>OY728128.1:473773707-483773707 GCA_963277665.1 Viscum album
AAGATACTGGAGTTATTATTTTTGAATGGAAATATCAATGAAAGAAGAAGTGGAAGAAGAAAAGAACTTGAAAGAGGGTGGTGAAAACATTACCTCTTCTTCGGGTTCTTCCTTTTGATTTGATCAAAAAGGCTCTTTAGGTTGGATTTCTGATCAAACTAAGGCCCCTAGGTTGAAGTGAGGGAACTTGAGAGAATATTTGGGCAGGTTTTGGCTGAGCCAAAAGGATTTGAAGGTATGAATTTGAGAGAAGGGTGGGTGCCCTTTTATAAGAGGGGTGAGGGGCACCTTAGGAGAAACATAAAATATTATTTAATAATAAATTCATATTCGGTTTATAATGGATCCAAAGTGACTTATTTCAATTCTAAGGTGGGTATGGGTCGAAATAAACTCAACCAATATATTTTAGATAGGCATGGATCACTATATAAACCTTATCATATATATATTTAACACTTAGTAAAATAGTCTGACATTTACCATGTCTCTTTGTATTTTTATATTATATGGTTAATAAACATACTATAACAAGCCAAGAAAACCCCAAGTGGTTAATTATTAATATATATAACCTTATCTAATTCATTTGGCCGAAACTAAAATTTTTAGTAAAATAATATCAATTAATAATATAATATTTTTTTAAATACTCTTTTATGTCAATTTTGACACTATTTAATAATTGACTTTTTTTGATGTCTTGAAAACTTTATTAATTTTAAAAAAAATCCATTTAAGTAATCCTAACATTTCATATTAACCTATAAAAGTAGTGAAATTCATAAAAAGTATTAAATTACATTTATTTGGATATTTATAATATCAATTATATTAATATTTCATTAATTTGGTAATTACAGCATCACCATTGTGTCATAAATAAATTATATTATTTAGTGTCTAAAAATTAAAAAATAAACTATCATTATGTATGAAATCATTTTAGATTTCTAATTAATATTTATAATCTAATTTATCTTA
Organism: Viscum album; assembly: GCA_963277665.1. Classification (NCBI taxonomy): domain Eukaryota; kingdom Viridiplantae; phylum Streptophyta; class Magnoliopsida; order Santalales; family Viscaceae; genus Viscum; species Viscum album. The sequence continues at coordinate 473,774,692 of OY728128.1, forward strand.
TGTATAACCCTATATTAAAAATGTTTTAGTTATTTAACTTTGATTTTAACTCTTTTAACTCTTCATTGAATTAAATAATAATGAATGTCCTAATCTAATCCAAGTGGAACAAATAGGTTATTATTTTATTCCTAAGGTTGTTTTTGGTTGAATTATACTTATCCAATAGAATTAGGGCATGTTTTAGGGTAATAATAATATCATTTTGACCCTTAATTACCCTATTTACTTTTAACTGTGGTAAATAAAAGTAAAAGTTACTATTCACCAAAAAATCCTTTTTATGTTGTTGAACAATATTTTACCCCTTGATATTAACCGTGTCTCTCGGAATTTCAAAATTCCACTCACAGAAGCGGTAAAATTGATTTTTACGTGAAATCGCAAATTCTCCTAGGAGATGGGTAAAAGACGGTGAAAAGTTCAATAAAACTTTCATATATCTAAAATTATTATAAACTCACTCCAGGGAATTACATTGAACTTTTATAGGTGTTATGTATCTATTTTTACCTAAAATAAATTTAAATAAAATAAATAATTATTTAAATAAAAAATCGGTTTTAAACTTTAACTCAGTGTTTTTCACTATTCATCAAAAATTGAAAGTTTTCAAAAAAATACCAAAAATTCCTTCTAAGCTAATTTTGATATTCTGAATCCAAAAATTAAGCCCATTTTGAAAAATAATATTTAACAAATTTCAAAAATTTGGTATTACTATTCATAACATCTAGTTTGATTGGTTGTGGAGTGTGTTAGAACTTGAAGATGCATACAACACACGCTACTGCATTATTCAAAGAGAAGCGTACCGTGGAAGATTAGTGTGTTACATTATTAAATTAGAACTAGGTATGTGATATCACTTCCAAAAGGGATGAATGGTTTATTTTTTTTGGAAAAATAAATACATACTAGAATCGTACATTACAATTGATAATATAAAATTTAACATAGTAATTATTTTGTGGATAATATTATTCTCCTTTTTTATCCTTGTATGTAAACCATATTATACTTCCAAGAATCTTAGAGAAAAGATACCTTATTAAGGGGTGATCTCATATGCGCTCAATGGTATGCATAGAGAGGAAGCTAATAAGGCATAATAAATATGGAATGTTAAATAACTTTAAATTCAGTGTATTTAGTCAATAAATTGAACATGATAGATAATATTACATAAATAAATTATTATGAAACAATAATATATAAAATAATCCCATAAGTAAAAAAAACAGATCAATGTATATTAAATTAAATAGAAATAATCACATATAAATAAAAAACTGATTTTATATTAATGGAATGAATAATGTTGAACATCTAAATCATATACTTTATGTACTTCCCAAGACATCTAAAAATACCATCAAGTCCTTCTTCCATGGCATTTGAAAATGAATGGGTAAAGACTCATCCAAAACCCAATCTATTTTGTCTCGTGTGACCTATCAATGCTTCTTGTGGCTGTAACAGACCATGATTTTCACTTACTAAGTCTAATATATTATTTTCATGAATAAATAATTCATTTAAATATATATGCCTTAACAAGATCAATAATTACCCTTATTGGATGAAGTAGACATAAAGAATATTAGTACTTCCCTAATAAAACATTCCATAAACCATCGAAATGAATATGATGATTGGTTTTCTTAAATTACACCCTCAATAGAAGATTTAACAAATTATCTGGACATTTATGTAAATATTTTAATGGTATTACTGAATAATTTCTTCATGAAAATTATATTTTACATTCAAAATGATTTTTAAAATCTAAAAACTATTTATGTAATAAAGAAAAAAATTTCATCAATAATTACCTTGTAAAATTGTAATGTAATCTTTCAATATTTAATGTGACATTGTGTCAAGATTCTATTTTCATTACATATAATTTGAAAATACATTCTATTCACAATTTTTTATGAAAATTCATAAAGAAATTTGTATAAAATATAATGGAAACATTCATTTCAAAAAAAGCAATGTAAAAAGAGAGAAAATGAATTTAAACAAACATATTGGAATATTAATGTTAGTTTTAAAAACATTTTTAGAAAACATGTGAATGGAGGTGATATATTCGTCAGTAGAGACGTAATCATAAACCACCTCAAATCATAATGTCATTGTGAAATAAATTATAACCACGTTGTAATTATTTGAACAATATTACTTATGAAAGAATAAAGTTTTAATAAACAAAAAATATACTAAGAATAAATTATTTAATTATATGAAATATCTAAGGGGTTTTAAATATGCCTCAAATAACATTATAGGTGAATAAAATCAAAATGTTACTTAATGAAATAAAATTTTCATGGATACTTTATAAAGATCTTGTCATTGATAAAATAAAATGATTATTTTTATCCATATAAAATCCACCAAAAATATATTGAAATAAAAAAATAAAATAATCAAAATTCATTTCACAGATAACATATTCATGACATAGTCATTGAAATAGAAGTTTAACCCAATGAATGATAATTGAGTTAAGAATCCTAAACATTTCACTTTACATTAATTGAACATGATTTTACCACTTTAATAATGTTTCAAATAATGTTATTAACTTATACCCGACCATATTTATATTTATGATATCATATATTATCTTCTTATTTCATATTATCACCAATTTGTTAATATTATTTTGTTATTACCCTTATCTTGGGTGTCAACTACTTCATTTAAATATATATGTATTGTTGTGTATGTCTTCATTCTTATGATATGATAAGTTCAATCATATCCATAATTATATTATGGTTATATATATAATATTTATTAATTATAAACATTTTAAGGATCTTTCATTAATGTTGAAAAAGGAGAATTAATCACATCACATCGTGCAGATAGTAGTTCATACAAACGCACAAGTAATTATATCATTCCATTAATGGGTGAAACGGTATGGAAGTGGGTGATATATTAATTTTATAGAGTCAATATCATTTTATAAATATAATATATAACCAATATTTCCATCAATGTTTGTAACACCCCAAGATTTCATAGTGTGTTATTTCTTCAAAATAATACAATAACTTGTACTACACGCAACACCAAGTTCAATTGCACCATGACTTACCAAAAAAAATCCATTAAAAGAGGTCATGAATAGCATTAAATACATTTTTAACTTTATATAATCCTTATAATTTTAGAATCCATATTATGAGTTTCTTAATCATAATGCAAGAACAGATTCATTTTCAGTATTGCACTTTTATCAACTTTTGATAGTGAAACCTTTTTAAATGCAATATTTTAAACTTTTTGACTAAATGGAGACATCAAAAAATTTAAAATGAAACATCCCAAGCTTCCACGGTACACTTTCCTTTGAATAAAACAGTAGCGTGTGTTGTACGCAACATCGAGTTTTAATACACACCACAACCGATCAAACTAGCCGTTATGAATAGTAATTCCTAAATTTTGAAATTATATATATTTTATATTTGAAAATGGACTTCATTTTTGGATTCGTAATATCGAATTTAGCCTAAGGTGAAATTTTGGTACTTTTCGGATAACTTTCATATTTTGATGAATAGTGAAAATTACTAAATTTTAATTAAAAACAACTTTTTTAATCAAAATAATTAATAGTGATAAATTATGAATTTGAGTGGTTTTAAAGTATATTTAGAATATATTTTTACCATTTAATATAATTTTGGTCATTGGACATAATTTTACAATTAAACCGAACATAAACAAGTGTCAATCTTTTGATAGTTATTATCTCTTAAAAACACGCTTTTTGTTTTGACAGCGGGAATTAATTTTAAATTAATTTCTGCCACTTCTGTGTTTTGAATTTAGGAAAATGGATTCCATATTTGGAATCAGGATGTTCAAATTGTGTAAATAGGTAACTTTTATTTTTAGACATTTTGAATAATTACTGCGGTAAATATTTTATTTACCATGGTTAAGGGTAAATCCGGTAAATAAGGGTTAAAAAATAATATTATAATAATACAAAATTACCCTAAAACGTGTCCTAACCTTATTGGTGGACACATACCCGACCATGGGCATCCTTGGGTCAATTTGGGGACCCCTTGGAGCCACTTGTATGTGGTAGGGACACATTATATTAATAAAGTTAAAATAAAAATAAAAATGGCATAAGCTTACATCTTTTAGAAGAACAATTTTTACATAGGGTTATACATGTTGTATTTTCGATTATAAATATTCATTAGAAATCTAAAAAGATTTCCTACATAATGATGTTTTATTTATAATTTTTAGACATTAAATAATTTATTTTATTTATGACACAATGATGATGCAGTAATTACTAAAATAGTAAAAAAAATTAACATAATTGATATTATAAATACCCAAATAAATATAATATGAAACTTTTAATGAATTACACTAATTTTCTAAGATAATATGATATATTAGGATTGATTTAATTGACTTTGTTCGAAGTAATCAATCTGTTATGAGTTTCACAAAAATCAACTATTGAATAGTGTCAAAATTGACATAAAAGAGTTCTTAAAACAAATATTATATTATTAATTGATATTAAATTCCTAAAAATATAAGGTTCGGCCAAGAGACTTATATAAGGATAGGTTCATCATTAATGGACCACTTGGGGGTCGCTTGGATGTATATAGTAAGTTTATTAACCATATTATATAAAAATACAAAGAGACATTGTAAAAGTGAAACTAATTAACTTAGAGTTAATACTTAAAGATAAGGTTAATATAAGTACCCAAACCTGTCTAAATTCTATTGGTTGAGTGGTTTTCGACCTATCCCCACCTTAACCTTTTAATAATCAACTTTGGAGCCTTTATAAACCGAATATGAATTTATTATAAATTAATATTTCTAACTTTTCCAAAGGTGCCCCTCACCCCTCTTATAAAAGGGCACTCCTCCTTCTCATTTCTTCACACCTCTCAAGCCACTTGGCTCGTCCAAACTCTGCCCAACTAATCTCCCCACATCCCTCTCCTCCTCCTTGAAGCTTCCCCTTAGGAAGAAATCATTTCAATAAGTCCTTTGGTTCCAACCAAAGTGAATTACCTAAATTAAAGGTAACGATTTCTCTTAAATTATTTTCATTTATTTTGCTTCTTCAACCCCCAAACTCTTTTTATTTCCCTTCTTTTGTAACAACAGCAGTATCCTCAATATACTAGGATGTTGTTATAAGAAGTATTCAAACTACACATACACACAACTCCATCTAATGGATGATGAACATAATGTTTCTGTGGATGGCAAACTAACGCCTCACGAAACGATGATTATTCAAAAACATCTTACCGCCTCTCATGGTGGCCATTATGATGGCACTGTAATTAAATATGATATTAATGATATATATTTTATATATAAGCTTCTGTAATTCCATTTTATTTCATACCATTATTCGTTTCATGTTGTATATACATACGATAATTTCATTTGAGGAAGTGCGGACTACCGCCCCCTTAAAATGATATGACTCGTTCATACCACACATGGAACGTATAAAGGATGGTGTTAATGAACTTAAGTAACATATATAAAATATTATATTATACTGGAATAGTAATATACCTATGTATCATTTGGATTCGATTCTTTTAAAATAAAAATTAAATGGAAGTAGCGTTCGTGCGTACGTACGGACTACCGTCTCCACGAACGCGATGAGATTCATTCTCCATCGTAACCATTAAAGTATAATTATCATTTGATGATTTAAAAATGATGTTTAAGGACTTTATATCATTCTGGATATGAATAATATACAACCTATCCTTTACAAACATGTCTTACGTAACAAAACATATGAAAGAAAACAAGTAAGTTAACACCCGAAACAACGATAATACTAAGATATTATTAACAAATCAATGTTAAAAGATCATATATGATATCATATTAATATATATGATTCTTGTATAATTTAATAAAAATTATTTCACCATTATACAGGAGGTTAACCTACCCCAACCAAGGAAAAGTACAAGGTAAGGGGTTTTCATCTCACTTCTTATTCCCGTGAGATTCATGCCATATTGCCACCATCACCTTTTGTGTGGTGTATATACTGCCCATAATTATATTGTTTGTGTAATACACTCTAATTTATGTGTATTTACATATTCATTATATGATACCTCTTTCATGGGTTGTATGTTTCATAAGTTACCAAATTGGTAAGAGTTATTTCACAATCTCTTCATTATCCGAGGTTGTTTATATGTAATAATCTACTGGGATCTCGTTATCATCCACATCCATGTTTCTTCAAAATGTATTTCAAAACATTTTTACTATTTACAAGAATATGGGTTAAAGTCATTTATACCCTTGTTTGACTTTTTATAAGAGGTTTATAAAGGAATCTTTCCGTCGTTTTCAAAACAAGGTCCTTTTTAACCTTTTCGATAGAATTGAGGTAAGAATGTTTTTTTTAACTTATACGGCGGGTGCAGTTATTTTCCGCCGTTATAAAATCGTCGAAGCTTTCCATACAAGCTTATAAGAATATTTTCAAAGAAAATGTTTTATTTTATATGGATCTTAAATGATTTCAAAATAAAAGGAGATACTTCTTTAAAAAGAATTTTGATTTCATCTATGTCAACATCCTTTGATGGATTTTAAGATTATTTGAAGTTGATTTATTATGATACAAAACTTCTATATTGTATTGAAGGTTTTGTGATATGTTTGACTGTGGATGTGCTATTTTTATACCATTCATAGTTTATGGTGAAATTATTGACATTTCGTATGCTAGTTTTAATACGAATGTTTATGTTATGTTTAAACCTTTTCATATGGGAATGCATTGGACTTAATAAGTGACGGGTGGAGCCCGCTATAGCTCCTCGATGCATCGGTAGGTCTCATGAGACAAACTAGTGTCTTGGCACAAGGCCTTGACAAAATCTTATTTGTAGTCTTGGCACGAGGCCTTGGCTATGTGGTTATGATAGTCTAGCATTATGCATTCCATCATTATGAAAGTGGTTATTGGTATTGCATGTGATTATTCGATTAGTAGAATATCCATGTGAATAAGTAAATGGCATTATTTCATTTTTATTTTTTCCATACTATGTTGAAGTTCAATTTTAAAAGGCTTTTGTTTTAGTAATTCATTGCCTTAAATGTTTATGCTTATTATGAATGTTCTGCTATATTGTTATCCTTACTGGGCATTTGAGCTCACCCCTTTTCTATGTTTTATTTTTCCCAGGTAGTGAAGAAGTAAATTATGAATGACTTGCAGGGCTATTATGAGGGGTTAATAGTGTGGATATGAAGACTTTGTTGTTGTAGTAGTTTTTTACTTTGAAATGTAATGTAAAACTTTATGATTATATCTAGTGTTTCCAAGGCTACTAAACCAATCGGTCTTTCGAGATTTGATCTTTCTTGTGATCATGCCAATGTTACGAAGTAATGCACCGACTCTTGGTAGCTGGGGTCGGGGCGTTACAGTTGGTATCAGAGGAAGTTTAGTACAAACCTTGGAAGCTAGATTTAGATAAACTCTGATTAGAGCACGTAGACCTAAGATAAACTTTGAGGATTAGTATAGAAGAACTTTCTAGAATTTTGGTATTGTAGAGATTTTGTGAGTTTTCCAAGCAATACATCCCTGTCTGGATACGAGCAGGTAGAGACGGCTCTGGCACAGATGTACCTAGGGGTAAAACCCGAAAACACCGCTTTGAGCTAGACTCGAATGGGAACTGGTGCACGACAACGGGCCTTGCTGCACTCTTGGTTACGACACTCCCGGGGGATATGCTTAGGATAACTCTCATTTTCTTTACAAATCATTTTGAAGGGATTATGAGTATATACTTCCTCAAAGAAAACATTCTTATGATTATGGATTATATCCATAAATAGTTCAATTTATGTTAAGTGTTTTATAAGTATGGGATTATGTATTTTGATTCATAAACTGATATAGTGTATGCCATTGTTTAGAAATGGCGCCCAGTAGAAGAAATGAGAACTCCAGAAATGCACATGATCCAAAGAGAAGGAAGGATTATATCTTTCATGGTCTTAAGCTAGAATTTATAAGAGGAATAGTCTCCCATGTATTATCATCATGTGAAGAAATAATATCATGTGTTGATAAGATAAGTAAAGAGTTTACTGAGTCCTATGGCTTTGAAGGGAAGCAAGAGAAGAAAAGGATGGAAGAGAGAAAAATGGATAAAGGGAAGAGGGAAAAGAAGAATTTTCCCATATGTGGTAACTGTGGGAAGAAACACCCTGGAACTTGCCTGAAAGGGATGGGAGTTTGTTATAAGTGTGGAGGAAAAGGGCACAAAGTACGTGACTGGAAGGGTAAGAAAATGGTTTTAAATGTACAATGCTTCATTTGCAAGGAGTTTGGACACTACGCGAACCTATGTCCCAGTCATCAGACTATGCCGCAAATGATGCTATTGGATAATAATCAAGTTATGATACTACCACAGATGAAGAGGAATGATTAGAGTTCTTATGTTGATTATGTCAATTGAGTGTTGTATCAAAAATGTACTTGTTATAATAATTATGGAGTATATAAGGATTGTACTGCAGTACTATTTCATTAAGGACTTGAGATTGTGTGGAACAAAGAAAAGTGACTCAATAGAAGGTTAAATTTTTGGAAAATATATGGTTGAGAGAATGATAAATCAAAATATAGTTCTGATACTGAGGTAGTGATTTTGGAATAATATGTGATTGTTTTGGATAAATTATATTGGATATTCTTGACTACCTTGGAACTGATTAATGATTTTTATATTCCATCATTGTTGGGGTTTAAACCATTTTTGGATTAATGAATTATATCCAGCATTCTATATGGAATAAGGGAGCATGAATGTAATCAATAAGGAATATGGTAATACATGATGAAGGTATTCATATGCTATTACGGGGTAAAAAGGATCTATATTATGTTTACCTTCCTTATAAATGTTGGACTGTGAGTTTGGACAGAAGTATTTTGGATAGTTCTAGTTTGGATTATTTTGGATTACCATAAAAGGAAAACCCGGAGGTCGGGCGGCAACCCGTCGCGTCCGGTAAGGCTGCGAGACTTGAACCTGCAACCGAAGGACGACAAGGGTGTATCACCTACCACTGGCCCACGAGATGTCCTGGATTAAATAATGTAGTTTTTATTAAAAGATCTTATAGATGAATTATAAATTCGTTTATTTTGGAACCCTATACGAATAGTGTAAATAGAATTATTTTACATTCTATTATCTTTTAGAGTGAAAGATGAGTTTGTGGTAGAAATTTATTAATGGATAAAACTCTAATTATAAAGTAAGTATATCTCCTTATGATCTTAGCCAATCTACTAAATAAATTCCTCAATATTAAGAAAAGGAACTTAGAACAAAAATGTTGTCCTAGATGGTACCTTAAATCATCACTAATTTATGGCTTTGGGATTGTTGGCCTTTTCATAGCCATGTTCTCTACCACTCTCCATCAGATAATTGATGGTTATATTTTTCTTCTATATCCATATTTTCCTACATGGAACCCTAGTATGTGTTATTTTTGTTAATCTTCATACTTTCCACTCTTTATCTAAAATAGAGGCCTCATTAATTCATTTTTCGATGTGGGATTTCAACTAAGATATTTTGAAACGCCAAAAATGTGTTATCCTAATACCCTATGTTTTGATGAACCGATGGTATTTCAAATCATCATAGATTGATGAATTTAAGGACCTCAATTATACACTTGTTTGTGATTGATGACCTCAATCACTACCTATAAATATTTACGTTTTTCCTCCAAATATATGTCTCTAATTGCCACCAATGTTCTCCTAATCGAGATCATAATTTGGTGGTGACCCTTTCATTTCTCTTTTCCTCATATTAAGAATAAATTTTAGTAACCCAATTTCCGATGTGGGTTTTCCCACAAAGATATTTTTTATTTTCAACCTTTTATTTTCGAATAACAATTTCAAATTGCGAGGACGCAATTTATTGAAGGAGGGGAGAATGTAACACCCCAAGATTTCATAGTGTGTTATTTCTTCAAAATAATACAATAACTTGTACTACACGCAACACCGAGTTCAATTGCACCATGACTTACCAAAAAAAGCCATTAAAAGAGGTCATGAATAGCATTAACTACATTTTTAACTTTATATAATCCTTATAATTTTAGAATCCATATTATGAGTTTCTTAATCATAATGCAAGAACAGATTCATTTTCAGTATTGCACTTTTATCAACTTTTGATAGTGAAACCTTTTTAAATGCAATATTTTAAACTTTTTGACTAAATGGAGACATCAAAAAATTTAAAATGAAACATCCCAAGCTTCCACGGTATGCTTTCCTTTGAATAAAACAGTAGCGTGTGTTGTACGCAACATCGAGTTTTAATACACACCACAACCGATCAAACTAGCCGTTATGAATAGTAATACCTAAATTTTGAAATTATATATATTTTATATTTGAAAATGGACTTCATTTTTGGATTCGTAATATCGAATTTAGCCTAAGGTGAAATTTTGGTACTTTTCGGATAACTTTCATATTTTGATGAATAGTGAAAATTACTAAATTTTAATTAAAAACAACTTTTTTAATCAAAATAATTAATAGTGATAAATTATGAATTTGAGTGGTTTTAAAGTATATTTAGAATATATTTTTACCATTTAATATAATTTTGGTCATTGGACATAATTTTACAATTAAACCGAACATAAACAAGTGTCAATCTTTTGATAGTTATTATCTCTTAAAAACACGCTTTTTGTTTTGACAGCGGGAATTAATTTTAAATTAATTTCTGCCACTTCTGTGTTTTGAATTTAGGAAAATGGATTCCATATTTGGAATCAGGATGTTCAAATTGTGTAAATAGGTAACTTTTATTTTTAGACATTTTGAATAATTACTGCGGTAAATATTTTATTTACCATGGTTAAGGGTAAATCCGGTAAATAAGGGTTAAAAAATAATATTATAATAATAAAAAATTACCCTAAAACGTGTCCTAACCTTATTGGTGGACACATACCCGACCATGGGCATCCTTGTGTCAATTTGGGGACCCCTTGGAGCCACTTGTATGTGGTAGGGACACATTATATTAATAAAGTTAAAATAAAAATAAAAATGGCATAAGCTTACATCTTTTAGAAGAACAATTTTTACATAGGGTTATACATGTTGGATTTTCGATTATAAATATTCATTAGAAAGATAAAAAGATTTCCTACATAATTATGTTTTATTTATAATTTTTAGACATTAAATAATTTATTTTATTTATGACACAATGATGATGCAGTAATTACTAAAATAGTAAAAAAAATTAACATAATTGATATTATAAATACCCAAATAAATATAATATGAAACTTTTAATGAATTACACTAATTTTCTAGGATAATATGATATATTAGGATTGATTTAATTGACTTTGTTCGAAGTAATCAATCTGTTATGAGTTTCACAAAAATCAACTATTGAATAGTGTCAAAATTGACATAAAAGAGTTCTTAAAACAAATATTATATTATTAATTGATATTAAATTCCTAAAAATCTAAGGTTCGGCCAAGAGACTTATATAAGGATAGGTTCATCATTAATGGACCACTTGGGGGTCGCTTGGATGTATATAGTAAGTTTATTAACCATATTATATAAAAATACAAAGAGACATTGTAAAAGTGAAACTAATTAACTTAGAGTTAATACTTAAAGATAAGGTTAATATAAGTACCCAAACCTGTCTAAATTCTATTGGTTGAGTGGTTTCGACCTATCCCCACCTTAACCTTTGAATAATCAACTTTGGAGCCTTTAGAAACCGAATATGAATTTATTATAAATTAATATTTCTAACTTTTCCAAAGGTGCCCCTCACCCCTCTTATAAAAGGGCACTCCTCCTTCTCATTTCTTCACACCTCTAAAGCCACTTGGCTCGTCCAAACTCTGCCCAACTAAGCTCCCCACATCCCTCTCCTCCTCCTTGAAGCTTCCCCTTAGGAAGAAACCATTTCAATAAGTCCTTTGGTTCCAACCAAAGTGAATTACCTAAATTAAAGGTAACGATTTCTCTTAAATTATTTTCATTTATTTTGCTTCTTCAACCCCCAAACTCTTTTTATTTCCCTTCTTTTTTAACAACACCAGTATCCTCAATATACTAGGATGTTGTTATAAGAAGTATTCAAACTACACATACACACAACTCCATCTAATGGATGATGAACATAATGTTTCTGTGGATGGCAAACTAACGCCTCACGAAACGATGATTATTCAAAAACATCTTACCGCCTCTCATGGTGGACATTATGATGGCACTATAATAAAATATGATATTAATGATATATATTTTATATATAAGCTTCTGTAATTCCATTTTATTTCATACCATTATTCGTTTCATGTTGTATATACATACGATAATTTCATTTGAGGAAGTGCGGACTACCGCCCCCTTAAAATGATATGACTCGTTCATACCACACATGGAACGTATAAAGGATGGTGTTAATGAACTTAAGTAACATATATAAAATATTATATTATACTGGAATAGTAATATACCTATGTATCATTTGGATTCGATTCTTTTAAAATAAAAATTAAATGGAAGTAGCGTTCGTGCGTACGTACGGACTACCGTCTCCACGAACGCGATGAGATTCATTCTCCATCATAACCATTAAAGTATAATTATCATTTGATGATTTAAAAATGATGTTTAAGGACTTTATATCATTCTGGATATGAATAATATACAGCCTATCCTTTACAAACATGTCTTACGTAACAAAACATATGAAAGAAAACAAGTAAGTTAACACCCGAAACAACGATAATACTAAGATATTATTAACAAATCAATGTTAAAAGATCATATATGATATCATATTAATATATATGATTCTTGTATAATTTAATAACAATTATTTCACCATTATACAGGAGGTTAACCTACCCCAACCAAGGAAAAGTACAAGGTAAGGGGTTTTCATCTCACTCCTTATTCCCGTGAGATTCATGCCATATTGCCACCATCACCTTTTGTGTGGTGTATATACTGCCCATAATTATATTCTTTGTGTAATACACTCTAATTTATGTGTATTTACATATTCATTATATGATACCTCTTTCATGGGTTGTATGTTTCATAAGTTACCAAATTGGTAAGGGTTATTTCACAATCTCTTCATTATCCGAGGTTGTTTATATGTAATAATCTACTGGGATCTCGTTATCATCCACATCCATGTTTCTTCAAAATGTATTTCAAAACATTTTTACTATTTACAAGAATATGGGTTAAAGTCATTTATACCCTTGTTTGACTTTTTATAAGAGGTTTATAAAGGAATCTTTCTGTCGTTTTCAAAACAAGGTCCGTTTTAACCTTTTCGACAGAATTGAGGTAAGAATGTTTTTTTAACTTATACGGCGGGTGCGGTTATTTTCCGCCGTTATAAAATCGTCGAAGCTTTCTATACAAGCTTATAAGAATATTTTCAAAGAAAATGTTTTATTTTATATGGATCTTAAATGATTTCAAAATAAAAGGATATACTTCTTTAAAAAGAATTTTGATTTCATCTATGTCAACATCCTTTGATGGATTTTAAGATTATTTGAAGTTGATTTATTATGATACAAAACTTCTATATTGTATTGAAGGTTTTGTGATATGTTTGACTGTGGATGTGCTATTTTTATACCATTCATAGTTTATGGTGAAATTATTGACATTTCGTATGCTAGTTTTAATACGAATGTTTATGTTATGTTTAAACCTTTTAATATGGGAATGCATTGGACTTAATAAGTGACGGGTGGAGCCCGCTATAGCTCCTCGATGCATCGGTAGGTCTCATGAGACAAACTAGTGTCTTGGCACAAGGCCTTGACAAAATCTTATTTGTAGTCTTGGCACGAGGCCTTGGCTATGTGGTTATGATAGTCTGGCATTATCCATTCCAACATTATGAAAGTGGTTATTGATATTGCATGTGATTATTCGATTAGTAGAATATCCATGTGAATAAGTAAATGGCATTATTTCATTTTTATTTTTTCCATACTATGTTGAAGTTCAATTTTAAAAGGCTTTTGTTTTAGTAATTCATTGCCTTAAATGTTTATGCTTATTATGAATGTTCCGCTATATTGTTATCCTTACTGGGCATTTGAGCTCACCCCTTTTCTATGTTTTATTTTTCCCAGGTAGTGAAGAAGTAAATTATGATTGACTTGCAGGGATATTATGAGGGGTTAATAGTGTGGATATGAAGACTTTGTTGTTGTAGTAGTTTTTCACTTTGAAATGTAATGTAAAACTTTATGATTATATCTAGTGTTTCCAAGGCTACTAAACCAATCGGTCTTTCGAGATTTGATCTTTCTCGTGATCATGCCAATGTTATGTAATTAATGCACCGACTCTGGGTAGCTGGGGTCGGGGCGTTACAATGTTACCATCCTTGAAAGATGTTAATGAATATAAAATTACACCACTACGTGGAGATGGTAAGTCATATGTCTGCATGTGCGGTGCATTCAATTTTTATAGGATTATTAAATTATAGAAAATGGTTGATTCATAATAATAATAAAATCTCATTATATTTAATATAATATTTTTATAATTTTAGGATATTAAAAAATATTATGAGGAAGTAGAATAATAAATAAACATTAAAGAGTTGGTAAATAGGATTATCTATTCTTAGGATAACATACACTTGATCTCTTCTAAGGGACTCTACTATTGGTCTTTTGAGAATATAAACTACTCAGGAACATATATAAGGATGTATTTAAATGAAATGGGTAGTCAGTGGTTGATCAATATGTAATGTCTCAAAGATTCATTATAATTTTTTGTAATTATGTGAACTTATTTTGAGACCGTGATATCTTACAGTGCCTAATTCCGAGGCCCATAGTGCCCTAAATGTGCAATCAAAAAATGATAAGTTGAAAATAGTGGGCATTGGTAGTTTTCCTGAAAAGTGGAATAAATCTTAAATAGGTTCCCAGATTAGAAATATGAGGGAACCATTACGTTCAAGATGGCTGGTTTACCCTAGGCATGACCTATGTTTAGTCAGTAAAAATGGCATAACCATAGATAAAATAATTACATAAAATTATTTTATTTTTGAAATTCCTATAACTCCTGAATAGTGACTCGTATTAAAAATTAGAGACCACCGCTGAACTCATGAGGGTATTCTTTCTTTAGGTAGATACTAACATTGACTGACGTGGTCCAATAGTGGAAGTTTGTTTTTGGCCACGAATAAAATAATTAAGTGAAAATTATTTTATTTTGGATTTCTATAACTCCGAAATGGTAACTCAGATTGGAAATCTGAGAGTACCATTGAGCTCTTGAGGGTGTGTTTCTTTTTGTAGAGCCTAACCTTAACCCGCATGGGTCAACGTGGAGTATTAATAATTTTTGACCTTTTTTATGGTATGTTCAGTAAACGTGTAGGCGACATTTTCTAACATTTGAACCGGTGCTCGAAATTGAAATATGATGACATCATTGAATCCACAGTTCCAAAATTCGCATAATAAATGTTTCACTTCGACCGCAGTAGGTCGGAATAAAAGGATACATTTTTGACATTTAAAAGAATAATAAATTAACATGTAATTATTATTTTATTCTATCCAACCACCTCTTGGGTGACAGTGACGAGGACTACAGAGGTGGTCATATTTTTTTATATGGGAATTTAAATGCTTGGTTACACTTTGGTTGTGTAACCACCCCTCATGTAATTAATGAGTCACATTAATTACTTCAATTAATGAACCTCATTAATTTCTCATGTGTTACTCACCCTTTTCCCTATCCATTTATGTGAGGCTCGGGATTGAGTTTTGACATGGCATCACCATGCAAGGAACCTCTAGTGAAGTGACACAACCCCTTCCACCAACAGAGATGGAAGCTCGGGCGACAATGAACCGGGAGCAAAGAACACTAGAAGCATCCTCAAAGAACATATTCTCCTTCCACCACCATGATGACTCCAATGATTCTCGAGGTAGGGGTTGTCTTTTAATTAATGAAAATCACATTATTCTTCTCCTTGTTCTTGAATTTGTGGGTGGTTGTTGCAGGGGATTTGAACGAGGCTTATCATTATTTTTAATGTGATGTATAAATTACTCACATTTTTAATAAAGCTAACACGGAGGGTGTGGTCCAAACGAACAAGGCTCAGACCCTCTACCAGTTGATTTACATTGCGTTCTTCTGAGGTGGGTTTCTCTAACTTGATGGAACATTAGAATCGAGAGGCGTGAAATGAAGAAGTCATCTTGGGAGGACCATAGGTGTGTCTTAAATAAATAATGGACCACCAGAGCTCACTCGGTGGCCTGTGGAAGATTCTCCAGAGCGGCAACGGTGCGAAGACCGGTGCGCGCTGGGCGGGGAAGAGGGTGGCTCTGCTTGGCACCACTGTGGACCCAAAGGGGCGGCCAACAACTGACCGGTCGCATTGGCGAGGAGGCGCGCCAAATATTAGAAGCCACGGAAGGAGGGGGCTCGCTCCCTATGGGTCTCACTTACCAAGTGTCCGCACCACGTGGCACCACTAATTGAAGAGATGAATGCCTTTTCATGAGTTGTTCGGAGAGCTGGTGGCCACCCGGCTAGCGAGTCATGCAAGTGCATTGGGCTGCGTTGTGCCTAGCCGGCGTGCCAGGCTGGTCCGTGACCTAGAGAGATAAGCCCACCGTGGCACTACCCAATCGCGCTAGCCCAGGCCGATTCCGACCCGGACCGGGTGAGTTTGACCTAATTCGGGTCGGGTCGTCCCAGCCTGGCTCAGGCCGGGTCAGCCCGACCGAGTCGGACTGGACCTGGACCCATTCAAGCCCAGTTACACTTAAATTACCGAACCTAGTGGACCAAATTACCATTTGATGAACTATATGTGGTGCTGGGATCCTTGGAGTGTGAAGGTCCTTTTGGGATACTCCACGTGACTTTTGATGAAATTTGGGGTTTGAATGGGTTGGATCATACTCAAATCCTATCTGGCCCATGTCATTAATATGCATATGGATTATAGACTGGGAGTCCAATTTAAGCACCGTATATTGCGTTGGAATTCTTATGACATGATAGATCATCAGGATTCTTCCTTGTGGAATATTATGGTGGTTGAGGTATTGTTGATAACTTGAGGAGAATAACGATGGTGTTTCTGGTAGTAGGATTTTCGATGCCTACTCCCTTCATGACTCAAGGTGAAAGTATTCATTACTCCTCTACTCCGGTAGAGGCGGGAATCCCCACATCATGAGTTCAGGTTTGTTTTCCTATGATTGGTTTTTCTATCTTTAGAGTCAGTACTCCCCTATTGGACTAGTGCATGAGTCCTCCAAACATAACTCACATAGAGTTAGGTACTCCCCAACTGAGTAGGGTTCGAGGCCTCTATGTTAAGTGTTGGTACTTCAATGTCTTCCCAGGGTGCGGGTCCTCCTTATAAAGTAATACAGTAGAGTCGGTACTCAATTACCATGCCAGGTTGTGGGTCTTCTTGCCTAGGGTTGGTACTCCCCTGACGTAAAAGGGCACGGGTCCCCCACAACGAACAAACTACTATAGTTGTACTCCCCTACTGGGTATGGTGTGGGCACTCACATATAGAGTCGGAACTCCACTACCATGAAAGGGTACAGGTTTTCTATCCTAGATCCAGTACTCCCCTAACGTACTAGGGCACATGTCCCCCCCCCGTAA
Organism: Viscum album; assembly: GCA_963277665.1. Taxonomy (NCBI): domain Eukaryota; kingdom Viridiplantae; phylum Streptophyta; class Magnoliopsida; order Santalales; family Viscaceae; genus Viscum; species Viscum album. Next base: position 473,792,540 of record OY728128.1, read on the forward strand.
AACAAACTACCAGAGTTATACTCTCCTACCAGGTAGGGTGAGGGTCCTCACATATGGAGTAATACTCCCCCGTCACTGAGTAGTAACATGGCGTGGGTCTTTCAGGGGAGTTGGAGGTCCCTAGAATATTGCACACATTGTCGTGGAGAGGGCCTCTTCACCTAGTTTCCCTTGGTCTTGCCTCGGGCAGAAGACTATGACAGTGAGACATCTAATTCTGAGAAGTAGAGTTAATTTTGGAAGAAAGTTCCCAATGGAGCATGAACTTTTAGACATTACATTAGGAATGGTTGAGTTGTACCTGATGGAGTACATCTCTCAGACGGGTTCCATCAGGGATGTCCAGTTTATGGAGTGCGTACTCCTGATACACGAGTTCCTCTTTGAGGCTTCATTGAAAATCCTGTAAATGGCATGAGGTCAAGGCCTTATGTTTCTTTTTGGAGAGATGCATATATCTAATTTGAGATGTGCCTTTTTCTTTGTGCTTTATGATTGAGATAATGCTTGTGGTTTTCCATTGTGGACTTCTGATATTCTTTCATGGGTCTCGGGGTCCCTATTGTGTATTGTTATACTCACCCCTACACTAGTTTCTCCTGCACCTTGTTGTTTCTTGTTCAGATGACAGGAAACCTTTATTGGGACATGGGGAGGTAGGACCTAATGGTGGAAGGCAGTGAATGTTAATGTTGAGAGCTGTGGAGACGAGCTATACATTCCCTTTAGGTAAGATTCCATGTGGACGATCACCGATGTTATTTTCTATTTTCAGTTCTGGTTGTATCTTTTCAGTTGGGCATGTATTTCAGACCCTTCTATTCTATACACACTTTTACTACAGCAGTATTACTATGTGGTTTTATCTTGTTGCATTCTAGTCTGTGTGTTTATATAGGTTTAAAGGAAATTCCTTCTCGTTTTAGGGATACACCTTTCAAGTGCTAGTCGCCAACCCGTATAGTATTGAATGTGGGCTTGGGATAGTCACAGAACGGGTCCCGGGGGACAGGTCTTGAAAAATTGGTACCAGTGATGCTATAAAGGGATGTGTTGAGGCAGTTCCACATATCCCCTTTTGGCAGTACATCCTGGTGTGGCGAAGATGTACCAGGACCTCTGATGTCAGTACTGGTGGCTAGGGATGATGACTCCCCATAGCCAGTAGAAGTCTTATGCTGACACAAGACAAAGACCATTAGATTTCATGGAGGGAGACCATGTCTTCTTGTGGGCCTAACCACAATGAGGATTGCAGAGATTCTTCTACGGCTGAAATCTATCTCTGAGGTTCATCAAACCTTTGCAGATTCTCAGTACATTTGGTGAGGTGTTGTATTGATTATCATTTTCACCACATATCCACCAGGTGTAGAATGTTTTCCATGTTCCGTATGTGAGGATATATGTGCATGATCTGTTGCATGTTATCGGCTAAGGCGAGTTAGACTTTGAGGATGGGGTGACTTTTACAAAGATCCAAATAGAGATAGAGGATTGACAGGAGTGTGTCCTTCATGGATGGTCAATCCCTCTGGTGCGAGGTCAAGGGCTACATGGTGACCTCCAAGAGATCACATGGAAGTGGGAGGCTCATATTTGTGCTCAGTACCCTCATTTGTTTGATTTTCCTTTTTTTGGCTTTCATGGATGTGAAGCCATAATGTGGGGAGAATTTAAAGTCTTGGAATATCTATATACTTTTTTTATTTATATTAAATTTTTTTCAAGACCGTGAAATCTGACGGCGTGTAATTCCAAGTCTTGTAGTTCTCAGAATGATCCATCGAAAAATGTTATGTTTAAAATAGAACGTGTGAGTGGTTTTCCTAAAAATGTGGAATAACTCTTAAATGGGTTCCCGTATAAGAAATATGGGGGCACTATTGTGTTTAGTATGGCGGGTTTACCAAAATGCAATTTAATTTTTCTGGGCGCCAGAATCCAATTAGAAAACCTAAAAATGGCATAACCATAAATAAAATAAATAAATAAAATTATTTTATTTTTCAAAGGCTTATAACTCCTGAATAGTGAATAAGATTAAAAATCTGAGACCATCGCTAAACTAGTGAAGGTATGCTTTCCTTAGGAAGATCCAAACATTGGCTGGCGTGGGCCAACATTAGATGTTAGTATTTCGCCGTAAATAAAATAATTAAGTTACCATTATTTTATTGTTAAATTCTATAACTCCTAAACGGTAAATAGGATTTGAAATCTGAGAGTACCATGGAGCTCGTGAGGGCGTATTTCCCTTAGGTAATGCCTAACCTCAACCGGCACAGGGTGAGGGTGACTGTAAATAATTTTTTAAATTTTTTTATGGCACATTCAGTAAACGTGTGGGCGATGTTCAATAACTTTTGAACTGATGCTCAGAATTGAAATCTGAGGACACCATTGAATTTTCAGCGCCGAGATCCTCTTAAGGGAAGTTTCACTTTGACAGCAGTGGTTCGGGAGAAAAAGATAAGTTTTCATACTTTTAAAATAATAATAAAATAACATGTAATTGTTATTTTATTCTATACTACCACCTCATGAGTGGTAGTGGTGGGGACCATAGAGGAGGTCATATTTTTTAATATAGGATATTAAATGCTCGGTTACACTTTTGATGTGTAACTGCCCCTCATGTAATTAATGAGGCACATTAATTATGTCAATTAATGAACCTCATTAATATCTCGTGTGTTACTCACCCTTTTCCCCCTCTATTTAAGTGAGGCTAGGCATGGAGTTTTGACATGGTTCCACAAAGCGAGGAACCTCTGGAGATGTGACGCGAAACCTTACACCAACGGAGAAAGAATCTCAGGTGGCAACAAACTGGGAGTGACAAATGTTGATGGCTTCATCAAAGTGTGAATTCACCTCCCACCACTGTGACAACTCCAAAAATTCTAAAGGTATGGGTTTCCTTTTAATTCATGAAATTCCCATGATTCTTCTCCACATTCTGGAATTTGAGGGTGGTCATTGCGGTGGATTTGAATGGGGTTTATCATTATTTTTAATGTGGTTTATAAATTAATCCCATTTGTAATAAAGCTAATGTGGAGGGTGCAGGGAAAACGAACAAGGCCCGAACCCTACACCACTTTATTTTCATTACATTCTTCGGAGGTGGTTTGTTCCAACTTGACAGAACCTTGAAACTGAGAGCTGCATAATGAAGGCAACATTCCAGGAGGAATGTAGGCATGTCTGGAAGAACGAAAGTACCATCAGATCTCACTTGGTGGACCGCATATGATTTGATGGCACATCACTGGCATAGAGGCACTGGATATTGGTGTGGGTGGCGAAGGCAGAGACCAGCACTCACCAACCGCAAAAGAGGGCAACGCTGCTTGGCGCCATGGTAGAGCTGAAGGGGTGGCTGACAACCGGCTGATCGCATTGGCGAGGCAGTGCGTCGTCATGCACCACGGAGAAGAAGCCGCAACATCGAAGCCGCGGCAGGAGTGGGACCCATTCCTCATGGACAGCATGGTGGTTCCACGTGGCACCACTAATTGTAGAGTCGAACGACTCTTCTTAATCCGTTTGGGGAGATGACAGCCACCCGACAGGTGAGCCGTGCCAGTGCACTGGGTTGTCTCGCTCGGCGTGTCGTGCCCAACCGATGGGCCAGGCCCGCCCAGGTCAGTTTGGGTCAGACCCGGACCAGGTCAGTCCGACTATGTCGGACTGGACCTGGACCCATTCGGGCCCAGTTACGCTAAAGTGACCGTACCTTGGGAACCAGATGTCCATTTGAAAAATTGTCAATGGTGCTGGGATCCTTGGATCAAGACAATATTTTTTTGATACTCCACATGACTTTCAGAGAAAGGTTGAGTTTGGCTGGGTTGGATCTTACACAAATCCAATTGGTCCCTCATCATTAAAATGCCAATATGAAACAGACTGGGTGTCTAATTTACACGTCGTTTGTTGCATTCTAACAGTTATAACATAAGGGGTCATCAAGTTACTTAATTTTTGATTTTTTTTGGTAGTTGAGGTAGGGCCGATAATTGGAGGAGCAGAAACAGGGTGTTTCATGTATTGACAGTTAGGATGGATACTCCCTTGATGACTCAAGGAGCATGTATTCCTTACTCCTATACTCTGGTAGAGAAGGGACTCTCGATGTCATGAGTGGGGATTCTTTTCCCTCTGATTGGTTTTTCTATCTTTGGAGTTAGTACACTTCTATTTTACTAGGGTGTGGGTCCTCCATACATAACTCACATAGAGTCAGGTACTCCCCTACTAGGTAGGGTGTGAGTCCTCTATGTTAGGAGTAGGTACTCCCCTGTCAACCTAGGGTATGGGTTCTTCTTATACAGCACTATAGCAGAGTCGGTACTCCCCTACCATGCCAGCGTGTGGGTCCTCTAGCCTGGGGTTAGTACTCCCCAAACATACTAGAGCATAGGTTCCCCATAGTGAACAAACAGCCGAATTTTTACTCCCCTGCCAGGAAGGGTGCAGGTCCTCACATATATAGTCAGTAATCCACTACCGTGCTAGGGTGTAGGTCCTCTAGCCCGGGGTCGATAATCCGCTGACGTACTAGGGCACGGGTCCCAAAAAACAAACCAGAGTTGTACTGTCCTACAGTGTATGGCGCGTGTCCTTACATTTGGAGTCGTACACCCCCGTCTCCGAGTAGCGACGGGGAGCGCATCATTTAGGGGATTTGGATCTCCCTTGACTACAGGACATAGTGTCGAGGAGTGGGTCTCTTCACATGGTTTTCCTTGGTTCTGCATGGGGTGCTAGACTATCATTGGAGACCTCTAGTGATAGGAAATAGAGCTAGTTCTAGCCAAAATTTCATGAGGTATCATGACCTTTCGATCGTTCCATTGTGAATGGTTGAGTTGTACTTGATGGATTACATATCTCAGATGGGTGCCATCAAGGATGGCCAGTTCATGGAGTGTTTACTCCTGATACTTGAGTTACGCTTTGAGCCTTATGTGGAAATCTTGGAAATGGATTGAGGTCGAGACCTTATCTTTCTTCAAGGATGATATGAGAATATATTGTTCGTGCTGGGTCTTTTTGTTTGTGAATTGTGACTGTGATCATGCTTGTGGTTTTCATTTGTGAAATTCAGATAGACCTTCGGGGGTCTTGGGGTCCCATACTAGGTATTATTATACACACCCCTTCATGGGCTTCTCCCGCACATTGTTATGTCTTGTGCAGATGATGGGAAAATTTGACTGGGACTCCGGGAGCTAGGACCTGATGGTGGATAGTGGTGACGGTTGATGTGGAGATCTATGGAGATGAACATTACTAACCCTTAATGTAGGATTCCTGGTGGATGATCTCAGGAGCTATTTTATGTCGTTAGTTGTGGTTGTTACTTTTCAGTTGGGCATGTATTCTAGACCCTTAATTTCATTACACGCTTTTACTACAACAGTTTTACTTATTGGTTACATCTTGTCACGTTCTGGTTTATTTGTATGTACAGGTTTAAAGGCAATGCCTTCCAATTTTAGGATACACCTTTCCGTTGCATGTCACCAACCCCTGGCCTATGGAAGGAGCGCATGGGGTAGTCACAAAACATGCCCCAATGGATGGGTCAAGACACTCTATGATTCAATGTGGTTTATAGAAATGAAATAATGGGTTCAATTTTATAATTGATGTGAGGGGTTCCTTTGGAAACTATGAAAATAGTACATTAATAAAAATTAATATTCAATTTAAGTTGCTTCCAAAGTGATTTGTTTAAATGATAGGCATATTATGTTCCAAAATAATCTCATCCAATAATTTCTATACTACTTAAAGTCACATTAATACCCTTATCATTTAGTTTTAACACTTATTTAACACCTTTTACTCTTAACCTGACAACATGGATTTTACTCTTTAAGGGTAAATATTATTACTATACAATTAAAAAAGAAACATAAATATATTATGGATTTTATCTTAACCCATATCATATTAAATTTGTTAAATTTAATATTTTTAGGAATTTTAAATCATATAATAAAATATTATTTATTTTAAAATATCATTTACACAAATTTTAACAATATTTGTTAATTTTATTTTTTCAAATATCAATATTACAAGATTAAAAAGAAAAAAATTACTTAATACATCCATAATTATTCAAATTCTTGTAAAATATTCGTTTATAAAAAAAATTATCCCAACTTTTTTTTAATATTTTCAATATCCTTTATTTAATTTTTCCATTAATTAAATAAATAATTCATTATTGTTGGGTAAGAATTTAAGGTAATTTTTCCTCAATTAAAAATTAATAATAAATTAACAAGATAAATATATTTTTCATTATATTTAAAAAAATATTTATACTTTAAGATATATTATAGATAAAACTATATTTAAATTTTCATATTTATTAAATTCATGAATGTTACATCTTTCACTCTTCTCTAAAAATATTATAAGGGTCTTAATAACTTTATAATGGAACCAAATAGCTATATATTTGATTCTAGAAAAATTATGAAATTAAATTACTCATCCAATAAAATTTGGTGAAGTTTTTGGGTCATTTTATTGTCCTTAATATTTTTGTATTAACCTATATTACACAATTTACCCTTTATTGTGGTAACAAAAATAACACAGTTTAACATTCATATTAGAAAAAAACAAAATGAGAATATTTAATAAAATTAAAACGTCTGAATCCAAATATGGAATCCATTTTTAAAAATTCAAAAATATAATATTTAGAAATTTATTTAAAATTAATCCCACAAAATGCAATGAAGGCATGTTTTCTTGAAAAAAGTATTTTTAAGCATAAAAATGTACTTATACAAAAATAATTTAAAAGGATGATTAAAATGTAATTAATTATATTGTAAATATATAAATATTACTCAAGAAACTTATATAAAAAATTCAATACTTAGAGATTCATTTTAATATTTATAAAATTATATTTTTATAAGTATCGATATTTTCCATTATTCAATGAAAAAATAAATCTATTCAGAAAATTAACAAAAAATCAGCTTTGGAATATTTTAATATTTAGGTCATAAAAATTATTTTATTTTTATAAAATATAATTTATAGAAGTTCCATAAAAAGAATATAATATTTATTCATAAAAAAAGTGACCCAATTTGGAAGAAATATTTTTTTATGAATGAATTCACATTAATAAAATTTATGTGATTATTGAAAAATCATTAATTAATACAATAAAAATGTTTTAAAAAATTATATATTTCATAATGTGGTTAATATTATTCCTTCCATCAAATTTTACAGTTAGTTTATAATGACCACATAAAAATACCTCATTGTTCATTTACTCTAATTAGTACATACAAATAAATAATTGATGATATTATATTTATTCAAAAGAGGCGTACCAAAAAAATTGGTGTTACATACCCCCACATGAAATAATTTTCATCTTTTAAAGAAAGGAAAATGAGGTCACCAAAAAACTAGGATTTTGAATAGGAGAACATTAATGGGATGTGAAAAATATGGAAATTGAGGATAAATATGAATACTATGTTCTAATGGTGAGTGATAGAATTCGTGATCATTTGAATGTTAACCATCCAAAAGTAGAATGTATGTGATTGATTGAAACAACAATGATTTTTTAGTAATAAATGTAAATGGATAAATCTTTTATTCAAAAATTCTTTTCCTATAGTTGATGAATTCATTTCTTGTATAGATAAATGCCTCATGAAACAAATATTCCCTGGTTTCATTCTATTACATAAGAAAATTTTCATCCATTGGATGTGTTTCAATCTATTTCCACATCATTTCATACACCAAGAGATTGATTTTCAAGATAAATGTATATTCTTGAAGAATTTTTAATGAATAATAAGGTCCATAGTCATTAGTTTACCCTATAAATATTTATCAGAACCAAAATGGCTATCACATGATATTCAAACATTAACATCAGAAAACAATACCCAATTCACAAGTAAATACATTATATATTTAGTTATCCTTAGGAAGTTTCCAAATCACTTTTTTCCAAATTCAATGTCGAAATAAAATCAGAATAAAGGCAACTAAATTTTGAAATTCAACTAAATAGTAGACTCCCCAAACAACATATTATATCACTAATTTTCACATATCAAACATATGAATTTCTTGGTCACCATAAATCCATAATGAAAAAATTCATGATTTAAAATCATTAAATAATAAGTATTGCAGTATAATCCATATACATTTAATAATTATTATAAACATAATGGTATTTATAAATAATCTTATAGAATAATTTGTTAATCCAAACTCATATAAATTAATCATTTTTCATCATTTTTGGTAATATAATATAATTTACCTTCCATTATATGAATGTTATTTCTTCTAATTACATAGTGTTTTCAAAAAATAAAAACCATTTTTATATATACCATGAGAGATGATAAAATTCCATAACAAACTTCCCACTTTCATTGAATCCAAAATCATGAAATATCATCTTTAAAAAACATATTCATTTCTAAGCTACAAATTAATTCTTATTTCCATTTTTTTAAGGATCTTATGAAAAAAACGGTGTAATTTTTTTCACCAGGATATGGTATAGAGGTCTACTACATATGTGTAATGATATTGCTTATAACTTGAGTTAGTTGTCCTAATGTTGTTAAACATTATTCCACTCAAGTATTAGCTCTAGATCTAAATTCATTATCATTCCTAAGACGGTAATCCCTAAATTTACTGCTATTGTTCCCATTACTTTTTCTATGATCCAATTTAATAAAATGTAATACTTTTAATTAGTTCTAAAAATTATTAATCATAATTTATAATCTGAAATTTAGTAAAACACTTGACATAATTTTAAAATTTATTTATAACTAAAATCTATATCATAATATTATTTTTTTAGGAACAGTTCGAAATTCTATCATACGGTTTTAAAATCTAATATATGTTTTATTAACTCTAGATCATAATTTTTGAACTAAAATTTATACGATATGAGCTGTAATGACCAAGAACCCCAGTGCAGGTTGTCACATTTTCATATTGGAATTCTATATAGGAGATTTCATCCCAAAGGACCAAATAGTTTAAAAGTTTTTGAAAACTACATACATACATGAATGTACATTACTATTAATAATATAAAAAAACATAGTAAATCCTTTGAGAACACAATTATTCGCTTATCTTATATATACATATGAATCATATTTTACTTCATGGGATCATGGGGATATAAAACAAATGACAGGGGTGATCTTATATTCTCTTCTAGGTTGTATATAAAAAAAAATCTTATAAGAAAAAATGAATATGGAATGTTAAATGACTGAAAATAGATTCTATTTTGTCATTAAATTTAACATTTAAAATAATATGGCAAAAATAAATTATGATAAAATAATTCTATATAAAATGATCATATAATATTGAATCATATACATGGATATTTTAACAAATTGAAATAATAACATGAACATAAATAACTTAATTCATAATGATGTAATGAAAAATTTAAAACATCTTAAACATAATGTCGAGGCCTTGATGTAGGAATTTAAAAAATATCATCAATGCCTTATTCCATGACATATGAAAATAAATTTGTAAGACCTCAGCAAAAATTTAATCTGTTTTGACTCATAAAACCTACTGATTCTTCAAGGGGATATCTCAGGCTTCTCCCATATACAACTATGTCTAATGTATTCCTCAAATTAATATGTAATACCACTGAATCGATATTCCTTAACATAATTAATAACTATATTTATTAGAATAACTAGTCATATTGAATATAAATAATTTTCCAATCAAACTAACCATAAGAAATACAAAGGAAAATATTGAATTTTATTATTAGATTAAATTCTCAACTAAATATCCCACAAATTATTTTGTAATAGATAAAAATACATTAAATATATTACTCAAATATCATTTGAGGAAAATACCATTTAACTTTGAAAATAGTTTTTAAAATGTAAAATTTTGAACACATTAAAAAGAAATTATTTTCATTTTAATAACATTTTAAACTTGTAAGGGAAGCTTAAAATATTTAATTTTAAATGAAAACAATAAATTACATTCATTATTTATAAGGTAGATAAACAATATCGCTATAGTTTCATAATAAATTCCATAATGTACCTTAATTGGAAAACAACCAAAATATTTCTCTAAAAATATTTTGTAAAATATCAAAAGGGTATAAAAATGTATTTAAAAATAATATTGTAATATTAAAATAATTTTATAATTTTTTTAGAAAACATGGTTATGGAAGAAAAATATTCATCACAGGAGACTTCAAATTAAACAATCTCGAATCATAATGAAATTGTAAAAATATACCATATGAATTTGTAATTCGTTTATTTATAGGCCGTATCGAAAAATAAAATTTATAAAAATAGAAATTATCATGTTATTAAATAAATTTATGACATAATTATTCTAAGTTTTGTTATAGACACCTTAGAAATGAATATCAGTGCCTAACAAAAAAATGTGCCTACGTGAAAGGAAATTGAGACAATGTACCTTATAGCAATCATATCGTTAATAAAATGAAAAAATTATATTTATTTACTGTAAATCCACATAAAATGTATTAATAAAACATAATATTATAATAATTAATTTCTAATGTAATTTTATCATGATATAATAAATTAAATATATGTTTTACCCAATGAATGGAAATTGAGTTATGAAATCTCTTACACTTCACTTTTCTTAAATTGAACTTGTTTTAACCTCATATATAATGTTTTATTGAAAGTAATTAATTTATCAAATAACTATATCTGTAAATATGATATAATATATGATCATATTTTTTCATCATATCACACATTAGTTAATAGTATTTCATTATTACCCATGTTTCATGTGTTAACTGCTTTATATTTTTATGCATGTTGTTTCATGAAAATCAGTGTTATTGTGCATGGAATATATTTTAATAATCTTTATAATTATATTATTGTTATTTATATAATATTAATTCATTTTATATTTATTCATAATCATTCAGGAACTTTTAACATAGAAATTCAATCGCAATACGTCGTGAAAATGGTATGCCTTAAGTACAGACAATCGTTTGTATCATTCTATTAATGGGTGAAATGGAATGAAATTTCATGATATATTAGTTTTCCATAATTATTATCATATAATAAGTACCATTATTTCCATTATTTCCATCAATATAATAATAATTTTAATGTGGTGACAAAAATTAATTACACCGCTATGTGGAGATGGTAAGTCGTATGTACGTACATTTTGTGATTCCTTTTTTAATAGATGGGATATAAGGTATAGAATGGTTTTATAATAATGATTATAACATATATATATATATATATTAAAATTTAGTTATTAGTTTTTTATTTTAAGAACACATGAAGAACAAGTAGAAGAAGAAATAAACATGAATGAGTCGATACCAGCGGTTCCCTTATCTTCGGTGAACTTCCTTAAAATCACTTCTAATTGTCACTGGGGTTGATATTTTGAGATTATAAAAACCACAATAACTTGGATGTAGAATTTTTGAAGATAAATGGTAAGGTTTATGTTGAGATATATGGCTCAATGTGGGTAAAATATTTTAAGTAAGGGGTATCCTTTTATAATTGTTATGTGGGACAATTTTGGAAACTCAGAAAAAGATTAAATTAATATATATTAATTTTTTTTAAAATAAATAAAAAGTGATTTATTAAGAATATAATATTATGATGGGTATAAATTCACTCCTTAAATAATTTTTAGATATGTTTAGGTCATATTATTACCCTCATCATATAGTTTTAACCATTTTTTAACCTCTCTATCGCATACCCAGACCACATGAATTATACTATTTATGGGATATTTCTTCTACTATAAAATAATAGACAACAAATAACTGAATTATAGTTGATATTTTAAAAGATAAAAAAAATTACATGAACAGATGTATGTTTTTAGGAATTTTATATCATTTAATAAAATACAATATATTTTAAAATATCATTAATGTTAATTTTGACAGTATTCATTACATTGACTTTTAAAATTTTCAATTCAAAGAGATTATTTTAAAAGAATATATTTTAATACATTCCTATTCTATCAATGTAATCTATAAAATTAATGTATGAAATTAATTATCTATATTTTTATTTATTTTACTATTTGCAATATCATTAAATTTATTTTTCCACTAACAAAATTATAAATACATCAGTGTTTTGCAAGAATTTAATGTAATTTTTTATTTAGTAAAAAATATAAATAAATTACCATAAAAAAGATATTTTGTATAGATTTTAAAATACTCTTTACATTCTAATATATGTTCTATATAAAATTATATTAATAATGATATATTTATTAAAATCATGAATGTGATGTCTTTGAATTTTCACTAAATAAAATATTATAAGGTTTGTAATAACTTCATAATTGAAAAAATTGTCATATATACAAAAATTGAATAATTATAGAAAACAATTACTCATATTATAGATTTGGTTCATGTTTCATGGTAATTTTGTAGTTTTATCATTTTTTACTTACATTTTCCAATTTAACCATTACTATGGTAACGAAAACTACCATGGTTACTATTCCTATAAGCCAATAGTTGAGGGAACTATTTACTAAATCTGAAAATATTTAATTCAAATGTATAATACATTTTACATAAATAAAAACATTTATATTTTAAATTTCTATTTAAAATTATTCTCATAAAATGCAACAAAAGACTATTTTATTTAAAATTCCATTTTTAAGCATAAAATAAACATATACCAGTATAAAGTAAATAGATGATTAAAATGTAATTAATTATATATAAACTCTATAATGTTTTATAATGTTAATTTTAAATAATACTCAAATTGAAAAAGTACTTTTTAATATAAAAAATTGATAGTTTTCCAAAAAACCATATTTTTCCTTATTCAATGGAAAATAATTCTTATCAGAATCTTCCCAGAACATACCCAAAGTTAATTTTAATATAATGATTTAAAAATTTATTTCATTTTTATGAAATTTAATTTCTTGAAGTTATATAAATTAATTATAATTTTTACTCATAAAATTCAAGAATCCCATTTTTGAAGAAAACATATTTTTGAAGAATAAAATGGATTTAATTACAATTCTGTAATTATTCCAAAATAATTAAATATTACAATAAATAAAGTTTGAAAATTATGAAATTCATAATTTTCACATCACTATTCATTCATTACAATTTAATTGATAGGTTATAAAATCACATACTACTACTTTATTGTTCGTTTAAGTTGGATGTTTCATCTACATAAGTTATCGAAGGGATCAAATTTTTTAAATTGAGTGAAATAAACAATTTTTTTGTCGATATATCATAATTATACTCTAATATGACTTAAAAAAATGGGTGTAAGTGGTTATTTTCTTTTTATGAATTTTGATACTTTTTATGTCATCTTTTATGGGATTGTTATTAATTAATTTTTTCCCTTGTAGAGTTATAAAACAACCCCAGATATGATTCTAAAATATGGATTGATAATGTTGGTATATCCTTTAAAATGAACTATGTTGTACATTTATGCATTTCAGAAACCTCATACATACGAAGAGGTTGAAATGAGGTCATTATCTCTCTCTGCTCGACTAAGTGATTCTGGTTAGGGAATTACAGAACTGACCACCTCATTCCAATTATAAATCCTCCTCTTATGTGTCTATATTAATTTTATTATTTTTTAAATTTCCTAAGATATTATTAATAGTTTATTATGCTAATATTCTAACACATTGATCTACTATAAAGGTTAGAATGAATTTCTAATCATTTTCTATATATGTGAGTTTTTGTCAAAGTGAGAAAATCATATATCTTTAATCATTTCCATGTGAACACATCATTAATTCATTTTAAAATTTTTATTTTATCCTCCAATTTATGATTTCATATTTTTTTTAAAATCAGATTCTCTTGTTTTTATAATATATTTTAATATATGTTTTCAAAATGGACAATATTAATTCCTATTTCAAATATAACTTTCCAAATACTCCAACAAAATATATTCTTCCTCTTAGTAATAATCCATTGAAATAATTTATATATGATCAAGTATATTTTTCAAATGATATCTTCTAACTTGTTTATTTGGATGGATTATGAAATATTCATTCTAACTAGAGGAATGATCCATTGCATATTTTTCCTTTCTTAACCATCCACTGTTTATAATGTTGATATTTCTTCTATGGACATTCATATAAGAACATTATATATTTCATTACATTTATTTTATTATTTTAACAATGAATTAAAATATAGATTTTTTGTGAAATTATTGAATAAAACATAGAAATTTTATATATACTCCTTAAATACCATATATCTCATAACATTAATTGAATGGTATTTTTCTTCAATGATATTGAATATATATGGATAAATATTTATTATCTATAATTTTATAAAAAAAATTTACTATTGAATTAATTATGAATTAATTACTTATGTGAATCCATTTAAAAATTATTTGAATCATATTATAATTCCTGGGTTATTTATATTATGATGAATGATTAACTTCATATAGTACATATAAGTATGGTTGAATTCTGGGTGGGTTATGTTATCACCCTCTATTTCATTGGTTTAAAGTTTATATCCCATAACATGTAAACATAGGACAAATTTATTTACTTTCACGAATGGGTTCTAGTTTCTAACTCAAGATTGTAGTTCATCCCTATCATAATTGTTTTAATCATTTATAATTTATCATAATGTTACCCATTCATGGTTCTCATTCAATGATTTTTTTCCACACTCATTAGAATAATTTCTTTCCCCTTATTCCATGAATCATTATAAATGATCAATTATATTTTTTTGGGGATATTTTCTAACTGTTTATTCATGTACATGGATTATAACCACATACTCATCCTATTCTCAATTTTTTCCATTAATTGTTGTATATTTTATTTGGACTCACTAAGCATTCGAGATCATCAAATTCTTATATTTAGATTTAGTTATGTTATGTAAATGAGTGAATATGATGATAATTCATTAAGGATGTTTAATATCACTAAATTATGGATGAATTTTCACAAGTTTCAAGAAATATGTTTCTTAGGTGGTTATTCTACAAAGACACACAACATTTTGTTCTTGGATTCTATGGTTACTTGTGTGATGTAAGTTATAAATTTTGAAAATTAAGTAACTTGTTAATAGGTTCATCACACCATTCATAAAATCTATTATTTAATGATTTTTTATCTTTATACCTAGGTGTACATGACTGGGATTCCTCAGTTGGTATTAGATCATTGTTTAGTCAAATTTAAAGATTATTTTTACTTATTTTTTATGGATTAATTAAGAGAACTGTAGTGAAAATCATATTGATAAGTCTAAGGGATAAGACTAACATTTTGAAAACATTCTAATGTTTTCGAAATAAAGAGACTATGTGGTTATCCTATAATTTATATCCAAGCATTCAAATTATAAATTAGATTTATTTGTGAACTAATTGCACCTATGTGTAATCAAAATGAAAAACATGGTTGATTATCAACTCAATATTCACATTACTTCATAATGAGTGGTCCTAATACTGAACACCTATATAAACTGTCTTGGTAGATATCACTATTTATGAACCATTAAAATGGATTTATATTTTCAATAATATGGTCAATGAGTTTATGAAAATCCAAACTAAAACATCTAGGATTAAATAAAATTTATTATACGATGAAATTATGGTGAAATTAGGTAAAACATCATATGTGAGAGTTTTAAAATTCATATAGTCATTTAATCTAATTTCATTGGTCATTATCATAACCTTTTTAATTTTTTTATTTTTTTGTAATTATGATAATGTGTATGATGTTGACCTTTTTTGGAGTTATCTCTGCTGAATTTTCATGAACTATTTTTGGTTTTTAAGTATAATTGATTGGATTTATTACATGAGGTGCCTTTGGGTGGAATTTTAAGAAAACTTTTAGGAAAAGGGTTATGCATGGTTGGAACATAGTTAGGGAAAACCATGTGCCCAAAACCAAGTTACCATGTGACCTTTGATAGTGAAGGCTTCTCAGTTGGTGCATGGATTACCCTAAATATGTTCCCCTGCCTAGAAAATTGTGTGCTCCCTTATTAATCACCAAAAAATATATTTTAACATCCCTAGAACCAATAAAATATTTCATATTCGACCTTATCTTGGGACAAGAAGTGTTAGGATGATTTTAGAGCATTTTGGAGGGGTTCCAATTTCATTTAACCTCCATTACTCAAGATTCAAAGGCCGCATCGAAGATCCTCTCTTCTTCCCATAAGTGGATCTCATCCCGATGCCTATCCAGTTCATTATTATCTATATCCTTGATATTTTGGTATAATTTATCATCTATTTCATTTGATATAAAACTAATTAATGAGGTCTAGATCTTGGATTTTAGATCTACATTTATAAGTTCTTGATATACCTGATCTTGATTTAGGGATTTAGATCTGGAACTCAAATCTAAGTCATTGTGATGCTTGGATTTTGGGTATTTTTGTTGAATAAATGACCAACACTTAATTGATGTAGGTGGTCTAAAATATTATTCCTATAATCTTTGATTCATTAGTGTATTAAAAAATGTATAATTTTTAGCATTAATTAACAATTTAATTTATATGTTGAGTTAATATGGTTGTCCAATTGATTTATCAAATCACTGTCAAATTAAATGATTAATTGATGAATTAATCATGACACATAGGGATTGTCCTATTAGATTTTTATTTTGTGTAAATTGATTATGAGATTTGGGGAATTAAATATAAATAATTAGTCTCGGGATTAATTATGATACATTGAAATAGCTAAATTGAGATAATTAATTTTTATTTTATTATAACATTTAGATATTTAGGTCTATATAACTAATCAAGGAAATAATTATGATCACTTGAAATTTATAATGAGATAATTAATTCTAGAAAATTAATTATTGGATATGAATTGTGTTGTTGATTAATTAATTGATGAATTAATTAAAGGGATTGGCATACTTAATTAATTGGGGAGTAAATTAGTAATGGAATTGAGGTGACTAATTAATTATGGGTTAATTATATGTTTAATAATAGGAACACAGAAATTATAAATTAAGAAGTATAAATGGAGACATGGTCAATGTACTTGTGAAAAAAGTTATGGGAACATGGTCATTTAAATGACAATTATAAGTGGCAACATGGTTATTGTACTTATGTGTAAAGGAATCGGAAAATGTTCATTATATTGAGAAATAAGAATGGTAACATGGTCATATTACTTATGAATTTATTATTGGTAACATTGGTGTTTATGTGTGAATATAAAGAATAGTAAAAAAGGCACTCCGAGATATGGCCTCACATGAAAATACTTCAAACACTAGCATGAGTCGAATCAGGTACCGAGAAATCATATCACCTTTGAATACATCAAGCTCTATCTTGAGTTGAATCATGTATTATGATACGTTATTATCTTTGGAACACTTAGGGATCGTACATGAGATGAATCTAGTATAGAGGTATGGGTAAACCTTGGAACCCTAGAGTTAATATGAATAATCAAGGAATAAATTTTAATGTGATACCTCTTTAATTATGAATTATATTAATTTCATTATAGAACATCTTAATCTATCTTTTGACAATATTTTTTAGAAACCATTGGAGGCGACCTATTGATTTTTACAAATACCCTTTTGTGGATGGTTGATCGGTACCTAAATAGTCTTTATTGTTGTAGGATAGGATAAGAGAAAGGTACATGGATTATATTGTTGGTTTTGGGATGTAAATTGGATGAGGGAACTAGAAATTGTTCATGACCTTCTTGGGAGTCCTCAGTGTCTTTCTTTTCGGTTTCATATTACACATATTGGTATTCACATAGGAATACCATGTTTTCTCTTTCAGTTGAATATTGTTTTTCTGTTTTGGTTATATTATAATAGTGGTGCTATTTATGATTATATAGGATTCTATTGTGGCTTATTTACTTCTCATAGTGTTTTACTCTAATAAAGGATGGAATAGTCTCCCCATGACTGACTTACCAGGACCTTGTTGATAGTTGGAAGCCTCAGGCGTACGGTGAGGTGTGCTTGAGGTCATTTAACTAACCTCCTAGGGGAACCATCATGTGGCTCCTGGGATAGGACATTAAAAAGTGGCATTAGAGGTCTAATTTTCATTATTAATATTTTTTCTACTATTTTGGAAATGTAAAAAAGAAATTAGGAGGATTTGGGAAATAGTAATGAGCTCATGCATGGGAGTTACGAACCCATTTATGGAGGGAAAAATGAGTAATTGGGGTTGGATTGTTGTTATTATGGGTGTTTATTACAGTCGAATATTATTTCCCCTTGGGTGATGTAGATGTGGTGTGATGAGATTATTGTTTCTATAAAATTTTTAGTATTGATTCATGCCTTCGAATGGAATGAGATTTTTGTTTGTATACATCATTCTAGGCAGTCAGGGTTATTATGACATGCACCATTTTAGGCATGCATGGGAAAATATGTTATGGGTTTGTGGTTCAATGTGAACTATTTTCCCTGTTTATGAGACTAAAAGGAAAAATGGTTCCTATCATGAACAGAGAAGAATATAAAATTATACAAAATGTGAATAGTTCGGTGTCTAAATAAGAAACATTATTATGATGGTGTGTTTACCATTGTTAACCAAAACCTCTTATTCAGATGGTTAAGGGTAGTGATAGCTACTCTGTTTTAATCAAGTGTAGATATAAGGGGAAAATACATGTTGTGATATATTTTGAATATTCCTCTTATTGAAATGTAATAAGGATGTTTTATGGGTCATGAGACATGTGTTTGGAAATATAGAGAATATTCCACCAAAATTTTTATTGAGGGGACGACTGAGGAGGATAGCTAAGAGTGGTATTCATGTCAGGAAACTTGAGGCATTGATGGTTCCAGATGAATATAAAGGGGAACGGTTCAGGGATAACATTGCATGCTTTATGAAATTCAAGGAAGGATACCTAGCGTTAGTATTGAAAAGTATGTTTTAGTTGACAAGATAGTCTCCCATGAATAATCCTCATAATTTTACTACAGAGGGTGGAACTGAGGGATATGACGTATGGGTTATGTCAATTTAAAAAATACTTGACCATTTGGAGACTTTGGATGATAGGATGGTCAATTTTGCTACTTTGATGATATGGGAATCAGTGAAGCACTGGTTGTACATTGAAGTGAAAACTAGACAAACTAATAGTATGTTGTGGAATGAATTTACGGATAGGTTCTTGGAGCACATCAATCTAGTGATGCCGAGATAGTAGAAAGATGTAGAATTCAAGAATCTAAACAAGGCGATATTGTCCATGATGGATTATGATGGATGATACACCGATCACCAATGCTTTTCTCTATAATTATTTGGAGATGACGTAGCTACGACAAAACATTTCAGGATATACTTATGTGTGATATTAAGTCCCAAGTCAATATTTTTCGATTAAAGAATTTTGTTGATGTTTTGTGTCAACTTATCATTGATGAAGAGAACATGAGGGTGGCTTCCAAAACTAGATAAGTATTTGTTATTGGATGGTCAGTATGTGTGAATTCCAAGAGAAGGGATATTTGATATAACAACATTATCCAAGGAAGTGGGAAGCATATTACACAGATAGGAGGGTAAGTTGGATGGGACTTTACTGGTGTGATCTTTCGTTAGTGTGGTAGGCCGAGACACTATCATCATGTCATGTCCGGGTATCGGGTGCTGCCCGAAGGTGTCCCAACCCCGATTGGTTACACGACCTAAACCACATTTCCCCAAACCCTAAAGGCTTCCACCCATTAGTGAGGGACACAATGTGATAATAGTGAAACTATAACTCCATTGTCATAGTATACATAGTGGAAATCAAATGGTAATCAATTGAAAAAGTTTTAATACCGAAAAAAATAAGTAAACAGAAGAATACTAAAATGAATATAACAACTAGAACATATATATATATATATATAAATGATGCATGTCACATGTGTCTAGGAAAGGAGCCAAATAATTCACAATATTATAAATACAATAATGAAAACAGACTATTGAAAATGAGTAAACTCCAACAGCATCTCAAGCCTCAACTTGGTCCCATTCTCTCTAACTCTAATAGTTATCATGTTCGTGGTGAGGAAGGGAACATTACCTTATCTATACCTGAAACCATATAATATGTTTGGGTCCAAAATTATGACCCAAATATGTTGTGAGATGAATTCCAGAAGGCAACCACCAAAAGATCTATGCCTAACTATCAGTGAATATATATATCAGGTAATATGCAAAAATGAAGAAATAAACTAAGAAGTACTCAAAAAGAAAAAAAATCAATGACATTATTTTACATTTTTTAATCAATCCATTGAATCATTTAAACCTTGGTATCTAGACTACTCTCTATATCCCATGTGTAATAGTAACAAAATAGTTGTCTCAGAATACAATCTAACAATCACACAAGATCGAGTCCAATATTTTGGTTTAACTTGGCAGTCTCATCACACAAATTAAAACATTCATAAGAAACCCACTTGGAATTTCTCTATATTTAAACCCTCTTTGTTTAACATATCATCAATTCAATAAATAATGGCCCTCTGGTAAATCTAACATAATAAACCACCTTTGGTCTCACATGTCACTAATCATTTACAAATGACAACTTGGGATGCTCTCATTGACAATACCCCCTTGGTCTTCAACGAAACAGTGCATTATAATGACCACCTAGAAGCTCTCTTAGTCAATGACCTAGGTTACAAAATTTATATAACAATGAACCTCTAGGTAGCTTTCACGGTCTAACCCCTCAAGCATATGACCACCTGGAAACTCTCATAGTCAATACCTATGGGATAACATAACAATAAAACCTCCATATATGACCCAACCATAGGAATCTCTTATAGTCAATTTTCCTTGGTCAAACATTCACAATGTGAATCACATGCATCTCATATAATTAGTAAGTCAATCCTGGAAACCCAAGGCATGAAAAACAAGGTAATCCAAAATAAATCCTAGACCAAATGGCCAAGAACAATCAAATAAGGGAACACACCCATAGGGTGTCCCTTAACAAGGTATCTAACCTGATGCATAAGCAATAACCCTTTCTCAATCGAAAAAACCATACCAGTTGTTAAATAGGGTTCAATTCCGAAATTCACAATACCCCAAACATGGGTATTCATCTCTTTAACCTTATATAATCAATATATAATCATAAAAAGTCACAAAACACTGACCTTGATGTTGTACGTTCAAAA
This sequence comes from Viscum album, assembly GCA_963277665.1. Classification (NCBI taxonomy): domain Eukaryota; kingdom Viridiplantae; phylum Streptophyta; class Magnoliopsida; order Santalales; family Viscaceae; genus Viscum; species Viscum album. The sequence continues at coordinate 473,813,948 of OY728128.1, forward strand.
ATCTTTAATGTAGGCCCTTAAATCATCCTAGAATGACATATATCTTTGAAAAGGGTAAAAACAATCAGCCTTGAATAACTCGAGAGAGAGGAGGAATGAGGAAGAAAGAATCAAGGGGAAATGAGAACTCACTGGTGGGATTCAAATGCCCCAAATGGTGTCTCAATAGGAGGTCAGGTGAAGAATCAGGGGGGGGGGTTCCGAGTTTTTTGGTGTTTTGTCACTCTCACTTAGAAACTAAGGAGAGAAGAAGGTGTTTCTAATGACGATACATGACCCTACACTGATTTATCAGATAAAAAGAAGAGTACATGACATGTTAATTTAATATAAATGTCATGTATAGGCCTCAACTGGGCCCCTATTTAGGAAGCCTTCCAGGTCAACTACACGGCCATGTATTGGGCTATTACACGGCCAGTACACGGTTGTATGTGGCAACTAGGTACACATCATGTACACAAGAGTGCATGTCGTGTACTTAGAAAAACCTCATTTCTTCATTTTTCCTAAAAAACAACCTGAAATCAAGATCCATACTTAAAATGTGATCCGGGTTTTTTTCCATCGACACTATACCCAACCACCAATAGAGTTTTGGTCCTACAGCAAGATGCGACACCTACTGAAGTACTACAGGTCGCAGTGACAGACAGGGGTAGAAGGAACAGGTGGGTAGAGTCAGTGTGTGGGAAGGGAGTCTTATACACCCTATCGGTCTGGTATTTGGGGTTATAATAGCTGAGGAGGTAGAGGTATTAGTCATGGTTCTATATGGATAGATCTTTCATATCAACAGAGTCGTGCATGTTAGTGGTGTAAGAAATTATCATAGGGAATAGGGGCATGATAGTTAGATTCACTATATCCCACACATTTGGAGAGAGAGGTTGGGCCATCAATAGTGATAGTTACTATTCAAGAAGCTTCAACATTATCTAGTGCCTCATTTTATATTGGTTCCCCTTATTCCTTTATATCTACAAAACTTGTTAATGGTTTGATCCTGGATGTGGAGTTCATTAGCATAGTAATGATTTTCAATACATATTTGGGAACATAGTCTAAAAACATATGTCTGTAAAAGGTATGTTCACTAGAAATTAGAGAATATCATTTTTTATTGGATCTATATATTCTTGATATGAAACTCCTTGACCTGATTATGGGTATGGATAGGCTAGTCACATACTAAGATCACACCGGTTGTTACTATATAAGAGTTTTGCCTACATATCCTTAGGGTTACCAATACATTCATCGTGAAGAGTGGGATTTCCAATAATGCCATGGAGGTTCAATTACTCATCAACTCAGAGTTCTCACAGACCATGTTTCTAGAATATTACTGGATGATGGGGGTGTTAGGCCATATGACCTTTCACAAGTAGTAGAACTATTTTATGATGTATTTCCTGAAAACTTATTAGGTTTACCACCTGAGATATATGTAGAACTATCGATTGATCTCATGTTAGGGGATGATCTATTTTCAATTCCACCATACATAATGGAACTGAATGATCATCAAGAGCTCATGAATTATTTGGGATATTTTAAAGATAATGTATTTATCCATCCATGTTTATCACATTGGGTATCACCTTTTTTCAATGAAAGATAGAGGTAATTTATGTTTCTGTGTTGACTAAGATATTTTGAAAAAATGACCGTGAAGAACTGATATCCTCTTCCGCATATCAATGATATTTTTGATCAGTTAAAGGGGGATTTTATGTTATCAGTGATTGAATTCAGATTGTGGTATCATCTGTTGATATTTCTTACTTCTGATATACTGGGGACTAAATTCAGGAGTAGGTATGGCCTTTAGGTTTTTTTGTACTGCTTTTTGGGTAAAAAAATTATCCACAAGAGTTTATGGCTTTGATGAATGGGATCTTTCATCCATATCAGGATCAGTTTGTGGGGTGTTTATTGATGAAACCTTAGTGTTCTCCATGAATCATGATGATCATTCCCAACATCTTTTCTTCCTCCTGATTATAGTGAGAGAGCATCATTTTTACTCCAAGTTACCAAGGTGTCAATTTTGGATTGATCTGGTACCCTTATTAGGACATATCATCTTAGAGAAAGGGGTGTATGTGGACTTAGAGATGGTTTAGGAAGTTGTTTCTTTAGAGAATCCAAAAAATGTTTTCGATATCTGAATATTTTTAGGATTTGATGGATATTATAAGAGATTCATCTATCCCATTTCCGGTTTGGTATCATCACTTTCGGAAATGAAAAAGAAGGGGATAATGTTTGAGTTGATGAAAGCATGTGATAATAATTTACAGAAGTTGAAGAAATGTTTTTCGATGACACAAATTTTTATCCAACCTGAATCGGGTCAGGAGTGCACGATTTATTGTGTCACTTTTGGGATCAGACTCGAAGTTGTGATGATGCCAGGGGATTGAGTTGTGGGGTATTTTTCTTAGTAGTTGACGAATCATGAATGGAATTACCCTAATAATTAACTCTATATGGCTATGGTGGTTTATACTCTAATGTTTTGGTGATACTATCTTTCCGCAGAAAATTATATAGTTTAAACAGATCATAAGATCGTGAATTATATCTTTTCACATGGTGATTTGAATCTTAGGTAGTAGAGACGGGCAGATTATATGAAGTCATTTTATTTTTAACTGGAATATATTCTTAGGAAAGGAAATCATGTGGATTATTCCTAGAGAAGGAAAGAACATAATAAGATGGTTCATGAGTCAACTGTAGATTTGAAGATGATGGCTATGCTGCATAAAATGAATGTGGTTGTTCAATAGAGTAATGAGGTGATGACACTAGTTTCAGTTGGAGTGGAGGCATGACATTTGAGATGGATTAGAGATATATAGTATGAGGATCTAGAATTCTTATCCTTGATGGAAATCTTTAATGGTTGGGATACACCTTCGAATTGGTTGATAGATGGGGATGATTTCATCTATATAAATAAAATTTTTTTGTACCAATGAGTATATGAGAGGATATAATGTAATAATTTCTTTACACGATGTTAGTGGTGCATCTTGGTGTGACAAAAATTTACCGTAACCTATGATGATAGTTTTGGTGTCTAGGCATGAAATTGGAGATAAGAATGTTTGTGAAAAGATTCCTCACCAATCAGTTGGTGAAGGGAGAGCATTAATAACCTATAGGTTTACTATAGTAATTGTGTATTCTATAATGGAAGTGGGACAATGTGAAAATGTATTTTTTTCTATATCTTCCAAAGACACTTTGGAAGAATGATGCTATATGGTTAATTTTGGATTGACTGAAAAAGGAAGATCATTTCTTTTATATAAGGGAATCTTTCGCTATAGAGTGTTTAAGATAATTGTATGTTTGGGAGATAGTTTGTAAGCATGGGGAGCTACAGACTAATGTTTCATGTCATGATTCAAGATTAACATCAATCTTTTGGGAGGGTTTGCTAAAAGTTCTCGGTACACAATTCATGTTGTGTACGGCTTTCCACCCATATACAGATGTGAATTCAGAACGTTCTATACAGGTGCTTGAGGATATGTTGTGGGCATGTGTGCTTGAATTTAGTGGGTCATGGGATAAGCTATTGGATTTAGAGGAGATCACATATAACAATATTTATCAGGAAAATATATATGTGGAACCACATGAGTCTCTTTATGGTAGGAAATGTACATCACTTCTATGTTGAAAGGAAGCAGGTGAGTCAGATTTTTTGGGACTGAGTATTTTGTAGGACACATTATAGCAGGTTTATTTGATTCGAAAATGTATTTCTATGGATTACAGTAGTACCAATTCGTATACTAATAGAAGAAGATGATCCCTAGAGTTTACATAGGTTGATCATGTGTTCCTTTGGGTGTTTCCTAGGTTGGGTGACCATAGGATATTGTGGTAGGTCAAGTTGGAACAAAAGATTTTTAGAGTGTTTGATGTAGTGGACATAATCGGGTCTGTGGCATAATGATTGGCTCTTCCATAGAAATACAACGCTTTGTATGATTTCTTCCATGTGTCACAACTATAGTGGCGTCACCCCATCCATTATCATGTGGTATTTTTAGAATAGGTTGACCTGGAGATTTATGTGTGCATTGTGTAGCATCTGATAGGAGTCCTGGACCACATTGAGTAAGGGTTTCCAGAAAGGGTGGTGTTGATAGTCCATGTGTTTTGGAAACATGGATGTGTGCAACATGAAACATAGGAAAGTGAAGTAGATATAAGGGATCAATGGTCCTATCTTTTTTGCTTTGAATCATATAAAAGAATTGAATTACATATCGAGGATGAGATATTAAAAGGTGTGAAGATTGTAAGTTCTGGACCTTTTCTAGAGTTATAATGGGTAAATTTTATGGAAAATGTTTTTAGTACCTTTGATTGGAGTTATGAATTGAGTTATATTGGGGTGGAGTTTTAAGATAAATTTGAGGGAAGGGGTTTTTGAATAGTTTGGTGCATGGTTAGAAAAAAAACAATGCACCCAAACCTAGGTAATTGTTCATCCGTAGACAGTGAGGGACGCACGGTTGGTGTTTGGTTTACCCTAACTGTGCACCCCATCCCATAAAATTGTTCCCATGGTTTTCAATCACCAAAAAAGATATCTTAAAATCCACTAATCCTTATAAACCCATCCTATTTAACCTTGGATCGAGACTAGACACTTTTTGGATTATTTTAGATCCTTCTAAAGGGGTTCCATGGTCATAGGACCTCCATTTATCATAATTAAAACCCCGAGATGAAGACCCACTCTTCTCTCGGTAAGTGGATCTCATCCCTGTTCCTATACCATCCATTCTACTCTATTTCCTTGATAATTTAGTGGAATTTATCCTCTATTCATGTAGATGTAATCCTAATTGGTGAGATCATGATATAGTATTGTTGATCTAGATATATAAGGATAATATCTTGATATATTTGATCTTGATTTTGGGATTTAGATCCCGAACTCATATCTACATTGTTGGGCTTCTCAGATTTTGGGGAATTCAATTTAATGAAATCCAATAAACGAGTTGAGGTAGGAGGTCTAGAATATAATTCCTATAGTCATGGATAGATTCATGTATAAAAAATTATAGAATTTCATGTATTCATTAATAATTGAATTTCTATGATGGGTTAATTATGTTGACAAATTGAATTATTGAAGAATTATTAAATTAAACGATTAATTGAGGAAATAATCATGAGATTAAGGGGCTATAATATTGGATAATTAATTTCAGTAAATTGTTTATTACAGTAGGGGAATTTAATCTTGATAATTAATAACAGGATTAGTTATGATATATTGAAATAGCTAAATTGAGATAATTAATTATGAGATAATTATCTGGTTTTAATATTATGGTTTACATATTTAATCATGGCATTCATTATGAAGCGTTGATATTTAGAATGAGATAATTGTATATGGAAAATTAATTATGGGATATGAACTTTGTTATTGATTAATTATTTGATGATTTAATTAATGGGACTGGCATAATTATTTAATTGGGGAGTTAATCGTGAATATTGATTTATTTAACTAATTTTTTAATTATTAATGGAATTAAGGTGAATAATTAATAATGAATTAATTATGTGTGAAATAATGAGAACATGGTAATTATAAATTGAGAAGTATAAATGGTGACATTGTCATCATACTTTTGTATAATGGAATGGGAATATGACCATTCAAATGAGAAGTGTAAATGGAAACATGGTCATTGTAGTTATGAGCAAACGAATGGGAAAATGGTCGTTCTATTAAGAAGTAAGAATGATAATGTGGTAATCTAACTCAAGAATTTTTTATTGGTAACATTGGAATTTATGTGTTAATATAGTGAATATTAAGAAAGAATGTAACGCCCCGACCACAGTTACCCAGAGTCGGTGCATTATTACATAACATTGGCATGATCACAAAAGATCAAGTTTTGAAAGACCGATTAGTTTAGTAGCCTCAGAAACACTAGATATATTCATAAGTCTTACATTCCATAATAATGTAAAAAACTACAACAACATCATGTCTTCATATCCCCTCATACGTTCCCTGCAGGTCGTTCATAGAATACTACTTCACATCCTTGGAAAAAATAAACATTGAAAGGGGTGACCTCAGATGCTTACTAAGGATAACAATATAGCAGAAACATTCATAAATAAACATAAACATTTAAGGAAATGTATAACTAAAACAAAATCCTTTTAAACTTGATCTTTGGAATAATATGGCAAAGATAAAATGAAATAATTCCATTTGCTTATTCACATGGATATTCTACTAGTCGAATAATCACATGCAATATCAATAACCACTTTTATAATGATGGAATGCATAATTCCAGACTATCATAACCACATAGTCAAGGCCTTATGCCAAAACTACAAAAAATATTTTTTCAAGGCCTTGTGCCAAAACACTAGTTTGTCTAATGCTACCTACCGATGCATCGAAGATCTATAGAGGGCTCCACCCGTCATTTATTAAGTCCAATGCATTCCTCATATGAACAGGTTTAAATATAACATAAACATTCGTATTAAAAATAGCATAAGAAATGTCAATAATTTCTCCATAAACCATGAATGGTATAAAAATAACACATCCTCAGTCCAACATATCACAAAACCTTCAATATTATATGGATGTTTTGTATCATAATAAATCAACTTCAAATAAGCTTAAAATCCATCAACGGATGTTGACATAAATGAAATCAAAACTATTTGAGATAAATATCTCTCTTTTTGAAATCATTTAAAAGTAACATAATTGTAAAATAAAACATTTAATTTCAAAATATTTGTATATGATTGTTAGGGAAGCTTCGATGATTTTATAATGGCGGAAAATATCTGCACCTACCGTATAAGTTAAAAAACATATTCTTACCTTAATTCTGTCGAAAAGGTTAAAAATGACCTTTTTTGAAAATGATGGAAAGATTCTATTATAAAAATCTTATAAAAAGTAAAACAAGGGTATATATGTCTTTAACCTATATTTTGTAAAATAGTAAGAATGATTGAAATACATTTTTAAGAAACATGGTTGTAGATGATAAAGAGGTCCCAGTAGATAATTACGTATAAACAACATCAGATAATGAAAAGATTGTAAAATAGACCCTTACCTTGTACTTTTCTTTAGTCAATGGTATTTTGACCTCATATATAATACTTAAAACATTGTTATTAAATTATACAAGAACCATATACATAATTATGATATCATATATGATATTCTAATAATGCTTTGTTAATAATATTTTACTATTATCGTCATTTCGGGTGATAACTTACTCGTTTTATTTTATATTTTTTGTTACATAAGTCATGCTTTTTATGGATTGGTTATATCTTATTCATATCCTAATTGATATCAAGTCCTTAAACATTATTTTTAATCATCAAATGAGAATTATACTTGAATGGATACAATGGGGAATGAATCTCATTGCGTTTGTGGAGAGGGTTGTATGTACGTATGCACAAGTGAAAATATCATTATTTTGATATTAAAATCATATATAATTGGATGGTATATCATATATACATAATCATTATAATGTTATATTTATTATTTACATCAATTACACATAATTATCATACCCATCCAAATAATAATGTATTGAATAACATTACCCCACGACGTGGAGACGATAAGTCGTACGTACCCACGTATGGTGACATGTCATTCAAAGGATTTATAGAATACTGAATATGGTTGGGCCAAATTTATAATAACATCACAGTATATAGAAGATACTGGAGTTATTATTTTAGAATGGAAATATCAAAGAAAGAAGAAGTGGATGAAGAAAGGAACTTGAAAGAGGGTGGTGAAAAATTACCTCTTAATTGGGTTCTTCCTTTTGATTTGATCAAATGGGCTCTTTAGGTTGGCTTTCTGATCAAAATAAGTCCTTTAGGTTGAAGTGAGGGAAGTTTAGAGAATATTTGGGCCAGGTTTGGCTAATCCAAAAGGCTTTGAAGATATGAATTTTAGGGAAGGGGGAGTTCCCTTTTATAATAGGGGTGAGGGGCACCTTAGGAAAAACTTAAAATATTATTTTATAATAAATTAATATTTGCTTCATAATGGCTCAAATGTGACTTATTTCGAGGATAAGTTGGGGATGGGTCTCAATCCACTCAAAAAATATATTTTAGAGAAGTTTGGGTCACTATATTATCCTTATCATTAATATTTAACTCTTAGTTAAATAGTTTGACATTTACCATGTCTCTTTGTGTTTTTATATTATATGGTTAATAAACTTACTAAAACAATACAAGAGAACCCCAAGTGGTTAATTATTAATATATATAACCTTATCTAAGTCATTTGGCCGAACCTTATATTTTTAGGGAAATAATATCAATTAATAATATAATATTTTTTTTAAATACTCCTTTATGTCAATTTTGACACTATTTAATAATTCATTTTTTTTAAAGTCTTGACAACTTTATTAATTCAAAAAAAATCATTCAAGTAATCCTAACATGTCATATTAACCAAGAAAATTAGTTAAATTCATAAAAAGTATTAAATTAAATTTATTTGGATATTTATAATATAAATTATTTTAATATTTCATTAATTATGTAATTAATGCATCACCATTGTGTTAGAAATAAATATAATTATTTAAAGACTAAAAATTATAAGTAAAATATCATTATTTAGGAAATATTTTTATGCTTCTAATGAATATTTATAATCTAATTTATCTTATGTATAACTCTATATTAAAAATGTTTTAGTTATTTAACTTTGATTTTATCTCTTTTAACTCTTCTTTGAATTAAATAATAATAAAAGTCCTAATCTAAACCAAATGGACAAAAGAGGTTCATATTTTATTCCAAAGGTTTTTTTGGTCGAATTATAATTTTCCAATAGAATTGTGACATGTTTTAGGGTAATAATAATATCATTTTTACCCTTATTTACCAAATTTACTTTTAACCGTGGTAAATAAAAGTAAAAGTTACTATTCACCCAAAAAAATTTATCTTATTGAACCACATTTTACACCATGATATTAACTGTGTCTCTCGGATTTTTGAAATTCCACTCATAGAAGCTGTAAAATTGAGTTTTACGTGAATTCACAAATTCTCTTAGAAGATGGGTAAAAGACGGTGAAAAGTTTAATAAAATTTTTATATATCTAAAATTATTATAAACTGACTCCAATAAATTACATTGAACTTATATAGGTATTATTTATCTATTTTGACCTAAAATTAATTTAAATAAAATAAATAATTATTTAAATAAAAATTCGGTATTAAACTATAACTCAGTGTTTTTCACTATTTATCAAAAATTGAATGTTTTCAGAAAAATACCAAAAATTCACCCTAAGATAATTCAATATTCCAAATCCAAAAATGAATTCCATTTTGAAAAAGAATATTTATAAAATTTCAAAAAGTGGTTATTACTGTTCATACCTGCTAGTTTGATTGGTTGTGGTGTGTGTTAGAACTCGAAGTTATGTACAACACACGCTACTGTATTATTCAAAGAGAAGTGTACTGTGGAAGCTTGGAGTGCTACATTCTCCCCTCCTTCAAATAATTTCAGCCTCGAAATTTCAAGAATACTACCGCATGAAAAGACTCTGGTGGTTCTTCATCATATGTTCCTTAGGTTCCCACGTCGCCTCTTCCATATAATGGTTTCTCCATATAACTTTTACCAGACGAGTCATCCGGTTTCTCAGCACTTGTTCTCTAGTACCAAGAATCCTGATGGGTTCTTTGCAATAAGATAGATCGGGTTCCAGTTCTACTTCCTCATATGTGAGTACATGCATTGGGTCAGACATGTATTTTCTCAATAGTGATACGTGGAACACATCATGAACTTTGGAGAGACTTGGCGGCATTTCCAAACGATAACCTACAACCCCAATTCGTTAAAGAATTTTGAAAGGTCCAATGTACCTAGGACTCAATTTACCTTTCTTATCGAAACATATAACTCCCTTCCATGGAGATACCTTCAAGAAAACATGATCTCCTACCTGAAATTCCAAATCCTTCCTTCGATTATCGGCATAGCTCTTTTGCCTACTTTGAGCTGCTTTGATGTGGTTTTGGATTACCTTTACCTTTTCCATTTTTTCCTCCACCAGTTCAGGGCCTACATGTTTTATTTCACCAACGTCATCCCAACAGGTTGGTGTGCAACATCTCTTTCGGTATAACGCTTCATATGGTGCCATCCAAATACTTGAATAGAAGCTATTGTTATAGGAAAATTCTACCATAGGTAAATATTGATCCCACATACCTTGAAAGCCAAGTGAGCCGGATATCAACATGTCTTCTAAGGTTTGAATAGTCCGTTTTGATTGTCCATCTATTTTAGGGTGGTAGGCATTGCTCAAACGAAGTTCAGTATCCAAGGCCTTCTGAAGACGCTTCTATAATTTTGATGTAAAATGTGGATCACGATCAGAAACAATCGATAGGGGTACTCCATGAAGTCTCACAAATTCATTAATATATAGTCTTTCTGGACGTTAAAGTTGTAGATCTTCTCATATAGAAAGAAAATGTGCTGACTTGGTAAGACGATCTACAATGACCCATATTGCATCATTCCTCTTAGGAGTATTTGGTAGTCCCATGACAAAGTATATCGTGATATTATCCAATTTACACTCAGGTATGGGAAGAGGTTGCATGACTCCTCTAGGATATTTCCTTCCAGCATTCACTTGTTGAAAAACCATACATCTTGACACAAAATCAGCAATATCCCTCTTCATGTTGTCCCACCAAAAATGTTCCTTCAAATCTCTATACATTTTGGTGCTCTGATGGTGTATAGAGAAATTGGAACTATGAGCATCGTACAGCAATTCCCTTTTTAGATCAGTTATATCAGGAACACAAAGTCTCTTCCCAAATTTCAAAATTCAATCTTCATACACAAAGTCACTCAATCTCCCATCATTCACAGCTTTATTCTTATTTTGAAAGTCTTCATCATCGGTTTGAGGGCTCTTAATCCTTTATAGTAAATATAGTTTGGAAACCATTTGAAAAAGCATTGATGTTTCACCTTCCATGGTTATTCCCATGTCCATCTTCACTAGATCCATGAAAATAGGATCCCTTTCAATTCGCATCTTGTTCAAAACTCAATGATCCCTTATAATCAAAAAATCTGCCACCTTATTTTCCTTCCCCGCGTGCTAGTGTATCGTGAAATCATAATCCTTGAGTAGTTAAATCCATCTCATTTGCCTCATGTTGAGTTCTTTTTATGAGAAAATATACTTCAAACTCTTGTGATCGGTATATATCTCACATTTTTCACCATAGAGATAGTGTCTCCAAATCTTCAAAGAAAATATTACGGCTGCCAAATCAAGATCATGAGTAGGATAGTTTTTCTCCTGAATTTTCAGTTGTCATGATTTATATGCAATAACCCTATCATTCTGCATAAAGACACAACCAAGTCCTTTCTTCGATGCATCACTATAAATAATTAACCCATAATTCCACAATAGTAGAGTCAATATAGGAGCATTGAATAATCTTCTATTCAGTTCATCAAAACATTCTTCACACTCTTTTGTTCGAAAAAATCTATCCCCTTTTCGTGTGAGCTTCGTTAATGGGTTAGCCAATCAGGAAAAATTATGGACAAAGTGCCGATAATAACCTGCTAAACCAATAAAACAGTCTTACTCGGTTATACTTGTTGGTTCTGGCCATTCTTGGATTGCTCTTCTCTTAGAATAATCAATAGAAATTCCATCCATAGAGACAATATGGCCACGAAAAGAAATCACCTGATTCTAGAATTCACACTTTCTAAACTTCCGATATAATTCATGTCTTCTATGATTCTTCAGGATAATGTGCAAGCGATTTTCATGATCTTCGTAGCTTTTGGAGTATACCAAGATATCATCAATAAATACCACTACAAAATCATCTAGATATTCCATGAAAACTATGTTCATTAGATCCATGAATACAGAGGGTGCATTAGTTAATCCAAAATGCATTAATTTAAACTCATAATGCCCATACTTGGTTTGAAATTATGTTTTTGAAATGTCTTCCTTATTCACACAGAAATGATGATATCCATATCGAAGGTCCATCTTTGAAAAGTATTGAGCTCCATGCAGTTGGTCAAATAAATCATCAATGCAAGGTAAGGGATACTTTTTCTTTATTGTTATAGCATTGATCTCCCTATAGTCGATACATATCCTCATAGATCCATCTTTCTTCTTAACAAAAAGGACAGGGGCTCCCTATGGAGAAACACTAGGGAAAATAAATCCCTTATTACTCAATTCCTATAGTTTTTTCATTAGTTAAACTAATTATACAGTGGCCAATCTATAAGGGGTCTTCGATATAGGCCTCTAACTAGGAATTCAATCAATGGAAAACTCAAATTCTCGTGCTGGAGGATGTCCAGGTAAATCTTCTGGAAACAGATCAACATATTCTTTCACAATATGTAGATCCCCTATTTGAACATTCCTTTCCCCACCCATAGTTATTTCATTCTCTTCCTCCCCAATAATTGAATTTAGTTGAGCTAATTGGGGTGGATCAAGATAAGAATTAGGTGGTGACGATTCTGCTCTAAAGATAACGTGTTCCTTATCATCATCATCAAAAATCATAACCTCCTTCTTCTTACAATAAATATTCACATATTGGTCTGAAATCCAGTCTATACCAAGGATTATATCAAACTAAATCATAGGTATGGCGATGAGATCAGTAGATAAAGAACATTTATATGCTCTAATGGGAAGTGATTCACAGACCTTTGTAGCAATGATACTTCCATTAGGAGTTTTAACTAACAACTCCCTTGTTAAATAAAATTGGAAATATCTAATTTTCATAGAAAACTGGAAAGATATGAAACAATGCGATGATCCAAAATCAAATAAAGCATTTTCTAAACTTGAGGAAACCATTAAATTACCTTCCACCACATCATTCAGAGCTTCTACCTTAGTAGTAGTGATAACATAAGCTTGGCCTTGATCCCTAGGCCTTTTCTGAGGTATGTTTCCCTAATGCTTAGGAAATTAATTTTCCTAATGTCCCATCTCCCTGCAATTGTAGCATTGAGCATCAGTGGCTTCATTCTTCCCCTTACAATCACGAGCTTGGTGTCCTTTTCAACACACTTGTAACAATCTCCCATTCCTTTTAAGCAAGTACCAGGGTTTTTCTTCCCACATTTACTGCAGGATGGATATTAAACTTTTCCCTTCTTCACCATATTTCCATTTCCAGATTGATCATCATATCTCTTCTTCTCTTGCTTTACTTTAAAGTCATAAGACTTAGAGAATTATTTTTCTATCTTGATAGCACATGAGACAATATCTTCATATAACGAGAAGGATTGTACGACTAATGCTCGACCGAGAAATGGTTTTAAACCATCACATAATTGATCAATCTTACTTCTTGGGTTACATATATAATCTACATTATGCCTTGATAACCTTGTAAAGTTATCCTCATACTCTGTGACATTCTCATCATCCTTTTGCCTCAGGCTCAGAAATTGTCTTTCCATATCCACTCGATGGTCATGAGGAAATTATTTTTCTATGAAAATATCTTTAAACTCCCTTCATTCCATACTTTATACTTCTTCATCTTCCTTTTTATTTTGAATCAATGACCACCAATGATCAACATCTCAAATGAGACGATAAACTTCTATGATAAATGTTTCTCTTTCACTACTCCACAAGGCATGGAATATTTTATCTAAGGAATTTATCCATTTCTCACCTACTAATGGATTTGTACCCCCATTTAATTTTGGTGGTTGTTTCCTCATGAAGCAATCAAACATTGATCCTCCATGCTGCAGATCGGGGTGCTCCATACGGGTAAGGTTATTATTCATAACTTGAGTGAGTTGGCCAAGTATGGTGATTATCTTATCAGCACCAGTTGCATCACCAGCTCCACTATAATTATCTTGAGCAAGAGGGAAATCCCTATGTGGAGTGAGTGCATTGATATAGTTTCCATTCCTTCCACTAGGTGCCATTTCTAAAAAATGGAATAAACTAGATCGGTTTATGAATCAAAATACATAATTCCATACTTGTAAAACACTTAACATAAATTGAACTATTTATGGATATAATCCATAATCATAAAAAAATGTTTTCTTTGAGGAATTATATACTCATAAACCCTTCATAATTGTTTGTAAAGAAAATGAGAATTATCCTAAGCATATCCCCCGGGTGTGTCGAAACCAAGAGTGCAGCAAGGCCTGTTTTCGTGCACTAGTTCTCGTTCGAGTCTATCTCAAAGCAGTGTTTTTAGGTTTTACCCCTAGGTACATCTGTGACAGATCCCCCTCTACATGATCATATCCAGACAGGGATGTATTTCTCAGAAAATACAAAAAATATCTACAATACAAAATATTATAGGAAGTTCTTCTATACTAATCCTCAATGTCCATCTTAGGTCTATGTACTCTAATCAGAGTTTATCTAATTCTAGATTACATGGTTTGTACTAAACATCCTCTGATACCAACTGTAATGCCCCGACCCCAGTTACACAGAGTCGGTGGATTATTACATAACATTGACATGATCACAAAAGATCAAGTCTCAAAAGACCGATTAGTTTAGTAGCCTTTGAAACACTAGATATATTCATAAGTCTTACATTACATCATAATGTAAAAAAACTACAACAACATCTTGTCTTCATATCCCCGCATACATTCCCTATAGGTCATTCATCAAATACTTCTTCACATCCTTGGGAATATTAAAACATTGAAAGGGGTGACCTCATATGCTCAGTAAGGATAACAATATAGCGGAAACTTTCATAAATTAACATAAACATTTAAGGCAATGTATATCTAAAACCAAAGCCTTTTAAGTTTCAATTTGGAATAATATGGAAAAGATAAAATTAAATAATCCCATTTCCTTATTCACATGGATATTCTACTAGTTGAATAATCACATGCAATATCAATAACCACTTTAATAATGATGTAATGCATAATTCCAGACTATCATAACCACATAGTCTAGGCCTTGTTCCAAAACTACAAATAAGATTTTGTCAAGGCCTTGTGCCAAGACACTAGTTTGTCTCATGAGACCTACCGATGCATCGAGGAGCTATAGCGGGCTCCACCTTTCATTTATTATGTCCAATTCATTCCTCATATGAACAGGTTTAAACATAATGTAAACATTTGTATTAAAACTAGCATACGAAATGTCAACACTTTCTCCATAAACCTTGAATGGTATAAAAATAACACATCCTCAGTCAAACATATCACAAATCCTTCAATACTATATGGATGTTTTGTGTCATAATAAATCAACTTCAATAAGCTTAAAATCCATCAACGGATGTTGACATAGATGAAATCAAAACTATTTGAGATAAAAATCTCTTTTTTTTAAATCATTTAAAAGTCACAAAATTATAAAATAAAAAATTTACATTTAAAATATTCTTATAATCTTGTAAGGGAAGCTTCGATGATTTTATAATGGTGCAAAATTTCCACACCCAATATATAAGTTAAAAAAGGCATTCTTACCTTAATTCTATTGAAAAGGATAAAAAGGACCTTGTTTGGAAAACGACGAAAATAGTCCTTTATAAACTTCTTATAAAAAGTAAAACAAGGGTATGAATTACTATAACCCATATTCTATAAAATAGTAAGAATGATTTGAAATACATTTTGAAGAAACATGGATGTGGATGATAAAGTGGTCCCAGTAGATAATTACGTCTAAACAATCTCGGATAATGAAGAGATTGTGAAATAAACACTTACCTTGTAATTTTCCTTAGTCGATTGTTTGTTAACCTCATGTATAATAGTTAAAAAATTGTTATTAAATTATACAAGAACCATATACATAATTATGATATCATATATGATCTTCTAAAAGTGCTTTGTTAATAATATTTTAGTATTATCGTCGTTTTAGCTGTTAACTTACTTGTTTTCTCTTATATGTTTTGTTACATAAGCCATGCTTGTTTTGGATAGGCTATATATTATTCATATCCAGAATGATATCAAGTCGTTAAAAATTATTTTTAATCATCAAATGAGAATTATACATGAATGGATATGATAGGGAATGAATCGCATCACGTTCGTGGAGACGGTTGTTCGTACGTACGCACGAGCGAAAATATCATTCTTTTGATATTAAAATAATATATAATTGGATGTTATATCATATATAAAGAATAATTATAATGTTATATTTATTATTTAAATCAATTACACATCATTATCATACCCATCCAAATAATAATGTATTGAATAACAATTACACCACGACATGGAGACGGTAAGCCGTACGTACGCACGTATGGTGACATGTCATTCAAAGGATGGATAGAATACTGAATATGGTTGGACCCTATTTATAATAACATCACATTATATAGAATATACTGGAGTTATTATTTTATAGTGGAAATATCAATGAAAGAAGAAGTGGAAGAAGAAAGGAATTTGAAAGAGGGTGGTGAAATCATGACCTCTTCTTCGGGTTCTTCCTTTTGATTTGATCAAAAGGGCTCTTTTGGATGGATTTCCGATAAAACTTAGTCCTTTAGGTTGATGTGAGATAAGTTTAAAGAATATTTGGGTAGGTTTTGGCTGAACCAAAATCCTTTGAAGGTATGAATTTGAGAGAAGGGGGAGTTCCCTTTTATAAGAGGGGTGAGGGGCACCTTAGGAAAAACATAAAATATTGTTTTATAATAAATTCATATTCGGTTTATAATGGCTCCAAAGTGACTTATTTTGAGGATAAGGTGGGGATGGGTCTAAATCCACTCAACCAATAGATTTTATACAGGTTTGGGTCACTCTATTAACCTTATCATTTATATTTAACTCTTAGTTAAATAGTTTGACATTTACCATGTCTCTTTGTAATTTTATATTATATGGTTAATAAACATACTATAATAAACCAAGAGAACCCCAAGTGATTAATTATTAATATATATAACCTTATCAAAGTCATTTTTCCAAACCTTAGATTTTTAGGAATATAATATCAATTAATAATATAATATTTTTTTAAATACTCCTTTATGTCAATTTTGACACTATTTAATAATGGATTTTTTTTAAAGTCGTAAAAACTTTTTTAATTAGAAAAAAAATCATTTAAGTAATCCTTTCATGTCATATTAACCTATAAAATTAGTGAAATTCATAAAAAGTCTTAAATTACATTTATTTGGATATTTATAATATTAATTATTTTAATATTTCATAAATTAGATAATTACTGCATCACCATTGTGTCATAAATAAATTATATTATAGAATGTCTAAAAATTATAAATAAAATATCATTCTGTAGGAAATATTTTTATCTTTATAAATAATATTTATAATCCAATTTATCTTTTGTATAACCCAATATTAAAATGTTTTAGTTATTTAACTTTTATTTATTATCTTTTAACTCTTCTTTGAATTAAATAATAATAAATGTCCTAATCTAAACCAATTGGACCAAAAAGGATCATATTTTATTCCTAAGGTTTTTTTGGGTCCCATTATACATAGAAAATAGAATTAGGACATGTGTTCGGGTAGTAATAATATCATTTTTACCCTTAATTACCATACTTACTTTTAATCGTGGTAAATAAAAGTAAAAATTACTATTCACCAAAAAAATTATTTTTATCTTGTTGAAAAATATTTTACTCCTTGATATTAACCATTTATCTTGTATTTTCGAAATTCCACTCACATAAGTGGTAAAATTTATTTTTACGTGTATTCGAAAATTCTCCTAGGAGATGGGTAAAAGACGGTGAAAAGTTCAATAAAATTTTTATATATCTAAAATTATTATAAACTGATTCCAATGAATTACATAGAACTTATAAAGATATTATGTTTCTATTTTGACCTAAAATAAATTTAAATAAAATAAATAAATATTTGGTTTTAAACTATATCTTAGTGTTTTTCACTATTCATAAAAAATTGTAAGTTTTCAGAAAAATATCAAAAATTCACGCTAGTCTAGTTACAATATTTAGAATCCAAATATGAAGTCCATTTTGAAAAATAATATTTATTAAACTTCAAAAATTGGGTATTACTATTCATAATAGCTAGTCTGATTGGATGTGGTGTGTGTTAGAACTCGAAGATACGTACAACACACGCTACTGTATTATTCAAAGAGAATCGTACCGTGGAAGCTTGAGGTGTTAAAAATGAACTCCAAGATATAGAATCACATGGAATTACTTCGGTCTTCAGAATTATTCAAGTTAGGAACTATGATATCATACCACCTTTGAATACATTAATCTCTCAAACGAGTCAAATCAGGTATTATGATATGAAATTTCCAATGGGACACTTAGGGCTCTAGCATGACATGAAGCTAGTATAGAGGTACTGGTATCCTCAGGAACCCTATAGCTAATATGAATAATCTATGAATAAATGATAATGTGATAAATATATATGTCTTCATTGTCCTAATTTATTTATAGATATACTTACTCTATCTTTTGACTGTATTTTTTTTAGACACTATTCGGGGTGAGTTGTGCTCACACACTACTCGGGCTACCTAGTCGATTCCCAGGTAGACTTTACTCTTACCATATAGGTTATGGAAAAGGGCCCTAGATTATATTTCTAATTTGGTTATGTTGCATGGATGAGGGAACCAGACATGGTTCGAGACCTTCTTGGGAGTTTTCAGTGTCTTTATTTTTAGTTCTATTTTAGAAACATTCGTATTTACTTGGGCATAGCTTGTTTTAAATTTAATTTAAACATTTTTTTATTATTTTGGATATTTTAAGACATTGGTACTATTTAGTATTACATTTGATTCCTCTATTACTTATTTTCATCTGTTTTTATTTTAATCTGCTAAAGGATTGTATAGTATCCCCAGTACTGACAGAGAAGACCATCGCTAGTAGTTGGCAGCATATGGCGTACAGAGAGGTGTGCTTATGGTCCGGTGATCGACTGGCTCGGGGCACCATCACGTGGATCTTGGACTGAGATGTTACATTATGAAAATTACTCTATGAATGATATATTCTTATGAGCTCTTAATGATAAATATTAATTATAAATTGGATTATATTCTACAAAGTAAATATTTCAGTATACCACATTTGATTTTTTTTCTATATTTTGGGTCACTTAGATATTTTTATTTTGGAACAATAGATAAAATTATATGGATGGAATTAATTTAAGATGGAAGAATCTAACGACCTAATATTTCAGTATATAATTTTAATGAAATATTGTGCTTGATTTCTTCTTCAACATATAGTAGTAAACTAAAATAAACCATTATATATTACATTAATATAATTATGAAAATTTTTGAAAAATTAATCCTTTACAAATTAAATACATTATAATTAACTATAAATGTTTATAAAATAGGATTAATAAAATAGAAATTATTAAAATGGAACTTTTAAATTAAATAATATTTTATTTATATTTTTCATTTTCATTTGAAAATTTTTTTTATAAATTTTATAATTTTATTTTTTATAAAATAAAATCAATTTGGGATTAATCCCCTCAATATTATCATATAATTAAAATTTTATATTTTTATAAAATAAATAAATTTTAGGAGTATATTAATAATATATATTTTTAATATGGTTGTATATTTTTTACATTTTAATAATCCAAGAATTAATTAAATAATTTTAGAAACATTCTCTATAAATGATAATTGATTATAAATTAAAATAATTATTTTAGAAATAGTATGTTGTAGTTATAATTCCAACATTTTTTTCTATAATCTAAAGTAATAATTCACTCTACAAACTATATTATTTACATATGTAAATAAAATATTTTTAACCAAATATAGATACTAAATCTTATAAAATTTAATTCTTATTATATATATAATTTTTTTATTATTTAATATCACACATTTTATTTTTTGGCATGAGAAAAGATTACCAAAATGAAATTTAATTAATGTGATATTGATAAAAAAACTTATTTTCAAATAACTATATTATTGATTATTTAAATTTTTATCTAATAAAATAAATTAAAAAAAATTAGATTAGATTTTAATATAATATTTAAACTAATAGATAAATATATTAACAGTAATTCAAAGTAAAATTAACATTATATAAAATTACAGACTCTTAAAGGTGAAAATAACATTTTTTACAGAATAGTTATACTATATATTAAATGATTTATATGGCATGTTAATTTTACCCTTCTTAGAAATTAAGTTAGATTATATTGATACTAATTTTTTTTTCATGATAATAAATTTGGTAATAGGGGATATCTTATATTTTAATAAAAAATATTAATTCTAATTAAAAAAACTAGATACAAATTTAAAAAACCAAAATGGTAATGTGTATAAATATAATGGTAAAAGAATCAAAACATTATTAATTCATGTTCAAAAATTAATATTTGTGGATTTATAAACAAAAACCCATAAAAAATAATTTAGTGTCGTATTTTGAAGCCATTTACACATTATTAACAACATTTAGTTAATAAGATATATTTTTTATTTAAAAGAATAAAATTTTTCTCCTCTTAAAAATACAAACCACTTCCACCACATTTATACATCCATTAAAAAAAATTCTCTCAAAAAAAACACTTCCAAATTTTATCATCAACCATACATTACATCCTAGATGGTTTTTTTCTTTCCTAAATAGCACAAAAAGTAATCTTAAGGTTTAACCCAAGGGAAAACATCCAAAGGGAGATATAATGTTTTCAACCAATCTCTATTATTTCATATCTTCTTATAACCCCACAAATTCATCATAAAATTTTAATGTGTGATAAAATTATAATTATTAATATTTTAAAATTATATTATAATAATTTAATATAAATTTAAAACCTTAATCAAAAACCATTCTAAAAAGTTATATGTTTTCATTCACATGGGATGATTACCAACTCTCGGAATACCATGTCCTATTTTTCATTAATACCATTTATGGTTGATCAAAAAAGTTATATAAGAAAAAATAATATAATATTTATATAATTTCAATCATTTTAAAATGATAATTTCTTTACATCTACCACTTTTTTTGTATCAAAACATTAAATCATTTCTATGTGTATGTATGGACTTCCACCTCCTCTATTTTTTTCAATTTTATTCAACACCAATTAATAATTATTTTAATAAATAATTTAATTAATTTATATTATATTATTTAAAGAAATAATATTTTATAAATATAATATTGTAAATTAAATAAGTGATAATAATAATGAACAGTCTTTCCAAATGTAACTAACTAAAATAAACAAATAAAAAAACATTCAAAATGTTAGTCTATTTTGTGAAAATATAAAAAAATATCTAAATTTAATTATAATAGAATAAAAAAATATTGAGATTTTGAATCTATTCTAATATGAATTTTACTATAGTCATATATTGATAATGTTTTAAATAAATTGACCAAACCACTTCAAGTAACACACATAAGGAAAAAACCATTGAATATATTAATAAAATATGATAACAAATTGACCATATAAAATTATATATATATATATATATAGTGTTCTTAATTATATTTTTAATTAAATTAATTTGATTATTATGGATATTAGGTTCACACCCGTTGTAAATCATGTTCGGAGACAAAGAATTTTGAATCTCAATATTGCTTCGTTGAGATAAGAGGTGTATTCAGAACATGGTACCTTTTTTGGGTAGTATATATTGGTGTCTGATTTATTTAAAATTAATTAATAATTAAATAAATGGGATTTAAATATCAAAATTATCTTTAAAAACTAATCATTTTTTCATTTTCATGATAAAAATAATGTAGGCATTTTTTACCCAACTTGTAATTTTTTAAGACATGTTTTTCATGGTGCACCATTAATTATTTTATATACTCTAATCAGTACTATATTAAATTATAATATAATTCATAAATTTAATTTAATGAAATTTAAATTTAAATTTCATGATATCCCTCATATATTTTTTTTCTTAGATTAACATTATATAAAGAGTTTTTACTTATGTATCATTTTCAAATCCGGATTATTTATGATTGACAATAAATCTACCTAATTTGTAGAGTATTAATTTCATAAACTATATATCATTTTCTCCTTATGTTAAAGCATTATTCATTATATATATATAGATAAATACAATTTCATTTCCCTCATTGGACCCTTAATTAACTGTGGTAATTAAAATGACCCTACCTTTTTTTGGGTCAAAAATCCCCATCTTCCCAGTTCATATTGATTGGATGGTTTTGAAAATGTCATTATCCATGCATTATAATTAATTAATATAATATTATACACTATTTAAATTATTTTAAATATATAAATTATTTTTGTTTGTTTTTCCATATCGGTAGTTTTTCATCATTTTTTTAATGAATATCTTTTAATGTTTTCAATGTGAACACGTCTTTCAGCAATTTTTTCCATATATAATGAAGCGTAATATATATATTTTCATTTTTTTTATAAAAAAATTATTTTTCACATAGTTTTATAAAATATGTTTATGATTTTTTTTCTAAAAGAATAATAATTTTTATTATTTTATAAGAGATTTTGTTAAATATAATAAAAAAAATTCTTATCATTATCAATGAGTATTGAGATATTTTATTCTTGATCAAGTAAATTTGTAAAATGATAACACTGAAACTCTTTATCCAGATGAATTATGAAATATTATTTTCTATTCAAGGAATGATATGTCAATGTTTTTGTTCTTTGTGACCATCCATTGTGTATAAATACGTTTTCTCTTCCAATGTATTTAAATATTGGACAAAAACATTCAATACATTGATAAAATTATGTTCATTTAGATTGAAAATATCAATAGATTAGAGAAATTTCTTACTAAATGGTATTCTTTTTGTCTATTCAATATAAAACACACATACCTTCTCTTCTCATATAAATTGTATTTAAATAAAAACTTTATGAATATTTTTTAATACCTCTTATTTCCCTAGTTATCATCATATTAATATTATTGATGGAATTATCAATCATTTCATTTTTTAAATCACTTGAAAAGATTACAAACACTATTCTATTTCAATTTTTTTCTCATTATGATGAATAACACTTTTTATATGGGATATATAAGTAATGATTAATGATGGGTGGGGACCTCTATCACCCTCCCATTCATTGGTTTAAAAAAATTATCTCATAAGATACATTTATTTGGAATAATTTTGTTTCTCTCAATTTTGGATGAATGTGTCTGACTCGTGAAGCCGAAATTTCACAATTATAATGTTTTTAAAACATTTCCAAGGTTTTTTATTGTTACACTTTCAAACATCTTGTTTATTGACTAATGATTCCCCTATTTGTTTATTCTTTTCGTTTTCCTTATTCTATGTTTAACGATATGATTCTATTCAATTATATCCATATACCATGATAATTCCTATAAAATTATATTATGACACATAGGATTATTAAATATTAACACCTATGTTTAACCTTATTAATTAATTTAGCTCTCCACTATCTTATTTTTACATTTTCCATACCTTTAAAGCTGAGATTAATTAATGAAAATTACAGATGAGAGTATATTGGGGCGCAGTTATGGGAAACTTTTGACAATTATAAAAAAATATTTTTCTTAGAAAGAAGATTATTAAAGACATTAAATCATTATTTCATGGTATGTTTTGGTTATTATTTATGTTAATTGTTTTTTATCTAAATTTTTCATAATAATTATAGGTTAATTTCACAATTCAACAAATCCAATGTTTAAGGCATGTGTCTTAGCATAGAAACCAGATGTGTGGGCCTGGGGAGCATCAAATACATTATTAAAGTATACCTCTGATGAGATATTGGGATTTTATTCTATTGATTAATTTAGAATAATTGAATTTTATATAGAGAAAATAGATAAAGAGTGAATATCAACTCCTCTATCCCCCAAGGTTAGACTCCCTCTTTAAAATGGAAAATCCTCTTTCAGTAAGAAAATTACCAAATGATTGATCCTAAATAATGATTTAATTGCTACAAATAATATAAGTAAAGTGTTTATCACATATTAAATTGTGTATCTACTTATAAAGGAATACTATAGTGTAACTATAAATCCCATATAATTGGATGTTCTTTTGGAATACCCAATTCCATTCAATAAATTCCCACAACCCAACATTCTCTAGAAGAAATTGATAGATACCATCTGATGACATTTACCTCATCAAATATGTATCTCCACACATCTTGTTATTGTGTGGACACTCAAGAGAATGAACATGAACTCATATATTAATTATAACCATCTCAATAACCTCACCAATATTCTGGATATACTTTCAACTATAGTCACACATTATCTATTAAAGTGTTCTAGGAGGCCCACATCATGGAAATAAAAATCCCTCCAACATTATAAATTGATTTTTCCAATAACAATGAATTATATTGTTAAGAGGATGAGGATGATGAATGATAAGGTATCATTTCTTTTTCTAGAGAAGATAATGGTTTCATCATCCAATGTCAATTTAACTACTTTATCTCAACATTGATTAATGGTGTAGATGTTTTTTACTATTTATTGGAAACTAGATTCTACGTCAATGTTATCTTGAATAAGAAACAATATATTATTTGGTATATATTTGTTGATCTATCCCCTTTGAATGTTACAATATTTGGATATGAAAAGAGTTGGTAAAAACTGTATGGAATGATTCATATGAAGAATATATTTGGGGAAATTGTTTCTAACATTTATTTCAGTTTTGTATATATTAATAAATTGATCATAACCCTAATGGGAAGGTCTGTGATCCTATTACATATAATATTCTCTTCATTATAATACTACATTATCTAATACTCTATCAATAGTTGATTGGGGGTGATCTATATTGATTTTATGCATTTTGACTCTTGTGTGGTCTACTACTGTGATGTTGGGTATAATATTAGGGGGGGAAATAACACTAGGTTATGGATCTTGAATGATTCAATAGTCCCAACTATATTTCACCCACACTATATGACCATACAGTTTAGTTTAATAGAAATTTAATTTTTCATATCCACCAACTAAAAGAAATAACCCCCAACCATGGGAACCATTTCGTCATGCCCAACTAGTGAATCATGAACACCTAATTTTCCTAAGAAGCTATAAAAAATATTATTATTTCAAATACACCTCTTAGTGAATACATAATTTTTTATCCCATATATACTAACACATTTCTCTATCGTACAAAATAGAGAGCATGAATGACTCATCAGTGGCTCACCAAGCAACATTATATTGATATCAATAGTGGATTAAACCATGTGAGGCCCTTTATTGTTTGTCCCTAATCCAATGTCACTATGGATTCATATTATCCAGAGTTATATGACCCAAATTATTACATGTAAACTAAAATATGGTAATTCAATTCCATCACACAACCTCATTTGTCTAAGGAGTCATCTTATCCCTTTATTCCCACCACATATAATACAGAAGATAAATATTAAACTTTTAAAACCATTGATGTTGGAGTCACCACCACCATTGAAAAAAATTATATGGGTGATCCTTAATAATAAGGAAATTCCAAAGTGAATTATTATCATGGATTTCATTTCTCTTCATGATAAAAAAAATACATCGCATACCTAAAATATCTCCTTGATGTATTTAAAAAAACTAAAAAGGATTTTTTTGGATTGAAGTAAAATTTCTAGTCCACTTTCTTAATCATCATATTTTCCCATGTGTATTGATATAATCACATAGATGGTCACATTTTTCTCCTAGATCCATGTTCAAGTCCACATATGATGATATAATAATGTCAAACATCATCGTTGAATTTCATTACCTCGTGTCGTAGGCCAACATTGTCATCTTCAATATAAAAGATATGCATATTTGAGAATATATCAGATTTGTAGGCCTTGCCTAAAAATTACATGTGAAATAATATGTTTATGTCCACTGAAAAGTATAAATATATAAATTTTAATATGATTAACACAATAAATCCAAATAACCAAATGAAGGTACTAATCTCCATTGATCCATTTATATATCATCATAAACCATCCATTAATGTCTCCTTAGATTCTCTTGTTATTGATAAATAGATTAATTATATAGAATATATATTTTCTAGTATCAGGGTAATATAAATTAATAGTTTTATCATAGATATGTATCACTTGGATGGTGAAGTTTACTAAAGGGTACTTATACAAATAATATATGGTGGGAAGATTAAATTGAAACCATGACATGAGAAGAGTATAAGAATGTGTTTTAAAATAAGTAAATTTTATGAAATCATCACACAATAGTGATAATATAATTCCTTGAAATTATCAAGGTGGATATTAATCCATTTTTAATTCAAAATAAAAGTTCACAACAAATGAAAATAATTCTTCCACTTTAATCACTTACAAAAAACAATTATTGAATATTTAGTGGTGTAAGATCATGTTTCTAGAAGTAATTATTTATAAAATAGATTATTTCCAAGATGAAATTTTATAATTTCCTATGAATCATCTAATTTTAATTGTATATTATCATTATTCCCATGTATTTGGGGACAATATGAGAAAGATGTATTTTTTTTGGAAATTTTGAAAATAACCCCCATTGATGAGTGATAGTTAATATAAATCCCTATAAAAATTAAAGATGAATGAATTGGAAAAATTTACAATAGGGATTTGGTAGATGTTCTCAGTGTTGAAAAGAAAACCATGGGGGAAAATAAAATTCATGTGATATGATAAAGATATCTAGGTAAACATACATAGGGATATATCAACTGAATGTAATACCCATACTCGAATAAAATAATTGAAATAAATATTAATTTTAGCCTAATAAATGTATGAATCCAAGGGTTAATAATAAAATTCATTACCAGTAACCTCTTAAAGAAAATATTTATAGGGATATATCATCTTATAAAAACTATTGAAGTCACTCTTGATAAACTCATATTCAATTGTGAATATACCATATACTCTTGAACTAAAAACGTAGTTTTTATTCTATATAAACCCACTAATTTATATCTAATTAATTTTCAATGGGAATTACATGACCACCTCAATGATTATATATTGAGTTAGCAATAAAATCTATTAATGGTGATTATTTCATCCTAATTCAATATGATATCTATGACTGATTTTTTGGGAATCTTCTTCTAGAAGGTATTATAACTCTCCGTCTAGATGAATTTGAAATTATTTTAGTAATGTATTGTCATTATATATATTGATACAATATCTATTTCTATGGAATAAATGAATAATTTTTTATTATTAATTATTGTATGATTGTTTATTAATAAATGGATCAATATGAACTTCTTATGGAAGCTACTTCTTTGGGTTAAGTCATACTAAATATTTATGGGTGATATTTATCTCAAATTATTAAAGAGAAAATAAAAATTGATGATATACATGTGGATCTAGAATATGCTGATTTTTTTACTGAATACTTACATATTATTATTATAAACTATGAAGTTGTATTTTTAATCGAACTCATACCCAGTGTTACACCTATTTAAAAGACACCTTATCTAATTACCGCAATTTTGATACATTAATTGATGATGAAACTACTAATGAACATAGAAAATGAATTCCTAGGTCATAGTGCATCATTATGTGCTAAAATTTTCTTTTTTATATGAATAATAATTGTTCAATACCTATTTTTATAGGTTATTTTGAGCATAAAAAGATAACAATGAAGAACAAGTATCCCCTACCTAGTCTTGACGCCTTTCCTAATCAATTTTATGGAGCAAAATAATTTTCAAAAAATTTCTATCATTCCAGATATCATTAGTTTAGGGTTAAGAATTAATATTTACATTATCAACCCTTCTATATCTTCAATTGAATTTTTTTTATTTAGAGTGATTCTACATTTATGTACCAATGCACCTATTTTATTCATTGATATACTAAATTAAATCTTTAAAAACTTCATTCATTCATTTTAGGATTTCATTATAGATGATATTCATAAATATTCCCTAATAAAATAAGAAAATTTATATCATTTGAATATAATTTTGAATAACGTGAGGAATAAGAAGTTGTATTCAAAATTTAAAAAATGAGAATTATTTCTAAAGAAGTTTTTATTTATGGGTCATATTTTCTAATCCAAGGGTATATCATTATATCCTTTAATGAAATAAGTTATTTTCTATTTGACTAGACCTATAATGATAATTGTGATCTATATATTTAATTGGTTAGCTATATACTAACAATTCCTTGTAGAAAAATTCATTGTAATCTCTAATCTAATAACTAAAATTACATGTAAGATATAGAAGTTACATTGGACATATTAATGTGAGGAAAAAATAAAGGATAAGAAAATAATTTTTTTAGTGAATCTTTACTTCAACTACCATGTAATGTTGAAGGGTGTTGGGGAAAAATCCCTCAAGGTAACATTGAAGTATTTTTTGGGTTGATTGTGTTTGTTGACAAAGCAGGTTTTCATGGATATTTGTCGAGTTCCCAAGAAGTTGTTGAAAATACTTGTTGACAAAGAACGATGACAAAGGAATGGATGATCTGGAGGCTGTACAAAATGAGCAGTACAAGGTGGCGCAGTTTCCCAGTGTTTACCAAATTTTTGGGGTCCAAAATTTGGAGTTTGGTGAGCATCATGAATATAGGATTTCCATGAAGATGATAATTTAATATGGCAAAGGCATGAATTTCGCGAAGATAGGATGCATGGTTTGGAAATCGCGAAGACCAGAATAATGGAGGCGGTGATGCTTCGCGATTACGTCAAGCTTCGCGAACGGAAGAGGCTGAAGCACATCGCGGTGGTGAAGGGATTTGCGAGGGAGCTTCATAGAGAAGGCGCGAAGGAATATTGGGCTTCGCGAGGGAGCTTCGCGGCAAAGTCTTGAAGGTATGTTGACGGTGATTCTTCGCGACTATGTCAATATTCACGAACAGCAATGTGACGTGGTGCTTCGCGATTTGGACAGAATTCTGGCAGAATATTTGGAGCTTCGCGATTTGAGATGACGTGGCGTTGACTTCGTGTGGAAGGGACGAGGGTCGGTGGAATCACCTATAAATAGAGACCGACCCCCTCGAGAGAAGAAGAGAGCATTTTCATAGAAGATCATTCGCTCTAGATTTGCGAAGGTGGTTCGCGAGGCCAGTGTGCTTCGCGAAAGAGGTGCTTCGCGGCGGCTATTATAGCTCTGCGAACCCTGCGAGCTCTGCGTTGGCTTAGTCAGCTTCGCGAGGGACGTTGCTTTGCGACGGCTTGAGCATCGCGAGGGTGCTTCGCGAGAGTTCTTCGCGAGAGAGCTTCACGAAAAGCAAGGAGCTTCGCAAAAGCTTGTTTGAGCTTCGCGAAATTGGGAGCTTCGCGATGTAGGGTGCTTTGCAAAGGTAATTTCCAAAGGTAGTTGCCCAGTGGTCAGAGGAAAAGTTCTATTCATCAGTGGATGAAAGTTGGACTTCAATAGAGCATTTATCAACAGTTGAAGATGCATTATTTCATGCAAATGAAGAGACCTACATGTCTATATACTGTGATTGGATTTCCTTCTAGAGTAGTGATATTAGGAAGAGAAGTAGGTGATCCTCTCCACCGACAGTGAGCCATAGAGAGAGAAACAGGGAGTGACCCTTGGGAAAGCAGTGAGCTGACCCTAAACCTTGTAAAGGCAGTGAGCCTGGGCATAGAAGTGATCTAGCCCGAACATTGTAATACACAGCTAGTGAAGTTTAGTGGAATTGGTACGACTGGAAACTTATCGGCGTATGCTCCTTGGACGTAGACCTTTGCGGTGAACCAAGTAAAATTGATGTGTCATGTGCATGCTTTACTTTCGGTTTACTTTGTGCAACAGGAAAGAGAGAGAAGAGTGGTTTGCTTAACACCGAAACAAGATCAGAACGGGCGTTAATTTGTAATCAGTCATACCCTGATTCACCCCACCTCTCAGGGTATTCAGCCCTGTGGACCTAAAAAAGGGTTTTAGATCTATTTTTTTCATTAAAAAAGTTTTGGGGGATTGTTCCTTTATAAAACTATATTATAGAAGAATATTCCTTCTAAAATTTAAACGGTCCCTCACAAAATTAATCAAATATTTTTTTTTGCATTTGAAATTAGTAATTTTTTCATTTGATGTGTGAAAATACTATCTATGTGGTTATTTTTTTGATATTTATATATGTTTATCATAAATTGACTGAGTATATATTCAAAATGTATTAGAATATATGATAATGTAAATCATTATAGTTTACTAGTGATTATGAAAACTCAAATCAAATCCACCCATTTAATTTGATCAAGGTGGGTACTAATATTGGATTAAATAACTACTCTATTCTACAAATCTTATAGATATAAATATATAAATTACTTATAAATTTTAAGTTTATTTACATTCAAATCATATGGAATGGGGAAAGAACCTATATTTATAATAGTAGTATTAAATCATCCACCAATACAGAAGATCAAAAATTCACATATGGGGGATGTAGAACTATAGAATAATTTTATGAATGTTCCTAAATTCTATAATGATTATATTGTTTAGTAATAGGGTGTGTGTCTCCTTAATACTATATTTGAATGAGTTATAATTTGATAATGATCATTTTTCAACATTCTCCATTCATCCTAGAAGAATGGTGGTGTATATAGATCATAAATATTATTTTTGTTCGGATAAATTGAAAATTAGTGTTTTAATATATGTCCCATGATGCAATGTATGTTGGAAATTGAAGGTTTAGATATATAATTATAAATATATTTCTTCACCTTTACTAATACCATAATAGAAATACGAATACATCACAATGAATTACATCATTGAAAACCACAAAACATCTAAAGGTAAAAAATTATATTTTGGTTGTTTTCAATTTCATTACAATTTATAATTATTTATTACCTATAATAGAATACATGGTCCTTTATAATATTTACATTACATATATTAATAAATTTTTAAGTTTTAATGATATGACTGATTTTATAGTATCTAATAAAGATATATGGATAACCTCAATGTTATGAATAAATCGTTAGCTATTGTTGAATACATCATTTAGATTTCTAATTGGTTATCATCCAAATAAATATGGTAAATTTGATAAAAATAATAAAAATCAATATTATATATATTATTATCTTTTTCTATATATTCCAATGTTTGTAAGGATTAACACCATCCTCCAGTCAAATTTTAATAACAACAATAGTTTTCACTAAAGCATTTAAATGGTTCTTTATGAAGCTCTATATGGTAAAATGCATTGAACTCCCACATGGAACGATGAAGTTAGGGAATGTATTATATTTTGTCCTATCCTAGGAAAGGTAATTTTAAATATTTCCATACCAACATTGAAATAGATTATAGAAGTTCTCTATCAACAAATGTGTTATATTTAAATTCATTTTTGAGATTTGGAGTTAATAGTTGGTGATAATTTACTCCTCTAAAAATCTCTATGTAATACTATTAAGATATTTGGAATAAATGGAAACCAAATCCCATAATATATCTACCCTATTGAAATTTTTAAATTTTTTCATGGTAGCTTGTCAGATGAAGCTTTCATCGATTCTCTATCAAATTCGTCATGTGTTCAATGTATCTCTTATTAAGAAGTACATACCAGATACTTCATATGTACTAAACTAAGAGATTTTACCAATTAATAATTATCATTCAAATTAGTAATAAGAAATATAGATTATGGACTAAAGAGAAAAACTTCGATAAAATAAGATTACTCTCATGTTAAACATTTGGTAGGGAAACCATAAATTTGGTAAAGTAATAAATGAATATATGGACAACATAAGGAAGTATTATCTTAATTTTTTATCATAATAATTCCAATTATGTGTTAAATCCTTGTAAAATAGGTATAATGAGTCGCCCTAATATTTAAGAACATAATATTCTCTTTTTTGAATACAACGTGTTTGATTTCTTACTCAATACCCAAACATGATCTTAAATGAACTATCATATATTAATGATATATTATGATTAAATGTTGTTTACAAAAAACATATATTATATATTATTGTATTTATTGCAAAAATAAATTATGAAGAAAATTTTTAAATTTTTTCCTTAATAAAAAATTATTAATTAATTTCGATGAAAATAAAATAATATAAGTTTATATTAAAAAATAATTTTTTCAATATTTTAAATTTATTATATATTATAAACAATGATACCTAATGAACATGGATTTTGATGAAATATATTTTTATTTAATTTAATAAAATTAATAATTATTCTAATATTTATTATTAATTGTTTATAAGTGAAAATTTTTAATTATTTATGAGAAAGTGTTTTTTTGGCACAATGTCTTTTATCCTAATTATTTCAATTAGTATCTATTTAATCATTAATTTAATAATAGGTGAAAAAATTATATTAATTATATTAACATTTATATGAATATTATTACTTGGAATGGAAGGTAAATAAAATGATTATATTTTAAAAAAATACATTTTTTCTCCCAATGTTTATTGATGTTTTATGTGAGGATGTTAGAGTTAATATAAATTAACTAAAAAAATATGAATCATGTCCAAATGATACCTTTTTTATAATCAAATAAAATTATTTTTTAATAATTACAACATAATGTTTGGATATAATGAATTGTTACCATGGTAAAAAAACATCTTTCTATGGTAAGGGAATAACCTAAGAAATAAGATTTAAAATATCACAAAACACATGATTCATTTTTATAATATTATTTTATTTATACCTTACCCATGTTATCTTCATTTATAGGGATATTGGAATCTATTTGACTAGTATAAGACATATATTGTATAATAAAGTTATATGTACATACATGTTTATCCACTCACCTCACTTATAAACTGACACATACTAATACAACATATAAACACCACAAAAGACCTTTATCTCCAAAAATATCTACATGAATACCCTCTTATAATTATTTTACATCTCTTATAGTCCTAGGTATAATCAATATAAAACCAAGAAGGATTATGGTGTATGTTAAAGGAGGTCTTCAAAAATAAGTCGTACAACTCACAACTGGGTTCAATCAGTTTTTTTTATTAATATTGAACAATTAAACCTATAATAAACATAAAAAAATATATAAATAATTATTAAAAATATATTTGAATTTTATTATGTATTTCTTACCCATATTTTCATATCTTTTAATCCTTTAGTTAATAAAAACATCATCCCTAGTATATGTGGAAAAACACATCCACAAAGAGATGTGTTTCGTTTTTTATAATTGTTTCAATTAGATGGGTATATAAATTGATTTAATCAATATTTAAGATTTTTATCTAATTTATTATTCTATAAAAATATAATATTATCTAAATTATTACACTCTCATTTATTGGATAATTATAATTTTATATGTGTGTACATGTGGGATTCCACCTCCATGAAGTGATGTGATTTGTTTTTCATTTACGGTTAACATATATGTTAAAAAGGATATATGTAATGAATATATGTGATATTTTTTATATTTTAATTATTATGGATTGGTGAATTACTAATTACCCTTATTTCATTCCTACCCTTAAAAAATAGAAATTTTCTTGACCATATGCATGAACTAGATTTCCTATGATATGAGATAATACATCATTCATCGTCACCCACTAAGAATTGTTTAATAATTATATATAGTGATTATATATTTTATTAATGAAGCTATTTGTATTCATTATACTGTAAAAACATTTCAATGATTCATGCACTAAAAGCATTAAACTGAATAATTCATTTAAAATGAACCAGTTTTCACCTGAATATTGATTTTAATGAAGAGTTCTTAATAAAATTGAAATAAGAAATTACAAGTTATTGATGTATAATAATATATAAATTAAAATGGTTCATTGGAAGATTTATAGAAAATAATAATTTATTACATAATATGTTATAATGTGTATGAATCTAGAAATGACATTTCTAATGATTATTGTTACAATATCCATTATTTTATGGATTATCTATGTTAAATTTTCAATGATGGAAATTATATGATACTTATATTTTAAATACCATTTATTTTTTTCCATTTGTTTATTTATTGTATTTTCATGTATTTTTACTATTAACTTTTCCTTAGAAAATAAATTATTTGGAAAATTGTTGAATAAATGATTTCCTGATTTAATCTTTTGGCATTAAGAATCATTCTCCTCTATGTATATACTACTCAAAATATTTTTTCTATATTTTAATAAATATAAAAAAAATTCATAAACAATATTTTTTACATATTTTTATTTATTTGAAAATTGATAAAAGGACTATTCTGAAAAAATCATATAAATCACTTTATACTTTTTATAAAAGTTTGAAAATATTGTTTTTAAGTATATTTCAATAATAGATTTACGCACTATTACAGTTATTATTTGATATGAAACATATAATAAATTTTTGTATGGTTATTTAAAAAAACCCATTTAAAATATTATATTAATATTCACTTTCATAATTCACTAAAATAAAAGGATGTATTCTCATGTTGTTCAGATCATAATATTTTTTTATAAAATGTATTCTTCAGCAATATAAACTATATTTATGGATTTTTAGGTAATACTTATGCATTATGATGATTTTGTTATAAGTATGATAACATAAATCTCATTTCATTATAATGAGTTAATTATATTATGACGAAATCCTTATAAAAACATTTTATTTCCGTGAGTTATGATATAATGAATGATGTTTATGATATTTTAGAAAAATGATTCAAGGTTTTCATTATGTGATTTGTAGGACATGAGTTGTATATCACTATAATAAATTCTTTAATTAATGTTATCTCATGAAATAATATTAACTAGAATAGTGGGTGAACCCATTTCAGTAAGGGAATCTATCCATAATGATAGTCTTCACAGTGAACCGTGACTACGGAGATGATGGAAATGGAAAATAAATTCAATGTATCATGGGGCTATGTACACTTCAATAGTATTTTATGTTTTATTCAACTAAAAAAATGATTTTATATTTTTATTTTTAAACCAGCTTCTTTTTTATAATTATTACGATATGTTCCCATCGATCATGATTGATTAAAGAGGATTTCCAACTCGTATGACCTCTGGATTATTTTTATAAAAACTCATTATGTCATTACACCTGATTAATAATATTTTACTCTTTGGGTATGAAATTCATAACATGCGATCATTCTATAATAGCATTTTCCTTATATTATTCCCATTCATGATCATTGATTAATATATCACCTTTTTTCCATTATTGAGATTATAATATCACCATTTAGTATGTTTCCATTCACCAAGTTTGAAGGAAATTATTTATGTAGGTTATATCTAACTAGTGTACTATGTGAAAAAAATGGTGTTTAAGGTGTTGGGAATATTAAATGAAATAAGTTTCTAAAGTAACATGTATTTAAATTTACTAAACCTTTGTTATGTTTAGGAATGTATTTTTTGTAATTTTGTACAACAATCATAAAATCTGATCCAATATTTATGTATAAAAGGCTTGGCTCACCTCAATATTTCTCTTATAGGTATTTATTCAAAATGATTCTAACATTAAAACTGTCATCAATGGTCTTGTGGTTTCCTTTCATATTGGGGTAACATAGTTCTTCATAAATGTATATTCCAAAATAGTAATATTTAAAATAACTTGTTGTTACAGTATAAGAAAATATATACCCATCACCTTTTATAAGTGCACCCCTGATATGATGACCTTTTTTTCCATACACGCAATAGCTGACTCATGATGCATGATCCCATAATGATTTAATTAATGCAATGGAATGCATAGATCGATCCTTCAATGATATTAATTAAGATTAATTGGTTATCCACAAGGCTTATTAGATAGTTACTTACCTTGTCTCCCCTAGTGAAGAAATCTAGTATGTGAATCGGATTATATCCATTTTACATTGAGAATTCCTATATATGATATTAATGTACAATATGCATATTATTAGATGAATCATGCGATAAAATACTTATGATACATATCATTATCAGTGGATTTCTCATAGAATCATAAAATATTTTGTCACATGATGAATGTTTTTCTCTATGATAGAATGAAAATTGAGTTGGTCATTAATAGATATATCTTAAAAGTAATATTGTTTCATCCAATAAATGTATAATCCCTAGAATTGGAAAGATATTCATGTCAGGATATATAGGGATAAAAAATATGGATTTTTTATCTACCAATAAATCTAGAGACACAGCTACATAGAAATCTCCATGGGTGTTTTCTATATTCAATTCACTATTTTGTGTCATGCATTGAAGGTATATGTTATCTTCATGTATTGAGCAGAAATTTTTTTCTAGTAAATTATGTTTTATTTGACCTTTGTTGTATGGGAACACATTTTAATGGTTCCTTAGTTATCCCTAATATCTTGGTAGTGTAGGTTTAGTTGTACTATATTCTATTTCATCTATATGATGTATTAGGTTTTTCATCTCATGGAAGTAGATACATTATTCTTTATTGAGTTGAAAATGATTCATTACATCCAAAAATTTGGGATCCCTCACTCTGTTATCACATTAAAAGTCAAAACCATCTAATCCATGGACTTGGGTAATGTTTACAAATAAATATAACATCAGTTTCAACTACATCTCACCCTATCACACATTAGTACTTTGTAATATTAATTCATTCAACAAAAAATATCGACAATTTTATATTAGGATTTTTAATAGAAAATGAATAGTTTCCCTCAAAATATATTCAATACCCAATAGTAAAATTGGATCTTGAAATAGATATCCAACCAAGACACTCATAACTCATATTTTTTAGAACATAGGTGTGATACCCCTTAAGGTTTAGTTTCCATCACTCTAGACAACCATCAATAATAAATTAACAGAAGAAAAAAATACCAGGAGTCCCTAAAGTTAATATCCAATCCAATAAAGAGAACTTGATCCATTTATTTAAATATGTTTAGGTTTATCATAATTTTGTGAGTGACAAAATTCATTAAAAATATTCACCTTTTCTCATTAAAAAAAGAAATCATGGTACTTGAATTAAGAAATCAAATGATACCATGAATGATGATTCTAAAATTACAGCCCTTGTGGGAAGGAACATTTATAATCTATAAAGATTTATCTAATGGTGTGTATTGATCGAACTCTATTGAGGCATATCACATAACAACACCCAAAAATTTAAGGATTCATATGAATTAACTTCTATAACAATCAGGTTAGTTCTGTTATCCAATCTCCATGAAGAAAAACTAAAAA
This sequence comes from Viscum album, assembly GCA_963277665.1. NCBI lineage: Eukaryota > Viridiplantae > Streptophyta > Magnoliopsida > Santalales > Viscaceae > Viscum > Viscum album. Next base: position 473,851,474 of record OY728128.1, read on the forward strand.
TCCACAATTCCTTATCATATCATGTTAAAATATATGGGGAGAGTCTATGTAAGATTATATTGCATTTTATTACCACTTATTAACATAGTAAAATAGATTAATCCTTATTTTCACTATATCTATCACATGAGCCAGTAATATGTGAAGCTCGTGTACATTATGAATGAAATTAAAATATTTATAACTGGTCCTCATTGTAAAACAATAAATATATGTATTTTTTCCTTTATGTGTAATTTTTTAATAATTTTATAATTCCTTTTGGTATGATTCTTTAATTGTGGAGTCATCTCATCATCCTTATCATAGAGGAAATACCAATACCAAAAGCCCCATTTTCCTTAATAATTATATATGTATTGATTCCCACTACTTGGTATATATATAGATTCTAAAGTCTCTAATCCTAGGCCCAACCTCCAATAGTGTTTCTTTACCCATCATTTCATATAGTTCCATAACCACCCAAATAGTTCATTTTTCTCACCTAATGTTTGGATAATACCCATATTGGGATGCATGTTTTACCCACACATGTTTATGCACCCATTTGATGATCTCAATTTCAAGATGTTGTATATTATTCTATATTGAACACTATTCCTTCATTAATTCAATTAATTTTCTTATTTTGGTCATATATATACACTATAAGTATCCCCTACAATGATGGAATAATGACCCAAATTCCTAAATACATTTGAATGTACAACTCCTAGAGGGCTATAAGAATATGTATGATAGGTACAATGTTTTCAATACAAGTTTATTGGCTAACCCCAATTATTCACTCCTTATCAATGATGGTGTGGTGGTGAAACCTATGATTAAAACAAGGTCAATAGTGATCCTAAACCATATTTTCACTCTACATTGTGATTTTGATATTTAAATTCCCAATTTATTTCATTTCCACCATCCACTATCTTATTATAACTTCAATTCCCTCAATGTTACCCCAAAAGTCATGTATATGAGGATAGATGATATTTCTAGTAGGATTTTTACTAGCCATTCTCCCCATTGATGGGACGCATTCAATACACATTATTTAATTATATCAATTGAATATATCTAATCATTATGACCTTTAATGTGGCATAGGTGACCTCTTTGTACTCTTTATTTCCCATAATAATGATTACACTCATGGGGTTAAGGAATATAGTTGATCTAACCATAGCATTACTCATGAACAATTTTATTATGAGTAGGGAATCTTTCTCAAAGAATCATAACATTAAACTATATGTTTTTCTTTGAGGGGATGTCTTTAGGGAACAAAGCCCTTAGGGTCTCTATTCACACAAACTTTTTATTACATTACATGATACACTAGGTACCTCTCATATTTTTTGAGATCTACACAATATGACCATGAAAACATGATAACTCCCTATAATCCCCAACAAGATGAGGTTAAACTACACGGTAAAATTCAAGGATTTATGGCGCTAACCTACAAATACTTATATACTAAACTATATGAATATACAAGTAATTGTATATGTATACTGTATATGAAAATAATGATTTTGTAATTGGTCCTAATCACCTAACCCTAAATTGAATTCCATGTCTTTTTTACTATACGACATAAAACTACATATTAAATATCCCCATTATATGATGTTAAACTACAAAAATTATGGTCATAACTATATTACAATAAACTGAATATCTAATTACATTATTTATGATAATCAAATAATATAACTATCTAATCAACCCCTCTGGAGTGAACAACCCTCTATTTGGTCATGTAACCTATGAAAATTTACAAGAAATAAATATGGATTCATTCCCATTCCATGAGATATATCGTGATTCACATATTTCACTTTGGTTACTCCCACAATTTACTACATAAAATATCATTGTACTCAGCTTATCTTGATAACAAATACCCATCCATCATGTTACTTTTTTATGTATAATTTTCTGATTATTCTATTTTTATGATATTTGTTTGTCCCGTAATTTTTCAAATAAACCACATGATTTTCTAAACACACAAAAGGGTAACACTTAGAGCAACGAACCATAGTTGATTATTCTATTTAGTTAATCTTAAAACATCTGGTATTACTTTATTTAGATACAAATAATCATCCACAGTTGAATGGGACACAATAATGTTATGGAATAATATCCCAAAATTCCACCTCATAACAACGGTAGAAAACCTAGAGGACTTCTGAAAGCAATATGAAAGGTCTTGTGTTTTGGATTTGTTGGTTAGTTTCTGACTATAATTTAACATTCACCATCCATGAAGGAAGAGTATTTCACTCTGAATTACAAAAAAAATCTTCAATATTTATACTTATCATTTTGTTTAACCACCCATTATAATTCAGATAATAGAAATTGTTATTTACATCCTCGACATCCTCTTTGTTCATGTGGAATTGAATTCCATCATCATTATCATACACATGGATTCACATATGATCATAAATCATGCCAGTCTCATAGATTATTATCCTTGATGGGATCCAATTTTATTAAGTCAATATTACTAACCATTCACCTAATTCAACCATAACCATTTGTCGCCTATTGTTATTCCTATTCTCATATAGATAATATTACTGTACTCTTTGTTTCCATACCAATCCAGTATCATGTGGGAATAATGTTTTTAGAATATTTTTTCCCTAACATTATCAAGGTACACTATTGTTGAAAAAGGTTTCTCATTTATTCCCATATACAAGATTGTTGACATCCCAACCCACTTTTCATATTTTGGGAATCTCTATACTATCATTGATCCCACCATTTCAGGTAATCATTTTCCTTCACTCTATTCTACATATACCCTCACCCATTAATTCCATGTTTCATGATATTAATATAACCACCACCCAAAAAAGGATTCCTACATTAACATCAATTTTAGTAAGCCATTTTTGAGGTATTATCCTCTTTATCATTCCCATTCCAACGATATCTATAATTGAATTTCATAACATGAATTCAAGTTATGTGTTTCCGTTGAATATTCCTATATAGTCCACCTCACCGTTGTTTTATTTTCTATATCCACAAACTAAAAAACTCATATCTTTATGTTGTATGAATTATCCTTGAGTCTCTATTCATGATGGAGGAAAATTCACCCATTTCACTGTATAGACTACTTCACCAATAACCAATGACACCTGACTATAAACTGCAATCCATTACTCCTATTCATGTCTATATTACCATAAATTCCACATAATTAATATTCTATAGGATTCATGATCATAAAATGTGTGCCTCATCTTCATGGGATGGCATATGCTATAATCATGCCTAATAGTTCCCTCAGCACTCCAATCAAGATAGATTTGTTATTATCATCCTAAAAAGACCGTTACACCCCTAAAAACCCATAAAATATGATCATAACTCTTTATCATTAATTTTTTCTGGTGTATTGACCATAAATTATATTCATAATAATTAGGGAATTCATCTATTGTGACAAGACATTTTTCACTCTAATTACATTGGGGTTGTACTATATTCTTTGTTATATGAACTACCTCAACCATTTTCATCCACATTATATGATGTTAATGTTTATTTTGGACCACATCACCACATGATTTTAAACAAGAAAACATTTTCCCAATAACAAGATATTAAAGTCATTGGTACTTTAGATCCTCAGCTATGTGGATTCTCCCATTCCAGTGTTTCTCTCCAATCACTCTACATTTTTGAACTATGTGTGGATTCATTCTTACCACCTATGATATATAGTGAATGATTGATCTCTCATTACTAGATAATTCATAGGATCTCAAATTTTTCCCCTTTGGTTCTGGATGATTCAATGTTCATATATAAAAGTGATGGTTTATCCCCTCTTATTCATCTCTACACCCATTCATTTATTTCACTATTTCAATATGTGAGTTAATTTTATAAAGAAAAAATGTTCTCATTAGACATAAGTGTTGATTGATTCTTGTTCAATGGAATAGGTTGTGATTCATAATTCATTTATCAAAATCATACCTAATGTACATCCATCTCTACAAACATTTTATGATACATAAAAAATATTTACCTTGTCATATAATCCCAAGATCTATGACTCGGAACTGATTTCAACCTAATCAGTAAAATATGCATGACCTTAAATCCCAACAACACTTAGGTGATATTTGTTTATCAACTATCACATGCCATCAATAGTCTGATAGGCATAACACTAAAATTCCCATCAGAAGAGGTAAATAGGATCATTGGGAATAAACTGGTAATGTGTGCTAGAGAAAAATTCAATCTTATGCTTCTCGTTTCATTCCATTTTATGAAATTATAAATACATAGAATGTAAATGGAAAAACTCATAAAGCATATGATGCCTACCATTATTCCTAAGTATGAGGATTTCTATTCCCATTTGAACCAATAGTATGTGTATATGTTAATGAAAATATATTTCATCTCCTCACCATTCATTACATACAATGATAGACACCTCATTATCAGTAAGGGATTTATAACTTTTAAAGGCATAACATTATGTTGAAAAAAATCCTGAAATAGAATGTTATCACACAATTAAAGATTTTTATATAATTGAACTAAGAATATGATTCACTCCAGGTATCATTTTACATGAACCTCCACCTCCAATGATACAGTAATGAGTGGAGTAAAATAATGACCCCTGATCCTCATATCTAGTATCCCCCGATATGGAGACTAGCACTGATGGTATTAAAATATCATTATATTTGAGGCATTTCCCTATATAATAAAATATTATCATGAGATAAGAAAAATCATACAATGAAAAGTCTATTACATAATATAATATACACAAAAAGGCATCCCCCAAGAATGTATAAATAAAATAAATATAGATAAAATTCTCAAAATTATATTCCCAAAAGTATTACTAAACAAGAGATACAACAATTATCCATATATTCAAGATTTAAATGTCCATCCTGGTTAAAATAGCCCTCATAGAAACATAAAAAATTGTTAATATACATAGGGTGATCCTACAAGTATGCCTAATAGGAAAACCAATGTCTCTCATCCACATATGAACGAATAATACTAATTCACCAAAGAAAAATAGCGGAACCAATTACACCTTAACAGGTTATCTATCCCTCTCCATCAAACTAAGGCATTCTCACAAATTAACTCAAGCCAGGAATAACAACATAAAAAGTTTCATATCGATATTGGGTACCCTGCACCACTTTCCCACTGATTGGTATCTCTTACAACCCAAAAACTTTAGTCCTAGAAACCCTATCTAATCGGAATAACATATAACACAACCCAACAGAACGATACAATCATATAACACCAATAGACACCTAGGACACTGACACATAGCACAGTTACAGATCATCACACTAGAAAACAAATGGTCCATCACATCAAAATCATAACAAGTCTAGTATGATATCATGAACAAGAAGGAAATAACCCTATTTCTATCCACTTACCATGAACAAACCTGACCATAATCTACCCCACATCATGGCCATATCACATCCCATATTAAAAATGATGGAAATAACCCCACAAAAAGGTCAAATCATATATCACCTGAAAACTCTTATTCCACCATCCCACATCACAATCACATCACAACTAACCTAAAATTAGTTGTGCCATCACCTTATACACAAAAAAACATCTGTCCATCACATCATGTGCGTATCTACTCACTAGGAATATAGATAGGGAATGTGAGGGTATTGAGAAATCCATCCTCATCATCAATATATTGGAAAAAATACCCCCACAAGACTATGCCATTTTTATCTTATAGTGCTTTATGTGGATGGGTGTTTATAGAAATCAAATAGAATATAAAAGTATATACATATATCCACATAAAATAACAAACTATGGGTTCATAAATAATAATAATAACAACTCACAACATCACGACATTTACTACCACATGTAAAGCCATAACACCACAAAACTACAAACTACATGACACCACCAACCAATTTCATTATTCATCAATTCGATTAAATATTAATCATCCTCAACATTCAACCCCAAACCCCAACATTTATTTTTCCATTTAAAATTCATATCCCATTACCACAACCAAATTGTATTAATTTTAACCATTATTAAATAAATATTTATTCTATCATTACCTAGGTATAAATCATAATGAAACCACACATCATAAGCAACCCATAATCTCAACAACACCATTTCTTCAACTTCCCTATGTCATGGAAAAATAAACACCACCTCACCGCGCCCAAAATAACAACAAAAAAATAGCTACCAAGATTCCCCAATGGAATGGCCAAGAAACTACCACCACACTACCCCAAAATGAATCCCACAATCCCACCACGTGGCTACCCAAAAAGCATATCCACACAACCATAACCTCGCCTCCAAAAAATCACAGACAAACAACCACCATCAGATTACTACAAAATAATGAAAAAAAACCACCACCTCACAAATCCAAAATAACAGACACATAACCACCACCACATCACCCCAAAAGCATTTCCACATCCCATCCATCAACCCCACACCACATAAAAATCAAACCTCACCACCACAAAAAATTGAAACACATCAAAATACCGTGAAGACCATTTTATAGATTTTGAAAATGGTATTTTATCAAATATCACATTATTTTAGATGTGTTATCACCCAAGACATAATCCTGGGGAAACCATTTTCATTGTCCAATTATTTTTTATTAGAAAATTTCTATTTTTTGATGATATGAAAACAATTGAATCATACATATTAGTCATAAGAAAAATCATCCTTTCCAAAAAAATCCCACAGTGACCAAAATTTTCACTGGATATTCAATTTCATATAATCACATAATCAGAATAATAAAATATCTGTAAAAACAATGAAATCATTCACATTTTTGAACATCAATTTCATTTTACCAATTATTTACCATGGTTTAATCTATCTCAACCATAATCCATAGATAAAAAGGGTTGCAACCATAAAACATGATACACAATAAATATAAATGAGGGATTCCACACCTCAAAAAAGCATTCTTAACACATTGTGCACTGTAGGGAGAGGAATAAATTCCCTCAAAGCACAACCGCACACTAGAAAACATCAGATCAACCTACACTACCCCGTTTAACCATAAAAACACATCACAAATCATCCGCAAAACCAAAAATGTACCACCAATGTGGTCTCCCAAAATAATAATAATAATAGAAAACCATTATGAATGTAGAATAAAATACTATGTATTTCTAATAGGGAATAAAAATAATCAACATATTATAGTGTGATGAATAGGGGTAGAAGATCCATCAAAATCTATGTGGTCTTCCCAAAAAAATAAAAGGAATGGGACATAGAAAAATGAAATGAATAAGACAAGGAAATTGATTTGAAATTGATATCTCACCATTTTCACACCATGTTATCATTACATGGTTGGTAATTCATGATTTATCTGATAACTCCATGTTTTTTTAAAAAACCTCACATTATTCTTTGTTTAAAAAACATCGTGAATTCGGCATACATGATGTGTAACCCATCCCATGGGTTCCTTATTAGATATGTACTATAAATCAATCCTACAACTATATATATCATGAAACAACTTTACAAATCATGCAAGAATACATGATGGGAGATTCCTAGATCACCTCTACTATAGCCCCAACCTTAATAGAAAAGTCATGAAAGTTACCTTGAACACCTACAAATAAAAAAAATAGAAACATCAGAGGCCAATAATGATTGAGACATTAAATATTTCATATATTCTACTTCATATTTAGAATTTCTTATTTCCCAATTAATATTCCACTAAATATCATACACCCATTATAGACTGTTTATAGCAGTATATGTTATTATAATTTAGGTCGGGTATGTTTCACTCATGTCAAGAAATATATTTCCCACTTCTAGGTCCTAAACATCACAACCATAAAGAGTAATAATGTTCCCCTCAAGATCGCATTTATCATTATTATATGATCTAATTAGATTCATACATTTTTTCTTACCCGGTGTAATTGAGACTGTTTCCCCTCTAGCTCATGCTTAGTGACACTAAAATGGTATAACCTAATGGTTCAAACAATATGAACATAAACACTATAAAACTCAGTGACACTAAAATGGTATAACCTAATGGTTCAAACTAAATGAACATAAATAGTATAAAACATAGGATATTCTTACTCCTCCTAGACTGATGAAAATCCTTCTACTCCATTTTTGTGGAGGTTTCAAAAATTAATCAAGTTTGGTATACCATTTCAATACTCTAAATGCATATCTTTATAGCATTATAGTGCACAAACCACCCTTTGATATTTTTTCTCTATATCCCCTTTCTTTGTCCCAGTATTTTGAATTTCACTATAAATATTTCATTTCAAAATAGTATCCCCTAGAGTGAACACATATTTCTCTAAACACATGTATTCCATTTAAGGAATACATCCTGGATGAATCATATAAAAAATTTTATGGTCCCCATGTTTTCAATATAGGGTAAAGAGTTAAACAACATTTTTAATATGGTTTTGATGAAATAGAAGTAGAAATAGATTGTGGAATGTGCTCAACTACAATGATTATTAAACCCACCACCTTCCATATAATTTTAATTCTAGATGATAGATTTTAATTTCATCCCCTACCATTTTCTCATCTAGATCCACAATAATCTATTATATAATATTTTAATCCCTACGGTGTGTTTTCATGTTTAATGGATTGTGTTATGTATCACCCAACACATCATACCCTTATCAAGGGTTCTCTAAATTTTTGAAACATCATTCTAACCATGAAACCATAACAATTTAGAACATATTACCGTCATATACTCCCCAAAAGAGTATTTTGATCAGGGTGGTTTTGGGTCAGTTTCTTTAATAGAACAATTAAGACTATATTTCATTCATCCAAATTATATACTGATAAATTACATGGTCAAAATACTTTTCATATGACATTTTATAATATATTGTTTCTGATAATGAAATATGTAAAACTATGTGATACCTTATTATTCACAAAAGAGAAAATCCATTGTATAGAATTTTCCTCCTACCACACAATATTCTAGGACTACAAGTACATTGATTCACTTTTTCTGGGATTAGTAGCAATGTCCAACAACCTTGTTTAAGACAAAAAAAGGTAAATAAATATTCTATTTGTCTTAATTCTCATACTTTTAAATAGGCTAATGTTGAGCCCACTTATATAAATTTTCCGTGATTTAGATTTCTCCCCCATATACGAGCATTATCATTGTGATACATGTTATTTTTTTATCCTCTGGTGTTGAGTCCACAACTCTATTGACATCAGGATTGCTTACATTTTAGACCAGGGTAATTTAACATCACTAATCTTGTAGGTGATCTAGATCTATACATAGAGATAATGGTTAATTTTATACAACCAAAAAACCATTATCCCTACAAATCTTGTGCTATATTGAATAAAATATCAGCATTAACTAGGTATTATTATCATATCCTTAAACTATGTGTTCCCCCATCCAAAGTAGTTTGTGTTTTTATTTGATTTAATCATTGACATCATGTGTTTCCTTAAATAATATCACCATAGAGAAACCCTCATGATTTGGTCCTAGGAATAAAAACATAAATGATCCAACCCCATGGTTTTAGTTATAGAACCATAAAAGGAACATTCCAATTTTTTATGCTTTATGACCTTAAATATTACCCTCATTTTATTCAATGATATTATACCATAAACTATGAATAATTAGAGGGAAAAAATATATTATTGTAGAACCCTCAAATCCTAGTCTCTTTCCTCTCACCATAAAACATATGAATTTTCCCACATACCTACATGCATTCCTTATATGTGTTATAAATAGTTGATATGTTTGATGCATGATAGTGTAATCATATAATTTCTGGAATTATTCTATATAATACTTCTACATCATCGACTCAGTTGGTATCACAAGATTTGGATAGATATCAATTTTTATTTCAAAAAATGAGCCCATAGAGTGATGGAACAATGATCCAATGTAATTCCTCCCATACATGTACACACACTTGAGAATATATCCTCATCATATGAGGACATACTCCCCTAATATGAAATAACATCATCCAAATGGACCACCTACCTTCTACGAAATAAATCCTAACGTAGAAAATATAAGTAGTAATATAGGGGAACCCATGTTTCAAATATGGTAAATGTTCATCCTCAACTAATCTCAAACCTCAATCCAAAAGTATATAATCTAAAAATCATAATTCACCGCATTCTATGTTAAATATGGTAAAGTGTAATTTTAGAAACCTTATAGTGGATCCCTCATGAATCATAATTATTTTTTGGGAAACAAATACTTGGAATCTCACCTAGTAGGTTATAAATTATTTATAGGCCTCTAGTGGTGATCAAAACAACATTACGATAATGTACCGTTATTAATTTTCCAACACTATATCATAATTGGTTGATATTATATTGTATTAAAACATCTCAAATATATAATGAATCATGAGGGATAATATTTTTTTATTTGGATGTTTCAATAATTTGATATAAGTGAAAAAATGAGGTATTCAAATGGGTGACACATTTATTCCATGGTAAAATGATTTTTATATTTTTCTCTCAATCTAATGGATTGTTCACACTCATGTATCCTTTGTTACCATTATTTGATGAGTTATAATATCTTGATAGATATGTATTTTCCTAATTTTTTCTTTTAGAAAAAATCACCCATACTCAATTGAACACAAATTCTCACTAAATCAAATTCAACTATATAGGATGCCTCCTAAGATTGAGCAAGAAATAGTTGAGCCTCCAGGATATTAATAAATACATATCTAGTAAAAAGGACCACATGATTCAAGAATTTTTTCACCACCAATAAAGTTATATTTTTTTCTATTCAATGATAATTGAATCACTCAATGATAGTCTCACCCCTTACAGTGTTAAACCACCACCACTCAAAACACTCTAATTCATTTGGAATACCTTAAAACATTTTATGGAGTGGATTATATTCCTCCCGTTTTACTCATAATTTCTCCATCTATTGAAGGAGATATCTCATATAAACCATAACCCTAAATGATGGTGTTTGATAAATGATATATTGGATTTCCTATATTCCATGTTCTTGGTCATGTTATTATCTTTGGGGATATATAATCCTAAAATTTCATCCAACATATAACCAGGATTGGACTCTTAGAAGGACCTATGTAGCTTTAGAGCTTGGTTGACATTAATAAATGGAGGATTCATATATATACCCATTTTTAATTGTATCCCATATATCCCTATTTTATAAACATATATAGTAAATTATTATCTATAGTTGTTGTCTCCATAATAACCACATACCCTGTTTGATGTTCCCTAAGATAGGAAAATCGGATCCGCACTAATTCTTCTCACCAAAACATGAACATGCCTTCTAACCACTAGTGTTATAGTAAGTTCGTTTTGGACCTTTTTAATTCTTGGATATTTCTTCTTCAAAATTTTCCATTATCTATTTAATTTCATAAATTTTTGTATTTTAGTTTATCATGTCAAAATAAAAATCTATATAGAGGTTAAAGGAGTACATATATACTCTATAGGACCACTTTATCCATTTTTATTTTTTGCTGAGGCAAAAAACATCTATGATTATCACCTTGAAAATTTTCTATTTCTTCCCATGATAAGTAATTATATGTGTTAGATGTATGGCTGACTATTAGAGACTCTACCATATAAATGAAATCCCAAATAGTTCTGTTACAAATCCTTAACATTTAGTAAAAAACTGTATGTATAGTAAATCCATAAATTTAGTATGAAATCATATATATATGTGTAGAGATATATTTTATAAAGAGGGAAGTGGATAATGATCCACTCTGGGTGACATTCCATGATGGTAGGTGATGTCTCCACCAAAAGGATATAGTGTAAACCCACTTTAAACCATGTGAATGTTATGAGAGCCTATACAATGAGTCCCCACTTGATCCAATTCCCTCACATCTCATTTTCTCCATAGTGACTTGGAGGCATTTTACATTTAACATTTCAATGTTTCATTTGTATTTGATGATTCATTTATAGATTTTAGGTTGAATATTTGTAATATTAAGTGTTTAGAAATTATAATGAACATATATGTTTTATATGTTAACTCTCTTTTCATGAGATTTCTTAACCATAACTCGAGGGTGAGATCCCCACTATTGGTCATAGAATATATTTTATCAAAAATATTCTCTAAGAGTATTCATCAGAAAACTCACCCATATGTACTATGTAAACATCCACATCAAAAGATAGAACTTTTGAAGCTATTATTCCACTGTTTGGTTCCTCACAAGGTTATTCACTAAGAATATCATTTGAATGATCATTGTGTGTATCTTTCTCTCTATTATAGTGTTCTCCTGAGTATATATTAGATATATAATAAAATTTCTCCGACATTTACACTATAAAGTTAATGAAAATAATATTATAAAAAGTAAATCCACAGATCTACCAAATTTAAAATGAACTAGGATAATATTCCCCTCTTAAATGATTAGTAAGAGGTTGTAGGTCTCCCTAGCGGAATTATATTCCCTTATAGTTTATCTCTATCCCAATTGATGTGAAATCCTTAATGTATCCCTTTTTATTCCTATATTCCCCTCATCTGGATTCAACATATTTTTCTATGTTACCTATTGACACCATCACACCTTGAGATATGCATCTATTCATCTACAGACATAATGATGGACCAATCCATTTGGAGAACTAACTGATAGAAATATTTCTAACACCCTTCAATCAACAGTGATCTAATATAAACCAATTTTTTCATATTAAATTGTGGTGTAACTCTAATTATACCACATTTTACATGAATGGCATGAGGAATTATAAATAATAAAAATTCAATTGAATTTATATAGAGCATATGGTATACAATAGTTATTCCAATCTATGTGTGTAACTAACACTCTTCCCAAACCTGATTAAATGTATTTCCTATAATTCATGATCCCCTATTGTTAATAAATTATCTCCCTAATTGGAATGGGTAATTCATGAGTCATAATGTTTTATAGGGATATAATTATAGAAACCACCCAACCCCATCGATTATCCTCAGAAAAAATCCATCAAGGTTGAGGATAGACAGACTAGATTTGATATCTTGGGGGACAATTGGGTTCTTGAAACATACCCCATGTTTGTTAATTTAGAACTCTACATACAATAATATAATGGATCCACACATAAACATAGACATATCTCCCTATATAATGTAACCCAACTGATCATATATCCATTTCCACATGGACACTACAAGTGTGACCATGTTCAAAACTATCAATTCTAAAGATAAACTAATGTTTCACAAATACGTTCCCTGGAATGCATCTATAAATTGAAATAGACATATACTCAAAAACACATGTAATAATGTTGTAAATCTATCCAATGGGGTCTAGGTTTTCTAAAAATATCCCTATTTTTTATGGTCCCTTAGCTAGAAGAATCTAGTGTAACCTTTGATTTTAATGCCACTGGATTCTAAGGCACTATGTTTAACTCCCCAACATTCGAGTCTAATGATAATTTAGGATCATGTTTACCCATTTCATTAAGATAAATTCTTTTTTAGAGGTAATATTCAAGGGAAGTACACATGTTGTATCTTCTTAAAATAACCTATCTAGTTTTTGAGTATATCCACCTTCCCCTTGTAATTTTATTTTGGGATGAGAACATCATTCATAAATATGATCATTATAATCCAATTGAATTAGTAAAAATACAAAAAAAATATTCTCATCTCCCCTGGATAAAGATTGAATCTGTTGGTATCTAGTGACCAATTTCTCAACATCTCTAGTATCATATTCAGAAGGTGATACATCTATAATAGGGAATTCCAAACTACCTTTAATAATATGATATTGGGATGAGTATTTCCAAAATATTCATAGTTCTAGTATAAACAATATTCATAGTCACATTCATCAGGATAATTATATTCTTGAATGTATGGCTCATATATTTGACCAACCTTTGTGCATGTTCATAATGATCACTTGGAATATGTTGGAAGAAAGTGGTGAAAACATCTTAAATTTGGGTAGATCCATATTAACCATTCATGAATTGAAACTTTTTATGATGAAATTAATTAGGTTATGGTCCATCACAGATTAAATAGTAATGATGAAACTCCACCTATAATGATTTTTAGTGCATCTATACCAGTTCTTCAGGGTTTCAACATCAGAGTTTTTAATTATAACTATATCATAGAAAATAAAACAAATTATGGTAGTTTGTTACATAATGAGTAACCCCTTTTCTCCATGGTTACACTGTCCTAAAGGGTATTTTTATCAAATTTTACCTTCAATATAGAAATGATATTTGTGTTATCATACAAAAATTTCATGAGTGTCATGGATACTAAAAAACTATTATTAGACATCTCATGAGTAGGAGAGATTTTTCATGCCTATTTAATTAATCATGGGCCCGTCTCATGATAAATTTTATTGTTTTGTGAAAAAATCATTTGAAGATGAAAATGGTGGTTTTAAAATGTAAATTTCATTTAATTTTTATTCATATAAAAAACTCACATAATTTTAAGTTGTGTGAAATTAGATCGTTTGAATCTAATATCATTTATAAAGGTCAATGAGGTCAATAAAAACATGAAATGATAACAATTTTCTAAAAAAATATTGGTCTAAAAATTTTCCCCAATACTATTTATTTGAAAGAAATTACATATTATTTTTCTATTTGGAAGTTGTGTTTCACAAACCATTAAACCAACTTTTGTGAAGCTCCTCTCAGTTGTGAAAACAGGTGGAAATGTTTCTAAAGTACATCATTTTCTATTTATTTTTTTCATCTTTTTCTCCTATTGAATATGTTTCTAGGGTGGGGCATCTAGTTTATCTAAAAATATGTGTTTTTGGATGAAAATATTTTTCCTAATAAGGATAATGGTAGAAAATAAATATTGGAAGAAATTATTTAGGAGTTTAAAATCTATAATGAAATATCATGAAATTTGTGCGGTTTAGAGTTGCAGAAATGAATAACATAAGGAATTACAAAGCCTCAAAAATTTTCATGGTACAAAAACCTCCTCAAATTATCAAAGGGCCTAAATTCAATAAACATGGATTTTCATGAACAAAATTAGAGTGATACTTAACTACAAAGACACTTGATCATGGAATTATTATGTGAGACCTAAACTTTATATGAGATGAAATTACTATAATTTTGGAATCTTATACCTTTTTCATGTGAAATAATTTTGATGTTGATGAACCATCCTCTCATATAATGCAATAACTTATTTAACAAATTATAATAACCATGATACCACATGGGGATGTATAATGGCATGGTGTAACACACGTAATGTTTTCTCAACACGAATTAGGTTATGAAAAGGCCATCAATATACTTATGTTAATGAAACCAAAATATTTTTTTAACATCAAATAAGTACATATTTCACTAATAGATGAAATATTATAGTAAGGAGTATTTAAAAAAACAAGAACTATAATTTCAAACCCAATTCTAAATATTAAGATTAATAGGGATGATTGACCTAATAAATAACATTTTATTACAAGTTGAGGATTTATATAGAAGTATAAGAATAATGTATCAACAATGGAATGCACATACATATTTAACAATCATGATGGCTATGAATGAACCATTCCGGATGATCACATTATATTAGAAGTATTATTCTTTTGTAACATTTAGTTAATGGGTAAAAATCAAGCTGTATATATCAAAATGATGGAGTTCAGCTTAAAGAAACTATCCATGGGTGAAACCATTGGACATTCTTAAATAATGGGGTAAGACCTCAATTGAATGAAATCAACCACTAATTGATGTACCAATAATTAATCAACCACTACTAACTCTGAAAATAAAAAAATTGAATAATATATCATGTGCATTGTGGAATGAGAAATTAGAAAAAATATTCATATTAACCAGAAATAAAACCCGAGATAGAGGATGAAGTGGAATACCGAATTGAAAGAGATGATTTATTCATTGATATATCACTTCTTACTAAATATGTGTTACAATTATATTATTTTTGCATATTATTTAATAAAGATGCACTATAACTAATCTCATTTGTGTGAATAAAATTACAGTGCTATGTAATTAATTTTTGTTCATGATTTGTTTCCTAATTTTTATAATTAATTGTTATGGGTATTTTTCAATTTCAAATCAGTTTATGATTTTTTTCTTATAAATCGATTGATTAAATCCACATTAAATACAATATTACTCAATTATTCTATTTTTATAAACCAATAGTTTTATTAGTATTATATAGACATAATGAATATTCAATATCAACCAATAATTTTATTAAATAGTAACATCCTTGTTTATAGAATGGTTTTTAAAAGAAATATGAAATCAATATATTTCTTTAGTTGAAATTTCATCTACAATCACCATTTGGTTTTGTTTTAACCATTATCCACTTCTTTGGATCTAAAATTTATACCAATTTTCACTCATCCAAATATATTGTTCTATAAATTCATTTCTAAATACACTATACACTCTTCCATTTCATTCAAATTTTAGTTACTATTTATAGAAATTTTTAATAATAATGTTCCACTCACATTACCTCATGTTCGACCTTAATTCCCACTATCTATGTGGTATGGATGTTTTATATTTTTTATTTTTTATATAATGAAACATTTGTTTCTAAAATATACAAAACTATCAAAAATATTTACATTATTTAGATATATATAAACAATATATAGATGTTTTTTTTTCTAATTAATCTTCACAAAACACCTTTTATAATTTTATTTAAAATATTTACATCTAGTTTAGTGTATTTGAGGAATCTATATGATATCGTTGGAACTATAAATCATGTGCATTTAATATTAATTACTGAAATTAGTGTGAAAATATCATTGTTAATGTTTTGGAGATGATATTGGAATATTTAGATATAGTGCCATATTTTTTAATCTTATGTAATATTTTTAAAATTATTGATTTTGATGGAAAATGGGATTCTCCTAGACTATATGAAATTTATTGTTCTATCACAGGGAACTTATTACTATATTAAGAGTTTTATATGATTTAATTAATTTATATGGATTTCATTCCAAGAGTTTTGCATTGAAAGATTATATGAACTCAAAATCTGAATTTTCATAGAACTAATGATTTCTAGTCATTTTATTTGAATATATGATAAATATTAGGAATTTTTTGTGTAATTTATGGAATTAATGGTCTTTAAATGATTTCAAAATGCATTATATCGTATGATAAACATTGTCTTATGAAATGGATCTACTTACATCGGTAGAATTCAGTTTTATTATAAAATCAAAGTTATTACTTTACTAGACATTCAAAGGCATAAAAAACTAGTTTCTATAATTAAAAACCCATATAAGAATATAAATTCTTCTATATTCAATATATAATGAATAAATTTAATCTATTATAATTCTTATGTAGTCCAATATTTCTAAAAACTTATTGATTCCTTGAAATTTATTGATCCAAGATAGAAATGGGATGAATTTAATGTGGGGATGATGAGAGACATAATATTAAATTTTATATTTTAAATAATAGTAAAAATGTTATGAGGGATTATTCATAGTCTATACATCGTGTTATATATAATATTTATTCATTCTTCTAATGACTGGTTTGAAGGTGAGATGGTACAGTTATGTACATGTTCAACTGGAATTCATCCTAGATGTTTTGGAATCAAATAAAGACAAAAAATAAGACTATAAATGTATGAGATACTGCAAATATAATTGATAAAACAAGTAAATAATGTCTTTTGGTGGTCATTTTTTATATTTTTTAATAATAATTTGTAGATAATTATACTATAAATGGATATTTATTCATTCATGATAAATAAAATAAAATAAAATAAAGGGAAAATTATCTTTTAATTTTATGGAACTGCTCTTTTACTACATAGATATTACATCTCAATAGATAAATATTCATTACATAACATAACAAAATAATTCTAGAACAATATGGGTTTAGTGTCTTCAGAAACATGTAAATAAAAAAACTAATTGATAAAATATATGTATCTTCTACTGCTTGTTCCTTTATGACTATAATCATTTTTTACATGTCACAAATAATACCTTTCTCTATATCCTGGGGAAAGGAAACATAATAACATGGTGATTATAAATACTTATTAATGGAAAATGGGGGTATAATAATAGTATCATCACATTTGAAAATTATACTCCTCAAATCAAAGATCACAATCTTGATTCATTGAACTAATCATAGATGTTCCAAAGGCAAGAATCATATGAAAATAATATTGTAATAAAAAATGTAATAGTGTAATAAAAATAATAATATAAAATAATGTCCTTAGTATTCAAGGTTATTTTTGAATATTATCATAGGGGAATGGGTTCAATCACGAAACCATCCAAGTAGACAATGTTTAATCCTAAGACTATCACGGTGGATTAAGTCCCATACTGAAATGGCTTCAGTTCCGATTTGAGTCCTATCGTATTAAACCATGATCACCCCCTTTCTAGTTCTTGTTTTACTAATTATAGTTTAATCCATGTTCCTATCTAGACTTACTAAACCATGATCACTTCCTATTTTAGTCATGTATATCTCATGATATATAAATCATTACCAATTGAATTAAAGGGACATATAGGTCCCACATGTCATTGGTTATAATGTCACTACCATTAATAGTTATAAAATAACAATACATAAATAGTTAAAACAATAAATATGAGAACAAAATGAACATAACTTATTCATCATATCATAACTCATCTAAATATATGAGTTTCATAAACATTTCATCATAATATACCTCACTGAAATTTGATGGGTTTCACAAATATCATTACTTCATAAAAATAAAAAAAATTAAAAATTATTATATTTTCCTTTAATAATATCCCTTTTATATGATAAATAACATCATAGAACTATATATTATAGGGAAAATAAATTTGATAGTGAAAATCCAATAGTTCTCGAGGAAAATAAACATCCTATTTTTGAAGACATTTGTTTGAACGCTATGTTATTACAAAATAAAAAATATTATTTGATAATAATACTTTTAATCATGTATAGTAAGATTCATGTCATTAATTAAAAATGATAACGGTATAAAACTATCATTCAATATACGTTAAATAAATATTCCTTATGTATTATGGTAAGAAAAGTCACAAAGAACCACCTTTAGAAAACGAAAAAATATATTTCACCCAAATAATTTTTAAAATTTTAAATTATTAGTAAAAATAACATTAATAATTCATAATAAAATATTAAAAACATTTTTATAGAAAATTTTATGAATTATATAAATTGGAAAAGTAGAAATTTTTTAGAGAAAATTAAAGATTTATTTTTTAAAATAAATTACTTTATAAATATCATATCACTGAAGTGAGAATTAATAAAATGAATAATAAGTGTATATTCAAAATAATTACACAAAAAAATTGTGATTCATTAATAATATAATTCAAATTAATTTCACATATATACTTAGTATGATAAAATCAAGGAAGTAGAATATTATCCCAAATAATGGAAATTAGGTTAAGAATTCTCTTATAAAATGGTAATCTGTCAAATCATATGCCCCATGAAAGTAATAATTATAAAATGATATAATTAATAACATTAATATAATAATTTTCATGATAAAATATAAAAAATGGATTATTAATACCACAAAAAAAAATTGGTGGTGAAATAGGAATATATGTCACCGAAGTAAAAGTGAACCGAGAATCCCTTACCCCATTAGTCGCTTTAGTTTTTCATACTTTAACCACTAAAATAAAATGTTAAATAATTTTATTTATTAATTAAATAATGATATCAATTTTTATAACATTATATGTTTTAATTTAAAAACATTTTACCATCCATTCATTTATAATATTTTAAAATTTTCATTTTTTTTGTGTGCATTAATTTCCTGGAATCTTAGACTTTTCACTAGTGTATAATTCTGCATTTTCTTGTCAAAAGTAATTAATAATAAATAAGGGAAATTAAATGGTTTTAATTAAAATAAATAAGTTTAAATGTAACCATTTCTCATTTTTATTTAAAATATATGGATGATTCAATTGATAAAATTTTGATGATAAATGGTTAGTTTAATTTGGAAATTCATCTAAACACCATGAACTAGTATCATTTTATTTAATATTGTGGAAACATAGTAGTTACAGAAAATTTAATAGTTTGTAATATATAAAATAAAAGTTTATTTATCTAAAATAATAAGTTTTTTCCATCTTTGAAGAGTTAATGGAAAAATAATAATAATAATCTACAAATAGGATTAACCACTATAATTTAGACACTAGTTTCGTTTCATTGAATTTGCAGAGGTAATAAAAGGGATAGATATTAGAAATTACATTATAGAGATACAATTATTGTAAATACATGATATTTGACTAATTATTATTGTATATATGAATTTGGTAAACAAAATGTAGACAAATAAATGTAATTAAGATAGGTTGTTTGAGAAAGTTTCTCTTGAATATCATAAACTCGATGGACCTATTAAGGAACATAAAATTTGTCCTTGGTTGAGACCAGAATCACATGTTTTTGGGGAGATAGGTTTGGAGAGTTTTTTGAAGACATTTTATAATCATAAAGGTTTGTGAGTGGATGTGGGGTAGTTGAGTGGTAATTATAACTGAGGAGGGTGGCTTTTAGTGATTAAATAATGATTATTTTATATTTCAATCCAACCACATTTGGGTGGAATGAATTAAAAATAATTTGAATGATGATTAATATTTGAAAGAATGTTTAAGGTCTAGAAACACATCATCCACCCATTTAATTTTAAATATTTGATGTATTTTAGTCTTTAACCTTTTAACTTTAATATGCTACAATATTTTACAAATACTTCTATAAATCTTTTTTTACAATGGTAATGTTTTTACAAAAAAAATTAAAATGAACATATAAAATAATTTGGACCTTATAATTCCAAAAATGGAGTAAATTTTAAAGACTCCATTCATTAGTGTTTAAATATTTCATTTAAATTTAAACTTCCAAAACAAATTGAATTTTTTTTTAAAGATGTGTTTCTAATACAACTAATATACTTATACAAAAATAAGGTATAATGATATTTTAGATGTTATTAATTATATTATATTTTCATTAAAAGTACTCATTTAAATTTTAGACCAATTTAAAATAATATGTTAATTTTAAACATTCAAAAAATGTAATTTTTTCAAAATGGTATTTGTTAGTATTAACTGAAAATTTTAATTTTTCAGAAAATTATAGAAAACTTATCCCATAATAAATTAGGGATGTTCAATAAAAAATGATTTAAATTTTATAAAATAAATTTTATCTAAGTGTAAAAATATAATTATATTTATTTTCTCATTGAATGTAATGAAGTCTAGTTTTGAAGAAAACATATATTTGATGAAAAAATTACTTTACTAAAAATTAGGTATTTTTTTACTACTCATAAAAAAAATTTACATTGGATATGAATTTATTATATATTTCAAAATATATTTAATCCTATTCACACCTACCATTTAATAACTATTTTATAATGTTTTTTTAGAATAATTCTATTTTGGATTTCATTTAATCTTGGTATTTCGAGAATAATGAACTATTAATGTGATTAAATTTATTTAAAAAAATACCAAAAAATATTACGGTTTTACACTAATAAGGGATTACCAATCAATCAAAATATAAAAAAAATTATTATATTAGTTGAGAATATTTATATGCAATGTTGTTACATTGTATCTCCCAAAAATATCTTTTTATTAAATGTGGGAAGTATCCCCCAAAAAAATAAAACATCATCTAATAATTTTTTCTGGAAGTTTTTCAAAGGTATGAACAATGATATATGAGGAGAAAAATCAATTATCTCAACAAATTAGTAGTAATTTTTGAGTGTAGCTTTGAATTATTTCAAATAGTCAAATATGGATATCCCCAGTGAAGGTGACAAAATGTTTTAATGACCAAGAAGGAATGAATATTTTTTGAATAAATAAGAGACATCGAACCAAACACATAGGATATAAAAATAACAGGTTTTGAATAAGAAGACAAATAATTTAAGAATATTACTTAAATAAAAAATTGATTTGGTCAAAGAATTGATTAAACTATAGTAAATAGTTTTTGAGAATAGTTGGGAGATGAAATATCATAGAGACCAAGTTATATGTGGTTCCACAAATCAATTTTTTTATTATAAATTACCAAATTGATGTAGAATCCCATTATTTTGTGTGAAAAAACATCACTTTATAAAATTGATATATATCTAACGAAGTAGAAGGATTATTTTGTATATTTCAATGGATAAATATAAATAACCTCTGGGAGAAGTATATCCCTTGTGTAATATAATAATTAGTTCCCAAAATTAATATTGTTAACTCCACACATATTTGATATTATTAGAGGGTTTGATAGTATAATCCCCTGAACCTGCTCTTCCAGACTCAGTGCTTAAAAAATGTTGTGGTATTTTTTATAAAAACAAATTGATCAATTACACAAAACTTTAAACAAAAGAGGTCCTTTTATCGATCTAGGTTCTAGAGGATTAGACAACACCTAACATTTATCAGTGTCAAAACAATAATAAAACAACTATCCACTATGATTTTGTGTGTGTTGACACCAAAAGTGACGAAATCTGTAAAATATTCTCCTAAGATGCCTATGAAAAATTATTTTAAAATAAAAGGGTGAGCATTCCATTGCCCAGTAAGGTCTTATGAAAATTGTTGATAAATATTTTTTAAATATCCCATTGATAATACATCCAGAAATTTCAATTGTAATACAACTTTTACACAATACTATAATGCTTTGAAAACAAATGATAGTTCTAAAACCTTTTTAAACTAATCGAGTGATTCAGTTTAAAATATTAAGCATTCTTTTTAAAAACAAAACAACTAAGGCCACTCAAAATATAGAAGGATATATTGGGCCTTCCACACGAGGGATTGATTTTTTATCCAATTCCCTAACGTATTTTCAAAGTTCAAGTGATAGTTTCTTTATAAAAAAAATTTTATCTTGCCTTACTTATATATAATTTTCACAAGAGTTTTAAAATTTGGAAACATGTTACTATATTTAAATACACAATACACTTATATTTATATATATGAATATATATATATATAAATATATGAACATCCGCTACATTACACTTTCATGTTTGGTTCTGACCAAAATGTTGTCACGCAGAACATTCATATGTATCTAAAATTTTTATGAAATACATGATTTCATATTTTTATAATTTCAACCATTTAGAAAACATAATCAAGAAAAAAAATTTCATTGGCATACTTTTTAAATTGCTTTTATATATGAAATAATGCCATAAATATATAATGTAATAATAATTATATGCAATTTTTATGTCTCACGTGAAATTATCAATAACATTTCATATGCATTCACATTTTCATGAAGATAAACACACACACACACACACACACATATATATATATAAGTCTTTATGAACCTAATTTAAAGAACATATATAAATTTACATATACAAAATCATAGAAGTGAAGTTAAGGGATAATGATCTCGAATGTTTAATAAACCATTTTTTGTTTAATTAATATGTACCCATATATTTTATACCCATGTCAAATATTTATATGATTAATAAAAAAATTAAAAAATAACTCTCATGTATATATATTTATTGAATGAACATAAAAATTTAAGCAAAAACACACATATTGAATTCATGAATGAAAAATATTAACTTATATTTTATGCCAGTATTAGACAAAAAATAATAAACATATACATGAAAGCAATCAATTTCTTAAACGACATATGAAATTATAGGATACAATCATTCCTCTAAAATATACAACTTTTAAAAAAATTGATGTTTTAATAAATTTAATTTTTAAAATAAAACTGCATTTACCAAATTTAACAATAAAATTTTTTTAAATTCCTTTAGTATGATTAAATCACCTTTAACATATATATATAGATTAAAAATAAAATTATTTTTAAAACAAATATCTCTTACGCAAAATTAAAAAATTAAAATCATAATTTTGAAATAGATAAATTATCTATCTCTTCTAATAATTTTGAAATAGAAAAATTTTAAAATAAAATAAAACTACCACTCATTAAAATAATAATGTAATTGTAATGAAAGTATAAATAAATACCTTACACCCAACCGAATTTGAACATAATTTTAAGAAAGTAAATATACACTTGAAATAATTAATTGATGAAATACCTTACCTTTTATATTTGGAAAACTAAAGTCACATATATGTGTATAAAAATATCAAAAAAAATATAATTTGTATAAAAAATAATCCCTTAATAAGAAAAAAGTAAAATTTAATTTTAATAACTTAAATCCTTTTCCCACTTAGAATTTAAGATCAAATTATACATTTGTATCATTTTTCAATTAAAATAAATTATTAGAATAATTTTAACATAATTAAAATTATAACCAAATGAAGTTATTTCGAATAAAAATTTCTTATAAAACTAAAATACCTTACAAAAATAAGATATCAAAATAACAAAATAAATATTTCTCCCTTACACAAAACCCCATAAAATTAAAATAATAAAAAAAATTTGATTTCAAATGAATCAAATAATAATTATACATTACCTCTAATGAAACATTTTTAGACTAGTGAGAGAGCTAGGAAAGGCATCAACACATGATTTTTTTCTTAAATTTATCATAGATAGAGATAGTACCAAATTAGGTATATATAGAATGTACATCACTCAAAGAGGGTGTGCAACATATCATAATACATACCCCCAAATAAAGACTATAATTCTCTATTTATAGACTTCAAAAACTCTAGTGGTATTATATTATAAGAAAATTTTGTTTTATATAATTTAAGAGGAATCCATGATTAATAACTGAATCCCAATAAAAATTATATCCAAAATAGTAGATTCATTGAATTTTGAAACAAACCAAAGTAATGACATAAATTTGATATTAATGTTCTATATTTTTTTATTCAAAAAGGATAGTTATAGATAGAATCAATAAAGAATAATGAATTGGGAATATAAGATATCATTTTCAGTCGAGACTTCATCACAGTGCAATAATCTAGAGCCACACAATAACCAATATGAATTATTGAAAAATGATACACATGTCATTTTAATATTTTCATATCAGTAATGAAAATAAAAAATTAATGATGATTGAATCTAAAAACAGGATAACTGGTATTAATTCATTCTGAAATCGAGTTTAATAATTTGAAAACTCAATAGAACTTTCAAATAGATGACAAAAAATAAATTGTTTTTCTAATCGGCCCAACAGATAAGATTCAAACATAAAAAATGCAAAAACTTATCTGGAAGAAAATAGGACAACGAGTTGATGAAGAATGGTTTTCCATTCACAGTTCAGATCTAGAATATGATTTCATACATGGATTCATCTGAAGAAAAAGGTGAACCCTCATTGTTGCTCTCGGTCTCCTCTTGATGCTCGACCTTGAAACTTAATTTGAAAACCCTAAACTGAGCTCATACTTAGAGATAACCCTCACAACACCTCAGCTATGTGCATCGATTCATCTTTGATCGACCATGACTCTAATGAAGTATTTTGCAACCCTTAGCTGAATCTCGATTCAGTCTCACCTTCTTCCCTCGCGGTGAGTTCTCTCGACCTTCACCCCAAACACGAGAAACACGATTTCATTCTTCTGTTTTTTATTTCATTCCCCATTTTTTTGATCGGTTATCATTTTAGTTATAATTTTTTAAATAAAACAATTATATATTATTCCGTTATATATATCTACTTATATTCATTTTATTCTAATTAACTGATTCTCATAACATAATTTTATATTTTTCATATTTAAATCATATACATGATTTTATGTGTTAACATAACATTATTAATTATTTAATATTCAAAAATGATTTATAATTTCTATTTTTTATGTATTAGGATTATTTATAATAGTTTATAATTCCTTGAGATAAAAACATAACTTCAAATAATAAAATTTAATTTTAAATAAAACATTCTTTAGAAAATCATCATTGATGAAATATTAATTTATTACTATATCTTATTATTATTAAATATTAAATATTTTATTTTCTAGTCTTCAAGACAAAATTTTAATTACATAATTGTTTTAATTTTCATAAATTGACAATATTACTTCAGAAAACTAAAATAAGATTATTTAAAAAATATTTATTTATCAATTTATATGTATCGTTTAAAAAATAATTTCATCAGTTATTTTATTAAAACATATTTTTATTGTTTAATTATAATATATATATATATTTATTTATAATAATTTCATATTCCCAAAATAATATCATGTTTATAAAGGTGTTATTTAATCAAAATATATTTACGAATTTTTTTATAATAATTTATTATTTATTTACAAATTTGTTAAAAATAATATTGACTTAATAAAAATGAAATAAATAAATATTTCATTAAAAATCAGGGTGTTACAAATAGGATAACTATAATGAAAATCCACTATAATTGATTATAATATTATAGAGGAAAAACTATATCTCAGATAATAATGTGCATTATGTAGTGTAGATTTCCCATATGATGGCCAAGCCTTGTAAATATATTATGAGGAATTGTTTCTACATTTATTTATTAGATGTCTAATTTTTGTTACATATAATCAAAAGAAGTTTAACTTTTTACTTAAATTTTAATATATTGTGCAATTATCCATTTTTTAATTTATATCAAATACTAAATTTTTTGTGATAGAATTTGACAACACATTATTCACCCCCACCCCGAAGTGTGTATGTATGATCCACTGGTACTGCAAATTAGTATAAGAGTTTTGGGTCCCTATTTTTTTATATATTTATCTATAGTAACTAACATAAGAGAATTAGGTATTATCACTACATGGAAATAATTTTTTTTACCAATTATAATTTTTATTTATTTTCTGAAAATTTGATGATATACTAGAATTAATTTTGATAGACTGTATTGAATGAATCCCTTTTGAAAATGATTTGTTATTTATAAAAATCAAT
This sequence comes from Viscum album, assembly GCA_963277665.1. NCBI lineage: Eukaryota > Viridiplantae > Streptophyta > Magnoliopsida > Santalales > Viscaceae > Viscum > Viscum album. Next base: position 473,878,744 of record OY728128.1, read on the forward strand.
AAAAATGAAAAGGTATATTGATAAAAAGAAAATAAAAAACAAATAGAATAAAATTGAAAAATCAATAGCTGAATGTGTTCAAATTGGTGGGTTTGTAATAAATAATATGTCGATTGTGTGTCCTCATTTGTTTCATGAAAATAATTTGAGATACCGTTTTTGTAAAATATGTTGAAATAATTTAATTATATGTTAGGGAATAAATGACAATATATATATATATATTATTACAAATTTATCCTATTTCATCAAAAAATTGTTTTCTTAGTAATGATATTTAATAAAAAATGTCAAATGAAATAAAAAAATATCTAGATAGTTGATTTTTTTTAAAATCTCAACAATTACCAAAATTCAGAGTATAAATTACTAATTTCTTATTGGGAAAATATTATAAAAATAATGATAAATTTTAATTTTTTATTAATGATAAATTAAAGTTTTGTTAAATCTCAATATAGAAGATCTATATTATAAAATATATACAAAAAATTTTCATTATTAGGAATGATATATGATTACATATAAAATCCAAGAACATTAAGGACCATAAAATTATTTTATCTGAAATTATGGGGATTCAATATAAACATATAGGGAATTTAAAAAATGAATGTGAATGAGGATTGGGATCAATCATTTTGGAGGAAAATAATCCTTGTATCTTTAGATCAGTGTTATAGATAAAATAAAGAAACATATATTATATTAAATATTAAGAATTATAAATATTTTGAATAATGAATATTTCCACTCAAACTACATATAAGAATTATACAACATAGAAGGATCATAAAAGTTCATAAATGAACTTTGGAGAATCTATAGAGGCATCCACCTCCAACATATGAATTTTATTACTAAAATTGGATCATTTTATTTATCAATAAATCTATTTTTTGTAGGAAATATTTGATAAAATATAAAAAAATTGTAAATATAGGATAGTAAAAATCATGAAATGTCAAAAAAATCATTAATAGTAAATGTTATCATGTAAATGTAATGATTACTATTAACCATAGTTGAATAACATGTGTTTAAATTCCATAAATAGTAGTTGATTAATTATTTAGATTCTAAATCCTCAAGAAAGAAAAATAGATTATTTAATTGTTGTTATTGGTTATAGAGATTTCGATAATGCTATATTGAATGACATTGCAAAATGTCATCCTATGGAAATTATCAAATCGCTGAACCAAGGGGTAGTATATATGAAATTATGGGGAAAACATTTTATTCTTGACCAGAAATCAAAAAATAGATGAAGTCAGTCCTTACATAACATATTTAGAATTATTGAGTATACCAATTAATATTGAACCAATTTTAGAAATCATGATATGGACATATAGTACCCTATAAATCTCTATAAATCTTGTGCTAATTAGTAGAAAGTGACAAGAACAAATGTAAGGAAATATAAAAAAAATTATCCTTGAGAGATAAATTAGTTATTAAGATTACTGAATCAAGTACTCCTATTAAGTCAATCAGGATTAATAATGAGGTTTTAATTCCTATATTAGTGAAATGCTTCTATGATATAAATGGATTCCAAATCAAGGACCATCAAAAAATTACTAATAATATAAAAACATTTGGGAGAAAAACATGTGTAAGGAAGGTTCAAGAAAGTAATAAATTTCTCTATCATATGTTTTAATAATATTCTTATAAAAATTTAAAAACATGTAGAGCAAAAATGAATTATTATTTTAAAAAAATATATTATAAAACTGGAGAAAATTCACCTAGATTAATTAGTTCAAGTGAAGAAAACTTGTTAAACCATATGTACAAATTAATTTGGAAAAGAATAGAAGGTGGATCAAGCTAAAAATGGTGAATGTTTACTAAATTCTATAGTACAAATTCATATTTAAACTAAGAAAGATATGGAAATCCAGAATAATAAATTATTACTAAAAGAGGAAAAAACAAAGAGAGTCAAATTATATTTAATCATTAACGGGTTTAAACAATATTGGTCATAAATAAAATGATTCCCTAGGTTGAGATTGTTTTATCATCCCTATGTGACTCATTCATGTGATTATGAAAGTCTACCTTATTCTAATATTTTGTAAAATATTTATTTTTTGGGAGGTAATTTGAGTTTTCGGTTGAATTAGATGGTAAATAATTAATGTTTTAATTTTAAAATAATAAAAATAAGACAACCATCATTGAATATTCCAATTATAATTAATAATATAATTATTTTATGACATTTAAATTTTTATCATACGTTCACGGAAAAAAGAATTAAAATGATGTGTAGAATAAAATCACATGAGTGGGGAATTAGTAGGACAACTTACTAGAAATTAGGCATTTCACATTAATATCTAGTTCTTGAATGATTTGATGAAATTGATGTATTATGTAATATTTTTATTCTCCGGTAATTTTATTTACTCAATTTTTTTATTTTAATCAAGGGAAAAAATATTATATAATTAATTGGGAAATAAACACCAATCATTTGAATTTTTTGTTCAGGAGAATGACTATTTATGAAAATTTATGAAGATTAGTTTGATCAATCCATTGAGATTACATGTTTGTGTTAGTTCCATGTTGAAGCATGTATATTTCCAACATTATTATATATACATGAGAATCCTATTTTCAAATTTGTTTACTCCACGTAGAAATAGAGTGGATGGGTTGATCTCTTGTTTCTATGTAAAATGTGCTAAAATGCTTCACTTGTAGAATGAATTCGAATTATTTAAACTAAAAGATAAAAAATAAGAGAATATAGTTTCAAAAATTTATAAAATATTGAGGGAAATTATAATTATCATAAAAAATAATTCCCAAAAATGTCATATAGGGGGAGAATATCTTTAATTCCATAAAATGTTCTATCTATACGCGTTATGAAATTTACAATGACATGGATTTAAAAACGGTATTACAAATGATAACAAATCCAATAGGGGATAATGAAGTGTCTTATCTTTGATTGAATCTCGAATTTTATTTTTCCAATAAATATGAAAGAAATTAATTAATTATTTTGTGTAATTGAAATAATGGAGAAACCTATAAAGTGTTGGCTAACGAATTTAGTCAGTTAAATACATGGATGTACATATTTAATGGGTATACCAAATAAACATATGTTTATTGTTTAAATTTTCATTAGGTTATATATAATTTCATTTGGCATTGAATGCACTATCTGTAACATTTACATAAAGTAGAGGATTTTAATGAATTAGTGGATGTTTCTCGAATTACAGTATATATAGAGAATCTAGTGTAGTCATATTTAAAAGGATTAATATTTTTCAATGTATTGAAAGATTTAATCTAAATGTTGGTGACATATTATGTTAGTTTATATAATCAATTAGATGTGTTTTTTTCAAATACATTGGATATGTTTTTTTATTTTTTCAGATTACTTGGAGACATTGAAAGATATTCTCAGGTTAATAGTCTATGTCTAGAATTTAGTAATTTTATTTAAAAACAATTTACACCCTTGTGTGTTTGACTTATTATAATACATCATTTGAATTTGAACAACATAATATATCCTTTTCCTATGTTATTTAATTTACAATTTCTTTTTGTTCATGAGTAGTACTTTTCTCAATTAAATGAATTTTGTGTTTTACTATAATGTTATCATATGTATTCAAGTGATTTATGGTGACTTCATACCAAATTGTAATATATTGGGGTGGCCACAACACTTTTATTTTTTCAGTATGTCTTTACAAAGAAATTAAATCATATGATATCCAATGTACCACAATATGATTTGGGAAACCTTGTACGTATTTTTTAGTCTTATGAATTAGAATTAAATTATTCATAATACTCAAGAATATTATGATTTTTTATCTTAAAGTTCGAAAATAAGAGAAAAATATGAATGTTTCTAAATTAAAAAGATGATGAGGAAAATTATTCTAGGATGATATTTTTGTTCTCTGATGATGTTAACAACCTCATAATTACTGAAAATCCTTGATCAAACTCTGATATTATATAAATCAAACATGGAAATGACAATAACCTCAACGTTTTGATATTTATTTTTTTAATATTAAACAAAATTAAATGGTTGAAGCTTGATATACAACTTTTTATTTTATTAATTTTGTTTAAATCTAGAGAAGTTGATTATGAAACTGATATGTAAATGGTCTATATATATTAAGTAGGAATATGCATAGGTCTTAATAGAATACATTAAAATGATAAAAGATGACTATATTGGAATGAGAAGAATCTACTATATTTTATATAACATGTGGAGATTGATTTATTTATGGCACATTTATGACATTATTTTCAATCATACAAATAAAATATCATAGTTTTTAGTGATGAACCATTTTCCATGAAAAAATTATAAAAAATCCGGATAAAATTTATAATTTTAAAAATAAATACCATGTAGAAAAATTTAAAATGTGATTCAGTATAGTTTGTTATCTATCAATGATTGGGAAATTTTTATGCAAAACATATCCAAAAGACTTATAATTATGGTTATTGGGAATACCTCCCCAAATGAAATGAGTCTTAATATACATTTTTATCCTATAAAGGGAAGAAGAGTGAGTTTTGTTTTAAAATATATATATCTAAAAGAGGATAAATTTTTTTGGTGACCTGTGACTAATTTTTCTAAGAAAAATAATATTTCATATTTGGATAAAAATTATGTTTCATGTAGAACATATGTTTCACTGGAGGAACAAAAGAGATTTATTGAACAGAAGTTAATATAGAGCATCTATTAGATTTCGAAGAAGTATAAGTAGAGAATAATAGTAAGTGTCTGACCAAATTTAGTTGGTCATAAATATAATGAGAGTCCATAAAATAATTTTTTATTAATGATCATAGTATAGTTGTCATAAATCATATGTCACAAGAGTTTCATCTGATATTTATTTGGATGTTGAACTTTTTCCAATTGAAGAAGAAAATAATTATTTTGGTTATAGATTCATCCCTAGATAAGATGTTGATATAATTCAAGGAGAATTAAGTATTCAGAGAACACTTTGGAGGCAGTAAAAATATTTTACTCTAACTGATGATTGTAACACGATTTCATTTTAAAATAAAACTATTTCTAATATCATATAAAATATGAAAAAATGACCATAAACTAACCATGAAATATTATTATTTAAATTATACATTTATAAACTAGTTGTTAGATTGGTCAGTATAGGAAACATTATCGATGTTATGATATATATATATAATATACCACCTCGTTAAAACTTTATTGGCTAATTCTTTGTAAATAATCACTCAATTTTTAGTATATTCATTTCATTCTTCAAAAATATTTTTTCATTCAAAAATGGTATTATTCATTTTTTAATGGAAGATTATAATTATTAAAAAAAATAACATACACTTCAAAAAATAAAATTTCTAATACTAATTTATAAATTAACATAGGGTGATTTTTTGTGATTTTTTTGAAGTTATTGATTTTCCATTAAATAGTGAAAAATACTAATTTTTTTTAAAATGGAAGTTTTATTTCTGTCATTTTTTAATTTCTATTTATGAGATCAAAATAGTGTATCTAGATGCTCAATTACAAGATGGGGTATTAATTTTATGTTTAAATACATTTTTGTTTAACCTTAATGAAAACAATGTTTAACAAATTTAAACAAGGTAAATTCACAACCACTAAAATAGTTCTATAAGAAAAACATGCTTAGGTTCTGAAAATATGGTTCTGGAAATGAAACAAAATAAAAGTTTACTTAGGAAATTATTTTACCGTAAAGTATATAAAATCTTACTTATTAGGATAAATAAAAGTATAATAAAGTATAATAAGGTTATACTTTCTTCCTTTATCAAAATTTAAGGGGAATAAAACATGAATAAAAAAAGTAACAAGTAGTAAATATTTTAACCTAAAGAGTAGGGTATCAAAAAACCATGGATAAAGGTCCCTTGATTTATACTTTCAGGAAATTTTTTCTTACCCACACCAGGGTGAGCCTTTGATAAGAATAACAGAATATATTTTCAATCCCCGTAAGCCCTCGATATTTAAGGTAGCTGACACCTCTGTATTCTTATCCCTAGAAGTCTTCGATTGTACTCAGCAAAAATAGGAGTCGCACGAAGCAAGCTAAACTAGATGTTTAGATCCACACAAAGCATAAGAGTCTTTCTCAATAGAAATCAATTCATAAAATCTAATTTCTATATTCATGGGACTGTATTGAACTCATTCAAATGAGCTCCTATTTATAGGAAAAAATACAATGGTCGGCTCCCTCCCTCAATAGTCGTATTTTTCCTTGAATCGCAAAGGAACTGGTTTTGTGTCACTAAACCGGTGGTTGGTTAGAAACAAATTGCACGACATCATTTCATAATAATACCATGTTTATGGAAAAGGAGGTTTCTTAACCAAATCTAAATTTCCAGATTTTATGGAAATATAGAAATTGGAGTCTAATCATATAAAAATTTAGAATCTATAAGGCATGGATATTTGGATTTTGTTTTTCAATAGGTTCAGAATATGAAGTCTAAAGATTCTGGAGTATGAACTCCAATGAATTCAGAATCTAAATTCTAAGGAATTCGGAGTATGAATTCTGAAGAATTCAGAGTCTGAATTTTGATGAATTTGGAGTCTAAATTAAGAGGAATTAAGAGTTATAATTATGAGGAATTTGGAGTCTAAATTATGAGGAATTTAGGGCCTGAATTTTGGGAAATTTGGAGTTTGAATTCTGAACAATTTTGAGTCTGAATTATGAAAAATTCAGAATCTGAATTTCAGAGAATTTGGAATCTAAATTTCAGAGAATTCAGAATCTGAATTTCAGAGAATTCGGAATTTGAATTTTAGAGAATTCAGAATCTAGATTTAAGAGAATTCATATTATGAATTTCAAAACACTTTATATCCAATGAACTATAAGATTCTGAGGTTATAGATATGAATCTAAATATTTGACTTAGTACTAAAATCAGTTTTTTTTTAGAGATTATAATATGATATAATGAAAACAAAGGTATGGATAAAATATTCCACATATAAGAGAACATTTTCATTAGAAAATAATCCTTAGGGAAATATGGATTTCCTTAAGATGAAATGTTTGTGATTTTCAAAACATAATTGAATGGAAAAGTCATAAGGAAAACTTATTGACTCAATAATCTCCCCCATTTGGGAATGCACAAACAACCTTATGAAAAAGAATATACTGACTATGATTTTTCTTTATAAATTTTAAAAGAAAAATTATCTCCCTTTAATTATGTATCATGATGAATACAACTAACTCCCCCATAAGTTTTAAAGACCCTAAGGATCATATTCTTGACTTACTTAGAGAAAATTTTCACTTTATTTCATAACAAAGACTTATTTATGTAAACCCCCCTTACATAAGGAAATATATTATCTATACTTAGTATTATATTTTTCATTATTTCTCCCCATTTGTGATTTTCAAAAAATAATACAGAGAATGGGAAAAATGAAACATTAATTATTAAAACTATACAAGAGATCAAATGTTGTACAACAAAATTTTCATTATGATTGTAAACATTTGGAATAGAAAAATAAATACAACAAAAGATTGGAATTGAAAGGAAAAATATTCAACCTTATTTTTCATTCGATATGAAAATCTTTAGAATAGTTTGAAGCTTCTTATGCTCCTTATGATAGTCCTCGAAGCACTTAAGAAACATATATGTGACCTCATTATTCTTTTATGAACCCTCAATATTTTCATCCTAAGTCTTAAGATTTTATTCTTGAGACTTCAAAAGCTCATCATGCTAACTAAAATTTTCCTCAAACTCTATTCTGAGATCCCATTACCTATTCAAATTTGAAGCAACTGAATTTAGTTTCCCATTAAGATCATTTTCTTCCTGCTTTTGGGATAGTTGTCCAAGGTTTAACTTCTTAGTAAAAATATTTGTAAAATATTTTATCCTCTCATCTGATCTATCAAAATCTTCCTTTACTAAATCCTAAATTTCATTGAGAATACTCAAATATTCAATAATTTTCTTATACAACTTTCTAATCTCCTTACAAGACCTTCTATAAGAATCATAATCGATATAAAAGGTTTTGAAATCATCCTCAATCTTGATGAATTTTTCAATGAGCATGCTTCAAGATTCTATCATTGGATTAAAGGATTGTCGGATCAGTTGACACATCGATTCAATACTCGGAAACTAGAGTAATGTGTCTACTAATTTCTTCAGAGACTGCACAACAATGTCTTAACCCATGGAATAGGATTTGGAATCTAATATCCTGCTATGTGAGGACTATTTTTCTATCTCAACAACCATTATTTTTGATGATTTACCAACATCATTCTTATCTACCACTACATCTTTCTTAGGGGTCTCAAAAATAACATGTTTTCCTTTATCTACTTTGGAAATAGTCTCTGAAGCCTTTGGATATTCATACTCACTATCTGAGAGTTGAACGGTTTTATATTTACCAACCCTTTTCTTCTCAACATCTCCCTTAAGATCATAAGATTGAGTGAATTCATGATTACTTCTTTCATAAATAGAAGGTTTGTTAACACTTCCTGACCCTCACCCTCTTTTCCACAATAAATAATTTTGTTTAATTTAGCATGGGAAATATGAAATGAAATATTTTTCAAAACACTTTCATTCTAATGATATTCTTCAACCTGCCTTATCACATCACCACTCTCACATCCTTCTTCCTCCTCCTCTTCTTCTACTTACTATTTCTGAAATATCTCTTCCTCCACTTCATGTTATGTAATTATGATCATCTTTCCCAGAGTCTCTATTATTACTGGTTATTGGAGAAAATATTCCAATTCTTAAATCTGTTCAAAGGATTTCTCAGTAACCTTGAGAAGTGTGTGAACAATCTTATCTTGATACATTTTCTTATTTTGTTTCTTCTCTTTTTCTTTCTTCTCTATCTCTTCACAAATTTTAATTTTTAAAACCTTTTCCTCGACCAGATATAGTCCAAATATGGTATCTCCTTCCTTATTATTCCTCTTCTCTTCCCCCCACTTAGCTACAAATTCATCAGGAATAGATTTCTTCTTCTTTGTCTTTGGGGGTGCTGACTGGGTCTCTTAAACTATAATTTTTTCTATGAATTATAGTTCCTTCTTCTTTCTCTTATTCAGTGCTTTCTTGGAAGTCACTAGTACTTCAAAATTATTATATAAGGCTTCAATCTCAATTTTGGATATGTAATAAAAATATATGGATTTTATATTGAAACAACTTCCATTCTTCTCAATGTATAATCACTCATCTATAAAATCTTGACAGTTCTTAACATAGAACTGCAACGGATTTTGAACGACTCTAAGAATGGGACAATGATATTGGATAGAATTGTAGAATACATGATAATTTTGGATTTGAGGGTCCCATTTATGATATTATCAATCATTAGTAGTATGTACTTCACGAAATTTATCTTCCTCAAGTACACGAGAAAATCCAGAATGAAGATGTAACTCAACATCAAGTAGTCCATCTATCCTTTTATTGGAATTAGGAAACCCTCTACCCATTACTTTATCATCTGGAATTTTTTTGAGATATATTTTTTTCTTTGGTTTTTTCACTCCATTGATTCCAAGGCACCTAATAACGCTCTCCTTCTCAATGTTATCTGAATCATCTAGAATCATGTGGGTGCAGAAAATAGTTTCTCCTTCATATGGTACTCACATTATACTTGCTTCCATATTGAAGGAAATGGAATAGGTTTTCCCAAAACTCTTGAATGAAAAATTTTATCTTCCTCCTTTATAAAAAAATATACAGTCTCGTAAAACTCAATAAGAAACTGAGGGAAAACTGGATCCTGAGTTTTAGGTATGGATACGTAAACACACTCTCATCCATTGGGGTTGATATTTTCCATAATTAAGGAATTACACTTCACAAAGAACCTTAGATCTACCAAACTTTTTTTGTATATTTTCCACTATGATATTTATTAGGCTAAAGACATTATTTCTAAGGATATTCTTCCAAAGACAACTATAATCTATCAAAATTCAAAAAAGTGGAATGAACCTTTTGAAGAGAGGCAGATCTTCAAGGATGAAAACCTTGAAAACTATAGTGGGAAAAGAAATAGGGGCCTTTATATAGGCTTCGAATAAACAATTAATATTCCAAAATTGACCCATTAGTTTAAAAAAGTTCGATTTTATCTGATGGTTGAGATGAATGTCGATGAAGTATTTGGCGGGTTCTGATCATTTGAGGGTTTTAAGAGAAAAATATGATTTAAGGAATGTGAATTCGAAAAATGTTCTTAAAGTAAGATAAAAATATCAACAAATTAATATATTAAATTATGAAAACATAAGTACGGAAACATACCTTCTATATTTCTAGTAAAATTGTCAGTAATAGTGAAATTTCTCCTTCAAGAACTTTAGGATCTAGAAATTTTTATTAAGGAAAGAAAAATTTTGGATTCCGAAATGGTGATTCAGGAATTGTGGTTAAAAAAATTTGATTAAGGAAATATTTTATTACGAAAAAATTTGATTATAGAAAAAATTTGGCAAGAAATCAAATGTACTCCCCCTATGAAAATGAGTTTCCTAATGTAAAGAGATAGGTTTAAACAAAATATTAATATGGAATATTACCTTATAGATATGAATCCTAACTTTTGTTTAAGGTGTTCAAGTGTATTGTAGGGTAATTTTATTGTGAAAATATAATCAAGTTGATCTTGGGTTCCAATAAATTGAAAACTTATATCTTCTTTTAAGGGGTGATCCTTAATAAAGTGATGACTAATATCAATGTGTTTTGTATGAGAGTGAGAAGAAAGGTTTTTTCGTAAGGAAATGGCACTATTAAAAGGAGTTTCATGATGTTTTGTGTCTTCAAAACTAGGTGGTTATTTAACATAAACTTCTTCTTGAACAAATACGTTGAGGAAATAACACTTTACATCCATTTGAAAAAGTTTAAAATTAAATAATGCTACAAAGGAATGTAAAATGGGAATAGATTCATTTCAATCTATAGGATCATAGGTTTCTTCATAGTCAATTCCATTTTTTTGATTATAGCCTTTAGTAACTAATCTAGATTTATTTAGAACTATGATTCCATTTTCATCACAGTTATTTTTGAAGACCCATTTTACACCAATTACGGATGTTTCCTTAGGTATTTCAACAAAGACCCAAATTAATTACTTTTGAATTCATTTTTCTCATCGTGCATGGATATAATCCAATCATCATCACTTAAAGCTTCATCAGTTCTTTTTTGTTATAATTTGGAATGAAATTCTAGATGTTCTACTTCATTTATGAAGGAACCTCTAGTACTTAAAAGATTATTTACATCACCAACGATACTATCACTGGGATGATTCTTAACAAATAACTAAATTGGGATTTTTAAAACTTTTCATCAACATATGGTGGGAAATATTTTGGGGTAAATGCTTTCAAAACATTTTCTTGAGCATTTTCCTTATTTGAAGAATATTCTTTCAAAGGAAGATAATATGTTTTTCAAAACACATCCAAAGATATAGGTTGGGGTTGTTTAAAAAAAGGATTAGTTTCATTTAATATAACATGTACTTCTTTTTCAACAGTTGATGTATTTTTTTAAAAACACTATTAGCCTTAGAAGTAGTGGAATAGCCTTGAAAAATTCCTTCATCAGATTTGGGTGAACATTTAGGTATGTTATATTTAGTATTCAGGAAAAATACTTTGAAACTAATTGATTTGAAGTAATAAAGTCTAGATTTTCTACCAGTACACAATTTATAAGGTGTTTTGTTAAGAATTATTCTAATTAAAACTCGATTTATTGTATAACAAGCAGTATTAATAGCTTCAGCTCAAAATTTTGTAGTCATAGAATATTCACTCAACATGGTTCTAGTAATCGTTAAATAATTGGATTTCTTCTTTCAACAATAACAATTTTTTTAAGAAGTTATTGGAGCTGAGGAATTATTAGTAATTCCTTACTTACTACAAAAAGATTAAAAATATAAATTTTGAAATTCTCCTCCGTGATCAGTATGAGTAGTTATCAGTCGAAGTTTTTTCTCATTTTTACATGGGCTCTAAAGGTTTTAAGATACGAAAAATCTTCATATTTCATAGATAGAAAATAGTCCCATGTAAATCTAGTTTAATCATCAACAATATAAAATAATATATGGCTCTAGTACTTCCAGTTTGTGTTGGATAAACAAGATTAATTTACACTAAATGTAATGAATCTGAAGTTAATACGTCCCCAATTAATTTAAAACATTATTTATGTTTCATTCCATATTTACAATGGTGACAAAATTTTGAAGAATCAACTTTATGCTCGGGTTGATGATTAAAAAGTCATTTCTTTGAGATTTTTTATAGGTTCATATGGCTACAATGTCTTAATGTTCAATTCCATAACCAAGATTGATCTTCCACTACACTAAGGAAAGGTATATCTTAGCTCCTAAAGACTTTTATGTTTAGTGTGTATACATTCTCCTGCCTATGGGAAGAAAGAATATACTCTTCCTTGTAATTGTGTACTATGAATTTATCATTCCTAAAACGTACAAGGTAATCTTAATCACACAATTTTATTATGCTAATGAGGTTTTTCGTAAGAACATTAACAAATAAAAAATTTGAAATAAATATTTTTCCATGATGAATAATGTTACCTATACCAACAATTTATCCCTGAGAATTATCTCTGAATGTTACCTTTCATACATTAGTCATGATAATATTTTTAAAGAAGTTTTTGTTACAAGTCATATGCTACGAACATCCACTATCCATGTATTATGTGTTGTTGTTGGAACTTTCTTTATTTTCTTGAAAATAAAAGAGTTCGATTTGTAGAATCCAAACATTCATTGATCTATAAATTTTAGAAAGTATGATTTTAAGAATCCACATTCCCGTAGAAAAATATGCTTTATGAAAACATAAATATTTGGTTTTATTTAAATAACAATTTCTTTCCCAATGTGAACCACACTGAAATTCACTACAAAATGGATCACTTTGGGGGAAAAAATAGTTGTTACTAAAAACATTTTTGAGTGAGAATAACCAAATCCAGAACTATTCTAGAAATGATGGATTTAGGAATACATCTTGACATGGTTTTCCTTACAAAAGGTAAAGTTTGAAAGAAATTTCGTTAAGGAAAATATTGTTGATTTTTTTAATAACCAAGTTCTTATCCTCTATGCTATTAGATTTGGAACTACAGTTAGCCTCTAAAATATGTTTCATGGAAATAACATCTTCAGGATCCTTAGAATTTTTTCTATTCAAAGAATTAACTACTTTAAGGTTTTTAGAAACACATTCAAAATAAAAAAAATTCTGATCAAGATATATAGAAATATCTGATACTTATTTAGTAAACATAGAAATTCGGGAATTTTCCTTCTCATGTTTTTTCTTGAGTTTAGAATTCTCATTTTCAAAAAGTTTGGAAAACCTAGACACTTCTTCATAAAAAGGTAAAGAGTTATCTTCACCAGAAGAAGATTATGTAAAGACCCGTAAAATTCAAGGGAAATTTTTTCTTAATTTTCTTTAGAATTTTACAAGAACGCGGTTTCTGACAGAACCTGATTCCGAGGCCCGGAGTGCCCGGAATCAATTTCTGAAGTTTGGATCGGGTACGTTCAGTGAACGAACGAGCAGGAATTTCTAAATTTTGACCCGGTGCTCCGAATTGAAATCTGAGGACACCGATGAACTCGCAGCGCCGATTTTCACTTAAGGAGACCTTTTCCGAGGTTGCGTTTTAGGCGGGACAAAAGTTAGTTTTGGGAGAATTATAAGAAGTTAAATAAAAATGTGGAAACACTTTTTATTTTTTTAACTTGTTGGTTAACTCCTCTCAAAGGAAGTTAGGGGTGGGACCCACACCCACATAACCTCCCTTGAGAGGATTAAGTGTGGTGGGGCCCACATGAACCCTAACTTTTCATCTTCTATCAAAACTCCCTTTAACCCCTCTTTAAATGAAATGACAACTTGTTATTTAATTTGGAGTTATTTTTATTTGAATTTCAAACCTTTGAAATTCAATTTGTTAAGTGTGTGAATAAAATAAGACTCTAGCTTATTTTATTTGGTTAGATTTCTCTAGCCTTCTTGAGAGAATTTGGATTCTCCTTCTTCTTCTTAAACTTTGATGAAGAACTCGAAGAACCTTCGAGCTCCGACGAAGAACGCCGCTCCTCTCTTCTTCGTAGCTGGTTGTTTCTGAAGATCGACGACGTCTTCCGTGTCTAAGAAAGGGAATGTCGCTTCCTCCTCAGACATCATTCGTCGGCTTATGAAGATTCTCCAACGACGTACCTCTTCGGATGTACCTCTTCGTCAACGGATTTGACGAATGTTTACCGCAACGCCCGACCTCCGCGACGTTGTCTTCCGCGGGTCTTCGACGATCATCGATCTTGAAACCGAGGTAGGGGTTGTTGATGATTTATTATTTATTCTCGTTCTTGGTTCTAGAATGACAAACATGAGGATATTTTTTTATATGTTATCATCTAACGAGAGGGAGGGGGCCGGACCGCACAAACACGGCCGAATCCCCCCTCCCTTGTTCTTGAATTTTATTATTTCCTTGTGTATGAACGAGATGGCGTGGTGTCGTCGCACCACGCGGGAATCGCAAGGCTATAATCACGCGGCGTCGTCGCGCCGCGCCACAGGAATATTACCATGAACCTGACGCCGTCAAGCCGCTTTAAAGGGAACCGAAGGCGCCGCGGCCGGAGCGGGGCCACGGCGGAGGGACGCGGTGCCGTCACACCGCGTCGGACGACGAACACCATGGTCGGTTCCGGGTTGCGGCGAAACGGGAAGACCGGCGGCTAGCCGGGCCGCCGGTGTCGGAAGCCGGAAGGGGACCGGCCTTGCCGGTCCCGTTGAGGAAGGACCAGTCGGCCATGTCGGGCCGGCCGGAAGAGAGGTGTCGGGGGAATTAATTCCCCTGGCTAGCCACAAGAAGGCCCCCCCACGTGAGGGGGGCACCGGTTACACAAAGGGGGGGCAGCGCCCCCCCGTTTTCTAAAAAGAAGGCCCCCACGTGGGGGGCCAGTTTTCTCAAAGGCGCGGCTTCAGCCGCGCCGCCAGACAGGAGGCGGGGGCCTTGCCCCCCGCGCATGGCACCGAGCAATGCCAGGCCGCGCCGCCGTCGGCCGGGCCGCGCCGCCGCACCGGACCGCCGCCGGCTGGGCCGATTCGGACCGGACCCTGACCCCCCGTTTTCGAAACGACTTCGGTCTTTTGGCCATATCTTGAGCCACGGACCTCCGATTGACGAACCATCAGCGGAAATGTGATCCTTGTATCGAGACGGTCGATTCGGTATATCGCACTCAAAGTTTCGGAATACATTGGTTTCGGCCGGGTTGGTTCGTTCACGAAACCAACCGGGCCTTCAGAGCGGAAACGCTCATATCTTGAGCTATGGATGTCCGATTGACGTGCCGTCAGCTTTGTTGTGTTCCTCTTAGTGAGACGGATCTTTTGGCATACTCCGCCCGAGGTTTGGACGCAGGTGGAGTACGGTCGGGTTGGTTTTCCCTTAAAAACCAACCGGGCCCCTGGGACGAAAAAGCCAATAACTCTCAGAGCGGGCATCCGATCGACGCGCCGTCTGTTACGTTGAGTTCCTGTTGACGATACGGAACTTTTGGATACATCAACTCTGGACTTTGTGACAGTTGATGTATCATCCTCTCGGCTCGTGGAGCGGACCCTCCTGAACGAGCTTGCTGTGTGCGGGAACCCTAGTGCTGGTTGCGACTGTTACTGAGACTGCTACTACTACTGCTACTGCTACTGTGACTGCGACGACGACAATACAGAGATCATGTGTGGATTAGACGACGACTACAGCACTCAGCGATCCTACGTGGATCAGTGCTACAGGTCCTGTGTGGGCCCGATCCTGTGTGGGTCTCTACGCTCAGTGGTCCTGTGTGAACCAGCACCTACAGGTCCTGTGTGGGCCCGATCCTGTGTGGGTCTTTGCGGGGGTTAGTTACCTATCTATCCTTCGTGGGTCCGACGACTTAGATGGATCAGAGATCATCTTTATCGTCTTTCTAAGAAGTATACCTGTGTGAGCTGAATCATGTTGCTATCCTGTGTGGATTGTGTTGTGCTATCCTGTGTGGATTTCGTTTGCTTTCCTGTGTGGAATACGTTTACTTTCCTGTGTGGACTGAGTTGTACTTGGGCTCGGAGGTTCGAGCGTATTGGAATTGATGACTTAGGTATATGTATGGGCATATACCTAAGCAGTGTCAGTTGTTTCTTCGTGTTTGTATCTTCCTTTTGTGGTTTATCCTTTGTGGATTTTGGGAGACCTTCGGGGGTCTCGGGGTCCCTACTGAGTAGCTTATACTCACCCCTGCACGGGCTATGCCCGCACTACGTTGTGTTGGTTGCAGACGACGGACAGCGTTGATCTTGGCTGAGGCTTGCAGAGCCGGACGGTACCTGGAGGTGGACCACTGGGCGGGACGTGTTCGGAGCGGACGGCGGGACCCGAGGAGCAGTGGAGCTATCTGTACCCACCCTTCAGGTGGGATTTCCAGTGGACAGCTCGTTGTAGCATCTTTTACATTACAGTTGATGTTTTCCCTTTTGAGTTGTACTTTACTTTCAGTTTGGGTTTGTATACTGGCCCATTTACTTTTTCGCACTTTCAGTTGTACTCTGTTTTTACTTAGTGTTTACTTTCTGCTTGCTTACTCTGTGGTGTTTGTTTACTTTACAAACGAAATGCCTTCCCTTTTTACCGGGAATTACGCGTTGGTGCTAGTCGCCAGCCTGGGTCCTATGGAAGGCGGGCTTGGGGTAGTCACGGCACGGACCCCGAGGGTGGGTCGTGACAAATTGGTATCAGAGAAGTTCGGTTCTACCGTGAACTCTAATCTTTTCTATGTGAAGCAATAATTTTTAGCGTATTGAGTGTGGTTATCAATCTAGGGAGTCCAGTGTTGGTGTGGCGGCCGACGTATCTGTACACCAGGACCCTGACTTCTGATTTCCGACTTAATGCACGAAAACATTGATTGCGTGTGTGTTTCAAAGTTTTCTTTGTGATTACTTTATATCAACTCACCAGGTATACTGTTCTGACCGTGGCGCACCTGTTTCCTTTTCAGGATGGCCCCACGACGGCAGCCAGCTAGGGTTCTGAGAGTCGAGTGTGACGACAGCCCACCGAGCGACAAGGCGTCGGTGCAGAGCCCTTTGTCAGCAGTGGCACTGGCAGTCGCTCTACCCGTCGAGCCACCGATACTTCCAGCACCAGCCACTGACGATGCACGTCGCCTCAGCACACTGCATGAGTTTCAGCGCCAGCGACCACCCAGGTTTCGCGGGGAGATGGATCCCCAGGCAGCCGAGGACTGGCTGGAGGCAGTGGTACGTGTGTTTAGGCTAGTGAGGACACCTGCAGACCTCATGGTGATTCTCGCTGCGAGCCTACTACACGCAGCAGCAGGACGATGGTGGAGCTTGATGCTCCAGGTACACGATGAGGCATCTCTTCTATGGACGGACTTTGAGAGCCTCTTCCGCTCGGAGTTCGTCCCAGCCACCCTTCATGTGGTGCGTATCCAGGAGCTTCTTCAGCTGCGGCAGGGCAGCATGACGGTCGCTCAGTACTCGGCGAGAATTACTGATCTCTCGCGCTACTCGACCAACATGGTACGGGACCCATTCTTTCGGGCCCGAAACTTCGTGCAGGGTTTGAGACACGAGATCAGGGCATCGCTGATCTCCCTCAGCATACCGACTCAGACAGGAGTACTGGAGCGGGCCCTTTTGATCGAGAGCTTCCTTGATGAGTCTACACCAGCGCTGAGATCCACCGCAGGGCGGCACGTGGAAGAGTCATCTGCAGCAGGCAGTCGACGGATGACTCAGGGGTTCAGGTAGACCAGACCTTCAGGCAGACGACCTCAGGACACTGGCTCAGCAGTGTGGGGCACACAGCGAGGAGCCAATCTTTCGAGAGGCAGGCAGTGCTACTCGTGCGGCAGGCAGGGCAACATGGCTCGTGACTGCCCGACCCGCCGTGCCGAGGAGCAGCAGACAGTTGAGGGACCACCGAGGCAGAGGTAGAGGGTCGACCGTGGCGGTCCGCAGGGAGGAGGCGGACGAGGTAGAGGAGCTGGACGAGCAGCCGGTGGTGGGCGACGCTTTGAGGCTCTACCACCACCACCACCAGGAGGTCCACCCCGACCACAGGGAGCAGGCGGGCAGAGACAGGCATAGCTCCAGGCAGCAGAGGCCTACGACCACGGCGCAACCGAGATGATTCGAGGTACTATCTGTGTCTATTCCACCCTTGCTGCAGTACATATAGACACAGGAGCAAGTCACTCTTTCATAGCTGCTGCCCTTGTTCGGAGCTCGGAGATTCCGACAGAGTCGTTGGCTCGATCCTTACTGCTAGAGACTCCTACGGGAGTAGACTTGACGATTACGCACTGGTGCCGGCAGTGTGAGCTTACTCTAGGAGGCGAGAGCTTCGGCTGGGATCTTCTTGTAGCAGCGTCGAGACCTTACGACGTCATCTTGGGCATGGATTGGCTATCTACGGTCCATGCGCAGATTGACTGTTTTAGGCGCAAGGTGTGATGTGTACGCACCGACGGGAGCAGGTTCACCTTCACCGGCGAGAAGGGAGCCTTTGCAGCACAGGATGGACTTCCACGGAGGATAGTACATCCCATTACTCATCAGTTGGCTAGCCTCATCCTTGGAGCAGTTGAAGTACGGAGTCCTAGTTTTCCTGCAATGGTGGATCAGTTTGCGGACGTTTTTCCTGACGACATTCCAGGGCTACCTCCTCGCAGAGAGGTAGACTTTTATATTGACTTGTACCCCGGGACAGCCCCAATATCCACTCCCGCATATCGGATGGCCCCCGCCGAGCTTCGAGAGCTACGGGTACAGTTGGAGGACTTGTAGGGAAAGGGGTTCATCCGACCCAGTGTTTCACCCTGGGCTTCCCCGATATTGTTCGCCAAGAAGGAGGACGGGAGCTTGCGACTTTGTGTTGACTGTCGTCGCCTGAACCAGGTGATTGTGAGGAACAAGTATCCGCTACCGAGTATTTATGACCTCTTTGATCAGCTCAAGGGAGCACGGTGGTTCTCGAAGATAGACCTCAGGTCAGGCTATCATCATCTCAGAGTCAGAGACGAGGACGTGCAGAAGATGGCCTTTAGATGTCGGTATGGCCACTATGAGTTCTTGGTTATGCCTTTCGGCGTAACCAATGCTCCAGAAGTGTTCATGGATCTCATGAACAGGATATTTCAGCCATACCTTGATCGGTTTGTCATGGTCTTCATCGACGACATTCTGATTTACTCTACGACTGAGGAGGAGCACGCCTATCACTTGCGAGTTGTACTAGACACACTCCGAGAGCACCAGCTTTATGATACGCTCTCGAAGTTCTAGTTCTGGATACGTGAGGTCCACTTCTTGGGACACGTTATCTCAGAGGCGGGAGTTGCAGTGGATCCTGCGAAAATCGAGGCTGTGTTAGCATGGGAGCCACCCAGGAGCGTGACTGAGGTTCGGAGTTTCTTGGGGCTAGCTGGATACTATCGGAGATTCGTGCCAGACTTCTCTAGAGTTGCGGCACCACTCACAGCTTTGACGAAGAAGGGGAAACCCTTCGTGTGGTCAGACATATGTCAGCAGATCTTCCAGGAGCTGAGACAGAGATTGACCAGGGCACCTATCTTGAGGTTGCCTGAGGAGGGAGTAGGGTACGTATTATACTGCGATGCATCAGGTACCGAACTCGGATGTGTTCTGATGCAGGAGTGGGCAGTGATCGCCTATGGATCACGTCAGTTGAGGCCTCATGAACAGAACTACGCTACCCATGACCTGGAGTTAGCAGCAGTGGTCTTCGCTCTGAAGACCTGGCGACATTACCTGATGGGCGAACGCTTTACAGTCTTTTCTGATCATCAGAGTCTCAGGTATATCTTCTCGCAGAAGGACCTGAACCTGAGACAGCGGTGATGGCTTGAGTTCTTCCAGGACTATGACTTTGAGATAGTCTATACTCCAGGGAAGGTGAACGTAGTAGCCGATGCCCTCAGCAGGAGGACGGGCATTCAGCTACTTGAGGAGGCGACAGAGCAGCAAGCCTCATTACAGATATCCTTCGTGGATAGAGATGGAGCAGCCTTCCTTCAGTCTCTCATAGTCACCCCTCCACTACTGCAGCGGGTCATAGGGGCACATCGAGAGGATGCTGACTGTAAGACACGGCGTGCACTGATATCCTCGGGACAGGCACCTGATGGTTTCTCCCTTGGAGCAGAGCACGACATCTTTTTCAGAGGACGTACCATGGTACCAGTCTCTTTGCGAGAGGAGGTGCTGAGAGAGTTTCACACTTCTCCTTTGGCGGTACATCCAGGAGTGGCGAAGATGTACCAGGATCTTAGACGACCGCACTGGTGGCCGAGCATGAAGAAGGTAGTAGCAGAGTTCGTTTCTCGATGCCTCACCTGCCAGCAGGTGAAGTCAGAGCATCAGGTACCAGCAGGCTTGGTACATCCCTTGGAGGTCCCGGAGTGGAAGTGGGACGGCATATCTATGGACTTCGTGACTGGAAATCCACGCACTTCCAGAGGTCACGACTCCATCTGGGTGATTGTTGACCGACTCACCAAGTCAGCACACTTCTTACCCATCAGAGAGCAGGGTTCAGTAGAGATCTTGGGACGTCTCTATGTTCCGGAGATTGTGCGGCTCCACGGTGTGCCATCATCTATCATCTCCGATCGAGATGCTCGCTTTACTTCCCGGCTTTGGAAGGGGTTACAGGAGGCGATCGGGACGCAGCTACGTCTGACCACAGCCTTTCACCCTCAGACGGATGGTCAGACAGAGAGGACCATTCAGATTCTCGAGGACATGCTCCGTGCATGTGTCCTCGACTTTGGTCGCAGCTGGGAGGACCACCTACCCTTGGTGGAGTTTTCATACAGCAACAGCTACCACTCCACCATCGGGATGGCACCGTACGAGGCGTTGTACGGCGGACCTTGTAGATCTTCTTTGTGCTGGACAGACCCTGGAGAGTCAGCACTTGTGGGACCGAAGATGGTCCAGGCCACGACAGAGAAGGTCCAGGTCATCAAGGAGCGGATGAGGACAGCTCAGAGCCGGCAGAAGTCATACGCTGACAGGAGGCGGAGGCCACTAGAATTAGATGATGGCGACCACGTCTTCTTGCGGGTCTCACCTCGACGTGGTATACGGAGATTTGGCCGAGGCGACAAGATATCTCCGCGCTTCATTGGACCCTTCCAGATCCTCAGCAGGATTGGAGAGGTGGATTACCGCCTGGCTCTACCACCTCAGTTGCACCGGGTGCATGACGTCTTCCACGTATCTCAGCTGAGGAGATACGTGCACGACCCGACGCACATCATTGACCATGGGGAGCTTGACGTTGATGATGGGGCGACTTTTACGGAGGTCCCGGTGGAGATAGAGGATCGACAAGAGCGGGTCCTACGTGGGCGATCGATTCCTCTTGTGCGCATTAGATGGCAGCACGGGAACCTCCAGGAGAGCACATGGGAGCGGGAGGCTCAGATGCGTGCTCAGTACCCTCATTTTTTTCCCTAGGTTTTGATGTATCTTTACGGGGACGTAAAGCCCTGAGGTGGGAGTAATTTAATGACCCGTAAAATTCAATGGAAATTTTATCTTAATTTTATTTAGAATTTTAAAAGTACGCGGTTTCTGACGGCACCTGATTCCGAGGACCGGAGTGCCCGGAATCAATTTCTGAAGTTTAGCTCGGGTACGTTCAGTGAACAAACGAGCGGGAATTTCTAACTTTTGACCCGGTGCTCGGAATTGAAATCCGAGGACACCGATGAACTCGCAGCGCCGATTTTCGCTTAAGGATACCTTTTCCGAGGTTGCATTTTAGGCGGGACAAAAGTTAGTTTTGGGAGAATTATAAGAAGTTAAATAAAAATGTGGAAACACTTTTTATTTTTTTAACTTGTTGGTTAACACCTCTCAAAGGAAGTTAGGGGTGGGACCCACACCCACTAAACCTACCTTGAGTGGATTAAGTGTGGTGGGGCCCACACGAACCCTAACTTTTCATCTTCTCTCAAAACTCCCTTTAACCCCTCTTTAAATGACATGACAACTTGTTATTTAATTTGGAGTTATTTTTATTTGAATTTCAAACCATTGAAATTCAATTTGTTAAGTGTGTGAATAAAATAAGACTCTAGCTTATTTTATTTGTTTAGATTTCTCCAGCCTTATTGAGAGAATTTGGGTTCTCCTTCTTCTTCTTCAACTTTGACGAAGAATGTGAAGAACCTTCGAGCTCCGACGAAGAACGCCGCTCCTCTCTTCTTCGTAGCCGGTTGTTTCTGAAGATCGATGACGTCTTCCGTGTCAACGAAAGGGAAAGTCGCTTCCTCCTCGGACTTCCTTTGTCGGCTTACGAAGATTCGCCAACGACGTACCACTTCGGACGTACCTCTTCATCAACGGATTTGACGAACGTTTACCGCGACGCCCGTCCTCCGCGACGTTGTCTTCCGCGGGTCTTCGACGATCATCGATCTTGAAACCGAGGTAGGGGTTGTTGATGATTTATTATTTATTCTCGTTCTTGGTTCTAGCATGACAAACATGAGGATATTTTTTTATATGTTATCGTCTAACGAGAGGGAGGGGGCCGGACCGCACAAACACGGCCGAATCCCCCCTCCCTTGTTCTTGAATTTTATTATTTCCTTGTGTATGAACGAGATGGCATGGTGTCGTCGCACCACGTGGGAATCGCAAGGCTATAATCGCGCGGCGCCGTCGCGCCGCGCCACGGGAATATTACCATGAACGTGACGCCGTCACGCCGCGTCGAAGGGAACCGAAGGCGCAGCGGCCAGAGCGGGGCCACGGCGGAGGGGAGCGGTGCCGTCACACCGCGCCGGACGACGAACACCGCGGTCGGTTCTGGGCTGCGGCGAAACGGGAAGACCGGTGGCTAGCCGGGCCGCCGCTGTCGGAAGCCGGAAGGGGACCGGCCTTGCCAGTCCCGTTGAGGAAGGACCGGCCGGCCATGTCGGGCCGGCCGGAAGAGAGGTTCCAGGGGAATTAATTCCCCCGGCTGGCCACAAGAAGGCCCCCCCACGTGAGGGGGGGGGGGTTACACAAAGGGGGGGCAGTGCCCCCCCCCCCCCCCATTTTCTCAAAAGCAGGGCCCCACGTGGGGGGCCAGTTTTCTCAAAGGCGCGGCTTCAGCCGCGCCGCCAGACAGGAGGCGGGGGCCTTGCCCCCCGCGCGTGGCACCGAGCGGTGCCAGGCCGCGCCGCCGCCGACCGGGTCATGCCGCCGCGCTGGACCGTCCCGCCGCGTCGGGTCGGCCCGGACCCGGACCCCCCGTTTTCGAAACGACTTCGGTCCTTTGGCCATATCTTGAGCCACGGACCTCCGATTGACAAACCGTTAGCGGAAATGCGATCCTTGGATCGAGACGGTCGATTTGGTATATCTCACTCAAAGTTTCGAAATACTTTGAGTTCGGCCGGGTTGGTTCGTTCACGAAACCAACCGGGCCTTCGGAGCGGAAACGCTCATATCTTGAGCTACGGACGTCCGATTGACGTACCGTCAACTTTGTTCTGTTCCTCTTAGTGAGACGGATCTTTTGGTATACTCCGCCCGAGGTTTGAATGTAGGTGGAGTACGGTCGGGTTGGTTTTGCCTTAAAAACCAACCGGGCCCCTGGGATGAAAAAGCCAATAACTCTCAGACCGGGCGTCCGATCGACGCGCCGTCTGTTATGTTGAGTTCCTGTTGACGATACGAAACTTTTGGATACATCAACTCTGGACATTGTGACAGTTGATGTATCAGCCTCTCAGCTCGTGGAGCGGACCCTCCTGAACGAGCTTGTTGTGTGCGGGAACCCTAGTGCTGGCTGCGACTGTTACTAAGACTGCTACTACTACTGCTACTGCTACTGTGACTACGACGACGACAGTACGGAGATCCTGTGTGGATTCGACGACGACTACAGCACTCAGCGATCCTACGTGGATCAGTGCTACAGGTCATGTGTGGGCCCGATCCTGTGTGGGTCTTTGCGCTCAGCGGTCCTGTGTGAACCAGCGCCTACAGGTCCTGTGTGGGCCCGATCCTGTGTGGGTCTTTGCGAGGGTTAGTTACCTATCGATCCTTCGTGGGTCCGACGACTTAGATGGATCAGATATCATCTTTATCATCTTTCGAAGAAGTATACCTGTGTGAGCTGAATCCTGTTTCTATCCAGTGTGGATTGTGTTGTGCTATCCTGTGTGGATTTCGTTTTCTTTCCTGTGTGGAATACGTTTACTTTCCTGTGTGGACTGAGTTGTACTTGGGTTCGGAGGTTGGAGCGTATTGGAATTGATGACTTAGGTATATGTATGGGCATATACCTAAGCAGTGTCGGTTGTTTCTTAGTGTTTGTATCTTCCTTTTGTGGTTTATCCTTTGTGGATTTTGGGAGACCTTCGGGGGTATCGGGTCCCTACTGAGTAGCTTATACTCACCCCTGCACGGGCTATGCCCGCACTACGTTGTGTTGGTTGCAGACGACGGACAGCGTTGATCTTGGCGGAGGCTTGCAGAGCAGGACGGTACCTGGAGGTGGACCACTGGGCGGGACGTGTTCGGAGCGGACGGCGGGACCCGAGGAGCAGTGGAGCTATCTGTACCCACCCTTTAGGTGGGATTTCCAGTGGACAGCTCGATGTAGCAGCTTTTACTTTACAGTTGATGTTTTACCTTTTGAGTTGTACTTTACTTTCAGTTTGGGTTTGTATACTGGCCCATTTACTTTTCCGCACCTTCAGTTGTACTCTGTTTTTACTTAGTGTTTACTTTCCGCTTGCTTACTCTGTGGTGTTTGTTTACTTTACAAAGGCAATGCCTTCCCTTTTTACCGGGAATTACGCCTTGGTGCTAGTCGCCAGCCCCTGGCCTATGGAAGGCGGGCATGGGGTAGTCACGGCACGGACCCCGAGGGCGAGTCGTGATAGATTATCCATCTAAAGATTAATAATATTTATCATCAGTATAATTTTCATTTAAAGATACATTGGTAATAGATTTGGTATTCCGTAACTTGTCCATAAGATAATGATTTTCAATGAGTAGTTTGTCTAGTAGACCAAGAATCATTGGAAGAGAAGTTTCATAATCTAAGATTTCATATAAATATTCACCACCACTGGCACTCCATGTATCATTATCCTCCAATAATTTCATAGCCTCATATTTGTAATAATTCTTTCTATTCATCTCAAAATCATTTTCTTTTCTCTCTTTGGTTTTATGCATGTGAAAATATAGCCTCATGTGTCCATCACTTTTGCTTTCATAGCAAGTAACTTCTGAATCATTCTTGTCTTTACTTTTTTTCTTCTTATATCTATACGGAATGTATTTCTTTCTAACTATCTTTTTCATCCTTCAAGCATGATTAGCTATTTTGTTCCCATACTATTCACTTTCACTAAACTCAGATAGAATAATGACTTTCTTAGACATAGATCTTGTAACCCTTTCCAGAGTCTTGGATTTAGTAGTAGTAAAGGCTACACATCCATTCCATTTTACATATTATTCAATTTAGCATTGCTTTTTAATCTTGTATCATGTTGAATAAGAGTTCTAAAATGTTCATTAAGAGTAATATTGGAAAATTTTTTATTTTCAATAATAGATGTCCTTTTTGATTCCCACTCATTTGGAATGATGTTAATTATTTTTTCCATAAGAGCTTCATCATAAATACCTTTATCTCCCATAGATTGAAGACTATTGACAATGGTCATGAATCTTTGTTGAACCATGAAAACAGGTTCTCTATAAGGAAAAATTAATCCATGATATTTAGCTCTCAACATAGCTATTCTAGTTTCTATCACTTTGGAAGTCCCAAACTGTGTAACTTCATGTTTCTTCCCAAGGTAGTTGGAAGCTTCACAAGAAGATAGTTGACTGTATATGTTCCTTTTATAGAACACAACAAAGTTTTTTTTACCTTATAATTTACATGATATTCTAATTTTTCTTGATTGGTAATTATTTTGACTTCCTTGTCTATAATTTTTTAGGGACCAGTAAGCATGAAAATGTTATCCACTCTAGTGTTGATAACAAAAGTCTTCATTCTATCTCTCCAATACTAATAATCATTACCATCAATAAAAGGTGGTATTATTATATTAACATTATCAATGGAGCCAATACTTATTCCTGCAATTCTATAAGAAAAAACTTTCCCACAAAACGTATTAATAGAAAAAGTTTATAAAAAAGATAAAAATCTCGATGAACAATTTTGGCAAGAAAAGTATAGCATGAAAACTTAGAACAAGGAAATGAAATTGAGTAAGAAAACATATATATGAGTATAATCGTTTTAGAAACCACCTCTAACACCAATTGTAGGATCGAAATAGTGTATATCACTTTGACAAAATGCTTATTTAGTGGCGGTAATTTTTCAGTGTCGTCGCGGTTTAAACTGCCGCTAAATCGATTGGAGGTAGTTTTGAAAAGCCGCCGATAAATTGTCCATCGAGAAACTATTCGCAGCTGTTTTCAAAACCGTCGTATAACGTTTCGCAGTGGTTTTTTGAATTATTTTTTATTTTTTATATTTTTTTTAATAATTATTTATGTATTTATTTTATTTTATTTATTTATTTATTTATTTATTTATTTTATTTGATTTATTTTATTTATTTTATTTATTTCATTTATTTAGTTCATATTTATTTTATTTATTTCTTATTTATTTAATTTATTTCGTATTTATTTTATTAATTTATTTCGTATTTAAATTATTTATTTCGTATTTATTTTATTTATTTTGTATTTATTTTTTTTTTTTTTTATTTTTTTTATTTATTTATTTTATTTATTTTATTTATTTTATTTTATTTTATTTTATTTTATTTATTTTATTTATTTATTTCGCCTTTTATTTATTTCCTATTTTATTTATTTATTTCGTATTTATTTTTTTATTTCCTAATTTTTTTATTTATTTCTTATTTATTTAATTTATTTCGTATTCATTTTATTTATTTCGTATTTATTTCGTATTTATTTCATATTTATTTCGTATTTATTTCGTATTTATTTGGTATTTATTTCGTATTTATTTCATATTTATTTCGTATTTATTTTATTTATTTGCTATTTATTTTATTTATTTTCTGCATGCACATGCCCTTGCCCATGAAATATAACAAAATACTACATTTAGTGAGATTTTAACCCCTAACCTCTTGCATATTTTCCAAATAAATTACCACTATAGCAAGCTCGTCATGTGGTTGATAAACAAAATTTAATATACTTATATATACTAATTGAAAAAACAAATAATACATAACTAATAGATATAAAATCATTAATAATTAAACAATAAGCAATAATCAATAATCAATAATTTATAATTAATAAATAATAAATAATAATTATTGATTTATTAGTTATTTATTAAGTTATTTATTTATTTATTATTATTTTCTTTTCATTATAATAAATAACAAATAAATAAAAATAATATTTGCATAAATTATAAAATTATGAAAATAAAATAATAAAATAACGAAATAAAAATAATATTATAACAAAATAATAAATAATAAATAAAAAACAAAAAATAACAAATAAGAAACAATAAACAATAAATTAATAATAATAATAAATAATAATAAAAAAATAATATATAATAAAAAATAAATAATAAATAATATAAAAACAATAAATATTAAAAAATATTAAAAAATAAACAATAAATAATAAACAATAAACAATAAATAATAAATAATAAAAAATAATAATAATAAAATATATATATAATCAACAATCAATAATCAATAATCAATAATCAATAATTAATAATAAATAATAAATAATAAATAATAAACAATAAACAATAAACAATAAATAATAAATAATTATGAATAATAATAAATAATAATAAACAAATAATAAAGAATAAATAATAAAGAATAAATAATAAAGAATTAATAATAAAGAATTAATAATAAACAATAAATAATAATAAATAATAAATAATAAATAATAAATAATAATAAATAACAAATAACAAATAATAATAAATTATAAATAAAAAAAATAATAAATAATAAATAATATACAAAAAACAATAAATAATAAATAATAATAAATAATAAATAATAAACAATAAATCATAGTAAATAACAAGTAATAAATAATAAATAATAATAAATAATAAATAATAAATAACACATAATAAATAAATATAAATAATAAATAATAAATAAGAATAAATAATAAATAATAAATAACACGTAATTTATAATTATTAAAAAATAAAAAATAAAAAATAATAATAAATAATAATAATAATAAAAATATATAATATATAATATATAATAATTAATTAATAATTAATAATAAAAAATAAATGATAATACATAATATATAATATATAATATATAATACATAATATATAATATATAATATATAATATATAATATATAATATATAATAAATAAAATATTATTATTAATAATAATAAATATTATATAACAAATAATAAATAATAAATAATAAATAAATATAAATAATAAATAATAAATAACCAGTAACAAATAATATTATTATTATTATTATTATTTTATTAATAATAATAATAAATAATAAATATTAATTAAATATTAATAATAAATAATAAATAACAAGTAACAAATAATCGATAATAAATAAATTAATGTATATTATAAATAATAAATATTAAACAATAAATAATAAATGAAACACAAGAAAAGTATGAAAAGGCATTATAAAGGAGATAAATCATGAAAACGCATGAAAACGGATGGAGAATCATGAAGAAGGAAGCATTAGAAAGCATAAGAATGCAAGAAAACTCATGACAACTCTGGAAAACCCCTAAAGAATACAACATAATCATCATAATAACCCACAAAAACCCATTGATAAAGATATCATGTCATGGAAACCTAAATAAAAAGTAATAAATGGAGCAACCGTTAAAACCCGTCAAAACAGTCATAAAGTGACAAAAACATTAGACTCACATTAACAGAGATAACATATGATCTGAAAGTCTATTCCAGATCCGAGACTAGTCAAATCAAAGATCCTAAAACGATCTTTCACCTGATAGGTTAAAGTGACCAAATGGATAGGACGATCGAAAGTTACAACCACTAAAAAAAGATAACGGCGAACAGGTGTTGGAAACGAGGCATCGAAAAACATAACAAACTCGATACCCACTAAAAGGCCATAACTTATAATCCAAGAGACTTTGTGGGCACTGCGACCAATCAAACTGAAGATCATGGAACGAACTATGATTTGGAAGGTGGAGGAGTCCGAATAGACACATGGATCGAATGTTTGTTCCGTTTGAAGACAAATTCGATGGGACACTGGTGACAGAAATGGGGTTTCAGAGGCCTTCGTAGTGGTTTTGGGTGTCTAAAAACTTGAGAAAATAATACTTGTATAGAATTAGTTTGTAGCCCTCTTTGTTGACTTCAATTTGATATGTGGTAGAGCCCAAACGGACACCCGGAGCGAAAGGTATGGTCATTTGACGTTGGAGAACTTTTTTCAACTTTCTTATAACTCTCATATCTGCCTCACCTTAGACTATCTCATTATTTTGATTATATTTTTTTGTATATCTCTTCATGAGCTTGGATTTGACTGGTCGTGGCCCTCCAATAGTCACCTAGATCAAAAGTTATGGGCATTTTAGTGATTTTGGGGTTTCTCATGTTTTTTTATTTTGTTCCTTTCATTGCACAGCGATTTTACACAAACCACCGCTAATTTGCAGTGGATTTTTAAAAAACCACCTCTAATCCTCGAAAAAAAAAATTAAAAAAAATTAACACATTTCACTGTGGTTTTTAAACCACCGTAAAAAACCGCCACAAAACACCTATTTTCCTGTACTGTATAGATGCTCAATTACAATAGGGGTGAATTGTATATTTAAGAACTCTCATTTTTGACCTTAAGGAAAACCATGTTTTACAAAATTTAACAAGGTAAATTCAGAAAACCTATAAAAGTTCTATTATACAACCCCATTTAGGTTCTAGAAATACGGTTCTAGAAATGAAACATAAGAAAATATTACTTAGGAAAATATTCTACCTTAAAGCATATAGAATCATACTTATCAGAGTAAATAAAAGTATAAGAAAGTAAAAGAAGGTTATACATTCCTCTATTTTAAAAATACAACAAGAATAAAACATGAAACAAAAACAAGTATCAAGTAGGAAATATTTTAACCCGGAGAGTAGGGTATCCAACAAACATGGATAAAGGCCCCTTGATTTATATTTTCACAATTGTCCATCTTACCAAAACTAAGGTAAGCCCCCAATAGGAATATTGGAATTTGTGTTGTTATCTCTGCAATCCCTCGATCATTAATGTAGTCGACACCTCTGTCTTCTTATCCCTGGAAGCCCTCAATTGAACTTAGCAATCTTCAGAGTCACAGAAAGTCATCTGAACAAGATGTTCATAACCAAAAAAATCATGAGAGTATCTCTCTCTAGAAATTAATTCACTATATATAATATCTAGCTTAAAGGAATGATAATTGAGCTTGTTCAAATTAGCTCCAATTTATAGGAAAAATCCAACTTTTGGCTCCCTCTTCCAAAGGTCACATTTTTTCTTCAATCTCGAAGGGACCTGCACACATGTCACTCAACAAACAGTTGGTTAGAAACAAATTTCATGACATCATTTCATAATAATAACATGTGTAAGGAAAAAGAGGTTTCTTAGTCAAATCTAAATTTCCAGACTCTATGGAAAATTAGAATTCGAAGTCTAATCATATAAAAAATTAGAATCTATAAGACATGGATATTTAAATTCTATTAGTCAACAAGATCGGAATCTGAAATATACAGATTCCAGTGTCTGAATTCCAATGAATTTGGAATCTGAATACTCAGGAATTTGGAGTCTAAATTCTATAGAATTTGGAGTCCGAATTGTGAGGAATCCGGAGTCTGAATAATGCGGAATTTAGAGTCAAAATTCTGAATATTTTGGATTGAGAATTATGAATAATTTGGAGTTTGAAATTTGTGGAATTTGGAGTCCAAATTTAGAGGAATTCAGAGTCTGAATTCTAAGGAAATCAAAGTCTGAATTCTGAGGAATTCGGAGTCGAAATTTTATTGAATTTAGTGTATGAATTATGAGAAATACAGAATATTAAATCTTAATAATTACGAGTTTGAGTTTTGAAGAACTCGTAATTTGAATTTCAGAGAATTTGGAATCTAAATTTCATATAATTCAGAATCTAAATTTCATAGAATTTGAAATCTGAATTTCAGAGTATTAGGCATCTAATTTTAGAGAATTCATAGCCTAAATGTCAGAATACTATATATCACACGAACTATAATATTCTGAGATTTTATTTATAAATTTGACTTTTTGACTTTGTAAAAAAATTAGTTTGGTTTTGAGAGATTGTAAAATGAGATAATTAAAATAATGGTGAGGATAAAAAAAATATATAAGGAAAAGTTCCCGTAAAAAAATAATCCTTAGGGAAATATGGTTTTCCTTAAGATAAAGTATTTGTGATTTTTAAAACATATAGGAATGGAAAATTTATAAAGAAACCTTATTGACTCAACAATTTTTTAGGGTTGAATTAGCTAAATGTAAAATTAGTTCTTTTATATTATTATTATTCTAATTATGATCATTTTAATCTAATTTATTATTAAATTTTGTATGAAAAAATTCTTACACAGAAAAAATGCAATTTTTTGAAAAATTAGTTTTTGTTTCATTATTTGTTTTTATATTAAATTAATTTCTTCCACATATAAAAATATAGTCTCAAAAAATAGTTTTATTATTTTTAATTTGTAGGTTAACATTTGGAAAATAGGCCCCCATTATTTTTTTCTCGTTATTAATTTTAACCTTTTTAAACAATTATCACTTTGATTAGGGTAAAATGAGTAAAATATTGCTGAACCATTGAGTTAATGATTTAAAATTCCTATAACAATTTCCCTTATCCTATTTTATGGGCTTAGTTTTTAAATTTCCAAATATATCATGTATATAATTCCACTAGGTTTTTTTATCTTTAATAATGACCATTATATTTCATAAAAATGGAATAGAAAAAAATTTTCACACTCTATAATTTAATATCCATAATATTTTTCGTTAAGGATAGAATGTTGTTTTGTTCAATTACAATTTTTTTGGATTAAAATTCATCTTTTTTGTGTTATTAGATTATTTAAAATTTTTAATGATTAATGACCATAAATTCTTATGGGACACTGACATATTATTATTTTTTGTCAATATAAATATGAAAAATGAATTTAAACATTTAAAATGTATAAAAAATTAGGATAAATCTTGTTGTTACGTGAATTTTAAAGATACGTATGATATTTTATTGGTGTTTTAATGTATTATAATCAAAATAAATCCTATTATTTATGTATTTAATTTTTAATGAAATTTTATAACAAATAATATTTTTTTAAACGATCTAAAATTCATAAAATTATTATCATTAGACAAGTGTTGTGTATATTGTTTAAAAATTAATCCATAGTCCAATTTTTGGTAACTTTTAATTTATTTTAACATTAAATACCAATCAATTGTAGAAGAGCATCTATATTCAAGTAATTTTCAAAAGGATTAATAGGGGTTAAAACTAAAGGATATGGGTAAAAGTACATCAAAAACCTATAAAAATATTGTATTTTTATATTATATCGACTCAACCTTATATTATATATAAAGTAGATAAATTAAATACCATTTTTTACATAAGAAAATATTTATATTAAATTAATTATTTTTCAAATTCCAAGAATTCATCTTGCCTCAATTATAAAAGGGCAGTCATTCTTTCTCTTATTTACACCACTTTGAGCTATCTAACTTGATAAAAACAGACATTTTTGTCTTCTCAACTTACTTATATAACATCTGTATGTTTTTTCTTCATAATAGTATAACCATATTTACCTTACAATAATATCTAAAGGATATCATCAAAAGAATTGCTAGTCATCATTACATACTCTTAAAAGTTTATTTCTTGTTCCACTTCATCTAAATATGTTGTACCAATAATAATATAATAATTCTATATTAATAAATACAATTATTTATTATAATTATAATTATAGAAGAATAAAATTCCAAATCTTTTCCCTTATATAGAAATAAACAAACTTCTCCCATATGCATGTACTATATAAAGTCTACATAGTAGTGTAGTGCATTTTTCATTAGCACTTCACATGGATGGGTATAAATATTGAACTAATGAATTTATATATATATAAATATAATATATATGATTAAAATATTCTTTATGAATTATAATACCTTATTTACTTTATTACCTCCCAGTCCTTTAGAAAATGATAAGGCACTCATATGTATGTTTGAACTACCACCTCCATGAAGTGATATGATCTATTTTTCATTTATACGTTAAATAAATGGTAGTAAAAATAGAATTAATGAATATATATATATAATAAATCTTTTACTATAATTATTTCATAATTTTTTAATAATGTTTACTTTTCTTTAATTCCATCCATTTAAAACTAGAAACAATATTCGTGTGTCAATATGCCATACCATCTCCATAAACTATTTCATTATTTTTTATACCTCCTACATTTATATAAGAATCTATATTTACGTATATCAAAAATTTATAATTCTTATATGATGAATAAAATTGTAAAAATTATATAATAATAAAAAAATAATTAGAACCAAAACTTCCAAAAAAATTCCATAAAAACAAATTAGTTAAAATACAAAAGGTAGATAATAATGAAAAATTATAAACCCAAATTTGACAATATGTCATAAATGTATCATATATTTTATTATATATATGTAAATGTTTATGTTTTTAATTATAATAAATTATAATTTATTAAAAAGGATGTTAAAATCTAGTATAAAGATTATTTGATATGATATAATTGTTTATTTTACAATCTCATCTTTATTTGGGATTTTTTATGTTTATGTATCCTTGGGGGATTTTTTTATATTTATAAGACCAAATATATTGTCCTATACTTTAGTTATTTTATAGAAATAATTTTTTCCCATTTAATTTCCACTTTTTGTATACTCAAGATTCAAAATTTATGTTTTTTATGGAACACCGACTTAGTTTTTCTACTCAATATGGAATTATTTTCTACCATATTCATATTTTTCAAAATAATATTTTAAACTATATTTCTGTTATACTAAAATGATTTATTAAATACATTGTCAAAAAAATTGATTTTTTATAAAATTAAATAGAATCTTAATATCGTTTTCTTAATGGAGTATATTCTCAATTTCCATTAAATTGTTTAAAATGACTAAAATTTTTAACTTGTAAAGAATAAAAATAATTCCCCACCTTAATTTCTATAGTGTAAAGTGATTTTTAGAAAATTAATATATTCTATAGTTAACAAAATATAAATCAATGAGTGTCATTTAACCGCGACATAATATTAATTAAAAATGGTTGTTAAAAACTAGTTATTAAATTTAGGGGTATGAATAAGATCGATTGATGTTTTAAATAT
The DNA here is from genome assembly GCA_963277665.1 of Viscum album. Taxonomy (NCBI): domain Eukaryota; kingdom Viridiplantae; phylum Streptophyta; class Magnoliopsida; order Santalales; family Viscaceae; genus Viscum; species Viscum album. Next base: position 473,913,569 of record OY728128.1, read on the forward strand.
ACATATATAATGGTACTCATAAGTAAAAATATAATTATAAATTATGAGGAAATAAGAACCCAATATTTAGTAAGGTTATTTTATTCTTAAAAAAAATTATTGAAAATTGATTTTTAAAGAATTTTGTGTATGAATATATTGAATAATTTTTGAAAAATTTTTAAATTTTATTTAACAAAGTAAATATAAAATTTTGGATTAGAATATCAAAAGTATATTTGGGTGAAATTTGGGCATTTTTCTCAAATGATTTATTTTCAGTGAATACATAAAAATACTAATTTTTTGAAATATTCATTTCAATAAAACTATTTAAAAAGGAAAATTATATTTTTTGTTATCTTTAAAATTTTATTATTTCCGTTTTATTTTAAATACATCAGTTTTTAAATTAATTTTATAAATTAATTTAGTATAAAAAAATTTATATTTAAATAACCCATTTTTTTAAAAAACTTTTTAATCATATTCTTCCTATTTTAATTTAAATTAAAATCAAAACATTTTATTTTTTGAATTCTAAAAAACTAAATCCATGTTTTGTAAAATTTTGTCCAAATATTACAGATATTTCCCTTCAGTTTTCAGTCAATATGAATAGTACCCATAGTAATTTTTGTTTCCATTGTATAGTGTAAATCGGGTAATTTAGAGTTAAAAATATTATTACAGCGAATATGTTGTTACATTAACACATACATTAACTTTATTTTATGATTCCAAAACAACCATATTCATAAAATATTTAGTTATTTGTCAATTTTTTATTTGAGTTATATTATGACCATAATAATATTTTATCTAATGAAAAGTAAAAAATGTCAAACTCTTGATTTTCATAACAATAATATTTTTAAATTGGGTATAAACAGAAGATATGTTTGGATATAAATATAAATTTGAAATATAAACAATTATATTCATTGTTAGAATTAATTTTAAATTTTTGGTGAAGTAATATTTAACATAAATTCTTACACAAATCCATTGGAGTAATTATTCAAATAATGGAAAAAAATCAAAAAATCATATTAAAATAAATAAAACAAATAAAATATGAGATAAATAATATGACCTAATAATTTTATACAACATTATAAGAAACAATGTATGTAATAAATTATATTTTTTAATTTAATTTCTTCTGATGATGTTAATAATGCCAAAGAAATGAAAAGTTCTAAAAATTTACAATATTGAAATTTATTAATAAAAAATATATTATTAAATGATATAAAATTCATAGAAATAATTATATTCTTCTTTAATTGATAATATAAAAAAATCATTTTATTGGTTTTTTTACAATTATATTAATGATAATGATCCACAAATTGTAAAAATACTTGTTGTCATAATAAGTGTGAAAAGTGTTAACGATAGATAAAACTAAAAGAAAAGTGGAAAAAAGTCAATCCATGTCTGGATTTTATTATATGAGAGTATTTAGACTCTTAATAATGATATTTTATAAACTTATTAATTTCAATAAATTTAGAAAAAACATAATTTTTATTAATTTAATATTTTATGAAATTTTTAGACTCCCCTTCCCCTAAATTATAAAAGGGGGCCGCTCCCTCTCTTATTCACATCACATGGAGACTTAAAAATAGAAAGAACTCCTCCAAAATATCTTATCCACTATCTTATTAGCATTCTAGAGGTTATTTATTTTCCTGAATACCAACCCTATACCCCATAAGTGGAAATCTAAAGGAGTCATTCCAAAGAGGAGGTAATCAACATAAACAATCAATTTATTTTTAATTCATATTTTTAATACTAAAAATAATTTTAATTATTCCTTATAAAAATTCTCAATACTAAATATAATATAATTGCATTGTGATTATGAAAACAACATTATTCACCAACTTTTAATTTCATGGGATGTGAAATTATTACTCATGTGTAGTTATAGATTACCATCTCCACAGAGTGATGCATTTTATTTACTGTCAAAAAATATTATATATTGGAATTATGATGGGTTTAAAGTCTATAGGTTATGGAAATAACATATTTATACTTATAGAATTATAATATCCCATCTATATTATTACCATAAAATCTATTTAAGAATGATATTATCACTTGGGCATACATATGGACTAGCACATCCATGAAGATATGTTTAGGGTCTTTCTATTTCCAGTATACTTGAATGGTACTTAAGATTTATAGGTTGAATTTATATGATATACATGATGTAATAACTGGTAGGTTTGAAAAATATTGAGAATATATAGACAAGAGGTATATGATTTTTGATGTAATCCAATTCTAATTGGGGTTGTTTTAACTTAAATTTCTACAACAATGTTTATTTGATCCTTATTTGATTAATCCATTTCATTTTAGTCAACTCTGGTTAATTAAATTGAATATATGTTTTTAAATCATTTTACTCAATTTAATTATTTAATAGATCAAAATAGTGTTTTTATGTAAAAATATACTAATTTTTCTTATTAATCTAAAATTAATATTGTTTAAATATCCATATTTTCTCACAAAGTATCTAAGAACATATTTTGGAATAAGATATTATTTTTTAAAGACACTTTTACCCAAGTTTTATTTTTAAATTTCTTTTAAAAGAATATTCTTGTCCTTTTCCAAATAAAAAAACTCTTGATAATAATATTAATGAAATATTATATTTTATAAAATATGTAATTAGTGGAATTCCACACCTTCATGACTAATATGTAATTTGAATAATATCTTAGTGGTATAAATAGGAAATTTTAAAATTAAATAATTTCAATAAAATTTTGGTAATTTTGAGTTTTTGAAAATAAAAAAAATGGAAAATATATTTTCCAGATGAATATTTTTTAAAATATGTTAATAGTATTTATTTTAATCAATGAATAAAACCATTTGTGTTTATTAAATTTTACTAAAAATGTTATCTAATGATCACATCACTATTTTTTCTCTGTCTGGTTTTTTATGATGAGTAAATGTTTATGAAACCCATTGTTATTGGGTTTTCTATGGTTTGATACAATATGGAATATATTTTATTTTCACTAGTAAAAATAAAATGATTGGTGGATACATTATGATCTTGGGAAAAAATATATATATTTCTTTAATTATATGATATGTGGGAACAATAACTGTCTCCAATGCATTGTGTAAAGTGTTATATTTCATGATGTAGTTAAGGGAGACATCCAAGTGCCTCATCCAATATCAGAAATAAGATGAAGTGATTAATATATAATTTTTAAAAAGTAAAAGATAAATATCTCTTATGGGAAAGAGTTTTATATTATTGATAAAATATGGTAAAAGGAATTGATTCCTGGACTAATGGGGGTTTTAGCTAACCATTAAATAAGAAATGATTTATTCCACAAAGATTTATAAAAATAATGTATGGTTAATGATTGAGTTATTATGATATATCAATATTATTATTCATGCCTTTTTAAATGATATTGTTTTATTTTATATCACTTTTTTATGATATTTTTAGACTCGGTATAAACATTTTATGTTATGGTTATGATCTTATACCATTATTATTATCTTATACATTCATATAATCAATGATTGATATCTATCTTGAATTCCCTTACTGTGATTATGATCTCATACATTCTTATGTTTCTATTTCAACAGGTTAAAAAAATGATGCTAAATGATTTTTGTTTATAAAGGTTTCATATGTGAAGAATTTTAGGGGATATTTTGAGTAATCAACATGGAATATATATAGATTGGTATAGTGGGATATAATATTAATCTTTATGAACTAGTTTCATAGGAACCCATGTTATTAATAGTTTTCCATAATTATCTTAAAATCTAAACAAAATAATTCCCTATGTATGTATGTGATCCAATATTTCAGTTTTAGGTTTTATATTTTGGATAGAAAAGACATAGTCACATTTTTCAGTATCAAATCCCAAAATGAAAACTTTATGCCCCCCCCAGATTTAGGTCTTCGGATATCAAACTATTAATGTTGGTTTCACATTAGGGTTTAGATAACATTGGAGATTTTGGTGTATTAATGTGAGGTTATATTTAGAGTAATGGATACCATCATTGGTAAATAATGTTATGTTTTATATTTTTTTCATTGATTTAAACACCCCTTATAATGTTTTATGTGTGGATGTTTAAGGTTACTAATGATGTTTTTTAGGTGATTTATTAGGTTGATATTTATGAATCCTTTAGGTTTACCATGATTTAAAATTTGAGGACTCGTGTTAGAATTATCTTTTTGAAGAATATTGGATCTTAATGTGTCTTTATTGTGGTTTTTGTAGATTGTATGACTACAGAATAAACACTTAGAGTATATGCATTTTATGTGACTAATGCTATTTAGATATAAATGTTTAAATTTATATGAAGGAATGTTTGATCAAATACTTCTAATATTTGGATATAATTTTTGGTTAGGAATAGTTTTCAAAGTGTTATACATAATTATTTATGAGATTATTTAGTTTTAATTGTGGGACTTACTATTTTGTTTTTATGATAAAATTATTATTTCATTGAATGATGATTTTTCCATTTTTGGAATCTACATACCTTTTTATAACCATTATGTTTTTTATTTATGACATTAGATAATTTAATTTTCAAATTATCTTTAAATATAAATATTTGATCTTTTGGAAGTTCTCTGGGAATAAAAAATCATCTGAAATATCCAACATTTGAACCAAAGAACAAAGTTTAGTCGAAATTGAATGCAAGGAGAAACACTATATTTAAAACAATTATATTTCCATATGTTATAAGTATAGATAATAAAGGAATTACACAACTCTAGTAAAAGGGTCATTAAATAAAAACATTATCTATTTAATTTTCTTTCCGATAAATTGAGGGTCTCTTAACCCATCAAAGATTTATCATTTTCTGATGGTTATCATTCACATAATAATTTTTTATATTACACTCTATTAATATATTACTGTTTTTTTCTCTCCAATTTCCATATTTTCACTTCCCACTATTTTCCTCCAATTTAGAATACCATATTTTTGTTCTTTTAGATGACCATTGTACCTCAGTTTATCTCTTCTCAAGTGGATGTTTTATTAACCCTTTTTACAATGTGGGATTTCAAAAAACATATTTTGATAAGTCAACCCCCTAGTCACCAAGACTGATGTAACATTTTTAGAATAAACTGTTTTAAATTTAGAGAATTTAATATCCCAATTTTTTTAAATGAAGGAGTAGCATAGATAGTGTACAAAATATGAAACCACGAGCATAATGAAATGGTGAAATATTATTTTTTAAATAAGACTATTATAAAATTTCCATTAAATAGGTAGTTATGAATATGATTAACTAAATTTTCAAATATATATATAAATACATTATAATCCATAAAAATTTACAAATCAATGATTAAGATATATATAGACCTTTGTTTTCATAATGTAATTATATTCTTCAAAATTATGACTTCTAACACATTTTTATTTATTTATTTTCATGAATGAATATTAAAATTAAGATATATAACAATCTGAATTTTTTTTAGGAATTATGTAAAAAAATTATGTAATAATATTAAAATTATATTTGGGTGATTTTTTATTTACTAAAAGATTAATATTTAAGGGAGTACTGAAAAATTATGATTTTTATTGAAAATTTTATTTTATTTTAAAGTATTTAGAAATTAAAATTAAAATGTGGATTAATTTTAAAATTTCATTAGTTATTTTTTTAATAAAATACCAATATTATTTTTGAAATTAATTTTATACTTTAATTTATTATAACCAAAACTTGAATTTAAAATAGTTTTTTTTAGAAAACCTATTTTTCGTCATGTTTTTTCAGTTTGATTTAAAAAGATTCCACTGATCTATTTGGAATTTTAAAAAATGGAATTACAATTTGAAATAATATGTTATGAATTTATTAAATATTTCAATTTTATTTTTATTCAATATTTAAATTCACCCTAGAAATTATTGTATCCATGGTAAACTGTAAATCAGGTAATTTAGGGTTAAAAATAATATGACAGGGTATATAACTACCCTAAAAGATTCCATAATTATATTTTGTTATTCCAAATCACTAACACTAATTTTTTTTAATTATATGTAATTTTTTTTCTATTTGGATGATGTTTTGGAATATAATATTTTAGGTCACGAAAAGTAAATAGTAGAAAAATCTTATTTTTAATAGCTCTAAATTTTTTAACATGTTGATAAAGAAAATATTTGTTCATTAATAAATGTTATGTTGAAAGATTAATGATTATCATTCATCATAATAATTTATTTTTAACTATTATTGATTAAATAATAATCTTAATTTCAAACATAACGCCAATGCATTAATTATTTCATTAATAAAAAATCAATGAAATTATATTATAAATATTTAAAGAAATATATTATTAAGGAATTAATTTTACCCAGTATTTTTATATACTAATATAAAAAATTGGTATATAATAAAATATTTCTTTTTTAGTTTTATTTTATTATTATTGATATTATTGGCAAAGTGGAGAATATTTCTAAAATATTAAATTAATGATATTTTTCTATAAATTATAATTAATTAAATTATATTCAATTAATAAAAATACTATATTTGGAACCATAATTATGTTACAATTGAAAATATAATCCTTGGTCCATTTATGGGAAATTTTTTATATGTTGTAACTATAATGGCCCACAAAACGTAGAAGGCCTTATTATTGTGATAAGTTTGAAAAGTGATAACAAGGGTTAAAACCAAAGGATAATAGACTCTTACTCTTTATTTTATCAAATTTTATCTCTTTTGATCCTTTATGTAATAACTACTAACATATATTAGTTTTATTTTTAATAAGAGTTCATATTTCCCCTAAGCTCAATTATAAATTGGAAACTCTCCTTCCTATTATTCAAACCACATTGTTCCATATAGATAACCCAATGTCTTCGATGTTCTCTTATAAACTTATTTATTCATATTAATAGTTGATTCCATCCCCAAATTACCAAACCTAGGGCCCCAATGAAGATATATGATAGATTCATTTTAATAAAGATGTAATTTCATTAACAAATCAGTTTCTTTTAAATTATCCTTTTTCCTCATCAAAATATATTATATTATTAATGAAATAAAAAATTAAATATAATATTTATGATTAAACTGTATTATTGACATGAAACCTCCTTTAATCACTATCTTTCTTTTATATGTGAAGTGAATATATCACTCATGCATACGTACAACTTATTATCTCCATGTAACGATAAAATTTATTTCTCATAACCATATATTATGGTTGTGTATAATGGTAGGTTTAAAGTGTATATATAATATTTTTAATATTTTTAAACTTTCTTAATCAAAATATCCCCTATAAATTTCTTCCATTTAATCCATTAAATAATGAAAACGTCACTTGTGTGTACATGATGACTACCACCTCCATAGAATGATGTGATCTATTTTTTCATTTTCATTATAAATAGTTGGTAATAATAATAGTTTAATGAATTTATATTATACATATAATTTTTTAATAATCCTTTAACTGTAAATTATTATTTACAATTCTTTCTTATGTTATTTTAAAAATAAAAACAACATTCATGTGTATGTAAGTACTACCATCACTGGGAATTGTGTAATACATTTTTCTTTCCATAATTTTTGACAACAATTAAAAAAATGTGTATAATGAATAAATATGATTTTTATTAAATTATTAAAATTCTATATAAAATGGAACAATGATCAATGTATAATAAGTGGGACTATCGAACAGAAACATTCTTTGAAAATGAAGTAGTTATCACCCAAAATAGTGATTTCAAAAAAATAATTAATAAAAATGAGAAAAGATGCTGTAAATAAATCCTTAATGGTGTGATTGATATAATTATTTTTATTAAATACATGTCTAATATGTACATATTTATTATACCAGAGGATATAATAAAAATGAAAAAATACATGACTCTAGGTAACAAATTTTTATTCTAATCCTTTTTTAATCAGGATTATCTATATAATAATTTCTAGAGAGGAAATTTATTTATCCTTATCTTTTTAATCACATTAATTTTATTATCCTATAATTATTTATTGGGAATATATGGTTTCCTTTCATTTTATTCAGACTAATTATATATCATATAAAAAGTGTGTGTTTAATGAAAATCAACATTATATTTCTCATTGACCTTAAATCATTTTTCTACATGTCCATTTTTCCTAAAAATGTTTTCATGAATTATTTCCATATTATCATATGATTGATTAATGAAATGTTTACCCATGGTTGAATTTTCCCAATAAAACAATAGAAATCTATGTATTGTTTCCAAACGTGGTATTCTTTTCAAAAATATTAAAGAGATGTTTTCATTAAAATTATATGAAATCATAATAATTTTTGTCTATCCTGATCACTAATTATATTGAATATTTTTTACAAATTTTCAAAAATATTATCAATGAAAATTATTTCCATAAAATATTATGGAATTTTTTAGTTTTTTAAAATCAATTTTCAAATAAACTGTTAATTTATTCATGAGTGTTTTTAATGATCATTAAATATTATTTCTATTTATTAAAAAAACAACCATCTGTGTTACTTATATTTCAGTAGGGGTTTCATCCAATCATACCACCAATGTTCTTTTTATTCATGGTTTATGTTTGTGATAGTGAGAAGTTTATGAGAAAAACTTTTATGGTTTATGCTATGATTTTATGAAATATTTAACCCATTATCTTTTCACGAGTTATGATATGTTGATATGATGGTTGTTTATGATATTAGGGCACACAAATCTTTGAATTTCCTTATGTGATTGGTGATACATATATCTCCTTGAAATGCATTTGATAAAATACTATTTATCATGAGACATTTTTGTGAAATAATTCAAAGTTCTCAATTTATTATGGTAATGATGTCAAAGTGTTTGATCTTTTATGAGAAATAATGAAACATTCTAGAACTATTAATTGAAAAAATTTGATATTCATGACCCACTATTATGAATAGGTATTTATTCCAAATATGATTATTTTTTTACTTATCCATGAAATATGAAATGGTTTCAATACAGATGATGGAGACACAAAGATTTTTTACATAAATGTATGGTTCATCATTGTGATAAGGTCATTTATTCTTTTCATGATTCTTATATATTTAAATTTTAACATTTTATTCCATATCGGAAGTTTATGGTATTTTTTAGATTGGGTATGAATAATGTATTTTGTATTCATGATCATGTACCCTTATTTTTGTCTTATTATTTTTATGATCAACAATGGTTATCTCCCACTCTTACCCTTAATGAGAATTTAAGCTCACCATTTCTAATGTTTCCTTTTCCTTGTGTTATAAAGATTGATTCTAAATTGTTTTTGTTTAGAATAGTTTCAGATTTCAGAAATTTTATGTTACATGTTAAAAACATAAATTTGAATATAAAAATGTCCATACAGTGGGATATGTAGATAATTAAAAACTAGGTTTTTATGAACCCATTTTGTTGAGATTTATCCAAATTCAATAAAAATATATACCTAAATTATCATTTCATATGTGATAGATCTAATATTTTGATTTTTATGTTGTATATTTTGGATGGAGAAAATCATGTGACATTTATCAGTATAAAATAAAAAAAAATGTTTATGTTTTTTTCATCAGATCAACAAGTGAAGATCTCAGGCTGTTACAATTATCACTACATGCATTTATGATTACAATATATGTTTTATATATTATATATAATGAAAATAAATTTCCTAATTTTCATGATATTGTTTTTTAAAATTTACTATCAAAGTGAAAATGATTATTTTCACCATTAATATTTTAATGACCTTTTATGGTAATTATATTCATTAGCAACAATCACACATTATTTTATATATGACACAATTTGAATATATTGAAATAATACAATCATTATTATTTATCCTGATGGTAGATGGGGATGATGTATTGATGTTTCATATTCTTTATTCACTATAGATAACTATTGAAATATATAGAATTTCAATAATGAATTTTATTCATTAATATAATTAAGATGAATTCGTTAGAAACGTGTGTGATAGGTGGGGGCCTAAAATTTTATACACCCTTTATGTATCTTTATTTTTCATGAGAAAAACCAGATTGTAATAATTTATATGTTATGGTTATGAGATTAAGTCATAATATTTTTTTATTTCTTATAATCATGCACATAAAACATTAATATCATCGTTGGCCATCCTTGATAGAATTATAATGTCTTGGTAATGTGTACTTGAATAAATTAGAATTTATTTTTCAACAGTCCTTGACATACTAAAAATATCTACATTATGAAAGCATGATGGTGAGATATTTTATTTCTTATTTCCAATGCCATGATCATGAATTCCATAATTATAGATTTAATTATTTAATAATTCATTTTTCCTTACCCATTATTTTCCTATTTTGATATTAGGTATGGATTCTCGAAGATCATAAGTTATTTTTAAAATGAAATGCGTATTGATTATCATGTTTTCCATATTAATTATTCCATATTTACTCATTATAGATTTAGATGTATGTAATCCTTATTAAGCATATGAAATCACCCCTTGTTTTTTTCCTTTCCCCATGATAAAAATAAGGATATTTTAAATAATATTTAAGATGAAAGATTGTTTGTTATGCTATTTATATTATATTTCCAATGTAAAACCTGGATATCATGTATCTTTTTATTTATTCAATAATAATATAATATTCAGTCCATTTGGATGTGATCTATTTTATCTTAAGCTAATGTAATACAATATTCATCGGATTTGGGCTACTAGATTCAGAGTCTATACTATTTTTATCAAATTTGAGTTTGGTCGAAATATTGTGACCTCAATTTTATATAAACATATCCAATAAAATAATTATGATAACACCTATTAAAATTTGAGAACATTTACCATTAGAGTAATTTTTTGCTTATTGATTGATTTCCATGATTATTATTATCTAACTTAGTGTTTACCACTAATTAGTGATGGAACCTATTTAAAGAATGGGAACTAACATGCATAGTCAAATGTAGGGATTTCTTTACTAAAAATTCCAATATAATATGATTTAAAAATGAGTAGATGGTTCCCATATTAGGAAAATTATATTGGTTTATGGAAAATAATATTTCTTGTTTGGAATACACTGTTGTTCTGAACTATAATCCACTAATGTGGGGTCACATAATGTGATTATTTCCTCATTCATTATGTGGGAAAAAATCCATTGGTAGTTAAAAAATTGATTATACCCTTATAAAAAATACTCTAATATTTGTGAAATAATGAAAGGGAAATGGTCATTTTGGTAGTTTATTATTCTAAAAGATATTCCAATTATTGGTTATCCTTTATCTAGAACACTCTAGAGGTCGATAAAATATATAGCATGGAATTATGAACATTTAATGTGATATTATTAGGGAAATACTTTCCTTGTGAGAAATGAGATTATATGGAAATTATATACCACAAACAAATAAATAAAAAAGATAAATATGTTACTGAGAATTAGAAAAACATTAACATATTAACAAGACACTTTATAAACTACATATATAATCCTTAAAGTGGGATTGATCATTTTATTGATGTCCTTAATGTGAACCTTTGAATGGATCTAATCTCCCCATCATTTTAATCGTATGATGATTTAGTGTCAATTGAAATTAAGTTATATAAATATTTATACTAGTCATATTTTTTCAAATATAATCAATAGAGGAATAGGATAATATAGAACAAATAAAAGAAGAAATGAGGTGATGAAAAATAAGGGATGTAGGGGTATTCCCAGAATTGATAATTATGGGAAGAAAAACTTTGGTACATTTTTAATGGGAACAAAATTTTGATTCAAGTATAAAGAAATTGGACATAAGAAGCATTTATAAGAGGAATAGAATATAATAGCTTTTATCCAATGAATCAGATATAAAGAGATGAGGAACTAATCAATCCAATGTCCCAAGAATCAAGAGAACATAACATAGAAGATGATAAGTGGATAAGTCTATGCTTATGCTATTAATGTAGTCAATGTCAGATAATTAATGTGTTTATGTTGATGTATTCCTCAAAAATGTTATAAGTGTATTTGTCAAATGATATACATGTCATATATATTATGAAACATATAATGTTTTAATCTATAGGTTCTTCATATATATTTTAAATCATAAGATTAATGGAACTGATAAATAAGAGAAATGATTTATTGGTACGATGATATTTTTGGAGAACCAATGATTATGGGAATGATTTCCCCAATATGTTTTTGATTTTAATTTATTATAATTTGTTAAATGATAAAAATAATAATGACATAAAAGACATAAATTATATAGTCTGGGTGTCCTTGAATATTTTTTTGGAATTGATGAAAATTTAATATATGATAGAGTTTTCTACATTTTTGGATTTACGTGATATAAAGAAAAAGTATAGAGAGAATTTTTAGAGGTATTTATTTTTTCATTAAGGATTAATGGTGATTCAGGTTATTAGTATATTTCCAGAGAATATCTAACCATGGTGTTAATCAACTTCTTATGTGACATTATGAGATTCATTACAGCGTTTGGGGATTTGTTTTTGATTGAATATTTCTGATTTTTTGTTTTTTAAATTTTTTAGAAATGTTTCAAATGGTTCTTAAGGTTATATATTTTTTAAATGGATTAAGTTGAATTTTGTGGGTTACTATTAAGTATTTAGAGATTAATGTATTATTGAATAACCTATTTTAATCATGTTTGTTTTGGAAAATATTTCGATATATGAGGAATGATGTTTTATTCTTGTATAGAAATTTTGAGTAATTAAAAGTTAATTTTTCTTCTTGATACATGAAAATATTTCATGAATATTCATGTAGTATGAGATAATTTGAAAATTAACTAATAAAAAACCAATGGCTAAAATTTATCACTTAAAATGGGAATAAACCTTGTCTGTAAATTTTCCCATGTTCTCTATATTGATAGTAAATGAATTATGAATCATTATGAAAATTGATCTTGAAATAAAAATATTACATATTTAACATGATTCCTAATGAATTGATAGCAACTTCACCTCTAACTAATTTATGGTTTTTATTCATTAAATTTCTAAATACAATATTATATATCAAAAATTATTTGTCCAATTACTTTATTTTTTTCTTCCTTTTCTATATTTTATCGTAAATCAAATTATCTTTTTACCTGGGATGCCAAAAATGTGATGTTTTAGGAAGAACATATGCTTCCAATATTTCAATTTAAAATGAAGTTTTAATATCCCTATGTAAAATTTGAGTTTTCGAATTTTTTTGACCATTATAATAATGAGATAAAATTATGTGGATGATATTTATTTTTGGTGGGGCATACAACACCATGTCATTTTAACAAGAAAAATATTCTCGATAACATGTACATCACGCCACACCGTGCTTCAAAAAAATATGAAATATTATTAATTAAATATGAATTTTAAATACTATATTTTAATTAGTGGGTATGAATAGGATTTAGAAATTTTTCAAATATATATATTTTGCATTGAGTAATTAAATTTCATAAGTAATTTCATAGAAATAATCACATAATATATTATTACCATCATTTTATTTTAAAAAAAAATTCATGATTGGTTTATATTTATTTTTTTAGAAGATGCCATATTTAAATCATAGGACTTTTAGTAATACTATATAAAAGATATTATTTTAATAATAATCATGCCCAAATTATTTAGAGTGAATTTTTCAATTTGATTGAAAATATTGATTTTCCTATGAATAGTGAAATTTAATAATTTTTATTAATTTTTTTCAATTATTTACGATGATTGATTTCTTTTTAAAAAGTATTAAATGTATAATTCATCATCTTATTTAATAAATAACCCTATTAGGTTCATTGGAATCATTTTTATGGATGATTTTTTATAAACATGATTTTATACATTAGATGGCATTTTTAAAAAATGATTTTTCATTTGTTATAAATATTTTCATATATCAATTTCAAAAACCTCTATAAAATAAGTCCTGAAAATAGTATTTAATATATTTCAATTTAGGATGGTGAAATTCTAAAAATAGTAACCATATTTTTTATGTTATGCACAGAAACATTGGTAAATATCTTTCACTACATTTAGGGTATAATAGGTAAAATATGATTCATACATTAATTTAAGGATATAAAATTTATAAAACACTTTACATTATCCTATCTAATTGGTGTATAAAGGATATTTTAATCTATATCTTCGATATATGGAATGATTTTTAATTTTTTTCAATATGTCATTTTTATTACATTAATAAAAGCCTAAAAACAAAACATCACATTTTTTTAATTTAATATCTAAAATATTTTTCCAAAATAATAAAGAAGGTTATGTTTAATTTTAAATATTATTTTGGATGATTACTTTTATTTTTAACATCATAATTTAAAAAAAAGTTATTGAATAATTACCATAAATGTTTTCACAATTTTGGCACATTATTTATTCTATTAATAGAAAAATAATATATATATATATATATAAATTTAAAAATATTAAAAGTAACGCTATTTGGATGAGTTATTATATTACATGAATATTATAAATACATATGGTATTATTTTAATGTATTAAAGGATTTTATTTGAGTTTGATATTTGTATGTATTTAATGTATAATTAAATTAAAAGTGCCAATATACGATTATTGAAATTTTATAATAAATAAAATTTTATTAAATGATTTAAAACTAAAAAAAATATGTTTAGACATGCAAAGGGTATATGGCTTAGAATATCATACATGTAATATTTAATGCATTCTTATTCATTTATAGTAACATTCCTGATGCTTAAATGGAAGACATCATTGTTACTCTGATAATTGTAAAATGTATTAGTATATGATTAAAACAAATTGATAACGGTGAAAGCCTAACCAAAACAAGAATGTTTTTTAATTTTTTATATTATTGACACTCATCCCCATATTATCTTATAATTATATCAATTTGGGGTAATTCGACATGGAAATTAATTTAAATTAATTTAATCCATTAAGAAATTCCATAAAGCCCTGCCCCTTATATTTATACGGACAACCATAATTTATCTTTTTTACCCAAATTTGATCCATATATCTTGACCAAAAGATTCCCATTTCTCTGCTCAGCATCCTAATCCATTTTTTTGGTTCTTATATTTCTAATATTACACACATATGTCTGATAATATAATATCTAATGGATCTATTTTGATGTACAGGTAATCATCTTTACCATCTCTTATATGTTTATTTATTCATCTACTTCTTCAAAATTCATTTTTGACATACTAAATTAATATCTAATATAACATAGATATACATTATTATATTGGGATTATTTATAAACCATTTCCCATTTCGTTTCCACCCTATATAAACGGAAAACAATGCTTGTGAATAAGTCTGACTTGTCGTCTCAATATAGAGGTGTTATTCATTTTTCATCATGACCTTATATAGATATATATAAACAAGGTAATAATGAATTTTTGTGATATTTATAATTAGAATATCATATTTTAATTATAATAATAAATTTACCATATCACCTTCATTTCTGTTGGAAAATGATATCACTGTTTGTATGCACATGTAGACAACCCCCACCACGAGCTGATCTGATCTGTTTTCCATTCCACATTTCATGGATATTAATAAGGACTGATTTTATTAAAATATATTATATATATGATATAATAATAATTAATTATAGGTGAATTATTTATTAATTTTATTTTATTATATCTATTGGAAAAAGGAAACAGTGTCCATACGTATGTGTAAACTTCTGAATTAATAAATTGTGTAATTCATTATTTTATCTCAAAATGTTATGGATAAAACTGAATATATTTATATATATAATAAATATATATTATTTTTCAATTATTATTAAAAAAATTTTGATGTTGAAACCATAATCAAATTACAAGTATCAGAACTACAGATCCAAATTCTCATCAAAAAAGAAGTAGTTATCACCCAAAACAATGATAAGAATAAAATATTGTTAACAAATAGGTTGTAAAATGTTATAAATTGAACATATAGGGTATTATATATATTTAAATGATTCTATTATAAAATTAAAAAATATATAAATTTATTATATAGGATGTCAAAAGTATATATATAGTAATTTTGACCTTTGGAAAAGGTATATTTCATAATCTTTCCCTTGTTTATGATTCTCTATGTTTAACTCTCCACATAAATAATTATTTGATCTTTATAAACCCAATATATTTTCTTATACTCAATTTAATTAACTAAATTATTTTTTTCCTTTTCATTTTTCTCTCTTTTAGTACACATGATATACAATTGATATTTTTCATGGAAAATTGTCTTTTTCTACTCAATCAAGATTAATTCTCATTTATACTCATATATTCTTTTAAATATTTTATTAAATATTTTGACAAATACATATTGAATTATTAAATAAATTTTTATCCATTGTTTCATTAAAATAGTTTTGTAAGTGGAATATTCTTGTCATTTTTTCATACAAGGTTCTTTTTTACTTATCTTACTGAAGTGTAAAGTGAATGTTTATTTAACATATCAAAAATGAACAAAATTTCATTAAATAACTAAAAAAACTTATTTAAATTTTCCTTTACATATTTTAATATTAATTTCTAATGCATATAATTTTCGTTATATTTTTTAAATTTTTATTTCTTAAATATGATTTTAATGTGGATTCCCCCATACTGTTTTAAATGAACATTTTATGGTATTTCTATTAAAAAATGAAAACAAAACTTCATTTTACATACAATTCATATAGGATATATTGAAATTATACCACAATTATTCATTATTTGGACTTTTTTCTGATGATAAATTATTAATAATCCAAATTTTTAATGAAAATTAAGAATTGATTACTTATATATTATTTAAATAAGTAATTATATATATCATTATAATTATGTGGAATTAAATGGACAAGTTTGTGATGTTTAGGCCTAAGATTATATATTACCTTGATGTGTAATTGATTCTCAGTAATTAAAACATATTAGCATGATGTATAGGTTGAGGATGTAAGATCGTGTCATAATAGTTCAGTAAAATCTATATGCCTCTCCATACAACTTAAATGTATTTCTTGAGAGGATTTTATGGATTGATAATGTATTTCTTGATAGTTAATGATGGTAAGAATCATTTTTTCAAGATTTAGAGTCCACGATCATGAATTTCAATAATTATGCATTTCATTTAAGGGGAATTCAGTTTTAATTAGAAATGTATTTGACATGTTGAAAATTTCTATGGATTATCATTGAAATCAGGTTATTAATTGAATGTTATGTGTTTTTATCATCCACCTAACCATGATAATTATTATTTATTTACTCATGATTTATTTCTCTTTACGCAGAACTTAATGACCTTCTATGCCCACCATTTATTTTTTTCCATTCCCTAATGTATGATGAATGATATTATAAATAATTTCAATGTTATAATAATTTTTCTTATCCTTTGTATTTTATATTACCATTGTAAAAAAGTTAAACATATATCAATATAATTCTTCAAGACTACTAATACATTCATTTCATTATGTTGTGATCAATTATACCGTAGAAAATGAATTATAATAATCTTCATTTATCTATTATAACAGTCAAGGAATCTATAATTCTCACTTGTGTAATATATAAATCAGTTCACATAGTAAATATTGTGTACCCATAACCTTGGTATTATGTTAGGAGAGTCAGTTAGGATGCTAATATCCAACATCAATTGTAATTGAAAAAATTATATGTTGAAAATTATTTTACATGTATAATAATTAGCACAGAAAGTAGTAGGTTCCCAACATCTACTATAAACCTTGTAAAAATTACACATACGATTTTTACTATCATATTATCTTGCGGTGTATGTCATAAACTTGATCAAAAAATGAACTAATGATCACTTTACTGGCCACATAGCTTCTAAATTCTAAAGGGTCGAAAATTATTAAAATAATAAAATTATTATTGTAATATAATTTTACCACACTATATCCCCCCCACTCTCAGGTATGTCTACATGATCGGTAAGGACTCCCAAATTACAAATTATATAAAATTTATTTTATTAGTTATTACAAAAATAAAAACACGTTTTTATCACTATCTTTTATTTTATTTTATTATGGAAATATTTAATAATTATATTGAAATGTAGATAATCCAATACCCAAAATCATAATTTCATATTCTTTAGAAAATATCCCTCTTAATGATTTTGAGGAAAAAAATATTAGTATCAAACTAAAGAGTGCACATATTCTTGAATTTCACTTAAAAATATTTATTATTTACTTAGGAATGTTCCATTATTCTTCCCATGGGTTTTATGTCACATTCTTTCAACTAATAAACATTTAAATTCATATCTCATTATTTAATTATATAAAAAACATAAATGAAACAAATATTATATGGGTAATTAATGAAAAAAATACATTTATCAGGTGAATTAATATAAATTAAATAGATAACAGATTGAATCTAATGGAAATTTTGAAAATAATTTATAATTAATAAAGTTTTCCATTATTGTTTATAGTTAATGGATTTAATTATTACCATTTTAAAATAAATGTTCTTGAAAGTTTAATACAATAAATGATTCCACAAACATCATATCTTATTACACTTGTCCAAATAGTGTAAATTTTACCCAATAACATATAACATACAATAATAACATCATTGTAATTTTAGATTTTCAATTTCATTATGAAACATTGTAAACAAAACTCAATTACACCATGTGATGGAATATTATTGTAAAGGTGTGGAGATTGTAACACCCCATGATATTATCATGTGTTTCTCTTTAAATAATGTTTTTGAAAAGTTTTTCTCACATAGAAAATTTATCTAAAACAATTATTGACATATTTTATAAATAAATAATATTATATTATGTTAAAAAACTAATAAATTTTAAACATATAATATAAAAACCCATTAAAAAAGTACAATTATAATTAATCCATATTTAAATTACACTACTTTAAAATAATTTGATAAAAATGGTTTAGAACAGTCAGTACAAGAAATTAAAACATTTTTATATTCTACATCGATGGCTTGGAGAACTTTTTGTTGTAATAAAATTGGTAATGACCTATGGAAATGGTATGAAAACTAATGGTATATGTTATTTGAAATACCTATAAAAACAAATTGGTCAAAATGGTAATATATTTCTTGTAAAAAAATCCAAAAGTGATTATTGATCCTATTACATCACTCTTAGATTAAAATAACATAACTCTTACACTATAAAAATATTTGATTGGTTGTATACAAATATATATATATATATATATATTTGATTTTTGATTTTTTTTATAATTTTTGTCACACATAAAAAATATTATCACCTACATAAATAGTTAAACAAAACTATTGGTATAAGTGACCTATACCGATGGTATGTGACTAAAAAAAATACCAATACCAAAACATTTCCCCAACTAGTGGTATACGTATGACTTCCATCCACCAATAACAATAGTGTACTAGAATATTTGGATAATATAAAGTTCTAGGATAACATGTTACATTCTGTATCATTGAATCCATCTAGTTTCTCCATGTGTATTTTTTCATCTAATTCCCTACAGTGAATATTTTCCATAAAAATAAAACACTCTCAATGAAGTCCATGTACTAAAACCATTAAAAATAATATGAAAATATGTGTTTTTTGATCAAATATCGGGAAATATTAGAAAATTCATCCCTTACTTAAATTAAACACCATTCAAAACTGTCCTTTCCATAGAACCCTGAATCTATAAAACAAATGCAT
The DNA here is from genome assembly GCA_963277665.1 of Viscum album. NCBI lineage: Eukaryota > Viridiplantae > Streptophyta > Magnoliopsida > Santalales > Viscaceae > Viscum > Viscum album. The sequence goes on from OY728128.1 coordinate 473,933,528, forward strand.
TTATATAGATGACATACCTATACTATAGCACTATTTTTTTCATGTGTTTGTTCTATAATCTATCATATTATGGAATAATTCATGGAATCTATCACATTATTCATCAGTAATTTCCACTATTATTGATAACATAGAATTACAACCAACAATGAGGTCTCATGAACCTAAAAATTTCCTAGAAAAAATAATATTAGTAATATCCATATAATTATTGTGGTTTTTATACTCTGTTATAAAACCTAAACATCCAAGGTTATCTACTTTCTTATGCAACTATTATAAAACCCTCACTATGCTTCTATAAAATCTTGTATTTTTATTAAATCCATCATTATATAAAAATATATAATACAAACTCTATCTAAAATTTCCCATTCCACTCCATTATTTTTGTATTGACCTTGAATTATTCTTATAATATCATAAATATTTCAAATTTAACTTAGAAAAACCACATGATTTCATGATTCTTAGTTCTCACCTACATCCCATGAATGGTTTAGATCTATACATAATATCACATCATTAAAATAAATAAACTAATATTTTAATACCTTTTATAGGACACTATCAAATATCCATGAACCAAATACTTCATATAGATTCCTTATATATAAACATGACGCTGATTGTTTTTATGGTATGCCCATGTTATTAGAATAAACATTTACATATAAAATGAAATCAATGAATATGTAATGGGATAAATTGAATTTTCATCCCACCCATATCTCTTTGAGATTATGTTTCTCCAATGGTGAAAATGGAACCATTTTGATATAGAAAGCCACACAATTCACCTCTTAGAGGATTTTTTTGGAAATTCAGAATCAACCACTATTTTATTTTCCCTTCCTTGTAATTTTTTGTCAACTAATCTAATACTCATTATTGTTAAATATTATTAAAAAAATATTTTCAACAAAATCCAATCATAGAAATAAAATTGGGACCTCAATATCTATATTACAAATCATTATCAAACTATAATCAGGTAAGAATTAAATAAACCACTCATTCTGATATAGTACTCCAATGAACTAGGATTTTAAATTCCTCGGTAATATTATTGATAAACAATTCAAAATACATTTATGTATTATCAATGATGATGTTGAGATAATTTAATTAACACCAATGATATTTAGTCAATTTTAGTAAACGTACAACATTAAAAACATTGTATAACTCCTAATTATTCAATTTTTTATCCATATTAAATGAAACCTCCTAATAAATCCCTAGGGTAAACTATTATCATGTTTCATACCTCAAATAGTTTAGTTTTATCATTATATTTATAGATTGTTTCATAGTCCTTTTTTAGTATTGTTTCCTAAATCGACATTATATACCATTTAAAATCTAGATTTAATTAATTTTTTATTTTTTATCTTAATATCCCTTAAGGGATACAACATTCTATCATTCACCTCATAAATAAAACTATATAATCATGTGATATCTACCATGGTACATCTATAAAATATGCAACGAAACCTACTTCATCTAGTTGTCAAAAAGACATATTATATTACTCTATAGGATGATAATATTAAACACCCCTTTTACTTCCAATGCCTATCCAATATTAATTATAACTTCATGTCACCATTTGAAACAATATCGAGTTCTTAATAATAAATAAGTTTCACCCATTTAATCCATATTGAAGTAAACATAACTCATGATACATATGTCAATTTCTATGTGAAATGGAAGACTTGAATAAACAAAACATAACATTATTTGAATTGTGAGAGATATAAATAAATTCACCTAAAGAAAATATGTTATATTTATATAATAACATCAAAGAAATATATTTTTAGAGTTTGGAATTTTTTTTGAAATTTTTTCATCATTTCCCCTTCTTCACATATGACTACTATATAGGTCTAGCCACATATAACATCTCTTAGTAATTATCCTTCTTCTCTATCACATTATTTCATAAAAAAACTATTTTTCTAAATCATCACATATATGTTTTATTATAATTCATTTCAATTGAACTCATTAATTATTTTTCTAACCACTCCACATTTTGTACTATATCTAGAATCTCGTTAGACAATATTTGAGTTATCAATTTAGTGTTAATAATGACACTAACCATTATACAAATAGATTCTCTATTGGGTGATAGAATAATTTAACACCATGTGCCTTAAAAAAAATATACCTTTACCAAATCTAGTTATCTCTTCATCATATTGAAGTTGTAAATATAACCAGATTTCAACCTTTATTATTACATTTTTAAGATGATAATTTACTGTAACATGGAAAAAATTTCATTATAGAATCCTTTTTATGTATTTTTGTATGATTCATTATAAGTTACATAGTCTTCATAAACTCCATGATGTTAAATATAACATTCCTAGAAAATATCATCCAAAAATAGAGTATATAATGTGTATATAATCCTCTATGATACCAAATTATACATGGACTCAATTTTAATGTACATCAAAAAAGATGATGATCCATCTAATGTAGTTAATGATTAGTCTGTATTCTCTAAAATATAATTCTTAAAACATTACACATAAATATCATAACCTTTCATTCTTATAATACAATTTCTTATAAGTTGGTAACCTCCCACTGTAATTAAATGATATTCATACAACATGTTGTGATTAAGAACTAAATTCAGGAATTCCTTCTAGATTACCACTTTTAGTACAAGATCAGATGTTATTGTGTTTGGAATTTCCTTTTTATAATATCCTCATGAAGTAACTGGACACCATATTTTCATTGTAAATTACCATTATCTGTATTATATGTCTTAGAATGCATAAAATAAGAGGAATAAAAATACACACTCATAGTACAAAAATAATTATAAATGATTTATGTGTATTAGAAATATATCATTTCAAATTTGAAAAAAATTGCATCACATTATTACTAATGGGATAGAATGATAAATGATTTTGCCAATTCTATTCCCAATACATGTGATCCCATTAAATTTATTTATACCCTAGATCCACTATTGGATTTAGATCCACCTATATCCTATCTCTTTGGACACATCCCATTATCTTGTGATTTATGTGATAAAACCTCCTTCCAATAAAATACTCATGTTCAAACTCTACATTATCTTTTCAAAATAAAGTCATAATTTTTAGATAATATAAAATATAACTATGAGGATAAATAAAATTACTTTTTAAACATCCATGCTCTTCTTATATATCTATTAGAGTAAATTCAAGGTGATATTTTTTCTTTTTCATCTCATCCCTACATGATATAATAGTTAGGCTTCAATAGCCATCTTTGCATCTAGATGTCATGGATCCTCTACATGTGTCTTCATTTAGTTCCCAAATATAGAATCCATAAAAAATCCATCAAGATGATATAAAGTTTTTTTAAATATGTATTTTTCAAAATTACATGAAGACTCTTTATTTTTATTAGTGATGATAATCAGTCAACTTTTCATCCTGATTTGATCATTTAAAGATGTTACCCATTATGGTTCACAGAAAAAAGTCATTTGTTATATATTATTATAATTCCCATTATTTATTTTGATATTCATAATTAAATATAATGTATATTCTGGGATTTTGATACCTATATCATTCTCATGATGATCATAATCCCCAATCAAAAAAATTACATTGTTGTTGTGTTGTGAGGAATTGAAAATTTTCAAAAAATGAAATTACAATAATTTATCTTATAGTAATACATGGTCTATTAGTTTTTTTAATTTTATATTATTATTGATGTTATTTTGGTCTTATCATATTATTATAAATTTATAATAATGTATTACAGAAAGGTTTTGATTATCTGAGTACTGAAATATAATTTAGTGTTTTCCTATAGTAGTTACAATGATTCAAATAATGTATAATTCTATATTAAGGTGTAATTGACCAAATGATCTAACTATATAGGATTTATCTAGTGGGTTATATATATTAATACATATAATGTAATAAAAATATGGATTATATGATATTTTGATGTGTTCGAGTCTCTATCTAGAAATTTTTGTTTAGTGAAAGGCCAGTTTTAGGAGTATGGGTATTAGTAAAATTAAATTTTGTTCATTATTATGAGACCCAATTTTTTAAATCTCATAGGGATATTTTAAATTTCTTTCCAAATCCTTATTATGGACTTTTTATAGATTCCTAATGAGTTTACAAAGGTGTTAAGGGTTTTCCGGGCTTGTTTGGAGCCCGAAGACCATATTTTTGGGAGAACTTGTCCATTATCATGGTTATTGTAAACCATATGGGAAGGGAACATAGTTAGTGTAAACCATGTGGATGGTGTGAATATTTGGGTAGATCCATATCACATGGTTGGCTCACCATTTCTCCAACCATGTGGCGGAACATTGGACATGCTAATTTTTGGGAAATTTTACTATTTTATCATCAATGATCTAATTAACATAAACCCTCTTCCCTAATTGGATTTCCTATGGGATGATCCTCCATTTATCGCCATTTAGATCTCTTTGAGGGAATAATCTATGGATTGAATGATATCCTTCATCCAGGATCTGATCTTGATTTTGTTTGTCACATTGGATGTGCAGCGCTACGTACTCAAGTCTTCTTAAGTTGTTCATTTTTTCTCTTTATATCATCTATGTTATCGAGGTTTATGCTTTTATATCCATTTTTTAGATATAATATAATCTAGTTTAAATTAAAGGATGATACTTGATGAGGGGATTCATATGAGTATGAGGGGTGGTCTATGACTCATCTCTCAAGTTCATTGATTTTAGAACTGTTGTGTGGGGCATTCTGTTTTCATCAAGTGTCATTTATTGAATTTGTATTCATTTATTATAGTCATAATAACTATATATTTATTATTATTCCATAAATATGATCAGTTTTGGTGGTTACTTCCATAACTCCAAATACCCCATGTAGGGTGATATGCCATAATTGGCTTTTAAGTGTTTTGAAAATTTTGAGCTATTGTTCGGGTGTGCTCGAGCTTGACCACACTAATGCTAATAATCCTTATATTAAATTCATATTAAATCAAGAAATTTTGAACAAATTTTATCTTGAAACATCCATTTTCCCTCCAATGTTTAGTTCCTAAATTTATGCAATTCATTCAAATGATATTATAGAGAGAATGCTTAATTATATGACATTTCCTTACGAAATGTAAATGAATGTTTTGATGTATGCTCATAGCCCACATTTCCATGTTTATGGAATGAAATAGAGTGAAACTTATTAATTAAAATTTATTTAAATAGTTTAATTAAAAGGCATCATGTTACATGGCCTTATCAAACTAATGAAAGGCATGGCGTGAACTAACTAAATTTGTTAATGTAATTTTTATCAGATGAGCAAATTAATTACAGTGAATTAAATTTAAGGTGCCTATTTATTCACTTGAACCTTGAAATCTCTATTGGAAGTCATTTCATGTTTTATATCTTGGATTCTCGAGGGGATTCCTTGGGTGCTCGAGGATGCCATTTTGATTCAATGATGCTGGTTTGCTTAGGTGAGACCAACTCGATAACCCGATCATTGTTTACATCTAGATTCCTGGTATGACACCATAGGATCCCCTCATTATTATTATAAGATTCCTCATATACATTCCATAGATCCAGTGTGACTTCAGGTTCCATTGTAGCATTTTTTGACTCAGCCACTACTTATCTCCAGTTTGACCTTGGATATAATTCCATGGAATCGGTTAGAAAAATTATTGTGGTAATTCCTTGCATGATGCTCCTTGGATGACACTCTTCACTATTAGCTAGACTCAGTTATTACTGAGTTAGTGACCCATGAGTTCTATTTTTCTTTGTTGGATACCATAGAACCACTTCATATTAATTATCAGTTTTGGTTTCCTTAATATATATAGAAACCAATACTTTTTATACTATCATGAGGTGGTTTCAGTCCTAGGCATGCCTCATGTGAACAGTAAATATAAATTCATAATTACTTAATTAATGAATGGTTTGAATTTTCAAACACAAGATGAGGGCTTAAGTTGATAATTAGAATTTAGTTACATTGTATTTCATAACATTATATATACATGCTTTCACACCCTTACATTTCTGTACATGGGTAGGATGTTATAGTCATCATTGGTGGTGGGACACTTAGACTTATCTCACACCCTCTTCAGGCACCGTTTGGTACCTAGAAAAGATTACATGTATGAATGTGTTGATAAAGGGAGGTGTAATTCATTGGATACATGATTTCATACTGTGTTAGGATAATGCTTGTAGAATATGATGGAGTTGTAGCTCATGAGGTTTGGTATATTTTGGGAATTTCCTTTTTTTATGTTGGATTTTTCTTGTATGGATGCTACTTTATATCTAGGATTTCCAACATTCCAGTGACATGACATATATCATCATATAATATTATATGTTATTCTAGTTATTTTATTTATCATGGATATATCTCTTATTGTTGTGCATTATGTTTACTTATTACTTCTGATAATTACCTCTTTTTATAATTATTCACTACGTTAAACTATGGTGATGAGGGAATAGTCTTCCCAGGGACACACCCTCATCCCTCAGTACTAGTCAAAAACCTCTGGAATTCAAGCATATGTGCTTGAGGCCATGTGGCCCACCTAGTGTGGGGAACGTCCTAAGTAGCATCTATGTATGGGACATCACAAAGTATTATCAAAGGCAGGTTCCTTTCTTTCTTTACTATTTAGAGATAATTTATTAGATATTAGGGAAACATGGGATTGGGTCATAATTCATTATTGGGAATCATGAACACATGTTCGAGGTGAATTTCATGTTGCCTAAATTATAATTTTTGTTCTACATTTTACTATTACATTTCATAACATTTCATTGTTGGGTGGTTTATTATTTTTTTAGATTAATTAGACATTATTCCGAACAATAATTTCATTTCATCCTTGGATTGATGATATTGGGGAAGGATAATTGTAACATGAATCATAGTAGGCACCTTTATTTCACTTGTCATGTGTAATTTCCTTTCATTATTGGTGCATTTTACTGTTTTCATTGAATGTTATGCCTCTTCTTGAGTGGTTTCCTATTTCAATTCATGTGGTGTTATGGGTCCTCATGGGTTGGAATGAATAATTTACCAAATCAAGTACTTAATTAGACATTCAACTGGGAGTTATTCATAGTGACATGGAGTATAGGCCATGATTAACTGGGAATGATGGTCCAATTTAAAGGATCTTTGATACAATATCTAAGGAAATTAATATATAAATGTGAAACGGTTCTATGTCCTTATCCCAACTTTTCATTATTATTAAAGGTAGAAGAGTGAACCTGGTAATAACATTTTAAATGAAATAAAAATATAACCCATAAATTATGGGGTATTACTATTTCCCATTCATATATTGGATCCCCGGAGACTAATATATGAGCACGTATCACTACCTCGTCATCTATGTAGGTATTTGGTGTTGTATGCCTTGGTTAATGAGCTTTATTATGTTTGTCTTCTTCTAATGATGTTATCTTTATTCATTAATGTTTAATCTGAGTTTGTTCTTATTATTTGTAGACCAATGCCACCATGATGTTATCCATCCATATGCTAGGAAGGTGGCGATGGAAATGATCTAGACATCGGGGACCATAAGCCACTAGTTTTACCTTTAGGAGTTCCACATAAGGCACCACCTACTTTACTTAATCTAGGAACTTATCCCTAAGACTATGATAGTTTTATACATCTAATGTTGTATGTTCATGGTGCTCCATGAGATTCCCTAATGAAGGATGATATGACTCATGAGTTCTAGCTACTTCATCCTCTTACATTCTCAGAGGATAGTGGTCTATAGGAAACTAAGACTCTTCTCGAGGCCACCTAGTCTACCTTTGAGAATCTCGAGACACCTCCATAGTGGAGGTTCAAAATTTCTACTTACATGCAATGTGATTTGTCCAAGTGTTGGTGGAATGTGATTAACAAATATAGTTGTCATCAAGGAATGTTATGGGTTGTTGGGTCCACATTGTTAGAAACCCTAAGCGGGGTGAATTAGGGTATGAAATATTAAAACAACTTCCCCTATTGATCTTTATTCACTGTTATGAAAAATTATCTTCCTTATCTTTTATATATAAAAGTATGAACAAATATTAAATCATGCACTATACATTTAAATTTATATTTGGTTCGCCCTTACTGGGATACGTTCAATGAGCATACACTGGCTATGTGATGATGTACTGAATCCACTAAAAGTTCACTATTGTATACAATGTTTGGAGAGGACTCACTATCCTTCCTAGATTACAACCACTCATAATATGAAATCTCACTACTCTCTCAACTGATGTGTTCTCACTACTTTTTCAGAAGATCCAGTCACAATTTAATGACTTGTAGGCCCCTTCATTATCACTAATTAATGCATCTTACTCTGTATTTAGATTCTCTATTGATGTCCAACTTTCACCCGCATATGAATATCACCTTGAACCAGGTGTACCGGGCATTCATCCAACTTTCGCGCAACCTTAGAATGACTGGTACACTTCTCTATGCTTGGAACACTTCTCTAATGCATGTCATGCTTCTCTATGGTTTGGCCCACTTCTCAAAGCCAGGTGTGAAAGTGTCACATGACCACTTGTGCGCCTCTCCTTTCACTAACTCAGAACTTGGGAGACTGAATCCCTTTTATGCCCAAACCAATATTGGTGCACAACTATCAACTAGCACGCAACTTCTAAATAACTTTATACTTGTGCGACCAAACCACCACTTGTACGCCCAAACCTACATGCGTGACTAGAGATAGAATTTTCACTAATTTTTTATCTTCATAAAAATGAGGAGGGGTATCCCTCAATTTATATTCATTTTGGGTAACCTGAGTGTCGTACACAAGTCTCCTCCCGACGCGCATGTCCACCCGCCTTTTCCTCTGTCGCCGTAGTAGCGTTGCGCGCCCAAACCAAAACATGGGTGCCCCACCATCATTTTCCATATTTTGATGTTCTGATCTTGAAAAACATATGGCACATAACATTCCATGCCTCCATGACAATAGCGCTCAAGTCCCTTTTCCAAAAATACTTTTCTCCATTTGTCGATTTTGAGGCCCAAAAATTTGGGAAACACTGGAAAATGGTGCCACCTTTTATCTGTTATTTTTGTACTGCCTCCAGATCATCCATTCCTTTTCATGGTTCTTCTCTCAGTCATGGATTGTCACCAACATCTCTTGAAATCGATAAATTTCCATGTCAACCCCCTTTTTGGGTAAAATTAACATCATGGTCTACTTTGTCCACAAACATAACAAAGAGGCTACCTTTTTCAACTAACACAATCACCTAAAAATGATTCAATGATACCTTGAAGGATTTTTTCCCAACATGGATTGATTTCCAAACTTCCTTCTATGATTATTTCATACCTAAATAGCTGAGAGCTGGCAGAGCTAGACATATCATGTATCTCATGCAGGGTTCAATATCAGTTATGGACTATTGAGTGTGCTTCATGGAGTTTCAATGCTTTTAACCTCTTCTAGGTGGTGATGAAATTTTGTGCCATATATGATTCGAGGATGGGCTCCATTATGCCATTCGTACTTAGGTGAATGTTTTTCCCTACCTAATTACCCTAAAATATTATATAAGGCTCATACTACTACGTGAAACCTGAGGGATGATGACCGTACTAGGAAAGGAGGACCAATGTCATTTCCATTCAGTATTACCTTCATTTGTAGGAATAACTCCCTTAACATTTCTTGTATGGTAACTGGAAACCAAGGTATCCTTGTATATAGAAATGTAGTATTCCATCAGTGCAGATGACATGGGCATATGAATCCTTAATGTGATATAGACCCATTGGAGTTTTGGGCATGCGAATGTATGGGGAATCATCAATTTTTATGTAAGACCTTTCCATCATCTTCTGGAGGATATGGTTCTACACCATCTCAACCTTTAGGAGTAGGATATTTTATGCCATGTCAGGCGGGAAAATGGAGTAGCACAGACAGGACTAGTTTTGGGGGAGGTCATGGTCATGGTAACCAGACCCTCGATCACTAACAATGCTAGCTAGACAGTTTTGATCATGTTAGTCCTACGGTTGATGGAGCTATGGATTATGTTAGATGAATGAATTATATCTGATATATAAGGACTAGGCTTTTGTAACATATACAGTATGTGGTAATATTCTAGTAGAATCCACTTTAGTGTCCTCTTTTTTTGATATCGGTTCTTCAAACTCATTTACCACTTTATCTGTCAGGGAAATCCTTGGGATAGAAATACTTTATTATTGTTGTCTGATAAACCTGGATACACTATTAGTGGTCAGATCAGATGGAATACGCCAGTTTAGGGATAATACTCTTAAAATAGTAAGTTACCCTTTCATTTGGGACCTCTTTTTTATCGAGATGATAAGCTTGGATGTCATTCTCATGATGGATTGGTTGGTTATGCATCATGCCTTTGTAGAGAGTTATCAACGAAGTGTATATTTTACATCACTAGAGGGTAACCATTTTCAATATAAGTTTTAATGGGATGTCTGGGCTAGTATATCTGGACCAGTGAATCATGGGTTAGGTTGGGTAAGTACCCTAATTCCCAATCTCTTCATTGAGGATCATGTTTTGGACCAGTCTGAATTCCCTCTAGCAATCGACCGATTCATGTATTTCATGCCTGATGAAAATTTAGGCATACCTCTTGAGAGGGAAGTAGATTTTACATCTGATCTTATTCTAGGAGAATCTCCAGCTTCCATTTCCCCGTATAGGATGGCACCGACTAAGCTCTGGTAGCTCAATTGACAGTTAGAGTATCTAGAGGCCAATGGTTTCATGTGGACCAGTACTTCCTATTAGGGTTCACTATAATTTTCCCAAAGAGGGCTGATGGGACCCTTAATCTCTGAGTGGATTATAAAAGGTTGAACCACCTATTGGTCAAGAACTTGTATCCACATCCCTGAATAGATGATCTCATTGACTGGATCGAAGGAGCTAGGGTCTTCTCTGTGATCAACCTAAGACCAGGTTATCATCATTGCTGATTCATGGAATCAGGCATACCACGTAGCATGTATGGTCTGCATGAGTACATTGTTATATCATTCGGTCTTTTGAACATGCTCATTGTTTTCATTTCTCTGATAAAAATGTTGTTCCATCCCTATTTGAATTGTTTTTTCATCGTCTTTTTGTAATCAATCTTGGTGTATTATCACACTTCGATCGATAATGGAAAACACCTTTAGATCGTTATGTGAACACGAAGAGAGAATAATCTTTATCCCAAGATTGATATGTTCCAGTTTAGGATTTAGAATGTTCACATTTTGGGTAATATTATCTCAGAATTGGGTGTCTCGTTTGACCTAGAGAATTTGAGTGGTGGTTTTTTGAGAGAAACCCCATAATGTGTTAGATATACAGATTTTTTTGTGCTAGATGCATATTACATGCATTTCAAATAGGTCTTCCAATTCCTTCCTTCACCTATCACTTGCCTTACAAAGAGGGGTTTAATGTTCTTATGGTCAAAAGAATATGAGAATCCATTGATGAGTGTAAGTTAATGGCCCTATTTTCCAAACAATATTTTGGGTTTCATGATAGTCACAAGAAGTCTAACCTCTCACCCTTGATAGTTACATATTCCATCCTTGAGAAGATGATGGGAAGGAAATTTTCAGACCCTGAGGGATCGCTTCCCCATGAGATAATATTAGGAGATGACCCACCTCTATTTTGGTCTATAGACATAGATGACATCTTGAAAATTCATGGGTGTTTCTAGGTTCCTACCAATATGAGATTGGAGTTTATACAAGAGTCCCACACTTATCAATGGGATGTTCATCAAGGAATATATGATATGTATCAAGATATTTGATTCTAGTATTGGTGGCCTTAGATTAAACATCAAATATCAGTCTTTATCACTAGGTGATCCACCTATCAGTAGGTGAAGGAGGATAATGAGATATTTGTAGTCTTTTTACAGCTCCTTCTAGTCCCATAATGTAAATGGTAAGATGTTGTTATATATTTTGTAGTTGTCTTTCCTATTCCATCAATGGGTAGTGATGTTTTATGTGTAGTTAAAACCGAATAAATAAATTAACCCACTTAATTTATATTCAAGAGACTTTCTCAATTTTTGGTTTGGGAAGACTGTATGTATCTGATATCATAAAACTAAATAGGGACCCTCATACTATAATTTAAAATAAGGATTCTCATTTAACATCATGGTTATGGAAGATCATGCAGAAAGATATGGGTACATAGGTTCTTCCAAGAACAAATCATCACAATAAGACCGATGGACAGTCAGAACAGATTATACAGTTTCTAAAGGGCATGATTCAAGCATGTGTCCTTGAGTTTGGAAGTTATTGGGAGAAGTATATACCTATATTATAGTTTTCCAACAATAAGACCTTAAATAGGACAATTCAGATGGATCCTTTTTAGTACATATATAGAAGTCCATGAATTTCATCATTTCGATGGATATAGGAAGGTGAGGCATCCCTACTTGGTCCTTGACTCTTGTAAGAGACTTCAGAGCACGTTCACCTGATCAAAAAGTGTATGTCCACTACTCCATCTAAATAGAAATCATATGCTTATCATCATCGACGACATCTAGATTTTGAGGTTAGGGTGATGTTTTCCTATTTCGATCACCTAGGATAGGGAATAGATGGATACAAAAGCAATGGAAGCCATTATATCATCATGTAGGGCCATTTATGATATTGGAAATATGTGGGATGATAGCCTATCTATTGTTATAACCAAATAGGAATCATGTTATGAATGACGTCTACCATATTTCATAGCTTCATCATTATCATGCCAACCTATCTCATAATTATTGTCCTAAGGAAGATGAGTTTAACTCTAATGCATCTTTTAAGGAGTATCTTGTACGCATTATCAATAGGAGCACGAAGGATCTCTGAGGTCAGTATGTCACTCTAGTGTGGGTTCTATGGAAGAAAATCTCTATATAGGAAGATATTTGGCAGCGACAGGCTGATACGTGTTCATAGTGGCCAGATTTATTCTTAGATAGTGTTTCACCACCCTTGACAGTGAAGTTAGGGATGAGTTACATTAAAGGAGGAAGACTGTAAGATCCCTGTTTTTGAATCAAGTATGTATCTTTTAAATTTTTTATCCAACTCCTTATTATGAACCTTTTATGTAAACCTAATGAGTTAATAATGTTCTATGGGGTTTTTAGGGATTTACTAGATCATCGAGCCCATCCTTTGGAGAGAATTCGGTATGTCACATAGTTTGTGTAAACCGTACAGGTAAGGAGCATGATTAGTCTAATATCTAAAGGTATTATAAATTTTTTGGGAAATCCAATCAAATAGTTTTTTTATTGTTTCACTAACGGTGTGTCCTAACCATGTTTGTTTCCCCTCTTCTCATAGTTTCCATAAATGGTTGTTGTACGGTTTGGGAAACTAGGAGGCCAAATCATGTAGAAGAAATTTTTTTGGTAATATTAATATTTTACCCAAATGAACTAATTAACATAATATTTCATCCCTAATCTGAGGTCTAGTGAGATGAAAATTCATTTATCTCAATTTGGTTCTCTTGTAATGACTAATCTCGGGATTGAAGGATCTCACTCATCCATGATTTAATTAAGAATTTGATTGTCACGTTGGATGTTCCACGATTAGTGCGTGTGTCTTCTTAAGCAGTTCTCCTTTTCTCTTTCTCTCTATCTATTTATTTAGGTTTTGGCAATTAGGTTTTTTTATTGAGATCTACTCTAATCTAGGTCAAATTATAGGTCGATAATAGAAGAGGAGTGTTTAATGAGTATGAGGTGGGTGGTTTATAACCCATCCATCAAGATCATTGGTTTTGGAATTATCGTGTGGGGCCTACCGATTTCATCGGGTGTTGTTTATTGAATTTATATTTCATTGTTATAGTAATTAGAACCGTGTGGATATTCTCTTTCTATAAACATGATTTTTTGTTAGTGGTTACATCCATAACTCCAAAAACCCCATGTGGGATTACATGCCAAATTTGAGTTTTTAGTATTTTGATACTTTTGAACCATCATTTGGGTGTGATCAATCTTGAACACACTAATGGTAAGCCTCCTTATATTAAATTCTTATTAAATCATGAAATTTTGAGTTGGTGGTACTATGACACTTCCACATGACTTACCTAGGGAAAGTTCCTAAATGATAATAATTATTTCAAATGATATTATGAAAAGCATACGTATGTATATGAATTGGACTTATACAATGGAAATGAATATTTTGTTGCATGCCTCTAGTACAAATTTGCATGTTTATGGAGGAGATAAAAGTGTTCCTTATTAATAAAACATTACATACATGGTTTTAATTAAAAGGATACATGTTAAATGGACTTTTCAAACTAATCAAAGGAAAGGCTTGAACCAAGTGAATTTGTAAAAGGAAAAGTTAGCATATGTCCAAATTAGTTATAGTGAGTTAAATGTATGGTTCCTATATATGAACACAGACCTTGAAATCTTTATAGGAAGGCTTTTCTCATGTTATCTCATAGATTCCTTAGGGTATACCTTAGGTTCTCAAGGATTTCATTCTTATTCAATGTAATTGGTATCCTTGGGTGAGAGCTACGTGGGAACCCGATCCTTGATTACCTTTAGATGCTCGGTATGACATCATAGGATCCTATAATTATTGTCATAGGGTTCCTTGGATACAATGCTTGGATCCAACATGACTTGAGGTGCCTTGGGTAAATTCTTGGTCTCGACCCCTACATATCTTCCATTTTACCTAGAATAGATTCATTCAAATTGGTTAGAAATAGTATTGTGTGAATTCCATGGATTATGCTCCATGGATTACACTCTAACCCCTTTTATAGACTCGGTTACTACTGAGATAATATCCCCTAAAGTCTAGGATTCCATAGTGAATACCATGAAACCACTTCATATTAGTTATCAATTATGGTTTCCTTGTTATATCAGGGAACATTCACTATTTATACTATCACAGGGTGATGTTAGTACTGGCTATGCCTCCCATTAACAGTCAATACAAATGTGTAATTATGTTACTAATGAATGTGTTAAATGTTCAGACACTATCCAAGGGATAAATAAGGTACGTGGAATTTAGTTACATATAATTCTTTACTTTATATATGCATGATTTCACACTATTACTTTTACATTAGATGGGATGAAAGTTATATACACCATTGGTTATGTCCCACTAAGATTTATCTCACACCTTATCCAAGCATTGTTTGGTACCCAAGGAAGACTACATGTATGAAGGTGTTGATAACAGGAAGAGTGATTCTTGAGAAACATGATTTCTACCTATTCTAGCATAGAGATGGTAGCATATAACCATGCTATAGCATGGGATGACTGGGATAATTTATGTATTTCATTTTTTCTACATTGGGGTTTTCATATATGCATGCTATATTGTATCCATTATTTATAGATTAAAAGTGACAAGAAATATATCATCATCTACTATTGTATGGTATTCTATTTATTTCAATTATCATCAATTGTTCTTTTTTCTGTAGTACATTATGTTTACTAATTTATTATGATATTTACCTCTGTTTATAATTATCTAATGTGATTCACTCTTTTAATGTGGGAATAGTCTCCCCACAGACACACCCTAGACCATCTCTACTAGTCGGTAGCCTCTGGTGTTTAGGGAGATATGCTTTAGGCCATATTGGCCAATGGCCTTGGGGAACCTCCTAAGTAGAATCCAGGTTTGCGATGTCACAATTTTGAGATGTATTAAATGACAGTGTTGTAATTGTTATGATAAAAAGGATGGTGTATATAATTTTTCCTTAATAATGACTATTTTTAAATTATTATAATGGATTATTTCAACATAGATTCTTATTGATATGTTGTTTCCAAGTAAGAAGTTTACTCTATGTGATAATTATAAGGGCTCTAGTTTCATTTGGAGTCATCTGGATAGGTTCCTATCCAGTCTTGATAGCATAGACTCCTTCCCCCAGACATCGATTACATACCCCAGTTGATGTCTTTTAGAATATAATTTGTTGTTAGTGGAGCTGAGAAGTTATGATTTTGAAAATCTATACCCTCAATTATTATAGAATTTGACATAGGATATAATGTTTCATATATATTTTGAAAACCTCATGGGAATATAAAGGAGTGGAGAGAGCATCGGTTGGCCTTTATAGGTGCCTCTGAAGGATTAATAAGGACATTCATGTTTGGTTGGAATATAATATAGTTATGGTTAATGGTCTTGAAACCTTACAAGTATGTATTAAAAACTTGGTAGTGGAACTTTAGGAGAATTGGGATGATGTGAAATTTGATTCCCTCTATGATAAGTGATCCTTGTTGGCTAATAAACTATTGGAAATTAAGAGGACATAAATAATCAATATTGGGACATGGTGGCTTATGAAGGAAACCAGAGCACTCATTTTTTTCAAGCATGTGTGAAGGAGATAATGAATAAAATGTGAATCAACAGTAAGCTGGATAATGGGTCTTACACCTTAGACATGAATGTGGTAACGAAAGGTTAACTAGACCATCTTTTTGGGCGAATTTGTCCATTCTCATGGTTTTTTTAAACCATATGGGTAGGTCACATAGTTAGTGTAAACCATATAGATGGTATGCATTTTTTGGTAGAGCCATTTCACATGGTTGGATCACCATTTCTCTAACTATGTGGATGAACATTGGATATGCTAATTTTTGGGTAATTTTATAATTTTATCCTCAATGATATAATTAACATAACTCCTCTTCGCTAATATGATTTTATATGGGATGATCCTCCATTTATCCCCATTTAGATCTCTTTGATGGAATAATCTATGGATTGAATGATATCCTTCATCCAGGATCTGATCATGCTTTTATTTGTCACATTGGATGTGGAGCAGTACGTACTCGAGTCTTCTTAAGTCGTTATTTATTTCTCTTAATCTTGTCTATGTTATCAAGTTTTATGCTTTTGTGTCCATATTTTAGATATAATATAATACAGTTTAAATTAAAGGATGATACTTGATGAGGGGAGTCATATAAGTATGATGGGTGGTCTATGACTCATCCCTTAAGTTCATTGTTTTTAAAACTATTGTGCCGGGTATTCTATTTTCATCGAGTGTCATTTATTGAATTTATATTCCTTTATTATAGTCATAATAACTATATAGTTATTATCATTCCAGAAATGTGATTGGTTTTGGTGGTTACTTCCATAAATCCAAATACCCCGTGTAGGGTGATATGCCATAATTGACTTTTTAGTGTTTTGACACTTTTGAGCTATTGTTTAGGTGTGCTCAAGCTTGACCACATTAATTTTAATCATCCTTATATTAAATTCATATTAAATGGAAAATTTTGAACAATATGTATCTTTCAACATCCACTTACCCTCCAATGTTCAGTGCCTAAATTTAAGTAATTCATTCAAATGATATTATGGAAAGAATACATAATTATATGAAATTTCCTTATTAAATGTAAATGAATGTTTTGATGTATGCTCATAGCACACATTTCCATGTTTATGGAATGAAGTAGAGTGAAAATTATTAATTAAAATTTATTTAAATGGTTTTATTTAAAAGGTTTCATTCTGCATGGCCTTATCAATGTAATGAAAGGCATGACGTGAACTAACTAAATTGGTTAACGTCAATGTTATCATATGAAAAAATTAAATATAGTGAATTAAACGTAAGGTCCCTATTTATTCACTTGAACCATGAAATCTCTATTAGACATCATTTCATGTTTGATATCTTGGATTCTCGAGGGGATTCCTTGGGTGGTCGAGGATGTCATTCTAATTCAATGGTGCTGGTTTGCTTAGGTGAGGACAACTCGGGAACCCGATCATTGTTTAAATATAAAAGTCTGGTATAACACCATAGGATCCCCTAATTATTATTATAATATTCCTCACATGCATTCCAAGGATCCAGTGTGACTTGAGGTTCCATTGTAGCATATTTGGACTCAACCACTGCTTATCTCCAATTTTACCTTGGATGAATTTCATGGAATCGGTTAGAAACATTATTGTGGGAATTCCTTGGATGATGCTCCATGGATTACACTATTAACCCTTAGCTGGACTCAGTTATTACTGAGTTAGCGACCCATGAGTTTAGGTTTTCCTTATTGGATACCATAGAACCACTTCATATTAATTATCAGTTTGGTTTCCTTTTTATATCTAGAAACCAGTAATTTTTATACTATCATAAGGCGGTGTCAGTCCTAGGCATGCCTTATGTGAACAATAAATATAAATTTTTATTTACTTAATTAATGAATGGTTTGAGTGTTCAGACACCATACAAGGGATGAAGTTGATAATTGTAATTTAGTTACATTGTATTTTATAACTTTATATATGCATTCCTTCACACTCTTACATTTCCATTAGATGGGACGGATGTTATAGTCCCCATTGGTGGGTGGACACTTAGACTTATCTCACACCCTCTTCAGGCACCATTTGGTACCCAGGTGAGATTACATGATTGAATGTTTTGATAAAGGGAAGTGTAATTCATTGGACACAAGATTTATTACTATGTTAGGATGGATCATTAGAATATTATGGAGTTGTAGCTCATTATTCTTGGGATATTTTCGATATTTCCTTTTTTCTATGTTGGTTTTTTCTTGTATGGATGCTACTTTATATCCAGGATTTCCAACATTCCAGTGACCTGACATATATCATCATTTAATATTATATGTTATTATAGTTATTTTATTTATAATGTATTTTCCCTTTCTTTTGTGCATTTTGTTTACTTATTGATTCTGATAATTACCGCTTTTTATAATTATTCACTATGTTAAACTATGGTGATGACAGAATAGTCTCCCCATGGACACACCCTCATCCCTCAATACTATTAAAAAACCGTTCAAATTCAAGGATATGTTCTTGAGGCCATGTGGCCCACCCGGTGCGGGGAAATTCCTAAGTAGCATCTATGTATGGAACATCAAAATGTTTAATCAGAGGAAGGGTCCTTTCTTTCTTTACTATTGGGAGATAATTTATTAGATATTAGGAACACAAGGGACTTGGTCATAATTCATTATTGGGAATCATGAACCCATGTTCGGTGTGAATTTCATATTGCCTCAATTATTATTATTTTTCTACATTTTCCTATTACAGTTTATATCATTTCATTTTTGGGTGACATATAATTTTTTTAGAGCCGTTAGATAGTATTCTGATTGAAAATTTTATTTCATCCTTGGCTTGATGATATTTGGGGAAGGATAATTGTTACATGCATCATAGTAGGCACCTTGATTTAACTTTTCATGTGTATGTTCCTTTCCATATTGGTGAATTTTACTATTTTCATTGCATGTTATGTCTCTTCGTGACTGGTTTCCTGTTTCAATTCATGAGGTGTTATGGGCCCTCATGGGTTGGAATGAATAATTTATCAAATCTAGTTTTTAATTAGACATTCAACTGGGAGTTATTCTTAGTGACATGGAATATGGGCCATGATTAACTGGGAATGATGGTCCAATTTAAAGGTTCTTTGATACAAGATCTATGGAAATGAATATATAAAGGTGAAATGGTTTTACGTCCTTATCCCACTTTTTCATTTCTATGAAAGGTAAAGGGGTGAACCTTGTAATAAAATTTTAAATTAAATAAAACTATAGCCCATAAATTATGGGGAAAGGAACTGTTTACCATTCATCTATTGGAATCCATGAGACTAATAGTATTTAATGGGAATCCATTTCAACAAGAACCACACTTAAATATAGAACCATTAATGACGAATACAAACATTGGTTGGAAATCACAACCACGGTACTGATGAGTTGTAAACTCAATATACCCCACTCAGAACTGGTATCAATAGGGACAAGGTATGAAACCTTCTTATCCATAAACATATTGAAACAATCCTCCTCCTCCCACATTTATACCAAGACATGGGGGTATAGGGAAGAAAATGGAATCCCAAAACCTCCAATTCCAACAGACCACACAATCATCTATTCAAAACCTATGAACTCAAGTAGAAAATTTGGAAAAGACCATCAAGGAGATAAAGATGCATGGTTCTGGATAAATACCATCCTAGCCTATTGCTAATCCAAAAGGGAAAGGTACTATTTTTTCAATAACACTTCATAGTGTAATGGAATATTCTTCTTCCATTGATCCTATTTAACAGGTAATTCCCCCACATGAAAACTCTCTTTCTCTACCCATAAAATATTCTACTAAAGAAAAACATAACAAAAATGATAAAAAAGTTATTATTAAGGATTTATATGAACAATAAATTCCTATTATATTCCACCAAATACTCTCTGAACATGATAAAAAATTATAATGATATTGATAATGAAATACTAGATACATTTAAAAAAAGTGAAAGGGAACATTTATTTATGGAATGTAGTTATAAAAATCTCTTTCTATGCAAAATTTATTAAAAAGTTTTCAACCATTAATGAATACTAAAGGGGAGTGGAAGAGTCAACCTTAAAAAGAATTTCTTAGATTTTATCTAACCATTAATTGCAACCAAATGAAAGGATCTGAAAATATTTAACATACCTTTCACTCTAGGGGAGAACATACTTTCGGATACAATGACAGATTTGCATGCTTTAATTAATATAATGACATACTTCATTTATACATTTATACAGGTCGTAGATCTCTAACCAATGGGCATAGTTGTGCAACATGCTATTAGGAGAATAACACACCCTTTAGAAGTGATCAAATATTTCCTTGTAATATTGCAAAATATCATCTTCCATTTATATTTCTACATTATTGAGATGGAAGATACCTGTACCCATGGAAAATCTCCTCTCATACATGGGAGGTCATTAGTCCAAATTGAAAAGATGATCATCAATGTTAAAAATAGTACATTGTCCATGGATTTTGGTAATGAAACTTTACATTTTAATATCATTGATTCTATGAAAAACCCTATTGATGAGAACTCCCTTCTTCCTATCTATTCGATAGTAGTTCTCTCTAATAAATCACAAATGAAAAATCACTACTCTACCCATTCTCCGATTCATCTTCCTCTTCTTCACCATTGTATGATTTGATTTTTGGTTCATATTTTGAGTGTTTTCTGGGTTCCAAAAGTGTAAATTTTATACTTTAATTTAAAATTTTCTTCATTCTATAGTACCCATGACCGTCGATGATTCTGAAAATATAATTTACATTGATTCACTTTCATTAGATAATAACGATAAGTAGATAGAATGTTTTTTAGACCACACTCCCCCTAAATTCCCCCTCAATCCAAAAACCATTGGTATAGGAACTAAAACCACTTCCATCTAATTTAAAATATTTTTGTCTCGAGGGTATTGACCAATTCCCCATCATTATTTCCAATTACCTCTCTCAATAATAGGAATAAAAACTGCTCAACCATTTGAGATAGTGTAAAAAAGGAAATTGGATGGGCATTGGCTGATATTACCTAAATTATACCATCTACTTGTATGAACCATATTCTTTTAGATGATGATGATAGGACCTTTAATAAAAGATCAATTTCAGTTTAATACCGCCGTCTATGAAATTATAAAATTTAACTTCATTAAGTTACTAGCCATTGGGATCATTTATCTTATATCTGATAGTAAATTGGTTAGCCCAGGGAATTTTTTCCCTAAAAAACTGGAATAATAGTTGTTTCAAATAAGAGTAATGAATTGGTTACAACACATGTGAAAAACAATTGACATGTCTATATTGACAACCATTGACTAAATCAATCATTGTTAAAGGACTGCATTCCTCTACATTTTATTGACCAAAAATTAGAAATAGTGGCCGGTAAGCCCCAATATTTTATCCATGGTGGATATTTGGGTAATTTAAAAATACATATATCTACGGAGGATCAATAAAATACAATATATAAATGTCCATTTAGAAAATTTTCATTGAGAAGGATGATTCTTACTCTCTATAATGCTCTTGGTAATTTTTAGTGTTATATATTTTGTGTATTTTCACAGTACCTTGAGAAATTCATGGAAGTTTTTATGTTTTATTTCAAAGTTTATGGAACTTACTTTGATGACCATTTGTAACACCTAGGTTTTATCCTCTTCCATTTCAGATAAAAATATCTTGTATTAAAATATGAGAAATTTCATTTCACATTTTAGTGAGGGATAGTTCCATGTTAGGTTAATTCAATGATGGAATTAAAGTGGATAATTAAAAAAATTCAACCCATCTATATCCAAAAAATATTGTGAGAAGTGATCTTTCTTGGTTTATTCTAGTTTATACCACCGATACATTAATGAATTTATTAAGATCACTCATCCTCTATATCGATTGTTGCAAAATTATTCTAAATTTTTATTTGATTAAAAATGTGAGGATTCTTCCAATTTAATAAATAGGAGTATCATGTAGCCTCCTATTATCCAACAACAAAGGTGGGATCTACCATTAAAACTTATGTATGATGCCTCTAACATTATAGTTGGGGTAGATTGATCACAAAGGGTCTAGAAGTTTCCTTATGTCATTTTTTATTCCTCACATACCCTTGAACCTGCCCAGAAAAACCGCATGACCACTGAATGAGAACATATCTCTATTGTGTTTGCCTAGGAAAAAAACAATTCATATCTTATTGGCTCCAAAATCATTTTAATTTAAGATCATTTTTTTCTTCATTTTCTACTAATGGAACCTGAAGCTATGCCACACCTCATTTGGTGGTTTCTTGTCCTTATGATGTCTTACCATGAGATTAGAGATAAGAGTGAAGTGGAAAATATGGTTGCTAACCACAATAGTAGGATTTTCTCAACTTTGGATGACCCTTACATCTCATCCCTTTTTATTGGTTAATTCATTCCTCGTGAGATCCTTTAGGATGTTGTGGACCATACCCCCTGATATGAAAAAATTGTGAATTTTCAAGCAACAACTAGGGTCCCCACGAATTTTAAAACCTCAAAATCCAAGATAATTAATCATGATTCATAATGGTACCTTTAGTATGACCCTTACACATAGAGAGTTTTTTGTGACCATATTCTCTATATGTGTGTCCATGACCACGAATTCACCTTGGTTTTGACCTTCTTCCACACTTTGGATTATGGGGACCACATTGACTCTCAATGAATATCTTGAAATGTCCTTGACTCATACATTTATTGGCTGACATTGTATAGATAATCCCATTAGTTTTTTAAGTCATGTACTCAATGTTAAATCATAGGGAATATCTACAAGAGGAATTAAATTTCCCCAAAAACACATGTGATTCTGTAAAATATTTAATTCTTGGGGAATTGACTTCATGTGGCCTTTTCCAAATTCATTTGTCTTGTTTTCAATCTTATTAACTATTAAATACATCTATAAACAGGTGGATGGAAATGCTACCAGGACCAATGACTCTAGATTTGTGGTTGAGTTTTTTATGTCCCAGATTTTCATTAGGTATGGTTTGCATAGATTCATCATTAGTGTTCAGGTTTGACACTCTTGCAACTATAACATGAACAATTTTCACCATATATATTTTTTTTCATAAATCTTCTAATACATATCACCCCAAACTAAAAAACATGTACAAATCCCAAATCTTGAAGTTAAGAAAATCATGGAAAATCTGGTACAATCCAATAGGAAAGATTATAGTTTTCACTACAAGGACGCACTTTGGTTATACAGTATAGATTTTAAAACCTTGATCAAAATTTCAACATAATGTATTTTTCTTTTCAATGTATTTCACCACCCAGTGGAGGTAAAACACTATAAATATTATGTTGTTAGACAATATAAGATAAACCATTCAAATAACGGTGATCCTAGAATGGTTCATATTCAAGAGTTGGAAGATATTTGACGCAATGTATTTGAGATCTCCCAGATCTATAAATAATATGCAAAGACAAATCGAGACAAGATGATTCATTAGTGGAGGTTTCATACTAGTGAGAAGGTCCTCATGTGCAATTATATTCTAGAGCATCACCCAGGTAAGCATCATTCCAAATTGAATAGTCCATATATAATTAATAGTATTTATCCTTTTGGGGATATTCAAATTTTTCATGAGTAGAGTGGAAATTGGTTTACCATCAATGGGAATAGGCTCAAACAATTTTATGAATATCTTCCAAAGCATTCGATGGATAAAATTCAGTTGATGGATACCGTATATGAAACTACTTGACAGGTTGTCCCTTCTCCTAACCTTTATTTATTTTTCTTTTTATTTGAAATATTTTAAATGAAGATAATGTAATCATTATTTATAGGGGAGGTCCTAAAAGGATATTTAGTATTTAAATTAAATAAAAACAAAAAATGTTAATGTTTCAATTTTTTCATGTTTCATTAATTTGTTTTCTTGAAAAAAATTGATCTTAAAGAAAATATCCAAACTAATCTTTTATTCTTGATTCAATTGCGTGGAAAACTCCATTGTGTTTGGAAAAATATTTCATATGAATTTTAATAAGCTATCATTTTCAGGAATTGTTTTCTTGAAATCATTCATAGTAGTTTAATGTATTTTTGAAACCCATATCTCATTATCACTGACTAATATTTTAATCCATTACCTGAGAGATATTATAAGACCATTAATGTATATTATTAATTTTAATCATTTTTTTAGTAGTCCATGTTCATGAAGAAAAACTATAACATTTCATGATTCTATTTGAATCTATAAGATTCAAATTATGCTATACTCAATATAGATTCCATCATTCAATGAAAATCCCTTTATCCAATTAACCTCGATTTTTTCCACCATGACATTTTACCCTTCTTAATCCTTAATGACCTTGAAATTTTTGTTAGGTAGACACATTATAAGCCAATTTATCCTAACCTACTAATATCGTGGGTACATTTCTCTTTTATTTTGATAGTGTCTAGGGGAGGGGGTTTCCAGGGGAATTATTAAGAAATAAGCATTGTTTTGGATTGATGGAAAGGGTTCCTACATATTTTTGCAACTGTGGATCCACAAAACATATTATATCATTGTGTTATACATGTTTCCCTCTTTATCTCCAATATATATATAATATTTCTGAACAAAAAAATAAAAAAATGGAGAAAAGAAGAGGTTTACTCATTAATATTCACTTCTTGGTTGGGACACACACAAATGTAAATTACGATAGATAGGTAGAAGTGAAAAACTTTTAAGGGGTTCAGTGTGAACATTCATTGTGAAAAATTATGTAATTATGACATTTTTTGTACTTACAATATTAAACATGCCTCTTCTGGAATTTATGTTTAATCATTAAATCCAACCAACCCTTGAACCTCGGAACAACCTGTTGGAAGACTTCATGAGTATAAAACTAGTTTCTACCAATAATGAACATGTAAGCTAGGAAATAATTTGGTAATATAACCTGAAATTTTGGAAAATAGAAATAATCCTCTTTCATATATTCCTTGATTGAAGAGGTAAAAAAATTTAGGTGAGGTAGGTTGTAACATGTTTCATGGGTGAACAAATTAATTTGAACAAAATAAAATGTGAGAGAATAATAATGATAGTAAAATTGACTTCATATATGAGACATGATGGATTTCATTAAAAAATAATTTTGGATGTTTTATCATATTTTATTTAGGAATGGGACTTCATGAGGATATATTTCTTTTCCTAGGAGTGAAAATATTTAGGTGTGGGGGTTTGATCGCACCACAAATCATTATTTCATTTTTACCTTTACACCACAGTGTTAAACTAATTTTGTATTGTAAATTTAAACTATTATAATAAAATATAACATCAGGATAAATTTAATAATTTTTTATTTTTCATTTTTAAAAGGGGTTATTTAACTTGACTTTATATTTTTATTTTAGATAAAGGTGATTTGGAGGATCCACAATGACGTTCCAGAAATGCAACCCAAACTAAGCATGAATCCAAGAACACCGGTGGAGTCAACCTCACACATAAACTAATCCATACATCCATATGGGCTAAAATTTTTAGATATTATAAAAAAAATAGGTTGGATAAAACTTTTATGAAGGCTACCAAGACAAATAAATCCATTTAGTAGACCAACTAAACTGATCTGTCTAATAAAATGAATCTGCACATAGTCAGAAGTTTGCGTTTGTGTTTTAGAAATATATCTTACTATATAAATTATCTGGCACATGATTTTATATTGAGAAAATATGGAGTTCAAAAAAATTAAAATATAAATAATATTTGCTAGTGGATGAATAACATGGGCCTTGTGGTTTCTCTAAAAAAGGGTTCACAAAACCACATATGATTTTGGCTATAAAATAACTCCTTGGGAACCAAATTTAGGAGTACAACCCATATGAAATGTGCATCCATTTTTTTATACCAAAAGAGTCTTCTACTCAATAATAGATGTTCCGGAGGCCATGGTAAGTGATACATTATGATATGTTTCTTCCTCTCCTCATGTTGAGTTCTAAATTCTTTGTGATCACCCGATGAGGAACGTGGTGTAAATCCCACGCATTGTTTCTACACTACATAATTATTTTTTTAATTCCATTTTTTTTGTTACATCATCCTATATTCTTTTATATTTTAATTATATACTTTTATATCATTTTAAAACTCATATGATCATGTTTCGGGTACCCTTTCATGTGATATTCCACACACCATTCACCATTTCTTCTTCCCTCCATTTATGATACTATTTGTGGGGTTCATATTGACCAATTAAACTCTCATAAATACTATTAAGTAAATTTAAATTAATTTCATGGAAAAAAATAACATAATCCCTAGAAATTTTATCTAGTTCTTCTGGTGTTTCTTTGGTTAGTATGGGTTATTATGTTGAAAACAAATAACTCAATCATCAGCAGTAACTAGTGAATCAATTATTGTTTCTGATTGAACCCTATGAGGTATCCTTGTATAAAATCAGTAAAATTATGGTTATTGTTGTTAAAACAAGGTATTAAAATATCGATACCCTTTCTCTCAATGTAATGAAGCATGATCATTATGATAATTCCCCGGGTTGATCATGCTTAATCAAATCTAACAATTTATTCTTTCTATTGTCGCTTACTCTTATATGTGTCATCTTAAAAAACACAAGTTCTCTAAAATACCATTAAACATTTAATTTCATAATCAAAACCTTATTTTAAAATTAATTATCTATGGATCTGGAAGAAGACGACCTATGGTTACTTATATACATCAAAAGTTTTATTAAAAACTAAACAACTAATTTGACGTGCTCAACAAGGTGATAAGAAACCTAGGGTATAAGACGTAATACACTATACTATCTAAAAGAATTGGTAAAATATATATTATAGAATTATTATAATAATTAATCTTTTTTGGATACTGGAATTTTGATGAAGTTAAAGAACATATACACCTAAGGATAAAAACAATGAAAGTCATGGATTGGGTATTAACTCGATCATCACTAGTGCATGGTGATTAGGGATAATACATCACATATAGGTAGAAAGTGATGGGGGATATGTTATGAGATAATTTAAGGTTTCTTTATTAACCTTTGTGAAGTATTTTAATAGGTGATGACCTAGATAGACCATGATTAATCCAATGGTATCATACATTGAAAAGAAGGTTTCGTGCTTTATACATATTATGAATCATTTTTCATGACTACATTATTACTCACTATGTTTATTAATTTTAAAAATTTAATATTTTGTCTTAATTATTGGAGAGGACCAATAAGAATTGCATTAACATTGAATGTTATGTGAAATGAAAAGACCATCCACCTGAGAAAGAAATTGAAAAGGGAGATGTTATGATAAATATTTTTATTATACTCCCTGAAATCTCAAAAATTATTATTCATAATATGAATCATGTTTATATTTCAAAAAAATAAATAATGGAACCTATCATTTTTATAATGTTAATACAATAACTCATACTTTCCTTCAATGCTTCCTCTAATCCTCTAATTACTGAAAAATGTATTAGAAACACAAAAATGATATTTATAATTTTCTACTGTTTTTAAAATGAAAAATATTTCCCAATTGTGTATCATTTTTATAATGAATCGTGTCATGGTGTAATATTATCATGAAAACTGGGATGGAAGAAAAACAATTAAACCATATGGTTCCATCTAGGTTTTGGTATGATCAATTATAATTTTTATGAGTTGGTACATTTATTTTCATTAGTATTAGTAGGTGATTTGTGTTTTTTATGTGTTTCTACAAAAATAATATGGTTAATATGTTGAATACTTTAGTACATTGAGTTCTGTTGTAGTGTTAATGAGTAGGTCACAGTGTAGTATCTTGGAGGAATAATTTTGATGTCAATCCCACATATAATATGGTTTCTCTATTTAGGAGAGGTTTCACCATAGTCTTCTTTTGGTTGTTCATTGTGGTATGGAGGTAGAGGATGTGATATGGAGTCATGCAGGGGTTAGTTTGGTCACTACTACCTACATGGGGGATGTTTTGATTAGGTGAATTTGTTGTGTCATAGCCAACTTTGGTATAGGGGATCTACAACATTTTGGTCTCGATTTCACCATACCCCTCTTAACTAGAAAATATTATTTACGATATGTTTTGTGTTGTGGCCCTTCACATTGTGCTATAGAAATGGATTCTCCCAAAACCATTGTACTGTATCCCATGATGTGGCATCTCATTGTTATATTTTTTATACTTGATATAAATACATAAAGGCCCTATGAATATGAAATTTTTAAAACTTCCTCTCACAAAAATTTTTTTCCCAAGAGGGAATTTATAATTCCCATGAAGTCCATTATAATGGAATTCGACCCCATATAAATAATATCAATTCTCTGTAGTTTATTTTCATTCATTATGTCGTCATGTATATAATATAGGCAATAATTCCAAAATTTTGTGATTTTTTTAGGCAATTCCTTCAATTTTTTATATAAATGATGGATTATATATAATTTTGTCATTTCCATGTGAAATCGTCATTTTTAATATATATTTTATTTAAAATTTGGTTTAGGAACACGACTAGTTGGTGAAATTCCTCTATGGTGTATTTGATAAAAATTTTGATTTCATATGAATGGATGTCGTAATGAGTTTTTGGGAAATGTTTTATATATAGTGTGAAATTCCATAAAATTAATAAGGGAAAATAGAAAATTGGGAACCATTGTTGTGTTGGAAAATATAATTGTTACACATAGTGTGTGTTATACTAGTAGATCTTTCATATCGATTGACTATATAATAGGACACGCTATTGGTTGTATACTTTTAATGTATTGGTTACTATTTTCTTTATATTTATGGTTATATATTCAAATAGACTAGATACAATATATGTTCTTTGTTATTTATTCATGCTTTTTCACATGATGGTGTATTTTATTGTGGTTTTATCACCTTTTTGTCTTATATTATACCCTTGAATGGTTTTTTATGATTACCTATATACTCATACATATATTCCATATTAATTTCTTACATGAATATAGTAGTTAATTTACAAAAAAAAATACGATATTTTAAAAAAATATTTATCTTATGAAAAACATTAATAAACTATATTTTTTTACATATATGGATAATATTTTTATTGACATTAGTCTTTTTATATATTCATTAGTGATATACTATTATAAGATTTCCTCAAAACATATTTTTTTCTTTTAGGAATTTTTATATGGGTTATTGCATAAAATAGGTAAATGGAAGGAAATCATGTAGTCCATGATCATATTTTAATGTTCAAAATCATTAAAATGGTACATTTTATTGGCGATAGATAGTGACCAAGAGACTCATTGTAGACTTATAATTTTTATTCTTAGGTTTAGATATTTTTATTCAAATTTTCTTTGTCATGTAATTGTACTATTATTCTAAATTATACTCTTTTCTCTCTAATTACACATGATACTTATTTCATTTTGTTTCACCTCACCAAGTGATGGACATTCCCAGGGGACTTTTCTAGTTGAACTGGGCTGGTTCATTCGAAAATTGTATCGATAGGATTCCCAACATGAAGTGTTAAGAAACATCCTGGGTTTTGTTCAAGTTCATTTGTAGATAGGGTTTTGTATCATTATAATTTGGATAATAAGTGCAGGAGGGTGCCCAGCTAGCACACTTTCAAGTCTATACATGAGTAACCATGGGTGGATAGGTGATTTTTTCAAGAAAAAAGACTTTTTTTATACAATTTGAATAAAGGGGTTATTGGGAATATATAAATATACTTTTTCATTTTTAATGTGTTATATTAAATTCATTGAATCTATAATTTCTTTAATTTATTTTTTTAAAAGACATTAATATGGATTCTATGTTTGGATCTTATGACCTGGGGATTTTCACTTAAGAAAATTAGATATTGTCTTGATTTTTTAAAAATTCCTTTAAGATGATCAATTCAAAATATGAGAAAGGAATCTGTATGAAAAGTATCGTAGAAGAATCATCTATGGTCCCATATTTAGTGGATGTTTTAATCCAAAATATTTAGACTCTTGGTTTAGTGGTTAATGGATTCTAGTAATGAACATTGAATTATCATTTAGAATTTACTAAGTAGAATCCACCCATATTCTATGGTAACAAATTACCCCAAGATTCCGATGAATGGGTTGAGAAGATTGAAATTATAATATATTTCCTCAAAACCTATATGTACTAAATGGTGGTATTTTTCACTTATATTTTTAATATAATGTGAAATAAAGCATGGAACTCTATCATGGGAACTAATTTTCATAGTGATATTACCAGGAAAAAACATCATGAAAATCATAAACTAGTTTTTTTATCCATAAATATTTTTTGTAGAAAAGAACATAGTAATTGGAAAAAAAATCATGGGGGTGTGTACAATTTTGGAGTATTCCAACAATTGGGTTCTGATTCTATACTTATCATTGGATCTTGTTACCAATAATTACCTTATATCTTAAAGGATTGAGATGGGATTGAGTGCCTATATTTGGGAAATGATGGTTCTCTTAAGCCTTTTGAATTTTATAGAGGTCGTCCACAAAGAAGACATTGAAATAGAACATATATTAATTAAAACAATCTTTTGTGGATCTTCAGTATGTGTAACTGATATTCAAGGTGTTTCTACTAACCATAAAGAGAAAAAAATGGTTCTTCATTTTATTTTTGAATTGTTTTAGGGGAATTATTGGGAAACAATCCAGTTTTTTTCTCTTATTGTGGAATTCTTAGTAAAGCCAGCCTTATC
This sequence comes from Viscum album, assembly GCA_963277665.1. Classification (NCBI taxonomy): domain Eukaryota; kingdom Viridiplantae; phylum Streptophyta; class Magnoliopsida; order Santalales; family Viscaceae; genus Viscum; species Viscum album. The sequence goes on from OY728128.1 coordinate 473,964,935, forward strand.
TATATGGAAGAACAAAATAATTTCCCATATTTTCACATTATTTAAATATTGAGAGTTTATTTGAATGATATTCCATGTAATATATGATGGACCACTCTCATCAATGGTTATATATTTCATTCCTATTCATACTAGGTTTGTGGGTATTATATTCAAACCATGGGGAATTTTTATGTGTCTATGAAAAATAAGATAGGAGCTAAGAAAGGGATTCTTTATTTACTTAAGTATATGGGCAAGGAATCTGATGTAGGGCCAGCTTATATTATAGGTATAGTTTTTATTTCATCTTTTATGGTACTAATAGTTTTTTATTCTAGTGATACTCATTATTTTATATTAAAGAAGTTAATTGATGTTTTGGGATTGAATTAGGAAATTATCCCATTATTTATTTATCTTTATTCTCCATTGGTAAAGAGGTATGAACAAGATTTTAGATGGACCACATTTCTGGTTTAAATAGGTAACGTGGAATTAATGTTGAGTTTCATAGATTTTGGTATTTACATCATCAATCTGATAGTTGGAATGGATTGGTTGATCAGTTTTATGTCCCATATCAATTGTTTTTTTCAATGAGTTTAATTTATATATCCTTATAGGGTTCCTAAATCTATTTCATAGAAAGTTTGTTTCTAGGTAGGGTAGAATGGGTCCAATTTTGTTGATAATCTATAATAAAATCATCCTATTTGTAAGAGATTTTCATTAATATTGGTGACTCTTCTTTGGGATGTCCACTAACTATAGTGGTGTGATTGTATCATGTGGTATTTCTGAAGTATTTTTCATGTTTACCAACATAGAGGGAGGTTGAATTCACTGTTAACATGACACATGTTACAATGACTATTTATATCCCATTTTCTCACAACTACTAATTTGTTGCAACATAATGTTCATCTTATGGACCTCAAGGGCAATGGTTTTTTTCATATGATGTCAGGTAGGTATTTTCCTATTCTCTTTTCCAAAAATCTATATAAAATCCTTAAAATTTTCAATAATTACCTAATGTTAAATCAACAGACTGTTAAGAATATATAACCATTTATGAGAATTGATCATATCATTGACCAACTTAGAATGCTCACTTGAATTCAAATATTAACATCCGGTCGGGGTTCCATCAGTTGAATGTCTGAGTTGAGGATGTTCCTATGATAATGTTAAAGTGATGGTATAGTCAATTTGATTTTATGGTTTTTCCATTTGGTCTCACTAAAACTTTTATTTTATTCCTTTAAATAATGAACTGGATATTATATTAGTTCTTGGATTTTTTTAAATCATGTTTGGGGATATTATTTTTGTGGAATCCTTAATATATGAGGATCACAAGGATCATTTGTATATTACCATAATATTATCAAAAGAACAACGATTTTATTGTAATACATCAATGTCTAAATTTTTCGATCTACTAATTAATGATTCTAGGGAATGTTTTATTTGAGAGGGTTTTAACAGTGGATCTTAAAAACATACAGATGGGGATGTCCATATAGTAACATTGAAATATTTTTTATATCTATTTTTTTTTGAGGTGCGATGGTTACTACAGGTGGTTTGTTTTTAATTTTACTTTCATTCATATTTTTATGAAATAATTTACCAACAAGGGTTTAATGTTCAGCTGTAATGAAAAGATACATAAATAATTTATGGAACTAGAGGAAAGATTTACTTTATCACTATTTTTTATTCATTTGGAACCATGTATAAGTTTAAATGTTTTATGAAATTATTTAGGTATGAAATTTGGATTTTTTATTATGAAGGGTAAGTGGGAGGTGGCATATGGATATCACCTATTATTCCATCACGTGATGTACTATCCAACCCTTGATCTTGAGTTGGAAGTGGTTATGTATTCACAGAAAATGTGGTGTCACTATCTCTTTGGGGGAGTTTTTATGGTATACAATGATCATAAGAGTCTGAAATATATTTTTACTTAAATGATATGATCTTTTGAGATCAAAATTTAGATGACTATCTCAATACATTTAATTTTGATTGTTCTTGTAATACCATTAAATATAATTTGGTTTGATATTTATTGTGAAATAATAAACTGACTCAATTCTTAATGAAATCAGTGGTGGATTGGTCAATGATAACTATTCTTTATGAGATGATATTGGTAGTTAAAGAGGCTTGTGACAAGGGTTTACTTACATTGATAAAGGATAACTCATTATTTTATGACTGGTTTTAGAATGAAAATTTTTTATACATTTATTTCCTACACATTAGTGAAATCCATAAAGGTTGAGATTTCACATATGAGTGGTATTTCTCTCCTATTAGTGCTTTGTGTTTTAGAATCATGTTGATTATTAAATTATCATTAGGATAGGAATTGAATGATAATGGACACCTGTCATTCTGGATTGTAATCCTATCGAATAATAACAATTTCATGATAGGAAATAGAACTATTGGTGGTCATGGATATGGAAGTTGATGGTAGATTTTTTATAAAAGTGCCATAATTTTAAGAGACAAATGGAGGACCATCAAAGACTTGATGGTATGTTACACCATTTTCCCTTCCTTGTATGGGTGTGCTGTAGGATCTGTAGGTAATTATTAATTTTTGTTCCATGTAATTATTTTAGGGGAGGACTAATTTATGTTATCATTGATATAATTACAAAATATTCTCATTTCATCCCTATCAAGTGTATGATGATAGGTGAATAACTAAGGAACTTGTAAGTCGTAGATTTTTTATAAATTCAAGGGTTTCCATATATGATATTTTCTGAAAAGGACCCCCCACATATTGGTTTTGGAGAGGTTTCCACAAGGTGATGGGTTCCTAGTTGAAATTAAGCATGTTGTATCATTTATAGATGGATGGAAAGATATAGAGAGCTATTAAGATTCAAAATGATATGATCTAATATTGTGGAATTCATTTTGGTGGTTATTGGGAAAGGAATATTCATCTTTTCAAATTAGGTTATAAAAATAGTGATCATTTTTTATTATGATGGCACACATAGAAGCGTTCGATGGGTATCCATGTTGATCTCTCTTGTGTTGTGTTGAATTTGTATAGGGTTCCTGTTTTGGGTAGAACCACGTTCATGCGAATATGGTAAATGTGTAGTTGATCTGGAAAAGTTTAGTAATAATACAATTCTATTTAAAATATTATTCTAAAAATCTTCATTAACCAAAATATTTTTAGGTTGGTCATAAGTTCCTTCTTCTAGTTGCACATCACATTGGAAACCCTTTGTTGGGTAATTGGTAAAGTTCATATTGAAGTTTATTTTCCCATTTTAGATCATTGAATGACTTGGAAGGTCTATATATCAATTGGACATGATGTCTCAGATACATTATATTCACAATATGTTTCATATTTCCCAATAGAAGAAGGTATCAATAATTCCTTTCCTGTGTGATTTAATGTAATGATGTTGATTGTTATACTGAAATCATAGTAGTTGAAACAACGGTTTATAATATGGATCACTGGGAAAAGGTAATGTGTGGAAAAAAAATACCCATGGTCTGTTTGTTATGGAACTATGAACGAGATATCAATGAGAAATTGGAATGATAATCATTAGTAAGTTTGCAGTGGCCTTCTCCCTTTTTGAGTCTCGAATCATGAGTACATTTTGGGGAGAAATTGGGGGGGGATTCTAACACCCTCTAGGAATTGTTTTTCACTCAATAAATACACAAGGTTTTTTTATGAGTTTTTTATGTAATTTTTTAATTTAATGTATTTATATAGGGGATTAATTAATGTATGGTCTGGGTTTTATTATGATGAGTCCATTTGCTGCATTGATGAGGCAGATGTGGCATAGTCTTAAATAGTTATAATCTTGGTTTCACTTCCATTTTCATTATAAATGGTCCATGGAGGTGAGTTTGTGGTATATGATTTCAGTTTAGTTTAGAACCTGGATATTGAGGAAGATGATGTGGCATGTAATCCTACATGATTTGGTTAAGTAAGTTCTAAAAAATTGGTGGGTATCTATACTAGGGGGAGTTGTATGAAACATAACATCTATTTGGTAGAGAGTTTTTGTAGCTTAGTGGTCTTGGATTTACTCTAGAAACCCTTTCGTATAAAATGTGATCTAAAATATGATTATTTTTCATATTTATGACCATTAGGGATGTGGAATGGACTTTAGTATTATACCATTGAAATGGAATCTACCAGTTTAGTAACTATGTGGTCTAGTAGGATACAATGTAGTTTCATATTTTAAAGACTTATTATAAACAAAAAAAATCCCAACAGAATTACAAATTAATCCAAATTCCTATTAAATGCAATGGTTCCTATGAAATATTCTTGAAATCCCTTGAATCCCCATTGGGGTGGCCATTATCCTCGACCTTTGTAGATTAATTATTTCAAATTTCTCTCTATTATTGAGTATGATGTCTCTATAATGTAGTTATAATTCATTAACTTCTTAATGTTATTCTTTGATTCGTATGGTTTATTTTATATTAATTACTTATTAGATTCCATGGTTGTATTAAATTAAAATTTTGATTTTTTTAAAGGTTTTTTATTTTAAAAATGCATTTCAGGACATCAAATATTGTTGAAATACCTCATTGTTTGATTTAATTTTAAAATTGATTTTTGTCATCAAAATAGTAATTCATTGTTATGAATGGTGTTTATAAATATTTATGATTTTATTCAAATAATTTATTGAAAGGTAGATCTTTGGGAACCTTGGGTGCATCGATAAATGGACTAGTCACTATTAGTGTCTGTTATACCAGTAGATGATTAATATCGATAAACTGTGAGAGAGGAATCGATATTTATTGGACTCACATGATTCATAGAAAATTATTTACCTTATATGTTATGGTATATATTCTCATCAGAAAGGTCCAAAATATTTTCTTCCTCTTTTATGCATGCATTTACACATGATGGCATATATCATATTTGTTTTTTAACTTGTACATCTTATGGTGTATTCAGTGATGTATTTTCTTATTCTTATCTACCGTCTCATATATACTCGTTATATTCCATGATTTTTTGAATATGAAGGAAGTTTTATGAAAACCCAATCTTTTTTTAGAAAAATGGTTTTATCTTTTGATATATTTTTATAAACTAGATTTTTATTAAATCCAAAAATTAAATTTTAAATGAAATTAGACATTATATAGATTATGTAGGTAAATAATAATATGTAATGTGATCAAAACCCAAATTCTAGTTTGGGAATTTGTAGACGTGGTTCTACAAGACATATATAATTGGAAGGGAATATTTTATTTTTTTCTCCTTCTCTTAGGTGTTTTCATCTTCATAGTGGGAAAGTTTAGAATGACATATGGTCACATAGAGGCTCATTTTAGTCTTGTCTGGATGTTTTCATGTTTATGTACTTGTCTTGATATTTTATGTATCATGGAATAATATTATTCACTTAATTTAAACAATATTCTTTCTCTAGTTACAAAATAAGACTTATTTCGTTTTGTTTCAAATCACCATGTGAAGGACCTTCTTGGGTGACTTGTCAAGTTAACAAAAGATTGTTCGTTACACTCTAAAACTTGTAAGGATATTTGTTAGTTATTTATTAAAGAACAATTTCCACCAATATCTTAACATTTAGATTGAAATTTAATTTCTCAAAATAAAGTCGTAGGATGATAATTTCATTATTAACTATTGGTAAATTTCAAAAGTCATTCAAGGTATGATTTTGGAATTTCCAACAATCTTGAATGGAAAGTGGAAATTTTATTTATTAGCAAGATACCATGTCTCCAAATGGAATTATCTATAACATAAATTTATAGAAATTAATAAATCTTTTTATATTATCTAAATATAGACTAGGATATTGGACACTCTTAGTGATCACATGGTTTTGGGGACAAAATAGATGATGCGATTTTGATGAAATTCTATAAATTAAATCCATTTGGAAAAAATAATGAATTTAATTCATGTAATAAGCTTTAGAGAAATCATGGAATAAATTTATTTAAGTGTTATAGTAAATGTTTAAACTATGTAAAATAATTCCATCATGAAAAATATTTCTAAAGTGATATGATGAGGCCTTCAATTTAAAGGAACGATGAAAAATCACTATTGAATGGTCCATCCACAATCAGATTCTATAATTTCATGGATTATGGACATTACAATTATTAGTTCATGAATATGAGGGTTAATTTTGAAAACAATGGTAATAAACCTCTTAATCCACTTAGAAAATGGAATGAAAATGCGATTTCATATGCTGATTTGGATTATGAGAAATATGTATTGAATGATTCAGCTACTATCAACTATATTATTGAAACATTATTGTTAGATTATGGATCTAAAAACTCTTTTAAATATGATTAATTTTCTAATGTTATCACATCTCCACATTAATGATTTTTTTATATTAAAAAATGAGAAAAACTAATTATATGATAAGCATATATTAAGTGTATAGCTCCTCCAAGATTTTCTATTATAGGAGTATGTATCCTATAAATAATGTTATTTTCCTTACAGTGGAACTTTGTTTTTGTTTTTGTAATATATTGGTTCTCTTAATATATATAATAAATCCATTTCTAAGGTAGGTAAGTCATGTTTGATATTTTTCATTAACCTGTGATTGAATTTTAGTTTGATGATTAATACAAACTTCTAGTAGATGTTTCTTCCATTATATATGTATTACATCTCGTTATTTCAGTATATTTACCTAAAATAGTTTGGGATGAACTCAACATTGAATATAATCGTATTGTTTAGTATTATTATGATGTATTTCCACATTACATGCATAGTCTTCCCCTGTATTTTGATGTTTTGATTCAATAGAAATCGTGCATGGTGTTATGACTATTTAAAAAACTATATATATAATAGTACCTATTTAGTTGTAATAATTTAAGATGCAAATCCATTATAATCCTTATAAGGGATTCAAACACCCTCATGTCTTACCATGGGGTGTACCTATAAATTTTTTATTAGTAAATAAGGTTTAAAAAAAATTTCATTGATTACTAAAAACATTACAAGATAACTATAAAGATAATATACTCACTACCCTATATTGATGATCCTATTGATGAATTACAAGGTTCTCGGTATTTTTTCATGACTGATATTCAATATTGAAATCATTATCTAATAGTCAAGAAATAGGATATACTTAAGATATCATTTTATATGAGTTATGGTAATTATGAACATTTTGTAATTCCATGTGAACATACCAATCATTCTAATATCATTATGGATTTAATTAATATAGTATTTACATATGTTATTATTATATATTTCAAGTGAATGTGTTTTTGGATGAATCTCATAGTTCTTTATTCAATATTCATCTTGGAAGTACAAATATGTATAGTGATATTAAATAGTATTTTTGGTGGGATAATATGAAAAGGGATATTGAAGTGTGTGTGTGTGTCTCGATGCCTATTAGGACAAAATGTTATATTTGTGATATTGAAATCAATGTGTATTTAAAAACACTACCCATATAAGAGAGAAATTGGAAAACCTTATAATGAATATCATTATTGAACTCCCTAGAACATCTAATGGATAAAAAGTTATTTGGGTTTTAGTTAATCAAAGTAAGAAATAAAAACAACTCATTGGCATCAGAGAAGAATTGTAACTTAATTAATTTATATGATTTATAATAATGAATTGGTGTGGTATCATGGAGTACTATATTCAATTTTATCTTATTGGGATCCAAGGCTTAACTCTCTGTTATGAATAAGTCATCAAATGGATCTAAACAAAAATATTATCTTGAGTTATGCATACCATCCTTAGAAATATTGAGAGCATGAGGGTACCATTAATATATTATATATCATATTGAAATATTTTTCAATGTATTTAAATAGTGGTTGGTATCAGCACATTCCTTTTTTATATTTTTATTACAAAAATTCATTTCACTAATTTATACATATGGATGATTATGTATCCCTACATGGTACGGGGTTTAGAACTCCAACACCAGAAAATAAAGTTTGAGAGATAAATATATTATAACATGGTATATTATAGGAAATGGTAGAGAAGGATATATCTATTCATAAAAACATTAGGGAATCATAGTCTCAACCAAACAGTTATGTTAACAAACATCGATGAAATTTGGAATTCAATGTTTATGATACGGTATTATATTAAATATGTCATTAAAAGAAGGTTATGAGATTTTAAAATAGGTTATATTCAATCCCCATTACCTATGTAATTAATTATTTTATTGGTATTTATTCTATTAACCTGGAGCTTCTACTAAATCCCTCTCATGTTAATAATGTGTTCCATGTGTCTCTTTTGAGGAAGTACAAGCCGGGTCATTAAAATGTACTAAACTAAGATATCATATCACTAGATCATGATCTATCTTATTATGAACAACTAATGGATATTCAATATAAACTATATAATGTTCTATAAAAAATATCACTCACATGGTGAAGGATTTATGTTGAAAAATTAAATTTTTGTAAGAAATATGGGAACCCAAATATTTTATGTTGAAAATAAATCATTACTTAATTATATCCATGAAAAAAAAATAAAGGGATAAATTCATATAATGGGGGTAAGATATAAGACCCCATTATTTTAATATATATTTCTATTTGAATAAATTTAATTTCAGTGATAGATTTCATTGCACCGAACACCGTGTCTAAATGATTTGTCATATACTATTAAAATATTATTATTAAATGTCATGCTTTCCAAATAGAAATTTGATTTTCATATATGAATATGAATAAATATATTATAAAATAATATTTTTTACACATTAATATAATTAATTATTTGGTCATTAAAAGGGTAGAACTGAAAATATATGCATATGGTAGTAAATATAGCTATTTTCAGAAAAAAGGTTTTCATGAAAACTATACTTTTTGATTTTAATAAAATAATTCAATAACTATTGATAAAATTATTTTATTGAAATTTATAGATTGTATATTAAATCAAAATTTTGAACATTCATATAACTGTTTTCATTAGGAATCTAATAATAATTAATCTTTTTTATACTTTAAAATGAATATTCATTAAAAAAGTTCTTGTAGCGTTTTGAGTTATTATTTTAAAATGACTCAATTACACTTATTAAAATTTAATGAAATAAAATAGATTAATTTTTTAGTTATATTATATAACCTAATTAAATAACGTAAACATAATTTTTTATCAAAATATTATTAAAATATGTAGATTTGTTTACTACAGTTTGTGTTAAAAATTTTTACTTGGGGGTGGGGGTTGACCTAAGAGATAAGATTTATAATATAAAAAAACATTCTTTATTTTCATTTTTTTTTTGGTATTTCAAAATTATTCTCCCATTATTTGAATTTTTTTCAATTTAGAGTGACATTATTATATTAACACATTATTGTAATTTAATCATTTTATTCAAAGAATGTCCCCTCACCCCCTTATAAAATAACATTTCCACTCTTATCCTCTTCACACTTTATGATTGTTTTATACCATAAAATAGCCACCCTATTCCCACCCACAAATCCATCATAATGATAAATATGACCATTTTTATCATAAAAAACCTTTCAATTCTTAATGTGTAATCAAACTTAGGTTTCTCAATGAAGAGGTATAACACATAACCAAGTACTTTTAGTTTTATTTATTATTCTACCACATTTAAATATTTAAAAATAATTCTAATATAATTACATACACATCGTCAATATTTGGAGTTTTTTTATTATGATTGATCAACCATATTATACCTCGATTCCATCAAATGGGAAATCAATGAATCTTTTATCCATAATCTGCACTACCACCACTAAGTAGTGATACGATTAATTTTCAATCCCCATAATTCATGGTTTGTAATTATGAGGTATTTTATGTATATATATATATATGTATGTATATGATATTTATGAAATTTTTATGATTATATTATTTTAGTAAATTATCTAACTTCATAAATTTATATTTATTGTAAAACGATAACATTCTGAATAATATATATGGACCACCACCTCCATGTAGTGATATGATCCATTTTTCATCGCAAATTTATATTAATAATTATGATATTTTATATGAGTAATAAATATGTTAAATTTTAAATGACTATATTTCAATATATTATGCAACCATGACCGATCTACACATATCGGAGCTGTCGAATTGAATAATACATGGAAAATAAGGTATTTTTCACATGAATGTTCATTTTAATAATGAATTTAATAGTAAAAATAATAATTATAAATTAAATTTCATTTTTTATATTATGTTATGTTAGAATATAGTTCTATAATATATGTATAGTAAAAATATATTTACTCTAAAATATATTGAACGTCAATGAATCAAGAAATCACTTATTGTATGGGTTTATGTACAAATGTAAATTATTTCTGGTATTTTTTATACAAAAATATAAGTGAATGAAATAATATGGATGTTATACTTTACACCAAAAATAGTTTCCTATCATGTTTCCATTTATTCATCTTTTTATGTATTAATACCATTTTCCATCATTGTTACATAAAATTAAAATGAAAATTTTTTTAATTGAGAATTTTACTTTTCCCTATTTTTTTGAAAAGCATTTTATTCTAGGTCCACAATCTTAAAAAATAACACCTGAATTTTATTACCTATACTTGAAATGTTTAAAAAAATAATTAATTTAGACTTTAAATTTATTTATAATGTTATATATATTAATATTTTTTAAGAAACATTTATCATACATATTGTCTTTTTATTTTTTATGATGGTGTGACCAGAATGTTTCATTTTAAAATATTTGACATGATTAGATTTTCATGTATTCCTTAAAATTATTTGATTTTAAAATTAATTTAAAATTTTCTGTTTTTTCATTAAAATTATAATAAGTTATGTAATTGTTTTAAAAAATTTCAATTTTAAATATTTGATTTCAAAATTAAATGGAAATTTAATCCAAACATATTCCAAAGATTTTTTATTAAATTTTTCATCTATGATAACATATTTTGATGTTAGTTTTGGATTACTAGGATTTTGATCTAATGATACCATACTTATTCCTTAAATGTATTATTAATGGCTATTATAATGATATATTTACAAAACATGTTTATTTTCCAAAGGTTAAGCTATGATGAAAGTACTAAATTTTGATGAAACCCACTTCTTTTCCATGGGTTTTGATATGATAATAAGATAAATATCATATGGTCTTCTGAAAATAATATTCATTGTTTTACTTTTCTGAAAGGTATAATTATACTTATATACACCTATAACACATTAGGTGAATATAGATATCTAATTTGATAATAAGCATTGGAATGGGGATTAAATGCAATAATGACCCAAGAACATTATCAATGAAATTTCCCTTCTTATAATTATATCATTTAGTATAAATAAAATACATCACATATAAGATCTAATAACAAATCATTATCATTAATTTATAATGATACTTTAGTCATCAAACTAAATAATAATAATTCCAAATATTACACTGGGATAATAAATAATAAATAAGATAATAAAATTTGAAAATTTGGATATTCTTAATCCACTAGAATGACTGAACTCATCAATAAAGCTATAGAAATAATGTATAATTTTAATCATAAAATAATGATTTAAAAAATTAAATTATATATAACCTTAGGATGAAATTGAATTGATTGATTAATTTAATAAGAGGTATTTTTTGGAAGTAGTTAACCCTTATGATAGTTAAACATTTGACCGTTTGAATAGTAACATGACCATTAGAATAGTAATGTGACCATTCAGAATTATAATATAGACAATGGAATAGTAATGTGACCATTAAGAATTGTTACATGACTATTCCCGGATGTGGATCTGACGCTTCCTCACATGGAGGCTATTGCCCCCTCGTCGTCTTTAACACTTCCCCCTCCCCTCGACTCCTCAAATCTGGTGGTTTTGAATCCCTCTATCATTTCCCAGGACGTCCAAATGATAAAGGAGATCCTAATTCACCCAATTACTACCCACTCAGTCCGACATCCTCTGATTCTTGAAATTCTTATAAGTATCATCCATATGCCTTCGGTCGATGGATCCCCAATAGTTGATTTCCATTCAGCGTACTTCATCTCGGTTGTTGAGCTTCACCAGTAGACCGTTGTGGCCCATTTTGGTGTGGATAACCCCATCTACATCTGTTCCAGAACATCGTGTATTATTGGGGACTGTAGTCTTTGGAACTAGTATTGACTCTAAATTGCAAATCATTTTGTGTTATGCTGGCCTCACACAATGATTTCATGAATACCTGGTCACTATGTCCTTAATCGATCAGAAAATGGTGTGCCAATCTATTTTGGTGGTCTATGAAGGCTCATTTTGGAAATGATTCACCGCAAGCGGTGGTTTGGGTGAACATACTTGTTCTACCCCTCCCTTTCCACAACCTTTCCATCCTTCGCAGATTTGGAGACACTCTTGGACCCATCCTTTGTGCTGATGAACAGACTCTTCATCTTCAAGATGAATGGGTGAGTAGCATCTGCATCAAGATGAATTTATCCCAGCCTTCTCCATCCCAAATCTTTCTTAGGGAGGGTGAAGCAATGACTTGGTGGAAATCCCTCATATTTCTTTCTCTCTCTCTTTTGTGCACCTTATGTAATTTTCAAGACCACTCTCTCCATGTTTTTTGTCTGGTTCTGTTCAAGTCAACAAATCCTCCGACTAAGCAACCATTATCCTCTAGTGAGCCTGAGGTGTGGGGGTTTATCTCGAAAGCACTATTTATTCCCTCCCCGTCAGTTCTGGTTTTCAACACTCATCCTATAGCCCTTGTGGTCATCCTTATAAAGCTTTTACATTCCCCCTTGGATCTGACAAATAGTTTGGGGATGGTTGGTGGTGGTCATCTTAACTATTGCACTGACTTGGTTCTCTATTATCCTACTTGAAACCATGTACCTGAACAAGAAGAGGTTTATGTTTTTCTTGATCCACTAGTATCCTTGGGACGTGAAGTTATTTCATTGGATAACCCATATCTAAATCACAGAAATGGAAAGGAACCAATTCTTGATCACTGCCCCTCGACACCAAGTGTGCTACCTCTATCAAATAGTTTTAGATTACTATAATTTTTGAATTTAAGTATAGAGTCCAATATTTTCCCCCATTCTTACAGTGGTGTCCGAAACCGACCCCATACTGAATGGGAACAATCATCCTCTTTTTCCCATCCAAAGATCTCTTTTGCAATTGGTGGTAAAGCCTTCTGCCTTCGTTCCCCATGATTACCTACCTAATCTGAAATGCCTGGGGATTGGGTCCATAGGTAAATACTAAATCCCTCATATCAGAACAAATATTTTGATAGGTTTCCATGGTTTCAATCCTTGAACACAAATAGTAACAATCGGGAATCTGATATTTTTCTAGTAAGTTATGCTTTCATCACTCCATGCATGGGGACTTAGATAACCAGCACATTTGGATTATCTAGAATTATTCCTTGTCAGTATAGAGGGTTTCTATTTCAAGATATCATATTTTTGTGAAGTCATTTATGGTGTTTCCTCTTTCTTAATTTCCTTCATTTATGCTAAATGTGATCTGAAGGATATGGAACTTCTTTGGAAATATTTTTTTGACCTTGATACAAATCATGAGTCCTGTCTTGTTGGTGGGGATTTTTATTTCATCCTTGATCCACATGAAATAAAAGGTGGAGGAACATACCCATTAAGGGACATATATGATTTTTCAGGCATCGTGGCTCAAACTAAGATTCTCGACCTTGGATTCCCAGGAGATAAATATGCATAGCGCAAAAGGGTAGTTGTCAAATGTAGAGTCTGCTTGACCATTTCATTTCTAATCATAAGAACATTTCATCCTTTCAAACATTTAAGGTGGATAATTTAGTCTTAGAAATATCTAATCACTCCCCTCTCCTCCTTAGCCTTTCAGGAACAAATATAATCCATGACCAGTTTTTATATTCTTGATGTAGGGAGGGTGACACTGATTTTCTCACAATAGAAATCTTTTCATGAGAAAGTCCTACGCACAAGAACTCTTTGGTGGGCCTTCACAATCACCTTTTAAGGTTGAAAGAGGAATTACATCTATGGGAAATCTAAAAACACTCTCGCTTTCGTGACTTGGATACCCTTAAAGACATTATTGTGTAGTATGAGTAGGAAATGAAATCTCAATGGGATGATATTGTTTTTAGAAACCTTGTGTGATTGTAGAATAATGTTTCGGACCTACTCCATGGGACGGAAAGAAGTTATAGGGAGAGATCATAGGTGAATTGGTATAAAGAGGGTGATAAAAATACTTCTTTCATTCATGCATGCATCACGGAGATGAAGACTTCCAAATCTCTAAACGTCCTCCATGAAGATGGCACATATACTAATGTCCCACTGGTGGTGTGAAATATGGCTGAGACACATTTTCATTCCTTACTTATAGATGTTAACCCTCACATCCAGGCTGGATACCCGGTAGGGAACTGTGCCCACTTTGACTCCATACAAAACATGTGGTCTCCCATGACATTAGTAGGGTCTTTGAAATGGTTTTGGAGGAGTATGAGGTGCGGAGAGATGTCTTGGATCTTAACTCTAAAAGTTCCCTCGGTCCTGATGGCTTTCTAGGATCCATTTATATCACAACATTGTAATTCATAAATCATATACTAGTAGAATTTATTTTGGACTATTTCTATGGGGTAATTTTACTAAGGATAGAATGTTTCACCACACTAATTCTAATTACCAATGTGATGGACCCCTCCTCTTTAAAGCAATTCAAGCTGATCTGCATTTGTATTTTCCCCTAAAATGTTTTTCCACCGTTATTAATCAAACACATGCATTGTACCTTTATAAGTTGATTTCAGATGAGCAGTATGGCATCATTCATGGTAGGTCCACTCAATCAGCAATTGTTACAGCATATGAAATGATGGGTGATATCAACTAAAAAGGATCGTGCGCAATCATTTCCATTAATCTTGACATGTAAAAACCCTATGATCGGGTTGAGTTAATTTTAATAATCTGAGTCATGTGTTGTATGTAAAGATCCGTAAAATTCAAGGGAAACTTTTTTCTTAATTTTTCTTGGGATTTTACAAGAACGCAGTTTCTGACGGCACCTGATTCCAAGGCCCGGTGTGCCCAGAATCAATTTCCAAAATTTAGCTCGGGTATATTTAGTGAACGAACGAGCGGGTATTCCTAACTTTTGAACCGGTGCTCGGGATTGAATTCCTAGGGCACCGCTGGAATTGCAGCGCCGGTAATTTCTTAAGAACACCTTTTACGGAGTTGTGTTTGCTCGGGTGAAGTTATTAATTAAATGGGATAAATAAATAATAAAATAAAATATTGTGCTAAGATTTTTACTTCTATTCTATGTAGTTTAAACCTAAGCTTGGTGGTTGGAGTGGGACCCACTAATATCCTAACTCCACTACGTAGGATATTAGGGAAGTGGGGCCCACACAATCCCCACCCCTTCAAATCCCTTTTAACCTCCCTCTCGTGCATTTAATATTTAACTCACCCGCACCCCCTTTAAAATTCCAAGTCAACTCTCTTAATTAATGAATTGAATTAAGTTATTCAATGTAATCAATTCTTGAATTCATTTTGAATTTCAAATTGAATGTTGGCTTAGGTTTTAATTAAATAAGAAAAAGTCTTATTTCTTTAAGGATTGTTTCATCGTGCGAGAAGGGTGGAGAGGAATTGATCAAGCTTGAGAATCATCATCCTCCTGCTAGAAGAATGCGAAGAACACACCGTCACTGACAAAGAATGCCGACCTCCGACGAATGATGACGAATAACGTTGATTCCTCGGAGATCGACGATGCGATGCCATGTACCGTGATGCCGAATGTCCTCTTCTCTGTGACTCCATATACCGAGATGTCGTGTATCGCGATGCCAACGATCCTCCTTCCGCGACGTCGTCTTCTACGACGTCCCTATTCTGAGACAAACCTCATTCGACGACTTCATCGAGGTAGGGGTTTGGAATTTTTGTTCGCGATTTTTCATGTCGTTATTCGTCTTTTAATTTGGGCCACCTGTTATCATTTTAATAGGAGGTGGTCGGACCGAACGAACATGGCCGACCCTCCTTCCCCTTTGATGTTGTTCGTTGAGGCTCAAAAGAAGGCGGCGCGGTGCAACGGCACCGCGCGGAAACATAGAGGAATGCGGCGAAGAAGTGTGGTGTCGTCGCGCCGCGCCATTGAGACCGAAAGAATCCATGGCCGGAGTCGGGCCACGACAAATGGGCGTGGCGCCATCACACCACGCCGAAGAACCACGAAGGGCCGCGGCCGGGGCGGGCCACGGCGGAGGGGCGCGGCGCCGTCGCGCCGTGCCGGTCGGACCATGTGGCCGCAGTGGAGCAAAGGAGGGCGGCCGGAGCCGCCAGTTCGCTGAAGGGAGGGACCAACTGGTCCCGCATGAGGCTATGGTCGGCCGTTATGGCTGCCCAGATTCCAGAAAACAGGGGGTTGAACCCTCGGTCAATTCCAGCAGGGCGGACCTGCTGGGGTCCGTCGTTTCATCGAAGGGGGTGGCGGTTCCCCCCCCCCTTCTGCGCTCGCGCGGCGCACATTGCCCGTGACGGCCAGGCCACCCGCGCCGGGCCTGGCCGCCCGCACCAGGCTGGTCTGCTCCCTAATGGGCTGGACCCAGACCCGGTTCGGGTCGACCCGGTTCGGGCTGCCCCAGGGGGTCTCGGGCCGGGTCTGTCTGGGCCCAAAACCCCCTAAAAACTGGAAGGTTCGTTCTTTTGCCCATATCTTGGGCAACAGACCTCCGATTGACGTACTGTCACTTGGATTGCGATTATTGGATCGAGATGGTCAATTTGGTGTATTACAATCAACGTTTCGGAGAACTTTGTGTATGGCCGGGATGGTTCGAACACGAAACCAACTGGGCCCTCAGAGCGGGAATGCTTATAACTTGAGCTCCCGACGTCTGATTGAAGTGTAGTTGATGTTGTATTATTATTCATAGTGAGACGGACCTTTTGGATTACACCACTCGAGGTTTGGACGCAGTTGGAGTGCGGTCGGGTTGGTTTTGACTTAAATACCAAACGGGCCCCTGGAACAAAAAGCCAATAACTCTCAGACCATGCGTCCGATTGACACGCCGTCTATCATGTTGAGTTCCTATTGTCGAGAAGAAACATTGAGATACATCAACTCTGTACTATGTGTTAGTTGATGTATCGACCCCTTGGCTCATGGAGCGGAACCTCCCAGAATTGAGCATGATGTGTGCGGGAACCATAGAGCTGGCTGCGACTACGATGACTATGATGACTGCACTGAAATCCTCCGTGGGTTCGGCAATGACGAAGACTGCACTAAAATCCTATTTGGGTTCAGCAGCGACGAAGACCATACTGAAATCTTCCATGGGTTCGATGGCAATGAAGATTGCACTGAAATCCTCCTTGGGTTCAGCAGTAATAAAGACCATACTGAAATCCTCCGTGGGTTCGCCGCCGATGATGACTTCACTGAAATCCTACGTGGGTTCGGCAGCGATGAAGACCATACTGAAATCCTTCGTGGGCTCGATGGTGATGAAAACTGCACTAAAATCTTCTGTGGGTTCGGCAGCGATGAAGACCGTACTGAAATCCTCCGTGGGTTTGATAGTGATGAATATTGTTCTTGTATCCTACGTGGGTCTGGCAGTGTTTGACTCTGTTCATTCTATCCTACGTGGTTCTGGCAGAGTGGCTCGTCTATATCCTATGTGGGTCAGACAGCTTCGCTGGTTTAGTATCCTACGTGGGTCCCAGATTAGATGAATTAGTGGTTATATCTGATCATCTCTATCACCTTATGAAGAAGTATACCTGTGTGAGCTGATTCTTGACTTTCAATCAATATCTTCGATATGATTGACATTCTTTCCTATGTGTATTGGGTTGTGTTATCATGTGTGGATTGGGTTGTATTCCTATGTGGATGTGATCGAACTTGGGCTCGGATGTCGGAGCCGATCGAGAATTGAATACTTAGGTATATGTATGGGTATATACCTAAGTAGTGTTGATAGTTACTTCGTGCTTGTATCTTTACTTTGTGGATTATCCTTTATGGATTTTGGGAGACCTTCGGGGATCTTGGGGTCTCTACTGAGTAGCGTATACTCACCCATGCACGGGCTATGCCCGCACTACGTTGTGTTGGATGCAGATGATGGACATCATTGATCGTGGTTGAGGCTGGTGGAGCAAGTCGGTATCTGGAGGTGGACCACTAGGCGGGACGTACACAGAGCGGATGGCTGGACCGAGGAGCTGAGGAGGCTATCTATACCCACCCTTCAGGTGGGACTTCCAGTGGACGGCTTGAAGTTGCTGCTTTACTTTCAGTTGCTGTACTTTCTTTCCACTTGTACTTACTTTCAGTTTGGGTTTGTATTCTGGCCCACATACTTTTCCGCACTACTTTTTTACCCAGTTTTACTTAGTGTTTACTTCTGCTTGCTTACTATGTAGTGTTTGTTTACTTTATAAAGGAAATTCCTTCCCCTTTTATCGGGATTTACGCATTGGTGCTAGTCGCTAGGCCCTAGCCTATGGTTGTCGGGCTTGGGGTAGTCACGACACGGGTCCCGAGGACGGGTCGTGACAAATTGGTATCAGAGGAGTTCGGTTCTACCGCAGAACTCAGGACTCTGATCTTTATTATATGTGAAGCAATAGTGTTTAGGGTATTGAGTGTGGTTATCAGTCCAGGGAGTCCAGTGTTGGTGTGGCGGCCGACGTATCCGGACACCAGGACCCTGACTTTTGATTTCCAACTCAATGCACGAAAACATTGATTGCATGTGTGTTTCAAATGTTTTCTTTGTGATTACTTTGTGTCAAGTCACCAGGTATATTGTTTGACCATGGCGTACCTATTTCTTTTCATGATGGACCCATGACGGCAGCCAGCTAGGGTTCCGAGTTTTGTGCGAACCGACAGCCCACCGAGTGACGAGGCCTTGGTGCAGGGCCCTTTTTCAGCGGAGGCAACGGCAGTACCACTACCCGCCGAGCCACCGATGCTACCAGCCCCATCCGATGAGAGTGCATGTCACCTTAGTGCACTACACGAGTTCCAATGTCAGAGACCGCCCAGGTTCCGTGGTGAGACATACCCTTAGGCAGCCGAGGATTGGCTGGAGGTGGTTATGTGAGTTTTCAGGTTAGTGGGGACACCAGCTGACCTCATGGTGATACTCGCAGCAAGCCTCCTGCACGCGGCAGCAGGCAGATGGTGGAGCTTGATGCTCTAGCTGCACGATGAGGCATCTCTCATCTGGACGGACTTTGAGAGCCTCTTTCCTCAGAGTTCATCCCATCCACCCTCTGTGCGTTGTGCATCCATGAGCTTCTACAGTTGTGGTAGGGCAGCATGTCAGTCGCCTAGTACTTGGCGAGATTTACCGGTCTCTCGTACTATTTGACGGACATGGTACAGGACCCATTCCTCCAGGCCCGGACCTTCGAGCAGGGACTGAGGTATGAGATTAGGGCATTGATGGTCTCCCTCAGCATTCCAACACAGACATGAGTACTGGAGTGATCCCTTATCATAGAGGGCTTTCTTACCGAGCCTAAGCCAGCAGCGAGACCTACCGTAGGGTGGCACGTAGCAGAGTCATCTGCAGATGGCAGTCGACGGATGTCATAGGGGTCCAGGCAGACCGGACCATCAGGCAGACGACCTCAGGACACAGGCTCAGAGGTGTGGGGCACACGGCATAGTAACATCCTTTCGAGGAGCAGACGGTGCTACGCATGCGGCGGACAGGGCCACATGGCTCGTGACTGCCTGACCCGTCGTGCAGAGGAGCAATAGACGGCTGAGTAACCACCCAGGCAGAGGTAGAGGTTCGACCGTGGCGGTACATAGGGAGTAGGAAGACGAGGCCGAGGAGTTGGTCAAGCGGAAGGTGGTGGACGACGTTTTGAGGCTCTACCACCACCACCACCAGGAGGTCCACCCCGACCACAGGGGAGAGCACAGCTTCAGGCAGGTGAAGCATACGTTCATGGAGCTCCGGTAGTGGGTGGACAAGTGCGAGATTAGCTCCAGGCATGGATTCCTTTTCCAATAATGCATCTAGCTTCGTTGTTTGTGTTTCTTTGTGTCCTTGTACTTTGAGTTGCAGTAATAAAAGACACTTGCAATAGTGACATTTTCTTTCTTGTCTTTTGTATGTTAATAGTAAGAGGTTCTTGATAAAAACTGTTTAATTGACCCTCACATACGAGATTTCTACTGGAGGAGACCCAGTGACCACACACTATTGACGACAGTGTGACTCAACCCTTGGAGGCGAGAGTAATGGTTGGATCTATTGGTAGCATCGTCGAGGCCTTACAACGTCATCCATGGCATGAATTAACTGATCATGATGAGATTGACTGTATTAGGAAAGGAACGTGGTTTATCCATGGGATGAGACCAGATTTCTCTTTTCGGAAAAGGAGAAATATTTTCAGCTTTTCAGAACATTAAGGAAGAAGGGACAACCCTTCGTGTGGTCAGACAGATGTCAGCAGAGCTTCCAGCATCTGAGACAGCGGCGATGGCTTGAGTTCCTCCAGGACTATGACTTTGAAATAGTCTATAATCTCGGAAAGGGGAACGTAGTATCCGATGATCTCAGTAGGAGGATGGGCATCCAACTACCCGGGGAGGCGATGGAGCAGCTAGCTGCATTGCAGATATCCATAGTGGGTAGAAATGGAGCATCCTTTCTTCAGTCACTCACAGTTACTCCTCCACTACTGCAGTGGGTCAGAGAGGCATAGCGTGGGGATGCGGATTGTGAGATGCGGCGTGCGCATATATTCTCAGGACATGCATCTGATGGATTTTCTGTAGGAGGAGAGCACGACATCCTTTTCAAAGGACGTACCATGGTACCGGTTTCTTTACATGAGGTGGTGCTGATAGAGTTTCACACTTCCCCTTTAGCGGTACATCCATGTGTGGAAAAGATGTACCAGGATCTCAAACGACATCACTGGTGGCTGGGTATTAAGAAGGTTGTGGAAGAGTTCATTTCTCGATGCCTCACCTTCCAGAGGCACAGCATGGGGACACTGACTGTGAGACGCGGCGTGCGCAGATATTCTCAAGACATGCACCTGATGGATTCTTTGTAGGAGGAGATCACGACATCCTTTTCACAGGACGTACCATGGTACCAATTGCTTTTCAGGAGGAGGTGTTGAGAGAGTTTCACACATCCCCTTTAGCAGTACATCCATGAGTGGGAAAGATGTACCAGGATCTCAAACGACATCACTGGTGGCCGGGTATGAAGGAGGCTGTGGCAGAGTTCATTTCTCGATGCCTCACCTACCAGTAGGTGAAGTCAGAGCACCAGGTATCAGCAAGCCTGGTACAGCCCTTGGATGTCCCGGAGTGGAAGTGGGACAGGATATCTATGGATTTCCTGAGTGGACTTCCTTGTACTTCCAGAGGTCTTGACTCCATTTGGGTGATTGTTGACCGACTCACCATGTCGGCTCACTTCTTACCCCTCAGAGAGCATGGCTCAGTAGAGATCTTGGAACGTCTCTATGTTCTAGGAGATTGTTAGTCTTCATGGTGTTCCATCATCTATTATCTCCGATCGAGATGCTCGTTTTACTTACCAGCTTTTGAAGGGGTTTTAGGAGGCATTCAGGACGTAGCTATGTCTGAGCACCACCTTTCACCCTCAGACGGATGGTTAGACAGACAGGACCATTCAGACTCTCGAGTACATGCTCTGTGCATGTGTCCTCGATGTTGGTCGCAGCTGGGAGGACCATCTGCCATTTGTGGAGATCACGTACAACAACAGATACCACTCCACCATTGGGATGGCACCATATGAGGCATTGTACGACCGACCATGCAGATCACCTATGTGTTGGACAGACCCTGGGGAGTCAGCACTTGTGGGACTGGAGATGGTCTAGGCCATGACAGAGAAGGTCCAGGTCATCCAGGAGTGGATGGGGACAGCTCAGATCCGGAAGACGTCTTATGTTGATAGGAGTCGGAGGCCACTGGAGTTCGAGGATGGCGACCACGTCTTCTTGCGGGTCTCACCTCGACGTGTATTACGTAGATTTGGCCGGGCCGGCAAATTATCTCTGCGCTTCATCGGACCAATCCAGGTCCTCCGCAGGATAGGCGAGGTGGCTTGACGCCTGGCTCTACCACCTCAGTTGCATCGGGTGCACGGCGTCTTCCACGTATCTCAACTGAGGAGATTCGTGCACGACCCGACGCATATCATTGACGATGGGGGTGACTTTTGAAGTGGTCCGGGTGGAGATCGAAGATCGACAGGAGCGGGTCTTACATGAACGGTCGATACCACTAGTGCACATCAAATGGCATCACAAGAACATCCAGGAGAGCACTTGGGAGCGGAAGGCTCAAATGCGTGCTCAGTACCCTCATTTGTTCCCCTAGTTTATGATGTATCTTTACGAGGACGTAAAGCCCTGAGGTGGGAGTAATGTAAATACCCATAAAATTCAAAGGAAATTTTTTTCTTAATTTTCCTTGGGATTTTACAAGAACGTAGTTTCTGACAGCACCTGATTCTGAGGCCCGGTGTGCTCGGAATCAATTTCTGAAGATTAGCTCAGGTATGTTCAGTGAACGAATGATCGAGTTTTCCTAACTTTTGAACCAGTGCTCTGAATCGAATTCCAAGGGCACCGATGGAATCGTAGCGCCGATAATTGCTTAAGAACACCTTGTCTGGAGTTGCGTTTTCTCGGGTGAGGTTATTAATTAAATGGGTTAACTAAAGAATAAAATAAACTATTGTGCTATAATTTTTATTTCTATTCTAGGTAGTTTAAACCTATGCTTTGTGGTTGGAGTGGGACACACTAATATCCTAACTCCACTATGTAGGATATTAGTGAAGTGGGTCCCACACAATCCCCACCCCTTCAAATCCCTTTTAACCTCCCTCTCGTGCATTTAATATGTAACTCACCCACACCCCCTTTTAAATACCAAGTCAACTCTCTTAATTAATGAATTGAATTAAGTTATTCAATGTAATCAATTCTTGAATTCATTTTGAATTTCGAATTGAATGTTGGCTTCTGTGTTAATTAAATAAGACTTTGTCTTATTTCAATAAGGATTGTTTTGTTGTGCGAGAAGGTTGGAGAGGAATTTCTCAAGCCTGAGAATCTTCATCCTCCTCCTAGAAGAACGTGAAGAACACACCATCACCGATGAAGAACGCCGACCTCCGACGAAGGATGAAGAATAACGATGATTCCTCGGAGATTGATGATGTGATGCCTGGTACCACGATGTCGATGGTCCTCTTCTCCGCGATGCCGTATACCGAGACGTCGTGTACCGCGATGCCAACGATCCTCCTTCTACGATGTTGTCTTCCGTGACGTCCCTATTCCACGACAAACCTCCTTCGACGACTTCATTGAGGTAGGGGTTTGGAATTTTTGTTCGTGATTGTCCTTTCCGTTCTTCGTATTTTAATATGGGCCGCTTGTTATCATTTTAACGGGAGGAGGTCAGACCGAACGAACACGGCCGACCCTCCTTCCCCTTTTATTTTGTTCGTTGCAGCTCAAAAGAAGGTGGCGCGGTGCAACGACACCACGCAGAAACATAGAGGAATGCGGCGAAGAAGCACCGCGCCGTCGCGCCGCGCCGTTGAGACCGAAAGAATCAGCGGCTGGAGTCGGACCGCGACAAAGGGGTGCAGTGTTGTCGCGCCGCGCCGGAGAACCACGAAGGGCCACAGCCGGGGTGGGCCGCGGCATAGGGGCACGGCACCGTCGCACCGCGCCGGTCGGACTAAGGCCACGACCATTGGCCGCGGTGGAGCAAAGGAGGGCGGCCAGAGCATACGACCGCCGGTTCGCTGATGGGCGGGACCAACTGGTCCTGCATGATGAGCTCGACAGCTGATACGGCCAGCCAGATTCCGAAAAACTGGGGAGTTGAACCCCCGGTCAACTCCAGTAGGGAGGACCCGCGGGGGTCCGCCTTTTCATCGAAGGGGGTGGCGGTTCCCCCCCTTTAGCGCATGTGCGGCGCGCGGCGCCCGAGCCGGCCTGGACCGGCCGTACCGGATGGACCGGCCGCACCGGGATGAGCATCCAGCGCTGAGCCAGGCCACGCCCTAATGGGCCGGACCCGGACCCGGTTCGGGTGGACCCAGTTTGGGCCGACCCAGGGGGTCTCGGGCCGGGTCGGTCTGGACCCAAAACACCCTAAAAACGGGCAGGTTTGTTCTTTTGCCCAAATCTTGGGTTGCGGACCTCCGATAAACGCACTGTCAGTTGAGATGCCATCCTTGGATCGAGGTGGTTGTTTTGCTATATTAAAGTCAAGGTTTCGGAGAAATTTGGGTGTGGCCAGGTTGGTTCGAACACGAAACCAACTGGGAACTCTGAGCGGAAATGCTTATAACATGAGCTCCGGACGTCCGATTGACATGCCGTCAACTTTGTGGGATTCCTCTTAGTCAGAAGAACCTTTTGGCTTACTCTTATCGAGGTTTTCACGCAGTTGGAGTGCGGTTGGGTTGGTTTTGACATAAAAACCAACCGGGCCCCTGGAACGAAAAAGCCAATAACTCTCAGACCGGGCGTTTGATTGACGTGTCGTCTGTCACGTTGAGTTCATCTTGTTGAGACGGAACTTTGAGATACATCAACTCCGAACTACGTGTCAGTTGATGTATCGACCCCATGACACGTGGAGCGGACCTTCCCAGAATCGAGCTTGCTGTGTGCGAGAACCCTAGAGCTGGTTACGACTGCGACGATGATGATGACTGCACTGAAGTACTTCGTGGGTTCGGCAGTGACGAAGACTGCATTGAAATCCTCTATGGGTTCGGCAGTGATGAAGACCGTACTGAAATACTCTGTGGGTTCGACGACAATGAAGACTGCATTGAAATCCTCCGTGGGTTCGGCAGCAATGGAGACTGTACAGAAATCCTCCATGGGTTCGACGGTAATGAAGAATCCACTGAAATCCTACGTGGGTTCGACAGTGATGAAGACCGTACTAAAATCCTCCTTGGGTTTGACGGCAATGAAAACTACACTGAAATCTTCTGTGGGTTCAGCAACAATGAAGACTGTACTGAAATCCTGCATGTGTTTGACGGCGATGACTACTGTTCTTGTATCCTACGTGGGTCTGGCAGTGTTTGACTCTATTCTTGCTATCCTACGTGGGTCTGGCAGAGCAGATGGTCTGTATCCTATGTGGGTTTGACAGCTTAGCTGGTTTAGTATCCTACGTGGGTCCCAGCTTAGATTAATCAGTGTCTATATCTGATCATCTCTATCATCATACAAAGAAGTATACATGTGTTAGCTGAGTCTTGACTTTCAATCAATATCTTCGATATGATTGAATTGCTTTCCTATGTGGATTGGGTTGTGTTATCCTGTGTGGATTTGGTTGTACTCCTATGTGGATGTGATCGAACTTGGGCTCGGATGTTGGATCCGATCAGGAATTGATGACTTAGGTATATGTATGGGTATATACCTAAGTAGTGTTGGTTGTTACTTCGTGATTGTATCTTTCCTTTGTGGATTATCCTTTGTGGATTCTGGGAGACCTTCGGGGGTCTCGGGGTCCCTAAAGAGTAGCATATACTCACCCCTGTACGGGCAATGCCCGCACTACGTTGTGTTGGATGCAGACGATGGACAATATTGATTGTGGTTGAGGTTGGTGGAGCAAGTTGGTATCTGGAGGTGGACCACTGGGCGGGACGTACACGGAGCGGACGGCTGGACCGAGGAGCTGAGGAGGCTATCTGTATCCACCCTTCCGGTGGGACTTCCAGTGGAGGGATCGACAATTTTTCTTTACTTTTAGATGCTATACTTTCTTTCCAGTTGTACTTTAATTTTAGTTTGGGTTTGTATTCTGGCCCGCTTACTTTTCTGCACCACTT
Organism: Viscum album; assembly: GCA_963277665.1. Lineage (NCBI taxonomy): Eukaryota > Viridiplantae > Streptophyta > Magnoliopsida > Santalales > Viscaceae > Viscum > Viscum album. The sequence continues at coordinate 473,991,019 of OY728128.1, forward strand.
TTCTACCCAGTTTTACTTAGTGTTTACTTCTTCATGCCTACTCTGGGGTGTTTGTTTACTTTATAAATGAAATTCCTTCCCCTTTTGTCTAGATTTACGCCTTCGTGCGAGTATCCAGCCCCTGGCCTATGGGAGGCGGGCTTGGGGTAGTCATGGCACGGGTCCCGAGGACGGGTCGTGACAATGTATGGTTTTTTACGAGAGGGTGGTCTATCTCTTCTTTAGATTCATTGTGTCTCTGTTGTTCTATGCTACATTTAGGGGGAGAATTTGTGGTTTCTTTAAATCAGTTTGAGGGATAATACATAGGGATCCTCTCTCACCTAGTGTATTTATTAGGGTTCAGGATACCATTAGTAGAGACTTGAATAAAAGTTACTCTGATGGTTATGTCCTACCTTTCTGGTGCAAGCCAAACCTCCCAAAAATCTCTCACATATTCTTTTTGGATGATCTTATTATCATTCTCATTGGTTTCAACATGAACATTCAAAATCTCAATCATATCCTTGATGTTTATTGTAATTGGAGCTGGAAGGCCATCAATAGTGTGATTATTGGTGTTTATATCTCAAGGATAGGATCATGGGATTAGGTCAAGAGGATTGAAGATAGATTGGGGGTCTCTCAGAGACACGTCCCCATGGATTATTTAGGGGCTCAAATTTCACTAGGTAAGAGTCATATACATCATTTTGAAGGTATTGTGGAAAAAATTACTACCTGTATTCTTAACTGAAAAACCCATTTTCTTTCCTTTGGGGAGAGAATTACCTTGGTCAATAGTGTGTTAACATCCATCCCCATTCATGTCCTATTAGCCACTTTTTCTACCAAGATGATTCTTCATAATATCAAAATAATTCTGGTTAGTTTATTTGGGATGCCCAAGTAGATGGGATATCCCATTGGGCCTCGGGGCAAAGGATGGATCACAGTTTTGAGGAGGGTGGTGATAAACTCAAGATAGTTTTGGATTCCTGTTTAACATTGTAGGTGGGAGATGCTCCATGCTTTGGGATGTTACTCTTCATCACATCGTTACTCTGCAGCAACATTCGAGGTGGATTGTTGGAGATGGGTCGATCAACATCCAAAGTGAGAAATGGTCAGGGAGTATCATCGGCCTTCCTGTTTTCCCCATTCCATAACTTTCATTCTTGAAATAAACATATTTCCCTACCTTAAACTATGTTGTTCTCACCCCTCTCACTTGGACCTTCTCCACTGTATTATGATCATGAGTGAACCAAACCGGCTAGAGTCCATGGGCTCCCAGTCCGGCTCATTTATCGAGAAGTATTATCATGGGAATTTTCAATCCAACGATGGAAATGTCTCTCGGGGTGGGTTCCTTTGGTGTACTGGCATCCCGACCATGTATAAATTCTCCATGTGGAGGATCCTAAATTGTGATCTCCCCAAAGATAAGGAGGTGAGTTGAATAAGGATTTCTATTGCCTCCAAATGTTACTGCTGTTGTGGATATAAGGAGGAGATAACCAAGCATTTATTATTTAATGTTTATTTGGCTACCTATATCTAGAATATTTTTAGAGACTTCGTAGGGCATGATGTATCGGGTCTCACTGGGAAAGACTTTCTCTGGGTTGGGTTCTTCACCTTGGTGGACTTTGTGCTAGAATAGAGAGCACATTATGTACTGTTCATAGAAGGTTGTTGGATTTTATGGTGATCTCATAATAGGGCCTTGCCCGAGAGGCGTTCTGGCTCCATCATGTCTTTGAAGTCTAGGTAGAAGTCCCTAGTGATGGAGTTTTTGATGATACTCAAGTGGGGTGGATGGACCAATTCCATTCGGTTAATCATGGATTACAGTATGATACCTTTTTTATCTCCAAGGTCGTCTCCTCGAGGTAATTGGGTTTGATGGAACCCTCTCAAATCAGGCCTCAAATTTAATATTGAAGGTTCATATATGAATGGTTGCATGAGGGGTGGGGCGTGGTTTTAAAACTTAAGGGATTTTTATTCTGGGCCTTCAGTTGGTGGTTTGGTCTAGGCGATTCTCTCATGGATGAGGCTACTTCACTGCTCACAAGGCAAGAATTATGCCACTCCCATGGATTCCTTATTCACCATGTTGAAACACACTCTATGACTCTCCTGTGACCAATTCACGATATTTTTTTCATTCCATGGGCTTTCACTTATTTTCTCCACAACTGCAAGAGGCTTCATCGTGGTGACACTTGTCTTAATCACGTCTGGAGAGAAGTAAACAAAGTCACAGACTTCCTGGAATCATGGGCATCACCTTCCCACCCTCATATTATTTTTAATAGTATTAGATTATTCCCCCCTCAGAATTTCATCCTAGTTCATGCTGAATTCTTTGGTATGTATAATTTTGGGACATTATGAGTAATTTTGATCCATGTGCACTTTTATATTTTAATAAAAATTCTCAACGTTGGATGAATGTGTAATAAAATTTGTCATATTATTAGAATTAGTATTTTTTAAATAAATGATGTTTTTTATTTAATATTTAATTTATCATATTTACAATTTTATTTTAATAAAATTAATTCCTCTTTTGAATGAAAAACATCGAAAAATGGTTATATGTAATTTTTTAGATATTTCAAAAGTAGTTGATTTCTTTGTGAATAGAGAAATACATTAATTTACAATTTTTAATATTATAAGTAAATAAATGAAATGTTGGGTAATTGCTGAGTGATGGACTATTTATGTTTCAATTATATCTAAATTAAATCGTCTAGGTTTTTTATTTAGTCAGAGAATCAATACTATTCATAATCTTGAGCAAGAATAATAAATGAATGAATAAAATGCTCAAAAACACCCCTCCCCCTATAAATACAATCCCTTCTCCTCACACCTCCTTATCCTTGAATATTTTTAAATATTCCAAAATTACATATCCAAAACTCTAACCCACTTCCAATACCTCCTAGTATCAAAAGAATACCGAACCCAATTTCCTTAAGGAGGATCTGAAGGAGACAACATTTAAGCTTTCAAATCCACCTTCTATTGTTCAAATTCATTCTACCATATGCCTTATCAAAACCTAACCTATGTAAAATATTATGAAAACACCAATTTCATATAATAAAATAATTTTATTTATATAGTGTATTATCAATCATATCATTTCTTGTCTTATCCTTTAATTATAAAAATGAAAATAACATTTGTGATGTTCTGATTCACCATCTTCATGGTCAATGAGTTTTCATTTTTCATTACTACCTTCAAGGCAGATCATAAAATAATTTTTATCGTTATAATAGATTATAATATATTTTTTATAACTTATTTCATTCTATGTATCCAATATATGTAAAAAAATATTAAATAAAATGAAACTAGTTCATGATGGTCATAAAACCCGCCAAAATAAACTGTTCATTTTTCATTAAATTTTTATCTAATTAATAATTCTCATGTCTAAAAAAATGATATATGGTAAAATTTAAAATTATACAATTATATTAATAGTATTTAATTAAAATTTTGGAGCTTTTCATCCATTTGACAAGAACACTCATAATTATAATCAATGTAACTGACCATAAAAACCATGAAAAAAACACTCTGAGAATAAAACAATTAATCATTATAGCCCTTATAAATTCCCATAAATTGAATTAATAAAAATAAAATAAATAAAATATATGTTGATAGGGTACTTAATTTTGTAATTAATGGATCTAATATTACTATCTAGTACATTAATTGCAAGTGTAGATCACATTTAGAAATAAGGTAATAGATCTCTCTAAACCTCCAAATTACCTTTGTTTCATGCTTTCTAAATCATTACACCAATTTAATTATTCATTATTCATATATAATTCTAATGAATTATTTTTTGAATATTACAAAACATAATTACCATGTCAAATTCATAATTATTTGTTGTGAAAATACATATTTTGAAAGGATCCCATCTCAATTTTTTCTGATAAGCAAGCCAAATTAAAGGGAACATCCCTATTTATTACCAATTTTTAACTAAACTCCCTAAACTATTTTAATGCACAAATATTTTTTTTAAATTCATAATTTTATCAAGAAAAATATATTATTTCATTTATGGTTTTTTACAAACAATTTTTCATTGTTCCTCTTTAAAGTCTCTTTAATATTTTCCCTAATCCCGTACAGAAGTGGATCATTTATAAAGCACATTGAACACTCTTTTTCAATTCTTTCACTTCATTTAGACATCATTTATCATGATATATGCCAATATTCCCTTATGAATGTCCAATTATGATTTAAATTAATTATTTCATGACACCATTATGATATTCCCTTTGGTTATTCCATATGACATGATTATTGTAAACATTTATTTCCATAGGTATCCATCATGCGTATTACGTATGTTTGATTTTTTTATTTGGTAAACATATGCATGAACATGTTATGATGAGCTTAACTAGATATATTTCAAATGCATTGCGTAATTTCTTTTTCTCATTTGATGTCATGAATATGATTAGGGTGTGAACTTAACCTAGTTTGGGACATTCTCCACCATGTGATATTTCCTTAAAAGTGATCCTAGACTCACATATATGTCATGATATATATTACTAAAGCATTCCTATGTTGTCATGATCACATGATTTCATATTCAATATGTAATTATTACGTTTTTCTTAATAATTTTTTGTGCCTTTCTAAGTCATCAGGTTATTCCTTTAAACCCATGTTTTAAACATTATTCCTATGTTTATACCAATCCATGGATTTTATGCACATCCCCATTTTCTATGTATTCCCCAAGTTATCAAATGGATTTGTAGGAGCTCAAAGAAAGTTAAGATCTTGTTATTGAACATTAATATGATTTTTTCTATTCTACTTACAAAATTTAAATTTAATATACCTAGTATTATAGAGACATTTTACTTTATGATCTTGGGTTTTTCTTTGATGGTTAATTATACTTAAAATCATGTAACAATGTGGGAAAAATATAGGATCACTATCGTTTTTATTAGAGGATAATCTAGTAATTTTCTAAGGATTAGGATTTGAAAAATTTAGTAATAAACCTAGGAATAATTCTATCATCATAGAATATCATTATTGAATCTTAGGGAGTCAGGTGTTAGGATATACATTTGATTAAAATATGTATTCTTCTATGTTAAAAGTAATTGTAGCACCCCATGTTTCTCATATGTAACCCTTTATTTATGATTTTTTTAGTTTATAATGTATACAGGTGATGTTTGGGATAGTTTGGTGAAATTTTGTAGTATTTTGGGGGATTTTAAATTGGTTCATGATTAGTGCACAGTTTGGGAAAACAATGCAGCACTTATAGGAAACAATGAATAGTGAAATAGGGGAAAAAGTGAAGGCACACGGGCTGTTCATGATTTGTCCAAACCTTGTGGAGGCCTAGGAGAAAACGTGGTGTGTTATGAATTTGTTAGACATTGAGATTTGGCATGGTTATCACATGGTTTAGTAACCATGTGTGCCAAATATATTATGGTCATCTTTAAGGTAGTGGCTAATGAATGACTAGCAGATGGTTTTCCAAATGGTTAAACTAAACCACGCGCATCAAGAAACTACCTCCATAAAAAGTGTATCTCAATCAATTTTCTCATTAACTCCCAATTATTTTATCCTATGCATCCCTAACTCAGGATTTGTCTTTCCCAAAGGTCTAGAATGGTATTCGCATCGATCTGAAGGTGATCTTAAGGATTCCCTTGTCGATTAGATGCATATTTCCCACAATATGTCATCATTCTTGATTATGCTTGGTATTTCTCTTAGATCTGCTTCATCATCCCTCATTATTCTTATATCTACACCTTCTATGGGTATATTTCATGTTATGATTGTCAAATATGTTTATATTTATCCTTTTTAATTATATGTGATGATATCTATGGTGGGTTCATAGAGATTCCACCCTGTTTTGGGTTGTTTATTTATGGAATCTATCATTTTCACCAAAACTCTCGAGGTAGACTACTTCACTCACACCACCATTTTCTATAACTGAATAGATTAGTTTTAAATTCATTTAATTTCATGAAATTGATTTTGAAACTTTTTTTTCAAATCATGACATTAATCATCTTTATTGATGATTTATGGATTTTCATGAAATTATAGAATTGTGGTAAATTTTTGTGCAAGGTTCTTCGGTGACATGATTTTAAGATGTTGATTTTAAAATATGTCATTTCTAGATTGTGGCAATGGATTTTTGGAAAAATCTTTTCAATAAAAAGGTTGTTTTATTGAAATAGTTTTGGAATGTTGGGATTGGAATGTATTTTGGGCATACATAGTGTGTGTGTTCATATTGCATTTATGAGGCTTGGTAGAAATATGAATTTGTTCTCATTGTCACAAGTTTAATGCCACATGGGATATAATTACTTTGTGATGACTTGGAAGATTTACATGAAACTTCTCATGAGTATGGAGATGTCATAACAATGCAAGCATGGTTGTATAGGTGGAATGGAATGGTAATACCAATTGGAACTTGTGAAATGGTTTTAAAGAATTGTTTGGTTGCTTTCATTGAAAAATATATTTTTATTGGAAAACAGGTATATATGAAAATTGTTTATATTTAGTTATAAACTATTTTGGAATTTTTTTATATAAACTATTTTATAAAAATATTTCTAACAGTTATATCCTAGTGGTATGAGTAGGTAATTTGTTGTGGAAAACCTACAATGTTTTAGTACTTTCCCCTACTTTGGAACATCAGTGCTTTTATAGATTCTATCTACTTTGATATGGGAAAAGATGACTTATCATACGTATTTATCACTACTTCAATATACATGGTCTTTTTGGTGAAGTTGTATCATGGATCTTGTGGATCATAGAGTGATGTGGTTGTTTTGGAGCTTTATTAGTTATTATTATTATTTTTACTTTGATATTTTAGTCTTACACTATGGTAATAAATGTAATGTTGAGTTGAAATTCATTTTCATCATGCATCATGATGTGGTTTCATTGGTTGGTTATTTAATTTTCAAATGGAAAATGATTCCCTCCATGTATTGAAGCCCTTCATTATTTATTTCCATCCTTTGTCATCTTGGGGATGTACCATAAGTCCAATTAACATCTCACCACCCTCTTGAGAGAATGATAAAGGGTAGTACATTAATAATGGTATCAATTTTGTTTGGTCCAAAGTCTGTTTGAGTAAAATGTTATCAACTTTTTTGGTCCTTGACCAACACGTAGTCATCAATTATTTTTTCCTTAGTGTTGAATTCATTCTTGTATATTCCTTGATTTGGGATCCTAGGAAGGAGTGGGATGATTGAGACTTGAAATTAATAGCATAAAAATATTTAGACAAAATTTTTCTATGAACTTCATGTTACTATGGAGTTACGTACATTATTGTTTTCGAGATAATTAGGATTCAGATTCTCATTATTATAGGTTTAGCCAATGAGATTAGCATGACATGAATTTTAGTAATTACTTACCACTAGGTTTTCATATCTAATTTTGAGAATTGATGTATGATTTTGTGAAATATGATATTTTTATAATATTTTAAAAAATTCAAATGAAAAACGTTCAAATTAGAATGATTGTGGTGTTTTGAAAATAGTTTTATTTTAAAAATCAAGTAAATATTTCTCAAAATGGTTTCATTATAAATTTTTGATTTAGGACTGAAAATTTGTGATATTTTATATGATAGAATTTTAAATTATATGCCTTCAGTTTCTAAGGAGTGGGACTTATGGCTTTTTATTGGTATAAAAATGGAACTTAGTGGGTGTCATCATAATTGGTCGGAAAAGACCGTTGAGAATGTGGTTGAACCTAAGCCATAGGTGAAACAATATTTCGCCTAAAGAATTACCTAGGATTTTCAACCCATTATGTCATGACTAAAGCTGTATACTCTTTTCATGAAATCTATTACTGCTAAAAATCCATGTGGAGTAAGTACAGTTGTCCTCGTGAGAGGATGTCAATATTTTAGCAATAAGAGAAATAGAAAGAGGGACAACTATTATCAATTCTCGAGAACAAATCAAATTTGTGCCATTGGAGAATGTAACCTTCCTATAATACCAATGACCATGCCTATATATTTTTATTGTGGGTCACTAAGTCACATAAAGAGAAAGTGTACTACACCACTAAGACCATGCCACATTTTCAAAAAGATGGTTATCTTCAACAATATTATTGAAGTGCTCCAAGTTCATGTGCTTGGGACACATCCCTTGTACTGCATGCACTATATGAAATGAATGGGAAAGGAAAAAATAGTTAATATCATAAGTATAATAGAGTTAACCATGGTTATTCTACAAATACTATGACTCCTCGGTAGGGGAAATCTCAGTAGGGCAACAAAGAACAAAGTGCAGTGACAATGAAATTATAGGGAACTGAACAAGTGATTGGGGATGATCAGCAATGACCATATATGGTGATAGGTATGATTCTTGTGAATTCTACCCTAGGGTGTGTTTTTTTATACTAGTTAATCAAATTACATTATTGATTCACATGATTTTTATTTGCTGAGTTTAAAACTTGAGATGATGCCTTCTATGATAAACAATTTTACTCCTCTTACTCAAAGAGAATGCCAAACCTTTATATGTAGAAATGTTTCTATAAATATTGATGGAATTGAGTTGAAATGGGACTTATCAATAGTAGAGATTGATTTCTATGATATAATCCTAGAGATAGATTGGTTGAAATGGTTAAAGGCTTCTATCGGTTTTTTTAGCTGAACAGTCAGTTTCAAGACTGAGGATGGTGTTGAATATCTCATTAAAGGAGTTAGGGTTATAAAGACAAGTGCAATGGGATTTTTGGAACCAGTAGTGTGAAGGATATCTTACCATTGAGATACATTGAATTTTTTTATTGAAGAGATCTAAAATATTATTTTTATCCAGCAATCATGGATTAGTGTTTGGATGTGCTTCCTGAAAATACCATTGGGTTACCACTGGTAAGGGAAGTGGATTTTATGATTGATCTACTCCTGGAGACTTTTCCTCTCTCACTTATATATTATTTAATTCAACCCACAAAATTAATGGAATTGAAGTGTAGTTGGAAAATATGGAAAGAAAGGGTTCCATTCTGCCGTGAATGTCTTCATGGGAAGAACTAATATTATTCGTGAAGAATGAATATTGAACTCTAATGTTGTTTGTAGATTATCATATGTTTAACCAAGTAAGGATAAATAACATGTATCCAATCCCATGGATTGATTATCTATTCGATCAATTTAGGGGAGATCAGTGGTTATATAATATTGAATTGTGACCAGGATATCACACATTGCGAGTTCATAATAAGGATATTCTGAAAAATAGGTTTCAAAAGTATATATGAACATTTCGAATATGTGGTAATTACATTCAAACTTACGAATTCCCTAGTTTTCTTTATGGAATTAGTGAATCATATATTTCATTGATATGTTGATTCTTTTGTTTTGGGGTTTATGGATGACATATTGGTGTAGTCAAGGATAAGGAATGAGCAAGAGCAACACTTTGCACTGGTGTTGTGAATTTTTAGAGACCACCGGTTGTATTCCAAACTATAAAAGTGTGATTTTTGGATAAAACATGTATTCCTTAATGTCCATGTAAGTTATGAAAGAGTTATTTCAATAGATCTATAAAATATAGAAGCAGTTATCTCTTTTAAACTGATAAAGAATGTCTTCGAAATATTATGTTTTGTTGGTCTAGCTGGTTATTACTAACTCTTTTTTAATTATTTCTCATGACTGTAATTTCTTATGATAGCTTTTTCAAAGAATAATGTTCATTTTTAATCGACTAATGAGTTCTAGAAATCATTTTAATAGTTGAATGTTCTCCTTATATTAGCACCTATCTCGATATTTCCTGAATCATGAATAGGGTACATGGTGTTTTTGGATGCTTCCGGATTTGGTTTGGGGTGTGTTCTCATACAAGGAGACCATGTTTTTGTTTATGGGTCAAGGAAGATGAGGGTGAATGAGAATAATGAACCAACACGTGATTTTGATTTAGATTCAGCCTTCTATTCTTTGAATACATGGAATAATTATCACTTTGGTGAGAAATTTACAATGTTTACAGATCATAATATATTGAAACATGTTTTCTCAAAATGAGATTTGAATATGAGGAAAATATAGATGTATTATCTCCAAATCATTGACTTTGACTTCATGTAAAAACTAGGTAAAGGTAATTAGGTGGCTTAGACATTGATATAAAATTTGTATGCTTAGCAAGAAAAATAAACTTTAGATGAGTAGTAGTTAATGTCAATTCTATAAGACATTCATATGGAATGGGATGAACCAGGTGATGTTGTAGTGTTCTTTCCAATTGTTCTGGTTCATAAATTGTTAAATATGGTGAAATATGTAAAAACATCAGATGAAAAATTCTTGCCTATGAGGTCAACAATCAAGGGTTGGGAGACAATTATAGGTTAGGGTCTAAATGAGAGTTTAGTGATGTGGTTTAGAAATCATATGGTTGTTCCTATAAAATCTATGAAGAAACATCTTTATGAAAACCAACATTAGATATGGTCCACCGATCCTGATAGACGGAATATATATAATACTTTTCAAATGTAGTTTTTCTATGTCGACATGAAAAAGGAAGGAGGTTGAGTTTGTTCCAAAATGTTTAAATTATCATTAGGATAAGGTAGTGCATCAGCGACCAGTAGGTATGTTATAGTATTTAACTCTCCTTTTTTTTGAAATGGGATAAGAAAACTATGGATTTTATTACATGTCTCGCTATAATGGTTCGTAAACATGATGACATATTGGTGATAGTGGATCAGCTTTCGAATTCGGTCAATTTAATCCCTATTAATGAAACCCATACAATGGAGGATATATCCATAATCTATATCTTATAATTCATTAAGAGACATGGAATATGAGTTTCGATGGTATCGAATAGATATCCTAGTCTTACACAACATTTGGAGAATTCCTCACAAAAAATCCATTGGGACTCAGTTGAGTATAACTACAGCATATCATCCTCAAATCGATGGCCAATCTGAATGGATGATACAAACATTTGAAGACATATTATGGGGTTTTGTAATGGATTTCGTGGCTGGTGGGAAGAGAACATTCCATTGGTGGAGTTCCCATATAACAACCACTATTAGTCCCCAATACATATGTCTCCTTTCGAAGCATTCCTTGGGTGTTCCTATTGTGTTACACTTTTTTTTGGGTGGAAATGGGTGAGAATTCAATAGTGGCATTGATCCCTGTACAAGAAACAATTAAGAAGATTTAGTTGATCAGAAAGAAGGTGGATATGGCTTGGCGTGTGGATCATCATCAATAGTTGTTGTCATATGCAGTGAGTGCTAATGTGGTAATGATGATTTTTCTAATGCATGGAAATCTTCAATTTAGGAAACATGTAATTTAATCTCCTTGATGCATAGGCCCTTTTGATATACTTGAATGGATTGGAGAGTTGGCATATCGACGGGAATTTCCCCCATGGTTCAGTGAGGTGCGCAATGTGTTTCAAGTATCTGGGTAGAAAAAGTATCATCCTGACCTTGACCTTGTCATACGATGTGATCACAATATAATAGATCTAGATGATTCATTGGTACACATCCAAGTGTGAATTATGGATAGGCAATAGAAAGTATTTTTTGGAAAAGGATTGGTCATGTGCTAGTTTTGTGGCAACATGGTCAGATTCAGAAAGTTACTTGGGAATGTGAGAAGGAAATTAAACTGAAATGGCTAGAACAATTTTAGAGCAATGCTATTTTTATACTATACGAGGATGGAAAGACCAATGGTTGGGAAAATGTATCACCCCTGGTTTCTAGTATTTAGCACATTCATTATGATTTTGAAGTATATAAAATATATTGATGATGTTTGGGAGAGTTTGGGGAAATTTTGGAGTGTTTTTTGGGATTTTATAAAGGTTCATGGTTAGTGAAAAATCTTAAAAATCAAGAAACCCCTATGGGAAACCATGAAAAATGAAATAGTGGAAAGGGGAAGGTTCACGGGATGTGCACGGTTTTTCAAAACCATGAGTAGGACTCGGAGAAACTATGCCAAGACTTGAATTTATTGGACTTCAATCTTTTCATAGTTGGTGTGTGGATTGGTTATCGTTCGATCCAACCATGTGAGGGTCATCCTAATGGCAGTGTCTAATGCATGGTTATCATATAGTTTTACTAACAATGTGAATAAACTATGCATGGTAAGAAACTACCCCTTAAAATTTTGATCTCAATCATTTTTCCAATTAACTCACTCATTTTTTCTTCTATTCATCCCTAAATCAGTATTTTTCTTTCCCATAGGTTAAGGATGGTTCTCCCATCAATTTGGTGGTGATGTGAAAGATTTCCTTTGTGATTAGAAGCTGATTCCTCAAAGTATATGATAATTCTTGATAATTCCTTGTGTTTTTCGTAGATCTACATCTCCCTCTCTCCCTTTTTCTTACATCTACAACCATTGTGGGCAGATTTCAAGTTTTAGATGAATAATATGGTTATATTTATCCTTTTTAATGATATGAGAGTATATTTAAGGTGGTTTGGGGAGATTCGACCAGTTTTTGTGATGTCTTTTGTGTGGTTTATCATTTCCTCCACAACTCTCAGGGTTAGTGGATTCACTCTCGAATCCTCTTGATAGAAGTAATTTTCTTAATTTAAAATTGATTTAATTTCATGAAATTTATTATGAAATTTTTTTGCAATGAATGATATGAATCATCTTTAGTGAGGATCAGTGGTGTTTGGTGAAATTGTAGAATTGTGGAAAATTATTGTGAAAAGTTATTTGTTTTCTTGATTTTAAAATTTTCATTTCAAAATTTGGATTTTATAGACTGTTGAAATAGAGTTTTTGAAAAAAATTCCAAATAAGGGTTGTTTTAATTAAATGATTTTTTTTCATGTTGGGATTGGCATGGCTTTTAGCATACTTGGTGTGTGTGTTCACATTGAATTTATGAGGCATGGTTGAAATATTACCGTGTGCTTGGTGCCAAATTTATAATGGAACATGGGATATAATTACCTTTTGATTATATGTTAGATCATGGAGAAACCACTCATGAGTATGGATATTTCATAATGGTGCATCCATGGTTTCATGTGTGGAATTAAATTCTATTCCAAATGGATCCTATGATATGGTTTTAAAGCATTGTTTGGTTGCGTTCTTTGAAAAATGGATATTGGATAAAAAATAGGTTTATATGACACTTATTTATCTTTAGATTTAAAATCTTTAGAAATTGTATTATATAAACTATTTAAAAATTGTTTTATATAAACTATTTTATAAAAATGTTGCGATCTTTTCTGTCCTAATAGAGTGATTATGGAAGTCATTGGGAAACCTATTGAGTTTTAGTACACACCCATGCTTTGGAACATTAGTGATTTTGTAGATATCATCTACTAGGATATGGTAAAATGTAATGTATCATACATCATTGTGAATATGTTTTTGATGCATGGGATTTTCAGTTAATTTGGAGCATGGACCTGCTAGATCTCGGTGTCTTGTGGTTGTCATGGAGTTTTGATAGTTTTTATTCCACTATTTACTTTGATATTGTATTCTTCTGATGTACTGATTTATTTTAGTATGATTTTGATAAACTTAATGTTGAGTTTCCTTTCATTATTACAATGCATCATTTAGTGGTTTCATTGGTTGTTTTTTATATTTTCAAAGGTAAAATCACCCCCACCTGTATTGAATTACTTCATCATTGATTTCTAGCCATTGGAATCTTAGGGATTCCACCTAAGGCTTGTTAATGTCTCACTACCATCTCAATCCAATGAGAAGTGGATGAATGTTATAGTTTCCTTCTGATATAAATATTTTAAAAATACACATGCCCGTCTAATTGTAATTTATTTTTCTTAGTTAATGGATATAAATAAGAGAACCCATTCCAACACTCAATTTGATAGTATATTTTATGATTTCCCAAATGAAATTAGAAATATGATGGGTAAAAGTGATCAAACCATTATGAAGGTACTATCAAAATGTATGAGGTGTCAAATAATAACATGAATCATGTGGAAGGACATCGTTCACATATGAAATATCAAGATTTTTTCAAATACTTTATTTGATAAATGCCTCCTATCTTTAGTGGATCTTTGGATCCCATCACCATAAAACATTTCATTAACTCCATTGGGAATATTCTATGTCCCTCAATTCATATAATAAGAGAGGGTCATGCTAGTTGTATATTGTTTTGATGGGGAATATGACCAGTGGTGGACATTGATAATAAATACAATGCTTAAAGAGGAAATTGGATTCATGGAATGGGTTGTGTTGAATAAAATATTTTTCAAAAAATATTTTTCCAGAACACTTTCTAAAAAAATAGAGAGGGAGTTCTTCAGTCTAATGAAAAATGAAGATGAATATATCATAAACTCGGAGGAATAATTTACAATTATTTCATGTTATGATTTTGGCCTTGTCATCATATCTAAAATTTGGGTGTATTGATTTTTTCTGGGTTGAAACCGAGTGTATACAATTCCTTTCTGATAAGGGACTATTATAGTTATGAATATATTGTTCATTATACACTTAAAGATGATATGTAGATTGATGATTCTAAGTGGTGTAATGGTACTAGAGATAAGAAACATAATATGGAATTATCATTATACAGTCCAATAGAAAAAATTATTGAGTAATGAAAACCCTATATCCCACTTTTAAAAAGTGTGGGAAGAATAATTTAGAATGTTTCCTAGGGGGAACCACAAGGTTCTTCAAGTGGGAAAAAGAGGGGCACCAATCTAATAGAGGATTAAGTGGAATGATGAAACCCACTAATGAGAAAGTGTAATGGAGTTTTCATATGAACACTATTCCTTTTTTTAGTAATTTAAAATGAAATAACAAGGGAACTATGTTATCCAATTCCATAATAAAAGGGTTTTTTTTGAAAATATTCAATAAAAACCTATAAGGAATCTTTATAGGTCTTATATTATCACTATTATGGATATGGAGATTGAAAATGATGTGGTAAAAAGTACAGTAGATATTCCTTCAATAATATTTAATGTACGGTTTTATTCTGGTTCTATTCATTCATTAATATCCTATATGTTTTGTAGAACTATTAAAACACCACCTCAAAATATGATGGATGAGTTGCCTTGGAGAACAATTAATGGGTGAATTGATGAATCTAAATTATATAAGTACTCCACATTCATGGTTTATGGATTGAAACCCCATGAAATATTGTCTTACATCCATTGGTGTATTTTGATTGTATTTTGGGCATGGATTAGCTATGTTTATAAAAAACCAACATCCACTATTAAGAAAGTGTGATCACTATTCACATCATATGACATCCTATAATTTTTTACTAGTTTAAGTTCTATGATAAATCTCCTTTAGAATCATCACATAAATTGTGGATATTATTTCATAATGAGAAAGAATACCAAGATCAAATAATTAAGATAACAAAGAGGATAATGCTCGAAGAAATTCTCATCATAATGGACTACACTAATGTGTTCCCCAAATGATTTATTGGCCTTCCTAATAACCCAGAGGATGAATTATTTATTGATCTTATAAAAATATATCTTCCTATATTATAGACTCCTTATATAATAGACATCATTGAGTTAGAGTAATTGAAGATGTGGTTATAATAGAATATGAACAAGGGTTTTCTATACCCATGTGCTTTGATGTGGGGTGTTCCATCCCTATTCATTAAGGAGTAGGATAAATCATTGATATTATGCATTGATTATCATTATCTTAACAAAATCATTATAAAGAACAAGTATTCCTTTCATCTAATAGATGAATTGTATGATAAAATTACATTGGCCTAATTTGTTATCTAAGGTGGATTGTTGGTTGGGATATCACCAATTATTATGATAATGGAATTTATTCTGATGAATGCCTTTAGAAAAAGGTATGGAAAATATGAATTCATAGTAATGGCCTTTTTACTCACTAAAACACCTTTAACATTCATGGACTTGGTGAATAGAGTGTTTAGATATTACCTTGACAAATTTGGGTTGTCTTTATAAATGGTATTTTGTTGTACTCCAAGAGAAAATAGGGAAATGATGAGCATTTAAATAATATTCAAAATACTTTTGGAGAGAGAAACTATATGTAAATTATAATAAATGTGATTTCTAGAAGGTGGATGTTTCATTATTTGGGTATGTTATCACCAGGAATGTAATTTGTTTCAACCCTTATAAAAAACATGAAATTAAATATTTTTCCAGACTGTTATCTATAAAGGATATTTGTTTTTTCAGTTGTCTTGATGGGTATTATTGATGATTTTTAATGAAATTCCCATGATTTTAAAATCCAAGAACTATGATGACTCATAAGGGAATAAAGTTTTTCTAGACCATGGAATGAAAATACTACTTTGAAGAGTTGAAAAGAGGCTTATAAATTCTTCATTACTCACACTATGGATATATAAAGAACACTTTATTGTATAAAGTTATTCTTCAAAGAAGTTATTAGGTTCTCTACTTATGTAAAATGATAAATTGATCGCATATGCCTCATGGAAGTCAAATTTTCATGAGAAAAAGTCACCCAAGCATGATCTAGAGTTGAAGGTTATTATATACGTGTTGAAAATCATGGGGTTCTTTCATTAGGGGGGAAGTGTGAGACATACGCTGATCATAATTGAATCAAAAATATATTTAGATATAAGTAACTTAGTATGTGACAACAAAGATAGATATATATAATCAAGGATCATGACTACTCAATTCACTATTATCCTTGTAATGTGAAACAAATGGTATATACTCAAAGTATAAAGGATCATGAAACATTTTTAATGTTGAGAATTGAGAAGGATCAATTAATCTTATACATGTAAATGATATACATGGGAATAATAAATAAATGTGTATCAACATTCCTTTCACAAATTATTTTTCAATGATCAATTTTATAAAAGATAAAGGATTCTCAAGGAGATGATGTAGAAATTCAAAAGAAGGTGGATGTTATCTGAAAATTGAAATACCTATTGTTTAAAATTGATGAGAAACGAGTCATAAGATTTGTGTCATGGATATGTATACTATACAATCTATATATAATGAAATAACTTCTTAATGATGCACATAACCTATCATTCTCTATTAACCAAGGGACCGAAAAGATGTATCGAGATATTAGAGAGCACTATTGGCAAGACAATATGTAGAAGGAGATCAGTGAATATACATCAAATTTCATAGTATGTTAAAAATTTAAGGATGAAATTATATATTATAAGGCTATGGTGAAACCATTACCAATACCAAAATGGTAGTGGGTAACCATAATCATGGGATTTTTCACTAGACATATGAATATATCCATATGAGATATTACTATATGGGTTGTTGGGTATCATCCTATAAATATATATCACTTTATTTCAATTTGAGTTGATTTATCACTCTTAAAACATGTATATATATAATTAGAGACTTATTGAGGCTATATAGAGTACCATTATTGATTATATCTATTCATGATATGAGATTCACCTCTTTGTACTGGAATTCTCACCAACATTCTCTAAAAACCTATCTAAAATTTTTAATGGATAATCATCCATAAATTGATGCCCAATCTGATGAGAATATTTAGAAAAAGGAAGACATGTTTATAGCATGTTCTATGAACATTAGTATTGGATGGGACCAAAATTTATCTTCATTTGAATTTCCTTACTATAATAGTATCCACATAAGAAACCTAATTTCAACATATGTATCCCTTTATGGGAAAAATTGGAAGGAAACATCTATTCTGCAATAAAGTTGGTGAATGTAAGTTGTGGCAACCTAAAATGGTCAATGAAATAACAGAAAAGGAGAAATCCATTTAGTAAAACACTCAGGCATCCCAAAGTTGGTAGAAGAACTGTGTAGATAATCATTCATGGGTCTTATTGTTTGAGGTTGGTGAAAAATTATTCCTCTACATATCACCATAGAAGAGTGTCATGAGATTTGGGAAGAATGGAATGTTATGTCCCAGGTACATCAGCCCCTTCGAGATTCTTGGTCATTTAATAGTTGTGGCCTATTGAATAGAACCTCCACCAAACATGTCTCAAGTACATGATGTATTATATATATCCCCTTGAGAAAGTACATATGATATACCTAAAATGTACTAAATTCAATGGTGGTACATGTCACGACCCGTCCCGCGGGGCTCATGTCGTGACTACCTCAAGCACGACTTCCATAGGATAGGGGCTCGCGACTAGCACCAAAGGCGTAATTCCCTAAAACTGGGATGGTATTGCCTTTATAACCTGTAAAAGCACACAACATAGCACACAGCTAGATACAAAACACTAACAACTTGTATAACAAAAGAGTGATTAAAGTAAAAGGGGCCAGAATACAAGCCCAATAGTAAAGGTACAAGTACAACTGAAAAATTACAAATGAAGAAAAAGAAAGAAAAGAAGCTAATGGGTCATCTACCAGGATTCCTACATAAAGGGTAGGTACAGATACCATCCTCAGAACTCCACTTCTGCCAGTCTCCTTCGTGTACTGACTCGTCGTAAGGTCCACCTCCAGGTACCATCTAGTCCTGGTACTCTCAGGCTTAGTCAGTGATGTCCATCGTCTACATCCAACACAACAAGGTGTGGGAATAGCCCATGCAGGGGTGAGTATAACAATAATCAGTAGGGACCCTGTGACACTCATGGTATCTCAAAATCTGACAAGGATAAACCAAAAAGTATGAAATCAACAGATAACATTACTTAGGCATATTCCCATACATATACCTAAGTTATCAAGTGATCCATCTCAATGATGAGGAAAACAAAAAAGTACTTACTCAGCTCAAACCAGGATTTATTCTAGGGGTAAAAACATTCTGAACCCTAGGTTGCTGGATAACTCCCCCTTTATCGAGTACAGTGGGATTACCGTGTCACACTGAGGCACTTCCCACTAACATTGGACTGCTGAGGTATTCCTCCTGTTGAGTACTGTGGGTCTACTAAGTCACATAGAGGTTCTCCCCAACATGGGTCTGCCACCACAACCAGGTTCTCCCCCTCTTATCCTAGAATAGTACACCTGTCGAGTACCTTGGGTTTGCCTCCACAACTAGGAGCTCCTCCGTCGTGAGTCTGCCTCCACAACCAAGCGCTCCCCACTGGGCTAGTCGAGTCACTCTGATTCAATCGATTAGCAGTCATCATGTCTTATCCAGCTACTAGGTTCCCACAAAAATGTCTGCTCGTCTCTGGAAGATCCGCTACATAAGCTCTTGGTTTATGCTCCAACATCCATGAAGTCCCATGAAGAATTATCCTAAAGGTCTGCCACATCATAGGGGTCTCAACACAATTGATGGCGTGTCAATCGGACACTCGGTTTGTGAGTTACTAGCAATTTAGTCCCAGGGGCCCGGATGGATTCGTGCACGATCCAAGTTGACCATATCTCAACTAAACAACAAACTCTAGTATGGTATTTTCAAAGGGACCTTCATGCTTCATGATTACTCGTGGCGCTAATGTTTCGTCAAACGAACATCCGGTGCCAAATATATGGCCAAAAGAAAGTAAAGGGGTTGAAAAGGGTCTGGGTCCGGTCCGACTGGGGTGGACCAACCTGGTCTGGGTCGACCCGGACTGACCAGTTGGGTCAGGCCAGCCCGTTTGGTTCGGCCCGGCCCGCAGAGCCCAGCCCAGCTAGCCGTAAGGAGTCGTGTAGGGCCGCGGCGACACAGACCGGTCACGAGGGCGCAGATCGGTCGCGAGTCGGCACAAGGGTGATTTGGCCTGGAGGGTTCTGCGAGGGCGCATCTCGGCCCAAATGGTGCCATGAGGGCATGTGGAGTCCGGCTCGGCTGAGGCCCCACGATGGGCGCAAGGAGGCATGCGCGACTGGGGTGCTGTGAGGGGCGCGTGAATTCCGGCTGGGCCGGGGTGCCGCGAGGGGCTGGAGAGGCCGACCTGGCCGAGGAGCCATGAGGGGTGCAGGGAGGCTGGCTCGGCCGGGGCTCCATTAGGGGTCGGTGGAGGCTACCTCGGCTGGGGAACCACGAGGGGTACGAACGACGGAGCCGCAGAGAGCGTGGGGCACACGGGGCGTGCGTACGGTAGATCTGCAGGGCGTGTGGGGCGCACGGAGGTCACAGGTAACTTGGTCGGGTGATATCATGAGGGTGCGTGTGGCTAAGCCGAGGTTTCCATGTGGGCGCAGTGGGGCGGTGGTGCTGTGGAGCGGTGCCGTGTGCTATTGCATTTGTCATAGCCGGCGGAGGTGCCGACTGCCGTTCTTGTGCTCCTCCATGTAGGTTTCCATCCTTCTCCATTGCGAATAACACCAAAGGAGATCGGCAGAGGGGTCGGGCCATGTTTGTTTGGTCCGTACCCTCCACATTTAGAGTGGTAGCAAGCGGCTCAACAGAAGTTAAGAATGAAGAACATCAACCCTTTCCTGCAATAAAAATTTTCCCATCCCGCAAAGCAAAAAACCGCAACGATTCATTATTTTAGAAGGGATGAATCAATGGACTAATACCATATTCAAAATAAAATCCCAACCTTGTTCGATATTGGTTGATGTTAGCGCAAGAAGGTGGACGTCGATTTTTTGTATACAAACGCGTCCTACATCGAAGGAAAATCTGATAATGGAAGTTGAGGTCAAGGTCGACGTTCTTCTTCGGTTGAGCGTTCTTTGTGGATGAAGCATTCTTCATTGGAGAGTTTTTTCCCAACATCTCTAATCCCCCTTTGCCAACATTTTTCCAACAAATGAATAGAAATCCCATTCAAATAATAGATTATCTATTATTTAGTTTGATGGGTTTTAAATTAAAATTTTAGCATTTAATTAAATGAGATGGCTCAATTAATAAAAGGGGGAGGGTTGACACCATTAAAAGAGGGGGGGTGGGTGGTGGCACCATTTAGTTAAGGGAGGTCAAGAGACTCTCCCTCATTTATGAGAGAATTGATAGGTTTTCCTCAATTAATGGGGGGGGGGGGGGTTTATTCCTTGGTTGTCCCATCACCGTAACCTCTCGTGAGATGTTAGGTTCGGGTGGCCCCCACCACCATAACCTCTCATGGGAGGTTAAGGTGTGGTGGTCCCCACCTACAACTTCCACATGGGTGGTTATAATAGATAAAATAAAATAAAACATGAATTTATTTTATTTTATTATTTCCATGAAAACCCCAAAAACTAACATTCACCCTTGACCAACTACCGTCGAGGTGAATTTCTTCTTAAGCGAATACCGATTAAAAAGTTAAAATAACCCTCACGGACTCATAAAATTTCCATATATTTAAAAAAAAATTACATGAATATTTTTGGGTATTTACATTCTCCCCACCCCAGGGCTCTATGTCCATGTAAGCCACAACTCAACTGGGTAAACAAGTGGGGGTACAGACCACTCATCTGATCCTTCCGCTTACATGTGCTCTACAGGAGGTTCCAGTGCTTCCAGCGAATGCTCACTAGAGGTATCGACCATCCATGAAGGACCCGCTCCTTTCGATCCTCAATATCTGCTGGAACCTTCGTAAAAGTCACCCCATCATCGACTTCCAGCTTTCCAAGGTCGATGATTTGAGAAGGGTCATGCACGTATCTCCTCAGCTAGGATACGTGGAAGATGTCGTGAACCCGGTGCAACTAAGGTGGAAGAGCTAAGTGGTATTCCACCATGCCAACTCTACTGAGGACCTAGAAGGGTCCGATGAATCTCAGAGATAACTTTCTACCTTGGCCCAATCCCCATAGACCTCTTCGGATTGAGACCCTTTGAAAGACGTGGTCGCCATACTTAAACACCAGAGGTCTCCATCTCCTATCAGCATATAACTTTTGTATGCTCTTTGTAGTCTTTATCTGCTCCTGGATGATCTGCACCTTCTCTGTGGTAGCCCACACCATCTCTAGTCCCACTAGTGCGGACTCCCTTGGGTCAGTCCAGCACAAGGGTGATCTATAGGGCCGCCCGTACAACACCTCGAAAGGTGCCATCCCAATGTTGGAGTGATAGCTGTTTTTGTATGAAAACTCCACCAATGGAAAGTGATCATCCCAGCTGTGACCGAAGTTGAGGACACCTTCACGGAGGATGTCCTAATGGGTCTGAATGGTCCACTCGGTCTGACCATCCATCTGAGGATGGAAGCCGGTGCTCAGATGAAGTTGTGTAGCAAAATCCTCCTGCAACCCCTTCCATAGCTGGGAAGTAAAACATGCGTCGTGATTGGAGACAATCGTCGTGGGTACTCCTTGTAGCCACACAATCTCCTGCACATAGAGGTGTCGCAATCTCTCTACTGAACCTTTCTCTTTTATCGATAAGAAGTGGGACGACTTGGTGATTCGGTCGACGATCACCCAAATCAAGTCATGTCCCCACGATATACGTGGAAGTCCTATCATGAAGTCCATGGATATCCCATCCCACTTCCACTTTAGGACCTCTATAGGATGAACCCAGCTAGCTTGTACCTAATGCTCCACCTTGACTTGCTGACTAGCGAGGCATCAAGAGACAAACTGTGCAACTTCTTTCTTCATTCCTGGACACCATTGTTGTTGTTGGAGGTCTTGGTATATCTTCGCCACTCCTGGATGTACCGCTAGAGGGGATTTGTGTAACTCCCTCAACACTTCATCCTGAAGTGACACTAGTACCATTGTACATCCTCTGAAGAGGATGATGTGCTCCCCACCATCAGAAAATCCATCAGGTGCCTTCCTTGTGGATATCTGAGCACGTCGTGTCTCACAGTCACCATCCCCATGTTTTGCCTCCCTGAATCGCTGAAGATGTGGGTGAGTGACTGTAAGAGTTTGAAGGAAGGCTTCTCCATCTCTATCCACAAAGGATATCTGTAAACCAGCCAGCTGCTCTGTTGCCTCACCTACCATCTGTATACCAGACCTCCTACTGAGTGCATCTACAACAATGTTCCCCTTCCCAAGAGTATAGACTACCTAAAAGTCAAAGCCCTGGAGGAACTCAATCCAACGTCACTATCTCAGGATCAGGTCCTTGAGAGAGAAGATATACCTGAGACTCATATGATCAGAGTACATGGTAAAACGTTCTACCATTAGATATTGTCGCCACATCTTCAAGGTGATGACCAATACTGCTAACTACAGGTCATGGGTAGAATAGTTTTACTCATACTATCTCAGCTGAAGAGAGCCATATGCGATCACTACTCGCTCCTGCATCAGGACACATCCAAGTCCAGTTCCCGATGCGTCGAAGTAGACTACATACCCAACGCCTTCCTCTATAAGCCTCAAGATGGGGGCACTAGTAACCCTTCGCCTCATCTTCTGAAAGCTCTGCTGGTATCTCTCCGACCACACAAATGGTTTCACCTTCTTCATCAAAGCTGATAGTGGTGCTGCAACTCTAGAGAAGTCTGGTACAAATCTGTGATAGTATCTAGCCAGACCCCGGAAACTCTGTACTTCTGTCCCACTCTTGGGTGTCTCCCAAGAAAGTACCACATCAATCTTCACTATATCCACTGCAACTCTAGCCTCCAAGATGACATGACCGAGAATGTGAAACTATCATATCCAAAACAAGAACTTTGAGAGCTTACCATAAAGCTAGTGCTCTCAGAGTGTGTCCAGTACCACCCACAATTCATAGGCATGCTCCTCCTCAGTAGTCAAGTAGATCAGAATGTCGTCGATGGAGACTACGTCAAAGAGATCAAGTTATGGCTGGAAGATCATGTTCATGAGTCCCATGAACACTGCTGAAATGTTGTTTACGTCGAAAGGCATAACTAAAAACACATAGTGTCCATACCGACATCTAAAAGTTGTCTTCTGCACATCCTCATCTCGAACACTGAGCTGGTGATAGCATAATCTGAGGTCTATCATCGAGAACCACCATTCCCCCATCAGTTGATCAAAAAGGTCATTAATCCTTGAGAATGGGTACTTGTCTTCATGGTCACCTGGTTTAGGTGTCGATAGTCAACAAAAAGCCTTAATCTCACATCCACCTTCTTGGTGAACAGAATCGGGGCTGCCTAGGGAGAAACACTAGGCTAGATGAATCCCTTCCCCTACAAGTACTCTAGCTATACTCACAACTCACAAAGCTCCGTGGGAGCCATCCGATACACAAGAGTAGATATCGGTTCCATCCTGGGGCACAAGTCAATGTACAATTCCACCTCTCTACAAGGAGGTAGACCTGAGACGTCATCAGGGAAAACATCTGTGTACTGATCCACCACTACCCGATAGGTTGGACTCTCCACATTAACTGCTCTGAGGGTAAGGCAAGCCAACTAGTGAGTGATCGGCTGCACCCTCCTCTTGGTAGGTTCGTCTTGCGCTGAAAAGGCCCCCTTCTCGCCAGTGAAGGTAAAAATGGTCCCATCCGTGCAGAAACACCACACTATTCACCTAAAATAGTCAATATGAGCATGGACTGTAGATAACTAATCCATACCCAAGTTGACATTGTCAGGCCTCGACGCCGCTACTAGGAGATCTCAGACGAAGCTATTTCCTCCTAGAGTAATCTCACACTACCGGAAACAGTGTGTAATCGTTTAATCTACACCCGTATGTGTCTATAGCCATAAGGTTTGAGCCAACAGCTCTGTCGGAATCTCCTTGATCCGAACGAGGGTAGTGGAAATGAAATAGTGATTGGAACCTATGTCTATAAGTACTACGGCAATGGTGGATTAGACACATACCAGACCTCAAGTCATCTCTCGAGCACCATGATCGTAGGGCTCAGCTGCCTGGAGCTGAGCTCTCCCCAGTCCATCTGCTCCCTGCGGTCGGCATGGACCACCTAGTGGTGCTGGCGGTAACACCGTGAATCGTCGTCCACTGCCAGCTGCACGGCCAGCTCCTCTGCCACATCCGCCTGCCCCCTTCGGACTGCCTCGATCAAATCTCTCTATCTGCTTGGGAGGTCCTTCGACCGTCTGCTGATCATCTATATGGTGGGTTGACAGTCATGAGCCATGTGACCCTGCCCGCTGCATGAGTAACACTGCCTGCTGCTGGCATGTCTGTCTCTACTTTGGGTGCCCCACACAACTGATCCTATTTCTTACGGTTGGCCACCTATAGGTCTGGTCCTATTGGACCTCTGTGACATCTATCTACTTCCAGCTATAGAAGACTCTGCTACGTTTCGACTGGTGGTGGATCTCACTACTGGAGATTTCTCAGCAAGGAAACTCTCCACTAGGATGGCTCTCTCTAACACCCTCACTTGTGCCGGGATGCTAAGTGAGATCAATGAATCCCTGATCTCCCACCTGAGTCCCTGCTCGAAGGTCCAGGACCTGATTAATGGGTCCCGCACCAAATCGGTGGAGTAGCATGAGTGTTCTGTGAACCTCACTGAGTACTGAGCTACAATCATGCTACCCTACTACAGATGAAGTAGCTCCTACATGCGCACTGCGCGAAAGTCATTGAAACAAACTCTGTCCAAAAACATGCTCTCGAAGTCTGCCTAGAAAAGAATTATCTCATCATGAACCTAGAGAATCAAGTTCCCCCATCTGCCCGCAGCTGCCGGTAGAAGGCGGGCAGCAAGAATCACCATGAGATCGGTTGGTGTCCCTACCAGTCAGAAGAATCTCACCACAGCCTCTAGACAACACTCATATGCCTTTGGGTCCATCTATCCCCTGAACATTGGTGGACTTTGGAGCTGTAACTCATGAAACACACACAAGAGGCGTGCACTATCTGCTGCTGGGGCAGGTGGCATCGGTGGCCCAACGGGTAGTTGTACCGCTGGTGCCTCCGCTGGAAAAGGGCCCTACACCGAGGCCTCATCCCTCGGTGGGATTTCAGTGCGTATAACTCTCAGAACTCTAGCCGGCTGTCATAGTGGAGGCATCCTGAAAGAAACAGATGCGGAATGGTTAAATGATTATTCCTTGTGAGCTGACCTGATTGAGCTGACTCAGAGAAATTTTTTGAAAACATACACGCAATCAGTGTTTCTGTGCACTGATTCAGAACTCAGAAGCCAGGCTCCTGGTGTATGGATACGTCGGCCGCTCCACCAACACTGGACTCCTTGAACTGAAAACCACACTCACAACACTTAACACTCCTGCTTTATATATAAGAATGATCAGAGTCCTAGGTTCTGCAGTTGAACCAACTCTTCTGATACCAATCTTTTACGAACCGTCCCTCGGGCCCCGTGTCGTGACTACCCAAACTCACCTTCCATAGGCTAGGGGTTGGTGACTATCACCAACGGCATAATTCTCTGAAACTAGGAAGGTATTGCCTTTATAACCTATAAAAGCACACAATAGAGAACACAGCTAGATAAAAAAACACTTTGTAAACGGTATAACAAGAGTTCTGAAAGTAAAAGGTGCTAGAATACATACCAAAAAATAAAGGTACAAGTACATCTAAAAAAGTACAACTGTAGAAAAAGAAAACAAAACAGCTATTGGGTCGTCCTCTGGGATTCCTACTTGATAGGTAGGTAAATATAGCCTCCTCAGCACTCCACATCTATCAGTCTCCTCAGTGTGCCGACTCTTTGTAAGGTCTACCTATGGGTTTTGTCTAGTCCTAGTACTCTCAACCTCAGTCAGTGATGTCCGTCGTCTGCATCCAATACAACAAGGTGTGGCCATAGCCCATGCAGGTTTGAGTATAAAAATACTCAGTAGGGACCCTAAGACTCTCATGGTCTCACAAAATCCAACAAATATAAACAACAATGTATGAAATCAACATATATCCTTACTTAGGTATATGCCCATACATATACATAAGTTATGAAGTGATCCATCTCAAGCATGTGGAAAAAATAAATGTACTCACTCAGCTCAAACCATGATTTATTCTAGGTGTAAAAACAATTTGAACCCTCGGCTGCTGGATAACTCCTCCTCTATCGAGTACAGTGGGCCAGCCACATCACATAGAGGCACTTCTGACTAACCTTGAATATATGAGTTACTTCTCCTATTGAGTACCATGGGTCTATTGCGTCACACAGAGGGGCTCCCCACCCTGGGTCTGCTACCATAACCAGGGGCTCCCCCTCATAGCCTATAGAGGTACTGCTCCTGTCAAGTATCGTGAGTCTGCTGCCACAACCAAGAGCTCCTCTACTGTGGGTTTTATACCACAACCAGGAACTCCCCACTGGGCTAGTTGAGTCACTCCAAGTCAATCAGTCAGTAGTCGTCAAGTCTTAGCCAGCAACTAGGCTCCCACACAATTGCTCACTCCTCTCCGGAAGAGCTTCTCCACAATCTCTTGGTCAATGTTCCAAATAGCATGAAGTCCCATGAAGAAGTACCCCAAAGGTCTTCCATGTCATAGGGTTCTCAACGCAACTGACGACGCTTCAATCGGATGCCCGATTTGTGAGTTAGTAGCAATTTAGTCATGAGGGCCCAGTTTGATTCGTGCAGGATCCAACCAGACCACATCTCAACAAAACCCAAGCTGTAGTGGGGTATACTCAAAGGGACCATCATGCCCCAATATTACCAGCTCCACTGATGGTTAATCAAACAGATTTCCAGTACCAAGGATATGGACAAAAGAAATTAAAGGGGTCGTAGTGGGCCCAGGTCCGGCCCGACGCGGGCAGACTGACCCAGTCTGACCCCGTTTGGGACGACCCAATTTGGGTTGACCTGACCTGACCCATTGGGTCTGGCCCAGCCCGTAGGGCCTAGCCTATCTGGCCGCAAGGGGTAACGGTGGGTCGCGAGGGCGCGAACTCGTCATGAGGGCGTAGACAGGCCATGGATCAGTGCAAGGGCGGTTTGGCCCTGAGGGTTTTGTGAGGGTGTGGATTGTCCTGGAGGGCGCTGCGAGGGCGCGTGGAGGCCGGCTCAGCTGGGGCGCCGTGAGGGGTGCGTAGAGTCGGGCTCGGCCGGGGCGCCACTAGGGGTCGGCGGAGGCCGGCTCGGCCAGGGCGCCACAAGGGGTGTGGACAGCGGAGCCACGTGGCGCGTGGGGCATGCGGGGTGCGTGGACGGCAGAGTCGCGGGGCGCGCGGGGCTCATGCAGGCTATTGGTGACCTGGTCGGGGGCTTCCGCGAGGGTGCAGGCGGTATGGCAGGGGTTTCCGTGAGGGCGTTGCATGGCGAGAGTGCCGCGGAGTGGTTTCGTGCACTGTTGCCTTTGTCGTAGATGAAAAAGGTGCCGACCTCCTTTCATGTGCTCCACGACATAGTTTTACATCCTTCTCCTTCTTGAAGAACACCAAAGGAGATCAGAGGAGGGGTTGGGCCATTTTTGTTTTGCCTGCACCTTCCGTGTTTAGAGTGGTATAAAGCGTCTCAACATAAGGTAAGAATGAAGAACACCAAGCCCTTCCCGTTACAAATTATTCCCATCTTTCAAGTAAAATATCCGCATTGATTCTTTGTTTTAGAAGGGAATAATTACAGGAATAATACCATATTCAAACAAAATTCCTACCCTGTTTGAAGTTGGTTGATGTCGGCGTAGGAAGGCGGTTTTCGATTCGTTGTAGACGAACTCATCCTACGTCGAAGGAAGCCCCAAGAAAGGATGTCGAAGTCGAGGTCGAAGTTCTTCATCGGTGGAGTGTTCCTTGTGGAGGAAGTGTTCTCGGTTGGAGAGTTTTCTCCAAAGAGATCTAATCATCCTTTGCCAACAATTTTCCAACAAATGAATAGATCGGCCCTCTAAAGAATAAATTATCTATTATTTAGTTTGATGGGTTTAAAATTCTAATTGTAGCATTTAATTAAATGAGATGGATCAATTAATTAAAGGGGGAGGATTGACACCATTAAAAGAGGGGGTTCCCCTTTTAGATAAGAGTGGTCAAGAGAATCTCCCTAATTTACGAGGGAGTTGAGAGGTTTTCCTCAATTAAAATGGGGGTTTAGTCCCGGGTGGTCCCCACTTCGTAACCTCTCATGGGAGGTTAGGTTCGGGTGGGCCCCACCGCCACAACCTCTCATGGGAGGTTAAGGTGTGGTGGTCCCCACCTTCAACTTCCACATGGGTGATTATAATAGATAAAATAAAATAAAACATGCATTTATTTTATTTTATTATTTCCATGAAAAACCCAAAAACTATCATTCACCATCGACCAACTATCGTCGAGTTGAAATTATTCTTAAGAGAATATTGGCGCGGTGAGTTCAGTGGTGCCTTCAGTTTTCAATTTCCAAGAACCAATTAAAAGGATAGTAAAACTCATTCGTACATTTACTAAAGTTACCCAAAAGAACATCCGAAATTGATTCCGGGCACACCGGGCCTCAGAATCACGCACCGTCAAATTTCGCGAACTCGTAAAATTCCCATATATTTTAAAAAAATTAAATGGAAATTCCCGGTCTTTACAGTACAACCGGAATATATCATCTATTATAAGGGGGATGATGTGACGATCTAGAACTATAGATATAATGTTCTACACAACAAAACTACACACCAAGTCAAAGTTCTACAAAGGAACCATAAATATGATGAGGGGACATGGGAACTCGAGGAAGCGAGGATGGATAAGTTCCCTCATCTCTTTAATATTAGTATGTAAAACAAAGTATCAATGGTTAAATTTTATAAGGGAGAAGAATGTAAGGACACAAGAATTTTGTCGATAATATTTACCACCTTATAATTATTTCAGGTTGTATAAAGCTGATACATCATAATGAGAACCCTATAAAAAATCACACTGAAAACTGATGAATGATTATTTAGTCATTAAACCAACCTATAAGAATGATAAATATTCTAGGGTGATAATAAAGAGAAAATAATATAATAATAATAGAAAAATCTGGATATTCTCGATCCTCTAGAATGACAACACTCAAAAAAAGCTGTCGAAAAAACACTCTATTAATAATAAAATAATCAATTATAAAATGAAATTAAATAAATCCTTGATATAAAATATAAGTGATTGATGAATGGAATAATAGTTATTTATAGGAAGTAGTAAGCCATTTTGAATGTTAGAAATCTTATCCCTAGAATAGTAACCTAATCATTGGAATAGAATTATGTCTATTAGATGAATTAAAATGGCCATTAGAATAGTTACCGAACCAATTATTGTATAAATAAAATTTAAGTATCATATCTATTAGAGTTTTAAATATTTATACCATGGAATAATTAAATAAATGTGTTAAAAATGATAAATTTAGTGTTCGTATTTTTTTGAAAAGTAAATGTTTATTTGAAAATTAATAAATAATATAATGAATTTAAAGATAATTTATTTTCATAAATATATTATTAAAAAAAAAAATTTGTTTTATTATAATTATAACATAATTTTCTTACACCTTAATTATTTTTCAAGTTGACATAAAATCTGTTATAATATTAAAATTAGTATTTTTTTAAATAAATGACGATTTCTACTAAAAATTAAATATCATATATTTTGAAAATTGTTTTAACAAATTGGAGAATATTTTTGGACTCTACACATTCAAAAATTGTTTGGGTGATATTTTTGGGATTTTTCAAAAATATTTAAATTTTTCCTGAATAGTGAAATAAAGTAATTTATATTATTTAACATTAATAGAAAATAAATGAAATTGTGAGTCATGGTTGGGTCATAGATAATGTATGTTCCTATTATCAATAACAAATATCCTCTATTTACTAAATTTATTCTTGGTAATCAATTCTGTTGGCATTCATGAGCCAAAATAATAAACCAATGAATAAAATTATCAAAAACTCCTCTCCCCTCCCCATATAAATACCACCCCAATACCTGCTTCCCCCCACACAATTTTTTTAATATTATTTAAATTAGTCCTAATTTCATTAAAAATACTCTTACCCATGTACATGGCCTTTTTCCCTTTATAAATTATCAATACCAAGTGCCTTACGAAGGTTCTCATGGAGGCAACAATCAAGAGGTAAAATCCATCTTCCTTATCTTTTAAATTCATTATCTATTCCACCTTATCCTCTCATACCCTATCCCAGAAAACATGATAAATCAATTAAAATATATATATACTATATTGTTGTTATGTTAATAGATATCCATCATCAAATATTGTATCTTATCCTTTTCCTCTAAAAATGAGACCATCATCCGTGATGTGCAAATTCACCACCTTCATTGATGATGAGATTTTATTTTTCAATACCACCATTAAGGATGGTTATAAAAACATTTTTATGATTAAATGATATTGTAATATTTTTATTATAACTTTTTTAATGATCTTAAAAAATCATATATCGACATCCTATTAAATGTAATGATACTAGTTCAAGATGGTCGTAAAAACCTCCAAACTAATGTAATCATTTTTCATTTACATTTTGTTTAATGAATCATTCTCATATATTAAAAAACATGATATATTAAATAATTTAATATAATAGAAGAATATTAATACCATGTAATTATACATTCTTCGTGTTTCTTCAATTTGATAAAAACTCTCATATTTATACTCAATGGAACCGACTATAAATCCCTAAAACAAATGCTCTAAGAACAACAAAATAAAACATTATAACCCATTGAAATGGCCCAAAATAATCTTAATAAAATTTAAATAAATAAAATATAGTTGTATATGTTAAGTAATTAATTAATGGATCTAATTTTATAATATAAGATATCAAGTGTATATAAAGAACACATTCATAGATATGGTAATAGATCTACTTAAACCTCCTAATTGAATTACTGTTATGATTTCTATCCCTTTGGATAGTTTTTTATTCATTATTCAAATAAAATTATTTTAAATTATATATACATATTCCAAAAATAGGTATCCAGATCAAATCATCCTTCACTGATGGGGAAAATAGTAATTTAAACAGGTTATATTCTCAATTTTTTCCCGATAATAATGACTAATTAAAGGGAACATCCCAATTTTTTACCCATTTTCACGAACACTCAATAAAATTTTTTATTCACCAAAGTTTTTTTTCAAATAAATAAATTCATCATGAGAAACTATCTTAGTTCATTTATGGGTTTATAAAAATAATTCTACATTTTTTCTCTTTAAAGACTTTAAAATGTTATCATTTAATCTACACTAATGTAGATCATTTATAAAGTATCCTAAACACCATTTTTACATGTTTCCACTTCTTTTGGAAGTCATTTGTCATGATTTATTCTTATTTTACCTTATGAATGTCCATGTGTTTTTGAAATCCATTCTTTCATGGACCTCATTATGATATTCCATTTGGTTATTTTGTACAACGTGATTATGGTACCAATTTTTATCCATGGTTAACCCTTATGTGTATTCCTTATGGTTTTTTATTTGTGTGGCCCACATATGCAAGAAAATGTTATGATCTGTGCACCTAGATATCTCTCATATTAATTGGTATATTTTTAGTCTCATGAGATGTATTCTATGGTCTTATGGAGTAAACCTCATCCATTAAGGGTCTTTATCCAACATGTGATATAGTCTTGAATTTTGGAAAAAACCCATATTAATGTAATGTTATATATTGCTTCCATATTCCTATGTTTCCATGCTCACATGATCCCAGGTTCTATATTTTATGATTCTAATTTTTTTTATGTTTCATGCCTTTTTATGTCCTCATAATATTCCTTTTAACTTATGTGATATGTTTATTCAAATTTTTATTCCCCTATTGTGATTGTTAGATCATCCCAATTTTCAATGTATTAACTAGGTTTTCTTTTATAGATTTAGGATATCAAAGTATGTTTGGAGATTTCTATGGAAAATAAATATAATTATATTTTATTCTATTTACATTTTTCCATTTTTGTACACCAAATCATCTAAATATAGTGGAAATTACAATCCATGGTTTTTATTTTATTTATAATTATGCTTATAATAACATAATAATATTTTAAAGGGCTAGGTTTTATATAAACTCTTTACGATAAGGAGTGTTTCAACTATGGTAGTATTTTATAGTGAACCCTAACTATATAAAATAAGGAATGAGGACTAAACAATATCCACTACAGTGGCCATGTTTATGATCCTTGATTATGGATATTATTTCCTTTTATTATGTGTATTACACAGACTTATTTATTATGCATATGATGTGTTCTCATTAGTCAAGATTGAGTATTATTTATTTTTTATACATATGAATTATAACGTTTTTTGACAAATCCTTCTGTCATGATTTAATATTAATAACCATTCATTGATTAGTAATGATTTTTAGAATATTTGATAATGTTATCAAATATATATGTTTATCTCAAATTAACTTATAACCATTTATTGATATATATATTTTTTCCTCTTATTGAACTACTAAGTCACTCATTTTTATATCTTTTCTATAGGTCAGGCTGAAATATTTCACATTGGGAAATTAAAGGAAATTTACTATTTTACAATATCATTGTGTGAAATTCTGAATATCATTCAGGAAATATGAGGTTTACATGTCTAGTCTAAAATAAATTAATCTTTTATGAACCCTAAATATTTATTATTGTGAAATGTATTTGATATTTATCTAAAATAATGTAATATTAAGGTATTAGATGCTCGGGTCACCTCAATACATATCAAGACACTGTACATTAATGTGTATAAAATAAGAAGAGACAAATAACAAATAACAAATAATCCAATCAAATCATAATCATAATATACATCCATAAAAATGTGCAAATAAATAGAATACAATAGAAGAAAATAACTAAATATAGATTATAATTTATATCATATCAAATTGGATAATAAAACCATTTTTAGAAAATTTAAGATAATGCATTCATACAAAAAAATACATTTATATGTCCCATAGTCAATAACGACTATAGAAAATATATCAATGGATTTGTAAGAACACAAAAAAGTTATCCTAAAATTTGTACCTGAATGATATTAAGAGATTTATATACACATAGATGAACCAATGTGTGTCCAGGGTGTGAGGGAAACATACCCTATTGGGTCTCATCAAAGAGTCTATAAAATTATATTCATAAGAAAAATCATAATATATAATTTAAACACTAGATTGAAAATTGTGTTTTTATTTTTAAATGTTCTATCATAAATGAAATGGCGAAATAAATTATCAATTTCACCGTTTTTGTATTAAAAACAACACTTTATAAAATATTTTATATTCAATTAAAATTTATTATTTTCTCACCCAAACAGTAATGAAAATATTTTCTTTAAAAATCACATCAAACCAAAAATAAATGACCATCAAAATAAAAGCAAAATGAACCATCCCATTATCTATATTTCTCTAATATAATTTATCAAATTATGTTTTAAAACAAAAAAATCTTCACATTTAGAAATTTAGATTTCTAAAAAAATTAAAGAACAATTTTAATGTAAACCAAAAAAAATACAATTCTGTATAATCATCCCCATTACCAATATAACATAAAGTAATAAGTTCAATTTAATAAATAATGTAATAGTTACATTAGAAAAAATGAAGGATAGAGGATTCAGTATACACATAAAATGAAATCCTCTAAATAATACATTATGGGAAACAAGATTCATATTAAACTCTATAATATTAAACATAAATGATAACATACCTTGTTTAAATGGTTCAATATCTATAGGGTCGCACATTATAATACTAAAATTACATATTCTGCACTAGTATGGTTCATCACATACTATAAAAACACCATGGGGGGAGGGACTTTCAAATTGAATTAGATAGTGAGTACACACCACAATAATGTAACAAGATTACATAATATTTACATAACTAAAATGGATTCCATGATATAAAAAATTAGTGGTTTGCATGATATTTTGAATGAGTTCATATTTCAAAAGAAAAATAGTTGTAACAAATTGAAAAAAAAACTTCATCTAACCTCATACACCCATATAATAAAAAACATTCATTTCATTCATTCTAATGAATCATATTATGGATAAACCAAATGAAACATCCCCTCAGTACCAAATCATTTTTTGATATTTAATACAACACAAAGGGTCTCACAATCATAGAATATTGTATTCAAAATTTTGATATGGCCTTTCAAAATAGGATTAGAAAGAAAAGACACAATTTATCATTAAAAATTTCATTTCAAACATTCCTTGAAAACCTATTATAAACCACACATTAAAATACATATTAAAACAAAATTTTATAAATTAATTATCTCTAAACCACTATTAACCATTGTTTCATAAATTCAATTAGTTTAGGCTATGCACACCCCTCGTTTTCCAAAACCCTATATATAAAAGGAGAATAATTATTCAACCAAAACTCTCGGTGATAATAATTAAATTTAAATCCCCATAAAATATAAAAACCCTATTAAAATACATTAATCTATTTGAAAAATAAAATACATATTTAAAAAAACTCATTGTATACACAACCATTATATATTATTATATATCTTGAAAATTATTAAAACCCCAATTCACTCCTTGTGAGAAAACTATAAAAAAATAGTTCTAACCAACTATCTATAAACCAAATGACTATAATTTAATATATAGGAATGTAAAAAAACATAAAATTAAATGAAATGAATTAAAAAGGTATTACTATAGAGAAATAGACCACATTCTCACATAAACACATCATAATGTGTCACCATTGATGGAAAACGTCCAACCAAGAAATGAAAAATCTTCTATACTACCTAAATTTTAAAACCCCCATCATTATTCAGATTCGTAACTCATAATCCATCCCTTATAGTGATTATCATTCATGGGATATTCAAAATCGATGGAGGAGAGAAACAAGAGATGAGAGAAAGGTGAATGGAGAAGGATACATCATGAAATATGCATCAACATAAAATAAAGGATGAATGATATCAATAGAGAATATATGGAATAATATTCTTATTATAACCCAACCATCACAAAAAAATGGGAGGAGATGAGAAGTATAAAAACAAAAAATCTAGTGTTGAAAATGCATATTTTTATTCTAAAAATAGGTAGACTATATGGTTTCCCAAACCTTGTTTTGACCTTATGGGGTGCACTAAAAAGAACCTACAAACCTACATTACTTAGTCACATTATTTACAAACAAGTGGGTTAACTGTTAAAGCCCAAAATGCTAAATATATATATCTCTATCATGTGAAAACCAATAACATTTTACCTAACCATGCCCATGATCCCCATAAATACTCTGAATCATATAATAATTTTATGGTTTTGACTAGATTTTACATGATTTTAGCCCAAAAATGTTCTCCATGTGCATGAAAACTATCAATAGAAATATAAACTAAAAAAACTATGTGAGACACCCAAAATATTTTACCCATTATTAGGAATTATAAACATGAAATAGAGGTAAAATTCCAAATCATTCAATATTTCAAACCAAAAAAAATTAAATTTTCCAAAAAATATATAAAATTTAAAACAAAAGTGAAATTTGACCAAAAAATATATGAGATATGTTAAATTGTATAAATTTATTCCATTCTAACTTCCCATTTCATAATTTTCCTTCAATTAATTTGAATTATTGAATATTGTAAAAATATCACTTTTTTGAATAATTTTTCTCTATTATTGGTTTAATTATACTAATGTAGATTATTAATAGTAGTGACGATTTATAGTATTTTCATGTTTTAAAAATATAATTCATTTAAAATTATTTTCTAATTTAAATTTATGAAAATTTGAGGGATTAAATCTAATTTGGTATATAATACATCAATTTTTTTTTGAGATAATCCATTATAATGGGATAAAATATTGTTAGTTTGATTAATATCATGTATTAATTACTTCCAATTATAGGTAAAATATTTTAATTTTATTATAAAAACATGATTATGGTTAATAAGCATCAAGATTAGGGAAAAAAGTTCATAAAACATGGGGTGTTAACGGTTTCCTTACTAATAGACATGTGGTCATGGGCTTTGGGTGTATTCCCCAAATTTGAAATTGTTAATGGATTTAATTTCAAAAAAATCCTTCTTACCAACTATCTATTTAGATATAGTATGTGATGTCAGGTCTTAGAGTATTTATTTAAATATGTTGGTTATAATTGGTTTGGTTCATATTATATTAATATTGGATAACAATATTATTTGGTTCATAATAATGATTCTCATGGGTGTTGAAGAACCCCAATTTATAGGAATGAATCCATTTTATAAATTTGAAATGTTTTTAATAAAATAAATAATTTTCTTATAGAATTTTTTGGAAGTTGGAGAATGAAGTTTTAATATTACTATATGAGTTATTCATTCATTAAATAGAGTTCTCAAAACATGAATAATCCAAGCATGATGTTGTGAGTTATTTAAAAGAATGAATGTGTTTCACTAGGTGTGTTAATGATGTGGAATCTGTTTATTATGTTAGGTTGGTTTTAAATTAAATAAAATAGAAAAGTAATTTCAAGTGTATGCAAACTCTATGAAATTCCTATGGTGAATTCACAATTAACATTATAAATAAGTTATATTACAATATGTTTTATCATTATTTTCACTATGGGATCCTTATTTTGTTTTTTTATCATTTCCTTTTGACATCCATAGAAAAGTAATACGTTCTTGGCGATCATTTACTTCAAGACTCTGATTCAAACAACTATTTTATCATTAAATTTTGGAAATATAGTTTTAGGTTATTTTTCATTATTATTTTATTATATCTCCTTGGATTATCATGAACAGAACCATAGATCAATTTATAATACATGTATATATAGGTATAGATTTTTTTAAGATATATTCTTTGGTTTTGATAGGGAAATAAAAGGAAGATGTTTTATCTCTAGAATAATCTAATATCCTTTGTGTTAATACAATATGTGGTTGGGGTTTTTTCATCTTTCAACTTCTGTAAAACTAGAAATATTTTATGTTTTTAAAATATTTATCATCTATATTCAATGGGTTTTACCTAGTATAACTATTTGGATAATTATCTTTCTAGTTTGTTTTTATATTTTATTTTAATTTTCAACCACATGGGGACTGTTAAAATTATTAAGGAAATATTTTTAAAAGAATGAAGAGTATGACACATATTCATAGCATAAATATTAGTGGGTTCCTTATATAATGGAACAGTTATTATTTACTCCTAATTAAATTGTGCATGTCATATTCAAGTAAACAGAGTGTTCACTGTAGAATAGAATGAAACAATGAGAAAATTTACACCAACTAACTGCTTGGTTGGGGACATACCACTTCTCTCTTGAATAGGGGTTTTATTTTTAATACATGGATGTGTTCATGTGAGAACATAGATAATTATAAAAACTTGAATAATGTGAACACATTATATTTTTTGATAGAAAAACATCTTTGGTCACAGTATTTTTAAAAAACATGGTCATTTGATATATTGTATATTACAAATAAAATTTACTATATTTAAATCATTCATTCCTATTTTATATCCTATAAACTAACATGTTTCTGGTAATATTTTAATGATATAAAAATAATGGGAGTTTCCTAATGGGAATGATTACAAACCCTCTTCATATTCACTTTCATGCATATGCAAGTTTTTTTACTATGAAATAGGATTGAGTCCAATATGTTTCTTTTATAGCTATACTATTTGATTCCATATTCAACGATGGTGGAGTTTTGGCATTATGTTAGTTCATTTATAAGTTAGTATTTCTTCCACCTTGGTATATGGTTCTATTTCTACTTTTATGTTTTAGTTTCTATCTCTCACAATTCTATCCTTACTCTAATTTCCATCCTTTTTTCGTTGATTATTGACGGATTGATATCATTTAATAAATAATGGTTTTGATTCTTCAATAATTTTTCTAAACTTTATTGCCTCTTTTTATTTATACGGTGTTTTTGTTTTTTATTTCAGTTTTAATTAATGGTTAATCTATTCCACCATGAATATTTAGATTAACCCCTTGGAATTTATTTCCATCATTTGGTGTCTATGGAATGTCACCTATGGTCAGTAGCACCTATACCTTCTCTCTCTCCACTGAGTATGGGAGGAATGTTACAAATGATATTAGTATAGTTAGGTCCTTGATTTTGATTTGTATCAAGAAGAAAGGATTGTTGTAACATGAAATTTACAACATAAAAATATGTATATAACCATTCAATATTGAACATATTATCACCATGGTTTCAAGGTATAAAATTTTAATAAGAAACTTCTTAAAAAAGTGTCAAATCATTATCATGGGTTGAGTAAATGAGTGTTAGGTATCTTGGATTTTAATGTATAATTTCTAACAAAGACATTATTTCCTAATTGTTATTTGAATTTAATTTCATGATATTGTGATATTTATTGACCTAAAAATATAACCATGAGAATATGGATAGTAAAAAATAATAATTTTTTTACTTATATAATAGTTTGTAAAATAAAAAATCTACCAGTAAGGAGAAACCAAAATCAATGATTTGGATCAGCTAAGAATGTGGTTACACTCATACTAAAAGTAAACTAGGTTTTTTTTCAAAGTATTCTAATTTCCATTTAGGCTAATGATAAGGGACCAAGGACTGAGGACTCTCTTCATGTAAACCACTCAATGAACATTCTAAAGAAAAATCCATGGATTCTTTGTGGTGATTCTAGATTTATGAAAGGATAGTTATGGATGAGAATGATTTTTGACTTCTAAAAGAATCTATATGAGATGATGGTTAAACAATAAAAATATGTTCCAAAGGACTTGGTTCTAGTATTGTGGGGTATATCTTTCCAAGGTGTGTTGGATTGAGACCACTATCTATTAGGATCTTGGGAACCATTTAACAAAAAATTCATTCCAAAAACCATCCAAAGAGTGAATAATGATGACTTATTTCATTTGGAATATGGAAATATGTTAGTGATTGAATATGATACTAAAGTATCTCACCAATTTTAATTTACTTCATTAGTATCTACTAATAAAATATAGAGATCTCAGATCTTAAAGGTGTGTATCTAATAAGAGGATCAGTCCAAGGTAGTAATGTTCTATATTATGAACTATGCAGAAATAGATAACAAGGAACTTGTGGGAGAAAGAGAACCTACATGGATTCCAAGTGGAGGGTATAAAAATTTCCCTTCATGTTATAGTAGGAGAATCAGTATGGTGAATTCACAAAAGAGATAGAGTAACACCTTTTATAGGAATTTAGTAAAAAAAATAAAACCTTGGGATCAATCTCTTATCCACTCCTTAACAATTTACTTGGTTATTTACAGTGAATAGCTCTTTTACATCTAAATAAGGAGTTCAGGGAACCCCAACAAAATTACACCAATGTGGCATGAAATGGGTTCTTAAGAATTATTATCTTAAACATATGACACTAGTAAGTGGAATTATATCAACTCATCCTCAATATTCATTTTCTAGGATGGAAATGTTCTATCAGACTAATTCTCATCCATAGACCCAGGTGAATCTTGATACCTTCTAGAACACTTTAGTTTTTTATGATACACCTTAGTACATATCCAATATCTTTTATTTTTTATCTATGTGGTAGTTATATGAGACATAACATGCCATAATGTGTGAGAAAATATGTCTCTCCATGGTGAGGGTACAATTATTATGAACATGACTATTCTGATTTTCTTTTTTGATACAGATGCATCACATTTAATTGTTTATTTTTATTTCAATAAATAATTGGTACTACACATGGAAATGATACATCATATCATTATTATTAACACAATCCATGTATAGTGGGATTAGATAGGATTTAGAAATCAAGAATTGTTTATTATCATTGATGCGGTTTAGATTATCTGGTAAATTGTAGTCTTGGGGATGGATATTTTTTATTTAGTATTTTGAATGGATTGGCTTTCTGAATTTAAATCACCTATCGAATATAATTCAATGAATGTGATGTTCCCATACCTGGATAGATCTTTTCAGGTATTAAAGGGGCATTAATATATAAATGCAGATATAGTGGCATCATCTATAATAGTGGAAAGAACTATCTTAGGCCAGTTAGTATAATTGTCCTAGCCTAATATTGAAGAAAACTGAAATGGGACCCTACTGGAAATAGTGGATTGATGTAGAACTTCATTTTTGAATGATTTATGTGGGTAACCACTAAATAGGGAAATAAAAATTTTAATCGATCAGCTCTTAGGAATAAAACCTATTTAATTACCATTATACATAAGGTATCTAAAAATGATTCATATGATAACATATCAAATATAATATTTAGAAGGAAAATGGTTCATCAGATATTGTTAATTACCATCTATTGCATGAGATTTATTTTTCCAGAAGATATATGATTCTATCCAATTATGAGTTAATTACAGCAAGTTAGTTCAACATATGATACAAAATATATATCCTCTTCATTGGATATATGTGAACTGGTTTGTTAATTAAATAGATCTAAAAGGGCATCTAAGAATGATATACACTCTGGATATCATCGTCATTCTCTTCGAAGAGTTGATATTTATAAGATATTATTTTAAAGTCACGATAGATGTTAAAAATATATATACATTCCCTTAATTATGATAAATTTTCAAGTAGTATTTTTGGACTTGATGAACTATAACTTTAAATAGTTCCTTTATTCATTTTTGACAATTTTTGTTGATGATATTTTGGTTCACTCAAAAATCGATAATGACCATGAGACATGCTTGAGAATTGTACTGAATAGACTATGGGATTATCATTTATACTATTTATTTTGAAGCGTGAATTCTAGATATAACATGTATGCTTCCTTCGGCATGTAATTTCAGAATAATGAATATATTTTGATCCTAAAATATTTTGTGTGTTCATCTTGTTATAGAAACTAAAAAATGATTTTGTGTTATGATTTTTTTGGATTAGCATGTAGTTCTCATCCTATTGTTATGAATTTATCAAGACTAACTTCTCCCATTAAAACTCTTATAAGTATGGTTCTTCTAGTAACTTGGAATAATGACTCTCAAATTTTCATTCTAGAGCAGAAGGCTCTCCTCACATCATTACTCATCCTATCTTTTCAATGAACAGGTCTGGGTTATGTGATATGTTGTTGCGCATCTAGATTTGGTAGTTTTTTTCATATTGGGAGAGAATGTTATTTCATATGGTTCAAGGAAGTTTAGAACACTTGAGTTGAAAAAAATTTCATCGGAATTGTAATTACCAACGATTTTCCATTCCTTAATGACATGACGACATTATATTTTTAGAGAGATGTTCACGATTTTAAATGACCTTATATGTTTAAAATGTAACGTATCTCAGTGATACTTACACTATAGGTAATGAATATTTATTGAATATATTACATAGTTGGAATTAGACATGGCATACAAAGCAGGTAAATAAAATTATGTAGGAGATGCATTGAGACAAAAATTGTATAGTGATGTGTTTGGAGAAGCTTGTGAACAATGGAAGCTAATGAAAATGATTTCTAACATAAATTGAGATTTTGATTCATAGTATTAGAAGGTAGTACTCCTGAAACAAAAATATTATTCCTAAGATGATTTATTTGGTAATATAATATTATAAATGAAATCCATATTGTATCACCACCATGTCAATCAAAAATAGTGGGGATATTTCTAATTACTATAATGTAGATAGAAACACCTTATTATGATTTTTGGAAATATATTTTAGTTACTCAGTATTTCTAGGATTAAATTAATTTTATATATCACTATTTAAATGATTTATTCATCCATACAATCAAAAAAATTATAAGGAAATGAAAATTTATTTTTGATTGTCAATGATGGGACCAATGATTACAGAATGTGTAATGAAATGTCTAAATTTTTATTAGGTAAAGGATGAACATAAAAGACTAGATGGTTTGATGAAATCTATTACTATACCTATATATATGTTGATGAATATTTAAATTGAATTTTTTAGAGAACCGGTGAGAATGTTATAGAAGTATAATGATAATTTGTGATAGTGGATCGACTCACCAAGTGATAAAATTTTCTCCTATTAAGGTAATATGAAATGGTAGATGACTTGGAAAAGATGTATATATTAGAGGTAGTCATTTTTCATAGAGTTCCAATTTCTATTATATTTTATAGAGATATTTGATTCACTTATAGAGATTATAGATTACAACAATAGGCTCTCAAAACTCAACTGACCATAA
Organism: Viscum album; assembly: GCA_963277665.1. Lineage (NCBI taxonomy): Eukaryota > Viridiplantae > Streptophyta > Magnoliopsida > Santalales > Viscaceae > Viscum > Viscum album. The sequence goes on from OY728128.1 coordinate 474,034,298, forward strand.
GAAAAACATGTTATCCATATAGGGATATGTAATTATAAAAGATAACTAAATCATTTGAAGACATGCTCAGAGTTATTGTCATAATACTTTAAGGAACATGGGAACATCAAATTTCATTGGTAGAGCTCTCCTATAATAATAGATTTTATGAGAAAATGCATATGTCCCTGTTTGAAGATTTTTATGGTCATCCTTATCATTCTCAACTATTTTTTATTGATGTAGGAGAGAGATTTCATATTTTACTGAGTCTTATCCATGAAAATGTGGTGAAAATTAATATAATATGGAATTGGATGGACATTACCTTGATCTAACAAAAAACATTTGAGATTAACAAAATAGTCCATTATATTAAAATTTCAGTGACCATTACTTCATAAATGATTCACAAAGACTTGGTCATAAATAACTTAAAAAATAAGGAAATCCATCATAATATTATGTGGAACCATTAAATTTTTTTGAATAGATAAGAACTCTGGGGAACTTTTTATCCTTTCCTAATAGATTATATTTAGTCTATAATTTCTTCAGTTCTTCTAAACTAAAGAAGTGTCACTTGAATCCCCAACATAAGATCAGTTGGGATTATTTTACACTTGATCACGATGTAACATTTATCCCTCAAATATTTTGGATTTATAATAGATTTTAAAAAAATTGTGATATATATTTATTTTCTTGGTGTTAGTTTTATAGTATCATTGATATACTCTTTAGAAAAAATGGGAAAAAATTATTTTCATGATTGGGAAATGGCCTAATTTGTCAAGGAAAATGTAGTTCTCTATCTTTTAGAGGATGGAAGTCCTATTGATTGGGATTATTTTTCACAATTGGTTTGAGTTACATTATTATTTAAAAACATTCAATATATTGGGAGGTATTTAATAGTTTTCTAGAATCTATAAAAATGAATATAGAGGATTCATTGCTAATATGTCTATAATAATTAATAATGGAGTGAATTTTGTATTCAATATACAGATAATACTAGATTTATTTCTTGAGTTATTTAAAATAATTAATGGGGTTCATTGGGTTTATCCAGAATATGAAATACATTCGTGATGTGAAGTACATTTAAAAAAAAATTGGAGGTGACATGATTTTCAGCATATATAACCTCTTAATAATTCATAATCTGAATTCAAAATTGAAATCCTAAATAGGTTTTTGTCCAGCTAGTATTAACCTTATTTTCATGTATAATTCCTTATTTTGGTTTTTATGTTCTCCCCTCAAAATCCATAGAAAAACTTTCTAAATTTTGGTGATCTTTTATCTATTTACTCTGATTCTAAAATATTCATTGGTGTTCGGTTTTGGAAGTCCACACTTTGGATCTTTTTATTTCTTGTTGTCTTGGATCTCCTTAGGTTTTCCTGAATGGAAGTAGACATCTATGTGTAAAAATAGGTTCAAAATTATCATATTTGTGTTGATGAGATCATCTTTTGTTTTAATATAGTAATGATAGAATCATGTTTGATATATAGAATCATATATTATCTATTAATCCAATCACACTTGTGTTTGGTAGTTGTTTTCACCTACCATATTTATTGAAAGTAAAAGGATTTTAGATTTCTTAAATATTTCTCCTCATTTATCTAATTTTTTACCATGTAAAAATCAATTTATAATTATCTTACTAGTTGGTTTTTAAATTTGACTCTGGGTGTCTCCCACAACAGGCATGATAAAATTTATTAAAATAATTTTCCTAAATGAAATATGTGTTTTATAAATGTTTTTAACAAAATTGGTTTTGGGTTATATCTGGATTTGAAAAAATTATTTTTCCCACATTTCTATATACTGGGGCTTGTAGAAATAGACTTGGAGCTTGGTTTTTGTTAGAGAGTTACAATGATGAAATTTACACTAAGAGATAAATTAGGGGAGGATGTGTGACCACTCACAAGGATAGGAGTTTTATTAGGCATGCATGGGTGTGTGTGAGAGGGAAAATATATGATTATGAAAAAATTTGAAAACTATGGACTTATTTTTTTTAAGAGAAACTACTTTGGTAACACTGCTTTTTGAAAACCAATACATGTGATATATTTTATATTCTGAAAATTTTGAAATTCATTGATATTCTTCCAGAGTATTTTATATACTATCAGATAACTTATTTTCAATATTTTTTTAATGTGGAAAAAATAATAGTTGTTTCCTAGAGAGTATGATTAATCATTCCCTTAAAATGCACATTGTAGTATATGAAGATGTTGTTTCTTTTTATAGTGTAAGGTAAATACTTTCAAAAGTTCATTGATACACTCTTTAATGTTGATGTCATATTTTTTTGAGTTGGAGGATAGAGATGGATCATGTCTTGGTTTGGATTAGTTCCAGCATTGTACCTAAATCTTTTACTACATTAAAGTATTTGTTTATATCAACTTTTGTTCTAGTGTTACTCTAATGTTGATCCATGTTTCAATGTTTATTATTGGATTCATTTCATTTCTTATGGTTGGGTTTTTCTAAATGAATCATTTATATTTATATCATTACTTTGGTTTATTAATTTCATGGAATGTTTAAGTTGAATGTTTTTGTTTGTTTGAGGGTAATTCATTCCCCTATATATCTTGTGTTTAAACTTTTGGCACTTATTTCTAGTTTATGGTATTTTAGGAATCTCGCCTAACATTAGTAACACTTATAGCTTCTCTCTATCATATTATTTTGGATGGGAAGTTGTAGGAAAGAATGGAAGGATGTTAGAATGCTGTAGATTTCATTAATTTTCATGTTTTTGAAATATGATTAGTTTTCTGTATGAATTTATGTGGTAGTATGTAATGGTAATATGGATTTGTGATTAGGTGGATATAGATGTGATCATGTAAGATACTAGATGTTATTAGTGTAATATAAGTGACTAGTGTTTTGAGTTTTCTATTATGGTTTGCCTCAATGACATATAGAATTTGATTATAATGTTTCTATATCTATAATAATTATTTGTTTAGTGATTGAAGATATAAAGGGTTTACTTATTACCTCGACTAACTAATGTTTTTTATGCTATTTATAAATTGTTTATTTAGTATAAATGTTTGAAATTTAAATTTGGTATGATTTCATTAATTATAAATGAATATTAAAAACAATATATATATCTTATATGTGTAGGATAAAGTAGGTGACCAGTGTGGTTTGTACTAGTTTGTGGTGATCTGTCGAATTCATTGATGTATGTGGTGATTCTACCATAATATCTACTATTGATGTAATTATTTGGTGAAATTAATATATATATATATATATATAACTTTTACCTAAATTATCATAATATGATTTATTTATATTCATGAATTTTATTAGTGTTCTTATCTGATATTTAGGGAATTTCTAGGGGTAATTCAACCAGTATTTTAGTGTAAAACCATCATTTCTATTCAACAAACCATGGACTATGGGAGGTAGGCTTCAAGGTTCACTCACATATATTATGCCTACATAAAATGGGTTCTTGTGAGGGAAGGTTATGAACATGTGGTATCAGATCTATGGATGTGATTTTGAATAGGGTATGGAGTTATCATCTAATAAAAAATTTATGGTTACTATAGGGAAACATTATTAATCAAACATATCATCTGATACTTTGGTGGACATTTTTTCATCTGTTAAACCACTGTTAAGCCCCCCCATATGATTTTATGTAACAACGATAACCCTACTAATAATTATGGGGTGGAGATGTATCTTTTTGGTTAGAAACCTAGGTGAGGTATATTATTCACATTCATATGTTCTTGTTTTTGAGATATGATGATTGTGGGAATTTGGAAATTAATTAACAAATGGAAAGTTAAATTAACTCCACAACCCACTCATATGGTTTTTAATGTTTTCTTATTTATATATCATTGGTTGGGAGTTATCAATGTGTTGTTCAGGTGGAGTGATGTATGAATAGACTCCAGTATACCGTTGGAAATTATTTTAAGGAAGATAATTTTTTTAGGAGGAATCAATATGAATTCTAGCATCATGTTGTTATAATTTCATAGGGAAATATCATTGATAGAAAGATTTGAATTCTTTGAAATCACATGATATATCATTTACTATCATTAATATTTTCATAGATAATAATATTACATGGTTTATTAATGTTAATGACTTATTATTGGTGGATTTAATATCATAGTAATTATAACGATTTTACAATGTTATGGGTTGATTTTTTGGATGTAGTTTCATTGGAATACATTTCATTAATGTTAAAGGAATATAGGTTTCAATATTTTTCTCAAATAGTTGTAAATTTTGATTATACATTAGCATAATATGTAGATATAGGTTGTCATTCATTTTTTATTTTGACCTTTATCCAGTTGGGGGGAATGTGTGTAGATTGTTAAGGAGGTTTTGAGTCCATAAATCATGCATTGAGAAACTCTATTAACATTGGAACATATTATTACCAACATTCAGGTAAATATTGTATCTCTTTATGTTTATATATTTATTTGGGTGCATTTCCAACCTTTCGAGGGTAGAGAGTGATTGTTAGATAAAATAAACAAATGTAAAAGGATTTGTGTTTCTTGGATTTAATGTAGTCTTCGCAAAAATGATTCTATGTCAGAAGGGGTTTTTCTTTATGGGTAGGGTTGAACTAGGGTATTTTCTATGTATTTTTGGTAGAATCTGCCTGATGGAAACATTCACATAGTAGACATGTTACACAAATTGAATTTTTTTCCAGAAATATGTCATTAACTGATGCAGAGCATGAAAATTTTACAAATTGTGAAACTAGTTCATGTCCCTAAAAGATAAGAATTTTGATTTTTAATCTAAGGTGAATCATATTTTTTTATATCTTTTAAATTGGTAATATCATATCATGAATGTTGTTCACATTATGAATGGTTTATGACCACTAGTTTTTAAAATATTGTGGGTATGATTCTTTTCATTCAACATGGAGGCCTCTCCCTCAAATACATGGAACTATCACATAAATTTTTGGTGACCTACGATTCTTCTGTATCACATGATTTGACACATCATCTTCATTATGGTTCTGTTTTGTCTCTGCTAGTAATAAATCTTTCAACTTATTATTTTCCATTTATTTTGGTAGCACCATTGGGATATATTTATAGATATATTGTATTATGGTGATTTGCATCTGGATAATTTCTAGATCCATTGTGAAATCTTCCACTAGAGGTTGACCATTATGTTGGTTGTGCTACAACATAATTTCATTAATTTATTATTCATTATATTATCAGTTGACCACTTCAAATGATTTATTTATTATAAGATGTGGGAATCCATTTTGGATCCTTTATTGTTGTCTTATTGTTCATTCTTATTAGTGTGTTTTGTATGGTTATATACAACCTGAGTTGAGGTAGGTGGTTCAATCTATATACTATGTTGAATTTACTATTTCTCTATATTTTTTATAAATTTCATTATAAATAAAATCGAATGTTTGTCTAATTATTTTTGTGTGTGGATAAAACCATGTATTTTAAAAAAGATGTTTTCCCATTATGGTGTAATTTTTTTAAGGATGGTTCAAATGAAAAATACTTTACATACAATGAAATTAATTCTAAATTATATAATATCCATTAAAAATATAAAAACCCATAAAAGGACCATGTAACACCCCGCACCTACCTCATTGGATTGAGGAGGCGGTGAGGGTTACTTGGCCTTAAGCGATGTTCCCAAGGCGCCAAAGGCTGGAAATAATTGTCGAGGGCTTCAAGGAATAGTGGGGATCAATTTTCCCTTAAGAAGATAACCCAAATCAACCAACCAACAACTAAATATGCATGAACTTTCAAACCCAACCATGTGATACTAATAATTCCATCACAAACCCCAAAACCATTCAAACTAGACATATCCACAATACCTCAGAGTACAAAGTGGAAACTAAATAACAAACAATACGAGCGATGACACCACCACAACTCCACACCAATCTCCACGCTCCAAGTGCCACGACATACCCCGAGCATCACCACAAACCACTAGCAATGAGATGCCTTACCTTTACTTGTGTCTCGGAATACGAGATTTGAAAAAGCACTAAAGTTCCAAAGCAGGGGGTGACTACTAATACTCAGTAGGTTTCCCCAAATGACTTCCCTACACACACCACTAGGATAAAACCGTTATCACATTTTTATAAAACAATTTATATAAAATAATCACATGTATAACCCTTTCCATAATCCAAACATTCTCTTATCAAGCCATCACACCAAAACCAAGCATCCAAGAGAAAGCCAACAAACATTCCACAATCCATTTCATCATTCACACACTAGCACAAAAATCTCCTACTTGAAAAGAAATGGACAACAAACAACCAAAACAACCAAATGGTGGAGCTTCTGTCTAACCCATTCACCCATTCACACTAAGTGGTACTTCCCAACCACAACCAAATAGTAGAGCTTCCGTCCAACTTGTTCACCCATTCACAACTAGTGTCTCTTCCCGTCCACTTATCCTTTGATGGTGGCCCTTACGTCAAATATTCATCCCCTTTTTATAGAGGTACTTCTCGCCACTTCCACACAACTTTTCTATCAATCCATAAACAAGCGTATGACCCACCAAGGTCACAACAACATGCAATCAACCAATTCCATCACATACCAATCCACTTCAATAAATTGTCCATTTATTGAATACCATTTTCCATGCAAAACCATATTTCAATAAAAACAACATCTTTACTGAAAACCATTTTCTATCAACCATTTTCCCAAATCAATCTCAACAACCCATTTTAAAATCTCTATTTAAAAATCCACAACAACAGACTTTCACCATAAAACCACCTTTTTCCCCAAAAATCTCCAAAACATCACTAAAGGGATTTCTAACCAATTTTGGCACAACCATCACAATTAATTTCAAGAACAGTAAATTATTTGTAATCAAACACCACTAGTTCTAACCAAGTGGAGTCGAGAGAGAAGCCACCTAAATTTTGGGTTCCTAAGAAATCGACCCACGAGCAACCGCACCTCCAATCCGGCGAACGCACCACTGAAACCTCTCTAGATCCCCTTCCCTTACATTCACGAGCCTTAAAATCATCATCCAAGGCAGCCAAAACCATTTATCTACACACATCAAGTGTAGATCTAGAAAACCAAGAAAGAGGAAGATGTGGATCTAGAGGAAACCACAAGAAAACCAAGAAGAGAGACTTACACAGGGGAAACCACCTTCAAACCCCTTCGAATCACTTCCAAAACGTGTGGAAGAGCACCCTCAACCACTGAGAACCCAGAATACTGGGTGAGGCTCAAGTGGGAGGAATATTAGAAAGAAATAGGCAATGCTTGAGGGAGCCCAGAACATAAACCCCTTTTTGAGTGGCTGCACTATTAGCCCGCACGTTTTGTCAAACCGTGCGCTAACCCTGTGCATGATAATGCCTCGAGAGTAAGTGTCTGCACGGTTTCCTCGCACTGTTTTTCAAACCGTGTACAAGCCGTGCGAAGACTACTGCCCCCCCCCCCCCTGCACGGTTTCCTCGAGCACCTGCATGGTTTCCCTTAGCTGTGCTCAAACTGTACACCCATAGAAAAGCCTCCAAACTCATCCAAAACCATTCCAAACTCTCCAAACCTCTTCCCAACTCATCCCATGATCTTTAAACATATAAAATGGAATAATCAAAGGCTATATACCTCAAACATGGGGTGCTACACTCTCCCCACCATTGAACTTTCCATCCTCAGAATGTAGTGAACCCACCCTTTGCCGAAAGAGCTCGGGCCACTGCTCGACCATCTCTTTCTCCCGCTCCCAATTGTCCTCTTGAATCTGGCCTGGATGCCACAAAACATGAACTAAACCAATGATTTTACCATGAAAGACATTATCTTTCCTATACACAACCCGCACTGGCACGTGCACCAACAAAGAATCCAGTTCTAGTTCAACATGATCCCATTGAATTACATGGTCACGATCCGGATGATAATTTTTTAACTATGACACATGAAACACATTGTGCACCACACTGAACCTAGGGGGAAAATGAACTGATAAGTTACCTCACCAACCCCTTAAAGAATCTCAAAAGGCCCAATATACCTCGGAGATAACATTCCCTACTTCCCAAACAGACGATGTACTAACCTAGGAGAGATCCTCAAGAAAACATGATCACTCACCTCTAACGACAACGACCGTTGATGATGATCGGCTTACAATATTTGAAGACACTGAGCTGTATTCATTCTCTTTTTGTTCAGATTGATCTTATCCATAGTCTCCTAGACAAGGCTTGGTCCAACCATCGAGGACTCACCTATTTCCACCCAGTATAGTGTAGAATGACACAGCCTCCCATACAATGCTTCAAACAGATCCATGTTTATGGATGCATGATAACTATTATTGTACGAAAACTCAACCAATGACAAGTGCTCCTCCCTCAATCCACCAAAATAGATGACACAAGCACGTAACATATCCTCCAGAGTTTGTATTGTCCTCCCGGATTGACCATCTATCTGAGGGTGATACTTCATACTCATGGTCAACTTATTTCCAAGGGATTACTGTAAGGATTTCCAGAAATGAGATGTAAACCTCAGATCTCTTTCGGATATGATCGAAACTGAAACATGATGCCTCTTTACCACCTCGTAGATATGTATTTTGGATAGATCGTCCACCGTATGAGATGCACGAATTGGAATGAAATGGGCTGAATTCATTAGACGGTCTACTATCTCCCAAATGGCATTGTGCTTTCTGACCGTTCTTGGGAGACCTGTGAAAAAATCAATCACTATTTTCTCCCATTTCCAAATAGGGTTTTTTAAAGACTGCAACATTTCTGCTGGCCTCTGATGCTCAGCCTTGACCTGCTAAAAGGTGAAGCATATCGAAACAAACTCAGCCAATCTTCTTTTTATTCCAGCCCACCAGAACTGTGCTTTAAATTCTTTATACATTTTCTAAATTCTAGGATGAACAACCCACCTGTAATGATGGTACACCCTACGAAGGTCCTCCGGACAACAATTGGTAAAAACATATGATTCTGAAAACACAAAATTGAATCTCTATTAAGTTTCCAAACCTCAATGATATCCCCACCATTGAGTCTCGACCCCATGGTCACACACTCAAAATCAGATATTTGTGCCTCTTTAACCAAGGCAACCAAGCTAGGAATCAACAGAACCGGAAAGAAGACTGCTCTATCGCCCTGGTTCTCACATTCCAATCGCATATCGGCTATAACCGACATGAACTTCCACTAGTCCGATGTCTATTTCACCATCTGAGAATATGATTTTCTACTTAATGCATCTGCCACCAAATTTCCATTACCTTTAGTGTACATTAATTCAAAATCAAACATCTGGAGATATTCCATCCAACTCCTTTGCCTCATGTTCAAATCCCTTTGTGAGAAAATTTGCTTCAAGCTCTTATGATATGTATATTCTGTGAATTTCTCACCGAATAGATAATGGCGCCACACATTCAAAGCATGCCCCACTTCTGCCAAGTCCAAATCATGAGTTGGGTAGTTCTTCTCATGTACTCTCAACTGTCGTGATCCATATGAAACCTCGTGATTCCATTTCAAGAGAATGCACCCCAACCCTGATCTTGTTGCTTCACAATACACCACGTACCATTTTCCTAGTTCTAGAAAAATGAAGATTGGTGCGGATGTGAGCCAACCATTTAGCTCTTCAAAACACTACTGACACTATTCATTCTATAGGAATGGAACATTCTTTCTTTTCAAAGCTGTCATCGGTGAATCCAAATGTGAAAAATCATGAAAAAACGCTGATAATACCCACCTTGACCAAGGAAACTCTGTATCTCAAACACATTCTAAGGAGTATTCCACGAGATAACATCCTCTATCTTTTATAGATCCACTGAAACACCCCTTTCAGAAATCACATGGCCATGAAAACGAACTTTCTATATCCAAAAGTCACACTTTGAAAATTTGGCATACAATAGATGATACCTCAAGATCCCTAGAACTGTCTCCAAGTGCTGCTCATGCTCCACCCTTGTCTTTGAATACACCACATTATCATCTACAAAAACAACAAAAAATGAATCCAGATATCTCTGAAATATCTAATTCATCAATTCCATAAACAATGCTAGCGCATTCATTAGACTAAATAGCATTACCATATATTCATAATGGCCATATCTACTTTTAAAAGCTGTTTCAGTAATATCGTCCTTCGTCACCCAAAATTGATGATGTCCCGACCTCAGGTCGATCTTGTAGAACTACTGGGATCCCCTCAAACTAGTAGAACAAATCATCAATTCATGGATGTAGATATCTTTTCATTATCATAACTTGGTTAAGTCTACGATAATAAACACATAGGCTCAATGTTCCATCCTCCTTTTTCACAAACAACACTGGTGATGCCCATGGGGATGTGCTAGGCCTGATAAATCCTTTGTTTTTTAACTCTTCTAACTAGACATTCAATTCCTGCAAATCAGTAGGGGTCATCCGATAATATGTAAGTGAGATAGGACAGGTCCTTGGAAGGAGAACAATCGTAAACTCCACTTCTCTTATAGGAGGTAACCCAAATAATTATTCAGGAAAAACATCTATTAACTAATCCACCACTGCCGGAAGAATACTCTCCTCAACACCCATTACCGATTCCAACGACAATACCTCCAACTGATACGATAAAGTGCCTACTACTGGTGCCAAAAAAACCTGTTACACCCTACCTTTCATGCCTCTCTCCTCTGAAGAGATTCTTAATGCCATCTTGTGTTGTAAAATCCAATGTTTGAACATCGCAGTCAATGTGGGCCTTAAAAGGCACCAGCCTATCCATTCCCAGAATTACATCATACCCTTCCATCTCAAGCATTGAGAAATTCACATTAGCTCAACCTCACCAACAACGACAAAAGAAGGCTCGACAATCTCTTCAACCTAGAGGAAGTTTGAAGTTTCAAAACTGAAGGCATCATTTCTACCTTTAAACCCAGCAAATCAACCACACGTTTAACAATTAAAGAGTGTGAAGCACCCATATCAAACTACACTTGCATCAAAGTAGAATTTAAAAGAATAGTACCTCACAACATGGATGGTCCTGAATGATCATCCACCACAACCTTCTATGATCCAAACACATGTTTTCTTGTGACGTTGTACTCTTTATTTCCCTGCTGAGGTGTCGTGGTATTCCAAGAATCACCATGACTCACTTTACTCTATTGATAAGGGGTATGTTGTTGTCCCTGTCCCATCAAAGCATATGAAATCTACGATCCCTGAGGAGTATCACGCACACCTGACCTCAGAGCATTCCCAAAATAATTCTGCAGATGCCCCATCTGTATAAAATTATGACATGATTGGGGTTGTGTCGTACAATCTCGCTTGTAGTTGCTCGTCGAACCACACAGAATACATCCTTGTTTTCTCTGGGGGTCATAGGAAGATTCACCGAACTTGACATCAGATTGTGTTCCATACTCCAGCCTTGGGAATTAGTGTCCCTCCTCCACATGAACCCAGTGTTAGAGTTCCCCCTATTACCCATGGGTACCACTATGCTTCCTCCACCCGGAGTGCCCAACAGATCCCGCTCAGCCACCAAGGCTCTATTCACCATCTCTGTGTAATCATCTATACACAGTACTACTATATTTGAACGGATTTCTTGCCTTAACCCCACATCAAAGATCATTTCCCTCAATGAAGTACTACCTGCCACCTCCGATGCAAACCTCACTAAGTTCATAGACATAGCTTCATACTCTATCACAGTCACAAGCTCTTGCTTCAAACTGAAGAAATAAGGCATACACTGAATTCTGAATGTATGTGGGTAGAATTGTTTAGTAAAAAATTCCTCAAATTCTTCCCACATCAAACCCTGGTCCATCCCCAATTGGACTACCAACTTCCACCACTGAAGGGAAAAATCTGCCAACATGTACGTTCCCAACTTCACTTTTAACTCTATCGGTGATCCCAAGAAATCGAAAATCTTGTTCATTCCATTCAACCATGCATTTTCCCTCTACGAATCTAATTCACCCTTGAAGATGGGTGGATTATGCTTTTGAAACTGAACCGCATGATCCAAATTCCTTTTTTCATCCATTGTATTTCCACTTTCCACAGATTGGAAAGCTTTCACTGTGCTTTGCACTTGCTGTTTGTTCACCTAAGGCTCAAGTGCTACCACATTCTCAGTAGCCTCCTCTGGTTCGTCTCTATGACACCTACCCGGTGCCATTTCTATCAACAGAAAACAAAAAACAATGAGTCTCACTTCCTTAGACATCAAGAATTCACATATCTAATCACATCACACAACACTATCACACAAGGCTTTCCACAAGTTCACAATTTCCATGTTTCACCATTTTGAAAACCAAACAATTTTCAAAATACCAATTTATTCACATTACAATTTCACACATTCATATCACACTGTAAATAATTATACCCCAATGAAATATTCATCCTAGAGGGAATTCATTTCTACTATATATGCCATGCACATCTCATTGGCTACACCCACGACAATGAGATTTACAAAGCCTATAAGTGTCTCCAAAACACTTATGTACCCAACTCCCTTGTAACATGAATTTCAGAATAAGTGGGTTAGCTACATCCTTTTATGCTATACATTCCATGTTTCGATATTCCTACACCTTGCTACCATCCCAACTCAAGGAATATACCACAACGAATGTCAACTCCAAAACCAAGGCGCCAAAGCGACCGAACAACTACTCTCACTTGAAAGCTAAGGACCAAACAAACTGATACCACTTGTAACACCCTGCCCCTACATCATTTTCTTGAGGAGGCGGTGAGGATTAATTGGCCTTAAACAACATTCCCAAGGTACCAAAGGCTGGAAATAAATGCTGAGGGCATTAAGGATCAGTGGGGAACGATTTTCCCTAAAGAAGATAACCTAACTAATCCAACCAACAACGAAAGATGCATTCACTTTCAAACCCAACCATGTGATACTAACACTTCCATCACAAACCCAAAAACCATTCAAACTAGACATGTCCACAGAACATTAGAGTACAAAGCGGAAACTAAACAAAAAACACCACGATCCATGACACCACCACAACTCCACACCAATCTCCAAGCTCCATGCACCACCACATACCCCGAGAATCACCACGAACCACTAGGAATGAGATGCCTTAACTTTACATGTGTCTCAGAATATGACATCTGCAAAATCACCAATGTGCCAAAGCAGGGGGTGAGTACTAATACTCAGTAGGTTTTCCCCAAATGACTTCCCTACACATGCCACTGGGATAAAACCATTAGAACATTTGTATAAAACAATTTATATAAAATAATCAAAAGTAAAACCTTTTCCATAAGCCAAATATTCCCTTACCAAGCCATCCCAACCAATCCAAGAAACCAACAGAAAGACAATAAACATGCCACAATCCATTTCATCATTCACACACTCGCACAACAATTTCCAACTTGCAAAGAAATTCCCAACAAAGAACCAAAACAACCAAACAGTGGAGCATCTGTCCAACCCGTTCACCCATTCTAACCTAGTGGTACAATCCGAACACAACCAAATGGTGGAGCTTCCATCCAACCCATTCACCCATTCCCAACTAGTGGCTCTTCCCATCTACATATCCTTTTATAGTGGCCCTTCTGTCCACTATCCATCCCCTTTTTATAGTTGTACATCTCGCCACTTCCACACATCATTCCCATAAATCCATAAACAACCATATGACCCACCTAGGTCACAACAATATGCAATCAACCAATTACATCACATACCGATCAACTTCAATAAATTTTTGATTTATTGAAATCCATTTTCCATGCCAAACCACATTTCAATAAAACGAACACCTTTATTGAAAACCATTTTCCCAAATCAATATCAACAAGCCATTTTAACATCTCTATTTTAAAAACCACAATAATAGCTTTTCACCATAAAACCCCATTTTCCCCAAAAATCCCCAAAACATCACCAAAGGGATTTCCAACCAATTTGGCACAACCATCTTAATTAATTTCCAACACAAAAAATTATTTGTAATCAAACACCACTAGTTCTAACCATGTTGAGTCGAGAGAGAAGCCACCTACCTTTTGGGTTTTCAAGAAATCATCCCACGAGCAACCGTTAATCCAATCTGGAGAATGAACCACCGAAACCTCTCTAGATCCCCTTACAGAAAATTTACAAGCCTTAAAATCATCATCCAAGGAAACCACAACCCTATATCCACACACAACAAGTGTAGATCTAGAAAACCAAGAAAGAGGGATATGAGGATCTAGAGGAAACCACAAGAAAACCATGAGGAGAGACATACCTAAGAGAAACCACCTTCAAACCCATTCGTATTTCTTCCAAAGCGTATAGAAGAGCACCCTAAACCCCTGAGAACCCAAAATACCAAGTGAGGATTGAGTGGGAGGAAGATTGGAGTAAAATAGTTTAAGCCCAAGGGAGCCCGGAACTTAAACCCTCTTTTTTTAAGTGGCCGCACAGTTAGCCCACACGATTTTGCATAATGTGCGCTAACAGTGCGCATGCTACTGCCTCAATAGAAAGGGTCCACATGATTTCTTCTCATGGTTTGTCAAACCATGCACAGGCCATGAAAACCCTACTGCCTCCCCCTGCATAGTTTCCTAGGGAAACTGCACGATTTCCCTTAGCCGTGCCCAATCCATGCACCCATAGAAAAAGCCTCCAAACTCATCCAAAACCATTCTAAAACCTCCCAACCTCTTCCCAACTCATCCCATGAACTTTAAACACCTAAAAAGTCATAAAAAAAGGCTAAATTCCTCAAACCGGGGGTGATAAAATCCATATAAGTTTAATGTATTTAGAAACTAGGAAACATAAACAATTGGTTCATAAGATATCTACAATACCACCTCTTAATCCTTCATAACATGACCCCTTTTTGACATATCTTACTTAATACCATTCATCATGACTTGGGTAAAAGAAGAAAAAGAATGTGTTTGATCAGATGATAAATAAGGTTAAATAGGGAGATATCAATAAGATCAAAATCAAAACACAAAAGATTATAATATTTGAAAATCTTATTCTTCGCGTGAATGATCGTGATATCATGCCGTGGGATAAATCTTAAAAGTTAATTAGAATTAATGAATGTAATACCAAAATTCATAACATAAGACATGAATTTTTTTGGCATACACATAATCATATAAAATCATTTCATATTAGTCAAGGTTCATTGCCAAGACCATCATATTTAATAAAGTTTGTTACGGAGCTGAGTTCACTCTTATTTCCTGCCCTATTTAACTGAACTAAGATCATTTCCTTTTATAGTCCTATCTATCACATGAGATATAAATATTTACCAAACTCGTTGGAGGGATATAAAGGTCCCATCAATCGCATAATTATATCATTATTACATGTCACACAAAAACATAAATCATTCATCAAAGCATAACCCAAGCAATAAAATGGGTTTCTTAAACATTATTCCATCATAACATAATCCATATAAAACAAATGGTATTTATAAATAGCATTCCATTATAAAAATAATCAAACATAGGAATAGAATTGATATTATAATTTCAACATAAACTTATTAAATAATTCCATCTTAGATAGAAAATATTTTTTCTAGAACTCAAGATATTAATTCTTGAGAAAAATATCCTTTATTCTTTTAAAACCTTTTATTATCTCAAAATGAAACACAATTTTAAAAGAAAATAATTTCATTGAAAATAACCTTGAAATTTTTTAAAGTAAGATTCATGGAAATATGGTTTTATGAAAATATACAATTCTTTCATACCATTTAAGTTAAAATAAAATGTTCTTCTCATACTTTTTTTCAGATAAGTCAAAAAGTACCTCGAATCGAAAAATGAAAAATAATTCCCTTCATACCATTTAATTTAAATTAACCAATATATAAAATTGAATTTAAAATATTATAGAATTGTAGAAATAATATTACATATTTAGGGAACATAGAAGTGGATGATAAATAATCCCCAGTAAATACGTACGTATAAACAATCTCATATAATAAGGAGATTGTGAAATTATCTCTTAGCTTCGGTACGATTTACTTTGTATGTTTCCAAAACTACAGTATAATGATTTAAAAAATAGCATTGAGTTCTTCCAGATTCATAGTCATTTTTATGATATCATATATGATCACATTATCAACCGTTTGTTAATAACATTTCATTATTACTGATTATTTGGGTATAAACGACATCATTTTCTTTTGCATATTTTATCGAATAAGTTCAAATTTTTATTCATAGGTTATAGTTATATAATTTAAAGAATTATATTAATATAATATATTTCATATTTATTCAATATAAACATTTATATAATCATTATTTAATGGATAACTTGTATATTGAATCACATCGCATTGTGGAGATGGTATATCGTACGTACGCACAAGTAATGGTAGCATTTCTTTAATTAAGAAATGGTATATAAGTGGATGGTATATTTATTTTTAAACAATAAATAACTTATTATAATAATCAGATATAGTTATTATTTCCATAATTATACACATCCAAGTAATGTGGTGCTGAAAAATAGATTACACCAAGTCGTGGAGATGGTAAGTCGTACTTACGCATGCATGGTGATTTCTTTTTTCATAGGATGGATAAAAGGTGGAATATTGTTATTCCATAATAATAATAATATCTCATAATATAATTGAGAGTGGATTTATTAATTTATAATGTAATCAAATCAAGAATAGTATGTAGAAGAAGAAAGAAGTTTAAAATAATCAGTAGAGGTTATATCCTCTTCTTCGACAATCCCCCACTAGATCACCTATAAAATCTCTAGGGTTGGTCTTTGGTAAATACCAGAACCTCTAGAATGTGAATAGGGAAGATGATAAGAGAAATTAATAGGGGTTGGATGAACTTTAAGGTTATTAATGAAGTGAATAATTGAGGGAGTGGGTTCTCTTTTATAATTGTGGTGGAGGGAACTTATGGAAGCTCTAAAAATATTAATTTATTATAAAATTAAACCACATCCAAAAACCTAAGAAATTTCATAGTTTTGAAGATGAGATTATGTTAGGGTGTACTATCATCAACAAGTTATGTTTAGACATGTTTTTAAGTTTATTTAAACAGTTACATTTTTAATTTAACACTTCGTTATTCTATGTAATTTTAATTAACGTAAGAAATATTACAATATTAAAAGGCTTAAATATATACTTATTTGATGTCAAATCAACCATAAATGAATTATATGGAATATTATAGACCATATAATAATTATTATTTATTTTTAAAAAATGTTTTATTCTTTTTAAATAATTTAATAAAATATTATTTCGATAAACAATCAATAGTGTCTATTATAAAACTAGTCAGTTCATTGATTTTTCAAAATATGAAGCTAACAATTTAAATTAGAAAAAAATATTTTATTATATTCCTAAGAGGTAATGATTGACTATAAAATTTGTCTCATATGTTCATAATACAATTTACATATATTTTAATATTTTTACTAACATTTATTTGTTTCTCCCATAGTAAAATAATTACAACATCTGTTTTGTATAACAATTTAATATACATATTTTCTGGATGAAGATTGAACATAAAATTCCATATCTAAAATAATTTTTCTATATTTCACATGAATATTTATATTAGAATATGTCTTTTGGAATATCTAATATTAAAAATGATATATTTATTAAATTATGAATGTGATAACATTAGAATCACTTTAAATAAAATATTATAAGTGTCATAATCTTTTCTATATGGATCCAAATGGTCAACAACTAGACCCTTGGAGGATTATGGTAGATATATACTATTAAATTATGATTTGGTAATGTTATTGGGTATTTTAATGAAAATTAAAATTATAATAAAAATTATTTTATTGATTTCTCATCAATTAAATAATTTCTCCATCATCAATGTATTTTTTAGATAAATATTTATTTATAAAAAAATAAAAATATATTACAATGATAATAAAAACATTTTATATTATTTATTATCTAATCTATCATTTGTATCACATTTTACTAAAAATTATATATTTATTAAATTTTGAGAAAGACATATTTATCTTTTCATAAAATAAAATAAAATAAATGTCCAAATAAGATTCAAGTGGGTTCTAAAGGATACCATTTCAACCCAATGATTATTTAGGTATAACCACACTCAAACAATGATATTATAACAAGTGTTAGGGTAATTTTATAATAGTCATTTTTTCCTTAATTACCAGATTTACAATTTTACCATATTAATAAAAATTACAGAAGTCACTATTTGTAATGCCAAAAAATAAAATAAATCCATTTAAATAATTTCAAACTATTGATTCAAAATATGGGATCCATTTTTTATATTTCAAAACACATTATTCATAGTAATAAATTTAAAATTCATCTCATTTTTAAAAAGAGAAATTGGGTTTTAAAAGATAAAATATTGAAAAATAATAAAATATTTTTACATCTTAATTCAATGTCAAATTAATTTAAATGAACTAAATAATGTTAAATTATAAAAATATATTCTATTTATACTTCAAAACCATTCAATAATATAATATAACTGTAAAAATTATTTGGATGAAACTTATATTTTCAATTAAAATTTATTATATTTTTACTATTCATCAAAACATGAAAGTTATTAGGAAATATCAAAAAATCATCCCAAGTAAATTTTTATATCCATTTTCCAAATTAAATTTCATTTTTTCATATAAAAGTTATTAATGTGTGAAATTTTTAATTTAAAAATGTTTATCCATTAAATGGTTGTAAAATTTCCCTTTTGAAAAATATATTTTATTATATATTAAATAGGTTTTATTCATACACTATGAAAAAATATCTATTAGATAAATAAAAAATATTTTATTAAATATAAAAAGTTTATATGTATATCATTAATTTCATTTCATAATCATAATTCACTTAATTTATTAATACAAAAATACAAAAAATTTCGTTTACAGATAATTTGTTTATATTTTTCATAAATAATTGGTAGCCAAAGAATTCATCCTACATTTTCATAAGTTTGTATTATTTATTCTCACTAAATCAATAGTTATGTTATAATGGTAATTTAATACCAATGGAATCTTCTAGTTTTTTTAAACTCATCATTACATGTAATGCAATCTACTAAAAAATTAAAATTATTTAAAGAAAATATTTCATAAAAATATCAAGCTATTATATTATGCCCCCTTAAAATTAATTTATCCATCAAAATTCATCACATTGATACAAATAGATGATGATAAATCTTCCACATCACATCCCCAAGATTCCTCGTAGCTTCATCAAATTGGTGGTTCCAACATAAAACATTAACCAAGAGAGTGGTCTTGTTTCGCAAAACTTGTTTACTACAATCCAAAATCTCTATTAGTTGTTCATCATAAGAAAGATATTACTTGAGTGGAACAACTTATGAGATAAGTACTTGAAAAGTATCAGGTATGTTCTTTCTTAGGAGAGATACATAGAACACATCATGAAATTTGGAGAGAATCTGTGGTAGCTCTAATCGATAATCTACCTTCCCGATATAATCCAGAGTTTCAAAAGGGCCGATACACCTAGGGATGAGCTTTAAATTCTTTACAAATCTCATTACTCTATTCCAGGAATATATAAATAGAAAAACTGTTTCACCCACATCAAAATCTGTGACATTACTTCAGTTTTCAGTACAACTATTTTTCGACTTAGATCTTCTCTTATGTGTTGTTGAATAGATATGGCAGTATCTACCATTTAACCAACAAGATCCGGTCCTAATATCTTTCATTCCCTAACATCATCCGAATATGTTGGATTTCTTCACTTCTTTCCATATAGGGATTCCAAAGGAGACATCGAAATACTATATTGAAAGTTATTGTCGTAAGAAGATTCCACCAAAGGTATGTGTTGATCCCTGCCACCTTTGAGATCCATAGAGAAAACTCAAAACAAGCATTATAGAGTTTTAATTTTCCAATTAGACTGATCATCTGTCTGAGGATGATAAAAAGTGCTTAAACGTAACTCTGCATCCTAAGCCTGCTGAATACTTCATCAGAACATTGAGGTAAAACTCATATCTCATTCATATATAGTGGAAAGTGATAATCCATTCATTCTTACCACATCCTTTATAAATATCCTAGAAATATAATCAAGAAAGAAATTCTTTCTAATAGTAATGAATAATGTCGACTTCTTGTAAAACACACAAGATTTTATGAAATATTTTATTTCAATAATTTTAATTGTTCAATAGCTTGTATTGCATGCAATCATGAGTTTAATCAAACCATGAGACACCCTTAGTATAAAATGACCTTAATTACCTAGTTTTTAGGATAGTGGGAATAACTATAACTAATTTTTGAAATTTTTTGGAAAAGGCATTCGCTACCAATTATTTGTGAAAAATATAAATCAATTATATATTTGTATTTTTGAATTAATAAATTTAGTTAATTGGTATTAGTAAATCAAATTAATGAAATATATGTGCTATATAATTAATAAAATATTTTTTATATTCATCCAATAGATATTTTTGTCAAAAGTTTTGAATAAACCCTATTATATTTATAAAAGACAATATTTTTTCAAAAGGGTAATTATATTACTTTTAATGGAGAACCCATTTTAAATTAATATTTTATCACATTATTAATTTTTATATGAAAACATAAATATTTTCTTTGGAATAAGGATATAAAATTTTACTTTTCATGAAATTGTAATATTTTTCTAATAACATTCATATTTTGATGAATAGTAAAAATACACTAAATTTTAATTGAAAACAACTATTCTCATCAAAATATTTTATATGGTTAAATTATAATATTTATTTATTTAAAAGTATAAATAAGACATAATTTTATCATTCAATATTATGTATTCAATTGTGGTTAATTTTACATCGATTTCATATGTAAAAACATTTCAATCTTTTACAATGTTTTGCATTATAAAACTCATTCTCTCATTCCAACTATGGGATTAATTTTAAATTAAATACTAAAAATTTAGTGTTTTGAATTTTAAGAATGGATTATATATTTGGAATCAGTAGTTCCAAATTATGTAAATATATTTATTTTATTTTCCGGCATTATTAATGATAACATTGGTAATTTTTATTAATTAGTTAAAAGGGTAAACTATGTAATAAAGGGTAATAATACTATTATAAAATTATCCAATCACTTTTAATAATATCATTGGATGATTTTTTTCATCCTAAATCCTCTTTGGGTCTAAATGGTATCATTTTGAAGCCACTAGGATGTGATTAAGAGATTTAATTTATTTTTATTCAAATAAATGTTAATCATATCTCACTCAAATTTTAATAAATAAATCATTTTTATATAGGCTATACAGAAAAAAAATTTGAATATAAAAATTCATTTAAAATAAAAAATGAATTTATTTTTCATGGTAATTTGTTAGTAATTTTTTTAAAAAAATTACCTTAAAGGCTTATACCTTGATGAGGTAAAAATTAATTAATTGATGAGAAATTAATAAAAATAATTTTTCATAAAATTATAATAACAATCAAAAGACCCCAAAACATGACCAAATCTTATTATTTGAGTATATATCAACCATAACCATCCAAGGGTCTAGTCAGTGACCATTTGGTTCCTTATAATAGACATTAAAACAATTATATTATTTTGGTTAAAGTGACGTTAATGTTATCACATTTATAATTTAATAAGTATAACATTTTAAAGGTTATATTTTTAAGAATCTAAATTTTCCTAATATTATTCTTCTAAAATATAGTATATTTATATTCATTATAGTACTTTAATTTATTTTTATTCAAAAATAATTATATTAAATAATTTCACAAATTTGATGTAGTACTTATTTTATTAATCGAGATAACAATTAAATTTTATTAAAAATATTAAAATAAATATAATTTGGGATAATTAATATGTATAAAGAGTTTTCTAGATGAACTTTACCTCTTATCAATATAATAATATAGTTTGTTTTATTATAATTTGTAATCTTAATATTTGTAAAAATAAACGAATTGAATAGTGTCAAAATTGACATTATTGATTATTTATCAAAATAATGTTTTATTAAATTATTTAAATATCATAATTTTTCTAAAAATATATATAATAATTATAAAATGGTAAGAAATTTTCTAAGTTGTATATTTATGTTCAAAATAACATAAAATAATTAAATATTTTACCCATGTAATATTTAAAAATTTGTTACTCGAGTTAAAAAATTAAATAGAAAAACTAAATGTTACTTAAAATGATAATGTTTTAATTGATAGAGAAAATTTTCTAAAACATATTTCTAGATTAGATTACGACTCTACATCATCTCATATTTTAAATTGGTATATTCTTGTGGTCTTCAGAAGGGGTTTTATTTTTTTTATAAATATATATATTTTTGAGATTCCAAAAATGCCCCTCACCTCAATTATAAAACGAAACCTCCTCCATCACCTATTAACTTCACTTTGAGCATTAAATATAATAAATACTCTTCCCTTTTCTCTAATAAACTTCCCTAGTAACATTCTAGAGGTTCTGGTATTCCCCAAATACCAACTCTAGTATTCTATGGGGAGATTTAATAGATACACGTCGAAGAAGAGGTAATCTCCTCTACCGATTCTTTTATACATATTTATTCTTATACTACCTATTCATGAGTTGTTTCATTATAAATTAATAAATACAGTATAACTTATATATTGGGATGTTATTATAATTATGTAACAACAATATTCCACTTTTTATCCATCCTACAAAAAACGAAATCACCACTCATGCGTACGTACGAATTACCGTCTCCATTCCATGGTGTACTATGTTTTTCACCACCACCATACGTAGATGGGTATACTGATGGAAATAATAACTATATATTATTATTATAACATGATATTTATTTTTAAATATTATACAACATTCATTTCAATATTATTCTATAATTATGGGAATTATATCATCACTCGTGCGTACATACATTATACCATCTCCACGATGCGATGTGATTCATTCAAGATGATCATCAATAAATAATGATTATATAAATTTATATAATTAATAACTAATATATATATATTTATATCATGTTAATATCATTTTAATATCATTTTGGAATGATATAACTATGACTTATAAAGGAGAACCATAACTTATTTGATAGAACATGCATAATCAAATGAAGTAGTTAATACACGAATAACAAGTTATAAGGAAATATTATAAAAAAGGGTGTTAATATGATCATATATGATATCTTAAAAATGAATATGATTCCGAAATAAGTCATTGATATTATTTAAATCATTATAGAAGCGGTTCAGATACATACAATGGAAATAAGACCTAAGGTAAGGGATAATTTCTCAATGTCATTATTATCTAAGATTGATTTTATTTAAGTATTTTCATAACGCCTTATTTCAGTGAATATTCCTCTACATGATTTAAAATTTATTTTTAAATAAATTCCTTTATTTTAAAATAATATATTATTTTGAGGAAAGAAATATTTTCTGAACAAGAAATTATATTTTCTTCAAGAATTAATTTCAAGTGTTGTATCAAAATTATTTTCCCTCTAAGATGGAATTATTTTATAGGGTTGTGTTTCAAGTATAATATCTTTATTATTCCTATAATTTTATTGTTTTATGATATAATTCTATTTATGAAATCCATTTTTTTAATTTATTATTTTATATTGGAATGAGGTTTAAAGAACCCATTTTATTCTTTGTGTTATAATGAATAATTTTTCTTATTATGGAATAAGTAATAATGAATTAATTATTAGATGGGTGGTACCTATATCTCCCACCAATGCATTGGGTAATTTTTTATATATCATGAGATATACATGTCTGGAACTTTAAATTAACTTGGTTCAATAATACATGGCTGGAACAAGGAGTTAACTAGGTTCCGTATTGGAATTTTTCCACTATGATGATATTGGAAATGAGCCTTGACAAATATAAAATGATTTTCTATTATTATATTTATGGAACTAAACTTCATTTCTTAAGTTATGACTTATGTGGTAACATTAATTGATTCTTATAAACTTGTATTATTTATCACATGGCATGATATCGTGATCTTTCATATGCAGGATAAGATTTTCAATTGTTATGTTCTTATGTATTATGATTATAATATGATTGATATCTCTTCCAATTACCCATACTGAGAATTTGAGATCACCCTTTTATATGATTCTATTCCCCAGGTAATGATGATTTTTATTAAGTAAGATATGTAAAAAATGGGTCTACTTATGATGAAATTTGAGGGAGATAATAAAGATGTGTTATAAACCAGTTGTTTATGTTTCTAAGTTTTTAAAGACATTATACCTATACGACCAGGTTGTGTATTTGTTATATTTTTTAGTGAGTATTCTTAAACATTGAATTAATATCAATATATGTAAAGTATGGGTCGTTATAGTTGGTATTAGAGGAAACTTATAGTCAACCATTAGAAAATTGGATGAGAAAACCTAATTAAGAATCAAAAGGATATGTTAAAGTACATGTTAAATTCCTTGTATTTTATAAATTATCATGAATAACCTAGGATAAAACCAAATGTGTCATAAATTTAAATATTATTATTTATTATGTTGTTTTACCATTATGATTAGTGTTTCTCACGCTATGCTTCCTAGTTTTTGTAAATGGATGGAACCTAAAGGAAGTGTGATAATGCTTAATGTGACGGGAAATGCAATGATTGTCCTCCAATGAAACAAAATGTTTTGGGAGATAGAATGAAAAATCATTTGGATATTCTAACACAAATCTTTCAAGCTATGAATCATGTAAAACATTCAAATGACCAATGTAGGGAACAACATTCAATTTAATCCTTCATGATCCAACGTCCACCTTCTTTCAGCAAGTCTTCTGATCCAATAGTGGATGAACAATAGATCAGTACCACTAAAGAAATATTTTTTGTTCTCCAATGTTCATTACATGATAAATTCATCTTAGTATTTTATTGTTTAGAAGGTTATGCTTGTCAGTGGATGAACCTTACCATGATTACAAGGGAAAGATATGAAATTGAATCCATGGAATGGGATATGTTCAAGAACTTATGTTTCAATAAGTTTATTCCACATATTCCTTGAAAAAATATGTATAACTAGTTACATGAACATAAGGATAATGACATTGAATCTATTGGTACTTATGAAGAATATTTTACAATAATTTTAAGGTATACTTATGGAATTATTATCCAATATGAGAGTTAAATTGGTCAATTCACTAATGGATTAAAACCAATCCTCTTAAGGATATTATCCATAAGAGACTTCAGTAGCTTCGAAATATCATTTGATATGATCTCACGGTTGAGATGATGATTGGAGTAACCTATTAGTCTTATGGGTTTGATAATAAGAGAAAAATGGAATTCAAGGGAAAATATAAATACCACACTAAAAAGAAGGTGTTTTTCCATTATTTTCAATGTATAGAAAGAAATAAGGAGGAAACTTTCTTAATGGGCATAGTAAATGTTTGATTTTTGGAGAAGAAGGTCATCAGGAAGTTGAATGTCGTTGTGATGGGAAATGATTCCTAATGTTGCGAATATGGAATAAGATACACATAATTCACCCCTTAGACATTAATGTTGTAAGTTCAAGGAAATTGGGAATTATGACAATCAATTCCCTAATCCAAGGGCTCTTAACGATGATCAATGCAAGAAAAATATTATGTCAAAAGACAAAGACAAGTCACATGGGATATCTATCGGTGATATGTAGTAGAATAAGTGTTGAATTTTCTACATAACATCGACACTAAAGTAGAAAAATGATCTATTTGATCCGGTATAGACTAACTCATTTATTTCTAAATAATTTTCTAAGGGTAGCAAAGTATTTCCTGAACAATTAGATGTTGAGTTAGTTGGGACAAATTCTAATGGAATAGCAGTCACATCAAAATTTTATAATCCTTCTTCAGTTGTTTTTGTGGGAAAGTACTTTCTAAAAATCATGTGATTCTTCCTATAGTGTAATTTTATGTGATTATTGGCATGTATTGGATTTCTCTATTTGGATATCATATCAATTTCCAAGGAAGGGAAGTAAAATTTCATATTCCACATCAATATTTTATTATTTATGGATGCAATGATGAATATAGCCTTCCAATATAAATTTAATCCATCTTATGGGTCTTGATCCCTATAAATTAAGTTGATCTATCTCAAATGGCTATGAAGAAACTCATAATTAAAAATACACCCATTGTAAGGGAGTTTGATAATGTATTTGTCGAATAATTACTAGTCCTCCACAAAATCGGGAATTTGAGTTTTCAATATAACTCATATTGGGTGTAATTACTATTTGAAATACACGTTATATAATGGTCCCAATTCAGTAATAGGAATTGAAGAATCAACTCCAAGAGAAACTTTACAGGGGATTCATATTCCCTAGCATGTCTCCTTGGAGAGCACCTGTTATATTTTTTAATAATAAAGATGGATCAATGAGACTCTACATTAATTTTGGATAACATAACAAGATCACTACTAAAAAACCACTTATCCGCATTTATGACTTATTCGACCAAATACGAGGAGCACAATACATTTCAGATATTGACCTTTATTTAGGATATCATCAATTAAGGGTCAAGAAGGAGGATATAACAAAGACAACATTCCATAATAGGTATGGACACTATGAATTTATTTTGATGCTTTTTGGTCTTAATAATTCCCCCAATATCATCATGGATCTAATGAATGGTTTCCCTCGAGAGGATCATGATCAGTTTTTGTTAGTCTTTATGGATGATTTTATTTTTTACACAAAAAAAAGAATGAGAATGAATATTTATAGGTAATTATATTGAAGAAACTGATAAATGAAAGCCTTTATTAGAATTTTCCAAGTTGTAATTTTGGCTTTAGAATGTTTCATTTTTTGGGTCAAATATTCTCAAGAAGGGGATATCTATTGATCCATCAAAAAAATTTATTAAATGTTCGTCAAGACCAACAATGGTTATGGAGATCTGATGTTTTATTTACTCATGGTATATTATCAAAATTCTGTAAAATATTTTTCCCAATTATCTAATACAATTACCCTGTTGACATGGAAAGGAGTTAAGATCGTGTACAAAAATGCATGTGAATAGAATTTCAAAGAGCTAAAAAGAAGGTAAGACAGTGCACCTATGCTCACAGTAACTTGTAGTGTTGAAAGGTATGTGATCTATAGTGATGCTTCCAATAATGTTTGGGGTTGTGTTCTCATGAAAAATTATATGGCCATAGCCTATGCCTCGTGATAATTGAATGTCCATGAGCAAAATTACCCAACTCGTGATTTGCAGTTAGCTGCGGTAAACTTGGAATTAAAGATATGGAGGCATTATCTTTATGGTGAAAGGTGTGATATTTATACTGATCACAAAAGTTTTAAGTATATTTTCATACAATAGGAGATGAATATGCATCAAAGAAGATGGTACGATTTCGTTAAAGATAACGACGTCTGAATACATTACCACCCTGGGAAAGTGAATAAGGTGGCAGATTCTTTGAGTTGAAATGACCATGCATGAATATCCATGATGGGGATCACAAAATATCATATATTTATGGATTTTTAAGGGATTTATATTTAAATTTTAATGAAATTGTAAAAATGTTATCTTTTTCCTTTTAATGATAGACCTTATATGAAAGTGATGGTTAAGGGGGTGTATAAGGAAGATGTAGATATACCAAATAATGTGAGAATTTTTCCTGAATTTAACTTCAATTATGGTAGAATAATAAGGTTTTGGAACTGAGTTTGTGTTCCTCCCAAACCATAAATAAAGAATGAGCTATTATATAAGGCTCATAGTTCTTCATTCCCTATTCATCTCGGAAGCACAAAGATATAGGGACATGAAAGAGTGTTTTTGGTGGGATGTCACCCAAAGAGATGTTTCTCAATATGTATCTTAGTGCTTGGTTTGTCAGTAAGTTAAGGTTGAGAGACAAAAGTCTAAAGGGGTGTGGTAACCATTACCCATACGAGAAAGGAAATGGGAAAAATCATTGTGGACTTTTTCCTCAGACTTCCCAAAACATCTAAAGTTTATAATGCTATATGGGTTATATTTGACCGCCTTACAAAGTTTGCACACTTTATTTCGATTAGAGTGAATTTACCTCTTGATTTGGGTTTTCAAGATATATGTAAAGGATGTGGTAATATTGCTTGGAGTACATCTTTCCATTATATATATTTGGGATCCAAGGATTACTGTAATGTTCTGGAAAAGTCTCCAGCAATCTATGGATATAGAGATATGTTTCATCACTTCTTATCATCCTCAAATAGATGGTTTCTTTTAGAGGATATTCAAAACTCTATAAGTCATATTGAGAGATTTCCATATGAATTTCAAATTTTGTTGGTATCAAAACAAAATTTTGGTGGAAATTTCATCCAACAATATCTTTCACTCATGTATTTAGATGGATCATTATGAATCCCTATATGGAAATAAGTGCAAAACTCTAACAATTTGGGATGAATTTGGATAATTTAAGCAATTAGGACATGATCTTGTCGATAAAATGGAATAAAAGGTTAGATCTATCCAACAACACATAATATCATCTCAGAGTAGACAAAAAAGTTGTACTGGAAACCAAAGAAAGGAATTAGTGTTTGAACTGGGTGACAATGTGTTTCTACCTTTATCTCCTGGGAAGAGAGTAATGAGATTTGGAAATAAGTTCAAGCTTATCCTTTGGTATATTGGTCCTTTTTAAATTCTGGATCGTGTTGGGAAGGTAGCTTATAGATTGGTTCTTCCACCAAATCTCCTCAAATTCCTGATGTGTTCCATGTATCTCTCCTGAGAAACTACATACCTGAGCCTTCACATGTACTAAACATAGAAGTCATACCTCTGGAGCAATATCTTTCTTATGAAAAACAATCGATAGATATTCTAGATCGTAGCGAAAATGTTTTTTGAAACAAGAACACTCGCTTGTTTAATGTTTTGTGGAGGAAAAACCAATTTGATGAAGCTTTGTTAAAACATGAGGATATAATGTGGAAGAGATATCCTCATCTATTTTCATCCAAAATATTAATTTTGAACACCAAATTCTATTTAAAGGTGGTAGAATGTAACACCCGGATGTTTTTAAGAAATATTTTCTTAAAACAAATAAATTCCTCAATGGCATGTATTTTATTAAATCGTGATTTTAAGCGATCCATGGGAGACCATTATAATTAAATGGACATTTTATCCTATTTTTGTGTCATGGGAATAAAAAAACTAACTTATAAAAAATTATGGTTATGTTATTCACTACAGATTATTTATAAAAAATATAAATCAATTTTTTATTTATTATTTTTTGTAATAATAAATTGTGTGAATTATTATTAGTAAATTAAATTAATGAAATATAAATTTTATATACTTAATAAGATATTTTTTATATTCATCAATTCGATATTTTTTTCATAGGGTATGAATAACCCCTATTTGATGTATGTAAAACATATATCTTTTCAAAAGGGTAATCTTCCACCTTTTAATGGAGAACCACTTTTAAATTAATATTATCACACATTGATAAATTTTATGTGAAAAAATAAACTTTTTATTTGGAAATTGGAAATAAAAATTTACTTTGGATGAAATATTAATATTTTCTTGTTAACTTTTAGATTTTGATGAACAGTAAAAATACACTGAATTGTAATTGAATACAACTTTTATCATCAAAATAATTTCTATGGTTAAATTATAATATAGAATGGTTTTAAAATATAAATAGAATATATTTTTATAATTAAATATAATTTGTCTGGTTATCATTAATTTTACATCAAATTAAGATGTAGAAACATTTCAATCTTTTCCAATGTTTTAACTTTTAAAACTCATTATCCCTTTCCAACAACGGGATTAATTTTGAATTAAATGATGAAACTTATTTGCTTTTAAATTTGAAAAATGGATTCCATATATTTAAATATTTGGTCCAAATTATTTAAATAGCTTTATTTTATTTTTCGGCATTATGAATACGAACATTGGTAATTTTTATTAATACAATAAAAGGGAAAACTGGGTAATTATGGTTAAGAATACTATTATAAAATTACCCTACCACCAATATTAATGTCATTTAAAGAGCTTTTTTTAACTAAATCACAATTGGGTGGAAATGGTATCCTTTGGAATCCACTTGGATGTTATCAGGACATTTAATTTAGTTTTGTATATGGAAATGTTAAATATGTCTCACACTAATTTTAAAATCTAAATAATTTTTTATATAAAGTTAAATATAATATAAATTCTAATATAAATACTCATTTTAAATATAAAATATGTTTTTTATAATGATAATTTATTTTTAATTTTTTGGATATAAATAATTACATTAATGTGTCACATTGATGATATAAAAATTAATTAATTTATGAGATATCAATAAAACAATTTTTATTAAAATTATAATATCCCTAAAAATACCTAAACACTTGACCAAATATTATTGGTCGAGTATATCTAGACCATAAGCATAAAGGATTCAAGTTAGTGACCATTTGAATCCTTATAAAAGAAATTGTGACACATATATTATTTTATTTAAAGTCATGTTAATGTTTTCACATTCACAATTCAATAAGTATAACATTTTAAATGTGGGATTTTCAATAAGATAAATTCATGTTTGTGCATCATTGGGCATGAGTGACAAACTAAAATTTATAACCTACTTACTACTTAGAACAATGGAATGATAGGGTCGAACCACAGGGAGGCCTAATGTTTTGTTTAGAAATCAAAGACGAATAAACAAAACAAAAAAAAGCACACACAAAAACAAAAAAAAAATTGGTGGCAGTGAAATGGAGTGAGTGAAAATTAGTGTGTGAAAAAGTGAAGGTGAACTAGTGAGTGCAAGGGGGTATATAGAACAACAAGGGAAATGGTGGTGAAAACAACCAATAGTTGAGGTGGGGGAGAAGGTCCACTGGAGGATTCGATATTTCTTAGCCTTGTTCATGCATTGATGTTTAAAAAAAAATATAGATCTGAATTAATGTAACTAGCTAGATTTGTCATCTGGTCAGTTTTCAATTAAATAACTCTTACAGTCTTTCAACTTTAAAAGTCATTCCATCCAATGGAGATAACAAGTCAGATGTCACTGGACTCTACATTTCATTTGAGTTCAATGTTTATCTCTCATTTGAGCATGAATCACTTGTCAGTGAGCTCCACAAATTTAAACAGTTTTGATTAAGGTTCAAACAAGATCAGTTTTCACTCAACCTTATTGTTTTGAAAATAAATCTATTCTGCAAACAATGAGAGAGACCTTCTCAAAAACAAGGTAGTGCATGAATCAAGATTAACGAATATAATCAGCCAGCTTATCCCCCTCCCAGGAAGGATTTTATCCGGACATAATGGCTGACTTTTAAATAGAATTAAGATCAAAGATATTCATGTTTAAATGAGTTGTAGAAAAATAGGGCATAAGAAACATAATGAAGTTGGTCTCCTTGCTTGTGATCTCCCAAAAGTTCTAGTTCATGATGCTCAATGATGGACACAATACTGGAATGCGTTTGATGTACCACCATGGGAATTGATGTGTGAAATGATTTGATATGCTGCTCTCGGTACTCCAATATAATCCTGATGAAAAATCATGAATACTCTAGGGATTTCCCTATCTTCTCTCAATGGATCGAAGTGTAATCCGAATGAAATCTTAGTCCCAATGTGTCCCCCCCCCCCGTCTAGATTTAGGACCCCTTGTTGGATCAATGATACCCCCACCCCGTCCTGCCCCTCCGTCTATGAATGATCTTGTGCCTGTGATGAATGCTAATGATCCCATCGAAGTGTCTGGAATCTCGCCCGAGGTGCTCCCTGACCTCGACATGGGGAATTCATAGTTCCACATCTCCTGCACTGGTCACTAGAGTAGTTGTAACACCCCAAGATTTTATAGTGTGTTATTTCTTCAAAATAATTCAATAACTTTCACTACACGCAACAACAAGTTCAATCGCACCATGACTTACCAAACAAGATGTTCAAAAGAGGTTATGAATAGTGTTAACTAAATTTTAAACTTTATATAATCCTTATAATTTTAGATACCATATTATGAGTTTCTTAGATATAATGCAAGAACAAATTCATTTTCAGTATTGCACTTTTATCAACTTTTAATAGTGAACCCTTTTTAAATACAATATATTAAACTTTTTGACTAAATGGGTACATCAAAAATTTAAAATGAAACATCCCAAGCTTCCACGGTACGCTTTCTTTGAATAATACAGTAGCGTGTGTTGTACGCAACCTTGAGTTTTAACACACACCACAACTAATCAAACTAGGTGTTATGAATAGTAATACCTACTTTTTGAAATTATATATATTTTATGTTTGAAAATGGACTTCATTTTTGGATTCGGAATATCGAATTTTGCCTAAGGTGAAATTTTGGTACATTTCGGATAACTTTCATATTTTGATGAATAGTGAAAATTACTAAATTTTAATTAAAAACAACTTTTTTAATCAAAATAATTAATAGTGATAAATTATGAATTTGAGTGGTTTTAAAGTATATTTAGAATATATTTTTACCGTTTAATATAATGTTGGTCATTGGACCTAATTTTACAATTAAACCAAACATAAACAAGTGTCAATCTTTTGATAGTTATTATCTCTTAAAACACGCTTTTTTGTTTTGACAGCAGGAATTAATTTTAAATTAATTTCTGCCACTTCTGTGTTTAGAATTTAGGAAAATGGATTCCATATTTGGAATCAGGATGTTCAAATTGTGTAAATAGGTAACTTTTATTTTTAGACATTTTGAATAATTACTGCGGTAAATATTTTAATTACCATGGTTAAGGGTAAATCCGGTAAATAAGGGTTAAAAAAATAATATTATAGTAATACTAAATTACCCTAAAACGTGTCTTAACCCTATTGGTTGATACATGGTCGACCATGGGCATCTTTTTGTCAATTT
Organism: Viscum album; assembly: GCA_963277665.1. Lineage (NCBI taxonomy): Eukaryota > Viridiplantae > Streptophyta > Magnoliopsida > Santalales > Viscaceae > Viscum > Viscum album. Next base: position 474,067,570 of record OY728128.1, read on the forward strand.
TGGGACCCCATGGATCCACTTGTAAGTGATAATGACACTTTATTTTAATTAAGTTAAAATGAATACAAAAATGACACAAGCATATATCTTTTAGAAAAACAATTGTTACATAGGGTTATATAAGTTGGATTTTAGATTATAAATATTCATTAGAAATCTAAAGATATTTCCTACATAATGATATTTTATTTATAATTTTTAGACATTAAATAATTTATTTTATTTATGACACAATGATGATGCAGTAATTACTATAATAGTGAAAAATTAAAATAATTGATATTATAAATACCCAAAAAAATATAATATGAAACATTTAATGAATTAAACTAATTTTCTAGGATAATATGATATATTAGGATTGATTTAATTTACTTTTTTAGAAGTAATCAATCTGTTATGAGTTTCAAAAAAATCAACTATTGAATAGTGTCAAAATTGACATAAAAGAGTTCTTAAAACAAATATTATATTATTAATTGATATTAAATTCCTAAAAATCTAAGGTTCGGACAAGAGACTTATATCATGATAGGTTCATCATTAATTGACCACTTGGGGGTCTCTTGGATTTATATAGTAAGTTTATTAACCATATTATATAAAAATACAAAGAGACATTGTAAAAGTGAAACTAATTAACTTAGAGTTAATACTTAAAGATAAGGTTAATATAAGTACCCAAACCTGTATAAATTCTATTGGTTGAGTGGTTTTCTACCTATACCCACCTTATCCTTTTAATAGTCAACTTTGGAGCCATTGGAAACCGAATATGAATTTATTATAAATTAATATTTCTAGCTTTTCCAAAGGTGCCCCTCACCCCTCTTATAAAAGGGCACTCCTCCTTCTCATTTCATCACACCTTCAAAGCCTTTTGATTCGGCCAAACTCTGCCCAAATACTCTCCCAACATCCCTCACTACAACCTAGAATCCTTAGTTTGATCAGAAAGCCAACCTAAGGAGTCCTTTTGATCAAATCAAAAGGAAGAACCCGAAGAAGAGGTAATGATTTCACCACCCTTCTCCAAGTTCATTTCTTCTTCCACTTCCTCTTTCTTTGTTCTTACCATTCTAAAATAATAACTCCAGTATCTTACATATACTGTGATGTTATTATAAATATGGTACAACCATATTCAGTATTCTATCCACCCTTTGAATAACATGTCACCATACGTGCGTACGTACGGCTTACCGTCTCCACGTCGTGGTGTAATTGTTATTCAATATATTATTATTTGGATGGGTATAATAATGATATGTAACTCATGTAAATAATAAATATAACATGTTAATGATTCTTTATATATGATATACCATCCATTTATATATTATTTTAATATCAAAATAATGATATTGTCGCTCGTGCGTACGTACGGACTACCGTCTCCACGAACGCGATGAGATTCATTCTCCATCGTATCCATTCAAGTATAATTATCATTTGATGATTTAAAAATGATGTTTAAGGACTTGATATCATTCTGGATATGAATAATATACAACCTATCCTTTACAAACATGTCTTACGTAACAAAACATATAAAAGAAAACAAGTAAGTTAACACCCGATATAATGATAATACTAAGATATTATTATCAAATCAATATTAAAAGATCATATATGATATCATATTAATGTATATGATTCTTGTATAATTTAATAACAATTATTTCACCATTATACAGGAGGTTAACCTACCCCAACCAAGGAAAAGTACAAGGTAAGGGGTTTTCATCTCACTCCTTATTTCCGTGAGATTCATGCCATATTGCCACCATCACCTTTTGTGTGGTGTATGTACTGCCCATAATTATATTCCTTGTGTAATACACTCTAATTTATGTGTATTTACATATTCATTTTATACCAAATTGGTAAGGGTTATTTCACAATCTCTTCATTATCCGAGGTTGTATTATACGTAATAATCTACTGGGATCTCTTTATCATCCACATCCATGTTTCTTTGAAATGTATTCCAAAACATTTTTACTATTTACAAGAATATGGGTTAAAGTCATTTATACCCTTGTTTGACTTTTTATAAGAGGTTTATAAAGGAATCTTTCCGTCGTTTTCAAAACAAGGTCCTTTTAACCTTTTCGACAGAGTTGAGGTAAGAATGTTTTTTTTAACTTATACGGCGGGTGCGGTTACTTTCCGCCGTTATAAAATCGTCGAAGCTTTCCTTACAAGCTTATAAGAATATTTTCAAAGAAAATGTTTTATTTTATATGAATCTTAAATGATTTCAAAATAAAAGGAGATACTTCTTTTAAAAGAATTTTGATTTCATCTATGTCAACATCCTTTGATGGATTTTAAGATTATTTGAAGTTGATTTATTATAATACAAAACTTCTATATTGTATTGAAGGTTTTGTGATATGTTTGAAACTATTGACATTTCGTATGCTAGTTTTAATCCGAATGTTTATGTTATATTTCACACTTTTCTTCAGATTAATGTGCTAAACAAGTATGTTCCGGGTTGGGGACCGGTAAAATTAAGCCCTCCAGGTTGGGGACTGGTAAAAGTAAGCCCTCCAGGTTGGGGACTGGTTAAAGTAATCCCTCCAGGTTAGGGACTGGTAAAAGTATGCCCTCCGGGTTGGTGTCCGGTTATTAGAGGCACTCCGGGTTGGTGTTCGGTTATTAGAGGCACTCCGGGTTGGTGTCCGGTTATTAGAGGCACTCCGGGTTGGGTTCCGGTTAGAAGTAACCCCTAGGTCTTGGGATGAGGCCTAGACAAAGAAATTAACATTTAGCATTATGCATTCCAACATTATGAAAGTGGTTTTTGATTTTTGCATGTGATTATTCGATTAGTAGAATATCCATGTGAATAAGTAAATGGCATTATTTCATTTTACTTTTGCCATACTATGTTGAAGTTCAAGTTTAAAAGGCTTTTGTTTTAGTAATGCATTGCCTTAAATGTTTATGCTTATTTTGAATGTTCCGCTATATTGTTATCCTTACTGGGCATTTGAGCTCACCCATTTTCTATGTTTTATTTTTCCAGGATGTGAAGAAGTAAGTTATGAATGACCTGCAGGGATATTATGAGGGGATAATAGTGTGGATTGTGGAAACATTATGTTGTTGTATTAGTTTTTCATTTTATGATGTAATGTAAAACTTATGAATATATCTAGTGTTTACAAGGCTACTAAACCAATCGGTATTTCGAGATTTGATCTTTATTGTGATCATGCCAATGTTATGTAATTAATGCACCGACTCTGGGTAGCTGGGGTCGGGGCGTTACAGTTGGTATCAGAGGAAGTTTAGTACAAACCTTGGAAGCTATATTTAGATAAAATCTGATTAGAGCACGTAGACCTAAGATGAACTTTGAGGATTAGTATAGAATAACTTCCTAGAATTTTGGTATTGTAGAGATTTTGTGAGTTTTCCGAGCAATACATCCATGTCTGGATACGAGCAGGTAGAGGTGGCTCTGGCACAGATGTACCTAGGGGTAAAAACCGAAAACACCGCTTTGAGCTAGACTCGAACGGGAACTGGTGCACGACAACGGGCCTTGCTGCACTCTTGGTTACGACACTCCCGGGGGATATGCTTAGGATAACTCTCATTTTCTTTACAAATCATTATGAAGGGTTTATGAGTATATACATCCTCAAAGAAAACATTTTTATGATTATGGATTATATCCATAAATAGTTCAATTTATGTTAAGTGTTTTATAAGTATGGGATTATGTATTTTGATTCATAAACTGATCTAGTTTATGGCATTGTTTAGAAATGGCGCCCAGTAGAAGGAATGAGAACTCCAGAAATGCACATGATCCAAAGAGAAGGAATGATCATATCTTTCATGGTCTTAAGCTAGAATTTATAAGAGAAATAGTCTCCCATGTATTATCATCATATGAAGAAATAATATCATGTATTGATAAGATAAGTAAAGAGTTTACTGAGTCCTATGGCTTTGAAGGGAAGCAAGAGAAGAAAAGGATAGAAGAGAGAAAGATGGATAAAGGTAAGAGGGAAAAGAAGAATTTTCCCATATGTGGTAACTGTGGAAAGAAACACCCTGGAACTTGCCTGAAAGGAATGGGAGTTTGTTATAAGTGTAGAAGAAAAGGGAACAAAGTACATGACTGAAAGGGTAAGAAAATGGTTTCAAATGTACAATGCTTCATTTGCAAGGAGTTTGGACACTACGCAAACCTATGTCCCAGTCATCAGACTATGCCGCAAATGATGCTATTGGATAATAATCAAGTTATGATACTACCACAGATTAAGAGGAATGATTAGAGTTATTATGTTGATTATATCAATTGAGTGTTGTATCAACAATGTACTTGTTATAATAATTATGGAGTATATAAGGATTGTACTGCAATACTATTTCAATAAGGACTTGAGATGGTGTGGAACAAAGAAAAGTGACTCAGTAGCAGGTTAAATGTTTGGAAAATATATGGTTGAGAGAAAGATAAACCATAATATGGTTCAGATACCGAGGTGGTGATTTTAGAATAATACATGATTGATTTGGATAAATTATATTGAATATTATTGACTACCTTGAAGCTGATTAATGATTTGTATATTCCATCATTGTTGGGGTTTAAAACATTTTTGGATTAATGAAGTATATCCAGCATTCTATATGGAATAAGGGAACATGAATGTAATCAATAAGAAATATGGTAGTACATGATGAAGGTATTCATATGCTATTACGGGGTAAAAAGGATCTATATTATGTTTACCTTCCTTATAAATGTTGGACTGTGAGTTTGGATAGATGTATTTTGGATAGTTCTAGTTTGGATTATTTTGGATTGCCATAAAAGGACAACCCGGAGGTCGGGCGGCAACCCGTCGCGTCCGGCAAGGCTGCGAGACTTGGACCCGAAACCGAAGGGCGACAAGGGTGTATCACCTACCACTGCCCACGAGATGTCCTGGATTAAATAATTTAGTTTTTATTAAAAGATCTGGTAGATTAATTATAAATTCATTTATTTTGGAACCCTGTATAAATTTTTTTACGTTCTATTATCTTTTAGAGTGAAAGATGTGTTTGTGGTAGAAATTTATTAATAGATAAAACTCTAATTATAAAGTAAGTATATCTCCTTATGATCTTAGACAAACTCATAAATAAATTCATCAACATTTATAAAAGAATCTTAGAACAAAAATGTTGTCCTAGATGGTACCTTAAATCATCACTAATTTATGGCTTTGGGATTGTTGGCCTTTTCATAGCCATGTTCTCTACCACTCTCAATCAGGTAATTGATGGTTAGATTTTTCTTCCATATCCATATTTTACTACATGGAACCCTAGTATGTGTTATTTTTGGTAATCTTCATACTTTCGACTCTTTATTTTAAATAGAGGCCTCATTAATTCATTTTTCGATGTGGGATTTCAACTAAGATATTTTGAAACGTCAAAAATGTGTTATCCTAATACCCTATGTTTTGTTGAACCGATGGTATTTCAAATCATCATAGATTGATGGATTTAAGGACCTCAATTTTATACTTGTTTGTGATTGATGACCTCAATCACTACCTATAAATATTTACGTTTTTCCTCCAATTATATGTCTCAAATTGCCACCAATGTTCTCCTAATCGAGATCATAATTTGGTGGTGACCCTTTCGTTTCTCTTTTCCTCATATTAAGACTAAATTTTAGTAACCCAATTTTTGATGTGGGGTTTCCCACAAATATATTATCTATTTTCAACCTTTTATTTTCGAAGAACAATTACAAATTGTGAGGACGCAATTTATTGAAGGAGGGGAGAATGTAACACCCCAAGATTTTATAGTGTGTTATTTCTTCAAAATAATTCAATAACTTTCACTACACGCAACAACAAGTTCAATCGCACCATGACTTACCAAACAAGATGTTCAAAAGAGGTTATGAATAGTGTTAACTAAATTTTAAACTTTATATAATCCTTATAATTTTAGATACCATATTATGAGTTTCTTAGATATAATGCAAGAACAAATTCATTTTCAGTATTGCACTTTTATCAACTTTTAATAGTGAACCCTTTTTAAATACAATATATTAAACTTTTTGACTAAATGGGTACATCAAAAATTTAAAATGAAACATCCCAAGCTTCCACGGTACGCTTTCTTTGAATAATACAGTAGCGTGTGTTGTACGCAACCTTGAGTTTTAACACACACCACAACTAATCAAACTAGCTGTTATGAATAGTAATACCTACTTTTTGAAATTATATATATTTTATGTTTCAAAATGGACTTCATTTTTGGATTCGGAATATCTAATTTAGCCTAAGGTGAAATTTTGGTACATTTCGGATAACTTTCATATTTTGATGAATAGTGAAAATTACTAAATTTTAATTAAAAACAACTTTTTTAATCAAAATAATTAATAGTGATAAATTATGAATTTGAGTGGTTTTAAAGTATATTTAGAATATATTTTTACCGTTTAATATAATGTTGGTCATTGGACATAATTTTACAATTAAACCAAACATAAACAAGTGTCAATCTTTTGATAGTTATTATCTCTTAAAACACGCTTTTTGTTTTGACAGCGGGAATTAATTTTAAATTAATTTCTGCCACTTCTGTGTTTAGAATTTAGGAAAATGGATTCCATATTTGGAATCAGGATGTTCAAATTGTGTAAATAGGTAACTTTTATTTTTAGACATTTTGAATAATTACTGCGGTAAATATTTTATTTACCATGCTTAAGGGTAAATCCGGTAAATAAGGGTTAAAAAAATAATATTATAATAATACTAAATTACCCTAAAACGTGTCTTAACCCTATTGGTTGATACATGGTCGACCATGGGCATCTTTGTGTCAATTTTGGGACCCCATGGATCCACTTGTAAGTGATAATGACACATTATTTTAATTAAGTTAAAATGAATACAAAAATGACACAAGCATATATCTTTTAGAAAAACAATTGTTACATAAGGTTATATAAGTTGGATTTTAGATTATAAATATTCATTAGAAAGATAAAGAGATTTCCTACATAATGATATTTTATTTATAATTTTTAGACATTAAATAATTTATTTTATTTATGACACAATGATGATGCAGTAATTACTATAATAGTGAAAAATTAAAATAATTGATATTATAAATACCCAAAAAAATATAATATGAAACATTTAATGAATTAAACTAATTTTCTAGGATAATATGATATATTAGGATTGATTTAATTTACTTCTTTAGAAGTAATAAATCTGTTATGAGTATCAAAAAAATCAACTATTGAATAGTGTCAAAATTGACATAAAAGAGTTCTTAAAACAAATATTATATTATTAATTGATATTAAATTCCTAAAAATCTAAGGTTCGGACAAGAGACTTATATCATGATAGGTTCATCATTAATGGACCACTTGGGGGTCTCTTGGATTTATATAGTAAGTTTATTAACCATATTATATAAAAATACAAAGAGACATTGTAAAAGTGAAACTAATTAACTTAGAGTTAATACTTAAAGATAAGGTTAATATAAGTACCCAAACCTGTATAAATTCTATTGGTTGAGTGGTTTTCGACCTATCCCCACCTTATCCTTTGAATAGTCAACTTTGGAGCCATTGGAAACCGAATATGAATTTATTATAAATTAATATTTCTAGCTTTTCCAAAGGTGCCCCTCACCCCTCTTATAAAAGGGCACTCCTCCTTCTCATTTAATCACACCTTCAAAGCCTTTTGTTTCGGCCAAACTCTACCCAAATACTCTCCCAACATCCCTCACTACAACCTAGAATCCTTAGATTGATCAGAAAGCCAACCTAAGGAGTCCTTTTGATCAAATCAAAAGGAAGAACCCGAAGAAGAGGTAATGATTTCACCACCCTTCTCCAAGTTCATTTCTCCTTCCACTTCCTATTTCTTTGTTCTTACCATTCTAAAATAATAACTCCAGTATCTTACATATACTGTGATGTTATTATAAATATGGTACAACCATATTCAGTATTCTATCCACCCTTTGAATAACATGTCACCATACGTGCGTACGTACGGCTTACCGTCTCCACGTCGTGGTGTAATTGTTATTCAATATATTATTATTTGGATGGGTATAATAATGATATGTAACTCATGTAAATAATAAATATAACATGTTAATGATTCTGTATATATGATATACCATCCATTTATATATTATTTTAATATCAAAATAATGATATTGTCGCTCGTGCGTACGTACGGACTACCGTCTCCACGAACGCGATGAGATTCATTCTCCATAGTATCCATTCAAGTATAATTATCATTTGATGATTTAAAAATGATGTTTAAGGACTTGATATCATTCTGGATATGAATAATATACAACCTATCCTTTACAAACATGTCTTACGTAACAAAACATATAAAAGAAAACAAGTAAGTTAACACCCGATATAATGATAATACTAAGATATTATTATCAAATCAATATTAAAAATCATATATGATATCATATTAATGTATATGATTCTTGTATAATTTAATAACAATTATTTCACCATTATACAGGAGGTTAACCTACCCCAACCAAGGAAAAGTACAAGGTAAGGGGTTTTCATCTCACTCCTTATTTCCGTGAGATTCATGCCATATTGCCACCATCACCTTTTGTGTGGTGTATGTACTGCCCATAATTATATTCCTTGTGTAATACACTCTAATTTATGTGTATTTACATATTCATTTTATACCAAATTGGTAAGGGTTATTTCACAATCTCTTCATTATCCGAGGTTGTATTATACGTAATAATCTACTGGGATCTCTTTATCATCCACATCCATGTTTCTTTGAAATGTATTCCAAAACATTTTTACTATTTACAAGAATATGGGTTAAAGTCATTTATACCATTGTTTGACTTTTTATAAGAGGTTTATAAAGGAATCTTTCCGTCGTTTTCAAAACAAGGTCCTTTTAACCTTTTCGACAGAGTTGAGGTAAGAATGTTTTTTTTAACTTATACGGCGGGTGCGGTTACTTTCCGCCGTTATAAAATCGTCGAAGCTTTCCTTACAAGCTTATAAGAATATTTTCAAAGAAAATGTTTTATTTTATATGAATCTTAAATGATTTCAAAATAAAAGGAGATACTTCTTTTAAAAGAATTTTGATTTCATCTATGTCAACATCCTTTGATGGATTTTAAGATTATTTGAAGTTGATTTATTATAATACAAAACTTCTATATTGTATTGAAGGTTTTGTGATATGTTTGAAACTATTGACATTTCGTATGCTAGTTTTAATCCGAATGTTTATGTTATATTTCAAACTTTTCTTCAGATGAATGTGCTAAACAAGTATGTTCCGGGTTGGGGACCGGTAAAATTAAGCCCTCCAGGTTGGGGACTGGTAAAAGTAAGCCCTCCAGGTTGGGGACTGGTTAAAGTAAGCCCTCCAGGTTAGGGACTGGTAAAAGTATGCCCTCCGGGTTGGTGTCCGGTTATTAGAGGCACTCTGGGTTGGTGTCCGGTTATTAGAGGCACTCCGGGTTGGTGTCCGGTTATTAGAGGCACTCCGGGTTGGGTTCCGGTTAGAAGTAACCCCTAGGTCTTGGGATGAGGCCTAGACAAAGAAATTAACATTTAGCATTATGCATTCCAACATTATGAAAGTGGTTTTTGATTTTTTCATGTGATTATTCGATTAGTAGAATATCCATGTGAATAAGTAAATGGCATTATTTCATTTTACTTTTGTCATACTATGTTGAAGTTCAAGTTTAAAAGGCTTTTGTTTTAGTAATGCATTGCCTTAAATGTTTATGCTTATTTTGAATGTTCCGCTATATTGTTATCCTTACTGGGCATTTGAGCTCACCCCTTTTCTATGTTTTATTTTTCCAGGATGTGAAGAAGTAAGTTATGAATGACCTGCAGGGATATTATGAGGGGATAATAGTGTGGATTGTGGAAACATTATGTTGTTGTATTAGTTTTTCATTTTATGATGTAATGTAAAACTTATGAATATATCTAGTGTTTCCAAGGCTACTAAACCAATCGGTCTTTCGAGATTTGATCTTTCTTGTGATCATGCCAATGTTATGTAATTAATGCACCGACTCTGGGTAGCTGGGGTCGGGGCGTTACAGTAGTTGCTCAAACTGAATGAATGGGGGCCCACCGTGAGTTACAACCCCCTCTTTAAAAACACACGTGAGTCAGAGAATGAAACTACTGTATAAAAATACTCTTTATTATCTCACTACATAAAAAATTGTTATTAGTATATATATATACATTATAAAATCTAATATTATTATTACTAATATATGATTTAATAATTATTATATTTATTTAATATTTACTTATTATAAAACAGAAGTAATTAATATTATATATATATGAATCTATTTATTATATGTTATGTATATTATATATTTTATTATATATATTATGATGTTATTATAATAATTAGTTTAATATTATAATTATAATATAATTATATAAATGAAAAGAATGAATGGGGTCTCAGCATAGAGGGGGAGGTGGAAAGAAAAGGGGGGTCAGCTTCAGGTGATGCGGGTTAAGTAAAATAGGGTTCATCGGATGTTCTGGGAAGGACGTGATGGTAATAAGGCAAGGAGTCACAATAGCATGAGGCAGCTTAGGCAGACAGGATTTGAAGGGCGGTGTACGACGAGATGAGCAGGCAAGGAAGGTTCAACTTAGAGAGGGAGGTGGGCTGGATGGATGTCACGCAGTGCGGAAGTAGGGTAGGCGGAAATGGTGAAGGGGTTCTTTCCAGGTGAAGCGATGAAGTGGAGCGGATGGGGGTCTTGGCAAAGAACAGGACCGAGGCCGGGGTGATGCGGGTGAAGCTGTAAGGGAAGGTGAGGCCGAATCACGGGGTTCTGGTCATACAAGGGAGTTTGACAAGCAACCAGGGTTTAACTATTTTAGATCTGGTTTGAGATTTGGGTAATTTATTCTAAAATTTCATTAATATGTGCATTTGAGGACATTCGGCTATGGTTCTTCATTCAAATTTTGAGTTTTTTTGGTGATTTGGTTCTCCCTACTGCAATGGTTTTGTTTCAATGTTAATGTTGTGATTGGTGAATGAATTTTTGGTGGGATGCTAGTGTTGGGATGGAGTCAAGGTTACGGTGATTGTTGTTGCGGTATTTGGATGGGAGGAGGTGACACATGTGGGAGGAAGGAGGCAGGGATGTGGTAGGAGGAGTGTCGGTGCATGCTGGCGAAGGTGGACGGGTGAGATGGAAGATTGGTGGCTACGACACCGTTAAGAAAGTGGTGAGACAGTGGACTGTGAAATGGTGCGACAACCAGAAGGGAATCAATGACAGGAAGATGGAACTGGTGGAAAAGTGGTGGGATTCGGTGGGTAGAAAAAAGAAATGGTGGCTAGGAAACGGTGAGAACATAAGGAATGAAAATGGTGGGACAGTAAAAATCGAAACCAGTGGCACCGTGAGTAGAAACGGTGCAATGATGAAGTGTGGTGGGGATGGCGGATTGTGGCACCATGAGTACTACTCACGGTCTCACCGTGGGGTGGGACAACAAGGAATGAAAATGGTGGCACCATAACAATGTGCCATCATATCACCTGTAAAATAAAATGAAAATTAAATTAATTAAAACTATATTACAACTAAAAATTAATCAATTAAATTAAATAGAATATAAAAAACTAACTATGTACAACAAGATTAAATAATAAGATTAAGAATGATTTATTTAAGAGAACAAATTTATTAAATATTTTAAACAAATTAATTTATGAACAATTTAATCTAATTACAGTGACATGATATAACAAATTAATTAACTAAAGAACTCATTAAATAAAAGTATTAATTGAATAATATTAAAATGTTAATACAAATTAAATTCTTAAAAGAATTAAATACTAAAATGAGTTATTCATTTACAAATTACCAATAAAGGGTTAATTAACAAAATTAATGTCTTAATAATCTATCTTGAATAAAAAATTGTAAAAAAATAAAAAAATAAATAAATAAAAGTAAAATTCACAATAATAATTTATTTTAAGAATTATTTTTAAAAAACATTGAACTCTAAAAAACACGATTTAAAATAAAATTCATTATTTTACATATTAATAACAAAATCACAATAGTTATAAAATATTTTATAAAAACAATATTTTGGTATAAAAAGACAATAAAAATATAAAAAGGATGTGGAAAAGAATATGAAAACACTACCACATCAAACTCCCCACACATAAAACTTTGTTTGTCCTCAAACAAGTACATGCCTTTAACTTTAAAAAAGTAAGATGATTTGTGAGTTAGGGTTCAAATAGAGTGCATGATTAAAATTTAACAGCCAGAGGAACACTACCAAACAGTGGGTCAAGCTTTTCCAAGGTGTTCGAAAATAGTGTCCTACCTAGCTTAAAAAACTCATCGGAAGTCAATAGCCTCAAAAATTCATATACTGTCAAGTATGTTATACCTCCTATGTGTACTTCTTAACTGTCCTACTTCACCTTCCAATTCATGTTCTAAACCAAGGAGTGTTGACATGTAAGATGAAGTGAAATTTAAAACAAAACCAAGGGCACCATCCATTCTCACCTTTCTCCTGTTTCCAAAAATTAATGTCCATTAATTTCATCACTTTATTGACTTAACTAAAATGAAAATTAACTAAGTAAATTTCTCCCTTCTACATTTGGGTTCAAAATTCCCCTCACCTTAATGAGTTCATTTTTGAGAAGGGCACTTTATTTCCATTTTTCCCAGCCATATTCCATGTGAAAAGCACTATGCATAACACCTATTGAGATTAAAATTGGATTTATTTATTCACAGAAATTCACCCAGTTCCCCTTGTCTCAAATACTCACCATGGGATCCCATTTTCCCATTTTACTCCAGTTACAAAGGGCTTAATTAATAATCAATCGAGTTGACTTCCTGAAGTGATTGAATATTATTTTAAAAAAATGTGAGTCCCCTAGGTTCCATTGATAACTTCTAGTCACTCTAAGTCTTGATAATTATTTTACAAAACCTATCTTGTCTCACTCCCATCCACAATTCCTAAACAGAAAGATCTATAATGATGCTGAAAAATTGCACTAAGCAATCATTCCTGCTTAACCGTTTCTGACCAACTACCACTCTCAAAAACTACTGAGCATTTTTCCACTAACAGAACAAAATTTACGTTCAAGTGATCCTCTAATGGCCATAATGTAAAGAAATAATTGGATTTTTTTTAACAAATTCTGATAAACTTTTGAAAAAATTTGACCATATTTTTATAGACTCAGGTTCAAAAAGGAGGAATTCGACATGGAACTAGAATGACCCCTCTACCCTACACATAAAATCCATCATTTTACCCAATGTTTATTTCTACGGGGGAAGACAGTTTGTGTTCAAAAAAAATATGCATTTCAGAAGAAAAAGGATATGGAGGGGTAGCAATGAAGTTCAAGAATTTTCTTTGCCACACAAAAAGTGAAGGAAAATAAAAACAAAAACTGAAGAACCCAAACCCACCAACATCACCAGAAACAAGCTCAGTTACTTTTGAAAGGTTCATGCTTAGAATTAATATGAGTAGAAAAAAGATTACTCAATATACATCAAATAGTAGAATGATTAACAATGATTTTCAGCAACAACATAATGAAATTGATTGTAGTGGGTGTAAGAAAGTTTCACAAATCAACTCAAAATAATTTTTTCCACTCTCTAGATACAAGAAGCTAAACCCCAATTCAAGAGAATATGTTCATTTTTTATAGGTTAGGGGGAATTCCTCCACACTTAATTCACTGTGAAGATAGTAGTTGGTAATTAAAAGTGTAAAAGGTTTGAAGAACAATTCCCTGAAGTATTGGACCTTTAACACTAACATCCATCGATATATCCTCTTCATCAGTACTAGGTTGTTACTACTCTTTATAAACCTAAAAGTTCAAATACGTAAAATAAGATCGCAAAGATTTAAGTTCATGTTATGTTACCCAAGAGAGTGAGTAAAATGACTTGTTATCCATAAAATACAATTTATTTCTCACTTGGGTTTTCATGTCCATGTTTCTAGAAGAAACAAATCTCTCCCTAAAACAATAATAGATCATGAGTAACTATCAAGAAGTTAAGAGGTTAAACTGGAGAACAAGAAGTAATGGTTAACTTTATTAATGAACAAAAATAAAAAAGGGAAACAACTAAGAAACCACAGGTTAGTTCCCATGCAACACTATGTTTATAGTCCTCAGGTAAACTTTAAATACCACATTCTTCCAAAAGAGATATGGCGGCCAAGCCCTTTGGATGCCCTTCAAAGAAGTGCTTTATTCTTTTACCATTGACTATGAAAGGTCAATTCTGTTCTACAACTTGATCAACAACCCCATTAACCAAGAATCAAATAATGGTAAAGGGTCCTGACCACTTAGACTCCAACTTTCCTGGGAAAAGCTTCAATCTAGAATTGAAAAGTAGGATTCTCTCACCGACATTGAATCTCTTATTTGTAATGATTAAATCATTAAAATACATTGTTCTTTCTTTGTAAATTTTAGCATTCTCATATGACTCTCTTCGAATCTCATCCTGCTCACTCAGCATTAGTAGTCTCCTCTCTCCAGTAAACCTGAAATCAAAGTTTAGAGCCTTCAATTCCCAACAAGATCTCTATTGTACCTCAACAGGTAGATGACATGTTTTCCCAAAGATTAACCTATATGGTGGCATCCCTATAAATGTCTTATAAGTAGTTATATAGGCCCAAGGTGATGAATGACAGCTCTCATGTATGGGAAAAGTCCCATCCTCAACCACGCATCTTCTCAAAATCCTATCAGCACATCTCCGAAAGAGAAGAAGGTTATCCCAAATATTATATTTCAGTTCAGATATAAACCTCTTCCTATAGTGGTGGGAGAGATCCTTGGGCATGAATCCTACTACCAGAATTTTGGAAAAGTCTACGAACCAACCAGACTGTTGTACAGAGGCAGAAAACAAATGTTTATCAGGGAAAGAAGTGTTGATCTCTTTTGGATCCTTACTTGTGGAATTACGAAATCGGGACAAGTGATCTGCAACTATATTCTCAGCCCCTTTCGTATCCTTAATCACTAAATAAAACTTCTGTAACTACAAGTTCCACTTCATGAGTCTGGGCTTTGAGTCCTTTTTAGCGAGAAAATAATTTAGTCCTAAATGATCTATGAAAATTATTATCCTTGATCAAATCAAGTACTGCATGAAATTTTTGAAATCAAACATCACAACAACCAACTAATTTTAAGTGGTATAATAATTCTTCGAGCAATCTTCTAGTAGCTTGATTTCATAGTAAATAACAAGTATTTTCCCATCCTTCTTCTGCCCTAACACAACTCCTATGACAAAGTCACTAACAACACACATCACCTCAAAAAGAATCATCCAGTTTGGAGTAGTGATTACAGGTGAAGTAGTCAACTTATCCTCGAGAATATTAAAGTCTTATAGACATGTCTCAACAAATATAAATGGTGTTTCCTTAACTAGTAGTGAGCATAGCGGTCTAATAATCTTATAAATTTATTTAATGAACCTCCTGTAGA
The DNA here is from genome assembly GCA_963277665.1 of Viscum album. Classification (NCBI taxonomy): domain Eukaryota; kingdom Viridiplantae; phylum Streptophyta; class Magnoliopsida; order Santalales; family Viscaceae; genus Viscum; species Viscum album. Next base: position 474,083,220 of record OY728128.1, read on the forward strand.
ACCTAGAATGACCCAAGAAACATCTGATTCCATTAACATTTTCATGTGGGTGAATCTTTTGTTTGACCTAAACTATAGAATTATTGACCTCCAGCCCCTTCTTAGAAACTTTTTGTCCCAAAACTATGCCTTCAGTATCCATGCATTGGCACTTTTCCCAGTTTAAGTCTATGTTGGTCTCTTGGAACCTTTAAAACACTAGTTCTATATTTTTCAGTTAGTTCTCAAAGTTATTTCTCACAATAGAAAAATCATACATGAACACTTCAATTATACTTTCAATCGTGTCTGAATACAATGCCATCATGCACCTCTGAAAAGTGACACGAGCACCACACAAGGCATAGGGCATCCATCGGTTGGCAAATTTTCCAAAAGTACATCTGAATGTGGATTTCTCTTGGTCCTCAGGTGAATTGAAAATCTTGTTGTAACCAAAATAACCATCATGAATGAATAAGAATTCATTGCATTCCCCTCTCTCTAACAATTGTTCCAAAAATGGCATGGGAGAGTGATCCTTTTTTGTGGAAACATTCAATTTGTTGTAGTATATACAGACTCTCCATCTATTCTCTGCTCTTGTCTGGATTGTCTCATTCCATTCATTAGTGACCACTACAACTCCACTCTTTTTGGGTACCACCTAGATAGGACTGACCTATTGGATATTAGAAATCGGAAAAAATATTCTAGCATCAAGAAACATAATCACTTCTACTCTCACAACTTCCTTCATGTTGTACATTAGTCTTCTTTGGGATTCTACTCTTAGCTTACACGCAGGTTCCATTGGAATTTTATGAATGCAGATGGCTGGACTTATCCCTTTTATATCAGAAATAGACCAGCCAATGACAGACTTGTACTTCTTCAAAACATTATGCATATTTTTCTATTAACTTACCTCCACGTTGGATGAAATGATAAGAGGGAGGGTGGAACTATCTCCTAAAAAGGAATATTTTTGATTGGCTGGGAGGGGTTTGAGTTCAAGGGTGGGTGGTGACCGGATTGAGTGAAGACACTTGGGCATGGGTGGCCCAAGGACTTCATGCTACCTCTTGTAGAGTGTAGTAGAGAAGGCTTCTTCCTTTGAGCTAGAGCTTCCAAAACATTTTCTCCTCAAACATTGACTCCTCTCTTGGGGTAATAATGTGCTAAAAAACAAAGTCATATAGGTTCTCTAATAATTCTCCCTCATACTCATAAAAAAATTCTCTCTCCACACATGATTTGATCCCCATATAGGGAACAGTATGGAATTCATGTTCACTATTGGTTTCACCTATCGTTCTGATAAACTCTTCTTCCTTCTTATAAATAGTAATATTAGAAACTAACATCTCATATTTGGGGAATAATGGCTGGGTATGGTTTTTTTATTTTCTTAAAAACATTTAATTCTTATTTTTGTTCACCCATATTGAAAATCATTTTCCCCTTGGACACATCTATCACAGCTCCCCTTGTGGACAAGAAGGGCCTACTGAGAATGATAGAAACCTCCTGGTCACACTCCATATCAAGGATAGGATAGTTAGAAGGAAAAAAGTGTTTTCCCACTCCCACTAACAGATCATCGACCCTACCCACTGGATGAGTAGTGGACAAATCAGCAAGTTGTAACAACATAGTGGTGGGTTGGGGAACTCCCAATATCAGGTGCTGAAAAAGTGACAAGGGAATGAGATTCATACTAGTACCCAAATCACACAAACAATTGAACTTAACACCTCTATCCCCCAAGGATTAATGAAGGAAAAATCTTCATGGGTCCTAGACCTTAGGAGGTATTCTATTTTGTAAGACTGAACTACACTCCTCTGTTAATGTATTGGTGGAAAATTATTCCAATTTCTTTTTTTTAAACATATTTTGTTTAGTGATGTCATATATGAAGGGAATTGAATCAAGGCTTCCAATACTGGGATATCAATGTTCATATTTTTAACCACTTTAAAAAACATCACCAATTAAAAATCATGAATTGGATATTTAATTCATTGTGTCAATGGGATTGCATGGGAAAAAATTCCACATAATTAGGGGTGCCTCTAGATCTTCCTCTTCAAACAAAATTATTTCATATATTGTCTCTGTTTTTCAAGCCATTTTCTTTGGGTTTTTGAGCTAGAACAATAGGAACTGGATGTATTCTATTGGTGCTGTCCAGTTTTACAGATTTAGGATCACACAGATTTGAGTTTCCAACATCATCCTTTTTTTCATTTTCAGCATTTGGGGGTTCTTTCCTGGGATCCTGTTGAGTTGGGAGACCACATCTGGTGGTCACATCCATGTAATTCTCCATAGGATTGGCTTTAGTGGTGCCTGGGAACCTACCCTTTTCTCTATTACTAGAATGCCTAGCCAACATCGCCATTTGAATTCCCATGTTCTTCATTCTAGAATCCATTTGAGATTTATCATATTCATTTTTGGTCTTTTTCATCAAACCTCCCTATGAACTAATTAAAGATGTTTATCACTTCGTCTTTTGAGTTATATGACTCAATCTTGGGTTACAGATGGTGTTAGAATTTCTGCCTAGGAGGCTGTTGGAATCCAGGAGGGTCAGTAGGTTGGAGTACTCCCTGCTCCCTCCATGATAGGTTCGGATGGTTCCTATACCCCTGATTGTAGTTTTTGAAAAAAGTAACATCCCAAGGTTGAATCTGAGGTCCATAGCTAGCAAAGTTGGCACTCTCATGAGTCTGGACAAGCATAACAATGTTTGGACAACAGTTTTGATAATGGCCATACATGACACAGTGGTGGAACTATTCCTTAAGGGTTTGATGTGGGTTCTCATCAATGAAACCAGAAACTTGGGATTTAGCTTGAGGAGAAGATGTGTTTTCCATTATTACAATGGTTCTCCTCCAAGAGCATTTGTGACGGGAATTTTGAGCTATATTCTTAATGATTTTCTTGATCTATTCAGTAGTCCTATCACTAAAGTCTCTTCTAGAAGACTAATCCACCATAGTATGGTGGTATGGGGTGGGACTATTGTTGAAGGGGTCTATGCGGAATTGGGGTGTACATTGATGGTTTAAACACTTCCTAAGAAAAACTCTAAACCTATCCCAAGATTCATGAAAAAATTCTCCATTATCCTGAAGGAATACAGTTATTCTGTGCATAATATTAGATGTCAACCTCCTAGGATAGAATTTCATTGTGAAAGCATTGTAAATGTGATCCAAGGTGACAAAGATTTTTATCTTATAACTATTGAAACCAATTCCTAGATTTTCCCTTGAGGTAGAAGGGGAACACTCTCAGTTTAATCTCTTCCTCAGTGAGACCCTTATGTGGTAGCTGTTGGACACTACAGTAGAAGGATCTAATTATGTCAAGGGAGTCTTCAATAGGTATTCCATTCAATGTAGGCAGCTAACTATGTATATATTTCATGATCTCATAATTCCTGGACTTAGGAGATAGTCTAATGCATGAAGGGTTTCTAGACATAGATGATAGCAAGAACTCTCTAAAACTGTGACTCTCAACTATCTCATTCTCAGGTTCCTTCATCATTCATGGATGGTTCAAATTCTTAGGAAGATGGTTCTTCAAGTTTTCATTTCTGTTAACTTTAATTTGGACTTGTCTTTGTTTTTTTTTCATTTCCTTGAGGTACATATCAATTTTAGGATTACCAAGTAATAATTATTCAGTCTTAGACCTGGTTTGCAGGCAGCAGGTTCACACATTTTTTGAATATCAATTTTTTTTTATTTTCTATAGATATTTTAGTGTTTTTAGTGATTTTTTTGATTTTTTATATGTGATTTTTTGTTTTTTATTTATATTGCACCTAACCTCCTCGTAAACAGCACCAAAAGTTTCATGCTCATGCATCGTTGGGCACAGGCAAAAAACTTAAATTTAGAACCTACTTACTAATTAGAATAGTCATAAGACAGGGTCAAACCATAGAGAGGACTAATTATGTGTTTGGAAATCTAAAAAGAATAAACAAAACAAAAAAATAACACACAAAAAAAATAGTAGGTTGCAGTGAAATGGAGTGAGTGAAAACTAGTGTGTGAAGATGTGAAGGTGAAATGGTGAGTGCAAGGGGGTAGACAAAACAACAAGGGAAATTGTGGTGAAAACAAACAATAGATGAGTAGGGGATAAGGTCCAATGGATGATTTGATACTGCTTAGCCTCATTCATAGAGTGATGTTTTAATGAAATATTGATCTAGCTTAATGTAACCAGCCAGATTTTTCGTCTAGTCAGTTTGCGATGAAATAACTCTTATAGTCTTTCTACAATAAAAGTTGTTCCATCCAATGGTGATAACAACTTAGATGTCATTGGGCTCAACTTACCTATTGATTTCAGCATGTCTCTTTCATTTAAGAATGATTACCTTGTCAGTGAGCTCCTCAAATTTAAACCGTTTTCATTATGGTTCAAACAAGATTTTCTTTCACTCAAACTTATTGTTTTGAAAATAAATTAGTTCCGCAAATAGTGAGATAGAAATTCTAGAAATTAAGGAAGCACAATAATTAGGATTAACTAATCTAATCAGTCATCTTATCCCCCTCCCCAGATGGAGTTTATTTGGACAAAATGGATGACTTCGATATAGAAATAAGATCAACTAAGTTCATGTTGAAATGAGTTGTGGAAAAACAGAGCACAAGAAACATAAAGAAGTCTGTCTCCCTGTTTGATCTCCCGAATGTTCTAGTTCATGCTGCTCAATGGTTGATGCAATGTTGTAATGCGCTTGTTGTCCCACCCTGGGAATTGAGGTGTGAAATAATTTGATATGCTGCTATCGGTACTCCAATATGCTCCTGATGGAAAATCGTGAAAACTCTAGGGATCGTCCGATATTCTCTCGATGGATCGATTTGCAATCCGAATGAATTCTTTGTCCCAATGTGTCCCCACACCTGGATTGATGACCCATTGTTAGATCAATGATACCCCCATCCACATCTTGTCCCTCCGTTTATTAATGATCTCATGCCTGTTATGAATGCTAATGACCTCATCAAAGTCTCTGGAATCTCGCTCGAGGTGTTCCCTGACATCCACTTGGGGCTTTCACAGTTCCACATCTCCTGTGTTGGTCATTGGAGTAGTTGTTCCAAACTGAATGAATGTATGCCTGTAGTAAGCTACAACCCCCCCCCCCCCCCGATGTAAAAAGCGCATGTGACTCAGAGAATGAATATACTATATAAAAATTATTATATTATCTCACTACTTTGAAAAATGATTTTTAGTATATATATATATATATACATTATAACATCTAATATTATTATTAATAATATATGTTTTAATAAGTATTATATTTATTTAATTTTATCTTATTATAAAATAGGAGTAATTAATATTATATATTGTATTATATATATTATGATGTTATTATAATAATTAGTTTAATATTATAATTAGAATATAATTAAAAATATAAAATAATGAATGGGGGGCCTCAGCATGGAGGGGGAGGTTAACGGAAATGGCTGATCAGCTTCGGGTGATGGAGGTGAAGTAGAAGAGGGCTTAATTGCGGTTCAGGGAAGGATGTGATGGTAGTGAGGCAAGGTGGCACATTGGCATGAGACGGCTTAGGCCAGTGGGATCTGAAGGGCGACATGTGACAAGATGAGCAGGCAAGGAATGATCGTCTTAGAGAGGGAGGTGGGCTGGATGGATGTCACGTAGCGGGGAAGTAGGGGAGGTGTCAATGGTGCATGGGGTCTTTCTGAGTGAAGGGATGAAGTGGATATGATGGGAGGTCTCGTTGAAGAACAGGACCGAGGCTGGGGAGATGCTAGTGAAGCTGGAAGGGAAGGTGGGGTCAGCTCATGGCATTCGGGTGGTATAAGGAAGTTTGACCTACAGCTAGGGCTAAACCATTTCCGATATGGTTTGAGATTTGGGTAATTTAATCTAAAATTTCTTAAATCTATGCATTTTAGGATGTTTACCTATGGTTCTTTATTAAAATTTAGAGTTTGGTGGTGATTTGGTTTTCCCCTCTATTATGGTTGTGCTTCAATGTTGATGTTGTGATTGGTGACTGAATTGTTTCTAGGCTGCTGGTGTTGGGATGGAGTTCGGGCTTCAGTGACTGTTGTTGCTATTTTTTTTATGGGAGGAGGCGACACAGGTGGGAGGAAGGAGGTAGGGATGTGGTTGGAGGACTGGAGACACATGCTGGTGAATATAGACGAGTGAGAGGAAATATTTGTGGGTACAACACCATTAAGAATGCGGTGAGACAGTGGAGTGTGAAACGGTGCCATAACCAAAAGGGAAACGGTGACAGGAAGATGGAATCAGTGGAGAAGTGGGTGGATATGGTGGGTAGAAGAAAGAAACGGTGGCTGGTAAATGGTGAGACCGTAAGGAATGAAAATGGTGGGACAGTAAAAATGGCTAACAGTGGAACCGTGTGTAGAAATAGTGACATGAGGAAATGTGGCAGGTAAGGAGGACAATAGAACCATGAGTACTACTCACAGTCTCACAGTGAGGTGGGAGAACAAGGAATTAAAACGGCGGCATCATGACAATGTGCCACCTGATCACCTACAAAATAAAACGAAATTTAAATTGATTAAAACGCTAATACAACTAAAAATTAATCAATTAAATTAAAAAGAATATAAAAAACGAAGTAACTAAAACATGGTTAAATAATAATAATAATAATTCAATATTTAAGAGAATGAAATTATTAAATATTATAAAAAAGATTAATTTAAAAAAAATTAATGTAATTACAGTTACTTTCTTCAACCAATTAATTAAATAAATAACTCATTAAATAAAACTATTAAAGGAATAATATTAAAATTTTAAAAATAATTAAATTTTTAGAAGAATTAAAATATAAAATGAGTTATTTATTTTAAAATTACCAGTAAAGATTTAATTAATTAAATTAATGATTAATAAACTAACTAGAATGAGAAATTGTAAAAAATAAAAGAATAAATAAATAAAAGTCAAATTCACAGTAATAATTTAATTTAAGAATTATTTAAAAAAAATTGAAGACTAAAACACATGATTTAAACTAAAATTGCTTATTTAACACATTAAGAACAAAATCACCACAATTATCAATTATTTAATAAAAAACATCATTTTGAATAAAAATTTTAACAAAAATATAAAAAGGATGTGGCAAAGAATATGAAAACCCTACCACATCAAGAAACGTGAATAGATTTTTTTAAAAAAATCATATCGTAGTGTTATCTTCATCATAGTATTTTATTTTTAATTTTTATTCAATAAATTTTTATATTAAATAATTATATAATATTGATTTAGTAATTATTTTACTAATAAAGATAATAGATAAATGTTACCAAAATTTTAAAATTAATATAATTTTGGATAATTAATATTTATAATATTTATAATAGATTACGTAGACCTATAAGGAATAAAATAATTTTTTATGATTACTTTTTATCTTAATATTTTTAAAAATCAATGAATTGAATAGTTAAAATATTGAAACTATTTATTATTTATAAAAATATTATTTTATTAAATTATTTAAAAATTTTAAAACGTTTTAAATAATATATATAATAATTATGATATGGTAAAAAATGTTCTACTATAATTATTTATTGTCTAATTGACGTCAATTAATTAATCATTTCACCCTTTTAATATTGTAAATTTTTTTACCCTACTAAAAAATTTAATAAAATAACTAAGTGTTAATTAAAATGATATGTTTTAAATTGATAAAAAAATAATATCTAAAATGTATTAGTTGAGGAATTTACAACCCTAACTCATCGAATCATTTAAATTGGAACATTTTGGAGGTTTTTTTGGATGTTGTTTTATTTTTATATTAATTAATATTTTTGGAGATCACTAATGTTCCCTTCACCTCAATTATAAAAGGGAAACTCCTCCCTCACCTATTCACATGACAATTAACCTTAAATATTGTCCATACCCTACCATTTTCCCTTATCAACTTATCTATTTACATTCTATAGGTTCTTCTCTTGTTCAATGACCAACTCTATAGCTCTAAGAGGAGATTTAGAGGAAACACGACGAAGAAGAGATAATCTCCTCTTCAGATTCTTTCAAACTTATTTCTTCTTATTCATAATTTCCATGAGTTGTTTCATTATAATGTAATAACCCTAGTATCAATTACATATTGACATGTTATTATTATTATGAAACAAAAATATTCAACTTTTTATTCATCCTACAAAAAACAAAATCACTAGGCTTGTGTACGTACGACTTACCATCTCCACATCGTGGTGTAATCTTTTTTTCACCACAATCTTATTTGGAATGGTATACTGATTTAAATAATAACTACGTGTTATTATTATAAAATGATATTGATTATTATATATTGTACACCATTCACCTCAATACCCTTCAACAATTATGGGAATTATATCGTCCCTCATGCGTAGGTACGGCCTACCCTCTCCATGATGCGATGCGATTTATTATACATGATATTCATTAAAATATGATTATATAAATTTATATAATTAATAAATATTATATATATAGTTCCAATATAATTTTAATGATATTAATATAACCTTTTAAGGAGAACCAGAACTTATTCAAGAAAACATGCATGTGAAAATGAAGCAGTTAATACCTGAATAACAAGTAATAATGAAATGTTATTAAAAAGGGATGATAATATGATCATATATGATATCAAAAAATGATTATGATTCTTAAATTAGTCTATAAAATTATTTAAATCATTTTACAAGAGGTTTTGATACAAAAAAAGAAATCAGACCTACGATAAGGGATAATTTTTCTATCTCATTATTATCTTAGATTTTTTGTATTTAAGTACTTTCATAACTCCTTATTTCCTTGAAAATTACTCTAAATTATTTCAAGTTTATTTTAAAATATATTCTTTTAAACTAAAATTTCATTTAATTGTGATAAAATAAAATGTTCTTTAAGAAGAAATGATATTTTCCTCAATAATCAATTTCAAGTGTTATATCAAAATTATTTTCCATATAAGATGGAATTATTTTTTACGGTTATGTTTAAAGTAAAATATAATTATTGTTATTATGATTTTATTGTGTTTATGATAGAATTATATTTATGAAATCCTTTTTTTACATGGATTATGTTATGGTGGAATGACGTTTAAAGAAACTGATTTTTTCATTAGTTGATGATGAATGATATATGTTATTCTGTAACACATAAGAGTAAATTCATTATGAGATGGGTGGGATATATATCTCCCTAAAATTAATTGGGTCAGTATTTTTATCTCATGAGACAAACATGGATAGAATGGGAAATTTTCTTGGTTCAGTAATATAGGGCTGTAATGAGGAGTGAACTTAGTTCAATAATGGACATTTTTTTGCTATGATGGTCTAGGAAATGATCCTTTACTAATATGAAATGATTTTCTATTCTTATGTGTATTACAAAAAACTTCATGTCTTATGTTATGAATTTTAGGGTTACATTCATTGATTCTTATGAACTTTTATGATTAATCTCATGGCATGATATCACAATATTTCATATACAGGATAGGATTCTGAAATATTATGTTCTTATGTCTTACGATTATGATATGTTTTATATCCCCCTTATTTACCTTTTCTGAGAATATGAGCTCACCCTTTTGTATGGTTCTTTTTTCTAGGTCATTAAGAATGTTTTTAAGTATAATTTGTAAAAAATGGGTCTAGTGATGACCAAATAAGTCGGAGATAGTAATTATGTATTATAAACCAATTTTTTATATTTCCCAGTTTCTAAATACACTATACCTATATAGTCGTGTCATTGCTATGTAATATTTTTTAATGAATATTCTTCTACTTTTAAATAATTTCAATATATGTAAAGATATAGTTGTTTTACATCATAAGGTGATCAAATATAACCCATATAGAATTATGACCTTTGGATGTTTTGGGAAGTCTAGTGACAAAGTCCATAGTGATGTTTTCCCATTTTCATTATGGTATTGGTAATGGTTGTAACAGACCTTTAGACTTTTGTCTCACTACATTAACTTACTAATGAACCAAGCAGCAAGAGACACATTCATCAACATCTATTTTTATGCCATCCCTCCAAAAATACTCTTTCTTGTCCATTTACATCTTTGTGTTTTTAGGATGAATAGAGAATGATGAAATATGAGCCTCATACAATAGATCCTTCTTTCATTATAGTATGGTAGGAATACAAACTAGGTTTATAAACCTTAATTTTCTATCACAATTAGTGTTTAATACAAGAACATTTATCACCATCTTTTTGACTAATGCATCTTTCACCTTGTTTTCTTGCCCATGGTTGTAAATTATTAAGAATTCGTAATCTATAATAAACTCCAACCATCTTATTTGGAACATATTCAACTCCTTTTTTGTAAAAATATACTTTATACTTTTTTAATCAGTATAAATATCATACCATTCACAATAAAGATAATTCCTCTATATATTTAATGAAAATATTTTTGTAGCTAACTCCGAGTCATGAGTTGGGTAATTTTGGTCATAGATTTTCAATTTTCTTGAGGCATAATCTCTCACTATATCATTTTTCTTGAGATCGCATCCCAAAACCTTATTAGATAAAACACATAATATCGCAAATATTTCTCCACTACATGGTATTTTGAGCATAAGTTCACTGGATAAAATTTTTTAGATCTTTGAAATTATCTTTAAATTCTCTGGTCCACATGAACTTAACTACTTTTCAAGTCAATTTGGTTAGAGGATTTTATAGTTATGAAAAATATCTCACAATATGTCAATAATATGTAGCCAAACCAAGAAAAATTTATATCTCAGTTATAGTTCTTGATCTAGGAGAACATTCAATAACATCTATTTTTACTAGATACATATATATCCCCTATCTTGAGATTATGTTACATAAAAATGAATATTTTTGAATCCAAAATTCACAATTGGTAAATTTTTCATAATTCTTGTCCTTTCATAGGGTCTTTAAAATATTTAACAAGTAATATTCAGGATATTCCTTTCGCATTGAATATAAATGAATATAATATATAAATATTACCAAAAATTTCTCAATATATTATTTAAAGACTCTATTCATTAGATCTGTGAAGATTTTTTAGGAATTAGTAAGACCAAAAGGCATCATTTTAACTTCATAGTGTCCACACCTGGTACGGAATGTCATATTTTTTATATCCTCTATCTTGACCATTAAATGATGATATTCTGAATGAATATCAATATTGGAAATGTATTCATATATTTGTTATTGTTCGAATAAGTCATCAATGTGGGGAAGAGGATATTTTTTCTTGTTATTTATCTTGTCATTTGCTCGATAATCAATACAAAGTCTCATTTATCCATCTTTCTTCTTAACAAATAGAACAGGTGGACCGTAAGGTGATGCACTGGGGTATATGAATCCATTATTAGGATTTTCTTGGAGTTTCTCCTTCAATTCCTACCAATATATTGGGTAAATTCAATAAGGTGTATTTGAAATAGGAACATCACAAGGTATGTGTTCTATTGAAAACACAAATTCATGATTTTGTGGAAGAACTGGAAATTTTTCCAGAAATATATCAACAAATTCATGTATAAAACGTTGATTCTTAATGGTGAGTTTATCCCTTTCAATTTGATATATATAACCTTCATTTTTTGGAATCAATACCCCTTCTGTGGAATAAATTTCCACTTTAAGGTCATACTCATTCTTTCATTGATAGAGGATCATTGATTGATCTATAATATGAAATATAAATTCCCTTCCCTGTCAGTTATTATGAGCTCCTAATAGAGAAATCCAAACCAAGACAATAATTAAATCAAATTCCACTAAAGGAAGGATCAAAATATTTTAATGAAACACTTCCCCCACAAACATCAGCTGTAGAAAAATTTAACAAATTTAATGTGACCATTATGCCATTAAGAGTTGTCATAGCTAACTCAAAATCTAATTTTTTAGGTAATATGATGATACCTTTAAAAAATTATTCATAAATAAAATAGTGGGTGGATCCAGAATCAAATAAAACATTTGATACATTAGAGAGGATGGTAAGTGTACCTTTCACCACTTCATTATCATACTCCACATCACTGATAGAGATCACATGTGACATGCTTTTTTCTTTTAAATTGGAAGTTTTCTAACATCGATCATCATTGACTATACTTGGAATATGTAATTGGTCAGAATAATGCCCCATTTCCTTGAACATTTTGCATTTAAATGTAGAAGGTGTATTCTATTTTTCATTTTCTCTATTCACATCATTAAACAAATTTTTTCCATCACTTCGGCATTAAACATATTGAAAAACTTATCTACCACACCTAAAACAATTGTTATTCCCTTCAATATAAGTTCCTCCATATTTCTTTCCATACGTTGAGCATAAAGGGAAAATCATAATATTTTTAGTGAGGTATTTATATTTTCCATTGTATTCTAGTTTTTGGTTCTTATCAAACCCATAGGATAGATGGGTTACTACAAAATCTATCTATACATTGAGAGCACATTGAACGATTTCATCATAGATTTTGATGTCCATTAACGCTAATTCCATTTAGGGACATGGTTTTAAGAAACTAATTAATTGATCAATTTTATTCTTCGGTTAGATAATAATCACAGAAGAGTACCGTGTAAGTCTTATAAAATATGCATCATATATACCAAAATATTCACTAACCTTTTTCTTAAGTTCAAGGAACTCGTTATCCTTCTCTATTGGAAGAATACGAGTAATTTAATTATTGAAAAATAACTTCTTGAACTCAACCCATACCATGGATTAAATTTCATCACTTTTCATTCAATTATTTATAATATTCCACCATTGATCAGCATCACCTTCCACATAATAGTCTACCAAGATGACTTTATAATGATTTTATAAATGGAAATCTAAAAAATATCTTTTAATTGGTACTAATACATTGTTCAGCCATTAGTGTATTAGAAGACGCAAAGAATGAATGTGGACATAGCCTCATTATGGACTCAACATAACATTGTTCCCTCTTTTGTTCGTTTGTGATTCATGCATGATTTATAGATTGAGAATGTTTTGTGATCATAGAAATATGGTTTATCATTCCAACTCCCATAACATTCAGTTTCATAGGAGGAAAATCATTTCATTTCCTATCACATTCAACATTAACATGGCTCCTCTAGGTTCCATCCATTGACAAAAAACCAAGAGGCATAGTATGAGAAAGACTAATCAAATTGGGAAAACCACAGAATTAGGAATAAAATTTCAATTTAGGATATTTTAGGTTTAATCCTACTTTATTCATGATCATTTCTAAAACATTGTGATTGTAACCTATACTTCAACATATCCTTAAGGTTTCTACTAAGGTTTTCTCATCCTAGATTCCAAAGGTTAACTATAATTTTCCTTTGATACCAACTATAATGACCCATACTATACATACATAGATATTACATCAAATGTAAAGAAAATTAAATATAAAATATAGCAAAACCATGAAATGACCATATAGGTTTAGTGTCATTAAAAACTGGGAAACATAAACAACTGGTTTGTAAGACATCAATGTTGCTTTGCGCTTATTCCTTCATGACTATACCCCTTTTGACATATCTAAGTTAATAACGTCCTTTAGGACCTAGGGAAATGAGACATAAGAAATGGTGAACTCATATTCTCAGTAAGGTTAAATAAGGAGATATAAATCATATTATTATCATAACACATAAGAACATAACATTTTAAAATATTTTCCTATATATTAATGATCGTCATATCATGCAATGGGATAAATCATTCAAGTTCATGAAAATCAATGAACGTAATCCCAAAAGTCAAAACATAAGACATGATTTTTTTCTGGAATACAAAAAAGAATATCAAATAATCTCATATTATTCGAGGATCATTTCCAAGACCATCGTAGTGAGCAAGTCTATTACTGAATCGTTATCACTCCTAATTTCATCCTTGTATTACTAAACCAATAACATTTCCCATTCTAGCCCTAAAAATCTCATGAGATATTAATATTTACCCAATTCATTGGAGCGAGATATAGGACCCACCCAACTAATAATGAAATATTTCTTATGTGTGACACAATAACATAAATCATTCATCATGGAATTACCTGATGAATAAAATGAGTTTCATAATGATCATTCCACCATAACATAATTAATATTAAAAAAATTAATTTCAGGAATAACATTCTATTATAATCATAATAAAATATATTAATAATAAGGATAGTATACTTGAAACATAACCATTTCAAATAATGACATCATATATTGAAAATAATTTTGATAGAATAATTCAAATTAATTCTAGAGGAAAATATAATTTCTTCTTCAATAAAATTAATTTCACAAAATTCCCGGAAATTTTAAAAGAAAATAATTTATTTGATATTAACATTGAATGATTTTAAATTAATATTCTTAGAAATACAGTGTTATGAAACCGTAAAAACCCATCATTATATTTTAGTTAAAAGAAAACGTTTTTCTCATATTTTTTTTAGATAAGTCAAAATGTACCATGTATCAAAAAATGAAAAAATATTCCTTTTAAAACATTTAATTAAAATTCAAAAATTGGTAAAAATGAACTTTAAAAATTAAAGAAGAATATAAATAATCATTACATATTTAGGAAACATGGACATGGATTTTAAATATAACCTAGTAAATGCCTACCTATAAACAGTCTCAGATAATAATGAGATTGTGAAATTATCCATTACCTTAGGTTTGATATCCTTTTTATGTATCTAAACCTCGTATATAATGATTTAAATATTTTCATTGACTTTTTAAAAACATATTTATATTTATGATATCATATATGATCATATTACCATCCTTTTGTTAATAACATTTCATTATTACTTGTGATTTGGGTATAAATGACTCCAATTACTTATGCATGTTATATCGAATAATTTCAGATTATTTTTTATAGGATATAGATATATCATTTATATAATGATATTAATCTAATATATATCATATTAATTCATTCTAAAAAATTATATAATTATGCTTTAATTGATATCTTGTAGAATGAATTGCATCACATCATGGAGATGATGGGTCATACGTACGCATGAGTGATGATATCATTCTATTAATTATGAAATGGTATAAAAGTGGATGATATATATATAATTCATGAATATATATATTTTCTTAATAATCATATATTGTTCCTATTTTCATAATTATACCCTTAAAAATAATGTGGTGGTGAAAAACGGATTAAACCATGGTGTGGAGATGGTAAGTCGTACGTACACATGCATGGTGATTTTGGTTTTTGTAGGATGGATAGAAGTTGGAATACAGTTGTTACATAATCATAATAAAATATAAATGTATAATTGATAATGTAATTATTATTTTATAATATAATCAACTCATGAATATTAAGTAGAAGAAGAAAGAAGTTTGAATGAATCGGTAGAGGAGATTTCTTCTTCTTCGACGAGCTCCCTCTAGTTCACTTCTGAAAAGCACTAGGATTGGAATTTGTAGAAGACTAGAACTAATATAATGTTACTAGGGATTTTGATAAGGGAAATGTACAAGGTATGTATGAACATGAAGGTTAATAATTAATTGAATACGTAATGGTGGTGGTGCCATTTTATAATTGAGACGAGGGGCACTTATGGAATCTCGAATAATATTAATTTATAATAATTTAAATCCACATCCAAAAAGTCAAAAATGACAGAGTTTAAAATATGAGATTAGATATGGTTTCTCTCTCATCAACCAATAATTTTTTGACAACTTTTTATTTCCATTTAATCCTTATAATTTTAATTTAATACTTAGTTATTATATTTAATTTAAATAAATATAAAAATTATTTCAATATTAAATGGGGGAAATTTTTACTTATTTAATTCCAATTAGAACATAAATGAATAATTTAAAAAAAATTATAATATATCATAATTATTTTATATTTTTAAATTTTTTTATTAATTTTAAATAATTTAATAAAACATTATTTTGAAAAACAATCAATAGTCTCAATTCTGACACTTTTCAATTAATGGACATTTTTAAATATGAAGATAAAAAGTTTAATTAAAAATAGATATTTAATTATATTTAAAATAGGAAAATTTGAACTAGAAAATTTGTTGGATATATTAATTATCAAAAAATATATTTTTTTAAATATTTTTAATAACATTTATTTTTTATATTTATTAACACAACAATTACTACATCCATATTTTTAATTACTTAATATACATATATTTTAGATTAAAATTAAAAATAAAATAAAATAAATAATATATTTATTCTATATTTCATAGAAATATTTATAGTAGAGTATTTCTTCTCAAAAATCCTATATTAAAAATGTTATATTTATTAAAACATGAATGTGAGTACTTTAACAACATTTCAAATAAAATATTATACGTGTAATAATATTTTCCATATTGCTCCAAATGGTCAATAACTCAACCATTGTATAATTATGGAAATATATACTCAATAAATAAGATTCGGTCATATTTTTAGTTCTTTTAATGGTTTTTATCATTTTAATGAAAAATATTTTATTGATTTCTCGTCAATTAAATAATTTCTCTATCATTAATGCATTAGATTTTAAGGTACAAATATATTTTTTAAAAAATTATTAATAAACTAATAAATAACAAAATTATATTTCAAAATATTATTTATAATCAAATTTATCCTTTTAATAGAATTACAATAAAATTTATATATATATTAAAATTTCAGTAAGACATATTTAACTTTTCATTAAATAAAATTAATTAAATGTCCGAATCTCATCCAAATGGCTTCCAAAGGATTCCATTTCAAGAAAAAGATAATAATGGTCGAAACACACTCATAAAATTATATTATTAATTGTTTTAGGGTAATTATATACCATTATTTTTACCCTTAATTACCTAATTTACCCGTTTACCGTATTAAGAAAAATTACTGATGTTACTATTCGTAGTTCCCAAAAATTAAATATATATATTTAAATAATTTTCACCTAATTTTTACAAATATTGAATCTATTTCTCAAAATTCAAAACACAAAATATTCACAAATTAATTTATATATCATCTAGTTTTTTGAAAGATAAAATTGGTTTTAAAAGTTACAACATTGCAAAAGATTGAAATGTTTTTACAACTTAATTCAATGTAAAATTAATGATAATGACATAAATTATATTATATAATCAAAATATTTTATATTTAGACTTTAAAAAAATTCTGTAATATAATTTAATCACAAAAATTAAATAGATTAAAGAAGTTTTTTTCAATTAGAATTTTGTATATTTATAATATTCATCAAAAACAGAATGTTTTCAGAAAAATATCAAAAAAATTATCAAAATTAAATTTTTATATCCTTTATAAAAATAAGAAGTTTATTTATTCATATAAAAATTATTAATATGTCAAAGTTTTAATTTAAAAAGAGTTCTCCATTAAAACGAGATAAAATTACCCTTTTGAAAAATATAGATTTTTGTGTATAAAATATGGTTTATTCATACCCTATGACTAAAATATATATTGGATGAAAATTAAAAAATATTTTATTAAATATATAACATATATAACAATAATTTAATTTACTAATTGTAAATTTCTTAATTTATTAATAAAAAAAATAAAAAAAATTCCTTTACATTTAATTTGGTCATATTTTTCATAAATAATTGTTAGCCCAATAATTCACCCTACATTTTCATAACTTAGTTATATTTATTCCTTCTAACTCAATGACTAGGATATAATGGTGATTTTATACTAATTTCAGTTCGTGGTTTGTATAAACTCAAGATTGTGTGCGAACTGAATTTATTAAATAATTATAATTTTTTAATGAAAAATATTTCTTAAAAACATCAGGGTGTAGCAATTGTGAGATAGAATTTTAAAATGGTTTTAGAAGAATTTTTTGATGAAAATATTTAGAAAATTTTGAAAATGGGATTCAGTTGGTATATATTTTATTGTTTTAGTAATATAGATCACCAATTGACACTTTTGGGGGTTCACTCACGGTGTGTTCCTCTTCTCTTGAGGCTCATTATTAAGGGGAATTGTTAATCCTATTTGGAGGTTTACATGTTGGGGTGTTCCTATTCCCTCTATATTTTATGCATATATCGAGATAAATTATGCTTACAATTGTCAATTACATTTGTATGAGTGTTCTAGCTGTCCTGAACTATAGTGATCACTAGCCTAAAGTTATATATTTTTTGTTTTAACTATTTTTGATTTGATATGATATGTGTTACATTTATTTAACTGGTTTGATATATGTGATACACTGTGAAACTATTTTACCTATTTTGTTTGTAAATATCATAAATGGTAAAATGTTTTACCCTGACTTAGATAAAAAAAATTATTTAATTGATTATCATACATTTTTCCTAAAAGATGAGCATGATCAGGTTGTTATACATATAATTATTACAATAAACCATGGTGAGATACAAATAATATTTTTTATCATACTCCATGTGCATCCCTTTAGTGGTTCATATACCACATGTATATTTTGATATAGGTAAATGTAATGAACCATAGTTAGGTACTTATTATTTCAATCAGCTAGTTTGGGATGTTGGTTGTGAAATAGTGGGATGTTGTCCGTTAATCAAATAGAATAGAATTTTTTTATTTTGGGTTATGTACGCTATATTTGGACACATACATTGTACTTTATTTAGCAACCTTTTAATTGTATCAGTTCTTTTATTTTCTGTTAGTTATGATATATATTTCTTATATTTATTCCAATTTCCCAATAGGTTATGTAAATATATTTCATGTTTTATGCGTCTAGTTGGGAGAAATAATTTCCTCTAGTTTTCTCAATGAATGATCCTTATTCTCTATCTAGTGGGGATTTGTAACACCTTTGTAGTATGTGACATGTCAATTCGGGTACAATTTCATTAGTATTCCTCGGTCTGTTTATCAAAGTTTGGTCTCATATCCCTCATTTTGACATCAAGAGATCCTATATTGTGACTTTTGATATAATGGGGATAAGATGGATTTTACTTGATAGGTTGGTTCTGGTGAGTTTCATTCCATATATTTCTATTATAAGACTTATGTTACCAGGGAATTTTGGGATGTGTAACTCCTATGATTAGTTCGTGATCAAAATATCCATTTTGGATTATGGTTTTCAATATTGATCATATATTTTTTATTTATTTGATAATATCATTTATTTTTTTGTATTAGTGATATGACTCCAAGTTATCTTCCACTTGTTCCCCATGAGGGTGAAGTGGATGCTTCTCAATAGAATCTACATTTAGATCAAAATCTTCCAGGTATTCTCTTTTGAGAATTTCATTCTATGGAAAAACTATACTACAAGTCCATATCACTATTGGTGAGGTACTGTAATGAGATTGTAGAGAATGGGATCAATATTAATACCCTTAACATGAGAAACCCCCATCCATTAAGGGTACAAATGAGAAACAAGAGGATGAGGACTAGCTAGATAAGATTGTTTAGATCTTCAACTCGTAGGATACACATAGTAATATTAAGGGGAAGTGTACATCATTCAAACTCAAGGGTCCAAAAAATAAATTGTGGAATTTTATGGAATAGGAATATATATGTGTGGTATTAGAATGGAAGTTTTTCAATAAAGAATCATTCTGATAGTTTATTCAATATTATTTGAAGATAGATATGTTTCTAGGGATCCACTCTTTGTAGAAGGGGGTTTTTGGAGTCGTTCTACCCTAAACAGTTTATGGAGGTAGTTTGTTTGGTATTGAGGGTAGTGAAAATGATAAACATGATGCATAGAAGTACATGTAGGGTTTGTGACTATATATTGTATTATAGGTATTCATGATGAATAATTTTACCAATGAAGATATAGTAGATAAGTCAATGACATAAAAGAAGAATATGGTTGGTATAGTTGGATATTCTAGAACATCCCTTTTATTCAGGGAGGATTTACCGAAACATAATGAAAAATGTAGAAGTTTCATGAGATTAATAGGAGTTATGGATGTGTTTCTCATTAGATATACTCATATGCACCATCATTTATATCCATTTGTGTCACCCAGAAATGTTATCAATGTGGTATTGTTTTAAACACCTCACATTCTTCTTCAACTACTATGAATATGTGTAATAATTTCGACTTCTATGGTATTTTATAGTGATTATTATAGACTTTTTTAGGCTTCATTATGGTTAGGGATCATTTTCTCTAAATGTCAAAATGGTGTAGTTAGTTTCTTCATTTTATATATAGATCTATCCAAGTCATCATAAGTGAATCACATTCACATAGTGGATGATTTTCCAGTAGAGGTTGATGTGATTATAGAAATAGTGAGAGGTAAAATCATTATTGCATATAATGTGGAAAATTAATAGATCAATATTAGTTCCACTCAGTCATTTATTTCATCCCATTTTTTGATGTAATTAAAATTGAAACAGAACTCATGTTCTTTGTTGTAGAGTTAGTGAAACCTCTTTGTAAGTGGAAATGGAAAGTGGTTTTGCTATCCTTTTTTCCTATCGATATCTGATTTAGAGTTAGTATGATATTTCCTTATTCATGATATAAATATATTTTTCATCATTATCTAGATGGATTAGATTATTTATCATCATGATGATTTTATTCTGTTTATCATTATTTCTCTTTCCATTCATTCAATGGGAGATCATATGTGTTTCAAGGGGATTGGGATATGAGGTCTTGTAGTACACGACCTTTCATCTAAGAGATCAAGATTTTTTTTTCTACTATTTCATTTGATCATGATTATGTTTCTTATCATAATGTTCCTCATGATGTTTTTCGAGAATTTTTCAAATTCTTCCTAGATGAAAAGTTTGGTCATCCTCTATAGAGGGAGGTGGATTTAACAATTGATATAGTCAAAACAATGTATCAAATCATGACACCATCGTATTATATATCTCTATAAAAGATGAATTTTTATAGATTTATTTATACGATCTAATGGTGAAAGGTTTCTTTCTCTGTATTGTTTTACCTTGGGAATACCTGGTTGCCTTTTCCAATACCAATGAATGTTCACTTCAATTATTCAAGGATTAATAGATGTTGAAATAGGTGATGGTTAAGAATATGTTTCCTCTACCTTGTATAGATGATTTGTTTGATTAGTTAAGAAGGAAAAATTAGTTTTCATAGATCTATCTTCAGTCATTTTATCATCATCTCAGTGTTTAGGATTTTGATATACTAAATATGAATTTTAGGATATTGCATGTCCATTATGAATATATTGTGATGCCTTTTGTTTTGACTAATGGTTTATCATTTTTATTGATTTGATGAGCCGAATAATCCATCAGTATCTTGAATATTTTTATGTTGCGTTTTTTGGATGATATTATGGTTTGTTTGATAACATATTGTTTCCAAGAAAATTATCCATTATTAGTGTTTTAAATCATGAGGTTTCACATTATTTTTGGAAGGATTTCAAAATGAATTTTGTTGATTTAATAATTGAAGTTCTTAAGGGAATTTATATCTGAGTGGGGAAAATCTATTGATCATAAGATGGTGAAGAATGTAATTTCATTAGAGGAGCCACAAAACATTTTTGATTTTCAATGATTACTTGGCCTTAGTAGATATTATATATGGTTCATCAATGATTTCACAAAGTTTATATCACCATTGTATGATCCTGCTATAACGGGTGTTAAATTTACATAGGAATCAAAATTTTACACTTATTTTGATGAACATAAATAGATTAGTACATCCACAAAGTTTTTAATCTTATATGAGATGGGTAAGGGGTATGTATTTTTATATTATGGTTATAGTGCTCATTTGGTATTTTTTATTATATAGAATGATCATGTTTTTTCCTGTGACTATCATTAACTCCTTAATTATGAGAAAAAATATCCCACTCTTGATTTAGAGGTTGTAATTGTTATAAACATACTCAAATGATGGTGGAACTATCTCTTTGGGGAGGGGTTTATATCCTTCTGGGGCCATAATATTCTAGGTTATAACATTTCATTGAAATACATGAATCTCATAGATAAGAGATTGGTGGAATACCATCAAATATCTGAATTTTTTATCACCTATATCTTGGGTAAGGGGAATGTTGTTATATATTCTCTCTACAAGAATGTACCATCATAGGTTGTCTTAGAGTCAAAGTAATGTGGGAACCTTTTAATAATCTTCACATAGTTGCATTTGGATATATAGGAAGAGGTTTTTGGTTTAGTTCTAAATTTTTTAAAAATATCATCATCTCTCCACCAGTCTATTATTTTGGGCTAGTAGTAAGATGATGAGTTCCGAATAATTTGAGAGCCCCATTATATCATGAACATTGTTTCTATATAGTATCTATCTATATATGGTTTTACCTAATTTAGGTTTCACTATTTTTTCTCAATTATCTATGAAGATATTAGTTTTTTATCATATAGTTATTTGTTGTCAATTAATTTTGGATGTATTAAGATGTATTATGAAATGATATGGTTATTCTGGTGGATAGGAATTATGTGTGATAATGCAGATTATGTGTCTTATAGTTACACCAACTGAAAAATAATGGTAGAACATCTTTAATTGTATAGTTTGATATAGCCACTTTTAGTGTTAGTTTTGAAATAGGATAAGGTTGCAATGGACTTTTTGGGATTACTACAGGAACCTTAAGAGAATAATTATTTAACGATGGTGATTGATTAGTTGAATTTTTTTTCTCATTTCATTCAAATCAGGGGAACCACTAATGTTGAGGATTTGGGTATATTGTATATGCATGAGGTTGTGAGGTTACATGGGTTCCCTATAATGAATATTTTTATAGGGATCCATTATTTACCTCAATGTTTTAAATAGTATCCATAAGGAAATGGTTACCCTCGAGAAGTTGAGTATATATTAATATATATTGAAATATTATACGATTATGTGTACAATTTAGATCCTAGAAAATATGATTTGTTCCTATATAATGGATTCTGGTAGATCCTTCCCCAGTAATCTATAACTTGTTGAGTTTTCTTATAAAAAAAATTATTATTCTTCAATCAAGATGAATCCCTTTGAGGATTTATGAGGTCTCCTATATAGATCACATCATAATTTGGTAGAGTAAGGTGACGCTTCTCTTGTGGGGTAGAGATTATTTCATGATACCTAATCAAATATTTAGGATATTTCATATCATCTGGATAAAACTCATGGTCAGAAGAAATTTATATGGTTCATTGACATAACCCTATGAAGTTTTCTATTGGTGATTAGGTTTTCTTGAATGTTTATCCTTGGTTGGGTCACCATATTCATGATAGATATTCATGATGTTTTCCATATATCTCATATCAAGATATACTAGTCTAATCCATCAAATGTTTAGAGTAGGTAATAAATTGAGTTAGTGCCAGATTTTTCTATTGTAGATTAGCCTATTGAGATCACTGACTCTCAGGTGAAATTCTTACATGGTAATTTAATTTCATTGGTTAAAGTGTTATGCAACCCATATCATATTCTTAAAATACAAGGGAGAATGAAACATCAATGAGGGATAAGTGGCATAACCAATTTCATCGGATCTGTTCTTCCACAAGACTTTTTGGGGTTAGAAATTATTAGTGTATAGATCTTGTAATATCAAATTACTTTATTTTTGGAACATCATGTCTCAATTTATGTTTCTCTCTTCATTTGGATGAATTTAATTATTTTTTAGGGGAGGACAAATTTATCAGAGAACATGACCTAATGTTTCTATATGTATGGTTTTGTGAATTAATGGAGTATGTGTATAAATGTATAAATGGAATAAGGGTTTTTCTTTTGGGTTATCAACTGATATGCAGGTTTTCTATGTTTTTTATACAGAATATTCCCATTGGATAGATTCACATCATGAACTAGTTATAAAATTTGAATTCATTGATGGGAAAATGTCATTAACTAGTGAAAAGTGTGAAGCATTTGCAAGGTATGTAAATTATTAATGTCATCAATGGGTAGTGATAAGTATGTTTAATATGAGTTAATAACATATTTTTCATGTATTATAAATTAGGATATTCACATAGTGAAAAGGGTTTACATTAAGAATAGTTTAAGAACCGTGGGATTTACTAATATTTTTAAATGATTATTTTCATTATAGGTCAATGATTCTCTATAAAATCCTAGGATCTCTCCCAGGATATTTTGTGGGTCTACCCTCCTTCTAAATCACATCATTTGGTGCTTGATATTTATTTTGGTTGTGATGTGTCTCTCTGGGTCACCAATAGTTCAATTACTTTATTTCCATTGATCATGGGAGCACTTTTGTGATGTTTTTATGAAACCATTGATATTGGTTTGATTTAATTGTTGATCATTTCTATATATTTAGTTATTTCTTTATCTATAGGATATCCCATGTGTTTGTTGTGG
This sequence comes from Viscum album, assembly GCA_963277665.1. Lineage (NCBI taxonomy): Eukaryota > Viridiplantae > Streptophyta > Magnoliopsida > Santalales > Viscaceae > Viscum > Viscum album. The sequence goes on from OY728128.1 coordinate 474,107,788, forward strand.
CGTGGAATTCATGTTCCTTGAGGTATGTGTCATTTATCATCTCTAACAACCTCTTTTCTTATTAAATTTATTCATAGATATAGTATTTAGGTATATGGTGTATAATGGTATCTTTGTGATAATACCTTTTTTTGTATCCCATTATAGGAATGTGAAACAAGAGTTGATATAGGTCATTATAACATCCCATGATTTTTAGAAATAAACATTGTGTTTGATAGCGTACTTGATACACCACATTGATCCTAAAAAAACAAATAAATATTATTATTAAAATGATACCATTATAACTAGCTCTATGAATGGCATGAATGATAATTGTTAAATGAATTATGAATATATGTTTTACGCATTTATAAAATTTTTTATAACCAACTAATTATAAATGATTGTAAAACCCTTTTTAAAATAAAATTAAGAAGTTTTCTAAAAAACTAATTAAATGTGAAGACATGTGTTTTATACTAATAAAGAATCAAATAACACTTTTAGTATTTTTTTAATGAATTATAACTAAATATAATATTTAATAACATGGTTAAAATTCAACTTATGTGTTTTTTAGGGATGATATATGAACAAATCCAATTTTACACATACAGGTTGTATTTTTCAAAAAAGGAAGTTTTGTCACCTTTTGAGGGTCCACTTATTTTTAATATAGTTTTGTGACTTTTATATATAATATTTGAAAAAATAAAATTATTATTTGAAAGTGGAATATAAAAAAAATTGAATTTTAGGTATTTTTATATAGGTTTTATGTTTTGATAAATAGTGAGGAAATACTGTTTTTAAATTGAAAATTGATTTTTCATACGATTTACATATTATGTTAATTTATTATTATTTTTTTAAAAAAATTCAAAGTATAATTATATAATATTTTTATCATTTAATCCAATTTAGTTCATTAGAGTTAATTTTACATTGATATTAGATATAAAAACAATGTGAAAATTTTAACATTTTTACTTTAAAAAGAAGCATTATCATTCCATCAACGGGATTAATTTTTAATTAATTTATACACTTTTTCTATTTTGAATTTTGAAAAAAGGATTTTTTTTATCAATAGGTAATAATTATTTAAATAGGTCCCTTTTATTTTTGGATATTATGAATAGTATATTTAGTAATTCTTTTAACCTAGTTAAATGTAAATCAAGTAATTAAGGCTAATAATAATTTTATAAATATTATAATATTATCCAACAATATGTACTAATATCTTTTGATGAGTTTTTTTCAACAAAAATAATCATTGGTTCAATTTTATATCCTTTGAAATCCAATTTTTTGAATGTATGACTTTGATAATTTTATATTAAAAAAATAATCATTTTTGTCTAACTTTTGTTTTTAATAAGGGAAATACATTTAATATTGTTTTATATAAGGTATATGTTTGACTATAATTAGTCTTTTTTAATGATATAAATTTTATCTTTATCCTGATATTATATTATTATTTTTTAAGGTTGAAATGATTAACTTAAACGCTTATACAATGGTGATGTAGTAATTTATTGATTAAAAGGAATATCAAATAATGACATTGAAAATACAAAAAAATATAATTTGATAGAATTAATGTAAAACATGAATTTATTATATGAATTTTACATGTTAATGATGTTTTAGAATTTTTTTTGAATTTATCTTGCTGTTGGGATACTTTTAGAAATTCATGTAATGAATAGTATCCAAATTGACATTATTGATATTTTCAAATAAAAAAATATTAAATGATAAAAAATATAAAAAAAACATAAATTTATGCCAATTGATTCTAATAAGTTTCTATATTTACAAATTACTCATTTTCTGGTCATTTATAATTTTATAGAAATTACGTTAACAATCAAATTGTAAACTAATTCATATCATGGTAAGAGTTAAAAAGTTAAAAAATGGTAAGGATTATCAAAATAATCAAAACGTCTATAATTTTAATTATATGAATATATTTAGACCTAAAATAATCCTATATTTGAAATAAATCACTTTGGACCCATTTTTAATTGAAATTTAATTTAATATTTTGAAGAATTCCAAGAGTTCCCCTCCCCTCTCCTATATAAGGGGTCCCATTCTTATCTTTTATTCACACATAAAAACATATCTTTTAAACCAATATCTTCCAAAATATTTTTATATAATCCCTCCCCACATTATAGATGACTTATTTTATGCATAACTCCCTCTTCATATGTTTTACATTTTTAATCAAATGAGATCATCCAAAGAAGATGTATCATTTTTCACTAAGTGCATAAATTGTATTTCCTCTTCCTCTTCCTTGAAATCTTTTTCAAACCTGATAAATTAATAAATATAGTATCTTTAATATAGGTAGATGTTATTATTTTAATGTTATCACCTAAATCCATCCCCACTTAAATCAAATGGGAAATGAATTATCGTTCATGTGTATGGTGAACTACTACATCGCGAACCGATATAATTTTTTTCCATCACAATCTCTCAAGACTAGTTATAATGATGTAGTTAATGTTTATATTTGATATTAGTGATATTTTTATCATTTTTAGCTAATAATATATCATTTATATTAATACATTTCCATTCACATGAGAATGATAACGTCATTCGGGAGAACGTGTGACTATCACCTCCATGAAGTGATGTGATTTTTTTTCATCACCACATCATATTATTGATATATATATATATATATTTAAATTTATAATATGATATTTATTATATTATTATAATTAATTAAATATAAAATAAGAATTTCCTTCTTTCAATAATGTCCATTAAAAATGGAAATGTTACTCATGAGTACATATTTCCTACCCATTCCATGATTATAACATTGTTCGTGTTTCCTAAAAATTCATAAATAATTTCATTTAAAAGTATATTTTGTTAATAAAAGTTATTATTATGTCACAAATATTATTATGGATATGATTTAATTATGACCACATCGACTATAGATATCATACCAATGTCATTTTGGACTCATATACCGAATATCATTCAAATGTCCAACTTGTGATTAAATAATTTGGTAATTGTTATATCATGATAGTAAGATATATAAAAGGAATAATAAAAAATAAATAAGATTTCAAGATATTTAATAATTATATAATGTCTATTATTTATGATGATAAATTATATATGTGACGAATCAGACTCATAGTAATGGGTTTTATCACAATCTTTTTTCATTAAAGATTTTTTCAGGAAAAAACCAATATTATTTTATAAGGTGTCTATAAAAACCAGTTTAATTTTTTAATACATATTTTATCTATCCTAATGTTTTTAAATGTTTTTTATATATTCTTGTGGATAATTATTTAAATGTCCAAAGTGGTATAGGAATATCTGAATGATTAAGGATTTTTTCTAATATTTTTCTCCATATCAGTATTCTAGATATAATTTTACATATTTATTATATTGATATTAAAGTATTTTCAAGAAAATATTATCTAAATTTTGAATTTCATTAATTTTAATTTAAAATAAATTTTTTTCATGGTTTTTACTGAATGTTTTTAAAAATAATAAAAATGACATTCTTTTAAACATATAAAGTAAGAACAACTTCTCTGGCACTATACCCATTACTTGATATTTGTTTTCTTCAACAACAATTAATGTTTTTAAATGATAAATAAATCCCATATAACCATTTCTATGTATTTTGTTATTGAATATGATTTTGAAAAATCATTGATTCCTTCAATATCTTGAAATTATTTTTTGTGATTAGAAATGAAATTTTTAAGTGAAATGATGAAAATTGAAATATTTGATGATTATATAATGGTAATTAGAAATTTTATGGGTGGTTACATGATAAATAAAGGATGGTTTGTTCTGTGATAAACCAAGGATGGGTGGTTACATTATAACCTCCAATGAATTGGGTAAGGAAGTTTCTCATATGGCTATTCTATTTGTAAGAGTGGAGTGTATGAATGTTGATCGCTTGGTTATTCGATTTATAAGAGTTAAAAGTATAAATTTTTTCCATGGTACATATTTTTATTTTTTATGAATTATATGGGTTTTATGAAAATCGTGTTATTATTAAAAAATTAGGAAATGATATTATTTTAAAAAGGATAGTATTCACTACTTATTAAGGTGGGAGTATTAATTTATGATATATTTTAAATGGGTTTTAGTGGTTTTCCATATAATAAAGGTGTCTTTATTTTTATATCACATACTGAGCTTTATATGGTCATCCGATGTTTTTCTAATTTTTTTCATAGGACTAAGGGATGATAATGTATTTGGATATTTCAAGTTGAATCTCATGAATAGTTTTCAAAAAAAATAATGGATATTTATTTTAAATGTTTTAGATAATGGAAAAAATGGATACTATTCGTATAAGCCCTCTTTGTATTGTTTTGGATTCTTAATTTATGATTTATTGACTAATTCTGTAAACCAATAAATTTTAAAAGATCCTTAATGTGAAATAAATAAAAATTCATTACATAACTCAAGATTATGTATTGTTTAAGGTTATTTCATTGCATGTTGTATTAAAATAAAGGTTTAGACATCTTTTGGGATTAATAATTTTGGTTAAACATAGGCTAAGTTCTTATGTATATTATTTTAGTTAACTCCGTGTTATAATAGTTTTTAGATCAAGGAATTTCAGTTAAAAATGGAAGGAGGAGGATCTCAGAAAAGACATTTCAATATATTATTGATGAAATTATATAAATAATTAATACAAAATCATTTCTTGATGATTTTGAAACTTTTTCTAACATAAAACTCTCTCGAAAAATGTTGTATAAAATATCAAACACCTCCTCTGTACATAGATACAACTGTGGGTCATGGGTTTCTTAATCAAACCCTATTTTTACAATATTATCATATTTTCAAAAGGTGTAAATATTATCATGGAATATTTAGATATTTTAACATATAAATTAGATATTGAATAATATAATGATTTTGATAAAGCTATTGATGAAAGAGAACCTTGTGAAACCTATTTATATTTGGTTTCACTTATAGTCTCTGAAAACATACTTACGATATTTTAAAAAGACCCTTTATTGAATGCTTTAAAATAAACCCAGTCTAAATGTTTTATAACAATCATGTTCTATCATATGTTTTGAAATTATATGTTATACAAAATTATTTTCCAAAACTATTTCTATTCTAAAATCCATACGACTAGTGTTTTACAACAAATATTTGGATAAGGAAAGTAAGATACTTTATAAAATATATAACGGATTGTTAACATGCATCAACCATCTATTTACATTAAGAAAATGATGATGAATCTAGGTAGAAAACATGGTCATGTTACAATGTTCATTCATCTTGGAGTAGTTTTATTAAATCATATAAATATCAAATATAAAATTTCAAGATATAGAAGAAATCATGAATTAAAAATATGAGGTAATTAGGGGTTGGATTACAGATGAAGGGTATAATATAATTATTGAAGTTAAAACATTCTATTAATGGATAAAACTCTACTTTTTAATTAAGTATATTTCCTGATGTTCTTTTTCCATGCAGTAAAACATTTCTCAACTTTTTGAAAATTATTTTTAAATAGAAACATTATTTATTTACATTTCATACTAAGAAATGAAGGACCTTTTAACCAATCATATATTTATGGTTTTCTTATTGTTAAAATTTTTCATGGTCATGTTCTCTATCACTCTCCATAAAAACATTATATTTATTTTTTTCTTTTATTTCCATATTTTCTTATATGATACTTTTACATGTATTGTCTCAGGTGACCGTCGTACTTCCCTTTATTTATTTTTAAAGTGGAATTATCATTAATTATTTTTTCTAATATGAGGTTTCAATAAAGGTATTTTGAATAGTGAAACCTTAATTACCAATCCAAAAATCAAAATTACAAGGTCACAATTTCTAAATGGTGGGAAGAATGTTCCATCCCAATATTTAAAGGTATAAACATTATGTTCCATATCATACATGAAACACCACATCGAGCTTAAATAACAACTAAATATTATTATTTAAATGTTACTTTTATAAACTAGTCATTATGATGGAGGGAATGAATAGGGTTAACTGAATTTTGAAAATATTGGTTACAAATATAAATATTATTTTTTGAAAAATAAATTATAAATTATTGTAAAACTGAATTTAAAATAAAAGGTAATGGTTTTCTGAAAAACTATTTAAATGTGAACAAGTCTGTATTATAAAAATAAATAAAAAAATCAATATTATTTGATTATGTTAATGAATTATATATGTAATATATTAAATATAATGTTTCACATTCATCATCTCTATTTTCTAGACCTGATATATGAAGAAATTCAATTCTACAGATACAAGAATTATCTAATAAAAAAGGCAGTTTTGTCTCCTTTTGATGCTGCAATTATTTTAAATCATGTTTTTGACAATTTAATAAATTCTATTTGAAAAAATAAATTTATTATTTTAAATATGAATATCAAAATTTACATTGGATTATTTTTTTTATTTTTCTAATATGAATTATTTTTTAATGAAAAGTAAAAAAATACTTCATTTGATATTAAAATAAAATTTACATCAAATTTATTTATAGTGTTAAATAATATTTTAGAATTATTTTAAATTATTATTAGGCCGATTTTATGTAATTTAATTCAATTTAGGTCATTGGAAGTACATTCATGTTGAAATTGGACATAAAAAATTTCTGATCATTTGACCATTTTTACTTTAAAACCTCACTTTCTCATTCAGGAACATGAATATTTTTTAATTAACTTCTTCAAATTTTTAGTATTGAATTTTGAAAAAATTTATCCATAATTGGAATAATAAGACCCATATTATGTAAATAGTTCCCATTTATTTTTGGAAAATATATATACTTACTTTAATAATTTTTTATTAATATGGTTAGAGGTAAACCTGGTAATTATGGGTTCAAATAATATTATAAATATTATAAAATTACCCTAAAAATTTATCTAATTTTATTTTATGAGTTTTTTAAATAAAAATAATTCATTGGCTGAAGTTGTAAAATTATGAAGCCACTTGTATGAGAGTATTACATTTAAAATATTATCTTCAAAAATAAAAGTTAATTTGGTAAAAATTTGATTTTTAAGAAGTAAAATACATTTATTCCAAAGTTATATAAAGGATATTTTGAACTATAAATATTATTGTGAAAGATTAAATGATTATTTTTATCATGATATTTTTTTTATTCTTTAGGTTATTAATAATTAACTTAAAGGGTTATTAAATGATGATGGAGTAATTTATTAATTAAAGGGATTATAAAATAAATTATATTATAGATATTAAAATATATATATATTGAGATAATTAATGTCCTAAACTGATTTTTTAGATTAATATGACATGTTAGTTATTTTTTAGAAGTATTTTTTAGTAGTTATATGTTTGTTATGGTATTTTTAAAAATTCATCTAATTTATAGTGTCAAAATTGACATAAATTATATTTTAAAATAAATTAATTTTTTTGATTTTTTATAAAATTATATAAATTATAAATTTAGAAAAAATTATTTTTATAAGTTTAAATATTTAATAAATAACTAATTTATTGGTCAATTCTAATTTTATAATGATTATACTAACCCTCAATGTGTAAATTACACTGTTTCATGGTTAGAGGTAAAATGGTTAGAACAAAAAAGTATGGATTAAAAAAATCATCCAGACTTGTATTATTTCCATTGGATAAATGGATTTAGACACAAAATAATTATATATTAAAAATAAATAACTTTATAACAATTTAAAATAGAAAATTAATTTATATTAATTTAATATTTTGTAGAATTCCAAGGGGGCCCCTCACATCTCCTATTAAAGGGAACCCATTCATCCCTTTTATTCACAGTTAAAAACCTATTTGGTTTAGATATTATCTAAAAAATCCATTTTTATAGTCCCTACCCACATTCTGGAGGCCTTATATTAGGAATTAATCCCTCATTATAGGTTTGAAGTTGTTAATCAACAGAGATCATCCGAAGAAGAGGTATCATTTTTAATTAAGTGTTTCTATTTTATTTCATCTTCCTCTTAATTAAAATATTTTTAAAGCATTAAGAAAAAATAAATAAAATATAATAAATAAATTGGTATGTTATTATATTAATATCATCTTCTAAATACATATCCACTTCCCCCAAATGGGAAAAATTATTGTTTGTGTGTACGATGTACTAACTCCTTACGAACCGATATAATATTTTTCTCGTCGTCATCCCTCAAGACTGGTTACATTTATTGAATTAATGATTATATATTATATTCATAACATATTTATCATTATTAAATGATAATATAAAATTTACACTAATAACCTTCTGTACACATGAAAATGATAATGACGTTCGAGCGAATGTGTGAACTATCACCTTCACAAAGTGATGTGATTTTTTTTCATCACCACATAAATTTTTTGATATTTATTTATTTATTTAATAAAATGATTAATATGATATTTATGATATTATTATCTTTATTTAATGATAAAATATTCATTACATTCTTTCCATAATGATCATTGAAAAATGGATGTGTTACTCATGAGTATGTACAACCTACCATCTGCATAATTATACTGTTGTTCATTTTTAATACCATTACATAAATGGTTTGTTTTTAAAGTATAATTTAAGTATAAAACTGATTATTATTCCATGAATACTATTCTTGAGATGGTTTAAATATGACAACATTGACTATAGACATCATACCAAATTCATTTTGGACTCATGTACCGATTATTGTCAAAACATGCATCGTGAGATTAACTAATTAAGTAATGGATATAAGATAAAAATAAGTTATATAAAAGAAATAATAAACATTAAAAAGTTTTTCAAAATATTTAATAAATAAAATATATTTATTATTCAAAAATTTAATGAACATTTGTCATGAATCAGCCTTAGGTAATAGATTTCATCTCAATCTCCTTTCATTGAGGCTTTTCATGATGATATAAGCCTTAATTATTTTATAAGGTGTATATAAATAACCTTGGAAATTTCATATACATATTTTATATATCCTGATCTTATTTAATGTTTTCTTAAATTTTCATTTGGATTATTATTTAGATGTTCAAAGTGGTATGTGATGTATTGAATGGTTAAATATTTATTTTTCAAATATTTTTCCCCATGTAAATATTCTTGATATTATTTGACATATTAATTAAATGTATATAAAATAATTTTAAGGGAAATTTGTTCTATATTTTTAATTTTATACAATGGTTGTCAAAATGAATCTGTTTATATGTTTTATACGAAACATGTTGAAAGAATAAAAAAATGTTCCTTTTAATGTAATCGGTGACCAAAACTTGTCTGTCACCACAACCATTATTTGATAGTTGAAATCCTCTATAAGATGTACTGTTTATAAAATAAAAATAACTCTGTTAATCCATTTTATAAGTATTTTGATATTGAAATATTTTTTAGAATGGATTTATTATTTCAATATTTTGAAATGATGTGATTATAAATGAAATTTTATGAGTGAAATATAGAAAATTTCAATCTTTCATGTCTTATTATGATATAATTGTACATGGAAATTTGATGGGTAGTTACATGATAAACCATGGATAGGTGGTCATGTGATAAAACAAGTATGGATGATTATGTTATAACCACCAATACATTGGGTATGGATGTCATTTTTATGTTTATTCTTTTTTTAAGAGTGACATATATAGAATTCAGGCACATGGTTATTCCATTTATAAGTGTTACAAGTATAAATATTTCCTAATATTCCCATATATAGTTTCTATTCATTCGACGTATTTTAAATAAATTTTATGATTACAAAAAATTTAATAAAATGAGATTATTTTCAAAGGAAATTATTAACTACATATTAAGGATGAAAATAATTGCTTTATGATAATGTTTTCATGGGTTTTAGTGTTTATAAAAGGACAAATGGTTTCATTGTTTTTATATATATTATTGTAATTTTTATTCTCATCCAACATTTTTTAATGTTGGTAACATTACATAAAGATTGGTATGGATTTGGATATGTAATGATGAATTCCATGAAGAGTTTTTATTAAAGTGATCACCCTTTTTTCATGTTTTTGATTATGCGAGAAATAGATACTTTTTGAACTTTCCACTTTTTATTGTTATGATTTTTTTATGTATGATATATGGATTAATTATATAAATATACAAACCTAAAATGATCCTCAATGTGAATGAAATTAAAATTCATAACATAACTCAATATTATGCAATGTTTAAGGTCAGGTCCTCATAGTCATTATGTATCTAGAATGTGTTGGATTAACATTACTATTCCAGTTTTAATAAATTAAATTATGAATAATATTTTCATGAATGATTGATTGATTTTTGTGTGGGTGTAAAAAAATGTAAAAATATGTTTTCGCTTATTTTGGTAGAATAAATGGTATTTTGAAAGAATAATCAACTTATTTTATTAAATGGTTTTAAAGTCACGTTTTTGATAAAATTTTGGGGAAAAATATCACATGGGAATCCTTCAGTACATAAGTGGAAGGTATAGTAATAATCATCATCCAATAAAACTGTCAAGAGTCTTACTCATGGGTTATTCCACTATTCCCTATACCCATTATCTTAATGACATTTTATAACTGTTGGTAGGGTCACTTGATGGGGAATTTTTATACACTCTAGATTAGATTGACATTTCTAAAAACATGATTTGTGTGATTTTTTTCCTTATTTATGAGTTCTCTTGCAATCCTAACCTTTTGGGAAAAATATTACTGTTTTACAATTAATTTGTTAAAAAATTATTTATATGATTGTTATATTTTTTCTCCTTTAAATTTTATCATGTTTAGAATGTTATACAGTGACTTTTTATGGAAAAAGTGGGTGGGGTCCTACTGATCCTTCTAATATCACTCCTTAGACACCCCATCAGCAGTTCATAGATCATATTATGTATTTCAATGTATGGATATTTGAGGTTCCATAATGACGTGATGAAATTTCTATCATTTGAGCTAGATAGTTGATAGTGAGATTTTGGGACATCTTCCACATGTCACATATAGTGTTCATTTCTCGTTTTAGGTTTTTACCTTTGTGGTTACACTTGTACCTTAGAGTTTGGTTAGATTCATTTGAGATGTATCACTTTTTATATTTTATTTTAGTTATGAAATATGATTCTTTTATTTCATCGATTTTTTCTCTCTTATATGTCTATATATTTCATGTTCTACAACACAATATGTAAGAAACAATTCCCTATAGTTATTGTTTATACCTGAGAAGTGGTCTCTAGCCAATAGGGTTCGGGAACACCCTTAAGGTATATAATGTCTCCGGTTGAGTACATGTTCATGAGGGTATCCCATTCATTTCATAACAATCTTTATTAAAAAAAAGTAGGTATTAAAAATGTAATTAGTGATATAGAACATGATATAGAACAAATCATCATATAAAGTATGATTTATTTAGATAATCTTATGGATTATGGCTAGATACAGAGGTTCTAGTTTATCAATGTTGTCAAAATTATGAACTATAGAGTGTCAAACGTAGCTTTCATTGTCAAAGTTCTCTAGATATTTTTGTTCTTGGGATTATACTTTTATTTTACTTATGTTGTGATTTTATTCAAATGTTCATAAATTATGTTGGTTTAGGGACTGATATTTATTAGTGGTCATCTTAGATAATTTGGTATGGTCTTTGTGCAGACACATCAGAAGCTTCCAGAAAGGCATTATTTGTATCAATCGGGCCATAAGGATAATGGAATTAATAGTGGATATGATGATATTAATGAAATACATAATGTGTTTTAATGTCCTTTAGGATATATGGATGATTTAACTCCTTGGTTTGGATTCCATTAAGTACAAAGAATAAAATGAGTAGAATATGGAAATTTGTATACTATGGACATCATAGCAACAAGTGGTAAAGAATACATCCTTGGTACCATTATTTATCTTCTACCATGTCATATGGTCTATTTTAATTTAGTGATTTATACTCAGTTATTTCACATATATTTTTCTGAGGTCCATGACATAAAGAAGAGAGTTTACAAATACACACAGTGTTATCTATTTTATTTTGATATTATTTTGATTTTTTAGATGTGTGTTGAGGTTGAAGGTATATGATAATGTTGTATCGGTAAATGGGAAATTTTTCTATAATTAGATACAACCATATGATGTCATCCATAATATATAATCACTGTATTCTTTTCATGTTTTTATTTAGTTTGTTTATAGGATGGTTTGTTTCAAATATATTTAAGGGAGGAAAAATTTTATTATTGATGTGCGGAATTATCTAATTGATTGTTGGCATATGTATCCCCTTTCATATTATTGGGAGAGTTGATATTCTAGTTGTTATAGGTTCAAAAATAAGTTTTTTGGGTTTTCGAGGATTATAATGATTTTTTTCTTCTAAAATGGATTTTGAGATACCCATTTGAAAATATATTTAGTTCATGAAATATGTATATCCTACTATCTCTCAAATATCATTTATTCATATATAATGACACATTTTTATTTGAAATAATATCATATTAAGATCAACCATTTTATCAATGTGTTTTATATGACCCCATGTATTATCCAAAGATGTTATAAAGTTTTTCAATAAGAATATGGACTATATTTTTCATGGTTGTGTGTACACTTTCATCTGTTGAATTGAGTGATAACGGTAAAAAATAATTCTCAACTATATATTGATGGTTTGATATATCTTTTGAAGGGTTTTAGTTTGTGTTCGATGGGTGATTTGTTCATAGTATATATTTTGATTAGGGAAATGGATGGGGATATTCATAATACTCCCTTTATTTATTATTATGGTCACATCGTGTTTTTTATGTTATTTAATTTCATGAATTTGCATAGGAATTCTCATCCAAATAATGGAATTATTTTTCCATGTGTTCATAGATTAGAGCATGGTAACATTTTATTAAAAAATACTCATGTTTTCATAGTAAGAGTATGATCATGCTGAGTACCTATAATATTTTTCATAATGTTATTATATGAAATCAAATCTATAGGAAGTTTTCCATGTGTATTTTTTGGACAATTTTGGTTCACTTATTTTGGATATTTTAAATATCTGTTGGGAGTATTGGTATATCATTACAATTTATATATATGTATATCATGGTTGTATCCCATTAATGTCATAAGGTATTTTGAATTCCATGATATTAGAGGTTTTTATTTTTGGTTTCTATCTTATTTCACAGAATTTATTATGCCTATTATATCCTTAAAATTCAATTACCAGGACTTGTTGTGGAAAAAAGTTCTTCAGATGGCCTTGAATTATATGAAGGAGGAGCTTATCTCTTCTCTAAACCATCATTTTTTCCAATAGGGATACATATTTATGGTTTCAAATAATAATACCACTGTATATGTAAATTTAATTTATATTAAATAGAAACAACATTGAATGTATTTTTTTCACACACAATACAAAACTAAAATGAACAAAAATATATTTTATTAAGATGAATTATATAACCCAAGATAGAAATTAATATAATATTGTATTTCCTTATGAAACAATACTGAAAAAACTATAAAATGTTTAAATCAAAATTAAAATTAATATAAAATGAACATGACATCCATATCCACATATATCCAATAGAATATCAAATCTCGATTATATAAATAAAAAGATTCAGAAGTTGTAGAAAAATAAAAATACATGTTAACGAAGAATTAATTAAACATGATGATTGTTTTTGGGGTCTTATTTATATAACACTATTATATTTTATTTAAAAATTAATATATTTAATTTCATAGATATCTTGTGTTATATGCATCACTGGGTTCTAAAAACTCATTACATTTTATTAATATTATTATTTCAAAAAATTTCATTATTACTTAACACTTCAACAAAAATTCTTTAATAGTTATAATGCAATTTAAAATTTAATATATAATTTATTTATAGAAATAAAATATATTTTTAAAAAGATACATAAGTTTTAGTAATGCCTTTATATGTTTCGAAAATACTATTCTCTCAAAAAACATGACTTTTTTATTCATATGAGCTATAATTTAACAACTTTTTGACAAATTTACGGAATTAAATTTATTTTATAAACTTATGTTTTTAAATAATCATGTGAAATAATTATTATGATGAATTTTTTGGATTAATCTGAAAATATTAATTTTTATATGAATGGTGAATGTTTTTAGTTTTTATTGAAAATATCATTTTAATTTAAAAAATTTATAATGATATATTTTATTTTAAATTTTTTTCAAAAGAAAACAAAGTTCAATTATATATCAATTAAATTTATTTAGGTTATTTTAAAACTATTTATATTGAATTTTGATATAAAAATTTATAATTATTTTGATTATGTTCTCTTTGGGAAGCCTCTTTAGCATAAAATATTCTAATTTAATTTAAAATTAATGTTTTCCAATTATTCAAATGGAATTTAAAAATAATAATAATATATTTGTAATCAAAAATATATATTATCTAATAATTTAAACTAAATCATTTTACCATCATGAAGAGTAAAAATAGTAAAAATCATTTACCACAGGTTAGGTAAAAATGTATTCATAGAGGGGTTAAACTAAAAAGATATGGGATGAAAATTACCCAAAACAAATACAAAACCTATTTCATGTCCATATTTAGACATTTTTATGTCTAATTATTTTTAATGTTCCATTTTGGTTCTTTTTAGTGTGTGAGAAACTTGGTTATGCCTTTTTCTTTTCAAAAAATTATAAGTGTTCCCCTCACCTCACTTAAAATGGCCACCCCTTCTCTCCACTTCACACTTCCAAAACCAATTATATCGGGAAATATATGACTGAATATATTCCTTAATTTCATTCTATCATACTAGAAATATTATTTTGTTCATAAATATAATCTTAGGAGGCTTTTGGTGCAATCCAAAAGTGGTTTTCCAAAGAATAAGTTGCATCCCTTAATGAGAATTTTATTTCATTTCCTCATCCACATCATAAAATTATAATTAATTATTATGAAATAATAAAATAATTATATTACATATACTGAGATTATTTTTTTTCCTGTCCTACAACAAACTTCACTTCCACCAAATGGTATATAAAATCAACATTCATATGTACGCCAAACTATCACCTCGCTAACAGATGTTATTCATTTTAACCACATCCTCTAAAAGCATAATATAATGATGAATTAAATATTTTTTAAATATATATATATAATATAAATTTGGATTTATTTTATCAGATATTCCATCTTTCTTACCATTCTTTCGGAATACGACAATGTCTCTCATTTGTACGGTGGACAACCGCCTCTTGAAGTGTTGTGATTCATACACTCCCTACATGGAAGGTAATAAGATTGGGTTTAATTAATTTTTATATACATATTAAATAAAAATAATTCTGCATTGTTAATATATTATTTACCATTCTTTATTTAAATCTATTAAGTAAATGGAAACAATGTTCAATCGTACATACAACCTACTATCTCCAAGAATAGTGTATTTCATTTTCAATACCAAACACTTATATATTTATATAAATACATATATAATGAATATATATTATATTCATATCATGTTTGACATTATTGATATTATTTTACCATGAACAAAACAAGATAACAAAAAATAACAAAAAAAACACACATGACAAATAAAGTTGTAATTTTTAAAAACGTGGCATTAACATGGAGTTCTTAATAAATAGATAATAAAAGGTCATAAATAAATAATATAATATATATTTATTTGTGTGTATGGATATTTAATATATATATAAAAAAATTATACTTATTACATGAGTTTTGTTTAACTTGTATGAAGGAAGTTCAGACTTAAGGTAAGGGATTTGTTTCACAATTTGACTTCATTAAGTCATATATTTTGTTCTAAACCAATCTTATTTGAATAAGTTTACATACATAACCTTTGAAATGTAATTTCTGAAATTTATTTATTCCTAGGATATTCATAGATCCATTTATTCTTATTCTTTCAAGGGGCTTATGATTGAAACATAGCAAAGTGGTAAGTGTTTTATGTTTCAATCTCAATAGTTATCTGGATTCCTTATTATTATTCATCAAATGATGAATCACTACGATATAAATCTCAATAAATCATGTATTTTATTTTTCTATGGTTATTTCTATATAATAAAAGTGTTTCCTTGATTTTAATTTCATTACGTACTCATGTGTTCAAAATAATATTTTTAATGAAAAACTTATTTATTTATCTCTTCAGTCAAAAACACTTTTTCCTATAACCATTTTTTCTAAAAAAGTTATCAATAATAATTTTAAAATTATCCAAATGGTTTATAAAATACATTTTTACCCATGTTTTACTTTAAAAAAATAAATCAATTTATATATCATTTTCCAAACAAGGCCCATTTGGTTTTTATTGAAAATGTGAATAGAATATCTATTTTAATGTGTAAAATATGAAAGGAATTTCTCCAACATCATGAACACTATTTTCTTTCAATCTAAATTTATATGTTTTTAAATTTTATATTCAAATAAAATTATTGAAGAAAAACTCAATTTAAATTTTAAAATATTTATTTTCAAATAAAGGATATTGTCCCCAAGAAACATTCCATGTGATTTGTATTTCAAAATCATTTCCTATCTAATGTGGAATTATTATATGTTAATTATGATTTAATTATGATATTATTTAAATATTCTATTATTATTATTTATATAAATGGTCTTTTTTATGAAGACATAATGTACATGGAACCCATTTCCCCACCATGGGTTATGCTATCAAAAAATTCGTATTAAACTCACTTTATTTTCAACATTTTATAATATGAAAAAATGAAAAAATAATTATGAAACCAGTTTCTATTAGATAGGAAACATTGTGTTGCAATTTTTAAGAAACCCTTTTCATTTCATTGGTTTTGATATGATGGATTGTTTTGTTCTTGTGGCACACATTTGTATGATTTTCATTGCATGAAAAGTGTATCCTATATCTCCCCCTAATACCTTTGGTAATGGTTTATATCGAATAATATAATCATGATTGTAATCGGGAGTGAATCCATTTATGTAAAAGACTGTATCCAATTTGATAGTCTTTGTAGTGACCCTTATAATGATGGTTTGCAGATTGATCCTCTTCAATTGTGATAGTCATATCAATAGTCCTTGAACTACTAAGGAATTTATTTTTTTTATGATTATGTGTTTTCCAAAAATATATTTCATAGGATAGTGTTATGTTCTAATTGTTATTGTTCTTTGATTAAAATAGGTTTCATTTCTTGTGAATCGACAATATTTATTTCATGACTCATTTTTATGAACTATGATATTTAGATTGTGGTTTTAAAATGTAACACTCATGTCCCCAGGGCGTTATGTTCATGATATATTGATATCCCCCTTGTTTACCCATACAGCATACATATGCTCCCTCAATATTATGTTAAATTTCCTAAGGTTATAAAAAAGTTATTATGTATGATATATATGATAGGGGTTGTAATTAGAATGAACATAGTGGGATATGGTGTAGATCACATATATAACACAAGTTTATGTAGCCAAGATTTGGAAGGAACTATACGTAAATGATTCTTGTATGGGTCGTTATGTTTTGTAATTAATATTCATCTATTTATATGTACCATTTATGTATGAGAACATTGTATTTATATAGTTGGTATCAGATAATAGTTTATTTTACCATTGGATACTAAGATAATAAAACCTTATATATATCTCTAAGGATTTGTCTAAGGATGAGTTGATGTAAAGGAAAATATCAAGAATTTTGGTAAAGGATTGGGAGAGTCAATTTACAAGAAATTTCATCACTGTTTGGATACTAAAACTGTATTTGGATCTACCATTGAGTTGCATTGGTTTAATAACCCAAAAAATGGAATATTGGGATAGAACTAAACATCACTGAGTGCATAACAACGCACCTTTCTATACAGCTGGTTTGACACTCCTAGGGGATATGGATTTGAAATTAAAAATAACAATATGAAATATCATGAATTATTTAAATAGATGATGAATATGAATGACATATAATAAATCTATGTTTTATCAATTACAAAGAATGTTTCATTCCTTATAAATCATATAAGTTATATTTCATAATTATTTTGTTCTCCACATTTATTATTATTGGTTACACTCTGATTTTTGTTTATGGTAAATGTATGGTACATGAGAGAACCATATTATTGTTGAGTGAGATAGAAAATTAAATAATTTTCATCCTATGAAGTCAAATGATTCAGGATCTTTAATGAAAAATCTCATTTTTATCACAATGATTTCTCAAACCATGAATTATCCTAATCTTCCAACCAAGAAAATGAGGGAACAACATTTTGTTGAGTCATTCGGGTTGAAATGTCTTAAATCATTCAGTGGATCCACTAATATTATTATTTATAATTAATTTTTTAATAACCCTAGAAATATATTTTCTATTCTCCAATGTTCATATCATGAAAAAATAAATATTGGGATTCTATCATTTGGAAGGATAAGTGGATCATTGGAGTACTCTTATCAAGAATACGTGAGAGCTTGATAAAATTGACTCTATAAGGTGGGATGTGTTTAAGATCATTTTTAAAGAAAACATTTCCTTTTATTCTTCATAAAAATGGATAATGAATTACTTGATATAATGTAAAAAGATAATGAATCTTTTAGTGCCTATAAGGAAACTTTTACTACACATTCAAGGTATGATTCGAGCATTAAAATCCAACATTATAGTAAGCTTTATTGATTATTTAGTGGATTATAAAAATGTATAAATAAGGAAACATACAAAAGGAAATTCAATAGCTATGAATAATTGAATTGGTGTTCTCTCAAGGTGAAAATTATTTCATAGTTACCCATCAATATCATGGGTTTGAATACAAAATGAATATGGAGTTCAAAGGAAAATTTAAAATCCATGGAGAGAAGTAGATGAAATTAACTTAATTCATGATGTTTGGAAGGAAACCTAGATGAAATTGTCTTAAGGGGACTAGTAAATATCTTAATTAGGTGAAGTAAGGTCATCTATAAATTTATTATCGAAGCGATTGGATGATGTTAGATAAAAATGTGAATACTGAGAAATTGGTACTGGATTCACCACCCATGCTACAATGTTGAAAATGTAAAGAGTAGGGGTATTATGTAAATTGTGCCCAAATATGAAGATTAATGGTGATTATAAACATCATCAACCTCATAATATAAGAGAAAAAGGGAAATATCATGTGAAAAGTATTTCTCATAATAGGTACGGCAATGACATATTGAAGGGTAAACATACCATCCACTCAAGAACTACTAATATCTTATTTGACTCTTGATTAACCCATTGTTTAATATTTGAAGAATTTCATAATGGAATCAGGATTCCACCCAACTTATTATATGTAGAATTAGTAGTGAAAACCTTTAACGGTATGATGATCATATCTCAAGTATATAATTCATATCTAGTTGACATTTTTGAGAATGTTCATTGTGTAAATGATTTCATTTTTCCTCTTTTTGAATTTTATGTTTTCTTATGATTGTGTTTTATTTCTCTAAATAAATCCCACATTAATTACTAATGTGGGAAATTAATGATTTATATTTTAGAACAATATATTATTATTTATCAATTTAATAATTAATATTAACTTTCATTAAAAATCACAACCATTGTATTGGTTTTAATTATTATTCAATAATGGTTTTATCTCATATGGCTAGGGAGAAACTCAACATCAATGAAATGTCTGTTATGTAAGAGTTTATTGAGGTTTTTCTAGAAAAAAATCTTATAATTTCAATAAAACATTAAGTTTTGTTATCAATACAACTCATACCTGGTGTCATTCATATTTCATAGACTCCCTATAAAATAGACCAAATTATGTTATATGAATTCAATATGAAACTATAGGATAACATTGAAAATAAATTATTTTTGATAACTATTCACATTACGATGAACTTATTATTTTTGTTAAAAATATATATTTATTGATGTGACTCTATATTTATTATCGAGAAGTGAACAAGATAATGATCAGAGAAATTATTATCTACCATGTATTTATAACCTATTTGATCAACTGTGTGGATCACGACACTTTTCCAAGATTGAGCTTCATTTTGGATATCATGAATTGGGGGTCAAGGAGGACATACCCACGATATCATAACATATTTGGTAAAGGCATAATTAATATGTATTGATACCATTAATTCATATGGATACCTCCATTATCTTGGTGTAATTAATTAATAGAGTCTATATAGATTAACTTGATCAATTTGTGGTCGTTTTTATAGAATACATTCTTCTTTATTCAATGCGTAAAGAAGAGCATGATTAACTTTTGAGAATTTTACTAAATAGTATATGGAAGGATAAACTATATGATAATTTTGATGTGTGAATATTAGTTAAAAAAATTCCATTCATAAGACATATAATCTCATGAGAGGGAGTAATGGTTGATCCATCAAAAGAAAATTCTATTAAATTTTGTCTCAGACCAACCATATTGACTAAGATCTATAGATCTCTTAATTTTTCTAGATATAATCAATGGTGTATTGATAATTTATAATGAATATATAATCCACTCAACATGTTAACTCTGGTGGAAGCCACATTACTCTAGATAGATGAGCATAAGAAAACATTATGGAACTATGGAGAAGTTTATTTAGTACACCTATACTTACATTACCCTATGGGGAAAAAGGATTTTCAATTTATAGTGATGAATAAAAGAATGGAATTCGATGTCATATTATGAATAGTGACATGTTTATAACATACACCTTGTGATAAATTAAGTATCATGATAAAAATTACCCAAATCATGATTTGGAGTTGGTGGTAGAAATGTTTTACATTATATATATAGAGGAATTATATTTGCAAAGAATATTTTTATATAGATAATAACACAAAATGTTTAAAATATATATTCACATAGAAGGAGTTGAATATGAGTCATAGAATATAGTTAGAGAGGATTAAAAATTATGACTGCTCAATACATCACCACCCTAGGAACTAAAACAATGTGGATGATGTTGTGAGTTAAAAGGATCATGCTTTCTTAACAATTATTAGGACCACAAAAGATCAAATAATTTTATATTTTTAAAGGTTGGATCTATAAATCCCAAATTAAGGGATGAAATATTAACTTTCTCAATGGAATGTTCAACCATAAATCCATGTGAATAATACAGAGGCATGGAATGAAGATGTATAGCTCCAAAAGAAGGTTAGGAATGTTCATGAGTTTGATCTTCATAATGATTTAGTGATAAGGATTAGGAACCTTGTAGGTGTTTCATCCATACCAGGTTTGATGAAGGAGTTGATAATGAAAACATGTAGTTTTTCATTCTCTTTTCATCACTGTATTACAATGTTGTATATATATTTTAAATAGTATTTCTGGAGGTATGTGAAAAAGAGAGATATTGCACACTTTTTATCTCAGTTCATGGTATGTCAAAAACATTAAGGTTTACAGAAAGAAATAATAAGTTAATGTTTCCTAAATTACCCATACAATAATAGAAATGGTAAAACAACACCATTGATTTTTTTTCATTGGGATCCCCAAAATATCTAAATGGCATAATGTTATATGGTTTTTAATTGATAATTATACAAACTCACACTTTTTATCACTATTAGATAATATTTTTATCTGGATTTATTTTCAAGGATATAAATTAAGTAATTGGTACATTTTCATGGAGTACCATATTCCATAATGTCTGATAAGGATCAATGGTTTACCTTAACGATCTAGTAAAATATTTGGTAATCTCTTAAAATAGGGTCAAGTTTGAACATTCTATATCATCGTCAAATTTATTTTTTTTAGAGAAAAATGTATACATGAGAAAATATATTTAGTTTTTTTTGGATTTTATAGGTGGTTGGGATCAACACCTTCCTCAACATTAGTTTTTATACAACAATATATTTAAAATGGGAATTTGGATGGATCCTAATGAATCCCTCTATATAAACAGGTGTAGATAAATAACTTGATGATAAGAAGTTAGATAAGAAAACCTATTAGGGTCTAAAATAGAAGAAGATATGGAAGCAAATGTTAGATCTATTCAACAACCCATAAGGGCATCCCAAAATTTATAGAAAAATTATGTAGATAATCATTAACATAATCTAAAATTTGATGTTGGAGAAAGTTGTGTTTCTCAGAATTTTTACGTGGAGGAAGTTGATGAGATTTTTAATGAATGGAATATCTATCCCTTGGAATGTCAGTTCCTTCCAAATTCTTCATCGTATCGGGATGGTATTATATTTATTGGTGCTTCCACCAAACCTCTCTAAATTTCATGATGTGTTCCATGTATGTCTATTGGGGAAGCACATACTTGATTCTTCATTTGTAATAATTTAAGAATTCACCCCACTATCGATATATCTTTCATATATGGAACAACCAATTTAGATTTTGGATCATTCTGAGAAATTTTTATTAAATAATATCACTCACATGTTCAAAATTTTATAGCAAATCCACCCATATGAGGAAGCTATATGGGAACTTAAGGATAAGATGAGGCATGGGTATCTAGATCAATTTATATATAAGTGATGAATTTCAAGGATAAAATTCATTTCAAGGATGTTACAATGTAACACCTCTATATTTTATTAATTTGTCTTGAATAAATTTAATTTCTCTGATATATTTCATTTCACGCAGCTCGTATTTTTATCAAACTTTTAAACATTATTAATTATATAATTTTAACATGACCATTATTACATATTCATTAAACATGGTGGAATTAATAGGAATAACCAAATTTTAAATATTATTTATAATATTTTATACAAATAAAACATATTGGTAAATGAAGTACTTAATTTGGGTAAAGTCTCTATATGTTTCAAAAAATACATTTTTTTCAAAATCTGATGATTTTTGTTTTTTCTTGTGAAAAATAATGAGATTAATTTTTCCACTTGTAGAGGGACAATTTGAAAAAATAATTTTAATTTTTGAAATAATCATCTCAAATACATCTTTGGTTTAACTTTTGGTATTTTTCTGAAAAGATTAATTTTTTGATGAATAGTGAAAAATGCTTGTTTTTTTAAAAAAAATATTTTTGTTTTATGAATTTATAAGGTTAATTTGTGTTTTTAAATAATATTAAATTAAATAAAATTAAATAATATATAAATTAATCCATTTCAAATCCTTAGAATAATTTTAATATTGAATTTCTATAAAAATGTTATTTAAACTTTTGAACATTTTCCCTGTGGAAAGGAATATTCTAATTGCCTCTACGAGTTTAATTTTAAATTAAATTTTTATAATTATGGGAATGAAGTGAGAAAAAAATAATTTAATATTTAAAAACAAAATAATTTATATCCTTTAATAAGGTCAAATTAATTTTTTCATAGTTAATATTAAAAACATTAAAAATTATTTACTGTTAAAAATGTAAAAAATATTTTATAGGGGGTTAAAGTAAAAAACGATATGGTTTAAAATTGAATAAAAACTTTCCAAACACAAATTTGTGGACATATTTAAATATCATAGTGTCTGAATCTCTATAACTTCCTATTTTTAGTATGTAACAACGTCAGTTTTTTTATCTAATTTATAATTAAAAGGGAATTCGAATTTTTGTCATTTATTGGATGCAGTTGTATTTGAACTTATCATTGAACCATAATTCCATGATTTAGAACACATAAAATTGTTGTTTTAAGACTTTGGAAAATTTCTAATAGGTCCTATGGGGGCTCACTGAGTATTAGGTTCCTCAAACCCTAGAAATAACAAAACAAGAAGAACTAGGTAGGGAACATGGTTTGTCTGAAACCATTTATCCCAGTAGAGAAAATAGTGCAGGTTGCGAAGGTGAGAATGTGTGCCCCGTATGTGTTGTGCATGGATTCCCAAAGAATGTGCCCAACCTACATGATTAGTTCCACTCTGGTAGTACTTATGCCCTATTTGTCACGTGATTGGTGCACCATTAGGGAAAACCATACATCACAAATGTGGAAGGTGGGTTCTGAAGTAGTATGAGCCACACAGTTGGTGTGTGGTTTTGAAAAACCATACGACCCAGTTTTGAGGGATAATTTACACCTTTTCCATAATGAGATTAAAACCTCTTTTTTTTCTTCATTTATTTTCCTCCAATGGCATGAGCCTCCTCCTTTGTGGAAATGGGTTCTTCCTCCTCCCTATTATAGGCTTCATGATCTCTTTTATCTGAAGCCTGAATCGAATTCCCTTGGCCTCTATGGATCCACATTGGTAATATCATGATTCCACTTGATTAGTTCACTATATATTCATATCTTCACAATGTTATCATAGTGAAAGCTCATTTTCCTTATTTTTAGGGCGGTTGTATATTTATTATATTTTTCTCTAACTAGACCAAATCGAACCTTGATATTGGACGTGTGGGTCATCCATGGTATAAGGTATTTGGTCTATGGATGTTTTCAAAAAATATGTTGTTTCATAAATATTGTCAGTGTTTCACACACTGGAATTTAAATCAAATTTCATTAATGATGTTTATTTAATCTAAATTGGTATACACCACAAGTATTACACATGTTCACTCTTGTTACTTCAATTGTGGCCTCTAACCTCAAGTACAAACATCGTGTCATCATGTCAGCTTAAATATCCCCTTTTTATTAAAATTTTTAAATCCACAGAATGAATACTAAGAATTTGTATTTGAACAATAATGTAATTTCACCTTATAGGTAATTTTACAACTAATTATAGAACCTCCTATGTGTCATGTGGGACCTTATAATTGTTTTCTCATGTTTTGAGGTTTTTTTAATGTAATTATTTTGATAAATTGAATATAAATTAACGAATGAAATGAATAATTTTGATAAATGAATTGTTTGATTAAGGAAGTTGGGATTTTATTATAAAATCCCTTGGTTGAGTATCATTTTCTTCTTAATTAAAAATTGGCGATTTTTTACTGAAATCATGGTTTTTGTGGTTTTGAGTTTTCATTAAGTCTTTATAATAGTTCCCAATATGTGGCTAGTTAGTAAATGGAATATTTGATGATCTTAAATGAATTATCCCTCCTTTTATTTCAATGTTTAATGAACCAAGTTCTTTATAAGGTACTTCCTTGATTTATGAAGGGTTTTTCCCATGTGGTTAACTTCCCAATGAACTTTGGTACCTTCTCAGTGCCTTTTAGAACCTCATAAATGGAATTTCCATGATTGAAATAATTAATGGCATGTATTAAATGGAATTACATGTTCATGATTTCTTGTCTTCCATTAATGAGTTAAATTGTTTAATTTAATTGGATTAGAGTTGGGTGGTATGACCACACATCTTGTTATAATTAAATAACCATTGCTTATATGAATTGTTGTAATTGTGATTCCCTTTGATAAAATTGAGAATAATAAATAAAAGTCATGGGAGGTACTACCCCCATAATATTTGTTTATATATGCATGCACCATGTACATAGTTTTTGGAATGCTTTTATGATTTCTATTAATCATAGAGGTATCACCCTCCATTATATAGGGTGTTGAGAAAGACTTCCCACATAAGTGATACTATGTGGATGATGGGCACGATGCACCACATCCCTTGTTGAGTGTCGACATGATGAAACACTCACTACTATTCAAGTGTTGACATGAAGACACACTCACCATCTAATGTGATGAGAATGGTATATCCAACTTATTATGAGATATAGGGAATGTACACACAGGATAGAGATTATGGGCTCTTTCATACTATTTCGGGATGACTAAGTTATGCCCAGGTGTATCCAGCACATAATATTTAAGGTATATGGACACATACATTTTCACAAACTTATCCGTATTTGAGGATTCAATATATAACTAAACTATACATATTATTACTATATATATATTATTTCATTGCAAATCTTTCTGATCGTGAGCTAAAATAAGAAGAGACAACTGGTTTCTTTCAAGAACCTAAGTGATTTTTTTGTTTATTTATTTAGTTCTGTTAATTATTCTTTATACCTATATAGTACATTACATAATATTCATTGACTAGTTTTTTTCAGACAAAGTGGGTTGTATCCTAGTAGGATTTATTTATTACACCCTTCTCGAGCCTCCATTTTACAGGGGTACCTGAGTAGATATCATGTTTCCATAACCAATGATTCTTTGATGTGATGATTTTCATATACCTAGGGGTTATGATCAAGGGATTGAGCTAGAGATCAGGATGTTCATGGTGATTTCCATTGCAACTTTTCATATTTCCTTTATTCATTTATTATATAGTATCTTATTTCATGTTGGATTTAGAATGTTCTTTTTGTATATCATCGTTTGGACATGCATGCACTATTGTACATTGGAGTTTTATATCTTTTATACTTAGTTTAAATTATTCTTTTGTTACTCTAAATTTTATTTATTACTTCTTTGTTATTGATTTTTATTTATTAGACCATTATGATACTATGATATGTGGTTATATTCTCCCTATTATCACATCTGTAGACCCTCACTACTAGTTAGAAGCCTCTAGTGTGCATGGAGGTGCACATGAGACTATGTGACCCACATTCCTAAGTACCAGTTTATTGGTATGTCAGGCGAGGACGTAAAAATGTTTCATTATAGGGGTTTTCCTTTGTTTTTCAATTTTTTTTGGTCGATAGGAGATTATGAATTTGATGAAACTTGGTAAATATTTATGTCTTTGAGTGATCACCCCACGCATGGGGAAATGTACATGTGGTTAGGGCTGGGATAGTTGTTCTTTTCATCCATTATTTATGTCAATTATTATTTCACATTGTGTGACTGTTTTACTTTCTACTGGTTATTGATTTTTGACTACTGCTTACTGATTTATGAAATTTAGGGTATTATTCCCTTTTCCTAGTATGGAGAGGATGTAGCATTACATTCATCATTATAAGCACATAGAAATACACATTTCATGTATAAGTCATTCCATGTTTTTTCCTTCGTGGGCTTCTTAATAATTTGGATTGCTTGCCTTGACTATTATTGAATGTTTTTTCCTTTTCATTCCTACTTATATAATATGCATCTGATATTTATTTATAATTTTCTTCCATTGTATCATGCCTCAGTTTTTATTTCTCATGATAATATGCTTGTATTTATATATATATATATATAATTTATTTCATGGGATGAACCAATTTTTTGAGATTAAATGGGAGAAATTTATCGATTTTATGGTGTATGGGAACATTATAATATTCTAAAATTTAACCCATTCAATAAAACCATCCATGAACATGTATATACTTCTGGAATATTTTAAAATTTTAAAATTAGGTAAATTTAAAATGATAAAGTGAATTGGTTTCGATTAATGGGAGTTGAATTGCAATTTGTAATGTGTTTGGACACATTGTTGGTTGGGGGACGAAAAACCAAATAAGCAAACCATTATATATAAGACCATAAAATATTTTGAAATGGTTATAAATGTAAAGTTAGTTTGATTTTAATATAAAATAAAAATCTGTTTCTTATATACCCCCTAACATGACTTGACACTAATAAGTCGATTATTATGTAAATTATTTTATGATAAAACCCATTATGGCTAATTTTTAAATATTTAATATTGATGTTTTTATTTATATGTTCTTTTGAATCTATCGCACATTCATAGAGATCATTTGATTAACTTCTAAATTGAATAAATGCACCAATTTAGGTTTTTTTGTCATGTTTCTTATATGATAACTCGGTACATGTGTTTTGAAACATTAATAATTGAACAACCACTTTTGGGTTACATTCTGATGAACCTAGGTTGACATAATGAGATACTTGTAGGTTTCCTTATCATTTAATAAGTTATTTAATTTCATAATTGGTACTTGATGATCAGTTTTTAATATTTAAAATGACCAAATATTGAATTTAAATCTGTTTAATTTCATAAAATTAATCCTTATGATGTATCCTTGGTTTAAACCCCTGTGTAAGAGTAGTTTAAACATTATTTTTTTTTTTTCTAGAATGGAATCATGGGAATTTTTTATTTGGCATTCCCTTTTTAGAAATTTATTTAATGATAGAATCTTAATCCTATTGACTTATGTGTGGCATGACCTAGTGATAGGTTTTTAATATCTTCATATTGTGTTGTTAGTTCCCTATAGTGCTATGAAAAAACAAAATTCATAAAACATAGAAAATCCTTACTCAAAGTGTAGTATCTAGGAATCCCATGTTTCAAACCCACACGGATGATCTATATGTTCTAAATTAATTAGGAAATTAATGTTTACATTGATTAATTGTTTTCGAGAGAAGAGAAATAATAACAGTATTGATTGTGGTTTGAATCAAGATGGGAGGCATTCTAGGTTCAATGATTTAGGGTTCGTATGCTAGAAATTTGATGATAATTGATTAATTAAACTTTTGTATGGGAGTTTCATTAGTGGGGAACCTTTGTATTATCATCCCTCCATAATCCTATGATTTCACCATTAGAATGGTCATATATATGGTTCAATCTTCGAAATTGGTGATCCAACCCCATATTTAAACATAACTGGACCAGATTGTGTAATGGTCATACATAAACTAATTCGATTAATTGATGCAATAAAAAAATTATACCATAATGATGATCATGTAATTCAAAAACAAGAATAATTGGATTTGAATAAGTAGTTTGAAATAATCGGAATCATGAATAATAGATAAAAATCATCCTTAGAATCACACCCCCCTTTGATCACATCACCCGTTTCTGTGAGATAACTTGCTCATGATGAAAGCGAGCAACATGGGAACTCGATGAGGAATGTCGGTGAATACAGGCTCTAAATCATATGGTGGTTTTCTATTCATGTCGTTTGGCCTTCGTGAGTCCCATAATTCATTGAAATCGAGGTTGGATGTCTTATTTTATAGAAAAATTCCATCCAAAGTCAGGGCTCACATCTCCTTTTGTTCTCTATGTGTCGATGTTGTCACGATGTGTACTTGGGTTACACGTCGTGTACCCGTGATCCGATATTTCCTCCTCTGCTTTGAATTTGAAAACAATACTTTGACTATTTGACATTCATCACGATGTGTACTAGTAGAATAGATTGCCCACATGGATTTCATGTTGTGTATAATCATCATGAATTAACCAGCACATGTCTATTTCTCTAGAAATGTTCATGATGTTTACTTGTGGTACATGATGTGTAACCATGTTTTTCTAGTTTCCCTCTACACTTTATCTCCAAAATTCCGATGTCGCACTGCAAACGAATCTCACAGCACAAAGTTTCATTATACTCATAATTCCATCCCTTTTCATTACATTTTTTTAAATCCGTTATTTCCTACCAAAAACATCAAACAAATAAATTCATTCCAAAATTTCCAATATTAATCATTTTAATACATAGCTCAATACAATAAAACACTATAAATATATGCAAAAAAATAGACGTATCAGTTTTTTGTTACCCTTTGTAAGTGGTTAGATCGGGGTAGGTATAACTCTTAGAGTTTATTGTCTTACAAAATGTTACAAGATTTCTTATACACAATACTATTTGGGTGATTTTATCCCTAGTAGGAGATTATCTTTAAAGTGAACCACTTTTTTTGATATGTTTTCATGGTATCCTTGAACCTGGTTATGGGAATTAGCATCAGGTGATTATTGGTTTCAGCATGTTACACATTCATAGGTCATGTTCGGACACCTAATAGATCGTGTGATCCTTATTTCTTCCTTAGTAACGGATGACTTTGTACATCATCAAATGGGTTAATGTCCATCATGGGAAATAAAAATCAGGTTAATTATCCTATACATACCACCTAATACTTGAATTCATATGGCTAGAAAGCTTGTGGATTATATCCATTATCATATTTCATGTCTCTTAAACCTTAGGGTAGTGTGCATTCATACCCAAAAAATATGTCATGTTTCTAATTTATATAATGAACAGGTTGAGTTTGGTGTAATAGTTGAGCCTTGTGTTGTTGAGTACATTCTCAGGTCATCTATATAGTATATTTACAAGGTATTTAAAGGAATTATGTTTTTCATAATGCTTGTGGTGGTATTCCTGGAGGATTGGGTGTTCTAACATTCCATACAGGTTGGTTTTAGTTTTCATACCAAATGACTAGACATCGTGTGTGTGTGACATGATGGTTTTCACACTTTTGTTTATGTTGAATATGATCTAGTGTGCTTATTTGCATATGATGTATCTTTTATTTTGATTACTAGGACCCTTGTAAGTTGGGTAGTGTCACATCAATTCTAGTGTACATACTAGTTGTTTCTCAGAAGCACAATGTGATTGTGTTTGGGTGTGTATTTAACCTTTGAGAAACACTACTGGTCTTGGATGAAATTTTGGGGTAAATAATGAATGATCATAACATGCATCAACCAGTCAAGGCATCATGGTTTGGTTAATGGTGACGCGTCAGTTGGAGATGTCAAGATTCTTACAAGAATTCTACCTTTAGTAGTTCAAATGCTCTTTTTTCTAGTATTTGGTTCTGGTTCAATGTATACCATATAGAGCACTTCATCCTGGTTATGATACATGTGTCTCAAATATTCTAATCCTCTTAGTTTATACTTGTTTTATGACTAGTGTGTCCATTATCTTGACATCTTCCTTGATGCACTAATAGAGGATCATTCTTACACTGAGCTAAATTTTTAAAATCTGTTGGTATTGATAACTGATATCTATTTTTAGTTGAGTTATGGTCATGTGGTTTTTACCAAGGCTCGGTTAGTCCTTAGTTATAAGTGGGTTCCCATGTAGAAATTCCTAAGATGGAATCATTGATACTATCCATTTTCCCTTCACACGACATCTATATGGATGAATCTCTAGGCTCATTGAATGATATGTTGTGGAAATATTATCCGTGTATCAATTTATCAGATATAGACATATAGTTTGGACTACCTTGGGTTAGTTCCATGGAATCCGGTTTAATGTTTCCATGGCTATCATAGACTTGTTTTTAGGATTAGGGGTGATGTTAAAAGGGTAAATATCCCAGCGGCATGGATCTAGGTTACACCCTTGTTCATACTGAGGGACAATGTATTAAATGGGAAGGTGATGGTTGAAAAAGTAACGTTACCAGATTTCATGTATGGGTTTTAGTTAATGTGCTCATAGTAAACACAAGATTCCTTGGATGATGGCATTGCAATCCAGTTTTTCATAAACCATCTGTCTAACATCAAAGTCTTCAGTATTGTCAGTTGAAGGTTAATCGACTTGTTATCTCCCATGTTCAATGTACACGGTCTATTAGAACTATTTTTAAGCATGAGACCATGTTATAATGGGAGTTTTTTGATGGTCGGTCGTGTCTTACAAGGATGTCTTCATCAGCTACTTTCATTTAGGTCCAACGGGGTTTGACTGTTTCATTAATGTGAGGTACCTAATATGACCTCAGAAGAAATTGATATCACCCTATTTAATAAATCACACCAAGAGCATCACAAGAATGATTAGATTCTTGTTTTCTAGGCATGTTCGAGGATGGGGTATACTTTGGTTTACAGTTGGTCATTAAATGTAAAAGCATATGGTGGGTGGAACCATCTTCAAAATGTCCAGAGAGTCAATGATATGATGGTGTATCTAGTATAATGGTCTCTATTAAGATATTTTCTTTGTTTCTTGATCATATTATGAGAATTATCTTTGGTTTTCAAGGAATATGTAATGTTTTCTTAATTAAGGCTTTGAGGTGCGTTGTACATTTGTAAATGCAATGAGATCATTTTAATGAGACATCACAACCCTTGTATGTTGTGTGATATTTTATTTATACCCCAAGTCTTCTCAGGGATGAGAAGCCAAAAGGTTGGGGGGTTTTAATGAGCAATGTTTTTGAGCTAAGGTATATTTCCATGGGAATTCAAATTTTTTTACATCTAGTTGGAAGGTCATTCTTTGAACTGTGATTTGAAATATAATTATGATGGTTTGAACATTTCAATATTTTTTAGACATGGGTATATTCTTGAGAGGTCCGTTGAGGGTATTGTTGAGTTTATGGAACAACAGACCCCAGAAATTAAAAAATGGGATAAACTCGGTCGACTGCACTGGTTTTTAGAAATCGTGCAGCCCAATAGAAAAAATCATGTGGCAACAGCAGGTGAGAAGATGTTCCCCACCATGGCTATGTATGGTTTCCCAAACTATACACCCATCCCGCATAGTTAGTTCCACTTTTGAATTACCCATTAAAAATTAATCACATGTTTGATACATTATTAGGGAAAAATATGTAGCATAATTGTGCGAGGTGGGTTCCTATACAGTAAGAGCTGCATGTTTAGTGCATGGTTTAGCCAAACCATACAGACAAACATTTCAACCTAATTTTGAGGATGAATTTATCCTTTTCAATTAATCAAGTTAAATCATCATTTATTTCTTCTTTCATTCTAATCCAGTGGTGTGAGACTCCTCCTTTGGCAATGTGGTTTTTTCTTCCTCCCTATTCTAGGATTCATGATATCTCATCTTTATGAAGTATAAATCAAACTCCATTGATCTATATGGATCTATACTGGTAAACTGTCGATTTCCCATCAGCCTTTCTCTAGTTAATCTTCTTTCAATGATGTTATCATGGTGTGATCTCATTTTCCATATTTTCAAATAGGATGTTTGTTTCATAGATTTCTCTCAAATCAAAACAAATCAAACTTTTATCTTGGACGTGGGGGTCATCCATTAAATAAGGTAGGTGGTATATATATTTTCTCTTAAATTTTCATTGATTCATAAATATTTTCATTGTTCCTCATGCTAGACGTTTCCATACACTACCTTAAATATTTTTTCTTCAATATAAATCGGTATACACACGTAGTATTTCAACTGTAGTCCCTTGTTTCATAACTTGAAGTCTCTAACCTCGAGCATGGGCACCACATGGGTCTTCCCAATTAAATTTTACAATCATATTTAAATGATTAAATTATTGGAATGCCTTCTACGTATTCATCTTAGGTCAATAATGGAATTTACCCATGAAGTTAATCTTCTAACCAATTATAGAACCACCTAAGTTTCATGTTGAACATTATAATTTTTTATCTATGTTTTGTTTTTTTCTAATGTGAATCCATTGATAAACTAAATAATGATTCTTGAATGATATTCCTAATTTCGATAAATTATTTATTTTATATAAAAAGTAATGTTCTTATAATAAACCCCCTTAGATGAGGTGTGATGACTTTGAAATTACAATGTGTTTATTTTTTATTCATATTATGACTTTTTTTTAATATGTGTTTTCAATATTCCATCATGATAGTGTTTGATGTGTGTATTATTAGTATTTAGATTCTTTTATTTCATTAAAGGTATTATCCCTACTTTTATATAAATTTTATAAGAACCAAGTTCATCCTAAGGGATAAGATTAATTTATAAATGGGGTTTCCACTATAGGTAATTGCATATTGCCCCATTGTACCTTCTAAGATTTATTTTGAGCTCTGTAAATAGAATTTTAAAGTTTGAGAGAATAATTGTAATATATTAAATTGAAGGAAATTTTTATGATGGTTTTTATTTCTTGAAGGAGTTTACTTTTAAAATTTAAGTGTATTCATGTTAGGATGTATGACAATGCCTATTGTTATAATTAAAAAAAGAATAGATTATTTGAATTTTTGTAATTGTGGATCCCATAGATATAATTGGTCTAAATAAATGTAACGAATGAGAGTTTCTTCCATGGGGAGGTTTATTATAAATATGAATACACCATATACATGGGATTTGGAAAGATGGTAAGTGTTATGATGAGCATGGAGGCACCATGATCCCTTATATCGGGTGTTGATCTTGACATCTCACACTAGTGAAACTATTTAGACGGTGGGAATGACGCACCACATCCCTTGTTGAGTGTTGAAATGACAGCACACTCACTACTATTCAAGTGTAGACATGATGACACACTCCCCATCTCATGTAATGAGCATGATTAATCCCACTCATTGTAAGATTTAGGGAATATACCCTTTTTCTTGAGCTCATGGGATCATTTACAATGGTTATGGATGACTGAGTTACACCCCAGTCCACCCAAAAATTAGTATTCTATGTATATAGCTACTTATGTCTACAAGTACTTATTATATATAGGTGGATGCAATATATAACTAATATATATATATTATTACTATATATATAATAACTATTCAAACCTATATTTCCTTCCTTGAGATAAAGAAGGTAGAGCTGCCATGTGTCCTTCTAGAACCAACGTAGGAATTTTTTGTATTTAGTTATGTTCCTTATCATGGACTGGTTTCAAATATAGACATCATGAGTGGTAACATATTGGGATTTATATCTTGCACCCTACCTGGTACACCATTTCAATAGGGTACCCGAGTATATCTCATGTTAATAGGACTATAGATTTTTTCATTTCCTAATTTTCTTATACCTTCGAGTTAGGATAAAAGGATTGAGTTGGAGTTCCGGATGCTCATGGAGATTGGAATTGGAGATTTTACCTATTTTCTTTATTTATTTATTGTACTATATCTTGATTCCTATTATATGTATATTGTTTTTGTAATGTATCTTCATATGGACATTCATGAACTATTGTACATTAGCATTGGAAATATTTTAAACTCAGTTTAAATTTTTCTTCCACATATCTATCTTCCATATATTACTTCTACATTGTAGATTCATATTTATTATGCCATGGTGATACTAAGATATAAGGTTATAGTCTCCCAAATATTACCTCTTTATACCTTCATAACTAGTAGGAAGCCTTTGGTGTATTGGGAGTCATGCACTAGGCCATGTGACCAAGACTTTTTGCTACTGTTTTAGTGTTCATTTAGGGAGGCATGTTATAGGATCCTTTGGCATCTGAAAAATTTGTGTATACATTTTTCTTTTCTAAAAAATACAAGTATTCCACTCACCTCACTTATAAAAGTACATCCCTTTTACTCTCCTCTTCACACATTCCAAACCTTTTGCTTTAGCCAATACATATGAAAATTTCTTGAATAATTTTCTCCAAACATCCTAGATGTATTATTTTCTTCATAAAAACAACTTAGGAAGGAATATTTTACAAATCATATGATGTTGTTAGAGGAAGTGGTTACAACCCTAACCGAACATTTTATTTTGTTTCTTCCTCCACCTCCTTCAATTATTTTTAAACCAAGATGATATAATAACCGATGTATAATCCATATTATAATATTTTTTTATGTTTTGTATATAATCTAAAACCATCTCCACATCAATCAAATGGGATGCGAAATCATCATTTATGTGTATAGTGGAATACCGACTCACGAACCGATGTTATTCTCCTTCCATAAAAACATAAAACTACTATATATTAAACATGATTAAATTTATACGTACTATATATATGATATAACTGTAGTTTTTAGTAATTATATCAAATATACCATCTTACATTCTATCATTTGAGAATGATATATTTTCAATCGTGTATACGGAGGACTACTGCCTCACAAAGCGATTTGATTCATTTACACAGAACATGAAAGGTAATAGGGATGATTTTAATGAAAATAGGTGATATATATTACAAAAAATATTCTAAAGTTGATATATATTATTTACCATTAAAAATTTATGTCTATCGATAAATGGAAATAGTGTTCATGCCTATGTAAAACCTACTGTCTCCATGAACGATGTAGTAAATTTTCTATCTCAAACTCTTAAGGATTACACTAAATACATATATAATGAATATATATGATATTTATAACATCATTAAATTTATGTATATGATTGAATAATGAAAATTTTAATAGGACAAAAAATATAAAATCAAAACATACATGAAAAACAAAGTCGTTACTACCCAAAATGTTACTTTAACATGGAATTGTTAATAAATGAGTAATAAAAGGAAAAAAGTAAATAATATATTGTATGGTAAATATATATATAACTGTTTATGGTTATATAATATATTTATTAAAAAAATATATTTATTTTATAGGAGGTTTGAATATGTATGATGAATGTTGAGACTTATAGTAATGAATGTTTGCCACAATTTGTATGATCTATACCTCTTCCATGATTGAATCTTTTTACATTTTTGGTCAAGATGGGTTGTTTTGAATTTAATTTATGCGTTAAATTAATTCATAACATTGAAAAATTACACCGCTTGTAAGTATTTTTTCCACATGTCATCATTTCATGAAAGTATATTACACCACCTGTAAGTGTCTTTCACCATGTGTTGACATGTCCTAAAATAGGATTTCCCTACATGTAATTATATTTCACCATGTATAAGATTTCACCATGTGTAATTATATTTCACCATGTCTAATATTTCACCACATGTAATTGGATTTCACCTCATTTAATCTTTGAATAATGTTTTCATTATAGTATGATGGGATTTCATTGATAAAAGGAAGAATTCAGTTACAAATCATTACACAATGTGAAATGAGGATTATCATTGTTTAATTTTCATGCCCAAATTTTTAAAATCACATTTTCAATGTTGTGTAAACCCTCCACACCTAATTTTAATGGTGTTAGAAGCTTCACACACCACCTTTTTCGAACAAAGACATCTTGTGAACCTCTTCATTAGAAAAAACCTCCTCCTCACATTGAAACCATAGATTGAACACCCTCTATGAACCTCCCTCCTTACTGTAGGTATTTTTTCATTGATTTCTGGGAGTTTACATCAGTTATAAGGTGATCTCACCTCATATTTTGATTATTCCGACCTAGATTTTTATTGTATGCCTCTTGATTATTAATATGCTTCAATAGAAGTTGCTAATAGATTATCTTTTTCCTGTTGAGAGGAATCTAGTAGTTTATTTTTTTCACAGTCATACTGATTCTTTTACCACTTCTTCAACATTCAAGCAGTCAAATCAATATACTATTCATCAACTTATTCATTATTGATTACCCACAATTTTGGAATACTTGGTTCTTGAGTATACATCATCGTTGTTCTTGATGTAAAGGGTCAAATTTCTAAATCTCAAAGTAATTATTTTTTCTTGTATATAAAATTTGAAGGATTTCTATATTTTTTTATCAATTGAGACCTCTAATTGAATTAATTAATGTGGTAAATTAATTAATTGTGAAATTTATGAAATTGTGGAATTTAGGGATTATTGAATAAAATAATTAATTGTGAGAATTAATTATAATTGTATTGAGATAGTAGAGTTGTTCAATATAATTATTGATGAGGATAACTAATTGGTGAATTAATTATAAATGTAAATGATTAATTAATTGGGATAATTAAATGGTAATTTAAATATCACATTTTCATTTTGTGATCGAAAAATAATTAATTGGTTAATCATTTATTAAATGTTGATATTTTGACTAAGTAATTTATTATTGAATTAATTAACAAAAAATTGATGTTGTTAATTTTTAATTGATTTATTTAATGGATTTGATTAATTAATTTATCAATTAATTAATGGACTGGATTTTAGGGGCTAGACATGGAAATTTACAGCAATGAGATTTGGGTGTTAGACATGGAGTTGTGAACCAATGGAATTTTCCTGTTAGACATAGTGTTCAAAACCAATTGTATTTCAGGTGTCAGACATGGAATTCTACACCAATAATAAAATTAAATGAATGATAGTTTGGGTGTTAGACATGGAATTCTACACTGATGGGATTTTGAGGTGCTAGATAGGGAATTCAACACTGATGATAGATCTATCTGTATTAATGAGAACTGGGATGTTATACATGGAATTCTACACAAATGATGAATAATAAAAAATGGGATTTTATGTGTTAGACATGGTATTGTTCACCGATGATATTTTGGGTGTTAGACGTAGCATTATACACAAGTGGGATTTTATGTGTCGGATATGGAATTCTACACTAACGATAAATATGTATAATAATTTTGAATTTAATGTGTGACAAAATCAAAACATGGTAGTATTTTTGGCTGATACACATTAATTGATAATGTGATAACTGTTCAATTATGAATTATAATTTATATTTTTCGTCAGCTGCATACACTTGTTATTGAATAGATTTATTTTAGAAGTTGTTGGTGGTGGCCTACTGATTCGTACTAACCCCCTATTCGGGTAGCCTAATTAGTCCCCAAATAGACTTTATTGTTGTAAGATATGTTATGAAAAATGTTTATGAAATTGATTGATGACTAGGGATGGAGCTTGGATAAAGAAACAAGATTTTTTTCAGGACCCGGTTGGGATTTTTTAGTGTCCATACTTTTTGTTTCGATTTATACATGTTGGAACTGACTTTGGAATTGAATTCGTACCTTTCAGTTGAGTATTGTATTTTCTTATTTTGGATATTTAGTAACATTGGTATTTTTTATGATTATATATGCTTTCCTCTATTGTCTATATAATTTTTTTTTCTGTGATTTAATCTGATTAAACAGGGTATAGTGTCACCATGAATGACTTATCAGGCCCTCACTATTAGTCGGTAGTCTATAGTGTACAAGGTAGTGCTCCTGATGTCATGTGACTGACCGGATAGGGGCACCATTGTGTGGAACTCGGGCCAGGTCATTGCAAAGTGGTATTAGAGGATCCAATTTTATTTTCTTATTCTATTGTCTTGCTATTTAGGGAACGATATATAGGATAATACGATGTTTCGAGGCTTGGAAATGAGATCATGCATGGGATTTGAAATCCTAGGTATGAGGCAAAACCAAAGTACTCAAGGTGGGATTGTTGTTATTGACTTTTTCTATTAGAGTTGAATATTATTTCACCTTGGATGACATACATGTTTTGTGATGAGATTATTGTTTCTAATATTTTCTCAGTACTAAGTCATGGACTAGAATTGAAATAAATTTGAGTCTCCATTCATCATTCTAGGAACTCAAGATTTTTTATGACACACATCATTTTGGGCGCGCTTATGAAAAGAGGTTATGGGTATGTTGTTAAGATTAAACTTTTTCGTTCTTGTGAAATTGAAATGAAAATGGTGCCTAACATGAAATTGAAATTGATTTTAAAAGGATGAAATGTTGTGATTAAATTGGTGTCTATATAAGAAACATGAATATGATAATGTGGTTTCCCTTGTTTATTGGACCTGGTGTAGGGTAGTTAAGGGTAGTAATTACACCTCAGTTTTGACCATGAGGTGAGGGTTTGGGAAAAGACTTTTTGTGGATTTTTGTGTATTTCCCTAACATAAATGCCATAAAGTTGTGTAATGAGTCCAAATACATATGTTTGGATTTTTATAGACGTGTCTCTATGAAGGAACTTGTTGAGATGATGAGCGGAGGACATGGTTTTGGGTGATGCTCTAGTGGTTGAAGCTGAGGCACCAATAGTGTCAGGTGAAGAAGTATAAGATATGTCTGGGAGATCTTCTCTCATGTCATGAAATTGATGGAAAGAGACATAGGGGATGTTTTGAAAAACATGTTTGTTCTGATTAGGGTGTTTTAGTTACAACATTCTCTATCATTTATTGGAGAGGGTGGACATGATGGAGATTAGTTTTCGGTTGAGTCCATTGAAAAGATACTCAACCATATAGAGACTCCTGCTGAAAATAGGGTCAAGCTAGTTACTTATATTCTATGAGGATAATCAGAATGCTAGAAGGATTTTCAAGTGTGGACTAGTCATGTTGAGGGTATGGAATGGAAGAATTTTTAGGAGAAGTTATTTGAACATTTCTACCTAGAGACACTAATGTAGAAAAGAGAAGCTGAGTTCCTATGGTTGAATTAGGGTAATATGTCCTTGATAGACTATGTGGGATGCTTTACGAATATATAGTTTTTTTCTAAAACATTAGTAGTAGATGAGGATACTTTATCACGAAATGTTATGGATGGAAATAAATGTGAAATTATGTCCCAGGTGAATATTTTCATGATGAAGAAATTTTTAGAAGTTTTAAATTAGTCTCTTGTTTATAAGGGGATCCTAAAGGAGGATTTCAGTGGTGGACAAGCGATTATTTTTGGATGGTCAGGTGGTAAGAATTTTGAGAGTAGGAAGTGAAATTTTGAGAATTTTAGTTAGAGTATTGGGAAGAAGATTGGACAGTAAGGGGGTCAGTTACACAAGATCTGACCCATGATCATTTCCATCAGTGTGGTAGGATATGAAATTTTCAGAAACATTGTTCCCAAACTCCATTAGAGTTTCATACCTACGACATGATGGGACATTAACAGAGGTTCTATAGGAACCCATGGTAGTCAAGTAGTGATGGAGGAGCTAGACAGAACTAGAGTACGAGAATGGGGTCTTCTACACCATATCAATATGGTAAATAGAGTATTACTGGCTGAGGTGGTAGAGGAGGTAGACATGTTGCTTCTGGGAAAGAGCATCCAAATCAGCAGAGCAGTTCAACTCATGGGAGTTATAAAATATCATTGGTAAGAGGGACAAGGCAGTTTCATGAGATGTATCCAACAATTGTGGATTATGAGGATGGTCCATGAACATTGAGAGTTACTATTTTTTAGCTTCTACATTAGCTGTTGACTTATTTGATACATGTCCCTCTTATTCCTTTCATTATAAAAAATTAGTTAATGGTTTGAACATGGTGGTGGATTTTTTGGGAGGTGTATTGATTACAAATACACTATTGGGTGTGTGTTCTTGAGACATCTATTTGAACAAGGGGTTTTATATTGAGATCAAGGAGTAACATTTTTTATGGGATCTCTATATCCTAGACATGTCAGGATTTAACCAAATTATGGTTATGGATTGGATAGTCGTATGTCGATCGATCATTGATTGTTACTATAAGAGGTTTACATTTACCTCTCTTAAGTGTTATAGTTACATTCACTTGGGGGAGTGGGATATCCTAGTGGGTTGAGTAGGTCTAACCACTCAGAAAATATAAGAGATCACATCGTAGGTTTCTAGTCTTTTGATGGATGAAGGAGTTGTAATACACGACATCATTCCACAAGTGGTGGAACAACATCATGATTTATTTCTAGAAGACTTCACATGGATGCCACCTATGAGAGATATCGAATTCACTATTGAGCTCATGTTGGGGGTTGATCCAGTGTCTATTCCACTATACAGAATGGCATCAATATAGACTCGAGAGTTCATGACTCAGCTATAGGAGTTGGTGTAGAAGATATTTATCCGTCCAGGTCCATTACCTTAGGGACCACATTTATTGTTCTCAAAAAGAGCTGATAGGAGTTTATGTTTGTGTGTAAATTACTTTACGTTGAATAAGTTGAATATGAAGAACTGATATCATCTTTTGTGTATCAATGATCTTTTTAACCAATTTAATGAAGCTTGTGTGTTCTCGAAGATTGACTTGATATCGGGGTA
Source organism: Viscum album (assembly GCA_963277665.1). Lineage (NCBI taxonomy): Eukaryota > Viridiplantae > Streptophyta > Magnoliopsida > Santalales > Viscaceae > Viscum > Viscum album. The sequence continues at coordinate 474,149,422 of OY728128.1, forward strand.
TCATCATTTGAGTGTTTGGAATTATAATATACATAGGACTGATTTCAAAATCATGTATGAACAATATGAGTTCATCATAAGGAATTTTGGTTTTTCAAAAGCACCAGTAGTGTTTGTGACCTCTATGTATTTAATCATCCATCCATACCAAGACCAATTTATGGTGGTATTTGAGGATGAATTCTTGTTGTACTCCAAGACTCATGAAGATAATTCCCAACATCAAGACATCATCTTGATTACACTAAGATATCATCGATTAAATGACATTCTATATAATTGTTAGTTTTGAATTGACCAGCTATACTTATTGTGGCACATAATCTTAGAGGATGGTCTGTCAGTGGACTAAGAGAAGGTCCATGCAGTGGCTTATTGGGAGAAGCCTAAGAATGTTTTTGATATCTGAAGATGTCTGGATAAGATGGATATTATAGGATATTCATCCAAGACATTTTTTGATTGGTAGTAGAACTTTTGAGATTGAATAAAATGGGGATATAGTTCGAATGATTGGAATCTTATGAGTGGTTATTCTAGGTATTAAAGAAGTGTTTGATGTCAAAACTAATTTTGATTTGACACGAGTCAAGTGAGGAGTAAAAAGTATATTTTGAAAATTATGGGATCATACATTGATATTTTTTTATGCATGGTGATAGAGTTGTGGAGTATTTGTCTCAAAAGTTGAGGCCACATGAAAAGAACTACCCTATTCATGACCTCGAGTTGGAAGTAGTGGCTTATGATCTTATGTGTTGGAGACACTATATTTTGGGTGGAACATATGCATTTTATAAAGATCACAATATCATGATGTATATATTTTCCAATATATATTTGAATTTTCATTAGTAGATATGGGTTGAGTATATGTAGCATTTTGATTTTGAGTGGGAATATACACCCGAGAAAGGAAAAAATTTGGCTTACACATTGAGAAGGAAAAATCAGACTCATGTAGTTCATGAATCTAGTGCTGAGTGGAAGATGATGATGTTGCTAGTAGAGATGTATGTTGTGGTTCTGGAGAGTCAGGAGCGGATGAATCATGTATCAGTTTCAGTGGAGTCTACACTTCTAAGATGAATCAAGGACAAATATTATGAGGATATGGAGTCCATGGACAAGTGGGGAAGCTTTGAATATGGAGATACACATTTAAAATAGTTGACATAAGTGGACGATATCATCTATGTGATGAATCGAGTTATTGTGACTTTGAGTATATGATAAGATCTCATGCGGGGATTTCAGGCCTCGAGGTGGGTAGTTCATCTAGGTTTGACCAAAATGCACTAGGAACTAAGACAACGGTTATGGTGGCTAGATATAAAAAAGAAGATCGTATGTTTTTTAACACAATGTTACACCTCTCATCAGGTGAAGGCGGAGTAGCAATGGCCTTGAGGTTTCATACAACTATTTCCTATTCAATAATGGACGTGGGATGACGTGACCAAGGATTTTTTGTTAGGTCATACAAATACTCTTTGGAAGAATGAAATTATATTCATAGCTGTGGACCGACTAAAAAAGGTAGAATATTTTTTACATATACTAGAGACTAACTCAGTAAACAGTCGGGAGAAAAATATTTTTCGGAGATAGTCTGTCATCATAGGGTGACATAGAATATAGTTTTAGGCCATGATTTGTGATTTAAATCACACTTCTGGTAGGGATTATAGAAGTCACTTGTCACACATGTATTATTGAGTATAGATTTCCACCCACAGACAGATGGGCTGTCAGAGCATACTATACAGGTGCTTGAGGATATGCTCTGGGAGTGTGTTCTTGACCCTGGTGGTTCTTGGAAGAAGAACTTGGATCTAGTGGAGTTATCATATAATAATAGTTATCAGGAAATTATAAATATGTCACCACATGGGGATCTTTATGGTAGGTCATGTATATTACCATTATGATGGATGGAGGCTGGTGAGTCAGAGTTTTTGGGACCGAGTCTCATGCATGAGACAACAGAGCAAGTTTAGATGATTCAAAAATGTATGGTTGTGGCTCAAAAAGGATCAATTCACATGCTGATAGATGGAGATGACCCCTAGAGTTTACATAGGGATATCATATTTTTCATTGGTTGTCACCTAGGTTGGGTCACCACAAGATACAGAGACAGTTCAAGTTGGCACCCTGGTTTGTTGGACTGTTTGAGATTATGGAGTGAATAAGTCCAATGGCATGCCGATTGGATAATACATAGAAATTCATCACTATGTATGATTTTTACCATGTATTACAACTTCAGCAGTACCCCCTTGACATTTCCCATGTGATCGATGTGAATGATGACGATCTTGAGATAAATGTTTCCTTTAAGGAGCATCTGATACGCTTGTTGGATTGTAGTGATAAAGTGTTTAGGGGAATTATTGGGATGTTAGTGCAAGTATTATTGAAATAGGGATGTGTATAGGATGATACATGGGATAGGGAGGAAGATGTGTGGGATTAATGGCCCAATATTTTTTAATCGGAACCCTACAGAAGCTTGGGAGTATAGATTAAGGAAGAGCTGTTATAAGGTGGGGAGATTTTAATACCATTTATTTTTTTAGGATTGAATATATTTAAATTTTTGGTCAATATGGGTTGTTTTTAATTTAATTTTCTTCTTAAATTAAATAAAAACCTTGAATTTTACACCCCTGTATGCTTTTTTTACCATGTTTCAAAAGTTCATGAATGCAAATTATACCCCATGTAACTGTCTTTCACCACATGTCAACATGTATCGATATAAGATATCACCGCATGTAATTAGATATCACTATGTTTAATATTTCACCACATGTAATTTGATTTCACCATGGGTAGTATTTCACCACATGTAATTAGATATCACCTTGAGTAAGATTTCACTCTATGTAATTGGATTTAACTATGTGTAATCTTTGAATAATTGATTTATGGTATGATAGGATTTCCTTAAGAAAGAGGAGAAATAAAATACAAATCATTATACATGTTTAATGAGTATTCATGTTGTGTAATTTCCACACCCAAATTTTTAAAAACACATTTCCATCATCGCGTAAACCCCCTGCACCTGATTTTCTTGGATGTAGAAGCTTTAAACACCACATTTTTTACCAAATACATCCTGTGAACCTATACATTAGATTGAAACCCTTCCACACATTTCAATCATTTACCAAGGAACCTCTGTGCACCTCCTTCCTTTTTTTAGGTCTTCTTCCATTGATTTATAGGAGTATACTTTGGTCTAGAAGTGATCTTGAATCATATTTCAAATATATGGACCTAGATTTTTATAGTACCTATTTCAGTTATTAATCTAGATCCAGATATATTTCTAATGGATTATCTAGTTCTTGTCAAGAAGAATCGAATATCCAAGTTCTATCATAGACGTAGGGATATTTTCACTGCTTCCTCCACTTTTAAGAAGTCAGGTCTCACTCATTTTCATTAATGCATTCATGATAGATTATTCTCAATTTGGGGAAATTCATTGGTGATCATTCTTCATCACCTTTCATGATGTGTTTGGTCTGAATTCACAATCCCATAGTCATCCGTTTTTCTTGTATATGTATGTTGTAGGATTTCTAGATTATCCCTCAATTGATGAAACTAATTAAATTAATTAATGTGGTAAATTAATTAGATGTGAATGTTTTGAAATTTTTGAATTTAGGGATTAATGAATAAGATAATTAATATGGAGAATTAATTGTTATGGGATTGAGAAAGTCATGTTTAATATTTGAATTAGAAAAATGGTTAATTAATTGGTGAAATAATTATCGATGTAAATGATCGAGAAATAGGTATAAATAAATGTGATGTTAATTATCAAATTATCATTTTGTGATCAAGAATAATTAATTGATTAGTTAATTATTTAATTTTTAGATTTTGAATGTCTAATTGATTTTATAATTATTAAATATGAAATTTCTATTTTTCATTAGTTCTAGAATTATTTAACGAATTACATTAATTAATTTAAGAATTATTTAATGGACCTTATTTTGGTTGTTAGACATGGAGTTATACACCAATGGGTTTTGGGTGTTAGGCATGGTTTTCTCCACCAATGGGATTTGGGTGTTAGACATGGAGTTCTACATCAATTGGATTTGGGGTCTTAGACATAGTGTTCTATACCAACCATATAAAAAATTAATGGGATTTTAGGTGTTAGACATAGCATTCTACACTGATGGGATTTGGGTATGCCAGACCTGGTGTTATATACTGATGATTGATCTATCTGTATTGGTGAGAACTGAGATGATATACCGAGTGTTCCCCACCAATTATAAATAATATAAAATGGAATTTTGTGACCAAGACATAGTGTTATACACTGTTGATATTTTTGTTGTTAGAATTGGTGTTCTACGTGGGTCGTATTTTGAGTGTTAGACAGGGAATTCAATAGTAAGGATACATATTTATAAAAATTGACAACTGAATGTGTGACACAATTCCAAACCAATTGTCACTATTGTTAACAAAGACGAATTGATATTGCAATAATTTTTCAATTATGCATTGTAACTATTCTCTTTACAAAACTGAATATACTTTTTATTAATTGGATTTTTTTTGACACTGTTAGTGTTGGCCTACTAAGTAATACTCACAACCTATTTAGTCTTCATGATTGGTACCTTAATATACATTATTGATTGAAGATAGGTTAAGGTAAATGTCCCTAAAATAGATTTCTAATTGAGGGTAGAGTTTGGAAGAGGGAATTAGATATGGTTTAGGACCTGACTGAGAGTTGTTAGTGTCCTTACTTTTAGTTTCATTTTAGAAACATTGCCTCCTACTTTGGAATGGTTTGTTTCCTATTCAATTGAGTACTATATTTTTCATATTTTTGTTATCTTGTGATATTGGTACTGTTTATGATTATATATGCTTTCTACTATAGTATATTTATTTCTTCTAGTGTTTTACTCTGATAAAAGAGGGTATAGTCTCCATATTAATGACATACCAAACCCCCACTACTGGTCTGAATCCTCTAGCATAGTGGGAGGCACACATGAGGTCATATAACTGACTGGATCAAGGCACCATTATGTGGTACCTAGGTTGGGACGTTACACAATTTTCCTTCTTTTAGAAATATGTTATATTATGCACCAATCTTCTTTTATGAGGTGTATATATAGAGACTTTAACATGTAATATTATAATTTTTTTCTAATGATATTAAATGTATCATTTCAACATTATTGTTTCATGGGGCTTATGATTCAATGTTACCAAAGTTGTTATAGTTTTTTTTATAATTTCATTGTTTATCAGGAATTCTCATGATTATTCTTCAAATAATTAATTATTATGATATATATGTGAATAAAATAATGTTTTTTTCTCATATGTATATCTATATAGAATTAATTTTTCCCTTCATTTTACTCTCAATATGTACTCAATTTTTCTAAATAATAACATTAATAAAAAAATATCTGTTTCTCTCTTTAGTCGAAACCACTTTTTCTTCAAAAATCTATTTTTCTACTAATATTTTTAAAATGTCTTTAACATATTAAAAATGATTTATTAATTATATTTTTTCACTTGATATACTTTTTAAAAAAAAATTAAAGTAATATTCATTTATTTCCAAACAAGGTCAGTGTGGCTTTTACTGAAAATTTTAATGTAATATTTATTATAACATGTACAACCTGAATAGAAATATCCCAAAATCATTAATGTTATTTTATTTGAAGATTATATTATAAAATTTTCAAGGTTATTTTCATATAAATTTTTTCTACTATATTTTTAAAATTTTTAATTTCATAATGTTGATTTTCAAAGAAAAGAAATTTTCCTTATGAAATGTTCCAAATGATATTTGTTTTATAATAATATTTCATCTATGGTAAAATATTTTGTTGATAATTTTTCATTATTTTGGATATTATCAATGGATAAAAATATTATTATTCTAATGAGTGGTTTATTTTTATAATGAAATGATTTTTATGAAACGTGTATCTCTTCATTAGGTTATACAATGATAAAATGCTTATGAAACCTGCTTCTTTTCCCATGGAATATGTTTTGATGAAATGATGCAAAGATAATGAAACTTTTTTCATTTCCATTGGTTATTCTGTGATGTTATATTGTTGAAACACATTTATTTAATGGGTTTTGATATGATTAATGTATTATGATCTTATGGAACACATTTGTATGATTATAACTATATTATTAGTGGGAGCTATTTATCCCTCTAATATATCTGGTAAAGAGTGATATGTAATTTGATAAACTGTACTAGAGTGAGGAGTGAACCAAGTTCAATAAGGGACTCTTTATATTATGATCGTCATGGGATTGAACCCATACCAGTACAATGGTTTTTAAAGTAAACCCATTCCATTATGATAATCTCATAAATTATCCTTCAACTACTAACTAAATAATTTTCTATTTTTATATATATTACACCAATCTATGCATTAAAGAAATGTTATTTTCTCATCATTTATTTTATTTTATTCAATTTTAATTCATTTATTATGAACTACCTATGTTTATTCCACGATTCGTTTTTTTATAAATGATATAAATGGTAGGATTGTATTATGTTTTATCTCGTTCCCATTCCAAAATGATAATGATATGTTGATATATATCTTATTTACCCTTATTTAGCATCTGATCTCACCCATTATTATGTTTCCTTTCCCAAGGATATGATGAAAGGTATAATGTATGAAATATATATAATAAGGGTTATAGTTTTGAAGAACATAGTTAGAGATGACATAAATCACTTATGGGCTAGTTTCTTATGTGTCCATTTTTTACTAAGGAACTAAAAATAATGGTTGTTGCATGGATAATTATGTTCTATAATTAATATTCTGCAATTAAGATGTAATATTTTGGTATGAGTTTTTTGGGTCTGAACAATGTAAGTCATTATATAAGAAAGAAAAATTAAATTCATACATAATTTTTTTTGATATATATTGGTTGGATAAACTTTTGTTTCCTGTGAATGTATCCAATATGAATATTGATGTTTTTAATTTAAAATTATATAATTCTTAAATAATAAATTATTTTTGAATTTAAACAATTTAATTATAATTAAATTATTAAATTATATAATTTTTCTTTTTTATTTGAAACATATTACTAAAAATAATAATAATATCATTATAGTTAATTAAATAAAATTATAAAATAAAATGAGTCATTCAAATTCCTATTTATTGACAAAATAAAATAGAGGTACGATAAATTATTAAGTTTAATGGTACGTGGTTAATGATATTTAATACTGAAATCGATATTTTCAAAGAAAATTTTATATGTGTTTTGTATTTTTATGTAAATAAATTAAATAAATAAATTTTAGATGGGGAATCTAAAATAATTAATCAATTTATCAAAAAATTATTTGATCTGGTTTAATGTGTAAAGTAAGTTTTAGATTAAATGAACACTTCATTTTCAAATATTCATTTTTTATAAAAAGTGTATTTATAATTATATTATGCTTTAATTTAAAATTTATATTTATGAAATTTAGATATATATTTAGATTTTATTAAATACATATATTTAATCATCACGTCTAAATTATTCTATAATTTTATTTTTATTTTTACGCATAAAAATAGCTTACAAAAGTAAAATTTGAGTTGACAGTATAATTTTAAAAGAGAAAAATGAGTTTCACTACTTATATATACCTAAAATATCATAAGGACCAATACCTAAATTTTCTTATTATGTAATTCTCACCCACCCCTCATTCTATGTGTACTATTTCTTCCCTTATATCCAAATACCTTATTAAAAATGACAACCTTATACCATAAGGAATATGTATTTTCATAAATTCCCCTCAAAAATCCAAATTTAAATGGACCCCATATTTGCTAATTCAAAACCACTATTTTCAATTATCTCTATATTTAAAAACTACCCATTTTAATCTCCTAAATCAATTTTAATCTTTGGATTAATTCTTGAACAATTTTGGAGGCCTAAGTCTCTCTTTCTAGAGTAAACAATTCTATGAAGGCATGGGTTCATAAATGGTAAAAACGTACCTTTATAGAGATCATCAGTATGGTTAAAAGGTTATTAATTAAATTTAGTTTGAAATAAATAATTTTTTTGGAAATAATTTTTGATTAATTTTATTCTCTTTCTCTCTAAGTTACAATTTATTTTATTCTCATCAATATATATTATCATTTAACTTGTCTTATTTAAATATTACCAATGTCTAGATCAAAATTTTTCTAAATTGATGTTTTTAACTATAAATTGGATTATCAAATCTTTTTTTCTTACAAATATTTATCTTCTATATTTAAATTATTTTATTCACATATATGCATATATGATTTCATAAGGTTATTGATTCTTGTCCATTAATTTCATTATAAAGTAATGAATGGAATCATTTTTTTTCATTTTTCCCATTATTAGTTTCCTAATTTATTTTTACATAATTACAAATGTATGAGAGGAATATTTCATTTATTTCTACCAAGTGAAATAATTTCCCAACTATTTTATATTGTTTTAATTATGATGATTCCTTTGAATGTATTCATGGTTTAACAAAGTAATTTTTGTTTCCATTGTTTTATCCATTATTTTCTAATTAACCAAATGTTATCCAAATTAATGGATATTGATTACTAATTTTTAATTGATGATTTTGATTCAATTATAATTGTGTTTTTATCCATTTTCATTATCCTTCAAAATTACATATGTTTCACTATGGGCATGCCCTGATAACACAATCAACCTTCTTTCTCAATGTGTAATATAATATTATTTTCCTAAAATCAGAAGGAATATAATTAAATTTGATCATAATAATTAAATTATGAAAGTATTATAAATTTATATATATATAATATTTATCATAAAGTGATGGTTGGTTTTGGTATAACTCTCTCATACAAATATTATGAGATCAATAAGGTACATGGGTGTTTAGCCTATGTACAAATATTTATGTTGCATATATGTTCAACCCAAATCCAAATTGTTAAGGGGTCCAGGTGGTTATGATATTTCCAAAAGGTAATGGGTTGTGGGTTATGATAAATTGTCAAAAAATTTATAGGTTGTGGGATTTTATCCAATATCCAAAAAATAATGGGGTGTAAGTTGTTTCCTGTTGTCCACTATATATTGGGTAGGTTTTTAGAATAGTATATTATAATATAATATTCATGGTGTTTAACGTCGATATATTTTATGACTTATTACAATATGTATATACCTCCATTATAGGTTTTGAAATATGCCTATATAATTATTATTAAATCATGTTTCCACAATCCTATGACTCAATTATTAGGTTAGGTACAAATACTATTGACATAATACATGTTTCTAATATTTTTTTATGTGGTATGGTTTCCTTATGTAATGTTCATCTAAATTTATTTTGTTTACATGCCCACATGGCTATTTATACTTACTTATTATCTTCATATGTTTCCACTTATGATTTCCCTTAATAAGTAATGAAGCACATCCCTTTATTAAATTTATATTCCGTAGGTTACGAAGATGTGTATAACATATGATATATCAAAAAGGGATTGTAGTTATGAATTTTTTTATAACATATGATATTTCAAAAAGAGATTCTAGTTTCTTGTTAATATGATGAAATGATTACAATGATGTAAATTTTTTTTATCTAATCAGTAAATAAATTGTACCCATAGTCTCTATGGTGTCATTTATTGTGATATATAATTAATATTAATTTAAAAAAAATTATATACATTTACATTATGGTTGGGTCAACCATGTTGGTATCATAGGTTGATTTAGTAATTTTTGGGGATTAGGTAATATAGAATTAGTGGATAGATCTTTATACAACCTATGATAAACAAAAAATGATATAGGATGAAACTAAAATGAATAAGTTGAGTTTAATAACTAATAATTTATTACAAAATTGAATTTATTTTAAACTTTATATGATTTATAACTATATTTGATAGAAAATTATACTTAAACTACCATTTTTTTACATAGGAACTTAAGATAGATTCGTGAAATTTTGGTGATGATAGACACATTAAATAATGAAAATATCTTATATAACAAAAAAATAGTTATAGTGATAGGTCACACTCTTCGTTATAACCATTGTGTGTATTGATGTAGTTTATATCTATAGTATTTGAGATCATTTAAACTATTTTCATGGATGTAGTTCATGTATACAGTGGGTATGACCTGGACCATAGTGCATGTGTTCCCTATATTATAGGGATGTGACCTGAGGATATAGTGTCCCCTAAAAAATTATTCTCCCATTTTTCTAAACCACATCTCATGTTTATAACTAAATATGCTCCACCACATTACCAAGAACCGAATTAGTCATATATATAAATATATGAATACAAATACTATTTTTGAAATATAATTTATTATTTTTATGAAATTAATTATATTACATTTATTCTGAAAATAAAGAATTCCATAGTCATGTATGACCATTTCCATATTTCGTTAGTGACATTCATTACAACCATGGGAAATAAAGATAATAGATATGGGGTTTGAGTGTTAAGGCCTATAAAAATGGTCATACATGACTATGGATACAGGGGGTAAAGTGTGAAGTCCAAAAGTTACATTTATAGGGAAATGTTGATATATGTGGCTAGTATTCATGATTATAGAGTAATATGGTTCTAGGAGGATCCTAGACATAGTTATGTAGGATTACAGTTATTAGTAGCTAGCCTTGAATGCATATTACCATGGTCATGGAGAATAGTTGATACATGTGGCTTATATTATTTCTCATATATGACTATGGAGATAGATGTATAGGTGTGATGGTTTAAAGACACATTAATAGAGAAATATTTTTATAGGTGGATTTTAGGAAAGGTTAAATATGAATGTGCCTATTGGATCCAAGGTGTGAGGGAGTATCTCCATAGTTATACATAACCATGGTTATAGGTTCTTTCACATGCCACTCCCATTGAAAAATGTCTTCCCATGTTGTGGTGTCCTATCATATAGCCGTAAAATTTTGTACATACAGTTATAGGTGACATGAAACTAGGAGAATCAATCACCCATGGCTATAGGGTAGTTATAATCATAAGAACATCACTTGTGGATTTATTACTAGGATATATCTCTATTTTATATTTGTGTTTTTTGATTCTATTTCAATTAATTCCGAAAAATCTTTTAATGTCTCTAATATTATTATTTTTATATCCCCAAAGTGTAAAAATTGAATTATTGATGAAAAACATATTTGGTGTCTTGATTACATGTAATGTATATGGTAGTTCATTGATAGAAGATTATGCTTCCTACAACCATTACTATTATCCCTTTACCAAAATTTGATGTGATTTTCGGTTAGGATTTCCCTTGTATATATAGCCCATATTAATTACTTGGATTTTGAAGTCACAGTTCATATAATTAATCATCCAATAATCATATATCATTGAAATATTAAATAAAATCTATCTATGTAAATTAGATCCATTGCATAGGTATTAATACCTAATCATGAGGGGTATATACAAAAATAGATGGGGGAATTGATGAATGGATTATTTTATAATCTAGATAATGGTTTTATACAACCATTTTATTCACTATTGGGTATAAGTATACTTTTTTATGGATTAATATTGATAAATATATATATATATATATATATTTGTTTATTTATTTTCAGGAACAAAAAATGATTTTGATCACGAGTAAGTATCATTTATCATGTGTAAATGAGTTTATTCTTCAACAATGAAGGGATTAATACATCTCAAATATAGATCATTGATTTTGATAGGAACAATTATATTTTAAATGATAATATATATGAAATACTACCTTTTATACTAACCATGGACACTATAAAGTTATTGTGGTGTAATTTGAACTAGTAAATACACCTTGAATTGACATGTATTTGTTTGATTACATGATCCCACATCTATTTTGGGGTTTAAAACATATATTTTAATTCCATGATATGTTTTTAATGGTCAAATATATACTTTTTAGGTTTTTATGTAGTCATAATAGGATCTCAATCAAATTTTTTAAAGTGAAGCTGATTTTTGTAGTCAATCATATTAATTAATATTTGAAATGAATTTCTATATTCTATTTCAAAACAAAATTTCTATTTTTGGGTAAAATAATCATTGAATTGATTTTTTTGTCGTAATTTGAAATTTTTTTATGATATATTTTTTCAATACCATATTTGTATTTTTAAAATTTAATAATTAGGGAAAATTTATTGTTGAAATTTAATAGAGTTAATTTTTTAATTGGGTTTTTGGAAAAATATATTTAAAATATTTTCATAATAATGTGATGCTAAATTTTAATATATTTTTTTGAATTTATTGTTATTTTATGAATCCAATAAATCAGTGACTAAATATGAATGAAATTTTATTTCATATTTTTAATGGTTAAATTTTAAAAAAAAATTAATGAAAAAAATTCTAATGTAATGATTTCACATGATGTTCAGACATAATGTATGATGTTTCCATGGTTATTTTATTATTCAAAGATACACCATAAGTTAATGAAAAGAAAAATTTTCATGTCAACATGAAGCCTAGTGAAAACAACTAAGTGCATCCCAAAATACTAAATACAAATGGTGGAAGGGGAGAACCTACTGTATAAATAATCTAATGTTACCATGGTCTCATAAGTAACTATAAATGATTGAATATACCTACCATACATTTTATCATTATATTACCATGATCCATAATTCCCCACCTTATATTAAAAAAATTAGTTGTGGTAGTCTTTAATCATGTGTTATCTTAAGCTACTATTTGAAGGAATTAAAATAAGACAATGTTTTTTTCCTATAATAATAATTTATGGCACCCTACAGTAGTGAACAAATGAACCCAAGCTCTATATCAAACTAAAATAAAATCTTGATGCACTTCTAAGTTTCATCATGCTTGGTGTTGGGTTCATCATCAAATAACTACATCAAGTTCATCATAGAATAAGAATCTGAGAAATAGGACGAATTTGATGAATTACAGGAGATTGGGTTTCATTTGGAATATTATGGAGGACAATATTCATTGATATTTCGTTCCTATATCAAAATATTAATGATTAAAAAACACTAATTTGGTGATCTTTGAACAATTTAATTTTGATGGTTTATTATTAAATATGTATTTTTGGGTCGATGACTATCGTATTGTAGGTTTTTTATTCAAAGATAATGAAGGAGTTCCCCATTTTCTTATAATTATGTGACCATACAGTTGAATCATGGAAAACAAATGGTACCTGATAGAATTTTTCATTATTGCTTCATGTCATCATTTCATTATGAGTATGTCATGCTTATAAATCTAGGGTGATAAAATCAATATTTGTAGATGAAACAAGGAAGATTTACACTTTGATTATTGTCAAAGTAGATAATAGATCATTATGAATGGTCCTAGATCTACATTGTATGTTTTTTCATTGTTAATCGGGGTAGGGGAATTATATTGAAAACCATGTGGTGAAGGAGAATATAAATTGGTCATTTGGGTTCAGTGAGGATGGAAATATTGTGATGATCATGTTTTGAGGGAATATGAGAAATTTTTTTGTCTTTGTTCCTTGTGCTGGAAGAGATGAAGAATAAATGGATTTCAATAATATATGATGATGTGAATGTGAGTGTGATTAATAATAAAATCTATATGTTTTATGAAATTCTTCAATAAATAACTATCATCAAACTGAGAACATATTCAATGATGTCAATGTTGAGGTTGTTCAATTAAATACAATGTTTATGTAGATCATGATAGATGTTTGTGGGTGGATCAGTATCTATTTCAGCATGAAATGATGTTTTCAGAACTGGTTCTTACTAATGTTTACTGAACCTTGTGTAGTTGATAATAGAGTTTTTCATGATCAATCAACTAGCCATATAAAATAATCACATACTAGAAATTGTATGAGAATCATTAATTATAGGGGTAGATTTGAATTAAATGACAAACTAAATGAGGATATATTTTATTAATGTGATAGAATTAGTATGCTGAAATACATGTCCACATTTATTCATTGATAATTCAAGTTAAAATTTTCTTTTATGACACAAAAAAAGGATATACAGAGAGGAATATTCTACATGAACTTATCTTCTTGTTAGTCGGTTTAAAATAATTTTCGTCCATTTATAATTAAATAGAGGGATACTATTTTTATTTTTGGGAGACCTAAATAATCTTTCTAACATTTTATCTCTTTTCTTATCCACATTATTCTTTATATAATAACTTACTTTATAAATAAAACTTTATTTTGTTCACTGTTCTCGTTCATAGTAAGTGATCTACCTCCAAACAAGGAAGGATAGATTTTAGATCTTATTCCTTTTTGAAAATGTATAAGTATCCTAGATATCTAAAAATAATTATGATCAATAACTTTGAATTATATCTTAGTTGTTCATAATTTTAAATTGGGATGATGGGAAATAATTTCTATTTTAAAGAAATATTTTGCAACTTTAATTTAATAATTATATTATTATTTATATTTATTTAACTATGTATTGTGTTTGGAGAGGTTGTGTGTTATGTTTTCTTTATTAATATAACCTCTCCCTATGATATATTTTTGAGAGTGGTGGTTATATTTAGATATTATTTTCAATGTATGTATATCACTCATGTATAGGATGATATTCTGGGCATGATTTATTATTACATAAGGTGAGTGAGGTGTTTGATTTGAGAGGGCAATCATAAATTTAGGGATATTGAGATTTATGTACTAATGTTTTCTTATATTAGTGATATACAATAGAGGAACTAATCAAAAAGGAAGTAGTTTTTTTTCATATTATCTTTTTTTTCAAGTATAACTTTATTTTTATCCTTATTCATATTTCTTTATTCTTGTGTTTTTCTCTTTCCAAAACAATTTTCTAAATTACTTATTCTACTTCATTAAATAGTAAAAAAATTTAAAAGACACCCAGATAAACACACTGACTCATTGAGGCCAATCCTTGTGTTATCCACTATGATAAATCCTGGGAAAATATAAATGTATCATTATTTGTTCATATGAAGAGACAAAATATTTTGGAATCATTTCTAGGGATACATGTTTGTTTTAGGGAATATTTATTTTCAATTTCATCCCTAAAAAATACTAATATAGAAAAAATAATTAAACATCCTAAACCCCTAGAAGACATTTTATATTTTGTTTCCTATAATATTTGGGAAAAAATTATCATTTTGAATGAAGGTGAGTTTAAGAATCTAATTTTTTTAATTTAATGATTTGAGGTAATCTTATATTCAAACCATTTTAAATGAAGTAAAATAATTTTCACAAATTTTCCCACAAAATTAAATAGTATATGTTCTAATAAAAGAGATAGTCCCTATAAAATATGAGGAAATGGAAAATCAAATTGAAGCATGTAAATAATTCCAAAATCTATATATTGAAACTACATTTTATGGTTGGGGGAGAGAGGAACAATTGACTAATATGTATTATTGGGATTAATATTTTATGAGATCATCTACCCTATTAAATTTAATAATTTACTATTATTAATAATGTGTATGTTATATCTTAAAACCATTCCCCAATTTACTCAGAATGGTTAGTCTTTATTCTTAATGTTCAAGGAAAGTTATTTACATTTCATATGATAGTTTTAATATGAATGTATATGTTATTTATGTTTATCACCATTAATATGAGGAATGAATTATAAGTGATGTGTGTGGACCTCTATAGCCCATAGATGCATTAGTCGGTCTCATAAGATAAAATATGGTCTTGGCATGAGGCCTTGAAAAAATTGTTAGTTATGGTCTTGGCATTATGCATTGATGATATGGTAATGATTTCCAGCACTATGCATTCCCTCACTATTAAAGTATTAATTGAAAGTTCTTGTGGTTATTAAACTAGTATAATACACTTGATTATTCTTCGTTATGGAATTATTTACTCAACTTTTCTATCTACCATAATGTGTTCATGTTTATTTTTTTTATGTAATGTGTTTTTAGGTATTATACATGCCTAATATTTATGTTTATGATATATTTCAGTGTATTTTTTACCATGAGTGAGCATTTGAGCTCACCCCATTCTTATGTTTCATTTTCCCAGGACATGAAGAGTAATATTTTCAATGACATGTTGGGATAACCTAGTAGTTATAGATGTTTTCAAATGAATTTATATACTATATTTCATTTCAATTTTTTATTCTGAACTTATATATGTTTATACGTCTTCAAAACTGATAAATTGATCGATCCCTCAGTATTTTATTCATTGTAATTATTCCAATATATTAATAAATTCACCAACATTGGGTTCTGGGGTTGGGGCTTTACAGGTAATTTTAACATGTTTAATATAACTATTTTTTTTGAATACATTGGCTAAATAAAAACTTTTTACAATGTGCATGATATTTTATGCATTTTATTTATAATTTTACACTAATAAATGAAAATTTTACCATTTGAAAATGAAAATTTTTTAAAAATAAAATTTTAGTTGAACAATTGATATTAAATATGTATGTTAATCATATTATGTGAGTCTCATTCCATTCAAGCATAATTAGATTTCTAATATTCATAATTTCACATGAGAAATATATATGGGTTTGCATATAAATTCAATTTTAACATAATGCATAGGGTTAATCCTCAGCTAATATTTGGTGGGAATAAGTCTCTCTCTATTTATATTGAATGGTTTTTTATTATAAATATATGTTTTATTAAACAATTCAATACACTTCTTTATCCCGGAATGTCTCAATTTATTGTATTCATTATTTTTAATAAATTTAATTTTTTGAATATTTATACTGAAATTATATTTCATTATCTATTGGCTCATTATTTAAAGGATATATTTATTATTGTAGCTAATATATTCTAATAATTAATACAATATTATGTGTCTTTATATTATACAAACTCATATGTCGAAAATTATTTCTTTTAATTTCATAAAAATATATAGTTATTCGAAAATATTTTTTAATAATCAGTTAAAACCAAGTTTATTTATATATTATAATTATTTATTTTTTTACAATGTGAACCATAAATCATTCTAGATAATTATTTCCTTTTCATTAACCACTCATTAATTAATTAATGGTTTACAAATTAAATAATATGGATCCAAATTTATTATAGATTTATGATGATAACATTGAATATAAACAATAAGTATGTATGTAATAATTTTTGGATATGTTAATGTTTCCCCACTAGTTTTGGATGTATTGTAGTAAGAAAAAAATAAATTTTTCTTCATATAATATCATATTCTCCATATAATTGCATTAAATTTCATGATTCATTCTTAGTATATATCAATGGTTGTAGAATGATAAATTATTGATTAATTACTGGGATTTTATTAGCATCACACTAGACAATCAGTGATTTTTTATGTTATATAGTGTATTTATAAAATATGTGGGTTTTATATAATTCATCATTTGTATTTTTATACAAGCTTAGTGTTATAAAACTATTTCATTATAATCAATTTTTGAATTATTGAGATATATACAATAAACAAAAACCAAGGGTTATGTATAATCTATTAGTGTTTGATATGTATATTGATGATACAATTTTCTTAAGGTCAGTTATGGAACATTATTAATTAAATCCATCCAGGTAATTTTTTCAATATAGAATAAAAAATCTATGCTTCATTCATGTCTATAGTTGTAGGGTTATCATATAATTGTAGGGATGGGTGTCCTATTATGGTTTATATTTCAGAAAATATTTTTTATGATATTCTATATTAATAGTTTCATGATTGTATTATAGTTATTATCATATCAATAAAAATATATGATGAAAATGTATATTCCATTAGGTCTTCTATATAATTATTTCTTTTTGTGGTCATAATTCCTCAATGGAACATAAAAATACATATATTTATTGAATTTTAAAAAATATTTGATTTGGTTGATTAATAATCATATATTTAATGAATCATTTTTATATGATCTATTCCTATCAATATATTTTAAATTTTTGATATTTGTTTATAGGTATATTTATAGTTAATTTTTTTTATCATGTTTTCAAATTAAAATTATTAGATAAATGATAATCTGTTAAGGCATCCAAGGAGTGTTATTGGAAATTTAATACCCATAGTGGCTCATGAAATAGATGATAAAATATGAACATATAATGTGAGATCCCTTCCTTGGCTGCTGGGAAAAGGGTTTTTTGGAATTAGTGGCCAGTGAGAAATATTTACTAGTAGTCTAAGAACATATTATCTTAATAGATTATTTTGGTAATTTTTTGTCCAAAAATATTCAACACCGTTGTTTCCCACAATGGTCCTTGAAAAATATCATAATATTTTTTTGGTTGTTCCCAATGCATTCTTCTTGATTTAAAGAGATATAAACATTTATAATGTTTTTTTATTTCAATTATATATATAGATGATATTTCAATCCATTCAAGGCAAGGTATTATATTTATTGGTTCTCTTCTCTAAATAATAGAATATAATTATAATATTTATTTTACCGAATTCTAGAATGTTTCTATAGAATTGTCTAATAAGAGGATATTTGGACATATTTATTAAAAAAATTCCTCTAATTGGAAAAAAATCATCTTTATATAATTCATTACATCATTTAATAAAATTTCTATTTAGTACAAGGTATATAATATTATGTATATTGGTTGGATAGATATAAAAGTTAATCCATATAGTTATGAGTCATGTTAATTAATAGTAAAACTCCAATATTACAAAAAAATTACCAATATATGAGAATGAGAAATATTTATTTCCTGTTATCTAAATTTCATTTTTACCCATGATCTTAGAATTTTTTATAAATCTTGATTTGATACTCAGACAAGGGATATTTGTTTAGGGCCCTCTCTAGGCCACATATGGAAATGGTAGAGGATATATTGGGCATGTGTTATGTGAATGTTATTTCATTTATAGGTCTAACCTATGTGTTATAACAATTAAACTGTAATTTATATTATGAGGTCCATATAAATCCTCTAATAGTCGAGTTGTGCACATATAGTGGGATAACCCATATCAACCTCATCAGACCTAGTGTCAGCGTATGAAGAGTTTTAGCAAGAGTAAACTAATGATAAGATAAATATAAAATGACTTGTACTAGGGTCATAGTTATCAAAATGATTATAGCCAGGGACTCATGACAATGTATCTATCTAAAATATAATTATTTAATAAACAGTAATTATAAATTAAGGTTAATGGGGATTTTGAAAATATAATCTTCTTTTTAAAAAAAATGAAGTTGGTGTGAAAAATAATTCATGTATGGACCTATTGATTTAATTACATATTTTAATTAATTGAAAAAATTGTTTTACATAGAGTGGGATGGCTTGAATTAAATCATGTTTCTTCCCATATAAAATATGGATGATTTGGATCAATGAGATAATTGTTTTAGTAATGTGAAAATTTGAATGAAAATGGGTGTTTATATCTTATGATTGATATATATATTTTATTTTTTTCATTAAATATTAATTGGGAGAATATAAAACTGAAAATCTATTTTTTGTTTCATAGATTATTGACCAAAAGTTTTTTGGGATGTTTGGTCATTTGGAAGATCATTGAAAATGTATTATGTAGTTATTATGATGTGGGATTATTAAGATTATATAGGTAAATGGATAATTATTTCTTATGTAGAAATTAGTTTATGGGACTATGATTTTGAAATTATAATTAGGGTCATGTATAAGGATAGATAATGGGGTTATTCAATTATATGATGAGTGTAGTTGATTACATGCTATATAACCCTAATCATTATTAGAGCTAGTATGATTGAACTAAATAGTGGGAATTATGGTTAGACTTTGATGACATATAGGATGTGACTTATTAGTATAATGAAGTTGATATGGACCTAAATGATGTAACTAGAATGGCTATTTTAGCATTTGGTTGATTATCATTAATTTCTTATTTTTTATTTTTACAAAATCCATCATTTTGTCAAGGCTGATAAGAAACCCTAATATGACTTGAAAACCAAGAATAATTGAATTTATGACCATTTAAAATTAATAAATTACACATATGACTCAAAAACACAGAATGAACCCCTCTCCCATTACCGAATGAATGTACAAACATTACTCACAAAAAACAATGAATTATACTATCCTCGCCTCACAAAGAGCATCAAAAGGCCCAAACCCAAGACTGTGTCTTCCTTATACCTCTCATTACTCTATATGGTCATCTTCACATTGGGAATACTATCTATCTAATCTATTATTATTAGGCTTCTCTAGTATAGTCACACCGCACTACATTGATGTCCCATCGGCTAATTGCAACAAAGGCATAGTACATGATATGAAATCTAAATTAAGTTAAATTGTACCACTACTACAAAACGTCACAATATTACATGTATGAATATAGTAACATAGTAAATTTTATCAATCATGATTTGGGTTGTTGATTTTTGCAGCATTGTAGGGAGTATTTACCACATGGGTAGAACCCCAACTATATGTAGACAATTCAAAAGTTTTGTATAGTGATCATATATAAATATTTTATTTTAAACATTTTATTTTATATTTTTCAAATTTATGATATAGGGGTCATATTATCCTTATGATATTAGTTAACCTCTTTATACTAGGTGACAAAATCTAGTGTATAAAAAAGAACTCATAAGTTCTTGTGGAAAACTGGGTTGTGGATAACAGAATATGGAAATGGACATTAGATCCCTTTTATGTTGTTTTATGTTTAATATATATGGTCTACTAATGAATTTAAGGGTGATTAATGCATATAATGTTTAATTTCATGATTATAATTCATTTTTATAATAGATTCCCAAGTAACAAATATAGTGAAAAATATGATTTTGAGATTTATTGGTATTGTAAATGAAAACATTAATTGATGTTATAAAATTGGTGGTTTTGATTCAATAGCATAAACATATGGAGATGGGGATGTTTTCATAATAAATCCCCATATTCTGAATCCATCTCGAATAATATCATTAGAAAAAACTATCCTCCAAAAATATTAGTGATGATAAAAAAATAATTAATAAATCAAAATCATTATATTTTATTAAGATATTTAGAGGTGATTAACTATTGTTGGTTGTGTGGGAACTCATAAATAAATGAAATGTAATGAAAAGGATACAAGATAATTAATGTTTTTAACCATTCCTATAAACCATTAGATGTTTACTACGTGGTACCTTTTATAAAACTCTCAAGATGAAAGTTATCCCACTATGTTTTTTCATGGATGAGATCATTAAAGATAAGGGTCATCCTAACCCAAATAATAGTGAACAAAATAATAAGGTCATGATATCTTATATCCCATTTCTGTTCTTGATTCTAATGTATTATGTTGTTGGATAGGAGTGGTTTATGTTGGAATTTGGGAGGTGAAATCTAGTTGAAGCGGGAATTCATGGTTTCAAAGTGTTGTTTATTGAATGAATTTGGTTATTAATTCCTAAATTGTTATTGTTAACCTAAATGGGGGTTGTTCTCATTGATTGATTCACATCATGAACCATATTTTCATAGTTTGAATGAATTAATGGTCAGATTTAGTGAATCTATCCTCGAACAATTCACATAAGGAACATGAAGTTAACAATGAGAATTGATCACATGATAATGGGATCAATGTGATGTCTTTTTCAGTTAGACTTGTAATTGATCAATTCAAAATGTGAATAACCCATTCACTTCCAAAATGTATGTCCAAAATAGTGCCTATAAATATTTTTCAACCATAGGATCTCTCATAATACTCTTTATTTTGATATAAGATTCCATTAATCCTATTTTTGATTGTTTTGAAACCCTTTTTATTAGGATTGTTTCCAAGCTTCCCAAGACAAGTATATAGTGATCTGAGATGAGTTTTCAATAATTATATTATATTTTGTACTCTATTTGTTTTTTATTCCTCTCATTTTGTATTGAATTCTATGAATTTTTATTTATTTTATTTTTTAGATAGTTCTTTTGATTCTAATATTCATGTTCATTGTTTAGTGTAATTAATGTTCAATAGAGACATTGAAAAAGAAGTGATCAATGATCTGCAAATATTTTATAGTTCTTATCCACAAAACACTGAATGTTTCAAGGTAGGGTATTTATTAATTATATTAATTTGTGTTAATGTTTGAGTTTATCATGCTTTATATCATTGTTAAATTTTGTAATTGACCTTAATAAATATTAACCCAAAATTAAATAATGGCTTCTAGTTTTGAGTTGAAGTGATCACATTTCTATATATTGTGTTGACTCTCTCTCTGATGATTTCATAGAGTGTATGTTATATCAATTTTATTATGTTTTTAATCAAAAAATTTTATTTGAAATTGGTCTATGAATGGAAATCTAGTGATAATTGTTGAAATAAATAATGTTTCATGTTAAAATGTTATTATTATTACTTGTAATTGATGTAAATTGAAGATACGATTAAATCATGTTGGAAATAATTTTTGTTATTTAGTATTTGACGATTAATGTTTCTTATGGTTGAAAACTGTGTTAAATGAATTAGTTCAAAATAGATAGTAATGAATGGGATACTTCTTAATGAAAATTTTTTGGGTATAAGAATGTATGTTTAGTCATGAAGGTTTCATGCCATAGTTCTAGATCCTAGAATACATGTTAAATATATTTTGTATACTTTCTACATTATATTATTTCTAGGAATCTGGAGCCTTAATATAGGATATTATGTTCTCAAATAATGACTAATTGACTAGTTAAAAATCAGAGGGGTTCTTTAGGGTTGTGACACTAGTTGGCACAGGTGATGGATGGATGGATGTTGACTTTTATATGATACTCAGTGATTTATCCAAGGTAAGGGTGAGAATTTTTCATACTTGATTAGGTGATTAAATAGTATCATCAGTTATTCACAATGAATTAGTATGATATATTTTCTATTAAATGGGGGTTATTAAGGATTAACATAATGATTATACTTAATATACACATCCCTATTTATATAAACTATTTTTAAGGTCTATTGGAATTATTCAGTGAACGTCCGAGGAATTACCAACTTGTAGATTTTTTTATGAATTTTTGGGAACCATGTTCACTATCAAGGATATATTTTATTACATGTAGTTTAATATTCTCTGTTTTTCAGTTTTCAAGAAATTATATTCATTTATTTGGTAGTTCTATTTATTATAAGGAGAATTTGTTTTGTGGTATCATAATTTCTCTCATTCCAAATATTCTTATTTAAGAAAAATTCCAAAAATTTATGTATAGGATATTCCTACAATGCTAGTTTCCATCCACTAGCCTATTGGAGTTTAGCTTCGAGAGTCATCATCTATCTTTATTCATTTAAAGTAGGGTATGGATACTATTATAGGGATGGGTACATGATATAATGGTATCAATTGGAGGTTGAGGGATAAGATAGGGTTTGGAGGTAGGAAAGTGTGTGTACTGCATGGGTTTAAGGGGAACAATATCTTCTGAGATTAGTATATAATGTAAATAAGTGAAAATAACTAGGGAATGTTTATTTAGGGCCACTAATTATCCAGGGGTTTTGGATAGATACCATGGAAAGGATCATGAATCACTCATGTTTACTAAGGTTTATTAATTTGGTAGCCTTTGGGTGTAAGTTGATACTAAATTAATTAATCTTAAATATTCTATATTCCTTATTTATGATCCCCCAAAAATTTATTCTTTTTTAGGAATGGATATAGATTCAAATCCTAATTAGGTTAATGCTAATGATATATATAAAGATATGATAAAATTTCATCTAAGGGTTTAGGTTAATGATGACTACACAAGGATAAGGACACATCAATAGTTTCAGTGTTAGGATTTTTATAGTTTTGATTGATACATTAGAGATTCAAATAAAAGGATGCGTTGTTGAAGGTGGAGATAGTATTCTATTTGATCCAAACTCAGATATAGAAACATGTATCACCAGTAGAAATTATTTCTCATTTGTATTCTATGAGGGGGTTCTTATTTCTTGGGGATCATAAGGATTCGATTTTTTCATGGGAGATTATCTGATGTATGTTTTGATCAAGATTTATTTATTCTACCATAATGGAAGATAACATAAGAATCTTATTTAACATCGATAGGAATGTTATCAGAAGTAGACATTCTGGAACCATCTTTGATATGTTGTAGTCATGTTACCAGATGAGGTTTAGGAATGGAAATCTATATGAGGATTTAGTTCTATAGATCTCATTCTAGGTTACAATATTTATATGAAAGTCATATCATGAGGTACTGGTGATGTATTATGTTAATTAATTTTCATTCAATAGGACCATATCATCATAAGATGGTATTAATTGAGACTCTCAATGTAGTAGAGTTATGGTATGGGGTTCCCATTTTCTTATACACAAGGGATTTTGGAGTACCCAAGGTAGGTTTTAGTCCGCTTCATCTCACTTCACTAGGGTTGGTGGCTCTCATCCCCTACTAAAGGATTATATGTTTTTAATTTTGGAGGTCATGGCCATCCATAGATGGAAATACTTACAATTTTGATCATATTTATTACACCTAGTGGTATGCTTCGAGTTATTTCATTACATCAGTATTAGTAGAGGAAGCTATAAAAGACTGCTCTAGCCTATTATCTTAAGTGGAGTGGGAAATTAGAGAAAAGACCTCGAAATCGTCACATATTATAGATAATATCACATACATGGAGGTCCTCATAATTACGGTCATATAGGTATTTGATTAGGTAATCAAGAAAATTCATGTTATGGAGTTTGTAGAATCTGGTGATATGGAAATCATTCTATGTACCATTTTCATTTTTTACAGTTAGTTGTAATGTTTTTTTTATTCGGGAGATACACACTCCTTCATTTCACCTTTCTTGGTTCATGTTTTGAGACTTATGTTGGGGTGTCTACCAGTTTCCTTGGAGTTTAATACACCAATTGGGGGTCATGCTAATTTCTATGAATTGTGTAGTGAAAATGAACAAATGATTTGATTTCATAAATCTGTTGGAAACTTCCTATATTTTTAGAAATAACCGTACATCATCATCCTTAACATGGACTATCTATATTTGGTGTATGATATCATGGATTTCGTAAATAGTTAGGTTTTTTTCTACAATTATAATGAAGGTTATTCCATGTTTATTGGTGATTGTGATTGCTGGATAGGTTGGAGGTTTACCCAATCCTTGTATTATTTAATGGAAAAGTAAATGTTGGGATCATTGGAGGTTCCATTATTAGTATTTTTTATGTTTGGGGAGGTGTGAATCTTTGCATTTCCTTAAGAGGTTATGATAATATCACACTAGATTGAGGATAAATATTGGGACAGAACAATAATTTAAGAATTCCCCAATATTGATGTACCAATATAGGGTGAAACCTTTTGAGTTATAGGGTCTATTGATATGGATTGAGGATATCTTGTTATGAGGTTTTATTCATAAAATCAAGTCATTATACATTGATTATATTCTATTTTTGAAAAATGATGATGGAAATATTTGAGTATATATGGATTCCAATTTCTTGAATCTGGTGATTATGAATAATTAGTACCCTCTTCCTTGAATTTGTAATATATTAAATCAATTGAATAGTTATTGTTTTTTGTCGATGATTGATCTACTATTTTTATATCATCAGATACAAGTGAAGGATGATGATATTAGGAAGTCTTATTTCCAATGGGGTTATAGGAATTATGAGTTTACTGTAATCTCATTTTTCATTCATATTCATGAAATTGATGAATATTGTTTTCTATGAATTTATGGGCTGTGTCACGCCCGGACTTTTTTTGAGGTATGCGTTTAATTTTTAATTTTTATTTCATGAGTTTATGTTGTCAGTTTGATTTTATTGCTTTGATAAGTGTGGGCTGAGTCGTTGGGGAATAATTGCAGAGGCGCTGATAAGCGCGCACTTACTTCACATCGATCGTCATGCAGTGCCGATGCTCGGACGATGAATTCTGGAAGGAACTTTCAGGGTTTTAGTTATTATTATAACATGGTTATTTTATTATTGTCAATGTTTAATTATTATTATCATTGTTATTTTTATGATAGTGTTATTGATGATATATTATTAAGTCATTATCATTACTATTATAATATTAGTATCATTATTTTATTATGATCAATATAATAATATTATTATTAACTTTATAATTGTTTTGATAACATTATTATTATTGATAATATATATATATTGTATTATCATTATTACTAATACTATATTATCATTATTATTATTATTATTTATTTATATTATATATAACTTTTATAATGTAATTGTTATTATTGTCCTTAAAATTTTTATTGACTATTATAATTATTGTTATTTACTTTTAATTTTATTATAAATTTTGTAATCTGTTATTATTACTTTTGTTTATTTTATTTATTACTTTATTTTTTTTCCTTTCTCTCTCCCGTAACCAATTCTGTTACACCGTTTTTCTCTTTTCTTTTTTTTTCTCCCTTTTTCCTCATTCCCTTCCTCCTTTTTCCCCTCGGCCTCCCGCGCACCCGGCCTCACCCCTCCTTCACGCGGCGTGCACGCAGCCCCCTCCGCGCTCACCCCTCCTGCTCCAGGCCGCCACCTCGCCTTAACCCCCAGCACCGGACTCGCCTTCTCCCACTCCCGCTCCGGCCCTCGCTGTTCCGGCCTCCCCTTCTCCGGCCTCCTGCCGCTCTGGTCTTCTGCGCCCTGTTCGGGTTCCAGCCGGCCAGCCCCGCTCTCCCACTTCAGCCGAAGCCGCTCCTCCACCAGCCGACCGCCGGCCTCCGCCCTGCTCCTCCGCCTTGCGCCGACCCCGCGCCGCCGTCCCGGCTTCCCCGACGCAGTCCCGGTTTCCCCTCCGGCGGCAACCCCCCCCCCCCCCCCCGCCTGCACTGTTTTCCGCCTCGGCCTGCTGCTCCTCGGCCAGCCGCCCCTGCTGCTCTTCTTTTCCTCCTTCCTATCTTCTTCTTCTCTTCTTCTCTTCTTCCTCTTCTTTCTTTTCTCCTCCTTCTTCTTCTTTCTCTTCTTCTTCCTCTCCTCTTCCTCTCCTCTCCTTCTTCTTCCTTTCTTTTTCTTCCTCTTCTCCTCTGTTCCAGCGCGCCTGTTCGGCCTCCTCCGCACAGGTCCGTGCCTCTTCTCCTTCTTTCTCTTCTTCTTCCTTCTCTTCTCCTTCTTTATCTTCTTCTTCTTTCTCTTCTTCTTCCTCTCCTCTTCCTCTCCTCTCCTTCTTCTTCCTTTCTTTTTCTTCCTCTTCTCCTCTGTTCCAGCGCGCCTGTTCGGCCTCCTCCGCACACAGGTCCGTTTTTCTTTTCTTTTTTTTAGTTATTTTATTTTATTATTTTAAGTTATCTAATTAGTTATTATGTTTTCTTTTGTTATTTTTATTAATATGTTATTTATTATATCATTACTATAAATATTAATATGTTATTATTGTAATTATGTAAATAATAACAATAATAATATTATTACTTTTATTATTATTGTTATTATTATTATTTATAATAATTATTATTAATATGTTATTACTATTATTATCATATTATTATTATTTTTATTATTATTAATATGCTATTACTATTATTAATATTAATGTTATTGTTATTATTATTATGTATAATTATTATTATTATTACTATTATTATTGTTATCGTTAATATATTATTATTATTATTCTATTATATTATTACTAAGTTTATTAACGATATTCTGTTTTAGGGCCCCTTGACGGCTTCCTACAGTGACCGTTGTCCGTCGGGAATTCGGTGCTGCGTCGTTTCACGCACCCGCTTGAGGTAGGTGGTTCCGCACACAAGTATGGGTTTATAATCCTTTGCTTGCACTCCTAGTTAATCAAATGTTTTATCCCCTGTTTACATACTATGAAATTTTTCCCCTTATTAAAAAAAATGTCATGTGTTTATTACTTGGACCTAGTTAAAACTTTGAATGTCTTTCATTCTCTCTCTTTTAAAATAGTTATCAGCAAGTTTTAAAAGTAATGTTTTGGTTTATCTGATTGAAGAAAAGAAAAAGGATGTTGTTTATTTTCAAACTGTGCTACTGGTTTTATATAGCGTACTTGCAATACATACTATGTTTTGAAATGCTATGGTGTGCGTGTGGTATTTTCAAAAGAAAGAATATCAGTGTGCGGGTGATATGGCAGGTGTTTTCTGAATTGAGTGAGCACAAGGAGGGAAGCCTGGGTATTAGGTGGGTGGACTAGGACTAGTGAGCTGGTAGTCCAGAGATGACTCGACCCGGTTTCACTGGCAGGTTTGACGATTGCAACACTAACTAAACATATGATATCTGAGGGTCGTGGCCTTCTAAGTCACGTGTTCTGAGGGTCGTGGCCTTCTAAGCCACGTTTTCTGAGGGTCGTGGCCATCTAAGCCACGTTTCACTGAGACACGATGTCCTAGGGTCCCACTGTTACTAGTATCCTTAGGGCATTCCCATCCTCTGGTGCTACTGATACTTGTGCGCACACTGATCCGAGATATTTATACCATTTGAATTTCACTCTGGTATGTGACTTGAACCGTTTTTCTCTGAAAGCATTTTTGTGAAAATCTTTTATTTATTTTTGCACCTTTTACTTTATACAGCATTGCAAATGGATTTTCTCTTTATACTTGTGCGTGGAATCTTGCTTGGTGATATCCTGCTGGGCGATTGCTCACACCCTACTTACACCCTTGGGTGTAAGTAGACTTGTTTACTTCTGATACAGGTAGGGGTCCAGCTTTTGGGAGCAGTGGTTCAGGTTGTTAGCAAGGCTATCTACGTGGCGTTTTGGTGGTGGCCTAGAGGCGACGTCCTTACACCGGGCGACAGACCTTAGGTCGGTTTTTGGTTGTCTTGTTTTGGTGTTATGTGGGTTTTGAGTACTTGTAAACCAAAAACCTGTTTGGTTATCTACATGTTTGATTGTTTTTTTTTCTCTGTTTGGTCATTTTGGTTGGCTGCTTTACTTTTATTCACTCGGGTAAATCGTTCCCAAGGTTTAGTTTTATACCCGGGCACTTGTGCCAGCCCGTGGGGATAGGGAACGCCCTTCGGGCCTTGCCGCGGGCCGGGTCGGGCGTCGTTTCGGATGGCGACCCGATTCGGTTCGTGACAGGCTGGATCATGTTTATTTGTATCGATGATATCCTTATGTGATCCACATTTAGTGGGGAGATAGTGCATCTGTAGTGTGTTTTTGATTTATTTATCATATAAATATTTTTATAAAAATCTATAAGTATGTGTTTTTTAGACTATAATGTTTATTTCATGGGTAATGTATTATTTAGCAGTAGAGTAGTCATAAATCATTCGAATATTGAGGTATCAATTTCATAGGTAATCCCAAAAAATGTTGAAGTGCTGCAGAGTGTCCTAGGTATTGTAGGATATTTTTTTAGGTTTGTGCAATAATTATCTTTCATTGTGACCCCTCAAAAAACATAAATATAAAGGATAAAAAATTCTTATAGACTTACCAGTCACAGGATGAATTGGAGTATTGAAGTAAATATTGTCCTACCCCATATTTATTTTCCTTCCCATAAAAGGAGTTTAGTTTGAGGTTTACTATGATGCATCAGATCTGGGCTTGGTAAGTGTCTTGATGTAGTAGAGAAAGGTCATTTCATATGGGTTTTGGCTGTTATCACCCCTCTTGAAAAACAATGTCACCCATTATCTTATGTTATAAATAGTTTATTTTCCCTTGAATTTGTGGTGGAACTACTTATTGATGACCACTTTGTGTCTTTCACATACCTTAACAACATGAAGTATGCCTTCTCCAAGTGTGACCTAAATTTTTGATAGTTATGGTGAATGGAAATATTCAAGTATTATAACGTTGATATTTCTTATACAATTGGAATGGGTAATGTTTTAGCTAATGAACTGGGCATGAAATTAGATAGTGGTGATCTGTGTGAGCCGATATATTATTCAAGGGAGATGGAAGACATCTAAACATTGAATCATGATATTATAGAGGTTGGGGGAAGATGGTAACTTTATCATATGATAGTATTGTAATGTTCAATAATGTACATTGAGGATTTATTGCTGGGGGTTTTGGAGGTGGAAATATAATAAGATAAATTTTTATATAGGTATACCCCTTATGGATTATTTGGGGATGATCAACATTGGTTGTTGTTTTAGTGGAGGTTCTTCTTTCCTTTCGTGATTCCCAGGGTTTTCCAAAATTATTTCAATAGCCCGTACATGGGGGGTTTATCCTGGAATGAAAAAATCATAGATATCTATTATTGTGGTATTGGTTTAATAATTCAGTTATGGTCTTCTTGTCCGACTTTTTAGTCTTACAGAAGGAGAAGGATGAACACCCTGTTCTCAATGGTTTTCTCCAAATGTTATATGTTCTTTAGTGGAAATGGGTCGTTTTTTAATTGATTAATATTTTTTATCTATATCCAAATGATTCTATAATTCTATATTGTTAATTGTGGATATTTTGATAAAATCATCTCACTTATTAGAAATCAAGGAGTCTATCTCAGTGGATGTTTTGTTGAGGAAGTATCTGATGTAGGTGGTGATGATTCATAGTGTTCCATGGATGAACAATTTTTGATCATTATCCAATTATCACATTTAGAATATATAAGGGACTACAACATGATTTTGGATCATAGTTTTTCCTTACCACTAATTTCCAACTACTTAATGATAGTCAAATAAAACAAGACATCCAGTCTATTTAAGTCATGATTCATGCATGTTTCCATGATTTTGGAGGTTTATGGGAGGTGAACATATGATTGGTTGATTTTTATGACATTAATATTTTTCCCTAAAACCTCTGAATGAAACCTTTTTATGATTTTTATTCTCTACCATACCATTCTACATTATTTTAGACTAGAGTTTTAGAGTCAGCAATTCTTAGGTCATAACTAGACCAGAAACCGATTGAAATTTTATAGATGATCTGTATGTGTATGAAGGTGTCTTAAGATCAACATTGTTTTATGCTAACAATAGTTAAAGGAAATTGGAGTTTTATGTTAGAGATCATGTATTCTTGAAGGCGACTTCTCATTGTGTGAATTAAAGGTTTGGTAATGGGAGTATGATTCCTCCCCAATATGATGGGCATTTCATGGTTTTGGTATATGTATGAATGGTTACATACCATTTATAACATACCCCATATATGATCCAAATTCATAATTTCATTCACATGTCAAGGAATCCACTATTAGGGTCCCCTCCCTCCAAAGATTACAAAATTAGGGGAAAGAGATAATAACCCCAAGTCCCACCTCCAATAGGCCCCGAGTTGGCGACTAGCACCGAGGGTATAAAAAATCATGATGTGGGAGGAATTACCCACTATAATAATATAGTACCACGAGATAAGATGAATGAAACATAATAAACCCAATGAAGTAATATAAAAAAAATCCAAAATCATCCCACATATATGTATAAATAAAAATGATACATAGAAAAGTCTCCAAAAGTAAAACAGCCAAAAGAAACTCTAATGTAGTGACATAAAATCAATCCAAAAAAATCATGAGATAGCACTTCTCACCATGATCCATGTAGTCCTCCTATAAACCAAAAAAATCCGTTAATATACATAGGGTGAGAATACATGTATATTTAGTCAGAAAACCAATGTCTCCTGTGAACATGTGAAAGAACATTTCTAAGACATATGTGAGAAAACAGAAGAACCAACAACACTGAGATAATTAAATTACCCATCCCAACCATACCAATACATGCTCACTAAATAATAAAATCCATTTATTTTAACCTAATTATAATAGTATCAATAAAGGGTACCCCACACTGCATTCTAACTACATTCCCACTCTAAAATCACCAAAGTTCAAAATTCTAGATATTCAATATATTTCTTATAAATTTAGCCATTTCCGCATAGTATGGAACATTACATAACACCCAAATACACCTAGTGCACCAAACCATTGTACGATCACATTACATGTCAACTGCAGACACCCATACCATCACATCACAACCATAACTAGAAGAGTAGAGTTTCATGAAAATAATGGACATAAACCCAGTGAATTCCTCCAAACATGAATGACCACAACCATAAACCTCCCCATATAATGGGAATATCACATCTATCTCAAAGACACTTGGATCGTCACCCCACATCCTGGTCGAATCACATCTCGCTAGAAAAAACCTGGGATATCAGCTAGTGCACTAACAGAACTCCATCCATAATAGGATGTGAGTATATATATTAACTAACCATAGAGTGTGGGGAAGAAAATGTATCCATCCATCTATCCACATAACCGTTATGTTGGGAACAACACCCTCTATATGAAAATACATTTGATAAAACATAATTATCCATGTTGGTGGGGTGTGTATAGAAATTACAAAGAATATACAAGTATATACATATTACCACACACATGCCCAACATATGGGTTCACAAAAAAACACTAACCAACTCACAAAATCCCCACTTTCACTTACAATTCTAAATTAATAACACCACACAAACTTCAAACCCCATAACAAACCACCAAAAAATCCCATTATCCAACCCATTCATTTCATTATTTAGAAACAAACACATTTAACTACACAACCCATCATTTATTTGTTCATTATTCATTTCCATCCCATTAATAAAACTAGACCCCATAGATTTCAAATATTATTAAAATTTTTTTCCATAACAACCCATGCATCTAGAAAAATTCATCCATAGATCATAATCATTTCATTATTCCCAACGAACCACTGCCTCACCACCATAAAATCATGAACAGAAGATACTATAACATCGCGACCCCAATATCAGAACCAAAAAACCATCACCAAGCCTCAACAAAATATAAATAAACAAACATCATCTCTACAACATAAAATAATATCCATACAAAATATCACCACTCCACCCAAAAAACATGGCCAAAAAACCATCACCTCACCACCAGAAGAGCCTATCTAAATTAATTGTCACCTTTACTCCCAAAAATCACGACAAAAAAAACTATACAGTACCCCAAAACACATTTATAGAAAATATAACTGTCCTAAAATCATGGTGACACATCACAACACAAAAAATCACCATTTCCTGGATTTAACAAAGGGTATTTTCTTTATATTTCACTTTATTTTAGGGGTTTTATCACACATTCCATAATCATGTGTTAACTATTTCATTAGCCAAATATAATTGGTTAGGAGATTTATGTTTTGGGGTGATATCATAACAACATGAGAAAAGGGTTACATATCACACCTAAATAAATAGAAATGGATCCCAATGGCCATGATTATTGGTGGGGCATTCAGCCCATAAAAACACATCATCAAAATAATATCCAAGATATAAAACATGTGAATCATTCCCCTTCCCAATCAATTTAAATTAATAAATTTATTTTTCTTTATTGGTCCAATGAAAACCATTATCCATATATAATATAAATTAAACACCTAAATTAATATACATAAAAGTGGGAAAAAGGATTCCCTGCATCAAAAGAGCTTTCTAATCTCACTGCACACCATAGGTTGAATAAATAGTACTCATAAACCACAATCACACAGCAAGATCATGGATCAACCAATATAACAGAAAATGATTTTCAAAATATAGCCCACACTCACCTAAAACAAAAAAACCATTCCACTATAGTGAATCCTGGAAGAATATTAGAATAGAAAGAATGTGATATAGGGGATACCACATCACAGATTACTAATAAGCAACAACTGTATCCCATAAAACTAAATCCAGATGAAAAGGGATATAAGATCCTCTCAAGGAACCACGGTTTCCACTAGATTGAGATAGGGAGATGAGGGAAAAAATAAAATTAATTGGGAAAATCTTATAAAATAACTTGGATCCCACTAGTTTCACATCGTGTAAACCATTCACGATGTGATATTCATGGGTTTCCCAAAAATTTCTTCTTTTTTCAGAAAATATTGTTTCCCTAGACATTATTTAAATACAAATTTTGAATTTATTTTATAATGAGAATATGTTTCATGGGTTCCCCATAATATGCTTACAAGCCATGAATTTGTCTTGCTACACAAGACATGAACCACCAATTCACATCATGCACCCCATTCATGAAGTCAATATCTGGAATTAGCTTTACCACACCACTAACCACTGCATAATCTCTAAAAAACTCATATAAAAAATTTCATAACAGAAAAAAAATGTAATGGTCTGTTATTGTATATGGAATTATATCATATGCCTCTCAAAATATTCTCACTATCGAGAATCCAAAACAAGGCCTAGATGAAAAGGGGTAAAATCAACCACCCAATGAGATACCTCTCAAGGATCTAATTACTAAAAAACCAAAAAACACATCTTTTTATAAAACCACATTTCCACACAACCATCTCAACCTATATATGGCCCAATCCCAATAATATTACAACCAACAAAAAAAAATATTGAACACATGAATCCTGTAATTTTATCCTTCATGTCAATATAATATATGATACAGGCAGCACAGAATCACACAAATGGTTTAAATTGTATGATAGTATAATACACCTCAATTAGGATTCAGGTCCTCCCATATTCGTATGTTAAGGGATTCATTACACATCACACATCTTGGAGAAAATCACATGTCAAAACATAACATTATCCAAACATCACATCACAAGATAAATAAATTTAGGAAAACACATTACATATATTTGCAATGGGAACACATATACATATCTCTCTCCCATGTACTCTATTCGTGGCAACCATGCCTCTATAACTTTTGAACCATGTAAATGGTCCTCCGATGTAAAAAAATCTCTTGGTGATCATGGATCTCATAAAGAAGATCACTGAATTTCGTTTCATCATCGATATCCAACTTTCCCCAGTCAAATATGTTGGAGTCATCATAAAGATACTGATGAAACTAAAACACATGAATGATTTCATGAGTATTCTCAAGATGTGGTGGAAACTCCAACCGATACACCACCTTTCCAACTCGACCCTGCATCTAAAAGGTCCCGTCAATCCTACGAGAAAGCTTACTCCCCTACCAAACCTTTTTCTTCCATGTCAAGGGGAAACCTTCAAGAACACATGTTACCCATACTCAATCTCTATTTTCCCTCTCCTACAATAGTAATAGTGGTTCTACTAATCTGGTGAGGCTTTCATCCTTTATCATATGAACTAAACCCTTTTTTCATGCAATATACCACATCGGTACCATGAACTATTGTCTCCCCAACCACCATCCGTCACAACGGAGAATGACATGGCCTCCACCATGAGGCCTCAAATAGGACCATGTTGATGTATGAGTATTATATTTTATTATATGAAAAATAAAGTAAGTTAAAATGTTTTTCCCACAATCCTATAATGTTAAAGATGAATGATAAAACATATCCTTTAATGTTTGGATAGTATGCTCCATCTTATCATCTTTATAAGGGTGGAGAGAAATGATAAGTCATAACTGATTGAAAAAACCATTATGTAACCCCATTCAGATTTCAAGGGAAAATTTTCATCCTAGTATAAGTAAATGTACCTCATAACTCCATTTAACCACAACACTTCAACCATATTCCTCTTAGCCAAATCATTAACTACATCCTACTCGTTGATCACTAAGAAGTGGTCCAATTTCCTCAGTTGGTTCACAATCACCATGAAAAAATCATATCCTCCCTGATCTCAGTGCAAACCTATTATAAAATTCATATATATCTTATCCCATTTACACTTGGGTATATCCAAAGGATGCATGCAAATTTCAGTAGCACGATGCTCGTCGTTTACCTACTGTCAAACCAAACACCTCTCCACAAACTCTACCACCACTCATTTCATCTCTGTCTACTAAAATTGCATCATTATGTTATTTACATCTTGGATAATCCTAGTTTTACTTAAAAAGGTGAGATACAGAACTCTGGAAGGGGTCTCTCATGCATATATACTTGTAAAAGTGTCCACCAATGAACCAAAATTTAGTTCTGACCATCCTTATGGAGAATCCACATGGTTAAAAAGATATCGCATCACCTATGCCTCTATGTCCCCCCCTCGAGACACCCAAACCTTCCATATCTGATAAGACTCAACTACCATCTATGAAAAAAATCCTCTACCATCAAATTCCCTTGAATCTAGATGAAAGAATTCAATCTTCTTCATCACTCTCCAAACATATAAAGACTCCCAAACCACATCCTCTCGAGACTTCTAACTCAACACATTAGAAACTAAATTAACATTCCTAACTGTGAAAAAGATCCCAAAATCATAATACTAATGAAAATTATTCCACCAGTACTATAAAATATTTAGATAACATTGAGAAAATATATTCTGCAATCTCTTTTTATCCATGAAGACTACCAAACACTCCCCAAGTTGGAAATGTCACCATAACATGTACACAAACCCCACTTATAAATCATTTAGATCATGGGTAGAATATTTATTCTCAAGGTTATGTAATTGAAAATACCAATAATATATCACTTCCCTTTGTTTCATCGACATGTATCCCATTCCTTGAAAATATGCATCACACAACACATCAAACATCACAGCCACCTTAGGAAACTGATGCATTACAGTATTGACCATCATCCCCTTCCAGTAAAAAAAACTATTCCCCACATTGATCATTCCAAACCACTATAGTTTTCTATCCAGGTTAATGCTATAAATGGGGATTAGAATCAATATAAATCAAGAACCAAACTCAGATAATAGCTTAAAAGGCCATGAAATCTATAAACCACTTCCATATTTTTGGGTACTTCTTAATAAAAAAACTACCTTGACATTCAATGGTTCTACTACCACACCATACTGAAACACCACATGCTTGGGGAAGGGAACATATAAAATCTAAAACATACACTTGTAGAAATTTCCATAGATCAGGTTGTGTTGAATAAGCTACAAGATAGATCTTTGATGATTGACATACTCCCCTTCTAACTTAGAGTAGGTCAATATGACATTGATGAACATGATAATCAAATATTCTTGGAATTCACAAAACATAGAGTTCATGAGTCCCATGAACAAAGATGGTGTGTTTGTGGTACCAAATTATATGACTACAAAATTGAAGTTCCCATTCCAGCATGTAAAGGTAGTCTTTAGGATATTTCCATCTTTCACCCTCATGTGTTGATTTCCCAAAAATAGATCAATATTAAAAAACCAACTTTCCCTTCCTAGATTTTCAAAAATATAATTTATACTCTTATGGAGGTAATATACTAGAGAACACCACGGTGACACAGTAGTCCAGATAAATCCCTTATACATCAGATATTCTATCTATATACTAAACTATTACAAATCATAAGGCTTAATATAATAAAGATCCTTCAAAATTAGAGAAGAACCAAGGTACATGTATATCCCAAACTCACCATCACATCATGGGGAAAGTGTCACAACCTCCTCAGATAAAATATCTAAAAACTCTTCAATGACCCTAGGGACCCCCAATTTCCCACAATACACTAATTCCATTGAAAAATCATCCATCAAAAAAAGAATGGAATCCACAAAATTGCTTCCTACTAGAAAATCCTAATCACCCATGAAAACCACATTATTTCCACCCATATTCGAGAACACAGTTCTTCGCAAGAAACATTTGATAATAGGAAAAAAGAAATATAGCCAACCAATTCATGGGATGAAATCATATAGTTTCATATGTAGGAAGAAAATACCTCCATGGGACTAATGTGGCCCCATCATCAGTCTCCACTCATAGAACACATTAAACAACAAAGTCTATGATCTGACTATATTTTAAACACTAGGGGTATAGGAATACTCCATATGTATAGTTATAGATCATGGACTTGATCATGTTCAATAAAATAATATGAATATAATATATTAAATAAGTCACAAATAAGGGTAGATGAAAAATCTGAATACCTCAAAAGATATCTTTACCCTCTATCAATGTTGCCTCCATTACATGGAACATACCATTCCTAGATTCTTTACCACTCTACTAACGACCAAATCCATAAACACACTTGGTTTAAGGCCCTTAAACATGAAGAATGTCATGAGGTTTTCCTCTACCTGATCTATATCCCCTTAGAGGAGAAAAATCCTTTCCCCTACTATTGGAATCGCCTCACTAGAAATATTATGTGAGGCTAGAGTGGAACCTATCAACCTCCACCAAACAGAGATCGAAGAACCACTGGGACCTGTTTCTAGTGATGGATAAAAAACCGAAAAAAACAAAATAGTATCCTAATATCTCTAAGAAATTCACATAATCCAATGACCCTAGAAGTAAGGAAGGGAATCTATTGAGGTTGACTCCCCATCAGTCTAAACCTTGAAGGTTTTGGTGCTTGAGACCTTCCATTGACAACCCTATTCATCAAGGAAAACTTCCGATCTCCCTATCATGGTAAGCCACCTCATGAGTTCAATGTACCGATCACCTTCTCCTTATTTTGAACCTCCAGATACAGTAGTAATGTAAAAGGGGTAAAATATTACTAGGCAGAAGGATTTATTTCCTTCTCAAGATGTCTAGAACAATACTCCTAAACTAGAAAAATATAAGGGGAAAAGTAAAAATGGTACATTAAAATGATTACCAACTACCACACCAATATACTCTCCTAACAAATGTAACACCCCATGCTTCCATGGTACGCTCTTCTTTGAATAAAAGAGCAGCATGTGTTGTATGCAACCTCGAGTTCTAACACACAGCGACCAATAAAAGTAGCAGTTATGAATAGTAATACCCACTTTTTGAAATTATATAAGTTTTATATTCCAAAATGGACTTCATTTTTGGATTCTGAATATTGAAATTATCCAATTTTGAATTTTTTGTATTTTTCTGAGAACTTCCAATTTTTGATGAATAGTGAAAAATACGTAAAAACAACTCTTTTAATCAAAATAATCTATAGTGATAAATTATACAATTGAGTGGTTCTAAAGTTTAATTAGAATATATTTTTACCATTTTATCCAATGGTGGTCATTATAATTAATTTCCCTTTGAAATTGGACATAAACAATTGTCAATCTTTTGATTGATATTCTTTCTTAAAAACACTTTATTTGTTGTGACATCAGGAATTAATTATTAATTTAATTAATTCAACATATATGTTTTAAATTTTTTAATATAGACATCATTTTTTAATTAGTAATATCAAATATATCTTAGGGTTAATTTTTTGTGTTGTTCTGAAAAACATCGATTTTTGATGAATAGTGAAACCACTAAGTGGTGGTTAAAATACTGATTTTTCGTTTAAATGAAATTTTACCACCTCTATGATTTAAATTTCCAAAATCAGACATACATAATTATCATTAGGAAGTAAAATGTGGTTCAATGGGATTAAAATAATTTTTGGTGAATAGTAACTTTTAAGTTCTATTAATCGCGATTAAAGGAAATTAGTGTAACTTTAAGTAAATATAATGTTATAAGAATATGAAATTAACTTTAAACTTTTCCTACCATTATTGGGTGAGTCATGGACGACCACAAAAATCCATGGGTCAACATGGGGACCCCATGGAGCCACATGGGTAAGAAAATGACATTAATAACTTTTTATTTAAAGTAAAAATAAAATTGTCACAAACATGTGTTGTATTAATAAATAAATTATTACATGGGGTTATATAAGTTAAAATTTTTTACTATAAATATTAATTGGAATGATAAAATGATTTCCTACATCATGGTAATTTTTTTTATAATTTTTAGACAATAATTAAATTAAATTGTTTTATGACAAAATGATGATGCAGCGATTACCTCATTAATTAACAATTTAAATAAAATGAAAATATAATGTAAAATATAAGATTTAAACTTGTCAAAAACCTATTGGTTGAATTTATTTCGAACCCTTATCACCTTATCCACGAAATATATCATATTCGGACCTTTAAAATCTGAAAATAATTTCATAATAATGTAACATTTCATTACTTTCCACGAGTACCCCTCTTCTCCTCTTATAAAAGGCCCCCACCACTACCACCTTATTCACACCTTCAAGCCATTTGGCTTGGCCAACCTCTGCTCAAATACTCTATCCACTTCCCTCTATTAATCCAAGAAGCCTCACTTTGGGAGGAATTCTTCCCAAGGAAGCCTTTGGCTCAAATAAAAAATGAGTTACCCATTTTTATGTTAATGTCCTCTCTTATGTTATTTTGTTTTATTTTGATTTTCCAACCCCGTAAACTCATTTTATTCATTTATTTTGTAACAACACCAGTATCTTCAATATACTAGGATGTTTGTATGAGACGTATTTGATTTACACTTACACACACCTTCGCCTAATGGTTAAAGAACATATTGTTTCTGTGGTTGGAGAATTTCTGCCTCAGGAAACAATGATTGTACAATCTTATTTTAACACCTCTCAAGGTGTCCATTAAGATGAAACTATATTTATGTATGATATATATTATTTTTATATTTTCCTTATGATTCTGTATTTCTCATTTATTGAATACCATTATGATTTCCATTATGGGTAAATGCGATAATTTCATTTTAGGAAATGCGGACTACTGCTCCCTCAAAGTGATTTGAATCGTTAATGCCATATGTGGGATGTATAAAGGATGGAGTAAATTATATTATATGTGATATTATTCTGTAATTATAACATAAATTTATATCATTATGATTTCATTCCATTAAATATGAAATATAAATGAAAGTAGCATTCATGCGTACGTACGGCTTATCGTCTCCATGAACGGTGCATTTCATTTCATACCTCTAAATGTTATGTAATATTATAAATGAATGTATATATTGGATCTATATGATATATATGATATCTATATCATGAATATAATTATGGATATAATGGATATTTTACCACATGAACAACTTGTAATTATAAGAAGTTTATTTTTGACTCAAGTACCAAAGATCGACAAAACGACCGTTATTAACTTAAATAATTACATTATGTTAATAACATGGTAATACGTGATATAAAAATAATAATGAACTTGAAAAAGGTTCTTAATAAAGTATAAATTAACTCTATTTTATTATTAATGAGGATAAAGAACGATCGAGTCATGTCGAACATGAGGTAAGGGAAATTCTTAACCCAATTTCCATTCTTTGGGTTGAACTTATATTTCTTATTTATGTTGTTCTTTGATGATGTGAGAAATAAATTTTTATATCTTATCATGTATTTAAACTTTCTTTATGTGAGATTATAGTGAATACACATGAGCGATCTATTTTATTTACAAAATGATCTTGGTAAGGGACTTCGTCT
Source organism: Viscum album (assembly GCA_963277665.1). Classification (NCBI taxonomy): domain Eukaryota; kingdom Viridiplantae; phylum Streptophyta; class Magnoliopsida; order Santalales; family Viscaceae; genus Viscum; species Viscum album. The sequence continues at coordinate 474,190,976 of OY728128.1, forward strand.
CAATCTCCTTTCATTGAGGCATACTTTGTTTTATACACAACATTATTTTATACGGTGTATAAACCCCTTTGACTTTTAAATTTATTCAAAAGGAATCTTTTTTATACGAAGCATTTTACTAAACAACAAAAGGGTATGTTTTGTCTTACGTATGCGGCAAAAACGACTTCTCTACCGCCGTGGCCATTATTTGAGTTTCGACTTCCTCTACAAGCCATAACTTTTTTTAAATGAAAAATAAATACCAAGTTTTACATTTCTTTTATTTTGGTATTGAAAATGGTTTTATTATATCAATGTGTTGTATTGATATCTTGTGATGTAAAGGTGAAAATGTTATGTTTCCTTTATGCTTGTTTTATGTGATACGATTATGTTATGGTTTATGATATGTTTAACCCTGTTCATAAGACGAATGCATTGGACTTAATAATTGACGGGTGGAGCCCGCTATATATCCTCGATTCATCAGCAGGTTTGATGATACAAAATAATGTCTTGGCACGAGGCCTTGACAAAATCTTATTTGTAGTCTTAGCACGAGGCCTTAGCTACGTGGTTATGATAGTCTGGAATTATGCATTCCATCATTATGAAAGTGGTTATTGATATTTCATGTGATTATTTGACCAGTAGAATATCAATGTGAATAAGTAAATGAAATTATTTCATTTTATTTTTCCATATTATGCTGAATTTCATGTTTAAAAGGCTTTTGATTAGTTATACATTGCCTTCAATGTTTATGTTTATTTATGAAATCTTTCGCTATATTATTATCCTTACTGAGCACTTGAGCTCACCCCTTTCAATGTTTTAACTTTTCCATGATGTGAAGAAGTATTTTATGAATGACCTGAAGGGATAATATGCGGGGATATGAAGACAAGATGTTGTTGTAGTTTTTTATTTCATTATGATGTAATGTAAAACTTATGAATGTATGTAGTGTTTCAAGGCTTCTAAGCTAATCGGTCTTTTGAGACATGATCTTTGTGATCATGCCAATGTTACGCAATAACGCCCTGACTCTGGTTAATTGGGGTCGGGGCGTTACAGTTGGTATCAAAGGAAATTTAGTACTATCCTTGGAAGCTAGATTTAGATAAACTCTGATTAGAGAAAATAGACCTAAGATAAAATTTGTGGATTTGTATAGAGGAACTTCCTAGAATTTTGGTATTATATGGATTTTGTGAGTTTTCCGAGCAATACATCTATGTCTTGATACGAGCAGGTAGAGGCAGCTCTGGAATAGATGTACATAGGGGTAAAACCTAAAAACACTGCTTTGTGCTAGACTCGAATGGGAACTGGTGCATGACAATGGTCCTTGTTGCACTCTTGGTTAAGACACTCCTGGGGGATATGGTTAGGATAATTCTCATTTTCTTTACAAACCACTATGAAGGGTTATGAGAATGTACTTCTTCAAAGATTTTTTTTTATGATTATGGATTTTATCCACAAATAGTTCAATTTATGTTAGGTGTTTTACAAGTATGGAAGTACGTATTTTGATTTATAAACTAATATAGGTTATGAAATTGTTTAGAAATGGAGGCTACTAGAAATAATGGAAATTGTATCAATGCACGCACTCCATGTAGGGATTTTCCTCCTGCTCAAGATAATTATAGTGGAGATGGTGATACAACTGGTGCTGATCACCTTATCACCATACTGGGACAACTCACTCAGGATATGAATAAGAAACTTACTCATATGGAGCACCCTGATCCGCAATGTGGAGGATCAATGCTAGATTGTTTCATGAGGCAAAAATTGCCAACATTTATTGGGGGTACAAATCCATTAGTAGCTGAAAAATGGGTAAAATCCTTAGAAAAAATATTCCATGCCTTGGGGAGTAGCGAAAGGGAGAAGGTTGTCTTGGCAGTTTACCACCTCACTAGAGATGTCTATCAATGGTGGTCGCTGATTGAAAACACAAAGGAAGATGAAGAAGTATCAAGAATAGAATGGAGGGAGTTCAAAGATATTTTCTTAGAAAAATACTTCCCTCGTGACAATCGAGCAGATATGGAAAGGAAATTTCTGAGTCTGAGACAGAAGGAGGATGAGAATGTCACAAAGTATGAGGCTAAAATTACAAGGTTAGCAAGGCATGCAACAGATTATATACATAACCCAAGAATTAAGATTGATCGTTTCTTTGATGGGTTAAAACCATTTATCTGTCGATAATTAGTCTCACAAAACTTCTCGTCGTACGAAGAAATTGTCTCACATTCTATCAATATAGAAAATGAATTCTCTAAATCTTATGACAATAAAGTAAAGTTAGAGAAGAAGAGAATGGTGGAACAAGAGACAAATAAAGGTAAAAAGTGAAGAGAAGGATTTTCCATTATGCGATAATTGTGGGAAGAATCACTCCGGTACATGCCAAAAAGAAACAGGAGTTTGTTATAAATGTGGAGAAAAAGGTCACTAGGCTCGTGATTGCAAGGGAAAGAAAGAGGCTATCAATTTTGAATGCTAAAATTTTAGGGAAATAGGGCATTATGAAAATGAATGTCTTAAGCATCAGAGAAACATACCTCAGAAAAGGCCAAGTGATCAAGGAAAATCTTATGTTGTTACTACAGTTGAAGTGGAATAATTAATGTATTGGTGCTTTTGGACTCAAGGATTATATTTTTGTTACAAGAATAATGTGATATATATAAGGATTATACTACAGTACTTGTTGTTTTCCTTAAGGTTTCAATATGATGAAGGTAATCATATTTTTTGTATGTGACAATAAGTTAAACTTTACTTCGTTTGAACAATCTGATGATACAATTGATTTCAGAATTTAGAGACCTGTTAGAGAAAGTCTGGACAAAGGTATTTTGGATAACTATAAAGGACAGAATGGATTAAGATGAACTTTGGATAGTATTGTTTAAGGTTAAAACATTTCTTATGATTATTTTTGGAATATTATTATACTATATTTTTAGGAAAAGGACAACTTGCAGGTTGGGGGATAACTAGTTGCGTCGGACAAAGTTGCAGGAATCGAACCCACAACCATAGTGCGACATGCCTTTATTACCTACCACTAGCTACAAGAAGTCCCTGGTTATTACAAAATAGTTTTCCTAATATGAATGGTATGTGTTAATTTTTGGAAACTTATAAAATTATGATAAATAGAATATTTTTTATTTCTATTACCTTTTGGAGTGAAAGATGGGTTTGTGGTAAAAATTTATTAAAGAGTTAAAGTCTACATGACAAGTAAGTATAATTCCTTACGTTCTTAGTAAATCTACTAAATAAATTCCTCAATTTTATGAAAGGAAATTTAAAACAAAAATGTTGTCGGTTAACTTTTCCAATGGGGGAATCAATGAACATTTAACCAATCACAAGTTTGTGATTTTCTTGTAGTTAATTTTATCCTAATCCTGTTTTATACAACTCTCCATCAGACCTTGTTGGTTTTTTCCCTCCATATCCATGTTTTCATAGAATCCTAGTATTTGCAATCTCTAGTGACCTTTGTACATCTCTTTCTTTCTTTTAAAGTTATATTTTTATTAACCTTATTTCGGATGTGGGTTTTTTACAAAGGTATTTTCTATTTTCAACCTTTTATTTTCAAAGAAAAATATTAAATTGTGAGGATGAAATTTATTGAGGGAGGGTAGAACGTAACACCCCAAGCTTCCATGGTACGCTCCTCTTTGAATAATAGAGCAGCGTGTGTTGTACGCATCCTCGAGTTCTAACACACTACGACCAATAAAAGTAGCAGTTATGAATAGTAATACCCAATTTTTGAAATTATATAAATTTTATATTTCAAAATGGACTTCATTTTTGGATTCGGAATATTGAAATTAGCTAATGTTGAATTTTTGGTATTTTTCTGAGAACATCGAATTTTTAATGAATAGTGAAAAATACCTAAAAACAACTTTTTTAATCAAAATAATTTATAGTGATAAATTATACAATTGGGTGGTAATAATGTTAAAATATAATATATTTTCACCATTTTATCCAATGGTGGTCATTAGAATTAATTTCACTTTGAAATTGGACATAAACAATTATCAATCTTTTGATTGATATTCTTTCTTAAAAACACGCTATTTGTTGTGACAACGGGAATTAATTATTAAAATAATTAATTCAACTTATATGTTTTGAATTTGGTAAAATAGACATCATTTTTGAATTAGTAATATCAAATATATCCTAGGGTTAATTTTTGGTGTTGTTCTGAAAAACTTCGATTTTTGATGAATAGTGAAACCACTAAGTGGTAGTTAAAAAACTGATTTTTCGTTTAAATGAGATTTTACAACCTATGTGATTTGAATTTCTAAAATCCAACATACATCATTTTAATTATTAAGTAAAATTTGGTTCAATGGGAGTAAAATAAATTTTGGTGAATAGTAACTTTTAAGTTCTATTATTCGCGATTAAAGGTAATTAGTGTAACTTAAGGTAAATATAATGTTATAATAATATGAAATTACCTTTACACTTGTCCTACCCTTATTGGGTGGGTCATGGCCGACCACGAAAATCAATGGGTCAACTTGGGGACCCCATGGAGCCACTTGGGTAAGAAAATGACATTAATAACTTTTTATTTAAAGTAAATATAAAATTGTCACAAACATGTGTTGTTTTACTAAAACAATTATTACATGGGCTTATATAAGTTAAATTTTTTTACTATTAACATTCATTGGAAAGATAAAAATATTTCCTACATCATGGTAATTTTTTTATAATTTTTAGACATTAAATGAATTAAAAATTTTTATGACACAATGATGATGAAGCGATTACCTCATTAATTAACGATTTAAATAAAATGAAAAGATAATGCAAAATCTAAGACTTACACTTTTAAAAAACCTATTGGATGAGTAGATTTCGAAACCTTATCACTTTATCCTCAATATATATCATTGTGGGACCTTTAAAATCTGAAAATCATATCATAATAATGTAACATTTCATTACTTTCCAAGAGTGCCCCTCTTCTCCTCTTATAAAAGGCCCCCACCACTACCACCTTATTCACACCTTAAAGCCATTTGGATCGGCCAACCTCTGCAAAAATACTCTATCAACATCCATCTATTACTCCTAGAAGCCTAACATTGGTCAGAATTCTTCCCAAGGATGCCTTTGGCTCATATCAAAAAATAGTTATCCGATTTTAAGGTAATGTCTTCTCTTGTGTTATTTTGTTTTATTTTGAATCTCCAACACCATAAACTCATTTTATTAATTTCTTTTGTAACAAAACTATTATCTTTAATATACATGGATGTTTTTATGGGAAGCATTTTATTTACAGTTACACACACCTTTGTCTAATGGTTATAGAACATACTGTTTCTGTGGTTGGCTAATTTCTGCCTCAGGAAACGGTGATTATTCATTATTCTTTTAACACCTCTAATGGTGTCCATTAAGATGTAACTATATTTATATATGATATATATTATGTTTATGTTTTCCTTATGCTTCTGTATTTCTCATTTAGGGAATACCTTTATGATTTCCATTATGGGTAAACGCGATAAATTCATTTTCAGAAGTACGGACAATCTCCCCCTCAAAGTGATTTGAATCGTTAATGCCATTTGTGGGATGTATAAAGGATGGAGTAAATTATATTATATATGATATTATACTGTAATTATAATATACCTTTATATCATTTTTATTTCACTCCATTAAATACAAAATAGAAATGAAAGTAGTGTTCATGCGTACGTACGGCTTACCGTCTCCATGAACGGTGCATTTCATTTCTTACCTCTAAATGTTATGTAATATTATAAATGAATGTATATAATGGATTTATATGATATATATGATATCTACATCATGAATATAATTCTGGATATAATTCATATTTTACCACATTATCAACTTGTAATTATAAGAATTTTATTTTTGACTCATGTACCAAAGATCAACAAAACGACCGTTATTAACTTAAATAATTACATAATGTTCATAAAATGGTAATAAGTGATATAAAAGGAATAATGAACTTGAAAAAGGTTCTTATGAAAGTAAAATTAACTCTAGTTTATTATCTAGGAGGTTAAAGAAGGATCGAGTCAAGTCGGACACGAGGTAAGGGAACTTCTTAACCCAATTCCCATTCTTTGGGTTGAACTTATCTTTATTATTTATGTTGTTCGTTGATTATATGAGAAATAAATTTTTATATATTATCATGTATTTATATTTCTTTATGTGAGCTTATAGTGAATACACATGAGTGATCTATTTTATTTACAAAATGATCTCTGTAAGGGACTTCGTCTCAATCTCCTTTCATTGAGGCATAGTTTGTTTTATACACAACTTTATTTTATACGGTGTATAAACCCCTTTGACTTTTACATTTATTCAAAAGGAATCTTTTTATACGATGCATTTTACTAAATGACAAAAGGGTATGTTTTGTCTTACGTATGCGTCAAAAACGACTTCTCTTCCACCGTGACCATTATTTGAGTTTCGGCTTCCTCTACAAGCCATTTCTTTTTTTAAATGAAAAATAAATACCAAGTTTTACTTTTCTTTTATTTTGGTATTGAAAATGGTTTTATTAGATCAATGTGTTTTATTGATATCTTGTGATGTAAAGGTGAAAATTTTATGTTTCCTTTATGAATGTTTCATGTGATATGATTATGTTATGGTTTATGATATGTTTAACACTGTTCATATGAGGAATGCATTGGACTTGATAAGTGACAGGTGGAGCCCGCTATAGCTCCTCGATGCATCAGCAGGTCTCATGAGACAAACTAGTGTCTTGGAATGTGGCCTTGAAAAAATCTTATTTATAGTCTTGGAATGAGGCCTTGGCTACGTGGTTATGATAGTCTGGCATTATACATTCCATCATTATGAAAGTAGTTATTGATATTTCATGTTATTATTCGACTAGTTGAATATCCATGTGAATAAGTAAATGGCATTATTTCATTTTATTTTGACATATTATGTTGAAGTTCATGTTTAAAAGGCCTATTTTAGTTATACACTGCCTTAAATGTTTATTTTTATTTATGAACGCTTACTCTATATTGTTATCCATATTGAGCATCTGAGCTCACCCCTTTCAATGTTTTCATTTTTCCAGGATGTGATGAAGTATTTTATGAATGACCTAGAGGGATAATATGAGGGGATATGAAGACAAGATGTTGTTGTAGTTTTGTATTACTTTATTATGTAATGAAAAACTTATGAATGTATCTCGTGTTTCAATGCTACTAAACTAATCGGTCATTCGAGACTTGATCTTTGTGATCATGCCAATGTTACGCAATAACACACCGAATCTGAGTAATTGGGGTCGAGGCGTTACAGTTGGTATCAAAGGCGTTTTAGTACTAACCTTGGAAGCTAGATATAGATAAACTCTGATTAGAGGAAATAGACCTTAGATTAAATTTGAGGATTTGTATAGAAGAACTTCATTGAATTTTTGTATTATAGAGATTTTGTGAGTTTTCCGAGCAATACATTTTTGTCTAGATACGAGCAGGTAGAGGTGGCTCTAAAATAGATGTAACTAGGGGTACAACCCGAAAACACCGCTTTGAGCTAGATTCTAATGGGAACTAGTGCATGACAACGAGCCTTACTGCACTCATGGTTACGACACTCCCGGGGGATATGCTTAGGATAATCCTCATTTTCTTTACAAACCACTATGAAGGGTTATGAGTATATACATCCTCAAAGAAAACATTTTTATGATTATAAATTTTATCCATAAATAGTTAAATTTATGTTATGTGTTTTACAAGTACGGAATTACGTATTTTGATTCATAAACTAATCTAGTTTATGACATTGTTTAGAAATGGCGCCTACTTGAAATACTGGAAACTGTATCAATGCACACACTCAATGTAGGTATTTCCCTCCTGCTCAAGATAATTATAGGGGAGCTGGTGATACAACTAGTGAGGATCACCTTATCACCATACTGGGACAACTCACATAGGATATGAATAAAAACCTTACTCATGTGGAGCACCCTGATCCACAATGTGGAGGATTAATATTAGATCGATTCATGAGGCAACAACCACCAACATTTAATGGTGGAATAAATCCATTTGAAGTTGAGAAATGAATAAAATACTTAGGGAATATATTCCACGCCTTCGGGAGTAGCGAAAGGGAGAAGGTTGTCATGGTAGTTTACCGCCACACTGGAGATGCCGATCAATGGTGGTTGCTGATTCAAAACACAAAGGAAGGTGAAGAATTATCAAGAATGGAATGGAGGGAGTTCAAAGATATTTTCATAGAAAAATTCTTCCCTCGTGACCATCGTGCCGATATGGAAAGGAAATTTCTGAGTCTGAGACAAAAGGAGGATGAGAATGTCGCATTGTATGAGGCTAACTTTACAAGGTTTGCAAGGCATGCAACAGATTATATACGAAACCCATGAAGTAAGATTGATCATTTCATTGATGTGTTAAAACCATTTCTCCATCGAGCATTAGTCTCAAAAAACTTCTCGTCGTACGAATACATTTTCTCATGTGCTATCATGATAGAAAAGGAATTCTCTAAATCATTTGACAATAAAGTAAAGCATGAGAATAAGAGAACGGTGGAACACGAGACTGATAAAAGGAAAAAGGAAAATAAGTATTTTCCATTATGTGATAATTGTGGGAAGAATCACCCAGGTACATGCCAAAAAGGAATGTGAGTTTGTTATATATGTCGAGAAAAAGGTCACCAGGCTCGTGATTACAAGGGAAAGAAAGAGGCTTTCAATGTTGAATGCTACAGTTGTAGGGAAATAGGGCATTATGCAAATGAATGTCCTAAGCGTCAGGGAAACGTATCTCAGAAAAGGCCATGGGATCAAGGACAATCTAATGCAGTTACTATAGTTGAAGTGGAATAATTAATGTATTGGTGCTTTTGGACTCAAGTATTATATTTTGGTTACAATAATAATGTGATATATATAAGGATTGTACTGCAGTACTTTTTGTTTTCATTATGGTTTTAATATAATGAAGGTAATAATATTTTTGTATGTTACAATAAGAGGAACTTTACTTTGTTTGAGGAATATGATGATACAATTGATTTCGGAATTTAGAGACCTTATAGAGAATGTTGGGACAGAGGTATTTTGGACAACTATAAAGGTTGGAATGGATTAAGATGAACTTTGGATAGTAATGTTTATAGTTAAATCCTTTCTAAAGATTTTTTTGGAATATTACAATACTATAGTTTTAGGAAAAGGACAACCTGCAGGTCGGGGGATAACCAGTCGTGTCGGACAAAGCTGTAGGAATAGAACCCACAAACATAGTGTGGCAGGCCTTTATTACCTACCACTAGCCTACAGGAAGTCCCTGGTTATTACAAAATAGTTTTCCTAATCTAAATGGTATGTGTTAATTTTTGGAACCTTATAAAATTATGATAAATAGAATATTTTTGATTTCTATTACCATTTGGAGTGAATGATGGGTTTGTGGTAAAAATTTATTAAAAAATTAAAGTCTACATGACAAGTAAGTAAATTTCTTTACGTTCTTAGTAAATCTCCTAAAAAAACTCCTCAACATTATGAAATGTAACATAAAACAAAAATGTTGTCAGTTAACTTTTCCAATTTGCGGAATCAATGAATATTTAACCAAACACAAGTTTGTGATTTTCTTGTAGTTAACTTTCTTCTATTCCTGTTTTATACAACTCTCTATCAGACCTTGATGGTTTTTTTCCTCCATATCCATGTTTTCATAGAATCCTAGTATTGGCTCTCTCGGGTGACCTTTTTACTTCTCATTCATTCTTTTATAGTTATATTTTTATTAACCTTATTTCCGATTTGGGTTTTCCACAAAGGTATTTTCTATTTTCATCCTTTTTATTTTCAAAGAAAAATTTTAAATTGTTAGGATGAAATTTATTGAGGGAGGGTTGAATGTAACACCCCAAGCTTCCATGATATGCTCCTCTTTGAATAATAGAGCAGCATGTGTTGTACGCAACCTCGAGTTCTAACACACCGCAACCAATAAAAGTAGCAGTTATGAAAGGTAATACCGAATTTTTGAAATTATATTAATTTTATATTTCAAAATGGAATTCATTTTTTGATTCGGAATATTGAAATTATCCTATGTGGAATTTTTGGTATTTTTCTGAGAACTTCCAATTTTTGAAGAATAGTGAAAAATATTTAAAAACAACTTTTTTAATCAAAATAATTTATAGTGATAAATTATACTATTGAGTGGTTATAAAGTGTAATTAGAATATATTTTTACCATTTTATCCAATGGTGGTCATTAGAATTAATTTCACTTTGAAATTGGAAATAAACAATTGTCAATCTTTGGATTGATATACTTTCATAAAAACACGCTATTTGTTGTGACAGCGTGAATTAATTATTTAATTAATTAATTCAACTTATATGTTTTTGAATTTTGTAAAATAAGAATCATTTTTGAATTAGTAATATCAAATATAGCTTAGGGTTACTTTTTGGTGTTGTTCTGAAAAACATCGATTTTTGATGAATAGTGAAACCACTAAGTGGTAGTTAAAAACTGATTTTTCGTTTAAATGAAAATTTACCACCTCTGTGATTTGAATTTACAAAATCCGACATACATCATTGTCATTATAATGTAAAATGTGGTTCAATGGGATTAAAATAATTTTTGGTGAATAGTAATTTTTAAGTTCTATTAATCGCGATTAATGGTAATTAGTGTAACTTAAGTTAAATACAATGTTATAATAATATGAAATTACCTTTAAACTTGTCCTAAACTTATTGGTTGATTCATGGACTTCCATGAAAATCCATGGGTCAATTTAGGGACCCCATGGGGCCACTTGGGTAAGAAAATGACATTAATAACTTTTTATTTAAAGTAAAAATAAATTAGTCACAAACATGTGTTGTTTTACTTAATCAATTATTACATGGGGTTATATAAGATAAAAAATTTTCTATAAACATTAATTGGAAAGATAAAAAGATTTCCTACATCATGGTAATTGTTTTATAATTTTTATACATTAAAAAAATTAAATTGTTTCTGACACAATGGTGATGTAGCGATTACCTCATTAATTAACGATTTAAATAAAATGAATAGATAATGTAATATCTAAGACATAAACTTGTAAAAATCGTATTGTATTAGTATATTTAGAACCCTTATCACCTTATCCTAGAAATATATCATTGAGGGACCTTTAAAATCCGAAAATCATTTCATAATAATGTAACATTTCACTACTTTCCAAGAGTGACCCTCTTCTCCTCTTATAAAAGGCCCTCACCACTACCACCTTATTCAAACCTTCAAGCCATTTGGATCCTCCATCCTCTGCCCAAATACTCTATAAACATCCCTCTATTACTCCTAGAAGCCTCACTTTGGGAAGAATTCTTCCCAAGGAAGCCTTTGGCTCAAATCAAAAAAGAGTTACCCGATTTTAAGGTAATGTCTTCTCTTATGTTATTTTGTTTTATTTTTCTTCTCCAACCCCTTAAACACATTTTATTCATTTATTTTGTAACAAAAAAAGTATCTTTAATATAATAGGATGTTTTTATGTGAAGTATTTGATTTTCACTTGCACACACCTTTGTCTAATGGTTACAAAACATACTATTTCTCTGGTTGGCTAATTTCTTCCTTAGGAATGGATGATTGTTCAATCTTCTTTTAACACCTCTCATGGTGGCCATTAAGATGTAACTATATTTATATATGATATATATTATGTTTATGCTTTCCTTATTCTTATGTATTTCTCATTTATGGCATATCATTATGATTTCTATTATGGGTAAATGCGATAATTTCATTTTATGAAGTGCGGACTATCGCCCCCTCAATGTGATTTTAATCGTTAATGCCATATGTGTGATGTATAAATGATGGATTAAATTATATTATATATTATATTATAATTTAATTATAATATACCTTTATATCATTATGATTTCATTCCATTAAATACGAAATAGAAATGAAAGTAGCGTTCATGCGTACTTACGGCTTACCGTCTCCATGAACGGTGCATTTCATTTCTTACCTCTAAATGTTATGAAATATTATAAATGAATGTATATACTATATTTATATTATATATATGATATCTACATCATGAATATAATTCTGGATATAATGGATATTTTACCAAATGAACAACATGTAATTATAAGAAGTCTATTTTTGACTCAAGTACCAAAAATCGACAAAACGACTGTTATTAACATAAATAATTACATAATGTTCATAACATGGTAATAAGTGATATAAATGGAATAATGAACTTAGAAAAGGTTATTAATAAAGTATAAATTAACTCTAGTTTATTATTCAGGAGGTTAAAGAACGATCGAGTCATGTCGGACACGAGGTAAGGGAACTTTTTATCCCAATTCCCATTCTTTGGGTTGATCTTATCTTTCTTATTTATGTTGTTCTTTGATTATGTGAGAAATAAATTATTATATCTTATCATGTATTTATACTTTATTTATGTGAGCATATATTTAATACACATGAGCGATCTATATTATTTACAAAATGATCTTGGTAAGGGACATCGTCTCAATCACCTTTAATTGAGGCATACTTTGTTTTATAACCAACTTTATTTTATACGGTGTATAAACCACTTTGAATTTTATATTTATTCAAAAGGAATATTTTTTATACGAAGAGTTTTAATAAATGACAAAAGGGTACGTTTTTTCTTACGTATGCGGCGAAAACGACTTCTCTGTCGCCGTGACCATTATTTGAGTTCTGGCTTCCTCTACAATCCATAACATTTTTTAAATGAAAAATAAATACCAAGTTTTACTTTTCTTTTATTTTGGTAATGAAAATGGTTTTATTATATCAATGTGTTGTATTGATATCTTATTATGGAAAGGTGAAAATGTAATGTTTCCTTTATGCATGTTTTATGTGATACGATTATGTTATGGTTTATGATATGTTTATCCCTATTCATATGAGGAATGCATTGGTCTTAATAAGTGACGGGTGGAGCCCGCTATAGCTCCTCGATGCATCGGAAGGTCTCATGAGACAAACTAGTGTCTTGGAATGAGGCCTTGAAAAAAATCTTATTTGTAGTCTTGGTATGAGGTCGTGGCTACGGGGTTATGATAGTCTGGCGTTATGCATTCCATCATTATGAAAGTGGTTATTGATATTGCATGTGATTATTCGACCAATAGAATATCCATGTGAATAATTAAATGGCATTATTTTATTTTATTTTTCCATATTATGCTGAAGTTCATGTTTAAAAGGATTTTGTTTAGTTATACATTGCCTTAAATGTTTATGTTTATTTATGAAAGCTTCCGCTATATTGTTATCCTTAATGAGCATTTGAGCTCACCCGTTTCAATGTTTTCATTTTTCTAGGATGTGAAGAAGTATTTTATGAATGACCTGAAGGGAAAATATGAGGGGATATGAAGACAATATGTTGTTGTAGTTTTGTATTACTTTATGATGTAATGTAAAACTTATGAATGTATCTACTGTTTCAAGGCTACTAAACTAATCGGTCTTTCGAGACTTGATCTTTGTGATCATGCCAATGTTACGCAATAACACACCGACTCTGGATAATTCGGCTCGGGGCATTACAGTTGGTATCAAAGGCAGTTTAGTACTATACGTGGAAGCTAGATTTAGATAAACTCTGATTAGAGAAAATAGTCCTAAGATAAAATTTGAGGATTTGTATAGATGAATTTCCTAGAATTTTGGTATTATAGAGATTTTGTGAGTTTTCTGAGAAATACATCCATGTCTGGATATGAGCAGGTAGAGGCAGCTCTGGAATAGATGAACGTAGGGGTACAACCCGAAAACACCGCTTTGAGCAAGTCTCGAACGGGAACTGGTGCATGACAATGGGCCTTGCTACACTCTTGGTTACGATACTCCTGGGGGATATGCTTAGGATAATTCTCATTTTCTTTACAAACTTCTATGAAGGGTTATGAGTATATACATCATCAAAAAAAATTATGATTATTGATTTTATCCATAAATAGTTCAATTTATGTTAAGTGTTTTACAAGTATGGAATTACGTATTTTGATTCATAAACTAATCTAGTTTATGAAATTGATTAGAAATGGAGCCTACTAGAAATAATGGAAACCGTATCAATGCACGCACTCGATGTAGGGATTTCCCTCATGATCAGGATAATTATAGTGGAGGTGGTGATACAACTGGTGTTGGTCAACTTATCACCATACAGGGACAAATCACTCAGGTTATGAATAATAACCTTACTCATATAGAGCACACTGATCCGAAATGTGGAGGATCAATGATAGATCATTTCATGAGGCAACAACCGCCAACATTTAATGGGGGTAAAAATCCATTAGTAGTGGTGAAATGGATAAACTCATTAGAGAAAATATTCCACGGCTTGGGGAGTAGCGAAAGGGAGAAGGTTGTCATGGCAGTTTACCACCTCAGTAGAGATGCCGATCAATGGTGGTCGCTGATTCAAAACACAAAGGAAGATGAAGAATTATCAAGAATGGAATGGATGGAGTTCAAAGAGATTTTCTTAGAAAAATACATCCCTCATGACCATCGAGCAGATATGGAAAGGCAATTTCTGAGTCTGAGACAAAAGGAGGATTAGAATGTTCAAAGTATGAGGCTAACATTACAAGATTGGCAAGGCATGCAGCAGATTATATACGTAACCCAAGAAGTAAGATTGATCTTTCCTTTGATGGGTTAAAACCATTTCTCCATTGAGAATTAGTCTCACAAACCTTCTCGTCATATGAATACGTTTTCTCATATGCTATCAAGACAGAAAAGGAATTCTATAAATCTTATGACAATAAAGTAAAGTAAGAGAAGAAGAGAACTGTGGAACAAGAGACAGATAATGGGAAAAAGGGAAAGAAGTATTTTCCATTATGTGATAACTATGGGAAGAATCACCCTGGTACACGCCTAAAAAGAATGGGATTTTTTTATAAATATGGAGAAAAAGTTCACCAGGCTCGTGATTGCAAGGGAAAGAAAGTGGCTATCAATGTTGAATGCTACAATTGTAGGGAAATAGGGAATTATGAAAATGAATGTCATAAGCATCAGGGAAACTTACCACAGAAAAGGCCAAGGTATCAAGGACAATCTTATGCTTTTACTAAAGTTGAAGTGGAATAATTAATGTATTGTTTCTTTTGGACTTAAGTATTATATTTTGCTTACAAGAATAATGTGATATATATAAGTATTGTACTGCCGTACTTGTTCTTTTCGTTAAGGTTTTAATATGATGATGGTAATCATATTTTTGTATGTGACAATAAGAGAAACATTACTTTGTTTGAGGAATTTGATGATACAACTGATTTCGGAATTTAGAGACCTTTTAGAAAAAGTCTGAACTGAGGTATTTTGGATAACTATAAAGGTTGGAATGGATTAAGATGACCATTGGATAGAATTGTATAAGGTTAAAAAATTTCTGAAGATTATTTTTGGAATATTATATTAATATAGTTTTAGGAAAAGAACAACCTGCAGGATGGGCGATAACCAGTCGCGTCGGAAAAAGCTGCAGGAATCAAACCCACAACCATAGTGCGACATGCCTTTATTACCTACCACTAGCCTACAAGAAATCCCTGGTTATTAAAAAATAATTTTCCTAATCTAAATGGTATGTGTTAATTTTTGGAACCTTATACAATTATGATAAATAGAATATTTTTGAGTGTTATTACCTTTTTGGAGTGAAAGATGGGTTTGTGGTAAAAATTTACTGAATAATTATAGTCTACATTACAAGTAAGTATATTTCCTTGCGTAATTAGTAAATCTCCTAAATAAATTACTCAACATTATTTAAGGTAACTTAAAACAAAAAATGTTTTCGGTTAACTTTTCCAGTTGGGGAATCAATGACCGTTTAACCAATCACTTGTTTGTGATTTTCTTGTAGTTAACTTTCTCCTAATCATGTTTTATACAACTCTTCATCAGACCTTGATGGTTTGTTTTTCTTCCATATACATGATATTATAGAATCCTAGTATTGGCTACCTTGGGTGACCTTTGTACTTCTCTTTCTTTCTTTTAAAGTTATATTGTTATTAACCTTGTTTCCGATGTGGGTTTTCCACAAATGTATTTTCTATTTTCAACCTTTTATTTTCAAAGAAAAATTTTAAATTGCGAGGACACAATTTATTGAGGGAGGGGAGATTGTAACACCCCATGCTTCCATGGTACTCTCCTCTTTGAATAATAGAGCAGTGTGTGTTGTACGAAACCTCGAGTTCTAACACACCGCGACCAATAAAAGTAGCATTTATGAATAGTAACACCCAATTTTTAAAATTATATAAATTTTATATTTCAAAATGGACTTCATTTTTGGATTTGGAATATTGAAATTAGCCTGTGTTGAATTTTTGGTATTTTTCTGAAAACATCCAATTTTTGATGAATAGTGAAAAATACTTAAATTTTTTTTTTAAATCAAAATAATTTATAGTGATAAATTATAAAATTTAGTGGTTATAAAGATTAATTAGAATATATTTTTACCATTTTATCCAATGGTTGTTATTATAATTAATTTCACTTTGAAATTGGACATAAATAATTACCAATCTTTTGATTGATATTCTTTCTTAAAAACATGTTATTTGTTGTGACAGCGTGAATTAATTATTAAATTAATTAATTCAACTTATATTTTTTGAATTTTGTAAAATAGACATCATTTTTTAATTAGTAATACCAAATATAGCTTAGGGTTAATTTTTGGTGTTGTTCTGAAAAACTTTGATTTTTGATGAATAGTGAAACCACTAAGTGGTAGTTAAAAACTGATTTTTTGTTTAAATGAAATTTTACAAACTATGTGATTTTAATTTCCAAAATCAGACATACATCATTGTCATTAGGAAGTAAAATGTGGTTCAATGGGATTAAAATAATTTTTGGTGAATAGTAACTTTTATGTTCTATTAATCGCAATTAAAGGTAATTAGTGTAACTTAAGGTAAATATAATGCTATAATAATAATAAATTACCTTTACACGTGTCCTAACCTTATTGGGTGAGTCATGGATGACCATGAAAATCAATGGGTCAACTTGGGGACCCCATGGAGCCACTCGGGTAAGAAAATGACATTAATAACTTTTTTTTTAAGTAAAAATAAAATTGTCAGAAACATGTGTTGTTTTACTAAAACAATTATTACATGGGGTAATATAAGATAATTTTTTTTACTATAAACATTAATTGGAAATATAAAAATATTTCCTACATCATGGTAATTTTTTTATAATTTTTAGACTTTAAATAAATTAAATTTGTTTAGGACACAATGATGATGCAGCGATTACCTCATCAATTAACGATTTAAATAAAATGAAAAGATAATGTAAAATATAAGACATAAACTTCTCAGAAACCTATTGGATGAGTAGATTTATAACCCTTATCACCTTATCCTAGAAATATATCATTGTGGGACCTTTAAAATCCGAAAATCATTTCATAATAATGTAACATTTCATTACATTCCAAGAGTGCCCATTTTCTCCTCTTATAAAAGGCCCCCACCACTACCACCTTATTCACACCTTCAAGCCATTTTTCTTGGCCAAACTCTGCCCAAATACTCTATAAACTTTCCTATATTACTCCTAGAAGAAACACTTTGGGCATAATTCTTACCAAGGAAGCCTTTGGCTAAAATCAAAAAAGAGTTTCTCGATTTTAAGGTAATGTCTTCTCTTATGTTATTTTGTTTCATTTTGCATCTACAACCCCTTAAACTCATTTTATTCCTTTAATTTGTAACAACACCAGTATCATCAATATACTAGGATGTTTTTATGAGAACTATTTTATTTACACTTACACACACCTTCGTCTAATGGTTAAAGAACATATTGTTTCTGTGGTTGGCGAATTTCTGACTCACGAAACGATGATTGTTCAACATTCATTATACACATATCATGGTGGACATTAAGATGTCACTATATTTATATATTATATATATATTTTTTTTTCTTATGCTTATGTATTTCTCATTTATGGGATACGTTTATGATTTCTGTTACGGGTAAATGCGATAATTTCATTTTAGGAAGTGCGGACTACCACCCCCTCAAAGTGATTTGAATCGTTAATGCCATATGTGGGATGTATAAAGGATGGAGTAAATTATATTATATATGATATTATATTGTAATTATAATATACCTTTATATCATTATGATTTCATTCCATTAAATAAGAAATAGAAATGAAAGTAGCGTTCATGCGTACGTACGGCTTACCGCCTCCATGATCGGTGAATTTCATTTCGTACCTCAAAATGTTATGTAATATTATAAATGAATGTATATGCTGGATATATATGATATATATGATATCTACATCATGAATATAATTCTGGATATAATTGATATTTTACCACATGAACAACTTGTAATTATAAGAAGTTTATTTTTGACTCAAGTACCAAAGATTGACAAAACGACCGTTATTAACATAAATAATTACATAACGTTCATAACATGGTAATTAGTGATATATAAGGAATAATGAACTTGAAAAATTTTCTTATGAAATTATAACTTAACTCTTGTTTATTATTCATGAGGTTAAAGAACGATCGAGTCAAGTCAGACACGAGGTAAGGGAATTTCATAACCCAATTCTCATTCTTTGGGTTGAACATATCTTTCTTATTTATGTTGTTCTTTGATTATGCGAGAAATACATTTTTATATATTATCATGTATTCATACTTTCTTTATGTGATCTTATAGGGAATACACATGAGCGATCTATTTTACTTACAAAATGATCTTGGTAAGAGACTTCGTCTCAATCTCCTTTCATTGTGGCATACATTGTTTTATACAGAACTTTATTTTATACAGTGTATAAACCCCATAGACATTTAAATTTATTCAAAAGTAATATTTTTTATACGAAATTTTTTACTAAATGGAAAAAGGGTATGTTTTTTCTTACGTATGTGGAGAAAACGACTTCTCGGCCGTCGTGACCATTATTTGAGTTTCGGCTTCCTCTACAAGCGATAACTTTTTTTAAATTAAAAATAAATACCAAGTATTAATTTTCATTTATTTTGTTATGGAAAATGGTTTTATTATATCAATGTGTTGTATTGATATGTTGTGATGGAAAGGTAAAAATGTTATGTTTCCTTTATGCATGTTTTATGTGATACTATTATGTTATGGTTTATGATATGTTTAAACCTGTTCATATGAGGAATGCATTGGACTTGATAAGTGACGGGTGGAGCCCACTATAGCTCCTCGATGCATCAGGAGGTCTCATGAGACAAACTAGTGTATTGGAATGAGGCCTTGAAAAAATCTTATTTATAGTCTTGGCACGAGGCCTTGGCTACGTGGTTATGATAGTCTGGCATTATACATTCCATCATTATGAAAGTGGTTATTGATATTTCATGTGATTATTCGACGAGTTGAATATCCATGTGAATAAGTAAATGGAATTATTTCATTTTATTTTTCCATATTATGCCGAAGTTCATGTTTAAAAGGATTTTTTTAGTTATACATTGCCTTAAATGTTTATGTTTATTTATGAACGCTTCTGCTATATTGTTATCCTTACTGAGCATCTGAGCTCAACCCTTACAATGTTTTCATTTTTCCAAGATGTGAAGAAGTATTTGATGAATGACCTGAAGGGATAATATGAGGGGATATGAAGACAATATGTTGTTGTAGTTTTGTAGTACATTATGATGTAATGTAAAACTTATGAATTTATCTAGTGTTTCAAGGCTACTAAACTAATCGGTCTTTCGAGACTTGATCATTGTGATCATTCCAATGTTACGCAATAACGCTCCGACTCTGGGTAAATGGGGTCGGGGCATTACAATAAATATAAATAATCTCATGACACTTCACTGCTTTCATTATCGATGAATGGAACTCTTCCCAAAACACTTTTTGAAATTTCAACCATGAAACATAAGCCTCCTACTCACCCAAATATAGCATCCAACACCAATGTGAAAATCAAACATCTGACTGACTACCAATGGGACCAAATATCCTAACAAGGCTTGGATAAAACTAATAATGATATTGAGATCCTCTAACAATCTCTCATTCTCTATATATAAAGAACTATATTCATACTTCTGCAATGCCTACCATTAAAATCCCTGTAACACCCTCTACTAAACCTCATCCTTTTCTTCCAGATGAACCATATGGTGATTAGCCTGTTGAACCTCAAATACTTGATCAACATGATAATGATGTTTAGGAGACATATATATAAAATGATAAAATAATTCCTATGTCTGGGTATTATAGAATTTTTATTAGATTCATTTTAATTCACTTTATTAATTTTATCCTTTCCAAAACAAACTTACCCAAAGGGGAACTCAAGTCAATAGGATGTATATATCTCCCTTATATATCTAACCAGCACACATTTCCACCTTATTAGGTCATTCAATTAGATAATATCCCATGCACTAGATCTGGGGGACCCCCAAAATCCCATGCCCTAACTAGTATACCTAACCTATGTCATGCACCAAGGTCAACTGTAATTATTTCTATACCAACCCATGAAATACTCACTATGTGTAATTATAAACGTAATCCAATATATAAAACAATGGCCTGTGATACCTCCCTTTCATAACCCCCTCCCATAAAAGATAATGTAATGAGGGGGACACATATTTACCCCATGAGTCACACTTCCATTATGCCCCGAGATGGAGTAGAGCAACGGGGGTATAAATAACTCAAGTAATGGGATGAATTGCCCTTTATAATAATATATGATCATTATATTATAAGAAAAAACCATAAGAAACTACATTAAAGTATATAAAATAAATCCAAAACCATCACACCTGCATTTACAAAAGGAACTGATAGCGATAAATATATCCAAAAATAGAATAACTGAAAGTAAAGCTAAATAAGTTAAATAACACCAATTTCCCACTAGTTTTTCACTATCACACCCCATCTTCATTAATAATGGTGATTCCATATATTACATATGACATATATAACCACTACATAAGATGATCACGTCAAATTATACTTACAAACACATAGTCCACCACCCCACAGTACAAACACATCTCTTCTCTCCCACAGACACCTGGGCCATCACATCACATATATAATGAGTGTAGTACAGTGTCATGAACATGAAGGGAATAAACCTCATTCCCTCCTGCTATAATTCATGACCCACACTATAAGTTACCATGTAGTCTGAAAATATCACATATCATGCCAAGACACCAGGGCCACTTCCCAATAACACATTCATATCACATATCACTGAAAACCACCAAATCCATCACCTAGTGCACTAGCATAATTATGTATATCATTGACTATGAATATCATCTATATTAGAAAAGATATTGGGGATTATTAGTTATTCAAACATCCATCCTTATAACCACGATGGTGGAAAAACACCCTCCGTATGAAAATACATGTGTTAAAATGTTGTTCTCGATGCGGGCAGGGTGAGTATATAAATCATAAGAAATATACAAGTATATACATAAAGACACGCCCAATAACAACCTATGGGTCAAAAAAACACAAACCAACACACACCACCCCCCACTTTCTAAACCACATATAAATGTATAACAATAAAAAACCAAAATCCCCATAACACGCCACCAACCAATCGCATTATTCAGTCCAATATTTTAATTCATTAGAATCAAACTCATTTAACAACACATCCCACCATTTATAATATAATTATTCATTTCCATAACTTTAATACAAACCACACTCCAACCATTTAAAAATTTATTAAATATTTATTCCTTAACATCATGGGAATCTAGCACAATGCAATCACACTTCACAAGTGTCTCATCATTCCCATAAAACCCCTTCCTCACCACCCCAAAAGAACAGATAGAAAAAATATCACCTCAAATCCACAAAATTACAAAAAAAACAATCCATCATCACCCTACCCCAAAATCACAACCAAACAATACATCACCTCACCATCCTAAAATCACCACCAATAAAACAATCACCTCTCCACCCCAAAAGTACATCCAAATAAAATATCACATCACCTCCATAACATCCATGATTATCCTAGGGGAATTCATCCCATAGAGTAAAGAAATAAAAATAATATTAAATCTAAAAAGGCATGTGAACCATTACCTATCCCAAATAATTTCAATAAACTATTTTTTTTATCATGATTAGGATAGAAAAAACTACCCCCATAGATAAACAAGAGTAATCCCATCCAGTATGATAAGAAAAAGTGAAAAATCATGGATACCTATCTCAAATGATCTTTTCGATCTTATATCCTACTAAAAGGTGAAAAATAAATACTCAATAACAAAAAACCAAACCATGATATCATAGATAAACATGTACTACATTAAAGGATTGTGGAAAACTAGCTCGTGAAAAACCTAAACCAAAACAACACTAGCACAGTGTATCCTAGAAGAAGATTGGATATGAGGTAAAGGTTAAAAAGGGTGAACTCATTATATATCACCGAATAAAAACCACCAAAACCTTTATAACTAATGAAATTAGACAATGGATGGTAGATCCTTTGAAGTCACCTAGGTATTCTCCGGATTGAGATAGAGAAAGGAGAAGAAAAATGAAATTAATTAGTTGAAAGGGTTATAAAATTACTTATATACCATTAGTTTCAATTTTTGTATCCCATTAATGATGTTAAATCCATGAGTTTCCAAAAAATTACAACTTCTATCGAAATTCACATATTATATGCCTTTATTTTATTACACATCAAGAATTAAATTCATAACATGGATCTATTTCATGGGTTCTCTATCATCTATATACAAGTTATGAAACTGGATAAGTACACAATCTATGGATCACTAATTCATGTCGTTTACCCCTTTTACGATGTGAATTTCCTAAAGCATCTTTATTTCAACTCCAAATAAAATATATCCCCCTCAATCTTTTTATTAAACACCTCTAACAACCCAAACCAGTAATGTAATGGGATGGAAAGGCATGGTCTGTAACATCACCTCTATATTAATGATAATTCTAATGAAATCGATTGGGATGAGGTTAACAATGATGATGATGTGAAATTTGAGGAGTATCCAAAGGAGTTACCTAACCACAATGATATGGTTTTTGGGGGTTTTATTCCCTTAGTTCATGTTCAATGGTGACAATATGGTATGGGCAGAAAAACGTGGAGTATATGTCATACATGTCCACTCATCGTTATGATTTATTTGATAATGAATTCTTTATTTTTAAATTTATTTTGACGATGTTGAGCCATGTCTATATTATTAGACAGTTCTATCATCCAGGATTCCCTATTTAGGTTATTTATTCTATTTGAGAGGATTCTATACTATGGGAGTGTATAAGATGTGGTTGAGAGTGTCAATTAGTTATGTTCCCTATACCTATAAATTAGGATGTTCTGGTCATTTTAAGGATAAATTATTGATATTTATCTCAAGGGGTGGGTGTTTGGGTAAGCCTTATCCTTCCATTCCTTCTAGGTTTCATTTTAATTATCAATGATAAGAATTATATGAGATTGATCTAATGTATTGCCTAAAAATATTCTACCAAATTACTTTTAATGTTTTTTATGTCTTAGTTTTTTGAAGGATTCTTGGTGCAGGTTTTGTGAAATTTTGGATCTAAAATATTCTTACATGAGTAATTCACAAAAGATATGTTTTTCAAAGAATTAAGTAGATTCTCATGTCCTGCATTGGTTTTCACAGACTAATGGTTTATTATCTTTTTGTGTGTGATTCACAACAAGAAACTTCATTTCATATTGAAAATAGATGAAGTGTTGGATTATAAGAATAAATAATGGAATAATTGACATCATGTATATGTTGTTCAAAAAATTAATTTATCTCTCGATTATAGGATTCAGTAGACACATTTCTTAAAAAAACATATAATATATCATTTCACTTAATAAATTTACCACTCCCATGTTGAATGTTCATTCATAAGAATGAAAAAAATTCTTTTTAACCCTCATAATCTCTCAAAATTATCCATTTTTTACATAAACAATTATTCCAAAGTTCCTCTATCAAATTTTTTTGAAGAACATTCAATTGGTATTTATTCTCATATTCTCAAGATTGACTTATATTAATCCATGAATAGTTTATCATAATTATTATATGGCATCTTATGAGTTATTTTTTGGTTTTTATTATTATATATTTTATTACAATAGAGATTTATTACTTTATTTACCATGTGTCTCTTTTGATACTTTCATGTGCATTCATGGAATGGTTCCCATAAAGGGATATATATTCCTTGAGGAGACTTAACCAGAGTTACGTTCTTGTTGATCAATTCTTGTTCAAATAATGATGAAATCCTTGACGTATGGGAATAATTTCCACTCCTACATTATGTATAAGAAGGATTATATCATGATTTATCTCATTGGGTAATATTAGAAGTAACTCACATGAAGAATAAACAGTAATAAAATAATGATTTTTTGTTTTAGGCTATAGCTATCAAATTTGTTTATTCCATATTGTAGGATTGCCTCTTGACTTTCTAGATAGTGTGTTATCTCTTATTAATGTTTTCATTTATCATTTTCGTTACACTTGTAAATTAGTTATAGAATTTAAATATGTTAATTCTTGTGTAAGTATATAAAAAAATTCATTAAATTGTCACTATTATTCAATGTAATTATTGGAAATTGATGTTATGGGTGAATAATTTTAAAAAATTAGTTATTGATATCAGATGTCTAAGAATTATTTTGGTCATAACTAGTGTAAAATGAATTTTTTTATTCAATGGTTTAATAAATTTTATTCCTATTGAAGCCAATTTTTTGGGCTAAGTAAGGTCAATTTATATTTAAGTATGTCTATCATTTTTCTAGGGATGAATTTACATTATATTTGTTTTCTTCATGATTATTTATTTTATTTCATATAACGGGGAACCTTTTTTTGAATCATGATTTGATCTATGGATTGTAAGTGGATTGAATAGAAATATGAGTGGTTCCATAGGTTTATAAAAGTAGTTGACACTAATGATAGTGGGGTAGTTGGGGGATCTTATGGTGTTTTCAGGGATGGAACAAAAACTAATGGAGTGGGATGTAGTTGTGATTTTCTATTCACTAATAAATTAAAAAATGTGTTTCTTATTTTTTAATAAATTTATTTCATTAATGTAATAAAAGAAGGGTTGATTTATTTTTACATTCCTTCTCCTAGTACTTGAAATAAATGGTTATTCTTAGTTTGTGCATCGTTCATTATATATTAGGATGAGTTCGAGATTACATGGAATTGTAATAAATATTAAATGATTTAACCTATCAAGTTAGAGGCTCCATAAAAGGGTGAAATGATGATAACTATTGAGTAACCATGAAAAAAGGATTGATTATGCTTGGAGGGGTTGGAATTTGTTTGATAATATAATTAACTAAATTTTTCTTTAAAATGAATATGTCCCTATAGGTTATATGGAACATATTATTTGTAGTCTAGAATATAAGATATGATAGTTATAGTTTATTATAAGGCTATGTAGTTTCCATTAGTTTTTTTTGATATATACATATATTCCTTGAATTATGTTATTTCATATATTACCCCACAAATGTTGGCTAGGAATCTGACACCCAATGGAATGTGGGGGGATTTTCCCCAATATCAATCATATTGGCGGAGGATGAATGAATATCCCCTTTCCCCAATTCCGTTCTAGGGGATTATTATTATGTGATACTATATGTAGATGTTACCTTTCACTATATATATATGTTGAGGGATATAATGGATTGCATTTATTTGATGCACATGTATATCTGGATATAGTATCCTAATAATTTTTATAATTATATTATGTATAGTATTTGATGGATTGAGGTACAATACGTTATTTTTGGTATCTGTTCTCTTACAAAAAACTACTGTGTTTATAAATGGATGTTGTGGGGAATTATTTATGGGATAACAATTAAAATATAGTTTCGTTTAATGCATGTCGATTCTTGTATAGAGGTGGATGA
The DNA here is from genome assembly GCA_963277665.1 of Viscum album. NCBI lineage: Eukaryota > Viridiplantae > Streptophyta > Magnoliopsida > Santalales > Viscaceae > Viscum > Viscum album. The sequence goes on from OY728128.1 coordinate 474,217,208, forward strand.
GAGCATTTAATGTTGGGGTGGGAGCATCAAATCCATGGTGAAGTGGTAGAGGGGTACCTTGACTTTTATACTTATGTTAGATAGAATATTATAACATCATTATGATACTTAATGAGAGTGGAATGACTAGGAATGGAATATATAATAATTGATTAAGTAATGAGTTAGTTTAATTGGTTATTCAATTGGATTTTGTTTCTTATATTTAAATTTTCCATAGAGATTTTAAGGAGGATCCTACTTAGTAAACTAGTAATCATCACCCCAATTAATATAAACTATTTTCATTATCCATAGGAACTGGTTGGTGATCAGGTGTAAAATTATAAACTATGGAGTTCTATAAGATACATTGGTTATCCAGGTCGATGTAGAGGATTTCTTTTGGTACTTGTAGATTTCAAATTTTTGTTGTTTAATTTTGATAAAAATAAATACATGTATTAGAAAATTTTATATATCATGAGGAATATTTGTTTGGTGGTATCATATTATCTGTCATACCCCATATTATTATAAGTGGTTAATTTTCCCACTTTTTATGAATGATATACCATCACTTGTAGTCACCATCCCATGGACAATTATTGGTGGGATTCAGGAATCATCATTTTTATTCCTCCCTTATAGACCTAGGAAGGGTACCTTTGCGGAGATAGGGTTGTGAGAACAACCATATTAATGTTCAAATTATTAATTTCATGAATCAATATAATATATTCAGTGGCGAACCATTTCAATTTTACTAATTCATTACCAACTTGATTGCTCCATTCAGGTACCATTTTTTACATCTCCTTTTTCGGATTTATGAATAACCCCATTTAATAACTTGGGGAATATAGAATCTATTCTATTGGGGGATCATGGTTATCTTATTCATCCTTTTCAAATCCTACACGCCCACTATAAAAATATAACTGGTGTTACTTAATATCACCACCATATCCATTATCCCTCATAACCTTGGACCTCAAGACCTTGCTAGCTTATCTCATAATCACGGGATTGGATAGATTATTATTATCTTTATATTATATGGCTTTCTTCTATTTATTATTAGGAAATTCCCTATATTAATGAACATTTTCTCATTCATTGATATAGAATTTAAAAAACATATAATTATGGTTGTACTCCTTAATGATATAGTTATCCATTATAGAGGCATCATATCTATTGGATTCATCCAATGGTTCCTCTGTAGCCATTTCGTGATCATTAAACCTTGAAACTACGTCATTAAACCCATTAATTTATTTTTTTCATAGGAATATGGATTTAAAAAATGAAGTAATTAAAAAACACGATTCTTAATGTTTTTTCATGCATGGATGTCCTAATTTGAGTTGATATTACTTTATAGTCTGATCCATGGATATCTAATAATGTAATTTTACTACATAAATTTAATTTTTTTAATTACATTCCATCCAATTTGGGTCATTACCTTAAACTACATGAAAAATAAGTAGTAGCCTATAATGGTTTACATACCATAGGTTTCCTATTTATCCCACACAACTCATATGATGCTTTGTATTTTAGAATAGGTTCCCATATTTTTTTATATATAATGATTTCCCATCACATATGTTTGTATATATATATATAAACATGAGGGGGGAGGTCCCTCACCCACGAAATCTCCCCTACCACTATTGGATAAACCAAATACCCACCCTTAGACATCATAATACAATAAATACCCTCCTTATTATATTTTAATGATCCTTCGTAGAGCATCATTTTCCCCACTCATTATAAAACACATCATAGCTGAGGAAGACAATTATAGGTAGAATAAAAATCTCACCAAGACTCAAAGAAACACACCATCCTACTTCAAACCTATACTTTAAACATAATATAGATACAATTACCTTGATTATTATATGAATCAAATTCCAGGCATATACCTGTAGTAATAGGATAGAATATGACCTTATACATATTATCCATGCCTAAATATCTATTGAAAAAGTTATCAAGAATTTGGTTGATCACCATATTCTGAAGTAGATGAGGTCTACTAGGAAACAATAAACACATTTATTATTTCAAATTATTATAATTCAGATTCAAACCAATTGAGTATTTAAAAACATATATGTGGAATCCCACAACAAAGGGTATTCCACTAGACCAAGTAGGAGAAATATATACCACCACATTAGAATGAATTAATAAATTTCAAGAATATAAAAAACCTATAATCACTAAATCATTCAAAACAAAATAAAATTTCACAAATCATTTAAAAAAATCAACTAACAAACCATGATGTCCAAAACATGCCACCAATAAAAGATAAGAGAGTTATTGGCCCTCAGTTTACTCTCAGAGAAAAAATAGAAACATAATTATTCAATCAGTAATACATGGAGATTTCATCCTAAAACAGAATCATGGAAACAATGAGAGAGACTCAAGGGTTGGGGATGGAATCAAGCTTTAAGGGTGATTCAATATTCAGAATTCATAGATTTCCCCCATTCCCTATGGTTGAGGAGTGGTATATGAGGTGTTCATCACAAATACATAGGCATTAGATAAAATCTATAGGTTAGGTCGCTATCATGGGATATCATTAAATTAGACAATGTAATGAATCATCAATTCATAAATAAAGCTTTTCTGAGGTGTGTAAATGATTTATAATTTTTATATAAGAACCAAATAAGATAAATCTAAATTATAGATTTTAGAGATTGTATTATTCACTAGAAGAATGTTTTATGTCTATGGATGATCCTATACTTTTATTGAAATACCAATTATAATAAAAACTATGGTGGATTACCATTATAAATATTGAAAGGATGTGTAAAATATTGGATTAGATGTATTCTACAGAATATATCCTATTAATTCATGGTTACTGGTCATCTAAAACTAAATTTTCATGAATTTATTAATCATTTATTATTTAATATATGGATAAATTCTTCCCACAAAGAGTAGGATTAGGACTATCGAATGTTAATTAGTCATGTTGTCCATTTCATTTTTATTTAATAATTATCCCTTAGAAGTTTTTATTTTCTGTATGATGATGTTGTTGTGAAAGATGTGTTATTCAATCTACTCATACATGAATTATTTTCTATTTAGTATTTCCTAACCCATATTCTATTATTGAATCTTCATATATTTACCATTTTTAGGATAAATTAAACCCAAAAAGTAGTATAAAAGGTTAATTTTTGATTTTGGTATTACTAGAACATCGACATGGTGTTTCAGAGCTCAGTTAAATAGTTACAGTACTCCATTGGAGTTAAATGTGAATTAAAGTAATAATTACATTTCAAATTATATATTTTCATATTTACTTGTAGTTTAATTTTTTGTAATAATTAAATTGAATGATAGTAACAACATCATTATGATGTAATATGGGACATATTTTGGAATCTTGAAGACATAGACTGTCTTATCTATACTATATAATGATTTATTTCTTCCATTTATAGGTCTCAAACCAGATTTGGTGAAAAAGGAACAGTTATAATGGATAGTTAAATAGGAATTGGGATTTTATACACAAATTACAAGCATAAAACTTGGCCTATACCATTACTGAAGTGTTTATTGCTTCCAAAATATATGTTTCCTCCAAAAAAATGATAATAAAAATATGATAAAAAGGTGATTAATAGATATAGTTTTTTCTCTATGTAAAAGGTATAGTAAAATTTAAAAACTAATCATGTTATTTACATCAATAAGATTTGGAGTTAGTTCGGATGGGTAATGAAAAAATTTTAGATAGATATGGTTTTTTTTCCTTCATCATTACCTGAATCATGGGGTGTAATGGTTACCTCAGTGACAAAAAAATAGTGGTAAAATGGAATTAATGTTTTTGGATGATCATGGTTTAATTGTGAATAATGTTATTTTTTGTATTAAAAACCATGATTTTACTTGAATCATTTTTTCTATGTACATTAGAGGATGACCTATTCCATGTAAACATCTCAATAAATACAAACAATGGAAAAGAATATTTTTCTATAGCTCTTCTAAATTCCATCCCATATATTCGAAATTTGAGAGTAACATTTACCTAAAGAAATACTTTTATAAAAAATTTAAAAAAATTATAATACTCCTTCGGAACTGAATACATAAATCTCATTTTTAAAGATAATATTATTCTTTTATTGAGTGTTATAATATAACTAAGCCATTTATTATTGACTCTGAATATTTAATTACCTCCATAGTCGATAGGAGGTTTATGATGAATTATAATTTCATAATATTTGTTATGGTATATCATTGTATGATGAAGCTTTCAAAATAATGGGAAAGGGTGATATTACAATTCAAGCATAGAAAACTATCTTCTAAGGAATTGAATGAAATGAAAACAATAAGATGGTTAAGGAATAATTTTATTTCATAAGTATAGTTATATTAGTTTGGTATATGAAATAAATATTTTGGTGAAGAGTGGAAAATTTCAAGTTGTTCCATGGGGGTGGCCATGTAAATTATTGATGGAATATTATACCAGGATAGAGATTCCAACAAGTAAATATAGGTCATTAAAACAATAAATATGTCCTCATTTCTCTGAAAGAAATTTCTTGGTCACTTGAGTGAGAATGGGATGGTATTATTTATAATAAAAGGAATAATAAAATTTAGTGTCATTGATTTTGTAATTTGTAATGATTTCATTTGTATAAAGAAAAAATGATATCTTCGAGTATGAATGTCAAGGTGCCTAAGGATATTAATTTAGTTATAATTCGTATAGATATATATGGGCCTAATAAAAGTTGTTCTCTTAATGAATTAGTAAACAATATTGTTAGTTCTCATCCAACTAGGGCCCGCTTGGATGTCGATGAGCAGAGGGTGACATCCCCAATATCACCTCTAATAGTCAATGGGATAGAGACCAGTGCCTAGTATGCATATCACACACATGGGAGACGTTATCATAATATTTTTGTACACATGCACATACATCCAAGATCATACAATGCTGAAATTTATGATAACATAACTGATACAAATGCATGAATAAGATCTATCCCACAATCAGTGTAGGAAGAATAATACGTGAATGCTTAAATATCTAAATACAATCCCTCCAAAAATTGTAAATAATTCTAACCTACTAGAAAGTGGGTACTACTATCAAATGTGACTCTTTCAATGAACCAAATTATTTTTATCCCCGTATATTATTTTTTACACCTATTCCACCATGAACCATCTAGAATGGTCGATCATATACATAATACATGACATGTGCGGGACTATCCCTTGCAACGTTGAGTATAACAACACCCATATTGACACCTTGATATCATTAAGCATAAATCATCAGGATAATAGTCATATCATTATTGGGGTATGTCAATTAGAAATATGATATATTAAAAGTACATGTATAGATATATACATGGTAAAAACTATGTCCCAACGTATGGACACAACCATATTTCTATCCTTAGAATGTACTCTAGATTTTATAGTTAAACTCTTCCAGGATAACTCAATCCAATACTCTGATAGTATTGATGGTTTCTATTTGATATGTTGCACTCATCAGGTCTTTCCATGAAGAATTTTGTGCTGGATGTCCAACGATATTGATACAGTGATTTAGGATCACACATAGGGTCATGTAGTATACCATATAATTCATATGGATTAACCTACAAAATTGGGTATCGATGCCCATTTACAATGGTCACCCCAATTCCTAGAAACCCACTTTAAGTAGAAGATGATTAAGGATCCCACCCAGGGCCATGAGGTCACACAAATTACTGTATCCAAGACAAATCGATTAGAGTTTATTACAATATAATATTCAGTATGTAATGTCAAATTGTACCATCATTGTTATGGATTAATGAATTTTTTCATAAGTAAACTGGTCAATATTTAAGAGAACAAGGGAATAATACATATGTATGGAATGTAAAAAGAGATCAATATTAGTGCAGAATAAGTCATGTTGACCCCAGGTCTTGCCTTGTGCCCCAGCCTTTCCCTGTGTACTCCTATCCATAACTATGTACACTTTTTCTTGCATGTGTACCTATGGTCTTACCCATATACCTTTCCATGTACGAGTATGATGTTTTTCGATGTACTCTACCAATTCATGTGTCTCTGGCTATTCCTATTCCCGTGTATCATTTTTCATATATGTCAATCCAAAAGGGAAGTGTAACATAACTTTTATCACGTGTCATAGAGTGTATGATATTTAATTTTTTGGAAACCCTAATTCTACATTAAGGTATCCCACATGGAACGTTTTTTCGGATTACACACAGTGTAACATGGGATTTGTAGAAAATCATGGTTCCATCACATTTATGACCATTCCATCACTTAATACACCACTCCTTCCGTTGATCTGGCCCACAATCCACGTATATTCCCTCAACCAAGCCCCATTGTCCCTGTCGACATAAATCCATCCACCAAATCTTGTGTTGTTTCATGACTAACCAAAAAAACAAGAAACTCCAAACTAATTTCGATCCATTTTCATGGAAATCATGCACTGATCGAGTCATTGATCTTGAAGCTGAAGCTATAACATCAATTTTTTGCACTAAATAATAGGTGCACAATGATTGATTATCCAGTATTGTCAAACCACTGGCCAAGTAGGAATGTAAATGATGAATGCATGAAGTATGGTTAGAGAAAACCAAAAAACACAAAACCATGTAATTAACATCATCTATTGTTCATATGTTTCTTGATTACATTACATTATAATGATTAGTTAATATAACAAAAAATAAAAAATTAAATCCATATGTAGTAATACCATTGATGCTTGATTCAATCCATATTAGTGGAATTAATCTATGTTTTACCTGGAATAAAAAAACATTATAAATCCACAAAAAACATACTACATCAAGGCCATATTTTTTTATGATGAAAAATTATCCTGAATCATAGTTACTGGAAAATTCTATGAACTATATTGGCATATATGATCCTTATGGTATCGATTCGATCCACCGATCTTTTTTTTCCATCACACGTTTCTCTATGGTCCCTCTCTATAGCCGCTAGGGTTAGGTGGCTAAACCTATGATATTCCCCTAAATTTTTATTTAACAGTTTGGTATAGGTCATTTCCAAAATTAAAAATAAATAAATAATTTATTTATTTATTTAACTATTTATTTTATCATGATGGTGCCCAAGTCCAACACTTGACAAATATAAGTTTTTTTCATGCATATTGTAAAAACGGCATTATAGACTCAATGATTGTCCCAAATTATATATCCATGAAACTATTAAGGTGTTATTCAACTTTTTCATGAAAATTGTGAATGCATGATATAAATATATTTTATAGAATTAAAAATCAATTCTAGGCTCAGAGGGCCTCATAATCTTGTCTTGCATCATTTCTTGGCTCCAAAAAAATTAATTGATATATTCCAAATCATTACCTATAAAAAATAATCATGTCACATTGTCCCCACCATGGCTATTTTCATCCAAATAGTAAAAGAAGATACTAAAAAGGTGCAGATACTAGGCTCTTATCTGGGTCTCCCACAACCATATTTTCTTTGGAAGTCCTCCATGCTACCACCAAAAATGCACCAAAGGAATCACTCTCCCATGAAGTTTCTACTCTTGCTAATCCAATGTCTTCATAGGGTTATCCAAAAAGATAGATTCATCCTTGATTTCCATCTCACCCCATTCAATAACATGTGATGGTTCAAGAATGTACATCCTCATATTCAACATGTTGAATATTTATTGTACTTAGTCTAACAATAGTTATAAATCAATTTGGTACACCACCTCACAAACACTATATAGTATTTGAAAGGATTTATTGAATCTGAAATATTTATTCTTTCCCCATTTAAAAAAATTCAATCCTCATTGATATGATACATTAAAGAACATGTGGTCTCCCTCCTCAAACACCAATGGACACCATCATCAGTCCACATAAGACTTATGATATCATTTTTTTTGACTTCATATTCTCCCGGATGACCTTTACCTTCTTTTTCATGACCCATACCAACTTAGTACCCATAAGTACTACCTATAAGAGGTCATATAGTGGTGATTTTCATGTTTGCTCATAAAAATCCAAGAATTTTGACATACGGATGATGAAATGATATCTTTTTTTAAGAAAAATCAACCATAGATTGGTGATCCTAACAAAAATAACCAAAGTCCACCATTCAATCCCAATGAATATCCTCCATAACTTGAATTATCCCCTCATTCTATTTATAATTCTAGGTTTTAAATTTTTATATATAATGTAAATGAGTCCCAATGGCCCCATATAATCCACTCTATAATAGTTATTTGAAGTGAGAATCATGGTATGATATAATAATCGAGGGAAATCTATGGATCTGAATGATATCTTATATGTACAAGTGACCTAATACCTCTACTGAACTATGCACTCAAATAGTATGGAATTTTTCCAACATGGTGACTTTTTCTACGATCACCAAGATGGAATAGTTTCCTATATTCATATATGGTAACCCCATAATGATTCCCATAAATATTCCATCACAATTTCACTCTAACACCTAAAGAGTTGAGCTAAACCCTCTAGAACCGGGTTCTTATCCTTCACCTAATAACATGTGAGGCATTGAAAGACAAGCCCTTCTACTAGATTCATCATTCTTGACTTCTATAACTGACATCTGACATCCCGTTACAACTTTTCCTCACTTGGATATACCACTAAAATGGATTTATGAATCTCCCTTTCAACGTCTTCCTATAATATCACTAGTACCATTGTCCATCCTTTGAAATGCATTACATACTCTCACCATTATAATATCTTTCGGGATCACATTCAAGGAATATATGAGTATTCACAATCACATAGTCAATATCTCTCATTTTAGATTCTCTAAAACACTATATAAGTAGTAGGGTAATATATATATACATGAGGTAATTTGTACCATATGTGTCCCCATGAGACAACTATAATGAGTTTAATTTCATTGATGGAGCATTCAATAACTAAAAACAAGATCTCTTAATTAGAGTATCTACCACCATGCTCCCCTTCCAAGTGTATTGACTATATCAAAGTCATAATATTGTTGGAAATTTATCCATCACATCTATCTCATATTAATTTCCTTTTAAGAGATTATATAATTCTGATTATTATGGTCATAATAGAAGATAAACCACTCACCCATAATATAGTGTCACCAAATATTTAGTTTGAAGACTACCACTGAATACTCTATAATATGTCTCTCATTATTCTACTCATCAGTAATCAACATCCTAAAGTCATAGTCTATCACCTCATGCCTCTTCATTATAAAAAAATTTTGGTTCCCTGAAGCATAGTAGAACACTATGTACTCAACACCCTACTAGGTAAATCTCATGATGGGGGTGGGTTATTAATCTCTGAATCATATCATGTAAATCCCATTAGATACATTCCTTTTAAAACAAAGTATTCCCCTTGAAGTTAAAATAATTCAAAGGTGGTTATATCCTTGAGAAATTGTGCATGAATATACTATAATAGACTTCCAATCCAAGGAAGCTCCAAAGCTCCATCACTCTCTTCGGTGTCTCACAAAATAACACTACATCAATCTTTTATGGGTCCACTACTACACTCTCAACTAAGATGAAATGTCCTAAAAAATGGAACATATGAATCTAGAAATAAAACTTATAGAGCTTCCCATAAATATGGTTCTCTCAGAGTATGTCTAGGACCAAAGTCAACTATCTCATCTGCTCCACCTTAGATGTTGTGTATTCTTGGATATTATCAATGAATGTTACAATGAACTACATTAAGAAATGATTAATGATATTGTTCATGAGTCCCATGAACACTATTTGGGATCATATCATGTCAATGAGTATCACTATGTTCTCATAGTGACCATAGGGACATTAGAAAGGTATCTTCAGTATATTATCTACCCATAACAACAATTGATGATAGTCTAGTATGATATTAATATTTCAAAACCATTAATCCTCGATAAACTGGTCAAATAGGTCATTGATCCCCACTATTGATTATATATTCATAATTTTCTCCCCATTTAGACATAGATATTCCATGTATATCCTCATGATCTTGTTCACCTCCATTTAAAAAACACTGGGGATATCTAGGGGAAACACTATGTATCATAAATAACATCCGTTATAATTATTCCAACTACACCATTATCTAAAAAATTATTATTGGATACATTGGGTATGATGGAATAGATATTGATGTAATACATTTTTATAAGTCAATATATAATTTAATCTTTTGGTGGAGAGGTGATCTTAAAACATCCTTTGGGAAAACATCTCTATACTCCGACATTATTGTAGGAAACTGGTAACCCATAGAATCCACTATTCTAAGACTCATGTAAGGCTACAGGTGAGTAATCAATTCACCCACCTAATTGTTAGTCCATCCTTCTCTACCTAGGTTTCCATATCACCAATTAAGGGAACCTCATTCCATATATATAGACACAATGAATCCTCTTCCTAAAATAGTCTATATATGCATTAACTATGTATATCAAATACCTAACTAATATAAAAATGTACGTACTCATCACATTAACAATGAGATCCCATGAGAAACTCTCTCCTCTGAGTATCATATCACAATGTCAGAAAAAGTATGTGATCACTGAATTATCTCTTGTAGGACTCTCTATTTATAACGATAAATCCAAGGGATCAAACTAAATCTCTATGTATCAAACTTGGGATTTAGCAAGAATAGTGTGTCTAACAGCTAGGTCTATAAAAAATATATATAAGTTTGAAAATATAAATATCATAATTTTAACCATCCTCGATGCATATAGGTTATTGGCCTCTACTACCTACAGCTTCCCACACCCATGTACACATGCTCCCAGAGCCTAGTAAGGACCACCTAGGGGAAGTGGTTGAAAAATGTCAAACCACCTACCACCTATAGCTACTCTACCTTCCCCACTACTACATCATCCATCCTATAGACCTCCCCTATCCTTTTGTTATTTTTTCCTAGAATGACCATCCACTATCCCTTTTCCATTTGTAGGATGATTTGGACTATATCACAAAATATGACCACATTTGTCACCATAGTTGCAATGCCTCTCTCTGTGATGACTAGAACCATCTCTAGATTCCTAAACCGTAGACCCCATTTCCTAATATTGGATCAGAAAATGTATCACACATCCGAATCAATACAAATGACATATAATACCTATTGTTAAAGTCACTTCTCTTCTATTCTAACCATTGGAACTCATTATTGGTATATACTCAGGTAGAAATATCCTCACTACCAGATCATGATCCATAAAAATAACATAAGTATAGATATATTTGTATCACTATATCCAAGATACCTCTTCATAGGACTCTATTTAAGGTTCATGCATGAAAAAATATATCCCAAACCATATCCATAGAGTATCATGAGAGGTTGGTAATCCTTGATGAATAATATTCCACTATTATAATTCCCTACTAATGATACATATGATCTTGGATATGAACATACCATAGTATAGGTGGAGAAAACTCGTATTTAGATAGAAAATCAAACCCTTTATATGAAACAGTATCATCATCATATGATAAATCCACTAGTCTCTATCATATCCATGAAAATCCATGAAGGAATCTCACCCACAAGACCATTATCTGGCCATTCTATGTCCTAATGAGGTGAAACACTCATGTAACAAACATGATTAAATACATAGATATCTAGGAGTTTGGATCACCATGGAAGCTAAAGGGTTAGTAAATATGAAACTTATCAAGAACACTCAGCCTGCCCCCCAGATCCTCTAGTACTTCCAGTACTATCTATTATTTAAAGGCTTATGTATGGATGTGAAACCACCAAGAGACACCACCTCCTAGAAAGGAAACTATTTCAAAGCCTCGTCAAGAAGGGGACTATCATCACGATACTAATACTTAATCCTAACTATAAATCATTATAGAGGAACATTTAAATATAAAATATGTATAATGTTCAATGATTATAACTGGACAACTGACTCAAGAAGGGAATTGAAACCACAACCTATTACTATATGATGCATGTACCAATGTTTTTCCTTGAAATAATTTCATATATGTACTGATAAAAAAATATTTTATCTAGAGTCCTAATGAATATGTATGTGGTGGATGCAACAATTCTAGAGTTCCTAGCTTGAAATATGAATTTAAAACACTTAAAAATGGTTCCATAAAACCAAAACCAATCCCTTAGCAATAAAAAAACTCCACAATCAGGACATAATGTGAAACCACTATGACACTACTATGTCGCAACATGACCCATCAGGGACCTATGGGCTTGTGATGTGTTGTGTGTGACTACCCAAGCCCACCAATAGTAGTCTAGGGTTGGAGAACAATTTCGAGAAGGCATATCACTCACATGGGAGGCAATAACATAATGTACATGTATAAACTCACACATCTCCAAGATCATACACTTCTAAAATATTGAATAACACAACTACTACCAATGTAGGCATAATATCTATCCCATTATCCAAGTAAATTTAATATCGTTGGAAAGTATAAATCTCTAATTAAAATTCCACAAAAATGAAAACAATTCCATACCACTAGAAATAGGGGACTAAAGTTAAATGTGACACTAGGTATGAACCACAATTTATCAATAGAAATTTATGATATGTATGCTCCTAGTATACCAAGAACCTATTTGAATGGTCGGTTTCCTGCATAAGACATGACTTGTGTAGGAAAATTCCAAGAAGGAGTGAGTATAAAAATACACAGTAGAAAACCCTAAATCACTAAGAAAAAAGCATCAATATATTACCCATCTCTTAACATTAATATTTCAATTGGAAATATGAGACAAAAAAAGTAAACATCCAGATATAATCATGGTAGGTGATATGTATCAAGTTAATGTCAAGCAACATTTCCATCCAAAGAATCTACTCGAGAGTTCTTAGTAGCACTAACTTGGGATAACTCACTCCAAGAGTCTGATAGAACTGATTTTATCTATCTAAGATATCATTCTCCTTAGGTATCTCTAGTAATAAGTACGTTCTTGAAGACATATTAGATTAATACATTAATACTGGACCACACCTAGGGCCTCATTGTATCACAATAACAAAATCTATATTAACCCACAATATTATGGATAGATGCACGTGTATATTCATTATTTCAAATCCTAGAACCACAGTTAGGGAAGAATATGATAGATGATCCCACCTAGGGCTATGTGGGGACATTGAAAACTCCATCCATGTTATATCCCTTTGAGAGGATCACAATCCAATGTTAAGGATGTAATTCCAAATTCCAACCTCATAGTATTAGATAAAGGTAACCTACCATAAGGAAATTGGACCACGTTGAAGATAAAAAAAGAATCAGACCTACTTAGGGAGTGATCATGGTGTGTACTAGTAATACACATCATGTCCTTCTAACAATGGGTTTTCTCATGCTCTCTAGAGTATATCCATTTGCTCCACACTTTTCTCATGTGCACTTGCTGGTGAACGTGTACCTATGGTTATGACTATGAATTTAGTCATCACATAGTACTAGTCCTTGACCATATAAAACACCCATGAATTTTCCATAGATGCGTTCGATTTTGTGTATTCTCCATGATTCATGTTGAGCCTTCAGGGAATATTCCCACGGAATGTGACACATGTCACATGAAGTATGATATATAAATTTCACATAAAACCTAGTGATTCATATAGGGTTCAACCAGAGCGTGTATCATTGGATTGCATTCCATGTAACATGATATTTTCAAAAAAAAAATGTCGTTCCTTAATGTGTACTCCTATTCCACTAGTAATTCCTATACTACTGTCATCGATAATTCCCACAACACATGGATTGAACCTTGAGACAGATTTGCCATCATCATTGATTGGAATCTGACTACCAAATAAGTTCTCAATCCAACCATTTCTTCATTATTCCATTGTTTCATGACCAATAGGAAAAATAAGAAACACAAATCTGATTCTAATCTTTCATCGTGGTCAGCGAACCTTGATTTCATTATCAATAAATAAAATGATGTTGTTGAATCAATCTATTGCCCTAAAGAATGGTTTTTAAAGGATTGATGACCAGGTATTTTCAAACCACTATCCAAAAAGGGATGGTGATGATGAATAATCAATGAATGGTGGGAGAAAACCATAAAACACATAATTTAGGAATGAACCTTGGATAATGTTAATGTTGTCATCAGTTAAATTTTTTTAGAAAGAATAATAAATAAATAAAATACAAAATTAAATCAATGCTCAAATCAACCATATATTTATTAATAAATTCTTAATAATGTAATTGATTTATATTTTAAATTGAATAAAAAATTAATTAAATCCAAAAAAAATCATACTTCGAGTTCAGATCTGTTACTTATGTGGAATGGTCTTTCATTGTAGTCATTGTTCAATTATCTGAACACCATTAGTGTATTTGATCACATTGTTATAGATTTGATACTCTAATACATTTTCTCCCACCAAACATTTCTCCTTAGTCTCTCTGTAAAATCCCATGTGTAATGTGGTAAGCCTAGGATTTTCCCTTAACGTTGTATTTAAAGGGGTGGGATAGGTCATAGAAAACATTAATACAATGTTGACGCTCATTTCCATCACAAGGTCTAAATGAATGAAAAAGGTAAATACCTTAGTCCAAAGTGATTCATCCTTTGAAGAAACATCCAAAATCAACAAAGGCATGATGAAAGATTTCTTCCCACTTGAGTTACGCATGATTCATCATGTTCGCACAAGTATACTTTTGCGCTGCATAATTGTCGTGCAGGTGACTTGTGAGGCCTCTTTGATTTTTTCCCAGGGTCTTCCCTGGCCTATAAATACCCCTTGTGGGCCCCCCATTTCGAGGACAAAAAATACAGCTACTCAAATTTGAGCTCTCGACGCCCTAGTCTCTTCTCAATGCCTTCCGAACACTTCTAAGGTTATTTCTTATCTATAATGGAAGGTATAATGAGAGGGAATGAGGCCTAAGTGTTTAAATTCATCAACACATGTGCGCCTATGTGTCTAACCCTTCAGGTAATTGAAGACACTTGTGTGTTGTCTTATCCCTTCAACAGAACTTGTGCACCCCTCATTTAAAAGTCTTTAGGGACAACACTAAGGGCTTGAGCCAAAGCTTTACCAAGTATTACCCTAAGGGTTGAACGTCATGAAAGTACCCATGTGTCGCAAAAGTACACTAGCACGACCAGGTCTTGAGCGCCCACCCAGTACTTGCGCGTCCAAGAAGGACTTGCACGCCCACGCAGGACTTGCACGCCTACACAGGACTTGCGCGCCCTCTCTTTTTGGGTGCCCCTCCTGCATATTCACTGACTTTCATCAAATCCACCTCTCCATTTTAGGATTTATCCTTCAAAATCTACTTGAAATCCATTTATGGCATGGTTCATTTGTTGGATTCCTTATCTGAAAGGAATTCTGTGGAACATTTCTCAAAACCTAGTGACTTACATATCTTTATGTCACTAAGGTTAGATATTTCATTCATAAAACCTCATCCTTTAAAGATGGGAGGATATTTAACATGGTCCACCTTTTAAGGAGTAATTCCCAATCTCAAAATCCCAAATATGGTAATACTACTTATGAGTAAGCTCCAAGTCCCCTAACCTGGGCCTCATTTTTAGGAGTAAGCCCTAGTCTTCAAATCCCCTAACCTGGTCCTCCTTTTCAGGAGTAAGCACGAGTCCTTAATTTTGGGAATCCTCCTCAGGAGTAAGCCCATGTCCTCAAATTTGGGAATCCTCCTCAGGAGTAAGACCCAACCATAATTCTTTTAATATGGGAATCCTCCTAAGGATTAAGCCCCAAGTTCCCAAAATCCATGTCCCTTAACCTGGGCTTCCTTTTCAGGAGTAAGCCCCAGTGATAATTCTATTTAACCTGGGATTCTTCTTCAGGAGTAAGCCCCAGTCATAATTCCCTTTAACCAGGACCTCTTCTTCAAGAGTAAGCCCCAGTAAAATTTCCCTTTAACCTGGGCGTCTTCTTCAAGAGTAAGCCCCAGTCATAATTTCCTTTACCCTAGGACTATTTTTTCAGGAGAAAGACCCATTCATGATTCCCTTTAACCTAGGCCTCTTCTTCAGGAGTAATCCCCAGTCATAATTCCTCTTAAACAGTCTTAATTTACATTTTATTTGGTCATCCATCTCAGGAGTAAAACCCAATCATAAGTCCTCTCTAATTTGGGCATCCTTATCAGGATTAAGTCATATGTTAAGTATCCAAATCTCCATAAAGCAGATATACCTTTATGTACATTGTTCCCGGGATTCTTCCCTGAATTAAATCATAATATTCATCTATCTGGGAAGTCATACATACATAAGACCCATATCATTTCTTATAATTTCATCTTTCATGGAACTATTTTCTGGTTTTACCAATACATCTTATTTCTCACACCGAGAATGACTCACGTGACCTTAGAGTGTAAATGTAATTATGAAATTTGTATTTGAGACATCAATCAGGCATAAACGTCATACTTCTTTACTTGAACGACGTGGGTTCTGATTCCTTTTCTAAAAAAAGGATACATAGGTAGCCCATCTGTAGGTATGATCCCATCTTTGAAATAATCCATGTCCTTCTAAATTAAAATAAACTTCAAGTGCCCTGCTGAGTGGATTTTAAAACAGTATGGTTATCATAACAACCAAGAGATATCTATATAATGTGTTGAAGGATACCATTGACTAAGAATCTCTAACAAATACAGATGATTCTCTCTCGATGAAGAACCTCGAATACATATAAAATATTATCTAAATCTCATACATATCAATCATTGATTTTTAGATCTAAGGAAAGCTCATTTTCATACTTGGTAGTGTAATAAGGATTCATGAACATAACTTAAATCTATAAAGATATTCCTATAGTAGAAAATAATTCCACCCAAAAAAGTGTGATGAGTCCGACCTCCCATCCTCTCGACCAATCAAAATTCTTTATCCTCATCGGTCCATAACTAATGAGAACCTAACTTTGGAACATAGGTCCAAATGGATATAGAATAATTGGATGTTTCTGGTTCTATGAAAAAACATGTTAGAATCCTATTGAAATGTTTCACCTTAAACAAAGGAGGTCATTCCCATTTCCAGAGGAAACAAAAAATGGTGAACCCGACTTGATTCCTTAACCAAGTTAAAATGATGTTTTACTTATTTTGTCAGGACCCTATTTAAACTCAATGAGAGGGCCAATAAAGAAATTAATAACATATGTTCTCATCCAAAAGATGTAGTGGCCGAACATATCTGGATTATGTATGTTATATAAAAAAAGGCACTCTTTTACAAGATCTTCTGCATTACAGAAATGGCTTCTGTAAAGTTCATTCATGTGAATGCCTCTACTGTGAAAACCTCTGCTATGAATGCATCTACTACAACTACTACTGGATCGTCGTCTGCTCTAACAATGACATCACCTACTCAACATCGTAAACGTTGGGTATCAAATGCACTGGTTCATGAATACCATCAAAAAGGTACTATTCCGACTCTGGAGGCCGCCCGACAAGCCCTCCGAGTCAATAATCCACCCTGGTCATCCTTACAACGACGACCAGCGATCAAGAAGAAGTTGGTTTCAACCACCGTTTCCAAACATTTTGGGTCGTTATCCCTGGAACGCAACAAAAATTACCTCCCATATTCTGAGGAGGTGAATGTAAAGGTCACTCAAGGACTTAATTCATGGAAGCAGGAGTCCTTCCTGAGGGCTCCCACCAACAATCGATGCCAGACTCGTGCGGCAGTGCGCCCTCAACATGATGAGGGTGTCATCTCTATGGGTTCATCTCAGGTTCCTCAATCCGGATCATGCAAGAAGAACCAACAAAGACGACGACTGGTAAAAATTGATCAGGTTCTTATCTCTTCCATCTCCAGAGAATTCCTCCAACCTAACTTGGTGGCAAGCAATGAGCGGGCACACACACCCGCCCGTTTTAATTCTGTTGTCTAGCAGACTCGTCTGGAAGCAACACGCCAATACCGCCAGGAAATTCCGGTGGAGTAATATAGACAAGAACAAACACCTGTTTATAAGTCATCAGCTAGTCATCAGTCTCCTCTTACTACATACGATGAAGCCAGCCAACCCAATGTGTTGACAACTGGTAAAAAGGCACATACAAGTGCTTACACTCTTCAATCCTGCTAGCAGTCTCATCTTCCAAAATTAATGGAAGTTCATTAACCACATTTGGCGGAGTGAAATCAGCTGGAAAATACACATGCTAGTATTGATCAAGCCTACCAATAGTCTCGTCTGGTAGCACCCGGAGAAGTCAATTGGAAATCCCCAATGACAAGCAGGAGGCAGACTCAACTCTCTGCTCCCATTCATGAGTACTGTCAGAATTCACTAGTAGGAAAAGGAGGACAGGAGAAGGAACACACACCTACTCCAAGCACGGAATGGACGTATATTCCTATTCCGGCATCTGAAGTCACCAAACATTTTCTGTCAATGGTGAAAGAGCCGGAGAAAATCACTACTCATATTCTGGATGCCTACCAAGATATTATAACAGATTCAGCAACATCACAGGGAATGAAATGAAAATTTATCCCTACCAGTGGAGTGAAACATATACAGTTCACTCCAGAATAGACACACACCTCTGTTCCAGTCCAAGTGGGTTGTGGGGCGTACTCCCCCATATCATACGGACATCGATGTCAGGCACATACACCTAATTTTAGTGGATATAATCATCCTAACCTGATCATTTCTTCTGATAAGGCACATACACCCTCCCATAATGACCAATTTCATCAAAAAGTGGTTCCTAAGGTGAGTAAGAAGGCGTCAAAGAAGAAGACCCACCCAACACATTCAAGAAATCAAGGGCCAATCTATAACAAGGCCTTGATCGATGTTGGAGTTCTTGTTGCAATCAGATAATTATTTGTTTCAACTCCAGATTCTACTCTCTCAATTCCCAATAGTGGGAACATTAATTCCTATGGTCTGCATCAGAAACATCCTCATGAAGGCTTGCTTCATGACAATTACGTCGATATTGAAGTATCATCTTCAGATGAGACTCACGATAACCCTCTGTGTGGACATAAGATCAAGGAGAAAAATGTTTCATCTTTTGGTGTAACCCACCATGGTGGTCCTCCCCATGATGATGAATTTAGCGGAAATAGTCATCTCTACAGTAGTAATTTGCATTTCCTGTAAAATGCTCTAATGGACAATGTAGTGACGAGAAATGCCTCTTATCTTGAGGCACTTGCAAATGTGAAGACAATAATTTCTGATGCATTACCAATAGAAGGTGAAATATTTTCTCAATCAGATGCTAGCCCGAGGTGTAGGTCATTCTCTGAACCACCCCTGAGTCATGCATCATCTAGTTTGATATGTGAATTCTCTACCGATCTTGTAGAATATG
Organism: Viscum album; assembly: GCA_963277665.1. Classification (NCBI taxonomy): domain Eukaryota; kingdom Viridiplantae; phylum Streptophyta; class Magnoliopsida; order Santalales; family Viscaceae; genus Viscum; species Viscum album. The sequence goes on from OY728128.1 coordinate 474,236,765, forward strand.
ATGATGCAACAAAGAAGCACCATCTTTGGTCTAAACAGGTAGAAGAATCTTCATCAAATGATATGGAGGAAGTACTAAATATGAGAAAAAAACTGGCGAAAGGTGAAGTTCCAGTAATGTTTTGTGCTTTGGATGACTCTCAGTATGATATTTCAGAGATGTTGACGGAAGATGGAATTCATGATATTCGTCTCAAAATATGGAAAACTATTTGTCAGTTGAAAAATAAAATATTATCTTATGATGAATATGAAAATAATTTCATGTTAATATAAGGGTTACAATACCAAATTGACTTGGCATCTCTCTCAGTTTTTCGATATCCGATGGCTGAAAAGCAGCAGAGAGCCCCTCAGCGTTCATGCCTTGGTGCATTACGAAGATTGCGCCTGTTAATTGCTAAAGCCCCATCTGGTATTCATATCAGGGGATGGGGTGTTCATGGAGATCTAAATTTCACTGTACTCTCCAGTTAGAAAAGCCATCCAAAAATGGTTTCATGCAATGTTATTACCCATGGCCGGCCACACCCAATTGGCTTTGTTTGTAATCAAAGGATTTCTCAGGAACATGCATCAACTAGTTCTTCCCAGAATTAGGAATAAAGAGAACAATTTGTTGAATTACTCCTACATCAAGTGAACAAGAATATTGAACATGCTTCTCATTTGGATCATGCACATCATCGAGTGACAGATGTGTCAGAAATCATCCAATGGTCTTTTGAGCCGGGTGATAAGAGTGGATGCAGGTTAATGCATCCAGCCATTTTCCAGACTAATGTCTGTAAGATCAGGAGATATTTCAAGAAGGTCTCAGATATAGAAATTCAAGAACCACCCCAGCTTTCCAGACTGGGGAATCTTTTAACCAAACCCTCAGAATCAACAAATAAGATTCATGGAGTTGAGCAGGAACAGCAAGAACAGCCCCAGTCCACCGGACTGGGGACTTTTTCAAATCCTCATTCTCTTCATTAGAGAAAGTCAGTCTTCTCTTGATTAGGGAAGAAGCCCCAAGAGGAACGAAGATCCAAATTATTAGGAGATTCCCTCCAAATTACGGTTCATCAAGAAGTTCCTGAGGGATCCCATCAGGAAAAGGCATTGTCCCAACAAGGACATGGAACAAGACAATTTTGCAGAAATGCCGATAAAAGAGATGAAATGCATTATGCATCAATTAATGTCATCAATTTTGTTGTTGCTAATTCCCCAGATGATGCTCACTCAGAGGGAGCATATGGAGAGGTTCATGCTCAAGAAGTTGTACGCAAAGACACAAATAAAGAAGGTGTGCGTACACGAAATCAATGGATTACCCATAATCTAGGTAATCCTTCAAGTAACCCACTTCCCCCTCTTCAAAAGGTGTCCATTAAAGGATATGGAAATAATCAGGTTACATACCCTTCCTCTAGAGAATGTCAATCGCTCTCATTAGAGAAATGGTTCACACAACAAGAGGAAGAAATGAAGAGATTGAGGAGATTGAACGCAGAACTACTTCATGGTAGTGTTCCTCCTAAGTGTGCTGGAGTCAGTCAGCCAAGGGAATTTGTTGCAATTTCTGAGATGGATCAAGAATATCCTCCTCTACTAGTACACCCTCAAAGGTCTAATCCTACGGTTCATGTGCAACAACAATCGGCAATACTACCATAAGTGGCTGTCCCAGTCACCACAACTATCCAAGCTCCAATTATTACACCTTCACATGTCCAAGCTCAACTGGATGTTTTAAAAAATATAATGACTACCATTGAGCCATTAACAGCTCAGTTGGAAGCTATGGAATAAAGCGGTGCACTGATTCAACCAAAGAAGAGATCTTACCCTGAATGGGTAGACGCAATTCCTCCCCCATCAAATTTTGAAAGTACCACATTCCCAATCATTAATGGTTCGGGAGACCCAGAGAAATAATTAACACATTTTATTTCTCGTTGTGATCCTATGATGGGAACCCCTCCGCAAAAAGAAGCAGTTAAGTTCAGGTGTTTTGTACAGTCTTTACAAGGGCCTGCTTTTGTTTGGTATACAAGCTTACTACCCGGTCAATTACCGGGTGGGAGGATCTCCGTCAACAATTCCTTCTTTAATTCAGCTCAAATTTTCCAAAGACAACAGTTGCTGATCTTAAAAAACTATAAGAAAAGGGAGAATTAACGGTTTTCAGATTACATTGCTCGCTGGAAGGGATTAAAATATTCCCTGATCTTAGCACTCCCTCAAGAATAATTGTTGCCAATATTTGAAGCAAATTTGCGTGATGAATCACGCATGCCATTGATCATTGTGAAATACACAGGACTGTTTCGAGACCTTACTTCAATCGCCCAACAAATTCAAGACTCTCTTATAAAGACTATGTGTAAATCTTGTGTAATTCCATCAGCTCTAGAAAGGATGATGGGTAAAGTAGAGACTACTACAGTTATGCTTAAACAAGAACCTGTACCTGCTTCTACTTCAAAACCATCTTCTTCTCGAAGGGATCCACTTCCCAAGAGTCAACAACCGAGGCCGTTTCATCAAGATGATCAATGAGATCAAAGATGAAAAAAATTTGAGGATCTAAAGAGTAATGTTTACTCTTTCCGAAATGAACAAGTTCTCGGTTACTTCATTTCAGCTCTGGAAAATAATTTGGTTCAATCGCCAAGGCCCATGAGATCGAACAAGGAAGGAGATGAAGACCGTCCCAACTATTGCCCATTTCATCAGATGTTGGGGCAACCCATTCAAGTGTGTTTTGTCTTCAAAGACCTCCTACAAAAAATGGTGGACTCAGGACAAGTCAAATTGAAAGGTTATTCATCTCAGGTAGCATGTGTTACTGCTACAAATCCAGAGGAAGATAGAGATTTGAAAGAAGTCAAGAACAAAAATGCAAAAAAATATAATGATTGTATGGTTAAAAAAAAGATCAACCGAACTCATGAAATTTTGCGAATGAAATTGAAGAAAACAATTGTGTCTTCTTCCATGAATGCCACAACAAAACCCTCTTCATAAAAGTGAATATACTCAAATAAATGGCATAATTCAAAGAAATAAGGGAAACCAGAAGAAGATGAGATCGGGTCAGAGCCCAAATTGTCTTTGACTCTAGCAGATTTTATGCCATCTACTTCGAAGCTACAGGCACCGCCCAACCAAACGGCACAACCTAAGTTGGCTAATCAGGCAGAGTCTTCATCTGATGAAGAGTCGATCTTTGGTTCTGTTAATATGATTCATTTAATAGATCCTTATGTTGGTCGCAGTTTAGATTTTGATGAGCCTAAATTCCCTGTATCAAACAGAGGAATTAGAGGGAGTTCCAACGTTCGGGGATACAGAGGAAGACATGGTTATCCCAGAAGCCACTATTCCAATTCTACCCCTGCTAGAACTGTGTATGCAGCAGAAAATCGCGGCAGAGTCCTTCAATGGCCTCAACATGAACACGAAAATTCATTCACCAATAGCAGACTTAGTCCTGGCACAGTTATTCTGGTGGATCGGTTAGAGATTCCACCTTCATCCTCTCAGAAAGTAATTATACCTATTTAGTCTAATCTTCCAAAGCTAGAAGTATTTCTAACTCCTACCCCGATACAAGATAGATCTACTTCCAAATAATCAACTTCTAAGGTACATGTGAAACCACATGTTCCTTTTTAAAAACTCAGACCTTTGGATAAAAAGTATGACGTATTGAAACACTTGGCCCAAGTACTGGCCAATTTATCAATTTTTTATGCCTTAAATTTATCAAATGATCTTTAGGAGGCACTCATCGAGGCTTTGTCAAGCCCTTGGGAATTTGAATCCGAAATTTATGTACCTGAAGTCTACAATGTAGAGAATAATTTTGCAGAATTCCATGTAGTGATATCTTTCACAGATGAAGATGAAGATGATTTTGTGCATGGACATATCAGACCTTTGTATTTATCTAGAAAGGTTAATGGTGTAGACGTCCGAAGAGCTTTCATTGATAATGGTTCAGGAGTCAACCGTATCCCCATTAGTACACTTTGTCGATTGGGCCTCACAGAATCTAATTTGTCTCCTTCTACTTTGATGTTACAAGTATACGATAAAAATGAACAAGAACTACTGGAAGAGATTACACTCAGAACTCAGATTGGAGATATTGTATCCAATTCAGATTTCATGGTTTTTTACCATGACATAGCCTTCAACATCTTTCTTGGAAGACCCTGGCTACATCAACATGCGGTTATCCCTTCATCATACCATCAATGTATCAAATATTTTTTCGATGTTCAAATTGGTACATTGTATGGTGATGAAGCCCCATTCAAAACATGTGAATCTCAATACATTGAGGCGGAATTCTATCACATGAAGGGTAAGGAGAAATCCACAGAAAGGGAGGTTACCAAGGTTAATGCTTCATTTGGTTTGGAAAAGATTCCATTAAATCCATTTACACATGTGAGTGAAGATTATGTGTTGCCTATCAGTCAAATTGATAGGATAAAACCAAATAAAAATACTCTTACGGAAACCTCCATAATGTCAATTATGGAAATTAAGCCAGATAGTATGGGAGAAATTTGTGATTCACCATGAAATGATGAAAGATCAAATTGGGATGTCTTTATTTCATATAATGAAATCCAGCAAGTCTATACATCGCCAACCAGGCCAAAAGAAGTTATAGTAATGTCAGAGGTGAATGTTGATGTCGATTCTCAATCCATCATCTCCTCTTTATTACCCAAAGAATTACCTTCATCATCAATCGAGTCGGAAATAGAATCTTCTTCTTCAAGATGTTCAAATTTTAACATCTCTTCTGATCATGGAAACTCTAATTCACCATCTAATATGCAAGTAGAAATAGAAGAAATCACACATGTTGAAGAAGAAGAGGTATATCTCAGGGATTCTCCTCCAGTATTTGAAGAGGGTATCTCTACCACCATGGATGAACTCAGAAAAATAAATCTGTGTACAAAAGAAGATCCACGCCCCACTTTAATTAGTACGACCATGACTCTTGAAGAGAAAGAGATTTATATTTCATTTTTAATGAAAAATAGAGATATATTTTCTTGGAAATATACAGAAATTCCCGGGCATGATACCGATGTTGCTACTCATTGTTTGGGTTTTCTAGAATAACATTGAGGATTTAAGCACGCCACAAGAAGAACACACCCAACCTATGCTTCAAAAATTGAAGTTGAAGTGGATAATATTATCAAAGATAACTTCATTAGAGAAGTTCAATATCCCAAGTGGTTGTCCAATATTTTCCATTTGAAAAAGAAGAATGGAAAAATTAGAGTTTGCATTTTTTTTAGAGATCTTAATCGGCATTGTCCTAAAGATGATTTTCCAGTTCTAATTACAGAAATCATAATTGATGAAACACCTAGCTATGAAGCACTTTCCTTCATGGATGGTTATTATGGATATAATCAAATATGAATGGCTCCAAAAGATGAAGAATCTACAGCTTTCAGAGCCCCTCCAGTTGTGTTTTGCTATCGGGTAATGCACTTTGGTCTGAAGAATACAAGCACAACATATCAGCATTCCATGCATCATATCTTCAAACCCTTTTAAGGAAGTTTGTTGAATGTTATGTGGATGATTTGGTGGTAAAATCCAGGAAACTTTCTAATCACTTGGATGATTTGGAAATCATATTCCACAAACTTCAGCCATATAATTTGAAGATGAACCCCTTAAAATGTGCTTTTGGGGTATCCTCAGGAAAATTTCTCAGCTTTTTTTATGTCATCATGGTATCGAAGTCTATACTAAGAAGAAAAAGTCAATCCTTGGTATGTAACCTCCTTGGAATTTGAAATAATTGAGAGGACGTCAAGGAAACATATATTATATTCTCTGTTTCATCGCTAGTTTAGAAGGAAAAGTCTACCCTTCACTAGATTGATGAAGAAGGGAGTCACTTTTTAGTGGACTGAATAATGTCAAGAAGCATTCGATATTATCAAGAAATATCTCTTGTGTCAACTGGTATTAATTCCACCTATTGAAGGAAGACCACTTATCCTCTATGTGATAGATTTAGAGTGATCCTTGGGTGCCTTTCTTGCTCAGAAGAATGATGATGGGAATGAAAATATCCTTTAGTATTTCAGTCAGACTATGCATGAAGCGAAAACCAGATATACAAATATTGATAAGTGCTGCCTAGAATTAATATTTTCAATTCAGAAGTTGAGACACTACCTGCAACATCACGAGGTCCAATTGGTATCTCATAATAACCCACTCAAATTCATCCTTAGTGGTCCAATGCTTACAGGACGACTGGCAAGGTGGGTAGTTATTTTGCAGTAATTTGATATTCAATATGTGTCTCAATAGAAAATAAAGGGGAAAGATCTAGATGATTTCCTTGCTGAACATCCTTCAGTAGAAGATACATCTCTAGATATTGAACATCCTGATGAGGAAGTGTTTTTTATTCAAGATAGTCATCAAGCATGGGAAATGTACTTTGATGGTGCTTCCAGAAGTCCAACAGGGAAGAAAATGGAAGATCCTAAATTCAAAAAATTTGGTTTAGGAATTGTATTCATTTCCCCAGAAAAGGCAGTGTTACCTTATTCCTTCTCATTATTGGGAGGCGAGACAAATAATGAAGTAGAATACCAAGCTCTTATCGCCGGATTGGATTTGGCGCTTCAAGCACAAGTGAATCACAAAAAGGTGAAATGTGATTCAGACCTGGTAATCAAACAAGTCAATGGGGATTATGAAATTAGAAATGAATAACTAATCCCTTTTTATGATTACGTCAAAGATTTAATGGTAGAATTTCCTTTGGAACTGACATTTTCTTATGTTTCGAGATCACAAAATGCCCAAGATGATGCACTGGATAATATAGCTAGGGCCATGGAAGATCCAAATCGGGATGAGACATCCATCAGTATTGCTCACCGTCGTACAATTTCACCTTATGTTCAAAGAAAAACAGAGGAAATCAATGAAATTAGTCCCATTCATAAACCGTATGGTAATACTACAGATGGATGGGACCTATCAGGGAATACCTTCAAAATGGAACACTTCCACCTGATAGAGTTGGGAAAGAACAAATTTGGAGACGTGTGGTCAATTTTACTCTTTATGATAGCCCAGATCACCTAGAGAAAACTCTCTACAAAAGAGTTTTTGATGGGGTTCTCTTCAGATCCATTGATGGGGACGAGACAATGGTTGTCATGAAAGATGTGCATGTAAGAGTTTGTGGTTCCCACCAATTTGGAAATATATTATCTGATCAAATTCGTAGGCTTGGATATTTTTGGCCTTAAATGATACAAGAATGTGTTGATTTCACAAGGAAGTGTCATTCTTTCCAAGTACATGCAAAATTAATTCATCAACCCCTAGAGTTTCTTCACACAGCTAAATACTTGTGGCCATTTGCCACATGAGGGAATTGATGTAGTGGGGCCTTATCCTTCGGCTACAGCCCAATAGTTTAAGTATATTCTTACTGCTACTGAATTCTTTTCCAAATGGGCAGTGTCAATACCCCTCAAAGAATTCAGTTCTAAAATAATTTTTAGCTTCATCAATTCTAACATCATTACCAGATTTGGTGTCCCTCATACCATATTGATGGACAATGGCACCAACATCTGTTCATCTGAGGTGAGGAAGTTGTATCAAGAATACAACATCAAATCCAATCATTCATCTCGGTATCATTTAGCAGCCAATGGCCAGATAGAAGCTTTCAACAAGACTCCTTCAAGAATACTGAAAAATATGGTGGATAAAGATAAGAAATCATGGCCTTATAAACTATTTCACGCTTTATGGGCTTATCATACCACCACCCACACTGCAACGCAGTAAACTCCATATTCATTGGTATATGGAACAAAATTATTCATTCCCATTGAGGATTAATTACCCTCGATCAGATTATCCATTTATTGATTAGTCATCAACAGATGAACAATCTCAAAAGTGATTGTATGAATTGGAACGGTTAGATGAAAAAATATTGTGCACCCTACACCACTTGGAAGTCTATCAGAATTGAATAGCACGAGCTTTCAACAAAAAATTTTGTTTTCATCATTCATTCTGGGAGAATTGGTATAGGTCCTTAGCACTCCAATGATACTAGGAAATAAACCTCCCAAGATGGAGCAAAAATGGGAAAAACCTTATTCAATATATAAGGTCTACTCCAATGGAGGTTATTCATTAATCTCAATGGATGGAGAACTCATCACGACTCCAACCAATGCCATATTTATGAAAAAGTATTTTTTATAACACAGATACATCTTCCATGGTCTATGAATATGACCTTATACTATTCTCACCATCATCCAACATGACGTTAAACTGTTCCATCATCCAATATGACATTAAACTATGCCATCGTCCGACATGACGTTAAACTGTATAGTCCCTTGCATCCAACAAGATGTTAAACTACACCATCCTCGGTCCATGCATATGACCTTAAACTATTTGCATCCTTATCGTCCAACATGATGTTAAACTGTGTTTTCCTTGCTTCCAGACTTTAAACTACATAGTCCCTTACGTCCAATAAGATGTTAAACTGTACCATCCGCGGTCTATGCATATGAACTTAAACTATTGGCACTTACATCAAACATGACATTAAAATGTGACATCCTAACTACATGACGAAAAACGGTACAGAAATCCCTTACGTCTAGTAAGACGTTAAACTATGCCATCGTCCAACATTACGTTAAACTGTGAAAAAGTACCTAATATGTCCAAAGTGATGTTAAACTATGTCTCTTTTTTCCTTACTGTGTGACATTAAACTGAACAATCCCCCTTTCATCCAATATGACATTAAACTGTATTGTCCCCATCGTCATAGAGACCCGACGTTAAACTGTACAACACCCTTATTGTCCAACATGACACAAAACTGTGTTCATGTCCAACATGACGTTAAATGGTGTCCCTATATTTTTCCTACATGACGTTAAACTATACTTCTCATTCATCCTACATGACATAAAACTAAACAAAGTCCATTAATATGTCCTACATGACGTTAAACTGCATTTTGTCCCTGCTACATGACATTAAACTATGAAGCACCAATAGTCCTCACTACAAGACTTTAAACGACATAGTCCCTTAATATGTCCTACATGACATTAAGCTATGCATTGTTAAGGTTGATGGTACCTCTTGTTTCTCACACCGATTATGACTCACATGAGCATAGAGTAAAACTTCAACCATAACACCCTCTCTAGGACGCTAACTATGTGTAATTCCCAACACCATTTTTTAGGTCATTGTTCTAAAAAACAAATTTATCACCAATTCATTCTTCAATTGAATTACGCGAACTTTGATCCTTGCCTTCTAGGCTGGGTACGTAGGAAACCTCCCAAGGTTCAAGCCCAAAACCAATCTCTTCACATCAGTTCACCTCCATCTCATATGATGTTGATTAGTGAAGCAGCCCCAGTACCAATACTTTTTGCATTGGTTCACCACCGTTCCATGCATATGATCCTAAACTATTCACACTTTGGTCTTGTACGACAATAAACTACAACATTATTTGACACCCTCACCTAAGAGGGAATCATTATTTACATTGATCTCTGATCATGTTATATTCTAAAAACTACGTGCATACATGGAAATTCCTGAACCTTTTATCTTGGGTCAATCCATCATTGCACTAAATTCCCCTTTTCACCTTTCATATGTACGAACCAAATCTGTACATAGGGTATTTCTAGAACTATGTTGGCTTGATTCCCATCCTTATGGGATACGTTGTAATGTTCGAGTGTCCCTCAAACCCAGCCCCAAGTCTTTGGCCCTAACCCCAAATTCCACTTTCAGTCCCCTGGCTGAAAAGTCCCTATGAAAACACACACTATGTATTCATTATAATGGTCCAGGATCTATGAACCTAAACTAAGATTTCCTACACTTTCATCCCACATGACGTTAAAATGTATTTCAAGAACTACGTATGGATTGATTCCAATCCTTATGGGATATGTAGTGAAGTCCAACATTTCAATTCAGGACCCAACCACAACAAGATTATGGTTATCATTGATCTATATATCTCTTTCCTGCATTAAACAGTACCCATTTTCATGTGTCATACTCCTAACCTTAAATACCTCTAGATCTCTATAACCCTTTTCTTGACTTATGGTCACAAAATGTCCAATTTCTGAGAGTTCTTTTTCCTGACTATGTAGCATGTTCCCTTAGGCGGCCTTGCATAAATAGTCTACATAACAGACTTGTCAGCCAAAAGATGCTATTATTTGACTATGCAACCAATGCCCTTAGGTGGCCCTGCATAATTCAACCCCTTAAGGGGTTTTCAAAATAATGGTAACTTCATTATTGGGAAGAAAACCTCTTTTTTCCTTATTGGTCTTTTCAAAAATATGTAAGGATCCGCAAAAAATAGATATCCTTAACATATTTTTCCCATGTTCTTTTTCATGATCTGAAAGTATTCAAGTCTATGGTTTATATTTCCCTTCCCTACGTTTAGTTCCAACCTTCGTAGGAGTGACATTCATCCAGTTCTTAGACAATATTGTTTGGAAATATCTTCTCCATATTCAAGTACCTCTCTTCATACAGCAAACTCTCTGCTTTGGAAAATTTTAATCCCCATAAACTTCCACTGGATTTTTAGCAGTAGAAAAGTAAATTTCCGAGAGCTCTTTTTTCTTGACTATGTAGAACGTGCCCTTAGGAGGCCTTGCATAAGTAGTCTACAAAACGGACCTGTCAGCCAAAAGATGCTATTATTTGACTATGCATCCAATGCCCTTTGGTGGCCCTTCATAATTCAACCCCCTAACGGATTTGTGAAATAGTGGTAACATCATTCTAGGTAACTACTTCTTCTAATGCCTTTTATCCATTTTTCATACAATTCCTCAGATTCAAAATTTCTTAATTCATCATTTACATATTTTCCCTCATACTTCAACATGGTAATATGTTTTTAGATAAATTTTAAACGAATAGAGTCAATGTTAATCCATTCGGTCAAAGCTATTTCAACCTTAAACATTAGCCTATTTATGTCTGACGTGTATGGCTTTAAACTACCCACAAAAGACATGGGAACTCTAAAAAAAAGTCAAGTCCCAGCTCACTAAACATACATTTTGTATGACTTTAGGTAATATTGAGAAATTAAAAGATTAGAAGTTTGTAGGGTTATTTATAATAATCCTAGAAAAAATAAAACTATACTTACTAGGCCCATTGGCATAGATAAAAATTTAAAGAAGGTAGAAAAAGAAACCATGTACAGATGATTGAAGATGAAAGTGTTTTTCATTTGATGCACAAAAGCTAGAAGGACATCCATAGACTGGAGTCTCTTCTCTTTTCCAAGAATTAAAAAAGGTTGTCAACATAAATCTTCATTTTATTTACGGCATCCTGAGCTTTATCAGCAACCACCTGTAATTCATTCATTCAAGTGAATACAAAAAGAGATGCAGTGAAACCAGCTCTTCTTGGAACAATTGTAAAATAATGTTTTTGTGTGCGGTTTGAGAAAAAAATTTGGTGATCAAAGAGTGAATATGTTTCTATCCAAGAGACTTTGAAGATGGATACATGGATTTGAGAATGGAGCATTGGAAGTAAAGATCCATTTGGATACTCTTTTCAGATATTGATTTTAATGTCCTGCTAGTCATCTCTCCATCAACCAGTAGTGGAAAACATATAATCCCATGCATAACCGAAATAGAGGAGTAGCAGTGCGGCTGCATCTCGGGCATATAATTCTTCGCATCTGGAATGTTGACTTCTTGCAGATGACCATGGCCATACATAGGGAGATAGATACTTTGTGGGAAATCAAGATGATACTTCTTCAAGTACATGTCCAAATCTGGGAGAGTGCTGTTGTATATATCATAATAGTCGTGGCCAACGATGTTCATCATATCACCAATCCTCTTGCTAGCCAATTCATTAGTCATTCTGATTCTTCTAGGAGCCATTGAATCTGAACAAAAGGTCAAATAATTAACTCTTAATTAAGTTGATTTTTCATAAAATTTCTGATGAAAAGTGAAAAAATGGCCAAGTCATTAAGGCACGCAAGACCCAAATTGGCGTGCAAGAATACGTGTGTCACGATAGTTTTGGCACACAAGTATCACCGCACAAGTCCAAATACCTCTTCAACAGCATGACACAAAAGGAAGCAACGAAAATCTGAGTAACTTGCACGGAGAAGGAAACTTGCACGACGAGAGCTTGGAAGCATTCAGATTCGGTGCTTTCCACGAGAATGTAGCCATATTTATAGGCAAAGACGCAACCCTACATGCTTAAGCCAGTGCGCTCAATACCTGCATGACGCCATCTCCGTGCTCAACACTTGTGCGCCGCATGTTCCTTCATTTTCTCCTTTTTTCCTAGAGTCACATCCCCCTTCATTCGGATCCAACTCTGAGGGGGGACTTTTGTTGATGCTCCTTTCCCTCACAATGTCTAAATGACTAAAAAGGGAAATACCATTGTCCAAATTGATTCATCCTTTAAAGAAACATCAAAAATCCACCAAGGCATGACCAATGATTTCTTCTTACTTGGGTCGCGCAAGTTTCATCATGGTCATGCAAGTATACTTTCGCGCTGCATAATGGTCGCACAGGTGACTTGCACACCCTCTTTTATTTTCACCAAGGGTCTTTCCTGGCCTATAAATACCCCTTTTGGGCCCCCCATTTCGAGGACGAAAAATCCAGAAACTCAGATTTGAGCTCTCGGTGACCTAGTCTCTTCTCAAAGACATCTGAACACTTATATGGTAATTTATTACCTAGAATGGAAGGTATAAATAGATGGAACAAGGTCTAAGTGTTGAAATTCATCAACACATGTGCTCATAGGTGTCTAACCATTAATGTAATTGAAGACACTTTCCCTTCACCTTATCCCTTTAACAGAACTTGTGAGCCCCTCATTTAAAATTATTTAGGGATAACACTAAGAGAATGTGCCAAAGCTCGCCCAAGTATTACCCTAAGGGTTGACCGTCACGCAAGTACCCATGTGTTGCACAAGTACACTTGCGTGACTAGGACTTGCACACCCACACAAGACTTGCGCGTCCACGTAGGACTTGGGCGCCCACACAGGACTTGCGTGCCCACACAGGACTTGTGTGCCCCTCTCTTTTTGGTTTCCCCAACTGCCTATTCACTGGATTTCTTCAAATCCACCTCTCCTTTTCAAGATTTAGCCTTCAAAACCATCTTCAAAACCATTTGTGGAATGGTTCCTTTATTGGGTTCCTTATCAAAATGGAATTCTATGGAACATTTCTCAAAACCATGAGATTTAAATATCTTTATGTCACTAAGGTTGGAGATTTCATTCATTCAACATCATCCTTTAAAGATGAGAGGATCTTTAACCTTGGCCTCCTTTTCAATAGTAAGTCCCAATCTCAAAATCCCAAATATGGGCATCCTTTTTAGGTGTAAGTCCCTAGTCCCCTAACCTGGGCCTCCTTTTTAGGAGTAATCCCCAGTCTTCAAATCGCCTATCCTGGGCCTCCTTTTTAGTAGTAAGCATCAGTCCAAAATTTTGGGCATCCTCCTCAGGAGTAATCCCTAGTCCTTAATTTTGGGCATCCTCCTCAGGAGTAAGCCCCAACCATAATTATTTTAATATAGGTATCCTCCTTAGGAGTAAGTCCCATGTTCCCAAAATCCATGTCCCTTATCCTGTACTTACTTTTTAGGAGTAATCCCCAGTTATAAATCCCTTAAAATTGGGCATCTTTTTTTGGAGTAAGACCCAGTCATAATTCCCTTTAACCTGGGCCTCTTCTTCTAGAGTAATCCCCAGTCATAATTCTTTTTAACCTGGGCCTCTTCTTCAAGAGTAATCCCCAGTCATAATTCCCATTATCCTAGCCCCCTTTTTCAGGAGTAAGCCCCAGTCATAATTCCCTTTAACATGAGCCTCTTCTTCAGTAGTAATCCCCAGTCATAATTTCTCTTAACCAGTCTTAATATACTTTTGATTTGAGCTTCCATCTCAGGAGAAAAACCCAATCATAAGTCCTCTCTAATTTGGACATCCTTCTCAGGATTAAGTCCTATGTTAAGTATCCAAATCTCCATAAAGCACATATACCTTTATGGACATTGTTCCCGGGTTTCCTCCCTGAAGTAAATCCTAATCTTCATCTATTTGGGCATTCATACATACATAATCCCCACACCATTTCTTATAATTGCATCTTTCATGGCACAATTGTCTGGTTTTTCCAATACCTTCTGTTTCTCACACCGAGCCTGACTCACGTGAGCTTAGAGTAAAAAATTAATTATGACATCTTTCTTTGAGCCATCAATCATGCATAAACTTCATACTTTTTTACTTGAACTACATGGGTTATGATTCCTTTTCTAAGACAAATGATACATAGGTAGCCCATCTGCGGGTACGATCCCAACTCTGAAATAATCCATGTCCTTATGAATGAAAATAAACTTCAAGTGTCCTACTGAGTGTCTTTAAAACCAGTATGGTTATCATAATGACCAAGAGATATCTATATAATGTGTTGAAGGATACCATTGACTAAGAATCTCTAAAAAATTCAGATGATTCTCTATCGATGTTGAACCTAAAATACAAATAAAATATTATCTAAATATCATACATATCAATCATTGATTGTCAGATTGAAGGAAAGATCATTTTTATACTTGGTAGTGTAATAAGGATTCATGAACATAACTTAAATCTATACAGAGAGTAATGGAGTAGACAATAATTCCCCCCAAAAAGGTGTGATGTGTCCGACCTCCCATCCTCTCAACTAATGAAAATTCTTAATCCTCATCGGTCCACAACAAAAGAGAACCTACCTTTGGAATGTAGTTCGAAATGGATATAGAATCATTGGATGTTTCTGGTTCTACGAACAAACCCGTTAGAAACTGATTTGAATGTTTGAACATTAAAAAAATAGTTCATCCCCATTTCCAGAGGAAACATACAGTTAAATAAATAATTTATTTTTTTAATTATTTATTCGAACATGATGGAACCCATGATAATCAAAAAAACATGCAAGGATTATGTCAAGCATAGTTAAAAACCCACTATTCAAACAGAAAAATTGTCTCAATTTTTTGATCTGAGATTTTTTTTGTAGTCATTCCAATTTTCTTGGAAAACATTTCATTCATGATATTAATATATTCTATTTAATTAAAATATCATTTTAGGGATCACCAGTCCTCATAAACTCACATCAGCTCATCTCTTGGCTCTAAAAATATTACAAGATAAATTCTGAAGCATGATGTGGAAAAAATATAAATGTCTGAAATTTTAACATCGTTGACTATTTGACATGAAAGGAGTGGTTATTCATTCTCAAGTACAAGTATGATATATTCACAACCTTGGATTAATGGAACGACATGGTGAAAATGGGGGCTTTATAAAAAATGATTTTTTAGGAATAATAATAGGAAAAAATATAGAAATAGTGGATTTTGAAGTATCTATTAGGGGAAAAGAAAATTAATTGTGAAGAAAATTAATATAAATATTGAAAAAATAGAAAGTTATATATAATGGATTATACCATAATTGAAAATTCTAGTATGATTAAATTAGTTAGTTTCCATATATGATATTGGATGGTGGATATAAATTGTATAGACTATATCACGAATAGAATTACCAATCACATTTGGGTTAGAACTCCCTGAGGCCTTCTAGAAAAGAAAAGAATGTTCATATTTCCTCTCTCAATATTTTCACGTATTCTTCCTTTTACCATGTTAATGTGAGAAAATCATATATAATAAAGGATATATGTTAAAAAATTTCTTTTTTAGTTTATGGTATCAAATACATTATATTTTTTCTTAGGGAAATAAAAATATATAACGTATTACAAAGATGAAATGTTCTCATTAATGTGGATACATTTTTAAAAAATTCGAGCCATGATGAAATTATTAATTAAAAAACATAATAATCACATAATATGGTCAAAATAATAATAATTATATGTTTTAGATAGCTCATGTCATATTATAAATATAGAAACAGAAGACATTCAATAATAGAATTAACCTAGAAGTCATGTTTTTATTGTTTATAACATGTCATTATATACCCAAGATCTTAGGGACTACTGAATCTCATGGTAGATCTCTAGAATAATATTTTTAGGAAGTAGTGGCTCTATAAAGAGTTGAGTAAAAAATATAGTTTCATTGTTGTATTAGTATTTTAAAACAAATGATGTGATATAGAAGTAATTTTCTATACATTCTTCTCATAGATGATAGTAAACATAAAATTTCAAAAGATAAATCATGTGATAATGACTCAAGGAAGTGGTAAATAGTCATGAGGGATAAAGTTGTTTCCTTCCATTTTTCAATAACATTAGATTAAATAAAATGTCATGTTTTAAGTATATTACTTTAGAATAAGTGGGTATATTAGCTGAATGATGAAGGCAGTTGTAGAAAATGGTATAATGAAAGAACATCCCTAATTGTATTTCAATAAAATGAATTTGTATATGATTCCACTAACTTCTCCTTTTATTTTAATCAAATAGTAATTTAGTTGATGCATATAATTTTTTTGATGAAAGTGCTTCACCATGAGATGATAAAAGTAAAAAAACATTATTTTTTGAAATATGGAGGATATTTACGTAGATAATCTATCGGGTATTATAGTGAAATAGAATGATCATTTGGTGTATTAGTTAAAAAAATATAATATAAAACTGTAACCCAAGTATTAAAACATGATAATCAATAACAATGTAATGGAATGAAATATTCTTTAGATAAATGGTGATCATTTATCTATGTAAAAACAATATTTATATCATCAGAATCATTGTTTTTGAATATAAATAAAATTTAACTAGTATATGGTATTTGAAGTTGGGTGAAGTTATGGAATATTAGGGAAATTTTGGTGAAGGATGTACTCACCTCACCCTGGTAATACTCATTATGTTGTTTGGATTAATAAATATATATCATTTAAGATAAATGGTAATTCTAGATCAGATATTAATTTATTTTAGATTATGATTGAAATGATAAAGATACAGTCATTATGTTAGTTGTTATTTCAATATATTAATGTATTAATATCGAGAACCAAAAAAATAAATACATATATAATGAAATGATTCGAGGGATTAGATAACAAATCTAAAAAATATTCAAATAATTAGAGGATCAAAAGTTTTAGAGTCTTAGAGACTCGCTAAATAAACACCTTATTTTACAATACATGATAACATTTCCCCATTACTATTCTCCTCCAATCCCTCTTCTAGACATCTCATATGATGTTATCATCTTCCAAATCTAGAGAATGGAAAAATTAAAAATGTGAGAGCTCTAATTCTCAGTAATGGAATCTTTTCAACATGTTATATCAATTTGATCATAATCAAAAAGGAAAGCATGATCAAGGGAGAAATATCAGATTCAATGAACATGGTTTCAAAATTGAAAATCATACAAACTTTATAGAGCATTAAGGGTCATGGAATAAAATCATATTACCAAATTATAGTTATAAAAACATAGATTAGAAACAAAAAATTAAAATATAAGAAAACAATAAAACAATAAATAAGAAATTAAAACATCATTAATACATGGAACATCATAGACACTTTTCATTTCGTAGAAATAAAAATCATTTTAGAGATGTGAAACAAATTTAATAAAAGAAAATATCTTTGTAAAAATCCATATATGTACACCATTTAATTATATGAAAAATTCCTTGAGATTTTATCATTTCATTTCATAATAAATCAAAGTATTCGTAGAATTTAGGCTGTGAAAAATACATTTATGTCCACAGATCAGTCTTTAAAAACATCCATGTATTTCCATGATTCATTATCTCTTGATATATAAAACCATTAATAATTCATTTGAAGGAAATAAAGAACCCCCACCTTTTTCTGTCCACACATATGAGTGCAACATAAAATCAAATAATTCATCTTATCATAAATATACCATAGAAGGAAACGGGGTATTATAGATTTTATAAATAGTATCACATAAAAAATCTTGTTCAATTCCATACAAATTCATAATCTATAAAAACGTGTATTTAAGAAGATAATATATAGGTTGATTTATAAACCATTAAACAATTATATGATAATTTTATTAAAAATTAAAATAAATAAAACTATGAGTAAAAAAATATTCACAAAATCATGTTAAAAATATGATTTTTCATGTTTCCATCTAAAAAATAACTTTTTGATAATGAACAAAAAACCTCTTAAACATTACCTAAATTTTTTTCAACCAATATATTATGATAAAAAATATAAAAAAAATTCAAAACATAAATGAAAACAAGAGGAATGTATAGTCCAACAAAATTGAATTCTCATAAATATTTTGAAAATGTTTTATCAAAAACCTATATCAGTTAATTGGATAATGAAAAAAGTCAATAAAGGGGAATAAAAGGATCAATATATATAAAAAAATTTATTTTACACTAGGGAAATGTGAAAATTTTCCAAAACTAAAAAACATGGATAAGGAAAAAATTTCAGTAAATGAAATTGAATTTACTCTAAAAATTCATTTTCATGAAATAAAAGAATCATTAAAGAGGAAAAGTACAATTTGAAACCCGATTTATATAGAATTAAGGTGGAAATATAACAAAATTTTAACAATGGGTATAAAAAGTCCATCATGAAACATAATATTAATATGTTAAAGTAAGAAAACCTTCTTCATGGTTTCCAATACTAAATCAAATGAATAGTGTTAGGTGGAGTAAGATTCTTGCTCTACTGGGGACTCACGTAGGCCAGAAAAAATATATTTATTCTAATTTTGTGTTTTATGTCCATGAATAAAAACACACAAATTAATTTCTCAATAATTAATAAAATAATATCTATGAACATGAGGTTATCCTATTTACAGGTATATGATAATTATAATAATGAATGATTATTATCGTCTTCCAATGTAGATGCTGACCAAATCAGTGAGGAAGGATCTTTGATCAAAAATACATAATAATAATCCACCAAATGAAGGAAATTATTAAATGAAATTATAGGTATCATCCAATTTCATGAATCAAATACATTAAGGGATAGATGGAATATTGTGGAGACAGTGGTAAATGAAAAATATAGTGCTATGTGATTATCATATGAACCAGTTTCCAATAAAATTAATCCTCCCATGTTGAATCAAGTGAAAAAATATATAGTCATTTGAAAAAATATTTGGTTCATGAACTTTCCTTCTATTGTCAACCATTACGACTTAGTTTAGATAAATCAATTCCTAGTTGAATGGTGATGGAGTATTCTATCTACATAAAAATATGATCATAAAAGGATGGAGCGGTTGGAAAAATATCTACAAAGCATGAGATAAGAGTGATTAAAGTTCAAGAACCATGATTTAAGAAGGAGATTGAAAATTAAAACCCAAAAATGGGGATCATTTTTTACTTAAATCTAATGAGGATATGGTGAGAAATTATTTTATAGTTAGAGTCTCAAGAGAGTATGTTAACATAATGGATTCAAGGAAAAATAAATATAAATTCAATAAAGAAAAAATGAATGAAGTTATATCCAATATTAACATATACTCTATTGATTTAAGGAAGGGAAGAGTAGTATGGAGGAATAAATCTAGATCATTGAACCAATGGATTATAGTTTATATGAATAATATCATAATGAACCAGAATGGAACCAATTTAGTGTTCATAGTTTATCTAATATATCACTGGACTCCAATCAGTTTATATATTTTTGGGAAGTTTGAGTTTACAATATCAAAACTCAATACTACCTTGTTATTTTTGGTAGTCTGTGTTCCCATCCAAACCTTTAAAATGAGATTTTTATAATAAAAATATTTTAATTAGGAATAAAATAGAAATGAAGAGTTTCGATATAACATATGAAGTTTTTTTTTAAATTTTTAATAATTTCGGAAATTAATTTATGTATAATAAATGTATAAAATATTTTAATAATTGAAAACAAATGATACAAGACATCAAAAATATCAATCATAGGTTTATAAAATATAATAAATATATTAAATTATTTAATTTTAATTTAAAAAATTATATTTTTCCATGAAAAATGTTTTATAAATTTCTATTTCATACTAATACATTAATAATGGATTAAAAGTGCCTTCATCGATATATTACCATATACACCTAGAAATAGTTTCTTTTTATTCTCAAAATTTCATTATGAGTGAATCTTGAAATTAAAAAAATATATATAATGTTATCTTTATCTAATTACAATAATATTATTTATACATTTAATTTTTATGTTCAAATATAAAATATAAATAATATTACTTTTACTGAAAATGAGATGATTTAAAAAATTTATTATTTTTAATGTTTTTTCATTTAAATTTAAAATTTAAAAGAGTTTAATATACTAATTAGTGTATATTATAGATTTTATATGTTTTCAATTTAATCTATTATTGTAATGTATAAAATAATAAACAAAATAGTAATTTTTAAAAATAGAAATATTAGTTTTATATTAAATACACTACAAAGAATAACTTTACAATTAATTTTTTATATTCTGAAATATAAATTCACACCTCCAATTGTAACATCAGAAGTAAGTAATTAATAATAGATATTTTTATCTATGTCTATTAATGATTAGGATAGTGTTTTAGAGGCTTAAAATGAAAATAAATACAATCTTATGCATGGAATACACAAATATTCTTAAAAGATTATTTTACTACCTTTTGATGGAAAACCCTTTTTAAATCTATCTTTTGACAATTTTATATGCTATGTTTTTTAAAATAAACTTATTATTTATTATGGGGACAACAAAATTTACTTTTTGTGAATTTTTTTTATTTTCCGAAAAAGCTCATTTTTTAATGAATAGTGAAAAATGTTGTATTTTAATTCAAAACCTCTTTTTAATATAATTTATTTATATGATTATATTGTCTTTTGAATTGGTTTTGAAGTGAAATTAGAATATATTCTTACCATTTTATCCAATGGTGGTCATTGGAATCAATTTCACTATGAAATTGGACTAAAACTAGTGTCAATCTTTTGATACTTATTGTTTCATAAAAACATGCTATTTGTCATGACAGCAGGAATTAGTTATTAAATTAATTAATGAAAATTACATGTTTTGAATTTTGTAAAATAGACATCATTTTTTCATTCAGAATATAAAATATATCTTAGGGTGATGTTTTGGTATCTTTCTGAAAAACTTCAAATTTTTATGAATAGTGAAACCACTAAGTGGTAGTTAAAGAAACTGATTTTTCGCTTAAATGAATCTTTGCCACTTCTGTGATTTTATTTTCAAAAATCCGACATAAATGGTTGTCATTAAGAAGTAAAATGTGGTTCAATGAGATTAAAATATTTTTTTGGTGAATAGTAACATTTATGTTCTTAATCACGATTAGTGGTAATTAGTGTGGTTTAAGGTAAAAATAATGTTTTAATAATGTGAGATAAGCTTGACACATGTCATACCCTCATTGGATGTGTCATGGCCGACCAAGAAAATCCATGGGTCAACTTGGGGACCCCATGGAGCCACTTTGGTTGGGAAATGACATAAATAACTTTTTATTTAATGTTAAAATTAAAAATGACAGAAACATGATATGTTTTACTAAAATAGCTTTTAAATGGGGTTATACATGTCAGAGTTTTGATTATAAATATTCATTGGAAAGATAAAAAGATATCCTACATCATAGTATTTTTTATAATTTTTTAGACTTTAAATAAATTAAATTATTTATGACATCATAATGATGCAGCGATGACCTCATTATTTGACGATTTAAATAAAATGGAAAGATAATGTAAAATCTAAGACCCACACATGTCCAAAACCTATTGGGTGGTTATATTTCGAACCCTTATCACCTTAGACTCGAATTATATCAATGTGGGATCTTTAAAATCCGAAAACCATTTGAAAATAAAGTATCATTTCTTTACCTTCCAAGAGTGCCCCTCCTCTCCTCTTATAAAAGGCCCCCACCTCTACCTCCTTACCCACACACCCAAAGGCTTTGGCTCGGAAAAACCCTGCCCATTTTGTCTCTCCACATCCATATATTACTCTTTGAAGCCGCAATTTGGGCAGAAGTCTTCCCAAGGAAGTCTTTGAGCTCAAACCAAAGGGAGTTACCCGATTTTAAGGTAATGTCTTCACTTGAGTGCTTTTATTTTATTTTGCTTCTCCAACCCCCTAAACTCTTTTTATTCATTTATTTTGTAACAAATACAGTATCATAAATATAATTGTATGTTGTTATAATAAGGATTAGAGCTAAACTTACACACACCTACATCTAATGGTTAAAGGACATACTGTTTCCATGGATGTTGAATTTATGCCTCCCGAAATGATGATTGTTCAAAATTCTTTTAACAACTTAAAAGGTGCCCATTAATATGTCACTATATTTAAATATGATATATAATATGTTTATTTTTTACTTAAGATTCTGTATTTTTCATCTTGGGTATACCTTTATGGTTTCCATTATGGGTAAACGCGATATCTTCATTTAAGGAAGTGCGGACTACCGCCCCCTCAAAGTGATTTGATTCATTAAATACCATATGTGGGAGGTATAAAGGATGGAACTATGATATTATATATGATATTATAATGGAATTATAATATACCTTTATATCATTATGATTCCATTCTATAAAATACGAAATAGAAATGAAAGTAGCGTTCATGCGTACGTAAGGCTTACCGTCTCCATGAACAGTGCATTTCATTTCTTACCTCTAAATGATTATGTAATATTATTAATGCATTCATGTACTGGATATATATGACATATATGATATCTACGTCATGAATACCATTCTGGATATAATGGATACATGAACAACTTGTAATTATAAAGGACTTATTTTTGACTCAAGTACCAATGATCGTTAAAACAACCGTTATTAACTTAAATAATTACATAGTGTTAAGGACATGTCAATAAGTGATATAAAAGGAATAATGAACTTGAAAAAGGTTATTAAACAAGTAGAAATTAACTCAAGTTTATTATTCAGGAGATTAAAGAATGCCCGAGTCAAGTCGGACCTGAGGTATGGGATTTCGTCTCAATCTTTTTTCATTGAGGCATATTTTGTTTTATACACAACCTTCTTTTATACGGTGTATAAACCCCTTCGAAATTTACGTTTATTCAAAAGAAATATTTTTTATAAGAAGCATTTACTAAACGACAAAAGGGAATGTTTTTGTCGTACGTATGCGGCGACAAAGACTTCTCCGCCGCCGTGACCATTATTTTATTTTCGGCTTCCTCTACAAGCCATACCTTTTTTTAAAGAAAAATAAATACCATGTTTTACTTTTCTTTTATTTTGGTATTGAAAATGGTTTTCATAATGTTTTTATATCAATGTGTTGTACTGATATCTTGTGATTGAAAGGTGGAAATGTTATGTTTCCTTTATGCATGTTTTATGTGATACGATTATGTTGAGGTTCTTGGGCATTATTATGAAGATGGGTGGTTCCGTGATAAACTGAGGGAGGGTGAGCCCGATATAGCTATCCAATGCATTGGGTAACATGAAGGAGTGAAACGTTAAGGTTTCTCCGAAGATATTAAAGGAATATACTGTGATGGGTATTCCAAACGTAACCAAGAGGGTTACTCCCTACGTAAGAATGTTATGAATGCCTCAAGTTTCCATTATGTCTTATTATTTCTATGATTTATTCATGATTTGATGAGGTATGTTAAAGTGATTATGTTTTATGGGTAATGTATGATTTCATTCTTATGTATATATGTACCCATGTTTCCTTTCCGTATTTTTATATCCCTTACTGAGTTTTTATGCTCATCCCAAGTTTTTTTGAAATGTTTTTCACAGGACAAGGGAAAGGTACATGTTATGATGATAGTTTCAAGGAAGTGTCAAGAAAGAATCCATGTTTTATTTTAAATATGTATCCATTGATGGGAAATAAGAATACTATCTTTATGTAACCACTTTGTTTATATGTGGAATGTAATGCATGTTTTATGATCTAATTCTCTAAAACTATAAACCCGAAAAGATCCTCAATGTGTAAGCTTGTAATAACTCAAGATTAAGTAAGGTTTAAGGATGGGGCCTTATAGTTGGTATCATAGGTTGGTTTATATAACATTAGGAGTTCAAAATCTATTAAATGATTATCCAAAAATATTTTTTTGAAATGATATAGCATTTGAAGATTACCATGTTGCTTCATCTGAGACATGTTTGTTAAGAATGGTTTTTCATAGAGGAAACAAAACATCTTTTCTGGGAAGGAATACAGAGGGAAATTACCTTTCAAATCAGTATCCTGAGATGGTCAGAATCAAAACTAAACATTTTGCTGTAGTGATGGATCAGTTGAATTAGGTGAAAAATGTTGGTTGTTTTTATTGATGATATTTTGGTGTTTTCTAAAAGTAAATAGGAGCATGAAAGACATTTAAGGGTTATCTTTCAAACCTTAAAAGAAAAGAAACTATATGGAAAATTCAGTAAGTGTGAGTTTTGGTTGCAACAAATTTCTTTCCTTGGTCTTATTGTTTCTAAATATGGGATAACTGTTGATCCGGAAAAAACAAAAGTTGTGGAAGACTGGCCAAGACCCACAAATGTAACTGAGATTCGTAGCTTCCTTGGTTTGGTAGGCTATTACCGAAGGTTTGTTATAAATTTTTCACAGTTATCTAGTCCAATGACTAAGCTAACTCGGAAGGGTGTTAAGTTTATCTGGACAAAAGAATGTGATGATTGTTTTCAGGAATTGAAAAGAAGATTGGTGAAAGCTCCAGTTTTGGCACTACCTTCCAGGAATGGTGAGTTTGTTATCTACAGTGATTCTTCATTGAAAGGACTTGGTTGCGTTCTAATGCAGAATGATCAGGTAATTGCTTATGCCTCACGACAGTTGAAAACTCATAAGGTAAATTACCCTACACATGATTTGGAATTAGCTGCTGTTTTTTTGCTTTAAAAATTTGGAGGCATCATTTGTATGTAGTAAATTTTGAAATAAATACTGATCACAAAATTTTAAAGTATATATTCACTCAGAAAGAGTTAAACATGAGACAGAGGAGATGGATGGAATTAATCAAGGATTATGATTGTACAATTCATTACCATCTGGGAAAAGCAAATGAAGTGGATGATGGTTTGAGTCGAAAAATTTATTCATCATTAACGATGTTGCATTTGGAACTTGATCCTTCGGTTAAGGATTTGATGAACTTTGGCATAGAAGTTGTTGGTGCAGGATGTCCTTTTATTTTTTTTTAGGTATCAGTGAGATCTTCTCTATCAGACAGAATCAAGCAAGCGCAGAAGCAAGACAGTGAGTTGCAGAAAAAGGTAGAGCTGGTTCAGAAAGTTAAGTTGCCTGAATTCAACATTGATAGTGATTGTGTTTTGAGATTTTGGAAGAGATTGTGTGTACCATGTGATTCACAGTTGAAGAGAGAGTTGTTATGTGAAGCTCATAGTTTTCCGTTTTCGGTTCATCCTGGCAGTACTAAGATGTACAGAGATCTGCGGGAGTATTACTGGTGGGACGGAATGAAAAGAGATATTGTTTATTTTACTGTGAAGTGTTTGACATGTCAATAGGTTAAAGAAAAGTGGCAGTTACCGAAAGGGATGATTCAGCCTTTACCAGCGCCAAAGTGGAAATGGGAGAATATATCCATGGACTTTGTTGTGGGATTACGGAAGACATCTTGAGGTAATAATGCAATCTGTGTTATTATTGGTTACTTGACTAAATCTGCTCATTTCTTTTCTATAAGAGATAATTTTTCCCTAGATCAAATTTCCAGTTTGTATCTTAAATAGATAGTCAGGTTACATGGATTTCCTTTCTCCATTGTATCTGACCGTGATCCCAGGTTTACTTCTATCTTTTGGAAAGGCCTTCAGAAGTCGTTGGGTACTGAATGAAATTTTAGAACAGCTTTTTATCCTCAATCAGATGGGCAGTCGGAACGAACAATTCAGACCTTGGAGGATATGCTACGAGCTTGTTCAATGAATTATCAGGGAAGTTGGGACCAACATCATTCTTTGGTTGAGTTTTCATATAATAGCAGTTTTCATTCTAGTATACAGATGGCACCATTTCAGGCATTATATGTGAAGCGGTGTCGAACTCCAGCTTTCTGGGATGAAGTGGGTGAATGAAAGTTGATGGGACTAGAATTGGTAGAAGAGTTGGCAGAAAAAGTTCAGCTGATACAGAAACAAATGAGAACAGCTTAGAGTAGGCAGAAGAGTTATGCAGACAACAGGAGGAAGAATCTCTCTTTTGAGGTAGGTGATCATGTTTTTCTCAAAGTATCCCCATGGAAAAGTGTGATGCGATTTGGTAAGAAAGGAAAGCTGAGTCCAAGGTTCATTGGACCATATGAAATTCTGGAGAGAGTTGGATCAGTTTCTTACTGAGTGGCTTTACCCCCGAGTTTATCTCAGGTACACAATGTTTTTCATGTTTCGATGCGGAGAAAGTACATTCCAGATCCATCTCATGTTTTGAGTCCAGAGGTAGTTCAGCTGGAAGAGAACCTATCTTTTGAGGAACAACCGGTCCAGATTCTTGACCATAGGGAGCAAGTGTTACGGAATAAGGTGATTAATCAGGTACAGGTTTTGTGGAAAAACCACATGATGGAAGAGGCAACATGGGAATCTGAAAATGCAATGAGGGATAAGTACCCCCATTTATTAGATAAGTAAATAAATTGTGGGGACGCAATTTTCTAAAGGGGGGAAGGATGTAACATCCCAAGTATGTAATTAATAATAGATATTTTTATCTATGTCAATTAATGATTAAGATAGTGTTTTAGAGGCTTAAAATGAAAATAAATACAATCTTATGCATGGAATGCACTAATATTCTTAAAAGATTGTTTTACTACTTTTTGATGGAAAACCCTTTTTAAATATATCTTTTGACAATTTTATAAGATATTTTTGTCAAAATAATCTTATTATTTCTGATTGGGACATCAAAATTTACTTTGTGTGAATTTTTGGTATTTTTCCGATAAAGTTCAATTTTTAATGAATAGTGAAAAATGTTTTATTTTAATTCAAAAAATCTTTTTAATATAATTTATTTATATTATTAGATTATCTTTTAAATTGGGTTTTAAGTGAAATTATAATATATTATTACCATTTTATCCAATGGTGGTCATTGGAATCAATTTCACTTCTAAATTGGACTTAAACTAGTGTCAATCTTTTGATACTTATTGTTTCATAAAAACACGCTATTTGTCATGACAGTGGGAATTAGTTATTAAATTAATTAATGAAACATAAATTTTTTGAATTTTGTAAAATAGAAATCATTTTTGAATTTGGAATATCAAATATAGCTTAGGGTGACGTTTTGGTATCTTTCTGAAAAACTTCAATTTTTGATGAATAGTGAAACCACTAAGTGGTAGTTAAGTAAACTGATTTTTCGTTTAAATGAAACTTTTCCACTTCTATGATTTTATTTTCAAAAATCCGAAATACATGGTTTTCATTAAGAAGTAAATTGTGGTTCAATGAGATTAAAATAATTTTTTTGTTAATACTAACTTTTAAGTTCTTAATCGCGATTAGTGGTAATTTGTGTAGTTTAAGGAACAAATAATGTTTTAATAATATGAGATAAGCTTGACACATGTCCTACCCTCATTGGATGTGTCATGGACGACCAATAAAATCCATGGGTCAACTTGGGGACCCCATGGAGCCACTTTGGTTGGGAAATGACATAAATAACTTTTTATTTAATGTTAAAATTAAAAATGACACAAACATGATATGTTTTACTAAAACTATTTTTAAATGGGGTTATAAAAGTCATATTTTTTATTATAAATAGTCATTGAAAAGATAAAAATATTTCCTACATCATATTAGTTTTTTTATACTTTTTTAGACTTTAAATAATTTAAATTATTTATGACATCATAATGATGCAGCGATGACCTCATTATTTGACGATTTAAATAAAATGGAAAGATAATGTAAAATATAAGACCTACACATGTACAAAACCTATTGGGTGGGTATATTTTGAACCATTATCACCTTATCCTAGAATAATATCAATGTGGGACCTTTAAAATCCGAAAACCATTTGAAAATAATGTAACATTTCTTTACTTTCAAAGAGTGTCCCTCCTCTCCTCTTATAAAAGGCCCCCACCACTACCTCCATACCCACACTCCCAAAGCCTTTGGCTCGGCCAAACCCTGCCCATTTTGTCTCTAAAAATCCCTCTATTACTCCTTGAAGCCTCACTTTGGGCAGAAGTCTTCCCAAGGAAGCCTTTGAGCTAAAACCAAAGGGAGTTACCCGATTTTAAGGTAATGTCTTCACTTGAGTCCTTTTGTTTTATTTTGCTTCTCCAACCCCCTAAACTCTATTTTTCATTCCTTTTGTAACAAATACAGTATCTTCAATATAATAGGATGTTTTTATAAGAATTATTCGTGATACACTTACACACACCTACATCTAATGGTTAAAGGACATACTATTTCCGTGGATGGTGAATTTATGCCTCCCGAAACGATGATTGTTCAACATTCTTTTAAAAACATCAAAGGTGGCCATTAAGATGGAACTATATTTATATATGATATATATTATGATTATGTTTTCCTTAAGCTTCTGTATTTTTCATTTGGGGCATACCTTAATGGTTTCCATTATGGGTAAACGCGATATCTTCATTTAAGGAAGTGCGGACTACCGCCCCCTCAAAGTGATTTGATTCGTTAAATACCATATGTGGGAGGTATAAAGGATGGAACTATGATATTATATATGATATTATACTGGAATTATAATATATCTTTATATCATTATGATTCCAATATATAAAATATGAAATAGAAATGAATGTAGCGTTCATGCATACGTACGGCTTACCGTCTCCATGAACGGTGCATTTCATTTCTTTCCTCTAAATGATTATGTAATATTATAAATGCATCCATGTACTGGATAAATATGACATATATGATATCTAAATCAGGAATACCATTCTGGATATAATGGATACATGAACAACTTGTAATTATAAAGGGATTATTTTTTACTCAAGTACCAATGATCGTTAAAACAACCGTTATTAACTTAAATAATTACATAGTGTTCATGACATGTCAATAAGTGATATAAATGGAATAATGAACTTGAAAAAGGTTCTAAAACAATTATAAATTAACTAAAGTTTATTATTCAAGAGATTAAAGAACAACCGAGTCAAGTCGGACCTGAGGTATGAGACTTCGTCTCAATCTCCTTTCATTGAGGCGTATTTTGTTTTATACACAACCTTCTTTTATAATGTGTATAAACCCCTTTGAATTTTATTTTTATTCAAAAGGAATATTTTTTATACGAAGCTTTTACTAAACGACAAAAGGGATTGTTTTTGTCGTTCGTATGCGGTGACAACGACTTCTCCGCCGCCGTGACCATTATTTGAGTTTCGGCTTCCTCTACAAGCCATACCTTTTTTAAAGAAAAATAAATACCATGTTTTAGTTTTCTTTTATTTTGGTATTGAAAATGGTTTTCATAATTTTTTTATATCATTGTTTTGTATTGATATCTTGTGATTTAAAGGTGGAAATGTTATGTTTCCTTTATGCATGTTTTATGTGATACGATTATGTTGAGGTTCTTGGGCATTATTATGAAGACGGGTGGTTCCGTGATAAATTGATGGCAGGTGAGCCCGATATAGCTCTCCAATGCATTGGGTAACGCGAATGAGTGAAACGTTAAAGTTTCACTGAAGAGATTTAGGGAATATACTGTGATGGGTATTCCAAACGTAACCAAGAGGGTTACTCCCTATGTAAGAATGTTATGAATGTCTCAAGTTACCTTTATGTTTTATGATTTCTATGATTTATTAATGATTTTATGAGGTATGTTAAAGTGCTTATGTTTTATGGGTAAAGTATGATTTCATTCTTATGTATATATGTATCCATGTTTCCTTTCCGTATTTTTATACCCCTTACTGAGCTTTTTATGCTCATCCCATGTTTTTTTGAAATGTTTTTCACAGGTCAAGGGAAAGGTACATGATATGATGATAGTGTAAAGGAAGTGTTAAGAAAGAATCCATGTTTTATTTTAAATATGTTTCCATTGATGGGAAATAAGAATACTATCTTTATGTAACCACTTTGTTTATATGTGGAATGTAATGCAAGTTTTATGATCTAATTCTCTAAAACTCTTAACCCGAAAAGATCCTCAATGTGTAATCTTGCAATAACTCAAGATTAAGTATGTTTTAAGGCTGGGGCCTTATACCAATGATATTGAAATAATTGATTAAAATTTATATGTATAACATATAATATTTCAGTAATAATCTTTATATTTAATCTTAAAACACAAATATTTATAAATTTTTAAGATTTTTATATCATATTTGTAGGGAAATGTGATTTATAATATTTTAATCAAAATACCCAATAGTAAATGACTATAGTCTAATAATTTTATAAATAAGAATCAACCTTATTTGAAATTAAAATACATTAAGAATCCCTATTTACAAAAAAAATATTTGAAATGTCCATATTTAATTCATATATATATATATTGTTAAAAAATAATTTTTTAATTATACTTTAACATCATAAAACATAGTTCTTTTATTATATTATAGATTTTTCATAATTCCTTCCCCTTTAATAGTGATATTCCTCGTTATCTGTCTTTCCCCTATTTTTGATCTTGATGGTTTTTTATGATTATATCGACTTCCACATCTTGAATATTTTAGTCTTTTTATCTATTATACCCTATTTATTTGTTAAATTTTAATTGATTTATTTTATCCATGGTCAGTAATAATCCAAGGTGTTTAATATAATTGTTTATGTTATTTTGTAGTAAAATTTCACTTATGAATTAGTAAATTGTTTTTAGTATTAATCCGTAGCATTTATGAATTATTTTAAAACCAATCTCAATTCCACTAAACTGATAGAAATATTATTTTAGAATTACAAATAGTTATTTTATAAAATAAATATACTTTTTAAAAACTGTTTTGTTACAATCTCGACCACCAAAATATATTATCTTCCTATAATTTTAATTATCACCAACCAATGGATGTAGCCTAAGGAGCCTACCATATAGAGATAAATCAGTATATAATATCTATAGATATATCATACATTCACATTTAGGAACATATATCTTCCTCATAATATTCATAATCCTAATATTTAGTTTTTTTCCAAACATTTTCTCCAATTGTCTATAGTTTTTATGATATCAAGATCCATATTAGAATTCATCAGTTCTCCTCACATAAGACTTTAAATTATATATGGTTCCTTAGCATTAACACTATCTATTTTACACTTTTAAACCAAAATATTCATTTTTATTTGATAGTTTGATTCTTGATAAGCCCTTCTTCCACATGTAAATCATCATTCATTCCCCATCAGACATTTCCCTTTGAAATTCTTTCCAAAAGTATGATATATAATAAATTGGACATTACTTTCTTCATAATATTCATCACTTGATCATTTATGGGACACACACCTTATCTTATTTTGTTTATTTATGAATTCTACCATGTTCATATTGGTAATCTTATTTCTTGATAGATTATAGGGAATAATAAAATGTTTTCTCACTCAAAATCCTACTCCAATGGGTTGATTGTAGAGGTAATCTATGTATTTTCCCTCACACTCATGGTTCTTTCTAGTTCCATCTTTTACTAAAACTGAAATGGTTTATATTAGTGAAGAAATATTAAAAATCTGGGGTAATAATCATAATCATAAATGATTATTTCAACTTTAATTAATATTATTATTTTAAACTATCAAGAGGGACTATAGTTCCTTTAGTTAAAACTATATCAATCACTCTTTTCGATTAATTAATTTATACTGGCTTATTTGATAATTCTCAACTTAATCCCCCAATGTAAACTTGAAATAAATCCTTTATACTGATTTATGAAGATCATAAAATCTACCAAATGTTATCCCTTGGGAGTGTATATCCTAGTGTTTAGTCTTAGGACCACACATCAAGATTCAGGGTGATGATCAATTTAAGGATCAACAAACCCTTTTCGTAGTGGTTTCCCCTATTTGAATATATTCCACATTAAAATCCACATCCATTATCCAGGAAGGGATGTTATTTCCATTAAAACCCATATAATCTCTACCTTACCAAACGGAAAATTTGGTTGGGAGGGTGTTTTTTTTAAATGGGACTAGGTTTAATATATTTAGGATTATGGGTTTGTTGAGGGCCACTTCAAGTGGCGCTCAGAAATTTGGGTGGCTAGCACCACTTCAAGTGGCGCTTTGCCACCTTTTTTATGGTTTTGTTTTCCTTTTTGTTGTTTTAATTTTTTTTCAACCTCATCTCTTTTTAATAAATAATTTCAAAATAAATAAATAAAATTTGAAAAATAATCTTATAAATATGTATTTAAAAATGATAAAATAATTATTATTATATTTATAATTATATAATAATGAAATTATATTTATGTATATATATAATTATATGTGTGTGTACAAATATAATTACGTATATATATAATTAAAAATAAATATTTATAAATATAAATCTATTTATATATATTTTTTAAATAAAAAATATATTTGTAATTATATAATTATAAACTAATCTTTATATATAAATATTTATAATTATATGAATATGAATATATTTAAAATATATAATTATGAAAATATTGTTACATATATATTTAAATTTTATTTATAAATATATTTAATATTCATATATATATATATATATATGTAAGTATGTGTGTGTGTGGAGAATTATATTTATAATTATAATTAGAATTATATTGTAATTATATTTATACTTTTATATTTATAATTATATATTTGTACATATATATATTTGCGTAGTTATAAGTAATTATTTATAAAAAAAAATTGAAATATTGTTAAACATATAGTCTTTCAATACCACCTACTTGAAACTTAAAAATGTTTCAAGTATGTGACATTGAAAGCCTATAAAATATAATCTAAATGACCAATATGAATGAAACTTAAAACATGTTTTAAAAATATACCTAATAGATGAAAATAAAAAAATTACGTAAAAAATGTCGATAGAAAATATTTGATAGGCTTTCAAAAACACCTAGTTGTAACTTAAAAATGTTTCCACTATGTGACTTTGAACGCTATAAAAGATAATCTATATGACCAATATGAATGAAACTTAAACAATTGATTAAAAATATATAAATAGATGGGAAAAAACATAAAAAATGTCGACAGAAAATATTTTATAGGCTTTCAAAACCACCTAGTTGAAACTTAAAAATGTTTCAACTATGTGACTTTTAACATCTATAAAACATTATCCATATGACCAGTATGAATGAAACATAAAACATGGATTAAACATATACTAAATAGATGAAAATAAAAAAATAAGTAAAAAATGTCGACAGAAAATATTTTATAGGCTTTCAAAACCACCTAGTTGAAACATAAAAATGTTTCAAATATGTGACTTTGAACGTCTATAAAACATAATCCATATGACTAGTATTAATGAAACAGAAAACATGGATTAAAAATATACTAAATAGATGAAAATAAAAAAAATATGTAAAAAATGTCGACAGAAAATATTTTATAGGATTTCAAAACCACCTAGTTGAAACTTAAAAATGTTTCAACTATGTGACTTTGAACGTCTATAAAACATAATCCATATGACCAGTATGAATGAAACTTAAAACATGGATTAAACATATACTAAATAGATGAAAAAAAATAAGTAAAAAATGTCGACAGAAAATATTTTATAGGCTTTCAAAACCACCTAGTTGAAACTTAAAAATGTTTCAACTATGTGAATTTGAACGTCTATAAAACATTATTATTTTATATACAATAATTAATTAGTTAGTAATATAATTATTAATTATTATTTGTCATTATAATTATTAATTATTAATGGTTAAGTCGCTGTGACATATTTTGTTTATATTGTACCTGTACTTTATAATTTAATAGTTAATTGAAATAAGTTTGTATTTAATATATTTTTGATTTTCTTGTTATTCGACTTAAACAGCAATTACTTATCATAGTGAATATTTTTTTTAATATATACAACATTAAATCCAAAAACATCAATGATGATGCCCCCCGGTACCACAACGCGGTGTCTGAATGTCACGTCCTCTCCGCGTCCGACGTCTGTGTCGCTCCAGTGTCCTCTCTGCAGGTTCCTCCTCTTCCGGTGCTTCTGGTGCCTCCCCATGATGCTGTGTAGAGGACTGACCAAAATCGTGTGAGGATGCCCCAAAATAATGTGAGGATTCCCCAAAATCATATGGGGTGACATATGGCTCCGAAGTTCCTATAAATAGTAGAAATGGGGTACTGAAGAAGGTCTCGTTGGGAGGAGAGGGGGCCGCCATAAGCTGTGTGACTGCACCCATATCGAAGTCCATAGTAGTCTGCGGAGACACCATATGCAGTATATAAGTGTCTCCCTGCTGTGCAAAATCATTAGTCGGATGGGCGGGATCGTCTCTCTGTGGTGCGACGACATCTGCAGGAGCCGCTCTCGAATGTCGATGTCGTCGCCTCTGCCCCTCCGGATGTGCTCGTCTCTGTCGTCCAACTGGCGGTGGCGGTGGTGGTGAATCCTCCTCGGCAGGCATAGCAGGGACATCGTCATCCTCAGGTGCTTCTGCATGAAGATTTGGATCAGGATATATCTGTGGCTCCTCATCAAAAAAACTGTCACGTATCAACCGGAGATGATCCAATAGAGCCACCACATACTGATGAACTACCTCCCGTAGAATATATGCATGCTCCTGAGGTAGTGTGGAATGTGCAAGCTGACCAATGGCATCTGTCTGCAAATGAAATAACAATCAAATTAATATCAAAAATGAGTTAAACAAAATTAATAAATCCTAGTAAACATACCAATCACTGAATGCCAATCCCCTGACGTGTAAGGTGCATGATGGTGTGACGTCGATACCGGTGTGCATAATCCCCCTGATCAGATAAATGAGAGTGTGATGTGATATATCTTTGTGGAATGATACTCAATCGGGCACGCCTGTCCCAAAGCTGGATATAAGATGCATGATGTCGCCGCCAGTCTGTCGTCTGTCTACCTATAAGTACAATCGAATGTAACTCGGTAGACTGTCATTGTGCCAAGGGGATATGTTGTATAAAACCGAACTGGCGCATGACCCGGTCTGGCTAGTGCCACTCAACGATGTGTAAGTGAACGAGTGG
Source organism: Viscum album (assembly GCA_963277665.1). Classification (NCBI taxonomy): domain Eukaryota; kingdom Viridiplantae; phylum Streptophyta; class Magnoliopsida; order Santalales; family Viscaceae; genus Viscum; species Viscum album. The sequence goes on from OY728128.1 coordinate 474,272,284, forward strand.
TAGCACTGCAGCACGATCTCCAGCCAAAGATGTGCAGTATAGTGGAAGTGACGCGTAGACATAACCTGTATAAGGAGTCCATGAAACCTGAAATGTAAACTCAAAAAATAATTCATATAGTAGCACGATAATTTTACTGTGATTATATTGAAATAACTTAAAATAGTGACAAAAAAAAAAAATTTCCTACAAAAAATTACTGTTTAACTTACATCAGCAGGTACTATAGCATCGAATATCTGTCTGAAGCTGTGGACACTATGTCTCGGAGTATGTGCAAACTTCTGAGACTGAATCCACCTGGTGAAAAAAGAGTAACCTATAGTAAGTTTATAAAAAACAATAACAAAAGTACTAAATAACCGAAGGTAATGACGTAGACATACCATCGTCCCCGAGAACAGTCCTGAAGTAGCTCCGGTGCAAGCGGTGCGAAAACTTGAGGAGCGATGCTTGGAAAACGCTCCCAGGACCACATCTGTACTAACACCATGCAACCTGCAATCTGATGTGAATCAGCCTGACAACTGGTGCAGAGAGATCTGTACAGATATGCTAATACAGCGGATCCCCAACTGTATGTAGCAGTCTGATCCAGATCCTCAAGTAATGGGAGGTACATCATGTGTACCAAAGCGGTGGAGTAGTCGACGCACAACATGCCTCCGAGCAGCCGCACAATGTATGCACGTGTGTGCTGAAGAAGCGTCTCCTCGTCTGCATCATCTGGAATGACGTTGAAATGCTGATCGAGCCACCTCATTCGCAAGCGCGAACCCTGGAGGACACCCCGTGCGCCGATGACGTCAATGCCTAGCAGCCTCTGTATGACTGCAACCCAATCGCCAGTACTGGCCCCCGTAACTGCATCTCCATGGATAGGTAACCCCAGCATGTAGGCGACGTCCTCTAATGTAATAGTCATCACCCCCTCTGGGAGATGAAATGTGTGTGTCTATGGCCGCCATCTCTCAAACAACGTAGCTATCAAATGATGGTCGATGGTCTTGAAGTCACAAATAGCGACTCCATAAAAGCCAGCACGTCTATGGTATGGACAAATAGCAGCCGTCGGTGCCCCATGATGGAAACGGTGCGCTCTCCGAACATGAATATGTCTAACAGGTCGTCGCGCCAACACATCGCGCGACACGTGCGTCTCCTGGAAAGATAAAAGTGGCTGCTCCATCTGAATGTGCAAACAATAAAACATTAATTTCATGTAAGTTATGACTTTTATCATGTAAGATATGTAATTTATCATATAATTTTGAAAGAAGCATAAACACATTGGGTTAGTTGTTGTCTCCCGTGTTTGGGTGTTGGGGTGAAGACATTCAGAGTTTCCTCGTTTTTGTTTTGTAGTCACTGTAAGTTCATCTTTCATTATAAAAAACTGATGACATTTTCATTTAATAGTTCAAATGGTTTTATTTTCTTATACAGGTACATTCCATTTTTTGAGTTTGTGTTGTTTGTTTAAAGATACTCATGTAATGTTGATCGTTCGACAAAAAATGTCATGTGAAATCGTGGTACATTTTCCAAAAATTACCCTATTTATAAGTACAACAAATATGATTAAAAATGGTGAAATGATAAAAATAATTACATGTACAAAGTTTTACAGCAACTGATAGAGTACATGATTCATTTTAACCATTAGATGATTGCCCTATGTGTCTAGGGCAACATGTCTTCGTATGACCTTCCTGGCGGCATATGCTGCACCGCCGTCCAACTAGATGTTCACTAGGCCAATCCATCTCATTCCGAATACGAGTCGACTTTGGCCTCCCTTTAGGTCGAAGTCTATTGTTTTTCGGTAGAAGCGTTGGTGTGTCACCAGGCAGCCGAAAATTCTGATATTCCCCGATTGGCATCCACGGAGTACTATATCCGGAGTTGATTCTCTCGAGTCGATAAGCCAGATCAACGAACTGCTCCCAAGATACGTGTACGTAAGCACATGTAGCAATCACATGGCCGCATGGATATCTCAGTGCCTGAAAGTTTCCACAATCACAGTAACGCTTCTCCAATAAAACAACTCGCACACGACCATTACTACATGCCACAACATCACCAGGCTCAGCGACCTCAAATCTTTGCTCTGGACGATTAAATGCAGTTACACAGTAAGTTGCGGCCTCTTGAAGAACTATATCTAGCTCACGTTGGAAATGGTGTCCATAGCGCATTCCTCTGTTCAAGCCCTCTTCAGCTTGCTTTCCTCATTCCAGAAAGTACTTTAAACTATGATAGAATGTCTCTTGTACCAACCCTGAAATTTAGATTTACGACATCATACAAATATTATATTATAATAGTAGCTCTTCTGAGTAACATATATTAAAATATTCGTATTTACCTGTGATAGGAAGTTTTCTAACTCCCTTGAACACTCCATTTATACATTCTATGATGTTGGTCGTCATATGAACATATCTCCTCCCATCATCATATGCCAACGACCATTTCTGCTTTGGATTTTGCATCATGTAATCATACACTTCTGGCTTCACTCTATGGATATCTTGAAGACGCTCCCCCATCCTTTGTTGTTGAGGCTCATATGCTATCATACAAGCAGTCATCTGAACAGTTATGAAAATAACTATGAAAAAAACATTTTAACAGAAGAGGATATTCATACCAATTTTTAAGATTTCCTTTTTCATCGATTCATTCTTGAACTTCTTTCACAAATTGCTGGCCATGTGTCGAATACAATATCGATGATGGGCATAGGGTGGTCTCCACAAAAGACCCTCAGACTGTATCGCCTCCTTGATTGCACGGTGGCGATCAGAAATAAGACAAATCCCTTCTACATCTGTAACAAACTCTCGGAGACATGCCAGAAACCAGTTCCATGATGAGAAGTTCTCTTTCTCCACAATTGCAAATGCTATAGGCAGAGGGGATCGATTTCCATCTTGTGTGGCGGCAATCAATAAAGTTCCTGTATAATTTCCATACAGAAATGTACCATCAATTTGTATGAACTGCTTGCAATGTCTAAAAGCCGCCACACATGGTAAAAATGTCCAAAATAATCTATCAAACACAACCATTGAGCGGTCAAGTTGGTTCTGTTGGTTAACATATTCAAAAGTATGTAACTGATAGACTATTTGATTATTGTGGCATAGAAGCTCCAACAGTTGTGGTAAAACTCGATATAAGTCATCCCAATCATCATACACTTTCACAATAGCTTTTTGTCGTGCTGCCCATTCCTTCCAGTAAGAGATTTGATACCCAAAAAGTTGTTTGATTCGCTCAATGACCAGAACCACATGGACGTCTTGACATGCTCTAATCATTTCAACAATAATAGTTGAAACAAACTCAACATCTAATGAAGAGTGTTCCTGTGCCAAGCTTGGGTTCACACAAGTGTGTGGAGTAAATCTAGTGATGCGCCAGCTGTGAAAAGTGTTATCAATAATAGCTCGCAGACGCATTTGACAGTTCGAATCATATTTGTCACAACGGATCAAATAGTAAGATCTCTTTGACTCTTCTACAACATATGAGTAATGTCTTTCAATGTGATATTGTTTTATCACATTTTTCAATGCTTCTTTTCTCTCAAACTCTCTGCCAATATACAGAACACCGTTATCTGACACTCGATTTGTGCCACCAATGATTCCTGGAAATTCTGAACTGGGAGTAATAACTGAATAATCAAATTCTAGCAAGCGATTCATGCCTTCAGTCGACCATGAATCCAATAGTGGAGGATGGTTCAATGGTCGGTTGAACCTCACATGAGTTGGTGCAGACTGATCTTCCGTGTGCTCATCTTCTTCTTCAACTTCCTCTTCATCTTATTCAAAATTGTCATCATCCTCAAATTCATCAACCAATGCATCTAAAGTATGTGGAGGACTATCCATTGAAACCGTGGCTGATGGAAATGATGGAACAACTACCGATGCTGATGGAACGTCCTGATGTGTAGGAGCATATGACATAGTCTCATGACTTTGAGATGGGTCAACTTCCAATGGTGATGGAACCTCCATTGTAGCTATAGTGACATACAACTCCATCATTTGATTCTCAGGTATATACTTAACCAATGAAAGTATATATTCCCAATCATCATCATCATTTACCAGATAGGGCACATGCCAAAACCTATCTATAAATTGGAGATGTCTGAATGTGATGGAATCTATCACTTGATTCCTTGCCAGTTTTAACCTCTGATGAATTTTCTGTTGCACAGCTTCCAAAGTAGTACATCCTCCAAGCATCACAACAGCTTCTGGATGTATACTATAACTACATCCTTGTTCTGTCTCAATTATTTGACCGTTGCAATAAATATAAGCGGCGACCATATTTTTTGTCTAAAATAAACCACTGTTATTAATTAAATCTGATTAAAGAATCAATTTATGTATGCATGCTTCTAGTAATTTAGGTTGGAATCCTAATCCCTCCACCAAATCAATATGTTCAAACCATATTGATGTGTAACTATTTACACAACCCACAAGTTTGTGTTACTTTCCCAAAAATAGAAGTCAAATATATTTATACATATCCACATGCATTATATGCATGAGGTACACAAACACGTCATGTAAAAAGCATAGAGTTATATGAAATGAAAGTCTCCACATGAGTAAACCCGGAGCGACAGATAGCCAACCCCATTCACTTTTCTAGACAAGGAAAGCCTCCAGGAAAGTAGGTGGTCCGACCCAAAGCCCCTCTACCTGGGGATACTTTACTAAAGAGAGCAATCATTTCATGATAACTCTAACACTTAATATGCAAAAAATATATTGAACTACTAAATTCAAGTTCTTAACTTCAATTACAAACCGAGGTCAAGGTACATTGGAAACTAAATTCATTATCATATATAGAATGTAATGCAAAGGTATATTCCATAAGAAATTTACTACTACTTGGCTAATTAATATAACTACTTCGCTAATTAATATAACTACTTCGCTAATTAATATAACTAATTCGCTGAATAATATAACTACTTCGCTAATAACCTAATTATGATTAATTAATGAACTAATTATAATTAAGTAAATACACAATTAAGATTAACTAATTACCTAATTATGGTTATCTAATTACCTTATTAGGGTTAACTAATTACCTAATTATGATTAAATAATTATCTAATTATCATTAATTAATTAACTAATTATCATTAATTAATTTACTAATTATAATTAACTAATTACTTAATCATGATTAACTAATTACCTAATTATGATTAACTAATTACCTAATTATGATTAACTAATTACCTAATTATGGTTAACTAATTACCTAATTATGGTTAACTAATTACCTAATTATGGTTAACTAATTACCTAATTATGTTTAACTAATTACCTAATTATGATTAACTAATTACCTAATTACGATTAACTAATTAACTAATTATGATTAATTAATTACATAATTATGATTAATTAAGTACCTAATTATGATTAATTAAGTACCTAATTATGATTAAATAAGTAGCTAATTATGATTAAATAAGTAGCTAATTCTGATTAAATAAGTAGCTAATTATGATTAACTAATTACCTTATTACGATTAACTAATTAACTAATTATGATTAATTAATTACATAATTATGATTAATTAATTACATAATTATGATTAATTAAGTACCTAATTATGATTAATTAAGTACCTATTTATGATTAAATAAGTAGCTAATTATGATTAAATAAGTAGCTAATTATGATTAAATAAGTAGCTAATTATGATTAATTAAGTAGCTAATTATGATTAATTAAGTAGCTAATTATGATTAACTAATTACCTAATTATGATTAACTAATTACCTAATTATGATTAACTATTTACCTAATTATGATTAACTATTTACCTAATTATGGTTAATTAATTAACTAATTATGATTAATTAAGTACCTAATTATGATTAATTAAGTAGCTAATTATGATTAATTATGTACCCAATTATAATTAAATAAGTAGCTAATTATGATTAAATAAGTAGCTAATTATGATTAATTAAGTAGCTAATATTGATTAATTAATAACCTAATTATGATTAACTAATTACCTAATTATGATTAACAAATTACCTAATTATGATTAAGTAATTAACTAATTATGATTAATTAATTACATAATTAAGATTAATTAAGTACCTAATTATGATTAATTAATTACCTAATTATGATTAATTACTTACCTAATTAGGATTAATTAATTACCTAATTAGGATTAATTAATAACCTAATTATGATTAATTAATTACCTAATTATGATTAATTAATTACCTAATTAGGATTAATTAATTACCTAATTAGGATTAATAACGTAATTATGATTAATTAATTACCTAATTATGATTACTTAATTAACTAATTATGAATCATTAATTAACTAATTAAGATTCATTAATTAACTAATTATGATTCATTAATTAACTAATTATGATTCATTAATTAACTAATTATGATTCATTAATTAACTAATTATGATTCATTAATTAACTAATTATGATTCATTAATTAACTAATTATGATTATTTAATTAACTAATTACCATTAATTAATAACCTAATTATAATAAATTAATTAACTAATTATGATTCATTAATTAAGTAATTATGATTAATTAATTAGCTAATTATGATTAATTAATTAGCTAATAATGATTAATTAATAACCTAATTACAGTTAATTAATTACCTAATTATGATTAATTAATAACTTAATTATCATTGATTAATCAACTAATTATGATTAATTAATTAATTAACTAATCATTTCATTATCTAATTACATTAAAAAAAACCATACTATTTATAAAATACAAATATTATATACTTATTCTATAAATTAAACAACTAAATTATTAAATCAAAATATAAAATAAATTTAAAGAAAGATTTACCTCAAATTTGTGACGACGTAGGGACACAGGCAGAGCAACCGAAGAAGCAAGGCTACGCAGACAGAGCAACCGAAGAACGCAGAGCAACAAAAAATATTTTTAGAGAGAAGTTTGAGAGAGAGAGAGAGAGAGAGGAAGGGGTAGGAAGTGAGGAATGTGGGTGGGGCGAGGGTCCTATTTATAGGATTGGGGGGGTGTTTCGGCGCCACTTGAAGTGGCGCCGAATTGATGTGGAAGAAGCCAGCAGTGCCACTTCAAGTGGCGCTGAAAGAAGTTTCCACCAAATTGGTGGAGCCCCACTTCAAGTGGCGCTCCGGTTTCAACTCTCTTGAGCGCCACTTGAAGTGGCGCTCAAGAGACCCATTTAACTAATTATTAAATCCTTTAACCCATTAAAATAAAAAAACCCATGTACACCAAATTACCCTTACCAAACCGTCATGATGTAATCCTATTATAAGAATTATTCCAAGGTTTCTTAGTAATATACACTAAACTAATACCCAACATAAAAAAGTCCATCATTTGATACAAGCAATGGAGACCCATGATAAAAATAAATTAATAGTCATTTATTCCATGTTTTAGGTAATATAAAAAAAGGTCATAGAACCTAATGACATAAAAGTTTAATTTCATGGAGAATAGCTATATACACATCATATTCATCAAAACTTCTTAATATATAACTTAAAACACTTATAAACATTTATCAAAAACATTTTTCATAACATGGAAATAAGGAACATATTAGAGAAGTGGAAGAAACATAAAAATGTGAAAAAAGTGTGAAAAAATACATGTATGATCAGCATTTAGTTTCTAAAACAAATCCATGTATTTCCACTGATTAGTTTGTGAGAAATCCATTTATTCCCACTATTTATTTTCTAAAATGTATATATATTCACACTGATTAATTTTTGAAAAAATACCAGAATTTCGACACATTATTATCTCATAAAATATTAAAGAATAAATAGTTTGATGGACTTATATAGATGGCCTGCCCATATTCATATTTATATATGAGTTCCAATTCAAATAAAATAATTCATCTTATCATAAATAACCCTATGAAATTAAATGTGTTACATAACTTTTCTAATTTACAATATATAAAAAATGATCAATTTATAGAAAAAACATAATCTCCAAAAATGATGTTTAAAAAATGTGACATATTGGTTGATTTATAAACGATTGCACCATTGTTGGGTAATATCTTAAAAATTTTAGAGAAATCACTAAATGTATTATTCTTAATTTAATTTATCTTAAAATAACATTATAAAGATGTGATTTCTATATTACTTTCTAAAACCTATTTTTTGAGGATGAAGAGATAACTTCAAAAACATTAAATCAAAAAAATAAAATAAAAAACCATAAAATGAGATAATATATAATTTAAAAATTATATTGCATAATTTATGAACATAATATCAAGGAATATAAATACTTGTTAAATTTTTTAAACCCCTTTATGAAAAAACATAATCATTAAAAGGATAATGAAACCATTGTTTAAAAATAAATAAATTGGATTAAAATGATCATTTTGGATACAATTAATTAATGTTTACATGGTAATGGAGAAAATTTGAGAGAATTATAACATGTATTTTCATGATAATTTCATTCAAATAAATGGGAATTAATCATAACAAAATCCATTTTCACAAATCAGAAGATTAATCATGGAGTAAGATATTAGTTTGAAATATGATTTACAATTAAATTATGTTGAAAATACCAAAGAACACCGTAACAGGGTTATATAGATTAGATTTGAAATATAATAGTCATAGGGGATTTATTATGATACGCAAAAATATTTGAATCATGAAATCCCTTATTACATGAGGATCATCTAAATAAGAACTTATTTAAATAGGGATAATTAAATTGGACTACAATTAAAATTAAAGAATTTTATTTGATGAAATTATGTACCAAATAATAATTATACACTCCCTAAATATAAAATTAGTTTTTTAATACATAAAACTCTATTAAAAGGTGTATTTTTTAGAGGAAAACCCATACCATTAACCCAATATTTGTGGTAAGATTCATTTGATGCAGAGCTTATAATGAATAATTATAAAACCTCATAAAGTAATGAGTAAATAAAATTAAAATTATTTATGACATAGACTTTTTGAAACACATTACAATATACTTCATAAATAAATTTTTAAAAATAACAGAAGAAAATTGACTTACCGTGAACCCTTAACTTGTTCCGAATTTGTTCACTGCATGCACCTACCTTTTTTGGTACCATGAAAATTATCCTTAAAATGTCCTTAGTAAATAAGGTATTAATCAAAATAAATTAGAATATAGGGTTATAAAATTGACAGATTATTTTAGGAGGATCAAGATTAAAGAGTTTTAGAAGGTAAATCTAATAAATCGGTGTTCCATGAGTGGGTGGATGTGTTTCCTCATATAAGTGATGAAAATGGAACCTTTGAGAACACACATTAATTTTCAATGATATAATTACAAAATTCAACGATCATTGAAGAAAAGTGTTATATATAATGGAGTATGTGGTGAGGTATGGTTAATAAATCCTAAACTATGCATTTACACCGATGCTTTAAAAATTATGGAAATCATTAATTCTTTTGTCTTTTACATTTATCTTTGTTTACCATGGAAACTATTTTGTAACTAAATAATTTTTTTATCAAAATAATTAAAATAAACCTTATTACCAAATGTGGGTATTCGAAAAAATTAAGCCTTGAATTAATCAATTTCAATTCCTAAATACTATTAAATTTTATTTTAAATCCAAAAATTATATATATATATATATATAATTGTTTTTTAATCTGTTTTAACAATTTGATTTTTATAATATTATTTTGAATTTTATACCGATTAAATGTGTATTAATTTAATTATTTATTTTTTTAATAATCAAATTATAGTGATCATTTATTATGTATAATTTTGATTTATGAGATGAAAATTCTAAAATTTAAATAAAAAAATTATTTGAAAATTAATTTTTCACCATTATCATGTTCATTATCTTTAATATTATTAATCATAATTTTATGATCAAAATGAAATTGACCTTATTAAATAATATTATAATGTTGATAAAAAATTTGAAATCCATTTTTCTGTTTTAATTCCATTCTAGTCTCACTTCCTAAAGCATGATTCATATTTCATATTTATTATTTTGAATTATTATTTCTCCTTTAATGGTGATCTTCTTAATTATTGGTTTTCATCAGATATTAGTTATCAACAAGGTTTAAGATATTACAAGTTATTTCTTTTTTACTGTGAATTTATTATTTTTATCTAGTTTCCCCTATGTATTTATGTAATTTTAAAGGGTTTATTTTATCCATGGTGTAAAATACTAACTTTTCTGTTAATTTTTTTATAAAAAACAACTTATAAATAAATAAATTATTCTTAGTTTAAATTCATATATTTTACATATATTCAATTCAACTTCAATACCATTAAAAAAATAGAAAAAATTCAAAATTATAAACATAAAGTTTATAAAAACGATATACTTTCTAAATAGCTAGAGAGTTATAGTTCTTATTTCCTAACAAATAATGAAGACTTGAAGATGATAAAACATATGAATGTAATTTTTGGGGTTTCATTATGATCATGGTGGTTTATATATTAATATAAATGTTGATCTAATTTATTCCACACCCTCAAAAATATCATTTTCTGATGAAAATTAAATATCTAAAATGGGAAACAAAAAAATAACCGGAGATAATAAATTTTTGATAACATGTAATAATTAATATACCGCATAAGAGAATAATATGTATCTATATGATAATAATATAATTTTTAGAAGAATCATAAATGTTGTGTTAAAATGGGATCCTAAAGAAGGACCATATCATGGGGGATATTGGTTAGAGTATTGAAGACTATAGAGTTAACGATAAAATTGGATTCCATGCAAGAAACCAGCCATTCAAAATGTGTTATTTTTCATATAAAGAGTAATAGTATTGTAATTGGTGTATCATGACATTTTCATTTCGATGTGGATCCTTAAATGGGTGTTTCAATTAGAGGGAATTCTATAGAGATTAAAAATTGGATGATACAGTCATATTAGATAATTTGTAAATCGATTATCTAAATTTAAATCATGGCACAAAATTTATTAGACTAAATGGATAAATTGTCCAGATCAATATGAAGATATAACAGGTAATGAATTTGATATTGAGGAAGTACAATTTATTTAATATCATGAATTTTTGAATTTCATTTTATATCTATTGAATAAAAATCATTGGAGATGGCCGAAAAAAATGATGGAGAAATTTTCATGGATTGAAAAAAATGAAAATTTAGAGATAAGTTAAAAAATATAAAAATAAGAAGATAATAGGATATGGATGTGGGTGTTAGTGAATATATTAACTAAATAATGAGTTGTGGATGGATTAAATTTAGTTTATAAATATATTTTGATTTAAATGTTATGTCTTCAAACATTTGAAGGACATGTAGTGAAAACAATTGAATTAAAGAGAACAAAAATTCTTATTTGATGTTATATATTGTATAGTTATATTTCCTATTTAGACATAAACATATATAATATCTCATTTGTAAAAATCCTTCAACATATATGAGTAAAATATAAGAATTTGTTGTAAATAATTGATCAGTAGTTAGCATATCCAAAGGATTATAATTGAAAACTATTGAAGTAGTTTAAATATGAAATATTAACATATTATCAATGTGTGTTACATAGATAAAACCTAATGACAGTGAATAAAATTTTATTATGATGTTTATTGTAACACCCCAACCAGAATCACCAGGTCTAATATGATGATCTACATAAACCCATGTGTTCCTCCCTGTATGAAAGAGGTCATCGACTAGTGGAAAGGGTCTAAAATGATGTTAGGAGATTATACCCTCAGAAATTATATCCATACACTAGAAAATAAAAACATTAACATATGGTGAATAAGTAACATAGTGGAAAATATCATAAATAAATGATAAAACATATTTCATGTTAGGTTATATAATTAAAATCTAATAGACCCCTAAATGTGGAAGGTCAATATGTATAATAATAAAAATTAATATAAATAAATAAAATATGTTTCGGAAAAAATATGGAGACTTTCCCAGTACCACATCCACTCAATACTCCAAGATACCCAACAAACTACCTTGGAGCCCTTTCCCTTCTTTAGATCACTAGTCATGTAGCCTACACACAAATCAAGACGGTCATGCATGGTTTGAGTACTACCTAATAGGATGCTACCAATTTATTCTTAAAATAATTGTAGATGTATATCGAAGATCATTTCATGAAGGAAAAGTAAATAATCACACAAGAATACAACCAAACATGTACCAAGAAAATCTACACTCACAAAGATAACACCTTAACTTAAATCATTAGTTCTATGAAAAAGTTCCACAAAACCTCAGGCAATACACCATAAATGAAAGATGTTTCTGATAGGTGATGGGGGTATAATGTGTCATGTGGATACTATACTAATAGTAATTATAGTCATACACCAAAAAAATTAAATGAACATAATATGACTAAACAAATTGATAGAAGGCAATAAAAATATATGCTAAATCTAATGTCATGTATGTTTGTATGATAAGAATCAAACAGATTCATAATGTGATAGGTTAACATGTATAACAGTATAATAAAATATAAATAAATAAATTGTGTTTTGAAAACTATATAGAATCCATATTCACACAACTTCCATTCCAAAACCCCAATCTCTCAGTCAACATATTATAGTTCCCTTTCCCTTTTCTATATCCTTAATCATGAAGTTTGAACATAAAATAAGATTCTTGTGTGGGGTGTAAGAGAAACACAGTAACACACATCCAATGCATCCTTAAAATAAGTGTATATCAATATAGTAGCAAAATTCATTGTGGAAATGTATATGCAAATATAAGAAAACAAAAATTCATGTACCGATCGAACCTGAACTTACCAAAATTCTAGATACCACATCTGTAACTACTTCCATGCCACATAGGAAAAATATCATATGATATATCACACGACTTAGATCACATCGTGTAACTCCATTAGACATTAAGTATTATTTACGTTCCAAATATTATTAATAGAATTGTGCCTTAATTTAAGGGAAATTAATACCCATGACTCGTGGCTATCTTCTCACCTATTATTGTACTCATGCATGGAATGTATGTAACAAATGGACCTCTCCAACATGAAAGTACATTCCCTATTGGTTGATCAGATTGACAACAAATACACCCTTCCATTGGAATATAGAGCTTATCCTTTAATGAAAATATAAGTTTCTAACCAACCTATGCTAATCCATCATTACCTAGACATGTCATCCCGGATACCACTCTAAGAGGTCATCTTTATCAGTTATGTCAACATATCAACCTAATCACTGGATATATATTCCACTAGACATATAAAAGTATGTGTGTAATTCAAATAATATAAAGAAATAATATATCACAATATGTACTTCATCAAAAATGAAACTTTATACATGTAATAAATACATAGTAATGAAAAACAATCCACAATAAATAATATACCTCATGATCCACACAACATTTATCAAATGTTCCTATCATGAAATGGTTCCAACACTAGACATACACACATAAACCAACCATTATAAACAATTCAATAATAGTTCCTATATAGTAAATGAGTCATTCATTTGACACATTGATGCAAAATAACTAATGGTTAAATTAGGAATAAATAGAAAAATTACATCCATTTATTAATCAGTTCAATTTGTGTGGAAAGGATTCCTAGAACTATTCCCAAGTATATTGATTTTAGTATTAATAACTCATCATGTGATAATTATTTCCCTCTCCAAAAAATTATCATTTTTATCAATAACATGTGTTATAAATTTATATCATTAATAAAAATTATATTAACAAATTGGGGTGATGTGTTATCTTTTCATAATAATATCGATATATAAATGTGATAATTGTTTATCATTCTTTTATAATCATGGTTTATTACCATTTGAGGTTGAATATAACCATTTATCAAAAATAATAGGAAATATAATTTCACAAATAGTACATTATATTTCGAGAAGTGAAATTACATATTCATACATGAAATTTGTTTATTGAACAATATTTTACCCTGGAATAAAGGATATAGAGAGAGATCTATAATGCATGTAAACCAATAGAATAAATCAAATTGATAAAAGAAAACAGTATAGATCTTAGGAAAATAATTTTTGGGCTCCTCGAACTTAAGAGGATATCAATCTCAATGGGTTGGAAGATGATTAGTAATTTAATAAAGTGTTTGAAGGAATTATAGCCTACAACACTGAAACCATAAAATAGGAAAATATTTTATTTAATCCTTTAAGAAACTATTGAATGATTTTTTTTAAAATAATATAAAAAATAGTTGAAAATATAAATAACTCCATATAATTAATTCCAGTTATTTTAGTTTTTTAAAAGCATTAAATTATTTTTCTAGTTTAATATCAAAAAAATGAATGAAAAACTGGGTCAATACATCATTTATACCAAAATGTACACAACATATGGGTAACATTATTTTACCCTTACATTGATCATATATGTTTCTTGAGAGTAATTTGATTTTATATTATGTAGTTCATCAATTTAGTAGACATATAAATTATTACCAAAATGGACTATAAGAATTATAAAAGTTTCTAGTTAACATCAAAACGGGGAATAAATTGAAGGATATGATGAATTTAATAAATTACATAATGTAAAAAATACAAGGATATAACAATTCTTATACCCTAACTACATCCCAAAATTGAGAAGTTCCTATAATAGTATTGATTAATTGAATTTGGCTGCTACACCCAAACATCAATCTCAAGATCCCAGGTATCCTTTTGAAAACAATCATTCTACCATATTACTCTAAATAGTGGAATCATATTCCCCTATAACACTTTATCACTCAAATCTATAATTATCAAATGGTTCTCCACAAATTATATAGAATGCTCCATCTCAACATCCCTGCATTTTATCACATGCTTAGGATAAATCATGTACCTCTGAAGATAAGGTACATGGAAAATATCTTACATAAATCATTATTGTTGAAGAATATACCAAATTAAGGCCACCATCCCATCATGCTAAGTAATCTAGAAATGTATAATAAATCATTGTTTTAGAATCCCATGTATCTATAAATATCATTGGCCTAATAAAGGAGTAAACCAGAAGAACACTCGGTTTACCATAGATAAATCCAACGGTTGCATCCTCATAAAAAAACATGATTATTGCCTAATTTGAAAAGTGATTAACCACTTTTGGATCAAAAAATTCCTCAGATCTTTCTAGTACCAAACATAGATCATCAATTATTAGCTCACAATCCTCAAACTAGCATAGTGGTGAGTGAAATTGTTGACTATAAAGAGCCTCAAAAGGTTCGATCTGAATTGAATCCTATAAGATATTCATTTTAAAATAACAATACAATGTTAGGTAGTCATCTAAAGATCCATTATGTCATATCCTCTAAAATTCATATTGTTCTATGTGACTATACATCAGTCTATAGATTATACACCGTGAATTGATTTTCTTTGATGAATACAGTTCTATGAGTTGATAATAATGGTATTGATTTAGTCCTAAAGAATCCTTTAATCAGCCTATAAGTTTTTCAATCCCATTGAATGAAACTCAAAAAAAATCACGAATTCAAAACTTCACTATTGAGTAGACAAACGTAGGGTTGAACTGCATAACATAAGGTTACTAAAAATGTATGTCTCCTTAATTATACTTCAATAATCACGTAACATAGGGATAAAGTAATGTAGTAATGGCGATTCATAATTTCATTATTTTCAGTATAAGATTCCACAGGTTGAATTGACTAACCATATGTTCAATTTCCTAAACGTAGGCTATAAACAGGGTTCCCAGATTTCAACGTAGGGTTGATATTCTATATGTTCATTGATTTTTAAATGTAGGTTTGTCATTCCATATGCTTAATATCTGACATAGGGTTATCGATTCATATTCAAACTGTTTAATGTGGCGTAGGGATGATGATCCATACATTAATTCACCAAACATAGGGTTTGAACAGTGTTTCGAGAACACATCCTATAGATTTTCATTTCATCTAAGATAAAAACATTATATATATATTCCTAAATATAATTAACTTAACTTTATTAGAAAAAAATAAGGGTATTTGTGAGCATCAAAATCATCATATAATATAGAGCATTTCTGGCATAGTACATTCCCAATAGTTGATTCTTATTTGGAATAAAAAAAGTGGTATATATCTTTAAAAATAAATTATCTATAATTTTTCCTATAACGAATTAGTCGAACCTCATATTTTAACCAATTTTTAAAACTATGGAGATTTAAAATCCATTATCCCCATTTTACATATTATTTTACATGTATTGTTTTTATATTCTTTTGGGGTGTTCATATTTATTTAAGAGTAGGAATATTTATGGATGTAGAATCAATGGGGAATTAAAATCATGAATAAAAGTTTGAACTAAAAATATAGACAAGAGTGTAAAAATTAACATATATTATTATTACCCACCATGATATTTAACTCAATAATTATTTGATAATTTGTTAAAAATAGTTTCTTATTTTTGGAATAGTCTAAGTTTCATGATGGTTCTGATGTTATCTGAACTAAGACAAGTAAAAACGAATTGATTTTTTAATTAAAATTTAGAATGACTGAATGTGAGAGACATATCATATGGAGAAAATTTATTCTATAATAAGGACCATGTGTAAACTGTCATTTATGAAAAGTGAATGTATTGAAAACAAAAAACAAAGAAGGATATTATTAGGTCCACAAGGCTGAATACCATGAGAGGGGGGTGAATTAGGGTATGACTAATTTAAAATTAATGCTCGTTCTAATCTTGTTTCACTGTTAAGAAAAACACTCTTCTCTCTCACTCATGTTGCACAATATAAACCGAATGTAAAGCAAGAACATGACACAACAATTTTACTTGGTTCACTGCTATGGGCTACGTCTAAGGAGAATACGCCGACAGGTTTCCAGTCGTACAAAATTCCACTATACTTAACTAGCTGTGGATTACAATGTTCGGGTAGAGTCACTCTGTCCCAAGCTCACTGCCTTTACAAGGTTTAGGGTCAGATCACTTCTTTCCCAAGGGTCACTCCCTATTTCTCTCTCTCTGGCTCACTGCTGGTGGAGATGATCACCTTCATCCTCTTCCTATGCTCACTGCACTTGGAAGGGATCTACTCAAAGTTTATAGACCTGTAGGGCTCTTCATTTGAATGAAATAATGCATCTTCAACTGTTGATAGATGCTCTGTTGAAGTCCAACTTTCATCCACTGATGAATACCACTTTGCCTCTGACCACTGAGCAACTACCTTTGGAAAGTACCTTCGCAAAGTACCCTACTTCGTGAGGCTTCCAATTTCGTGAAGCTAAAACAAGCCTTCACGAAGCTCATGCCTTTTCTTAAGGCTCTCTCGCGAAGCACTCTCGCGAAGCACTCCCGCGAAGCTCAAGTCATCGCAGAGCGACGTCCCTCACGAATCTCATTGAGCCAACGTGGATCTCACAACATTCACAGAGCCACAATAGCCGCCACGAAGCTCCTCTTTCGCGAAGCACACTGGCTTTGCGAACCACCTTCGCAATACGAGAGAAAAATATTTTCTCTGAAAATTCTCTCTACTTCTCTCGAGGGGGTCGGCCTCTATTTATAGGTGATTCCACCAACCCTGAACCCTTCCATAGGAATTCAACACCACATCATCTCAAATCTCGAAGCTCTTAATTTTCCGCTGGAATTCTGTCCAAAGATCCTAGGAAATTTTCAGATCGTGGAGCTTGTCGTAATCACAGAGCATTCCGTCAATTCCTTCGCGCCTTCGCCGCGAAGATCCCTCACAATGCACTTCATCGCAGCGAAGCTCCCTTGCAAAGCCCTTCACCGTCGCGATGGGCTTCAGCCTCTGCAGTTCGCGAAGCATGTCGTAATCGTGAATACTCACCGCCTCCATTCTTCTGGTCTTCGCGATTTCCAAACCATGCATCCTATCTTCGCGAAATTCATGCCTTTTCCATATTAAATTATTATCTTTATTGAAATCCTATTTTCGCGATGCTCACCAAACTCAAAATTTTGGACCCCAAAAGTTTTGCAAACACAGGTAAATGGCACCACCTTGTACCAATCTTTTGTACCACCTCCAAATCATCCTTTCCTTTGTCATCGTTCTTTGTTAACGAGGATTGTCAACAAATTCTCAGGAACTCGACAATTCTTCATGGAAACCTGCTTTGTCAACAAACACAATCAACCCAAAAATACTTCAATGTTACCTTGAGGGATTTTTTCCCAATAGATATTATTTCATATAATAGTTTTAATGTTTTTAATCAAAAAATTCATTAAAATTACATTAGAGATAGATTTTTGATTTTTTATGATTTTATTGAAATTTAGTATTAAGTTTTATAAAGGAATACTCATAATAATATAGTGAGGCATGTAATACCATGGTGGATCGAGAAGCCAACATCATAATAGAGTTTTAGATTTTTTGTATTCCACTTCAATATAGTGAAATTTTGGTTGGAAAAGGGTTAGCCTACCCATGATATGAAAAAACTTGTTTTAATTTCACAAGGTGTTCTAGTGGAATGGAAAATTCATGAATAAAATAATATGTTGATAAAACATGGATGATTTTTTACTAGATGTTTTTTGTGGTCATAGTTTTTGAAGTATTATCTAAAACATGGTTCTAATGTAACATCTTTACCCGAATCATCGGTCCAAGCTAAAATTCCACTTCACCTCAAGAATACATTTCTATACTTACAACGTTTCTAATTTGTAGATAGGGTCCACATGAAGTCATAGGGATATTTTACCCTCTATAAGAATGCATAATAACACATAAATGACCAAACATGTAAAAATAAATAGTAATAGTATACAGATACCAATGAACATACCATATATAATGAATGAATATAGAAATAGTATACAAAACTCTCATATCAAAATATAGGTCCATTATCTCCCATTGGTCCAATTAAAAGTATAATATAGAAATAGGAAAAAACTAAAATAGGCTTTATAACACCTAACATCATCACATAGTTGGCTCTAAACTTGATGATATTTTTCTATCTATATGATCAAACTATAGCATCATCTCAAGAAATACGTAAAAAAATTGAGGGCTACTTGGGTACCCAAGTGAAATAGATGTCCAAACATGGTGTGAGTAAAACATTGTTGGACTCCAACAACAAATTCAAGTAAAAAAATGGTATATTCAGTCTATATACATGTTATTAGATCCTTGGAATGTAATCAAACAAGATAAAACATCAAAAACATATCATAAAATAACCAATTCACAAGTAAGTAATAAACACCAAAGTACCAAGTGGTCGTGTGCTTACCAATTCACCATGATCTCAGACCACAACTTCGTTGAATATATTCCAGAAATATAGTCAAAATTTCGTATGTAATCATGAACTAGTCACAAATCTAGTATAAAAAGTATCGAGATTATATTTCAATTTGAATTCATAAGGAATCAAGTGAACATGTTACTCAATATCTGTATGTATTAGTGAACATGTATCCCTAAATCATCACGGAATCAAGAAAACATGTCACATAGATTATATATAGAAACTTGAAAATATGTAACTTGACATCCTATGAGAATCATTGAAACATGTCACTCAATATCCACATGGACATCGTGCCTCAAATTCCACTAAAACAGGTCTTGTCTAAAAGTACCTGCCCTAACCCTCTATTCAGGACCATCATTATCATCATTTTAATTCATACACACTCCCTTTCAAAGGGATACCAATATCATGACATTCCACATGTCCATAATACCAAACCAACAAATAGAAAAGTGTGGTACTAACATACTACAGCGTAGAAAATGACATGGAAGATCATGGCATGTCATTATGAGAAAACATAAGAAAGAAACATAAACATGTGATCAACATCCTATATGGTATAATAATATAAATGTGAACACTGATAAAATAAAGTATCATATGTGGTTCTAATGGGAAACTTAATCAACCACATGTAATAAACCTCCAAACAAGGTCTTATAGGTTTCATAGGAACACACATGTGATCAAGGCATAAAATGTGGTCTCACATGAAACACAAACATGTGGTAAAGGAATAAATTATGGTCTCATAATATACAAAAATACACATGTGATAAACCACTATACATGGTATCATAGTATACATAATCACGCATATTTGATCATGGAATCAATTATGGTGACATGGATTACACATGAACACTCATGTGATCAATGAATATAATTTGGTATCATGGGCTACATAGTCACACACATGTGATCACGGAATCAATCATGGCCTCATGGAAATAGGTATCTTATATAAAAACAATATATTAATGAATATTTTGGTATTTTAATTCAAAAATTAGTATTCAATCCTCATCAATTACTGTTCATCATAAATCTTATGCTCAATTTTTCATCATGGACCTTATAAAATCATCTAATTACATTAGTCTTGGTTACTTTAATTTATTATGTCTTAAAGATCCATACATAAATAATAATTTATTATTATTATTAACACTTTAAAAAATTATGGGTTGATCTCCTGAGGAGTTGAACCTCGTATCACATGAAGATAAACGATGAATAATATTATAGGGTAGAGTACACAGAACCACATACCCCAAACATAGTCAACTCACATCCATGTAAATCCTAAAATATTTTTCTAATTCATCCAAATCTCTTTGACCTCTACTGATCTCCATTAATTCCAATATAATTCTTCAGAATTCCATATTAATTAATGATAATTAAATTATATTTATTGAAATTATCACAATGAACTTACGACCAAATGTGTATGGAATTCTTATCGCAGAACATATTAGGTTTCACCGCCTAGTCAAAACCATGATTAACCATCCCAAGAAGTTTTTTTTAACACTTCTATAATTAGTTCCTGATATATACCTATTCCATGTAAAAAACTACAATTTAATGTAAATAAATTGGATCCTATATATGAAAATAAACTAATCATCTTACCTTATCTATAATGTCATACAATGGAGTTTGTGTAAGGAACCATCCATAAAGATTTAATATTCTTGTTACTTTAAAGAGTTAGATTTATTATATTACAAAATATATTTTAGGTTTAGAGTATTATAGTGTTTTCTAATAACTCTTACATGTTAATCCCATATATTACTAAGAGGAATATTCAACTTAGTATCATTTTTTAATAATAGTAAACTTTCAAAAAATGATTTATTTTTATAAATAATATTCAATAATTTCAACTTGACTTCTACCTTTACATTAACCATAATTAATATCCATGAAAAAAATTTCAAAATATTATCTGAGAACAAAAAACTCTATAATATATTCAAGTAAATGAAATTTTTTAGTCTATTGAAAAACAATATAACCCATGAAAACCATATACATAAAAACATACCTTTCTATCCAATAAGAGAATATTTTTTCCTATAATAATCATTATCTTAACATTTAAATTCAAATCATTTCCATGAAAACTCATTAGAAAGAATAGAAAATTTCATGTAGGTTCCTTGGGACATTGTTATCATTGAACCAGTACTAAACTATTGTGATTTTAATAAGCATATGAATAAATTTTAATATAATTAAATAGAAAAATAATCATTTCCAAATTAATTAGAGTTCTATCTGGATGCACCGGTTATATAATCTATAATGTCCACACCTGTGAGCTAAAAGGGCGGTCATTCATTTTTATAAAATGTCCATGGAACATATCATAAATAAACAACTTTAAAAAAACATTTAAACCCACGTAAAAATAGTTTAACATCTCAAAATACCCTTTTCCTTTGAAAAAAACATTTCCAATAAAAAATAGTTTACGTGAAATATGGTATTTTTTTGAATAAAACATGAAATCTTGTAATGGAATCCAAAATTCAAATAATGGATATGATGATGGGAAAATACATTGTTTCTATATACATTATAATAGAACATTCCTTATGTCTTTATGTACATGGATTATAATATTCCCTAAAAAATCATTTTTGAAAATCTTCAAAAAAATTCAAAAGGTAGAAAAAATAATTTCTTTTAAAAAACAATTACAAAAAATTTAAAAATTATGCATATAATAAAGAAAATATTCTATTTGAAATGGCCATTGGAAAAATATAATGGAAACATCATAGCATAGAGGCATCGTGGTTTAATGGAATTTCATTCATTTTGTATATTCTAAAAAAATATTCCTTTTAAATTTGGTAAAAATAGTTGAGTAGGGATCCTTAAAAAGATTATTTCGAAATAAAGTCCCATAAAAATATAGACACATTATAATTAAAATCCCGATGAAATAATAACTTTAAAAAATATCAAATAGCATGTGAATAATGAAATTTATGATATAATAATTCAATGTGTTTGTATATAAATATCATAAAAAATATTGATGCATAATAACAAAATATTCCTCCACTAAAGGAAATTGAGATGCAGTCTCTTACCTTGAGTCTGAATCATCACTTAGGTTTTTTATCTTCTCAAATAAATAATATTATGTCAATTATTTACATGATTAATAAAAATTTAAATTTTCTTATTACTTTTATTTGGTCTTTTATCATGATTTGTTCAATGATTTAATCATTTAAGTTCACTTTGGAAGTTTTGATGGTATTCAACTTATATGTCAAAATGACTACCATAGGTTCACTATGGACAAAAAAGTTATTATTTCAACATCCCCAAAATAATAATCAAGAAATAATTATCATATATATACATAAATTATAGATTTTAATTCAATCATGAAATATGGTCATAAAAATGAAGAATTTTACGATCATGGATATGGTAGGTCATACGTAAACTTGTGTAACATTTTGATTTTTCAATGATTACTATGGAAAGGGGGTAAGTAATAATATACCATAAATTTTTTTCATAATTCCTAAATACATAATTATTTGATTAAATATAATGATATTTTTCATCCATGTTATGTAGTGATGGAAAAAATTATCACATCATTTCATAGAGGTGGTAGTCCACACAAACACATGAACTGAGTTATTATTTTCCAATGGGTAAAAAGGTATGATGGAATATGATATGTTATATTCTAATAATGATAAATATTTCATTTATATAATAATTATTTTATATATATCACATATATTAATTTACATTATCTTTATTACCTTCCCTTGGAAGCATTAGTGAAAAATGTATCACATTGCTTCACAAGGCAGTAATCCATCATTCATATAAAAAATGTTATTGTATCCTATATAATTTTGAATGAAAGAAGGTATATGTGATATAATAATTACACAATATAATTATTTTATAAATAATATATATATATATTTACATTAAATCCAAAATTATAATAAGTCGTAAGAGGTGATGATGAAAAATGAATGACATAAGTTTACAAGGTGGTTGTTCTCCTTACACTTGAATGCTGATTTCATTTCCCATTTTATAAAAGAGGAGATATATTTTGGTTATTCCATAAAATAAAATTACATAGAAGTATATGGGAGATCATTTTATTTTTATATCAATATAAGTTAAAAATATTATATGTATTTATAATAAGAAACAAAATAAAAATGCTTGTTCACACATGATTCCTCTTCTTCAGACAACATACTTGGGTAAGAACCAAATAATATAGTTTGGATTTATAATCAAACTAATAGATCTTGTTTGTGGGTATAATAGAAATTATGTTATATGTGAATTTATTTTTATAGAAAAAGAGATTTTACGGTGTGAATAGTATAGGATATGAGGTGGCATTTTATAAGTGAGATGAGTGGAACACTTGTAATTTTTGAAAAGAAATGGGTGTACCTACATTTTTCATTTTCCATGAGGCTCAAAAAGAATCTATTCGCTTGAATTTTATATGAAATGGTTTAAATATTTCCTTAAATGTATTTTATACATTTTTAGGTCATTTTTACTATTATATATTTAGTTTAACCCTTGTAAAATCAATTTTTACATTAATTATGGTAATGAATTTTTATTGTTATTACTACTCATTATAGTCAGAAATTAATTTGGCCTTGTTATATAATATAATTTATTTTGATTCCAGATATTTAACATATTTTACAAAATTCAACACATATAAGTTGAATAATATAATTTAAAATTTAACCTCATAGAAGAGATAAAAAATTTGTTTATCAAAAAGTATATTTTTTAAATAAATGATGCTTTTTCATTAAATCTATAATATAAATAATCATTATATAAATTTAAATTAATATATATAGTTATATAATCGTTAAATTTAATTTAATACATTACTAAATAAGGTTGTTTTAATTTATTTTAAAAGGATAAACATTAATCACTTTAAAGTATTTTTTAGAAAAAATACTATTTTAAAACCCAAAAATATAAATATACTAAAATAAAATATAAAATTAATTTAAAATTCATTAAGTGGATTAAATATAACTAAATAATACTTATTTTACTTTAAATAATATTTAAAACACAATGGGTCATTTAAATAACTTATATTATTGAAAATAAATGACATTTTTTAATGAGCATATTCCACAATTCACTAAAAATAAATATTTTCCCAAAAAATAACGAAATTTCACCCAATGTTAACACTGATATGCTAATTTCAAAAAGAATACAAATTTTTGAACTAAAAATTCTAAAATTTAGTTGTTGATATTTTAAATAAAAATTTATAATAAAATAGTTTAATTAAAACTATTTCCTTTTTTATTTAAATATTTACTTAATAATTTAATATTGAATATAAATATCCATATAATATTAAGAGTGTGAAAATTATTTTTCTATTATTACCTATGTTATTAAATTCAAACCCACTATTAAAACTATATCCACTATATTTTATACCATTATTAAAATAGTGGTAATATCTTTCCCTCGTATATTTTTCAGATTCCCATATTTCCTCATCAACCATTTAGTTTCTTCATATAACCATGACCCGGTGAATCCCCATATTACACAACGCTTTTTATCTATGGTAAATAATTTAAATAGGTTATTCTTAATTAGAAAATTTCTATTCCAAATAAACTACTTTAGGGAAAAAATATGATATGAATTATGAACATATTTCCATAACAATTAAACAATAAAAAAATTGTGTACAGTGGATTAACCTTGAGACAAACCCATTCTTAAGGTAATCGATCCAATTTTCATGAAGCTTTTATATGTTCAAATTAATTGTTGAATTAATTTCACCTTTTAATTAAATAACCAAACAATTTTCCATGGGAAATTCATTAAGAAATCATGATAGCCTACATATAGAGAAAAGTATTTTCTCCAGTTATCCCAATAATTGTTCTGTCTAATTTGAGTTATCCTCATATTATGATAAATCAACTCAACCATATCATCTATTTACTATACCAACTTTGGTCCCATCATCTTCCTTTCTCCTACATTATCCAAACAA
Source organism: Viscum album (assembly GCA_963277665.1). NCBI lineage: Eukaryota > Viridiplantae > Streptophyta > Magnoliopsida > Santalales > Viscaceae > Viscum > Viscum album. Next base: position 474,297,868 of record OY728128.1, read on the forward strand.
TATATCATCCAACAACAATTTCCATATAATTCATTAAATCATCTCATCTGTATACTTAAATGCCAACTGTTATTATATAAAAACTCTTCAAAAGAAATATTTTTATCCCAAATTCTCATTTAATACATTAAATAGGAATTAATCATATCATTCAGGGTATGAATTGTCTTCTCAGACTGACCATCATTTTGAATAAGAAATGTTATACTAAAATTTAATTCAGTACCAAAAGACTTCTGATGTCCTATTTAGAAATTCAAAGTAAATTTGGGATCTTGGTCAGAGAAAATAGATAAATAAACTCTATATAACATGAATATATCATATAGATATAGTTAATAACGATTATCTATTTATATATTATATAAAATGAGAAGAAAATACATAGATTTAGTTAATCAGTCATCAATTATCCAAATAACATTTTTACCTGGAGATGTATTTGGAAACCCCACCATGAAATCCATTTATATATTTTCCCATTTCCACTCTAGCACTGGGAATGGTTGAAGAAGTATATTTATTAATTACCATTCTTTATTAACCTACTAACAATTAAAACACTTCATGTTAAATTTAGCAATAATAATTTTCATTCCATCCCACCAATTATACTCCTAAATGACTATTTAAATCATAGTGACACCTAGAGGAATGGAAATAGAGAACTATGAGCTTCATTAAAAAATTATTTATTTAACATGGAATATCATAGAACACATAAAAGTATTACAAATCCAAAAATACCTTCATCAATTTTATTAAAATCAAGAATTTTTTCCTTCATAAAAAATTCTATATTTTCCTGTAGTTCATGATCCTTCAATTTATCATGTTTAATTATTTCTAACAATGTTTACTATGCTAAAACATGAAAAAATAGAGGATATCCTAAATTATATAACTTCTAGGAAACAATTCCACATAAAATTTACCAAAGAGTCATGTTGCAGACATAAAATTTTCAATGTATAAATATTTTCAAAAATCAATAAATCTACCATATTATTTTCAATTCCATGATGATATTGAATTGTGTAGTCATAATCCACGAGTAGTTCCAAACATCTTCATTGTCTCATATTAAACACTTTTTGAGTGAATATATGCTTGAATCATTTATCATTAATATATATTTCAAACTTGGATCTATATAAATGATACAGCCATATTTTTAAAGAAAAAAACTGCATGAGCTAATTTAATATCACGTGGATGATAATTTAACTGATGAGGTTTTACTTTCTATGAAGCGTAAGAAATTACATGTTCATTCTTCGTCTGAACACGACCAACTCAATTTAATGAAGAAACAATATAGGTGAAAAATTATCCAAATCTAGATCAAAATTCTAAATTTTTATCATTCAAAAATATTATTTTTAGTTAATAAAAACAATTATTATATTATTCTACCTAGATGAGTTTTACTCATTTTAAATTAACATAGTCTGTGGGAAAGGAAATAGAGAAATTTTTTCAATAAACTATTGTTAGTAACCCATTAATCCCTGATAAATATGAATCTTCATGATATTTATGGGTCTTGGACATTCTTCCAAAACATTTGTTTTATTAGGTTGAATAGTTATTACATCATCAGAAGAAATATGTCCAAAGGAATAAATATGTTGTAACAAAAAATAACTCTTAATAAATTTATTATATAGGTTTTTTATTCAAGGTTTTCAAAACAATTCTTTTATTTATTTCATATTCCTCTTATATTTTACAATATACCAAAATTTCATCAATGGTTACAACTAGAAACATATCTAAATAATGTTGGGAATATTTATTCATAATATCCAAAAATATAGTTGGTGCATTAGAAAACACATAGGGAATAACTAAAAAATCATAAAATATGAATCTAGTATGATACACTGCCTTTGTAATTTTATCCCCCTTCACGCTTATATGATGGTATCCAAACTTTAGATCAACCTTTGAAAAATACTAATCTCCCTGTAGCTGATCTTATAAATCATTTATACGAGAAAAATTATACTTTATCTTATTATCTATTTTATTCAAGGCACTATAATCAATAAAAAGCCCCATCGAATCTTATTTATTTCTAACAAAAAAATAAGATAGCTCAATAGTGAAGTTATAGGTTCAATTAATCCTTTTTCAAACAACTCATATAGTTTATTTTTCTATTCTAAATTTTTACATGATTCATTTAATAAGTGTGCTTAGAAATAGGCTATGCATCATGTATAATGTCAACACTAAACTCAACTTACTGATCAGGAAAAAAACAAGGAAAATAAATAGGAAATACATACATAAATTAATTCATTTTTGGGACATCACTAATCTAAATATTCTCTTTCATTTCAATGATATAATCTAGGTGAATTTCAGTACCATATCTAAACAATTTCTTAGAATCTTGGTAGGTTATAAAATGTATGAATTCATTGAATATTAAATTCTTGTCTCTTTGATCTATATTATCATAATAAACTGAAATCCAATACATAGAAACAATAATATCTCAAATTACGATGGTAAGTTTTAAAATATTATCATGATATACAATACCACTAATAATAATATGAATATTCCTATAAATCGAGTTATCTTTAAATTTTCAACACTAATTTTTTTAGAAAAAGTTATAACATTATTTCATGAATAGATGTTCTTAGTATTCTATTAAATTTCTCATAAATAAATTAATGTTAATATCTAGAGTCAAAAAGTTTATTAGCAGAATTTGAATAAACAAGTATCAAACCTATATCCACTTCATTGGATGTCCCTACATGAATCGTAGTGGTAAGAAAATATTTCAACAGACCTTTCTATTTTTTCTCTCAATGATTTCTATATTGAGTAACTGACATTGGACAAATTTTAGTATAACTTCCAAAATAAATATAAATTAAACATCTCACAGATGGATGGATATTTGTTAACCCATTATTTGATTATTCAGAAATCTTTTATTTATGTACACAGTCATTATGACCAATCTTTCCCCATCGGTTTCACTTTCCATAATTTTACAGACATTCGCCATGATACATTTGACCACACTTATTAAAATATGAAAACTTGATTTTCATACCTCTTTTTTATGAATGATTCCCCATTTCCTTCCATCCAAAAATGATTTTATACTTGTTTTAATGGAATACATTATCATAAAAAACTCAAATTCTACCATCTCAGTGCAGCCAACAAGTTTATAATAAATATTTAATTCAAATGAACCTAATGTGTTCTGATATCTTGGTTTCAACCCTGAGTAAAATTAAATAATCTTACTTTCACGATCTCATATTATATTCGGTATATACATAACTAGTCTTGTTAAATGTGCTTCATAGTTTGATATAAAATCTTTATTATGTTTCCTCAATTCCAAGTTTTTTTCTCTATCCTATGTTAAACAACCATAAGGAAATATTTCTCAGGTAAGAGATTCTAAAATTATTTTCATTCCTAGGAATCAAACTCAACTCTCTATTTGGTATTATTAAACAAACTCCGCCATCAAACATATTTTACTTCAAAAAAAAATATGTAAATGGTTTATTTTTGACGCTTTTAACAACCCATTACTTCACATATTTTATCCAGGTAATATATCCATCCTTCAGCTACCACTGGGTTATAATATCAACTGGATCCTAGAGGATGTCATCTCATAAAATTATACACTATCATCATGTTACTATATGGTTGATCCGGATGCTATCTAGAATTTTTTCCACCACTATTTATATCGTGAATCAACTAATCCATTATAAAAAAACTCTCTATCTCCAATTTTTACCATTCCGTGTTTACGATTTAAAACAATATCATCCTCTTGGTGCCTTCCTAATACAGTCTTCTTGTTTCCTATATGAAACAAAATTATAAAAAAATAACATTTAGTCGTATAAGAATGGTAATATTAAAATTATATATCATTTTAACTAAACCATTAGATAAAATATATTAATGGTATTCTATTATCATTATCCTAACACCTAAAATTATCTAAACCATAGTCTAAAACAAACTATGAGTACCCATCTTTAAATATTACATATTCAATTGACATTAAACTATAATTTACTTTATAACATTCACAATGATCTTTTAGGTTTATATTTTTATAGGTTTACTTCATAACACTTATATAATAATCCCATACATTAAAAAGATAACACATCTACTAAATATCGATTTTTTTAACACATCATACTTTTAAAATAAAATATGATTTTTTAAGCAAAATCATCATGAATTTAAACCTGAATTATTCATTTTCTCTAAAAAACATTATTTTATATGAAAAACATTTTAAAATGTGGGATGAGAAAAAAAATATTACTAGGGGACATAAGGAAAATAATTTTTTTGTCTGTTGAACAACATGATAACCCATGAAAGAACTTTTCTTAAAAACCGACCTTTTTATTTGAAAAGTAAATCATTTTTTTCAATGAATTATTCATTATCATTATATTTTAAATCAATTTATTTTCTTGAAGACTCATTAGAAACAATAGAATATTCATGTAGGTGCCTTAGGAAATCCTCATCTTAAAATACTTTCAAAACTCGTTAAATTTAAATAACCATATGACCAACTTCCAATATAAATATCTAGATAACATATTCATTACAGAATTTATTTGAGCACTATATGAGTTCACCCATAATATAATCCATACTATAAACATAGAGAACAATCTAGGTAAACTCATCGTATATTCTATATTAGGCCCACCTGTGATCTATAATGGATGTCATCCCAACATAAATAATGTCTAAGGACCATATCTTGAATAAAACCCTTGAACAAACCCTTTTAAACTCATTTTCAAACACTTTAAAATATAAAAAAACCGATTTAATTTTAAAAACCCATTTTAAAAAATAAAATACCTATAAAAGGCGATTTATGGTTTTTTATTTCATGAAAAAATTAATGATTTCAAATAAATCAAAAAAATAAAATAATAGATATGGTGTCGAGAAATTTCATTTTCTATATATAAATTAAAATAGAATATTTAGTATTTATTATTGTAATGGAATTAAATATTTTCATAATAATATTACTTTTAATAATCTTATAAAAAATTAAAAAAGGGAAAAAATCCCTTTTTTTATAGAAACATTTATTAAAAATTAAAATCAGCAGACATAATAAAAAACTATTCATTGTAGTGAAACTTGTAAAATAATAAAGTAAAAATGAAATCATTTATTTTTCATTATGATATGAAATCCCATTCATAATGTATTATGTAAAAAATAACTTTTTTTGACATTAGAAAAAAGTGTTGAAAGGTTAACATTAAAAGATGATTTTTAAAAGAATGTCCCTTATACTTAAAAAACATTTGAATCATAATAATAATTAATGAACGATATTAAAAAACATAAAATAAAATTGAAATATATAAATTACTGTTTTGACATGTAAAATGGGTTGTGTGTACGCCTCATAGAAGAATATAGATGCATAAAAACAAAATATGCCTCGATAAAACGAAATTGAGACGATGTCCCTTACCTTTAGTCTGAGTTGTCATGTATGTTCTTTAATATCCTAAATAAAATTTTTAGGTTTTTTTACTTGATTAAGAACTGTTTTCAAGTTTATTATTACTTTTATTTTATATTTTACCATTTTATACACAATTAGTTAATCATTTAAATTCAATATGGATGTTTTGACATTATTCAGCGTATATGCCAAAAATGACTATTGTAGGTTGACTATGGTAAGAGATGTCATTGTTTTTGAACATATCCAAAATACTAAACATAGTATAAGGAATCATCCTTAAAATTTTACTTAATCATGAATTTTACATAAGATCATACATTATTACACATTGAGTATCTTTTCGGGTTTAGAGTTTCAATGAATTAGGATATCTTATATACATGACATACCACATTCATATAGTAGGATACTACTAAAATAGTATCCATTTTTTCAAAATATAAAACATTAAAACAAAAAACATGATTTCTTTAACAACACTCCACATCAAACATCATGACTCCCTTATTTCTATTAACCATACTTATATCATATGAAAAACAATTTAAAAATATGGGATGAGTATAAAAACCAGTAAGGGATATAATGAAAGAAAACATTAGTCAATTGAAAATATAAAAACAAATAAAACCCATACTCATAAAAACTCATATGCATAAAAACATCATATAGATTCCATAAGTCATATTTACCATTTCACCCTTATATTCACCGTCACACACGGAATAACCTTTTTTTAAACTTCTATCTCCAGAGTACCCAATGCATTGGAGAGATATAATGGGGCTCACACATCATATCATGAGCAATAATGGGCTCATCCCAACATATCTTGATCTATAATGGGCTCTACCCAACATATATTGAGCAATAATGGGCTCAACACAACATATCAGGGGATATAATGGGATCAAACCGACATAAATAATTTCTATGGAAAAAATCATGGTAATAAAGTTTCTTGAAAATCATAAGAAACCACTCATTCCATAGACATATAAAAACAATACTTTTTAAATTTTTCCATGATAGTTTTATAAGGATTTTAAAAAGAAAGTCCCATAAAATATAATTGGAGTGAGAATTAATTGAATTGAATTGATATGTGTAAATGCTTAAAATACACATAGTGTAACATAATAAATGAAAAATATCATCACAAAAATAATTTTAATACCATATAATGAATAAAGGAGAAGGTTAACCCAGAAAATGGAAATTGGGTTAAGAATTCCCTTACCTCAGGTTCTCCTTAATTAAATTGTGTTTAAAACTCTATTATAATGGTTGAAAGAGTTTAATTAATATCTTAATGAAACATATTAATGTTTATAACACCTTATATGACAATTTTACAACATCATTCAATACATTTATTCGTAATATTTTGTTATTTACATTGTGTCTTGTGTGTTCATTACAAGGATTCCATGATCATTTCCGGATGGATACTCTTGTCGATTGGTAGTGAAATTATGGAATTGGAATGGAATGGTACTTACATATTTCCAGAACAATAAATTATACCATTTATCATTTTTAATTATGAAATAAGAATGATTCATAAGTTAAAACATTAATGTTGTTTGTTTAGATCATTTTAGTGTTTGTATGATAATAACGATCTAATTTTGTTTTATAAATTAAAACCATGTGTAAAAAGAATTATAGAACCATGGATGAGATATAATTACTTTATTACACCCTGGTTCAACCATAAAAATGGGTTCATGACTAGACTTGAAATAATTAATGCAAATTGAAATCACATAGTCCAAGATGTCAGCAATTTGACACATCATATACAATGCTTTTATTCCTTGAATAAGTGGGAGAGGAGAAGAAGAATGGTGATGATTTTTAGATGAACATGAGAAAAACCATAGTAGACATTATTTATGGAGAATTAATTCTTCTTTTATTAGAGGAGTAAAAATACTATAAAAAAAGAAATAGAAAGGAAAGGGAAACACTTGAAAAGGAAGAGGATTCCATACCTCTTGATCTCTTATCCTTGATTCCTCTTTAAGGACTTTGATTTTTCCCTTTGGGTGAGACCAGTAGGACTTGGACATGGGGAAGGAGATTGGGGAGGTAATTTGGAAGAAATTAGACAATGCTCACGGCTTGAGAGGTATAGAAGAAAGAGGGGAATGAGGCTGGTATTTATAGTTGAGGAGAGAAAGTATTTTACATTATTTATATCATTATTATAATATTTTTACTCAAGACTATGAGTAATCTCAATTCATTTGACCCATTATAGTAATAATGGAACTTGAGATTGAACCAAGTGGTCTTAAACAACTTTTTATGTCATAAATAGTGTATTTAACTGATAATTTGATTATAAGTTATTTTACCTAATTTTGCAATTCGTCAAATTTTAATGAATTTCAGAAAAAAATATTCACCCTGACCATTTTTCAATTTTTAGAATTCAAAATTGAACTCCATTTTTTGAATATAATATTCTAAATATTTAATATACAATTTTTAAATAAAATCATACATAATTCAAAAATTAACAATTTTAATTCTATAACATCTTTTATATCACATTGAAAAATTATCCAAGCTGTCATTATCTTAAAGACTTTAGAAAATAATATAATAATAAAATTTACTATTAATTAGGGTGATATAAATATTCATATTAGTATTCATAAAGGTATGTTATTATTAACAGAAAACAAGTTGGTTCCATCAGACTCAAAATAACTTACTAAACACAATTATAGACAGCCATTTTTTGAAATTCAAAACATAGAAGCAGAAAAATTATGTTTAATGGATAGTTATAAATATCTACATAAAATAATGTTTCATGTAATTCAGTTATTTTTTAAAACCATGGGATGTTACATTACCCCAACCTTCTAGAAATTTCATCCTCATAATTTTATTTACTAATTAAACTAGTGAGTGTACCTTTCCCTCGTATTATTTTTAGATTCCAATGTTTCTTCTTCAACAATGTGGGGTCTCCGATAAACATTTACCTGGTGGATTACCTTATTCCGCAATACCAGTTCCCTTCAATCAGGAATTTGAAATGGTTTCTCTTCATATGAATGTGTCTCTTCCAATAGAAATGCTTCTTCTAGACTCAAGACATGTGATGAATCTGGCACATACTTTCCCAAAATCGAAACATGAAAAACATTATGTACCATAGATAAACTTGGAGGCAATGCTACTTGGTATGTATCTAGACCAACATTTTCCAAGGTTTAAAAAGGACCTATGAATTGTGGAATTATATTTCCTTTCTTACCAAAATGCATCACACTTTTCCAAGAAGAGATTTTAAGGAAAACATGGTCACCTACCTTAAAAGAGAAGTCTTTCCTTATGTTATCTTTATAAATTTTCTGTCTACTCTGAGTTTTCCTCAACTACTGCTGGATCATCTTCACATTCTCATCCACTTCATCTATTGATTCTGGACCCATCAACTTCCATTCCCCAACTGCATCCCAAATAAGTAGATTTCAAAACCACTTCCCATAAAATTCCTCAAAAGGTTCCATATGTATACTGGAATAAAAACCATTACTATAAGAAAATTAAAACAATGAAATAAGTTGATCCCAACTTCCCTAATAGTCCTTTGAACATACTAAAATCATATCCTCCAAGGTTTTAATCATTCATTCTAACTACCCATCAGATTGGGGATGAAAAGATGTATTGAAATTTAATTTTGTGCCCAATGACTTCTGAATCCTCCTCCAAAAGGTTGAAGTGAATCTAGGATCACGATTAGAAACAATGGAAAGAGGAACTCCATGTAACCTAACAATATCTTTGACGTAGAGTCGAGAAATATGATCCAATGACATTATATCTCGAAAAGAATGGAAATGTGTAGATTTTATCATCCGATCAACAATAACCCAAATTGCATTGTTAGATTGAGAAGTCTTAGTTAGTTCCACCACAAAGCCCATGGATGTATTCTCCTATTTCAACTCTTGCAATGGAAAAGGATAAAGCACCCCCTTCGGTAATTGCAGCTAAACTTTAACCTGTTGACATGTCAAATATATCACAGAAAATTCTGTAATATCCCTTTTCATTCCATCCAACTAGTAATACTCCTGAAGGTCTCTGTAAATCAAAGTACTTCCTGGATGAACTAAAAATGGAGAACTATGAGCTTCACACAATAAATATTTCTTTAACTGGGAATCACAAGGCACATACAACCTTTTAACAAATCTTAAAACACAATCATTATCATGGTTAGATTCTAGAAAATTAACCATTTTAACCAATTTTACCTTTTTCTATAGCTCACAGTATTCCTTCTATGATTGCTTAATTCTATCAGATAATGATGAATGCATTGAAACCAAAAACAAATAGATGTATTCCCTACACCGAAAATTTCTAATCCAAAATTCGTCAAATCATTAATCAATGTATCATCTTCCTAAAGTAACAAGGTTAATGATGCGGGATGTTTTTTAATCAAGGAATCATCCACATTTTTTTCTTTTCTTGGTTGGTAATTGATCATGGAATCATAATCCTTTATGAGTTCAATCCATATTCTCTGACTCATGTTTAATTACTTCTATATGAATATATACTTCAACCATTTAGGGTCATTATATATTTAATATTTGGCTCTGTATAAATGGGGCCTCCAAATTTTCAAATCCAAAACCATAGCTACCAATTCAAAAGCATGTGTGGGATAATTTAACTCATGAGGTTTTAGTTGTCTTGATTCATTTGAAATTACCTGATCATTATACATTCTACCTCAACCAATTCCCTTCAATGAAGTATCACAATAGATGAAAAACTCCCCATTTCAGGAAGGCAAGTCCAAAACTAATGTAGTATCCAATCTCTTCTTAGTTCCTTAAAACAAACATAACATTCTTATGTCCAAAAAAAATTAAACCTTTTTTGTGTTAACATAGTTATAGGGCTAGATAACCATGAATTTGTTTTTAAAAAACCATCAATAATAACTTGATAATCCAAGAAAACCAAGAATATCTGTAAAATTTGTAGGACTTGGCCTTTCATCAAGAAATTTTTTTTTGGCAGGATCAACTATTATTCCATCCCTTATTTACAATGTTCACAAGAAAAAAATATGTTGCAACAAAAAATCACATTTTATGAATTTTCCATTAAACTTTCTATCCGTCTAATTTTTTCAAATCAACCCTTATATGTTCTTCATTCTCCTCTTTAATTCTAGAATATACCAGAATGTCAACATTAAACACAACCACAAACTTATCCAAGAACTCATGAAATATTCTATTCAAAATATCAATGAATATAGTAGGTGCATTATTTAACTAAAAAGGAATAACTATAAATTCATAATGACCATATCTAGTATGGAACACAGTATTAGGAATGTATTCATCTTTTAATTTCAACTAACGGTTCCTTGACCTCAGGTCAACCTTTGAAAAATAATGTGCTCCATCGAGCTGATCAAACAAATCATCTATATTTGGAAAATGATACTTGTTTTTAATAGTAATGTTACTCAAGGCTCTATAATCGATGAAAAGTCTCATTTAACCATATTTTTTTATAAAAAACAAGACAGGAGAACCCCATGGGGAAGTATTGGGTCCGATGAAGCCTTTGTCTAATAATTCCTTCTACTGATTTTTTAATTCCAGAAGTTCCATTTGGTCCAACCGATAAGGAGGTTAGGAAATTGTCTTAGCATCAGGAACTAAGTCAATAGTAATCTCAACCTCTCAATCAGGAATAACAGCATGAAAATCATTGATAAAATCATCCATATATTTATTTACCACTAGAATATCATTAATCTATATAGTTCCTTATCTTCAAAAATATGAGTAAGATAACTTTAATTTCTATCCGTTATTAGTTACATAGAATTATCATAACTTATTAATGGTATGTGTTCATTCTTCTATAAAAACTAAAATTCTTTTTGAAAAAAAAATATTTTCACTGCAATCTATCTTAACATGATAAAAAGAAAGCCAATCCATACCCAGAATAACATCAAACTACACTATAGGAAAAGAAACAAAGTTTTCATGTAAACTCTTTCCACAGACAAGAATAAAAAGAATCTTATAATTTCCTTTTTCTATAATATTTCCTCTAGGTGTTTTTACCATGAGATCTGGATTCATTTCATGAGGTTGAATTACCAATTTTTCTGACAATTTATCAAAAATAAATGAATGTGTAGACCCTGAATTATAAAACACATTTTCAAAATCTATAAAAACAAGAAATGTACTAGATACCACCATATTTGACAGCTCACCATCTATGGAGGTGGTCTCAAATGAATTTTACCAAACCCTTCTACTTCAAATCATACAAATTCCCATCTTGAGTAACTATCATCAGACAAACTTTAGTAAAATGACCCAATTACTTACAGTTAATGTATCTCACTATTAGCTTCTCTTTAAATTTTGGATCATTTTTCTTTACACTAATGTGACATGTTTTCAAACATTCCACATTGGTAACTTTTCCCATAATTTTCAAGACATTCACTATGATTTCTTTTAACAAACTTTTCACAAGAAGGGAGATTCATTTTCTTACCTCTAGACTTTGTTGACTAGTTCTTCCTCATTTCCTATCAACCTAACTGCAAATTATTATTTTCATCATGAGGAACATATGTATTAGAAAACTCCATTTATGCTTTTTGATCAAAACAAACAAGATTTTCAATGATTTTAATCCCCCATGAGGCCAATGCTCTTACCATAAACAGATTCAAAATAGATTAAAATCTATTAATTTTACATTCAAAATCCCATGTAAAATCTGGTACATACATAGAATGTCTTGTAAAATTGGCTTTATAAGCTACGACAGAATCATCACCTTTCTACATCAGTTCCAATAATCGTTTATCCATTCTTAGTCGAACAGTTTTGTGGAAATATGTTTCCAGATAAATAGTCTAAAAATCATTTCATTCCAGACTGTCAAGATCATCTATTTCTCTCATATTCTAAACCAAAGACCCCAATTGAATGGATTTACCTTCCAAATGATAAATGTATAGTATTGCCTTTTGAAATTCCAAAAATTCAATGACATTAAATATCTTTTCTATAGTATTAATCCATCTTTTGGCTCTCACTGGATCTGCAGTTCCACTGAATGCTGGAGGATGTTACCTCATAAAATGCTCCACCAAAGACATGTTTCTTCAGAGTATATCATGTTACTATCTAAAATGGATACCACCCCCATTTATTTCTTCAGTCAACTAGTCTATTTCTGTCACAAACTACTCAATTCCTATTCCAACCATTTCGGGCTGCATATTCTGTCATACATCGGCCTCTTGGTACCTTCCTACTTTATCTTACACGTTTCTTTTGCGAAAATCCATTCTTTACAAACATAACATAGAGAAATCAATATGGTATTCATTAAATTCTATATCATTTCAAATTACCATAGATTAAAAATCATTTATATTATTCATTTAATATCATCTCAACCACTAATGTTATATAAACCATCCTATGATATCAACTATAAGGACTCGTCCTTTAAACGTTACATAATCATGAATTTTACACAAGACCATTAATTATTAAACATTGAGGATATTTTCGAGATTATTGTTTTAATGAATTTGGATATCTTACATGCATGACATAACACATTCATACAAGATACTACTAAAACAGTATCCAATTTTTTCAAAATATAAAACATAAAATCTTAAAACATGACTTCTTTAACAACACTTCAAATCAAACATAATGACTCCCTTATTTCTCTTACCATCATAATATAATGTGAAAAAACTTTATAAAAACATGGTATGAGTATAAATGTTAGAAATGAATATAAATAAAGAATGGATTGGTCTAGTGAAAACATAAAAACCAATAAAACCCATAATTATAAAGACTCATATGCATAGAAACATCATATAGTTTCCTTGGGACATATTTACCATATCACTCTTACATTCACCATTACACAAGGAATACAATTTTGGTAAAATTCTATCTCCAGAGTACCCAATGCTCTCGAGAGATATAATGGGGCTCACCCATCATATATTGAGCTATAATGGGATAAACCCAACATACCTTGTGCTATAATGGTCTCAACCAAACATATCTTGAGCTATAATGGGATCAACCCAACATATCTTGATCTATAATGGTCTCAAACCAACATAAATAATGTATAGGGAAAATATCATGGTATTAAAGTATCATGAAAATCATAAGAAACCACTCATGTCATATAAAAATAAAAAAAAATTCTTCATAAATTTATTAATGTGATTTTTAAAAGGATTTTAAAAATAAAGTACCTTAAAATACAATTGGGGTGAGAATTAATAGAATGGAATGGATATGTGTATACACATTAAATACACATAGTGAAATATAATATTAGAAAAATATCATCACCCAAATAATTTTAATACAACATAATGAATAAAGAAGAAGGTTAACCCAATGAATGGAAATTGGGTTAAGAATTCCCTTACCTTGGGTTCTTCTTACTTCAATTATGTTTAATCCTCATGTATAATGGTTATAATAGTGTTATTAATATCTTAATGAAACATATTCATGTTTATAACACCTTATATTATAATTTTACAACATAATTCGACACATTTATTAGTAATATTTTGTTATTTACATTATGTCGGTTGTGTTCTTTACATGGTATCCATGATCATTTCATGATGGATATTCTTTTTGATTGGGAGTGAAACTACTGAATTGTAATGGAATGGAATTTAAATATTTATAGAATAATACATTATAACATTTATCATTTTGAAATCTTAAATGAGGATTATTCATAATTTAAATCATAAATGATGTTCATTTAGATCATTTTAGTGGTTCTTTGATAATAATGACCTCATTTTATTTTATAAATTAAAACCATGTGTACAAAATAATTCCATAACAATGGATGAGACATAATAAATATATGTTAACTAGTTTCAAACCATAAAAATGGTTTCATAACCATACATGAAGGAATTATAGAAAATTTAAATCACATCATCCACGATGTTGGTAATTCAACATATCACAGACAATTTTTTTATTTCTTGAATAAGTGGGAGAGGAGAAGAAGAATGATGGTGAATTTTCCCTGAACATGAGAAAACCAAGAATATAAAATATTTATGTAGCTTTCATGCCACTTTTTTAAGAATATAGAAGATACTATAATAAAATAAAATGAAAGGAAATGAAAACACATGAAAATGAAGTGGATTTATTACCTCTTGATCTCTTCTCTTTGAGATCATCCTTAGGGCCTTTGATTTTTCCTTTTGGGTGAGACCAGAAGCTCTTGGATGTGGGAAAAGAGATTGGGGAGGCAATTTTTCAGAAATTAGACAATGTTTAAGGCTTGAGAGGTGTGGGAGGAAGAGGGGAATGAGGGTGGTATTTATAGGGGAAGAGAGATGGTATTTTACATTATCTAAATCATTATTATAATTTTTTTTCTAAAGACTATGAATAATCTAAATTAATGTGACCCCAAATAGTAAAAATGGAATGTGAGTTCAAACCATGTGGTATTAAATCACATATGATATCATAAATAGTGTATTTACCTGATAATTTGAATATACAGTTCTTTACAGTATTTCACTTTTCTTAAAAAATTCATGATTTTTAGAACAATTCAAAAAATTCACCATGACGACATTTTGACGTTTAGAATTAAAAAATTAACTCCAATTTTTGAAAATAACTATCTAATTTTTAATAATTTTATTTTTATATAAAATCATACATAATTCAAAAATTAACAATTTTAATTTTATAACTACATTTATATCACATTGGAAAATTACCAAGTTGTCATTATCATAAATCCTTAAAATATAAAATATTAAGAATATATACTATTCATTATGTTCAAATTACTATTCATAAGGATATGTTACTATTCACCAAAAACAAGGTGGTTCCATCAGACTTCAAATAACTTACTAACCATAAATATAGATGATCGTTTTTTGAAATTCAAAAAATATAATTAGAAAACATAAGTTTAAAGGATACTTATAAATATCTACTCAAAAAAATGATTTGTGTATTTTATTTATTTTTTAAAACCTTGGGGTGTTACACATAGTTATCAAATTTATACACCAATTATACTTTTTAATCAAATATTGAAACGTGGTTATAAAAATTGAACTATCTCATGATCATGGAGACAGTGGACCATACGTACGTATGAGTAATGTTTCTGGTTTTAAAGGATCATTATGAAAATAGGGTGAGTAATAATTTATCTTTAAAAAATGATCATAATATCAAATATACTATAATATTTCATTAAATATGTTAATATATTTGATCCATGTGTTGTGATGGTGAATAAGTAATCACATCCCTTTGTGGATGTGATAATCCAAAAATACTCACAAAGGACATTATTAATTTTATGTGACTGGAAATTAAAGAAATAAAATGATATTTAATCTTTAAATAATTAAATATATGTCTTTAATATAATTATTATTTCATATATATCACATATATTCATTAAATTAATCCTTATTAACTTTAATATAATGTTTTAGTGAAAACACATCACATCGCTTCGTGAGTTGGTAGCATGTGGTACACACAAGGGAAGTTATTGTATCCCCCATATAATGGAAACTAAGAAGTTATATCTGATAAACTAATTGTATAAATATAATTATTTTAAAAATATCTTATATTTAAATTAAATCAATTATTTTAACAATTTGTGAGAGGTAATGATGAGAAATGAATGACATCGTCTCACATGATAGTTTTCGATCATACACACGAATGATGATTTCATTTCCCATTTGGATGTAGTGTAGATATATTTTTTAAATAAATTAACATAATAATATCTAATTATATTATAAATTCTTGTTTTATTATATCATCATAATTGAATAATGTCTTAAGGAGTTCGAAGAAGAAAGAAAATAAAAATGCTCAGTCAATCACAATACCTCTTATTAAAAAAACATCCTTAGGTAAGAAAAATATGACTGATAGGATATCCTTATAATAAATATAAGTGATATAAAACATGGTTATGGGAGTAAGTAATTTATTTGTACATGTTTTTTCCGATCTAAATGGCATTGAAGTTGTCAAAAGAGATGAGAGAGGGTGGCATATTTTAAATGAGGTGAGTGGCACACTTGTAATTTTTAAAAATGAAAAGGTGTACCAAGGTTTTTCACATGAAAACATCATCCAAAATGAACCATTATTTATCCTTAAGAATGATAATGGTGAACTAATCCTAGATTATAGATTTTAGATACGTTTTTAGGTAATTATATCCCTTATCGTTTTAGTTTAGCCTTGGTAAATATTTTTTACCTTAAATATTATAATTACGGTCCAAAAAATAAGTTATCCTTATTATAAAATATAAATTAATATAATTAAAAATATGGAACCCATTAAATCAAATTAAATTCATCTGATTTTCATAATTTAATATAAAATTATTCATGTATATATGATGAAAACATATTTTTCCAAGAAATTTATTTGTCAAGAAAATGATGATTTTATATTAATTTTGTGACTTTGAATAAAAATTATATAAATTCACATTAATATTTATTTAAAATTAACGTAAAAATTTAATTTATATAACTCCATGTTAGGGTTTTTTAATTATTTAAAAATGATAAACATTATGAACATTAAATCTATTTTTAGAAAAATCACATTTTTAAACCCAAAAATAAACTTATATAAAAATCTAATATAAAGATGATTCAAAAGTAATTATGTTGATTATATATAACTAAATAATAATTAGTTTAATTTAAATCATGTTCAAAATGTAAGGTAACTATTAAATTACTTTTTTTAATTAAAATAGATATCATTTTTATAAAGAATTGGTATTTTTTCACTATTCTATGAAAATTAAAATTTTCCAAAAAATAACAAAATATATCACTAAGTTAATATTAATACACTAACTTATAAAATAATATACCTTTTCACAGAGGAAATCTATAAAATTTTTAAATTTAACATTTAAATAAAACCTCAAAATAAAATATTTTATCTAAAATTATTTACATTTCGATTTAAAAAAATACTTAATATTTTTATAATGAATATAACAATCTAATTATAATAAACATGTAAATTATTTAGTCTATCATTAACTGGGTTGTTATAGTTTGACCACTCTTGATTTTCTCACAAATCTAATATAGAAAAAATCGTTAAATCATTTCCAAAGTCTAATGGTCAATACATATAAAATCGTCCAAATATAATAGAGAGAAAACCAATGGACATACTTTCATTGAAATACCCAATAACAACACATGTTCATCATCACATGAAATCCTCTATAAATTCATATCTAATCCAAATTATTCTTTAAAATTCCATCAATTTCAGATGGAATGGTCACTCAATTTTCTAATCAAGATAATTACATGAGTCAACCATTAATAAAGATGATTATGGGGAAGAGGACTAAAGGAGAATTGAGATGTCAAAGTATTGTAAGGTATATAAAATACCAAGAGGATCATCCATGAAGAATGAATTAGTGATCCAAAACCACATAGAGAAAAATGAGATCAACATCATTAGCGAACAAAGCATCATATGTGAATTCACCCCTAGTATCTATCTAGATCCATCACTAATAAACGAGATCAAATAGAGGGAGATAAAATTGGTGCATTGCCGAATAGATCTAAAAAATTTGATAGAATTAGAAAAATTTTGTGGGGACCTAGGTGTTTAAGAGGAAAAAAATACCCCTACTTGAATGTTGTATAGCATGCCAAACCTTCTCACCTGTTAAATACAACAGGATAATCGGTGGCCCACTAAACACCTCATGCAGGCTCCCCGAATGGTTGGTGAGGGTTTTTAGAAATAATTAAAACTTCCAAAACCACTATATAGTGGGTAGAAGAAAATATTTCCCCATCTACATTGGTAATCATCCTGAAAAAATTTCAATCCTTGAATCACCCTCCTAGAATCCATTAAAACCACAATCACCTATTTATGTTGTTCAAATAGGCATGAATCTGGTTCAATATTCAGTTATCTAAATGAGGAATCCACTAGATCAAAATAACATGTTTCCTATGAAAATTATTACTCATAACAACATTCTTCATTACAATATCCACACAATAGGACACTCATTTTCAGGAAGTTATGGTGGAACAAAAAACATGCCTCTCATTCATCCTCAGTCATCATCCACAATAATTTCTTTATATTTCATCCCCAAACACCAAATTGAATCCGAAAGGTTCTTTCCACTCTAAAATTTCCATCATGACCCCGTTGTGTGACTCCATACACAAACCAAAAGTGGTAGATCAATAATATTTTTGTTACTCATTATCAAGACCATGATAACCACATTCACTAAACTTGACATACATTAGTTTCTTCAACTGATCCCTCTTAAAGTATTAAGGTGATACCCAACCTAGGAATTACCATAAAGAAAATGATTTTGGCAGTACAATGAGACACTAAGTGAATTTTGGTTCCATTTTACATTATCCTATTTGAATCTCCTTTGATTAAATACACAAACCTTATTCCTAGTTCCAGGATGAACCAATGAGTCTCTATCGACCAATGAAACCCATAATGGGTGACCCTAAAAAATTTCCATAGTCAATACTTAACACATATATTAGATTAGATTCCACAACCATGATGATGTTCCTACCCATATCTTTCATGTTCATGTGAATACACCAATCGGTACACTTATCGATGATTTCCTACAAAGGTACACAGACTAACCAATTGAAAATCCATGAAGCCACTGATTAAGATTCCTTAATCCTTTCAAAAAAAAAACACTAAATAAGTTAGAAAACCTTACCAATGTCCAAACCAACATCATATGATATCCCCTAGTTGATTCCATCAACTTATTTCACCAACAATAAGGCTCTCAAATGTGAAACAAAAAACTATGATCTGACTCCCTCTCAGCTTGTATAAATTGTTTTTCAATTCAAAGACACACATTAGGTCACTATTGGGTAATAAATCCAAATAAAACATTAAGCATTCATCGTGGAACTAGATACTCTCTGGTAAACTATATATGGGTCACCTGGAGTCAATATATCAGTCCAACAGATAATATTAAGTATGACAATAGCCCATCCGATAAGAGGTTAATTTCTTAGGAGACTAGGTCAATTCTCCCAATTGTAGTTGTATCTATTTTATCTCATTTTTACACATTTATCTCACCACCATGTCCATTTTTGGTTCATAAGAAATGTTATAACTATGTTTTAATTTTAATTTTAACATGATTTTCCAGAAATTACCAAGAGTGTCACACACTTGGATACCCATAACAATTTTCCCTGCATTCTACCAACTATTATTGATATGAATGAAATTATATTTTAGCCTAAATGTACATTACAAAACCTAACATGGATGGGTCTCATCCCCATTTTCAAGCCTCTACTACCAACTATGTCATCACCATCAATGAAAAACTCAGGTGGAGTGTACAACTGGTACCCCAATCCATTATTGATGTAGTCTTCCTCTGTGGAAGAATGTATACACTCAATAACCTCATACTACCAAGACCTATGAGAATTATTCTAAACTCATCAGTTTTTAACTCCATGTGTAACATTAATCTAATTTATTTAGTGACCTATAACCAGAACCTCTCTTGAGTTCGTCAAAAGAAATCAAATCATTATCATTGGATTTTTCCACCACCTCTTTTCTCTAATTCAACCAAATCTATGTGTATCTGTGGATAACAAAGCACAAGAATTAAAAATTTCACAATGAGGAAATAAAAAAACACTCCTTTCCAAAAAAAAGTTATTTTCATGTGGGTGGTCAACCTATGATCCTAGAATCACATTCTTTTTTATCTTGTCACACCTTACATGTTTCCAGAACCAAAAAACCAAGCAATCTCATTATTTCCATTATTAAATGGAATTCCCTTTCTCCTATGATTCATCATACATTGTTTATCACACGTGTGCTAGTTTATGTTACTTAGCATTCACCCTTGATCCAGCCATCCATGTATGACAACCTAGGATCTACAATTGACATTAAATTACTGATTCATTCAAAACAAATGGGTTATAAAACCCTTGGTTCTACCCTCGATGCTATATGAATCCACACTCTCTAACAATAATTAATCCTTGGAATTCCTCTAGAAATAGAAAACTCAATATGATAGGAACTTTAATACACATGGAATATCCTATCAATAATCTATTAAAATCCATTATCCAAAAATTTTATTCTCATTACAACTTTGAAGTAACATTGAAAAATAACCGAGTTAGGTGCCAAAATGATCATGCATTTCTAACCCCAATCTCACATCATAATCACTAGCACTCAAGGTCCTCTATTCCAAATTTTAAAACACAACTCTCAAGAACCATCAAAATTTTATTTAAATACAGTTTTCATTTATAAAATAAAATTCCCCAATTAGAAACTAACCGTAATTATGAATTAACAAAGATATTTTCTAACTCGTGTTACTCCCACGTAGTATAAGGCTCGGAATTTCCAATATCTAATGTCACATAACAATGTCCAAGTGGTTATACAAATAACATTAGAAAAGGATTCAAAAGGGATTAAATCAACAAAATATCATCTAGGAATATCTCTGTGGACATTCCATGATTGATGTTCTCAAAGACCATTGATTTCGAGGTTCCATAGATTCTTGGTTCGGTTATAGAGAATTATACTGGGGTTTAGATGTATAACTCCAAATATAACATCAGTGGAACCATAATTAACCAGAACTATCTAATATATAATCACATAAGGATCTTCATTAACGAAATTAAATCCCTAAAATTACCAAATAAGGTATAATACACCATCCGTACATAGAGGAACTACATCATCATCATTTTTTTCCATCATTATTATTATCATCATCACCATCATCTTCATCAACCATGTTATAAAAGTCATGGTCTCACAAAACTATTTAAAAGAACTATGAAATTTTAGGGGTTCATTTTATTAATGTTTCATCATTAGATCATATGTTCAAAAACAATTCATATGGAAACACCTAAGTAGTTTACTCCTCCATCATCAGTAAAAACACTCATATGAATCGTATATGTCTAGTGAACCTACATGATCGATATGAATAATGTTAAGACTGTTGATGATACATCCAAGAGTAAAAACCATATTAAATGAGATAACTAAAAAATATGTGTGTGTTACATGATGTCAAATCATATAAATGTAGAAACATAAACCATGATCATTAATTTCATTCCATGATAACAATGAAATCCCTAGATAATGTTGTTTATGATTCAATACACAATGATTCATAATATGATTTAAAACATTCCTATTTTTCCTATATACCAACTACCAAAATCAGGAAAAATATACTCTTGATCTCTGATAATATTTTTTAACATCATAACCTAAATATATGGGTATAATAGAAAATTAAAAATTACCTCAGATAGACCTTAGTATATGCTTGAGTTTTCAAACAAGTAGTGAGGTTCAACCTAAAGTCAAGGGGGTACTCTATTATCCAAAAAAGTTCACAAAAATTGATATATAACCCATAAATTAATAAAAAATGGTTAAAGTATGGGGATAAAAATAAAAATATCATTTATAATGAAGGAATTTGGAGATAAAAATATCAACTATACTAATGATAAATTAGGCACTAATCACCCACCAGGATAATCATAAATATAAGATTAAAAGTGATAAAATTTACATGAGGCTCCCAAAACCTATCCCGATCTCATCGATGAATCCAAAGACATCTTGATTTTTCCTCTCAATGATCACACTTGGGCCTCAACCCAACTAGTACCTGAAACAAGTTAGGTCATTCAATATACACAAGTGTCAGGGCCACCCAAGTAGGTTGAGAGTTAAACATCGATAGACGCCACTAACACAATCCAATATCGAACTAGTAAATGAGTTGTTTGATCATTTTATAATCTCAATAATAAGTAAATAGTGAAAACACGGCAACATAAACATAGAATATAATTACCAATGAAAATGTAAGAAATAAACACCCATGTACTAAGAATTCATGATTATAACAAGACACCATGAACCCCAGATATACCTACTACTGATCCATTCTAGAAATATATTCATGATATTTGATGTGATAATGAAATATACACAAGTATAGTCCACAAGTTATTGAGTGGTCATGTTTTTGGAGTTGGTTCCCTAGAACAATATTATTTGTATATTGTGATAAACATTTATTCATTGTTTTGAGTAGTAATAAACTTCATATCACATCATGATTGTTCTTCTACGTGACATAGTATGTGATAATGTCTTAAGAGTAGATGTCAAACTAAAAGGTCATAGAAGTTCCCCATTATGATGAGAATCGGTAAGTGAAATGAAAATATTCTTGAATATATGTTCTATAGCCGGATGAAATAATTTGTGGGACACAAATGATATAGGCTATTAAGGGTTGAGACCCATAATACTTTGAGTCACCTTCTCATGGTGTACGCCCATAGTAATATCAGGTAGGATATTATGAGAGCAAAACATATCAGTTGGAAACCTGCATTTATATGTTTCATTGGTTGTTCCTATATGTGGATGTGTGTATTGGTCCTTGTACAGTACGATCATAATTAATGACTAGTGTGAGTTGAACACTTATATGTATTGATGAAAACATTAATGAATGAAATTCACAGTGAGGTTGGATTTTTTGGGTACATCACATGTAATATTTTATTAATGAATATTGCAAGAAAGCATTTATCCCTTATGTTCATTGTCCAATGTTAATATCTCAGACTCATTGATGGAAATGACATAGCCTAAATAAATCCATTGCCATGGTGTTCTATAGTCAAGTTCAATTTTTGAAAACTCAATGAATGAGATATCAAGCATATAGTTTGACGGAACTAGCGTGCAACCTGGATGACTAAACATATTTTGATAAATTTATTATATTACATGATAAGTTTCCGTATGAGATGACATGTCATTGTGGCATTAACATCATTCTATATGGGTTCTCTGACCTGTTTCTCGACACTAGCCATGGAATTTCGGCTTCTTCACTTAATCCCATAGTGAAAGAGGCCTAGAGGGTCACACACTAAGTGTATACAGAATATCTGTTAAATAATATATTATTATTTGTTATTTTATAGGTTGGATAAATATTATTCCCACATCTGGTTTAATAATTATTCATGTATTATTGATCGTATTTATTCCATCACTAGTTATTTGAGAGAATACATTAGGATTATAATATATACTAAATATTTATTTCTTTAGTGTACAAAATATTTATTTATTTAATGGAAAATAATGTAGTTATATTTATATAATAAATAAATAGACATTATTCAAGCCCCGATAAATATCATGGAGGAATGGAAAATTGATTTAAATTTTCCGGTGAGAAATAATAAATTATAAATACTACTTCATTAAATAATATTTAATTATAATTTGCAAGTTAATCACATTTTGAGATATAATAATATTACTATTATTATTTGAAATGGGGTTTTCTAGGATTAAATGAATAATCAAGGGCACTTGTGCAATTCTTTTATTTTAACCATAGCAATATAAATACCCAGTAATGTTATTTTCTCAATATCTAATTCAGTTGTGCACAACTAATCATGGAGGGACCTTAAAATCCTAGATATCTCCCTTCTCCAGGATTACTCCCATGAATGGAAAGAAATCCTCCTCCACCGAATGAATTAAAATTATTTGGAATCAATTCATGATGTGATCAAGGTAGACACCACAAACATAAGGATCATCCATGCTAGCACCTAGGGACTCCTTCGGTGATGTCTGGAGATTATTGGAATACATGTGGATCATAGCTAAACTAAATTTACACTTGTTTTCTACAATGAAATGACAATGCACCACCATTTTGTTTCTGGATTCATCAACGATGAAATAATTCCTTTGTGGTAATTATTTATCTAATTAAATTAATTATAAATAATATGTGTTGATCTTTTTTATCTCTAGTTCTGGGATGATTAATTTAATATATCTTTGATTCAATTCCATTGTTAATGGTAATTAAACATTATATAGGTCTTCTATTGATCATCAATCATGGAAAAAGTGATCTTGGGAACTAGCTATTGCATGCTTCCTCTACACCTAAAACCTAAAAGTAGTATCATAATAGGAACATAATTGTTTATAATGATTTAGAAATCATTGGTGAATCACATATTTATAATTTAGTTTATCAATTCATGTTTAATTGTTCTTTTAATAGGAATTTTGAGAATTTTTTCATCCTCGTCAGTTTTTCATAGATTTAATCAAGATGATTAGTTTTATGATTAAAATAAAATCAAGGAGCTCATTCGAAAGTGTCATGGTTTATAGTTATACAAAACCAAGCTATATGTCATGTAACCAGACTTATACACCATGTAATAATGTTCAACCCATCAATAATTGATTCGAAAATAAATTTGATATTATACATTGATTATTTCATCAATTACACCATTATATGAACCACATTTCAACCGGGATTAAATGGAGAATGGTCAAAAGGACTACATGTTTTTTATCCCACATACACAACATATATTCCATTTGGGTCAGAGATTACCCATGTTTTCCATATACGTCCTACCTAACTAATGACCAAGTAACACAAAATCAACATAACATGTGTCCCATTAGACACATCATATACTCCAAATATTTGGAGGATTGTTTTATACACCGAGTACTTTGGAATATATCTCAGATCGACGGTGAGTGTTTTAAATTCTATATAGATCAGATCTACAAGCTGTGTACTTATACCTAGTTATGTAGATTTAAAATATATTTATTTCACTATGTAAATCATTAGAAATTTAATTATATGTGGTCATAAATACGGGACACAACATGTGATAGGTTTTAATACACATAAATATTCAATGTTTAATTAATATTTGTTTAATGTTTAGATATGCATATCTTGTGTGACTTGTTTTACAAGTTTTTACTCTATGTTAATTCAAGAAAAACATGTGACCAAAAAATCATGTAATTTGTATAATCATCTGTGAATTTCACATTGTGAATGTATGTGATAAGTCATGTATTCCATATGTCATTAGAGTAAAATTGTATAAAAATAATACATGTTGGGAGAAATTGGATGGGTATTCACTCTGTTTCTTCCAAGATACATTTATGTACAAAGTGAATTTTAAATGATTTTTATTAATTTGTTTACAATTATAATGGATGATAATATCATTGAAATTTGTCTAACAATTAAGATATAATGAATGATTAATTAATGATAATAATTAATAAATTTGATCATGACTTATCTAAAATAACAATGATTAATAATTTAATGATTGTTTTATTAAATGCATTTTTAATTTCAATCATGTATATAATAATGAGATTGACCAAACATTTTATATGTGATTGGTTTCATTTACTTTATTATTAAATTTTAATTGTTGTTCTATGTGCCTTCTCTACTCATTATTATGTATGGTTTTCTTTCCCACGGTTTCTTTTATGTAAGACCCCCTTTTTCCTCAGCTTTTTTTAGTGAAATGAATATGTAATGGATGGGGATCTCAATCTAGTGGTGTTGGTTCAAGTTCTAAGTAGAGGTGAAACCAATCCAAGGAGATATAAAGGTAGACAGTTAGAAAGCTGTAAATACAAAACTAAATTTGTTCAAGGTGTTTATCCCGTAGGTCAATGGTTATCTTATCAACTGCATCATATACCAACCATTAATATAATCTCATAATCATAACCATTATTATATTTCCATCAAATTTTATGGTTATATCATTATGTATGTTTTTTCATGATCACATAATTAATGAATTAACTATAATTCAAGATAGAAGTAAAATAAACTTGTTTATGTGTAAATATTATCTAATACATGGTTAGACACATAAGTAATCCCACTTAATATTAACAATCATGTGATAAAGATAATAATTAGAAATTTATGGATAAAAGTATAAATTCACTCAGTAAAATATTTAGTCAATATAGCTTTCCATTACATCAGTTAGAATTAAAAAATAGTTCAAAGTGTTTGGCCATCCAAAGTTGGGGTGCTTTCAATTATAAGGGGATTCTAAAATGAGTTTTTGGGTTGAATTAACATGGTTCACATGAAAGGATGATTTCCAATGTAATAATTGGTGTTACTAAGAGGAAACAGATGAGGAAATATAAAATTAATGATCTCAGGATTGGGGAGTCTAGTTATCTGATAAAGGAACTGTGATTTAATGCATTCGGCATTTGGAATGCCTACCAAAAACTATTAAGTTTTGTTGATGAACCAATGTTGTGGTAATCAGAAGGAGAATATAAATATTTTCAACTAAAATATCTAAGAAATATGATATTATTAAGATAGTGGTGAGGCTTTTTGGGCTTCGATAAAATAGTGGGAGGATAATAAATATAATATTTAGTTATTTGTCTTAATTTTAGCAGATAAAGTACTAAAAATTTTCTTATCTTATTTTGTAAAAAAACAATAAAATGAAATTAAACATATATTTTAGATCCATACATTAAAAGGAAAACCTTTTCACTGACACCAATTTACAAGAGCGGCAAAGGATCCTACATGTCATCCTTCTCCATGAAAGGAAATTGTATGCACTAGAAGAACCTTTAACAGTTGCTCCTGGAAATGAGGTAAGTGATGAAGAACTTGATCTCTATGAGAAACATTTCAATGATGCTATATATGATTAGTTCCTCATGTTATATTCTATTTCAAATGATCTTTTGGGGAATCATGAGGGTATGGATGCCCATATAATTATGTATGACCTTTGGTATCTCTATAAAGAGAAGGAGAGACGTGAGAGGTATGTGATGTCCAATTATTTGTTCAAAACAATGCTTAGAGAGTCTACACCAGCTGGGCCTCATGTAGTCAAGATTATTACATACAATGAATTCCTAGAAATCTTATGGAATAAATTTCTAGATGATTTACATACAAATCTCATTATTTAATTACTTCCCAATACCTTCTCTAGATTTATTTTGAATTGTAATATGATCAATAATGAGAAGAGTCTTTCAGAATGTCTGACCATGATTTACAAAATGGATAAGTACATTGGGTGTGATTAGCATGTGGTACTTATGGTGAACAAGAAAATGAAGAAATAGAAAAAGGGTTCCAAGACTTATAAATAGAGTAAATCTATAAACCACTATCCTTCCAAGAATAAGAAGATCCATAGCTAGGGTAAGGAAAATGAAGAAGTATTTTTTTCATGTGGTTGGCTAGGACAATGAAAGAGAAACTACACCCAGTAGAAAGTAGAAGCTAATGGTGAGTTTTTTTATCAAGTTAAATATTTCCATTTATAATCATTGGGTATTACACACATCGTGTGGTGCTCACATATGTATCAAAATAAAGGAACTGGGTAGATTTCGAAATATTTCTAGAGAAGATGTGGATCTATGAGCTACCAATGGTACGAGTCTAGCTGCTCTAGACATTGGTGACTACCATAATTAATTTCCAATGATGATGATTTTAGTTTTAAGATATTTTTATTATGTAGTTACAATTTTCCAGAACATAAATTATGTTTCATGTTTAGATTTCGTTGGGCTTATTTTCAAATTTGTAAATAAAAGTTCTTTCTTTTATAAGGAAAATATATGTTATGGTATGGAACATTTAAATAATTGTCATTATGTATTAAATTATGAAAACCATGTGTTGTTAATTGATAATGAATCATGTTCACATGACTCATATAACCCCATGTTGTGGAACCACCCTATTGGTCTTCTAAATGAGAAGCATTTGACAAAGATCTATCAAGATGGTTATTTAGACTATTATGATCTAAACATACTTGATATATGTCATACATGTTTACAAGGAAAAAATATCAAACCACCATTTGGTGCATAGGGTGAATGGGCCATATAACTTCTAGAATTGGTACACACAGATGTATGATGAACATTTCTAGTAAACGCTTGAGGTGGATATTCTTAATTCATTACTTTTACTGATGACTTGAGTAGATATAGTTATATCTACTTGAAAAGGTATAGTTATATGTCATTTTATAAATTCAAATAATTAAAGAATGAAGTAGATAGTCATCTTGGTAAGATGATAATGAATCTTCAAACAGTTTAAGGTGGTGAATAACTTAACTATGTGTTCATTGAATTTTTACGATAGTTTGGAATTCTAACACCACTCACTCCAGCATATACACCGTAGTAGAATGGTGTTAGTGAAAAGATGAATTGTACCTTATTATATATAGTAAGTTCGATGATGAGTCATGTAGATATTCCATTATCCTTTTGTGGATATACATTACAAACTATGGAATACACATTCAATTGAGTACCAACTAAAACAAAAAATGGAATTCTCTTTGAGCTATGGACTGGGAGAAAACCCATTTTATCGCATACACGTGTATGGGGTTGAGAGGCATTTTTAGGACTTCTTTGGAAACAAACTAGCACCCTAGGGCATGATGTTTATCTTTATAGGGTATACCAAGGAAAAAATGGATACTAATATTATATGAAAAAATATATATATAAATATATATTAATTTACAAAATTTTATTCAATTATATGAATTGAAATACATATATATTAATGTATATAATAATAAATATATTTCTTGAAATACATTATATAAATATTGGTACAAATTGTTTTTTATAAAATATTAATTATGTATAAGATCAAATTTTAATTCATATAATAGTAAGTATATATTTATATAAATTTTATTTCACCTAATGTTGATTATGTATAATATAAATATTAATTTTATATACTATAAAATTGTATTTCATATAAAATTATGTAGATATTTATATAAATCATATTTCACATAATATTAATTATATATAATATAAATATTTTTATATATTTTATTTCATTTATTAATAATTATATATTAAATATATATGATATTATACTGTTTATACAAATATATATATATATATTAATGTGAATGATAAAAAATAAATGTATTGAAATACATTACACAAATATATTTTTATATACCTTTTATAAATATGATAAGTAAATACAGATATATATATATTCTTTAAATAAACATGTATATAATATATAAATATGTATTTATGTGTATAAATTATTTTAATAAATATATAATATATATTTAATTAATATAATATTTGTATGATATAAATCATAAAGTAAATGTAAAATATTTATAAAACCAACATATAATTTTATATTTTAAAAAATAGGTGTAATAATAATAATAATTAATAATATTATTGTTATCACACCCCCACACACATATATATATATTTAAGTATATAAAAATAATTAAATAAATATAAATTATAATTATACTATATCTATGAATAACATATTAATACAAAAACAAACATGCACAAATATAAATATATTTATAAATATATATTTATATATCTAAATATAATTATTTGTATATATATAATATGGATAAAAATCTATATAATATATAAATATGTATTTATACATATAAATATTTTATATAAATATATTTATAAATTTATAAATATATGAGTATATTCATATAAACATATAGTTTATATAAATTTATATATAGTTCATGTATTTAAATGAATTTGAATATATTATCTAAGTAATAATTATTATAATTGGTAACAAAATATATATATAAATATATTCATGTTTATATAAATAAAAAAACTTTAGTTGTCATAGTGGATGAAGGGGGCAGGCGTGTGAGTGCTCGACATTGGCTAATATGGGGTTCAAATCCCTATAGTGGATTATTTCTACATGGGTATTCGTGGGGGGAATGATATGGGAGAGGGTGGGCCTGGAGTAGTGTGAAAGTTGAGTGTTGGATGGGGAAATATAGTATAGGGGATGGGGCATAGGTGTAATGGGGGAACTGCGATGAATGGTGCGTGAGGAATCGAAGTGAAATGGGGGAATGGTTGAACCAGAGGGGAATGGAAGGGTGAGGGGAACCATAGGGGGAGGGAGTGGAGGGGGAACAACATGTAGATGGTATATTTGAAAAAATGGAGGAAATTTAGGGGCATTTCTAACTTCCCCAAAAGAGTTTAGCGATTAGGGGTGGTTTAAAAACTGCCCCTGATTTTTTTCCGTAAAAAAAATTAGGGGTGGTTAGAACCACACATAAATTGATGGATTATTTAGGAGGGGCTTAAACCCCTTCTAAATTGTCTATTTGTGGTAGATTTTTGGTATAATTAGATGGTATTTAAATCCCTTCTAAAAAACCACCTCTAATGTTCATATATATAGATGAGTGTTGATGAAAACTTCCACTAACCATACATTTGGCCACTTCAACAATGGTTCACCATAACCATCGTTAAAGCCTTTAGTGGGGTCTATAACCCCACTATAAATGAAAATGTTACCCCTTATAACACCATCCTTTCTATAGTTAAATTTTTTTCTACTCTATTTTTTCATCATTTTCTCTCCACTTCTCATCCTATTAAAGACTTGTAAAACTAGTTTTTAAATTTCCCCAAAATTTAATTTGATTTTTTTGTTTTAGGATCTCTATTGACCTTGTAGGGACATTTCAGTTTCATTGTGGTAGATTTATTCCTCATATTATTAATGTGATGGGACTGACATTTGGTTTTCCCATTCCCCTTTCTTTAAATATAAAACAGTTATTTCTTTTGACATTTAATGCATATTTTATGATGATTTAAGAATTTTATCACCTATACATAGTAGGTTATCTCAATAATAGTTTGATTCATTTAATAGTTTAATTATGGTAAAAAATCCATTGAAAACCCTATGCCATACATTTTTTAATTTCTATGTTAACCCTATATTTATTTAAATAAAAATTGGGGTTTTAAGGGATTTTAAAGATTTAGAGAAACTCTATGAATTTGTCATAGATTTTTAGGGTTATGGTCTTAAACTTTGAAGGTGTAATTTTGTTTACTAAATGCATTTATGAATTTTACCCTGAAATTTTTGGATGGTTTTTATGTGATTTGTATTTAATATTATATTTAATGATTTGGTTATATAAATTTGATCCATAAGTCTAGGAATGGAATTTAAGAAAATATTATAGAGACAATTAAGCAAGAAACATTCCTTGTACTCTTATTAATGGATTATGAATTTTTTTCATTTTAATGTTATGTGGTTGATTCCCCATTATGGTATGATTATTCAATTTTATATATATGAAAATTAGGGTTTCTTCTATGATAGATGATTGAGGTTGTGGTTTATAATTATAGTTTATTGATGACATTAAATTATTTTTTGAATGATTGTTTGGATCACATCCATTTTAGTTCATGGGATGTCAGTCCATATTGGTATGAAACCTAGAAACACTTTCTACACTATTCTATGATCATTACTCTAGCTAGTGGCCCAAAATTGATAGTTTTATCTATATAAGGAGTTACCCATCAATAATGATGGGTAGGGTAATAGTGGGAGTTAGAGTAGGTTATTGTTATCTAGAACCAGAAATTATATAGATTTATAATGATGTAATTGTTTCAGTCCATCCCAAAGGCTATTATTTTCATGGGATGTTTGAGGTATTTACCTTAAATGATGGTATGAATTGGTTATGAACTAAGAATTATTAACATTATATGTCAACCTAGTTACCTCACCACAAGGTTTGAATCAAATCAAGTACAAAAAGAAGCCTCGTGTATATCATAAAATAGATATATCATCAAATTACCTCATATAAGAAAACCATATTTAAGAACGAGATATAAAAACCAATATAAAAGGCCAATCTCAAAAAATAAAATAATGTCATGCCCAAAGACAAAACCACATTTTCATGTGAACATATGCCCCCACCATTCAAACCCACTGTGTAGGAAACAAAAACCGATGGAATATCGAGAGACACATGAAACCCATCCCCTTTGTTGTATATTTAAAAACCATATCTGCAAACACATAAAAGAAAATGATGGGTATGGGAAAACACCACATAGATACCATCATTAATCTATGATTTTTCATTCACCATGAAACTTCTAGTTATTGATTTTAAGAACAAAACCATGTTTATAAATATATCTTATTTTAAAACAGATTCTTTAAAATAGAATTTTTCATTTACATCATAAAAATCCATTTTCAAATACACAAGAATATTAGGATAATCATGATTGAAAATAATTTTAGATATAATAAAAAACATTCCTATAATAGAATATAACCATGTTAGAATATAAAACAAGCACTACTATAAAAACAGGCTTTATCATCGCTCAAAACGGGCTTTAACAGTGCTAAAAAAAAGTTTTGTAATACTTAGCGCTAATTAAGGGGGGTCCCCTTTATCAGCACTTTTTTAGTGCTGATAAATTCTCTTGTTGATTTAACATGTAATTCTAATGTAGCACACCCATCATGACCTGCAAAAAAATTAACATATCAAACAAGCAGTTCACACAGATAAAATATGCAGTGGTAATCAATTTGGGATCAAACGATTGGAAAAAATCCATACCTAATGTGATTTAATAATTATTCGTTATGATTATCAAAAGGTATAATTAAATATTATCTCTTCCAAATGATATCTTACATTTCCTAAAAAAAATATAGAGAGAGTTTAATTTCAGACCCTTAAGAAAAATTTGATTTAGGCAGGCATGCGATTTATTATTCATATTTTTTTGTGGTTAAGATTAATATCAAGAATTGATATGGAATTTGTTTATAGATTTTGAGTTAATTTTGGGATATTTTACCTTATGAACTAGAGAGTATCCCCTGAATATTCCTCAGGGTAGATGGATTTGGGTGTTTCTTGGAAAACATAGGGAAATGTGTTCTTGTGGTTGATGCCTTTGTCTTATTGTGTGTTGTCTTATTTTCACGCCATTTATAGAATTTATAAATGGTGGGGAGATATATTCTTATTCTTTGTTCATCCTAGACTCTTGATTAGTAGTCATGTAATTATTTTATTTGGGGATACAATTTTGAAGAACCCATGTGGGTACAGTTTCATGGGGATGTTTTCTATTCATTTTGAACTTTTACTATTTTACATACATAGGAAAAGGATAGGGATGTATGGATCCAAGTAAAAAAATGAAACTTACCTTTTTAAAGGAATTGTTAAGAACATGGGTTGTTCATGGTTAAGAGAAACCATGTGGTATGTATTTACAATTTAACTATTTCATTTTGAACGATTGGAACATGGTTAGTTAACTATTTGTTCAAACTATGTAGAAGAGGGTTTCTTATCCAATGGATCCAAAAATGTTGGTGAACAGTTTGGAAATCTTCCCAACCAGACCATGAATGTTGCTGATGATATGGAATAATTTAAGGAATTTCAACCTATTTCATCTCATCACCTTACAGAAACATAGTCTAAGAGACCTTTATATTGAAAATTTATCCAATTTAAATCCTATATTGTTTTTTCATTCCATTTCGTTCTTCTCCCTCTCCTTTTCTTCTTTGTTTTCATCCATCACCATGAACTCTAGGGCTAAAGGTATATATTTAGGGTGTGTGATGAATTATTAATGGGGGTTTACTATCTATGGACTACTTAAGAATCTATTAGGCTTTTCTATGTTTCTTATGTCATAGGTAATGACTTTTGTATTCTTTTCTATACCTCAGTTGTGGTTTTCACATTAAATTTTTTTCCATTATAAACAAAAGAGAGATACATTGAGTGATACAGGTCATATTGTGCCTCTTATTGCGATGTGGTTGAATCTTACATGTCACAAATGACCCATGGATCCTTCTCCTAAAGTATCAATACAATGTGAATGCATTTGTTTTTTTTCTCTATGTCAGTTGTTGTTTTCACATAAAATTCTTTAAATTTTAAATAAATGAGAGACACTTTGAGTGATTCTTGACACACTGTGCCTCAGATTGAGGCAATGTTGACTTATAAACGTCACACATAGCCCGGGGATTGTTGGCCTATATTATTGTCACGATATGAATGAATTTGGTCAGTTTTATGTATGTCATTTGTTGTTTTCACATAAAATTTCGATCATTTTAAACAAAAGAGAGACACTTTGAGTGATATTGGTCACATTGTGGCTCTGATTAAGGAGGGGCTTACCCATACACATCACACGTGACCCATGGATCATTGGAATAATGTATAAAAATTATCCTAATGCATTTGGTTGTTTTTCCATATATTAGTTGTTGTTTTCACTTAAAATTCTATCCATTTTAAACAGAAGATAGAACATTGAGTAATATCGGCAACACTGTGCCTCAGATTGAGGTGTGCTGACTTGTACACCTCAAAAATGACCAATGTATCATTATCCTAAAGTATCAACATAATCAAAATGTGTTTGGTTGGATTTTCGTATGTCATTTGATGTTTTCACATAATATTCTGTCCATTTTAAATTAAAAAGAGACAGTTTGAGTGATACTGGCCACACCATGCCTTGAATTGAGGTGGGTATTACTCATACATATCACATATGATCCCTGGATCATTGTACTAAAGTATCAACATAATAGGAATGCATTTGTTCAGTTTTATATACGTCAGTTGTTGTTTTCACTTAAAATTCTATCCATGTTAAACAAAAGAGAGACACTTTGAGTGATACTGGTCACACTATACCACAGATTAAGTTTGGGTTGATGTACACATCACAAATGACCCATGGTACATTCTCCTAATGTACCAACACAATCTTAATGCGTTTTTTTGGTTTTTCATACATTAGTTGTTGCTTTCACTTAAAATCTTGTACATTTTAATCAAACTAGAGACACGTTGAGTGATACTAGCCACACTGTGACTCGTATTAAGTCGATGATGACTCTTACAATTCAGATATGACATGTGGATCGTTGGCCTAATGTATCAACAAAATAATAATGTGTTTTTTATCTTTTCATACGTCAGTTGTTGTTTTCACTTATATTTCTGTCCATTTTAAACAAAAGAGAGTCAATTTGAGTGATACTATTCACACCATGCCTCAAATTGAGGAAGGGTTGATTTGTAAACATAAAAAATGACCAATGGATTGTTATTGTAATTTATCAACACAATCTGAATGCGTTTAGTCGGTTTTCCGTATGTCAGAAGTTGTTTTCACTTAAATTTTTTCCATTTTAAACAAAAGAGAGACACTTTGAGTGATAATGGTCACACCGTACCTCGGTTTAAAAAGGGGATGACTCATAAAAGTCAAAAATGACCCATTGATCATTCTCCTAATGAATAAACACAATCCTAATGCATGTGGTCAGTTTTCTGTATGCCATTTTTTGCTTTCACTTAAAATTTTGTCCATTTTAAATAAAAGAGAGACACTTTGAGTGATACCAGTCACACCGTGCCTCAGATTGAGGTGGAGTTGATTCATAAACATATTAAATGACCCATGTATCATTATCCTAATGTATAAATACAATCCAAATGTTTTTGGTCAGTCTTTCATACGTCATTTTTTTACTTAAAATTCGTTCCATTTTAAACAAAAGAGAGACACTTTGAGTGATACCAATCATACTATGCAGCATATTGAGGGGTAGTTGACTCATACACATCATAAATGACCCATGGATCATTATTATAAAGTGTCAACACAATCTGGATTTGTTTGGTCGGTTTTCCATACATCAGTTGTTGTTTTCACTTAAAATTATGTCCATTTTAAACAAAAGAGAGACACTTTGAGTTATACAGGTCACATCATGCCTCAGAATGAGGTGGGGTAGACTTGTACACATTATAAATGACCCATGAATATTTTTCCTAATGTATCAACAAATCCTAATGTGTTTGGATGTTTTTACATACATTAGTTGTTGTTTTCAATTAAATTTTGTCCATTTTAACCAAAAGAGAGACACTTTGAGTGATACCAGTCACACCGTGCCTCGGATTGAGGCAGGCTTGACTCCTACCCATAAAAAATTAACCATGGATCTTTATCCTAACGTATCAACATAATTTGAATGTGTTTATTCAGTTTTCCATATGTCAATTTTTGTTTTCACTTACAATTATGTCCATTTTAAACAAAAGAGAGACACTTTGAGTGATACCAGTCACACCATGCCTCAGATTGAGGTGG
This sequence comes from Viscum album, assembly GCA_963277665.1. Classification (NCBI taxonomy): domain Eukaryota; kingdom Viridiplantae; phylum Streptophyta; class Magnoliopsida; order Santalales; family Viscaceae; genus Viscum; species Viscum album. Next base: position 474,334,618 of record OY728128.1, read on the forward strand.
TGTTGACACGTACATGTCACAAATGAACTATGGATAATTGTGATAAATTGAAAACATGGATTTGTGGAGGACACCATATAGAGGATGGAGGTTTCAACAATGTTCATTTTCTTATTATGGATAATCAGAAAACATATAATTTCTACCAATGAAAATGTTCAACGAATGGGAATCCATTTGGAATATCGACTCACATACTGAAATCAATTTAGTATAGAGACGTTTATTCATAATTTCTTTTAATGTGATTGTTCATGCGTGATATGAAGATATTTTGGAGATTTTACTGGTTTTTCTTATCCAAATACAAAAGAAAAGTGGTTCATAATTCATGCATGTTGCTGGTGCATTTCATCTGTTAAAATGGAAAAATGACACATTGTAGAAAATATGTTTTTTTAATAAAAGTTACAATTTTCCTACAAACATTTACATACAACAATGTTTCAACTTTTGGACTCTATGAACCCCTCTTAAAAATGTTTTCCAATGGTACACGTCCCCAAGTCAGATCATCATGATATTTGTGTACAATCTTCACTCAGGTATGTGGCCCACTCATTTCTGAACAAATATATATTGTCTTTTGAATATGAGTATTTTCGATAGTCAGATTAGTAAAAAAAATATATAAACAAGTAATTAATAAATAATTTAAATGAAGGAGTAGTTTTATTTGAAAATACCTCTTTAGGGATACTAGTTTGTTGATGGAAAACGATCTCTTACATAAATTTACAAACATAATAACCACAATCTTTTCTTTTGTTTTGTTTTTGACTCTGCAAAAACGTTGATCATTAAGAGAATAAGTAACATGTTTTGATACGTGTTTGGATAGAGAAATTTTATTATATATACCATGATACTTGTCCATACATAGTTCTTGCTCGCCTCTTTATACATAGTCCATGTCCTCATTCCATTTTTTAGAAGATATTGATACACTACCCAATCATAACAGAATCCTCAATAAAAGATAATATAAATTATATAACAAGATTTTTATTCATAAAATGTAGGATATAGTGTCCTAAAAATTCACAAACTCCATCATGTGTTGTTTGTTGGTTGGATATCCTTGCATTGAATCCAGAAAATAAATATTTTGAGTACCTAATTTCACCACAATTAGAAGCCAATGTTTCCTAAAAACACAAAAAGTAATAATTAATGAAATAAGTGAAAATATAATGACATGATTTAATCGTATATTTTTACCCCTACTTGGTTGGTATTCGGAAGATTTTGTCATCTGTAATATTTCATTCAAATTTTTTCAGCAAGACTTTCACAATTTCATCCCTTATTGATGGATCTAATTTCGTTAGTTGTGTAGATGTGGTATGCAGACTAACAAGTCAAAATTTGGGATCATGGGAAAATACAGTATAATTTTTTCATATATACACCAACCAATAATATTAAATTCATTTAGTCATAATTAGCACAATATATCAGCTTTTAGAAAATCAATTCATGAAAACATATCACATATATAAATTTACAATTGTGACGCCTAGCCAATTGTATATAAGGATATCATTTACATTTTCAGCAGTAATGAAATATTCAATTTCCTCTCCATATATATTATTTTTAAAAATAACTATATGAATACTACCACTTTTTATCTTTGTATCTACTTGAGTATTCAATTCTAATAAATGTGGATAGAGAACATGAGGTGTAATTGTGCATTCAATAGATCTTTTGGATCAGTTGGTCAATCCTTTAGATGATTTTGAGCCCACGATACTTGTCACCCCCTTCCCACTCTTCGTCTATAATAACATTCATTGGTTTACAATTTTTTTCATTAATTGATTAAGTTTTATCTTAAGAAAATGGAAATAAATACCTTTTTTCACATATACTCTTACTAGTTGTGATGGCCAGGAAATGAATGTCCCAATAGCCTTCTGGACTGTATGAATTTCATAGAAATCAATTGGAATGTGCAGCTCTACATTTGGCTCATGAGATATAGTAATCGCCACTTTCAGATGATCTGTTGGAAGTGGTCTATTATGCAGCTTGTCCTCTAGGATGTTGAACACCGTAGACCTAACTAAAAGGTGATAGGTGGGTGTTGACAGATATAAGTCACAGTCATTATCACCCAGTAGAATATCAGCATAGTAAAAGTATTAGTGTTTTTATGATTCACATTTCATTAGAACAATTATTAGAATACTGATTACCACGGCTAAGATAGCTATTTGAGGGGAATGACTTGCCACAAAGTTGGCGGGGGTGGGGTGGGATCTTCAGGCACTGGTTGTTCCTGAGTTCTGTCTTCTCCTTGGTTCTCACCCATAAAAGTTTCTAGAAACTTCCCATGGAATTGGAGTTGTTCCTCATAATTTGATAGTATTTCTCTCATTTGTTTCATTTCCTCATTTAGATCATCTGTGTTTTTTTCAAAATATACTCATTGAGTCACCCCAAACCCAACAACTCTGACACAACCATGTTGTTCTGGCTGCTTCACTACTACAAACACTACCTTTATTAGTGCTAAAAATGGCTTTTATCAGCGCTAGAAAAGCGCTGATAAAGCCAGCGTAGATAGGGGGGGTCCCCTTTATCAGCGCTCTAAAAAGTGCTGATATAGGACCCCTTTATGAGCGCTAAAAAAAGCGCTGATAAAGGGGTCCTATATCAGCGCTTCCTTTATCAGCGCTTTCGTTTTAGCACTGATAAAGGACCCTTTTATCAGAACTTTTAAAAAAGCGCTGATAAAAGTTAAAAAAATTAAAAAAAATTAAAAAATTTAAAAAAATTTAAAAAAATTTAAAAATACTGCCAATCGGGGGGGGGGGGCATTTATAGCGCTTGAACCCCCCCCCCTTTTACAGCACTTTTCGGCCCCTATACAACACCCCACGCACCCCACGCACCCCCTCCACCCTTTAACAATGCTTGCTCCAATATTCCCTATGCGCGCGCACCCCTGCCTCCACCAGGATTTAAACTCGAGACCTCCCCCATGCGCGCCTAATCCCTTAACCACTACTCTATTTTGATTTGGTTTCCAATTCATGATATCTCTCTATATATATATTTATATATTTAGTTATATTTATTCGTATAGTAATATATATTTATATTAATAGATATATATAGTTATATTATAATATATAGTTATATAGTTATATTATAATATATAGTTATATAGTTATATTATAAAATATATAGTAATATTAATATATATATAGTGGTATTAATATATATTTATATATATATATATATATATATATTTAGTTGTATTTATTCGTATAGTAATATATATTTATATTAATATATATATATAGTTATATTAACATATATATATTTATATTAACATATATATAGTTATATTAACATATATATAGTTATATTAACATATATATAGTTATATGAATATATATGAATATATACTTATATAGTTATTTTAGTATATATATATATAGTGATATTAATATATATATTTATGGTGATATTAATATATATATTTATAGTAATACAAATATATATATATGTAGTTATATTAATATATATATAGTTATTAGATTAATATATATATATAGTTAGATTAATATATATATAGTTAGATTAATATATAGTTATATAAATATTCATATATTGGTATTATAAATAAAATGGATGTTAGTTATTATTTAGATAAAGCTAAAATATTTTATATGTAAATATATTTTATTATTTATATTTATAATTAAATTTTTAGGTGTGACTATTTAAAAAATATGAATATATTGTTATATAAATGATTATAAATAGCAGTGCATTATAAAAAATGATGAAATTTCAAAGAAATAATATTAATATGAATGTAATAACTTGGAATAAATTCATACCCCACCAAAAAAATCCAATAATACCCCCTTAAACGAGGGTCAAAATCCACAAAATGCTAAAAAATCGGGGTACCCCGACTAAAAACTCAGTTTTGGAGGCCTTCTGAGCCTCTTTTGGCCTCAAAAATCGCTTGACTAGGGTCCCTTGAGTAAAAGCGACGTAGAGCTTGTCGCAGGATTCGATTTGATATGTGGTAGAGCTGAAACAGACACCCGGATCAAAAGTTATGGCCGTTTGAAGTTTGAGTTGCGTTTTCAACATATTTTGGATCTTTTTTTAATTATTTTAATTTTTTTAGTCCTCAAATTTTTATTAAATGACTATTACTTCATAATTATTATCAAAATATTAATTAAAAATATTTTTTTTAATTTTTTAAGAAGTCATATTCACTAAATATCTTATATATTATGTATAATAAGTGTAAATGTACATTTATACTTATCTAAAATATATTTAAAAATTATATATTATATTTATATAACAATATAACTATATTTATATATTAATATATTAATATATGTTAATTGTTTTTTGAATCCGACCCTTTATCAGCGCTACTAAGCAAGCGCTGATAAGGGGACACCCCTTTTTCAGCGCTTTTTCGTTAGCGCTGATAAAGGGGGGCACTGCGAAAAATTGTTTTTGTGGTAGTGCTTCAAGGCCATCGATAATTATTCTACATCTGAACAGGAGTATCAATTGAATTTTTATTGGACCCTTTAGTTGTTTTGGATGATAACCGAACAGTCGACCACTTTCGGTTTGCGGGTTCTGGAACATAAAATACTTGTTCCACTTGTGATTACATTATAAATTATTCATCTATGTATCCTTCTTTACTAAAATCAACATTCACAAATCCCAATTCATCTATTTTAACACCACTGTTGTTATCAACCCATCTGCATTGAAAAATCTACAATTAGAATGTAATATAATCCAACTCTCATATTTGTTTGATAATGACAAGGTATGACATATTCACATAAATTGGATTTCTATCCTTACTACCAGAAACATGCATCTCTTCAGCCACAAGTGTAGCTTCACTATTTGTCATGATATTATCTTCATCATGTTCATCTGTATAAAATGTATGACCATTAATTACATAACAATTTTAATATAAAACATACACACTTGGTCAAGTGACTATACATCAATGTCATTCTGAAATTGAATTCATATTTTCATCTAACTCTTAAAAATTATGGTCTCAAAACCATCCTATAAATCCGTGATTATGTGTATTTGATATCAATTTTCAGCCCTAGATGGAACCAATTTCCTAGGAATTTCTTTGTGGGTTTCAATATATGGAGTAACCTCCCAATTTTTATTCAAAACCTAATGGTGGGTCTGCTCCCGATCAGTAATATTGATTGTCACAACATAATTTCCTCAAATTCCCTCACCCTCAATGCATTCAGTTTGATAAGATTTCGGGAGACCAATGCTTTCCACATCACATAGGTATTTAGTACAGAATTCAATGGATTCCTCAACAATACATCGCTCTATAATAAAGCCCTCTGGCCAACATCGATTTTTGAGATACGGTTTCAAAATCATTAAATGTTGTTCAATGAGGTACATCAATATAGAGTCCACAAGACCAAAAAGTCGAATATTTCTCACCAAGTGAACCATCAAATGATCCATCAAATTAAAGATTGTTGGTAGGAATAACATTTCTAATTCACATAATATGATGACAATTTCTCTTTCCATTGCTGGAAATTTTTTCTTATCTAAAACATTGTTGCATATAGCTTTAAAAAAGAAATAATTTTTGGTTAACGTATGATGAACATTCTCTGGAAAAAATCAACATAAAGCAACATGAATTGAATCTTTGATAAAAACATTGCAGTAATTTGATTTACAACCTTTTAACTTCAAATCATTAATTGAGAAAATGTTCTTGATATTTGATGAATGCCCTTATGGAACCCTTACAACATTGAATAAGTTTCAAAACTGATATCACTCTTCCCTAGAAAGAGTGTAACTAGATAGAAGATGAAACATTCGATTTTCACCTTTCATGGGAGCCAACTCTTCTCATATTCCCATTTCAAACATGTCCAACCTTACCTTAATTTTGTCCTTTGTTTTTCCAAGGTCATTTAGCAATGTTCTGATAACACTGTCACATACATTTTTTTCCACATGCATCACATCAAGAAAATGACTGATATGTAGACCATTTTAGTATGGTAATTCAAAGAAAACTCAACTATTTTTCCAATCGATTTTCGTAAGGTTTTTCAAAAATGTTTTTGCAAAAACAGTGTTCGTTTCTTTTACTTTCTCATACTACGGATCACCGGTTAGTGGAGACAGTGTTGTGCATTGTTCTGAACATCCATTGAATGATGTCGTCCAACATTGGTACTTATACCGATAGGGTAGAAATCTACGTTGTCCTAGAAACACATATTTCGATGAATGCTTCAACCTAATTGATTTTGTATCCTCTTTACACACTGAACACCCTTGTGTTCATTTAATTCTATATCCGAAAAAATTTTCACAAGTAGGTAAATCATTTATCATCCCATACAAAATTTCTCTCAATGTTATGTATTCATTTTTATAAGAATCATACAATAAAACACATGAATCCCAAAATAACTTCAAATCATTTTTTAAAGGATCCAAATAAACATCAATATCGTTACCTAGTTTTTTTGGTTCTGATATAAGCATAGATAACATGATGAATTTCCGTTTCATGCATAACTAGGGTGGGAAGTTATAATTTACCAACATAACAGACCATGTACTATGAGTGTTGGTTTGAAAACCAAAAATGATTCACTCCAACTATAGATAATTCAAGATGAAGGTTTCTCGGCTCATTTCCAAATTCAGGATACTCATGATCAAATCTCTTCCATTGAGAATAGTCGATCAGGTGACGTAATTGGAAATCTTTATTTCTTTTATCTGCATTCCTTGATAATTGTCTTGCAGTTTCATCACTTCCATATAGACACATAAACCTTGGAATGATTGGAAATTACTATAAAACATTCATAGGACTGGATTCGTCTTTCTTATATCGAGGAGTACCACACTTTAGGAATTCAATAAGTGATTTGTTATCCTTGTGAAAACATATACAGTCTTTCGGGTAGGTATGCATTCATTCAGAAATCATACTCATTGAGTGTAGCATTCTTTTAGCTTCATATGTCCGGCTCAGGAGCTCAATATCTTCTGGGGGAATGTTATTCAAGTGGGGAAGCAGTTACTTAAAACTAACATCACCCCATCTGTTTCCAATTTAAATTTATAAAACATCATTATAGCTGACAATGCTATATATTTAGTGTAACCAGCATACAATGACATCTTTGCACAACTCATGAACATCTCAGACAATTTTGGGCAATCACGGAGTTCATCATCAACTATCCTTGTCATTTCCTCAATACTATCTTCATCATCATTGATATCTGTAATCACATCCCCCATATGGTCTTATTCATTATCCATATTTCTAATCATATCTGATGATCCATAAAACACAGTTTTATCCCAGCGAATAGCTACATTCTCTTTTCCTTCATGTTTATTCCAAAATTTATAACTTTGATCTATTTAGTGACATATCAAATGTTCTTCCAACACCTCTGGAGTAATTAGTCTAGAATAACAACAACGTAAACACGGATAAAGGATTTGAGAAGGATCCTTTTCATGATCCTTTTCAAACATGATGAACACATTCACTCTATTCTCATACTCTATTTTTCAAACGATCAACATCCATCCAATATTTATTCATATCCATCATATTTGAATCTCAAATATTATTATTTATGATTAAAATTGGAAAAACAAGATTTCTAAATACAAATGAAGAGAACCAATTCCTTATAAAAATAGAGATTAATAGATCCTAACCATTCAAATAATTATTAGGAAATCAACAGAACTAGGATAGACCCTCCCTCAAATTCAACACACATTTTAACCCCCTTACCAGTATTTCTAGCACCTACCACACTTGATGAAAAACATGAATCATTCTTTTAACCACCCCTACTCTCCACCTCATTCATAATAAAATATTCACATTAAAAAGTCCAAAACAAGTAACCAAACTCAAATAAAATGAAAACAAGGATACAATCTTGATGATAAAACTAATATATTAGATACATTTCCAAACACAAAGGGGTTCATGGGGGAGACAAATAACCTAGGTTTATCAAAAATTACTACTTAAAATCATAGGTTTTGTTAGCCAAATTAACATAAGGAATAGAAAATTGAGGTTAATGAATATAAATTTTATCTAGAACATATAAAGTATATAAAATTACTCACCCTCACCTTCCCTAAAGTTGTAAATAATATCCACATTCACATCTTACATCCATTCCATAAAAAAGCACATTCCTATACAAAGGGATAGACAACAATCCCTTAGTGTTAAAAAACTCACACATGAGGGGACAAAAGTATAAAATAGTGATAAAACATCCTTCATATAGGGGTGAATTTTTCAAGGGTAAATCAAGAGGGCCAAACAAGATTTAAATGATACACTATATAATGTAAAATCTTGACATTTACCATAAAAAATAGCATATAATTCCAATCCAGTTCACACTTCATCAATCATCTCTTAATATAAATTAAAAATTTATTAGAATCACAATCACTCCATAAAATCATTTCCAATACATCATTTAAATAATTTTCCTTTCTCAATGAAATATGAAACAATCCAAAGAAGGCTCCATGAACCCTACTCTTCCAAAACTCAATGCATAGAATTTCAAGGAAATAAAATTTTCCCAAAAAACAAAATATTTTCTATTTTTACTCACACTAAAACCTATTTCAAATAAATTTTCCATTACCCACACATTTCAAAATTTACATTTTAATAAAACACAAGAATAACATACAGTTAAAAAACCAACATTATTGGTTGATACCCCTTGCAAAATCAAACATAAATCAAGAATAATTTCAAAACATTCCATTCATAATTTGAGCAACATAAAACTCATATTTAAAAATTCACAACAAGACAAACATTCTTAATTATCATGTTTCCTTTTTAAAACCTACACCCAAACCCATTTTCACCACTAGTGCCTTTGAAAACATATTTTACACCTTTAAAACAAACAGTAATACCCTTTCTATGAAGTATTAAATTACAACACACACTAAGAATAACCATTTCCTTTATTAAAATTCATTTTAAACACATTGGAATGAAAAATGCTTCAAAAACACAATTCTTGCCACTAAATTAAATTATAGAACAAGAATAAATGCACAAAAAACATATATAAAAACATATATAAATTTTAGGTCATGGAACCACTAATATTGGGTAATGAAATTTCTAAAAACCAATGTGGAATCCTGATCTCAACTCAACTTCCCCAAAAAGAAATCCTAGAAAGGATAGATTTACCCAAAAACAATAAGATTAAACCCTAAATCACAAGATTAAATCCTATCAATATAACCCTACACTCTAGAAAAGATAATCCTAATAGGTGAAGTGGGAGACTTACCTAGAGTAGATTTCACCCGTAATAGAGGGAGAGAAGAATCGTCAAGTGGTTAGGGAACCTTTTTTGCTACGTCGAGAGGGGAAGGCGCGACTGACGGAGGGGGAGGTGCATGGGAGGAGTCCCCAACTTTTGAGAAATGAAGTAGTAGGGTTCAGAGGGGAGGAGGAGAAGTCAGGTTTGTGGGGAGGAGGATCCGTGGAAGGGGTTCGAGGGGGAGGATAAGGAGTAGGGTTCAAAAATGAGTAGGGATAGCGAAGGTGGTCTGACAAAGAGGAGATTGGGGGAAGGAAGTGTTCATAAGGGTATAGTACCGTGAACGCTTGAGGATGTGATACATAAATGGCACTGTGAACCCAATTTTATAAAATGGGACTATGGTTTTATCAGCACTATAAAAGTGCTGATAATGGGTGCCTTTATTAGTGTTGATTTACCACTGATAAAGGGATTAGTTATCATTGCCAGTAAAGGGATGATAAAGGGATCCTTTATCATTGCTTTTAATTAGATCTAATAAAGATTTACCTTTATCAGTGCTTTTTACATAGCGCTGATTATTCTTGGTTCTTCCCTGGCCTTTTTTTGTTGTATTGAAGATGATTAATGGAAACCAAGAGCACGAAAATAAGTGGGATCTAACCAATGGGAATATATGAATTGGATATATATGGAACACTAAGACATGAATAATGTGAATCCTAATGATATTGTGCCCTCCCATAGTATATCAAAGACACAATCATAACCCCTGGTGGGGCCTCACTCACTATGGTTTGCATATGTCCATACCTATGGTTCCAAAATGATTCCATTTTCTATGTTTCATAAAAAAATTATAAACCATTCTCAAAATTTTAAACAAAAATTCAAAATAGAATCATCAATAATCACATGTTTGAAAATCTTTTATCATTTAAAACCCATCATTGATGAATTTAACGATACACATAATGTTTATAAATCAATTTTTAATGAAAAATTACCTAAAAAAATTTCGAAATCCACCCTAGATGTAATATTATAAAATAACCTCATATATTTCAAATCAATGAATTTTACAAATCAAATTGAAGGAAATTTACATGAACAAAAGGTGAATCAAGGTATAGAATCATTGTACATAGACACATACCTCTCCAATGGATAAAACCTTGTTTCTTCTAAAAATATAGATTCGAATCATGGGTATATGATCCTCATGAGCTCATATCTATAATGTGTTGGACCAATAAAATGAAATCTTCGTAGGATTCTTCTAGATAGAATAAAAGTATTAAAAAACACTTCCTGGACCACATTGGACTTGAAATATATGCCAGAGGGAGAGAAGAAGCCATTTATTTATGGAAATCAGAGGTAAAAGTTCACATATAACCCCTCATTGATGTCATATGTGGTTAGAGTCGTTGTTACTTATAGAATACCAAGTGAAATTTTAGAATTTACAAAAATGAAACCACAACAAAAAAATTATTGATGGTTCCCCCCAAGTCTGGAGGTCTTTCCCATGTGACCGACCATGTTGACAAGTTACACCATGTTCATGATTCTTAGGTGTTTTTGGTCTGGCCATGACATCCACCACACCAATGGTGAGGCTTGTTTATCATGGTGCACATGGAGATCACCAATAAGACATGTTTGAAACCTTTCCCAACATTTGGAATGGTGGTTTGATCCATTTTATACTGGAGGCACAAAGGTATGCCATTACCTCCACAGAGGTAAAGTTCCTACCTATTTTCCTCCATAAATTTGAAAACTTGAATGTTAAGTCACATTCCACCTCCAAATAATAAAAAACATAAATGTTAATAAATAAATAATCTCTAAACTTGATTATAAATATTAGAGTGTGACATTTCTACCCACTATAAAATCATTCATCCCCAAGAAAAGATCAATATTATAAACCCAAAATGTTATAATTTCATTTATACATCATTAAGGTATTCTGATCTCATGCCACATAGTTATCCCAACCATGATTCCATATTAGTAAAATCAATGGGATCATCATTCCACAAAGAATATTACTCTATCATCCCACTATCATAATAATAATTTCAATCACTAAGGTTTCAAGATCAATATCAATATCCTCCCATTACACCTCATGGGAAGGATCAGTTTGATACCTCCTCTATTGAGAAAAATGAATCATGTCATGAATCAATGTCATGTTAGAGTTAATTATCAACCAATAATCCACCCTTCAAATACATTTACCGATCATGAAGGGTCAAAAAAACATGATGAAAACTTACCATACATACCCAACCGATGATATCCCAGGAGTGGTGATACATAGTGAAAATCCTTATCACCCACAAAAAACATCAATGGGTGATGAATAATTTCCTCAAAATATTTTATGTGTCTCTCAGTTATTTTTAAACTTATTCAAATAGACTAAAACTTTTTTTTGTCTCATGGACATGGATCAATCCAACTAAAGATTGTTATTGAAAATTATATTTTATTATAATTTAATAGATTCCATTTTAATTAAGTCATAATTACTATTTTTAAAGTATAACTCAACCCATGGAACTTTATTTTCATGTTTTCCACCAAAATCATGCACAGATTCGTAAAGCATAACCTTAAGAGTTTTAATAAAATTCTCAATCTTTCATTTTCACTAACAATGATATGATGGTATGAACTACAATTGGTTACCCATCACCACTTTAAAACTATTCAAAAACATAGATTTAAAACATGGGTCCCCTTCATAAATAACCAAATTTGAAAATAAAAACAGATTCATAAACAATCAAACAAATAGTTTTTTAATATCATTCACCGTTATTATCACCATAATAGGAAAGAAATGATCTTTTTGTATGTTATTTAATGATCAACCAAATCACATATCTAGGACTAGTAGTTAATGGTAAACTGACAATGAATCCCATTGATATGATGTCCCACTTAAACTCCAAAATAGGTAAAGGCTACAACAATATGTAAGGATTAGGGGGACCAATTTTAATCTTCTGACAATTATGATAGCATGAAATGATGTCTTTAATTAATAACATAATCCCCAGCCAATAGTACTATTTTCTAGAATAATGATACCTCATGGATGACTCAAGGAGAATATACCAACTAGACTATTGTCCATTATCCATCATCTTTTGTCTTAGAGATATCATAAAAACCATCCTACTTCCAAAAAAGGACACCAATGGGAGGTAAAGACCAGTAACCCATGGTCTTCCCACTGTTAAGGATTTTACTAAAACACTAAAAATCAATGATTGTTTCATTACCAAGAAAACATTGATCACAATTTGATGAATTATATTTAACACAATATATGAAAACATCCCCATAATCCCCCTATATAACTAATATCATCTCAATGAACAAGATCATTAAATATCACTCTAATACCTATTCTATCAAGCATTGTGTTGGAAACTTATTTCTAGTCACATCAATGACAAAAACCCTTTTTACATGTGTATATGAAAAATTAAAATAAAACATATGAATATAAACAACCCAAAACTATTCCAAACCTTCTTGTATCTTTGGGTGCAAATATTATTTATACTCTTATGGTCAGAAAACACAATGAACTTCACATGGGAAATTTTTTTGAACTATGTCTTGAATGTATGCATCACTATATCCAACTAGATTTTATGGATAGTTTAATTTTTCTTAGAAAGATTCAGTTTGTTAGAGTCGTATTCTACAACTTGTTTCCCATTTATTAAAACAAATTCTAATATCATACCCGAGGAATCACAAAAAACATCTAAGGACAAACCTAGTTCTAAATGAATCAAAACTATAGAAGAATTAAAAATCACCTTTAGTTCCTCTAATGATATTTGAAATCTTTTATTGCTTTCAAACATGAAACCATTACTGGTTTACTTAGTCAAAAATGATATATTCTTTGATAATTCCTAAAAATTTCTGTAATATCATGATACACAAAGGATTATTTGGATCTCAAACACATTTTTTGTCTATTCCTACAATATAACAGCTTATAAGGTTTATGGATTCACTAAGATTCCCTTATAAGATATAAAATTTCCATGAAAACATACCAATTGAATCCAAAGTAACATTTAGATAATATTACATACAAACGATGTTCCTTTAGTGTTACACAGATGATATCTAAATGAACCACGAGTTCCTCCTCCAACGTAGAGTACAACAAAATATTTTCAACAAAAATTCCCAGAATATAGTTTAGAAATTGTTAAATGATTTAATTAATCTATTCCATAAATATCATATTATCATTATGGAGACCAAATAGTGTATCCAAATACTCATAATGTCCATACCTACTCCTAAAGTGTGTATTAGGAATATCTTCTTCTCAGACACTTAAATGATGATATGGTGAATGAAGATCAATCATAGCAACCATATAACTCTATTAAATCAGTAATTTATGTCATAATCCCTGTAAAATGATAATTTATCATATTATCCAAATCATTAAAATATTCAATGATAAATACAATACTAGAGTATTTGATCCTATTTATTTAGAAAAGGAATTGGTGGATCCTAATCTGGTGTGCTATAATGAATAAATAATTTGGCCTCATGATCTATTAGAATAAATTTAATCTTCATAAAGATAGTATGTTACAAATGATATGATGTAATAGATATTTTATTTATCCCCTTAATCAATTAGATATAAAAATAAAAAACTTTTTATGGTAGTAACCTCGAAAAATGAATAAGAAAAATATTTGGGTATCCAACCTCCATATCAAGAGGTGAACTATACGAACACTTATCAACAACATAAAGAAACTTATTTTCTAACTAAAATTACATAATTATATCCTCAAACAAATAATAAATTCTATTTTGGATCTAGGGTCACTATAACCTTGAATTATATTAGTAACCCCATCGGAAAAAACAAACTGAACACAAAGATAAAAAAAATCAATCAGAGATATGTAGATAACCATTGTTTCTATTCTAATTATGTGGTTGAGTATATAAAGAACCTGAATAAAAAATCCCACATGAAATAATGGTTTTTGGTCATGAAATGGAACTCAAAACATTATTAACCCTATTACTTCCTCCTTTCTAATAGATTATAATAATACATCGTGAATTGAAAAAGATCCAAGTGTAATCCCAACACATAAATCAACTTTGATGATATAAAATAATGAGATGCATATAAATTAAAAAAAATCAAGTACTATAGGGGATGATATAACCAATTTACCGATCCTAGTAGCTGACTATATTTTAGATTTCTTGGGAACATATTCCATTACAAAAACACATCCATACAGAACTCCTCCCTATGCTTTCTTCACAACATGTATGTACATCATTTCATGTAAATGATATCATTCATTTATTTTATGTCAGAATGTTTCTGAGTTTCTTTAGTAAGTGTTAATATTATTCTAATTCCATGGGATATCCTTTATAAAAACTGATATAGTTAAATATATTTTCTACAATGATGGAACATATTTGGTTTCATGATATATTCAGGCTTAGTATATTCAGGCTTTTGAAACTTTTAGAAAACCACACAATCTGATGCCAAGAAATCCCCAAAAAATACCCATGATGTAAATTGAGTATCCTAAATAAGCTACCAATTCTATCCAAATTAAACATAGCAGATAACTACCACTATAATTAGGAATTACATAAACCTATTATCTAAGGTATGTTTGACTTATCCATGGGTTCTTTATCAACCTATTCAATGAATTTTCACAGGCAGAAGAGCATCTGCATCAACCAAATATCATCCCTCGAAACCATATTGAACCTCTAATCATTAAGGAGACCATTATAAATAAGCTCAGGTGATTGGTGAACTAAATCAGTGAAATTGGTTTCATTCTACATAACTAAATTCTCCACTTACTCTAATGTACAAAATTCATGAGTCTTTTCCAATAAAAACATTTCAATATAAAACTATTGTGTGAATAACATCTTCAATTTTATTGAGGTATGTTTCTCATGTAACTTTTCCTCGATGTTTGGATCCCATAACTTTCCTCATGTTCCATAGAGTATATATTTGGTAAAACCAATTATTGATTGTAGAGACCAAAAACCTAGTATCTTGAAGCTAATGCATTACTTTATTATATTGTTATGATTACAAGAAAGTCACACCCTGATGGACTGAATAGTTTAGAAGTTTTCGAAAACCAAATAGGAATATATGATTTAAATTTCAACATGAATGAAAAATACATTATAGCAATTCAATTGGAAACATCCATTACTCCTAGATTATACTTGCATGTCATTCATAATAATATTCATCATCATATCCTGGGGAAAAATAAAACATAAGAATGGTTTTAGCTCAGATTCACAGTATGGGTAACTAATACAACATATGTAATCATAATAATAAACATTATTCATGGTCAATAACTAAAAACACATCAATTTTAAAAATAAACTTGACCATAATATGGATGGAATAAATGATGAGTAAATAAATCAACATAATAGATCATAAGAAAATAAAACTTAGTCATGGATATTATATTTTTAAAATATCACATGGTTTATCAATTAATAATATCATAATGAGGGAATTCATAATTTTGGACATCTGAAACATATCTTTAAGGCCTCAGCCAAGATTCCTGAAAATACTAGGGTAAGGCCTCGGAAAAATAAAATTTCTATTTTGTCTCATGACACCTACAGATTCATCAAGGGGATATAGTGGACACCACCCATCAATTTATAAGTCAAATTCATTCTTAATATGAATGGGGATAAATATAAACAACATGAACATATGATATGTAAATAACTTTCCCCAATCTATAATCATAATCACTAACCTGAGTAACATGGTGAATGGTATCAAGATACACATTCATTTTACAACTAGTCATAAACAATTTAATAACATATAGTAGATGAAAATAATAATATATCGATCTCAATAAAGTATAAAATTCAACAGATGTGTTGAAATAGATGAAAATACACTAATAAAAACATTGAATAATTCTTGAGTGAAATTCCCCTTTTAATTTTCAAAGAAGATTAATTTTAAAAAGATCATTTTTATTTGTCATAATTGTTTTTATAAAACTAGTAATGAAAAAATATAGTTTTTCATAAAAAATTAGATATTTTATAAAAATAATGTTATCATAAAATAAATAATGGATGGTACATGAAATTGAGTAAGATATCGAGATGTTCCCTTTAATCGGTCTTGCATATCAGGGAGAATTGAAATGGGAACCTTGAAAAACATATATTTCTTATAAACGAAAGATGAAATGACTAGGAAATAAGATTTTGGAATGTAAGAACATTGTAACGTCCCAGACCCGGGTGCCACGCAACGGGTGCCCCGAGCCCGGTTCGCCACATGACCTCAAGCGCATTTCCCCAAACGCCAGAGGCTACGGACTAGCAGCGAGGTCCCAGGTCTGATAGTGGGGAAACTATGCCCTCATTTGTCAAAGTGTAGCACATCGGAATACAAAAATAAACATACAACATACAGCGGAAGCAATAAACATACACAACTGAAATAAATACAGCAGTGGATATAACCAACACTATATAAGTGATGATGCTACATGTTCAAGTTCTAAGAAAACATCCAGAACATGTTATACATCAATACAGTACAACAGAAAATAGAGTACATCAAAACAAGAAAAACAGCTGGCAGCGGCATCGTGAGCCTAGGCTCGGTCCCATGCCCTCCTACTCCATAGCAACAGTCAAGTACACGTATAAGGACTCTTGCCCCTATCTACAACTGTAGCAACGTAATATATTTGGGCTGAAAAGCATGACTCAAAAAGGGTGTGAGAAATATATCTCAGTAGGAACCCACCAAAGGCTCATGCCCAACTGCGTGTAAGCATGCAACAACAGTGTGCAGTAGTAAAATGCAATAAATTAAGCAGTACTCAAAAGTAACTAATTAACTGTTATATTTCCATTTCATTATCCATTTAATCCATTTAAATATTAGAAACCACCACAATGCATTTCTAGGTAAACAGTCCACGTCCTCAGAGAAAGAAAACCTTACCCTCAGGTATGCAGAATCCAACCCGAAGGTATAGCCCTCAGGCGTAACCAAAATTGCCCTCAGGTGTAGGAAGTGTCGCCCTCAGGCACATAAGTCAAGCCCTCAGGCACGAAAGGTTTCCCTCAGGCCAAAATAAATACAGCCCTCGGGCTAAATAGTGCAGTTCCCACAGGCTAATCACAAAAACACCATCAGGCTAAATACAAAAATGCCCTTAGGCTAAACAGGTAACCGTGCCATGCCCAATAGGTAAACAAGTAGTAATAAGAAATTCCTCTCAGGGAAATTCTACAATTACTACTTTGAAGGCATACCCTTGGGTATCCTGGCCAAACGACTAAACAGAGAAACACACCCCGGGGGTGGTTCCGGATCCAAGAAACAATCTCAACCAGAATTTTAATATCATAGTTTAATCACCGATGCAATTCTATGCATTAAACATAGCAACAGCCTTAGCCACATGACACCCTAACATGGGTTCATGGAACAAAAATGCACATAACACACAGTAGTTGGAAAACTAAACACAAAGCCACCTACCTTATATGCCAACGAATTCTATACCCGAACAACGACTCCAGAAATGCCCAAGAATGGCGTAGATATGATGAAGAATAAAACTCATTCAGACGTAAATAACTTACGTTAGGAGAAGAATTGGCAAGAATAGTACCAGGAGAGGAGAGGGCTTACACGTGTGGTTCCAACGAGATCGTCCGAAGCCAAATCAGATTCCAGATGAACGCATGGTGGATCTTCAAAGATCCAGCCTCCTCCTTTGGCTCCAAAACGGATCAAGTGCCTCCTCTGCCAAATGAGGAGGATACTGCCTATTTTAAGCCAAAAAAACAAAGTACACGGCGTGTACTTCCAAGTACACGGCGTGTACTCCCTTCATTTAACTGTTCATTTGGTGGCACCGCCACACTGTTCATCCATCGACATGAGTACACGACATGTACTCTCAAGTACATGGCGTGTACTATCGCCCAACTGGCAGTGACGCCACCGCCTTACTGTTTAAACCTGCCGACTGACTACACGGCGTGTAATGTACCACTACACGGCATGTAGTCGGTTCCTACACCCTTCATCGCCGGCATGGATACACTCCCCGTTTACTCATCCCTACACGTCGAAAAGTACATGACGTGTGGATAAAGTACACGGCGTGTTGTTCCAAAATTCAGGATTTTTCCCCATTTTCCTTATTTTCTAAAAAACACTTAAGGAAAAGGAAAAGAAGAATCCCGTACCTCTAAAATAAAAAACTTGGTTCTTACAAACTTCCCCCCTTATAGAAATTTGTCCTCGAATTTACCTTCCAAGGGTGGCGAAGAGAAATCTTAGAACATCTCTAGACACTGAGCACGTACGTTGGCATCCCACACCCAGTTCTCGTCCTGCACTCGTCCATACTGCCATAGCACCCGTACGAGAGGAACTGACTGGCCTCAGAGAACCTTTGTGCTCCTATCAATGATACTGATCCAATCCTCCTCAAAGGACACATCATGCTGAAGCTCAACCTCCTATGGCTGAAAGGTGTGAGATGGGTCTGAATGGTAGCGACGCAATTGAGACACGTGGAAGACGTCGTGCATGGCTCGGTACCGCTGCGGTAACTGCAACCAATATGCAACCATCCCAAATATATCCAGAATCTGAAATGGTCCCACATACCTCGGTGAAATCTTACCCTGTCTCCTGATCCGTTTGTGTCCAAGCCTCGGTGAAACACGCAAGAAAACCTGATCCCCGACCACAAACTCCAAAGGTCGTATGTGGAGATCATCATAAGACTTCTGAAGAGACTGCGCGGTAGCCATCTGCTTCCGAATCAACTGGACCGACTCAGATGTCTCCTGCACGAGCTGTGGCCCCAGTAAAGCTGCCTCACCTGCCTGTATCCAGCAAAAAGGTGATCGGCATGGCCTACCATATAAATCCTCATATGGTGCCATCTCAATAGTTTCCTGAAAACTATTGTTATAGGCAAACTTGAATAAGGGTATATGCTTCTCCCACGAGCCCCCAAAGTCTAGGACGCATGCTCGCAACATGTCCTCCAGCACTTGTATCGTCCGATCTGACTGGACATCTCTATGAGGGTGGTATGCTGTGCTCAGAAGAACCTGTGTACCCAACGCCCTTTGAAAACTCTGCCAGAAATGAGACGTAAAGCGGGCATCCCTATCTAAAATGATGGAATGAGGGACCCCATGAAGACGTACGATCACTCAGATATACAGCCTTCCGAGCTCGTCAACACCGAAGGTCTCCTTGATCGGCAAGAAGTGATCTGCCTTCATGAGTCTTTCCACGACAACCCACACGACATCATTGCCTCGAGGTGACCTCGACAAACCCGTCACGAAATCCATCACGACATCATCCCATTTACACTTCGGAATGGGCAACTGCTGTAACAGCCCAGCTGGTCTATGATGCTCTGCCTTCACCTGCTGACAGGAAGAACATCTCGTAACAAAACCAGTTATCTCCCTCTTCATACCCGTCCAGTAGTAATAACGCCTCAAGTCACAGTACATCTTGGTAACCCCCGGATGAACTGCCCAAGCTGAAGCATGAAACTCTCGCATCATCTCCTCGTGTATATCCCCTGGAACCCATACACGTCCATGGAAATGAAAAACCTCATCATCGCCTATCGCCCAACCGAGAGGAGGGTCCTCACTTTCCACCGAATCCCGTAGAACTATGCCTTTTGAATTCGATAGCTACCTCATCCTCAATTTTTCCAGGAGGGTAGAATTCATAACTAATGAGGAAAGATAAGTCTGCCCCTGACTGTCATGCACCTCCAGATGCATCTCAGAGAACAAATCCATAAGCTGCCACTCACCACTGGCCTCCTGCACTGCCTGTATCTGAGTCTTCCTGCTCAGTGCATCAGCTACTGCATTACCTTTACCAGGTGTATAGGCAAGCTCAAAATAGAAGGACTGTAGGTACTCGACCCACCTTCTCTACCTCAGATTCAGGTCACGTTGTGTATATATATACTTGAGGCATCTATGGTCGGTGAATACCACAAAATGCTCTCCCAATAGATAATGTCTCCAACAGCGCAACACATGAACAACTGTAGCCAACTCGAGATCATGCGTCGGGTAATTCCACTCATGTGGCCTCAACTGCCGAGACCCGTACGCCACAACTCGATCGCCCTGCATCAAAACGGCTCCCAGCCCAATCCCTGATGCATAACAGTAAACTGTATAGCTCTTCCCCTGCTCTAGGAGTATCAGGATCGGTGCTGATGTCAGTCTTCCCTTCAGGTCCTGAAAAGTTGTCTCGCAAGCTTTTGACCAAACGAACATCACACCCTTCTTAGTCAGACCTGTCAACGGTGCTGCTAAGCGGTAGAAGTCCTGTATGAAGCGTCTGTAGTAACTAGTCATCCCTAAGAAACTCCATATCTTAAACACGTTCTTAGGATCCTCCCAGGAAACTACTGCTCTCACCTTCTCTGGGTCCACTGCAACTTCTTCCTCTGAGATGATATGACCCAGGAAGTGAATATGGTCCATCTAAAAGTGGCACTTCGATAGCTTAGCATATAGGTGATGCTCTCTTAGTGTACTAAATACGTTCTCAAGATGGGTGGCATGGTCATGTCGAGAGTGAGAGTACAGCAAGACGTCGTCCACGAATACTACCACAAATGTATCAAGATAAGGATGGAACACACAATTCATCATATCCATGAAAACAGCTGGCACATTCGTGAGTCCGAACGGCATAACCGTAAACTCATATAGACCATACCTTCTCCGATAAGCTGTAAGCGGTATATCTGATGGTCTAACGTGCATCTGATGATATCCGAATCTCAAATCAATCTTCAAGAACACTCGTGCTCCATGAAGCTGATCAAACAGATCATCTATCCTCGGAAAGGGATATTGGTTCTTAACCGTCAACTGGTTCAGCTTCCGATAATCCACACAAAGTATGAGGGTACTGTCCGCTTTCTTCGCAAAAAGGACTTGAGATCCCCAAGGAGAAATACTGGGTTGGATAAAACCCTTCACATGTAGCTCCTCCAACTGTCTCTTGAGCTCCTGTAACTCAGGCATGGACATCCTATAAGGAGGAATGGACACCGGTGCTGCTCCTGGAACTAGCTCAATAGAGAAATCCACCTCACGCACCGGAGGTAAACCTAAAAAGTCGTCTGGGAAGAAATCCATGAAACGATCAACAACTGGATGGAAATCCATCTGACAAGTCCCCTGGTCATCCAGATATAAGCTTGAAATCTCGGCTGTGACTCCACCTCGCCCATGATGCTATGGTCCGGCTCGACTCGCCTAAACATCCCACTCTCCCTTGTATAGAAACTCCCCGCCCACTAGTGACATAAAACACACCCTGTGACGATAGCAGTCTACAAAGGCTCAAAAGGGAACCAACCAGTCCATCCAGAGAATGACATCATAGCTTGTCATCTCCAGGAAATAGAGGTCCCAAAGTAAGTGACACCCACCAACCTCAAGGGGGCACTCCTTGCACTGACGCACACCAGTCGTCCTAGTCCCCAACAAAGTGTCTATCATAAAGATACAAGAACAAGTAGAAACACTGAGCCCAAGGATCTCCACAATGGGTACAGATATAAAACTATGTGTAGCACCCGTATCAAAAAGTACTTAAGAAAAGACAGAAGCTACTAGAATAGTACCTATAACTGTAGAAGGTCCAGGATCCTACTCCTGCTGGGTCTGTTGCACTGCATATGTCTGCCCAGTGTCACGGCCCTGCGACAAACCCTAGCTACCCTGAGTTGTCCCGCCCTGCTGCCTCTGCGATCCTGGTGTCTGGCTACCACGACCACAACCACCATCTCTGCCTGCACGCCCTGACGTATTCCAGTTCCCTGACTTGTAAGAAGCCACTGGTCCTGCTCCCGCACACGGAGTATGCACAGAACCCCTCTCACTAGCCATGGGTAGAAACTCCCTGCAAAAGCACTGAAGATGACCCATCTTTCCACAAGCCCGACACTCCACTGGGTCTCGTGGACACTGCGGCCTCTTGTGCCCCTCTCTGCCACACTGGTAGAACATGACCGGTCCACCTGAAGAAGCTGCCTGGATGGTATTACCGCCCTGAGAGAAGTCCATCTGTCTCTTCCTCTTGCCAGAAAATATAGTACCAGTAACTGGTGCTGAACCGCCCTGGCCCCCACCACTTGATTCCCGCAGGTTCCTCTCTGTAATCAGTGCCTGATTCACAATCGCGTGTACAATAGGCAACCTGAAAACATTAACCAGTGCTCAGATGTCATACCGAAGACCATCCTCAAAACGTCTAGCTCTAGACGTCTCATCACCCACCAGCACGGGTGCAAAATGC
Organism: Viscum album; assembly: GCA_963277665.1. Taxonomy (NCBI): domain Eukaryota; kingdom Viridiplantae; phylum Streptophyta; class Magnoliopsida; order Santalales; family Viscaceae; genus Viscum; species Viscum album. The sequence continues at coordinate 474,357,487 of OY728128.1, forward strand.
TGAAGCTCTGTAAAACGAGCAGAGTAGTCCATCACCGACATAGCGTCCTACTGAAGATTCATGAACTCTCGAGCTCTATCTGCCCTCAGCGTCTCGGGAAAGAAGAAGTCATAGAAGACTGCCTGAAAATCGTCCCACACCATGTCCTTGTGATGCTCTGACTGGGTGGTAACATCCCACCTCCTCTTGGCGGAATCACGCAGCATGTAAGTCGCAAGCTTGACCCTCTGACCTGGAGGTGTCTCCAGATGCTCGAAAATAGTCTGCATCGATCCTAGCCAAGACTCTGTAGCCTGTGGTCCACCATCCCCTGAAAAACGTAGGCGGATGCTGCTGCTGAAAGATACACGTCAGCTCGACCATAGATTTGACAGCCTGCGGTGCTCCCTCAAAGGTCTGCATGAACCGCAATAAGCCTTCACAGAACTGAGCCTCTGCGCCTATGTCCGGTATAACAGCTGGTGCCGCATCTGGCTCTGCTGGTGGATCAACTGGTAGCCCATGGCCCACCATCTCCAGAGTATAATCGTCACCACTCTCCTAGAGAACAAATCACGGTCTTCTAGGCGGCATGACTCTACAAGGTCTAAAGCACGCCTCAGGTTCGAGATTATTAAGACAGAAAGTGAAGGAACCACAAAGGGAACAAGAGGAAGAAGGTATTCAAAATTGGAAAAACAAGACTACACAGCGTGTACATGACTTCCTTTCCCCTGCCCGGGTCCTTCCACAGGTCTAAGCCACACGACCTCCGTTCAACAAAACTACACGGTGTGTATCATATCTACACGGCTGGTATGGTGTTATTTTCCAACTTCCTGTGTCGTCTGTGACACGGCCGACTACTCGTCTTGACTCTACACGGCGTGTTACACACGTTCACGATGTGTAAAGCACCCTATTTCCCATCCACACGACAAAATACACACGGTCTGTCCTCGGACAAGCCTACACGGCGTGTCCCAATGGTACACGGCGTGCTCAGGGAGAGGTGACACCGGCCCGTGTTATTAGTTACATGGATGAGTCCCCAGGTCACACTACACGGCGTGTCTATAACTGACACGACGTGTTCTGTCAAGGAGTTCACCGACCCATATTGTTAGTTACATGGTTGTACTCTGGGTCACACTACACGACGTGCATAAAAACTACACGGCGTGTTTTACCCAAGCCCTTCCCTACCCCGTGTCGCCGCCCACACGGTTTGTGACACAGGAAGAGACTACACGGCGTGTACTCAGGGTACACGGCGTTTACTCAAAAAGTTCATTTTTCTTCCCAAACAGAAGAAGACACACGGCGTGTATGAGGTCCTACACGGCCAGTATTCTGGGTTTTCCAGATAGTATACCTCATAAACATACCCATAACCAAGAAAATACTGAAAAACAACACCAAAGTGTCATATTCTGACCCGTGGGGGCCCATACACCCCACGAATCAAAGTTTGAAATCTTATTTGTGTTATAACCAATAACAGTCAATGATCCACCAAATTCCGGTCAATGGGGGCCCATACTCCCCAAAAACTAAAGTTTGGCGTTCATTCTATAAACAGGATCAAAAAAAAATACCATATCACAATGCAGGTATTTATCAAGAAGCTATCACAACAGCATGCTTTGTTAGCACAACAACGATCACAACAACATGCAAATTATAATGCACCTACATGGCTTGGAAACTATGCATGGCATGTGATATCTAGAATGTTCCTATATGATGCATGAGACAGAATACCCTAATCACATTAGGTTTCAACTAAATAGAACACATTGATAAAATATAAACAGCACAATCCAAGTGTGTCACCCAACGGTGAAAACATATCAACCGTAAAATTGCAAAATCAAAATAATGCAAAATACGAGGTAGACTGGCTTCTCCCTGTACAAGGGTTAGCTACGCCTGGGCACAACTTATTACCAACTACTGTTCCATGCTATCCCTGACTACGGATCCAAATAGTAATTCAAGGAAAAGAACTCCTTTGATACCACTTTGTAATGTCCCGGACCAGGGTGCCACGCAACGGGTGCCCCGAGCCCGGTTCGCCACATGACCTCAAGCGCATTTCCCCAAACACCAGAGGCTGCCGACTAGCAGTGAGGGCCCAGGTCTGTTAGTGGGGAAACTATGCCCTCATTTTTCAAAGTGTAGCATAGCAGAATACCAAAATAAACATACAAAAAACAGCGGAAGTAGTAAACATACACAACTGAAATAACTACAACAGTAGATATAACCAACAGTATATATGTGATGAAGATACATGTTCATGTTCTATGAAAACAGCTAGATCATGTTATACATCAATACAGTACAACATAAAATAGAGTACAACAAAACAAGCAAAACAGCTGGCAGTGGCATCACGAGCCTAGGCTCGGTCCCATGCCCTCCTACTCCACAGAAACAGTCAAGTACCTCTATAGGGACTCTTTCCCCTATCTACACCTATAGCAACGTAATCTGTTTGGGCTGAAAAGCATGACCAAAATAGGGTGTGAGAAATATATCTCAGTAGGAACCCACCAAAGGCCCGTGCCCAACTGTGTGTAAGCATGCAACAACAGTGTCCAGTAGTAAAATTAAATAAAGTAAGCAGTACTCAAAAGTAACTAATTACCATTTATATTGCCATTTCATTATCCATTTAATCCATTTAAATATTAGAAACCACAATAGTGCATTTCTAGGTAAACAGTCCCCGTCCCTAGACAAACAAAACCTTACCCTCAAGTAAGAAGAATCCAACCCGTAGGTATAGCCCTCAAGCGTAACCGAAATTGCCCTCAGGAGTAGGAAGTGTCGCCCTCAGGCACAGAAGTCAATCCCTCAGGAACGAAAGGTTGCCCTTAGGCTGAAATAACTACAACCCTTGGGCTAAATAGTGCAGTGCCCACAATCTAATCAAAACAACACCCTCAAGCTAAATACAAAAACGCCCTCAGGCTAAATAGGTAACCGGGCCATGCCCAATAGGTAAACAATCAGTAACAAGCAATTCCTCTAAAGGAAATTCTACAATTAATACTTTGAAGGCATACCCTCAGGTATCCTGGACAAACGGCTAAACAGAGAAATACACCCCGAGGGTGGTTCTGAATCCAAGAAACGATCCCAACCAGCATTTTAATATCATAGTTTAATCACCTATGCAATTCTAGGCCTTAAACATAGCAACGGATTCAACCACATGTCACCCCAACATGGGTTCGTGGCACAAAAATGCACAAAACACACAGCAGTTGGAAAACTAAACACAAATCCACCTACCTTATACGCCAATGAACGCTATACCCGAACAACGACTCCATAAACGCCCAAGAATTGCGTATATCGACGAAGAAAAAATCTCATTCAAATGTAAATAACTTACGTTAGGATAAGAATTGGTAAGAACAATACTAGGAGAGGAGAGGGCATACCCGTACGGTTCCAACAAGATCGTCCGAAGCCGAATCAGATTCCAGACGAACGCCCGACAGATCTTTAAAGATCCTGCCTCCTCCTTTGGCTCCAAAATGGCTCAAGTTCCTCCTCTGCAAAATGAGGAGGCTACTGCCTGTTTTATGCCAAAAAAACAAGGTACACGGTGTGTAATTCCAAGTACATGGCGTGTACTCCCTTCATTTAACTATTAATTTTGTGGCACCGCCACACTGTTCATCTGTCGACAAGAGTACACGGCATGTACTCTCGAGTACACGGTGTGTACTATCGCCCAGCTGGTGGTGACACCACCACCTTACTGTTTAAACCTGTTGACTGACTACACGGCGTGTAAGGTACCACTACACGGCGTATAGTCGGTTCCTACACCCTTCGTCGCCATCATGGCTACATGCCCCATGTACTCATCCCTACACGGCCAAAAGTACATGGCGTGTGGATAAAGTACACATCGTGTAGTTCCAAAATTCAGGATTTTCCCCATTTTCCATATTTTCTCAAAAACACTTAAGGAAAAGGAAAAGACGAATCCCGTACCTCTAAAATAAGATCCAGGTTCTTACAAAAAAAATTTAAAAGATTTAAGTAAATTTATTGATGAATTACATTGGTTTATATCCATCCATCCAATGGCCCGAAGGACTTCATTTTTTATTTATTATGATACTCCACCTTTCAAGGGGTGAGGTGGAACCCTTACAAGGCTCGTAGGCATAAGAATTACATGGCGTATAGGCCTTAGAGTAATTAATTTCCTATAGGTTTCAAACATTTCATACAACCCAGACTAACTACTTGGAACTGCTCCTCCCAAGGAACTTCATCATGAAATCAACTCTCCACATTTGCATTGCTATTCGGCTAGGCTATCCCATGCATGCACTGGCTTGTCCCGATGACAGGTGTCATTCCCTCTCATTATTGAAATATATGTAGCTTCTACTATGGTGAAAGCTCATTTGTCATCATCTTATAGAGCTAGTTCTTTGTAGGTTATCTAGTTTTCATCTGCACTTAAGGTGGCCAGAAGGCCATAAAGTTTCCCAAAGGCATAACTATCCTGAAGGAATGGGTGTCCTGAAGACCTTAAAGGACTCGGGAACCAAATTAGTGGCCCAAAGGCCCGAATGAAAATGATGGTTTTGGATGAAACTTCCCCTATTTTTATAAATAACCATACAACATCATCCTTATCATAGACTATCTATATTTTGTGTATGATATCATTGATTTCATCAAGACTTATGTTTTGTTATAAAATTCTAATAGAGTTTACTCCATGTTCATTAGTGATTGTGACAGCTGGAGAGGTTGGAGGTTTACCCAATACTTGTATTCCTTTATGGAAATGTTAATTTTGAGATCATTGGAGGTTCTGTTAGTAGTATTGTTTAGGGTGGTGGAGGTGTGAATCTATGTAATTCCTTAAGAGGTAATGATAATAACCCCCCTACACTGAGGATATAGATTGGGATAGAACTAAAATTTAGAAATTTCCAATATCGATGTACCAATATAGGGTGTAACCTTTTGAGTTTTAGGGGATATTGATATGGATTGATGATCTATTCTTATGAGGTTTTATTCAGATAAGCATGTCATTGTAGGGTGATTATGTATTATTTTTGAAGAAGGCTGATGGAATTCTTTGCGTACACGAATCTAGTGACTATGATTAATTAGTACCCTCTTCCATGAATTGATTATATATTCATTCAATTTAAGAGATCGTGTTTTTTGTCAATGATTGATCTACTATTTTTATATCATCACATACTATTGAAGGATGATGATATTATAAAGAATTATTTCCAATGGAGTTATAGGGATTTTGAGTTTACTATAATCTCAGTTGTCAGTCATATTCATGATATTGATGAATATTATTTCCTATGAATTTTTTGGTTGGATCATGGTTATTTTTATTGGTGATATCTTTATGTGATACACATTTAGTGGGGACATAGTACATCTATAGTGTGTTTTCAGCGTTATTTATCATCTAAATATTTATATAAAAGATCTATATGTGTGTGTTTTTAGATTATAATGTTTACTTCATGGGTAATGTATTATTTAGGAATGGAGTAGTCATGAATCATTTGAATATTGAGGCATCCATTTCATTGGAAGCCCCTAAAAATGTTGTAGTGGTGGAAGGTGTCATAGGTATTATAGGATATTTTTTTAGGTTCGCTCAATAATTATCTTGCACTGTGACCCCTCATAAAAACATAAATATAAAGGGCCAGAATTTCATATTGACGTACTAGTTATTGGATCAGGTAGTGTATGTAAAGTAAATCTTGTCCAACCCCTAGATGTTTTAATTCAAAAAAAGGAGTTTAGTTTGAGGTTAACTATGATGCATCAAATCTGGTCATGGTAAGTGTCTAGATGTAGAAGAGAGAGGTCATTTCTTATGGGTTATGGAATTTATCACCGCACTCGAAAAATAATGTAACCCATTATCTTATGTTATAAGTAGTTTATTTTTACATGATATTATAGTGGAACTACCTTATTTATGAACACTTTGTGTCCTTCAAATATCCCAACACCATGAATTATGCCTTCTCCAAGTGTGACATAAACATGTGATAGTTATGGTGAATGAAAATATTCTAGGATTATAAAATTGATATTTCTTATACACTCGGAATGGTTAATGTTATAGATAAAGAAATTAGCAGGAAATTAGATAGTGGTGATGTGTATGAGTCGAGATATTATTCAAGAGGGATGGAAGATATCTAATCATTTAATAGTGATATAGGATATATTGGGGGAAGATGATAACTTTATCATATGATAGTTTAGTATTTTTCAATAATGTACGTAGTGAAGTTATCACTGGGGGATTTTGAGGTGGAAATCTAACAAGATAATTTTGTATATAGGGATACCCCTTAGGGATTGTTTGAGGATTATCAACATTGGTTATTGTTTTAGTGGAGGTTTTTCATTCCTTTAGTGATTCCCATGGTTTGTCAACATGATTTTAATAGCTCCTCATTGGTGTTTTATCTTTGAATGAAATGATCTTAGAAATATATTATTGTGGTCTTGGTTGGATAATTCAGTTGTGTACTTCTTGTCCAAATTTTTAGTCTTCCAGAAGGTGAAGGATGAACACCATCTTCTAAATTGTTTTCTCCAAATGTTGGATGTTCCTTAGTGTAAATGGAGGGGGTTTTTAATGGATAAATATTTTTTTTACCTCTATCTCAAAGTGGTTATGATTCTATATTTCTAGTTGTGGATGTTTTGATGAAATCATATCTCTTATTAGAAATCAAGGAGTCGATCTCAGTGGAGTTTTTGTTGAGGAAGTATCTAAATTAGGTGGGGATGATTCATAGAGTTCCATGGAAGAACATTTGTAATCATTATCCTTGTATCACCTTTAGAAAATTTAGTGGACTGAAACATGATTTTGGATCTTATTTTTTCATTAACGGTAATTTTCGACCACATAATGATAGTGAAACCGAACATGTGATCCAGTATAATTAAGTAAAGTTACATGCATGTGTCTACGATTTTGGACACAAAATGATTCAATATAAACACACTATTCTCAAGCCTTATTATCAAGAACCTAAAATTCAAATCCTCAATAAAGGTTGATTTAACATTACACTCATTATTTGACCTATATCTGTTATATATGAATTTAACATATGAGATGAAAATATGGTGATAACTTATTGAGAAATTGTGTTAATTCTAGACAAAAAAATATTCTTTATTCATAACATACAAAAAAAGTGATATTTAACAGCAAGAAACTAATATAAGTATTGATCTGTATGTGTTTTCAAGAGTTTTGGATTTTTCTAGACATATAAAAATTATAAAAAAATGAATATGTTATAGTACGAGGGAAGATAAAACTTGAAACAACATGTGTAGATGAACAACATCAAAATAATTTAATAAAAATCACAAGAGAAAAACATTTATATAGTGAATCAATTAGAACAGAGGGATAGAACCAATAAAAATATTTTTCTGATAGGCCCCAAGGATGGAATGTCTTTAAACAAGTCTGCATCCTATTTAATAATGCAGTACAAAATGAATATAGTTGACTTTTAATCACATCTTGAGTAACCTTGTTTTATTATGTAATTTTCCTTGATCAGATACGGGTTGAGGGGCGAGAGGGAGAGAGGGAGAGAGGGATGGAGAGCATTGCTGAAATTATCCACATTCCTTTATTGGTGATGCCAAAAAAATCAATATACAGAGCATGTTCTATACCTTTAATATTCCACTATGAGATCTCTAGAAAATCCACTCCCACTTTGATTTAATGGAATGATATTTTTATCAATTCAATCCCCTCCTTTATGAAACTAGCTATGTGTGATACCACATTAACTGATGCATCAGTTGAAGCTGAAATTTTTTCTCAAAGGTACACATTGTTACTAACTTATTTAAAATAGGATCCAAAAAATAATTATGGTCCACCATATTTCATTCTTCTTTATAGGATTTGTGAACATGTTCTTAAATATTTGGGTTTCAGGGATATTTTTTTGAGATTCAATGATAAAGAAAACACTAAATCTATGACTTAATTTGAAGATTTGTTTTGTCTTAATTATGTAATTGATGATTTAGGAAAAAAAGTAGATAACATAATTAGAGGAATTTTAGTATGAAACATATTTTATCTTGGTTCTACAAATCATGAAAATCTCTTTTCATAGGATGGGATATCTTTTATGATTAGTTATTAATGTATTGTTGATTTAACTTGTGTTATTGATGATTTGGACTCTTTTAAACTAAAAATAGGAAAGGACATGTTGTAATAAGGCTATAATTTTTGTCGATAATTCTAGAGCAGATGCTATCTTGGGTATATTTCTATTTGATGGATAAATATTACGGCAGGGCATACTAGTTTTCTTGGTAGCTAATGATCTACCATCTATAAATGATGTAACTTACCATGAACTTATAACATCATAGCAATGTTAAAGGATGAAAATGATTAGCTTATGGGGGTAGATGCACCCAAACTTTTTATTTCTAATTTTGGCAATGAACTACATATTATTTATGTAAAAAGTGCATCACATGATCTTTCCCACCTTATGATTGATGTGGACCTTATTATTTTAGAAGGGATGTGTCATTAAATAGACACAAACAATTATGATCAGACAAAACAACAATCAACACCTTTTATCCCCATATACAATGTAGAGAATTACAAATCTTCAACCAAACTCATTGCATCTATATTCAAACTCAGAAGAATAAAAAAACAGATGAAATATAAAATTCTTACAAATAGAGAACATTCTTCATTAGAGCATTAAAGACCATGAGACAATGAAAAACGCAAAAATAATTGATGGATTTTTATTAGAACTAAAATTCGAAAATTTAACCAATGATCTATAGCCTTCAAATAGATAGCTAACACACCACTTTGACCATGGACTGGACATTATTTATTCTATGTTTCGAGGAATTTATATAAAATCACAGAGTCACATATCGCCACCGCAAATAGAAATCATGATGGTAATGATTGTCTTTCTGCTTCATATTTACCCTTCGAGGAATCCTTCATCATGGCCGATGGAATGAGAACACAAGAAGGTCATGGAAGAGAATTATGAAACCAATGTTGGTCTTCCACCATATGCTCCCCAGTTGATTGTTTTAGGGTTTGTGGGTATCAAATTGGAGTGGATTTTTGGTGGTTGTTAGAGGAGGCATAATATTATTCATTTCCATTAAGTTATTATAGATAATAAATAACTACATATAATATTAAAATATTTATTATTAAATATATATATAATTCATATGAATCCAATTTTTTTAAAAGAAAATAATTGTTTTTTTATATTTTTTGAATCATTTTTCAATAATTGAATATTCTATATATTTATTTCAATAATAATTATTAAATTTTTAATATTATAATTCAATGTATAAATATGTATTTTTTATCGAGAAAATATTTATTATAAGTTACTAAATAGTAAATATATATTAAATAATTACTAAAAGTCTTATTCTTATTGGATAGTTTATTACAATATAAGTTTAAAATCGTTAAAGATTTGTGAGTAATAATTAATAATATAATAGATTTATTTGATGTTATGATAATTATTTGTAATGATACAATATTTTTTTAAACTATTTGTAAATTTTTTTTGGTATTGAATGATTAATAAAAATAGATATTGTTGAGGGTAAAAATATTTTCCAGTACCTAAAAATAATACCCACAAGTCATAATATCTATTTGAAATAATCATTTTTACCAACTAATATGTTATTTTTCATTGAATTTCTATTGGTATAATTCAATTTTTTTAGTGTATTATTAAATTTATAGTCTTTATGCTACATGGACTGAGTTTGAAGTGGTGAATGCCCATTATATAGAAAAACAAAATAAGGTCCTCTCCTAGGAAGGTATTAATGCATTGTTTGTTACAAATTATTTCTCTGATACTATAAAGATAATAAATTACATGGAATTTTGAATCCTTGTTATGTTAGTATAATAGTGTGGGATTATCCTCATCATTTATTTTGAAATCATATCATATCTTCCTAAATTGACATTAATCTTTTCTTTGAAACCATATTATTTTAGAAGATGGATTTGACCATATATCTTATTAGTAGTTTCCTTTCATGGGATTGGAAAATATGAAGAGTTAGAGAGGTAAGATTTAAAAATAGGATATGGTTTGGTTTTAGTTCAAATGATGGTTCAGGATAGAGGAATCCCTATCAATGTAATGTAGAAGTGGGAGAAGTCATATTAGGATGGTGTCAAAATTAGAAGACCGTTATTCATTTCTATATCATCTTCTTCAGGGAGAAATCCACTAGTGTATCATAATAGTGGAATTTGATGTTTTAAGAATATATAATTCTACAAAAAATCCATATACCAATATTCATTGGGGTTTTTGGGAAACTTAAAGAGGCTTTGTAAACTATCTTCTCATAAAAGAGGTATATTTAGATATGTACTATTGGATGAAACATTTATTCAACCTGTAACCCCCCCTTATATTAGAATATATTTCAAATGAAAATAATTGTGATGTGTTTGATATACTTTAATGAAAATAAAACCACTTTCATGTGAGAAATTATTTATATAAAATTAATGACATTATTAGATAATTAAATAAATTTTATAAATTAAATTAATTTTTAAAATGAACACGGTCAAACTAACTTAAGTACACCCAAATGATTATATTTTGAAATAATTGATTTATTTATGTATTTTTTTTTATTTTATGTTTTTGAATAATTTTATCAATAAAACATATATATTAAATTTGAGTAATAAACAATATGATTGCATAAATATATCCATGGAATGGTTATAAAATCATAAGAAATGTTATTCCAAAAAACTATCAGCTAAACAAAATTTTTCTATTTATAATAATTATTATATATATATATTTTTTAAAAATATTTATTTTTTTAATATTATTAATATGAAGTAGTGTTCATTATAAATCTAAAAAATTGAATGATCATTCATTCATTGATTAATAGTTTGTTCGAAATAATGATAAAATCATTTGAAGGTAAAATGATATATTTTTTTGAAAAATATTTTATTTATTTTTAATATATTATCTTATAATAAATTATATTAATCATTATTGATGAATTATTTAATGAAATTTATTAAAAAAATATTCAAGAAAATTAATTTAAATATCTCTAATTTTTTCCACTTGGTATGTAATGATAACATAATTCAATTTATGGTTTGAAAAAACTTTTTTTAAAACGTATTTATGAATTTTTGATTTTATATTAGAATTAATTTATACCACATTTAAAATTTTCATATGATAAAATTTCATTATTTTTTTGTTTTAACAAATAAAAATTATCTTAGGGTGAATTTTTAATCTTTTTCCTTTAACATGTTTTTTATGAATAATAAAAAATAAAATTTTACGAATACCACAACTTCTATAAAATTATAATAATGTAAGAGTGAAATAAAAATATATAAACCCATTTTGTAAAACTATATTTATTTATAGAATAAAATAAATAATTTAAAAAATACTATTTTGAATTTATTATACTATGATTGGGATTTTGAATCATATGTTATATTTTTAAAAAATATTTGATTTTTCATGTTTAATTTGGTGCCTCCATGGTGAAATTACGTTTAGGAATGATCCTATTATAACCCCCCCCAATTTTTTAAATAATAACCCGAAAAATCATTGGATTCGTTATCATTGGAAATTATTTGGCCTAAAGGATAAGATAATCAATATTTTCACCCTAATACATCTATCTCCTTGAGTATAAATATCACCTCCCTTTAACTTGGATAAAAACATCACATTTACATTATCTCAACAACTTGATTCCCAAATAACTCCCTAGAACCCTTATCCATGACTTAAAGTTCATGGTATCACTAAAATAAAAACCTGTGAATGCTTAAGAATAGATCTAATTGAGGATACCAAAGGAAGAGATAATCAAATTAACCACGTTCTTTCAACGTTACTTCATCATCATCCTCCTCCAAATATATTATATTCATACTAAAATAATTAAATCTATATCATAAATATAAAAAATATATTAATATTTTTATGTAATAACATTTTTATACATCCCAACTATTTAATGAAAAATGAATTCATCGCTTGTACATATGTGTCAACTACCACCTAAATGAAGTAATACATTTCATTTTTCATCACTAAATTACATGGAGGGTTCTGAATGTGTATTTAACAAATGAATATGATATTTTTTTTACATTATTAATATTATAAAACCATGAAAAAGGTTTATATATTTTAATTTAATAATTGAAACAAGCATTGAAAATATATTAGTTAACTCTAGAATATAGATTTTGTGATAAAAGTTTAATAAATTAATGGATAGAAATTATAATAAAATAATATATATAATGAAAAGTATGAAGTTAATTCTTATGAATATTAATTATAATAAAAAATTTATTATATGTGATGTTAAATAATGTATGAATCAAGTTAGGATTTGAGGTAATAGTTTATGTAACGATCTAACTTTTATCACGTTTTTTTATATATCATTTTCCATTATAGGAAATTGTAGATTATTTTGCTCCTAAACCTATACTATATTATTATAATATTATTATTTCTTATGTTACCTTCTATTATATAAATTTCACATCTCTTTCGTACTGAGAATGATCGAAATAATGTTTTTAAGAAATAGTGGCCTTATTTACCCCTCTCATTTGGTAATCATTTTCTTCAAAGTAAATATTCCTTAAAATATTCCAAAAATATTATTTAATATACACAATTGATAATATAATTTTAATTTAAAAAAAATCTTTTTTTCTAAGGATTAAAATTGAATCAATAAAATTTGTTCTTTACAAGTTATATTTTCTTTTTATAAATTTTGGAAAAGAATATTTTTTAATTGTTACCAGATCGAAATATTTTAACATTATATTTTATATTATATTTTATAAAGCTTCTTTTATATGTTATCATACTATTAAAAATAAATTATTAATCACATTTTTTAGGGATTTATAATTTTTCCATCCAATAGTTATCAAATGAAGAAGATATTTCTTCTCATTTTTCAAAAATTATTTCTAGTTCATTTACGAAATTATTTTTAATATACATTGAAATCCATTACTAATTATTATTCATAAATTATGTTATGATATAATGATTCCATAAATAATCATTATCTCAATGTATTTTGATATTATTTTTTGAATGTTTTTGGAACATATTTCATTCCCATTGGTGAAATAAGATATGACTGAATACTGATTGTTTTTTTGATCTTATGGAAGAAATATTTAAGCTTATAATTTTTTGTGGTTGTGAAAATAATTTTATATCACTTTAATTCAGTTGGTAATGCTTAAAATCTCATAATATAATATGAAAGGGAATAGGGAATGAGCACAAACCACTATTTGACTCTTTCCACTGAGGATTAAAAGGGACTAGAGAGTAGTCGCAGATTACAATATGAATTTTTCAACCATTTTATAGGGATATTACTAGTTATCTGTGTCTAGGGAAATGATGTCATGTGTTTATATATATGAAACACTATTAAGAAATATTCTTATGCCTATATTATGATCTCATAGTCATGATTTTTTACACCATTATGACTCTTGTATTAGGTTATGTTGAAGAATTATGGGTTGAATGATGAGTTAAAATAATTAATTAGTGGGTATAATTTTTAATTGTTGGCATAACATGACATATTATGATATTATAAAATTATTCTCCTCTTATTCTCACTTTTTTAACATTAATATTCCCCATGTTTTTCATTGCTGATATTCTATGATAACCATTTCATATATTTCACTTTCCCTGAGTAATGAAGAAATGTATTTAGTTATATGTGATGAATAATGGTACAATGTGGGAAAAAAATATAGGATTTATTGAAGATAAATCATGAAATAATTTCATAATTTAACTTAACTCTCAAAACAAAAATCCTTTACGGATCCTAGGTTCTCATTTCCTAAATATTTAATTAATTATCATAAAAAAATAATACTATAATATTTTGTGTTATTCATTGGTAAACATGGATTTTATATGATTAGGTTTATGTTTTTTGAGGATTTAGATTATTAAACATGAATTAGAACCCGTAGAGTAATTATAAATATGGTAAATATTGTAAAATTTTCATAAAGTATAGAGTGTGCGGTTTCTTAAAAAAGACATGCCTTTCTGGAAAAAAAGTTGATGTAGACTATAGAATAAATGTTTTTAGAGGAAATAACCATGATAAAGACAGGATGTTTATTAACTAGGTATTCAATTAGTGCACAATTATTTTTTATAACAACACACCTAGTTTGAAAATCTGGAGGTATATTCTCTGGTTTATTAAAATTATCACAATAAAGAAATATGTGGGGTTTGATTATATATTTAGTGTAGAAATAATCATTGGAAATTACCATGGAAAATATTGATAAAAAATGTTTATATGTTATATATATATATATATATTATTTAAGAGTCATTTATTCTATTTTCATATCTGCTTATCCATGATGATTGTTTATTTTAGTACAAGGTTAGATCTAGGATGAACCAAGATATAAATTAATGTGAAGGAAAATTAATCTATTGTCCTAATAAAGAAACTAAATTAGATGAGATTTGGTGTTAAAAACGTGTTTTCAATGCCCACCAAAATTTCTAAATCTATGAGATTAATTTGAACCATGTTAAGAACCATAATCCTTCAATGAAGGAGATAATTGTTTTTGAATCCATTATGAGATAACTTTCACCCTCATTTAGTGGTCCTTCTTAACAATAAATTTATGAGAAATGAATAATAAAATTGAGAAATTATTTATGTTCTCAATATCTCAATACATGAGAAGTTTGTTCCAATAATATATCATTTTGATGGTTAATCTAATCAATGGTTGAATATTAATAATTTTTTATAAAATAAATTAAATGACTCCACAGAATAAGAATAACATAAGTATATATTTTTCAATAAGTATTTTAATCAATATATTCATACTAAAATGGATAGGGCATTCATATTTCTCAAGTAAAAGGATGATGAATCTATTATTACCTATTAGGAAAATTTCAACTAACATGTAAGGTATTATTCTTGTTTTATCATTGGACATAAAAGAAATATTGATCATTTCCTTATATGTTTAAAACCATATATAATAATGGTATTATTTATAGGAAATTTGAATAGTTTTGATAAAATCATTTGATGTTATATTAAGGTAAAAAATAAAGAGTGGTGACATTTATTTTTATTTTGGATTTCGGGAAAATAAGGGAAATATGATGTTCTAAAAAAATATATAATAATAAATCCAAAGGATGATAGAAAATTAAACTTCCAATATGCTAAATGTATTTAAATAATAATTGACAAAATTTATTTAAATGAACTAGAAAATTATTCAAGTACATAAAATAAAGATATATAGGAAGTGAATTTAGATGATACATGAAGAGTATAATCAATGAAATGGATGAAATTAATGACCAAATCAAAATTCAGTTTTTTATTTTCAATTAATTTTTAAATTACACCAACCAGTTCTTGAATCCAATTGTGAATGATGAGAATTAGTTTTGGAAACCTCTTAAGACATTATAAGAAATAAATACTATACAATCACAATAATTAAAGTGGGTAACTAGAACAATGCGGTGAATGGTGGACTTATCATCAACACTATAATTGAAAATGATTAATTTTATTTTGGGTATACCCACAATTTTATATTAGTGTAATTTTCAAAGTGTATTCCATCACCACCATAATAATTATATATTTAAATATTATTGAAAATATATATTTTATGATGATTTCTTCTCAAGTACATAATACATCTATGATAGAAATATATGTTAACGTAAATGTGAAAAGCATTATTATTCTCCCTATAGATGGATTTGAGGTGGTTTTTAGTATGGATTATGTCTATCTATATAGACCCATATTGATTGATTAGGCATCTATTTCATATTTTTCAATTCAATTCAACCTATAGCGATCAATTTGTGAAGGATGAATGTGAACATTAAATGTAAATTACATCAATTATATATGCCTTGTTACCTATTCATTATATGTATTTTGAAAATTGGTTAAAGAGAAACTCAACCATGAAGATATATATATTACATAGGTATAGGTTGATGTATTTCATGAATTGTTTCTTAGATTTACCATGGATAATAATTTTGAGTTTTCAATAGAAATAATACCTAGTTCTATGCCTTTTTCAAATAATTCTCATAGAGTGTCCCTAATTAAAATGGATGAATTTAATAAGAAACTACAAGAAAATATATTTATGTGATCTATACACCCTTGTATCACTAAGGGTGAACATATTCTCTTTGTTAATAATACTTTTGGGTAAATTTGTCTTTTAATTGATTGTCAAAAACCTAAAAACGTCACTATTAATAAAAAGTATCAGATACCCTATATTGATTAGTTGTTTATTTAACTTCATAGATCACTATACATGTCAAATATTGACTTCTGATCTAGATATCATCAAATATGGGTGATAAGTGTGTATATACCCAATAAAACATTCAATATGAGGTTTGGAAATTATTAATTTATAGTGATTCCATCTGAATATACCAATTCCCATGCATTCTTTATTTTGTAAAGAATATATTCTTTATTAATTTTATTTATCAGTTTTGTATAGTATTCATATTTGATATTATCATAAAATCCAAGTGTAAGAAATAAAATGATAACCATTTATGGATTATGTTTATGACCATGAGAAATTTAAATTTTCAAGTGATATTTATAAAATATGAATTATGGAAAAAGAATGTATCATTTTGGTGTCATATAATTATAGTTGATGGAATATCTGTGGATCCTTCATATATGAAGGTTATTTAACATTTCCTTTGACTAAAAATGATAACTGAGCTCATTAATTTTATTGGATTGGATAGATTATATCAATTCATTATGAGGAAAATTCTCAAGGATACCAATCCACTAACCATGATAATATAAATGGGAGTCATGTTCCTTATGACAGATGAATGTGGTGAAGATTTCATGTAGAGGAAGATAATGTTTGAAGTTAAGATGTTACTACATTACACTGTAGTGGTGAAGTGTTTTGTATATAGAGTGATGAATCATAAATTTATTGGGTTATTTTCTCATGAAAAATGACATAGTGGTAGGATATTACTATCACTAATGGAAATTCTTGATCAAAATTACCAAACTAATGACATAGATCTAGAAGTGGTAATTTTTAAATTAAAAAATATAGAATCATTATCATTGTTTTAATAGGTGTGATATATTAAATGTTCTTTAAATCATGAATTATATATTCACACATAAATAGTATAAATTTTTCTAAAGGATATGGTTGGAAATTTTATTTAATGATTATGGTTGTAATATAAATTATGACCACAGTAAGGAAAACAAGGTGTTTGATGATATGAATCAGAATGATCTGATAAACTAGTCAATGATGAAGATTGAATGATATATAAAACTTATGGTTTTGTAGAATATAGACATTGAAATCATGTGGAATCTGGTTAAATCCTATCATTATTAAAAGAATGTTCCATCATCTATTCTTTTGAATATTAAATAGGAACAAAAGTATTACTTTTACTACAAAAAAGGAATGGATTGTTATAGAGATGAACTATGGACATGATGGGATGGTATGATTCAAGAATCGAATATGTTTCTAATATATTCCAAAATTAATGAAGGAACTATGGGAATAAGTACATTTCCCAACATTCTATATCCGTCCTGGAAACCCAAACATGTGTTGAGATATAAAGGGTAATTTTTGGTGGACAACCTAAAGAGGTATATTTTGGGGATTGTATCTAGAGGGATTGAAAGTCATAAAGTTATGGATGAACATTATAAGTCCAAGGGGATGTTGTAACCATTACCGATACCTATTTTAAAATGAAAAAACATCACAACGGATTTCATCAATGGACATACCAAATAATCTAAGGGTTTTAATTCGATTTGGGAATTAATAATTTTCCTTTGGAATTCAGCATATTTAATTTCTATTAGAGAATATATATTTCATTATCAAATTACCATGATATACATTATGAACATTTTAATCATATCTGATTGAGTTCAAGGTTTTACCTCAAATACTAGGATATGTACTTATCAACAATTGAGTATATAATTGAATGTTATCACTTCATATCATCATATGATAGATAGATATTATATGAAGACTATTCAAACCCTTGAAAATAAAATTATATATTTATATATGGATTTAAAAGTTGGTTAGTATCAACAAATTCCTATAGTTTAATTTTTTTACATCAATAGATAAAATTTGAGCTTTCATTTCACTCATTATGAGTCCCTATATGGAAAGAATTTTTGAACTCCAACAAGTTGGGATGAAGTTGAATATTGAAAGTTATTTACATAAGATGAATCTTAGGAGATGGAATAGAAATATATAGTGATTCAGTATCACATCATAGAATCTTAGAGCCAATATAAATGATAGGAAAATAATATTTGGTGAGTTATAAAGTTTGATGATGGCGAAAATTAATTCCTATGAATATTTCCTTAGAGGATAGTTATGATATTTTTTACAAAGTGGAACTTAAGAACCAGATATATCGATCCATTTGAGATTATTGACCATATTGGGATCGTATATTATCACTTGGCAAATATATCAAACCTCTATCAAGTGCATTAGGTGTTAAAAGTATCACATATAGAGAAGTACATATCAAATCCTTCTCGTATACTAAACTCATAGTACATAGAATTGGATTATAATCATTATTATAATGAACATCATTTTGATATTTTTAAATAAACAGATAATGTGTTGCAGAACAAGACCTCAATATAGTCAGTGTTTTTTGATGAATCCATAAATTTGAAAAATCTATGTGGGTACCCAGGTATATAATGACGTATATATATTCACATTTTTTTATGTTATAATAATATAATATCAAGGGATAAATTCAGATAAGGTGGTAGAATGTTACGACTTGAGATTTTAGAATATATTTTCCTCTAAAATAACTAAGTGGTGTTAAAACAATTTATGCATGCAACACCAAACATAGTTGACTAATTATTTATATAAATTTAGACAAATTATTATATATTTAATTAAATTGATAAAATAATTGAATTTTTTACATAATAGGTGTAAAATTCACTTGAGAAAATACTAATGGATTTATATTAAATTGTTTTTTATTGTGATTTTTTTACAAATATAATAATTTTTTGGATTAATATAAATTAAAATTATTTATTAAATTCAATTAATAAATGATAAAATCAATTAGTTATATCCATGTATTATTTAAATAATAATAATAACTGTTATTCTTATAATTATATTATAATTAGAAATTTATTTTAGAAATATTTTTTTATTAGTGTATGTTTTAATTTGAAAGATAATTTCTATTCTATTGTGTATTAAACCTACGAAATATTATTGATTATTCAAATAAAAATTAATTACGATTCATTAATGGATATTGACATGGTTATAACTGAATATAAAAATGATAGAAGGTAAATAAGATATTTTCTAGAAAAATGTTTTTATTTATATAATGTAATTTATCACAATAATTTAAATTAATTACAATTGATAATTTTTTTAGTGAAATTTTTAGATAACATATTATATCAAAAAAGATAGGATTGATGAAGTGGTTTTCACTTGGAATTTAATGAGAACAAAATACAGTTTGTTATTTAAAGACACCATTTTTCTAGAAAAAAATCTTTTAATAGATATTATGCACTTATACTATAGTAAATGTTTGATATTTTCCAAAAAAATATTCTTTATTTAGCATATTGTAATAAATATAGTTTTTATGAATTCTAAAAATTTTATAACCTCATAATGTTTAAATAATGGGAAAAAAATTTATAAAACATTTTTCCAGGAAAAATAAGTATTTCAGAAGTCAAATAATAATTTTATATATAATATGATGTATTTACAAACCTATGGTTAAAATATTAACACATAAATTATATTTTATTCAAATAAATAGTTATTTTTTTATTCTATATAATTAATTTAGTGGTTCAATGATTCCATTTGGTTTTCAATTTTTTATAATTTCAATGAAAAATATTCTCTTGTTAATAAAAAATTGGGAACCATCAATCCTTATAATTCATATGTCGAAATGATAAAATTGAAAATATATTAACTGAGAAACTTGCCTCTACTCAGGTATAGATACACCCTATAAATTACATTGGAAAATAATTCATATTTACTTTATAATGACCATTACATGTACAAATACATCCCAAACACCCTTATCCATTCCCTCAAGGTTCTTTTGTGTTCAAAAAATACAAACAAAAAAGGATTGAATAGGGATTGAAAGGAGGATACAAAAAAAATATTATCAACATAACTGAGTCCTTTCATGTTTATTTAATCATCCAAATAAATATAATCAAGTATGTTAATCCAAATATGATGTTTTAATAATAATAAATATACCAAATGAAATTATTTTTATGGAATAAACATTATCCCATTCCCATCCCACCAATATAAAATGCAAGTGTCACAAGGGAATACATGCAGACTACGCCACCATGATGCGACATAATTTATTTCTTATAACCACCTTACAAGGATATTTTCAAAAGTATATATAAAAAATTAATATTATTTTCTTGACATTATTAAGATTCATGAACCATGAATGGGATGAAAAGAGAAAAACCTATTAACCAAAACAAGCATGGAAAAACAGAACTATTAACATGAGAATATTGATTTTAATGAATGAATGGGTTAAAGTAATTAAAATATAAATATATATATTATTATTGGTTTCAATATGGTCTTGGAATATATTTTTAATAAATTAAAATATATTATTCCAGAATTTAGAGTAAGTATAAAGCAAGCCATGACTTAATGTAAGAGTTTTTGATAAAATATCTATTTACTTATTATTTTTATGATTTCATTTCAATTATATTTAATATTAATTTATTTATCTCCTAATATAAATATATTTTATTAAAAAGTGTTTTTTTTATTTCAAAAATATTCTTTCCATTTTAAACTACTTTGTTTTAATAAATTCGGAAATTGGTTTTTTATACATATCTTTCCTTCTTTCTCGTTTTCAGTCAATGGAATTTTTGTTTTATGTACATGTTCATTAAAATATTTTAGGAATTTTATTCCCTATACTAAAATTATTATGTAAATTAATTTTCAAAAATATTTGACAGTTATTTCATGTGTTTTGAAATAAATCATTTTAATGTTTTCTATATGGTTGAATAGAGTTTTTACAAATGTATAGAAAAAATATTTTTTATCATTTATCAATTGAATGAATTTTTTGATGTCATTTATGTTCATTTTTACAAATGTTCCTCTAAAATTTTCCATTGGTTTTTGAATAAAATCTTATTTCCATTATCTTGGTATTTTTTGTTTTTTTAATGTTATTAAAAGAAAATTATATTTTCTTTTATTTTTCAATATATATTTTTATTTTATTTAAAAAAAAATTCATAAATGCCAAATAAATTTGGTTATTATAATTCTTCAATGGGGATATTATCTAATGATACCATCCATTTTCATTATTTGGATGGATTATGATGAAATTTTGAAAATCTTTTATGAAACATGATTATTTTCCACAAGTTAATTATGATATGATGGAATTTTGTTAGTTTTTATGATCTTGTGAAACACATATTTATGGTTTTAATTATCTGATAGGTGGGATATAAATTTTTTACCCCTTATATATATTTTTTAAATAATTATATATCATGAGAAACAATGTAAGGAAATGGGGAGTGAACTCAATTCACTCAAGGACTCTATCAACCATTGTTTAAAAGGGACTGTAGAATGACCCAAAACACTATAAGTCTCTATACACTATGTTATAATTATCATTTAATTTATCCTTATCAAATGAAATGATTTTTTAATATTATATTTATTTCACAGTCTTATGAAATTTTATTATTCGTATATTATTCTCTCATGGAACATGTTTTTCTACTCTATTATTTAAACATTTCTTATGTAATTTCAAAGCCTTACTTCATGACTCTGGATTTATGAACTATGATTATTTTGTATGGTATTAAAATTTTAATCACATGTACCTTGATTATTCCCTCATAACCTTATACTAATTTTCCACTCATTTATTATCACTGATAGATGTCTCCTTGGGTTACCCTTCAAAAGCATATGAACTCACCCATTCTTATTATTCTATTCCCTCATCATAAGAAGACAGTTATTACGTATACCATGTTCATAAAGGGTGTTATGTTATAATAATGTTATGAAATATATTTAATATCATTCATAAATTAAGTTGATTATTTTAAAGCCTCTAAAGATGGAAAACCATTACAGATTTAGGGTGTGAATACATTATATATATAATGAATGATCATATAAAAATGATGGTATATACATGTAATTTATATATGGGTCACCTCTCAAGATGTTCATCCCCATTATGATATAGAAAACCTCTGATTTATTCTTGGTTATTTTAGGGAATTATGTATGATTCAAATAGCTGTGTATTTTTTTTGGAGGTTAATGCATGTTTATTGTTAGGAATATATTAATAAGGGAAATGTATTATTGTTAATTAAATCTCAATGATTTGTTTGAGTCATTTTATATTTCCATAATCATTTCATTAAGATCATGGGTTTCATTGTAGTTTTATGAATCATATTTTGTTTTCATGGTTAGGGTTCAATGTGAGTTCTTAATATGGAGAGGAGATCCTCTTGAAGGGTAATATTGATGATAAGTGTTTGAATAATCCACTATATTTCCTTTCGAAAAATAAATTTCACTATTTTGAGCCTATTCATTATCCATAAATGTCCGGAGGTCACCCATTAGATAATGGTTTTCCTTTGAAACGAATATATCACATCATGTCTTCCCTGTGCTCTGTTCAAGATACTCCTTGGTTTAGGGTATTATGTGAGAATGTTTCCTCCTTACTTGATGAATCACCTCTTTATTTTTCATAAATCTTGGATTTATTCATTTCATAACATTAAGTGATTTCTAAAACTAGATATTTGGTGTATTAAGTGTACACAATTATATTAATTATGGAGTTGTGTAATTTTTTCTATGATAACCTCAGTCAGTTTCTACCTCTAGTTTCATGAGTTTAATCTTGTTGAGGAATTTGATCCATGTGTATTTTTATTATCCAACTGATTCTTCTAGAATATTCTTATGGTATAAATTAAAAAACTTGGGAGAATTTCCATGCCCTGATCATTGATATCCTTCATATATTATATATACATATAGTTTTTTCATGTGTTTCAAGTGAAATACCCATGGATTTTCTAAATATGAGGTTTCAGTTCTATGTATCTAGTTAGAATAAGTTTTGTGGAAAATGTATAGCCTACCTGTGAAAAACCTATAAATCTTCTGAGGGGTGCTCAAATTCTTGGTGCATGGTTTGGTAGACTATGAATCCAAAACAATGTGACATTTAATGGGTCATAAATTTAGGTGTGCATGGTTGGTGCATGGTATTCCAAACCATCAAATATGTCTATCTCATTTTAAATTTTAAATTTAAGCGTTTTCATTTAATGAAATAATAAACAAGGGGGATCCTCCATCCATATTATCAACATCCAAAACACCCAATAATTAATAAACTTTAATTTACCCTCTCCCCATGTGGATTTATGGTTTTTTCAATATTTAAGTCCAAATATTCAAGGTAATCTCTTCTAAACTCCTTAATCTCCAACATTTCATCATATTTTACTTATTTTATCTCTATAATATGGACTTGGGGATAAATAATTAATGTTTAATCAAATTTTATTTAAGGATTTAATTTTTTTAGGAACCCCATTGACTTAATTGGGCTCTTTCAATGTTGTTGTGGTGGATTTAAATTATTGTTTGTAAAATAAACATGATATATGGTATGTTCTCCAATGTATCATTAATTATGTTTAAATCTATGTATTATTATGTCGTTGAAGATTTGTTTTAATATTTTTTATGAATGAAATCATCCATACTAAATAGGATATATATAAAAAGAAGTTTAATTCAATGATTATTTAACTTAAGGTGATCAATTTTTCTTTTCAACTATTTAATTCCCTCCTCTTTTATTATTACAGTCACACCATATGATTGTTAAAATGATTTAATATATTTTTCAATGTATTTTCATGATTTATAGGTGAAACTATGTATTTTAAATTTATTTTAAGTGTTATGTTTATTAAAATTTAGGGTCATCTTGGTTTTATTTAATATTTATTATTCCATTAAAACTAAATTTATTTGATGAATTTTATATTATATAGATTTACTGATGTTTTTATTGATTTTTGATTATAAGGGCTAAACTTATGTCTTCATTTTCATTTAAAAAAAGTTTCTAAACAAAATTACCCTAAGGACATTAACCTTTGAAGTTATTAACTTTTTGTTAAAAAAATTTATGCTTTTTATGTTATTTGATGGATTCACTATTAGGGAATTTTTATTCTATTTTATTATTCATAAAAATATTCGTTTCTTCTATGAAGGGAGATCCAAAATGGGATTTACATTTATTATTTTTTGATATTATTACATTATTTTTGATGGATTGTTTGGATCACCTCTATTTATTTTCATGGGTTTTTGGGAAAGAAATTTTGGAGTCCTAAGAACATTTCTGACACTACTGTGTGACCATTTCATTAGATAGGGGCCCAATGTTTAGAGTTTTCTTAATTTATGGAGTTTCCCCATGTATCATACATGTATTATGATATCAATGGTTTCAGAATTTACTAAGATTTTCTTATGGTATTTAATAATAATGATATGTAATGTGTTATTTTAGGTTATCCCCAGGGTACATGGTTACCACAATATTTGAGAAAATTTTCCATTAATATTGATGTTCATTACTATTTTTATGTAATATTATTTATGAAAATTTTCAAATAAGTGTTTTCAAAAATTCTCACAATGTTTTTTATTTAAAAAAAAATCCCAAACCATTTAACTTTATACTTAAATGATTCATCTTCCTTAAAAATTGTTTCGAATATAATGTTTTTTGATTTCTATTCTTAACATGAAATTTAAATATTATATTCAAAATATATTTTAAATTAGTATGAAATGGTTTCATCATTAATTTTTATGAATGGGGTGTGGTTAAGGTACACACTATTCATTTCTTGTGCATGCATATCATATAATAGGTTTAACCTTCTCTACAGGGTTATGGTTAACATTTTATTATTCTAAATTTTATGGTAGTAGAATGTTGAGATTTCAAGCTTGTGAATGTGGAGAGGTGGATGAGGTTTTTTATCTTTTATCAATTTTATTATCATCTATATATCAACTACTTCTAACCTCACAATTTTAATTGAAATTGTTTATTTTTTAGACATGTAATTGAGTTCATTATACTATTATGGTGGATGTTAATTATCTTTTACATTATTTGGTTTCCATTATACATTGTACCTTATTATTTTGGGAGTGTGGACCATATATATTATGAGAGTTTTTTTCCAGACATCCAAGTATAATTTCATTACTAGTATTTATTTATTCGATGAAACTTTTCTCCCTAGTTTTAATTCAATTAAGAAGATCTTATTTTTATCCTATGGAAATCAGGAATAAACCATATGTCATTTAATGAGATGAGTTGAGTGCTCAAATTAGGGGTATCATGTGTTGATTGTTTAATGAAGAAGGGGCCCAAGAACTTGAATAATAAATCATCTTTTCATAAATATTTCAATCACTAACTATTGATGTACATATTATTAATTATATTAACACATCATTGATATGTATTCAGTGGTTATAGCCTAGGGAAACTAAACTAAGTAATATCTCGATATATTTATATCCTTATCTGTATATTTATTTTGTGGTTCTATGAGATCATTGTGATAGATTCCACATTCCATTTCAAAAAAAATCTCACAATCTATTTTTAATGGATAAAAGAAGATATTTTGAATTTCCATTATTCAACCACACCTCTTCATGTGTATTGTAGTACCTATGGTAAAAAATAATTATTTTATGGTGATCAATGATGGGAGATATTGTTTCCATAGGATATATGGTAGAATACTAAAAAAGTGGGGTTAATTTTAGGTTTAAAATAAACATTAGTTTTTTCCACTACATGTATTATTTTGATTTGTTTTTTATATTATTAATAAAATAATCTAACAGAATTAAAATATTATGGAATATATAATTATAAACTATATGAAATAATGTATGAATAAAGAAAATAATGTGATCAGTGTTATAACTTATGGATGAATGTTTTAACACAATGGAAATTTAAAATATTTCTATTTTAACAACTGAATCAAAAATTAATATAATGATATTTCAATGATGAATATTGTGAAAATTTAAATAAATGGAAATAGTGAAAACAAATCATTGAGTACTGGCTAGAAAACAAAATAATTTAATAATAAAATTATTGAAACCGTACTTCAAAAATTGTGTATGGTGGATCTATAGACTAGGTCCTAGTTATCCATGACATTGAACAGGTTTTATTGTATCACTGATTGTATACATTTAGGAAGATCTATCTTCTTATCCCCAGAATCCATCAACTAAGATTATTCCAAAGTCATATATATTCATATACATGGAATATGTTGGTCTAGATGATTGAAAATTACAATATATTTATATACCAGAAATCCATTAAGGAAACCAGATTGGGAAGAAATTAAAATGAAAATTTCTAATATGCTTAAATAGAAAACATTACAATGGTATATCTTAAGATAATCACATTGAAAGATAAAAAATACACATATCAAAATCTATCTTATTTTTAAGAAAGTCAAAATATTTAAAATGATTAATAAATTCTTTAATTATTGATCTAGATGTTCTTTTATATAATTGTTTTTTAAGGTATGACTCTATTTTTAGGCATCATGTTGAAAAAAATCAATTGTAAAGTTATGATGAACATGAAGTCAGGTGTAACTATATCAATAAATCCTTATTCAACTACATATGAACTGATCATTTTTCTTTTTTTTATAGGTGAGTTTAATCAGCACCAATATAGTTCATCTAAATCTGCTATATTAAATCATGAATTGGATTTCTGATATTTTTTTAAATGAAACAGTATTAGTTATTTGATAATTTAGATACCTAAAGTTTATATTACACAGTTATAAAAATTTAAGAGTAATATTAATTTAAATCATTTTTATATTAAATGTATTTTGATATCAAAAATAAATAACGTAATTGATTCATTGACTCACTAATATCATACTTTTTAAAAAACACAATACACATAATAAAATAATTAATGGAGAATGAAAATTTAAAAAACCTCTCAAAATAGAAAAAATAATGTAATTCCCCCAATTTTCATTGAAAAAAATTAATCAATGTTCTTTTGATAAAAAACTATTTGATAAAAATAGTGATGAATAAGAGAAAGAAAATATATAAAGTATACAAAAAACAATCTTTTCTTTCATTTCTATATATTTTTTATTTTAAAATAGAAATATTGAAGAGAAAATTAAATACCATAAAAAAATTAAATTCCATTTGAGAATTTACTGATTATATGTTCTGGTTTCTCCATATTTTCCATGACATTTACGATCTTTAATAAAATCACATTTAATATGGTTGATATAATAAAATTTATCAACATCAATTCTATTTTAATCATTATTTCCAATATATAAATATATTCTTATAAAATAAGTTATGTTTGAACAACCTTTTTCAACTAGACTTAAGGATATTTTAAAGAATTTCTATAATATAGTAGTCATGAATCTATATTATCATACTTTAAACATCAACTTAGTTTCCATTGATTATTGAGTGTGCTTTGGTTGCATCTAATTCTTTTTTTTTACTCTAGGTAAAACAATTTAATGCTTCATAGATGGAATTTTGAGGTTCTATAAATATACTCTTAAAATGATATATAGGATTATAATCAACTAAACAGAGAAAATAAAATTTAGAAAAACTAAATTTGAAAATGAATTATATATAAATATTATATTTCTATCATCAGTGATGTTTTGTTTTTTTAATAGTGGTCACCAAAAATTAACGTATAAATAATAGAAAAAATATATATTTTTTGAATTCTTTTATTAATTATTTATAAAATTTCATTTAATGTGAAAATAAAAGGTTATCTTTTGTGATAAAATAATTAATACCCATAAAAGCGTTAAAAAAAATTTCATTTCCCCCTATGTTATTCCAAAATTGGATGGGAAGCTAAAATAATAAATGGAATAGTGTAAAAGATTATACCTTATAGAAATTATTGTAACAAACTGACCTAGATACCCACAGAAAATGGTACCCAACACCGACGTTACACATACCTAAATAGGAATTCATGATCCTCATAGGCTGGTGACTAGCACTCAAATATCAATGGTAATCACAGGGGACAATATTTCTCAACCTGGGGTAAAAACATGGTATATTGATATACTTAACATGAAGGAACAATTAATGGTAAAAACAGTAAATATATTCCACAATTAATAGGTAATATGATATGTAATACAACCCAAAAGATTCTAAACAAACTCAATGGTATGAGTCCATCAAAAAATGAGAAACCAAAAAATGAGAAAATAATACTCCATGTGAGAAGTAGGCAACTTCCTGCTATCTCACCACCATCTACCCAACTAAGCTGAAAAAAACCTCACCACCTCACTACAACACCTTCCCATTCCCAACATCTAAATACATATTAAGGTATGCACATGATCAAAGGGGCGTGTTGGGTGTGATCTAATAGGATCAATAGGATCCCGCCTTGGCGTTTGATAACAAGTATTTGTAAAACAATCTTAACAAGATAAAAATTAAAGGAAACAAGTCATGATAATCAGTTAAATAGATTTTTATATCAAAAGCATGGTAAAACATTCCCTTTTTCCATAGTTTTAGATAATCCATGTAAAATAGTTTTAAATCATATCACATATACTGAATAATCTAATAAAATACAAATATTATAGCTCAAAATCATAGGCAACATCATGGTAAGGATCAATACAGATCACAGTAGCTATAAAACTCACAACCATACATAGAAAATCACTCACATCAAGTCTCTATACATATGCATCAAGTATAGAGAGAATAAGAACAACCCATAAAGTTATCATTCTAATCATTTCAATAAATCCCCACAAAATAGATATATAGAGTATAGGAACACCCCATGAGTTAACCATATGTTGGTATTAATGGTTGAGGTATATCACTACACCTTCCACCTAAATAATCAAGGCATCTCATGTGCCAAATTTTCTAAAAAATTCATCAAAACCCTTCCAATTTTTTTTTGGAAAACCCATTCCATAATATATCAAAAGTTCCCTTTTATTTTACTAAAACAAGTGGAAACCCATATTTTTTCAAAAACACATTTACAAAAAAACAATCAATCAATCAATCATGCCATTTTATTTATATATAAATTTATAAATAACATGAGTGATCAAGGTTAATACAAAATATGCTATAGATAGAATAACCTACCCCAAACATGGGACACAGATGCCCACAAATGGATCTTAAACCATTTTATTGAACACAGAATAATAAATAGAGGCCCTACCTATATTTCCCACACCTCATAATTGTATTCCATCACAACCAATTATATAAGAGAGGTTAGGTCACACATACCTCATAGAAATTACATTGGTCGTACAACAACCAAAAATATATCATACCCTAGAAGAAGATCACATAGAAGTTCTTGTAAGCATCAATAAGAACATCTCCACAATATCAATAGATATGAAAATGTTTCTCAAAAAAACTTATGTGACCATTGTAAGTGAAGAACAATATATATCCCTTATGTTGAGAGATTCAGCACAACCACCACGAAGATCAATCACCTAATAAATAATCTAAAAAGAGTATATGTCCCCAAAATCACATGGGGGGATCCTATGTTTTTATATGTAATCATAAAAATTGAATGAAAATAAAATCATACATGATGTATATTTAATACATCTATCACCTATCAATTCATGATGTGCACCCCTTTCATGACATGAATTTCACAATTTAGAAGATTGGATGAAAAATGCATCACCTCAGATTAAAAATTACATCAATCATTAATTTCACAATGTTAAATAATTTCAATTCATGTAAATATTTCACGTTCTAAACCAACTCATGGAATATTCCCAATAAAAGATCCATGTTATGTAACCAGTTCATGATGCGAATGTTTCCAAAAGGTAGTTCAAAGTCCAAATTCAAAAGAAAAAAAACAAACCACCTATAAATATTTACAAACCCAATGATAAACATATAAATCCATTAAAACATTTACACCTAAACTAAATTAATTTTAAAAAAATAAAACCTCTAATTTTAGTTCATTTCCTAATAAACATTAACCTTCCTCAAAAGGTCTAAAGACACCTAAACAAAAGGTAAATGAAAATAGTACTAAGGAATAACAAAAGGAAGGCTACAATAATTTAGAAACTCCCATCAATAATACATTACATCCTTAGGAAGTCATGTGGAATAATGGAGATCTAGGTAGAGGTGAGGACACTACTCCCTCACTTGCGTTTCACGATTGAATGTATTTATACAATATAATCTCTATTATCATAACACTCTGAACAATGTGATAGATTTACCATATAAAAATCCACCTAATATTAAATGGTCTATATTGTCTACTCCAAAAAATAAATTTATAGAGCTTACTCATTTTATTCACAACTCAGAACATGATAGGGATCATGATGATATTTTCAAAGCCTAGATATATAGTAATCATAATTAATACCTATCCATTGAAATGGAAATTTAAACCAAAAAAACATTCCAAAGAAGATTAGTGACCTCAAACAGTCCAACATATCTCATAGAAAAATCCTCATATTTTTTAAGATGATGATGACCCAACTACAGAAAAACATTCCAGAAAATTTGGTCACTAACAAAAAACTCCAATGAATGATGTTGACAATATTCATTTGATTTCTGATGAATTAGAGCTAAAACTAGATGCTGATATATATCCTAAATCCTCATTATAATATCTTGAATGAGATTTAGCCCTTCCGAAGTGTCATCACCCACTTCTACCCAAAGAAATATTACCATCATAGGTGACTATACAAAGCCTTGAAGGGATCCATTAATATAGATGACTAATTACAATTGTTCTATGAAAAACTCAATATATCACATGTGGTTGTCCCATAGTCTAACAAAATCCGAGATGCATTCATGGAGAATATCATCTAGGAGATGAATAGAAGGCTCTATATGGTCGTATGTCTATAGATGGTAAGTTGTAATCATCCTGAATTGATTCCTCATCACTTCATAGAGACTCTTCCAGGAAAATGAGGTAATCCAAGGATCCTTATCCTAAGAAATGGTAGAGGAAACCCCATATAACCTGGTAATATATTTCATATATAGCATATACATGTATTCAACATTAGTGGTTTCTCTGATCAAAATGAAATGAGATGACTTCATCAACCGATCAATCTCCACCTAGATAGCATTCATCTTTCATGGAATCCATGGTAATAAAAAAAAAATATATGGGTAGGTTATAGAATTTAAAAACTGGCATAGAAATATAGTGAGGAATACCTCAAGGTTTTAGATTCTCTAACATTGTCTACTGGAAAGTGTAAAATTTGGACACATAATCTACAATTTCACTCTTCATAACTATCAATTAGAATCATTATCTCATGTCATAGTACATATTTGTAGTGCTGAGATGAAAGTTCTATGAAAAAATATGACATTAAAAAA
This sequence comes from Viscum album, assembly GCA_963277665.1. Classification (NCBI taxonomy): domain Eukaryota; kingdom Viridiplantae; phylum Streptophyta; class Magnoliopsida; order Santalales; family Viscaceae; genus Viscum; species Viscum album. The sequence goes on from OY728128.1 coordinate 474,389,477, forward strand.
ATCATCTCAAATACTCTATGATGAAAGACCAATCAACATAATGAAGGATACCATCTAGATGGAGATGCTAACAAAAAATGATATACCCTCCATAAATGGTTTCTCCAATTTCTCTAAAGTCATCATACCACTATTGAAACTGTAGAATAGACTCATGAAGAGATGATAAAATCAAAACAATGGTCCAAACTATGCCTAAAAAATCATCCTGATTGGCCAAATACAATTTTGTGAAGTGTCTCATAAGGTTTCACTCATCCTTTAATTCACGAATATCCAATGATGGTACTTTCCAACTAAGAGCTTCTGTAACAACATTCCCCTTCCCCAAGGTTTTATAAAATTCAAAGTCAAATTTCTAAATGTTTTACACTCACCATATTAGTATGAAATTCATTTCCTTCTAAGATAATATAGAGAAAAAAAATTTGATTATAAATGATTGTGAATATTTCCCCAAAAAGATAGTTTCTCCAACACATAAGGGCATGAAAAACAATGGAATTATCTAAATAAAGACTGGGGTAATTCCTTTCATGTATCCAATGATGAAGAGATTAATAATCCACAACATGAAAATATTGTATAATAACAAAAACCAAACTAGCACCAGAATCATCACAGTACACCACATACCCCTTATTAGGATCGGTTAACATTAGAATTGGATCTGATGTCAGAAGATGATTCAACTCATTGAAAGAAGTCTAAAACTTCAAATACCATATGAATTTCACCCCTTTCCTTATGATTGATATAAAACATGATTCCAAATTTGACAAATCTATGACGAACCATTGATAGTATCTAGAAAGACCGTGAAATATTTCACTTTCAATGGAATTATATAGATCCCCCATGGAAAGATAGTCATCACCATCTCAGGATAAACTGATAAGATTCACTCATAAATCACATTCTCTAAGATATTAAATTCTTGTATCCAAAAATTTCAATTTGAAGGCTTTTCATAAAAAATTTAACTCCTAAGGATTTCCAAAACCAAACTCAAATGGTGCACATGATTACATTCAAAACTTCAATAAACAAAAATTTCATCTCAAAACACTACCAAAAAAGATTTCTGGTACTCATAGGATACCTAGTTCATCAAATCCATAATAAACTATAGGATAATTTATTAGAGAAAAAGGAAAAAACTATATTTTTAATGTCCATACCTAATCCTAAAAGTAATATTTGGTATATCGTACTCCTGATAGATGAGCTAATGATACCCCCACCTAAGATAAATCTTCAAAAACCACTTTTGCACATTAATTGGTAAAATAAATCATCAACGTGGGGAAAAGGATACTTATTCTTAACCATCACCTAATTCAACTTCTAATAGTCAACATACAATAAAATTGAACCGTCATCCTTCATGGAAAAGTGTAGAGGGGATGACCAAGGTCAAAAACTAGGGGGAATGAAACAATTTACCATCAGACCATTCAACTATATATTGTTCTCTTTCATCACTATTTGTTCCATATAATATGATGGTATTAAAACTGGATTTGTACCTGGAACAAGATCAATTGAGAACTCCACATCCATCATTAGAGGAAGACTGGAGAAGTCATTTGGGATAAAGTTGGTAAAGATTCTAAAAATAATGGGAAGATAAAAAGTATAATATACATTATCTAGATAAACAATAACAGTAGACAAAAAACTCTTGAGAACATGGAAGGATGGTCCTTCATGACCAGTCTTCATATCCCACTCTCCCTGAAAACACCCAAGATCCCCCATTGATAGTGAATAAAATAATAGTGATAATAACCAATCGTATCACGGTGATAAATAAGATAATCCATCTCGATGATGATGTTGAAGAGATCCTAATCGAGAATGGGAAAATCTCATATCAACTCTGCATCATCTATTGATAGAGAATCAGAATGACACTGAAACCTCTTCTCTTTCCTCCTCCCAAGAGGTGTTTCAAAATCCATGATAAAGGAAATGTTATGCATTTTATTTTTAGGAATATAATGATTGTGTAGAGAAATAAATAAGCGTGATGAACCAGTATCTATTAAATCATCTGCTACATAATATAAAATAATGAATGTACTTCTAACAATTTCGATTCTTATGTCAACATCTGTAAAAAACTAACATAGTTCATTATGGTGATTCACTCCTGATTCATATATATGGAACCATATTTTATAAAAAGAATATGACTGTGTTTTAGTAGCATGTGGAGTCGATGATCCCTGAATATGACAAGGAATGGACATATCCTGACAAATTGTTACAGATTGTCATAGTGGCCACAACTACTACACACCTTTACAAGAACATGAAAATAATTTTTTTGTCTGTCTAACCTTTACACATTTATATAAAGTCATGAAAACACTACTATCTATAAAAAATGGTAAATAATATTTTTATTGCTGACAACTTCCTCTAAAACCCCTATGATGGTCACACCATTTTCTCCTTCCCGGCACTCCAATGGAACTTCCACTGGGAGGAAATGAAGGTGGAGACTGACCAACCATGTAATCTATATCCATATTTTCCATCATAGACATTTATTCCTTCTCAACATATATAGAAATATTTTTCATGAATAACTAAGTTGTTATGTATTGTCACAAACCATTCACCAATTTCTAAACCTTAATCTCATTATTCTTTACAACCTCGAAAGAAAAAAATATAGTTTTACAAACTGATTAGTGTACATTGAAATTAAACTCCCTCCTTACTATAAGGAATTGATATCCAAAGACATCACTATTCATCCCTAAAATTGTAATGATTTGATAGAAAAATAGAGTCATAAAACACTTCCAATCCCAACCCATATGTATATATTCTTGTAAGATAAAATCCCACCATCACTCATTGGGACCCTTGATTTAGAATTCCGCACAATCCACCTTGATATTATAAGGAGAATCGAAGATATTTAATATAATATTGGTCTTTAAAATCTATTTAATCGCCACATTATTTCCATTCATGCCTCTAAAGGATAGTCTCTTATCATGTAAGAACTCCCTTGATCGTTCCATTTCTTCTATAGCTCTTGGTTGTACCCCAATAGTAATGCTATAGGCTTTTGGTACATTATGACACACAAAAAAACATATGACAATCTTTTCTCTATAATATTATGATCCAAATGTATATTTCCTTGAGTATAATCCACTAAAACCTCTTATAGAAACCAATGGAAGGTATCTTGGATCCATAAAACTGCACACTAGAAACAAAATAAGTGTTCAACTGATTTGAGAAATCTCATTTCAATCTAGAAAACCATAAGAAATAACTAATATTAAGATCAAAACCCAAAATAAATGACACACATCCCAACATCCCATGGTAACATGAGTCTTTACGTGACTAGAGTTGTCCATTCACTCACCACCACCTACCCCCTAATTTATGAAAATACTATCTCCATTCTACCAATTTCCAAAAACTGATCATAAATTGACATCTAATACCAAAAAGTAACCAACTGACCTGGATACCCACATAAACTGATACCCAACCCGACTCATCACATACCTAAAGAGAGTTATTGATCACTACGTGTAGACAACTAATACCTGAGCAACAACAACAACCAAAGGGAACTATTTCACCCAACCTAAAGCATAAAATAAGGAATATGGATATACATAGCGAGAAATAATCATGAAAGAAATAAATAGGAAATATATTTCATAACTAAATGGGAATATCATAAGTGATACAACTCAAAACATTAAAAACAAAATACTAGTTAAGAGTCTAACAATAATGGAAAAACCCCAAAATTAGAAAAAGTAACTCAATATGATAAGCGAACATCATCCAGCTATCTCATGACCAGCTACCCAACTCAACTGACTGCATCCTCACTGTCTCACTACAGCACCTTACCTTTCACTTCATAGAAAGACATAACAAGGTATATAGAATTCCAAAAGGGAGAATATGGTGTGAGAAAACAAGAACAGTAATATCCCATCCAATTATACCCTAAAAAGGCTTTATAAGAAAATCTAGACATGCTCAACATTAATCAAAATAATTCATGATAATCAGTTAAATAATTTCTTATATCAAAATAATTGTAAAACATTACCCATTTTACATAGTTTCAAATAATCTAAGTAAAAAAATTAAAATCATATCACATATATCAATGTAGGTAATCAAAGATATGTGATATAACTCAAAAGAACATGTAGAATCACACCAAGTATCACTAAAGGACAAGCTAGCTATAATAGTCATTCACATGCATAGAAAATCACATACATCAAGTCTACAGATATATACAATGAGTCTATAGATCATAGAAACACCCTATAAAGAGAACCTCCCAATAGTGTTAATAAATCCGTTGAATAATAATCCTAGTGAGGAGAGGAACAACCCATGAGTGAATCCCTATTGGTTTTCAAAAACAAAGCCTATCACTGAATCTTCTACCTATGTAACCAAGGATTCCCATGTACAACATTTTCTAAACCATTTATTCAAAACCCTGCATGATATCAATTTCACAAACCCATTCCATAATGCTTTAAAAGAGCTTGTTTCTTTAACCAAAATAATGGAAATGCAAATTTGTTCAAAAAACCATTTGCAGACAAAAAAAATCAATAAATCATGCTATATTATTTATAGATCAATTTATAAACACTAGAGAAATCAAGGTTCATAAAACATAAGATAGAGATGGAACCACCTACCTCAAAATCATGTGGCACATGCCCACAACTAGATCAACAACTACAATATAGAAATAAAAAACAGAGTCCCTAAATATAATTCCTACACCTAGGAATTGTATTCTATAATAAACCAAGAGGATATGAAGATTAGGTCACATGTACCATAAAGGAATCACACCTAACATATTGTTCCCAACAAATGACAGACCCTTAGAAGAAGATTATACTGTCGATCTAGAAATGATCAAGTATAACATCATCATAAGATCAACATATCTGAAAATGGATTTTAATGGTGTATCTATAACCAATATCCCTTAAGAATAAAAAATATCACTTACCTAGAGACACATTGCATCCACCATGAAGATCAATCGCCCAATGAAAGAATCTTAAAAGAAGCATATGTCCCCAAAATAACCCATGGTAGCTCCTAGGTTTTGATAGAAAAACATGAACATTAAATGAAAAGAGAATCATATATTTAATGTGGTTTAAATATATGGACCTAAAACAATCATGTTGTGAACTCTTTTCGTGTTGTGAATTTTAAAATTTACAAGATATGGCTAAAGGGAGTATCCTCTAGTTAAATGTAACATTGATAGAAATTTTCATGATGTGAACCAATTTCATGGATTATAAACTTTTCATGGACTGAACTAGTTTATAGAATCATGCCAGTAATAGATTCATGTAGTATAACTAGATAACAGCATGAACATGTACAAAAGGCACTTCATAGTCTATATTTTTATAGAAAAAACCTGAAGCACCTCTAAATATTTTCAAACATAAGTAGAACCCTAAAATTCATTTGAAAAATTTATACCCATAATCCATAAATTCAAAAAACAAACATACTAAATATTTGGTAAATTTTCCCCAACAAACACTCTATATCCTTAAATGGTTTAAAATGAACCTAAAAAGGAAAATGAGAAGAGATATGAGAAATACATGAATGATACTAACTTGATGTTAGATTTATATTATCAAATTAATGGATGAACATCATCTATTAATTATGGTTTGACTAAAATTTTTAATATTTCACCAAAATATATAATGATTGTAATATAATATTCATTAATATAAAAATGAAAAATTATTAAAATTGAAAATCTCATTAAATCAAAAAATAAATAAAATTGTAAAACAAAAATACTAATAAAATCAAATAACTAATAAAATAAAAAAACAAATAAAATAAAAAACCTATGAAATCAAAAAAAAACTAAAATCCCAAAAATAGAAAAAAATCTGGAAAATATAATAATTTTAAAATATATATATAATCAAAAAACTTATAAAATCAAAAAAAAATTATCATCTTTTTTCATTTGAGGGGTTTTTAATGTTTGGATATAAATGAATAAATCAATCCACTTAAAATCATTTTTCCCCATTCTTATCTTCTATTTTATAAATTCATATCTACCATTAGTAATGGTTTTAGTAAAAATATCACCAAATTAATTTTCCAATCCTATAAAGTCAATAATAATATCTCCGTTTCTTATGTGATCCCTAATATAAAGGTGTCTTATATCCATGTTCTTTACTTGTGAGTAATATTTTTGGTTTTTAGTCCAATAAATAGAACTTATTTTATAACAAAGAATTAAGTTTTTATTATATATCAAACCGAAATTATTGAGTGCAAGTTTCATCCATGTCACATAATCATAATAAATTTTAGTTTCTACGTATTCTTCTTTAGCAGGGGCAGTTAAATATAATGTGAATTATTATTAGAATATGACACTAAATCCTCTAAAATGATATGATAGGTTTCATAAGATGATTTCCTATCTAACATACATCCTCAAATGATAGTTTAATGTTCATATCATGGGGTGTGGAAAAAAATTATTTCCTAAGTTAAAATATTGCAATGTGGATATCATTGGTTTTATCTAGAGAAAAATTCATAACGATTAAGTTTCGATCTTGAAATAGAGGCAAAATGGGGGTTTTTTAAAATTATTTGACCCTGAAAACATAAGAAAGAAACTAAATAGAATAAAAAAAGTAATCAATAGATTATGAACTATTATATGAAAAGGATGATCCGATTGGGTTTGGTTTTCAAATTTCAATGAAAACTCGGTTCCATGTTATAAAATATTCTTTTTATAGAGTGTTTAAAGTGAGATTTCATAATTAATTCATCTCAATTCATTTTTCAAATGGTGATCATGAGAGTAAATATTTCCAAAATATCACCTTAGAAAACCCTCATTCTTATGTGTGCGATAGTTTCAATGGATACCCTCAATTTAATTATGCAGTACTTGATCAAGTATTGTTTATCCCAAACAAATACGAAATAACACTACCCTCCCACACATACTAATGTTCCTAAAGTAATTCACCACTAATCCTTGGTCAATTCCATAATATATAGATTAAAACATTGGGGAGGGAGAAAATCATCATCATCCAAGGAAATAACAACAACATAATCTAAAACCAAATATGATATTACTTGATAGTAAAAACTATAATTAAAATATTGATACCAACTTATTAGAAGATAGAAATGATTTTATTCCATGATTCCATATAAATAAAGAAATAAAAACGGGGAAAAATCAAATTCCCCAATCAGTATAAATTTTACCCCTCCATTTGAAGGGTAGCTAAGAAGAAGGGGGGAGAGGAAGGAATTATAAATCTTGGAGAATATAAAATGATTGTCAGAATATTTCTCCTCCGTAATTTGACTACAAGAATATTACACCATTTGTACACACTGAACCACTGAATTATTCCAATGTTCCTTCTTAATATTTTTTTGGAATTACATATTATATCAAACATAAAAATTTCAAAGAATTTGGAAATGTATAAAAAAATTATACCCTATTTTCATAATATAACTTTTCATGACAATATAGTCCCTTAATATTCCTCCAATTTGATATTTGAAATTTTATCCTTAATATGTGTATTTTTCTTTGAAATTTAATTTCCACATGAAACTTACATTTCTATTATAATTAAAAATAGAACCACCTCATTTACAAAATAAAATAAATGAAAATTACAAAACATACTTAATAGATTCACCAATTTAAACCCAAGAAACAAAATATATGATGCATATATAGAACCCATTATTTCAGTATCTCCATTCCTCTTATTGAATCCTTTTTAATGTTATTTCTCCTCCCATTAATAAAAAACACCCACCTAATGTGAATTTTTTCTCATCTCACAGATTTCAATTTTCAATAAGGATTATCTCATCCAAATACATGAAATAATCACCATAGTCTTGATAATTTACTACATATCTACCAGATTTGTCTTAATAATATTTTCTATCATGATTAATTTCCATGGTATGTTTAGTGGATTTCAGTTGGAAGGTTTTAAATTTAATAACCTTATAGGTGGAATAAAGAGAGTTTGATTATTTTTGAATAAAAATAGCATGATTTGAATTTTCACATTCAAGTATGGTCACCCCCACACTCTCATTAGTAGAAAATAAGTTTGAATAATCATGAAAAAATTAAGGAAAGTAAAAAACCATATATAATATTAGTAGAAAAAGTTATATTACTACTTTATTTTTGTTTCAATATGACGTAATTGTTTTTCCAAATTCTAATATTGAAAAGCTCCAATAAGGTACAAATTTACCATAAATGAATTACCCCAAAAGCCTCAAGTTTAATAAGAATAAATTTTTCATTAGAAAAAAAATTTCTTCAATATTTAATATCCCACCCAATGTAGCACAAAATCATGTATCACAGAACAACCCATTTTCCCCTCATTCATAAGTTTGACCAGAACATGCAATTTAACTTCAATAAAAAGTTTGATAAGGAAAATTTTCATGTAATGTGGCTAATATAGATGGTTTTTAATGGAAAATAAGGGTTACATGGATTAAATTCATACGATATACCAGAATAAAAAAGGACTCTCTTGATTGGGTGGTTAAAATAAAATAAATGTATCAATCCTTTAATACAAATGTACCTCAAAACCTAAAGTTCTGATAAAAATAAATTAAATTCTAGTTAAATAAATCATGTTGTGGTTATATCAAGAAACTCGGTGAATGTAAATAATATTTATAATAATCATGAGAATGTGATTTTAAGGATAATACGGGGAATGAGATTAAAAATTCAAAGGATTTTCATTAAATTATTAATGTTTTAAAATTAAAACAATGTAATTTTCATTATTCATTTAAGATTATTTTCAAGGGATAAATTGGGCCTATAATTGAAATGTTTTGAAAAATGTAATAGATAATCAATTGAGCTTACAATTTTAAAAGACACAATATAATTTAAAATGAAACACAAAAAATTTTATAAAAGATACAATAATTTTGAAGAAAATAAATTTAAAAATTCTTAAACTATAATGGTTCACTCCCACAAACTTAAATGATATAGTTTCTATAACTAATTTATATAGATTTAATTTTTTTTTATATTTTTAATTTAATCCCACCAAGAAAGTAAGTGTTAAGGAGAGGTATAACATAATACATTTTATTTATAAACATGTTAGATGAGGGTAATCTCTTTCACTGGATCAGATGGAAAGGTCCCACTGAATTTCTTCAGTAATAGTGAATGGTTCTTAGTCTCCATACTGCATAATTTTTACAAAACCTAAAGGATACACATTAGAATCTATAAATGGAACTTCTAATCTGTGATAAAGTTTACATATAATCAATATGACTCTTGAGTTGATAATATCATTGCATCTTCAGGGTGGAAGACTATTAGTTGGATTAACATATCATGATCCACTATTTCTCTCACTTTATAATTCCTATAAATCTCAAAATCATACCTTATAATTTAATCTATCTCCTAAAACTCAAATATTTGTTCTTTTCTAGCTCATTCAATATCCAAATTCATCTCCCATATATCCACTTATGTCTTATTCTCCAATTCCATGGGATGTTGATAGCTATTCTCAAAAATTAACCTACATGGAAGCATTATTATTAGGGTTTTTTAGGTTCTCCTATATTACCCTAAGGTGTCTTCTAACCTTTTTATCGAATCAATCCTATTCATTTTAACAGTCTTTTCTAAAATTCCTTGGATTTCCCTATTGTACAGCTCATCTTGATCATTTGTTTAGGACAAAGAGTTAATGTTTTATTACAAACCATATAATTTATCAGATATATCTCCCATTATATTATTGAAAAAATTTGTCACATGATCACTGCTGATGGATCTTATAACACCAATCATATAAAAATTATTAGTCTCAAAAAAAATCACTAATATCATTATCATCATCACTCCTAAAAACCTTTTCCTCCACCCATTTTTAAACATAATAAACTACAAGAAATATATAATAATTTACAAATTAAATTGGAAAATGGTAAAAACATTATATCCCTTTGACATCAAAAATCTCAAAAAAATATGTGCCTTTTGGTGAATTTCTTTTCTCATCGAAATATTTACGGAAAAATAAAATTGTTCACAGTTTTTTCAAAATTCTTAAGAATATTTAAAGTGGGTGAGAAAATAAATTCTAGATTATACAATCTCACTTACTTTCATTTGAGTTCCAAAGTGTCCTACAAGAGATATATTGTTATAAAATTCAAAACAATTTCAATTTCACTTTCAAGAAGACATATCCTTTTCACAAGATTATTGAGAATTTTCAAAAGAAATGGATATTCCAAAATGTCATATCTAGATTAATATTTTAGTTTTTTATTTTCATATAAATTTAAATGATATGGAACTAGATATGTTACCATATAATGTGACCATGTACATGTGACTACCAACTACTCCTTTAGTAAAGTACAAAGACTCCCCTGTAATGTGATCATTCATTATTTTTTGATCTATAATGTCAACTCCAGTAGTGTTATATAGTATTTTTATCAGATTGGACACTTGGTTCTTAACCCCATTATTTTATTAGATTTCTATGTCCAAAAACTATAATTGTATCTTACATCCCACTATAAGTGGGTTAGATTCATAATTCTTAATCAAGTTCCTAAGAGAAGCATAATTAGAAAACACAGGGATTTTAGTTCTATGATGATATTATCTAATTTATTCAAATGAAAATAAAACTACCAAAAAATCTTTTTATGTGATTCCGTATTAAATTGGGCCACATATATGGTTTTTCAGGCATATAAAATGACTTTTGGCATACACACAATTAAATAATAAAGTACTTCCCCAACCGCTATGTTGGAAACCAAACAATGTAGCTAGAATGGTTCTTCCCAGTTGGTGGTTCCATCACTGGTGTAATAATCAAAAACCTATTCATCTCATCAAAGGTATCCTTACACTCACCATTGAAATTGAAATTATAATATTTAAAGAGTAATATAGATATATGTAATGAAATATTACTAAAATATTTGATAAACCACATGTAAAATCTTATATATATTAAAAATGATCAATATGTTTCACACAGGTAGGGTAAGACAATGAATTTATCAGTTCAATTTTTAATTCGTCCACTTTGATTCATATTTGTGAAATTTAATTCCCATGTAAAATTCCCCAGTTAAACATTAAATGAAACTTTATAAAATTTAAAATAAGATTATTTTCAATGTATGTTTTTAAACCTTTTTCAATATTTTTCAAACAATGGTATAATGAATTTCCAAATAATTTGGAATCATCCAAGAATTCACCCAAAAAATCCTCAATGTGATCATAAAATATACTTAATATTATCCTTTTAAATGTACAAGGATCATTAAATAATCCAAATGGAATCCTTTTGTATGAAAATATACTAAAGGGATGTATAACGGTAGTCTTCTCTTGATCCTCCTAAGCAATGGGAACATGGAAATAAATTGAAAATCCCTTAAAAAATTATGATCTCTCCCTAATAATCCATCTAATATATGGCCAATGAAGGTAATAGTGAAATTATATTTTTGAGTGAACTGATTCATCTTCCTAAATTCAATACACAATCGCCACCTATTTTGAGTTCTCATATAGATTAATTAATTCATTTCATTACTAATAGTGGTTATGAAATATTTCTTTTTAACTGCATGGATGGGGCTAACCCATTATGAATTTCAAATGAGATAGATGATACCTGATTCCATGATATTCTCATTATTCTTCTTTTCAACCTCCCTCAAGGTTGGATTCATCCTCCCTTGAGGCTGCTTAAATGGTTTGGAATCTCTCTCAAGTAGAATTTTTTGTGAGAAATTTTTTGAGTTTATCCTTCAGATGTCACCAAATATCATCCATATTCCATTGAAATTCTCTCTCAAAATCTCAAAAAAAATATTCTTATTGGGTATCAAATACATTATTAGAAATTATCAATGGAAACTTCTCTCCTTAATTTCAGAACACTTATTTCCAATCAGAATGAGGAGGTTTTAATAATAGATTTATGGGTTGTTCAAGGGATGAAATAAAATTAAGGTTCATCACATCCAAGTATTGGACCTCAGGTATATAAGAAATAATATTTTGTCTCCATCATTTAAAAAATCCTTAAAGATATCATACTTTACATATTCGTCATATATATTTTTTCAGAATCTCATTTTTTGTTGTTGTATGTTTGATGATATTTTCTATGGGAATAAGTTATCCAGGGGTTAATAATTCATGGACAATGCCTTATTAATCAATTGATTTTGTACCATATTAATGGGACTATGCAAATATTGAGTGATCATTTGAAGGTTTCCTCATGGAGTCAAAATTAATGAAGTGGATAGTTTTATCTCTAAACTCCAAATATATTCATCATTCATAGTCATTTATGATAGTCTTTGATGTTTTTAAGAATGGACCCCCCATTATGATGGGTTAGTGTGTTGGGTCCTATTTTATTCCATATTTAGTATATAGTAGTTAGTTGAGAATATGTGATCTTTAACTTTTATTGGGACACATTCCAAAACTCTAGTTGGGAAATATATAGATATTTTGGTAAGTTGGACCACCACTCTTGTGGGATTCAATTCTCCCATAAAAAATAAGTGTAAAATAAGGTTGTTAATACATTAATTGAATAAACTTGATCATATATATAATTATATAATGTTGAAATAGATAATGGTGTATGGAAGAGACAATGTAAATGGATCATGAAATTTGGAAGAAAAATGTTGTCTGATTAGGGTTGAGACACTTCATGACAAGTTGATCCTATCATTCCCTTAAAGTATCATCTTTTTTAGTGAAATTAATATTCAAAGATATTGATTAACATGGAATTTTTTTAACACCTCAAGAGGGGGAATACAAAATTATACATTCTAAAAAGATTTCGGAACTTATTTTTGAAGTAATTCCTCCATCATTTGTATTAAATCTTTCACACTATATATAAATGGTATGGGTAAGTCTATCTTCACCCATTGTTTTCATGTTAATGGAATTTATTTTATCTTCAACATTCTACTAAACATCCCCTCATCCTATTTATTTTCTTCTTATTATGAAATTTTCATAAAATATTTAGAATTTCCAACTTCATTCTTCTCTTTCAGGGTGGAGTTTTTTTCGGTTTAATGGTGGCTAGTGGTGGGAGTTATTTTAAATTTCTTTTTGTTATTATACTGACATTATCCTTTATATTTGGGATTTTTTGGGATGGTATTTTTTCTAGATTGTTTTTATAATTTCCATGAGACTTCTATCCATAATAGATAAATATTTTACAGCTTCTTTGAACCCCACAACCTCATGTTATAACTATATATATTTTTTTGGAGGTTTTGCCTGGGTGGATGGTTGTTCACAGGGTCTATAGAATGTGGATAGTTATTGGAATGATGGTTAGTTATAATATTTTTCTGTTAAAATGGTGGGGGGGGGGGTTAAATTAATTCTTGAATAAGGTTTGGATTTATAATTGATTTTGGAAGGGGATCTATCCTGATTCTTTTGATTTCAAAATCTATATTGAACTTGGTAATACTCTCACTATCATTTATTTTTTTTGAATTTCCTTGTCTGAAAGGCTGCTACACAACATTGCATTCCCTTCACTTTAGCACACTGGTTATGGAAATGATAATGTGACGAAGGTAAACCACATATTGTAGCCAGTTAATGTAGTTTACTCACAAGTTTCAAGGATATATATCTCATAAAATTGTCTATCTCAACATGATTATTTTTCGAAAATTATTATATATGAGATATTTTTACGTCATTATTACCTCTTCTTCCAGTTCCTATTGTATTAAATAGATTTCAATCCTAGGAAATCATAAAAATCAATAATTTGGATTCTTCTTGTATCTTTTTGATCAATGATCCTCCAGATGACGAATTTAAATGGTTTCTATAATTTTCCATTAATACTTGGTAAAATAAAACATGGAAGTGATGCTCCTCAATTTTCTATTGTGGGCAGCTGGAATATAGATTCTTAAACCTCTCCCAATACTCATAAAGAGTCTCATTATATGTTTATCTAATATTATATATCAAATTTATAATGTAATTTCTTCTAGGGTGGAGAATAATTTTGGATTTATTCATATCAGTATGTTATCTTACTCATACATGTATTCTAGTTATTGTTTGTTGACTGTTCTTCAACAACTCCTTCACGTGAAAATTTTAATTTATCCCACTGTTTAAGATATTCACTTCTTCATGTCTAATGGTATATAGGACATTTGTAAAAACTTTAATATGTCATTTTGGGGTTCACCTTCCAAGACATTAAAATTTTGATGTAAGGGATCATGTTAGGTTTCATGTCAAAATTATTTTGTAACTATAACTTGTAAATTAGATCATTTTGATTAAATAATTATGTCATATAGAGGAATATAAGGGTTTGGTTGGGATTTCAAGCCATAACTACAGGGTTAGAGTTAACACTTGAAGTATAAATTGAGGCTACATGATAAATTTCCTCAAATTAATACTGAAAATTAATGTTTCTAATCAAATTAAACTTGGTTATTTTAATTTAAAAATCTTAGGGATATAGATTATTGTTAGTTTTTCTATTCATTCAATTTAAAAAATTATATTATTGGAACCACCTCCTTGGTAGTGGCACAACATTTTTATATATGCCTTTTGTGGGGTGTATAAATGTAAATTATTACTTAATTTAAAATATTTTGAAGTGGAAAACTTTAGTTATATCAAGATAGGAGTGCACAATAATCAGTATTTCACCATGAATTAGAGAGAAATAAATTTGTTTTCGAAATTATTTTATTTAGAATAAAACATCTAAACAAGAGGAATAAATTTAGAAAGGGATTGAAAACAGTGATCTATGATGGGTGATCAGGAAAGGGTCAGTTTTCTAATTTCAATTTTTTCCAAGTTCCAAGATATTCAATCCAATTTTTCTAAGCCGATTAAAGTGGGATTCCAAAATCACTTCCTCTATGTCCAATGGGAATGTTTTTATGGTGATAATAAACCATTCTAAAATATCATCTGGGGTTGAATTTCATACAATGTGTCAGAATGTTGCATAAAATACCCTAAATTGATTTAGGAAATACTTGATTGGGTCTTTTTTGTCCCAAAAAATCAAAAATATCCACTACCCCTCCCTTATATACATACAATAACTAATTACTTCACCACTAAACCCTAGTTTATTCCATAATATATAAAACAAAATCTATTAGAGGGAGAAAATGTTCATAAACCAAATCAATAACAGCAACATAATTTAAAACCTAATATAATCATACATAATAATAAAAACTTCTATTATAATATTGAAAGAAACAACACAAAATAGAGAAAATATTTTATTCCATGATGTTCCTGATCTCAAGAATTATAAATAAAATAAAACTTCTCATCCCCAATCACTCATAAATTTCCACCTCCACGTCAAGGTTAGCTTAGAGGAATATGGAAGATGATGGAATTAGATAACATAGAAAATAGAAAATGATGAATAGAAAATTTCTCCTCTAGAATATGTCCATAAAATGTATTGTCTGTTTATTCCCGTCTGATGGTCAAAACATGCCAATGATCATTCTTTAGAGTTTTTTGGAATTGATTTTTCATTATCCCATCATAATTTTAATTCTATTGAATATGTTTATAAAATGTTATTAACTATTTACTAAAGATCGCTTTTTCAAAAAAAAAAGACTTGTAATCATCCACCACATTGATGCATGAAAATGATTCCATATTGAGAAAATTTATTCATAACATATAAATTTCAAACTTTCCTTCTTGTATTATTTTAACAAAACATGAATAACATCATTTAGTTACATTTATCCAAATATAATACAAATTTAATGTCTAGTAGAATATTTTTTCAGTTGGAATTAATTTTTAAACAGATTGATTTTCTTGGTCTAATAAGATTTTAAATGATTATGAGGTCTATTTGAAGAAGGTAAATCCCATGAATGAAGGAAGAATAAAAATAGAAATAGATAATTTGGATAAATATAAATTATTTTATGTTCAAAATAAATAAGTGATAAAAATATATTAAAATTCAAGAATTAATAAATTTTGATAATTAAGATAAAAACATACATTAAATCCAAAAATTTTGCAAATATTAAAAATATTATAAATTTTTATGGATTAAATCATTGAACTACATGTGAGAAATAATTAAAATGTCATCATTATAATTCCACATCTAAGTATGTTTTTAAAACTGGAAAATTTTCAAAATAATGGGATAATTAAATTTCAGAAGTGCCATTATAGTATCAATAAATTTACTTTACTGCATTTATATTAGATTCTATTGGATTACCTTGAAATCACTCACATAAAATTATTTATAAAATAACTTATAGTCAACTAGTAATATGATATTGTAAAATAATGATCATACTTCAATAAACTTTTTGATCTAAATATTTATAGGTATCATCCAAATGATGATTGATAGAAGTCTATATAGGCGTACTTAGGTTTTATAAATTGTTGGGATAGTTCTGTTTGAATAAATCATTAATTTTTTTACTCAAAAATTTTCATTATGTTTTGTGAGAATTATTAAAATAAATGAAAATTTTAATTTCTCTCATGATGTTTATTTCAATGTCATTTGTCATATGTTCAAAAAACTATTAGAAAGTGATTTTCGAGTTTTTTGAAAAATAATATCTATAAAATATAATTTAAAAGTTATGTTATTATTTAAAATTTTCATTATGAAAAATCTAAAAAATTATCTTTTAACTAATATATGGTATGTTTATCATATGAATATTTTTGGAATTTTTTATGTCCATAGATTTCATTAATATGTTTAGATACTTTATAAAAAAATTTAATCTCAAAAAAACCATTAAGTTATCAACATTAACTTCCTCTTGAATATAACCATTAGGAAAGAACATTTCACATCAATTTATAATAATTTAAAATTTAGATGATCACTACAAAGTCTAATATGATCCTAATAGAATCTAATGGAACTACGGCTGAAAATTTTTCATCATAGTGTTTTCTTTCATCTTGAAAATATTCTTTAGAAAAATGATTCACTTTATTTATAATAATATATAAATTTTTATCACATTTATTTCAAAAAAACCATTTTTATATATTTACTTAATGATCTATATTATTTTCATCTAAGGTAAACACGTGGTTTCGATCAATTTTAAGGATCACTTATTACATATCCCTTGTCAAATTATCACCGACTAAAGACAAATATTTTATTTTAGTTTTAAATTTTGATAAGAAATCATGATTCTCATATTGATTTCTTCTAGAACTTCTCATTTTAACCAGTTGACTTACATATTCAGTAATATAATCTGCATAATTATTCCTTAAGATCAACTAATTTTTGGTTAAATTGTAATGTTGAACTTTAAATAATGGATAAAAAAATTATTTATTTATTTTATAGATAGTGAATGTAAAATGGTATTAAATATGTATGTTTTATAATCATTTTTTTATTTTCACTTGGCAAACTAATATATTTATTATTCAAAATATAATTAGAATTACGATATTCCCTTGGATTTATAAAAAAATATGATTATAATCATCAATAATTATATAAAATATTTCCTCATAAATTTTATTTAATTTTATTAATATCATTATCATCCTTTATAATTTTATAATTATAAATAAAAATTTATTCATTTTGTAATGGATATTTTTTTGAATGGAATGTTTTTATGAGAGATAAATACATTACACGGAAAATATTGAGTTAATAATTAAATATATTTCTTCCAATCTATAACTCATGAGGATTTTTATTATGAAAATATCTAAAACAAAATTGATTCATTTTACAACATATAGTACTGATAACCCCATTCCAAAAATTTCTAGCAACATAATAATCCCTTATCATAGAATAAGTAATATTTTAAAGTATTGTAGTTATTTATTAAGTTCTACAATTTTTTATGGTCTCCTTAGTGAATAATAATAATGAGTAAAACCTTTTATACTAAAAAATTTCAAATTAATAGTTTAAAAACTCTCCACCATGATCACTCTAAATAGTATTCAATGATAGGTTATTCTAATTTTTAATAGAAAAGTGATAGACATTAAAATTATTAGGAACTTTAGATTTTCATGTGAGAAAATAGACCCATATAAATGTAGTGTAATTATTAACAAAAACATTCACAAAATCGTTTCCTCTAATACATCAAATATGTGTAGGTCTAAATATATCCAAGATATAAAACTCTAATTCTTCATTAGTCTATACTTATCCTTTAAATTTATAAATATAATTATGTTTCTTAGAAAATTGATAATGATCAAAGACTATTTGAATTAAACTTGTGTTATGCTAGATTTTTAACATGTCATTTCCTACAATGTTTTGGTGATGTATAAAAGTTATAGTGCAGTAATATCATATTGCAAGACCAAGATATCTCATGAACCATCCCAAATACCATGGTACCGTGACTCCTAATCCAACACCAACATATCTGGAAGGGCATTCCTGATTTTCACAATTTGGTGATAAGCACCTGGAATCATAAAAGGAAAAGATAAGATGGGTTTTATAGATAAAAATTGGATGAAACTGTTACAAGTCTGTATGATCAAAAACATACTCCATTGAGAGAGCATTACCACAAGTCAAATAGGTATATAAACAAAAAGTACAACCCAAAAATACCCAAAACAATAAGATAACAGATGAAGTCCCAATAAAACATATCTCTCTATGTCCCAAGGATCAACAATAATAACCACCTACAAGTGGAGCATTCCCCTTACACAAACCTAGATGAATATAATATAAAAACTCTAGATGGAACATGTAGGGTTTGAACTAAAATCCCAGTAGGGTCTCATAAAGGATTCCATAAAAATATGAAACAATAATTAACCAAATGATTCTTTAAATTTTTAATAAAATAGGAATGTAAATACAAGAGAATATTTAAAACAAAACATAATTTTTATTTCAATTGATGAAAACAGTTATACAATGTCTAAGTACACATGTTATATAAAAAAATTTAGATATATTAACATGG
Source organism: Viscum album (assembly GCA_963277665.1). Classification (NCBI taxonomy): domain Eukaryota; kingdom Viridiplantae; phylum Streptophyta; class Magnoliopsida; order Santalales; family Viscaceae; genus Viscum; species Viscum album. The sequence goes on from OY728128.1 coordinate 474,408,674, forward strand.
AATGTGAAAATAAGTTTTATAAACAATGGTATATATATCAAAATATTCACACGTGAACAACATGGTCATATTCCAATAGGTGTGATAGTCTCATGTTATGGGATCCCCAGACACTAATATAATAAAAATGGTAAGGTGAACACATGTCCCTTCCACACTTCTCAAAGAGGACTAACTAACATTCTAATAATGATCATATATGCTTATAAGTTTATGTTATTGTTTTAAAGCATCAAATAGTTTCTAGAGAGTTTCCATTCTAGTGTATTTTCTCTTAAAAAACTACAAACTACCTAGTTATTATTGTTCCAAAAAAGTAATCAATAATCAGAAATTTAATTCAAAATTGTTCAAAATACAATTTCCCCCTTTTCCATTTTAATATGTCAATTTCTCTTTAAAAAAATACATAAATTTTTAATCAACTCATGCCCTTGTTTAGAATAAAACGAATGGATTCATACCAAAACAATTTAGTCAGTTTTCTCAAAAATAATTTGACAATATTATTTTTCAAAATCAAATTCCACACTATCCATCAAACTCAAATCACACCCCAATTAGCTAGAATTGGTTGTTTCCCTAATTTCATGCCAAATCAATTTAACATCCCAATTCATAGAAAAATGGATTTTCATAATTTATTTAAAATCAATTAATACAATCAAGAAATTGTAGGTAAATTTAATTTTCCAAACATATATGGAACCACATACCATGGGATCATAGGATCACAAATCATGACACCTAAAATGGGAAACTCCAATGAAGAACATCTGCAATAGAGATCAGATATTAAAACATTGATTCAAGATATAAATCAACTTATATTAGATCTTCCAACAACACAGAGATCCAACATACCCTAAAAATAAAAGAATAACAGAGTTAGAGATAGAGAACGGGAGAAGAACTCTTACCAGGGGGAGATTGAATGAGGTTCTCCAAGCATATATCCACCTTGGATGTGGTTTGAGGGAGTAAAAATTTGTTCTTTTGAGCTCCAAATTCCTAGGAAATCATACAACACCTATTTAAGGTCTATAGAGGGTCTAAATAGAGATTTGAGAATTTTTTAAGTAATTTTCAGAATAATTAAAACTCATGTGCATGATTAGTTGGGTAGGGTTCCATGGTTTTATAAACCATACGCCCTAATCTTGTTCCCCTATAAAGAGGTGTATGATTTATATATGGTGGGAATACTATTTTTTAGACTATTTTCCAACTATGAATACCCTTAATTCTTGGGTTTTCACATTTTTAACTAGCAACGCACACCGTTTGGGAAAACTGCGCACTAACTGTGCACAACCCAAGAGCCTTAGAAAATTTTAAAAATGTCACCCAAAGAACACCTAAAATTTTACAAACTAAATCATCATCAAAATATTTATTGAGTACCTAAAAATAGTAACTTTATGTTACATCCTCCCCATCATATAAACATTCTATCCCTAAAAAGACTATCAAGAAGACTCCATGTCAAAAAGGTGAGGCCACTCGTTCCTCATCAATGCCTCTCTCTCCCACATCTCTTGAGTATCTGAATAATGATTTCATATCACTCAAATCGAAGGTATAGTCCTCCTCTGAAGTAAAATGGTTTTAGAATCAACTATCCTGGATATATTTTCAGTCATCGATAAATTATGCGAAACCACAAGATCAATCAAGCTGAGAACATGAGATATTCAAACAACATGTTATATATTTAAATTAGTTATGGAGGAAGTGATAAATGGTAAGAAATTTCCTCCAAATTCTCATTAACCTTATAAGATCACATAAAATAAAGATCAAGCTTTAATTGCCTCCCAATCCATTAATGATGAAAATGAGGTGAATCTTTCAAGAACAGCTGGTCACCAACTGAAAATCCCAATGGTCTATGATGATGTTCAGCATAATAATTTTACCAGATCTATGATGTTAATATTTTCTAATGAATCAATTGACTCTTTTCTATCACCTCTTGAAAAAATATTATTCTAACCATTTAACTTTCACCAATCTCCAACAAATGCAACATAGATTTAAAAGGCTAAAAAAACAAGGCCAAAATAGGATCCATTCAGATTAGGGACATATAACTATTTTTATAGAAAAAATTAACCAGACCCAAATGTTCATCCCATTCTCCACAAAAGTCAAGAATTCATGCACAAATCATATCCTAATTTTTTTTATAAATCTCAATGTTTGGTCGTCCTACTACAAATGGTATATCATACTAAAATGAACATGAGATCACAACGCATCATAAAGAACTCTCTCAAAGAGTGAAGTAAACAAGGGATATCAATCAAAGATTATAGAATGTAGAAATATATGTAAATAAAAAATCTCTTTCACATGGATATTTCCCAACTCCTTAACTTTTATTTTATCATGAATGGGTATGAAGTGAGATGATTTATTCAGCCTATCAATCACAAACTATATCACTTTCTTCATTCTCTAGGTATGTGGAAACCCCATCACAAAGTCCATAAAGATAACATCATGCATCCATGTTAGCTCAAGAAGTTAATAAAGCAAGCCTGAAGGACATACTTGATCATCCTTAACCTTTTGGAATGTATAACAATGATAAACAAATCAGCAGTGCCTCGTCTCATACCTAGCAATAAGAATTGACGTCGTATGTCATAAAAAATCTTCATGGTTCCTAGTTGTATAGACCACTGGGAATTATAAAAATCCCCCATCACAGTTTTTCTCATAGTAAAAGGCCAGACATACTGGTATTGGGTATATAGAATACCCTCCATAGAGAATTACCACACAGCAACGGTCTCCTCACCATAATGAGATACTCTAATGCTGTGGAATTCATCATGGAGATGTTGTTCCTAAAAAATCATATCAGGAGTAGATGATTTCAACTGAACATTGTAAAAGGAAACCATGGACTTGGATTCCCATACTCTTATATTAAATAGTGAAAAAATATCCATCATGTTTCACTCTTCTTGATGATTCTTCCATAACCTGAGTCAAAATTTTCCAACGTAACGCATCAATGGTGACATTCCAGTTACTCGGTGTATCTGCGATGCAGATATAAAAAGACTGAATGTACTCTAACCAATTCCTCTATAGGAGATTCAAATCATTTTGATATAATATTTAACTCAAACCACCATGGTTTTAATACACGGTAAGAATTTAACTGGAAAGGTATTTCCAACAACTAGTTCAAGATCATGGGTCATATTGTTATTTCATATGGACCAAGATATCGAGATCCAAGGGCTAACACATAATCACTATTCATAATAACAAATCTCAAACCTAAACATGATGTGTTGCAAAAAACCACATAGCCATGCCCGTCGTCTAGAAGTGTTAACAATGTCAAAGTAGTCAAAATTCATTTCATCTTAATAAAATAACTCTAAAAATACTCATACCTAGTAAACTTCAATCCCATATGAGTTATGAAAATCATTAGAGGTTCCAAATTTGATAAATCCTTTACAAACCGGAAATAATATCTAGTTAAACAATAGAGTCTATGAATCATTAAAACATTTCATTGTACCTACCATATAATAAAAGCATTAATATTTTAAGGGTCAAATGAAATACCATGTTTTGACACCACATGTCCCAAGAAATTCAATTCCAAAATATAGAAATCACACTTTGATAGATTGGAAAAAAGTCTGCGATTTCTACAAAATTCTAAAACTTCTCTGATATGTCGTGCATGATCCTCCTCAAAGTTAATGTAATCAAATATTTCATTCACAAAGACCATCATGAATGAATTAAGATACTCATGTAAAATATAATTAATTAAATACATGAATACTATAGGATAAATTTTTATACCAAAGGAAATGAAAAAGTACGTAAAATGGTCATACCTACTTCTGAAGGTGGTTTTCTGGATGTCAGATTTGTTTATTCTCAACTAGGAATAACCTGATCGATGATAAATCTAATAAAACAAATTCACCCCTTTCTAATGGTCAAATAGGTCATCAATCCATATAAGTGGATAATTATTCATTATCACGAATGTACTAGTTTTTTTTCATCAACACAAATGTGAAGCGACCCATACTCATTATTTGCAATGTGAGCAGGCACTGCCCAAGGTGACACACTCAGGAATATAACGGATTTCTCTAAAATATCATTTTTTTGAGTCATAAAAATCTTAATTTAATCTATTTAAATGTAGTACGAAGGATTATATTCTGGATGAGTACCATGTTGTAAATTAATAGGAAACTCTACCACCCTTACTAGTGAGAAAACTGAGATGTCAGAATGAAAAACATTAGGAAAATCATCAAAAATTGTAGGGGATCATTAGTCAAGGATTAATTACCCTATTCAAAGAGATCATAGATATTAATTTCACATATTATAGACAATAGTGTACATCTCTACTCGACCTTTGGTCTCATTCTCCATGAAATATATTGCACACCCCATCCGGTGATGTAAAGTAGACCCACTAAATATAAAAATTAATCCACAATTTATTATAAATGTTCCAATCTGCTCTAAAGATGGAATCAATAATTTTCATGTCAAGAACCAAAAAATCCAAAGTAGTATTGGCAACAGATAAAGATATGTTACAAGTAGGAAAACAGGGACCTTTCTCCCTATTTTCCCCTAGGGGTTTATTAATATCAATTACATAAGATAAAAGCTTTTTATAAATATTTTGAAGATGTAAAACATGGGTTGAAATGAATGAATGAGATGAACAAATAGAAAATAAAGCACTCACTAAATATTATTAAATTGTTATGGTACCTCTAAAAGTCATCGGACCTATATCTTCTTCCTCAAGATACTATTCTATTATGTGAAAAATCATCATTTTGGATGTGTGTGGTTGGAACCCCTATTTTCATGTAGAATCTGGTAGAAGCACATTAATGTTTAATGCATATTATCTCATGAAACTAAAGGGAGAAAAAGAGGCATGGATGATCTTTTGTATGTGACCTGAGTGTCCGCAAGAACAACATTACATAGGTGCCTCAATGAAAATCCAGTTTGAGTGCCTAGGCTTACTGAACTAGGATAAAATCAATAGTCAACTAATATTAACTACATGAGGTCTAGAAGAATGTTGTTGTCAAGAACCACCATGAGAGTCATCATGATTTCTCTTTATTTTAATGGAATTCAGAAAAAAATCCATTTAGATAAAAAAGGAACCCCCGTCGACACTGACTTGTATGTCGGTTCCCTATCAACCATCAATACTATATCCATCACATCAGCAAATGAAGGAATGTTTTGCATGAAAACATGAGAATGAATATCATATAGAAGTATCATCTCAAAAATTCATGTATTATTCTTCTCATTTTATATAATCTCATGTGTGAACTGCATAATATCATTAATGCAGTTTTCATATTCTATAATGGTCCTATCAGCCTTCTCGAGTTTGAAAAACTCTATATCCTTGGTAAACCCAAATGAATATGGATAAAAATTTTCAGTGAAAATAGCTTCAAAGTCCTTAAAATTTAATACCTTATTCTTCTTTTCCATCTCTATAGTGTCCCACAATATACTTCTAGGTCCCTCTAAATTGAAGGTGGCATATTTCACCTTTATAAAATCAGGTGTGTCAAACAACACAAATAAAATTTAAACTCGTATCAACCAATAATATGCCTATTGAGGATTTTTAATCCTTGGGATGCTGGTGGCTTCTAGTGAAGGAATTTATGACCATGAATCCCGAATTCATCCCCCTGAGGTTCCATATACAGATCCTGGATAGGAACAAATGCAGGTGTTTTTCCCAAATCTTGGACAACATTCATTATAACCTCGACTATATTCTATTCCAGATAAGGATTTTTTCACTCTAATTCACCAAAATCTTCCTCCAATATCTAATTCTCACGTCTCCACAGAGTAAAGATGCTACAAAATATCAGAAAACAAACATGAAGGCTTTAGAAAGCATACTCAGATCGAAAATCAAAAAAGTGAAACAAAAAAAATAATTCCATCAGATAATAAAACATGATTTTAATTTCAATTACCAAAATAAAAATAATGTAAAATTATAGAACTAATCATTAAGAATTCTTTCCTAAACCACCCCTAGTGACATAAGGCTCATTATAGTGAGTTCTGGATAAAAAGACACTCATAACTACCTCATACGTCTTGATAAGATTTCAGAATACATCCTAACATCAAAAATATATGCAGCACATGCTCCTTTGAAACCAAATTTTCACAAACTATATTGTATATCCTTGTACCATAAAACTAGATCCGGAACTGACATAGCCCGAAGGTTGTTTCCTATCCCCATGGTTTTCAGACAAGCACCTAGAATCATAAAAGGAAATGTTAGGAATGGTTTTTCCACGTAAACTGTGGAAGAAATAGTTATAAGTCAGTGTGCTCAATTTTAAACACCATATATAATGTAGTAGAATAAGTTAAACATATATATAAACCCAACGTACAACCACAAAGTTACAGAAACTGAAAGATAACAACTCAAGTCCCAACAGTATCTAATTATCCAAGTCCCAAGGACCAACAATAAGAACCACCATCAAGTGTCTCTTTCCCCTTGCTCGTACCTAGAAGAATATAATCTTCAAACACTAAAAGTAATAGGTAGGGTGGGAGATAATATCCTATTAGGGTCTCCCCATGGATTCCATAATACGATACCATAATAACTAACCAATTAATGCATTAAATTTTTAATAAAATAGAAATGACAGTACAAGAATATATTTAAAACAAAACATGATTTTCATTTGAATTAATGGAATATTTAAACAATGTTTTGATAAACATTTTATATAAAATTGTTTATATAAATTCAAAAGTCATGTGTAATGCAGTTCTACAAACAATGGAATATATATCATAAACATTCACAAATGAGAAACATTTTTATCCTCCAATAGGTATGATAGTTCTAGGTTTTAGGATCACCACGCACTTATATAATGAAAATGACTATGTTAACATATGTCCCATTGACACAGTTCAATGTGGACTAACCAATATCCTACTATGAAAAATATAATCAAATAAGTTTATGTTAATGTTTTAAAGTTTCAATCTAGAATTAGGGAATTCCCATCATAGAATTTTTTTCCCACGACTTTCATGTTCTTAAACATTAATCAATGATTGGAAAATTATTTAAAAACAGTTCAAAATATAATTTCCCCATGTTCAATTTCAATATGATGATTTCTCTTTAAAAACAAACACATGGGTTTGTTACCAATTCATTCCTTTTTTAGGATAAATTCAATTGTTTCTTTTCAAAATAACTTATTTAATATTATCAAAAAAATCACAAATCAATTCAAAAAATAGAATTCCACCATTTCCTTGAAATTCAAATCACACCCCAATTCAATTTAATTGGGGTTCATTCCCCAATTTCAATAAAAATAAATTTAAAATCCAAATTCAAACTGAATTGGATTTTAAAACATTAATTGAAATAAATTAAATACATCAACCTATTCTAGGATAAATTTATTGGCCAATCTTTTATGGAACCGCCTACCTTAGGATAATGGGATCAGAAATCACAACGAACGCATTGAGAAAATCCAATGAAGAATGTCAAAAATTGAGATATGAGAATCAAACATAGATTCAATATATAAAATAACAGAGATCGGATCCTCAAACAATATATATATCCAACAATCCGGAAGGAGGAAAGAGGAAGAGAGTGGGAGATAGAGAATGGGAGAAGAATTATTTATGGGGAGAGATCAAACGATGTTCACAAAATGTCGATATTCATGGGATGGGGTTTGGAGGAGCTAAAATTAGTCCTTGGGAGCTCCAAATACCTAAGTAATTTTCCAAAACTGGGTTAGGGTTGATCGAGGGTCTAAATGGTGAATTGATAATTTTTTAAACAATTTTCAAAATAATTAAAACTCACACACATGGTTAGCTGGGAAGGGCCACATGGTTTTCCAAACATTGTGCCCTAAACATGCACCTATCTAAAGGGGTGAACCATTTCTACTAGTAGGGAATATAGTTTTTCAAACTATGCTTAAACCACTAAAAATTCTCACTACATGGGTTTGTATGGTTTTCCCTAGCATGGTGAACAGATTGGAAAAAACATGAACCCATCATTCACAACCCAAAAGCCTTCCAAAATTTTCACATCTTCTCTTGAAGAACCCTTATATGATCCCCAATAAAAGAATTACCATAAGAGGGGTTGATGAGTACTTTAAAATAGTAATAGTATGTTAAAAATATAAGTCTAGAGTTTTACTTATAAATTGATAATTCTAATTACTTAATTCATTTATTTTGAGTGTGTGGACATTTTCAAGCACATTCATTAATAAAATTAAATTACCTTATGAACACAAAATTGTATATTTATCATTCCTAAAAATCAAAATATATTAGTCATCACATTACAGGTATATTTTGACAAGTTTTTTTATGTATAAAAATATATATAATATTTGGAATTAATGTTTTTCTAAGAAAGGAAACACCACTAAATCTGATTGCTTCACCCAATTCATTATTAGTATTAGTTATTCATCCTAAATTTAATTTATTAAAAATATATAAGTTGTTTGTTTCTCCTATTATATAATGAGAACAACTATTCTTGATGTACCAATTGTTTTCACTTTCTTTACTCTGCTTATTTTAGTGAACAATATAAATTTTTACTCTTGGTACACATATGTGATTAGGTCTAATATCTTTATATAATAATATTTTAATAATCCACATATGACAAAACAATTTTTTGAACTACTATTAATTTAAATAATATATATCCTTTGAAAAAAAATTATTGATCTTTCATTAAAGAATAATTCGTACCTTGGGAAATACCACATTGAAATTTAGTATAAAAATGTTTATATTTAGGGAAAAAAATTATTGATAATATGGCTTATTGAAAGTATAACCATTTACAATAGAAGTTCTAGAGAATCTAATATTATAATAAATATTATAAAAAATCATTTTTCCATAATTAATGATAGATAAAAGTTCTTATAAACTAAAAACATTATATTTATATTGAATAGTCAAATTATTATTATCTATATATTGATTATCGGATATATGATCAACTATATTTGGATCAAACGAATTCACACTAGAATATTTTTCAAATCTAATCCAGTTGAATTTTTTGATATTTCTAAATTTGATTTAAAATTTTTATTTTTTATATTTAATATGATTGCTTCTATAAAATCTAAGTAACTTTTCTCTTTATTATTTTCAGTATTCACGAGTGTTACATATCTATCCATATCAGCAATAAAAGTTAATTTTTCTTTATCTTATGAGGAATAATCTTTTTCAACACGTGATAAAATAACATTGTAATCATCCTATAAAGATAAAAAATTATAATTGAAATTATTTGTGAATTTAGAATATATATATATGTGTATGTTTTTAATAGATTCTATATATACCTTTTTAATGAATCATTTTTTGTCACTCCGGATATGTGAATAAAAACTAAAAAAAATCTATCTTTTAGTTCAACAGTCTTCTGATGAAATATGTAAACTTGTTTCATGTTCCCAAGAACTCCAAGTGTTTATGGATTGAAATATCTTATTTCAATTAATTTTTAGAATACCTTATTGAATTTATTCTCTTCTTTATAATTTTTTGAAAATTAGGTATAATATAACTTTCCTCAAAACATTTATAGAAGCTTATTTATTAATATTCCTTTGTACTTTTCCTATCATTCTGTTGAACATTTCAAAAAATTAGAACACTAAAAAGAATATTCATTATTCATAAAGTTTGAGAAAATTCATTTTTAATGTCATCTGTATAAATTTGATCTATATTAATACATTTATTATTTGAAATAATAGATTTAGATATTTTAGAATAATTATTAGCTATTCCAGAATTACAATCACCTAAAGAAGAAATGAATGATACTCCATTATTTGTTTGTTATTTTTTAGTATCACTTATAGTCCTAATTTTATATTGCATTATAGTTCCATTAATAGAAATAAGAATCATATTATTATAATGATTTGTGCTATCTATTTCTCTTCTATTAGAGTACCAAACATTTTGATTGATATCAATAAGATTCTCAATAATATTTCCATCTGATAACTCTTTATCTCTAACTACTGTAATAACTTAAAAATGGTCATAATCCTATTATACATTTTTTCAATAGATTCCCCATGTAAGATATAACACCTTTCCCCAAATCACTCTGAAAAGTAGTTAGACTAGTGGGATGATATGGCCTCAAGTGTGAATCCACATATTCCATCAATTTTTTTACAGGTAACAGTGGTCTATAAGGATATGACGACGAAACTATACAATCTGGAAAATGATTACAATCCAATAGGTCTAATTTAATTTCCAAAAAATCTATGAATTATTGATGGTTTTGAAATTCCACTTCAAAACCTTCGGTTCAAATTATGACTTATCGTTTAACATTTAAATCTAGATAACAATTTCTCACCTTGAGAACATTTTTTATCAAACCCAACTAAGGACATCCATCAAGGAAGTGTAACTTTTATATTATTCAAGGTATATTAATGTATGCATTAATCCAAATAAAGCCTCAGTAACACATAATTTTTATGATTAGACCAATGCATTCCATGTCTGACATGGCTAAACAATTATATCACAAGGAAAATATAATAAGGGTTTGGGTTAGGCTTAAGTAATGTCTAAATTATTCATTGATAAGCCCAAACATCAAGTATATTCCTTCAGTTGAACTTGATTTGGATGAAATTTATGTAGTATAAAAACACCATAGAAATAGAGCATATTATAAAATCAAGAGAAACATCCCTTGAAAAAAACATTGATAGTGGAAGGATGAGTTATAGACTCACGTTTTGATCTCTAATGCACGAGATGACATATTTTTCAGACACTGGATGAATGATATCATCCATGGTGGAAGGAGGGGTGTATAAGGCTTAGGGATCTGCTACTAGGTGAAATGGTGATGGGAATCAGGTGGGAATATTAATGGAAAAACATATAATCCCATTTTCCATTATTTAAAAAAAATATCATGGCATCCACCAGTAAGCTATTATCCTCCACTATCTTGTGGACAGTCAAGAAAAAAGTTTGTGATCCCAATATCCCCCCCCCCCCAAATACTACCAAGGCCGATGGCCCGCTGGTGGACCTATATTGGAATTCCAATGGTTAATTAGTATGATTTTTTATCTCCTTATATGTGTCTTTAAACTGTGGTCTATGGTTATGAATCCTTCTTCCACCATTCGAGGTTCATTTGAATCCTAAAATAACATACTTGAGGCATCTAACCTCTTGAAAATACATATTAAATCCTAGTTTAGAAATCTGCTCCTCCACCTAATTCAAACCCCATGTTCCTTATTAAAACATAAAATTCCCATACGGAAAAGTAAATTACGTATGAAAAAAATATAGAAGATCAATATAAATCATAACCCATAAGGTTTATAATAAATTAGATGTTCTAAAATGTGTCACTTTCAACTCTCTTCAAATATTATTCCTTTTTTAGTGGAAGATATTTGATAGAAGATTTTTCACATCATTGAGAATAAAAGAGTATTTTGAACTATATATTTAAACTAAAACACATCATTCTAACTCTAACAAAAGTTGTTACTTTATTATCCTGAATCCATTAATTTCTAGCTATCATAACAAATGTATAGACTCCATTATTGATTTCAAATTTATTCATAAGATCTCTGCAGTACTCATTGTTAGCTGTATGTGGCTTTTATTTTAAACTATTTTCCACATCATTTTATTAATATTTTATTGATTTTATTAGTAAAATATGTTTTCAATTTTTAATAAATATTCTATAATAATTATTTTGTTTAAATTATTAATTTATAAAATTTTCTTTTAAATTTGTGTTTTTATATTTAAATTTTTAATTTTTTTCTGTAATTTTATTTTAATTTTATCTTTTAAATATTAATTTTAATAGTATATAATTTAATCATGATCTATAGTAATTTAATATTTTTTATTTTTTTTAATATTTAATAAGTGGAACTTGAATTACATTAAAATTTTCGTATTTTAATATGTTTCAAATTTCAATTTGCAAAGTTTAATAATGAAAAAATTTAAAATATTAAATAATAAAATGTGAATTTATTTTAAAACATTCATTCAGATGATTTTACATTTTCTAATTTAACATATATTTTTCTTTTTAAATAATTTAAATAAATTGGATCACAATTATTAATCATTTTTTAGAGTTTTAATATTTTTAATAATGTCAGTTTTAAATTTTAAATTTGATTTTTTAGTGTGGATGATACTGTCGAGGTTGCTTCAACTACTGTGATGGGTTATTTTTTCGGAAAGAAGTAAATTTCACACTCTTCTGTAATGGGTTTCCCCTATCTCCTATATCAGCACTTCTACCACCACCCTCAATTATGCTATCACCAGGGTACTGCTACCATAAGGGGTGTTTTCATTGTTGTTGTTCGATAGTGGAAACCTTTTACCATTACTAATATACTATATTCTCTAATACTACTATTGTGAAATAAAAAATCTTACCATCAGGTTGAGTGAAATTATACAAACCATGTGAGAAACTAGAAAATTTTATCTGATCACTAATATCCATTATCTCAATGAGTTTATTTTAATCTAGAATGGCTAAAGAAGTGTCTATGTGGACTGACACTGAATAGAGTGACATAACTTCTAGAATAATCCAAGGACAAGCTTATAAGAATAATCTACATCTGAGAATACCATCGATAGTATATTTAAAATCAGTATTTGAATATCTTGGGGAGGGATATTAACATGAACCTCCATAAAAAATGGTTTCCACTAATTTGTTTAAGACCAAATTTGAAATTTGGACCCTGGCACTGGATAAACCATTTGAGACCGAAAAATAAGTTTGATACTGATCTCCTGTTTCATCATTATTTCCTCCTATAGAATCAATGTGGAATTGTGATGGTTGTTGATTTCAAATTTGTGCTGATGAACAAGAGGATTTGTATTATTGGTATATAAGGGTGATGAAAGTTCATGATGTTGGTTCTTCTTGTGGGATTATGGGTTTTAGATGTTGATCACTGTGAATTAGGGTTTCTTAATCTTTTTTCATATTAATTTTTTTTAATATGTATTATGTAATTTAATTAAATTTACATTATTCTTTAAATAAAATTATAAATGATGGATATATGTCCTTTTGGTACACCTGTTATATTGGGTTAGTTGTTGCGGCTGTTTCATTTCCTTTTCCTAAATGACTTAATGGTTATCTAGTTTTCATTGGATTCTTCATTTTGCAATGATTATTTTTTCACCTCCCCATTATATCTAGTCTTCCACTTCATTTCTTGACTATTTGAGCCACTGCATTCTTTTTGGTTGTGTGGTTTCGTTGTGGCTTTGTGGAACCCATGGATTGGGTGTGTGGTTTTCCGGAATCATCCACTCGCTGGGGGTTTCATCACCCCTGCATGTTGCTTCCCGAGACTTTTTCAATCTCAAATTATACGCTTCATTTAGTGTGGTGATTGTGGTATTATTTGATGAAACCCTAGAACCTCTTGGTTTGTGGTTATCTTGTTTATCCTTCTCCTCAGAGGTTAGCCAATCATGTTTCTCTACCTCGACCACATGGCATGGTCGGTGCGTGGTGGAGACGACATGCTTCCCGACTGATGAAGTGTGGTTTCTCGGTGATGATTTCAAGAACCATTGTATGAACAAATAGCGGATATACCACCAGATCCGAGAATACATCGCAACCCCCTTATCACAAAGTGATCAATACCATCAAACACTATGTTATCTGGTACTATAAGTATTAGGGTTTCAGTTTCATTTTTCATTCGATATTTATAAATCTTGATTATTATTTTGTTATTTCTTGTTGTGTTGCATCCTTTATAACATTTCCCATTTCATATTTTGATATTAATAAAGGTGTGTGTTTGTGTGGTGTTCTTGCCATGCAGTAGGTCCCCTAAGGGTCCTATGATTGTCAAATCATCATGTTCATTTACTTTTATATATTATTGTATTCGGATTTTGTTTTCTCTGATATCGAATTGACAGTGTCAGCTTATATATCCATTATACTGTTTTTTTGTCATTTTCATTACTCTTTAACCAAAAAAAGTTGTATCAGAGCCTCTATATCCTACTTTGTCCTTTTGATTTCAGTAATATACATATATGCCTTTTGCTTTTTATTTTCTTTAAAACTGGTTTTTGTGATCAACCTACATCCATTATAAATATGTTAAATGGAATTTTTCTTAACAGTATTTATAAACTATTTGCCTATATATTTTTTTTAGTTATTTTATCCTTGTGTATAGTTTTGTTAAATGTGACTTCCTGTATTCTGTTTTCAGTTTCATGCACCCAGTTTATAGTTTTGTTAAAACTACCTTATTATGTTCTATTTACTGTTTCATTGAATCTGGTTTCCTACCTTCATATTCCGCATTTATTTCTCTATTTAATTATGCCAGGTTATTTATGTCTATTTGTTAATAAAAACCATTTTATTCATTGAAATTCTCCATATTTCATATCTAACAGTGCATTTTTACCCAGTTAGGTTGGTCAATTCATGGATGTGTATTCCAAACATTGTCCCCAACCAATCAACATCCAGTTATCTAGATTATCATGTCTACAATGCGATGTGAAATCAAGAAATTTTAGGGAGACAATGGTTTCAATTTATGATGAAATATAATGGGGTCATTTCTTGGTTAACATGGTTTAATTGATTCCCTATTTGGTCCTATGAAACTCGTTACAACTATTAATGAAATTTTCCAAGTGATTATAGAATACCAACAGCTTCCCTCTAATATAATTGTTAAAGACCATAGTTACCTCTTACATTACGTAGGTGATAAGGTTCTTAGGGAATTCCCTTAAGAGACTGACATTGTAGAAATATGGCTTAAACATGAAAAGTTATACATGACTTCCTCTCTAGTAGGAAGTCCTTATTAGAAGCATTGTATGTTCACATTCAAATTGATGCCTAGTATTTCTGTAAAAACCCATTTAAATGAATTTAATAGTCATGTTGGACATAACCAATATCAATGTTGTTGTAGATGATGAATATCAATTGATGATCTTATTTTTTTCTCTTGACCATACCTATAGAACAGTTGATGAGACTATGATGTATGGAATGGACTCCCTAACCTAATAAGAGGTTAAGATGGATCTTTTTTTCAAAATATTTTCATACTAAGAATGGGTTAGGATCAGAGGGAGAGGGGATAAATTTTATGGGTAGAGGAAACAATAGGGGTCAATGGAAGAATAATAATAAGGTTAAAAATGGTAGGTGTGAGTCATTTTAGGACTCTAAAGTGCTATCACTGTGGTAAACCGGTCCAGTGTAAGAGATATTGACCTTATGAAATGGATCAAAGCATAATTCGAATCAATCCAATATAGTTGAGCCTTGTTTCAATGATGTCGATGTCTTGTAGTTTTTCTATTGTGCTACAGGGGGTAGAGTTGTGGCTTCAAATCTGGGTTTTGTTTCCTTCTTTGTTTCCTAGGAGGGTTGGTCTTATTAGGAGGTAAACATTTGTGAGGATAGTGAGGTCTTGGTTAGTGGATGTAGAATTAGGTTTATGGGTATATTTATGGGTGATCACCAAACTTCATGATGGTGTTGTTGGTATCTATTTGAAAACATTGGATGGGTAATTGGGAATTAGGTTCTTGATGTCCTAGGATAGATCTAAGGGGGTTTAGTTAGGTCATTAACTGAAAGTACTTACTTTTTGGTATTTTTTCCTCATAGTTATGAGTTGGACTTTTGGATCAGATTTTAATGGGTTATACAACGGTATTATATAGGATGTTTTCCCATATTTCATTGTTCTAGTCATTGGGTTCCCCTTAGGTGGAGATTTTTTCCTAGTTCTGTCTTATATTCAGGTGGAGTGAGTCACTTTCTCTTAGCATTGTGTTTTTTGTTTTCTTGTATGAATTAATTTGCATGAGTTGTTTTCTTTACTACTAATGTTTTCACTCGAACTTTTTATTAGTTTATATTCATTCCCTGAACTATTGTTATGCTTCGAGGATGGGTACTTTTTGGTTTATTGGAGTTCTACAGGCATTGGAGCTATCACGAGATGCACTAGAAGGCATGTGACTAGTAGGGATTTGAGGTATTTGAAACATGAAACATAATTATGTAAAGGTGATTTCATTTTAAGTAGTTGTGTTAGAAGTTTTAATTCTAATCATTTTGAAGTAGTAGCTTATATGTAATCGATGAGGGAATGTGTGTGTCACATTGATACACATTTAGGGCACAAGTAGTGTATAGTTTGACTAGAATTATTTGGTGTCAGTTTTTGTTTTTAATAGGTTTTTTAGAGTATTTTCCTGTTTTAATTGATATGTTATGTTCATGAAAATAACCAAATTTAACTGAAAATGGTGGAGATATGTGAATTAAGGTTTCTTATTATTGATTTTCATATTGAATTTGTTTAATATGTATGTTTAAATTTATTTAAATTTACACCATGCTTTATGTTCAATTATACCTATTGAATATATGTGATGTTGGTCCGCCTATTATATTGGGCTGGTTGTTGCATCTATTTCATTTACTTTGCCTTCATGAGTTCTTAGTTATTTGGTTTTCATTGGTTGCTTCATTTTCACTATTGATCATTGCACCACCCATTCTATATAGACGCCCACTTCATTTCATGGCAGTTTGGTCCATTGCATTCTGTTCGGCTGTGTAGTTGTGTTGTAGGTTTGTGGAACCCATGTATTGGTCATCTAGTTATTGGGAATCATCCCCTTATAGGGGGTTTCATCACCCCTTCCTATTACTTTCCACAATTTTTCAGTCTCTGATTCTCCGTTCCCTTCAATGTGGTGTATTCAATCTTATTTGATGAAACCTATAGTGCCTCTTAGATCCTGGAATGTTGGTTTAGCCTCCTCCTTGGATATAATCAAATCCTATTGCTCCCCCTCATCCTATAGGTGTGGTTGGTACGTGGTGGAGATGATGTCATTTCAGAAAAGAGAAGTGTGGCTACTCAGTGATGATTTCAAGAACCATGGAAGGAAAAAAGCATCGACATACTACTATATCTAGGAAGACTTCATAATTGTCATGAACCGTCCCCTAGGGCCCGTGTCAGGACAACCCCAATCTCACCTCTAATAGGTCAGGGGCTGGAGACTAGCGTCGAGTAGGCATATCCCATTTATAGGAGGCATTTTCCTAAGTACTTGTACACATGTACACAACTATAAGCCAATGTTACTGGAAAGTAAAAACATTAAGGAGAGAACAAGAATGCATACCACTACAACCCAACATTAGAGTACGACAGAAAGTAAAGCATCAAAGTACAATTGGCCCAAAAAATACAAGCCAACCAAAAAGAAAGAGTATATAACACATGTACTAAAGCTCATCTTCAAAAAACGCCATCTGATCCAACTACAAGGTACAACACTAGACTACTATACTATAAGCCATCAGAACACACCTAGGTCTATCTGATCAAAATAGGCCCCACCTAGTCCTATTATTCTTGTAAGACCATTAAAGAGTAGTCCATTTACATAGTAAATGATGCATTTGAGCAAATCCTATGAAGGGGTGAGTAAAAAAATACACGTTAGGGCACCCTAAAATACATGTAAAACCACAAAGTTAATACTCGATGTACACCCCAATGAAAAAATAGTTCAGTCAACTCCACATTGATATATTTCAATAACTAATATATCATGAATGCTTAGATATAATCATCTCAAACCCTAAGAATCATAAGGGTTCAATCTCAGAGCCAGCAACAGGATTCTCATCGATGCTTGAATTATAATAACAAAATCCAGGAGAACACATTCCATGAGCTCATCCATCTCTGATGGAACCCATTTGAGAAAATACACTCCAATAGGAATAACTCTACCATTCAAAATGGTACATCTGAGATAAGGTGCCCCATCGGGAATATCCTACTAGGTCCAACTCTACTCCACAACACTCGAGGTCCAGTCTTCATTGTATTGC
Organism: Viscum album; assembly: GCA_963277665.1. Taxonomy (NCBI): domain Eukaryota; kingdom Viridiplantae; phylum Streptophyta; class Magnoliopsida; order Santalales; family Viscaceae; genus Viscum; species Viscum album. Next base: position 474,426,789 of record OY728128.1, read on the forward strand.
ACCCATTACAAGCTAAGGAAACACAAGTGAATAGTCCCACCCCTTTTCACTATGCCATAGATGAGGTAGAACTACTCCTAACAAACCTACAAACCCCTAGCGTCTCTGATAAGGAGTGGCCCACTCCATAGTCTGTCAAGGGAGCAGTTACTTCTATCAAAGTATTGTTCACCCTGAGTAAATGGGCCCACTCCTCGTAACATTGTCTAATAGCCAAGGGAGACGCTTCTCTAATGGAGGACACACTCCCCCCACTACTCAAGGAACGGGGAGTAAAACTCTATATGTGAGGACCCACACCCTGATCCCACAAGGAAGTACCACACATGAAGGACCTACACCCCGGTACAATAGGGGAGTGTGAATTCATAAATTTAAGACCCACACCCTACCCGACAGGGGAGTTCCACTCAGTGACTAGAGTACCAACACCCGAGCATGAGAGGGGATTACCAACTCTGTCATTTTATTCACTATAGGGGACCCACACGTTGGTATAATAGGTGAGTAATGACCATGGGATAGAGGACCTGCACCCTGGTTTAATAGGGGTGTACATAATATAACTTTATAATAGTATGGAGGGCTTGCACCCTAACACGGTATGGGATCACTATACAACCGTATGATCTTGGGGAAACCTACACCCTGGTCCATTAGAGGAGTGGTACCCCCATAGGAAACAAACCAAAGGTAACAAACTCAAACCCATCACATAGAGAATCCCATCTCTACCTGGGAAGAGGGGTATGGAATACTCTCACCCTAAATATTTAGGGGAGTAACTGTCCTAGAATATATCTATATGAACCACATTGATTCTTCCCGAAGTGTGCTTATACAAGGAGGGCCTAGTTCTCAAACCATAGTTTATTTTAGAACTTCTAAAAAAACTCATTTATAGTATCTCCAAAGGACGGTCTCATCGTAAGTTTCCCAACACTGCAAATGGATTATCAAGCAGACAAATCATTTAAAAGTTGTAAGCTATTTTGTGAAAGGGGTAGGATGGGTCTGGGTCTGATCTGAATCAGTCGGACTGACCAGACCCGTCGGGTCATACCCAACCTGTTGTATGGCCACATAACCCGCGGGGCCATGCGGTCTAGCCCGATGACCTAATTCTCCCAGTCTCGACTGTGTCGTGTAGGCTGGATTCTCTTACACGTGGCTCAGCCATGTTCTGTGTTACAATGAGTGTAGGGGCGCACCATCCCCTGTCCATCCTGGTCCACTCACGTGAACTACCAATCCTGCATGCGACTTAGTTGTGTCCACCTGGTCAGTGTGGAATCCATCGTATCCAGTCGTCCTCATGGCCTCCGCCGTGGGTGGTCGTCCTCTACCGTACTAACATGAAGTCATCAGCATGACAGTGGCCCCTTCCACAGGCCACTCGATTTTCTCCGTTGCTCTGATTCTTGATATGCAAGTTGTTCTACGATCCTCAGGTTGCCACATTGACTGTCATGGTTTCAGATCTAGGTCATGATCCATCCCGGGGCAAAGTCGATTGAGCAATTATATCTCTTGGACCACTTCGATCCATTATCCACTGTCATCATCACACCTCCGTCATACTGTGTCCATACCATATCCAAGATATCGGATCGTTGTGCCAATGATCATGTGAGAAATGATTGAATGATCATAATGTGTCGAGTCATGATCCAAACTATGAAGGCCCACAACAAACAAAAATAGAGGGAGGAAAAGCATGAATCAACAAATAGGAACAGATCTTGATCGATGTTCATGGCGATCATAGTTCGTTGCCGTTAGAAAGGAAAAAAATCAAGCCAACAAAAATCACAAGATTAATCTCCCATAACCCCACAAGGGTAAAACCCATCCCTCAACCACAATTGATGTGTGGGCCAATATGTTTGTTTATTGGTCCATGTTAATCATTTAAATTCATGAATGGGAAATGAAATCAAATTAAAACGCATGCCCTACCTTGAGTTATTCATTGATTGATGACAATGAGAGATGGTTCGGTCGTTGCATGTCATTCGTTGAACTTCAATTTGTCAAACCCTATGTGGTGTCGATCCATCGTCATTTTCCAACACCCTCTCCAAAGGTTCATCTCTTCATCTTGGAGGATTCCAGGGTTGTGGTAACCTCAGATTCCTCATGATGAGTATTTTTAAAATAAAATGTTGCGTTGAAAAATATTTTAATGATGGATGTATCCCAAAAATAACTTTCACTTTTGGCTTACACCAACCAACATTAGGCCCTACCTAAGGTAAAATTACCGCCCAAAATACAAAGGTGACCTTGGATTTATGATATGGGCACCTTTTTAGAATTTATTCCTTTTTTTCAAGATAACTGATCATGTGTGTAATCAAAAAATTAACATTTTTCAATAGATTGTTCTAGGCACATCAGACCTCAAAATCATTCGCTATCTCAACACCTGACCTCAGAATTTTCCCAATTAATTTCTAAAAATAAAACCATGAAAATACAAGTCATTAAATTATCCCCACCTTATAACTATTTGTCCTTGAAAAAAAGTCCTACATTCAGGGGAGGAAAACTGAGCTCGATAGTAGACTCCTAAGCAAGAATGCTCACCAAGGATCCCTTTGATTCTTACAAGCATGCGCTTAGAGGATCCAATATGATCAACCACTATCATGTCCATATTATGACAGGACAACACTGTGCAACAAACAGAACATGTATCTTTAGTTACAACAAGTTGAAAAGCACCATGAACCATAGTAAATCATTATTTATTGAGTCTATCAGCACAACTACACGCTAAGCTAACACAGATACGATTAAACCCCATAGTTCACATCCACCCCTCGATGAACTGTTCAACATCTTCTTGAAACATTTCACATTCAAGGTCTACATTGAACATGTTGCGTTATTAAAAATCAAAATAGGGTATCCAAAGGGAAAACATTGGGTCTCATTGGGACCTTTTTCTACAACCTACAACTTCCAAACATCCTCCCAAAACAAAAACACTACCACACCCCCCAGTGGCACCCCAGTAGAGTATGGATGGTAAGAAACCAGTCCATACTATAGAAACATCCGGGGTCCTAACTCTAACACCATGGAATGATTTTAAGAACATATTTCCCACTCTTAAGGCCACCATGAAAAAGAAGTCGAGCAGAAAAACTCTACTGGCAAGGTGAGGATATGCATTGATTCTTTGTCGTAGAGCCTCACCCAGATCACATAAGTCTAAGGGACTCACCCACCATAACTCAAAACTAGGTCTCATGAAGCCCATTATATTCAATCCCTAAGTGGGATTCCACCGTATGCATCTTGGGTTTCTTTTCCATTAACAAAGGAAATCGTGTTTCACCATTGTGGGCACACCACACCCTTTGCCAAAAACAGGCAGTCTTGGTATGAATGGTAGTAATTCATACCAAGAATGATGTCGTAATGCCTCGACATTATGACGAAGATATACCAACAAAAACATTAACCTCTAAGAGTCAGGGAACACTATTAGTTCCATTGTGTGATCATTAGGTCTCCTTCAGATGGTGGCTCCGAGCATGAGGGTCAAGTCAACAGTTCAATTAGAACCTCTAAGTATCAATCAAAACTCGTGGAAGGAGGAGAATGACTAGAACATGTGTCCATCAATATAGAAGCTAAAATAAAAGACATAGATCATACCTCAAATATCTCCTAGAGCCTCTGGGTCATAATCCTCGACTGCATGAAGTTTTCCTCGCCCACATCCTCGAGCTTCCTTAGCCTGGCACGAACCACCTAGGGGTGGTGGTGGAAACCTCACAAATTATCTGCCACCACATGTTCCTCTACCAACTACTCCTCCATACCCAAAACAATGTGGGACTCCATGATCCAAGAATTATCACTATCTAGGTGGATTGTGGGTCGACTCCTTCTTGGTATCACGGCGGGTTGGACAATCTCTATTATGATTTCCCCAACCGTCGCAAGTATAACACTACCTCCACTATGGCTGATCTGATCCTTGTTGCTACTCTTTCACCACAGACCCACACGTCTGAGTTTGAGCATGGGTATGCCTCCTATGTCATGATCCTGTCACATTTCACCTACTAGATCCTACAGATGTCTCAATCTCATGCCTACTGTTTTGGGTCACATTCACCTATTACTCATCTAAGAAACTCTCCACCATGAGGGATCTCTCCATCACTCCATCATAGGTGGGAATGCACAGAGGAACCACTGACGCACTGATCTCACGACATAAGCCCTATTCAAAGGATCAAGATCTGAAAAATCAATCTTGTACCATATCCATGGAGTATCACAACAAGTCGATGAAACTTTCTGAAAAATCTTCCATTGTGGAATTACCCTACTGAATTTGTAGTATTTCTTGGATACACAATGCTCTTAATGTGTCTGGGTAAAGCTCTTACCTAAATCGACACTTGAACTCCTCCCATGTGAGCATATCCTCATCATGGGATTGTATCATAATGCTCCAGCATCGCCCAGAGGAAGCATGCAGAAGGCTCGCTGCTAGGAACACCATATGATCGGGAGGTGTCCTCACTAACTGGAAAACTAGCGTGACTACCTTGAGCCAGTAATCTATTGCATGGGGGTCTGGGTCACCCCAGTACCTCAGAGGTCATTGACTCTAGAACTCATGTAGCGCACTCAGCCTGCATGCTTCCTCGGTCCGAATTGCTGGTAAAACGACCTACTATACGGATGGTGGCACCCCTATCATACCACACGAAAGTAACACCTCATAGTCATTTCCTGGCCCTAAAGCCTAATAATGGGGAGGATCTTCATCACACTCACACTGTAGAATCCTATCTGGAGATCGTCATAGAGGCATACTGAAATTGAATCAGTATGTACCACGGTCAAAGAGTATATCTGGGGAGCTGACTCGAGAAGGACAAGAAAACCAAAAACCCAGTCCAACATGATGCATGTACTCTTAATTTCTCGACGACCATTGTTCTAATGTACTGAGTCAAAAATTAGGTTATTAGAGTCCCGGCGAATGGATACGTTAGCTGCCACACCAATCACTAGAACCTCTGGCTTGAGATCCGATCTCGAAACATCCTAACAGTACCTATATGCAACCCAAACCAAACTCACAACACTATAGTCCTAAGGTAGAACTGACCTCCTCTGATACCACTCTATCACGACCCATCCCCCGGGACCCGTGTTGTGACTAACCCAAGCCCGCATTCAATAGGGCAGGGGCTGGGAACTAGAGTTGAGTAGGCATATCCCACAAATGGGAGGTATTTTCCCAAGAACACGTACACACACAACATCCAGCCAAAGATGCTGGAAAGTAAAAACACTAAGGAATGAACAAGAATTCACACAAATATGACCCAATATCATAGTACGACATAAAGTAAAGTAGTAAAGTACAATCGGGCCATAAAATTCAAGTCCACCAAAAATAAAGAGACTGTAAATCAAGTACTAAAGATCGTCTGTAGAAATCCCACATAATCCAACTGCAAGGTACAAGACTGGATTGTTGTATTATTAGACACCAGAACACATCTCAGTTTGTATGATTACACTAGGCCCCACCTGATCCTAGTTTGTCTGGAACACCATCAAAGAGTCGAATCTCTGTATAAGACACGAAACGTGTGGAGAAAGCCCATGTAGGGGTGAGTAAAAAAATATTTAGTTGGTCACCCAAAAACAAAAGGAATGACACCAAGATAATAACCAAAGAATACCCCAATGAAAAAAACAATGTTATGTCAGGTCCACACAGATATATGTCTATAACACATATATCAAGAATGCCCATATATACTCAACTCAAACCCTAAGAATCAGAATTTTCCAATCTCATAGACGACAAAAAGTTTCTCACCAATGCTCAAATTGTAATAATGAAAAACTAGGAGAACACACTCCATGAGATCAAGTATCTCTGATAGAATCCATCCAAGAAAATACACTCCATTTGGAAAAAGTCCACCATTCCTAATGGTATGTATGAGAAAATGTGCTCCATTGGGAGCATCCTACTAGGTCCAACACTAGGGCCTGACACCAGAGGTCCAATCATAATTGTCTTGCGCCCAGCGCAAGCTAAGGAAACCCAATTGAAGATGCATGCCCCTCATCACTACACCACAGATGAGTGATAACTTCTCTTAAATAACTCATGAAACCCTAGTCGCTTCGATAAGGAGTGGCCCGCTCCTCAGTTTTTCATGGGAGCAATAACTATTATCTAAGTATTTTTCACACCAAGTGAATGTGACAACTCCTCGTAACTGTTTCAAACAACTGAGGGATCTCCATCTCTAATGGATTACCCACTCCTCTCCACTATTAAAGGATGGGGGAGTAATACTTTGTAAATGAGGGCCCGCACCCTGATCCCATAGGGGAGTATAACTCATGAAGGACATGCACCCTGGTATGACAAGGGAGTACCACTTTTTAAATTGAGGACCCACAACCTACCTGTTAGGGGAGTGCCACTCGGTGACTAGAGGACCTGCACCCTGGTATGATAGGGGAGTACCATCTTTGTCAGTTCATTCACTATGGGGGACCTGCACCCTTGTAAGAGAGGGGAGTACCGACCTTAGGATAGAGGACCTCCACCCTGGCCTAAAATTAGATTACATACTCTACCATTAAATGAGTATGGAGGGTGGGTTCCCTAACATGGTTGGGGAGCATTGTCTAACCGTACAAACTTCTCTAGGAAACGTGCACCTTAGACCATTAGTGGAGAAACACCACCGAAGGAAACTAACCAACGGTAATGAACCAATGCCAACGATGTGGGGAGTCTTGTATCTACCCGGGCACAGAGGTAATGAATACCCATGGCCTAAATCATCAGGGGAACAACTGTCCTAGAATCTCTCTATACGAACCACACCAATTCTGCCCAAAGCATGCTTGTACCGGGAGGGCCTAATCAAACCATTAGGTCACCTTCAAAATTCCAAAAAACTCACTTAGTGTATCTCCAAATAACTATCTCATCACAAGGGTCCCAATGCCATAGACATATCATCAAATAGATGCTCCGTTTGAAAGTTACCATCCATTGTGTGAAAGGGGTTGGTCGGGTCCGGTTCTGTCCCGACCCAACCCACTGGGCTGGCCGCTCCACAATTGGTTCTGGCTCATTCTACTAGCCCAGCCCACTGTAGGGCCCATTGGGCCATAGGATCGCTGCCCGCCGACCCAGTTCTTCTGGTCTAGCCTAGGTCACGTGTGCCGACTTCTCTAACATTTGGCCCGGGCACATGTCACGTCACTCCGAGCGTACCCCACCGTCCAGCCCTGTCCTCTCACGTGGATGGGTTATCCCATTTGTGGCTCAAACACATGCGCCTGGTCAGCGTGGGACTCGCCGCCTGCCATGTCCAACCAGCACCATGGCCTCCACCACGGGCGGCCATTCTCTGCTACATCGAAACGTGGCCGGTGCCAATGGCCCCTTCCATGGGCCACTAGGTTTGCTGCGGTGCTCAGATTTTTGATATGCAAGCTATTCCTCCATCCTCAGGTCTCCAACTTCACTATCGTGGGCTCAGATTTATGCCACAATCCATCCTGTTGCAAAGTCATTGAAGTGACGATATCTCATGCACCTCTTCGATCCATTCTCCACCATCATCATCACACCTCCATCGTGTCATTTCAATCCCATATCTACGATATCAGATTGTTGTGCCAATGATTGAGTGTGCAACGATTGATCGAAAGTTTCAAGTCCCAGGCCAAATGAAGAACGTCCGCTGTGAAGGAAGAATGGGCGGAGGAATTTAAAGAATCAACAAATAGGTTTGGACCTCGATCAAAGTTCATGTCAATCGTGGGTCGTTTCCATTATTTTGGGAAAAGGCAAACAAAAAATAATCACAAGATTAATCTCCCATAACCCTGCAAGTGTAAAACTCATCCTACAACAATGATTAATCTGCAGACCAACCTTTTTGTTGATTGGTCTGTGTTTTTTGTGGAAATTCATGAAAGGGTAAATAAATAAAATTAAAACACACACCCTACTTCAAGGTTTTGATCGATCATTACAGAATATAGATTGTGTCGCCATTGTTTGTCGTTCATCGATCCACGATTCGTCAGACCCGTTGTGGTGTTGATCTTCCGTCAGATGAAAACACCATATATGGAGGTTCTTCTCTTCAACTCAGAGGAATTCCAGGGTTGCGGTAACTTTTAATTCCTCACAATTATTCTTTTTAAAAAAAGTTGCAACGAAAAATATTTTATTTAAAATATTTTAATGATAGTTGTGTCTTAAAACAAACTTTAATTGTTGGCATGCACCGGCCATGTTTCGGCCCCTCCAATGGTATACCTACTACTCTGAACACAACAATGCACTTATATTTTTGATTCGGACACCCGTTTAGAAGTTATTTCTCTTTTTTCTAGAAAACCGCTCACGATCTTTATTGAAAACATAACAATTTTCAACGAATTGTTTCGGGCACACCGGAACTTGGAATCATACGCCTTCTCAACACTTGATCTTAGAATTATCCCAATTAATTTCTAAGAAAAAAACTAGAAAAATCCTAGTCACTACAACAATCCACCTTTCCAGGAAGTGATCAAGACGGTTGGACACTTCGTTGTCTGACACTGTAATTATTAGTGTTGCACTTTCATTTTTCATTTGAAATTTTTAAATATTGCATTCTTTTTCTCTCTTTATTGTTGTACGGTATCATTTGTTGTGTTTATTGATTCATCTTTTGAGATTAATATAGGATTGTGTGTGTGGTGATTTTACAGTGTAGTAGGACCCCTAAGGGTCCAAAACACTTTAAATCATCGTGTCTATTTACATTCTTGCATTCCTGTATTCTGTTTTGGTTCTTTGTAATATCAAATCAACTGTTCCATCTTCGATCTTCATTATATTTTGCTTGTTTGGATCGTTTTCATTTCTTTTCATCCACGACAATCGAATTAATGTTTTTCGAGATAAGGATCAGTAATTTATCTAGACAACTGAAAAATTTTGTGAAACTATGATGTTCCATACTAATAATTTAATCTTGAAGAAATTCGGGCAATCCATGCCTATATAAAAGTTATAATTTCAACTAGATGATGTTTATGGATAAATTATTAACACTAATTTTAATGTTGTTGTAGATTATATTTCAATGTGATGGTAGGACGTAGAGTCCTCCAATGTTGCGGATGTGAGAGTAGATAATGTTGCACTCAACCTATTTGAATAATTTTTTTAAATAATTCTCCAGGCTGAGAAGAATGGAATGCATGAGGTTCGTTTTGGATCTTACTTTTGCTTCAAATTTATAATATTGTATGTCTATTTAGAAGACAAGGGAGTAATTTTATTATAAATGGATGAGTAGTTAATATTATTCATAGATCATGGATGACTGAGATTTCATCTTGGGGTTGTTGGGAAATTCAGAGCATGAGCGGGGAAAGATATACAGCTTTGTTAAGAGAAAGGATACTTTGTTTCTTCTTCATTTTTCATTATCTATATTGTAAATGTATTTTTAATATTTAGTTTACATTTTCAAATATGATGAGTTCTTAATTGAATGTGGGATAATTAATTGATTTAATATGAATCCTTTTTTATGTTATTGATCTTTTTTCTCTCAATTCCAATCATTCCTTTTTAGACACGTTTCTTGAGGAAGATGGACACACTTAGTAGAGGTTATTTTAATTCTCAAGGGAGATTTAACTTTTATAACCTACTAGATGCTTGTTTTCATTACTCTATTTTCTTGAAAAACTCATCAATATAAACAATTCTTCTACTGGCTGAACTTGACTGAGTGAGGAAGGAGTCAAGTGATGATAAGAATCTATCACTTGAATTGAACAACCGCATAAAGATTTCAGTTTAAGGAGACTCGGCCCAAATTTGGGTGAAACTATAAGCCCTATTTTGATATTAAGGCCATGAAGCACTGAAGATTGTTGAAGAAGATTGTGAGCTGGAGACTAAAGATCCTTTTTTGTCGAACAATGACTAAATATGCTGAGTCATTTCAAGATGATATGCAGTGCATTGAGGAAGACAACACCAAATCCTGATCTGAGAACCGATCTGATGCCGATGTTGTGGTATTCCAATGATGATATGCAGTGCATTGAGGAAGACAACACTGAATCCTGATCTGAGAACCATTCTAATGCTGACGTTGTGGTATTATTTTTGTTCTGTGAATAAGATGAGCCACACGTAATGATCTAAAAATCAGTTTCATGAACGATGGTAAGTGGAAGCCGGAGTTGAGATGCTTTTGTCCTGTAGATGAATTTCATGATCCATTGGGTTAGAGAAGACCTGATTCCATAGATTATATGCAGTGCATTGAGGAAGACAACACCAAATCCTGATATGAGAACCGTTCTAATGAAGACGTTGTGGTCTTCTTTTTGTTCTAGGAACAAGATGAACCACACTTAATTATATAAGAATCATGTCCATGAAAGGTTGTAAATGGTAGCCAAAGTTGAGATGAATTTGGCATGTAGATGAATTTCAAGCTCGATCGGGTTATAGACGAACTGATTAAAAAGATGTCACCAAAACAGATCTCGAATTGAATACCCTTTAACTCAAGCATTCCTGGATGATGAGAAATATGACGATTTCAACATGGTAGCTCAAGGGTAGACCATTCGCGAAGAAGACAAGGTTTCGTTTGCATCACTATTGGAAGAAGACCCTAGGTTCATTTAATTTGAGGCTCAAGCATTTATCAAAATCGAATTTAATGTGGATGAAGGGGATTTCATCCACCCATTGAAGCGGGAGCCGACCAAATGAGGTTCACGGAAATTTAACTAAATGGAATTTGAGCCAAAGGAATCTAGATTTACCAATCCTGAAGATGTTTCAATGTGTAAAATATGGGATTCATTAAGTTGTTTTTCTATTTGAAAATATGTCTTTAAATTATACCATTTATATGATGAATCATGCGTTCAAAAGAATTTTTTTATTTGACGTGATTTTTTCTGATTTGCTGGGCCGCTATTTCGTTTGAGCTCCGGTTTTTTGGGTCTTCGATTTTTGGTCACCTTGTTACGTGTGCACTCACATGCCACGATGGCTATCCATATCACTTGATTACTGGCCGTTGATTAATTTTTCTGCCCATTTGATATGATTCGTCCATCTTCTATTCCTATTAATACGCCGCAGGCGTTTCCCTTTCATCTGTAACTCATGGAACGTGTTAGTTAGTTGTGCAGTTTCGAGGAGACGTGAGTGTTAGGGGAATTGATCACCCATGTACCCCATCACTTCGATGGATCTCTCTCCCCTGCGGTGTGATGCTTTGGTCGTTATTTGGTGCTCTCATGTTTCGGGTCCCAGACCCTAGCCCGATTATTTCTCCTGATCTTTTGTGGTAAAGCTTTGCGCCTGCTGAACTCTGCGGTACTCAGCTAGTATATCACTCTTGGTGGAGCTTCAAAAAAAAACCATTTTGCGTTAGGCTAATTACTAAATGAAGAAAGATCTCACCCAGAGTCATTTTCTGTGTTTTGGGGATCTTCAATGAACATCGATGACAGAGAACACTCCAACGAAGACAATGACAGACAAGGACGACTATACTGGTTAGCGTCCGACATTGTATGTTAATGAGTTTTCTTTCCTGATTCACATTTTTCATTATTTGTATCTGCAATTATTCTATTTTTATTTCTTCGTTTGTATACTGTAAACTTTCTTCCATTTATTGAGCATTAATAAAACACATGTGTCGATGGTGATGTTATTGTCATGCACGTAGGTCCCCACTGGACTGAAGCACGTTAAATCACTGTGTTCTTTACATCTTTTCAATCCATCATTTCTTCTATTTTGTTTGTATAGTTCTATAATATTCTACTTCGTACTGCAAAGATTCAGTTTATCCCTTGTGCTTTTTTATGTTCTTCCTTGATTTGGGTTACCACTCATCCTTACAAAGTTGTATCAGAGCCCTACTGGTTTTCTCTTGTTATCGAATACAATTGGTGTTTCCCATTTTCTTTACTAATAGTATGGTTTTTGTTTTAATTTTCTGTATAATAATCTCACTCTTAAATTATCATTTCATTATTGATTGAAATTTTTTAAAGCCATTATCCCTTCTATATTTCTTCGCATTTCGTATCCCTTTGAATAATACATAGTTTTCCCACAAGATTAATCAGTTGTTGGGGGCATACAGTTAACATTATACGTAATAACTTCACATCTACTCTGTGGGTAAATATTCCAACATTGAGATATGAAATCGACAAATTTGACGATGACAAAGACTTCAATTTGTGGAGAATTAAGTTGAGTGTCCTTCTTGTAAAATAGAGCTTCATAGAATCCCTTTGTGGTCCTAAGAAAGCAATCATGATTGTAAATTAAACTAGATTGCATATTACAAAATATGTTGATGTTTCCCCTGATGTGTTTATTAATGAACATATCTCCCAATTACTTTCTTTAGGTGATGAAGTCCATATAGAAGTAGCTTATGAGTCTACTACTGCTGGAATTTGGCTCAAACTTGAAAACAATTACATGACTGCTTCATTAGTCGGTAGGGATTATGAAAAAACGCATGTTTTCATTTAAAAAGAAACCTATCATTTGAATTCAATCACATATTGATAAATATAATAAAGTCATGTTATACTTAACCAATATTAATGTTTTTGTTGATGATGAGGATCATGAAATGATCCTCTTAATCACTTTAGATAATACATGCAACACCCTAGTAGAGACCATGGTGTATGGCCGAGAATCATTAATCCTAGAAGAGGTTCAATCACCCCTTCATTCTAAGGAACTACATTCTAAGTCGACAATTAATGGTGAGGCCAAGAGCTTGTTCTGAATGGGTAGACATCAGATTAAAACAAAGAACAAACAGTTTAATAAGTTTAAGAGTAAAAGAAATAAGGAACCCAATCCTAGGTCGAATTCCATAGACAAAAAGGTCACTTGTTTTCATTGTGGAAAACCAGTACGCATTAAACATGGATGTTGGAAAATCAAGAATGAGTTAGACTCTAAACAACCTTTTGATTAGTTCCTTCCTATATACTCTGGTTATGAAACTACTGAGGTCCTTAATGTGTCCAACAATGCACTCAATCAAGAGCGGGTCCTTGATTTTTGGTTTCCCTTTCCATATGTGTCCTTTTAGAGAGTGCTTTCTAGAGTTAGTTGAGAGGGTAAAAGGATATGTCCTCTTAGGTAATAACAAGAAATATAAGGTTTTGGGTAGATGGTTCTTTTTGTTATAACTTTATGAACATACTATAATTACTATAGTTGATATTAGGTGGCTTCCCAATATCCAAAGAAACATTTTTTCCTTAGGGGTCCTAGACCAAAAGGGGTTCATATTTAGTTCTGAAATAGGTTGTATTAGAATCATCAAAGGGTCTAGAACAATTATTAAGAGATTTTTGAGCAATGTGATGGATTTCATGAATGTAAATAACCATTCAAGATAGTTGGGTAGTGTCTATTCAACCTAAACTGATAATGATACTATTATATGGCATATGAGATTGGGGAATGTTAGTTCCAAAGGCCACGGGGAACTCAACAAGAAAGGAATGTTGAGTGACATCACACCAAGAAATATTCCATTCTGTGAAGATTGTGTGATGGGAAGTGCCAAGAGGGTTAGCTTTGGTAGGTCTAGTTTCAAAGCCACCAACCCATTAGAATATATCCATTATGATCTATCTGGTCCATCCAGGAATTCCTCCCATGGTAGAGGTTTCTATTTTTTTACCTTCATTGATGAATTATATAAGAAAGTATGGCTCAATATTCATAAAATCACATATGATTTTTTATAAACATTTAAAACCTGAAAAATTTAGAAGAAAATATTATTGGGAAGAAACTAAAAACTCTAAGAACAGACAATGGGCTCGAATACCTATCCATGAGTTCATATAATTTTGTGAATATGAAGTTGTTAAAATACATAGAATAGTTAGGGAAAATACCCAAAAAATGGATTAGCATAAAGAATGAATAATACTATCCTAGAATGAGTCTAGAGAAAATTTTCATGCTCAGGCCTCCTCCAATCCTTTTGGGAAGCGGATGCCAACACTATTTTCCAACTAATTAATAAGTGTCCCTTTAATACTAATCAATTTAAAACACATAAAGATTGTTGAATGGTAATCCACTTTCCTATTAATACATAATATTCTTCATTTGTACAACATATTATCATGTTAAGACTAAAAATATAGAACCAAGAGCACTAAATTGTATTTTTGTTGGGTATCCTGACGGTACCAAGGGGTATAAACTCTAACCAGATAAACCTGGATTTCAAAAATTCATTGTTAGTAGGGATGTTGTTTTTCTTGAGTCTTCCTCTCCTAAAATAAAGCCTGCTACATCTAGAAGAAGTGATCCAACCCTTCAACCAGTTGATGAAACTGATCTTCCATCCCGGTTTCAGTCTCCTGTGGAGCCCTCACCACCTAATGAAAAACCTGATTCACAAGGCGATTCTTCATCCACTTTAGATTTAGATTTTGAATCTGAATTAGTAGCCCCTAATGGGGACTACCAGCTGAACCAATATAAGGAAAGGAGGGTCCTTATACTCCCTACTTAGTTTAGTCAGTATGATATGGAATCATATGCCTTCCATATGACCTAATATCTTGTTGATGATGATCCATAAACCAATATGAAAACCTTAAAAGAAAAAGACTCGAAGTAGTGGGTCTTTTACATGAATGATGAAGTGAAATCCTTAAAGAAGAACCACAATTGGAATATTGTAAACAAACTAAATAATGAAAAAATAATTCGTTCTAAGTGGATCATTAAAATAATGGAAGGGAACACCGAGGGAAATAAAATCAATTATAAAGCAAAGTTAGTTATAAAGGTTCCTTTAAAGAGAGGGAATTGATTACTCTAATTTTTTTTCTCTATTGAAAACAATTCATATATTATACTTATATTATACTTTTCTTCCTATAAGGATTCGCACATTGAAAAATTAGATATTAAATTTGAATTTTTTTTCATGGTGATTTTAATGAATAAATCTATATGAAACTTCCGGATGGTTATCCAAATGAATTCATATTGAATGATGTTTGATATGTAAACAAATCAATTTATTGCCTAAAACAAGACTATAGGTAGTGGTACTTAAAATCTAATTCATTCATGTTAGATAACCAGTTCATTAAGATTCAATCAGATACACGTGTTTATTTTAAATCAAATAAGAACTACATGATTTTTTTGATGATATATGTTTATGGAAACAGTATAATTTTCAGAAATAAGAGCCTCATTTCTGCTATCAAATCACAATTGAAAGAAATGTTTGAAATGAAAAACATAAGGGAATCTAAACAAATACTGGGTGTTGAAATCATAAAGGATAGGCTAAATAAACTGTTATACTATCTCAACATTCTTATGATTTAAAAATTATTAAGAGATATATATTTAAATCTATCAAACCATTAAATATACCTAATGGGAAAAATATTAAGCTATCTTTAACACAAAAACCCCCAACTGCTAATGATATTCATTTTATGGCTCAAATACCTTATTCAAAAATAGTTGGTCGTGTTATGTACTATATGATATACACCCATCTAGATATTTCTTATGAAATCTTCACTTTAATCAGATTCATGACCACACTTGGGAAGCCACAATAGCATGCTATTAAGTGGACATTAAAATATCTATGCACTAATATTTCTTGTTGTTATGTTAAATATGTAAAAAATGTTGAATTCATTATTGCATTTGTAGATGCTGATTATCCAGGAATTATAGATACTAGAAAATCCTTTACTAGTTATGTCTTCACTGCATATAGTGGCCCCATTTTATGGAAATGCAATATAAAATCCATGGTTTCATTGTCAACCATGGATTCTGAGTATATTTCCTTGACCAAAGTAGTGAAAGAGGCCTTATGAATGATGGTTTTGTGTTTTAAACCATTCATGTTCAATTCAATTATTAATTTCTATTACGATAGTCAATCATCAAATCATTTATCTAGAAATTTAGTTTTCCATGGTTAATTAAATCATATAGATATTTTTTATTTATTTTATTAGAGATGCAGTAGAATCTAAAAATTTGTCAATCAAAAATTTTGACACTGACATAGACCCGACTGATATTTTGTATAAAGTCATGGTCTTGTCTATGTTCAAATTTTGTGTAGATTAGTAGAACATGGTTCCCATTACATTAACATAGGAGAAATAAAATACCCAATTTTTTATTTTAAATGGTTTAGATTTATAAAATATGGTATTCCTTTAGTTGTATTTCCATTTGAGAATATTCCATGTTCAATTATACCTTTTATATGATTAACCATGCATGAAATAGTATTTGTTTTTTTTAAATGACTTCTTCCTTGTTGGACCTCTGTTCCGTATGGGCTCCTATTTATTGGGCCTTGGATTTTCGGCAGGCCTGTTACCCAGACACTCCTATTCCAAAATGGAAATCCATCTCACTGGATAATTAGACTTTAATTAACATTGATGCCTATTTGATCTAATCTATCCATCTGTTATGCCTATGGATATGCCAGTGGAATATCTATTTCGGCTGTGACTTGTGGCGCTTGTTGGTTGGTTTTGTAGTTTTGAGGATAAATGAGTTTTAGGGGAATTGATCACCCCTATACCTTGTCTCTTTGGTGGATAGATCTTTTCCATGGTGTATTTCTACATTGGTTTTCTGGTGACCTCATATTTTTGGTTTCCAAACCACAGCCGGATGATTCATCCTGATCTTCAGTGGGGAAGATCTGTGCCTGTCAAACTCTACGGTATAATGATGTTTTACTTCTCCTAGTGGAGCTTTGAATGAAAACTTTTTATGCTAGTATTAGTAATAAAAGAATAAATATATCATCCATAGTGATTTGCGAGTTTTGGTGATCTTCAGTGAACTTCGATGATATAGAACACTCCAGCGAAGAAAAGAAGAGATCAGGACAGTCAAACAGGTTAGCATCCATCATTGTAAGTATTTGAGTTTTCTTTATTGATTCTCATTTTGCATCTGTTGTGTCTACAATTCTTCTATTATTGTTTCTTAATTTATTTATATTTTCAATTTGATTCTATTGATTGAGGATTAATAAAATGCGTGGGTGGGTGGTGGAATTCATGGTATGCATGTAGGTACCCATTAAACTGGAGAACGTTAAATCACTGTTTTATTTACATATTCAATGCAATATTTAATTTCATGTTTTCTGTTTGTATCTTTCTATAATATTCATCTCCATACTGTAATGATTCAGTTTGGTCCTTGTGCTGATTGGTGTTCTTCCTTGATTCAGGTAACCACTCAATCACACACAAAGAGGCTGGGTAATAATAAAAATTCTTTAACAATCAGAACTTTTATATAATCTATATTATGATCCTATTTATGGGTCAAAAAATTTTCATAAAGGTTATAACACATGAAAATGAGTCTGTATAAGGGTGGAACAATTTGGATAATGGTTCTATATGTTTTAATTTGACTATATCACGGTCATGGAGTGCTTTTCTACATAGCATAATGTTATAGATACCAAATTAAATTTCATATGAATCTAGAACAAGGTGAAGTTTCTAGAAAATTTTGAGGAAGTCAATTAAGTTTGAATTGGAGAAAGAATGAGTCCAAGTATATCTTATATAGTGAATTAGCATAGTGTACATGGGTTGGTCATGTTAAGTTATGAGGGATGATATCATTCCAGGTGGAGGTGACATTTTAATGTGAAGGAGGCCATGTTGATGATGTTGAAGTGAATATCACTAACAACTATGTATAAGAGGTTTTGATATATAGAAAAAAATTTAATAAACGAATGGGGGCACATCATTGAGGGGAATATAGGACTTTGTTGCGAAACATCTTGGAGATATTTTAATAATAATAATTAACACCACACCTCCAATGGAGAGCTGGACAGAGTATATCCCAGAGCAAGAGTTTGACATTAAATGCAAGAGGAAGTTGAATATCAAGTAGAAGGAGATAGACATTGAATCAATATAACAGGATATGAATTTCTATAATCTTTGCCTTATTTTAAATTTTTTAGACCATGATCTATGTTGATATTTAGAAACAATAAATATAAATTATTCTTGAGGGAAATTCGTTGGCTTGTTTGGTTGGTCATTTCATTCTGTTTTTTCCTCTTAAGAACTATAACTTGTTCAAATATTATATTATCCTATCATTATAGTATTGATTTAACATGATCTATTTAGATATGAAAAATGATTTGAGACTCTTATTAGTGGTTTCTTATGGTTTTTTATTGAGAGATGAAATAACATACATTATTGAATGAGAATTATATAATGGGATAGAGTTCATTATGTGGATGACCTGTCATTTTTCATGTTCTATTCATTTCATCTTTCATGAGAGTCATCAGTTCGTCATGATTCTTTAATTGAATTCTCATGATTCCCATTTAGTATGCTCCTACCCTTGGCTTAGAGTCAACTATATCTATTGATTCCTCACACACAATTAACCATGAATCCAAAAAAATTTATTCATCATAACAATTTAATTATTTTATAATATCATATCCATCATAATACCCATAGAACATCTCACCATCCTACCATATGGATCGACCATTCTTGCTATTTTTATCGCGAGTTTAAAAATATAAATGATAATTTTCTGGATGTAATTACCTATTTCCCCTATGAAATTTCATATTGTTTTCAGGTAAGACCCATGCTGAGTGTCTTAGGGTTTAGAAAAATACAAAACATGAAAAAAAATCATATTAAAGAATAAAATAAAATATTAAAAAGAAAATTTATAGTGGAATCAATTGATTTTATCATCCTTTTATTTCTATTTTAATCTTGTGTGTGCTTTATTCATAAATCCATTTTGAATATTTTTTTGTAATACTATTAATGATACTAAAAACCAAATGTGCTATTTAAAAATTGATGGTTTTGGTGGTGGAAAAATTCTAATGATGATTTTTCAATATTGTGGCTATTATTTGAACACTTACTGAGATCTTGATTATAATCAACCATGAAAGATTAATTATCTTGATGATACCTACAGATTTTACTAAATTAAACATGATTATTTATCTTATGTGAAACAAATTATGTTGAATTTAATTTTAAAATTTTACAAAAAATAATAAGATGATAGAATTAGAAAATTACAAACTGAAACAATAGAATCATAGGAATAAATTAAAAATAGATAACAAATTTTATTAGGTGATAAATAATTTTACATTAGTGATTTTGAAAATGAGAGTGTAGTGGATAGTGGGTTTTATTTCAATGAATAAAAAAATTAATTAGAAGAATATTAATTAGATAGAGAAAAAAATTTCAATATAAAAAACTCTCCAAATGAAGATAGAAATCCTAATCAATATTTGATGAACCTAAAGGGAGTTATGTTTTGAAATTTTTAGAAATAATTAATGTAAACTGAAAACCCGTTCCCCATTATTTTCATAGTTCATAGCTTTTAAAATTCTCACAATTATTGGATATTTGAGTATGTCATTACTCAGGTTGATGAGAAATTGGAAAAAAAGAACTTGAATATTAAAAAATATTCACCCAATTTCTCAGCAATTTTTAATAATGAAATTTTACTTGAAATTGGGTGTGATTTTAAAGATAAATACAAAATTTAAATCCCTTACCGATTTTTTTTTCAAAACTATTGGTAAATTTAATCATCACCGTATTGAAGGTGTGAACCCTGTAATAATTAAAATGGATTTTGATGTAAAGGATGAGTTAATTTTGTTTAAACATAGGTAAAATGATGATATAACACTTCCTCATTTTCACATAGATGATCTACCTAGGATATTCATTAAAAAATGGAAGCATTTTTTATCATCTTGAAAAAATTTCGTAAATATAAAATTACATGAATCTATTTTTCTATAATCCAAACTAAAAAAATGTTTCCATTGAGAAAAAATTGAAAAACTAAATATAATTTCGTCAGATGATAAAATAATGGGATTTGATCCTAATTTAAAATATGATCACACACAATAATACTTTGGCAGTGTTAATTTTTTAAAAGTAGTGATTGATGTGTTTTTTTTCATATGAGAAACTATTGGAAAAATAATAGTAATACTATTATAAGGAATATATATATGAACAATAATTATCCCTTCCATTTTTTCAATTCCTTCCTCATCTTATTTGGGTGATGAATATTATTTTTATGTTAATAAATGTTTTGAAGAGGAACTCTTCTTATTGTTAATTGAAAACTGCACATGATACTATTGAATAACCTCTTCTTATTCCAATTTTATAAAACACATCCCCTCTAAACCCTAAATATTAGTATTGGATATTGTGAATATGATAGAATGATACAAGTATAATTTAAAATCTCTATTACCACCTATTTCACTAATATCCCTTCAGAAAAATTTAAAATTATCCAATTATGAATTAATTAAAGAAGTTAAAAACAAATCTATGAAGAGTTGTTATATATATTTATTTTCTATTGATTAGATTAAATTATTCTTGAACTATTTTAAGGGAGACCCTTATTTTACACTTTAGTCTTGATTTCTTTAAAACAATCATCAATTGGGCTTGTGTGATGAATTTTATACTCTACTTGGAGACTCTGTTGAGTACTACACTGATGATAAGGTGTGTTATTGTGGGTGTCTTTTGAAAATTAATGGAATTAGTTAATTTTCTAGTAATGATAAAGGACATATATTTTATTTGGAAATTATAAATTAATGGGATAAATACATGTGGTTGTTATTAGATAAGAAACCACAACCACTTAGTTACCTTGGACAGTTTCTAGGGGAGTATCACTACTGGAAATATGACTTACACCAACGGTTTTGGAAAAACCATTGGTATAGTTCATTAATATGGACGTATACCAACGGTTTGGCCAAAACTGTTGGTATAGGTCACTTATACATATATATATTTATGAAATTATGTTCACAAAAGTCATGTTAGGTTAGTGGTTAGGTCGTTCAATTATAAAGTAGAGGTATTGGGATCAAATCCCATCGGATGGTTTTTTCTTGATATACTTATACCAACGGTTTTATAGAACCGTTGGTATAGATTTTCATATTACATATACCAATGGTTTTAAAAACCGTTGGAATAGTTCTATACCATTGGTTTTCCCAAATACATTGGTATAGACCTATCCTCACGGTGTACTTGGACACGGTCCTCAAAACCATTGGTATAGGCTATACTAATGGTTTGGAGGCCTATACCAATGGTTAAAAACTGTTAGTATAGGTTATTTTTTCAGTAGTGTAAGGATGAAGTCTTTAAAACTAACACTCAATTGAAGACAACCCTTTTCAATTTTTTTCTATTTTTTTAACTTTGGATTTAGAATTAAATATATTTCATTATCCACTCTAGTGAATTATCACATAATCCATTTCTCACATTTTCTTTAAATTTAAGTTGGTAATTAACCACTAATCTTGTGGAATTTCTATTAGAGGGTGAAAACTGATCAAGATTAATTAAATTATTTAACATATTTAAGGGGTGTTTTATCTTTAATTGTTTATGAATATATACTTTTTTTAATCATTTCATGCGTCCATGAAACTTGAATTTTTATTCGGATTTTTAACATATTCTCATATAAGAAATTGTGTGTGGGGCGATGATTCCCATTGGTGTTTTTTAAGTGAATCTACTTTAACTTTTTTTGGGTGTTATGATTTCTTAAATCATTATTGTTGAAAATAATTTCGAAATAACTATAAAAACTTTTTAGCAACTTATATAATATTTATTTCTTTTGAAATCATCATCAACAAGGTATTACATTCCATTGAAGTGAAATTTTCATCATTTATTTTTACTAAGACAAAGCATGTACATTTTAAAATATTTTTTGTAAATGTGATGTTACATGGTGAAAATAGTTTTTTAATTTCATAGTGACCCTTGAACATGTTCTGGAACTACTAAATTAAAAATATATTTTGAACATAATTTCCTAATTGTTTCTTTAAACAACGAATTCATATTTGAGGAAGAAGTTAGGTTTTATGTTTTAGTTAGAGGGTCCTATTAATTTAGATGAAATATAAATTAATTCCCACCCATAAAAATACTTTAATTATTTTTAAAAAATATCTATCTTTGATTTTATTCTAATTTTTATTTGTGTGGGAAATTTATTCTTAAAATATTATTGGCTGTTTTTTCATTTTGAATAAGATAACCTTTAAATATTGCATGGATTCAATTGGGTAAATCTTATTTTTATTGATATATTTTTTTTTGAATATTTGGGGCAATGGTATATATAAATAATTAAACTGAAACTATTTGATTTGAATAAAATTTATAAACTATGAATCAAAATATGTTAGGAAATGAAAATCCTAATCCAGGATGAACATATTATTCCTTAAATGCTTCATTATTTTATTCATTATGTTATTGCATGGGTTATTTATACTACTTCATAATTATCAAGGTTTCATATTAAAACATAGTGTCTAAATAATATTTATTCTAATTAGTCTTGTTTTTCCATCAAAAAGTGACGAGAATTTTTGATTTCCTATTTAAATGATTTTTTTTGTTTATTATTATCATTCTTTCATATTTTATCATTTTTTGTAAAACAATAAACTCTTTTAAACATGAAATTTTTAGTTTTAAGCAAGAAAACATAATATGTACTTATGAGAATCTATGTGGGAATATAATTTTGGTAATCAATTGATGGTGGAATTTCAACTTTTCAATTTTGATATTCATTCTCTCCACAGAATTTGAACAGAGTTATTTCTTGAGGAGAGGAAATTTTTTATGTATTGGGGAATTTCATGTGGTTTTTAGTTTATAATGTTTGTCATATCATTTTATTTTTATTTTGATGAATATATTATTAAAAGGTATTTTAAAGTTAAATTAATTTAACTATAGCAATTTTTTTTGAAATTCATAATTTTTCTATTTTCAGTTTAAATATATGTTTTTGTATTTAAATGAGTATATTTTTTTCCATAATTTTATTTTAAATTTCATTTTTAAAATTTTAATCTAGAGTTTATGTTATTTTATCGAGTTATTTATTAATTTAATAATTTATTTTTATATTTTTGCTAATATTTAATAAATGGAACCAGTTTTTTGTAAAATTATAATTTTTTGGGTTTTTTTAAATTTTGTATTATTTTTTTACAAATGTTAATCATTAATTGGTTTTAAAATATTAAATAATGATAGATAAATTTTTATTTAAACATTTATTTTGTTTAATTAACATTTTATAATTTGAAATATAGTTTTTATGTTAATATTTAACAGAAAATGGTTTTTTAATTTTAAATCTTTTGTATTTAATGTATTAATATTTTTAATAACATTATTTTTTATTTTTTAATTTTTTAGTGTAGCTGCTAATATATGTATTACTACTATTAATACCATGAGAGGGTAGTGATACCACAAAAATTGTGATTTTAATGTCTGCGACAATCAGCTACCCCTGCCTTTTCAACCGCCACTGCAACTGATACCCTTAATTATGGTACCAAAAAGGGCATGCTAATGTAAAGAGTGATTCTACCAAGGTTGTTATACCATGGATACCTTTTAATAACACTAATATATTACCATCCCTAATTCAACTACCATGAAGCTAATTCTTCCTATCATCAATTTTAATAGAGTAATATGAACTGAGTGAGAAACCATAGATATTGATCCAAGATCCAATATCCATTACTGCTTTCAGATTCATAAAAACTGAATTATTTGATTTAGTTTATAAGGATACTGGCACCAAATTGAGTGTAGTGAAAACTATATTGATCCATGGTTGAGCTCCAAAGAGGAATCCTCATTTAAAAATACCATTGATAGAATATGAAAAATCATTATTTGACGATCGTTTCAAGGGATGTGAATAGGAAGTTCGATTGGAAATAGTTCATATAACAAACCTAATTAGTGGTAGAATAAATAATCTTGAAATTTATTAATATGCATTAGATTTCTATATTAGTTATATAAATATTATGTAATTTCATAATCAAAAAGAAAATTGTTTTATTAAAACTCTTTTTTATAAGATATTATTTACAATATGAATTTACAAATTTTGGAATTTTAATTTGATAAAATTAATTTAATTTTTAAAATCATCATATCAAAATTTAATTTGGGTGATATTTTGGGATTTATCAAAAAATATATATTTTTCAGTGAATAGTGGAAAATATAGATTTAAAAAAAGACTTTTATTTTATTAAATAATGTAATTTAAGAGTCCAATATTTTTTAAATATGATTTTATGTAAACTAATTATTATTTATTTATATTTAATCCACTAATTTACTTTTTAATAAAAATTATTTTGGGTTTTAATATAAGTTTTATTTTGGGTTTTATGTTGGGTTTTTCTAAAAACTGTTTTGAAATAAATAATGATTCTCATTTTTAAATAATTTAAATAATACCTGATGAGGAAATTTTTAACTAAATTGTATAGAATATATATCATTAAATACTAATTTTGATTCATAAAATTATTATTATTAGTCACAAAGTTAATATAGAATCAAATCTTTTTGAACTTAAAATTTATCCTTAGTGGGAAAATGATAATGTCGTTCGTGTGTACAAAGGACTACCACCTCACGGAGCGATGTGATATGTTTTTCACAAACACATTACATGGAAGGTAACAAGGGTAACGATAATGAATATACATGATATAAATGAAATAATTATGATATTAGTGAAGTAATTATATTTATTTAAATATAATATATCATTTTTTCTTGCCTTTTCACAGATAGAAAAAATGATAATGTTGTTTGTTGATGTGTGGACTACTGCCTCTTTAAAATGAGGAGATTATTTTTTCATCCCCACATCAAAATAATGATATATAAATGTATATATAATTGGAAATAAATTGAATTACGATATAATTATAATTATGGACATGTAAAATCAATAATACATTCTTTCCATTATGATCACTGTTGAAATGTTACTCATGGGTACACATGACCTACCATGTCCATAATTGTATCATTTGTTCATTTTTCATAACCATATTTTATGATTTATTTTAAAAGTATAATTGATTTAAAATTATGATAATTATATGTTTTTTATTATTATATATGTTTTTAAATATTGTCCCCATTGAACATAGTGGACATACCAAAGTTAATTTTGTCACATAAATCGAATATGGTCAAAACATCAAACATTAACTTAATTAATTATGTAATTGTAAATAAATTGTGAATAAGTAAAACAAAAATAAATTTAAACTTGAAAAGGTTTCTTAATAATGTAAATAATTAACATAATTTTATTATTCAAGAAGATAAAGAGTCATGTGACGAATAAGACTCAAAGTAAGGGACTTCGTCTCAATCTGCTTTTATTAAGGAATATGTTGATTTTATACACTTATATTATTTTATGAGGTGTATATACTGACCATTTGACATTATATATCATAAATAAATTCTATTATAATAGTATTTATTATTTTTTAATGTTATTCTTTCATGGGGATTATGATTCAAATTTTTCCAACGAGATAAGGGAATTTTCATTTAGAGAAAAAAAAACCTTCTTTAAAGTTTTCATTCCAAATATTCCATTTCCATATATATGGAATTAAATTAAATTTATTAATGTTTTTATATTGACAAAAATTATATGGTTTTTAATAATTATATGGTCGGGTGTCTTTGATATCACTGAGTGGGCCTATTACAACTCATATGATATGGTGGACTAGATAACACTGGGTGAGCCGACTACAACTTATATGATGGGGTGGCTCAGATACTGACAAGAGAGACTTTTATAGCTTAAGTGATGGGTAGGTCCAGATAGTGCTCCAATGAATTTGTTAACAATAATTTTTGAAGAAAGATATATGGTTATTCCATTTAAAATGGTTTTGAAAGGGGTCTATGAATATGATGCACTAAGTCGCAAAAAAGGGTTTTAATTTCTTACTATATATTTTAATGATTTCCTTTGTGAAAAATGTATTGGGTTCTTTCAAGTGAAAATGTTTT
Organism: Viscum album; assembly: GCA_963277665.1. Taxonomy (NCBI): domain Eukaryota; kingdom Viridiplantae; phylum Streptophyta; class Magnoliopsida; order Santalales; family Viscaceae; genus Viscum; species Viscum album. Next base: position 474,452,943 of record OY728128.1, read on the forward strand.
ATTTCGTATAATCAAAGAACATTTATGATAAAAGTATACGTTATATGAGTTTTTATGCATTAAATGGACTAATTGTAACATCCAAGGTAAATAAAGGATATAAATATTTCACATTTATTAATATTTGAAATGAATTATTAATTTTACTTTAAAGGGGATGCTATGTTCAATGGAGTAACAGATACAAAACAATGAGATTCTTTGAAATCTTACATTACACACACTGATGAGTTAAACTGAAAAATAATATAATAATATTATTATTTTAAATGGTAGTTAATTCCTAGACATTGTATTAGAGGGAATGAACATAACTAACTAAAAAATTATTATACATGTTTGTTAAATATTTTTACATTTATCCAATAAATTTTTTAGGCTTAAAATAAGAAAGAATCCAATTTTAAGCATAAATTTTCTAATATTCTTTAAAAGGTCGCTTTACTTCCTTTTGATGGAAATCCCACATTAAATATAATTTGCGTCACTTTTATATGTTATATTTGATGAAATAAAATTTTTGTTTATAATTGGGACATCAAAATTTACTTTGGGGTAATTTTTTATATTTTTCTGATAATATTCAATTTTTAATTAATAGTCAAAAATATCGTATTTTAATTCAAATCATCCTTTTAATCTAATTTATTTATATGGTTAGATTATCTTTTTAATTGTTTTTAAAGTGTAATTAGATTATATTTTTACCATTTAATCCAATGTTGGTCATTGGAATAAATTTCACTTTTAAATTGGGCATAAAAAAGTTTTAATCTTTTGATAGTAATTATTTTTTAAAAACGTATTTTTTGTTTTGACAATGAGAATTAATTTTAAATTAATTTATACATATTTTTATTTTGAATTTGGTAAAATCAGGCTCATTTTTGAATTCTAAATCTCAAATATATCTTAGGCTGAATGTTTTGTATTTTTATGAAAAACTTCTATTTTGGATGAATAGTGAAACCACTAAGTAGTTGTTAAAAATTTGAATTTTTCATTTTAATGAAATTTTACCACTTTTGTGAATTGAATTTCAAAAATCCAAAATATATGGTTTTTATTATTAAGTAAAATTTTGTTCAATAATATGAAAATAAATTTTAGTGAATAGTTATTTTTTCCTTTTATTTACCATAGTTAAAGGTAAATAGGGTAATTCAGGGTAAAAATAATATTATAATATTACAAAACTACCTTAACAAATATTTTAACATTATTGGATTAGTCACATCCAACCATGGACATCCTTAGGTCGATTTTGGGACCCCATGGAGCCACTTAAGAGTGATAATGACACTTTATTTTAATTAACTTAAAGTAACGACGGAAATGAAATAAACAAATATCTTTTAGTAAATCAATTTTTATATGGGGTTATATAAGTTATCTTTTCTAGAATTAATAATATTTGGAAATATGACATTATCTCCTACATCATGGTATTTTTTTAAATTTTTAAACATCAATTGAATAAAATTATTTATGACACAATAATGATATAGTGTTTACCAAATTAATAAATTATTTAAAAAAATTAGATTATAAAGATTAAAAAATAAAAAAAATCATGTATAATTATTATTGGATGATTTTATTTCGACCATGGGTCATATTATATTAAACATTAATGTGTTTTGGATCTTTATAAAACAAAAATCATTATATAATAAAACAACATTTTCACACTTTCTTAATGAGTCCCTCCCCCTTATAAAAGGACACCACTTCTAACCATTCCTCACACCTCTCAAGCCCCTTGGTTCATCCAACCCCAGCTCAAATAAGCTCTCAATATCCATATCTTCCACCTAGAAGCCTTACCTTAGGCAGAAGACATATCCTGTAAACCCATTGGTCAAACCAAAGGGAGATACCTAATTTAAAAGTAACGTCTTCTCTTAAATCCTTTTGATTTATTTTACATCTCCACCCATAAAATCTTTTCATTTCTTTATTTTATAACAGCACCAGTATCCTCAATATACTAGGTTATTTTAAATGAAAGGATAATAACTATACATACCAACAACTCTATCTCAGGGATAAGAACATACAGTTTCTGGGGACGGCGAACAACTGCCTCACGAAACGATGATTGTTCAAATATCTCCTACCACCTCTCATAGTGGCCATTATGATGGAACTATATATATATATATATATATATTATTTTATATTTATGCTTCTTTATTTTTTTCATTTATAGAATACCTTTATGGTTTCCATTACGAGTAAACATGATAATTTTATTTGAGGAAGTGCGGACTACCGCCCCCTCAAAGTGATATGACTCGTTCATGCCATACCTGGGATGTATAAAAGATAGAGTTAATAAAATTATATATTATATTATACTGGAATTATAATATACTGGAATTATAATATCCCATTATATCATTATGTTTTCATTCTATTAAATACGAAATAGTAATGAAAGGAGCATTCATCCGTACGTACGACTTACCGTCTCACTGAACGGTGCATTTCATTTCAATCCTCTAAATTTTATGTAATATTATAAATTTATATATATACTGGATATATATGATATATATGACATATAAATCATTAATATCATTCTGTAGATAATGTACTCTTGACCACATGGACAACTTGTAATTATAATGTTTTCATTTTTGACTCAAGTACCAAATATCGACAAAACGACCATTATTAAGTTAATTGATTAGATAAATTTTATAATATGGTAATAAGTGATATAAAAAGAAATAATAAACTTTAAAAAGGTTCTTAATCAAGTATAAATTAACTTGAGTTTATTATTCATGATGAATAAGGAACAAACAAGTCAAGTCAGATATGAGGTAAGAGGTTTCTAATCTCACTTTTAATTTCGTGAGATTTCCATTGTTCGCCAATTATTTATTGCATGTGATATATTGTGTACTGCCATTTGATATATATATTATCATTATTCTATTTATATTAATGTTATTCGATGATTCATTCAGTGGTTATTAACTTTTCTTCGTATTACTCGATTGACTACAATGTGGTAAGATGTTTTAATCTCACTTTTTATTCCTGTGAGATTCATGCAATATTAGCCACTATTTCCTATTATTTAGTGCATGTACTACCCATGATTGTATTCTTGGTGTAATATACTTTAATTTATGGGTATTTACAACTTCATTGTATGATCATTATTTCAATGGGTGTATGTTTTGTAGGTTACAAATTCAGTAAGGGAATTTCAAATTTCAATTTCCACACATTGGTATTTACACATATTTCATTGATAATTTTACTTCATGATTATGTGTAAAATAACTATTTATTTACATGTATTTTAATTTACACTCCCCTTTGTGTGGATATACTTCCGATACACATAATCAATCCATCGATAATTTCTCAAGTCAACAAAATGAACTTGATAAGAGTAATTTTAACTCAATTTCCATTAATTGAGTTAAACATCCAAGTCATTGGTGTTTTTTTGGAAAAATATGTGTGAATGTTATCTAATTGATTTAAACTGAATATCCAATCATATTGAGTGTATTTATATTTGTCACACATTATTATTTCATTTATTTATCCTTAATCTATGGATATATTTTTTATTAGGCATTTCATCTCAATTTACATTCCATTGAGACTTCATTGTTGTTATGCACCAATTAACTCTTATATGGTGTATATAATGTCCTTTGGCATATTATATCATGAATCCCTTTATTCTCATGATATTATAAAGTTCTGATTTAATTTTATTCCTCAAATATTTATATTCAAGGGTCTCTCATTTTGATAAAAACTCGTTAACAAAAATATCATTTAAAATTTTGTAATGATTTATTCTTATAAATATTTATCATTATTATCCATGTTTTAAAAATGTTTTTAAGAATTTATTTATATGGACAATAATTTTTTCTAATGATAATTTATTTAAAAGTTTCAAAGTGGTATCAGACACTTTGATTAAAAAATATCTTTATCAAATGTTTTAAATGGTATTGAAAATGGTTTGATAAAGCATTGATTATGTTTATATCATGAAATGATATGTTATGATTACAATGTGGAAATGTTATATTTCCTTTATTCTTGATTTAATTGTTATGAATATGTTAGGGTTCTTGGGCATTTTTTACATATACAGGTGGTTCTGTGATAAACCTAGGGTGGGTGAGCTCGATATAGCTCTCAAATGCATTGGGTAACGTGACGGAGGTAAACTTTAATATTTCTACAAAGTAATTTAGGGAATATACTATGATGGGTATTCCAATTTAACTCCCTACATAGTTGTTATAGCTAAAATGTATATATTTTATGTATGCCATAATTTATCTTTATGATTTATGATTTCTGTGTGTTATTCATAAAACTTATGATTTCATAAGGTATGTTATGATTGAAAATTATGGTCTCATTGTTTTGTTTTTATTGATGGGATAATGATTTCATTCCTTATTTTATATCCCATACTAATCGTTTTATGCTCATCCCATGTTTTTGAAATGTTTTACATATGAATTAAATATGAATAAGGGTTATGGATGAGATCAAGGAAAAGTCATGCTGTATAAAACATGTATCTAAACATTTTTATTTTTTATTTTATGAAAATAAAGGATACTGAGTAGTAGTGTCTACTTGTAATATGCATCCTGATATGTAATAGTTATGGCCTAATTCACTAAAACTATAATCCTGAATAGTTTTTCAATGTGAATTATCCCTTTATTTCAAGATTATGTAATGACTTAAGGTCCGGTCCACAATCTAATAGTTTTCATTATTTTATATCCCTTTCTAATATTTTATGTTCACGCCAAATTTTTGATTGTTTTTTACAAGATGAGTAAGGGAAAGGATGAAGTCTTGTTAAATGACAGGATGATTTTTTGTTAAATAAATAACGATTTATTTTAAAGTGTTTTATATGGTGGAAAAAATAGAAACTAATTGGAAGTTTCCACTTTGTATTATATGGTTTTTTAATGAATCAGTTATATACTAATTCTCGGAAACTCTAAACCTGAAATGATACTCAAAGTGAAAAAAATAAATTATTGGATAAAACTCAAGATTATTTAATTTTTATCGCTAGGGAATTATATTTGGTATTAAAGAATGATTTAGATAACTTTAGTGTTTAATATAATGTTAATGACATTCCCTCGAAATGTTTTACATTAGAATTAAGTTAAAATGATATAGAATTTAAATATTACTATGTTTCCTCGACTAAATTTTTTTTGTTTAGAATTTTTTTCCATAGTTGACATAAAGAATCTATACTAAAAAATATCTACGAGGAGAATATCCTTCTCAATTAGTGTCCCAAGATAGTTGAAATTGGAATATAGCATTTTGTTTCATGGATGACTCACTTTAATCATGCGATAAATGGTGGTGGTATCAATGTTAGAGAGGAACCCAATATAACATTAAATAACATTTATTTTATTTATTGTTTCATGAGAAAACATCCCCCATAATTTAGTGGATCACATGACTCTGTGGTAGTTGAAGGATGGATAAAATTTTAGGAAAAGATATTTGAAGTCATGGTATGTTAAGAATACCAAATGTCATGTCTTGACATTTATTATTTTGAAGGTGAATCTAATCAATAGTGATCTTTAGATCAGAATACTAGGGAGAAATATGATCTTGATTCCATGTAATGGTAAAAATTCAAGGATATTTTCCTTGAGAAATATCTCCCTAAGGTTGTTCACCTCTGTATGGAAAAAAATCTGATAATTCAGGAAGAATGATGTATAATATTTAGTTATATATGAAGAAAACTTCACAATATTGGCCAGGTATGTGCCAAATATTATTTAAGAAACTAATAATAAAATTAATAGATTTTAATAAACATTAAAGCCAGGTTTATGATGAGAATTTGATTCATTATTATTTAAATGTTAAAAGAAAGTGGTTTTTTTTGTTGAGAGAGTTGAGATAGTGTTTTCTGATATGTAAGTTTCTCTAGATATAAATAGTAATAAAATGTCTAGGTGTAATGAAATGGGGAAAAAATAAGTTATGAAGTTAAGAGGTTATCCCCTCAAAATATTCCAAGTGTGGAAAATTACATTTAAATGAATGCTTGATAGGATCTAGGAAGTGTTTCTAGTGTGGTTAGTTTGGTCACAATGCTCACGACTGTAAAGAAAATAGTCCCAAACAATTAAGTAATGGGGTGACTCATAACCACTAAATGGTGAGTTTTTTTGTGGTAATTTTTTGTGTAATTATTCTAATTATGTCCTAAGTTACTTTCACAGGATGTAAATCATCATGATCACAAATAGAATGGTATAGAAAATTCATTTCCTACTAATACAGTTAGTTTTGGTCTATCAAATAATGTGGTGATAGGTATGATTCTTGCGTATTCAAAATATTCCAATTCACTTTTTGACTATGAATCATCAGATTATTTCATTTCTGATAAATTTTAAAGTAAATTGGGAATATAACCTAATTAATGTAAGATACAACTTTTCAGAAAAACATTATGTAGAAGTATTAATGTAACCAATATTTATTTGAATCTCTCTATTATTATCAGTGGCTTTCTCTTTCCTATAAGTCTTATTGAAATGGAAATTATATAGTTTTATATCCTTATTGTTATGAATTGGATTACATTTTATCATTATTATATATATTGTAAAACTAAGAAAGTTATGTTCAATTATTTTATACCTTTGATACCTTACCAAGAAGATGCGAAATTGATAAGATATGATAGTGAATGTTAGCTAGCTTATATTTTTTTATATAAATTGTTCATATTTATGATGTTCTAGTAGTAAATGAATAGTTGGATGTTTTTTCAGTTGATTCTACCGGGCTTATACTTGATCTGGATGTTGAGTTTACTATTTACATAATACCTGATTCAAAGCCTATTTCTTAACCCCTTATTGAATGGCTCATGTGGAACTTTAAGTATTTCAAAAGAAATTGAAAAATTTATTTGATAAAGGTTTCATCTGAACTAGAACTTCAACATATGGTGATTCGTTTGTTTATTAAAAAAATATGTTACAATTACACTTTCATGAATTTTAGAGCCTTGAATAACATCATTGTTAATCACAAGTATATTTTTAGTCATATCGATGATTTTATTATTATATCTAGGGAGCTCAAAAATTGTCAAAGGCCGGCCTATGGTTGGGGTACTATCAGTTTAATGTTATGGAGGAAAAAATTCCTGAGACTATATTTTAAACTAGATACGGGAACTATGAATTTGTGTTTACGGCTTTTCAGTTAACTGATACAACTTCCATATTAATGGAACATATAAATAGATTTTTACATAAGATCATAGACAAGATTTATGTTGTGTTTATTGATAAAATTTTGGTATATTCTAAAATTCAAGAGGAACATGAAAGTCACCTAACTAATTTTTTAACAAATTAAAATGAAAATAAATACTATGGGAAAATTTTCAAGTGTAAATTTTTGCTACAGAAAATTTCATTCCCTAGAAATATTGTTTCTAAAGATAGAATAACTATTGAACCTGCTAAAACAAAAGTTGTTAAATAATATTCAAGAACAAAAAATAACATAGATATGCACAATTTTCTTGTATTTTCAGGTTATTACCAGTGGTTTTCTGAAAAAATTGATTGACTATTAGTCCCATATAACCGGTTAACTAAAAAGGAGTAAAATTCATCTAGAAAAAAAATGTAATGATTATTTGTAGAAACTAAAAATAATATTTATGAATGCTTTAGTTTTGGACCTTCCTTAGAGAAATAGTGAATGTTTCATTTATAGGGTTTTTTTCAATGGACATAGTGGTTTCCTAATGCATAATTATAAGGTAATTTTATATGCATCATGTTAGATGAAACCTCATGAGTTAAATTTCCCTACATAGGATTTTTAATTAGCTTCTGTTGTTTTTCCTGTATAAATTTTAGACATCATTAAAATTAAGTAATGTGTGTAATATACACAGAATATAAAATTTTGAAGTATATATTTACTCAGAAATAACTGAAGATGAAGTATTAATTATGGATGGAAATAATCTAGTATTATGAATTCATGATTAATTATCATCTTGGAAAATAAAATATAGTGCATGATGCTTTGAGTTGAAAATGTGATGCTATATTAACTATGTTGCATTTGAAACACAACCCTCTGGTTAATGATTTGTTAAATTTTTTCCTAGAAATTATGAATGTAGGGAAAACCTATTTTTTATTTTAGGTTTCAGTACGATCAAATTTTTCATAAAGAATTATGAGAGCTAAAAAGAGGATCAATATTTGTCAGAAAAGGTAGGATCCATTAAAAAGGTTAAGTTTCCTGATTTTAATATACACTAAGAAAGTGTTTTATGATTTGGAAAAAAGATTATGTATGCCTTGTGATTCATAATTGAGGAATGAGTTGTTGAATTAAGCTTATAGTTCCTTGTTTCCCATTCATTGGAGCTACTCTACGTTTTAAAAATACATTCAGAAGAATTACAGGTGGGATATAATAAAAATATATTTTTCTAAATTTACCATGATGTGTTTAACTTGCTGGATGTTTAAAGAAGAATGAAAGTTTCTGAAGGGGATTATTCAACCTTTTCTAGTGTCAGAGTGGAAATTTGAGAATATATTAATGGATTTCATGGTAGTATTACCGAAGACCTCTAAAGGTAATAATTATATATGGGTTATTGTTGATCGATTTACTAAATTTTAATATTAGCTTCCCATTAGAGATACAATGTATTTAGACCGACTATCTATAATGTATCTAAATAAGATTGTCATGTTATATACATTGCCTCTCCCTATGTTTTAAATGTTTTTTCTTAGGATGTTAAGGGAAAGGATGATGTTATGTTGAAATCTAAGATGAGGTTTCATGAAATAAATAATGTTTTGTGCTAAAAAGTTTTATATGGTTGAAAAAATAGATAATTATCAGAGGTGTACACATTCTATAATATGGTTTTGTAATATATGAGTTATGGATTAATTATATAAAACTATAAACATGAAAATATCTTAAAATTGAAATAAATTAAATTCATTACTAAAACTCAATATTATGTAATGTTTAAGTCTGGGGTCTTATAGTTGATGTCGACTTAGTGAAGACCGATTTTGAGACCACGTCTTTAACACTGGATGAACCACATGAGACTAAAAAAATGACAATACTAAGTTAACATTGTAGCATAATTTAAATCTAAGGAATAAAAGAGGAATTAGGATCATCGTTAGGACAAAAATAGTTTCGAAGAACCAGATGAGTTTCATTCATGAGACTGAGGGGTGATGACAATCCATGATGAAGGTTATCAATAAGGTTTTCTTGGTTTTAGGAAATGATTAAATATAGGGTTACTCAGATAATGTTCTAGATTACATCATTTGAGGTAAGTAAATATATCAAACTAGGATGTTCCAGACTAATAATTTATTCTTGAATTATTTTCAGTGAGATGCGTCTATATATGAGCTACAATTACCAGTTGATGACATTTATGGATAAATATCAATAAATGATTTTTGTTTTTATGTTGTATTGATTTCCATGTGATGTTAGAATTAGAGTCCAACCATGTTATAGTTGTGAGAGTATATAGTCATCCACTCATCCTATTTAATGAAATGAATTGTATATGTCACTTGGTTGAGACACATGTAATACACGAGGTTAGTGTTGGATCCTATTTCTACATCATATTTTTAATGTTTTATAGATTTTAAAGCAGGTTTATTAAGAAGACAAGAATTTATGTTTCTTGTTAAGGGATGGGAAGTTGATATTATTCAAGGATCATGGATGATTGGGCTTACACCCTTTCATTTGAATAAATATTTCTAACCATCTATATTATTATTGAGATTACACTATATTTTTGATCATCTCATTAATTTTAATTTATTTAGTGGATTTTCTATTGGATATTTCATGTTTCTTATCATTTACATAGTTAGATTTTACATTAATACTTGTGTGTTTAACACTTCTTCCTTCAGACAGAAGATACCTAATTTTCAACCATTTTCATTCCATGTTTTAAATATTTTAGGCAAACAATTTTCCCTTAAAAACTATTATACCTTCCCATGGGATATATCCTATATTTTAATTATAGTATAGAAGTATAAATGACATCTTGATTTCTATGATGACCTATATCTCATTCAATAATCATAATTTTTCTTAATTTAATAGGATTTAGATTTCTCAATGAACTAATAGATAAATTATTAGAACCTAGCCTTAAACATTACATAATATTGAATTTTAATCCTAGAATCCATTCTCTGACGCTTGAGATTCTTTTCTGGTTTAGATTTTTAGATAATTATGTCATCAATCATTCATAAAAACATCAAATTCAATGTGAAAACTTCTGATTAGTATTCTTTTTTCCCATAACATAAAACTTTTAAAATAAATCATGATTTGTTTTCATAGAAAATCTCAATGACTTTCAACTTGACTTCTTTACATTCCCTTACCCATCCTTAAACACTTTGAAAAAGAGTTTAAAATATTGGGATGTGAAAATAAATCTATGTGACATAAAATGAATGAAAACCATTAGTCCAGTGAAAATTAGGAAAACTCATATAATAGTTACCTTAACATTAAATGGTCTTTAAGAGTATGAAATAAAAAAAATTGACATGAAAAATAAACACACCTTTCTCTCAAAGAAATCCTTTAAACCCCACAATAAGAAAATAAAAACACCTTTTAGGGGACTTAGATAATCATATTCATGAAACCCCTTCTAAACCCTTTTAATTGGAATAACCACATGAATGAATTCTAATATAATCAATTCCAAATTCATTAAAGAGCTATAATTTCGCTCATCCTCCAAATAATATATATCGGTCTCATCGATTTTTGATGAGCTATATTGGGGATCAACCAATTGTATAAGAAATATCAAGTTCACTCATAAGAAATAATTGTGATTAACCATTCATATATGATTTATCTGGTTAACCTGTTTGATATAATGGTCAAGTAACATATCAAGAATAAAGAACATTCATCATAAAATCCATTGAAAAAATCTTTTAAACCCATATGAAAAAGGCTTTATGATGAAAATAGATTTTTCTTTTAAAAACCCATTTTCAACACTAAAATACACAATATAGAGAAATAGGTTCTCTCATTAAATAAAAAATTAATGATTTTAAAGGAATATATAAATAAAATAATGTATAAATATGTATAAATTTTATTATCTCCATGTTCATTAATAATAGAACAATACTTTTTTCATTTTTTAAAACATGCCACACAAATCAAATAAAATTATTCATTTTTAAAACTATTGAAAATAAAGTAAAAATATTCATAAAATGTACATTATAAATCATTTATGTCTATATAGTTTTTTTTCAAAAAATCAATAAAAAAATCATGACATTGAAAAGTAGGAGTTGTAAGGAAAACATTAAAGATATTTTTTAATGAAAATTCCCTTATCACTTTGAAAATATTTAAATCATAAGCCCCATGAATGAATGACATTAAAAAAACCCAAAAAATGATGAAAATAGAGAAATTCATAATATAAATTTCCAAATGGGGTTTATCTACACCTTATTAAAGATTCTAGGTGTATAATATCAAAATATTCCTCAATGAAAGGAAATTTAGAGGAAGTCACATACCATGAGTCCAACATGTCACCTATGTCCTTATCTTCTATAAAAATATTTTTTATTTATTTATTTACATTATTGATAATATTTTTATATTTTATTATTTTTTTCACTTACTCTAATGTTATATAAAATTACTTAATTAATTATGTTTACATCTGATTTTTTACCATATTTGGTTTATGTGTCAAAAATAACATAGGTAGGTTGACTATAATCAAATAGGTCATTATTTAAACACTCAAGAATAATATTCATGAAATATTTATCATATTTATAAATCAATTATAAATTTAATATGAATCATGAAAGTTTGTTTTGATAAATAATGTAAGTTATAATCATGGAGATGTTAGTCTATACGTAAGAATGATCAAATTTTCAAATTTTTTGTACTATCATTATGGAAATGAGGTCTGTAATATTTTATTTTAACATAATTATAAGAATATAATATATAAAATATTATTTCATGAAATATTCTTATATATATAATCCATTTAATTTCTTGATGAAAATAGAGTCACATCAATTTGTGAAGGCGGTAGACAACACATTCACGAAGGATGTTATCATTTCAATGAGAGGGAAAATGTAAGAAAAAAATGATATTAAATATTTTTAAAATGATTAATATGTAATTAATATCATAATTATTCTATTAATATCACATATATTCATTATCATTAAACTTATTACTATCGAGACCAAGTTAGATGAAAGTGGTTTTCAGTTATTGAAGGAAGTTTGTACTGATTTTTTTTTGTATTTTGTTGTCATTACAAAAAATATTTTCACATTGTACATTTTTGTGATAAAATAAGGGTGTACTAAAATGATAAGATCAAATGCATGTTTGATAAGAAATTACATCGACATCAGTTTTTTGTCTTAGAAAAGTTTTTTTGGGGAAATATTTTTTATACTCACCATGGGTCTAGAATAAAGTTTTTGATCAGATTGAGAAGTTTCTATGTAGATTGAATTTATTCCGAGTTATTCAAAACTAAATCACATGATGATTTTTTTCTATTTTTTCAAAATCATAATAAAATCAAAAAAATTTATCCATGATCTATGAAAGAGTGTTAGAGAATAAGTGTTTGAGTTTTGGAACATGGTTTGATTTTATGATAAAAAGGTACAAGGTGATAAAATCATGGGAATTCATCGAAATTTCAAATAAAAGTGTAAAAATTCTATACAAATCCTAATGTTACTAACATCATGAATAATTCATGATATGAGAATTATTTTGTGTAAGAAGATGGTTTGGATTCAAATTCTTCTGATCATAGATTATTGCTATGAGGATCACCAGACGTATAATTTAACAAAAGGTCGAGTAGTTATGAATTTGCTGAATGGAGAAATTTTTACTAAAGTTTCTGATAGAATGATTCACCAGACTAAGAAATCATCATAATTTATTATCCACTAAAGGAAAAAATTCAAATGATCAATTGTTAGTTTCAATGAAATTTGTCACTGCAAACATTAGTCCATCAGACAAGGTGTGCAACTGTTCTATCGGCTGTATAGTTCCATCAAGAGTAGAATGTTTAAGGTGTTGGAGTTGTTGGTGTAACGAACCAAAATCTTATCATTGTATATTATCTTCTTATAAATATTTCATATAGTATAAATCACATAAAATCACATATATTACACAATAAAAACTTTTTAAATGAAGAATGAAAGAAAGAAGATGTATTTCTAGAAATTAAGGAACAAATCTCGATTGAATAGTATTATGTCCATTAAGAATATGAAACTGGAAAATAGAATAGTAACCTAATATATGAAATTATAAATAATATTTAGGCCTATTATAATTGAAAGTATAATATAATTATATTAATTTTTAAGTAAATAAGTATTTTTAAAATTGTTGTTTAAGTGTTACTTTTTAAACAATATAAATATTTATTTATAATTTTATAATTAAAATGAATTATTAAAAGAAATCTGTTTTCATAAAATATAATTATAAATTAACATTTTGTTTTCTTATGATTATAAGATAAATTTATGATACCTTTCTTAAATTTTCAAAGATTTATAAAATCAGTTATAATTTTAAAATCTGTATATTCCATGTAAAAGATGATTTTAATTAAAAATTAAGTTTATCATATTTATAAAATTATTTTAATAAAATTTAGTTCATTTTTTAATTCTAAATATCTAAAAATGGTTATGGTGATTTTTTGGTATTTTTCTAAAATAGTTGATTTTTTGATGAGTAAAAAAATATGATAATTTATGATAAAAGATAAATACATGAATTATTGAGTCATAGATGATGTAAGCCTAATGAAAGCAGAAAAAATGGAAATATACTTCATTATTTTATGATATTTATTGATAAGGATAAAATTATTCATAGTCTTGAGCTAAAATAACAAACTAATCAATAAAATAATGAGAATACATCCCTCTCATCCCCTATAAATATCTCCCCTCACCACCTCTACTACTCAAACATTAAAAGCTTTGAGCCTTGTAAAAATTATATGAAATAATTTTCCCAAGACCCCCCACATATCAGATCCATTGTTCTCATAAAAACACCAAAACCTTTTCCCTAAGGAGGTTCTCAAGGATGATAAATTCCAGAGGTAAAACCCTCCTTCATTTCCTTTTATTTTATTCAATTTAATTTCTTTTCTTATCCTCTCCTCACCTCCACATATCAAAGAGGAATGATAACTATAGAATATTTTATATAATATTGTTTTATTATGTTAAGGTAATAATTAATATTCTAATAAATTCCCTTTTTCATTGATTCTAAAAATTAAAATATCATCCGTGGTGTGTCAATTTACCACTATTGTGGATGATTCATTTTAATTTTTCGCTACCATCTTCAAGAATGGTTATAAAAACATTATAATATTTAAATAATATTTTTTATTCATATTACAGGTTATATAATGTTTTGGAACAAATATATAAACAATATATTAAATAAAATTATATGAGTTCATGATGGTAGTAAAATCTGCAAATAAATTAAATCATTTTCATTTTCATACAATCTATTAAATAATCCTCATACCATATAACCAAATTATAGATAATATCTTTTAATATTATTTATGTTTATTAATAACCAATAATTTCAATTCTGCAGAATCATTCCCATTTTATAAAAAATTCTATACACATATACAAGTGAAACGATCATGAAATCCAAGTAAACGAACACTCCCAAATGAAGAAATTAAACTCTATAACTCATAAAAAATACCATAAAAGAACTTAAAAACACTGTAATTAATAAAATGAATATATAAAATGATTTGGGTTTTTTAATTAATATATTTGATATTATTATCCATGATATTAATTTTATGAAATCATTCAGACATAAGGTAAGGGAATTATCAAACCCAACTCTTTTTCATTGGGATTTGACTCTTTCACTCCATTTTCAGAATGGAAATTCATTTAATTTTTCTACAAATATCATTTATCTTTCCACACCTATTTTTGGTATATACTTGTTTATAATATTGTTTTATAAAAATGCAAATATTTTTCCAAAATAACTCTTTTTTCTAAAAAATCACATCTTTTACTTCTCATGAGATTTTTTCTTCTTCAATCAAGATTGATACCCTGAATATTATTCAATTTTCTAAGAGCAATAAATTTTATGAATGTATGATTATTGAAATGAAACTTATTCCTTTATATTGGTTACATTATTCCAAAGATTGATATACATTCAATATGACATGCATGATAATTTAAATGTTATGATGTGATGGGTGTTCCCAAAATTATATAGTGCGTATAAATGTTATGATGTGACGTGTGTGCCCAGAATTATATAGAACTCAAATGCAATGGGTAATGTGACGAATATCATGATATAAAGTGAAATACTCATAGACATGATGTTAGATTTTTTTTCATAACTACATGTGGTATTTGACTACAAAGACATGATGTTTAATTGTTATGTGTTGCAACATTCCATGCCTTTATCTAATATTTCATATCATGATAATGATTATGATACTTTTCATATGTTATAATGATGATGATTATGCTTACCCTTGTTTCATGTCTCTTATTCATCCTATTACTGGTCTTTTAGAACACCGCTTTCATTGATGTATATCCTTAGGTGATTACCTATAATAAGGAGAATGAAAAGGCCATTATGAATCTAGTCAATAAGGATTAAATAATATTTATGTTTCAGTTTAAAAAAATTTCATATAAGACGAATATTCTCAAGAAACTAAACTAATTTATCCGGGTTTTGTAACACTATTATGTTTCTTATCATTAAAATGAAGTAATAGTTATGTACGGAAATGTAGGGTTACTATAGTGGGGGATGATAATACTAATGGTATCATAGAACAATCAACCAGATGATGTTCAATAACATATTAAACGATCTTCATAATTTTATGTTATTATTGCATTGGATAAAAAGAAAAGTAGGCCATGATTTGTTTCTAGTGGGTTAAGAGTCATCAGACAAGACAAGACACTAATAGACAAGACAGAAACAGAGGTTGATTCATTATACTCCTACTGACAGTGATACGTAGTCAGATGTTGGACTTAATAGGATGTGGATCTTTGGTATGAGGAATTTTTGAACAATTTAAGAAAAGAACAATTGTTTTGAAGAGTTATTTGAATGTGTTAATAAGTGTTTTTGAAGGATATAAAAGTTTTAATGATGTTTATAAAAGAACAATTTCAAAATTGCACGATGTTATGGAACATCAGAATGAATATCATTTGTTTTTTCAAATCGAATCAATGTTTTATGCCTTCCATTTGGAAGAGAGAATTAAAATAACGAGTCTTTAGTTTTACACCTGTTTCATCACAATGTAAAAAAATATCGGAATGTCAAATGGTATCAGACTGAATAATTATTATGAAGTCTAAAGAAGGATGACATTGTGAGAAGATTCGACAATTTTGGAGAATAATAAGGAGGTGTTGAGATGAAATGAAATATTCAAAGATAAATCCAAAATGAAAGTTAAATTTTATTTTCTTAAAATTTGGTAGAGAAGTAAAGTAATAGTTGTTTCCTGCCCATTCCACTTTTTCCTAACCTATAAATAAAAGGAAGTAAATAGTACTTTATGAAAAAAAATCACATTGTTCATATGCGGAGGAGGGAGAGAGAGTGAGACCTTTGAATATTTAAATAGAAGAGGAAGATAATAAAGTATCTAGATATAGATTTCCAGGAGGATGTTATCCACACAGAGTAAGAAGAAGGAAGAGGTTACCAGATTTGAATGAGCAATCAGACTGATGTTTCTAGGGAAAGTTGATGTTGTTCAGGATTGATTCTAGAGTATTATTTCTTATTTATTTTATGGGCTGAATAATCAGACTAGGAATCATACTGATCCATCATACAAATTATTCATACAAATTATTGAATGTTTGTTTTTATGAATTTCATAGTATTAAAGTGAATATTTTTGTTGCTGAAGATTATAAAAGTGTATGTTATTGGAGAAGGACTGTGTCATGTTTGGAACCAACTGGTGATGGCTTCTTAACTTGTTATAAAAAAATTTATTTCATAATTCATTCTCATATAATACCATGAAATTTTTTATTTATCATAGTACTGCATAAGTGTAAAGTTATTTCCTACTTGTTGTATCCACACAAAAGGATTGTTTTCTAGTGGATTGTGTGGTATTGTATTATTTAAAAACCAATCAAATGACTTTATACTCTTATTCAGCAGTGAAACATGTAAATACTTGTGTTCCTATGGATGTGTGAATGTTTTTTTATAAAAGTGATAAATATTTATCATGTGGTAATCATTTTTATAAAATAAAATAACATAAAAGAGAAATATATCATTGTTTCACCCAACACCCTCTCAAGGATACATTGATCCTAGTTGGGCCATTTCAATTGTTATTAGAGGGATGGTTCTCTCCATTTACAATTTGATGGAGTTTTTTTGAATAGATGTAATGATGGAGAATTTAAATTGTGACAACATTAATGGGATTATCGTCGATGTTGTTAAGAAATATCATATCTAGAAAGAAAGAATGTTTCCATATCTTATGTATCTTGGGTATGATGTTTTGGAAGTTACTACAGATGTATTTCATCCTCTTTTTTAAAATTATCCTCTTATATATGTGGAAAAGAATAATACAGAGAATGTTAGAAGGTCGAATAATTATTTACTCTCATCACTTTCTAAAAGATAGTTAACAAGAGTTAAGGGAGTTTCTACTACTAAAATTATTTTTGAAAAGTTGAAAAACTTTTTTGAATACAATATAATGGTGTAGAGGGTTTCTCAAGGGAGTATCCTATGAGCTGCGAGCTTTTATCCCTCTTTGTGTCTAGGGTTTTATCCTAGGGAACCATCTTCTTCCCTCCTCTGGCGTAGCTCGTCAACTCAATGTCTTCATCTCCTGGATCTCGTTCTGGAGGCGGTGTGGCTCGGATCTCCGACGTTCCTCGATGGCATAGATCTGGTGCGTCTTGGTGACTTCGGTATTGATCATCGACCTCAGCATGGCAGTGTGGTTTGGGTTGTCTCCAGCAAGCCTTGATGGTGTGGAGCTGGTGTGGCTCGGCAGCTTTGGTGGCGATCGTTGGCCTCTAGATGGTTCCAATATGGATTGGGCTGCTCTGGCTTAACGACGTGATTATATGATGACTCCGGTATAGTCTTCGAGTGTTGATCATTGTCGGCTTCTAGGTGGTCTGTAGGGGGAGTATTTCTTTGATTTCGGTGTCTCTGAATATTTTTAAAGGATTGATGTTTGGTATATTTCATTAGTGGTGGATTTCAAATTTTTTTATTTTTGTTTGTGTCGTATTGCTGGATTCTCCTTGCTGGATATGGTGGCAGTGGACACCATAGGGATCTTTGATATCTTCGGTGGTGGCGTTGCTGCTCGTGAGGGCTTCACAGTGAATGTTCTATGATGTTCTAATTCTTTTTTATTTTTATTGAATGGTTGAAGTTTTTTGTGTGGATCATTTGTTTTCGAAGGTGGGAATTATGTGGAACCGGTCTTGACATCATAGTACTTGCTGTAATGGAGGATCCAAAGCTAGTGATTTATCATTGTAGATTTTTTTTATTTGGTTGTTTGAGATGGTATGGAATCAACCATCGGATCGGGCATGTGCTTTGACATATGACACATTCTTTCCAAATAGCCTTGAAACGATAGAGAGCTTCATCATGATCAATGGATGGGGAAGAGCTATCACATGTTGTCATTATAGTTTTACTATTTCTAGACTTTTAGTTTAATTTGTCCTTTGTCCATGAAGTCTACTTTTGTTTCACCCCCTCCATCCCTTAAAAGGGGTATTTATCTTATAATAAAAAATTTGAAGGCCCTCAGGCCATTGGATGGAAGGTGAAGAAGAAAAGATAAAAATTTAAAGGATGAAGTATGAAGATAGGAAAATAGGTTTTTATGAATCTGTTGGTGACTTATTTATGAGGGTAAATAAAATTTTTAGCACCATAATATTTCATGTTGAGAATATATAAGATTAAACTATTATTGAATGTATCTGAAGAATTATTCTTGATATTTTTTATGGAAAAGTTTCATATTTAGAATATAGAGATCCATAAACTCTATCTTTGGGTGAAATTTATAGTACTCTTATTAATTATGAATGTGAAAGAATAAATTTATGAAAGGAAAATCAAAAGTTGATATAGAAATTTCTTTCAAAGAATCCAATAAAGGAAAGTCTAAAATAATTATTGAATAAGAAGAAGTTTCTAATTCTAAATATTAAAATGAGGTTAGTAACAACAATGATGAATTATTTTCCGTGTTTTCTAAAAATATGAAAATAGGTATAGAAAATTATAAGGGGAATCGTCACTTAAATGATTTTGAATGTGGATCTATTGAGAACTTTGCTTCTAATTTCCCTCGACAAAATAATGAAGACGATAGTGATGAATATGATAAAAGGTTGAGAAGATATTGGAAGAAACAAGATGACATGTCAAAATATTATTCTAAGATAAAATAAAAAAAAGTTTCCAAAAATAAAATTATATGTTTTTTTCTAAAGGTGATGAAGATGAAGACAATGAATCTGAAGATGAAAAATTCAGTGATATTTATAGAGAAAAAACTTTCATTACAATAGTTAATAATGAAGTGTTTGAGAGTAGTATATATGAATAAGAAGATAATGAGTTATAGTTTCTCCTAAATAGAGAATTGAAAATAATGTCTTAGAAATATTGTAAAACGTGAAAAAGAAATCAAGATGTTGAAGATTGAAAGTCCCACAATAAAAAATAAAAAATTTATTAATAAATAGAAAGCTAAGTTGTCAAAAGAGGTAATTCCTTTGAAGATGTATTTTGATATGGAAATGAATAAAAATGTACATTTTATGTAATTTTGAAAGAAAAAAATAAGAGTTGTAACTTGTTCAACAAAAGATTTCTAATGCTAAGAAAGGAGTTACAAGAATGAAAATTATATCTATAAATTTGGTGAATGATTTGGAAAGGTTAATCCAAATAAGGACATAAAAAATTTACCTTTACATGTTGGAAGTAATTTTGATGTTGTTCCTAAGAGGAATAGGGCTGGCAAAATCGTTTATGTGTCCAAAACCGATAAAATTGTATATTCTAATGTTTTTAAAAATTATGGGTCTGAAACAAAAGTTTCTGCCATTTCTGATTTTGATAAAGTTGGGAATAAAGACTAATTCATGAAGAATACTATGGGTGATAATAGAATGTTTGGAGGTTAAAAAGTTCTAATTTAAAATACAAGAATGTTTGTGAGAAATTTGGTCATAGTTTTGGACAGTATAAAATATATAGATGTAAATATTCTTTCTAGGACTGCTATTAGTATTGTAGTGGATTTGGGAACAAAAAAAATGCGTTGGTTTAACAAAAAAATTCAAATTATCCCATGATTTACATAATGAAAATTTTCAATAGTATTCAATACCCTTAAATAATGAATTATGAGAAATATATCTTGAAAATTTAGAATAGGTTGGATCCTTTAGAAACTATTTGTGAAAATGTTAAAAAACTTTATATCTTGGAAAATTGTATTTTGTTTTGTTACTATCACAACATCATGTTAATAGCATTTCTTAGAAGTTGGAGATGAAGAATTAAAAAGGGAATGAGAAATATCTTGTTGTAAAAACCTATCTCAAAGCTACAAAAGGAGAATATCTTGGATATTGGATAGTGGGTGTTATTTTCAGACGGTAGGTTACTTTAAATAATTTAAGAATGTGAATGATTTTAAATATGAAATAGTTACATATAAAATGATAACTCTTTCAAAATAAAAGGTGTTAGATCTACAATTATTGGGGAAGAAAAGTTAAAATCCATGAAAGAATTGTTTCCTGATGGGTTGAAACCCATCTTTTTTAGTGTTTCATAACAATGTGATGAAGGAAGTAAATTTTTTTATGAAAATATTGTTTCGTTGTGAAAAGTGGAAAATATGGAAAGATGTCATAAAAGGCCAATGAATAAAATTAAACTTGGGTTAAGTTTATGATGTATATAATTCATGTTAATTTATAATGATGAAAGTAAATCAGTTGTGGCATAAATTTTGGGGGAAATGTGTTAGATAAATATTAGAATGTTATCAAAGTGAGATAGTTAATGTGTTATGCCTGATATGTCAAGAATAAGAGATTTGTATAGTGAAATTGGTCAAAAAGGTAAGATTATAAACTTTGTGCAAAAGAAATTTTATATTCATTCAACTCGACCCCTAGAACTTATTAATTATGATATTTGTAGGACAATGAGTAAACAATAAACTTTTAGATATGTTTATTTCATTTCATTCATTGATGATTTTACTCACATTACTTGTGATAATAATTAGAAACATAAGACAAATG
Organism: Viscum album; assembly: GCA_963277665.1. Classification (NCBI taxonomy): domain Eukaryota; kingdom Viridiplantae; phylum Streptophyta; class Magnoliopsida; order Santalales; family Viscaceae; genus Viscum; species Viscum album. The sequence goes on from OY728128.1 coordinate 474,474,539, forward strand.
ATCTAAATTTGATTAAAAGATTCAAGCGAAGAACTAATAAAGAATGTGGGTATTCTATGAGTTTGATGTGTATGGATAATAGTTATGAATACAATAATGAAGAGTTAAAAATTTCTATTAGAAATCATATAATTTAGTATGAGTTTAGTACACCATACACAACATAATGAAATGGCGTTTTAGAAAGGAATAATAGATATTTGGCTGAAATTGGGATTCTATTTTACTTAAACATGGTATTTCCCTTTAATTATAGAGGTAAGATAAGAGCACAACTATTTATATTAAAACCCACTATTTCTACATGTCATGTCCTGATATAAATTCTTATTAAATGTTTTCTGTTAAAAATACACATTAGAAAAAATTAAGAGTTCTTGTGAGTCACTACATCATAATGAACAAAGGTGTAAACCATGGAAATATTGACCAGAGGGGGGAAGATGGAATATTTCTTAGATATGATCTATATGGAAAAATTTATTAATATTTCAAAAAATAAAAAAGGAAAGTTATTTGATTATATTGATGCAAAATTTCTCTAATAATATGAAGAAGATGTGTCACAATCACTTGTATATTAAGAAGATTAAATAATTGTTGTTAAGAAGCATGAGAAGGACTCTAATAATTGTGATGACACATAGGTGGAAGAATCAGGCTAAAAAATTTCTAGTGATGAGGAAGTGTTATTAATATCACATCCTAGGGTAAGAAAGATAGTGGATACTCAAAACATAATTAGATATCATCATTAAAATGATCAAAAAATAAGAACATCAAAAGTTGTTACACCGAAATCTATGTATTTAAATGTTGAGAAAAATAAGTTAGTGAAGATTTTGAGCAATCAGAATTGATTCATGCTATGAATGAAGAGTTGGATCATATTGAGAAGGAGGATACATGTGAACTTATACCTAAAGCATATGAAAATAATGTCATCAGTACAGAGTGGATGTTCCAAAACAGAGTGAATAAATATCATTATGTGATAACAAACAAATCAAGATTGGTTTGAAATGGTTACTCACAAATGTAAGGAATTTATTTTGATGAGACCTTTTATCCAGTGGATATATTAGAAAAAATTAGAATATTTATTTGAATTGATGAAAATGATGTTATAAATATTTAAGATAGATATATAGTCATCATTCTTGAATGGAGAACCTAATGAAGAAGTGTATGTTGGAAAACCATGTGGTTTTGTTATTAGTAAGGATGAATGTTATGAGTGAATGATGAAGAAATAACTTTATGGGATTAATCAATCGCGATGTGAATGGTATTCCCAATTAGATACCTACTTAATAATGTTGAAATTTAAGAATGTAATAAGTGATAATAATCTTTATGTAAATGAAATTTAGGATATTTCCCTCATTTTTATTTTATATTTTGATGACATTAACTTTATTGGTAAAGATGAAATAATTTTTGAAAGGTTTTCCGAAGAGATGAAGATGTTGTTTGAAATTTCTATGATTGGTGATATCAAATACATTCTTGGGTTAAAAATATCACAAAAAATTTAAACAAATATTTATTTATGAAGAAAAGTATTCTAAGTAACTTCATAAGAAGTTTGGAATAGAATATTTGAAACATGTATCCACACAAATTTCACAGGGAACAATGTTTATGAAATATGGACAAGGTAAGGAAATTTAATCTGAAGAGTTTCATAAGATTATTGGAAGTTTTTTATATATTTCAAACTCAAGACTAGACAATGTTTATACTATTAGATTATGAGAATGATCCCAAACTGATCGAAAAGAATCACATATCATGGTTGGGAAAATAATTATTAGATATTTCAAGGGCATCAAATATTTCAGAATTATATAAAATAGATCAGAAATAATTGATTTATTTGGTTATGAAGATTCTGATTGAGAAGGAAGTGCTAATGATAGAAGATCCACATTTTCTAGAGTTTTCTTTCTGGGGGAAATTTGTGTAAGTTGGATTATAATGAAAAAAATTAACTAACTCTTATTATGACTGATGTTGAGTATGTTTCTTCCACTCAAGCTACAAGACAAAAAATTTGGATGATAAATTGGTTGGAAGACTTACTTATTAAAGGGAAGACACCCCTACTCTTAGGTAGTGATAATCAAAGTGTAATATACCTTACATTAAATAATGTAAACATTCTTGTTCATAAAATATTGATATCAAATATCACTTTAACAGAGATCATGTAAATAATAATGAAATGAAGATGGAGTATGTTCATATATTGGAAAAATTTGTTGACATATTCCCAAATACATTACCAAAGGAGGAATTTCTAAAACTAAGGTTGAACATGGGCATAAAACCGGTTTCTCTAAAAGGTTAGGTCATGTTTTTCTTTCATATATCTAATCGATTCATTTTATAGTGTTTTAGAAGGGGGATACAAATGTTTTTGATTAACATATCCATTCATATGTTCTAAAACTTTTAAAGAAGAATGTATATAGGGGGAGGTGTAGGTAAGATTTGAACTCAACATATAAGTGTGTGAACTATTCTAACTATTTTTTGAAGAGGTTGTAGGAAACATTTTATAAGAAAGAGGAAGAAATTTTGAAGTTCCTTGGAATGTTTCAATGTTGAAAAAGGTTTCATAAGTCATTACTTTTGGATAACATGATTTTTTTGTTAATGATTATTGTTTCCTATAATTATTTCAATAATGTAGGCTTGTAATTGTTGATAATTAATACATAACTAGTGGTTAAAAATTTTAGTGATTTATTATCCTTGGTTAAAAAATAATTCAAAGGGGAGATTGTTGTGACCATGTTATATGAAAGTGGTTTTCTATTACTGAATGAAGTTTGTGTTGATTGTTTTGTATTTTGTTATCATTATTAAAAATAAATTCCCTTTTGATGTTTTAGTGATAGAATTAAAGGAGTACCAATCTCATAAATCATATGATGGTTTGATAAGAAATTTCATTGGATTTAGTTTTCATTCATATAAATATCTTTTTGGGTGAACGGTTTTTTCGGACACACCTTGGGTTCGAAAATAAATGTTTTATTAGAGGGAGAAGTTTTTATAATGTTTGAATGTATTGTCAGATATTCAAAACTAAATATGATGATGTTTTTCTATTTGTTATGTTTTAAACATCATATGTTTATTAGAACTTGTGATCTAATCATTATTAAAGCAAGATGGGGAAAAGGTGTATGAGTTTTTTCAATTGGTTTGAGTTTATCATAGAAAGACAGATGGTGCTAAAATTATGGGAAGTCAAAGAAATTTACAATGTAAGTCTGAAGATGCTATGATGATTTTAATTTTCCTAACATCATGTATAATTCATAATACAAGTATGTGTTTATGGAAGAATAATTTTTTAAGTCAAATTCTTTCGGTCATAGTTCATTAGTGTGAGGATCATCGGATGCTGAATTTGTTAAAAGGCTATGATGTTTTGAAGTTTCTAAAGGAAGAAGACTTTGATGAAGTGATAATCGAAGGATTCAGTGGATTTAATGATTATCAGACAATATTATACATATAACAAACAAATCCAAAGGATCAATCGTCTATTGTAGATAATGTAGATGCTACTGACACTGGTCTGTCAGAAGCAGTGTGAAACTGTTCCATCGACTTCAAAGTTCTATTAGAGGAAAAATGTTAATGGTTTTGGAGTTATTGGGGCTGATAATACTTATAGGACAACATAAAAATCAACAAGACTTTTTCAAATGATGTTGAAAATCATTTCATCCTGGTTATATTGTTCTTAAATTGGGTTAAGGGAAAAATTGATCAATGTTTTTTTCTAGGGGGTCAAGATTAATCGAAAAAGATTTGTTGATGAAGAAATAAATGAAAAAAATCCAATTCATACGACACATGATGAAACATATAATTCAACAAAAGATGGACTTTATCTGATGAAGGAACATTCGTATGAGGAATTTTTGATATATTTAATAAAAGGAGAATTATTTTGAATAGTTTTGATGAAGTTTTATTGATGTTTTTTTGAAGGATATAGAAATTTCTAGGATGTTTATTAAAAAATATGATTCAAAATTTCAAGTTGGTATAGAACATCGGTATGATAATTAATTCCCTTTTCAAATTTATTCAATGTTTTAAGTCTTTCAGTTGATACCGGGTATTGGAATGAGAAATATGATATTCTATATATGTTTCATCCTAAAGAGGAATAGTATTAAAAAAAAATTTGGTGTTAGACCGAAGAGTTATTATGAAATCCAAATTAGGATGAAGTTTTGATAATACTTTAGAAGTTTCTAGAATAATCAATAAGAGTTGAGAAACACTGAAATTGTCAAAGATAAAGTTAAAATAAAAGTCAAATTTGAGTTTATGAATTTTTTTGAGTAGGAAATTTAAATTGGTTTCCCATCCATTTCACTTTTGGTTAGCCTACAAATAGAAGGAAGAACATTTTACTTTTTTATGATGATTTCACTATTCACATGTAGAGGAGAGAGAGAGATGGATATCTCTAAATATTTAGAGACAAGATTAAGAGAAGAAAGTCTCTAAATAATGTTTCTCCTGAGGATATTTTTTAAACATAATAAGAAGGAAGAGGTTATAGGACTGAAATGAGAAATCAGACTAAATTATTTGGGGAAAGAATAAGTGGTTTATAATTGTTTCTAGATTATTTTTTCTTATCTATTTTTTAGACTGAAGAATCGGACTAAGCCATCAGATATATTTTTGATACAATGTCCAAAAAAGTTGTTTCTACATGTTTCTGGGTAGGAAAATGAAGAAATGTTTTTATTAAAGATTATAAATTAGGATGTTGTTCAATCGAAATTGTGACATGTTTGGAACCAACAACTAAAGGTTTCTAAACATTTTACACAAATTTTTTTTACATCGTTCGTGCTAAAAGAATCACAATCACTATTTTATTGATTATAGTGATACACAAGTGTAAGGGTATTTCATACTTGTTGTATCCACACTAAATGATTGTTTTACAATGAATTTTTTTATATTTGATTATTTAAAAACCATTCCAATCACCAAATACACTTATTGAGTAGTGAAACTTGTAAATAATTATGTTCATATGGAAGTGTGGATGTGTTTTCCAAGCAATGTGATAATTATTTAATAGGAGGTGATGGTTTTTATAAAAGAAAGATAAAATAAAAGAAAAATATATCATTGATTTACCCCCTCACCCTGTCAGGGATAAAATCATCATGGATGCTCCTTTTCAATTACATTCCATGAAAAGTGTTATTTAAAAAAATCGCATTGCTTTACAAGGAGGTAGTCCACCGTACACATGAATGATGTTATCATATCCCCATACGGAATGGAAATTAAAAAGGCTGATATAATAAAATGACTCCATAGGTATAATTATGTTACAAATATCATATATATATTTTATGTCCATCATAAAACAAACAGTGAGAGGTGGTAATGGAAAAATTAATGACAACGGTTCATGAGGCTATAGTCCTCCGCACACATGAATAATGATTCATAACCCATTTGATGGTTGCGGAGATGGTTTTATGTAATTAACTTATAATAAAAGTATCATTGTATATGTATGTCTCTAAGGTTCTTATATAATCATAATTTAATAATAATTTAATGATTTGGAGAAAGAAATAAAATAAAGATGCTTGTTGAAGAACATCACCTCCTATCAAGGTATCCTTTTTAGTCTTTCACTAAAGCCTTCCTAGGATGGATTTCTGACTAAAATAAGGTTAATAGGATGAGACACAAGATTTTGGTAATTTATTTGGGTAGGTATTAGTGTTAAATAATAGGTATTAAGGTGTAAATAATATAGTATAGAGGGTGGGATTTTATACGTGAGGTGAGTGATACACTTGTAATTTTTTGATAAAATTCAATTCTCCCCATGCTTTGTTCATTCCAAATGCTTCAAAAATGGGAAATTATCAAACATGTAAGTGAGAAGGTGGAAATATGAACATAAAATTTGTGTTTTACATGCTTTACCATCATTTTTAACCCCTATCATCTTAATTTAACACCCTATAAATCCATTTTTACCTTAATCACGGTAGTTGATTTTTACTATTTTCACTATTCATTTTGGTAAAAAAATTTGTTGAAATTACTAGTAAATATATATCATTATGAATACATATATTTAATAAATTTTAAAAAATTAAATTCATATATGTGGTAAAATTTAATTTCAAATTCATCCCACTGACGCAATGAGAAAGTGGGGTCTGAAAGATAAAATATTCAAAACATTACATTGTTTTTATTTAAAAATTTAATATAAAAAATATGAAAATGACCGAAATTATATTAATAGATATATCATTGAACTAATTTTATTTTAATACCTAATGAAAATATAATTTATCAATATAAATAATATAAACAAAATGGAAGTTTTCAATTAAAATTTAATACTATCACTATTCATAAAAAATGAATCTTTTGATAAATATCCAAATAATTAACCACTGTATAATTTTGATATTATAATTTAACAAATTAATTTTATTTTTTCAGAATATTTTTCTAAAATTTTTAAAAATTTATTTTCATTTATAAGTTCAAAGATCATATAAACAGTCTTTTATAAAAAATATATTTTTTCAGAAAACATTTATTTTTCCTTCTAATAGTTATAATTTTTTCTCTAATCAGTAGATATCCATTTTATTTATTTTTAAACATTATAATGTTCCTAATTCATATAGTACTATTAACACCCACCAATTTAATGTCTAGAATATAATTTTAATGTTTAAATAATAATATTTTAATAGTGTATTACATTTTATTCAAACTCTGTGTTCTTTGCAATGCAAACCAAACTCAGTGTTACATGTAACACAATCAAAACTCAGTATTGTGCTTAAAAAATATATAAAGCAAGTGTTTCATATACGTTATTCATTCAAACATAATTTTCCTCTTTTATAATCTTATGGTGTTACAGCATCTCCCCATTAATAAATTGAGTCTTCACAATTTTAAATTTATCTCGATGATCAGAGGATTTAAATTTGAGAATACTTATATTATAAACCCACATCATAAAAATGGTTATAAAACATCCACTTAATATGAGAGAAACGGAAGCACAAGTTTTATATGGAATAACACATAACTATATTTCTATATAGGAGAACATTGGTGGAATGTGAAGATATGGACACTGAAGAAAATGATAAATAATTATAGTAAGTGATTGATTATATTGATCAAAAGAAAGTGATTGAAAAATGGATGTTTAAGAGACTCAAAACCATAAATATGTGGTGATTTAAAAGACTACATTATTCATTAGATATGAATATAATCAGATAACATTTTTGTTCCAAGATTTGTTTTCCAAATTTGGGGAATTCGTTTACTGTCTATAAATATATGAAATAAAAATACTTGATATGTTTCTATTTCATAATAAAAATTCCATTATTTGGTTGTACATTGATCAATATGTAATTCATACCTTACTCTATGAAATGAATATCTAGATAAATTTTGTTTTTATTCGTGAAGTAATAAAATTCACTTTTCTATGGATCATAAGATCCATAAAAGAGTGATTAGTATTTCTGTATATCTCTAAATATTTTCCAAAACCTGTATGGTTAGAATATGTTATCTAATAAAATAAATTAATCTATAAATATCAAAAGTATCACCATTAATTCATTTTTAATATTTATTTTTCAAATCATTTAATTACAAAACAATGCCACGTTTACCAATACATCATACAAGATAGTGGTAGGTGCTTAATGCTTATTGTTCTTTGATCTTGGGTTGAAGACCTCTATTTTTTCTAGATGTAACGAGTTTCCACCCAGAATGTGGGATGTCCTTTTTCTAAACTATGATAATATAAATCCAATAATGTCTCAAAAAAAAATTAGGGACATCCTTGAAATAAAATTAATCATTTAATAACATTTTTTACTATAGTTATCAACTCAACAATGTTTTTCACAGCATATAATAATATTTTTTAATTATTTAAATTTCAGTAATGATCATATTAACCCCAAAGGATATTAATACCATTAAACGTATGTTTATAAAATTTAAATGTATTAATCCTAAAATAAAATTTCCACTAAAACACATACTTATGTTATCTATATAAACTCAAAAATGTATCCCAATGTTTTTACCTTAATTATATCATCATAAAATGGGTTCTTATGACATTGATCTTATGATCAATATTTATAAAATACAAATCTCCAAAGAGCTATCACCACTTCAATTGATAGCTCAATATCAACTACAGAAGTAGAAATTGATTTTCCACCGATTTTTTCTTCTGATCATGATGATTTTCACTTTGATTAAGAAACGTTGGATACACGTTATCATAGTGTCCCAAATAATTATAGATAAAACATCTCACTATTGATTGGATATCATCCAAATCCTTTTTTTATATTTTCTAAAGCCACATTAAGGTTAAGTGGTAACCTTAAATCACAAATCAAAATAATACCTCAGAATAAAAAGATGCACCGCATTCCCAAAATAAGAGAAAACCATCATGTCTCACTCCAAAGCGTCGTGCCACGAACATCAGAATCAAATTTTGAAGCCATAAAAATTCCTTTCATACCACGTGCCAACTGCATCATTTTGGGATGAACCAAGAGCCAACATGATTCTCTAAACACTCACTTTCCTGGATTTGAGCTGATAGAAGTCCTCCAGTCACCACCACCATCAAGTCTCCTCGAAACTACCACCTTCATCGACACTGTTGTTATCACCGGAGAATCCTTAACCTTCATCACTATTGGCCGCCCGAAGTGCCATCCCCACGTCACTGGCTAGGCTCCGTCACTGTATGCACATCAGAACACCACCACCAAAGACATCAACCTTCTCGCCTCATCGGCGCTAGCCACTCTGAACCCAACACCAACGACAATCACCCTGAATCCAACCACTTGGACTCATTACCCAAAGGACCGTGGAGACCACCGCGCAGCTCTCCCTAAGAGAGATCGAAGGGAACCTGGATCTAAAGCAGAGAAACAAGATGGTAGAGGTAGGATGAAAAGCCGAAGGGGTCACGAAACAATGCCATCACTTCACCTTCGCCAGTATCACCACCATTCGAGCATTACCATCATGTAGCAAAAAACAAAAGGAACAAACACCAAATTTCATCCAAAACCAACTACAACAAAGTTCTCCCACCAAAAACAACCACATCGACATCGATAGTGAACTGAGGGTGCCTTCTGGGACACCCTGACCAAACAAACGCACCTCCCAAAGCTTACCTCCACCTGCACAGCTGACCGACCAGGAGAGTAGTGAAAGGAGAATGAAGCTAGTGCAGCGAAGGGTTCAGGAAAGGCTTCAACTGAGAGGAAACCAACATAAACACCAACATCCTGGAGCACAAATGACCAGACCAACCGCACTTCCCCTATGATGTTATGAATATCCCATGAAATCAAATATCTTTTCCCTAACATCGAACCATCTTTTATCTACCAGAGGGTCAGATGATCCACTGAATGATAGGGGATGTTTCTTTAGGATATTATTCATTATAGACATGTTCCTTTATGGTAAATCGAGTTTCTATCTACCATGGATAACACCACTACTTATATCTTATTTAAAATGATACATCACCCCCAAAAAAACTATTCTATTACAATTCAAACCATATTTGGATGTTTATTTGGAAGTATATTTTTCCCTCAGTGTCATCCAACTACAACTCCCTTGTTTCCTCTATGAAAAACCATTCTGAACAGACATATTTCAGATGAATCAACAAGGTATTCATTAAATTATATATCATTTAAACTTATCCATAAGGTAAAATATTTTAAGGGAATGTTATTAACATTATCCTAACCTATAAATTTATCTAAGACATCCTCTGATACTAACTATAAGGACCCAACCATAAACATTAAATAATCTTTAGTTTTAAGTCATGAATAAATTATTTTAAAGTTTAGGATCTTTTTAGGTTTAGATTTGTAGATAATTGACCATAAATCAGACATAAAAACTATAAAATACAATGTGTACACATCATATTAGTTTCCATTTTCCCATTATATAAAACATTTAAAATAAATAATTGTTTTATTTCAGGGAAAATCTCTAAGACTTATAACTATACTTCTTTATTTCCCTTACGAATCCTTAAACCCAATGATTTTTTTAAAATATGGGATGAAAAATAAAAATAGTATGGGACATTAAAATAAAGAAAACCATTAGTCTATTAAAAATCAATAAAACATATATAATTTTTACTTTTTCAATCAATTTTCACTGATTATATTATGAAAAACATTTTCACATGAAACACACACAATTTTTTCAAAAATAAAGCCTTCAAAACCCATTAAAAGTAATTAAAAACCCATTTATTGTGACTTAGAAAATTATATTCATAAAACCCCTTCAAAACCATTTTAATTAAAATTACCATATTTCCTATATCCAATATAATCTTTATCCAATTCATTAGAGAGATATAATGTGGCTCACCATTCGTATAAGCTATATCGGGCTAACCCATTTTGCATGAGATATAATGGGGATCAACATTTCAAACATGATATATTAAGATCACCCATGACTTATAATATATATCATACATTCATATAATATTTATCAGGCACACCTGTTTCATATAATTATCAAGGAACAAATCATGAATAAATCACATTCACCATAAAAAACATTTAAAAAATCCTTTAAATCTATATGGAAACAAATTTATGATAAAAATACCCATTTTTATTAAAAACTATTTTTCAATACAAATACTCAAAAAAATGGAAATAGTGTATTTAATTTAATAAAACATTTAATATCATGGAGTAATCGTGAAATCAAATAATGTCTATGGTGGCTAAAACCACATTTTCACCATGTACATTAATAATAGAACATTCCTTTCAAAATTTGTTAAAAACATTCAGTATAAACCATGTAAAAATATTGTTTTTGAAATCCATTGTAAATAAAGTAAAAATAAACATAAAATATTATTTATTAATATTTTATTCCCGTATAAATATTTTCGTAAAATATTTTGAAAAAACATAGACATGTAAAAGAAGGAGTTGGAAGGAAATCATTAAAGATGTTTTTTTAAAATAAATGTCCCTTATAACATTATAAATATTTGAATAATAAAAACCATGAGAAAATTACATTTAAAAAATTATAAGTACAATAGTAATAGATACATTAATATTATAACATGTCAATTGGTATGTATATATGCCTTATAAAATACTATAGTTGCGTAATATCAAAATATGTCTCAATGAAAGGAAATTGAGTTGAATTCCACTACCTTGAGTCCAACATGTCACGCATGTCTTTATATTCCTGAATAATACAAATATATTAATTATTTAATTGATTTATAACACCTTTCATCTTTATTATTACTTTTATTTCACTTGTTACCATGTTATATACAATTAATTAATTAATTAATTTTACATTTTATTTTTGACAATATTTAGATTATGTGTCAAGAATGACATTAGTACGTTGACTATGGTAAAAAATAGTAATTATTTAAACATATATATAATAATAATCTTGAAAATTTATCATATTTATAAGTCTAATATACTTTTAATTCCAATAATTAATGTTTTTGTTTGAGAAATTATGTACGTTATAATCATGGAGATGGTAGACTATACGTATGCAAGGGTGACATTTCTATTTTTCAAAAATCATTATAGAAATTAGGTAAGAAATATTTTATATTTATATAATTATAATGAGATCATATAAACCATATTAATCTTATAAATATACTTATATATATCATCCATGTTTATTTAGATGAGGAGAGAGTCACATTGCCTAATGAAGCCGGTTGTCCATACATTCACAAAGGACGTTATCATTTCTAAATGAGTGAAAAGTTAAGAAATAAAATAAAATATAATATTTTTAGAATTATAAATATGTCATTAATATCATAATTATTACATTTATACCGAATATATTTATTATCATTACCGTAATTACAATCCATTTAATGTATTGTTGAAAATGTATCACATCACTTTTTGAGGCATTTGTTTGTTGTACACTTGAATGACATTATCATATCCCATAAGGAAGAGAAATTAAAAAAATATATATGATATAATGACTAAAAAGATAGATTTATTTTCTAAATATAATATATATATATATATATTATCATTCATCATACTCTACTGTGAGAGGTGGTAATGGAAAAATAAATGACATTAGTTCGTGAGGCAGTAGTCCTCTAAACCCACAAATAATGATTTCATAACCTATTTTATAGAATTGGAGATGGTTGTAGGTCAATAAATTATTAATAAAACAAAAAATATTATTTATTATAATGATGTTATTATATAATCATGGTTTAGTAATAATTTAAGGAGGTGGAGAAATAAATAAAATAAATACGCTCGTTGAAGAACATCACCACTTCTTCAGGTGTCCTTCTTAATTTTACACAGATGCCTTCCAAGGATGAATTTATTACAAAAATAATGATTAAATGATGAGGGGATTTATTTTTTTATATCATTAGGGTAGTTCTTGGATAAAAAACAATTTTTATTGTGTGAATAAGAGATGATAGCGGTGAAATTTTATAAATGAGTTCAGTAAGGAACTTGATTTTTTTAAAATATTCAATCCCAACCATGTTCTTTTCCTGAGAAAGCTTCCAAAATAGTAAATTATCAAAAAAATAAGATTTAATGTAGATATATTTCCCTAAAATGGGATTTTCACAATTTTTTAGGTCATTTATAACCCTTATCTTCTTAGTTTAACACCTCATTAAATCCATTCTTAGCCCATCTACATTAATTAATTTTTACTATTTTCACTATTAATTTTGGTCAAAAATTAATTTTAACTTTTTAAACAATATAAATTATTCTTATTAAAAATATAGAATCCATTTTTTCAAATTCAATTCATATAAGTGGAAAATTTTAATTTAAAATTAATCCTATAGACGCAATGAGAAAGTGAGTTTTCAAAGAGAACATGTTCAAAAGTTTACAATGTTTTTACATAAAAATTAAATATGAAACAGATTAAAATTGAATAAAATGTATTAATTGATATATGATAGTTATAATGTTACATTAAAACAAATTAAAAATATAAATTATCATTATAAACAATTTAAAAAATGCAGTTAATTAAAATTCAGTATTTTTCACTGTTAATCAAAAATTGTTTTTTTCTAAAAAAATAAAAAAAAAATCACACTAGGAAAATTTTGATATTATTATTTCAAAAATAAATTTCATTTTTTCAGATAAATATAATAAATCTTGTAAAAACTGATTTTAAATTATGTGTGTCAGGTGTGTGTAAAGAGTCATTTAGAAAAAATATATTTTTTCAGAAATTTTTTTTAATTCAAATAATTATATTTATATCTCTAGTCAATAAATATACATTTTATTTATATGTAAACCATATTATTTTATTAATTTAATTAATAATATTCATCCCCACCATTATAATAGCTAGATTATCATGATAATATTTAAATAGTTATATTTCATTAGTGTATCGCGTTTCATTCAAACTCAATGTTGCGTGAAACACAATCCAAAACATAGTGTTGTTTGTAATGAAAGATAAAATCATTGTTGCATGTAATGTAAAAGAAAATTATTATTTATTTTGCTTTAATCTATTGAACATAATTTTATTCTTTTAAAATATTATGGTTTTACATAAAACATCCTTAAAAACTCCATTTTCTACCACATAGTTAGTGTATGGATAAAAAAGTTAATTAGGAGCCCTATATTGATACCAAATGTTTACTCATGATCTATAAAAGATATACTACAAGTGGTTTTATTAGGGGGTGAATTTTAGTTTAAAAATGTATATATAATTATTATCCTATATAATTTATTTATTGGTCAGTCATTCATATTAGTAATTAAATCTCAAATCTGAGTAAATATATTATAAAAAATGGAATTGTTATTTATTAGAAATACAGTAAGCATAATATAAATAAAGTGGTAAATACTTTAGCTTAATTATGAATGTGATAATGTATTATAAAGTTAAATATTTTATATTATAAAATGTTAAAAAATAATACTTTTGTAATTTCAAGCTGAAAACAATGAAAATGTAAAAAATTGATACATATAAAATAAAACATAGTGTATTAGATAAAAAAAATACTCATTTAAAGGTTTTTTATTGAATCCACACATTTAAAACATAGTTTAAATTATCTCTATAGAATATATACATGGTATTCATGATGATAAATCTATCACAAGGTATCCCCAATTTTAAAACCTATTGGAATGTATATATTTCTATCCCTATAATCCCTCTATCTAGAATATTACAAATTATTAGTCTTTATATATATAGAAGACCTCGATCTAGAAGAGTGTAAATTAATCTATATTTCTATATTTGGGATCCCACAATCACGTAGTATTATAGAAATAATAATTATAAATTAAATTTCTAATATTATTTAAAATAAAACATTAAAATGATAACTCTTAATAGAGACTCTCAAAAATAAAATTGTTATGATAATCCAATGATCTATTATAAAAAAAGAAATTGTAATGCTTAAAAATGATAAACGGTATTTAGAAATATATATCAAGACATTCATTCATAATTCTGAAGTTTGAGCTGTGACTCTATTTGATGAACTCCTTATAACAATCATAACTGTAGAATTACTCAAAAAATTAGCCAATGGAAAATGAATCAACAATAGATTATTTATCTACACATGAATAAATCATGTTTCTTAATATACATATGATTGTATGAATCATCATTATAGTGAGAATGAATCTAATGAATGTAACATGTAATGAATATTTTGAATAATTTATTTAATGAAAAATATTTTTTATTCATTATTATTTATTATACATAGTTTTTATACTACATAATAATATTAACATTAGAAAAAAAAACTCATGTTATAAAATTTTCATATAATTTTTATTAAAAATTATAGAATCAATAAAGGTAGTGAGTCATTGACATAACTATTACATCATCATTTTCCACTATATTTTTAACATACTCTTAGTTGGACACGTAAGGGAGTGTCCTGAGGTGACATGGGATGAATTTTTTAAATTATTCAAGATGATATATATTGATCAATAAAAAAATATTTTGGGGATACATATTAAAATAAACATAATGTCTATAATTTCTTTATTTGTCCAATATGATCACATTTAAAAGGTGATGTATCTTTCGTATGTGAGTGAATAAAATACAAATACCACTCCCAATTAATGATATTTGAATATTTTAAATGTGGGGGTTCTTAGAATCAATGAGTGGCCTAGTAAAAAAGAAAAAGGTTCCATTTACAGAGACTATTAGATAAATTATTTATGTTATTGTCTATGGGAGGATAGAAATTGAGCATGTAGTGGAAGTAGTCAAAATATTCCTGGATAATCTAACAATGGAATACAAGGAAGTGTAATGTGGATACTCTAGTATCTTAATTACTCTGAAGTCTTATCTCTCAATATCACAATAGATGAAATATCGATGGGATTATAGAATCATATATTTCAGGAGATGTTTTAATTTAGTATAGTACTACATGTTTTTTGTTCACTTTCATAGGAAATATCATAAGTTAGATATATAATATTCAATAAATTGTTTTAGTTTTTACATAAAAAATATATTATATTTCACTTATAAGACAATTAAAGGATCTTATTCATACAAAGTGTACGTTCTAGGATCTTAAAATAAACCAGAATGTTGGGAAATTGCTCAGTGATTCAAAATTTGTGTTCCGGAAAGTTAATAATACAATTTTTTACTCTAGGATGAATAAATGGAAGTATAACATAACCTAAGAGTTTTTAATTGAGAAATTTCTTGATATTTTTTATATTTAAAAATATTATAATATGATGGATATACTAAAATTGGTTGATGTATTAAATATTTTGGGAGTATTGTTTCACCTTAGTAGTTCATGTCTGACCAAAGATAGGTTTAGGGAACAAATCTATTATAATGTAATATTAATATTGGAATTGATTTATGGATGTGTATGAAGGGATGTGTGTCAAATATTTTAATATTATTATTATTTGTGATATTTATTGCCTAAGATCATCATTACAACCATTTTTCATAAATTTATTGAATCATATGATAGTATTTTCTATGAATTTCTTGCACAAAATAACATAGTGAGGATGATGTGGTGTATAATTGTATTGAAGTCTCAAACCTGGTGAAATGGCTATAATAGAAAGGAACCAAACAACAAAAGAAGGTATGGAATATTAAAAAAACAATATGTCGTGTATATATAGTTACAATGAAGTTCAAAGAATGTGTAAAATTAATCTAAAATTCTATATATGATTAATATGGAGAATAAAATTTAAATCATACACTATTCATTAATATAATATTTTATGTTAGTGGATTCCTTTGGGAATGTAGATGGATTATCATTATAATTGGATCTATAGGAAATTCTCTCATAAAGTATAATAAGGTGATGGAAAATTTTAGACAGGATGGTTATTCTAGAAACTCACCATTAAATTCATCATTGTTTCTCAATTTAGCATGGCACTACAATATTTTATTTATACTACGTTTCTTTAAAAAAAATATAGTATTCATCCTATGGAGTAGGTCTAATGTCAAACCATGTTAGTCATTTTCTATTTTGTTCATTATTATTCTATCATTTACATTAACAATTTTTTCTAATGTATGGAATTGTTGTGGTGTATGGCTATGGTGAAATGTTTTCTCTTCATAAGATACAACAAATATGTAGGTTCATTATAAATATCCGATTATTTTATAATATTCCATGTCTGAATTTTCATAGGGAATTTTCATTTCCGGATTTCGTAAACCCAATAGAACATGGTATAATATAAATATTTCATGCTTGTATCTGATTATATACTAACATGGAAATGTGAAACAGATCTTATTATTGAAAAATAAATAAAACATTATATTATTCATTCATATAGAAAATTGGTTTAGTTGTACTATTTAGTTGTGTGAGATGAAGATGTAGAACCATGATATGATTATTTTTTTATCATAATATATTATGAATGTTACTTGGTTTTAGTGATTATAAATACTCCTATGGTATTGTTAGGTACATCCAAAAAATTTGATACAAAAATATTTAAACAAATATAATTGATGGTGAATTTTAATGATGATTCGTGGAATGATTATGATGGAATGATAAACATTATACATTTGATGGAAATTAGTTATTTACAATAGGTCCTCATTGTGGGTTGTCCTAGTGACACATGTGATTTGACATGGTTGGAAAATAAGTGATATAGGGTTATTTCCTTATATAAATTTGATTTTATTAGTTTGTAATATTCTATGGTAGAAATCAACACAACCAATGGGATCGAGGTTATTATAATAATGAATTAATATATCATATTAATCGTCAAAATTTCATTGTGATCCATAAACTATTTGAGATATATAGCCAATTCGATTGTTTGGGGAGATAAGTTATAATTGATAATAACTCCAGATAGTTTGGACCAAGTGCATTATCATATTAGTATGAGATTTCTATATATTCAATCATGGAATATAATAAAATATCCAATGTTGTGATAATATTACAATGTCTAGAAGTGATGCAATTCTAGTAGGTTGTTAGTTCACTCATACATATTCCTTGATATGATTGATGTAAGTGTATAATATTTATGTGATAAGAATGATTACCCAACAATTTTTTATTTATATTTTTATCTAATCAATTTCATTTCTTTTATTATCTATATTAAAAAATCTTAAATATTTCTTTGTGTGATATTTAAGGGAAAATCATAGGATTTATATTTTTTCATGTGTTTGTGCCTTATATTTATGGGATTTGACTCATAATTACATGATTCATGATGTGTAGTTTAAATGTAAGAGAGATTATTCCTAATAAATGATATAATTAAATAGTTATCTTGGATTATCATAAACCATTATGAATACAGTCCTTTGTATTTTCATATTTGATGGATTTAAACCATGAACAATAAGTTGGGTAATATATTACTAGAAGGGATCATTATTTTATAATATAGAATTTTTTTATTTGGAGGATACCAAAATAAATTTTTGAAATAGAGAATGAATATTTTTATTTTATGGATTCTAATAAAAAGTGACTATAATGAATGATGAATTATATTTATTATATATATATTGTTTCCTTGTACATGTGATAGGCTGGGTTAGGAAATCTGTTGGTTTCCATGACTTTTTTTTAATTTTTTTGAGCTTAAATAGGTTCATATGTGATCATGATAGAGTCTAATAATCATTATTCTCTTGGTATGTTAAAGTTACATTCTCAGTTTTATGTGGAACCATGATGGATATTCACTCATGGTTTTTGTATACAGTATAATGCAATCCATTTAGTGTTCCATGTAACCTCTATTAAACTATGAGATAGTTGACGAATTTCACTCTCAATATTATGAATGTTTATTCCATTTAATTATGAGTAATATGAGTCTAATGTGACCTATTTATTTTCCCAATTATATATGTATGAATGAATTTATAATAAAATTTAGTGATTGATGTACAATTTGGTATTTGATTAAATTAATTTAATTCAAATATTTTTTGTGGAGGATTAGATCTAGTGATATGAGGATCAATGGTCTACTCTAGAGATTCAATCTAAGAGTGTTATAAATAACTCTTTATTGATGAATAACCATTCTTTAGAGTCAAAAATGAGTTTTCCATATTTTCTTTCCTTGGTAACTGATGGAATGGGACTTTATTTATATATGTGATGCATTTTTTTGTGAGAATATTAGTATTTGAAAAATGGTTCATGTGACCCATAGTTATGTTGAACTAGTAAATTAATTTCGGGGGTGATGTGTGAATGAATTATATATTCTGGGTTGTGAATTTTTTGGATAATATATAAGATTCAGAGTATGTTCATCTGAAATATAATGTTAAATGATTTTTCATAAATGATCATCAATTGTGAGAGAACCCATAGAGTATTTTATTTATTGTAAATTGGGACTATATAATTTTTTTATGTTTTGTCATTTAATGATATAGAATCTAAACTATTTATGAATTTCAGTATTTTGTAATAGTGATGGTGGTTTTTGATATGAGGCACTTACATTTTTATGTGTTTTGATGGGAAATAATTTTTTTAGAAACGGTAAAATGAAATTGTAGAACAAAAAATAGAATTTAGAATCTTGTGTGAGGCTCATTGGAAGATCCTAATGTGGTAAGGCTAGCATAGGTCATGAGATGTGGTGTGGGGATAATTATGGTATTAATCTTGTCATTTGGAAAATGATAATGTAAATCCTATCGTGGGTAGTACACAATAGATTTCATAAGTGAATGACACTTTTTATGGAGAATGATATTGATTTTTAGGGTACATTTTCATAGAGTAAACAAAAAATGGTTTGTTTAGTTTTCATCAAGAATTAAATTATAATTGGGTAGGATATATTTGGATAGTGATTAATAGTTTATTATGAAAAATTATACAATGATATAGCAGAGTTAGTGTGTTGGGTAACTGACTAGTCTTCTTAGGTAATGAACAATATATCAAGGACTTGAAAATTGGATTATTTTGGTATTCTTATTGAGGGTATGATGATGAATATTCAAAATTGATATTTACAACAATATTAATATAATATTATAGGATGTTTTTGGTCTATTACAGTAATTAAGGATACTCACTTATATCTTAATGTGGGTAGTACTATGTTATTATCTAAAGACATCAGTAATAGAGTTTTATGTATATGATTGAATATTCATTTAGGATAACCTATATGGTAACTTAACATGATTTGGGTAAAGGAATAATTCATGCTAGGGGGTTGTGCTATTATTAATAGTTCTATAAGAAATTTATGACATAGTGTGTCAACTAGTACTCATGAGGGATACATCATGATATAGTGAAATTTTAATTGGATGGTTCATTTAGAGAAAACGTTTTCTTTATAAAATCGATTTTGAGTAAAATACCCAATTGTAAAAATGTAAAATTTATGGTCATAGTGTAATGGAAACATAATAATATATATGATAAAGCATAAGAAAGAGAAAAATATATTTAGAGATGTACTTAGTGGACATTACATAATGTTTTTCATGGATAAGAAGCCTTATTGGGGGAGTTTGTAAGTATCCCTAATTCGATGGTATGTTTCAAGTTGTAATCTGAGGTTTTAATATATTTTTTATTTATTTATTTTCAAAATAAATTATTTATTTAGTGTTGAAAATTTTATTATTAAGAAGAAAGAAAATAGTTGTGATGATTACAATGAGACATAGTGGATAATAGGTACCTTCTGGGGAGAATAATGTACAAGATGGAGAAAAAATAGGAATAAGGATTCCCCATTATTTTCTACAATGAGGATAATATCCTAGAAATGGATATAAGGTGTCCTCAATATGGCCTGTTTCAATCCATTGTGTAATCGAAGATCTATAAAAATTATATTGGGAATGCAATTTTTTAATATTTTTTAGACTCCATTAAAAAATATTATTTTTCACATGGGTGCAACACCTAGAAAATATAAAGTAGGAATATCATATTTGATAGCATGTATGAAACAAAACACCAAGAGCATAAGGAAATATAATATACAAGGAATTTTTAATATATTTAATATTTAAAAAAATATATTCTATAGCTTTAAATGCATGTGACACTGAGTTAGCATGCAACAGACACAATAATGAGTTTTTTCAGTGTCTTGCATGACATGCAAGACTGAGTTTTAACCGAACAATAATGTATTATTAAAATATTATTATTTAATATAATAAGATAATATAAACTAGATATTATGAATAGTATTAACTAACTTATGAACAGATATGGTTTATAAAGATAATAAATTGGTTAAAAATTATTTCTAAATGAATATAAGAGCCAATTGAAAATAAATAGAATATTTTATAGAAGCCTATTTTTATTCTCACAAAGCTATTTTACCCTAATAAATTAAATTCATTACAATTAGTGAGTGATATTAATGATATATATATATATATATTATAATATAAATTTTTTTATATTCATCTAATTTATTTTATAAACATAATATAAGAACAAATCTAATTTTGTGCAAAAAATACTATATTTTTATTAAGGCACTTTTACCCCTTTTTAATGAACATATTTTAAATACAATTTTTTGAACTTTTATAAATATTATATATAAAAATAAAAATAATATTTGAAATAAAAACATACAAATTAGGTTTGGGTGAATTTTTTGTATTTTTCTATTAAGTTTCATTTTTAACGAATAGTGAAGAATATTGAATTTCAGTTCAAAACTGTTATTTTAAATAATCTATTTATAAGGAGAAAATAAATTTTAAACTATTTTTAAAGTCTAATTAGATAATTTTTTGTTCAATTAATCCAATTTAGTTTATTTCAATCAATTTCACTTTGAAATTGACTATATAACTTAGCAAAAGTTCAGACGTTTTTACTTTAAATACCCGCATCCTCACCCCGTCTGTGAGATTAAATAAAAATTTATTTCTGTCACTCACGTGATTTGAATATATAAAAATGGATTAAATATTTATAACCATAAAAATTTATAATTTCTAAAAATGTTAACTTTTTTTACCAAAAATATTAGTGAATGTAACTAAAATTAATTACATCGATTAAGGTAAAATTATGCTTAACAAAAGAATAAACCTTAATAGAAAGAAGCAAAATGACTTATAAACATGTAAAAAACATATTTTAAATCCATAATTTAGAAAATAAACCTCAATGGTTCCATAATAATCCATTTTGACAATTTGGTAATAAGTAAAACTTGGGGAACACATAATTTTGTTTCAAAAATACCAAGTGTGACCATTTCCTCTCCTATAAAAAGGCACTCAAGCCTTCCCATTCCACACACCTCTCAAGAAATATTTTCATGAAAAAAATAAACCCAAATAGATCCTTAAAATTCCTCAATTAAACATTTAATCACCACCTTGGTCATAAAGAAATCCAAGGAAGCCCTTTAGTTCAATCAAAAAGGACTTACCCGATTAAGAGGTAACATCTTTCCTCAAGATCATTAGTTTTATTTCCATTATACACTACCTAAAATATCATTAATTCATGATTAAATAAAAATATATTATCCTAAATATAATTATATGTTTTTATGAAATGTTTTATAACTAAACATACAAACACTTCCAACTAATGGGTAACTAAAATACTGTTTATGTTTACAATGATCTACCGTCTCACGAAATAATGATTGTTCATTTTTCTTCAACTGCCTCTCATGATAGAAAATATAATGGAAAATATTTTTATATATTATATTATTTATTTATTTATTATTATGTAATTAAATTATAACACATACCATTATACTTTCCACTTTTTATAAATATGATAACATCGTTTGTGGAAGTGTGGACTACAGCCTCCTCAAAGCTATGTGACTCATTCATGATATACATGGAATGTATAAAGGATGGTTTTAATAGACCTATGAAAAATTTACAACATACATATGATAATGGATTTATAATATACATATTTAACATTTAATTTTCATTCTTTTAATTCAATAAATATATGAAAGTAGTGTTCAAGCGTAGGTATAACCGACCGTCTCCATAAACGGTGCACTTAATTTCTCATCTCCAAATGTTATGAAATATTTTGAATACATATGTAATTAATATATAAGATATTTAAGTCAAAATATATATTATTGAGTTGATTAAATCATGATCTATGTAATAGGATAAATAAGTGATAAGTCAAAACATACTTGAGAAAACTAGACAATTAACACCCAAAATAGTGAAAATAATGAAATATTAATAACCAATGGGTAATAAAATATTATATAAAGATGTTATATGATATTATAAAAAATAGTATGGTTATATTAGAAGTTGGTAACATATTTTAATCCTCTATACCAGAGTTTAAAGTACAATCAACCAAAAGTAAATACAATTTAAGGGATTTCATCTCAATTTACTTTCTGTTGAGACTTATTTGTTGTTATACACCTATTTTCATTTATATGGTGTATATACTACACTTTTACATGTTATATCATAAATGTATTTATTACAATGATATTATAAGTTTCATTTAATGTTATTATTTCATGGGGATCATGATTTAAAATGTTTCAAAGTTCTATGAGACACTTTGGATTGTTTAAATATTATTTTACACAAGAATAATTTTAATGATATTTTATTTCCATTCGATGAAATTATATGAGCATTGTTAAATAATCCATTTTATTTTCATTTAAATTGGTTATTAGTGATAGTTTTAAAGTATTAGAATTATTTTCCCCCTCTTTGATAATCAAAATGTTTTAGAAAATATTTCTAAGAAATCTATACTTTATTTCTATCATTAGTAAGAGAAGCTATTTTCATCTAAAATACATATTTTATTAAATTTTTTTATAAAACGTTTTTTTAACATTTTTGTAATTTTTTATAAAACTAAAATTTACCCTTTATGAAATATTTTATGTTTTTAAAATTTATTTTCAAAGGAAACTTTTTTTTCATAAGTTTTTTTAAAAAATTGATATTTTTCCTGATGAATTCATTTGAAGTTCATTGCAACATACAAGGTAAATAAAAAAATATAAAATTTTCCTAATTATTAATATTTTTGAATTAAATATTAAGTTTTCTTTAAAGGGGAATGCTATGTTCCATGACGTACCTGATACACAACAACATGTTTCTTTGAAATATTATGTTGCTCAATAATAATATAATATTATTATTTTAAATTTAAGTTAACACATAATAATTGTATTGGAAGAAATGAACATAACTAATTAAATTATGATTATAAATGTTTGTTAAATGTCTTTTCATTTATCCAATAAATGTTAGAGGCTCAAAATGTGAATGAATCTAATTTTAAGAACAATTTACATTAAAAGGTTGATTCACCGCCTTTCAATGGATATCCCTCATTAAATCTAGTCTTGATCACTTTTATTTGTTTTTTAGACCAAATAAAATTCTTATTTAGTATCAGGACATCAAAATACATTTTGGATAAAAAACTTTTAATGATAAATTTCAATTTTTGATGAATTGTGTCAAATATTGTATTTTAATTCAAAACTACATTTTAATGTAATTTATTTATATAGTTAGATTATATTTTTAATTATTAGTAATGTGTAATTAGATTATATTTTTTCTATTTAATCCAATGGTGTTCATTTGAATTAATTTTACTTTGAAATGGGACATAAACAAGTGTCAATATTTTGATAGTTAATATTTCTTAAAAACACGCCTTTTGTTTTGAAAAAGGGAATTAATTTTTAATTAATTAATCCAATATATATTTCTTTAATTTGGTTAAATAGAAATCATTTTTTTATTCCAAATATCAAATATAGATTAGGCTATATTTTTGGTATTTTTCTGAAACTTTCAATTTTTGATGAATAGTGAAAACATTAAGTTGTAGTTTAAAAGATGAATTTTTCATTTAAATGAATTTTTACCACATCTATAAATTATATTTAGAAAATATGACATACATGGTTGTTACTATTATGTAAAATTTGGTTCAATAAGAAGAAAATAATTTTTTGGTGAATAGTAATTTTTGACTTTTATTTACCACGATTGAAGGTAAATAGGTTAATTCAAGGTAAAAATAGCATCATAATAATACAAAAGTACCTTAACAGATGTCCAAACCTTATTGTATGAGTAATGGCCGACCATTGGCATCATTGGGTCGATTTTGGGACCCTATGGAGCCATTTAAAAGTGATAATGACACTTATTTAAATTAATTTAAAGTAATGACAAAAATGACATAAACAAATACCTTTTAGTAAATTAATTTTTACATAAAATTATATAAGTTATCTCTTCGATTATATATATTCATTTGAAGGCTACAAATATTTCCTACATTATGGTAGTTTTTTATAATGTTTAGACATCATATAAATTAAATTATTTATGACACAATAATGATGTAGTGTTTATCTCATTAATAAATGATTTAAATAAATAAGATTATAAAGAATAAAATTTTGTCCAAAACCTATCAAATTCTTATTGGATGATTTTATTTAGACCATGAGTCTGCTTATGTTCTACTGTAATTAGTTTTAGTAATTTATAAACCAAAAAATATATATTATAAAATACTATTTTCACACATTCCTAAAGAGCCTCTCCTATCCCTTATAAAAAGCCTTCACCTCTACCACATTCCTCAAACTTCACAAGCCCCTTGGATCATCCAACCTTTGACCAATTAAGCTCCATATATCCCTATATTCCACTATAAGCCTTACATTAGGAAGAAGGAACTTCAAAAATTCCTTTTTGTTCAAACCAAAGGGAGTTACCCAAATTGAAGATAATAGTTTCTCTTAAATTCTTTTGTTTTGTTTTGTTTTTTTTTGTTTTACTCATCAAACCCATAAAATCTTTTTATTCATTTATTTTATAAAAAAACCAGTATCCTCAATATACTAGGTTGTATTTATGATAATTATTTTAACTACACTTACACACACCTCCGTCTAATGGATGAAGAACATATTGTTTCTTTGGACGATGAACTACTGCCTCACGAAACGATGATTATTTAAATATCTCCAACCGCATATCATGGTGTCCATTATGATAGAAATTTATTTATATATGATATATATTGTATTTATATTGTTTCTATGATTCTATATTTTTAATATATAGAATAAATTTATGGTTTCTATAGTGGGAAAATACGATAATATCATTTGAGGAAGTGCGGACTACTGCCCCCTCAAAGTGATATGACTCGTTCGTTCCTTATGTGGAATGTATAAAGGGTAGAGTTAATTAAATTATATATGGTATTATACTTGAATTATATTATACTTGTGTATTATTATGGTTCCATTCCATTACAATATGAAATAGAAATGGAAGTAGCGTTCATGCGTATATACGGCTCACCGTCTCCATGAATGGTGCATTTCATTTCTTATCTACAAAAGTTTTATACTATTATAGATACATGTATATACTTGATATCTATGATATCTATGATATATAAATCATGAATATCATTCTGGATATAATGAACTTTTTACCACATGAACAACATGAAATTATAAGAAGTCCATTTTTGACTCAAGTAAGAAATATCGACAAAATGTCCATTATTGACCTAATTAATTACATGATGTTTATAACATGGTAATAATTGATATAAAATTAATAATAAAAATGAAAAAGGTTCTTAAGAAAGTTGAAATTAACTTTAGTTTATTATTCATGAGATTAAATAACAAACTGGTCTAGTCAGACATGAGGTAAGGGACTTCGTCTCAATATCCTTTCATTGACGCATATATTATTTTATAAACAACATTATTTTATATCGTGTTTATACCCATTTTAATTTGACTTTTATTCAAAAGGAATCCTTTTTCTACTAAGCTTTTTACTAAATGAAAAAAATAATGTTTCATTTAACGTATACGGTGACAATGCCCTTTCTGCCGCCATGAGTATTATTTGATCTTTGGAATCCATAACAAGCCATAATGTTTTTAAAAGGAAAATAAATATTATATACTATTTTATGTATTTTGGTATTGAAAATGGTTTTTATAAAGTATTTTTAATGTCAAAATATTTATGTGATATATTGTGATTGTAATGTGGAAGTGTTTTCTTTCCATTATATTTGTTGTTTGGGTTATGATTTTATAATGGTACATGGACATTTGATGGGTGGTTACGTGATAAACCAAATGTCATGAGGTTCCATGATAAACTAGGATGGGTGGTTATGTTATAACTTCAAATGCATTGGATATTGATGTTGTCCATATGGAAATTCCATTTAGTGATATTGTGGAAGTCGACCGTATGGTTATTTTATTTAAGTATGTTTATGTCCCAATTTAACTCTATATGTTATGTGTTATTTATATTATTTAAAGGTTATTATTTTGGTTACAAATTGGTAAGAAATTATCTTTTATTCAGTAAAAAATATTTATTTCATCAAAAATGTGAAAATTATTACTTATGATAAAGTATTCATTGTTTACTTGTTGATTTGAAAAAATAACAGTTTTACTTTTTTGTGTATCACTTACTGATATTTTTATACTCATACCATGTTTTTAAAATGTTTTTTCAAATTACATAATGTGGAATAGGTTCAAGGATGGGATAAAGGAAAAGTCATACTGTCTAAAACATGGAACTTGACTTGACTTTTTTTTTCTGGGAATTTTTTTTTTGAAAAAAATGGAAACATGGTAGATGTATCTACATGTAATATACAAGTTTTTATGTATATGTTATGACCTAATTCCCTAATGCTCTAAACATTAAAATATCTTCAATGTGAATTATTAAAATAATTCAAGAATATTCAATGTTTAAGGCTGAGTTCATATAGTTGGTACTAGAGGTCGGTTTAGAAAACTTTAGAAGTTAAGGTATTGTTCAATAAATGTCTGTAATAAATTTATGATAATATTGAAATGATGACATAAATAGAATAACAAGTTGCTTCACCTAAGATATATCTGCCTTTAGAATGGTTTTCCACAGAGGAAACATGGAATTTATGTTGGGAAGACATAAGAAGGAAGACAACATTTCAAATCAGTAACCTTAGATGGTCTGATCGGAACTGAAATGTTTGTGGCAGTGATGGAACAATTGAATTGGGATATAAATGTTGGTGGGGTCCATGAACGAGATCATACAGATCAAAAATAGAGGAACATGTCATTAGTGGCACATTTCAAGAGGAAACATCACCCAACATTCATAGGATCATCTGACCATGATCCAGCTGAATGGTGGATTCAATCAATGGAGGATTTTTTTGGTATCATGGGGTGTTCATAACATCAAAAGGTTAGTCTCGCTGTTTACCATTTTGATGTCGAATCTGATCAGTGGAATTCGATGGTTAAAAATATCGGGGATAGTTAGGAGATGGATGCACTCTATTGGAATGAATTTGAAGGTATTGTCCTTGAGAAATATTTTCTTAAGGTTTGTTCGACATAGGATGGAAAAACAATTCGTGGAATTGGAGCAGGAGGATGACTCAGTGACTGCTTATGAAGGAATGTTCACTCGACTGGAAAGGTATTCTCTAAATTTCATCTAAGATATTGATAGTAAGATAAATTGATTTTACTCATGACTGAAGTCGTGATATCGAACAACATTAGCCTCTCATGAGTTAAAAAGTTATGAAAAACTTGTTCGATTTGCAGAGAAGGTGGAAATGGAGTTTGCCGATGATCTGGTGTTCTTTGGAAAACAATAGAATATGTGGTCCAGTTGGGAGGAAAATGGAAATAATTCATCAAATAAGGTTGGAGGTAAGAAAAATAAATATCCATATTGTGAGAATTGTGGTATAAATAATCCTGGAGAATGTTTATCAATGTCTAGAAAGTGCTTCCAGTGTGGTAAGTTTGGTCATATTGCTCGTAACTGTAAGGAAGATGATCAAGGGAGTAATGAAAATCCCTCGGTAAGATTTTTTATGTGCAATGAAATGGTCCATTATGAATATGAGTGTCCAATGAAGAACTCAAATGAGGGATAGAACCCAGAACACAAGCAGAAAGGTGTGGTAAAGCCCATTGCAACTAGTTCAGTAGACGTAAGGTCATCAAATGAAATAGTATCAAGTACACTATTTTTTTGTTCAGATTATACCAATGTGTTATTTGATTCGGGGTCTATACACTCTTTCATTTTAGAGAAGTTTTCTAGTAAATTGGGAATTCAATATCAAGATATGAATTCTGAATTTATGGTAAAAACACCAGGATGAAATGTTGAAAAAAAAGAAATTATAATAACCTTCATGTCCTTTTGTGCTGAAAAAATCTACCTAAAAACCTTAGTGTTTTTCCTCTAATAGAGTTTGATGTTATTTTGGGCATGGATTGGCTGTCTGTTTATCATGATAAGATTTATTGTAGAGCTAAAAAGGTTTATTTTCAGAACTATTTTAAGTCTGTGTACAAGAATGAACCCTTACATTGGATAAAATATCCGGAAGATGAGAAACAAGTAAAAGATGGAAAGGAATGTTACCTTGCACATATTGTTGAAAACAAAGGAACTGTTCATATTAATGATGTGCTAGTGGTAATTGAGTTCTTTGATTTTTTTTCCTAATGAGTTACCTAGTATTATACCTGATCAGGAAGTTGAATTTACTATCGACTTAGTTCTAGATGCTAAGCCAATTTCAAAACCCCCTTATCGAATGACTCAAATTTATCTTTTAGAGTTAAAGAAGCAATTGCAGGATTTATTAGATAAACGTATCATTTGACCTAGAAGATAACCATGGGGTGATACTATCTTATTTGTTAAAAAGAAATATGGTTCAATGATAATTTTCATTGATTATAGAGCATTGAATAAAATCACTATTAAGAACAAGTATCCTTAAACTCATATTGATGATTTGTTTGATTACCTCCAGGGAGCTCAGTAATTTTTTTAAGATTGACTAGAGTTTGGGGTACCATGAGTTGAGTGTAAAGAAAGCAGACGTTCCAATGAACGTGTTTCATACTATATATGAGAATTTTGGATTTGTAGATATGCCTTTCTGTTTAACCAATGCACCTAGTGTATTCAATGATCTTATGAATAGAATTTCCCGTGAGTTCTTGGATATGTTTGTGGTTTTGTTCATTGATGATATTTTAGTTTATTCTAAAAGAAATGAGGAACATGAAAGTCATTTAAGGGTTTTCTTGCAAACCTTAAAATTAAAGTAACTATTTGGGAAATTCAAAAAGTGTGATTTTTTGGTTATAACAAATTTCTTTCCTTGGTCACATGCTTTTAAAAACGGAATAAATATTGATCCTAGTAAAAAAAAGTTGTTGAAGAATGGCCAAGACCCAAAAATATAACTGATATCTGTAGTTCTCATGGTATGACAGATTATTACTAGAGTTTTTTTAAGAATTTTACACGGTTATCTAGTCCAATGACTATGTTAACTTAGTAAATATGTTAAGTATATTTGGACAAAATAATGTGATGATTTTTTTCAAGAATTTAATAGAAGAATTGTGAATGCTCCAATTTTGGCACTACCTTCCAGAAATGGAGAGTTTGTTATCTACAGTGATGCTTTGTTGAAAGGACTTGGTTGTGTCATTTTGTAGAATGATCAGGTAATTGCTTATGCTTCATGTCAATTGAAACCTCATGAGTTGAATTACACTACACATGATTTGGAATTAGATACTGTTGTTTTTTCAATAAAAATTTGGAGGCATCTATTTTTTGGAGTAATGTTTGATATATATACTGATCACAAACGTTTGAAGTATATATTCACATAGAAAAAATTTAACATGAGATAGTTTAGATGTTTTGAATTAATCAAGGATTATGATTTCACAATCCTTTACCATACGGGAAAATCAAATAATGTGGCTGATGCTTTGAGTCAAAAAAGTAATGCTTCATTAACTATGATACGTTTGGAAATTCTTCTGTTTTGTTTCAGGTGTCAGTGAGATCATCTCTATCAGATAGAATAAAGAAAGCATAGAAGGAAGGCAATGAGTTGCAGAAAAAGTTAGAGTTGTTTTAGAAGGGTATGTTTACTGATTTTATCATTGATAATGATTGTGTTTTCTGGTTTGAGATGATATTATGTGTGCATTTTGATTCACATATGAAGAATGACTTGTTATGCAAAGCTCATAGTTCCCCATTTTTAGTTCATCATGGTAGTACTAAGATATAAAGAGATCTTACAAAGTATTAATGGTGGGATGGAATGAAAAATATATCCACGGACATCATTGTCGGATTATTGAAGACATCTCGAGGTAATAATGAAATTTGGGGTATTGATGATCGATTGAGTAAATTTTATCATTTCCTTCCTATTCGAGATAATTTTTCTCTAGATCAACTTTCTCGATTATATGTTAAAGACATAGTCAGGTTGCATGGGGTTACCCTCTCCATTGTATCTGATCGTGATCCCTAGTTTACTTCGATCTTTTGGAAAGGCTTTCAGATATTATTGGGTACTGATTTAAATTTCTATACAGCATTTCATCCACAATCAAATGGGAAGTCAGAACGAACAATTCCGTCCTTGGAGGATATGTTAAGTGATTTCTTGATGGATTACAATGTAAATTGGGACCAACATCTTTCATTGGTTGAGTTTTCATATTATAATAGTATTCATTCCAGTATATAGATTCCCCATTTGAGGCATTATATGGGAAGTGATGTCGAAATCCAGCTTTTCGGGATGAAGTAGGTGAAAGGAAGCTGATGGGATTAGAATTGGTAGAATAGAGGGAAGAAAAAGTTTAGTTGATTCAGAATCACATGAGAACATCTCAGAGTAGGTAGAAAAGTTATTCGGATGACCAGAGGAAGGATATTTCATTATAGGTAGGTGATCATATCTTTTTCAACGTTTCACCATGGAAAAGTGTGATGCGTTTTGGTAAGAAGGGAACGTTGAGTCAGAGGTTCATTGAACCTTATGAAATCCTAACGAAAGTTGGATTAGTTGCGTATAGAGTAGATTCACCTCCATGTTTGTCCTAAGTACACAATGTTTTTCATGTTTCAATTTTGAGAAATTATATTCCAGATACATCTCATGTTTTAAGTCTAGAAATAGTTCAGTTGGAAAAGAATCTCTCTTATGAGGAACATCCAGTCCAGATTCGCGACTGAAGAGAGCAAGTTTTGTGGAATAAGGTATTTCACCCGGTAAAGGTTTTGTGGAAAACCCATATGGTTGACATGGAAACATGGGAATATAAAAATGATATGGGGGATAAATACCCCCATTTATTTGATAAGTGAATAGAATTGCAAGGAAGAAATTTCCGAAAGGGGGAAGGATGTAACATCCCAAGTAAATAATGAAATATGGCATTTTCATATTTATTAACATTTGTGAGTTAAATATTAATTTTTCTTTAATAGTGATTTCTATGTTCGATGGCGTACTCGATGTGCAACAATGGGTTTCTTAGAAATCTTACATTGCATAATAATAATATAATATTATTATTTTAAATGGTAGTTTACGCCATGATTTTGTATTGGCGGGAATGAACAGAACTAACTACAATATTATTATACAGGTTTGTTAAATGTTTTTATGTTTTTCCAATAAATGTTATAGGCTTAAAATGTGAATGAATCTAATTTTAAACATAATTTACTTTAAAAGGATGATTTACTACCTTTTAATGGTGAACCCTTTTTAAATCTAGTTTTGGTCACTTTGATATGTTCTATTTGACCAAATAAAATTCATATTTAGAGTCGTGACAACAAAATTAACATTGGGTAAAATTTTGGTATTTTTCTTATAAAATTCATTTATTGATGAATAGTGGAAAATACTATATTTTAATTAAAAACTATATTTTAATATAATTTATTTATATGGTCAGATTATATTATTAATTGGTTTTAAAGTGTAATTAGATTATATTTTAACAATCTAATCCAATTTTTGTCATTGGAATTAATTTCAATTTGAAATTGGACATAAACAAGTGTCAATCTTTTGAGAGTTAATATTTTCCAAAAATACATCTTTTGTTTTGACAACGAAAATTAATATTAAATTAATTAATCCAACTTCTATGTTTTGAATTTGGTAAAATATAAATCATTTTTGAATTCCGAATATCAAATATTTCATTGGCTGATTTTTTGGTATTTTTATGAAAAACATCAATTTTTGATGAATAGTAACAACATTAAGTAGTAGTTAAAAAGCAGACATTTTCATTTAAATGAAAATTTCCACTTCTATGAATTGAATTTAAAAAATACGATATACATGGTTGTTATTAGTAAGTAAAACTTGGTTTAATAAGATGGAAATATTTTTTTGGTGAATTGTAATTTTTTACTTTTATTTACTGCTGTTAAAGATAAATTGTGTAATTCAAGGTAAAAATAATATCATAATAATAAAAATTACATTATCACTTCTTATATCCTTATTTGATGAGTCATGTCTGACCATGGTCATCCTTGGGTTGATTTTGGGACCCCATGGAGCCACTTAAGAGTGATAATGACACTTTATTTTAATTAATTTAAATTAAAAACTAAACGACATAATCAAATATCTGTTAGTAAACTAATTTTAACCTAGGGTTATATAAGTTATCTCTGTGACTATAAAAATTATTTAGAATGATAAATATATTTCCTACGTTATGTTATTTTTTAATAATTTTTACACATCAAATAAATTAAATTATTAATGACATAATAATGATGTTGTGTTTACCTCATTAAAAAAGGATTTAAATAAATAGGATTATAAAGATTAAAATAATATAAAAAACAAGTCCAATTATTATTGGATGATTTTATTTCGACCATGAGTCATATTATTTTTTACTTTAATTAGTTTTTGACCTTTATAATCCGAAAATCATTCTATAATAAAATAATATTTTTACACTTTCCTAAAGAGCCCCTCCTCCCCCTTATAACAAGCCCTCACCTCCAACCCAATCCTCACACTTCACAAGACCCTTGGCTCATCCAAACATTGCCCAATTAAGCTACCTAAATCACCCTCTTCCACTGAGAATCCTTAACTTAGGTAGAAGACACTTCAAGAAGTCCTTTTGGTTCAAACCAAATGGAGTTTCCCGAATAAAAGGTAACAATTTCTCTCAAATTCATTTGTTTTATTTTGTTTTCTTTTACTTCTCCAACTCCTTACCTCTTTTTATTCCATTATTTTATAGAAACACCAGTATCCTAAATATACTTGGTTTTTGTTATGATATGGATTCTAACTACACTTACACACACCTCTATCTAATTGGTAAAGAACATACTGTTTCTAGGGATGACGAACTACTTCCTCACAAAACAATGATTATTCAAATATCTCCAACCATCTATCATGGCAGCCATTATGATGCAACTTTATTTATATGTTATATATATTATACTTATATTGTTTATATGCTTCCGTATTTTTCATTTACAGAATACCTATATAGTTTCCATAGAGGGTAAATATGATAATCTTATTTAAGAAAGTGAGGACTACCACCCCCTCAAAGTGATATGACACGTTCATGACTTATGTGGAATTTAGAAAGGGTATAGATAATGATATTATATAATATATTATACTGGAATATTAATATACTTATGTATCATTACATTTCCATTGCATTACAATACTAATTAGAAATAGAAGTAGCGTTAATGCGTACGTACGACTTCCCGTCTCCATGAATGGTGCATTTCATTTCTTATATTCAAATGTTATGCACTATTGTAAATACATTTATATACTGGATATATATGATATATATGATATCTAAATCATGAATATCATTCTGGATATTATGAAATTTTTACCACATGATCAACATGTAGTTATAAGAAGTCCATTTTTGACTCAAGTGCCAAATATCGACAAAATAACCATTATTAACTTAAATGATTACATGATGTTAATAACATGGTAATAATTGATATAAAAGGAATAATAATCATGAAAAATTTTGTTAAGAAACTATAAATAAACTTTAGTTTATTCTTTAGGAGATTAAAAAATGAATGGTTCAAGTCGGACACGAGGTAAGGGACTTCGTCTCAATCTCCTTTCATTGAGGAAAATATTGTTTTATAGACAACATTCTTTTATACAATGTATAAAGCCCTTTTAATTTTACTTTTATTCAAAAGGAATATTTTCTCTACTAATCTTTTTACTAATTGAAAAAAATAATGTTTCTTTTAACGTACACATTGACAACGACCTTTCCGACGCCATGAGTATTATTTGATCATTGGCTTCCTTAACAAGTCAAAATGTATTTAAAAGGAAAATAAATAACATATACTATTTAATGTATTTTGGTATTGAAAATGTGTTTTATAAGGGATTTTTTATGTTAATATATTTAAGTGATATATTGTGATTGATATGTGGAAATGTTTTCTTTCCTTTATATTTCTTGTATGTGTTATGAATTTATAATGGTACTTGGACATTTGATGGGTGGTAACCTGATAAACCAAATTATGGGTGGTGCTGTGATAAACCAAGATGTTTTGTTATGTTATAACCTCCAATGCATTGGTTATGGAAGACGGTCGTGTGGCTATTCCATTTAGTGATATGTGCTGAAGTCGACTGTATGCTTATTCCATTTAAGTATGTTTATGTCCCATGTTACCTTTATATGTTATGTGTACTTTATATGTTTTTTTGGAAATTATTTTGGTTAAAAAGGGTAAATCAATGATATTTTATTTAATAAATAGTATTTAATACTTCATAAAGGTGAAAAGTATTACTTATGATAATGTATTCATGGTTTACATGTTGTTTGGAAAAACTAACAGTTTTCATTTTTTGTGTATCCCTTACTGAGCTTTTTAGGCTCATACCTTGTTTTTAAAATGTTTTTCACATGACATAATGTGGAATAGGGTCAAGTATGAGATCATGGAAATGTCATGTTGTCTAAAACATTGAACTAGTCATGACTCTTTTTTCCAGAATTTTTATTTTTTTGAAAAAAATGGGAACTGGGTAGATGTTTCTACGTGTAATATTTTAGTTTACATGTATATGTTATGACCTAATTATCTAATTCTCTAAACCTTAAAATATCCTAAATGCGAATTATTAACATTATTCATGAATATGCACTATTTAAGGATGAGTCCTTATATTCTTATTCTATTTCATCAATGAAATCAAACCTTTATTTTTAATCCACTTTGGATATGTTGTTTTTTCTATCATCTTTATTCTTACACTGGATGGTTTATGAATTAATTTTTCACGGATAGTATTGATATTTACTTCCTTGATTCCTTTTAGTCCCCTTGAAATATTTAATTTCTTATGATCATTTGACATAGAATTTTCACTATATATCCATACCATTTTTTGATGGATATGATTATTTCCTAAGATATATTCCATTTTCCAAATAGTTTTCACATTGAAATTATTAGATTCTAGTCATAAATCTTTGAATGTATTATATTATTGTCATGAAGCATTAACAATATAAGATTCATGGCATGAAGCATTGAAAATATTATATTCATAGCATAAATCCTGGAAAGTATAAAATTCATGGCATGAATCATTGTAATTATTATATCCTTGGTAGGAATCCTCAGTGGTATGTTATATATATCCATCATTGTTAATTCCCTCATTTTTTTTAGTTATTATTTATCAATGATATTTTGCATCGACATATTTATGGATGCATTTTATTCCCAATTTATTCATTAAATGACACATGATTCTTGTTTTTTACCTTTCTATATTGATTTTTTCTTTATCTAGTTATTTTATTTTCAATTGTTTTCAGTTTATGACTTTCCATATTGATTATTCTCAGTGTTTACTTATTGCTTCTACTGAACATTACCCTTAATGAAAATTTTATATCTCCCATATTTTAATTCCTTTACCTTGGAATCCAAGAAGCATACTTTGAAAGATATGTGGGGATATACTATATGTAATAAATTTATTATAATCTGTGTTATTTAGATAGAAAAAACTATTTTTCAATTGGATTATTAATTTTAAATATAAGGCTCATATATGTTTCAGGTTTACTAGGACTGCTAAACATATCGGTCCTTTAGAATTTGATTATTTATAAGAAATCCAATGTAATGGTAGTAGACACTGGCTCTGAGATTTATGGGGTTAGGTATCGATAGTTCATATCAAATGAAGATTAGTATCAACCTTGGGAACTGTATTTTGGAAAACATAGATTTGAGAAAGTAACCCTATCGTAGAATTTATGTATATGTGAGGAAGAAAATACTAATGATTTGGATAGATAAAGATTATGTGCTTTTCTTAGAAATACATACCTTTCTAGATACTATTAGTTGAGACAATTTAGGCACCAATGTATCTAAGAGTAACAAATATAACAAGTTGTGTTAATCCTTACTCGACATAACCTGGTACAAAACAATGGGACATAATACACAACTAGTTTCACACTCTCAGGGGATATGATAAGGATAATTCAAATTTTTATGACAAACCACTATGAAGGTTTTTGACAGTGAATAACCATGTTTAAACCTAAAGTGTTTTATATTGATGATAATGTGTATTTATTTAGAAATCCTATAAATGATATTATGGATAAAACCTAGAATAAGGAAGGACCTATGTTGAAATAAATGTATGAAGTATTTATGTAATGGGGTTGTATTAAAAACCATAGTTAATATGATTTGAGTGGTAATACTTATTTCAAGGATGTCCATCATATTTATTTTGAAAATTATATTAATATGGCTCCATAGAAGGGAAACCTATATACTAGGTGAAAACAAATCATGTATGGAAATCTGTGGGACTTGATCCCATGATTGAAGGATGATAAGGGTTTAACACCAACCACTAACCTATGCAACGTCCTAGTTAATATGCCACTGTTTTTATTTAAAAAATTTGAGAAATAAATATTAATGGAAAAAATATAGTGTTAATTTATAGGTTTATAGATTAATGTAGTAACCATGTTGAATTTGGATAATATTTGGAGAAACATAGTTATATTTTTCACTAATTAATGGTAAATACGGTCATTAAAAATTTATTTTAGTGCTTCAGGAAACAAAGATTATTTTTGGATATACATTTTTTGATGTAATGGATAAATATGAATTTGATAAAAGAACAAAAAAAGATGGAATTATTCATATGAAAATAAAACATATCATGTAAGTAAATTTCCTTATATTTTTAGGTAGTAATGGAATTTCTCAACATGATGAACATGATATCAACAAAAAAATTTGTCTTCATGCCTTAATTTGTGTTGAACTGATGGTTTTCAAAATCATCACAGATTTTTGGCATTAAGGCCCTAAAATTTTTGTTGATCATTAACGTGTTTGTGATTAATGACCTCAATCACTCCCTATAGATATTTATTCTTTACATCTAAGTATGTATCTTTACTTTCTACTAATGTTATTCTACATAGAGACCCAGTTATGTGTTAGTGAATATGACATTTTTAATTCTCATTTTCTATTTTCTAGGGGCTGTTTTATGAACCCTTCTAACGATGTGTGATATTAAACATAGGAAATATAAAACAATATATTACCAAGATCGAGTTTAAATTGTTGAGGATGCAATTTAGTTAAGTTGGGTATAGGGTAATTACTCAAAAATATAATGTAGGAATATCGTATTCAATAATGTGTATGACACACTACACAAAGTGCACAAGAGAATATAATATCCCAAAAATTTGTACTATATTTACTACATTAAATAAATTTAATATAATATATATCTTACAATTAATGTGATACTTAGTTAGCATGTGTCACAAACAACAATGAGTTTCTTTAATGGATTGTGTTACACACAAGACTGAGTTTCAATTGAACAACAATATATTATTAAAATATTATTATTTAATATAATAAGATATAATAAACTAGAATTTATGAATAGTATTAACTAAATTATAAAAATAAATGGTTTAGAAAAGTAATTCATTGGTTACAAATTAATAAAAAATGAATATAAGAGCTGATTAAAAATAAAGGGAATATTTTATAGAAACCTTTTGTTATGATCGTAAATCTATATCAACCTAATAAGTTAAATTAACTACAATTAGTTAGTGATATTAAAATTATATATATATATATATATATATTATATTAAATATAATATTTTTTATTCTTCCATTTTATTTTATAAGCATAAGATAATAACAAACCCAATTATATACATAAAATACTATATTTTTATAAGGCCACTTTCACCGCCTTTTAATGGAGAACCTATATTAAATCCAATTTTTGGATCTTTTATAAATACTATATGTAAAAATAATCTTATTATTTTTAATAGAAATGTAATAATTTGGTTCGGGTGAATTTTTGGTATTTTTTCTGTTAGGTTGCATTTTTTAATGAATAGTGAAAAAATACTGAATTTTAGTTCAAAACTATTTTTTGATATAATTTAATTATAATGATAAATTAAATATTAAATAGTTTTTCAAGTATAATTAGATAAAATATTTATAATTTAATCCACTTTATTTCATTGGAACCAATTTAATTATGAAAGTGACTATAAAAATATACCAAAGTTTTAGATATTTTTACTTTAAAAACCCAAATTGTCATCCCATATGCATGATTATATTTAAATAAATTTCATCCAATTATGTGATTGGAATTTGGGAAAATGGATTAAATATTTGGAATCATAATAATTTATAATTTCAAATAATTTCATCATATTTTTTGA
The DNA here is from genome assembly GCA_963277665.1 of Viscum album. Taxonomy (NCBI): domain Eukaryota; kingdom Viridiplantae; phylum Streptophyta; class Magnoliopsida; order Santalales; family Viscaceae; genus Viscum; species Viscum album. The sequence goes on from OY728128.1 coordinate 474,514,032, forward strand.
ATAAAATATTGGTGAAAGTAATTAAAATTAATTATATTGATTAAGGTAAAATTAAGCTTATTAAGGGTATAAATGTTAATCTCAATGGATCAAATGGCCTATAAAAATGTGAAAAAACTATTTTATTTCCATATTTATTCCATTAAACCTATTTGGTTCCATAATGATCCATTTTTACACGTTGGGAAAAACTAATACTTTGAGAACACATAATTATTTTAAAAAATATGATGTTTATCCTTTCCCTATACTATAAAAATGAACTCAAGCCTCCCCCTCACTCAAAACTCTCAATCCACATGGGATGGAACAATATATACTCAAATAGATACTAAAAATACCTCCCATAATTATATAATCTTCACCTTAATCAAAAATAAATCCAAGTAATCCACTTGGTTTAAACCAAAAGGAGTTACTTGATTAAGAGGTAACATCTTTCCTCAAGCTCTTTAGTTTTATATACATTTTGTACTCATTAAAATATTATTATTTAATGATTATATAAAAAAATTATATTAAATATTATGATATGTTTTTATTCAAACTTTTCAACCAACACTTAAACACACATCAATCTAATGGGTAACAAACATACTTTTTACACGTACGACGAACTACTGCCTCACAAAACAATGATTATTCATTTTATCCCTAACAACTCTCATGGTGGAAATTATGATGTAAAATTTGTTTATAAATGATATTAATTATATATTTAAGCTTATTTAATTAATTTATAACACATACCATTATTCTTTCCATTTTGTGAAAATATGATAACATCGTTTTTGCAAGTGTAGACTACCACCTTCTCAAAGTAATGTGATTCATTCATACAATACATGGAATGTATAAAGGATGATTTAAAAAAAATGAAAAATATATAAAATATATATGATATGGGTATTATAATATACATATGTATCATTTACTTTTTATTCTTTTAATACACCAATGAAATGAAAGTAACATTCTTGCAGACGTACGGCCTACCGTCTCCATGAACGGTGCACTTCATTTATTATCTCCAAATATTATAGACTATGGTAAATACATATTGAATGAATATATAAGATATTTAATTCATGTTTTATATTTTTTATATGATTAAATCCTGATCTATGTAATATGAACAACAACTAACATGTCAAAACATGAGAAAACTAGGTAATTAACACCCGAAATAGTGAAAATAAAAAAGAGTTTATTATCAAATATTTAATAAGATATTATATTAAGATGATATATTATATTATAAACATTATTAAGGGTCAGGTATAAGTTTTTAACATATTTTAAACAACTATAAATTAGTTTAAAGGATTATCCCCTAAACAGAAACAAAAGCTAAGAGATTTTATCTCAATTTACTTTCTGTTGAGACTTATTTGTTGTTATGCACCTAGTTACATTTATTTGGTTTATATACATCACTTTGACATGTTATAGCAGGAATATATTTATTATTATGATATTATAAGTTTAATTTAATGTTATTAATTCAATAGGATAAATATTTTAAGTGTTTTAAAGTGGTATGAGACACATTGGAATGTTTAAATATTATTTTCCTTAAGAATAATTTTAATGATGTTACATTTAAATTCAAGGAAATTATATGAAATTGTTAAATAAGCCATAATTTTTTCCTTTAATATGGTTATTAATTATATTTTTCAAATATTAGTACCACTTTCACACTCTTTGATACTCAAAATGTTTTAGAAAATATTTTTAAGAAAACACGACTTCATGTCTCTCTGTAGATAGAAAACCAGTTTTCTTCTAATAACTATGTTTTCTTTAAATGTTTTAAAAACTATTTTTAACGTTGAAAAAATTAATAATCAAATTATTTTTTACCCTTTAAAATTTGTTTCAATAGTTATTTTCAAAGGTAATGTTTTTTAAATAGTTTTCTTAAAACAAAATGGTTATTTTACTCAAGAATGATTTTAATGTTCTTATTCGATTTCATAAATGATAAAAACACTTTATTTTTAATCCACGTTGGATATATTGACTTTATACCATAATTATTATTTCTAAGGATAGTTTATGATTGATTTGTACAAGTATAGTATTGACATTTACTTCCTTAATTCCTTTTAGTCCCTATGAAATATTCAATTTCTTATGATCATTTGACATTGAAATTTACCTATATATCCATATAATTTTTCATGGATACAATTTTTTACAAAACCGTATACCATTTTTCATATGGTTGTCACTTTGAATATATTATATTTGTGGCATGATACCTTGAATATATTACATTATTTCCGTGAAACCTTGATAATATTAGATTCATGGCCTAAAAACATATAATTATTAAATTCATTGCCTAAAGCCTTGAATGTATTAGATTATTTGAGTGAAGCCTTGAAGGTATTATATTCTTGGAATGAATCCTTTGTGGTATGTTATATATATCCATTATTATTCATTCCTTTATTTTGATTCAGTTTTTATTCTTCTATGAGATTTTACATCAACATATCTATGGATGTATTTTATTTTTAGTTTATTGATTAAATGGTATGTTTTAATAGTTTCTTACTTTGTTATATTTAATTTTCATTATCTAGTTATTTTATAGGAATCTGTTTTTAGTTATTACCTTTCCATATTGATTATTCTTATTGATTCAATATTGCTTCCACTATACTTTACCCTTAGTGAGCATTTGTGCACACCCTTATTGTGTTTCCTTTCACTAGGAATCCAAGAAGCGTAATATGGAATATATGCATGGATATAATAGATGTAAATAAGTTATTATCCTCAAATTTATTTTTTTAGAAAAAATGATGTTGTAATTTCTGTATATATTTTAATATATGACTAATGAACATATATTGTTTACCAATACTACTAAACTCATCGGTCCTTCAGTATTTGATTACTTATAATCATGATAATGTAATGGTAGAAGACACCATATTTGGGATTTTTGGGATTGGATTGCTATAATAGGTTAATTTTATAGCTAAGGTATTGGTCATGATTATTGTTCATTCATGCACTAAATATTAGAATAAATAAAAATGCACCATATAATGTCAAATTTTTGTTAAGTCTATGGAAGTGAGACCCATAAAATAATGTTATAAAAAGACCCCAATCTTTTTCTTTTCAAATTATGGATTTATAGAGGATTTTATATCTTATATTTAATTATAAAATTTCTTACCATGAATTTCAAGTTTATTTATAAAAGAAACAGTGATAGAAAATAAATCATAAAAGATATAGATCATATTAATAACACTTTATTCTGTCATAATAGAATGATTCATTAATTTACATTAAACTATGTATTAAATATAATTAATGATTAACTCTTTTGAAATTTCATAAAATAAAAGAGGAGAATAAATTTAATCTTATAATATTTATTTTTTATGAAACCCCCTACAAAATAATTACAATTAAATATTACTGTTAGTATAACTGAACCTATAATTAGAAAAGGAATCATGAATGGGGAAATAATTTTATTAAATCATAAATGAAAAATAATACAATGATATATGTTATTTAAAAATTTATTATAGAATAAATTTATAGAATATTAAGAGTTTAATTTTTTCCTTGTTTTACCATCAAAAAAGAATTAATTTGTTTAGTATATTATTTACATGTTTAGAAATAACAAAATGTAGTTGATACAAATAATGTTTATTTAGATGATAAATATATATACTGACATTATAATTAATTTATCTTAAATTAAATATATTATTTTTTTGTAAAATTAAAAATACATGTCCTTTCGAGAAAATACATTTTATTATATAAAAATTTATTTTATAATATTTATGAATTTTTGTTAAATTTATCACTACTAATGAAATAATTTAATAAAATGGATTAAAAATTACATTAAATGAGTAGTTGAATAAGTAAATATAATTAAAGAAATAATTAATATAATATAAGTAAAATTCATTTTTTATTATCTAGATAAATATGTTATTTTTATAAGAAATATAGTATTTATAATATATTATTTATTTCTATTTAAAAAAATTTATGTCTCATATTTGGTTTATGAAATTAAAGTTTAAATAATGATTATTTTTATTAATTAGTGAATTAAAATTCATGTAATTGATATTATTTTTGTAAAAATAATAATAATATCATTTAACGTTCAAAAATACTATTTTTTTAATTTTTTTGTTTGTCAACCATTTACAATAAATTTAATTCATATCACTATTAGAAATTAAATCTACTTAAATAGTTTTCATATTTATAAATAAAATGCAAAAAACCATATTAAAGTAATAATTTCATACGTTTTAAAAATTTGTTATTGAGGTTAAAAATTATTAACCAAATTAAAGTGTAAATTGAAGAAAAGTATTAAAATAAGAAGTATAGTTATAAAACACATCTAATGAACTTTTTGAGGGATTTGTCAACCCATCTTCACAATGTTTCCATTTTAGACCCAATTACCCTGTAAAAATACTCTCTATACACATTAATGAATTATTATTTTCATATAAGCCCCCCAAATTTTTATATATTCTTGTTCCCAAGTAGGATTGAGGCCACTGATATGGGGGGGGTTAACTAGTTTTTTCCATTTATTTTTTGTAGAATTGTTCTTATATATATTATAAACCATTATCAACCTCTGAAACATGTTATATTTATGATCCACTCAAATATAACTCCCAACCTCACCATTCGTATGCAAAAAATACAACGATAGAGATATACATGATATTTACATGGTTCAGTACAAATACCTAGTCCATTCCTTGTTGTATAGTCCTGCCTACATTGACGCTTCTAGTAACTTCTTTATAGAATACAAAGGCACAAGATGTAAATAGTTTTACAACCCAGCAGTCAAATTTTCAACTATAGTTAATTATAACCACCAACTATCCTTTTCATATAAACATTTTCATGTCTGGTTATACACCCTATTAAATAAAAATCATTTTTAGTAACTAGTAAGGATCCATAGTTACAATGTTCACCTACATTTTATCTTCTAATCCACTTCAAAAATTTCATCACTTCCTCCACACATAAGATGGATCCCCTTCACCTATGTATAACATTATTGAACTATAATAATTTCCTTAAGAATTTATTGGTCTTGAAACAACCTCCAAAACATTAAAAAATATGAATACACTCAATTTCAATATTTCTCGATAATCTATTTAGAAAACATACATAGCAAAACCCAGTGTGATCATCCTCAGTTCGATAACCAATATTAGATGATATCCATTCGATTATGCTTCTTCCATTATTGATTCAAATGAGTAAATTACACAATTGGAAACTCACAAGTTCATCATCTGATTGAACTTTGTTTGATAGACATGGTTTTGATGGAACATTATATAGTATACCTTTATCTAGTGTATTCAACATTAATCTAAAACAAAACTCAGGCTGTGATGTCAATACCTGTCACAAACATGTAAGGGATTTAGGTTTCTGATAAAGTGAAAAATTAAAAGCAAGAATGTTATGTGTACTCTATTTATAGGCATCCTAAGATAGAAAATGTGAAGAAAACAATTCTCCTTCCCACTCAATGAAAATAAAATAACTCTAAATTTCATGTTGATTCACGATTCATCATTAACTAATTCAACTATACTCAATACTTCATGGATATTCTTGAATCTTCCTGAGAATTCATTAAATTTACAAACAATTTTACAGTCTAATTTTATAATTTTTATCATACTTTTCTTTGTGTCTCAGAGTGATCTTTCATCCTCAGTTCTAGTTTGATGGAATTTCATACAGAAAATGTGTCTTATGGACTTTCTCATGAAAGTCTCATTAGACTAATAATTAAAACATTATTACATTGAACTCTTCATCCTTTGATCTTGAACCATTGATGAAAAAACGTAATTTTTGTTTCAATGGACCCACTAAAGAATAAAACCATTGAAATTTATGATTTCTCCAATTCTTTGAGTCAATTGAAAATGTTTGACTACATTGTTGAATCTTTTTTAGACATATGTCACCTTAAACCACTCTAGAGAAACTATAAAATTTTAAATTGATATCCATGTATGATATAAATATTAATTCATTTTCTTAAAACGAGTGAATGATTCAGATTAGCAAAATGAACTCCCCCTCTATCTATGCTTTGGTAAATGAATCAATGTTATAAAAATTGGTCAATAAGATGTTCTGCAACCATTGTTTTATTGGCGTCAAACAACTTTTGATGAATTGGTTCCTTCTTCCTATTAGAGGGATCAACATCAATGTCATACTAATGAATTATTCACTATTTCCCATCTGATGAGTTGGGTTCAGGAGAAAATTGTATTTATCAATCTCAATAACTTAACAACACTAAACTTCCTGTAATATAACTTTGTATCTAATGCCTTAGTGATATCAGTGATTTGTAAATGGAATAGATGATACAATTCCCTTTTATCAATATGTGTAATAAAATGGAAGATGGACTAATGTCGGCAAAAACATCTTTACATCAGATTCCAAATAAATACTAATTGATCTGATTGAATTGTTTATGCAATGTATCGTACCATCTGATAGATCGATCAATCAACACATTTTTTTTAAAATATCTCATTGTATCAATATTAAACTCCCAACCTTCAGAAAATTTCACACTTATGATTTTCACACCGATGATGCTCACACTGATGAACTATGATAAAAAACTAAAATTCACATTATCCTTCTTGTATCGTGACTTTATCAAGATTTGTGAAACTAGGAATGATTTACAAAGCATCTCCATATTTACTTGGACTGGAAACTGTGTTTGATCATCTTGGTTTGGAGTTCTGTGTTTAGAAACATGTTTCCTTCTGAGTTTGCATCTGATTATTTGAATATAGTGCATCTTCTTGAGCAGTTCGTTAGGGTGTGTCCGTAAATCAAAAATCCATTTTTTCTCAACATCAAACATATATCATCTACTAAAAACAAATACAACCAAAACTCAACTTGGGATTAACAATATCCACCTTTGGATTTATTTTCAATACCCTTGTGTTCTCCATGTATTCCCCCCTATACTCATGCTCCGCCTACATATCTCATGTATCATGTATTCTCCCCCTTATTGAAAATCAAATAAAAATGGACCACTCATCATTCTTGAAAAAGTTATTCTAAATAATAATAGTATCCCATGGGTTAATTAACAAAGATACTTTATCTAATAATATCTATGTTTATATGGGTGAACCCAATATAGAAAAAAAAGAGTTTATATTAAAGGTTATAAATAATATCCATTATAAAAATTTCATGAAACACATTTTCATATTTGGGTAAATCTTGAGGAGATTTGATAAGATAATAACAACCTACAACTATCTCAACAAACATATCAAAAAGTTATGGTGTAAAAACACAACTTTCACTAAAGCACATTTTTGTAACCTCATTACATTCTTTTTCATGAAGAGTAAGAGACTCAATAACCGGAATACTGACTTCAACTCCTTCAATTACCTAAATGTAAGTATAAATAAAAAATAATTTTGGGAATAAGGACAAACCTCGATAGTTTAATAGAATCAACATCCAGACTGAGAGTCCTCTCTCAGTAATGACATTTTATTCTTATTCTTGGAGTTATCATTGGATGTCTTTTATTAATTCTATTCATACTTTTTAGATTTTTTATCATGTTTATTCACAAATATAGAATCTTTATATGTAGCTTTAAAATCCTCTTCAAAAATTTTATACTTTTTGTTATAATTAGTATATAACAATTTCATGAAGACTTTTTATTGGGCTGTAATGATTGTAAAAGGATATTTAGTAACATTCCAAAATTTCACACATCTCACATATTTTATGAATAATAAAATCTCAATATTTTGATATCATTTTATCTATTCTACCCTCATTTTTAGAAAAAACTTCCTTCTCATTTTCTTCATCATATTTTTATGATACTTCTAATATTCTAACCATTGAATCTTGTTCCTTGCAAATAGATAATCACTTGTTTTAAGGATCATCATTTTTACTTTTCTTAACTTTCTTAACATATTCAACATTATTCATCTTCTCATATTTATTTTTTATGACTTCAACATTCTTTACCTTCCAAGTTTCCTTTTTTGGTTCCACGTAATTTTTAGGAACACTTTATCTTATTTTATCATCATAAACCACTTTATTCATACATATTTCTAATTAGGGAAATTTTGTACCATCATGAATAAGATCGTTGTTCGAAAATTCCACAAAACTAATAGTGAACTTTGAATCTTGATCTTTCAAATGATAGTAAAATATCACATAATTTTTTTATTGCTAATTATTTATAAATCATGGACCAATTTACTTAGGAGGACACATTTTTTGAATAATTACTCTATTTCATAGTGAAATATTTTTCTCACTAATATGATTATGTAGAAATTTCCTTTCACCATCATTAGAAGATTCACATTTAATGTCAATTAACTGGGGAAATTTTTCTATCATATTTATTATTTCACTCTGTGTTGTAATAAGAATTGATTGTGTTTCTGTTAACTATTTTTCTTTCTCATACAAATATTATTTTTGAACATCTATCATATTTTCATATTCAACTATCTTCAACTTGTTCTACATACTATCACATACAAGTGTTGATTCTATCATGTTGAGATTCTCACTTTGAGTTAATTTTTCTTCATAAATTTTCATATTTCTTTCAATCTCACCAATATTTATTTTCTATGATCAAAAAATTTATGATTTGTCTTTCACTTATCCATCTGATCACCATTATCAAAAGTTACACTTTTAAAATATTTATTCAATTTACTTATTTCGTTCTTGAGTCAATTATTCTGATCAATTGACTTTCCCAGATTTAATTTAAGAATCCACTTAATTTATGTTATTTCATCACCATCATCATCACTAGATGATGATTATTTCCATTTATAACGTTAGAAATGAAGTTGAATTGATGATCAGATTCATGATTAGTTGAGGAATCATCCTTCTTTATTCTACTAAGATAAATTTTCGTCTTCTTGTCATAAGGAAATATTTCCTTATCTATCTTCCACTTTTGATTATTATATTTTTTATCGTCTTATTCATACTTATACTCTTCCATTTTCTTCATTGGAAACTTTTGTTAAAAATTTCATATTCCTTATAAATTCCAACACTTGATATAATTTTTATCTTCTCCCTTCATTCTTCTTTAGTAATATATTTTATATAGGAGGAAAAAAATTTAGAAATATTCAGAGACTTCTTAATCATATGAATTACTAAATTATTTAATAACCATTTATTTTTAATTTTTCTTTTTAACAAATATTTGATGACCATTTTATTCTTATCCCATTTATTGAATTTTTTTTTGTTTCCATTATCTCTTATTCCACAAGGATATTTTGATATTCATCAATAGATAACTCTTCATGATATTATAATGATGACACATTACATCAAATTTAACTATTAATTTTATCATTATTTTATTAACAATAATATCAATTCTATATTCTCAACAAAAATTTTTATATTACTCATAATAACATTTACTATTGTAATGTAATCATCAGTACAGTCCTTATTATCCAATTTTATGTATTCCAATATACATAACTAGATTTGTAACTTGTCTTCTTTAAATTTAACAGTTTCTTCTTAACTACTTCTTATCTTATCCCACTTCTTGTTATCTATTGTAAACCCCTTAATCGTTACATATACACTGTTAGTATGATTCATTGACCATGAATTCAAGTATTTTCTAATTTCTTATAAATTGTTCTTAACAAAATCTATTATGAAAAAATTATTGATGGGAGGAAATAGAACTATTTATTCATCTCTAACATTAAGGCCAAGAGATAAAATAAAGGGTAATGTCATATTCTTCCAAATGTGATAGTTCATTCCATAAAAAACAGGAACACTCTTATTTTTTAGTAAATTGAAATTCCCCATTCTTAGTGATGGGTTTTTAGAGGAAACCTACCTTTGATAAAAAAATTTAAATTAGGATCAAGACCATAAAGTGTGGGGGGAGGTGAATCATTGTTTCATATTTCTTTTTATAATAATGTATACCCAATCCTTTATAATCTTTTATCAACATCTAAAACTTGTTGGAGTTATGATCCATTCAAATATTACTCTCAACCTCAGCTTTCTTATGTATCAAATAAAAGCATGGAGCATCACATGATATTTAGAAGGTTCAATAAAAAGACCAAATACCTTCCATGTTGGATAGTCCCGCCAAAATTGATTATTCCATAAAATTATATTTGTAATACAACAGAATATGTAGAAAATGATTATACAATCTAGTCTCTATATATTCTTTTATAGTGGGTTATACCCCCAAATAACCTTTTCCTATCCACCTCAACATAACTAATTATACACCCCAACAAAAAAATAATATTTTTAATAACTGGTACAGATCCATATCCACAAGCATCAACTTATTCTTCTTAATTTTTGATCCACTTCATAAATTTCTTCACTTCCTACACGAGTAAGCTTGATCAAATTCACCTGTGTACAATCATGATGAACATTAAAAATTATCTTAACAACTTGTTGGTCTTAAAACTTCCTCTATATCATTATCAAATATGACTATTCTCAATTTTATTCTTTCCAAAACTTCTACCTAGAAAACATACATAGAAAAAGTCAACCTAATTTTCCTCAGTATGGTAACGTTTTTCTAATGATCTCCATCTGATTATACTTCTTCCATTCTTGATTCAACTAAGTAAAGTAATTAATTGGTAACTCAAAAATATTTCATCCAATGGAAATCCATATAATAGATCTGTCTCCAATAGAACTTAATCTGGTGGACCTTGCTTCTATGGGATCAACTTCATTGTGAAAATAAAACATGGGTTGGGATCTCAATACCTGTCAAAAAATCATCAGAGATTCATTTTTACAAATACGTGAAAATATGAAAGTAAGAATGTTCTATTATTTCTATTAATAGAAATCCCATATTTAAAAGATAGTAAAACCAATTCTTCCTCCTTCTTAATGGTAATTTCATATCGTCAAATTTCATGTTGATTCAATCTTTATTATTGACTACTTCAACTCTTCTCAACACTTATGGGAACTTATTTAATCTTCTTGAGTCCTTTTGAAATTTAAAAACAATTTTCCTTTCCTATTTTCTAATTCTAATCATTATTTTTTTTATGACTAAGATTTATATTTTAGCCTCAGTTCCAGTCTAATGGAATTTTGTATAGAAAATGAATCCGATGGAATTTCACATGATGATTAAAAACACCAAAACTGTTAATCCTGAACCACTAATGAATAAAAAAAATCAAATTATTACCTAATCAAATGCTCTGACTTAATTGAAAATGTTTGACTACATTTTTGCAACTTCTTTTGACTTATACAACCTTTTACAACTAAATAGAAAATATAACATTTCAATTGATTTCCCATTATGGTAAAACTCTTCTTACATTTTCTAAGACTGATTGAATGATTTTGATTACCAAAATGAACTACCCATTTTTATATTCATAGGTAAATGAATCAGTGTCATCAACTCTGGCCAGTACGATGTTTTACACCCAATGTTTTATCGGTGTCAAACACTATCTTATGAATCATTTAATTCTTCATATCGAAGGGACTAGAATCTATGTCACATTTATGTATAAATATATCTTTCCCATATTATGTATTGGTTTCAAGATAACATTTCATTTATTAGTCCTGATAACTTAATAACATGGGTTTTCCTCTGATAGAAATCAAAATCGGATGCCTTAGTGGTATCAAAAATTTGAAAACTAAATTGATGTCAGAATCCTCATATGATGAATCTTTGTCATATCATGTCTGATGGAGTGGTTTTAACAACAAAATAATTACTTAAAATTACATTTATCTTTTGATTTATCATATGGATCAGTTCGTCTTATGAATCAGACTGTATGATGGATCAATTGATCAACACTTTTGAAAAATATTTGACTTCAACAAGATCAACCTCCCAGCCATCATTTATTTTCACATTGATGATTCTCATATGAATGAACTATGATAAAAACTACTATTACACATTCTCCTATATGTCTCATGGCATCTTCATGATTTTCAAAACTTAAAATTACTTGGAAAACATCTTCAGATTTACTTGGACTGGAAAATATGTCCGAACATCATGGTCTGGAGTTTTGTGTACGAAACCATGATTCCTTTTGAGTTTAAATTTGATTTTTTTTATTTTGGTGTAGCTCATAATCAGTTCGATAGGGTGTGTCTAGAAAATAATACTCAACGTTTTCTCAACTTCATGCATATATCATCTATTGACAACAAGTACAACCAAAACTCATCTTGGGCATAACATATAAAATGATGTCCCCATTACCTATTTCAAAACACACATATCCTTTACTTTTCTCACCATTTTTTCTTAATTACTAACTCTATGTGGAATTTTCCATGTATTCATGAATGTATCCTCAAGATGGGTCACCAAATAAATCAAAATGAAATATAGTCTCCAAAGGAGATCATGTTTTCTACATTGTAAGTAGATACATCATTTTTCCCCTTTCATTTTCACATTCCTATCCTACTATTATTAAATTGAAATTTTAAATTTAGTAAAATTTATTTTACATAAATTTTATTCTATATAATTTATATTAAAATAACATGAAAACATAATCTCACAAAATAATATGTTATAAAAAAATATTATTTAGTTCTGGTTAACCACATACTTAATTGATGCTATAAAATCAGAGCCATGAAAATTAAAAAGAATTATTGTGGAAATATTTGGTAATGAAAATGAATTTAATTTATATTTAAAATTCTATAATTTTTTAATATATAACTTTATTTATTAATTTAAATTATATATTAAATAGATTCAGTTGTCTTAATAAATGGAAAGTCTCTAAATATTGTTTATGAACCATTACTATAAAATCCACCACATGATAATGATACCCCATATCTATATTAAAAAACTCTATCTCTTGTAGAGGGGATGAAAATTAGATCATGGATCAATGACTAAAATAACCATATAGAAGGAAGCATTGAACAAATTGAACTATTATTACCTATGAATTAATTATATCCTTGAATGATTAATAATTTTTTGATAGAAAAATATATGTGGTTGATGTTATGTAAAATTTATATAAATAATGTACTATAATAAATTAATAATAAACCTTAATTAGTTATACAAGTATTTAAATAATTCTCAATGAAACTATAATTCAATGTATGATTTGTTTTCATAACTCAATTGGAATTCATTGAGTTTACTGTTTTTTAATAGTTATACACTTATATATATGACATATTTTATCCATTATATTTATAATGTTTTATATTCACATTATTGTGGGGGAAAATATATTTTTTTGTGAAAATAATCTTTTTGATTAATTTTTATCATTTAAAAAATAAAATGTTAAAATGAAATGTTCACCAATTATATTCATTATTTCACTTCCATTTTCATGATTTTATCCTAAAAAAATAATTAATTTGTTACTTAAAAACATAAATATGTATTATATTTTATAAATATTTCATTTACCATTACTTACATTCAAAAAATAATATAATTCTATTTTATCAATGTGGGTTTCTTAAAAAAATATGAAAATGAAAGTAACACATTCAAATTTTATGGATTTTTATATTTTTCACTCCCTATTTATCTAAAATTAAACATATTTCATTAAAAATATCCATTATAAAGATTATTATTATTAAAATAATCCTTTAATATTATATTATTGTACTTTTGAAATAATTTTGAATTTGACTTATATCCTTCATTTTATGACAATATCACTGAAATGTAAAAAAATCAGGTTTTTTGTTCTATCTCCCTATATTTTCTAAAATATCAATCATATATGAATAATTTATATCTCTCATGCATCACCCTATAAATTCATTTATGATATTTTTCATTTGGTTGATTGAAATTGGGGGTATGGGCGCTTCCAATCTCTTTCCTTCTTTTATGACACCCTTTGATAATAAATTTTAAACCATTTTATTTACATGGTTTAATAAACCTTTGATATATGATTTATTTCATATGAAAAAAATATTCATGTATTTTTCATTATGTGATATGTGGGAAAATTATTGTAAATACATCAAATGGAATAGTATATTATTTATATATCTTTACATCACCATGTTATATGTGTAATTGTGCCCAATCATCAATATTGTCGGATATTGGTAGTGATTACTAATTTACTATGTTACTGGTTGTGGGTAGGGATGTCCAATACACTATATTATGGTATTTAGTAATGATTTCCAATCTATTATTTTATTGTGGTTTTGGTATCGATTCAAGCAATATATTTTGATTTTATATTCTTATAAAAGATCGACAATTCTATTTTATGTTTTAATAGTTATTGATTATTGATTTCATTTTCTTATATCAAAGTATATGTTATTCCTTAATGATGAGTTTTTATGGATATTAATTCTTATACTATGATCTATTGATATACTACCATAACACATGAATAACTATTATGATTCTATGATGTTATTCAATTAATTATATCCTTTACCTTGTGTTATTGTTTCTTAAATAATTAGGATATAATGACATGTTTTTATGGAAAATTAATATGATATCTCCCTTACTATGTTCATAATATCACACATATCACATGTTTCCATTTTCCCTAGGAAATGAAAAAATATTATGTTTTATTGGTAAATAAGTGCATTCATGTTTGAATATTTATTGGTATGTAGCATACAATCTCATAAGAAATAATTTAGATATGTTTCTAATCTCAAAAGACATTAAATATTTAGGGCATGGTACTATGTTTTAATAATAATATTATACAAATAATCTTGTTATAGGGTGTACCTATATATCAGTTATATGATTTTTTAGGATAAGTGTGTAATTTATTTATTTATAGCTCATGATTCTAGTGTTATAGTATGGGGGCATCTCATTTTGTATTGCAATGGTGTTTCTTTATAATGAATCCTAGGGTGAACTAGGTTGAATCAAATGCATTATATATTGAACCAATAAGGATATAGTTTAACAAAAGTTTCAATATAATATGAAATATTTATAATATTTTTCATATTATGATTTATTATGGTTTTCTTAAATATTATATTTTTTTACTGTAACCACCAGGGAATTTTATATTATTTATAGTTAGAATGAACCTAGTGAATAAAACAAATTACAGAAAATTATATAAGTATGAAATATATTATATTAAAATCTTTCCCCAACTATAATTATTCATTCCAGTACTCGAATTTGGATTAATATAACTCATACATATCACTCAATACATTAACAATGTATAAAATAAAAAAAGCAATGACAATACAAAGCATGCTATTTTAAAAGGTTTACCAACAATGTGGGTGACTACATACATTTTTTTTATTTGTGACAATTCTAAGACATAGATTTTATCTCTGATTTTTTGAAGGATTATAATGGGGTAAAATATATCATCCTTAACTAAACACATATACTATATGGGAAGGTATCATCCACAAGACTTTAGAAGGTATCATCTCCACCCATCATAGATAATTTATAATTTGTAACATTGAAAACTATTTCCCAATTATTGCTTATATTAGAAAATTTTCTCCTTAATATAATCCCTTCTGTTGACAATGAATATCCATTAAATTTTATGTAAAATATCTTCTCCATTACTTCAGGATATCAATGCATTAATAGTACAATCGTCCTCTTTAAAAAACATGTCATCAATTGTTAATGAATGAATGAATTTATCTACATTCTTCTCAACCATGTTCTCTAATAAAATTTAATTTCTTAAATGAAAATAAAAAAGTGTATAAATGTAGATTTTTACTTATATTTATGTATATAAATGATGTAGGTGGAATTAAAATCAACTTAATTTCAAAACATTGTTTTTGAAGAAATATCATAGCTTCTGAAATTCATTTTTTATTTATTCCTCAAATATATAAATGATATAGTTTAGAAATATATATTCTATATATGACATATAAAATCCTATGGAACCTACAGGATAGGTTCACCCATTACGCAAAATAAAATGATATTTCCAAACAAGTAATTCAGGCTCACTTGTTTGACTAAATGATTATATAGAATTCATGTGTTAGATTCTCCATACATCCTTATTCTATTATCATCACAATAATCTCTTTAAAATCAGTATATCTTCAATTTATACCCATCATAGAGTGTAAAAGCCTCCTTGAAACATCATAATTAGGCATATGCGGTCCCTTATAGTGAATTTCTCACATTCTCAATAACTTAGTCATTTATTATTATTTTTTATGTGGAACTCGTACTGAATTAGACTTATTTTAATTCTAAACTCCATAAATAAACTTCATAACATCCATATTTTTTGGATAGAATCATGGATGATGACCCATTTTACATTATTTAGTAATAAAATCTCTAAATAATTACATTCATTCAATCAATTCATTAATTTATTCAAAATAATATTTAGTGATAACATTATTAAAATAGTAGTTTTCTCAAAAAAAAATTTGGACCATTGAACATAATATGACATGAATCCTAATATTATAGAGTTATTCAATTATAGATCAGATGCATCATTCAGAGTCTGTATAGTGGAATCTTAAGCTTCATATGTATAACACATCCTTACAACATATTATCTCCTCTAATGTTCTTCGTCATATTCTGATATCCTTAGTATATGCTACTAAAATTTCAAACATTTACTTCCAAAATTATATAAAAAGGAAAACTATCATCTTGAATAACTTCAAATGTCAAATAAAAATTAATCATTCATAACTCTGGATCATCTAATGTAATAAGTCACATCATTGAATCTTCAAGAATTCAATTCTACACCAACTTCCATTCATTCTCTACTTCTTCATTGTTGGATATTAGATCTTAATATCATCCATAACATGGAACTCCAGAATTTTCATCCAAATTTGGTATTTAAAATTCACCATTAAAAAAATATATTCCAAAATAAAATAAAATTTCAACATTATGTAATAACTATCATCATTATAGACATGGATTCCTTGATTTTCTAATTCCATCTATTACTTATACATCAAACCATTTCTTATTTTATTGATTTCTTCAAAATAATCCCCAACATATTTTTTACTCTAGATTCCTCTATAATACTACTTTCATAATTTCATAATACTCTCTAATATTTTTTATATTTTCTACTATATATAATTTTTAATAATACATTACAAATTACACTATAGGTCAATAAATTTTGATTCTATTTTAATTCATATTATTTTTTAAATTAACCACATCCTTCTAGAAAATTATTATATTATGTTATCCTATAGAGAAACATATTTATAAAACTGACCTATGAATTTTTATATTATATTATAAACATAAAAAAATATAAATCTCATCATTCAAAAAGTCATCATTGTCACTTTTTCCTTTGGATATAAATCAATTTTCACTCGCAGCAAATCTTATGATAATATATCATCATATCAGTATATCTCTCTCCCAAAATATTACAATGATATCTTATATCTATCTAAAATAATAAACTTTTAGTAATTTATCATCTATATACATGGAGATTCATTTAACATTCATAATTATACATTATAGAATAGAATTTTATAATTCCCAACCACTGATTTATCCATTCCTATAAGAACATATTATAACATATATATGCTCCAAGTAATTTTCTATTTCTTGAAAAAGTGATTTTTTTAATTTCATCTCTATATAATGGTTAATTTTATCTTCAACATATAGGAATATTCTTAACATCATAGACTCACCACCTTATTATCAACAATAATATAACTGTGTTGTACAATGTAATTTCTTTAATAATCTTAATTTTTCATGGATTCCTATTATATATTAATTAATAATGATATGATATTTACATGATGCATCCATGTCCCTCAAGTATTCATGCTATACCTTGTTCTCTTTATCATTATTTATTTCAAACATAGATATTGATTAACAATATAAGAGTGAATCTATATCAGCATGTATAAATATAGATTACATAGGAAGATCAAGTTTCATCTCAAATAACATATAAATGGGTTCTAAAATAAGAAACACTCCATGAAATACAACATTATTCATGTGACTCTATTGTAAAAATACCCATTTTTCTATCTCACTAATTAAACATATATTCTTCAAATTTTACTCTTATTAGAAAAATACAATACACTTTATCTCAATGCATTAGGATATTTTATCGCCACATTTTAATTTTATTAATACCCATTTAAACATTAAAATAATCCTAAAGTCAATATGCATCTATTCTCTCTAATAATTATAGTATATATAAAAAATTATGAATTTGGGATAGTCATCATCATCATCATCAAGATTCAGTCATGGTGTTAATTTTATCTCCTCCCTTATATCATCATTTTCATTGAATTTAAAACAAGACTCACATAAGAGTGTGAAAACATCCCTTTTCATAAATAAATGAGAAAACGCTTATTGAACCATAGTTTTGGGGGGTATTTCATATAGTAGACAACTAGATATATTAATCCAGACATCGATTAAATCCATAAAATTTCCAACACGTCATACACATTAGAAATTTAATTTGGCTATATATTGAATATATTTCATGTAATTTAATATATGAAACCCAAAAAAATAGATTAGAAATATTCAAACGCATGTAGGTTTCACCCCTTTCAAGATAAATTCATTATATCATTAAATAAATAATGTGTCCCTATTAATAATCGATTAGAATCATTTTATAAAAGGGTTAGCGAATATAATCACATTAACACTTTAACAACATCAATGTCTATAAATTATTCTAGTTTTAAAATAATTAACCTTTCTCACTAATATTATCGAATTCGATCATTTTTAACCATAAATTCTTCTTTATTAGGAAATTTAGTTATCACATTAATAAATTTCATATTTTTATAAGACAGTTATATATTTAATTTATTCAACCTATAACATGCCATAATAATTAAATATATACATCCCCTTTAATTATAAAAATTATTCATTTACTCTTAATTTTAGACATTATATCTAGAATATAATTTTTATGAATGATGACTTTTTAACCATAACCCATTTACATCATTAAGGTATATCCTTTTTAATTATAACCTCTAATTTATTCATCATGATATCTACCAATGTGATGGAAGGATTATATTTGATACCAGTTAAATAATTCCATTATGTTTATGTCTTCTATAATCGTAGTGTTCTTAGATTTTTAGTTATTATAATGGTCTCACCTAGAATTAAATACCTATAAATTCCTGAGACAATGAAAATAAATGTACTATATGTTTGAATGATGTCATTCTTATTTTTATTCATAGTTAGAGAGAAATAAATGAGAGAAATTTCATACCCCAAAAAAACATATCAATTTCACTCAAATATGTGAAATATCTATTGTTTTTCATCCTTATAACATTGAAACATTACCTCCTTAGGTACCATGGAATTCTTTTTATCATCATCTTTTTTTCTATTGAATTGAAATTTTTGTATTTTATAGTAAGGAACATTCATTAATTTGTATTTTCTCTATAATCATATATAAATTAATCTTATATGGAAAAAAATCATATTTTCATTAGTAATATTACAAACATATTTTGTTATTCCAATATACCAGTCACTAATTTTCATTCCACCATGATTCAGAAATATATAAATAATTTTAACTACTTTATAATAGATGACTTACACTTATCCCATCCATTTTTCATTCTCAAAATTACTTTTATATTATTTAATTTCTTCCTTAAATTAATAAAAATAATCAGTGATTTCTTGAAACTATCCAAAATATTGATTTTATTACCCTTATATAATAATATTTTTTTGTTTCTTTTTTTAAAATCATATTTACCTCTTTTATTTGTTTAAATTTATCATTCTCCATAAAATATATGGTTCACTCATCATATATTCTCCTTATATTTCTCATATTTTATAGTTTTTATCTTTCCACAGTATGTGAATAACTATTTTTGTATGTAATTTGAACCACATCATCATAATTACCACCTTTATTACAACTTCTATATTTTTATTCGTGATATTCAAATATTTTAAAATTAAACCCATATACCTTGTTCTATTAATTATTCTTTAACTAAAGTATATTTCTATTGACATAATATTTGGTCTCTTAATCGATTCTTTATTTGTATTTTACAAATTGAAAATTTATAAAAATAATCAATGACCATATTCCTGTACATTTCAAAGCACCACCCTTTTTAAGAAAAATATGGTTTTCCTCCATTTCAAAAATATATATCCAATGTTTTAACCTTATACTTTTTTATAAATAGTTATTTAATTTTATATTAATTTTTGGAACTAAAATTTTATCTCTTACTTTTATTCAATAGTGATTATTTGGTGAGTTTTTGAATGATTTTTTGTACCAATATATCACCATCATTTATGTTAAACCCTACACATTTAATGAAGGAATTTTTAGTGAAGAAAAAAATTTTAAGAGCAAGGTTTACCTTTTCTATGTGCATTGTTTTGACTTATTATTAGGTTATTTTTAATTCTTTTTTACAACTGCAATGAGTCCTTTTCAATTCAATACTATTTTCAAAAACATTCATTTAAATAATCCCAACTCTAGTGACCTAGAGATGATCTCTATATTATTACATTGACTCAGATATAAGGGATCTCACCACAAAGGATATATTTTTTAGATTCATTAAAAAACATAATGGATACCCAATCCATATATAACAGTGTAATTATAAAATACATTGCATGAAAAAAATTCTTGCATCTATGATATTATTCAGAATATCATTATTTAAATCCTGGGTAAAAGAATACAAATAATGGTAAAGCATGGATACTCTGTAATAGTTACATATATTGGAATCTATCATGAATTTATAGTTAATAATAAATATGGAAAACTAAAAAACAGAAAACATATTCCATTTAGTTGATAGCTTGAGAATAAAATGAACCCTTAGATAATATCAATGCAGTAATATCAAAATTAGTAAAAAATGAATTCATAATATAGTAAATTCATAACATTGGGTGTCATCATTTCATATATCACGATATCTATACTATGAAATAATTGTGATAATACATTTTCATGTATGGGTTGGTATACACTAGAAAATAATTTATTGGTAATATACTAATTTTTCTCAAGAAAACTGTCGATGCATCGATGGGATAAATAATTCTGAGTACCTCCTATCACTGAAAGTCCAATTAATTCCTCATCTATCAAATTATTTATTTATCTAATGAATACTATTGCTGATAAGAAATTATCTATTGAGTAAAGAATACATATTATCAATAATTATTCAATTAATCATAGAACATTAAATGAAAAAAACCACATGTAAAAATGGTAAGTGTTTTAGGAAGTAATCATATCTATGATTTAAATAATATAGATATTTTAGAGAAATTTAATTTCCTAATTATCAATAGAATGTTTATTATTAATGAGAAATTCAATGTATACAAAATTAATCAACAGATAAAAGATATCCTTCAATTTATTAGAAATACTTCTTTTGAAATAAATTTATACTTTTGGAGAATAAAATAATATGGATGAGACAAAATTCTCTAAAGGTTTTTCTTTGTAATATTATTCAAATCTTATAGATAAATCAAAAGATTGTAAAATGGTTAAGGTGGTGGGAAGTTATATTAATGGTGTATATGGTTAAAAAAACATTCTTTTTTTAATATTTTATAAATAAAGAATAAATTGAAACCTTTATTGAAAAATATTATAAATATTATATTCATAATAGGTAAAAAATCAAGTATAACATAAATTTTAACAATTGAATTCTTTGATTAATTAAAAAGAACATTTTTAAAGTATATTTTAAAAAAATGGATATGTATGAAAAATATACTTGATCAAAAGAGGATAACTATTCATAAGATTAACATAAATTGAATCATAAAACATAAATAGGAAATTTATATTCATGTCAAATGAATGTAATGTGCAGTATATACACCTCATAAAAAAGGTTCATAATACCAAATATATCTCAAAAGAGTAGGAATTTAGATGAAATATGTTACAATGATCATACCTTCAAAGTGATAATTGATATAATATTTGATTACATGTATCAAATGTAAATCCACATCAACCAAGTGTAAATACAACATAAATTAAAAAAATTAATTTAAATAAATAATCCTAGAATACCAATTTCAAGGAAAAATTAATATAACCAGTGATAATAAATTAAGTAATAAAATCCCTTACCACAAGTTTGAATTATCACATAAGTTCTATATCTTCATAAATAATAAAATTGTGTCAATTATATGCTTTCAAAATAAATATATTCATGATTATTATTACGTTATTTTAATTATTTCATGTTATATTTAATTTCATAACTAATTAATATCATTTCAGATGTTTTGAAAATATTCATTTCATTTATCAAAAATGAATTCAGTAGTTTGATTATGCTAAAAAAAATCATTATTCAACAATATCTAAAATAATTATCATTAAATAATTATCATTTTTTTCAATCAATTACAATTTTTAAAGCCAATAACTTAATATGGTTAAGAAAAATGAGCTAAGTTACAATCATGTAGATAGTTGTTATTATGTATGTATTTGAGTAACTTTTTATATTTTCAATGATCATGATGGGAAGAATATAAATATTATTTCATATTCTCATAATTTCCATTATATCGGAAATAAAAAATTATTTGTTCAAATACACATATATATACCATTCATGTGATGTGATGAGAAAAAAATGAATTACGTTGCTTCATGGAGGTGGTAGTTTATACGTACACACGAAAAATGTTATCATTTTTCATTGGATGCGAACAGAATAAAATATTTGACATATTACATTTATAGAATGAAAAATATTTCATGAATATATATATATATATATATATATATAATCCATCATTATAACCATGCATGACTAGAGTTTGTTGAAAAACAATTACATCAATTTGTGAGGCTATAGTCCACAGTAGACATAAATGATAGTTTTGTTTCCCATTTGATGGATGAGGAAATTGATATAGATTATATAGGTAATATAATAAAATCATAGTATATAATATACTGATGTTATTATCTCATTATGTTCGGATAGTATTTGAAGGTGGTATAATACAAAAAAAATGAAAATCTTGATTAAAAATTATACTTATATTTTAGAAAACATACTTTCATTTAAACCTTAATCCCTATAAAATCAGTATTTTGGACAAACTAAAACCTATTAAATGTGTGAAGGGGTTTCATGATGGGATTGTGGTGAGGCCTGGATAATTGAAATGACTATTGAAGTGAGGAGAGAAGTGGATAGGGGGTCCCATTTAATAGTAGAGGGGAAGGGAATTCATAAAATTTCATAAATTATTAAATTAAAATAAATTATTTTTCATTAACAAATGGCTCCTAATTGATAAAATTAAAATATAATATGGGGATTATTTTATATCTACCCACCAAATAATATCTGAACAACTGGGGATAATGTTTCACCCTTATCTATTTCTTATAACACTCCATTAACCCTTTTGACAATTAATGCAATATTAAAATCATCGACTGTTTATGCGAAAAAAAATAACACCATAAAAGACCAAAACGACTAATTAATGGAACATGGTTTCTTATTTCAATAACAACCCATTAAGTTATCTGAATATTAGATTTTCTTAATTCTAAATAATTTTATAAAATATTATTGTAACACCCCGAGATTTTATGAGATATATTATTTTTAATTTCTTTGATGTCTTCTATTATACACTACACCAATATAATCTTGTACTATATGCTACACCGTATTAGCTTGCAGTATACGCAAAACTATTCTTGCCTCGTGTTACACACAATTTCATGTTCGTTTTGTGAAAATTATTCAATGCAGCATTAAGTATAGATTTTGTTTATTGTATAAATAAAATAAGTATTCATTATGTTATACGCAACACCAAACAGAGCTTTCACTACATGAAGCCCTAATTGGCTTGCATTACACGCAATCAAGACCTTTTTCGATAGCGTGTGTAGTACGCAATACCAAGTTTCACTAAACGAGATATTATTATGAACTAGCCGTTATGAATAGTAATACCCACTATTTGAAATTTTATAAATTTTATATTTCAAAATGGACTTCATTTTTGGATTCGGAATATCGAAATTACCCAAGGGTGAATTTTTGGTATTTTATTGAAAACATTCAATTTTTGATGAATAGTGGAAACACTGGGTTACTATTTCAAAACAGACTTTTTATTTAAATAATTATTTATTTTATTTAAATTTTTTTATGTCAAAATTGATACATAATACTTATATGTGTTCAATGTAATTCATTTGATTCGTTTTATAATAATTTGAGATATATAAAAATTTTATAGAACTTTTCACCGTCTTTTACCCACCTCCTAGAAGAATTTGAAAATTTAAATAAAACATAATTTTAAAGCGTTAGTGAGTGGAATTTAGAAAATCTCAGAGACACGGTTAATATCAAAGAGTAATATGTGGTTCAATAAGATTAAAATAATTTTTTGCGTATAGTAACTTTTTACTTTTATTTACCACAGTTAAAAGTAAATATCGTAATTAAGGGTAAAAATAATATTATTATTACCTTAAAACATGTACAAATTATATAAGATAAGATTAAATCGACCAAAAACAACCTTAGGATTAAAATATAACCATTTAGGTCCACTTGGATTAGATTAGGACATTTATTATTATTTTATTTAAAGAAGAGCTAAAAGAGTGAAAATCAAAGTTTAATAACTAAAACATTTTTAATATAGTGTTATAGATAAGGTAAATTAGACTATAAATATTCATTAGAAATATAAAAATATTTCCAACATTATGGTATTTTATTTATAATTTTTAGACATTAAATAATTTAATTTATTTATGACACAATGATGATGCAGTAATTACCTTATTAATGATATATTAACATAATTGATATTATAAATACACAAATAAATGTAATTTGAGACTTTTTATGAATTACATTAATTTTATTGATTAATATGGCATGTTATTATTGATTTAATTAACTTTTTTCAAACTAATCATGCTGTTATGATTTTTTAAAAAATCAATTACCAAATTGTATCAAAATTGACATCAAATAGTTTTTAAAACAAATTTTATATAATTAATTGTTATTATATTCCTAAAAATGTAAGGTTCTGCAAAATGACATAGATAATGTTATATATATTAATTATGAACCACTTGGGGTTCTTTTGGCTTTTTATAGTAAATTTATTAACCATATAGTGTAAGAAAACAAGTAGACATGGTAAAAGTAAAATTATTTAACATATAGTTAAATATAAATGATAAGTTAAAAGTAGTAACCTAAACATGTCAAAAACCTATTGTATGAAAGGATTTGTACCCATACCAACTTTAACTTTGATATAATTCACCTTTTAGACATTATAAATCGAATAAGACTTTATTATAAAATAATATTTTATGTTTTTCCAAAGGTGCCCCTCTCCTCCCTTATAAAAAGGGCACCCCTTCCTTCTTCTCTTCACACCGTTTTGAGCCTTGAAGCTCGGCCAAACACTGAAAATTCCTCTTCTAAACCTCTCTAGTTATATCATAGTGGTTAAGGTCTTCTCAAAATACCAACTCTAGTGTCCTAAGAAGAAGTTTAAAGGAGGTGCATCGAGGAAGAGGTAATCTCTTCTACCGACTCTTTCATGTTTCTTTCTTCATTTTCATCCTCTTTTTAGTTGTTTCATTGAAAAGTAATAACATAAGTATTAAATATATAATGATATGTTATTATAAATATTAAAAAACTCTATTTCACTTTCTATTAAACCTACTTAAAACAAAATCACCGCACATGCGTACATACGGAAGACCGTCTCCATGTCGTGGTGTAATAAGTTTTCCCACCACCACCTTACATGGATGGGTATAATGGTGTAAAGAATAACTATATATGATTATTATAACATCATACTGATTCTATTATATTATATCATCCACTCCAATTCCATTCAATAAATATGGGAATGATATCATCGCTCGTGCGTACGTACAAATTACCTTCTCCATGACGCGAAGAGATTCATTTTCCATGTTAAAAATACAAGAATGATAATAAATTATATATAATAGTTAATAATGAAATATATGACATAATATTTTTAGTTTATTTATGTATATATATATTTATGTCATCTACTTAATTCCATTCAATTCAATAAGGAAACGAAAAACAAAGTTCATGCGTATGTATGACTTACGGTATCCATGAACGGTGTATTTCATTTCAATTATCTATCTATTATATATATATATATACTGAATGTATATGAAATAAAAATCATGATTTTCATTCTAGAAGTAATTAAAACATGATATAAGTTATAATAATATCAATAACAACAAGTCTAAACACATACGATAAATAAAACGATTTTACCCAAAACGCTGCTTTAACATGGAATTTACAAAAGAACTGGTAATAAAAAGTCATAAGTGGAACATAAATGATTTAATAATAATTAATATGATTATTTAATAAGTCAATGACATTATTTAAATCATTATATAGGTGGTTCAGATACGTACGAAGCATATCAGACCTAAGGTAAGGGATAATTATTCCAATCTCATTTTTATCCGAGATTGTTTAATCGTATGTATTTTCTGGGGTATATTTATCATCCATGTCCATGTTTTGTAAAAGTGTTTTCATGAATTTTTAATGTCATTTCTACCCATTTTTTGACTTTTACAACATGTTATGAAAGTAATACTTCTTTTATTCACCATATAAGGAACTTTTTTTCTTTTACGACAAAAGTACGAGAAGAATGTTTTTTTAACTTATATGATGTGAAGGGATTTTTTCATTTTCATAAAGCCTTATTTCCATGATGATTCCTACACACATTTACTATTGTATTTTCAACTTAATCCATTTCTTTTAAAATTTCACGATATATGGAGAATAGGAAACATTTTGGAAGAAGAAAGGAT
Source organism: Viscum album (assembly GCA_963277665.1). Lineage (NCBI taxonomy): Eukaryota > Viridiplantae > Streptophyta > Magnoliopsida > Santalales > Viscaceae > Viscum > Viscum album. The sequence goes on from OY728128.1 coordinate 474,541,187, forward strand.
ATTTTCCTCAAGAATGAAATTCAAGTGTTTTATCAAAATTATTTTCCATCTAGATTATATAGGGTTCTGTTTATATCACTATTATAACATTGATTTTATTATGTTTTGACGGAATTATTTTATGAATTCCTTTATTGTATGTGGATTATGTTATGATGGCATGATGGTTAAGAATCCCATTTTTATTACATGGGTTATGCTATGATGTATTATTTAGGATTTTGTGGCACACATAAGAATGGTTTTATTATGAGATGGGTGGGACCTATATCTCCCTCCAATTCATTGGGTAAAGATTTATATCTCATGAGATAGACATGGATGGAACAGAAAGTTAATCCGGTTTAGTGATAGAGGACTGGAATGAATAGTGAACTCGATTCAGTAAGAGACTTTGTCTACTAAGATGGACTTTGCAGCAATGCCTTGGCTACTATGGAAATCATATCATGTGCTTAATGTTTTTACACAATTACAAGTTTTATTAAAATTCTATTTTATCATTAATAATGTTCTTTTATGATCTATGCCTTTTGTACTGCAATGTTTTATGTCATTTCTCAATATTTTGATGTTTAGATTTTCTGCTCATGTTTTTATATTCAAATGTCTATGGATGGTTTTATGTACTCTATGTTAACACTTACTAAGAATTTGAGATCACCCTTTTTATGTTTTATTTCCACCAAGATATAAAGAAAGGTTTTAGGTAAAAAATAAAAGGGGATGATCTTAAAGGGAGATGTTGAAGATCTTTCACCATGATTAGAAGATTATTTTCTGTGTTTCCAAAGACACTAAACTATTAAGTTCCTTGTGTGTTGTTTTTTTATGTATTAAGTATTCTGAAAATGTAATGTAATGTCCATGTACACCATGATTTGGGTCTCTACAGTTGGTATCAGAGGAAAGGTTTAGTTAACCTTTGGAAACTAGGATGCGAAAACTTTAGTGAGATCCCTAGAGATATTTCTAAGGTATATTAAGGGATGTCCCTAAGGTTAAGTATAAGTATAGGTTGTAGTCCTAGAATTACAGTAACAATCTTAGAATTAACCCTAATATGTTATATATTATAGGTACTAAACCTTTATTATGTTGTTTTCCCTAGAATGATTTTTTCCTCTCACACTATTCTATTTGGGTTTTAGACGATGGCTGGAACCCGAACGAACCGTGTTGATCAATGTAATGGACAATGCAATGATTGTACTCCTGAACAAACCAATGTTATGGGATATGGAGTGAAAAATATTATTTCAATACTTACACAAGCTATGAAACATTCTGGACATTCGAATGAGAAGATAAGGGAACAATATTCTCTTGAGTCCTTCATGAGGCAATGTCCACCTTCTATCAGTGGGTCTTTTGATCCAATTGTTATTGAACAATGGATAAATACCATTGAAAAGATATTTTCCGTATATCGATGTTCAGAACATGAAAAATTTATTCTAGTTATTTACTATTTAGAAGGTAAAAAAGATCAATGGTGGACTCTAATTAAGAATACGAGGCCCCGAGATGAAATTGAATCCATGGAATGGGATGAGTTCAAGAACTTATATTTCAATAAGTACTTCCCTCATATTCTTCAAACAACGATGGAAAATGATTTCCATGAGCTTAAGAAAAAGGATGATGAATATTTTGGTGTATACGAAGCGAATTTTACAAGGCTTGCAAGGTATGCATCTTGATTTATCATCCAACCTAAAAGTAAAGTTGATCGATTCTTCAGTGGCTTAAAACCATGTCTTAGAATGGAATTAACTATAACGGACTTTAGTAGCTATGAAGAAATTGTGTGTTGTGCTATCAAGGTATAAATGGAAGTTGTTATTACATATCCATCTCATGGTATTAACAAGAAACGAAAGATGGAGTTCAAGGAGAAATCTCATAATAATGGTGAAAAGAAGATGAATTTTTCTTTTTTCTCAATGTGTGTTAAGAAGCATGGTGGAGATTGACTAAAAGGTACTAGAAAATGTTTTAAGTGTATACAAGAAGGTTATCGAGTAGTTGAGTGTCGAATTAATTGTAAAAAGGTAGCTAATGATGTGAATAGAGAAAAGACTACAAAGAACACTCCACCAACACTTCAATGATTCAAGTGCAAGGAAATGGGGCATTATTCTAATCAATTCCCTAATCCCAGGGTTAATGATGATCAACATGAGCAACCTCTTAAGGAAAAGGATAAAGGGAAGTCATATGTGATCACTATTTGAGATGTTGTGTATGAAAATGTCACGACCCCCTCCCACCAAAGATGCCCCTCCTTGGATGGAAATGGTGAAAGGGGGATAATGACCCCCGAGTCCCACCTCTAGTAGGCCCCGGAGTGTCGACTAGCACAAGGGTTTGATTTTTCACAAATATGAGAGGCATTACCCTTTTTATTATTTAAGATCAGGAAATAGGATGAGTCAAACACCAAAAAGAAAAAAGGAATACGTAAATGAAAATAAACCCAAACCAATCCCACATGCATGTTTAAACAATTCTAAAACAAAGTACAAGTGAAATAAAACTCAAACGTAAAATACCAAAAAAAACAAGAGTAATACAACTGCAAAAAACTCCAAATGTCCCGAATAGTAGGGTCTCGCATATCCCTGGTAGTCCTCCTAGAAACCTAAAAGTAATCGTAGGGTGAGCATACAATATACTCAGTAGGGAAACCTAAAGCTCTCATACACAGGTGGGTAGACATCCTAATGTCCCGTGAGAACAACAGATGAAACCAAACATAGAAAGGAAATCTATCCACCCAACCTCACCAACCAGGCTCACCAAAAACACAAAACAACAGGTAGTAGTATATATTAACAAGAGTATTGGGTACCCCGAACCATTTCCCACTAGTTAGCTGCTCTTCCTAACGATGAACGTCCTGACGCAACCACACTCTTCCCACCCGCACACACCTGGGCCTCAAGAACCACATATCTCGTCCACACACACATGGTCCTCAAACACATATCTTGCCCGCACACACATAGGCCTCACAAAACATAGTCACATCCCCACATGAACACACCTGGGCCTCATCCCGAGGATTCTTGGGAATAGTAAACCTACCCGAAGAGTTTTGGGCCAAAACCACCCCAATTGAAACCTACACGAAGAGTCTTGGGAGTAAGGTCGCATCAATGCATCACAACCTATGGAAGAAGGAGCAGGAATGAGCTAGTAACTATGGAGAAAACACCCTATCCCATGAAATGGGAGTGTTCGGAACTAGGTGCTCAACATGGGTGGGGTGCGACAAAACCCAAAGATACAGATATATATATATATATGTATGTATACCAAACACACAGCCCAACCTATGGCTTCTAAACAGAGAAATTGATCACGTGCCTCGGCACTGCCACTACGAAGCATGCATACAAAACACAACCCCAACCCCATTTAAAATTTCATATTTCAACAGTAATAGTTTATTAGTTCCTTAACTAATGGGCAACTATCAAACCATATCAAGCGTTTTGTAGAACAAAACTTTGCCATCCACAAATCAAGTTATATAAAACCCCATCAACACAAAACCAACCTTTTTATCATCAAACAATCCCCATTTATTGTTATCGTGTTTAATTCATTATCATTTCAACATAGTTCATTTTTCAACTTTCCACTTTCTTTTAACATCACACCCATTACTGCAGCCCTGCTTCCATTATAACCACATATCCACAACTGTATCAAAAAACAAGGATCGTGCCACATCATCACCCCTTTAATACCATTTACTGCATCCCCGCTGTGCATCCTATTCGTAACAACCCAAGATTCACCCCTCTTTCACACACCACATAACCAAGCCAACACCCACATGTTCATTATTCCATTTTGTTTAACCGGGTTGATCACACAAGGGTTCCAAATTTTAATCAGCCAACTTTACGTGATTAATCAAATTCCAAATTCCACAAAGTTCCATCCAAAAAATGGTATATAAAGATAGGGAAACATTTAATTGCACAAGAAAAGGCCCCCAACGACTGTGATTCCCAATAGGCATAAGCCTATTCAATTCACAACATAGCAATAGGATAAACAATGATAGAAATAACAACTTCCCCATCCCCATTATTTAACCAGTTATTATCTTTATTTATTGGTTCAACCATTTCTCATGAAAACAAGAGGTTACCCACCCCGCATGATGCACAAAAGAGAGAGATGAAGGTAAGATCCCTAATTCAATCGGTTCAGATGTCCTTCTAAGAACATGACCACCACGATCACAAGGAATCTCCTAGAACGACTGCACCCACCATGGAAGTTGCGGCACCATTGAATCAAAAACACAAGAAACTACCTCAACATAGAGATCACATGTTGTAGCATGGAAAGAAAATGGGAGAGGTAGGATCAGAAAGAGAAAACAAGAACATAGGTTTAACATACCTTTTTAGAGTCATTCCTCAAAGACTTTCATTCTCGTCAATTATCAGCAGTCTCCTCGGTTAGAAACTGTGGAGGGGAAGTCGAAGCAGAGGTAACAGAACCGGGTTTACGATGTTCTCCTCGCTAACATGATCCCGCATTCACTGACGGATCGACGATCGGAGTCCGGATGAAGAAGTTATGAAAGGAAGGAGCTTTGGAGTCTCTTGGGAGATCTCTTCTCAAAGGAATGGGGAGGAGAGGAATGGTCTAAAAAGGAGGAGAGGCCCCCTCCTTTTATATACGAGATAAACTAAAGTACACGATGTGTACTTCCTAGTACACAGAGTGTACTCGACCATTCCACACGGTCGCCACTCGGCTTCCAACATGGCATTAATCGCGACACACGACCATTGACTGGTCAACACATGGTTTGAGGGTAGTGCGTATGCGGGGAGGAACTACACGGCGTGTAGTATGGTCTACACGGCATGTACTCATTTATTTCACTTGTCAAGGACACGCCTTCAATAGAGCCACGACTGTTGACTGGTCAACACACGGTTTGAGGGTAACACATACGTGGGGAGGAACTACACGATGTGTAGTTTGGTCTACATGGTGTGTACTCGTTTATTTCATGCGTCTAGGACACACCTTCAACATGGCACGCGGTCTTTGATTGGTCAACACACGGTTTGAGGGTAATGCGTACGCGGGGAGAAACTACACGACGTGTATTATGGGCTACATGGCGTGTACTCATTAATTTCACATGGCAAGGACACGACTTCAACACGGGGTATACCCAGTAGGGTGGTACACTTCATGTACTCACACTACACGGCGTGTAGTTACAAAATTCTGAAAAGTGTGGAAAAATTACATTCTACCCTCTAGAACACTTCATGACCTTCTCTTTGACAATGGAATTTGCCGGAGAGGTCTGAGCCATTAGATGAAATACCTCTTAAAACATTCTCGTCCCCGAGAATTCAGAAACCAACCCAGAGGAACCCAACAAGATACCTCTTAGGGGTCTCGTTATAACATGAACCCAACCAAAAACCCTAATCATATGTGTTAGGAATTCCTTCTCCTATGTCGAGATATTATCGTCTTTAGGTGGCACTGACTCGCCTACATGGGTTTAATCACATCCGCATTAATGCGTCTCGATTAAGAATTGGGTCTTCCCACTTCCATATATTAGGATTTTTCAACATACACTGCCCCCAACACCGTACAACCACCACACTTTCTGAACACATGGCTTGGGGAATTCCTTCTCCCCTGTTGAGATATAATCTGCTTTACGCGGCACTGAACTGCCCGCACGGGTTAAATCGCATCCGCATTAATGCGTCTCGATTAAGGATCAAGTTTTTCGCTTTCCCCACATATCTGGACACATTACACACTTCCATAGAACAAGGAAACAAAATTACTCATAACCAACAATCCAAGCATTCCATATATCAAAGGTACATATCATAACATCAAAATAAATCTCAGAAGAACAATAAAAAACACAAGTCAAAACAACTCCGGGTACTGAGCGTGCATCTGGGCCTCCTGCTCCCAAGTGATCTCCTCGAGGCCTCCATGCCTCCACAACACACGAACCAAGGCGATGGTTCATCCATGGGGAACCTTCTCTTTACGATCCTCGATTCTGAATGGTCGTTCCTCAAAGGTTTCTTTGTCTCCCATGTCTAGATCTCCCCAGTAGATAACGTGAGAGTCATCGTGTAAGTACCGACGAAGCTGGGAGACGTGGAAGTCATCATGAACCTTCTCCAACTGAGGTGGCAGGGCCAGCTGATATGCCACCTCGCTGACTCACCTTAGTACCTCGAAAGGTCTGATGAACTGAGGGGAGTGCTTACTCCCCTTCCCAAACCTCCGCTACCCCGTTGAGGGGAAACCTTCAAGAACACATGATCTCCAACCACGAACTCCAAGGGCCTCCTCCAATGATTAGCATAGGACTTCTATCGGTCCTGAGCCACTTTCATCCTCTCACGCACAAGATGAACTCTCTCTGTGGTGCTCTATACCACCTCTGGTCCAAGAGAACCTGTCTCACCAACCTCTACCCAGAAAATGGGTGAACGATCTAGTCTTCGATATAGAACCTCAAATGGTGCCATGAAAGTAGTAGAGTGGAAGCTGTTTTTGTAGGCGAACTCTACAAAAGGAAAGTGTCGCAGCCATGATCCTTCGATATCAAAAACGCATGCTCACAACATGTCCACCATTGTCTGGATAGTCTGCTCTGTCTGCCCATCGGTCTGGGGGTGGAAAGGAGTGCTAAGGCGTAGCTGGGTTCCAAAAGCATGTTGTAACCCCCTATGGACTCATGAGGTAAACTGAGTATCCCGATCTAAGACGGTAGTATTTGGAACTCCATGCAAATGCACCACCTTGTCTATGTGCCTCTGTGTTAAGGTACTCAATAGGACCGACTCCTTAATTGCTAAGAAGTGAGATGATTTCGTCAGTTGATCCACCACTGCACAGATAGCTTCATAACCACCCTGAGATCTGGGTATTCTTGTGACGAAGTCCATTGATATATCATCCCATTTCCACTCAGGGACATATAAAGGATGAAACAAACCACTGGGAACACAGTGTTCAGCCTTTACTTGTGGAAACACCAGGAACTTAGCCACAAACTCTGCTACTACCCATTTCACCCCGGGCCACCAAAACTGTTCCCTCAAGCCTCGGTACATTTTTGAAACTCCCGAGTGTACCGCCAATGTTGAGATATGGAACTCACAAATAAATCCCTTATGCATATCCTCCAAAACAAAAAACCTTCCATGAAAAAGCTTCTGATATCAGCTGTCCTCTGACCATCCTTCTAGAGCGTTTCCCTGATCGATACGATCCCGCATTACTTCCGCCTCGGAGTCTCCCCACTGAGACTCTTCCACCTGCTGCAACAAGGAGGACTTCCCCGTCATCTGAAACAAACATCCTCTAACACCCTCTATCCTTGCATCCAAGTGCAAGGAAACCAATTCTCCCATCGCTTTCCAAACATCAGCAGATTCCTGATCCATTTCCTTATGTGACTTCCTGCTCAGGGAATCGGCCACAACATTGCCCTTACCTTCAGTGTAAGAGATATCGAAGTCATAGTCGTTGAGAAACTCAACCCATATCCACAGCCGTATGTTTAGGTCATGCTTGGAGAAGATATAACATAAGATCTCGTGATCTGAGAATACCACAAAGTGCTCCCCAAAGAGGTAATGTCGCCGCATCTTCAGTTCAGACACTACTATTGTAAGCTCTAGATCATGGGTGGCATAGTAATGCTTATGGGGGCACAACTGCCTAGACCCATAACAGATCACAAACATTTGCTGCATCAGCACTCACCACAAACCAAGGCTAGAAGTATCACAAAACACCTCATACACCAACCCTTCCTATGGAACCCTGAGTACTGGAGCACTGACCAACTTCTCCTTTAGGTAGTGGAAGTATTTCTGGCACTGCTTTCTCCATAGGAAGACATGGTCATTCCTAGTCAAAGCTGTCAATAGAGAAGAAACTCGAGAGAAGTCTAAAACAAACCTCCGTTAATAACCTGCCAACCCAAGGAAACAATGAACTTCTGCCACACTCTTGGGTGCCACCCAAGAAACTACTTCCTTGAACAATGACGGGTCCACTGACACTCTATGCTGAGACACCCCGTGCCAAAGGAAGATTACTTCTTATGTCAAGAACATACACTTTGACAATTTCCCATAAAGTTGGTGGTGTCAAAGGACTTCCAAGACTGCCCTAAACTGATCAACGTGCTCCTCCTCTGCTCTTGAGTAGATCAGGATGTCATCGATAAACACAATGACGAACTGGTCCAGAAAATCTCATAGGACAAAGTTAATAAGTCCCATGAACACAGCCGGTGCATTCGTAACTCCAAATGGCATAACAACAAACTTGAAGTGCCCATACATGCACTTGAAATCCATCTTCAAGTTATCACTGTCCTTTACCCTCAGCTGATGGTATCCAGATCGTAGATTAATCTTAGAAAACCAACCAGCTCCTCTCAGCTGGTCGAATAGATCATTTATCCATGGAAGGGGATACCGGTTCTTGACCGTTAGCTGATTCAACCTTCGATAGTCTATGCATAGTCTGATACCACCATCTGACTTCTTCAAAAAAAAACTAGAGCACCCCATGGCGACACGCTGGGTCGAACAAAACCCTTTAGATCATCAATCTGAATCCGAAATTCCCGCAACTCTGAAGGTTCCATACGATAAGGGTCCATCGAAATCAGACGAGCACCAGGTTGTAAGTCTATCCCGCACTCAACGTCACGTCGGGGGTGGGGGGGTGGCGGGGGGGGGGGGGGGGGGGGGTAGAGTCACAACCTCCTCGGAAAAAACATCGATGAACTCCCCAACAACCTATGGGACATCCATCATCTCTATATCAGATGAAACCACTGATAAATAACCTAATATGGAAAGGATATGCTTCACATGCCGGCTTCCCACTTGATAACTTCTCTCGCCAACAAAAATTACATGTCGCCCATCCATGTCAGAGAACATGAATCTTCTTCGGAAGCAGTCGATAATGGCACTAACAGAAAACAGCCAGTCGATGCCTAGGATGACATCGTATGAATGCATCTGTAGCAAAAGAAGATCCCCACTAGATCGATGTGGTCCCAACGTCTTCTCACATCCCTGGAAAACACAAGATACGCTGGTCTGACCTCCACCTGGTGTACTCAGCACCAGGGGTACGGAAAGTCTTTCTACGCCTAGAACCAAAGAATGGGCTAGACCGGGTGCAACAATGGAGTGTGAAGCTCTAATATTTAAACAAAACACAAACGATATCATTTAATTAAAACCGAAAACATCTCTCTTGATTTCTGGCCTTGCTAGGGTTTCCGCTTCTATTGAGTGCAACTGTCCGCGTCCCAATCCTCAGCCTCTCCGTTGACAACCAGGTGCCATAGCGGTACGGTAAACAAAGAATGCCTAAGCCCAATTAGTAAAGAAATTTCTCAAAGTTTTATATTATCACTTTATTTCAATTTCTTTCCCAGAACACCCAAATCAAGTAAAAACACAACCATGATGATGCATGTACCTTTATGAGGGTCTCTACCCTGTAATAAATGTAGTCTCACTTGGTCATTCAGTAGGCTCAGAGTCCTTCCATCGGATAATGGCGGGCCCTAAAATCCCATGTCCTAGCCGGTCTTCCCTGGCCTATGTCACGCACCATGATCAGTCAGCACAGTCTCCCTACCATCCCATGTAATTCTCACTGTGCCTAACTACAGACTCTATCCTATCTCTCATCCAACCCCACTCTAATACCATTCTTTCACGACCCCCTCCCACCATAGATGCCCCTCTTGATCTGGAAATGGTGAAAGGGAGATAATGACCCCCCGAGTCCCGCCTCTAGTAGGCCTCAGAGTGGTGACTAGCACGAAGGGTATGAGTTTTCACAAATATGGGAGGCATTAACCTTTTTATTATTTAAGATCGAGAAATAGGATGAGTCAAACACCAAAAGAAAAAGGAACAAGTAAATGAAAATAAACCCAAACCAATCCCACATGCATGTTTAAACAATTCATATACAAATTACAATTACAAGAAAACTCAAAAGTACAATACCAAAAGAAACAAGAGTAAAAAAACTGCAACAACTCCAACTGTCCCGACTAGTAGGGTCCCGCACGACCCTGGTTGTCCTCCTGGAATCCTGAAAGTAAACATAGGGTGAGCATATAGTATACTAAGTAGGGAAACCTAAACCTCTCATGCACAGGTGGGGAGACATCCTAATGTCCCGTGAGAAAAATAGAAGAAACCAAACCGTGCAATGAAATCTATCCACCCATCCTCACCATCCACGCTTAGCATAAACACAAAACATCAGGTAGTAGTATATAAGAATAAGAGAATTGGGTACCCCACACCATTTCCCACTCGTTAGCTGCTCTTCCAAAGAGCGAACGTCCAGATGCTACCACACTCTTCCCGCCCGCACACTGCTGGGCCTCAAAAACCACATATCCCGCCCGCAGACACCTGGGCCTCACAAACCACAATCACATCCCTGCCCAAACAAACCCGGGCCTCATCTCAAAGATTCTTCATAACAGTAAACCTTCCTAGAGTGTGTTTGGACAAAACCAACCCAATCAAAACCTACTCGAATAGTCTTGGGGTGTAAGGTCGCCTGAAGCCATCACAGCCTATGGAAGAAGGTGTAGGAAGGAGATAGTAACTAAGTGGAAAACACCCTCTCCCAAGAAATGGGAGTGTTCAGCACTAAGTTCACAACATGGGTGGGGTGCGAAAAAACACAAAGATACAGATATATATATGTATACCAAACACACAGCCCAACCTATGGCTTCTAAACAAAGAAACTGAGCACGTTCCTCGAAACTACCACTACGAAGCATGCATACAACAAACAATCCCAACCCCATTTAGGTTTTCATAATTCAACAGTATTAGTTTATTAGTTCCTTATCTACTTGGGAACTATAGACCAGATCAAGCGTTTCGTAGAACAAAACCATGGCAACAAAAAATCAAGTTAGATAAAACACTAGCAACACAAAACCAACCTTTTTATCATCAACCAATCCCCATTGATTGTTCCTTGGTTAAATTCATTATCGTTTCCCCACAGTTCATTTTTCAAAATTCCACTTTCTTTTAACATCACACCCATTATTGCAGCCCTGCTGCCATTATAACCACATCTCCACAACCGTATCACAAAACAATGCTCGTGCCACATCATCTCCCCTTTAATACCATTTACCGCATCCCTGCTGCCCATCCTATTCGTAACAACCCAGGATTCACCCCCCTTTCACACACCACATAACAAAGCCAACACCCACATTTTCATTATTCCATTTTGTTTAATTGGGGTGATCACACAAGGGTTCGAGATTTTAATCATCCAACTTTTCATGATTAACCAAATTCCACATTCCACAAATTTCCATCCACAAAACGACCTAGAAATATAGGGCAACATTTAATTGTGAACGAAAAGGCCCCAAACGACCGTGATTCTCAGTAGGCATATGCCTATTCAGTTTACATCATAATAATAGGATAAATATAGATAAACATAACAACTTCCCCATCCCCATTATTTAACCAGTTCTTATCTTTATTTATTGGTTCAATTGTTTCTCATGAAAACAAAAGGATACCCACCCCGTATGACGCACAAAAGAGAGAGGCGAAGGTAAGATCCCTACTTCAATAGATTCTGATGTCCTTCTACGAACATGACCACCACGATCAAAAGGCTTCTCCCAAAACGACTACACCCACCATTGACGTCGCGGAACCACCGAATCAACAACATAAGAAACTACCTCAACACAGAGATCACATGCCGTAGAATGGAAAGAAAATGGGAGAAGTTGGATCAGAAAGCAAAAACAAGAACATAGTTTTAACTTACCTTTTTAGAGTCATTTGTCAAAGACCATCGTCTCGTCAATTATCAGCAGCCTCCTCAATTGGAAACTGCAGAGGGGAAGTCGATGAAGACGGAACAGAATAGGGTTTACGATGTTCTCCTAGCTGAAACGATCCCGCAGTCACAGACGGATTGACGATCGGAGTCCGGATGAAAAGTTATGGAAGGAATGAGCTTTGGAGTCTTTTGGGAGAGCTCTGCTCGATGGAATGGGGAGGAGAGGAATGGCCTGAAAAGGAGGAGAGGCCCCCTCCTTTTATAGGTGAGAAAAACTAAAGTACACGCCATGTACATCCTAGTACATGGCGTGTACTCGAAAATTCCACACGGTCACCATGAGTCCTCCAACACGACATTCATCGTGGCACACGACCGTGGACTTGTCAACACACGGTTTCAGGGTAACGCGTATGCGGGGAGGAACTACACGGTTTGTAGTATGGTCTACACGGAGTGTACTCATTTATTTCACGCGGAAAGGACACGCCTTCAACACGGAACATGGCCATTGACTGGTCAACACATTTTTTGAGGGTAACGCGTATGCGGGGAGGAACTACACGGTGTGTACTATGCGCTACACAGCGTGTACTCATTTATTTCACGTTGCAAGGACATGACTTCAATATGGCACGCGACTATTGACTGTTCAACACACGGTTTGAGGGTAACATGTCTCTGGGGAGAAAACACATGGTGTGTAGTATGAGAAACACGATGTGTACTAATTTATTTCACGTGGCAAGGACACCGCTTCCACACGGGGTATACCCGGTAGGGTGGTACACGAGGTGTACTCACACTACACGGCGTGTAGTTACAAAATTCTGAAAAGTGTGGAAAAAGTCCATTCTACCCCCCAAAACACTTCATGACCATCTTTTCAACAAAGTAATGGGCCGGAGAGGTCTAGGCCATTACATACAATGATGTTGTGTGATGATTAAGTGTTTATGTAATGAGATTCCAAAATAATGTTGTGTATAGTATCGTGGAATTTTGGAATATTTATGTATTGGTGTATTGTGGTTTTCAATAATTTTATGGTACCGGTAACCATGGAAAGTGATTGAGATATTATTGTAAAGTATATGATATGCGCATAATGAAGGGATAAGGAGAAAATGAAATGTTTGATAGTATTCATGAGCTCATGACTGATATATGTACAAAGTTATATCATGGTTTGAGTATATAGAATGTTTGGATTTTGGTATGTGTAAAGAGTTAACTTTTGATAACATTCATTTTTTCACTAAGTTTCTATGGGTATTAATTATTCAATTGATTTCATGATTAATGTATTCACATGTTTAGAAGGTGATCAACAAGATATATCTTGTGATATATGAGGGATAAATGATGGTATTCACGTGCTTGTTATATGACCTTTTTAGTAATCATTCTCTTTATACTATGGGTTTGGAAAGAAGTATTTTGCATAATCCAAAATATTGGAATTGATTATGTTGAACATAAGTTAGTATTGTTTAAGGATATAAATTTTTTTCGATATTATTTATAGAATGTTATAAGAGTGAAGTTTAAGAAAAGGGATAACCTGCAGAACGAGCGACAACCCGTCATGTCGGACAAGGATATGGGAATCAAACCCCCAACCGAAGTATGACATGCCTTTATAACCTACCACTAGCCTATAGAAAGTCCTTGGTTAGTATAAATTAGTTTTATTTTGTTAAGCGGTATGATAGATGAAGTATAAGTCCATTGTTGGAATCATATTCGATTAATCTCACCATAGATGGACTTATGTATATTTAATAACATATGCTAACCTTTTTGTGAGAGAAAAAAATGGGATGACTTGTCATTCCATCGCATGATCTGCTAACTCTTCATGAATGACAAATTCTACTTCATTTCTTTAAATAGATATGAAGTGGAAATTGTTCATGGAATGACCAATGGTGATATTACACTGAAATCAAGTAAATATTTCTCCTTATGTAAATGTTCATCAACACTAGTGAAATGATCTTGGAAAAAATGTTGTTCTCGTACTCTCATATCTGATGAATCAGAAGTTACCATGGATCATCAAAAATTTATTGCTTTGTGATTGTTGGATTTTCCATAGCCATGTTCTCTACTACTCTCCACTTGAAATTGATGGTTAGATTTATTTTCCATATCCATATTTTCACCTATGTCTTCTTATGTGGAAACCCAGTTATGAATTAATTTGGGTAACCGTTATGTTTCATACATCTCTTTTTTAAATTAAGTTTTAGTATTCTATTTTACGATGTGGGTTTCTATGAAAGAAACCTTCAAGTATTAAACCATTTATAACCCCGATGAATTTTGAGGGTGAAATTCCTTTCAAGGGGGTAGAATGTAACACACCAAGGTTTTATGAGATATATTATTTTTATTTTCGTTTATGTCTTCTATTATACAATACACAAAGATTAGCTTGTACTATATGCTACACCGTATTAGCTTGCAGTATACGCAACATTATTCTTGGCTCGTGTTACACATAATTTCAAGTTTGTTTTGTGAAAATTATTCAACGCAACATTAATTATAGATTTTGTTTAGTGTATAAATGAAATAAGTTTTTATTATGTTATAGGAAACACCAAACGGGGCTTCCACTACATGAAGCCCTGACTTGTCTGGCATTACAGACAATCAAGACCTTATTCAATAGTGTGTGTAGTACGCAATACCATGTTTAAGTAAAGAAGATATTATTATAATATTATTATGAACTAGCCGTTATGAATAGTAATACCAACTATTTGAAATTTTATAAATTTTATCTTCCAAAATGGACATCATTTTTGGATTCAGAATATCGAAATTAGCCTACAGTGAATTTTTGGTATTTTTCTGAAATCTATCAATTTTTGATGAATAGTGAAAACACATGGTTACTATTTAAAAACCGAATTTTTATTTAAATAATTATTTAAATTATTTAAATTTATTTTAGGTCAAAATTGATACATAATACCTATATAAGTTTGATGTAATTCATTTGAGTCATTTTATAATAATTTCAGATATATAAAAATTTTATAGAACTTTTCACCATCTTTTACCCACCTCATAGGAGAATTTGAAAGTTTACATAAAGCTTAATTTTACTACTTCTATGAGTGGAATTTCAAAAAATCCGAGAGGCATGGTTATTATCAAGGTGTAATATTTGGTTCAATAAGATAAAAATAATTTTTGGTGAATAGTAATTTTTTACATTTATTTACCACGATTAATAGTAAATAGGGTAATTAAGGGTAAAAATGATATTATTATTACCCTAAAAAATGTCCTAATTCTATTGGATAAGTTTAGTTTGACAAAAAAAACCTTATGATTAAAATATGACCATTTAGGTCCACTTGAATTAGATTTGGACATTTATTATTATTTTATTTAAAGAAGAGGTAAAAGAGTTAAAATCATAGTTTAATAACTAATTTTTTTTTAATATAGGGTTATACATAAGATAAATTAGACAATAAATATTAATTATAAAGATAAAAATATTTCCAACATAATGGTATTATATTTATAATTTTTATACATTAAATAATTTAATTTATTTATGACACAATGATGATGTAGTAATTACCTTATTAATGAAATATTAACATAATTGATATTATAAATACCAAATTAAATATAATTTGGGACTTTTTATGAATTACACTAATTTTATAGGTTAATATGACATGTTATTATCGATTTAATTCAATTATTCCGAAGTAATCATGCTTTTATGAGTTTTACAAAAATCAATTACCAAATTGTTTCAAAATTGACATAAAATAGTTTTTTAAAAAAAATATTATATTGTTAATTGTTATTATATTCCTAAAAATATAAGGATCATCCAATTGAATTATATAAGGTTATATATATTAATAATGAACCATTTGGGGTTTGTTTGGCTTGTTATAGTAAGTTTATTAACCCTATAGTGTAAGAAAACAAGAAGACATGGTAAAAGTTAAATTATTTGACATAGAGTTAAATCTAAATGATAATGTAAAATAGTAAGCTAAACATATCTAAAACCTATTAGTTGAGAGTATTTCGACCCATACCCACTTTATATTCAGAATAAATCAATTTTGAGCCATTATAAACCGAATATGAATTTATTATAAAATAATATTTTATGTTATTCCAAATGTGCCCCTTTCCTCCCTTATAAAAGGGCACCCCTTCCCTCTTCTCTTCACACCCTTTTGAGCCTTGAATCTAGGAAAAACTTTAAAACATCCTCTTATAAACCTGTATAGTTATATGATAGAGGTTATGGTATTCTCAAAAGACTAACTCTAGTGTCCTAAGAAGAAGATTAAAGGAGGTGCGTTGAGGAAGAGGTAATCTCTTCTACCGACTCTTTCAAATTTCATTCTTCTTTTACTTCCTATTATTTAGTTATTTCATTATAATGTAATATCATAAGTATTAATTATATACTGATATGTTATTATAAATATGAAACAACCCTATTTCACCTTCTATACATCCTACGGACAATGAAATCACTGCGCATGCGTACGTACGGAATACCGTCTCCACGCCATGGTGTAATCAGTTTTTCCACCACCACTTTACTTGGATGGGTATAATGGTGTAAAGAATAAATATATATGATTATTATAACATAATACTGATTATATGATATTATATCATCCACACCAATTGCATTCAATAAATATGGTAATGATATCATCGCTCATGCGTACATACGGATTACCGTCTCCACGACGCGATGCGATTCATTTTTCATGTTAACAATTCATGAACGATAATAAAGTATATATAATAGGTAATACTAAAATATATGAAATAATAATTCTACTGGATTTATATATATATATATATATGTATTTCATATACTTAATTCCATTCAATTCAACAAGGAAAAGAAAAACAATGTTCATGCGTACGTACGACTTACTGTCTCCATGAACGGTTATTTCATTTCACATATCTATCTATTATATATATATATATACTTAATATATATGATATATAAATCATGATTTACATTTTGGAAGTAATTAAATCATGATATAAGTAAAAATAATATCAAGAACAACAAGTCCAAACACATACGATAAATAAAATGATTTTACCCAAAACACTGCTTTAACATTGTATTTACAAAAGAACGGGTAATATAAAGTCATAAGTAAACCATATATGATATCATAACAATGAATATGATTCTATAATAAGTCAATGAAATTATTTAAATCATTATAGATGAGGTTTGGATATGTACGAAGCATATCGGACCTAAGGTAAGGGATAATTATTCCAATCTCATTTTTATCCGAGATTGTTTATTCATAAGTATTTTATGGGGTATATTTCTCATCCATGTCCATGTTTTCTAAAAGATTTTTCATGAATGTTTAAAGTCATTTTTACCCATTTTTTACTATTACCCCATGTTATGAAAGGAATATTTCTTTTGTTTACCATACAAGGAAATTTTTGACTTTTCCAACAAAAGAATGAGAAGAATGTTTTTTTAACATATATGGTGTGAACGGGTTTTTAAATTTTCATAACGCATTATTTCCATGAAGATTCCGACACACATTTACTAGTGTATTTTCAAATTAATCTAATTTTTAAAAAATTTCATGACATTTGGAGAAAATGAAACATTTTTAAGAAGAAAGGATATTTTTCTCAAGAATGAAATTCAAGTGTTTTATCAAAATTATTTTCCATCTAAGATAATATAGGGTTCTGTTTATATCCCTATTATTACATTGATTTCATTATGTTATGATGTAATTTTTTTATGAAGACCATTATTGTATATGGATTATGATATGATGGAATGATTTTTAAGAATCCCATTTTTATTACATGGGATATGCTATGATGTATGATTTATGATTTTGCGGCACACATAAGAGTGTTTTCATTATTAGATGCATGGTACCTATATCTCCATCCAATGCATTGGGTAAAGATTTATATCTCATGAGATATACATGGCTGGAATGACAAGTTAATCCAGTTCAGTGATACAAGACTGGAATGAGGAGTGAACTCGGTTCAATAAGGGACTTTTTCCACTATGATGGTCTTGATAGCAATGCGTTGGCTACTATAGAAATCATATCATGTGCTTAATGTTTTGACACAAATAAAAATTTTATTCCCATGATATTTTATCATGATTAATTTTCTTTTATGATCTATTCCTTATGTACTGCAATGTTTTATGTCATTGCTCAAGATTTTTATGTTTAGAATTTATGCTCATGTTTTTACATTCAAATGTCTATGGATTGTTTTATGTACACTATGTTTACACTTTCTATGAATTTGAGCTCACCCTTTTTTTGTTTTATTTTCCCCATGATATAAATAAAGGTTTTAGGTAAAAAAACAAAATGAGAACATCTTTATGGGAGATGTTGAAGATCTTTCACCATGATTAGAAGATTATGTTCCATGTTTCCAAAGACACTAAACTATTATGGTCCTTGTGTGTTGTTTTTTGTTATGTATTAAGTATTCCAAAAAAGTAATGTAATGTATATGTACGCCACTATTTGGGTCTCTACAACTATTAATGCCATTTTAGATACTATTAATTTAATATGACTTTAAATACATCAAAAAAATGGGTAATTATAATATAATACATTAGAACATCCTTAAAACGTCATATAGATCTATAAAAACATGGTAAACCTTAACTCATTCAAATTTTATCACTTAAAATATTTTTTTAAAAATGTAGTTTATTTTTATATTATTTTAATATATATTGTGTTAATGTTATAAAAATATTTAAGATAATTATTTAACCACTGAAAATTAGAAATAAATTACCATGATAAAAACACAATTTATCTTCCATGTAACTATTTTTAAATAAACATAACCTCTGTTTATCCATACATCAATTAATTAATGATAATAAAAAAAGAGAGTTACATTTTTTTAATTTTCTATAAATAAAATAAAATAATGGCAAATTTCATATAAAAATGTAAAAAAGATCATATATTTTAACATTGGATCATTATGGAGGAAATAGGTTTATTCAAAGAAATTAAGGTAAGTTTTAGGGTCATTTTATTATACTTATCAAATTATTTTCAACCATAATTACCAGATTTACCATTACCACGACGACAATTATTTACTATTGTTACTATTCATAATGGCTAAATATAAAAGGGGACTATATAATGAATATATATTTCATGAAATAAAATATGGAATCCATTTATCAGGGTTTAATTTCAATAATTTAACAGAATTCATATATAATTAAATAAAAAAATTCAAGCAAAACAAGTTTTTTAGAAAAACGTATTCTTAATTATAAATATGTTTTTATACTAAATTTATAACAAAACATTCTCCCTTAGATTCTAAATTTGATTAAATTTTTTAATTATTTTGATTCAAAGGCTTCTAATGGGTAAAATGGTTATTTTCCATAGCATATGACCTAAGACAATTTTTCTAACCACTCTGTTGGTCCTAAAATTGGGTGTTTACCCTTGGAATAGAGTTTGGAGGAATTTCGTGCACATTGAGTATTGGTATAACATTTAATATTTAATATATTAAATATTAAATTATTCATGTGAGTTTATGTGGTGATATATTTTGACAGGAGCATCAGATTGGGATTTCAAATCGATAGTTGAGTTTGTAATGGGGTGTTTTTATTAGGTGATATATAAATCAGATTTTGTTTCTGAGACTCAGGTCGAAGGATCAAATGTAAAATTAATTAATTAATTAATTAAAATAGGTAAAACTGCTCTTCCACCCCCATTATGGTTCAAAAATCATGAAAGGATAAGGGGGAAAGGGTTCACCATAGATCTAAAGTCGGTCTAAAGGTATAAGTGTGAGAATATACCATTAGACATGATCAATGGTGGAGATCTAGACTGGAACGAGGTGCACTGGCTTCTGGGAGATGATTTTGACCCCAACATTTGGAATTTAGGCCAAATAAGTATTATTTTATTAGTTTTCTTGGTTCTTTATATATTAATTATTTTTTAGTTAAAAGTCATTTTATGACTTATATGGACCCTTAGAGGGTTTCTCTATACCAGATTGGTGGAAAAAGAGGGATTCATGTGGTTCATCGGTGATCCGGATTAAGAAATCCTAATCACACATCATGTAGTTTAGAAGAACATGCCAGGTGTTTTCTTATTCCCGGAAGATGATCTTTTTAGGGGTACACTCCATGTATTTTGTATATATTCCATGTACTGGTACTCAACTGTGTAGATGAGTGCATGGTTAGAAAACCCGTGTGAGGGCACATGGTCATGTAGAGTACAAAGCCAGCCACTATCTGGGTCACATTCAATACAGATGTACATGAATAGGGAAAATTCATGTCCATATCATGTGAGGTATATAGGTAGGTACCCCGTGTAGGGTACATGGCATGTACCTAACCTACACTCTATGTACATGGTATTTATAATCCATTATCGTCTAAAGTACACACCCATGTGGGTATATGTGAGTACATTCCATGTACTCAGGCATACACACTATGTACTAATCCTTTTCACCTTTTGAGTGTTAAGGATTTTTTGGAACCCCATATTCAGAATTCGAAATAAGAGGAGTAATTTTTTTCATTTAGAAAAGTGATGGTGAAACCCATGGAGTGTTATGAGGAATTTAAATAGGTGGTTTAGGATGATTATGTTATTAAAATGATGTTTCAATATTTAATGCGAGTTGAGATTTATCTTAATTGTGAGACATGGGATAAGACCCCAGAGAGGCTCATGAGAATTAATGATGTATAATGGGTTCATCAGACACTCTAATTAGAGTTGGGATGAGATTGTCCTTGGTTAGCAGAACCGAGTTGCATCATGAGGCGAGGATAAGATGGGTGTACGTGAAAAACTATGTTTTTTTGGAAATGGTTTAGGCCCAAAGAAATTTACCTCATGAGGACTTACTTATATTGAGGACTATAAGGTAATTAGATGATAGGGTTTAGGTTGAACGATGTGTTACCCAGAGAGGTAGGTGATGTCCCAAGAGTTCGGTTGTTACCAACCAATGAGGTAGAGATATTGATGATGGTTGTGGGTTTTTTGGCTATCCTTTGATATTTTTTTTCTCATGATGAGGATAGGTGTACCTCAATTGTGTGGTCGAGATGTGGTTCAGTTTCCACATGGTAACCTTTTATACTGATAGGGGAAGTGATGGATACAATATTTAACATAGGCTCCATGCCCTTGTTTTTTATTATTGAGTATAATGGAAATGATTTTCAATATGTATATACATGATATTATTCTCCTGATTAATTTTATAAGCACCATTAGATTAGGCTCTAGATTGAAATTCTATGAACCATGTGACTAGGTTCCTGATTGTTTCTCTATGAACCATGTGATTAGGATCCAAACTGATTCTCTAGGAATGATGATATTTGGTGAAATACTAAAGCTATAGGAACTATGAGATTAGGTTATAGACTGATGCTCTGGGATCCATATTATAGTGTCGACGATCGATGCACCTTATTCATAGATTATGTGTCAGATTTATTCCTTAGGAACCATAGTGTGGGTTAGCGGACTGATGTTGTACATATGTGGGTTTAGGTGCTGGAAGAATGCTCTAGAAACATTGATTTATGGTTTTGGTTCCAGATTGATTCTTCGAGAACTATTGGTTACGAAACATGGGTTATGTTCCATATAGATTCTCTAGGAATTGATTTTATATTGGGTGGTATGGGAGGAATAATGAAACTCTACATATAGGGTTTAGGTTTCAGACATTTGATCCAAGAAATATTGTTTAAAATATTTGGTTGAGACATTAGAATGATGCTTTGGTTTGTGGTTGTACTTTATAACGTGTTGAGAAACTATGATTGATGCATCTAGGTATAGAGTAGGAGATAAGAAGTAAATTTGTGAGGTTTAGTTGTGACATCTATGGAAGTGGATACCATGTCTAATTTAGGATGAATGATTAATGGGATATGCTCATAGACACCCCATATTTGGTCAATGTAGGTGTGGTCAATCAAAGCGATGGAATCTAGGATTGAATTTGGTTTTATTTGAATTTATTTCACCAATGATTCATATATTCTGATAATTTTTAAGGGAAATGCACTCTTGCAAGAGGATTATAGGTTCACCATTTGGGGAGACCTATTTATATTTATATCTCACCCATACAAATGCACATTAGTGTACATTTATACCTTATGTATACTTTCAGGTTGATCATAAATTCATGATGGGTTTGGAAGATGACTAGGATTAAATTATTTATCAGGTTTATCATGTGGAGTATGATGATTGGGTTGGAGAAGCATGATAAGGTACAGGAGACCAGGTATGTGATATGGATTAGAGTTGGAATGAGGTCCGGATGTTTTAATATTCATTTTTTTATTTGAAATCGTCCAAATGGGAGATAAATGATGTATGTACGGAATGTATATTTGGGCCTTTTACTCTATTCTATTTTATTAAAATATTATTTATTTTAATTTAATTTATTCTTCCAAATAATATAATTTATATGATGTATGGTAATTTACTTCTGTTTATGCACTATGATATGGGGGTGTAGTCCTGTCACTATTCGACTTTACACACCTACTGCTAGTTAGATGCCTTTGGTGTGTAAGGAGGTGAACTTAAGTTATTGTGGTGAAACTTCATGGGCCCATGGTTTTAGTGGCACTAGGATTGGGATATTACAAAGTAGTATTAGATGTGTTTGAATTCTATTATTTTACTATTAAGGGATTTGATGGACAAGAGATATAGGAATGTGACAGAGAATATGATGGATATCAACTGGTTCTTCACTAAAACCTATTCCTATAGGATTCCCTAGCAACTAGGGCATGGGATTAATGTTAATTTCATTTGGGGTTATGTTTTTATATGATTTTATCCTTGGATGATGTACATGTCATTTATATTTGATTCTTTATGATGGACTTTTGAATCTCAGATCATTGGAAAGAGGCCATTGATTTGGTTTTAACTCCTATCATATATGAGCATGTGGTGTCTGATGCATCATTATGGATACATATGATCCACAAGTTATAGGCCAACTATTGTGTGATTTTATGGATTTCCTCCTCATGGTGGTTTTTGTGGACCTATAGTGAGAAACTCAAGGATAAGGATGATGATTTAATATTTCTGTACAGTAGGTGCGATGATATTTTTGGGTTAGTGAGGTCTAAGTATATAACCATTGGACTCTATTGGGTGAGTTTTTTGAGGTTAGATGTGTTTCTTGGTTATCTATGTAATGGTCTGATGTGTAGATTCTCAGATAGGATAGACAGCCTAGTTGGGTGTGGGTGGCTTTGAAAATGAAATTATTTATATGTGAGACCCCAGAGATAGATATTTTAATATGATTAAGTTTTTTGATTATGGGATGTGATCTTGTTTTATTCCCCAAGAGCTATGAACTTCAGTAATATGGATTATAAATAGGTTACTAGACCTACTGACTTGATGTGATACTTGACCCATGTGTCTAGGTGCGATAGCATAGTGACCATATTAAATGTGAATCAGATTAGATAGATAGTGTCATTTGAATTTAAGGTATCATGTTAGTTGATTGTGATTAAGTGTTTGGTAAACTAGTGTATTCTTTGGAATTTTGAAAATAGTTCACGAAGGGTGGAGTTGGGTTTAGTGGGAGGATCGTCAAATGAAATTTACTTATTAGAAGGAGAAATTTTATGCTTACGCTTTTGGATTTTGGTTGGATTCAAGAGAGTAAGTTTTTTTCATGAGCCTATCACAAGTATTGGTTTTTAAATTTAGTTTTACCTATTATTTATGAGATAGATCATGAGAAAATGGAGTGCTCATGTGTATGTGGTTAGGGATTTTTAGCTGAGTTTTTTGCGAGATGTGACTCATCGAATTCAGAATCTGGTTCAATGGTTGGGTTACTCAAGAGCATGTAATGATAACAAATTTATGATATCATGGAGCCATAAATTTGTTGTGACACATTGTGGTGTTTGGTTTGTGGATCATGTGATATAGAATCATACTATTATGATGTTTGAGTTGAGGATGAATCTTTGATTAGGCTGAGAACTGGTGTCAGTATGTAGAGATGCTTGTGGGTAGGGAGGACTAGAGGTTTTGAATTGGGTTGACATGTCCTTGTAGATATAGGTTACATGAAAATTGGATAAGTTTATGGTGGTATTTTTCAATGAAATATTAGTGTACTCCTAGTATATAGACAACCATGACTAGAATGTTGATACCATTTTAAGAATAATGAAATGGAATCATCTATACGCCACACCAAAGGGATGACACTTTGGTTTGATAAATGTCCTATAGAGAAATTGTGCTCATGGAGTAGGGAATGTGAAGTTGTATACTGGGGGTTCACAATTGTCTATCTATGTGTGATGTCCATGTGATTGATAAAATGATGGAGAAAACCATGGGTGTCATTATAAGGTAATGGGAACATGAATTAGTTAATGTTTCATTTTGTCGCAAGGGTGAGAGTGATATGACCATGTCTAATTTGAGGTTTGGATATGATTGTGGAATGGGCCAGGATGATGGTGTTTGGTTGGTAGATGATTATAAAGATATATATTTTTTGGTGAGTATCTGATTATTTTTGGTTATATAACCCATGTTTGGGTAAGGTTAATGATGTAGTGTGAACCACATCGAGCAGTTTATTGGACTTATAAGGATGTGTTTTGATAGGTGATTCATTTGGTGGGAAGAAATATGGATCAAAATTGGTTATTATTAGTTGAGTTCTATGGAAGATATCACCATGAACCAAATGAATAGTTTTTAATTAAATTTTTTCATTGTATGATATATGGGTGTTGTTAGTAACTATCATAGTGGGTTTTTATAGAGTCAACTAGTGGTTAGGCCTTAGATGGGTTGCATGCTTTATACTTAGAGTATTATAGTGTAACTATGTTGATGTCATGTAGTAAAATTCAGTGATTTGAGTATGAGTTGATGACCAAGGTGGTTTTGGATGTGTGGTTCTAATACCAAAAAGGCTTATTATATACAATATGTTTTATTATGGGGAGATTATAATGAACCGTGTTTCCCCAGATTCCGAATTTTAGAATGTGTTGGAATTGTTTAGTTTGAGTGGTTTATTAGGGGTAAAATTTTCATTTTACCATAGAATATGTCATTGAATAATATTTATAACCACAAATTTGGTCCTTAAAAAGGGTATTTACTCTAGGAAAAAATTTTGGTAGAATTATGAGCAGTTCATGTTATGGCGAAATATTTAATATTTAATAAATTTAATATGAAATCATCTGTGCGAGTTTGGGTGGAGATATCAATTGAATAAATCATCATATTTAGATTCCAAACACATATTTGGGTCTGGAATGTGGGTTATTTTCTTATGATATTTATAAATATGATTTTGGTTTAGGGACTCGGGTCGAGTGTTTAAATGGGAAATTAATTAAAAAATTAATTAATTTAAAGAGTTAAGGCATCCATTCACCCCCATTTTGGCTCTAAACACTTAAAATTAGAAGGGGGAGATGGTTCTCCTTTATGTGAAGACTGTTCTAAGGGGAAAAGAGTGATGATAAGATGGGAGACTTCCTCATTGGTAGAGATCGAGACCATATCAAGGAACAATAACTTCCATGAGTGAATTAGGACCTGAAGCTTCGATGCGTATACCCTGAGGTAGGCTATTTTTTGATTTTTATGACATGATCCCAATAAATTAATTATTTTTATGTTATGATTCCCTTTTATAACATCAAATGACTCAACGAGGTTTGATCTGTACCTAATCATTGAAAAAGAGGGGTTTTTGGAGGATCAATGGTGATTCAAGTTTGAAAATCTAGATCACATGGCATGTAGTTTAGAAACACATGTTGTGTGTTCTTCCTTTTTGGGGATGATGATATTTTTATGAGTACACACTA
The DNA here is from genome assembly GCA_963277665.1 of Viscum album. Lineage (NCBI taxonomy): Eukaryota > Viridiplantae > Streptophyta > Magnoliopsida > Santalales > Viscaceae > Viscum > Viscum album. The sequence goes on from OY728128.1 coordinate 474,567,114, forward strand.
TATATAGGGTATACATGTCATGTACTAGAAATTTTATGTGTAGCTGAGTAAATGGGCAAACAACTATGTGAGGGAACTTTTCCATAAAGATTACACGACCATACCCCATTAGGGTCACATGCCATATAGAAGTACATGTCCAGAAAAAAAACATGTCTAGGGAATGTAAGTTACACGGGTAGGTATCCCGTATAGGTTTCACAACATATACGAAGCCTACAAGCCATGTACATGGGTTTTACATGTGAATTCTAGTTGGAGTACACACACATGTGGGAATGTGTGTGTAACCTCTATGTAATGGTGAATAAACCCTATATAATGACCCTTGGTTATAGTTTTGAGGGGTTTGGATGTTTTATCACCCCAGAGATAGAATTGGACTAAATAGGAGTCCTCTTTTGGGGTTTCTCAAATATAGAACATCATCTTAATTTATTTATTTATTGAGAAAAAAATAAAAGTACACCTCAATAATAAAGGGGGGAATCCATATAATAAGAACTAGAATGATGCAAATTAAGGTGGTATGTAGTGATGAATCCTGAGAGCATCACATATAATCAGAATCATCCCTTAAGAGAAATATTATACTCATTATGATAGTTTGTAATGACAACTTCCAGATTGGATATAAAAGCGATATAGTCCTCCACCTTGTTTCCTTCATGCCAAGTATATAGAAATTCCATTTTGTTACACATGAGGCTTATACACCTATGGAATATATAGGAAATTAAACATGGATTATCATGGGTACTCTTTAAGGAGTAATAGAGGATTAAGAAATTAGTCTCAACCTCTAGTAGATTGACATTCCTCTGTCTTAAAATAAGGAGGCCTGGGAGCATAGCCATTTACTTGGATTTGAGGGAGTGAACTTCCCCAAATAATACTGAGTATGGAAATATGAAGCTATATTTGGGGTATCACACCACTCCTCCACGCATGGAGCTCGTAGAGAATGAACCATCTGTATTGATCTTGTATCCTGAGCCATGTAGACTCCAACGTACTCAGGGACCCTATGAAGCACCACAAGACGAGTAGGGAGACGACATACTATTGAAAAAAGGTCTCAAAGTGGGAGTGTCATTATAGTTCATTAATAAAAGGTTCATGTTCCATATTAGGTTTCTATTTATCATAATCAACATTCTACTTGAGCACACACCTCCCTCAAACCAAATGTTATTTCTTGTATGCCCTAAACACTAACATCCCATAAGAAGAACTAGATCCCTTACTTTCCTACAACGACCCACCTGTTCTGATCCCTATAACCACCTTTTAAGGTAGGTAATGTCCAAATTGTCACTATAATGGATACCTTTAAAATATTCAAAATGATCCATCTAATAAGATCCCAAACTACCTTGAAAAATAAGTGCTTCGAAATTTCCTCCATTTGTTCCCCACAACATGAACAACTTGATGCTAAATTGATGCTGAGTCTTTTGAAATTATCATCCATGGATAGTTATTTATTTCTTACCCTCCATAAAAGATTGTTGAAATTTTAAAGCACCTCCTTACACCATAAAATGTTTCCCCATGGATCCAATTGGTACAAAGGAGTAAGAAGCTTTCAATAGTACTTCATAGAGAAATGTCTTGAAGATGATTTTGTACAAACACAATGATGTGGTTCATAATTTACATCATTGAGGTCCCAAAATCACCATTGTTCATTATTTTGAATATCATTTATTAGAACCAGACAGTACTAGCCCTACCTAAAGGTAATAACATTTTCCATATAACATAGAAACCCAATCACATACCCCACCTAGTTGTGGTTCCAAAAAGATATGTATCCCCTACCCACAATCCAATGAGCAAAGCCCCTGAGATTTCAATATTAAATCTTAACCACATGATTAAATAAACATCTCGATGTTTCTCTTTACCCAACAACAAAAACATCAGTTGCACGACTCTAGATAGAAGTACCCTCAACCACATCCCACGTAAGTTTTTCATGCATTCCATGAATGGTATCTTGGATATTCTTCACCTTAATGCCTCTAACCTACTATGATATTTCCAATCTCGTTCAAGACTCCCAATGACATTTACCATCTATAAAGGCATCCTATATAAAAGATGCAAGGATATTATCACTATTGTCTAAGACTTATATTGTATCTTTGATTCTCAAGAATTCAAGAATCAGAATAGACACAAGCACACTATTGACTAAAGTGATCCTCCCCCAAAAGATAAGATACAATTATTCCAATTCATTATATGAGATATTATCAATTTCATAATCTGATCAAAATGGTCAATGTAGAGTCTTCATAGTGATATAAGAGAACATAAGTAAGTCATGTGAAAACGTTTCCATTTGATATGCATAATTTTATATAGATCATCTATTCTTATATCCATCAACTGACAATATATATATAACATGCTTTTCACCCGGTTGATAACCTTATTGATCCATTTGCAATAGATTTCTAGGAAAATGTTCATACTCATAACAAATCTCTTTCTACCATTATGGAATATGATTAAATCATCTACAAACATAATATGAGATATTCATGTGGACGGGGCCTTATAGTGATAAGGAATAGAGTCACTGCTAGAGATTCTCTTACTCATATTTCTTTTGAGAAAATCCTAAGATAAAATGAAATTGGTCAGGGAAAAAGGGTCCACTTTCATTAGAAAATGTTAACAAGCCCATGTTTAGAAGCCCAAAAAATATATGTCTATCTAGGAGGAATTCAATAATAATAAAATAAGGACAACAACCCATGTTGAGACGCCCATTTTTTCGCACCATAATGATGAAGTTCCATTCAATATGGTCATATACCTTATCCATGTCAATTTTATCATTCAAATTCGATCCAATGACCTTTTAATTATTGTTTCAAACTAATTAATGAATCATTAAAATGGATACTTGGATCATCTTACCCTTAACAAAACCATGCTGCTCCTTAGCAATCAAAATAGGAAGATCGGTCGAGTGTCTTTGACTGATGATTCCATCAAGTACCTTGTATGGAAATTTTCACATGCTAATGGATATGTAATGATGATGGGAGGTGGGATCTCTAATCTTAGGAATATAAAAAAAAATGGTAGCACATGTAACATGTTTCCACCCCCCCATAAAAAATACCAAATGGCCCAGACCAAATCATGCTTAACCAGGTCCCAAGATTGTTTGTAAAAGTTTCCCAAAAATCCATTCGAACTTGGTGACATTGATGGGTTGAGACTTCTCATCACCTCTATGAATTACTTCTCCTCTGATAGTGCCTCCAAGAGTTCATTAGTAGAACGGGAAAATGGGGATGAAATTGCTTCAAGTAAATCATTGCACCTCCATAGATTTCCGACATTCATACTAGGGTTGAGACCAGCTATAAGGGATTTGAAATGTGATTCTTCCATACTCCCCAAAACATCCCTATTATCGCAGTAACATATATATTCCAATATAATATTTGGGATATGAAGTACCTGCTTCTCTTTTATGCATGTGTGAAAAAAATTCATGTTCCTAACTTCTTCTATAAGCCACTTGATATTCGAGTGTTCCTGGACTATCTATTCTTGTCTCAAAATCATGTTTGTGAGTATTTACTCCTCGATCGATATATCCTTAATAATCATGTTGCTGTTATTGTTTTAAAGGATAAGATCAATATGTTCAATTTTTTTTGAGATCACGTCAATTTCGTTGAAACATGGAGGTTTTTTATTGATCCATGAGGTGATATCCACTTTGATACATAAAATCACGCAGCGAAAACTTATCCATTGAGGATCCTAGATCATACTATCCCAAGACTCGTAGACCACATGGTGATGACCCGTTATGTCCGTTCACTATTAAGAGAAATTAAATTGAAATTATCCACAATTTTTAGGAGATAGGGACACTAGAAGAGGTGAATAATTATAGAGGATACACAATAGGTGAGAAACCGTTGATTTTTGAAACATTATAATGGAATGGTCATTCACTAGAAACTTATCAAGATTACACAATGGTAGAAAACACCTTTTATGACTTTTACACCATGAAAAATGATAACCTAAAAATCCATTATCTAATTGTTCACAACAAGCCATACTCTACAAAAAGGGTTGGGTGAACATGAAAATGTATGGTGGTCTGTAAAAGGTTTGGGCCTGAGGTTATTTAACTTATGAGGACTTACTTCGATGGAGCCCTATGAGGATGTGATATTCTAGGGTTTTGGATGAATGAGGTGGTGCCCTAAGAGAGAGTTCGTGGCCTAAGAGTTTGTTTATTACCAACCAAAGTTGTAGAGATGTGGATTATGGGTGTGGGAATTTTGACACACCTTGTTATGTTTTTGTTGGTTTCTATTGAGTCTTGGTGTATGCCCATGGGGTGATTGTGTTGTGGTTTGGATTACACGTTAGAGCCTGGTATGCTGATAGGGGTCGTTATAGTTTCATTATTAGATTGAGGATATATGCTCTTATTTGACATTGATTATTGCAGTGGAAATGATTTTCAATATATATATATATATATGATATTAGGTTTGATAAGGATTCTATATGTAGTATGAGATCAGGTTCAAGACTGAATGTACTGGATCCATGATAATAGGTGCCATACTAATGTTCAAGGAACTATGAGATTAGGTTATACACTAACTCTATAGGAACCATGAAATTAGGTTATATATTGATTATATGGGAACTGAATTACAGGGTGGTGGACTGACACTATTCAATCACATATTAGGTGAAAAAGGGATAGTCTAGGAACCAAAGTGTGAGATAATGGATTGATGATATGAATTTACAAGTTTAGGTGTCGGACTGATTCTCTAGTCAACATGATTTATAGTTTAGGTGTCTTATTCCTGATATGAGAAATCCCAGTTATGAGACTTGGGTTATGTTCCAGATATATTCTCTATGAATTGATTGTACACTGAGTGGTATCTAAGGCACACTAACGCTTTACATCTAGGGTTTAGATTTTAAAATGATGCTCCCTGAAATACTATTATAATAGCTTGGGTTAAATGTTAGAATTATGCTCTGGGTTGTGGTTTTACTTTAACATGTGATGAGAACCTAAGACTGATGCTTCTAGGTACTCAGTAAGATATAAAAAATAAAGTCACGAGGTTTGGTTGGGGGTTATATGGGAGTGGATCCAACATGTATTTTAGGATTCACAATCATCAAGACATTCTAAAATAAATCATGGTGTTGGACATAATAGATATGGTTGATTAGAGTCATATAATTCATGATTTATATTGGATTTATTTTTATTTAATTGAGTTATTTTTCATCTATGCTATAAATATTTCAAGATCATAAACTTATGGTTGTAGATTATAGGTTCATCATTAGTGGTGGCCTACTGAGATTTATTTCTCACAACCTATACATGCACCTTGGTCTGCATGTAGAAAGTAGATCCACTATTAGGGTTAGAACACATTAAAGATGGGTAGGTAAGAGGCCCATGATTTTATTATTGAGAGGGTTTCTCATGTGGAGTTTCATGATCAGGTTGGAGCAGCACGACATGATGTCAGAGGCCCGATATGTGATATGGATCAGAGTTGGCATTACGGCCTGTTGTTTTTATTTTCAATTGTTTATTTGGTAGATGTAATCGACCTAGGGGGAGATTGATGTTCTATGTATATCTTCTCTTTTTTATGTTATTATATTAGGTTTCTATTTAATTTCATTTATTCTTCGCCATTTTTTGATGTATATGATGTCTGGATATTTACTTATATTTGTGAACTCTAATATGGGGGTATATTCTCTTCAATATTAAATCATATACCCTGGATTCTAGTCGGTGGCCTCTGCTGTATACGGAGTCCCTCTTGAGGTATTGTTGTTAACCAGCTCAGGGCATCGATTTTAATGGCACGTGGGTTGGGAAGTTACAAAATTAAATCCTATAAATGATTTTAGTGAAAATAATTGGATTATTAATAATATTTAAGAACTAATTCTAGTTTTTATTTTTTTTTAAAAAAATGGGACATTGTAAATTAATAAAATAATAACACTATAGTAAATAAAAAATAATATTTTCCACTATTATTTGAATGATAATGAATTTTAGAAAAATCCCAAAAATTTTCTCAAATATAGTTCTGATATAGTAGTTTTAAAAATTATGTTCTTTTTATCAAATAAAATTTTCTAATAGTTGAAAAAATAGTTTATCTTATTTTCTCAAAAAAAAAACAAATAAAATTTATTTTTGATGAAAATGTATTTTGTAATAGTATTATAACATTACTAAAGAAATTGCGTGTTTATTTCTTAAGCATTAGTAAATTATTTTTTATTGAGTATGACAGTCGTATATTTTTCATAATGTGCTTATTCTTATTAACACCCAACAACTAAATTTATATGTTACAATGGTCATATTAATATTTCATAGTTTTTTGAAACATAGAGGTGAATGTTTTATTCAACATCATTCATAGAATTCTTTTAAAATCACACAACGTTTCATTCTCCCCCTTTACTAAATGGAATCCTATCAATTTTATTTTATGTTCTATAATCATGTTTTTTACATTTGAAAATAATATTTGAAAAAACCACATCATTAAAAAGGATTAATAAAACTCCCACTTAGAAATAGGGATAGGTTAACACGAAGGTCATACAAAATATCACAAAACAAGGTTATCAAATTGAATAACATTAGTGGGAAGTGAAACTGTGGACATAGAAGAGAAATCTAACTCTTAAGGACAAGTAGAGTTTAATAAAGAAATTTTTTTGGTAAAAGTTAACAACTAGAGAATTTTAAATCTATAATGGGATAGAAGACCATCAATTAATTAGAAATAATTGTAATTGGATACAATTTTAATTTCATTATAAATTTACTATATTTGAGGACTTATGTTTCTATATATACTAATAACATATGGAAATAAACTTTCTTCACACTAATAATTTCATTCTAGAATAAATTTCCAAAATTATCTCATCCTTTCATCAAATTATCAGTATCGAAAATGATTTTTAATTCTTGAATCACTTAAATAAACTTATGACTTATCAAATAATACACATTAGGCTAACAAGATATTCCACTTTTATTTAACATTTAATAAAAAAAATGAAATGTATAACACATGATAAGATAATTTCTAAAATTTAGAATCATTCATATAAGTAAACAATACAATTTTTTAAAAAGTATCAATAATAACACAAAAGGTTAAAATTAGATTATTTCACAAATAAATAACTCTACATAAAATTTATCATAACAAAAAATCCTATATGGGACTAAAGGGTTCTTCAATTTTGGATATTTATGTTAAGAATAAATCATATATGGGCCTATAGGGTTATTCAATCCTTAATATATTATTCTTCCCCCACAAACATAGTAAAATAATATAATCATCTCAAAATTTCATCAAATAAAAATCGAAAAATTTGTATCTATGACTCTGAACTTATGGAAAATTTAAACTTATAAACCCATTATTATATCCATATCTCTTATGTTATCATAATATGAATTAATATTTCCATAAAAAAATAAAAAACTACTTATTACTCAAATAAAATCACAGACTATTCTATAAATATGATACACTTCATTAAGGATTTCCATAATCACCGTTTCAAAAATCACTAACTAATTTCAAGGACACCAATAATATTAAAATTAAGTCATGAATGTCAATCATTAAATTACCACTAATATAATTTTCTTGGTAATTGGTACCTTTCAATATAAAATTTAAATTTAAAAAAGGAGATCAAATGTGAAACATTCTATTTTTGTATCAGCATTTTAATATCTACAATACAACTTATAAAATATAATTATAATATTTTAATATGTAAAAACATCAATACCAACACTTTAATGAATGAAATATCATTAACTATTTTCGGGTCTAAGAGTTATCACTTGGATTTGGGAATTTTCTTGGATAATGACCATATTACCCACACATAAGACATTAAACTATAAATGGTGCCTTTGGTTGAACTTCATATCTCTCTATATAAATATTTATTTTTTCTTGAAAATTCATTGATAAATTACCTTTATTTCCAAAAAAATCATTTTGTTGTTCTGTTGAGATATTCTATAAGGTTTTCCATTCCACATTTCTAACATGAATAATATTAATATTTCATTCCTCCATGGTATTCACCACTCGATATCTCGAAAACTCTATCTTTATATTCTTTGGTGATTCTAAAATCTGGTTAGGTGGAAGATGTTAATCATATATCAGGATAAATAATTAAGAAAAATAAATATATATTTCAATATAGATATCATCCAATTTGGTTTCTCATAATCCCCATATTTTCAATCACATTCAGTGTTAACAAGATACCACATCATTCTAACCATATACAAAAACTAAAAACAATATTATGATAAATTATAATTATAGTGGGAAACCACATAATATTTACCATACCATTTTTTGGATGTTTTCCCTATATATAATTACCCTCAAAGACCATATTATGGTTATGTTCCCTCATCTATGTTTTCTTAAATCTAATTCACAAGGTTTCCACTAAAAATGTTTTGATACCAACTATGAAAACCTAAACCCCAGTCACTTTGTGATGTTTCTTATTTTATCAAATTTACATAGATACAAGGGATCTCACAATATAGGATTGAACTATTTATCATTCTTGGAAAAAAATATACATAAAGGATTCATGTATTACCATAGAAATATAATATACCATGCATGAAAACATTATTTGATATTTTATGTTATTCATAATATTTTTCATCAAATATTTGTTAAAAGAAAAAAAATGGTAAGATGAGATTCTTAATAATATTTACTTGAAATATAATTTATCCTAAATTTATTCATTAAAATCACCATGGATAATTACATAATTTAAAGAACATGTCAATTAGTCATGAACATGAGCATAAAATGCACCCATGGATAATATCAATATATTAATCTCTTGGATAATAACAACTAAATTCTCATTGAATGATATTATTATTATTTATCATCATGATTTAAGGCATCGTGATATCTATGTCATGAAATAAATGATGAAATATATCTTAATTGACGGTTAGGTAATCATCAAAAACCCTTATAATGGGAGCTTATTAATTTTTGTCATGAGACATGTTGATGCATTGAGACGATATAAAATTTTAGTCCCCAACCATTAATACATTTCCAATGAATTCCTTATATATCAAAGGATAAATTTAATTCTGGAAAAATATTCCTCATCAAAAAATGTCTGTATCGAGTAATGAATATAGATTATCATTAATTCCTCATTAAATAAATTAAATTTCAAAGAAAAACATCATATTAAATCATGATATATGGTTCAAAAAATAATTATATTCATGATACAAATAATATGGATATTTATTAGAAACATAATGTACTAATGGTTACTAGAAAGTAAATGTTTCAAGATAAATGTAATGTCAAAAAACTAATAAAGTGATAAATTATTTCCATTAATTCATCTGAAACATAGTTTTTAAATAAATTCATATTTTTTGTAGAATAAAATAAAATACAAGATAAAAAAATTCCTAAAATGTGTTCTATTTGTAATAAAGTTGTAATATTATATAATAACCTAACGACCGTAAAATAGTTATGGTAGTGTTAATGTTCGTCAATGCTGTATAAGTTAAAAAACCATTCATTTTTTGACTTTTTGAAATGAAATTTAAAAATGAACCTTTTTAGGATAATAATAATAATAACTCCTTTTAAGACATGTAAAAACATAAATTATAACATTATATTTCATTAATAAATTATTTTATTAAATTAAAAGGACTTTTTTAAAAAAATTCAAAATTTTGGATATAAAACAAAAAATAGAACTGATCAAAAGAGTAATGATATCAAAATTTCATTTAAACATATATCCTTAAACTATACCGTTAATTATATAATTATTCATCAGGATTAAATAGATATTATAGTTAAAATAATCAAATGTAAATTTTATTCACCATATATAAATAAATAGGTTTATAATACGAAATATGTCTCAATAGATTGAAAATTGAGATGAAACCCCTTACCAAAATCATACATATAAGATAAGAATAAATTAATTATTTTATTATATATAGAACATTTAATTCCACATAAACATAGTGGATATAAAACATAAATAAATAAAAAATAATTTCACACATAATCATTGAATATCAAAATTAATGAAGACGTACAATAGAAAAATGAAAAAAAAATTGAGGTACGAAACCACTTACCTTGGGTCCAACTCATCATGTATGTTCATTATATTCCTTAATAATATTATTAAGTTAATTATTTAATTTATCAGGATCCTTTTTCATGTTTATTATTCATCTAATTTTATTTATTTTCATGTTACATTTAATTACTTAATAATTAAGTTAATATCTGAGGTTTTGAGGATATTTAATTCACATATCCATTTTTACCTTGGAAGTTTGACTATGTTAAAAAAAGGTCATTTTTCCATAAAATCTAGATAAATAATCATTAAATAACTATAATTTTGAATAAATAACTTATAATTTTTAAAAACAATCAAAAAATAGTGGTATGAAAAATGAACTATGTTATAATCATAGAGAAGGTAGGTCATGCATATTCATCAATAACATTATCCATTTTTAAATGATCATGTTAAACATGTGGTAAGTATTAATTTAAAGTAAAATAATAATAATTATACTATAAATAACTATAATTTATTTAAATAATATCATATATACCATTGCTATGATGAGATAGTAAAAAAATCATATCTCTTAATGGAGGTGGTTATCCACACTTGTGCCCAAAAAATGTTATCATTTCTGTATGAATGTGAAGGTCAGAAAAAATATATGAAGAATTAATTTTTTATATTGATAAATATTTCATGTATATATATATATATATATATATTATATGAAATCCATCATTATAAAAATCTCTGAGTGGTGGTGATTGAAAATGAATTACATTAGTTTGTGAGACAGTACTCCATTGTATATACGAATAACAGTTTTGTTTCCCATTTGATGGAAGAGGAGAGAGTTATAGGTTATATAGTTAATTTAATAATATCATATTATGTTGAAGATACATATTTTATTATCTATTTATGGTTTTAAGAAAATTTGAGGAACAATAAGAAACAATATTAATACACTCGAGTTAGAACAATAACTCTTCTTTGGACAACCTCATTTTTTACACCATAATCCCTCTAAGATTAGTATTCAGAAAAAAATAAGACATATATAATATGGTTAGGGGTTTTATAAATAAATTTTTAATTTTACTTGCCGAATAAAATTGATCTTTAAGTGAGGATAGATTATGAGAGTGGGTTCCCTTTTATAAGTGAGGAGAGGGATATTCTTTGAAGTAATATAATGTATTAAATTAATATAAATTATTTTTAACTTCCAAATGGACCAAAATTATTTAATTAAAATACAATATGAGTTTTAGTATAAATATTATCATCCAATAAAATCTTAACATGTTTTGGTTATGTTTTCACCCTTACCATTTAGTTTTAACACTCCATTAACCCTTTTGACAATTACATCAATATTAAAATTTTCCACACTTTAATGGCCCCGAATGTTACCAAACAATTGATAAATGTACCATAAATGAGAGATTAGTTTTTTAAATCACATATCGTTTATTTGGATAAATTTTAGATTATTTTAAATTTTAAATAATTTAATAATATATTATTTATTATAAAATACTATTAATCTCATTTTTTACACGATTAATTTAAAATGACTTTAAATAATTACAAAGGGGGAATTCAAATATATCCATTTAAAACGTCAATAAAATTTCATATATATAAATCTGTAACATTTTTGTGACACATAAATTTATTCCAATTATATAACTTTTAATATTATTATTTTTTATTTAATTTTTCTATTATATGAATAAATATTGTGTCGATTTTGTGTAATTATTTAAGGTCATTATTTCACCATTAAAGATTATAGATAAATTTTCATTGTAAATAAATATATATATATTATTTAACTATTTAGGAAAAAAAATATCATCTCCTTATCCTTATGTAAGAATTATAAAGACAATAAAATTCAGAGAATGACATTTTTACATTTCTTTTAAAAAAAATAATGTTAAAATTCATAGGAAAATGAAAAAATAAAAGACATATTAATTTTTTTAATGATTATAGTTGAAATATGTTTACCCAATGAAGTTATGGCTACTGTTACAATGATTTTCTAGTCCTTTTAATAATAATTGTAACCCAATTACCCGATTTACCCTTACCATGCTGATAATTATTTACTATAATTACTATTAATAGTGGCTAGAAATAAAAGTGAAATATTTACAAATTTGGAATTATTTATTTCTTATATGGAATATGTTCTATATTTTTTTTATTTAAATTTTTTTTAGAAACTAATTTATGATTAAAATTCAAATGGCAATGAAAAATATTTTTTTAGAAGAATGCAAAATTATGTATATAAATTTATTTTATACTAAATAAAATCATAAATTTTATTATAATTAAATTAATATAACAATTAATATTAATAAATATTTAATTTTAGTTATAAATAATTTTTTTCAAAAAATGGTAATTTCTAAATTCATGATAAAAAATACAGCATTCAATAAAATGTAGTATTTTCCTTATTCATTGAAAAATCCAAATTTTCCAAAAAATACCCAGAAATAACAGTAATATAATATTGATATGATGATTTAAAAAATTATTTTCCATTGATATAATAAATTTCTTGTTATTATAAAAAATTAATTATATTATTTTCCCATAATAACAAATAAACATCATTTATGAATTAAATGTTTCTATGAAGAATAAAATGATTTTAATAAAAACACTGAAAATTTATTTGCAATAAAATAATAAATATTTCTTTATTGACTATAAACATAATATATAATCCGTTATGTGGTTATTCATATTTACACTCTACAATTCAATGGTTAGGTTATAAAAATCCTATTTAAATAAAAATACATTATAGTTCATTTGAAGTCGGTGTTATGTGTTGTACATTATATCAAGAATAGTGTCCTAGTAAAATAAAAGGTTGTTAAATTCTTGGTAAGATCTATTTATTAATCATCTTGAGATGAATCAACTTAGGTTATATAAAAATATTACAATTTTAACATTATCTTATGAAACAATAAGATGAACCTATTTTTTACCTAAAATAATGTAATTCATTCTAACTATTATTTAATAAAAAATTTATTGTTCATCATATCAATCATACTAATTTATTATATACAATTCTAAAGATCATTTATCATTTATTTAATTTATTTCTAACAGATTATCCTTTTTGGAAAAACATAATTCAATGGTTGAAATTTTTCTTTAAAAACGTCATTATTCTCTACATTTCCATAAATTTCATATTTTATATTATTCTTAAAATAAGGAATATTTTATTCTTATATAATTTAAGTTGATTCATTTTTTACAATGATTTTTTTGAAAATATTATATTTTTGAAACATTACATCTAATACATTCAAAAAAGTATATACTTACATGTCATCTTAATTTTGTTATTGTTATAGACGAGCAATAAATGAATGTATATAAGTGATAAAAGTTTAGGTGAAATTGAACAGATAATAATTAAATAAAAATTTCACAATGGGATTAAACTTACACATACTCTTTATTGGAATAATTATATTATTTTACAAGATAAGTGGAAATTTATATGATAAAAAATTACCACTTTTACTTCCCCAACAATAGGATTATCCTTATTCTGACTTTTCATAAGATTTATCATTAATAACATCCTATAATCTCTCATATTTATATTTTTTAATTATTTTGAATGATGTTCCATGTTTATTTGGAAAACATCATCCTTTGTATATTATAACATCTCCCCAACTACATCCAATCAAAATAAAATTGTGATATATGATTTGTTTAATTTTTCCCAACATTTTTTATTCGAACCATTGCACATGCTTATACGAATGGAGAATTAACACATCACTGAAATAATTGAAACAATAAGAAAAATAGAATGTAAATAGTTAACATTTTCTAAAATATTTTCCATGATCACACATAATGTGCTTCAATAAAACCTTTATATCTCAATTTCATATATAATAGATATATTTATCACTGATGTAATATAGTAATTTTAATTTATGGGAAGGTATTATCCTTAAATAAATACCTTATTTAAGTGTTTGTGTATCATACTTAATATATTGAAAGATTTCATCCATGAATAAGAAAACTATTTCTAATTTTCTTTATCTTCTAACAAATTATTCATTTTAAAATTCATCTAGTTGATAATTATCCACCATCAATAATTATGAAAATAATATTCTTATTTTAAAAAAAATGTCACTACTTCAATAGTAATATCTACTTCCCTAGTAGTATCTTTTCAAAAAGAAATGAATGAATAGAATCTTCCACCATGTTATACAAATATTTAGATTTATTAACTAATGAATATGAATGTATATCTTCATTTTATTCTTCCTCATTAATATGTATATTTTGAATAGGTATATAACATCCCAATCAACTAATTTTTCAATGTTATATTTCATATAAATATTTTATAATATAAAAGAGCACTAATTATTATCACAAGGATATAAAGAAGGAATAAATTCACTATCTATTATCCATAATTAAAAAAAATCCTTCAAAATATGTATATCAGAATCACTTCATTTCATAAAAGAAATGAATTTTTATAACCATACATTTAAACTCAGTTAATAAAGTCAATAATATTCTACAACAAGCAAGTTAGATTCAATATATCTTCTCAATCTATTTACATCACCATTATATCTTTAATAATTTTATATCCTCTATTTATACATGGGATTGATTTTTCAATCATCTATAAAATTTTGAATCAAGGGACTTATGTACTCCGATCATTGAATTTCCCTCATTCCAAATTAGTTAGTATTCCATTTCCACTTACTTTGAAAAAATATCCTCACCAATATGTATTCTTATTGAACTCTCATCCAACTCTCATCTTCGCTTCATCAATTTTCAAATAATCTCACAACTTATGGTTTGTGTTATTTTATTCATGAAGAATTACTCATTTTTATTACATTTAAATTTTCATCTAAACAAATCATTTTAAAATAAATTTAATATCAAAATTTAGAAAAAAATTATTTCTTAGACATTCCCATTGAATATTTTAACTCAACATTACCAATATCATGATCCTCTAAGGTTTTATTTTCTTAGACCCACCAAAATTTCAAAAATATTATTAAATACATCATGATCTTCATCTTTAGAACACAACATAAAAAAATCAAATTTAATCATTTAAAATATTCATCATCCATCATTATCCCACGATTTTACATGATAACAACTTCATCTTATGCTTCCAATAATTTATATTCATGAAAACATTCATTAGAAAAACCTTTGTAAATATATCAATATTAATCGTCATTAACTCTCGATCTTCAATAGATAATCATATGCATCCATAAAACATAATGCCTTCACTATAGATCCAACTTCTTGACATCATCTTATGCTTTGTAATTGAATGTTATCTCTTCATTCCGTCAAAAACATATATCTCTCACTTATGTTTCCACTTTTTATATCAACATTATAATACTTAATAAATCACCATCTATATTCATTAATCTGAATTGTTATAGAATTAGAATCATCATAGATATTACAACCAAGATCTTATTATTTTTTATATTTAATTAGCCTTCATAATTTTCATCATGTACATGATGCTTCAAGATGTTCCTCAACATTAATGTCCTATACTTATTCATTTATACATAAATAGATAATCAATAGAACTATTTTTTCCCTTGATTTAGAACCTATTTAATATTACATAACTATCTAAATCATAGTATAATAATACACAACTTATTTTCAATTTTACAAATTCCTCAAACTCAAAATAAAACTTTTGAATAGATGGTTCAATATTCCATCTTCATAAATAATATATTTTTATAATTTCATTGTGAATTATTATATGAATCTAAATATTTCATGGAAAATTAATATCCTTATTAAACATTAAATCATGATAAATTAGTCATTTACTTAAAGATATTTTTATTCAAAACTCATATTATACTAATGTATCATTATATTAGAATAACATATTCTAGATTTGTTAATTTAAGATCTTCACCTCATTCCCAAATACATCAATTAAAAAAATAGTACATATAGATACATTGAGATTTTTCAATATTCATTATTTTTAAATTTTTTATTCATCTTCTGGACTGTGTAATTAATCACTTATCTTTTTTAATGTTACTGTATTTCAAAAATTAACTATATCAGTAATGTTTATTTAATGAAAAAAGTACATACAATGTATTATAAATATAAAATAATAGATTCATAATTCAACTGAAAGATAGATTCTTATTTCATTAACTCACAAAGAGATACTAAAACTCATCATGATAATATTTTAGACTGTTTATTCATGAGACCTTACCAACAATCCCTATTTTATATTTTTTCTATCTAAAAAATAATCTAATATTTTCAAGTTGTATCATTATTATAAAAATCATCAATGAGTAGAATATTCCATTTTTCAATATTCATTTAAAATAATGGAATTTATCAAAAAACTGAAATGGAAACCAAAAAATATAAATAATTTATATATCATGAGAACCATATGATGCATCTCAAATTACATCTCAATACATTCTTCAATCTTCCCCCATCTATGAGATTGATTATCATTAAATAGACTCATTAATATCCTAACCAATTTCTCTAATTTATATAACTAAACCTATAATATAATAAATTTACACTTTTAAAGAATACAATAACATTTATCACAATTCATTTGGATTATATATGTTATTAAATAACTTATTTATAAACTTATAAGGATAGTTAGATCATATTCGTGTAACTTTGAATCTAATATAGCATTTTTTCATGAATCATTGTCCATTAATTAAGACAAAATACTTTTAAATATCATCATTTATATTTCTTATATTATACCCCTTTATTATCTCAATTTTTCATCAATATTTATGTTTTGTCCATTTAAATTTTCTGTCAAAATATTTTTTTTCATTGATTTAATTATTTTAAAAAATTATGACATTATAAACCACAAATTTCACAATTTATATGCTTTTTTCTATTCCATGTGTATATTATAATGTAATTAAATTGAATTTTTTTAGATAAATACTTTGTATCTATCAGTTCCATATTAGTATCTAGGTTGATCCATGTTTGGGGGAATCTTAATTGGTTTTTCATAGCTTTTAAAGTCTTAAATGGGGTTTAATCCTTTTTTTGGGGAAAACCACCATAGATGTAGTGCTGTACATTGTGGTCCTTGGTGTAATTATATGTAAAAATATATAATTAACCAACCTTTAACATTAAAAAAATATTGAGTTTAACATTATAAATTGATTTTCATATATTTGAGAATCATAATGGTTTAGGGTTTTAGATAATTTTTCAATTAAACATTCATAAATAAATATTACATCACAAAGTGGATAGATCAATTTACAATCCATTGTTTCACAAAAATAAAATCTTTTATGATATAACATGTTTTATATTCATTAAATATATTAAAAATTTTTATCTTCACCTCATCATTGTCCCAAATGATCCTTAAAACCTTTTGAGAAAATTTTAGAACATGGTATAAGAACAAAAATCACAGTAAGAGACATAAAAAAAATAAATAAACATGTTATTTTGTGAATATATATACATGTTTTTTTTAAATTAATCTTTCTGAAAAAACAATCATTTTATTACACATAAAAAAAATCTCTTTCCTAAATCTTTTCATAAAACATTTCTTATGAAATAAAAAAAGGAAAAATAAAAACGTAATTTTCCTATTTCAATCATTATAATATATGAAAATCTTTTCAGAAAAATTTCTACATTTCATCCTTAAATAATTTCATATACCATTTTTAATAGAATTGCATGAGTAATCACATGGGATCATAACATAAATAAAATGGTGTCATATTTTCGTGGAAATATATTAAATTTTTAAACAACATAAAACAAGATATAATAATAAGTCAAGGATAACTTCTAAAATAGAAACACATAGTGGACAATTCGGTTAGGTTTACTCAATAATCCCATAAATTATGTCTCATTAGACAAAATATTTACACAAGGAATTAGAGCCATATTGGGGAACAAAAATAATAACATGTTCATTTTTATGTGTTCAATAAAATGATATCAATCATAAGGAATAACCAATAAATTTAACAATGGAACAAAATGGGTTGTATAATATTTACTTATATTATAATCAATGGAAATTTCATAATGAAGGCATTTAATAAATTAATGTAAGGAATATATTACCCCATCAAATGAAGAATGAAAAAGCAAGATATATATATGATATAAATATATATTGAATTTAGAATCCTTCCATATAATTAAATAGATAGATAAAGAGAGTTATATAGATAATGGTCATAACCCAAAGAAAAGTATTGTTTATAGAGATCCCTTACAACCATGTTGAAGACATTACTAGATATTAAAATATCCATTCCCTTTAAAACCCTTTTTAAAATACATAGAATAAATGGAAATAAGGTTAATTTCATTGAATAAAACAAGGAATATTATAAATTATTCCTAGAATCAAGTAACTATTATGGTAGTAGTAAAAACCATTGACACTATATACATTAAATTAGGTCATTATTTTTTTATTTAAAGACTATAAAAACATTCCATATCAAATACATAAAAATATTATTGTCGAGAATATATGAATAAAAGTAAAAATTAATAAAAAATTTTATAATTAAATTATTTCCATATAAATACATTTATAAAATAATTTTATGAATATAGACATGAATGTGAATGATTTATAAAATTAACCACTAAAATGATTTTTTTAATGTAAAAGGTGCCTTATGTAAAATCATAAAGATTATTTTTTTAAACTTTTTTATGTAATTAAAATATTGTAAAAAATGTTATTTATATTACTTTGAATGATAAATAAAATTTTTCTTCAATCTTTTGGAAGAACATCAATATGGAAAAAAGAGTTAAAATAGATTCTTTAAAAGGGTATTTTTTAAAATAATGTCCCGTTCATTTGGATAGACTCATCATGTGAACTCATTATCTTACATAATAATAAATTTATGTTTATTATTTATATTCTTATGAAACATTTTAATTTTAATTTTTAATTTTATTTAAATTATTACCATGTTATATATGAATTCTTCATCAATTATGTTCTCATTGGATATTTTTATGATATATTGCTTGTATGTCCAAAATGGCTTCAGTGGGTTGAATGTGGTCATATAGGTCACTAATAAATAATATATAGAATATAAACCCTGAAATAATTGAATTTTTTATACATAAATTATACTTTTAAAGCAATCAATGACTACAGGTAATGAAAAATGAGTTATCTTACAATCACAGAGATAACTTGTTGTACATACGCATGAGTAACATTTCCATTTTTTTAATAATAAAGATATAAATGATTTAAGTATTATTTTATATATCAAGAATAATAAGTATATAAAAAAATATCATATTATGCATTTAGAAATAATTATATATACCATCCATGTGATGCTACAAGAAAAAATGAATCACTTTGCTTTGTGGAGGTGACAATCCACACGTAAGTGAATCCAATGTAAAAATATTTCAATGATTTGAATGATAAAATAATATATGATATATTTATTATATAGAATGTAATTTTTTTTCATGAATATAATATATATAAATTAAATACATCATGATTAATATCCATGATATGTGATGATGCAATATGAATTACATTTGATCACAAGGCAGTAGTCCTTTATACAGATTAATGATGAATTAATTTTAATTTGGGGGAAGAATAAATGAATATAGGTTAATATATTAATTTAATTAAATCAAATTATATTATAGATAAATATATTATAATTTCATTAAGGTTTAATATGATTTTGAGGATGTGGAAGGTGAAACCAAACTATAACACTTTTTTAAATACTATACTTATTCATTAGACAAGTTCGTTTTCATTACACCTAAAACCCTATATGTTTAGTATTATTAAAAATTAATGACCTATAGAACATTGGGAATGATGATAGGATATGATCTGTATAGGTCTTGGCCAATAATAATTTCTGTTGAAGTGTGAATAAAAGAGGAGTTAATACCCCATTTTATAAGAGAGGAGAGGGACATAATCAGAATTTCTAAAAATATATAATTAATATAAATTAATATTTATTGAGACAGAGATAAAAACATATATAATTTGAATATTGGATGTTGGTGGGAAATAATTATATCATACAATATAATTTTTATTTGATTAGATTATGTTTTTACCAATATCTATTTATTATATCCTGTGTTACCCCATTTTGACAATTACAATGATAATGAAGCTTTTTAAAATTTAGGGGTCAATATAGTTACTATAAAAGGAAAAATTTTCCCTTAATGAACCATAGATTATAATTTAAAACATAGAACATAGAATAATGAGTTGACTGAATATAGGACTTTTAGGATGTTTAAATATCTAAATAATAATTTATTTATTATAAAATATCATTTGTGTCATTTTTAAAACTATTATTTTAATTTGAAATTGAAAAAACATGATAATAATAACAATGTAATCTAATACATTTAAGAAACAATAAAATTTAATATTTATCCAGAATATTATAATACAACTACAATTCTCTCAAATTATATTATTATTAATATTTTAAATATAATTTATTTTATTTTTCTATTAATCATATAAATATTGTGACAACATTTTATAAGGATTGAAGGTAAATATTTCATTACTAAAAATTATGAATCAATAAAAATGATAAAAATTACTTTATAATTAAAATGATTCTTTATAACCAAATGTAATTTCTTTTATCTCCGCCACAAAATATTATTGTAAAGATGAACGTTTTGAGCTAGAGGTAATTTCCAAGGTAAATTGAACTTTTTTAATTAGTCGATGGGAAAAATCATAAATTATGTCACAGAACATAATTATGAGAGTTAGTGAAAATAAAAGTGTCATTTTATATGGTTTGGATGTTCCAAGAAGTGTTTCATGATTCTGGATGAGTATTGGGTATGGTGAGCCTTGAAATGATCACTTTCTATGACAAACATACATGGTGCATTGTGTGTTTAAATAGAGTGTCCCCTCATAAGAAACTGTATAATTATATAAGGGTGTGGCACATGGGTTTTTTACTGTCAAGGTAGGTGTGTAAAACCATATATAATGTCAGTAGTAAATTTCAACAGTAGGTGTATGGGATGAGAAGAGATTTCGAAACTGTGCTCCAAGACGCATGGTTAGTGCCACAAAACCCATAGCACCACATGGTTGGAACACAACTAGAATAAACAATGCATCCAAACCATGTAGGGTATGTAACATAAGCAGTGATAGAAACATGATTGGCACAATGTTTTCCAAACTATGTGGTCTAAACATGAACATCATTAGAGGTGGAAAATGATGATTTTATTTCTACATCCCTTCAATGGTTTACAACTGTTTTCCCTCCACCATTTTCCAGAATCGCCCATGCACATGCCTAGATATCCCTTTTCCTCTTTTTTAATGAATATCCTCCATTCCATTTCCAAATTTAACACCATAAGATGTATTATAAGACCCATAGTAAGTCTAAAACCCATCAAAATTGATTATTATTTTGTCTATCCATTCAAAATTCAAAATATGCGGAAGTTAATTTTTTTTATAATTATGGAATTTTTATAATATTCCAATTAATATAATTTATAATAAAATAAAATCCAAATATTGGATGAAAGGACCATCCTGAGAATATGGTAATATATAATTTATCCCTTAATATAATAATTTTTTATAGCCTATTCCATAGTTCCACGCACCGGAAACTCAAGGAATTCATTATTAAATTATTAAATCATTAAATTAACTGATTAAACAATTATTTAAACATGTTATTACACTCTTATGAATGGTTGGAGGTTTTAAATATCAACTAGAACCACCCTTGAGGTGGGACAGTTCAATTTTTATGATTATTCCACCCATGGAGTTATTTGATCTCACCTATTTTTAATGGGATCCAAATAAATTAAATGAATTATTAATGGATTATTACCTCAATTACCACCAGGTTGTTTATAAATGAGAGGTGGAAATATATGGGATAAATGGATGGTGTTGAATGAAAATTAAATTCCCTTTACTCATGCTAGTTTTTTAGTTGATTAATGAAATTACATGGACATTAACATGGCCCTACTTATCATCCCATATTTGGGAATTAATTTAAGAAGTGAAGAAGAAAAATTAAAATTTTATGGGAATGGAAACTCACATGGATCCTTGCGTAATAATATGATTTAGGTTAAAATATGGATTTCATGGTATGGAACTAGTCTGAAGTAACATGATATGGAACCATTGACTACTTATATATATATTTCATTAGATGGCTTGGATTCTAACCGTAAATCCAGATTACATGGACCACCTCAAAGATTCTCTTAGGGTTCCACCCAAGGATTTACCAATTTTTCTATGGATGCACTCCATGGAATTGAAGTGGACACCTGGTTAATATCCTTGGGTCTTAGCCCTTGTAGGTTTATATTTCACTGAATTATTTGTGGATAAGCTCTATATACTAGAGCAGAATGGCTTAGTGATTGGTCCTTGGTCCTAGACCACATAGGTAAGATACATGATTACTTGGATTATGCAATGTTTTTTTAATACATGATATACCCTAATAGGATATAGTGGTTGATTTCTATGTTTATATTTACTCATCACATATTCACTCCTTGTTATAATATGTTCGCTTAGAAAAGAATGCATCACTTATCCTTACAAATATTTTCATCTTATATATGTAATTTTCTATATCCTACGTTTTCAGAAATGATTTGTTATAGACACCATTGGTGGTGGCCTACTAGGTATATGTAACAATTTTATATTCCTCTATTATGTATCAAAAAAACATCATGTTTGTTGGATCCGGTTCATGGATTGTACATGATTATTTTTATCATTCTATGCTTGGATAGTTTATGGGAGAAAAGAACCGATCCTATTATTATGATGCTAATGGTGATATATGTGGTGACTTTTATTTATTTATTTCTACTTTCATCCTGACTATGAACTATTTATACCTACCCATATTTATATCAGAGCATGTTCTTGCATGATTAATCATTAATTTATTATTGATGGAATGTTGTTATAATATTCCACTAAATTCATTTATTATGTATTATTATAATTTTTTTATTGATTCATTTGGTATAGTATCCCCACTACAGCTCCACTACACCCTTGATTATAGTCATATCCCTCTAATGTATGGGGAGGTACTCTTGAGGCCCAATGGAAAACCAACTCAGGAAAACATTCTAAATGTATCCAAATTCTAGAAGTTACAAGTAGTATAAGATCTTTGTTTTCCTTTTTTCATAATATTTTGTGTTTGTAGATAGTAGAGTAAGAATGTGTCAGTACTTATTAATCATCTTTTGTCTCGGCCTGCACAACCCAGGAATGGAAGAAATATCACATCATCAGGGATGAGATCATTTGTGTAGTTTCTATTACAATTGATTTTTATTTCACATTTTAATGGTCATTTATTTATGATTTAAGAAATTTACCCCTAGACTCATTGGTTAAGGAAGTATCAATACATACATATTAATTGGCACACAAAATTTATATTCCCTGCATATTCTATTCCATGTAAATTGAAATATAGTTCTACTAATGCATGTTGATTTGTATTATAATATTGTGTTATTATAAAAATGCTTATTAATATCTTTCCTTAGGTAATTATATATCATGTTTTATTGTATACCCTATTTGGATTATTTCCCCCATGATTTATTTTATTAGCTTCTTATATAGTATCTTTTTCGGATTACTACCATGATTATGTGATTATTACTAATCCTTGTGCATAATAATGATATGTGTTTAGTTAAATAATGTGTCTAGATCAACCTAAATGGTGTTTTCAGATATATCAAATTTTTGTAATTCTATTTAACCATCTAGTTATAAAATGTTTGAGCCATGAACTATTGTTTCATGATCTATACATGTATGATAAATTTTAATTCTTATAGAAAATTGATGCCCTTATGTATTCATGAACCTCTTCATTTCAGCATGATTACCCATATGAATAAATTTCTAAATACACAACTAGACCCAAGTAGGATTTTTTAGTAATATTACTTATGTGATAATTCCAATAAGTGGGTTTTAAAATTTTAGTGATATAAATTGTTAGGAGATTCACATAAGTGGAATACCAGTTGTAATTTATATAGAATTGACTCCATAAATGGGAATGACTACCCATATAACTCATCCCAAATATACATTATGTGACCCTAATAGGTTTCATTATTATTTTTATTCCTTGATACTTAACCCCATGGGTGTACACTTCAACAAATGTTAGTGGGATCATTATTTAAAGTGTATTAAACCCCTTATATGGTGTTACATATAAATTTTTGGTGGAATATCACTAAAACAATTTCCTTAATTAATAAATAAACTATTATCTTCAATTGAGATTATAGTTATCAGGTTTAAAATTATTCAAATTAATCTTATAAACTAAAGTTGATTTTTTCTATATAGATTGTAAATTGAAATTTTCTTGAACTGAGATAGTTGTGAAATATTATTAATTAAATAAATAGTTATTGTAGAAATGTTAAAATAATTTTCACAAAAGGTTTTTTAAAATATTCTATATAATGTACTTAGTATGTATGGTTTTTTAAATTTTTACTTGAATTCCCTAATAGATGATATGTTGTAAAAGTTAAAATGAATGATCATATTTTAAATGCCTTAAAATAAAAACATTCAAAGGTGTCTTAATTATGATACCTCATGTAAGAGTCAGTTATGGGTGTTCTCTAGGATGGAAACATGGACATTTACTACAAATACTAGTTGACATCTTCTTAGGTTGTGTTGGGTATATACTTTAGGTTAGAAAAACTTGTGATATTTTCATGAATTTTATTGTTTTAGTATTGATGATTCGTGTAAGTGAGGAGAAAACCTTGTTATTATGGATCCCATCAAACTAATAACAATGATAAATTCTCAGGTTCAAATTTCTAATGAATGGTTCCCTTTTGGGTACCATAGTTTTTATGCATGACTCTAAATAATGATATGACTCTTATTGGTGTATGTGTGGTGGTCAAGTATATTCAATCTTAAGGGATTATTACCATATAAATCTAACCCCTAAGTGTAGAATATTTATTATTTAAGTTATATTTTGAACATTTAGTGAGGTTTAACCTATTTATATTCTCATTAATAATAAAGACCTAGAAGCCTGATGTTGGGATGTGGTGTTTTTTTGGCTATGATGGTAGATTCATACACTTTTAAGTTGATTATTCCATGCATATTTTAGTTTAACCACTTATGAAATATATTTTTGTGGTGTGTTAGATGTGGTTTAACTGGTTCCCATAATTCGGATGTAGATCTCATTTTAGAGACCTTAGGGAAAAGTGGACAAACCTAAGTTCCATCACACAGACTCAGACCCTAGTAATTCAATGATGTTGTTATATTAAGGACAACATGTTGAAGAGGTTGGTCTAGGACTATATTTTCTCTTTATTAGTGATCTTTTTATTAATTCAATTTATATTCCAATGCATGATATGTTAATGAGTCTTTAGATCTAGGAATGGGGATTCATTTTATTTTAAAAATAATCCTGAGTATTTGTTTATTAAAATTGGTTTAAAAAGGACAGATTGTTTGGGTGCTTGAATAGATTGAGAGTTATTTGAGTGATTGATAATTTTATCTCAGAAAATATGTCATCAGGTTGGAATTTTATTTGAAAAATCATGGAACATGGAATATGTATAGTTTTGAAAAGGAGTTCCAAGGGAACTTCATGTTTAATGAGAACTAACATACCGTGTAGCACAATCAGTTTATCTTTATTGATGGGAGACTCGTAGTTAGTTGAGTCGAGATTTGAACTCGATGGCATGAGATTTATACCCTCTATGTATGGTAAGTATATCTCATGCATATAGTTCCCAATAACTCATTAAAACCAAACATTTTTGGGTGGATGAGTTTGAGTAGAGAAATAATGTTTCTAAGGAATTGATGATTTTTGGCATAGAAACCATGATATTTTGGTAATGATTAAATATTTTATTGGTTGATGGATTATTTTAGAATAGATTGGGCATTGTGAGACATTTAAATTGTAGTTGGACCATGAAATTCATGATCAGAAGATGCAATTTCTTAAAATAAATGAAGGTATTTCTTGTTTTTATATGGGAATGGCACGAAGAGAGAGTGGTACATGACTATTGATTAAATATTAGTGTAATCCTAGTTATATCTGATATTAAAACTTATCTTAACTTCCCCCTGAGTACATTTATAGAGATTAATCTATATGATGAGAAAACCAATGATCTTATTATGACTGACAAAAGTAATCCTTGCGATTTGTTCTGAAGGAGCATTTTTATGATAATTATAATAGTACGTAGTACAATATTGGTTGTTGGAATGTGATGAACCAATTTATGAAACAATTTGGGTGATATCTATGGGAACTATTTTTAGGAAATGGTAACGGATGAAGGTTTATGTTCACTCTAGAAGTCATGATGATCAATATTTATCTATGCTGACATTATTTCTGTAAATGAATTGTGAATGGGCAGTAGTATTTATTTATTCATTCATTATAGCGACGATGGTAAGGATTATACTAAGGTGGGGAGTATGAAATTAATTAATTTTAGTTACCCCTCATGTGATTGGGTTCATGGAACAATAATACTGAATATGTGGTAGTCTTTTTGGAACCCATATGTTGTCTGATAAGTCCAGAAATGTGTGAATTGTTTCTTCAATGGATTTTAGGTACATCTTCGAATACAATTTTGATTAAAATATAGAGGTGGGAGTTATTCATAGAGTAGTTCTTGATGATTAATGGATTTTTGATCAAGATAATATTAGTCTTTGGGTAGTAACATGATAATGATTTTTCTTGGGAGATGGTTCAAACATGAGATGTAACTTGAAGTCAGCTACATGATTTAGTGACCATGCTCATAATGATCTTAACACATCTTGGTATAAAAGATTAAAACCTATTTTTAGTGATGCACGAACTCTAGGATCAGAGTGTTTTCATATAATATATGGATGTAAGTAGTTCTACTTGACTTCTCTTAATAAATTGATGAGGTTAGTGAGGAAATCACATCAGGAATACAGTCGAGATGAGATGGGTGCAACATAATGGGTCAACCGGGTTTTCTCATGGAAAATACAATATGACCAATTTGATCTTGGTTGATATATTTTTGACCATTATGATCAGATAGAGGACTGATGGTAGTGTTCTATTGTGTAACTAGATCAACATTTCAGGAGTGTTACTAGAAATCAATAGACTTGTTTAGTAGGTAATTACGATAGTGGGAGTACTATTACATGGAATTTTCAATATTAAAACTGTAACCTATGGTGGGGAGAACTATAGGATAAAGAATGTGAGATATAAAAACACAATTGTTTCTTAGGTAATAATTGCTCGGGTAAGCGCATTATTGTTGTTTAGATGATATTGTGAGGATTGTCTTTAGTTTTAGAGGATTATATAATATGTTTTTAATGTGGTTACTAAAGGTGTGTGAGGAATTTTGAAATGAAACATGATCATTTGGACAATACTTCCCAATCCAAGTAGGTTAGGATATGTATTCATTTTTTCTAGAGGATTCTCAAATTTGAGTGTTTATAAGGTTAGGTGGTTGTAACATCCCACATTTTGAGCATGTGTGAATTTACATGCGAAAATGATCTTTTTGTTTATTGAATGGGAAAAATATTTAATTAACTCTTCAGAATCTAATTCTATGAAGTATAACACCTAATAGTTTTGTTTCTAGATGGGAATTAATGTCTGAAATGTGTATTTTTATTTTTGAAGAGCATTGGGAGTTTAGGGTCCAAAAACACTCATAATCTAGGATAAATAGATAAGGTGGATGGTTTATTTAAATTATGAGTTCCCTTAGGATAAACCATGGGTCCCTTTAAGGGGGTATCTCATAGTTTGTTAACCATTCAAAGAGGGGTGCACGACCTTGTGGAATTTATAAATTAAATTTTAGAGGAGGGTGGACGGGATTTACTTGGTTATATATACCATGGTCCCATCATCATGGTAAGTGCCACATAGGTAGAAACACCTCTTGATTGTTTCATAGTTAGATTAAACCATCTAGATAAACTATGTATGGTATATATCTTGAGTAGTAAGAGTTTTGAAAATAATGTATAGTTTTTCAAACTATGTGGATTAAACTTGAACCTCAATAAATTAGAGAAAATGTTGAATAATCCCTCCATAAATTATGTGTTTACAACTCTTTTTAATCCCCCTTTTATCCAGCAGCTCCCCTCGTGTGCCCTAATCTCCATCTCATACTCCTTGGTGAATCAACTCTATTCCTTGTCTATATAAAATATAGTTGGATTCATTGGAGGTAGCTCTTAAATTATAATACTCCTTAATTTTCATTTCATTGATTATATCTCCATTCAAAATGATAAATTCATACAAGCTAATTTACACAATTTTTTTACATTTTTATAATCTTGTGATTTATATCATTCTGATTAAAATAAATGATTGATATCTGACATGTTTACATTTTTAATCATATGGTAGTTGTTCTATACCTTTTCCCATAAAATAATTATTTTTTATAGATTTTTCTTTAGGGCCACACAACGATATTTCAATATATTACTTATTAAATTACTCAATCATTAAATTGATTGTTTAAAACAAGATTTAAATATATTGTCAAACATTTATGAAAGGGAGGAGTTTTTGAGAATCAACATGAACCACCATTGAGGTGAATTCATTCTATTTTTATGATTATTCTAACCATTGAGTGTGTTGATCTCACCTCTTTTTAAAGGGATCCAATGAAATTAAATTAATCATTAAATCTTGAGTACCTCATTTGGTTCATTTTCATTTTTAATTGATAGGTAATATGAAATGGAATAAATGGGAGGTAATGAATGGAAGGGAAAATCCTTGGACTCATTCTATTTGGGTAGTTATTTAATGAAATGGAATGGACATTAACATGGGACTCCTTCTCATCCCCTATATGTGATTTAAATTAAGAAGTGAGTGTGATAAATTAAATTGATATGACCATGAAAACTAACATAGAACCTTGAGTCATTGAATGATTTATGTTTAAATATGGATTTCATGGTATGAAACCAATGTGACATAATGATTTATGGAATCATTGACAAATTATATATAAATTTCATTGGATTCCTTGGATTGTAACATTGGATTCAAATTTCTTGGACAACCTTAGACACACTACATGGGCTACACAAAATTTTTTACTATGTTTTCTATGTATGCAGTTTATGGACATAGAGATGATTCACAGGTCAATGAACTTGGGTCTTGGCTCATGTATGGATAAATTTCAGAGTTTTTATGGATTATCCCCATAGACATGAAGAGGACACATTGCTGAATGGCCATGGGTCTTGTCCCTCGTAGTTATGACACATGAATACTCTTATTATGTCACATTTTCCTGATACATGATATGATGATATAGGAAACAGTGGTTACTTTATATATTCACTATTATTCATCATATATTTACTACTTGTTACAATATGTTATTATAATTTTGAATGTATCACTTATCCATAATTTTGTTTCCTGTTATATCATTACACTATTAAAAGATATATATAAACTCAATCCATATATGGGATGCTGTTTGGTACCCAGACATACATCATATATGTAAGATCGTGTTCGTGGAATTTTTTCCTTACTATTAACCTTCTAGGCTGGGATGGAGTACATAGGTAGATGAATGAGCCTATAATCGTTATGATATTGGAGATATTCGTGGGCTAATTTATTTATTTATTTCTTTTTCCATCCTTGTGATCAACTGTGTATACTTGCGCATATTTATATCAGATCATGTTCACTCAAGATTACTCATTCATTTAATACTAATGATTAGGTGTTATTATATTCCACTGTATTTATTTATTATGGATTATATTGTATTTACTATTGATCTAGAAGGCATAGTCTCCTCATTGTTCCTCTATTATCTCCTCAATGGTAGTTGAAATCCTTTAGTATATGTGGAGGTGTGCTTGAGGCATAGTGGAAAACCATCATGTGGAAGCATTCTAAGTGGTTCCTTTATCAGGGTATTACAAATTTAGTTATTAAAATAAAGAAAGTGATTTTTTATATATCTTTTACATATATATTATGAGGTCAAAATAAAATAAATTTGGAATGATATGGCAATATATTTATGGATTTTATGGAAATGAAAAAAAATCCATTTATCCCATAGGATAAAGTATATTATTATTATCACGTTTAATCATTATCATATTATTTTTAGCCTTAAATACACAATTTACCCTTACTGTGGTGATACTTATTTACTATAGATACAATTTACAATGAGTAAAAAAAAATTATTTAAAAACAATTTGCCTCATAAATCCAAATATAGATTCCAATTTCATGATTTAAAAAATATATTTGGAAGAATTTAATTTAAAATTATACAAGTAATACGTGATGAAAAGTAGTTTTTTGATAAATTTCATTTTATTTTAAAAATGTTTTAATGTCATATTTAAGTATAAAATTCAATATAAATACCATATTAAGATTATTATTAATAAAAATGAAATAAAAATTAATTAAAAAAATCAAAATTATAAATTTACATTCCAAAAATATAAAATTAAAACATAAGATTCAATATAACTAAGTAATTTTCACTATTCATTAAAAAAATCTTTTCAAAAACAATTAAAGATAAGCTAATTGGGATAATATAATTTCAAAAAATGAAATATATTTTATAAAATCATATTAAAAAATGTTCTCAAAATTATTTATAATATTTTCCTAAAAAATATAATTATTATGTTTGAAGAAAATGTATTTTCAACGAATAAAATGAATTTACTAAAATTTAAGTGATTATTTAAATATGAAGTGATAAATATTTAATATGTGCTTTATATAGATTTCATAATTATATTAATCATATTCATACCCTTACATTTAAGGGTTAGTTTATAACAATCATAATTAAATAATAATATTTCGTGGTTTGTTTATGCCAGATATTGTGTGTTTTATACACTATCAGACAAAGATTTAGTTATTAAAACATCGAGGTGTTATATTCTACTCCAATTAATAAATTACATCCAAACCCTTTAAAATCAATATCTTTAAATAGGGGATTAAACTATATAAGTACATTAATTGAAATTTCACATCGTAAAAAGTGTCAATAAAACATCCTCTTGAAATGATTGAAAAGGAAATAAGAAGGGTAACACCTAAACAAGTTTCCAAATTGGATAATAGTAGTGGGAAGTGAAAATATAGTCATGGTGGAATACATTAATGTCCAAATAATTATGTTGAGTGATAGATATCATTTATCCCATGAAATTTAATGATCAATAGAATGTTAATGACCAAAAAATGTTATATATATTAGGTGTAAAAATGACCATTGATTAATTATAAATTATGGTAATATGAAAAAATTTCTGTTTTAACACCTATTTCCAAGATTTTAGGTATTCAATTAACATATATATTTACAAAATAAATAAATATACATACTTGATAATTATAATTTCATCCTTGAATCATTATTCATAATAATCTCATCTTTTTCACCAATTATTAGTATTCAAGATTAATTATTCATGTATAAATCACTAAATCAACTTATAATGTATTATATAATCCACAAAAGGATAGCTGGATCATATTATTGACTTTATAAATTAACTAAATCCAAAATGGATAGCATAATATAATTATCAAAATAAATAGACCAACATATGAAGAAATACAATATCAATCACCAAATCGTCAATAATAACAACCAATGTTCCACTTAGACCACCTGATAAATAACTACTATTAACATACATAAAAATAATCTAGTCTATGATTTAAATACAATGATCATAAGGATTTGATCACAAATTCACCCAATAAAATTTTAAATTTATCTCCGAATAATATCAATCACTCTTAGTATCAGATACTAGTAATGTATATTCTGTAATCATATAATCACCAAGATATTCTAATCATTTCATTAAATAACCTAAATCAATATAAAGCCACAATATAATCAAAAATGATACCAGTACATAATTAAACACATATTACTCTAAATAAATCTAATAATTTCCTTTTTACCTTAATCAGATATGATTCCCATAATAGTGAAAATTTTCCAGAAATACATTAATCACATAACCACCAAGTCATATTTCAATCCCATGGTTATCTATACAATAAAAAATATCTTACCATAATAATATTAATCATTATCTATGTCAACATATTAAAATTAAAAGTACATATTAACTATGTCATCACATATGATAGTGGTATGTGTTTCACACTTTTATCCCTTCAGTTGTGGGTTAAATATCCAAGGGAAAGTCAGATGCTACATGTTTTCATTTTTACTAAAACTATATTATTATAATTTTAATAACATTCCCAAACATTTTATGAACAAACATAATAATAAAATTAATCATACAAGATCATATATAACATGATATTTATTATTACCTTTATACTTATGAAAAGTCATTTCATCCTCAAATAATACTTCAGGTTGAACCTAAGGGTCATAAATACATCAACCCAATGAAACATCTAAAAAATACCTTTAATCACATTAAAATACCATCACATAAAACCTTGAAATGGGTTTCAAAAACATTGAACTTATGATAAACCATAAATAAATAAACTTGTGATGGTATCCATAACTATTAAGTTAACCCCACATTAAAACATCTTAATCACTAAGGATTTATAAACCATTCCACTAATAACCACTTTGATTTCATAGATATGATCGTTAAAAATATTTATTTTTATGCCAAGAATTAATTTTCAAATATTCAGGATCTTTACATAATAGATTTTTAGAAAAAGTTGACATCAAAATTATATAAATAAATGTTACATTAGTTAGTGAACACATCCACATAGTATCGATTTTCCACAAAAAACAAAACATTTATGATATTTTTTTTATTTTTATTAAATATCATCATAATTACCCTATTGACCTCATCTCTATCCCTACTCAGGAATGAATCCCAGTGAAAAACAATTTATAAATTTTGATGAGAACAAAAAATCATTAACATATAATTAAAATAAAATAAAAAACATGTTAGTTCATGAATACATATACAATATTTGTAGTTCTTAAAAATAATATTTATTTTCAAAAATATAAATTTTATTAAAAATGAAATAAACTTTTCTCTCTAATTATTTTCATAAAAACTACAACATGAAATCATAAATTCAAAATAAAAATCACAAGGGATAATTTAGAATTATTAAAATTATATTGAAACTTTTTCAAAAAAATTGTTATACATTTCACCCTTACTATGTAATAAACACATTCTTTTAAACATAAGCCCATGAGTAATCACATAGGATAATACCATAAAGGATATAGTATCATAAGACCATGTAAACATAGGAAATGTGAAATTAACACAAAACAATAATATTCATAAGTCATGTATAACAACCAATAAAATATAACATGGTATACATAGACCAATATTGGATTAAATATACTCCATAATACTATATATATGGCCTCAGGACACAAAACAATTACCCAATTCATTGGAGTGCTATATTTTCATATTAATCATTACCAGTTAATTATAATGTGTTATAATGAATGAAATATACATAAAGAATAATAATATGAGTTATATATTTATGTAAATGCATGGAATATTCATTACACTTATAAAAGTAAAAGTAAATTTCATAATGATGGAATTTAAGAAATTAACATAAGGCATGTATTACCACATCAAAGGAAAGGAGGTTAAGATAGTAATATATGTGGGAGATGTATATATATATATAGAATTTATAATCATTACACAACTTTAAAGGGATATATTAATTGATCTGTTGAGATAAATACCATAACCCAATGAAAATGGTGGGTTAGAGAGAGATATTGGAAACATAAGAAAAAAATTTCAACATAAAAAAAATATGAATTCCATTTAAGACCATTTATGAAAATACATGGAACAAATAGAATGGGAGTTTTTGTCATTCAATAAATCATGAAATATTAAAAATGTACCCAAAAATTTTATAACTATTACAACAGTGAGAGAAACTATTGATTCAATAGATGTTAAAGTAGATAAGTATTTTTGTATTTTGTAATGAAATTCAAAAGATTGTGTATAAAATTTGAAAATAGGTTCCTTTTAAAAGAAATTTAAATAATGTTAAAATATTCATAAAATTTCTTTTTTAATTCATTAATATCCAAATAATACACCAATAACATAATTTAAATATCAATTATATGGAAGATAAATATTTTGAAAATAAATCGTTAAAAAACGTTTTTGAAGTGTCCCATACTGCAAACTGTAAATACATTTTTAAAAAAACATTACAATTAAAGTTAAATATTGTCCAAAACGTAATTCATCATAATATTAATCATAAATAAATTTTTTTGATACATTATGAAGAATATGGTCATTAAAGATATTTTTTTGGAAGGGAAACATTAAAAGAGGGGATATCAAAATAAATTCACTTACCTCAAAACTGACTCATCACATATTTTCCTTATCATCCTAAATAATAAACTCAAATAAATTATTTAAATTTTTATGAACATTTTCAAGTTTACTATTCCTTTATTTCAATTCATAGTATTCTATATATAATTACTTAATTATTTAAATTCATGTCAGATATTTTGATGACGTCCTCTCATATGTCCAAAAAAACTTTTATAGGTAGACTATGGTCAAAGTGGTTAAAATTACATCATTGAAATAATAATTCTAATCACATATTTATTATTTTAATACATAAATTATATTTTTTAAACAAACAAATAAACATGGATAGGAATAATGAACAATGTTACAATCTAAGATATAATAGGTCATACATACACCTGAGAAACATTTCTATTTTTCAAAGATCATGATGAAAAAAGTTAAGTATTAAATTATTTTTAAATAATAATAAATATATAAGAAATTCTATATTAAATAACTAAATTAACTTATATATAAAATCCATGATATATGGTAATGAAAAAATAACATCACATCATGGAGATGGGGATTCACACATATGCACAAACGAAGAAATTATCATTCAATGAATGTAAAGGTATAAAAATATATAATATTTTAAATTTTAAAAAAAGATAAATATTTAATGAATATAAAATATTTATACATTAATTCCATCGTCATAAATATCCATGATAGGATATTATAGTAATCAAACTACATTGGTTCGTGAGGTGATAGTCTGTCGTACACATGACATTTAGATTCCGATTTTGTGGAAGAGGATACATATATAGGTAACTAAATTAACATAATAACATATGAGTATATGGTAGATAATTATGTCTTTATATCATCATGTTTGAATAATATTTTAATAAGGTGGAAGAATAAATAAACCTAAAACATTTTGTTAAAGAATACACATTTTTTTTAGAAAAATTCAGTTACATTACTCTGTAAACTCTCTAAGAAAATATTTTTAAAACGAAAATAAATATAGAATGTGGATAATGATTTTTGTAGGTATGGAAAAAAATAAAATTCTTTTTATGTGTTAATAAACGATGCTTGGAGGATCCCTTTTATAAGAATAGGGAGGGAAATCTTGGAATTTCATTAAATATTAATTTACTATAAATTAATTTTTATTAAAAAAAGATTTGGGACTAAAATAGTTCAAATTTATGATGATTATTCATCAAAATAAAATTATATAATAATAACTGGACATTTATTAACTAGGTTTTCTGACCCTATTCTATATTTTAACCCTAATTTAGCTGTTTGGAAGATAACCATGATAATTTTTTTTACTCTTTAATGTGAAATATAGTTACTATAAAAGGATAATTGTTCCAAAAAAGTACTATAGTTTATATTTTAAAAAACCAATCACTTGGCTGATGAGATTGTTTTTTAGTAATTTTAAATAAATTAATAAAATATTACTTAGTATGAAATATAATTACTGACTTTTTAAAAAATATTTATTTAATTTGAATTTAAATAGAATATTAATATAATATAATTTTAATTTAATAGTTCCTAACACCTCTAAAATTTTATATTTAATTTAAAAATTCTTGGAATTTTATATTTCATTAAAATTAGATTACTTTTTATTAGTATTAAAAGTATTTATTTTATTTTTCAATTAATTGAAAAAAATACCATGTTCAGTTGTGTAAGCATTTCTGAGAATTATATCATTAATAAAAAATAGAAAAAAATTCCACTGATTAGAGATCATTTAACATTCATATGAATCTTTAGAACTGAACAAAATTAATTTCTATCCCTATCAAAAATCATTATAGTTATTAAAGTAAGAAAAGGAACTTTTTTTCTATATCATTTACTTAAATATTATAAAGATGAAAATCAAGGAAATATATCACTAAGTGGCCATATATTAGTGAAATGTATAGATATTTTCAAAAGATTTTCATATAATATGATAAATGAATGTATTAGGCTTTATATATTGTCATTTTCATATTATTTTAAACCTAAATTACTTGATTTATCCTTATTAGTGTGATAATTTTATACTGTAGTAACTATTCATAATGAATAAAAATAAAAGTGTCTTATTAATAAAAATTTTTACACCTTATTTAATATATAAAATCCATTTATCATGATTAAATACATATAAGTTGCATAATTTAATTTAATATTAGACCTACGAGACGTGAAGAAAAATGCATTCTATGAAAAATTTCTTCTTAAGTATAAAATGTTTTTAATACTATATCCATGCATAAAATTTATTCCAAATAGCATATTTAGATTAAATTTTCAAGAAATGTATTAATAAAATTCTAAAACTAATCCAAAATTTAATTTTACTTTATAAAAAATTCAAAATAAAATATTGTTTTCAATAAATATATTAATTTTCACATTTCAATAAAAAATAATACTCTTTAGAAAAATTTTAAACTTTTACCATTAACTGATCTAGATATGATAATTTCAAAAATAGATTTTTTTATAAAATTATATTACTAAATGTTACAACAAGTAATTATAATATTTTCTCTCAAAAATTAATAAAAACCTTTTTTTGGAAAAATTATTTGTGATTAATAAATTGAGTTAACAAATATATAAATTATTATTTACTAAGAATATATTATTCTTGAATGAAAAATTTATGTATATACAATAAATTAGTTAACCCTATACATACACTTTTATTTAATGTATAGGTTATAACAATCATATTTAAATAATAATATCTTAGGGTTCCTTTAGCCTTGGTGTTTCCTATCTTATAAATTTTCAAAAATAATTTTATTTTTTAAAATATTTAGGTTGTTCCAAACATTATAGATAAAAAAACATGCCAAGAATGTGGGAATACGTGTGGAGTATTAGGGATGAATCCAGTTTTTAGGCCATAATGATGGAAAATGATAATAATATCGACATACATCCATGCTAGGATAGTTTTTTGTGGTGTGTCAAAAAACTAAGGTCTTGGTGTAGGACATGGTGGAGGTCCTGTTGACATCTATATTATATTAAAATGGAACGAACCATCATTCTTGTTCTCATATAGTGTGTCTATCAAATGGAAAGCATGAAGATCTTAATTGTGGGTTATTTGATGCGTTATTAATTATTTATTGTCTCACTAGTAATTGATTTTAACTTCTCTTGGTATTTCCTTCAAATTATTGATTATTTTCCATGTTTTTATAGGGAAAAGTTTTGGAGGAATGTTCCTGTTGATGTTATGTATAGGGAAGACACATTCTCCTTGACTCTCCTTAGGCCGATCTAATGGTTTTGGTAATTTTCCATTGTTTGTTCTTCCTAGTTTGGGGTGATTTGATAGAGAAATAAGGTAGGGTTTTCGTTTCAATGAATAAATATTGTATTCTTGTTAAATTTTCTTCGTACTGTGCTATAATTTCTTAGAAAATGGAGCATTGTTTAGTGTATCAATGTGAATACTAATTTTGATCAAACAAAAACCATTGAAGAGGATTATTGAAATCCTAGAATTTATTGGTGGTGATTATATTGGTAAATATTCTTTGGTGAGTTCATTAAATTATATCCTTGATGATTTTAATTTAGTATCTTAGTTATTTAACACTCATTTGACATTAGAGATGGTTTCAAGTCTCAATGGGTGTGGGGTTAATTTCTGTGACAACCTTTGTGGAAAACCATTATATAGTCATTTATGGAAGTTCTATACCATGCTGAAGATGTGTATATCACTATTATCATGATATGAAATTTTATGTTAATATTCATTGATCATACTTATGGGTAATCAAATGTGATTGCATTTTGATCCCTTAATAACTATGCTTTATGTCCAATCATATGTGAATTCTTGATGTTTATTAATTTAGAATGACATGAAGTTATGTTCGTTCTTCTATCCTATACTATGTATTCCATGTGTTGTTCCAATATAATATGTTATTGAGAATTAAGGTTGTACTATATGTGGTATCCCTCCATAGGGATATGTGTTAGACATTTGGTAATCGTGCTTATTGGATTTACCTTCAAGGGAAATGTTTCATACATGTTTTTGGACAATCCCATCATGGGATGCATTAGACATCTGGTTGTGTAACTCCATATTATTTTTTGATATGTTTCTCTTTTCATAAATTTAATTTCATTTATAGCATTCCACACATGAAATATTTAGTTTAAATGAACTACAATATACTATTAGAATATTATTATGTATGACATAATTATCACCTATTCAGCGGATTTTCACATATTAATAGAACTAAAAAAATTTGAATTTTTTATACATATGTATTAATTTAATTCTGTAGTTTTGAATTGGTTATTACAGAAAATAATTTTTTTTGGGTAAAAAATAGTTGTTTTTCATAAAAAAAATTTATATGCACAATGTGTATTTATCAAAACAAATTAAATTAATCTATACTAAAGAATGATCTTAAATAAATGTATCAATTATATATTAATTAAAATATTTTAATATTAATATAATAGTTTTTACATGGCACAAAATAAAGTTCAACTAAATTTAAGACATAAAATTTCATTTTTCTAAAAAGGATCTCATTTCATTTTGAAAAATTATTTTAAAATGATTTTTTACAGTTATAGAAATTGAATACTATATAATTTATATCAAATTTATAAAAATAATATGTACTATATTTTAATAAGCTAAAATTATTTTTTAGTAATAATTATTAATAAAAACAGTAAATTTTTTTTGTAACACATTGATATTTTAAAAGAACACTTTTCTCAACAGTATATTCAACATGAAACAGTATGTTTAAAGAAAACATGAAATTATATATAAAATTGTATTATTTAAAAGTGACAAATATAAAATATCTTCTAAATTGGTTATTATGAATATTATTAATGTAATATCCCTCCCCTCCTCATTGGAATGAGGAGTGATGGGGGAGTTACTAGGTCTTAGGTGACATCCCTAGGACACCAAATTATAAAAATAAATGACAATGTACAATAGAAAATTAGGGGGATAATTTTACCTTTGAAATATAAAACATATAAACCTAAAAAATAATAACCAAACAATGCATTATATTATATATTCATACAAAATATAACTCAAAACATAACCAAATCCATAAACCATATAAGAGTACAATAAGAAACAAAAATATATAATCAAAGAAGAAAAATAATACGAAAAATTGAAAACTCAAATTTAACATGAACTATAAAAAACCAACCCAATAAAGGACCCAACTCTATATTAAAAGTTAGCATCACTAAAGATTTGAGATTCTGTAACACCCTGATATTTTTTGAAATATTTTTTTTCAAATTAATTAAATCTTTTTGATATATTTAGTTTTCACATGAAAATGGATATACAGTTTTCCATATGCAAATATTATTCTTCTCTTTCACTATATGAAACAACATGTCAAGCATATGAAACACACAACCCTGAGTTAGACTACGCTATATGCAAGAACATGTTTTATTTCCTTTCTTTCTACGTTTGTGAGATTAGCTCTAAATTAAATTTACCCACTTATGTTAATTGAATTTGGAAAACAGGACTTACATGGTAGTAATAATTATGAAATTTATAGTCTAATAATATCAAACTTATTTCTGACCAAAAAATATTTTTGAAAGTGATTAAAATTAATTACTAAGACTAAGGTAAAATTAAGCTTAATAAGGGACTAAACCATAAACTTAGGCGCCAACATGACCTAGAAACCTGTCCACAATCCATTAACATCCCATATTTAGACTATATCCATTCATGGTTCTATTTTTATGAGTCATTGGAATAGTATTCAACAATAATACCCTTTTTCATAAGTTATGTAAGGTGAAAAAAGGAACTTTCCTTACCTTTAACATTTATAAAATGCTGAGCTATGGAAAAAACAACATATTTTTGGTTATACATATAATTTTGAATTAAAAATTTGTTATTTTTATAATAATTAATTATAATTAATTTTTAACAAATTAGTATCATTTAATGATTATCAAACACTAACTCATGGATTATTTAGTTAATAATTAAATAAAATAAATGAAGCTAACAACATTAAAAGTAATGTAAATTAATTAAATTATTATGTTATATTATTTTTTAGATATTATTTATTAGATGAATATATCAAGTTAAACATATATGAACTTAATTTATTTTAATTCCAATTATGTTTTTTATATTTTTAAATTAAAATTAAATAAATAATGTCAAAATTAAAATTAATGTTATTTTATAATAAATAATATTCTATTAAAATATTTAAAATTAATAGATATTCTAAATTTCTAAAAGTTATTTTTAAGTGTTAATAAATATGAAATATAATCAATTAATGGAAAAATGGTCTTTTATAATGAATATATAAATGCCTAAATGGTAAAAACATTATTATCATGGTTTAGGTTAAAGAAGTGATTTTGGGCGTTATATGCACTTGTTTTAGAAAAAACATGAGATTTTCATTTTTTAAATTATATATCCTTTTTATATTTAAGTGGGCCTATTTTTTCTTTTAAATCACCCATTAAATTAGTCTTACTGGCTAAATTACGTAGGTTTGGAAACTATTTATCCAAATGAAAAATCAAAATGAAAAATATAAAGAAATATAAAGGCTAAGGAACAAAATTATAAAAATGCAATCATTTTTGTATGGTGGAGAATTTTTTTCAACCATAAATTTACTTTAATCCATTGTTTTCCATTTTTATCACATGAGGTAAGGTATACCACCCATTAGTGCTAACATTTTTGCAATTAAAATAATTCCACACCTCTACTATAAAAATGCATTCACTATTCCTCATAATCATACAGATCAAGCCACTCTTAATCATAAAAATTCATCCTAAATAGTCTCCCAAAATCCCTACCATCATCTTAGAATCATTTATTTGGGAATAAAGTCATTCAAGTAATCCCATTGATGCAAACCAATACGTGTTACCCAAAGAAGAGGTAACATCCATCCTCAATCTCATTTATTGTATTTTAATTCTCCACCACCTCAAATATTCTCATTCTATGATTATATAATAAAATATCTGTCCTAAATATGTTTATATATTTTAATTATAAGGATTATACCAAAAATTACATAGATGTCCATCTAATGGGTAATGAAGCTACCATTTTTGTGTTTGGCGAACTACCTCCTCACAAAATGATGTTGTTCGTTTTTCCATTACCATATCTCACGATTGAGAATTTAGATGTCAATTATATTTTTATTGTATATTAATGAAATTTATGATATATTTATTCTTATTAAATTATTATATAAACCATACATTCATTATTCCCATATTTTGTAAATATGATAACTTTGTTTCTGGAAGTGTGGACAACTGCATCCTCAAAGTGATTAATTCATTCACATTATTCATGGAATGCATTAAGGATGGGTTTAGTGAAAATATATGATATATATTACATAATAATGAAAACTTAATTATGTTTTATATATAAATTTATTTCATTTACTTTCATCATTTTAATGTGATAATAAAACAGAATCAACGTTCATGCGTACATTCGACCTACCGTCTCCATGAATGTTGTATTCCTTTTCATATTTGTAAAATTTATAAAATATTTAAATATTTATATACTTAATATATATTTAATCTATATCACGTTTTAAATTCTTCAAATAATTAAATCCTGATTTAATTATGAGTATCAAGAATAAAAATTGAAAACATATTTAAAAAATAACGCATATATTACCTAAAGTGTAACATTTACATGGAATAGTTTGTAAACATGGAACATAAATACATAACAAAATAATATATAGTATTATATATAATATTAATGTTCTATGTTATATGCATAATAAAATTATATCTATTATACAGGATGTTTTAATATGTATATATAAATCTGATACTTAAGGTTACGGGATTTCTCGTCACACTTTTATTTCTGTGAGATTTATACCTGATTTACTGATCATTTATATTGTGTTGGGTATATACTCCCCATTAGTATATTATATGATTTATATAATTAAACATATGTGTACTTAAATATTTATTTTATTATCTCTTTTTCAAGGGGTTAATCTTTCAAATGATACAAAATCAATAAAGTAGTTTTGTATCACTTTTCTTTATTTAATACAAATATCATGAATTTCTAAAACAATTTTTTAAAAAATGTTTTTAATGATAATATTTTAAAATAAATTTCTTGTAAAATGGATTTTAATTTTTTGGGGTTTTCAATGATTCATTTATATGTTTGCAATTTTTTTAATGAAATGGTTTTCAAAAGGTTTCAATATTTATTTACAAGTTTTCAATGTATTATCAAAGAAATGATTTTCAAAACATTTTAAATAC
This sequence comes from Viscum album, assembly GCA_963277665.1. NCBI lineage: Eukaryota > Viridiplantae > Streptophyta > Magnoliopsida > Santalales > Viscaceae > Viscum > Viscum album. The sequence goes on from OY728128.1 coordinate 474,610,423, forward strand.
TTATTTATAAGTTTTCAATGTTTTTTAAAATAAATGGGTATAAAAAAATTATTGATATTTATTTCTTTGTTTTCAATGTTATTTAAATTAAATATTTTCAAAAATGTTTTCAATATTTATTTATATGTTTTGAAATCATTTTCAAAGAAATTGTATTAAAGTTGTTTTAAATATTTCATTATATTTTTTCATTACCACCTCTCATGGCGGGGAATTATTATGAATAATATATATTTATATATGATATATATTATATTTATTATGTATTTATGCTTTTATAATTTTTATATACATATACCTTTATGCTTTTCATTTTGTATAAAAATGGTAATATCATTTGTGGATGTGTGGATTATCGCCTCCTCCAAGAGATGCAATACGCTCATACAATACATGGAATGTATTAAGGATGGACTAAATAGAAAATATGTGACATAAATAAAATAAAAATGATATTAATGACATAATTATATTTCTCAATATATAATTTATCATTTTATTTAACACCTTTTCACGTACTGAAAAAGTGATATCATTGTTTGTAGATTTGTATACTACAGCCTCCTCAATGCGACTTGATTCCTTTGAAATAACAAGAATTAAATATATAAGTATATATGAATAAATAATATGGAACATTTTATATAATTACAATTATTAAAATATAAGTTATACTTACCTTATTTCTATAGCTACCATTAAAAGAATATGAATGTTACACATGTGTACGTATTAACTACCATCTCCATGAGTAAAAAATTTGTTCATTTTTGATAGACATATTTCATGACTAGTATTAAAAATAGTATTTATGTATAAATATTATAATTAATTCATGATTATTATTCTATATATCTTTATATAATGAACCCTTTAAATATAATTTTTCTACTAAAGTTTTTTTTGACACATGAACCGAGTATGGTCAAAACACCCAACATAAAGTTAATTGTTTAAGTACATGTTTAAAAAAATTTGATGAGTAAAATAAATGTAATGATAAACTTGGAAATGGTTCTAAATAAATTATATAATTAACATATATTTTCTATCTAGGTTGATATAGACCCATATGACAAGTCTCACCCAAGGTAAGGTATTTCCTCTAAATCTCCTTTCATTGTGACATTTTTAATGATACACACCTTTATAATTTTATAATGTGTATATACAACCAATTTAACATTATATATCTATATATTATATATTATTATTTTATTTATATTTGTTAAATTTTATTCATTCATGGTGCTTATTCTTTAAATGTTCAAAGTAGTATGGTATTATTTGAATGTTTAAATATTTAATCCATTCCTTTTAGTATTATTGATATTATACTACATATTTATTTATATGTATAGAAAATGGTTATAAATGAAATTTTATTTATATATATAATTACATTCAAAAAATTTCAAAATGGAATATTTTTATATGATTTATATGGAACATTTTTTCAAACGGAAAAAGGAATATTCTATTTTTAACAAACATGGAGAAAATGAATTTTATACCATCACATAAATTATTTTATTTTTGGTTTCCTTTATAAGATTTTAAAATCTCATAAATAAAAAATTTTCTTTATTTTTTGTGTATTTTTGTATTGAAAAAGGTTTATCAAAAGAAAGGTTTATTTTGTATTGAAAATTATATTTTTGAAGGAAAATGGTATTATAATATCATAAAGTATTTTTCATAGTAGTTTAAAATATATTTTCAAATGATGAATTTTTTTATTTCATGTTATGTTTCTTGGACATTATAAATAATAGTTGCACCTAGGTAGTGTTGGGTGATCCCGTTATAGCTTAAATGATAAGTGCACCTAGATAACACTATAATGCTTTGGGTAAGGATTATATTCTATGTATAATTATATTGGATGTTGGTTGTATGATTATTACAATCAGTAAATGTTAAGTAAGGGTTCTATGTGATGATTTCCTATGGTTCTTACATGAATTTTATATGTTTTTCACTATGCATTCATGGAAATAATTTTTTTAATAGGTTATGTAAAATATTCTTATTAAAATGTGATATATTACTTTTTGGGTAAAATGTTATTTTTTCAAGAATTTTTTTTCATGCATTTAATGTTTATTAATTGAATTACAATTTCCTTGTTTTTATATCCCTTACTAATATTTTATTCTCATCCCACATTTTTTAATTTCTTTTACCAAAATTAAGGATTATTTATTGGATAAAATAATTCATGCTAAGAGTCAAGAAGTGTTTTATAAAAGAGAAATTTTTTTATTTTATAATTTTTAAATTATGGAAAAATGGATACTATTTGGAAGTGTCCACTTTATATTTTAGGGGTTTTTATTTATAATATATAGATAATTTTATAATACTATAAACCTGAAAATATCCTCAATGTGAAATAATGTAAAATGTTTTATTTAAATAATGATTTTGTATTATTTAAGGCTGAGTAATTATATTTTGTACCAATGTTTGGTTTAGATAAATTTAGATATTAGGGTAATACTAATAACATTCCCTTATAAGATTTTACCTTTTGGTAAAGTAAAAATGTTATATAATTTGAATATTATAATATTTCTTTGTTTAAAAATAATTCTCTAAATAATTGTTTTTTCACAGAGTCAATAAGAATATATTAGAGGGAAGGAACTGAGAGGAAGATATCCTTCCAAATAAGAATCCTGAATGGTCGGAATTAGAATAGAAATTTTTTTTAGAGTGATGGATCGGTTGTATTACATGATAAATGTTGTTCATATCCATGCTTGAGAGGAAACCTATACACCCTAAAGGATCATTTTTTAATGAATCAATTCATGGTGAAATATCCCCCATAAATTAGAAGATAATCAATCCTAATAGTATCCTTAGGATGTATCAATGATCTGGAAAATATATTTTATTTCCTGGGATGTTTAGAAAGTGAATAGTACCCCTTTCCACTAATTATTTTGAAGGTGAAGTTGAAAAATGTTAATCGTTTGTTAAAAATAAATAAAAAATATGATTTTGATACCATGGAATGGGAAATATTAAATGAAGTTTTCCTTGAGGAATATATTATTAAGGTTGTTTAATTCATAATGGAAAAACAATTCGTAGAACTGGGGAAAAAATGAAGATTCAATTACTTCATAAGATAGAATCTTCACAAGATTGGCCAGGTATGAGCCATATTTTTTTGGGATAATGATATTAAAATTAATTAGTTTTATTCAGGATTAAAACAATGTGTACAAAGATTATTGGCCATGTGATAATTTTAAATCTTTGATAAATTTTCTTGTTGTGCTAAAAAGGTTGATATGAGGTTTCTAGACACTTATGTACATCATAATGATGCAAGTAATAAGAATTTGGGATTGGGAAATATTTGGAAACATTAAATAAGGAAATATGGAGGTAATACAATTAAGTTCTAATCTTACAGTAAGTGTAATAATAATCACTCTCGATAATGTCTTATAATGATAGGGAAGTTTTACTGATGTGGAATGTTTTTCCACATGGCCCATAAATGTAATGTAAAGAATCCTGATGAATCAAATATTGTGGTAATTGATAGCCATCCATTGGTAATTTTTTTGGCTACAATTATATGGGTTATTATGATAATATATGTAAAAGGATAGTTTCAGAGGATGGAAATATTCTTGATAGGAAACAAAAATGTGTAATGTGGTGATTTTCTTCCACTACAGTTGATGTTGGGCCATCAAAGGTAGTTTTTATTAATATGTTACTTGTGTTTTCAAATTATTCCAATACCCTAATTTATTATGGAACTTCAAAATCATTCATTTCTAATATATTTTCTTGAAAATTTGGAATATCAACTCATGAATGTTAGATACAACTTCTGGTAAAAACTCCCAGTGGAAGTATCAAAGGAAACAAGATTTATAGAAATAATCTTGTTGTTATATGTGGGATTGTATTTTATACAAATATTGTCAAACTAAACACACTATATTTTGATATAATTATTGATATAGATTAGATTTCAGTTTATCATGATAAGACAGATTGTAGTTTAAATTATGTTGTGATAAATGATTTCGTTCCTTTGATAACATACCATGAAGCTGAGAAATTGGTTTGAGATGGAAATAGAAGGTATCCAGCTCATATAATTGAAAATAAATAAACTTTTCAAATTAGTGACGTTCTTGTAGTAAATGAATAAATGGTTGTTTTCTAGATTAATTTCCTTGTGTTATTCATAATTAGAAGGTTTATTTTTAGTTGACATAGTACCTGTTGCAATGACTATTTTTAAACCTCTTTATCAAATGGATGAAGTGGAAATTTTAGAGTTGAAAAAGTAGTTATATGAGTTATTAGATTAAGGTTTCATCCTACCCATCACTTCAGCATGGGGTGATCCTATCTTGTTTGTTAAAAATTAAGATGGAACAATGATAGATTTTAATGATTGTAGAGACCTCAATAACATCACTATTAAGAACAGGTATCCATTATCTTGTATCAATTATTTATTTAATCAGCTCTAGGGAGAACATTATTTTTTGAAGGTTGAATAAATTTTAGGGTACCATTAGTTGAAACTGAAGGCAACTGACATTTTGAAGACTATGTTTTGAATAGGATATGGCCACTATTAATTTTTAGTTATTCTATTTGGGTTATCTATTGTACCGTCTATATTAATGGATCTCATGAATAAAACTTTTCTTGTGTTATTGGCTATGTTTTTAAAAATATTTATTGATGAAATTATATTATTTTATAAAATCCAATAAGATCATGAATGGAATCTATGTATTTTTTTTAATCCATAAAAGAATGTAAAATATATGAAAAATTTAGAAATTGTATTTTTGGGTTGAAATAAATTTCATTCCTTGGTCACATTGATACTAAAGATGGATTAATTGTTGATCCTAATAAAATGATACTTTTTTATGAAAGGAAAATAGCCATAAAAATCACCAAGATTTGTAGTTTTCTTGTATTAGTAGGTTACTACCAATGGTTTGTTGGAAAATTTTCTCATTTGTCTATCCCATTGACTAAGTTAACTAAAAAAAGTGTTATCTTCATCTAGAAATTTTATTTTTACATTTTTTGAACTAAAAAGAAGATTGGTGAATGATCCTACTTTGGACCTGCCTATCATAATTGGTGACTTTTTATCTATAGTGATGCTTCTTTAAAGGGACATGGTCTTTTACAAATTTATAATGATTAGGTAATTGATTGTTCTTCACATTAGTTGGAATCTCATGAGTTAAATTACCCTACACATGATTTGGAATTAGTTGCAGTTGTTTTTTTTCATAAAAAATTTGGAGGCATCATTTTTATGGGGTAAAGTGTGAAATATATAATGATCAAAAAAATTTTAATATATATTCACTCAGAAGGAATTGAAAATTAAATAGAGAAGATGGATGGAACTAATAAAGTATTATGATTTCACTATTAATTATCATCCAGGAAAGGAAAAAAGGTGACTGATGCTTTGAGTCAAAAGAGTAATGCTAAATTAATCATTTTACCTTTGGAACATGGCCATTTGGATAATGATTTAATGAATTTTGGCCTCTATGTTTTGGAAGAAAGATCATCCTCTATTTTATTTCAGGGTTCAATGCAGTTGACATAGTTTGAAATAATTTAAAGGGCTTAGTTTTTGGATCTTTATTTACAAGAAATTATAGAATACGTTAATAATGGAATGTTTATTGATTTTAATATTGATGAAGATTGTGTTTTATGATTTTTAAAAAGATTATTTGTGCCAGGTGATTAAAATTTTATTAAATATTTGTTGAAAAAAGATCATATTTCTATATTTTCTTTTCATCTGGAAACACTAAAATGTAGAGATACCTTTGTGATTTTTACTGGAGGGATGAAACGAAAATATATATTGTTGTGTTTTGTGTGAAGTGTTTGACTTTAAAGAATGTTAATGCGGAGTGACAATTTCTGAAGGGGGTAATTCAACCATTTCTAGTACCAGTGTTGAAATGATATAACATATCAGTGGATTTTGTGGTAGTATTGAAAAATAATTGTCAAGGTATGATTACAATTTATGTTATTATTGATCGATTCACTAAATCTTCACATTTTCATCACATTGGAGATAAAATTTATTTATAAAATTTTTCAAAACTATATATAAAATAGATTATTAGATTACATGGTGTGCCTCACTCTATTATATAAGACCCTAATCCTAGGCTCACATATAATTTTTAGAAAGGGATTTAGAAGTCACTGGGTACTGAATTAAATTTAGGTATGACTTTTCATCCTAATTCAGATAGATATTTTGAGTGGCCTTGGAGGATATTATTCATTATTTCGCAATATATTATCAATGAATTTGGGATCAATTTATCTTATTGGTTGAATTTTCTTATAATAACAATTTTCAATATAATATACAGATGGCACCATTTGAGGTATTATATGGAAAGCGGTGTCAGACACCAGCTTTTTGGGATGATGTAGGGGAAAAAATGTTAATGGGACCTAAGTTGGTAAAGGAAATAATATAGAAATCTCAGTTGATTTAGTGACACATGAGGGTAGATCAGAGCATCAATAATAGTTATGTAGATAACCAAATAAAAGATCTTTATTTCTAGGTAGGTGAACGTGACATTCAAAAAGTTTCTCCTTGGAAAGATGTGATATGATTTTGTAAGAAGGGGAAGCTGAGTCCATAGTTCATTAGACCATATAAAATCCTCAATAAAGATTGATTAGTTTCCTATAGAATGGATTTATCTATAAGTTTTTCCTAGGTAAAAAAATATTTCAGGTTTCAATGTTAAGGAAGTATGTACTAGATTCATCTCATTTTTTGAGTCCAAATATAGTTAAGCTGGAAGAATATCTTTCTTATGAGGAACAACTAGTTCAGGTTCTTGACAACATAGAGAAATTATTTTAGAATAATGTGATATATTAGGTTAATATTTTATTAAAAACCCCTATGGTATAAATGGAAACATGGTAATATAAAAATTCTATGATGGAAAGATACCCACACATATTTTATATGTGAATAAAATTGCGATAATGCAATTTCCAAAATAAGGGAAGGATGTAACATACCATGTAATGATAGAATATGTTTTTTTATTATTTTTTAATATTCATAAATTAAATAGAAATTTTAATTTAAAAGGGATTCTATTTCCAATGGATTACCTAACACCCAACATGTGTTTCTCTGAAATTTTATATCGCACACAAGATTGAGTTATACCAAAAAATAATATATTGTTAATAATTTATTTATGTACTAGTTATCTCCAAACTATTATGTCCATGAGAATGAATTTAATTAAAAATAATATGTTTAAAAATATTTATTAAATGTTTTTTACATTAATCCAATAAGTTTCATTGCCTTAAAATAAGAACAAATCCAATTTTATTTATAAAAGTATCTATATTTTTTAAAGGTTTTTTTACTGGAATTTAATGGGGAACCCATTTTAAATATAATTTTTTGTACTTTGATAGTTTTTATATGAAATAATTAACTTCATTGTTGAAATTAGGATATCAAAATTTACTGTGGTTGTACATTTGGTATTTTCCGGAGAACTTTTTCATTTTGATGAATAATGAATAATAATTCATTTTAGTTCAAAACTAATTTTTCATATAATTTATTTGTATAGTTAAATTATGTTTTTATTTGTTTTTAATGTATTAATGAATAATATTTATATCATTTAAACTAATTTAGGTCATTTTAAACAATTTCATATTGAATTTATATGTAAAAACATAACAAACATTTGAACACTTTTACTTTAAAAACGTTCTTTGTCATCACGTCAGTGGGATTAAAATTAAAGTAATTTCTATAACTAATATGATTGGAATTAAAAAAATGTATTTGATTTTTATAATATTCATAATTTATAATTTATAAAAAGGCCAATTTTTTTTTGATAAAACATATTATCAAAAGTAATTAATATTAATTATAATTATTAAGAAGAAAATTAGCATTATAAGGGACTAAACCATAACCTTAATATCCAAAATGACCTATAAAATTTTAAAAAACCCATTTAATGTTACTATTTCAACTCTATACCAAATTTTATCTAATATGGACAATTATTGGAGATACATTTCATGGGAAAATTTTGGTGGAATTCTCTTTTAAAAAATTTACAAGAATTCCGCTCCACCTCCACTATAAAAAAGAACCCACCATTCACATTTCTATACACCTGTAAATAACATTGAATTATCCAAAATATTCCCCAATAAGATACCAAAATACCTCCATTTATCATAGAGTCTTCCCTTTTGGTAAAAATACATTGAAAGAATTCCCATATATATTCTAATATTTATTAATTATAGAGTTCTGAAATACACGTGAACACACTTCTATCTGATGCGTAACGAACATACCGTTCTTGTGTATGGAAAACTACCACCTCACGAAACAATGTTGTTAATTTTTTTCCTTTACCACCTCTCATGGTGTATAATTATGAGAAAAGTTTTCTTTTTATATAGGATATATATTATATTATATTATATTATATATTTTTTATTATATATTTTTATATTCACATACAATCTTTCTTTCTATTTTGTGTAAAAACAGTAACGTCGTTTGTGGATGTTTGGACTACCACCTCCTTAAAGAGATGTGAAATGTTCACAAACTACATGGAATATATTATGGATTTCTTTAATAAAGAACTTGTGACATGAATAATATCAAAATGATATTAATTACATAATTACCTATCACAAAATGTAATATATAATTTTCTTTAACACCTTGTAACATATTGAAAAAATGATAACATCACTTGTGGTCATGATGACTATTGCCTCCTCGATTTTATGTGATTCCTTTTATACCAAAAAATTATATATGTAAGTATATATGATTAAATAATATGGTATTTATGATATAATGGTCATTAATTAAATATAAATGTTACTTACCTTATTTCCATAATGATCACTGAAAAATGGGAATGTTACTTATGCATACGTACGACCTACCGTCTCCATGATTGTAATGTTGGTTCATTTTTCATCATCATATTTAATGATTGATTTTAAAAATAGTATTTATGTATAAATAATATTATTATATACTGATCATTATTATTTATATGTTTATATAATGAACAATTTTACCATATTTGACATACCAATGTGGTTTTTTCACATGAAATAAATATGGTCAATACACCTGACGTGATCTTAATTGATTATGTAGTTTTTAACAAAATTTTAATGAGTTTAATAAAATTAATTATAAAATTGAAAAATTTTCTCAGCAACATAGATAATTAACATATGTTGTTTATTCATGAATATAAATACCCATATGAAAAGTTAAACTCAAGGAAATGGATTTCATCTCAATCTCCATTCATTAAGACATTTCATAATGATATCCACCTTTATTCTTTTATAAGTTGTATATGTTTCCCCTTTGAAATTATATATCCATATTTTATCCATTATCTTTTTATTTATTTATTTTTTAATGTTATTATTTCATGGTTCTTATTATTTAAATGTTCAATGTGGTATGGGAGGATTTGAATGTTTAATGATATAACCCTTTCCTTTTAATATTCTTGATAATATTTTTCATATTTATTTATATGGATATAACTGGGTTATAAAATGATTTTTTGTCTATTTTTAATTTCATTTTTTTTAAAAATGACACTTTTTATGTGTTTTATATGGAATGTTTTGAGAAATGAAAAATAAATGTTCTATTATTAACATACACAGTGACATTGACTTTTCTTCCACCATGGACATTATTATATTTGGATTCCTTTTCATAATTTTTTATTTTATCAAATTAAAAATCTTTTCTATCTTTTGGAATTTTTGTATTGAAAATGGGATTTCAAAAGAATAGTTTATTTTTTTATTGAAAATGATATATTTTAAACAAAATGTTAGTTCAATATATAAAATTATAGTTCATATGAATTTAAATGATTTTTTAAAATGATTTAATGTTTTATTCCAGGTTGTGGATCTTAAAAATTATAAATGTTTTCCATTCCTTGATAGCACCATGTGAGACCATTATAGGTTAAATTTTGAGTGCACCTGATATCAGTCCCACACATTGAGTAATTATTATATTATCTGGATAATTATATTAGATTCTGGCCATATGGTTATTTTAATATATAAGGGTTCTATAAGGGTTCAATTTGAAGATGTCCCATGTTAACTATAAGAATTTTCTATGTTTTCCATTTTTTTATAGAAAACTTTTGTTTTCAAAATGTAATGAAAATTATACTTATTAAATAATGATACTTCCATTTTTGGGTAAAATGTTATGTTTTAACGAAAGGGGTTTTTATGAGTTTTAATGTTTATGAATGGAATAATGATTTCCATATTTTTATATCTCTTACATAGCTTTGTATGCTCATCCCACGTATAAGTGTTTTTAACAGGACTAAGGGATGATTAAGGGATTGGAATAATTCATTTCAACAGCCATGAATGGTTTCATAAAAAAGATTATTATTTATTTTAAAGGTTTAGATTATAGAAAAATTGGATCTTTTTGGAAGTGTTCACTTTGTATTTTATGATTATTTATATATAAGTTATGGATTAACTTTTTAAAACTTTAATCCTAAAACGATCCTTCATTTCAAAGAAATTAAAATTCTTGAAATAACTCAAAAAAATCATTTTTAAGGCCTATTACTTTTAGGGGATGTGGATGATCATTCACTAAGTTATAATACCTTTTTATAACATTCAATATACACTAAACTATTATGATCCTTGGGCATATATATTTGTAATTTGCTGAATATTCATAAAAATGATGTAATATAAATGTATGTTAATCCTAGGTCACTATTGATTGTATCAAATGAAAGATTTAGTCAACTTTGGAATCTAGGATGAGAAAACATAGTCATATCCCTAGTTTTTTTATAAGTATATTTCTATGGATGTCTCTAAGGATTAGTCTATGAATGTTGAAATGTATTGGAAAATGTTTTAGAATTTCGTTAAAGGATAGAGTGAGTGGTTTCCTAGAAATATTTCTATTTTTTTATTTTAAAAATATATGTAGCTCTGACACAGATGTACCTAGGGGTAAGAACATAAAAAAGGTGTGTCCAGATAGACTCGAGCATAACCTGGTACATGAAAATGAGCGTTGATGCACAACTAGTTTGACACTCCTAGAGAATAGGATTTGGGAATTAACAAACTCATTATAAACCATATTGAAGGATTTAAATATAATTTGGCTATAGATGAATCAGGATAAACCTAAGCTTTCATAGATTAAAGAAGCATGTGTCATGATTTTGGCATCCTACAAGTGATTTTTGATTATTATGTAGTTTCCATTATGATAAATGTTTCTCACAATCTGCTTTATGGTTTTATTCAAAGGAAGGGAATAGATGAAATTTCTCTACCATTGATTGTTTCAGATGTTGAATATATCACTAAAAGAATTTTTGAAAATTTCGGTGGTCCATTTGCGAAGTATTATCGTCAAAAATGATTTTTTGCGATGATTGTCCATTGCAAATAGACTGGCAAGGAAAAAAGGTATCTCAAAAACAATTATTTGTGATGATCCATCATAGAAACCATTTTTTACGATGGATATATAGGCTGTTACAAAAAAACCAAAATATTATTTAGAATAATTTTGTGATGAGCCATCACATATTTCATTTTGTAATGGATAGATAATCAATCAAAAATAACCATTTTATAAATAAAATACGAAATTAAATTATTTATAAATAAAAGAGAAAATTACAAACATTTAAAAATCATTAAAATGATTTAAAAAATTAAAACAAGCATAAAATTAATATATCATTTCATATATAATATGTTTATCATACTAAATTTAAAAATAGTCATAAAATATTTAGAAAACATCAACATGAATCAGGTGGAGGAGGATCACTCGATGCACTAGGGGGGAGAAACCCCATAACAATTCCACACGCAAGTCACCACATATACTCCATCATCTTGCCATCTCTCAAACATTACTTCTCACGCTCCTCCTCCCTATTATTCTTTATTTGCTATATCATCTCATCCTGAGATGTTAACCTCTCCACATAACGTGCAGTGGAAAATGGTTTCAATGATGAATCTCCACGAGCTCCCTTCTTGCTCATTTATGACATCACAAAAGTAACATAATAACTTGTAGGTGTCATTTGAGAACCAATACCAATCAATAAACCATTCTCTTCACACCATGTGATGTCTCCTATATCAAATCCACCTCATCAAAACCCAAATCAATAGTGATATATTATTCAGTCTTAGCATGACTCTCCCTTGAATGAGAAGTCGCAACCTCATATGTTTATTTTTAATATTATGAAGAATCATAATAACAGTAAAATTAATATTGATGAATTTTTTCAACAAAATCACTAGCCACAGTACAGTTATGTCATTCACTAAAAAATTATTCTATACGGGGATCGAAATACATTTTTTTATAAACCATAAACTCCATAATAAAGGGGCTAGTATCGACTTGTAAAATATAACAAATATGTTATAGTTAAAATAAATATACATTAATAAATACTATCAGTTACCATTTGTCAACGATGTATTCCAAATATACGGCTTCAAGCCCTATGAGTGACCTCTTGCATACCCCATATCTGAAGACCATCCACTGACCTCCTCTTAAAAGTCTCTTCTAGCCAAAAGGAGAACAACCCATCCCAAACCTTAGCTGATACGTTGTTGGGAAGATGGTAGATTCAAAAATAATCAATGATGGTAGCCTAAGATTTATCCATTGCTCAATTTCTGATGTTGTGTAGAAACTAAGAAAATCACTCGTATATACAAGTATCCCATTCCTTTTGTAAAGGTGATCTATGACTATTAGAAATTGGATAACATAAATTCGATAAGTTAATTAAAAAATATTTTAGTAATTAAATAAATTTTAAAAAATTATATTCTATTTAATAACATAAAATCATGTGGTTGAATATATGGTCATGCACGGTGATGGGTACCAGGTCCCATGACACCGATGGTTCAGAAAAATAGTATCTCCAAATCTCACTAGCCTGGCCAATGGATAAGTGTGAAAAACAGTGAAAATTGAAAAAAAATAATTATAAAATTACTATTAGATTTAATAAAATTTGATAATATTTAATAAACTTATTATTAAAATATTAAACATACCTTTGTTAATGAGGATCAAAATTAACAGATGGTCATATCTCTGGAATATGATCTAGAATCTGTAATTGAGTCAGATAGCATCCCCTCCTAGTTGGTATACTAGCCAAAGGAGGGGAAACTGAATCAATCTCATCATTAGGAAGTCCATCATTAGTGAGAGAACGTAATTAATCATTATATGTATCATCTCCAGCCATCTGAAACCAACATTCTCACAAGTAAGATATTGTTAAAACAGATATGAAATATAAAAAACTAACTAATGTCAGAGTAAAATAATGTTACCTATAATATATTGATAATACAAAAATGAAATTTAAAAAACTAATAAATATTAAAATATATTGATTACTTATAACTAAATACCTGAATATAATACATCAGTCATCATCATCATCGCCATTTTAAAAAATATCAATGTCTTCATCCTCATATTCATCATTGTCAACTTCTATATAACTTTTAGTTTCATCACCCCTTAATACGTCATCAACATTATATATATATTCAAACCTTAAATAAAGGGTTTTGTCATAGATATTTATATCCCATTAGGTAATAAATACATTTTGGTTTGTTTCATGAAAAATTTCAATATGTTTCACGTCCATAGAACCATTTTGATTTTAAATAAACTGATTTTCACATGATTTAATTTTTATCACACTCTACCAGTCCTTGAAATCACTCAAAACATCACAGTAATTTTCATATTAAACCTGATGTGCTTGATGTTCCAACATAAATGGTTTATATGATGCAAGAAGACTGTTTTGTTTAATGTCAACGACTCCTTGTCATGGATAAACTCATAACCCCTGATTAGTATCAAACCAATGACATTTAAACGTTATAACATAATTTGGACCCAAAAAACATAACTCATTTATTTCATCTAGAATACCATAAAAGTCAAATTCACTTTCCTTATGATGGTATCATTTCAAATGAATACCAATATTCATTGATTTCATTGAGTCACCATATATGCATTTAGGGAATTGAAATATATTAACTACATACCCATGATATGTATTTACAAATTTCGATGGAGGGGTTTTGAGCACACATAAACAAATATCAATTTTATTTTCATGTTTTTTACCTGAAATAAATTAATATTATTAATAATAGATACCATTGTGAATTTTATTTATTATTCTATCAAAAGAAATTTTACTTACTAGCCTTTGAAACCAATATTCAAAATTTTGTTACTGATGTTCCTTAAGAGGAGCAGATGGAATTTATAGAAATTGATTTTTGATATGGTCATCATATTGTCTAAAAAAATTAATGTAAATTAAGGTATATTTTATATATAGTTAAAAAAATAATCCAAAGGTAGTACTTACTAAATAAATTGTGTCATTTCATTACAATTCATCAGGACATAAGTATGAGCTTTGTGAAGTTCTTCATCTGAAGTCCATCGCTCATGATAATCATTGAAACCAATCTCAGGCTGATTAAAAATTGACAACTGATGGTATGTGACATCATTAACATTTGTTTCATTGTGACCCATCTGATAATGTTTTGAAATTTGTTCCGAATAATAATAATAAGAGTATAAATTTGATATTTCCTCTTGAAAGTATACTTTCAAAATAAACCCTTCAACTAATGCTTTGTTATATAATTTATTATTTTTTTTTCATACATCTCTCAAACAGATATATCCATCAAAATTGTATTGTACCGCCACATTTAGTTTCAAATGGAAAATGAAATATTTAATGTTCCATGGAATAAAAAATCTCAGTGGTAATATGTTTTCCAATTTACATAAAATTAAAACAACATCTTTTTCCATGAAATTAAATTCAGTATAATCAAATGTTGCTTCAAAAAATATCTATGAAAAAAATTATATTATTTGTAAACATATCCCGGATTGAAAAACTCAACAAACCACTAGTACCAATAGAAAATAATCATTCAATTATGACATGACAATTATGAAATTTTAAACCAGCCATATTTCTATTTCTAAAGGAACATGATAGATTATATGAATAAACATAATGTAACCCCAAATCTCTAATCCATTGATAGAATAATAAATGGTCTTCTGTACAATGGGAGTAAGTTGCTTTTGGATTCATTAATTTGTGTGATCTTTCATCATCAAATAATTCATATTCAAGATGTCTAAAAATGTGCACAAGATCTGACCACATATTTACATTATCTTCAGTCTTATTATGTGTGTCCAACATGGAATAAAACATGTCTTCAAAAACATTATTATCAATATGCAGTACATCTAACATGTGATAAACAATCGAATAAGACCAATATGGAAGGTCCAAAAAAATATTGCCCTTTATCCATGTATGATCCCACCAAAAAACATTTTTAATTTACTCATTTTTAGTTGGTCCAAAAGTAACATAAGGTAATGTAAAGACAATAGATTTTTCTTGATTACTTAATAGCACTGATGGAGGTGCGTCTGTTTCTATTCAAACATTTGTAAAATTAATTCTGTTTCTTTGAAAATTGTGATCCGCCAGATGAAATCTCTGATGACTGTCAAAATAAATAACATCTCTCTCATTACAAATCATAAATTATTTTTTCTCATCCATGAAGTATAGATATTATTTTAGACCATGTGTGCTCCATCCAGATAACATACCATACATGGAAAATTCACCAATCTTCCATATTAATGCAACCTTAAATATAAAATTTTGATGTGTTTTTATATCAAATGTAGTCACATTGTTCTTTAATAATGAAATTAACTCATCAATTAGTGGTTTCAAATAAACATCAAAATTCTTATTTGGATCTCATCAAATTAACAACGTAATATATATATATATATATATATATATATAAGGTTCCTTCATCAACATACAAGGAGGCAAGTTTTAGTGACTAATGAAAATAAGAAAATAAGAATATCAAATACTGTAAGAACCAAATGGAAAAAAACATTAGTAGAAAGGCCTAGCCATATGTTACGAGGTTTTGTAGAAAAAGAGGGACATGTCTGATAAAAATGTTTCTATGAGTCACCATCACATGGATGATTTATGCTCTATATGATTGAAACAATTTATATATACCCTGTCATAAATCTAGCTATACTATGATACATCCAATGTTAATTTTTTATTAAGAGTAAGCACTTTTAAGGGGAAAGTGGGAACCGTCACAATTAACTAGTTTCAGTACCAAAGGATATGGCATATCTATTAAAGAAAAGAGTGAGTTGTTTGGAATCATATTCCCCGAAAAAAACCCAGGGAATATCGCTTACCTTCATGTTGGGGAAATCCTTCAGAGTTCCCTAAAAAAGAAGAGCCATGTTGCCGAGGATTTCTTATACTCCTCTTTACTAATCTTCCCCATGTTGGAGCCTCTTAGTAGGATGTGCGCCTACTTATCATCCCACTCGTCCTGCTCCTCTATAATGGCCACCTAGATCGGTATGCTCTTCTTCCAAGCATTGATATCCAAAGTTCCCTCAATCATTTCCTAATCTGAATGCATGAGTAGGTCCCTCTGTTCCAGCACAGAGACCATTTGTCGCTGTGAGTCAGCTTTAGAACCACCTTCGTGCTGATGCTCCCGAACCCTCAACTCCACACCTCATGAAGAGTCTGGAGGAGCAGCCTCACATATTTTCAGAACCAAGTACTTGGAGATGGCGGCCACCTCCTATTGGACACGGTCTTTGGACTTGTTCATGGTTGGGATGCCAACCTTAGTGGAGGCCTTTGGGGACAACTTTCCCTTACTAGAGGATCTAGTTATAGGAGGGATAGGGAGGTTGGAGTAATCCTTCCTTCTGCGCGTCCTCTGGTTGTTCAAAATGAAACCATCTGAATCAATATATTTGTTCTTTCCCTTCCACATAGAGGATCTAAAATAATACTCTTCTATGAACAGTTCCTTGGGCTCATCACAGTGCACATCCTCAACCATTTCCGATTCAGATGTTTCCTCATCGACCAATAAGTCCTGACCGTAATCCACCCCAACAGATTCCTCTTTGTTAGGGCCCTGTTCTGCACCTAGCACTGCATACCGATTTTGGGAGGTCCTGATTGGCCCCCATGCTAACACCTTCTCAACATAAGAGGAGGTATGTGGGGACATCTTTGTCTTGGCTGTGACTCCTTTATTTTCAAGGCCACAACCCATAAATTGGAAACTGCCTTCCAAATCCTTGTCCTGAAATCCCTCATTTAAACTGAGACACATGCAATCATCCTTCAGAGCAGCAACAACAAAAGTCTTTGGAGAAGCCTCCTGGAAATCCTATGGAGAATCCCGGGAGGCCTCATTCACAGACTACTCAACCCTTTGGCTGACATGACCCGCATCTCTAAGAATATGCCTCTCATCTTGCCCATATTCACATCCTTGTATGTCGTCCACGATCTACTTGCCCACAGATCACGTCACATCCGATCAAAAATCTCTGAAACAAGTGGCCCGAATGCCTCTGAACCACATTTCTTGGTTTCCCCCAAAGAGAACCCCTGGTCTGCGCCCAATAGGCCTTGCCTGGGTTGGTCCTCCCCCAAGGATATAGAGTCCCACTTGTCCTGAACAGCCGGATGACCCTCCATTTGAGCTTCCCCTGCAGCAACCACCTACGAACCATGCCCACCAGACTGAACCAAGGGATCGACCTCATCTGATAATGGACACTTCTTCCGGCATTTGAGATAGCAATGTCCATGTCTATTGCAGCAATATCAAAACATGGTCCATGATTCGTAGAGAATCGGTTGACAGTACCTATACACTCCCTCAATCATAATCCACATGACTTCGGGAGGGGGCCAAGAGATACCCATTTCAACACATAACTGTACCACGATCAGATGCTGTAGAGAGGAATTCAGCTGATCAGCACAATGAAAATGACCTATGGAGATACCTATCGAAGGGAGTAGCGCTGGATTTTGGAAAGGCAGTGGAAGGATGGGAAGTTGAATCCAAATCGCTGTTGTATAAGGGTCTCGCTGCATAGAGAGATCGAACGACCAACAGAGCAGATGGAAATGGAAGCCACGAGTAGATCTTCCAGGTCAAGACCATGCCCGCACGAGGTCTTGCTCTCACGAGAAGATGAGAAGAATCTATCGTGGCCCAAGCAATCTGACAACCGCACGCTGAGCTAATCCCCATTCCTCATTCACAAGCCTGTCGAACAACTCAACTGGTAGGCGATGCCGAACGAACTGAGCCACCAGAGATGAAGAGAGAAACGCAGAAGCTGCGTTGAACTCCTGCGGAGAAATCAGGACCATGCGTTGTCCTTGAAGAACCCCCAGAACCTTTGGGGATAAAAAAATCCTAGGAAAGAAAGAGGGCTCCTTGACTGGAAAATTAAACAAAGATTCATATTCACCATAATATAAGATATAGTAATTTGAAAAATGCATGGATATTATGGTAACTTAGAACCAAATTATAAACCAATCTTTTAATTTCATAGAAACATGAAGGTAATGTATTTCCATATGGAAACAATTCCATAACCAAAGACAAAATCTAATGGAAACAACCGTTAAACATTAAAAAATATGATTTAACAGCCTTAAATTTTCTATCACCTTCAAGTTTGCTCAACTAGCTCACCAAATATAGGGCCTCCTCATCATATTGTTAAAATTAGTAAAACCGAGAAGGTTCATATTCTGGATTTGGAATTTCATTCTGAGTTGTTGTTTTATGAATAGATAGATCAACTGCCACATGTATTAAATTCATAAATGATGGATATGGAACCAAAAAATTAATATTTTCTACTAATATTTTTCACCATGTTGATACCAAAAAAAATAATAGTTCTGAAAACAATAACCCAATAGATGAATTCAAACATTGTCAAATGTTTTAATTGTCTTAAGAGTACATATTTGACACGGAAATTTAATGTTTTCCTTCAGAAAAAAAAAATCCAAATTTGATGATGCAAATAATATAAAGGCTTCATCACCTTCAATGTAGACAAGATGTAAACTAGATATGATTGTATTATTGAGATTATTTATCCAATAACAATCACATAATAGATACCAATGTCTACTTCCTGAGTCCATAGTTATCTAAAAACAACAAAATAATTATTTTCTTATAGATCGTTTTGACTAATTTCAAATTATTATAATATGTTAATGCATAGAAATATTCTATATGGAATATGATTAGAGTGAGGAATTGGGTTAAAAATGGATTACAGAGCCCATGGAGGCTCAGTGTAGATAAAATAAAAATATTAAAAATTGTATATATGACACATGCTATTTTTTGAAAATTTTAGAATATCTCTCGACTTTTGTCTCATGTGAGCCACACACTATTTTTAAGTAATTCTATTTTTTAATGTTTTAATTTTTTCATTTTTTCTTACAAATTATTATTATGATTTTCTAGTCATCGGTAATATTAACAATTTATTACTAATTATGGATCATTGATTTTTAAAGATTATTAATTATTATAATTAATAATATATTTTTAATAATTACGATTTTTTATAAATTTTTAATAATTCTTATAATTGATATATTTTTTATGAGTATTTCTAAAAATTATCCTACTTATTATTAACTACATTTTTAATAAATAATATATATTTTAAATTTTGTATTTTTTTCATTAAACCATTTTATCCTTTTTATATAAATAATTTTTATAAGTAATGTTTAGTTAAAATGTTATCATTAAATTATTTTTCTCATCATTCTTAAAAAAATCATTTTTATTTATTTTATACATTATATATATAACACATAATCAAATATATTTACATTAATAAAATTTTTACACATTTTTTTCAAAGAAATTAACATATCAAATCTATATATATACATACATATGTACATACATGCACACACCCAAAAATTTTCATATATTTCATTAATTTTACAAATTATTAATAATTTTTTTGTAATTAACAATAATGATTACTATTTATTATTAATATTAGGTAAATAATTATTATATATATTTATATTTAATGATTTCTAAATTAATATAAATATACAACCAATATTCTAACAACATTCTTTAAATGAAAATGCATATTAAATTTATATATACATAGATATAAACATACATAAATATTTAATATATATTAAAAATATTGACTAATTAATAATTACTTATAATAAATTATGTAATGATTACTATTAATAATTTCGATTATCATCTAATGATTAATAATTATTATATATATGTATATCATGATTTCATATTAATATAAATACATAAAATATATTATGGTTTTTTTTAATAAATATATATCTAAAATCTATATATATATATAACCTTATATGCATTTTTAAAATATTTATATATACATATTCATATATATATATATTATACGATTTCATAATAAAATATATTGTTACATTTTTTTAAAACAAATATATATATATATCAAATAAATATATACACACACACACACATATATATATATTAAATGTAACACCCCAAGCTTCCACGGTACGCTTCTCTTTGAATAATACAATAGTGTGGGTTGTATGCAACTTCGAGTTCTAACACAGCACAACCTATCATACTAGCCAGTATAAATAGTAATACCCATATTTTAATATTTTGTAAAATTTTATCTTTAAAAATGGACATCATTTCTGAATTTGGAGTATATAAATTAGCTTACGGTGAATTTTTGGTATTTTTCTGAAAACATTCAATTTTTGATGAAAAGTGAAAAACACCGAGTTATTGATTAAAACCGGCTTTTTATTTAAATAATTATTTATTTTATTTAAATTTATTTTTGGTAAAAATAGGTACATAATACCTATATATGTTCAATTTTATTAATTAGAGTCAGTTTATAATAATTTTAGATATATAAAAATTTTATTGAACTTTTTACCGTCTTTTACCCACCACCTAGGAGCATTTGAAAATTTATCTAAAACATAATT
This sequence comes from Viscum album, assembly GCA_963277665.1. Classification (NCBI taxonomy): domain Eukaryota; kingdom Viridiplantae; phylum Streptophyta; class Magnoliopsida; order Santalales; family Viscaceae; genus Viscum; species Viscum album. The sequence continues at coordinate 474,631,590 of OY728128.1, forward strand.
TTACAGCTTCTGTGTGTTGAATTTCAATTATCCGAGAGACATGGTTGATATCAGTGAGTAATATTTGATTCAATAAGATAAAAATAATTTTTGGTGATAGTATCTTTTTTCATTTATTTGCCACGTTTAAAAGTAAATAGGGCAATTAAAGGAAAAAATGATATTATTATTACCATAACACATGTCCTAATTCTATTAGACAAGTTTTATTTGAATAAAATACCCTTAGGAATAAAATATTATCTTTTAGGCCCAATTTGATTAGATTAGGACATGTATTATTATTTAATTCAAAGAAGAGTTAAATGAGTTAAAATCAATGTTTAATAACTAAAACATTTTTAATATAGGGTTTCACATAAGATAAATTAGACTATAAATAGTAATTATAAATATAAAAATATTTCCTACATAATGGTATTTTGTTTAAATTTTTTACACATTAAATAGTTTAATTTATTTATTACACAATGATGATGCAGTAATTACCTAATTAATTAAATATTAAAATAATCGATATGATAAATATCAAAATAAATGAAATTTGAGACTCTTTATGAATTCCACTAATTTTATAGGTTAATATGACATATTATGGTTGGTAAGATAAATTTTTGGTGAAGTAATAACGCTTTTATAAATTTATCAAAAACAAAATACCAAATAGTGTCAAAATTGACATAAAAGAGTTTTTAAAACAAATATTATATTATTAAATGATATTATATTCCTAAAAATCTTGGGATTGGACATACGACTTATAAAATGATAGGTGTATCATTCATGAACCACATGGGGTTCTATTGGAAGTATATAGTATGTTTATTAACCATATAATATAAAAATACAAAGAGTTATGGTAAATGTCAAACTATTTAACTAAGAGTTAAATCTAAAACATAATGTTAATATAGTGAACCAAAATAGTGTAAAACCTATTTTATGAGTGGTTTTAGACCCATACCCACCTTAGACATTAAATAATACATTTTGGAGCCATTAGATACCGAAAATTATTTTATTATGAAATATTATTTATAGCTTTTCCTAAGATACTCCTCACCCCTCTTATGAAAGGGAACTCCCCATACTCTAATTCACACCTTCAAATCCATTTTTCTATGCCAAAACCTTCAAAAATAACCTCTAAACTGTCCTCCATTCATCCTAGAGGCATTACTTTAGTCAGAAAGCCATCCTATGGAGCCCTTTTGTTCAAATCAAAAGGAAGAACCCAACAAAGAGGTAAATATTTCATCACCTCTTTCATGTTCCTTTCTTCTACCACTTCCTCTTTAATTGTTGTTTCCATTATAAAATAATAAATCCAGTATATTCTATATACAGTGATGATATTATAAGTATAGTACAACCATATTCATTATTCTATCCTTCCTTTGAATGACATGTCACCATACGTGCGTACGTATGGCTTACTGTCTCCACATCGTGGGGTAATAAATATTAAATATATTTTTATTTGGATGGGTATAATAATGATGTGTAATTGATTTAAATAATAAATATAACATGATAATTATTCTGTATATTTTTTATACCATCCAATTAAATAGTATTTTAATATCAAAATAATGATATTGTTGTTCGTGCGTACGTATGGATTACCGTCTCCACGAACGCGATGATATTCATTTCCCATCGTATCCTTTCAAGAATAATTTTCATTTGATTATTAAAAATAATGTTTAAAGACTAGATATAAATATGGATATAAATAAGATACATCCTATCCATAACAAATATGACTCACATAACAAATAATATAAAGTAAAACAAATCTGTTAACACCAGAAACGAGGATAATACTAAGATATTATTAAAAAAGCAAAGTTAAAAGATCATATATGATATAATGTTAATATATATGATTCTTCTATATTTTAATAAAAATTATTTCACCATTATACAGGAGTAAAATCTACCCTAGACCAAGGAAAAGTAAAAGGTAAGGGTTAATTCTACAATCTCTTCATTATCTGAGGTTGTTTATATGTAATTATCTACTAGGACCTCTTTATCATCCACATACATGTATCTTAAAAATGTATTCCAAAACATTTTTACTATTTACTATACTATGTGTCAAAGTCATTTATACCCATTTTTGACTTTTATAATATGTATATAAAGGAATCTTTCGATCATTTTCCAAATAAGGTCTTTTATAACCTTTTCGACAAAATTAAGGTAAGAATGTATTTTCTTTACTTATATGGCCAGTGCAGATATTTTACGCTTTTATAACATCATCAAAGATTACCTTCCAAGATTATAAAAATATTTACAAAATAAATGTTTTCTTTTATAATTATATTAATTTTAAATGTTTTCAAAATAAAAAAAGATATTTCTCTAAAAAAATGTTTTGATTTAACCTATGCCAACATCCTTTGATGGATTTTAAGCTTATTTGAAGTTGATTTTTTATGATACAAAACTTCCATATTGAATTGAATTTTTTTTTGATATGTCTGACTATGGATGTGTTATTTTTACACCATTCATGTTTTATGGATAAAATATTTACATTTTGTTTGTTAGTTTTAATAAAAATGATTATGTTATGTTTAAACCTTTTCATATGAGGAATGCATTTGACTTAGTAAGTGACGGGTGAAGACTGTTATAGCTCCTCAATGCAAAAGTAGGACACATGAGAAAAAGTAGTGTCTTGGCACAAGGACTTGACAAAATATTATTTGTATTCTTGGCACAAGGCCATGACTCTGTGGTTATGATAGTCTGGAATTATGTATTCCATCATTACGAAAGTTACTATTGATAATGAATGTGATTATGCGACTAGTAGAATATACATGTGAGTAATTAAATGTCATTATTTTGATTGATATTTTCCATATTATGATGATGTTTATGTTGAAAAGGGTTTTTTTAGTTTTATACATTTCCTTAAATGATTATTCTTATTTATAAAAGTTTCTGATATATTGTTACCCTTCCTGATAATTTGAGAGGACCCCTTTCTATGATTTATTTCTTCCAGGATGCAAAAAATAATATTATGGATAACCTGCAGGGATAGTCTATGGGACCTCAGTTTTTTCCATGGAAACAATTTTGTTGTAGTTTTCCATGTTATGATGTACTGTAAACCCTATGAATGTATCTAGTACATCCAAGGCTACTAAACTAATCGATCTTCTGAGACTTGATCTTTTATGATCATGCCAATGATACATATTAATGCACCCACTCTTGGATTTTGGGATCAGGGCAATATAGTTGGTATCAGAGGATGTTTAGTATAAACCATGGAAACTACATTTAGATGATATCTGATCGATGTACGTAGCCCTAAGATAGAAAATGAGGATTAATATAGAATAAAATCATAGAATTTTTCCATTATAGAGATTTTTTGAGTTTTCCAAGAAATAAATCCCTGTCTGGATATGAGCAGATAGAGGCATCTCTTGCAAAGATGTACCAAGGAGTAAAACACGAAAAATACCACTTTGAGCTAGGCTCGAACGAGAATTGGTGCACAACAACGGGCCTTGCTGCACTCTTGGTTACGACACTCCCGGGGGATATGCTGAGGATAATTCTAATTTTATTTATAAACCATTATGAAGGGTTTATGATTATATACGTCCCCAAAGAAAACATTTTTTAGGATTATGGATTATATCCATAAACTTTTCAATTTATGTTAAGTGTTTTAAATGTTTGGAATTAAATATTTTGATTCGTAAACAAATCTAGTTTATGCCATTATTTAGAAATGACGCCTAGTGGAAAGAATGCAAAACGTATCAATGTACACACTCTATGAAGGTATTTCCCTACTACTAAATATAATTATGGTGGATCTGGTGATGCAACTGGCGTGGATCAGCTAATCACCATACTGGGACAACTCACTCAGGTTTTGAATAATAACCTTACCCGTATGGCGCACCATGTTCCACAGCATGGAGGATAAATGTTATATCTCTTCATGAGGCAATAATCAACAACATTATATGGGAGTAGAAATCCAGTAGTAGTTGAGCAATGGATAAATTTCATAGAAAAAATATTCCATGCCTTGGGGATTAGTGAAAGGGAAAATGTTGTTAGGGAAGTTTACCGCCTCACTTGAGATGCTGATCAATGGTGGTCATTGATTGAAAACAGAAAGGAAGATGATGAAGTATCAAATATGGAATGGAGGGAGTTTATAGAGATTTTATTAGAAAAATACTTTCCTCGTGACCATCGAGCGGATATGAGTCTGAGTAAAAAGGAGGAGGAGAATGTCGCAAAGTATGAAGCTAACTTTACAAGGTTAGCGAGGAAAGATGAAGATTCTATACATAACCAAAGAAATAAGATTGATCATTTCATTGATGGGTTAAAACCAATTATCCATCGAGCATTAGTGTCACAATCCTTCTCATTGTATGAAGATATTGTCTTATGTGCTATCATGATATAAAAAGAATTCTCTACTCTTACAACTTTAAAGAAAAGCACGAGAGGAAGAGATCTGGTGAACACTATGGAAATAGAAATACGAAGAAGAATGGAAAAGTTGAATATCCATCCTGTAGTAAATGTGGTAAGAAACACCCCGGTACTTACCTAAAGGGAATGGGAGTCTGTTACAAGTGTTGTGAAAAAGTCCACCAAGCTCATGATTGTAAGGAGAAGAAAGAGGTTGTCGATGTTGAATGTTATAATTTTAGAGAAAAGGGGTAATTATTAAAATGAATATTCAAAGAGCCAAGGGAACTTACCTTAGAAAATCCCAAGGGATCAAGGCCAAGCTTATTCTATAACTACTGTTGAGGTTGACGCTCTAAAAGATGTGGTGGTTGGTAATTTAATGGTTTCTTCACGTTATGAAAATGCTTTATTTGATTCTGGATCATTGCATTTTTTCACATCTTCCCAATTTTCTAAGAAAATTAGATATTTCAAATTTGATATAATAAGGGAGTTTTCAGTCAAAACTCCTAAGGGAGGTATCATTACAACACTGTTTTGTGAATCAGTCCCCATTAGGGAATATAAATGTTCTTTATTTACTGATCTCATCATCATACCCATGATTGAATTTGATATAATCCTCGGTATAGAATGTCTTTTGAACCATGATGAAAAAATTTATTGTAAGAGAAAGGGTGTTACTTTTTTTGATGATGCTGATAATGAACACCTTATCTTTAGAGAAGAATCTTCACCACCAAATTCTTATCTAGATCCACCCCCAGTAGCTCAAATAGATTCAATTATTGGTGAGGAAGAGAATGAAATAATTGTGGGTGAGGAAAAGAATGTTCAAATAGAGGATGTACCTATTGCGCAAGAATATGTTGATGTGTTTCCATGAGATTTACCTGGACATCCTCCAAAATGAGAAATTGAGTTTTCTATTGATTTAATTCCTAGATCAAGGGCCATATCGAAGAAACCTTATAGAATGGCCAATGTGGAATTGGCGTAAATAATGAAACAACAAGACGAATTGAGTAATAAGGGATTTATTTGCCCTATTGATTCTCTGTGGGAAGCCCCTGTCCTTTTTGTTAAGAAGAAATATGGGTCAATGAGGTTGTGCATTGACTACTGGGAGATCAATGTTATAATATTAAATGAAATTTATCCCCTACCTTGCATTGATGATTTATTCGACCAAATTCATGGGGCTCAATACTTTTCAAAGATTAACCTTCGATCTACATATCATCAGTTGTGTGTGAAAAAGGAAGACATTCCGAAAAAAAACATTTCGAAGCAGGTACGGGCATTACGAGTTTACAGTAATGTCGGTCGGATCGGCTAATTAACCCTCTATATTCATGTATCTAATGAATAGATTTTTCAAGGAATATCCTGATGACATTGTAGTGGTATTTATTGATGATATTTGGGTATACTCCAATATCTAAGAAGATCATGAAAATCACCTGTGCATTATCCTGAAGACTCTTAGAAGTCATGAATTATATGGGACGTTTAACAAGGGTGAATTCTGGATTCAGGAGATTTATTTTGTTGTCCATATTGTCTCCAAGGATGGAATCTTTGTTGATCCTTCTATGACCAAGGAAATCCAAGAATGACCAGCACCAACGACAATAACTGAGGTACACAATTTTATTGGTTTAGTAGGTTATTATCGATGTTTCGTCCAGAATGTTTCTCAGTTGGCTAATCTATTAACCAAAATCATACGTAAAGGGGTTAAATTTGATTAGACAAAAGAGTGTGAAGAATGTTTTGAAAACTAAAGAGAAGATTAGTCTATGCTCCTATCTTGAATCTACCATCGCGAATGATGGGTTTGTTATTTATAGTGATTCTTCAAAGAAAGGGCTTGGTATTGTCACTAGGCAGAATGATAGAGTTATTGCCTATGCATCACAACAATTAAAAATTCATTAGAAAAACTATCCTAGTCATGATCTTGAGTTAGCAGCTGTAATCATTTCTTTGAAGATTTGGATATTCTATCTCTATGGTGAAAAATGTGAGATTTATACCGATCACAAGATATTGAAGTATATTTTCTCACAGAATGAACTCAACATGTGGCAAAGGTGATGTCTTGAACTACTCAAGGATTATGATTTCACAATACACTGACACCCGGGAAAGGCAAATAAGGTGGCAGATGCTTGGAGTAGAAAATATCCTGATGTTTTGAACAAGATGAGAGTTAAAATGGATCATATTTTTAGGGATCTAATAAAGATGGATATGGGAATAACCATGGAAGGTGAAACATCAATGCCTTTTCAAATTCTTTTGAAACCATCTTTACTAGAAATGATAAAAAGTTATCAGGATGATGATGAGGAGTTTCAAAAGAAGATTAAATCTATTAATAATGAGGGATTGAGTGACTTCATATATGAAGATGAAATTTTGAAATATGGGAAGATACATTGTGTTCCCGATATACCTGATCTAAGAAGTGAATTCTTGGATGATGCTCATAGCTCCAATTTCACTATACACCATGGGAGCACCAAAATGTATAGAGATTTGAAGGTCCATTTTTTGTGGCAAAACATGAAGAGGGAGATTGCTGATTTTGTGTCAAGATGTATGGTTTGTCATCAAGTGAAAGATGGAAGGAAATATCTTAGAGGAGTCTTGAAACCTCTTCCCATACCTGAGTGAAAATTGGATAATATTACGATGGACTTTGTTATGGGACTACCATAGACTCCTAGAAGGAACGACATAATATGGGTCGCTGTGGATCATCTTACCAAGTCAGTAGATTTTATTTCTACAAGGGAAGATGTACCACTTGAACGTTTAACAAGACTATATATTAATTATGTTGTAATACTTCATGGTGTACCACTATCGATTGTTTCTAATCATGATCCAAGTTTTACAACATGATTCTGGAAAATTCTTCTGAAATCCCTGGATACTGAACTTCGTTTGAGCACTGTCTACCACCCTCCAACTAATGGAAAACTAGAACGGACTATTCAAACCTTAGAATACTTGTTGAGATATTGCTAATTTGACATTCAAGGTACGTGAGATCAATATTTATCTCAGGTAGAATTTTCCTATAACAATAGATTACATTCAAGTATTCAGATGACAACATATAAAGCGTTATACAGAAATAGATGTCGCACACCAACATGTTGGGATGATGTTGGTGAAAGAAAAATCGTTGGCCCAGAACTGTTGGAGGAATCAATGGAAAAGGGGAAGGTATTCCAAAACCACATAAAAGCATCTCAGTCTAGGCCGAAGAGCTATGCCGATAACCGAAGGAAGGATTTGGAATTTTAGGAAGGAGATCATATTTTTTTGATTGTATCTCCATGGATGGGTGTTATAATTATCAGTAATAAGGGAATATTGAGTCCTAGTTACATCAGACCTTTCAAAATTCTAGAATGAATTGGGGCTTTAGCTTACCGTTTGGCAATACCGCCAAGTCTCTCAAAAGTTCACGATGTATTCCATGTATCATTTTTGAGAAAATACATGCCTAACCCAACACATGTAATCACGTATGAAGAATTAGAACTAGAAAATGATATGTCTTATTGAGAAGAGCCTATCAAGGTTCTTGATACAAGAGAACAAGTGTTGAGAAACTGGACGACTCGTCTTGTAAAAGTTCTTTGGAGAAACCATACGATGGAAGAGACAACGTGGGAACTCGGGAAACATATGATGAAGAACCACCAGAGTCTTTTTTTCTGTAATATTCTAGAAATTTTGAGGATAAAATTATTTGAAGCAGGAGAGAATGTAACATCCCAAGCATCCACAATACCCTTCACTTTGAATAATACAATAGCATGTGTTGTACGCAACTTCGAGTTCTAACACACCACAACCAATCAAACTAGCCGTTATGAATAGTAATACCCACTTTTTGAAATTTTATTAATTTTATCTTTCAAAATGGACCTCATTTATGAATATGGAGTATAGAAATTATCTTAGGGTCAATTTTTGGTATTTTTTTGAAAACATTAAGTTTTTGGTGAATAGTGAAAAACACTGAGTTATTGTTTGAAACTGAATTTTTTTTAGATAATTGTTTATTTTATTTAAATATAATTTAGGTCAAAATAGAAACATAATACCTATATAATTTCAATGCAATTCATCAGAGTCAGATTATAATAATTTTAGATATATAAAAATTTTATTGAAATTTTTACCGTATTTTATCCACCTCCTAGGAGGATTTGAAAATTTCAGAAAACCTAATTTTACCACTTCTGTGAGTTGAATATCAAAAATCTGAGACACATGGTTAGTATCAGAAAATAAATGTGGTTCAATAAGTTGAAAATAATTTTTGGTGAATAGTAACTTTTTTCTTTTATTTACCACGGTTAAAAGTAAATAGGGAAATTAAGGGTAAAATGATATTATTATTACTGTAACACATGTACTATTTCTATTGGATAAGTGTAATTCTACAAAAAAAACATTAGGAATAAAATATGATCCGTTAGGCCCACTTTTATTAGATTTTGACATTTATTATTATTTAATTCAAAGAAGTGTTAAAAGAGTTAAAATCAAAGATTAATAACTACAAATTTTATAATATTGGGATATACAGAAGATAAATTCAGCTATAAATATTAATTAGAAAGATAATAATATTTCCTACATAATGGTATTTTATTTATATTTTTTAGACATTAAATAATTTATTTTATTTATAACACAATGATGATGCAGTAATGACCTAATTAATGAAATATTAAAATAATTCATATTATAAACATCCAAATAAATGTAATTTCAGACTTTTTATGAATTACACTAATTTTATAGGTTAATATGACCTATTATGGTTGGTTTAATGAATTGTTTTCGAAGTAACAATGCTGTTATGAATTTAGAAAAACAAAATACCAAATAGTGTCAAAATTGACATAAAAGAGTTTTAAAAAAAATTATATTTTAAATTGATATTCTATTCCTAAAAATCTAATGATCTTCCAAAAGTATTATATAGTTATAGGTGTATCATTAATGAACCACTTGGGTTTATCATGGAATTATATACTAAGTTTAATAAACATATAATATAAAAATACAAAGAGCCATAGTAAATGTCAAACTATTTAACAAATAGTTTAATCTAAATGATAATGTTAATATAGTGACATAAACCTATCCAAAACCTATTGGTTGAATGTTTTTTGACCCATATCCACCACATCCTTCAAATAATCCATTTTGGAGCCATTAAAAACCGAAAATATTTTTATTATAAAATAATATATCAAGATTTTATTAAGGTTCCGCTCACCCCGCTTATAAAAGGGGACTCTTCCTTCTCTCTAATTCACATTTAAAAGCCATTTGGATCGGCCAAACCCTACCCAAATATCCTCTCAATTGTACAACATTCATCATATAGGCCATACTTTAGTCAGAAATCCATCCTTTGGATCCGTTTTGATCAAATCAAAAGGTAGAACTCGAAGAAGAGGTAAATATTTCATCACCTCTTTCAAGTTCCATTATTCTTCCACTTCCTATTTCATTGTTGTTTCAATTATAAATTAAATACAATAGTATTTTCTATATACTGTGATGTTATTATAAATATTGTACAACCATATTCATTATTCTATCAAACCTTTTAATGAAATTTCTCCATACATGCGTATGCACGGCTATTTGTGTCCACATAGTGGGGTAATAGTTATTCAATACATTATTATTTGGATGGGTATAATAATGATGTGTAACTGATGTAAATAATAAATATAACATTCTAATGATTATGTATATATGATATACCATCCAATTAAATATTATTTTAATATCAAAATAATGATATTGTTGCTCGTGTGTACGGACGGATTGCCGTCTCCACGAATGCGACGAGATTCATTCCCCATAGTATCCATTCAAAACTAATATTCATTTGATGATTAAAAATAATGTTTAAGGACTTGATATAATTCTGGATATAAATTATTTACATCACATACATAACACATATGACTCACATAACAAATAATATAAAGGAAAATAAATCTGTTAACATGAGAAAGGACGATAATACTAAGATATTATTAACAAAGCAATGCTAAAACATCATATATGATATAATAAAAATGTATATGATTATTGTATAATTTAATATAAACTATTTAACCATTATACAAGAGGTTAACCTACCCTCAACCAAGGCAATGTACAAGGTAAGGGTTAATTCTAAAATCTCTTCAATATCCTAGGATGTTTATACGTAATTATTTACTCGGACCTCTTTATCTTCCACATCCATGTTTCTTAAAAATGTATTTCAAAACACCATTAATATTTACTAGACTATGGGTCAAAGTCAATTATACACTTGTTTGACTTCTATAAGATGTTTATAAAGGAATCTTTCCATCATTTTCCAAATAAGGTCCTTTATAACCTTTTCGACAAAATTAAGGTAAGAATTTATTTTCTTAACTTATACGGTGGGTGTGGCTATTTTCCACCGTTATAACATCATCAATTCTTCCCTTACATGATTATAATAATATTTCTAAAATAAATTTTTTATTTTATAATTATATCAATTTTAAATGATTTTAAAATAAAAAAAATTGCATTTCTCTAAAAAATGTTTTGATTTCATCTATGTCAACATCCTATGATGGATTTTAAGCTTATTTTAATTTGAATTATTATGATACAAAACTTCCATATTGTATTGAAGGTTTTGTGATATGTTTGAATATGTATGTGTTATTTTTACACCATTCATGGTTTATAGACTATGTATTGACATTTCATATGCTAGTTTTAATATAAATGTTTATGTTATGTTTAAACCTTTTCGTATGTGGAATGCACTGGACTTAGTAAGTGATGGGTGGAGCCCTCTATTTCTCATCGATGCGTCGGTAGGGCTCATGAGACAAAATAGTGTCTTGGCACAAGGCCTTGAAAAAAATCTTATTTGTAGTCTCAGCACGAGGCCTTGACTACGTGGTTATGAAAGTCTGTCATTATGCATTCCATCATTATGAAAGTGACTCTTGATATGGAATGTGATAATTCGACTAGTAAAATATCCATGTAAGTAAATAGAATTATTTTGATTTATATTTTCCATACTATGATGAATTTTATGTTGAAAATTATTTTTTTAATTATTACATTTCCTTAATTGTTTATTCTTATTTATGAATGTTTCCGATATATTGTTATCCTTACTGAGCATTTTAACTCATCCCTTTCTATGTTTTATATTTCCTAGGAATGCGAAGAATTATATTATGACTGACCTGTAGGGATAGTTTATGGAATCTCAGTGTTTTCCATGGAATCAATGATGTTGTAGTTTTCCATTTCATGATGTAATGTAAACCTTATGAATGTATCTAATACTTACGAGGCTACTAAAATAATCGGCCTTCCGAGACTTGATCTTTTGTGATCATTCCAATGATATGTAATAATGCACCGACTTTGGGCTTCTGGGGTCAGGGTGTCACATTAAAAACCTTAAAAATTTCATAATTTTTTTATAAAATCCATTATATATATATATATATATATCATAAACTATACATGTTTTTTTAAAACATATATATATACATATATATTCATATTTTTATATACATACTTGTATGAATATATATATATATATATATATTAAAAACATTACCCAATATATAAAAATGTTTATTAATTTATTTAAGTACATAAAATACATATTGGTAATTTTTTTAACAAATCTACATATTAAATTTATATATATAGTTATACAAATATACATTCAGACATACATAAATGTATATATATATATCACAAACCATAAAAATATTTTTAAAACATTATATATATATATAAACACATTTTAATGTATATATATTCACACACACAAACATATAACAAAATTAACATGGTATAAAAACATATATATATATATGTATATACAAATATAAATAAAAAACACATATAAATATCAATAAAAAATTTCCAGAATTTCTAAAAATCAATAAAAATAAATTATACAAACAAGATTAAAATAAAAATTGATATTAATACACTTTTTCAATCCTAAATATCATATAATGCCTGAAAAGAAAATACATTTTTAAACATAGGGTTTAATCATACCAATATATTTGAAATTGAACCCAAAATACACAAAAAATGAACCAGATTAAAATCAAAATAGAAATTAATACAATTTCATATATCCTAAATATCAAATAAATCAGGAAAATTTGATAAATTTCTAATCCTAGGCACCAAATCTATATAATTATCAATGAACCCAAATACGCTAAATAAATTGACGGAAAATGTATGAGGAGCCTGTACCTAGAGGATCTGAGTCATAGTTTTCATAAAAATGGGAAGAACTAAGCCGCACTGGGCCGGGAGAAAATGGCCCACCATAGGGTTTGCTACAATGAGTGAAGAGGAAGAAATAAAGTATAATAAAAATGAAAGGAGTCCACGCACATAGTTAAATTGACGGGTTTATTGTGATGGATTATAAGTAATTAATTTAATGCCACTGCAAATAGTTTTTTTCCATGATTATTTATGACGAACACTATGTTCTATGACAAATAAGCCCTAGCCTAGGGGAATTTTCTATAGATTTTGTTATCCCTGAAAAATGACCATCGTAATTACTCTTCATTCTAGGCTGCAGGATAGCCCACCAAAAATAGTTTTTGACAGATTATTTATTCCATCACAATAAACCATTATTTGCGATGGATTAAATAGGCCATCATAAATAGTAAATGAAATGACACTGTTTTAGATGGGTCATTTGTCCATCACAAATGACCCAATCACCATTGTTTGAAATTTTATTAGTTTAAGAGAACTATGAAAATCTATTTATTATATATAAATCTCATTAAGAGAATCATGAAGGTGTTACGAGTATTGTTTATAATATTAATGAGAAAGAGATCATAGATTCCATATGAAATGTATGGGGTTTTGAAACAATTTTGTATATATTAACCTTATGATGCATGATTATATCAATGTTGAAGAACATTAATACATGATTCATATTTCATATTATAGTATAGGGGTTTTAATTAAAAAGATGACGAAGCTTATGTAATGTATTAAGAGTAAAGTTGTATGAATGAATTATTTATGTTCGGAGTTCAAAGATTATGTTATATGAATCATGAAATATACAAGTATTTTCAGTATAATTTTTTCATTAAGGATTATAAATGATATAATAAATGGTTTTGATGATAAAGAAAAGTGAATTAATGGAAATGTTATATTCTGATTAAGGGAATGAATCCATTAATGTGTTTAAGAGATAAAATAAATTGTGTTTTCCATAGATAAATAGATTATTGATTTGGATAAATTAAATTGGATATTATGGATGACCTTAAAACAGATTATGGTTTTTTTGAAAAAGGGGTCAATGTTATCATGGTTGAAGTATAAAACTTCTTGGATTTATGGAATAAATCTAGTAATATATTGAATAAAAAATAATTTAGGTTTTCAAAAACAATTTTTGGTAATTCATGTTATTAGTATATTTAAAGAGAATATATGATAAGGGTATTCACATGTCTAAAATGTGACAACCAATAGAAACTTTTTGATATATTAAGGATCAATATTAAGATGATTTAACTGATATAATTCATTTTTTTTATTTTAATCATCTATAAGGGTTACAAGGTTAACCATTTATTGAATGGTTTATGTAAAAATTTGGATGAGGCTTTAGAGATTTAAGATATTATCTCACCATTTAATGAAATTGACATATTTAATGACTTGTGATAAATTATTTTTGATAATGGATGATGGAAAGAACAATAATTTTGTTTATGGATCTCATAATATACTAATTCTTCAAGAATGAAAAATTCACCTTTATTCCATGGAGTAATATATGAAGTGGGAATTAATCAAGGAAGAACTAAAGGATGATATCTTGAATAAGGAATTAACGAAAATCATATAAGTATATATTATTTAGGAAAAGGGTCTTGAAATAAAATCTTGACCCAATACCATAATTTTTATTGAATCGATTGAATTTTAAATCATCATAGATTTAGGAATTTTATACCCCGAAATTTCCATTTATCATTCAATTGGTATTTATTTATGACCATAATCACTATTTTTTTATTTATTCATTTCCTCTGTTTATATTTCTTCACTTCCAAAATATGTTCTCTTATATAGAAACCTAGTGATATTTACTTTGGGTAGCCATTATGTTTCCAATATTACATTTTTAAATGATGTTTTAGAATTAAAATTTATTTTTAGGGATTATATTAATTTAACATTCAAGTATTAAACCTTTAATATCCCTGATGAATTTCAAGAAGGAAATTCATTTAAGGGGGTAAAATATAACACCATGAGATTTTGTGCAATATATTTTTTGAATTAATTTAATATTGTTGATATTTTTCATTTCACACGACATTGACTTGAGATGTCATAATATTGAAACACTATGTTTTTATAGAATTATATGCAACACCATGTTATGATTACGCACCAGATAACACTGAGTTAGCCTGTATTACACGCAGGACCGAGTATTGCTATCTTTTAATGGATCTCCTATTTTGAAACTAAATTTTTGACACTTTAATAAATTTTATTTTTCAACATGAATGTTATTTTTAAATATGTAATGTCAATATTATCTATGGGTGATTTTTTTTATTTTTCTATTATGTTTCATTTTTTGATGAATAGTGAAAAATACTTCATTTTTTGGTAAAAATTTCCTTTTCATTTAAATAATTAATAATGAAAAATTGTATATAAAATTAAAGTTTAATGTTATAATAGATCAATTATACATATATTAATCCAATTTTTTTTCATTTGATTCATTTTTATATTTAATTTAGATATAATGAGTTTTTGATGTTTTGAACATTTTTACTCCAAAAACCAACTTTCTCGCCATGTCTACAGGATTAAATTTAAATTTAATTTAGAAACATCAGTGAATTGAATTTGGAAGAATGGAAATAGACAATTTTAATCAGAATTATATTTTTAGTCTAATAATATTAACATAAATTTGACAAAAAATATTAGTGAATGTGACTATAATTATTTATAATAATTTGGAAAAAATTAATCTTAAAAATAGACTAAACCTTCAAAATATGAGAAAAATGACATATAAACATGTATAAACCTAACACATGGATTATTTAGTAAATAACTAAAATAAATAAATGATGCTAAAAAAATTAAAGGTAAAGTAAATTTGATGAATAATTGTGTTAAATTTTGGTATAGATGAATATATAATGTTACACGGATTAAAAATTAATATATTTAAATTCTAACAATGTTATGATATTTTTAAATTAAAATAAATTAAATAATGTTAATATTGCAATTAATGTTATTTGGAAATAAATTATATTTTATTAAAATATTTTAAATTAATAAACATATAACTTCTAAAACTAATTTTTTATTGTTAATAAATATAAAATATTGTCTATTAATGGGAATAATTATCTTTTATAATGAATATATATAACCCTAAATAGTGAAATCATTTTTTGCACGGTTTGAGTTAAAACTATGTTTTTGCACGGTACATTCAATTGTTTTTTAAAAAAGGTGATATTTTTATTTTATATATTATATATATAATTTATAATTCATTAGGACTATATTTTATAATAATTCACACTTTATCTTATTTTTAATGTTTAAATTACATAGGTTGGAAAACTAGTTACCTAAATGAAAAACCAAAATGAAAAATATATGGAAACTTTAAGAATATTTAAAAAATTATAAAAATGAAATTATTTTTGTGCAGTATTTATTTGTTTCCACCATAACATCACATTAATCAATTATTTCTATATTTTGGAAGCACATTAGGTAAGGGAGACCTCCTCTTAGTGATTAACTTTTGGTATTTACAAAAATGCCATTCCTCCACCACTATAAAAAGTCATTCACTCCTCCACTTACTCACACCCCTCAATCCACTTTTTCTAATCCAAAATAGTCTCAAATAGTCTCCAAACATATCTCCCATCGTATTAGTATCATAAATATTGGAATAAATCCATCCAAGGAAGCGATTTTGTGCCATCCCAGAGGAGTGGAC
The DNA here is from genome assembly GCA_963277665.1 of Viscum album. Taxonomy (NCBI): domain Eukaryota; kingdom Viridiplantae; phylum Streptophyta; class Magnoliopsida; order Santalales; family Viscaceae; genus Viscum; species Viscum album. The sequence continues at coordinate 474,648,208 of OY728128.1, forward strand.
AATAGAAGAGTTGACATCATTTCTCAAGATCCTTTGTTTTATTTTCATTATCCTCAACAAAAAATCATATCATTACATGATAATATATTAGTATAAGTATCACAAATATAATTAGGATTTGTTATTCTAAGTGTTATACTTATACAAACACTCAATTCCATATAATGGGTAACTAACTTACTATTTTTGTGTACGAATAACTATCGCCTCAAAAAACATTGTTGTTCATTTTTCCTTTACCACATCTCATAGTTGAGAATTAGGATGGAAAATATACTTTTATATGATATATAATATATTTATGATGTATTTATTCTTCTTTAATTATTATAAAAAATTTAAATTCTTTATTTCCATCTTGTGTAAATTCGATAACTTCATTTGTTGAAGTGTGGACTATAGCCTCCTCAAAGCGATGCAATTGATTCACACATTACATGGAATGTATTACGGATGAGTTAAGTGAACTTATATGATATAAAAGAATTAATAAATCTATATTAGATACTATATATATATATATATATATATTTCATTTAATTTTGTCCTTTTAATACGATAATAAAATGGAGACAACGTTCATGCATTCTTGTGACATACCCTCTCCATGAACGTTGAATTCCATTAAATACTTATATGTATTATATATTATTAAAAATATTTATATATTGAATGTATATGATATTTATATAATTTTTTACATTCTAAAAATAATTAAATCTTGATGTAAATAATATTATCAAAAATTAAAATTCAATACATATATGAAAAACAACACGGATATTACTAGAAGCGTTACATTAAAATGGAATTGTTAATAAAAAAGTAACATAAAGTCATAAGAAAATCATATAAGGTACTATATATAAGAATATTATTCAGTTATATATTCTTAGTAACCTTATATCTATTATACATTAGGTTTGAGCATGTACTAATAAAGTCAAGACTTACGGTTAGGGGATTTCTAGTCTCACTTTTATTTCTATGAGATTTATACATTATTAACCACTCCTTTATTTTGTGTGGTGTATATACTGACCACGAATATGTTCTATGATTATTATCATTCAATATATGGGTATTTAAATATCCTTTTTATGATATATCATTCATGTCGTTTATGTTTCAAAAGTTACCAAATTGGTAAAGTAGTTTTGTCTCAATTTTCATTCTTTGAGACACATGCCAAGAATATCAAAAACCATGTTTTCAAAAATGATTTCAATTTTTTAAAAATAGTATATTTTATGTTTATTTTAAAGGAAAAATATTATAATAATGTTTTATGGTTTTTAATTGATCATTTATAAGTTCTAAATGTATATTCAAAGAAATGATTTTCATAACATTTTAATGCTTTCTATATAAGTTTTCAAATAATTTCATTGAAATTGTTTTTAAAAAAATTCATGATTTATTTATTATTTTTCATAATGTTTTAAAAGAAATGGTTTTCAAAAAATTTCCAATATTTATTTATATGTTTTAAATGTGCCATCAATGAAATGGGTTTCAAAACTTTTTCATACATTATTTATAAATATTCAATGTGTTTTCAAGGAAATGGGTATCAATTTAATTAAGATTTCTTCATATGTTTTCAAAGAAATGGTTTTCAAAAAGTTTTCAACATTTATATATAATATTTCAAATTGTATTCAACATAACAGTTTTCAAAATGGTTTCAAGCATTCTTTATAAGTTTTTACATTTATTTTAAATGAAAATGGTTTTCATTAGGTTTTATGTCTTAAAAATAACTTTCAATGAATACATGATATTTTCCTCAAGAAATGTTTTTAAAAGATATTTGAAAATTATTTTCCATATAAGATGACTTTTTTTGGTGTCACTCGTGGCTTTATGGGAAAATTTTCCATAGGATACATTAATTTTATTTCTATTAATGGTTTATGTTTTGATGTCATTGTGTTTATAAAACCCATTTCTCATTCATGATTTTCATGATTATGAAACCCATTTATTTTTCATGGGTTATATATCTATGAAATATATTTCCTTTCAAGGGTTATGGTTTTGATGTAATCATTATGAAACATGTATCCTTTTTTCCATAGGTTATTATATGATTACATATTTATGATACCCATTATATATCATGGGATATGATATTTTTATTTTTTGATATTATGGCACACATATGTATGATTTTATTATGAGATGGGTGGCACCTATATCTCCATCAAATTCATTGGGAAAATATTTGTATATAATGAGATAACAATGGGAATCAAGTGGACCAGATTGATCCACTATGTGAATATGGGGAAACCCAGTCCACTATGGGATGATGGGTAAACATGATCCACTATGAGAATATAGGGAAACCTGATCCACTATGGGAAGATTGGAAATGTTGATCTAGTATGGGATGATGGAGAGACATGTTCCCTTATAAGAAACGGATTACAACTGGGGATGGTGTTATCTACCACCCAGTATGCTTAGTCCCCATGAATTTTCTAGATAAGTTTTCGAAATGAACCTTGATTGATGGTGAATGTTTTTATATTCTTATGTGTTTTTAAAAAACTCTATATCTTATGACTATGATATGCTCACATGATTCATATTCTTTATTATTAAATGATTCTTGTATTATAAAATACTGATATATACTCCATGTCTCCTCATTATGTACTTAGATATGTAGGGTATAATAATTTAATGTTATGATCATGTTCTCATACCCTTATACTCATGTTATTATTATATATCTCTTTTATTTACCCTTATTGATCTTCTAAACTCAACAATTTCTTATGTTCCTTTCTGTAGGTTATGAAGAAAAGTTTTATGTAGTAGTAATAAAAGTAAATATCCTTAAGTGAGACGTGGAATATCTTTCACCAATTAATAAGATTTGTTTCCATGTTAACAATGACTCTAAAATACTAAGGCCCTTAAGAATGTATTTTTGTAATGTTCTGAATATTCATCTAAAATGATATAATACTAATATATGTTAATACTAGTAAAATATAGATACATTTCCTTTACCCATGTATAGATATATGTCATCTAAAAATGCATAGAAATTCCCAAGTAGGTGGTGAGTCTAAATGAATTAGTACATCCCCAATGACTACCCAAATCATTCCATAGGGAAAAAAAATTTCCAAAAAAATTCCAAAGAATTTATAAATTTTTTTATGTAGTAAATATATTTATAAAAATTCAAACCAGTTTCCTATAGAGATTAATTAATAAATCATAAAACCTTATTGAAATATTTTGTAATACCCATAACCATGTCTCCACACACACCATGAATGCCCAGGTAAAAAGTTCATATTCATGGGTGCTCTCTCCCTGATTTACCAAGATGTTAGAAGGTTACAAATACCAGGGGCCCCAATAGAAAATTCCTTTCCAGAAGGTCACATAAAATGAAAATGAAATCACTCCAAAATTTAACACAACATTTATGTAAAACCATTATATAAATCATTCATTCATTTACCCATTTCTAAAAACCAATTAAATCTATTAAAAAACCCTTAATTTTAAAATCATCATTTTTCTGTCATAAACCAAAGGAGTTTTCCAAAATCCAACAAATTTTCCTAAATTTCCACAACCAATACATTATTATGATCTACACCATGAATAAAACAAATATTTCTCACAATTTAAATCAAAACATAAAATTAAAACTATTCCTTTATATTCCAAATCAAGTGGAATAGAGAGAGAATCCACATGCCTCCCAATAGTGGGGGAAAAAGAAGAACGTCACAAAAAAACTTCAAGATCCAATCAAAACCCACATTTCATTCATTAGATCCAACAATGTTTCGTAATAAAACATTCATAACATAGATATATATATATATATAATAGACAATATATATGGATCCATGAGATGTAATAACCATGGATCTAAGAATAATTAGGGAAAATGGGTACATAATGAAAAATTTGGGCCTCAAATTTACTTTTATTTGCCTTAGGATTACATTATGTTCAATGGAGATAATCTCTCAATCCTAGAGAGAAAATGGAATATGAGTTACAAAGGTATTAGTGAAAAAATTGGTGTCAAATGGGATAATTCAGATTAGATACACAATTTTACGAGGGGAAATTGTACATTTCACGATTAGTTTTCATGGTTCGAAAAATTATGTGCTAACCATGTGTTGAAACTATCATAAGTCCATTCCTCGCATAGCTGGATCGAAAGGTTAGAAAAAACATATGCCAACGATTCATTTTATTATATATCATTATTCAGTGTTTCTCTTGGAAATGCACAAGGTTTTTCTAAACAATGTACCAATTTTGTGCCTGTAATGAGCCCATGTTCCTACCTTACATAATTTCCTAGACATTATACATGGTTTATACTAATTTTTAACCTCCATAAAATCATCAAAACATGTTAAATGAATCATCATAACCTCCTGAAACAAATATAAACAATAAAAAGGACTCAAAATAAATGAATTAAGGGTTATGTTCCTAAAACTATGACTGCTGTATTTTCCCCACCATTAGACTTTACATCCACATAAATGAGAAAACCCTTATTTTAATAGAGTATTTCAAGTCATTGATTCATCATTTCCTTCTCATGATCCCCTGTTTCTTCTTGATTCAGATCATGTTTCCATAAAAACCTCACATGATTGATGATTTTACCATAAATGATTATCTATTTCAAATCCACAAATCGTTTCAGCACATGAATCTATGTAGCATGTGGATGTAGTTCAATGTTATCACATCGAATAACACAGCCAGGATCAGGTTAGATCTTCTTCAATAGAGATACATGAAACACATTGTGTACTGAACGAGACCTTGTTGGAAATGCTAGTTGATATGCCACCTCACCACCAAATTCATGTATCTCAAAAGGACTTATGTATGGAGGATATAAATTTCCCTTTTAACCTAAACGATGATTCCCAATCCATAGAGATATTCTAAAAAACATGTGGTCAATCACTATAAATGAAAATTATGGTTGATGCTAATTCACATATTATTTCTAGTGATTTTGAAGAACCTCTATCCATTTTTAATAAACCGAATATTATTTTTTGTCACTCAAATAAGGATGGTTCTAATTAGTGGTGTTTGAGGTATTTCCACCCAATATAGTGTAGAACGATAAGGATTATCATATATTTCTTCAGATGTAGGCATATGTATTATAGACTAATAACTACTATTATATTAAAACTCCTATAATAGTAAATTCTCTTCCCCCGAGCCACCAAAATCCATTACATAAGCCCAAATAATTTCATCCAATGTTTGTATATTCAATTCAAACTATACATATGTTTGATGAGAATAATCTATACTAATATTCAACTATATCCCCAGGGATTACTAAAATGATTTCCAACACCTAGACATAAGACTAGGGTCTCAGTCTGATATAATCAATATTAGAACTCCATGAATCTCTACAACTTCAAGAATGTTAATTTTTGACAATTATTATACTGAATTAGTTTAAAAAATGAGGGTTAAATAAGCATAATTTGTGAGATAATCCATAATCACAAATAATGATTCATGTTTTTGAACCATAATTAGTATACCTATTACAAAATCAATTTGTATTTTCTCCATTTTACAAACAAGAATCAATAAATACTTCAACTTTCTAGCTAACCTTTGTTTCTCTACCTTGACATAATGACTGATGAGGTACTTGATATTTACTCCACTAAATCTATTTTCATTAAAAACCACCAAAATTGTTCTTTTAACTCTTTATAAATCTTATAAATCCCAGGATGAACAACCCATCTCGAATGATGTTAGTATCTACAAAGTAAACCAGGAAAATCAAATGGTAAAACTATCTGATCTATAAACTGCAACACTAAAATCCCATCTAGTTTGTAAAATCAATGGTCTCCCAACCATTAAGTTATGTCCTCATGAAAACCCAATAATTATTTGAAGTATAATACACTAAAACTCACTCAAAAAAATTAGGAACAAACAAAACTGGAATGAAAAATGAAAAATCACCTTGGTCTAAAAAATCTATATGTATATCCACCATAAAATACATTACTTCTCACTATTCTGAAGAATATTTATCCTACTAAGAATATGAATTTATGCTCAAGGAATCTGTCATAGTGTTTTCTTTCACGAGTGTATAAATATAGTCAAATTCAAACATTTACAGACCCTCCACCCATCTACACTATGTTAAATTCTAATATTTTTATGATAAAAAATTTTTCAATCTCTTATGTTCCATAAAAATTGTAAATTTCTCATCCAATAGGTACTAATTCCAAGACTTAAATGCATTGAACACAATATTTAATTATAAATCATGAGTTGGTTATTTATTCCCATGAAATCATAACTACCATGAACCCTAATCAACAAATAAGATCTCCATTAATGAGAACACATCCCTACCAAGATCGTGATGCATCAAAATAGTCTACAAAGCCCTGTCTAGAATCTAGAACCATGATGATATGAACTGATGAATGTCCATCCTTATGTTCTTGAAATGATTTCTAAAATCCCTCATTCCATTGGAAATGAATTCATTTCCTAGTCAAAGATATTACTAGTGATGTCAAACATGAAGAATCATATTCAAAGGATCTATATTATCTTTCTATGCCAAGGAAACTATGTATCTCAATGAAATTATTTGATGTTTTCAAGATATAACAACTTATATATTTTTAAAATATATCGAAATGAATTTATAGAAATGATATGGATATGTACATTTACCTAATATATTTATAAATACTTTTTTGATAACTTTTCCTATAGATGATGCACCCGCAAGATACCTAATATTATAGCCAAGTGTTTCTCATGATCCATTATTATTCTAGAATACACGAGTATATCATCAAAAACCCACCACCATAATTGAATCTATATACCTAAAAAATATTAAATTCATTAGTTCCATAAATATATCTGGTTCATTCATTAGACCAATATTCATGACAACATATTTTTAATGGACATATGTTCTTCTAAAATCCATCTTAGGAATATCAACCTTCTGAACAGCCAATTGGAAATACCTCAAATGTTATTCAATTTTATAGAAACATTGAGATCCTCTAAATTGATCTACGTAATCATCAATTCTTGGAATATTATACCAAATAATTATTGTAACTTTATTAAGTATACAATTATCTGCACAAATTCTACAAGTTTCATCTTCCTTATTCACAAACAAAACTGGTTATATCCACATATACATAGTCAGTTTAATGAACACATTAATTTACATATATTACAAATCAAATATCAACTCTTTATATATTGGTTCTTCTAATATGTTAATATTGAAGTCAAACTAGTCATTACAATGAGAGTAATTATAAAATCCACTACTATTTTGGATGGGAACTATGAAAATTGTTTAAGGAAAACATCAGGAAAATGGTCCAAAATAGTTGAAAAATCTCTAATACCAATCTGATCCATGAATTCCATAGATATTTCATCCATTTTAAGTGATATAGTTCCAACCATCTATGCTAAAAGTCATACTATACTTATAATTACACTTAAATCTCCTCTGAGGAGATGCTAGACATTATACAATGATTTGAAAATAACTGTTTGGGTATATCAATTGATGAGATCCTTAAACAACGTCAACAAATATATACCTAGAATAAAGTCATTGAAATCCATCTCAATCATAGAGAAATCACAATGTAAATCAACCCCACTGATGGTAATAGAACAAGGTTTACCCAAAAAATCTTGACACACTATTGGGCCAAGGGGAGTTTGTAGTTAAATACCAATTACATCATCTCAATAGAAAAACCAATATGTTCAATAATATGAGAAGAAAAAATGAGTGGGACACACTCGTATAAACAATGAATAATTAAGGGTAGAATTGAAAAGAATCATACAACTCAACACTGAATGACCTAATTGATCATCCAAGATCATTTGGTCAGCTCTATAAAACTCATTACTTGTTATGATTTTCACTCCATTACCATGTTGCACTATTTAAAGATTAATTTCATTCCTATAATTACATTGTCTTCCTATATTCCAATGATTTAAATTATTCTGATGAACTCATCCCATCAAAGGATAAGATTTTTTATAAGCCATACATGTTCGTTTATCACCTGGACATAGAGAACTACTATAGTAGTTCTAAAGATGTCCCCTCATGTTGGAATTCTGAAAATCACTTTGTGGTCTCGTACAATCTCAAATAAGTTAGTCAAAAAACCACATTGAAAATATCTTAACTTGCTTTTTTATTGAGGTGGAAGACTTACAGGTCCCATCGTTTGATTCAGAGGTATACCACAACATTGGAAGTCGGTGTACCTCTTCTTGATGGTCCTAGTATTCTAGTTCCCACAAATTCATATAGGAATAAACATGATCCCTACAACTATATTTCATTATATATCCATTTCATCACCATCACTCTATTGAACATATAAACATAATCCATTATACAAAGCATGGAAATCTATTAAAGGATTCTTTTCCACAACCTAGATTAAAAAATTCATGCCCTCAAGGATTCACTTATAGTATATTTTTGGGGAAATTAGAATAAATTAATAAATTTAGTTTCGTAATCTATTAGATGGATATTTTGTTTCTTAAAACTGAAGAAGTCCATTATTCTAGCAATCTAAATCCTATGAGGATAAAATTGTTCACTAAACAGTGAATAAATATACTCACATGCCATTTATTGGTCCAATTTAGAATGAAATATTAATTTACACCTTGGTGTTCCAAATCAATTATCATATACATTTCCAACCTTAGTTTAATATTTGTTCGTTTCCTAAGGAAACTAATTATTCAAATAATAAAATTTAATTGGTAATATACTTTTTTCAACTCTAAATCCCTCTAAATGATGTGTTGATTATACTTTTAAACTAAACCAAACGGTATACATGACACGTTTCATCATTTATATTACCCATATCAATGATATAAAATACCTTGATAATTTTTTGGATTGGATATTGGTTTATATGTCGCTCAGGTGCCACCATATTCTCACCAGTATCATTCTCCAGATTTTTATGATGCCTACTCGATCCTATTAAAACTAACTAGAACCAAATGATTTTTAGTTTGAAACATTAACAAATGATGTTTGAAAATGAAAATATACCACATCATGATATATTTAAACATATATTTCAACAATTCAACTATATTCAATATTTTAACCATTTTTTTGAAAATAATAAAACCATGATTTTAAAAATAGAACATTTTCACTATTTTCAAAAGTAAATAATTATCCTATTTCAAAAACCAATACACATAGAATAAAAAATGAATTAATATTGGTAATTCTAACTATAAATACATTTCATTTTAATCTCAATGGATAAAACCACGAAAATGAGGTGTAAACTCTCGGAGATGTTTCTTAAAACACTTATGTACCCAAACACCTTGGAAATTTGATATTCAACATAAAGAGATTAGATATGCCTTTTTATGATCTATATATTTTTTATATGAAAATCCTTATCATTACTAATATATTAAGGGAAAAAATAATAATATTTACAACTATACTATAATGAAAATTTTACACCATTTAGAATGTTAAATATATAATGATGTGATGCAATTTTTTCGAAAATCAAATTGATGAACCGAATAAAGTTGATACGATTTGTAACATCCCACCCCTATTCATTGACATGAGGAGTAACAGGGGATATTATAAGACTTAGGTGACATCCACAAGACACCAAATACTAGAAATAAACTCCATGCGACTCAAGAACATTTTCTATAATATTTTCCCACTGATTGTTAAAACATCAAAACTATAATAATAATAACCAAACAAATAGGAATATGACACAATATAAGAAAATAAAACTCCAAATACAACCAAACAAATAAACCATATCAGATTACAAGATAAAACCCAAATAAAATTCCAAATTTGAACAAACGTACACAAAATCAAAACTCTATGTTGAAATAAACATGTAACCCCCACCCCACTCCAAACTCCAACTCCACATTCATAGTCCACGGTATGAAGAAGAATCAATAATGAACTAATAAACCATTATATTGCCCATCTCTTGATGGATGACATCCAAAAATTCACAATTTTACCCATGAAATGGGTGAGTATATACTATGTATGTTTTCAATAATGAATTCCCAACTCACATGAATAGAACAATTTTTTTTGCACAATTTATAAAAGATTTTTATGTAGTAAATCTATTTAAAAAAAATCCATAAAAATTTTCCATTGAAATAAATGAATGAATTATACAACCTTTTTAAAATAATGTGGAATACCCATTACCATGTATCCATATAGATCATTACTCGACAAGTGATATTTATATAATCTTGAATAATATCTCATTTCTCTAACAAGTAATCATATTGTAACCAATAACAGGTTCCCAAAGGCACACACTCCTTCCACAGGGACATATATAGTGCAAAGGAACTCACTCTAGGTATGTATTCCAAATCCATGTAAAAGAATTCCACATACCATTATTCCATTAAAAACATCCACAAAACAATTAGATTCATTAAAACAAAATAATAATTTAAAAATAATAATATAAAAACCGTAATCCAAATGAGTTTTCATAAATACAATAAAATTTCCCACAATGTCCAGAACCAATACTATAATAACCATGTTATTTATTACTGATTAAGTCATGATTTATTACATATAATTACATATAATACAACATATAATATCAATTATTCTATTATCCTTGGTAATTTGTTACATTATATAACAACTTAAAATAGGAAATACCTCATCTTTATTGAAAACATCCTTAAGATTATCATACTTAAAGCTGCATGGGATAACCTAGGGATACACATAAGAAAGAGTTATGATATGAAGACTAATAAGGGAATAAACATGGAATAAAATGAATTAGGTAATAAATGTTATAAAATTTTCATATAAATAAAGTGTAAAATGGGATAGAATTGTAAATATGATCAATAATACATGATATAAAATGATAACATAAAGACAACATGGGAAATGCGACAACAACATAAAACACTACTTCATAAACATAGTCCAAGACTAAATTCCAAGAAATAATGATGGAAAAGGCCCATGATGTATTAGGTTCACTCAAAAAACCATTTAATGAAATCTCAATAGGCTAAAACATTACCACATAAATTGGAGTGCTATATAATTTTTGGTGCGCATGTTTCTTACATTTTATTCTCGTGGTTATGTGTTCCACATAGATCATAAAACATGGAATAATTTTTCATAATTTTTTTATTCCAAAATCAGGAAAAGTGGAATAAATTCATTTAATTCCAAAATATAATAATTATAATTGTATAAAGGTGAACACCCTTGATAAGAATTTGTTATGGGTATTCACTATACATTTGTTTGGCATGGAAAATCGTGTTGCGATTTTAGTTGTATAATGGGGATGTAAAAGATCTCCTAGAAGTTATTAGTGAGAGGGGATATAGTATAAAATAATTTACGAATCATAGGGGAAGTAAGGATATAATTAATTAACATATCCAATAATAATTAATTTTATAAAAAGGGTATAATAAAATGAATGTATTTGAATAAATTGGAGAAAGAAAAGAACTTACACCTTGAGAGTGTGATTCAAAATTCTTGGGAGGAGAATCTTGGAAGCTTGGGGACACAATTTGAGGAATATAGATATGGTATTTAAGTGTAAGGATGTGATTTATGTATTTCTAATAAAGAGAAATAGGGGTTTTGGTGGGTAAATAAAGGAAAAGAGAGGAGAATTATTTATTATTTCCTAAACCTAGGTTTTGTACAATATATAATAAAATAACCAAAAAAACCGTAACATGGCTTGTTCCAATAGTTTTATCCAAATATGAGTGTTTTTAATTAATTTATTATTAAAAGTTCCAAACTTATTAATATATTACCCTTGCTGATGTGGAAGTGAGTCATACTCCTAATGAAATGACTTTAAAAGATTAAAATATATTATAGGTTTTGGTGGATTCATAAAGACTTTATAAAATTAATCAAATAACATAAAATCACATCATTTTAAAGGGAAAATACATATTTGTTTTAAGATACACTTTATAGTATTTATTACATCACATTTGAGTCATTATGATGTCATAATACACACTCTATTTATACAATATTTAATTTTTACTGGAAAATTCCACTGTCTTTGAAAATTATGAAAAATTAACCATTGGATAATTTGGATGTTATGATAACAAAAAAAATATTAATTTTATATAAATATTTTTCTAAATGTTTTTATTATCACTTCTAAAATAAGAATCTTCATTTATTGAGAAATGCACGGTTTTATACTATAACTGTTTTCAAACCGTTATTAAAATTAAAATAGACTTGATAAAAATTATATGATCTCTTATATTTGATAAAAATTATTTAATTATAATATTTTTTAATAATATTAGATATTTCATAAATCCATTAATTCATCAAATATAATTTCTTATTTTAATAAGAATTCAAATTAAAAATATAATTTTATTATTTGTTTTATAAAAATAATAATCTTTTATGAAGGAATTATAAGAAGTAAACATAAAATTATTCTATTGAAAATTCATTATACATTTAGACATTATTATGTTCTTGATACATATCCCATTAATACACCATAAAATTCCTTAATGATAACGTATGTTATGGTGAGACTTTCATGGGGTTTTTCGACGTGAATGGTTTGGGTCGTGATCTCGATGAGTTTTAACATATCCCATAAATGATTTTGATCATGATTTAGTTATAGTATCATAACTTTGTATTCGTCATGTGAATATCCTAGTGATTGTACCTCCATTGGAAACTCTGATATTTGGGCTTCATATGGTACGATACTACTGGTTGAGGCCATCACTTCCTCTGTCTGTGTCAATTGGAATTTTTAAACCCCATATTTATATTAATCATATGATCACTATTCAATGACAATATTATCAATGTTAATGATTATTAGTGGTCTTTTAAATATTATAAGATAATATAAAACATGTGAATGTGTTTTCTATAATAAAACATTAAAATCACAATGTAAATTTTATTTATAAAATATCATTTTATTACAATCTTCCCATGTTCAGAAATTTCACCTTCAAAATTTTCTTTCACCATAATAAAATAGATGAAGATAAATATATTTCAACACTTCCTCTAGTCCCCACACTACTTTATAAAACTCATGGTTTCTTCACCACACATCGACTAAATGCATTGTATTATTTCTTTTTACATTGTACCTTTTATCTAATATCTTCTCCGGCTACTCCATACACCCTCCTTGAATTTGGTGTATATTAGAATGTCATATATAAATACTACTAGAAATTTGTTGATGTAATATCAAAAGTCTCTATTCGTCATATCCAAGAAGATTTATGAAGAAATAGAGAGTCCTAATGAAATTACTATTAACTCATAGTGTCTAAAACTTATACTAAAAGTATTCATGTGGATATCCTCCACATTCAAACTAACATGGAAATCTCATGACCGATGATCGACCTTGGGGGAGTATTTTGATTCCCATAGCTGATGAAACAAGTAATAAATCTATTGAAGAAGATACTTTCTCTTCATATTGATCTTGTTGAGATTATGATAGTCAATTAAAAGGTGTAATAAATCGTCAGACTTCTTGAAAAAGTGGACTGGTGAACTCTAAGGTGAAATAATTGGGCATATGAACCCTTTTCCAGATTTTCATACAATTTTTTTTTCAACTCCTCAAGATCCAAAATATCCATTCAATATAGATTCATCGATAATGAGAACTCCCTAGGTACAATATTGACTAAAAATTCAACCTCCCTGAAGGGAGGAAGACCATGAAATTGTTCAGGAAATACATCATTGTATTCTCTCATAATGGGAATTTCCTTTAAGGATTATTCATTCCATAGACTCAATAATTTGAGCTAGATATGATTGCTCATATGGAAATATTATCTATGCTTGATATGTTAGTTTTAAATATGATTCATACCTCTGCTTTCACTTGTATGAAATCAGAGGATGATTCATGACACATAGAGTAATTTTCTTATCATTTAAATTTATGTGGGAACTATATAGGGAAATAAATAACATACTCAGAATTACATCAACTTCTACTAAAGAGATAATCTTAATTTTTCATGTAAATGTATCCTAAAAATCTTAACAGGGGATAAGTTATGTAATTAAGAAGAAATGATTGAACCATTTTCCATTTTCATTGAAAATTCTAATTCCATGATTTGTGGTGGTGTTTAAATTGAAGTACTAATATTTTGGGATATGAAGTAATTTGTATAAGTAGAATAAAAAATCAAGTCTGCTATTATTGAATGAATATCTAGAGTACATATCACCACAAAATTTTCAGGGCCTACCTCAGCATTTGTGATAACATAAGATCACCCCAATATTCTTGTAGTGTTAAGAACCAACCCAGGTCGACCCTGAACTGAAATACATCATGGCCCAAAGGGCATTCCTGATCCCCATGGTATGACAACCAGTGACAGGCATCAAGATTTAACCATTGGGAATGCTTTGGCCCATGAACAAAAGATAAACAGTTAAATAGAACTAACAATAATAATGAAAACTAGCATCTGAAAGAAAATAAGACTAAAAATACCTCATTGTGAACATCTAGGTCACCACACAACATAGACTCAAGAATGCTCCAACACTTAGTATCTGAACCAGGAACCTGCACAAGAACTGAACCTGTAACTGAAATAATATGATAGGCGTGAGCACCGAGATGCTCAGTAGGGATGCCAAATATAAACATGGAATCCAAGAATTCCCTTTCCTAAAACAATACAATGACAGAAGTTTGAATTACAAATATAAAATTATGGTTTTTACATTTTAAAGAAAATAACGTGTTTTCACCATTTAAAACCCAACACACAAGAAACACCATTTCCAAATTCATTTGTCATTCTATAAAAAAAATTCAAAATAGAATGTGCCAAAACGGGGCCGGTGTAAAACAAGTAAAATGTTCAAACTAAAAATAAACTAGTGTAATGAAAAGAAAACAAGAAATGTAAATAATCCAGTAACCATGGGTGATCCTAAATATCCATAAAAGTACCCTAGACATACTCGATTTCGGAACCACATATCGGCATATGGTGAATCTCCTAATTCTATAACTGACTTGCTACCCTAAACCGACCAATCTAGTGGAAACTTCTGCATAGCCTAATAACAAGTCCAGGGGGTACCAAATCATCTAATAGGGGTTGATGAGCAATCTCACTCGACCATCTAAAAGATGCCCAGGAACACATGGTGGTTACAATAATACCATGCAAGTAGGAAGGCCCTCGCATGCGTGACCCATCTCACTAGAGTTGCCTTCCCCAAACAAAGAAGCTTTATGTGCGTTCACCCATAAAGGGTTACCCTAAAAAGGAGAGCCTCCAAATACACATTCAATCATTTCACATTATAAAAGTTCCAACCTGGCCATCACATTACATAAGAATTCAAACAATCATTTAGAACACATTATGTTCCCAACCAGGCATTCACATTTTCCGATCACATTATATTAAAAAATCTCCAAAAAACATCACTTTTAGAAGTACAAAGTCACTTGTTCCTTCATGTTTACCCAACAAAATAAATATAAAAATATAGTTTCAAATCATTTCAAAAACCATTTCTAAGTATAGTATATCAAATAGGTCGTTAAATTTTTCAAACTCACAAAAAAACATGTTTCAAATATAAACAACAATGTTTTAATGAACACATTAAAACCATTCCAATAAATCATACAAAGGGACCCAAACATCATTTAGAAAATAAGGACAATTTTCACAATGTTACCATTCACTTTAAAACCAAACCTAAATATACACCAAAACACCATTCACCCATGATTCACATCGCAAGAATCATTTAATAAATCATTTACTAACACAATAAAAGGTTTTAATAGAATACAACAAAGTTTTTATCATAATTACAACAATTCCACATGAGGATCCCACGTTAAAACCAATTTCATACTCAAACCCTTCAAATTAATTTCCCACCTTTCAAAGCATTTCAATGTTTTAGATGGATTTCCCCTTTAAAATATTTTTCATTCAATCATTAAGTAAAACATTCCACTTCATGAAATGTTCCAAAAAGCCCCTACACCAAACCCAAAACCAAATAATTTTCAAGAAACCAATCAAACACATGTTCCTTAGGGTCCAAAAACTAAATCAATTTTACAAAAAAATACACTTAACAAAGGCATTTCCAAAATGTTTCTAAAGTCCTGTGCAACTCCAAATTCCCAAAGGATTATCAAACAATAATTTTCACACATTAGTAAAAACATTATGTTTGCTAAAACATGTCAAACATGTCCATTGTTTTATTAAAATAGGTGAAAGTGTATATACACAAATAAAGAATTGATTCAAAACTATCTTTAGGAAATCCAACCACTATAACAACACCATAACAATCAAACGACATGCATTACCAGTATGCAGACCATATATAAATAATTATTAAATGCCCAAGCAACAAAAAAAATGCTTTGGAAAGGAGAACCAAGGAAACAACTACCTCAAACCAAGAATAGATATGATGAAACTCTGACAGAAGGTATAAAAATCCATCATGGACTCACAAAGCCATGTTTAATAGCGATAACAACACATGAAACCCAACCCGTGATAGCATTAGGATTTATCCAAATTAAATAAAAACACCAAAGACTAAATGAACGGAAAATAAATAAATGAATGAATTAATGAATAAATAAAAAATTAATAATTATATTAATAAAAAATTAATGAATAAATAAATAAATAAATGAATGAATAAATTAATGAAAAAATAAATGAATAAATGAATAAATGATTAAATAAATAAATATATTGGAGGAGGCCACTACTGGACGGAGCAGGAGATGAATCATGAAAGAGGAAGCACGAGGATAGAGGGGTCTGAAGCAAGGAGTGTAGGGGGTTTTCTAGGCTGCTGAAGACGGAAAATGATGAGGGGGTCAGAGCATAGCTGGGCCGTAGGAGAGGCGGGTTGAGGCAGTTTGGGGGGGGGGGTCGGGTGTGCTACTTGCCGACGCAAACTGGAGGCAATT
Source organism: Viscum album (assembly GCA_963277665.1). NCBI lineage: Eukaryota > Viridiplantae > Streptophyta > Magnoliopsida > Santalales > Viscaceae > Viscum > Viscum album. The sequence continues at coordinate 474,665,382 of OY728128.1, forward strand.
CAAGGGATGGTCAGAGTAGAGGCAGGGGGTGGCGGTTGGAACAAAGAGTGGTGATGGAAGTGATGGGGCTAGTCGGTAGGAGGTAGACTGAGGAGGATATCGGTTGGAGCGACTGGAGGACGGAGCATGTTGAGTAGGGGAGAGAAGGCGAGGAGGGGTAGCAAGGGGGTGAGCGCGGAAGTGCGGAGGTCGGGACGTGGCCTAAAGTAGGGGGAGAGGTAGAGGTGGCAAGCGTGGAGGCGAACCATGAGGAGTGGTCCTACGATATGAGGTGAGGTGTGATAAGGGGACCTGAGGCGGGAGAGGATGGCGAGGGTGAGGGAGGCAGCTCACAACACGGAATGAGGAAGGCAGGGGGTAGCACTTAAGATTAGTATTTTTTATCATATAATAATAATTATAAAAATTATTATAATAATAATTATAATAAACCAAAAATAAAAACAAAAAAAATAGCGATAATAAAGATAATAATAATAAAAATTGATAACAATAAGAAAATAATTATTATTATTGTTATAAAAATTATAATATAAATAACATAGAAAATAATGAAATAATAATAATAATAATAACAATTTATTATTAATAGTATTATTAGTTAAATAATTACATTATTATTAAAATTCAAACATTTGACCCACCTTATTTATTAAAAAAACATTTTTTATTTTAATCGTTTGACAATTTCACGACACCCGGACTAAGGATGTTGCTACCACCAACTGTGCGGTGACTGCGCATGGGTCCAAAACCCAATAAATTTATTAAATGTCAAAAAATATTAAATTGGGATCCATCTCTGACCTCGGCACTAGATCACAAAGCCATATAATTATAAAATAAAAATTAATTAAAATGATGGGGGTGACAATTCACCCCACCACAGACACATTCTTCCCCCAGAAATTCACCCAACCAAACAGTAGATAAAACAAGAACCCATTCCCGATTGAAACTATTAGAAACCACAACACATGAAAACTGGAGAACATGAAGGGTTTTTCCCCACCATTAGAATGCAACTAGCGCAAAAATTTAACACCAAAACATATCACCCCATGAAGGGGGCCGATGTGGGATCTCCCTACCAATCAAAACTAACATCTATAGCATGAGAGAACAACACCTCAACTGAAACATGGATCTCTCACCCTGGACCAAAAACTAGGAATATTAGGGAAAAATCCTAGAGAAGAACATGATCCTCACAGTAAACCCGAGAATAATTTCAAGCCTCGGTTCATCAACATGAACTTACATATAAAAAAACACAACGAAATAAAGATTAACCTACATGAGGTCCAAAACCACTTTTATGAAAACCACATCATTCAAAAAACCATAAATAGACAAATGAAACTGTTTTTATTATAATAGAACATGTCTGTCATAAATAAACGAATAATAAATTAACTTAAACCAAAGTCAAAACATTAATAACAGAAAATTAAGAACTAAACTAATTTAAATTTTCCACTACAAACAGGAAAAAAAATTCTGAATTGAGGCTTCATACCCCTAGAAACTACTGACTGTGCGTGAGCATCACCCTAAGACTAGTGGCATTGGATATAATAGATAAAAAATATTTTGCCTCATAGTCAGGCCCTGTAATACTCTAGTCAGAACAACTTATTCGGAGAACGCTTCGTTCAAAACTTTTCTATATGACCTAGACATTCACAATGATGACATATCTTCGGAGGGATGTGACATGATGGATTCATGTGCCCAAATAGGGAACACTTGTTGCACACCACTAAATGATTCAATGAACTAGAAGCTAGAACCACTGTAGAGGACTCTATACAAATAGGACTCTATGGCACACCTTGCTTTCCAGATTGGGAGCCTTCATGGGTGACTGGAGATGCTAGATTTCCAAGCACCTGTGCTCTAGAGAACAATTCAGCTAAGAATTCCTCATCCACCAGCTTCTCAAAACAATGGTCCCTAGAAGGGGGACTCACTCCCTGATCTCTATTTGAAGACCCCCGATGATGGGAGAAGTCTTCATAAAATGCTACGACGCTGCCTCCAGAGAAGTGGACACAATCTCCTTGAAATGGTCAAAATATTTCTTCCCCATCCATTGGCCTTGTTAAATACACAAGAGATCTTCCCTTTTATTCATCTTCACATATTCATGTATGAACCATCAAATGAAGATGGATTTAAATACATCCCACGTCATCCAAACTTGCATTTAGGGTGGGGCAACCAACTCCCATTCTTCCAGATCTAGAGCTTCGAAAAAACCCAAATCGGCATGCACTCTGACATCATCAGTAGTTCCGAATACCCTGAAGATGCATTCAAACTCTTCAAGCCACTCTACTGCTTCTAAGGGACCCATATCACCGTGAAGGATATGAAATGTCTGAGAACGACCTAAAACTGGTTATGACATATTGGAAACCTTTGCAACCTTTCCGGGTGGCATTTTCTAAAAAACATATAAAACATAGAGCCAAAACCAATATCATGTCTAAACAATATCATTGAAAGCACTTTCATCCAAAAACGACCAACTCAAAAACCAAAAAAATACAAACACAATACAAAAATCCCTTTTAATTTTATATTTCAAGACCCCTTTCTTTCAAGGCCACTTTTCAAAAAAAAACCCACATTTCAAACCAAATTCAATTTTCAGAACTCATTTCCCTCTTTAAAATCACATTAGAAAAACAAGGTCATGATTTTAATCCTAAGTACACACCCTAGTAATTTCATTAATTGTTGCACATGTCTTCATACTATTTCATCCATATGCTCAAACGCACACTTCCCATGCATCCCCTCACATGTGAAAACATTCATAATGAGTACATGAGGTTGCACCCAAACCATTTCTCTACTAGTTCCAAGAAAACACAATATTTTTTAGACCAAGAGCTTTCGTTTATTACAATCCATTTCATGAATTTAAATACATTTAAGAGAAATAAATTTCATTTCAAAACCCCTATTTCATTTTCAAAAGCGGACTTAAACTAACCAGAACCAAGACAACACTCATCTTGCATCAAACTACCAGAGTGAGGGACTAGTATCCAAGATTCACTGGGGGACATGGTAGTAGGAAACGACCCAAGTAACCGTAAACAACTAGGAAGAACATAAACCATGTATATGGACTCCACATGGGTCACTAATCCATGTGAAATCATGATGTAACAATGGTTTTCCTCCGTTGTCATCCCTCAATCTAAAAAAACTAGAATGAAACAAGGACTCGATTCTCATACTAAACCTAATGACTCAAGGATTGGAACGAGTGAGGTTTAATGGCGTCCTTTCGGTACCTACCTCCCATGTTCCGACAGTCATAGTCTCAATCTACCATACACCCCAAATAACAAGAGCCTCCTCTGAAACAATTTTGTCATGAACAAAACTGGGTGGACCCTGAACCAGTCACCTGAGCCGGTCCGCGGCATGGATTGAAGGGTGTTCCTGATCCCCACAGGCTTGCAACCAAATCCGAGCATCAAGATTTAACCGTTGGGAATGATTTGTGCCATGAACAAACAAAAAACAGATAAACAGAACCGAGAAAAACAAATGAAAATTAGCAGCGGAAAGAAAATAATACTGAACATACCACCTTGTGACCATCTAGGTCCCCAACTAACTCAAAATCAAGCATGCTCTAACACTGAGCGGATGAACCCAGAACCTGAACAAGAACTGAACCTATACCTGAAATAATATGATAGGTGTGAGCACCGAGATACTCAGTAGGTATGCCAAATGTAACCACGGAATCCAAGCATTCCCTTTCCCCAAACAATTCAATGACACGAGTTTAAATTACAAATCTAAAAGTAGGGTTATAAAATTTTAATGTAAATAATGTGTTTTCCCCATTTAAAACTCAACACACACTATATACCATTTACAAAATAATTCTTCATTCTATAAAGAATATCCCAAACAGAATGTTCCAAAACATGGTGAGAGTAAAACATGTAAAATGTGAAAACTAAAAATAAACTAGTGAAATGGAAAGTAAACATGAAATGTAAATAATCCAATAACCACGTGTGATCATAAACATCCCTAGAAGATCCCTATACATAATTAGTTTCAGAACCACCTGCCGGTGTTTGGTGATGCTCCTAAGTCTATAACCAACTGGCTGCACTAAACTGACCAATCCATTGAAATATCCCACCTGGCCAAACAAAAAATCTAGGGTTACCAACACATCTAATCGGGGATGATCAGAGACCCTCACTCGATCATCTAAAAGACCCCCATGAACCCATGGTGGTTACAATAATACCATGTAAGTTGGAAGGCCCTTGCACGCATGACTCATGGCACCACACATGCCTTCCGAAAATCGGGACGCTTCCTGTGCATTCACCAAAAAAGGGTTACCCTATAAAAGTGCGTCCCCAAAATATAGATTCAATCAATTCACCTAAACAAAGTGCCAACTAGGACTTAACAACACATAAACATTCAAACCATCTTTTAGAACACCTTATGCTTCCAAATTAGAATTCAAATTTTCCAAATAACATTATTTCAAAAATCACCAAAAAAACATCACTTTTAGAAGTACAATGCCACACGAGCCTTCAATTTTTAACACCAAAATACATTTACCAAAATAGATTCAACTAATTTCTTAAACCATTTCCAAGTATACTATATCAAACGGGCCTTTAACTTTATCAAACTCACACAAAAACACATTTCAATGATGAACAATCAAGTTTTAACAAACACATTAAAACCATTCAAATAAATAATAAAAAGGGACCCTACCATCATTTAGAAAACAATGACCATTTTCATAAAGTTACCATTAACTTTCAAACCAAAACTAATCATAAACCAAAAAAACTTTCACCCATGATTAACATAGCAAGAATCATTTAATAAATCATATACTCAATCAATAAAAGGTTTCAAAAGAATAAAACAAATTATTTTATCACAATTCCACCAATTCCACCTGTGGATACCACTTTAAAACCAATTGCATTCTCAAACCCTTCAAAATTACTTTCTCACCATTCAAAACATTTCAAACAATCAAATGTCATTCCCATTTAAAAAAAATTCAATCCAACATTGAGTGAAACATGCCACTCCATGAAATGCACCAAAAATCCCCTATGCCAAACCCACACCCAAAAAATTTTCAAACAACCAATAAAACACACGTTCATTAAGGTCCACAGAATAAATCAATTTTACCCAAAATAAAATTACCAAAGGCATTTCCAAAATGTTTTAAAGTCATGTGGAACTCCACTTTTCCATGGGATTATCAAACGAGCATTTTCAAACTTTAGTAAAAACATTCTGTTTTATAAAATGTGTCAAACATGTATATAGATTTATAAAAATAGGGTAAAGTGTATATAATCAAATAAATAATTGATTGAAAACTATCTTTAAAAAGTTCTACTACCATAACAACACAATAACAATCAAATAAATTGTATTACCAGTGTGTAGACCATATATAAAAAATTATTAAAATGCTCAAGCATCAATTATATTGCTTCGGAAAGGAGAATCCTGGAAACACCTACCTCAAACCAAGCACGGGTGTAGCGATACTCTGACAGACGGTAGAATAATACATCATAAACTCACTAAGGAATGCTGAATAGCGATAAAAACACATGACACACAACCCACGATAGTATCAGTATTTATCCAAATTAACTAAAAACACCAATCTTGAAATGAGGGGAAAATAAATTAATGAATGAATGAATGAATTATTGAATTAATGAATTAATGAATAAATAAATAAATGAATAAATTGATAAATTAATGAATAAATGAATTAATTAATAAATGAATGAATATATATATATATATAATGAAATAAATATACCAGAGGAGGCCACTGTCGTTCGGAGTGGGAGAGGAAGCACGATGGAGGTGCAGAGAGGCTAGAGGGGACCAGAACAAGGAGGGTTAGGGAGTTTTTCAGGCTACTAAAGAATGAAAATGATGATGGGGTCAGAGCTCAGCTGGGCTATAGGTGCGGCGGTGTGAGGACGACTGGGGGGTCAGGTGTGCTGCTGGCCGGCGCAAGCCGGAGGTGAACCGAGGGTTGTTCAGAGCAGAGGAAGGGGTGGTCGGCTAGAACAAAGAGCAGTAAGGGAAGTGATAGGGCTAGTCGGCAGGAGGTAGACTAGGATGGCTGTCGGTTGGAGCAGATGGAGGCCAGAGCATGTTGACCAGGGGAGAGATGGCGAGGAGGACCAGCAAGGGGGTGAGCGTGGGAGTGCAGAGTCTGGGACGCATCCTGGAGTAGGTCGGCGAGGCAGGGATGACAAGTGCTTTGGGTACTAACAAGGTGAGGACCTGTACCGGGAGGCGGGGTGTGAGGAGGGGGCCAGAGGCAGCATGGCCGCTGTCGGGGCACATCAAGGGTGAGGATGGTGAGGGTGAGGGCGGCTGATCACAGTTCATAATGAGGAAGGCGGGGGGGGACCAGGTAACACATAGGGTTAGGTGTTTTTATCATATAATAATAATAACAATAATGAAACTAGAAATAAAAACAATAAAAACATCTACAATAATGATAATCTTAAAAAATTAATAACAATAAGAAAAAAATTATAATAATAATAAAAATAATAATATAAATAACATAAATAATAATGAAATAATAATAATAATAATAACACTTTAGTATAATTATATTATTAGTTAAACAATAACATTATTATTATAATTTATAAATTTAGGCCTCCTTATTTATAAAAAAACATTATTTCTTTTAATCATTAGACAATTGTGCATCACCCGGACTAACGACGAGGTTACTACCCATTGTGTGGTGACATCGCCCAGATCCGAACCCCACTAAATTTATTAAATGTCAAAAAAATAAAATTGGGATCGAGCCCGGAACAAGTCGTAAAACCCAAAGCCAAGAAATAATAAAATAAAAATTAATTAAGAAGTCGGGTGGGACATGTATGTTGTTGTTTGTATCTAAAATCCTTTGGCTTAGTAAATGAGATTACAATGTTACTTCGTTCCTTGAATTTGGTGTAATCAACAATTCATAGAGGGTTTACAAGATAATTATTTTCCTTCATTGCATTAGTGGGTTTCTCTTGTTAGCAATCGATATCAATATTTCCTTTATTCAGACACTAAAATAATTTCATCACCCCTTGGTCAATTTAAGAGGTGCCTATTTCTGCACCATTGACATGTGTGATGTTCAAATTTCTTAGCACCATTATATTTCTCCATTGAACCACCAAAATTAAACTCCACTTTACACTTATTATCCTCATGATACCATTGATATTCTCTAATTTTCTTTTTTGTCATAGATGAAAAGGCATACAATTTGATTATATATATCACAGTCTTGGATTCCTAAGAATTTACATAGGATAGGTTTTAGCCCACTAAAAAAGATCTCCCCTTTGTATTATGGTGTAACATCAAATCTAGAGGCATATAATGAATGTATGTGTCGTTTTCCACATACTCCCAAATAGATTCATCATATTTTTTCTTGATGTCATGGAAATCTCCTTCCATTTTTATGTTTTAGGGTTTAGGGAAATTATTTATTGAAAAACATTTTTCGGAATAACTTCCACCCCATCACTTCGATCTCTTCCTCAGGATTTTTATTATTAATAAATGTAAAACACTGAAGATATTCCACCTATATATGATAAAAAATAGTTACAACCTTTTTTCCTTTTAACATTTAAGGATTTGAATAAATTCTCAATGCAGTTGATCCTTTGTTCTGCGATTAAGGGATCAAATGATCCATTGAATGTCATAGGCCTTTTTCACATAAAATTCGTAGTTGTAGCATGTTATTTATTAGGGGTATTTGGGATCCCCTCCTTATCGAGGTTTTTATTCGGAACCTATGTCATATGAGAGTGTATCATCACAAATTTCAATATTCCCGCTCCCATCGGGATAAGAATCTCATTGGAGGGAAGTCATCATGTTTTCCGATGCATTGATATTTTACCTGATTCCTCACATTTCCGCCTAATGGAAATAATGAAGGAAAAATTATAAATGATTATATTTAAACTATTAAACTCGGAAATTTGAATTCGATTACATTAAAGTGGTAACATATAAATTAAAAGTATTTCCTTAACTTCTGAATTTATAGGTTTAAATCTAGGTTATGCATGATATATTTCCTAACATATATTATTATGGGTATTTTTGTGTTCCCTAAATAATGGTATATAATAATTTTATTATTTTACAAAATAATATCCCCTAGGAATGTTAAACTAGGTGTGCAGTAAGCCCTGTTTCCGTGCACGAGTTCCCCATTGAGTATAGCTTAAAATGGTCTTTTAGGGTTTTACTCCTTTCAACATCCATGCTTGAGCCACATTGACATTTAATATCTAAACATATATATATTTTATTGATAAAAAATAAAATTTACTTAAAAAGATAGTAATTGTTTATTATACTTAGTTTTATCCCCAAGGCCTTCATGAGAGTTTTTTAAAACCAATCCCAAAAATAACTAATCTTTTCCTCGAATACCAATTATAACAACTCTTCTCTTTATTAAAGATTAATTCATGATTTTTTACATAAAATTAAACACAAAAAAACAAATAATATTGAAATTTATAGTTTCCTTGGGAATTAGAAACATTGCAGAATGACATAAACCAAGAATACATCAACTTTATTGAAAAATTCATTAACATGCTCATACTTAAAAATACATGGGATAACCTGGAGAAATTCATAATAAATGAGTGAGATATAAAGCCTAGTAAGGGAATAAAAATTGAATAAAATTAAGAAGGTAAAAATTTTAGGTAATAGGAACATAAATGGGGCATAAATGTGGTGATAATACTAAATGTGAACAATAACACATGATATAAAATGATAATATAATGGCAACATGGGAAATGTGGAAACAACTTAAAACACTACACCATAAACATATGCCAATGAAAAATGGAAATAAAACATGATGAAAAAAGCCTTATGGTGGAATAGGCTCACTACCTAATCCATTGTATGATGTCTTTTGAGACTATAAAATTACTCAATTCATTGGAGTGCTCTATAATTCTAGTTGCACCTGTCACTGTCATTTGAATTTCTTCTGTAAGTGTACCACATAGATCATAAAAAATAGATTCATTTTAATATATTTTTATTTGATGACCAAGGATTGTGGAATTAATACATGTTATCAACCAATAATATAATTTTATTTTCATAATGGCCAACACCCTTTATATGAATTAGGTATAGGTATTCACTATACATTTGATTGGCATGTAAAATTGCAATGAAATTTCAGTAGCACAATGAGGGCATATAAATTTTCATAGAATGTAATAATGAGAGTGGAATGGGTCTATAGTAATTTTTGAATAATAGGGTAATTAATGGTAATATGAAATAATAATTCCCATACTTATTAATTGTAGAAATATGGCATAATAAAATGAAGATACTTGAATAAAGAGGAGAAAGAAAAGAACCCTTACCTTGAATGTGAGATTCCAATTGATTGGGTGATTTTCATGAGGTCTTGGGGGAAAATTGGGAGGTCTGAAGAGAGGGTAGGGAATAGTAAGTATGTTCTAAAAGAATTTTTAGTGAATATAAATGAGATATTTGGTTGGTTTATATAGGAAATGGGAAGATAATTCTTTATTATATCCCAAACATTGGTTTTGGACTCTATATAATAAAATAACAAAAACAAAAAACATTCACATGGGTTTTTCATGGTTTATACCAAATAAATGTGTTTTTAATTATCTAATTAGACCATTGGGTGAAAGTATTAAAATATTACCCATGTTGATGTGGAAGTGAGTCATACTCTTAAAGAAATGATTTAAAAAACATAAAAAATATTATAGGTTTTGGAGGACACATAAAAGGATTTATCAAATCAATCAAATAAATAAAAAATAACATTATTTTAAGGTTAAATAATATATTATTCTATGGATAAAATATTTAGTATTTATTAAATCAATTTTGGGTCATTATTATTTTATAATACACCTTATATTTATATGGTAATTATTTTTTACTTGATAATTTGACTATCTTAAAAAATTATGAAAAATTCACAACTGGATAATTTTGATGTTTTAATTCCATAAAAACATTCATTTCATTTAAATAATTTTATAAATATTTTAATTTTCACTTTTAACCTAAGAATCAAATTTTTATGATAAATGCTAGGGTTTTTAGTATAATATTTTTCAAACCCTCATAAAGATAACATTTGAATTCATAAAAATTATTTGATCACTTATAATTTATAAACATTATTAAATAATAATATTTTATTAAAATATTATTTATTTCCAAATTTCATTAATTCATCAAAATAAATTCATTTATTGAATTTTAATACCAATTCAAAATACAATTTGTATTTTATGGTATAAAAATCAAAATTATTTATAAATTAACAATAATAAGTAAATACAAACATTTTTCTATTGAAAATAAAATTTAAAATTTCATATTGTTATGGTCCTAATAAATATCCATTTAATACACCAGAAAACTCCCTAAGGGTAATGCGCATGATGGTGGGACTTTCATGGTGAGGTTTAATATACATGGTTTGAGAAGTGATCTCGATGACCTTGAATTCTCCCATAAACACTTTCTGTTACTCTTTAATTATTGGATATCATCTTGGTCTTGGTCAGGGTAATAAAACAATGACTTTATCTCCCTCCAAAGCTATTATAAATGGGAATCATATGGTATGATCCTATAGGTAGAGGCCTTCACTTTTACCATGTCAATAAGTTAGGTCAAAACCTAATATTTATATTAATCATATGATCACTTTTCAATGACTATATTATTAATGGTTACAGAAGTTAATGGTATTTTAAATTTGATAATATAAAATCAAATATGTTCAGGTATTTTTTATCATAAAATATTAAATCACATGGGGAATTTTAGTTATAAGTTTTTGGGTTGTTAAAAATACCAAATCAAGATTTCCACTCAGAATAAAAATAGAATTTCACTGAAACATGAATACATTTTTTTTTAATAAAAACTAATCTATAAAGTATTAAATAATGTGTATTCGAGAGAAAACCCACCTACCACTCATCCTTAGGAAGAAACAAATAATGGAACAATGAACCTTCATGATTTGATCACAAACCACATTCCCTTCTCTATATTCAAAAAAAATCAATATAAACCATTCATAACACATAGATATATACAAAAGAGAGTAGATATATGATTTTTAGATAGAAAAGGTCCATGAATATTAGAAGAACAAGGATAAATGTGTACTAATCAATGAATCCAAGCCACTGAAACACTATTAATCACTTATGGAATGCTCCCACATCAAAGGGGGAAATATCATAATCCTAGGGATCAAAATGAATTCAAGTTATAGAGGGATAAAGGGAAAATTATGGTTAAAGGTGATAATTTGGATTAGATACAAAATTTACGGAGGGTCAACTTTATGATAAATAGTTTGTTAGAACAAAGTATAAAATAGTGTGCCAATTAAGTGGTTATACTCTTTTAATGTTATACCTTCCATGATTGCCTCATACTATTTGACAAATGATGCTCCAAAAATGCATTTACCAATATTTCAAGATGTATGGTTTCTCATAGGTTTTTGTATGGTTTTTCAATATTGGGAAACAAACATGTACCTATATAGTTTCCAATACTTTCCCTTAAATGGTTTACTGAAGACACATCATGGTTTTAACTGACCACAGAAAATCTGTGTACCACATAAAATAATTTAAGAAAATCCTAAACTACTCGGATCCTTTAGAAACATAAACCAAGCATAAAATGGACTCAAAATACATGAATAATGGACCATGTAACTAATACCAGGGTACTAAAATTGAATAAATTAAGAAATATATAATTTTTTATGAAATATAAATTTATTTACAAATTATTAATAAATTTAACATTAAATTTAAGAAAGATATTTTATTCATCAAAATCATATGTGTTCTTTAGAAATGAATTTTATTTCTTTTTTCAAGAAAATATTATAGTTCATTTGTGAAAAATTTAGGATTTTCATTTCATAAAATGAATAATTATTTTTAAATAATCATATCAATATTAAAATCGGGTGAAAATTTGGTATTTTTCTGAAAAGATCGATTTACGAGTGTATAGTGAGAACCATATTTTTGTAAAACTGTAAATTATATTAATAATTTATATTATTTAAAAGTGAAATTATAATATTAATAAGATTTTAATGTAACATAAATATTATTTATTTATATTTTAATAAATTAATTATATTCAAATAACCATTATAATGGATTTTATTATATGTTTTTTTGGATTAAAAACAATTTTTTTTGAATATTGACTTAATGTAATTAATGTTCCCCCAATTTAATTAATTTAAATACATCCTAATTAAGAATAATTTAAATGATATTAATAGATTTATATATTTATAAATATTAATTAAAATTAATTTAATTATTATTACTACATAAATAGTTAGTATAAGGTCCTCTTGTGCTTGAAAAATATATTTTATGGAAATATTTTTTTGACACTTTTGTAGGTTTTATTTGAAATTAAATAAAAAAATTATGTGAATTTAATTTTATAAAATATATTCCATATTTATAATATGAATAATCTATATTACATAATATGGTCAACATCGTGTTTATTGATAATTTATAGTCAAAATAGAAAAATGTTTTTGTTACAATACTAAAAAAATTAAAATAGTAAAAGTGAGTAACCTAGAGGTAAATAGAATAAAATTATTACAAAAATCTATAGTAATAAAATTTCACTTAACTTATCTACATCATTATTAATCAAAAATGGAAAATTTACACATGAATACAAACAACCTACCATCTTATTGACTGTAACGTAGTTCATTTTTCACAACCATAAATCCTGGTTATTATTAAATGTATATTTTATGAATAAAAATAAGAAATTATTTCATGATTATTATTCTATATAATTTGGTATATTGAAACCTTATAAAACATTCAAAACACTAAATAAATTCTGAATTTATGAATCAAACTTCCCCAAAATGCCCGATGTTGGAAAAACTGATTATGTGAAAAAATGTCATTATACTAAATTAATTAAATGATTCCATTACAGGGGATTAATCCATGAAAATATATTTAATGAAAATTAATTTATATAATTTTATTATTCAACATATTAAATACATTAATGATAAAAATTAGGTTTTAGATAAGGGTTTCGTCTCAAAACATCCATTATTAAGAATTTTTTTGAACCTAATTTCATTTAAATGTTGGATATAATGTACTGTTACATATTATTTGATGAAGAATAAAAATTAATTTTATTTTATGTTTCAATTCATATACATAATTTATGGGAGATTCTGATTGAAAAGTTACCACTATGGTAAGGGTTTATGTTTCAATCTCATTTTAAATGGGATTGTTTATCCTTAAATTTACATTATAGGAAATTATTTGATAAATATTGACAAAACCCCTTCAATTATAATCTTCAATGTTTATTAATGATATATTCAAGTATTATTATAATTTTCCTCTATTCAGAAAATAAAATTATTGATAAATTTATTTTGGAAAATATGACGTCATTTATTTCTTTGATTGAAAATCATTTTTCTTCTATATCGATGTTATGTAGGAAATTTCCAGAATATTTTTAATATTCTCCAAGAGATTAATTAAGTAGAAATTACCAAAGTTTAAATTTTTTATTTTTTTAAAGAGTGTCTTCTTTTCATTTTTTGAATGAGGGAATCTTTATCCTTTTTTCAACAATATTAATGGAATAATTTTTATCTTTTACTATATGTACAAAATTAATCACCATCATGATAACTCATTTCATTGAAACTTAAACTATATGTTTCCAATTTTATTTTTATGGAAAATTATTTTTACAATATTTTTACAATTTTTATTTTTTCAAAAGTTAATTTCAAAGAGGAAAATTTATTTTCATCATGTTATTTTAGTCTTTTTAAAAGTGTTTCTATTCATTAATGACGCAAAAAAATTAATATTTTTTAATGATTGTAAATTATATATATATATATATATTACATATTTAATTAGCTTACTAAACCTTATTTTAATGTGGTAATTCATTCTTTATAATCATTTATCAAATGAATTATTTATGACATATATTTATATTTTATATGATACTAGATTATGCCACTCATTTTGTTTCCAGGGTTAATTATTATATTTATGCATTATGATTAACTCCCTTATATAGACCACGTATTCTTGTATTGGAAATGAATGTGATGGGTGGGACTAAAAATATATATCCTTATAATGCATTTTATATGATTTTAGTCTCCTGAGACATCATGTATGATATCAAAGAGTAATCCTAATACAATATGGGAATCTATTCACCATGCTATGTTACCTTGAAAATTTTTATTTAATTATGTTTAGGTCATGTTTAATGTTTCTTACAAATTTATTTTATTTCAATGATCTTATGATAATAAGATATTTTTGTTATTCATAATTTTTTCCTCATGTATATTCCCATTTATGATTTCATGTTATACCTTTGACTCACATTTTATGTTTAATTATCTTGTTTATTCCATTATTATCCATTTAGATCACGCTTTTTCACACATATTCCCCATGTTATCCCATGAATTTTAGGATCTAAAAAGTATTTAGGGTATCATTTTGGATAATATAATAATGAAGTTTTATTTTAGTCTCACATTGATTTATTTTGGACCTAGTCTTTCAAATAAATTATGCCTCATGATCTTTGGGTTGTAATTAATCGAAATTTTTAAAATAAGGTAATAAAATAAATAATTCACATTGATATATATATTTTATATCAATGAAATGGGTTATTCATTATTTTGAAACCAGGTAGAGAAAAAATTAGGGATAACCCTAAGAATATGTCTAATGATAATTTTATATATACAAAAATATTGCTGAATTTTGGAGAAGTTTAGAAAGAATGGTTTCTATATATTTACAATCATGTTTGGATATTACATGTGGATGTGGATATAGAATATTATAAAGTAGGGGTAATAATATCAATAAGGTAACACTATCATTTAAATTTAATGTTACCAGGTATATTAAAAAAGGCCTTGATGAACACCTTGTTTGATACACTTGAGGGATTTGTTTTTTACAATTCATAGGATCTTTATGAACCATAATGGATGAATTGAATTGATAATAATCATGGATGACCTAGATTAAACCTAAAGTGTATTGGAATGATAATTATAATGTTTATCATATGTTTAAATTTAAAAATATCAAATTTTGGTTTTTTGTTATGGAAGTCTATGTTGATTAAGAGTGTTTTCGATGGAATTTATTGTAACATAACCCTAGGGTTTAGTACTTGTTATAGTAAACAAGTTTTTTTAATGAAGAATTCCTTTATATCCTCTAGAAATAATTTCAAAGGTATTGGTAACCTTTAATAATTACCCTATTATTTATTTTATGGTAATAATATTCCATTAAGAATATTTGATTTTATAGGAAAAATAATATGCATAGATAACATTAGTGGTTATAAAATGATTTAATGATTAATTTTATTTTGATGGTATTGATCATATTTATGGGAACATTATCCGAATTATTTAAATAATTTTATTTGAAAAAGTAAAATGAATAATAATAATGAAAACCCATCACATTTAGGAAGGTCACTGGGCTTGAAACCAAACCCAAAGTGTGATAAGTGTTCAACACATACAAATGACCTACATGATGTATTGATTAGGTTGACATTGTTTTAACTGAAATGATTTAGTGGATAAATATTAATTTTATTTTTAGTATCATATTATATGATCGACTAGTTTTTAACTTTTAGGATTTTTAGGTGATTAATGATATTTTGGGAAATATTTAATTTTTTTGACAAATATATAAATTTTGTGTTTGGCGTAAATAAATATTTGGTAAGAATTATTTTATATTTTTTTGAGATATAAATTTAAGTGTATGAGATAACCACTAATGTTAAAACCTTATTTCATGTTGATTTTTCTGAGGTGATTGGGTATATATAGTTATTTTTTTAAATAATGATATATGTAAAAACCCTGGTTTAATCATTTAATGTTATAGATTAATATATTCATATTAATTTTGGGGGCTATCATTAACTTTTTAACCATTTTAGTTTTAATAAATTAAGTATGAATAATTTTTAATATTTTATGGATATTGTGATCTATTAAAATTTAATTTTAGTTCTTCAGTCATAAAAAATTCACATAGGATATTCATTCCATAGAGTAATATGTGGCATGGAAATTGATCAAAGCGTAATTAAATAGTGAGAGGTTATTTATGAAATAGAACGATATCAATTATATTTTATGGTGTTATATATCTTGATTATAAAAGAATCCTTCAACTCTAGGAAAATGATATTGAAAGAAATATTTTATTCTTTTATCATCATGATGAATCAAAGGTATTTTAATTCATCATTTATTTATGTCTTTATATTTTTTTACATTACCTAGTTCATTAACATAGATTTGATATATGATCTATATCTCTCTCAATAATTATTTATACTTTATTTCATGTAAATATTTTCACATACCACCAGTTTTATCCTAATTATGGATCTAGTAAAGTGTTATTAGAGATTAACTTTTTATTTCCATTTCCATTATTTACGAGTATGTTTTATTAACACTTTTTACCATGTAGGTTTTCCACACAAAAATTTTAGATTGTAAAACCCTTAATTACATAGAAAAATTATAAATTTTGTGATTGAAAATTATTTAAGGGAAGTAGAATGTAATTCCCAAATATTTTAAATGAACACTATTCTAGATTTCTTATTCAACACCCAAAACATAATTTAGACAAACCTTGATATAATATTAAAATATTAATATATAAAAATGACTGATAAAACCTTGTAATTAAATTCATCGATATGAATAGTATTAAACACTTTATAAAAAATATATAAATTTACTAATAAAAATAAATTTTTCTATAAATTCATAATATTTTATAATTCTATATTAATAATGATATTTAATTCTATAATAAAATAATTGTTATTCCAAAATAATTTTTTTCTTTTGCATGAAAATATGAAAATTAATTTTTAAAATTTTTTGAATGGTAAATTTATGAAATGATGATGTTTTTTGAAATAAATAAATAATTATTATCATTTGGTGAAATATTGGTATTTTTCATAAAACATTTATCTGTAAGTGAGTAATGAAAAATATTATTTTTTTTGTAAAATTTTATTTTATTTTATTAAATTATTAAATTTATATGAAAAATATTCATTTAATTTTATTTTAAATTAAATATAATAATATTTAGTTACACTCAATTAAATTAATTTCATTTATATGATCTTTATAATGGATTTTAGTAAAAGTTCATTTTAATTATTAATACACATATTTTCATAAAAGCATTTTAATGTTTATATGGCTATTCCATATTAATTAATTAAAATAAACCTTAGTGAGGAATGATTTAAATTATTTTTATAGATAATATATCTATAAATAATAATTTAAATTAATTTAATTATTAATAATTGTAATATAGTTATTATAAAGTTATCTAATTCATGAAAAATGCATTTCCTGATAAGCTGGTTCTTTCTACATGTCTACAAGTTTTATATTAAATTAAATTTTACCAATTTGATGAATTTAATTTTATGAAATGTTTTCCATATTTTATATAACCATAATTTTTATTATATTATATATTTACCTTAAATTTCTGTCATAATGAATTGTAGAAATAATAGAAATAATGGTAGTCCAGTTAAAATTTTAAAATAGTAAAATAGACTAATCTAGTGGTATAAGGAATAAAATATTTAAAAATTATTTTTTAATTATAGAGGCATTACATAGAGTCATCTCTCTTCCAATAGTTTATATATCAATTTAGGAGGAAATTTCCTTGAGAGTGACATATAAATATTGAGTAGTGTTTTGTTTTTACTGCAATGCTGCTCCTCAATTAATTAATGGGCACCCAGTCCAGTCACATATTCACACCTACCATGCCATTTTTATTACCAAAAAACAAAACAAATATATCTTCAAAATCCTTATACATATTTTATTTCTTTTTTCCCTTCTAGAAATAAACCAAAGCTACCATAATAAAATATGCAAAGGACATTATTCTAAGTTAAGGTAATCATCTTCACTGAGATCCTTGTTTTTTCTTATTGTTTTCCCAAAATAAATAATATATTATAAGTTCGAATATAATAAAACTATTATGTCCAATATAATTATATTTAATTATTTTTATTGTATAATATTCCTCAATCTTCCCTTCCACCAAATGGGAAAAAACCCAAAATTTAATTGTACGAATGACTACAAGGTGATAAAATAATGTAAATCATTTTCTATAATCAAAATTAATTAATTTTTATTTATTATTTATATATTTTATTAATGAAACAATAATATTTGTCTAAAATTAATATATCATTTAATTTCTTACCTTACAATCCATGGAAAAAAGATAACGTCATTCCTATGTATAACGGACTACCACCCGACGAAGCGATGTGATTTATTGTTTACTTCCAGATCGCGTAGATGGCATATGTAAGTTTATTTAAAGAAATAATATAATATTTAAAATATTATGATCATTATAGAAATAAAAAAATTACCATCTTTCCATCATAATCATGGAAAAATTTAAATATTGACAATGTTTTAGTACGGTTTACCTTCTACTTCATTTTATCAATGATCATTTTTAGACACTGTAATTAATTTTTAATTTTAAAATTATAATTTATATATATAAATGATAATTATTTCATGATTATTATTTTAGATATTATAGAACAACAACCCCTTTGACCGCGATGAAAACATCAATTCCATTTTGATATTATGAATCGAGCATCTTCAAAACACATGATGTAGAATTAACTGATTATATACCTAAAATTTTAAATATAATTAGAGTAGTAAATAGTTTAATTATAATGTATTAAACTTTTAAAACTGTTATTAAGCAAATAAATAATTTATATATGTTTATTAAATAAGAGATAAATGTCATACATGTCAAAACGCGGTCACATGGTAGGAGTTCCATCTCAAAACAGCCTTCATTGAGACACCAGTTCATTTATAGACCTAATTTATTTTAAATATTGAATATAATGACCCTTTTCTTATTATATAATTATTCCTTCAAAATTATTTTTTTATATACAATTCATTTTATTCATTAATGGTATGTTATGATTCAAAATTTTCCAAAGGGATAAGTGTTTTTGTTTCAATATCAATTCAATCAGGGTTTTGTATAATTGAATTTCCATTATAGGAAATTATTAGATAATTTATTAATAAAACACATTAATTTTATTATAAACTACTTATTGATTACATTATTATCTATTATCAAGTTTTTCTATCTTTTCTACTTCTAATTATTGAGGAATTTTTTATAAAATCTGAATTCATTTCTCCATTCGGTCAAAAATCATTTTTATTACATAATTTTTTTTCTAAAAGTATTGTCATGAATATTTTTAACTTTTTCCGAATGACCTATTAATTAAAATTTTGCCAATTTTTTACATTGTAGTAATTTTTTTGAAAAGGATATTATTTTAATTTTCCTAATACGGAAATTTTAGCCTTTTTATGATATTATGAAAGGAATGTTTTAAAACCTATATGAAATGAAAAAATTTATCGACGATCATGGAAAATAAATTATTTGAACCATCCATTATTTTATTCTGTTGGTAATTTTCAATGAAATTTATTTCCACAATATTTAGTGAATTTTTAGTTTTTGAAAAGTTATTTTCTAGGGGTTTTCCATAATATGTTTTTATGGTTTATAAAAGGATTTCTATTCATCATAAAATGTAATGATTAATATTATAGAATGATTCAAAATTCAATATATATATATATATATCTCTCTTTCATATATACATTACTCATTATCCCTTACTTTTAGGGATTAATTATTTCTTTAAGATCATTTCATAAATTCATACTTTAATAAATCTCTTTTGAAAATGATATTATAATCCATTATGCAAACTATTTTCTCTATATTTATAATTCATATGTTTAGGTCTTATGATTGAATTTCATAAGTGAAAAACATATAAATAAATATAAAATTAATTTGATGAGTGGGAATAGAATTATATAGCCCTATAATTCATTTGGTAATGTTTTGTCTCATTAGACATCACGTATGGGATTATGGAGTGAACCTGATCAATTGTGGGACTCCAGCCACTATGTGATATTGAATCAAAATTTATCCATGAATTCTGTTTATATAATTTTTAATTTTACTTCCACATTTCCTGTGCGGATAGGATTTTATTACACCATGTAATTTATGATATTGTTTTAATTTATTAGTCATGTACCTTCAATATTATGATATATGGTTATAACATTGATTCACATGTTGTGATATCTTATCTTGCTTATTCCCTTAGTTTTCTTTCTAGCTTATTCATTTTGTCTATGTATAATCCATGTTATCCTATTAATATCATGAGGTTAAAATGATTTACCATAAATTTATAGAGAAAAAAATCAATATGTTTTATTTTAATCTCAATTTTTTGTATTATGAGCATATTATTGTTATTAAAATTGGTCTCACGATCATTGGGGTTATAAATAATCACTTTTTGTGATAAATATTATGTAATAATATGTTTAAAAGTATTGGGTTGCTATATTTGTTAACAAAGATATGGTTAGAAAGTGTTTAACCACGAGGTTATCCTAAGAGACATAGTTTAATACATCACAAAACACATTCCCTAATTTGATTGGATGATAATATTTTTTCCTTATCTATCTTATCTTCTATGATAGTTTATTTTCAATAAGCATTACTTTAGTAATAAATTATTAAAAATTATTATTTTTAAAAATTACAAGTGTGTCCTCTTACACCCATATAAAAGTATACCACATATTATCTCTTTATAAAACATCATTAGCTTTATTTAAAAAAAATACCAAGTATAATCCCTTCCTAACATTCCTACATATTTCCTAGAGGACCTTGTTTGATCATAATTCCATCAATTAAAGGAATAAGGTCTAATGTAATGGTGGTTCCTTAGTGAAGAGGTATAACTTTTAACATTGTACATTCAATATTATTTCTTCTTACACCACATATAAATATATGATATCAATTATAGAATAAATTATTCTGTATAATTATTATAATTATTTTTATTATGATGATGTATCAACCATTTCCCGCCTCTTTTCAATCAAATGGAAAAAAACATTTCGCTCATGCATATGTGCGGACAACTACCTAGACGTTGTCATACAATTAATTCATCCATACCATAATTCATGGTTGAGTTTTATGATGGATTTAATGTTTATATATTATATTTATGACATTATTAATTTTTTTAAAATTAAAATATCCTATATAAATATTTATATGTCTATTTTTTGAAAAACGATAATCTTGTTCTGGCATGCATGTGGATTACGACATACATGTAAAGACGTGATCTATTTTTATCAAAAAATTATATAACTTATTTGAAAAATGTATATAATGAATTGGAATGATAATTATGTCATAAATATTTATCTTTAAATTATTAAACCCAGACGAAGTTTCAAGTACATGAACTATTGAACAGAAATATGCATAAAATATAGAACAATGATTATTTTGATAAAAAAAATAATATTTAAATTTTAAATTAATTATACGTATTAATTAATATATGAATATGCTTCTTGAATAAAATAAAAATATTTCTATATTAATTATATAGGATATTTTAACACATATAACCCATGATGAAATTGAGGTAAGTGTTTATGTAACAATATTAATTTCTTTTGGTGTTGCCTATGATAAATTAATGATTAGGGAAATTATATGGACCATAATATTTAAAAAAATATAACTTATTACAAAATTTTTATTTATAATTTTTTTGTATTAATTCCATTTTTATCTCTTTGGTACTTTAGTGATCGAGACAACATTTATAAATGAAAATTTGAACTTATTTCCACCTTGGTCAATGAACACTTTATTTCAGGTATATACTATAAAAATCAGTTTAAAAATGATCATAATAATACATAAAAGGATTTTAAAAGCTTATTTTTACTACCTTTTAATATATTTACTAATTATTAAAATGTAATTTTTTAATGAAACATTTTCAGAAGTTGTAGTTCTTTACATTTTTCAACGATTTTAATGTAATATTCCATTTAACATATATGACCTGAATAGATTTTTTCAGGCATTATGATCATTCATTGAATTTAAGGACCCTTTAGAAATTTCCATGGTTTGATTAAAATAATACTTTTCAATTAGTATTTATTATGTATTTATATTATAAATAATTGATTTAAAAATTAAAAATGCTTTTTACTTAATAAATAATCCATTATTATTTCAAATTCATTATTTATCGATGATAACATCAGTTGATGATACTTATTCATTACTCATGATATGATATAATGATAAAATATTTATTATTTGACTATAATGATAATTATTATGATAATGATATTTTTATGAAATCTAATTAATTTCTACAGTTTATTCATGTATTAAATGATATAATGTTCTTGAAATATGTTTCCATTCAATTGGTTATGATATGAAGATATGATGATTGTTTTAGGAACTAGTGGAAAACATATAAATAGATTATGAATATGTTTCTTGTGGGACCTAAATCATATATTACTCAAATGTACTGGGTAATTATGGATATCTCGTGAGATAATAAGGACAGAAATTTGGGGTGAACCAAGTTATTTAATGGAATATTCCAACTATGTTAGTCTTAGGGGTGAACCTTAGCTAATATATCACATAATGAATGTGAACTCAATCCATTTACTTGACTTGGGTATGATCATTGAGTAAGGAAATTATTTTCCATTCATATGAGTATTCCAAGAACCTCTATATTATAATTATGATATTTTATCATGAAGTGTTATTGATTGATTATTATTCAATATACACATGACTTGTGTATTTTTTATGATAAAACGTTTTTCCAGGATTTATGTTTACTAATATTTGAATAATTGGGTATGATTGTTGTAATTTATTCTCATGTTCCCAAACCCTTATGATATCCTTATTATAAATTATTATAAATGATTAATAACTCTTATATTTACCTTTACTAGGAATACGAGCTCACCATTTCTGATTTTTCCATTCCATGGTTTATCTAGAATAGTTTTAAATGCAGTATGTCTTAGAAGTGTACAATGTGAGAAGATATTTGTGGTTGGTATTAAAGATCATTCATTAATATGTATATAGAATCAAAATATTAATCCATTATAGTTCTTAGGAATGTATTATTGTGAAATTAATTGAATATATAAGAATAATTATGTAAAAGTAATGCATGAAATACTTGGTTCACCACATTTGGTATCAAAGTAAATGTTTAGTAAATATTTTTAGATTAGGTTTAGAAATATTTGGTGAATTGTTTTTGGATAATTCAATGTATAAGATAAAATCTCAATGATTTGGTAAAGTAAACAATTTGTTGTTTTCATAGAAAAGAAATTTATTTCAAGATACATGAAAGTGGATGCAGTGGTGGAAAAAATACACCTATGGGTAACAACATAGAAAGGGGTGGACTGGTATTAAATTAATTTTCACCTATGGTGTAACATCCTATTATTGTTTTTAGGTATTCTTAAACCACAATTTCACCATGCGCTGGTCGGGTTTCATTCATAGAATCATCATGTGAAAATTTGGATAATTTGGAATGTTTCTGGGCTATGAATGGCCATCTCATGATTTTTCCAAACCATTAACCCTATTAGTGGAAACCATGAAAACCCAAAAAATTTGGGTTTACAAGAATAGTACACAATTTGATAAACTATTTTCTCACCTATGAGAAACCATGAAACCCATTTAAAAGGGTATCATGGTATGTCTAAACATATGGCCCTTCCCAGGAAACTATGCGTGAGTTTTAATTACTTGGAATATTATTTATGAAATTCCAAAAAATGTAATTTTATTTGACCGATGGGCCTAAATCATCTTATTTTAATTTATTCTTACTTGAGGCTCTCAAGAGGTTATTTTGGACCCTCTATAACAATACCAAAGTTAATCGAAGAAAGGTGAATGATGTTCGATCACTTCTCGATAAGATTCCTCTCCCCATTCAATTTCTCCCAACCTCTCCTATTTCATACATTGGGTTTTGTAGAAATCATGTTGTTTTAGGATCTAATACACACTATTTCAGATCATGAATCTTGGATTGATCCTCATATCCTCTTTTCCGACGATCTACATTGGAGTTTCGTGATTAGGGATTTGTCTTTTTTGATTCTGTAATGACCCAATGTTTTATCAATGGAAATTCAATTCTTATAAAAATGTCATTTAATCACATGAAATCCCAACACAGTGAATGACTAAGTACTATGTTACCTTTACACATATGTTTGTCAGTTATGTGATTTGCATTTCGAAAAATGGTCATATACAATTGTGATCAGTAAGCTATTTGGAGAATTATAAGACAAAAATAATTTTTGATGAATAGTAACATACCCTTATGCATAGAAACATAACATTTTGAACAGTAGTGAATATTAATTGTCCAAATGAAAAATAGAATCATCAACCATGAATGTATAATACAATTTAGACATCATAAAACTGAAAAACCAATCATAGTATAAAAATTTGTATTTTTTATGTCAAAACTATTTTATTTACAATTTTATGATTAATTTTATAATTTAAAATGGAAATTTATTTTTATAAACTGTAATCATTAATTTCTACTTTATTTTCTTATGGTTATAAGATATTTTTATGGGACCTTGACTAATTTTTCAAGGTGTTATAAAATTAGTCATAATTTAAATGTTTATTTTGTTGAATAAATTATGATTTTAATTAAAAATTATATAAAAAATATGTAGAAAATTATTTTTAAAAAAATTAGTTTAATTTTTAATTCTACATGTCGAAAAATGGTTAATGTGAATTTTAGGGATGTTTCTAAAATACATGAATTTTTCATGAATATTAAAAATAAGGTTTTGCGATTTCTGTATGTTTATTGAAATCATAATGATGTAACAATTATAATAAAATTATGTTAGAATTTTGTACATTAAAATGAGATATGAGGTGTCCTAAGTGGATTATAACATTGGAATGTACCATGGAAATTCCATGGTTTTTCAAAAAGTACTAATGAGGTGTCCTACAAAATTTATAAAAATGTCCCTCCCTTTTACTATAAATGCCCACAGTTTCCTTCATTTTACTGCACTACGAATACATAATCCTAAAATATATGGTTGTATTACATCCCTATGATCCCTCCCAAGGTTTCCTCAAGCCCCCCATGTTCCTATAAATCATTTTTTCGGAGTTACTCAACTAGGTAAGAGAACCTTTCACCCTCCTCTTTTAGTCAACACATCTTTTA
Organism: Viscum album; assembly: GCA_963277665.1. Lineage (NCBI taxonomy): Eukaryota > Viridiplantae > Streptophyta > Magnoliopsida > Santalales > Viscaceae > Viscum > Viscum album. Next base: position 474,690,969 of record OY728128.1, read on the forward strand.
TGTTATCTCTTGAATTTACATTTTCATATGTTGGGGATTGATATTATGTATCCATATTACTAAACTTTTGAGGTATATATTATGAGATACCCTTTTTTCTCTCGTCAATTCATTTTATGAAATTTTAAGTGATGTTGTTAGGCTGCTGAATTTTCATAAGGGATCTCTCAACTATTCTTTTATTTTCAAGTTCATTTGATTATTTTTTCATTACTCACCTACTTTAACCCAAATTTTTTTATGAGTCCAATACCTTACATTTACAATAATATTTTCATTATTAAGGAGTAATTCTTCATCATCTATCCTTTCCCTTTCTTGTATACTAAAAATTAAAACACCATCCGAGATGTGCTAATTTACCACATTCAAGGACGATGGGTTTTCAATTTCCATTACCATCATCAATTATGGTCTTGAAAGCATTTTAATTGTCTAAACCGACCATAATATGTGTTTATTGACTCATATATGGTTATTTAATCTTTTTTACTCATGGTATTGATTTAATAATCCAAATGAGTTCGTTGTGTTTAAAAAACTGCCAATTAACCAAAATTGTTATCATTAGATAATTTATATAATAATTTATCTTCATGCCAAGTAACTGAATGGAATTTAAAATCATGTAACCTCCTATATTTTCTATAATAACATATGAAATGAATTATGGACAACCATCACCATTTTACATGACTCTATAAACAACAATATAAGTGAAACAATCATTAGAACGTAGGAAACAAACTGAACCAAAAAAATGAAATCGAACCTCATAACAAATCAAAAGGTTATGAATGAACTCAAAAAGGATTTTCTAAATGATTTTCATTTATAATAGGTTCTATAATAACTAATTAATTAACCTATTTTGATTATTCAAGTAATTAATATCAAGTGGATAACACCATCAGACTTAAGGTAAGGGATTCTACCTGAACAACCTTTATTCCGTCGGTTAGCTCCAACATTCTTGTTTCCCAAATGAAGATGTATTTACTTTTTATATAAAACTTCTAGAAATTGTTTATATTATCCAAAATCATGTTTCATGATCCATACCTCATTCTCTTTTGAAGATATACATGTTTTTTAAGTGATTCCCTATTTAATTCTTCCAGATAAGCAAATCAATTTTGACGGAACATCCCGAATTCATACCCGATTTCAAGTGAACTATATCCTTTATTTTAATCCAAAAATATCATTATAATACATTTATTTTTTATCCTGAAAACCTTCTTGTTTCACTTATGTTTTATATAAAATCTTATTCCCTTTTTGTGATTTTAAATGCTCTATAGTATTTTCTTTAAAACGCAAAAAAAAAGTTTTAGTGCTAAGAATTTCTTAAATAATATTCTTACAAGTTGTCACTTATGTTTTACATAACATACCATGATATATGCCTATTTTACATTATTAATGTCCATCTATGTTTTAATTCCTTTCTCTCTTGGACGCTTTTATGACACGCCCATTCATTTTTCATTATGACATGAATGTGATACCCATTTATCTCCTTGGGTTCTATTATGTTTATGTATGATTAATTATATATGATTTTTTATGTGTAAAACATATTCATGAACATGTTAAGATGGGTCTGCCCAGATAGTGCTCCAATGCATTGGGTAATGTTAAGTCTCATGAGATGTTATGTGTGATGTTCTTGGCGGTTAGCTTTGGATTTTGATACTATGTGAAAGGATCTTGGTGGTTAGCCTTGACTTGTACTAAATTCGTGTTTTATGTTTCTGCCACATTACTAGGATTCCATGTTTTTATGATACCATGTTTATATGTTATGATTCCATATGTTCCATTCTTTTATTATCATTATTTCATGCCTTCTGACCCATGTGTTAAAGCCTTATTTTTATGTATACTCCTTTGTTGGGATTTTTAGCTCATCCCTTTGTTCAGGTGTTCTCCATGGAATGCTATAAATATTGTTGAGCACAATGGATGATAGGAGCTCATTGTGGAGTTTAAATAAAAAGTAGTTTTTATAATGTTTGATTTTGTACATAGTCTTCCAAGACACTAGACTTCACAATACTTCTCTTGTACAAGGATGTATAATTATGATTAAAATCAGGCAATGTTATATGTGAAAAGAAGGGGTCACTATAGTTAGCATCAGGGGATGGTCTAGTTATTTTTGGAGATTAGGAATACAACACCTTAATAAGAACCCTATGGATGAGACTAAGGAAACATCCATATATGTTGGTATGTACAATGTAATAGGATTATCATGAAAATAAATCCTTTTTTGGATAAAAATAGGTAGAGGTGGATCTAGAACATATGTACCATGGAGTGAAAACATTGACAAGGAGTTTCAGGCCTGATCCAGGGTATCCTGGTACATGTCAATGGGCCTTTCTGCACTCTTGGTTTGACAATCTTGGGGGATATTCCTTGGAAAATTTATGAGCATGGAACAAACCATTATTATGGGAATAAAAAAAACCATAAAAATATAAGTTAATAAATAGATCATGGATATCCAAGATTGAAAGATAGTGAATCTCATGATAAGATATAGTTTTCATTAAAAAAATTATCCCCTTATATTAAATGTTTTTTATGCTCAATAGCTATGTATTAAATAACTCTAATGGTACTTTCTTTTTCATTGCTAATGGAAGGAAATGGAAGAACACATTATAATAATAAATATGAAATGGAATGTGATGAATGCCCAAATGATATGCCTGATATGATTGGAAAGGGTTCTCTAAACTTTATGAAAGTACCTGTTCAGTTGGATCATGTTATGAACAATAAATTGAATCATGTCGAATTCCGTCCTCCTCCATGAAAAGAGAAAGCTTATGTAGAATACTTCATGTGACAAATTCCCCCCATGTTTATCAGATATTTTGATCCCCTCCGCAAGGAATAGTGTAATAACTCCATTTAAAAGATATTAATCGTCCTCTACTTCTTGGAAGAAGAGAAAATTGTAATAGTGGTCCATTTTCTTGATGGGGAAGTTGAACAATGCTGGAAACTAATCAAAAATATTATGTACCAAGAGGTAATTGATTCCAGGATTGGGAGGAATTCAATAGGATGTTATTTAATAAATATTTTCCTTGAACCCTCTATCTCAATATGGAAAGAGATTTCATTGGACTAATGAAGATGGAAGATGATTCCATTGGGGTGTTTGAAGAAAACATTACAAGGATTTCAGGGTATACCTTTGGCTTTATCATGAACCCCGAATGAAAGGGGGATCGCTTCTTTAGCAGACAAGAAATGTGTCTATAAAATGTTTTGGTGAATCGAGACATTGAGATTTATGTGGAGATTGTACAATGTTCCCTCTAGGTTGAAATGGAGATTGGAGACACTCAGTGGTCTCATGGACCTAATGACCAAAAATGAAAAATGGAGAACAACATGGGTGGTTTGACAAACAAATCCCCAGATGGAAAGAATCCCAAATATCCCACTTGTAAAAGTTATGGGAAAAAGATTCCTGGAAACTTCTAAAGGGAACCAGGAATTACTTTAATTGGGGAAAGATGGGACATCAAGCAGGAACTACCAAAGGGACACGAAAAAACACGCTAATGAGGAAGAAGAACAGATGGTTCATATCGAAACACAGCATGTGGTGCATTGTTCCAATAATAAGGAGCATGGGAATTATGCAAAAAATTTCCCTAATCCAAGGGTTGGAGGTGGAAATCAACAAAAACCTCAAATGAAACAAGGATGGGATTATTCTATCAGTACTTCTAAGGTGAAGCCAGACAACAATGTGGTGATATGTACACTAGTTATTCATTCAGGAATAACAAACCAACTATTTGATTCTAGTACTATAGATTCATTCATATCTTGCAAGATTAGAACAACTATTCAAACACCACCTGAAAATTTTGATGATTAGTTTTCTGTAAAAATATAAAATGGGGAAATTATCACATCCATGGTTTATAACTCCTCCCCAATTAATGTTTGTTAATTGAACCTCCTATAAAATCTTTTCATACTTACTTTAGTGGAGTTTGAAACTATCTTGGGCATGGATTGTATATCTTTATATGAGGACAACATCAAATATGGAGAAAGGGAGATCACTCATCAAATCTCAAAGCATCCTCAAATTATTTACATGTTTAAAGTGGAAGATGAATCCTCTTTGGAATCAGTGTCTCACATGTGGATATTAATTCTTTATGAGAATAATTTCTAAAACAAATAATTATGAAAAATGAGAGAATCATACTTGGAGAAATCACCATCACGAGGGATTACTTTGATGTATTCTCAAAGAGTTACCCAATCTTCCTCCTAACTGAGAGGTCATGTTCACAAGTGAAATTATTCATGGATCTCTGCCTATATAAATAAAACCTTATAGAATGGACAACATAGTGTTGGAAGAGATAAAGAAGTAGTTACAAGAGAATCTGGAAAAGGGTTTTATATGCCCATGTGCTTCACCATGGGGTTCATCGGTCCTCTTAATCTAGAATAAGGATTGTTAAATGTTCCTCTTTATTGATTTTCGTAAGCTCAATAAATTCATGATAAATAGAATGTATCATCTTACACAAATTGATGACTTGTTCAATCAGCTTTGGGGGGGCATTAATTTCTCTAAAGTGGATCATCAGTTGCGATATCACCAAATAATGTCGAGGAATGAAGAAATTCCCAATACTTCCTTTCAAACAAGGTATGGACACTATGAGTTCATAGTGATACCCTTCAGAATCAGTAATGCTCCAAAAATTTTCATGTATGTAACGAATAAAGTCTTTAGTGGTTTCCTCTACAAATTTGGGGTATTATTTATTGATGAGATTTTTATATACTCCAATATAATGGAGGAACATGAGGAGCATTAGAATACTATGTTAAAAACATTACAAAGGGAGAATATGTATGCAAAGTACAATAAATGTTTGTTCTGGATGGAGGAAGTATCATTCATGGGGTATATTATCACCAACAAAGGGATATCTATGGACACTTCAAAGAAACATGCGATTGAAGAGTGGCCTAGGAAACATCTATAATAGAGATCTGCATATTTTTGGGTTTAGTTGGGTATTATCAAAGATTTGTGAAGAAATTTTCATGATTGTCAAACCCAATGGCCATGCTGACACGGAAGGGAGTAAATTTTGTATGGACTAAGGAATTTTAAGACGGTTTAAAGGATTTGAAAAAGAGGCTAATCACTACACCAGTACTCACACTTCCAACTAGTGATGAACTTTTTGTGGTGTATAATGATGCTTCTGAGAAGGGATTAGGTTGTTTGCTAATGAAAAATGATGATGTGATAGACTACGCCTCAAGGTAGCTGAAAATCGATGAAAAAAACTATCCCACATATGATTTGGAGTTAGTGGTTGTGATATTTGCGTTAAAAATATGGTGGCATTAACTTTATGGGTAGAAGTGTGAGATATATACTGATCACAAGAGTCTGAAATATAATTTCTCACAAAAAGAGATTAATATGCGCCAGTGTATCTGGATATATCTTATCAAGGATTATCATTGCTCAATCCAATACCATCCTAGTATATAAAACAAGATGGAGGATGCTCTATGTGGAATGGATCCTACCTCTTTATCAATGATGAGAATTGAAAAGAAACCAATCATCATAGATTTGAAAAGGATGGACAAGGAGATTATTAAAGGAGGAACATAATAAATCCTTTCTCAAATGATTGCTCAACCATCCCACATGGAGAAAATAAAATATTCTCAAGGAAATATGTGGAAATTTAGAAACTTTTGGAAGCTATCAGAAACGGGAAATCCTATGATTTCAAAATTGGCGAGGAAAGATTTGTATGATTTGCATCACGATTATGTGTACTATCTGATCCATAGATAAAGAAGGAGCTTTTTCCGGACCCACATAGCTCAACCTTCTATATTCACCCAGGGAGCACAATAATGTATCGAGATCTCTGATAAAATATTTTGTGGGACAATATGAAAAGGGAGATTATTGATATACATCATGGTGCCTGGTATGTCAACAATTGATGTTTGAAAGATAAAAGTCTTGAGGGATGATGTAAACACTACCCATAACAACATTTAAGTGGGAAATCCAGAGGAAACAATGCTATATGGGTCATTGTGGATAGTCTTACAAAGATAACACACATTATCGTGAATCTAGAGGACATCAAATTGGATCAACCTGCATGGATTTACATCAATGAAGTTGAAAGGCATCCAGGAGTACCACTATCTATTGTATCTGATCATGATACTATATTCACCTCATTGTTTTGGAAAAGTCCCCAACATGCTCTAATCACTAAACTAAACTTCATTACAACCTATTATCATCAAATTGATGGCCACTATGATCAAACTATTCAGAAATTGGAAGATATGTTGAGTGCATGTTCTTTGTAATTAAATGAAGGATGTGACCAACATCTTCCAATGGTTGAATTCTCCTACAACAATAGTTTCCACTCGAGCATCTAAATGGAACAATACAAAGCCCGTTATGGGAAAGGGTGGAGAACACTGATGAATTGGGATGAAGTCGGTGAGAGTAATCTACTAGGACCTAAAATGGTCGAAGAAATGGTGGATAAGGTGAAAACCATTCCGCAACATATCATGGCTTCCCAAAGTCGATTGAAGAGTTATCCAGACAATCGTCAATGAGACCTTGAGTTCAGAGTTAGATATATGGTATTTCTATAGAAATCTTTGTTGATGAAGGTCATGAGGTTTGGAAGTAAACTGATGTAATGTCACATGTATGTCGATCCCTTCAAGATTCATTATTGTCTCAGGGATGTGGCATATCGACTAGCACTTCACACTACCATATCCAAAGTACATGATGTATCTCATATATCCCTCTTAAGTAAGTACATACTAGAATCATCACATGTACTCTCTTTAGAGGGGGTATAGCTGGAGGCTGATCTATCTTACGAGGATCATCCTTTTAAGATCATGGATCATAGAGATAAAGTTCTATGTAAAAATACTACTCACCTAGTAAAGGTACTATGGCAGACTCATATGTATGAAGAGGAAACATGGTAACTGGAAGATGTAATGAAGGAAAAGTTCCCGCAAATATTTATGTCCTAGATTGTAAAACGGAAATTTGAGGGAAAAAATTCTTAAGGGGGGAAGATTGTAATTACCAAATGTTTTATCAATAGAAATCCCATTATTATAAAAAAGTAAAATAATCACATGAAATTACAACACAATAAACTACTGAGTACTATGTGATATTTAAATATATTTTTGTCAGTTATGTGATTTGAATTTTTAAAAAAGTCATATACAATTGTGATCAGTAAGTTATTTGATGTCTGATAAGATAAACATAATTTTTGTGAATAATAACATACCCTTATGAATATTAACTTGACTATATGAATATTAATGAATAGTAATCAACCAAAAAAATAGAAGCTTCACCCATGAATGTATAAATACAATTTAGAAATCATAATAGTGAAAAAAATAATCATAGTATAAGAATTGGTATTTTGGTTTGTCAAAAAATAAATATTTATAGTTTTATGATTAATTTAATAATTTAAAATGGAAATTTATTTTCATAAAATATAATCATTAATTGTTACTATATTTTCATGTTGTTATAAGAAAATTTAATGGGGGCTTCATTGATTTTCCAAGGTGTTATAAAAGGAGTCATAGTTTTAATGTTGATTTTATTGAATAAATTATGATTTTATTAAAAAATAAAAAAAAAAGGTTTTTTGAAAATAATTTTAAAAAATGGATTTAATTTTTGAATTCTACACTCCGAAAAATGTTTAGGGTAAATATTTGGGATTTTTCAAAAAAACATTAATTTTTCATGAATAGTAAAAATACTGTTTTGAGTTTTCAGTATGTTTAATGACATCATAATGATGTAATTATTAAAATAAAATTTCGGTATACTTTCTTATAGTAAAATATGATATTATGTGTCCTAGGTGGCTATTAACATGGGAAAATACCATGGGAAAGCCCATGGATTTGCAAAAACCACTAATGAGGTGTCCTTTGAAATTAATAAAAAATTCTCTCTCTTTTACTATAAATACCCACTCTTTCATTCATTTTATTGCAATAAATATCCATAATCTTCAAAGATATGGTAATTTTATCTCCCTAGTATCCTTCCCAAGGTGTCCTAAACCCCCAAAGGTCTCAGCAATAATTATTTAAGAGTTACACCACAAGGTAAGGGAACATTTCACCCTCCCCATTTAGTCAATACTTTGTTTATGTTATCTCTTTGAATTTCCATTTTCAGATGATGGGGTTTTGATATTAGGTATCCCTATTACTTTCCTTTTGATGTCCATATTATGAGATAAACTTTTTTCCTTCATCAATACATTTTGTCAAAATTTAAGTGAAACCGTTAGGCTGTCGGATTTTCATAAGGGATCTCTCAACTTTTATTTTATTTTCATGTTAATTTCATTTGTTATTGTTTACTCACCTCCTTTCATCCAAATGTTTTGATGACTCTAGTAAATTACATGTATTGTAATTTTTTCATGATAAAATAATAATTATTCATAATCTCACATTTCCCTTTCTTTTATACTAATAATGAAATCACTATCCGAGATGTGTTAATTCACCACACTCAAAGACGATGGGTTTTCATTTTCCATTACCATATTCAATTATGGCTATGAATCCATTTTAACAGTTCTAAAAGACCCTAATATATGTATTATGTCTCATATATGGTTCTGAAAAAAAATTTACTCATGGTTTTAATTTATAAGTCCCGATGACTTTATTTTGTTAACAAATCTTCCAATTAACCCAATCGGTTATCATTAAATAATTTATATAATGATTCATCTTCATGCAAAGTAACCAAATGAAATTTAAAATCATGTAACCTCCTATATTATCAATAATAACATAAATCTACTATTCTGGACAACCATCCACATTTTACATGTCACGACCTGTCCTTGGGGCTCGTGCCGTGACTACACCAAGCCCGCCTTCCATAGGCCAGGGGCTGGCGACTAGCACCAAGGCATAAATCCCCAAAAAAAGGGAAGGCATTGCCTTTGAAAAGTAAACAAGAACCACAGAGTAAGCAAGCGAAAAAGTAAACACTAAGTAAAAACTGTAACAAGCTGTGCTGAAAGTAAAGGGGTCCGGAAATACAAGCCCAACTGTAAAGTACAACTGAAAGGGAAAGCCGCAGCATCGAGCCGTCCTCTGGAAGTCCCACCTGATGGGTGGGTACAGATAGCCTCCAAAGCTCCGCAGTCCAGCCGTCCGCTCCGAGTGCATCCTGTCCAGTGGTCCACCTCCAAGTACCGTCCTACTCCGCACGCCTCCACCTCGATCAGCGCTGTCTGTCGTCTACAACCAACATAATGAAGTGCGGGCATAGCCCGTGCATGGGTGAGTATATGATACTCAGTAGGGACCCCGAGACCCCCGAAGGTCTCCCGAAATCCACAAAGGATATTCCACAAAGGAAAGATACAATCACAAAGTAACAACAGACATTACTTAGGTATATGCCCATACATATACCTAAGTCATCAATTCCAGTTCGGTTCCAACATCCGAGCCCAAGCACAACCCAGTCCACACAGGAAAGTAAAAACATATACCCACACAGGATAGCACAACACAATCCACAAAGGAGAGTAAACAGTAATCCAAATAGGATAACTCAACACAATCCACAAGGGAGAGTAAACAGTAAATCACACAGGATAGCTCAACACAATCCACAAAGGATACTAACACAGGATTCAGCTCACACATGCATACTTCTTCGGATGACGATAAAGATGATCACTGATCCATCTAAGTCGTCGGACCCACAAAGGATCGATAGGTAACTAACCCCCGCAATGACCCACAAAGGATCGGGCCCACACAGGACTTGTAGGCGCTGGCTCACACAGAACCGCTAAGCGCTGACCCACACAGGATCGGACCCACACAGGATCGAGCCCACACAGGACATGTAGCACTAATCCACGTAGGATTGCTGAGTTCTGTAGACGTCGCAGTCCACTAAGGATCTCTGCACAGTCGTCGCCGCATTCCACTAAGGATCTCTGCACAGTCGTCGCTATAATCCACTGAGGATCTCTGCACAGTCGTCGCTGTCGAAGTAGCAGTCGCAGCCAGCACTAGGGTTCCCGCACACATCAAGCTCGTTCGGGAGGGTCCGCTCCACGAGCCGAGAGGCCGATTCATCAACTGTCACAAAGTCTGAAGTTGATGTATCCAAATGTTCTGTATCATCAACAGGAACTCAACGTCGCAGAAGGCGCGTCAAACGGACGACGAGTCTGAGAGTTATTGGCTTTTTCGTCCCAGGGGCCCAGTTGGTTTTTAAGGAAAAACCAACATGACCGTACTCCACCTACATCCAAACCTCGGGCGGAGTGATCCAAATGATCCGTCTCACTTATAGGAATTCATCAAAGCTGACGACACGTTAATCGGACGTCTGTAGCTCATGATATGAGCGTTTCCGCTCCGAAGGCCCGGTTGGTTTCGTGTACGAACCAACACGGCTGAACCCAATGTATTCCGAAACCTTGAGTGCGATATACTGAAACGATTGTCTCAATCCAAGGATCGCATTGCCTCTCACGGCGTGTCGTTCGGAGGCCCGTAGCTCAAGTTACGGGAATTTGACAGAAAACGGTCCGAAGACGGGGGGTCCGGGCCCGGACCGACCCGCCCCGCCCCCCTGGGTCGGCCAAACCGGGTTGACCCGACCCGGTCCGGCCTGGTCCCGTCCGGCCAGGGCGCGGCGCGGCCGGTCGGACCGGCCTGGCTCGGTTCGGCCGAGCGGTCGAATGGCCGTGCGCCGCGGGGCGCCGCCCCCGTGGTCTGGAGGTGCTGCGGCCCCCTGCGTGGGGCCGCGCTGGATCAAAGGACACGATTTTTCTGCGTCCGAGTGCGCCGGACCCGCGCGGCCGCGGGTCCGCCGGTGACCCACGGCGTCGGCGGCTTCCGGGGGTCCTCGGAGTCACTCCGGTGGTCCGATTCTGTTCCCGTTTGCATCGCTGCACGTCTCGGGACTCGTTCTTCACTGCGGAACCATCAAATTTCCTTTGTGGCACATTCCTTCGTCGCCTTTCAAATCTGCACAACAACGAAGAATGACGGAGGGTCGTCGGGCCGTGTTCGTTTGGCCCGCACCCTCCACGTTAGAGATAAACAATGGGAGAAATAATCCAACACATGAAACAAAAATTTTAATAAATTAAAATTGTTCATTTGAATCCGGTGCTTTAATTTAAGGAAACGTTCACGGGAATAAGGGTATTCCAAAACAAAAATCCCTACCTCGTCAAGTCGTTATCGGCGGGTTCTTCGTGGAAATTGATCGCCACAGAAGGAGGATATCGTCGTGTTGCGGAAGGTGTCGCGTCGTCGTGGAAGGGCGTCGCGTCGTCGCGGAATCCGGCGTTGCTTCAACGAAGTCAACGAACCAAGAAACAACAGATTTATTTATAAAAAATTAAATCCGTGTTTTGTTAAAAACCACAAAGGAGATTAAAAAGAAACCCGAGATCTCTTACCTCAAGCAGTTGGTGATCAGAGATCGGGGCAGGGAGGAACGTCTCGGATGAAGCGTCGTCAAACTCCGAGGGTGACGGCCTTCTTCGTGTTCTTTGCGTTCTTCGCAGTCTTCTCATTCTTCGCGAAGGAGGATGAATATTCAAGAACTTCTGTCAAAATCCCCTCAACGTGTAATCCTCCAAATGTCGTGTTGGTCTTATTTTATTAATACGCCAACAAACGAAAAAGAGGTAAGTAATGACCCATTAATTCGTAGAATTAATTCAACGAAAGAAACCACCCATTTAATTCACGAAATAAACCTCCCAATTAAATGGTGCGTTAAGAATTTTAGAAAACGAGTCAGTTGACTTTCATAATGATGGGTTTTCGCGGGTGCGTTACTTAGCGGAAAAGAAACGACGGGGCTCGTGCGGGCCCCACCTCGCAAATATCCTACCAAGAGGGTAGGAAATTTTTGGATAGTACCCTATCTGATTCAACTCAGTTTAACTGGCTTTCAAGTGGCTTCAAGTGGCTTAAGTGAAATAAAATAAAGTTTGTCGTACAATTATTTTATTTCATTACATTAAGCCCGATAATTAAAAACCACAACCGAGAAAACACAACTCCAGAAGAGGCGTTTCTAAGAAAATACCGGCGCTGCGATTTCATCGGTGCCCTCAGAATTCGATTCCGGGCACCGGTTCAAAAGCTAGAAAAACCCACTCGTCTATTCACTGAACGTACCCGAGCCAAACTTCGGAAAATGATTTCGGGCACACCGGGCCTCGGAATCAGGTGCCGTCAGAAACTGCGCTCTTGTAAAATTCCAAAGAAAATTAAGAAAAAAATTAACTTGAAATTTACGGGTCTTTACATTACTCCCACCTCATGGATTTACATCCCCGTAAAGATACATCATAACTAGGGAAACAAATGTGGGTACTGAGCATGCATCTGAGCCTCCCGCTCTCATGTGCTCTCCTGGAGGTTCCCGTGCTGCCATCTGATGCGCACAAGAGGAATCGATCACCCACGTAGGACCCGCTCCTGTCGATCCTCTAACTCCACTGGGACCTCCTCAAAAGTCGCCCCATCATCCACGTCTAGCTCCCCATGGTCGATGATGAGTGTCGGGTCGTGCACGTATCTCCTCAGATGAGATGAGTGGAAGACGTCGTGCACCCAGTGCAACTGAGGTGGTAGATCCAGGCGATAAACCACCTCGCCAATCCTGCTGAGGACCTGGAAAGTTCCGATGATGCGTGGAGACAACTTGTCTCCTCGGCCAAATCTCCGTAATCCACGTCGAGGTGAGACACACAAGAAGACGTGGTCTCCATCCTCGAACACTAGTGGCCTCCACCTCCTATCAGCATATGACTTTTCCCGGCTCTGAGCTATCCTCATCCGCTCTCGGATGACCTGGACCTTCTCTGTCGTGGCCCGGACCATCTATGGTCCCACAAGTGCTGACTCCCCAGGGTCTATCCAGCACAAAGGAGATCTGCATGGTCTGCCGTACAACGCCTCGTATGGTGCCATCCTGATGGTGGAGTGGTAGCTGTTGTTGTACGCGAACTCCACCAAGGGTAGGTGGTCCTCCTAGCTTCGACCAAAGTCAAGGAGACATGCGCGGAGCATGTACTCAAGAGTCTGAATGGTCCTCTCCGTCTGACCATCTGTCTGAGGGTGAAATGCGGTGCTCAGACGTAGTCGCGTCTCGAACGCCTCCTGCAACCCCCTCCAAAGCCGGGAAGTGAAACGAGTGTCCCGATCGGAGATGATTGTCGATGGCACACCGTTAAGCCATACAATCTCCTGAACGTAGAGACGCCCCAGGCACTCCACTGAGCCCTGCTCTCTGATGGGAAAGAAGTGTGCCGACTTGGTAAATTGGTCAACAATCACCAAAATGGAGTCGTGACATCTGGAAGTACGTGGAAGCCCAGTCACGAAGTCCATAGATATCCCGTCTCACTTCCACTCAGGGACCTCCAAGGGATGTACCAAGCCTACTGGTACCTGATGCTCTGCCTTCACCTGCTGGCAGGTGAGACACCGTGAAACGAACTCTGCCACAACCTTCTTCATTCCTGGCCACCAGTGCTGTCGTCTGAGGTCCTGGTACATCTTCGCCACTCCAGGATGTACCGCCAAAGGAGAAGTGTGAAACTCTCTCATCACCTCCTCTCGTAAAGCGACTGGTACCTAGGTACTTCCTCTGAAAAGGACGTCGTGCTCTTCTCCAAGGGAGAAACCATCAGGTGCATGTCCCGAGGATATCTGTGCATGCCGCGTCTCACAGTCGGCATCCTCACGATGTGCCTCTCTGACCCACTGCAGTAGTGGAGGGGTGACTGTGAGAGACTGAAGGAAGGATGCTCCATCTCTATCCATGAAGGATATCTACAAGGGGGATAGATGCTATGTCGCCTCCTCAAGTAGCTGAATGCCCGTCCACCTACTGAGGGCATCAGCTACTACGTTCCCCTTCCTAGGAGTATAGACTATCTCAAAGTCATAGTCCTGGAGGAACTCGAGCCATCGCCGCTATCTCTGGTTCAGGTCCTTCTGAGAGAAGATGTACCTGAGACTCTGGTGGTCAGAAAAGACTGTAAAGCGCTCGCCCCTCAGATTGTACCGCCATGTATTCAGAGCGAAGACCACTGCTGCTAACTCCAGGTCATGGGTAGCGTAGTTCTGATCATGCGGCCTCAACTGACGTGATCCATAGGCAATCACGGCCTGCTCCTGCATCAGGACACACCCGAGTCCGGTCCCTGATGCATCGCAGTAGACTACGTATCCAACTCCCTCCTCAGGAAACCTCAAGATAGGTGCGCTGGTCAATCTCTGTCTTAGCTCTTGGAATCTCTGCTGACATCTATCTGTCCACACGAAGGGTTTCCACTTCTTCGTCAATGCTGAGAGTGGCGCCACAACTCAGGAGATGTCCGGCATGAATCTACGATAGTATCCGGATAGACCCAAGAAACTCTGCACCTCCGTCACACTCCTGGGTGGCCCCTAAGCTAGTACTGCCTGGATCATCGTGGGATCCAATGCAACTCCCGCCTCAGAAATGACGTGCCCTAAGAAGTGGAACTCACGTAACCCGAACTGGCACTTTGAGAGATTGCCATAATGCTATTGCTCTCGGAGTGTGTCTAGTACAACCTGCAAGTGGTAGGCGTGCTCCTCCTCCGTGGTCGAGTACACCAAAATGTCATCGATGATGACCACGACAAATCGATCGAGGTATGGCTAGAATATCTTGTTCATGAGGCTCATGAACACTGCTGGATCATTGGTTATGCTGAAGGGAATAACTAATAACTCATAGTGGCCATACCGACACCTGAAGGTTGTCTTCTGCACGTCCTTGTCTCGAACTCTGAGATGATGATAGCCTGATCTGAGGTCTATCGTCGAGAACCACCGTGCTCCCTTAAGCTGATCGAAGAGGTCATCAATCCTCGGTAGTGGATACTTGTTCCTCACTGTCACCTGGTTCAGGCAACGATAATCGACACACAGTCGCAAACTCCCGTCCGCCTTCTTGGCGAACAAAATCGGGGAAGCCCAGGGTGAAACGCTGGGTCGGATGAACCCCTTTCCCTGTAAGTCCTCCAACTATACCCGTAGCTCTCGAAGCTCAGCGGGGGACATCCGATATGCTGGAGTGGATATCAGGGAAGTCACGGGGTACAAGTCAATATAAAATTCTACCTCTCTGCGAGGAGGTAGTCCTGGAACGTCGTCAGGGAAGACGTCCGCATACTGATCCACCACTGCAGGAAAACTAGGACTCCGCACGTCAACTGCTCCAAGGATGAGGCTAGCCAACTGATGAGTGATGGGTTTTCCCCTCCTCTGCGAGAGTCTATCCTATGCTGCAAAGGCTCCCTTCTCGCCGGTGAAGGTGAACCTGCTCCCGTTGGTGCGCACACATCGCACCTTTCCCCTAAAACAGTCAATCTGAGCATGCACTGTAGATAACCAATCCATGCCCAAGATGACGTCGTAAGGCCTCGACGCTACTACAAGAAGATCCCAGCCGAAGCTCTCGCCTCATAAGTAAGCTCATACTGCTGGCACCAGCGCGTAATCGTCGAGTCTGCTCCCGTAGGAGTCTCTAGCCGTAAGGTTTGAGCCAACGGCTCTGTCGGAATCTCTGAGCTCCGAACAAGGGCAGCGGCTATAAAAGAGTGACTCGCTCTTGTGTCTATAAGAACTGCCACATGGGTGGAATAGACACAGATCGTACCTCGAATCATCTCTGGCGCACCGTGGTTGTAGGCCTCCACTGCCTGGAGCTGTGCCTGTCTCTGCCCGCCATCTCCCTGTGGTCGGGGCGGACCTCCTGGTGGTGGTGGTGGCAAAGCCTCAAAGCGTCTCCCACCACCTGCTACTCGGCCAGCTCCCCTGCCTCGTCCGCCTCCTCCCTGCGGACCGCCACGGTCGACCCTCTGCCTCTGCCTGGGTTACCCCTCCACCGTCTGCTGCTCCTTAGTACGGCGGGTCGGGCAGTCACGAGCCATGTGGCCCTGCCCGCCGCACGCGTAGCACTGGCTGCCTCTCGGAAGACTGGCTCCGCGATGTGTGCCCCGCACTGCTGAGCCAGTGTCCCGAGGTCGTCTGCCCGAAGGTCTGGTCTGCCTGGAACCCTGATTCATCCGTTGGCTACCTGCTGCCGAAGACTCCACTACCTGCCGCCCTGCGGTAGGTCTCGCTGTGGACTCAGCCAGAAAGCTCTCGATCAGAAGGGCTCGCTCCAGCACTCCTGCATGGGTCAGGATGCTGAGGGAGATCAGCGATTCCATGATCTCATGTCTCAAACCCTACTAAAAGGTCCGGGCCCGAAAGAAGGGGTCCCGTACCATGTCGGTTGATCAGAGAGAAAGATCGGTGAACCTAGTCGCGTATTGGGAGACCGTCAAGATGCCATTCCGTAGCTGAAGAAGATCCTGAATGCGCACCGTACGGAGGGTGGCTGGGACGAACTCTGAGCGGAAGAGTATTTCGAAGTCCGTCCAGATGAGAGAGGCCTCATCGTTCACCTGGAGCATCAGGCTCCACCATCGTCCTGCTGCTGCGTGCAGTAGGCTCGCCACGAGGATCACCATGAGGTCTGCTGGTGTCCTCACTAGCCTGAAAAATTGTACGACCGCCTCCAGGCAGTCCTCGGCTGCCTTGGGGTCCATCTCCCAACGAAACCTGGGTGGTCGCTGGCGCTGGAACTCATGCAATGCTCCGAGGCGACGTGCATCGTCAGCAGTCGGTGCTGGAAGCATCGGGGGCTCGGCGGGTAAAGGTACCGTCGGTGCCTCTGCTGTCAACGGGCCCTGTACCGAGGCCTCGTCGCTCGGCGGGCTTTCGTCGCGCTCTACTCTCGGAACCCTAGCTGGATGCCATCGTGGGGCCATCCTGAAAAGGGAACAAGTGTACCATGGTCATAACAGTATACCTGGTGAGCTGACACAAGTAATCACAGAGAAAACTTGAAACACACATGCAATCAATGTTTTCGTGCATTAAGTTGGAAATCAGAAGTCAGGGTCCTGGTGTACGGATACGTCGGCTGCCGCACCAACACTGGACTCCCTGGACTGATAACCACACTCAATACGCTAAACACTATTTCTTCATATAGAAGAAAGATCAAAGTCTTCGGTAGAACCGACCACCTCTGATACAATTTGTCATGACCCGTCCTCGGGGCCCGTGTCGTGACTACCCCAAGCCCGCCTTCCATAGGCCAGAGGCTGGCGACTAGCACCAAGGCATAAATCCCAAAAAAAGGGAAGGCATTTCCTTTGAAAAGTAAACAAGCACCATAGAGTAAGCAAGCGGAAAAGTGAACACTAAGTAAAAACTGTAACAAGCTGTGTTGAAAGTAAAAGGGGCTGTAAATACAAGACCAACTGTAAAGTACAACTGAAAAGGAAAAACAACAACTGAAAGGAAAAGCCGCAGCGTCGAGCCGTCATCTGGAAGTCCCACCTGAAGGGTGGGTACAGATAGCCTCCACAGCTCCTCGGTCCAACCGTCCGCTCCGAGTGCGTCTCGCCCAGTGGTCCACCTCCAGGCACCGTCCTGCTTCACATGCCTCCACCTCGATCAGCGTTGTCCGTCTTCTGCAACCAACAAAACGAAGTGCGCGCGTAGCCCATGCAGGGGTGTGTATAAGCAACTCAGTAGGGTCCCTGAGACCCCTGAAAGTCTCCCGAAATCCACAAATGATATTTCAAAAAGGAAAGATACAATCATGAAGTAACCACTGACACTTCTTTGGTATATACCCATACATATACCTAAGTCATCAATTCTCCTTGGGCTCCAACGTCCGAGCCCAAGCACAACCCAGTCCACACTGGAAATCAAAAACGTATACCGACACAGGATAGCACAACATAATCCACAAAGGAGAGTAAACAGTAATACACATAGGATAGCTCAACACAATCCACAAAGGAGAGTAAACAGTAAATCCACACAGGATAGCTCAACACAATCCACAAAGGAGAGTAACATAGGATTCAGCTCACACAGGTATACTTCTTCGGATGACGATAAAGATGATCACTGATCCATCTAAGTCATCGGACCCACAAAGGATCGATAGGTAACTAACCCCCGCAATGACCCACACAGAATTGGGCCCACACAGGACCTGTAGGCGCTGGCTCACGCAGAACCACTGAGCGCTGACCCACACAGGATCGGACCCACACAGGATCGGGCCCACACAAGACTTGTAGCACTGATCCACGTAGGATCGCTGAGTGCAATAGTCGTCGCAGTCCACTGAGGATCTCTACACAGTCGTCGCCGCAGTCCACTGAGGATCTCTGCACAGTCGTCGCTGCAATCCACTGAGGATCTCTCCACAGTCATCGCCATCGAAGTAGCAGTCGCAGCCAGCACTAGGGTTCCCGCACACAGCAAGCTCGTTCGGGAGGGTCCGCTCCACGAGCCGAGAGGCCGATACA
This sequence comes from Viscum album, assembly GCA_963277665.1. Taxonomy (NCBI): domain Eukaryota; kingdom Viridiplantae; phylum Streptophyta; class Magnoliopsida; order Santalales; family Viscaceae; genus Viscum; species Viscum album. The sequence continues at coordinate 474,709,535 of OY728128.1, forward strand.
TCAACTGTCACAAATTCCGAAGTTGATGTATCCAAAAGTTCTGTATCGTCAACAGGAACTCAACGTCGCAAACGACGCGTCAATCGGACACCCGGTCTGAGAGTTATTGTCTTTTTCATCCCAGGGGCCCGATTGGTTATTAAGGAAAAACCAACCCGACCATACTCCACCTATGTCCAAACCTCAGGCGGAGTGAGCCAAAAGATCTTTCCCACTTATAGGAATTCAACAAAGCTGACGATACGTCAATCGGACGTCCGTAGCTCAAGATATGAGTGTTTCCGCTTCGAAGGCCCGGTTGGTATTGTGTACGAACCAACCCGGCCGAACCCAAAGTATTCTGAAACCTTGATTGCGATATACCAAGACGACCATCTCGATACAAGGATCGTGTTGCCGTTGACGGCACGTCGTTCGGAGGCCCGTAGCTCATGTTACGGGCATTTGACTGAAAACGGTCCGAAGACGGGGGGTCTGGGACCGGGCCGACCCGGCCCGACCCCCCCTGTGTCGGCCGAACCGGGTTGACCCGACCCGGTCCGGCCCGGTCCGGTCCGGCTAGGGCACGGCCCGGACGGTCGGACCGTCCTGGCTCGGTTCAGCCGAGCGGCCGAATGGCCGTGCGCCGCGGGGCGCTGCCCCCGCAGTCTGGAGGTGCCGCGGCCCCCTGCATGGGGCCGCGCTGGATCAAAGGGTGTGGCCTTTCCGTGTCCGAGTGCACCGGACCCGCGCGGCCGCGGGTCCGCGGGCGGCACCGCCCCCGGCGGCTGGCGCCGCCGCACCGGCGGGTCCTTCCGTGGGCCACCGGAGTCGCTCTGGTGGTCCGATTCTGTTCCCGTATGCGCCACTGCTCCTCCCGGGGCTCGTTCTTCACTGCGGAACCATTAAATTTCCGTTGCGGCACGTTCCGTCGTCTCCTGTCAAATCCGCACAACAACGAAGAACGACGGAGGGTCGTCGGGCCGTGTTCGTTTGGTCCGCAACCACCGCGTTAGAGATATAAAACGGGATTAATAATCCAACACATGAAACAAAAATTTTAATAAATTAAAATTGTTCATTTTAATCCGGTTCATTAATTTAAGGAAACGTTCACGGGAATAAGGGCATTCAAAAACAAAAATCCCTCCCTCGTCAAGTCGTCGTCCACGGGTTCTTCGTGGAAATTCATCGCCGCGGAAGGAGGCGATCGTCGTGTCGCGGAAGGCATCGCGTCGTCGCGGAAGGGCGTCACATCGTCACAGAATCCGACATTGCGTCAACGAACTCAACGGACCAAGAAACAACAGATTTAATTATAAAAAATTAAATCCGTGTTTTGTTAAAAACAACAAAGGAGATTAAAAAGAAACCTGAGATCTCTTACCTCAAGCAGTTGGTGATCGGAGATCGGGTCGGGGAAGAACGTCTCGGATGAAGCGTCGTCAAACTCCGAGGGTGATGGCGTTCTTTGCGTTCTTTTCGTTCTTCGTGTTCTTCGCGAAGGAGGATGAAGCTTCAAGAACATCTGTCAAAATCCCCTCAACGTGTAATCCTCCAAATGTCGTGTTGGTCTTATTATATTAATACGCCAACAAACGAAAAAGAGGTAAGTAACGACCCATTAATTCGTATAATTAATTCAACGAAGGAAACCTCCCATTTAATTAATGAAATAAACCGCCCAATGAAATGGTGCGTTAAGAATTTAAGAAAACACATCAGTTGACATTCATAATGACGGGTTTTCGCGGGTGCGTTAGTGGAAAAGAAACGGTGGGGCTCATGCAGGCCCCACCTTGCAAATATCCTACCAAGAGGGTAGGATATTTTTGGATAGTACCCTATCCGCATCAACTCAGTTTAAGTGGCTTTCGAGTGGCTTCAAGTGGATTAACTGAAATAATGTAAAGTTTGTCGTACAATTATTTTATTTCTTAACTTTAAGCCTGAAAATTAAAAACCACAACCGAGAAAACGCAACTCTCGAAGAGGCGTTTCTAAGCAAATACCGGCACTACGATTTCATCGGTTCCCTCAGAATTCGATTCCGGGCACCAGTTCAAAAGTTAAAAAAACACGCTCGTTCGTTCACTGAACGTACCCGAGCCATACTTCGGAAAATGATTCCGGGCACACCGGGCCTCGGAATCAGGTGCCGTCAGAAACTGCACTCTTGTAAAATTCCAAAGAAAATTAAGAAAAAACTTTCCTTGAAATTTACGGGTCTTTACATTACATGAATCTCCGAACATGAATATAGGTGAACCAATCATTATAACCAAGGAAAAAAACGGACCATAACAATGAAATTAATCCTCTTACACAATAAAAAGGTTATGAATGAACTCAAATAGTTATTAATAAATCATTTTCATTTAGAAAATGTTATTTAATGATTAATTAATGAAACTTATTTGATTATTCAATTTATTAATATCATGTAGATAACTCCATCAGACTTAAGGTAAGGGATTCTACCCGAACAACCATTATTCCCTTAGGTTGCTCCAATGTTCTCTTTACCGAAATAAAGTTACAATTTATTTTTATGTAACACATATAAATACTGTTTATATGCTCTAAAATAATCTTTCAATATTCCACCCTCATTATCTTTTGGGGATATACATGTTTTTAAGTGATTCCCTCGTTTATTATCCCCAAAAAACAAACCTATTTTAAGGGAACATCCTGATTTCTTACCTGATTTCAAGTGCATTTTATCCTATGTTTGAAGGCACCATTATCATTATAAAACAGGTAATTTTATAATTAAAACCATATTTTTTCAATTTTGGATTTATATAAAATATTATTCCACTTTTCAATTTTAAATGATCCTTAGTATTTTCAATAAAACCGCACTAAAAAGTTTTAATTATAAGAATTTATTAAATACTCTTCTTACATGTTGTAAAATATGTTTTAAATTACATACCATGCTATATTCTAAATTTACCTTACTAATTTCCATGTATGTTTTAATTCATATCACTCATGGACACTTTTATCATTTTCCTATTAATTATGCTTTATGACATGAACGTGATAACCATTAATATCCGTGGGTTACCTTATGTTTATGTATGATTTATTATGTATGATTATTTATGTAGAAATTATATTCATGAACATGATAAGATGGGTGCGCCAAGATTATTCTCCAATGCATTAGCTAATTTTATGTCTCAGGAGATGTTATATGCAACGGTCCTAGAAGTTAGCCTTGGCTTGTGCTACTATGTGAAACAATCTTAATGATTAGCCTTGACTAATATTGAAGTCATGGTTTATTTTGATTCCCCATTACTATGATTCCATGTTTATATGATTCCCTGGTTATATGTTATTATTCCATATGTTCCTTTATTTTTTTATCATTATTTCATGCCTTCTAACCCATTTTATAAAGCCTTGTTGTTATGTATACTCCCTTACTAGGATTTTATGCTCATCCCTTTGTTCATGTGTTCCCTGAGGTATCCTATGTAGATGTATGAGCACAATTGAAGATATGAGCTCATTTGTTAGTTTAAATATTTTTTTATAATGTTTGATTATGTACCTATTCTTCCAAGACACTAGAATTTATAATCCTTGGTGTGTACTCTAATGTATAATTACGCTTAATATCATGTAATGTTATATGTGAAAGTCGAAGGTCGCTATAATTGTAATTAGAGGATTGTCTAGTAATTTTTAAAGATTAGGAATAGATCACCTTACTAAGAACCATGAGGATGAGACTAAGAAAACATCCCTAAATTTTGGTAAGTATAGAGTAAGTCGTTTATCATGAAAATACATCCTTGTTTGGATAAAATTAGGTAGAGGTTGCTCTGGAATAGATGTACATACGAGTGAAAACATTGACATGGAATTTCAGGCCTAACCTAGGGTGTCCTGGTACACGACAACGAGCCTTGTTGTACTCTTGGTTTGAAACTCTTGGGGGATATGCCTTGGAAAATTGATAATCATTGTAAAAATTTATTAAGGGAATATAAAAAACACCATAAGAATATATAATAAGATATATATCAATGCTAACCTAGAATGAAACATAGGGAATAACAATTTTGGATATTCAAATCCTTTAAAAGTATATCCCCTTATGTAAATTTTTAAAGCCCAATAGATAAGAAATAAATCCTTCGAATTGTATGTTGTTTTTCTTAGCTAATGGAAGGAAATAGAAGAACAAGTTCCAACAATAAATGTGGAAGGGAATGTGAAGAATTCCCAAATGATAGACCTAATATGATGGGAATGGGTGATCAAAACATCTTGAAAGTACATGATCAATTGAAGAAATTTATGAATAACAACTTGAATCACGCAGAACACCCTCATCATCCAAGAAATGAGAATGTTTCAGTAGAATTTTTAATGAGCCAAAGGTCTCCCATTTTTAGCAGATCTTCTGATCCCCTCCTCATGAAACCATAGATAAACTCTATTGAAATTATATTATCCATCCTCTGGAGTTCGGATGTTGAGAAAGTTGTAATGTTAGAATATCATTTTGATGGGGAAGCTAATCGGTGGTGGAAACTGATCATGAATACAATGTCCCATGTGGAAATTGAATCTATGGATTGGGAGGAATTCAAAAAGATGCTTTTCAATAAATATTTTTCTCAATACCTATGTCTCAAGATGGAAAGAGAGTTTCATAGACTCAAGCAGAAGGAAGATAAGTCTCTCTGGGTATATGAAGAAATATTTACAAGGTTTTAATGGTACACCTCTGGATTTTTCATGAACACAAAAATCATGGTGGATCGATTCTTTATAGGAATAAAGATGAATGTATGAAAAGTGTTGGTGAGTCTAGAATTTGACATTTATGAAGAGATTTTTTGTTGTTTCCTCAAGGTTGAAATATTTTTTGGAGACTCTCAGTGGTCTCGTGGGCCCAGTGATAAGATGAAAAAAATAGAGAACATCATGGCTGGTTCAACCAAAAAATCCCATAATTTAAAGAAGCACGAATATCCCTCTTGTAAAATTTGTGGGAAGAAGCATCATGGGAACTATCTAAAGGGAATCATGAATTTCTTCAAATGATGAAATATGGGAAATTTGGCCAAGAACTGTTGAAAGGTGATGAAAAATCACGTCAATGTGGAATATAAAAGGAAGGTTCATATCAACACTCAACCTTTAGTGCAGTGTTATGACTGCAAGAAGCATATGAATTATGCAAAAAATTTCCCTATGACAAGGTTTGGAGGATAAAATCAACAACAAACTCCATGGAAACAAATAAGGGCTTATGATATCACTACTGCGGAGGTGGAGCCAGAAAATGATGTGGTGATTAATACACTAGTTATTCATTCAAGAATAGAAAACATACTATTTGATAATTATTCTACACATTCATTCATATCTATCATGTTTAGTAGAACTATTCAAACACCACCTCAAAATTTTAATGATAAGTTTTCTACGAGATTAACTAATGGGTACATTTTTTCATCCATGGTTTATAACTCCTCCCCAGATAATGTTTGTGGGCTGAACCTCCCAATAAATCTTGTCATAATTCCATTAGTGGAGTTCGACACTATCTTGGGAATTGATTGTATTTCATTATAAAAGACCAACATCAAATTTCGTGAAAGTGAGACCAATCTCCATATCTCGAAGCATCCTAAAATTATTTACACAAGTAAAGAAGATGATAAATATCCTTTGGAATTAGTGTCTCATGTGTGGATATTAATTCTTTATGAGTAATCATTTCTAGCTCAAATTATTGAGACAATGGAGAGAATCATTCTTGAAGACATGCCCATCATGAGGGATTACACTGATATATTACCTGATGAGTTTCATAGTCTTACTCATGAATGAGATGTCGAGTTCTTAATTGAACTTATTCCCGGATCTCTTCCTATATCATGTAAACCATATAGAATGGACATTGTAGTGCTAGAATAGTTGTAAAAGTTGTTATATGAGAATCTAGAGAAATGTTTTAAATGCCCAAGTGCTTCACCCTGGGTTGTTCTAGTCCTCTTAATCAATAAGAAGGATGGATAAATGAACCATACCATTGATTATCGTGAGCTTAATTAAATCATGATAGATAACAATTACCCATTCCATGGATATATTACTTGTTCGATAAGCTTTGGGGGGCCAGTTATTTCTCTAAGGTGGACCTTCGGTTTCGATATCACTAAATAAATGTGAGGAAGGATGATATTCCAAAGACAACATTCAAATGAAGTATGGACACTATGAGTTCATAGTGATTCCCGTCAAACTCACAAATTCTCAAGAAATTTTCATATATTTAATGAATAGAGTCTTTAGAGATTACCTCAACAAATATGTAGTAGTCATTATTGATTATTTTTTGATATACTCCGAGAGAATGGAGGAACATGAGGAGAATTTGAATATTATGTAAACAATTTTGCAAAGGGAGAAGATATATGCAATTTATATAAAATGTGATTTCTAGATAGAGGAAGTATCATTCTTGGGGAATGTTATCACCATCAAACGGATATTAGTGGACCCTTCCAAGAGAAAGGTGATTGAAGAGTGGCATGGGCCAACATCTGTAATGTAGATCTGCAAATTTTTGGGTCTAGTTGGGTATTATTTACAATTTTTGAAAAACTTTTAATGATTTTAAAACCTAATGACCATATTTACATAAAATGTAGTATAGTTTGTATGGACTCAGGAATGTGAAGACTGTTTTAAGGAGTTGAAAAAGTGGCTAATCACTGGGTCAGTACTGACACTTCCAGAAAGTGTAGAATGTTTAGTGGTTCATAGTGATGGTTCTAAGAAGGTCTTAGGATTTGTGATGATGAAAAATGATAAAGTGATAGCCTACACCTCATGGAATTTGAAAATCTATGGGGAAAACAATCCCACACATGGTTTGGATTTGGCAACTATGATCATTGTGTTAAATAATTACCAGTATTATCTTTCTGGGGAGAAGTGTGAGATATATACTGATCACAAGAGTCTCAAATATATATTAACACAACAAGAGCATAATATGAACTGGCGTCTTTAGATAGAGATCATCAAGGTTTATGAATGATCAATCTACTACCATCTCAGTTAGGAAAACTAGGTGGCATATTCTCTAACTAGAAAGGATCCTACCTCTTTATCAATGATGAGAAATAAAAAGGATCCCATATTCTTAGATTTGAAAAAGTTGTACACGGGAATTATTAAGGTTGGAACATAATCAATTACTTCACAATTGATTTCTCAACCATCTCTCATGGAGAAATAAATGATGATCAAGGAAAATATGTGGAAATTAAAAAATGGGTGGAAGTTATCATAAATGGGAAATCCTAAGATTTCAAAATTGATAAAGAAGGTGTTGAAAGATTTGGATCACGATTATGTGAACCATCTAATACAGATATAAAGAAGGAGATTTTGAATGATACACATATCTCAACCTTACCTATTCACCCTGGGAGCACAAAGATGTATCGAGATCTATGAGAAAAATTTTAGTTGGACAGTATGAAAAAGGAGGTTGCAGAATATACATAAAATTTCTTTGTATGTCAAAAAATTAAGGCTAAAAGAAATATGTTTAAGGGGATGATGAAACCACTAACTATACTAACAGAGAATTGGGAGAACATCCCCATGGAATTTTTCACTGACCTTCCAAGGACTTCCAGATGAAACAATTATATATGGGTCATTGTGGATTGTCTTATAAAGGAAGCTCAATTTATCCCAATTTGAGAGGACTTATCATTGGATTAACTTACAAAGATTTACAATAAAGAAGTAGTAAGGATACTTGGAGTACCACTATCTATTTTATCTGATCATGATTTGGGATTCACCTCGAAGTTCTGGAAAAGTCCCCAACATGATCTAAGCAATGAACTGAACATTATTATGACCTATCATCCTCAAACTGAGGGCCAATCTGAGCGAACTATTTAGTCACTGGAGGATATGTTGAGATCGTGTTACATGGAATTCAACGGAGGATGGGACTAACATCTTTCACTAGTTTAATACTCCTACAACAATAGTTTCCACTCAAGGATCTGAATGGCACCATACGAAGACCTTTATGGGAAAAGGTGAAGAACACCAGCGTGTTGGGATGAAGTCAATGAGCATAAGCTTCTATGACCTGAAATGGTCAATTAAATGGTAGTGAAGGTGAAAACCAATCAGCATCATATCAAGGCATCCCAAAGTCGACAAAAGAGTTATATAGACAATTTTCAATGAGACCTTGAGTTCCAAGTTGGAGACATGGTATTTCTATACATATCCTTGTGGAAGAAGTTCATGATGTATGGAATGAATGGTATGTTTAGTCCTCGGTACATCGACCCATTCGAGATTCTTAATCATGTCGGGAATGAGGACTATCAAATAGCACTTTCACCTACCATGTCCAATGTACATGATGTATTTCATGTATCTCTCATAAGGAATTACATACAAGACTATTCACATGTACTCCCTTTAGAGGTGGTACAGTTGGAGGATGATATTTCTTATGAGGAGCATCCCATGAAGATCATGGATCGAAGAGATAAATTTCTACAAAACAAGACTACTCACCTAGTCAAGGTACTATGGTGGAACCATAAGTTCCAAGTGACAACATGGGAACTGGAGGGAGCAATGAAGGAAATGTACTTGCACCTATTTATGTCCTGGAATGTAAAACAGAATTTTGAGCGTGAAATTTCATAAGGGGGAAGAATGTAATAACCCAAGGTTTTTTCAATTGAAATTCCATTCTTATAAAAATTTCATATAATCACATAAAATCACAACAGAATGAACAATTATGTACTATGTGACCTCTAAACATATGTTTTTCACTTATGTGATTTGAATTTTAAAAAATGGACATCTATAATTGTGATGAGTAAGTTATTTGGAATTTGATAAGACAAACACAATTTTTGATGAATAGTAACATACCCTTATGAATAATAACATAACTTTATGAAGAGTAATGAATATTAATCAGCCAAAAAAATTGGAAACTTCACCCATGAATGTATAAATACAATTTAGACATCTTAAAAGTGAAAAAATAGTCATATTATAAGAATTGGTGTTTTTGTATGTCCAATATATTTTAATTGAAATTTTATGATTAATTTACTAATTTAAAATGGAAATTTATTTTCATTAAATGTGATTAGAAATTGTTACTTTATTGTATTATGTTTATAATATAATTTTATGGGACATTGATTAATTTTTGAAGGATTTATAAAATGTGTCATAGTGTTAATGTTGATTTTGATGAAAAAATTATGATGATAATTAAAAATTAAATTAAAAATAGTTAGAAATTTATTTTAAAAAAATGGAGTTCATTTTTTAATTCTTCACGTCAAAAAATGGTTAGGGTGAAATTTTGGGATTTTTCTAAAATACATGAATTCTTTGTGAATAGTAAAAGTATAGTTTTGAGTAATCGGTCTATTTAATAACATAATAATGATGTAATAATTAAAATAAAATTCTGGTCGACCTTTATATGGTAAAATAATATATGAGGTGTCCCAAGTGGATAATACCAAGGGAAAATACCATGGTAAAGCCCATGGTTTTGTAAAAACTCCAAATGAGGTATCCTTTGAAATTAATAAAAAATTCTCTCTCTTTTACTATAAATACACTCTCTTTGCTTCATTTTATAGCATTAAATATCCATCATCCTCGAAAATTTAGTGGTTTCACCTCCCTAGGAGGCCTCCTAAGGTGTCATCCGGACCCAAGGTCTGAACCATCATGTTTGAGGAGTTACATCACAAGGTAAGGGAACCTTTCACCCTCCTCTTCTAGTAAACACTTCTTTTATGTTATCTTTTTTAATTTCAATTATCATATGTTTTGGTTTGATATTATGTTTTCCAATTACTGTCCTTTTTATTTACATGTTATAAGATACCCTTTTCCCTCTCATCAATTCATTTTATGAAACTTAATGTACTGCCGTTAGGTTGCTGAATTTTCATAAGGGATGTGTCATCTTTTCTATTATTTTCCAATTCATTTCATTTATTATTATTTACTCACCTCCTTTAATCCAAATTTTGTGATGAATCAATTATATTACATGTACAATAATTTTTTCCTGATTAATTAATAATTCTTCATAATATCTCTTTTCTATTTCTTTTATACTAAAAATGAAAACACCATCCGAGATGTACTAATTTACCACATTCAAGGATGACGAGTTTCCAATTTCCCTTACTATCTTCAATTCTGGAAAATAAACCATTTTCATGGTTTAACCAGAACATAATATATGTATTATGTCTCTCCTATGGTTCTGAATTCTTTTTTTACTCATATTTTTGGTCTATAAAGACAAATGAGTTCGTTATGTTAAAAAAACCATCAATTAACACAAACAGTTATCATTAATTATTTTTTATAATGATTCATTTTCATACCAAGTAACCAAATAGAATTTACAATCATGAAACCTTATATATTTTCAATAATAACTTACAACTCTAAATCTGTACAACCATCCACATTTTATATGATTCTCCTAACATGAATATAAGTGAACCAATCATTAGAACCAAGGAAAAAAACAGACCCAAACAATGAAATTGAACCTCATAACCAATCAAAAGGTTATAAAAGAAATCAAAAAGGTTTTACAAAATAATTTTCATTTATAATAGGTTGTGTAATTATAAATTAAAGAACCTATTTTATTATTCAGGTCATTAATATGAAGTGGATAACGACATCTGACTTAAGGTAAGGGATTCTACCCAAACCACATTTATTGATTAAGGTAGCTCCAAAGTTCTTTTTACCCAAATGAAGTTGTCCTTTATTTTTATTTAAAGAATCAAAATAATATTATTATTCTCCAAAATCATGTTTCAATATCCATTCCTAATTCTCTTTTCGGGATATACTAGTTTTTTAAGTGATTCCCTCATTAATTATTCCCGACAAGAAAACCTATTTTAAGGGAACGTCCTAAATTCTCACCAGATTTCATGTGTACTATATCCTATATTTTAAGACACCATATTATTTATAAAATAAGACTTTTTATGATGAATACCATCTTGTTTCAATTCTGGTTTTGTATAAAATATTATACATTTTTTTGATCTTATATGATATTTAGTGTTTTCCTTAAAACCACGCTCAAATGTTTTAATGGTAGTAATTTACTAAATAATATTCTCATATTTTTTCCCATATATTTTACATAACATACAATGCTATATTAATATTTTACCTTATTAATTTTCATTTAAGTTTTAGTTATTTTCTCTCTTGGCACTTTTATGATATTCCCATTAATTATGATTTATGACATGAATGTGAAACCCATTCCCCTCTAGGTGTTCCCTTATGTTTTAGTATGATTGATTATGTAGGGTTATTTATGTGGAAAGAATATTCATGAACATATTAATATGGATGTGCCTAGATTTTTTTCAAATTCATTGGGTAAATTTAAGTCTCAAGAGATGGTATGTGTGACGGTCTAGGCCTTTAGCCTTGGCTTGTGCTTCTATGTGAAACGATCTGGGAGGTTAGCCTTGAATCAAACTAATGTCTTGTTTTTTTCTTCCATATTACTATTATTACATGTTTATATGATCCCATGTTTATATGTTATGATTCTGTATGTTCAATGATTTTATATCATTATGTCATGCCTTCTAACCCATGTGTTATAGCCTTATTCTTATGTATACTTCCTTACTGTGATTTTTAGCTCATGACTTTATTAATGTGTTCCCAGGGTATCCAATGTTCCATGATGTGAGTATGATGTTCTCTAATCTTGTTAGGACTTATGACATGGTTGTGATTAATTTTCTGTCCAACTATCACCGTAATGACCCTTAAGTGACCAGGGGTAGTTTGAGAAAGACTTAATGAGAATTATTTCATGTCTTTCCACTATTTGGATTTGGATATATTGAAATAAAAATCATGAATATCTATCTTTTGGGATTAATTTCTCCTTATTACTATATTTTAGTGTTAATAGGATGTTTACTATATTGTCTAATGATGTTGAGTAACATCATGCCTATGAGAAGATGCGAAAATCAAATCTATGATGAAGCTATTGATGAACGTTAGAGATAAAATAGTATTATAGATCCGAGTCTAGTTGAGGTTACTTTTCGTAATATCCAAGCTTTGGGGAGACACCCCCACAAATTTTCATTCAATTTACATCTATGGAGCCTTATAGGTATGTTTTTAAGAATTGTTCTCATGAGTTCCTTATCCATAAGACAACAATGTTCCAAGGCCCTAATGATTTTCATGAGACTGAGGAATGATTGTGAATGATGGAGTCTTTAATTTATTTTTTGGAAACACCTAATTAAATCAAGGTAATGTGTGCCACCTTCAAACTAGAGTGACTAAGATGAAGACGATGGTGCATGATGTTGGTGATAAAGAAGCATGAGGTCTTATAATGGAAAGACATCAAAGCTCTTTTCACAGAACATTTATAGCCGGAGTTGATGGTGTTGAGCAAGGGTAATGATATTTTTGAACTAGAGTAGGATGTAAAGGCTCTGATAGAATAAGAATATTATATTGTTGTGATTATGTAATTTTCAAATGTGATTATCTCAAATGAGATGATGAATATTGAAAATTTTGAGCTAGGAATCTAATAAGATATTCACCCTTATTATTTCTTGTAGAAACTACCATATTATGATAATGTTCTTGGATATAGTGTTAATGATTAAAATGGACATGGCTGGAAAGTTATGGTTGTCAATAATTTTATTTTTATCCCATTGAAAATGTGAGTTACTTTAAAGGAAATAGGAAGCATGAAGAATCCTATGGTAGCTATCAAAATTATGGTTTTTCTAGACCTCCTTAAATGCCTTAAAGTGGAACATTGATTTGTTAAGAGTGTGGAAAACTTGGGTAGTCAAACATTATTCTCATCGAGGAACCCAAGGTATGTATTTCTTGTGGATGATCAGGTCAATTGCAGAAGTTATTTCATGTCTTTTCCACTTCACATATTAGCATGGGATCATAAACGAAATCTAAAACTTCATTGCAATTAGATGATTCATGGAAAAAAGGATTCCTTCCACTAGCAGTTGAAATGAATCTTCTTCACACAATGGAAGAGTCTCAAGAGGAATCAAATACTAGTCCAATAGCTTTGAGAGGTACCATAACTACAAACCCCTCATTAGTGACTTATTTGTTTGATACTGGTGCATATCATTGGTTTTTTTTCAAACTATGTTGTTAATATTTTTAATCTTCATAGGAGGATTTTATAATTTGTGATGGAAATTACTATACCCCTTGCAAAAAAAGAGAGAACATGGTATCCATAGTCCCTCTTATGCTTTCTCTTTATCATAAGTGGAGCTTTCATGGAATTTTTTATTTTTCTACATGAAACATCATGACGTCATATTATGGTTGGAATTACTCATTTGTAATAAATCCTAGATTGATTGTTATCTTTGATGGGTCTACATTACCGAACTCAATGGGGATTCCCATATATTTCATGGATAAGGATACCTAAGGTCAAGTAGAGTTAGAACATATTATCTAGAGTTGGTGAAAGTGATATCTATGTTTTATTTTAATCTGGAGTGAGAATATTTGATAGTTGATCTCCCTCAATTTTTCATCATGTTTCCCGATGTATTCCCTTCTAATATTTATGGGTTTCAATAGGTAAGGCGTTAGAGTTTTCTATCAATTTAGTACCTAGTACCCAACTGGTTTCTATTCCTTATTACCATATAGAACCCACTAAAATTAAAGAGTTGAAGACTCGTTTAGATGATCATCTAGAGAAAGGATTTATATGACCGATCATTCCACATTTTGTGGCCCTGGTTCCTTTTTCTAAGAAATCATATGGTTAACATCACCTTTGTGTTGATTGAAGAAAATTGAATCGAGTTATGATAAAGAAGAATAATTTTTTTATATAGATTCATTATCTATTTAATCAGTTGAAAGATGAAAAGTAGATCACAAAGATTGACCTTAAATCTAGTTAACATTAGATGAGAATAAAAGATTCTTATATTCATAAAAACTCCATTGAGAGAAAGTAAAACCATTATGAGTATATTTTCATATCATTAGGTTTGACCAATTATACTATAGAATATATAGATTTAATGGATAGGATCTTCCATGAGTATCTTGATTCCTTCATTGTTTTCTTTGTGGATGACATCCTGGTTTACACTAAATATGAGAAATATCATGTGAATCATATTATAGAGGTTCTCGAATTGTTAAAAAATCACCAAAATTATTCCATGATATAAAACTGTGATTTATGGATTTGGAAGGTGAATTTATTGGGACATGTGGTGTCAGATCATAGTATTTTAGTTGATCCTAAAATGGTGAAAGAATTACTGACAGGAGAACAACCATGAAATTATTTTTGAGATTCAGAGATTTTTTAGTTTATCTGGGTATTAATGTCACTTTTTTAAGGACTTATCAAAGTTTTCTTCTCTAATGACTACTCTAAATTAGAAGGGGGTGTAGTTTTCTTAGGATTAAAAATATCAAAATATTTTTGTTGTGATGATACATCTTTGGACTACAACACCGGCGTTTAATCTTCCATATCCCATAAGGGGATATGTATTCTTCTGTGTTGCATTATGTTTAAGAGTTGGATGCATTCTTATATTGTCCGATCGTGTCATTGCTTAGGGATATCATCCAATTAAGACACACAAGAATAATTAATCAACAAATGACCTTTATCTTGCACCTATTATTCACATGATTAAGAGTTGTTGACCCAAATTCTTTGGATAATGGGTTTTCATGTATTTTGACCACAATAAATTGAGTTAACTATTCACATAAAAAGATTTAAATCTTCTACAGTGGAATTTGGTGGAATACCCACAATATTTTGATGTTGAAATTTCTTATACCACAGGTAAAGAAAAGTTCGTAACATATTCATTGACCTGGTAACTTCTGACCCAAGATCTAAAAGAATCATCGAAAAAGTGGAATTTTTTGGATCTTTTTTAGAGTTTCATGTTGGAGTCTGGGGCTCGGGGATATAGGTTTCCTTGGCTATTGTTCATTCTGTACTAATGTAATTATATGTTATCTTAATAGCTTTGTTGTGTCGTTAGTGGTGTGGAAAGATGTGATGGGGGATTTCCATAATTCAAAGTCGGCAGTGAACCCCAGAATGATGAAGATTATATATGGCATGCAGAGACAATTTTGGTGTCCAGGTATGAGAAGGGGCATTCCTGATTTTCTATCTCATTATTATATGTTGCATAAGGTCAATTCTGAGCACCCAAAACATTCATATTTGTTTAACCACTCCTATGATGACATGGAAGTGGGATGCAATCACTATGGACTTTATGGTTGCGTTTCCAAGTACCTTTAGAAATAATAATGTGATATGGGTTGTCATTGATCAGCTTAAAATATCATCTCACTTTGTAAGAATTGACGATAAAAACAATTTTTATGGGCTGGGAAATCTCTACATGAAAGAGATTTTTCCTTTTAATGGAGTTACATATTCTATAGTCTCTGATAGGGATCCTTAGTTCACTTCTATTTTTGGAGGCCATCATGAAGCACTTGTATTTCAAGTCCATTTGAGGATGGAATACCATCTACAGTTAGATGGAAAGATAAAAAGATATGTGTAGATTCTCGAGGATATGCATTTTTCATACACACATCAATTTTGTGGATATTTGGATGATCATTTGGGGATGGTTGAGTTTGTTTATAACAATAATTACCAGTCCACAATCATAAGGGATCATTTTGAGGACTTATATGGATGACCTTGTAAATATCCACTGTGTTGGTCGGAGATTGGAAAAAGTTCATTTTTTGGACAGATATTTGTTCAAGATATAATAACAAATATTTAGTTGATTCATTAGTTAATGTTTATGGTAGAAATATGGTATAATTATTATGTTTATTTTCGCTATAGACCTTTGGAATTATCATTTGGTGATAATGTATTCTTGAATGTTTCACCTTGGTTGGGTCATCAATGGATTGATAGGTAAGGGAAACATGCTTCTCATTTTTTCAATACCTACTTAGGTTTTTGATCAGGTTGTAAAAGTGGATTAATGTTTAGAACATCCATCGATTCTCAAATCGATACATAATGTGTTCCATGTATCATAGCTATGAAAGTATCATTATGATCCATTGCATGTTTTGAGCTATAGTAATCTTGAGTTTGAACTTAATTTATTCATGATTGAATGTGCATTCATGATAGTATATTTTGAAAAGATGGTTCTTCATGGAAGGATGATACATTTGGTTTGAGTTCTATTGTAGGTTAGTTCTGATTCTCATGAGACATGGGAGAGGGAGGCACGGATGAGAGACCAGTGACCTCATATTATTGACATGAAATCTTCTTAAAATAAATATTGGGTATATAAAGTTTATATGGTGTGGAGGTTTTAAAATATTATTACTATTTATGATATTTTTAAACCCCTCTTTTTACCATTATTTTTTCAGGTTTTTTAAGGTATGTTTTGAGTGAATAATTGGAAAATATTGAATGTTTTTGGGATGTATGTTATTAGCGCATGGTTTTCCCCAATCATGTACTCCCTCAGTAGAAACAATTAAAACCCAAATAGTGTGGGTTTTAATGCCTATATAACGGTTTGAAAAATAGTGTGCCCACTTAGTAGAAGCCATGTAACCCCATTAATAGGGGATCACATGTAGGGAGAATAATTGGCTAACCATGTGGCCCTACATATGAAATCATGTGCACATTTTAATTAATCTGAAAATTATTTTTTGAAACCCTTAAACATAATTTTATGATCTCAATGGGACTAGATAGACCTATATCATTTTTTATCTTCCCAATAGTCTTCCATGATGTGATTTTGGCCCTTCTACACCCCAATAGATGTGAATAGAAGCTATGTGAATAATTTTTGATCTCTTCATGATAAGATTCATCTTCTAGTTCTATTTATCCCACTATATCCTCAATCCTCCCTAGGGTTTAATAGATATAAATGTTTTTGGTGGATCTAATCCTTACTATTTTAGATCATTAATATATATTTTATTCTCATATCCTCATTACCGATGATCATCGATGGAGTATCCAAATTAGGGCTTCGTGTTTCATGATCCCATGATCACGAGGTAGGTGGTTACAGTTTTATTGGCCAATTTTGAATTACTCAAAATTGATTGATTTAAATTAAATTTCTTTATTTCAATTAAATTTCATTAAATTGGTTATTGAATACTTCAATTCTAGTGGATCGAGGGTTTGGATTACTTTTGTTATGAAATTGGAAAAAACCTGTAATTCCAATGATTTAGGGTGTGTTTGTGAAATTGATTGAAAATTGCGTGATGTAAATTATTTAATTTAAACTATGAAATTAATTTTATTAAATTGATTACAAAGTATTATTTGAGGGAAAATGGCTTAAAATAATTTTGAAAAAAAATCAAGTTGTTTTATCTTGGAAAATTGAATTATTTGATTAAAAAATATTGTATTGGATTTTAAAGAGAAATAGTTATATTTGAAATGGGAGAATGGGATGAATTATATTTTAAAATAATTTAAAATAAATTTCCCATAATTGATTTGTATTAGAGAACCTGAAATCCTAGGTAGTTAGTGAGTTATTCGGGACATGTTGGTCACATTCCCGATGGTATATTTATGGGTTCATCCTTCACTAGTTTGGGGGGTGTTTGTTTATATTACTCTGATAACTATTTCAGTGTGAGGGAGTCCCATATCCTTGAAGTATTGTACCTTTTAGTAGATGATTGTGTTTATTGTTTGTTTTTATTTTAAATATATTCCATTTTCTATAGTAAACTTTTTTACACATTCCATCAGAATTTATATAAACTTTTTATATTTTTTAGACTTTTTTTAAAGTATTTCAATAATTTTTAATGTAAATCATGATTTTTTTTAGTATTATTTTGAAATTACATGCATGTTTTTTTAAAATTTAAACCATTATTTTGTTAATTAAAAGTTGGCATATTATCATGGAAACCTAGGTGATACACTTCTAGCATTTTAGATTATTCCCTACCTGTGCCCTTGGGTGTTTATAGATTATATTATTCGTGGTTCGAAAAAGGGTAAGTGCCACTTGGAGGTGGTAATAGCTATTTATCTTTGGTCTTGGAGAGTTGTGGCCATTGGGACTTGGGTTGGGTTTTTTTGAACATTGGGTTGTTTTTTCTTGTTTTACTTCTAGTACAGTTCCCACTATATAGTTTTTCTTGCATGCATACTAACATGTTTATCTTGATTTTGTTGTGTTTGTGAAAATTCAATCCCACTTTCATATTTTAAAATTTTAGGTTCTAGTATCTATCCTATGGGGATTAGGAATACCCTTCGATCTATGTAAGGAACGACTCTATTATTAGGTTACCAGAGTATCTCAGTTGGTTCATGGTCGGGGGAGAATAAGTGGGAATAATAATACACACCAGGATAGACCATCTTGGGGGATATTAATTGGTTAATTTAAATTTTATTTATGAAATATTAAGAAGGATTTTAATATATAATGACCATGAATGTCCTATTACATTCCTATGTATTCATAGGTTGATAAGGAAATGTTATTATTTTGGATACCATATAAATGATTTTTATGATTATATGATAGCTCGTTATGATGTTTTATGGTCATGTTAACTATTCTTGTTTTAGTAAGAGAATAAAGACAGAATAATGAATCTGGGGTGGTGATTGAAATTATCAAATATAGAATTATGTTTTTTGAGATAACTCATATGAATTCATTTATACCATTTAATTTCACTTGGTATGTTCATTCATATCCTTAACAATTATATGTTGAGTTTGGAGATTAAAATATTAATGGTAGGATTATCTCTTCCCAAGTCTATAACTACTATCTAATAGAAGTTTTTTTTAATTTTCTTCTAGAAAATATTTTGATTCTCCCTCTAATTGAATTTTATGTGATTAATGGATCTATTTATATAGAGACCATATCAATTTTCATGGAAGCAAATTATATTTTGATACTCCAAATCAACATGTTATTGTATATGGGTATATGGAACTTCAAATGGATGTTACTTGTACTGTATAGGTCTTACTACATATTAGTGAGATATATTTATATGAAATCGATTAGAATAAACTAACAATACATGATATTCCAATTATTTTTATTTACTCTGATTCATTTCATGAATAGATGACTTTTCATCCCCCAAATAATGATGTTGAGTTTTTAGAATAACCCAACCTATGAAACACCAATTTCAAAGAATTCATATAAATGAAACCAATTAAGTTGTTGGAATTTATGAATCCACTCCATGAGAATCTTGGTAAGTTATTATACACATAAATATGTCACCATGGCGCTTACCGGTACGTTTTGTTAAGAATAAGGATTGAAAAATGTTACATTTCATTTATTATCTTGAACATAACTAGATTAATATTGATATAATGTTTGAATTAACCCATATTGACATCTTTTTTGAACAACATTGTGAGTCTAAATACATTTACATGATTGATATTCATTCTACATAACATCAATATAGTGTCAATAAGGAGTTTATTTTAAATATATCCTTTTATAGGATGTATGGTCATTTGAAATTTATAGTGATTCCAATTAGACATACCAATTCCCCAGTTACCTTCATGAATCTAATGAATATATACTTTTGGAGATTTTCTTTTTCAGTTTGTGTAAGTCATTATATATGATATTCATGTATATATATATATATATATTCTAAGATAAATTGAGAGAATAGAGGAAATTAAATGATTCTATTGAATGTGTTTAGTATCGAGAAGATGTATGCTAAATTTACCATTTGTGAAATTTGGATACAAATGGTGAAATTTTAGAGTATCAAAATCTTAGGTGGGGGTATGTCCACAGATCCATCAAAGACACAAGTTATTGAACCATGGCCTACAATAATAATATAAACTGATATCCATAATTTTCTTGGGTTTCATACAAATTATTGATTCTTTTTTAAAAATATCTCATGATTATAAAATGCACTAAACATGCTGATAAGGATTGGAAACATATTCCTATATATAGTAGAATGTGAAGAAAATATCATAGCGATGAAAAAAGGTTGGTCAATGCTCCTATGATCAAAATACCCTATAGATGAAAAGGGGTTTTGATCTATAATGATAAATTTATGATTAAAATAATATTTTTTCTCATAAAAATTTATATGGTCATATATTTTTCCTCCAACGAAATGAAGAATAATGATAATATTTACCGAACTCATGATTTGGAGATGGAAACAACAATTTTTGAATTAAAAATATAAAGGAATTATCAATATGGATAACAATGTGATATATATATTCTTATCATAACACCATTTAGTATATATATTGATAATTAAGTAGTTCAATATGATCTAAAATAGATGGTTGGATTTCATTAATGATTATGATTTATCAATGAACTACCACATTGTGAATAAGAACAACATGGACGATGCTATGATTTGGAAAGACCATGTCTATTTGTTAATGATGAGAATTGAAAGAGATTAAATATTTGTGAACTTATAGAATATGGAACTCGTATCAAGAGAAAAGGTGATAGATTTTTTACTTATCAGATTAATGTTCAAACATCCATCCATGTGATGTTTAATGTGGTGAATAAGGATGATGTGAAACAATAGATAATGGTTAGAAATATTCTTGTGTCCAACCATTATTGTGATGGAATGATAATGGTCATGAACTTTATATAAGTCTAATGAATACTAGACATGAAGTAGAATGTTTTGGGTGAAACTTATATCTAATCATTCTTTATTCATCTTAAGAAGTAAAAATTTATATAGAATACTAAAAGAATATTTATATTTAGATAAAATGAAAAATGATATTTATGAGTATACATCTTGATGCATATATTTTCAAAAAGTTAATGATAACAGATATAATTATTAGGGGATGTTATAACCATTATACCTACAATAATGGAAATGGGAAAATTTATCAATGATTTCATCATTGCAATCCCTAAAAAATATAAAAGGAATAATTGTATTTAAATTATAGTCAATAAACTTGTGTAATAATCACATTTCCTTAAAATTTGATAATATTTCTATCTTGTTCTATTTTTAATGATATATAAAAAGGAATTTTTTTATTTAACAGAGTACAACATTATATTGTGTCTAAAGAAATTATGATATTTACATCGATGATTTTTAGAAGACTTTAGTATAATATGCACATGGATTTGAGGTACAATATTTTTTTTCATCATCATAAATATTTCCAGTCTCATAGGGCCATTCAAAATATAGATGATTTATTAATATATAATTCTATGGATTTCAAAGTTGGATGGGATACATAATTTACTCTCATATATTTTTCGTGCAATAATTTAATTCACTAGAGTATTTACATTGATCATTAATAATTTCTTTATGATATGAAGTGTAGAACTCAAACATACTATGATAAAGATAGATAGTGATAAATATTTAGAGCCTATATATATGAAGAAATGGCATAGTTGTTTAAATGAATTCAGTAGTGTATCAAAAAAACTCATATTTGATAGAAATATTATGTTCAAAAACATTAGAGGGATCTCTAATTCATAGTCAGTGAGATGTTATAACTAAAAGTATTTACATGGAAGAAGGTTATGAGATTTGGATAGAAGTTCATGAGCATCCCTAAATATATTTTTCCATTAAAATTCATGATCATTTTGGGGTAGTTTCTTATCACATAGAACTTCTACTAACTATATCTTATATTCAGGATGTGTTCTATGTATGTCTCATGGGGAAATACATACCTGATCCTTAATACATAAAAAACTCATAGGTCATATGATTGGAGATTGATATCTCTTATGGGGAACAACTAGCTGGGATTTTGGATAAAGAATGAAGGTGTACTAAAATAAGGACACTCACTTAGACAATGATTTTGTGGAGGAATCATAAATTTGATGAAACAATATGGGAACTTGAATAGGTGATGAGGCAAAAATATCCTCATTTTTTGTATCAGAGTGATATAATTTAGGTGGGGACGTTATTATATGGGATTAAAAATTTAACACTCTATTATTTAATGATATATATCACATTAAATAAATTTTAATTCATTCATAGATTTACTTTTATGAAACACTGAGTTTAAAAAATTTTCATCTCTAATGTCTCGTATTTTTCTTTTTTTGCATTCTAATATTATATCAATTATTTATGGTTCTATGCATTGAAATGATGTGAGATTCTGATGCCCGGTCTACCCAGAATTGATATTTGAAATATGTTAAATATATTATATATCAATAGGGTTCATTTTTATGGAAAAATTGAAATAAATCATAAACAGAGTCTTAGATCATAAATATAAGGTTTCCATTGAGTTGAGAGTGTCACTTTTACCCGAGGCCCGAAATAACCTTGAAATGTAATGGATGTTTTGGATGGGTGTGGTTATTGGAATATGTTTAAATGAATTAAATGAATGAATGAATTATTTTAATTAATTACCATTACATGGTTGTTTATATATATATATATTTTTCAATGGAAAAATCCTTTGGTTGGCCATTTAACACATAATATTTTATATAGGGTGTTAGAGGATCATTTCTATATGAGAAATGAAAGGATCTTGGAAAATAGATCCGTGTTCAAAAGGAACATGTGTATCTCACCAATAAAATTGATGTGTGATCGTTCTTTTCTAGGTATTGATCCAAATAATGGTTGGTGTTTTTTATTTTTAGGATTTATCCCCATTTTTTATCCTGTGATGGTTTTAAATCAGTTAACCAGTGATTTGATTCCTGACCAAATTATGTTGTGGGTGCAGGTTTATTCTACGAGGACTGTCAGGAGAAATGTCATTGTTAATTTGGATCATTTTTCATCATTTTAATGGAAGCAGATTGATTCCAATGAAACACGATATATGTTTGTTCTTCTTTTGTGTGATTCTTGGATATCTCCCTCCATTATTTATGAAATCATCACTGAAATTTGTTTTGAATGGTGGAAGGATAAATAGTAGTTAATCAATAATTATGCACCAATTTCTGGGTGAAACATATTGATATCATAGAGATAGGTTCAAACCAATGATGGGATCATGAAACGAGGATGGATTGGGACCGAATCAGCGTGCATTATGTGGGTTTTGACATGTAGCTACAAGGAGAAGCGACGAGAGATTTCTAATGGGATTTGGTTGCCAGATTCTAAAGATTGGAAAGGTTAAGGCTCAGTTAGACCAAATCCTTTCTATATTGTGTAATTAGAGGTTAGATCAGAGGATTAAATAGTGGATGATGATGAAGAGGGAAGATCCATGAGATTTTAGAAATTCCACACTATGTAACATGTAATGAATGAACACATGTTGTGTGTGGGGCCCTAACTAGGATGGTTGGGTTCCACATAGAGTTAAGTATCATAAAACCTCTGTAATCTTTCACACATCATGTGACCCTTACCTGGAAGCTTGATTTGTACCAAGGAATGTATATGGTCATTGGACTGGGAATAGCTAGTCGTACATGGACATAGACAACCATACCTGGTCACAGTCAAGAGTGCATAAGATTGGAAAATTCACATACATACACATATAAACAGATATGGTCATGGGCCATGATTCACAGGTAGGAAGCAGTATTGAAGGGACTTTCCATATACTATATTTACCTGCCACATACACTTTCAAAGACACCTTAGAGACATTTTAATATTCATCATGAAAAATTTTATTTAGGGGGTGTACCCTTGATCCATTACCTAAGGGTTTAGTATAGAGTCATGTCTAATATATTGGATTTTGATCCCCGTATAAGGAATTTAGTAGTGGATAGCGTTTTAGAAATCCATCCCCGAGTCCTGCAGTTAGACCCCTATCATCATCTATTCCCTAGGTGCGGTTCTTGGTATTTTCATGACAAAAACTAAATGGGAATCAATCCCATACTTAGTGGGTTAATCCAGATTGAGTTGTTGGTATATCCTTTGGCCATGGATGTGATCCCCATTCTATGTATCAATATCTCTAGACTTCCAATGTATACTTATTATAGTGAGACTCAATGATCATGACTTCTTGGAATCATTCCATCATTTATATTGGAATCAGGGAGTGTTTTCTCCTTGACGAGTGCAACATGGAAAATTCAAGAATAAATCCTAGGATATTTTTATGTTTGTGACCCTACGTGACAATGTGTGCCTATGTTGAGTATATATAGACAGTATTATAATATGTGATAGAGAATTATACCTATGATGAGAAGATTTTTATTCTTGATATGTCACAACCCGTCCCCGGGGCCCATGCCATTACTACCCCACGCCCACCTTCCATAGGCCATGGACTAGAGAGTAGTACCAAAGGCGTAAATCCTGGTAAAACGGAAGGAATTAACTTTATAAAAGTAAACAAACACAACAGAGTACACAAGTGAAGTAAGGACTATGTTAAAATGAGTACAAAAGTATGTGTTGAAATGTAAATGGGCCATCATACAAACCCAACTGAAGGTACAGTACAACTGAGAAAGAAAGTACAAGAACTGTAAAGTAATGTAGTAACCACCGAGTCGTCCTCCGGGAATCCCACCTGAAGGGTGGGTACAGATAGTCTCATTGGTACCTCAGGTTCATTCGTCCGCTCCATGTATGTCCCACCTGGTGCTCCACCTCTGGATACTGTCCAGATCCTCAATCCTCAACCACGATTAGTACTGTCCGCCATCTGCAACCAACACAACATAGTGTGGGCATTTCCCGTGCAGGGGTGAGTATAACGATACTCAGTATGGACACTGAGACTCCTGAAGGTCTCCCATAATCCATGAAGGATAAACCATAAAGGAAAGACACAAACACGAAGTATCAACCAGCTGTACTTAGGTATATTCCCAAATATATACATAAGTCATCAAGCTCAGTTCGGCACCAACTTCCGAGGCCATGAACATTCCAGTCCACAGAGGAAAGAAGTTAATCACATCAATGATAATGATTGAAAGACAAGACTCTTATCACACAGGTATACTACTCATGATGTGGGGTGGAGATGATTAGATATAGCCTCTGAATCATCTCCTCCACCGAACCCACATAGGATCCAAGTACAGAAGTCGTCGCTACCGAACCCACGTAGGATCCAAATATAGTAACCATCGCTGCTGAACCCACGTAGGATCCATGTACAGTCATCATCACTGCCGAACCCACGGAGGATCCATGTACAGTCGTCCTCATTTTCGAACCCACGTAGGATCCAATTATAGTCGTCTTCATCATCGAACCCATGTAAGATCCCAGAACGGTAGTCGTCGTAGTCGCATCCAGCTCTAGGGTTCCCGTACACAGTGTACTCGATTCCGAAAGGGTCTGCTCCTTGAGTAATGGGGTTGATACATAAACTGTCATGAAGTCCAGAGTTGAT
Source organism: Viscum album (assembly GCA_963277665.1). NCBI lineage: Eukaryota > Viridiplantae > Streptophyta > Magnoliopsida > Santalales > Viscaceae > Viscum > Viscum album. The sequence goes on from OY728128.1 coordinate 474,735,078, forward strand.
GTAACTTGAAGTTCTGCCTTGTCAAAAGGAACACAACACGATAGACGGTGTGTCAATCAGACGCCCGGTCTAAGAGATATTGGCTTTTTCGTTCCAGGGGCCCAGTTGGAAATATGCTCATTCCAAACCCGACTGTTTACCAAAGTTGTCCAACAATCACTTAGAGTATCACAAAAGTACTGCCTCGTCGATAGGGTTTCTTTACCACAGACGATGCATCCATTGGACACACGATCTTTAAGTTATTCACGTTGAAGTGAATAACGGGCCCGACCCATTAAGCCCAGTGGGCTGGCGTGTCGGGTCACCAAAGTTTGGTGGGTCCATCCCGGTAGGGGTGTCAGACCGACTGAAGGTTCACGCGGTCCAGCCTTAGAGGTGCGGCCCAGCTCGATGAGAGCCCAGCCCGGCCCGAAGTGGTGCGGCTGGGCGCGCGGCCCTGCCTGGCCCAGCCAGTTGGCCGAGTGGTCCGAGGGGGCGTGGCCCCAAGGATGTTAGAACCGGTGGCACCTTTTGGCACCGCCCTCCCAAACCGGCCAGATAGGTCGACCGGCCTTCTGGCGTAAGCAGCCTGCTTGGGTGGGCCGCAGGTTTCTTCAGCGCGGCGCCCTCCTGGCATCGCGGTTTAGCTCCACCCATCCAGCCGACGGGCTGGCTTGTTCTCCAGCTCGGTGCCCTCCTAGCGTCGTGGCTCGCCTCCACCCGGCTGGCCGACGTGCTGTCCGGTTCTTTCGTCAAAGCTGCCGGCTCAAGCAGGTCGCGGTCTGCCGCAGTACGGCGCCACCGTTTTCTCCATCGGCCCAGTTCTTCCTCAGTTGAGATGCCTGCATTGCAGGTCGTGGTTCTTCCGTAGGTGGCCGATGCACGCCCTTCACTCCCATCTCCGCATCTTCCAATATAACTCAATCGCAAACAAGAGTCTACAGAGGGTCGCCGGGCCATGTGCGTTCAGCCCGCGCCCTCCGCGTTAGGTGATAGAAATTGGCCGTATATAAACAACGATTTCCGATGAAGAACGGGGTATGAAAACATTCACATCAAAGATTAAACCCCAACCTCGAATAAGGTTTGCGGTTGACAAGTTTCCTGGATGACGGTGTCATTTCCATCGTCGTATGAGTGCACCCGAAGAAGAATTGACCTCTCCACTCTTGTCGTGGATAAGAGAAAAGAGGGACCATCATCGTTCTTTGTGGAAGGGAGTGTCATCATTCACCAGAGGATTGGTGTTCTTCAACATAGGATAAAATTCCCCTCTTCTTTCACAAAACTCTCTCCTAGAAGTTCCCTCCATCAAGACCAGTGCCATCCTAATTAAAATAAGGATTCTCCTTATTTTAATTAAATAAGCCATACATTCAAAATTTAAATCACTTAATTAATTAATTGAATAGGTTCTATTAATTAATTAGGGTGTGTTGGAACGAGTTAAAGAGGAAGAGAGAGAATAGGACAAGTTACATAATTAAGAGAAGTTAACAAAATAAAGATGGGGGGTTTAAGGGGGGTTTGGGGAAAATGAAATGTTGGGGCTCGTGTGGGCGTCACCACTCATATATCAACACAAGGGAATTTGGGTGGGTGTGTGCCCCACCAACAACTTCCCATGCGAGGAATTAACCTCCATAAATATAAAATAAAATTGTTCCAACAATTTTATTAATTTTTAACTAAATCACCAAATATTATTTCTCTACCTGCTTAAAATGCAACATCAGTAAATATTCCCTTAAGAAATTTTAGGCACTACGAGTTCATCAGTGCCCTCAGATTTCAATTCTGAGCACTAGTTCAATTGATATAAAACCCACTTGTTATATTACTGAACTTACTAGCGATAAACTGCGAAAATTTATTCTGGGCACACCGGGCCTCAGAATCAAGTGTCGTCAGAAGCCACAGGTTCGTAAAATTCCAAAGTATTTAAGAAAAAAATTTCCTTGAAATTTCTGACTCTTTACATTACTCCCACCTCAGGGTTTTACGTCCACGTTAAGCTACAACATAATGTATGGAAACAAATGAGGGTACTGAGCACGCGTCTCAGCCTCCCGCTCCTATGTGCTCTCCCAGAGGATCCCGTGCTGCCAACAGATGTACACCAGAGGAATCGACCATCGACAAAGGACCCTCTACTGTCGATCCAAGATCTCCATCGGGAACTCCAAAAATTTCTCCCCGTCATCGATGTCCATCTCCCCATGATCAATGATATGGGTGGGGTCGTGCACGTATCTCCTCAGCTGAGATATGTGGAAGACGTCATGCACCCGGTGCAACTGATGTGGAAGGGTCTGATGGTAAGCCACCTCACCTACCCTGATGTGGACCTTGAATGGTCCGATGAAGCGTGGTGCTAAATTTCCGCCCCGACCAAATCTCTGTAATCCACGTGGAGTTGAGACCAGTAAGAAAACATGGTTTCCATCCTCGAACCCCTGTGGTCTCTGTCTTCAATCAGCATAGGACTTCTGTCTGCTCTGTGCAGTCCTCATCTGCTCCTGGATGATCTGCACCTTCTCCGTCATAGCCTGAAACATCACTGGTCCTACATGTGCTGACTCCCCAGGGTTAGTCCAGCACAGAGGTGATCTACAAGCTCGGCAGTACAATGTCTCGTATGGTGCCATCCCGATGGTGGAGTGGTAGCTGTTGTTGTAAACAAACTCCAACAACGGTAAGTGATCGTCCAAGCTGTGACCAAAGTCAAGGACACATGCACGAAGCATGTCCTCAAGATTCCGAATGGTCCTCTCCATCTGGCCATCGGTCTGAGGATGAAAGGAGTTGCTCTGGCGTAGCTGTGTCCTGAATGCCTCTTGAAACCCATTCCAAAGCTGGGAAGTAAAGAGAGTGTCTCGATCAGAGATGATAGACGATGGAACACCATGAATTCGTATGTTCTCCTGAACATAGAGGCGTCCCATGCTCTCTACTGAGTCGTGTTCTCTGATCGGAAGGATGTGGGCCGACATGTTGAGTTAGTCGATGATCACCCAGATAGAGTTGTGTCCCCTGGATGTAGGTGGAGGCCCCATCACGAAATCCATGGATATCCTTTCCCACATCCACTCCGGAATATCTAAGGGTTGTACCAAGCCTGCTGGTACCTGGTGCTCCGCCTTCACTTGCTGGAAAGTGGGGCATCATGAAATGAACTCTGCTATATCCTTCTTCATACACGGCCACTCGTCCTGTCATCTGAGGACTTGGTACATCTTTTCCACTTCTGGATGTACTTCTAGAGGGGATGTTTGAAACTCCCTCATAACTTCCTCCAGTAGTGCAACTGGTACCATGGTACGTCCCCTGAAGAGGATGAAGTGTTCCCCTACTTCAAAAAATCCATCAGGTGTCTGACCTGTGGAAATATAATATCGTCATGTCTCACAGTCAATATCCCAACATTGTTCCTCTCTGACCAATAATGTAGTAGAGGATTAACTATGAGGGACTCTAGAAAGGCTACCCCATCTCTATCCACGAAGTATATCTACAAAGAGGATAACTTCTCTGTTGCCTCTCCAAGTAGATGAATGCCTGATATCCTGATGAGAGCATCAACTACTACATTCCCCTTCCCAAGAGTATAGACTATATCAAAGTCATAGACCTAGAGGAACTCGAGCAATCGCCACTGTCTCATGTTTAGGTCCTTCTGCGAGAAAATGTACCTGAGACTCTGGTGGTTAGAGTAGACTGTAAAGTGATTGCCCATCAGATAATGTCACCACATCTTCATGTCGAAGACCACTGCTGCTAAATCCAGGTCATGGGTAGCATAGTTCTGCACATGCTGCCTCAACATCCATGAACCATAGTTGATCACTAATTGCACCTACATCAGGACACACCGAGTCCGGTCCCTGATGCGTTAAAGTAAACCACGTACCCAACACCCTCCTCGAGTAGCCTCAAGATGGGCGCACTGGTCAATCTCTGTCCCAGCTCTTGAATACTGTACTGGCATCTATCTATCCACAAAAATGGTTTCCCCTTCTTCGTCAAAGATGAAAGCAGTGCTGCAACCCTGGAGAAGTCTGGCACAAATATCTGTTAGTAGCCAGCTAGACCTAGGAAACTCTGCACCTCCGTCATGCTCCTGGGTGGCTCCCAAGCAAGTACTGCCTCGATCTTCCCAAGATCCACTGCAACTCCCACCTCTGAGATGACATGACCAAAGAAGTGATCCTCTAGAATCCAAAACTGGAACTTCGAGAGCTTACCATAAAGTTGGTTCTCCCATAGTGTGTCCAGTACAACCCATAAGTGGTAGGCGTTCTCCTCCTCAGTAATTGAGTAAATCAGTATGTCTTTGATGAAGACTACGACAAAACTATCTTGGTAAGGATGGAAGAACTTGTTCATGAGACTCATGAACACTGCTGGTGAATTGTTTTCACCGAATGGAAAAACCAAGAACTCATAGTGGCCATACCGACAACTGAAGGCCGTCTTTTTCACATCCTCGTATCGAACTCTCAGCTGAAGATAGCCTAACCTGAGGTCTATCTTCGAGAACCATCGGGCTCCCTTGACCTGATCAAAGAGTTCTTCAATCCTCGAGAGTGGATACATGTTCATCACGGTCACATGATTCAGCTGACGGTAGTCGACACATAGTCGTAAGCTCTCATCCACCTTCTCGGAGAATAAAATATGAGAAGCCGAGGGTGAAACACTGGGTCGGATGAATCCCTTTCCCTATAAGTCCTCCAGTTGTACCCACATCTCACAAAGCTCGATAAGAGTCATATGATATGGTGGAGTGGATATCGGTATTGTCTTGTGGTACTGGTCAATGTAGAAATCTACATCTCTGTGAGGAGGTAGTCCTAGAACGTCGTTAGGAAAAACTTCCGTATACTGATCCACCACAAGAGGAAAACTCAGACTCCGCACATCAACTACTCCTAGGATGAGAATAGCCATATTATGTGTGACTGGCTACCCTATCCTCTGCGTAAGGCCATCCTATGCTGAAAAGGCTCCCTTCTCGCTGGTGAAGGTGAACCTGCTCCTATCTGGGCAGACACACCACACTTTGTGCCTAATACATTCGATCTGGTCATGGACTGTAGACAGCCAGTCCATACACAAGATGACGTCGTAAGGCGTCGACGCCACTACAAGAATATCTCAATCGAAGATCTCGCCTCCTAGAGTAAGCTCACACTGCCGGCACCAGTGCGTAATCATCGAGTCTGCTCTCGTATAAGTCTCTAGCCATTCGGATCAAGCCAACGGCTCCATTGGAATCTCCGACCTCCGAACAAGGGAAACAGTAATAATAAAATGACTCACTCCTGTGTCTATAAGAACTACAATAATGGTGGAGTAGACACAGATAGTACCTCAAATCATCTCAGGTGTGCCGAGGTCATAGGCCTTGACTGCCTGGAGCTGAGCCTGTCCCTGTCTGCCAGCTCCCTTTGGTCGGGGTGGTCCTCCTGGTGGTGTTGGTGGTAGAGCCTCAAAGTTTCTTCCACCACCCGATGCTCGACCAGCTCGTCTGCCTCATCCGCCTACTCGGTGCGGACCGCCACAGTCGAACCTCTTCCTCTTCCTGGTTGGATCCTTAATTGTATGCTGCTACTCTAATTGGCGGATCGGGCAGTCATGAGCCATGTGGCCCTGCCCACCACATGCATAAAATTTCCTTCCCCTAATATGGTTGGTTCTGCTCCGTGTGCCCCACACTTCCGATCCAGTTTCCTGAGGTCTCCCACCTGATGGCCTGGTCTGCTTGGACCTCAGCGACATCTATCTACTGCTGGCTATAGAAGACCCCACTATGTGTCACCCTGTGGTGGGTCTCGCTGCTGGCGTCTGCTCAGCAAGAATGCTCTCCACAAGAAAGGCTCGCTCCAGTACTCCTGCCTGTGTCAGAATGCTGAGGGAGATCATCGAATCCTGGATCCCATGCCTCAGTCCCGACTCAAAGGTCCGGGCCTAGAAGAATGGGTCATGTACCATGTCCTTGGAGTAGCATGAGAGGTCAGTAAATCTCACAGAGTACTGGGATATTGTCATGCTGCCCTGTTGTAGCTGTAGTAAATCCTAGATGCGCACCGTACGGAGGGTGGCAGGAACAAACTCAGATAGGAAGAGGCTCTCGAAGCCTTTCCAATGTAGAGATTCCCCATCGTTCACCTGGAGCATCAGGCTCAAAAATCTACCTACTACTACGTGCAATAAACTTGTGGAAAGGATCACCATAAGGTCTGCTGGTGTCCCTACCGATCTGAAGACTCTAACGATAGCCTCCATCCAATCCACAACTGCCTGAGGGTCCATCTCTCCTCAAAATCTAGCGGGCCTCTATCACTGAAACTTGTGCTACACACTCAGGTGGAGTGAAATCTCTACTGTTGGGGCTGGTGGCATCGGTGGCTCGGTGGGAAGTGGTACCGCTGGTGCCTCCACTGTAATGGGGCCCTGCACCGAGGCCTCGTCGTTCGGTGGGCATCCATCTCACATGTAACTAGGAACCCTGGCTGGCTTCCTTCATGGGGCCATCCTGAAAAGAAATAGGTGTGCCACAGTTAAACAATATTCCTGGTGATCTGAAACAAAGTAATCACAATAAAAACATTTGAAACACACATGAAATCATTGTTTTCGAGCACTGAGTCGGAAATCAGAAGTCAAGGTCATGGTGTATGGATATGTCGGCCGCCGCACCAACACTCGACTCGCTAGACTGAAAACCACACTCAGTTTTCTTAACACTATTGCTTCACAAAGAATAAATTATTAGAGTCCTGAGTTATGCGGTAGAACCGACTCCTCTGATACCAATTTGTCACAACCCATCCTCGGGGCCCGTGTTGTGACTTCCTCAAGCTAGCCTTCCATAGGCTATGGGCTGGAGACTAGAACCAAAGGCGTAAATCTCAGTAAAAGGTAAGGAATTGCCTTTATAAAAGTAAAGAAACACAACAGATTATGCAAGTGAAGTAAGCAGTAAGTAAAACTGATTACAAAAGTAAGTGCTGAAGTAAATGGGCCAGTATAAAAACCCATATAAAAGTACAATACAACTGATAATGACAGCACAACAGCTTTAAAGTAAAGCAGAAACCACCGAGTCGTCTTCCAGGAATCCCACCTGAAGGGTGGGTACAAATAGTCTCGTCGGTACCATGAGTCTGTCCGTCCGCTCCGCGTACGTCTCGTCTGGTGGTCCACTGCTAGATACTATCCCGCTCCTCAATCCTCAACCTCGATCAGTGCTGTCCATCATCTACAACTAACAAAACGTAGTGCGGGCATTGCCTGTACATGGGTTAGTATAACGATACTCAGTAGGGACCCTGAGACTCCCAAAGGTCTCCCAAAATCCATGAAGGATAAACCACAATCGAATGATACAAACACGAAGTATCAACCAACTCTACATAGGTATATTCCCATTCATATACCTAAGTCATCAATATCAGTTCAACTCTAACATCAGAGACCATGCACAATCCGGTCCACATAGGAAAGAAGTCAATCACATCAATGATAATGATTAAAAGAAAAGACTCATCTCACACAGGTATACTACTCACGATGTGGGGTGGAGATGATTAGATATAGCCTCTGAATCATCACCTCTGCCGAACCCACGTAGGATCCAAGTACAGATGTTGTCGCTGCCGAACACATGTAGGATCCAAGTACAGTAACCATCGCTGCTGAAACCACATAGGATCCAAGTACAATCGTCATCGCTACTGAACCAATGGAGGATCCATGTACAGTTTTCATCACTACCAAGCCCACATAGGATCCAAGTACAGTCATCTTCGTCGTCGAACCCAAAGAGGATCCCAGCACAGTAGTCATCGTAGTCGCAACCAACTCTAGGGTTCCCATACACACCGTACTCAATTCCGAAGGGGTCCGCTCGTCAAGAAAAGGGATCGATACATAAACTATCATGAAGTCTAGTGATGATGTATCTCGATGTTTCGTCTCGTCAAAAGGAACTCAACACGAGAAACGGCGCGTTAATCAGACGCTTAGTCTGAGAGATATTGGCCTTTTTCATTCGAGGGGCCCAGTTGGAAAAATGCACGTTCCAATATTGACCGTTTACCAAAGATGTCCAAAACTAAATTAGAGTATCATAAAAGGACTGCCTGGTTGATAGGGTCCTAGTTCTGTAGACAGCGCACCAATCGAACACGCGGTCATTATGTTATTCACGATTAAGTGAATAACGGGACCGACCCGTTAAGCCCAGTGGGATGGCTTGTCGGGTCACCCAGTTTTGGCGGGTCAGTCCCGGTAGGGGTGTCGGACCAGCCCGAAGGTTCGCACGGCCCGACCCACCTGGCTTGGCCAGCCGACTGAGCGGTTTGAGGGGGCTCGGCCCCCAAACTGTCATAACCGACGGCGCCTTATGGCACTGCCCTCCCATACCAACCGGCTAGGCCGACCGACCTTCTGGCACAAGCGGCCCACTCAGGTGGGCTACAAATATCTTTAGAGGGGCGTCGCGGATCTCCTCCTCCCGGCCGGCCGACGAGTCAGCAGGTTCTCCAGCGTGGCACCCTCCTAGTGCCGTGGCTCGCCTTTGCCCGGCAGGCCGATGGGCCGACTGGTTCTTCTACCGAAGCGGCCTACTCAGGCAGGCCCCGGTCTCCAGCAGCGCGGCGCCATGGGGAGCCTCAATTTCCTCCTTCGGCCCAGTTCTTCCTCGGTTGAGCGGCCTGCGTTGTGGTAAGGGGTTCTTCCGTACAAGTCCAGGGCATGATCGTCACTCCCATCACCGCATCTTCCAACATGACTCAATCGCATTCAAGAGTCTACAGAGGGTCGTTGGTCCGCGTGCATTCGGCCCGTGCTCTCTGCATTAGGCGGTAGCAGTTTTCCATATATAAACAAAAATTTCCAATAAATAAAGGGGTATGAAGACATTCACTTCAAAGAATAAACCACTACCTCGAATAAGGTTCGCGGTTGACAAGCGTCGTGGAAGACGGTGTCATTTCCGTCATCGTAGGAGTGCACCCAAAGAATAATTGACCTCTCCTCTCTTTTCATAGAGATGAGAAAAGAGGGTGCCTTGTCGTTCTTTATGGAAGGGAGTGTCGTCCTTCACTGTAGGTTTGGTGTTCTTCAACAAAGGAGAAAATTCTCCACTTCCTTCACAAAATCTCTCTCTTAAAAGTTCCCCCTAACAAAACAAGTGCCAACCTAATTAAAATAATTCTTCTCCTTATTTTAATTAAACCTTCCAAACATTGAAAATTCGAATCTCTTAATTAATTAATTGAATAGCATCCATTAATTAATTTGGGTGTGTTGTCAAGAGTTAAAGAGGAAGAGAGAGAAGTGGAAGAGTTACATAATTAAGAGAAGTTAACAAAATAAAGAAGGGGGTTTAAGGGGGGTTTGGGGAAAATGAAGGGTTGGGGATCGTGTGGGCTCCACCTCTCATATATCCACTCATGGGATGTTCGGTGGGTGTGGGCCCCACCAACAACTTCCCATGGTAGGAATTAACCTCCTTAGATATGAAATAAAATTGTTCCAATAATTTTATTAATTTTAAACTAAATCCCCAAATAATAATTCTCAACCCGCTTAAAATGAAACTGCAATAAATGTCCCCTTAAACAATTACCAGTTATGCGAGTTCATCGGTGCCCTAGGATTTCAATTATGAGCACCGGTTAAAAATATAGAAAAACCCGCTCGTTCTTTTACTGAATGTACCGGAGCTAAACTTCGGAAATTGGTTCCAAGCACACCGGGCCTCAGAATCAAGTGCCGTCAGAAGCCACTGACTCGTAAAATTAAAAATTATTTATAAAAAAATATTTCAGGACATTTCCGGGTCATTACAAGATATAATATGCTTAATGACATCAGGTTCATCTACTGGGTATTGTTATACTAACCTTTCATGGGTTTCCCGCACATGTCATTTCTAATTCAGATGATTAACCTTTTGACGAAGTCCTATTGGGACTAGAACCATGTAGAGATTAGTTATCCAAACAGACTGATTTGTGTTCCTACAATTATCTTGAAAGAATCCCTCACCCACTTTATAGGTTGGGCTTATATTCATTTTTTGTGGATGCGATTATTTTTAGATCATTTTTTATAGTACTTATTTTTGTATTGTAATTGAGGGATTATAGATGTATGAATGTATGTTTATCAGTTGTTTTATATTTCAACATTGTATGGGCTTGGAGATGTAGGTGTGTTTTCTTGTACATTAGGCTATGTCCAACCTTGTCTGTGATATTCCTTCTCTAGGTTGGTATCCATCCCCTAACATATTGGAGGTGGGATTGGGGTAGTCGTGGAATGATCCCCTTTGGAACATGTCCTGGAAGAGTGGTATCAGAGTGGAATTTGGATCTACTGTATGATCAAAGTATTTTATATTAGATTGGGGAATTAGTGTTATGAGTTTTGAGTTCGACTGGAAGGCCAGGGTCTCCAGTGTTAGTGTAGTGGATGATGTACCCATACAACAGGACTCTGATAATATGATTTTTACTCAATACATGTAGACACTGATTGTAGGTAGAAAATTTGTACATAAATCATATAGTATTTTGTTTTCATTTCCATGTCCTTCTTGAGTCATCTCTCCAAATCTACTCATTTATTATGGTATATCTTGTTTATTTCAGGATGCCTCTATGATTTTTACTTGTTTAGATTCAGCATTAGGACATTAATGATGATATATTCAGTGACATGTCTTTAATATAAGGACATGTTCTATAGGTGATAACACTAGTAGACTCACCATTCTTACCAACACATGTCTAGCAAAAGATGGTATCGGTAGTACCAACAGATGAGGTGCATAGTATGATCATGCTTCATGAGTTTCAGTGACATTGACACCTTCGGTTCTAAGGTGATCCTAACACAAAGGTGGATGAGTATTGGATTGAGGTGGTGGTGTAATTTTTTTTTACTTCTAGGAAACTTGTAGACCATATATTTATCCTTGAAGTGTGCCTTCTCCAAGGCCCTAATAAACGATTGTGGGTCATAGTGATGAAATCATGTTATGAGGTGAATCTAGCATGGCCAGAGTTTGTGAAAAATTTCATAGAGTAGTTCAATCAAGATACATTTAGGGGTTCTCACATACAAAAGTTCTATAGATTTAGTAGGGATGTACAATTTTGGTTGAGTATTCATCAAGGTGAAAAAACATCTCTCAGTACTCGATGAATATAGTTTGTGATCAGTTCATTTGGGCTTAAACCATCAAGAGAGGTATAAGAAATTAAATAAATGACAGAGTGATACCTCTATGCATTCATACCTATGATGGGACTCTAGAGCATTATTTAGTGGTCAAGAGTTTCCTGTATGAGAAAACACTGATAGTTGGTGATGATAGTGGGAACAAATGTGATGAATCTTTAGTAGTAGAGAGTCAATGTCAAATTCAGGGACCAAGATGTGTGAGAAATTTCTGGAGGAAATCCCAAGATTGAGGGTATATGGTTCATGGATCACAAGAAAGATCTAGTCATACTAGGGAGTGGAAGCACTATTATTGAGATGTAATGGGATATATCATGTTGTATTTTATGGACCTTCATAAGGATGACAAATAGATTGTGCATGGGCCACCTAAACAGAGGTAGAAATAGGACAAAGTAGGCATGTAGGTAGATGGATGTGGTAGAGGAGCTAGGAAAGAAGTTGGTGGATGACTTTTTGAATTGATTCTTGAACCACCCCTTGGTGTTCTGTTCCAAGATTAGGGAGTTGGGGGATATGGGAGAGGTTAGCTACAGATGATTGAGGTTTATGACACAAAGTCTCTAGGGATGATATGAGGAATTATATGTGTCATTTATACCTTATTTTGGGTAATGATAGACATTGGTGTGAGTCATTAATTTTTTTACACCTATCTATTTTGATATAGAAAGATTCCAGTAGATCTATTGGATTGAACCTTATGCTTATATACTCAAACAAGAGGCGAATAAAAAATAACACACTTGTGTCACCAGTGACAACTAACACATGGAGGTGATAGTTTATAATTGGATCACTTTGTAGTAGTGATGAGGCCTAACAATATCATCATAGGTATAGATTGGTTATCTACATTTCATGACCATATTGATTGTTTCAGAAAGAGGATGTGGTGTGTCTACAACAACGGGGTGAGATTTTCCTTTTTGAGTGAAAAGGAAACAAATGAAAAGAAATATATAATTGTGAATATATGGGTATAACTGAATAATTATCAGTTGGCTAGCATGAATCTTAGAGCAATTGATGATAAGATATTATAGTTTCCTATAGTGGTAGCATAATACATGGAATAATTTCTTGAGGATGTGTCAAGATTACCTCCTCATCAAGATATATTCTTCTATATTGATGGACACTATGGGATGGGACTGATATCTTTGCCAACATTTTGGATGGCTCCCATAGAGCTTTACGATCTGAGGGGAAAATTGAATGACATGAAGAGGAATGGATTTGTGAATCCTTATGTTTCACCCTAGGTAGACCAATTATTATTCTCAAGGAAGAAGGATTGGAGATTGAGGTAGAGAGTGTATCGCTGTCTCCTAAACTAGGTTACTATAAAGTAAACATATCTACTACCGAGTATCAATGAACACTTCAATCAGTTGAGGGGGTAACAATGTTTTTTGAATATTGACCTCAGTCCAAGCTATCACTAGTTGTGAGTACAAGATGCCGATATACCAAAGATAACTTTTTTATGTCCTTGTGATCGCAATTATTACTTGATGATTCCATTCCACATGGAGAACATCAATGAAATGTTCATGGTACACATGAAAATAATTTTTTATGCTTTCATAGACCAGTTTGGGGTAGTCTTCATAGATGATATCCATGTTTACTCAGAATATGAGGAGGTGAAAATGAGACATTTATGGATGGCTATGGACTTACTCTGAGATAAGAAGAATTATGGGAAGATATCAAAGTAGAATTTTAAGATTTAGGAGATCCACTTTTTGGGATATTTTATCATAGTATAAGACATAATAGTGGACCGAGTAAATGTTGAGGTGGTGCTAGCTTGGTAGCCACACAAAATCATGATATAGGTGCCTTGATTCCTTGGATTTATTTGATACAATCAAATATTCATACCTAATTTTACAAGCTATAATCTCCCTTGATATTTTTTTGGCCTTAAAGGTCAAGCCTTTCGAATGGAAAAAGTTTCTCTAGTAGGCTTTCTAGGAGTTGAGATAGAGATTGATGAGCAGTCCCATCGTGATATTTCCAGAGGAGGGTGTCCTATACATACTATTATATGATTCATTAGGGATCAGGTTTGGTAGTTTTTGAATGTATAGGTTCGTGGGGATTTTTTATAATTCACATTATATGAGACCACATGATAAGAATTACAAGACACATAATCTTGAGTTACCAGTGGTTGTCTTCACAATGATTATGTGGAGACACTAAGGGCCGAAAGCCTTATCATCTGTTATAAACACAAGAGTCTCAAGTATATATTCTCTCATAATGATATTATATTGATATATAGGTTATGACTATAGTTCCTACATGATTTTGAATTCATGATTGTCTATACTCTTGAGAAGGGGAATTTGAAGTAGATGATCTCAGTCTAAGATCTTATTTTAGTTATTGGGTGAGGTATTAGAGAAGTTAGACTCTTTGATGTTATACTATGAGGATTTGAATGATGAAGCATAACTCCAGTTGATGGTTGTTACCCCTTCACATTTATAGCATGTTAGGAGGGCACAACTTGGATATACTGGTTATGAGACACCACATACTCAGATATCCACTATACTTGCTTATGAGGTATTTTCTGAAGGTGGGGACATGTCATTCCATTCAAAGGATGCACAATTAATCCAATTAAATTTTAAGAGGAGGATCTAAAAGGCTTTAATAAATACTCCTTAGTGGTACATACAGGTGTGGGGAAGATGTACCCGAGCCTCCATTTTAGATTTGGTTTCCATGGATGAAGAAGGGAGTTGTAGATTTTTTCTCTCAATTCCTTACTTATCAGAAAGCGAAGGATGAGCACCTTGTTATAGTGAGTTTATCTCAATCGATTGAGGTTCTATAGTGGATGTGGGATGGGATATCCATGTAATTCATGAAGGGGTTACAACATATGTCCAGGGAAATGATTCCATCTAGGTGATCATATATCGACTCACCATGTTGAAGAACATTTTAACTATTTGAGATGATATTTCATTAGATAACATGGGACACAAAAATATTTAAGATATAGTTATACTCCATGGAGTTCTCTCAATGATCAGTTCTGACTGTGATGCTGACTTCATATCTTAGTTATGTAAGGGATTAATGGAGTCCTTTGGAACTCAATTGTGGTTGAGCATGAACTTTCACCCTAGATTTATGATCAAAATTAGTAGAAAATTCTGGTAATGGATGAAATCATGGAAGATTTCATGTTATTATTTGGATGTATACTACTATAAAACTGGATTTATCCAGTTCTAGGGATTTAACACCACTAGCTAAATGCACTAGTTAACCACCATTTTTCAGTGCTATAAAAATTACTATTAAAGGGGGTCTTTAACAGCACTAAAAAATAAATTTTAAAGGGGTCCATATTTTGGTGCCTTTAAAAAAGTGCTGCTAATGGCCCCACTATTATCAAAGATGGTAAAAATGAAATGATAAAGGGGGGAATTTATTATTTCATGTATAAAATCACAGATAATGGGGGTCTTTATTATCATTTTTTAGGAGCATTAATAATGACCTCCAATTTATCAGTGCTTTTTTAATATCACTAATAAAGTGTATATTTTAAAAAAAATTATTATATTTCATTATGAATAATATATTAATATATAAAAGTAATTATATTTTTATAAATTTAATATTTATTTTTTAAATATGTTTTAGATGATGTTTAATTGGAATTTATACATAATATCTAATATATTTAGTTAAAATGGCATATAAAATAATTAATTTTTTCATTTATAATTTGTTAATTTTTATTGAGTAATTTTCATTTAATAAAAAATAGAAGATTAAAAAAATTCAAAAAGTTGATAAAATATATAAAATATGTTGAAAATGTAAATTGAACTTCAAATGACTGTAAATTTTGATCCGGGTGACCGTTTGGGATCTATCACCCATCAAATTGAATCTTGTAATGAGTTATGAACCAAAATAAGTTTAGGGGACCATAAGAAAATTATTAAAGGGAAAAACTCTTATAAGGTCTCTAAAACTTATTTTTTAATTGGGGTATCCTAATTTTGTACCATTTGATGAAATTTTATTCTCGTTTAATGGGGAATTTTTTCCTTTTTTATGGGAAAAAATTTATTCATAAGGATTAAATTTATATTGATATTATTATTTTAAATTTTTATTAATTTTCTTTGTTGTACTATTAGTTATGATCAAATATATAACAATATATACATATTTTTTATATATTCATAAATAATAATTTAATTATATAAATAAAAATTTAAACTTATTCACGTATAAAAAATATTTCTGAACATATAAAATGTATCTAAATAAAAAAACATACATTTTATTTAAAATTAAAATGTATGACAATTTATATACCTATAATTTTAATGTATATTATATATATATATATATATATATTTGTGTGTGTATTGACAAACATATATATATATATATATTTATATATTATAATATATGTATCTAAATATTAATATTTAATATATATATAAATAAATATAAACATGTACAATTATATTTATAGACGAATATATATATGATATATGTATGTTAGTATATATTTATAAACACACACATACACACACACAAAAACATATTTTATATGTGAATTTAAAAATATAAATATATAAAACATATATATAAACATATTTTTAAACATATATATAAATATATGGATAAAAATGAAATTAATTATATATTAATATATTTATATATAAAAAATGTAAAACTAAACAATATAGTGGAGTGGAAAAGGTGCTGGTGTATAAGTTGGAGGACTCAGGTTCGAAATGCATTAGAGGAAGGGGCATGTGCGTGAAGGTGGTATTATTTAAAGTGATGATAGGGGGTTGATAAAGGGGATGGGGTGGGAAGGATGAATAAAAAGGTGGGTATAGAAGAAAAACAAGTATCACCTTTATCAGCATAGCCTATATTCGTATTTTTTTAGTGTTTTCAAAGGGGGCCTTTAATAGCGCTAAAAAAGTGATGATAAAGACACAGTTTAACATCACTAAAAAATGTTTTAAATCCTACCATTTAATATATATTATATTATAATTGATTCTAAAAAATTTATAATGACCTTTTACTAGTGTTGTTAAAGGCTTGATTTTCAGTAGTGCTAGTTGGGAAGATCACATAGAATTGTTGGAGTTTTCATACAACAATAGCTTCCATTACATCATCAGTATGGTGCCATTTGAATCCTTGTAAGGAAGACCATATAGGTCCCCTTTATATGGGACCAACCAAGGAGAGTCATTAATCATGGTCCCATAGTTAGTATCAACCACTATAAGAAGGTGAATATTATATATGAGAATATGAGTACTGCACATAGCCATCCGAAGTATTATGCCAACCGATGATGGAGGCCTTTAGATATTGATAAGGGAGTCTATAGGTTCTTATGGGTCTCACCAAGATGTGGATGATGGAGATTTAGATGGGGTGGAAATCTATATTTAAGATTCATTGGCCCTTTCTATATACTATGTAGAGATGGAGAGGTGGTGTAATGCTTAACTCTACAAAAACAGTTAGACCGGGTACACAACATCTTCTATATATCACATCCAAGGAGGTACATGAATGACTCGTAAAATATTATCAACTAGGGTGAAGTGGACATTGATGATATAGATTCGATTATTGGGTACCTAATATTGATTGAGGATTTTCTAGAGAGGATCCTTAATTGGTGATTGATTCCTCTTGTGATCCTCTAGTGGAAGAATGAGAATATTTAGGAGATCTCTTGGGAGCATGAGACCCAGATGCGAGATCAGTACCCACAACTCATTGTGTAGTATTTTGTTTTGGATTTCTGAGATTAAATCCCCAATGTGGGGAGAATTTAATGACTCCAATTACTACATGAATTTTTTATAATATTATATAGGTAATTTATAGATCCTGGAGATGAGATGCTATTATCTTCTACAGCCCAATGTGTCTGGAATTGATATTGGAAATATATTAAATATATTAGATATCAAGATTGTGTATTTTTCCAGAATGTATGAAATAAATCTAAAATGGAGGCTCATATTATAAATATGATGATTCAATTGTGTTCAAAGCATGGGTCTTACACTATGTGTAATATAAAAGTGAAATACGTCGGATGTATGGGTTGGGAACGGTCATGGGAAGATGTTTAAATAAATCAATAGAATAAATTTAATTAATTAGTTAATTACCATGACGTTTTTTGATCTATATATATATTTATATGGAAAAATAATTGGGTTAGTTGAATAACCCTTGAGATTTGAGAGAGGGTATTGGAGGGTTGTTCATGGATGAACAATGATGGGATCATGGATTTTTTTATCAATATGCCAATGGAATGTGTGGATATCACCCATATAAATGATAATGTGATCTTTCGTCACAAATGATTGATCAAAACTGAGGTATTACAATTTTAGTTTTTCAATTTATCCATGTTTTCTTATCCTATGATGAGAAAAAATCAATAAACCAATGGATTTATTCATGGATTGATCATATTATAGGAGTAGGTTTATTTCACATTCATTATGAGGAGAAATGTTTTACTTAATTTGGTACTTCATTCAACATTCTAATGGGATTCAATTAAGCGATACCCAACACATAGGATATTCAATCCTATTATATGAATTTTGTGGATTTCTCCCACCACACTTTATGTGATCATCACAGACATTAATTTTGGGTGGTGGTTTCACGAATACCAGTTAATTGATCATTTCACACATGTTTCTCGACAAAACAAATTGATTACACAGATTATGGTTTGGATCAACATTGTTATTGAGCTATGATGAAGGATCATGAGAATATTAAATTTATTCATGAGAGTATTGATGTTTGGCTACCAGGATATATGATAGAAGGAATTATTTTCCCATTTAGTGGTCAAATTTTGGCGAGCGGAGACAACAAGGCTCAGTTAGACTAGATCCATGCGCTCTAGTGTGATTCATAGATGGATCAGTGGTTGGAGGAGCATATTATTATCTTTAAGAAAAAAACATGGTTATCTATAAATTTTACACTACAAGACATGTAATACATGAACACAGTCCTTGTATGGGCCCCTGAATATGGATCTAGGGATTTACAAAGAGTTATGTATCTGATAGCGTGTGACCCCTATCACATGGTATGACCTTTATATGGAAGCATAGCATGTACCTATGTGGGTATAAAAGAAAGATCATAATAAGGGATATTTGTACATAGACATGGCCAGACAATCACATACATTATTTTAAGTACATGGTCGATGACACATTGTTTACTCACACATGGACACGAACACATGACGTGATACACAATTAAGACACGATGGTAAAGGGACACACCATATACTACCAGTACACACTGTGTACTCTTTAAAGGATGGAATAGTTCCCTTGTAGACTTTATCTTTGATAAATTTCATTAGGGAACATTTCTTTGATCCATTCTGTAGGGGATTAGTGATCATACCACAATTTATTGTTTTATTTCAACCTTATACCAATGTAATAAATTGGTTTTGTATTGAATATTACACGTATAATGAAAATTGGCACTTATTGTTGATCAAATTATTTTGTTTTTAACACTATTAAAAATGGAAATGTTTGTTTTTTTGATAATTAAATTGTAGGTTGAGGTGATTTGGAGGCCCTAGGATGAATTCCAAAGTGAATGGGCCAAACTGCGCTGGATCCAAGCACACCAGTGGACTAAACCACACACTTCTACAAGACTGTTCATTAAAACGAGTTGAATGTTTGTGGACTAGTCTAGAATTTAATATTATACATTTCATGTTAAGGAACCATACCTCGTTTAGGCCTCTATGGGGGTACATATACACTAATATTTCTAGGAGATCAAATCTGTTCGAAGTTAAAACATCAGTTATGTATTTAGTCCATATCCCTGGTGGTGATTTTTGAAATGGTACCAAATGTTTGGTGGAAATATTCAGTAAGTGGGGACACAACATTATAGTTTCTTCCAACAGGATATTCGACTGTGTAGTCACCAAAAACAATGATCCAAGAGGTTTTACACAATCTATGTGCTCAAAACCACCTTCCAATTTGCTTATAAAAGAACACCTTGGGCACCTCATTTTGGAGTTCAACCATGAGGGAAGGTGCTGCCATTTTGGAGTCTCAAAGGTATCTTATCATCATACCTAGAAGTTATGGGGTATATTGGATGTTCTAATTCAACATATTCTTCTTCTTCCCCTCTAATGGATTTCTAAACTCCTTGCGATCACCCGAGGAAGAACGTGATGTAAATCTCATGCATCATGATTGAATCGTTTTGAATGATACTTTTAATTACATGTTATATGTTGTCTTTAATAATCCCATTTATTATTAAATTTAGTTTTTTAGGGGTATTTCATGCTCAAATCATATGTTCATGTTTTGGGGTACCCAATCAGGTGATGTTGCACACACCGTTCAACACTTCTTATTCCCCCTTTCAATTGTGGTTTTCATGTGGTTTATATTGGTCAAATTTTACTCACATAAACACTACCATGGTCATGTAGTCTCATGTAATGGTAACAAAATTAAATAAACTACAATCCTATATATTTTATCGAGTTCTTCATGTGATGACTTGGTGAGTTTCAATTTTGAATTCGAACATAAATCACTCAATCATCGGTGGTATATGGTGAATCATTATGTGTTTCCGACTGAACCTTAAAAGGTATACTAGTATAAACTCTTGAAAACTCTAGTTATAGGTGTTATAAAACAGGTATTAAAAGATCATATACCTATATCTTGAAGTGATTAAGGATAATCATCGTGGGATTTCCCCAGGTTGATCACGCTTAATTAATCTTGTTCATTTTTTCTTTGTTTTATCACTTTCATTTGTCTTTTGTCATCATTAATCAATAAAACCACATGATTAAAAAAATACCATTAGACATTTATTTTCATATAAAAAACAATTTTTAAAATAATTATATAATGCTACATCAAGAGACGACCTAGGGTTGCTTCTATACTGCATAAATTCTAGTAAAAACTAAACAACTATTTTGACGCGCTCGACAACACGATCGAATTTTGGAACTATTTTAAGGGATCCGAGATAATTTTTATTCTTTATTTCATTTTATTTATATATTTTAATTATTAATTAGTACTCATTTCAATATCCTACCACCATTTGAATGTATTTTTAGTGTTTTTGTCGTTATTTTTGTTTGTTTTTCTGTGTTCTTCCACTCTATAACACTCAATCTCTCTTGTTCTTCTCTCACTTTTTCATAATGTAATATAAAAAATATTTTATTTTATCCTAATAACCTTATTATTTTCTCTTATTTTATCTATATTCAATCATAAAAATTTAACACAACAGAAAAAGAACATTACAGTTATTTGCATGACCCGACCAGAAAAAGAAAAACTGCTTGAATTAACCCTTCAAATTGAAAATACCCTTCACTCAAAACACATGAAATCTAGATTAGTTAGATAAAGTAACATTGAGAAACCCATTTTGGAACCTCAAGTGGTCCTAAAACACTCCAAAAATGATCCCAAGAAAACCTAATAAATCATGTATGTAAATAATCGAACCATAAAAGAACTGATCACCCTAGATGTGGGGTACCATGTTGCATACATCCAATATCCCGAGGAAGGCACCAACATTGAGTTGAGATCTTACCTCATCAACATACATCCAAAATTCCATGTTATTCATGGTGATGACCCTCACAATCATCTCAAATATTTTCAAATAGTGTGCTCTAATATGAACCCCCAAAATTTGTCTAAGGACCTAATTAAGTTCAGGGCCTTCCCTTTCTGCCTTGATGGTGTAGCCAAAGATTGTCTAAAAAATTTGCCTACCACAATTGGGGGATGGAATGAAATTAAATGAAACTTTCTAGAGAAGATCTTCTCTACCTCCCCAACTTCATCAATTAGAAATGAAATATGTGTAATTTGGGAATCACAAGGAGGTACCCTTCATGAATATTGGGAGAGATTCAAAATACTTTTCTCATGTTTCCCCCACCACCAAATTAGTGAACAATTTATAATTCAATAATTTTATGATGGACTATTCCCCATGGATCATGGAATGATATATGCTATAGTTGGTGGTTCCCTAGTTGATAAAACTCCATTTTCCACTGGTGACTTAATATCCAACAAGGCTCAAAATACACATAAATTTGGTACACGATCAATTGCATCAACACAAGGAGTTCATGAGGTAAGTCGTTCATCCCAAGAACATAAGGTAGATAATAAAATTTATGAGATTCATACCCTTATAATGAAATTATCTCAAGAAAAAGGTTACTAAAACTCTTCTTCTATACCATTACATTTTTGTATTTTATCGGATAACAATCATTTTTATGACCAGTGCCCACAACATCAGGATTCATCTAAGACATATGTAGCTTTATTCGTAGGGAGTCCTTTTCAGAAAGCACCACCCTTCATTCAAGAACCATTTAGGCCTAATCCAAACCCCGAGTGGAAAGCACAACCATAGTACCAACATGGAGGCACCCCGAGTTACCCCAAGAAAAATGATATCAATAAGGCCTAGGCACGAAATTTTATTATCCCTAAACTTCTTGGAATAATCCATTTATAACTCTCATATGCGAACCAAGACACAAGGAAATGTTTAAGAAAATGGCATCCCAAAACTATTAGTTCCAACAGACCACATAATCGGCTATTCAAGACCTACGAACTCAAGTGGGGAAATTGGCAAACTCTATCTGTGAGATCAATATTCAAGGTTCTAGATAACTACCATCCCAAAAAATTTCTAATCCAATGTAAAAAAGGTAATGTATGTGAAATTACACATCATAGTGGAAAAGAAAATTATCCTTCTACTGATTCAACACAACATGTATGTCCCCATCTTGAAAAAACTCTTTCTCCACCCACATATGATTCCAATGTAGAAAAACAAAACCAAAAGTGTAAACCAATTATCATAGAGGATTACCATGTGAAATCCATTCATCTTACTTTCCCCAAATACAATCTAAATCTAAGATGATTTTAGATAATGACATTGATAATGAAATATTTGATATATTTTAAAAGGTGCAAGTTATCATTCCTTTGTTGTATGTAGTTAAAAAAACCCCTTGATATGAAATATTTTATATAGAGACTTTTTACCCTTAGAAGGACACTAAAGAGGAATGAGAGAGTCAACCTTGGCAGTAATGTCTCAGTCATGATTCAACTAGAAATTCCAACCATGTGTCGGGATCCGGGAACTTTCACGATACCTTTCACCATAAGGGAGACATTTATTCAGATGCTATGGTAGATTTAAGTGCTTAAATTAATGTAATTACTTACACTATGTACACTTATATGCAGGTTAGAGAGCTTAAATTGACATGAATCATAGTGAAACTTTCCAACTGGATCACAACACACCCATCAGGATTAGTTGAGGATGTCCTTATAAAAGTGAAGAATCTCATCTTCCCCACTAACTTCAACATTTTTGAGATGGAGGATACCCGAACCCAAGGAAATGGCCCTATCATACTTGGGAGACCATTCCTCAAAATAGAAATGATTATCATCAACATTCACAATGGTACACCATCCATGGATTTTAGTGGGGAGAAGGTATGTTTTAACATCCATGGGGCTATGAAACACCCCATTGATGAGCACTCCACTCTTCCTATCTATTCAATGGAAGTTCTCTCAAATAAGACACAGACACAAAATTTTCTCCATTACCTATACTCCGATTCGTTTTATTATTCATCACATTTGGATGATTTTGAGATATGATTCATGTTTTAAGTGTTGTGCGGGTTCTGAAAAGTGTATATTTTGTGCTTTAATTGATGATTGTGTTAATTATAAGGTACACATGAACTTTGATGATTT
Source organism: Viscum album (assembly GCA_963277665.1). NCBI lineage: Eukaryota > Viridiplantae > Streptophyta > Magnoliopsida > Santalales > Viscaceae > Viscum > Viscum album. Next base: position 474,758,249 of record OY728128.1, read on the forward strand.
CAAAAATCTCATTTCAATATATTGTCTAACTTTTCTGAATATACATGAGAAAATAGATATTTTAATGGACCTCACTCTCCCTAAATGCCCTCCCTCAATCCAAAAACCCCCAGTGTTGGAATTAAAAAAACCTCCATGTAATTTTAAATAGGCATATCGTGTGGATATTGACCAATTTCCCATAATTATTTCCAATACCCTCTCTCAACAAGAGGAATCAAAACTGCTTGATCTTTTGAGAGAGTGTAAAAAGTTGATAGGATGGAAATTGGATGATTTTTCTGAGATTATCCCATCTATTTTTATTCTCAATATACTTTTAGATGATGATGCTAATCCCATAAGGCATGCTAAAAGTTGATTGAATCCCACTCTCCTTAAAGTGGTAAAATTGGAAGTCAGTAAATTACATACTTCTGGGATCATTTATCCAATATCAAATAGGAAATGGGTTAACCCAGTTCAAATTGTGCATAGAAAAACTAGAATAACAAAACTGTCTAATGAAAGGAATGAATTGGATACAATGCGTGTGAAAAACTGTTGTCAAGTCTATATTGTCTATCATTGACTGAATCAATCCACAACCAAGGACCAAATTCCTCTACCATTCATTGACATGCTATTAGAAATATTGAATGGTAAGTCCCATTATTGTATCTTTGATGGATATTCGAGTTATTTTTAAATCCATATAGCCATTTTGGATCATGAAAAGAAATCATTTACCTGTCTATTTGGAACATTTTCATACAGAACAAGGAATTTTGGTCTATTTAATGCTCCTGGTAAATTTTAGCGATGTATATAGAGTATTTGTTCTAAATACATAGAGAATTGAATGGATGTTTTTATGGATGATTTCCTAGTTTATGAAAATTTCTTCGATTGTTGATTGGGTTACCTATGTTATATCCTCCGCTGTTGCATAGAAAAATATCTTGTATTAAATTAAGAGAAATACTATTTAATGTTTGAACATGGGGTAATTCTTGGGAATGTTATTTTAGAAGAGGGAATTTATGTGGATAAAAAAATGGAATTAATTTAAACCCTTTCATATTCAAATTTTTTTCATTAGGTGCGATATTTCTTGGTTCATGCTGGTATTTATCACCAATTCATTAAAGACTCCTACAACATCACACATCCTTTGTCCTGGTTATTACAAAAACATTCTGTGTTTGTGTTAGATAAAAAATGTATGTATGATTTTAATTCACTAATAAAATTCTCACATCACCTCCCATCACCCAACCAATAGGGTATGATATCCCCTTTGAGCTTATGTGTGATGCCTCTAACATTACAGTTTGGGATGTTTTACCACAATGGGTTGAGAAGAATCCATATGTCATTGCATATTCCTCATATACCCCTGAACCATAGCAACAAAACTACACAACCACTGAAAAATAACATCTTTCTATTGTGTTTTCCTTGAAAAAACATCATTCATATCTTATCGAGTCAAAAATCATTGTATTTTATCATCATTCTACCCTTCATTTCCTCCTAATGAAACTTATATAAATTCCACACCTCATTCGGTGGATGCTCCTCCTCCAAGACTTTGACATTGAGATTAGATATAATAGTGGAGGGGAAATGTTATAGATGACTATATTAGTAGGATTTCCCTACCACTAGACCATCATGTTGACTCATCCCTTCTTATTGGGGAATTCTACCCTCATGAGAACCTATGTAATTTTTTAGACCTTACCCCTGGTATACTAACATTGTGAATTTTCTTGAAACATCTAGGGTCGCCACTGATTTCATAGCTTCACAATACCAAATACTTAACCAAGATTCGCAATGGTACATTGGGATGAACCTTACATATGGAGAATTCATAGTGACCTAGTTGTTCATCGGTGTGTCCCTGACCATGAGATCACCTCTGTTTTGACCTTCTTCTACACTCTAGCTTTTAGGGACCACTTTTTCACTCAATGCATAGCTTGAAAGGTCCTTTACGTAGGTCTCTATTGTCCAACATTGTATAGAGATTCCCATCAGTTTTGTAAGTGATGTAATAGATTTCAATTCATTTGGAATTTCTCAAAGAGGAATTAAATTCCCCAATATCCCAGGTTATTTTGTAAGAACATTGATGCATGAGGAATTGACTTCATGGGGCCTTTTCTAAATTCTATTGGATTTGGGCACATCTTATTGGTTGTTGACTATGTATCTAAATTGATAAAATAAAATGCCACCATGAATGAAAAATCATGAGTTGTTGTTGATTTAGTGTGGTACCTAATTTTTAGTTGGTTTGGTTTTCCATGATTCATCATTAGTGACTAGGGTTCACAATTTTTCAATTGATATATGAAAAATTTTCCTTGTAAGTATGGGGTTTTTCATAATGTCACCATAGCATATCACCCCCAAACTAACAGACAAGCATAAATTTTACATCGGGAAGTAAAGAAAATCTTAGAGAAAAATGGTACAACCCAATAGGAATGAATAGAGTTTGTTCTTGGTTGATGAACTTTGGGGATACCATATAGATTTTAAAACCCCAATAAGAATGTCACCATTTTGTATTGTGTTTGTAAAGGCTTGTCACCTATTGATAGAGGTAGAGCACCAAGCATATTAGGAAATTAAACAATGTATTATGAATATCTTAGATGCACGTGCGCATATAAAGATACATATTCCAGAGATGGATGAAATTATACGTGATGCATATGAGAACTCTCAAATCAATAAAGAGAAGACAAACGCTATCCATGAAGGAATGATTCATCCATATATGTTTCTTATTGCTGAGAAGGTCCTAATGTACAATTCTAGGCTAATGTTTGACCCTAGTAGTCTTCATTCCCAGTGGCTCTGTCCTTATACTATTACTAATGTTTACCCTTTTGATAATATATAGGTTTTGCATGAGCATAGTGAACATAGGAATATTATCTATGAGAAGAGGGTCAAACACCACTATGAGTATTTTCTGAAGCATCTCGTGGAGGAAATCCAACTGATATATTCCATATATAACACCATTTAGAAGGATGTCCCTTCTTCATTCCATTTTTTACTTGTAAATTTATTTAAAATACTTTCATTGAGGATAATGCAATTTTTAGATGTGGGGGAGGGTAACATGTCATAGTTAGGATAAAAATAAAATAAAATGTATTTCATTTGTTTATTTATTTTTATTTATTTTGTGTTTTTAGTCTAAAATTGATTTTAAAAAGAATATCCAAAATCATTTTTCATGATTGAGTTGATTATACAGAAAATTATTCTATTCTTGGAAAAATATTTTCAAATGAATTTTCTTATGGAGTCTTTTTCAAGAATTTTTATTTTCAAATCATTCTTATGTGATTAATGGATTTTTGAATCCTGTGCCTCATTTGCATGAACCAATATTTTAATCTATTACCTGAGAGACATTATAAGACCTTTATTGATTTTTTTCATTTTAATCACTTTTATTAGAGTCTTGTGTCATGTAGATAATCTAAAACCCCCATTAATTCAGTTTGATGACATACGATTCAACTATGCTACATTATTGATAGAGGCAATCATTCATTGAAAATCCATTTATAAAATTAACCTATATTTTAGGCCACCTAGACATTTTATCCTTATTATTCCTTAGATACTATGAAATGCCTATTAGGTAGCCACATTACAAGATAATTTATCCAAAACTACCCATATATTGTGTATATTCTTGTTTTATTTTCTGTAAGTGTGGGAGAGAGGGTGTTTCCATGGGAATTATAAAGAGAGAATCACTATTACAGGTTTATAAAAAGGGTATCTACATTTTCATTATGAACTAGGTTCACAAGCCACGTTAAATCATTGTTTTACAAATGTTTCCCTCTTTATTGACAAAAAGTATATATATTAAAAAAATAGTTCTATATATTGAAAAAAATAGAACAAAAGAATGAAATAGAGAAAATAGTATGTTTACTCATTATTATTCACTACTTGGTTGTGACCCACACAAATGGACAATCGGCACAGTGAGTTGGAGGTAATACACTTTTTGAGGGGATATGTGTGTACATTCATTGTGAACACTTGATGAATTTTGAAATTATTTGTACATAAAATATCAAACACTCATCTTCTGCCTCATATTTTTAAATATTAAATCCTATTAACCCTTGAACCTCATAAAAACTTGTTATAAGTCCTCTTGAGTATCACTCTAATTTCTTCTAGTAGAAAATTGATAATCTTGGAATGAATATGGGTTTATCACTTGAAATATATGAAAATAGAATAACTCCACCTTCATATGATTCTTGAGTGAAAAATGAAAATTTCTAGCTGAGGTAGGTTGTGACATGTTTCATGGGTGAGCAAATGAATTTGAACAAATTCGAATGTGAGAAAAGAAAAATTATAGGAAAATTGATTCCATAAATTATACATGATGAATTTCATTTAAAAATAATCTTGGAAGTTTTTACACCTTTGATTTAGAAATGGGACATTATTAAAATATTATACTTTTCCAAGGAGTGAAAATGCTTAGGTATGGGGGTGTGATCTTACCACAATTGTCTGTTTTATTTCACCCTTATACCAATGTATTAAACTAATTTTGTATTGAAAATTACAAGTATAATAACTAATTAAACATGATTTTTGATGTAATAATTTGGTTGTAACACAGTTAAAAATGGAAATTTTACTTGTTTTAATAATTAAATTGTAGGTGGAGCTGATTTGGATGGCTATAATCATGTCCAACAAGAATGGGCCAAATAGCGTAGGATCCAAGCACACTGGTGGACTAAACCCCACACGTATTCTATATAATGCATTAAAATGGGTAGAAATTATGTTTTATAGTCCAAAATTTAATATTATACATTTCATCTGTAGGAACTGAAGCCCTATTACACCTATAAAAACCCCATCCACACTGATCTGTCTCGAGGATCAAATCTGCTCAAAGTCAAAATGATGGTTCTTTATTTAGTCCATATCTCTAGATGTGATTATAAAAATAGAGAAGAAAATTCAATGGATATATTCATTAAGTTGGTATTCAAATTAATATTTTTTTCCAAAGGGATATTCAACTATCTAGTGGCCTAAAACCATGAGCTATGTGGTTTAACACAATCTGTGTGCTCAAAACCAGCTTCCAATTTTATTATAAAAGAATACCATGGGAACCTTTTTTTGGATTTTTAATAGAAGGTAAGGTTCTACCATTTTGGAGTACCAAATTAGTATTTTCAAAATCCCTAGATGTTTTGGAGGCCATTGAAAGTTCTACTTCAACATTTCCTTCTTCCTCCCCTCCTATGGATTTTTAAACTCTTTGTGATCACATGGAGATGAACGTGATGTAAATCTCGAGCTTTACGTTTGTATAATTTTGAATGATCTTTTTAATTCATTGTTATATTTGTTTTCAGTCATACCATATTTTTATTTAATTTAGTTTTGTATTTTTATGTCATTATAAACTCATACGATCATGTTTGGGGGTACACAATCATGTGCTGTTTCACACACCTTTCACCACTTCTTATTCCCCCTTTCAATTGTGGTGTTTAAGTGGTTCATATTGTTCAATTGAAATCACATAAACACTTCCATGTACATTTAATCTCATGTCATGGTAACAAAATGAAATAACATACAAATCTATACAATGCATAGAGTTCTTTGTATACTGCCTTGGTGAGTTTTAGTTATGAAGTCGAACACAAATCACTCAATCATCGACGGTATCTAGTGAATCATTATGTGATTTCGACTGAACCCAAGGAGGTATTATAGTATAAACTCTGTAACACTCTAGTTATAGGTGTTATAAACCTTGGATTAAAATATCATAACCCCATATCATGAAGTTATGAAGGATGGGAATCATGATATTTCCCCAAGTTGATCACATTTAATTAATATATTTCATTTCTGCTTTGTTTTATCACATTCATTTTTATTTTGTCATATTTAATCATCGGACCCCATGTTTTCCAAAATCCCATTCCCATTTTATTTTTATTATAAAAAACATATTTTTAAATTAATGATATAAGTCCCCATCGTTAGATGACCTAGGGTTGCTTATATGGTACATAAATTCTAGTGAAAACTAAACAACTAATTTGACGAGCTCAACAATGCGATCTATTAGTACGGAATGATGACCTATACATAGGAAAATGATCCCTTCGTAGGGACATCCGTCTTGGATAATGTTTTTAGAATTCTTCTGTGAGGCCCAAAGTGAGATTATCTATTTCCATCTATTACCAAGTTTAGGTTCTCGATATCATCATGACCAACACTATATGGGTTGAAATCCCCTACATATAGGTTAAATAGGATTGGGTTTTCGGTATACCACATTTCCCTTGAGTTTGATCCCCATTTTTTTTGTATCGATCTCTTCATAATTACAATATATACTCTTTATGGGAAGATGTGATGATAATGAAATCTTATTCTAACTCCATCAGTTCTATTTGACTCATGGAGTGTGTTCGACAAGATGAGTTCTATATAGAACTTTTGAGTAGGAATTCTAGGCTAGCATTATAGTTGTGACCATATTTTATACTATGTGTCTATATTAATCTTTCATTATGGTTGTTGGGTGTTCCATGATTGCATCGTTCTCCTTCATTATTTTGTTCTTCTTTAATATACTTCCATTATATACTCTATGTCTCTATTGAGTAAATATGGATATTCATGTTATATGTATTGTAGAAATATACCAATGATGAGATGATTTTTATTTTTGTTGTTATATTTTTTTGATTTCAAGGTTTACTACTAGGTATTGTTATACTCATCCATGCATGGGATTTTCCCATACATGCCATTTCTTATGCAGACAATCGACCATTTGATAGAGTCCTAGAGGTACGAGGGCTAGGTTGAGTATAACGAGTTAGGTATACCAATGTTTGTTCCTGTAGTAACATTGAAAAAGTAACTCACCTAATTTACATGTTGGAATTGTTTTAGTTTCATTATATTGGTCTTGTTTTTGGAACTTTTTCTTTCCATTACTTATTGTCATACTCTTATAGTGGGATTCTAGATGTATGAATGCGTGGTTATCACTTTTTTAAATTTAAAAATTGTATGGGTTTATAGATGTGTTAATGTTTACATGTATATTAGGATAAGGCCTCCCATCTATGTGTTATTTCTAATCAGTGCTGGTCTACATCCTCTAACCTATTGGGGAAGGGATTTAGGTCATCAAGACACATAAATTGTTTGGACATGTTGTGACAATGAGATTATATTAAAATATTATTGTTTATTATTACATTTATCACATATCTATTGAATTTATGGGTAAAATAAAAAAAATTAAGTTTTGGAAAATTAAATTTTTTATATGTATAAATTTAATTCGCTTGTGTTAAATTGGTAAGAAATAAATGTACTATTATTTGAAGGTAAAATAAGATTATTTTATTTGAAACTCTATTTCTGGGCATAATGGGTATAGATCATAATAAATTAAATTTATATTTATTAATGAATGAATTTAATATAATATATGGATTATATTTTTTTAAATATATTTTAACAATAAATTAACAGTTTTTACATGGAATATAAAGAAGGTAAACTCAATTTTATTCTTAAAAAAGTTTTTTTAAATGATTTTCTGTGTTTTATAAAAATATTATAAAATGATTTTATACAGTTTATAGAAATTAAATCTTGTAAAATGGATTCAAAAATTGGAATAAATAAAATTAATAAAATTTAATTATGTTAGCTTGATTTTATTTCATAATGAATTGTATAATCAATAATAAAAATTTACCACTATTTATTTTAATTTTTTTCAAGTAGTTAACCTATGAGATAAAGTTTAGAAATCACAAAAACATTGATATGGTTTAATTAGTTTATGGAATTTAAAAAATATCCATACTATAATATAATAGTTATCATATTTGAGCCACTTTTCAAGAGTGATTAAAATTATTTTATAATATTTTTGAAAATTCCAAGTGTGTCCACTCTATTCCTTATAAAAGGATTCCACCTCTTCTCTCATCTTCACACATCAAAAGCCTAATATCATGGAAAATAGATACTATAATCCCTTATTAACATCTCTAAATAAGTCATAGAGATTCCTTTTTGATCATAAAAATATCATCTCTAACAACATGGTTTAATCCTTAGGATGTTTCTAAATTAAGTGGTATAACTCTTAACTGAGTACATCCAATCATATTTATTTATCTAAAAAATTTAAATATATTGTATCCATTGAAAACTATTTAATTTATAATATTGAATATACTTTATATTTATTTTGATGATATATTAACCATTTCCCACCCACTTCTTATAAATTATAAAATTAAGGAATTGGTTGACCGTATGTGTAGACTACCACCTCCACATATGGACATGATTCATTGTCAATTACCATCATTTATTTTTGGTTATAATGATTCATTTATTGTTTATATGTGATATTATTATATAATTATTCATATATAATTATGATTTATTATATATGTTCTTCCCTTTAAATATTTGTGAAAACGATAACATCTCCCTTGTATAAATGTTCAATACCACCTTCATGAAGTGATGTGATCCATTTTTAATAATTTATTTACATCAATAATTATAAAATATTATAGGATAAATAAATTATGTAATCGTATCATGATTATGTTTCTATTGTTTATAAAAACAATACCTATGTAAGATTACCAGAACCATCGTACTAAATCATTCATGGAAAATGGATCAGTTTTCACTAAAATATTCATTTTAATGAAGATGTTTTAATAAAAAGATAATTGGAAATAATAAATGAATAATAAATAGTATTTTATGTTTGAATAAAATTATATAATATATTTATAATTAATTAATATTTATTACATTGTATATTTGATCACATACAGTGTAATATAAAACTTCTTATAAGGGTTTTTATTACAATATCATTTCATTTTTAGACTTTCAATGATATTTTTATATTATGAAATATTATATGTATGTTAAAATATAATCCCAATATATTTTTATCCTAAGACCGTTTATGAAATTTTAATTTTTATAGTGCCATTTTAATCTCCTTTTTAATAATATTTATTGAAAAAACGTTTTAAAAATAACAGCTTACAATATTTTTTCTTTGTTCAATGTATACTTTTTCCCAAGTGCATACACATCAAAAATGATTTATGAAAGTTCTTACATATAATGGAAATAAATTTATTGTTTATTTTTTTTTTCTTTTAATTTTTTTTCAAGGTATTCAAAAGGGATATTTTTAATGAATCAATTTTCTAAAAAATTCATTTTGACTATTATTCAATGGTATGAAACAAATGATTTTTTTAATGTATAAGACAAGAATGAATTTTAATTCCATCATAGTTTTTAATTTCTATGAATTTTTCTTTACATGTTTCTATGGTTATTTTCAATGAAATTTATTACATAATATTTTGAAATTTTTTAGATTTTTAAAATATTATTTTAATATGAAATGCATATTTTTCAAAAAAATATTTAAGTAATCATTTAATGTTATTTATAATGTATGATAAAATACATTGATATTACTTATGATTTAATGGAGATATGATCCAATGGTACCATCCTTATTATTTCTTTGGATGAATTATGATTATTATGATGATCTGTTTATTAGTACAATTTATTTTCCTTGTGTTATGTCGTGATGAAACGATGAAATGTTAATAGACCTCTTTTCCTATCAATGTGTTATGATATAATGATTTGATGAATATTTTATGATGATGTGGAACACATATGAATGGATTATAATTATGTTATGGATGGTCTTAAAATTATATATCCCTCCAATTCATTGTAAAAATATTGATATTTCAAGAGATAATAAGGATTCAAATCGAGATTAAACAATTTAGTGAGGGATTGTTCCCACTATAATAAATGTGGTAGTCGAACATGAAGTTTGAAATGATGTAATGGGGAGTAAACCTAATACAATATGATATCCTCATACATGATCATTGGATAAGTAAAATGTTCTATATTATTATGTGTATTCCAAAAACATAATTCTGGTTCTTATGTTATGTTATCAAGGAACACGATTGAGTATTGATGATTCTATATACTTAATACATAAGTCTTTTGTTATGAAAAATCAGTATTCCACAATTTATGAATAATGATCTTTGAATCATTGGGAATGATTATTGTGAGTTATGACCCTGTTATCATACCATTATGATCTAATTATTATCACTTATTATTTTTTATTTATATATATTATATTTAACCATATAGAGAATCTATGGTCCCCCTTTATTGGGTTTCTATTCCATAGGTTATGAAAAAGGATCTTATATTGGGTATTTCAAAGACGTGTTCTATGGGAGGTTATTATTTTGGGAGATTATTAATACCATTCACGAAATAATATGATTATGTATATATTATCCAATGACATTAAACCTTTATAGTCCATTTTCATGTATAATTGTCTATTATATTGAATATTCATCTAAAATGATGCAATATTAATTTATGAAATGATATTATAAACTAAATAGTAATACGTTTTTTGAGTTTGGTAATCATGCACATGGGTTTTCCCTACAAAGGGGACATTTTAAACATTTTTCGGACTATTCCTTATAGGGAGATATTCATGAGAGTTTGCTGATTACATTTCTAGAATAGAGTCAACGCAGGTGAAACCGAGGTTTATGTTTCCTTGGTTAAAACACAACCACTAATTAGATGATTATGTCAGATTTATTACACAATTATTTATCAACACTATATATATAATTATGCGTGATTACTCATGTTAAAGAAAAATTGGTGGTGTCATACCTGTAGTATACTCACACCTAGCACATGCATCATTATGAATGTGTAAACATAATGATCATATATATAATAAATTGGAAGACCCAATTATAGAGAGTTATGAGAAATATCTTGGTTATTAGATGGAGTACCATAATAGACTATGGAGTGACTTCGTTGTTTTTATTTACTTACCTATTTTTTGACACTCTTTTATTGACCAACAACTGTGGGAGTCATTGGTTTCTTTTCTATATAACATAAGATACATTAAATTAAATATATTTCAGCATCATTAATTTATACTTTTTTGTTATTATTTATGACTTACCTTATTTATAATGATGGTATAGTAGATATACTCATAAAACCCATTAAATCATTTCTATATTTAATATTCTTGTGAATGGGGAGACGTGCATGATGTTATGTGACACTCATGCATGAACCCTATGATTCTAGTCAAGTCATTACAAAGTGATATAAAAGGAGTTTATTCATATACGAATATTCATGATTATTATTTTAGGGGAAAATATAAATTATTTAGGGTGTGATGTAATATGGTATGGGAGTTTCATGTATTCATATCCAAAAGATGATTAATAAACCTTCAAGTTACTACTTATTGGACTGATATTACGATTATTATTTTACAGTTTCATATTGTTCTTGAATATATTGTATTGTAATGGGTTTTTATGATTTCTGGTGCATTCAAAAATAATGAATAAGAACATAGGATTACATTTCATATATATATATGAATATTTAATTATGAATGTACCTATTAGTTTAAATTATTTTTTCATTGATTATGTTTAGTGATATTTCTATTTTCCTTGATTTTGGGAAATATATGTGTTGGAATTTATTATTTTAAGAAAATAATTCCTCTTGTTATATATATGACTAAGATTGAAATGCAGGTTCAAAGGTCTATCCTTGATCCTTCAGTAATAGAAAGATAAAATTGTTTACTTATTACCAATAGCCTCATACGATAATTTTTTTAATATATTATATCTGACTATGAATTTCATTGATTGTTGCCTACATAAGTAGTTATAGGTGTTAAATTATTGTATTGGTATTTAAAATAATGTTTCCTCAACAGTATATTATGGGACCATCTAGATAAGTGGGATTTTAATCTCCTAAAGTGTATAAGTTCAACTTCTACTAACTATCATTTATAAGAATACAAGAAATCATGATACCAAATTCACTCCATCGTTTTATGATGAAGGTACATTTAAACCCAAAGTAATTTTCATAATTCCTATTCAAGTAAGAGGGGTTTTTTTAGAATAAGGATTACCACAATATATACTTTTAGCTCTATCAACCATCATCCATCTTGTTTACTGATGTCCCATAAGATATTAGACATATTGATGTCATAGAGTTGATATTTTATACAATAGAGTCCATCGGTAGATAAAAAAGTATGGTTGTATCCTTTTATGCAATAGGTAAATATGATATGTTAGTGGGGTGTTATGAACTAGGAAAGGAGACATGATGGTATAACTTAGCTTACCGTCAAGGAATAATTCATTAAGGAATTCATCACAATTATAATGATGCTGGACTATGCTCAACTGTTAATGGATATTTAGCTGGGATTGAGGATTGTGTCTTCTTAAGTGGATCATCTCCCAGAGTATCTATGCATCATTCTATGTGTGTCTAAGAATGGCATATAGAAGTACAATAAGATTGTGATTGACCTTAGATTAAATTTGACGAATCGGGTCAGGATCATCGACCTAATGATATGCATGGAGGTTCATAATAGGGACGTAATGATTGAGAATGGTAAGTATTATGATAGAGTTATTAATATTTTTTCATCCTTCTAAATAATCCAGACTAAAAAATATGGTGGAATTAAGAGGAAGGAAGATTATACAAGCCAGAGAAGTGGTGGAAAAAAGTGTAGAGTTGGCATTCTTCAACAACTTTTTTGGGAGAAATTTTTCTATTCAGTTTTAATTACTAATAGTGTGGGAATTATATATATATATATTCATAATACAATAGATATAGTATCATCTATAAAATAAGGCTGACTATCAGTATCATTTCTTCTTGAAGGAATAAAAAATGAGTTCTATTGGGGTTTGACTGAGACATAGTAATAGAGCCATGGGACTAACTAAGGTCCTCAAAAGTAGGTTCATACACCTAATATGATTATAACTCAAAAACATTAATCATATAATGGATAATTCCAAGGATGAGAGAAATACTAATTTTATAAAAATGATCAGGTTTGGGAAAAATATGAAGTGAGGACATCAACCATTTGGAGAATGGTATTAATAACATATAATCTTTAACCACTCTATTTGAAAGTTCTTCCTAATAATTTATATTGATTAAAATTATTTTTGGGATTGACTTACTGATCAAGTTAAATTATAAGTTACAACCTCTTAGTACCCCATGATGGATAATTTTGTATCATCTTTAGAGTTGTCCATGATGTTCTATTATTTTTTTTTTGATATGAGAATCTATGGGATTTACTGAACCTTAATATTAATATATTTGATTCAATATTAAGTATGGATTGGTTTACTAGTAATTTGGATTAAATTAATTTATATTGTTGATTTGTATGATTTATAATGTCGATGGGGGAAATGTTTTTTATGTGTAGTGAATTGGATGCTAGAGTAGGTGGAATCAGAATAGTCTTGGGATAGATCAGAGTTATTATGGTACACATAAACTTATTGGAAACTATGGTAGATATATCAAAATTCAATTCCTTACCTCCAACCGTGGGCCTATTTTTGGGTGTCCTCTCAAATGGATTTTTAGTACTCAATCCTATGATGGTAATTGAGATTGATATCAACATCTTGGCTAAAAATATTTACATATCAATTCCCCCTTATCATTTTGAACCAAATGTGTTTGTGTAAATCAAGATAAAAATAATGTATATTGTGGTGAAAGACTTTATTTGACAATAAACATCTCCATAGGGATCTCAAGGGTAATTTGTAAATATGGAATATGGTAGTATAATGTTGTGACTAGAAAACTAGTTTCTGAACACAATAACACTGAAAAATAATTACCTATTTATGAAGGTCTATAAATTGGTAAGATAGTTATGGGTAACTATGTGGTTCTCCAAGACTGACATGTGACTAGGAAACCCAATTCAGGACATATATGATGATATTACAAATACATCTTTTAGGATTATATATGAACCATAGGAGTATAATTTCTTGTATCTTATTTTAAAAAATGTGCCAGGGGTGTTGATGGATGTCATGAACATGATCATACATCCATAACCTAAATCCTTAATTGAAGTGTTTTCTTATAACATACTCATATACTCATAGGATTTAAGAATGTATGTAATGAAACTTTTCATCATATTGGGTACACATTGAGTGCATCAACTTTAGGCCAAATTTTTGATGTGACACTATTGGATTTAGGAGGAGTGATTTATTATGGATGTAATTTTTGAGATAAGGATTTATATGGAACCAAAGAAGGTTATAGAGGGGATGCACTGGGATAATCATATAATTTTTTATAAAATTAGGAGAATCCTTGGTAAATATAGATACCAGATACGATTCACACATGACTTATCAAATTTGGAATCACTTATGATTGGGATTACCAAGAAGCGAGTGATGTTTAAGTGGATAGATTAGTGTGTGGATGTGAATCTTTAGTTAACATGAATATTGATGAAAACGTCATTATTGACCCTTAAATATCTTGGGTTTTGATACACAACTTATTGTGAATCATCAAGATATGGGTTGGACTCTTTGTTGATACAATGCGGTCAGGTAGTTGACAATATGTCACTAAAACTATGAACTCCAATGTGAATCTACTTGATGATTGACTGGGAGTATGTATTAGAGGTCTATGATATGATATTTTGGATGAATAAAATATCAATTGAGAGGTATGATTTCTACAAAGACTACAAGATCCTCTATTATATCATTTCATAGTGGTATATTATCTTGAGGTAGAGTTGTTTGGTGGAGTATCTACCGAAATTTGACTCTATGATAGACTACACTCTTAAGAAAGGATATTTCATTACTGATTATATTAGTATGAAGAAGTTTATAAAATTAGATCTTAGTGAGAAGACATCCTAGGAGAAATATTGTTTAATAAATTTTATGGATGTGTGGTCTATAGATTTCTTGGGGGATCATGGAGTGCTAAAATGAGAATAGTTACTGATCACATCATCATTTGTGGATCGCATGAGAGAGATCCAAGAGTTGAACCTAAAATGTACTCTTATCCTAGAAAACTTGGATGGGTATGATTTTTCCCTATAGCAGTACTCATACAACTATTACATGATCGACATCAATGGGGGAGTTGTTGAGCTAGAATTAATGATAGAGAATTTGAGGGGATACTCTCATTCTTTTATATTATCCTTGTATCTACCATGGAAAGAGATATCCAATGACATCTAGAATCAATGTTTGTATCCATGTATGATGAGAGATATAACTTGTTTTTTTCAAGATTCCTTACATAATATAGGGTAAAAGTCTATAATCAACATCCCAGTGGTTTTCTTCAGGAACATTAAATGATGATATAGAAGTGGGATGCCATTATTAACTTTATGATGGGGTTACCTAAGGCTTCAAGGTATCATGATGATATACGAATGATATTTCATTAGTTGATAAAACTAGATCAAATCATAACCATATGAGAGACTGACTAAATACATGTGTTATAAAGATGTATTTCTAAGAGATTTTATGATTTCATGGAGTGAAATCCAATATCGTATCAAATAGTGACATGTTTTATTATAACATTTCTTTAGAATAGCTTGAAGAATTATTTAGGGATTCCATTGAATCTAATTGTATCATATCATCCCAAGACTATAAGATAGAGAGTTATATATAGTGATATTTAGTTCCTTGAGTATAAGATATGGGCATATGTCCTAGACTTCGGTGGAGGATGGGATGATAATATAGCCTTATTGGAGATCACATAAAAAAAGAGTTTCTGTGATACAATTCTTGTGGAACTATTTGAGGATCTATATGGATGTTTTTGCCACATACTATTATGTTGGAATGAGGTAGGAGAGGCATCAATTATTGAATTTAATATAGTGTAAGATACTTCTAAGAGTGTGTTTCTATCCAAGAAGTTGTTGGTGATCACTCAAGGAAGGCCTTCATCATATGCCTACTAGAGGAGAGGATCTTTGGAGTTCACTATTGGTGATTATGTATTCTTTTGGGTGTCACCTTGGATGTGGAATCATTTTTTAGGAGGGGAAGATGATATCATGTTTTGTGGGATGATGGATATCAAAAAACATATCATATTGGTGGATTAAAAACTAAACCTTTTTCAATGTTAACAAGAAATACATGATGTGTTCAATGTTTCTTTTCTTCATAGGTATATTCCCAATCCCAAAAATGTGATTAACTATGGAGATGTTGAGTTCAAAAAAAATTCAAAATTTTTGTAGTCCCCAATGTGGATTGATTAATAGAGAAATATAGTGTTATAGTGGATAATGGTGATACTTGTTGAAGTCTCATGGATACATGGGTGTATCTAGGAGGAAATGTGGTAGAGGGATTTAGACGTTGAAGTTCAAGTTTTCAAATTTTTCGGACAATGCCACTATAGATTCATTTTGTGGATTATAATACTTATAGTGGATATTATAAAGGCTTCAAATTATGTTTAATATATGAAATGATATCATCTCCACCCTTACCTAATGATTGTGTTGGTGTATCTTTGCTTGGGAGAATCTTAGTAGACATTAAGCAGTTTTGGCAGCATAATGTTGGTTTTAAAGCATTTTGAATCCAAAATAGGAAATCCCACACTTGCGGTGTAGTCCATAGGGATCTATACACATTATCTATACAAAAAGGTCTTATGAGAATGTATGATAAACGTTTGGTCATAGGATCGAGTTCATGGGATGGACTTGTGGCAATGACATGGGTAACATCACCATTCATGTTTTGGAGGCAATGGTGGGGGGAAACAACCCAAATAGTAGAACATGAACATAGTGGGTGTTTATTTATAGAATTTAAAGAACGCCAAGATTATTATGTAGGCCGATATTGATGGTGCGTTGACATTGTGTATGTTTTGAAATGGAAAAACTGTAAAAATTCTTCCCGAATATCATCTATTTCATAGGGGATGTGCCTAGATAAAAAATGTGGGGCCTTTGATATATTATTAATCCTATAATATCCCTAAATTAATATATTCAATAGTGTCTTGATATTTAAATAAAAATCCTTAATTTTTTTGGACTTTTTTTGTTTCATGGTTTTAGATGAACCTAATTTTAGAAACAATAGCCTTATGTGATTTATTCTGATTGACAATCCATAGGTTTTTCTAAGGGATCCATGTATTGGAAATTGTTGGTTCTTTCTCATTTGGGGAGATGAAATCGAGAAATACTGTGAGTCATTATTTTTTGGGATGAATTATTCTATTATTTTTTAATGATATTGTAATAATGTTTTTTGTGTTTGAATAGGGTGAATTATGTAGTTTATAATTTTGATCGACACCATTTTCATAATAATAACATTTATGAAGGATTTTTGGAATTATATGACATCTTAGTGGTGATTCTATTAGAGACTCTAATTTTATGAGTCTCTTGAATTCACTCCTTGATTATATTCTCCAAGAATATATATTATGGGAGGTTTCTTTCCATGCTGAGGTTGTGTATATGCTGATTAGGATAATATGACATTATGTGATTATATTCATATACAATCAATGAGTTTAATGACAATTTTTTATCCAGGTAGACTATGTCACCTACGCTTGATGTTTCTCACATATAAAATTGTGAGGTATATGAATTCTACACTGTAACACCCCGAGATTTTATAAGATATATTATTCTTAATTTCATTCATATCTTCTGTTGTACGCTTCACCAATAATATCTTTCTCTACACATAACACTGTATTATCTTGTAGTATACGCAACACTATTCTTGGCTCATGTTACACACAATTTAAAGTTCGTTTTGTGAAAATTATTCAATGAAACAATAAGTATAGATTTTGTTTAATGTATAAATGAAATAAGTTTTGATTATGTTAAACGCAACACTAAATGGAGATTTCACCACACGTAGCCCTGACTTGGCTTGCATTACACGCAATCAAGACCTTTTTCGATAGCGTGTGTAGTACGCAATACCATGTTTCAGAAAACGAGATATTATTATAATATTATTATGAAGTAACCGTTATCAATAGTAATACCCAACATTTGAAAGTTATTAAATTTTATCTTTCAAAATGGACTTCATTTTTGGATTTGGAATATCGAAATTAGTTTAGTGTGATTTTTTGGTATTTTTCTGAAAACATTCAATTTTTGATGAATAGTGAAAACACTGGGTTACTATTTAAAAACCGACTTTTTATTTAAATAATAATTTATTTTATTTAAATTTATTTTAGTTCAAAATTTATACATAATACCTGTATATGTTCAATTTAATTCATTTGATTCATTTTATAATAAATTTAGATATATAAAAATTTTATAGAACTTTTCACCGTCTTTTACCCACCTCCTAGGAGAATTTAAAATTTTACATAAAACCAAATTTTACCACCTATGTGAGTGCAATTTCAAAAATCCTAGAGACATGGATAATATCAAGGAGTAAAATGTCGTTCAACAAGATAAAATTAATTTTTGGTGAATAATAACTTTTAACTTTTATTATTACCACGGTTAAAAGTAAATAGGGTAATTAAGGGTAAAATTGATATTACTATTAACCTAATACATGTCCTAATTATATTGGATAAGTGAAATTCGTCTAAAAACAACCATATGAATAAAATATTACTCTTTAGGTCCACCTGGATTAAATTAGGACATTTATTATTATTTTATTTAAAGAAGAGTTAAAATAGTTATAATGAATGTTTATAACTAAGGCATCTTTAATGTAGGGTTATTCATAAGATATATTCGAATATAAATATTCAATAGAAATATAAAAAGATCTCCTACATTATGGTATTTTATTTATATTTTTTAGACATTAAATAATTTTATTTATTTATGACACCATGATGATGAAGTAATTACCTTATTAATGAAATATTAACATAATTGATATTATAAATACCCAAATAAATGTAATTTGAGCCTTTTTATGAATTATACTAATTTTATAGGTTACTATGACATGTTATTATTGATTCAATTAACTTTGTTCGAACTAATAATTTTTTATGATTTTCAGAAAAAATACCAAATAGTGTCAAAATTGACATAAAATAGTTTTTAAAACAAATATTATATTATTAATTGTTATTATATTCCTAAAAATATAAGTTTCGGGAAAATGGCATAGATAAGGTTATATATATTAATAAAAACCAACTTGGGGTTCGTTTGGCTTGTTATAGTAAGTTTACTAACCATATACTGTAAGAAAACAAGAATATATAGTAAATGTTAAATTATATAACTTAGTTTTAAATCTAAGTGATATGGTTAAAATATTAACCTAAACTTCTATAAAACCTATTGGTTGAGAGTATTTCGACGAATCCCCAATTTATCTTTTATATAAATCAATTTTGAGCTATTATAAACCGAATATGAATTTATTATAAAATAATATTTTATGTTTTTCCAAAGGTGCCCCTCTCCTCCCTTATAAAAAGGGCACACCTTCCCTCTTCTTTTCACACCATTTTTAGCATTGAAGCTCGGCCAAACCCAACCAATTACTCTTCTAAAACTCTCTAGTTATATCATAGATGATCTGGACTTCTCAAAATACCAACTCTAGTGACCTAAGAAGAAGTTTAAAGGAGGTGCGTCGAGGAAGAGGTAATCACTTCTACCGACTCTTTCAAGTTTCTTTCTTCTTTTACTTCCTCTTATTTAGTTGTTTCATTATAAAGTAATAAAATAAGAATTATTTATATACTTATATGTTATTATAAATATGAAACAACCCTATTTCACCTTATATCCTTCCTACGGAAAATAAAATCATCGCGCGTGCGTACGTACGGTATACCATCTCCACACCATGGTGTAATCAGTTTTTCAACCACCACCTTACTTGTATACATAAGAATTACTTATATACATATATATGATTATTATAACTTCATACTGATTCTATGATATTATATCATCCACTCCAATTCCATTCAATAAATGTGTGAACGATATCATCGCTCGTGCGTACGTACAGATTACCGTCTCCACAACACGATGAGATTCATTTTCCATGTTAACAATTCAAGAATGATAAAAAATTATATATAATATGTAATAATGAAATATATAAAATAATAATTATACTGGATTTATGTATACATATATGTATGTCATCTAATTAATTCCATTCAATTAAATAAGGAAACGAAAAACAGCATTCACGCGTACATACGACCTACCGTCTCCATGAACGGTGTATTTTTCTTCCATTTATCGATATATTATATATATATGTATATTATGAATATATATTATATATAAATCATTTTTTGTATTATGGAATTATGTAATCATGATCTATGTAATCATATTAATAATTACAAGTCAAAACATGGATGATAAATGAAACGATTTTAGCCAAAACACTGCTTTAACATGGAATTGACAAATGAACGGATAATATAAAGTCGTAAGTGAATCATCTATGATATCATAAATATTATTATGGTTCTATTACAAGTTAATAATATGCTTAAACCCACTATACAGGAGTCTTAGACACATATGGAAGAAATTGGACATAAGGTAAGGGATAATTATTCCAATCTCATTCTTATCCGAGATTGATTATTCGTAAGTATTTACCAGGGTTATGTTTATTATCCAAGTACATATGTTCTCAAATTTTTTTCATAAAATGTTTACTTTTCTTCCATGTATGTTTAAATTCATTTTTACCCTTTTTTACTTTTACTACATCATATTGAAGGAGTCTTTTATTTGATTACCATACGAGGTAATTTTTGACTTTTCTGGTAAAAGTACGAGAAGAATGTTTTTTTACTAATACGACATGACCAAATTTTTACAGTTTCATAACACCTTATTTTCATGAAGCGTATTCTACAAGATTTAATGACTATTTTCAAAAAAATCCTTTTCTTATAAAATTTCATGGAATTTTGTGAAAAGAAAATAATTGTGATGAAGAAAGGATATTTTCCTCAAGAATTTATTTCGAGTGTTTTATCAAAACCATTTTCCATATAAGATGGAATTATTTCTTATGTGTATGATTCAAGTATAATTTCTCTATGATTTACATGGTTTCACTTTTCTTATGATGAAATGATATCCATTTTTTTGTATGGATTATGTTATGATGGTATGATGTTTATGAAACCCATTTTATACTATGGGTAATGATGAATGATTTATGTTCATGTTGTGGAACAAGTAAGAATGATTTCATTATGAGATGGGTGGGACCTATATCTTCATTAAATTAACTGTGTAACGATTTATATCTCATGTGATAGACATGGATGGAACGGTATGTTAATCTGGTTCAATAATACATGACTGGAACGAGGAGTGAACTCGATTCAGAAAGGGACTTTGTCCACTAAGATGGTCTTGGCAGCAATGCCTTGGATACTATGGAAATCATAACATGTGCTTAATGGTTGCCACAATTACATTCTGTATTCCCATTCTACTTTATCATGATTAATGATCCATTTTGATCTATGCCTTACGTACTATCATGTTTTATGTCATGGATCAATATTTTGATGTTTAAATATTATGTTCATGTTTTGAAGTTCAAATGTATATGGTTTGTTTGATGATCTCCCTGATTACCCTTACTGAGCATTTGAGCTCACCCTTTATATTTTTTCTTTTCCCCAGGATATAAATAATAGTTTTAGGTATGAAAAAAGGATGTTCTTTATGGGAGATGTTGAAGATCTTTCACCAAGATTAGAAGATTATATTCGGAGCTTCCAAAGACACAAAACTATTACAGTCCTTTGGTGTCTGTTTTTGCTATTTATTAAATATTCCAAAAAAGTAATGTAATGTCTATGTGCATCATGCTTTGGGTCTCTACAGTTGGTATCGGAGGAAATCATTAGTCAATATTTGGAAACTAGGATGCAAAAACATTAGTGAGATCCCTAGAGATATTTCTAAGGTATGTCTAGGGATATCCCTAAGGTTATGTATATGTATAAGTTATAGTCATAGAATTACGGTAACAATGTTAGAACTAAACCTAAGATGTTAGATATTGATGGTACTCTCCCTTTATTATGTTATTTTACCAAGCATGATTTTTGCCTCTCACACTATTCATTTTGTGTTTTAGACGATGGTTGGAACCCGAAGGCACCGTGTTGATCAATATAATGGACAATGCAATGATTTTCCTCCTGAACAAACCAATTTCATTGGAAATAGAGTGAAAAATCTTGTTTCTATACTTACACAAGCTAGGAATCATTTTGGACTTCCAAATGAGCAGAGAAGGGAACAATATTCTATTGAGTCCTTCATGAGGCAACAAACACCTTCTTTTAGTTGGTCTTCTGATCCACTTATTTCTGAATAATGTATCAGTAACATTGAAAAGATATTTTTCATACTTCGTTTTTCGGAACATGAAATATTAATTCTGGATATTTACCGTTTAGAAGGTGAAGCAGATCAATGGTGGACTCTAATTAAGAATACAAGTCCCCGAGATGAAATTGAATCCATGGAATGGGATGAGTTCAAGAACTTATTTTTCAATAATTACTTCCCTCGTATTCTTAGAACAAATATAGAAAAGGATTTCCTTGAGCTTAAACAAAAGGATGATGAATCTGTTGGAATATACAAAGCTACTTTTACAAGTCTTGCAAGGTATGCATCTGGATTTATCATCCAACTTGAAGCTAAAGTTGATCGATTCTTTAGTGGATTAAAACCAAGTCTTCGAAGGGCATTAACTAGAAGAAACTTTAGTAGCTATGAAGAAATTGTGTGTTATGATATCAAGGTAGAAATGGAAGTTGCCGTTACATATCTATCTCATGGTTTTGACAAGAAACCAAAGATGGAGTTCAAGGAAAAATATCAGAACAATGGTGAAAATAAGACGAAGGTTTCTTTATGCTCAATGTGTGGAATGAAGCATGGTGTAGTTTGTCTAAAAGGTACTAGAAAATGTTTCAAGTGTGGAAAAGAAGGTTATCGAGATGCTGAGTTCCGAAGTAATGGGAAAAAGGATTCTAATGATGTAAAGACTACATAGAATGCCCCACCAACACTTCAATGCTTCATGTATAAGGAAATGGGGCATTATGCTAATTAGTGCCCTAATCCAAGGGTTAATGATGATCAACGTGAGCAACCTCTTAAGGAAAAGGATAAAGGGAAGTCACATGCGATCACTATTTGTGATGTTGAGTATGATAATGATGTTGTGTAATGATTAAGTGTTTATGTAATGGAATTTCAAAATAGTATCATGGAATCACATTTATGGAATCATGGAATTTTGGAATATCTATGTACTGGTTTTCAATAATTATATGCTACCGGTAACCATGAAAAGTGATTGTAATATTTTTGGAAAAAAGATGATATGCCCATAATGAAGCAATAAAGAAAAAAAATTAAATGAGCTCGTGACTGATATAAGGACAAAGTTATATCATGGTTTGAGTATTTAGAAATTTTGGGATTTTGGTATGTGAAAAGTGTTAAATTTTGAAAACATCCATTGTTTCACTAATGGTCAATGGGTATTCATTTTTCAAGATAATATATTATTAAGGTATTCACATGTTTGTAATTTAACCAAAAAGATATATCATATGATATATGGAGGATAAATGATGGTATTCACATGCTCGGCAGATGACAGTTCTAGTAATTGTTTTCTTTATACTATGAGCTTAGACATAAGTATTTTGGATAAGACTAAATATTTGAATGGATTATGTTGGATATAAATCAGTATTATTTAAGGATAGAATTTTTTTCGATATTATTTATGGAATTTTATAATAATGTTTTTTTAGAAAAAGGACAACCTGCAGGATGGGCGGTAACCCGTCGCATCGGACAAGGCTGTGGGAATCGAACCCACAACCAAAGTGCGACATTCCTTTATCGCCTACCACTGGCCTACGAGAAGTCCCTGGTTAGTAGAAATTAGTTTTATTTTATTAATCGGTATGGTAGATGAAGTATAAGTCCACTGTTGGAATCATATATGATTAATCTCAATATAGATGGACTTATGTATATTTAATAACTTATGCTAACCATTTTGTGTTAGAAACAGGTGGGATGACATATCATTCTATCGCATGATCTGCTTACACTTCATGAATGACAAACTCCACTTCATTTCATCAAATAGTGATGAAGTGGAAATTTTTAATGGAATGACCAATGATGATATTACACTGAAATCAAGTAATTATTTCTCCTTATGTAAAAGTTCATCAACGTTAGGGAAATGCTCTTGGAAAACAAAAATGTTTTTCTAGTACTCATATCTGATGAATCATATGGTACCATAGATCATCACAAATTTATGGCTTTGTGATTTTTTGATTTTTCATTTCCATTTTTTCTACCACTCTCCATCAGAACATGATGGTTATATTTCTCTTCCATATCCATATTTTCACCTATGTTCTCCTATGTGGAAATCCATGGATAAGTTAATTTGGGTAACCGTTACGTTTCATACATTATTTATTAAAATTAATATTTTGTATTCCTTTTTATGATGTGGGTTTCTATTAAAGAGACATCCAAGTAGTTAACGATTTATTACCTCGTTGAATTTCAAGGGTGAAATCCATTTTAAGGGGGGTAGAATGTAAATCCCTGAGATTTTATAAGACATATCCTTTTTAATTTATTTCATATATTCTGTTTTACGCTACACAAAGATTATCTTTCTCTATTCACAACACCGTTTTAGCTTACAGTATACACAACACTATTCTTGGCTCATGTTACACACAATTTCTTGATTGTTTTGTGAAAATTATTCTATGCAACATTAAGTATAGATTTTATTTAATGTATAAATGAAAAAAGTTTTGATTATGTTATACGCAACACCAAACAATGCTTTAACAACACACAACCCTGACTTGGCTTGCATTTCACGCAATCAATACATTCTTCGATCGCTTTTGTAGTACACAATACCAAGTTTCACTAAATGAGATATTATTATAATATTACTATGAACTAACCGTTATGAATAGTAATACCCACTTTTTGAAATTTTAAAATTTTATCTTTCAAAATGGACTTCATTTTTGGATTTGGAATATCGAAATTAGCCTAGTGTGAATTTTTGGTATTTTTCTGAAAACATTAAATTTTTGATGAATCGTGAAAACATAGGGTTACTATTTAAAAACTGAATTTTTATTTAAAAAATTATTAATTTTATTTAAATTTATTTGAGGTCAAAATTGATAAATAATACCTATATAATATCAATTTAATTTATTTGAGTCATTTTATAATAATTTCAGATATATAAAATTTTTATAGAACTTTTCACCGTCTTTTACCCACCTCCAAGGAGAATTTGAAAATTTACATAAAACTTAATTTTACTGCTTCTATGAGTGGAGTTTCGAAAATCTGAGAGACACGGTTAATATCAGGAAGTAAAATGTGGTACAATAAGATAAAAATAATATTTGGTGAATAGTAACATTTTACTTTTATTTACCATGGTTAAAAGTAAATAGGGTAATTAAGGGTAAAAATGATATTATTATTACACTAACACATGTCCTAATTCTATTGGATAAGTGAAATTAGACCCAAAAAAATTTTAGGAATAAAATATTACCCTTTAGGTCCACTTGGATTTGATTAGTACATTTATTATTATTTTATTTAAAGAAGAGTTA
Organism: Viscum album; assembly: GCA_963277665.1. Classification (NCBI taxonomy): domain Eukaryota; kingdom Viridiplantae; phylum Streptophyta; class Magnoliopsida; order Santalales; family Viscaceae; genus Viscum; species Viscum album. Next base: position 474,784,061 of record OY728128.1, read on the forward strand.
AAATAGTTAAAATCAAAGTTTAATAAATAAAGCATTTTTAATGTAGGGTTATACATAAGATATATTCAACTATAAATCCTCATTATAAATATGGAAAGATTTCCTATATAATGGTATTTTATTTATAATTTTTAGATATTAAATAATGTAATTTATATATGACACAATGATGATGTAGTAATTACCTTAGTAATGAAATATTAACATAATTAATATTATAAATACCCAAATAAATGTAATTTGATACTTTTTATGAATTAAACTAATGTAATAGGAAAACATGAAATGTTAGTATTTATTCAATTAACTTTGTTCGAACTAATTTTGTTGTTATGACTTTCACAAAAAATCAATTACCAAATAGTGTCAAAATTGACATAAATAGTTTTTAAAAAAATATTATATTATTAATTGTTATTATATTCCTAAAATTCTAAGGTTCGGGTAAATGACATAGATAAGGTTATATATATTAATAATAAACCAATTGGGTTTAGTTTGTCTTGTTATAGTATGTTTATTAACAATATAGTGTAATAAAACAAGAAGACATGGTAAACGTTAAATTATTTAACTTAGAGTAAAATTTAAATGATAAGGTTAAATAGTAACCTTAAATTTTCTAAAACCTATTGTTTGAATTTATTTCGACCCATCCACACTTTATCTTCTAAATAAATTATTGTGGAGCTATTATAAACCAAATATGACTTTATTAGAAATTAATATTTTAGGTTTTTCCAAAGGTGCCCCTCTCCTGCCTTATAAAAAGGGCACCACTTCCCTTTTCTCTTCACACCCTTTTGAGCCTTCAAGCTCCACCAAAACCTGTCAATTACTCTTCTAAACCTCTCTAGTTATATAATATAGGTTATGGTCTTCTCAAAAGACCAACTCTAGTGCCCTATGAAGAAGTTTAAATGAGGTGCATCGAGGAAGAGGTAATCTCTTCTACCGACTCTTTCAAGTTTCATTTTTCTTTTACTTCCTCTTATTTAGTTTTTTCATTATAAAGTAATAACATCAGTATATATTATATAATTATATGTTATTATAAATATGAAACAACCCTATTTCACATTCTATCCATCCTATGGAAAATGAAATCACCGCCTGTGTGTACGTACGAAATACCGTCTCCACGTCGTGGTGTAATCAGTTTTTCCACCACCACCTTACTTGGATGGGTATAATGGTGTAAAGAATAACTATATATGATTATTATAACATCATAATAATTCTATTATATTATATCATCAACTCCAATTCCATTCAATAAATATGGGAACGATATCATCGCTCATGCGTACGTACGGATTACCGTCTCCACGACGCGATGAAATTCATTTTCCATGTTAACAATTCAAGAATGATAATAAAGTATATATAATAGGTAATCAGGAAATATATGACATAATAATACTACCGGATTTATGTATATATATATATGTATGTGATCTACTTAATTCCATTCAATTCAATAAGGAAACGAAAAACAACGTTCATGCGTTTGTATGGCCTACCATCTCCATGAATTGTGTATATCTTTCCATTTATCAATCTATTATGTATATGTATATTATGAATATATATTATATATAAATCATGATTTATATTATGTAATTGACAAATCATGATCTATGTATACATATTAATAATTACAAGTCAAAACACGGACGATAAATGAAATGATTTTACCCGAAATGCTGCTTTAACATGGAATTGACAAATGAACGTATAATATAATGTCGTAAGTGAATCATATATGATATCATAAATATTATTATGGTTCTTTTACAAGTTAATAATATTCTTAAACCTACTATACAAGAGTTTCAGACACATATATACGAAATTTAACATAAGGTATTGTATAATTACTCCAATCTCATTCTTATCCGAGATTATTTATTCGTATCTATTTACTGGGGTTATGTTTATTATCCATGTCCATATGTTCTCAAAATGTTTTCATAAAATGTTTAATTTTCTTCCATGTATGTTAAAAGTCATTTTTACCCTTTTTTACTTTTACCACATCGTATAGATGTAATATTTTATTTGTTTACCATATGAGGTACTTTTTGAATTTTCCGGCAAAAGTACAAGAAAAATGTTTTTTTAACTTATACGGCATGAAAAAATATTTACGGTTTCATAATGCCTTATTTTCATAATGATTATTCATCAATATTTAATGAATATTTTTTAAAAAAAAACCTTTTATTATAAAATTTCAGGGGATTTGTTGAAAAGAAAATGATTTTGAAGAAGAAAGGATATTTTTCTCAAGAATTCATTTCAAGTGTTTTATCAAAACCATTTTCCATATAAGGTGGAATTATTTATTATGTTCATGTTTCATGTATAATTTCTCTATTATTTACATTATTTCACTTTTCTTATGATGAAATGATATCCGTTTTTTGTATGGATTATGTTATAGTGGTATTATGTTTATGAAACCCATTTTATACTTCGGGTAATAATGAATGATTTATGTTCATGTTGTGGCACAAGTAAGAATGATTTCATTATGAGATGGGTGGGACCTATATCTTCATACAATTCATTGGGTAAAGATTTATATCTCATGAGATAGACATGGATGGAACGGTATGTTAATCTGGTTCAATGATACAGGACTGGAATGAGGAGTGAACCCGATTCAGAAAGGGACTTTTTCCACTAAGATGGTCTTGGCAGCAATGCCTTGGCTACTTTGGAAATCATAACATGTGATTAATGGTTGCCACAATTACATTCGTATTCCCATTCTACTTTATTGTGATTGATGATCCATTATGATCTATGCCTTACGTACTGTCATGTTTTATGTCATTGCTCAATATTTTTATGTTTAAATATTATGTTCATGTTTTGAAGTTCAAATGTATATGGTTTGTTTTATTTTCTCCATGCATACCTTTACTGAGTATTTGAGCTCACCCTTTATATGTTTGCTTTTCCCCAGGATATAATGAAAGGTTTTAGGTAAGAAAACAAAGGATGATCTTTATGGGAGATGTTGAAGATCTTTCACCAAGATTAGAAGATTATATTCCGAGTTTCCAAAGACACTAAACATTTACGGTCCTTTGGTGTCTGTTTTTTCTATGTATTAGATATTCTGAAAATTTAATGTAATGCCTATGTACATCAATCTTTGGGTCTCTACATACATGACATGATGTGATGCTTTAAATATTATCCTATACCCATTTATTTTTGGTGTTTTTCCTCTATATACTATAGTTGAGAGTGTAGGTTGAGGAATATGGACTACCCATCCCAAGGGTGTTTTTTCTGATGTTTGGTCAACTTGTGCATGGGATATCTTCTCATGGAGGATGATTCAGATTAATTTTTTAGAATATCCAATTGGGGGGGATCTCTCCAATAAGAATTCGGCAACATTAAAGATGTTTAATCTGAATGTACATGGGTTAGCAAATAAAGGGAATGTATCTGACATGTTTTTGGAAAATAATATTGATTTGGATGTTTTAGATGGTGGGTTGACTACATTTATAGCATTGAGTTGAAACAGATCCAACCTGGATTTTTTCTTAGTTAGTGCACAACTGCTATGTGTATTACTACATGTTGTTTCTTTCGAATTTATTTATCATTAGGACATATAATGTTATGAATTTGAACTCAAGTTAAGGATGTATTGTTTATTCCCTTCTTGATTTCTAATCAAATTCCACATTGGCATCTCAATGTCTATACATGTTTCATGATCAGTGTTAATGAAAGGGAAATGCCATAGGGGGATAGGAGATAGAGTATTGATATTGGAGGAGGTTTCATGATAGACTCAAGAGTGATGTTTTTATATTTATTTATTACCTAATATTCTCACACTCAATTTTGACTATACAATTTGGTGGTCCTAATTATATTTTCTCTAAAACATTAAATAAGTTCCATTGTTTTTTTTCAATACTATCTATTTATGCCAATCTGTAATTATTTATCCTTTTCAATATTAACATTGAGGGTATAATCGCTCCACTGAAAGAATTAGAACCCTCAATAGTAGTCAGAAACCTCTTTCATGTGGGGAGGAACACATGAGAACATGTTGCAATCAATAATGAGGTTAGTTATCTAGAAATGGATTGACATCTATTTTTCCATATATATTTATATTATAATATTTAAAGTTAAATATGTACTATCTTTCATACCTTCCATATTTATGTTTATCGCTGTTATATTTTTTTATATATCTTTTATATGTTTGTGTTACTACAAAACAATACAAAAAGGCCCATTGTGTATCTTATTCAGCACCCGTGACATTTTTTATCACTTTTATAATGTTTCAAAAAAATTAGCCATATAGATTTTCAATTTTCAATTTTTCATATTTAATTATTCAATATTTTGTAAATATATTTACTCATCTTTTGAAAATGATTTATAATTTTATTTTTATCTTCATTTTCATGAAAATTTCACCAAATGTATTTAATTTTTTTCCTTTATTTCTCATATATTTCCTTGAATTACATGAAACAACCATCACTTATTATTATTTCACATCACTCATGCATAATGTTTTGTATTATCATATATATTTTTACATTATGTGATTAAATTCTAGAAATCGTCATATCCAATACTTGATTGCTTTTTTTATGACACCATATGAAAATATTTTTTAACCTTTTCAATTTCCACTATTTAATCAAGTTATGATGACTGATTTATTTTTTATGGAACACATAAGTGCGTATTTATCACCTTATTATGGGTCTTAAAAAATAAATAATAAAAAAATGTATTAGGTATTTCATTATATATCAGGATATTAGTATGGGACATGGATATTGATTCCCAATCCACTATTTTGTGGCATATATGTAGTGATGCTAAATCCAATTTGTTGTGGGATATTGTTAGTGATTACCCATCAATAATTTCATGGAATATGTGTAGTTTTTTTCGAATCCATAATATTACCATTGATAAATATTTTTGATTCCATATTATAATGAATGGTATATGTTATTCATTCATTATTAATGTTATATAGTGCTACATTTTTATTAATTGATCAATGATTATTATATCATTCTTGTTGGTTACATATTCTATTTTTAATTTCGTATTCCATTATTTATTTCATTCATTTTATGATAATATTAATCTCATTTTTACAGAATAATAATAAGTTATCGATCAATCATTAACATTATATTCCCTTCACTATTCATTTGGGATTACTTTTATAACATTTCCTAATTTCTATAGTAAGGAAGAAGAATGTTTTTAACATATATCAAAAATTGAATTTAAATATAAGAAATTATTATGACAAAAAATTAGTTGTTTATATAGATAATCTCATAAGAAACTAAACTATTAGGTTGATGGAGTGGGTTTCATTATTTATATGATATTAATAGTCATGTAATATGATGTAACTGTTTTTGGATTGCCTCTGTTCATATTAAGCAAGTTAATTATTTGTGTTTGTATCATAAGATCAAGGTGTAGGAGTGTAGGTATTTTTTAGTGTATCATTTTAAATATATTTTTGATAAAAATTTCAAGTATTTTATTAAATAATTTATTAAGATATGATATGGGGAGATCATCGGACGATAAATATTTACAATGGGAAATACATTGGTTATTCATGAATTCGTACATAACTTATTTAATGTTTAATATCGTGGTATGATACATGGTACATAGAAGTTTGGTTATGAAATAGCATATGGTAACTCAGTTATTTTACAATCACATGAAAATCAGGTAGATATTAATTAAATAAGATCATTAATTCTATAGATGTGAAAGGGATTTTTAGGTAGTGGTTTAGTTTATTTTTTATTTATTGGTTAAGAATGTCATATAAACCATGATTGGGTTCTCTAGTGTGAAATATATGGTAAACGTACTAGTTGAGCCTCATATGGATTATTTATATGATCCACTAGTTATAGATTATATGAATTGAGGATTATATATTGGTTGGATACATGGAAAATATAAGCGGTGTGTTATAATAATGGGTTTGGATAAATCGTAACAAGATTATAATGATTTATGTGACCATGTAAATAATTTAACAATCGATTGTATAATAGGATAATTATTTGAAAATTAATTTCATTTAGGTCTTGGTTTATGAAAATATTACAGAATAGACCATAGTGTTATAGAGAAACATGAAATTGAATGGGTATTTGTATATAAATGGTTTTTATCATTCATAGAGGATTGAAAAAACAATAGAAAATGGTATATTAACATGACGATGGATTTTTATTTAATTTTATATATGATTTATTAAAGTAGTTGTCAAATTAAATATGGAATATACCAAAGGTGTAAACTAAGAATTTGTAAAATGGAATAGTGTGATGGTGTCTCTTTTATAATGGTAACCTAATGATTTCCAATTAGTGAGGTGTGTTTGTGGGTGGATAATGAATCCTGAAATGGAAATAAAATGTTTATGTGAAATCTACAATTTCTAATTAGTTACTAATCTAATACAGGCCAATGAGGTAAATAATGAATTTAATATTTGTATTATTGTGTAATTACCCAAGGAGTTATGTGATTTATTGTGTGTGTGTTAAAAAAAGTGAATGACTAGTAGGTAAAAAGAGTTACATCGTGGCTTGGATCGCATGAGACCCACCTAGAAGGCGGATCTATCTGAAAAATGTCAAAAATACCCATAATTAATAGATTTTACACTATTGAATATGGCTTAAAATAATATTGGGGTGGCTATTCACACATAAATAATTCCTATGGTTGATGGAAGAATATAACAAAAACATTGGATGGCCCATTCATATAATGTAATGACATGTAGATATAAATCATAGAGCCAAAGGGGCCACTAAAATCCTATATTCCAAATAGTTGATTTATATATAAATTATATAAGAGAATTGTTATTTTATTATTAATAAATACAAATTAAATAAAAAATAAAGAACAAGTACACACTTTCTAGAACAAGATGGACAATAAATATATGGTAATCGGCCACTGGCCAAATCACATAGTTGATGCTACTAAAGGCTCAACCTCTAAATCCTGCAAGTCTTGTCTACCATATCCATCTTTAATTTTTACCTATGCACAAGGAGAAAATATAAAGCGTTACCTATGTACATTGAAACCATATCGTGTATAAAGGTAAGGGTTGGGTCCAACTATCAAGGTTGTATCCTCAATCCCTATGTAATATTGACTGTTGTTGTGATCAATAGGTTGTTAATTAAATAAATATATACAGATTTATATATTTCTCAGGAATTGAAACCACCTTGAAATATTACTTAATAGCGCACCAATATACATGTAGGGTCATCAGGTTTAATCAATTCCACCTTGAGTGAAGATTATTCATATCATGTCCAGTGATTGAGTGTCTCCAAACATGTAATACAACTTTGGGGGGCCATGTAATACCCTATGAAAAATACCTATTCCCATAGTTACCTTGTCCAGTGCTAGAGTGTGTATGATAATTCTACATTACGATTCCAAAAAATATATAGCCTATGTTCAATTCCAACAAGCATGACCCTCTCAATATGTTAGCATCAGACACAATAGCCAGATCATATGAGAAAGTAAAAGGCATCTAACTGAAAAATAATTATGAATCTAGGGCCTTTTTCAATGAATTCCAAACCAATAGAACATCTGAATCAAGGGATCATGTCCATGTAATTTCAAACTGATAAAATATTCAACTATGAATAATAACCCATTTTTTCAATATATTATTTTCTCTATAAATAATCATTATATTCGATAACATGTATTATATTCCCCGTTGAACTAAATTGAGACTTGACCAAATAGATAAATATTCTTTAGAAAACAACAAAAAAAAATCTATTAAATAAGATCATATTATATAACTAATAATATTCTTCAAATTTGAGGTTAAATAATAAATGTGATTTAACTATTCTCTCAAATAATTTTTAAAATTATTATATTAATTTATAAAAAATAATATTGAAAAATTTTAAATGATAATATATAATATATCTGTGTATAAACTACTGTAAAATAATTATATAATGTTGAACCTTATATTAAATAATCCTAAAGAAACCTATATGTAAGAAGGTTCGTTTTTAATAAAGATATTTTATCATTATGTATTGAAATTTCATTCAAAATATAAGTATATAATTGTTTAATAAATAATTAAATTAAATAAACATAATTTTATAATATAGAATGAAAAACTATCTTAGGGATAAATTTTTATATTTTTTTGAGGAAATTGATATTTTGGTGAATAATAATTGTTTTCCATAACAAGTCTATTATTACTGTATCAGCTTCTAAAAAGTACTTAGATTTTTTTTAAATATATTAATTTAACAAATAGGTATTTTAGGAATAATTGGATTCATTTTAAATATATTTTTTAAAACTCATAAAACCAATGTTTTTCCTTATAAAAAACTAATATTTTAAATTCAAATAATTTTTTTTCTTAAATTTAATTTAATTAATTTATTTTTATAAAAAAATTATTTTTTTCATAATTTTAATGAAGAATAAATATTTTTCATAAAACAATTATCATGAAAATTAAAAACATTGATAGATTTATTCTATAAAACTTTTATGCATAATGAACATGCCTTCTTAAAAAATATATTTATGTGTTATTAGAATTTATATTAAAATTAACATCTCACATCCTCATAAATATAACATAGTAAAATGGTATTAATATTAATTATACAAATAAAAAATTTAATCATTTAATCAAATTTTCATTTTTGTTAATAAAATATATTGCCTAGGGAAAAATAATGTTAACCTTGGTAATAGAAAAAATGGTAAAAATATAAAATAAATGATAAATTATTTAATATCTCGAAAAAACATCCAAAAATCATTATGATGATAGATATATTTAGAACTACATTTATCCTCTCCAGTAGTTTTTATTTTATGAGGCACTATACATGGTAAATGAAATTCTTTTTACATTATGTTATTAATATTTACAAAAATACCATTTTATTGCCTTCTAAAAGGGTATCCTTCCACCCATTCATTCAACACACATTCCTTATAATTTATTTATTAAACTCTTCTATTTTCATCCACCTATAAACCTATCTCGCATTATTTTTATTATAATGGAAAAATGTTTTCATGGGGCCTCTATATTTGAGGATACATGTAAGAGAAAACAAAATCTCTCGATGATGTTACAGACATGTGTAGATCGAATCAAGAAAAAGGAAAGGTATTCCACTCTATTATTCATTGTTTTAATTATTAAAGATAATGAACAATTTATATTTCAATTTTTTCTAATTTTCTAGTGTTTTAAAAGTCTATCATATTACATCATTATTATATAACTATTACCTCAATGATTAGGGTTCTTATAATTAATCCATATCTAAAATTTAAATATTAAAGTAATTTTTTTTATTATTAAACATGAAATAATTTATATGGGTTATCTATATCCAATTTAATAGTTTTTATCATTTCTCACTCAGTATTAATTATATTAAAATTTATATCTTAAAAAATAACCTTTAAAGGGTTGTCATTCGAAAACTTCTAATGTTGTAACAGTCTTATCTACTCAATTCTTGTTATATTAGGTCATCATCATTATTAACTGAATATATATTTACCGATTTATTTTATCCTTACATTATCATATTTTACATTTTACTTCATTTATTAATATTGCTAATTTTTTCTCATTATTAAATTTTTATGATAATTTTTTATAAATAAACGTACCAAATTTGTAAGAATAACTCCCATTCTTAACAATCAATCACTTATTATATGTCAAAGAATTACTTCCTGAATATTTTATACTCTAATTTTATTATTAAAATATTCATTATTTTCATTGATTCTCAAATTTATCTATACCCTTTTTTTAGAATTATGATATATGACTCGTTTTATGATGTGTGATTTCAAATAACAGTATTTGAAAATATTAAAAAAAACTCTATCTTTTTAGAAGAAATTTTTTTAATCCATATGAAATTTATATTGATAAACTCTATGTATTTAAATCGATCAATTATTGGAGGCGATTTTTCAAATTAAAATTTTCAATTTACCATTTTTAAGAATATCTATTCCAAGGAACCCATAACGTCGCCTTTTTATGATAATATAATGATTTCTAAAATTTAATTCTTTCTTAACATCCAAGTGAAAAAATATTTCCACCATAATTTTATTCTATATGAATCTTCCTTTATATATGTTCAATTTTTAGTGGAATTTTATTTCTCAATGTTTTATAATATAATTATCTTGATGTTTTTTCAAAATATCTTGAATATTTATTTTTTCCTAAGTGATTTATGTAAAACTACTAAAGATATTCCTATCTTAATCCATTTTCATTGAAATATATAATTATTTATCATGGTTATTATTCAAAATTTACCATCTACCTTTTTTTAGATGGCTTCTAAAGTTTTCTTCTCTATTAAATAAATAAACTTGTGTTGCCATTTTTTACCTAACCATCCTCCATAAATAAAAATAACTTTTAATCAATTGTATTTACTTTTGAATACTATGTGTTTAATTTTATTTATCTATGGGTGTTAACCTATATTCAATATATATATATTATGTGAAAATTATTTAATTAGTCATATACCGTTTATTTATTTGGTGCAAATTATTTATGATTTATTATGATCATTGAATGTTATTTAGCTAGAATATTGCTTGATGTTAGTAGATAAATATTAATTTTATATAGGTTATGATCATGTTATACATTTTATTATCATTGGGTAATTATTAATATTATATATATTTTTATTCATTTTTCATGATTATTAGAAAAGTTGATTACTTTTTTACTCAATATCTCACATCATAAATGAATTAAATATTAGCAAGTGAGGGGTGGGGCCCAAAGTTATAGATCACCTCATTGCATTAAAATTTCAAATGATGAAAACATGTTTGGGAATTTTTTATTACTTACCAATTCAATAATATGTCATGGTAGCAGTCAGGAAAATAAGAATGATCCATGGTCTATCGTCCCGACAAAAAGAATGATTCCTTGGTTAAGGCATTCATTGTAGGTCATGATGTATATCATTATATCTTCACCCACCAAATGTCCAGTTACTATTTTCCATGTCATCTTCTTCATTTTCATTATTATCATTTTATTTATTAGGTTTTTAGTTTCATTTTATTGTTGCATTATTATGATTATCTATTCATAGCATATTTTTTATATCATTATATTCCCGATTAGGATCCTTGATTGTTATCAATTATATATACCATTATCGAGTATTTTGGACCACCATTACTATTTTTCATTTTCCCCCATTTGGGAATAAATATATTATTAGTGATATGTCTCATAGATTATTTTATATAGAGAATTGTTGAATTATTTTCAATACATGTTATAGATTGCACATTTTCTAATATTGTGGGAAATTATTCTTATTGATAAAATGATCATAGGTTCTTCTAGTAAACTTTTCCTCCTAATTATCTTAAACAATAAATCTAATTTCTTTTAATGTATACTCTCAATAACTTCTAGTTATATATTATTTTGTATGTTTAAAATTGTATTGTTTGATTTCATTTCAATACCTGTAGATAGAGAAGTTTATCATTCAAACCAAATTATATATGTCTATGTATAAGGAACTAAAAACTATATTAATATAATGTTTTTGATAACATATGATTTTATGATTTCATATGAGGATAAAAGATATGTTAACAAGTTATTTTTGACCATTATTTGAAAGGTATTGATAACACTATTGGTTTATTTAATATTTTCTCGAGAAGGATAAGTGAATATTATTGAAAAACTAAGGGATAAGTCTATTGGAAAGGTATATAAATAATATAACATTCATAAATTTTGTTAATGTATATATTGAGTGGTTAAGAAAGAAATTAAATTCAAATATTGATACTAGAATGTGAATGTGGTTGTATAAAAAATTCACCTACAGGTAATCACCATGGAAATGTTTAGTTGAGTATCAACTCAAAATTCACTATAGTGCTTGATGAGAGGGCCTAAGATAACAATATTATAAACAAACTCCTAAGGGATATGATTTTGTTATTGAAATTCCATTTAAAAACCATTATAAAATTTTAAGTTCTATGTTAACAACTTATTCTAGAGAGCCTAATAGAAATATGACATTGGATAACCAAGTATTGAATATATAGAGACATAGGTTGAATTAAAAGTATCATTTGTTAAATAAAAAGGAGACATAGGAGAAGAAAACCTCATATTTATATTTTTATATTCATATTTTGGTTATTATTATAAATTTTTTTGTTTTTGTACTTCATTGAAACATGAATATGAATATGAAACTAAGTAGGATATGTATTTAGAAACCACAATGTCTTATAACAGAAAAATAGAAAATACCTAAACTATTCAAAATCATTATATATAATTTTTATGATTGAAAAGGGGATTTTCACAGTTTTTGGAGATTTATATCTTAATATAAATTAATTATTGATACTCATAGTTATTTTCATTAGTGAGTGTTATTTATCAATGATTATCTAGAATATACTAAATGTCATTTGAAATATGGTAATTATTATTTTATTTTTATTCATTATTTATATTATAAATATCAATTAATATATACTAAATTATATCAATAACATGGAATATTGAGTTTATGATAAGGTTATTTTTTAGAAATAACTATTTAATAATAGATTTTTTGTAGTCAAATATTATGTTTAATATATGCTTGATTTTTTGGTACTAAAGGTTTTATTGCATTTATAAAATATGAGAAATGGTGTATTGATATATTTTGAATTGATTTTTGTTTTAAGAAAAAGTTAGTAATGATATTATTTTTGAATTTTATCTCATTTTTTTGATTAAGATATATTTTTACTAGTTTTTGAATTTTTTAATATTGATTAATAAATTTTACAGTTAATGATAGTGTTAATTTGTGGAAAAATATATAATCTCAATCTTTTCTAGTGTCTTGTTTTTTCAAATGGTTTTTTCAAAGGTATATTATAGATAATAGAGGATTATGGTGTATATGACTATATGGATGATGATTTTATTGAATATTCATATATATATATATATATAACATGATATAGAAAATAAAAGTGTTTTAGATATCATATTACAATATATATCATGAGTGATAAATATATTAACAAGACCCTCATCTACATTCCTCATTATGAATAACTAAAAGTATGAGGATGAAATTAATTTAAAGGGGGAGAATGTAACAACCAAATATTTCACTATATAAAATTTCTGTTAAATAAAAATCATGTTCATTAACTTATTTTATAATGAAAACTAATAAATAATAATCCACACCACAATGAATAAATATTATCATAAATAATATAATAATAATAAAACTTGTAGTAAATTTTATTATATTTTTCAATTAATAAATTATTTCATTTAGTGTATAAGTAATTAATGTGATTTAACTATTCATTATCAAATAATTTATAAAAGAATGGTATATTTTATCAAATTATTTTAAATGAAAAAAATTTAAATGATAGTGTACAATATTTAAATGCATAAAATAATATATTATCATTATCTTAAACGGAAATTTTTTAGATATAATAGTAAAAAACATAATGTGTAAAATAGTTATTTATCAATAAAATCATTTTTCCATTCTATTTTTTATTTTCATTGAAGATATTATTATTAAAATTTTATAATTATAATTAGTTTAAATGAAAATGAATTTTTAATATTGAATAGAAATATTATCATAGTTTTATATTTGGATAATTTTATGAGATTTTTGTTTTCTAGATCAACAGTGAAAAATATATATTTTTTCCAAAACAGTGATTTTTTAACATTATAAAAATTTAATAATATCTTCTAAATTTTTAAAAACATTAAATATACTAAATAGTTAATTAATGAAGACTTTAATAAAAACTATAGTTTTTTTTAATCTACAAAACCTAGGTTTACTATGATAAAACAAACGTAGTATATTTAATTATAATAAAAATGTTTTTTGGTCATTTCATTTAGATAATTATTATTTTCAGAAACATTTTTTTTTTATTTCACTGAAATAAAAATATCATTTTTTATAAACAAATTATGTTAGTCAAAATAAAAAATGATAATTATATCCTACAAAAAAATTGTCCTTTAAAACACATGATTCCTAACATCTTTTTTTAATTACTAGTGTTTATGTTGATATTAATAGTTAATCCCCCCTGGAAAAATTCATTGATAAAATAATTGTAATATTTAAAATAAAAGTAATTAAATTAAATAATATGTCAAAGATTATTTTTATTCAAACAAATATAGTAATTGAAAAAAAAAACAATTGTAAAAGTAAATTTTGTGAAAAATATAAATTAATTCATCAATTCCTAAATAACAATAGTATCCCTGAATTGGGTTCATTAGAGACTGATAAATAGATAATATTATACTCTATATAATAGTATATTTTAGGAGGAAACCTTCATTGAAAATGACATTTATTTAACAATACTACATAATTAATTACTAAAATTATAAATTCATCATTTATAATAGGGGATCCTTCCAACCATTTTCCCACACATATTCCGTATAATTTATTTATATAACTCTTCCATACATTTTGTCCTAAAACCCTCTCACAATTATATTAAACTATGGATAACAAAAATGATTCATACATGACTTATCCTATTTGAAATCACCTATGATTGGGCCTGTAAAGAATCTATTGATGTCTATGTGGATATATTAGTACATGGAGGTGTTCTTAGAGTAAATGATAATATCGAAGACAACCTAATTGGTGAACCTTATAGATCCTAGGGTAGGATATATGGTTTATTATGACACCACAGGGGATGGGATTGATAATATAATGATGTAAGTAGATCAATTAGTTTCTAATGGGTTATTTCAACTAAGAAACCCTATGTGAGACAACATGATGCATGACTTGGAGTTTGTCAATGTGCTCAATTCAATAATGTTTTGGCGCCATTATCTTTTCAGTGGGAGGTTATTTGTTCCGAAAGACCACTATAGACTTCGATATATCATTGCATATTGGAATATGATCATTAGGTAGAGGATTTTGGTCGAGTATATACAAAAATTTGACTCTGATATAGCCTATACTCCAAAGAATTGAAATCTCAATATTGATTCAATTTGTATAAATACATTGATCACTTCCAAGTATAGTGATTGGAATTCATATTAGTAAGGGTTTCTGATACGTTTTATGGATGATTGTTCTGTGGATGTATTGGTAGATCATGGGGTGGTGATATGATTACATTTACTATTCAAATATTCTTTTGTGGATCATGTGATAGTGATCTAAGGGTTAAAAATTCAATGTATAGTGAGCCTAGAGAACATAGTGTGGGATGATTTTTCTTTTTGGTGGACCTTAAATGATGATCAGATTATCTACATCAATGTGAGAGTTATTGAGACAACTTCATTGAGATAATATTATATGCGAGAGTCTCAAGATTCAAAAATATACATGTTTATGGGGTTGAAAGATATATTCCATGAATTCTAAAATCATTGTTTTTGGCCATGAATGAATAGTGATACTACTGATTTTGTTTCCTTATTCCATAAATGATAGTGGTTAAAGGTCCATAATCAACATCCAAGTGGATTTCGTTGGGCACTTCCTATAACGGTGTTGAAGTGGGATGATATGATGATGGACTTCAAGGTGGGGTTACCTAAAAAATCGAGGTGTAATCATGACATATAGATAATAGTTGAGTAGTTGATTATGGTTGAAAAATTAAAACCCATATTAGTGAATCACTATATAGATGTGTTGAGAAGATGTATACCTAAATATTGTATGAATTCATGGCGCGACATCAAGTATCTTATCAAAATAAGACATGTTTTTTTACAATATAGTTTTAGAAATACTTGTATAGGGATTTAGGGCTTTTATTATAGATGAGTATGTCATATCATCCCAAGATCATTGAACATATAGAGTGGGTGATTCAGATCCTTGAAGATATAATTTTTTTCATGGGTCGTGTACATCGATAGAGCATGAGATAAGAACCTAGCCTTAGTGTAGATCGCATAAAAAATAGATTCTAGGATTCAATTTATAATGAACTATTTAAGGATTTCTAGGGATGTTTTTTTAACATACTCTTATGTTGGCATGAGGTAGGTGAGGTATTAGTTGTTGGAGTGAGTATAATATATAAGAACTCAGAAAGAGTACAGTTGTTTTGAAAGTGGTTGGTTATCACACAAGGAATTCATTTATCATTTTTTGAATAGAATAGATGATCTCTAGAGTTCACTATTGGTGATCGGTAATTCATATGGGAGTCACCTTGAATGAGGAATTTTAATTATTAGGAGGGGAAAATGATGTCATGGCTTGTGGGATGTTGTAGATCACCAAATTTATCATAGTAGTGTTTTTCCAACTGGACCTTCCTCCATGTTGAAAACATATACATGATATGTTCCATGTTTCTTATTTTTAGAGATATATGAAGAACCCCAGGTCACCCTGAGGGGTGGGGGTGAATCTGGGTTTCAACATTTTCTCATATTTATTGGATCTTTTTTCCACATTGGTAGGAACATAATTAAACTAGTATGATGTATATGCATAGTAATTAAAATATACACATGTAGAAGGACAACCCAAAACTTTTACTTGGTTCACCACTAAGGGACACAACCAAGGAGTGTACACCAATAGGTTGTCAGTCTTACCTAAATTCCATAATAATCACTAGCTTTAGATTACAAGGTTTAGGTACAATCACTCTGTCCCAGGAACACTTCCTTTAAAAAGTTTCATGGATAGACCACTGCTTCCCTCAGATCACTTCCATTGACTCCCCTTGGCTCACTACCCTGGGTGAAGTCACACTCATCTAATGGATGTGAATGTACCTTCAATGGATAATAATGGAAGCATGTGTCTCCTTTTCATCACGAGGATTTTCTTGCATTGAGTTCTATAGTTGATTCTCTTTAACGTTCAATCATCTTCTCTAGCGCAACAATCAAATGTATTAAGACTTCTTATTCTTCTTGGACAGAATCAAAAATTCATTTGTGATTGTTGAAACATTAAAAAAAAGATCACTATGCATCATCAGAATCATCCATTCTTCTTCAATGTGTAAATGTGGCTATGCATGTGACAATTTAGATGTTCTCTTCCTCTTCACTTCTTTACACATATACACCCCTAGTTTAGGATGATTCTCTTCAAATTATTCACATATGCATGTGAATTCATGAATTCCTTCACTTCCTCTTCTACATTATTTTGTGAATACCTAAATGGTTATGGTTCTGTTATGAAAAACATGCACCTTATGTGTGTTCTTCTTCAAATCATTCATAAGAATATATACATGCACATCCCATCTCCATGCACAATCTTCCTTCTCCCTTCCTCTATAAAAACTGTTCACTTTGATTTGTTTATATTTATATGAATGTGATTTTATTCAAACATAAATGTGTGTATTTATTCATGGAATGTTGATATTGTTGTCCTTTTACACACCAAGGGTATATTGATCTCTTATAAAAAAAGTGTTCTTGTCTCCTCCGTGAACCAGGATGATTCATGTCCCCTCCTTGTGTAAGGGGTGTGTGAGCTTATGTCGCAATGGAAGTGCATACTTACTTCACATACCAAGTTCCATGCATTTTTCCTCCATGAACTGAGTGTTATGCGAGTCTTCCCCTCATAGGATACTCATCATTACGAACCAGAGCATTATGTGTTCTAACCGAGTGGTACAGGGGAAACTTTCTTCACAAACCCGAAATGGTACACGAAACCTTCTCTTCAAAAACCATAAGTAATTCACGAATCTTCTTCTTCACAAACCAGAATGGTACACGTTTCTTCTTCATTTCAAACCAAAATAGTACACGGTTCTTCTTCTTCACTAACCATAAAAGTATGTGGTTCTTTTTCTTCATGAACGAGAACGGTACATGGGTTCCACTTCACAAACCCAGAACGGGTTACAGATCATGCATTCCCCTTATCGAATTTGAAGATCAAAGAAACAATGTTTCTCAAAATAGGATCTCTCAAAAATCATGGATTTAGGCGCCCATTATGGAATCAGTGGATCCATTTTAAAGTTTAAATATCAAATAATTTATATGTTCGAAATCCTCGAGATATTGCACGAAGATTGATGTTTTGAAATCTTAAAAACATGGTCATGAGATACGTTGAGATTCTCGGTTGTTTCTTTTTCAAACTTGCGACCTTATCCATTATTTCAAGAATTAAAGAATGCGTGGATGCATCAAGAGACTCATTCAAATTTTAAACTCTCTAGATAGAATGGCCTCTGACAAATTAATTTTCCTCGTCCATTCATCGAACATAATGTTGAATTGCATGAATGCAACTGTAACACGATACATGTGAACATGACATTTAGAAAATCCTTATGAAGTATATTTTCTCTTCAATAATGGCTGAGAACTCAATAAAGTTGTAATATCAGTGGTGACGATGCTCTAATGTTAGTCGGTTGGATGGAGGTTGAAGAAGACCCTCGATCAATGATCAGACAGCTTCGATTCAAATAGGTGAGACACATGATCAGATAAGCGGTGGTGATTAGAATATCATATCTAGATTGAGATGTGTGGCCGAGATCTCACATGAGATCAGATTGATTGATCAGATGGATTCTGCATCTTTAAAATCCATCCCACATCAAAACTAATGCACATGATTATCGCTGTTTAAATATCAATCCACCTTAGCATCATCCCATATTACTCCTCTCCCCCTCTAGTGCCTCCCTGCACCAGTTCTCTGTTGGTGAACTCTTGGAACCCACTCTTCCACCTCGGGCACACATCTAGCACCCACTATTCATACCCTGGGGCTTATACACAACCCTAGTGCGCCTCTTTTTGGCTAGCTTCGCTGGCTTCCTCGTGGGTGCGGTCAACCCCAATGGTCCCACATGAGCCTCAAGTTGAGGCATGTTTCCTGGCTAGTGTACATGCCCTATTTTCTAGGTAAGGATTATAAAAATACTTATTTGAAAACTATGTATACATTAAAATGCATGACCACTTTATATCTCAAAAATCATGCATTCTCAACCTTAAAATTACAAACCTCCTTCACACCCTCTTCTTCCCATTTTCTTTTACTCCTTCCAATGAACACTCCAACCATCCTTAATTTTTGTAGACAATGTGTCACTCCTAATACACATATTTGGAAATTAGTATCAAGCTCAAAAAACATCTGACTTCCAATCTCAATTTCACATAGGAGAGTTCCTTTCTTCATGTTTATCATCATTGACATCCATTTATACCCATTGACAAGAAATACTATATTCATACACAATGTGGTCCCAACAATATCCCCTTTGTGTTTTTCCTCAATAATTCAACTTTCCCTAATATGAGCATGTCAATGTAAAAATGAGAGTCTTCTATCTTATCAATGAGAGTCTTCTATATTCTCCCTCACTTTCACTTTTCAACATTCATTTCACATTCTCTCCCACTTATTGATAGGAAATATGAAGTTTACGGAAGAGAGGGTATCCATCCATACATAAGAAATTGTTCCATCAATAATTTCACTATAAGTATACTTGATAAATGTTAGATGTTGAAAACAAGAGTATTTGATCTAGAAAAAAATCTGTCCATTATTCTCGAATCATGATACCTCATGCGATGAGAACTCTTGTACTCTTCTTCAAGGTCTTTTCCAATTTTCTTATGTCACTGATTTATTTAGTTACTCCACCTTTGTAAAATAATTTCTATTTTTAGAAACTGAGGATGAGAGATTGAGATGTGACATACTTTTTCCAATGACATGATCATTAGAAAAACATTAGAGTAATTGAATTTGATACAAACTGACGTTTATACTGATTGAGATAATAACTAGGGTAGCTTCTTTATGTGTCTCCCCCATAAGAAAAAACATCTTAGGTTCTCCCCTTGAGTGCTTAATTTACATTCAATTCCCTGTAAAACTTGTACAATACACAATGTGTTAATGGAATAAGGTGGATCCTCTTTACATCTTCAATCTGAGAAGGAAGGCTGAGATGATTTTCTCAACTAAGATTCTCTATTTTCTCCACCCCTCACACTTTCACATTTGATCTTTATTTATGAATTGGGTTGTGTGGATCTCAATATTTCTTCCATCTCTTTATGTGTGATTCTTCTCTCTTGAAGAGATTTCGAAGCACTAGAATATCCTGGTTAATCTTTCATCTTCTTGAGGAATTATTTTGGAGCTGGAATAAATGCATTGCAATTCCTAACAATGTGACTAGACTTGTTGCACATAAAACAAAATAATTATATATATTCATGTGGAATATTCTTATTTCACATTACACTAGACTTATATTTTGAATCACCTTTCATTCTAATTCTTCCCAAATATTTATGCCAATTAACCAATATATCTCTTGGAATAATGGCAACAATTTTGAATTTTACACATGGACCCTTCTTAGTGTGATATTTTTAGGAATTATTTTGGATGTACCACTATTCAACTTCATGGATTTTGAATCCAAGGACTTCTAAAATTTCATTAGTGTAGTCCTCTTGGGTGAATTTTCTTTCACAACATTTGTCTTATTTTTTCTAAGGTAGCTTCTTCTTTCTTATCTACCTTCTACAGTCTTCTATTCTCCCCATTGCATACATCACAGATGTTGTCTAGCAGTGCAAATCTATTTGCAGTATATAGATGCATCAGGATCTGTTGATGTTTCTTCTTCTTCTCTGGACTTCTCCCTTTTGAAAAAGGCTTTCTCTAAGGTTTTTCATTTAATGGATTGTACCAACAGTCCAATGCACAATTCCCAATTCTGTTGCAATACCAACATTGACCCAAAAATACTGTCTTCTTGATATCTCTTGTAACCATGTTCTAGCTTCTTCTTATTATCCACCCTAACCATGGTGATCAGTTACTTCTCATCACCTTTCCTCATCTATACATGCTTAGAATTTTTCATCCAACCTTTAATTTTTGTAGGAACATATTTAGAAACAATATTACAAGTTATTATGGATGGTACATTTCCCTTATTAGATTATTTTGATACATCAATGAGTGAAGTCATGATATTATTATTACTTGTTAGAGGTATTTCTGCTTAAAAATCCTCCAGTGAGCATTGAGTATCATCAACAACTCTTTCATTCTTTTGTGATGTCTTAATATGTGTCTTCTAAATATTTGTCAACTATTCGTTCAATTTTAGACATTCCATATTGTGGATGATCTTATAATCTTCAACCAGGATCATCTTCTCATCACATGACTTTTTCAATCATTCAACCCCATCCGCATGCATCTTAATTTTTCTTTGTAATAAAGACTCATGCTCTTTATTCTTCTTGGAAGGTTTTTTTTAAAATTAGAACCTTGACTTCATTTATTTTTTATCTCATATTTAAATGCATGGATATTTTCTTCCAAAGTCTAATAGACTCCCTATTTCTCTTAAAAGGTTTTATTTGTCTAAAGGAATTTAAAAATTCAAGAATTTTTTCTTCGAATCCCATTTCCACATTATCTGCTTCACTTTCCTATTAGGTGATCACAACCTATATACATTGAAATATTCTAAAAAAAATAAATTATTTATTTTGGAATATCATGAAGATTTTTTCTTAATTTATCCATTTTTAGCTCATGTAAAGTAAAGGATTGATCATCATTTGCACTTTTGTCGGAATCCTTGCTTTTGTTGGAAACCTGAGCCACCTGCTCCTTACCATCCAAGCCTGATATTTTGTCATTATTAAAATGGCATAAAGAAAATGTTATTGCATCTTATTAAGGAATGAGTTACTTCTTCAAATAATTTTCCCTTTATTTTTACTATTCATCTTGGTCTTTCATGGTATAGACTTTTTCTCAGATATAACTAATATTTCATCAAGATTTCTCTTCATTATTGACTCAGTAAAGAAAACTCAAATCCTCTTCTGAATAAAATTACTAAATATTATCCAATATACTTAATACTTTGTGCTCTCATACCAATTGAAGGACCCTAGGTAACCCTAAAGGGGGGGGGGGTAATCACGGTGTCAAATGTTTCTCCTTTTTATTAAATCTTTTTCCCATGATGCAAGGAACATAATTAAACCAATATGATGGATATGTGCACTAATTAAAATATTCACATACAGAAGTAAAACACAATAGTTTTACATGGTTCACCACTAAGGGCTACATCCAAGGATAATACGCCAACAGGTTGCAGGTTATACCATATTCCACTAATCTTAATAGCTATGGATTACATGGTTCGGGTAATCTCACTCGGTCCCAGAAACATTTCCTTTACAAAGCTTAAGGGATTTCCCACAGATTCCCTCAGATCACATCTATTGACTTCCCCTAGCTCACTACCATGGGTGAAGTAACACTTAGTTTATGTTCATAATGTTACCTTCAATGGAAAGGCATAGAATTCTTTGTCTACATTTAAGCAGGATAATTCTGTTGCATCGATGTCCAGAGATGATGCTATTTAACATTTAGTATTATTCTCTAGTGAAACAACCATATGTACTAATACCTCTTATTCTTCTTGTCCAAAATCACAAATTCATTTATTTTTGTTCAAACACTGAAAATAGCTCACTAGGCATCATCAGAATAATACCTTCTTCTTCTATTTGTGCATGTGGAAATGCATGTGACAAATTAGATATGCTCTTACTCTTCACTTATTTACACATGTGCACCGTCGGTTTAGGATTCTTCTCTTTAATGTATTCACATATGCACATGAATGCATGAATTAAAGCAATTCCTCTTCATCTCTCTTGTGTAAAGGCCCAAATGGGTATGGTTCCATTAGGCACACACACACCTTATGTGCGTTATTCTTAAAATCTTGAATAAGAATACGTACATGCACTTCCCACCACCATGGACAATCTTCCTTATCCATTCTTCAAAAGACACTGTTCACATTGATTTTCTTATATTTATATGTATGTGATTTTATTCAAACATCAACGTTTGTATTTTGTTATGGTATGGTGTTCTCGTTCTCCTTTTACACACCAAGGGTATAGAGTTCCCTTATCAAAAAGTGTGCTTGTCTCCTCCATGAACCAGAATTATTATAGGCCCCTCCGTGTGCAAGGGATGCATGGGCTTCCTTTATATAGAAAGTTCAGACTTTAATTACGTACAAAGTGTCACATTGTACTCCTCTGAAAACTGATTTGTATGAAATAATTGACCTCATGAGAAAATTTTCCATGGGAACCAGAGCGGTACATGGTCGAACAGAGTGGTCCACAAAAACATTGTTCCATGAACCGTCAATGGTACATGGGCCCATCTCTTCATGAACCAGAAGTGCTTCATGGGTCTTCTTCTTCACGAACCAAAATAGTATGCACTTCTTCTTCTTCAAAAACCAGAACAGTATACAGTTTTTCTCCATCACGAACTAGAATGGTACGTGGTTCTTCTTCATTGAAAACTAGAATAGTACATAGGTAACACATCATAAACCTAGAATGGTTGGTGGATCATGCATGCCCCTTCTCGAATTTGAAGATTGGAGAAACTTTGTTTCTCAGAATAGGAGCTCTCAAAAAGATTAGATGCAGTAGCCCATTTTCAGATCAGTGGATCCCTTTTATCAATATAGATCAAATTTTTTCTATGTCTGAAATCCTTGGGAAATTACAATAAGATCACTATTTTAAAATATTCAAACCAAAATCATGAGATACACCGAGATTCTTATTTTTTTTCGAACTTGCAGCCTTATAGCTTCTTTAATGCATTCGAGAACGTGTTTATGGATTGAGAGTCTCAGGAAAATTTCAATGCTCGAGATGGAATGGCCTCTAGTAAATTCATTTGCCTTAGCCATTCTCCATACATTTTGTTTCATTACATGCATGAAATTTTAATAGGATGAATGGAATAGTGACAGTCAAACGATACTAATGTAGTAGATTTTTTCTTCAATAATGGTCGGTAGAACGAGGAAGGTGTACTAGAAGTGGTGATAGTGCTCTGATGCTAGTCGGGTGGCCGAAGGATGAAGATGACCCTCGATCAAAGATCAGATGATTCTGATTCAAATAGGTGAGAGAACGGACCAGATGAGCAACAGTTATTAGAAGCTCAGATCTAGATTGATATAGGCGTCCAAGATCTCACATGAGATCAGATTGACACCACCAATGGCATATGAATTTTTAAATTTCATCCCACATTGAAAACAAGGCACATGATTCTCATTGTTTAAATATTCATACACATCAGCATCATCCTAGAATAGTCATCTCCCCCCTCTGGTGCCACCCCACACTAGTTATCTGCGAGCGTGATCTTTACGCCCACTCTGCCTCCTTGAGCATGCATCTAACACCAACTATTCATACCCTAGGGATTATAAATGGACCCCATGTGCCTCTTGCTAGATGGTATATCTGGTTTCCCCATGGGCATGGTCGACCCCTGTGGTCCCACATGAGCCTCGGGTTGAGGCTGGATGGCTGGATAGTGGGGTACCCCTATTTTTAGGTAAGGCATATAAATATACTTAGAATAACACTAAGTATTCATTGAAATGTATGGACACTTTCAATCTTAAAACTCGTGCATTCGACACCTTAAAATAAAAAACCTCCTCCAAACCCTATATTTATCCATTTCTTTTACTTGTTCCAAAGAAAACTACCACCATCCTTAATTGTTGTAGACTATATATCACTCCCGATACACATATTTGTAACATAGGATCAAGCTCAACAAACATCTAATTTCCAATATCCATTTCACTAAGGATAGTTCCTTTCTTAAATATGATTATCATTTACATCCATTGACACCCATTAAAAACAATCTTAATACACAATGTGGTCCTAAAAATGTATTCCATATCCCACACATGTGATTGACTATGATGATGTTGAGGTTTAACCATACACATCCTTTATGGATTCCCCAGTGCAGATCAATTACTTGAGAAATATGGTGTTATGGTGTAATATGGTGAAACTTTTTTGTGTCTCATGGATTAAAGTGTGGATCTAGGAGGATACATTGGAGTGGGAGTTATAAGTTTAGGCTTAGTGGTTTGCGTTTTGTAAGGAAGGATCATAGAGATTCTTCTTAAGGATAATAATCCTTAAATGGGGACATTGTAAATCCTTTATTTTTTTCCCAGAATGTGAAGACCTCATCTCTATCCTTTCCATATGAATATGTAGGTTGATCCATTCAGGGGTGAATCTTTATAGTCACTGAATAGTTTTGGTATCTTAATGTTTGATTTAAACCATTTTTTCAGGAATAATTTGAAAACAATGCCTATTGTGCATGCCGTAAGGATCTATACACATTCTCTGTGTAAAACGAGTTATCTAAAATGAAATGATGAGGGTGTGGTCATGGGATGAAGTGAATGGGATGGACCTTTGGGAGGGACCTATGTGACATCACCGTACATGTTTTGGAGGCTTTGGTGGTGGTGGGGGGGAGGGAATTATAATCTAGGAACATACCCATGGCGGTATGTCAACTTTGAGGAGTTTCAAGAACACCATGGTCATTTTACAGCCTATTTAGAGGACTTGGAGACATCATTCATGTTTTGAAATAGAAAAAATTTATATATTCTTCCTGAATCACATCTATTTTATTGGGTAATCATATGGATAATAAATTCCTAGCATTATTTATTCTTCTTGGCTCTCCATTAGTCTATCTAAGGGATCATTCTATTTTCCATTATTAGTTCTTTCTCATATGGGAAGATTTATTGGAGAACTCCAATCTGTTGTTAATATTTGGGAAAAATTCTTATATTCCTTTTGAATCATATTTAAATAATATTTTTGTGAATTAGAATAAAGTTCATTGTATAGTATAGAATTTTTATTGGAAACTTTGGCATAACAATTACCTTTCACAAGGATCATTTTCCTTCTATGATTTTTTTGGTGATTCTATTAGTTACTCTACTATATTCAGTCTCTTGAATTCTCTTCTTGATTCTATTTTTTATAATATTAGATGTGGGAGGATTCATACCATGATGAGATAGTATATATGTCTCTTATTATTATATGGAATTTTGTTCATTTATTTTTAGACCATGGTTGATTTTAAAAATATGTGTATTTTTGGGTTTCCAATGAGACCTATGATTTATGGTTTCTCACATATGAATTATTGAGGTCTATGACTCAATATTCCAATAATTTGATTCCAGATCTATTATCCTGTACACTAGTATTTCATGCGTCTCTCCTATATATTTTTTTGTTGAGAGTGTGGGTTAAGGTATATGAACTATTTACCCCATGGGGGATGTTTTATATTTTTAGTCCATATTTTCATGTGATATACCTTAAAAGAGGATGTGTCTGATATGTTTTTTCATTCAAATTGAGTGGTATTTATATAAAGGTTTCTTAAACAAATTAAATAATCTTGGTCGACTAGTACATGGGTTGTGACTTCAAGGGGGAGGATTTAGACATGTTTTTTGTCAATACTATTGAGGTAGATGTGTCAGATGGTGGGTTGAATACATTTATAGCACTGATTCAATGTAGCTACAACCTGGGGTATTTGTTATATTAGACACCGAAAAATCACTCAACATATTATTATATTTTTTTCATTCAAATTTATTTATAATCATGACATGAAATATTGTGCTTGTACATTCATTTTAAAATGCATTGATGGTGAATTAATTAATTTATAATCACACCCTATATGGGAATCTCAATATGCATATATATTCCTTGATCAATGAAACATGAAAGGTATGGGACCCAGTAACATGGATCTACAAGATTGAGATTGGATATTTGTAACAACCCAATGTTTCCCAATGAAAATTCCCTTCTCATAAGTATAAAACCACATGAAAAATCAGCATCATGAACTACTAAGTTCTAAGTGACCTCTAAACAAAAGTTTGACACTTATGTGTTTGAAATTTCGAAATTTCGGCATACACGGTTGTAATGAGTAAGTTATTTGGAGTCTAAAAAGGAAAACATAATTTTGGGTGAATAGTATCCTAGCCTAATGAATAGTAACATACCATTATGAATAGTGATATACCCTAATGAATAGAAACATCACCTATGGGGTGATGTATGGATAATGTAAAATATGATAAATTACAATAAATGATAAATACTACATCATAGGTGATGTATGGATAATGTAAGATGATAATCTCGAATAAACCTTGATTATTTTAGAATATTTGATTATAATGATCAATTATTCATAGTCTAGTCCTTAAATAATAAACTAATACTTAAAATAATGGGAAAACCTCCCCCCCCCCTCACTATAAAAACCCCAACTCCTTACCTCTTTCCCACACACCTCTCACGCCTTGTACCTTGCCCAAACTCTGCTCAAATATTCTCCTAAGATCCTTACCCACGTACAAGGCCTTCTGGTCTTACCAAAAGTCCAAAATCAAAGGCCTTAAAAGGGATCTCAAAGAGAAGAGATCAAAGGGTAAGGATCCCCTTTCATTTTAAAGTGCTTTGTTTTCAATTTCCTTATTTTCATATATCGTCTTCCACTTCCATTATCCAAAAGGAATGAAAGCTCTATAATCTCATATATTATGGATGTTAATTGTGTTTATGGAAAAAATTCAAGCATCATGCTTCTTCTCCTCTCCCTTGCATTCAAAAATTAAAAAATCATCCGTGAAGTGTTGAATTATCGACATCGTGGATAATGTGTTTTCAATTTCTTTTATAATCATTGTTTATTGTCATGAAACCATTTATGTTATTATTTAACTAGATTATTATAAATTTTATATATCCTATTTATGGTTCTTTAATCCTTATACACTCATGATATCAAATAATAATACAAAACAAGTTAATTATTGGTAAAATCGATAACATTAATTCAAGTGTTTATCATTAAGGTCTTATGTCATGGTTCTATGTCACTTCAATTAACCAAATGAATTTTTTAACCATGTAACATTATGTATTTTTACAAATTCCATATAACATTAATTCTGGACGACCACTATAATCTTACATTTTATCAGAACCTAAATACAAGTTAACTGCTCATATAAACCAAGGAAACAAACGGACCCGAACCATGAAATTGAACATTATAATCATTCAAAATGGGTATAAATGAACTTAAAAAAGATATAATAAATATTTTACATGTATATAAGGTTCTATAACTATTTATTAATAAACCTAATTTGACTATTCAGGTCATTAATATCTAGTGGAGAACACCAACAGACTTAAGGTAAGAGATCCTCCCGCTTTTACTCTTAATCAAGATTGTTCTCTATGCTATGCTTTTTTGTGTAATACCATGTGATGGGGTACATTTATACACATTCCACATAATTTCATAATGTTTTATAAGTGATGATAAACCCATTATATCTCCCATAAATCCCACTTAAATATACATGATACCATGCCAATAAATCACAATGGATTCTACCCGGACTTACTTTATTCCTTCGGGTTGCTCTATATTTCATTTTTTTGTTGTATTTTAATTTATGAATAACTTCAAAATTATGTTATATTATCCATTCCCATGTTCCATGATCCACATATCACTTTAATTCATGGTTATAAATTCTTATAAGTGAATCTCTCTTTGATACATCCCAATAAGCACACTTGTTTTAAAGGAACTTCCCAAACTTTTACCCAAATTTCAAGTGCACTCTGTCTTCTGTTTTAAGACACATTTTTATTTTTAAATTATGTATTTTTAATTATGAAAACATTCTTGGTTAAGTTCTGTGTTTATATAAAAGAATTCCTTTTTTAACTATTTTAAAAGCTTTATATTATCTTCCTTAAAACCGCACAAAAATGTTTTAATGATAATGTTTCTAAAATACATTTCTCATATGTTTTCACTTATGTTTGACACCACTTACCTTGTTATATTCCAATTTTACCCTATTAAAGTCCATGTATTTATAATACTTTCCTTATATGGACACTTTCATGATACTCCCATTGGTTATGATTGATTTCATGATTGTGGTAACCAATTATATTCATGGGTACACTTATGTTTCTTCATGGTTGGATATGTATGATTGTATATGTGGTATGAATATTTATTGGTAATGGATATTCATGAATATGTTGAGATGGGTGTGCCCAGATCGCGCTCTAATGCATTGGGTAAGTTTAAGTCTCATGAGATGCAATGTGAAACGAGATTGGTGGTTAGCCTGGACACGTACTGAAATGGGAAATGGGATTGACGGTTAACCTTGACCCATACTAAAGAAATGCTTTATGATTCTGCCACATTTATATGATTCCATGTTTATATGATCCCATGGTTATATCAAGTGATTTTATAAGTTTAATGCTTTAGATATCATTATGTCATGCCTCCTAACTCATATGCTTGAAATGTATCCTTATGTTCTTTCCCTTACTGGGATTTTTAGCTCATCCCTTTGTTCATGTGTTCCCCAGGGTACCCTATTCATGTGTAAGGGCTCAAAGGAATCTAGGAGATCATTATGGTGATTAAATAAAGAAGTGTTTTTTGCCCCATGTTTTGTGTTATATGTACCCAGTATTTCAAGACACTAGACTTAATGATCCTTGGCTTGTACTCTGATGATGAATTATGATTAAAATCATGAAATGTTATATGTAAAAGGCTTGGGTCACTATAATATTGGTGGTGGTTTTAGGAAATACTGTAAAGTAATTTTTTAGTTTTTATTTACTTGCATATTTTTTTCATAATCATTTTTGACCATCCACTTTGGGTGTCCTCAGTTGATTTAATCTATAAAATTATATAAATTCCATGAATTATTTTTTATCACTATTTATTTATTTAAATATAGTATTGTATATCCTTTTTTATATTGATATTGTGGGTATAATCTCTTCATTGATGGTACTCAGACCATCACTACTATTTGGTAACCTCTTTTATATGGGGAGTAACACAAGAGAATCGGATGAATTCAATCATGAACATGATTATTCAGGCAGGGGTGTTAAATAAATTTTAATATAGATATTTATTTTTATTATCTTTAATGTAAAATAAGTATTATCATTTTAACATTCAAGTTTATATTTATATCCATTAGAAAAAATTATATATTCTTTTTATCCATTGGAGTTACTAAAAAACTATATGAAAAGGTCATTTTTGTATCTTGTTAATCATCCATAATCTTTTGTATAACTTGCATTATTTTTTATTAAAATTATCCTTATATATTTTTAATTTTTTATTATTCATATATTTATTATTAAATTTATTTTTTAAAAAAATTTCATTATATTTGGGAAATGATTTCTAATATTATTATTTTCGTTATTTTAATGATAAAATCACAAAAATGTAAATTATTTATTTGACACTGTTTCTCATCCATTTACATGCATTCATCAGATCAAATATCATTTATTAATATATTAAATCACTCATGAATCGTATTTTAAATTATATTTTATATTAATAATTTAGGTGACAGTATGTTGGGAATAATTATATTAACTTCTTGATTTCCTTTTTTAGGAAACCAACAAAAATTTATTTTATAACATATTATATTTCCATCAATTAATCAAGGTATGATGACAGATTGATTTGTTAATGAACATGTATGTGATTATGTTTCAAAATGTGATGGCTGGGAATAAAATTATATAACACAAAAAAGTAATAGTTAAATAATTATATCTCTTGATATTACTATAGAACTTGGGTAATGATGATGAATCCACTATGTTTTAGAATATATATATAGACTAAAAATCCTTTCTGTTTTTGGATATGGGAAATGATGCCCCATTGAAAATTTCATTGAATATGTGTAGTCATTATAAATACATAATAGTATGATTGTTCTATAAAATGTCAATTCTAATCAATTATGATTTTCAATGATAATATTTATTCCATATTTCTATCTAGCATTACAATGGATCATGATTTTTGATTCCACATTCTAATTCTATGGTATATGTTATCCATTCATTATTTTTATTATATAGTTCGAATCTATTATGAATTAATTAATGAGTTTTACATCATTATTCTTGATTATATATTTGTTTTTTATATTATTATTCCATTGATTATTTCACTCATTCTCCAAAAATATTCAACAAATTTTAACAATATAACGAATTATTATTTATCAATTATTGACATACTATTTGATTTCATATGAATTTGGGATCACACTTGTCTAAAATTTCCCAATTTCTCTGGTATTGAAGAAGAATATTATTTATCATATATCAAAAAGACAATTCAAAACATAAAGAACAATTATGACTAAATTTATACTATGTCAATACATAAGTTGGTTATACAGATAATCTCATGAGACACTAAACTATTAGTTTCAAGGATTGTGTTTCAATATTTGGATGACATGAATAATAAGGTAACATAATATAACTAAATTTGGTTAAAATACTTTCATATTGAGTGTGTTAATTATTAATTTTAGAAAATGATCAAGGTGTACAATTATGGTGGTTTCTTAGTAGATCATTTTAAATAAAATTTTGATCCATTCTGGAAGGCTAATATTTAATCATTTATTAAGGTATGATTTGGGGAGATCCCTGTGTGAGAAATTTTACACCGGGACTGATATTAGTCATTCATAAATTATTAATCATCTTATATAATGTTTTATTAAGTGCTATAATATATGTGATTGGGTAGGTGGATTAAGGGAACACAAATGGTAATAGAGATGATTTAAAACCATGTGAAGAAATAGGTAATGACTAATTGAATGAGAGCATTTAATTTTTATATGTGAATTAGATTTTTCTATTTTTAAGTGCTTTAGTTTATTTATTATCCATCGGTTAATCATGGTATATGAACCCTGAGTAGGTGATTTGGGGTGAGATAGTTGGTAAGGGTCATAGGTGAGCCTCATATGGATAATTTATACAATCCACTAGTTGAGGATTATATGAATTATAAATTAGATGTTGGTTGGATAAATATATTGATAATTTACTAAGGATAATAAATATTATAGATACATGGATCCTATATAATGGGTGAGCTATTGTTGTTTATATGGATAAATAATGACATGATTATAAAGAATTGTGTGACCATCTAAAGAATTCATACATGGATTAGTTAATAGTAATATTATTTTAATATTTTTTACCTCAAGGTCTTGGATTATGTAAATATTACAAAATAGACCATAGTGTTATATAAACGCTTGAAAATAAATGGGTATTTTTATATTAAATCGTTATTATAGGACATATTTAAGTGAACAAACAATAACATGGTATACAAATGTGAAGGTTTAAATATAGTAGAGTTGATCTTGGATTTATTAAACAGGTTTTTGAATTATATACAGAATATACTATTTGTATAAACTAAGAATTTTTGAAATTGAATAGTTTGGTTGTTTCTCTTTTATATGGGTTGGATAATGATTTCGAATTAGTGAGGTGTGTTTGTATAGGGATAATGAAACTTGAAATTTATGTAAATTGTTCTTTTCTAAAATAAAATTTCTAGTTGGATACTAATATATTGTATGAGAATTTGGAAAATAATGACTCAAATATTTGGAATCTATTGTAATAATCGTATGTGTTACGTGATGTTTTGTGAGTGTAGTAAATAAAGTAAAAGGCTAATTGGGTAAAGGTGTAGTGTCATATCATGGATTGCATGAAGCACACCTAAGAGATGACCATACATTATAATAACATAACTACCAAAACATAAGATATTTTTGACAAGCTAATAGGGTTTAAAATGGTCTTAGGGTGACTATTAACACTTAAATAATGCTTGAGGTTCATGCCCAAATCTACCAAAAGTTTCGGATGACCCATCCTTACAATGTACATCTGAAAGTCATGTAGATATAAATCATGGATACAATGGGCCCCCCAAAATCATATATTGAAAATAGATGATTTATATATGTTATAAAGTATAAGAAATATAGTAGTAATAATAGGAAAAAATTGAATAACATATAAATAAACAATTCCACACTTTATATTGCATGGTGAAAAAAATAAGAATATGGGACATTGGCCCAAATCCCATAGTCTAGCCTGCAAATGTTTTAGACTCCAAATCCTTCTCGACCTGTCTCTTAACTCCATCTATAATTTTTAACTATTCTCAAAGAGAAAAGATGAATATTTACTAATGTACATAAAAACACATGTCATGTACATGGATAGGGGTTAAGTCTGATGACCTAGTATGAATCCATAACCCCTTAGAAATTATAATTGTTTCTATGATCAATAGGTTGTTCATGAAGTAAATATTTAACGATTTAAATCATCTCATGAAACGAAATTACCTTGATGTAAAACATGATTTTCCATCAACATACATTTCTAATTACCAAGTGCTCTCCAAGACACCTCGAGCTAAGATTATTCATACTCATGCAAGTGATGGTGTGTCTCTAAACAAGTATTACAACCATAGGGGACCAAGTACAACCCTAAGATAAAGAACTAATCTCATAATTACTTAATTCAACACCATAGTATCTAGAATCATGCCATATTACCATTCAAACAAATATATAGACTATAATATATTCCTACAACTGTGTCCCTATCAATAGAGTAGCATCAGGCTCAACATCCAGATCATAGGGGAAAGTTCATGGCATCCAAACCAATATCAAATTTGAATCTAGAGAGCATGTAAAAGGAATTACAAACCAAATTGATAATCTTAATCTAATGATTATGTCCATGTAATTACAAATTAATAATATATTCAAATAGTTGGAGTAATGATCTATGATTTAAATATATAATTTGTCTGTTAAATAAAAATTTTGTTCGCTAACATTTTTTATATATCCCATTAATCTAAATTGAGAATTCAATAAATAGTTAAATATTATTAAAAAAATAAAATAATAATAAAAACACAAGTAAATAAGATGATTTCATACAAATGAAAAAAAATTCGTCAATCTTGAGGTTGAATAAAAATGTGATTTAACTGTTCTCCCTCAGGTAATTTTCAAAAGTATTATATATTGTTTCACAAAAAAACTATTTTCACAAATTTTAAATTATAATATATAACATATCAATGTATTAAGTAATATATACGAAATATATAAAATTAAAATTTATATTAAATAATTATGAGGACACCTGATGTTTAAAAAAGTTATTTTCCAATAAATATAGTTTATCGTTTTATTTTCAAATTTCATTCAAAAGATGATAGATTTATAATTATATAAAACAAGATTCATTTTATAATTTAGAATGAAATAATTTTATTAGGATAATTTTTTTTGGATATTCTTTAAATCATTAATTTTTAGATTAAATGTGAAATTTTTTAGCCAAAATAGTGAATTTTATTATTTGATAAATATATAAAAAAGAATTGTATATATTATAAAATATTATAATGGGTAAATATGTGTTTTAGGAATAATTTTATTCATTTTAAATATATATTTTTAAAATTTATAAAACATTTGTTTAACTATATAAAACTAAATTAATATTTTAAATTAAAATATTTATTTTTGTTATTTTAATTTAATTTAATAATATTATTCAAAAATTTCATTTTTTCTAAATTTGAATCAAACATAATTTTTTTTCTAAACCAATTTTTATCTTTAAAATAAAAAACATTTATAATTTTATACTGAATAATATTTTTCTACATAAAGAAGAACTTTTCCTAAAAACTATTTTTATATATTATGAGAATTTATTTTAAAATTAAAATTTCAAAGCCTTATAAATTTTAATTTCTAATATTATATTCACATTTCAAATCACAATAATCAAATTACGTATTATTAAAATTTTCAAGAGGGTGTTGGATTGAGTTTGAAATAAACATTTTATATTAAAAACACCATTAAAAACCCCAAATTAAATTAAAAATTCCCAGTTAATAAAAAAAGTTTATTTTTTTATGTTTGATGTTTAAATAATTTATTTAACGTGGTTTTAATACTCAATTGAAATATTATTTGAAATTTATATAACATTTGAAAACAAATTACAAAACCAAAAACTATAAAACCACAAATTGTGGCTAAATATCAAAGTAATGATTTATTTAATAGTTGAAATAATAGATATAGTTTTAACTATGAAAAATAAAAAAACAAAACTAATAATGAACAAATAGGAATATAAACAATTTGTTTAGTATAAAGCCTAGTCTTAATCCCCTCAACTTGAATTTGGAATGTTATTAAGTAGATTATTATAACAATAAAAATATCTGTTACCTAGATTAGGGTATGAATCAATAGTGCATAAGGTTATCCAGGAACAAAGAAACATCCAATATTATATATTATTTAGAAAACAAATATGGGACATGCATGACTGCCTTCACAAATATTCATGTGAATAAAAATAAAATTGATTGAGATAATATCATGTATTTTCCAGTTTATGAATAGGAGGAAGTGTGTATATATAAACAGAGTAGAATGTCACATTTCTCAATAATTATAGTAGAAAGTGGAAAGAGAAATAGATAGATATATAAAAATTTTCCTTCATATCGATCCATAAGGCTTCCATTTTTCTAATTCCATGAGTTTTTATTTAGAAGGATATCAAATAATATTCACAGTTAGTCCAAAAAATAGAATTTCAAAGAAGGAATTCTTATATAAAGAATATTTTATTCATTTTGTGAAATCAATTATTACCGGTAGTTCATCATCATACACATTTTCACAATCAATTTAGTCTCTATAAATAGATCTTTATAAGTGATAACTGTTGAAGAATGACCAACCTTCATTAAATTCCCTAAAAATTAATTTAACGCATAAAAAAATAGCCATTTGTTATTTCAGAGTATCCAATACTATGTTATACATGATAATTTATGTTCAGATAATGTATGTTTATCTAAGAACATGGTAACTCTTCACAATTAGAAAATGCAACAATGTTGTGCGGTCGGTTCATCACTACATGTGATCAACTCATTTGAACATGCAGTTATCTAAATAATTTATATACTTAGTTGATGAATTTATACGTCAATCGTGTTCTTCATGTGGTAACTAAATTAGAAAAATAATATCAATATATCACTATAAAAATTTACACATACCTAGGTATTTTGACTTGATTTCATCATGCGGTCCGGTAGTTTCCCTCTTGTAGTATGTTGACTTTATTTTTTCAGAGAGGCGATTTTCTCCTTATAGTATGTTGATTTGATTCATACAATAAGGTAAAAATATATGTGGAAATAATTTATTTTTCTCATGGTAATAGGTTTGTGTGCATATATAAAGGTGAAACTTAACATTA
Source organism: Viscum album (assembly GCA_963277665.1). Classification (NCBI taxonomy): domain Eukaryota; kingdom Viridiplantae; phylum Streptophyta; class Magnoliopsida; order Santalales; family Viscaceae; genus Viscum; species Viscum album. The sequence continues at coordinate 474,820,524 of OY728128.1, forward strand.
GGTAATGTGATCAGTCACTTAAACTTCACTTGATAAGCTACATACTTATCCATTATTACAATTTTTTACATAACAATATTTTCTAATAGAAAACAATAAACCTGTTAATAACAAGATAAACATGATTTGGGGTCATTAAAATTAATAATTTATGGCCTAATTAAACAAATCTCCCCATTTTTTGGTGATAAAATATTATTACATGTAAATTTAATTTAATTTAACGCATCAAATAAATATGTGAAAAGGATTGAAATAATTGAAATGAGTTTCCAAAATTAACCAACGAATTTATACATTCATAAAATGTAAATTTTTCTATCATATTACATAATTATCATAATTTTATCATTATTGACTATTTATATTTTAGTTTATCATAACTCTACCCCTTTTGAGATTATAATGATAAAGACCAAAAAAAGTAAGGGAAATAGGGAAAAATATCATTAATATAATAATAAATATATTGGAATATTGGATTACAATCAAGGAAAAAAATTTCCATATCAAAAATAAAAAAATATGATGAGGCTTAATAATTATATCTATAGGAAGGTTATCATCCTCTGATTTGTATTTATAAAAAAGAGTATAGGTAGAGACATGTGTTGAAGTAGAGGTAGGTTTTCCAAAAAATACACACCTTGAAACAAGATTATGATGTCAAAAGGATTTTCTATGAGTGCGTCTAAAAGTATTCATGTAAGAGGAGGGTTTAGATTAATACGTTGGAATAGTTATATGATAAAGAACAATAGTATGATAGGTATAATGGAAGGATTCTATAAACTGGGTAATCTCAGTAATTGTTTAAGAACTATGCCCCAAGGCTTGAAGTAAATCAACACAATTTTCCTGGAAGGATCCCAAAATTATGTTCTTCGATTTTATCTTCCCATCTTGAGACATAAAATAATTATCCAACTAGTTAATATTTAAATCTAAATCTAGATTTATGAACACCCCTTTCAAATATTACTTTGTAAATATCCTACTGAGATAATTAAAAAAATTCCTTTGGATTGTATCATTATATTGAATATCTTATTTACCACACTCAAGAACAAAAGTTAGTGTCTTAGAAACATGGGTATGAAACCCATCATATAAAACTTCACGATTCTTGATTAATTCTCCATAAAATTCTTGATCATCATCTTGAATGGATTGTCTAATCCTGTATTCATAAACTAAAGTAGCATAACATACAAAGGCTAGCTAAAACACATCATTCATGAATCTATTGTATAACTAAATCATCACATATAATATATTATTTTGAATATCACCCTTATAATCTATCATTTCTTGAATATAATTTTTATCATTTCATTTCTGAAATTAAATCTAGGATTGTGATTAATTATGAAACTAGTAACTTCAATAGGAAGATCATTTGGTGTCTAATTGTTTTTAGAGTTTTGAAAATTGTTAAAAACATGTAGGTGAATCCATAATATATATATTTTAAATTTAACTGTATAATTCTTATTTTCTTATGAGTATGATTGAATAGAAGGGGAAATATCAAAAAGTTATTGATCACTAGACAAATTATTACCATCTACCCCATGTAAACATTCTTTTAGACTATTTCCCATAGTCTGATCCTCAAATATGAAAGATTCATCAACTAAATCATTGTATTAATATTCAACAATATCCTTATGGTCAAAAATATGATAATATTTGGTTGTCTTTAAAATATCATTATCAACGACCAATGTTCCTTACAAGGTTATTTATATATAAAGGGAAAAAAGTACCCCATTTCAATGTAGTCCACCTCCACTGTCTTCATCATCAAAACTAGGATAATTTAGGGCCAATGAGAAATATATAGGGGACTTCACTCGTAAGAAGGTAAATATCATAAATTGTTTCTAGGGGTTCTCACAATAATAGGATAACCCTCGGAGCTATAATCATCGACATCGGAACAATGAATTTATCCCAGACTATCTAATATTTAAAAGAAAATTATACCTATTCATTTAGATTAATATACTATGTTTCTTCATTTTCCCATTTAGAATCAACTATGACATATTCATCTTTACTTACATCATATCCTTCATCAGTAGGAGAAACTACATAAATTGAGTGTTCAAGAATTTTATCTGGATCAAGACCTGGATTTATAAGATCCCTTTTTCTGACTAGATAATTAATTGGATTAAACTACTCATACAATTTCTTTTGTTCAGCCACCCATTATTGTTTCCAAGGGATCGAGTTAACTTTAATATTCTTACAAATATTTTCTATATGACATATTCTATAAAAATTAGTTACTTTATCCTCTCTATGTTAAACTAGTCCATTTAACTCTATCATAGCGGAAATTAATCTATATTATGGTTATAAACTAAAACAAGAAGTTCTCATACCTAGATCAAACATATTCCTCCTATAAAATGTACAAAAATTAATCTAAACAATGTTCTTTATTAAAAATAGGAAAATAAAATTTTGATATCATAGAATACTAAAATATCATTTCTTCATATAAATAACATGCTTGTTAAACTCAACTAGGAACATGCATTCTATATTCAACTCAATATAAGTAGGTCTTCTGGGAGTTCCATTTCCTATATTCTCATAGAAGTAATTATCAAAATCAAAGTGTAAATAATTAAAAGGATATGATATCTTATATTCTTAATAGTCACATTTGTTCCACATGCCCAATAAGTTTCCCAAATCATTGATGAGGATTTTAAAAATTCAACATTAATCCTTGACTGTACCTTTTCCTTCTTATCCCTAGGAACATTTTCTCATATTTCATAAAATTCTTCAATATGATTGGAATAGAAAATCTTACCATTCTTTTCAAACTATTCAGTCTATCCATTTTTCTGAAATATGTTCCACACTAATTATCAAATTGACTTTAACCATTGATTTTAAACTTTTCTTTCCACTGAAACATGATAATTACTAACATTAATATTCATCAACTATACTAATGTATTGAAGATGACTTTGTTCTTTTTTTATCTTCTTTAAAGGAGGCGAATAAACTAGAAAATCAGTTTCAGAAAAATTATTTATCCTCATCATGTTAACTCAAATATAAATCACTTAAGGTTCATAATAAGATGGTAAAATAAAGTGGATTGAGATGAGATGGAGATTGGTTATAGATAATAGGAAGTAATTCAATCAGAAGTTCTTGAATGGGATGATGATATTTAAAGTAAAAGATATGTACTAGTTTAGATTTAGATTAGAATTTTTAATTTAATATATTCATGGATCAAAATAATATTATACCTATTAGATATCCTAGAAAAATATTTTCTTGAAAAAAAAGTCAAAATAGACATATAATGTCTAATTAGGATGTATCTATAAATATCATACGCAAGATAGGTAAACTAACCATAACTCATGGTAGAAGTGCTAATCATACTTCTAATAAATCCACGAAAAGTACATATTAACTATATGAATATCCATTCACAGTAAATATAGTGACCGTGTGAAAATATTTGATATAGAAACAAGTTTTTTTGGGAGGCATGCTAACTATATGAACAAAATTAAATTCACAGTCAGCCTAATAACCATGTGAAATAAACATCAAATTTATTTCTGGAATCAATTTAAGAGTGGAAATTAAATTTTGTTCTCAACTATATTAATAATTAATAATTTACACAAAATTTATCATGTGTAATTCATTACTTGTATAATTAATCCACTCAATAATCAATGTATTTGTAAATATATCAGCAAGATGAAGTTCAATACTTAGGAATTCAAGAGTTATATCAAATTTATAATGGTTATCTTTTAGAAGTAGATGTCTTGTTTTAATATTATTCATTATTTAATGAGATATATTATTCATACAAATTTTTACAACACATCATTTATCACATATTTTAGACACATGTCTAAATTGATATCCACAGTCTAGAAATGTGTGTTTCTTCTAAAAAAATTGTGCACAAAAACTACATACAGCTATGTATTTTCCATAAGTAGTGGATAATTCCACATAATTGTAATTCTTAAAATCCCATGATATTATATACTTTTCCAAAAAATTTAATGTTCAAGAATTTCTTTTTCTATATATTTTAAAACCATCGAAATATGTATCTGAATAACTAACCAAATAAAATGATTTTCATATTGGGTAAAAAATCATAAGTTTTTTTATTCTCGAGGTATCTAAATATACTTTACACATATAATAGATGTCATTCCATAGGGATTTAAGGAAAATGAACACACATTCACACACTAAACATAATATCTGGTCGGCTATAAGTTATGTATAGAAATATTCTAATTATGTCTCCATTATTGGATTGATTCCCTTATTTTATAGATTCATTAAGATATTGCCTATAGGTTTTAATCATGTTAGTATCAATAAAAATAGTTGAATCCATAAAAACATTTTAAATGGACATTACTAATCTTACATTCATTTAAAAAAATCCCATATTTATTTTGAAAAATAAAAAAACGAAGAATGCATTTTGAAACACCCATTAAACTAAATTTAAATTCACTTGGAAGCATCATTGAAAATTTTATACATAACGAATTCCATGAATATTCAACAATTATATCATCAATATAGATTTTCAAAACTAAAAAATTAATGTAAATTCAATTTATAAATAATATTGGCTTAACTATAACATTAGTAAACCAATTATAAATAATAATAGTGTTGAGCCTACAATACCATTATTCAAGAAATTGTTATAAACCATAAAAAATATTAAAATTAAAAACATATTTTGGGAAATGAGTGTTTTGGAATCTAGGGGCTTTTCCACAAATGCATCCTCAATATTATAACCATTAAAGAATAAAATCTTGGAATCCATTTGATATAGTTTGAAATCCAAATTTTCTTCATAGAAAAGTAGTATTATAAGGCTTCATGTCCAACTACTGGTGTAAATGATTCCTCAAATTCAATACCTTCTTATTGAACATATACTTGTACAACCAATTTAACATTGTTTCTAACTATAGACTTGAAATCATTAACCTTGTTTCTAAACACCCATTTTCTCCTATAGTGAGGTATTATTTAGTTATATACACCAATTCCATGGCTTTTTTTTCTAATAGATTATTCATACCAATCTTTTCATTAACCATTATTCATCATTAATTGCATAATTGATTCTCTTGGGTTCAATATGTCATAATAAAGCCGATGTTCAACCTAATTTCTATGCGAGGATCTAGTTTGTTTTCCTCTATATAGGTATAAAATTAAACATCTAAGAGATTATATCTTTATAACTAATAGTTCTGGGAAAATATGGACTAGATATCTAATTATCCACTATAGGATCACACTTGGGTTTTTCATCCGAACTCAAATATCTTTCTTCTTGTATCATATAATTTTCATATGTATCTGAATTTATATTTATATTGGTTAGATCCTCTTTATGGGTTTGAAAGGGGTCATATGCTCATTTGGATATGTTTCATTAAATTATACATTTACAAATTATTCTAAAATTTTATCCCTTTTACAAAACACACTATAACTGTTTGTAGAATACCAAAGGATAATTCCCTCGTCATTCTTAGAATAAAATTTTTCAAAATTTTACATAGTAGTAAGAATAAAAAAATTTCAACCAAAAACTCTAAATTAATTTAAATCTAGTTATCTTTATTTCCATAATTCATACGGAGTTATTTTTAAGAGTGGTATAATTAAAACACTATTAATTATATAAAAACATATTTTCACATATTTTAACGAAAGTAAAATATGTAAATTATACTCATTTAGCTTTTTTTCAAAAATTTCATGATGGGTTCTATTACTTATTTCTACAACACCATTATGTTATGGGATCCAAGGAGTAGAAAAGTTATTATTACTATATCCATTTTGGGAGAAAAATATATCCAAATATTGTTTATCAAACTCATGTCCATGATCAATTATTAAGGTCTTAATTTAATATCCACCAAGATAATCTATATATTTATAATACATAGTATAATATGAACTATATTAAATTTTGTGAGATATAAATAATACCCAAGTACATTTAGAAAATTTATCTAGTAGAACATAAACATAGTGCATCGCATTTAGGATAGAAAATCTAGTAGTTCGAAAAAAATACATGTGAACCAAATATAAGAGATAGTAATTTGAAAATTTTTCCTTGATTTAAAATATAATTTTTATTTTTTACCTACATATAATGGGTTACCGACTCTATCATCTAGTAATTCTAGTTTTTCAGACCCATAACTAAACCTTTCCTTTTTGTATTTTTAATTAATAAAATATTTTAATGCACTACTAACCAATTGCAATCCTATGGTCCTTTATTAATGGTTAAATGAACATAGACATGATATGCTTTCAGAAAAAAATGATTCTTAATTAACAACATAAAAATTATCATTTCTTAAAGTAGTAAAAACTAAATCATTTTTAGAAAAAAAACTCTACATATATTTATTTCAAATTTAACATAAATTCCATCATCATATAGTTGTTATATACTAAGAAAATTAAACTTGTATATTTATATATATAATATATTAGATATTAAAAAAGTTTTGGAGTGACTGATTTGGATGAGTCCAATTATTTTTACTTTAGAATTGTCACCAAAGATGAAATTTCCACTATCAACATTGATTTGGTTCTGTAAACATGAATAGTCCCTAGTTATATGTCTATAGAATATAATTTACATATACCATAGATGCTTATTGTAACTCTTCATTTAGGTATCCACTTAATAAATGTTAGAACAAAATTTACTTGGGCACCCAAATTTTCTTCTGTATAGAAATGTTAGTAATAAATGTTTTAGGAAACCATAATTTATTTATTGGATTCCTATAATTATATTTGATAATTTTAGAAATAAAATATATTTTTGGTAAATAAGAAAAAAACTACTGATAGAATTATAAGATCTAGAGTTAGGATTTTTTTATAATTCTTCATTGTCTAGGGTTATAGCTTATATCAGTAGTATATTTATGTGAAATATTTCTTCCAATAATCTAGGTCAAGGTATTTATTCCATTTTTAAATAATTTTAAATCATTTTTAATGAATCATTATTTAATTTTAACAAATTAGTTTACTATATTAATTGATCATTTTCCCTTCCCTATAGTAAGATCTATTTTAAAATTAATAGAAAATTCATGACAACTCATTAAACTTTTACTTTTATCTTTATATTCATTGGATGTATCCTCCTACCATATTTATTAATGAATAATTTCAACATTATAAATATTTTCCTCATTTATTTAACTTTAAGAATGGCTTGAATAAAAAAAGGATGTTAGATAAATTTTTGTTACCAAAGATGTTCTTTCCATGATGCACAAGTTTGATCTATCATGTTTATCATATTTTCATGAATATGATTCACATGAAATATCCTATAAATCATTCTAGTTGGATTCCATATATTTATTATTCTCCATTTCCTTATGCACACATTTTTCTTAAATTCTAACTTAGGACAGTCACCTTCGATATGTCCCATTATCTTTTATTCATAGTATAATTTTTCATTTATATTATCAAAATTTTTCTATCATTTTATAAACATACCTATACTATCATAATTACATTCATAAATGGGTTTCATGAATAAATTATTCATTTTATAAAATTTCCTGAATTTTGATTCCATTTGGTCTTGTTCATTATCCCTATTAGCCGTTTACTCTTCCTTTCATGAGTTGTCAACTTTGATCTTCAATTTTATCTAAGAGGTAGTTTTGAAGGTAAAAAATTTCCATTTTAGTTCATCCACTTCATCCTTGTTCACTTTCAATTCAACTTCATACATCACTAAATTTACAATATGCAACTTTACTAGATGATTACTAATGTTACATGATTCTCTAATTGATACAAATATTCCTCTCCATATTTCTAGTTATAGTCTATCGAGTTTTATAAATTGATCATATGGAGTGAGTTTCATTCCTTGTTTATGCATCATGCTTACTATCTCATTAAAACTAAGAAACATATTAGAAATAGACTACTCAGGATTAATGATAAAAATATCATATTAAGTGGTGTAGTTATTTAATCACATTTCATTTGCATTAGATGTTACTTCATGATAAATAAATAGTGTATCCAAAATTTAAAAGGAAATAATACATGGGGATTTTATATTAAATTTATATTCCTTCAAAGAATAGTATAAATCATTCATAGATTTATAGTTATTATTATATGCAGTTTTACTCACATGACTCCATGAAAACTGACCAGTTTGTGGTTTCTCATTTTAATTTCAATTACTATCCAAATATCAATACCCATACTCTCTATGTGAATTTTAATTTTAAATTCCACTATCAATAGTTTGTACAATTTGAATGGATCTGGTAATTATAGAAGTGATTGATAGGTCATGATGAACTATGATTTATAACAATATTAATGATCAATATGAGACTTAAACAATGATAAATTTCAATATCAAAAAAAAATTAATCAAAAAATAGAGAAGGGATATAATGCATGAACCAAGAGCATGATTGTCACATATTATTTATATATAATTTAATAAATTATTATAATTACCTTGAAAATATTATTTATTCATTTATGGATAAAAAAATATAACTTCATTGACCCATCATTCTGTTGTAGGAATCAAGAGAATATTCCCTCAATTGGAGATCCTCACGTGTTCCACAAATCTCCAAATTTCAACGTAGGAATCTCCAGGAGCTAGCATGGTAGAACTGAATGATTGTGTCATTTAATTTTGATCTCCATTAGAATCAATTCAAAATCATTTTCCTTGATATATCTAGTATCAATATTGGTATGTGGATGGAGAACCCTCTGCATTCTTGGGAGCATTCTTGAATAAGGGAGGTCTCTGGGGCTTGAGAGGATTATCTGAATGTTGTTTTGTAAAAAATAATTAATTGAATATTTTGAAAAATAATATAATTTGATTTAAATACCTATAGGGTATATAAATAATATTTTGACAAGTCCCCTTTAAAAAACTTTTAAACCCTTACATACCTCAATGTATAAAATAATAATATTACTATTATTTTCTTAACATGTTCTTAATATGTAAATTAAATTAAATATTGTTGATTAAAATAATATTAAACATATATTATTTCACACAGAACCTAAAAACCATGTTCTCCATTCCTCCATAATATTTATATGGCCTTTAATAATGATTATTTATTTAATTAAAAAAATCTCACTGCATTATTCTCCAAAAAAATAAATATTATATTCAATAAATTGACAATACAAATTTATTATATATTTCACTAACCTAATATTCTCTCGAATAACTTGTGACAGAGTATATATGATCAAGAATACTTGAATAATTATTAAACCATGTGTGGAAATAATATTTATTAAACTTATTAAAAAATAAATAATAATATATTATTTAATTGAGGTTTTGGACATTATTAGTGTTTGAACATATATGCCTCTTTCTGAGTATAATTATGTAAAGAATCCAAAACTCCATGTTTAGTATCTTACAAAATGACATGGAAACCAAAAATAAATAAGATTTCAATGATATAATACCATATAATAATGGTTAATATACAATGTAATCCCTTTTTCGTGATATCTATAATGAAACAGGTTGAATTCTAGTGAAATTAACCTATATGTTCTATGTATATTTCCTTGAATATATGAAAATAAAAGAATCCTAAAGAACACCACAAACATGGATTTATTTAAAATATATCATTTAAATATAAGTGTATGAGATATCAACTTCCATTAAATAATTGAAGATACATATCCTTTCTCTTAATATTCATTAATGCAATTTTACTCATGGCGCACCCAATGTATCCTAACTCTCAGTGAACGTATTTTTTCAAAGTTTTCATCAATAAATTAAAGTAAAAAAATCATAATACTCATTAATAATTATCTTAATATATATGGATCAGTTGAAAAATCTCAAGATTAGAAATTCCAATCTCACATATAAATTTTTATTTCTTAATAGTGGGTCTCATTCTAGAAATATCATACGTTGGATATTAACAATGGCATACACCATGAGAAGTTTCCTAATGGTTATTTGAGTCTCCACCCCTAATATCATTTATTCTTGGTTTCCATAAAATGAGATTGTCTAGATATAGAACAGATATTTATGAATAGTGTCATAGCACTTCTAGGTTCTCATCATATTAGGGAACTACTATGACCTTTTAGTAAAAAAACTACTCTTAGGACATTATGAAATACAATTTCACAAAAATGAACAATCTTGATGTGATAAATACATTAATAATATTCTAAAACATGAATTAAATTTTTCATAAAGTACAAATAATTTTGTTCTAGGGAACCAAATCTAACATACTCCCACTATAACTAGAACCAAATATCAACAACCTTTAGTCCACTAGCTCTCACAAGATACTCATGCTTCTTCTAAGATAGGTCACAAGTCATGGGTTCTAACACATTCTCTTATGTTTGTACTCTGCTTACTAAAACTTCACATCTTTGAGAAAAATACCTTAAGAGGAGATATTTTCTGAGTATATGCCCATTCCATTTGGGTAACCTTGGTTCATTTTCAAGAGCCACCATTGTAGTTTTATCACTATAAAATGTGTTAGGTTATTTACTACTAGGTACCACATATATCTACTATACAAATACTCATATCCATATCTCTTCTTTGGATTACTCAAAAGCTTATTTATACTCTTACTCTAGTGTAGAATTAGTGACAATTGTCTTCTTTGAACTCTTCCATTTCAAAGCTCCTCTGTTGAGAAAGAAAAAATATCCTGACTGCAACATTAGATCATTTTGATCTATTTGAAAACTAGAATCATTATAACCCCTCATGACCAGCTCCACATCTAAAAAATAAACCCATAAAATATCATTATTTTTTCTCAAATACATGAGGAGAACCTTAAAAGTAGATCAATGATGTTCTCTTGGATCTAATAGATATATTTTTACTATGCTAAATGCATAGGAAACACCGATTCTATTATAAAATAAGGCATATATGATTGATCCAATCGATGAATAATAGGGGATCCTACTCATTCTCTATTTATCCTATTTTGTATAAGGAAATATTTTTTATAATGTATATAAATCATGTGACACTATAACAGATCCCCTCTTAGATTGTTAAATAATAATTATTTTTATTATCTGGAAAATTTATGTACATTGACATAGTCCAATCAACCACTAGGATCTATCACGAATGATCTTGATCCCTATAATATAGGCCGATACAACTATAACCTTCATGTAGAATCATTTGTTTAAAGAATCTGTCATAGATTATAATACTAGTATTTCATTTCTATTAAGAAATATTTCTTTATAATATCCTACTACGATAATGAATGAATTCCCACTAAACCTATTTATTCACATGACTCATATTCATTCTTATAAAAACATATTCTTTTATATCTTAATCAAAGAGAATGTTATATGAACAAGTTTCTTTCTTCAATTCATAAATGGATCTTTGAAACTTAGAAATCCTTTTGTCATAACCTATAGTCACAAACCCTTCTATTTGTTTCATACAGATATCTTCCTGAAGGTTACCATTAAGGAAAGTAGTTTTGAAATCCATATGAAAAATTTCCTAGTAATGGTAATATTCTATTTGATGTATTATTTTTATGGATTTGTACATGGATACTGGTGAAACTATTTCACCATTGTTAATTCCTTGATTCTCTTTAAACACTTTAGAAACTAGCCTTTATTTTTAGGAATTTAATTTACCTTACATGTATAGTTTTCTATTGAATACTCATTTACATTATATGGAGTTTATATTACTTATAGAATCTACACAAAACCAAAATTGGTTTAGATACATGGATTACATTTCAAAGTTGATGGATTATTTCCATCTTGAATCATCTTATCTCTATACTACCTATTTATATGAGAGAGGTTCATTATTTTCAACCAATAACTAGTCACCATATTTGGTGACTAAAAAAACATATCTCTCTATATTTCTTAGCTCTCTTCTCCCCAATAAATGTTTTTATTAACAACTTCTTCCACTTGGATCTATGAAATCTATTCCTATACCAAATATTGTGTATCATGATCATTAACTTCATCAATGTAAATATTATTCCCACAATACTTTTTTAGGATGTTCTCCTACTCAAGAAAGATGACTTTTCTAGAGATAATCAGTTTATTTTCTGAGGGGTTATATACATAGTATCCGATTCTTTCCTTGGGATATCTTATAATGATACACTTTTTTCCCTGGGGTGTGTATTTATTTCTTGATAAGGCCCTAAAAAATTCCTCAAAAGTGCATATTTCTTTATGCCACAAAACCAGTTTGTTTCCACTCAACAACTCATAGGTAATACCATTTTTCTCTTTATTTGGTACTTGGTTTAATTTGTATACCATATTTTTTAATGCATACCCCAAAAGGATAATGGAATATCTGCATGAATCAACATGGACCTTACCATGTATAACAAGGTATGATTCCTCCTTTCACTAAAACCATTTGACTATGGTGTGTAAGGTGGTGTGAGATATTGATAGAATCCCCAACTCTCATAAAAATCAATAAACTCTTGGTTAAGATATTCACCACCTCAATCTGATCGAAGATTATTTATCTTCATTCCAAACCAATTATCTAATTAATTATCAAATTCCATTAATTTATCAATGTACTCAAACTTATACCTCATCAAGTAGCCATAACCATATCTACTCAAGAAATATGTTAAAGTTATGAGGTGCTAATACCCACCTCCATCTACTACTAGAAATGGTCAAAAAAATTATTGTGTCCCAATCCTTGTATCTCTAAGGACCTTTCATATTTTCAATCAAATGATGTTTTTTTTCATTTTTCTTATAATCAATCATGACACCTTTTAAGTGGTTTTATATTAGAATAATCCGAATTAGCATCTAGAAATAAATTCATCAAACACTTCTTGTTTACATGACCAAGATAGTGATTCCATAGTTAGGTGTCATATGAGTCATTTGAAAATTATTTTTTATCAATTAATAATACTTGTTTTCTATAATTCAATACATAAATATTGTTATTTAAATGGTACATACCAAAACATATGTAGTATTTATAAAAGAAACAAATTCTATTTCCAAACATGAAAATAAACCCACCTGTTTCTAGGCACGATACATAAATTATGTTCTTGGTAGAAGTTGGTACATAATAGAAATATTATAAAAACAAAATCATTCTCATTGGTAATGAAAGGTGTTACTAACCAATGGTTATAGAAGCCAACCTCACACCATTGAAAGAACTAAATTATACCCCTCCTCTAGAAATATTTCAGAATCTACTTGGTTCCCACATTTGGATACAGATGTGATCACTAGAATACATATCTTAAACTCAATACGTAAATATTGAAATATTACATTTTACAATTAATGCACCTTTATCAACCCATTTCTTCATGGTGAAATTATTATTTCACTACAATTTATTCATATATGAAAAACATACTTCCTTCTTCTCCTTTTCCTGCCACTATATATTCATTTTCATTGAAGGATGGTGCTCAGGATACATTGACTTATTGTGAGTCTTGGGACAATTTTATTTGTTAATCATTGTCTGATTCATCATAAGTATTGTGGGTTATTCATGCCCAATGTCCATATCAACTTGTCGAATCAGAATAAGATTTTCTAAAATACTCTACACACTATTCATCATATTATAAATAACAATAAAACAGGATAAGGTATTGGGTAGTGAGTAATGTATGAAATATTTAAACAAGCCATCTAGTAATTTAATCCCTAATATGTCTATGTGTTTAATATATCCAAAAAGTTTGACTACATAAGGCCCAACTGGTGTGGAGTCTCAATGTTTAGGTATAAACAAAGTATTGGAGATATTATATTTCTATTTTCTAACCTTCTCTTGATAGAGATCCTAAAGGTGAGATATCATGTTATACACATCTATGGCCCCATGATGATTCAAAATATCATTTTCCATGGATGATAGCCTGAATCAATGAATATGTATATCATCATTAAAATGTTTCTGATAGAGACACAACCCTTCCTCACATGCCTCATTACTAGGTGCATCAGGAAGAGGTTCTTCCAGCACATATAATTTCCTTTCATGACATAGGATAGCATGTAAGTTCCTTTTCCACTCTTAGAAATTTGTGCAGGTGAGAAGTTAATACTTGTCAAGTATGGATCATAGTGATATGTTTGAATTCATGTTATAATTGTTCTAAAAATAATATAATAAGAGATTTATTACATTATCTAAAAACATTTAGACAAATAAAAAATATTATATTTATTAATCTCACATTATTTTATTGAGACCCAATATCCCTCACCACTGGCTTCAAAATATCTTATTTCATGGAAATTATATGGGTAAGGTTACATATTGTCCTTATAATTACCTCAAAATTGGTTAGTCAACCATGTGGAATGATTTTAGGTAGGTATTTCAAAATTAAACTATATTATCCCATAGTTCCATGATAGGTTGTATGGACTCCCCATTCATGAAATTATCAAATTGGATTTTTTCAACACCTTGACTCTTAGTTAAAATAATACCTATAATAGAATTCAACCCTTGATGTGAACTTAGTTAAGTAAACCCAAAAAATTCCAATTATTTTTACCAAATAATAAAAAACACCACAACTTTTCCTGGTCATGTTCTTTGAACAATAGTTCAATTTTTACTAAATTAGTAGAAGGCTATACATAATTATTATATATTATTGAGGGATTTTAAATTTTATGGACAAGTTTCCAATTATTATGTTTATCACATGATTGAAAAAATATTTAGTGTATTTAATTATGTGATTATCCATATCGTAAATAATATTTATGCATAAGCCAATTTATATTAGTTTTATATTGTATTATTGTTATTTCATTAATTCACACGATCACAAAAAACATTTATAATAAAATAACCAGGAAAAATGATAAATATAAATTAATGAGGACTTATGTTCATTATATTTTACTAATTTTTATCTTATCTATAGGTTGATAATGTAACCATTATCCTTGGGAATGAAACACCTTGAACCAATTAAGGTTCAAGTTTCAGATTTCCACATGTCTACCTATGTATTTCGCTTAGATTGGTTTCACCTCAACTCTAAAACATGAACTGCATCCACTAGATTGGGATCTACATATATTAAATATTCTTTGATTCATACGAAAGTGAGGGGAAAAGGGTTTATATAAAGGAAACCATAGATACAAAAGCCCTTACATAATGAGATGATAGAAGGCACATATGCCAAAAAAATTGATTTAATCATAAATTAAATGAAACCAATCGTATAAAATGGTTTGGTCTATTCTCATTTTCATACACATCCATCGAATTAGGATATTAATAAACTATTATTATATTCCTAATCATTCTCATTTCAGATAAATTTCACTAAAATTGATTAATTGTCCTATTTATTTAATCAATTATATTTTTATTAATTCTCATTAGTATTTCCATGGGATAATAATCAAGAATAATTAAAAAAAATAAAAAAATTTATTTAAAATTAAATATCTACATAAATATAACTTTGAGGAAACATGGAGAATACTTATCAGAATATTGTGTGTTGAATCCTAATTCTTGCGACATTCAATTTTGATCACATCAAAAATCACTTGTGAAACATTATAATTAATCTCTCTATACTCGATTGAGGAAAGTGGAGGATGACCACACTTTTTTCTTGAGGGAATTCTTGGATAAGGGATCTCTCTAGGGCTTGATAGTATTATATAGCTGTTCTTATGCACAACAAAATTGAAATTAATCTTTTGAATAAAATAAAACAATTGGGTTTAAATACAACCAGGGTTGAGAAATAATTATTCCCACAAGAATACTTTTATATTAATTTAATCCCTTACAGACCCCCATATCTTAAATAATAATAATAAAAATATATCATTGACATTTTATTAACTTAAAAATTAAATTAAATTTTATTTATTCTAATAGTTTACAATATATATTATTTTTACCAGACCTAAACACTCAGTATGACATTCCCCCATAATATTTACCTGACCTAGAATAATGACTATTTTATAATAAAAAAATGACACTAATTTATTCACTAATAGATAAATAAATATTATATTCACTAAATATAAAATATATAATTTTTAAATATTCCATTCAAAAAATATTCTCTCGAATAACTCAATATGAAATATATGCCATCAATCCTACATGAATAATTATTTGACCATATTCAATAATAATATTTATAAAACATGTTAAATAATAAATGTTAACATATTTTTTAACTGAGATTCCGGAAACAATTATGTTTGACCCTCTAGTACCAATTATTAGTGACATTATGCGAAGAAGCCTAAAGTGCATGGATATCATATATCAACACACCAAGGAACCCATAGATAAATAAGTTAATCCTCAAAATAAATAATACATTATGAAAACAGTTTCTTTGTATTGAAATACATTATATTATTATTTCTCTAATAAAGATGGTTTCATGCTGGTGACATCAACCTATTTGGTTGATGTCTATTTTATTGACATTCTAGAAATTGAATTTTTTATAGAACACCATTTCTAAGGATTTATTTAGGCTATATCATTTATATCAAAGGTCCTATGATATCAACTTCTGTTAAAGAACATAATAGACAAAGCCTTTATCTAACTAATTATTAATTGAATATTACTCTTGATGAACCCAATGTATCCCACCTCATCATGAACATATGTCATCATGAATTTTGTCAATACATCTAAGTACACAACTCATAACAATCATTATTAAAAATATTAAATTCTATGTATCAATACTAACCTAAATAAATTGGATCATCCAATGAAAGACATAAATGAGGAATTCCTTCTGGTGGGTCTCAATATCATAATATCATACACTATATGTCAATAAGGAAATAAACCCTATGAAGGGTGACATAAAGACATATGAGTCCCCACTCCTAATAGATTTTATTTTTTGTGACCCTAAAAGGACATCATTCAGATATAGAAAATATTGTTAAGAATATTGTCACAACACTTCCAATTTTTCATCATAATAGATAACTTATATGAGAATTCAGTGATAAATCTACTCATAGGACATTATCACAAACTATGTTACGTAAAAGAAAAATCATTATGTGATAATATGTATATTGGTATTATAAACTATAAATAAATGTTAGCATAATGTACACAAAATTGGTTCTAGGAAACCAACTCCCATACATATAAAACAAAGAGGCAAACTAGAAGCTATGTTCTATTGACTATCATTATCTATAAAGAATTAAATTTATAAATAATTTGAATTCCGTATTTTTTAATGAATAGTAAATAATAGTTGAAAATACATTTGTAACTATTTGATATAAAATATTGGCCAGAGTGAGTAACTCAAGAGGGGGGAAATAAATTTTTTTTGTTAAATAAATAGTAATAAAAATCCTATAAATTTGTTATATATTAATAGTTAATCAAAAAATTTGAATTATATTAGATTGATGTTTCAAATAATTTCTTAAAAGAGGGATTAATTATTAGTTCTAATACTATTTGGAATCACAATAACTTTTGAAATTAAATTACTTAACCAAAAAAATTATATAAATGAAAATAAATAATAAATATAAACATAATGTTCTGTTTCAAATTAAAAAATAGATTTATTTTTAACTCTTTAATATAAGAAAACAAAACTGATAAAACACACATTGAAATTTAAATAATTGGTTCAGTATTAAGCTGAGAGATAATCACCTCTAGTTTGAAATCACCTACTACCAAGCAGTTTAATATAAAATTAATAGATCCACCACCTATATTTATTTTTACAAACAATGGAGCACAAGGTTCCCATTGAACAATGTATCTTCCATTATTTTATATGTGATGAAAAAATAATACAATCCATGTTGGACCTCTTCTAAAGTTATTCATTGGAATGAAAATAAAATAATTTTATATAATATTATATATTATCTACTTTTATCATAGGATACATTATTTACCTATAAAAAGTTAAAAAAACACAATACTCAAAAATTACATCCTAAATTGGAAAGAGAAAGAGAGAGATTGATTGATAGTGCAATGTAACTCAATCTGCAATACTTCTATGGTTTTGAGTCATTGAGATTGTATTTGGAAGGAGCTATAATAATATTTTATATAATTTAAGAAAAATAGATTATTATAGAGGTAATTAAAATATAAATAATCAATTATTCATTGAGTAACAACAAATGTTCTCAGTAGTGCATCATCTTCCCCATATTTATGATTGAACAAGTTTCTTCAAAATGATCTTCAATAGAGATACACATTGAAGAATAATATTCCTTCAGAAAATGATATCAAGATTAATTTAATGCATAAAAAATAACTATTGGATATTTAAAAATATCCAATGATAATTTATATATGGTATTCCTTTTACACTTGAAGTACAATCACCTATGAACTTGGAAACATTCCACATTCAGTTAATATGGTAAGGTGGTGTGGTTGGTTCATCACTTCATATAGTTATATCATTTGAGTATGTTGTTAGATTAAAACTTCATGGGGGTGTCTAGTTAATTTATTTTTTAATATTTTAATCTATGTGTTAATTTTATTATAAACATAATATATGCATATCACTATTAAATTTTACACATACATTGGCATAAATATTTTATTTCTTCATGCATTCAGGTAGTTTCCTTCTAAAATTAAAGTGACACTATTATTGATTTAATGTGATTTTATCGTTGTGGTTAGGTTATCTACTACATATGATAAGGTCAAAAAAGTAAATAGATTTCGTTCATCTATCTTATGGTAAGTAGTTTGGGTACACATGGTAAGGTGAAACATAATGTGCGGTAAGGTGATATTGGAGGGTACCCTTTATCAATATGCTTTATATTATGTCATTATAGTCCACATGTGTTATTTAGTGAGTGTGATTCAGTGAGATTGGGATAGATAGCTTACCTATTTAGGTGTTATTATTTATGATATTTTCTCACATGTACATTAGTATTATTCAGTATCATGATCATTAGAGACCTTGGTTTTACTACTTAGTTTAATTGTATTCTCAACCTATGCATATTTTATTTTGAGGATTCATGGAGGATTTTGTGGATCATTCAAGATAGTACTAGCTTAATCCTTTTTAGATATGACACTACTTTAGATTTTACTTTTGGGTATTTATTTTCTAGCATTTTATATGTATATTTTTAATTATAAATACAATCTAGGATTGTTTTACAATATATTGTATATTATTTCATAGAGTTTACTATGATTTATTTATCTTATATCCTGATACTACATTATTATTGAGTCTAATGCCTCCAATTTTAGGATTTTTTATAACAATGTTGTTTTTGATCAACTCGAGGCCTACTGGTGTTGATACATAGGGGATTATTAAATATCTCCATTCATTACAGTATCATTGGTGAGAGGGGGTCATGAGAGTGTGGTATCAAAGGTGATGATTTAGAGATGTAATGGAATTTAATGTTAGTCATATTGATGACTTCATGAGTTGGTATGAAAATAGTTCTAGTAGACCTTGGAGTAGGACATATGATCTTGAGATAAGCTAGGCCATTATATTTTATAGACCCCCTGATCCAGTGCATTGAATCTAATCTTTTTGAGGGATAAATTGAGGTGAAACTATTATTTTGGTAGAGACTTATGAGAGGTTCATGCATCATGATGACATGGGTTTTTGTATGAAATTGTTGGTTTTGGTTTTAGTAAATTTTAAATAAGTTTAAAATTAGTTAAATAAGAATTAAAAAACTCAATTAATTTAAATTATAGGAAATATTTGTGTTCCTTCCATCAATGGATTATAATTATCATCCACATGATACTCAGCTAGTGACAGTTCAAAAAATGAACAGATTTATCATTTGATGGTTGATCTAGCTTAGGAGGATGATTAGTGGTAAATGATGATTTTTTGTGGAAGGATTTGGGAATGTATAAGGGAAATATCTATGATATAGAGAAAATGTTCTAGTCAGATGAGCTATAGACCAATTTTTGTTTGATACATGCCATGGTGGAGTAATGGGTCCCATTATTATTCAGTCAGATGTGGGGAGCTTCACATTAGTGGTGGACATATTTTCTGGTTGATTATAATGAAGAAGATGGGGTGTGGTTAGTGATCTATAGGGATACTCTTTCTACGTTTCAATTTTCAAAGATTCTAAAAGACATGAAGAAATAGAATCTCTCACTTTAGGAAGGGATTATGTCATTAAGGGAGCTGGGGGTCAAGTTGATGTACATTCTGGGTTTTTTCCCAAAACATTTTCCGGAGAAGGAATCTCATATGAGACTTTATGAGGATGCACTACATCCTTCAATCTTGTAAACAATTACTCATTTATATTCTCCACCATTTTGATAGTTTAGAACAAAGAATAAGTGATTAAGAAGATGCATTCATGGGGAGGTTTCCCACGATAGACGATCTAGCATGGTCATTGGAAGAGTAGAGTTATTGGTGACATGTTTCATATTCTAGGGCCATTGAAGTTTCAAATGATGAGTACTGGACCCTAGTAATTACAATTATAGACTTTGGAAGCTTTAGGAATGTTTTTATTTATTTTTAGGTATTATTTTATCTCCAAGACTAGCGCCCAAAGGTTAATATGCATCATTTTGGCTGAGGAGGTCAGTTTTGATGGTAGTTTTAATAGTATAGAAAATAGGATTATGATCTTCCTAGAAAATATAGAGAAGGTCGGGACTGACCCTATATTGTTTCTCACGTCGATGGACCTAGACCAGAGTATGGTGGTATAGGGGACCAGAAAATGATATATAGAGGATATTGACATGGTTAGTGGAAAGTAGTTAGGGAAGTATCCCTAGAGGATATAGATATCATTGGAACTATTATTAGTTTTCTATAACGATGTTTGGTCCTTGTTTTATTTAGGAGACTCTCTCTCATTTTCTATAGCTTCTCTGGTATGTTCATGGGAGCTAGACGTTGAGAGGCTTCATGTGTCTCTGGCATTGACTATGTTAACTGTACGGCTGAACATCTTGTTTATGGGGTATTGAGGGTATAGTCTGATGATTGTTCCACATTCTCACTATAGGGATATTTTAATGTTGCAAAATCACATGTATTAATTAACCATCTAAATTAACTGGTTGTATTATATACAAAAATTTATCAAATTCTCTCATAGAAGAGACATGTCTGGGGATTTGGATGACAAATGGGAGGTTTTCTTCATTAGTGGGGTACCTAGTTAAGAAATTGACCCATGGGAACCCTTAATTATTTAATTTTCAAGCTATATGTGGAGTTGGTAGATGATTGGATAATAGAGGCTCCTAGGTTTTTTAGGGAGTTTTTGGATTTTTTTCATAAGGATATTGTGACACTACCCCATCGACACAATGTTGTTTTTAGAAAGAATTATAGTCCATTTATTTTATGATATTGAAAAAATGTTCATGGATAGAACCCTTTCAGTAAGGGAGTTATGGATTTAGATAGATGTTATGATGTAGAAGGTATTAATCAGGTCTAATGTTTAATCATGGGGTTCTCAAGTGTTATTTTCCATGAATTTTGATGGTGGTATGAGGTTGTGCATAGATTATCAATGGATTAATTAGGTAAAAATCAAGAATATCTATCCTCTTCTTAATATAAATAGTTTTTCCTAATATATGAGAGGGGTGAGATGGTTTTCTAGGACTTATCTATAGTCTAGGTATGACAAATTGAGGGTGAGAGAGGGAAATGTACTGAATTGTCCCTTTAGATGCAGGTATGGTATCTTTTAGATGTTAGTCATTTCATTTGGTTTCTCTTTTGGACCAATTAAATTCAAGAGTATATTGAAATCCATGTTCAATGAATTATAAGACCAATTCATAGTGGTTCTCATCTATGACATATTGACATATTCGATGTTATAGGAGGAGCATTCCAATCATCTCAGAGCTGACTTATAGGTCCTTCAACAATACCATCTAGATTGAAGTTTTCCAAGTAATTATTTTGGATATAAGATGTTATTTTTCAGGGGTATGTTTTTTCTCCTTAGGGTTTGATTGTATAAGAATCAAATATTTACGTAGATTTTTCGTGGATATCACACAAGAATATATTATAAGTTCAATATTTTATGGGTCTTAAAATCCTTAATCATAGGTTTTGGTTAAATTTACCTAATTTTTTAACCCCATTAAAATGGTTTAATAGGAAGGAGTCGGTTGTTGTGTGTGGATTTCTATTCTAGTCTGAATATCGTTACCTGATTAAGAATTTGGTTAACGATCTAGTTCATAAGTTTCCAATAGAGGGTGTGTTGTTTTAGGTTTTCTGTGACGCATCCCATCTGGGATCTGGATGTGATTGGATGTAATTAGTGGGTAATATATTATGGGAATAGGCAGTTACATCCCCACAAGAGTAACTATTCCACCCATGATTTATATCTAGAAGTGGTTGTGTTTGCGTTGAGTTTTGTAGATATTACCTCATTGGGGAGAAGATTATGGTCTTTAGAAATGACAACAGTTTGAGGTATGTATTATATATTCTTGATATGAATAGAAAACAATGGAGGTAAAGTGATATTCATCAAGATTGTGATTTTGTGGTCTCATAAGTTTCTGGAATTGGAAATATAAGGCCTCACACTTAAAAATTACAAAATCATTATTTTCAGTCAAAAAAATTAATTTATTTCACTTTGTGGATTTTTTTTCAGTTTTAGAGTGTTATTGAATTATATCATAACTCATACATTAAAAACCATATAAAAAAGTATAAACTTCCAATTTGTGTATATTTCCCCAATAAAATAAATCTTATAAAATAAAACATGATATATTTTCATAGAAAATATACATTACTTTCATGTTTACCTCTTCCTTTTCCTTACACAACCCTTGATCCTATGAAAAGTATTTAAAAATTTGGGATGGTCACAAAAATATCTATAAGTGATATAAATGAAATGAAACTGTTAGACAATTGAGAAAAATTAAAACTCATATAACATTAACATTTATCTTCAAATTTCTTTAATAATTTTAAAGAATAAATTTTCATATTTCAAACACACAAATATTTTTATCAAAGAAATCATTAGAACCCATTAGATGAAATTAAAACATCTTTTTTATTTGGCATAGAGAATCAAAAACATAAAAATCATTCAAAATATTTTTAACTGTAATATCCATAAGACCATATTCTAAAACAATCATTACCCAATGTATTAGAGAGATATCTAGGTGCCCTCATCATTTAAATTTTTAAGGGATTACCCAGTGCTATCCGGGGTGCCCCAAGTTAAGTTGAAATGGTATTAACTTAACTATCTAAGTAATACCTACACTATCTAGTCCACCAAAATTTAATATATAATAGGATTACCTAAAGCTATATAGGCCACCTGATGTTAAGTTATAACATGCATACATGACATTATCTAGTAACATCCATGTAACAACCCAAACATTTATCAAAGGAATTTCTCCATTCTTAAAGTAATGTAAGATAGTCTAATTCAAATAAAATAACTTGTAAACCATAATAAAAACATTATAAAAGAATAATTAATGAAATATGACGTATTTCATGATGTTAAGGAACCAAGATTGATGAAATAGTAACTTGACCATAGGAATATTAATATGAACCCTATTAATAGTAATCCAACCAAATTAATATTATAATCACCCATAAATTTATAAATAAAATTTGGCATCTTATAAGTGAAAATATGATATAATTATATCACAGTATATGTATGTTGATATTTTAAAAATTATTAATTGAGTTTTGGTATTTTTATAAGTCATAAATATTTGTTTAAAATTTTATGATTAATTTAATAATTTAAAAGAAAATATATTTTCATAAAATGTATTAATATTTTAATATTTTTATGCCTTATGATATTAAGATAATTTTATGATACATTAAGTAATTTTTTAAAGTGTTATAGTATCAGTAAAAAATTTTGATTATGTATTTTCCAAGTAATTGATAGTTTTAATTAAAATATAAATTAATCACATTTCGAGAACTATTTTATTTAAATGGAGTTATTTTTAATATTATATAGGTTGAAAATGGTAAGGGTGAATTTGTGATATTTTTCTGATATACTTGAAATGTTATCAAATTCTAAAACATGACAATTTTTTATTAATGACAATCACATGAATTTTTAAGTCATTGTCCATGTAAGGTTCATATAATAAACTTAATATAGAACCATCATTAATTATATTCATGTATTTATAGATAATTCTAAATAAATTCATAATATTTATCAAAAATGTTAAACTAATGAATATAATATGGAGAAAACACCGCTCTCATCCACTATAAATACCACCACTAAAAACTACTTATCCCCACACCTCTCATGCATTGATAATTGATGAAATTATATCCAATACTATTCCTTAACCCCTCAAACACACCAAAGAGCTCTTTGTATCATCAAAATACTATGCCTATGTGCCTTGAGGAGGATCTTAAGAGGACAATTCAAGATGTAATCCTCTATCTTTTTCTTTTAATTTCATTTTAATTACAATGTTTTTTCTTATTCTCTTCTAAACACCCTTAGTCGAAATGGAATTATAACTCCATTACATTAAATATACTATAATAATATCATGTCATTGGAATATCCATTCATATCCTCTTCCCCCCTCCCTCAATTTTATCTTAAAAATGAAATCATCACGAGTGACCTGTCAATTTACCGACATCATAGGAAATGAACATTCATTTTACATAAAAATCTTAAATAATGTTAATAAGACCACTAAATTATTTAAAACTGATTTTAATGTTTATTTTACCACCCTTTTTAGGTTCTGGAAATAACATATACTCATAATACTAAATTATAAAAAAAATGAGTTTGTTTTGTTTGAAAAAACTTCAAAATAAAACCAAAATGATCAACCATATCATTTATCTAATGAATCATCATCACTGTAAATAAAAAAAATTCATTATAAGATAATTTAATCTTTTGTATTATCATTAATAACAAATAATAAAAATTCTGGATGTTAATCCTCAATTTAAACGAACTTCAATTCATGTATACAAAAAAATCGATCATCAAAACAATGAAAATAGACAATCTAGAACAATGAAATCAAACTCTATAACTCATCCTAAGGAAAATAAAACAACATAATAAAATCATATAGAATTATATTCACGAATAAAATATTCTTTAATTGTTAATTAATTAATCTATTTTGATTATATAGTACAGTAATGTGATTAAATCATTCAGACACAAGGTAAGGGGAATTCCCAAACCCATCTCTATTTCTTTGGGTATTCCCTCATTCACTGCAATTTCAGTAGGAATGTTACTTAAATACAATTTATTCATCATTATCATACATGTTCTCAGATATATAAGTTTTATAGTTTAGATCATGACAAAAATAATGTTTTCCAATAGAACTCTTCTTTCAAAAAAAAACACACTTCTCGAGATTATTAATTATTTACTCAAAGTAGATGATTCTTATATCAAGTATGTTATTAACTCTTTCATTTTGGAACCTAATGTTTTGTGAATTTATGCTTTATGAAATGAAACAAATTCAATTCTATTTGTTATTTTATATCAAATATTGATATATGTTATATGTGGAATGTATGATAATGTAAATGTTATGATGTGATGAGTGCTCCCGGAATATAATAGCGCAATTTAAATTATAATATGTGAAAGATGCAGCCGTAATTATATAACACCCCCAATGAATTGGGTAATGTAATTTAACCCATTAGGAATGTGATATATTCATAAAAATGATTCTATATTTTTTCACAACTATGTGTGGTAGTTGACCACTAAGACATGATGTTTTATTTTTATGAAATTCCACATCCCATGCCTTTAACAATTACTTCTGGTCAGGATGATGAATTTATGACTTTTCTTACCCCATGTCATATTGTTTTATGATTTTATATATACTCTTATTGGAATTTTGATCTCACCCCTTCTGGATGTATATCCTCCGGTGACTACATGTACTATTGAGATCACAAGGAAAAATAAGAAGCTAGAAAGAAGGAATTAAATAAATGTTAATATTTTATGTTGTAAATGTTATGAATTTTCCTTGTTTTCCCAAGACACTACACCATTTGATCATCATTTCGTAATATTTTTACGTTGTTTATCATTAAAATGAATTAATAGTAATTTAAGAAAAAGTATGGTCTCTATAGATGGTGTCATAGGGTAGTTCAGTTAATTTGGGAATTAGGATTATAGAACCCTAGTGAAACCCATAATATAAGACTAAGAATATAAAAGTGTGAAAGAAGATTTTATATACATAGGGATACCATAATATGTAGATCTATAGATAATTATATAAAGGGATAGATTGTTGATGACTTTTTTACTTATGTTTTGTTCTAACCTTCAGTATTTTTGAAAATCGTGGGAACTGGGAGAAATCATTCCAACAACCCATGCAAGGTATAGTGCATTGATTTCCCAAAGAATATCCCCAACTCTTTGTGTGGTGGAGTTAAAAATTTCTTGGTGATTCTTAACCAACTATCTCAGGTTATAAACAACAACCTGAATAATGTGTAACGTTTTCCTTTACCATAGAGGAAAAAACATGATATTGAGTGTTTTATGTGGCAACGACCGCCAATGTTTTGTAGATAGTCCAATCCAGAAGTTTTGGAATAGCGGGTCAACACAATAGAGAATATATTTTTTGTGCTTCAATTTTATAGGATAGAGAAGGGGACTCAGGCTATTTATCCTCTAGATGTAGAGGTTGATCAATGGTGGGATTTGATTAAGAACACCAAACTAAGAGAGGAAATTGAAGATATGGTGTGGGAAGACAATAAGATAATGTTTCCTAATAATTATTTTCCTCAAACTCTTAAAAAAGTTATAGAGATAATTAATAGAGCTGAAGAAAAAGGAAGGTGAATCTTTCATGACATTCAATGATTATTTCGCAAGGCTTACATGGTATTCTTTGTGTTTTGTTATCAATAATTATTAAAAAAATATATTTTTTAGTGGTATAAAACAAAATCATTGAAAGGATATTGTAATTAGAGACTTTATGAGTTATGAATAAGTTATTTAATGTGCTCTAAAGGTCTAATGGATTTTGGAGAAAGGTCCCATGCATATTGTGATAAGAAACGAAATACGGGGGATCTCAAAATAAATGTGTATAGAAAACACAACCACCCACATGTCCAAAATGTGCGAATAAGCCTCATGTGAATTTCCTAGAAGGGACAAGGAAATTCTTCATGGGTGGGCGGGATGGTCCCCAAGATCAAGAATGTCGAAAATAAATGAAGAAATAGGTAATGTAGTGGAGGAATGGAGATCACCACCCATGGTTCAATGCTACAACTAGAGGGAGATAGGTCATTATTTAATCTAGTACACAAAACATTGAGTCTTTTAGGGTAATCAACGTCTTCAACCACCTAATCAAATGAAGAAAGGGGGGGATTATTACATAAATACTATGATAGTGGATTAGAGAAAATAAATTTCTACAAGGTACAATTAGTATTCACTAAAGAACAAATAAAGTAATATTTTATTAGGGTTTTATGCATTCCTTTAAATTTTTCAGGTTTTCTAGAACTATTGGTTCGAAGACTCAAATCCTTGAAGTAGATATATATTTAAAAAAAATCATGTGGTGTAATCATTCAAACCCAATTGTTTCACTCTTATCCTATTGGATTTTGTGGGAAAATTTTTCCAATGAATCTTGTACTAATTATTTTAGTGGAATTCCACACAATACTAGGAATGTAATGAATATTCTTATATAGAGAACAAATATACTATTTGGGAAAGGAAATATCTTTTTATATTCTAAACCATACCATACTCCTATAAAAATGAAAGGATGATCATGAATCTCTAATGAAAAAACATTCAACAATGTATGTTTTGATTCCCTGTAAAGAAGAATACCTCTCTAAAATGGTCTATTCAAGGGAATGTATCAACCTTGGGGAAATTGTAATTATGAGGTAATTTGGGGATGTATTTCGTGAAGAGTTACCCGTACTACCCACGTATCCTGAGCATTATTTATCAATAGAAATGACACCCATTTCCACTCCTATATCAAAGTGTGCCTATATGATAGATCCTACAGAACCTGAGGAGTTAAAGAAGAATCCACAAAAGCCCTTGGATAAATGGTTCATTTTCCATTTTTCATCACTTTGGGGTGCACCAGTTCTCTTTGCCAAGAAGAAGGATGGATCATGGAGGTGATGTATTAATTATCAGGAACTCAAGAAGATCACCATAAAGAACTAATATAATATTCCAACGATTTAAGACGTGTTCGATCATTTCAGAGGAGCTTCATACTTTCCAAAGGTGGACATTCATTCTGTATATCATCATCTAAAGGTGAAGAAGGAAGATATTCAGAATACTTCCTTCCATACAAGGTATTTGGAATATACTGGATAATTATAGAATAATACATTTTCATATTTATTAATATTTATGAATTATATTTTACCTTAATGGTACTCTATGTTCTAGAGTGTACCCAACAGGCAATAATGGATTTCTCCGAAATCTTATGTTGCCCACAAGACTGGGATATACTGAAAAATTATACATTATTAATATTATTATATTAAATGGTAGTTAATGTATAACTGTTGTTTTGGAGGGAATGAATAGAATAATATATATTATTTTTACACATGTTTATTAAATGTTTTTTCCCTATTATAATAATTTTTGGGGGCATAAAATGAGAATAAATCCAATTTTAAGAATAAAACACTCTAATATTTTGAAAATGTAGTTTAACCTTCTTTTTTTGGATAACCCTTTTTAAATATAGTTTTTAACTTTTATATGTCATATTTTTAAAAAATAAGATTCTTCTATATAAGTTATATATAAAAATTCAATTTGGTTTAATTTTTTGTAATTTTCTAAAAAAATCAATTTTTATGAATAGTTAAAAATAGTGCATTTTATTTCAAAGATTCCCTTCTATATAAATTAATTTTAATTTTAGATTATACATTTACATGTTTTTACGATATAACTAAATAAATTTTTTATAATTTAATTCAACTTTGGCCATTTGAAGTAAATTTTCATTGAAATTTGTTATAAACAGATGTCAATAATTTAATGGTTTTTACATTTTAAAACCCATTTCCTAAATCCCTCAATGATATTAAATTTCAATTTATTTTAGTCACTTTTGTGAATTGAATTTTTAAAAATAGATGTACATGGTTGTAATATGTATGATAAATATGATCTACGAGGATCAAAATAATTTTGAGTGAATAATATCATTATTATTTTATTTACTACGGTTAAAGGATAAATCAGTTAAATAATTGTTAAAATTATATTATAAAAATAAAAAACTACCCTAACACTTATCCTAACATTATTGGATGAGTTATTTTTAAAAACCAAATTTCATGGGCAGAAATTTGGGTCTTTTGATGCCACTGGGGTTTGATTAAGTCATTTATAACATTTAATTTAATGCCAAGGAAAAAATATCATAAATATGTCTCTAATTACTAAATAAAATTTAATATGGGGTTATATAAGTAATATATCAAAATATAAATCCTCATTATACAGATAAAAATATTACCTACATCATTTTATTTTATTTATAATTTTTAAACTATAAATAATTCATTTTCATTATGACACAATAATGAGGCAAAAATACATTTATTAAAGGAAGAATCAAATAAATGATATTTTTAATTTCAAAATAAATATTATTTTAAATATTTTATGACATAGATTAATTTCATGGATGAAAATGACATGTTAGGATTGATTTAATGTAGTTTTTTAGAAGGAATCATGTTCTTAATTATTTTTAAAAAAATCATTTTTAAATAGTGTAAAATTGATAAAATTCATTACATAAAATATAAAATATATAATTAAATGGTATAAAATTTAGAAAAATATAATATTCATTGAGAAAATATTTATACCTAAAATAATTTCATTAATGACTCATTTAATGGTCGTTTGGAATGTTTTGGTAATTATTTTAACTCTCAAAGTGTAAATTACATGATAAAACAGTAAAATTTAAAAGGATTTAATACCAAAATATAAAGTTTAAAACATCTAAAAAACATTTATAATTCTTATTGGATGGTTATATTTAGTCTTATAATCATCCAATATTTTACCTAAATGACTTTGGTTCCTTTTGGAGTATTAATTGAATTTATATAAATTTAATAATTTTAATTATTCCAAGGGTGCCCCTCCCCTCTTCTATAAAAAAGCACCCATTCCTCTCTATTACTCAAACATAAAAAAGCAATTATTGGACTAGATATTCCCAATAAACATCCTATAATTCAAAACCACATTCTTGAGGCCTTATGTTATGAATAAATCAATCTTTATAAGTTTTTAGGTGTTCATCAACCGTGATCAACCAAAGACGATATCTTGTTTTCTCAAAGTATTTCCATTTTATTACTTCTTACACATACATTAAATCACCTACATCAATGAGGAAATAATAAATAAATTATACTAAATATACATATATGATATTATGTTAATATCATCACGTAAAACAATTTCCACTTCCATTAAATTTGAATGTGATTAATCGTTCGTGTGTACATGTGAACTATCACCTGTACGAAGCGATCTAATTCATTTTTCATATGCCTCGTCCATGACTAGTTATAATAATGGATTTAATATTAATATTTTATAATCATGAAATTTTAATAATTCTATGACAATAATATATCATTTTTATTCTTAATTTACATTCCTATAAAAATGATAACGTCTTTCGAGCGTACATGTGACCAATCACCTCCACAAAGCGATGTGGATCATTTTTATTAATTATAAAAATTGTATTATATATATAAGTATATTAAAATTATTAATATGATATTATTTATATTATTATCATTTTTAAGGATAAAATAATACTTTACCTCTTTCCATAATGGACAGTGGAAAAATTGAAAACGTTACTCATGCGTACGTATGACTTACCATCTCCATGAATATAACATTGATCATTTTTAATAACCACGCATAATGGTTTGATTTAAAAGTATAATTTATATATTAAAATTATAATAATGTCATTAATAATATTTTGTGAGATGAATTACTTATGACCACATGGTCTAGTTACATCAAACTATGGTCATTTTCGACTCAAGTTCCAAATATTGATAAAACATCAGATATGACCTTAAAAAATTATATTATTTTTATAACATGGTATTAAGTGATATAATAGAAATAATATACATTAAAAAGTTTATCAAGAAATTTTAAATTAACCTATGTTTATTATTCATGAAGAACATGTAAAATACATGAATAATTGAACTTAATGTAAAGGACATCGTCTCAATATCCTTTCACTGAGGCATATTTTGATGTTATACACTAACTTAATTTATACAATGTATAATTAACCACATTTAAATTTAATTTCATTCAATGGTTTTCAAAAGTAATATTTTCTAAAATGTTTTTTACTAAAAAATAAAAGGAATGCTTTCTTTAGGTATGTGACAACAATGAATTTTCCACCATTTTGACCATTATTTGATATTTGGATTCCAATAAAAGCCAACATGTTTTTTTAAAGAAAAATAAATACCATACTCCATTTGAAGGTATTTTGGTAGAGAAAATGGTCATATTAAATCATTATATTTAAATTATTCCATGTGATTGAAAATAAAATCTTATGAGTGAAATTTTGATAATTGAAATATTATATTGGTTATGATTATATAATGGTACTTGGATATTTGATTGGTGGTTATGTGATAACCCAAATAAGGGTGGTTACATGATAATTCAAAAATGGTTGGTTTATTGATAAACCAAAGGATGGGTGGTTACATTATAACCTTGAATACATTGGGTATGGATGTTGGTCGTATGGATATTCCATTTGTAAGAGAGATATGTGCGGAAGTAGACCATATTATTTTACCTTTTATGTATGATTATGTACCATGTTACCTCTATATGTTATATTTTTTTATCTGGGTTTAAGGTAAATGTTTTATTACAATAATGGTAAGCAATGAGCTTATATTTAGTGAATATTACTTACTACTTCTTAATGTTGAAAAGTATTACAATGTATTCATGGTTTACATGTTTTCAAAAGAATAACAATTTTAATTATTTGTGTATCCCTTACAATGTTATTAATATCATCCTATGTTTTTAATTGTTCTCCATAGGAGTTAAAGGAGAATAGAGTCAAGGATGGAATGAAGGAAAATTTTCAATAACTAAACCCTAAATGAAACCATGTTTCTTTTTAAAAGTTTTTTTGTGTTATGAAATAAATGGATAGCGAGTAGTAGTGAATTATTTATAATATTTATGTTTTTATTTTTGTTTTATGAACTAATTCTATAAAGTTATATAACTGAAAATATCCCCATTGTGAATTAATGTCAAATTAATGACTTATATTAAGATTATGTAATGTTTAAGGCTAGGGAATTATGGTTGGTATCAAAGGTTGGTTTAGATAACTTTAGTTGTTAAGGTGATAATTAAGCATAATTAACTAGTTATATATAACCAAAATGGTTAGAATAATACAAATATTAATAGTTAATTTGGATAAATTGAATGAGTGTGAGATAACCTTAATATGTATATCTTAATTTTTACCTTCCTTAAAAGATAGTATATGATAATTTTATTTATATACTCACACTAGCATTTTTGGTTTTAGTAAGTGTCCTTATCCAACATGTACCAACGTAACAATGGATGTGAAGGAAAATGTGGTGGTTCTATGAATAAGAAACCAAATGAAATAGTATATACAAATGATAACTCTTTTGGTTATTGTTAACCAACTATCAAGAGTCATGATTTACCATTGGAACCTATTTTTGTTTCTAATTCATCATATATGAGAGAAATGAATCCCTATGGAAGATTAGGTAATAATCAAAAAGGTAAGTATATTCATCAACATAAGTGTCGTGGATATGGATGGAAACACTTAGGAGAATTCATTAAAGGGATTGGAAACTGTTATAGATGTGGTAATGAAGGTCGTAAAGAAATAACCTTCTAAGGGAAAAAGAAGAGTTTAGTTGACTCCCTGAAAGGGAATGAAGATATTTCTATGTTATCAATTGAATGTTTTAAATGTGGAGAGTATAGTCATTATAAATATCATTTTTTATGAAGATGGTTTGTGAATGCGATTTTGAGGATCATATAAATATATTTTTATAAATACCTAATACCATTCCAATAGAAGATGAGGAAACTGAAAATGGCCTATGAAAGTTATAAAAGGTATGGACTATTTCTTTTCTCATGTTTTAACATTATTGAATATTAGGACATGAATCATGTTTTTCCTATTAGGAAGGATGTATTAAGGAATAATATGAAAAATAAAATTGACATTTAATTATTAAAAAGTCTTCATATAATGGACTCAAGAGTTATGTTAGATATATGGATGATGAAATATTTAAAAGTATTAAATCCCTTTTTAATATGGGATTACATTGGAAGACATTTTCTAGTTTCTTTAACCCAGTTGTTTGTTAGGTGAAAATTTTATTTGAGTAAGAGTATTATTTTCCTCTGTGGACATAATTATAATGGTATGAATAAACTTTAGGGTTTATATTATATTTGATTTTGAGGTGATCATAGGCTATTAAATTTTGTGTTTCAAAATGAAATATATGAGATAAAATTTGAGGATACAACATGTTTTGGTTATTTTTACTGATTTTTTTCTCATATTTAGAATGTTATAAAATTATATAATTTTTGGAAAAGGATAAACCTTAGGAACATTGAAAACCGATTACTTCAGACAAGGATATAGAAGTCGAACCCACGACCGAAGGCGGCGAGGTTTTATAGATTACCAATGGCCTACATGATGTCCCTTGTTTTTATTATTTTATTTTTAATTAAACAAGTTAATAGAATAAGAATAATTTTATTTTGGGAACCTTTGTTTTATTAAATTGATATTCATATTATTGTAAAATTATTTGGGGATTACGTGATTTTAATGTGGTCTTATGTTGGTTCGGGTTATTTGTGGAAATGATTAACCTAACATGGAGAATATGTGATTATGGTAATTACATTTTGGTATGAGACATTAATAGGTTTAATTTTTATTTGGAGATACATAATAAAATTTATCTTGGAAGACTATTTGATCAAATCCTTCTGAATTTTTGGTTTCAATCTTCATTTGGATTATTTGAGTAATTTAAAGGACAATTATTTTTTGAATGGTCTATGTTGATATTTTAGTATTACAGTTGAATTTTAGAGATTAAAAGTAGGTTTTCATTATCAGATTGTTTATTCTCTTTAGAGAAATGATTTATCTTATCATAACCATATTGGTTTCAGTTAGTGTTTCCAGACAAGATAAGAAGATTGTTAATATTTTATAAACTATGTGATTCACAAGAATATTAATCAAGAATGAAATATTCATCTCAAATACAAATCATTTAAAAAAAATTATGAGTTTATGAAAAAATTTAATTAATGGATGAAACTATACTTATATATAAGTATATTTCCTTATGATCTTAGTCCAGGTAGTAAAATAATTTCATTACTCGATGAAAGGATTTTAAAGAAAAAACATTATCCATTTACATTTCCTACTATGAAATCAAAGAATGTTTTACCAATAACAAATTTATTGTTTTCTAATTGATAAATTTATCATGATCATGTTTTCTATCACTCCTTGTTATAAAATTATGGTTTGTTTTTCTTCTATATCCATATTTCCCAATGTAGAATCCTAATATGTGTTATCTGAGGTGACATTTGTACTTAAATTTATTTCTTTTAATGTGTTTATTTTGTTGACTTTTTTTCCAATGTGGGATTTCAATGATGTTATTTTGAAAAGTTAAAACTTAGTTACCAATCCTAATTATAATATTACGGGGATTCAATTTCCAAAAGGGGGAAAGATGTAACATTTCAAGTAATTAATGAATAATAATTTTTCATATTAATTAATATTTATGAATTATATTTTACATTAACGTGACTGTATGTTTGATAGCATACCCGACATACAACAATGGGTTTCTCCAAAAATATTATGTTGCATACATGATGGAGATATACTGAAAAAATACATTGTTAATATTATTATTTTAAATGGTAGTTAACACCTTGTCGTTGGTTTGGTAGGCATAAACTGAAATACATATATTATGATTAAACATGTTTATGAAATGTTTATACATTATTTTAATAAAATTTAGTGGCTGAAATTGAGGATAAAACCAATATTAAGTATAAACCACTCTAATATATTTAAAGGGTAATTTTACAGCCTTTTGATAGAGAAACATTATTAAATCTAGTTTTTTCACATTAATTTGTTATATTTGAATTACTAAAAAACTTCCTCACAATAAGGACAAAAAAATTCATAGATGTTGAATTTTTTTTAATTTCTAATAAAATAAATTCTGTAAGGAATAATGATAAAATACTGCATTTTATTTCCAAACTGCCTTTTTGTTTAAATTAATTAAATGTTTAGATTATCCTATTAGATGGGTTTATGGTATAATTAAATGATGTTTTTTCTTTAAACCAATTTTTTACATACTAATTAATTTCAAATTTAAATTAGATATTAACACCTTTCATTCTTTTGATGGTTTTTACTTTTAAAAGCTCATTTCAACATTTCATAAACACGATTGACTTTAAAGTAATTTTAGACACTTTTATGAATTTAATTTTAAAAAATGGACATAAATTTTTGCAATAAGTATAAAAAATGCAATTTAATAGGATAAAAATAATATTTTTGTTCGATAGTAACTTTATTATTTTATTTACCACAGTTATAGGGTAAATCTTGTAAATTAGAGTCAAAATAATATTATAATAATACAAAACTACACTAAAATTTGTATTAAAAATAATGGATGAGTTATGTATGAACAAAAAAAATACTTTGGATGAACTTTTGACCTTTGGATGTCACTTGGGTGTGATTCATACATATATAACATTTTATTTAAACTAAAGGAAAAAATATCTTAAACATGTCTCTTATTACTAAACAATTTTCAAAATGGGGTTATATAATTGATATATTATATTATAAATTTTCATTATAAAGATAAAAATATTACCTAAATCATGGTATTTTATTTATTTTTTTAGAAATTAAATATTTAATTTTCATTATGACATAATGATGATGCAGTAATATATTTATCAAATAAAGAATCAAATAAATTTTATTGATAATATTAAAATATTTTTAATTTTAAATATTTTATTCCATCCTAGTGTTTTATGGATGAATATAATATGTTAGGATTATGTTTATGTAGTTTTTTAGAAGGTATCATTTTTATGAATTTTTAAAAAGTCATATATGAATAGTTTCAAAATTGATATAATTCATAACATAAAATATAACATATTTAATTAAATGACATAAAATTAATAAAAATATTTAATTTTGAAAACAAGTCCAGTAACCTCTAAAAATTTCATTAATGACACATTTATTGGTCCTTTGTCATGTCTTAGTAATTATTTTAACGTGTTAATTACTAAAGAAAATGTAATAGTTAAAATGGGTTAAAAAAATGATAATGAATAATAATATCCAAAAATTGTCTAATTATTTTTGTATTATTATTTGTATAATTATACTCATCCAAGATTATAAATAAATAAATTATGACCCATTTGGTGTCAATATTTAATTTATAATAATATAATACTTTGAATATTTCCAAGGGTGCCCCTTCCCTCTCCTATAAGAGGGCACACATTCCTATCTGTTACTCACACATCCAAAACCTTTTGGTTTGGAAACTATCATCTCAAAAAAATTTCCTATAATCCCTCACCACATTCTCGATCCATTAGTTTAGGAACAAAACCTTCCTTTGAGGTGTGAAGGGGTTCTTCAAAGTAAATTAACCGAAGAAGTGGCATCCTTTTCTTTAAGTATTTTTATTTTATTTATTCTTCCAGTTCCTTTAAAAAAACTTCCACTATGGGGAACTAATAATTAAAGCATCCTAAATATGCTGATATTTTATTTAGTTAATATAATCACATAAACCCATCTTCACTTCCTCTAAATGGAAATTTAATTAATAGTTTGTGTGTGCATGTGAACTATCAACACCACAAACTGATCTTATTTGTTATTCATAATTGTCTTCTAGGATTAGTTATAATAATGGAATTAATGTTCTTATTATATATTCATGACATAATAATCATTTTATTTTTATAAAATATCTATTGGTTTCTTTCTTTCCATGTTTATAAAAATGACAACGTCGTTCGTTTTTACGTGTAAACTATCGCCTCCACAAAGCGATGTGACTCATTTTTATTATTTATATCACTTGTATGATATATATATATATATATATTTATATTTAAATGATTAATATGATATTAATGTTGTTATGATAATTTGGTAGGGATAAAATAATTCGTAACATCAGTCTATAATGATAAATGGAAAATAGAAAATGTTACTTATGCAGACATATGACTTACCGTCTGCATGAATATTACGTTGGTCATTTTCCATAACCACAATTCATAGTATGATATAATGGTATAAGTTATGTATAAAAATTGTAATAATTTCATGAATATTATTATGGATATGATGGGCTTAAGACCACATGGTCTAGTGACAACAAACCATGTTCATTTTTGACTCAAGTAAAGAATATCGACAAAATGTACGATATGAACTTGAATAATTATGTAATTCTTATAACATGGTAACACATGATATTAAATAAATAATTTAATTTAAAATTTTTCTCAAGAAATTATAAATTAACCTATATTTATTAATCATAAATAAAAATGAACATACACGACGAATCGAACATAAGGATAAAGAATTCTTCTTATTCTCCTTTTATTGAGGCAAATTTTGATTTTATACACCAACTTATTTTATACAGTGTACAATTAACCCTTTTTAAATTTAATTTCATTCATAGGTTTTCTAAAGGAATATGTTACTCTGAATTTTTTTACAACATGAAAAAGGAATATTTTATAACATACACGGTGACAATAACATCTCTACCGCCGTGACCATTATTTGATATTTGGATTCCTCTACAAGTCTAATTTTTTTAATAAAAAGAAATACTATAATATCTTTTAAGGTATTTTGGTATTTAAAATGGGTTTAAGAATGTTTTTATTACATAAATATCTTGAAATGATTCCTCATGATTACAAATGAAATTCTATGATTGAAATGTTGATAATTGCAATAATTTATGTGTTATGATTATATAATGGCACTTAGACATTTAACAGGTGGTTATACGTTAAAAAAAAGGTTAGTTACATGATAAACCAAAGACGAGTGTCTCTTTGATAAACCATTGATGGGTGGTTAGGTTATAACCTCCAATGCAATGGGAATGGAAGTCGGTCGTATGGATATTTTATTTGTATGAGTGATATGTGTGGAATTCAACTACATAGTTATTCTATTTAAGTATGATTATGTCCCAAGTTACATTTATATGTCATATGGTTCTTTAAATGGGTTTCAATATAATATTTCGATTAAAAAATGAAAAAAATTGATCTTATATTTAGTGAAGAGTATTAACTACTTCTTAAAGGTGGAAATATTATAGAGTATTCATAGTTTACATGTTTCTTCATGGATAATAGTTTTCATTCATTGTGTATCACTTTCCGAGCTTTTTATGTTCATCCAATGTTTTGAAATGTTTTTAATATGATTTAAAGGATAATAGAGTCAAGGATTGGATCAATGAAATGTTACGATGAATAAACAAGAAACAAAACAATTCTTATTTTTTTTTTAAAAAATTAATGAAAAAAAATGATAGTGAGTAGAAGTGTCTAATATGTAATATTTAATTATTATGTATGAGTTATGACATAAATCTCTAAATCTATAAACCTAAAAAATCCTCGATGTAAACTAAAGTCAAATTATTAACTTATCTCAAGATTATATAATGTTTAAGTATGGGACCTTACAGAATTAGCACTATGAGTTTATTTTTATACCCATAAGACTTACTAATTCCAATGTGATCTTCAAGGATTTTATGAATAGTGTTTTTAGACATTACCTCAAAAAATTTGTGGTTGTGTTTATTGATGACATTCTCATCTACTCTAATAGAAAGGAGGGACATAGAGAACAAATATGGATTTTGTTGGCAGCATTTAGGGAGGATAATTTATATGTAAAATTCAACAAGTGTGACTTTTATATGTAGCAAGTCTCATTCTTGGGACATGTGTTCACATGTGAGTGAATTTCTATGGACCCTCAAAAAACAAAGGCAATTAAAGAATGACACCGACCCTCTAGTGTAATTGAAATTTGCAGTTTTCTTGGATTATCTAGGTACTATTGATGTTTTGTGAGAAATCTATCACGATTATCATGCATGATAACTATGTTAACAAGGAATGGGTTAATGTATGTCTAGATGGATGAATGTAAGGAAAGCCTCATGTAGATAACAGAATGGTTGATCACAACACCTATATACAAATTAAATAAAAGTGGATAAAGTTTTATGATATAAAATAATGATTACAATAATGTATGGAGTTTTATACTCAAGATAATTTTTAATGTGATAGCTTAAACCTCATAGAAGGTGAAGATCCATGAGCAGAAGTACCCAATGCATGATATGGAGCTAGCAGCTGTGTTTTTTTGCATTGAAAATATGGAGAGACTACATCCATAATGAGTAGTGGGACATATATACTGATTAAGAGATACCAAAGTATACATTTAAACTAAAGTACCTCAAAAAGTATCAAAGGAGATGGTTATAGATAATCAAATAATGTGATTTCCCTATTCATTATCATCTTGACAAGGTGAACAAGGTAGCTGATGCTCTAACTAAAAAGGAACATATTACCCTATCAATGTTGTGGATTAAGTGAGAAAGTATTTTATTGGACATGTAAAATATGGATTTGGAAATCATAATAGCTTGGATTAAATCGTTCTTTTCCCAATTGATTTCCCAACTATCTATACAAGAGAAGATTAATGAGGCACAACGGGATGATCTGGAGTTACAAAACAAGGTGAATGCAGTAAAATAATGGAAGTAGTAAGAGTTCAATATTGATGATAATGGTGTGATTCTGTTTTGGAACAAGGACCTGCATTCCTTAATCACTTAGGATAAATAAGGTGATTTTGGACAATGCCCAGAGATCAACAATCTCTATCCACCCCGTGAGTACCATGATGTAATGTGATATCCGAGAACACTTCTTTTTGGATAACATAAACAAAGAAATTGTAGAGTATATCTCATGGTATTTAATATATCAGTATGTTAGAGTAGAGAAAAAAAGTCCAAAGGGGGGATGATGTAACCATTTCTTATACCCATGTGGAAATTGAAAAATTTCACTGTGGAATTTATCATATTTCACTGAAAGACATCCAAAGGAAATAATTTTATATGGTATTTCATGGACCGACTCACCAAGACATTCCACATTGTCGCTATTCAAGAAGATCTATCACTTGAACAACATGCCAATATATATGTGATGTGGTGAGACTGCATGAGGTTTCAATTTAAATTATCTCTGATCATGATCTTAGGATCACTTATAAATTCTGGAGGAGTCCTAAAAAATCCTAGAGTAATTAATTGAATATCAGCATGACCAATCACCCCAAAAATGATGCACAATATGAAAAATAATATTCAGAACTTTAATGATATGCTAAGATGATTCTCTTTAGAATTTAACGTTGGATGGGATAAAAATATCCCATGGGTAGAGTTCTCATACAACGAAAGTGTCCACTCGAGTATTCAGATGGATCCATATGAATCTCTGTATGGAAATAGATTTTGAACACAAACCTATTGGGATGATTTTATAAAAAGAAAGGTACTTGGACCTGATCGAGTGTAGGAGATGACCGAGAAGGTTCTAGTAATACAACAACATATCAAATCATCCCAGAATCAGAAAAAGAGATATGTGGACAATCATTGAAGGGACATTGAGTTTTATGTTGTAAATAATTTATTCCTCTGAATATCACCATGGAAGAGGGTCATACGGTGTGGAATGAAAGGGAAGAAAATCGTAAGGTACATTGCCACCATTGAGATCCTTGATCGCATAAGATCTATGGCATGTCACCTTTCACCTCTACCAAATATGGCTCAAATTCATAATTTGTTCCACGTATCACTTTAGAGGATATATATATGAGATCCCACACAGGTACTAAACTCATAGGTTGTACAACCAGATGATGATCTCTCTTTTGAGGAGCAGCCAATATGGATTCTGGACCAGATAGATAGGGTTATTCTAAACAAGACAACCCACCATGTTAATGTGTTTTGGATAAACCATAAGTATAAATAATAAAATTGGGTATGAGAGGAGGTGATGAAGGAGATGTACCCTTACCTATTTATGTGAAATGAAAATTTGAGTGTGAAATTTTAAAAGGGGAAGAATGTAATGACAGAAATATTAATCAATGGAATTTATCCCTCCATATAGTAATTTGATATATTTTAAATCACATTAAATCATCTATTGAACATAATAAAAACTTCATAATTGAATAATTAATGAAATAAGATGTATTTCTAGAAGCTAAAAAACCAATACTGATGAAATAGTAACTTGAGATTAGAAATAGTAATATAACCCTTATTAATAGTAAACCTGCCAAATGAATATTAGAATAACCCATGAAAGTATAAATAAAATTTTGGCATCTAAAAAGTGAAAATATTTAATAATTTTATCATTGTATAAGTAAGTAAATATTTTAAAAATTATTATTTATGTGTTGGTATTTTTATAAGTCATAAATATTTAATTATAATTTTTTGATTATTTTAATAATTTAAAAGAATGTTTAATTCCATAATATGTATTCATAAATTCATATTTTTATGTATTAAGATTTTAAGATAAATTTAGGAGGTATTATGTAATTTTTCGAAGTGTTACAATATCTGTTATAATTTTCAAATCTATATTTTCCTAGTAAAAGATTATTTTAATTAATAATTAAATAACTCATATTTAGAAAATTCTTTTCATAAAATGGTGTTCCTTTTTTTATTCTAAACATATAAAAATGGATTGTGTGATTTTTTTGGATTTCAATGAAATATTTCAATTTTTATGAATAGTAAAATACGATAATTTTTGATAAATGCTAAATGTATGAATTTTTGAGTCATTATTGATGTAAGACTAATATAAGTACCATAATCTCGAACCATACATAATTATTTTAATATATTTATATATAGTTCTCAAATTATTCATAGTCTTGAACCAAAATAAAAATTTAATTAATATAATATTGTGAAAACACCCCTCTCATCCACTATAAATACCACCCCTCATAACCTCTTATCCTCACACCTCTCAACCTTTGAGACATGCATATATTATACAAAATAATTACCCCAAACCTCCCCCACATTCAAGAGTTATTTGTATCGTCAATATAAATGGACTAGGTGCCTTGATGAGCATCTCAAGAGGAGAACTCATGTGGTAAATCCTCTCTAATTTTCTTTAAATTTCATTTAAATTTAAATTTTATTTCTTATTCTATTCTCACCTCCCGTCATCAAAATGGAATTATAAATCCAGTACCTCAAATATAATTTAATTATAATATGTTAATGTATGATACAACATTGAAATCCTCCCTCTCTTTCTCTTATCTTAAAAATGAAATTATTTCTTGTGATGTATCGCTTTACCAACATTGTGGGCCATACACATTCATTTTACTGACAAATCGTAAAGGATGTTAATAAAACCATTAAATGGTTCAGAAAATATTTTAAATTTTATTTTATAATTAATTTAAATAACTTATACTTATAATACTAAATGTTTAAACAAAATGAATTTGTTGTGTTTGAAAAACAACAAATAGTAACCTGGAATTACCATAATTAACTTTTATCCAATGAATCATCCTCATTTTATACATCCAAATAATTTTTAATATCATTTATTCATATATAGGATCATTAATAACATATATTAACATTTCCAGATGTTAATCCCCATTTTAAATGAACTTCCATTCATTTATTCAAATGAACCGATCAGGAAAACTATGAAAACGAACACTCCTAAATGAAAAAATTAAACTCTATAACTCATCGAAAGGACTAAAAAAGAACATAATAAAACAATAATTAATTATAATAATTGATCAATAGTTATTTAACTATATATTAATGAATATAATGTGATTATATAGGACATTAATGTGATGAAATCATTTAGACATAAGGTAAGGGGAATTCTCTAACCCAACTCTCATTCACTGAGTATTACCACCTTCACTACATTTTCAACAAGGAAAATACATAAATATTATTTAATCATAATCATATTATCCCTTATAGGATATTATTTTTTTCTAATTGAAATTATGATAGACATAATTTTTTACAAAATAACTCTTCTTTCCAAAAAACACAACTCTCAAGATTGTTTCTTCTTCCCTCATTGTTGATGATTCTTATATCAAGTATGTTATTTCATATTTCATTTGGGAACCAAAATTTTGTGGATGTATAATTTATGAAATGAAACCAATTCCATTCCATGGGTTATTTTATTTCCAATATTGATATATGTTCTATGTGGCCTGCACGGCAATGTAAATATTATGATGCGATAGGTGCACCGAGAATTATATAGCGCAATGAAAATGATATGATGTGATCGGTGCACCAAAAATTATATATCACTCCAATTAATTATGTAATGTGATTTATATCATTTATAATGTGAAAGATGCCTAAACATGATGCTATATATGTTCAATACTATGTGTGGTTGCATATCCACTAAGACATGATGTTTCATTTTTATGAATTACAAGATTTGATGCCATTATCTAATGATTCATCTAATAATGACGATGATATGATAATTATAACCCCATTTAATACTAGTTCATGATATTATCTATCCTCTTACTAGTATTTTTTATCTCACCCCATTTTTTTATATCCTTAGGTGACTACATGTACAAATAAGTACACATGGGGAAATAAGGAGGATAAGAAGGAATAAAAAAAATGTTTAGGTTTATATTGAAAAATTTATGTATGGTCATAGTGTTCCCAATACACCAATCCTTTGGATCATCATTGTGTAATGTTTTTATTTTTTTTCATTAAAATGATGTAATATTATTGTATGAAAAAGTTGGGTCGCTATAATCCATTTCTCATGTCTAATGATCAAGAACCATATAATGGAAAAAACATTTTATGCTTTAAATTTTTAGTCATAAATAATTT
Organism: Viscum album; assembly: GCA_963277665.1. Classification (NCBI taxonomy): domain Eukaryota; kingdom Viridiplantae; phylum Streptophyta; class Magnoliopsida; order Santalales; family Viscaceae; genus Viscum; species Viscum album. The sequence goes on from OY728128.1 coordinate 474,865,131, forward strand.
AAAAGCTCTTATAATCGCATAATAAAATAATTTTTTGATATCAAAATAATCTTTTCTTTCAAAATTCCATTTTCAATACCAAAATACCCACCCCAAAAATTAGAAAGATTTTTTCTTTGAAGAAAACATGAAGGATTTAAAAAAATTAAAATTAAAATAAAATAATGATAATTGTAGTGGAAAATTAATTTTTTAATTTTATGTTATGAATAAAACATCCCTTTTTGTCATATGTTAAATTGTTTCATGGAAGACATGTAAAATAACCCCTTTGCAAAAAAATTTAACTAATGTAAAAAGATACATAACATATAATTTATAAATATTTTATGTGTATATAAAATCATTTATAAAATATTTTTTAAATCATGGATATGGAATATAAATATAGTTTTAGGAAGAATAATTAAAACATGATTTCATTAAATAAAAAGTCCCTTATCCTTTTATAAATATTTGAATCATAAAAACCATTAAATAATAACATTAATAAAATTTATAAATCTATATAATAAAAAAATTCATGATATAACATAAAAAATTTTCTATTTAGAGACCTTTAAAAAAATAAAGGTTTAAAACATCACAAATTTCTAGAATGAATGGAAATAGAGACAAATTCCCTTAACACGAGTCTTACTGGTTTCATGTGTCTTTGTCTTCATTAATAATAATATTATGTTAATTATTTACATTATTGAGAAATTATTTCATGTTTTTATTTTTTTATTACACTTATCAATAAGTTATATTCTATTAATTAATCAAATAAAATTAATATTGATGTTTTGACCATGTTTTGTTTATTTGTTAGAAATGAATTTGGTTGGTTTTATATTCCTTGTTAACAGGGAATTATCGGGACTGTAAATTTTTAACCCTACACACCCAAGAATCCCCTTCCAATGAAAAAGTCATTTGAAGATGACCTAGATTGGCAGGATCCATTACCAACCGAGATGTTAGAGAATCCCATGGGGTAACAGTCCGATCAGCGATGGTTCGACACAACAATCCGTCCGCAAGGTCATCTGCGCCCTTTTTCCAACCCCAGGAGATACCGGGTGACCCAAAATGTAATAGGATCATGGTAGGTCAACACATATCATATATATAGATCCATTATAATCTTAAAATCAATAATTAATGAGGTTTTTGAAAAATGAACAATATTACAATCATGGAGATGGTACGTCGTACATACGAGTGCGTAACATTCTCATTTTCAATGATCATTATAGAAAGAAGTTTGGTAAAAGTTTTCTTTAAATAATGATAATAATATCAGAAGTATGATTGAATTTAAATATATATACTTATATAAATCATTTTTATGTTTTAAATGTAATCACATCGTTTTGAGGAGGTGGTAGTCCACAAGTTCATGAATGGCGTTATCACCTATTTAATGTGTGAAAAGTTAATAATAAAATGATATATTATATACCAAGAATGATAAATAATTCATTAATATCATAATTATTCCTTTTATATAATATATATTCTTTGTAGTAATCATTATTATATTCCTTATGACATGTTAGTGAAAAACACTACACATCGCATCATAAGGCAGTAGTCTACCGTACACATTAACTATGTTATTGTGTTGATTATGGTATAAAGTGTAAAATTTATGTATATGATATGATTAATAAAGAGGTATATGTATGTTATAAATGTCAATAATATCATATATAAAAAAACTTTCCATCATTATTCCCAACCATTAGAGTTTGTAATGAAAAAACGAAGGACATCATTTCGTGAGGTGGTAGTCCATCATACACATGAATATTAATTTATAACATATTTGATGGAAGTGTGTATGGGTGTAGGTAATATAAATAATATAAAAACATATAATTATCTTTATGATATTGAGTTTATTATTTATTCATGTAATAAAAATATTTTACGGTGGAAGAGGATATAATTCAAAAATATTTGTTGATGAATGTTACATCTTTTTCAGGTAAGTCATTTTGGTTTTCACCAAATGAATTTCATTGATATAATTTTTCTAAGTGTAAGGATTATAGGATGAAGGTATGGATTGTAAGAATTTATTTGGGTCGGTATTTTTAAATACAATGGTATTTATAGGTGTGAATAGAGTAGATAGGGGGATGCATTTATACATGGGGTGAGTGGAAAACATGTAATGTTTTGAAAGTGGGAAAACCAAACATATTATTTCCATGTAAAGTGGATCTAATAATTCATAAAACACAATTATAGAATGTATAAGGTAAAAATATTTCCTTCCAATGCGTTATTGATATTTTTATAGGTAATTTTACCCCTTAATATTGATGTTTAGTCACTAGGTAATTCCAATTTATACCTAAATCACTATAATTAATTTTAATGGTTTTCACAAATAGATTTGGTTAAAAATTAAATTTACCATATTATAAATTATAAATTATTTTGATTAAAAATATGGAATCAATTTTTCAAAATTCAATTCATATAATTGGAAAAGAAATTTTTAATAATAATCCAGTAGACGTGGCAAGATAACAAGTTTTTAAAAAGAGTATTTTTTAAGAAATATATGATTCTATAGTAAAACAATTAGTTATAATATTCATTATAATAAAATTAATTAGTAATAAACTATATATATTATATAAATTTAATTTCAAACATCCCACATTATGTATTATTTTAATTAAATAAAAAGTTGAAATATTAGGCATTTTAAAAGTCTTTTTAGAAAAACTAGACATTGAACCCTAAACAAAGTCTGTTAAATAATAATATAATGTTGATTAAAAATGAAATTACGTGGATTTAATATATTTAAATAAAACATATTTTACTTTTATAAAAAATTAAAACATTTAGATAATTTAAAATTACTTAATTTGTTAAAATAAAAAACTTTTTTTTTACAAAATCTCTTTTTTCACTTTTCACTAAAAAATCTATTGTTTTTCAAAATAATCCCCAAAATTCATCAAAGGTAAATTTTGATATTATTATTTTAAAAATTATATTCATTTTACAAATTTCAAATTCTAATATTTAGAAATCAAGCATTTAAATAAAACCATATAAATAAAGAGTTCAATTAATCTATATTTTTATTAAATATAACATAATATTTGTACAACTTATGTAACTATATAATTCATATTAATAAATATTAAAAGGATATAATCTATCATGAACTAAATTTTTACATCCTTCCAACTTTTATAAGTAGTTTCATTTCCATTTCATTCACTTATTAAACAATTGGAGACGTCTTTCCCTTATATCATTTTCAGATTCCCATATTGCCTCTACAACTATAAGGTATTTACATAAAACCACAACTTTTTGAATCAACTTATTTGTAAAAAGTTCTTCTGTATAGTGAATAAGTTGAACATAATTTTCCTTATAAGAAATATCCTCTTCCAACTTATCTAATTCATTGCATAAAACATGCGACAAATCCGACACATATTTCCCGAACATTAAAACATGGAATACGTTGTGTACCTGCGAGAAACAAAGAGGTAAGGCCGCTCAAATGTAAACCAATATAACATTCTCTAGGATTAATATATTATATTTCAACCATGAAATTATCTTCCCCTTCTTAGCAAATTAATCGCATTTTTCCATGGTTAAACATTAATTTGACATAATAACCACCCTCAAAAGAAATATTATTCCTTCGGTTATTTTCATAATGTTTCCTCCTTATCTGAGATATACTTATGTGTGTCTAAATCAAATAAACTTTTTCTTGAATTTTCCTCGACCAATTATGGTCCCATAATCTCCCTTTCCACTAAATCATCCCCAAATTCTAGTATTCCACACCACATTCCTTATAATGCCACATATGGTGCAATCAGGATACTCGTATGAAAAATGTTAATAAAAGAAAACCCAACCAAAGAAATGTATTGATCCCAAATTCCATCACAATCCATTAATCAATAATGAATAATATATTACATGGTATGGATCATCCACCAATACAATCCATCAGGTAGAGGATAAAAAGTTGTAATAAAATTTTATTTAGTATGGAACAATATATGAATTCCTTTCCAAAAATTATATATAAACCTAGGATCACCATATGATATAATAAAGAGACGAAACCCATGTAAAACATATCCTTTAGATAAAAACTAGAACGTTGGATTAATACATCATATCTCAAATTGGAATTAAAATTATAGATTTAGTTAACCAATCAATAATAACCAAAATAACATTATTAAATTGAGAAGTCATCAGAAATAATACCTTGAAATCTATTAAAATATTCTACTATTTCTACTATGGCACTAGAAAATGGTAGATATTCCCTTTCAGTAACTATCATTCTATTTTAACCTACATAAAAGTAAAAAACTTCACAATGATGTCAACAATATCCCTTTTTATTCCACCCTCCAGTAAAATTCTTAATGGTCAACATACATCTTAGTGCCGCTGGGATGAATGGAAGATTGAGAACTATGATGTTCAGTGAACAACTATTTCCTAAATTGGGAATCAAAAGGCACACATAATCCTTTTAAAAATTGTAAAAAACTCTCTTTATGAATATTAAAATCAAAAACCATACCCTTGTTAAAATAATCACCCATTTACTACAAATATTGATCCTCCTTTTAATCTTGCTTAATTATTTCTAATAGATTTGAGTTTGTAAAGACGCATACCAAACTAGAATTGTTCATGCATCCACAACCACTATGAAAAAATTCATTATATAATTAACAAGGGTCAGGTTACAAACATTACATGGTTAATGTAAAATGACTTTTCCAACACAAAGAATCATCCAATTTATTTTTTTACGAGATGTCAAAAAATTGGCTAATAATAATCCTTGAGTAGTTATAAACATATTCTGTTTCTCATGTTCAATTATTACTAACTTCATATACAATTTCGACATTTGTGATTAGTATATATTTAAAAATTTACTGTTGAGCCCTCTGGAATATTGTTGAATTCTTCCTATGATTGTTGTTTTAATAATCACAAATCATCAATTACTTAATCCGGTTGGAGTTCTCATAATCACAATCTCTTAATGAATCTGTGTATGTTGGATAGATATGTTTTTATCTCTTTGTTATTGATTTACAAGTATTCGGGAAGTGATCCATATCAAAGGACAACGGTCACACCGATCCATATCAAAGGACAACGGTCGCACCAATCCATATCAAAGGACAACGTTCGCACGAATCCATATCAAAGGACAACAGTCGCACTGATCCATATCAAAGGACAACGGTCTCACTGATCCATATCAAAGGAAAACGGTCGCACCGATCCATATCAAAGGACAACGGTCGCACCGATCCATATCAAAGGACAACGGTCGCACCGATCCATATCAAAGGACAACTGTCTCACCGATGCTGATCGAATGAGTCACTGAAGATGTCTCACTGATGCTGATCGAATGAGTCACCGAAGATATCTCACCAATGCTGATCGAATGAGTCACCGAAGATGTCTCACCGACGCTGATCTAATGAGTCACTGAAGATGTCTCACCGATGCTAATCGAATGAGTCACCAGAGATGTCTCACCGATGAAGATCGAATGAGTCACCGAAGATGTCTCACCGATGCTGATGACCCACCGATCACTTGACACACTGGTAGTCATAAACAGATGTTTGAATTTCTTTATCTTTATTTAATCTAACCAACGATCATATTAGGAATATTTTAAATGCTCTGTCATTTATTTAATGTGTGTTGTTGGATGTCAGGGAACCGTACCTCATACCTGCAAAAAGAAATCATTTCCTTTGCCGGAGCACGTTCTTTAAATAGAGGAACGATGTGCTACTACAAAACGAGAAGAAATACAAGAAGAAGTGAGACATACATAGAAACAAAGACAGAACACAAGGTGTTCTGAAAGAACAACCAGGTGTGAATGCCATGAGACGACTGAACATACATGAGGAACTCTTTCATCAATGCAAACCAGTGAAGAGCTGAGAATGAGATCATAAAAAAAGAACCTCATCGACTACATCTTCTCTATCTCTGAACCCGGATGTCAAGGAAACAGATGATACTCTGTTTTCTAGACAAAAACCAGAAGAGGACTCAGAGCGAATTATGATCAATCAAAGGAGTCCAGAACTGCACGACAAAACACTAGAGCCATTTCTCAACTCTATATATTTTATCTGTGATTTATCCTTTTACATATTGAGCAGTGTGTGTTATCTGTTTTACACAGACACTATCTCCTCTACTCTAACAGGAGGATTTGTAAATCCTCACTCAATATTCTTACATCTTTTATTTCCCACTGGGATAGTGGTAGAGGTTGTATGACCTGGACAGCTAGTTTCTATTGTGTTTGTTCCCACGAATAACTATGGTAGAGGTCATGGACCTGGATAGCTGGTAGTTGTTGTTATCCCCGATCCAGGGTGTGGATCATCTTTTTATAAAGGATTTTGAGAGGACTAAGTCTCGTCTTCAGACTGAACCTCTTGGTTATATCTGATGTGCTATATCTTTCAAAGTTATTCTTTTATTCCGCTGCTAATCTCTTTAAAACCAAAATTGTTTTAAAGTCACTTTGATAATTAAATTCGCAAGTGTTTATATATGTTGTAAATCAGTAAGTTGGTTTCAAAAGTTAATCAAACTTTCTGTTTTGATTAACTGGGAAATAATCAATCCCTCGATAACCCAACTGAACCCTTACTTTGATATAAATTCAATACAATTTAATTCAGTATTTTATTTGGGGGTTTTAATAAAATGTTTTTAAAATAGAAATTTTAATTAGAACTCAATTCACCCCCCTCTTGAGTATCCACTCCGACCAACAATTGGTATCAGAGGATTATTTTAAATATTTTCTAAATGTTTTTTTAACTGTGATTTTATTTGTATTTTAAAGTTATTAAAATTCCTGTTATTTCTAAATTTTTATGTCTTTAAAATCTTTTCTTTAATTTAGTTATCATGGATTATAGAGTTGAAGGTGTTGCTACCAATAGACCACCATTTTTCAATGGCACTAACTATGCTCAGTGGAAAATCAAGATGAAAATTCATTTAGAAAGCATGGGTTTTGATATTTGGACTGCTATAGAATCTGAATATAAAATTCCTACTACTGTTAGAACTACTTGGAATGAAGCTACTAAGACAGCCTACAATAATAATTGTAATGCTATGAATGCTTTATACTATGCTCTAGGAGATGAGGAATTTAATAGAATATCTACCTGTAAAACTGCATATGAGATTTGGGATACCTTAGCTGTCTCTCATGAAGGAAAAACTAATGTTAAGGAGATGCGATTGAACACTTATACTATTAAGTATGATAATTTTAAGATGAAGCCTGATGAACCCATTTCTGATATGTGTCTCAGGTTCAATGAAATTTTCAACACAATGACTTCTCTGGGAAAGGATGTTCCTGCAAAGGAACAAATCATGAGAATTTTGAGATGTTTACCTGAAAGATAGAGAGGATCCTCTGTCTCCATTAGAGAATCATGTGACATTTGTGAACTACCAATCAAGGAACTAATTGGAAAGTTGATGATATATGAAAAAGAACTCAAAGTGAACAAAGAAGAAGATGATGAACCTAGAAGGAAGTCTATTTCCTTCAAATCTACAACCTCAAAGAATAAGGATAAGGAAAAGCTTCAAGCTATCAATGAAAGTTCAAGCTGTAAAGACAATGAGAGTGACTCTGACAGTGATGTTGAGAAGGCTCACAATGCTAGAAGGTTTATGAAATTTTATAGGAAGAAGAAGATTTTCAGATAGAAAATCTACAAAGGTAAGTATGGAAACAAGGGAAATTGGAAAAAGGATTGGAAGAAATCTGAAAAATCAGATGAAGATTTCTGTTATGAGTACAAAAGGAAGGGACACATAAAAGTAGACTGTCCAAATCTAAAATAGAAGAAGAAGTATTAATACAAGGATAACATGTATAAGGAAGCCATGAAGGCTACTTGGAGTGCTTCTGAGGACAGTTCTAGTGAATATGAAGTTTCTGAAACTGAACACAGAAACAAGGCAAACATGTGTTTTATGACAAAATCTTCTGAGGTAACTTCAAAAACTCCTACTTCTAATTCATATTATTCTGGAGATGATTCTGAATGAGATAACATGTCTAAATCTGAACTGTTTGAATATTGTGATATGTTAGAAGAAACCTGTAATGAGATGAAAGACAAATACAAAGGTTTAAAGAAACATCATGCTTTAACTGTTAAACATAAATCTGATCTTGATATTGAAATGGAAAAGAATGATCAGTTGCATAAAGAGAAAACTGAACTAAAATTATCCAATGAGAAACTCAATAAAGACTTAGAGAAATTTACAAATGGTAAAGATACTCTTACTCAGATGCTAGGTAAGAAAATAGCACCTAGATACACTACTGGTATAGGATACCAACCTGGACACAGGAAGATTACCAAAACTAGATTCATTCCTAAATCTGGACAGAATGTAGCTAGCTCTGGAACTTCCGTTGCTTCAACGAGTTATATTCATAGTTATGGATCTAATAATATTTATCTTTCCAAATCTGTTGATTCTAGAAATTCTATGAGACCCATTAGCCAAATCTGGGTAACTAAAGTATTATTGGCTAACCTGTCTGGACCCAAGAAGATCTGGGTACCAAAATCATTTCCTATCTAAATATGTTTTGTAGGAAAATTGCTTAAAGAGCTCCTGTAAAAAGACCTGGTACATGGACAGTTGATGTTCAAGAAATATGTCAGGAGACTTCTCATTCTTTAAAAGCTTATTCAGAGTTGATGGAGGTTTTGTCACCTTTGGTGATAATTCTAAAGGGAAAATCATCAGCTTAGGCCAGATTGGTAACACTGACTCAGTACTAATTTCTAAAGTTTTATTTGTTGATGTACTTAAATAGAATTTGTTAAGTATTTCTCAGTTATGTGATGATGTTTTTTATGTTAAATTTGAAAATGATTCTTGCAATGTTTTTAATTCTAAAAATGTTTTAGTTTTTTCTGCTTTAAGAAATGAAAATGTTTATGATGTCGATTTAAACTCATTAGCTAAGAAAAATATAACTTGTTTAAATGCTTTTCATAAAGAGTCTTGGATTTGGCATAGAAGATTAGGACACTGCAATGTGCATTCACTTAGAAAACTTGCAAGGAAGAACATAGTTAGAGACATACCCAAACATGAATTTCCAGCAGACAAAGTTTGTAATCCCTGTCAAAAGGGAAAGCAACCTAAAGTTTCTTTTAAATCAAAGAAAGAAGTGTCAACTTCTCAACCTCTCGAGTTGGTTCACATTGATTTATTTGGACTTTCTAGAGTTTCTAGTTTAAATGGGAAGCATTATGTCTATGTTCTTATAGATGACTTTTCTAGATATATTTGGGTATACTTTCTAGCTCACAAAAGTGAAGCTTGTTCTTACTTTGTTAAATATTCCAAGTCTGTAGAGAACCTTAGTGGACTTAAGATTAAAACCCTGAGAAGTGATCATGGTAGTGTGTTTGAAAATCACGAGTTGGAATCTTACTGCTCACACAGTGGCTATAGTCACAATTTCTCTTCCCCTAGGACACCTCAATAGAATGGTGTAGTAGAAAGGAGGAATAGAACCCTGCAAGAAATTGCTAGAACTATGCTTAATGAGTATGACCTACCCGTTTACTTTTGGGCTGAAGCTGTAAATACTGCTTGTTATGTTATTAATAGAGTCTTGATCAGACCTGTCCTTAAGAGGACCCCTTATGAGTTATGGAACCATAGGAAACCTAAGGTTAACTACTTCAATGTTTTTAGCTGCAAAGTCTTTATTGTTAACACTAAAGATAATCATGATATGTTTGCATCCAAGAGTGATGAAGGAATTTTTCTAGGTTACTAAACTTCCAGTAAAACCTATAGAGTTTTCAATAAGATAACCAAATTTGTGGATGAATCTGTTCACATCAAATTTGATGAAACTAATGCACATGAACCTAAGACCTCTCTTGAAAATCTTGAAGTTGTTCTCTCTGGTTTGAACCTTAATGATAAAAACAGTGGACCTGTAGTTAAAACATCCAGTTCTGGAAATTTTCCAGACCCTGCTTCTATTGAACCTCAACCTATAGATAAACCTGAAATCTCGAGCCCTACCTTTTCTAGACCAACTAGAATTCTGAAAAAATCATCATTTAGATGATGTTGTAGGAAGTATTGATAGAGGGACACAGACTAGAGCTTCTCTTAGAAATCAGGTTGAACATCAAGCCTTCTTGTCACAGTTAGAACCTAAAAATATAAATGATGCTATCAATGATGAATTTTGGGTAATGGCTATGCAATAGGAACTAAATCAATTTGAAAGAAACAAAGTCCAGAAATTAGTAGAAAGACCTAAGGACACTATCATCATAGGCATAAAATGGGTGTTTAGAAACAAAGTTGATGAATATGGAATCATCATTAGAAACAAAGATAGGCTAGTTGCACAAGGTTACAATCAAGGAGAAGGAATTGACTATGAGGAAACCTTTGCACATATAGCTAGATTAGAGGCTATTAGGATCTTACTTTCTTATGCATCACATCTGAATTTCAAGTTATATCAAATGGATGTGAAAAGTGCTTTTCTAAATGGTTTTATTGTTGAAGATGTTTTTGTAGAACAACCACCTGGTTTTTCAAATCCTCATTTTCAAAATCATGTTTTTAAACATTCTAATGCTTTATATGGTTTAAAACAAGCTCTAAGAGCTTGGTATGAAAGACTTTCAAACATTCTTATTTCAAACGGATTTTTAAAAGGAATTTCTTATCCCACTCTTTTTATAAAATGAATTTCAAAAGATGTATTGATAGTACAAATCTATGTTGATGATATTATTTTTGGATCTTCTAAAAATTCATTATGTACTGAATTTTCACAGGTTATGAAAAATGAGTTTGATATGGGATTAATGGGAGAGCTTAAGTATTTTCTTGGTTTTCATATTTTTCAAACTAAAGATGGAATTATTCTAAATCAAAGTAAATATACTAAGGATTTATTAAAACGTGTTGGTTTGGATAGTATTAAGGAAAGTGATATACATATGAGTACCACCTGTAAATTGGATATTGATGAAACTGGTAAACCAGTAGATCAAACTAATTACAGAGGTATGATTGGGTGTTTACTTTATCATACTGCTAGTTGACCGGATATTATGTTTAGTGTGTGTATGTGTGCTAGATTTCAAGATAATCATAAAGAATCACACTTACTGGCTGTTAAAAGGATTTTTAAATATCTTAAGTATACCGGGAATTTATGTTTGTTTTATCCAAAAGGACAATCATTTGACCTAACTAGTTATTCAGATGCTGACTTTGCTAGATGTAAGTTAGATAGGAAAAGAACATCTGGAACAGGTCATTTACTTGGAAAATTGCTAGTATCATGGTTTAGTAAGAAAAAGAACTCAATTGCATTGTCTACTACGGAAGCAGAATACATCGATGCTGGTAGTTGTTGTGCATAGATACTGTGGATGAAACACACCTTATTGGACTATGGATTTGATTTTAAACAAGTTTCAATTAACTGTGACAATACTAGTGTGATCATCATATCTAATAACCCTGTGTCTCACTCTAGGACTAAGCACATTGATATCAGACATCACTTTCTAAGAGATCATTATCAAAAAGGTGATATTTCTCTAGAATTTTTTAGTTCTGAACATTAATTAACTGATATTTTTACAAAGCCTTTATGCTCTGAAAGAATTAATTTTATTAAACAAGAATTGTGTATGATCGATCTGTGAAACTGATATGTGAAACCGATCTGTGAAACTGATCTGTGAAACTGATCTGTGAAACTAATCTGTGAAACCGATATGTGAAACTAATATGTGAAACTGATCTATGAAACTGATCTGTGAAACCGATCTGTGAAACCGATCTTTCTTTATATTACTTTTTATTTTGTGATTAATTAACTACTTTTATCTTTATTATGGGAACCCTAAATGATTAAATAAATGATACGCGACTATTCCTATTCCCCAAAACATCAACCTTTCATTTCTTTCCCGCCAATCCTTATATTCTCTCTTCTCCTCCACTTCAAACCTTTGAACTCATGCTTTCCCTAGAATCTTCAAATGGCAATACAGAAGAGACCGAGCAAATGATCAGAAAGTCCTGAACCATCAAAGCGTGCTTGAGGCGAGTCGAGTAGTACCACTCAAAGATCAGTAAATCTGAACCTAGAAACTCGGATTGTTGCTGTAGAAAAGGAAGTCAGCTCTGCCTGGATTTTGACAAGTAAGTCACTATTGTTACAAGTTTTAGATTCGCAAGGATGGAAAGCCTGGTTCTCAGACAACACTAGTGTATACTACCCAAAGCTAGTGCATGAGTTTTATATAAATCTGCAAGTTACTTTAGATGGTGTCGAGGCTGCCAGAATGTCTTCGGTAGTGAAAGGAAAGAAAATATCTTTTTCGTCAAAACAATGGGATGAATATTTGAATATACCCCACGAGGGTCGGTATGAGGATTTTGCTGGAAACATTCCTCCAACCACTGAATATTTCTCTTATGAGTTAGCATTAGAGATTTTTACTGGAAACAGAGAGTCATGGAGAATCATAGCATCAGAGATGGATGGTGAATGTAGACTTCACTTTATGTTTATTCAGCACCAAAGTTTCTCCAGGAAAGGAGATTTTTCTACTGTAAGATACCGGGATGTTTTTCTATTGTTTTTACTAATGACCCATGGGAAGATCAATTTGTGTAGATATCTAATGGTGAACATAGCTGGAATGGTGAAGCCTTCTAAGAAAGACACTGCCATGTTCTATCCCAAAATGATCTCTGCTATGTTAAAAATTCTGGAATGTGTTGATGATGCTAATGAGATAGCTGAATCTGATAATGCTTTTTTTATTACCAATGAAATTTGTAAACGGATGAAAATAAACTGGAACCCATGGAAAAAATTCTAGGTTGATGATGAGGACAAGTTGTAAGAATCCTATAATCCCACTGATCATGGAAAGAGGTCGAAGGGTTTGAGAGGCCCTGGTTTGAAATCGTATGAGGAACCAATTTATTCTAATGACGAAGAAGAAGTAAATGTTGAAAGGAATAAAGACACTGAAGAGTCTGGTAAACAAGGGATGGAAGACGCTGAAACAGAAGAAGGAAGTATGTCACCTCCTGATTATAGGAGTGATCGTGATACTATGAGTTCTAAGAGATGAATAGACTTTGGACCTGCCAGTCCACCTTTACCCTTACCTGAATCAGAACCAGTTCTTGGTGATGAAGAAGCTAGTGACACTGAAGTATCTGACATTGACGTTTACCTGAAGAATGGAAATTAGAATGGAGATGATGATGATGATGATGATGATAATGATGATGATGGTGATAACCGACCAGTGGATGGTTTTGCTGTACCTCCAATGGAAACACATCAAACTGTACCAGAAACAGATGCCAATGGCAAGAGAGAGTCTCTTAAAAACAGTGGAAAAGCAAGTTATGATAAACCGAAATATACTCTGTGTGCTGCTGTTTGGGGTGATTACCCTGGTTTTGTTGTGTTGGGTTTAGAGTATTCTGAGGAGGAAGAAGAAGAATCAGAATCTACTGTGGTTATGATGGAAAGCCAACCAGTTGGGGAAAGGTCTGCTCATGTTGTTGATGCTGCTGGTGCTCATCTACCTAGTTATACTGTCTCTCAGTCTGATTTTGACAAGTTCAAAAGGGAGTTTCTTACTACTGTGAGAGACACAGTCAGAGAAGAAATTTCAAAAGATATTACACCAGACCTGGACAATACTAGTGAGTTTATTGGCAGACACATAGCCTCTCTAAATCAAATTCTAAAGGATCTACAATCTGGGCTAGTTTCATTATCCAACAAATTTAGATCCACCATCTCTGGTATGATGGAAGTGTTGAGAAATATGGTTGAACATCTTAAGAAGTATGATCTGAGAAAGTTGAAGGCTGAGATAACTCAAATAGTTTCTCAAGCCAGTACAGCCAAAGTAACAAAGATCACTACTCATGAGCTAGAGGCTCTGAAGCAGTTTGTGCATGATGAATTGGCCGCCATTAGGCAAGTTCTTGATATGGACTCATTGAGGAAGAGGAAGGAGCAGAGTGATCAAATTCATAATATGGTAACAGTATATTCAGAAGATGCCACTAAATCTCAGAGAGAGATCAAGGAAAAGGTTGATCGCTACTTTTGAAAAATCTATACCAAGCATGAGATGACCGCGAATTTCAAAGTGTTAGATGAAAATCTAAGACTACCTCCAGTCACTCAAGCTTTCAAGACTCAAGTTAGACAGTTGCAGGTTTTTACTCCAAACTTCGAATGGTTCATGGAAAATAAGGATGATTTTGAGAAGGCTATGCAGTATGGTGCATAAGTTATTCAGAATTTCATAAATCTTTTGAAGCCTTATCGGAATGCACAAGCCACTACCGTTGTGCTTCCTACTGTTGACCCTCTCGGTGCCTCTGATGTTGCTCCAAATCAGATCTCTTTTTCTCAAGATCTCTCTCAACACCTACCAGTTCCTCATCAATCTTCTCAACCAGCTCCTACAGCTCCTATAGCTCCACAGAAAATCCCGGTGTCATCCTCTCCTCCATCCTCCAGAGTCATTTTACCACTGTTTCAAATTCGCCCAGTTCAACCTACCTCCAAGTCTTCCAACTTACCCACCATTGATCCGTCCGACAAGGGCAAAGCCCCTTTACACCCCCAGAAATAGTTTTGCATTGTTGGTGATAGGGTGAACCCTATAATGATTGTACTGTGATGTTTTATAAACTTATTCTCTTTTCTTTTTATTCTCACTGCTGCCTTCATTTAATCTCTTCTTTATCTGTTTTCCCTCCTTTTTGATTATCCCAAAGGGGGAAAAATATGTATATCTATAGATCCATGGGAGATATGGGGAAATGGGAGAAATATGTATATCCATGGATCTATGGGAGATATGGGGGAGATTCATCTCTAATGGGGGAGATTTATATCTTTTTATGGCAATGATTGAATAAGTATTTAAAGGCCTAAATTCAGGGGGAGATTTATATCTCATTATGTTTTTTTATTCTAATTATGCCTTATTATTGATGATATCTTATATTTTTTAATGGATAAGCCTTGTGATTGGATAAGAGTTGTGATTATCAAAAAGGGGATATTGTTGAGCCCTCTGGAAGATTGTTGAATTCTTCCTATGATTGTTGTTTTAATAATCACAAATCATCAATTACTTAATCCGGTTGGAGTTCTCAAAATCACAATCTCTTAATGAATCTGTGTATATCGGATGGATATGTTTTTATCTCTTTGTTATTGATTTACAAGTATTCTGGAAGTGATCCATACCAAAGGACAACGATCGCACCGATCCATATCAAAGAACAACGGTCGCACCGATCCATATAAAAGGACATCGGTCACACCGATCCATATCAAAGGACAACCGTCGCACCGATCCATATAAAAGGACAAAGGTCACACCGATCCATATCAAAGGACAACAGTCGCACTGATCCATATCAAAGGAAAACGGTCGCACTGATCCATATCAAAGGACAACGGTCGCACCGATCCATATCAAAGGACAACGGTCGCACCGATCCATATCAAAGGACAACGGTCGCACCGATCCATATCAAAGGAAAACTATCTCACCGATGCTAATCGAATGAGTCACCGAAGATGTCTCACCGATGCTGATCGAATGAGTCACCAAAGATGTCTCATCGATGCTGATCGAATGAGTCACCGAAGATGTCTCACCGACGCTGATCGAGTGAGTCACCAAAAATGTCTCACTGATGCTCATCAAATGAGTAACCAAAGATGTCTCACCAATGCTGATCGAATGAGTCACCGAAAATGTCTCACCGATGTTGATGACCAACCGATCACTTGACACACTGATAGTCATAAACAACTATTTGAATTTATTTATCTTTATTTAATCTAACCAACAGTCATATTAGGAATATTTTAAATGCTCTATCATTTATTTAATGTGTGTTGTTGGATGTCAGGGAACCGTACCTCGTACATGCAGAAAGAAATCATTTCCTTTGCCCGAGCACCTACATTAAATAGTGGAAGGATGTGCTACTGCAAAACGAGAAGAAATACAAGATGCAGTGAGACATACATAGAAACAAAGACAGACCACAAGGTGTGCTGAAAGAACAATCGGGTGTGAATGCAAAGAGACGACTGAACTTACATGAGGAACTCTTTAATCAATGAAAACCAGTGAATAGCTGCGAACGAGATCATAAAACAATAACTTCATCGACTACTTCTTCTCTATCTCTGAACCTAGAAGTCAAGGAAATAGACGATACTCTATTTTCCAGACAAAAACCAGAAGGGGACTCAGAGCGAATTCTGATCAATCAAAGGAGTCCAGAACTGCACGACAAATCACTAGAGCCATTTCTAAACTCTAAATATTTGCTCTATGATTTATCCTTTTACATATTGAGCAGTGTGTGTTAACTATTTTACACACACACTGTCTCCTGTACTCTAACTGGAGGATTTGTAAATCCTCACTCAATACTCTTACATCTTTTATTTTCCACTAGGATAGTGGTAGAGGTCGTGTGACCTGGACAGCTAGTTGATGTAGTGTTTGTTCCCATGAATAACTGTGGTAGAGGTCTTGGACCTGGACAACTGGTTGCTGTTGTTATCCCTGATCCAGGGTGTGGATCATCTTTTTATAAAAGCTTTTGAGAGGAATAAGTCTCTTCTTGAGACTGAACCTCTTGGTTATATCTGATGTGCTATATCTTTCAAATTTATTCTTTTATTCCGCTGCTAATCTCTTTAAAACCAAAACTGTTTTAAAGTCACATTGATAATTAAATTCGCAAGTGTTTATATCAGTTGTAAATCAGTAAGTTGGTTTCAAAAGTTAATCAACCTTTATGTTTTGATTAACTGGGAAATAATCAATCCCTCGAGAACCCATCCGAACCCTTACTTTGATATAAATTCACTACAATTTAATTCAGTATTTTATTTGGGGGTTTTGAGACAAAGTTTTTAAAACAGAAATTTTAATTGGAACTCAATTCACCCCCCTCTTGAGTATCCACTCCGACCAACATTTACTCTAGAAAATTTAAACCCACAAATTTTTAAATTAATAACTACAGAAGTTAATTCCAAATCATGTGTAGTGTAATTTAAATCATGAGGTTTCAAGAAACATGAATTATAAGCTATTATATGATCATTTTACATTAATAAACTACAACTGTGATTCAATAATGAATCACTATAGATGTAAAATACATCATTTATTGATGTTAGGGCCCAAAATAGAGCATTCACCACTGTTCTTTATATTTCCTAATAAAATAATCACATTATTTTTTCTAGATTAACACAAATACAATTCGAGTTAAGTTAGTTACTGGCCTAGATAACTGATCAATGTTTTCAACAAACTATCGGTATTATCCCTCAAATATATGAAAACTAAGAATCTATGTAATATTTTTGGGTATCGAATATTCTTTGACAACTTTTTTAGCAGGGTCAATTGTTATTCCATCTTTAAAAATAATATGTCCAATTAATGAAAATTTTTGTAACAAAAATTCACACATACTAAATATCTAATTTAGTTTTATTTTTCATTGAAGTTTTTCAAAAAAAAACCCTTAGTTATCTTTTATGTAAAATTTTAATTAAATAGTATATCAAAATACCATCAATAAAAAGAACCACAAACATATCAATGATCACATGAAAAATCCCATTCATAAGCTCAATAAATGAATCTAGTGGATTAGATAACCCCAACAACATATTGAAAAATTTATAGTTCCCATATCTATTCTGACACATAGTATTTATAATGTCTTCTTCATCAAATTTTAAATGATGGAACCCCAACATCAGGTTAGCAATCAAAAAATACTATGCTGCTTGAAGCTGATAAAACAAATCATAAATATGAGGCGAAGCATACTTATTCTTAACAATGATTTTATTCATGTATCTAAAACAAATGAAAGGTATCATTGAACCATATTTATTTTAGAAATACAGATTGGATAACCACATTATGATGTTCTAGGTCTAATTAAACATTTTTCTAATAAATCCTACAATTGATATTTAAATTCTAAATGTTCCACTTTAGCTATTAGATAAGAGGGTTTGAAATAGGAATAACATCAAAAATTAGTTCAATAATAAACTCAACCTCCTAATTATGACACAGGGGTAATAATCAAAAACATCATAAATGTTTTCACATACTAATGGAACTTCAATAATTTTAATGGTTTATTTATTTTCTATAATATGATCTTGGTAACATTCAATACTATCTCTAATCAATTTCTCAGCTTCATGGTAAGTAATCAAAGGAATGATATCATTAAATACAACATTCACAGAAAAAACATATATATTATCCTGATAAATTGAAATCCAATCGAAACCAAGAGACATATAAAACTCTACTATATCCATCTCAATAATATTTGTAGGAAATTATATCCTACTGGCAACAACATGAAGATTATTATAAATATCGGATACTTTAATACTTCCACTGAGAGATTCATCGTAAATTTATATAATAATTTTATTTTGTGATATTCCAAATTTACAAGGAAATTTTCTATAAATAAATTATTGTGAAGATAAATTGCCAAATAGGATAATGGAATAAGTTGAATACTCAAGTAACATTCTTATCAGTACTTTATTTGATGACCCAACATCAATTTTAGTTATAGAAAATGATTTTTTCCCATTTTGTCGACATTTATTATTTACATCTGGTAAAAATGAATTCAAAAATGAAATATTATAATTACAAAAATCATTGATACTAAAACAACTCATTGTTGTATAGTTATTTATTACCCCATTCATTGGTTGTCCGAGGATCATTTCTTTGCAGTCACGAATTCTATGACTAAAATAAAAAAACCCAAAACACTTCCCATATCCTATCAAGAATTATTTGAGATATGATTTTACACACTCAGAATATTTTGAGGGGTAACCTATGGACTATTTATTTGGTTGTTTACCTGTTTCCATACACCTTTACATTTTCTTTCTATTTTCATCTCTAAGAATATACACTTATGTAAAATCTATATCAACTTTCTCAACACAAGAAAAAACATTATTTTAACATCTAAATTATGGCATGACCAATGACCTTTTTAAACTAAGTTTTAATGTTGAGAAAAACTTTTAATATTTCTATCAGTTTCCCAAATAAAATCTAGGACATTATTTTTCATTGGTGTGATTTTTTCCTCATATGAATCTATAGAATCTGCATATTTTTTCCTCAATTACATGAAATGTTTTTTAAACTAGAGTCAATCAACATTAGGTAAATATTTATTAAGGGAAATATCCTTGAATATTTCCCATTAAATGCCACCAAGATCATCTTTAAGTATATTATTATTATAATAACCCGGAATTTTAAGTAATTGTTTTTTACGATATGTTGAAGTGAATGCAAGACAAGGCTCTAAGATGGAACATGATATCCAAGAATAGAGAACCCATAATATTTTCATGAACTTTCATAATGTATGTTCAGCGGACGCCCCAGTGGGTTTTCTTAACATTGAAACCGGTCCCTGGATTGAAAATCTGAGGGCACCATTGAATACATAATCTTGGGTTTTGACTAAGGGGGACGTAAATTTGGTCAGCGAAGGTTGACTGAGAATGATATTTTTCAGAACATTTTTTTAAAAAATAAAATAAATGTATTTTATTTTTCTATACCCGGTGAGCGGCAACACTGCATAACAGAATTCTAGCAATGAAACTGTTATAGGTGTATAAATGACCCATTACCCATTGACTATGTAACAACACCGCTCGTGCAGTTATGGAAACCTGTTAATTGTAGTTCATTAATGCACTATATTAATGAACATATCGTTTGTAAAGTTCTCTTTAATTATAACCATTTGTTGAAAAAATAATGAAATAAACGCGGGAGCACCTCTGGAAAAACACCTACAGAGTTCTTCCTCAATGAAGAATGACAGACATCGACGAAGAACCATCGGGAGGACGAGACTAGATTCAACGAACGGTGGCGAGAAACACCGAATGACAAAGCAACGATAATGATGAAGGTGGTTATGTTGATCATTGTTTGCAGACAAATCATCCCGGTAGGGGTTTTTGTTTTTGATATTTTATTATTCCTCCTTCCTATATTCTAGATTTATACGAAGAACGCAGATCAACCGACCAACGGGTTGATCTGAGGATCATTCTTTAAACACTGTTTTTTGATGTGTGGTTAAATGTCTAGAGTTATTTATAAATTATATGGTTTTTTCCAACACCCCTTGTTAAAATTATAATACGAAGGGCATGAGGCAATCCAAACACAGCCCAAACCCTCTACTGATGTTTTTGTTCTTGTGTTTCCCGTGGGCATCCAGGAAATGTAACAAAAAGGATGATACTGGGGTCACATAGAGGAGGCAGTGACCTAAGAGGCTCATAGGTGCATATGACACCCAGAAATGACCACCGGAGCACCTCCAGTGGCCCGCATAATGAACAGTTGGTGTACCATGCTGGCGGCGGCTAGCGAGGGCCAGAGGAGGCCCATGGGAACCGATTGCGGGTTGCCGGAAGGCGGCACACCGTCATGCATTGTGGTGGCCAGATCCGTCCGCACGATTGAAGTGCAGTGCCCACATGCGCTGCCAGCGGGGCGTTGGTAGGAGGGGGCTAGGCGGCCCCACGACGTGCTTCATCGGCTTGAGACCGATCAGCCACCTTACTGACCATTGCACGTGGGGGGGAAACGCCCCATTTTCCGGATTAAAATGCCCCTCATCTACGGGGCCAACTAGAGACATGATTCACCTTAAGGACAACCCAGATTGACATGGGCTGGACAAACTAGCCAGACCCATGGCCCAGCAGGCCAGTGTAGGTGGGCCGGACCCCACCCGACGGGCAGGGCCAAGTGCAGCCTGGGCCCACAAACCAGCAAGGCCGACACCGAAGGTCTAGACCAAGTTAATCGGGACGAACCTTAATGGGGTGGACCCAATAAAGCGGGAAGATCCTTAATGGGCCAGACAAGAGCGGGTTCTGGTAGACCCCAAGACCCGTTGCATCGGGCCGACCTAACTGAGTCGGATCGGGTCCAGTCTCAATCGATCCCCAAATAAAAAAATGATCTTAACTGATGAACCGAGTGTCTATTTGACCCACCATCCGGGGTGTTAGGACCCAGTTTGGGATGCGATCCATTTGGCATATTCCGGTGGGCCCGACCAAGCCAGGCCGGACCGAGGTGCAGTCACCCTCGTTTCAAAGAAAGGGGATTAACTAACAGACCGAGAGTCTGATTGATGTGACATCTATGGAATGAGGACCCTTGTGGAATGTCGGTCCTTTGGTGATACTCTAAGTGAGTCCTGATGGAGTTTGACATGAGACCTCGGTTGGATTAAACTTGAATTCAATCGGTTCCTTTTTACAAAAGTGCCCATGTCTCACAGATTGGGTATCCGATTGACGCGCTATCTGTCACTTTGGGACCCCTATAACGGGACAATCCATTGGATATGATTTTTGTGGGACTTTGTATGAGTTAAAATACGACTAAAGGTTTGAGGATCAGAATATTCCAAAGTTTAGGTGTGCTTTGTATGGGAATCCAGTTATTGGTTGTGACATGAAGATGATGAGCGACCAATATGGGTCAGCATAAAAAACTCATGATTGGGATGATCTGGCTATATGACTAATCATCTTTACAGCTATACAAGTGACCAATATGGGTCAGCTCCAGCAACCAAAATGGGTCAGCACCAACGACCAATATAGGTTAACATTTTGTGACCAATAAGGGTCATATTATAGTGTCCTATATGTTCATCAGTAGAGCTACTATGGATAGGATGATCTGGATCTACGACTAGTAATCCCTATCCCAGAAACCATGAAGTTATACCATTAGAGTGAGCTATCTCTTTTTCATGGTGCTTCATGATTTATATCATTCTTGTGATATTAACTTTTTTGTATTTCTTATGATTTTTTCCTTTTTAGATTACTGTGAGACATTCAGGGGTATTAGGGTCCACTACTGAGTTGTTTTACTCACCCCAGCATGGGCTACGCCCGCATGAATGTGTCTAGTGTAGACCACTGACACTCCAAGGAAGACATTGGAGGTTCAATACGTGGTTGATCTTGGTGCGATGAGACCAGTCAAGATCCTCTTCTTCGACTTCAGATTTAAAGCTACTATCCACCAGTTAGATCTCCATGGCAGATGCAATAGCAGTTTACTTTTTTTCAGTTTATAGGGCATGTATTCTTGCCCACTGTTTTCATTTTACAGTTGTACTTCTAGTTGTACTTTAAATTAGTAGTTATACCTTACTTTTGTTGGTTTTTTACATCAGTTTCCCATTTTCAGTTTGTACAGATAAGTAAGGAAATTCCTTCCCTATTCGGGAAAAGCCTTTAGGTGCTAGTCACCATCCTCTGGCTGATGGAAGGTGTGATTGGGGTTGTCATGTCTTGGCCATGTAGGATGGGTCGTGATAAAGTTGTATCAGAGGGAGGTCGGTTCTACAAGGAGAACTGAGAGTCTACTATTAATGAGGTAATGGTGTATTGTTTCATAACATCATTTTATAGTACAAGGATTCTAGTGTTGGTACGATGACTGACATATCCATATACCTGGACCCTGAATTCTATTTTATGACTGGGTACATGAAAACACTAGTTTCTAGTGTTTTGAAAAGTTTTATTGCACTTTCATGTGTCAGCTCACCAGGTATAACATAATGACCATGGCACATCTATCTCTTACAGGAATCCTCCATGAAGATATCTAACCAGGATTTCCGTTAGAGGTCGTGATTGTGGCCCATCGAGTAACGAGGCGTCAGTATAGGGACCACTCACAGTGATGGCACCTTAGGGTGGTGTACCAGAACCACCCCACTCATTGAGTAGCATATTCTACTTGGGTATCATGCACACTGGCTGGGGGCATTGCATGAGGTCCATTTATAGAGGCCTCCGAGGATTCGAGGAAATACGTACCCCAGGTACCAAAGGACTGGCTTGAGGTGGTTTCATGGGTATTTCACATAGTACAGACACCCACTAAACTGATAGAGATCTAGGACACTAGAATAATTCAGGGATCGATAGGGAAATGGGGGAGCTCAATGCTCCATGTGCATGAGGAGAAGAACCTCACCTGTCCAGACATTGAGAGCCTTTTTAGGGTGAAGTTATTTCCAGAAACACTACGATCTATACGAATTCAAGAGCTTCTATAACTCTAGTAGGGAAGCCAGACTGTGGCCCAGTACTCGACGAGATTTACTGACCTCCCCTGATAATCCTCCACCATGGTATGAGACCCTTACTTCAGTCCCTATAACATTGATCAGAGGCTTTGATGAGATATTAGAGCTGCGATAGTTTCTCTCAGTATCTCGATATAGGATCAGGTGCTAGAGAAAACATGGTTGATGGAGTGATTCCTTGCCGAGCAGGAACCGATTGTGAGAGCCACTACTAGACTAGAGGTAGCAGAATCATCCGCAGTAGGTTGTAAACAGACGACACAAAATCCCAACGAGATAGAACTTCTAGAGGGAGAACCCAGGATGTATGGTCAGAGGTGCGTGGATTGAGAGGATGAGGGATCCATCAGTGAGGAATGATCTATTTTTCCTACGGGGGACAGAGTCCCAGAGCTCGTGACTATCTGACTCCCCACGTGGATGATTGAAGACAATGGAGGGGAAACTGAGGCAGTAGAAACAGCAGGAGCGCGAGCGTCATCTAGGCAACATATGAGGCACGGGAGCAGGTCGTGCAGTGGGAGGTGGTCGGGGTCCCCAGGCACTGCCACTAGTACTTACAGTGTGATCTTTCTCTCATAGGAGAGTGTTTCAGATTATAAATTCTAGTAGTGGCATTGAAGCCCTACGACGTCATTCTATGAATGGACTGTCTATCAGTAGTTCACACACAAATTGACTTCTAGAGACGTACAATTTGATGTATGCATAGAGATGGAGGTCAGTTTTCCTTTTTTGGTGAGATGTAAAACCGAGCAGCACGAGATGGACTTGCTCTCACGATGGTTCAATCAATTACTTATCGGATGGCTTGATTTCACTTCGACCCGGTGGATAATATGAGTACACAGTTCCCAGATGTGGTGTATGAGTATGAGGACGTCTTTCCAAAAGATTTCACCGGACTATACCAGCATATCGGATGGCCCCAGTGAAGCTTCTAGAGCAGAGGGAATAGTAGGAGAACATAAAGAGGAAGTGATTCATAAGGCCCAATGTTTCTCCATGGGCATCCCCGGTGTTAATTTTTAATAAGGAAGATGGTTGTTTGAAGGTATGCGTGGACTCCAGGTGCCTAAAAAAGGTGATCATGAAGAAAAATTATCGTCTGTCAAGGATCAATTATCTCTTTGACTAGCTGAAGGGAGCTCGTTGGTTTTCAATGATAGGCCTCAGATTAGGATAGCACCATCTTAGGGTAGGAGATAAGGATGTACTGAAGACAACCTTCGAATGTTGGTATAAAAATTATGAGTTCTTCGTGTTGCCTTTTGATGGGTCCAACACTCCAGGAGCGTTCCTAGGGATCATGAACATGATCATCTAGCCATACCTCGATTGCTTTGTTATTTTCATCATCGACCACGTCTTGGTGTACTCAACATCCAAGGAAGAGAATGTTGTACATTTGGAGGATAATTATAGAAACACTCTGGGAGCACCAGTTATATTGGAAGATATAGATGTGTGAGTTTTGGATAGAGAATGTCCAATTCTTGTGACACGTCATCTCAGAGGCTAGAGTTGTAGTGGATCCAGTGAAGATCGAGGCAATACTTTCGTTGGAGCCACCCGGGGGTTTCACTGTGGTGCGAATCTTCCTTGTATTAGCGGGCTACTATCGAAGGTCCGTACCTGATTTATCCAAACTAGAAGCACCTATGAATGACTTAAAGAAGAATGGGAAACCCTTCCTATGGTCAGAGACATGACAACAAATCTTTCAACAGTTGAGGGAGAGATTAACTAGTGCTCACATCCTGAGGTTTCCAGAGGAGGGAACTGACTATGTGGTTTACTGTGATGCATCAGGGATCATAATTGGTTGTGTCTAGATGCAGGATGATGTAGTGATAGCATATGGCTCACTATATATGTGGCCCCGAGAGCAGAATTATGTGACACGTGACTTGCAGTTAGCGGTAGTAGTATTCGCACTGAAGATGTGGAGACACTACATGATGGGTGAGCAGATCATTGTTTACACATACCCCAAGAGTCTCAGATTTATCTTAACACAGAAATATTTGAATCTAAGACAACGATGTTGGCTAGAGTTCCTCCTGGTCTATGACATTGAGATAGTCTATACTCCTGATAAGGGGAACATAGTGTATGATTCACTTAGCTAGAGATCGATTTTATAGCTACTGAACGAGGCTTTTGAGAAGTTATCCTCACATTAGATATCCTACATGGATAGAGATGAGATAGTATACCTCCAATCAATGATAGTAGCCCCTCCACACCTATATTGAGTTAGGGAGGCACAACTCAGAGAAAACAGCTACGAGACCACATGTGATTAGATATCCACAGGCCATGCACATGAAAAACTTTTTAAAGGTGGGGAGCACACTATCCTTTTTAGAGGACATATAGTTGAATATGTGTCTCTATGAGATGAGGTGCTGAGGGAGTTCCATAAATCCCCCTTGTTAGAACATCCAATAGTTATGAAGCTGTATCAAGACCTCCGGCGTCAGTACTGGTGTCCAGGGATGAAGAATAATGTGGTAGAGTTTGTTTCTAGATGCGTCACTTTTTTGAATGTGAAGGTCGAGAACCATGTACCGGTAGGCATGAACCAACCGCTCGAGATAACATAGTGGAAGTGGTAAGGGATGTCGATGGGCTTCATTATGGAGTTACTATGTATTTCTAGAGGGAACAATAACTTCTAGGTGATCGTTGACCCACTCACCATGTCGGCCCACTACCTTCCTATTCGGGGGAGGGTTCGGTAGAGAGATTTGGATGTCTCTACGTTCAAGAGATCACGTGACTTCATGATGTTCCTTCAATAATAGTCTCAGACCATGATTCACGCTTCACATCCCGGTTGTGGAATGGATTACAGGAGGCTTTCGGGACACAACATCACTTGAGAATAGCTTTAAACCTCTATACAGATGGTCAAACTGAGCGGACCATCCATAACATGGGGGACATGCTTCGTGCGTGTGTCCTAGATTTTGGTCACAGTTGGGAGAACCACCTACCCATGGCGGAGTTCTCATACAACAATATCTATCACTCTACCATTGGTGTGGCCCCTTTTGAGGCATTGTACAAATGACCGTCAAAAGTTCCCTAGTGTTGGACGGATCCACGTGAACTAGCCACCGTGGTCCCAGATATGGTACGAGATACCACTATAATTTTTCAAGTCATCCACGAGCATATGTAGACTTCCCAGAGCCGATAGAAGTCCTATGCAGATAGGCGATAAGGATCACCATAGTTCCTAGAGGGGGACCACGTGTTCTTATGAGTTTCCCTTTGATGGGGACTACTGAGATTTGGCTCAGGATACAGACACTCACTGAGGATTATCGAACCATTCCTGATACATCGAAGGAATGGCATGGTGGAGTACTGCATGGCACTACCACTGTAGTTGGTTAGGGTGCACGATGTATTCCTACATATCACATCTTATGAGATATTTACATAAACCATCTCAAATCGACGACCATGGTGAGCTAGAGATTGACGATGAAGAGAATTTTGCTGAGTACCCTATGGAGATAGAGGAAAGACCGGAGCAGATCCTTTTTGGGCGTTCGATAACAATGGTGCACGTTTTGTGGCAGCATGAGAATCTCCAGGGGAGAACATGGGAGAGATATGCTCATATGCATTCCAAGTACACCTATTTGATTATGTAGCCTTGTTTCGATTTCAGGGACGTAAAGCCCCAAAGTGGGGAGAATGTAATAACCTATAATTTTCAATATTTTTTTCAAGGATTTTTGAAGTGAGTGTAAGACTAGGCTATGAGAAGGTACGTGATTCCAATGCTTTAGGCGTGTAGAATAATTTTCTGAACATTCATTAAGTATGTTCAGTGGACGTTGGAGCGGGTTTTCTTAACATTGAAACCAGTGTCGAGATTGAAACTCTAAGGGCACCGTTGAATCCAAAATATTGGGTTTTCCTAAGGGATACCTAACTTCATTCAGCAATGGTCCGCCGCTAAAGATATTTTTCGGCCCTTTTGATACAAAAAATAAAATAAAATAATTTTATTTTTCTATAACCGCTGATCAGAAATGCTTTGTAAAGGAATTCTAGTGACAGAATGGTTAAGGGTCTACAAATGACTCATTACCCATTAATTGTGTAACCACACTACTCATGCGGTTATCGCACCATGTTAATTGTAGTTCATTAATGTTCCACATTAATGATAGAAACGTTGGGAGTGTTCTCTTTAATTATAATACTTCTTTGGAGAATGAATGGAATAAATGCATGAGAACCTCAGATGAAACACCGACAGGTTTCTTCCTCAATGAAGAATGACGGCTGCCATTGAGAAACCAACTAGAGGATAAAACTGGATTCATCGAGCAGTGATGAGCGCCACAAAATCATGAACCGATTATAATGACGAAGGAGGTTCCATCTATCATCGTTAGTAGAAATATCATCTAGGTAGGGGTTTTTGATTTTGATATTGTGATATTTCTCCTTCCTCAGTTCATGATTTCTAAGAAGAACATCGATCAACCGACCAATGAGTTGATCCACGGATTGTTCACTATACACAGGAGGTTGATTCGGGGTTAAAAGTTGGGATTTATTTCTAAATTCTATTATTGTTTCTAGGAAACCTTGTTAACATGCTAACACAAAGGGTGTGGGACATTCCGAAAAGGCCTGGACCCTACACCAATCTTGTTGTTCTTGTGTTTCCCATGCACAGATGAGAAATGTGGCAAAAAGACATAGATATGGGTCACACGGTGGCAATGGTGACTCGAGAGGCTCGTAGGTGCAGACAACACCATGAACATACCACTAGAGCACATCAGGGGGCCCATGGAAAGAACCACCGGTGCACCATGCTGGTGGTAGCTGACAATGGATGGAGGAGGCCCTCAGAAATCAGACATGGGAGGTGAGTAGGCGACGCGACATTTTTCGATGGAAACATGTGTGGCTAGTGGGTTATGGTAGGAGGGGGTGGTGTGGCCCCGTGCTACGCTGCGTCGGCTGGAGACCAGTCGACCACCTGGATGACTGTTGCATGTAGTGGGGTAGTGCCACTCCAACTGGATGAAATGACCCCACATCCATGGGGCCAGCTAGAGACATGGTCCACCTTCAAGAGGACAGGGCCCGATGCGGGACGGGCTGGACCTGCGGCTCAAGAAGCCAACATGGGTGGGCGAAGAACCAACCAACATGCCATGCCAACCGTGACCCGGGCCCATGAACCTGATGGGCCCACGCTGATGGGTCGGACCAAGGGAACTGGGCTGACCCATAACATGACAGACCCAGATGGGGTTAGGTAGACCCTAGGACCCGTTGCGCCATGTCGGCCTTACCGATTTGGACCGGGCCAAGACCCAACTGACCCCAGAATAATGAAATGCCTATAACTGAAGAACTGAGTGTCTATTTGACACTCCGTCAGTGGTATTATGACCCATTTTTCAGAAGGGGTCCCATTGGATTATTTTGGTGGGCCCGATCGAGCCGGGCCAGACCGAGGTGTGATCACCCATATTTCCAGGAAAGGGATGTAACTAACAAATCGAGCATCTGATCGATGTTCCATCTTTGGAAAAGGACCCTTGTGACAAGGCCGTCCTTTGGAGATACTCTAAGTGAGTCTTGAAAGAGTTTGATGTGTGACATGGGTTGGATCATATTTGAATCCCACCGGTACCTTTTTACAAGAGTTCCCATGTCACATAAATCGGGCTTCTGATCGACGCGTTGTCTATCATGCTGGGCCCAGTTTGACAGGGCAGTCCCTTAGATATAATTTTTTCAGGGCGTTGTATTGGTTGAAATATGACATATGGCTTGAGGAGAAAAATATTCCAAAGACCAGCCATGCTTCGTGTGGGAATCCAGTGGATGGCTGTGACATGAAGAAGAATAGTGACCAATACGGGTCAGCATTAGAAACTTCATAGTGGGATGATTTATCTATACGACTAATCATCTCTACCTATGTACTAATAACTAATAGGGGTTAGTACCAATGACCAATATGGGTCAGCAATAATGACCAATACAGGTCAACATCTCACAACTAATATAGGTCAACATATAGTGACCTATTTGGGTCAACATTAGAGTTACTAGGGATAGGATAATCTGGCTTTACGACTAGTCATCCCTATCCCAATAAGCTTTATTTTATACCATTTGAGTGATATATATATTTTTCATCGTGATTATTCATTTATATCATGATTGTGATATTACCTTTGTGTTATTTCTTATGATTATTTCTTTTTTGGACTACTAAGAGATATTCAGGGGTCTCGAGGTACCCTACTGAATTGTTATACTCACACCTGCATGGGATCCACCCACACATCTGTGTCTGGTGCATACTACTAATGCTCCGAGGTATACATTGGAGGATCAGGACTTGGTGGATCTTGGTGCTATAGGAGCATTCGGGATCCTATTCTTCTACATTATACTTACAGATACTACCCTCCAGTTCGAGCCCTAGGGAAGATGCGACAACTGTTTACTTTTATTTTATTTTATTGGTATTTTATTATAGCCTACTGTTTTCAGTTTATAATTTTATTTTGTGGTTGTACTTTAATCTCATAGTAAAACCTTAATTTTTTGGTTGTTTACATTAGTTACCCTTTTAGTGTGTAGGGATCTCTAAGAAAATTCCATCCCTATTCAGGAAATTCCTTCATGTGCTAGTCACCAACCCCCGGCCATTGGAAGCCGAGTGTGGGGTAGTCACATTTGGGCCCCGTAGGAAGGGCCAGGACAATCATTATCCAAATACTAACATCGTTAAAGTTCAAAATCATAATGATAAAAAACACTGGTAACCTATTGATATTGTGAACAACCCATGATATCATATTTATTTTCTAGAGAATTAATCCTTCCTTCGATACCTACATGTTCAAATGATACACCAAATAATGGTGGATGTTTCCTCATGAAATGTTGCACAAAATACGTGTTTCTTCATGGTTGAATGGGTTTCTATATATCATGGACACCACCACTATTATTTTATTATGTTGGATAGGCCATCACCGCCACAAAATATTATATTCTTATTCCAACAATCTAGAGATAATGATTTGGAAGGATATTTCTCTAATTGTTTCAATATGACTATAGCATCCCTTTTTCCTCCATGGAAAACCATTCTAAATAGAAATATTTTAGTCAAAGAAAAATGGTAATATTTAAATTCCCTATCATTTTTACGTAACTGTAAGGTTGGATATTTCAAGGGAAAAATTTTAATATCACCCTATCGTCTAATGTTATCAAAAAATATATTTGTTACCAACTATAAGTCCTTAGAGATAAACATTACATAATCTTGAGTTTTAGCCAAGAATTTACATTATTTCACCTTCAAAATAATTTTGGGATCATTGTTTTATGGAAATAGGTCATCACTCATACATTACAAAAACATATAATACAAAGTGTGCACTTGTGATAATATAAATCATTTAAAGTAAATCATGACTTTTTGGTAAAACATTATGATTTTAAACATGACCTATTTATTTCTCTTAACAATCCATAGAACCTATGAATTTTTTTTTAAAATGTGGGATGATCACAAAAAGATCAACATGGAATATAAAATAAATGAAACTATCAGTCGAGTGAAAAAATGAATACTTATACTATGTTTATCATTATTTTCATCAATAATTGGTCATATGAAATAAAACATTTTCACCTAAAATACACACACAAGTTTTTCTCAAATAAAATCATTAAAACCCATACCCATAATTTAGAAACTATTGTTGTCTACTTATAGAATCATATAAAAAACCCTTTCAAAACCCTTTTAATTGGAATAACCATATGACCGACATCCAAAATTATCACTACCTAATGAATTGAAGAATTATCAAGGTGAAGCCATCATTTAAGTTATTACAGGATTAACCATGGCTATCCAAGCCACCCCATGTTAAGTTGTAATTGCATTACATGAAGTTATCTAGACCACCCAATGTTAAGCTGTAACGGGCTTACAAGAACTATCTAAAAATCAATATGTCAATTCGTAATGGGATTTCCTAGCACTATCTAGGAAAATACATTTCTCATGTATAATTCTCAAGTACCATATAATATATAAATTCTTTATTATTTTAATTTTTCATATTAATTATTTCCTATAACTCTTTTAAACTCATTAGAAAATCATTTCTGGATATCAAAATACTATTTTCTTTTTATAATAAATTTCAATACTATAATATCCTTTTCTTTTGAAAAAACATTTTCCATAAACAAATGCCACCAAAAAATAGAAATCGATATTATTTGATGAAAATATGAAATATTGTAAAGGTATATAGAAATCAAATAATGTCCATAAGGGAATAGAATTAATTATTTCTGTGTATGTTAAAAATATATTATCCTTTTTTATCATTTAATAAAAAATTCCTTGCACGTCACATAAAAAGATTCATTTTTAAATAAAATTAAAAAAAATTAAAAAATATAAATTATTTATTATTTATAAATACTTTATTTTCTTATAATATAATTAATAAAATCATTTTTAAAACATGGAAATGGAATAGAATATGTTTTTGAGGGAAAACATTAAAATAGGATTTCTTTAAAGGAAAAGACCCTTATCCAAGCAGAAACACATCAATATTAAAAACAATTTAAAAATTAAATTAAATAAGTATTAAAAATATTGAGAATAGAGAAATTCAGGATAAAAATTTTCAAATGGGTTTTATATATACATTATAAAATTATAATTGTTCATAACATCAATAATTTTTTCAACGAATGGAAAATGAGATGAAGTTCCTTTCCATGAGTTTGACTTGAATCACATGTATTTATATTCACAAATAATAAACATAATTTAATTATTTACTTCCTAGAGAACCTATTAATATTTTATTATTAATGTTATTTCACTTATCATAAATTTATATACAATTACTTATACATTTATGATTAAGATGAATGTTTTGACCATATTCGGTTTATGTGTCAGAAATGACATTTGTAGGTTGTCTATTGTCAAAGTGGGTAATTATTTAAACATATAATGAATAAAAATAATGAAATAAATATCATATATATAGATCAATTACAGTCTTAAATTCATTCATTAATGATGGTTATGAAAAACGAACCAACTATACAATCATGAAAATGGTATGCCTTATATACACATGAGTAACGTTCCCATTTTTTAATCATAATTATTGAAAGATAGTAAGTAAAATTTATCTTTATATAAGCATCATAATATAATAAATACCAGGAAATATAATTATATATACTTATATAAATCATAATTTTGATGTAAAAGGAATCACATCACTTCGGGGATGCAGTAGTCCAGACGTCCACAAATGACGTTATTACTTTTTTAGTGTGAAAAGGTAATGAAAAATTATATATTATATGTATAGAAATATAATAATTTCATGAATGTAATAATTATTTAATTTATATCACATATATTCATTATATTTACCCTTATTTCCTTCCATGAAACTTGAGAGTAAAAAACACTTCACATCGCATTGTGACTTTGTAGTCCACCGCACACGAGATCATTGTTATCACATCCCTTATGGTATGAAATATAAAAACAATATATATGATATAATGATTAAAATGGTGTAAATATGTTATAAAAATTGTAAATATCATATAAAAATTTTATATACATCATTTTTCCAACCATGATAGGTGGTAGTGGAAAACAAAACGATATCATTTCGTGAGGTGGTAGTCCTCCATACACTTGAATGATGATTTCATAGACCATTTGATGGAAGTGTGTCTGGGTGAAGGTACTAACCCTAACATAATAACATATAAGTATATTTATTAGGTCAATTTAATTATATAAGAATATTGTGAGGATAAATATTGAGGTTTTAGGAGTATATAAAATAAAAATGCATATTGATTAATGTTACCACTTCTTCTAGTAACTCCTTTTGTTTTTCACCATAGTAATTTATTTAATAAATTTATTCCCAATGTATGTGTTATGGGATGATTTTATTTAAGTGGATACGTTATTTGGGTAGGTGTTTTCTGATAAAATGGTCTTGAGATGTGTGAATAGAAGAGAAGAGAGTGAGATATTTTATAAGTTGGGTGAGTGGATAACATTTAACTATTTGGTAGAGGGAATTCCGACCATATATTTCCATGTCCCATGGCTCCAATAATGTAAAAAAATAGATCCTATAAGTTATTAGGTCTACATATCTTTAAAAAATGGGTTCTTGAAAAGTTTATATGTCATTTGGCCGCTTAATTTTAACGTTTAGTCACATGGTAATTCTCATTTTTACCATCATCAAATTGATTAATTTAAATTGTTTTCACTAATAACTATGATTAAAACATAATTTTAAATAATTATAAATTATAAATAATTATTATTCCAAATATGGAATCTATTTTTTATAATTCAATTCAAATAAGTGGAAAAATCAATTTTAATTTTAATCCAACTCACGCGACAAAAATATGATTTATAATAAGAGAATTCTTTTTGAAAAAGATTCTATTATTTTAACTATATGACTAATAAAAATAATTTTATCAAAATAAATTAAGATTTATTTATATATATATATTATATATTTAATTTAAAACATCCCCCATTATGGGTTATTTTTATTAATTAAAAAGTTTAAACATCATACAATGTAATTTTTTTAGAAAAACCCAACATTCATCCAAAAAATAAAAACATATTAAAAAAAGTTGATTAAAAATTAATTATGTGTGTTATATATAAATAAATAATACATTGGTTTTTGGAAGTATTTTTTGAAACATTTTGAGTCTTTTAAATTACACATTTTTTAAAAGAAATGATTTTATTACAAAAATATGTGTTTTTACTTATTCATTAAAAATTTAATTGTTTTTAAAAAATCCCAAAAATTCCACCTAAGTAAATTTTTATATGATTATTTTAAAAATTATATTTAATTAATCTAATTAAAATTATAAAATATAGAAATTAATCGTTTAAATAAACCATATAAGAAAAGGGTTTTATATAAATATTTTTTTTAAATTTACATTTTATTTTGTGTAAATAATGTAACTTTATAATTCATATTAATAAATATGAAAATGATTTATCCTATAATTACATAATATTTTATAATAAATTTTAGGGATGATTATTTGTGTAGAAATTCATGGAAGGAATTAGTTCAGGTGTTCGAGGATGTTTTCAGAGCATTGAAGGAGTTAGTGGCACTTCACATTGATGCAAGGGTGGTTGATGATGATGTTTTTTTTTGTTTCAGATGAGTTTATAATATTTTATGATGTAGCGGGTGTAGGAGTATGTAATGAGCTAACTGTTATAAATAAAATTTTCCGTATGATTTAATGAAATATATTATTATGTAATATGGTTATTGAAACAGATGCACTCCTTTTGTTTTATTATATACTACTATATTTAAATTAATGTTAAAAATAATTATTTTTAATAGCATATCTATTGAATAGTGATCATCAGACTACAATAAATATAGTGTTTTAACAAATATAATTGTCACAGAAAAAGGATGTTCTGAACTCAGCAATTAGGATCATACCCAATGAAGCCCATTTATCAGAGCTTCCAAGGGATATAGAATCTTTTGGAATTTCTCTTGACCAAGCCAAAAATGAAATCCAACTACTTGAGAATAATTGAAACCCATTATAGGATAAATTCAAGCTCATCGATATCATAGCCCAAACCTTATAAACCAAACCACCACAAGAATGTCTAAAATTTTCACACCATAGTCATAGGGAACTAGATAGTGTATTAAATGGATATGTATCAAGACACTAAAAAATGGGTATTATTTCTCTAAAGATTAATGAATAAATTTTAAAACTATTATTATTACTTTATAATTTTCTTAAATAATAAAAGAAAAATAGTATTAATGTGTAATACTCAAAGTAATTTATTTTTATGAAATGATGGATTTTTTAAATAGATAATATTTTAATAAAATATTATTATTAAATATTTTTAAATAAATATTAATGATCTTATAATTTTTCTGAAGTGAAGTGAAAATTTTTAAGGGTTTGAAAACTGTTATTGTAAAAAAAGTGTTTCATAATAAATTTAAATTTCATTTTAAAAGATAAAATTAAAATATTTAGAAAATTATTCAGATAAAATGATTATTATTTTAGGAATTATAACATTGAAATTATCCATCAGTGAAATTTTCAAAATTTAATGAAATAGTCTAATTTTTAGGTAAAAATTAAATACCAAAAATATATTTTTTCCATTAATATAGTGAGTTTTTGGTTTTTAAAAATCTCAAAAGTCCTTATTGAATCCACCAAAACCATTAATATATTTCATTGTTTTAAAATCATTCATTTAAGAGAATGAATCAACTCTACATATGAAATATAATTATTTTATTAAAATTATCCCCTGTAATTATAAAACAAATAAAAATACTCCCATTTTTATAAAACCATGGGTGATAACCCTGGAAAGGTTTGTGCTTTTGGTTATTTTATTATATATAATCCAAAACCAATGTTTGAGAAATAATAAAGATACCCCCACTCATTTCATATATAATCCCACCCATGATCCCATTCATCATCACTAAAAATCCTTAGAGAACATATTTAATCATTACCTTACCTCTCTAGAGTCCTACCAAGGTGCTCCCAAGATCATAAGAAGATCCTCTCATGATTTGGAGAAACACACTCAATTAATGGATCCTCATCTTTTCTTCATTAGTGAAGGTTCATTATTATCTTATTCCTTATATTTCCAACTACTAATGTAAGGATATGTCTTAAAATTTCCCTATTACTACCTATATTATTTCTAAATAATGAGATACCATTTTCACTCTCATCACCCCATTTAATTTTTTTTATGTGACACATTTATGATATTAAAATTTTACTATTCTTTTTCCATGAAAAAACAATTGTACTGTGAATATTATACCCATTTCCTATATAGGGTGTTCACCTTTATAAAATAAAAACTATCTTAAATGGGTCATACATGTATTTATTCTATACTCCTTGATCATGGATTAAAATATTATAATTATTGAATCAATTTTATGATCTATATGGAACACATAATGAGGACACTGAAATGAATGTGACATGATCACCCAAAATTTTATAGAGCTCTAATGCATTCGGTATTATTTATTCTCATCAGACATTATGTTGGGATATGGAGTGATTTTTTTTACTTTATGGTACTTTTTCCAACCTGATTTTTTTGTAAGATAGCCTTGACCAATGATTATGACACAATGTTTTAAGTTGTTCCCACATTTCTAATGATATGTTTATCATGGTTAATCAGGCCTTATTATTCATGTTCTTTTTATTCACCATTGATATGCTTGTTTTCAAACATGTATTACCATATTCCATTTTTATTACATTATTGATATTTATATCTCACCCCTTTCATATGTATGTCCCCAGGTTATTCCATACAGTTTTATATGCCAACGTCTTAAGGAAGTTTTCAATAAAGATGTCTTTTTACGAATTTTAAAATGTCATGTAATGTACATAATTCTCAAAGACATAATAATTATCGATCATAAATTGTATATTAAATTTAATCTTATGTAATAAACAAGTAGTACTATGAAATAAAGTGTATGAATGTCATAGTTGGTACTGAATGAAGCATTTAGTATTTTTTGGGATTAATATTAGAAAACTATAGAAAAATCCTTGTGGATAAGACTAAGTATAAGAATAAATCCTTAATTTTTTATCTATATAGTATGTTTTTTTCTTTAGGAAAGAAAATCTTGGTCAAGATACTATAATTATAAGTGATTCTTGAAAAGATGTACCTCGGGGTAAAAACTCCGACAAGGTGCGTCTGACATGAATATTTGTAACCAGTTCCCCATAATAGGAATTATTTCTCACCTAGTTTTAAAATCACGGGGGATATGAACTGGTAAATGCATAAGATCATTATGAACCATTATTAATGGTGAAAATGCCCATAAGAATATATGTTAGTAAATATATCATGAATAACATAGGTTAAAGCATCAAAATTCATAAGTTAAGGAATTAAATAGAAGTCATAAGTTATCCATTTAATGTCTTGAAATTCCCATTTATGACTTCGTTATTTGAAAATAATCATCCTTAATTTTACTTTTATTCTTTCGATTGGACATAAATATGAGGAATCTGGTAAACAATCAATGATATGGGAAATGCGATGACAACCCCAACAAGATTCCCAAAAATATGGGAGAAGGAATAATGAAATTTTTGATGATACCCTCTCAATTAAATTAGTTATTGAATAGAAACCTGAAAGAGGAGGAGCACCCAAACCCCATAATGATAGAGGAAGCCATGATTGAGACCTTTATGAGATAAATGCCTCCAACATTAGATGTACCATTTAATCCCCTAATAGTTGAATAATGTAGCAACTCCTTTGAGAAGATATTATCCTTTCTTCAATGATCTGATCATGAGAATGTTTTACTATAGAATTATCAAATGGATGGAGAAGCTGATCAGTGGTGTACATTGACCAAAAATATGAATCATGATGAAGAGATATAAGTGATAAGGTGGAATGAATTCTATAAAATATTTTGCTGATAAATACATTAATCACAATATATAACATAAAATAGAAATGAAATTAAAATCTGTTAATAAAAAATATGATGAATCAATCAGGGCATACGATAAAATCATCAATATTCTTACATGATACACAACTAATTTTTTCATTATCTAAGAATACAAGGTTGACCACTTATTTTGTGGGATAAAACATAGTCTATAAAAATACCTGGAGATCTATGGCTTTGAGAGCTATGAGAAAACTTTTGGATGTTCCCTCAATGTCAGAATGGAAAATGGAAAATATACAGTGGATCATGAGGATTAGATGTGGAAAATGGAGTTTAATTATGGTGGTTTGATGGATAAATCTAATAGTTATAAGATATTTCAACATCCCACTTATCAAAGGTGTGGAAATAAGCACCATGGAAATTACCCAAGGGAGGAATGTAAGTTCTTTATGTACTGGAAGGAAGATCACATAACTTAGGATTTATGATAGAAGAAGACCACTAATGCAATGGAGGAAAGGAATTATCCAGTAAACCCTAACAATACTGTTCATTTCCTCAACTGTAAGGAACCATGATAGTATTTCAAATCAATTTACTATGATAAGGGTTTTTTAAGACAACCAATAGCCTCCATGGAAAGAAGTGTGAGATTTTTGTATCACAACCACTGAGATAGATCTCAACAATGAAGTGGTGATAGTTACACTTATTATTCATACATGAATAGAGAATGAACATTTTTATTATAGTTCTACACATTCCTCTATTTATAGAGGGTTATGTATGACTATTAAAAAACCACCATAATGCACGGAAGCAGAGCTATCAGTGAAAATGGAAAATGGGGAAATTATTTCATCCCATGTATATAACTCCTCCCCTGTCCCAATTTGTGGGATAAAATTCCTAGTGAAAACTTTCATACATTATTTAGTATAATTTGATGAAATTATTGGAATATATTGTAATTAAATATATATGGATTAAATAAATTTTTGCGAGAAGGAAATCACTCTTCGTATCTCAAATTGACCCCCCCCCCAATTTTGTACAAGTGGATGGAATGTGATGAATATTCTTTAGAAAAAACATCAAATGAATGGGTATTATTTACCTATGGAAAATCATATCATCATTAAATTATTGAATCAACGGAATGAACCATCCTTGAATACATGATTATTGTGAGGGAATACACTGATGTGTTTCATTTGGAATTTCCTTATATTACTCCTCGACGAGAGGTTCAATTTTCAACTGATATTATACATGATGCGTTATAAATATCCATGACTCCATATAGATTATATGTTTTAGAACGCGAGGAGATTATGTAAGAACTACATTATAATCTAGATAATGTATACATATGCCCATGTGATTCACCATGGGGTACACTAGTCCTCTTCATCCCGGAGAAGGATGGGTCAATGTGCCTTTGTAATGATTGTACTGAGATCAACATGATCATGATAAAGAAAAAAGTATCCTCTTACATGGATTAAATAACTATATTATCATCTACATGGAGCACAATACATCCCCAAGTTGGATTTGTGTTCAGGATATTACCATGTCAGGGTGAAAAAGGAGGATATCCCCAAGCCTACTTTTTATACAATGTACAGGGACTGTGAGTTCGTAGTAATGTCATTCAAACTAACTAATGCTCAACAAATAATTATGGACTTGATGAATAAATTATATAGAGGTTAACATGAAATTTTTTTGGTAGTCTTTTTAGATTATTTTCTAATATTCCCCAAAACCAAGGAGGATCACGAGGATCAATTGTGTAGTATTCTAAAGATAGTGTGAAAGGATAATCATTATGTCGTGTACAAAAACTGTGAGTTTTGGTTGAAGGAAGGCTCATTCCTAGAGAATATCATCATAAGTAATTGGATAACTATGGATCCTTCAACGAAATATTAAATTGAAGGATATATGAGGCTAACATCTGTGATTCATATTCATAGATACATTGGATTAGTTGGGCGTCATCTTCAATTTGTAATAAATTGCTCACAATTTTCAAACACTTAAACCAATATAACTCAGAATAAAGCCATTTTTTATTTTAATGAGGAATGAAAAGAGAGATTCAAGGAGATGAAAATAATTCTTATCACTACCCATGTGCTCACATTACCCACAATTGGAGAAATTTTCTACGTATATAGTGACGATTTGAATAATGGATCGGGTTGTGTGTTAATTTAGAATGAAAATATCATATCTTATCCTTCAAGGAAGTTGTATGTTCA
The DNA here is from genome assembly GCA_963277665.1 of Viscum album. Classification (NCBI taxonomy): domain Eukaryota; kingdom Viridiplantae; phylum Streptophyta; class Magnoliopsida; order Santalales; family Viscaceae; genus Viscum; species Viscum album. Next base: position 474,905,470 of record OY728128.1, read on the forward strand.
TAAATAGAAATACCCAACACATGATATGTAGTTAGATTATGTAATCTTGTATTTCAAAATATTGTGTAATTATCTATTTGGGGAGATGAGTGAAATATGTATGGATAAAAAATCCTCAAGTATATATTCTCATAAAAATATCGAAATATTCATCAATGAGGATGGTTAGAGGTGAGAAAGTACAATGAATGATCAATCAACTGCCATCCTGGTAAACATAATGTAGTTATGGATGATCGAAGTAGAATGGATCCATCAATTGTTTTATTGATAAGAATTGAGAGCGATCCAATCTTCATATATTTGAAAAGGATGTTCATGGGAATCATAATGAAAGAAAAATCACCAATACTTTGACAAATTATTTCTTAACCACTGATTATTGAAAAGATAAAGTATGATTAGAGAGATGATGTGGGAATTTAGAAGAAAGTGGAAGCTATAAGGAAATTTAAAACCTCATAATTCAATATTAATGATAAAGGATTTGTAAGATTTGGGTGTAGAATAAGTGTACCATCAAATCATTAGTTAAAGAATAATCCATGGGATAATTTACTTAGATCATTCTACTACATCACCCTTGGAACCAAAAAGATGTATTGAGATCCCCAAGATCACTTTTTTGTGGGAAAATATGAATATGGGCATCGTTGAATATACATCATAGTGCTTGGTATGCCAGAAAGTAAGGAATGACACACATAAGTCTTAGGGGATGATGTAACCATTACCTATATTAACCTGGAAATGGGAAAACATCACTAGGGAATTTATGACCCGATTTCTAAAGACATACCGTAAAAATAATACTATATGGGATGCTATGTATCATATTAGAATTAAATTTCACTCTATCTCAATTTGAGAGGATTTCTAAGCTGATCAACATGCACAGATATACATCATAAATGTGGTACGACTGCATGGACAACCACTATTGATTTTATATTATCGAGATCTGAGATTCCCCTCAAAGGGATGGAAAAGTATTAAACATTATCTAAACACTGAGCTGAACTCTAGAATTAATTATCACCCTCAAATTGATATCCAATATAACAGAACTACCACGAAACCTAAGGACATGCAGACAGAAATCTTAATTGACTTCAAAGGAGAATGGGTCCAATATCTACCTCTGGTCGAGTTCTCTTAAAATACCAATATCCAATCATGAATCCCAATAGATCCCTATTAATTCTTTTATGGGAAGCGGTGAAGAACACCTACATGTTGGGATGAAGTCAGAAAAAAAAACATATAGGTCCTAAAACGTTTGATGAAATAGTGGAAAAAGATAAGACCATTCAGGTACATATCAAGCCTGTTCAGAGTCAAAAAAATATCTATGCTAATAATCATCAGTGAATCCTTTAGTTTGATGTTGTAAAAATGGTGTTCCTCTACATATATGCATGAAAGAATGTGATGGGATCTGGGAAGGAGGGAAAGCATAGTCCAAGATACATCACCCCCATCGATATCCTTGAATTCATTAGAGTACTGGCCTATCGACTAGCACTCCCACCTAACCTATCTAAAGTGAATGATAAATTCCATGTACAACTCTTCAAAATGTACATACCAAACCCCTCACATGTACAAAATATATAGGTGGTATCATTGAGGGATGATATTTCTTCTTAAGAGTAGCTGGTGAAGATCATATATCATAGGGTTATAGTACTACGAAATAAGAGAACCAACCTAGTCAAAGTGTCGGGGAGAAACCAAAATATTGAAGATACAATGTGGGTACTAGAGTAGGGAATCAAAAGAAGTTACCCTATTTATTTTTGTTGGAAAAGAAAATTTCATCGGTAAAATTTCTTAAGTGGGGAATATTTTAATTTACTAAACATTTATAAATAAAAATTCCTCTTTCGTTTAGATAAATGTATTATTATGTAACATGGTTATAGAAAACACATGAAATACATTTGTTTCATTATATACATTTGGAATTAAAATAATATTATGAATAATTACCATTGATATTATTTACATTAAACAACAAACTTATGCTTTTTATAAATATAGGGTTTAAACAATTCCAATTGAAATGAAACAATGAAGTGATGGCCTCATCTAGAAGGATCGTACCCTATGAAGTTCATTTATCAGAGCTTCTTAGAGAGATAAAATCTTTTTAATTATATCTTGAACAATACCAAGCTCAGTTATATGAACATCAGTATTAGTGAAACCATTTAAGGGAGAAGTTCATGCTCATGGAGATCATGACCCATTCCATGTATGCTGAATCACCCCATTAAAGTCTCACAATTTCATACCTTACTCTTAGAGAATTTATGGTGTATTAAAAGGAAATGTATTAATACCCTAGTACTATGAGTATGTAATTTATTTATTATAGAATGATGAATATAATTTTACCCTATTATTGTTACATTATAATTTTTTTAATTGGATACAATAAAAAAGAAATAGTATTTTTGGTTAATATTCAAATTCAACTAAGGAATTTATTATGATTAATTAAGGGATATTTATGTAAATAATATTTTAATAATTTATTATTATTCAATCAGTTATATTAAATATAAATGAGCATATAAATTCTATGAAGTCAACTGTAATTTTTATAATGGTTCATAAATTGTTATTATTAAAAAACCCAACATTTCTTAATTAATGTCAATATTATTTTAAAAGAGAAAATTCAAATATTAATAAAATTATTTAGATAAAATTAATATTATTTTTGGAATCATAATATTTAAATTACCCAATCGTGAATTTTTCATAATTTTCTGAGAATCGAATTTTCGGGAAAAAACTAAATACTGTAAAAACATACTTTTTGTATTATGTCATCACAAACAACCAAAAGTGATGTAATAAATACTATAAATAGAATACATAACAAAGTATATGTTTCAAATATATAATAATTTTATTTTATATTTATTTGTTTAATTTTATAAAACCATTATAAATCCTCCAAAACCATTAATATATTATAATGTTTTAAAATAATTTCATTAAGAGTATAACTCACGTCCACCAAAGAAAGGGAATTATTTTATGAATTTTTGATAAATTAATTACAAAATAATTAAAACAAACCACATTTAGTAGAAACCCATGAATAAAACTATGGGACAATTTGTAGTTTTTGATATTTTATTATATAGTATCCAAAACCTATGTTTGAGAAATAATAAAGCAATATCCACTCTTTTCCTATGTAAACCAACCAAGAACATATTTATATTCAATAAAAATCCTTTATCACGTACTTAATCTTCCATCCCATTTCTAGAGTCCCCCTAAGGCACTCCCAAACTCGCTAGAAGCTCCTCCCAAGCATTGTGAGGCACACACTCAAGTAAGGTATCCTCACATTCTCTTATTTATTTTAGTTTCCTTATTTCCTTATTACTTATATTTCCAATTAGTGATATTGGGATATGTATTTCAATGCCCCTATTACATCCTCTATTATGTAAAAATGATTATATAGTCATTTCTCTCTTATCAACCCATTTTATAAATTTTTATGTGATGCTTATTGTTGCAGTAATTTTACAATGATTTTTTCATGCCAAAATTATTGTGTAGTGAATACCATACCCATTCTCTATGAAGGGTTTTCATATTTAAAAGAAATTCCTCTTTGAATTGGAACTTACATTTATTTTTCCACACTATGTGATCATGTTATAAAATACGATGATGAATGAATTTGTGTTTTATGATATATGTGGCATTGTTAAGCATGAGAATGAAATGAATGTGTCGGGTGTGCCCAACATTATATAGTCTTCCAATCCATTGGGTAATGTTTAGTCTCGTGATGTGTCATTTTCAGGTAGGGAGTGAACCTAATTCAATTACTGAACTTTTCCATCATGATGTCTTGGAATTTATCCTTGACCGATGTTTATGATGTACTGTTTTTTATAGCATACACATTTTCCATGTTATGATTATCAGTCTTTATCATGCCTTATTATTCATTTAACTTTTATTAAAAAATTATATTCCTATTTTTTAACATGTTTTATTTGATTCCATGTTTATTCCCATTAGGGTATTTATGTGACACACCATTCTTATGTCTGTTCCCATGTTTTCCCATGCAGTTTTATGTGTGAGCATGTTAAATAAGTATTCCAAAAAGGTGACACATTATTTCAGTTTTAAGTTGTTATGTAATGTAACTAATTCCAAAATACACTATAATTGTCAATATTTTATGTTTTATTAAGTGTTATATTATGTAATAATTAAATTATTAATGTGAAATAAATAGAAGGGTTGTTATTGTGTCTTAGTGAGAAGAATCTGAGGTAGAGGAAATGTCTGATCATGTTAACTATAGTGACACTCTGGAGGGATATCTGTGGGATGGTCAGAACCAGATAATATTTCTGGGGAGTTTGTTTGCTCCAAATTCAATAGATAAGGGTTTCTATCACGAACTTCATAACTCAACTTTGTATGTTAAACCACGAGTTTCCCTGATGAATAATGTCACGATGAATATGTTTTGGTGTCCTAGAGGAGAGTTCGTGGGAGTGAGAGGCACAAATTCATGCCCAATACCCAGATATATTTTTATTTTTATTTACTATTCTCTATTTTCTTCATGATGTGATATGTAGATATTGAATTTTTATATGTGGTTTGGTACCTTTTATGTGTATTTTCATTAATGTGTTATGTTTGAATAAGTTTTTATGTATGAAAAGGGAAGGAACTAATTCCAAGTCGAGATGCATTATACTATGATGCGATTAAACCTATGGTAGTGAGTTAGTGCAACCTAGATTGGATAATATCCAGACATGGAGAATGAAATTACGTAATTAAAATGTTCGTGGTTGTGCATTTTTTGGTAGTGGATGTATTGGTTTGGGTTTTGTAGTTGTGCGTTGAAGTAGTTTATTGGTCTCTCTTGGGTATTTTGGTTGGGGAGTGTGGCTGATGATAGTGTTTGTCGAATGATGATATCTTGGATAGGCATCACATGGGGCGTTTATTCAGACCCCTATTCTTTATATGGGATCGGTTTTGAATCTCAAAGACGAGAATTTCATAATAGGCCTCTAAATAAACATCTCATACATTCCTGGCCCATTAATTGTGTAGTTTTGGTGGTTATAGGGAATTTAGATACTTTTCCACTTTTTTGTCTAAGGATTATCCTCATAGATAGTGGAATTAGATATATGGATCCATAAACTATGTGAATAATTTATGTGGATGGATCAAATCCATGAATTTACTATGTTGATCCATCGCCTATGTGAATAATTATATGGATAGATCATCTACATGAATCTGTTTTATAGATGAATAAATTTAGTGAATCAGTTACATGGATGAAAAAAACTATGTGAATCAAAAACATGGATCCATCAATGAAATGAATTTTAGCTTAATATATCAGTTACATGGTTTTTCTACATGAATTTGTTTCAAGGAAGAATTGGATACATGAATCAGTTACATGGAAGAATCAACAACATGATTCAGTTACATGGACAAATTAGATAGGTGGAAGAATCAACTACATGGATAAATCACTTATGTGGAAATCAACTGCATGTATATATCAAATATATGAACTAAATATATTTATAGATCGACTACACTACTTATTTGTTATGTGGATCAGTTACATGAGTGATTAGCTATGTGGATCTACTACTTGGCGATGTGAGAGATCATCTATGTGATTGATTGACTATGTATATCAACCTTGTGAAAATTGATACATGAAGTTTTAGGCTATATAAAATCTTCCAACATGAAAACTCCTCTAGTTAAATAAAATCAACTAAACATGTCTTTCTATAGTGAAAATCAACGACCTTCAATGGCCGAATCCTTAAGAAAAATTGTATCTTTTATTTTCTATGATGATTGTGGATATTAATGAGTCCTTGTGAATAGAGTTTAATGAGATCCAAAATAATTTGTAAATCAAAATAGTTTCAATCTAAAAACCCAAGAATTCTATATATATTGACTCAGAAATGAAAATCCATTCATCATTCCTTCATATTTAATCTCCATATTGGACATTATAACTCCCTTCCCAAGGAGTCGTGTAATCCTTTTGTTGTTGGTTCACATTTCCTATAGCATTATTTTATCTTATGTGTGCCTCTTATTTTTTTTCAATGATTAAAGTGAGGATTCATTCTTCAAATAAATTAATTCTTCTTTATTTCACTTTTCCTGTATCATGTAGGGATAACTGATCTTTTTATATTTAGGGATACCTTTTCATCTAAATTAATAAATACAAATTAATTGGTTAAATGAATTTAAAAATTCATAGGGTAATTTGAAGCACATATTTTTCATGTTTAATTATTATTAATATTGTGATTTTAAAGGAATAATTACTTATTGAAAATAATGGTTATTAGTGACTTTGTTTGAGCTATATTTATGATGTTGTTGAACCTATATTTATTTGATTATTTGATATCACCATAAATACAATTTTCTAAAAAGTTATATTTATCTAACGAAATGGTTTAACCTATATATACTGATTTTTTTAGAACACCCCTAAATAATGAATTAAAAAGGATAAGTAGGCCCTATGTTAAATCTGAAAATGATTTACTAAGATTACTATGCAATGTGTTTGGGGAAGTGGTTTTGTGGTATGGATTGTTGTGTTAATATATTGTGTATGGAAGTGATTTTGTTTTGTTGGATGAGATGGGGTGTTTTTTATTTGAGGTGTGTTTATGATGTCTAGTTTTGATGAGGTATTAGGTGATGTGTGACGGGTTGTTTGGCCGTACTGTGGGGTGATTGGGATAGAAATTGGTGGTGATGTGGTTTCTATTGTGCTATGTGTCAGATAATGTTTTAATTGTTCATGGATTTTTTAGAAAGATAAAAGTGGTATTTGTGATGTGCTATATTTATTGTAATTTGTTATTTTAGTTTCTCAGATATTATTGTAATTAAATTATAATATTGAAGTTTAAATTAGATGGAAATTTTTAATGAATGTTGAACAAAATGGGGAACTGGATTAAATTTGAAAATGGTTTATGAATAAAATAAATAGGTTGTAAATGATATAATGAATTGGATTACTAATTCAAATTGAATGATAATGTGAAATGTCAAAATGACTTAAATTGAAATGGGTTTTGAAATGTGAAATGTGTCTTGTGGCCTATTGTGTAGTGAAGTTCATTTTGAGGTGGTAGTAAATGTTGGTAATGTATTGATTTGGTTATTGATTTTTTGGTAAAACCAATGGTTGGACTTATGTTCTTTGATATTATATATACCATGTATATCAGTTGTTATTTTTGTATCTTCACCCACCCATATCGACCACATGGTGCTAACAACTAATTTTTTGGGGGAGTTTTTTCCAGCATCTCGGTGGTGATGAAGAATGAATAGGTACCTGATCTCCTCTACTCCCTCCTCATAGCGATGATTTCATGCATGAGCTACGATTGTTGGTTGTGAAAAGTGACACTTTCGTGATGATTTGAGATGTGATAATAAGGCCCAAATGTTTTTACCTTAGGATAGATGTGATAGCCCATGTTTCTTTAGATTTGGTGAGATATGATGACCATGGTGTTTTTTGGGTGTGTTGATGAAGTGGTTTTTGGTAAGGGTCATTCATGGAAGGAGAAGGGTACGAAATTGATGTCATTAATTTTCATGATTCCCTATGAATCTAGTAATGGATGTGGTTGTTATGTGATGGAACAAGTGTCTTTGAGCAAGATAAGATGTGTCCATATTGTCAAGAGATGTCGCAGGTGTCTTCAGACATGATTTGATGTGACCATGTTGTGACGAGGTGGTATATGTTTTTCTGAAGATATTGGAATCCCATGATTTATTATGTTGGGGTGTGGGATGGGAAAATTAGTGGTAAAGGATTAATTATGACACATTATCAATATGATTCTTATTATGTTCTTATACTAATCTTGTGTTATTTTGTGAGTGTGACTTGTTGATGATATGATGGATAATTGACCTATTAATGTGCTATTGAGATTCTCTGTTTTCTCAAAGGTGTATTTATATGCTTCTGTAACCATTTCATGAGAGACATTGTATTTTATAATTATTATATATGTATTCACACCCTTTATATAAAAAAAATTCTTGGTTTCTCTGAGGATTAAGTTGATCATGATGGATAGTGTTATCCTTGACCTTTTTGGATAGATATTGGGTCGCTTCATTATATTTTATTTTTTGGTATTTATTTTTGAGACTTTTATTTGTATATATTTTAATTATACATGAATTATGGGAAGGTTTTTAGCATTCAATTATATTATGACGTGAATTTTTTTATTTTTGATTCTTCTGATCTCCTGACCCTAAATTATTTTAGACTATAATGAATCCCATTTTATGATATTTTGGTAACCTTAGTGCTATTTTCCACCCTCGGCCCTGCTAATAATGGGGATCATGGACCTTTTTCTATCTCCCTTCATTGCAGTATCATTAGAGGTATGTGCTCATGAAAAAAAACCTATTTGGATACGTAGTGTTTATCTGGCCAATTCAATAATACGTCTTGACTGTGATCTTGAATACAAGAATGATGTCCTTTCTATGGCATTTTATGGAAAGAATTATGAATTTTCATAGTCCTTAATGATAAGTCAAGATGTCTAAAAGTATTCATTCAATCACCATGAATTAAATTATTATTATCTATATGATCTCATCATTTCCATTGATATATATATATATATAGTTCTATTGGTTTAATTTTATTATGAATTTTTTGATTATCTATTTCATCCATATTATTTATATAATTTTATGGTCTTTTATTTCAATTGATAATATTTACCCTTACTGAGTGTCTGAGCTTCGTAAAATTATTTTTTCCCATAGTTTATAATGAAATTTATTACAATTGATATGTATAATGGTGTATCTTCATTGAAAAATTCATTGGAAATGATTTTAGAAAGTTATTGATTAAATTGTTTATTATATAGAGGGATTTGTTTTTGATACAAATAACATATTTTCAACTAAAAAAACATAATTCATCAAAACAATAATACAATATGGACATTCAAATAAATACGAATCAATATAAGTTAGTGATTTATTAATAATTGATGGTAAAAATATTGTTTCTCAGGATAATTTTAATAATATTAATTAAAGAATATGACCGTTGAAATTGGATTCTAGTGGTGTATATTTGGGTTGATGCACAAGTATAATTCCCCAGTAATTAAAAACCAATAAAATAATTGATTTGAAGGAGCATATTTATGGATTTACAAACTAATATCCCGAATAAAGAAATTATCCAGGGAACTCTTCCATGTAATCCCATGAATATAAGTATATCTCAATGGGTAGTGAATCTGACCCAAATCTTCTCGAATAATGAATCATGATGGGTCTGGCTTTCTTTATGAACCCATCTCATATAATATAGTTTAACCTCTCAATTTATAGACATATCACTACATAAATAATAACAGGCCCAAACCAATTAATCAAATACATAGAATTACTCCAAACCACTTATTAACATATATCACATGCACTATCCCAAGGGTCAATATAAAACATGGGAACCCATGAAGAATTAACTAGGTCAAATCATTTCACCAAAACCTATCATTGACTCCTTATATATAATTCCATATCATCAAATCAATAAAAAATTAGTGTACCAATATCCATCCATATTTCATAGGGTCCTTTAACCCCTTTCCACCCTCTATGGGGACGACCACATCCGCCTAGATCTTCCCACCAGTCTACCACCAAAATAAAAACCATTTTACAACTTTAATAACATATACAATCATAATAGATGTATCACACCTGGTAATCATAGTATAGGGAAAAAAAAGCAACACATACTTTTGAAAATTTGGATTTTCACTAAAGGGGTGAAAATTACAAATACTATTCAACTAAGACCTTCCAAATTACCAATAAAAACAAATTAAAATTCTCCTTTAAAAATATTTAAATGAAATCACTTGTCTTTTTATTCATGATCTACCGTAATCTAAAAATATAAACAACATTCTTTAGAAAAACTCATTTTTTTTAAAATAACATTTCTAAAAAATTTTACCATTCACCAAATTTTATATTAAGACTCCATTTAAAATATATTAAATTATTAAAACTACATCATAAAAATGAAGCCATTTGTTCCATAAAATAAAAAAAATTACCCAAAACATTCATAAATTGGACAGCCAACACTCGTGTGACCAGGGAACCACCAACAAATAGTTTATCATGTTATGTTGTCCTTGTTGACTATTAAGATGATGTGATCTCATCAAAACTATTTGTAAATATAAAATAGACATATAACATGTTGGTAGATATATTAATGTTGGAACAAAAATATAAAATCCCTAATCAAACAGGAGAAAAAAATAAAATCAAAGGATAACTACCTCAATTGAAGCAATTTTCTTCTAATTCATAGCAAGAAATTAAATATTATGACTCATCTATGCATCAACTCAACTATCGGGAGCCTTTATTAATCCAAATCATCAAATAAGTAAATATAATCAATTTTTTTGTTAATTATTAAAATAATTCCATCGTAATAAAACATTATTCATTAAGAAATTTTATTTAAAATACTTGATAATCCCATTGATAAATGTACCTTCATTGAAATGATTTCATATGGAAAAAATCACCCCCATACATATAATAGCCAAAAAGTGAAAATACCAAACATAATGGTGTTATTCTACAATACTCTTGTGTAATTTTATCACAAAACCTAGAAAATTCACATTGAATCGAACGGAGAAACTAAAATAACAACAATGAATGATAATGGGGGAGATAGGACCTTTATACATGGTGAGAATGACCTTATAAACCACCCCACATAAAAGTAGTATCTTAGGAGATATTGAGGACACCCTAGTTGGTAAATCAAGCATGATAAAATATGGGATAATGGGGGTCTAACCACATAAAAATTGAAGTGGATAAAGATGTAAAACCCATACATTTATACACATGTATAGGAAAATGACTTATAGTATGGCACACACTACACTATGTTGTGATCCCTAGTAGACCTTAAGAGACCAACATGCCTAATACCATGACATAGGGATTATCCAACTACTCATTTAAATCAACATGAGTTTGTGCCCAAGATGTTTTGAAATACAACCAAACAGACAATGAAGACACTATTGTTAGGAACCTCCTCACCATTTTACATCAGAATTTCCCCCGACACCACAATAATCTCCATAGCATGGAGCACCCTATGGTATGCCAAAATGACTAGCCTAGGGGCACCACAGTGTCGAGGATGGTGTAGTAATCTTACATTCTTCACCCAGGCCTCCCAATCCCACTCTCAGGATTCCTCAAGCACTAGAAAGCCTCCTAAGGACCATTAGAAATTCAATAATGATATTAATAGATGAAGAAACTCCCTGAAATCAAATTATCCATATTCCCACAAAATCTAATAACTAAAAAATAAATTGGGTTTTACAACCTCCCCAACAAATATTTTCTCATCTCTAATAATTTCAATTGGTCCTTAATCATAACATGATAACTCTATTATTCTCAAACACTTTTTTACACAATGGATTTTATTTATGATAAAAAAATTCACTTACCTCATCAAACACCAACCACTACAACGTAATACATATTATTTTATCAAGAATAATATTCCAGTCCATGAAACACCTACTTTTTCCATATTGAAATCCATGTGAATTTTTCAAATCACTATATCTATTTTTTGAAAAAGACCATATGGTCCACCTTAGAATGAACATTATAGAGAACACTATGTCACATTTGTTGATACATCACCAAATCATTTAACTATAAAGATTTTACCACTATGGGAAACACAAAACCATTTGAAAACCCCCAATAGAGCCTAAACATGAATCCCTTCGTAATTCCCATTGTTTGATCCTCAAATATAAAGTACAATAAGAATTATCTTCTTATGAGCGATGATAAGCCTCAAATTAGACATTCTTTTCAATTTATTATTTTCTTCTCATGTCCATTGTCAACATATTAAATTTATTCTATATTATACCATAATTTAAAATATCTAATTTACCACCAACATCCTGCTATTATCCCATCAATTAACCCACTATTTTCACAATTCCAAAGAGTCGTATAATAGAAGGGTCACACACCTGTTATCGATATGATTCGATAAACTATAAGAGTATCATTATCTTCACCTAATTTAACCAAAACTCCAAATAACGAAGAAAAAAAATGGTTCTCAAGCACAATAATCAATCCTAAAGCATGGAAACATCAATGAACCATTAATATCATTACTTAGGGAACACCCTATAATATGTCAATTTTACCAATAATAGATTTAAACTAATGATTATCCCCACTATTGGAGTCACCCCCATATAACACACATCATGGAGTACAACCCATGAAATCATTAAAACACACATTAAAGGGTCCAATTACTAAACAAAAAAACTCATATTTATATACATGAAACTAAAAAAATCTATTATATAATGTGATATCGATACGATAAACAATCTAAAGAGTCTTGGTACATCCTATGTACACATTAAAAACAATCACGAATCATTCAATGTTAGTCAAGTAAAATTATAGTAAAATGGCCAACACTTACATCGAATGCATTCTATGCACCTCACCAACATGATTAATAAGACTATACAACCTCAATTAGAAGTTTCTAAATAATAATTACACACAAGATAAATGAAAAACTAAATCATCCATATTTTTCCCAACTAAACTAAGTAAAAATAAAATCATACTTGTTTTATAAATTAACCAATTTGTTCCCTTCAATAATATTATCAAATTCCAATACACACTCCATACTCACTAGATTTTTCAAATTATTTATTGGTATACAAGGGCTAGTCATTAATAAAATATAAAAAATGTATTCCTCTCTCAACACTTTATCAAAAAACTATATTTATTTGAAAATAAATTTCAAAATATAATTCAAAAATCCTTTTCGATATTTTTTTAAACCAAACTGACAAAATCCATTTTGAAATCATGTAATACATTATCTATATAGTAAAACCATCTTATAGAACCCATTTTATGCATAAATAATCCCGCCAAATGTGTTTTCCTTTCTATAAAATGTTTTTATAAGAAACAAATCATCCAAAAAACTATTTCCCTATTGTAGCCAAGAAATAACATCACAAATAAAATAAATTAATATATATTCTCAAATCCATATTAATTTAATCACCTATTATGATATGTTCAATAATTATTATATTTTATTTTAATTTTCTCAAATTAATAATGGATTCCTACTAGAGAAAAAGTTAAACAAAACCACATCTTAGAATATGTATGCCACTGTAAGCATTCAAATAACATGATGCATGAAAAAGGAAAAACATAAAATTATAGCACAATAACATATTAAGATTCCCATTAACCCCAAAAATTTTATTCATGGTTCACTCAACACATCACCCATACTACATTCCATAGTGAATAAAATGGACACCATAAAATTATGGAACTCAATTAATGTCATACTATCTTGGAAAGCACTCGATCTACCTCTAATATCCCGAAAACAATCCCCATTACTAAAAAAATTACATAAAAAATGTTTTGTTACAACTTTTTAATGATATAGAATATATTTTACAAATTATAATCATGTGGGGATGATACTTGACGTCAAGCATGACTCCCATTAATATATATGCTATCATCTAGTGGTTAAGTAATTATATAGACATAGGGAGACTATAATATATAATAAATTCCCATGATTTATTACCAAATATATAAAAAAATTGGAATGACACACAAATATAACATACATACTAATTAACTCCACACATAAATGAGGGATTAAAACAAGCCCCGCATTCCTGGATAAAAAGTAAAAATCCATAAATATAATACATTCATACAAAATGTTATTTCAACTTTATATTAACCTTGAAGGTACCATAAATAAACAATTGTTACAATATAGTACATGATAAAACCATAGAAAAATGTAAGGGGTCCTTTATCCCAACTCACATAGTGAAACCTTCCAAGTACTTGGACTAAAAAACATTCTATACATTTTTTATGTTGCAAACTCCACAAACTAAATGTTCTCAAAGATAAAACCTGGAGGTCTATCCATGTATATAAAATATTATGATGTGTTCATTGCTTGGGGTGGATTATAATGAAGTAGTAGGAATACCCAAATATATATTCTTACATAGTTTCATTATGATCAAATGTATGTGAATTCAATACATTTATGAAGAGTTTATTCATTCTTGTGAAATTCTCCCACCAAGAATGATAACTCGCAAGTAGATGAACGATCTTTTTTATGACTGAGTTCCTTCCAAGAAATATCAAACATAGAAAATACATATTCCATCCTCTATTAATGTGTAGCTAAATATGTAATTTTACAAATGGAGACAACTTTCTACCACAACGTAAATAATTATTCCCATATGATCTTCAGTTGGTGTTGGAATGTCTTTAAGCAGATCACTAAACGTTACAAACCAATAACTGAGTATTGGATGATACATAAGTAAATTTACTAGGTAATCCAAAAACAATAGGATAAACATCTAGATCACATGTGTAAGCCCTGTGAATCTAATGTAATTTATATCAAAAGATAATTTCTAAGAACTTGTCTTAGGAAATCTAAATAGTAGGAATCCTGAAGTTAAATGGAATTAAAAACTATCAAAACATCTTAATCCAAGAATCATGTATAACACACTTCCAATTAATATCAAATCCAATAATATAACATTTTCCATGTCATTTAATGACATTAAAAAATTTGAATATTAGGATTATGTTTATGGAATTCTATATTATTTTCAGTAACAAATTCTAGATACAAGAAGCATTTTCATGAAAATCCCATATATATAAATACATGTATAGGGGATGTATATCCCACATATGTCCTCTCACAAAATGAATCTTTATGGGGTCTAAAATATTCATTAACCCATATTGAATAGTATAGATTTACCTCTCTGGTGAATGACTTATCATTATCTCATCCATAATAGGCTCAGACCAATTATTTAGTTATAAGGGGTCATAAACAATCATCAACATCAATATATCACAATCACCCTCTCTAGGGTAAACTTAGTACGATGGAACTTGATATAGCCCCCTTATGTCATACCACAATCCTACAACATACAAGGTTTCCTCAATCACATTTCCATCACATGACCACAACCCATCATTTTGGTCAAAACATCCCTCAATGACCTCTACAGTTCACCAGACTAACCTTTTTCCTCTATGGTGTCTGTCATATCAACATAGATAAAACCAATACATTAGCACCAATATATAGCCTTATTGGACAACCAAAAAAACAAAAATAATTATACAACAAGTAGCACATATGTTAATCATTTCAATGACCATCTAAAACTGCAGTCATGCATTTTAAAATAGTGCATCACCATCGTATGGTCAACGTACCAAATAAATTCAACCAAACCCTTTAAAATCTGCTTTTATAATCCATGTTTAATTCCAATTTATTATCCTTTTAATATTCCTACCCTATTATTTTACTCATTATTAGATTGTGTAAAAAGTGAAATAATAATTTATTTGAAAAAAAGCCCTAATTATATTTGAAATACCCTCTCAGAATCCATTTTCCATATTAACCCTTTTTTATTTTAAAAATTTATTTAAGGGATATTATATTTGTAAAATCCCAAATTATAAAGGAAACATATTTCTCTCTACAACAAAAATAATTCTATTATATAATCTATATAGAGAAGCACCAAAACCTGAATGACTAGGGAGGCCCCATAAAATAGTTTTTCATGATACGTGATCCCATAACAACCTAATACCCAAATGTAAAATTTGATAAAACATGAATATAATAGAATAAACTGTGAAATCACTTATCTTGTAAGAGAATCAAATAACATCAAGGATATGTAACTTAATTGAGGTCAGATTCCTTTCACTCAAATTTATTATTTGACTTCTAATAGAAATAATATTACAGATCTTGTCTTAAAAACATCTATCAAACAATAACATAAATTAATCAATTTTAATTATTTTACAATTCATTCATATGTTAATTCAAAAAAATTTATAAAAAATTTAAAAATATTTTAAAAAGTGGAAATACAAAAAATCTCACCCAATGACCGCGTTGTATCGAAACAAAAACCATCCACTCAATAAACTATTATAGAATAATCATAATAATATTTTTTAACCGATAATAATAAATAATAATTCAGATAATAATTATATCCAATTTAAATATAAATCCAAGAAAACCCCACCATGTGATGTACCTCATAAAACTGCTTGTGATAGAATTTGATAATCCTGTAGTAAATACTTTACAATGCCATTATATTACCAAAATTTAACAAGAATATTCCACTATACCTCTGTGGAATCATGGTTTGAACCCATGTTAGTTCAATCCAAATAGAGTAGGAAGGAATGAATAAAACAGATAGAGAAATGATGAGATATCACCATATAAAAACATTATAATTAAAACCATATCAACACCAAATTGAATGTGGATTCGAGGAGACAATAGGGAGACAGATTTATGATGGGGGAACATAAATGGGGAAATAAAAAGGGGTGCCTGATCCATTTAAAACCAATGTTGGCAAAAAATGTAAAACACCAACATTTTAATGGTTGAATAGTTCAAATATTAAGGGCCTTGGCATGTATTATTCCATAGTTAAAACCATGATTTCCCTTGATGTGATATATTGAATTTTAATTTTTCCCCATATAAAAAATTTAAGTATTATATATATATGTTTAAGAAAATTAGAGCTGTTTAGAAAGATGAAAATGTAAAAAACATGGAATTTAGGTTGTGTATGTAATAATAAGTTTATAGTTGAGCCTAAACCAAGCCATTATATCACTAATAGATTATCTGTATTGAATGGGTGTGCGGAAGAAAGGCTATAGACCCCAAAATCTAACTGGTGGTATGGGATGGTGTAATAGGTGAACTAAATATCCCACCATTCAGTTAGTGTTATTTATGGACAATCTTGGTCATGTATATATCCACTAGGAATACAATGCGATTTTTGGCCAAACACAATTTTTTTTATGGCCACCATCTAGATGGCCCTCAAATTTTGAAAGATAATGTTAAGGGAATTATATTTTTTGAAAATTATATTTTTATTTTCCCCCAGAACACCCTCAATGGTCACTCAGTTTTGGTTACCCAAGAGAAATAATCATGGTAATTTTGGATTTTCCCTCTTGAATAATGGCTTTATGAACAACCAATTGTTTTTATAATCATTAATTGGAATGATCAATCTATTTTAAACCAATTTGATTCTTATATTTGGACGAATCATAAATCCTTATATTAAAATTAGATCAAATAAATTAGTTATGATCAAAGGAGAGAATGGTTTATCATTGATAATGATGAAAACAAGATCCATATAATTGAATTTTACTTCTCTATTAGTCCTAGAAAAATAATAGTATAATCTATTCTAGGGTCCAACAAACTTAGGCCTACCCTCCTAAGATAGATTCCTTTTTTTATATTGAAACTTGAGTATTTATGTGATTAATTGGTGATAGAAAAATGGTAATTTGATATGAAACCTAACTTATTCTAGTAGTCATGACATCAGAACAACATTTAACTTGAGGTATAGTGTCCTTAACAAATAGAAAACATTTTAACAGTGATTCCTTGAATGGAATATGTGTTTCTGTAACATGTGAGATTTATGATTGATACAATTCATATGGGGTGTGCGTGTGAATTCCCATGACATCTTTGATTTATAATATTAACACAAGTATATGTCTTTTTTATGTGATTTTTTCTATACATAAAATGATTATGGACTACCTTATTATAATATTATGTGTTACATATATTATTTCTCTAGCTCAGTAATGTAATATATAGGTTCATTCACATGAGAAAGATTCTCCCATAGTGGTAGATGTTGATGATGTGATGGATTTTTCGAAATCTAAGAGATTGATTTGATACATGGTTATGGATTCACCAAGAGATGATAGGTTGGATCAAAATGTGTTGTGTGTATTTCTCAAAAGGTGTGAATTGGGTTGGTCTGGTAATATTAATTAAATGTGTACATGAGTATCCCTTCATTCAATATGAGGATAAACGACTAGCTATTTGAGTATGTTGGTCCAACATATGACTTTACCTCCTGTAAGAATCTAAAGTAGGTAGATTTGGTCTTCAAGGAGCCAATACATATGAAAAAATGTGTGATTTCTTATTTTGTAGTTAACCATTAATTATTTTTATAGAATAAACTAATTTATTTTGTGAAATTATGTAAAGGACCCATTATTATCGATATATTTGATTTTATACTCACATCCAATAAAAGAACCGTGGTGTGTGTGTGTGTGTATTTTGTAATTAGAGATCCTAATAAGGTAAAGTTATAAACAATGTGTATTTCAGTGGGATC
Source organism: Viscum album (assembly GCA_963277665.1). NCBI lineage: Eukaryota > Viridiplantae > Streptophyta > Magnoliopsida > Santalales > Viscaceae > Viscum > Viscum album. The sequence goes on from OY728128.1 coordinate 474,924,018, forward strand.
AACAGGAAAATATAAGGTTATTCATGGAAAAACATAAGAAAATAAATATATTTTTTTAATTTAACTTAGTTGTTTTCCTTGATAGAGTAAATTGATTTAGAACATGTAGGAATCCTTTATTTTGGTTTAAATTATATGACTTGAATTTAATATTTTTAAAGCAATAGCTGATATTCTAATCATTTATATTTTTTCATGTTGAATTATTATTTTCCAATATTAATGTTGTTGATTCTGTTGTTGGTCCATTGTAATATTTGTTGGATTTCATATACCAAGGGCATAGTCTCCCCATGACTCCTCTTCGGCTCCCACCATTAGTTATCTACCTATCTCATATGTAGAGGAAAACATGAGATTATTTGGTTCTATAGACCAGACCATGAGATTCAGGTTGGGGTGTTAGAAAATGGAATCATCCAACTATTTAATTTACTATTCCCTAACATAAGACAAAGTATATATGATATATGATGGTAGGGTCTTGGGATGTTGGATTAAGTTAGTTCATGGACTACAATCTATAATATTACTTCGTGTATTCTAGAATGTGTGATTGTTTTTCCTGATGTTCTTTATAACATTTGTTTTACATTACCTTAGGAGATACAATTTATGTTTTATAACATACTAGGTATTTAAAATTAATACATTTTCGTATCAATATTTATTTATGAAAAAGATATTAATTTTACATTAATGTGGATGATTTTTTTGATAGCGTAGTCAACACACACTAATGGGTTTCTTCGAAATCTTACGTTTCACACAACACTAATTTATACTGAAAAATAATAAAATAATATTATTATTATTTTAAAGGTAGTTAACGCCTAGGTGTTGTATTGGAGAGAATTAAAAAATAAAACTACAATATAATTACACATGTTTTGTTGAATGTTTTTTACATTTATCCAACAAATTATAGATTCTTAAAATGAGAATGAATCAAATTTTAAGAATAAGATAATCTAATATTTTTTAATAGGTTGTTTTTCTACCTTTTGAAGGAGAACCATTTTTCAATCTTGTTTTTGAAACTTATGTTTATTATACCTAAAAAATTAAACGTCTTATTATGAATAGAGATATAAAAATTTACTTTGGTTAAAATGTAGGTATTTTCTGATAAAATTCATTTTTAATGAATAGTGAAAAATACTAATATTTTTAGTCGAAACTACATATTTTTTCTAATTTATTTGCATTTATATATTAAAATTTGAATTGTTTTTAAAGTATATTTTGATTATTATTTTATCATTTAATCAAATGTTGATTTTAGAAGTAATTTCACATTGAAATTTGATACAAACAGATGTCAATATTTTGATGGTTTTTATATAAAAAACTCGTTTTCTCATCTTGACAACGAGAAATAGTTAATATTAAATAAATTAATACAAATTATTTGTTTTTAAATTGAAAAAATTTATTACATATTTTTAATAATCAGGTCAAAAATATGTAAATATGTACCTTTTATTTGTGGACATGATGCATAATAAATTTAGTAATTATTTTTATTTACCCTGGTTAAAGGGTTAATCTTGTAAAAAAGGGTAAAAATAATACTATAAAAAATAAAACTAACCTACCACTTTTAATAATACTATTTTATTAGATATGGCCAACCAATTAAACCCTTTTAATAAAAATTTGGCTTTTTAAATCCACTTAGGTGTGATTATGTCACTTATATCTTTTAATTTAATGTAAAGGAAACTATGTTACAAACATAAATATTATTAATAAATAAAATTTAATATGGGTTTATTGAAGGGATATATTCATCTATAATTTATAATTAGAAATTTTAAATTTTTCCTACATCATGGAGTTTCTTTATAATTTTTAGACATTAAATTATTAAATTTAATTATGACACAATAATGATGCAGTGGTTGCATTAATAACGAATGAGTCAAATAAATGATATTATAAATATTAAATTATATATTATTTTAATTAATTTATATCATGAATGATTTCCAATAATAATATGAAATTTTATAAGACTGTAAAATTCTTTGTTTAGATGTTATCTCTCTATTTGTATTTTATTTAAATTTAATAAAATGAATAGTATAAAACTTGATAGAATTGATGTTTTATAAAAATAAAAATTATTTAAATTATTTAAAAATACTAATAATAATTTAAAATCACAAAGTGACTATTATAAGGTCTAAAAGTTAATTAAGTGTAAAATTATAGGAAATTTTCCCCAATAAAGAAATTTAATATCCTTTTAATAATCAATTTGTTTTTACAAAATTAAATTGAAAAGAGAATATTTAAGGGTAAACCAAAAAGAAATGTTTCAAAATAAAATCAATTTATGTGTAAAAATTATTGGATGAGATTATTTGGACATATAAATATCATCCCTTCGACATATCTCATGTTGGATCCTTTTAAAATAAATAATTTATTTATATCATTTTAATAATTTAATATTTTCCAAGGGTGCCCATTTGCGCTCTTATAAAAAGGAAACCTATATTCTCTAATATTCACACATGAAGAACCCTATTTTTTTCCAATACCTTCCCAAAAAAAATTCTAGAAAACCTCCCCTCATCCTAGAATCCTAACATAGGGCATAAACGATGCCAAGGAATCCTATCGGTATAAACCAAATGATGTTACCCAATTACGTGGTAACACCATCTCTCTTGTTTTTTAGTTTTATTTCCAATCTACAATCCCTAAAAAAGTATTATTAACTTATTAAAGAACATAAAATTATCCTAAATATATTAGTATCTTTTATGATTTGTTTTCTATCTACACATACACCCACATCCATTTAATGGATAACTAAAATATTGATTCTATATAAGGTGAACTACTTCCTCCTGAAACGATGATTATTCAATTTTTACCTTACTCCTCTCATGGTGGCCATTATAATGACATATATTTTACATATTATATATATTATATTTATTTTTTCTATATTATTCTATAAATTTTATTTATAATATAGCATTATACTTTCCATGTTGTGTAAATATGATAATTTCGTTTGAGGAAGTGTGGACTAATGTGCCCTCAAAGCGATATTCCTCATTCTCTCTATACATGGAACCTATGAAGGATAGTTTTTTTAAATAAATGATACATATATGAAATTAATATAACACTTTTATTTTATTATACAAACAATTTGATTATTATTCTTTTAATATGACAATGTAACGAATGTAGTATTCATGCGTATGCATGGAATACCGTCTCCATGAATGGTGCATTTCATTTATTATCTCCAAATATTATGAATATTATAAATACATATATAATGTATATATATGATACTTATATCCAGAATAATATTATGAAGATTATGAAATTTTTACCACATGAACAATTTACAGGAAAACAAGTCCATTTTTGACTGAAGTACCGAATATCAACAAAACGTTCGATATGAACTTAAATAATTATGTAATTTTTATAACATGGTAATAAGTTATATAAAAAGAATAATAAACTTGTAAAATATTCTAAATCAATTTTAAATTAACCAAAGTTTATTATTCAGGAACATAATTATTGTATGTGGTGTGTCAGGCTCAAGGTAATGGACTTCGTCTCAATCTCATTTAATTGAGGCATATTTTAATAATATACACCACCATATATTATATAATGTATAATAAACCCCTTTTATATTTAATTCAATTGAAATATTTTGTCTATGAAGCATTTTTCTAAACAAAAAAAGGAAGGTTTTTAACATATGCAACAACAATAACTTCTTGGCTGCTGCAACCGTTATTTGATATTTGGATTCCTCTATAATAATTAATGTTTTTAAAAAACTAAAAGAAATCAATTATTACCATTTTGAGTGTTTTGGTATTGAAAATGGATTTTAATGTGGAATGACTATTTAAATATCTTGGAATTATTTCTTGTGATTACAAATGAAATTTTATGAGTCAAATGTTGATAATATCAATCATTTGTGTTTTATGATTATATATTGGTACATGGAGATTTGATAGGTGGTTACGTTAAAAAACAAAGATGGGTGGTTACATAATAAACCAATTATGAGTTGTTCAATTATAAAACAAGGATGGGTGGTTATGTTATATCCTCCAATTCACTGGGAATAGAATTTGTCTATTTGGCTATTCCATTAGTAAGAATGATATGTGTGGAAGTTGATCGTATGGTTATTCTATTTATGTATTATAATTACCCATGTTACCTTTTATATGTTATGATTAATTTCAATCAGTTTTATGGAAATATTTTTGATACAAATGGGTGATCAATGAGATTATATTTGATGAATAGTGTTTTCTACTAAATAATGGTGAAAATTACTAAATTATGATAATGTATTCATGGTTTACATGTTTTAGAAATGATAAAATTTTTCATTTTTTGTGTATCCCTTACTAATATTATTATTCTCATCCAATGTATTTAAAAAAATTTCATAGGGTATGAGGATGAGTAAGATAAAGGAATAAGTTAATAATATTTTTATCAAAAAAAGAAATCATGTTTTATTTTTAAAAGGGATTGATTTTGTAGAAAAAATGGATACTATTTTGATAGTATCCTCTTGTATGATTATGGGATGATATTTATTAATAATGACCTAATTATATAATTTTCTAAACCTGAAATGATCCTGGATTTTAATTTAATTCAAATTAATAACTTATCTCAAGATTAAGTAATGTTTAATGTTGGGACCTAATAGTTGTTATCAAAGGTTAGTTTGGATAACTTTAGGACTTAGAATATTTTTAATAGAATACCCATAAATTATTTTTTACTTTATGGTTTTTTTGAATTGATATATCATTTTATTATTACCTTGTTTCTTTTTCTACAATATTTTTTTCAAGAATGGTTTTCTGTAGAGGAAATAAGGAAACTGTGCTGGGAAGGCATAGAGAGGAAAACAACCTTCCAAATAAGCAACCTGAGTTAGTAAAAATAATAAATAAATAGTTTTTTGTAGTGATTGATTAGTTGAATTAGGTGATAAATGGTGGTGGTGTTGATGCACAAGATCAACTAGATAAATAGAAGATGGATATGTCGGTAGTGGAGCATTTCATGATCCAACCTCCCCCGTATTTTAGAGGATCATCTAACCCTATGCAAGCTGAATGAGGGATTAAATAACTGTTTTTTTATGTAATTGGGTTTTCAGACAATCAAAATGTAGGTTTTCAATTTATCTTTATGAAGGTGAAGCTGATCACTAGTGGGCAATGATTAAAAATATTAGTGGATGTGAAGACCTTGATGCCAATGAAATGGGATGAATTTAAGAGTAGCCTACATGTGAAATATTTTCCTAAAGTTATTCAAATTAGGATAAAAAATAAATTAACTTAATTGATACAAAAGAAGGAAGATTCTATAGTGGAATATGATGAAAATTTCACCTGTTTGTCAGGGTACGTCCCAAATTTTATCCTGGATATTAATCATATGATAAATCAGTATTAATCCAGATTGAAGCTGATATATCTAATAGTGTTATCTTCTTATGAGTTCAAAATATTTGAGAAACATTTTTTATGTGCTGAGAAGGTAAAAATTTTGTTTTTTTATGATCATGTGTTTCATGAGAGAAAACAAAATAAGTGATCCAATTTGCAGGCCATTGTAATGAATTCATCAAAGAACCATAGAGGTAAGAATACTTAATTTAAAACTTGTGAGAAGTGTGGTAAAAAGAATCATGGAGAATGCCTCTCAATATATGGGACGTTCTTCTTATTTGGTAAGAATGGTTATCATTTTCATAACATTGCATAAGATTAGAAGGAAGGCCATGAAAAAATAGTGGTTTCATGTTTTAGTTGCAAGTGATTGGACATTCTGCTATTGTGTGACCATAGTTGATTACCCAGGAAGGAATTTAGAATGATAAAAACAATAAGGGCCTAAAAAATAATTTTCTACAACTACAATTGATGTGGGCCCATCAAATGATGCGGTGACATGTATGTTACATGTTTTTTCAAAATATTCCAATACTTTATTTGAATCTAGATCTTCACATTTTTTATTTCATAGAGTTTTGAAAGTACATTGGAAAAAAACACATGAATGTGATATATAAATTTTGGTAATGACCCTAGGTGGAAGTATTAAAGCTACCAAGATTTATAGTAATCTTCTTGTTATCCTTAGTGGGATAGTCTTTCCTAAAAGTCTTGTTGAATTTCCCATAGTAGAATTTGGTATCATTTTTGGTATGGATTGGCATATAGTTTGTCGTGTTATAATATATTTTAAAGCCAAAGATGTTTTATTCAATGATTTCATACCATTTATAACATACCAAGAAGATGAAAGATTGATTAAAGATTGTAGTGAAAGTTATCTGGCTTATGATATTGAAAAGAAATAAAAGTTTTGATTAGTGAAATTCCACTAGTGAAAGAATCTATAGATGTTTTTCCAGATGAAATGCATGGTGTTGTTCTTAATTGGGAAGTTGAATAACTATTGATTTTGTGCCTGATTCTAAGACAATTTCTAAACCCCCTTATCAAATGGATCAGTTATAATTGATGTAATTTAAAATAATAGTAATAAGAATTACATGATAAATGCTTCAGTCGACCAAGAACTTAACTATACTATGCTCCAGTTTTATTTTTGAAAATAATCATGGTTCTATGAGACTATGTATTTATTTGATATCCTTGAATAACATCACTATTAATATAAAGTATCCCTTACCACAATTAATTGATTTGTATGATCATCTCTAGAGAGATATCTATTTTTTTATGATTAATTTGATGTCCGGGTACCATCAGCTGAAGGTGATGGATGATGAAATTCCAAAGACAATGTTTCGAACATTATATGGGCATTATGAATTTGTAGTTACTCCCATTGGGATATCTAATGGACTTGCTATATTTATTAATATCATGGATGGAGTCTTTATCAGTTTCTGGATCATTTTTTGTTTGTTTTTATAGATGATATTTTGGAATATTGTAAATATCGGGAGGAAAATCAACGCCACTTATGGATTGTTTTGAAACCCCTAAAAAAATAAAGTATATTTAATTTTTACGAAGTGTGAATTTTGGTTGACAAAAATGTTATTTCTTTTAAATATTATTTTTCATGATGAAACAACTATCTAACCTTCTAAAATAGAAGTTGTTGAAGAGTGGATAAGACCTACAAATATCACATATATTCATATTTATCTTGGATTAGGGGGGTTTTACCAATGGTTTTTTGAAATCATTTCCCAGTTATCTTGACCACTAAATACCTAACATGTAAGGGATCTAAGTTCATTTGGACTAAAGAATATGATGATTTTATTTAAGAAAATAAAAGAAAAATGGTAAATGATCATGTTTTGGCACTTGCTTCTTGGAATAGTGAAATTGTTATCTCTAGTAATGCATTAGTGAAAGGAATTGTATGTATCCCCATGAAAAATGATTAGGTAATTGATTATTCTTCACATTAGTTGAAACATCATGAGTTTAATTACCCTACATATAATTTAGAATTACTTACTGTAGTTTTTTCATTAAAAATCTGGAGGCATCATTTGTATTGTGAAAAGTGTGTCATATATACTGAAAAAATGTTTTAATTATATATTCAGTAAAAAATAATTGAACATTAGACAAAGGAGATGAATAGAATTAATCAAGGATTATGATTGCATGATTCACTACAATCACGTAAAGGAAAGTAAAGAGTTTGATGCTGGGAGTCTGAAATGTAATTATACATTATCCATGATACGTTTGGAACGAGATCCTTTGTTTATCGATTTAAAGAATTTTTTATTTGAATTTTTTGGTGTAGGGAATTCCTATATTTTGTTTCAACTGGAAATGAAATCATCTCAGTAATAAAGAATCAAGAAATCATAGAAATAAGTCAATGAGTTTTATAAAATGGTAGGATTACTTTAGAACGATATGTTAATTGTATTTAACATTAATAAAGCTTTTTTGTTTTGAGTCTTGGGAAGTGATTATGTGTGCCTTGTGATTCACAGTTGAAGAAAGATTTGTTATGTGAATCTTATAGTTCTCTGTTTTCAGTTAATCCTGGAATTACTACGATGTACAAATATCATCAAGAGTATTACTGGTGGGATGGAATGAGAAAATATATTTCTGACATTACCCTGAGATGTTTTATTTTTCAATAGGTTAAATTAGAGTGGAAGATACCTAAAGTGATTCTTCAGCCTTTTCTATATCCATAGTGGAAATGGGAAAATGAATCCCTGAATTTTGCAGTTGTATTACCAAATACTTCTTGAGCTAACAATGAAATCTGGGTTATTATTGATCGATTGACTTAATCTGTTCATTTGCATTCAATTATAGATACTATGTCACTAGATAAACATTATTGAATGTATATTAAGTATATTTTCAGGTTACATGGAGTTACATTATCCATTATATTTGATCAGGATCCCAAATTCACTTCTAACATTTGGAAACTCCTTCAGAATTCATTAGGAACTGAATTAAATGTCAATACAGATTTTCATCCTCAATGAGATGGGATTTCTGAATGAACAATTCAGACCATTGTGGAAATGTTTCATGATTGTTCAATGGATTACCATGGATGTTGGTATCAAAATATTTAGTTGGTTGAATTTTCTTGTAATAACACTTTTCATACTAGTATATAGATGACACTATTTGAAGCATTATATGGGAAGAGGTTTCAAACACCAGCTTTTTGGGATGAAGTAGGTGAAAGGATGTTGATGGGACCAGAATTGGTTGAAGAGTTGGATGAAAAAGTTTTGTTTATTCAGAATCATATGAGGATAGCTTAGAGCAGGAAGAAAAGATATAAAGATAACCGAAGGAAGGATCTTTCTTTGAAGGAAGATGATCGTGTCTTTCTAAAAGATTCACTAAGGAAAAGTGTGATGCATTTAGGTAAGAAAGGGAATGTTAGTCTGATGTTCATCAGACCCTAGGAAATATTAAAGAAAATTGGTTCAATGTCCTATAGAGTGGATTTACCTACTAGTTTGTACCATGTAAAAAATGTTTTTCATGTTTTAATGTTATGAATGTATATTCCAGATTAATCTCATCATTTGAGTCCAGTGGTATTTAAGTTAGAAGAGAATCTTTCTTACGAGGAACAATCAATACAGAATCTTGAGAGAAATTGTTACAGTAATGTTATTATTTATGTAATGGTTTTGTGAAAAAAACATATGGTTGAAGAGACACCATGCAAATCTGAAAATTCTATGAGGGAGTAATACCCCCACTTATTTGATAAGAAAATAAAATTGTAGGAATTAAATTAGTGAATGGGGGGAAAGAAGTAACATCCCAGGTATGTAAAAAATAGAACATTTTCATATCTTTTAATAATTTTGAAAAATATATTTATTTTACATTAAAATGTATTCTTTTTCAGATAGCATACTCAAAAGACAACAATGGGTTCCCCGAAATCTTACGTTTAACACAACACTGAGTTATACTAAAAAATATTACAATAATAAAATTAAAATTTTAAATGGTAGTTATGGAATATTCATTGTTGAGGTTGAAATGAAAATAAATAACTACAAGATTATTACACATATTTTTTTAATGTTTTTACATTTATCCAATAAATTAAAGAGGCTTAAAATGAGAATGAATCTAATTTTATGCATAAAATATTCTAATATTTTTTAAAAGGTTGGTTTATCATCTTTTGATGAGAACAATTTTTAAATGTATTTTTTTCCATTTCAATATGTTATATTTTAAAAAATTAAATTCTTATTTGGAATTGGGACATCAATATTTTTTTTTAAAATTTTGGCATTTTCTGGAAAACATCGTATTTCAAGGAATAGTGAAAAAACTGCATTTTTAATTCAAAACTACATTTTTTCCAATATTTTTTTATTTATAGATTATCATTTGAACATGTTTTAAATGATATTTAGATTATGTTTTTATCATTTACGAAAATTTGGGTAATTTTAGGTAATTTCACATTGAAATTTGATATAAACACATGTAAATGTTTCAATGGTTTTTACTTTTCAAAACCCCATTTTCTCGTTTTGACAACATGAATTAATTTGAAATTAATTATTGAAAATTTTATGTTTTGAATTTGAAACAATGGATTTTCTATTTGGAATCAAAAGTTACAAATTATTTAAATATGTCCCTTTTAATTTGGGTCATGATGAATAGTAACTTCAGTAATTATTTTAATTTACCACGGTTAAAGGGTAAATCTGGTAAATAATGGTTAGACTAATATTATAATAGAATAAAACTAACCTAATACTTTTCCTAATCATATTCTATGAGATATGACTGACCATGAAAACCCTTGGATTGAAAATTTTTCCTTTGGAAGAAGTATTGGAGTGATTATGACACTTATATCATCGAATTTAAAGTAAATGAATATATGTAACAAACCTAAATATTCTTAATAAAACATTTAAATGTGGGATTATATATGTGATATGTTGGACTAAAAATGTTATTTAAAAATATAATAATACATCCTACATTGTGGTATTTAATTTATTGTGTGTAGATATTAAATAATTAAATTTAATTATGACCCAAGGATGATGCAAGACTTTTTTTTAATAACGAAAGCCTAAAATAAATTATATTAAAAATATTTAAATAAATATTATTTGGAATAATTTATGTCGTAATTTTTATTATAGGTGAATATGACATGTTATAATACTATTCATGATTTCGATCGATGTTATCTCTCTATCAAATCAAATTCACCCAAAAACCACGAAGAACATAAACAAAAATGAAAAAGAAATTATGGAATGGATCATAAGCCAAACCATTCAAATAACAACACAAATCTATTTGAATGACATCATCAGAACTCAAAAACTTTTATCGACTTCATCAATCTTATGTCCCACACCCAAAGCACTAGCCAGAGTCACATCACTATCCTCTTCCTCCATTCCAGCGCCACCAGCGCCCTGGTACATCTTAGCGATGATGGGGTTACTGAGGCCCTCCAGCTCTTTCATCTTGACCTCAACCTCCTCTACCACCACCAAATAGTTTTCATCAAAGACCATAATATTTTCATCCACTACCTCATTGAACCTATGCTTTTCACCCACTACAAACTTCCCCTCGATCTTTTCGTCCTTAACCGTGTTCTGCATGTTGTATGCATATTTTTCCTGTGCGTTCATTGCCTCCTCTCTCCGCCAGAGCTCTTTGTCATCTAAATTGTACTTCTCCACCACCAACACTATCTGCTCGATCTGCACCTTCAAAAACTATCCCTTGTCGTTGGTTATGGTTATCTTTTTCCTATGCCCCGTCGTCTTTTCCTCAACAGACATGTTGAGGATACTGATGGCATCGATGTCGAAGCACCCTGTGATATTGGGAATGATGCAAGTTGCTGTGGGATTCTGGACATCTTGAGCTATCCCATATGGTTCTATCTTGCATCTGGGTCCGCTCCCCCTTGATGATCTGGATTAGCACAGTAGATAGATTTTTGGAATAGGTGGACAACACCTGCTCCTTCATAAAAATAGAAATTTATTAAATTATTTAAAAATTATAAAAATCATTTAAAATTAAAAAGTTCCTATGATACAGTCTAAAATATTATTAATGTTTATATAACGGAAAATTAACCCCATATAAGTAAAGTTAATAGCGTCTTAATAAATAAATAATTTTTACCATAATTAAAATTAAAAAAGAATAGTTAAGGGTAAAAAAAGATACAGTTTAATATAAAATTAATACAAGTCTAAAAATTATTTTATGATGTGATTTATAACTATAATCACTATATCTAAAGAATATTTCATGTTTAATCCTTTTTAATTTTAAATTTAATTTATACTATTATAATAATTTAAGAGTTTCCAACGGGCCCCTTTCCCCTCTTATAAAACGGTTCCTGCTATAATCTAATATTCACATTTCAAGAACACATTGGTATGGTCAATACCTATACAAAAATATTCTTTGAAACCCTAAATCATCCTAGAATCCTCACTTATGGATGAAATCCTCCCATGGAATTCGTTTGATTTAAACCAAAAGACGTTACCCTATTAAGAGGTAACACCTTCTCTCAGGTTTTTTAATTTTTTACCCTTTATCCACTCCTTAAAATTTTATTAATATATGATTGAAATCAAAACTGGTATCCGAAATAAAATAATATGTTTTTATTCTACGTTTTTATTCTACACTTACACACACATTCATTTAATGGGTAACGAACATACTATTTCTGTCTACGAGGAACTACTACATCAAATAATGATGATTGTTTAATTTTTCCCTACCACCTATCATGGAAGACATTATAATGGAAACTATTTTAAATATTATATTTATTATATTTATTTTGTTTATATGATTATGAAATTTTTATTTTGAACATACCATTGATCTTTCCACATTGTGTGAATACGATAATTTCGTTTGAGGTTGTGTAGACTACTACCCCCTCATATCGACATGACTCATTCCCACTATACATGGAATATATGAAGGATGATTTTATTAAATGAATGATACATACATGAAATTAATATAACCCAGGTATTATAATATAAATACCATTTTATTATTATTCATATAATATGATAAAGAAACAGAAGTAGTGTTCATGCGTAGGTACGCCCTACCATCTCTATAAACAGTGCATTTCATTTCATATCTAAAAATAATATGTATATTATAAAAATAATTGGATATATATGTTATTTAAACCATGAATAATATTATGTAGATGATAGAATTTTGACCATAGGGACAATTTAAATAAAAACAAGTTCATTTTTAACTCAAGCACCAAATATCAAAAACAAATTCGGATATGAACATAAATAATTATGTAATTATTATAATGTGATAATAAATGATATTAAAGGAATAATAAACTTGATTTTTTTAATTCAATTATAAATTATCCTAAATTTATTATTCTGAAACATAACAATTTCATGAGATGAGTATGACTCATGGTAAGGGACTTTGTCTCAATCTCCTTTCATAGAGGCATATATTGATAATATAAACCACCTTCATTAATATGGTTTGTAATAAAACCCTTTGAATTTTAATTCGAAGGGAAAATTTATACTAAGATGAATTTTAATAAATGAAAAAAGGAATGTTTTTCATGTATGCGAAGATAATGAATTCTTATCCACCATATTTGTTTTTTGATATTTGGACTCCTCTGTAAGCTTTAATGTTTTTTAAAAGGAAAAGAAATCCCTTATTCCATTTTTTTGTGTTTCCATATTGAAAATGGATTTGATAGTGGATTTACTATTTCAATATTTGTAAATTATTTCTTGTGATTGTAAATGAAATTTAATGAGGTAAATTTTGATAGATGAAATCGTTTATGTTTTATGATTACATAATGGTACTTGGACATTTGACGAGTGGTTATTTGATAAACCAATCATGGGTGGTTTCATGATAATCCAATGATGGGTGGTTTCACGATAAACCTAGGATGAGTGGTTACATTACTACCACTAATTCATTGGGTATGGATGTCGGTTGTATGACTATTCCATTTGTAAGAATTATATGTATGGAAGTTGATGTTATGGTTATACTTTTTAGGTATTATTATGTCCCATGTTATCTTGTATATGTTATGTGTTCATTCTATGAGTTTTATGGTAATATTTTGGTTACAAAAGGGTAATAAATGATCTTATATTGGGTGAAGAATTTTTAATGCTATATAAAGGTGAAAAGTATTACCTTATGATAATGTATTCATGGTTTAAATGTTTTATCATGTATAATAGTTTTCATTATTTTTGATTCCCTAACTGAGATTTTTTATGATCATCCCAATTTTTTAATTTTTATTCAAAGGGTATAAGGATGAGTAATATAAAGAAATAATTCATGAATACTTTTATCAAGAAAAGAAATAATGTTTTATTTTTAAATGTGTTTCCTTTGGTGGAATAATGAATACTGTTTAGATAGTATCCTTGTGTATATTATGGGATGATATGTAATAATAATGACTTGATTCACTAAATCACTAATCCAAAAAGATCCTCAATGTGAATGAAAGTAAAATTATTGACTTACCTTAATATAAAATAATGTTTAAGGATGGGGCCTTATATGTTTCTATCATTATTTAGGGAATTTATGAGGCACTAATTAATTAGTATTGGGGGCTTCGTTTTACCGAATAAAATATAATTTGTTATGTTAGATAGGGTTTAATTAATTAAATTCCCATTTCAATTTATATTTATTAATCATTGGGATGAAAATGATTAAATTAAATTAATTGATCCCATGATTACTATGGATGTTGTGATTATATGGTTGTCACTAGAATGTAGGCAACAATGTCTTGACTTTGGCCTTAGTTTGTGCTAAGGGGGTTTAATTTTTTATTTTCTGTTGACCCTTATGAAGAGAATATTATTTTTCCCATTGAGTGTACCTATAAATTATTAAATAGTATATTTAGAGTATGTAATTGTTTTTTTAATAGAGTCTTTATTGGAATTATAAAAAATGATACACTAGAAACATTTTATAGAACCTACAATGAAAGATGATAAAAACTATACAGCATGGGGGATTTCTCTTAATTCACCACCTAATATAAATGAGGTTCTATTTGGGAATTCTCTTATACCCACCCAATCTATTCAAGCCATAAAATTGGTCAATCATAGAATATTTTGGACACACAATTCTTCTCTTAGCAGAGGTCAATGATTAATAGTTGAATATGATCATGTATTTCAGCTCTAGTTTCACCCATCAATTTAGATCATTAGTGGACCCAATGGTGATGAATAAAAAATTAATATCATTTAATTTATATTCAAATTAGTGGATACTTAAGAGGATCAAATGCTCAAAAATTCTACTTTTATGCTCCAATGGCTACCTTGGAGGTAGTGGGGGTCAAAAATCATCAAAAAATATGGATCATCATTGGAAATCATAATAGATCCATTATTTAAGGAATTATACCCTTATGTATAGAATCTAGATCCCAATCTAGATATATTGTCTCAATATAATCATTATCAAGTCAGGGAAGAGGGAATACCCAACATACTGATTAGAAGATGATATGAATTTTATGAGTATTTTTTTTTCTTATTTGAATAAAATTTTTCTCAATTTTGTTCATGGATCTCATAAAAAAAATTCACCTATACATAGACTCCTTCATTTTTTATACATTCAATACATACAAGTATATTAAATGACCTCATAACCACATTATTGAAATACTGATATTTTATTAAGTACCCATCGAGGGAATTGAATTCTCAAAAAAACTATTAAAATTAAACTTTTGGATTTATGAGATGTGTTTCCATAGGAATGTTATTCCTATGGTGGTAATTTATAATGATATATAGATGGTAGAGGGTTTTATTGCATGATAATGGACTATGAATGTGTATGATATTTTGAGTTTACTTATACTAGATGAGTAGTACAGGTGGATCATTCCATATTTTTACCATTTGGAAGCACCAATAAATCCAGTTACTAATATGTGGGTAACATTTTATTTGAAGGATTATTGTATAGAGGCCTTATAATAACTAAAGTGGTGGATAAATACATATTCAATTATTAATTCTATTGGCATCATATATAGGAAAATAGTGTACTACGATTCATCTAGTATAAGATTGGTAGTTTTATTGATAGAGTATAATGAAGTAGTTACTTATGAGTCATAGTAGTTGCAACCCAATTAGTGGAACTACCCTACTAATGACATTGATTTAGATATAATTGTCTATCCTCTAAATTTTTTTTGACATTACCTATTCAATGATAGATATTTCATATATAAAGACCACACTATTTTTTATTATATAGTCTCTATGTAATACATGATCCTACATTATAGAAATTTGGATTAATACCTACAGACATTCAACATTGAGTTGGTGTATGCTTCTAGAATAAGGAATGTTTTTGGGGATTATATTAGAAGGACAATGAAATAATATAGAGATCATATGTTGAATGTATAGTGCAAGGTGATGTCCTTTCTGGTAGCATACAGGTGGGAATGTATGAGGATCATAGAGAATTATGTTGTGCACTCTTGGTGACCACTTACTCATTTTAGAGTGAGTAATGTCTAGTATAATGTGTGATCTATATGTTATAATTATATATGAATAGTTTATAGATTATTAATCCATTATAGGATGGGTCATAGAATGATTTGATTTTATTTATGTTAATGGATGAGAAGTGGTTCAATCTTCTATAAGAGAGAAACTAATTATTAACTCTCATGCTTCCTAGATATAACGAAACCTAGGGTAAACTATGAAGTATCATGATACCATAGAAATATTATGATGGATTTTAAATTAGAAATACATTTTATTATTTTACTCTTAATGATTAAAAATTCAAATAATCAAAGATTATATTCAACTATTAGATACATTACATCAACCACATCTCACTCCAATGTTGTTTTCAGATGATTTGATGATTTAATTCATCATAATATTTCCAAGGAATATGAGAGAATGAGACCTTTTATGTGTTATAGTTCTTCAGATGAATAATATATCTCAATTTTCCAATATGAGATACTCATTCGGTGAATTTTTTTTTGTTTTATAGGTTCTTGAGATGTTGAGGCCTGGTAGATTTATTTAGATCATATTGAATGATAATTATGATTAGTTAAATTCTCATTTTTAGTGAGTCTCATAGAATGAAAAAAATGACTTAGTTGATTATAAGTATGAGTTATCATCAATAAAATAATATGTAGTGATAAGGAATGATACATACAGTTGATGTTATGCTCTAGGATTATATCCTAAATTTTTGTGTAGTGTGGGATGTACATTTTAACTTAACAAAAATAAAATATAATAAAATAATCTATTGATATAATTAGATTGACTGTTTGAGTGGATATATATTAAGACACGATGTTTACCACAATTTTGGAATGAGGAAATTGGGTATTTAGTTATTGGTCCAGAAATAACATATAAGACCACAATTTCAGTCCATTTTATTTGGAAGTGGGTAATTACTAATCCAAGTAGACATTGATCATATGTCGACTAGAGGAATAGAACTTTGGAGTTTTTTGTTGTTTAATGGTTTTTTTGGGGTATCCTATTTGTTAGTACACTGATGATTATTAAGGTGGAGGATAATGAGATGGTGGTTTATTAGACCATTCAACATCATCAAACACATCAGGATGACTGACTATTGGTTAGAAAAATATCCTTTATTTTATGCTATGGAATAATATATCCCATTTTTAACAAAATGTGAATAATGAAATTAATATTTTTCATTTGATTCGATGTGAGGACGTTGAGTCAGATCTAGATGAATCAATCTTTCAACAATAGATTCAGTTTATTGAATGAGGTAAGAAGCATCTACAAGTAAAATAAATTTCTACCATTCAAGAACAATTCTAGAACAAGTAGATCTAAAAAGCGGACTATGTATGAGAATTAGAATATTAATCATAGTCTCTTAAGTTTATTGAACAAGCCTATTTTAATTCTTCTTAATGATAAGATATCATTAGAGGGACAAACATATAACATCATTACTTTAAAGGTTTTTTTTTATTTTTGACATTGATTTATCCTTTTATAAAATGTAATTAAATAATTTTTTGATTGGTGTAGATGTTTCAGAATCCTAAAATTGAAAAAAACAAGGCATTATGCAAATAGATTGAAATATGGATACATCATGACCACTAGATTGATGATACAACATTGTCAACTATACTGTATGGAAGGGTACTGTGGTAGTAAGGGTTCATATTCTACTGGATACTTTGTGGTATGAGACTATGCTATAGTAAAACTAAAGAGACTAAGAAATAATAGTTGGTATTTTTATACAATCTATATAATGTCAATAACAACCGGCCAATAGGTGTTAATCCACATTGCTTCCAATTGGATATATTGAAAATTTGGATTATTTTTATGGTCATTTATTATCTAATAATGTTGTTGTGGGTGAGATGAGGTTAGGTCACTAGTGTAGAAAATGTTTTTTACATCGGTAGTTTTTTATTTTTTACATTGATATTTCTCCACTGTTATTAATGGAGACATTAGAAATATTATTTTTACATTGGTTATTTAATGCTGAAATAAAGAACAAAAATATGAGGGGTTTTTAATATTAATTCATAAATAACGGAGGTGAAATACAATTCAAGGGATTGATTTATTACGTTAGTTATTTAATAAATAAAATGGTATATAGTTTATTATGTCACTAATGACATAATAGGCATAATATATCACACCTCTAAATCGTTTTTCACATCAGTTATAGAATAACGGATGTGAAAAATGACAAATGACGTCGGTTATTAAATAACATTCGTAAAAAAATTCCCAAGAAATTTATTACATCGGTTATAAAATAACCTACTTGAAAACCATCCCACAAGAATTTATTATTTCTGTTATTTTATAACCGATGTGAAAACCAGTTTGCGGAGCATTTTTCTCATCGTTTATACATTAACCGACATGAAAAATGATATACGACATCAGTTATTAAATAACTGACCTAAAAAACATTCCCTATAAATTTATTATGTCAGATATTATTTAACTGACATAAAAAACCATTCCCCATTCATTTATTACTTCAATTATAAATAACTAACATAAAACCCATTTTTTGTAAATAAAACCATTAAACCATTACTATGCTCTACCAAAGTAGTCCCGAAACAAGTAAAAACTAGACCAAAAGCAGACCAAAACTGGTCCAGAGTCCAAACCATAAAAAATCAAAAGAAGACCAAAACAATAATAACGAGAGAAAAATTAAACATTCAGATTTATAAAATTAAAAAAATACAATGTAAACTAAAAAACGTTAATCCAACCAAAACAACTACCAAATACACAATTACAAATAAAATATTCAAAATTAAATTTTACACAACAAAAAAAATAAAATCCAATCAAACCTGTAAAATAATTTTACAATTCCACATATAAGTGTTTTAACTCTTGAGTAATATAGGGTTGAGGGTCATAAAATAGCTATAATTAAAAGGAAAGTAGTTAACATGAATAATGAATAAATCAAATGAAATATTAAGGAAAAAATTATAGGGAAATATAACCTTGTTAAACTACCAATGTGTTCTAGTTTAAATCATTTCATACATAATTTTTAACATATAATATCCACATTCGATGATGCCTTGTGGTTTATGACAATTTTTTTTAAATGAGTGTCAATTCATAATTTCATTTTTATATAATACATTGAGAAGTACTAATTATAAATGAATATTTACCTTTAATTTTACATATTTGATATTGATACTCTTTCTCCTTGTTTTTTTCAAAAGTAAGCCAATACCATATAATAAAATAATATCATGAGGGTAATATTAAAATTCATTATAATATAAACTACTATTAAGAAATTTAAAATTTATTTTCCAACATATTATTAAATTTTCCCGACACATATCATGGGACATTGCATATCCAATAAAGTGTTTTCTCTGATGGATAAAAAAAATAACATCTAACGATCACTTATATAAAATAAAATGTATGGATAGTGGTTATTTATGTTAAATGATAAAGGACACTTTTCCAGATATATGTTTCATACCTCCCATAAAAAGGATTCATCCAACACTACATGGTTATATTCTACTCAATTATTTCAGCAATATAAAGTGTTCTATATTCCTCATCCAATGCACGTAATTCAGGTAAATCATATGTGGGTTCTTGAATCCATGTACATATGTCTTTTCATTCTTCTCACATATGTTATAAATATACATAAAAATTAGACATAACTATACATATTTAACAAATATAATGAATGGAATTGTGTTAATACATACATGGAAAAAATATCCACCTCGTTGATTCCCAAATTATCTTCAGTGACAAGCTCCATTATATCATATTTCACAATCCCCACATTTATTTCATGTCCATAAACATGATCTTCCATTGGAAACAAATAATGTTCAGCCAAAACATTTGAATATATTGACAATCTATCATGATAAATTTAATATGTATATGATGTCATAGCCATTTATATTTGTTATTGTCTATATAGTATTTATTTACCTTTTGATGAATTCATATAAATAAATAGAAAAATATATTAGTTTTTAAATGTTTAAATTTTTTTAATAAAAAATAAAATAAATGATATAACACACATACCTCTATGGTAATGAGTCGCAAAAGTCTGGATGACAAAACTAAAAAGTGTCCGATACTATGTCCAAATATCATCATCTCATATGTTGGAAATACTACTTAGGCTAATATATCTATAATATCAAATACAACGATCCTATGAGGATCTTCCTCTAACTGTGGATGATGAACTGTATCTCTTATAAAATATTCCAACTCATATACCACTATATGATGGTGAGGATCATTAACATAAAACTCACAATAAGTAGGAAGTTGTGGTGGAGGAGTAGGATAAAAAATGGGGTCAGTAGGCTATAGTAGAGGATAAATAATGGGGCATAGAGGTGGGGGAGTGGGAGATACTGGTAGAGGCAGAGGATAAATAATGTGGTATGTAGGGGGAGGTGGAGGAGTGTGAGATATAGTCTAAAATTGTCTTTGGATGTCTGCAAACAAAGACTATAATGACGCTCTAATATTTTCCTCCATCATCTCATTAATATTAAGAACTTATGACTCCAAGGATTCTATTTTTTTTATTATCACCCTCAATGGAAGAAGTTGAAGAATGTGACGACACATTTCTTACTGATACCCCCGTCGGGTATCATGGTACATAACTAGGGTGTTTAGTTTTACCCAATGTTGTAGATATAATAACATGCCTCCCAATAGTTTTAAATACCCGATATGTGCTCTTCTCCACAAGACAATCCTATATTAATTAATCAAACTTTTCTATAATGATTCAAAATATATAAATAATATAATTAACTTATATAAATAAAATAAATATCTTGGAATCCTCTCTTTTAAGATTCATGAATATTCCTAAAGACATTACCCCTTTTCCCATCTGATATCTCATCTATTTTTCATGTTTATATGTCGGGGGTGGAGGGGAAAACTCTCTAGAGATTTAAGACCCAGCTATATGTTTTGGAAAATTTTCCACCATAATTTGTCCTTCTAATAAACTATACACTCCCTGAGATAAACTATGCGGGTATAAATTTTTAGATTGGATCTTCTGGTGATATTTCTTTGTTTTCTATAAACTATGAATAATAAATCATTAACAAAACCTTAATAAGATCATTTATGTAATAAATCTTATACAATTTTACATTTCCCTTAGCGAAAATGATTCTTTTCTTCTACTTTCAAAAAACTGTTTCCAAGTGTCTTCATTTATAAAAGGATATACCTGACCTGGATTTTCATGTTGTCTTTGAAAAAAAATTAAATAATATAAAAGGGTTGATTCTAAATCCCTCATTCTCCTAGAATCAATCAAAAAACATTTCCTACTGACTCCTCTAGTGTCAGTAATATAAAATATCATCTGATAAAGAATAGGTAAAACATATTATACTATAAACACATAAATATTAGTCAAACAATGGAAAAAGTTATTTCAAAAATTGTCTCCCACAAATGAGATATTATCTTTTAGTCCACACATCTCCAATCAGTATACAAAATGATTATTTTTCTTTTACCCTGATTTGATACAAGATGATTAATATATATTGTGTTAGGACCTATAGGAATATCATTCTCTTCAAATTAAATGATTATACTTTGGTCATTACTACAAGCAAGTGATTATTTTGGTAAACATGTGAAGCCACATTTACCAACTCTTGAACTATTAATTATTGTTTTGGGAGAACATGAGGAATAATAGGGAACATCAATAGGAGCATGTGAATGTTTCTTCCCATAGGTATGAGTATGATCGATCATCTCCAGAATCCTGTGGTTGATCAAATGATTGATCTATCATTATCCTTCAAATCAAAAAAGGAAACATTAGTTCTAAATATAAAAATTCATATATTAAAATACAAATGTAATCATTAAATGAAAAACCAAACTATGTTACATAATAGTAAACATGGTAAATATGGTAATCATATTAATCAATGGTAATGATGGTAAACATGGTAAGCATGGTAGTGTAATTGTGATTCGACAAAATAAATAAAAATAAAAGTTACATAATGGTAAACTATGGTAAACTATTTAAAAAATTATAAACATGGTAAACATGTTAAAGTAATTTTCATTCAACAAAATCAATAGA
The DNA here is from genome assembly GCA_963277665.1 of Viscum album. Classification (NCBI taxonomy): domain Eukaryota; kingdom Viridiplantae; phylum Streptophyta; class Magnoliopsida; order Santalales; family Viscaceae; genus Viscum; species Viscum album. The sequence goes on from OY728128.1 coordinate 474,946,352, forward strand.
TATATAAGTTACATATTGGTAAACATGATAAAATAAAATAAACAAAATTAAAATAACAAACTTTTCTACTTATATTTTTTAATACGAATTTTAATAAAGAAAATAAATCACAATATCAAACATTTTATGAAATTAATAAATGTAAAATAAAATAAACATATGTAACCCTTAATATAAGGAATCTAGAAATGGATTGTTTTCCCAAATTCCTTATTCATGATCATTCTTTATGGCACAAACCGTGTCATTAACATGCTCATCATAATTTTCATCTAGTATTTCCATGGAAGTAGGGATCTCGCATAAATATATATCTTCATCAAGTTGATCCCCACCAACATATTGGTTTTTTTTGTGTAAAAAAATAGAGTACTCCACATCAAATTGACCAACAACATAGAAAATTTGTTTGCCATGTGTTTCCATTATAAAAGAATCTACGGTGTCATCCAATCTATTAAAAATTAATAACTATCATTCCAAATTCATCGGGTTTGACACTGTTATTTCTAATAAATCATTTAAAATTAAAAATTGGAAGTTAAATTTTAATTTAATAAACCTCCCAAAATTCATTAAGTACTCCATAATATGAACTTGTTGCAGAAAATGGGGTTTTTGCTTTAGAATTCAAAAAATGAAGTACTTCTATAGATAATAATACACCACTATTCTGAACTACAGATCTGTTTTCTTAATATTTATTATGTAATGTATAGCCATTAATGACAAACCCGGATTATGTAATCCCATTTAAACAAGGACCACCCACTAACCATCTTAAAGTCTCCAATACATCTAATATACCAAGAAATGTATGTTTAAACCATGGAAAAATGTTTTGTTGTGGTCATTCAAAATCTACATTTCATTCTTCTTTGGATGGAATTGTCTCAACTCATTAATATACAATTTGATATATGGTCGAGCATCAGCTAGGTTATTCAATATGTTGAAATATACCTTCTTCATCTATTCATCGGACAATGATTTCACTTTCAATCCACGAATCCCCTTTCACTCATTATTAACTCATTCATTGTGAGACGGAGGCAATCCTATGTGCTCTACCACATCCATGTAGCTCATAAAAACCTCTGAATCCTCCTTATAAATAATCTTTTCAATAATGGAGGCTTCAAGTTGATTTGTATTCTTAATATACCCCTTCAATATTTTCATGTACATTTCAAAAGGATACATCCAATAAAGATATATATGTCCACAAATCGTTATTTTTGAAATAAGATAAACTACTAATTTCTCAATTATATCAAAAAAGATGGAGGATAATACATTTTCTAATTGAAAATGTATAGAAATTACATCATTTACAAAAATGTTCAAAGCATTCACATCAATCACATAATTAAAAATTGTATTGAAAAAATAACACACCTTAATTACAATTTTTCTGACACGGATAGAAAATATTCCATGCAATGAAACTGTTAGAGGTTGTTGCATCATGTTGTGAAAATCTTGAGATTTCATACCTTTTGTCATGACCCGTCCTAGTGGGGACCACGTTGTAACTCCCCAAGCCTGCCTCCAATAGGCCAGGGGATGGTGACTAGCCCCGAGTAGGCATATAACTACATGGGAGGAATTTCCTAAGAACATGAACACACACACACACACACATCTCCATGACCAAAAATGCTGAAATGTAAAAACCACTAAAGAACAGAATGCATGCATACAACTAAACCCAACCAATAGAGTACAACAAAATGTGAAGTACCGAATATAAACTGGTCCAGAATACAATCCCACAAAAAAAAGAGTTTGAAATACTACAAAGTCCAACCTGTAAACACAATGAGTTATTGGGATTGCTACTCATAGCTGAATGAATGCCTCGGCTTGTAGGGGACTCCGAAAGCTTGGTCTTGTCATGGTCCAACCTTGACTCTATCAAAAGGCCGATCGTCTTCTAATGACACACCATGTGTGGGAAAAGCCCGTGTAAGGGTGAGTATACCAATTCTCAGTATAGGACCCTGAAAAAAACAGACAAAGTACACAAATTAAATTCATAGTCATCTCCACACAATATATGTCTACATAAAATATAATAGGAGATCACAATACAGATATACTCAAAACCCAAACTCATAGTCTAGAGACAAGTCACACATCCACATACCCCGCTAGGGATTCCGTTCTAAGATTTACATGTAGTATTCATTCCAAGAGAACACACTCCATGAGTCTAGTAGCTCTGATGACGTATGTCCGAGATGTATTGTTCGTCGGGAAACATCACGGTAGGTTGATACACTCATTATGGGAGACACACTCTTGAGCGGGAAGATCACAGTAGACAGAAGCACTCATTTAGTGAGAGACACTCCTGAGTGGGAAAGATCATGATACACAGTTGAGGATCACTGCCAGGGCTATGATGGATACTACGACTCATCTGAATTCATCAACTAGGTGATTGACCATCTAGGTAGAGGATAAATGATCTGTAGTGTTGGTCACATCGATGCCTGACTCTACCTAGGGTTAGAAATGGATGGAGGATCTCACTCTTGGGCTCTCGGAAGGATGCTGACTCCATCACAAAAATCCATTCTAAAGGGATCATACTCCTGCAGAAGGAAATGATGTCTGACCTTCAGGGGAACGAGAACAAGGGGCATTATCCCAAATGAAAGATGTCATTGATACAGTGAAAAAGAGGACTAAGCTGTTTTCCAAAAAGTACACAGTGTGTAGAAAAGTTAAATGTCGTGTTTTCTTACCCCAGGTACTGCCTGTGTACAACAGCCCATGTCATAAGGCTAGTCATGTAGAAAATTTAGTACATTCCATGTAGTACGGTGTACACACTCTGTCCGAGTGATTGGGGTTGGCTCCTTGTACGATGGCCATGTGCCCTTACACAGTCCTCAACCTTTGTACTTCAACCCATGTAGTCTGTACCTGGGGTGACATGCGTTACTGGGATCACCTGACTATGTGATAGAGTACATGAAGTGTAGTCTATCTCCTGTCTGTGTATCCTTTGGATACATTCCAAGCCTCGCATAGCCATCTCTACCATGCTGCGTAGAGAGTACACTCCGTGTCGTCTGAAGCTGTGTAGTCCAGCTCATGTCTGTGTACTTCCCAAAATACATGCCGAGATTCGGGGAAAATATAACACATCGTGTGACCAGGGTCACACGCCGTGTGATTCCTCTCTGACCCCCCAAAACCCTAGCCAGCACTTCCAGTACTACACTGTGTGTTCTTCATATGTACACGCCGTGTATTCTAAAAATTTCCAGAAACACCATCCTCCGCCATCGTGCCTTCTGTGATTTCGCGTCCGTCGATCTGACAGTGTGATCGCCATGAAGCTCCCATGTTTTGGTTGTCCCGACACCACGAAGATGATTTTGTTGTTTTCGAACCTCCGATCGGCTCCGAAAACATGCAATAATCCACCCACATGAAGAACCCTCGAAGAAAGAGCCTTCCTGATCTGGTCTTCTTCGTCGTCTTCTATCATTGTCGCACCTCCGTAAGGTCACTATTGTGACGAATCTTCAAATTGGAATCATTGTGTCACAAAATGGATGGTCAGCGATTTGTTTTTTGTCGCCCCACGAAGTACGTGAAGAATGCACAAAGAAAAGAAAATGGTTAGGAAAAATCCAATGAAAATCGACGATTGAACCTCCACTATCATTCGTCATGGATTTGATATGCTCCCATTAGTAAGGTTAAATTCAGCAGAATCAAACAATAATTAAGTAGGGGTCAATTCCCTGAATTGTCCCAAATAAAACCCTCCCGCAACAACGTATGAATCTGTGGATCATCATGTTCGAAGTTGATCTGTGTCCATCATATGAAATAAAAAAAACAGGGATATGATATTTTAAAATAACAACCCATACCTCAAGAAGGGATTGATAGCTGACATAGGGTCTAATCTACAATCATCATTGATATCCTCCAACCTCTTTGGCGCAACGATTCACAACTTTGATCTGTCGTTGTTCATCACCGAGTGTTTTCTCCAGAGATTCCTCTCAATCATCCGCCAACGATCGATATTTGATTATCCTAATAAAATGGGAAACATGTTTTGGCATTGAAAATACGTTGTAGTATTAATGAGTCCAGTTTGCTATTTCTGAGTCACTATAACACATCATTTATTAATAAAACAGCTTCCCCATCGCCATGCTGAAGTAGTTATTTTGATAAATAAAAAATAAATATTATGAATTTATTTTTATATTTGTTTTCATAAAATGTCCAAAAATTAACTTTTTCCCTCGACCCATACTGGTCGAGGATAGACCCATGCATAGGTAAATTCATCCTCCCGGACGCAACAATACCCTCAGATTTTTATTTTGGGCATTCATTTGGAAACTTCCGCAACCGTGAAAAAGTCCCGACTCACATAACATAAAAAACATTTGAACCACCATTTTGGGATAAAAAGGCCTTGGAATAAGGCATCGTCTCTACCACTAGTTTCGTAAAAATTCCATAAAATATGTAAAAATAATACACAGAAAAAATCTGAGACACTTCACCTACCAACAAAAAATCCCTCAGAGATATTTCTTCTACATTTTATGAACAACCTTGAGGAACATTGATATCTTGAATACACTAACAAAATCTAATTTTCACCCTCTTGGATAATGTATGACAAGCCAGGGGAAGAAATGTTCATCTTCCATTCGGAGTGGGACATAAATCCAAACATATTCCCATTGATATTAATTCTAATATTACATTCAACCTATCATTAGTCATTCCTTTAATATCTAAAAATTTTCCAATAAAACTATCACAAATATTATTCTCTACACACATGACATCAATATTATGTTTCAACTCATGATATCTCTAATATGGTTTCTCAGAAAAACATGATCTTTTCTCCCAAATATGTCTATAATTATGAGATTTATGTATCTTTCCCAATGTCACATCAATGTTTTATAGCCGATCAAAATACACATCCATGGATTAAGGTTTTAGAGAAATATCAAATTCGTGTGATCCATTGAATGCCTTTTTTATTCTTTTATAAGAGTGATCAATAGTATAAAACGTTCAATGACCCATGTATAATAATTTCCTCTCATGATGAAATTGAAAATTTGAAATCAGTTGTTCGAAAATTGGACATTCTTTATTCCCCTTAACACTATATTCAGACACATTTCCATACACTATGAAGTCATTTATACTGAACATAAGCACGACATGTAGTTGAAAATATTCCATTTTATAAAAATCATACACCAAAATTCAATCCCCCCATAAAAGATTCAAATCATCAATCAATGGTTAAAAGAAAACGTCAATATAATTTATGGGTTGCTACAGACCAGGGATAATTATACTAGACATCAATATATATTCACTTCATATAAAAAACAAGAGAGATGTTGTAAATTACAAAAAATAACATGCCATTATCTATGTGTGATAATAAGGCTTTGATATGTATTCATTCCATTTTTTCACAACCCATGTCCATGATTTCTAATTTTATTTCTGAATGTAGGATACTACTCATAAATTTTCTTCAATTGTGGACAATTAGTTGGATGACATATTTTTCTATCACTTATCCACTCATCATCATGACATATTATCCTTTTTTGCGTCATGTGAATTAGAAAATAAATGTTTCAACTGATGAATTATAGGATGATACCAAAATACCTTGGAAGGGATCTCTGTAATCTCTACATCAAACTCTGATTTTTCTTTCAACGTATACCGTGATGTCCCACATTTAAGACACTCTGAAAGAAAATCATATTCCTTCCTATATATCATATAGTCATTCTTACATGCATGTATTTTCTTATATCCCAATCCCATCGAGAATAATTTTTTCATGGCTTTATAATGTGAATATGGAAGTTATTTATCTTTTTAAAGAATTTATTTAAACAATTATAGGAGCTCTGTAAAACTTCTGTCACTCCATCCATGTTTTTCCTTCAGGTTAATCAATCCAAATACTGCAAAAAAAGCTATAAAATCTATACACCTAGGATGAAATAGTTTTTCAGCATCACCCTATAGTTTCACTACTATTAGTTCTATAACATTTTTTTCTGTTGCAATATCATGAATCATTTCATCAATTACATCAGATTTAACATCTTAAAAATCATCATCATCACTATATCAGACATTCTGTCCAGTTCCACCATGCCAAATCAAAGGGCTATAACATTGATTAAACCCATGAAAAATCAGTTTATCTTTGATCTCTATACTTTTCAACTTCTTCATATTCAAACATTTCAGGCATGGACAGAAACAAATGTCATTTCATGGAAAATTTCATTTAGAAAATTCCAAAATGGGATCAACACCTTCCTCTTATTCATCACTCATTTGTTGTGCCATAATCCAACTTCTACTCCTTATTAACTAAAATAATATAAAAATTATACATCTTGTTAAGAGAAGCCAATTTTATATTTATACGAATAGTATCATTGTTTGAATGTATTTTTTTTAATATAAAAAGATAGTCGTATTTGAAAAAGATATGCATGGAAATAATTTTTTTAAAATTATTGGTAGATATAACAATTTAATATTTATATAAAAAATGACACAATTTTAAAGTAAAACAATTATGAAAACAAATTTTTATTAGATCTGTTATTAATCAGGGATTTGGGAACATTCAAAGGAAAGATTCTACTCATTTCAATAAATATAGAAAAGTTATTCATCTCATAGAAAAGTTTGAAATGAAATTATTATATGATGATGATAAAAAACCAGTGAAAGAATTGTCCAATGGGTGTGAATGGAAAGATTAATTTAGAGTTGAAATCCATTATAAATAGGAACTTGCTTTCCAAAGATGATGTTATATCCAAATAATTTGATATAGAGGAATTTCAAAACTATAAAGTCTTATGGTAATAATTTATTACCTCTATCCTAAACAAAAAAACCATCAAGAAATTAATTATGAAATCACTAATATTGATGGTAGAGTAATCCATAATGTTAAATTAGAATATTATCATGAATAGATCAATGTTTGAAGGGATAATTTGAAAATAATTTTAGGATTAAATATATCTCCCATATGGATCATGATGTAGAAGTATAAATCAATCTGGAATCATTTCTTCTTAAGGCACAAGAATAATACAACCTAGTGCAACGAGATACCAAATTCAACCTCGGTAAACATGAAATATGAAGTATAAATACTAAAATATATATATATTCACCATATTTTTTCAAAGAAATAGGTATTCAAGGGTTGAAATCTCTAGTGAGATCTTGAAGAGAATCATTAGTAAGAATCCTTGTATGTATAATAAGGAAATAACCATGTAAATATTCATATACTCCTTAATGAGTAATTTAGAATCACTTAACCCATTCATTCATTGATATTATGAACTCTTATCCTCAAAAAATACATTATTTATATCTTTCATTTCTCTAAACTTATATTAAAAGTTTAAATATAAGTAATAAATATTCTATGATAGAATGGGATATCCTTATTAGAGAAAAATATACCTACCTTATCCTTGAAGGACTACCCAAAAAATCAGTATTTACAATCATTCACCTTCAATTATATTATCTTCAACAACTCTGAGAGACAACAAGAGAGGATTACGTAGCTCAATATGATGACTATATTCAACTCTATATCACATAAGTAAAACCAAGCTTATTTTTTTAAGAGAATGGTAGAGTAATTTAGTTTAGATTCAACACTTAATAAGGAATTTTATCATATAAGGGAAAATAAAAAATTGAATTTAAAAAGAATTTTAATTTTAATATTTACCATAATTAAGAATTAAAGAATGAAAAAATTATTAAATCTAAAAAATGTGTTTATTAACTTCTTTGGTTGTAAGGTTATAGGGAAGAAGTAGCATTATAATGATTTCATGGTAGTACAAACATGGAAGTACACACACATATATGATACAACACTCATGGTAGCAACAAAAACATAGAACATTCATGATATCACTCCTATGGTTTAGTTTACTAGAAATGATGTTAGCATGGTATAAAATAACACAATGAAACTTACCATGATAACAAGAACAATGATAGAAAAATAATATCTCAAAACATTAAATTAGGGAATCACAATAATAAAGAATGAAACCGAGGAGTGTGGTGCTTACTTTAGTGTTTCAAGTGAACCTGATAGATCTGTTGATAAAAAATATGGTGTGTGATTTTGGAAAATTGATGTTGGAGTGAAATAATTTGAAGAATCTTTTTTAGTTTTTACATATGAGAGAGATGAGTTGCACATTTCCTGATCAAAGAGAACAAAATGACAGAATACGAGGCCCGATAAATATTTTAAAAGATTTATCACATCCACTATTTAAAAACTGACGTGATAAACTGGTTTTTATGTTTATCAAATTTTTTATTTTATAAGCTATATGATAAATAAACGATATTTTATTGACCACTAAGGTTAATATATAACTAATGTGATAAATCCCCATGATTTGATTTATGACATCGGCTATAAAATAACCAACTTGATATGGAACCATGATTCAATATTTTACATCAGTTATAAAATAACTGACTTTATATATTGATTCATAGCATTTATGAAATTGGTTGAAAAATAACCGATGTGATAAACCAATTTTTATATCATTGTACATTGGTTATATATAACCGATGTAAAAAATGCCGACGTGGTAAACGTTTTCATCACTAGTGGGGGCCATATGAATATTCTTTTTAAAAACATTTTTGTCTCATATTCTTATTTTCATCCACATCTCCTTTGACCCTCACTCAGTTTTGGAATCCCTGGAGAGATATTCCTAGTAATATAACACCTTCTCTTCTGACTCTCCATCTGGTAAAAAAAAATTTAATCCAGTGATCCTATCTTGGTATGTTTCATCCTTTATAGATTAATTATCATCCTTCTATTGGGATGAATTTAACAACCTAATATTTTAAAAAGAAAGAGAAAATTCAAAAGTGTATAAGATACACATTACCAATCATAATCGAGCAATTAATTATTATTATTTTAATGTGACGTTGATTAAATAGTTGTTGTATTAGTGAAATTGAATAACATTAACAAAATTATAGAATAAATAGTTTTCCATCTCCTTTCTAATTTATTAATTAATGCTATATAATTTAGAACTCTTTTTTAGTAATGCAATTTTACTCTTTTAAAATATGTTCTCAATGAAAAGGGGGTCTATTGATTTTTATGAGTAAATATTAAAACTAAATTTTAAAAATATTATAAAATAATTGATTTTTAAATTAGCAGTGAAAATAAGGATTTTATTAAATATTTAAGGCATTTAGATAATCAAATAATAGATTATATTATTATAAAAATATAATTAGTTAAATTTTAATAAAAATAACCCAACTTTGGTATTTGAAATTGATGTTATAATCTATTTTACTAAACAAACATTTTATATTTTAAAAATTCATTTTTATGAAATCATTTTTACTTTTTATTTTATAGATTTTATTTGAAATTAACCTGTTCAAATTATGTGTTTTGAATTTTAAAAAATATATTCCATATTTTGGATGTAGTGGGTCAAAAATAGGTATATATTACACATTTATTTTTGTTCAACATAGATTGTAACTTTAGTAATTTGTTAACCATAGTATGGGGTAAATCATGTATTTAAAGTTTAATGTCAAGATATAAGTATTATAAAATAACCATAACACTTGATTTAATTTTATATAATTATTATATTTCTTCCATACTAATATAAGACTTTTTTATATAAAAATATTCTCAATTTCTCTGAGATTGTGACTTATATAATTATTTATTTAATGAAATGTAAAAAATGCCATACACTGGTTTTTAATAAAAATAATATTTATAAAATGGGGATAACAAGAAGATATGTGCCAATAAAAATATTAATTACAATAAAAAAATTATTATTAACCATGAATGTTATTTGTTAATTTTTAGTCAAAACTAATTAACATAAATAATTACACCACAATAACGCAATAATTATTCAATTAGTGGAAAAATAAAATAAAAGTTATAAGATATATTAGATGAAATATAATTTGAGATAATTAATGAAATAAAATAATTGTATACATCAATATTACATGATATGGATAAACTAATTTTTTTTAAAATTTTACTTGTTTTTATTATGTTATAAGATTCAATTAAAAGAATAGTGCTAACAATTGATATTATTCATAATTTGTAGTAAATAAAATTTTATTAAATGATATAAAATTATAAAATATCATAGATCCTAACATATTATTATGATATACTATTTAATATCATAAAATTTCCATTTATTGTCTTTTATTGATTTATAGAAACAATATTTACCCTCAAACAGTAAAAACCCCTGCAACGGTAACTATGAAAGGGGTCAATCAGTTTTTAAAACGAAAATGATAAGGGTAAAAATGTAGTAATACCACCTAGTTTTTATTATATTATATTATTTCAATGCATAGTAATTATATCATTGAAAACCACTTTTTACAATAAAATTGTAATTGAAAAATAATTTATATTAGTTTAATGTTTTGGAAAATTCCAAGAGAGCCCCTCCACTCTCTTAAAAAAGGTCACATATTATTCATGTTATATCAAACTTTAAAAACATTTTATTTAGAAATTATATACCCATATACCGTAAAAAAATTCATAAATACATTATATAGTCATTATAAAAGTGATAACTCCAACCATAGTGGTATTATGAAGTTAAGAATAATAGGTGGTCTAATAAAGAGGTATCATTTTTAATCGACCATTTCTATTTTATTTCTTCATCCACCTATATCAAATCACACATAACCATTAAAATATCATAATACTAGTATATAAAAAATAAACATATGTTTTTATGTTAACAAAAAAACCTATATCCATCCCATCTTCAAGCACATGGGAAACAAAACCATCATATAGTTGTACGTTGGACTACCACCTTGAAAACTGATGTAATTACTTTCCCATCACCCTAAATCATGGTTGGATTATGATGATCAATTTAATATTTATATATTATTTTGATGACATATTTATCATTATTATAAAATTATATATCATTTAACATTTTATAATTTAATACAAATATAAATTAAAACGTCATTGTTGATTACATGTGGACTACCCCCTCTAATAAGTGACGCGATTAATTTATCATCACTAAATCAAATGAATTAGATATAAAAATATACTTATAAGAATAATATGAAATCTATAATATTATTTTAATTCTATGAAAATAATATAAAACTTACATTCTTTCAATAATAATCATTAAAAGATTGAAATGTTACTCATGTGTACATACGGCCCATCGTGACCATGATTGTGAAGTAGTTTATTTTTCATTTGTATATTTAATGGTTGGATTTAAAAGTAAAATTGATGTATAAAAACATGATTATTTCATTATTATTTTTATAGAAATTATTTAATAATAAACTCTTTTACCATAGTCATCCTACCAAATTAATTTCTTATTTATTAGCAAAATATCATCAAAACAACCAACATGAATTTAATTGATTAATTAATTTCCTATAACATGGAATAAAATAAAATAAATAAATATAGATGTTGAATTTGATGTTTAGGAAATTATAATATCAAAATAATTTTTTTATCATGAATATAAAAAATGTATGCAATGAGTGAGACTCATTGTATGAGATTTTATATTAATATAATATTTTAAAATTTCCATTAAAACTCTCTCCTTTTTCTATATCAGTATTTTTTAAGAAAAGTTTTAAAAGTAGTTTGTATTATTCTATTATATTTGTGTGAAGTAATTTATATCCCTGTTTTTCTTTTTTTATAAATGTTTTTAAGGGAATATTTATTCCATTTTGGGAAATGAGGTACTTTCTGAGTTTTCCAATAAATGTATGAAAGGAATTTTTTTAACATATATGGATTTAATATATTATCCTATGATCATGAATAATATTTTATTTAATTTTTACCTTAAATGTTTATATGATTATTTTCATGAACAATGTTTTCTATTTTAATTGAATATTTTTTAAAATAATTAATATCAAAATGGAAAAGTTATTTCCAAAGAATATTTTATCATTGTCATGATGAAATAATGAATTTCAATTTATATGGTACATAATAAATGTAATGATGATGAGTTTTTTATTTATAAATATTTTTCGGGATGTTAAATTATTAACCATTTATGGGCGGTTCCATGATAAAATAAGGACAGGAGGGTCCGTGATAGCCTTCCAATGCGATGGATATAGAAGTAAAATGTATGGTTATTCCATTTATAAGAGTGATTATATGAGTGATATAGAAATATTGTCTCAAGTAAAATAAATTTATTATCTATTCATACTGTGGGATTTATATAAATATTATGATTTCACAAGGTAATATAATGATATAATTTTTAGATGAATGTATATGATAATTTTTAACAGCTGAAAAGTATAAATTTTTGATAATGATATTATTTTTTCATGTTTTTAGAGAAACATTTATTATTATTATTTTTCATTTAATTTTTTATGGAATAGTTTATAAATATAATTATATAGATAACGTGATTCCTTAAGTATAAAAATATGTATTTTGAGCCAAAATAATAATTTGAAAAATGAAAAAAATTATATGATTTCATAGAATAAAAATTTATTTGTTTCCTTTTACCTACCTTATTAATATTATGGTTCTTATCCCAAATTTTAAAATTTTCTTCATGGTCATTGATCAAGGTTAAGTGAAATAAATAAGTCAACATGAATGTCATGATGATTTTTTAGGAAAATAAATCATGTTTATTTTAAAGGTTTTATATTGTGAAAAAAATTGATACTGAATAGAATTTCCAATTTTTTATATATGGTTTTTTATGTACGAGTTATGACATAAATCTATAGATATATAAACCTAAAATTTAGTTTGGAATGTGTGGAAGTGACTTCTAAAATTAAATCACTAAAATATTTAATATCTAAGGAGAAATACATAATTTTGGTATCATAGCATGGTTTAGATAATAATATTGGATATGATGTCATTTTAGAATAAGTTACAAGTCATATATAACCATGGTGGATACTATGTTAGTAAAAATTATAGTTATTTTTGATATGTGAATAAAATAGAATATTACACAGTGAAGGGTATCTTATTTTCTAATATCCCATTATAATAATTTATTAAGATTTTATTGATATAATAACACTAAATATATTTTTTATATTAAATGGATTAACCTAGTATGAACCAAAGTAACAATGGACTTGAGGTAAAAGTGGATGTTTTATGAATATGAAAACGAATGGAATAATAGATACAATGAGAACTATTATAGTAATTCTAAACCATATATTATGATTTATGATTAACAGTATAAAATATAGTTCTTTAAATAATGTATAAAATATAAGAGAAATGAATATATATTGACGTTTAGGTGATAATGATCTTTAAAGGGAAAAAAAATTAATGACCTATGTTTCTATAATTTTTAATGAAACACCAAGTTAAATGCCTTAAAAGAACATGAATATGTTTTATATGTGGTAATGGAGGTCCCAAATAAATAATATTCCATGGAAAAGTGGATCATTTAGTAAACACTATGTAGGGGAATGAAGTGATTACAAAGGTATCAATTGAATGTTTTAAATATAGTGAAAATTAAAATTAAAATAATGGATATCCTATGGGGGAAATATCATGAATTAAATCAGAAAGGAAATACAAATATGCTTTTAGAAAAATAGAATTCCATTAAAGTGGAATATGAGGAAATGAATAATGACATATGAAATGTATGTATTATATCTTGGAATATTTTTTGAAATTAAAGAGTCTTATAACATGATTATTTTTACAGGAAATAATTATTTTGTAATATGATTCAAAATCATGGTTAATTGGTTATGAGATTTTTTTAATAACAAATCTTCACATATATAATTGAATCAAGATATATTGTAGATTTAAATATGATTATAAGATTAAAATAATTAGTAATCTATTTATTATGGGAGTACATTGGTAGACATTTATTGAGTTTTGATAGTATTTTGTTGTATTTGTAATCCATATGTTTATCATGTGAAAAATGTTATTTCAGGTATAATGGTATATAATTTTTTGTAAAATTGTTTAATGGAATAGAAAACCATTACGGATCATGTTATATTTTATATTAAGTTAATTATGGGTTATAAAAATTTTAGGGATACAAGATGAAAGTAATGAGATAACCATTGATGTTAATAAATTTCTTTAATGTTTAATATATTAAGGTTGTTTTTTTTGAATTTTTTTCTCATTTTTCGTAATGTTATAAAAATTATATATCTTTTTTGAAAATGGATAACCCACAAGACAAGTGTTAACAATTATGATCTGGCATGGCCATGAACCTTGAACCAATAATAAAAGGGAATAAAGGTTGCATCACCTACCACTTGAATTATGGTGACTCATTTTATTTATGGAAAATATTAGAATATTGTGGAGATTATATGTTTAGGGAATATAAATTTTGGAATGATAAATTTAGAGTGATTGAGGTTATTAGAGATATATAATAAATTTTTCTTGGAAGAATATCTGTAAAAATACTAATGATATATTTTTTATTATATTTTACTATAGAATATTTTGATCAATTTTTTAGATGGTTATTTATTGAATGATATTTGATGATATTTTGGTATTAATATTTATTTTTTGAAAATAAATAAGTTTTTCTTCATATGAAACTTTATTATTTTTTGAATAATCATATCTTTTAATAACCATTTTGGATTTAGTTAATGTCTAATTATAGGTGGAATATGATGTTAACATTTAGTGGATTATGTGATCCATTAGAATATTACTATAGTACACTGTTCATAAAAAAAATTATCTTGAATACTTATCATTTAGAGAATAAATAAGAGTTTCTGGTATAAATTGATTATAGGATAAAACTACACTTATCAAATAATTATATTTACATATGATTTTAGTAAATATGATAAATGAATTTATCTACTTTATGAAAAGGATCTCTAAATAAAAATTTTATATGTTAAAATTTAATGACAGGAAATCCAAGGCCTTTTAACCTACCATAAATTTAGGGTTTTGTGACGGTGAACATTCTCATGAAAGTATTCTCTATCACTCTCTATCTATCGTTAAATATTAGTTATTTTATTACACATATATGTTTCAGATTTAAAATTATGTTTTTTCTGTTGAAGCATACTATGTGTTATTATATATTACCTTTGTACTTCCCTCTCCACTATTTTCTAGTGGATATTTTATTATTTATATTTATGATTCGTGATTTCAAGAAAACTAATTTTAAAAAGGAAAACTGTTTATTTTTTATCTTGATTTATATTTTTTAGATTAAAATTTATGAAAGTTGTGATAATTTAACAAACTGATATTTTTAAAATAAAGACTATATTCTATATCGTACTTGATATGGAACAATGTTCTCAAACAAGAAATGAAATATTATTATTGAAATATGACTATTATAACCTAGCTGTTACATTGGAAGGAAGGAATAACATAAACCAAATTATAAAACATAAAATGGTCATAATTATTTATAATATGTTAATTAATTCTTTGTAAATAAGCATTTGATTATTTTTGATGTCATTTTATTATTAAAAAATACATTTCTTCCAAAATGGGTTTTCTTTATTTTTATTAATGAATAATATATATAATTTTGGGAATTTTACAAAATTAAATAAATTTTTTATGTTATCAAGTAAAAATTTTATAACGATGAAATATTTATAATTTTATAAAAATAATGATTTTTCAATGAGTTGTGAAAATAATGATTTTCATTAAAAAATTAATTTTATTTTAATTTATTTACATAGAAAAATTAATATTCTAATTAATTTAAAATTTTATCTAGTTAATTTTAATTTTAAATTATCCAAATTATCATTTTTAAATAGATTTTATAATTTAATTTTGTGTAAAAAAATAAATAATAAAAATGAAAATTATTCATGCTTTATTAGATTGATTTTAATTTAAATTATAAAACTTATTTATTTATTATTTTAAAAAATTGATTCACAGTATGGTGTCATTAACCAACCTTGGTTGTTCCCAAACTTGTCACTAGAGCCGACATGAGGTAAGGTACGAAGGGCGTTACCAATCCCTACATGTTGGAAACTAGTTTCGAGAATCAAAAAGAGACAAGGGATTAGTTTCAGCCAATATAAATAAATAAAATAATGAAATATTAAATAATATCAATATTAATAAATGAATATCCAAATTGAACATCATTTTACATAAACTGAAAATGAAACAAACCACACAACAATCCTATAAAATAATCTAAACCAAACATGATGAAAAAATTGTCTCCAGGTGCCCCAAGGGTTACTCTCTGATACCATGAACAACCATCGCCCATGGTGATAAATACTAATTTGAACATTCACCAAAATATAAAAGTAGGAAAGAACTATAGTGAGGAGTACTAAAACTCATTAGTTGTTCCAGAACAAATCTATTCCCAATGAACTTTTTTTAAAATAAAAGAAACATCAACATCAAGTTTGAGATTCAATATATCAAGTTTATCTATTATATAGTTTTAATATAAAGAAAAATGTGAACCATTTCCCCTTTTCATTTCAATTATGGATTCTTTTCCATCAAATCAACATTTACATTTTCAATGGGAAAATGAAGATTTCATTTCAAAATAGGTATTTGATAGTACATCATATTTTCATCTTTAAAAAAATTTTCATAACCCTTTTAAAACCAACACTTCAATTTTGAAAGGGATACACAACACATGAAAGAACTAAAATTACCCCATAATAATGGAAAAGGAAATAATCATACATGAGTAAAAAGGTATCTCAATCCTTCACTATATAATGCAATGTTCTAATAGACATGAGTGAAACCTAGGAGCTTGTGAATATCTATAACATACTAATTCCTGTTGAATCATCCAGGAAAACATTCCTCACTAGAGGAAATAAATATTCCCACACATGCTCAGCCACACTCCACCTAGTACAGACAGAAGGGCCAAATCTCATTGGAATAAAAACAAAATATACCCCTACTATGGGCCACCAACTAGTGAGTAATCTAACTTGTTCAACAACGATTTTTTTTAAATTCAATAGTTATTCCAGGTTCTCTGTGTGAAGATGTATATAAAGGGGGTGTGTTAACAAATTCCAACCAAACTACCAATCATAAGAACATATATCATATATAATAATTCACACAACATGCACAACCTTGAATCATCCCAAGGATCAATCTGTTCCCATTAACAATGAATCAAAGTAAATGGGAAATGATGATTCCACTATGAGGACACCACACATATTCAATATGAATAAGGAATGAAGATTATCAATTATAGGGGTTTCAAGAAAAAAATATTCACTACTTTCATAATAGTTCCAAACAAGACTCGTGCTCTTTTCTTGAAGACTATTATCCTTTAAAGAAAAAAAACATTTCCTAAAAAATTTTAAAAAACATTTCGATTTCAAATCCATTTATAAAGTAAATCTATAAAAATACTCATAATTTTTTTAATGTCAAAAACCATTCTTATTAAAATTCTAAATGCGTCAGTAATCATCAACCCATGCTAATCCACATTTGAAATACGTATATATATTTCATTTACATTTAAAACCCATTAATAACCCATTAAAGGAACCCAAAAAATAATTTAAAATACCATTAATTAATATAAATTTTAAAACTATTCTTTTTATATCCTTAATAAATTATAACACCCAACCAGTCATTTTCTCATACACTTAGTGTCCAAAATATAACCAAAACAATACTATTTATCACAAAACAAAGTGACAATATACAGTTTTCAAACCCAACAATTATCCCAAGGATCATATACCAATATATAATAATTGAGTATAATGAGAAGATAATGAAATAAAAAATTATTAAATTTAAATGGAATGTTCAAGGGAAACCTCTGTCAAATCCACAACACATCAATATCACACACTCGAAACCACTCAAAGAGGGATCCAAGATCCATGATCTACCATGAGGAACCCTAAAAATGAAAAACCATCAATATAGAACTATGGAAACAAAAAACCTAGATCCACATTTCCTAGAAAGAAGATGATGTTAAGAAGAAATATAGGAATGAGGAATTGGGAGAAGAGAGGAGCGGATTTACATTTAATATATAACCCAAAATCATTAAGAAATCCTAGATCTACACCAAGGGAGGAAGGAGGAGGGTAGAATAAAAAAGTAGGAGCCTCCTTTGGGTTTTAATTAACGGATATTAGAAGGAATTGGTGAATTTAGGGTTTAAATCCTACATGGGTAGGCTTGGAATTCCCAAAAAATTTACATTTGGGAAACTCACACATTTTGGCCGCATGATTTACCAAACTATGTTCCAACCATCCTCCCCTTACTATACACACCCATAAACCCTCATGGTATTCCCACACGGTCTTCCACCCATGTGAAGATTGCACCATAAACCACTAACTCGAGGAAGAGCCTTTCGTTATTCTTGATACATAGTTTTTCAAATCGTGCGGAAGCCATACGCCATACCCCTACCACCAATACATAAATCAAATAGTTACCTGGAGAAAGAAATATGGTTTCCCTTACCATTCACCAAACATACACAGTATACTTCCATGTTCAAAAAACACAACTTTCACTAAAAACTCATATAGGAAACTATGGAATGAATATTGGGCCAAATATATACAAAATAATCAATGAAAATAAAAATATGGAATACCCGAAACTCTAGAGGAAAACCAAGATCAATGATGAACCATATTAGTGATCAAAAATAAAATTTATGAACTTGAAAATTCTCCCCACCATTAATGATTTATACCCCTATAAAACCATATCATTTTCTATTTGATCGATCAACAACTAAGGATTTCACATCCGCATAATAAAACCTATGAAACAAAGAACAATGCAGCCACCAATAAATGGAACTTAATTGTCGTGATTGAAAAAAACATAAGACTAAAACAACTTCCTGAGAAATAATGAGAAACATCAGAGAAAACCCATACACCATGTCTCGAACGAGGCCTTTGGGATCACTCTAGAACCTCAATGTCCATCAAAATTGAAAGATAATTTTCAACTAGATAACTAAAAATGAAGATCATCACTGCTATACGAACACCAGAATCCAAAGTAGATCACTGACTGGTGGAGGCCCGAACACACTCCCCCTCATTTGAAACAACCATGAACTAATTCACTAGAGAAGAAATTTAAACCAATCCTACGGTGTGTCTCCCCACCATTATGAACCAACAAGATTAAATAAACTCAAAATCTTTTACACTGATCACAAATACCCACTACAAGGGTAAGGAAGGGTAAGGGTACCAATTAATGGACCACTAATCCAAATTACAACTATCCCCTGACTTATCCCCTATGAATGGAAACAAACCAAATCCACACCCAATTCACAAAAGCTTTCCATGAATAGAATACTAATTAGAAACTTTCAACCAAAAAGGAATAATAACAGGTATTTCATGGGAGATATTTCCACCCCGCTATTTGTATCATGAGATAGATCGAAACAATGGAAAAACCATTACAGGAACATAAAAAGTCTCTCACCACAATGGCGGAGGCACGAGATTAGAAAAAAAATCCCCACACCACTTGGATACCTACCTATGTTCCAGCCGTACTCAGATGCCATTGGTTGGAGCCCTAATGTTTGAAGCATCTACTTCCTCACAGTAAGGAGCTACGAATCCCTAATCAAGACTCGTTATTTTTGTTCCATATGAATCCAAAAAGATCCTTAGTAGAAATGTAGGATTATACCACTACAAAAATCCCTTGCACAAACATGAAACCCTCACCCAAATACGGATTTAGAAGATGCACACACCAAATAAACCACAACATAGCACAAAATATTTTTAAGGATTTATAAAAAGGTACAAAAATATTCATTAAAATAGATTTATTCAGGAAATTCACAGCATCCCCCTTTCATTACATTAAAAAGAATCACCACCATGCAAAACTACCATAACATAATGAATCATTGTCACATGAAGGATCATTAAATCAGGCCCATATATCTCTATATTATATTCAATAGGAAGATATTTCTTTAAAAGATATGGATTTAACATTAAGACCTGAAAAAAAAATCATTAGGTTGATCAACTAGAAAGCATACAAAATAGGGATCACATGTTTATGTACTACTAATATTCATTGAATCTCTATGGGGGGAAAATAGCCATAATAAAACCAGTTTCTCAATGAAAACAAGATCATAAAGAAAAAATCACATAGAATAAATACCAAAATAGAGGGAATTAAAATCAAGGATTCCTAATAAAATTCTATATGACCACTAAACAATGATTCAAAACCAATCCCCCAACAAGATTAAAATCCCAAAAAAAACTATGAACATCACTTCAAAATAATGAGAAAGAATACAACGTAAACAATACTTCTAAAACATATAAAAACAAGCCACATACCCATTGGATAAAAAAGACCCCAATTTCCACTTTAAAAAATCATCTGGAAAACAAAAAAAAACATGGAGGATTTTTACACTGACCAATGGTATTTCAAAGAGTCTCACTCACATGAATATTTCTATGCCAATCCTGGAATATATCAACTCATGGAATACCAGGTACTCTTAAACCATTCAAATCCCTGGTACTCTCTACCAAAATCATTATCCAATAACTTTCCACACATATCTAGGGATGTGATCACTAATGGAATCCCCCATATTTGAAAATGAAATATTAAAATTTTCTAAAAAAATCATTAAAAACTATTTAAAAATTCATGGAAGTTTCCAAAGTATCACTAACCACCTTGTCAAATTCCATATTCATATTCCACATTTAAATGCATTTAATTATGTTCGGAAATAAAATATCATAAATTTATATATAAAAAATTATAAGTCATTTCACTCAAAACATATTCCATAAGCTCAAAAATATAAATCCATTAAGAACCATTTGATTAAAAACATGGTTCTTCTCAGTTGAAAGTTGTTTCCCAAGCCTGAATTTTTTAAATAATCAGTTTTTGACCAATCCAATTTTCATTAACCCTATGTTTTGATTATAAAATTTCCAATCCTGATGAAGTCATCCCCATTTACTCAAAAACCAATTTACCAAAACCCACTTTCTATTTCATTTTTCAAAATGTCTCTGAAAATTCATCTCCTCTCTACCCAATACAAACCATTCCCCCCTTAAATACTATTATCTAATTTTTAATACTAGATCTCTCAAAAAAATTATCATCACAGAAGACTCAAGACCACCCATATGGAAAACTAGTATTAGTGGATGACTTGGCCATATGATTGGAGGACATAATCCAAAAACAAAACAATCACAAAGAGCCTTCCAAGACCATCTCCCAAGACCCACATGGATTTTCAAGCCCTATGATCTCATAGACACCTTTATCCCAACTGCCATTTTATATAACAAAATCCAATCAATTCCCTATAACCAAAAGAAACCAACAAAACATGAATTTCCATAGAAACCCGAGGATTAGAATGAGAAAGTGTTCATGACATCTTTCATATTCCTACCTCTTGAGTCCTGGGATTCCTAACATATATACGATAGAATAACCATCTAAAAAATGGTTCTTTGAAAATCAAGGTCCGCTAATGAGTTGACTTTCATTAATACCATTTTTTCACAAACCGACTTGGGTTGACCTCAATCCAGTCACTTCAACTGATACGTGGAAAGGTCTAAATGGAATTACTGAACCCCAAGGGCTTAAAAATAGTGTCAAGTATCAAAAAATAGGAAAGGGATTTAATTATACTAATATAAAGAAATAAAATATCAATAATTATAGAGAAACCTAATATTAATAAATTAATATCCATACTGGACATCATTTTACATAAGCTGAAAATGCCACAAACCACCCAAAAATATATATAAGAGAATAAATTGAACATGATAACAAAAACACCTCCATGTTCCCCCTAGGGTCATAGATTGATACCAAGAATAACCATCACTCCTAGTGGTCCTCACCAAGTTAAACCTATACCACAATCTAAAAAAAAGAATGAACTATAAGCATGAGAAATGAAACTCAATAGGAATTCCTAAACAAATATTTTCACAATGAACTTATTTAAAATAAAAGAAACATAAACTTCATGTTTGATATATAATGTATCCAGTTATGATTTACCAAAATTTCACTTTAAAATAATACTTGACCAATTTCACATTTTTATTTCAAATCCTGGTTCCTTTATATCAATGCAACAATAACATTTTCAAGGGGGAATTTATTTCTATCCATTCAAAACATGTACAAGAGAGAAAAAAATATTTTATTTTATAGAAAATTTTCATAACCTTTTTAAACAATCACATCACCTTCCAAAGAGATACAAAAAACATTAGGGCACTACAATTATCACATAATACAGGAAATAGAAATAAACACACCTGGGTAACCATGTATCTCAATCATTTACTGCATAAAACTAAGTTCTAATAGAAATGGGTGAATCCTAGGAGATCATGAATATTAAAAAACATAGTAATAAATGTTAATCCATGTTATAAATAATTATTATGTTAATGTAATAAAAAATACCTCACATGCATGGCCACACCAAACCTAGTACATACCGAGGGGTTCAATCCCAGAGAAATAATAACAAAACATTCCCTTCTCCTATGGGCCAATAATAAGTGCATAATCTAACTAGTGATGTAATCATTCTCATAAAATTACATAGTTATACCGGGTTCCCCATGTCAAGATGTAAGGAAATGGGGTGTTCTAACCAATTCCAACTGAGTATCCAATCAGAAGAACATATATTGTATATAACAATTCACACAACAAGAACCACCCTGAATCACCCTAAGGATTAATCTTGTTTCATAAACAATGAAACACTGTAAATGGGTCATAAGGAGACTAAAGTTAGGATGTCCCGCCTATTCTATATGAATAAGTAAATAATATTATCCATTGGTGGGGTTTCATGACAAACATTTTAAATGGATTCATAAATGTTCCAAATGAGTATCAAACTCTTTTTACAAAGACCATTTTCCTTTAAAAAACCGAATACATTTCCTAAAAAAGTGACAAAACACCCTTTCCATTTCACACCCATTTAGAAAATGATTCCATAAAAGTACACACATTTCAATTTTAAGTAAAATATCATTCTTATCAAAATCACAAATGGCCACTAATCATCAAAACATGCCAAACCACATTTAAATGAAAAATACACATTTCATTTAAACCCAAACCCCATGAGAATCCATTCATGGAACCAAAATCATAATTTATAATACCATAAATTTATTACATTCTAGAGGAATTATTTTTAAATCATAAATCATTCATAAAATCTAACCATGCATTTTCTCAAACACTTGGTGTGTACAATATAATGGAAACAATACTATTAATAATAAAACAAAGAAACAATAATGATTTTCTCATAGCCAACAATTATTTCAAGGATGATATATGAATATTTAATATTAAATCATTGTGGGAAAAGTATGAAATAAATTATTCTTAAATTAATTGGCATGTGTAATGCAATCCTACCATAAATCCATGGTTCATCAATAACACACATCCAGAATCAATATGTCAAGTTTCCAAGATCCATGATCTTCCATGAAGAACTATATACAAGAAAAACTGACAAATTAAACCAATGGAAATAAATACCCTTTATACACATGACTAAGGAATAAAAATATCACAACAAAAAATGGATAAAATTGGATGATGTAGAAGAAAGGAGAGGATTTACCTTGACTATCTAGCCCAAAACGTTGAAGAAATCATTGATATACACCAAGGAAAGATATAAGAGTATTGAGTAAACAACGAGAAGCCTTCCCAGGGTCAAAAGATCCACTAGGGGGTAGTAATGGGTGTATTTGGGGTTAAAATAACATAAATGTATTGTTGTAATTTCATAAAATTTTCGATCATGGAAACACACACATTTTTGACGAAAGATTTACCATACCATGTGCCAACCATGAACCCCATAATGGGAACACCTGGGAACACACAAAGTTTAGAATCATGGTCTGAAACCCCTAAATCAATCATACCAAATTCCACTTCCCTGAGAGAGAGCCTTTTTGGATACTCTCCACATAGATTGTCAAACCATGGGAAAACTGTGCACATTTTTCCCTACCACCAATACTTAAGCTGTACAATTACTAGGAGATGGATGCATAGTTTCCCTAACCATGTTCCAAATATTCATAGGCAAGTTACAAGTTAAAAAACCCCACATTTTACCCAAAAAACATAGAGTAAACTAATGAATGAACATGAGGCCATATCTAGAAAACTAAATCACTCAAAATAAAACAAAAGAACACATGAAACTCAAGAGGAAAACCATGATCGAGGATGAAACAGATAAAATATCAAAAATAAATTTTTTGGTTGTAAAATTTGGAATTAGTGGATAATAATTCAGTAAATTTTCACTTTTTATTTTTGGTCAATATTAATAGAAAATCTAGTAATATATTTTACCCTAGTATGAGGTAAATCGAGTAATTTAATCTAATAATAAATTATAAGGATTATAGAAAGAACCTAAAACATGAATAAATATTATTTTATAAATCAATTAAATCCATAATTATCTAGTATTTGGTTGTTAAACATTAATTATCTATTTACATGAGAATATGAATTTTATAATATTTTATTTAATGAAAAGTCATATTTGTCACACTTTTATTTTCAATAAAAATAATATTTTTTATATAGGAATAAAAAGAGGTTATTTTTAGATAAAAATAGTCATATTAAATATAATATATTTATCTTCCTCATTAAAAGTTATTTATAACTTTTAATGAATAAACTATTACCTTAAATAATTCCACAACCCTAAATGAGTGATTATTTAATTAATGGAAGAATCAAATAAATTATAATAGAAATATCAAAAGAAATATATTCATAGAAATTTTATGTGATAAAATAATTTTATTTATTAATATAAAATGTTATGGATAATAAAAATAGTTATATTTAATTATACATGTGTTCATGATATTATTAGATTAAATGAATTGAATAGTTCCAATAATAGAAATTATTGATATTTCATACTAATTAATATTTCATTAAATTATATAAAAATAATAAAAATGATACATACAGCCAAATTATCTTAAAATGGTTTATTATTCCTTCCATGATCAATTTATTGGATTTATTCAATTAAGATTTACTAAATTGTTAATTAAACAGTAAAAAATCATTATTGTCAAAGTAAGTGTAAAAAGGGTTAGTGAGGTGTTAAAACAAACAAAGTAAGTCTAAAAATGTTTTGGATGAAATTATTTCATCCCATATTCATCCTATATTCTAGATAAATTATCTTTGATCCATTTGGGAATGAATATTAATTTATATTAGTTTAATATTTTGTGAAATTCATAGAGTTCCCCTCCACTCTCTTATAAAAGGGCACATCTTATCCCCTTTACATCACACATAATAATTCATTAGGATCCACCAAAATATATCAATATCCCTTCCTAAAATCAATACACATTTTTTATATTCATGAGATAGGTACTAACACCAACCTTACTGGTATTAAGGCGTTATGAAATGTTGTAGTCTGATGAATAGGTATCAGTTTTAATCAAGGATTTCTTTTTTATCTAACTTAAACAACATTAAAATCATATTTATCCTTTAAAATAAAATAAAACTATATATTAAATATATTTATGTGTATTTATAAAAATATTAGAACCTCAATACATATTCAATTCTATAATATGGGAAATGAAACCATCATCCGCATATATGGCGTATTACCACCTCATGAACTGATGCAATTTAGTTTTCATCCCCATATCTCATGTATTGATTATAATGATAACAATAATGTTTATATATTATATTCCTGAAAATTTTATAATTCTGAAAAGGTAATATATCATTTACCTTATTATCATTCCTTCTACTGAAAATGATTACACCTTTCTTGTGTATGTGTCGACTACCAACTCCATAAAGCGAAATCCTTCATTTTTCATCAACAAGTCTAATGGATGATATATATATATATATGAGTATTTAAATTATAAATATGTTATCTATGATATTATTTTAATTTTATACATGTATAATAATACTTACATTTTTTCAATAGTGATCGTTGAAAAATGGAAACACTACATATGCATACAAATGACCTACCAACTCAATGATTACAACAAAGATCACTATTCATTAACATATCTATTTATAGGATTTAATTTTATAATTTATATATAAAAAATATAAATATGTAATTATTATAATTATAGAGATCTTGTAATATTAAATACATTTACCATAGTCAACCTATATAATTCAGTTATGAAATATGATTCAAATATCATAAAAATGAACGACTCAAATTTAATTGATTAAGTAAATATATATAACATAATATTAAATAAAATAAAGAAATAAGTTACATTGGAAACATTGTTAATAATGTATGAAATTAATATATGTTTTTTATTCATAATAATAAATAACATACACGATGAATCAAACTTAGGGTAAGGTACATTATTTAAAAATCATCTATAAAAGTTTCTATTAAAAATATCTTCTATATAGATATTGATACATCCACAAAAGTTCTTAAATAAATTTTTTCTATTATATTTTGATTTTTAATATATTATTTATTATGTTTTTACATTTTAGTAAACATTTTTAAAGGATTATTTTTATTAATTTTCCAAATGGGTCACTTTTTGTGTTTTATAAAAAAGTTATAAAAGGAATTTTTTAATCTTATACTATGACAATAGGTTTCCAATCCATCATTAATAATCATTTTTTTAAAATTAAATTAAAATTTTATAAGGTTCTTTTCAAGGATGATGTTTTCATTTTTTATTTTATATAATTTTTTGAAATAAGAGATCTCAAATTTGAAATGTTATTTTCCCAAAGATTATTTTACAAGTCTACAGATTAAATGAATGATTTCATATTTTATTGTGAATGTGAATTTTTATGATTATGGAAGGTTTTGTTACAACCTAAATACATGTGGTTATGTTACTGAAAAATAATGGGTTATTCCATTATAAACCAAGAATGAGTGGTTTTGGGATATCCCTGCAATGCATTAGTTATGGAAGTCAGACATACGGTTATTCTGTTTATATGTGTGATTTTAAGAGTGATATAGAAAATATTTTCCGAGTAACCAACAAGTTTTATCTATGATTTCTATGGTCTTATTGTGAATCATATGAATAATAAAAGTAATATAATGTTCTTATATTTAGAGGAATGTATATGATACTTTTTAGGGGGTGAAAAGTATATCATTGTGAAAAAGATATAAATGGTTTTCATGTTTTCAAATCATATTTTATGCGTTTTATTTTTCGATTATGATTTATAATGAAATGTTTAATTAAATTATTTGGTACATTAAGAAGATTTATTTTTTATGAAAATGTTAATTTTGTACACAATGTTATTTTAAAAAAACAAATATTTTATAAGTATTCAAGGATTTATGATTTATTTTCTTCCATCATTATCCCTTAGATTTTTCCTTCTCATCCCACATTTAAATTTTTTTTCCACATGGTTAAAGAAATTGTAATGGAAATAATTAATTCAAGGTGATATTCATGAATATGTGTAATGAAAATAAATCATTCTTATTTTAAAATTTTGATGTTGTGAAAATAATTAGTATTGAATATAATTATACACTTTTATATATATATGGGATTGTAATGTAAGATTTAAGACCTAACCCTATAAATATATTATCCTAAAATATCATTGTTAATTTGAGGATGTTTTTTCTAGTTTAAAATCACTTAAAATTTAATTTTAATGGTTAATCCATACCAAGACCATTATATCAATGATTATATTATAATATGTATGTTATAGGGTATGATTTAATGAGAGAATT
Source organism: Viscum album (assembly GCA_963277665.1). NCBI lineage: Eukaryota > Viridiplantae > Streptophyta > Magnoliopsida > Santalales > Viscaceae > Viscum > Viscum album. The sequence continues at coordinate 474,974,452 of OY728128.1, forward strand.
TTTAGTCATTTGTAGATATGGTAACAGCATCTAGATAATTGGATTTTGTTTTCTTATTATACCGAGAGCATTTATGGTGTCATATCTTTTTAGGAATTTCCAATTTAGTCATACCATTTTACTATGGTTTACAACACAGCTCTACATTCTTGAGTTATGAAATGAGGTAATGGGGATAGATCTAGGGATCATTGTTATGAAACATGAATCAATAGGTTATTCATTAAATTGGAACATCATTGCACTTAGTGTAGGTACTTTTTTCATATATAGAATACATAGCCCCTTGAGATGTAAGATTCATATGATTTTCAGGTGGATGTCTGTTTATTATGGTACTATTTCATAAAATTACATTATTATGAACTGTTATATTAGCATTTTGTGTCACATTTTTTATTTTCGCTGTCTTTATAATGTAATGACTTAGGTGATAAAAATGGGATATTAACACCCTTATAGAGGGAGTATGGAAAATATTATGGCTTACCTTTGTTCCATGTAATATTTTTGATAGATGAGGATGGATTACCCTAGAGTATAGAGTTTTGGTCGACCAACTATTTGTGGCTTACCACAAATATATTAATTGGGACAACATGAGTGTTTCCCTTAATGGTGGGCTTGAGTATCACTTCAAGGTGGAAATGGATATGTTAATTTGAAAACATTCCCTTTAAAAAAATATATGACTTTCTATATGGAAAGGAGTGGAAGCTATTAGATCCGATCTTCAAGGACCAGGTATATGTGCGCACATATATGATTTATTGTTGTTTACTTATGCATTGATTATCTTCATGGAATAAAATTGTGGAAATTATGAACTTTGTTACGAAACCCAATGTTAGTTATTTACTATGTTTTATAGTGACACCCTATATAAGAATCTCAAGGTATATGTTGATTTTAGGATCAGGGACCTTGTTATTGTCATGTGCCCTATTTTTGATGTTTAGTAGGGGAAACTGGACTATATAAGGTGATGTAAGAACATAAGAGACGCCTTAGATTTTTTTCATCATGTTACCTAGTCATTCTAAAATGATACAATATATTGATCCACAACATAAAAGGATCCTTTATTTTAGTTTGGATTGTTTTATTGACATGTTATATTTTTATAGAAAGGTATGAAAAACGTGTCCTTTTTACTATTTCCTATTGGGTTTGTAGTTTCAATTACGATTATTATTAGTATTGTTTTTATCCATTGTAATCTATTTTGGTTTTTTGTTATAAATCGAATATTCTACACATGATTCCTATTAGGTTCTCAAAGCTAGTAGGAATCCCAATTTCAATAGGGAGGCACACATAAGGTTATGCAACATGCTAGCATAGACCTATTGACTGATGTTTGAGTGTTACACCTAAGGAACTCGACAAAATAAGGAACATAATATACGAATTCAACCTCTAAATATATCAAACATCAAACATTCCTTGGATATGAAAATGTGGACCCCAATGACAATATAAAATACCAGATAAAAATAACTTTTCACCCTTTCCTAGATGAACTATTCATATGAAACCACAAGTGGGTCTAGTATTTTGACCTCCCCATGGTTATCCATAATAAAATAAAATAAGGGAAACATTAATTATAAGAAGGTGTGGTGAGCATAAATGATCTCAATCCTCTACACAAGAATCTTAATCCTACAACCAAGTTTAATGTAGAACCGAGAACACTATACAAGGCTCATTATATATTTAAATATATCATCTAATGATACCCAAAATCCCTAAAATTATAATAATAAAATTATCGACCAAAATTATAATCAAAAATGATATTGGGTTTTACAAAAGATAAATTAGGATCACTAGTTCCATGTAGGGGAGTATCTAATAATGTCCTATGAAATTATTTATCATTGATTCTATTATTGTACAATTTATTTTGGTTCCACATATGATATGAGATATTTTATACTTGAGTGATACAAAAAGTTTTCATGATGTTATAATAATTGGAATGTGGAATGATATTTTCCTTTGGGGTAAAATGTAGGGTTGACCGTTTTGGTTAAATGATGAAAAGATAAAAATGAGAAATTCACAACATACCAAAAAATGGTATAAACACAACAAACATAAATATAGTGTCTGAAGTAAGTAATGATGAATATAATGATTTACAGATAAGAATATGATCAATAAAATTCATTATTTAATGTTTGGTTATATAGATTTTTATAAAATACTATATCATCCAAACAATTTTACACATATAATTACATTTTTTATGTGTAAACATATATTAATTACATCCTAAAGATTTTATGGCCCAGTGTATTTGGAAGACTAGGATTATAATATATCAAAGGGAGGAAGAAATTTTTTTTATTCTCTATAATATCCTCCAAAATCATGTGTATATTCAAAAACAATCATGGGTTATCTTGTGGAATACATAGAAAATAGGTGATTCAAAAATCATAGTATGAAAAAAATGACAATATATAAGAATCACATGTGTGTAAAAGGTGTAACATGATATCATAAAATACATGTCACGTGAGTTATCACGTTGAAATATAACATAAATAATATGGTATCATAAGATCCTTGTAAAATAAGAAATGTGGTAGAAACATGAAACATTAAAAATACATGTGTGAAGGCTAACTACCTATAAAATATCACGTGGTGGAAAAGGTACAATAATGGATTAGGTTTACTCCCCAATCCCATACTTGATTCCCCATAAGCCAAAGTATTTAAACAATGAATTGGAGTTTGATCTGTGAGCACCCATCATTAAATTTTTATTATATATTTGTTCAAAATAAATAAAATTAATCATAAGGAATAATATACGAATTAAACATTGAAATAAAATTTATTTCATAATCTCTTCTTAACATCACTGTCAAAGGAAATTTCATAATGAATGCTTTTGAAAAATGAACATAAGGCATGTATTGTACAATCAAGGGAAGATATAATAATATAGTTATATATGTGAGATAAATATTTAAATAATTTATAATCATTCCATAAAATTTAATATTATTTTAATTAATTAATAGTTTTAATCATAAGAAGATAAAAAAACTTTCTTTTTGAAAATAACCTTTATTCTTTGAAAAACTTTTTAAAAAAACTTTTTTGTCATTTTTATTGAATTAATTGTAAAGACCCTGAACCTAGTAACCTGAAGTCGGTGCCAAACAATAATACATTGGAAAAATAAAAAAGGGCGTTATAACCCAAAGGACAGAATATGTTAGTATATTTGGAAAACTATATACAATTATAAAAATTACCCAATAACATGATGTTATCTAACGACCCATGATTTTCATATATGGATATTACATATTTTATTATTTATATAAATTAAATTATATAAAAAAATCATGGGGACCAAAATATTTTAGTTCCTTTGGAAAAATGAAAATATTTATTAATTTGGTGAAATATCTCCAACATCTCCAATAAATATCTTCCCCTTTAGTTCCCATATGTAATGCCTTTCATTATTACCAATGAAACAGAAACATAAGAAAATGGTGTGATCAGATTATTAGTAAGGATAATGATAGAAGATAACAATTTATTATGTTATGAATGATAAAGATAAGAAATATCAGTGTGTTATCATGATCATAGCATAAAAAGTTTAAACCCAACCTTCCATGTATCATAAACACGAGTTATGGCCCAAAAACCTTAGCATGATCCATAAGGACGAAACATCATCATAAATCATTCTTGAACCATATGTTAAATTCATAAATGTGTTTTTGTAATCATTATATGTCCAAAAACCAATTTCATATGTCACGATTAACTACCATAAATCTTATATTAGACATTTTCATATGTTCCCCTTAATGGATCAAGCACATCAACATGTTTCCCATTATAGATCATGTACATCGACTTGTTTCCCATGACTATATAATGAGATTTAATTCATCAAAAAATTATTTAGAAGAAGACGTAGATCCTAAAATTAACTTAATTAAAAATGTACATATATTTTCAATGAGTCCATAAATCATTTATCACATCAAGACCCATGTAAAGAAATGTGTTTCATAAAAAATCATCATAGCTTAACTCATGTAAATGAAATAAGTTTCATAGAAATCATTCCAGCATAAACATAAACTATTCATAGAAATAATAAAAATGCCATACTTGGGACATATACCTATTAAATAATATGTATCATCACAATGATCATCTTATAAGGAAAATAATTTTTGATATATTACTTGAAATAATTGTAGAGGAACATATCCTTTCCATTAGGAAATAATTTATTAAAAGGGAAAAACATTTTAAAGTAAAGAATATTAATTGAAAACAATATTATATGATTTTAAGGTAATATTAAAGAAATGAATACGTCATTAATGTGTTGAAATATGTTAATTCCATATAAGTTAAAAACATTCCTTTCTTACTTATTTCAGAAAATTCAAAATGTACATCATTTGGAAAATGACAATAAGATTTCTTTCAAACAATTTATTAAAAAGTAAAACATGGGTAAAAATATAATTAAATATTCATTGGATAATATTAAAATACCCTTTTGATTTTTTTATAAAACAAGTATAAAGAAGATAAGTATTCTCAAATATATATTTAAAACAAAATAATACAAAATGATGATGATATTGTTAGATAAACCCTTACAACATTATAATCAGTAGAACCATTTTCTCCCATAAAAGAAATAAAATTATATGTATATGATAATACCATAATATTAAGAATATAATTCATATATGATATTCATGGGATGTATATACACCACATATTATAATTATGTAGTGTAGAATCCATGTGTCCCACCGAAATGAAAGTGAGACAAAAATCCCTTAACTTATGTCTTCACTCTCGTCGTACAATTCAAAATATCATTTAAAAAAATATATGTTTATGATAAATATATTATAGAACTTTATTCAATAATATCATACCATATATGATTTACTTATTGCAATCTATTTCGTGTTTGTTAACAATTTCATGTTAATGTTGTGTTTCGGGTAATGACAGATTTGTTGTTTTCATGTGTTTGGATTGGTAGTAGTTTTTATCCTATTAATTATATCATTATTTAATCATATAAATAATAATAAAAATGAGATAAATATCATATATATTCATTATATTAGAATTTATAATAATCTATGAAATATAGAAATGAAATACACCAATCATGGATACAGTATGTTGTACGTATGCATAAACGTTGTTTTCATTTTCATATCATATGAAATGAAAGAAAATTATATGATATATTATCATTATATACCAATTTAATGTTATAATGATCACATATATGAATAACAATCATATTTATTAAAATTAAAGTGATATATAGAGGAAAATGAATCACATCACATCATGGAGATGGTAAGCCATATGTAAGAATTAACGATGTAATCATTTCCCACAATATTCGGTGGATAAAAGGAAGATAAGATATTATCATTAAATATGTATAATAATCTCATAAATATCATATATAAAAATTAAAACCATTATAATTCCCTCTTATAAAATATTTTTATGGATAATTAATTGTATTTCATTGTGGAGACGGTTAGTCGTACACATACACGAGTGATACTTTCATTTCTTGTTCAATGGGAAAGGGAATGTATAATGGTTTGTACATAATGATTGTTAAATTGAAAAATATTTAGTACAATTACGTTTTAGTTTTATTATATATATTTCATATATTTATAGGAGGATTAGAAGGGTAATAATAGAGTTATCAGTTAGAGAGATTGCATCTTCTTCGAAAAAATTCATTTAGACCTCCAATAAATGACTCAAATGTTTGTTATTTCCGAATAATAACCTATATAATTTGTATCGGGAAGTTTTTAATAGAATTATTTTTAGTTTTTTGAGATATAAAACTAAATGTGGTGAAATATGATGAGAGTGGAGGTGTCATTTTTTAATGAAATTAATGGGATCCTTTGGAATATACAAAAATATTAATTTATAATATATTCAATTTCATACAAAATTCCATAAAAAGGAAACATATTAGAATATATGATTTTATAGGGTTTTAATGGAATCATAAAATATATTTTAGACATGTTTTGGTATTAATTTTAACCTTATCATTTTGATTAACACATAGTTAACCTAATATAATTTTAATAATGGTAACTACATTTTCAATATTAAAAGGTTGATATTTTACTTATAAGGTATCAATTGAATCATAAACGTCCAATTTATAATATTTTAGACCACAATTTATCTATTTTTTCCTTAATTATTTTATATTTTATTTTTAATTAAATTTAAAAAAATTTATTATCATAAAATATCCTAAGGGTCAATTTGGGGACTATTCATTGCATTAACTTTAATAGAAATCATAAATAAATATAAATTAGAGAAAATTAATTTAATACAATCATAATATGCCATTTTAATCTTGAAAAATAATGGATAACATTAAAAAATTATAATTATATATATTTTAATATTTATAATATTGTTTAATTAATTGTTTTATTAATTGAATAAAAACTACATAATCGTTGTTTAATTATTTATGATAATTATTTATTAACTATAAAAAAACTTCAAAAATGTATTTAAAAATAATATATTTCATAATAATATAATTTTTTTAATATATTATTTTTAAACGCTTCTTAAAAATATTATAACTATTAAAAGTAGGAATGTGGCATTTTGTCACTCTCTTTGATTTTAATAATATCCTGGTCATTATCATGTAAAAGAATAAAATAAATTATTAAATTTATCCAATTACTGTTTAAGGGATGAATTAATATCGTCCACTAACATTTTATAAAATTTTAGGGTAGGTTTGTATTATTTATAATATTTTTTTACCCTCAATTTACTCGATTTACCCTTAACTGTGGTAATAAAATCTACTAAAGTCACTATTAATATTGTCAAAAAATAAAACGGTTATATTTACTAAATTTTTTTACTTATTATTACAAGTATGGTGTCCAATTTTTAAATCCAAAACATAAAATTTTCATAAATTCATTAAAATTAATCCCATTGGTGGATCAAGAAAACAAGTTTTAACATAAAAACATCTAAAAGATTGAAATGTTATATCCCAATTTAATGAAAACATTATTCCAATGACCTTAATTGGATTAAATGATAAAATATTAATCTAATTATAATTTAATACTTGTAAAAAATTTAATATAGTAGTATAAATAAATCAGAAAAAATTAGTTTTTAATCAAAATACTATTCTTTTCTCACTATTCATCAAAAAAATGAATATTATCAAAAAAATATTGACAATTTTTTACAAATTAATATTTGATACATATATTTAAAATAAGGATTTTATTTTTTAGAATATAATTTTTTAAATTATCTAAAATTATATTTAAAACACGTATTCCAACAAAAGGTATAAAAACTGTATTTTTTTGAAAAATAATGTTTTATATGTAAAATTGATTTAATTTTTATAATATATGTAAAAAACACATTGGATGAATATTAAATGATAGAATGAATATTATATATATTTATATATGTATATATTTCATTAATATAATCCAAATGTAGTTATTTTTATATTTATTAATATTAAACAAACTTGTACAATATTAAATTATTTTTAAGAAAAACATTTACTTTAATGTTATAAAGTGTTTTAAATTCATTTATAATTAATAGTTAATGTAATAATATTTATATATATGTGTTTAAACCATAACTTCATAATATAATTACCCATGTTTATTACACCATCCAAATGTAATTTTTTAAAAAATTGGTTAAATAATTACAAGAATAAAAATATGTTTCTTAGAAAAAAAATGTTGAATTTAATGAAAGATAATAATGTGTTGATTGTTGATCAATATTAATTTGGTGTATCACATAACACAAAAAAAAATTATTTTATTTTATTTGAAAAAGTTTATAAATACTTGAGTTGTTACATCCTATCCCCCTTAAAATAATATTCTCCCTCAAAATTCATTGGGATCCTCAAAGGTTTAGTAATTGAAATTTATTTTCATAGATACCCACATTGTAAAAAATATTACTAAACTCCATTAAAAATGGAATGATAGATACATAATTTTTACTAAATGTAAGTCATAATTAGGTTTCCACATTAGAGAACATAGTTGGAAAGTGAAAACATGGGCATGGAAGAGAAATATAACTATAATGTTTTGATGGAGAATGATAGAGAATATAGTTTTGAAAAAGTTAAATTTTTTTATAAATATATGATTATCTACAGGACCAGTTGATTCATAAAAAATAAGGTACAATGATAACATTTTTGGTTTAAGGATCCTTTCCCTAATGTTGAATAATATATATGAGAAGAAAAACTTTCTTGATTTCATTAAATTTCTGATAAATACCTCATAAATTTGTTGTAAATTGATCAATTTACACTTCATTACCTATTTCATGTAATTATGGTGATATTTTCATTATTGAATCATTTTTATATCATGAGGTCCATAGAATAATAGGTTATCCCATTTGTCATAATATCAAAAAAAGGTAACATTTGTTATAAAATATGAATAAATCCTCATATTAACAAATAATACTATAATATATATAAGCTCATCAAAATAAATAATTTCAAAAATGGTTGCCTCTATGATCCCTCTAAATTATTAAAATACCAAAAATTAGAATAAAAGAAACTAATATTCAAAACCAAAATTATCATTAATACCATAAACAACATGATTTAAATATTGATTCTCACACATTTAACATGTCAAAACAATTCTATTGAAATTTGGTATCAAACTAAATTATTATAAAAGCTAAGTTAAAATTTTATTTCTTTCCAAAATTAATTCATTCTTCATACTATAAATACAAAAACATTATAAACTCAATACATGATAAGTTTATCCACATTATCATCTTATCATCCCCTATTTTATCAATACTATCCCATTTATTTTCTCACTATAAGCATCACTATATTTCATTATCCAAAATTCATGCACATAATAATGGTAATCATTCCCATTGTAATATGTTTTCCATTAATATCACCTTACCAAAAAAATCATTTCTTATGTTTAACAGTACCATTTAATATATTCTCTTAAATATTCATGGAAAAACTATAGTGGGACAATACATAGATATTTTTTTATTCTATAATACCTTAGAAATTCTACTACCAAATTATTTAATGATTTGATTACAAAAACCCGTAATCATTCCACCACTTCATTTTCATATGCTACTTCTCTAATTTTGATCGCATGAGATTCCTATATTTCTTTTGTTTTAAGAGGATTATGACTTCGATCGTCATCATTAACGTTTTTATTTGAGAATTGACTTGAATAATGTATATAATCCATGAATTTATCACATTTGTTATGTGTCGTGAATCACTTGGAATATTTTTTCCACCATTGAATTAATCGTCCTATTTGATGCCTTTCAAAATTGATGGGCTTTATGACTCTCCTTTCCACATTTCAATAACATCCCAATTCTATTTAAAAATTTCCCTTTCTATTTATTCCCACATTTTTGGCATGTATATGGATGTATTTTCATTCCTCGACATGATTTATTCATGTTTTCATGAGTCTTAATCATTAATTCCTTATGAAATCCATCAGAATGGTGGGTATCCCAAATTTCCATATCCACATTAAGAGAACATTGAATAATTTCTTCATAGATTCCAAATAATCTTATGGATAACACTCTTAAGAGACTTGTTTTTACTCCATTGAATAATAGGTCAATCATATATTAAGGTTGGATAATAATGTTAGAAGTGTACCTCACAAGAATTGAAAATAATTCGTCACAGGTTCCAATAGACTCGTTGTCCTTTTGAATGAACATAAAGAATTATTTTTGCATTTTAATATGATGAATATGAGGAAATTACTTATTTAAAATTATATTATTGAACTAATCTCATTCCGTGGAGTCAAATTCAACTCGTTTCTTCATATTATCGATGATATTCCACCATTGATCCACTTCACCTTTAAAAAGATAGATAACCAAAATGATTTATGATGTTGAGAACATTTTAGAAAAAAATATCTTTTAAATGGTAATAATTCTTTTCTCAAACAATAGTGGATAAGAAGACCCACTGAAATAAGGTGGAAACTGCATCATGAAGAACTAAATAGATTGTTGTTCCCCCCTTTACTCATTTGGTAGTATAACATGATTCATAGATTGAGAAAGTTGTGTTAGCATAACAACATGATTTTTCATTCCTTACCCAATAAAATTAAGATTCTATGGAATAAAATAATTTCATTTAAAATTAAATTAATCATTGGAATGGTTCTTTCGGGTTGCATATATTGAATTAAACTATAAATAATAGAGTGAGAAATAATAAAAATAATAATAGTGTTAGAACCACATAATCCTGGGAAGCTACATATAATATTTCAATCTATGACAACATAGGTTTAATACTCGGTCATTAATTATTATTAATAATACTATGTGATTATAACCTATAAATATAATTATCCTTAAAAAAATAAGTAGACATATCCTTAGAAATATCTCAAGGTATGTAACAAAAATTTCTCATCATAGTTTATAAAGGTTGACTAAACATTTTCAATGATACCAACTATAACGACCTAAGATTTTCTTTCAGGGATATTTTATATTATTAAATGAATATTCAATTCATTACACAAATGAAAGTGGAAGTAGAATTATAGTTTTCTTCCTTTGGAATCGTGGAACAGATTATATGAATTTGGTGAAATATCTTCAACATGTCCCATAAATATCTCCCCCTTTTTGTACTCCTACTTAAAACCATTATTTATAACCTCTGGAAAGAAAACATATGAAATCGGTGAGATCAGATGATTAGTAAGGGTAAACATGGATTATATTAATTTATTATCTAATGAAATAAAAATATAAGAAATATGAGTTTGTGATCAAGAGAATATTAAGAACCCGGATCTTCATTTCAGGTACACCTTCCCTTTTTCTGGATTTTTTAAGAAAAATGGAGTTTCTGGAAAATTTCAAAGTACATGCCGTGTACTTTCTGATTACGCACTGTTTACTCTTCTGCAGCTTGAAGTCGTGTGCTGGTTGTGCCCAGGCGACACACATGGTGTGTAGCGGTGATGTGGAGTCCGATTTTGGAGGAGTACCGAAATACCCACTACACGCCGTGTAATTTAAAAATACACCCCGTGTACATTTTTGTTCAGTAGGCAGATTGGGGTCGCGCCTCGTCACCACAATCTTCTTCTTCGAGCTCTGGTTTGTCTGAGAGTGACCCGTACATCAAGATATTTCCTGAGCCCCCACCTCACTGTCGATTATTCGATTTGAGCACGGTCGATTGCGTTGGAAGAGCATTGGTGAGTTCTTCCTTCTGCTTGGGCCTTGTTTTCCAATTCTTCCACCTTCTCAAGATATCTATGGTTGAATGTTTTTTGCATTTTCTCAGATATACAATGTTCTAGGGAAAATTAGCCATCGTGGTTCAAGTATATCGATCTACTTGAATCGAGGTATGTGGTTTGTGCCTTACCGTTCAAGGTCTCTGAGTTTTATGTGCTATTTTCCACCAATACCCATGAACGGGGTGTTGCGTGATTACCTTTTTTCCCTTGTTGTTTTCCTGCCTTGCTTGTATGCTTGTGTAGAGGTAATCTGACCAAGTTATAGGATAAATTTTTGTGCTTGGACGTTTTTGTTTTGCTTTTTTCTATTTACGACCATTGGGTCTCATTTGGCTTTGGCTGCTACACCTGTTTTCATGCCTTGCGGTTATATGATGAGGTGGAATTCATGACATGCTTGTTGCCTTGTAGACTGTTTAGCTAAGTATCTCTATAGGTGTACTTTGGTTAGCCAAGTAGCTCTATAGGTGTACTTTGGCCTTATAGCATTATTATGAACCGACTGGCAAGGGGCTGAGAGAACCCGGTGCTATAGACTATAAGGGATAGACTCAGTGAGCTTCCTAGAGAGTCTTAGACATTATATACTATAGGGGAAGGACCGAGTGAGCTCCCAGAGAGTCTTGGATATTATAGACTATAGGAGGGTAGACTAGGTGAGATTCCTCAGAGAGTCTTACCTTGTTTGAATCTCATTAAGAACCTTCCCAGGCTAGATAAGGAAATGACTGAGTGATCTTCCTCAGAGAGTCTGTGGTATACCTGAGGCTATTTGAGGAATTGACCGAGATAGATTCCTCAGAGAGTCTATAGACCTTGGGGCTAATAGGGTCAGACCACACGATCTTCCTCAATAGAGTCTCTGACTACCCTAGACTATAAGGGGAATTAACCGAGTGAGCTTCCCCAGAGAGTCTCATAAATGTGTATGACCAAGACAAAGGGGTTAGGCTGAGCGCCCTTCCAGAGGGTTGTGGTACTTCTTGGATAGGACCAGGGGGATGGATGCGATTACATCCTATAGGGTTTCTGGATTGTTAGCTATTTGTTGCATTGCTGTTTATTGGTTGTGGATTTTTTTCGGCCATGTATCATCCTGTTTTACTACTTACTGTTACTGCCTATTGCTTATTGTTGTTGTTTTCTTCTTATTGTACTTTCACCTCCCATATAATCACTAACTATTAGGCACATATCATCGTGTGAATTCCTACTGGGATTTTTTCTCATACCCTATTTGGGCCATGCTTTTAGGCCCAAGCAGACTATGTTGTTGCAGGTATAGACAAGGGCAAGCGCCCTTCTACTTCTGGAACATGATTACTTGGAGTAGGGGAGCATGGGACCATGCTTTCGATTGCGATGTTGAGGAGCTGTTTACTTTTTATTTGTAATTGTTGTTGTACTTTAGTTTTTCCATAATTTTGACTTATTTGGATTCTTTCCTAGTTATGTATCATGCATCATTTCATATATATACATATTTTCTCAAGTTTATTGATTTATTCTTCTGTTGTTCATATTAATGGTTATTACTGCTTCCGCTATTGCAAGTTCAATTTTCATCCACTGTGTACTCTACCAATGAGGGCATAGTTTCCCTGATATCACACCCATGTCCCTCGCTATTAGTTGTCATCCTCTAGAATTTGGGGAAATGAGCTTGAGTCCTTGTGACCAACCGGGTACGGGGTGCCTCTAGGTGGCTTCCAGAACCAAGACGTTACAAAGTGGTATCATATGAATTATTTTATTTTTATTTACTATTTGGAGGCTTTATCCAGGGACAGAATGGATTCGGTACTTGGTAATAAGTTGTGCCCAGGAGTAGCTAACTCATGTACAGGGAAAATCCATATTACCTCATTTATTGTAGTTTCTGGTTTTGAGATTTACGGTTGATAAGATTTCACCTAGAGTGATTCGCATACATTGTACTGTTATTGTTTTGATATTACGGTTCTATTTCTGTCGCAACCCGATTAAATGAGGGTATGCCATCTCATGAATCAAATAGGCACTTGTAGAAATCACATTTCATGCATTCTTGCCATGCCATTTAGGGTGCATTAGCGATTGCATGCTGTTGTGATAGATGCTGTGTAGATTATGCGTGCTGTTGTGATAAATGCTTGATAGAATTTCCCCTGCTTGTTAGAGAATTGTTTGTATTGTACTTTGTTTAAATGAACACCAAATTTTGATTCTTGAGGTGTTATGGGCCCTCTTGAATTGGAAATTGGTGGATCATGATCCTGTTTCCTCTTGTACATGACTGTAGGGGATTCCAAGCTTTGATTCGCGGGGAGTATGGGCCCTCATGGATCACAATTTGGCACCTCTTTGCCTTGTTTTCTGTGTTTCTGGGCATCTGGTCAGTTTCTGAGCGACTGCCCAGAAAAACCCAGAATACATGGCGTGTACATTCTGGTTACAGGACGTGTAGTTTTTAGGTCGTGTTACTGATTGCGTGTGTAGGAACACGGTGTTGTGAAAATAACGTTAGGAGCACGCCGTGTACGGTATGTACACACCGTGTAGTGTATAGACTTTACCCATCCGTGTCACTAACAACACGGGTCGGCATGACCTTCTCAAATACACACAATGTTGCTTTTGGAACACGCCGTGTAGTTCTGCCGAGGTACTCCGCCGTGTCACGATCAACATGGGTCAGTGTGACCTTCTCAAAGACATGTCGCGTTGCTTTTGGTACATACTGCGTAGTCTTTCCCAGGTACCCGGCCATGTCACAAACAACACGGGATGGTGTTACCTTCTACTATACACTCCGTGTTTTTTCAAAACACACCGTGTAAGGGCCATCCATGTAGAAGGCCGTGTGACCAACAACACGAGCCGCCGAGTCAGTGTCTGGTACACGCTGTGTCCATAGGGAACACGTTGTGTAGTCTGAGGTTAGTTTGAACCATGTTAGTTAGCCGTGTAAAGAGACTCATGTAGGGGAATAGACTTCATATACATGCCATGTGTTGGGTCAACACGCCGTGTATTTTGAGGTGTTACATGACCTGTAGGGCAGGGGTACACACCCATGTCAGTGGAATATGAAGACACGTCATGTAATTTTTATACACACCGTGTAGTCATGTTTTGTAAACTTGTGTGTTTTTCTTCCCCTGTTCCTATATTGTACTCTTGTGTTCTCTGACCTTGTTTTCTGATCTAAGGTATACATTTGATCTTTCATAGCCATGCCTCCGAGACGCCCTCCGGTTGTATGTATGTCGTCAGACAGTGATCAGATGCCAGATATGGCTGATCAGGGACTTCCTGCCGATCCTCCAGTCGAGCTAGCCTTGGAAACAGCTTTCATACCCGTTGCAGGCGCCGAGGCACAATTCAGGGAGGACTTCCTAAGGATGATGCAGACATTCCAGGGAGCGCCGCCTCCTGCCCCGTCAATGGCTGAGTAGACGTGGGTTTTCTAGCAGCAACATCCTCCTACTTTTTTAGGTGATGGAGGACCTCAGGCTGTAGAGTCATGGATAGAGGAAACACTGACCAGCTTTGAGCACCTAGAGATCCCACCAAATAAAAGGGTAAATCTGGCTTCTTATATGCTCTGGGACACCACCATGAGGTGATGGGGGGTGATCTCATGGTCAGGGAATCATCAAGATATGTCTTGGGATAAGTTTAGATGCACCTTCTAGGACTACATCTATTAGGAGACCCTGAGGCCGATCAAGTACATGAGTTTATGAATCTGCAGCAGGTTACTCTTTCTATTATGGAGTACTCATCTCTCTTCACTGATCTGCATCATTTGTCACCAATCCTAGCTGGGGATGAGTTGTTCCTTGCTAGGGTGTTCGAGGACGGTCTAAGGCAGGAGATCCATTCCCAGGTGAATATCTTCTTAGTTGACTTCAATATCTTCCATCGTCAACCAGGCACTGATCACTGAGCGCAATCTGAGAGATTCTTGAGTAGTGAGCCAGGTTGGTTCGATATCAACACCTGTTGTTCCTCCTACGGATAGTAGGAAGCGTCGTATAGATTCTTCTTGAGAGGATCGAGGTATACGAGATGCGTCTTCTGGTAGCCAGGTTGTATGCTACCAGTGTGGTAGGAGTGGGAATACTAGGCATTAGTGCTAGATGGATCTGATGGATTTCTGGTCTTGCGGCATGATGGGCCATCTTCAGCGTTTCTATCCCATCTTCTCACATTTAGCTGGTGGTAGGGGTTCCTCTATGACCCAACGTTCTAGAGATGTTTCACTAGTTTCCCACAAGTCCGGGAACTGGAGTTCTTCCGGCCGTTCCGGACGAGGTGGAGGTCACAACCATGGTGGTCAATCAGTAGGTCATCCGCGACAGCAGAGTGGATCAGCTCAGAGCGGTCAGCCAGGGGCGCAGGGCTGCGGTACAGGCCAGTCTTTCGCCATAGAGAAAACATATCAGGAGCAGGATCTCGACCCTACTACAGTTCGAGGTACATTCTTAGTAGCCTCAGTTTTATCTTCAGTTCTGTTCGATACTGGTTCTTCCCATAGCATTATCTCTGTTGCGCTTGTGGAGAGCCTTGGGCTCTGTATCTTTTCCTTTGCCGACTTCTTGATTCTTGAAAGACCGTTAGTAACGAGGACATCTAGCGTACGTCAGTGCAGAGAGTGCCCTCTTGAGTTTGTGGGGTGTCATTTCATATGGGACCTCTATGCCCTAGAGATGACGGGCTATGACGTCATTCTCGGTAAGGACTGGTTTGTTCCCTTCCAGGCAGTCGTTGACTGCTATCACCACGGGGTGAGTTTCATATCACCAGAGGGAAGATCCTTCCTTCATTGAGGCGAGTGGGATGTCCCGGAGGGTAGAGCGGGACCAGAGCATCATGGGCTAGGCGAAGTTACAGCCCAGATTTCTAGTCTTTAACTGGATGACTAGGGGACTTCACAGATAGACTTTCCCCCCATTGGTGGATCGTTTCAGGGATGTCTTTCCAGATGACTTATCAAGATTACCTCTAGAGCGTGAGGTAGACTTCCCAATTTAGCTCATTCCAGGAGTGGCACTGGTGACCATTCCTCCTTATAGGATGGATACACTTGAGTTGGAGGTGCTCAAGAAGCAGTTGGAGGAGTCGCAGGAAAAGGGTTTAATCCGACCCGGTACTTCAGCTTTGGGTTCGCCTGTCCTATTCTCGAAGAAGGCAGACGGTACACTTCGGCTTTGTGTGGATTATCAGAAGCTGAACCAGTTGACGTTCAATAACTGATATCCCTTTCCAAGGATCAATGAACTCTTTTATCAACTTCGAGGAGCAAGTGTGTTCTCCAAGATCGACTTGAGGTCCGGTTATCATCAGTTGCGCGTTAGACAATCAAAAATAAATCTGACAGCTTTCAGGAGCAGGTATGGTCTTTATGAGTATACAGTCATGTCTTCTGTTCATACGAACGTGCCTATAGTCTTCATTGAACTGATGAACCGAGTGTTCCATCCGTATTTTGACTCCTTTGTCATGGTCTACGTGGACGATATATTGGTGTACTCTCACACTGGACGCGACCATTCCACACATCTTAATATCGTTCTGAGTACACTGAGAGAGAATAGGATGTATGCTAAACTCTTGAAGAGCCACTTTTGAATGGATCAGATTCACTTATTGGTTCAAGTCATCTCAGAGGCTGGAGTATCTGTGGACCCAGATAAAGTGAGGGTTGTAGTTTCCTAGGAGCAACCGAAGAACGTCATTGAGGTGCGAAGTTTCCTAGGGCTAGCTGGATACTACAGACGCTTTATTCCGGATTTTTCGCACCTAGAAGCACCATGGACAGGTTTGACCAGTCGGTGGTGATGTTTTTATGGTCAGATTCTGGAAAGTCAGCCTTTCAGGTGCTGAAAGAGAGGTTGCGTCATCACTGATACTAGTTTTTCTAGAGCTGGGCAAGGGATACACTGTTTACTATGATGCTTCAGGTATCGGGCTGGGAGTTTTGCTCATGTAGGGAGATGAAGTCATTGTGTATGTGTCTCGGTAGTTGAGGCCACATGAGAGGAACTACACCGCGCATGATCTAGAGTTGGAAACTGTTGTTCATGCCTTACGCTGTTGGAGACACTATCTTCTGGGAGAGAACATTGTGATTTTCACCGAACACAAGAGTCTCAAGTATATCTTCACTCAGTGTGATCTAAATCTGAGACAGTTCAGGTGGGTCGAGTATCTTCAGTTTTTTGACTTCGAACTCACCTATACGCCGAGAAAGGGTAATGCAGTGGAAGATGCGTTGAGCAGATGATCTCAGATTCAGGCAGTTCAGGAGGACAGTAGTGAGTGGCAGCTTATGCCTCTGTTTTATGTGATGCACTTGGAGGTGCACGACAGGTAGATAAAGACCTTCCTCTCATCTGTGGTTGTTACCTCAACACTTCTTGATCGGGTGCGAATGAGGTAGATATCAGACTTAGAGGCCTTGGTCATGAGGGATAATGTGTCAGGAGGGGACCCTCTTCCTGGATGGAAAGTGGGTGACGATGAGATCTTTCGCTTCCAGGGATGCGAATTGGTGCCAGCAGACATATGTGAGGAGTTGATGTGGGATTTTCATTCATTAGTTTGGGGAGTTCATCCTGGTGTCACCAAGATGTATCAGGATCTTCGTTGCTAGTATTGGTGGTCAGGTATGAAGAGAGATGTTGCTGGTTTTGTCATGAGGTGTTCTACTTGTCAGCAGGTGAAAGCAGAGCATCAGCGACCAGTAGGGCTTTTAAAGTAGTTACCCATTCCGGAGTGGAAGTGGAATGATATCGCGATGGACTTCATGACCGGGTTACCGACGTCACCTCGGGGAAGTGACGTTGTTTGGGTCTTCGTTGACAGGATTACGAAGGTAGCACACTTCATGCCGATCAAGGAGACCTTAAGTGTTTATGATCTGGGACGACTGTACATCAGAGAGATTGTACGTCTACATTTAGTTCCCCAATCGATTGTTTCAGACAGGGACATGTGATTTACCTCTCGGTTTTGGCATCGACTTCAGAAGGCTTTGGTTAAACATGTACTTTTGAGTACAGCATACCATCCAAACACTGTTGGCCAGTCGGATCACACAATCAAGGTACTTGAAGATATGCTCCGAGAATGCATTCTATTCTTTGGCGGTTCTTGGGGGAAGCATATACCACTTGTGGAGTTCGCCTACAACAACAGTTTTCATGCGACCATTCAGATTGCATCATACGAGGCTCTGTACGGTAGGCCATGCTAATCACCCTTATGCTGGATAGAGGCAGGAGAGGAATCTATGATGGGAACTCATCTTGTTCAGGAGACTTTGGAGAAGATAGAGTTGATTTGGAAGAGGATGGCTACAGCATAGTCTTGACAGAATTCTTGTGCTGATCATCGAAGACGACCTCTGTAGTTCGAGGTCGGGGATCAGGTTTTCATGTGTGTCGCACTGAGGATGGGATAGTAGAGTATTCAGAGATAGTGTAAGCTTTCACCATAGTAAGTCGGGCCGTTTGAGGTTTTGGAGAGAGTTGGGACGGTTTCCTATCGATTCTAGCTACTTCCGAGGTACCAGGCCATTTACGACGTCATGCACGTCTCTCAGCTCCGATGTTACTTTTCAGACCTGTCTCAAGTCTTTCAGCCCGAGGAGGTTGAGCTCGGAGTGGATGCGTCATTTGAAGACCATCCTATCCGGAATGTCGATCACAGTACAAAGGTTCTCCGAGTCCAATCTGTTCCTCTGGTATGAGTGCTATGGCAGTACGGGCGAGTACAAGATGAGAGTTGGGAGAGGGAGGCCGAGGTTCGATCACAGTGGCTAGAGCTTTTCATGGTTTCTTCTTCTACGGATCACTAGGGAAATTCGGGGACAGATTTCGTTAAGGGGGGAAGTTTTTACGAACCCGGATCTTTGTTTCAGGTTCACCTTTCCTTGTTCTGATGTTTTTAAGAAAAATGGTGTTTCTGGAAAATTTCGAAGTACACGCCGTGTACTATTTGAGTACATGCCGTGTACTCTTCTCCATCTCAAAGCCGTGTGTTGGCCTAGCTCGGTCCACACATACGGTTTGTAGTGGTGACGTGGAGGCCGATTTTGGTGGAGTATGGAAAGACCCACTACACGTTGTGTACTTTAAAAATACACGCTGTGTACTTCTCTTTTTTTCACTAAATGGACCGGGGTCGCGCCTCATTGCCACAATCATCTTCTTCTAGGTCTGGTTCATCCAAGAGAGACCCGTATGGCCGGATCTTTCCCGAGCCCCAGCCTCTCCGTCCGTTCTCCGATTCGAGCACGCTCGATTGTATTGGAAGCTTAGCGGTGAGTTCTTCATTCTTCTTGAGCCTTGTTTTAAAATTCTTCCTCCTTCTCATGTTATCTTAGGTTGAACGTTTTGTACGTTTTCTCATATCTCGACATTCTAGGGGGAATTAGATATTGTGGTTCAAGTATATCGATCTCCTAGGATCGAGGTAGGTGGTTTGTTCCTTACTATTCAAATTATTTGAGTTTTATGTGCGATTTTCCACCGATACCCATGAACGTGGTTTTCCATGATTACCGTTTTCCCTTGATTTTTTCGTGCCTTGAATATATGCTTGTGTAGAGGTAATTTGAACTTGTTAGAGGATAAATTGTTGTGCTCGGATGTTTTTTCCTTGCTTTGTTCTGTTTAAGTCCTTTGGGTATCGTTTTCCTTTGGATGCTACTCCTTTTTTCATGCCTTGCAGTTATCGGTTGAGGTGGAATTCATGACATGGTTGTTGCCTTGTAGACTATTTAAATAAGTAGCTCTAGAGGTGCACATTGGATAGCCAAGTAGCTCTATAGGTGTACTTTGTCCTTATAGAATTATTATGCACTGACTAGCACGGGGCAGAGAGAACCTGGTGCTATAGACTATAAGAGATAGACCGAGTGAGCTTCCCAGAGAGTCTTAGACATTATAGACAATAGGGTATGGACCGAGTGAGCTCCCAGAGAGTCTTGGATATTATATACTATAGGAGGGTAGACCGAGTGAGCTTCCTCATAGAGTCTTACCTTGTTTGAATCTCTTTAAGAACCTTCGTAGGATAGAGGAGGAATTGACCGAGTGAGCATCCTTAGAGAGTATGTGGTATACCTGAGGCTATAGGAGGAATTGACTGAGATAGCTTCCTCATAGAGTCTCTATACCTTGGGGCTCATACGGTTAGACCGCGTGATCTTCCTCAAGAGAGTCCCTGACTACCCTAGACTATAAGGGTAATTGTCCGAGTGAGGTTCTCCAGAGATTCTCATAAATGGGTATGACAATTCCAGAGGGGTTAGGCTGAGTGCACTGTCCAGAGGGTTGTGGTAATTTTTGGATAGGACCAGGGGGGAATGGCTGCGAGTACTTCCCAGAGGGTTTCCAGCTTATTAGCTATTTGTTTCACTGTTGTTCATTGGTTGTGGATTTTTTTTCTTCCATGTATCATCCCGTTTTACTACTTACTATTACTGCCTATTGCATACTGTTGTTGTTTACTGCTTATTGTACTTTCACTTGCCATATACTCACTGACTATTAGGAACAGATCTTCGGGTGAATGCCTACTGATATTTTATCTCACACCCTATTTGGGCCATGCTTTTGGGCCCAAGCAGACTATGTTGTTGTAGGTATAGATGAAGGAAAGCTCCCTTCGACTTCTCTAACTTGATTTCCTGGAGCATGGGAGCATGGGACCAAGCTTTGGCTTGAAATGATGAGGAGACTTTTACTTTTCTTTTGTACTTTTTTTTGGTATTGTAGTGTTTTCCAGCATTGTGACTTGTTTGGATACATTCCTAGTTATGTATCAGGAATCATTTAATATATATACATATATGCTCAACTTTTTTGATTTATTCTTCCACTATTTATATTGTTGGTCATTACTACATCCACTATTTCATGTTTATTTTTCATCCACTGTTTACTCTGCCAATGAGGGCATAGTTTCCCTGCTATCACACCAAAGGCCCTCACTGCTAGTCGGCAGCCTCTGGCATTTGGGGAAATGCGCTTGAGGCTTGTGACCAACATGGTACGTGGAACCTTTGGGGGGTTTCCAGAACTGGGATCTACAAGAATAATATAAAATTTTCATACCCAAACTTTCGTGGATAAAAAACACGAGTTACAACAAAAAACATTAACATGATCCATAAGAATGAAATTTCATCAGAAATAAAGCTTGAACCCGATGTTCAATGTATAAATATGGGTATGGATTCATCATAATCATAGAAAATAGTTTCATAAGTCATGTTTAACTACCAAGACTCTTAGATCAGGACTTATCACATGTTTCCCTCAATAGAACAAGAACATTGATTTGTTTCAAATTACAGATCAACCACATCAACTTCTTTCCCATAACTATATCATGATATATAGTTAATTACCTGATGAATATAAAGGAAATATAGGTCCCATATATCCCTTAATTAAAACAATATATATGTATTCAACTATACCATTAATCATTAATCATATCAGAACCCATATAAATAATTCAGTTTCATAAACACATCCTCATAACCTAACTCGTGGAAATTAAATATGTATCATATATTTTATAGAATCATAAAAAACCATATAGAGAATGAATAAGATTTTAATCCATGTGTGATGTATCTATTAATGCACAATAAACATCTTATAATTTCATATTATACAAAAAAAGATTTTTTAAAGACTATATGATATAATTTTTGATGAAATTTTTTATTCCTGTATGAAATGAATTTTTAAAAACCAACATGAATTTGAAGGAAACAATATTATTTTAAAATAAAATTTTATTATTAAATTGAATGATTCATGAAATTAAGGATTAATTATATTGCAGATATCTATTCTTTCCATATAAGTTAAAAAACATTCCTTTATAACTTTATCTGGGAAATTTACAATGTATCGTGTTTGGAAAATGACAAAACGATTCTTTCAAACCATTTAGTAAAAATTTAATCATGGGTAAGAATAAATTTAAATATTAATAGTATAATAGTAAATACTATTTTTTAAATCATATTTATAAAATTTTGATGTGGAAGAAAAATATTCAGCAATAGAGATTTAAAATGAAATAATCTTTAATATTGATTAGATTATGAAATAAACCCTTACAACTTTATAACTAGTAGAATCATATTCCCCATGAAATAAATAAAATTATATATATATTAAAATACATTAATATTCAGAATATTTTTGATATAAGACACTCATTGGCAGTATATACACCACAAGGAAGAAATAAGTAGTTTATAAGATATGTGTCCCACCGAAATATGAGTGGGACAAAAATCCATTACCATTTGTCTTGTGTCTCATATTACCCCAGAAAATATAGAGTATAATAAATAAAATTTTATTATAAATATATTACATAATTTTGTTCAATTATATTATACCATATATTATTTATTTTTTCCCTTATATTAACCATTTATTAACAATTTCATCATAAGGTATCATGTTGGGTAATAACCGCTTTGTTTTTCACATGTGTTTTGATTTGTTATATTTGTTATCCCCAAAATTATATAATTATTTCATAATATCCATAATGATAAACATCATAAAAATATAATATATATTTAGTATATGTGTATTAATAATAATAAATAAAATATGGAAATAAAATAAACTATTTATGGAGACGGTATGTAGTACGTACACATGAACACTATTTTCATCATGTTTTGATATTAAAGGAATTTTTTTTTATATATTATCATCACATGATAATTTTAAAGTTATATATATCATATATATCATAAAATTCATTTTTATTACAATCCAGGTTAAATATATATGAAAAAATAATCACTTTGAATAATGGAGATAATAAGCCCTACGTACACACAAGAAAGGTTATCAATTCCCAAAAGATCAGTTGAAAAAATGTTGAAATTATATTATCCTTTCTAGAGTATAATTATGAAATAAATATCATATATAAACATTAAAATCATCATAATTAGTACTTATAAAATATGGTGATGGAAAATGAAGTGTATTGCTTCCTGGAAACTGTAAGTCGTACATATGCACAAGTGATACTTACATTTAATGATTGGAGGGGCATTGTATGTATAATTGAGTGTTAATAATCATAATAAAATTTCAGAATATTTATAATGAATAAGTTATTATTTTATTATATATAACATAAATTTATAGGAGATATAAATGTGTAGAAAGAGAGAGTGATCGGTTAGAGCAATTACCTCTTCTTCGAAATGACTCCTTTAAATCTCTTAAAAATACTCTATAACAAGTATTTTGGGAAGAAGATCACCTCTATAATGTTGATATAAATGTGTATTATATCATTTGACATATTTTTGTTTCTATATAAGAATAAATTTTGTGAAATGAGAAATGAGAGGAATTTTCCTTCTATAGTGATGGTGGGGGCACTTTTGGAATCTCAAAAAATAATATTTTATAATAAATTAAATCACTTACAAAAATAACCCATAATGAAATTAATTAAAATATAATATGACATAAGTATATAATATCATCATAAAATATACTTTATATGTGATCTTGTTTTATTTTTAACCTTTTTATTTTGATTAACCCTTAGACAAACTATTTTAATTCAAACCCTGTTAACAACATTTCAAATATTAAAGGATATATAGTTTAACATATAATGATTAAATTGAAAAATAAATTGATTATTTATGATATTTCAGACTATAATTTATCCACATTGTCTTTATTTATAATTTTTTTATTAATTTAATAAAATATTATTTTAATAAAATGTCATTAGTGTCAATTTTGACAATATTCATTTCATTGACTTTAATAAAATCTATGTAGAATGGTAAATTAATAAACATTAATTTAATAAACTCTTAATATGTTCTATTAACCTTTAATATTAATTTATCACCTTAATGAATTCATATTTTATTTATTTTAAAATTTATTAATTCATTTAATGGATTGTATTGTTAATTGAATAATTAATCCATCTTCATTGTGTAATTATTTATGGTAATTATTTCTTCACTAAAATTTTAAAATAGAAATAAATGATGAATTTAAAATTCTTATAATTATGAATAATATACATAGTTGAGAATATATTCTATTAAGAGACATATTAAAAATATTATACTTATTAAATGTAAGAGTGAGAAATTTGTTCAATCTCTTTAATTTGAAAAATAACTATGTCATTTTCTTTGGAAAGTGTCCATTAAATTAGTATATTTTGATCCTTATGGGTTAGGGTTCGAATTAAATTCATCCAATAAAATTTTAGAAATTTTAAGTGATGTTTTTTAATATTTTTAATAT
Organism: Viscum album; assembly: GCA_963277665.1. Classification (NCBI taxonomy): domain Eukaryota; kingdom Viridiplantae; phylum Streptophyta; class Magnoliopsida; order Santalales; family Viscaceae; genus Viscum; species Viscum album. The sequence goes on from OY728128.1 coordinate 474,999,212, forward strand.
TATTTTAACCCTCAATTTACTTGATTTAACCATTACCATGGTAATAAAATATTTTAAAGTTACTATTGAAATTATCCAAAAATAAAGTGGCCGTATTTACTAAATTTTTAACTACAGATAAAAAAGATTGAATTCATTTTTTTAAATTCAAAACATTGAATTATTATAAATAATGTAAAAAATTAACCCCATTGATGGATCGATAAAACGAGTTTTTAATTGCAAAACAACCAAAAGATTGAAATATTATTAAATCCAAATTCAATATGAAATTAATTACAGTAACCGAAAATGAAATAACTGAAAAAATACTGATCTAATAATACTTTAAAATGAGTCTAAAATATAATAAAAAAATATAAATAAATCATACAAAAAATCAGTTTTTAATTAAAATATATTATGTTTTTCACCACTCATCAAAAAAATAATCTTATAAAAAATACCAAAAATCAAACCAATGAAAATTTTCATAATCAAATTTCATATAAAGAGTTAATTTTTTCATAATGAATTTATAAAATTATCAAAAACTATATTTAAAACATGGGCTCTGTCAAAAGGAGAAATTATAACCTTCTTAGAAAAATACATCTTTTATGTGTAATATTGTTTATATTTTAAAATCATGGATAGAAAACAAAAAGGATGGATGTTAAAAATTATAATGAATATTATATATATACATATTTTATTAATATAATCCAAAAATAGTGATTTTTTTATTTATTGGTATTAAACAATCTTGTACACTTTTACATTGTTTTTTTATAAAAACATTCACTTTTATTTTAAAAACGGTGTGCATTCATTTATATTTAATTGGTTTATGAAATATTTATATATATATATATGTAAACCATAATTTCATAATATATTCAATCATGTTAATACCCACCATCCAAAGGATGAGGTTATAATTGTCTTGGTTAAATAAATACAATAATAAAATGATATTGTATAGGAACTCGGTGCTGTGTTGAACCCAAGATAAACTGGTGTTTCTAATTACACAAGATTAACATGGGGGTATTGTATAAAACAATTTATCATCGACAATTAATTTAATAAAAAAACTCATAATGACTCAGGGTTTTATAAATGAAATAAAAAATAATAAGTCCATTGGAGACATCCTTATTCTCTTATATTATCCCTTCATGTGAAACATAATATAAATCACGACATAGTGGAAAAAAATTAATCCAGAGAAATGGGGAAGATCAAATTATCTATAATTGTAAGAATAATAAATAATATGTCATAAATAAACATAAAAATAAGGCACAATGAATAGATAAAAACACATTCTATTCAAAAAAATATGATAATAATTTTCATAAATAAAATCTGTTCATTCAATGAAATATAAATTATCAAATGAGAATTATACTTACCCATGGATGTCATACTAGTTAAATAATCACATGAATTATCAATAATTAATCTCATAATGATGTAATGAATCATGAGGGACATCATAAACATACCATCAAATCCCCAACAAAGAAGTTTCCATAAATGGATAAGTGCTCAACCAAAACACGATCTAGTTTGTTTCATGAGATAATAAAATTTATTATATAGTATCATAATTTGTGGATATAAATTCATCAAAATAATCAACAGATGGTGTTGATGTAGATTAAAATACTATAACAAAATCGCCAAAAATTCCTTGAGAGAAATACCCTTTTATGATTTACAATGATTTTTTTAAATGGAAAAAAATATAGAAGAAAAAAATTGTAGTTGGTAACAAACATGAAAACAAGTAAATTATTCTTGAGAAAATTAAGGTACATGTAAGTGAAAAAATCCGCTCATGTCATATATGTTAAAAAATATTTATTTAGATTTTGAAAAAAATAAACATTTAAAAGAGTATTTGTAATAGAAAGTGTGATTGTAAAAAAATGAATAAATTATGTATATTAGATTTATATGAACATAAAATAAGTTTAAATACAAATGAATATTATAAAAATTCATTTCAAACATAATAATATAATGACATAGTCATTGGATTATATGTTTAACAAAAATAATGGTAATCAGGTTATGAACTCCCTTACCAATATCCAAACAGTCGATCCATATGCCCCATAAAATTAATGATCATAAAATAAATCATTTAAAACATTGAATATAAATATAAACATGATATAATATATAATATGGAAGTATTATAACACCAAAAATAAGTAATAAATGTTGAATAAGGAATATATCATAGGAACAAATGTGAGTTGAGAAAACCCTGACCTTATGTTCAAAAGTGTTCTACACTTGTACATAATGTCTCGGATAATAAAATTAGATTTATTAATTATTTAATTAATAAATATTTAAACATTTATTTGGTTATTTTTAATTTTACTAAGTTAATTTATGGAATTTATAATGAGTTATAAGGTTTAATTTTGTTGTTTCAAAAGCATCCATTTTATGGTTTTATAGACTGTTCCCGTGTGTATAATTATGATATTTATTGTTAAATGGGAATAAATTTGACATAATTTATTTTTTTATTAATGAATTTATATATGTTTAAATATTAACATATATCATTTGGTTATTGGTTTGAGGATGATTCATTAGATAAAATTTTGATGATGATGTATTAATTTATTTTAGTGGTTTTAAGGTATATCACGAACTAGTATAATATTATTTAATATTATGTTTATATTGTAATGCCACGACCCCAGTTACCCAGAGTCGGTGCATTATTACATAACATTGGCATGATCACAAAAGATCAAGTCTCGAAAGACGGATTAGTTGAGTAGCCTGGGAAACACTATATATATTCATAAGTCTTACATTTCCTCAAAATGTAAAAAACAACAACAACATGTTGTCTTCATATCCCCACATACATTCCCAACAGGTCATTCATTAAATACTTCATCACATCTAGGGATAAATTAAAACATTGAAAGGGGTGATCTCAGATGCTCAGTAAGGATAATAATATAGAAAAAACTTTCATAAATAAACAAAAACATTTAAGGCAATGTGTAACTAAAACAAAATCCTTTTAAACATGAATATTGGCAGAATATGGCAAAGATAAAATTAAATAATGCCATTTACTTATTCACATGGATATTATACTAGTCGAATATTCACATGCAATATCAATAACCACTTTCCTAATGATGGAATGCATAATGCCATACTTTCATAAGCACATAGTCATGGACTTGTGCCAAGACTACAAATAATATTTTGTAAAGGCATTGTCCCAAGACACTAGTTTGTCTCATGATACCTACTGATGCATCGAGGAGCTATAGAGGGCTCCACCCGTCCATTATTATGTCCAATTTATTCCTCATATGAACATGTTTAAACATAACATAAACATTCGTATTAAAACTAGTATACGAAATGTCAATACTTTCTCCATAAACCATGAATGGTATAAAAATAACATACACTCAGTCAAACATGTCACAAAACCTTAAATACTATATGGAATTTTTGTATCATAAAAAATCACCTTCAAATACACTTAAAGTCCTTTAAAGGATGTTGACATAGATGAACTCAAAACTATTTGAGATAAATATCTCTTTTTTTTAAATCATATAAAAACTCACAAAATTATAAAATAAAAAATTTACATTGAGAATATTCTTATTTTTATAAGGGAAGCTTCATCAATTTTATAACGGCAGAAAATAGCCACACCCGTCGTATAAGTTAAAAAACATTCTTACCTTAATTCGGTAAAAAAGGTTAAAAAGTACCTTGTTTGGAAAACGAGAGAAGTATTCCTTTATAAACTTCTTATAAAAATTAAAAAAAGGGTATAAATGATCTTAACCCATATTTTTTAAAATAGTAAGAATGTTTTGAAAAATATTTTTAAGAAACATGGATGTTGATGATAAAATGGTCTCAGTAGATAATTACGTATAGACAACCTCAGATAAAAAAGAGATTGTGAATTAAACCCTTACCTTGTAATTTTCCTTGGTCGATGGTAGGTTAACATCCTATATAATGGTGAAATTATTTTTATTAAATTATTCAAGAATCATATACGTTAATATGATATCATATATGATCTTTTAACATTGTTTTTTAATAATATCTTAGTGTTATCGTCGTTTCAGGTGTTCACTTAATCATTTTATTTTTTATGTTTTGTCACATAAGACGTGTTAATTATCCATAGATTGTTTCTTATTCATATCCAGAATGATATCAAGTCATTAACATGTATTTATAATCACAAAATGAATATTAGTCATGAATGGATATGATGGGGAATGAATCTCATCGCATTCGTGGAGACAGTAGTCCGTACGTACGCACGAGAGACAATATCATTATTTTGATATTAAAATAATATATAATTGGAGGATGTATCATATAAACAGAATAATTATCATGTTATATTTATTATTTATATGAATTACAAATCATTATTATACCCATCCAAATAATAATGTATTGAATAAGAATTACACCATGACGTGGAGACGGTAAGCCGTACGTATGCACATATAGTGACATTTCATCCAATGGATGGATAGAATACTGAATATGGTTGTACAATATTTATAATAACATCACAGTATATAGAAAATAATGGAGTTATTATTTTAGAATTAAAATAAAAATGAATGAAGAAGTGGAAGATGAAAAAACCTTGAAAGAGGATGGTGAAAACATTACCACTTCTTCGGGCTCTTCCTTTTGACTTGATCAAAAGGGCTCTTTGGGATGGCTGTCTAATCAAAAAAAGGCCTCTAGGTTAATGTTAGGGAAGTTGAGAACATATTTTGTTAGGTTTTGGCCGATCCAAAAGGATTTTAAGGTATGAATTTGATAGAAGGTGGAGTACCCTTTTATAAGAGGGGTGAGTGGCACCATAGAAAAAACAAAAAAGATTATTTTATAATAAATTCATATTCGGTTTATAATGGATCAAAAGTGACTTATTTCAAGGATAAGGTGGGTATGGGTCGAAATCCACTCAACCAATAGATTTTAGACAGGTTTGGGTCAGTATATTCACTTTATCTATTTGATTTAACTCTCAGTTAAATAGTTTGCCATTTACCATGTCTCTTTGTATTTTTTTATTATATGGTTAATAAACATACTATAACAAGCCAAGAGAACCCCAAGTGGTTAATTATTAATATATATAACCTTATATAAGTCATTTGTCTGAACCATATATTTTTAGGAAAAGAATGTCAATTAATAATATAATATTAGTTTTAAATACTCCTTTATGTCAATTTTCACACTACTTATTAATTGATTTTTTTAAAGTCATAAAAACATTATCATTTCGAAATAAATTAATTTAATGTCTAAAAATTATAAATAATATATCATTATTTAGGAAATGTTTTTATCCTTCTAATGATTATAATCTAATTTATCTTATGTATAACCCTATATTAAAAATGTTTTAGTTATTTATCTTGGATTTTATATCATTTAACTCTTTTTTGAATTATATAATAATAAATGTCCTAATCTAATCCAAGTGGACCAAAGAGGTTCATATTTTATTAATAAGGTTTTTTTGGTCTAATTTTACTTATCCAATAGAATTAGGACATGTGTTAGTGTAATAATAATATCATTTTTACCCTTAATTACCCATTTTACTTTTAACCATGGTAAATAAAATTAAAAAGTTATTATTCACCAAAAAATATTTTTATCTTATTGAACCACAATTTACTCCTTGATATTAACCATGTTTCTCAGATATTCAAAATTCCAATCACAGAAGAGATGAAATGACATTTTATTTGAATTTGCAAATTGTACTAGGAGGTGGGTAAAAGACGGTGAAAATTTCAATAAAATTTATATATATCTAAAATTAATATAAATTGAATTCAATGAATTACATTGAACATATATATGTATTATGTATCTATTTTGACCTAAAATAAATCTAAATGAAATAAATAATTATTAAAATAAAAAGATAGTTTTAACTAATAACTCAGTGTTTTTAACTATCCATAAAAAATTCATCATTTTCAGAAAAACACCAAAAATTCACCCTATGCTAATTTTAATATTCCGAATCCAAAAATGTAGTCCATTTTGAAAATTTAATATTTATAAAATTTAAAAAAGTGGGTATTACTATTCATAACGGCTAGTTTGACTGGTTGTGGTGTGTGTTAGAATTAGAAGGCGCATACAACACATGCTACAATATTATACAAAGAAAAGTGTATCGTGGATGCTTGGGGTGTTACATTCTCCCCTCCTTCAAATAATTTCATCCTTGAAATTTCTAGAATATTACTGCATAAAAAGACTCAGGTGGTTCTTCATTATTAGTTCCTCAGGTTCCCATGTTGCCTCTTCCATCTTATAGTTTCTCCATAATACTTTTACCAGACGAGTCGTCTGGTTTCTCAGCACTTGTTCTCTTGTATCAAGAATCCTGACGAGCTCTTCACAATAAGACAGATCGGGTTCCAGTTCTAATTCCTCATTGGTGAGTACATGCGTTGGGTCAGGCATGTATTTTCTCAACAGTGATATGTGGAACACATCGTGAAGTTTGGAGAGATTTGGCGGCATTTCCAAAAAGTAAGCTATAGCCCCAATTCATTCTAAAATTTCAAAAGGTCCAATGTACCTAGGACTCAATTTACCTTTCTTACCGAAACGTATAACTCCCTTCCATGGAGATACCTTCCAGAAAACATGATCTGCTACCTGAAATTCCAAATCCTTCCTTCAGTTTTCAGCATAGCTCTTCTGCCTACATTGAACTGCTTTGATGTGGTTTTTGGGTTACCTTCACCTTTTCCATCATTTACTCTACCAGTTCTAGGCCTACGGGTTTTAATTCACCAACGTAATCACAACTGGTTGGTGTGCGACATCTCTTTACATATAATGCTTCATATGGTGCAATCTGAATACTCGAATGGAAGATATTGTTATAGGAAAATTCTACCAGAGGTAAATATTGATCTCACATACCCTGAAAGTCAAGTGAACAAGATCTAAACATGTCTTCTATGGTTTGAATATTCTGTTCTGATTGTCCATCTGTTTGAGGGTGGTAGACAGTGCTCAAATGATGTTCAGTATGTAGGGCCTTCTGAATACTTTTCCATAATTGTAAGGTAAAACAGGGATCACGATCAGAAACAATCGATAGGGGTACTCCATGAAATCTCACAACATCATTAATATAAAGTCTTGCTAGATGATCATGTGGTAAAACATATCTTATAGATAGAGAATGTGTAGACTTGGTAAGATGATCAAAAATGACCCATATCACATCGTTCCTTCTTGGAGTCTTTGGTAGTCCCATGAAAATTTCCATCTTAATATTATCCCATTTCCACTCAGGTATGGGAAGAGCTTGCATGACTCCTCTAGGATATTGTTGTCCAGCTCTCACTTGTTGACAAACCATAAATCTTGAAACAAAATCACCAATCTCCCACTTGATGTGGTCTCACCAAAAATGTTCTTTCATGTATCTGTACATTTTGGTGCTCCCTGGGTGTATAGAGAAATTGGAACTATGAGCATCATCCAACAATTCCCTTTTTTGATCAGGTATATCGGGAACACAAAGTCTACTTACAAATTTAAAAACTCCATCTTCATATACAATGTCACTCAATCTCCCATCATTCACAGCTTTAATATTCTTTTGAAACTCTTCATCATCGGTCTGAGAACACTTTATACTTTCTAGTAAAGATGGTTTGGCAACAATTTGAAAATGTATTGATGTTTCACCTTACATGGTGATTACCATATCCTTCTTTACTAGATACATGAATATAGGATCCTTTTCAACTCTGATTTTGTTCAAAATATCATGATCCTTTCATCTCAAAGCATCTGCCACCTTATTTTCCTTCCCTGGGTGGTATTGTATCATGTAATCATATTCTTTGAGTATTTCAAGCCATCTTCGTTGCCTCATGATGAGTTATTTCTGTGATAAAATATACTTCAAACTCTTGTGATCTGTATATATCTCCCATTTTTCACCATAGAGATAATGAATCCATATCATCAAAGAAAATATTAACGCATCTAACTCAAGATCATGAGTGGGATAGTTTTTCTCATGAATTTTCAGTTGTCGCGATGCATAGGAAATAAACCTATCAATATGCATAAGGACACAACCAAGTCCTTTCTTCGATGCATCACTATAAAAAACGAACCCATAATTCCTCGATGGTAGAGTCAATATAGGAGCAATGACTAATATTCTCTCCAATTCTTCAAAACATTATTCACACTATTTTTTCCAAACAAATTAAACCCCTTTTCTTTTGAGCATCATTAATGGGTTAGCCAATTGAGCGAAATTCTGGACGAAGCACTGATAATAACCTGCTAAACCAATAAAACTGTGTACTTCGGTTATACTCATTGGTGTTTTCCATTCTTGGATTGCTCTTATCATAGAAGGATCAATGAAAATTCCATCCTCAAAGACAATATGACCAAGAAATGAAATCTCATGAATCCAGAATTCAAACTTGCTAAACTTCCCATATAATTCATATCTTCTAAGAGTCTTCAGAATAATGCGTAGGTGATTTTAATGAACTTCGTAGCTTTTGGAGTATACCAAGATATCATCAATAAATAACTCAAAAAAATCATCGATATATTCCTTGAAAACATTGTTCATTATATCCAAGAAAACAGAGGGTGAATTAGTCAGCCCAAAAGGAATTACTATAAACTCGTAATGCATATACCTGGTTCATAATGTAGTCTTCGAAATTTATTCCATCTACACACAAAACTGATGGTATCCAGATCGAAGTTCAATCTTTGAAAAGTATTCATCTCCATGATGTTGTTCAAATAAATCATCAATGCGAGGTAGGGGATACTTGTTCTTTATTGTTATAGCATTGATTTCCCTAGAGTCGATACATAACTTCATACATCCATCTTTCTTATTAATAAAAAGAATAGGGGCTCCCCATGGAGAAACACTAGGGAAAATAAATCCCTTATTACTTAATTCCCCTAGTTTTTTGTTTAGTTCCACTAATTCCACAGTGGCCATTCTATAAGGGGTTTTCGATATGGGCTTTGAACCGGGAATTAAATCAACGGAAAACTCAATTTCTCATTCCGGAGAATGTCCAGGTAAATATTCCGGAAACACATCTACATATTATTTCAAAATAGGTACATCCTCTATTTGAACATTCATTTTCTCACCCACAGTTATTTCGTTATCTTCCTCCCTGGTAGTTGAATTTAGTTGAGCTACTGGGGGTGGATCTAGATAAGAATCAGGTGGTGATGATTCTATTCTAAAGATAAGGTGTTCCTTAGCATAATCATCAAAAATCTTAACCTCCTTCTTATTATAATAAATCCTCGAATCTTTTTCTAAAATCCAATCCATACAGAGGATTATATCAAACTCAATCATAGGTATGGAGATGATATCAGAAGATAAATAACATTATATACTCTAATGGGTACTGATTCAAAAAACGTTGTTGCAATGACACTTCCCTAATGAGTTTTAATGGACAAATCCTTTGTTAAATCAACTTGGAAATGTCTAATTTTCTTATAAAACTCGGAAGATATGAAATAATGTGATGATCTAGAATCAAATAAAGAATTTTCTAAACTTGAGGAAACCATTAAATTGCCTGCCACCATGTCTTTCAGAGCATCTATCTCAGTAGAAGTGATAGAATAAGCATGACATTGATCCCTTGGCCTTTTGAAAGGTATGTTTCCATGACGCTTAGGATATTAATTTTCATAATGTCCCATCTCCCTGCAATTGTAGCATTGAACATCGGTAACTTCTTTCCTCCCCTTGCAATCATGAGCTTGGTGGTCATTTTCACCACACTTGTAATAGACTTGAATTACTTTTTAAAAAGTACTGGGGTGTTTCTTCCCACATTTACTGCAAGATGGATATTCAACTTTTCCTTTCATCCCCTTATTTCCATTTCCAGATTGATCAGCAGATCTCTTCTTCTCTTGCTTTGCTTTAATGTCATAAGAAATAGAGAATTCTTTTTCTATCTTGATAGCACATGAGAAAATATCTCCATATGATGGGAAGGATTATGAGACTAATGCTCGATGGAGAGACGGTTTTAACCCATAAAAGAAACAATTAATCTTACATATTGGGTTCTATATATAATCTGCAACATTCATTGCTAACCCTGTAAAGTAAGCCACATACTTTACGACATTCTCATCCTCCTTTTGGCTCAGGCTCAGAAATTGTCTTTCCATATGCACTTGATGGTCAAGAGGAAAGTATTTTTCAAAAAAAATATCTTTAAACTCCCTCCATTCCATACTTGATACTTCATCATCTTCCTTTTTATTTTGAATCAATGACCACCATTGATCAACATCTCCAATGAGGCAGTAAACTGCCATGATTACCTTTTCCTTTTCACTACTCCCCAAGGCGTGAAATATTTTTTCTATGGAATTTATCCATTTATCAGATACTAGTGGATTTTTACACACAGTGAATATTGGTGGTTTTTGCCTCACTAAGCGATCTAACATTGATCCTCCACGGTGCGGATCGGGGTGCTCCATTCGAGAATGGTTATTATTCATAACTTGAGTGAGTTGTTCCAGTATGGTGATTAGCTGATCAGCACTGGTTGCATCACCAGCTCCACTATAATTATCTTGTGTAGGAGGAAAATACCTCCATGGAGTGTGTGCATTGGTACAGTTTCCATTCCATCTACTAGGAACCATTTCTAAACAATGGCATAAACTAGATCAGTTTATGAATCAAAATACATAATTCCATACTTGTAAAACACTTAATATAAATTTATCTATTTATGGATATAATACATAATCATTAAAAAATGTATTATTTGAGGAATTATATACTCATAAACCCTTCATAATGGTTTGTAATGAAAATGAGAATTATCCTAAGCATATCCCCCGGGAGTGTCATATCCAAGAGTGCAGCAAGACCCATTGTCGTGCACCAGTTCCCATTCGAGTATAGCTCAAAAAGGTGTTTTTGGGTTTTACCCCTACATACATTTTTACCAAAGACAACTCTACCTGATCGTATCTAGATCGGTATTTATTTCTCAGAAAACTCACAAAATCTCTACAATAAATAATTTTTTGGAAGTTATTCTATACTAATCCTTGAAGTCAATGTTTGGTCTATGTCCTCTAATCAGAGTTTATCTAAATCTAGCTTCCAAGGTTTGTACTAAACCTCCCTCTGATTGAAACTGTAACTCCACGACACCAATTACCCAGAGTCGGTGCATTATTACATAACATTGGCATGATCACAAAAGATCAAGTCTCGAAAGACCGATTAGTTTAGTAGCCTTGGAAACATTATATATATTCATATGTCTTACATTTCATCATAATGTAAAAAAAACTACAACAACATCTTTCCTTCATATCCCCTCATACATTCCCTGCATATAATTCATAAAATACTTCTTCACATCGTGGGAAAAATTAAAACATTGAAAGGGGTGAGCTCGGATGCTCTGTAAGGATAACAATATAGAGGAAACTTTCATAAATAAACATAAACATTTAAGGATATTTATAACTAAAGCAAAATCCTTTTAAACATGAACTTTGGAATAATATGGAAATGATAAAATGAAATAATTCCATTTACATATTCACATGGATATTCTACTAGTCGAATAATCATATGCAATATCGATAACCACTTTCATATTGATGGAATGCATAATGCCAGACTATCATAACCAAATAGTCAAGGCCTTGTGCCAAGACTACAAATAATATTTTTCAAGGCCTTGTTCCAAGACACTAGTTTGTCTCTTGATACCTACCTATGCATCGAGGAGCTATAGCGGTCTCCACCCATCACTTATTAAGTCCAATGCATTCCTCATATGAACAGGTTTAAACATAACATAAACATTTTTATTAAAAATATCATACAAAATGTCAATACATTATCCATAAACCATGAATGGTGTAAAAATAACACATAATTAGTCAAAAAAATCACAAAACCTTCAATACTATGTGGAAGTATAGTATCATAATAAATCAACTTCAAATAAGCTTAAAATCCATCAAAGGATGTTGACATAGATTGAATAAAAACTATTTGAGATAAATATCTATTTTTTTGAAATCAATTAAAAGTCACATGATTATAAAATAAAACATTTATTTTGAAAAAATATTCTTATAAACTTGTAAGGGAAGCTTTGAAGATTTTATGACGGTGGAAAATAGCCGCACCCGCCGTATAAGTTAAAAAACATTCTTACCATAATTCAGTCTAAAATGTTAAAAAAGATCTTGTTTGGAAAATGGCGGAAAGATTCATTTATAAACATCTTATAAAAAGTAAAACAAGGTTATAAATGACTTTAACCCATATTCTGTAAAATAGTAATAATGTTTTGAAATATATTTTTAAGAAACATGGATGTGGATGATAAAGAGGTCCCAGTAGATAATTACCTATAAACAACCTCGGATAATGAAGAGATTGTGAAATAAACCCATACCATATACATTAACTTGGTCGATGGTAGGTTAACCTCTTGTATAATTTTGAAATTAATGTTATTAAATTATGAAAGAATCATATACATTAATATGATATCATATATGATCTTTTAACATTGGTTTGTTAATAATATCTTAGTATTATCGTCATTCCGGGTGTTCACTTACTCATTTTCTTTTATATGTATTGTTACATAATCATTGTTTATTATCCATAGGTTTAATCATATTCATATCCATAATTATATCATGTCCTTAATCATTATTTATAATCATAAAATGAAAATTATTTTTTAATGAATACGATGGGGAATGAATCTCATCGCGTCCGTGGAGATGGTAGTCCGTACGTACGAACGGGAGACAATATCATTCATTTGATATTAAAATAATATCTAATTGGATGGTGTATCATATATAAATAATAATTATCATGTTATATTTATTATTTACATGAAATAAACATCATTATTATACCCATCCAAATAATTATGTATTGAATAACAATTACACCATGACGTGGAGACGGTAAGCCGTACGTAAGCACGTATGGTGACATGTCCTCTAAGGAAAGGATAGAAAACTGAATATGGTTGGATCATATTTATAATAAAATCACAATATATAGAAGATACTTGAGTTATTATTTTATAAGGGGAATAAAAAAGAATGAATAAGTGGAAGATGAAATGAACTTGAAAGAGGATGGTGAAAAAATTACCTCTTCTTCAAGTTCTTCCTTTTGACTTGATCAAATGGGCTCCATATAAAGGCTTTCTGATCAAACTAATGACTCTAGGTTGAAGTGAGGGAAGTTGAGAGCATATTTGGGTAGGGGATGGCCGAACCAAAATGCTTTGAAGGTATGAATTTGAGGGAAGGGGAGTACCCTTTTATAAGAGGGGTGAGAGGCCCTTAGGAAAAACTAAAAATATTATTTTATAATAAATTCATATTCAGTTTATAATGGCTCCAAAGTTACTTATTTAGAGGCTAAGGTGGGGATGGATATAAATACTCTAAACCAAAAGATTTTAATTAGGTTTCGGTCTCTATATTAACTTTATCTTTTTTATTTAACTCTTAGTTAAATAGTTTTACATTTACCATGTCTCTTTTTAGTTTTATATTATATGGTTAATAAATATACTATAACAGGCCAAGAGAACCCCAAGTGGTTAATTATTAATATTTATAACCTTATCGATGTCATTTCTCTGATCCTTATCGTTTTAGGAAATTAATATCAATTAATAATATAATATTTGTTTTAAATACTCCTTTTTGTCAATTTTGACACTATTTAATAATTGATTTTTGTTAAAGTCTTAACAACTTTATAAATTCGAAAAAAAAACAATTAAGTAATCCTAACATGTCATACTAACATATAAATTAGTGAAATTTATAAAAAGTCTTAAATTTCATTTATTTTTATATTTATTATATCAATTATTTTAATATTTCATTAATTAGGTAATCACTACATCACCATTGTGTCTTAAATTAATGAAATTATTTAATGTCTAAAAATTAAAAATAATATATAATTATGTAGGAATTATTTTTAGATTTAAAATGAATATTTTTAATCTAATTTATCTTATGTATAACCATATATTAAAAACGTTTTAGTTATTTAACTTTGATTTTATCTCTTTCAACTCTTCTTTGAAATAAATAATAATAAATGTCCTAATCTAATCCAAGTGGACCAAAGAGGTTTATATTTTATTCCTAAGGTTGTTTTGGTCGAATTATAATTAGCCAATAGAATTAAGGCAAGTGTTAGGGAAATAATAATATCATTTTTACCCTTAATTACCCTATTTACTTTTTACCGTGGAAAATAAAATTAAATGGTTACTATTCACCAAAAATTATTTTTATTGTATTGATCCACATTTTACCCCTTGATATTAAACATGTCTCTTGGATTTTTGAAATTTCACTCAAAAAAGTGGTCAAATTATGTTTTATGTGAATTTTAAAATTCTCATAGGTGGTGGGTAAAAGACGGTGAAAAGTTCAACAAAATTTAAATATATCTAAAATTAATATAAATTGACTTCAATGAATTACATTGAAATTATATAGGAATTATGTATCTATTTTGACCAAAAAATAAATTTAAATAAAATAAATAATTATTTAAATAAAAAGTTTGGTTTAACTAATAACTCAGTGTTTTTCAATATTCATAAAAATTTGAATGTTTTCAGAAAAACAGAAAAAGATTCACCCTAGGATAATTTCGATATTCCAAATCCAAAAATGAAGTCCATTTTGAAAAAATTAATATTTATAAAATTTTAAAAAGTGGATATTACTATTCATAACGGCTAGTTTGATTGGTTGTTGTGTGTGTTAGAACTCGAAGTTGCGTACAACACACGCTACTGTATTATTCAAACAAAAGCGTATCGTGGAAGCTTAGGGTGTTACATATATACTGGTTCAAGAACAATATATAAGTTTTAATAAAAATATTATAATTTATCTTAACCATAAAAATCGATTTATTACCAACTTTTAATATGTTAATGAAAACCAAAACTCATCAGCCAAGAAGGCGATGAATCGACACCACATGAACGATGTTTTCATTTTTAGAAGAAATTTAGAAAAGAAGAAACATGATGATATATATTCCATTAAAACATCAAAATTATAGTATATTTATGATAATATACATCCCATGAACCATTTAATAAATAGGTTTAGGAGTTCATAATATAAGAAAATAGAATAAAAGTGAAAGAGGGAGGGTTTTACCTCATGAGTGTCATCTCCTTGAGAACCTCCATAAGACACTTTGAAATGGTCTTTTGGTGACACCAATGAGAACATAACATTGTAAAGAGGTTTGGGAGATTAATTTTTAATAATATAAGAAATATAAAAAACATTATAAGGTGTTATGAGAATGGTTTGTAATGAGTGGTGTTTATAGTCGAGGTGATGGTATTTTGATTATTTTATTCATTAGTTTACTATTTTGGCTCAATAATATCAATAGTACTGATTTGTATGACTAAATATATTAAATAGATATTTTTTATGAAATAATTATTGATTTAATATTCTCGACATCATCCAGGACTTAATAAATCATTTATTTTCTTTTAATGTAAAATACCATAAATTACTTTATTTCACTATTTATAAAAAAATTCAACTATTTTAAAAAAAACCCTAAAAATTAATCATAAAAATTTTATGACGTGTTTATTTCAAAAAAGGAATCCATTTTATGAAAATAATTTGTTAAATATGATAAATTTAATTTTTAAATAAAATCATCATTTATTTGAAAGATATAGATTTTAATATTATAAATGATTTTGAATCACTTTGAAATATTAATTATTTTCTCATAAAAGTATCATATAATTACTATTATATAATATATATTTATAAATATTTATTTATGAGAATAAATTTTCATTTAAATATTTAGATTAATTATAAGATAGAAAATAAATATTTATGATTTATAAAAATTCAACCCTTAATATATCGTTTATAAAATATTTATTTACATATTCCATCATATAAATATATTATATTTTCATTTATGAGAGACCTAAAATTTATTTATAATTTTATAAGTGAGGTTATTATCCTAATAGAAACTATACGATTCCTAATAGTGACATTACTATTCAAATGGTCCAATTAATATCTAATTGTATGACATAGATCATTTGTGGAATATAAACTATTGAATAAGATGAATTTATTTAAATGATATATACCATAAAATATTATGGAATTACATTATTCCCTCTATAAAAAACATCATACAATAACTATATATAATTCAACATAGTAATTTTTTTGAAGTTCTTCATCAAAATTTCATCTAGTTCCCACATTTCCTCTTCAATTTTGTGATCCTTCTAAATCTCCATTACCATCTGAGTCATCTGATTCCTCAAAACTTGTTCTCTAGTGTATAAAATATGGGTAGGATCTTCATAATAAGATAATTTAGGTTCTAATTCTATTTCATCTGATGTGAGAAAATGTTTTGGTTCTGTCATATTCTTCCAAACCAAATATAAGTGGAACATGTCATTTACATGAGAAAGTCTAGGTGGCATTTCGAAATAAAAATCCACTGCTCCAATTATGCCTAAAATTTCAAAAGGTATGATGTACATTGGTCTTAAATTCCATTTATTAATGAAACTTAAACCATCCTTCTGTGGAGATACTTTCAAAAAAACTTGATCTCCCACTTGAAACTCCAAATCCGTTATTCGGTTGTTACTATAACTCCTTTACATAATTTGAGCTACTTTGATATGGGATAGAATAGTATTTACCTTTACTATTTCTTCTTCCAAAATTTCATGTCTAAAATGTTTCCTCTCACCAAATTCATCCTAGCAATTTGGAGTATGCCATATATTTCTACAAAATGATTTATATGGTTCCATTTTAATACTAGAATGTAAACTATTATTGGAGGAATCATTTTCCAAAGGAAAATAAGGACCCCACATACATTGAAAGTAAAGTGACCAAGTACTCAACATATATTATAATGTTGTAATAGTTCTTTTAGAAAATCCATCAGTTTGAGTGTGATAATAAGTACTAAAATAAATCTTAGTATCAAAAGCCTTATAGAGACTATTCCATAATTTTGATGTAAAAGCGAGATCTCGATCAGAAAAAATTAATATAGGTGCACCATGAAGTATTAAAAATTTATTAATATAGAGTAATGAAATTCAATTCAATAGAAAATCTCACCTTATAGAGAGGGAATGTGCATATTTGGAAGGTAAATCGAGAATTACACATATTGCATCATTCAGTCTTGGAGTATTTGGTATTCCACAGAAAAAATACATATTAACGTCATTGAATTTCTATGTATAAATCTGTATAGGTTTTACGAATTTTCTAGTATGTTGTCTTTCAATATTCCCCAATTGAAAAACTATATATATTGATACATAATTATCTATTTCCAACTTCAAATTATCACAACAAAAATGTTCCCTAAAATATATATACACCATAGTGATACTATGGTGTATTGAGAAATTCAGCCTATGAGCATCTTCTAATAAATACCCTTTTATATCAGGTATAGAGGGGGCACAATTCCTATTCCCAAATATCAAAATTTCATATTCATATATTATGCCTACCAATTTACCATCATTCACAACTATGTTTTTTATTTTAAAATTATCATATTCGGACTATGATCTTTTTATCCTTTCTAATAAAGGTGATTAAAAACAATTTGAAAAATTAGTGATTTTTCACCAAACCTGATAAATACCATATCTATATTTACCAGATCCAAGTACACAAGATCCCTATCAATCATAATTTTGTTTAGATCTCGATGATCATTCATGCTAAATTCCTCCACTACCATAATTTTTTTTCCTTATTTTGTAGTGTATTGGAAATTCATAATCATAAACTATCCAGAGCCATACCCTTTTCCACATGTTGAGTTACTTCTAGGTGAATTTATATTTCATAGATTTTTTAATCTATATATTTCTCACATATTTCACCATAGAGATAGTTTCTCCATATATGTAGGGAAAAGATTTCAACTGCTAACTCAAGATAATGAGTTGGATAGTTCTATGCACGTGTTTTTAACTACATTAACTCCTATGAAATATCTATATCATTCTACATAAGGACAAAACCATGTATGTTATTATATGAATCACTATAAATAAAAAATAAATATTTTCCTGATGGTAGAGTCGCGATTAATGAAATATCGAATCTCCACTTCAATTAATCAAAGAATTATTCACATTCCATTATCCAAAAAACATAAACCATTTACGAGTAATATTGGTTAATGAGTTTTATAATCAAAATATTTTGAACAAAACACCAATATCAAAATTCTAAAGTAGTGAAATTATATACCTTGATTATGCCATATAGTCTAAGAAATTTTATAACTTCCTTTATATTTCTAGGACCAACTCAGATTCTATCCATGGAGATGATATGTACATGAAAAGGGCAGTTTGAAGCCATAATTCGCACTTGATAAAATTTCACTATAACTATTTTCCCCAAAGAGTCTCCAAAATAATACAAACGTGGATATAATAGACCTTATAGTTTCTGGAGTACAACAAGTTATCATAAATAAATACTAGAATAATGTTAGAAACATATTCTTTGAGTACTCCATTTATTAGATCCATAAAAATAAGGGGTGAAATAGTTATACAAAAATGGAATTACTATATTATACAAATTTTCATACCATGTTTGAAATAATATCATTGAAATATCTTTTTCTTCACATGAAATTGACTTTATCTAGAAAAGATATCAATTTTTGAAAAATATTGAGTTCCGTGAATTTTTTCAAATATGTCATCAATGTGAGGTAGCAGATACTTGTCCTTTATGGTAATAACATTGATATCCCTAAATTCAATGCATAGCCTCATTAATCCATATTTCTTGTTAACAAAAAGAATAGTATCTCCCCATGATGAAACACTAGGCCGTATAAATCCATTATCACTCAATTCCTCTAGTTTTTTATTAACTCTATTACCTCCACCATGGCTATTATATTAAGAGCCTTTCATATAGGTCGTGAAACTGAGATTAAATCAATAAAAGACATAGCTTCCCAATCTAGATTATTATAGGTAATTCCTCTAGATATACATCCATATATTCTAGTATAATATGTATATCCTCAATTGGAGATCACATTTTTATTTATTAGGTTTTATCTTCTCTTCTATACCAATAATATCATTTATAAGAGATAATAGAACTGGAACAAGATGTTAATTAGATGATGAATTCCCCCAATAAAGATAATACATCCCATAGCATCACTACAAATAATAATTTCCTTCTATTTTCAATAAATTTTTTGATTATATTTTGAAATCCGATATATATCATGTATTATATTAAAATAAACCTTATGTATGATAATAAATTCACAATTAGAG
The DNA here is from genome assembly GCA_963277665.1 of Viscum album. Lineage (NCBI taxonomy): Eukaryota > Viridiplantae > Streptophyta > Magnoliopsida > Santalales > Viscaceae > Viscum > Viscum album. The sequence goes on from OY728128.1 coordinate 475,018,747, forward strand.
CACATTTATGTGTCTTAATAGGAACTAATCAACAAATATTTATGGAAATAATTATCCCATGAGGATTTTTTCTCTGAAATATCCATTGTTAATTTGAATCCTAATAAATATTTTTATATTAAACTAAGAAGATATAAAAGAATTTAATGATAAAGAATCAAATAAATCTTTTACGAAATTTTATGAGATAAATAATGTACCTCTCAGCACGTTAGTTGGATGCTCAACATCAGTTGTTGTGATTGAATAAACATGGCATTGTTCACTGAGAATTTTTTGGGAAATTTTCCATTCATTTATAAAGAATTTATGTGCATAATATCCCATATCCTTACATTTGAAGCATTTCACATTGCCTACTTCTTTCATTCCCTTTCAATCATTGTTCTCGTGGCCTTTTTCTCTACACATGTAAAAATCACTCATTCTGAATCGCAAGTGCTATATGATGTGTCATTCTACAAATATATTAAGTGGGAAATTATATTATTAACTTATTCCATTTTTTCTTTATTTCCTATTCTAGATTACTCATCATTACTATTCTTATCTTTATTCCCTTCGAAGACACGTGGCTTAGAAAAATCAATCTTCATCTTGATAACACATGATACTATAACATCATATGATAATAATTTTTAGGTGGGTATCTACCTTCATATAATTGGTTTAATAGCATCAAAAAAACATTTAATCTTATTCCTTGTATTATGTATATTGTCTATATCATTCCTTGATAACATTTTAATGTTGGATTCATACATAGTAACGTTTTCATCCTATTTCTATCTCAGAATCAAGTATTTCTTCTACATTTTCACTCACTATTTATAAGAGAAATATTTTTCCAAGATAATTTCCATAAAATAATTCCATTCTATATTTTAAATTTCATCATAATCTATTTTTTTGAATTAATGATCAACATTCATCCTCATCTTCCAATATTCGACAAATTTCCCTGACAACCTTCTCCATTTAATAACTTCCCAGAGAAAGTTGTATCTTCTCTATGGAACATATCCATTTCATAGATATAAATTGTTTTTTAGTCCTATTGAATAATTTTGGTTGTTGTCCCATGAATCTATCTCTCATTATTACACCATATTATCGATCAGACTTCTCCATGAGAATAATGTTATTGTTTATAACATGAGTCAGTTATCCTATTATAGTTTAATGTTTTCAACCCTTATTGAAACTCCATCTCCCCCATATTTATCTTATAAAGAGGTAAATACCTAAAAGGAATACATGAATTGATATGATTTCCATTCCATTTACATGGTTACATTTTTTAAAAAATGGAATATACTAGATTAGATCCAAACATTATAAAAACTAATTGATAATCTCAAAACATATGAATCACATAAAACTAAATTGAAAATTTGTGTAGAACTACTCTCTAAATAATACCCTTGGTTTCATTTGGAATATTTAAAAACATATTCATAGGGATTAACCCCCACATAAGTGTTTTCATAAATTTATTTTTGATAGTTTGAACTAAATTTCCCCTAATTCCAGCTATAATGACCCCGACCACAGTAACACAGATCCAGTGCCTTACTTTATCACATATTCATAATAAAAAAGAAAGTCATAACCATAAATAATGACTAGTTTTTCATATTTTGAAGACTAGATAAAACCATAATAATTGCATTGCAGCTTTAAATGAAATAAAATATAGTAACTCCATTGGAGATATACATATTATCCAAGATTATCCCTTCATATCGAACATAATATATATATATTAATCTTAGGTACAATAAAAAATAATGAATGGGTGATATCTATTTCTTAGTAAGGGTATGCATAGAATGTAAGATATCAAAAAATTACAATAAGGAAAGGTGAATAACTAAAAAACAAACCATTAAAACATAATCTTTAGCATAATATGGAATTGATAAAAGATAATGAAATAATGCAATATAAAGAATAATATTAGAATAATATTTATCCATTGATATTATACTAGTAAAATAATTACATGGATTATAAATAAATATTCCAATAATGATGGAATTCATAAAGCTAGATAACGTAAACATATCATTAATGCCTCGACCATGACGTCTAAATGAATGGGTAAGGCCTCAGCCAAAACCTGGTATAGTTTTTCTCAAGAGACCTAACGATGAATAAATCTTCTATAGAAGACCCTTCCCAACACATACGAAGTTAAATTAATTCCCCATATAATAGGGTTGAAACATAATCAATATATAAAGATATACTAAAACTAGTATATGTAATGTAAATAATTTCCCCAATCATTAAACATAATCATAAGCTATCATGAGTACTGTGGAGAATGGATTCAAGATAGTACATCGCCAGTCAAAATAACCATAAACCACGTGATAAATCATCATAGATGGTATCATATGACATCCAACTCAATTAAGAAAAATCTTCAATTGAAAATTTTGATTTAAATGAAAATAATCTAACAAAATAATTCAAAATTTCATGAGATAAATAACATTTGTTTAATTTGAAATCACTAATTAAGAAATATATGAATTGTTAAAAGAAATTTTTTTCTTTGGAAATAATATTTTAATCATGTAATGGATTCCATAAAATATTAAAGCTTCATGAAATTGGGAAAACCATCTCATTCGATATATGTTTAAAAAACATTTCTTTTAAATATTGAAAAAAGAAACATTTTGACGATTATTTTTTAAGAAAAGAGTGAGAGTTAACCAAATGAAATAATTATGGGTAATAGATTTAAATCCACGTATAACATTTTTGAATACAAAAAAAGATAATAAGAATTAATTTGATACATATTAATTTAATTACATAATAATTAGAGTAGATGTTTAACCCAAATAATGGAAATTCGGTTAAGAATTTCCATACCACATTGCCAATAGTCGACCCATATGCCCCAGAAAATAAATGACCATCAAATGAAACATTGAATACCATTAATATAAAGAGATTAATTATATGATATATCAATTTTCATTATACATAAACCATACACAAGTAATAATTGGTGAGTAAAAAATTTCTCACAGAAAGAAAAGTGATATGAGATAACTTCTATATTATGTCAGAAAGCGTTCTACACCTATACATCATGTCCTAAAAAAATTACGTTTATTAAATACATATCTAATAAACTATTAAACATATATTTTTCATATTATAATTATATTAAGTTCCTTTATGGGAATTTTTATGTGTTAAAATTTTCAATTTTTATGTCATGTGAGCGTTCATTTCTTGTTTTTATATATGGTTCCCTTGTTTTAAATCTGGGAGGTTTTGTAAAATGGAAATAAATTTTCCAGATGAAAAATTATTTTTTATTATTGAAATATTAGATGATTATATTCTAACATATATAATTTTTCATAATTTATATTTATGATTTATTGTATAAAATGTTGATGAAAATGTCTTAATTTATTTTGGTAGTTTTTACGACCTTCATGAACTATTATCATTTTATTAAATATTATATTTATATACTGGTTCATGAAAATTAAAAAAATTTATTACACATATTATAATATTTTTTAATCATAAAAATATTTTTATGACATAACTTTAAGGTGTTGATGAAAAAAACTCATAATCCACGAAAGTATTGAAACGAAACCTCATAAACGATGTTTTGATTTTTTGAATAAAATGGGAAGATAAGGACTTGATGATGAATATTCAATTAAGATAATAAAATTATTGTATATATATGATAATAGATTAAAAATTCCACTTTTTATTGGGTTGGTGATGAGGTTATTGGAAAATAATAGAGGATAAATGAGAAAGAGGGAGGGTTTTACCTCTTTAGTGTCGTCTCCTTATGAATCTCATTAAGGCACATGGAAATGGTCTTTTGGTGACATAAGATATACTGGAACATGGGGAAGAGGTTTAGGAGAAGAATATTTACTAATATAAGGGACATAATAATCTTATAATGTGTGAGGAGTATGGGTGGTGATGGTGGTATTTATAGTGGAGGACAAGGGTGTTTTTTGACAAGTTTATTCATCAGTTTATTATTTTGGATCAAGTCTATCAATATTATTGATTCTTATAACAAAAATAAATTAACTAGAGGATATTATTAATAAATAATGTGTGACTAACTCATACCTACATCATCCATGAATCAGTAATTCATTTATTTACATATAATGTTAAAAACTATAAACTTTCGTATTTCACTATTCATAAAAAATTTAACTATTTTAGAAAAATCCAAAAAATTGCCCCTAAAAATTTTATGACATTTATATTAAAAAAATGGATTTATTTTTTGGAAAATAATTTTATAAATATGTGTAATTTATTTATTAAATAAAATATTCATTTATTAAAAAATGTCGATTTTAATATTAAATCAATTTTGAGACACTTGGAAAAATTAATTATGGACTGATAAAATTATCTTAAAATTATAAAAAAAGAAGATTATAATTTAAAAATATTATATATTAAAAATAATATTTAATTTAAATCATTATATTAATTATAAAATTATAGATAAACATTTACCTTTCAAAGAATACAAACACTTAATTTATCATTTTAAAACACTTTTTTACTTATTCCATGAAAATAATATGTTATATTTTAATTTATGGGATAAATAAATTTCATTTATACCTTATTGGGTGATGTTATTACCCAAGTGGCCACATTACTATTCATCTAGTGGGAATTATAAAATTACATACACATAATTCAAATCAAGTCTTCAGGATTTGAATTACAGGCCACCTACCTCAAAGTTCATGAAGAACATTCCACAATGGATATTCTCATATTTAAGAAGTTTAATCAAGAACACAGAGAGGAATGAGATATAGATTGGAATCATAAATCCATGATCAAAATAATAATGATATAAAAACCAAGATCAAGATCCAATAATGGATAAAAATATATTTTTATCCTAGAATTAGTGTGGAATGGAGAGAGATAATGAGATATAAATATGAAGATACTACATAACTAGGTGGTGAAAATCTTTAATTGTCACTTCAATTCAACAATAATGGAAGTTATGAAGCCTCATAATCTTTTTAAGAGCATTCAAATTACTGAAATAGAGCTTAGGGTTAAACTATGTCTGATTAGGAGTTAATATGGGGTTTTATAAATTTTTAAAAACTAATTTTTGGGTTAAATAAAATTCATTTATGGTTTGGTGGGAAGAGGAGTAGGATTTTCCAAACTATGCCTCATAACAGTGCACCATTTCTATTGGGGAGGGGGTCTCACATATTCTATTAATAGTGTTCATGACTTGACAAACTGTCCTCCAATTGTGAAAAGCCTATTTTTCATGGGTGGCATGGTTTGTTGGGACAAGGTGCACGATTAGGGAAAACTGTTTTCCAACGATGTGATTCCCTCTTTTTTCTATTTTCTAAAACATTTATCCAATAATCCCTTAGGTAAAATCCAAAAAAAACGGATCAAAACCACAGAATGTTGTTCCAATAAACGACCTTGAGACATCATGAGAATAGGTTGGCATTTTATAAACACCCCACCTTATAATAGATCATCATTGAGCTGTACTCCCCTGAGTATCTAAAATTCTGTGTAAAAAAATTGGGCCATAGAACCCAAATATCCACATCCCTCTCAAAATATTCCTACCGAACACAACCATGTTTCACAATTCATGAACTATCAATATGTTCATTCCCATAAACACTTTCTTACTGTGGTCTATTACACATATGAGATGCTGCTCAAAGAATGCATCTATCTCATGCTCAATATCATCCACATAGATCACTTTAGAAGGGTTGGTGTGAAACCACCGAGGTTTTGAAACATGGAAAACATCTTTTATTTCACTATATCTCTATAGAAGAGCCAATCAATACACCTTCATACTAATTCTCTTCCCAACCTCAAATAGTCCAGCGAACCTTGGTACCAGCTTACCCTGTCTTCAAATACTACAGTGAACCAACCTAGGTGACACTTGAAGGAATACACGATCACCCTATGTAAAACCTAAGGGTCACATACATCTATAAAATAAAGTTATTTCTACTCTGAGCTATTGACATATAATTTCATATTAGTTGAACCATATCTAACATCTCTTGCACAAGACACAGTCCTAAAAACTATGAAGTACCTGCCTCCACCCAAAATAAAGGTGATCTAAAAGTCTTACTCAAAAGTGACTCATATAGTTCCATCTATATAGTTTCTTAATAAAAAAATTAATGGTAAGATATAAAAGATCAAGGTGATTCTACAAAGACCCACTAAATCTATAAGACACACTTGTATCATATCCTAAAGAACCTACATAGTATCATCTAATTTCTCATGTATCAGTGGGTGGAAAGTAGTGCTCAACAAAACATACAAACCTAGAACCTTGTTCAATCCCTTAAGTAATTATTAATTGAAGCATGAATTATAGTATATAACTATAGAATGTTGAAACCTATGCAGATAGACTAACTCTCATACTTATAACTATACCTATTGATCCACTGAGAAAGTCTCCCACAATGGAATGAAATGAAATAAATTTTTGAAGAAATCTTCAATAACCCAAACAATTTCATTATTTTGTGACATCATTGGGATACCCAAATAAAAATAAATGGTAACATTACCCAACATCCATTTCGAAATGTGATATATCTATGATAAACCACCCGGTCATTGATGCTTAGATTTCACAAGCTGAAAATTGTAGCATCATGTGATGAAACACCATATCTCTTATTTCATGACCATCCACAATAACTATCAACCTAGTTAACGATACATTTTGGTCACAATTATATTTACCACCCACATTGAGGAATGAAATTTACACATCATCTCCTACTATATAATCGTAGGCAATACAATATTGTTCCTCACATAGATGATCTCATTCTCATATATGTACTAATCAAGAGGTGAATTCTCCCCTTCATAAATTTTCCTAAATGCCAAACACTTAAAAATCCTCATACTATCTTTCCCTTATCCATATCAAAAGTGTATACTCCACTTAAAATGAAAGGATATTCATCTTCTCATGACAATCATGAACCAGAACATGCAGATCATCTAGAATAGTCATCATCTTCCACTCAACACTAGACTCCTGAAGAACCTGAGGTTGTGTTGTCCTACTCAGAGCATTAACCACACTATTTCCCTTCCTATAAATATATTCTCTTTAAAAACAAATTACTTCATATACACAACCCATATCCATTACAAGATGTTAAAATATCTCTTCAAAAATATATAATTTAAGACCTTTTGATCTATATACATTGTAAATTTTTTCCCAATGGTTAATGTCACCAACACTTCAAATAATGAACCACTATTTGTAACCCAATTTCATTTGTATGGTAGTTCTGTTCATGTGGCCTCAACATCCTAGACCCATACAGCATAAATCAATCTCCCAACATCTACACTGCTCCAAGACAAATCCTAGAAGCGTTACAGAACACCATATCCTCCTCTCCAATCTCATGTAGGATCTAGATCAGTGTTGCTGTCAAGCGCTTTGTTAGCTTTTGGAAATAAATATCCCATATTATAGACCATTAAAACATTAATCACTTGTTTTTTAATCCTAAAAGTTGGGATGAAAAATTGGAAACTTCGTAAATGAACCTATGATAATATATATCGAATCCCATAATGCTATAGATATCGAAAAACATCTTGGTATTCTTCCAAGAAATAATGGCCTAATCATTATAAGGGTCCAAATATAGACCATACTATGATATTATGTGACCTATGTATTGTACTTGGTCAATCCTAAACTAAAACATAAATAGCTTGGCATATAGAAGATTCTCTCTCAGTGCACACAGGACGATGTCATGTTATTGGAAATGATCATCATGAGGCTTCGGGTAAACCATGATGTCATCTTTAAACACCACCACAAACTGGCCTAGGTATGGATGAAATATTCTATTCATCAAGGATATAAATACTATTATGCATTCGCCCAACCAAATGGAATTATGAAAAAAATAGGTCCTATCTACTTTGGAAAATAGACTACGACATATCAGAAGGATGAACTATCAATTGAAGAATCCATGATCTCAAGTCTATCTTAGAGTAAACACCAGATCATATGAAATCGAAAAAATATTACTAATACATGGAAGATGATATTGGTTCTTCATAGTCATCTTCTTCAAATTTCTATATTGAAAACAGAATAGGAATGTACCTTCATCCTTATTAGAGAACAACACAAGTGAACCCGAAGGTGGCATACTCAGATGGATAATTAATTTATCTTCCAACACCACTAGATGAGTTGGCTCTCTAGATTCTCATTCAGTTAATTTTTGTGTGGTGGAATAGAATCTTGCTCAACCACCTACATGAGCTTAATAAAAAATTTCACATCTCCCTCAAGTGGCATCCCTATGAAATATTTAGGAAACACATCCTGGAATATATTTAATATTGGTTGAATGAAAAAATAATTTACACCTATATTATCATACATGAGACTATAAACATAGATTCTATGCTCCCTTAGTAGCTAGTGGACTAGACATGCAATGAACATTTTGATATCCCATTATCCTCGGGGAGTATACATGTCACCCTCAAGAGAAGTAACAATAACTATCCTTCCTTAACAATCATTGTGATCATTATATGCTACGAAATAGTCCATACCCATAATTTGGTAAAATACATACTTGTCAAGGTTTTAATGATCCCACAACAAAATGATAGTCCCCAACTTCGAGAGAACACCATTTTCACAAATAGATATATCTAGATCATACTCCCAAAGGTGTATATATTGCTAACACCGTAGAAATGAACTCCAATCATAGGATCAAACCATTCACATCTTGTATAAAAATAAATTAATGAAAGGCCCTATAATCAAATAATGAACATATTATCATAGATTATATAAGAATAGTACCTACAACCATTGACAATCCAACCCCTCTATCCACTAGTGTAGGCTGGATGGCCTGAAATTGTCTTGTCCCTCTTCTCTATGATATAATCTGAACTCCTAGATCTAGACCACTCGGATGATATGGTCATTACTAGCGAGAATCATCATGTACACTACCTCTACCACAGCTCCAAGTATAACCCCATCATCAAAATTGATATGGTGTAGAAGATCCCCTACCCACAACCTAGTTCTATCTAGATCCTACATCACTACCCATCTATCGGGGGTTCCTACAAAACCTCTATAGATGTACCATCTTTCGCACCATGTGAACTATACTGGTATTTAGGGAAATTTTCATAAAAAATTTCATAACCTAGAAATGTAGTGACAAATCCCTCTAGGAAAATATAAAGCAACTAATCCCACCCTTTAGGTTCTATTCTACCCAATATCATGTTTAATATTATTGTAATGATGCTTCCTACTCTCAGAATCCATACGTCATGACCATCCAGCTGGAACCAAAAATCTTGGACTAGAAGCATCCCTTTGGTTTCTCTCATCTATGAGAGCCCGATCCACTACTTCATCAAACTATTCTAATTGAAAGAGGTTTACTTGGGACTTAATATCACATTTAAGTCTATCCTTAGCCATCTCATCTCCTTTCAATGATGGGGAAAAGAGTTCAAAATCTATAAAGATACCAGAATAGTCCATCACATAAATTATTCCTTGATTCAGCCTCATTAACTCATCTTATCTCTCCTTCACCCATGTCTCACGATAGATGTGCTCCAATAACATCTCTAACAAGTCATTCCATAACATACCATTATCCTATCTTATTAAAGACTTAACATCCCACCATAATTTCATTAATCCTAATAGAATACAAGAATAAAAATTAATACTATTCTATGAAGGATTCCCAAAATGGTCAAGAACAGTTTATATGGACTCAATGTAGTACTCTGATAACTCAGGTCTACCCTCTCTAGTGAGAGTCATGGGGTGGGGAAACTAAAACTCTCTCATTAGATCATACATTCTTTTCACAACCCTACCTAGATTCCTTTTGTTGAATTGCATAAACTGAGAAAATTTCTTATATAACTAGTCTCTAACTTCCTCACTCGGTACTATTGGTGCCTAAATTTCTACCTCTAGAGGATCATCTCCAACCATTTTCTTATTTCTTCCTCTCAACAATAGTTTTCTTGGTGGCATATCTCTACAATTACAAAAAAACATCATTGTTCACATTACACAAGTTCATAAATTTTTATTAAGAGGGAAACACATCAAGGAACAATAAGTCTTTCCCCCACAAATTCGCTACTTGGTCAAAACCGTGATGTTATCACTACCCTTAAATATCTAATATCTTGTTCATGTTGAACAAAGAGAAAATCCATTATCATATTTTGGTATCTCATTTAGTTTCCCAATTATTCAAATTTTGAAATATTTTACCACAATCAATTTCATATTAGGAACTATTTTCAATTAAATTTCACTTGAAATGAAAAATATTCCAGGTTCAATAACATAAAGAAAACCCATTCTTCTCTTGTGTGCCTAAATTGATGCATGTAATAAACTAATACTAATTTCAATGAATGTTAAATGAATACTCAAATATTATTCCTTTTTTAGTGACAAGTAAAATAAATTAAAAAATTAAAAACATTTTTCACAACACCTAATATGTGCATCACCACAGGTGAAATAAAATCCAACAGCGACAATGCACATAAATAACAAAAATCATACCATGGGTACTTGGGATTTCCCATGTACATGGGTTTACAACTCTCATGCATAAGCTCATGAACAGATATCAAATATTCCATGTATCATATTTAAATTTACCAAATAGAAAGGAAAAATAAAATAAAAGAAATATGCCTTTGATACCACTTTGTGATATCCCGTCCTAGGTGCAACATGTAAGTGCCCCAAACTGGTAGGGCAAAAGACCTCAGGAGTGCCTCCCTGTATGGTAGTTTTTGTTGACTAGTATTTGGGGTATGATAACAATCATTGGAATACTATAACCCCTTTAGCATAGTAGTTTCATACTATAAATTAATAAGAAATAACCCAATGACATGTAACTAAAACTATGAAGACACTAGTATCACATGATGTCCAAAAATGGAAATAAAATATCAAAATGTAATAGTAGATATGCCATGCCAATATGTGTTATGTTTCAAAATGAAAAATAAAAAATAAATAAACTGATAACTCCCTAGAGGGTCCCGAACCTCGTATGGGTCCCTCATCCATGCTCCATACCAAATGATCCATATAACATAGGTCTTTTCCCTTATCCTTTCTTGAAAACACAATGTCTATTCAGGTACCGATTTTGAATACCATGTAGGGTGTGAGTAAAACTCCGTAGAACACTATAACTAGTGTCTAAAATAATATCCATTTAATAAAAATCATATATAGTTGTATAAAGAATAAATAAAATAAATATTGTAAAAAATTTCACTTATTCAATTACTCGTTATTTAACCACATTACACTTGTGTTCCTAGGGACAACCGATCTCTCAATAACTGCTTTGGCCCACGATAGAGTTTGAACTATCCCAAATAGAATATCATATATCTCAAAAATACATTTTTACCTTTATTTTTCTCAAATCAGATATGAATTCCATTGTTACGATTCATCATTTCAATTCAAACCATGACATTTTGATACAAGAAAACATGTCACACACATGATTATCTCTTGTGAATGACATTGTTACCATTCAAAATTAATTATCACAAGGTGGTCTTTTGATGCAACATACCATGTCCCACACACAATTATCACATATGAATGTCACTATTTCCATTAATAATTTTTTATCTCACTATAGGATTTCATTGTAGAAGACCATATCCCACACACAATTATATCATATGAATTCCATTGTTACAATTTATAATTTGTTATCACACTATGATCATTTGATGCAATAGAACATATCTCACACAAGATTTTCACATGTGATTTCCATTGTTATGATTCATCATTTCTTATCACACTATGTGCTTTTAATAAAGTAGACCGTATCCCACCCTAGATTATCACATAAAAATTTCATTGTTATCATTCATCAATTCTTATAAAACTATAGTATTTTGATGCAATATACTATTTACCACTCATGATTATCACATATGAATGACATTGGTACCATTCATTATTTGTATCACACTATGGGATTTTGATTCAGAAGATCTTGTCCCACACATGATTATGAAATTAATTACTTTTTCAATTAATTAATAAAATTCAATAATTGAATATACCCATAATTATATTATTTAATTCAACATTTAAATAATCATATCAATTCAATTAATTAATTCAACTCTTATATAATCACATATACCATATTAATTAAATAAAAAGTTAACTATTCATTTTAAAAAAATTCTTAACCACAACAATCCACAATAATTAATTCCATAATATATTTTTCCCATTCAAAAATTTCATCATAAACATAATTAATTAACTAATTATTTATATAATTAAAATAATATCAATACCTCCATAATTAATTCAACAATTAATTATTTTAATATAACAAAATTCGAAATCCCAACCATTCCCATTTATTATTTTGATAATTAATTAACCATTTTCCATAATCTCAATAACACATTATTTAAATGAACAGTTAATTATTTTAATTCATAATACAAATATTCCCAATTTCAAAGTCCCTCTATTAATTAGTTCACCAAATTAATTAATTCAACTTATGAAACTATGTTTCTAATTATATAATAGAAATTATAAAATTACATACAAGTAATTGAAATTAAAACTTTAGGATTTGAATTATAGAACACCTACCACAAAATTGTCAAAGAACACCCACCATCGGATTTTACCAAGTTGAATCAAATCAATCAATAACATGATGAAGAACGTAATTTATATTTGAATCCTAAATCCAAGAACAAATGAATCATGCTCTACGAATCCTAGATCCAGATCTAGACCCAAAATCTGATAATCAACTATTTTTTATGTGGGAAGAGGACTGTTTGAGAGATATATTTATAAATAGAAAGAAACTACATACTCGGGTGGTGCATATCATTAATTATCCATTCGATTCACCAATAATAAAGGTCATAATTCATGGAATTTGAGAAGGAGTTGAATGAGATATTAGGGTTGAACTAGGTCTTATTAGAGGTTAATATTGAGGTTTGGTATTTTTAGAAACTAATTTTCAGGTTAATTTAAAACCCACACATGATTTGTCCTACCGTGTTTTATAACAACACATATTTTCTAGGGGATGCACAATATCTCATAATAGAGAGAATGCCTTGAAAACCCATCTTCCAGACATGGAAACCCTATCAATCTTGGGTTTCCTGGTTTCCTGGGTTGTGGACCATATTTAGGGAAAACTATCCGCCAACCATGCACTACCCTCTATCTTCCATTTTCTAAAATTTTCACCCAATCCACACAAAGTTAAAACCAATACAAAAAGTAACAAACACAATGAAAAAATAGTACATGTAAATGATCCCAATACATATCCCGAAAAGGTTAGGGTTTTATAATATTTCAGTGGTATATATTGACTGGGTAGATGAATACATCCCACGTCATTGACATTATCGATGGGTACATCACTATCACATCAAGAGATAAATAAGTACATTAAATGTGTCTCAGGTTTGGATATCATATATATTTAAGTATATATCAATATAGTATCCAAATATGTTACATTTCACATGAGATGAAAAATCACATATTTGTTACATTTTACGGATGAAATGATTGACAACATACCAAAAAAACTCACTGATTTGCTAATACAGATGGCCTGTGTAAGAGGGGTCAAATTGTATGATGGTTTTAGAGTTAAGTATAAAACCAACCTCTAGTATTATAGAATATATATTGGGACATTGAACCCCTATTATAATATATAGTGTTAAAAATTCAATTTGATATACTTCATGGGCCATACGACATGAAAAACCAGTTTTATGTTTTAATGGAATAATTTTCTATTTTGATGTAATAATCACACTAAAGATAATCAAAATTTTTTCATAACCTGTATTCCCCCATAATTAAAATAGTACATCGATGAGGCAATTTCATAAATTGAGGGGTAAGTTATCATTTCCATTTCTAATATATATATTTCTTCGCATCCATATTGCAGGGAATGCAAAAAAGAAAATTTATTTTCATAATACAGCACAGTGGATAACTACGGTAATATCAATTGAGGAGAAACACAGTTGATCACTCACGCAATCTTATTCACCTAAAATAATTATTATTATTTTTTATTTATATCTATGAAGGTAATTAAATTTTATGAAATACGTGAAATTCTAAAAAGAATACTTACATGAAATGGAATAATGTGTTTATTTAAGAAATAACATGACAATTGGGGTTTTCTTATAGATTCCAACAGTCTACTTTTGGTGTATAAATTCATTTTTATAACTTAATCATTAAATTTAAATAACAAACTACATTTGTTTAATTAGTGTTGTGATGTATCGACTACCTTTAGAAATCAGAATTCCACCTCTTTCTGCAATAATTTTTTTTACCCCACTCCATCGAGATTGTGACACCTTATAGGGCCTTCCTCCATCATACTCTTTTTTATCCAAAAAATGGATCATTTACATAGTATAATGTTTTTATCTAGTAAAAGGGGGGGAAATTTTTTAACAAAAGTATAGAAATGAGTTTGAGTTTAGGGTCATGTTGGAAAATCACTACACTCATTAACTCCAATTTTTCTAACAACAAAAATAATAAATCATATGAATTTAAGCTTAGAATCAACAGGAAACACCTATTACCTACCCCATTCCAAACCATGGATTAGTCATCAATTTCTATGGTAAAAGGTCACTATGTAAACAATGAAAATAAGAGAATAAAATAAAAAATTATAGACAATAAAATAGAATAAGAATGAGAAAAGAAGAAGAACATATTAAAATAACAAAAATGGAAGGTGTGATAGATATAGATAGATAAGAAGAAAAAATTACATAAGAAATGAAAATTAAAATGGAAATGGTGTTGAAATTAAGATAATGGAAAAGGGAATAATAAGAAGATGAATGTGGGAATATGAAGAATTGATGAATGAATACAACATGATTAGAAAATTATGCATGAATATTATTTATTAAAAAATAAATTAAAATTACCTATGGAATAAAAAAATTAATATTTGAATATAAAATAAAAAGAAAATATAAAACATAAAAATGGAAGCATGAATTCCACAAGGATTCCCTTAGTGGTGATAGGATAAATCCTTGTCATCATTGGTTGAGATTCTATTTTATAGGAAAATGTGGATACCTTGATCTCCTAATCATAGTAAAGGTGGATTTTTTTTATCCCTCATATACCTCTTCATAATCACTCCCATAATAACCACTTGAAAAATTTGGACACTCCAACAGATCATGAGGCTTAAAAAATTACACACTGACCAAATATTTAGTGTCGAATTACTCTTAAGTGCACTATGTGCATAGCTCATGAATAGGATGCATGGACACATGGAATGTGGTGTAGGTGTAGGTATCAGATAAACAAATATTGGTTGTTTTTACTAGAAGACAAGGCTTCACCAAGCCCAGCATTTATCTAATTTTCAAAGTGGCAGAATGAGTACTTCAGATGGTCTTGATGTGGTCGGTCAAGGGTGATGAGGTGAAGCATGGTGTTATCAGTCAGTGAATTTTATAAATGTATTAAGCGTGAGCTTCAGTACTGTAATCCATTTAAGACTCTGGTTATTTTTGTGGTGGATGGAGATAGCAGATAATGGTATGTGGTGGAGTTGGGTGGCACCTTGTAACCAAGTTGTGGGCAATCAAAGATGGGTAGGGACGACAACGTCTGAGTAAATGATGAAAAATAACCACAATAACTTATATCCCACGTTGAAATGAGAGTGAGGGGAGTGATCCTTAATAGTTTCAAGTGTCTAAACACTATATTAGATCATAAGGTGGAGACAAGGTCACATTAGACATTACACACATTAAAATATGATCCACACCACACAAGCCATATATTGTATCAGGCCCAAGATAACCCCACAAAGGATTTACCACCCACATGAAACCTTTTCACAAGCTTGATACTCTCATGTATCTACCCTGTGCAGGCTACCCTGTGGCCCTTCTTGGTCGGCCGACTCTTAGGGGTCAGCTGGGTGGTTTGTAGGGTTGTAGTTGAGGGCTTTCCATGGATGGAAACTTATTTTTTTGGTAATGTCTTGAAATGATAAAGAACCAAATATAAAGATTTTAAATAATAATAATAAGACCAAATTAAAACTTTAAATTAAAAAATCATCACAATTAAATCAATTTAAATCAAGTTTAAAACATAATTTTTGAATTCCCATTTTTTTTTAAAAATGAATTATATTATATTAAACATTAAAAAAATCCAAATCCTTAAAAATTCCAAAAAAAATCAAGATATATTAGAGTGTCTAATATCAATATAATTAAACAATGATTTTACTCAGTTATAAAATTTCAGCACTGAATTTAGATGGAACTAATGTAACCATAATTCAAATTGAAATATAATAAAATTAAAAATAATACAATGTAAAATAGAACATTAAAATTCCATATAAAATATCAATTCAATTTCACAATTTTGAAATAAAAAATCAAATAATTTATTTTATTTTTCCCCTTTTAAAAATTGTGGAACTCATCTTCTATTTGCTTTATGTTCATCAATTCATTAGTATTAAACATGAAAAATCATGACTTACCACTCTTTTTGAATCTTTTCTCAAATCAACCATGATATTAGTTCAAGTAGAGTTATTACCATGTCATGCATACATGATCCTTATGAATAATATTTTAATGGAACTACTTCTCCACATTCTAAAGACAAAAGGCACATAAAATCATGAGGAATTTCCTTAAAGGTTAAAATATCTCTGAGGATTAAGGTTTCTGGTAATTGATGTTTAAAACCTAAGGCTCAAAGGGGAGGATTATATCTTAGTTTTAGACCATGATATAAAATGTAAATGATAAAATACAATCTTAAATTTTAATTTTCAACTACAACTTCTCTCGAAACTCAGAGAATGGTCATGACCAAAATAAATAATAATGAATCATTTTATCACCCTCTTGATTTTTATCTACTTTTATACTATATTTATATTTTTCAAATAACATTTTCATTTTTAACCATTTTGGATGTAATAAATAGAATAAAAATAACATCCACAACAAAACACCATATTATAAAAATCATTAGTATCATAATGGTGATTTTTGGTTTTCAAAAATCGTAACCTAATTTTTGGTTCTTTTTGTTATTAACTGTTTCATTATTTAGGAGGCGGAAAACAGTAAGAGTATAATTAATATAAAACATTGTCAATACCCATATGTAGATCCCCCAAACATCTTAATTATATTTCATATCATCACTTTGACCATGACTCCCTACACCTAAATACTTCAAAAATAAAATATCTTGAAAAATACTAAGGGGAGGAAAGTAATTGATAGAAATTGATTAACACATCACTCATTCCTAAAAATTTATTTAATGGTCTCTACAGGACAAACAATGAATAATGTTAAGGTTGTATTCAAGGATAATGATTTTTTAAAATATAACTCAATCATTTAAAATGTTGTTTTTCACATTCATTTCTTTTAACTGATCAAATTATGGTAGGTTTCATGTTCCAAGATCACTCAATAAATATTCATTAGAATAAAATATGATGTACTTTTCCTATAAATCCTATTAGGAATTAATTTTTCTTAGAAACCCAATCAAGGAATAACTAATAATAAAAAATCAATTCATAATAATTTCACAAACTAAAGTATAAAAAATTATTGGGAAATTTATTTTACATGAATCAATTAGTCCCCTTAAATCATGTGTCCTTATATTTGTAATACCCAGAAATTCTAGAGAATGAATATTGTATTTGATAACATTTATGACATATGAAACCATTGACATAATGAAATATAACACCCTGATATCTTAAAATATATTTAATATCTTAAATAGATTTGATATATTCTATATTTTTCCATTAACACCACATAGAATTATCTTGTTTTACATTCAATAATGACCTCCCTCAATATATTGTTTTACATGCAAGAGGGACCTTCCTCAATAGCTTTTGTTACATGCAATACCACTTTTTCCAGAACGATAATATATTATTATTTAAAATAATTATATATATATATATATATTTTTGTGAATTGTATTAATTATATTATGAAAATCATGGTTTATATGAACATAAAATTAATTCAGGTGTTATGATTTAATTAAAATAATAATAACAAATTTTATATGAATAGAAATATTATTATATTCTGATTCCAAAGAGTTTTATCTTAATAAAAATAATTAATAAAAAATTATTTAATGATTATAATTAAATATATACCCCGAATGTCCGAGAGCCTGGTGAAGACCTGCTCCTATAAGATTAAATAATGAAAAGTATAAACAGTACAAACCACTCAGGAATGGGTAGCTATACACAACCTTGTAAACATAATACCAGTTCAATCATTGTGAACAAGATCATTGCAATAATCAGGAAGAACGAAGGACCAGCTAGAGCTCACCTCCTTGATTTGTCTATTTAAGAGTGCATCCTACACTTGATTTGATTCTCTGTATACATGAGAAACCTCATGGGAAATAAGTTCAGAAATCATTAAAGATCCTTTCCAACCAGGGAGAATCCTCCATGGGACATTCCTGGACTGCTCTTTAAGGATCTGTATAGCAACAGAAGAGTACGATTCTATCCAAATATTCCTCCAGCCAAAGTGAGTAGCATACCTTATTTCCATTATCACAGCCCATAGCTCTGCCTCAAGAGCATGGCCATTTCCAATGTAATGAAAGAAACATCCCTTTACAAAGCATCGTTAGGTCCTGAAGACACCACCACATCCAGCAGGTCTCGACATGCCAGAGGCTGCCCCATCTACATTCACCATTATGTAATCAATGATTGGGGGGATCCACCTAATATATTTTAGCACCTTAGGCTTCCTCTCCCTGCCACTTACACCATGTGTTCTCAATAATTGGAAATCAGACATGTTATTGTTCATAGAGCCAGACTGTTTCAGTGAAGAAAGCTTAATGCTTCATAGAATTGCCATCATCCCCTCCTTGATGGAGGTCCTTCCACCATTGAATACTATATTGTTCTGGGCCTTCCAAATATAAGATATAATAGAAACAGTAGAAAAAATGAGCAAGGAGTGAACCTGATCACTATTTTCTTCATGCATTCTAGATTTGAATAGGGTGACAATAGAATTGAAGACCAATTGACAATGAAAAATATCCATTAAATACCTCCAGAAATGACCAGCAAAGGAGCAGATGATGAAAATATGATCAGTAGATTCATCAGCAGCGAGACAGAAAACGCATACCGGGGCTAAATTCAAACCTTTTCATTGAAGGGAAGATTGGATTGGATTCCTGTTTTTCCAGATATGCCATATAAAAAGATCATCAGCTAGAAGGATGAATTCCTTCCTCACCTCCACCCCCAAAAAGTAGTTGGATGTGAATGTGCACACTGCATGGCATAAGACAGTCGACTGGAGAATACACCATTCATAGCTGGTTCCCAAATTAGGGTGTCCTGATCCATATATTCATAACTAGAGATTTAAATTTGAAGATTAGCAGGAATTACTGCTTGAGTCTGTGAATTTACCTGCAAATCCGAAATAGTAGTGTTCCTCGAAGATAGAGGAATGTTAGTTGTATAATCAATAGGACATGACAACCACTGTGTTGTCCAGCAATTCACCTGGGACCTGAAATAGACCAGCAATTTAGAATGTGACATAAGATCAGTATAAGTTTTCTTGATTGATGCCCATACAAAGGATCTCAGATACACCGTATGCCTCCTATGTAATGTTTCAAAAAATCTGTTAGAAAGAAACTCCAAGGAAATTTCAGTACCAGTAATGAGTCTCCACGTAAATTTTTGGAGCATTACATCATTAAAAACCCTTACATCCTTGACTCCCATTCCACCATTTGAGAGAGGCCTGATACAGTCCATCCATTTAACAAAAACAAATTTCCTCTGTTGTGTTAAACCAGTCCAAATAAAGTTTTCTGATCATGCCATCAAGTTCCTTATTTAAAGCAGCATGCCACGTGTAATGTGAGAAGTAGTACACAAACATTGAGGTGATGAATGAGTTCACAAGACAGATCCTACAATCCTGGGACATTGATTTCCCTTTCCAACTGGACAATTGATTAATGATTTTATGAGAAATACCCTCCATATAAGCCCTCTTCACTCTTCCCCAGAACATAGGTAGTCCTAGATAAATAAAGGGTAATGAAAACCTTTTAACACCAAGCCTACGGGCTACTCTATTTTTCTTTACAGTTCGCTCTCCTTCACCAAAGACTACAAATGATTTACACCAGCTTATAACCTGACCTGAAACATCCTCATAGTGATTGAAAATAGTCTATATAGCGGTGATGTGTTTTCTATCAGCTTTATAAAAGAGAAGAATATCATTAGCGTAAAATAAGTGAGAGGGAGTGAAGTAGTTCCCCCCATACACCATTCTCTGATAAATCCCAGAATTAATAAGATCATGAAGGAAAATGCTCAAATAATCCTCATCCATGGAGAACAGTAATCCAAATAAAGGATCACCATGCCTTACTCCCCGAGAGCACTGATTGAACCCCCTCGGTGATCCATTGACCAATATGGATAGTCTAGCACTTTCGAAAATGTCTTTAACAACTCAAATAAATTTACCTGAAAAACCATGCATATTCAAAACAGTGAAGATAAAGTCACATCTGATAGTGTCAAAGGCCTTTGATATGTCCACCTTGAGTGCCAAATTACCATTCCTGACCATTGTTTTCATTATGTTGACACATTCTGAGGTAGTAAAGTGACAATTCTGTATATTTCTACCAGGCACAAATCCAAATTGATTAAAGGAGATGAGAGACCTATCAATGTCACCAAGTCATGTTGCCAGGATTTTGATAATATCTCTGGGGATGGAGTTCCCAATGGCAACTGGTCTGAATTCCTTTATATCAAGAGCATTTTCCTTCTTGTGTGTCAGGGAAATGAAATTTGAATTCATTCCAAAAGGCATATAGGAATGATAGAAGAACTCCCATACTTCTTCTGTCACTTCATTATGTAAGATATCCCAGTAAAACATGAATAATTTGTTGGGGAAACTATCAGGCCCAGCCACACTATCCATATTCAGAGAAAAGAGAGCATCATGAATTTCCTTTGTGGTAGGAATGTCAGTACGTTTTTTTTGCACATCATCCAATCTTGGTTCAAGGCATCTTATAACTTTATCTGAATTGTCCTCCCCAGATTCAGAGTAGAGATTTTCAAAATAGTATGTCACAGAGTTAACAATGTCATTTTCAGAGGTATACGTGTTATCACCAATTATTAAAGCCTTGAGATTCATTCATACTTTTTTTTCCATGTGCATGCAATGAAAGAACCGAGAGTTCATATCCCCTTCTTTAATCCATCTTGTACTGAGTTGATTCCTAGCTAGGTTTTCCTTAAGAGCTAACAAGTTATCAAGCCATGATGATGCCTTTATCTCTTGTTAAGATATAGTATCTTGGGAGATATTAACTTGTTGACATTCATACAGGTGTTAATCATCCTCTTTGTTGTCCTAATCAAGTCTGGAGAATGATTTTTTACTCCATTCCCTTATTCTATCATTAACAATTTTCAGTTTACTAACAAGAATATGTAAAGCACTACCTTGGAGAGGCTCCTTCCATGCTTCCAAAACAATCACTATGCATCTAGGAACCATTATCCAAGAATTGTTAAATTTAAAGGGCAAGGGTGCTGACCTTAATGTTCTAGCACAAATATAAATTAAAATCGTGTGATGATTAGAGTGTAATCTAGACAAAGTAATACCAGATACTTCCATTTCCTCACTTTGCTCATTAATCTACACCAAGTATCTATCCAATTTACTAGCTTGGCTTCCATTGTGAGTGTAAATATTCCAGGTATAATCATCCCCTAGAATTGGTATTTCAATCAATTTCCATTGATCTATACATGTGGAGAAGTCCCTGGCTAATGCATGACAGAAGTTACTCCCAGTTTTCTCCTCTGGCCTCAAAACGTTTTTGAAATCACAAAGAATGAACCATGTTTTATCCATGTTCTCAGCAATACCCAAAATTTTATTCCATAAACTTATTCTCCTGATATACTGATTGAAAGCATAGAGAAATGTTACAAAAAATAAACCTTATTGAAAAAGGCAAGTTAGATAAACAAATTGGTGATCACATTGAAAGGATTAAATAGTCACAGTGTTATGATTTAGCACCAATAGAGATTCTGTATCATAATCAGACTTATTTGATGAAATAAATGAGTTTCCTATAGTCAACCAATTGAAGGCCATCTAATTGGAAAACATCCTTCCGGATTCATCTATGTCAATCAACATTGGATTGTTGGTCAAAATAATGTGCTTCAGGGCCTTGAACGTAGGGGAATTTCCCAGACCCTGATAATTCCAGAAGAGGGCTTTCATTGATGAGAGGCACGATTCCTAGTCCAGGGACCAGCATAACTAGGTGTTCTGATTTCCTTTGATTCTTATAATATCCTCTCCTTCTATATTTTGGTGGCCTCCATCAGGAGAATTGGTAACAACATCATCGGACAAAGATGAGTACCTATTGTCTGAACTAAGTGGGCCTATCAAGGTAGTAGAGAGTTACCTACATGAAACCTTCGAGGATTGCACTTGGGAGAATTCCGCAGCTGTATCACTGGTTCCTTGTACTATCATCATATTAATCCTATCATTAATGTTTTTCCCCTGCTCATCCTTCTCAGCCACTTGATCTTCATTCAAACCAGGAAGCACAAAATTAACATTATGATCAGAAGGATTCACATCCTGAGGCTTCTCATCAACATGAGCATTTACCATTTAAAAATTCTCCTCAACCCCTTGTACCTTCTCACATGAACCTGGGATTTCCCCCATCCTTCTTGGGGGTATCTTTATTGTAATCATGTTCACTAACAGCAGCCTCCATAGTAACTACCACTGGTTCTTTCTGAACCTCCAGATTGTCAATTTGTTTACCAGCAGGAGCCTCCACAGTGGCCTCAGGCTGACCCGTGTCATTCCCTTTCCTTCGAGAGTGTAAGTCATCATGACCTTTGATGTTGCATGATGAACATAATTTATTTCTATTACACTCAGAATGTGTGGGACAAAAAATGTGACTGTTTAGAGAGAATTTGGGTTTCCTTTCGTATCCAATATCTAGAGTGATACTATCAACCCTAGTAGTAAAGACAACTTATTCAACTAAAATACCAGCCATGCCAACCTCTACCAATATTCTAGCATAGTGACCAGTGTTTGGGTTATTAGTCTATTTGTCTAATCCAGTGGGATTTCCAATAGACGATGCAATGTCCCAAAGAATCAGGGGATTCCAATATAACCAAATAAGCTTATGAATCCTTATCAATACCAGTACGAAAGTTTTCCTGACAGAGTTGAGATCAAAATTTCTATCCCACTCATGAATACGAAGATACCTATGGTTCAGTGAGATAGACCCCATACTCCTAGCACGCCGCTTGCATTCATCAGTAGGTAAGATTATATGATAAAACCCTTTCCCCAAAGCTCTCCCCTTCCAGTTGTTGAATCCCCATATCTTCTCTAACCGGATTGTCAATTCATGTAACATTCATGGCCTAACACCTTTTGGAATAATCAACCGTACAATAATCAAGAATTTACGTAACCTGACATGCTCCTCAATTGTAGCTTGCTCTGCAGATATATGAGCGATATTCCCTTTTCTGATGATTCTCCCAGAACTCTCAGCATAATATTCCATAAAGTAAATTCCCCCATTTTTCTTGAGCACCTTCGCAAATATCTTCCCCTAGATTGAGACATCTTTGCCACTCGATTTTCCAATATTTCGCTTCACACAGAGTTTAAAAAGATCATGATGCCCTATCAGATCTACATCATTCACTTTTTCATTGATTTTCCCCACTTGAACAACATCACCCTGGATAGGGTTTTCACCACTCACCCCTTCGATAGTAGCCATCAAAACCTTCAAAACCCTCTAATTCATCTTTTTGTGAGAGTAGAATTAATCAGTATTTTCCAGCTTTTGAAAATTTAAATTCCAAAATCTAGAATAAAATATTTGAATCATTATAGTATTTTAAGTTTAATATGATAGTGTTAATTTTTTACTTGTTTTTTTGGTAAAAGTGATTAAAATTAATCACAACGATTAAGGTAATATTAGGCTTAATTGGGGACTAAAGCATAATTGTAGGGGCCAAAATGACAGACCCACAAGACCAAAACCCATTATATTAACATATATTTACCATAAAAGTTCATTTATTGTGGTTTTATGGTTTTGGATGACTTTTTATTAAGAGATAACATGTGTATACATAACTTGTTTTAAAAAAACTTCAAGTGAGTCATTTTCCTTCCCCCAAAAGGCCACCACCAGTCCCACATTTTCACACCTCTCAAACATATTATTTTTTGGATGATAATTGTAAAAATAGTCTCCCAAAGTCCCTAACATCAACCTAGAATAATTTACTTTGGTAGAAGGTTTTCCAAGGAATCCATTTGGTATAAACCAAAAGAAGTTACCTGATTACGAGGTAACGTCTTCTCTCTAGTTTCTTAGTATAATTTATTTTAGCCAACCCATAAATAATTATTATTATTTAATTAAATAATATTAAAAATATCTTAAATATACTGGGATGTAATTATTTCAATATTTATACATACACTTACACACAACTCCATCTAACAGGTAACAGACATACTATTTCTGTGTACGGTGAACTATGGCCTCATGAAATGATGATGGTTAAATTATCCCATACCACCTATAATGGTGGGAATTATGATAGAAAATTTGTTTATATATGATTCATAAGTTATTTATAATGTCTTTATACTTATTAAATCATTATTTATAACATACTTTTATTCTTTCTATCATGTGTAAATTCGATAATTTCGTTTGAGGAATTGTGGAATGCTGCCCCCTCAAAGAGATGTCACTTCTTCATTACATACATGGAATGTATAAAGGATGGTTCTAAAAAACTTATTTAACATATATAATAGATTTATTATTCTGTAATTATAATATACATAGGAATCATTTAATTTTAATTCTTTTAATACAACAATGAAATGAAAGTACAGTTTATGCGTACTAAGACATACTGCCTCCAAGAATGATGCACTTCATTTCTAGTCTTAAAATATTATAGACTATAATAGATACAAATATATTTGATATATATGATATTAAAATAAAGGTTTAAATTTTTTATATGATGAATCCATGATAAATGTGATAATAATAACAAATAAAATGTCAAAACAAACTCGACTAACAAGACAATTAATACCTGAAATATTCCAAATAATGAATGTGTGTTAAAAAAAGATAAATTAAATATTGTAATAATTTAATATATGATATTATAAAAATTATTATTGTTTTTTATATGTTTTTGACATATTTTAGAACACTATAATGGAGGATAAATACCACATAAAAAAGTACGGTTAAGGTAAGGGATTCTTGTTTAACTATTCTTTTCATAAGGCACACATTGTATACACCACTTACAAACTTTGATTATGATATCTAATTCCCCTTTTAAAAATTATATAATTAATCTCTTTTATACTTGGTATGATAAACATTCATTTATGGGGATTATGAATTATTTATTTCATGTGGTATATGACACTTTGGGATGTTAAAGGATTAATTTCCGTAAACATATTCTTAATTATTATCCTTGAAATATCACATACTATTGAGATTGTTGACATTATTTTGAAACAATAAATTTATTGTTATCAATTTTTGATTGAATATTACTTTAATATCCATATTCTCATACAATGGATATAATTTTTTCCTAAACCATATACAATTTGACATATTGTATCTACTTTAAAAGTTATTTGATTATTTGGGAAATTATTGATAAAACTGTATTCTTTCTTAAATAAGGATATTTTATTAGACATATTAATAATTTTATTATATGATATGAAAAATGATTTGGACCACCTCTGAAGGGTGGGTCTTGGACATTATATATCCCCATGACTCATTGATCAGTTCTCATGAGATAAATTAATTTTCCAAATTAAATAGGTTTCTATCTGTAGTTTTAATCCATCTTGTGAAAGGTCTTGCTGGTAATAGGTTTTCATGTTTCTTAGACATATAGTCCAACAATTAATCATTTCACTCATTTAGTTTCAGTTTTTATTCATCGATGAGATTTTGGGTAGGCATATCTATGGATAAATTTCATTTCAATTTATTGGTTAAATGACTTATATTTCAGTTTCATAAATTATCATAATTATTAATCCTTATCTAGCTGTATGAATGGAAATTGATATTAGTTATCACCTTTCCATTTTCCTTATGCACTTCCATTTAGTATATTGATTACATGGAATGTGTATTTAGTTATTTACCTTGACATTTTACTATACTTATTGATTCATTATTACTTCCTCTATATTTTTTCCTTAATGATAATTTGATCACACTCATGTTATGTTTCATTTCCCATGAATTCAAGAAGATTACTAATAAAGATATGATGGGATTTAAAAGATGTATTAGAGATATCCTTCAATCTATTTATTTAGAAATAAGTAAAAATTATGTTGTATTTAATGTTTTCATTTGTATTAAAAGACTTATTTATGTATCTATATTACCAATACTACTAAAGTGATCAGTAATTTAGGGCTTGTATCCTTGTAATCATGCTAATTTAATTGATTTTAGACACTTACTCTTGGCTTCTTGGGTCAGTTATCTATAATTGGTATTAGAGTAAGTATAGTAGAAACCATGTGAACTAGATTTTGAAAACATAGAATCTAGAGAACAACCATAAGATAGATATTGAGGATGTGTATAGAATAACATCCTAAAATATTGGTTAAGGTACATATTATGATGGTATTAATAGGAATACATACTAATATGGAATCTATAAGGGGATGTGGTTCTGGAATAGATGTACCTAAGAGTAACAACTCTAACAAGGTGTTCTAGGCCAGAATCTGGTTATCCTGGAACACAACAACCTACCTAACCCTGATCCAAGTCTGACAGTCCAAGGGGTTACAATTAGGATGGTTCACATTTTATTTACCTACCATTGTGAAGGATTTAAAAGTAATTATTTCCCAAAAGTTACCAAATTTTATGACTTAAGGATTTATGATGAATAAATTTATGTTGTGTGCTATAACATGATTAGAGTTATAGAATGTTCATAATTTCATGAGATAATATAGTATCTGTCATTGTCTGGAAATGGATCTAGGATAGAAGTAGTGTGTCAACAATCAGGGACAATGTAGAGATTTCCCTATGAGGAAGTCAATGAAGATGATATTAGAATATAGAATGTTACAGATATATTAAGGAATATTTGTATGGTTATAATAAATAATGTTTTGTGAATTGAGAAACCTATTATATATAGATAATATACTATTGTGGATAAATTTATGAGGAAGAATACCCCATCATTTAGTGGGAATAATAATCCAATGGTAGAGGAGAAATGTATTAAATATCTGGAAAAGATATTTACAGTCTTGGAATTCAACCAAAAGGAAATAGTTAAATTTGTAGGCTATTGTATCCAAGGTGAAGTAGATAAATGGTGGTCCATGATCCATTAAACATGAGAGTAATTATAAATATATTTCATGGAGTGGATATAATTTTTGGATCCATTGAAGGGAATGAGAGTTTTCAATTAGTGTAAAGAAAAAGGACACTAAGCTCGGGATGGTAAGGGTAAGAAAATGGATTCCAATGTATAATGTTTCAACTATAAGGTTATGTGACACTATCTGAATCAATTTCCTAAGAGTCAAAGAAATATACCCAAAGTGATTATATTATATAATTATCAAGATATGCTACTACTGTAGTGGGAGATGAATATTTAATATGTTTATTCAATAATAATCTCATTTAAATATTTTATTAACAGTGCACTGGTTATAAGAATTATGTTATTTTTGAAGATTTTATTTTATTTATTCTTCATTAATAATTTAAGATGATATGTTGATGTCTAACATGAAATTTTATTTATTGAAAATTTTATCTTTTTTTAAAATACCTGATTGAGGGAACGGTATCCTGTAATATGTTATTTATTTTGAGATAATGATTAAGGAATGATTAATTTGTGTATGTTCTAAATACTAGGGAATTGATTAATGACTTTTCAAAAAGATTTATATTCAATCATTGAGAGTGTTTACAACACACATGGATTTAAAAATTATATCCAATAACATGTGTATTAAATAAGGGATATAGAATAATGGATGTTTCTAATAAGGTTTTATGTTAATTTGTGTTATTAAGATATTTCCAGAGGATAATTTTTTTTCACATGATTAGAATGTAAAAATTCAGATATACCTTAATTTTATTTAAGGATTATGATATGTTCATTTTGGAAATTTAGTGACCTTACCGTAGAAGAGATTGAATCATAATCTGTTGGAAAAGTTTACCATATATATGATTTTTTATGATGATCATTGGATGGGATTTTAGAGGTTAATGTATTACCTCACCTAATGACTCATCATGATCTAAGAGGCTAAGTAGAAAAAGTTCAAATCATAATAAATGGAAAATTTTATTTTTAATGAAACATACGTTAACTAATATTTTTATAGTGTAAAATAATTGTTTAACTATAGAGAAGGGGGTTTGGAAACAAAAATGTTGTATTATTATCATCATTTTGATGATATAAATGACCTTTATTCAAACATCAAGTTTATGGTTTAGTGGTCAACAAAATGTATCTAAACATATTCTCTATAACTCTCCATCATAACATTATTTTTTGTACTTTTTATTCCATATCCTTGTTTCAATTTCCAACCTATGTTATTATATTTGGGAATCTAGTTACGTGACCATTGTAATTTCCTTTCTCAATTATTTAGATGATATTATATTTACTCTTTTTATGATCTGGGTCTTTCAAAAGTATATTATTTTCAATCCCTTGGTGATTGAACGAAATTTTAAATTATGAGGGAAAAATTTAATTAAGATGGGGAGAATGTAACACCCCAATATTCAAGAGCATAAATATTGTATTTGATAGTGTGTATGACACGTGATACCAAGAACATAAGGTAATATAATACACTAATAAATTAAAATATATTTATATATTTTAAATTTTTTTATATTATATATTTTTTTAGTGAAAATCACACTGAGTTAGCTTGCATTCCATGTAAGAACGACCTTACCCAATACCTTTTTTTAAATGCAAGAGATACCTTCCTCGATAGCCTGCGTTACACGAAATACTGTGTTTTACCAAATAATAATATTTTATTAAATTATTATTATTTGATATAAAAATATATAAACTATATTTTTGATTATTATTAACTATATTATGAATAATTATGGTTTATACAAATACTAATTTAATTCATGGGTTACCAATTAATGTAAAATTAATATAAGTTCCAAATTTATATGAAAAAATAATATTATTTTCAAGATTCCAAATATGATTTATCATAATAAAAATATTTAATTAAAAATATTTCATGATTTTAATTAAATATATATGTTATATATTAATTTAATTTTATTATTATATTCATCAAATAGATATCATAGGAATGAAATAAGAACAAATCCAATATTACAGATAAAATAATATATTTTTATGAAGGCATTTTTACTGACTTTTAACAGATATATTATTCTAAATATTTATTTTAACACATTTATGAATTTAATTTGATAAAAATATATTTATTTTTAAATTCATAATATCAATATTATCTAAAGTTGAATTTTAAGGTATTTTATGAGAAACATAATTTTATAATGAATTTAAAAAATATTTTGTTTTAGTTAAAAGATGTATATTTTTAAATAATTATTAATGAAAAATTAGATTTTAAATTATAATAAAGTAATATTTTATCAATTATTAATCTATTAACTCCATTTGATTTATTATAATAAATTTCTCTATGAAATAAAATACAAAACATAACAATCTTTTGAAGATTTTTCTTCTAAAACCGGCTAATTCGTCCGTCTGTGAGATTAGCATTAATCATAAATTTTCCACATATGTGAATTGAGATTTGAAAATAATAAATACACCATTTTAATCAGTATAATATATAGTGTCTAATAATTCCAAGTTAATTTTTGAAAAAAATATTAGTAAACGTGATTATAATTAATCACAACAATTAAGGTCAAATTAAGATAAATTGGGGACTAATAATTAATCTTAGTGGCCCATAAGTCATATAAAAATGTCCAAAACCCATTTAATTGAAATATATAATTCAAAAAACATCCATTACTGAATTTCAATGGATTTTCTATGAATGTTTCTTATTTAAGAACATATGTATACCAAACTTGTTTTTCGAATTTCCATGTAAGTCCTTTTCCTTCCATATAAAAGGCCACCACCTATCCCACATATTCAAACATATTAAAACTATTAAGTTTATACATTACCTTCCCAAATAGTATCCCTACACCCCTCCAATTGACCTGTATGAATCCCTTTGTACAAATATCTTTCTGAGGAAGCCTTTTGGTATAATCCAGAAGAAGTTACCCAATTAAGAGGTAACAACTTCTCTATAGTTTCATAGATTCATTTCTTTTATCCATCCCCTAAAATATTATTATTATATACATACATAAAAACATTATCCTAAATATACAAGAATGATTTTATGTTATTACTTATTCCTACACTTACACACTACTATATCTTTTGGTAAACGAACATATTATTTCTGTATAAAGAGAACTATTGTCTCACAAAACGATGCTGGTTCAATTTTCCACTTCCACCACTCATGGTGGCCATTATGATAGAAAATATATTTATATATGATATATATGTTATTTATAATGTCTTTATGATTTTTTAATATATAATTATAACATATCATTATACTTTTTGTCATGTGTAAATATGATAATTTCATTTAAGTGTGGACTACTGCACACTCAAAGCGATATGACTCATTAACGCCATACATGGAAGACATATAGGATAGAGTTAATAAAATAATGTAACATATATAAAATATATATAATAATTTAATTAAAATAGATAGATTTTTTTTATTAATTTTCTTTATTTTAATATAATAATGAAATAAATGTAGCGTTCAAGCCTACGTAAAACCGATAGTCTCTATGAACGAAGCACTTCATTTATAGTCTTAAAATATTATAGAATGTTATATATACATGTATATTGGATATATATATTAGTAAAATCATATTATACAGTTTGTAGATGATTAAATTTTTATTATGTTTATAAGAACTAATATAACGTGTTAAAACAAACTCGACGAATTTGGCGATTAACACCCAAATAGTCAAAATAATGAAAGAGTGTTAAAATGGGTAATAAAATATTTTATGATGTTAATATATGAAATTATAAACATGAATATAGTAATTTTATAACTTGGTAATATATTTTAAACCACTATTCATGAGTATAATGACCACACAACAATATGATGGTAAAGGTAAGGGTTTATTTCCATACGTTTCTTTTCGTAAGGGATGAACCATATACACCTATTACTTCTTTTGTTTAGGTTATGTAATCACCATTTTATACATTATATCATGAATAATTTTTCTCCATGGTATGAAAAAACATCCTTTATGTGGATTCTGAATTAAAATTTTCAAGTGGTATGGGACAGTTTGGGATGTTTAATGATTATATTAATAAAACGTGTTCTTAATGATTATCTTTGCAATATCACTCACATTTTTTATTATTAAAATTACCTTAAAAAATCACTTTATATCATTTATTTTTCATTGTAAATTTAATTTAATATCTATATTCATGTACAATGGATATTATTATTTCCTAAATTGTATACCATTTACATGCAATATCTTCATTGAGAGTTATTTTATTATTTGGGAAATTATTGATTAACCCATATTATTTTTTCAAAATAGATATTTTATAAATAATATAATTAATTTTATTACTTGATATGAGTAATTATTTTGACTGGAATTAAAGGGAGGCTTACAAACATTATATATCCCCTCAATGCATCGAAAGGTTCTCATAAGGCAAATTAGTTGGCCAAATTAAAAGGGTTTTTATCTTTAGTTTAAAATAATCTTGTGAATGGTCAGCAATTTAATATGTTTTCATGTTACTCAAACAATGTGTCTAACAATTAATCATTTCCCTCATTTAGTTTCTATTATTATTCATCCATTAGATTTTGCATTGACATATATATGGACACATTTCATATTAGTTCACTGATTAAATGACATGTGTTTTAGTTTCATACATTTCCATTATTATTTTGACTTAACAAGTTATTTTAATGGAATGTATTTCTAGTTATTACCTTTCAATATTATTTATGTACTTTTATTTAGTTTAGGTATTACATTTCTTGTGTGGTCAGTAATTTACCTTTCCATTTACTATTCTGATTGATTCATTATTCATTTTTCTGTATTTTTTCCGTACTGAGAAATTGAGCTCTACAGTATTATGTTTCTTTCCACATAAATGCAAGAACAATACAATGAATGATAAGTATAGATTTACTATATGTATTAGATTTAACTCAAGGTTATTTATTTAGAATGATTAAAAAATTATGTTGCAATTACTGTAGTAATTTATAATAAAAGACTAATTTATGTATCATGTTTACCAAGACTATGAAATTGATAGGTCCTTAGAGGCTTGATTCGTAGTAATTAGAATAATGTGATTAATAGTAGAAAATGGTTCTGGGATTCTATGGTTGGGTCTCTATAATCAAAATATCTATGTTTTACATTAATCATGAAATTAACAATTTTAATCATTCAGTCTCATTATCATTATATTATTAAACATTTTATTACATGATTCCTAATAAACTAATGTGTCCTTGATAAGTCATTTAAATCCTAAATTCACGTACGAGCATGAAATTATCAGTTTAATGTTCAAAAAATGTTTTGGGAATAAAATATATGGAGTTGTAATGTTTAAACACTATGTGTAAAATCCCCTTCCCAGGAATCAGCCCTCAACTTCCTTGATTATTTTATAGGGGTATTCCATGAGTCATTATGAACCTATAAAATTAAATTACTCAATTGATCAAAAGGATCAAGTCATCTAAGAAAAAAATCATAATTCAAAGTAGGGATTCATGCAAAAATTGTCCTAAATATTAATTTAAAAATTATGTTCATAAAAAGAAAATAAAATGGAAAGACTAGGTATGATCCCCTATCATGATAGGAATTCTTACTACCTCTATAGGGTAGTACCATAAATTATCCAAATTTGATGATTGATGGAGTTTCATGGACTTGAACCACCACATGTATTTTTTTTAGATTCCACATCTTATTTATTGATAAGGAATGGACCATTCATAGAATATACTAGATCCCCCCTTCTCAAAATAATATATATTTCATGGAGGTGGTCGTATGAGGTATGAATAATTCATATTTTTGGATGCTACTTATGAAGACTCATCAAATTTCAATGTTGTCTCAATGTGGGATATATGAATTGAATTATCTAAAGGAATGTAAATAGGTATTTACTCTTAAAAAAAATTAAAATTCGATTTATTAATAATAAATTTATCTATTTCAATATGATATTTATATATATTTTATCACCAGGACATGATACTTGGACTTCTTCAGCGGTCCCCCAAAATTTATGTTGATCAATATCAGAGAGATCTATGTGTTCCACAACAGTTTCATGTTTAGTTTCATAATATTCCTCTAAGTCGTTGAAAATGTTTTCAAAATATGAAAGTTCAATGAAACATGAATTAATACTGAATTAATATTTAATAATATCAAATGAAATATAGTTCTAAGTATGATCAATTCACTAAAGTGATTTTGTTTCAATATTTTATTCACCGGTGAGATCCTCTTAGAGTTGGAAGATGGAAATTGGAAGTAAGTAATCAGTTTCATCTACCTATTATTCAATTTCTACCACTTGGGTGGTGTATTACTCTATGTATATAAAAATATTAAATGGTATTGACTCTTCAAATTTTTATGGACTAGAGAGATCAAGATTTACCTCATACTCATACCATAATTAACCAGCTTATTATTGATCTCTCACATTTACCTGTGAATAAAAGGCTTTCACATCATAAATCCATGATTGCTGATCATGGTCATCTCGTATTGTGTTCCTCAAATGGTTGTTCTATTGATATTCCTTTTGTTAGGCCTCTATATCTTGTATGTATACAGTGAAGTTGGGGAGACTTATTTTTACTTCATTCATGGCCTTGAATCTCAGCTAGTTAGTTTGGATTTCTCGACCATACCAATCAAATCATGGGTTGAGATTCATTTCTCTATACCTATTTGATATGAATGACCATTATCATATGAAAATAAACCATTTTTTCTGTGATTACTTCAATATAGTCTCTTTATATTATTTTACATGGGAGTAATTTTTCTATGAAGTGAGAAAATGATCATTTCAAAACAACCTGGTAAAATAAAATTTTGTGGCTAAAAAAATAAAAACAATAAAACTATATCTAAAATGTTAAAATAGAAAATGATAAGAAAAAACTAATTGGATCCTCCATAATCGGGCTTGTTTTGATGAATAACTATCTTAGTGAATAATAAAATAAAATTCAATTTCCTAATATAATTGAGAGGCTCGACATGGTCGTCTCACTTGAGGAGCATCCCAATTGTTGACATGGTTATTCTAAATCACCTAAACTACTAATTTTTAGTTGATTTTATAAATTTTTTGAATGAAATTGAATTTGAGAAAGCATTTGAAATGCTAAAAACTAGAGTAAAATGTAACGATATAATGTGATTAGTAAATAAAGAACTTTTCCTTTTTGATTTGGTTTTTGGATTCCATCATAATCTTCGTTGGTGTTCAAAATCAGTGTGATAGTTTAATCGTGAAATATATTTCATAAAATAATAATATATTATTTTATGGTGTGAAATATCAAATTCCTTCAGCAATTTTAATTCCACCTCCTCTGGTAAACAAGGATGATGACACACCTCAACTGATAATGTGACACCTTCAATGATTGATCTATATAATATTCTAATCAATCAACTAAATTTCAAAACTCCATATTATAATGAGATAGTATCTAGTATAAATGAGGTAAAATATTTAATAAAAATATATAAATGAGTTTTATTTCAATGTATCTATGGAAATCACCACACTCATGCACTTCATTCATTCTCACCAAAAACCTAATAAAAGATATGAATTTTAGCATAGAATGAAATGGAAATACAACTTAACTAACCCATACCAATACTTTGTTTATCCCATTATTTTTTAGTGAAAGAGTTCACTAGATAAATAAGGAAAATAAGATTATAAAATTAAAATAGAATAAAAATAATTTAAAATAAGAATGAGAAAATATTAAGAACTCATGAAAATAAAAAAAATTACAAGAAGAGAGTGAGAGGGAAGAAAATAAATGAAAATACTATAAAAATAAAAATTGGCAAAGAGATGAAATTAAATAAATAGAGAAGAGAAAAATAAAAAGAATGATAGAAGAAAAAGTGAATAATTTACAAAGTGAATTGGGAAAATTAAGTGAGAATTTTATTTATTAAAAATTAAATTCAAAAAAAATAAATTTATAAAATTAAAATAAAAAAAGGAAAATAGAAAACAAGAAAATTGTATCATGTATGCCTCAAGGATTCCATACGCAATGGGGTGCTAACTCTTTAATGGAAGTTGCTGATCTCAAATCTTATAGGAAATGGAGGAGCATGTGGTATCCTCTTCAAAATAAATTGGGATCTTCAGATCCACCATATATATCTTCATAATAACTCATGTGATACCAAGTTGAATTATATGGAAACACATGTAGATCACACATATTTAAAAATAACATGTAGACCTGAGCGTTAGTGTGGCCTACTCTTTATGTGCATTGTGTCCATAGATCATTCATGGTGTGAATTGAAATAATGACTATGATGAAGATGTAAGAAAAAGGGAAATCTAATTTGGTGGTGGATTGGTAGAAATAAAGGCTTCGTTTAGCTCATACATCATATAGCCATCAAAGTGGCCAAATTAAGATTTGAAATGGTATCAGGATGGTTAGGTGATAGTGGTGTGGTGGTCCATGGAATTATTGGTCATTTAAATTGATCAAAAGATCAATCTTGATATTCATAAGTGGCATATATGGAGGTCTCTATATATTTTTAGTGGAATCCTTAGAGTGTAGATTATAGCATGTTGTGGAGTAAGACAGTGCCTTGTGTTTGATGTATCGGTGAGAAAAGCATGATCGAGAAAATGCCATCCCAGAAAATGAAGAATTATTACAAAAAGAACTCACATCCCACAAGAAAAATGTTTGTGTTAGGAGTGATCCATTATAATCATTAGCATCCTAACACCAGTTTAGACACTGGCAGTTGGGATGGGCTCCAGTAAGACACTGTAGAGACAAAATATACCAATTGCACCGCAGGCGACCCATGCAGGATTAGGACCAAGATATTTCTCTATGGGGATTGACCACCTGTGGACCACATATTCATGAGATTTATGACCCCCACATAGCCACCAAGGTCAGACTATCCAATGGCCCTGCTTAGCTAGCTATCCCCATTGGGATGGATATGTGGCAGTGAAGCTATGGTTGAGGGCTTTCTTTCGATGGCCCCATATTTTTGGGAAATTTCCTACAGAAATAAGTGTATAAAAGATAAAATTTTCAAATAATAATAATATGTCAACAAGAAAATTCCAACTTCAAAAATCATCAACATTAAATCCATTTAAATA
This sequence comes from Viscum album, assembly GCA_963277665.1. NCBI lineage: Eukaryota > Viridiplantae > Streptophyta > Magnoliopsida > Santalales > Viscaceae > Viscum > Viscum album. The sequence goes on from OY728128.1 coordinate 475,055,841, forward strand.
AAAATTAATAATTAATTTTTGAATTCTTAATTTTTAATTAAACATTGAATTATATGTGATTATTCATTAAAAAATACTCAAAATCCATAAAACAATTATTAAAAATATTCATGAAATATAATTGTATCAATATCTATATAAGAGTTTTTTCAAATGTAATGAAAAATGAAATAGATATTAACTTTAGTAAAAAAATGGAAAAAATTAATATTTTTATACCTAGTGAGTAATTTTGACAATACAATACATATAAACATATCTCATTATACCAAATATCATATACTACTAGATCATCTATACATTTTCTACATTTAATAGGGTTTTTATAAAATAGTTATATATGTCAATAAAATTCCTATCACATCACTATGTTACCCCAAGATAAATCCATCCAACTAAATTGTATTATTGTGTAGTATCAATGAGGGAAATTTTATGAATAACTGTGAGACATCGGATTCATATTCCAAATGTTCACCACACTAAATATAGAATTAAAAAACATTAAAAACACAATATAAAATTTCACCATGATAATAACTTATGTTCTCTTCTTAGAACTCATTGTTAATTAATCAAAATAATCATCATAGGAGCCAATTCCAAAAGAAAATTTTCTAGATGTCTTTTTGGTAACTAATGTAAATATTTTAATTTCTACATTTCTAAAATTCCTTAATCCAAGGATTTATTTTCTAATTTTCTTTTCTTAAACATGAATAGTAATTATTTTTTAACATTTAAAACTAGAAATATTCCCCCACTATTCTGTTAAAAAAATATTCAATTTTATATTTGTTTATATGATAAAAAAATTCAATTGTGATCGGAAATAAGAGATAGTTAAAATTTATTAACATTCAATGAATTTTATTTGAAAAATAATATATTGTATTCCTTTTTTTGGATTTCATTTGAAAGGGATGATTTTATTATTTAAATAGGCCACTAATGATAGTTAAATCATACTTCCTCGTATTTTAAAAAACATATCAATAAAATTTTAATTTTAGATAATACATTTTAATTTTTTTATCATCATTTCAAAAATATAACAATATCTTATGAATCATAAAACATGTGTACTTAATTTCTCAAAACATATTTTTCACTAAAAATTTTTCTTAAAACAATTATCTCTTATCATATAAGAGAAATAAATTAAAAAAACCAATAAATTAATTAGATCCAACAATGAATCAAAAATGTATTTTCATTTATGTTATGATTAATAAATAGTTTTTTCCACATAAGAATTAAAAAATGAAAACCATTCAATATATAAAGTGATATTGAACTTCTATATAGATATATAAATTATAAATAATTATTTTGTATCATATACCCTTAAAAAGAAATGAATATATTTTTTTAGATTGACATCAGACATGTAAAATCCAGGGTGTTTTTAAAAAATTATACATATTATATTCAATTCTATCATATGAAATCATTATGAACCTCTATGATTTGTCTATTACATTTCACATTCCTTGGTTGGATACTATAAGAAATAATGATGGACTCACCAAAATAATTTTCAACATATAGTTTCAATATTTTCCTATATGAAATATCAAAAACTTGATAGAAAATAAATTTCATATACGAAGTTCGTCTCGGTAAATCATGTTTAGAATATTCAGTAATATTTTCGTTAAATCATTCAAATTGTCAAAAAATTCCAATCCCTAAAAATAGAATAAATTCCATACTCATAAAATGTTTGTAGTAAATCAAGATTAATTCATTTTATTCTTCTCAAAATCATATATATTCCTATATTTAATTTTATCAACAATTGGTTAGTTGGGAATGGTTTTTCCTAACACATAAAGATTCCATTTCTTTAGAAAAATTTTAGAATAATATATTAATAAAATAAGTTACTTAAAATTATAATATCCTTTATCAATGGTTGATCTCAATGTTTTGTTCTAAGATGATTATATCGAGAACCTAGATTATAATCTTTTACCATATTATTATCTTATTACATATATATTTAAGAATATTTGTATTTTGGAAATGTGATCATAATAAAATGAGGATGCCTTTTCATGGACATAATTTTGATTAAAGACATATGATCCATATTTTACTAACAAATGAATCAGCTACGATGTTTCAACAATAACATGGTTATTTGGTTTGGGTATTTGTTAAATATAATAATTTAAGACTACAATATAGTAAAGTATACATCTCCTTACACTATCCATCATATAGATAAAACTAAATCTATTTATCTGATAATAAAATCATATTAGCTTCTTAATGCTGTGAATTACGCAAAACAATTCCACTAACAATATTTTTATCATGTTAAGATCTCTAATTACTTTATGAGGAAAAAAATGTTATTCTTGCGAGAACCTAACTCTATCAAGACCTAATCTAATGGATAATAATTGTCATAAAAAGTGACACTTTATAAGGAATCTATCAAAAATTATTTTAATGGCGATTTATTCACAAAATATTCCTCATGTTATTTCATTTACATGTATACATATTTCTATATATTATATTGGAATCATATCACGTCCATTAAATCTATATTTTTCAATGATATTAATGTGTAACCCTATACAGAACAAAAAATTGTGTTTCCAAAAAAATAAAATTTCATGTATAGTTATACATAACTATTTACAACTCATGAATAATTTATAAGAAATACTTTTATGTAATTTAGTAGAATAATATGAAAATGACAATACCATAAGAAAATAATGATTTTAAACATATCACAATATAAACACCAATTGTCTATAATCAACAATTAACATTCATAATTCATCCTCAAAACATATAACAAGACAATTTCAATGTAGATGAAAACTAAATAAATTATAATAACATGAATAAAAATCTATCTAAGAATGTATGAAAAATCATAACAGACATTTTAACTCTTTAAAAAAATTAATACAAATATTCATATTATAAAAAAATTGTATCAATAATTAATTAGACAAGAATAGATAAATAAATAAATAATTCATTTTTTCTTCATTAAATAATTAAATTTTAAACAATTCAATAATAAAATATTAGTAAGAATTTTATAATATTTTCATGTATTATGGATATTACATAATTAATAAAATGTAGAAATAATATATTTATTTCCAATATAAAATCTACCATACTACCTATGATATGCAATTGTACATAAATATAGGTTATTAAATGGGAAATAAAATATATATTCCAATTATTTTATGTTAATGATTTCCATATTCTAAATATCACATATCTTACAAATTTTAAACCTTTAACATATAAATCATAAAAACATATTATTATACAGTTTATTTTTTTGAAATCTATCAATTAATATTTATAATTCAAATTTATAATTTTAATAATTCTTATTCTCCAATTTATACTCATTTATATTTATTTCATATTTATTAATTTATAGAGCCATCATAATATTAAATAAAAATATTTGAATAGATATTATAAATATAAATAAACCACTAAAATATATTAGAAAATGTTTTTTAGTAAATATTTAATATTAATGATATCTATTTAATAAATTATTCAAAAATAAGTAATCAGTTAATTATAAACATTTTATATTTAATTCATTTATAAATATCTTTATAAATTAAAAAACATCTCAAAATAAATGCTTTAATAATTTAATTTTCTTATAAATTATAGTAATCGTTTCATTTTTAAAATCCATGAATAATATATTAATATACTATATTGTGTTTAAAAATATATGTTATTTTTATTTTATGGTTCACATTAGGGGAAAATAATTATAGGCTCTATCTATTTGACCCTATAAAAATATTATATATCTCACTTAAGGAGCAACCGATGCACACCACTTATGTAGGAATAACCACAACAAAGATTAATTTATGGATTATGATATATGTCATGACTGATACTAAATCCAATATAGGATGGAATACACTATAGTAATACTTTATTGTGGAATCTGATATATGTTTAAAATCACCTTTTAGGAGGCATGCATTCAATAAAAAAATAAACATAGAAGTGGTGGTATGTATTTATGTTACAAATCATAACCAGCTATATCACCATTAGAACATGGTATGCTCTTTATTATGATATAAATCTGTGTATTTTTTTAAATTTATACAATATTTTATTGATTCATGAACAATTTACAATATTTCTATCATTATATTCAACTATAAATAGAATACTTTTAAAAAAGTACAGTATTTATACTATGTTTTATGTGACAATATTTTATATTACATAGAGAAATTCCCATAGACACTTTTGATATATCGTATCACAAAAATAGTCACTATATAATGTATCTATAATATTTTAAAATATATAATTTGAATTCCAAAACACTTTGACATTTCATAATTTTTAACACCAACTAATGTTTCTGAACATATGGTAGTTGTCATGTTAAGTCTTAACATTATCCAAGGTGTCGAACTTATAATTTTTTTTGTAGTATAATACCTAAAAATATACCATAGGAAAATGATAGAGGGGAAAAACATCTCGGGTATGTCCGGGGATCGTTTGAAGTTCGACACACCGATAACATGCGTGGCATATCAGGCCGCGTGGTTGTCTAGAACCACACGATCCATGGTGTATGCATGTGCCGCCTGTTGTAGGTTCTGGAAAGTGGGGAGATGTGTGGCTTTCATGTGGGTTTTTAAACTGTATTCCTTTCCCATCCATAGTGGTTCTACAAACACTAAAACATAAATAGGGGTTTCCATCTAATGTTATTTTTCAATTATTTTATTTTATATTATTTTATTTTTCACTTATTTTATTTTCCCTGTATATGATTATTTTTTATTTTTCGTTCCCTTATTCATTCAGTTAATTCTTTTCCTTTTTTTCTCTCTCCTCCTCCCTCTTTTATCTCCTTGAACACATGCCTTCATCTTCACCCCGCCCTCCAAGTATGCACAGTACTCCACATCCACACCTCACTTCAGCTTGATATTGAACCCTAATTTTTGATACATTCTCATCTCCATCAGAATCACTATAAAGATATCAGAAATATCTATCATCCACACTCTTCAATTCCTTGTTTCATATATTATCTATTGTGAAATCCTCATGTGAAGTATTTTGGACCTATTTTGGGGGTTTTCTAAATCTATTGATTTCATCCATTTCTGTTTAAATCAATTTTTTTAATAAATGTGTGGAGTACTATGATGTTTAGTTAGGGTGTCGACAAATATTTTCCTTCATTTTGTTGTTTTTTAAATGTCACACCATTGTGCCACTTGTCGGAATCCTCTGATGACGCTCGATATCAGGTATAAAATTAACATGATTTCTTTGTTTTGTCTTTAGTGACCCCTATTTATAGTGAAATCCATTCATGGGGTGTTCGATTCACCATTTCACACTGAATTTGTTTTTCCATCCTTTTTTAGCCTAAATATTCTTTTTTCCATGATATATGCTACACTATGGGTTGAAATTTTAAATTTATAAATTTTTTAAGTTGAGTAATGAACCATGTTTTGATCTCATTTTTATATATCCAATGATTAATTCCAATTTTTTGGCCATGTCTAATTCCATATTACATGGAATTCCTTAAGTTTCATTTTAATATCTCATTCATTGTTTTTAATTTCACATGTATGATGGTATTCACATTTTCCTTATTTCTAATGCCTAATCATGTTGATTAAATGTGTATACTTCATGTTATCTGCCTTTTATTTCACTTATTTTATGCCATGAACCGTGTACTTGTGACATGTGAATTCTAATTTCTTATTCCAATTTTATATGGATTTAATGGTAAAATTGTATCCCCATGTTCGATATATTGGGATATCATGATGTTAGGGAGGTGACATAAGGAATTAATGAATTCTAATTCCTTGTTCCTATGGTTGATTTTCCTTATTTAAATATTTTTCCTTGTTTCGTATGCCTATTTACCATTATTTGATCTTATTTATTATTTTCATATATGTTATACATTACCCGTTGAGGGAATAGTCCCCCTACTAACAAACCCAAGGTCTTCACTACTAGTCAGAAGCTGATGGAGTTCTGGGAGATGTGCTTGAGGTCTTGTGGTCCACCGTCTCTGGTCAAGTTTAACAACACTTTGGGTGGGATGATAAAAAGTGATCTTCGAGAATTATATTAATTTTTTCATTGGGTTTTGGTTAGATATAATAATATTACATAGGAATTTGGAAGTTAACCTATTCTTGGATGTAAATAATCCTTGTACAGGGGAATCCCAAATTTCTGTGGATGGGAATTGCAGTTACTGATTATTCCATTTTTGGTTCATATGACCTCACCGATGGGTAACAAAACATGGGTTATTCTATCATTGGTATTTTTATAATTGAGACAATTATTTATATTATTTATGACCTATATTATGAGGGAATTTCATATCATGACTCATACTACACACTATAAGAATTGAAATGACTTGCATTATGTCATGAAATATTTATTTTTAGTGTCCTTTGTCTATGTTTCATCTTATTGAACATGTTATTTGTTTTATTATATCCTATAGTGGATAAATTTTTATAAATATAGAAATCATCCAATTTCAAATCTAGATAAATGTTATAAATTGGTTAATCTGGACATTCAAATTTGGTTTACAAGGTGTATGATCCCTTATAAACTAGAATGGTGATCCACATAATTCATTATTTTAAAAGTGGAATTAAATTAATAAATGATATTAAAATGAAATGGCCACCAAAAATGGGAATGTGAGACCATTAATTTACTTTACCTTGTAAACTTGTTGTAGGACATGTGTTTTTAGGATCCTTCTGGGTTTTTCCCATTTTATCTGAACATGGCTCTTGGAGTAGCCTATCTATTGTGTAATAAACTGAGATAGTCTATGTATCTACCATCTTCTATCACATTCCCTTATTGTTCTATTATATTTCTTGGAGGCCTTACACCATCCCTTATTTACTGTTTATTTTCACTCATTCAATATTTGTTATGGAATATTTTTTTGATGTATGTGCTTGGGAATTTTAGTTCCATACAACTACGACATCCTTGTGAAGTATGCCAAGAGAGTAGAGATGAACACACTCCAGAGGTGGTGGTCCTTGAGACACCAGTTTTACCTCATGTAGTTACCCTTATGGAACATTCTGATGATATTTTACTGGGTGCTGATTCCCATTTCTATGACATTTTGTTCAGTTTCATACATTCTATTCAGAGTGCTTCGAGGACTTCTCCAAAGCATACAAATGACTTCTAACAACAGCATTTCCCCATCTTTGGAGACGGAATTCATCATGATATAGAATGTGTATATAATCTATGATATCCAACATCAACCATATTGATATTCCTCTATATAAGAGGCTCAATATCTCTCTCTATCTACTTTGGGACTCCACCAAGAATTAGTGGGATGTCATTTCTCAATCAGAGAAATATCGATATGTAGTTTGGGAAGTCATGTGGATATAATTATATTATCAATTCATCACATATCCTCTAAAATAGTATCACCCCAGGCAGTTATTCCATATTCCGTAGGGATCAATGATGGTTCTAGAGTATTCTATTTTCTTCATCGGGATTCAATGTATAGCTTAATTTCTGAATAGTGAGAAGTTGAATACAGTGATACATTTTAAAGATGATATTAGGCATGTTTTTCAATCATAGGTGAACATCATTTGGTTGATGATAATTGTAGGGATCTTAATCTAGACTCTAATTATAGATAATAATCTTAGTGAAGATGGTCCTTTGATCCATGGAGGTTCAGTTCTAAGTTATGGTTATGGTTCTCCATGTAGAAGGAAGTACCATTTTTAGGGTTCATGTGGGGTTTGTTCGAGCTAGATGACTACAACTAAGGAGACATTTGGATTCTTGAGTGGAAACTGTTATTGTATGAGAACTCCATAAGAGGAAGATGCTGATCCCATACTCCTTTTGAGTCAATTGAGAATGATCTCAACATATCCTCATTTTTTTGGATAGTCCTCTTAGATTGGACATCAGTGTGAGGATGATAAGCTATACCGATGTTCCGCTCAGTTTCTTGTGGATGTTGAAGACTCTTCCAAAACGTTGACGTGAATCTTGGATATCCATCGAATATAATCTATAGTGGTACACCATTCACCCATAACACGTCTCTCATGAATATCCATCCCAGTTGATCCCGTGATAAATCTTACTGAATTGAAATGAACTATGATTTATTTTTAAGATGATCCACAACAACCCAGATATAATTGTTTCATTTCGATGTCTTCGGATGTGCGGTGACAATGTCCATGGTGATGTTCTCCCATTTCCATGCTGGTATGGGTAATGGTTGCATCACCCCCTTAGAATTCTGCTTCTCAACCTTCACATGCAGACATGCCAGGAACATTGAGTTATACACAGTGATCTCGTTCTTTATGTTATCCCACCAATTATTCTTTCTGTGATCTCGATATATCTTTGTGTGTCCGGGGTGAATAAAGAAATTCGAACTATGTGCCACATCCAAAAGTTCCATCTTCAGCTCTGGACTTTATGGAACACATAGTCATTTCCCAAATCTCAAAATTCATTCATCCTTGACATTTAACTCATTGGATTTCCCTTTTCTGATTGTTTCCACTTTATTTGGAATTCCCACATCATCGTCCTGATAAACCTTTAACCTTTCCAAAAATATGATTGAGAAATCAGTTGTGAAAGGATTGATGATGTTCCCTTGTTTATGATTCCCATTTCCAACTTTATAAAATATAAAAATATTAAATAATTTTCAATTATTATATATAAAAGAATCACTGGGTCCTTTCTACATAGAGCATCTTCCACCTTTTTCACTTTCACAGGGTGGTAATGGTTTGAGAAGTCATAGTCTTTGATCTGCTCTATACATATTCGTTTGAACATGTTCAACTATTTCTGTTTGAATATATATTTGAGGCTTTCGTGGTCCGTATATATTTAACACTTCTCGCAAAAGAGGTATTTGCGCAGAAATATTAAATAGAAGATCATTTTATCCATCTCCTGATCATGTGTTGGATATTTCTGATCATGAACATTCAATTGTTTCGAAAAATATGCAATTACATTGTCATTCTTCATCAACACACAATCCATTACCTTCTTTGAAGCATCACTAAATACCTCAAAAGGTTTTCCACTTGTGGGTAATGTGAGAAGGGGTGTAGTGATAATACTTGTTTTCAACTTCTTGAATATATCTTCTCATTCATCGCTCCAAGAAAGCTTGACACCCTTTTGAGTTATCTTGGTAAGAGGGTTTGAAAATAGTGATAAATATCACACAAATTAGTGATAATATCTATATAATTCCATGAATCAAATTATATCCATTCCCGATATTGGACTCGGTCATCTCTCTATTGCAGATTTCATCGAGGGATCCATAGACATCACATTTCTTCTGATGATATTACCCAAGAATGAGACATCCTTCAACCAGAACTCACTCTTTCTGTACATTTCTTGGTTCTTCTCCATTCACACGGTCTCCAGTATAGTTCTTAGATTCTACACATGATCCTCCATGGTTTTGGGGTATATTAGAATATCATATATAAAGAATACTAGAAATTTTATAAAGGAAAACTTTAAAGACTATATTAATCGTGTACATTAAGACTGTTGAAGTGTTAGTGTGTTTGAAAGGCATTAACATGAATTCATAGTGCCCATATCTTGTGCAAAAAGCTGTCATGGGGATATCTTCCTTCTCCACCCTTACTTGATAATATCCCAACCGCATATCCACCTTGTAGAAGCATTGTTCTCAACACAGATGATCAAACAAGTCATCAATTCATGGAATAGGATACTTGTTCTTTATCATCATTTAGTTAAGCTCATGATAATCGATGCAAAGGCACATTTATCTATCCTTCTTCTTGACGAAGAGGACCGATTCAGCCCATGTTAAAGCACTCGACCGTATAAACCCTTTATCCATACTCTCTTGATGTTTTTTCTTCATATCCTCAAGCTCCACAATAGCCATTCTATATGGGGTCAAATATATTGGAAACTCCCCAGGTATAAGGTCAATTGACAATTCAACATCTCTTCTAGGTGGAAGACCAGGAAATTCCTTGGGAAACAATTCAGTGAATTCCCTCACAATTGGAATGTCTCAAAAGATGGTTTCTTCCTTAGAATCAATAATAAGAGCCAAATATGTGTGCTCATAAAACAGTAATATCCACACTTGAGATGATGGTGCTAAAGAAAATTAATCTTCCTCCTTGCACTTGTATAGAATCTGGGTCCTATTCTATATATGGAGAGTGATTTCCCTCTCATGGAAATTTATGTTGGATCTATATAGGGAAATCTAATCTATGTAGTGATTTGAATCAAATTCCACTAGAGGGAGTATGATGAGGTTCTCCAGGAAGTTCAATATTTAGATTATGAAAGGGGATGAGTTATATTCAAGGGATTAAGACAACCTTGTTCTTTATTACACACTTAAATAAGATTTATTGCCTAAAAATCACATGACACAATATAGAAGATCAAGTGGTCTAGTGTCTTTGGGGCAAAGGATCATTACATAACAACATAAAACATGATATACGACATCTTTTTTGAAAACATCCTTTACATGACCACTACATTCCCTCGTACATAGCATTACATGGGATAACCTGTGGACATGCATAAGAAAAGGGTGAGCTATAAAGCCCAATAAGGAAAAAACTGAATAATATGAGGAATAAACTACATTTTAGACAATAGGCATATAAATAGAGAACTAGAGAAAAATGAACATAAAGGCATGATAAAGCATGATAAACATATCATGGTAATGTGGAAATAAAACATAACATGGAATTTTTAGGAGCCAAGCCTCATTGCACATAGAGCATGAGTAAACCTACATTGCACATGAAGCATAAGTAAAACCTCATTTCAATTGAACTATCATGAGTAAACACCCATTTCACATGATTTATCATGACACTATACTTTTCCTAACGCACTAGAGCGCTATCAGGGTGCACCCTTCTCAATTATTTCATTTCATGCATAATGATTCCACATGGATCATAAAAAAATGGATTCATTAAATATAATCATTTATTCTATGATAAAAAAGTGTGTAATTCATAAATTAAACTCATTAAATAGTATCTAAATGTGCATAAAGTTGAATACCCTTGATAGAGAAATGGGAAAGGAATTCACTACACAATGACTTTTGCTGGGAAAATTGCGGTGCAATTTCGGCAGCGTAACGATGTAACATAAGAACTCATAAAAATTGTTAATGAGAGAGAAAGGGGTTTCTCATCATATGTACATGAAATGGATAGTATCAGGGTAATATTGATACATGTACCAACAATTTTAATGGAATTTAGATTCATGATACAATTGAATTACATGAATGTAAATGAGGAGAGAGAAATATATTATAGAATTTCATCATGGTAACAGGTAAACATGGTAGACAATAATGAATGAGAAAGTTGATCTATCATTATTCAAATATGAAGTGGGCAGCATGGGGGAGGTGAAAAATCATAACCCGATATTTATAATTGAAAATAGAAGGGCCTAATAATATACGGAATGTGGACATAAATAAGGAAAGTGAGAATCCCTTACATGGAAGTGTGATACCAAAGGCTTGGGAGGGGCTTGAAAGAGATTTAATGGTAGCTCAGGGCACCTTGGTAGGATTCTAGATACGGGAGGACAGAGGTTGGACAAATTACAATGCCTTTTAGTGAAGAGGAAGTTGGATCATGGGTGGGTTTATATAGGAAATGAGAAGGAATTCATTGTTATTTAGGATTGCGACACCTCAGATTAAACAAATCAAAACCACTAACCAGACCATGGTTTTTGCACATGGTTTTCGAAAGGCGAGTAGAAAAAAATATTTTATAAGGCATATGGACAAAAATCTTAAAATAATAGGTTTCCTTATGTGGAGGTGAGTAACACTCTTAAGGAAAAAAAATTTAAAAAGATAAAATATTTTATATGTCATGGAGGGTCCAATAAGGAATTATAACATTAATCCAACAAATATAAAATCACATTATTTTTAGGATAACAAATATATTGGCCAAAAATATAATTTATTGAAATTTATTTCAAAACTATTGGATCATTATGATGTTATAAAACACATTATATATTTAAACAATATTTAATTTTTACCCCAAAATTTGACGATCTCAAAAAATTATGAAAAATTCATCATTGGATAATTTTTAACATCCTAATTCTGAAAATAATATTCATTTTTTTAAATTATTTTCTCAATATATGAATTTTTTAGTTTTAAAATAAAAACTGACATTTATAAAAAAACTATTGGATTTGACAAAAACAGCTTTGAAACCATTATAAAAATTTCAATTACATACCTATAATTGTACTATAATTTACATTTTATAATATGTAATTTAATAAAAATAATATATTAATATTAAAAAATTATTTAATTAAAAAATAAATTAATTCATAAAAATATATTTCTTAGTTGAATATTAACTAAAAATACTATACGTGCTTAAAAAACTATTTACAATGTAACAATAATAAAATTAATTTATATTAATTATTATATACACAAATTATGCACAAATTCATAGTTCTAAGGTCATGTTACAAAACCCATTATAACACCCACATAAAATTTAAGGGTAAGGTGTGTGATGGTGACAGATTCTTGTGGTGGCTCAGATAACATCGCTCGAGTGGTAATCTCTACCAACTTCTACTTCTCCCATATGAAGTTCTACTCAAGCTTAACGTATTCATGTTCAGATTGGGCTTGGTCTATAGCGATTCCCAATGAGGCCACCTCCTATGCAAGCTCCAACAAATGTGCTTCGTACGGGGCAAGTCTACTTGATGAGTCCATTGCTTCCGTTGTCTATATAAATTGTATTTGTTAAAGACCTATATTTATACTAATCACTTGATCACTATTCAACGACTATATTATAAACGATCACAATTATTAATGGAATTTTAAAATCCAAAACATAAAACCAAATATGTGCATACATTTTACAGAACCATAAAAATCCATTTAAATAGACGCATATGAATTTTCATTAATGAATTTTTGGGTCGTTACAATCTTCCCCGTTAAGAAATTTCACACTAAAAATTTAGTTTTCCCACACTAAAATAGTTGTGGGTAACTCCAATTCATCACTTCTTCTGATTCCCATGTCTCTTATTCAAAATTGTTGTTTCTTCACAACACCTTGATGAGGGGCATTGTCTTATATCGTAGTACTTCTTATCTACAATATATGGTCTTCACTGGTTGGTCCTTGTAAGAATGATCATCCTCTAGCTGCACTAAATCTAAAGAGAGTACATATGAAGGGTCTAGTATGTACTTACTTAAGAGGGATACATGGAATACATCATGTACATGAGATAGGTATGGTGTAAGTGCTAGCCGATAGGTCACTTATCCAATGCGATCAAGGATATCAAATGGGCCAATGTACCTTGGAATAAGCTTTCCCTTCATACCAAATCTCATAACTCTCTTCCAAGGTGATATGTAGAGGAATACCATGTCTCAGAAATCAACCTCTAGTTCACATCGATGAATATCTACATAGTTCTTTTTTCAACTCTGACCAGTTTTATTGTGCTACTGGATTGTCTTATCCTTCTCTACCATTTCTCTGAACATTTTCAAACCTAGGAGTTTTCTCTCCCCAAATTCATCCAAAAATGTCGGGTGTTCTGAACCTCTTCCCTACAGGGCTTCATAATGTTCCATTTGGATTCTCGAGTGGTAACTATTATTGTAGGATAATTTAACAAGTGGAAGATATTGGTCCCACCTTCCTTTGATGTCCATAGAACTTGATCGTAAAATATCATCTAATGTCTCAATAGTTCTCTTAGATTAGCCATCAATTTGTGGATTATAGTCCACATTGAAGTTCAGTTCATTGCTTAGAACATGTTGAAGACTTTTCCAAAACTTCGAGTTGAATATCAGATCATTGTTTGGACACAATAGATTGTGGTAATCTGTGCAGCCTTACCACATACCTACTATATATTTGTTCCAGTTGATCCAACGAAAAATCCTCCCGATTAGCAATGAAGTGTGAAGCCTTTGTAAGACAATCCACAACAACCCAGATAACACTATTTCCTTTGGATGTCTTTAGACATCTGGTGACAAAGTCTATGGTGATGATCTCCCACTTCTATGTTGCTTTGGTTAGTGGTTGCATAATCCCCTTAGACTTTTGTCTCTCAGCCTTCACATACTAGCTCATTTGGTACTTTGAGGTATATTCAGTGATCTCCTTCTTTATGGTATCCCACCAATAATGCTCTCAGAGATCTCGATACAAATTTTTGTTTCCTGGGTGAATATTTAAATTTGAACTATGTGCATCATACAAATCTTCCTTCTTCAGCTACAGACTTGATGGAACACATAATATTTTCCCAAATCTCACTATTCCATCATTGTTAACCACGGACTCTGAGGATTTCCCATTTTTTTTAGATTGCATACTTTTCAAAATTTCCACATACTTTCTTTGAGCATCCTATATTTTCTCCATGAGGTATGGTTGATAAATCAATTGTTAATGAATTGATGATGTTCCCTTCATTATTATTCACATGTCCAACTTCATCATATCTAAGAAGATGAGATCCTTTTCAATTATCATCATTGATAATGATGCATGATCCTTTCTACTTATAGCATCTACCACCTTATTTTCCATACCAGGATGGTAGTGGATTGAGTAGTCATAGTCCATGATTAGATATAACCATCATCATTGTTTCATATTCAACTCTTTCTATGTGAATATATATTGGAGATTTTTTTGGCCCGTGTATATTTCACACTTCTCTTAAAATATGTAATGTTGCCAAATTTTAAATGCAATGATCACTTTCGCCAACTCCAAATCACATTTTGGATTGCATTTTGGCATAGGTAAAGAATTTTTCATTTTTTCCAAAAATTCCATCAAAGGGATGCTTATAAAATTTTCAAGGAGAACATTCGCACAATTATCAACATCTGATACCACACATAGTGAATTTTTTTGCATAATGATTTAATATCATTATTTTTGTGGACCCAATGTATTTATAATAAATTAAAGATATACTAATAGGACATGAAGTGAAAAACATTATGAACAACACTACTATGATGTAGTGGTTACATGTAATTCATTAAATATTATCCATATTAGCATATGAATTCTCTTTCTCCCATGATTAGGTACATTTTTGATGCTCATCATGCTTCTCAGCACTTGTAATAGAGAATTATCTTGGATAATGCTCAACTTCTCCACACCTATGACATAAAACCGTAAAGATGACATAGAAGGAGATTTTTTTTCCATCCATCACATTATCCATTATTTCATGGGAGTTGGATACTTTGTGACCTTCCTTTCCACACCTAAATAATCTCTTATTCCCATTGTGACATTTCCCTTTGTGCCTCTTTCCATATATATTGCATGAATGAAATTTGGACATCATTCCCCTATCACCTTTATCAGTTGGAATTTCATGAGATGGAATCTTACCCTTCCTTGATGTCCTTGGGAATTCAAAAATGTACCAATTGATAATCGTGATTTTGTATAGCTAGTTTGGAGTAATCATGATATGTCCTACGTGAGCTCCCATTTTATTGGGAATCTCATAGGGACATTCATCACGTGGACCTTCTCATCGGTTCTTATCCATATTTCTCATATAAATATCCATTGGCTAGAATAAAATAAATATTAGGGGTATCACATAAAGGGAAATTAAAGGATAAAATGGATGACGTATAAATTACTTTTATTTCCTTATCCTATGAATCTATAAGATTTAATCTATGTTATCCATGATCTACTTTCAAACATGTATCCTTAGATGCATTTTTCTAAATTCCCGTAACAATGGGTTATACTAAGCTTGTTATATTTTACCAAAGAATATCCCCCAGGAGTGTCGTAACCAAGAGTGCAGTAAAGCCTGTTGTCGTGTAATAGGATATCTTGGGTCAATCCCGAAACTCCTTTTCAAACTTTTCACTCCTAGGTATATCTGTGCCGGAGCCGCCTTTACCTGCTCGTATCTGGACATGGATATATTTTCTTGATAAATCACATACACAATACTCACAAATATTTAGGGATGTTTTTATTATATATAGTCTAATATCTAAGACTTCACTTGGGATTTCTAATCATAATCCCTAAAATAACTAAACCTATCCTCTGATAGCAACCATGACACCCCTCTTCATTATTACACACATAAACATGATTTATTACATGAACATCACTTGAAACAACAAAGAAGATAGAGAGGTATAGTGTCTTTGGGAAATAGGATCATTGCCTGAAAACACAAAACATGAAATACAACATCATTATTGAAAACTTCCTTTACATGACCACTACTTTCCCTCGTACTTATCATTTCATGGGATAAAATGAGGGCATACATAAGAAAAGGGTGAGAAATAAAGTCCAGTTAGAGATTAAACATAGAATAACACTAATAATAAAATACATGTTAGAAAATAGGCATATAAATGTATCACAAGATAAATATGACCATAAATGCATGATAAAGCATAAAACTCATAACATGGAAATGTGGCAACAACACTTTACATGGTATTAGCATGATCCAAGGCTCATTGCACGTGGAGCTTGAGTAAACCCTCATTTCACATGAAGCATGAGTATATGTAAAGACCCGTAAATTTCAAGTAAATTTTTTTCTTAATTTTCATTGGAATTTTACAAGAGCGCAGTTTCTGACGGCACCTGATTCCGAGGCCCGGTGTGCCCGGAATCATTTTCCGAAGTTTGGCTCGGGTACGTTCAGTGAACGGACGAGTGGGTTTTTCTAACTTTTGAACCAGTGCCCGGAATCAAATTCTAAGGGCACCGATGAAATCGCAGCGCCGGTATTCGCTTAGAAACGCCTCTTCCGGAGTTGCATTTTCTCGGGTGTGGTTTTTAATTTTTGGGCTTAATGTTAAGAAATAAAATAATTTTGCGTCAACTTTATTTTATTTCACTTAAGACACTTGGAAGACACTTGAAGCCACTTAAAGGCGGCTTGAACTGAGTTGAACTGGATAGGATGCTATCCAGAAATATCCTACCCCCTTGGTAGGATATTTGTGAGGTGGGGCCCGCACGAGCCCCACCGTTTCTTTCCGCTAAGAAACGCACCCGTGAAAACCCGTCTTAATGAAAGTCAACCGACGCGTTTCTAAATTCATAACAGACCATTTAGATGGCATGTTTCTTTCGTTGAATTAATTCAACGAATTAATTCAATCGTTTCTTAACCTGTTTCGTGTGTTGGCATATTAATAAAATAAGACCAACCTAAAATCATTGGAGAAGGTTTGAGAGGATTCTTGTTTCTTCTTCTCCCTCGCGAAGAACACGAAGAATGCGAAGAACGCGAAGAACGCCGAACCCTAAAATCGACGACGCTTCCGTCCGTGACGTTCTTCCACGCTCCGAACTCCGATCACCAACCGTTTGAGGTGAGTGATGTCGGATTTTCCTCTCAAGTTTTTTTCTTTTGGTTTTAATCAAAACACAGATTTAAATATTAATAATTTAAATCTTTTGTTCTTGGTTCGTTGAGCTCGCCGACTCAACACCGGATTCCGCGACGACGCGACGCCTCCTCGCGACGATGCGACGATCCCTCTCTTCCGCAACGATCTTTTCCGCGAAGAACACCCGCGCGTGATGATCGACGAGGTAGGGATTTCATTATGGGAATTACCCCCTTTTAAATTTATTCCCGTCAATGTTTCTTAAAGAAATTAA
The DNA here is from genome assembly GCA_963277665.1 of Viscum album. Classification (NCBI taxonomy): domain Eukaryota; kingdom Viridiplantae; phylum Streptophyta; class Magnoliopsida; order Santalales; family Viscaceae; genus Viscum; species Viscum album. The sequence continues at coordinate 475,073,714 of OY728128.1, forward strand.
AGAACTGTTTTTGTGAAAAAAAATTAACCTTATTAAAAATTGTTGTTTCCTGTGTGGAATAAATTTCTCCCGGTTGTTTATCTCTAACGCGGAGGGTGCGGGCCAAACGAACACGGCCCGACGACCCTCCGCCATTCTTCGTTTTGTGCAGATTTGACAGACAACGACGGAACGTTCCGCAGTGGACGTTTGACGATTCCGCAGTAAAGAACGGATCCCGGGAGGAGCATCGGCGCAGACGGGAAGGAAAACGGGCCACCGTAGCGACGCCAGCGGCCCGCGGAAGCTGCCGACGGCGCCGGCAGCAGGAGGCGGCGGCGCCCCGGTGTGCCGCCGGACGAGGCCGTCGCGGCTGAAGCCGCGCGGGTCCGGTTCATCCAGGCGGGACGCGGCAGAGCCGCGTCCGCGGTTCACCAGCGCCGCCCGCACTCGGGCCGCGGTTCTCTCTCGGCCGCGGGGGATGCGCCCGCGGCTTCCACCCGCGCCGCTCGGCCGAGCCGAGACGGCAGAGCCGGACCGGCCCTGGCCGGGCCGGGCCGGGCCAACCGGGTCGGACCCGGTTCGGGCAGACCCAGGGGGGGTCGGGTCGGGTCGGCCCGGGCCCGTACCCCCCTTCTTCGGACGTTTTCGTTCAAACGCCCGTAACATGAGGTTCGTGCCTCCAAACGACTTGCCGTCAGCGGAAAAGCGATCCTTGAATCGAGACGGTCGTTTCGGTATATCCCACTCAAGGTTTCGGAATACTTTGAGTTCGGCCGGGTTGGTTCGTACACGAGACCAACCGGGCCCCCGGAGCGGAAACACTCATATCTTGAGCTACAGACGTCCGATTGACGTGCCGTCAGCTTTGTTGAATTCCTCTAAGTGAGACGGATCTTTTGGCATACTCCGCCCGAGGTTCGGACGCAGGTGGAGTGCGGTCGGGTTGGTTTCTCATTAAAAACCAACCGGGCCCCTGGGACGAAAATGCCAATAACTCTCAGACCGGGCGTCTGATTAACGCGCCGTCTGCGACGTTGAGTTCCTGTTGACGATACGGAACTTTTGGATACATCAACTTCGGACTTTGTGTCAGTTGATGTATCAGCCTCTCGGCTCGTGGAGCGGACCCTCCCGAACGAGCATTCTGTGTGCGGGAACCCTAGTGCTGGCTGTGACTGCTTCCTCGATGGCGACGTCTGTGCAGAGATCCTCTGTGGACTCCGACAACGACCATGCAGAGATCCTCCGTGGACTCCGACGACGACCGTGAAGAGATCCTCTATGGACTTTGACGACGACTGGGCAGATATCCTCAGTGGACTGCGACGACTACTGCACTCAGCGATCCTCCGTGGATCAGTGCTACCGGTCCTGTGTGGGCCCGATCCTGTGTGGGTCCGATCCTGCGTGGGTCAGCGCTCAGCGGTTCTGTGTGAGCCAGCGCCTACAGGTCCTGCGTGGGCCCGGTCCTGTGTGGGCCCGATCCTGTGTGGGTTCGATCCTGTGTGGGTCACTGCAAGGTTAGTACCTATCGATCCTTCGTGGGTCCGACGACTTAGATGGTTCAGTGATCATCTTTATCGTCATCTGAAGAAGTATACCTGTGTGAGCTGAATCTTGTGTTTCTCTCCTTTGTGGATTGTGTTGAGCTATCCTGTGTGGATTTACTGTTTACTCTCCTTTGTGGATTGTGTTGTTCTATCCTGCGTGGGTATGCGTTTGGCTTTCCTGTGTGGACTGGGTTGTGCTAGGGCTCGGACGTTGGAGCCGAACAGGGAATTGCAGACTTAGGTATATGTATGGGCATATACCTAAGCCGTGTCAGATGTTACTTCGTGATTGTATTTATCCTTTGTGGATTTCAGGAGACCATCGGGGGTCTCGGGGTCCCTACTGAGTAGCTTATACTCACCCCTGCACGGGCTATGCCCGCACTTCGTGGTGTTGGTTGCAGACGACGGAAAGCGTTGATCGTGGAGGAGGCATGCGGAGCAGGACAGTACCTGGTGGTGGACCACTGGGTGGGACGTTCTCGGAGCGGTTAGGTGGACACGAGGAGCAGTGGAGGTTATCTGTACCCACCCTTCAGGTGGGACTTCCAGAGGACGGCTCGACGCTGCAGTTTTTCCTTTCAGTTGTTGTTTTTCCTTTCAGTTGTACTTTACAGTTGGGCTTGTATTTCCGGCCCCTTTTTCTTTCAGCACAACTTGTACAGTTTTTACTTAGTGTTTACATTTCCGCTTGCTTACTCTGTGGTGCTTTTTTACTTTTCAAAGTCAATGCCTTCCCTTTTTGTTTGGATTTACGCCTTGGTGCTAGTCTCCAGCCCCTGGCCTATGGAAGGCGGGCTTGGGGTAGTCACGGCACGGGCCCCGAGGACTGGTCGTGACAAATTGGTATCAGAGGCGGTCGGTTCTACCACAGACTCTGATCTTTCTTCTATGTGAAGCAATAGTGTTTAGCGTATTGTGTGTGGTTATCAGTCCATGGAATCCAGTGTTGGTGCGGCGGCCGACGTATCCATACACCAGGACCCTGACTTCTGATTCCCGACTTAATGCACGAAAACATTGATTGCATGTGTGTTTCAAGTTTTCTTTGTGATTACTTGTGTCAGCTCACCAGGTATACTTTTCTGACCATGGTGCACTTGTTTCCTTTTCAGGATGGCATGACGACAGCAGCCAGCTAGGGTTCCTAGAGTAGGGCGCGACGACAGCCCGCCGAGCGATGAGGCCACGGTACAGGGCCCGTTGACTGCAGAGGCATCGGCGGTACCTTTATACGCCGAGCCCCCGATGCTTCCAGCACTGGCAGCTGACGACGCACGACACCTCGGAGCTCTGCACGAGTTCCAGCGCCAGCGACCACCCAGGTTCCGTGGGGAGTCGGACCCCCAGGCAGCCGAGGACTGGCTGGAGGCGGTCATCCGAGTTTTCAGGCTAGTGAGGACACCGGCAGACCTCATGGTGATCCTCGCGGCGAGCCTACTGCACGCAGCAGCCGGACGCTGGTGGAGCCTGATGCTCCAGGTACACGATGAGGCCACCCTCATCTGGACAGACTTCAAGAGCCTCTTCCGCTCAGAGTTCGTCCCGGCCACCCTCCGTGTAGTGCGAATCTAGGAGCTTCTTCAGCTGCGGCAAGGCAGCTTGACAGTCGCTCAGTACGCGGCGAGGTTCACCGACCTATCTCGCTGCTCGACAGACATGGTACGAGACCCCTTCTTCCGGGCCCGGACCTTCGAGCAGGGATTGAGACACGAGATCAGGGCATCGCTGATCTCCCTCAGCATCCCGACCCAGGCAGGAGTACTGGAGCGAGCCCTCCTGATCGAGAGCTTCCTGGCTGAGTCTACAGCGAGACCTACCGCATGGCGGCAGGTAGCGGAGTCTTCGGCAGCTGGTAGCCGATGGATGACTCAGGGTTCCAGGCAGACCAGGCCTTCCGGCAGGCGACCTCGGGACACTGGCTCAGCAGTGCAGGGCACCCGGCCCGAAGCCAGCCTTCCGAGAGGCAGACAGTGCTACGAGTGCGGCGGGCAGGGCCACATGGCTCGTGACTGGCCGACCCGTCGTACCGTGGGTCAGCAAACGGTGGAGGGACCACCCAGGCAGAGGCAGAGGGTCGACCGTGGCGGTCCGCAGGGAGGAGGCGGACGAGGCAGAGGAGCTAGCCGAGCAGCAGGTGGTGGGCGACGCTTTGAGGCTCTGCCACCACCACCACCAGGAGGCCCGCCCCGACCACAGGGAGCTGGCGGGCAGAGACAGGCTCAGCTCCAGGCAGCGGAGGCCTACGACCACAGCGCGCCAGAGATGATTCGAGGTACGATCTGTGTCTATTACACCCTTGCTGCAGTTCTGATAGACACAGGAGCGAGTCACTCTTTCATAGCCACTGCCCTTGTTCGGAGCTCGGAGATTCCGACGGAGCCGTTGGCTCGATCCTTACGGCTAGAGACTCCTACGGGAGAAGACTCGACGATTACGCACTGGTGCCGGCTGTGTGAGCTTACTCTAGGAGGCGAGAGCTTCAGCTGGGATCTTCTTGTAGCAGCGTCGAGGCCTTACGACGTCATCTTGGGCATGGATTGGTTATCTACGGTCTATGATCAGATTGACTGCATTAGGCGCAAGGTGCGATGTGTGCGCACCGACGGGAGCAGGTTCACCTTCACCGGCGACAAGGGAGCCTTAGCAGCACAGGATGGACTCACGCAGAGGAGAGGTCAACCCATCACTCATCAGTTGGCTAGCCTCATCCTGGGAGCAGTTGACGTGCGGAGTCCCAGTTTTCCTGTAGTGGTGGATCAGTACGGGGACGTCTTTCCCGACGACGTTCCCGGACTACCTCCTCGCAGAGAGGTAGACTTTTATATTGACCTGTACCCCGGGACAGCCCCGATATCCACTCCAGCATATCGGATGGCCCCCGCTGAGCTTCGAGAGCTGCTGGTACAGTTGAAGGACTTGCAGGGAAAGGGGTTCATCCGACCCAGTGTTTCGCCCTGGGCTTCGCCGATTTTGTTCGCCAAGAAGGCAGACGGGAGCTTGCGACTGTGTGTCGATTATCGTCGCCTGAATCAGGTGACAGTGAGGAACAAGTATCCACTACCCAGGATTGATGACCTCTTCGACCAACTCAAGGGAGCACGGTGGTTCTCGAAGATAGACCTCAGGTCAGGCTATCATCAGCTTAGAGTTCGAGACGAGGATGTGCAGAAGACGGCCTTCAGGTGTCGGTATGGCCACTATGAGTTCTTGGTTATGCCTTTCGGCGTGACCAACTCTCCAGCAGTGTTCATGAGCCTCATGAACAGGATCTTCCAGCAATACCTCGATCGATTTGTCGTGGTCTTCATCGACGACATTTTGGTGTACTCGACGACGGAGGAGGAGCACGCCTACCACCTGCGTGTTGTACTAGACACACTCCGAGAGCACCAGCTTTATGGCAAGCTCTCGAAGTGGAAGTTCTGGTTACGTGAGGTCCACTTCTTGGGGCACTTCATTTCTGAGGCGGGAGTTGTAGTGGATCCCGCGAAGATCGAGGCAGTGCTAGTTTGGGAGCCACCCAAGAGCGTGACAAAGGTGCGGAGTTTCTTGGGCCTAGACGGATACTATCGGAGATTTGTGCCAGACTTCTCCAGAGTTGCGGTCCCACTCTCAGCGTTGAAGAATATGGGGAAACCCTTCGTGTGGTCAGACAGATGTCAACAGAGCTTCCAGGAGCTGAGGCAGAGGTTGACCAGCGCACCTATCTTGAGGTTCCCTGAGAAGGGAGTTGGATACGTAGTCTACTGCGTTGCATCAGGGACCGGACTCGGGTGTTTCCTGATGCAGGAGCGGGCCGTGATTGCCTACGGATCACGTCAGTTGAGGCCTCATGAGCAGAACTACGCTACCCATGACTTGGAGTTGGCAGTAGTGGTCTTTGCCCTGAAGACATGGCGACACTATCTGATGGGCGAGCGCTTCACAGTCTTTTCTGACCACCAGAGTCTCAGGTACATCTTCTCTCAGAAGGACCTGAACCTGAGACAGCGGAAATGGCTCTAGTTCCTCTAGGACTATGACTTTGAGATAGTCTATACTCCTAGGAAGGGGAACGTGGTGGTTGATGCCCTCAGCCGGAGGACAGGCATCCAGCTACGTGAGGAGGTGACAGAGCAGCTAGCCGCTTTGCAGATATCCTTCATGGATAGAGACGGAGCAGCCTTCCTTCAGTCTCTCACAGTCTCTCCTCCACTTCTTCAGCGGGTCAGAGAGGCACAGCATGGGGACGTTGACTGTGAGACAAGGCGTGCACAGATATCCTCGGGACAGGCACCTGATGGTTTCTCCCTTGGAGCAGAGCACGATGTCCTTTTCAGAGGACGTACCTTGGTACCAGTCGCTTTATGAGAGGAGGTGCTGAGAGAGTTTCACACTTCTCCTTTGGCGGTACATCCTGGAGTGGCGAAGATGTTCCAGGATCTCTGACGACAGCACTGGTGGCCGGGCATGAAGAAGGTTGTGGCAGAGTTCGTTTCACGGTGCCTCACCTGCCAGCAGGTGAAGGCAGAGCATCACGTACCAGCAGGTTTGGTACAGCCCTTGGAGGTCCCGGAGTGGAAGTGGGATGGGATATCTATGGGCTTCGTGACTGGACTTCCACGCACTTCCAGAGGTCGCGATTCCATTTGGGTGATTGTTGACCGACTCACCAAGTCGGCACACTTCTTGCCCATCCGAGAGAAGGGCTCAGTAGAGAGCTTGGGGCATCTCTACGTTCAAGAGATTGTACGACTTCACGGTGTGCCATCGACTATCTTCTCCGATCGGGATGCTCGTTTCACTTCCCGACTTTGGAAGGGGTTGTAGGAGGCGTTCGGGACGCGACTACGTCTGAGCACCCCCTTTCACCCTCAAACGGATGGTCAGATGGAGAGGACCATTCAGACTCTCGAGGACATGCTCCGTGCATGTGTCCTCGACTTTGGTCGCAGCTGGGAGGACCACATACCCTTGTTAGAGTTTGCGTACAACAACAGCTACCACTCCACCATCGGGATGGCACCCTACGAGGCGTTGTATAGCAGGCCTTGCAGATCTCCTTTGTGCTGGACAGACCCTGGAGAGTCAGCACTTGTGGGACCAGAGATGGTCCGGGCCACGACAGAGAAGGTCCAGGTCATCCAAGAGTGGATGAGGACAGCACAGAGCCGACAGAAGTCATATGCTGACAGGAGGAGGAGACCACTAGAGTTCGAGGATGGCGACCACGTCTTCTTGCGGGTCTCACCTCGACGTGGTTTGAGGAGATTTGGCCGAGGTGGCAAGTTGTCTCCACGCTTCATCGGACCCTTCCAGGTCCTCAGTAGGGTTGGCGAGGTGGCTTATCACCTGGCTCTACCACCTCAGTTGCACCGGGTGCACGACGTCTTCCACGTATCCCAGCTGAGGAGATACGTGCACGACCCGACGCACATCATTGACTATGGGGAGCTAGATGTGGATGATGGGGCGACTTTTACGGAGGTCCCAGTGGAGATAGAGGATCGACAGGAGAGGGACCTATGTGGGCGATTGATCCCTCTTGTGCGCATCAGATGGAAGCACGGGAACATCCAAGAGAGCACTTGGGAGCGGGAGGCTCAGATGCGTGCTCAGTACCCACATTTGTTCCCCTAGTTTTTGATGTATCTTTACGGGGACGTAAAGTCCTGAGGTGGGAGTAATGTAAAGACCCGTAAATTTCAAGGAAATTTTTTTCTTAATTTTCTTTGGAATTTTACAAGAGCGCAGTTTCTGACGGCACCTGATTCCGAGGCCCGGTGTGCCCTGAATCATTTTCCGAAGTTTGGCTCGGGTACGTTCAGTGAACGGACGAGCGGGTTTTTCTAACTTTTTAACCGGTGCCCGAAATCAAATTCAGAGGGCACCGATGAAATCGCAGCGCCGATATTCGCTTAGAAACGCCTCTTCCGGAGTTGCGTTTGCTCGGGTGTGGTTTTTAATTTTCGGGCTTAAAGTTAAGAAATAAAATAATTTTGCATCAACTTTATTTTATTTCACTTAAGCCACTTGGAAGCCACTTGAAGCCACTTAAAGGCGGCTTGAACTGAGTTGAACTGGATAGGATGCTATCCAGAAATATCCTACCCCCTTGGTAAGATATTTGTGAGGTGGGGCCCGCACGATCCCCGCCGTTTCTTTCCGCTAAGAAACGCACCCGTGAAAACTCGTCTTAATGAAAGTCAACCGACGCATTTCTAAATTCTTAACAGACCATTTAAATGGCCTGTTTCTTTTGTTGAATTAATTCAACGAATTAATTCAATCGTTTCTTAACCTGTTTCGTGTGTTGGCATATTAATAAAATAAGACCAACCTAAAATCTTTGGAAAAGTTTTGAGAGGATTCTTGTTTCTTCTTCTCCCTCGCGAAGAATACGAAGAACGCGAAGAACGCGAAGAACGCCGAACCCGGAAATCGACGACGCTTTCTTCCATGACGTTCTTCCTCGCTCCGAACTCCGATCACCGACCATTTGAGGTGAGTGATGTCGGATTTTTCTCTCATGTTATTTTCTTTTGGTTTTAATCAAAACACAGATTTAAATATTAATAATTTAAATCTGTTGTTATTGGTTCGTTGAGCTCGCCAACTCAACACCGGATTCCGCGACGACGTGATGCCTCCCCGCGACGACGCGACGATCCCTCTCTTCCACGACGATCTTTTCCGCGAAGAACGCCCACGCGCGACGATCGACGAGGTAGGGATTTCATTATGGGAATTACCCCCTTTTAAATTTATTCCCGTCAATGTTTCTTAAAGAAATTAAAGAACCGTTTTTGTGAACAATTTTTAACCTTATTAAAAATTGTTGTTTTCTGTGTGGAATAAATTTCTCCCGGTTGTTTATCTCTAACGCGGAGGGTGCGGGCCAAACGAACACGGCCCGACGACCCTCCGTCGTTCTTCATTTTGTGCGGATTTGACGGACAACGACGGAAGGTGCCGCAACGGACGTTTGACGATTCCGCAGTAAAGAACGGATCACAGGAGGAGCATCGGCGCAGACGGGAAGGAAAACGGGCCACCGGAGCGACACCGGCAGCCGGAGGCGGCGGCCAACGGACCGGTGGCCGCGCGGGTCCGGTTCGTCCAGGAGGGACACGGCAGAGCTGCGTCCGCGGTTCACCAGCGCGGCCCGCACGCGGGCCGCGGTTCTCTCTCGGCCGCGGGGGCTGCGCCCGCGGCTTCCACCCGCGCCGCTCGGCCGAGCCGAGGCGGCCGAGCCTGACCGGCCCTGGCCGGGCCGGGCCGGGCCGACCGGGTCGGACCCGGTTCGGGCCGACCCAGGGGGGGTCGGGCCGGGCGGCCCGGGCCCGTACCCCCCTTCTTCGGACATTTTCGTTCAAACGCCCGTAACATGAGCTTCCTGCCTCCAAACGACTCGCCGTCAGCGGCAACGCAATCCTTGGATCGATACGGTCATTTCGGTATATCCCACTCAAGGTTTCGGAATACTTTGAGTTCGGCCGGGTTGGTTCGTACACGAGACCAACCGGGCCCCCGGAGCGGAAACGCTCATATCTTGAGCTACGGACGTCCGATTGACGTGCCGTCAGCTTTGTTGAATTCCTCTAAGTGAGACAGATCTTTTGGCATACTCCGCCCGAGGTTTGGACGCAGGTGGAGTGCGGTCGGGTTGGTTTTGCCTTAAAAACCAACCGGGCCCCTGGGACGAAAATGCCAATAACTCTCAGACCGGGCGTCCGATTGACGCGCCGTCTGCGACGTTGAGTTCCTGTCGACGATACGGAACTTTTGGATACATCAACTTCGGACTTTGTGTCAGTTGATGTATCAGCCTCTCGGCTCGTGGAGCGGACCCTCCCGAACGAGCTTGCTGTGTGCGGGAACCCTAGTGCTGGCTGCGACTGCTTCCTCGACGGCGACGACTGTGCAGAGATCCTCTGTGGACTCCGACGACGACCGTGCAGAGATCCTCCATGGACTCCGACGACGACCGTGCAGAGATCCTTTGTGGACTGCGGCGACGACTGTGAAGAGATCCTCAGTGGAATGCGACGACTACTGCACTCAGCGATCCTTCGTGGATCAGTGCTACCGGTCCTGTGTGGGCCCGATCCTGTGTGGGTCCGATCCTGCGTGGGTCAGCGCTCAGCGGTTCTGTGTGAGCCAGCGCCTACAAGTCCTGCGTGGGCCCGGTCATGTGTGGGCCCGATCCTGTGTGGGTCCGATCCTGTGTGGGTCACTGCAAGGTTAGTACATATCGATCCTTCGTGGGTCCGACGACTTAGATGGTTCAGTGATCATCTTTATCGTCATCCGAAGAAGTATACCTGTGTGAGATGAATCTTGTGTTTCTATCCTTTGTGGATTGTGTTGAGCTATCCTGTGTGGATTTACTGTTTACTCTCCTTTGTGGATTGTGTTGTTCTATCCTGCGTGGGTATGCGTTTGGCTTTCCTGTGTGGACTGGGTTGTGCTAGGGCTCGGACGTTGGAGCCGAACAGGGAATTGCAGACTTAGGTATATGTATGGGCATATACCTAAGCCGTGTCAGATGTTACTTCGTGATTGTATTTATCCTTTTTGGATTTCGGGAGACCTTCGGGGGTCTCGGGGTCCCTACTGAGTAGTGTATACTCACCCCATGCACGGGCTATGCCCGCACTTCGTGGTGTTGGTTTCAGACGACGGACAACGCTGATCGTGGAGGAGGCGTGCGGAGCAGGACAGTACCTGGAGGTGGACCACTGGGCGGGACGTTCTCGGAGCGGTTAGGTGGACCCGAGGAGCAGTGGAGGCTATCTGTACCCACCCTTCAGGTGGGACTTCCAGAGGACGGCTCGACGCTGCAGTTTTTCCTTTCAGTTGCTGTTTTTCCTTTCAGTTGTACTTTACAGTTGGGCTTGTATTTCTGGCTCCTTTTTCTTTCAGCACAGCTTGTACAGTTTTTACTTAGTGTTTACTTTTCCGCTTGCTTACTCTGTGGTGCTTGTTTACTTTTCAAAGGCAATGCCTTCCCTTTTTGTTTGGATTTACGCCTTGGTGCTAGTCGCCAGCCCCTGGCCTATGGAAGGCGGGCTTGGGGTAGTCACGGCACGGGCCCCGAGGACGGGTCGTGACAGTATACCCAAGTTGAATTTGAATTAGAATGAGTCAACAGCTATTGTACATGAAGTATCATGATTCTATACTTTAACTAATGCATTGGAGTGCTATCAGGGCACACCCTTCCTAGTGATTACATTTTAGGCATAAGTGTACCACATAGATCATAACACATGGATTCATTAAACATCATCATTTATTCCACGATAAAGGGGTGTGGAATTAATACATGAAACTCTTTAAACAATAAGTAAATGATCATAAATGTTACTAACATTGATAGAGAAATGGGCATGGTATTCACAACATAATGTCATTGGGTTGGAAAATCGCGGTGCAATTTCGGCAGCATAACAACGTGAAATAAGAACTCAAAAAAATTGTTGATGAGAGATAAAGGGATGTCTCATCATATTTAAATGAAATGTATAGTAATGGTTTAATATAGATACATCTCCCATATATTTTAATGTAATTTAGATTCATGATACAAAAGAATTACTTGAATGTAAATGAGGAGAGAGAAATTTCATATGGAATTTCATCATGGTAACGGGTATACATGGAAGAAATTAATGAGAGATAAAGGAAATATATAGTTATTCAAACATGAATATGGTAGTATGGGGGAGGTTCAAAATCATACCCCAACATTTATAATTGAAATTAAAAAGGAATACTGATATAAGGAATCCTGGACATAAATAAGTTATGTGAGAATCCCTTACATGGAAGTGTGATCCCAAAGGCTTGGGAGGGGCTTTAGAGAGACCACATGGGAGCTTGGGGAGCCTTTATAGAGAGAGGGGGGCTGAGATTGGAAAAACTGTAAAGGCATTGAGTTAATAAGAAGTGGAAGCTTGGGTGGGTTTATATAGGAAAGGAGAAGGAATTGTTTATTATTTAGGTTTGGGACACCTCACATTAAACTAATCGAAACCACAAACGGTCCCATAGTTTTTGCCAATGTTTTTTGGAAAAGGGGAGTGGAATAGAATATTTTATATGGAAAATGGCCGAACTTCTTAGAATAACTTGGATTCTTATGTGGAGGTGAGTCACACTCTCAAGGAAAACAATTTAAAAAGACAAAATGTTTTATAAGTCATGGAGGGTGATATAAGGCATCAAAAATTTAATCAAACATATCTAAAATCACAATATTTTAAGGATAAAACATATATTGACATAATGAATCATTTATATTGTTTTATTACCTCACTATTGGGACATTATGATGTCATAAACACAATATATATTTAAACGATATTTAATTTTTACCCAAAAATTTGACTATCTCATAAAAGTATGAAAAATTTATTGTTGGATAATTTCAACATCCTAATTCCAAAAAAAAATATTCATTTTATCAAAATTATTTTATAATTAAGTGAATTTTTTTAAATAAAAACCAACATTTATCAAAATTCCTAGGTTTTGTCAAAAATAGCATCTTAACCTTAATAAAAATTTCAATTGCATAAATAAAATTATATGATAATTTAAATTTAATAATAAATAAATTAATAATAATAATAAAAATATTTTATTAAAATAATATTTATTTCAATAATCCATAAATTTATCAAAATAGATTTCTTAGTTGAAAATTAACTAAAAATACTATTTCCACTTTAAAAACTAATAACAAAGCAACAATAATAAAATCAATGTATATTCATGAATATATAAAAAAATAATGCACATATTCGTAGTGATAATGTCTTGCTACCTAACCTCTTATAACACCCGCATAAGACTGAAAGGTAATGTGTGAAATTATGACAGACTCTTGGGGTGGCTTGGATAACATTACTCGAGTGATAATCTCTTTCAACATCCACTTCTCCTATTGGATGTTCCACTCAAGATTAACTTATTCACGTTTGGAATGGGATTTCTCAAGAGTGAATACCTATGATGCCACCTACTTTATGAGCTTCGACAAATGGGATTAGTTTGGGGAAAGTCTACTGGATTAGGTCATCGCTTCCTTTGTTTGAGTAAATTGTATTTTTTAAAACACTATATGTATACTAATCATGTGATCACTGTTCAACATCTATAATATCAATGGTCACAATTCATAACGGTATTTGAAAATCCAAAACATAAAACCAAATAAGTGCATAATTTTACATAACCATAAGAATACATTTAAATTGACCACGAGGAATTTTCATTAATTTATTTTTGGGGAGTTAAATGATGCAAAGATTGACCCATTTTATGTACTCACCGACATCTTTAATTGCATAATTTGTTGTAGTATTAGGATTTTTCTACTAAATCTTCGGGAAACAATAGAATCCATAGAACAAGAATGAAAAAATATGTTCTCTATTATTGAATGAATAACTAGTGTACTAGTCACCACTTCGTTGTCGGAGTTCATTTCAATGATAGTGATGGAAAAATATCGTTGTTACAGCCTTGACGGTTGTTGGATGCATCTGAAAACCCATAGATTAGGGAAATTATTTCCAAGGTACCCTGGTTCATTGAAGATGAAGCAATGGACAGTTATTTGAGGGTCGAACAGAGCGTTCCTCTCCTATGTCGTAGCTGTGAGTTTTTTATCACTAGAAAATGGCTAGGTACCCTTCTCTTGCACACCTATTGAATTTCCTCAACCCATTAAGGAAATTTCTGGGGGGGGGGCTTCTTTCCGCACCTTCGGCAAGTGGGGTGATGGGATTTCTAAAAACCATTGGATTTATCCACTGGACTGCAAATATTGAAGTCCACCTTATGCTACTTATTCCAATGATGCCCAAGATATTCTCCAATATCCATTTATACATTTCGGGCACAACGTATAATTTCTTCATAGCTATAAAATTCACGGATCTACATAGCTTTCCGTAGGCTAGGTTTCAGCACACCATTGAAATGGAAGACCTTGCATTCATGGGTAACGACAAAGATGGAGTCATATCATGCATGCCTTGTGAAATTTTTTTCATACGCTCCGATGGATACTTCATCCTTCTGCTTGATGGAAAGGAAGCCCCTTTCCATATTAAGTCGTAGGGCACATGATAAATAATTATAAAAAAACAGCTTCTGGAAATCCTTCTAATACAATGTCTAGACCTCCTCCTCAGCCGTCATATTTTTGATCAATATCCACGATTGATCATCTTTACCCTATATACAACAAGAATCCATAATAACCTCCTCTTGTTCGGAAAATATAAGGATAGAGAAGATCTTTTCAATGGAGATGATCTATTTTTTGACAATTTAGGGATTAGATGATCCATTAAATGTTGGAGGCCTTTGTCTCATGAATCTCTCGAGGGATACATGTTCTTTCTTGGGGGGGGGGGTTGAATGCTCTTATTGACCAATGTTTTTATTCAATTCTTGAGTAAATTTAATGAGTATTGTGACAAAGTTCATGATTTCCTCTCCCATTGGATTGGGCATCTCATTAGAATAGTCATCACATTGATCTTCACATCTGTTGTCATCCCGAACCCTCCTATTACCAGCCATTGGATGGAATAAAAGGAATGTTAGGGGTATCACATAAAGGGTAATCCTAGGAAAAAAATGAATGAATTATAAAGATCATTTATTTACATAACTTATGAATATATAGTGTTTGATCTATGTTATCCATGATCTAATTCCCAATTTATATTCTTAAGAAAAATCCCTTTTTTAATTACCTTAACAATGGTTCATACTAAGATTATGAATTTACCAATTCATATCCCCCAAGAGTTTCATAACTAAGATTGCATCAAGGCCCATTGTTGTCAACTAGGATCCCCATGTGTCATGCCCGAAACACGTTGTGAGAGTATTCACTTCTTGGTTCATCTGTGCTAGAGAAGCCTCTTCCTGATCGTAACGAGACATGGTTGTTTTTTCTTGATAAAAAACATACTCAATAATCACCAAGACTTTGGTTTTATTTTATTATACATAGACTTATCCTTAACGACATAACCAGTATTTTCTAATCATAATCACAAAAATTAATAAACCTATCCTCTGATACCAACTATAACAACCCTACTCTTTATTACGCACTTAATCATGATATAATACTTAAAATCATCACATGATACAACATAGAAGATAGATAGGTATAGTTTCATTGGGGCTTAGTAACATTACATAATTACATAAAACAAGAAACACAACATATTTTATTGAAAACTTTCTTTACATGACCACTACATTCCCTCGTACTTAGCATTGCATGGGATAACTAGAGGACCTAAATAAGAAAAGGGTGAGCTATAAATCCTTATAATGGAGTAAAAAAGGAATAATTTGAAGAATAAAATATTTTTTAGGCAATAGGAATATCAATGGAGCATAATAAAATCAATAACATAAAGGCATGATATAGCATGATTATCATATCATGGAAATGTGGCAACAACACTTAACATGGTATTAGGTGGAGCCAAGGATCATTTTTCATGGAGAACTAGTAAACCCTCATTTCAATTTAATTAGCATGAGAAAACCTTCATTTCACTTGACGTATCATGATACTAATAATTACCCAACACATTAGAGAATTATCAAGGCACACCCTTCTTAAGCATTTCATTTCACGCATAAGTGTGCAACACGGATCATACAATATGAATTCATTAAAAATCATAATTTATTCTTGGTAAAGAATGGTGTAATTAATACATGAAACACTTCCATATATATTTAAATGTTCATAAAGTTGAATATCATTGATAGATAAATGGGCATGGTATTAACTACACAATGATTTTGTCTACGAAAATTGTAGTGCAATTTCGACAACACAATTGCGTGACATATGACTTTGTAAAAATGGATGATGAGAGAAAAGGGGGTGTATCATCATATGTACATAGAATATAAAGTAAGGGTGTAATATAGATACATTTCCCAAACTAAATAATATAAATCATATTCATAATACAGTAGAATTTCTTGAATGTAAATGAAGAGAGAGAAATTCCTTACGGAATTTTGACATGGTAACATGTGTACAAGGAAGACATTATTGAGAGATAAAGGGGAATCCTATCATCATAAAATATAGAGGGAATTACGGGGGAGGTGTGAAATCATAGCCCAAAATTTATAATTTAAAATAAAAGGGCCTAACAATATTATTAAACTCAGATAAAATAAGAGCTGAAGGAATCCCTTACTTGGATGTGTGATTCCAAAGGCTTGGGAGGGGCTTGAGAGAGGCTTCATGGGAGATTAGTTCACCTTGGGAGGATTATAGCGAGTAGAGGTCTTAGGATTGACGAACTCGAAAGGCTTTGAGTAATGAGGAAGTGGGATCTGGGGTTGGTTTATTTGGGAAAAGGGAGGTAATTTTTTATTATTTAGGTTTGGGACACCACACATTAAACAAATCAAAACCAAAAAATAGCATATGGTTTTTGTCCAAAGGGGTGTGTCAAAAATTATTTTAAAAGAAAATGGACGAGATTCTTAAGATATTATGTTTTCTTAAGTGGAGATGAGTCACACTCTGAAGGAAATCAATTTAAAAATATATAATGTTTTATAAGTCTTGAAGGGTCCACTAATGCTTTGTAAAATAAATCAAACAAACCTAAAATAATATTATTTTAATGGTAAAACATATATTTTACAAACAATTTATTTATTGTATTTAATTACAACACTATTGGATCATTATGATGTCATAAAACACATTATATATTTAAATGATATTTATTTTTTACCCAAAAATTCCATTGCCTCTAGAAAATTATGAAAAATTCACTGTTTGGTAATTTCGACATCCTGATTCAAAAAATAATATTAATTTTATGTAATAATTTTCTAAATAATAGAATTATTTATATTTAAAATAAAACACAACATTTATCCAAAATTCATAGGTTTTTGACAAAAATAGCTTTCAAACCTTGATAAGAATCACAATTGTATTCATAATAATTATATTCTCATATAAATTTAATAAAAAAATATTTAGTAGTAATATTTAATTAAAATAGAAATTAAATTAAAAATCCATTAATTCATCAAAATAGATTTCATAACTAACTAAAATGATATTTTTTCATTGAAAACTATAAAATGAATGTATATTATCTATAAAAAAAATAAGGTACATAATTATAATACTAGGGACTCGTTACATAAACCCTTATAACACCCACATATGAAAGAAGGGTAAGGTGTGTGATAGTGATTGACTCTTAGGGTGGCTTTGATAACATTTCATGGGTGGTAATATCTATCAACATCCACTTCTCCTGTAGGTAGTTCTGTTGGAGATTAAAGTGTTGAAGCTCAACTTGGGCTTGGTCAACAGTGAAGCCCAATGATGCTACCTTCATTCCAAGCTCTGAAAATGGGATTTTTATGGGGAAAGTATTCTAGATGAGTTTATAACTTCTTTTATATGAGAAAATTGGATTAGTTAAAGCCATATATTTATACTATCCCTTTGAACAATGTTCAATGTCTATATTATCAATGGTCACAATTCGTAACGGTATTTGAAAATCCAAAAAAAACCAAATAAGTCCATATTTTATATAACCATTTACATAATAAAAAATTTTATTAGATCAAGATGAATTTCCATTAATTAAAGTTTGGGTCAGAACATATGAGATAAAAAATGACATGTTAGGATGAGAATTCATCATATAATACCCAATTAGGCTGAGGTAGAGGAGGTCATGGCCGAGGCATTCATGTGCTATAAAATCTGTGTTGGCATAGTGGATCGTCTTAGGCTAGTCAGGAAGTATCTCAGGGTCGAGGATTAGGCCAAATGTATGTGGTGCAGCAAACTCTTGTAGATCCGAGTCCAGAGTTATCTATGGTTAGAGGTATTATCTTTGTATCCTATACAATAGTTTCTTATATTTTTATACATGTGTTTCACACTATTTTATATATTCTTAAATTTTTTAGAGTTTCTATCATTTCATTTTCTGATTTAGTGTTGTTATGTATCTCAACACTCTATTAAGGTTCAGAACAGAGGGAATGTTCTAGTTCTAAGAGTTCCTCCCTTGAGATAGGAGAGTACCATTTCTTATGTAATTTCATCATCCTCAAAATAACAAGATTTTATGTCATTCTATGTATGTTATGGCTCAACCTTTGTCATGCCAAATCGGATTTAAATCTTTTTCTATTGCCCTTCACATCACCCAAGGAACCCACTGAGTACATAAGGGAGAATGGGATATCTAGGTGGATTGAGATGGAACCAAGAAGACTGGGCTTGGAAGATTGGCATCTCAGTTCACGAGTCATTTTATAAGAGTTTACGGAATGTAGTTTGTTCAATTACCTCATATTGTGGATCATTCCAGGGATGCCTTCCCTAAATATTTCTATAGCTTACCTCCTATATGAGAGGATGAGTTCACCATAGATCTAGTTCCAGTTGTGGGACCAATGTCTATTCTTCCTTATAGTATAGAACTTATAGAGCTCTAGGAACTCAAGAAGTAGCTTGAAGATCTTCAGGTAAAGGGTTTTATCAGACGCATCACATCTCCATTGGGTTCACCTGTCCACTTTTCCATGAAGGGGGATGATAGCCTAACATTGTTCGTGGATTACCGTAAACTGAACCAACATACAATAGAGAATAATTTTCTCTTTCCTTGTATAGATGACCTCTTTGAGAACCTTTGAGGAGCAATTGTTTTCTATAATATTGATCTGAGTTCCAGATATCATTAGTTTCTTGTGTGACCATCAGATATACCATATGAAACATTCAAAAGTATGTATTTCTTGTAGGAGATTTTTTTTATTCTTGTTGGTTATTCTAAAATGAAGGTAGTATTCAAGGATGTGATTAATTTGGTTTCCCACCCATACCATGATTCATTATCATTGTATTCATAGAATAAATCTTATTATACTTTCTCTCTAGACGCGATCATTAAAATAATATTGGTATTGTGTTGTGTACGCTAATAGAGAACCATATGTATGTGAATCTCATCAAAAAAAACACTTTTGGATTAGTAAGGTTAACTTCATGGGTCTTATAAAATTAGAAGAAAGTATATATGTTTACCTAGATATAGTTAGTGTATTGGATTCATGGGAACAACCTAGTAATGTGATTAACATATGAAAAAACATTGTCAATGTTAAATACTACAAGAATAACATCATAGATTTTTCTTCTTAGAAGTGTCTCTTAAAACCCTGAATAAGAAAGGTTTTTTTGTTTATATAGTTTGAATATAGTGAGAAATATTTTCAGGAGTAAAATTTTAGACTCACCTCAGCTTCAATTTTGATTCTTCCTGTGTTGGGAAGAAGTTATATACTCTGTTTTAATTTATTAGTAATCATACTGGGTGTATTTATCATGCAAGGTGATCAAGTTAATGAATGTGGATCCCATCAGCTGAGTCCTCACAAATGGAAGTATCTTACACAAGATCTCGATCTTACTACCATAGTTCATGCTCTATGATATTAGTGGAAAAATCTTCCGGGTGAGAGGTTCATTGTATAATTAGATCATAAATTCATGAAATATACCTCCACCTAGTGGGACTTGAATTTGAGGTAGAAAAGGTGGGTGGAATACCTATAGTCATTGGACCATAAGATTTCTTGTAAATATTAATGATGTGGTTAATGAAATGATCCAAAAACTCAGACATAAGTTGTATAGGATACCAGAAGTGAGTGGAACATGATTACAATGTTCTCTGAGTTGCATCTATAGGATTTAGAGTTTCATGGGAAATCATTTCTAGCAGCTCCTGCAATGACATATTCTCTTTTTGAGTGATTTATAATTGGGAAGCTATCAAAATGAAAGGGGCTCATTTTTAGGGAATGTGTCATATGATAGAACAAATATACTAATTGAGTTGTTGATGGAATTGATAACCAACACTACTATGGTTGTCTATAGCTGACTTCAGATATACGAGATGATATGATAAGGGAATCACATGCCTAGGTTTCTGCGATTAATCTTGGGCTCAACAATATTTACTGAGATATGCATCATACGTATTGGTGGCCAGTTATGAAGAAGAAATAGTGGGATTCACCACACGGTGCTCTACCTATTAGTAGGTAAAGGTTGATCATTAGTGAAATTATAGACTTTTATAGCCTCTATCAATTTTTATGCATAAATTGAATGACATAACCAATGGATATCTTTATAGTAATGCCCATATATCCTTAAGGCAATGATTTAGATTGGGTGATCAATGATAGGATGAAAAAAGTATCTCAATTATAACCTGTTAGAGATTATTTCTCTATTGATGAGTTGGGGAGGATATATATCTCAGAGATATTGAGTTTTCATGGTGTGCACTGTTATATTGTTTCGGACCAAGGCCCTTGAATTACTTCATTATTCTGGAAAGGGTTTCAGAAAGACCTAGGTTCATAGGTGATTTCGGGTACTACATATCCCCCATAGATAGATGGCTTTTTGAGTGGAACATATGGGTGTTAGGGGATATTCTACAGGGATGTTACCATAATTTTGGAGGTTCTTGGGAGAAACATATTAATCTTATTGTGTTTTCATATAATGAGAGCTTACAAAGAATAATTCATATAGATCCTTAAGAAACCCTCTATAGTAGACAGTTTTGTTCCCCTTTATGATGGATTTTGGAAGGTGAGACATCTCCACTAGGTCCTCTTATCATTTCAGAGACTTATGAGAAACTCCTGAAAATTCATTAGATTATAACTACAACTCAGTCCTAGATGAAGAATTATATAAATTGTCACCATAGTCCTCTATATTTTTAGGTGGGACATCGTGTTTATCTAGGTATTTTGTTGTGGTTGGGTAATATAATAATCATGAGAAATGGAATGTTATTTTCAATATATTTCATATCAGTTAAGATAACTAAGAGAGTTGGGAAGACATGCTATAAATTGTTGTTACCTCATTGATATTGGGACATACATGATGTCTTCCATGTCTCTCAGCTTATAAAGTATCAACCAAACCCATCTCATTAATTTTAACATGGAGATATAAATATTGAGGTGGATGCTTCCATATTGAAGTTTCTGATTCATATCATCGATCTTATTATGAAGGTTATCTGAGGTAGGCCAGTTCTTATGGTCTGGATGCCATGGAAGCACCGATGTGTTCTAGATGAGACATGGGAGTTAGAGGCTAGTGTATATACAGAGTGGCCAAAAAATTTCTCAGACAATGCGTCATTACCCTATTAAGGGAAATAAAAGGATGATTTATCTTAACGAGTAGAGGTTATAACATCCAAAATTTATCCAAGGTGAAGACAAATTATGTTTTTTATTTTGATACCTTAAAATTTCCATTAAAAATCAATGCAGATAAAATAGATCCTAAGTAATTTCAAGGATGTCACGACCCATCCTCGGGGCCCATGCCGTGACTATCCCAAGCCCACCTTCTATAGGCCAGGGGATGGATACTAGCACCAAAGGCGTAAATCCCGATAAAAAGGGAAGGCATTGCCTTTATAAAATGTAAAGACAAACAACCAGAGTACAAGTGGAAGCAAAAACCTAATTATGTAATATAACTAAAGTACTGAAAGTAAGGGGCCGTAAATACAAGCCCAACTGTAAAGTACAAGGTAAAAGACAAAACAGCTGGAAGGTGACAAGCAGCTCCTGGATCGTCCACCACGGATCCTACCTGAAGTGTAGGTATATATAGCGCAACTCCTCGATCGTCCACCACAGATCCAACCTGAAGGGTAGGTATAGATAGCCTCCTCAACTCCCTCATCCATCATCCTCCTTCGGGTACCGACTCGTCATGAGGTCCACCTCCAGGTGTCATCCAGTCCTCGTACACTCGGCCTCTGTCAGCGATGTACGTCGTCTGCATCCAACACAACGAGGTGCAGGCATAACCTGTGCAGGGGTGAGTATAATGATAATCAGTAGGGACCCCGAGACCATCAAGGTCTCACTCAATCCAACAAGGATAAACCACAAATAAATATATCAACAGATATACTTTACATAGGTATATGCCCATACACATACCAAAGTTATAAAGTAACCCATCTCAATCATGTGAAAAACACAAAGGTCATTGACTCAGCTCAAACCCGGATTTTCATTAATGATATCGAAACCACAACTGCTGAAGAGCTCCTCCTCTGAAGAGTATAGTGATCATGTCAAAACTCTGAGGCGTTGCTCACAAACCATAGACTGCTGATGTACTCCTCCTGTCGAGTACTGCGGGTCTACCACCCCAATACAGTCGTGCTCCCCGCCATGGGTCTGCCACCCCAACACATTAGTGCTCCACCTAATAGCCTATAGAGGTACTCCTTATGTCGAGTACCGCAGGTCTACCACCCAAGAACAAATAGTGCTCCCCATCATGGGTCTGCCACCCCAACACCGTAGTGCTCCCCACTGGGCTATACAAGTCACTCTGACTCGAATCAGACAAGCAGTCATCAGGTCTCATCCAGCTACAAGGTCTCTGTACTCCATATGCTCATCTCCGGGAGGGTTCGCTCCACGAGCTACTGGCTGATACTTCCAAATGTCATGTAATCTCACGTGGAAGTATCTCAAAGGACCACCTCATCATAGGGGTCTCAACACAACAGATGTTGTGTCAATCAGACGCCCGGTCTGTGAGTTATTAGCATTTCAATTCCAGGGGCCCGGTTGGATTTCGGGTACAATCCAACACGGCCATACTCCAACTACATGCAAACCTCAGCTGAATTATTCCAAAAGAACCGTCTCATCAAGAGGAATCCAACAAAGTCGATGGTACGCCAATCGGACGTCCGGCCCTTAAGTTATAAGCGTTTTATTACCGAGGGCCCGGTTGGATTCATGTTCCATCCAACTCGGTCAGTATTCAAATGACATCGGATAACCAAACCGGTCACACCATTGTGATCCATACCAAAAAACACATGAGATTGACTACCCATTGGTCCAAAACGGATAGTCGGTGAAAAAGTTGCATTTTACCGAAACACGTGCGAACCGGGCATCCTGGGGCCCACGCCTTGACCTTGACATAAATATCCAAAATTGTTTTTGAAACATCTGTCTTAATTCCAGAGTCACAATGTCATAGACGGTTCGTCATTCCGACACCGTATGATAGAGATATGTCAGATACAAGATCTCGTAATAATAATAACATTATTTTCATTAGGTGTTACGTGGACCCGAGCCACAAACCAGAATTTAGAATCGAACATCCGTATTGAATCGACCGTCATAAAGACAGGATTACATCGCCACTGACCGCAAGCCAATCAGATGTCGCACTCATGAGTTATAGCCAGTCGAAGATTTAATAATAATATTAAATCTATTAATGTAAGAGCGTTTCAGGTTCCCGATCCGAAAACACGAGAAATGTATCCAATATTGGACTCATAAATTCCGTCTTGATGTTAGGGTCGCACTGCCGTTGACGGTTCTTGAAACTGAGATCGCACGAAGAAGATACCGTCAAAATAAGATTTTCCCAACGAAAATAACAATAACATTATTATATTATCTTTATTTTTAATTTAATTTAATCCATTAAAATCACACCCAAAACATCCACGCACCACCTATATTGGCGCCACCTCATGTGGCACACCCCAAACCTCCTTCCTTTATCATTTTTATTATTAATTCATTTTATATTTTATCACCTTCAAAACTCTCTCTCCAATCTAATCTCCATTCACGATTTTTGTTCCCCCAATTAGCACCCAACTCCAGCCTTCATCTATAAGGCCAGAACAACCAGCACCTTGGGCTGCCCATGCTGATGTGCCTCCAGCCATCCATGTCGCTGCCCTCAAGCCATCTGCACCATCAGATGCCGATTACCTGCACCGCTTCTGGCCACCTTGCCTAACCCACACCAGCCGAAACCCTCGTCGGACCCGCGCCCCGGGATCATTCTACATGCCATTTCGGGTTCGATTAAACTCGGAAAAAAGATATGAATGCATATCAATGATCCTCGGGTCCACATCTTGGTGTCCGTATGACGCGGTTAGGGAACCATTAAGTTCATAATGCACTTAATTATTTGGGGATGAAGAACACGCGAAGAATGCGCGAACAATGAATAAGGAAAGAATACGGTCAAAGTGCAGATCGATAGACATGTTAGTTTGGCCACTGTTTTTGAGAATCACGAACATGGGGGATTTGAAATTAAATATTTACCATGCTTCAAGAATCTAATATTTAGGATAAACAAGAAGAAAATTAATTCAATCAATTTTGTATCGATCCGTGAATTAATTTATTTAATTCGTATTCATCGTAAGAAATTTAAACCAGGGTAAGGAATTCCCAAAGATATTTCCTACAAATAATCAATCAAGCTCGAGGGTATAGACCACATAAATGAGAAATATACAATATTACTCTACCTTTCAAAGATATCAGACGACGTCAATCCATAGAAGATGAATGTCGTGGTAGATGGTGTCGCGAAGAACGACGTCATTCTTCATTGGAGGCATTCTTCGTCGAAGAGAAGAACACTTTATTTATCTATATCTCTATAGCTTTCCCCGGTTTCCTCCAACACCCCAATTTCCCCACTAAAATAATAGATCTTCCTATTATTTTATTCTCAAAACAATTGATTTATGAATCAAACACTATAATAAATTAATTGCAGAATCCCCTTAATTAATTATAATGTGTTGGAAATTTTATTGGGAGGAAGGTGAAGAGTTTAACAAACATAATAAAGAGAATGGTTGTCGCAATAAATGCAACGGATTTTAAGGGGTGTTTCAAGGGAAATGAAAGGATGGAGCTCGTGTTGGCCCCACCTTAGAAATATCCACACATGGGATGTTTTGTGGGGGTGGGCCCCCCCATTAACTTCCCCATGTAGGATTTAACCACCATCATGTATAAAATTGTTCCAAAAAATTTTATTTAACTTTTTAACTAATCCCCAAATTTTAACTTTCATCCTGCATAAAACACAACTGCGGTAATGGTCCCCTTAAGCAATTATCGGCGCGATGAGTTTATCGGTGCCCTTAGATTTCAATTCCGAGCACTGGTTCAAAAGATAGAAAAACTCGCACGTACATTTACTAAACGTACCTGAAAAAAAAGTTAGGAAAATTATTATCAGTCACCCTTGACCCGCACCGGTCGAGGTTAGGCTCTGCCTAAGTAAAACACACCCCAACGAACCCATAGATACTCTGGGATTTTCAATCCGAGTTACCGTTTAGAAGTTATGAATTTTACAATCAAATAATTGTCACTTAATTATTATATTTGTGGCCAAAAACTAACTTTTTCTGGTAGCTCGTGCCATCCAAAGTTAGTATCTGCTTAAATAAAGAATTCCCTCACTAGTTTATCTGTGGTCTCAGATTTTAAATCCACGCTACCGTTTGTGAGTTATAACCATATGAAAAATAAAAAAATCATTTAATTATTTTATTTACGATTATGACATTTTTGGAATTTCTCATAGGAGGCCCATGCCGACTAAAACTAAGTCGCGCTTAGGGTAAACCCGTCGTCCTAAGCGCAACGGTTCCCTCGGATTTCTGATCCGTGTAAACATTTAAGAGTTATTCAACATTTTCAGTAAAACTTCGTACGCACATTAAATTAAGCTTAAAAAAATCAGAAAATAATTCCGGGCACACCGTGCCTCGGAATCTAGTTCCGTTAGAAACTGCGGACTCGTAATATTCCAATGAATTTATGAAAAAAATTTCAGTGAAATTTACGAGTCATTACAAAGGATCATTTGATCTTTAGCCAATAGAAAATGTGGAAGGAAGAGTAATCCACATAGGTGTCTGGAACTGCACGGTCTAGGTTGTACACCTGTGGAGCATGTTGGAGATTTTTCCAAGTGGGAATATTTATAGTTTTCATGCAGTTATTTTAACCATGCACCCTTCCCATGTGTAGTGGTTCTGTGTGCATAAAAATTACATAGGGATTTTCCATATTGTTATTATTATCATTATTTATTTTTCTTTTATCATCCAATATTTTTCATTCCCTTAGTTTTCTTTTCATTATTTTACATTATTTTTTTGTCTTATTCAGTCCTATATTCCCTCCTTCCACATGCACTGGCCTCTTCCCCTCTACCTCCATTCACACATCCAACTCATTTCCCATGCCTCCATCAATCTTGATATTTCACACCTGTTTTTGTTACATTTTCTTCACCGTTAGAAGCATTATAACAATCTAGATAATATTTCTCATCTGAACTTTTCAATTCCATGTTTCCTCCATCATACGTCATGAAATCATTATGTGATGGATGTTAACCCTATTTTGGGTGTCTTGTTCAATATATTGATTATGTTTTCATTCGGGAAAATCAAATGTTCTACCAAATGTGAGGAGTAAATCGATGATGAATTAGGGATTCTAGGAATTTTCCCATCTTTTCATTTCATTTTTAATATTGTGTCATTGTGCCACTAGACATAGCCTTTTTACAAATCATTATATCACATATTAAATTAATTTGACTATATTGATGTGTCTGTAGTGACCCATGCTGGTAGTGAAAAATATTCACTGAGTGTTCTCTTTTCCTTAGGCACCCCTTTGGGTGTTTCATCGTATTTTGTCCTAAATTTCCTTTTTTCCTTGAGTTCTGCTTCACCATGGGTTAATATTTCAAACTTATAAATGGTTTTAGTTGAGTAATGAACTAATTTTTGGACTGAATTTATTTATATATCGTATGTTTAATTCAAATTGGTTACCCATGTGTTTTTTCATATTAATTGGCATGCTTGATGTTTCATTTGAATATCACTTTCCTTATAGTTAATTTTTCAAGTAAATAGTGAATCATTTTTTCCTTATGTCTAATGCCAAAGAAAGTAGACTAAATGTGTATAACTCAAGTTATATTCCTTTTCATGCACTTCTGTAATTACACGAGCCTTGTAGTTATGCATTTCTAATTCTCATTTATTTTTCTAATTTTATTTGTCTTGAATGGTATACATTGCATTCCAAGCTTGACAGTTGGGGATAGTGAGGTGTCATCGAAATGAAATGTGGAATTATGGTATGTTAATTCCATTTTATAATGGTTTCCTTTCCTTGTTTAAAGATTATTCCTTGTGGATTATGCCTCTTTCCCATGATTTTATCCTATTAAATAATTTTGACTTACTCTATGATTTGTGCCATTGTTATTTGGATTAGTCTTAAAAGCTTGATTAAATGGTAAAATTGATGTAAAAAAATTAATTTGACTAAATTAAATTGTTTAAATGATGTCATTGTCACTTATTCCCTACTCATGATAAATTTTTACTTGCTTTCAATTTGGAATAATCCATTTTTTGTGGCTTGAATTGATTATCTTAATTAAATAGTAAGCATGTGCCATTGAAATTTCTACTAAATGGATTGAAATTATTAATTTTTCTTCATGTGATACAAGCCTTTTACTATGATGTGATGTGGATACATGGTTCCCTTGACATGGGTAGAGAGGGAAATTGAGTTCCATATTAAAGACTTATGGATGAACTTATCAGACTCGATGGGTTATGACCCGATGCATCAGGGACTGGGGTTTGTCTTATTAGGAGATGGATTCTTGGTAAATTTAATAAAATATATATTTTTAACATTAAGTTAAATTTATCAGATATGTTTTCCATTTTTCTTAGTTCTCTTCTGGTTTTAAAATCCATATTTTTTATTTTCTAGGTTTACTGCAGGTTGCAGAACTGGTTCACATCTTATACCTTAGGTACATGTCATGTACTAAGTCCTCAATAAATGTTCTGAGTGGGGAAATCATTTTGTGACCTAGTACACATCGTGTACATGTGTTACATGCCATTTAGGATTTAAATATCATATTTTTACCCCGAGGTGATGGGTTTTTTCTGTGTAACTTATACAGTGTGACCTACAAATCATGACTAAGGGGTAAATGTATTGACCTGACCCACACCCCAGTTAAAGTCGCACGTTTGGCTATTTTGGTTCGGTATTTCGTTAGTCTCTTGGTTTCCCTCAACCCTATACACTTCCTTAGTGATTTTCAGAGGTTCTTCACCTTCTAGATCGATCAAATCAGTGTTGGAAGTTCGTTGTGTTTGTGGTACATCTCATTGGGTAAGTGTTGTTTCCAGTTCTTCCTTGCTTGTGATCATAATATCATCCTATCAACCCGTTATCAGATCCACTAATATAATATTGTATGATTCAAGATTTATTTGTTGAGATTGATTGTAAGATCTTGTTCCAGAGTCCTTTAGCTTCATTGGTTGTGGTGTGGCATGCGTTCTTCTTCAAGGGACTTGATTGGTACTTTTGGGTTTCACTCATTTTTTGGGATTCTGTTGAAGGCATGTACAACCCTATAATTGAAGTAGGTGGTCCCATCTCAAGCCTAAGATAATGGACCATCTTATTTGGTTTACAAATTTATTAATAAACTGACATATAAAATTACCTTGATTGGTGTGTGTGTTGAAAAAGGGTTTTAAAACAGAAATGATTTTCCATGTCATTTGATAAATATATTATTAAGGGGTTTTGAAATGATTTTGAAATCATTGAAATGGGTTTGTGAAAAGGAGAACATAGGTTACCATGGCTACTTTGGTGGAAAGTTCATATTGAGGCCATCATCCATTGTTTTTCTATTATAAAACAGTATTGTCTCAGGGCATTATTATTTTTCTAGGCACGTTGATCAAGGGTAAAAATAATGGAATTTTGGGGTCTTACTCATGGGGTATTCCTCTAATTTTTAAGACCCTATTCTAGGATAAATTATTGGGCACACGATTCATATTTTACGAGTTGTCTTCTATATAGATTTGTTGTATTCATTGTTGTGTGATACCTATGATTCTATTTTCTACTGCTTGGATTTCTGAGTTATCCTTGATATACTTGTTAATGATTATTGAAAATGATATTGAATATGTTCTTTGAAACTAATATACCGACTTGTCTGTAGAACTATTTAATAAATGGAAATGGTTACTATTATTTCTTTAAAACAGATTCACTACTTATCGTGCAAATGATTTGTTTAAAAATGAGCATACATGATTTTTTAAACAAAGTCATTTTATGGATGTCATGGGTGGGATCCTACTAAGACTGTTACCTTACACCCTCCACACTGCTTTGGTGGAGTGTAGACCTTTGTTTGTCTTCTAGTGTAAGGAAATGAATGGGTCCATAGTGAGGTGGAGAGGTTCATGTCAGATGGTATGGGTAGTTGATGGTGAGCTGGTTGGAGTTTGTCCATGATATCATTGGAGTAGCAATTGGTTTTGAGTCCCTTTCAATTAGACTTGTATTTTGTATTTTTTAGCTACTGTTTCACTTTTTCTATTTCTGTTGTTTTCCATATTGTTATGGAATATTTTTTTACTCTTCTGCTATTCCATTCATGGCCAATATATTTTTACAATGTGGTTGTTCTGGTTGGAGGAAGTCATTCCCTTAGTTTTTTCGTTCGATGTCTGAGTGCTTGTCGCCAACCCGTGGTGATTGGGAATTCCCTTTGGGTATGTGACAGATCTATTTCGGGGTTGGGTTCAAGGGTATCCTAGGTCGGTTCATTATTGTGTGGTATTAGAGGAAGTTCATTCCTAGGGAATCTTTTCTTGGGATGTCTGTTAGACTAGAGATATGATTTTTTGGACATGATAGGCATGTTTCGATGAGTTCCATGCCAACACATTTCTTAAAAAGACCCATGTTACAATGGGATGTCGGGATATGTGTCTCTAGTGTTCTTTTTTTCTTCTAGAATCTCAATTTTTCTTATGGGATTTCTAGTATGATCTACAATTTCCTCTATGTATGACCGTTCTAATGTTTCGGTAAGTAGTAGTATACATCTCAGAAAAATTCCATAGGTTCCTCAAGAATGTGTATTTGATTATCTTCAAGAAAATCCAACTATGTATGAGAATCTCATCCCAACTATCATACATGTAGTCTGTGTTGTTGATCAGGATGTACTACAATTTTAGAATGATGTGGGTGAAGTACAACCAAAAGATAGAGGAGAAAGAGATCGATTGCTGGAGTTCATACATGGGAATCCACAATCCATTAATGGTTCGACTGAACCTCAAGAAGCAGAGGATTGGCTGGACATGATGAATCAAATTTTCAACTTCCTAGAGACACCTATGAATATCTGTGTAAAGAGAAAATCATTCAGAATCGAGGGTTTCGTCAAGCATTGGTGGGACTCTAGGGTCCCGGGAGACCAACATGTGTGCTTGGATTGGAAGGGGTTAAACATCCTATTCTTTTACCTGTTTGTTCTAGAGTGTCTAATATTGGAAAATTATCTGGAGTTCTTATCGTTGTAGCAATGAGATCGTTCATTGATAGCGTACACCAACTATTTTACTGAGCTTGATAATTTTCTCCAGATGTGGTAAGGAATGACCACCTTATAGAGTAGAATTACCTGCACGGTTTGTGACCAAATATTAGATAACATGTGTTCATGTGGAAGCATTCTACCTATGCAGAGATAGTGGACAGAGCAATGATGGGAGAGATGGACATGGCAAGAATTGTCGGGTTTACCACCTCTTCTTTTCCAATTGGTGATAACATTAGTGGTATGCATGGGAAAAGGGGAACGGGAATGGACATCGAAGGAGTTGTGGAGGTGTTCCTAAAAACAAGCCTCCTCCACACTATCCTTTATAGCTGGCAGTGTGCCTCATAATTTCATCCAATGCATCAAGGGTGGTCATATCAGATGTTCTTGTCCTATACCCATGAAGACGTGCAATAAAGGTGGATATGTTTGTTATTTATAATGTTTCTTTCAGTCTATGAATATGATTCTTTATGGTCAGGATTTGTTAGCTCCAAAGTCTACTACAGTGCAGTCAGGAGCATCAAAGAATACAGAGCTCTAGACGTAAGCTACAGGAGGGAAGCATTTAAATGAATTAGATGAGTTTCCAATGGAAATTGATGAAGGACAACAAACAGTGTGATTTATGTTCCTTATTATATGTTTAGAATGTACTGCTTTGTTTGATTCTAGTGCCTCTCACTCATTTATATATGCATGTTTTGTTGATGTTATTAATCACCAAACGGAACTTATTATCTTTAAAATGGAGTTAGTGACATCTATTGAAAAGAGGAAAGTCCAAGGGGTCCAATGTCCTTGTTCGTTCACAATAGTCGATATGGGATTGGTTTGGGATTTTTACGTTCTTGATCTGGATATATTTGATTTCATCAGAAATATGGATTGTATTTTCACTCATTGAGCAGAGGCTGATTGTTATCCTCAGTACCTTTCATTTATTTCTATCTATGGGAGCTCCCATGTGCTTTTTTGGGAGTGGGATCTGAGATCAGGTCATGCTGGGCCTTCCCCCCAAAAGCTAGTGTGTTTTTGCTCATCCGTAGTGTTTGAGGCTCATGATGTTTCTTCTGTTAGTGATCTTCCTGTTGTGGGCTATGATATTCCAGACATTTTCCCAGCTGAATTCTATATTATTCCTCTAGATAGAGAGGTAGTGTTTTTGAAAGACCTGGCGCTAAGAACACAACCAATATTGATTCCTTATTATCGTATGGAACCAGATGATTTGAAAGAATTAAATATTCAGTTGGATGTCTGATTAAGGATATGTTCTCATCAGCCTAGTGTTTTTCTCTGTGAATCTTCTATGCTCTTTTTCAATAATGAGGATTGTTCACTTTGGTTATGTGTGGACTATCAGATGCTAAACTGGGTACCAGTTAAAAAAATATTCTTTGTATCATGCTGATGCATTGTCTGATTAGTTTATGGGAGGAAATTGTTTTTCAGAGATCGATCATCAGTCGGGTTCTCATCATCTTAGTGCCTGGGTGTCTGATATACCAATGATGAACATCAAGAATAGTTTTGACAATTATTAATATCATGGGATGCCTTTCAGTTTGACTAGCACTAATGATGTTTTTATGGACTTGATGAATCAGATATTCCACCAATATGTTGCCACTTTGTGGTAGAGTTCGTGGATGATATTATGATTTATTTACTTCATGAGGATGATCATGAGCACCATATAAGTTTGGTTCTAGAGATTATGATAAATCATCATCTGAATGGAATGATTTCAAAATGTAGTTTATGGATTTCAGAAGTGATGTTCATAGGGCTCATAATTTTTGATCATGGATTATGAATTGATCTAGAGAAAGTAAAAGTCATTTTTTCCAGGACGAAACATGAAATATCAATGATATAGAAATATTCCATGGTCGTACCGGAATCAACCCACAGTTCGTAAAGGATTTCTCTATGTTAGAATCAAATTTGACTACTCCTTCTAAGAAAGAAGTTAAATTCTCATGGGTTGAAAAGTACCAGTCATACATTGATTAACTGAAACAACATATGGCATCAGAACCTATTCTGATGTTAGCTGAGCCCGATAAGGGGTACATGGTGTTTTTTGATGCATCAGTTGATGGTTTGGGATGTGTGATAATGCAGGATGATCATGTGGTAGCTTATAGATATCTTTATCTCTGACCACTAGAGAATAACTACCCAAATCATGATTAGAGATTGTGGCAGTGATGCAAGATCTTAAGTGCTAGAGTCACTATCATTTTGGGGAGAAGTTCATGGTTTTATCTGATCAGAATATTTTGAGCTATATATTTTCTTATAAGTACATGAATTCCAGATAGACATGATGTGTAGAATACCTTCATATTCTTGACCTCTACATCACCTACACTACATGTAATGTGAATGTAGTTGCAGAAGAATTAAGCAAGAAGGTACCATCACAAGTTGTTCTGGAATCGAAGGATGAGTGGAATCCTATGGGTATTTTCACTCAGTTTCCCTTTGATGTTTTGGAGGATTTCTTAGGTATAGATCTGACCAGTGTTCAGTT
This sequence comes from Viscum album, assembly GCA_963277665.1. NCBI lineage: Eukaryota > Viridiplantae > Streptophyta > Magnoliopsida > Santalales > Viscaceae > Viscum > Viscum album. The sequence goes on from OY728128.1 coordinate 475,106,232, forward strand.
GTCATCATCTCACCTTGATTCTATCATGCAATGTCAACAACAAGATGATTAGTTTTAGAAGATTCAGGAAAACCATTATGGTGGGGAGACATTTCATGGTTGGTCTTTTTCTCGAGATGGAATATTTCACTTTGGGATGCGAGATTTCATCCCATCACCTGTGAGAAATTTAGTCTTTTTTTATTTTCATATCTCTTCATGGGGTTTTCATCTAGGTGCTACAAAGAAGTATTGTAACACAAGAAGATAATTCTGGTGGATGCGTATGATGCATGACATTGAAGATTATGTGTCCCACTATTACACCTACCAAAGGATAAAGGTAGATCACTTGAAACATTTGGGTATGATTCATCCTCTTCTAGTGACAGATTGGATGTGGGATAAGGTGTCCATGGATTTTTTTTATTATGTTACCACATACACCCCAAGGGAAATATTATACCTGGGATGTTGTTGACCAGTTGAAAAAGTATACTCATTTCATTCTAATCAAAGGCACCACTAAAGATGAATGTCTTGGTATGCTGTATGTTTAGGAGATCTTGAGGTTACATGGGAGTACTTCAACCATTATTTCAGAAAGAGATCCTAGGATTACCTTAACATTTTGTAGGAGTCTTTACAATTCAATGGGTTCTCATGTCACATTGAGAACAACATACTGACCATAGATAAATATCTATATGGAGTGTGTAATTCAGATCCTAGAGGATATGGTTCGTTCCTACATCTCAAGTTTTGGTGCATCGTCGGACAGCCATCTCAGACAGGTTGAGTTTATTTACAATAACAGTTACTATTCATCGATCAGAATGGATCCTTTTGAGGCATTTTATGGTCACCCATGTAGATCAACTCATTGTTGGGAAGAGGTGGTAGAAGTAGCATTTGTTGGGAAATGTATGGTTTTGGAGACACCGAAAAATATGTAGGGGGTGCGACGACATCTGGTTAAGACTTAGAGTCGAAAGAAATCATATGCAGATCAGTGAGGACATCCTTTAGAGTTTTCATGACTGGGTTTTCTTGAATGATTCACTTTGGATGGGTCATCATAGACTTATAATGTAGGTAATGATTCCACAAATATATGTTGGACCATATTAGATCACTTAATATCTTGACATGTTTCTTATCAGTTTCAATTTGATTCTTAGTTGATGGAAATACTTGATGCTTTCCACATATCTCAGCTCATGAAGTATTACCATGATCTTGCTCACATTTTGAGTTAGGAAGAAATTAATTTAGAGCTAGATAATTTTTTTGGGAGAAACCAGTTGTGATTTTTGACTCTGAAGATAATGTCATGTTGGGTATGTTGATTCTATTGGGCAGAGTTCTATGACAACAAGGATCATATTCTCAAGAGACGTGGGAATGCAAGTCATTAATGAGGGTGAAGTGGTATCATATTTTTCTAGGGAGTACATCTTCTACATGACATCCTGGGGAAGAAAAGTACTTATTGTGGGGAGATTGTAACTTGTTATTACAATTATCGAGCACATTTTCCCTTTTTATATGTTCCCTTATGGTTTTAAAATCTAAAATGTGATTTCTAGGGTTTACTATGTGTTGAATAACTGGTATATGTCATGTACTATGTGATGGATTCAGTTCATGATTGTGGTAATCATGGTGTGAGATAGTTCCCGTCACGTACATGAGGTAAAAATTTTGTAGGGGTTAATTATAAAATTTCAACTAAAGATAACAAGTTTTTCGGTGTAACTTATCCAGTGTGGCCTACACATCATGACCAAGGGGAACACATGGTGACTAGACCCATTACTAATTTAATGTCCCATGTTTAGCTATATAGGATTGGTTTTTACATTGGCACTACGTTTCTCTCAACTGTAGACTCTTCGTAGGTGATGTTCAAAGGTTTATCACCTTCCTAATCGATCTGATCAGCATTGGATTGTCATTGGGTTTGTGGTATGTCTCACTGGGTAAGTGTTCTTTCCAATTATTCCATGATTGTGTTCACCATAACACCATATCATTGCATTATTGGATCTTATGATATAATATTGGATGTTTCATGATATATTCTTCTGGATCCATTATGTGATCTCATTTTAGATTCCATTTCCTTTATTGATTTTGGTGTGGTGGGAATTCTTCTTCGAGGGTCTTCATGGTTTTTGTATGGTTTTAACTTGGTTTTGGATTTTATTATAGGCATGTAATACCAGAGCGTTGAGGTAGGTGGTTCCATCCGTAGCCTATGATAATAAATATACTTCATTGGTTTTAAAATTTGATTATAAACTTATTTAGGTAATTGGAATTATTGTTTTCTGTGTTGAATTTTTTTTAAAATAGAAATGGATTTCCCTGTCTTTTGATTAATGTATTGTGAAGGGATTGGTAAATAAATATAAAAACATTTAAATGAGTTTGTGAAAAATAGAACACGAGTTACCTTGTGTACTTAGGTGGAAGGTTTAGCTCGAGACCATCATCCATTGTTTTTTTATAATCATGATTTTTTGTCTTTGGGATTTACTATGTTTTATAGACATGTAGTTCCTGGGAACCAATATTGAAATATTGGGGGGCTTACTCATGCGATATTCATCTTCTTCCTAGGCTAATGTTCTAGGATTATTTTTTTGCACGTTATTCTTGTTTTTTGTGTAGTATACTCCCTATAACTATAGTATCCCATGGTGTGAGATACATGTTCTTCTATTTTGTACTGCTTATATTTATGAGTTAGCCTTGACAATCATGTTTATGATTATTGAAAATGATATGGAATATGTGATTTGAAATTGATATACCTTCATTTGATTTTAACTATGGGAAAAAAGGAAATTCTTACTATGACCTCATAATAATATTTTTTTTCTTATCTAGACATGTTTAATTTTAAAAAGGATAATACATGATATTTTATATAGATATTTGTTATGGAACACATGGGTGAGATCATACTGAACTTATTAGCCCCCACCCTAGCCACATCATTGGTGGTGCGTAGAACCTTGTTTATCTTATAGTGTAGGGAAAGGAATAGAACCATATTGGGGAAGTGCAGGTCATTTCAGTTGGGATGGGTATCTGATAGTGATTTTGTTAGAGTTCATCCATTCCATCATTTGAGTACTTATTGGTTTTGAGTCCCCTATAGTTAAACTTTCCTTTTGGAGTTTTTAGCTACTATGTTAGTGGATTTCTTCCCACTATTTTTCATTACAGTTATGGAATATATATTTGTTAGTCATCCACTATTCCTTTCATGGTTAATATATGTATAACATTTGGTTGTTCAGGTTTGGTGATATCATTCCCTATGTTTTTTTGTTTGATTCTTGAGTTCTTGTTGCGAGCCCATGGGGTTCTGGGACATCCTTCATGTATGTGACAGATCGGGTTGGGTGGCATGTTTGAGGGTAACCCAGGTCAATTCGTTACATGATTGATACTGGTTTTTGGGGGGTGAAGCTATGGATGGACCCATTGGTAAGATGACTATGCCATGACCTGGGTAATACTATGTCTTCTAGTGAGATACCTATGGAAGAATTAGAGTCACCAGGAAATGAGTTATAATAGGGACATATTATGGATCACTTGGGAAAAACTGAAGGGTATTGTATCACCTCAAATGTATAGTAGAAATACATGGTATTTACATAGATCTCCAAGGAAGGGCATAGACTCCACCACAGGAATTGATAAATTTAATCAAATTTCATGGATTATATGTGATGAATTTATTATTACTTCAAAGAGGAGGCTCATGTTTTCTGATACATATATTTTCATTATTAGCACACTTAGTGATGACATGAGAGATAGACCCCAAGCTAACGAACATGATTGGGTTATGAATTATTGGATTTTGTTGTTTATGTTGGACCTTGTATACATAGTCTTCCTTATAAAGGTACTTTATTCAGACTCCTAAAAAGGGATGAATCATGTGGGATGGGACCAATGATCAATTGGTTACCCAGAAAAAGTTGATATTATTTTATTTGTTTAACTACATACATTAATTTTATCTGGAACATTGTTATCTATCTTCAAAATAAAATGGAAAGGTCTAGACACTATGGGTTCTGGCCTACTAAGATCATATCTCACACCATACCTGGGTGTTTTTTGGTCCCTGAGTAGTCTTTATGCTTGTAGGTATGGATAAAAGAAAACTTGCCACTTATAAAACATGATTGCTTTTTTTATTTAGGATGGAGATTTGGGAGATGTGGTCCAATCCTATACTCGATATGTTGCGTAATAGGTTTCAAATTTTGGAATTTTTTGTTAGAATGCAGTCCATTATTGTACGCCCATACCCCTTCATTCACATTTTTCAGGGTATCATACCTCAACATCATCACACTGTTTTTATGACTATTCAGCTTCAAAAGATATTATTTATTTTGTTTGGATCATTTACCTACTTCTTCTATAGTCTTCTTATTCCTAAACTTTCACTAAATATTACATATTGTTTATCGCTCTGTTTCACCTATTCTTATAAAGTCATAATCTCCCCATGGACACACCAAAGGCCTTTACTTCTAGTTATAAGCCTCTGGAATTCTAGGAGAAGTGCTTGAGGTTTTTTAGTCCATCATCTCGGGCTGAGTTCAGTGGCTCATGGGGTGGGATGATACATCACAAATTATAATATTTGGATTCAAAGGATAATAATTCCTTCACTTGAAATAGAAAAATTAATAAGAATTCCAAATAATTTGGATCCATGATTTATATAAACTAAATACAAGCAAGCATAAAATAGAGGACATGTTGTCTCTCGTAATCAAGTAATCATTACTACTTCCACATTATTCAATGTTGTAATTTAATATTACCTCATTATCCATCATAATTCCCCATCCATTGTTGAATATCCATGGATTAAAAGAATCTACTAATATTCAGGAGTGATTATTAATCTTTTAATTTAATTCTTGTGTCATTATATGTAATGGATGATGAAGAAGAGTGATTCTAGATGAAGGGAGAATCAACCTAGAGAAAAAATTTAAGAAGACTCTATTTGGATTCTTTTTTACTTATTATACAAGCCTCAAGAAATTATTATCTTCAAAAAAATAAATACATATGATCATAATATTTGAGAATAAGAATTGGGTACATTATGAATTAATAAAATGAATAAAAAGATCCCTCGTGAATATTATTTTTCGAAAAACCTCATTTATGACATCTAGTGTTGGAATATTTTTACATTATCATATAACAATACCCAATCGTGCCAAGTCAGTCACAACAATTTTTCTATCCCGTTAGTAAGGCATAAAATATCAAAATGTTTTTTTCTATCTCATTTCAAATAAGATACTCATATAATAAACAATGAAATGTTACAAAAACATCTTATGATTAAGGGTTTTGGGAAAATATCCATCATGATTTGACCATGATATTTGATGACTACTCAAATATAAATTAGAATTTATAAATTTAACGATGGTAGTTATAGAAATTTTATAAAGTGACTGGTTTTATAATTCATGTAGAAAATCATAATTAGTTTATTGTAAGATTTAGTATATTCCAATTATTATAAAATTATATTATTTATAGTGTAATGTGCATATATATAGGTTTCAATAACCCTAAAATTTAATTAGTTTAGATTTTATTTTTGTATGTTTTAAAATAAAATGTTTTTAATTATATACCTAATTAATTTTGTAATATTTTATATCATTTCATAAGTACAATTGCACTATGATGAAATACATAATAACTCTTTAGGTCCCTTCTCACTATTTGTTATAGTCTTGATAACCAATAATAATATCTAGAATGTTCATAAATTTTTTTACATTGTTGTTTCTAAAAAAAATTAGGGTTTATAGAATATGTTAATGGTTTATCATATTTCATACTCCACAAAATTCAAAATGAGTTTTCCTTTTCATTATTCTAAATTTTGGGACTATTAAATTCTGATCATTTTCAATATATTTTTATTAAAAATTTATATAATTGTATATATTATGGATATGATAACATGTTAATCGTGGTTTATATCCTTTCATTACACTTTCATTCAATTTAATATCATTTTTCACATGGATTATAAATTTTCTTGTATATTAATTCCTCCAATTAAACTATTTTTTCAATGAAACGTGTTCGGTTTCATTATCTAATTGGAAAATAACATAGATTATAAATTGTTAGATCTATAATGTAGATAATGGAGGGGTTATAAAATAATATGGTCATGTCATTGAAATACCAAAGGGTAATATATATATATATATATTAACAAATTTTCAGATAATATATAACAAATATGGTATATAGGAATTTATAAGTTTTAGGCAGTATGATATAATTTTATAAATGATTTTAGTCTATTGAATACAAAATGGAAAAAATTAAGGTATCGAAATTGGTGGAAATATCTTAGTTTATATGTATATATCCTAACGAATAATTTATAATAAGTATTCTATTCATTAAATTCAAATTCTAAATATGTTATTAAATATTATATATGAATAAAATATATTAAATTATAAATATTTCACTAGAATCATTTTCACTTATTATTTTCTAAGTGGGAAAATTTGTAATAATTTTATATGAAGCAACTTTTAATTAAAAACTATTTCTCATTGTTTTAAAAAAGAATCAAAATGAAATATGTATTTGAAGATTTAAAAAATATGAAATGGAGTACCAACAAAATTAATTTAAAAAAGAAGATATGTTTCTAAATGAAACAATAAATAAAAGGAAATAATGATACTATACATTTTAATATTCTATAATGTGGGAAAAAAATTTATTTCTATATTCAATGGTATTTTACAAAATCAAGCCTTATATATTTATTGAGTGTCTTGAGAAAAAGAAACTTTTTAAATTGATGCTAAATTTTTTAATAATTTAATATTATTATTTAAAACATCACTGAAATAGGGTTATATACTTTGAATGGAAATTTATTGAGTAAAAAAGTATGCTATATATAGTGATTATAAATTTATAAATATAGGTTATAATATCATTTTTAACCAAATGAATAAAAAATAATTTCTTCATGAATTTGATAACATGAATAAATATTCAAATTTATTAGAAGATAAATACAAATATCTCTTTTCTAGGAATCATCTTCTGGAATATGAATTATAAACAAATATATTTAAAAATATTAAATAATTTATAAATCCTTAAGGATCCATATAAGAGACATAATCAACACATGGCATTATTAAAAGAAAATTGTAGGCCTCCTCCTCCTTAACATCATAATTTTTTGTTCACCCAAACATTCATGTTCTCAGACCATTTGATTATCTTAAAAACTTGTGAATAATGAGGTTATTCATGATAATATTTGCAGGATAAGATACTATTTCATATATGAGGAACCGTCTACAAAAAATTCCTAACACATGTGTGATGGAATGTGTACTGATAATAGAGGATACTCCCTAGTGTCAACAGAGTGCATTGAATATATATATACCTCCTCCAAGTCCCGATTTATGCACATATTAATTCCAAAATAACGGTAAAATGAATAAGGTAATTCATATCTGTTCCTTTTGTGTATATGAAATTTAAAGGCCTTCTTATCCTAGGTCATCCCCAATGAATAGGGTGAAAGAACATCCTCAAGTGATGCCACTATGAAAATAATATGTGATTCATTGGTTCACAATTCAATAAAAATGGGTTTCACCTAGTTTTTCGTAAAGGTCGAAACACGTCTCTATAAGGATACAAAACCAATAACCTATTATCAATGGTCTCAAATTGATAACCAAGTAAAATATCAAATCCCATTAGTATATAGAACCCATACCTTCCCATGTAGATTCTATCCCGTTACTCACTAATGTTTCATGCATAGTTTATTTATCCAAAATCCTCATTCACTAAGACCACCTACCTATATGGGATATTCTCCCAGTCACCCAACTAGGTGTCCATTAATACAGTTCACCAACCTATGTTATCTATTCACCTTATTCACCCCTTTATCCAACAATATATCAAGACATAATCTATAGAGTCCAATTAAAAATTAAATGGTTATGCATACTAGAGTGATCATGTTTGATAATGTATTCCATTAAAAATAATGATATAACATTTTTAAGACCCCAATGTTATTATATCCGAGATGATAGTCACAATAGTACATTATCACTATATAGAATACATCACATCAGAAAAGACAAAATATATTATCATTCATGGAAAACTAGATACATACTTTAGTTTCACATTACATTCGAAAACATAAAATAAAACAAAATATTTTCTTTGAGAAAACCATTACCATCTTTATAATAAACATACATATAAATCATAAAATAAATCTTCATCTCCTATAGAAACTAATAATATGAATGGTTTGATATTAGATTCACTATAAGTGTATGCTTATAGAAGAAGATAAATGAGGAAAAAATAATAACGAAATAATAAATTATGATCGAATAATTCCATATAAATAATATCATCATCTAGAATCTAATCCATGGATATCAAAAGAAAGAAAATAATCACATAAATATAAATAACTTATTTCATAATGATATAACTAATAATAATGGGCATTAAAAACTTACCATCGATGCCATAACCAATATATTTAATTATACCATAAAGTCCATGTTCCGTGTCGTTAATATATACGGGTATGCCCTTGGACAAAACCCAATATAATGTGTCTCATAAGACATATCGATTCATCAAGCTTATATAAAAGGATCCTCCCATCACATAAAAATCCAAATGCATTACTCATTTTAAAGGTGTTCAGAATAATCAATATTACCTTTCATATTGAAAAACTACCAGATAAAATTTTAATATTTTCCAATAATCATAAACCCTTGATAGTAATTGGTGAATTATTTCAAAGTAGTATATCCCAAATCAGACCTATCATAAAAAAATCTATATAATGATTTATAAGGGTATCATTACAATATATCAAAACTACATAATAATTTAAATATTTTTTATTTTTATTTATTAATAGAAATACCGTACAATGTCATTAAAGTGATTATGTTGGAAAATACCATTTTAAAATTGTAATTCACTTTTAAAAAAAATGAATTTCTTAAATATTGTGGAAAATATTATGTTAAAAATAATCAGGAACAATTTTATTGGAATAATCAAATAATATAGTTGTCACCACAATGGATATTCATTTCCTATCGTACATGTTAAATTAACGATTCTTTTTTTATCTTTTGTGTAAAACATAAAAAGTACCTAATTTTGAGAACAAAGAGAAGACACCTTTTAAAAACATTTCTAAAACATCATACATGGATGTAAATTTCATTAATAAATCACTTGGTTTTTTTAAAACATTATTGACATTATTTCTATAAAAAAGGATATCGATGAAAAAAGATATTTGATCCAAGTGTAAAATAAAGTAATATTTTCTACAAAATATATTTTCTCAATGATTTTACATACCAATTAGATAAAAATGATAATAATAAATGAAAATATCTTGAATAATAGGAGGATAATTAAATGTGTTGTGTTAATCATGTAAATATCAAATAATTACCCAAAGAGGCAGTTAAATATTTACAATCTAGAATAATTATGATATTATGAATTAAACCCTTACCTCATGTTTGAATTCCTTCATATATGTTCAAAATTTATTTATATTTAATATATAATTTTTATAAATTTATTCCATAACCATATTAAAAAAATATAATACCATATATGATTTTATTATAGCATTTTCTCACCCATTTTTAATATTTTTTATCAAAATAACTATTTCGGGAGATAATAAATTCGTTTTTCACGTGTGTTTGGGTTTCATAGTTTCTTTGATTTTATATTATTTCGGGAGACTACAGGTCATACATAAACAAGAACAATATTGTAAATTTTCAACTAGTGGAAGGAATGATTGTTAAATAATAATAGTCTTTTAAAGAATAATTATTATATCATATAAATATTTTATATTCATTAAATACAACATTATTAAAAACGGATTAAAAAAATGAAATAAAATTAGAGAGATTCATGGAGGTTGTAGTCCACACGTATGTATGCATGTTATTATTCTATTCCATTTTATTGGAATGTAAAAAAGTCGATATGATATTATTATTATAATGATACTAAAATTTGAAAATAATAATATTTAAAATTTAATCCAATCATAACAACCATCCATAAAATATAGTGGCAGGAAATGTATTATATCAATTTATGGAGACTATCATCCATATATAGTCACAAGAAACAAATTTGGTTTCCATTTGATATAAAAGAGGTTGTATAATAGTTGTTTTATAATATTGATAATTTTTTTTATATATTTAATTAAATAAATATATTAATTTATGTTAAATAAAAAATATCTTTATTTATTAAAGAGCACATAAAAAAGTAAAAGGATCAACTAAGGCTATTACCTCCCTCATGTAAGAAAACATTTAAATCACAGATTATGGGCCCTATTTTGGGATTTTGTAATAAAAAACACCTATATAATTCAGATAACGGACATTATAACGTATTTTTATGGGTTTTAAAATTTACATCTTAAATGTGTGTAATGAAAAAAGGGTATTGACTCCCTTTTAAAATTTTGGTGAGGAGAATTTTTGTAATTTCGTAAATGAATTAATTATAATAATCGAATTCTCTTAAATAATGTATCTGAATCGATAGGTATTTGAACCTAAGTTTATATATGTTTCAAATATCATTTAAAAATAAAATACAAAAATGTTTTCGGATGTTTTAAACCCTATATTTTTTATTTACCCATTTGTAAACCAATTTGAATATTATGTAATGTAACCTATTTTTTAATCAAAAAAGTAAATAATTTTTCATATAAGGTGAAAAATTCCTAAAAAATGTCCATTGAAGAAAATTATGGACCATTTCTTGTCCAACTTTTCAAATATAAGAATTTCAATAATTTAATAATATATTATTTTAATAAATTATCATTATTATTAATTATGAAACTATTTACTGAATTTTACGTCCAATATGTCAATAAAAATTTGTTCATCTAATATAATTCATTTAGACATAAATATTTTTTCATATTCATCAAAATAAATAGAACACTATAAATCACTAAATTCATATCACTTTTATGATTTTTAATAATATTTATTTTATATTTAAAATAGTCAAATAAATACTCCATTTTCATTATGCATGCAATTAGTGTAAATATTTAATCACTAAAAAGTATAAATAAATTAACATCATGAATAAAATTTCATTACCAAGAAAATTGACATCTATATTCATTCATAAATTTATTTTCTCAGTATGTGGAAAAATTTTATTTTTTAAACTAATGTAGGGAAATTTTGTAACATTGTTGGAATTAAATATTTTGTTAGACTTTTTCATATAAAAGTGTCAATTAAAAAAATCAATTTAGAATATAAATTTAAATGGTTAGAATTAACAAAATCTAATTAGAATTATGATTAAAAAATATAACCATATAACATTTTTAACCTAGATTAATTGTATATACCCTTTATAAAGGTGATAAATTTTATCACAATTACAATTTATATTGACCAAAATTAAAGGGTTCATTTTCACAAAAATTGAAGCTTTTGATTTCAAATGTGGAAATAATTTTATTAAATTCAACAATTATAAGTGGTATAATTTAATTTTAAATCAAAAGGAAAAAGAATACCGACATCATTTTTCAAAAGAAATTCTTTTAATGTTTAAAAATATTTTTATACCAAAATCAATAATAAAATTTATTCTTATGAAATTAAATTAATTTTTAATAATATAATATAAATATTTTTTTAAAATTTTTTTAATAAAAATATATCTTTTAAATTTGTGAAAAAATTATAATTTTCATTTAAAATCATTTTTGTTACCAATTTAGTTGAAATTCAATATTTTCATTAAAATGTTAAAATTTCACCATAATCTAATTTCGATGTGCTTATATAAAAAATGAATTTATTTTCAGAAAATATAATTTAGGTAAGTTCTAAAAATTAATTATAATATTTTCCAACAATAATAAATGAATGTATTTTTTTAAGAAAATATAATTTTAATGCATAAAATAACATTGATTTAAATTTATTACTTATTTCCTAATAATTAATCAATGAATTATTTTTTTTATAGTTATTTTTTTTATATTTTAATATTTATTTATTAATATTCAAGCATGTTAGTTAAAAGACATAGTTATAATGGTCATATTTATATATTTCTATTTCATTTTTTATTTAAGCTATGAGTTTCTTGACATGTACACTATCAAAAAAAATTATCTTCTAAAACCACGTCGGGTTAACTTTCCCCCACTTAAATGTAATCATCACAATTTGAACATTTTATCTTTAATCTAGTGTTTGATATTAGAAAACTTATTTTTCAAAAACCAAATATTTAAAAGGGTTAATAAAATATCCTCTAAAAATACAGAAAAAGAAATAATAATGTCATATATAATTACATATAAATAAGTATAAAATATGGTGAAATTAGTGGTAATTGAAAATATGGTCATGGGAGAGAAGGGTTACACCCAAAGATTTATAAAGAGAGATAGAGAATTGTAAAGACACGTAAATTTCAAGGAAATTTTTTTCTTAATTTTCTTTGAAATTCTGCAATAGTGCAGTTTCTGACGGCACCTCATTCCGAGGCCCGGTGTGCCCGGAATCATTTTCCGAAGTTTGGCTTGGGTACGTTCAGTGAACGAACGAGCTGGTTTTTCTAACTTATGAACTGGTGCTCGAAATCAAATTCTGAGGGCATCGATGGAATCGCAGCACCGATATTTTCTTAGAAACACCTCTTACGGAGTTGCATTTGCTGGGGTGTGGTTTTTAATTTTTGGGCTTTAAGTTAAGAAATATAATAATGTGGTACGACAAATTTTATTTTATTTCACTTAAAGCCACTTAAAGCCACTTAAAGCTGCTTGAGATGAGTTAAAGAGGATAGGGTGCAACCCAAAATATCCTACCCTCTTGGTTGGATAATTGTGAGGTGGGGCCCGCACGAGCCCCACCGTTTCTTTTCCGCTAAGTAACGCACCCGCGAAAAACCCTATTAAATGAAAGTCAACTGATGCATTTTCTAAATTATTAACGCCCCAATTAATTGGTCAGTTAATTCGTTGAAATTAATTCTATGAATTAATTTGTTCGTTTCTTAACCTGTCTTTCAACTGTTCGCATATTAATAAAATAAGATCAACACACCTTTCTTCTTTGGTGCGTTTTGTTGAGAGGATTGGGAGATTTTGTGCCTTCATCCTCCTTCACGAAGAATGCGAAGAACACGAAAAACACAAAGAACGCGAAGAACACGAAGAACGCGAAGAACACCGTCACCCTCGGAGATCGAAGACGCGACGCCATGTTCCACGACACCGACGATTCTACTTCCGTGACGCTTCTTCTGCGACGTTCTTCCCCGTAACAATCTCCGATCACCAACTGGTTGAGGTAAGAGATTTCAAATATTTTAATTCTTTTTGGATTATAACATCAACATGGATTTAATTGTTATAATTAAATCTGTATGTTCTTGATCCTCGTAGTTTGTCTATGCGACGTCGAGTACCGCACGACAGCGACACCCTTCCGCGATGCGATGATCCTTTTCTTCTGCGATGGTCAATTCCGCGACGAACTCGCATCCGACGACGACGTTGAGGTAGGGGTCGTTTGAAAATGATAATACCCATGTTTGTTTTCCTCCAAGGTAAGAACACGGACCAACCAATTAACAAGTTGGTTCGTGGATTATTATTGAGGGTCGAGTTTTATCAATTGCTGGGAATTATGGTGTTGTTTCAAACTGCTAACGCGGTGGGTGCGGACCAACGAACAAGTCCGACCCACCGCCCTTTTGTTATTGGTGTGCGGAAGGGCGGACGATGAAAAAAAGGCCACAGAGACGATTTGTTGTTTCCATAGTGAAGAACGGGACCCAGGATGAGTTACGGTGGAGACAAAAATGAATTCGGACCACCAGAGCAACTCCGGTGGCCCGCAGACTCCACCGGCGGCGCCGATGCAGTTCTTCGGCCGCGCGGAACCGAAGGCAAGGACGTGGCCGGCTGCCGCATCCGTTGGCGAGAGGCGGCCCCAACCGGGGCTGCAGATCCTTCACTCGGGGGGTCGCGCGCCCCCACCGCGGTTTCCCTCGCTTGGCCGGTAAGCCGAGCCGAGCCGTGCCGACCCGCCAGGCTGGGTCGCGCCCAGGCCGGACCGGGCCGCGCCGGCGGGCTCGGACCCGGACTCGGGTCGGGTCCACCTAGGAGGGGTTGGGCCGGGTCGGTCCGGGCCCAGACCCCCCATTCCGGGACCTTTTCGGTCTTTTTCTTGTAACTTGAGCTACGGGCCTCCGAACGATGCTCTGTCATCGGGGATGCGATCTTTAGTTCGAGACGGTCGTTTTGGTATATCACAATCAATGTTTCGGAATACTTTGGGTTTGGCCGGGCTGGTTTGTACACGAAGCCAACCGGGCCCTCAGAGCGGAAACGCTCATATATTGAGCTTCTGACGTCCGATTGACGTGCCGTCGACTTTGTTGAATTCCTATAAGTGAGACGGATCATTTGGCTTACTCCACCCGAGGTTTGACGCAGGTGAGTACGGTCGAGTAGGTTTTTCTTTAAAAAACCAACCGGGCCCCGGGAACGAAAAAGCGAATAACTCTCAGACCGGGCGTCCGATTGACGCGCCGTCTACGACGTTGAGTTCTTGTTGACAATATGGAACTTTTGGATACATCAACCCTAGAATATGTGTTAGTTGATGTATCAGCCTCTCGGCTCATGAAGCGGACCCTCCTGAACGAGCTTGTTGTGTGCGGGAACCCCAGAGCTGACTGCGACTGCTACTGTGACGATGACGACTGTGCAGAGATCCTCAGTGGATTCGACGACGACGACTACAAAACTCGGTGATTATTTGTGGGTTAGTGCTACCGATCCTGTGTGGGTCCGATCCTGTGTGGTTCAGCGCTCAGCGGTTTTGTGTGGGCCATCGCCTAAAGATCCTGTGTGGGTCTAATCCTGTGTGGGTCTTTTCGGGGTTTAGTTACCTATCGATCCTTTGTGGGTCAGATCCTTTGTGGGTCATTGCGGGGGTTAGTTACCAACCGATCCTTTGTGGGTTATATCCTTTGTGGGTCATTGTGGGGGTTAGTATCTATGGATCCTTTGTGGGTCCGACGGCTTAGAGAAATCAGTGGAAATATCTAGTCATCTTTATCATCATATGAAGAAGTATACCTGTGTGAGATGAAACCTTGTTTTTCTTTCCATTGTGGATTGTTTTGTGCTATCCTATGTGGATATAAGTTTTTCTTTCCTGTGTGGACTGGGTTGTACTTGGGCTCAGATGTTGGAGCCGAACGAGAATTGATGACTTAGGTATATGTATGGTCATATACCTAAGCCGTGTCTGATGTTACTTCGTGATTGTATCTTTCTTTGTGGTTTATCCTTTGTGGATTCTGGGAGTCCTTAGGGGGTCTCGGGGTCCCTACTGAGTAGCTTATACTCAACTCTGCACGGGCTATGCCCGCACTATGTTGTGTTGGTTGCAGACGACGGACAGCGCTGATCGAGGTTTAGGCTTGCGGAGGAAGATGGTACCTGGAGGTGGACCACTGGGTGGGACGTATTCGGAGTGGACGGTTGGACTCGAGGAGCTTTGGAGGCTATCTGTACTGATCCTTCAGGTGGGACATCCAGTGGACGGCTCGACGTTGCGAATTTACTTTTCAGTTGCTATTTTCCCTTTCGAGTTGTACTTTAGTTTCAGTTTGGTTTTGTATTCTAGCCCACTTACTTTTCCGCACTTACTGTTGTACTCAGTTTTTACTTAGTGGTTGCTTCTTCTGCTTGCTTGCTCTGTGGTGTTTGTTTACATTATAAAGGAAATGCCATTACTTTACCGGGATTTATGCCTTGGTGCTAGTCGCCAGCCCCTGGCCTATGGAAGGCGGGCTTGGGGTAGTCACGGAACGGGCCCCAGGGACGGGTCATGACAAATTGGTATCAGAGGAGTTCGTTTCTACCACGGACTCTGATCTTTTCTATGTGAAGAAATAGTGTTTAGCATATTGGGTGTGGTTATCAATCCAGGGAGTCCAGTGGTGGTGCGGAAGCCGACGTATCCGTACAACAGGACCCTGACTTCTGATCTCTGACTTAATGCACAAAAACATTTATTTCATGGGTGTTTTAAGTTCTCGTTGTGATTACTTTGTGTCAGCTCACCAGGAATATTGTTCTGACCATGGTGCACATGTTTCCTTTTCAGGATGGCCCCACGATGGCAGCCAGCTAGGGTTCCGAGAGTTGTACGTGACGACAGCCCTCCGAGCGACGAGGCCTCGGTGCAGGGCCATTTGACAGCTGAGGCACCGGTGGTACCTCTACCCGCCGAGCCACCGATGCTTCCAGCCCAAGCCGCTGATGATGCACGCCGCCTCAGTGCAATACAAGAGGTCCAGTGCTAGCGACCACCCAGGTTCTGTGGGGAGACGAACCCCCAGGCAGCCGAGGACTGGCTGGAGGCAGTGGTGCGAGTTTTCCGGTTAGTGAGGACGCCAGCAGCCCTCATGGTGATCCTCGCAGCAAGACTATTGCATGCAGCAGCGGGCCGATGGTGGAGCTTGATGCTCCAGGTACACGATGAGGCATCTCTCCTCTAGACATACTTTGAGTGCCTCTTCTGCTCAGTGTTTTTCCCAGCCACCCTCCGTGCGGTGCGCATCCAGGAGCTTCTTTAGGTGCGGCAGGGCAGCTTGACGGTCGCCCAGTACTCGGCGAAATTTACCGATCTCTCGCGCTACTCGACCGAAATGGTACGGGACCCGTTCTTCCGGTCCCGGACCATTGATCAGGGTTTGAGAAACGAGATCAGGGAATCGTTGATCTCCCTCAGCATTCCGACTCAGGCATGAGTACTGGAGCGAGCCCATTTGATTGAGAGCTTCCTTGCTGAGCCTTCATCCGCAGCGAGACCTACCGCGGGGCGGCACGTAGCAGAGTCTTCTGCGGAAGGCAGTCGACGGATGAATCAGGGGTCCAGGAAGACCATACCCTCATGAAGACGACCTCAGGACACTGGCTCAGTAGTGCGGGGCACACAGTGTGGAGCCAGTCATTCAAGAGGTAGACAATGCTACACATGCGGCTGGCAGGGCCACATGGCTTGTGACTGCCCGACCCACCGTGCCGAGGAGCAGTAGACGGTTGAGGGGACACCCAGGAAGAGGCAGAGGGTCGATTGTGGTGGTCTGTAGGGAGGAGGCAGATGAGGCAGAGGAGCTGGCCGAGCAGCAGGTGGTGGGTGACGCTTTGAGGCTCTACCACCACCACCACCATGAGGTCCACCCTGACCACAGGGAGTTGGCAGGCAGAGACATGCACAGCTCCAGGCAGCGGAGGCCTATGACCACGGCGCGCTCGAAATGATTCGAGGTACAATCTGTGTCTATTCCACCCTTTCTACAGTTCTTATAGACATAGGAGCGAGTCACTCATTCATAGTTGTTGCCCTTGTTTGGAGCTCAGAGATTCCGACAGAGCCTTTGGCTCGATCCTTACGGCTAGAGACTCCTATGGGAGCAGACTCAACGATTACGCACTAGTTTCGGCAGTGTGAGCTTACTCTAGGAGGTGAGATCTTCAGTTGGGATCTTCTTGTAGCGGCGTCGAGGCCATACGACATCATCTTGGGCATGGATTGTTTATCTACGGCCCATGCTCAGATCGACTGTATTAGGCTCAAGATGCGATGTGTACGCACCGACAGGAGCAGGTTCACCTTCACCAGCGAGAAGGGAGCCTTTGCAGAATATTATGGACTCCTGAGGAGGAGAGGATAACCCATCACTCATCAGTTGGCTTGCCTCATCCTAGGATCAGTTGACGTGCGGAGTCCTAATTTTCCTGTAGTGGTGGATCAGTATGCGGACGTCTTTCTTGACGACCTTCCAGGGATACTTCCTCGCAGAGAGGTAGACTTTTATATTGATCTGTACCCCGGGATAGCCTCGATATCGACTCCAGCATATCGGATGGACCCCGCTGAGCTTCAAGAGCTACGGGTACAGTTGGAGGACTTGCAGGGAAAGGGATTCATCCAACCCAGTGTTTCACCCTGGGCTTCCCCGATATTGTTCGCCAAGAAGGCGGACGGGAGCTTGCGACTTTGTGTCAACTAGCGTCGCCTGAACCAGGTGACGGTGAGGAACAAGTATCCGCTACCGAGGATTGATGACCTCTTCGATCAGCTCAAGGGAGCATGGTGGTTCTAGAAGATAGACCTGAGGTCAGGCTATCATCAGCTCAGATTTCGGGATGAGGACATTCATAAGACGGCCTTCAGATGTCGATATGGCCACAATGAGTTCTTGGATATTCCATTCAGCGAATCCAATGCTCCAGCAGTGTTCATGGGCCTCATGAACAAGATCTTCCATCCATACCTCGATCGATTTTTCGTAGTCTTCATCGACGACATTTTGATATACTCGACAACTAAGGAGGAGCATTCCTACCACTTGTGAGTTGTACTAGACGCACTCCGAGAACACCAGCTTTATGGAATGCTCTCAAAGTGTCAGTTCTGGATACGTGAGGTCCACTTCTTGGGACACATCATCTCTGAGGCGGGAGTTGCAGTGGATCCTGCGAAGATCGAGGTAGTGCTAGCTTGGGAGCCACCCAGGAGCATGACGGAGGTGCGTAGTTTCTTGGGACTAGCTAGATACTATCGGAGATTTGTGCCAGACTTCTCTAGAGTTGCGACACCACATTCAGCTTTGAAGAAGAAGGGAAAACCCTTTGTGTGGTCAGATAGATATCAGCAGAGCTTTCATGAGATGAGACAGAGATTGAAAAGCGCACCTATCTTGAGATTTCTTGAGGAGGGAGTAGGGTACGTAGTCTACTGCGATGCAACAGGGAACGGGCACGGATGTGTCCTGATGTAGGAGCGGGCGGTGATCGCCTATGGATCATGTCAGTTGAGGCCGCATGAGCAGAACTACACTACCCATGACCTGGAGTTAGCAGCAGTGGTCTTCGCTTTGAAGACATGGCGACACTACCTGATGGGAGAGCGCTTTATAGTCTTTTTTGACCATCAGAGTCTCAGGTACATCTTCTATCAAAAGGACATAAACCTAAGACAGAGGCAGTGGCTCGAGTTCCTCCAGGACTACGACTTTGAGATAGTCTATACTCCTGGGAAGGGGAACGTAGTAGCCGATGCTCTATGTAGGAGGACGGGCATTCAGATGCTTGAGGAGGCGACAGAGCAGCTAGCCGCTTTTTTGATATCATTCATGGATAGAGATGGAGCTGCCTTCCTACACAGTCACTCCTCCACTACTGCAGCGGGTCAGAGAGGCACAACGTGGGGATGCTGACTGTGAGACGCGGCGTGCACATATATCCTCAGGATAGGCACCTGATGGTTTCTCCATTGGAGTAGAGCACGACATGCTTTTCATAGGACGTACCTTGGTACCAGTTTCTTTATGGGAGGAGGTGCTGAGAGAGTTACACACTTCTCCCTTAGCGGTACATCCTGGAGTGGCGAAGATGTACCAGGACCTCAAGAGACAGCATTGGTGGCCAGGCATGAAGAAGGTTGTGGTAGAGTTCGTTTCTCGATGCCTCAACTGCCAGCTGGTGAAAGCAGAGCATCATGTACCAGCAGGATTGGTACAACCCTTGGAGGTCCCGGAGTGTAAGTTGGATGACATATCTATGGACTTCGTGACTGGACTTCCACGCATTTCTAGGGGTCAAGACTCCATTTGGGTGATTTTCGACTGACTCACCAAGTCGGCTCACTTCTTACCCATCAGAGAGATGGGATCAGTGGAAATCATAGGACGTCTCTACGTTTAGGAGATTGTACGGCTTCACGGTGTGCCATCATCTATCGTCTCCGATCGAGATGCTTGCTTTACTTCCCGGATTTGGAAGGGGTTGTAGGAGGCGTTCGGGACGCAGCTACGTCTGAGCACTGCCTTTCACCCTCATACGGATGGTCAGACGGAGAGGACCTTTCAGACTCTCGAGGACATGATCCGCCCATGTTTCCTCGTCCTTGGTCGCAGCTGGGAGGACCACCTACCCTTGGTGGAGTTTTCGTACAACAACAGCTACCACTCCACCATCGGGATGGAATCGTACGAGGCGTTGTATGGCAGACCTTGCAGATCTCCTTTGTGCTGACAGACCCTGGGGAGTCAGCACTTGTGGGACCAGAGATAGTTTGGGCCACGACAGAGAAGATCCAGGTCACCTAGGAGTGGTTGAGGATGGCTCAGAGCCGGTAGATGTCTTATGCTGACAGGGGGCGGAGGCCACTAGAGTTCGAGGATGGCGACCACGTCTTTTTGCGTGTCTCACCTTGACGTGGATTACAGAGATTTGGACGAGGCGACAAGTTGCCTCCATTCTTCATCGGACCATTCCAGGTCCTCAGTAGGATTGGCGAGGTGGCTTATCGCCTGGCTCTACCACCTCAGTTGCACCGAGTGCACGACGTCTTCCACGTATCCCAGCTGAGGAGATACGTGCACGACCCGACGCATATTATTGACCATGGGGAGCTAGACATTGATGATGGGGTGACATTTGTGGAGGTCCCGGTGGAGATCGAGGATCGACAGGAGCGGGTCCTACGTGGAAGGTTGAATCCTCTAGTGCGCATCAGATGGCAGCACGAGAACCTCCAGGAGAGCACTTGGGAGTGGGAGCCTCAGATGCGTGCTCAGTACCCACATTTGTTTCCCTAGTCTTTGATGTATCTTTAAGGGGACGTAAAGCCCTGAGGTGGGAGTGATGTAAATACCCGTAAATTTCAAGGAAATTTTTTTCTTAATTTTATTTGGAATTCTACAAGAGCGCAGTTTCTGACGACACCTGATTCCGAGGCCTGGTGTGCCCGAAATCATTTTCCAAAGATTGGCTCAGGTACGTTCAGTGAACGAACGAGCGGGTTTTTCTACTTTTTTAACCGGTGCTCGGAATCAAATTCCTAGGGCACTGATGGAATCACATCGCCTGTATTTTCTTAGAAACACCTCTTCCGGAGTTGCGTTTACTCGGATGTGGTTTTTAATTTTTGGGCTTTAGTTTACGAAATAAAATAATGTGGTATGACAAACTTTATTTTATTTCTCTTAAAGCCGCTTAAAGCCACTTAAAGCTGCTTGAGCTGAGTTGAATCGGATAGGATGCAACCCAAAATATCCTACCCTCTTGGTAGGATATTTGTGAGGTGGGGCCCGCACGAGCCCCACCGTTTCTTTTCCGCTAAGTAACGCACCCGAAAACCCCCCTATTAAATGAAAGTCAACTGACACGTTTTTTAAATTCTTAACGCCCCTATTAATTGGGCGATTAATTCATTGAAATTAATTCAATGAATTAATTTGTTCATTTCTTAACCTGTTTTTCAACTGTTGGCATATTAATAAAATAATACCAACACACCTTTCTTCTTGGGTGTGTTTTGTTGAGATGATTTGGGGATTCTGTTCCTTCATCCTCCTTCGTGATGAACGCGAAGAACGTGAAGAACGTGAAGAACGCGAAGAATGCGAAGAAAACTAAGAACACGAAGAATGTCGTCACCCTCGGAGATCGACGATGTGATGCCATGTTCCGCGACGCCGACGATTCTCCTTCCACGATGCTTCTTCCACGAAGTTCTTCCCCGCAACAATCTCCGATCACCAACTGCTTGAGGTAGGATATTTCAAATCTTTTAATTCTTTCTGGATTATAACATCAACATGGATTTAATTGTTATAATTAAATCTGTATGTTCTTGATCCTTGGTGTTTGTCTACGCGACGCCGAGTACCGCACGACAGCGTCACCCTTCCGCAACGCGACGATTATTTTCTTCCGCGAAGGTCAATTCCGCGACGAAGTCGCGTCCGATGACGATGTTGAGGTAGGGGTCGTTTGAAAATGATAATACCCATGTTTGTTTTCCTCCAAGGCAGGAACGAGGACCAACCAATTAAGATGTTGGTCCGCGGATTATTATTGCGGGTCAAGGTTTATCAATTGCTGGGAATTATGGTGTTCTTTCAAACCGCTAACGCGGTGGGTGCGGACCAACGAACAAGTCCGAACCCAGCACCCTTTTATTCATGGTGTGCGGAATGGAGGACGACGACAAAACGGGCCGTAGAGATGATTTGTTCTTTCCGCAGTGAAGAACGGGACCCGGGATGAGCTACCGTGCAGACGAAAATGAAATCGGACCACCGGAGCAACTCCGGTGGCCCGCGGACTCCACCGGTGGTGCCAGCGGCCGGAGGCGGTAGCAGCGGGATGTGGTTCTGCGGCCACGTGGAACCAGAGGCAAGGACACGGCCGGCCGCCCTATCAGTTGGCGAGAGGCGGCCCCAACCGGGGCCGCGAATCCTTCACGCGGGGGCAGCGCTCCCCCGCCGCGTTTTCCCTCGCTCGGCCGAGCTGAGCTGAGCCGACCCACCAGGCCGGGTCGCGCCTAGGCCGGGCCGGGCCGGCCGGTTCGGACCCGGACCCGGGTCGGGTCGACCCGGTTCGGGCCAACCCAGGGGGGTTGGGTCATGTCGGTCCGGGCCCAGACCCCCCGTTCCGGGACCTTTTCGGTCTTTTTCTCATAACATGAGCTACGTGCCTCCGAACGACAAGCCGTCAGTGGCGATGAAATCCTTGGATTGAGATGGTCGTTTTGATATATCACAATGAAGGTTTCGGAATACTTTGGGTTCGACTGGGTTGGATCATACACGAAGCCAACCGGGCCCTCGGAGCGGAAACGCTCTTATCTTGATCATCAGACGTCCGATTTACGTGGAGTCGACTTTGTTTAATTCCTCTAAAAGAGACATGTATTTTGGCTTAATCTTCCTGAGGTTTGGACGTAGGTGGAGTATTGTCGGGTTGGTTTTGCCTTAAAAAACCAACCGGGCCCCTGGAACGAAAAATCCAATAACTCTCAGACCGGGCGTCCAATTGACGCGCCGTCTGCAACGTTGAGTTCCTGTTGACGATACAGAACTATTGGATACATCAACATTGGGATATGTGTCAGTTGATGTATCAGCCTCTCGGCTCGTGGAGAGGACCCTCCCGAACGGGCTTGCTATGTGCGGGAACCCTAGAGCTGGCAGCGACTGCTACTGTGACGACAACGACTGTGCAGAGATCCTTAGTGGATTTGATGGCGACGACTACAACACTCAATGATCCTTTGTGGGTCAATGCTACCGATCCTGTGTGGGTCCTATCCTGTGTGTTTCAGTGCTCAGCGGTCCTGTGTGGGCCAGCGCCTACAGATCATGTGTGGGTCTGATCATGTCTGGGTCTTTGCGGGGGTTAGTTAACTATCAATCCTTTGTGGGTCAGATCCTTTGTGGGTCATTGTGGGGGTTAGTTACCTATCGATCCTTTGGGGGTTAGATACTTTGTGGGTCATTGCGGGGGTTAGTACCTATCGATCATTTGTGGGTCTGATGGCTTACATGAATCAGTGGCAATATCTGGTCATCTTTATCGTCATAGGAAGAAGTATATCTGTGTGAGATGAAACCCTATTTTTCATTCCTTTGTGGATTGTGTTGTGCTATCCTGTGTGGATTTAGGTTTTTCTTTCCTGTGTGGACTGGGTTGTACTTGGGCTCGGATGTTGGAGCCGAACGAGAATTGATGACTTAGGTATATGTATGGGCATATACCTAAGCCGTGCCAGATGTTTTTTCAAGATTGTATCTTTCCTTGTGGTTTATCCTTTGTGGATTCTGGGAGACCTTCGGGGGTCTCGGGGTCCCTACTGAGTATCTTATACTCACCCCTACACGGGCTATGCCCGCACTATGTTGTGTTGGTTGCAGCCGACGGACAGCGCTGAGCGTGGTTGAGGCTTGCGGATCAGGACGATACATGGAGGTGGACCACTGGGCGGGACGTACTCGGAGTGGACGGTTGGACCCGAGGAGCTGTGGAGGCTATCTATACTCATCCTTCAAGTGGGACATCCAGTGGATGGCTCGACGATGCGGATTTACTTTTTAGTTGATGTTTTCCCTTTCGAGTTGTACTTTACTTTCAGTTTGGGTTTGCATTCTGGCCCACTTACTTTTTAGCAGTTACTATTGTACTCAGTTTTTACTTAGTGGTTTGTTTTTCTGCTTTCTTGCTCTATGGTGTTTGTTTACTTTACAAATGCAATTCCTTCCCTTTACCGGGATTTACGCCTTGGTGCTAGTCGCCAGCCCCTAGCCTATGGAAGGCGGGCTTGGGGTAGTCACGACATGAGCCCCGAGGACAGGTCGTGACAAGAACAATGATACGATAATGTTAATCCTCAAGAAACCATAAAACTATATTGGGTAAAATTATCATTAATTTGTTTGTATGAAAAGTAAATGGATAACATTTTTCAAGGTATTTGTATTATTTTCAATAGATTATATTACTATCTAGGAAAAGAACTCAATAAAATAAGCAGACTTGATTTCTTTAAATGTCATTAGAACAATATTATTAAATGTTTGGAATTAAATAAATTTCTAATTCATCACATATTATAGATAATAAATACTTGATATTATTTGTTTATATTTGAGAACTTTCGATAAATCCTAAGATTCATAAGTTATTTTATTAACCTCTAATTTTTATGGAAAACAATAATGGTTAGTATAGGTTATCTAATATTATTAATCATAATTTATCCTCAATCATTAATATCCAAAGTTCAAATTAATCCAATCCATCAATACTATCATTAAATATCCTCTAAAATATACCTATCAAAAATGAAAAATCCTATAATTTAGGAATAAAGTCAATAATTTAGGAATACAAATATCATTATTCGATCAAAAAGAAACTCTTAATGTCACATGTACGTACCCTGATAACATGGAAATGAATATAAAATCATAAAACCATAATGAAAACATGAATGGTTCAATGAATCAACTCTCTCATTATTCCTGAAATAAAATATCATATGATCGAATATAAATAAAAAATGTAGTAAATTCTATCATGAAATACTTTGTAATCAAATCAATAACAATTTTCACATTCACTTATACTATCCCATTTACGTTTTAAATGGAATACACAAATTTAAACAAACAATATCTTATTAACCCTATATCAGGAACATATTATGAGTTATCTTTCACAAATTCATGTATTCTCTAAAAATATCTCATTCCCACGAAATTAAAATGTTTCTTTATTAGTTTCCTTCGACACATACATTCATGTTATTGAAAAAATTTACTGTAACATAATGCTTAGAAGTTTAATTACTTTTATAAAGTGAATATAATTGGTAAATTAGGTCTAAAATATAATTCTTGAATAAAATACCACTTTACTTTAGTCATTCCACTACCATTGATTTAGTAACATAAGATTAACCTGGATCCCTTACCTTATGTTGTGTTATAGCCCCTTTAATGATGGGAAGTTCATTTATTTAGTGAACTATATACTTAATGTGGAAATAATGAACATTAGAAGAAAAATATTTACCCTATCAGTTATATGCTTCATGGCCCTTCTCTCCACCCCTGTGGCAAAAACCCCTTCCCTTCAAGCATGTAACTATGAATTCTTAAACCATTGATACAATTCATATTTAAAAAAAAATTAAATGATAATATTTAAATAAATTGAATATGTTGTTTGAAAATATAAAATGAATTTTATTATCTTAAATACTTAAAACTTTCAGAATTTCATATGAATTGAAAACAAAAATTCAAAGAAATGTTTTTTTCTAAAAAAATGAGTTTTACATATAAAACTTTCTTTATAGAAAATTCAATCATAAAACTTATTCAAAAGAAAATAATTGAATTATTAATTACAAAATATAATTAATATTGTTTTTAAATCATTGAAAAAATGGATCTTTGTAAATTCTTGAAACAAAAATACATTTTCAACAAAAATCACCATTTAACACAATTTCACAAGAAAATCAACAATTTCAAAAATATATGAAAGTGTAACCCTGTGAAAAAATTTATATGATAATTTAAAAATTGATATTAATTTTATAAATTATAATTTATACATGTTCCTTTAATTAATTATAATATTTTCTTATAAAATTCAATAATATTTATTTTTAACGAAAACATATTTCAGAAGAATAAAATAAATATACTGAAAGTTTAGTACTTATATTAAAATAATTAATCAATAAATTTTATTCAAAAATTTCCTCTATATATATATATATTAAATAAATTTATTAACACTATAAATACAATCTAATTAAATAGTTATGTTATAATTATCATTTTTAAATAATAATATTTTTTTTGGTTCATTTAAGATCAGTTTTGTGTGTCATTTATTATATCGAACATAATTTTTTTTAAAATCTCATGGGTTTACAATAACACCTTGAGGAAGATTATTTTAAATTTTATCTATAATGGATAGGTAAATAATGGTTTTAGAAATCAATTATTCCAATTTTAATTTTGGATTATATCACTAGGCCACTTAAGAAATCCCCCAGGCTCAAGATTCTCCTCCTGACAACCCCAAAAATATATCATAGCCTGTAAGAATCTAACAAACCATCACTGGATAACTCAATGTGTTAAGGATTCATATCCATTCTACAATTTGTTATAATCCACACTCATTAACCAATTTAAAATAACCTTCAAATGTATATTCTTTATTAATTAGTTATAATATACTGGGTTATGGAGGATTTTCTAGGTTTACTATTATGTATAATCCTCAACCATTCCTCACTAGTCAATATCCCATATTAGAAACGTTTTCCGCATATAGTAAAAAAATTATGTGTATAGATTCATTTTATGGTATCCTATTATGCATAATCCATAAACCATCTTCAATAGGCCATATACCACAAGAGTACTGTAATTAACATTAGTTACAATAATGGTTGTGTGGATGCAAATTCATTTATCTTATTATGTAACGTCACTAACCCTTCCAAATTTGGTAGTATCCCATGTTATTCTAGTCTCCTACTTCTAACTACCAATACATGGGGATTAGAGATAAATATTTTGACATACTATTTGGTATATGATATAATAATTCTTCATTAATAATCACATATTATAAGTTGGTTTCATTAGGTACCCTGTTATGGATCTATTATCTAGATGGTGGGGCTGAATTATTTTTTTAATTATTAATACAAATATTAAATTTATTATAGTTATAAAAATGTTAAAAGTTGAAGTGGGAATAAAATTGTTAACACATGAGGTATATGTAGTGGTACATATCACTAAGATCCAGGTCCACTATAATATATCCTCTTCTCCTTGAGGATACTGGTACACACTAAATCCTCAATTTTTAAAGGGAGTGATAACCCAATTATATACAAATAAAAACATTAAATTTTCACATCTGGTGGTATAAAACCATCTTTTTGAAGGATTCACACCATATCTTCCTTTTTCTAGGAGGAAAAACCTGACCATACTTTTAAATTGGATGAATAACCAAATTAAATATTTTTATGGAAAATATTAATCCAAAAATAAAGTGGAACAATAGGTTGTATTAAGTATTACAAAAGAGAAATTATGGGAAAAATTAAATAACAGTTTAGAAGATGACATATAAATGCTTTGCAACTCATGTTCTCGATCACATATGTTGTGTAATATGAAGGAGATGATGTTTCATAGTGACGACAATAGAACAAAAAAAGTTGAAGAAGTTTCCTAATCAATTATTTAGTTCAGTGGGAAATTTATTATCACATTATTTTCAAATGAATCATCTACACAGGTACATGTATTTTATCATTGAAGAAATCTCCCAAATAATAAAATACATATCTATTGGAGTGTGTCCATGTCTAATTTTGACAAGAAAATTTTTAGAGTCAGATAATAAAATAATCTAATCATTATATTATTTTTTTAAAGTTGCACTAAAAATAAAACAAAATCGGATTAATAGTTATTTATTACACTTTTTTTAATATATTTTTAATAATAATTTTTAAAAAAATAATAGTTTAATGATATTAAAATATTAAAATAATTATGCATACTAAATATAAATTTTTTAGGCAATTAGAGAATCAAATGAAGAACAATCTACTTGTGGGTCATGAACAACCGTTGAATATATACAATGCTGATACATTACCTATGATTGGAATTTTCCAATGGTGGATAAATAGTATTACCTAACATTTTATTTTTACAAAAAACTAAATTTAATTAATCAAAATTTAAATACAATATATTCATAAAAATAATATGAGGCTTCATTAAAACCATAAAACGATTACCTACCATTGGATGTCCAATGGAGAGTAAATTACCTACACTTGGGATCCAATAGTGGGTCTAAGCCAAACATCATAATGTATTTAATGTTTAAGATATTTATTAATATTTATTAGATAAGCATGAAATAAAAAAAATCAAACAGAACCAATTGAGATAAAATATATATATAAACTTATATGACCCTATATGAAGAAAAATATCAAACAGAAGTATTTAATAAGAAGAATTCAAAAATGATTAAAAATTGATGAATAATTTTTTTGATAAAAAAGTAAACAATTTAAAACAATATAGAATACTTAAAAGAAAACAATTCATTTTTACATAATAATAAATATCTCCTTCAGGGGAATGAGGTTGTAACTATCACAAAATGGGAAGAAATCAATAAAATTATGGGAGAAAAAATATAACTCACCATTGATGTTCAATAGTGGGTAAATTTACCCACCTTTGAGGTGAAACGACTTGTAAATTTACGCACTATTGATCTCTTGGAGGTGGGTTAATGACCCACCATTGGGTTCCTATGATGAAAAGAATGAATCACTATTTTAAAAAAAACTTGTGACTCAACATAAACGAGAAGCCATGTAGAGATAACAAAACATGAGAATCAGAATGAGATAAAGTGGAATGGAATGAATCATGAATCTCATGAAGTGGAGAGACAATATGAAAAAAAATATATTTAAAAAAAACCTAGAACAAAAAAGGAAGTGCACATATATGAATAAAAATAACCAAAAAGAGAGGAAGAACTAGTTCGAGGAAATGATGTTTGGAACAACTTCTGTATTCTTAATGTTCGAGGGAAAATGAAGAAAATGAAGATGTTAAACATATTATTAACTAAAATTAAGGGTCAAGAGAGACAAGATTAATCCAAATATAACTATAAAGGAGGAATAAATACGGATGAAAAAACTATCTAACTAGAGAAAATAAGGACGTCAGACAAAGGAATTCGTCAAAAATAACACTATGGAAGAAGAAGAGAAGAAGGGGATGAAAATTATGGTTTAGAGGAAATGAGGTGAACGATTTAAAAAATAGAGGATCATATGGAAAAAATGGTGATCTGATAGAATATAAAAATAGGGAGGGGAACTAACATCAAAGAAAGAATCTGAGTGTAAAACGTTATTCCCACATCGAAATGAAAACGTTTGAATCTTATGTATATAAGGAAAGATGTGTTTTTGCTTGGCCATAACCAATCACAGAGCACACAAAATCTATGAACATGTGGGTGGACTATACACAAACTCTTAGTGCAGACTCTCCAAGACTTATATATGGGATCACAGACATATAGAATACACTATGATTAGACCATGCTTTTTGAAAGCCTCAAATGATAGACCTACCCTTATAGTAGATCATTGGGTCCCCATAAAAGTGTTTAAGTTTCCACTTAGGTGTGTGAATAGATCGCTATATTTTTTTCTTAAAAATAAGTAGGCAAATTATATTGAAAAAGAAAATAAAGATAATAATAAAGTATTAATCCATTTTATAAGAATATAATATTTTTGAAAAAAAATAAGATTTAATTAAATGTTATCAAAGTGTAAATTTAAAAAAAATGATATATTTGAACTAGTTAATACTCAATTACAAACAATCAAAAAATATTATATATTGTAAAACTTAATATTTATTAAATTTTTAAACAAAGCAATAGAAAATTATTAAATATTTGAAACCTCTCACCCCCTATTTTGATATTTATATAAATGTACATAAATAATAGTGTATGAAACAATGTAAAATATTACCATTAGATATAGTAAAATTATTAACGCATTGTTATTGTTTTACTATGAAATCATTAAGAATTATAATCTTTTTATCATTTAGGAAAAGTATACAAATATCAGTGAGGTATATATGATAAGATATAGTTGTATTTTTCAAGTAGAGAGTGTTATATAATAGAATGTAATTAGAATATAATAAATAATGTTCAATTAAAAAGGTCACAGAACAATAATTGAATTAATTTATCAAAATAGAAATTATACTAAGAAAATGTTAATCCTCTATCATACCCAATTCAAACATCATTTTAGAAAGATAACAGAATCCAATGGTTTGGTGAAAATATCATCTAACTATTTCATAGTTGTAAAAACTCTAAACATATATCACCTTTATTTACATGATCCATATGAAAATGAAATCTAACATCAATATGATTAGTTTTTGAGTGGTGAAGAGGATATTTAAATATTTAAATAGAACTTTTGTTATCATGGTGAATATGAATTTAATCAAAATTAACACTGAAATCATAAATAGTTTTATTTGTCTAACCACTCTGTGAATAATAACTAGAAGTAACAAGATACACCGCCTCAATAGCTGATAGTTCTATAGTATATTTTTATAGATCTCCATGAAATAAAAAGTTTTCCTAAAAAGGGAAATAACCCTAATGTTTTTCTTTGGATAGGTCCACAACATCCAATGACAGAATTAGAGTAAGACAACAAATCAAAGAAATTATAATTAGGATAAAACAGTCTAGTACTAATAACAACGTTGATATACCTTATTACATTTTAATTGCCTTAGGTGAATTTTATTGTTATTTGATTTTTTTCTAGAACACACATATATAGAAAACATAATATCTATCCTTGAAGCATTAAGATATAGAAGACTACCAATCATGCCTCTATATAACTTATAACAAACTCACTTTCTAGAATCATCTCTTTCTAGTTTAGAGTTTGTACTCATAGAGGCTCACATAGATTTAAATAATCAAGTCCACTATTTTTATAATGTTAATTTGAATTCTTGGTGTGATTTAATAAAATTCCAATTTTTTTTATTATTTTTTAAACAAAAAAAAATTAAATTTCCAAATTAGGTTCATATAAAATTTATTTTTCAATAATTTTTGAAATTAAATACATTTTTTAACATTCATAAAACCAAAGTTAATGTCCTCAATGTAAATTTATATGATAATTATATAATTTGAAACTCCTTTAATGAATAATTTTTGATCAAATATACCTAAACAATTATTCTAAATTAAAATTTTGGTTTGATATCCATACAAGGATCTATGAGGTTTTTTAAGACCATATAAACATTATATAGTTTGAAATCATGATTTGGAAATTCATTATTTTTGAATCTATTATATTTGTTAACAAAAAACTCTTCTAAAATTAGACCATTTAAAAACTAAATTTTTACAACCATATGAAAATATTTAAATTTTTCAAAACATGAATAATATAATAAAATATGAAGGGATTCTAATATTGAAACACTTGAAAATGAATCCTCAAAAGAAATACCTTATTTTTGAAGATAACATTGGGAAACAAGTATTTCGTTTTTTATAACTCTATTAACATATTCATCGAATTTTTTTGAAAATTATGTTTTCATTTTATATACATTTTGTCTTTAGGTAACTCAACCGGATTCCATACATTCTTTCAATCAATGTGTTCAAAATTAACAACTATATCATTATTCTATTTTTCATTATTTTTAATGAATTTAACATGCATAGATTCATCCATTTTCATAGTTATTTTATTATATAACCTATAAGTGTTAATATTATTTATGTATATAAAAATTTTACCTTCATCACTTTTTGAATCTAAAATTCCTACATTATCTTAAATATTTAATATATAGTCAGTATATCCAAAAACATTAAAATAACAAATATGGATTTCTTATTCCAAAATAATTAAAATGGTGATTACTTTAAAATGGTTTGATGTCAACTATATTTAAGATATAACAGGTTTTTTTAACATATTCCACCAAAAAATATTTTGGATTATTGAAATCATTATGAATTGTTATTACCATTTATTGAATATTTTGATTATTTCCTCTTTAGAAAAACATTCTACTATACTGTTATAGGGGAAGATAAATTATGAAAATATATATTAGTTTCATTAAATTTTTCAAATTCACACTTTACATAATTTCATCCATTTTCACCTCAAATAGAAAAAAATAAGTGAACCTTCTAATTTTGAAGTTTCAAACAGATATTTAAAAATATCATTAATGATCACATTTATGAGAAAAAAAATCATCCAAGTAAATCTACTGAAATCATAAAAAATTAGAAAAACATGTATTTTAGAACCTAAACTAGTAGTTATCATTGTTTTAAAATGATAAAGATGTAGCAGTTTTAAGAATCTACCAGTATTAACCATTTATCATATCTAAAAGATTTTATGTGTTTCATTCCTTCTAGAAAGTAATGACATAAATACTATAGAAAAGTGATGAAATTTTTAGATTATAGAATGTTTTCAGGTTTAGTCAGCTTGTTAAACAAAATATGATGAACAATTCCCAATATTATGTGCCAAAATAAGTGAACTTTTTATACAATATTTAAGCAGTTTAGATTCTATAGGGTTAGTTCTGAAAAGTTTAAAAAAATTTATTTACATTTCAATTAGCCTAAATTAATAATTTATTAGCTTTATAATTAATACATTTATTATCTTCAAATTTCACATTCATTCCATCATCACATATTTATTATATGCTAGTAAATTTGTTTTTTAGTCCTCCCACAAAAAGTAATTCAGAGGCTATAATAGAAGAAAATATACCTACTTCTCCAATACCTTTAACAACACCTTTAGGGTTTTTACTAAAGGTGGCATACCTCTAAGACCGATTTAAATGACATGTGGTTAGAAATTTCGTCCATTATGTGGCTTGAAAACATATTGTTCATATAGCATGTGACCATGGAACTCAAAATGCATGTTTTATACAAAAAACCAAGAAGATGGTTGTTTTGGTACCCAAAATAGTTTTTCTGCAATTAGATTTGAAGAAAAATATTAATGTACCCCTATATATTTGCGACGTTTATTTTATGGAAAACGAAAAGCTATAGTTTTTGAAATGAATGTCTTAGAATGACTTGATGAATGAGTATACATTATAGAATATTCATTTTCATAATCCCCTTTCATGTTACAATTAATGAAAGTAATAAATTGAAACATATCCCTTTATGATTCTAATATAAATAGTTCTATAAATCATAATATCTTGATTATTATATCCACACTACATTATACCATACTTGGGTTTCTTTATGGAGATTATCTAATCAAATTTGTCTTGTCCTAATATAGGAAAAGTAGATGGTTTCCTTTAAACTAGTGATTTAATTTTAGGTTTTTAATTCTATTTCTAAATAACCATTAGGTTATCACATGTTTTTACATTTTATAATGATCCATAAATGAATTTTTTTTATAATAAT
Organism: Viscum album; assembly: GCA_963277665.1. Lineage (NCBI taxonomy): Eukaryota > Viridiplantae > Streptophyta > Magnoliopsida > Santalales > Viscaceae > Viscum > Viscum album. The sequence goes on from OY728128.1 coordinate 475,139,899, forward strand.
GTTTTAGATGATTGTATCTTATTTCATTCTTATCTAAATCATTAAAAACTAATTTAAATATTCTATTTTGAAATTCATCATTTCTTTACCCAGAATATTTTATTTTAATTTTTTCATACTTTACATTTAATAGTTCAAAATATACATCCTTTGTCTCTTATATATTATTTAAAATAGTATAATTTTCTTTTTTAATTTCATTTTTATTATTCTTAGTTTCTCGTTGAAATTACTTATATAGTACATCAACATTGAAGATATCAATTTGAAAATTTTAATTTGTATTAGTTGATTATTTAAGATATATTTTTATCTTCAGATTCATATCAACTACTATAATTATAGTCAGATTATTCCACATTTTAAGAACTAGACATCAGAAAAACACTAGAAGATTATTTTGTTACTTTCCAAACCAACTTCACTTTAGTCCGACTCTTCATTATAACATCATCTTACAAGATATTATTTCCAAATTTTTACCTCATATATTGGTTGTCTTTTCTATCTTGTTTTTAATTACGATAGTCTAATTTTATTTCCCCCTTTTCATTCACTCATAACATATTAATTCGTAAACATCATATTTACTAGTTTTACCAATTTTAATACCCTTTTTTCATCCTTTTTAAAATAAATTCATTGATTCTTCTTAAATCCTATATTACTCTTCAGGTATTTGTAATCTCATTTGGAGATATTTAAAATATCTCCCAATTCCATTTTCTATAACTCATAATTAGAATAATTATTAAAAATAATGACATTTATTTAAATTTTATACATTTCATTCATTATAATCATCAACATTGTTATTCTTCATTTCAAGCTCATATTTGAGAAGCAAACCTATCAAATAATTTACTTAGGTAAAATCCTTACTTCCATCAAAACACACTTTCATTGAATTTCATTTATTGGGTAGATCTCAAAGTAGTCTTTCATTGAGGGAATTATTCTCCATGGTCTCCTTATGATCAACCATGATGTTGCTAATTTTGGTAAATCTATTTTACTTCCCATTTATTCTTTCTTGATCATTAATCCTAAATTTTTGAATCTCATCCCTATGTATACCTTACTTGTTTCTGTATATCTTATCAATCCCTTAATCAGTTACTTTTAATGTCTTCCAATTGTCAGAAGCAGTTTTTCAAGATGATATAAGACTAAAAATATTTCAAATTAGATAGAAATATTAGAAATTCTTAATTGTGTGATTTTAAACACATTTCAAATCATCATTAACAGTGGCAGTTTCTTAATCAAATTCAAAAAAATTATATGGTTCAGACATTATATCAAAATAATCAAGACCTATATTTTTATGAAATACCACTTTTCATTATTTCTTATGGACATAGTCACTTCCATTTATGTGAGGTTTCATGATGGGATTCCCCATATCAAAATCCTAATTAACAATAAAAATGTATTTGATCCTCTCTATAGACTCATAATTCTATGATAATTTCCAGTTTTGAAATAGATAATGAAAAAATAAAACAAAATCCTCAAAAAATGATCCACTCTATGATACTAATTTTTAGGTCCCTTTTTTTACAATAATGAATATAAGGATGTTGAATAGTCATATATTATTTATTATAACAAATATTAAATTTATCAGAGTTATAAAACTATAAAATGTTGAAGTTGAAATAAAATAGATAATACTTGAAGATTTTATAGAATTTCAGATGGCCAAGATCAAAGTTCCCTCTTAAATATTGTCTACTTCTCGAGGAGACTTGTATGCACTAAATTCACACTTTTAATGAGAGTGGTAAGCTGATTAAATACAAATAAAAATGTAATATTTTCACACATGGTTATAAAAACCCTGGATTTTAAAGGAGTCACAACCTACCTTCCTTTGGATTAGGAGGAATGAACCGACCTTCCTTCGATAAGGGATGAACAACCTAATGAAATATTTTTATGGGAAAAAGTAAACAAAATATCTAGAGAAAAATATTTATGTAAATTATTAAAATGGAGAAAATAAAGAAAATAATTAAACAATAGTTGAGAAGATGATGTAGAAATTCTTTTAATATCATGTTCTTTTATCACATATGTTGAGGAAGATGAACGCAATTATAATTTTTTATGAATATAGTAAAAAATAGTTGTAGAAGTTTCTTGATCAGTTTTTGAGATCAACAAAAAAAGTATTATTACATCTCATTGAAATGAATAATTTGAACTGGTACATTTGTTTTATCCTTGCAGAAATCTCCCAAAACATTAAAATATAGATCTAAAAGATTATGTCAGTGTCTAATGTATGCATGACAGTTGTTAGATTATAATAACAAAATAATAATACCATTACCTTATTTTTTAAATCTATTATGAAAACAAAACACAAGCAAGCTAATATTTATTTATGAAATATTATAATAAATATTTAATATATTAGGAATAATAATTAACCAAAAATTTAAAATTTAAAAAATAATTTTTTTTGAAATATTTAAATAATTTTAAAAACTAAATATATAACAACATGTTGGAAAAATAGTAAAGCTGATAAAAACAATCATTATTTGGGTTATAACCTACTATTCAAAATAAAGAATGGTTAGACATTACATCCCATTGGAAATGTCTAACAATGGAAAATCATATTATAACCTACCATTTCATTTTTACAAAAAAAAATAATTAAAAAAAATAAAATAAAATAGATCCCTATAAATAATAATATTCTTCATTAGGACAATAAAAAAATTACCTACCATTGAACATCCAATGGCATGTAATTTACCAAATATTGAGTTCCAATAGTGGGTGAGAGACAAAATATTGAATGTATATAATTTTGAGGAATATCAGTACTATTTATCAAATAAACAAGAAATAATAAAAATCAAATAGAATGAATTGTGATAAAAAAATACTTACAAACATCCAGGATCCTATAAACATAAAAAATCACATAGAGGAATTTAATAAAAAAAATTAAATATTTCTGAATAATAGATGAATATTTTTCTGAAAAAAATAATAAAATAGTTAAAATCAAATCAAATACTTAAGTATACTATAAATAATTTCAATATCTGAGTTGTGATTTAATTTTGGAGCTTATATATATAGCTATTATGAAAAAAATAAGAAAATAAAATAAATGTTTTATAAAAAATAAAACTCACAATTAATATTCAACAGTAGATAAATTTACATTCCATTAAGTTTAAGTGATGAGTAAATATACTCACTATTAGTCACTTAGTGGTGTGTCAGTGACCCATTATTGGGTTCCAACAGTGAGTAAAATTACTCACCATTGAAAATTTTCCAATGCTGACAAGAATTACTCACTATTCGTAAAAACCAATGCCGAATCAAAAAAAGATAAATTAACAAACAAGGATAATGAATTAGAATAATAATTTTGGGATAAATAGAAACAAATAGAATCATAATAAAGATGAATAAGAGTGAGAAGATAAATAACTCTTAAACTAAAAATTATCCCAACATGAAATAGGAAATGCACAAGCATGAAGAAGAGTAACAAAAAAAGATCAAGGCTTGGTTAGTTGAAATGATGTTCAGAACAACTCTTATATTTTTCTTGAGTTTGAGGGATACCAAATGAAAATTATTAAGTGAAACCAATTATTATCATGAATTAAGAATAAATAAAAAGAAGATTAAATAAAATAGAACATTAGAGGTGGAAATTATTCTAGGTAAAATGTCATCAAAATGGATAAAAGACTATAAATGTCGAAATGATGTCACTAGATGGGTTTCTGTAGAAGAAGACATGTGTACGAGGAATAAAATTATGTGGGAGAGGAAATGAGGCATGGAAGTAAAAAAACTGAGCACATAATGTAAAACAATGTGATCAAATGTTTAAAAAATAGAGAGGTGTATTGATGGATGAGATTAAATCATAGCATAAATATTTAATCCCACATCAAAATGATCATGTAGGAATCATTAATATATAAGAAAAGTTTCACTTTTGGTTTTCTATAGAATATCACATATCATACTCAGCCATTGGGCTTGCATGTGACCTATGCTCAAACTGTGAAGGCTCACTCATTGGGCTTTATACAAGGGATCACAAACGTATAACATGCAGCATGCTTTGACTAGGCTTTATGGGAGAAACAAATGATGGACATACAACGAGGGTAGACCAATGGGATCCCCTTTATAGTGGATGTGGTTTAGATTGGTTGATTTTATAAAAAATTATATTTTTGGAAACACATAACAACAAAATAATATTTAAAAAGCTAATATGTCATAAAAAAGTATTAAACAATGTTATAATGAAATAATATTTTTTTAATTTTTTTATTTAGTTTGACATTATGTAAGTGTAATTTTTCAATTTAAAGAGAGATTTAAAATAGTTAATACTCAATTAAATACAAGGTTGTCATTCCAATACTTTTCTTAATAATTATGAGGTGTATGTCTATAAATGGTTTATTTACCTGGTACAAAACGTAAAAAAATCCACAATTATGAACTATTTTCAATTAAAATCATTAAAAACATGTGAATTTATAGGCATCCAATAGAGTAAAATTAACACCCAATACTTGTACTCATCAGTTTACATTAAACATTGAAGGAACATTCCACGCATTACCATTTGACCAGTATTATTAGTAGTATGAAATTAATACACATATCAATAAATCCACTATGTGTGATGGTAAACTCCATGTAATATGACCGAGATATGGATAAACATAGATATTCATTAAAATGAACAATTTTCTCCTAACCTTAAAAGGTAAAACATGAATAGTTTAGATATTACTGAACTACATAGAATATAATTCCCTTTATAGGGATATGTATAATTTTACTCTCTTATGATAGATCCAATCTATAAATATCCCTACTCTATTTAAGATGAAAATAAATTCTATAGTTCCTATAAATTAATCTTTAAACCTTTGTAAAATAAAAAGTTAAAATATAAATATGGAGCATATAATAAAAATAGTTGTTTTCATTGATTAATTTAAATTATCAATCACTCTCACATACTCCATAACAAATACTTTCACTAGAAATAGTTATTTCAACACATCATAAAATTTTACCCTTTTCCCACGGGAGAGGCTAATTGACCCTATACATTTTAATTATTGTATACACTAATAGGTTCCTTATTAGTGGTTATCCATTTATATATGTCCCATAACATCGAAATAGAATCACTAAACACATCATCATCAATTTTAAATTTTCATAGTTAAGAAATGTAACTTCATGATACCTTATTTGATCATACACTATAAACTAATGTATCATAAATACTCATTATGTGGTATGAACACTATGGAACCACAGTCGTGACATACATAATCCCCAACAAAACATATTCACTAAGATGTGTTGAATGCTTTGGTATAATAATAAAAAATGAATAACTTCCTACTGATTATAGAGAGGGATTAGTGAATCCCCTATGTTTAATTTTTTTACTGATTTTATTACAAATAATGGGGCCCAAATAATCCATAGGATAATATTGAAATGTTAACCCACTTCATGATCCATTCACTGGAGTATAAATAATAATATCTAATAATATATATATATATATACTGATTGGTTTTAATAACTTCCCAACTATTACATGTTTCAGAAGAGGTAACCTCTTGTACGATTCCATCGCTAGTGCCACACATCAACAACTCTTCTGAAATATTTTAGTGGAATCAGTAAAGATATTGAAGAATTTTTTTTCTAGACAAGGAAAACCAAAAAATAGAACTCAGTAATGGAAACTAGACACAAAAATCATTGAGTATGATAATATTCTTTTTTACCAACTATACAAATAATGTTCACTAATATATACTGATAAAAGTAGAGAAAAAGAGTCATATGAATGATCAAATCTATAAATTCAATCAATATATCATGATGGTAATAAAGAATTCTATTATAAGTGGTCCCACTCATGGTAGTGATTTTACAAACGCCATGTCCCATTATAAAATTGAGTTCCCATACACGGTTATCTCTATGAGAAAATATTGAATGATTCCAATTGTAGAATGAAAATGAAATCTTCATTTATCATGATAACCCTAGGTAAATGATCTTCTTATTAGATTATTATCTTATTATTATAGTATTCCTAGTATCCTAAATAACTTCACATGTGGGAGAAGGATGATACCGATCCAAAAGACCATGCAATATTTCCAGAAAAAAAATCCCAGAGGTTCTCCCTATAATATTCTATGTCATTGAACTCTCATAGATAAAATTAAGACTAAATATAAATTATCATCTCATTATTATAGTTATATAAGTGATCCTTGTATCATGATGATAATTATAGAAATGGGTCCTCCCTTTTCCAACACATCATCTATTAGTGATATTTTAGTTTTTCCATAAAAAACCAAGTCGATATTTTTGGATGTCTTTAATAGAGAGTTTTTTTTGTATGTTTTCTTATGAAAAATAAAAAATCAAGAGGATGGACCCCCCAAATAACATCATCTATTATATTAACAAAAGATAAAAAAACCTAAAAGATATACCTCAAAATAATTTCAACCATGGAAGTGATAACTATGGTTTTATTTCTCATGGAAGATAATGAAATGAATCTATATATTGACCCCATTGTAAATACTACAAAGGTAATCCTTATTATCAAACATCAATCAAGAAATTAGGTCCTCTCAAATATCGTGGATAAAGAATAAACTATTAAATTACTTCATATTGTTCCCATTATATATGAGATACTCACAATGGAATAGTTTTCTGTATAATTGGATTCCACTTTTCGATGATTATATAATTTATCCCTTATATTGAGGAGAACGTGAAATTATTATGAAATCTACATTGGGAACATCTTTTTCAATCACTAGCATGTCATCCTGAAAAAATGGTAGCATGAATTGATGATAAATATATTTAATCTATAAAATAGTTATCTGGTTAATGAAAATAAAAAAAAATTTGAATAAATATAATCATGAAAAATTATCATACGAATTACATTAATGGTGTAATAAAGTAAAATAATCCCTTATGGAGGATAAAGAGAACATTATAGTCATGTTGAATGATTATTCCAATGATAGAATGTCATTCATTTTCTAGTCAATGGTCACTGCCAAATATGAACATATATGGTTAGTGAAAGTGGAATGTATACCATAATTTCATCACAACATTACTACATCTCTCCATCATCTCAAGACCAGACAACTGACTTATTGGAAATAAAATAATCACAACACCAATATTTGAAATACTGTAATAATTTTATTTTAATATCACCTTATATTAGGTTACCCCTTTCTGATTCCTATATATGTGGATATATAAAAAAATTACTGTAAAAGAGACAGGAAACAACAAAGAATATATTTGAGCTTTTATATTTTTTCCCCTAATGGCCTAAAAATAACCCAAATCAATCAACTTAGTGAACATAGTGATGATAATGTATTTCCATTAAATTTAATTTTGTATGAAACTCTAAATATAAAGGGCCATTAGGCGACATGGGTTATATTGTCTTAATCTGTTATATTATTTTATCACTTTTAATCTCATATGATGGCCACAATGGTTCTTATAATGAGTCAAAAACTAATAAAGGAAGAGACCACTATATTTTTCAATTTATATCAATATTTTCGAAATATTTCAATAGATGAATATTTTTTATGGATATTCATTAAACACATTCAAAGCTCCACGGTTAACTACAAATGAATGATAAAATATGACCAATGTTTATCAGACCATTCACTCCCATTCCAATATTTTCATATTTGTTAGGTGAACCTATCAATAAATAATTATGATGTGATTCTAATAGAAGTAATAATTCCCATGTATCATATAATTTATATAATAGTGTTGTATCATTTTATACAATTAATAATGAAGGGTACATGTATGAAGAAATCAATGGTTCTCCTTCTATTAATCCTATAATTTTTTTATGATCAAAATATGTATATTTATATATAAAAATTTATATTGATGTGAAAATATCGATGAATGATATGGTTTTAAGGGAATTTTTTTTTCAACCACGTATTAAAATAAGGAAATTATGGAACAATGATCTGGAACGAACCATAAGAAGCTATAGGTAAAGGACTATGGTACAATGATATGGGTATGGCCATAATATAGAGCCACTGAACTTCCTCTTATAATATCATGCTATTTTATTAAAATACAAACTTCTATAAAAAATAATATCCAATATATTTGGGAAAGGCATGTCATTGGTGAATGACAACACCACAAATCATAAATGATGAGACATCCACCCTATATCTCAAGGGCTATATCATAGCTTCCTAAAACAATAAGAACATATAAATTAATCATAAAATACCCCATGATGTATCTCTTGTACAAATATATCCTCTATAACACAAAGAGATCTACCTCTCTGCAAGAGGCACTGTTCCATAAATTTTCATGAAGCATTTAATGTTACTCAAAAGAATATAAATATGGTAGTCCTTAACTTCATTACCCTGATTGATTTCCTGATGCTTCCCAAATCATTTTGAGGTAACAAATAAACTTATGTATATCCTTGGTAATATGGGTTCTCAACAATTCTCCAACACCAACATGCTATTATTTCCAAATTTCCCTCACGTTCTCTAATTTTATAACTAACTTTACATCCTATCATGAGTCTGGTAATATTATAATATTATTCTAAATCTAGAAACATTATAATTTCATCTTTGTGTCTTTATTAATATTTTTATTGATTCAATATCATAATTAAACACAATTGTTTCTTTTAGTCCAATATTCTCTGAATTTATTCAAACATCGGTTTTCAATACAATTTCTATGAGGGACATACCATAACTACTAAAATAAAACATATATTTCAAATTAACGTTTCTCTATAAAACATATTTCAATATAGAGTATATTTTATTGCTTATAATTTCTATGCCCTAAAAATAATTGGATTATTGGTATCTTGGATATTGTTAAAGACAGGGAATAATATATTAAATCTTCATTAATTTGAGGTGGTAGACATAATGAATTTTTTTATCAATTATCAAACATACTAACTGAATAGTGTGATTTATATAGTATATAATGTTTATTAATTATTAAATTGTAAACATTTTTAGTATTCAGTCATTTACTCATTCAATTATTTTAATTATTCAATTTACTATTCAATCATTTGTTTTTTATTCCACTTTAATAATATATTATTGCAATTTACTTTCACATTAATTTTTTTACATCTTTCAATTATTCTGTTGAATTTTTTTAAAATTTTATAAGTAAATTCAATCCTTAATAAAGTTACTTTTATAACTATTCTCTTATTTATTTATTTACTTAGTTTATATGATAAATTAACCCTCCCACTATTTCAATTTTACCCTTGAACATCATAAATATGTTTTTAATGGATTATAGATGTTTTAAAAAAACATTAATAACATATTAATTTTTTGAATCCAATAACCAAATTTTTATGAAAAATTAATTTTCTAAATGGATTTTTGAAACATCCATGGTCATAACAGTAAATACACTATTAGTAATGATCCTTTATTTTGGATATTAAAATTATGGAAATTGAAAACAAAACTATTTTCTAACATTGTTAGGCCAATTGGTTATCCTTTATGGATGATAGTTACAGATAGTTATACTCAAATTACATAAAAATAAGATAAATTAAATCCTAATGATATATGTTTTTGAAATATTAATTGAATCAATGAAATGTTATCATTTTTTTTGACTAAGAGAAATTTAATTGATTGTTTACATGGAAACAGCTACGAAACATGGATTACAATAGAAGTAACCCATGATGGAATAACATATGGAAAAGATACTAGATTAGATATGTCTATACATTACATTTAATTTTTCTTAATGCATATAAAATACAATAAAACTTATTACATGATTAATTGAAATTTATAAATGTCAAAAGTCGTGTAGTGATACTCTATATACAATGAATTTAGTCATGAAAATTATTTGGGTTTTATTAGGAAACTGGGATCCCAAATTAACAATGATCCATGAAACAAAATATATACAAACATGGTGGTTGATGAGCTAATGAGATATATAATTTAATATGGGACAATAATGAGAATATAAGAAATCATAGGGGAAATTGATGTTAATGAAACTAAAAACAAAATTAGTTTTAGTTGAATCTCAGATGACACAATAAAATGCGAATATGATATTGGTAATATTTATTGGAGTATAAACATGTACATAAAAATGAAATGATCATTTAATATCCTTAAAAATGAAATAAATAAATGAAATATAATTTAATTTTTTGTTAAATTTATCTACTTCTGAAGTAGAACATTACCTTGATTAATTTTTTTAAAAAAACTGAATAAAGGCAACGATGATCTAAATGAATCAACTTGGAGTGATTGTAAAAAAAACATCAATAAATGAAACATGAACTGAATTTCCTATGTTCCTCATGGATGATATCATGGTATGTAATTAAATATATTCTTCATTTTCTAGTTCCTACTACTAAAAATTTTGAAGTAGTTATTTCTGTGATAATGATATTAAATATATTATAAATATACATTAAAATTTTTTTCGTGAATTTTTTTCAAATTTTAATGATCTTAAAAAGGATTTTAAACTTTTTATTTTGAGAAATATCATTATTTAAACGAAAAAAAATTACTTGGTTATAAAACTAAAATAACCAAAAAATGTTGAGATTTTTTAATATCATATTTATGATATGAAAAATAGTCATTCTCATTTAACACAAGGGGAAAAATATTCAATTTGGATTTTTTTATCGTAAAATTATTTAAAAGTAATTTTGGGATTGGTTTTTGAAACAATCTGGATTTCCTTAACAATATAAAAGGATTACATTGGTAAAATGTACCTTCTAAATTTTTTTAGTTATTATATGAAATTTTAGAATCTTTATGATAAATAAATTTAGTAAATTATATGACATAATAGACAAAATATCATTCATATTTAAACTAATAATTCTAATATTTAAACTATTTTATACCATTTTTGTATTCCAATGTAATTATTTTATATCTTAAATAGACATATGTTGTGGGTTCCGACTAATTTTGAATCTTAATAGTTTTTTATGATAATAGTCCCATTAATAAATCTTATAATGAAATTTGGTGTATTTATTATTGGTTCTCAAGGAATGTGTGTAATGAGACATCTGAATTTAATCATATTAAAGATTTAATTGGGGAAAATTTCACATTTAGAGATGACTCAAAAGGTAAAACCACTTATGTAGGAAAACATTGTCTCTCAAATTATAATTTTATTTAATATGATTTATTTTTCAATTTATTAAATAAAACTTTACTACTTATTGGACATTAATTATATATATCTTTTATAATTACATTTTAAAATATTCTTTGTATTGTTTTTAATTCAAAATTCAAAATTTAATTTACTAAAAACATTATGAAAATAACAATTTCAAATATATAAAATCTCATATTAGAATAAATGTTAAACATATATTTGCATAAGTTAATGAATATTAAAATTAGATTAATCACCTTGGCTATTTTTACATTCACTATCTTGTCAATATCTACTATTACAGAATATTATGTGGGTTATTAAAATTTGTTATCAATGTTAATATAGTTTTGTGAACATTACCGACCTAGTGAGAACAAAATTAATCCTTCAAATATTAGAAGGTTTTTCCTTATTCTAAATCCTTAATATTGGTTCCCCATGATTTATTTGGACTAAATCATGTTTATAGTATTGGTTGTAAATAGTTATTCTTTTGAAATTGTCAATTACTATAATATATTTAAATGGGTATGTTCTTAGATAAAAATTATATCATAAAGTATTTTTAAATATTTTAAGGAAATTTGTAATGCAAAAATTCTACAAACAATTTTTTATAGATGTGACCATGGTGTTGAATTTTATGACAAGTACATTGATGAATTTTGTGTTTTTAAGGATATCACTACTCATCCCTAAGTCATAATACACCTCAATAAAATATTCATTTCAAAAGAGAAAATATGACCCTCTATGAAATAGAAATAACTACATTGAATGAATTTATTCACACGCCATTATTTTGGGGTGAGTTGTTAAATTCCTATTGCATTATAATTAACCAAATATTTATAAGACAAATATTTATAAATAACCCCTAAAAACCTTCAAAATGAAAATTCCAAATTTTTTACTTTCTTAATATTTTCATTTTTAAATGATTTATCCTTATGAAAAGATATAGTCCAAGAATATTTGAACTTATTCATGTTGAAAAAATATTTAATTGGTCCCCAAAATCAAGAATTTTTTTTCAAGAAGTTAATAAGTGAAAAACACTATACAAGAGTCAATTCACATCAAATTCAATTATAATATTTATAAATCTAATCCCTTATCTGATGATGTTATGTTCATACCTAGTTTGACCACAATTATATATAATTAATATATTGCCATTGAAGTTTTCTAAGAACCCACATCCTATACATTACCCATGGAATGGGTTCAATCCAAAGACCAACCAATAGAGAATGATATTTTTTTATTTAAAATCATAAACTTTTATTCGATGTATAGTCGTATATGAAGTTGAATGTAAACATTTTACATATGACAATGAACCAAAATCCAATAATAATGTTATTAATTATTATAATAGGATACTCTTTATCCTAGATGATCTAAACCAATTTACATGTAATAGTGTTTGGATCTTTATGGAATGATAGATTAATTATCCTATTAATAGCATGATGTTGGTTTTTTAAAAAAATTGAAATAAAGGAATTTTTATCCATAATAATGGCACATTTTTTGTTAAAGGACATAAAAAATTGGAAGGTATCTTTATGGTGAATCCTTTAAACTAATTGCATGACTAGAATCCATTATTTTTATTTAATTCTCCACTCATTTTAATTTCTAAAATTTTCAACTGTATTTATAAGGTGATTTCTTAAATGTAAATATTTCTGAAATGTTTCTTGGGGATTGGCCACACCATTTAAAAATTACAAAATTTTGAAATCATGTTTTCTTGTGATCCAAATCGTATTGCTGATTAAAATAATCCTCTCATGCATGGAATTGAGTTTTTACTAATTTCCATTTATCAATTTTTTTTATAATAGGAAAATAACATTATACTACATTTACGTACACATTTTCAAATAAATTTTTTAGTTGTATAAATTTAGGCTAAAAATATTATTTTTAGCATAAATAAATAACTCTTTGAAATTAATTTTCATATTTACATGATAAATAGGTTGAAATTTCTTATATTGGAGAACTCAAATTATAAAATGGTTTTAAAATTTTCAAATATTTGTATTGGATCATTTTAAAATAAGAGTAAATACTTTTCTATACATTCAATGATGTTTGGCATAGATCATGATATGTAAATTAGGACACCCATGAGTAATTGTTTCTTAAAAAATTTGGATAAATCCAAATATTTTTTTGATAACATGATTTATCGGAGTATGATGGTATGTCAACTATACCTTACAACCAACTACCAAATATCATGTTTGGTATATTCCTTTTCTATCTTTTCCCATCAAGTCAATAGGAATATCTTATAAAATCTGTCAAAAGAAAAATTTCATATTTTAAAGAAACTATAATATCCTGAAATATTATGTCCAATGGTATTTTAATTTAATCTAACATTATTTAAAATGTTGATTTAAATTACTAAAAACAATATACGGAAATGTCTTATAAAACATTTCATATACTAGAAAAATGCCTCCACACATTGAGCACCAAGAAGTATTGTTTTTTTCTATTTCATCATCAAAAGTTAAATATTTAGGCAATGGTATTTTTGAGATGTTAGTTATACGTATAAAATGTAATATTTTAGACAATCGAAGATATAATATAATGTTATTGAAAAATCTAACATTGTTATTTAGAGCAGTAAAACTAAAATTCTTACTCAATATTATTAGTATAAAAATATTTGTTTAATATGATAGTTTCTTTGAGATCACCTTTTGTAATGTGATATCATTCCTTCTTTTCACAAAACTCCAAATTGAAAAACTTTTCATGAAACACATTAATCTTGATCATTATAAATTTATTATAAGGGAGTTTCAATGTCACAAATTTTGTATGTATTATTTTTGGATATTATATAGATTGATTTTGATACCAAGTGTTGAGATAGTGTGTGATACTGAGGCCTGGTGTTCCAAAAATAAATGTATGAAAAATATTAAAATATTTTCTATCATGAAGAAGAAGATTCTTGAAATGTTGAATAACTATAAAATCAGTTCTCAGATTATAAATCTAACTGCATCGTTGAGTTTAGAACAATGTCTTTACCATAGGCGTGACCTTACATTAGTCGACATGGGTTGTTTGTGAAAATTGTTTATGGAGTTAAAACAAATAAAGTTATTTCATAAATTTTTTTATGAATTTTAATGGAACATTGACTGTTTAATATTTAAAAATGTCAATTACGTAGAAATCCCATGGTCAACAACATAATCTTGGAGATGTATAACTCAGTAGAACTTTATCGAATCCTCTTTGGAAAATGACTACAAATTAGGGATCGACAGAGACACAATTCTATTTCTTTATCAACGATCAATACATATCAAGGTAGGATTATTTTTCTTTTGATTTCCATCTTTTTCATAATCTTAGACAAATACAGATCAATTATACGAATAATAATTGATACATGCATCATCGGTAGATTTCAAATTGATGGATTTATTGTTGGTTTTTTGATTTGTCCCTCTTCGTTTATCAATATAATGAGAACGATTCAAGGTCAAACTGAAGAACAACTGATGTTCATTCCCCATGTGTTCTATTAGTGATTTTCTCCCCCCCATTCTTCATGTTATTTTCAGTTGGATCCGAGAGGATCCCGTATTTACATTTCCTAGAGGTTTCAAACACAATCAGACCCCTATATTCGTGGAGAATCGATAACCAAGGCTGGATCTCTGTATAATGGCACCAGAGGTTCTCATATCCACTACTGTTTCATCTACAAGCATCATAGGGGGATCAAATTTCGGTGTATGGGACCACTGGTATTATAGTTGCAACTGGATGTGGTGTGCGGTGGCAGACCATGTGTAGGGGGCAGCAACTGGTGGTGTAGAAACAATGGCATGACATGACATCAGATGTGGTTGTGATGATGATGGATAAGGCATAAGACATGGAGAGGGCCATGCCAATATGCTAGGTCAGGAGGATGATCAAGTTTGAGTCAATGGGTCGGGTCAAGCCGGTGGGCAAGACTAGACCTGGGTTGGATATAACGAAATTGGGTCAGATCCCAGTTCTGGTAGTCCATCAGGCAGTGGTAGTTAGATATTCCATGGGATCATCTACCGTGGCAGTCGATTGATATCATAGTCTGTAGGTGTAGTAACTGCATCACTGGGCCATGTAGTAGTTCAACAGTACCCCAACATGCTTCCAGATAGTTTCACACAATGATGCATATTTATTAAATAGGGAATTGAATCGACGATCTGTCTAGGAAGTTGATACCCTAAGATAGAGACAATAATTTTGAGAAAAGTGGTGAGTTGTTAGGTAGACCAGTATTGGAAGAGAGTGTTCCCTTGATCCTTTCCACACAGGTTCAATATGACTTTACTTCCATATCAGGGTATTGTAATCCGCTATTGAGGCTGAGTATGAGGTACATTATGGTATCCCAACCCAAGACTATAGTGAGATACTCTAGGACCCCTAGTAGAGTTTCTTAAATTGTGTAACATCCTTTAGAAGGGCTCTGATTCTCCATCCAGTAGGCCACATTAGTAGGGTACATGGAACCCCCCATTGGTTTTGGGTGTGATCCCCTACATAATTAGTTGATCAAGATTGGGTACATAGTATCCCCCAATCCAATATGGGCATGATTAATGGTGTCCAACTGATAGTTCTAGGTGTGACCCCCCCCCCCCCATGATGAATTATATTATTCCTTGACCAATTCATTATCTTTGGGAATGGCGCAATCGAACTAGACCTCTTTGTGGAGTGACTCTGTGGATATCATGACTCGAGGAGTGAGTTCTCCTAGGATAAGCCTTCTTCAAACAAAATCATGTGGCTGGATGTTTGTATTGAGCACCTGATTTCATAGTGGATATCTTTAGTATATATGGATATTCTTGTAATATGTGATGTAGACATGTTCCTTTTTATATATGATTTTATATTCATTTGTTGTATTTATTTTTGGTTTTTGTGTTTTATACTGTGTATTGTTATACTCACCCATGTATGGAATTTTCCATCATGTGTCATGTCTTTAGCATATGATCTACCTTTTGATAGAGTCCTTGGTGGACCTAGACCAGATGGTTCTTTTTGATACCAGATAGACTGAGGTGTGTTCCTACGGGTTCAAATGGATGTCATAGTACCTTTTCATTGCAGGTTGGACTTGTTTTTATATACTCTTTTAGGTGGGATTTTCCCCCCTTTTTTACTTTTGAGTACATTCACTATCATACTCTATCATGGTATCATATATGTATGCATGCATCCTTTATGTTCTTTTAAATATCACCATTTTGTGGTTGGGAGATTTGTGTATGAATATATGTACTTTTGCATAATTCCTTTCATTTATTCTATATTTCTGATTGTTTGTAGTCACCAACCATTGGCCTATTAGTGACAATCTTTTTGTAGTGACGATACAGTCCCCTCTTGGATAGGTCATGTAAGAGTGGCATAAAAGGTCATTGGGTCTACCTTAGGACCAGTAGTTTGTGAGATTGGTTTGTGGAAACAGTTTTTAGTTTTTCATGTTGTCCTTTCAGACTAGGGACACATGTTTTGGTGCGGCGGATGACATATCAATACACCAAGACTCTAATAACATAATTTTCGAATTGGTACATGAAAACTATGGTTGTAGGGAAATAAATGTTTCATGCATCATATTTGAATGGTTGTCTTTTCCGTGTCCTTATAGAGATTGCTTCCCAGATATTCTCTATTGATCATGGTACATCTTGTTTTATTTTTGGATGCCTCTATAATGAAATCCACCTAGGATTCCACCATGTGATCAATGGGATGATCTTCCTAGTGATAAGGAATCAGTATAGGGACATGTACCGAAGATTGTACCTCCAATTGGTTTACCAGCTATACCAACACCCATTGAGGTGCAACTACAACCAGTACAAGAAGATGATTATGCACGCATGCTAAGTGCATTGAACATGTTCAAGATAAAGTTACCTTTTCGGTTTCACGATGAGATAGAAACTGAATTTGTTTCAGATGGGCTAGATTAAATCAATCGTGATTTCTATTTCATGAGGACACATTTGGAATAGATGAATGTCATTTCAGTGAGTCTTCTTTCGGGATTGGTTGTGAGATGATGGAGCCCAGGGACACATTCACACAACAAGACAACTCTCTCGAAGATAGACTTCGATAATATCATTAGATAGGATTTTTATCCAACCAAGTTTTTATTGTTAACAATACATGAGAATTTATGACTAAAAAAGGGTATTATAAAAATGGAAGAGTGTTTATCAAATTTTATTGATCATTCACACTATTTTTTGGACATGGTATAATAACAGTTCTTCAAGTCTCAGTCCTTCGATCAGGGGTTACATAGGGAAATTAGTGTATCAATGGTAATCCTTATCATTTCTACCTATGTAGGGGTACTTGAGGTATCACTCATTGTGAAGAGATTTCTAGAAAGGTAAACGCCCATAGTGGGAGCTAGTAGTGGCATCTGGGTAGCTAAGACCTTGGGATAAGGTAGCTGATTGCAGTCAAAGGGATCTAAGCCGGTCATGCACTTTTGGGGGTGATTCCCAAACTCATGATAAGGAGTTCAGGGACCCCAAATCATCTTGAATCATCCACGAGATTTATAGTGTTACTCATGTGGCAGCTAGTGACATCACGAATGAGATTACCTGACCCATCGTATAGCTTATCATGAGAAGGTTGAGGGACCATCTAGGTAGATGTAGATATATGATAAGGGTGCTATGTAGGTCGAAGGACATGTTAGAGGGGTCGATAGGGAAAAATGAGGTGGTTAGAGGTTTGACCTATTACCACCGCCACCCCCAGGTGGTCCTCGCTTAGGTCAGGGAGCAGGTGGACATGGACGAGGATAGCTGCAAGTGACAGAGGATTATGAACCAAACTCTCTTGGGATGATTTGAGGTACGATATATGTCTTTTACACCTTAGATATAGTGTTAATAGACATATGTACTAGTCATCCTTTTCATACCATGATTCTTTTTTAAACATAGATATTATGGTTGAACCATTAACTCAACCCTTTTACTTAGAGACTCCAACTGGAGGTTACACGATGATCATAAACTCATGCTGATAGTGTGACATGAATCATAGAGGCAAGAGTTTCTGTTGGAATCTCTCTGTAGTGACATCAGGGCCTTACAAATTCATACATGTTATAGAATAGTTATCCACAATTAATTCTCATGTTGAATATTTTTGGTAAAGGGTGCAGTGTTTCTGCATTGATGGAACTAGGTTTTCCTTTGTTGTTAAAAAAGAAACATTGGAAGTTCTACATGGAATCACACATAATGGGATTTCTCCAACTACTTAAAAGTTGGTTAGCCTCACCCTCGGTGTAGTGGATGATATGTGTCCTTAGTTTCCTCTAGTGGTGGCAGATTATGAGGATATATTTCCTGAATATATTCTAGGTTTTCCTCCATGAAGGGATATAGACTTACGTATTGACCTAAACCCCAGGATGACACTGATATTTACATGTTCGTGTATAATGGACACTATAAAGATTCATGAGCTGAAGATATAGTTTGAGGACTTTTTTTGGAAGGGATTAATGAGACCAAGTGTTTCATTCTAGGCAGCCCCATTTTTGTTTTCTAAGAAGGATGATAACATTCTGGGATTATGTGTGGATTATCAGTAGTTAATCAAGGTGACCATGAAGAACAAGTATTCACATCTGAGGATCGATGAACTCTTTGAGCAGTTGAAGGGGGAATAATGGTTCTAAAAGATTGACCTCCGATCAGGTTATCACCTTCTATGAGTACATGATGAGAATATACCAAAGACGTCATTTAGATATCGTTATGGTCACTCTGAGTACATGGTGATGACTTTTGGAATGAACAATGACCCATCAATGATCATATGACTCATGAACCAGATCATTCTATATTAAATTGACAGTTTCATGGTGGTCTTCATCTATAAAATATTAGTGTATTTGGCATCCAAGGAAGAGCACACGAGAGGCTTTAGGATAGTCCCAGACACACTTTGAGAGAACCCAATTTACAATAAGCTCTAAATTTTCTAGTATTGAATACGAGAGATCCATTTTTTGGGGCAATTCATCTCATTGGATGGAGTTATAGTGGATCCAGAAAAGGTTGAGGAAGTGATTTCTTGGGAGACATCCAAGAGAATCATTGAGGTGAAGAATTATCTTGGTCATGAATAATTATATTAGTGGTTTGTACCCAACTTCTCTAGAGTGGTAGAACCATTGAAAGATTTTACATGAAAGGGGTATCCATTCTTGTGGACTAAAATGTGCTAGTAATACATTAATGAGATGAGGAAGAGGTTGATGAGAACTCCCAACCTAAAGCTACTGCAGGAAGGTGTTGATTATGTGGTGTTCGATGAAGCATAAGGGACCATGCATGGTTGTGTCCCAATGTATAGGAAAGTGTTCATTGCCTATAGATCACACCATTTGAGACCACATCATCTAAACTACAAGACTTATTTTCTGGAGTTAGTGGTGTTAGTCCTTAAATTGAATATGTGACAATCACTACCTGATGGGTGAGAGATTTATCATCTACTATAATCCCTAGAGTCTTATGTATATATTCTCTCAAAAGGATTTGAACCTTAGATAGAGGTGTTGGATAGTTTTTTCAGAAGGACTATGAATTTTACATTGTATATACACCTATGATGGGTAAGGTTGTGGTTGATGATCAAAATAAGAGATCTTGTTTTAAATTTCTGAATGAGGTGTTAGAGTAGTTGGACACATTGTAGTGATCATTTTTGAATGGAGATGGAGCCGCTTACCTACAGTCTATGGTTGTCACTCTCCAATCTTATAACAAGTCATTTAGGCATAGCGTGGGGATACCAACTACTTGACCATATGTGCTCATATGTTTACATGGAACACTCTTGATGGATATTGTAATGGTGGGGAGAATATTGTACTTTTCAGAGGACCCACATTAATACCAGTGTCATTCTGGGAGGAGGTTCTAAGGGAGTTCCACACATCCCCTTTGGTGGTACATCAACGTGCGGGCAAGTTGTAATAAGACCTCATAGGTCAGTATTGGTGGCTAGAAATGAATAAACGAGTCACTCAGCTTGTTTCTTGATCGCTTACATATTAGAAAGTGAAGGATAAACACCTGGATCTAGTAGGTTTAGACCAACCCCTTGAGGTTCCAGATTAGAAGTGGGATGGGATATAAATGGACATCATGATAGGTTTACTCTGTAAATAATGGGGACATGATTCCATTAGGGTTATCATTGACCAACTCAAAAAATCATCCCACATCGTTGCAATTCGATAGTAGAGTTCAGTAGAGATCATGGTATGGCTCTACATGTAGGATATACTTCATCTTAGTGGATTTCCATCAATTATTGTTTCTGATCATGATACTCACTTTACATCGTGGTTGTGGAAGGGATTATGGGAGGCATTTGGGAACTAGATGTTCTTGAGAACATCATTTCACCCATAGATGAATAACTAGACGGAGATGACCATTTAGGTTCTGGAGGACATACAGTAAGATTTCATGTTAGACATTGGCTATAGTTGGGAGTACCACCTAACACTAGTGGAATTTTCATACAATAATTGTCATCATTCCACCATTGTTATAGAACCATTTGAGGGCTTTTACGAGCAACCATTTTGGTCACCAACTTAATAGACTAACCTTGGTGAGTTAGTAACCGTGGTCCTAGAGTTGGTTCAAGCCACTTCATAGAATGTGATGATCTCCAGGAGTAGATGAAAA
Source organism: Viscum album (assembly GCA_963277665.1). Classification (NCBI taxonomy): domain Eukaryota; kingdom Viridiplantae; phylum Streptophyta; class Magnoliopsida; order Santalales; family Viscaceae; genus Viscum; species Viscum album. The sequence continues at coordinate 475,161,042 of OY728128.1, forward strand.
CTACATATATCCATCAGATATATTATGGTGAAAGAAGGTGGAGTTATTTGGAGTTCGAGTAACGAGACCATTTGTTCTTTTGGGTTTCACTTCAATGGGGATTACCATGATTTGTCCATAGCAGAAAAGTATCTCCAAGTTTCATTGGCCCATTTTAGATACTAAAAAGAGTAGGTGAGGTTGCATGCCACTGGAATCTACCATCATAGTTAAATTCGGCACACGATGTCTTCCATGTATTGTAGCTCTGGTGGTACATGCATGACCCATCACACGTCATCAACTTGGTAGAGTTGGATATTAAGGATGGATACAACTTTGATAATTACCTAGTAGAGATTGAATATTTTAAGGAGAGGATCCATCATGTTTGATTGATACCATTGGTGTTTGTCTGGTGGTAGCATGATAATCTCCAGGAGGGAGCATCAGAGTGGGAGGCTCAGATTCATGCTCAGTGTACTCATCTTTTTGATTTGCCATTGTTTTGGATTTTTTGGTTCATAAATCCCCACAGTGGGGTTAATTTATTGTCTCATATATTACATGTATTATTTTGTGGATTTTATATCAATTTATTTTGAGTCTAGGAACTAAGACAACATGTGGTTATGAGGTCTGATGTTCCCAGAATAAATGATTGAGAAATATTAAAATATTTAATAGAAAGAGTGCACAATTTTCCTAAAAAAGTGAAATAACTATAAAACAGGTTCCTAGATCAGAAATATGACGGCACCATTGAGTTTAGAATAGAGTATTTACCATAGGTGCGACCTAATATTAGTAGGTGTCGATCATTTTTTGAAAAGTTTTCACAGGAATTAAAACGAATAAAATAATCTCATATTTTAGGCATTATTATGACAGAAATAATATTTTTTCATTAAAAAGAAAATAATTTAGAAATAATATGGTTATCTGCATAACCCGATAGACACTCAGGGATAACTAAAAGGAAATTTGGAGAGTCCACATAGGAGAACGATGGCAGATCAATGATCGACGATGACACATCGATTGTTCTTCATCAATGACCGACCCAAATCTAGGTAGGATGATTTGTATTTTGACTACCACCTCGCTATTAATTTTGTATGAACAAGGATTAATTCAATGAATAATAATCGTTATGTTCATCATTAGTAGATTTAAAATTGATGGATTTATTTTTGGATCTATGAGTTATCCATCTTTTTTATCATTCTAACTGAAACTAATTGAGGCTGAGAGGAACAATGACCGAGGATCATTCCCTAGGGTTTCTATATGTGTTTTATCTCCCCCCGTTTTTTAGATTCTTCATTGTTGGTACCCTATTGTTCTGGACTATACATTCTCAGGTGGTTCTAAGGACGATCAGACCCCTGGATTATTGGAGAATCCAAAAACGATGTTGGATCTATATTGATCTGGATCTGAGGACCTCGATTCTACAACTGTCGGATTTTTTGGGCATCATAGGTGGTGCAGTGGTCTATGGAAGGGACCTATTGTGTGATGGTGGTGTCCAACGACTAGTGGTGACATGCGATTGTGGGCCACATGTGAGTGGTGGTAACTGACGATGCAATGACAATAGTGGGATGTAGTGATGGTGGAGGGAAGTGGTGGTTGACACTACGACGAAGTTGACTACTACTACAAAAATTCGTTCAATAAAACTAGAATAGGCCATGTCAGCACTAAAAATAACTAACAATCTGAGAACAGTTAAAATCCCAATTATTTAATCAGTGCTAATAAACGATGATTAAAGAAGAGATATTAATGGGGAAAAGATTTTTGGATGTCAATGAGATTCAGACCATTTTATTAGTGATTCCATGACCCCATTAACATCAATACCCACCAATTTATAATCACTTATCACACACCCTCCTTTTTCAACGCTTTTAAAAATTCTAGCCTCATCTGCACCTGTCTAGATTTGAACCCAGCTTCTCTTCCTCGAAGATGGAACTCCTTTACCACTACACCATGTTGTTTTCTACTTGTTTAATGATATATTTGTTTATATATTTTTATATATTTACATATATTAATATATATTTTTTTAAATTATTTTATTCAATATATATATATATGTTTCTGTGTGATATATATACTTATATTTATTTTAATATATTATATATAATATTTATTTAAATAAATTAGAATATAATAAAAATTTATATCTATTTATTAATACACACATATATTTATATGTTTTTATATTGTAATAAATGGTTATATATTTTTTAAAACACATTTTAAAAATGATGCGTTTATTTACATATATTACGGTATACATTTTTCTGATAAATATGATTATATATGTATTTATTTGAGTAATTTACTATAAGTAAATAAACAAAACCTTTAATATATTTATTTATAAATATAATTATATTGTAAAAAAGTTAAAATTTAAAATCCATAATATCAAAATGAATGGCATCCCCAAAAATAAATTCATTATCCACTAAAATAGGGTAAAAGATCATCGTAAATGAGGCATAAAATCCATCAAATGTTCAGAAATTGGGGAAACCCAAACAAAAAAATCAGTTTTTCATGCATGTTGGGCCATTTCTAGTATTGAATAATGTGACATAGGGATGACCATGAGTCACAAGGGAATAGTGCCTTTTACATGCTTTGATTTATTATATGGTAAATCAAAAATAGGGACCCAAATTAGAAGTTACAATTGCTTGAAGTTTGAGTTACGTTATAATATTATTTTACATATATCATTAATTTTTTTATTTCATAAAATTAAATTGATATTAAAATATTTTTACTTTTTTATAATATGAAAATTATTAAATATAATTATATATAAATTATTTTTTAATACATTTTCACTAAATATCTAATATATAATGTGTATAAGCCTATTTACATTGTGTAAAAAATATTTTTTAGAAAATATATTATATTTACATCATTATATATATATATTAATATATTAATATATATATTTTTAAAAATTTATTTTTTTGAATTATACTTGTTTTAGGTATTTTAAAAAATCACTGATAAACACCCCTCCTTTATCTATGATTTTTTACAGGATCTCGTAAATTAACTCATTTATTAGTGATTTTTAAAATGAAATGATAATGGTTTGGCCTTTATCAATGATTGTAATGAAGAGCTGATAAAGGCCCCACTTTAACAATATTTTTTTTGTGATGTTAAAGACCCCCTTTAACATCTCTAAAAATAACCATAAAAGAACCCCTTTAACATTTATTTTTTTAGTACAAACAAAGGGGGTATTTACAAAGTGTTTTTCTCTAGAACATTTAATTCCCTAGAACTGGATAAACATTGTAATATAGTAGAGGATAGACACAGTGATAGACGTAGAGTGTCAATAGATGTGAAGTGGGTTGGGCCATGTGGATGAGCCGGGTGCAGTCGGTGTGTCGGGTAAGGCTGGTGGGATGGGTCTGATCTGGGTTGGTTCCATGGCAGTTAGGGTGGAGCAAGGTTTCGGTCGACCAATATGGTGGACCACTGGGCTATGAATACTGGATCTACCATGTTTGAACCATTCGTTTTGAAACAAGTTGTGTGTTTTTAGTTGGAATAGAATAGTTTGAGGGAATTATATTTGTAATTTTCTCAAGGGTTTAGTACGAAATTGCATCCATATAACTAGATTGTAATCTCCTCTAGAGGATGAGTCTCAAAGAGATTATGGAATCCCTCCCCGAGATTTTAGTACAATCCTATACTATACGTAGAAGATTTTGTGGAATCATTTAACCAACTTAAGCAGGGTTCTAATTCACTATCTAGTGGGACGCATCGGGATGGTATGTGGAATCCCCAAATTGTTCTAGTCATGTCCCTTATGTAGACGGTTTCCCAAGATTGGGTATGTGGTATCCCATTGCTATTAATGGGTATGATCAGTGGTGTCCCCCAGTCAGTTTTGGGCATGAACCCATTCTCTAAGTATCATAGTCTTCATTGACCAATGTTTTTTCTTTGGGGGGCCCACATAATCTCGACATCTTAGGGGAGTGTATCTAATGATATCACGGCTTGGGGAGTAATTTCTCCCATAAAAAATCACACTTCGAGTGCAATATTGTTGATGGAAGTTGGTTGTGATAGCTTGAGGGTGCATTGTCTCTCTAGAGTATTCCTAGATATTCTTGTTATATTTGTTGTAGACATATATCTTTGTACTGCTGAATGTACATTCATTTTTTGTATTTCACTATGTTTTCAAGCTTTCCTACTAAGTATTATTATACTCGCTCTTGAATATGCTTCTCCAACATATGTTGTGTCTTGTGCAGATGATTGACCTTTTTACAGAGTCTTAGGTGGACTACGGCCAGATGGTGCTTAGTGAGACCAGGAATACGGATGTGTGTTCCAGTGGCTTTAGACTGTAGTCACAATACATTTTTCTAATAGTTTGGACTTATGGTTACAAACTCATTTTAGTGGGATTGTTTTCGGCCTTGTTTAATTTCTATTACATTCACTATTGTACTATGTTATTCGATATTAGATGTATCCATTCATCCTTTCAGTTCTTTTACATTCCATCATTTTATGACATGGATATTTGTGCATATATATAGGCACCATAGGCTAATACCTCATATTTTTGAGATATGCCAAATCAATGCTATTCACCAGCCCATACAATATTGGTGGCGGGTTTGGGGTAGTCAAGACACGACCCCCTCTATGATGGGTCTTGATTGGAATGTTTCTTCTTTGAATTCTGGAACATATATCATAACCTAAGAAATACATAGTTTTTTTCATTTTACGTTTTCATTTAAATAATTTATAATTATATTGTATTATTAAAATATTGGAACTATTAATTTATTTTAATACATGAAAAATTAATTAAAATTTTTTAGAAATAAATAAATGTTGTTCTAGGATATATTACCAAATTGGTTATTACACTGATATGTTATAATTGAATTTTTAATATGATCTTCACAATGTGAACAAGTATTTCGTCTTTATGACACACCAGGTATCAGACTCATGAAGAGTTTAATATGGTTTATTAATAGAATACATGTTAAAACTTAATAATTGAATTATTTTTTTTAAACACACACACAGATATATATATATATATATAGTTTTTTTATTATCTCCTCATATATATAAATTCTTTATTTGATATTGAGGTAATTTTTCTAATATTGAGGCTATCAAAAAAGAGAAACTATTTTTATAAATCATTTTTTAAGATTTATTATAATTTTAACATTATTTGTATAATTGTTTAATGTTTTCCCCTATGAAACAATAATTTTTAAAAGAGAATATGATTTTTTCTTCAATTTCATACATTATAGAAAATATCTGTTTTCAAATATTAATTATATTAAAATTTTCAAAATTTTCATTTAAAATCTCTAGAATGATCACTAATGATAATAAATTAATTTCTAAATTAAATATTAATATATATTAAATTTTCAAACCACGATTATTTTTTCTTATTATCTAAAATAGTGGAAAATATTTGGAAATGTTCTTTGGGAAAATCACTGGTAAATTTATATTATGAGAAATATATTAAAAAAATAATTATAGTACCCATAGGGTTATATGGTGTAGAAATTATATTGATTGAATTTATGTAGAAATGCATTTTCTATTATTCTAATATTAATCTATTATTTCGATTATAAATGTTTTTTATGTGAATAAAAACAACGTTGATTTTTTATCCTCTAATATGTTTTATGATTATAATCACTACATATATTTCAACCATTTTTAATTTATGTCAAAAAAATAAACAATATTAGGGTTCAATGGGATCATAGTTTTTTCTTCCAGTCCTGAAATTATATATTCATGGTGAAATGATATAAAAAACAACATGGATAGACAGAAAACATTGAAAATGATGCAATGATAGGCATTGTGACACTATATATCTTATCCCAATGTCATATATAAAAATCACTATGAAAATTACAAAATCCAAGCTAAAGTCAAATATTGGATCATATAAAATAGAGAAAGGTCATATCACTAGTGAGTAAATAATATGAAACTATTCTTTGTTGGAGTCTTCAATTCCATAACTCTAAAGATATGATGCAGGAAGGCCAATATTTTATGAACGTATATAATGATTCCACAAAATCAATTTCCACATATGTACACCCTATACAGTAAATACCACCTCCTCAACAAATATAATTATACCCCAATAAAATTTTATTAAATCATGATCATTCTGAAGAGAATTTATATTAGTCAAAATTCAACAATTGTGTTCTTTCTTGAATTTACTACCAATGGAAAATTCAAAAAGGTCCTTAATTATTTTTGATGCTATAATTTAAACTGATTGTGGCCTTGTAATCATTCCTTATTAGTATTAACCTAATGTAAATATGTTAGAAAAAAATTTCACTAAGGTGAACTTGTTTTCAATGTGATCACTCATCCTGTTACATGTTTGATTTTATTGTAACATTATACCTATTCCACCAACATTCTCAATATCTTGAAGTGTTTGTTTTTTTATTTTTAGAGAATAAGTAATGTTCATAAACATTATTTCTTTTATAAATCCTATATTATTCTTATTTATTATATTAAAAGTTCATAATATATATCGAGAGAGAGAATCATGTTTTCATTCTATTTCTATGAAATTGAACTGAATGTTTTATCATTGATGTTTCTCTCTATAATGTTTAACACATATAATATTGATTTTAAATAAGTTTCATGATATAATCTAAATAAGAAGAGTTTTTATATCTTTTAAACCAATAAAGACAAGTTATTAATAAATTTAATCCTCAATATATTAAGGGTGAATTTTTATGGGCTATTTTAGAGATGTTATCATATTTCTTTGCCAAATTTTGTTCCTTATTTTCTTTAATTTTATAATTAATTAATATTTATAACTCAATCACCTAATTAATTTATTTTCATTACATTTTAATTTTAAAATATGTAAATATTTTATTATTTTACTTTTATATAAATTTATAGTAATTTGTTTGATCATTCAATTTTTTTAATTATTCAATTATTTTAATTAAAATCATAAAAAGTATTTTATTATCATCAGTAATTTAATTATATTATTTTAGTCATTCCTTTCATTAATTAATTCCTTTAATGTTTTTTCATAACATTCTCCCCCACACTTTCTATTTTACCATACTATGACCTATTCCTTCATATTTTAGAATGGAATCGAGAATAAAAATCTTAAAAAATTGTGAATTTCAGTATACAGAAGGATTTAGAATCCATTTTTATTAGTACCCCAATAATTATATAATATCCATAGAAATTAAATTTAATTGATAATATTAAACGATGATGTCTTTTCATTAAATAATATTGAAATTATAGTGTTTTATCCCTTATTACATTCAATTTTTTTGGTGTATTAGAAAACTGCCACATCTACAAATAATTATAAATTATAATTCATCTAACCCTTGATGTTATGGGTTTACATGGAGTTAATAACATAATTTAAGACCAAAACTATCTTGGAATACTGATAATTGAAATATATTTCCAACATCATCCCTAAAAAATTGATTTTTCATATTGTTGTCTATATTTAGAGTAGTGATATCCATTAGAAATAACCCATGAACAGTTTCAAAATACTAAAATTGAAATTACTAATTGATGAAGACAATATATTTTAGACCATTTTCATTATAGAAATGTATTTTTGGTATAATTAGATCTAAATATTTTTTAAAAAATCAAGGTAAATAAAATTTTGGGCTTGTTGGGGGATATAATAATATCATTTATTTTATTTAATCTAGAGTACATTTATTAATATATATGAATATTCCCTTAATAATATTTTCAATTCCATTTAATTGACAACTATGGTATTCTAGGTGAACAATATTGTTTAAATTTCTTAAAAATCATGGGATCATATTTTCAATAATTAAAAAGTATTTAGGAAATTTCAATGAAATAAATAGGGAATAAAACAACTACAATGAACATTCTTGAAAAAATTATGTTTTTTAGGATACATGGTATACATTTAGGGAATCTTTGACTAATATATGTTGTCCAAAGTGATATATGTTATGTCACTATATTTAATCATCATGTAATTAAGTAGAATTCGTAGTGGAAATGCCAACATTATGTGGTTAAAAGTTAGTCTTAAATATAGATATCAACCGTTTAGGATATTTTTTGAACAAATGGAATATATATCACTATAATGAAAATTTTCAAATGTATTCAATGATATCAGGTATTAGCTTTTTAAACCATCATAATAGTTTCTTCATGTTAACAGATATGTCATCATCTTTTAACTGTAAACACTAAGGTACCCTCATAACATATAAGAATTATGCGATCAAAGAAAAAATTCATTAATTACGAATATGAATTTTTTTAGACGTTGGGAATGAGTATTCAAATAGTTAAATCTGATATTTTTCATTTATGTTCTTAGTGAAAAATATTAGAAAATATTTAAAAACAGATGTGATCTGCATCATATATTAATTTTATATACTCAAATTTATGTTGTGTCATCCAATTCTGAAGGGACATCCAGAATTGTTGGTGGTAATTTTAGATTAGTTTGATATCTTTCTCAGACATCGATTAGAGATCAAGGGGAAAACATTAATTAAATTTCTCACTATGAACTATAACCCTATGTACTTATTGTTATACATAAAGATCCAATATAAATATCTTTTCTTAATGGATGAGACATCCCAAACATAGTATATGTATTTTTTGGCGACTATTAGTGCTAGACTAGTAGAATGTTGGAAATTTTGAGTACCAATTGGGATGGATATAGGATAGTATTCGTCTATTGAGTGAAAAAGATTGTGACTTACTCCTTGATATCAGAATGATGCACCATTAATTATATATAATATAATAACTATGTGGTAGTATTTTAATAGTCCCTTATGATACCTGTGGGATTATAAAATATCAATGGTGATTCAGAGTTGGGGATCAGGAAAATTAATTATGATTATACCAACATAAAGGAAGAGTTAAATTTATTTACTTTTCACAAGGAATAATAGAAAGGTTATTTTTGGATTGAAGACCCCTTCACCAAAAACATAAACAAATCCCATGAGGATTCATTATAAAATGTTTATATAACATTAGTATATTATGAAAAGGATAATATATTCATTCACATCTCACAATATAGTGTGGAATATATATTTATAAGTATTTATAGGCAAGGGGTTTGTGAAATCATATCCTTCAGTGATAAACTTGAGATTTTTAACATTCTTATAGATGGAATAATTTCCTTTAATGATCCCATAGTCGAGTGAATTTTAAAATATTATCCTAAAGTACTGATTCAAGAATGATTGGATCTACTTTTGGGAATAAAATTCCATCTGTTATGTTTCCCTAAATATTTATAAGGTCCACTATAATAAAATTTTATAAGTCCCTTCATTAGGGGAATATATGGTGGAAATAACCTTTTTATTATAACATAACTCTATTATAACATATGTGGCTTTCAGCATCTAGGGAACATGCTCTTATAATAAATCAAGATTCCTTGATAATTCATGTCATCTTTAATAATGGAATACATGAAATTCATAATGAAATGACATGATTTAGAAAAAATTTCATCAAAATTAATTATCCAAAAATATATTACAGAATTCATAATATTATTGTCCCATTATGTTATTGGGGATAGATGATACATATCTATACCAATTTTACAGAGAAAGGAAGATCATTATTTTCACACCCCCATTGATTTCTTGTACGTTTTGGTTGAATTTAAACCCCAGGGATGGTAGGTAATAAACACAATTTTTTTTGAAGTCTAATATTATTACCATATTTTGTGTCTACCGTATTACATATATATACAATGAAACCAATTTTAATTACTATTATTTATATATGTTATATCCTGAACTAAATATCATATCTTACCGCTAAACCAATATAGTAAACTAGTTAATGTATAAATGTAGTTCTAGAATATAAATTTATTTAAAATCCGTTGGAATATATTATAAAAATACATCAACCCTCATCAAAATAAACCAATGAATTCTTTGTGAGAATAAAACATATTGTCATATAAAGGTAATGAAATATTCATTTTTTATCATATAAAGGTAGTTATTCCCATTACTTTCAATAAAACCCACATAGAATAACTATATATGATAAATATTCACAAGAACATCTGTCTTATAAATGTCCTGATGAATTTGAGAGACCTGATGAGAAAAGGTTACCTATTATGAATAACCTTTAGATGCATCAGAATAAAGTTCTATGACATCTCTATAAAAATGTTCATAAATACCCATTCATCTAAGGATAATTTTTGTTAGATATGAGAATTGATTTTACATATTGTAGGAATTTAATAATGACAGATTAAAAATGGGTAGGATGTTTTAATATACAAAAAAAATCTAATAGAACTTAAACCACTATTTCCATGGATTGATAGGGAATCACTTTTTTACAATGATTAATGTTTTGTTAAGAATTATATTTAATTATTTTACATTTGATTCAATTTCTATTATTGTAATGGCCCGGACCTCTCCGGCCCATTCCTTTGTCGAAAAGAAAGTCATGAAGTCTTCTGGAGGGTAGAATGGTCTTTTCCCACACTTTTCAGAATTCTGTAACTACACGCCGTGTACTGTGAGTACACATCGTGTACCACCCTACCGGGTATACCCCATGTTGATGTCGTGTCCTTACCGCATGAAATAAAAAATTACACACTGTGTAGCCCATACTACACGCCGTGTAGTTCCTCCCCGCGTACGCATTACCCTCAAACCGTGTGTTAACCAATCGATGGTCGTGTGATGTGTTGAAGGTGTGTCCTTGCCGTGTGAAAAAATGATTACATGCCATGTAGCCCATACTACACGCTATATAGTTCCTCCCCGCGTATGCGTTACCCATAAACCAGGTGTTGACCAGTCAACGGTCGTGTGCCGTGTTGAATGCCGTGTTGGAAGCCACGTGGTGACCATGTGAAATGGAATAGTACACGCCATGTACTATGAATTACACACTATTTAATTTAGTTTTTCACGCCTATATAAGGAGGGGCCTCTCCTCCTTTTCAAATCATTCATCTCCTCCGCATTCCTATGAAAAGAGCTCTCCCGAGAGACTCCAAAGCTCCTTTGATCCATAACTTCTTCATCCGAGCTCCGATTTATGATCCATCAGATGCCAAGATATCGTAATGACGAAGCGGAAATTATGAGTGTAGATCTGTTACTTTCCATTCAGCCTTTCCGTCCAAGCATCCACCCGAGGAGGTTTTTTTTGGGTTTTGTCAGCAGCAACGCACGCAGACGGACATCTTCTAAAGTTTATCTGGGGGAGCGTTGGGATCAGAACCTGTTGAGGTAGGGATCATACCTTCGTATCTCACTTTTTTTCATCATTCGGGGTGGGTATCCTCTTGTTTTCATGAGAAACGATTGAACCAATAAATAAAGATAATAACTGGTTAAAGAACGGAGATGGGGAAGTTGTTATGTCTATCATTGTTAATCCTAATGTTATGTTATGAATTGAATAGGCATATGCCTACTGAAAATCACAGTCATTGGGGGCCTTTTCATGAACAATTAAATGTTTCCCTATATTTCTATAACGTTTTGTGAATGGAACTTTGTGGAATGAGGAATTTGGTTAATCACTTAAAGTTGGATGATTAAAATCTGGAACCCTTGTGTGATCACCCCGGTTGAACAAAATGGAATAATGAACATGTGGGTATTGGCTTGGTTACATGGTGTATGAATGGGGGGGGGGGTGAATCCTGGGTTGTTACGAATAGGATGGTCAGCGGGGCTACAGTAAATGGTATTAAAGGGGAGATGATGTGGAATGAGCCTTGTTTGTGATGCGGATGTGGAGATGTGGTTATAATTGAAGTAGGGCTGTAGTAATGGGTTGTGATGTTATAAGAAAGTGGAAAGTTGAAAAATGAACTGTGGGGAACAATAATGAATTAAACGTAGAAACAATCAATGGGGTTTGATTGACAATAAAAAAGTTGGTTTTGTGTTTCTTGTGTATTATTTACCTATATTTTTGGTTGGCAAGGATATGTTTTATGAACAATTGATATGGTTGGTTGTGGTTACTTGCCCAGTAGTTAAGGAACTAATAAGCTAATTCTGTTGAAACTTTAAAACCAAAATGGGGTTGGGTTGAATGTGGTATGAATTCTTTCTAGTAGTAGTACCGAGGCACGTGCTCTGTTACTCTTTTTAAAAGCCATAGGTTGGGCTGTGTGTTTTGTATATATATATATTTTTATATATATATATATATATATGTTTGTGTTTTGTCACACCCCACCCATGTTGATCACATAGTGTCAAACACTCCCATTTCATGGGAGAGGGTGTTTTCCCTTTAGTTACTAGCTCATTCCTGCTCCTTCTTCCATAGGTTATGATGGCTTGAGGCGACCTTTCACCGAAGACTGTTTGGGTAGGTTTCGATTGGGGTGGTTTTGGCCCAAGACTCTTCGGGCATGTTTACTTTTCCCATGAATCTTCAGGATGTGGCCCAGGTGTGTTCAGGTAGGGATGTGATTTTGGTTTGTGAGGACTAGGTGTGTGCGGGCGGTATACGTGGTTGAGGCTCAGGTGTTTACAGGTGGGTTATGTGGTTCTTGAGGCACAGGTGTGTGCTGGAGGGAAGATTGTGGTAGCATCAGGATGTTCCCCATTAGGAAGAGCAGCTAACTAGTGGGAAATGGTGCGGGGTACCCAATACTCTTGTTCTTATATACTACTACCAGTTGTTTTGTGTTTTTGGTGAGCGTGGTTGGTGAGGTTGGGTGGATATATTTCCTTTCTAGGTTTTGTTTCTTCTGTTGTTTTCACGATACATTGGGATGTCTCCCCACGTGTGCATGAGAGGTTTAGGTTTCCCTACTGAGTATATTGTATGCTCAGCCTACATTTACTTTCAGGTTTCCAGGAGGACTACCAGGGCTGTCCAGGACCCTACTAGTCAGGACAATTGGAGTTGTTGTAGTTGTTGGACTCTTGTTTTCATTTGGTATTGTACTTTGGTGTTTTCTTGTACTTGTACTTTGTTTCAGAATTGTTTAAACATTCATGTGAGATTGGTGTGGGTTTATTTTCATTTACTCATTCCTTTTTCTTTTGGTGTAATACTTATCATATTTCCTGATCTTAAATAACAAAAATGGTAATGCCTCCTTGATTTGTGTAAACACATACCCTTGGTTCTAGTCGCCACCCCGGGGCCTACTAGAGACGGGAATCGGGGGACATTATCTCCCTTTCACCATTGCCAGCTCAGGAGGGGCATCTTTGTGCGAGGGGGTCATGACAGAATGGTATCAGAGCTGATGGTTGAGAGATAGGATTGAGTTTGGAGTTAGGAACAGTGAGGATTACATGGGATGGTAGGGAAACAATGTTGGCTGATCGTGGTGCGTGACATAGGTTAGGGAAGACCGGCTAGGACACGGGATTTTAGGGCCCCATGTGATCCGATGCAAGGACTCTAAGCCTACCGATCGACCAAGTGAGTCTACGTTGATTTCAGTGTAGAGACCCTAGGGAAGGTAAATGCATCATAATGTTTGTGTTTTACTTGATTTGGGTGTTCTGGGAATGAAATTGAAATAAACTGATAAAATTAAACCTTGAGTAATTTACTAACTACGTGGGATTGGGCATTCTTTGTTTACCACACCGCTATGGCACCTGGACATCAATAGAGGGTCAGAGGATTGGGACGCGGAAAGTTGCACTCAATAGAAGTGACAACCTTAGCATGGCTATAGATCGAGAGATATGTTTTTGGTTTTACTTAAATGATCTTGTTTATGTTTTGTTTAAATTCGGGTGCTTCTCACTCCTTTATTGCACCCTGTCTAGCCCATGCCTTGGATCTTGACGTAGAGATACTTTCTGTACCCCTAGTGCTGAGTACACCAGTTGGAGGTCAAACCAGCGTATCAAGTGTTTTTCATGGATGTGGGATGATGTTAGGACCACATCGATCTAGTGGGAATGTTCTTTTTCTATAGATGTAGCCATACGATGTCATCCTAGGCATCGACTAGTTGTTTTATGTTAGTGCCATTATCAACTGCTTTTGAAGAGGAGTCATGTTCTCCGTCTTGGATGGGAAGTGTGTATATTTTTCGGGTGAAAGGAGCTATCAGGTGGGAAGCTAGCATGGGAAGCCTCCCCTTTCCTTGTTAAGCAGGTTATCAGTGGTTTCAGCAGATAGAGAGATTATGGATGTCCCAAAGGTTGTTTGGGAGTTCCTCGATGATTTTCTCGAGGAGGTTGTGACTCTACCCCCCCCCCCCCCCAAATGTGATGTTGAGTTCGGGATAGACTTACAGTCTAGTGCCCATACGAATTTGATGGCCCCTTATCGGATGGAACCTTTGGAGTTGTGGGAGTTGCGGATTCAGATTGATGATCTTATGGAGAAGGGTTTTGTTTGACCCAGCGTGTCTCCATGGGGTGCTCCAGTTTTGTTCGTGATGAAGGCTGATGGTGGTCTTAGGCTATGAATAGACTACCGAAGGTTGAATCTGGTAACACTCAAGAACCATTACCCCCTTCCAAGGATAGATGATCGTTTCGACCAAGTGAGGGGAGTAGGTTGGTTTTCTAAGACTGATCTACGATCTGGATATCATCAGTTGAGGGTAAAGGACAGTGACATTTCACAGACGGCTTTTAGGTGCAGTCATGGGCACTTAGAGTTTGTAGTGGTGTCGTTTGGAGTTACGAATGCACCAGCTGTGTTTATGGGACTTATGAACTATATATTCTGGGGGTTTTTGGACTGGTTCATCATTGTGTTTATCGATGACATCATGATCATCTCAAGATTAGAGGAGGATCACATTGAGCATCTCAGGGCAGTCATGAAAGTCCTTCGAAACCACCAGATTTTTGGGAAATTGTTGAAGTGCAAGTTCCTGACGCAAGAAGTACACTTACATGGTCACGTGGTGTCTCAGCATGGAGTGTCAGTATACCCATCAAAGGTGGATGCATTTGTTTCTTGGGTGGCACCAAAGAGCGTGGAAATTGTTCATAGTTTCTTGGGGTTGGCATGTTATTATCGGAGGTTCATTTCCGACTTCTCTCGAGTTACTCCTCCATTGACAGCTTTGACTAGGAAGAACCAGGTCTATCTATGGAGCGAGCAGTGCCAGAAATCTTTCGACCAACTGATGGAGAAGTTGGTCAGTGCTCCAGTACTCAGGTTCCCAGAGGAAGTGTTGTTGGATGAGGTGTTTTGTGATTCATCTGGCCTTGGTTTGTGGTGTGTACTGATGCTGAAGAAGGGTGTTATCTATTATGGTTCTATGTAGTTTCACACTCACGAGCGTAACTATGCCACCCATGACCAAGATATTGTAGCAGTAGTGTTCACACTGAAGTTCTGGCGACATTAACTCTTTGGGGAGTGCTTTGTGGTCTTCTCAGATCACAAGAGCATACGTAATATCTTCTCCCAGCGTGACCTGAACTTACGGCAGCGAAGATGGGTAGAGTTTCTCCAAGACTATGACTTCAATATCTCTTACACTGAAGGTAAGGGTAACGTTGTGGTTGATGCCCTGAGCAGGAGGTCGCATAAGTAAGTGGTTCGTGAATCCGCTGATGCTTGGAAAGAGATGGGAGAGTTGGCTGCCTTGCACTTGGATGCACGGGTAGAGTGTGTTAGATGTTGTTTGTTTCAGATGATGGTACAATCCTCCTTGTTGCAATAGGTGGAAGAGTCTCAGTGGGGAGACTCCGAGGCGGAAGTAATGCGGGATCGTATCGATCAGGGTAACGCTCCAGAAGGATGGTCAGAGGATAGTCGACATCAGATGCATTTTCATGGAAGGTTTTTTGTTCTGGAGGTTATGTGTGAGGGAGGTCTCCTTGAGTTCCATAGATCAGCCTTGGCGGTACATATGGGAGTTTAAAAAATGTACTAAGGCCTAAGGGAACAGTTTTGGTGGCCTGGGGTGAAACGGGAAGTGTCGGAGTTTGTGGCTAAGTGCCTAGTCTGTCAGCAAGTAAAGGGTGAACACCATGTTCCTAGTGGGTTGATGCATCCCTTAGATTTTCCCGAGATAAAGTGGGATGACATCTTAATGGACTTCATCATAGGACTACCCAGAGCTCAGGGTGGTTATGATGTTATCTGGGTAATGGTCGATCGACTGAAGAAATCATCTCACTTCTTGGAAATTAAGGATTCGTGCCTGGTGAGTACCTTAGCACAGTGGTACGTAGACTAAGTGGTGAGTTTGCATGGAGTTCCAAATACTATCGTATTATATCTGGATACTCGGTTTACCTCACGAGTCTGGAGGGGGTGACAGAATGATTTTGGCACCCAGCTACGCCTTAGCACTGCTTTCCACCCCCAAATCGATGGGAAGACAGAATGGACTATCCAGACGTTGGAGGACATGCTGCAAGCATGCGTTCTGGATTTCAGAGGATCATAGGTGCGACACTTTCCTTTAGTAGAGATTTCCTACATCAACATCTTCCACTCTACTATTGACATGGAACCGTTTGAGGCTCGGTATGGAAGACCATGTCATCACCCATTTGCTGGGCAGAGGTTGGTTAGATAGGTTCTCTTGGGCCAGAGGTAGTACAGAGCACCATAGAGAATGTTCAGCTTGTGCATGAGAGGATGAAAGCGGGTCAGGACCGATAGAAGTCTTATACTAATCGTTGGAGGAGGCCCATGGAGTTCAAGGTGGGAGATCATGTGTTCCTTAAGGTTTCCCCACGACGAGGGCAGCAGAGGATTGGGAAGGGGAGTAAGATCTCCCCTAGTTTCATTAGACCATTAGAGGTGCTAAGGCGAGTCGGTGAGATGGCATATCAGATGGCCCTTCCACCACAGTTGGAGAAGGTTAATGACGTTTTCCACATCTCCCAGCTTCGTCGATACTTACATGACGACTCTCACGTTATCGAATGGGGAGAGTTAGATAACGGAGACGACACGACCTTTGAGGAACGACTAGTCAGAATCGAGGATCGTAAAGAGAAGGTGCTTCATGGATGAACCATCTCCTTGGTTCGTGTGTTGTGGAGGCATGGCGGCATCGAGGAGAGCACTTGGGAGCGGGAGGCCTAGATGCATGCTCAGTACCCGGAGTTGTTTTGACTTGTGTTTTTCCTTGTTCTTATGAACATTGTTTTGATGTTATACTCTGTACCTTTGATATATGGAATTCTTTTCTTGTTGGTTGTGAGACATTTTTTTCCTTGTTCTCTGGAAGTGTGTAACATGTCCGGATATGTGGGGAAAGGGAAAACCCGATCCATAATAGAGACGCATTAATATGGATGTGATTGAACCCGTGCGGGTGAGTTAGTGCTGCCTAAAGCGGATAATATATCGACATGGGAGAAGGAATTCCCCAATCCATGTGTTCGAACAGTGTGTTGGTTGTACAGTGTTGGGGGCAGTGTATGTTGAAAAATCCTAATCTATGGAAGTAGGAAGACCCAATTCATAAACTAGACGCATTAATTTGGATGTGATTAAAACCGTGCAGGCGAGTCAGTGCCGCCTAAAGTGGATAATATCTCGACATAGGAGAAGGAATTACTAACAC
Organism: Viscum album; assembly: GCA_963277665.1. Lineage (NCBI taxonomy): Eukaryota > Viridiplantae > Streptophyta > Magnoliopsida > Santalales > Viscaceae > Viscum > Viscum album. Next base: position 475,178,713 of record OY728128.1, read on the forward strand.
ATATGATTAGGATTGTTGGTTGGGTTCCTGTTATAATGAGAGCACTAAGAGGTTTCTTGCTGGGTTCCTCTGGGTGGGTTTTTTATTTCTTGGGGATGAGAATGTTTTAAGAGGTATCTTGTATAACGGCCCAGACCACTCCAGCCCATTCCATTGTCGAAAAGAAGTTCATGAAGTGTACTGGAGGGTAGAATATAATTTTCCCACACTTGTCAAGAAGTTTGTAACTACACGCCGTGTAGTGTGAGTACACGTCGTGTACCACCCAATTGGGTATACCCCATGTTGAAGCTGTGTCCTTTCCATGTGAAATAAATAAGTACACATTGTGTAGCCCAGACTACACGCAGTGTAGTTCCTCCCGGCGTACGCGTTACCATCAAACCGTGTGTTAACCAGTCAATGGTCGTGTGCTGTGTTGAAGGTTTGTCCTTGCTGTGTGAAATAAATGAATACACACCGTGTATCCCATACTACATTCCGTGTAGTTCCTCTCCGTGTATATGTTACCCTCAAACCTTGTGTTGACCAGTCAATGGTTGTGTGCTACGTTGAATGCTGTGTTGGAAGCCGCGTGGCGACCGTGTGAAGCGGCATAGTACACGCCATGTACTAGAAAGTACACGCCCTGTAATTTAGTTTTTCTTGATTATATATGTAGGGGACCTATCCTCCTTTTCAAATCACTCCTCTCCTCCCCATTCCTCCGAGTAGAGCTCTCCTAAGAGACTCCAAAGCTCCTTTATTCCATAACTCTTTCGTCTGAGATCCGATTTACGATCCGTCAGTGGCCACGAGATCGTAATGATGAGGAGGAACATATGAGCATAGATCTGTTGCTTTCCATTCAGCCCTTCCTTCCCAGCTTCAAACTGAGGAGGTTTTTTCCAGGTTTTTTTAGAAGCGACGGATGCAGACGAACGTCTTCTAATGTTGATCTGGGGGAGCATTGTGATCAGAACCTGTTGATGTAGGGATATTACCTTCATATCTCTCTTTTTTGCATCATGTGCGGTGGGTATCCTCTTGTATTCGTGAGAAATGGTTGAACCAATAAATAAATAAAATAAATGCTTTAAGAATGGGGATGGGGAAGTTGTTTTGTTTATCTTTGTTTGTCCTATTGTTATGTTGTGAATTGAATAGTCTTATTACTACTGAAAATCACGGTCGTTGGGGGCCTTTTCTTGCGCAATTAAATGTTTCTCTATCTTTCTTGACCGTTTTGTGGATGGAAGATTATGGAATGAGGAATTTGGTTAATCAAGTAAAGTTATGTGATTGAAATCTGGAACCCTTATGTGATCACCCCGGTTGAACAAAATGGAATAATGAACATGTGGGCGTTGGCATGGTTACGTGGTATGTGAATGGTTGGTGAATCTTGGGTTGTTACAAATAGGATGGGCAGTGGGGCTGCGGTAAATGGTATTAAAGGGGTGATGATGTGTCATGAGCCTTGTTTGTGATGCGGTTGTGTAGATGTGGTTATAATGGGTGCAGGGCTGCCGTATTGGGTTGTGATGTTAAAAGAAAATAGAAAGTTGAAAAATGAATTGTGGGGAATGATAATGAATTAAACGCGGAAGCAATCAATGGGGATTGATTGACAATAAAAAGGTTGGTTTTGTGTTTCTTAGGTTTTATCTAACTTGATTTGTGGTTGGAAGGGATATGTTGTACAAACGATTGATATGGTTGGTTGTGGTTACTTGCCTAGTAGTTAAGGGACTAATAAGCTAATTCTGATGAAACATGAAAACCTAAATAGGGTTGGGTTTGTTTGTTGTATGTATGCTTCATAGTAGCTGTGTCGAGGCATGTGCTCAATTTCTCTGTTTAGAAGCCATGGGTTGGGCTATGTGTTTGGTATATATATATATATAAATATATATCTGTATCTTTGTGTTTTGTCTCACCCCACCCATGTTGAGCACTTAGTGCTGAACACTCCCATTTCATGGGAGAGGGTGTTCTCCCCATAGTTACTAGCTCCTTCCTTCTCCTTCTTCAATAGGTTGTGATGGCTCGAGGGGACCTTACACCCATGAAACTTCGGGTTGGATTCGATTGGGGTGGTTTTGGCCCAAGACTCTTCAGGCTGGTTTACTGTTCCCAAGAATCTTCAGGTCGAGGCCCAAGTGTGTTCAGGCGGGGATGTGATTGTGGTTTGTGAGGCCCAGGTGTGTGCGGGTGGATACATGGTTCAGGCCCATGTGTGTGAAGGCGGGAAGAGTGTGGTTGCGTCAGGACATTCGATGTTAGGAAGAGCATCTAACTAGTGGGAAATGGTGTGCGGTACCCAATACTCTTGTTCTTATATACTACTACCTATTGTTTTGTGTTTTTGGTGAGTGTGGCTGGTGAGGTTGGGTGGATAGATTTCCTTTCTAGGTTTGGTTTCTTCTGTTGTTCTCACAGGACATTAAGATGTCTCCCCAGCTATGCATGAGGGAATTTGGTTTCCCTACTGAGTAAATTGTATGCTCACCCAACGTTTACTTTCAGGTTTCCAAGAGGACTACTAGGGCGGTGCGGGACCCTACTAGTCGGGCCAGTTTGAGTTGTTGCAGTTGTTGTACTCTTATTTTCTTTTGGTATTGTAATTTTTTGTTTTCTTGTACTTTTAATTTATTTCAGAATTGTTTAAACATGCATATCAGATTTGTTTGGGTTTATTTTCATTTAGTCATTCCTTTTTCTTTTGGTGTATGACTCATCCTGTTTCCCGATCTTAAATAATAAAAAGGTTAATGCCTCCCATATTTGTGAACACTCATACCCTTGGTGCTAGTCGTCACCCCGGAGCCTACTGGAGGCGGGACTCAGGGGTTATTATCTCCATTTCACCATTGCTAGCTCAGCAGGGGAATCTTTAGTAGGAGGGGGCCGTGACAATTCTGCATCCCAATAATAACATGGAACATAATCATTACAAAATTATCGTATAATATAGGGACATATCATCTCAAATGACCTCAAACTATACATATTAAAATAAAATAGTTTATATTAATATCTATATTCGATATATAGGACACCTCCCTAATGTGTAATATCAATAAAATTACTATTTCTTCTCTCCATAGAGATAATGTATCTCCCATAGTTGAATGTTTTTACATGAAGATAAAAAAAATTATCATTTAGCGTAACAAGATGATGATAAAATGACATTAAAATCAACCATTAAAACCCAAAAAATATTTCCCAATACGATGAGATTATGATTCCATCATGTACTAACATAATTACTGTATTATAGGTTTAAGGGATAAAATTATATTTTTCGTGAATTTAAACTATTTATAATTGGTCATAGTTACCTAACCTTAAACAATTGGATTGTTTTTCCTAGTTGGATGACCTCAAAATATGAGGCATGACAGTCAGTAATGAATGATATAACTTCTATGAGTTGATTCCCTTACATATGATCAATATTTTTTGGGGGGATCCTGATTATATGTGTTAACCAAGTGAGGAAAGGATTTCTCTACAAAATATACAATATTATGAAAAAAATAATTTTCATTGGCACACAAACCTGATTAATATAGAGTTATTTATTAGGAACTAAGCGGGGAAACATTCATATTCTAGTAGGATGCATAGTGACACCAATACAATTTTTCCTAGGTAATATTGTAAATTCCACCAAATTCAACCCCCAACTCATCAATGAATTTTGGAACCTATTATTTACATTTTATTCCATAATGATATTGTATTTGGATAATTCCATTGGTATCTTATCCCTAAAAATGAGTATGATCTATGTAGAATAGATATTTGAAAACTATTTATTGATTTATTAAGGCTATCTAGAGAAACATAATTATTCTTTATTTTCCTACATTTTCTACAACCACTAATCCCATGGCCATTATTACTAAGTGATGATGTTATTACTCATTCATGATGGGTTTATTAGTATACAAAGACCAAAAAACATATTTCACCTCAAATTACTCTATACATGAACCAGATATGAATAGGTAATCATTACATATTACAATATATGTATTAAATTTTATTATTATTAGATAAATAATGATATTTTGATGTCCCCTATTCAGACCAAAAAATGAATATCCTTCTTATATAATACTCAAATCTATCATATGTTATTAGAGTTCCTCTATTCATATCAAATTTCCATCAATTCCTTCAATAATAATAAAATATAAAAATAAAGAAGAACTAAATTTTTATTGATTACTATTATTTCAAGGTTAATATAAATAGTAATATTTTATATCAAGGACATAAAAAAATTATTTCTTTATTATTATTCTATTTCACTTTGGAATTAATGAATATATCTATTATTGTCTAGTCAAATCAACTAATTAATAAATAAGAGGAGACCACACCATATTATAAATATTTCTAATCTTTGTGAATAAATCTATAAAACTCTCCAAATCATATAAAATTAAAATAGATAGAATTAATGTAATAGTTGCATGGCATTATACTACACTATAAATGGTAAACAATATATGCTCCTTTGAACAACTTAATGTGGTATTTTCTATAATACCTAAGTTCACTATATGAGAACGAAATCATTATAATTAATATAAATTTATGGTTTCTATCTAATAATGAATATTTGACCAAATTACATGATTACTAATAATTATATCTTATATTAGGGAGATCTTTATTAGAATTATAACATTTTAGATTTGGTTTTATAGAGATAAATTATTGTTGATTCCTTCCACAGTACACCTTTCATATCTATGATGAGAAATTATAAGAACTATACATGTCTTGATTCAGGTTATTTATGGTTATATATTGATATAAAAATCATCTTTCTCAGTGAAAGAGGTGAAATGGGTTATCATTTAAATTACTTTATTATGTGTACAACAATCTATTATATCTATTGTTCAATATTAACCATACATTAGGAAACCATATAGTCAGACCCAGATTTCATATATTTGGTATTAACGCGATGGTTAACCATGTTCCTTATACTAAAATAGAATAAATTATTCTTATCAAGAACTATGTATGGCTAGATTCCAATTATTTATTGATATATATTATTATCTATGAAATATATTTTCCTCTTACCCAAAAAAATTCATCCACTTACTCTCCCATTTGGAATAAAATAACAGCTTAACCTTTATTAATTTTAGAATAGAATGTTGAAATCGTATTTTTAATAACTTATTATTTAAGAATAGAATTAAAGCCTAATGTTCATGAAAAATCATAAAACACTCATGTATATATATAATTTGTGTATATGATTCAATGTGGACACCTCTATTCAAAAATTAAAATCGTACTACATAACTCTCCTAATAGAATGGGTGTTTTGGTATATTGATTATCGTTGAATCCATTGACTGATATATTAAATTATCATTCCATTAAGGTGGTATAGATAATGAGATTTTTTATCCATTAAAAAAAACCTTACCAAATTTATGTTCCTTATCCATTTTCGATTTTTTAATTATTTCTTTTTTTTTCATTTTTATTATTTAATCATTTACTTTTTATGTTTTATTAATCATTCAATTTACTAATCCATCATTATTTCATGATTACAATTTTATGATCTATTTTAACTATTTAATTCAATAATAATAATTGATTTACATGTTTCAATTATAATCATTAAATTATTTAAAAGATTTTAATTATCTTCAATCCTTCATAAATTGAATTTTATCCATTGTTTTATTTTATTATTACTATTTCGTATTTGGGAAATTCACAACCTTTTCATTCTATATTACCCTAATCCATCTTAAATTTGGTATTAATGGGTTAATAAATATCTGAAGAATGTTAAAAACATATTTATCTTATAAAATCGTTAGCATATTATTCTTGAAACATACATTTTCTAAATAGATATTTGACACAGTGATAGTGCTACTAATCTATAATATGTGGGTCATGATCCTTTATTTAGATGATAAAAATTATTCCAATTATAATACTCATTTTTTTACCTTTATTAGATCATATAGTTATCATGTATGGAAAATAGTTACACATGGTTATACTCCAAATACTATAAAAGAAGAAAATTAGGACTCTTAATGATATATCTTTTATAAATCAGATAGTAAATCACTATAATTATGTCATTTTGGCTTCAACTAAAACTAATTTAATCATGTTTTTATAAAAAAATTGGATATTAATATTTCTAATATTATAGATGTAACTAGTGAATAATGAATTAAAGGAAAATATACAAGATTAGATATGTTTATAGAATACTTATAATGTTTTAATATCCATATTTGATGGTCTATAAAGAAAACTATTTACACAATTAAAAAAAATTAATTGTAAAAAATGCATGTAGTTATATTATTTCTATAAATAATTTATTCATAAAATTATTTTGGGTTTATAAAAAAAGTGTTCACTAAAATTCACAATGATCCAAGAAACTAAATATATTAAAAAACGCAGTTGAGGATATCATCAGATCACTCATGGAATATTATATAACAATCCTAATACAAGAAGAAAAGTTAAAATGATTTTGGGAAAAATAAAAAGAAAATTTATTTAAATTATATATATGGTGAGAAATCATAAATTTAACATGATATTTGTAATATTTATTTGAGGATGAACATGTACATAAAAAAGGAAACAAATATCTGATCTGTGGAAAAAATAACATCATGAAATGAAATTTACTTTCATCTTTTAAAAAAATAACCATCCCACCAAGATGAATTTTCTCTTGTTTGAAATGTGAAAATAATATAATATGGTTAAAGAAGATTTAAATGATTTAATATGGGGTTCTAGTGAAGAAAAAAATTCAATATATGAAATAAGAAATGAATTTCCTCTAGTCCTCATGGTTGATATCAAAGAATATACTGAACTATGTTATTCATTTTCATGTTCTCACACTTGAATATATTTACCCTTTTATCTATGATATTAATATATTCATTATATTACATAAAAACATTAATATTGTATTCAAGATTTTTTTTTTCAATTTTTAGTTTAATGAAAAATAATTCCAAGTATATAGTTTTTGAAGAATATCATCATTTAAAAGGAAAAAATGATTCGGTTATAAAACTAAAGGAAAGAAATCAAATGTTTGGAATTAGGAATCTAAACTATATTATTTCAAAAATAATATTTCTCATTTCACACGTGATGATCAATATTTAAATATGGTTTTTTATATCATCATTTCATTAATACATATTTATGGATTGGTTTTTTTATATAATACAGGTTCCAAAAAAATTTATTAAAGGATAAAATTTCTAAAGGTGACTTTAATTTTTTGAGTATTGTAAAAATCAAAAACATATTTGTTTTGAAAAAAATAGTTATATTAGAAAAAATAGAATTCATCTTTTATCTAATATTTATAATGGATAATCTTATAAAAAACATTTTTTTTACAATGTAGTTATTTAATAACCTAAGTGGACCCATGATATAGGTTCCAACTCATTTATTATATTGATATATGGTGTGGTCATATCTCATGTAGAAAACACATAATGCAGCATGTTAAAGCGATTTTGTTTCTTGAGGAGCATGATTGATGATCCTTCTAAATTTAATCTTCCTGAGTATTTCATTAGTGTTAATTTTCCATTATGAGTTGATTTAAAAGGTAAAAAACACTGAATATGTAAAATTGGTATATCAAATTCTTGTTTTATTTAATTTTATTTATTTTTAAATGTATATAATTAAAATTTAGTATGTATTAAAAATTAATACATTAAATGTTTTAGAATAGCATTTTAAAAAAGTATTGTAATGTTTTTAATTAAAAATGTAAATTTTAATTTAATAAAAATGATTTTGAGAATTTTTTTTATTGGATATTTAAAATCTATAACATAAAAAATATAAATATATAATTTCACAAGATAATAAATTTAAAAAATGGATTCAACACCTAGTCCATGGATACATTCACTATATTATCAATTTAAACTGTTACTGAATATTATGATATTTATCAAAATTTCACATCCGTGATAATATTGTTTATGATCGTTGTTATCCTAGAATGCAAAAAAAAAAAATCCTTCTAATTTAAAAGTGTTTTTTATTCTTATAAACGCATAAACTAGTTCACCTTAATTTCTTTGGACCACCTCATGTTTCTATTATCGGAGGTAAATTTTAAACCATTGTAATTATCAATGATTATACTAAATTTTAATGGGTTTTAATCATAGTTAAAAATTTAGGATAGTAATGTCGTGAATTTTTTTAAAGGAACTTGGAAATAGTTAAATTATGTAAACATAATTACTATTTTAGTGAACATGGGGTATACTTTGATAAAAAAAATATGTGCATGAGTTTTGATTATCATAGGGATATCATCAGTCTTTATTCACTCATAAGACACCTCAACAATATGTTGATTGAAAAATAGAATATATAAATCTCCATCAAATGGAATGGAATTTATTGAATGAATTGAATATTATATAATTATTTTCGGTTGATGTGTTCAATATCTATTTTTTTGTCCTTAAACATATTCTCATAATTTAAATTTTTTTAAAGAACCACTATGATCATTCAAAATGAAAAATTCCAAATGTTTCATTCCTTAATGTTTTCATATGTAATTAATTTATCCATAAAAATGAAGATGATATTGGAATGTTTTATCCCTTTCCTATTTATGGAATATTTCATTGCTACTAAAACACAAGTAAATCTTATCAAGTCTTTAATAAGTGTAAAAACACAGTATAAGAGTAAATACACATTAAAATTAATGATAATATTCATAAATCAAATCCCCTATATAGTGATGATGATTTCCAACAATGTTTCACTATAACTATACACAAAATCATTTAGTGTAACTGAAGATGTTTTTGAACCCACGTAATCTCCTTTAACCCAATAATGCGTACGATAAAAATATAATCCCCTAGTTTATTATATCATAGTTTTATAATTTGGAACATGTATTAGATGGTTGACATTATATGATGTTGAATATTATGATTTTATCTATCATCGTGCACAAAAATCATGTGATTATGTTATTAGTTATGAGAATTGGATACTCTCTATCTAAGATGATCTGGACCAATTTCAATAGAATAGAGTTTGGTATCTTGTGAAATTATCCAATAATCATCTTATTGTTATCATAGAGTTGTTTTTTTGAAACAACCATGACTATCATGGAATTATCATCCACAATGGAACCATTTTTGATTAAGGGATATTATCAAGAAGAATGTATTTACAATGGTGAATCATTTGTATAAATTTATCGAATAGAACCCATTAGAATCTGTTTTGAATTCCTATCCAATTTGAGTTTTAAACATTTTCTAATGCATGTATAAACTAATTTCATAAATTTTTCATTTCAAATTTATTTATGGATTGACCATGTTGTTTTAAAATTTCTTAATTTCATAATCACAATTTTATGTTATCCAAATCTCATTTTTTAAAAAAAAATCCCATTTGGAATGGAATTAATGTTTATTTAATATAAATTTATCAAAATAATTTTAAATAAGAAAATATGCTTCCCCAATAATTCTCAAAACATTTTCAAATGAGTTTATAATTATATAAATATATATTGATGAAATTATTTTTAGATTAACTAAACGACTCATTATAATGAATTTTCAAATTTATTGTATAAATATATTGAAATGATATTCATTTGAGAACCAAAATTCAATTATACTTTTAAAATATCATAAAATTCTATTGTGACCTTTTTATATCAATGTAAATATATTTTATTAATTTGAAACGATGGTTGGAACTAATCTAGAAAATTCATTTATAATACCCATAAGTAAAACTGTATGAAAATTCTAGATGAATCTTGTAATTTGGTGGAAAACATGATTTATAAATGTATTCTGGGATATCAACAATACCTTATAATAACCTGGATAAATATCATGTTTAGTATTCTGTTGTAATATTTTCTAAAAAAATAAAAAGGAATATCATTTACATTATCTCAAATAATGTTTTTCATAGTTTAATGAAACTATAAAATATTGGATTATTATATCGTTTGGACTGTTATTTTAGGCATACCATTTTAAGGAGGTTGATTTCCCAAGATGCAAAAAATATTGGAAAATTACTAGTGGACCTTCTCATCTACTAGTAAATCCCTCGTCTCATTGAGTTGTAAGAAGAAAAAAACATTTTTCTTTTTTCAAATGATGTGATATAAATAGCCAATGTGATTTTGGGGATATAATCATATGGATAAAATATAATCTCATAGACATTGGGCTTATATGTGATCACGTTATTCAAATGTGGGACAACACTTGTGATATCAATACACTAAAAATCTTATTAATTATTATAACTCCTAAAAAATTAATCTAAAAAACCATCATCTTTGAGATAACCTTTAAAAATTTGATATAAATTTTGAATTTATTTTCACAAAATTTGTACTTGATATAATTCTAGTACTGGTTCTATGGAACTAAAATACACCATAAATAGTCTCCAATATATCCCCCTATAAACTACTAAATTTGGTATGTTCTGTAATACATGAAATCCCTTTATAATAACAAAAACATTGTAATGGTAGTCAATGTATGATTTCTATATATATGAAGAATATTGAATAAATTCCTTGATTTCTAATATGTTTATCTTGTAATTGGTCTGTCATTGTTTATATTATACATTTTCTTATTTGGTTTCAAAGGGAGACATGGTTTTTGTATCCTTTCACTATACATGAGTTTGATCTATGAAGAGACATTATAATAACTATATGTGTCTTGATTCTAGTTTTTTCTGGATATATAGTGATATTAAAATCATGTATCTCATACCAAGACCATAAAATTGATTTCGTTGAATTTTTTATAGTGTGTGGAAAAAATATTTTAGATCTGTTGGAATATAGTAAGCATACACAAATAAAACATGTAATCAGAAAAATATATCATATATTTGGTACTAGCATGAGGGTTAATAATAGTTCTAATATTACAGTAGAATAAAATATTACTAGATAAGTACTACATGTGGCTTGATTCCTATTATTTAATGATATGTTCTAACATTTAAGAAATAATTTTTTCTCCAAACAAAAAATATTCATCCAATACCTCAAAATTTAAGAATAAAATAATGTCCTACTATTTAATAATTTAAAAATAGAATGTATGTTGATATTTAGAATATAATCTTCCAAAACACCACACATCAAGGCTAATGTTCTTTAATATTCATAACCCATTCATAGATATTGGAAATGAGCGTATTGGATTCTATATTGATACCTATACATGGTAATTATAATCATATTATATAATAACACAAATACAAGATGAAATTATTCACAATGATTGAAATGGTATTTCAACCCCATTGCGATTAAATAGTATTATCATGGAACACATCATTTGCATTTTGTGAGAAATCATCTAAAACATGATACATCCATTTCATTGTTTCTTAAATTAGATACCCAAGGATAATATTTATGACTATTTAATTTTAAGTTCAATGTTGTTAGATCACTCATAGATCTTGATATACATTTGTGGTTTTCATATCATAACCTTCAAATCATGTTAGTCATTACATTTATACATAGACAGACTCAATTTTTTGTTCATCATTGTAAAAACATAAATCTAAACAACTGTTGGTAGGGTAATAATGAAATAAAAAATTATCAATATTTACACAAGATTTTAAATCGTAGCATTTGGATCTAAATTTGCATCTTATATTATTTTATTTACTATATAGACCATATCGATCTTTGTTCAATGATTTAGAAGATTAAGAATTATCCACATTTTTGGTCATTATGATCCAGATTTAAATATAATCCCTCATTAGTCTGAATTTCATAGACTTAAACTACCCATGGAAATAAACATACCCCTGAATAATATTAAAATCTATAAAGGGAATCATTTTAACCATTTGAGTATCCATTCAATAGGAATGAACCATTCATATAATAATAAAAATACTATTCAGAACATAAAAATTTAAAAAACTGATCATGATAAATACGCATTAAGTGATTCCAAATAATAATATTGGTTTATTCGCAACATGACTCCCCATCAATGTTGCTGAAAAAAATTATTGTGAATATAAAAAGGAATATTGATTGTATTGACCACGATATGGACATTGAAATTTATGAGCTATTCTAACAAGGTCCATGGACCAAATAAAAAGTTATATCACACTTCACTTCCTTATATGAATTTATTATAATAATATGTGTGAAATGGAATATGGTTTAAATATAGGTTACATGATTCCTTTTGATAATTTATCCTCCTTCCCACAACCCTAATGTTCTTTATTATGACTATTCATTCACCTCTATGATATATAATATTATAGCATTGACATATTATGGAAACCCTTCTCTTTATAACATATTAATTAATTATTTACTATATAAAAGTATAATTTTTTAAAACCAGAATATAGATAAGTCAAGTGTATTTATAAATTATGTATATTTCATAACATCTTGAACATGTGACATAATAAAATTATTCAAACTTCCATAACATGATTCTAAAATTCCTCATATTTTATAATTTCATGGGATAAAATAAGGACATACAAAAGAAAATGGTGATCAATAAAGCCCATTAATGTAATTAAAAAGACTTAATGTAATACATGTTAGAAATTAGGAATATAAAAGGGGAATAAATGGAGTGGGGGTCATAAAAATGAATAATAAGGCATGATATAACATGGTAATATTAGAGGTCACAAGTAAATATGAATTCAATTTAAAACACTTCATCATAAGCATTGGTCAAGATTAACTTCCATGAAATTATTATGGAATATAGTTTGTAGAGGAATCAGGTTCTCTCCTTACCCTATCATGAAGTATCAAGAGACTGAAAATTTCCTAATGTATTGGACCACTATATCATTTTGGGCACACCCATAATTTTCAATTCATTCTCATGATTATGTGTGAAACATATATCCTATAACATAGATTCATTAATTATCATATTTTATCCTTTAATCAAGTTGTGTAGAATTAATACATGTAAATACCAATTCAAATAAATATATTTTTATAAAGGTGAACACCCATGATAGGAAATGGGTATGGTATTCACTAAAATACTGTTTTGGAATGGAAAAAACTTGTAAATGTTTTGCAGTAGAATGACATAAATTATAAATTAATGAAATTTTATTATGAGATAGAAAGGGGCCCCACATCATTTGAACATAATATATACTGTAATATGGAAATGGGAAAATTTAGTAACCCCAGTTTCTAGTATGTAACTATTTCATTATGATTTTAATAGTGTTAAAGTTATGGTTGATGAATGGGAGAGTTGGCAGAACATTAAATAATGTTTTAGGCAAAGGGGAAGTTGCAGGAGCGGTGCACTGTTTGTCTAAACCGTGTGGCCAAACCATGCATAGTAGGTCTAGGAGGTAGTAGCATCCGCACAGTTTGTCTAACTGTGTGGCAAAACCATGCAGAAAGGGTGACCGAGGTAGTTGCTAACTCACAGTTAGTGCATGGTTGGTCTAACCGCACGAACAACCCATACAGCCACATAAACGAGATCCTATAATGGGGGATGTCACGCGTTTTTTCCTCTAAGTGGCTCTTTTTTCCACTTAAGCGGCCATAACATTGGATTTTTCTTCTCCTAAGTTTATAGAGGGTTCTCCCATCATTCTAGAGGAGATCTGAAGGCTTCTCCTGGATAATCAAAGCCGAATTCATGGGGTTTGTGATCATTGTTCTTCGTTCTTGATCGGTTTCCTAGATCTACTTCGATTAACTTCTCCTCTTAACTTGGTTTCATAGATATATTCCCGTTATGGGTATATATAAGTGTGTGGATGCAAAACATGATGAGATTTGGTCTTGATCTTTCTAGGAGAAGTGATCTAAGGTGGGATTTAGAGAATCGACCTGGTTTTCTTGAGTATTCTTCGAACGTTGTGGTTTTCATCAAAATGTTTGCGGTAGGAGGCTTCACTCTTGTCTCCTCTTGTTATAATTTATTTTCTTAGTTTCATATTGGTTTATTTTATACGTTTTTATTGTGAAAAACATGGAATAAATCTTCTTTAGTGATGATTTATTCTTTTGATGTAATTATGAAATCTTGGTAAATTGTTGTGCAATGTGATATGGATTCTTGCATTTAAAATGTTCATTTTAAATTATGATTTCTTAAATTGTAAATGGTTTGATGAAAAATTGGTATTCAATAAAATGGGTGTTTTATTGAAACCATTTGAGATTGAAATGAATTTTGATAGATTTGGTTATCAATAAAATAGTAGTCTTATTGAAATGGTGGAATTGAAATGGTTTGAGATTGAAATGACTTTGATGGATTTGGATTTCAATAAAAAGGGAGTTTTATTGAAATGGTTTGGAATTGAATTGTTTTTTATGGAATTGGTTTTCAATAAATAGGTGTTTTTATTGAAATGGTGTTTTGGCATGACCGTTGTGAATATGTGGAGTGACTTCATGTTGTATGTATGTGGTTTGGTTAAAATATGATTGTGTGATCAGTGCCAAACGTTTAAGGAAACAATGGTAACTATATGTACGAGGCATGGTGAAATATGACCTTGTGATCGGTGCCAACGTTGTAATGGATAATGGGAAACAATTACCCTGTGATGACTTAGTAGATCGACGAGAGATCGCTCATGAGTATGGAACTGTAATAATGAAGCATGCATGGTTGGTAGCATGTGATGGGAAATGGTTGGGTATGCCAAAAAGAAATGTTTTTAAAATAATTGTTATGATTTTATGGTTATTTTTTCGGGAAAATAACTTTCTGGAAAATTGGTTTCAATTGCTCTTGGAATGCCTTTAGTTATTAATGGTTTTGGGAACTTTTTAATATTTAGTTATAAAATTCTTTTGAGAAAATGTTTTATATAAACTATTTTTATATAAATGTGGCTAACTATTCTATACTGGTGGCCTGAGTAGGGAAGTCATTGGGGAAGTCTTGCTAAGTATTATGCTCACCCATGGTTTTTCACTTTGGTGCTTTTGCAGATGTCATAGTCTGGGACACAGGTAAAGGTAAAACATCTTATTGATAATGGCTTGTGGTGATGATTGGGAGAGGTTGTGGAACTTAGAGCTTGTGGAACATGGAGTTGTAGTTTATTTTGAGTGTCTTGAGTTGTTCATCCACTGTGTACTTTGATTCTTAGTTTGGTCTTCTTCTATTGTGTACTTTGATGTAGTTTGATATAAATGAAGTGTCTATTGGTCTTTCATTTTTCCATGCATCATATAGTGAATGTTTGCTTATGGTTGGTTTATGGTTTTATTTCTTAAAGGGTAAATCATCCCCCACATATACTTGAAACCCTTCAGAATTTATTTTTATCCTTTTTCACCTTGGGGATGTCGCTTAAGGCCAATAAATGAATCATTGTACTTTCAAGCCAATGAGAATTGGTGGGTCATTTCAAATGGTACCAGCTTTTTCGTTCCTTGCATAACATGTGGTCATCAATGTTATTGGTCTTGGAGATGAAATTAATTCTTGTCTATTCATTGGGTTGAAATCATAGATAGGAGTAGGATTTTAAGAACATGATTTTTATAGCATAAAAGGACGTAGCTATCCCGTTTAATCTGAACTTCAAGTTACCAGGGTGTTGGGTACATAAGGGTTTTGGATAAACTTCTAGAATGTTTGAAATCTCATTGTCAAGGGTTTATCCAATGAGACGAGTAAGACATGCATTGTAGAGAAATGACTTCCCACTAGTATTTAATATCTCATTGTGAGGAATGAGTAAGGATTTTGAGCATGGTGTGAATTTTTGAAAAATGCCGAAATTGTTTTAAAGTAAAAGATTTTGAAAACATGGTATTTAATGTATATTGAAAATGAGTTGATTTTCAAAAGGAATTAGGAATGTTTTAAAAAATGCTTGATCATTGGAAAAAGGTTGTTTTGAAAATAATGTTATGACAGATGATGTGATAGAATTTGAAATGCTAAGCCATCACTTGGTAGAGAGTGAGATAGAGAGAGTTTTTTGTTGGTTTAGAAAATGGCACCCGGTAGGCGACGTATGAAGCCACTCGAAGAGGCTGTGGAGAATGTGGTTGCACCAGAAACACGTGTGAAACAAGAGCTGGTTCAGAGTATTGTCTTGGATTTTCATTCTATGGATACGAGGAATTGGAGGAATGATCAAATGCATGTGGATTATACCATCCAGTTCATGAAGCCGAATCCAACGAACTTTCGGGGAGATGCTGAATACGAGAAGGTGGGGGTGTGGCTAAGTAGGATGAATCGTATCTTCGATTTCATAGTCACAACAATAGAGTTGAATGTAATGTTGGAAATGTATATTCTCGTGGATCCTTCACTTCTGTGGTGGGATTTAGCGGTGTAGGCTTAATTGGATGAAGTCCTTTCATTGGAGTATTTTGAAGAATTTTTCAACAAACAATTCTATCCTCACATGTTCAAAATCCAGAAAATGACGGACTTTTTCAGCTTAAAACAAGAGAGTCTCCCTATCACAGAGTATGCAGGTAAATTGATGAATTTAGTCCGTTTTTCACCAGAGGATGTAGAAAGTGCATTTTTGAAAGCACGCATCTTCTAATCAGGTCTAAGGCAAGAGATTCGATCGACGATTGTGGTGCTCTATATT
This sequence comes from Viscum album, assembly GCA_963277665.1. Lineage (NCBI taxonomy): Eukaryota > Viridiplantae > Streptophyta > Magnoliopsida > Santalales > Viscaceae > Viscum > Viscum album. The sequence goes on from OY728128.1 coordinate 475,195,426, forward strand.
ACAGATTACACATAGATAGTGAAAAGAGTGACTGTTGCTGAATGTGATATATCTGGATCAATAGGAGGAGGCATGTTGATACCAATGGGAAATGGTGGGAACACAACTGTTGGGAACAAGAGGAAAAGGGATACCTATTTCCACGGTGCATGTGGAAATCAGAATCAGATAGTGGGATTAGTGAACCTTCCTCCACGACCCCAGAGCAAAGCATGTTGCTTTCAATGTGGTTCGACTGACCACATAAAGCGAGAGTGTACGGAGCAACCTATATCATGTCATAATTTCAATAAGATGGGACATATTCAGCGATATTGTCGTAGTGATCCTAGGTCGGGTGGTTAGGACACTTCTCAGGTATCGCAAGCATCGTATTCTTCGATAGGACGTGGACATTAGAATTAGTTTCGTTAGCATAACAGAGCTCGCCATGGTGATTCTCGGAATACCATGTGTAACATCCCAATTAAGTAATGAATAATAGATATTTTTATATATGTCTATTAATGAATTAGATAGTGTTTTAGAGGCTTAAAATGAAAATAAATCCAATCTTAAGCATGGAATACACTAATATTTTTAAAAGATTGTTTTACTGCCTTTTGATGGAAAAACATTTTTAAATATATCTTTTGACAATTTTATAAGCAATGTGTGTCAAAATAAACTTAGTCTTTATGATCGGGACATCAAAATTTACTTTTTGTGAATTTTTGGTATTTTTCTGTCAATGTTCATTTTTAATGAATAGTGAAAAATACTGCATTTTACATCAAAGCTACTTCTTAATCTAATTTATTTATAAGATTAGATTGTCTTTTGAATTGGTCTTAATGTGTAATCTGAATATATGTTTACCATTTAATCCAATGGTGGTCATTGGAATCAATTTCACTTTGAAATTAGACTGAAACTGTTGTCAATCTTTTGATACTTATTGTTTCATAAAAACACGCTATTTGTAATGACAGCGGGAATTAATTATTAAATTAATTAATGTGACTTATATGTTTTGAATTTTTTAAAATTGACTTCATTTTTAATCCGGAATATCAAATATATCTTAGGGTGATTTTTGGGTAATTTTTTGAAAAACTTCAATTTTTGATGAATAGTGAAACCACTAAGTGGTACTTATAAAAACTGATTTTCCGTTTAAATGAAATTTTTCCATCATTGTGTCTTGAATTTAAAAAATCCTACATACATGGTTTTCATTAAAAAGTAAAATGTGGTTCAATGAGATTAAAATAATTTTTTGGTGAATAGTAACTTATTAAGTTTTTAATCACGATTAGTGGTAATTAGTGTAGTTTAAGGTAAAAATAATGATTTAATAAATTGAGATGAGCTTGACACATGTCCTACCATCATTGGTTGTGTCATGGCCGACCAAGACAAGCCATGGGTCAACTTGGGGACCCCATGGAGCCACTTTGGTTGGGAAATGACATAAATAGCTTTTTATTTAATGTAAAAGTAAAAATGACACAAACATAATATGTTTTACTAAAACAATTATTACATGGTGTTATAAATATCAGATTTTTGATTATAAATAGTCATTGGAAATCTAAAACGATTTAATACATCATAGTATTTCTTTTATAATTTTTGGACCTTAAATAAATTAAATTATTTATGACATCATGATGATGCAGTGATGACATCATTATTTAACGATTTAAATAAAATGGAAAGTTAATGTAAAATCTAAAACCTACACATGTCCAAAACCAATTGTATGAGTGGATTTCGAACCCTTATCACCTTATCCTCGAATTAGATCAATGTGGGACATTTTGGATCCGAAACCCTTTTTAAAATAAAGTAACTTATCTTTACTTTCCAAGAGTGCCCCTCCTCTCCTCTTATAAAAGGCCCCCACCTCTATCTCATTACCCACACTCCCAAAGCCTTTGGATCGGACATCCCCTACCCATTTACTCTCTCCACATACCTCTCCTCATCCTAGAGGAGTCCCTTTGGGAAGAATCATGTCAAAGGACGCCTTTAGGCTCAAATCAAATGGAGTTACACTTTTAAAGGTAATTCATTCTCTCATGTTCATTTGTTTTATTTTGCTTCTCCAACCCCCCTAAACTCTTTTTATTTACTTCTTTTGTAACAAAAAAATTATATTCAATATACTAGGATGTTTTTATAAGATTTATTCGATCTACACTCTCACACAACTACATAAAATGGTTAAATAACATACAGTTTCCGTGGATGGCGAAATTCTGCCTCCCGAAATGATGATTGTTCAATACCCATTTAACACCTTAAAAGGTAGCCATTATGATGTCACTATTTTTATATATGATATATAATATGTTTATTCTTTCCTAATGCTTCTTTATTTTTCATTTATGGCATACCGTTATTGTTTCCATTATGGGTAAACACGATATCTTCATTTTAGGAAGTGCGGACTACCGCCCCCTGAAAGTGATTTGATTCGTTAATACCATATGTGGGATGTGTAAAGGATAAAGTTAATGATATTATATATGTTATTATACTGGAATTATAATATACTTTTATATCATTATGATTCCATTCCAGAAAATACGAAATAGAAATGGAAGTAGCGTTCATGCGTACGTACAGCTTACTGTCTCCATGAATGGTGCATTTCATTTTCTTACCTATAAATGTGATTTAATATTATAAATACAAGTATATGCTGAATATATATGATATATATGTTAACCAAGTCATTATTATCATTCTGGATATAATGAACCTTTGACCAAATTAACAACATGTAAGTGTAAGAAGTCTATTTTTGACTTAAGAACCAAATACCGACAAAATGAACATTATTAACTTAAATGATTACAAGATGTTCATAACATGGTATAAAAGGAATAATGAACTTGAAAAAGGTTCTTAATCAAGTATAGATTAACTCAAGTTTATTATTCAGGAGATTAAAGAACGGTCGGGTCAAGTCAGATACGAGGTATGGGACTTCGTCTCAATCTCATTTCATTGATGCATATTTTATTTTATACACAATATTCTTTTATACGGTGTATAAACCCCTTTTACTTTTACATTTATCCAAAATGAATATTTTTTATACGAAACGTTTTACTAAATGACAAAAAGGATTTTTTTGTCGTACGTATGCGGCGACAATGACTTATCCGCCGCCGTGACCATTATTGGAGTTCCGGCTTCCTCTACAAGCCATACCCTTTTTTTAACGAAAAATAAATACCATGTTTCACTTTGGTATTGAAAATGGTTTTCATAATGTTTTTATTATATCAATGTGTTGTATTGATATCTCATGATTGAAATGTGGAAATGTTATTTTTCCTTTATGCATGTTTTATGTGATATGATTATGTTATAGTTCTTGGGCATTATTATGAAGACGGGTGGTTCCGTGATAAACTAAGGGTGGGTGAGCCAGTTATAGCTCTCCAATGCATTGGGTAACGCGAAGGAGTGAAATGTTGTGGTTTCTCCGAATAGATTTAGGGAATATACTATGATGGGTATTCCAAACGTAACCAAGAGGGTTACTCCCTATGTAAGAATGTTTTGAATGCCTCAAGTTACCTTTATGTCTTATGATTTCTATGATTTATTCATGATTTTATGAGGTATGTTAAAGTGCTTATGTTTTATGGTAAAGTATGTTCTCATCCTTATGTATATATGTACCCATGTTTCCTTTCCATATTTTTATATCCCTTACTGAGCTTTTTATGCTCATCCCATGTTTTTTTGAAATGTTTTTCATAGCTCAAGGGAAATGTACATGATATGATGATATTGTCAGGGAATTTTAAAGAAAGAATCCATGTTTATTTTAAATATGTTTCCATTTATGGGAATGAAGAATAATATCTTTATGTAACCACGTTGTTTATATGTGGAATGTAATGCATGTTTTATGATCTAATTCTCTAAAACTCTAAACCTGAAAAGATCCTCAATGTGTAATCTTGTAATAACTCAAGATTAAGTAAGGTGTAAGGATGGGGCCTTATAGTTGGTATCAATGGTTGGTTTAGATAACATTAGGAGTTATAATTCTATTAAATGATTATCCAAGAATATTTTTTTTGAAATGATATAGCATTTAACGATTACCATGTTGCTTCATCTAAGACATGTTTGTTCAAAATGGTTTTCCGTAGAGGAAACAAGGAAGCAGTGCTAGGAAGGAATACAGAAGGAAATAACCGTCTGAATCTACATCCTGAGATGGTCGGAATTGGAACTGAACAGTTTGTTGCAGTAATGGCGCAGTTGACTCAGGCTATAAATGGTGGTGGTATCCATGCACGACATCAGCCAGATCAACCGCAGAGGAACATGTCAGTGGTGGAACATTTCATGATGCAACATCCCCCATCATTTAGAGGATCATCTGACCCTGTGCTAGCTGAAGGGTGGATTAAATCACTGGAGAAGATTTTCGATGTCATGGGGTGTTCAGACAATCAAAAGGTTAGTCTTGCCATTTACCGTTTGGAGGGTTAGGCGGATCAGTGGTGGTCGATGGTTAAAAATATCAGGGACGCTGATGAGATTGATGCTCTCGACTGGGATGAATTCAAAGGTATGTTTCTTGAGAAGTATTTCCCTAAGTCTGTTCGACTTATGATGGAAAAGAAATTATTGGAATTGAGGAAATAGGAAGACTCAGTGGCTACCTTTGAAGAATGGTTCACTCGATTGGAAAGGTATTCTCCAAATTTTATCCGAGACCTTGATAGTAAAATCAATCGTTTTTACTCAGGATTAAAGACAAAATATCGAAGGGAATTAGCTTCACGTGAGTTTAAAAGTTATGAAAAGCTTGTTCGATGTGCTGAGAAGGTGGAAATGGAGTTTGTCGATGATCAAGTGTTCTATAAAAACCAACAGAAGAAGAGACCAAGGTGGCAGGAGAAAGGTAAGAATTCTTCAAAAAAGTCTGATGGTAAGAAAACTATGTTTCCAGTTTGTGATAAATGTGGCAAAAGGCATGCTGGGGAATGTCTTCTGAATTATTGAAAGTGCTGCTGATGTGGTAAGATGGGACATAAGGCTAGTGATTGCACTGAAAAAGATCAGGGTGATGGTAAGACCAAATTTGATTTACAGTTAGTGAAATGTTATAAGTTCAATGAGATGGGTCACTATGCAAATGAGTGTCCGAGAAAGAGCTTGAGTGATGGGAAGCAGTTAGACTACAAGCAGAAAGGGGTGGTGAAATCCTTTGCAACTACTTCAGCAGATGTCGGGCCATCAAATGAATTTGTATCAGGTACTTTGTTTGTTTTTTCAGATTATGCCAGTGTGTTGTTTGATTTGGGGTCTACACATTCTTTCACCTCTGAAACCTTTTATAGTAAAATGGGAATACCATCTCAAGAAATGACTCCTGAACTTTTGGTAAAAACACATGGGGGGAATGTTGAGGAAAAAAGAATTTATAAGAATCTTCCTACCCTTATCTGTGGAAAGAACCTACTTGAAAACCTTATTGTCCTACCTCTAGTAGAGTTTGATGTTATCCTGGGTATGGATTGGCTCTCTATTTACCATTCTAAGATTGACTGTAGAGCTAAAGAAGTTTCTTTTCAGAAAGACTTTCAGTTTTTTTACAAGAATGAACCCTTACTGTTGATAACTTGTCAAGATGCCAAAAAAACTTGTAAAAGATGGAAATGAATGTTTCCTTGCACACATCGTTGAAAATAAAGGAACTGTTCAGATTAATGATGTGCCAGTGGTAAATGAGTATCCTGATGTTTTTCCTGATGAGTTGCCTGGAATAATACCAGATCGGGAAGTTGAATTTACTATTGACTTAGTTCCTGATGCTAAGGCAATTTCAAAACCCCCTTATCGAATAGCTCAAATTGAACTTTTAGAGTTGAAGGAGCAATTGCAAGATTTATTAGAGAAAGGTTTCATTCGACCTAGCACATCACCATGGGGTGCTCCTGTCTTGTTTGCTAAAAAGAAAGATGGTTCTATGAGACTTTTCATTGATTATAGAGCCTTGAATAACAACATTGTTAAGAACAAATATCCTTTGCCTCATATCGATGATTTGTTTGATCAGCTCCAGGGAGCTCAGTTTTTTTCAAAGATTGACCTGAGATCGGGGTACCATCAGCTGAAGGTAAAGGATGTAGATATTCTGAAGATCGCGTTCCGTATGAGATATGGCCATTATGAATTTGTAGTAATGCCTTTTGGGAAAACCAATGCACCTGCTATATTCATGTACTTAATGAATAGAATTTTCCATGAGTTCTTCGATAAGTTTGTGGTGGTTTTCATTGATGATATTTTGGTGTTTTCTAAAAGTAAAGAGGAGCATGAATTACATTTAAGGGTTATCATTCAAACCTTAAAAGAAAATAAACTGTATGTAAAATTCAGCAAGTGTGAGTTTTGGTTGCAACAAATTTCTTTCCTTGGTCACATTGTTTCAAAATATTGAATAACTGTTGATCCTGCAAAAACAAAAGTTGTGGAAGAATGGCCAAGTCCCACAAATGTAACCAAGATTCGTAGCTTCCTTGGTTTGGCAGGCTATTACCGAAGGTTTGTTAGAAATTTTTCACGGATATCTAGTCCAATAACTATGCTAACTCGGAAGGGTGTTATGTTTATCAAGAAAAAAGAATGTGATTATTGTTTTCAGGAACTGAAAAGAAGATTGGTGAATGCTCCAGTTTTGGCACTACCTTCCAGAAATAGTGAGTTTGTCCTCTACAACGATGCTTCATTGAAACGACTTGGTTGCATCCTAATGCAGAATGATCAGGTAATTGCTTATGCTTCACGACAGTTGAAAACACATGAGGTAAATTGCCCTACACATGATTTGGAATTAGCTGCTGTTGTTTTTGCTTTAAAAATTTGGAGGCATCATTTGTATGGAGTAAAGTGTGAAATATATACCGATCACAAAAGTTTAAAGTATATATTCACTCAGAAAGAATTGAACATGAGTAAAGGAGATGGCTAGAATTAATCAAGGATTATGATTGTACAATTCATTACCATCCAGGAAAAGAAAATAAAGTGGCGGATGCTTTGAGTCGAAAAAGTAATGCTTCATTAGCAATGTTGCGTTTGGAACGTGATCCTTTGGTAAATGATTTGATGAGATTTTCCATGGAAGTTGTTGGTGCAGGAATTTATTCTGTTTTGTTTCAGAAATCAGTGAGATCATCTCTATCAGATAGAATCAAGCAAGCACAGAAGCAAGACAGTGAGTTACAGAAAAAGGTAGAGCTGGTTCAGAAACGTAAGTTGCCTGAATTCAACATTGATAATGATTGGGTTTTTAGATTTGGGAAGAGATTGTGTGTGCCTTATGATTCATAGTTGAAGAGAGAGTTGTTATGTGAAACTCATAGTTCTCCGTTTTCAGTTCATCCTGGCAGTACTAAGATGTATAGAGATCTGCGGGAGTATTACTGGTGGGATAAAATGAAAAGAGATATTGCTGATTTTACTGTGAAGTGTTTGACATGTCAACAGGTTAAAGCAGAGCGGAAGTTACTGAAAGGGTTGCTTCAGCCTTTACCACTTCCAGAGTGAAAATGGGAGAATATATCCATGGACTTTCTTGTGGGATTACCGAAGACATCTCGAGTTAATAATGCAACCTGGGTTATTATTGATCGCTTGACTAAATCTGCTCATTTATTTTCCATACGAGATACTTTTTCCCTGGATCAACTTTCCCGTTTGTATCTTAAAGAGGTAGTTAGGTTACATGGAGTTCCTCTCTCCATTATATCTGACAGTGATCCCAGGTTCACTTCTAACTTTTGGAAAGGCCTTCAGAAGTCGTTGGGTACTGAGTTGAATTTTAGTACAGCTTTTCATCCTCAATCAGATGGGCAGTCAGAATGAACAATTCAGACCTTGGAGGATATGCTACGTTCTTGCTCTATGGATTATCAGGGAAGTTGGGACCAACATCTTTCTTTGGTTGAATTTTCATATAATAACATTTTTCATTCCAGTATACAGATGGCACCATTTCAGGTATTATATGGGAAGCAGTGTCGAACTCCATCTTTCTGGGATGAGGTGGGTGAAAGGAAGTTGATGGGACCAGAATTGGTAGAAGAGATGGCAGAAAAAGTTCAGCTGATTCAGAAGCACATGAGAACAACTCAGAGTAGGCAGAAGAGTTATGCAGACAACAAGAGGAAGGATCTATCTTTTGAGGTAGGTGATCATGTTTTTCTCAAAGTATCACCATGGAAAAGTGTGATGCGATTTGGTAAGAAAGGAAAGCTGAGTCCAAGGTTCATTGGACAATATGAAATTATAGAAAGAGTTGGATTAGTTGCTTACCAAGTGGCTTTACCTCCGAGTTTTTCTCAGGAACACAGTGTTTTTCACGTTTCGATGTTTAGAAAGTATATGCCAGATCCATCTCATGTTTTGAGTCTAGAGGTAGTTTAGCTGGAAGAGAACCTATATTATGTGGAACAACCAGTCCATATTCTTGACCACAGGGAGCAAATGATACGGAATAAGGTGATTAAGCATGTAAAGGTTTTGTGGAAAAACCACATGATGGAAGAGGCAACATGGGAATCTAAAAATGCCATGAGGGATAAGTACCCCCATTTATTTGATAAGTAAATAAATTGCGGGGACGCAATTTTCTAAAGCGGGGAAGGATGTAACATCCCAATTAAGTAATGAATAATAGATATTTTTATATATGTCTATTAATGAATTAGATAGTGTTTTAGAGGCTTAAAATTAAAATAAATCCAATCTTAAGCATGGAATACACTAATATTTTTAAAAGATTGTTTTACTACCTTTTGATGGAAAACCATTTTTAAATATATCTTTTGAAACTTTTATAAGCTATTTTTGTCAAAATAAACTTATTCTTTATGATTGGGACATCAAAATTTATTGTGTGTTAATTTTTGGTATTTTTCTGACAATATTCATTTTTAATGAATACTGAAAAATACTGCATTTTACATCAAAACTGCTTCTTAATCTAATTTATTTATATGAGTAGATTATCTTTTGAATTTGTCTTAATTTGTAATCTGAATATATTTTTACCATTTAATCCAATGGTGGTCATTGGAATCAATTTTACTTTGAAATTATACTTAAACTGGTGTCAATCTTTTGATACTTATTGTATCATAAAAACACGCTATTTGTAATGACAACAGGAATTATATATTAAATTAATTAATGTGACTTATATGTTTTGAATTTTGTAAAATAGACTTCATTTTTGAATTCGGAATATCAAATATAGCTTAGGTTGAATTTTTGGTAATTTTCTGAAAAACTTCAATTTTTGATGAATAGTGAAACCACTAAGTGGTACTTATAAAAACCGATTTTCCGTTTAAATGAAATTTTTCCATCATTGTGTTTTTAATTTCAACAATCCTACATACATGGTTTTCATTAAGAAGTGAAATGTGGTTCAGTGAGATTAAAATAATTTTTTGGTGAATAGTAACTTATTAAGTTTTTAATCGTGATTAGTGGTAATTAGTGTAGTTTAAGGTAAAAATAATGCTTTAATAAAATGAGACGAGCTTGACACATGTCCTACCCTCTTTGGTTGTGTCAGGGCCGACCAAGACAAGCCATGGGTCAACTTGGGGACCCCATGGAGCCACTTTGTTTGGGAAATGACATAAATAGCTTTTTATTTAATGTAAAAGTAAAAATGACACAAACATAATATGTTTTACAAAAACAATTATTACATGGGGTTATAAAGATCATATTTTTGATTATAAATAGTCATTGGAAAGCTAAAAAGATTTCATACATCATAGTATTTCTTTTATAATTTTTAGACTTTATATAAATTAATTAATTTATGACATCATGATGATGGAGCGATGACCTCATTATTTAATGATTTAAATAAAATGGAAAGTTAATGTAAAATATATAACCTACACATGGCCAAAACCAATTGGATGAGTGGATTTCTAACCCGTATCACCTTATCCTCTAATTATATCAATGTGGGACATTTTGGATCCGAAACTCTTTTTAAAATAAAGTATCTTATCTTTACATTCCAAGAGTGCCCCTCCTCTCCTCTTATAAAAGGCCCCCATCTCTACCTCATTAACCACACTCCCAAAGCCTTTGGCTCGGCCATCCCCTGACCATTTACTCTCTCCAAAACCCTCTCCTCATCCTAGAGGATTCCCTTTGGGCATAATCCTTTCAAAGGAAGCCTTTAGGCTCAAATCAAAAGGAGTTACACTTTTAAAGGTAAATCATTCTCTCATGTTCATTTGTTTTATTTTGCTTCTCCAACCCCCCTAAACTCTTTTTATTTACTACTTTTGTAAAAAAACCAGTATCTTCAATATACTAGGATGTTGTTATAAGATTTATTCGAGCTACACTCTCACAAAACTACATCAAATGGTTAAAGAACATACGGTTTCCGTGGATGGCGAAATTCTGCCTCCCGAAACGATGATTGTTCAATACTCATTTAACACCTTCAATGGTGGAAATTATGATGTCACTATTTTTATATATGATATATAATATGTTTATTCTTTCCTTAAGCTTCTGTAGTTTTCATTTATGGCATACCGTTATTGTTTCCATTATGGGTAAACATGATATCTTCATTTTAGGAAGTGCGGACTACCGCCCCCTGAAAGTGATTTGATTCGTTAATACCATATGTGGGATGTGTAAAGGATAAAGTAAATGATATTATATATGTTATTATACTGGAATTATAATATACTCTTATATCATTATGATTCCATTCCAGAAAATACGAAATAGAAATAGAAGTAGCGTTCATGCGTACGTACGGCTTACCGTCTCCATGAACGGTGCATTTCATTTTCTTACCTCTAAATGATATGTAATATTATAAATACATGTATATGATGAATATATATGATATATATGTTATACAAATCATTAATATCATTCTGGATATAACGAAACATTGACCAGATTAACAACATGTAAGTGTAAGAAGTCTATTTATGACTTAAGAACCAAATACCGACAAAATGAACATTATTAACTTAAATGATAACATGATGTTTATAACATGGTATAAAAGGAATAATGAACTTGAAAAATGTTCTTAAGCAAGTAGAGATTAACTCAAGTTTATTATTCAGGAGATTAAAGAACGGTCGGGTCAAGTCAGATACGAGGTATGGGACTTCGTCTTAATTTCCATTCATTGAGGCATATTTTATTTTATACACAACCTTCATTTATAATGTGTATAAACCCCTTTGAATTTTACGTTTATCCAAAAGAAATCTTTTTTATACGAAGCGTTTTACTAAAGGACAAAAAGGAATGTTTTTGTCGTACGTAGGCGGCGACAACGACTTCTCCGCCGCCGTGACCATTATTGGAGTTTCGGCTTCCTCTACATGCCGTACCCAATTTTTAAACGAAAAATTAATACCATGTTTTACTTTGGTATTGAAAATGGTTTTCATAATATTTTTATTATATCAATGTGTTTTAGTGATATCTCATGATTGAAATGTGGAAATGTTATGTTTCCTTTAGGCATATTTTATGTGATATGATTATGTTATAGTTCTTGGGAATTATTATGAAGACGGGCGGTTCCGTGATAAAATAAGGGTGTGTGAGCCCGTTATAGCTCTCCAATGCATTGGGTAACGCGAAAGAGTGAAACGTTATGATTTCTCCGAAGAGATTTAGGGAATATACTCTGATGGGTATTCCAAATGTAACCAAGAGGGTTACTCCCTACTTAAGAATGTTATGAATGCCTCAAGTTACCTTTATGTCTTATGATTTCAATGATTTATTCATGATTTGATGAGGTATGTTAAAGTGCTTACGTTTTATGGGTAAAGTATGATCTCATCCTTATGTATATATGTACCCATGTTTCCTTTCCATATTTTTATATCCCTTAATGAGATTTTTATTCTCATCCCAAGTTTTTTTGAAATGTTTGTCACAGGTCAAGGGAAAGGTACATGATATGATGATAGTGTCAAGGAAGTGTCAAGAAAGAATCCATGTTTATTTTAAATATGTTTCCATTGATGGGAATGAAGAATACTATCTTTATGTAACCACTTTGTTTATATGTGGAATGTAATGCAAGTTTTATGATCTAATTCCCTAAAACTCTAAACCCTAAAAGATCCTCATTGTGTAATCTTGTAATAACTCAAGATTAAGTAAGGTTTAAGGATGTGGCCTTATACCATGAATCCTCAACTAGGGAAATCTCAGCAAGACAACAAGGAGAACAATGCAGCGATGAAGCAATTGTATGGACCTGGGAAGATGATGGTCGATGATCAGGATGGACCATCTATTATTAGAGGTACAATTATTTTGAATTCTACCCTTTTGGAATTTCTCTTCGATACTGGTGTATCAAATACTTTCATTGCTTCTCATGCTGTTGAATTGTTATGTTTAAAACTAGAAATTATGCCTTCTGTTTTAAAACTGAAAACTCTTCCTGGTGAAAGAGAATTTCAAGCCTTTGTGTGTAGAGCATGTGATATAACTGTTGATGGAGCTGAGTTAAAATGGGACTTCTCGATGTTGGAAATGTATGTCATTGAAATAATCCTAGCTTTGTATTGGTAGACATGTTTTAAGGCTCACATCGACTGCTATAGGAGAACATTTAGTTTCACAACTGAGGATGGCATTGACCATCTCTTCAGAAGAGAGATGGCGGTAAAGAATGATGCAAAGAGCTTGTTAACACCAATGGTTGAAATGATCTCTTTCCAATTAGAAGCATTGAATTTTGCATCAAGGGAAGAGATAGAGGAAAATATTTTTCTAGCTGTGGTGGATAAATTTCCAGATGTCTTTCCCAAAAACATCTCAGGGTTACCACCAATAATGTAAGTGGAGTTTACGATTGATCTCCTTACAAGGACTAGTCTTATTTCCCTTCCGTCTTATAGGATGTCACCAAGAGAGTTATGGGAATTGAAAGTATAGTTTGAGGAGTTGGAAAGCAAGGGTTTCATTCGACCAAGTATATCCCCATGGGCAGCAATGGTTTTGTCCATGAAGAAGGAAGATTAAACTCCTCAGATGTGTGTTGATTATTGTAATCTCAACCGAGTTACAATAAAGAATAGATATCCACTTCCATGCATTGATGAACTGTGCGATCAATTAAGGGGAGCTCAGTGGTTTTCCAAGATTGACTTGCGATCAGGATATCACCAATTGCGAGTTCGAAAGGAGGATATTCCAAAGATAGCATTCAAAAGTAGACATGGACACTACGAATATATAGTCATGCCTTTTGGTCTAACTAATGCACCAATGTTCATCATGGCTTTTCTGAATAGGATATTTCAAAGATATCTAGATTCTTTTGTTGTAGTGTATTGTGGTGCTTCAAGATCAGGTTTGGGTTGTGTTCTCATGCAAGGAGACCATGTGGTTTCCTATGGTTCAAGGATATTAAGGGCTCATGAGAAGAATTACCCAACACATGACATGGAGTTAGCTGTTGTCGTCCAGGATTTGGAAACATTGAGGGATTTTCTCTTTGATGAAAAAATCACTGTGTTAATGGATCACAAAATCTTGAAACACATTTTATCACAAAGATATTTCAAACTAAGGAAAAACTGGTTGATAGAGTGTCTCAAAATGTATGACTTTGACTTGATTTACAAATCAGGAAAAGGATCTATGGTGGCAGGGGAATTGAGTAGAATTTCATATGTTCAGTTAGCGAAAGAAGTTTCAGATGAATGACAGTTGATGTCGGTCATAGCAGACATGCATGTGGATTATGAAAACCGAGGTATGTTGCACTTTTATTTTCAGCTATTCTTGTTCCTGATTTGGTAAAATCGATCAAAGAAGCACAAAAATCTGATGCAGAATGTCTAGTTGTATGTTCAAAACTCAATGGAGGGGAGACCAATGATGGCTGGAAACTTGATGGGGGTTCAATTTTGTGTTTCGGAGAACAGATGGTTGTACCTATGATTTTTCAGGAACAACTCATTCATAGTTACAACCATTTGAATTGGGCTATACATTTGGGTACATAGAAAATGTATAAGGCGTTGAAGACAGAGTTTTGGTGGAGCTGCATGAAAAGAAAGGTCTCTGAGTTCATCTCGTGGTGTCTGACTTATCAGTAGGTTAAAGAATAGCATCGAAGACCAGCTGGTATGTTACAGTCATTAACTATCCCAGTGTAGAAATGGGATCAAATAGCAATGGATTTTGTTATAGGACTTCCAAGAATTATACAGAAACATGATGCCATTTGGGGGATAGTGGGTCATCTAACCAAGTCGGCCCATTTCATCACAATTCGGGAAACTCATACGGTTGAAGATCTATCAAAAATATTTATCAGAGAAGTGGTAAAGAGGCATGGTGTACCAGTGTCTATAGTCTCAAATAGATATTTGAGGGTCACATCTCGTTATTAGAAATCATTACAGCAATTCCTTGGGACTCAGTTGATGATGAGAATGACGTATCATCCTCATACATATGGGCAATCAGAGCGGATGATACAAATGTTGGAAGATATGTTGCAGGCTTGTGTAAAGGATTTTGGTGGCTCATGGGCATATCATATACCCTTAGTGGATTTCACATACAATAATAGCTATCAATCCTCGATAAACATGGCTCTGTTTGAAGCATTGTATGGGCATCCTTATCGTTCTCCACTATACTGGGTGGAAACTGGTGAAAATTCACTAGTTGGGCCAAGTCTTGTTCAAGAAACAATGGAGAAGATTATGTTGATTATAGAGGATGGAGATGACTCAAATTCATCATAAATCTTATGCATATCACCGTCGAAGGCCTTTGTAGCTCGTTGTGGGTGCTCATGTCTTCTTGAGGATCTCTTTAAGGCTTGGACATAATCGTTTTGGGAAGCCAGACAAGTTATCTCTTAGATACATTGACCCTTTTGAGATAATAGAAAGGGTTGGAGAGGTGGTATATCGATTAGCATTACCACCATGGTTTTTTTGGTGCATAATGTGTTCCATGTATCTCAGTTGAAAAAGTATCAGCCTGATCCTGACCATGTAATCAGATGGGATCATGTTGATCAAGAGCCAAATGCTTCGCTGATACATATCCCGATACGGATTATGGATAGGCAAGAGAAAGTCTTGAGGGAAAAAATCATCATTCTAGTGTGGGTTTTATGGTAGCATGTTCATATTCAAGAAGATACTTGGGAACTTGAGAAGGAAATGAAAGAGCAGTGGTCAGAACTCTTTCAGTTGGGTGAAGCTTTTCTACATTCAGGGGACTGATAGTCCAATGGTGGGGAGAGTGTAGTACCCTCAGTTTCTGGTATGTAACCCTTTCATGATGTTTTTAATGGTTTTAAAGTTATGGGTGATGAGTGGGAGAGTCGGGAGAACATGAAATGATGTTTGAGGAAAAGGGGAATTCACACGGGCGGCGTGCGGTTGGTCTAAACCGTGCGGCCAAACCGTGCGTAGTAGGTCTTGGAGGCAGTAGCTTCCTCACAGTTGACACATGGTTTGACTAACCGTGCAACCAAACAATGCTTGAAGGGTGGCTATGGTAGTAGCTGATTCACAGTTAGCGCACAAATTGTCAAACCGTGCAAAAAAACCGTGTGGCCATATAAACGAGATCCTATAAAGGTGGATCTCACATGTTTTTTCCACTAAGTGGATCGTTTATCCTCCTAAGCGGACATTACTCGGGATTTGGATTCTCCTAAGGTCAAAGAGGGTTCTCTCATTGTTCTGGAGGCGATCAGAAGGATTCTCATGGCGAATCAAAGCCGGATTCTTGAGGTATGTGATCGTTCTTTTAAATTCTTGTTCAGTTTCTTAGATCTACTTAGATCTACTTCTCATATTCTATCGGTTTCATAGATCTACACATGTTATGGGTAAATCTATGTTTGTGGACGCCAAATATGATGATATTTGGTCTTGATTATTCTAGGAGAAGTGATCTATGGTGGATTTTTTGGAGTATCGACACGGGTTTCTTAAGCGTTCTTCGACCGTTGTCGTTTTCGTCAAAACCTTTGATGTAGGAGGCTTCACACATGAATCCTTTTGTTATAATTGATTGGCTTAGTTTCAAATTGGATTATTTTTTTTTAATTTTGATAATCATGGAATAAATCTTCTTTATTGATGATTTATGGTTTTGATGTAATTGTGAAATCGTGGTGAACTGTTGTGCAAAGTGATTTGGGTTCTTGAATTTAAAATGTTGATTATAAATTATGATTTCTGAAATTGTAAATGGATTGATGAAAAATGGGTTTTCCATAAAAAGGGAGTTTTATTGAAATGTTTTAAGATTAAATTTACCTTGATGGATTTGTTTTTCAATAAAAATGGATTTTTATTGATATGGTGGAATCGAAATCGTTTGAGATTGAAACGACATTGATGGATTTGGTTTTCAATAAAAATGGAGTTTTATTGAAATGGCTTGGAATTGAAATGATTTTGATGGAAATGCATTTCAATATAATGTTGTTATTATTGAAATGGTGTTTTGGAATGACCGCAGGGAATATGTGGTGTGTGATCATGTTACATGTACGAGGATTGGTTGAAATATGACATTGTGCTCGATTACAGATTTTTAATGGAAGAATTGTAACAATATGTATGAGGCTTGGTTGAAATATGACCTTGTTCTCAGTTCCATAGGTGTATTGGTTCATGGGAAACAATAACCTTGTGATGACTTGGTACATCAACGAGATACCGCTCATGAGTATGGCACTGTCATAATGAAGCATGCATGGTTGGTTGCATAGGTTGGGAAATGGTTGGATATACCAAAATGGAATGTTTGTAAAATGGGTCTAGAGCATGTTTGGTTATTTTTATGGAAAAATAACTTGCTTGAAAATTGGTTTCAATTTCTCTTGGAATGCCTATGGTTATGAATGGTTTTGAAATCTTGTTTATAGTTAGTTATAAACTGCATTTGATAAAATGTTTTATATAAAATGTTTTTATATAAATGTGGCTAACTCTTCTATCCTAGTGGCATGATTTGGGAAGTCATTGGGGAAAACCTACTGAGTTTTATAATCACCCCTTCTTTGACACATTGGTGCTTTTTCAGATGTCGTATTCTGGGAAACAGTTAATGGTAAAGAATCTTATTTCTAGTGGCTTGTGGTGATGATTGGGATAGGTTGTGGAGCATGGAGAATGTAGAGCCTGGAGTTGTAGTGTATTTTGAGAGTCTTGAGTTGTTCATCCGCTGTGTGCATTGATTCATAGTTTGGTATTCTGTTATTGTGTACTTTGATGTAGTTTGATATCAATGAAGTGTTTAATCGTCTCATAATTTTTCATTCTTAGTATAATGAATGTTTGGGGAATGGTTGGTTTATGGGATTATTTCTTAAAGGGTAAGTCATCCCCCACATGTACTTGAAACCCTTCGGCATTTATTTCCAGCCTTTGACGCCTTGGGGATGTCTCTTAAGGCCTAGTAATGACTCATTGTACTCTCAATCCAATGAGAATTGGCAGGTCATTATAGAAAACACATCCTAACATTAGGAATTAGAAATAGACGACATATGGTAATACATAAACATGAATAAATAAGAGAATGTGATGATACCATACTTGATAATTTGACTCTATATGTTTTGGAGGAACTTATTGAGATATTGGGGGAACCTTTGGATTGATATAGATTGAGGATGGAATTTTAAGGATGTTCTCGAAAAATTTTGAGTGAAGAGAAATGGGTGTTTGGGTGAATTTATATGAAAAATGAGTGGGGATTTATTTATTATTTCCCAACCATTGTTTTTGGACTCTATATAATAAAATAACCAATACCAAAAAACATCCAATGTTTCCCCCATGTTTTTGGCCAATTGGGAGTGGATTTAATTATTTTATAAGGACATGGGATAAAATTAATTAAATAATACACTTGATTATGTTGAAATGAGTCGTACTCTCAAATAACTGTTTTAAAAAAAATATAATATACAAATAGTTTTAGGGAATTATCAATGGATTCTCAAAATTAAAAAAAATAAAAATAAAATCTTTATTTAATAATAATATTTTTATTAAAATATTATTTATTTCAAATATCCATTAATTCTTCAAAATAAATTCCTCAATTGAAATTTAATACATCGTAAAAATGTTATTTGTGTTTTATTATATAAAAATAATTTATAAATTAAAAATAATAGGATAAAAATATATTTATTATTCTATTAAAAATAACATACATAAACATATTTCAGGGGTCTTAACTTATATCCATTTAATAAACCATCAATCTCCCTAATAGTATGGTGTACGATAGTAAGACATTATTTGGTGGTTTGGTGTACATGGTTTGGATCGTGATCTCAATAAACATTATCTTGTCACATAAAAGGTTTTTCTCATGGTTATGTTTTGGGATATTAGATAGGGATTGTACAGGGGAAAATCTAGGTGATGATATATCCCTTGGAAGCTCCAATAAATGACCTTCATTGGATATGATCCTAGTAGTTGAGTAAATCACATCTTTTTCTATGTTAATTGGATTTATTAAAAACCTATGTTTATAAAAATCAGGTGATCACAATTAAATAGGTATTTTATCAAAGTTAAATATTCTTAAATATAATTTAAACATTAAATGATATAATGAAACTAAATTATTTCATGTGTTTTATTTAACCATATTATATAAAAATAAAAAAAATTAAATCACATGGGAAATTTTATCTATAACAATTTGGGTCATTACAATATTCTTGGATTTAGAAATTTCACCATTGAAATTTTCATATCCCACTATAATGAAGTCGAGTGTAACACTATTTATTCAAATCCACCAGTTCCATTATCACTTCATCAAATATATTTTTTCTCCAATCCTATTTTTTAAGTGAATTGTCTTTTTTCATATTACTTTTTATATTTGATCTATGATCATATCATGACACTATTCGTATTAGAGATATTTATCCATTGGCACCACATATGTATTGAGTACATTTTAGTGCTACGACATGTACTTTCTCAAGAGGGATGCATGGGAAACATGTTGTACATCAGATAGGTCTTGTTGGAGTTCTAGTCGCTAGTCCATTACTCTGATATGATCAAGGATCTCAAAAGGGGAAATGTATATTTTACTAAGATTTTACACATTATAAAATAATAGATCCTTCATAAATAGATATATGTATATGAGTTCCATGTCTCCAACAACAGACTCTATTTATTGTCAACAATTTTCAGCATGTCACTTCTATCCAACTATAAGTTATCATTATGTGAAGTTGGATGGACTTAACATACTCCACCATTTCCTCAACCATTTAAGGACCCATTAGTTTCAATTCATCAACATCATTCCAACATGCATTCATTCTTTACCTCTTCAAAAAAAGTGCTTCATATAGATCTATTTGGATTCTCGAGTGGAAACTATGGTTCTAAGAGAGCTTGACCCAAGAATGATTTGGGTCTCATCTTACATTGATGTAAATTTAGAATGATCTCAACATGTTCTAAAGTGTTTAGATAATCTACCTATATTGGACATTAGTTGGAGTTTGATATGCTGCTCTAATGATCACCTCATTTTTAAAATAATGTTTTAGATTCTTCTAGAACATGGAGGAGAATCATGGATCTCAATCAGACACAATTTATTGCAATGTTACATGAATCCACACCACTTCTATAATATATATCACTTCATGTTGATTGAGTGATAAATTTTTTAGAATAAAAACAATGTGCTCAGTATTTTTATGATTATTTACCACAATCCCTATGGAATTATTCACTCTTGATGTATTTGGAAGACCAATGAAATAGTCCATGGGGATATTTTCAAATTTCCTTGTCGTTATGGGTAATGGTTGAATAATCCACTTGTTTTTTCCTTAAAACATTCACATATTGAAATAAAATACATCATTGTGAATTTTCCATGACATCCTTCTTCATATTATTCAACCAAAAGTTTTCTCAGATATCTCGATTCATCATTGTGCTTTCTGGGTGGATGAAGATGGTTGAGCGATGTGCATCATCGAACATCTCAATCATTATCTTATGATGTGATGATACAGATAGTACTGAACCAAATATCTCAAATCCTAATTCATTGAAATTGAAATCCTATTTTTTTCATTTTATAGTGTTTTGTCGTTCTTATGAATTCATACATCATTATTTTGAGCATCCATTATCTTCTCTAGATTGGACAATATTAATCATTTTTGGAAGGGTTAATGACGTTACTTCCATTATGATCCCCATGTACATACTTTTTAAATATAAGAAGATCATATGCCTCTAAATTTTCAACCATGATAGATTTTATTATTCCTTCATACATAGAGCTCTACCACTTTGTTACCATTATTTGGATGTTAATGCATTGAGAAGTCACAGTCCATAATCATCTCTAACCATCGTTGTTGGAGAATGTTCAATTCTTTTTGTGTGAATATATACTTGAAACTTTTTTGTCTTTATATATTTGATTTTTATTCCTAATGATATAATTCTACCATATTTTCTGAGATAATATCACAAAATCCAACTCCATATCATGTTTTGGGTAGCTATGTTCATGAACATTCATCTTCATTGAAGAATATGATATCACATTGTCATTGTGAATTAGCACAAAACCCAATCACTTATTTGAATCATCGATGAATAATATGAAATATTCCCCACTTTTGGGTAGATTAAGCATAAGGAAAATGATAATACTCCTTTAAAAATCCTTGAATCTCTCTTCATATTTATCATACCAAGAAAAATTAACTCCCTTCATTGTTATCATAGTCAGAGTGTTTGAAAATCATGAGAAATTTCTCAAAAATTGATGACAATACCTAGTTAATCCAAGGAAACTATGGATTTCTATCACAAATTTTGTACTCAACCATCATTCAATTGATTATCCTTTTGAAGGGTCTAAGAATATCCCATTGTTTGTTGGGATATGAATGATGAATTATATTCCTTTAATTAAAATTGATTTTTTTACATTTTGTAAAGCTTCTCCTTTTTCATGGTCTTTAGCGTAGTTATTTGATGCTCTTCATGATCCTCCTTGAGTTCGGATTATAGAATATCATCTATAAGGAATACATAAATTTTTTGATATAATCTCAAAATAATCTTTTCATCAAGTCAGTAATTTTTTTGCGAAATATTAAGCCAAAGAAGAATCAATATGAAAACCTAATGCCCATACCTTGTTTGAAAATTTTCATGGGAATATCCTCCTTCTTCACCCTAACCTAGTAAAATCCAAACAAAAGATCCGCCTTGGAGAAGTATTTTGCTCTGCATAACTGATAAAAAAAGTCATCAATCTAATGGAGAATATACTTGTTCATTACCATGATATTGTTGAGATAATGATAATAAACTCAAAGGCTCATTTTCTAATCATTCTTGTTGATGAAGAGGACTGGTACACCCCATGGTTAAGCACTTGGGTGAATGAGCCTTTTATCTAGGTTCTAATGTATTTTTTCATCCGATCCTCAATGTTTCATAATAGACATTATATATAGACTCTTGGATAATGGTAATGCCCAATGTATAAGAACTATAGAAAATTAAACATATCGGCTAGGTGGCTGACCCAAAAATTACTCAAGATAATTTTTTTTGACACCCAATAGGAATGTATTTTGGGATATTTATTTCCATAGGATCAATCATTTGAGAAATATATTTGTGATCATAGGGAAATAATATTTATTCATATTATTTTGGTGATAGAGAAGATTCATAGTATTTATTCCACATGTACAAAATTTGGGTTCGATTCATGATATTGAGAATTATTTCCTTCATGAGGAAATATAGATTATATCTATATAGGGAAAGCCAACCCATAACTGCAATTGACTCAAATTATACCAAAGGGAGAACGAAAAGGTTCACAATAAATATTATCTTGAAAAGTTTGATATGAGAGGATTAATATAGCTGGGATGTAAATATTTCACAATTTTATATATTCACCAATAACTCTACTTCAATGATTTTTTGGGGTGTTTGAATAGATCTACTAAAACATCACGACATGATGGAATGCAGAGATCTAGAATAAAAAAGTATGTTCTCTATCCTTGGATGAATAACTAGTGTACTATTAAACACTTCATTGTTGGGATCCCCCTTAATGGTTGTCATAGAAAATTTCCACCCTTGCTACCATGAACGTGGTTTGTTGTATTAAAAAACCCTTATTTTAGTTCAATGACTTGAAAAGATCCCGATTTCCTTATAGCTTAAGAAATGAATAACGCGATGAAGGTTGAATAGAGAATTATATTCCTATATTGCATTATGTGGTTTCTCATATCAACAATCACTATTTATGATAGCTTCCTTCCCCCATTTAATGAATTTCCTCATCCCACCTATGTAATTTCTTTGGTGTTTCTTTCCTGACCTTTGCCATGTGAGATGTTGATTTTTTTGGAATAAATATATTTCTCCACAATACCATAAGTATTAAACTCCACGTTCTACTTCTTATCCTGATGATACCCTTGAGATTATCTAGTCTCCATTTCATCTTCTAGGGAATATCAATCAATTTCCTCATATATATCAAAGTTATAGATCAAGAGGGATTTTCAAACACTATGTTTTATTCCACCAAAGAAGTGATCAACCGTGAAATCAGGGGTAACGACAAAGTCATATATGTATCATGGAAATCTCGAGACGTGTCTTCATATTCCCAAATAAATTTTTCATCTTCTTTATTAAGGGAAATTAAATATCATTCCATTTAAATTAATATAGTGTCTAGAAAATATTTACCGATATTTGTTTTCTGGAAATCCTTCAACCCAAAAGCTTTGATCTCTTTAATATATATTCATATTCCAAATAAATTTTCACTAATGATCAGTTTCTCTCTCCATACAACAAACATCAAGTTGAACCATTTCTTACTTAGTACAATGAATGATATAGAAGATATTATCAAAAGGGCTGATCCATTGTTTTGTGATTAAGGGATCAGTTTATCCATTTAAATTTAGAGGACTTTGTCACATAAAAGACTCAATTACAACTTTCTCTTTATTTGGGGGATTTTGGAAGTCTTCCAGATTTAGGTTTTTATTCAAAACATTATTCAAATTATAAATTATGACAACAATATAGATATTTCTCTTCCATTGTGTTGGGAATCTCATTGGAAAAATCATCACATTTCCCGTATCATTGATTGTTTACCTAATACCACCTATTTATTTAAAATATATATAATTAAGGGAAAATTATGGATGAGTATTTTTAAAATATTAAAATAATATAAATTAATCTAATGAAATTAAATAGAAAACTTATAAATTAACTGTATTTCCTTAACATATGAATTTTTTGGTTTAAGTATATGTTATCCATGATCTATTTAATATCATATACTCTAAGGGTAATTTTTTTTAACCTTAATAATGGTTCAAAATGAGATTAGTAATTTACCAAACCATATCATTAATGAGTGCCAAAATAGGTGTGCAATAAGGCATGTTGTCACGTACTGGCTTATGTTAATTCATCCAAACACACCTTGTTTGAGTTGTTACCCTTAGTTAAATCTGTTCGAGAACTATGCCCACATGTATTATAAAGATAGTAATGATTTTTTTTGATAAAACACTTGCTAGATAATTTAATAAAATTGGTATGGTTTATTATTCTTAGTTTTATCCCTAATGTTTTTTCTATAGTTTTCTAATCTCTATCCAAAATATAACTAAACCATTCCTCTTGTAAGAAATATAGAAACACTTATATTTAACACATATTAAATCATGATTTATTACATAAATTTTCACATTATAAAAGCCAGTTGATCAAAAATTATAGTGTATTTAAAAATTAGTTACATTGAATAAATTCTTGAACATAGTACACAACAAAATTATTGAAAACCTCATTAACATGGTTATAAAATTCCATGGATTTTAAAACATCATGGGATAACCTGGGGATATACTTAAGGAAGGGGTGAGATATAAACCTATGTAAGGAAATAAACATAGAATATGGTAATACATGATAGAAAAATTCATAAAAATGGGTAATAAAATGAGAGATAATGATAAACATGAATAATATGTCATGATATAACATGATAATCATAAATGCCACATGGGAAATATAGAAACTACATGAAATACTATGTCATAAACATAGGTCAAGGATAAAATCCCAGAAATCATGATGGATAAATTCCCAAATTGGAATTAGTTTTACTCAATATCCCAGTATGAAATCCCTTGAGAATAAAAATTACACAATGGATTGATGTGCTATATAATTTAGGGTTCACCCAAAACTTTCATTTCATTCTCATTATTAATTGTTCCACATATATCATAAAACATGGATTCATTCATCATCATATTTTTTCCATGATAACGGTGTCTGTAATATATACAGGTAAGTATCAGGTCTAATATTTATATGTGCAAAATAGTGAACACCCTTGAAAGTAAATGGGTATAGTAATCATTACACAATTTGTCTTCATTAAAAATCGTAGTAATAGTTTAGTAGAAAAAAAATCACTTAAAAATTCAAAAAATGGATTGACAAGATTTAAAATGGTATATCATCACTTGTAAATAGAATTTATAGTATTATATACATGTAAAAACACATCTTAACATTATGAATTTGAAAGAGAATGAATAATATAATAAGAAATTAGTAAAGAGTATAATGTGTGGATCCCTTACTTGAGTGTGTGACAAAAAATACTTGTGAAGAGATTCTTGAGAGATTAGGGGATCCTTGAGATGATTCTAGAGTGGTTAGTGTAGAGTAAGTACTTTATCTAAGAATTTATGTGAATTTAAATGGGATCTTGGATGGGTTTATATTTGAAATGAGTGTAGATTTCATTATTATTTCTGAAGTATAGTTTTTTCACTCCATATAATAAAATAACCAAAACATAAAACCATCCCATTTTATCTGACAATGGTATTTTTTTCAAATGGTCATTTTTTTCATTATTTTATAAGGATGATTTCCGAAATTAATAAAATAACCCCTTTCATTTTTTGAAGTGATACATACTCTTAAAGAATTTATTCTAAAATTGTAAAATATACTAATTATTTTGGAAGATTCTACAAGGATATATAGAATTAAAAAATAAACATAAATAAATTTTTATGGGAATATATATAGTATTGGATATATGTTTTATTATTTGTTATATAACTTTTGGGTCTTTATGACGTCATAATACACAGTGGGAATGTTTACGGTATTTAATTTTTCTGAAAAATTTTGACTATCTTATAACATTATGGAAAATTCAACATTAGATAATTTAGAGATTCATATTCTTAAAAATAATGTTCATTTTATATATGTCAATGTATATATTTTTTTAATTTTTACTTTTAAAATAATAAATGACATTTATTAAAAATGATGAGTTTTTTGAAAGTAACATTTTGGGAACCCTTATAAATATAATTTTGGACTTCATAAAAATTATATGATCATTTTTATTTGATGAAAAATTATTTATAATAAAAATTAATTATAATATTATTTATTTAACAAATCCATAAATTCATAAAAATAAATTTATTTATTGATTTCAATTATACCTAAAAATACTTTTTTTGTTTTATTAAACAAATATAATTTGTAATTAAAAAATAATATGATGAAAATATATTTATTTTTTTAAAAAAAAATTGTAACAGTCATATTTTTAGGGTCTTGATACATATATGTTTAATATAATAGAAAATTCACTAAGAGTGAGGTACATGATTGGGATACATTCAGGGGTGGTTCAGCATACATGGTTTAGTACATGATCTCGCTGAGCTTGAACTTCTCCGATAAACAGGTTTGATCATTCTTAAGTTATTGTATCTCATATTTTTATTGGTAAAGGGAGAGGCCATATGATCCTAACTCCATCATAATCTAGGATAAATGGGATTCATATAGAATAATCCTATTGGTTGAGGCTATCACTTCTTTTATTTGTGTCGAATGGATTTATTAAAAACCAAATTTATACAAATCATATGATCACTATTCAACACATGTTTTAACAAATTTAAAGATGCTTCATAATCATTTAAATATTATAAGACATAATAAAACTAAAGGTGTGAAATTGTTTTCTATTACCATATTACATAAAAAGACATCAATTAAGTTAAAAGGGAAATTTATTTATGGAAGTTCAAGTAACTACTCATTTTGTAATTATTTATGAAAATTAATTTTTTATATGATAGTAAATTGAAGAGAAAATTATTCTTCATCTTAACTAATACGAAGGTACATTGGGATATTCATTCTTGTTTCTACGGTCTAAAACACTGATGATGATATGATTAAAAACAATGTTTGGACAATAATTCTAATATGGTACTTTTCTAGAGAGGTTTCATCCGAACAGATTTCATGAACAACTTCTATGATTGTTAACTTTTATAATATTTTGTAACATAATTTTATGTATTCTCATATAACTCAATACTGTCACCAACTGTTTGTGTAATTAGTTCATCAAACATGGAATCCCATTCCGTGACTTTATATTACTAATTTTTATCCAGTTGACATCCCACTATTTCTAGAAATGGTGGTCCATTTTTAAGGGGGATACTCCACTTAGAACTACACATTAACAATGTTTTATCCCTGATCACAGATATACTAACAAAAAATAATCATTTATTAATAAACGAATTCTTGAATGATGTTTAAATATTCATATGAATCATCATCAAAAAATATTAGTTATAGGACAAGAGGGTTCTCCTCAACATGAACCTCAGGTTAAGGGGATTTTCATACCTTCCAAACACACTAATAATTATTTATCAACCATTATAGAATATATATCTCACAAATAAAGTCCTCATCGACTCATTCCAGGATTACACCATCTATTAATGAAATTAAGTAGATTTGTTAATCTTTTAAACTACCAACATTGACAAAAAATATTCATACGAATGACTCATAAAGAGTGAATACGAACAATAAATAAGTCTATACAACTTGTTATTAGATTTGGGATTTTATGATTCTTAGTAATCATCCATCAATATGAAACAATTACACCCCATTTGGGAATTAATGGGTAAAAAATGTCTTCTTCTGGACATACGACATGAGTTTCCATATTATCTAACTATAATGAAACTAGTGTGGCTTATATAACATGTGTGAATTATGAACAAGTTATTCATGACACAAAACCATGTATAATATTCTTAGAATTTTTATGAACAAATAAAGTCATTTATCAAATGATATATGCACAATCATTATAAGGATTATGTCCATGATCCTGATGTAATAATATCATAGTGGTTGGAGAGACACCCTAAGAATGATCTCCAAACACCTTCTTCAAATTGATATGATACGAACAATGAATTTATCCAAAACACATCATTTCATATAATAACCCATATAAAATAGACCGATATGTATTATGATTCCTACTAGTGTGCTTGTTGGGATGGTCTATGGGCATCTTGACTCAATCATTTATCCATGGGTGTATAATAATACCATTATCTAGGAACTAAATATGTTGTTTTTAATAATGAAAAACTTACCCATTCATCTAATCACAAAAATAATTAACAAATGAAACATAAAAATAATAATCTTCTTTACATTTCCAACAAAAATAATAGTTGTAGGAAACTCCCCACACACATAACCATGAATAGAGAGATAAATTATATTATAAATACCCTAATTAATCATGTATACATCTGTATGTGATATTTGAATGATATTATTTTTGGGAAAAATATACTAGAAGTATGTAGGATAGGATCAAGATGATGATATATTGATAAATTTGAAGTCTAAATGGCCTCATGAATTCTAATAGCAATTAAAAATTCATAAAACATTTTTTTAACTCGGAATATTTGTGACAGGTCAACGAAACATTTTAGATATTTCCCCCCTAGATTGAGATTTAATTAGATGTCATAATATTTTTATTGAACCTATATAGAGTATATTTTAGTGGTTCACTAAACCAGAGTCTTGTTAGTTATTATTCGAAATGAGAATGGAAATATTAGTCCTTATCACTAAATTCCAAGTATTTTAGTCAATTGGGGGAAATATTTGTTTATGAAACACCACATGTTTAAATGATCCATATTTATTGTATAAATATATCTAGTTTCATAATTTTTTCATCAGTCTAGTGATGAGATCAATTTTTTTCATTAAATTAAAAATTCAATTGGATTAATATCCTACATTTTTAATTAAAACCACCCACATTTTAATTATTAATTATCATTTTGGGGTGTGTTTTAATTTTTAATTACATTTTGAAAAATTTAAAAAAGATTAAAATACATGTTTCTATATTATTTATCTATGAAAAAGGAAATAGAAAATGGAATGTGGGGGTTATATAAAAAATAGGCCACACCATGCCATCCCACACCTAAATAAGGAAGGATGTTTGACATGACCATGTAGGGCCATCTAAATAGACCCTACTTAGGAAGTCCACACATATAGGAATATCCCCAACATGGGTTATCATAGGGGCTGATATGCATTTTTTTATTGAGTGTTCATCGAAAATGGGTCATATACGTGTGGAAATAGATGTAAATGATCACTGGTGTAGGTTGGGGCATGATATCTGAAGGTTTCTTCTAACACCCAACAATTTATTACCCAAAGTGATCAACTAAAAAATTAAAATAGTAGATACTAGATTAATAAACAATTTAGGTGTGATGTATTTCTTGCACGGATAAAATTCACATATGGGTAATGATATAATCTTGATCCTATCACACATAATCCTGAACAAAAACACATTTTCTCATTATCCATTCAATCAACGAATATTTCCGGCGTAGCCTATCTACAATAGCTTCTCTATGAACAATGAAAATGATAATGGGTCACTACTAGAAAATTGAAGGCCACTATACTATAACCATGGTTATGAATCTTAGTGAATTAGGGATATCTTAATAAGAGTGTCTCAACTAAACAATGTCAAAAAAACTACACCATAATAATGGAAAATAAAAATCCATGAGAGGGGTTGAACTGTTTTATATAATACTACAATTGGGAAAATATGGTCCCAATTTTGAAGAAGGGATATATGAATTCATTGTAAATTGTGTATTGCAGATGTATTCAATAAGGAAACTGCACATATCAACTGTGACAGAGATCCCCTAAAAAATATGGAGGTGAAAAAATTAAAAGAATTGGGTTTTTAGAGGAAAATAGTATAAAAACCACTATACTGTGGAATAAGAGCTTCACCATGGAGGTTCCTCAAATGAATTTTGTGGGGATTTCAGATTCTAGGGAGGCTATTCTATAGTCACATATGTTACACTATGGGTGATACATGGCCATGATATTTTTATAAGGGTTGAGCCACACCCAAACCTCCTATATTGTATGGTGATGTTTAGTAAAAATTTCAAATTACCAGTCTATTTAATCTATAAATTTAATTCATTATATGTGTAGGGGATAAAAGTGAAGAAATATATTTAGGAGCCCTGACTAAAATAAATTGATTTTAATGCTCTATTAAATAAGGAATAGAAGAATGAAAATTAATCATTTAGAAGATTCTTTCAAAATTAATACATCTAGTACCATGGATATGGGGGAAAATTCAAAAAAATAAAGGGTAATATTTTAAATGAGAGAAAAATACAGGTAAGCGATACATATAATTATTTCAAATAGAGAATAAGAAACAAATAAATGTTGGGGAAAATAATTAAAAATTAAAAATATATATCTTTATATCAATTAATATAGGAATACTACAACAATATAGGTGGTGTAAAAATATATAACTAAAGGGTACCAAGAACGCATAGTCATTGAATCAAAGGACGTTATACTACAATAGAGGGAAGCTAATGTAGAATGAATGTGGATTATTTTACCTTGAATCTGATGAAAAAGTGGAGTTTAAGGGGTTTCAATCAACCAAAATGTTAATTAATTAAAACATTCATGTCTTTTTTTTATTTTTCTATAAAAATTTAAATTATTATTTTATTTGGGAGATTAAAGATAATTTATCTCCTCATTAGAAGAAAAACTTTATATTTTATCATACTTTCAATTCCTTTCCATAAAATTCAAGGAATTCATGTAAATTGATATTTTATTCAAGATTAAAATATTAATCAATGTAAATTTGATTTAATGGAAGAAAAATAATACCAAATATATAATTATTTCAAACCAATGAATTATAAATACAAAATTTTATTAATTTATCAATAAATATAATGAAATAAGAAATCACCTGTAAAAAGTGACAGAAAATATTTGAGGAAACCATATGTGATTAATGGAAATGGAATGTGACAGGGGAAATAATATTTCCATTATCCTAAAGATTAAAAATAATTCATATTGTATCATTATAGACATACCATGAGAGTGGAGTCAGTTGACTTATATTTTATCTAGCTGCATTCAAGAGCCTTATATAGATACTACAAGAATTCATGTGAATTTTAATTTAATTTAATTTCAAAAGTAATGAATAAATTATATTAAATATATGGAAAACTATCCGTTAATAGAAACTATCCCCCCTTCAAATCATTTTCACCATTTATTTAGTAAAAATACATTTCCCAATTACTTAAGTTATTTTATTTTTAGTTACATATGTTTAGAAACCAGAAGTTTATCAAAGTCATTTGACCCTTTGTCTTAGGGGATTAACACTATATTACATCTCTTTTACCTTAATGTAGTTAAATTTTTTAGTTACATTAAATTTTTACTTGGAAATACCTTATGGAATAGATAATACTTTTAGGTGATGTTGAAACTAGAACCATTTATATGGAATAAGGCCTTTAATAATTCAATAGTTAGAGATGTCTTTTCCCTTACACATAGTTATTTTCAAATAATATATTTGGTTTTTTTGAAGAAATTCTTTTAACATAATGGGTTTTTTTATCTTAGGATTATTGAAAATGTTGACACAAATCATGTTGGAAATTTAAATTTAAACTATCTCTAAATGAATTGAAGAACATAAGAAGAGAGTTTAATACTTGGGAAGGAAGCATCAAGGATACCCATGGGATTGAAAACCTCGCCAAATTATAGAAATATCACTCCATGGAATGGAAGTTATGTTTAATTGGAGACATATAACCCTGGATAGAATTAGAATAGTTATAAAATAATCATTATAAAGACTCTTTCAATATGATAAATCAAAATGTTCCATAACAAACACCATTAAACTTGTGTCTTGGGGGGATAATGAGGAAAAATAAGCATTACTACCAATAAAAGAAGAATAAATAGAGGTAATAAAAAATATTAAATTTTCTAACAACATCATTAACATTACTAAGGAAGAAAATCAAAAACCTATTAAATTATATGACCCTCTAAGGCTAAATATAAGAAATCTTAATGAATAAGAAGAGAGAAACCAAGAGTGTAACAATATTAATTTACTTTTAATAACAATTATTTTTCATAAATTGTAATTATCATTTCCTATTGAAAAAAAATATTTCAGTGAAATCTTCAATATTCACAAATAATACTAGAAGGATGAGGAATATATCTTGGCTTCATTCATTTGGAATGATAGAATGAGTCTTAAGGAAGGGATGTCACATGAGGGATAAGAATAAATATTAGCTACTAAAAATGATGATATGGGTGAATTATGATTAATTAATGAAGCCAAAAAAACAATAAACATAGTTGTGGTACCCTATTTGGATGCCCATGAGATTTTATTCCAAACATTAGACATTTCTACTTCATGGTAACTAAGTTAAACAATAATAGTTAGTCCTTTCAAGGAGGATTAATGGTAGAAGTTTTGTACCAGTCTCACAACAATGAAAAAATTATTTAATACGAGACGACTGGCTATATACCCTACTCCCATTATGTTATAATATAGGTAAGATATATCTTAGAAAACTAAATAAATAGCTATTTTGGCGGAAAGATATGTTTTATCAAGTTTATTTTGTAGTTTTGGATTTTATTTTAGATTAATTAAAACGTATAACATAATTTTTAAACCTTATATTAATGGAATTTGTTTTTTCATTATTTTATACATCATTTTATGGTCTATGAAGTACAACTGTAGATTCTTACTACAGGAAATGAGATTAAATTTTCAAAGAGATTAATATATAAATATTTATTATAATTTATACTCAACAATATCATTCTACATATTTTTTTGATCTCCAATGAGAAAAATGAATGACCATATTTAGATAAATGCCTTAGTTTATGTTAATGAAATATATGATTTTTAAGAACCTAATGACCCGAGTTTTTTTAAAAAAAATATCAAGTTTAATGAGTTAGATGGGGAGATTGAATGATTATAGAGATTCCTATGAATATTAAATTCAATGAAATATTTTTCTTTTTTAATTCATACGTTGGTGAAAATTTCATTCCATCATTCCATTCATATATTTTTGGGAGTTGATATTGATTAATTTATTTATTATAACACATTCCATGAGTGATTGACTCAAATTACTTGATCATATTCCTGAGAGGATTCTAGATGAATGTTTTTCAATCTTTCAAATAAATTTCTTTAGGGAACATTGGACATGTAACCTAATAGGATTTGGATTTATACCTACCAAAATGACAATTTTAGAAATTTACATAAAACATAATTGATTCATTTGGTTTAATTCATCCATTATTCTTGATTCCTACCAAATAGTAATCAATATTTTATCCGTTAATACAATGAATCATGTTTGATAGGAATAATTACTTTTGAATTTATTTTTTTCATTCCTACACATACTCAAGTGTTTTTAATAATATTAAAAGTTCAATTTTTTGGGAAATGGATTTCATGGGAAAATAATATGATTATTTTAGAGAATATGTTGTTGGTTTCCCACTTTATTTTTCATAAAAGGTATAAATTTCCTTCCATTTTTCTATATCTACCCATTTGAAAAAGAAATATAATGAATAATAAAATGTGGTTTGAGATATGAAGGGTCAAAGACCCCATATTTTGACTAGGGAGTTTCATCATTTGGTGTTGGGTTGTGGATTTTTTCCTTTAACAAAATCAATTATTTAATATATTGAAAAAATTTAGAAAGAAAAAAAAATTGAGGGATAACACATTCATCATCTTCACTGTCCAAAGACTTACCCTAAGATTTTGAATGTGTGGAAGATATTACTTTTATTAGGATAATGTCATTATTTTTTGTTTTTTTATCATTCTTAACACTCATAATTAAGAATCCTTTTTAGATTTATGTTTTATTCATCAGTTTCATTATGTAACTTAACATCAGAATCATCTGATCCATCTATAAAATAAAATAGGATTTTTACATATATTTGACTATAATATATCAATATAATATATCATTTTATAATTTATATTTTTTTGTTAATGTAATAGTGGTTTAGGGAACACGTAAAATTTAAATTATATCTTGATTTAGGATAGAGGATGTACAATTGATGAGGCATATCATTAATTTTCATGTAAAAAATAATGAATTAAAAATAATTAATTGAATAGAGGTGAATTCCCATAATTTTGGTTTATGAATTTCAAATACACTGTGTTGGGTGAGGTGTTGGAATCATTTTTCAAATGTGAAATGTTATCATTCTCTATCACATTGATTTTTTTTAATCAGTTTTGAAAATTTTATATTTTTAAAATTGGGGATTTATTTATTATTCAAGGGGGATATTTATTTTTGATGCCAGGAATTGAATATGATAAAGGGAGTTTAAGACATAATTATTTGTGCATAAATATTAAATTTATATTGTTTAATGTCCTATGGTTTAAATTGATATTATTTTAATATTAATTATTACATATCATTCTGGGGTAATTAGTAATTCAGAATGACATTTTCAAATAGGAAATAAAATATTTAAATTATTTTTTGGGTTTTTTTATATATTTACGAGGAAATGGAAAACATATTGGGTGGGAAATAGAAAACAATAGGATGACAACTAGATATCCAACAACTAAAAAAGGCTATCTACTTAGTAGGACCAAGAAGGGCTCATCATCCCTGACCTCCTTAGGAAGGATATTTATATGGGGGAAAGCCCCTTCACCTATTAGTGTAGTTTTAAAGATGCATTGAATAATGAGAATACACCAATGAATGAGGCATTTTCATATGATTGTTGGATAATGGAATCACCATAGTTGGTTGACACATGGAAGTTGTTGGATTTTTCTGATACCCACTATTTATTTCTAAATAAGAAACACAAAACACATAACATGTGGAGACCATATGCCTGAACATTTGATGATAGAGGTAGTCTCAAAATGGGTACAATGTAAAAAAGTGTAATGACATCCTCCCAAGTGTCTCACATATTTTCATCACTAAAAACACCTCCTCTGACCATTCAATCCCTCGACCACCATACAAATACAATACACTACTCTTTTGTTCCACTATTTATGATGATAGAGAGATCTAGTTTCCAATGGATAATCTAAATACACAATACACATCCCTGGTTATGTGGGGTATTGAATTTGAGAGATCTAACTAACAGTGTAGGTGTTTCACCATATCCCAATTTACTATGTCGTATCCATATAGAACAAATATTGATGATAATTTACTACACCATTTTACATTAGGGTAAATTATGGCCACTATTGAACCATGGTTGAATATGGGATCTGCATGATCATATGAGATTTTGGGTTGTCGATATCTTTGAAGAATATATTTCATGAAGTTATGAATGTGTAGGTCTCTACTATGATGTGGACATGTAAAAATTGGAAGAACCATGTTTTGAGAGAAAATTTACCTAATGAATGACGTGATGTAGAAAGGGTGATACTCCGTGGAGGATCCTAATGTGGCAGTGTATAGGAATTAAAATACAGAGGAGGCCATGTGGTATCATCATAGAATGCACCATGGGTGATTAAAAACAATGAATATTGTTCAAGGGATACAACATAGCTACACCATCCAAAATATAATGTGAATATTACTATAAATATTAAATGAATTATCTATTCATGATAAAAACAAATTTCATATGAATTGTAGTTTGTAAAAAAAGAATCATCAGTTTTGGAACCCTAGCTAAAACCTTTTGGTTTAAATTATCCCTTAAACATGGATGAGATGGAATAACAAGTGTCTTTGACAATATTGACAAATAATCCACATCCCCTCTCTCATGGAAAAGAAGAAAAATTCCACCAAAATAGTGGGAAGTTTTTAGAAAATAGAAAATTTAATAAATGTATAAGGATGATATTTTTTCATAGAAATAAATAAATAAATGAATGTACAATAATATAAATAATAATTTATAATAAAAAGAATTATCTCTATTGATAGGGGAGTAATGCAGCTATGTAGGTGGTATAAAAATATAGTCTCATGGGGGACCCTGAAAACACTATCATTAGAGTAGAGAAATATCCATTTCTAGAGTAGTAAGCTAAAATAGGATGTAAGTGGATGACTCTACATAGTATATGAAGTGAGACTGCATTTGAAGGGGCCATCACTAACCACGATGCCTCTTAATTAGTTCAGTAATTATATATATATTTTTGAATTGTTTAACATTTAATTCAACTATTGAATCCAAGAATAATGATTAGTTGTCTCTATTTTCTTATATCATTTTAATTTTTTATATATCTATTTATTTCATTCCTATGAGTGAAAAATATACAATTTAATTGAGATACTATCCATGAATATCTTATTATTCATGGGAAGGGTGAATTTATAGAAGTGAAATAGTATGTACTATTTATTTATTTTTAACATGTGAATTAAAATTGTTAAATTGTATTACATTGATAACAAACACATTCAAATACCTAATTACATATTGAATTAGATGGTAATTATGCGAGGAATCACAATGTGATTATGGGATTTGGATAGAGATGGTGGAAAAAACATATCCTTTCACCTAAATATAAATCTTAATTAAATATATCTAGTTATAGAAATACAATGAGAGAGGAGACAGTTGAGTCCAGTTGTTCAAGATGTTTATAAGAGACTAGGCTAGGTACTCCAAAAAGTCTTGTGACTTTTATTTTTATGTAATTCTAAAAATCATGATTAAATTATTATAAATGTATTAAAAAACATCATTGCATATAAATTATCCATCCTTCACCATCACATTAATATTTTTTGTCAATAAAATCCCATCACCTATTATATTAGTTAATTTGGTTTTAGTTAAAAAATTTTACAAACATCGAATCTGTTGATGTCTTATAATCAGTTTTCTCATGGGATAAACCAAATAATACCACTATTCCATGTCCAATTAGTTATTGTAGTTTTGTTGCATTAAATTTTTGATTTGACATCACCAAGGGAATTAACAAAAAATTATTGAAATTTAATTCAGAGGATAAACAAATATTGAAAATGACTATACGATTATTGAGAGTTTAGAATATTTTATCCAAGATTACTTTTAGGAACAAAATGATGAATTCCAATAGGATAACACTTACTATGATTAATGATGTCATTAATTTCATTAGTTTTAGATAACCCAAAACAACCAGGGTCTTTATTTAAATTACCATATATTTCAATCAATAAATTTGAACAATATTGAATTTTAATGATATAGAAACATTAATCTAATGGGATTTTTAGGAAAATGGTCATGAGACAAAGGAAAAAAATTGATGTTTTGAATGCTTATCTATGTATGAATAATTACCCTTCTTCTTGTGTTCATGTCATCGTTCCTATACCACAAACTCAATCTTATGACACACTAGTGTATCTAATAATGAAATAGTGATATGTTTTGTACGGCTAATTTTTTCATAGTGTAATCAACCCCCATAAAATTCATGAACAATTTCTCAATACCTAGTCATGCACACTATTACTCACCCTCAATATGGGAATAGAGGTGGTGCTTAGTTAATATCGACGACTTATTAATAACATTGATCAAATAGATAGATGTTAATGTAAATTAATAATTAATGTCCAATTTGTTCATTAATGATGTTATTTCCTTCATATTTTTGTTTAGTGAACCTATCCCTTATCAAATATAGTGCACCAATTAATGAATTTTAGATAGATCATGCATCATTTTTGTGTGACTCTCCTCTACATTCCTGATCAGGGACACTAATCCCACCTCACACCCGAGGCATAATTAAATTAAATTTTGAACCAATTTGTGTCTATTCGATAAAAACATAAGGCTGGTATTTTTGTGGTGATTGAATTTTTGAATATAATTACACATGGTCTTTAAGAATCTTTTTGAATAATTTATGGTGGAATATACCATCTTGTATACTTTCCCATCTTAGGGATAGAAAAAATGGTCCCCATAAACCTATTCTTATATAAATTCATGTCACATTATATTTATATCATTTATTATTAAAACCAATGTTCTTATTTTCTTGAAATGAAGTATGGGTTTTGTTTTTTAATCAATCATCAATTCGTTGATCATGGAGATTTCAAGGAATGTGGTTTAACAATTGAGGTAGAAAGAAATGTTAATGGTGTACTGTTTTCCCAGTGTTTGAAACAATATTGGGAAACAAAATATGGGGTTTTTCTTTTGGAGAATGAAGAGTTTCAGGAAAGGAAGTGGACCGTGAAAAAAATATTTGGGATAGTACCCAGATCAAAAAATAAGGTATGCATAATGGCTAACCGCGTACCATGTTTCATGAATGGTTCAATGAATAAAAAATTGTTTCCAGCAAGACTTGTAGTTTCCGGGAAGTCTCAATGTATGTAAAAGGCATGATGGTTTGTGATATGGAATGTCATTCGCAAAAATGATATAGAGAGGTTCATGGAAGAGAAGGTTAACAAGATGGCTTTTAGTTGGTGAAAATGAGGTAGAGATCAGTTTGTGGAATAGTTTGGATACCACAAAGGGATGAGTGGTGGTATACAGACTATGTAGGGTAATGGTTTGCAAGGGATGCTCAATACTCAATGAATGTGGTACCATTTCCAAATATTTTTAAATTTATGATTTAAAGATTATGCAGATCTATTTACCCATATAAGGAGTTCTAATACCATTTTTATTAACTTTGTATATAGAATTTCATTATGCTAATTCATCGCTCTGGGAATTCGATAATGTCTGAAAGACATTCACGTGGAAGTAATTTTTATGAAGGGTTTTCTATATTCAATAATGGGAAGATAGGTCTGTGTAAGAGTGTTTGTACGTGGAGGAATAAATCCTTATGTGGTTATCTTATAGTACATTGATAAAGTGATGTGATATGTAGAGAAAATAAGTTTACAAAGGAACATGTTGCAAAAAGCACGGTTTGCAGGGTGATGTTGGTCCACAGTGCAGATGTGGTACGCAAGAGAAGAAGTGAAAGAAGTAAACAAGTGTGTTTTGTGAAGGTGGTATGCGGTTATGGTTTTCATTGGTGTAATGATGAGGTCGTACATAGAGGTAGTATACCGAGCACTATAGTCAATAGAGGAAGATGTCTAGTTTGTAGAGGAAAAGTTCATGAACTGATAGTACGTGTAAATTTTGATGACATCTACCTGGGAAAACACAACATCAATAGAGAATCTATCTACTATTAATGATTCTTGATTTAATGACAACACATTGAAGCGAAAATCAAGTTGATAAATTGAGTTCAGATTCTATCCACCGCTGTGAGAACAAGGGATTCAATTGAAGTGATCTGAGGGACACAGTGTGATATCCCTAAGACCATGTAAAGGTATTGTGTCTGGCATAGAGTGACTGTTTTAAAAAATTGTACAACAAAAGTAGTGAAGATTAGTAGAATTTGGTATGATCAAAAACCTATCAACTTATGCTCATTAGATGTGTCCCATTGTGGTGAACCATGTAAATTTTTTGTCTCTTCTCTTTGAAAGTGGTTTTTTATTTTTTTCACATTCTCATCAGAAAGATTTAAAAGGTTCTTACCAACCTGCAATTAATATCAATATGTTTAAAAGAAAAAGTTAAAACCCTAATTCACCCTCCCCATTATGGGTGTTCGAGATTCCTTCAAGTTGTTTCAAATCCTAAATGTTACTGGTGTTAATTATTTCCATCATTTCTAACAAGAGGAATAATTTGAATGTGAAGGGATTCCTCCACTTTGATGGATGTAGCTTCCTAATATAGAATAATTGGATGAGATCTCATCTACGGTCTCATGTAATGGAAGTCCTCGTTTCCACTACACAGGGAATACAAGTTATTGATACAACTAGGATCTCTTTGACATATATAGGGAGAAAAATGCTTGATGCAGATTCCACATCATAGAATACCCTCACCGAATCTATTTTTGATCATATATATTTAACGGTGATGATTTGTATGTTAGAAAGTATATGTGGGAAAAATATGAAAATATTTAAGAAGGTGACAACAATGTGATGGAGGAAAACAATATGTTTTTCACAATAACTTTAATTATATGAAGATCTATCCTGAAAAAAAATATAGATACCTTTTTCAATCAAATTATTAGAGTTGTAAGAGAAATATGAGGACTTGGTGAATAAATCAATGAAATTTATACTTTGATTAAAATCATAAGAGGAATTCCACATCATTACAATGAAAAGGTGTCAGACCATGAGGAAAGGGGTCTATACAAAGTTTTTTTGGATGATCTACTGAGCATCTTGGTGGCATATGATATGAGAGTCAAATAAGATGATACATTGAATCATGTAAAAAATGAAATGTCATTCAAATACATGGAAAAGCATGAAATTTTTATGATATAGTGTTAATGAAGATCATGAGGAAAAATAAATTCATTCTCTCATTACAATGAAATTAAAGAAGAGAAAAGGGAAATTTGATGTCAAGTTAACTATTGTGGGTTTTTTGTGGCAGAGTTGAGAACATTTCCTCTCGATGCACAAGAATGATTGATGATGATATAATTTAAGATGGAGACATTCAGAAGCCTTAGAAAATGTTTTTTTAAACAGTATATTTCATGTAATGTAAGAAACTACAAAGAACATTTTTTTCTATGAATTATAAGATTGTGATAGTGAATTAATTATGGAAGAAGAACCAGTATTTTAAATTTGGAACCGTTGCACCAATGATGGATAACATTGAAAAATCATAACCATCAGGTGATTAAACATGAAATTATTAGTTATCCACTGATATCATTCTCATGTTTCAACATAAGGATGATTTTGGTAATCTTTAGAATCAATGAAAGTGATGAAAAAAGAGGAATGAAATTTTGGACCAGTTATTATAATATGTTGATATACTGGAAGCATAAATTGATCGAATTGGGGATGTATTAAACAAATATTCAAAAAATATTGAATGATCTAAAGATATACTTGAACTAAATAACAAATCATAAGAATAGGAGAATGCCATTAAGGACCTCACATCTAGACTAGAGGAGATGTCCCAAATGTGTCACAAAAATGAAGATGATTTTTTTCCACATAGAAGTAACCTTGAATGTTAACCATGTGCAAAGTAAAAAAATAAAAAAATTCAATTTGGGAAATTATAAAATGATGAGCTAATATAGAGAGTTAAGAGTGGTTATGATGGAGTTAAAAAGGTTTTGATTGATCAAAGACCCTCATTCATGTAAAACATAGTAAGTGGTTGTAATGATAAATCATAAAATGATGAAATTAAAATAGGCCAAAATAAAGCCAAGATGAAATTCATACATATCAGAATGTCACCTGAAGTCCAAACTAATAAAGTCTCAAAGCAGACTAAAAGGAGGACATGAAACTTCCCTTGAGCTTTCGAAGATGATAGAAAGTAAAATGATCCTTATAATAAAGTATAGATGAGTGGGAATAAATGTGAAAAGAAATTTTCACCTATGAAATGTCAATTCTATGTTTATCTCAGCTATAGAATTCCATACTATTATGTTCCAAGGAGCTATTTGAATGGGGAAGAACTATGATGTCAAAATGTATAAAAATACATATCTTATTTCTTATAGATGAAATAGTTTCTATGGATATTGTATTCATTGTTCTATCTTTGGTTATAAAGCTATTGACTGCAGGTAGAGGAATGGAATGAACTATTCATATAGACCTCAGAGACAAGTCAATACTCACCATCTACAACGTTTTGTTCTTAAAAACAAGTTCTATCCTCTGGAAAAATATTATCATTATAATGAACCTTTTCAAATGGAAAATATATTTTGAAATCCATCATTATCCTTCACTAAAAATAATATTTCATAGATGAAAAAGATGAAAATTGAAAAATACAGCCTTGTAGATGTAGCTCTCAATGATACTATGACTAGTAGTACTCAGATTCATGATAGTCGATGCTCCTCCCATATGATCTGAAATAAATTCCAATTAACAAATTTCATGAAAAATGTCGATAAGAAACTAAGATTTAGTAATTATTGTTCTTTAATGATCTAAGTCTCTAGAAGTACCTAAATGGACAATGATGGGATGAATAAGAATGTTGTTTTTTATGTGGAAGGGTTATTTCAAAATCTACTTAGTTTTATTCAATAGGATGACTCGGGAATTAAATGTGACATTCCATCAAAATTGATTCACTATAAAAGTAAGAATATGTGATTCTATCTTGAAGGTTAGCAGAATAGATGGAAAATTATATGAAGTTGATAGTAAAGAGAAAATTCTCTACATGAATATTGAATTATAAAACCAGTTGTTGAACTAGAGTTTGTTTTAACAACACATGATTTCATAGTACGTCATCATTTTAATGTAATTTAATAACTTGCACTAGATGCAACACCGAGTTCAAGCACACCACTACTTACCAAACTAGTTGTTTAATAAGCATTTATGAATAACATTAACTGAATTTTGAATTTTATATACTTCATATAATTTTAGAATTCATATTATGTATTTCTGAGACATAATCTAAGAACAAATTCATTTATTCAGATAAAAGAAGTATATTAAAAAAAATGAAAATTTACCACCTTTTAATAGATAACCTATTTCAAATCAAATATTTGACACTTTTATATATTCAATTTAATGAAATTTAATTCTTTTTTATAATAGGGACATAAAAATTTAGTTTTGATAAAATTTCTGTACTCTTCTGATAACTTTCATATTTTGATTAATAGTGGAAAAAACTAATTTTTTATTGAAACCAACTTTTTTTAATCCAAATAATTGACAGTGTTAAATTATGCATTTGAATGGTTTGAAAGTATAATTAGATTATATTTTAACCATATAATAAAATTTAGGTCATTATAATTAATTTAAAATTTAAATTTGACCTAAACACATGTCAATATTTGGATAGTTTTTACTTATTAAAAAAACCCACTTTTTGGTTTTGACAAGGAGAATTAATTTTAAATTAAAAAATGAAACTTTTATGTTTTCAATTTGGTAAAATAGAATTATTTTTTCAATTTGGAATATTAAAATTAGCTTAGGGTGAATTTTTGGTATTTTTATGAAAATGTTCAATTTTTGATGAATAGTGAAAACACTACGTTATTGTTTAAAATGGACATTTTATTTAAATAAGTATTTATATTATTTAATTTTATTTTTAGTAAAAATAAATATATTAAACCAATATATTTTTAATGTAATTAATTGTCGTCATTTTATAATTAAATTAGATGTATAAAATTTTGTTGATATTTTTAACGTCTTTTACCAACCTTCTAGGCACATTTGCAAATTTGCATGAAACAAAATTTTACCATTTCTGTGAATTGAATTTCAAAAATCCGAGTGACACGGTTGACATAAGTAAGTAAAATTTGGTTGAATATGATGAAAATATTTTTTGGTGAATAGTAATTTTTGTCTTTTATTTACTACGATTAAAAGTAAATAGAGTAATTAAAGGTAAAATTGATATTTTAATTACCCCAACCAATATACTAACTCTAGTGGATATGTTTATTTCGACCAAAAACAACCTTTGGAATAAAATATGATCCCTTTGGTCCCCCTGGATTAGATTAGGACATTTATTATTATTTTATTTAATGAAGAGTTAAAATGTTAAATTCAATGTTTAATTACTAAACCATTTTTCATACAATGTTATAAATAAGATAAATTAGACTATAAATATTAATGATTAATATATAGAGATTTCCTATATCATACTATTTTACTAATAATTTATAGACATTAAATAAATAAGTTTATTTATGACACAATGATGATGGAGTAATTACCTTTTTAACGAATGATTAAAATGATTGATATTATAAATAATAAAATAAATGTAAATTGAAACTTTTGATGCATTACACAAATTTTCTAGGTTAATATAAAATTTTATGGATGATTTAATGTATTTTCTTCTAAGTAAACATGTTTTTTTACATTCACAAAAACCAAATCCTAAGTATTGTCAAATTTGACATAAATGGGTTTTTAAAACAAATACTATATTAATAAATTATATAATATTCATAAAAATATATCATTTGGATAAAAGGATTATATAATGATAGATATTTAATTAATTAACTACTTGAGGTTCTCTTGTAATTTTATAGTCTGTTT
Source organism: Viscum album (assembly GCA_963277665.1). NCBI lineage: Eukaryota > Viridiplantae > Streptophyta > Magnoliopsida > Santalales > Viscaceae > Viscum > Viscum album. The sequence goes on from OY728128.1 coordinate 475,239,101, forward strand.
ATTATCCTTGTAATTTAAATATACAAGAATACATTGTAAAAGATAAACTATTTAAATAAGAGTTAAATCTAACAGATAAGGTTAATATGGGGACCTAAACATGTCCAAAACATATTCGTTGAGAGGATTTCGACCCATCCCCACCATAGAATCAATATAAATTTATTTGGAGCCATTATAAACCGAAAATAAATTTATAATAAAATTATATTTAAAGCTTTTCCTAAAGTGACCCTCAACTCTCTAATAAAAGGATACTACCCCTTATCTCAAAATCACATCTCCAAAGCCATTTAGCTAGGCCAACCCCTTCTCAAATATCTTACCAACTAACCTAAATTCATCCTATATTCCTTAACTTGAGAATAACACCAACCTATTGAACCCTTTTGTTCAAATCAAAAGGAAACACACAAAGAAGAGGTAATTATTTTATCACCTATTTCAATATTATTTTCTTCTTCCACATTCTCTTTCATTGTTATTTACATAAATAAATAATAACACCAGTACCTTATACATAATGTGATGTTATTATAAATATTTTACAATCATACTAACTAGTTTATCTATCTTATGAAATAAAATGTATAAATGTGTGCGTACGTATGACTTACTGTCTCCACGCCATGGTGTAACATGTTATTCAACACTATGTTTTTTTTGGATGGATATATTGATGAGTAATATGTATATAAATATTAAAAATTACATGCTAATTTCTCTATAAAATTAATATACCTTCCAATTATACAACTTTTAATTATTAAGAAAATGACATCGTCGCTCGGGTGTACATACAACATACCGTCTCCACGATGCGATGAGTTTCATTTCCAGGTTCCCCATTCAATGATGATTATAAAAATATATATTATTAATAATTATTTAATATATGAGATAATAATTCTATAATATATAAATATATGTACTTATATATATCTTATTCACTTAGTTCTATTCAATAGGATATGAAAACAGAAACAGCGTTTATGCGTATGTATGGCATACCATCTCCATAAATGGTGTTTTCCATTTCAGATATCTATATACTATACGTATTTATATTCTAAATATAGATTATATATAAATCATGTATTATATTCTGAATTTATTTAAACCATTATCTAAATGATAATATCAATAATAACAAGTTAATACAGGTATAATAAAAAAGTGATTAATACCCAAAATGTTCATTTAACATGGATATCATTATTAAATGGGTAGTATTAATTCATAAATGAATAATGTATGATATAATAAATATGAATATGGTTCTTGTATAATATAATAACATACTATTGTCATTATACAGGATGCTAAATGTACCCTCAACCAATGGAATGTGCAAAGTAAGGGTTAAATCCTCAATCTCATTATTATCCGAGATTGTTTATGTGTAAGTATTTTCTAGAAAATATTTATTATACATGCCCATGTTTGATAAAAGACTTTCAAAATTATTCTTTTTAACGTACTCTTTATCCAAAACATCATTTTAAATGTTTTAAATATTTATTCTTATAAATCTTTGTCATTAATGTCCATGTTTTCAAAATGGTTTTAATGATTTATTTATACGGGCATGAATGTTTTAAAAAGTTAATTCCGTTGAAAGGATTGAAAGTGGTATGAGGCACATTATATCAAAAATATATTTTAAATTTCAGTCTTTATAAATTGGAGACTTTTAAATTATTTCATGAAACATGGGTATTTCACTCAAGGAGTTTTACGGATCATTTTCAACTATATCATATCCTTTGCTGGGTATCATTCTTGATTGAGGTTTATTTGTTATAATACACTTTTCCATATTTTATTAAATGAGTTATGATATGTTTTATTTTGGATGTTATATTTTTATACCATTTATGGTTTATAAATAAAGTATTGACATTTTATATGCTAGTTTTAATACGAATGTTTATACTATATTTCAACAATTTCAAATAATAAATGTAGTGGACTTAGTAAATGATTGTGGAGCCTTCCATAGCTCCTCAATGCATCGATAGGTCTCATGAGACAAACTAGATTCTTGGAACAAGCCATTGAAAAAATATTATTTGTATTCTTTGCATGGGGCCTTGACTATGTGGTAATGATGTCTGGTGTTAGGCATTCACTCATTATGAAATTAATTATCACATGTGATTATTCGACTAGAGGAATATCCATGTTCATGTTTATATGGTAAATTTTTTTTTATTTTTTCCATATTAGTTTATGGTTTATATTTAAATGGATGTTGTTTTTATTACACATCCTCCCATAAACTTTTATGTCTTCCACTAATTTATTTACCCATACTAAGCATCTGAGGTCACCCCTTTCTTAGGTTTTGATTTCCCATGATTGTACGTAGTGTATTATGTTTGATATTTAGGGTTGAGATAGGGGAATAATGGTGTTCCCAATGTATTATTTATGTTTTGTTTTATTCATGAATTAATAATGTAACGTTCATGTATGTAATTTATTTTCCAGGACTACAAAAATTATCGGTTTTTAGGACATGATTCCTTGTAATCATGAAAATGTATTAAAATAATGCAAAAACTATGGGATTTTGGGGTCGAGGAGTTACAATTGGTATCCAAGGATGTTTAGTACAAACCTTGGAAACTAGATTCAGAAAAACTCTGATTAGGGAACATTACCCTAATATAGACTTTGAGGATTAGTATAGAAGAACTTCTAGAATTTTGGTAATATATATATTTTGGGTATTTTCTAAGTAATACATCCCTGCCTATATACGAGTACGTAAGGGCATCTATAGCATAGATTTACCTAGGAGTGAATACTCTGATAATGAGTTTCAGGTTTGACCTGAGGAAACATGGTATATTACAATGGGGCTTGCTACACTCTTGGTCATGACACTCCCAGGGGATATTCTTAGGATAATAAAATTTTCATTACAACCCATCATAAGGTATTTAGGAGTAAATTTTTCCTCAAAGAATTAATTTTCTATGATTATAGATTCCATGCATAATATTTTAAATTTACGTTAGGTATTTTACAAGTTTGTAATTGTGCATTGAGATTCGTAAACTAACCTAGTGTATGACATTGTTTAGAAATGAATCTGTAGATGGAATGAGAACTCCAGCAATATTCATGATCTAAAGAGTAAGAAGGATCATATAATTCATGGTATTAAGTCATAATATATATTGGAAATATTCTCCCATGTATTCTCATCATATGATTAAATAGTATCTTTTGTTAATAAGATAAGTTAATAATTATATTAGTCTTATGGCTTTGAAGGGAATCAAGAAAAGAAAAGGATGGTAGAGATAATGATGGATAAAGGGAAGAGGGGAAAGAATGATTTTCAAATATGTGATAATTGTGGAAAGAGTCACCTTGGTAAATTCTTGAAGGGAATGGGAGTTTATTATATGTGGGGAGAAAAAGGACACCAGTTATGTGATTATAAGGGTAAGAAAAAGGATTCAAATGTAGAATGCTTCATCTAAAAAGAATTTGGACACTACACTAATCATTGTCCAAATCATCAGAGTTTTCCCGAAATGATGTTATTGAACAATAATATGTTATGATACTACCACAGAAGAAGAGGAATGAATATTGTTCTTATGTTCTTATTAAATAATTATTTTAGTGTTGATTAAGTGATGTATTTGTTATAAGAATTATGGAAATAAATAAGGATTGTACTGGAGTAATATTTCATTGAGGATTTGAGATTATATGGTTCTCAGAAAAGTGACTCAATATCAAGTTATTCTTTTTTGAAAATACATGGTTAAAGGAAAGATAATCCTTATTATGGTTCTGGCATTGGGGTAGTAATTTTGGAATAATATATGATTGAATTGGATAAATTATATTCGATATTATTGACTACTTTGAAACTAATTAATTGTTTTTTTATTTCATTATTGTTGGAGTTTATAAAATTTTTGGATATAAGGAGTATATCTAGTATTCTACAATGAATAAGGGAGCATGAATGAGATCAATAAGGATTTTTTATAATTCAAGGTGTTACCATGATTTAAAAGAATACATGATAATGGTATTCATGTGTTATTATGTGGGAAAAGAGAACTTCCTTTTGTTTACCTTCCTTATAAATTAGGCATTGTGTGTTTGGACAGATGTATTTGGGGTAAGTCTAAAGGTTGGAAGGGATTATGATTGAAATTAGATATTATTGTTATGGTTAAATCCTTTTTTAATATTATTTTTGTATTGATATAAGAAGGACAACCCAGAGTTCAGGCAACAACCATTCTTGTTCGGCAAGGCCGTGAGACTCGAACCAGCAACCAAAGGGCAACAAGGGTGCATCACCACCACAACTGGCCTACATGATGTCCAGGTTTGAATAATGTAGTTTTATTAAATAGTCTGAAAAATGAATTATAAATTCATTTTTTTGTAATTCTATACGATGAAGATAAATAGAATTTTTTTTCATTCTATTATCATTTATAGTGAATGGTGAGTTTGTGGTAGGAATTAGTTTATGGACAGAACTCTACTTGTCAACAATATTTTTTACTCTTATTCTATGAATAAATTAATTCCTAAACATTATTGAAGAGATATTAAAACCAATAATATTTTATCCTAATACCTTATGTTTTGTTGAACTGATAATATTTTAAATCATCATAGATTTATGGATTTAAGGCCAACAATTTTGCACTTGGTTATGATTGATGACCTCAATCACTCCCTATAATTATTTACATTTTTCTGAAAATTATGTAACTCTAATTTCCACAGATTTTCTCCTAATTGAGATCATCATTTGGCGGTGACCTCTTCATTTTTCTTTCCCTCTTATAAAGAATAAATTTTATTATCCCAATATCTGATCTAGATTTTCTAAAAATGTATTTTTCTATTTTTATCCTTGTATTTTTGAAGAAAAAAAGTCAAATTTAGAGGGCATAATTTTTTTGTGGAGAGAAGAATGAAACAACCCATGATTTCATAGTACATTATCTCTTCAAAGTAATTCAATAACATGTGCTAGACGCAACACCGAATTCGAGTGCACTATGATTTACCAAACTAGCAGTTCAAAAAGTGGTTATGAATTATATTAATTGAATATTGAATTTTAAATACTCTATATAATTTTAGAATCCATATTATTTTTTTCTTAGACCTAATATACAAACAAATTCATTTTTTTCGGATAAAAGAAGTATTTTTCAAAAAATTGCAATTTTACAGACTTTTAATGGGGAACCATTTTAAAAACTAATATTTGAAAATTTTATATATTCAATTTAATGAAATTAAATTCTTATTTATAATCTGGACATAAAAATTTGTTCGGATAATTTTTGGTACTTTTCTGATAACATTGATATTTTGATGAATAGTGAAAAATACTATATTTTAATTGAAAACATCTTTTTTATATCCAAACAATTTATAGTTTTAAATTATGAATTTGAATGTTTTGGAAGTATAATTAGACTACATTTTTAACATTTAATACAATTTTGGCCATGATAAGTAATTTCACATTTAAATTTGAGATAAACACATTTCAATCTTTTGATAGTTTTTACATTTCAAAAAACCCACTTTTTTGGTTTTGACAACGGAAATTAAATTTTAATTAGTTAATGAAACTTCTATGTTTTTAATTGCGTAAAATGAATTCATTTTTAATTTGGAATATCAATGATAGATTTGGCTGAATTTTTTTATTTTTCTGAAAACATTCAATTTTTGAGGAATAGTGAAAACACTACATTATTGTTTAAAACGAACTTTTTATTTAAGTAATTATTTATTTTATTTAAATTTATTTTAAGTAAAAATAGATACATGATACTTATATAAGTTCAATGTCATTCATTGGTGTAATTTTAATATAATATTAGATATATAAAATTTTACTGATATTTTTAACGTGTTCTACACACCTTCTAGTAGCATTTGAAAATTTGCAAAAAATGAAATTTTACTCCTTCTGTGAATTGAATTTAAAAAATCTAGGAGACATGGTTGACATTAATATGTAAAATTTGGTTCAATAAGTTAAAAATGTATTTTTTGGTGAATAGTAACTTTTTCCTTTTATTTCCCACGTTTAAAAGTATATTGGGTAATTAAATGTAAAAATGATATTTTAATGATCCCAAAACGTGTCCTAATTCTATTAATTAATTGTATTTCAATACAAACCATTCACAATAATAATATATGTTCCTTTTTGTCAACATGGATAAGATTAAGACATTTATTATTATTTTATTTAAAGAAGATTTAAAAGTGTTAAATTGAAATTTTTATAACTAAATCATTTTTAATATAGGGTTATATAGATGAAAAATTTGACTATAAATATTCATTATAAATCTATAAATATTTCATAAAAATGGTATTTTATTTATAAATTTTAGAGATTAAATAATTAACTTTATTTATGACATAATGATGATACATTAATTACTTTATCAATGAAAGATTAAAATAATTGATATTATAAATATAAAAATCAATGTATATTGAAGATTTTGATTCCATCCACAAAATTTATATATTATTATGACATTCTAGAGATGATTCTAGTAATCTTGTTCAAAGTAATCATGCTATTATAAATTTCAACAAAACCAATATCTAAATAGTGTCAAAATTGACATAAATGAGTTTTGAAAACAAATACATTATTAATAAATGAATAATATTTTAAAAAATATACGGTTCAGCCAAAGGACTTATATAATGATAATAGGTCATTAATGAACCACTTTGGATTCTCTTGGATTTTTATAGTATGCTTATTAACCATTTATTATAATAATACAAGAGACAATGGTAAAAGTTAAACTATTTCACTAAGAGTTAAATCTAAAATACATGGTTAATATAGTAACCTAAACTTGTCTAAAACATTTTGGCTAAGATTTTTTCGACCCATCCCACATTAACTTATTAATAAATTATTTTGGATCCATTAGAAACTGCATATGATTTTATAATAAAATAATATTTCATACCATTCCAAAAGTGTCCCGCACCTCCCAAATAAAAGGGTAACACCCCTTCTCTCAAAATCACACATCCAATGCCATTTGGCTTGTCCAACCCCTATTAAATTTTCCTCCAAACATTCCTAAATTCAACATAGAGGACTTCCATTGTGCAAGAAGACAACCTATGTAGTTCCTTTTGTTCAAATCAAAATGAAACACCCAAAGAAGAGGTAATTATTTTATCACCTCTTTCAATGTTCTTTTCTTCTTCCACATTCTATTTCTTTGTTATTTCCATACCAAAATAATAACTCCAGTACCTTATACATATATTGATTTTTTTATAAATATGGTACAACCATAATCATTATTCTATCCATCATACGAATGATAATGTAACCATGAGTGTGTGCATACGTACGACTTACCGTCTACACGCCGTGGTGTAATTTGTTATTAAAAATATACTGTTTGGATAGATATAATTATGATTATAATTTATATAAAAAATGAAAACAACATTCTTATTTCAATGTTCAATTAATATACCACTCAATTCTACACCATTTAATCGTTAAGGAAATGATATTGTCCCTCATGTCTACGTACGACTTACCTTCTCCACGACGTGATGAGATTCATTTCTAGGATCTCCATTAAACGATGATTATATAGATATATATTTTTAATAAGTATGTAATTTATTAAATAATTATCCAACTATAGATATATATATATATACATACTTACATTTATCTTATTCACTTAGTTCCTTTCAATACAATATGATAACTGAAACATTGTTTATGCATATGTACGGCCTATCATCTCCATAAATGGTGTTTTCAATTTCATATATCTATATATAATACATATTTATATTCTAAATATATATATATATATATATCATGTTTTATATTCTGGAAGTATTTAAATCATGATCTAAATGATATGACCAAGATTAACAAGATAAAACATGTACGAAAAAGGAAGCGATTATTAAGCGAAATGATAATTTAACATGGAAATAATAATGAAATGGGTAGTCTAAATTCATAAATGAATCATGTATGATATAATAAATATGAATTTGGTACTATTATAATTTAATAACATACTCTTTTCATTATACAAGAGTTTAAACATAACCTCTACCAAAGAAACGTGGAAGGTAAGGTTTAATTCCTCAATCTTGTTATTATCTGAGAATGTTTATGTGTAAGTTGTTTCTAGGAAATATTTTTTATCCATGTCTAGGTTTCATAAAATATTTTTTTCAAAATTATTATTTAAATGTACTCTTTAACTAAAACATCATTTTAAATGATTTAGATATTCATTCTTATAAATCATTCTCATTAATGTCCTTGTTTTCAAAATGGTATTAAGGATTTATTTATATGGAAATCAATGATTCAAAATGTTAATTCATTTAAACTTTTCCAAAGTAGTATGTGAAACACTGATTCAAAAATATCATTTAAATGTCATCTTTAATAAATTTTTTTGGCTTTGAAATGATTTCATGAAAAGGTGTATTGCACTCAATGGGTTTTACTGATCATTTTCAAATATATCACCATCCATTGAAAGATATTATTCTTGATTGAGGTTGATTTATTATAATACAATTTTCCATATTTTTTAATGAGTTATGATATGTTTTCCTGTGGATGCTCTATTTTAATACCATTTTTGGTGTATGGATAAAGTATTAACATTTCATATACTATTTTTAATATGAATGTTTATGTTATGTTTCAACAATTTCATATCAGAAATGCATTCGACTTATTATATGATGGATAGATCCAAATAAATCTCCTCGATGCATTGGTAGGTCTAATGAGACAAACAAGTGTATTTTCGAAAGGCCTTGAAAAGAAATTTATTTGTAGTCTTGGCACGAGGCCTTGACTATGTGGTAATGATGTATTACATTAGGCATTCCCTCCTTGTGAAATTAATTATCACATGTGATTATTTCACTAGTAGAATATCCATGTTCATGTTTATATGGTAATATTTGGATTATTTTCTCCATATTAGGTTGATGTTTATATTTAAATGGATATTGTTTTTATTATTCATCATTCCTCAAAATATTATAGCTTCTGCTAAATTATTTACCCTTACCGAGCATTTGAGCTCACCCCTGTATTATGTTTTGTTTTCCACAAATTCCAAGAAGTGTATTATGTTCAATATGCAGGGTTAAGCTATGTAAAAAATGGCGTTATCAGTGGATTATTTATATTGTGTTTTATTTTTGTTCTTATGATGTAATGTTCATACATGAAATCTATTTTCCAATACTACTAAACCAATCGTTCCATTGGGTCTTGATTCCTTGTAATCATGCCAATGTAATAAAATATTACACCGACTTTGGACTTCTGAGGTCAGGGCATTACAGTATGGGTCAAACCAATCAACATGATAGTATAAATATATCTAAGCTGTGGATATTAATGGAAATCGTCAATTTGATGCATGAATGGGAAAATAATTATGATTCCTGCATTTGAGGGACGTTAGTTTTTAGTTTATATCATCAAAATAAGAAAAGGGAATCAAATCATCTTGATATCATCTATATGGATGTAGGTGATCAAATAAATGTTTCTTGAACACATGCAGTATGGTACATAACTCTTTTCATTAATGATTATAGAATAATGTATTTTGTGATGGTTATACATAATAAATGAAAACTGCTTTATTGAAAAAAAATATCACTGAATAGTCAAGAATGACATTGGATAGATAATCAATGTTCCGCGGCCTAAAAATGGTGGAGAATATCTATACATTGTGTTTGAAAACTACATGGGGGAACATGGGATAAAAAATGAGGTGGTTTATTTGATAATTCCATAGAAAAATGGAGTTGTTGAGCACTAGAATTGACAAGTGAAGAGTATGGCCATAACAATGCAGATTGAGACTCGTATATATTTCCAATACCAGAAAGAGTCTGTTCAAGGTAAAATTTATATTCAAAACTGAACAAAACTTTATATGGTGGAAACCAAGAAACCTTATGTTTTGTGGCATTGATAAAATCCCACTTTAATGTATTTTAGTGTTTTCTGAAGTAAATGATTTATCCAAAAAATGAATAAAATCAAGGAATATTTGGTGATACTAGTGATAAAGGAATATTCCTCAGATATTCAATGGATAGAAGATCCAAGAAATGTTTCAATAAAATTCTTGGAAAATTTTTGGAAAGTAGTGACATGAAGATCATTGAAGTAAAAACAACAAATTTAAAAAAATAATTATCATTCTGATGTGATAGAAGCTGATGATTAACAATGAAATAGAAAAAATAATAATATAGAAGTAGAGGAAGGCATTCAAAACATATAGGACTCTGATAACGATGTTGAATTAGTATAAGAATAAAAGGAAGACACAATGGCTGATGAAAATTATTCTAAACATCACTGAAGAAATCAAAGAGTAGAAATTCATTAATCTAACATCACTAGGGATTGGACAACTACAACACAAAAAAGGAGAATGGGAAATAGTGCACAATATTCATTACTTTCTATTTTGAAACCATCATAAATTTATGAATAGACAAATAATTAATCATGAGTTAAGGCTATGAATAAATAGTTGGACCAGATTGATAAGAACAAAACATGAGATCTATTTAAGAGACACGAGCCTCACATTCTGATTAGTATGAAGTGTATTTTAAAAAATAAATTAGATGAGCATGGAAATGTGATCAGGAATAAGGCAATATTGGGGTGTAAATTCTATTAACATATTGAAGGTTTTTATATTGAAGAAACATTTACACCGGTCGAAAGACAACCATCAATCAGACTATTTCATTACATAGAAATTGAAAGAGGATACAAAGTTTATCAAATGAATGTCAAGACAACTTTGTTAAATGGTGTTCTTGAAGAAGAAGTCTACACTGAAAATATAGTGATATTTCTTCTTGTTAAGGATGAAATGAAGGTTTTTAGATTAAATAAGCCTCTATATGGCCTAAAACAAGTTCCATGAGCATGGTACTTGTAGCTAGATTATTATCAGAAAATATTTGAATTTAATAGAAGATGAGTGGATCACAATCTTAATGAGAAGAATTCTCAGAATGATCAGTTCATGGTTTTGGTGCATGTAGAAGATATTATATTTAGAGGAAGTAGGAATAGAAACATGGATGAATTAGAAAATCACATCAAATCAGAATATAAAATATCTATTATTGGGGAACCTACATTAATCTTGTAATTGAATGTGATTTGGAGGAAATACTAAACATTCATTTCTCATGAAAAATATGTAACATAGTTACGAAAAAAATTCAATATGAATTACTCCAGAATAATGTCGACTCTGATTGTGGTTAGAAATAAGCATAGTAAGCATGAAGACACAACTTCTATAGATACCACACTATTCAGGAAAATCATCGGAAGATTATTGTACATTATTGTGACACGACTATATGTTTTCTTTTCAATATTCCTATAGGCCTAATTTTAATTTAATATGAAAGAAAAATATATGGATGAAGTGAAATGAATCATGAGGTACATTCAAACAACTCAAAATTATGTCATATAATTTACATTTGGATGGGACGGTTAACTATCATCATTTTTTGATGTTGGCTGGGATGGGGATGTTGTTGATAGAAAGTCCACAAGTGGTTGGGAATTATTTATAGAGAATAAAAGTGTGGGTTTTTTGAGTAATATATAAAAAATTACATCTCCTAGTAATGTTGATGCACAATATATATCATATACAAAGGCATGCACTCATCTACTGTGGACGAAGAAACAACAGAAATATATTTACGATGTGATATAATAACTAGTTGTGATTCACTGTGATAACACAAGCGTAATTGATCTTATGAAGAATAATTTCCAGAATTCTCATACAACAAACAAGGATATCATACATAACATTACTAAGGAATGATATGAACAATACATGATTAAAATTGATTATTTTTGAAATTTATGATCAAGTAGATGACATACTGACCAAGCCATTGTCAACACATGTGTTCTAATATCATCTATTTAACATCAGTATTCTACAACCTCCTAGTGGATGAGGAGCTTACAAAGGTTCACATCTCCCCAAATGTATTAATTTTTTTTTAATTTTTTTGTTGATGTATTTCAGGTTTATGGGGGATATATGATACATAAGGAATATAATTTATCCGATATGTGTGAAAATATGATTATTTGGGATTATATCCAATGGTGGTGAATGTGTATATTCAATGTTTTATGATTTATAAAAGGCGTTTTATGATTCAAAAGAGATGGAGGAAATATGAAATGTTATTTTAGTGGAAGGACATTAGAGAATAGAGGAATTTAAATTTTTTTTAATGGGGTAGAATGATGAGAATTTATAGAACAATTTGGTGTTAGATATTGAGTGAACTCAATTTATGCATCCCCTATGGTTTTCTACAATGTTCATTTCTCATGTAGACTTATAGAGTTGGATGAGTTGTATCTCCCATATCATGTTTTGGTTTTGTTTGTGGTTGTTTCTTCAATTAATTTATTTGTTGATAGAGAATAAACCCATAGGGGGAGATTATTGTAAATAAGGATGTTCTTTTTTGGGAATAGGGTATAGTTTGTGTTAGTTGTCAATAGTAATTTGGATTATCAAGGATTTTGTAGGTAATGTGTTCATATGATTGTGTATGAAAGAATTATTGAAGGTGGTGTACTTTCTAAGTGTTTGAAAAAAATTTGGGGCTCAAAATAAGGAGTTCTATTTTTTCAAAACGAATAAAATGATGAACCACATAGTGGGAATAGATCAAAGAACATGAAATATAGTAAGAGGAATGGAAGAACATAAGCCATGATGTGGGAATGGTTCGTGGAAAAAAATAATTGTTCGTGGTGAAGAATTATGGATCACTGAAACACCCACAGTACATAGAAGGAGTGGTGGTTCAAAGGATGGAATTTCAATTAGGAAAATGGGGAGGAGAGGTTCGTGAATGAGACAGTTCATGGGTTGGATTATCATTGGAGAAAACAAGGGAATGATCAGTTCATGGAAGTGTTTTACCACCGTAAATAGATGAGTGACAGTATGTGGACCGCATGTGGAAATGGTTTATATGATATGATAGACACATGGTGAGGGCAGTGTCTTATCAATGATTTGGGAATTCTAGGTTTAGTTGATTATGAGAAACTATTTTCCAATACAAGGAAATATAATCCCATTTTTATTAATATAGAAGATTGAACTTCATTTTGTAATTCATTTTTTTGGGAATTCGGAAAATTATGAAAGAGGTTCACATGAAAGAAATTTTTCCAAAGGGGTTTTTTGTAGTCTACAAATGGATGACAAGCACACAAAAGAGAGTCTGTATGCATTAGAGGAACCTGATCTTTGTTACTCTTGTTTTTTGGGGAGAATTTAATGTGGTATGTGGTGCAAGGTAGTACAAAAAGGAATAAGGTGGGTGAAAGAAAGTTTTTGGGGGAGAAGTCATTCAGCAGTGAAGAAGTAGTACTTGAGAGATTACGTGAAGTTATAACATGAATGTGGTTTGTTAAGGTGGTATGTGGCCATTTTTTGAAGAGGGAGTATATATAGGTGGTACATAGATGTGTTAAGAAGAGGTGATATATAGAGAACTTCTGTAAGTGGAAGAAGAAGGCTAGTTTTTGGAAAAGGAGTTCACGAACAAACAATACATGGAAAATTAGATTACATCTACATGGTAAAACATAAATTCTGCATTTCATCTATATTTATTTAACGATACATGATTTAATTCCAACCCATTGGTGTTACCATAAAGTCGAAAAACTATGTTTAGATTCTTCAGAGAAAAGTGGGAAAGGGGGTGTCAATATAAGTGATTGGAGGGACACATTATTCTATCCCAAAAACCTGGTAAAGTATGTGTTCCCAGCATAGAGTGATATTCTAAACATTTTTAATCAATAAATTTTGAATATTAGTGGAATTTGGTATGACTGGAAGCCTATTGGCATATGTTCCATAGACATACACCTTATTGGGGAACCAAGTAAAATTGATGTGTCTTCAATTTACATGTGATTATTTGTTTTATGAACATTTTCTTCAAAATGTTTAAAAAGTTCCTACCAATGTGGGATTAAGATCCATTAGTATAAAAGAAAAAATTTCACACCCTTATTCACCCCTCCCCTCTTAGATTATTTTGAGGTCGTTAATTTCTTACACCATCATGTTCTTTATTAGAAAGAGAGAGACATCTCAATGAAATGAAAAATATTATTTGGGTCCCTTAATCTCATTTTGTTAATATATTCCCTTTGAACATCAACATAGACATAAAACTTGTGAGATTTTAAATTGATTTTGATCGAGAAAACCCACTAGAACATAACCATAAAAAATCATCTCCCAATGCCTTCAAACTCCTCTTTAGTTTAATTTCTACTAAAAAGGAGGGAAACATATGAAAAATAGGGTTTTTTCTCTTTTCATTTATAAAACTATCCAACAAATTACATAACCCCAGTCATACAATATTCCAAAGTGAACATTCTACCTCAAGTTATGTTCCTAAGATACCAGGACGCTCTCTGACACTAATGAATTCCCTAAAAAGGCTTTCACCTTACCTGTCCCTAATGGAATATTCCACGATCTATGGGGATACAAAACTAAATGATAATCGTCTGGGTCTCTAATTTTGATTGGAATTAAACCATCGAGCATTATATTAAATTGTTACGTTCTTTAAAATGATAATCAGGCCAGGAGTCTTCACAAAGGGGTCACACATAGGTTATTAAATTGGGATCCCAATTCGACCATGCAACTTATTATAGCACCCCATTCATTATGGTTCCCTAAACAGTAACCCATCAACACAGGTCACTGACCTCCTCACCACTAACAAACCGGACATAAACATAAATTATTATAGTCTTTTTGAACTATAATTCACATTCAGGTATATTTTCTGGATAATGTTTCTTATAAATAAAAAATATATAACAAAGTAAACCAACACATTAAAGTGGATACTGAATCTCAATATCAATTTTCCATGAAGGGAAACAAGTTATAAAAACATAACAACATTTTAGGAAAAACTCAAATTCTTTCATGATAACATTTTAATTGTCCTTAGAAATATTCAGACCTATGAACAAATTCTAGAACATGGAATGTGAAAAAATAAGCATAGTAAGGGACATTAAAAAAATTCTAGTCCATAGAAAACATGAAAACCCATTAAATTTTTTGTCATAAAAAACTAAATTTTAAACATAGAAAAATCAAATCTGTGACTTAGGAAATCATTTCCATATCACTATTATGGTCACCCATACATATGGATTAACCATACCATCGATTTCCACCAACATAGTTCCAAATTCATTAGAGAGATATAATGGGGATCACCCTTCAAATAATGTATATCAAACTCAACCAATTCTCATGAGCTATAATAGTGCTTAATCATACATATAAGCTATATCAGGCTCAATCATGATCTATAGTGGGGATCATCCCTTCTTATAAGATATATCCGGACAACCTGATAAATGGTAACCTACCAAAACAAAAATAACATTGAATTTTTAACATGTTACACATAAAATTTAATTTTCATTCATATGAAAAAAATTTACGTTATTTATAAAACCAATCCATTTTCGAAATAATATTTAAAACATCTATAAAAGTGATTTTTGAATCAATGTGTCTTATACCACATTAAAACAAGTAAAATAAAATTAAAAAATAACATTTAAAATCATTTATGCCTATATAAATAATTCTATAACACAATTTTGAAATGATGGACATGAATTATAATGACATATATGAATAAATCATTAAAATATTTAAATCAATGATTTATTTAAAGAGTGACACACATAAAACCTTAAAAATAATCTAGTTGAAAACATTTCAATGCAAATTAAAATAGACATAGAATTTTTTATATATTTAATATATATATCCATATAAATAAATATGTAAAATACTATCCAATATATTGAAATGGAGAAAGTATTAATTCAATAAACATTAAAAGAACACCTTACCACATTGAACATTTACATCATAAACCCAGTAAAGTAATAATATTTATCAAAACAATAAATGTGTTGATTATAAATAAAGTAATTATATAACAAGTCAAAAGGGTTGTATATTCATCTCATGAATGAAAGTGGGTGTAGAACATCAATCAATGCATCAATGAAAGAATATTGACACTTAGTCCCTTAACATATGTCTGGCTCATCAAATATGTTCTTTATATCCCAGGATAATAAAATTATGTTAATTATTTACCATATTTACAACCTTTTCAGGTTTATTATTCATTTTATATCACTTATTGACATGCTATACCAATAAATTAATTGTGTATGTTTGTGTCATACATTTTGAGGATAATTTGTACATTAGTCCAAAATGACTTAGGTAGGTCAATTATGGCCAAGGAGGTGATTAGTCCCTAATCACCAGAATAATAGTCAAGAAATAAAAAAAATTTAAAACCAATTATACTTTTTAATGTATTTAAAAAATATGGTTATGAGAAATGTACTATATTACAATAATGGAGTCATTAAGCCATACGTACACATGAGGAACATTTCAATTTTACAATGATCATTATGGAATTAAGGTAAGTATTATTTTAATCTCCCAAAATGATAATAATATCAATAATATCTTATTAATCATTAAAAATTAGGACATATTTATCATCTGTGTGATTTGGTAATGAAAAATGAATCACATCTCTTCAGGGAGCTGATAGTTCACAAGTATACTTTAACGCCATTATTATTTTAATGTCAAGATAAAAAAGTATTTATTTGATATATTATTATTAGAAAAAGATACATATTTCATAAATAGAATGATAAACATTAATTCCATATTTATATCAAGAAATTAAAAACGGTAATGGAAAATATAATATATTAGTTTGTGGATGTGATAGTTCACACACACACAGAAATTATTAATTCGTTCCCCAATTGACGGAATAATAGATGGATTTTGGAGATGATATTAACATAATAACATATAACTATATTTAGGAAAATTTAGTTATTATCTCCTCATTATTTCATAACATCTTATGGAAGTTTATGATGAAATAAAACAAAATCAGTTAAATAAATATAATACCTTCACTTCAGATGATCTCCTTTGATTAACAGTTTCACAACTCTAAGGAAGGTACTATGAATAAAATAAGTTATCTAAAATTTTGGGAGAGAGTATAGGAATGTATTTTGGATGATCATGGCCTAGAAAAATAGGATTGGAGTTTTGAAGCATATAGAGTAGTGAGTTCCATTTCATAAGAGAGGGGATGTGCATTCTGGGAAATCATCAAAATATTAATTTAATATACATTAAATTTCTTTTGAAAATGGGTAAAAAGTGATTTATTTAGATGATATGTCGATTTTGTGTTGAATAACATTAATTCAATTAAAAATATATTTGTTTTGACTATTTTTAAACCTTTTCTTTTTATTTTAACCCTTATTAATTATAACCGTAATGTCTTATAAGTTACACTTTGAGGGAAAATATAATTTCAATAATGTTCCAACAGACCTATAAATGTGTCATTTATGACATTTTATGTATTATCCATTCTAGTTGGAATTATATTATATTTTTATAAATTATATATCATTTAATAAAGTATTATATATTTTAAAACATTATTAGTGTTATTTTTCAAACTATTCAATATTAGTGTTTTTGCAACTATCCTATCAACTATTTATATATGAAAAAACTGCATTAAAACATCCTAAAATGTCAAATTCATCATTTAAAATCATGTATGGAATTAATGTTTTTTAAAAATACTATTTTCTACATTTTTAATATCATTTTTTCGGTTCTTCTAGTAATGAAGAAATTAGTACATCATCATTGTATAACCATTTAAAGTAATTATTTTTTAACTAAAAATTATAAGTAAATTTCCATGATGTATATAATCCTTTAATATTCCTATAATATATATATTTTTGAACGGATCCCACGTATAACCCCATATTAAAATTCATTACCTTATAAAAACTCGGTTGTGACATCATTTGTCCTCTCTATGAATATAATAATATAAATGTTTTACTCACACCGAATTGGCTTCCAAAGGTAATAACTTCAACCCAAGGATTATTTTGGTCAATAAAATTTTTCAATTAAAAATGGAATAATTTATTGTGATTTTAGTTTAGTTCTAATATTATTATTTACCCTAAATTACTTGATTTACCCTTAACTGTGGTAAAATAATAGTGAAGTTGTTATTAACGAAAAATTATTCTTATCTAATTAGACTATATATCTCATACTAATTAAAAACATGTATGTATATTTTTTGAAATTCAATTCATAGAAGTGGATATAATAATTTAAAATTAATCTCATAGATGATTGTTCAATTTCCAACTACCACCTCTCATGGTGTCCATTATGATGGAACTGTAATTATATATGATATATATATGATATTTACATTATCTTTATTCTTCTATGATACTTTTTAATAATATAACTTTATTCATTTTATGTTGTATATATATGATAATTTCATTTGAGGATGTGTGGACTACCGCCCCCTCAATGTGATATGACTCATTCTTACCATACATGGAACATATAAAGGATGGTTTCAATAAACTTATTTAACATATATAGAATATGATATTATACTAGACTAATAATATAACTATGTATCATTTTTTTCATTCCTTTATAAATGTATAAAAGAAAATTAAAGTAGCGTTCATGCATACCTACGGCTTACCGTCTCCATGAACTGTGAATTTCATTTTCATATATCCAAATGATATGGACTATTCTAAAATCATTGACATTATATATATATATATATGATATATATGATATCTAAATAAGGAAAATCATTCTAGAGAAAATGTAATTTTGACCACATGGATAATTTTTAATTATAACAAGTTCATTTTTGACTCAATTATCAAACATCAACCAAATGTCAGATATGAACTGAAATATTTATCTAATTGTTATAGCAAGGTAGTAATTGATATAAAATGATTATTTAACTTGAAAATATTCGTTATGAATATATAAACATACATATTTATATTATTCAGGAATAATAAGGAACATTTAAGATAAGTCCAACATGAGGTAAGGGGTTTAATCTGACTTTTTATTCTCGTGAGATTCATGCCTTATGTTCCACTATTTTCTTATGTTTGGTGTATATACTACCAATTATTTTATAATTGGTGTAAATAAATTAATTCATGGGTATTTAAATTTACATTTTATTATCCTTTCTTCATGGTGGCTATGTTTCATAAGTTACCAAATCGGTAAGGCAACCTTTCTCCCTAATCATTTAGTCAATGACTTCTTTTATCTTATGTATTTTAAAATCCATTTTTCTTATGTTGGTATATGTTCTTATATATCCTTATTGATGTACATTTTTTCTCCATGGATGAGATACCCTTTTCTATCTCATCAACTCATATTCTTAATTTTAATGTGATGTCGTATGATTGTCTCATATCTATAAGTGAACTTTTTAACCAAATTTCAATAAAATGGGTTAAACATCTACTTCTTGATTATATCATGAGATTAATAGGATGGAATGACCACTGATTTTTTAACAGTTAATATCCATTTATAATGGGTGTATTATTATTATTCACAGATAATTATGTCATTGAATTATCCTTAATCTAAAGATACAATCATTGTAAGGGACATTATCTCAATTTTCATTCAATTATGACTTATTTGTTTTTATAAATCAATTCACATTCTTATGGTTTACATACATCCCTTTGACATATTATATCATAAATATCCTTATTCTCTTAATATGTTAATCATTATTTAATGTTCTTCTACAATTATTTTTATTCAAGTATTTTCTAATGTGGTAAGGGACTCTTTAACTAAAACATAGTTTTAAATGTTTTAATTATTGATTCTTCTAAATACTTCTCCGAAATGTCCATGTTTTCAAAATGGTTTATAGTATTTATGTTTTTTGGATTTAATGTTTTAAAATACTTATTCCTTTAAAAGAATCAATGTGATATGGGAAACATTGATTAAAAAATATCATTATTATTTATTTTGAATGATTTTGATAAAGGTTTAATAAAGCATTTATTATGTGGATATCTTGAAATGAAGAATTGTGATTGTAATGGGGAAATTTTATCTTTCTTTTATGTTGGTTTTATTTGTTATTAATATGTTTTATATCATTTAAATTTTTTACATATATGAGTTGTGTTGTGACAAACCTAGGCAGGGTGAAGCCAAGATAGAACTCCAATGCATTGAGTAACATGATGGAGGTAAATGCTACTGTTTCTCCTAAGAGATTTAGGAAATATACTATGATGGGTATTCCAAATGTAACTCCCTATGTAGCTGCGAAATATAAAATGTAATTATGATATGTATGCCACATGTTACGGTTATTATTTATCATTTCTATGTGTTATTCACAAATATTAAGATATCATGAGGTAAGTTAAAGAAATTATGTATTGTATGTTTTTATGGACTAATGTTTTCTGTCATTATGTTTTATACCTTACTAATATTTCTTTTGCCATCCCATGTTTTTGAAATGTTTTCGCAAGATGTATAGATGAATAGGGTCAATGATGGGATCAAGGAAAATTCATGATGTATAAAAAATAGAACTATACATGTTTATTTTTTAAGATTTGTTATTTTATTGAAAAAAATAGTTACTGAGTTGATGTGTCTACATGTAATATTCATGATTTTTTGTATATGTTATGACCAAATTTTCTAGATATCTATTCCTAAATAGATCCTCAATGTTATTTCTTGATTTAAATCAAGTTTAATTAGTGTTTTAAGGTTGGGGCCTTATAAAAAAAGGAATCGTGTGATAGCAATAATATTAAAAAGGGTCCAAGGTAATTATTACCAAGGTATCCATTACCTCTAGGGTCGATCAAAAAATAGTAATATTTTCTAGCATCGATAAATGGTTAAGAGTTCAATCCAATGGTTTTTTCCCATGGAATTCTATAATATTAGAATTCTAATCAAGTCCATGGAATTGATCCAAGGTGAAGTTGGAAAAGCAATGATAAGGACCAAGTGTATATCCAAGACACTACATGTTCATAAATATCAGGTTAGATCTAATGAGTGTATCAATGGAAATATAAAATAATAATTAATGGGTCTTATACTGTCTTACCAAGCATCCACAAGTAGAAAACGATCGAGTTCCAATGTGGCGTATCAACTATTGAAATTAGCATCACTAAATTGGAATGGAATACAAAAGTGCTAAAGAAATTACATATGAAATCTAAGGCTACATTGAGTATGAACAATCCTTTAATAGTGAGAAGGTCCATTTTCTATACGAACAATATAATCGATTAATTATATAATTATTCCATGACATATTCATTTAATTTAATAAGTAAATTGGTTCAATCCATTTCCTTTAATTAGTTTGATAAAGTTAATAGGACATGAAAGAAATTTGTTCCTTAATCATATTTGTTTTATTTTGTTCTCTAAGTTACATTTTATTAACATTAAATGGTATTCTAAGGATGTTCTACCATTTATTATTCATTTATAATTAACTAGGCCTAGTGATATCCTTAATGTACTTTCCAATTAACCATTTAAACATTAATTAATTAATTCTATAACATTCCTCAAAAGGATCAAGTGATACATTCACATGTGATATCCATTAATAGTTCATAGATTAAATTGAAAACATACCTTTATAAAGGTCAAGTGAAATAACACCCGACCAGTAGTGCAGATAGGCTTAAAAAGATACTGAAAGCATAATTAAGGGAATCACTAGACAATGTGTGGATAACATTGATGATGAAACCTCCAACTAAATGAGTTTTTTAAAAAGGTTCGTAGAATATGGTTTTAATTACAATAATTAAGCTATGAGATTTTAATATTCCCCAATTGATGAAATTAATGCATGGACAACTACGACAATTTATAAAATGATGAAACTTGATGGATGAGTCATCAACCACCTATACTATCCTCATATATCTCTTGTCATCCATTAGCATCATTTAGTTTGGCATGGATTTGAATAAATATGAATGGATCAATACCATTAAAATAGGTCAAAAGATCCTATATCTAAATATCATTTTTGATGGATATGAGTATGAATGATGTTTAATATAGAGTTTTGTACATACAGATTCACATCCTTTGTGATTAATGGATATCAAATCTTACTTGAAATCAATTACTGGGACTGAAAAATATGAAATAAGGGTTTGAGTGCTCAATGTAAAAGAGGGGAGTCCCTACTATCTTCTATAATGATCCAAGGAGAAAGGTTTTTCAAAATATTAGATCATTTAGGTAAAAATTGAAATTTCACAAAAATAAAGGGGTGGATGATTGTCCAAACCATGCACCAACTATGAAATGATCAAAATATTGGAATATAACCCTCTTGGTTAGGGAAACCATACAATAATGGTTAAAATATCACATGCTAAAGACTGTTGAAATTTCACATCGGAATATGGCCTCAGGAAATCGGTTGGAAAAACAACGCACCTTGCATCACTCCACAATCTGTCCAAACATGGGTAAGAGAGGCCATGCGGGATGGGTCTCATTGTTTTTACTAAACATGAAGCCCATTGTTTTTATCTATTTCTCAATGTTCTTAACTACAAATAACCCCAAGACACCCACAAAACTATCATGAAATAATTTGGCATATGTATTATATTCAAAATAGGTGAATAGAAATAATGTAAAAGGATCCATTCCTGAGGTAAAACTAGTTTATTTCATTCTTCCCCCCTTAAAAAAACTAGTACCAAAGTTCAAAATACATGGTTGTAGAAAAATTATCTAAAAAAACTCTAGCCATTGGGTATGTTCGCCGGCCTCACGCTCCCAACTCACATCCTATAAATGATTTAGTATCCATAACATCCATTCTAAAGGGACATACAATCCATGAAGTGGCTTCATGACCTATTCAATATTTTATAAAATATTCTCCTCAAATTTAGAATCAAAATATAGATCAACCTCACATGGATCAATAGTGTGATTCAAATCTTCAGGATAATAGTGAAGGTATAAAACATAGAAGACATCATGCATGACATAATATCATTGAGGTAACAACAATCGATAGAATACTAGTTTTAATATATAATAAATCTCAAAAGAGAATATATATTTAAGGGAAATATTTCCTTAACTCTATATCCATCTATTACCAAGACAATGTGATACCTCTCGGAGAATGAGATCCCCAACCTCGAACTCTATAGGTTATCGATGGCGACAATCATACTATTTATTCTAATAATGAGTTGTAGACAAACACTTTATATTCAAATAAACCTACTACAATGTCTCTGAGAACAATGAGGCCCCAGTATAGAGGCCTCTTCTTCTCCTATCCATCACATGGGTGAATGAAATGGACTACCTTAGAAGATCTCAAAATGATCCCACATGAATTGCTTTCTAATAGAAATTGTTGTATGAAAATGCGATGATAGGGATACACTTCTTCGTAGAACCTATAAAATCCCAAAATAATTTCGATATAATGTCCTAAAACACTAGAATCATCTATTACATCTAGATACCCCATTGTGGGTTAATTTCTTTGCTTAGAAGAACCTATGTACACATTGTCTTCTACAACCCCTTCCATAACAGTGATGTGAATTGAGCATCCCTGTGTGAATCTATAGTACATGGGACCACGAGTAGTTGGATGATCGCATAGACATAAAATATTCCTAGATCATCATATTAGAAACACTACCATTTATGAATGAAGTGGACTAATATTTTTCAGTCTGTCAATGAATACCCAAACTTCATCGCTACCTCGAGGTGACCTCGGTAAGCAGACTAAAAAATCTATAGAAACATTTTCCCATTTCTGTTCTAGAATTGGAATGATCTGTAAAAATCCTAATGGTTTCTAGTTTTATACATTCTCCTATGGATAGGTGTAACACCAAATGATAGTTCCTTCTATTTAGTGTTTTATTCCTAGCCACAAATACTAGAATCACATATCTCGATACATTTTGGATATCCATGGATGAACATTCCCCTGAGATGTGTGGGAATCCCGCATTAGTTTTTTTCTCATATCTCTATAAACCCATACATGTCAATATATATGTTGGATGCCTTCTCATTCCACATATCAATCCTAATGAAGGACCCCTCTCATAATACTCTCATGGAGAACCAAGATATTAAGATCTTAAAACTGTCCACTCTACCCCTTTTCAATGAGGGAAGAGGTATTTTATAATTCCATGATATATAACTACTCATGGCTATCATAAACTCAAGATGTAGCTCAAATAATGTTTTCCATAAATTTCTATTTGTCACTGGCTACCCAAACATCGTATTCATGTGTTTTATGACTCAGTGAATCAGCTACTGAATGACCCATTCTAGGAATATAGGAAAGATCAAAATTTAAGGTCCAAAGATATTCAACCCATCCTCACATCATTATATTTAATTCAAAATTTGTAAAGATATATTCAAATATCATGTGGTATGTATACACCACAAAGTGATAACATAATAGATATGTTCTCAAATAAAGTAAGGAATGTACAAATTCTTCTAGGTCAAGGTCTACGTTAGATAATTTCTCTCATGAGGCCTCAATTTACAAGATCTATACAAAATGATTCTTTTGTCCATTATTAGAACCATACATTGGCCGATTCTAGATGCAGTATATAATACCATATAGCCTCATCTAGGCTATGTATGAATTAGAATATGTGTTGAAATGAGCCATCCATTCAACTGATGAAAGGGTTTCTCGTAATCTTCTATCCGTAGGAACATAACACCTTTATTTTTAAGAATAATAAGATGTGAAACAAGGCATGGATAGCATTTTTAAAAGAATTTTAATATCTAATGATCCCCATAAATTATAGTATATCAATCAATTTATTTGTTTTATTCTACTAAACAACTACACTAAACCTTTATAAGTCAAATGAAACACCTAATTCAAAGATAATATGTCCCAAGAAGTGTATTTGGTCAATCCAGAAGTGGGATATATCAATCATGGAATAATTATCTTTCTCTCACAGGGTATTCAAAATGATATCAAGATTATTAGAATGGTCTCTATGAGGGTGTTAATACACAAATATGTTCTCCACATATACTTTGAAAAAGGAATACAAATTTTGGTAGAACACCCTATTAAATAATTCCTTGAAAATGGAATGTGTGATCATAATACCGAAAGAAATAACAATAGATTTATACAAAAAATAATTCCCATTGAATTAGGTATGATTTTTGTATGATGTTCTTACTCACACATGATGGATTCCTGATCTTAGGTTTATTTGGAAGGCCCCCAATATTTATAGAACTTTTAAAATTGATCATCTATATGTGGTAGTGGATACCAGTTCTTGATAATAAGATGGTTCAATTTTCCCTAATCCATGTATTAATGAAGGTTCATATTAGCCATCTTGGTTAAAAGAATGATTAAATACTCAGTGTATGTTATAATACAAATTAATCCTTTTTAATCAAGATCCTATAACAATATCTTGAGTCTATTTAGATCCTTTGGAGCCATCCTGTATCGAGGAATTGACACTAGAGCTACTCCTTGATCAAGACCAATCACAAACTATACCTCTCTCTCAAGAGGTAATTTAGAAAAATCATCGGGATAGAATTCCATGAAATTCTTTATTACCAATGGGAATTCAATCCGATGTAAACCCTAATCCTACTCCAAGAGATTATAATCCTTTGAGTTCACTTCACCTAGACCGTGATACTCAGGTCCATCTCTACTAGCCTGGACATCCGACTCACACTTGTATAGTTAGGTGATTCCATATATTGATGTAAATGATACCCTATGATGATACCAGTCAACAATGTCATGATATTGGAAAAACTAATCCACCCTGATAATGACATTGAAACCTGTAAGTTTGAGAATAAATTGGTTCCATTAGAAAGGGAAATTTTCCACATCCAGGTTATAGACTCTGCATTGGCGTATTCCCTCTAGTCGTACCCATTATTGTTTATCTAAGGTCATTACACTGTAGTAATAATGAATTTATATCATGAGACATTATATGTTAGATAAGGATACCATGGATTGTGATGCACCAGTATCGAATATTTCATATACTATAATGGGGGCTACTAGAATATTATCATGTAATGTAGATGTTCATGTAGTCTAATCCTCAGGTATAAAATATAAAACATGAATCTATCCTGATGCAAAACCCTATACTGAAATTGGACTACCCAATGTATTACTACTCTATCAACAATAATTCTCTGATGTCTACCTACCATTGCCCAGATATCCTCCTCATCCATTCATACCAATTCTACTCCAACTCCCCACATTACATGGCATAAATGAACCGACCCATTGAAGGTTGAGCTGCTACAGATCTTCTTCCACTGGAAGAAGTCAAAATGGTCCAATAGAATCTAAATTTTTTACCATAAATCTCAAATCATGACACTTCATCAAGATTCTATCACACTAAGGAATAAGATTCACCTACATTCCGCACACGGATGGCTTATATCATAGCTTCCAATGTTGATACTCGGACATCCTCTATTCTGATGTAAATCAATGATAAAACATCTATTTCCAATGGAATAACTACTATCCCACCTCATAAGTGATATTATATTCCTGTTACTCTCGACCTCCTTAAAATTAATCTTAGTGATAAGAGCATTATTAATGATCCTAGAGAAATTAGTTAGGTGAAAACATTGAACTGGGTATTGATGGAATTCTAGATCCCATCCTTGAAATGTATATCATGAAAAATTTCATCACATTATAATTGTGGTACAAAGTGTCATAACTTGGTAAAATATGAAGAATAAAACATGATTGACATAAAACCCAACCATAGATTCCTTAACTCATTATCTTGGTTAGATCACAAGGATCTATAAATGATTTATTCACATAAAGAATTATGAAAATAAGACTATATCTTGCTCGGATGGTGATCTGTATGGGGAATCACATCCCAACAGAGCATGGATGAATCATGAAGTGTGAAGTTTGAAATAATGTCCCTTCTAGATGGAGGCATATCCATATTCACAAAGGTAAACAAGGTAACCTCCTTCCAATTCACAACATCCTTTTTACATCCATCCCCTAGAAATGTAAGAGTATGATGTTGATGGAAATCATGAGTCTGATCATCTATTATAGGTGATGGTCATGGAGCACCCTACACAAACTGCCTCTGATGTTAGAAAATAACATGAAACTGGGAATTAGTGACCAAATCATGTATAAATAGAAGTACCACAATTTACATTCATAGTGGTAAGACTGGTAGCTATGTCCCCACCATGTATAGATCATGGCCATCACCACCCTCTTGGAACACGTCACAAGAATTCCATGGTGGAATATGACTAAAAATACATATAAAAACCCTTATATCATGATTAAGAACATATATAATCACTAGGAGAGTATAAAATCGAAATAAGGGCTGACTACCAAAGAATTACTACCCCATATACCCATAGAGATGGTCAGTTATTGGAATGTGTTTCAGTTAAATTATAGGGGTTCCAGCATTTGAAGGGTCAATAGAACCATTCCTCTGCATTTAATGGAAACCGTTTAATTTTAGGTTGATTTTCATATTTTAATCTTTCATTTTCTTATAAACTAATATAAAAAATATGATTATATTTTATTGTAATTCCCGTTCTTTTTGGGCTCATACACTTTATCACTGAATTAAACACCCATTTAATCTCAATTTATCTTTATCTACATTATGTCTTAGGATGTAACATGTCATATATGATGCATTGACCTGGTAAACAACCACTTCTAACCCACAAAGACCCATGAGACAAATGAATAGAAACTAGAAATTAATAAATCACTACCAAAGTGTATCATAGGGATTACATAACTACCCTAGAATCACTAAACAATCATAAGAAAAATAAGAAAATTTAAACAGTTTAATCCACTTGTATGTAATGGAATATACATGGAATGTTAATTTTATCTTCCTACAATGATGCATGTAAAAATAATACCTTCCCTTACATCATTAGGCCAAGGATGAAATAAGAACATCAATTAGAATAATAATAATAACCAATACATAACATGTGCATCACCCTATAGTGAACAGATAATAACTATAATAGTGAAGATAATAATTATAATTATAAATAATGGAAGTTAGAATTTACCCCAAACCTTGGTTAGCTGCACATAATCAATGCTCACAACTGATTTAAAATATATTCCTACTCTCTTGTTTATTTTATCGTAATTGTAAATAAATAAAGGATCCTCTCTAAAATCCCTTTTTGATACCCCAAACACGAGTTTCACTCAATGGTTTATTGATCCTCGTTGGACACATGGATTCATGTGCATGTCTAAGGATTCTAGAGGTTTCTAACTAGAAACATGGGCCTATGGTGTGTCTATGGGGGGAGTATTCCCTCATTACTAGATTGTAGAACAATAAGTGAATATAAAAATATTTAAATAGAGAAAGGAGTATAGTACAAAAGTAGCATAACTAATGTATATAAGAATAATAAAAAACTAAATTAATTGATATTAATTATAGAAAGATGATGATAATGAATGTCACATTTCTATAATGTAGGAAAATTGGTTTACATGGCAGTAGTAAATACATTCAATAAAAATAATGATAAAAAATCTAAAACTATCCAAGAACATTGAGCTCATACTCGGTTATATGCTACCATGCTCTATCCTGTGAAAGAAGCCAATATCAGGTCACAAAAGTAGGACACTCCACCATGTCAAAACGTGCATGCATGTAATCTTACTGGGTACTAATGGAGGCCTATATAGAGCATTAAATAAATCTCATTAGACTACCACCAATGAAATCTATGTCATTCAGTTTTTGTAATATAAACTAAAATAGTGTTCATTGATGCATATATAAAATTAATGTAAATAACCATGTATCATTTTCAGCCTCATTTGGTGTCAGAACATGTAATAATTCCATTTATTAATTATGTTCCAATTTATATAGTAATTCACATGAGGTATAATGAGAAACAATATTATTTCAAGATAATAATAATAATGGATCCAAGAATAACAATGCATTATGTGACAATGAAAATAGCAAACAAGATCCTAGGTAATAACTAAGGAATCCTTAATATGAGGGGTAAATCCAAATCAGTAATATTATAATGCTTGGATAAAAGCATAAGAGTTTAATCTTGAGGGAATATCCCCTGGTATTCCTCAATAATGAGATTCTAAATGGGTATATGGAATTCATACATGGTAAATTAGTATAAGAAATGACTTCTCCCAAGGGTGTATCCGTGACACCACAATTCTATAGATGTAATGTGTGATCCAATGTGTGTATCTAGGGTACCACATATCAGTATACATCATGCTAGATCCAAGTAGTGCATTCAAGAAATCCTATAATAATAATGGACAGATCCTATTATATCATACCAGGAATCCATATGTAGATAATAATTGAGTTCCAAGGTGGGTATAAATGATGGAAATAGAAATCCCTAAATAAAAATTTAATCCATGAGTGGAAAGGAAATTCCCTCAGGAATCCAGGTCTTGCTCGACTCTGACAACTCCTACAATAATGAGTATATAATTATGAAACAGGAATTGTATAATTTATTCATCAATAAATTAGGAAATTCAATAATCATTCCATTTAATAAGTCATTTGGTTCATGTTTTTTCCTTTCATTATGGTGAAAATTATAATAGGAAATGAACCTATTTATTTCATTAATAACATTTCATTTATTTTGTCTACACCTTTACATTTCATTAAAATGATAATGATGAAGAATAATGTTATTCAATTTAGTATTAATATTTATTGCACATGTACTAGTGACATCCATATTATGCATTCCAAATAACCATTTAAACATTCATTAATTAACTATAATGATTACCTTAGAAGGTTCAAGTGACATTTTCACATGTAATATCCATTAACACATTATTTATTTAATTAATTATTATATTGATAAAGGTTAGGTAGATTCATACCTGAATAGTTGTGCTTTTAGGATTAATAGGATACTAAAATCATAATAAGGGGAATCACCCATGTGTTGGATAGTGTCAAGGATGAAACCTTTAATGAAATGAATATCTATTAAAAATGGTCTTAGAAATCATCTCTAATGAATATAACATAGTCAATTGATTTTAATAGGCCACACTCGATGAAATCGGTGAGTAGTAAACTATGAAAATGTGTAAAGTGACGAATCTTGAGGGATGAGTCATATACCAAATTAATCTCATATGACCCTCATCATCCAAAATCTTCCTTTTAGTTTGGTTTGGATAATAATAATAATAATAATGGATCAATCACCTAAATTTTTGGAATATGAGCCTACATCTACATAGTGTTATTGAGGAAAAGAATAATGATGAATGGATAAAAATGAATCAACTACATACCAATGCACATCCATAATGATGAAGCATGGACAAATGATACTTCAGATTGGAGGTTGATATCAAAAAATATGAATGGAGGGTTTAAGAGATCAAAGAGGGAGAGGAGAGCCTCTACTCTCCACTAGAATGATACAAGTTGGAAGTAGTGCCAAAATTGTATATCATTATGGAAAAAGGGAAATTTCAACCAAAGAATAGGGGCACAAAATTTGGATGCGTGGTAGAAAAAATAATATGAAAACCGTGTAAGGATCACTGGTTTGGAAGGTAACCCACACAAATATGCTCCACAATAAGGGAAACCATGTACACACTGTGTGAATCTCATCTTCCAAAAACTAAAAACATTTTATATGACTGTGAGGTTAATAGTTTATGGTTATGGAAAAATTGTGCACCCTACATCACCCAAATATCCAACCCTACATGATTACGAGAAACTATGTGGGTTGGGTCACTGGGTTTCTAATAACCATACAACCATTTTTTATCGCACAACCGAGTTTCGGAGCCTTGAAAATTTCCCAAGCACAACAAAACTATTATGAAATCATTATAAATCTATATTAGGTCCAAAATAGTGAATTAGAACAAAATTAAAAGGGTCTATACATGAGATAAATTTTGTGTTCGTACAATATGTGATTAGAAAAAATCAAGAAAATAATATTTTTATAACCCACAATTGATTATTTGTTAATTATTTATAAAATATAGAGGTAGAGTAATATATTAAATTCTATAATATAGAATATAATAAATACATTCTTTATGATTATTTCAGGAATTTAATGAGTGAAATCACATCGAATATATTGATATTTAAAAAATATGATTATCAATATTTCTTACCAATTATATATTTAAAAAAATTGTTTATAATTTAAAATAAATATATAATGAAGGCACATGTTCAAGAATTATTAATTGGGATTTATATTTTAGAATAGAGTTTATGAAAGAGAAATCTATGATTTCATACTTCAGAATAAAAATATTTTTGTTAATTTTGATAAGAATTATTTATAAAATTATTGATATAATAATTGGAAATTATGGGGTTTATAATCAAAGGGGATATTTTATTTCATTTAAGTATCAACTTATTATATACTATAAGTGTGATATATTATTTGAAATATTTAATTTTTTTATGATTATCATAGTAAAATTCATAAAATGGTGAAAAAATGAAGCCAACTGAATCACAATGATTAAGGATGATGTTCAATAAAAATAATAAATACTAATATTAGAACTAACTAACCATCTAATTAATATGTTGTGCCATGC
This sequence comes from Viscum album, assembly GCA_963277665.1. NCBI lineage: Eukaryota > Viridiplantae > Streptophyta > Magnoliopsida > Santalales > Viscaceae > Viscum > Viscum album. The sequence continues at coordinate 475,271,036 of OY728128.1, forward strand.
TTATGATTTGTGTTATATATTATTACCTATTACCATTGGATTCCTTGAATTTAATACTATTTCATAGATTTTTTTTCATTTTAGATGGAATTTAAATGGTTTTCTCTTAACAAAAAAATGTTTGCTACCAATAGAGCCAATTTTATTCAGAGGGTGGAATAACTAAATTCATGAGATAAAATTCATACATTTTTAATGTCTGTGGAAGTAAACATATGAAATATATGTGTTCTCTTGGAATTTAGATCGTTAGTTGTGATTTTTGATATCTTTTTTGTTGAAAGTAATGATAAAATACAATGTGACATAGTCATGGGTCTATATTTAATAATGATTGATATTATTTTTGATGGATTGTTTTGGAGCTTGTGAAATATTGATGATTGATCCTAGATATAGTATGATAGATGATATTTATGTGTGATGCTAGGGGTACTAGGGGGTTAGGATGAGTTTCAAGTGGGTATTTCTCATAAATTAAATTTAAATCATTATATATGATTACATATTGTATAGAGGGTGGAATTATATTTATATATTTTTGTTTATAAATTCTGGATAATGTTCATTGTTTTTCATTGGTAGTGAATCCTTTATTCTGTATCTTAGACCGAGTCCTAGTCTAACAAGATGATTAATAAAATGATAAATGTAACAAACAAATAGACAAGGTTAGTTATCAATAATCTCAAATTATCATGATATAATTGATAATATAGTTATAAAATTAATAGTATCATCATTTATTGACCTATAAGACTAGAAAGAGAATTTTTAATTATATTAATTAAAGGTATATAACTACTAATATTAAACATGATTCTTGTATACATGCTAGATAGATGGGATATATTAGTGGACGTCGGCCACATGTGATTATAGTGTTATCATAGTCTAAGGAAATATTGATTCCCATAGTGTGGTTGTTCATGGTATTATGTAATATCCTCATTTTATATGGTTTACAACCCAATTTAAGAGGGAAAAAGACATTGAAATAAATTTTCGTGTTTTTTCTATAACATCCATAGTCATAGGGGAATCGATGGTGAACTTCATCCTCTCTACCAATCTCCCTTTTAACATAGATGTGTAGGAGTATCATGATTTATTGTTGATGGAGGTATAGGTTGTGTTGATTCTATATTTGTGATGGATAAAATATCAGTAAATACTTATTAATGTGTTACAAAAACATGAGGAATAACACATACTTTTATTTTCACATGGGAGTTTCTTCTTCATATATGTGTAGTCAATCAAGTTGTGATGGAATAACAAAAAATCAATCACAAACCCAAAAAACTAAAACACACAGACATTGTAGAGGCTTTCAAGAATACATTTATTTATTACAAAAATAAATTGAAAATTTGATACTTTTTAATTCACATGATGTAGTATTGATGGTGATACTATTTCATGAGGATTCAAATGACTTTTAGAAGGGTTGATAATTAGATTTGTGGAGTTAGGCCATGAGAGTGATAAAACAAAATGGAGAAGCAGAAGAATAGGATGTCCATTTATATATATATATATATATTAGATATTTAATGATTTATATCCATGTGTTACTTAGTCTACAATCAATGTTAAAGATGAGAGATAATAACTGCAAATTTATGTGATGAGTTCGTGTCATTAGATTATTAATCAGGGTTTAGTATGACTATTTCACCCTTTTCATGAGAGGTTTCAGAAATGATCGTTCTATATTTTGGTTTTAGTATCACCAAATTTATATATAATATTTTTTTAATATAAATAGGTACAAGAGAATGCATTATGTTACTAGATTGGAGGTGTTTTCGACAAGATATCAATAGTTACTGGAGTTTATCCTAATATTGTAGGGTTTTTTGGTATATTATGTTTTATACTAGTATTATTTTTTTTAATAATGATATAAAATGTTTTTTATTGAATATTAATATTTTTTATGATTGGATGTTGGTTATAATAATCTTATCTATTACGAAATAAAATATATAGTGGGTAATTAGCCTAATATTTATTGTTGATATACCTATAGTGAATGTTGAAACAAGTAGAATTTTAAAGGGAATCATAACATATCATTCTTAATTTTTTCTCATAGGTGGTTTTATTTAGCTAGAAGGGGTTATGAAAAATTTATATAAAAGGATGATGTTTAAGTGATTGGTTAGATGTTCAAATTAGGAACTACTAAGGATGATTGGGTTGGTAAGGAAATCATATCATATGGGAAAAATAAATGTTGTAAATAAGGTAGACCAGATTATACAGTAGATTTCTTGGACAACTATAATATGATTAAAGGTACTTATTTTTTAAACTAAGAACGCTAAATGATATGAATTATTATGTGTGGAATGTCACTAGGATATGATAATGCATCATTTACACTCTTTGAATTTTTTATTTGTATTTTTTTTATCAAAAACCACTTTGTGTAAATGTTGGAACCACCCCAATCATAGATTACTTATTAAAAAACAAAAAAAAATGATAGATTTTAACAAATTCATTAGCCTGTTGGGATAAACAAATTCCAAAATTCAATCTTAAAGAGACACACCTCCTCGGGCCACAAACCGTGAGCTATATCAAAGTCAACACTCCATCATCTCAGTATTCCAACCATCAGATAACCCTGATCAGTAGACTCTGACACACCCAAACACCAATAATCATCAACCAAACCATCATGAACCACCCTCTAGAGACCTTCCTCAACCATGCTAGATTTATTCATTCTACATTCACAAACAATTGCTTCAACTATCACAAATTGAATCAATGAAATCACCATCGATTCACCCTTTTCAACACCTTAGACTCTAACACCTCACCAGAAACGGAAATACTCCCACCATAATGACCTCACTGAGCACACATAAGATATTAACACACAAAATACCACAAATAACTTCACTGATAGCATAGAATATGACATACCAAGAAAATATAACATACTGGTAACTGACGATACAATTTCATACTAACTGAAGTCATGCATGGAGCCCCAACATTAGCCTCACCACTAATCCAAAAACATCAAAGATAAAATTCCATTCCTGACAATTTATTTTTATGTCATATTATATGGGGATGGTGTAGGTGTAAGTCATCTATCAGTTATTAGAATGGATTCGATCATCATGATATTGGAGTTAACATGTCCTCCTATAGATAAATGTTGTGACTGTGGGTTCTCATTTTTTTTGATAGAAGATGAATAATATTCAATTAGTAGAGAGAATGTTTCATCCTTATTCAACTAATTTAACCAGGTCAGTAGTTATCAAACCCCCACAAGTGTAATAAATATGGTATTATTTTCTTTTGAATGTTGGATTAATTAGAAGTGAGATTGAAAAAACATTGTGAAATGTTAGTGTACATTTGGGAGCCCATTCCAAGACCAAACATTATTGCAATATTACCTGAAAAAAACAATAGAAGATGGTTTTTACATACCATGATCAATAGAGAGGTGATCAGGTGGAAAGATGATAGCATATTGATATTCTATTTTCTCAAGGAAAAATACTTCAACATGACTGTGGAGGTGTTCAACATCATGTCCATATTCTTTGTAGAGTTATGATTGGATTGATCCATCCTTTTATTTTTTTAATCAATATTGGGGTCAGAAATATTTTGAGTTATTATTTCGCCATAATTTATTAGGGATTATAACTTTTTTTATCTAGAAGTTATGCATACTTTATTTCGCCTACCATTTTCCATCCATTAGGACATATTGTAAAGAAGACTCTAATCCCATTGGAATTGAATTTTTTGGTAGGTGGTTGAGATAGTTTTTATAAGGTATGTAGATATTTTTAATTGATGTTGGGGAAAACTACTCTTTAGGAAACATACTATGTTTATATATTCATCTTTACAAAATCATCCATGGAATATATTTTTTATCTTTGGTTCAAAAATTAATGTATTTCTTCAGTATGAATTTCATCTTATATAATGATGTTTGTGACCAGGAAGTATTCTCTAATGAGTGGGACCCTTAATTAGGTTGTTGTCCTATTCAGTTTCCACATTCCATAATAGATTAGTCATTTTTCAGTTTTATAATGGTTTTATCGAGTATAGTTTCTATGGGTTATTGAATCATACCCTGATTTCATCCCTTATGTGGTTATATAGTCACCCTCAATTTTAGAAACTATTCTCTTGAAATATCTCTAAACACACAATTATCATATTTTTATGGTCTATTTTATGAATTTCATTCCTTGATATGATAGATGTGGATTTATATCAACATAATTTTACAATAGGATTTTATTGGGCTGACTGTGTCATCATGGTGGATCTAATTTAGTTTTTTAAGATGGCATATGGCTGTTTATTGTAATGTGAAAATTATTTTTGTTTAAATAAGGTGATGGTGAAGAAGAACTGTCCTCTCTCATGGATTTATGATCCATTTAATCTATTGAAGTGGGATATCTTGTTCTCAATGATTGATTAGGGTTATTGATATCATCTAATGTGTGTGAAGGATGAGAATATCCCAAATAAATCAATCATATTTTTTTGGGAATTATTCAATTTTTATGTTACTTGCTATTTAGAATGCTCTCTCAATGTTCACTGGATTGATTAATTCTGCGTTATTTGAGTTTTCTACTACTGTTTCATTCTTTTTATAGATGGAATCATTTTGTTTTAAGCATTTTATAAGTAAAATGTATAGAATCAATGGGATATATAGGGTTTTCATCAATTTCAAAAGAAACATGGGATAGTTTGGATGTGTGAGTTATAGGATCATCAGTTTTATTTCATGGTTCTTTTCATATATTAACAAAGTGTATTCATGTACCTATGAATATTGAGGGTATTATTTTGTAGGCATCCCCATAAATTGTTGTAGTGGTGTAGATTTTCATTATTAAAATTTCCAATTATAGGTGTAATGTCCAAGAATTAACATATATTATTACCCTATAATATCATCTACTAGAATAGATTAATTTTTTTTGGAACTAACAGTTTCTCAGTTTCATTCAATTATTTGAAGGGGATGATGGTATGTACATGGGTCCTTTGTTTCTCAAGGTTGGGAGTTTCAATAGAGGATCATTGTAACTCATACAAAAATTATATAGTTTTTTGATGATGTAGAAATGGGTTTTTATCTTATAAGACTTGGATGTTATTATATCATTTATATAACTATTTTACCTATGATATTTTTCTTCGTAAAGTGCTAATTTATTTAATTTATTGGTAATACTATATCATCAATGAGTGTTTTCTGATCCTAAACAATAAAAAGAGACTGATGTTTGTCTTATATTATCAAGATTTAAATTTTTTTAAGTAACACTGGATGGGGTCACTACCTCATTAGTATTTTGGTGTTTCTATTAAACATGGTAATCAGAGTGTTGGGGATGATGCATTTTGATTAAAATCATGTGTTTGTTTTTCCATGAGTCAACAGATTTATAGATAGTGATAGAGTTATTTATTTTTTTGTTACTAGATATCTAATTATTTTATGGAATTTCTTGTTTATATCAATGTAAAATGATTTAATATTTTATTCCCATTGAGTATGAGTCTAATCTTTGGGAACCTAAGGAAGTGGTTTGGAATGAATCAATTATCTGCAGTTATTAAAGGGAATTATTTTCATTCCATCAATAATATGTGAGGTTGTTCTCAAGGAGTTCTATACTTTACCCAAGTGGTACATCTTAGGGTGATGATATTTGTCATCCTCGAAGAGATTGTTTTTGGTTATCTAGGTTAAATAAATTAGTTTTGGTTTTCCATATCAATTGTTGTTCTTATAGTTATTTAATGATTAGAATCGAGTACCTAGGGGATGAATTAATCCAATCGATATTCCCCAGTGGAAGTGGGGTGTAATTTCAATGATCTTAGAAACTTGTTGACCGATATCGCATGGTGGTTATGATTTTATATTGGTTCTCTGGATTGTCTAATTGATTTAGCTAACTTGATGGAAAATAAGGTAAACTCGATTGAGGCACTTTCAAGGTAGTATACTGAGGATATAGTGAGACATCATTGGGGGTTGGCGACATTCATATCTGATCATGAAACTTATTTTACATTAAGGTTATAAATGGGTCTCCAACATTTTTTTTGGATCTCAATTATTCCTTATCAATAATTTATATATATAGATAGATAGTAAGATAGACTAGACATCTACAAATTATAAGTGGTGTTGAGAACATGAATTCTCTTTCTTCTGTGGTTTTTGGGTGATATCTATATAATTATTGGTGTTTCATTACAGAAAATTTCATAACATTAATGTTTTCATTAGTTCTTATAAATCTAGGTATTATTAATCATGTTCTTCTCAATTTGATGGTCTTATGTCGTATAATCATATATTCTTGGAATAAAATTTCTATAAACTATGATAATAAAATTTTTGGTGATATATTAGTGACTTTTGATAGTGTATCATCATCTGATGTCCTACAATGGTAATATGAGTTGACATCTGATGTTTAACATCATAATTCATGTGTTATTTATAGTTTATCCTGTATATGGAAAGTGAATTATTATTCATTGATTTAGATAATACCATAGGTTCTTTGGACCATTTAATGTGTTTTATTATGTAAAATTTATGGAATATAATTTAGAACTACATCCATAGATGAATTTATATTATGATGTCTTCTATGGATCACATACCCATCGATATCTCCATAATAATCCCTATATCATTGACTAGGGTGAGTTGGTTGTTAAATATGATGTGGTAATTAAATAGCCACCTAATGATATTATGGACCATCACAAAAACATGTTATTAACGAAACACTTAAAATATTTTATGCAATATATCTATTTAAATAAGTTTTATTTCCTCGATATGTTCATTAACATACAATAATGAGTTTATATAAACAATAATGTACATCTGATATATTATTATTAACCATGACACTTATTTCCAACCCACTAGATTGGTGTTTATAAATTGGACTAACTAAATTATGATATATTATTTTATACACACGTATAAAATATTCTCAATTAATATCAATAGGTTATATCTTAAAAAAAAGAATTCAAAGGTAAACAGATGTGTTTTTTCTAAAAATATTTTTTATGCAAGGAATATGTTTTTATATTATTATATTAAATCAATAACTATTAGGGAATGTTTTTAATGAAATGTTTAAGAATCAAATTTAATAATTTATTTTTTTAGATTCACCTAAAGTATTTTAATATGAATTAAATAAGAATAAATATAGTGTTATACTAGAAAAATATTTTTTTTTGTACAAAATAATTTGTTTTGTTGAATTATATCTAAATCAAATTTTAACACTTTTTGAAATTAAAAATAATAAAATTGTTTCCATTTTTTGAATCATCAAGTATAACTTTTTTAATTACGTCAATTTATTTTTTCTAATATTAATAATTACTTTTGGAAATAAATGATTTTTATGTTATTGGTTGAAAGGTAAAAGGTGGTGTTAATCTAAAGAGATATGGTTTAAAATAACAATAAATCTATTCAACAGACTATTAATTTTTTTAAATTTCAACAAAAATTATTTAAAATTCAAAATCATGATTTTTTAAACAATAAATTTAATATAAAATTAGTTAACTTAAAGGTATCATTTATTTTCAAGAGTGTCACAATCCTAACATATAAAAATGAACTTAATATTCTATCTTATATGCATAATTTGAGCCACTAATCTCAAAAAATATTATCAAAAATACTATACCAACATATTTATCCAAGGATTTTAGTTTTCGGTCATCCATTATGTCCCATAGATGAATCCTTATGGTTCTTTTCAAATAAGTATACCTAAAAAAGATATATATTATCATACAAATTTATATGATGTTTCTTTTTTAAAACATTTTATAAATGGTTTATAACTATAATAAATTGATTTAATCATTATCATCATTATAATTATTTTTTATGTCATTATTATTGTTTGTTAAACTACATACTATCAATTTTAAAATGATATTGTCCCTCATATGTATATGTGAAATACCGCATTTTTTAAGAAATTTGATTTAATTTTTTTTCCACTATACATAGATGGTAATAACGTTAAATTGAATGGATATGTAAAATAATTATGATAAAAATTTTCTTTATTAAATGTGAATTATTTTTTAACTTTCTTTCATTTCTTTTATTAATGATTAGACACATTATTCAGGTTTATGTAAGAACTACCGTCTCTAAAAGGTGATGTGATCTGTTTTTCATTACCAATTTTTAGGATTGGTTATAAAAGTGTATATAATTAATAAATATGAATATTTTGAAACTATTAATATTCTAGAGACATTGATACATTGACCATAGAGGATGGAATCAAATCTTTAAACCCAAACATTCATGGATAACATACTACTTCTCACTCAAATGATCATTTTTATAATAAATTTTTATTAATGTGATAAACAGAAATTATAAAGTTGTGATATATATATATATATATATATATCAATTATGAATATGTATCTAGAATAGCTATATAAAACATAGGTACTTATTTTATATGATTCTTGACCAAGTATAATGAAATATTAGACTTGGGGTAAGGGTTTATATTGCAATATAATTAATTTTTTGGATTTTCTATGAAAAATGACTATTGAGGGTAAATATATTGATAATTTATTTTAAACCAAAATTTATTTTTATCATATAGTTATTTAGGTATTTTTAAACTATTAATAAAATTTTCTTCTCTTTTTTACATTCAATTATTGGGATTTTTTAGGAAATTAATATCTTATTTCCTATTTCATTGATGAAAACATTATTCCTTATCAATGTTCTTATCATTTTTTCCAAGAATGTTATTAACTATAATCAAATTCTTATTTCAAACAATTTTTGAAACATATATAACTTCAATTTAAATTATTTAAATGGAAACAACTTTTTGTTTTCTGAATGAGGTAATTTTATCTTTTTATAAAAAATATAAATAAAATCATTCATTTAAAATTTACCAAATGAATTTCCATTCCCACCTATATATATATTATTTAATTTAAATATTACAATATATTTTTTCTTCATTAATATAAAAAAATTCTCAATATTTTATGAATTTTAAGTTTATTAATATACTAAAATGAATGTTTAATATTAGTATTTTCTTGAAATGTTAAAATTCTATTTTTATGGTATTTTTAATATATCATTAAATCATTGTTTTTCATGAGTATAATGAAACGAGGATGAATTATATTTTAAAAATTAAATTTTAATTGGTGATAAAATTATTCAATTAAGAAAAAATATATTAATTTAATGAAATATATTTATATCTTGTAAAGTAAGTATCCTGAGGAAATGATATATCTACTAAAAGAGAAATTGATCAATATGAACTAAAAAATTCATAATTAATTGATTAATATTAATAATGATTAATTTATTGATGTCAGATTTAATATGTATATGAGGTGGATTTTAAATTAATGACAATGCACACCATATGCTATGTAATTTCAGAAATAAACTTATAATTTTCCTTAAATCCCCCTCAATTTCATAATAGGATTCATATTATATACCTTGATGTCACCATTATCTATGAAATTAGATTATTGTAGAAACACTAGTTTTTATGTAAAATTTGAATAAATTGAAATACCATTTATTTTTAATTTAAAAAAAACTTAAATATTATTGGAATTAGTTTTATCCTAGAAAATGAAATAAAAGAATAAGATGATAAGGTGCATTAAGAACACCACCATTGGTTTACATATTCAAAATGATCAAAATATAAGTAAAAATAGACAACATATATTTTATAAGAAACCATTCGTAACAATACAATATTAACTATAATGCACAATGGATATATTTAGAGAAAGATAGAGTACTAAGAGAATTCAACCTGATTATTGATCACATTAGATAACTAAATAATTTTCACATGATTTTTTGATTCTTATGACTCAAAAATGGGTAATTTTATTGTCCCCACCTTATCTAATGTCGTTTTAGAGGATTTAAATGTTTAATGGATCCATGATAACTTCATAAGGTTTATAAAATAAAAAATTCAATACATACCATTTCCACCATCCTTTATTCCTCTAGGGTGAAATTTCTATCCATCGAGTATTGAGTAGGCTGAAAAAACTATTTAAGATACTATAGACCCCACTAGTTATAGAGTGGGAATCACTATAAAGATGGTGGACCACCAATAACATTGGAAATTATGTCCAATTCTACTACCTGGCTATAATTTTTACTCTATATATCTACTAATAACTTCAATCATGGACCAATTGAATGAACTTATAGGCGCATAATCCACCCATCTACTGGCTGTGAGAATATATTTAAATAAACTAAAAAAGAATCCTGAAAATAACTATGATAAATTATTTTTAACACTAAAAGGTGTTTGTGGTTATTAAAACACTACCAATAGGGTGTGGTTCAAAATATCTAATTTTTATTATGAAAAAAACATAACAAAAAAAGAAAAAATTGATTAATATTGACTTATGAAAGGATTTATTTTAAATTAATAAATTCAGGTAATTTTCACAATTAATTTAAATATTTTAAAATTAAATTCAAAAAATATGTTAGTTATTTTAAATACCCACATGATATAAAATAAATTGAATTTAATAAAGTAAATATTAAATTATTTTTATAATTTTATGCTCTATTACAATTATAAAAACATAATTTGGATTTAAATATTATAGCTGAAAAAAATTCCATCATATCAATAAGGGAGAAAAAAATCATATTTTAAAATGTTGAATGTAAAAATACATTTTTAATTTTAAAATTATTAATAATTTTAAAATAATTATTGAATAATAAATGTGTCCCATTTCATGTGCTCAATTTATGAAACAAAATTATAGAAATATGAAAATAAATCAGAAACATTGCTGAATAAAAAAATACATTCAATAAGCTCATAATTTAGACCAAAATAGTCATTTCAACTAATAAAATTTTAGAATATAGAAAATGGATGGTTCATTATAAATTAATGACATAAAATTTAGAGGATCCAAAAAACAATTATATACAAGAGTTAAATGAAAAATCATAAAATAATTAAATAGAGTACATTAAATTCATGATTTCTCTATGATAATAGTGAATTGAAATTATTGAATCTAAATAGATAATTACTATAAAAATATTGACATTGAATTTCCATAAAAAAATTTCGAAAAAATATTGGAAAAAGTTAAATTTTTGAGTGATTTTTTATCAATACATGATTTAAGATATTTTTATCAAAATTCAATCCTATATTATAATGTTTAGGTGAATTATCCAAAGTTAATCCCCTAGGATTGATGAAATGTATTGTGAGGTAAAATCAAAAAACTTATTAAGGTAGTAATGATTGGGTTAATGATCATCTAACCCTTTTCAAGATTTATATATTTAGGTGTTTTTATGACAAAATAATAATTAAATGTATGTATATAAAGAGGGGTGAATTTTTTATGAAAAATCAATGACATAATAATTTAACAAACATGATGGTTTTAAAATAATAACCATGATAAAAATATCAAACCCTCTTTTTGAGAAATTATCAAATCATTTTGGATGTTAGATAAATATTTATATAACAATTTGAGTGAATATATAGTATTTATGTAAATATATTTCACTTAAAATATCAATTAAATCATTAAAAAAATTTCATAGTATTGAGATATTTAATGGTAAACGTAAATGGTAAATCATGTATAGAACCTAATGAAAACAATGAAAATAAAATTAATCAATAACATAAGGCCTAAATTTAGAGGAAAAATCTTTCATTGTATACTATTATCACCAATAAGGGTAACTAAAATATCATTATTTTGTATTTATAGAAAATTGAATTCATAAAAAATGGGTTATAAGAGAAATATATATAAGATAATAAACATTTTTGGAAGATTCTCAATTAAAATTATTTTTGAATTAAATATATTGATGTGGATGAATAAATAATACAAGGATAAAGAATATATAAACAGCATATGAATCCATAAAGAGTCCATTTATCTAAAAAAGTGTCAGATATTGATTCAGGTATAAATATTATGATGGATTTTAAATGTATAACATCTGATAACATAGATAATAAAATATTATAAATAGGAAAATAGATTCAAACATTGAGGATAAAGATTCCAATCAAAATAATCCCTCTACATTAAACGAATCATCAATTTGAGGTCAAAGAGCAATGAAGATAAAGGGAAAAATTGAGATTCATATTCAATAAAAGAGTGTGGCGGTATGATAATAATAAGGGAGATTTGTCATAAGGCACAACAAATAATAATCAAAATATTTATAAACAAATGTTCATAATGTTATCTACTGAAATAAATTTATATGAATGATAAATTATTAATATATACATGATAAAAATATTTAGAATTATTAAAAAATAATTAATAAATTATAATATGAAACAACAAGATGTATATATACCTATGGCCTTACTCATTTAGTTTTCTCAATATATGACATGAAATTTATATTTTTTTAAGACAGATAAACTTAAGGAAGACATCAAAAATTAATCTCAAGCACCCAATATCCATGTAATATCTATATCTTTGGGTTTTCACCGTGATTCATTTTTTATATAATTTAATCATAGTGAAATTAGTACCCACAAAAATATGGGCCCAAAAATTCTTTCTATGTGAAATTTTTGAGTCCAAACATGTTTAACATATGAAATTTCATTATAGTACTTAAAATAAAATTAAATGAGATTTGTATCAATTTTTTAATGCAATAATGAAAAATATTTCAATGACAATCATAAATAATATACACAATTTTTTGAATAAAATTTAATGTTTTATTTTATCAGATTACTCTTACAAATGTGGTAGTATTTTTTAGTAACATATTTAAATTGTGAGAAAACCAATTTTTTACATGATTTTTTTATCATAAGCATTTTTTTGTCTTATTTCATTTATATTGAATTTATAAAGATAATCATTGTAATCTCTAACGCCTAAATAAATATTTTTAGCACTAGGTATATCTCTTAATATAAAAGTTAAGTCTTCATTTTCTTATAAGGTTTATTCTTTTCTAATGATTCCTTATTATATTTCTTTTTGTGATTTTTTAAAATTGTGGTATGTTCATAAAAATCCTAACAGAGTTAATCTCTATAAAATTTATGATATTTGACGTTTTAATGGATTTATTAGAAAGAGTATGTAAGATAATTATAACTTGAACAACTGTCCTAATCACATGTGTGTTTTGAGGACTTGAGACATTTTCGATTAACTAGTTTGGATTATTTTATTTCATTATTTATTTTACATGTTTAAGGAATTTATTTTCCTTATTATATTTTTACAAAATATTGGATATATATAATAAAATTAACTTTATTTCTGTAAGAGGCATCATATTTTTTTAAAAAAATTATTTTATTAATTTCATTCACATTCATTTCATATTTTAGGTGTTCTACTTTCAAGTTATCTAATAATTAATTTGAAAGACATTGACATCTTCAAATAATATTATATTTATTTATTTCAATTATGGTACTGATGTTACCTAAAGTTTTCAAGTACTCAACAAGGACAACAATATCTATTACATGAAATTTTTTAAATAAATATCGTCAACAAGATATTTTATTCCATTAAAGTATCTATTAATGAAACTAATCCCCTCAGTCATAAATTAATTGTAATTCATTACAAAACAATCAAAATATTGGTGGTACATATATATTGTAAGGTATCATGGAAATAATTACTCCCTTCATAAGTTATATCAGGTAATTTATAAATTTTAGGGATAATTTTAAATATAGAAAAAAATAGGTTTACTATGATCAATTTAGATGTGAATGGAATTCATTGATTTCCCAACAAGATAAAAGGTCACAATATATTTTGGAATCCATTTTCCATTGATTATTTAAATTATTTATAACCCTGGAAGACTACTCATGTAATAGTTCATTTTACATCCTGATATTTTATGTTAAAACAATTCAAATAAATTTTAAATTTTCAATATTTTATGATACATGAAGTACCATGTTTATCTTATTTTTTATGTAACATTGATTTTATATTGATTTAATGAAACAAATGAGTGTATCTTTCATTTCATACAACACCATGTTTAAATGAAACATGAGTATCATAAACCAGCCTATGTACTCTATTAACCTGATAACTGAAATGGCCATGACATAGACTGAAGGGAATTTCTGATCCCTATGGGTTGAAGACTAGAACCGATAATTATAAAACATGAAAGTGGAGACCAATATTACCCAAAACATTGTGAAAGCAAGATAAGAACAAAAAACTCATACAAAATAAAATCCACTAAGAGAAATGTACCAAAAGTCAACAAGGCATCATCTCAAACGTACCACATCCCATTTACTAAAACAATTAAGAACAAATCATATCCCTATGTACAAAGAAAGCCACATCCATGATTCAATAGATAGATCCACCTCTGTGAGATCATTTCCCCATGCTCAAACCAGGATAGAGATAATCTACAAAAACCCAAAGGCACAAGTATTATGTGAGATAAAAAGACCAGTAGGGTCTCATCAAGGATTTTACATCAGATAAGAATAATAGATTAAAAAAAATTAATCTTTGAATTTAAAAATAAATAGTTTTTTAATTTTAAATAGTATTTAATGAAAATAATGATATACGGTTCAAATGATTTAAAAATACATTAAGAAAAGGCTTTAAAGAGATTGAATATTTATAAAATAATGCATTAAAGAAAAAATTTACATAAAATAGGTTGTATAAATTCAAATGATATTTCAAGTAGTTTTACAACAATGATATATATTAATATCTCTAATATAAATAACAAGTAGGAAACGTGGTAATCATCCAAATAGTATCCAAATGTATAGACTATATAACTCTGAAATCTCTCGGTGATCATGAAAATAATCATATACACATGTCCCTAAGAAAACTGGGGAAATGTGACTTTCCCCATCCCATTAGGGATATGTCCAGATTCATTTTTGTTTTAGAACATTGTATATGTGTAGAGTGTGTCTAATTAACTCAAAAATTACATATGGCTTGCATGTTCTATAAATGAATCAATGATGGGAAATTTATTTGATGATTCGTTAAAGTACAATTATATCTCATTCCCCATATTTCAAATTCCATGTTGGCATTTATAAATACATATGTGAATTTAATAAAAAACATGCCTCTTTAACAAGGTAAACCCCATAAGGTTTCTATCAAAATAAATTATGAAATTTCTAAAAGATTTAAATCAATTAAAAATAAAAATTCCATAAATTTTACAATCCATTTACATAATTAAATTAAAAAATTTAATTGAAAGAGATTCCATAAAATTTACTATTTAAATATTGCATTTTATATTAAAAAAATATCCACAAACACACCACAATTCAATGGAATTAGTGGTTTTCCTAATTTTATTTCTGAAAACATTTGATATCAATCAATTCATTATAATTGGATTTTATGAAATAAAATTTAAAAAAGTTTGAGGAACTGAATTTAAATAAAAAATTTAAACAAATTAATCATTTCAAGGTAAATCAATTTGGAAAAATGGGATATAATGACATGCCCTTTCCCCAAAACTCAACACACACGATGACACCCATCAAATAGAACGATGTTGTAGAAGACCCTGAAACTCAACTTAGAAGTGACATCAATTAGTATGGAGTATAGATAAAAATATTCATAATGATCAATTGAAATCCAAAGGATTATAATTATAGAAAGATGATGAATGATGAGAATTATTACTTGAGAATCCACACTACAAGCGCATTGATGATCGAATGCAGAATAATGGAGCCTGAAAGGGTTAGAGGGTGCCATGGTCACCTAGGGAAGGATTTAGTCTGAGATAAAAAACATGAGAATAGGGGAAAAGAATATATAATCATTGATTCCCACTTAAAAAATTTAGTCGTGGTGTTACATGATGTGTAATCACACAACACGTCATGAAATAGTTATGATTCATAATATATGAAAAACACAAAATAATAAATTGAAATACATTCACTAGATAGCTCATGATATTTAAACTCTAGACTTGACATGTATCCATTCATCATATAAAACTTCTCATGACATGAACCTTCTCAGAGAATGCACTCAATGACTATTACACATCGTATAACCATGAAATGGTTGAAGGAATACTTTTTAGATCGGTAACGAGATGATAAAAAATCCCCACTATAAAATTATTATGTCCCCAGAATGCCTATGAAGATGATTCCTGACCAAAAAATTGGAGGCCACTACTCTCTCATCAGTGCCTCACGTTACCACAAATCATGACCAATAGAACAATTCTTCCATATAACACAATCCAAAGGTATCATCCTCACATTAAAAACCCTGGTCTCATTATTAACATTCATGACCAGCTTCTTAGTCAAATATAAATAAGCATCAATCTCAAGATCACACTAGCTCAAAACATGTGATGCATCAGATAAAAAATTTCTCAACTGTGATACATGGAATATGTTATGTATTGACATAAATTATGGTGGAGTTTCTAAATGATATGAAACATTCACCACCTACTCAACAACCATGAATGTCTCACAAATTGGAGAGCATGCTTCACTTGCTTTCCAAGTCATCGATGACCCAACCGGTGTGAAAATTTCATGATCACCTAGTGAAAAACTAAAAATTACAAATGTCTATAGTTATTATCAGCAAAATACTATTATTGATTATGTGTCATTAACATTCTATGAAAAAATAATGGAATCTTTTTTGTTATCTTTTTCACCAAATATGGTCCAACCAAGGAACATTCACAAATAACTAACCAACAAAATACAGATTTACACAGACAACCATACTAGGACTCAAAATGATCCATTTTGATTATTAGAGGGTAACTATTATTTTTGGAAAACTAAAACTGTGCTCTGTAATCATGAAAATCCCCATTGAAGTTGATAACACAAAAATGAAGTATATCCTAAATAATATGTATAGATTTTTCTATCTGTCTATCCAAATTCTGATGGTAGGTCATGCTCAAATGGACACGAGATCCTAGTTCCTCTTAAAGGCCTCTACAAAAGTGAAAAGTAAACTGAGGATCCCGATCAGAAACTATAACATACATAAATATGTGAAAACAAATAGTCTCCTTAACAATGGTATTTCCCAACTCCTCAAAATTGTAAATATCATAGATGGGTATGAAGTGATCTGACTAGGTCAACATATCGATCATAACCCATATCACATTATGTATTCTCTGGGTACTTGGAAACTCGAACATAATTTCCATAGATATTTCATCCCCTTCCAAGTAGGGACTAGAAGTGGCTGATGTAAACATGAATGTTTCCAATGCTCATAATTTAACATGTTGGCTTATATAAGAGAAAAAACAAACTATGTAATGCCTTGTCTCATAATTAGTCACTAGAATTACAACCACATGTCATAGAATATGTTAGTGGTTCATAGGTGCACTACCCATATATAATTATGAAAATACTTCATCACAACATTTCTTTATACTAATGACGCACCAAAGAGATTCTAATAACACTGAAGAACCACGTTAGATAATGTCTAGTGGTAAACTATCTCCCCAACATAAAGAGTGTCTCTAATTCTATAGAATTAATCATCAATCTATGGATCCAGATGAATCATCTCGAGAAGAGAGGATATTAACTAAAAAATGGATAAGGAAACATCAACCCATTCTGTTTAACACCATCATTTAACTCTTCAAAGATAGAAATTATATTACTCTATTCAAAATATTGATTCATTTTCTAGTTTGGAAGTTTCCTGCTGAATGAATCTGCAATGAAATTCCCTTTCCTCGGTGTATAAGCGATGTCAAAGTCAATAGTCTTAAGGTATTCCTCCAACACCTATGGTAGAGGATTAAATAATTTTTCGGATCATATAACTCAATCATTTTATGTTTTAATAAATAGTGAAACATTATCTAAAAAGGTATTGATGCTCAGTCTTATGAACATTCACCACCACTACATGTTCTAGTTCATGGGTTGGATAATTCTTATCATGAGTAGAATAATTCTTTTCAATAATCTAGAATATTCAAGACTAGAAAATCAGTCAAAATATCTTTCATATCAACATAAATAACTCTTAAGTTTATCATTCCATGCAATCATTAACCCCTTATAAGTTACACTAGTCATTAGAGAATCCAACTTCAAGAAACCCTTTATGATCCCACGATAATAGTTGTCTAAGCCCATGAAACTCTGAATATTGAAGACAATAAATGGTTTTTCACACGTCATAACAACCTTATCATTATCAAGATCAAATGTTATTCCATTTTTTCAAACCACATGTCACAAAAATTTACTTCCTCAGTCTAGAAATCACAGTTTGAAAGCATGGAATGAATTCTATGATTTCTTAGTAGACACAGAAATATTCTTAGATGACGCACATGATCCTCATCAAATATAGAGTAAACAAGGATCTAATCCACAAATAATA
The DNA here is from genome assembly GCA_963277665.1 of Viscum album. Lineage (NCBI taxonomy): Eukaryota > Viridiplantae > Streptophyta > Magnoliopsida > Santalales > Viscaceae > Viscum > Viscum album. The sequence continues at coordinate 475,289,627 of OY728128.1, forward strand.
CCATATGGTATCCAAATACTCATTGAAATCATGATCATCAGAGACATGAAAACATCAAAATAATTTGATAGATGAAATGTACTCTTAATTGTTTTACCTACTTCAAAAGTGTTTTTTTGAATGTTAGAGTCTTTTATCCTCAACTAATGGTAACCAGATTGAATACCAATATTTGAAAACCACTTATCACCATTATAATTATAAAATATATAATCAATATACATAATATGATAATTATTATTTACTATAATTTGACTATGAATTTTGTACTTAACACATTGGCAAAGAGAACCATCATCATTCATAGTTAATTCAATCAGTATCACCCAAGGTGACATAATTTGGATTATAAAGCCTTTCTCAAAATATCTTCCAATTAGTACACCAGATATTCCATTTCACCAAGATTGTTGTGGTAATATAGAATATAAAATATTTGAGTACCCTGAATAAATTCAATGGAAAACTCGACCTACCTCACCGGTGGCAACACAGTGAAATTTGAAGGAAACACACCAAGAAACTCAGTAAAAAATAGAGTGAGATCCCTGCTCAATGATTCTCTCTCTAGATCAACTGAAAACATTGATATTAGTTTTCCTAACACTATATAAGATGTTCTGTATTTTCTAAACATTGGGTACCATTATTTTTCAAAATACAATACACACACCATTGGGTGTATTAAGGTAGACCCGTGGAAGATAACAATCAATACGAGCCTTATTGGATATTATATAATCCATTCCAAAATATTATGTCAAGAGGATTTAGGTAAAGGACCAGAAAACTTCAATCATGCACAAAATTTGACAGAGAGAAGTCACAAGTGGGAATATAGAGACCCCGCTCTCTATTTTCCCCAAGGGGTGCATTAATATCAATGGAACATGATAAAATCTATATATAATGGTTTTGTAGATAAAAATTATGGGTTGAAATAAATGAATGAGATTCACCAGTATCAAATAGATAAGTCACTAATGAAGAAGCTATTTTAATAGTAACTCTCACTATTTCTGGACCCGTACTCGCTACCTCTAGAGGCTCTTCCACTACCTGATGTTTCTTCGTTCTGGATACCTATGGTTGGAACCTTTTTATATAAAATGCATCTTATTACCTCATATATTTAGGAGTATATGATTATCCTATTCCACTAAGAGGAGTAGAGAAGATATTAAAAAATATCCACAATTGTCTTATAAATTCGCATAATCTATAGTTCTTGGGAAAATTTGAGAATTTATTCGATTTACACACTGATAAAATATCAAAGGACTTCCTCCGGGTGCAATAAGAGGTCTGGAATGAAACTGCCGACAAGAATCAATACAAGAATCATCACGCTTCCATTTTCTCTAAAAATAACAAATTCTTCCACTAGAAAAAAAGAACTCCCTTTAATCATTATATTCTAGCCAGGTATATCTAAACCATCATCGCCCTATCTAATATATATGTATAAGTTGGAATTTTTAGCAGGAAAACATGTGAATGAATATCTGATTGATTCACTAAATTGAATTTTCAATCCTTCATCCTGTCATTAGATACAATATCAGCTGGAAACTATAGTAGATTAGAAAATAAAATTGAATAATCAGTCACGGTTCAGTCGACCTCCTCAATCATGAAAAACACAACACCCTTGGACAACATCATTGACTATGTATAGAACTATTCTCAAAAAAGAACATTGAATTATTTCCACACTTCGAAATCATGTTTCATCACCATTACCATCATGTCACACCATATCATGCTTGATCCTTCTATAATGAAGGAATAACAATTCACATTGATCTCATCTGGTGTCTCTAAGAACTCAAACATTAGTCTTATCTTCCCATCCATTCCTCATCTTTATGGGGATTAGTGGAGACTTTGAAAAATAGTGGATTCTGGGAATAAACTCTTGAGAACAATTCTATATGACATACCCCAACAGATATATAGCTTGAAATGAAATAAAAAATTGAGATGGTACCTGTCCAAGAGCTTGGATACTGTGAACAATCACATCCACTAGATTTGGGTCCAATCAAGGATTATCTTACTGCAGTTCAATAGTAGCTTCATCTGTGATCTGATTTGTATTATTTTTTGTAGGTATGATGCTACAAAGTATCATCGTAAACAAAGATGACATCAAACTAACACTCATACTATGAAATAAGGGAAATTAATCCCAACATTTAGAACTAACAAGATTTGTTTTACTCTATCAAAATCACAATTGGGTAAAGGCTAGAACTAATCCATAAGTCATTTGTCCCTAACTAACCCTAGTGAATTATGGCTCATTGTAGTGAGAGATGGACATGCACTTTATCTCAACAACTTCCTAAGTCCTGATATGATTTAAAAAATGCATACTAACATCAAGAGGACAGCTCAACAGACTCTTTTTATACTATTTTGTCACAAACCATCCTATGTACCCTGGTAATCTAAAAACCGATCTAGCCCAGACATAGCTTGAAGGGAGTTCCCGATCCCCATGGGTCGATGAATTACACCTGGAATCATACAACCTACAAGTGGGAACACATTTTCCACAAACATAGCACTATTAAGATAAGAAAGTCAATATGTATACAAATGTAACTCCACTGGGATTATTGTTTCATAATTCAAAAATGAATTTATTCCCAATATACTACAACCGAAGTACTAAAAAATGTAAGAATATACTAATTCTTAATGGACATAACTCACCACATACAAGGTTCAACAGCTGGATGAACCTCCAAGGGATATTTTACCATTTCTTGAACGTAGAATGAGATAATATAAAAACACCCAAATGCACAAGTAGGGTTCAAGAAAAAAATAAAAATAGCATCTCACCAAGGATTCCATATCATATTTGAAAAATATATTAAATAATGAAATTATTTAAATTTTAAAATATAAATGATTGAAATTTTAATTAAAATTTTATCAAATAATTATGTAAAGTTTAAATAATGGAATATACATTAAGAAAAGGATTAAAAATATGGAATATTTCTAAAATAATGTCTTTAATAAAATAGTAACATAAAAAATTTATATAAATTCAAAAGGCATGTAAAGTAGTTTTACAACAATTTCACACATTTATATCTCAAAAATAAATAACATTAGAGAAACATGGTCGTCTTGCAAATAGGTATGAAAATTCCAGGCTATTTGAATCCACACCCTCTAAGTGATCCACCAATACATGTATAAACACATTCCTCTAACACTGGTCTATGGTAACTTTTCACTAACACATCAGGGATGTGACATACATCATTTATGTTTTGGAACACAGTATAGGCATACAGTTTGTCCAAATAACTCAAAATCTTCCCCCGACTATCATGTCCTCTTACACAATAAATATTAGTAAATTTAATTTAGGAATTATGAAAATAAAATTAAATCCCATTCCGCCCATTTAAGAATAAAATTTTCCATGTAAAAACTCACCATTTTTAAATTAAAAAAAAATCAGCTTTTAAAATAAAAAACCAATAGGATTCTATCAAAAAAATTTAATAAATTTTCACAAGTTTGAAATCAATTGAAAACAAATTCCATCAATTTCACAGTACATTTCTATAATTAAATTCAAAAAATTAATTGAAATATATTCCATCAAATTTCCAAATTAAATTAAACAATTTAAATCAACATATTTCCTTAAACACTCCCCAATTCAATGGAGTTTTCTGTTTTCCTAATTTTCTTGCCCAAACCATTTCAAATAGCCCAATTCACCGGAATTGGGTTATTTCAAATAAATTGGAAAACATGTTTCAGAAATTTAATATAAATAAAAATTGAAACAAATCATAAAATTCAAGGTAAATTAATTTGGCCAAACAGGACAGAACCACTTACCTTTTTACAGAAACACATCATTCGCAACCACACCTGCCAACGGGAAAGAAGGTGTAGAAGACGTTGAATGTATTACTAATAGAAAAATAATGTAGTATAGAGAATTTATACAACAAATTCATGATGACAAATAGAAATATCAAAGGAGTAGAAATAAATTAATACAAATAATGAAGATAAATCCTACCTGGGAATCCACACCGCAAGAGCAATGACTATAGAATAATGAATAAAGAATCTCAGAAGGTTTTTAGGGCTATAAGATCATCGAGGAAAGGATTAGTGTCAATATAAATATAACTAGAGAGGATGGGGAAAGAGGATCTCAGTCATTTTTCCTATTTTAACACTGTATTTGGGGTATTACATTATGTGTAATCCCACTAGATGTCCTGAAATAAAAATGTTTCATTACCTATTAAAAATGAGAAGATATAAAATGAAAACATCCCATTATATAACTCACGATGTGTAAAAGATTTTCACAATGTATAGACTATAATGATGTGAATCTTATCAAGATATGAAACTTATCATGGCATGCACTTAGCAACCATTGCAAATTTTCTAACCTAGTAACATGGCATGTATCCCCCTGGAAACTTGTAGAAAATATCAATTAAAGATAATTGTCAAAAAGATCTACAACATAACCATTATATATATCATCATATGTCATTATAAACCCTCCCTAGTCAAAGAAAATAAAAAAATTATGATAAGGTAAATAAAGTACACGTCATATTGGTAACATGATGTTACAGAGACACAATATAAAAATATTATTATTTAGTATGATAGTTATCTCATAGCCACTAGAATAGATGTTATGAATATTATTTACTAAATTATAAAAATATAAGGTTTACACATGTATATATAATAAATTTATTTTTATCAAATTAATTATAAATGAGAATAAAAACAATTTTTAAAAAGAAAACATTTTTTAAAAAACAATTTTTAGCACACAAAATGATTTTACCTAAATGAATATACAATTCACATTTGTTGAATTATATTAATTAAATTTATATATTATATATTGAATAAAATGTTTAAAATTCAACTTATGTTTTTTCTAGGAATGAGATTAGAATAAATCTACTATTGGATAGAAAAATATAATTTAATATAAAATAAACTACATTTTAGGCAATATTTTTTTTATTTTTGTTTTAGAAGTTGGGAAAATTTATCTGAAAAAATTAAACTAATTTTTAAAATTATAGTTTCAATATAATGTTGCGGTTAATGTTTGATAATGTCCTAAGAATTTTTTTTCCATGAATGGTGAAAATTACTTGTTTTTACTAATAATTTTTATCTCTATAGCATTTAACATATAACTACAATTTTTTATATTTTTCAAAATTAATATTATTTAAATTATATATAAATATTTATTATCTCAATTTAGGTTATAAAAATATATTTTATATAGAATTTTTTTATAACAGATTATTAATATTTTGAAGATTTTCTCTTTGGAAAGAAGATTTTTTGTTGTGTCTATGAGCTTAAATTCCAACAATTTTCTTCCAATTCGATAAAAGGATTTCTTCAAACTCGATTTGAAATTTTTTAATCATTATAATTTATATTTTATGTTAAACATTAATTTTTTCTAATTTTTAATAGTGATATAATAACAAAATTAATTTCTACGGTTATGGTGAGAATGGGTTTACTGGGGCTGATCTAAAAATATCTGGGCTTAAATTGACCCAAAACATATAAAATGACTATCTTATGGATATATTTGGACTTAATTACCTATATAGTCATATAATCGCCCATTTTGGATCTTATTTCATTGTGAAACACAAAACTTCAAATTATTCTATGAAAAATACGATGTTGGCCCACTCCCCCATTTAATAAGGGAACCGCTTCTTCTATAAACATCTCACATTAAAAACCCATTGGATTAGAAAATAAAATTCCAAATCTATTCCTTATGATCCAATATTCATCATAGAATCATTAATTTTGACAAAAAATCATCCAAGAAGTATTTTTTGGTGAACCCAAAAATGATTTTCTAAAGAAGTAGTAACACCCAAAACTATGCATTTTAATTTATTTGTTCCCTACCTAATTTAATTAAAATAAAAACATGTTGATATAATGAAATAAATATATATATATACAAATATATACATATAATTGTGTAATAACCAAATTAATTCTTCTCTTAGATCAAATATTATACCAAATTATCATTTAGGTGTACGATAAACTACAACATAATGAACCAATGTTATTTTTTCCATCACCTCCTTTGAGAGATGAATATAATGAAAATTTAAGAACTATATAGAATATTTACTAAATTACATAACCTATATAATTATAATACGACATCTACATTCTTACCACCCTAACCAATGGAAAATAATCACATTGCTCATGTATATGGTGGGCCACTACCTCAAAAATCAATGTGATATATTTTTCAAATTAAATTTTACATGGATACTAATACTGATAGAATAAATTAATATATAGTCTATTTTTAACAAAATCATAAATATATAATAAATATATCACATTCACCTTCTTACATTTAATTTCAGGTGGGATATGATAATAACTTTCGTATGTAAGATTGGCTACTGCCTCGCCAAGCGATGCGAATTTTTTTACACTAACGCTTTTCATGGAATTTAATTAGGGTATATATAAATATTAAATGTTATATATATTAAATTAAAATTATACTTTAATTTTAATATATTATTATCTTTCTTTAATTTCCTCCATCATGAATAAGGAAGCAATGTTCACACATCAGTTCAACCAAACGAATCTATGAATAATGTATTTGGATTTTGATCTCTATCATTTATGTATCACAATAAATAAATATGTAATGAAAACATATGATATTTATATAATATTTAACATTCTTGATATTTTTATCCATGATCAATTTAATAGGGATAAAAATATCTACCCAAAACATATGTGAAAAACTAAACAGAAATTACCGAAAACATAATTTTAAAATTTAATTTTTAATAAACATGTAATAGAAGTTAATAATTAAATCATATAAGGTTGATATATATATTTATGGTTCTGAAATTTATTTACAATAAAAATATATTTATTATAAATTAGATTCAAATCTTTATGATGAAATTGTAGACATAATTTATGGGATTTATATCTCACATTTATTTTCTATGAGACACATGCCATATTTAAAATGTGGTTCTTCTACGAGGTGTATATACTTCCCATGAATATGAATTTTGAATGTTCGACTAAAAATTATTGTTATTTATATACCATTTGTGGATATATTTATTATGAAGTTTATTGTTCTAATGATACCAAAGTGGTAAGGTATAGTTTTATCAATTTGTTGTGTTTGAGATATATGTTAGGTTATCCACCTATATTATTTTTCATTATGTATATAAATTCAATTTTACATATACTATACTGAATTTATTTATTATCATAATATTTTATATTTTCATTGATGTAAATTTTTTGTGTTCTTATTATTCCATTATACCAAAATAGTAAGGTTTTTATGATTAAATATCCTCATTTATATAGATTAATTATGTCTATGATTATAATAATAAAATATTATAACTCATATATCAAAAAACACATTGAATTTATTATCCTCTGGTTATTTCATGTCAATTTATGTTTTAACTACCTTTTTTTTCTTTTTTTACTCATGAGTTCAAAAAAATATTTTCTAAAAAATTACCTTATCTTTATCTCTTTTAAAAAATTATTATTTCAATTAGAATAATGTTTTATGAAAATATTTTCATAAAAATAATTAAAATTATTAAATAAATTATTAAATAAATTTTTACATAAATTATGAGTTTGTATTTTTTTAAAATAAATATTCATGTTAGTTTCCAATCAATTTTTATTTTTATTTTTCGAAAAATATGAAGGGAATACTTTTTTAATGAATATAGAATGAATAAAATTTCCACCATCATGACCACTCCATATTTTGAATCGTACATTGTATGTTTTAATGATAATTTTTATTTAAAAAGATTTTTTAAATAATTTATCAACATTTATCTTTAATAAAAATTATAGTGGAAATAATATTTCACTCAAGAAATGTCTTAATTGATTATTAAATGTTCCATTATATTTGTACTATGTTAATTTAAAGGATAATAATTTTTAAAATGAATTATGTTTTAAAATGTTTTTCTCAATGTGAAAAGGATATTTTCATCCAAAAAGCTTTCATGTCATCATTAAAAATGACTTTACCTCTTAGATGATAGCCTTTGTTGTTACATAAACATTTATGAGGATATTATCCAATGATAACATCAATATTATTTCTCAATATGATTTTTATATATGAGAATAATATTTTTATAAAACCGATCTCTATTCTACGGGTCATACAATGATAAATTGATTATGAAAAAAATTTCAAATCCAAGGGTTATACTAGGATAAAACTATTACTAAAGGTGTTTCTCATTCATGGGTTATACTATTATATATTGTATTAGTGATCATGCTTATTTTTTCTGTGGGGTTTTCTATACTGAAATAATAAAATGATAATGAAACATGTTTCATTTTCATAGGTTATTATTTTATGATATGTTTATGACATCAATTTATTTTCATGAATTATAATATAATGTCTGTTTTATAATATCATTTCCCATGAATGTATTATTTTCATTATGTAATGGTTTATAACTATTTTCCCCTCTAATGAATTGGGTAATAATTTGACGTCTCAAGAAATAAATAGGATAAGAATGTGGAGTGAACCCAGTTTATTATGAGACTCTTTATACTATGATATTCTTGGTATTGAAGAATGACTATTAATAAATTTTTGGGACTGAACCCATTACACTATTATATCCTTCTAAATGATCCTTGGATTATATTTTCAATATTTTTTATTATTATATGTATTCCAAAATATTATGTCATATTCCATTACTATGTTCTTCGTGTTCATGTTCTATTATTTCCTTATGATTCATGTCTTATGAGCTACAAAAATTTATTCCACTACTCAGGATGATGATCTATAAAATTCTGGGAATGGTTTTAAAATGGTATAATAATGTTCCCTTGTATTTATTATCATATTATTCATATATATCCCCCTTTTTTACCCTTAAAGAAAATCTGAGCTCACTCATTCTTATGTTTCTATTCTTTATGTTATAAAGAATGGTAATAATTTGGGTATCACAAAGAATACTACTAGTTGTGAATGTCATTATGGTATATGTTGAAAATATTTCAATAAATATAATGATTTTGTATATAGTCTCAAAAGTAAATATTACATTAATATCCCCATGTTTGTGTTATGTAACATAATGAATATTCATATAAAAATGTTTCATATCAATTTTTGATATTCCATATTCGATATAGTTGGTATCAATGGAATTATTTAGTTATCCTTTTCAAAATACGATAATATAAAACTAGTATAATTCCTATTGATATTATTAAGGATAATTCGAGGGTTATTTCTAATGATATTTCTAATGATGAGAACAAGTATAGAAAATTTTCTAAATTTTTTTGTATTGTCTAGTGTGAAATGGTTATTATTGATTAAATCCCTTACATGATACTAAAAGTGTATTTGGCTCTAGAAAAATGTATTTAGTGGTAATAAATCTTTAATGTGGTCATTGGGCTAGCTCAATCATTTAATATTTTAAAAAAATGATCCTTACTGAATAAAACGTTTGAATAAGCTAGGGGATATGATTTTGAAATTTAAAAACCCTATACCAACAATTAAAAAAAATAAAAATCAATGATTACTATGAATGTGCTTGTATAAATATATGATATGATAGATAAAATAATGTGTGTCATGATTTAAATATCCAATATGTTATTTTTCATGATTATATAGTTCTCCACTATGAATACTATTTATTACAAAAAGTTTTTTAGTTTTACTCAATAGTGGGAACCGTAAGGAACTAGAGTAACATTGAATATTATAGATAATATGTTGATGATAAATAAAAAGGGTGATGGTTGGAGTGATGGATATTTTGATTATTCTTAATACTTTATCTTGATATATGATGAGTAACATAAACCATAACAAACTCTTAGACTCTCGAAAGAAAATAAAGAGAGAGTTGGTTTAGAGTTGGGGTAGTAGAGACCATAGAGTAAATAATATTCATCTTTCAATATGTTAGTAATGATGGAATAATATCTCTGTGGAGTGTATAAAATGAATGATAAAAGTTTTCATGTGTGGAAAAGAGGACACAATGTATGCTACTTCAAAGGGAAAATGAAAATTTCAATTAACACAATGTATGAGAATAATGTTTCCAAAAATTAATAATCAACGATTAAATGTTATAAATATAAGAATCATATCCATTCTAAAATTAGATTTCAAAGGGGGAGTGATCAAGAATAGGACGATACATTTGTTTCAAGTAAATTTTTTGTTTTTATGATGAGGAGAGTAATTGAATTGTTAAATAAATATGGTTTTATTGAATAAGATGATAAAGCATAGTTTTTGTTTTAAGAATGATGTAAAATGATTGAAGTGTTTAATTATTTTAATTTAGGAAATATAAAATATATAATCATTGTTTAATTTATTTTTTAATTATGTGTTCGATGGAATGTGCTCAGTGATTCTGATGGACTACAAAATCGATTTAATATAAAGGTTACATTTCATAAAAAATACATGATTAATTAAATATAACCCTTAATATGTACCTGATTCATAGATTATAATGTTGGGATAATGACATAATGGATATGATTAATATAAATTGGATAATATTGATATACAAGGATGTGATTATTTATTTTATCTCAGCATAGTTTATTTTATCATTGGTGTAGTTCATTATACTGTTATATTTATAGAATATATTTATTACTCTATGGTTATATTAAAAGAATGTGTTAGTATGTTTGTTTTCATTAACGTTTTAACGTAATTATGTTTATATCCATGTTATAGAAAAATATATGATAAATGTATAAAATTATTTTTTATGTGACATAAATAGCTACTTCAAGTTGTTTTGGTGATTAATGTTAAATTTCTTTTGGGAATTTAATGACCTTTATTCTAAATTTTTGAATTTCAGTTTTGTTCTGAAATGGTGGATCATTTCTGATAACTATTTGCGAAATATATTAACTTGAATTTTGGATGTTATTGGATAACCAATTATTACATATGTTTTTTGTCATAACTAGTGAAATAATAATAAAAAAATAATTTTGGTATGATTTTTATGATCTAATAGCTTCTCAGGTATTAAATAAATCAAATTCATTTCCTAAAGTAGGAGTTGATGTGGAAATTCACTGAAAAACAATAGATAAATGAGTTTTTGATTATGAAACATAATTAAATAAAGTTATTATATATTCTCATGAAAATTATATAACTTTTTAAAAAGGATCATGAAATGTTTTATCTATTTACCTTCATTTATGATGATATCATAGAAATATTTAAATCCTATTCGGTTAATAGGAATTTGGTTCTTGATTATTACATAATAATTCACATTCTTGTTATAAATTAATTTATCACTCTCCATAATTATTTTGACAATTCCCTTTTCATCCATTTCTAAATAGTCATATCCGACCTATGTTCTCCTATTTTGCAACATATTATGTGTTATTATGGAGAAGTATTTCCAAAAACTTTCCCTCTTATCATGTTGAACTTTTTAACCCTTTTTATATTGTGGGTTTCTAAAAAGGGTATTTTCAAATGTTAAACCCTTGATTGTTGATGAAAATTTAAAATTACGAGGGGAGTAATTATTTAAGGGGGTGTGATGTAACATAATGTGATTTTTGGAAATATTTGTTTTCAAGTATATGTATTCATTTTGATATTTTGTGTTACAGACATCATCAAATTTATAATGTTTTACATTAAAAATTGAGTTTACAATCAGATACACACAACAATGACTGTATATTACGTTACACACAACACTATAATTTAATGTTACATGATATAAATTTATAATATTAAAATTTATTATGAAATAAAAACCATTCCATTTTAATGGGGTGAATTAATTTGATTATATATATTATGAAACTATATGTTTCAAAAATATATTTATAATGAATTATTTAGTTACTAGTTTATTAGTAATGAAAATTAAATCAATTTGAAAATCATGGAAATTTTTTTCTGGGAAAAATATTTTTATTCGCACAAACATGTTTTACATTAAAAAATAAATTTAAATATTATTGTATTATTTTATTGAAATTAATATTTTATATATTAAATAAAATAATGGACGTTAATCTTTGGAGTTTTCAATATTTGAGATAAGAATAAATCAAAACTTATACATAAAAAATTTAATTTTCAGAAAAAATTACCACATTTTACGCACGTATTTCTTGAAAATAATTTATTACACATCTATAAAATTTACTTGAGAAAATGATAATAATTTTTTTAAAACAATCATGATATTATTATCTTTCAATGATGTCCTGATTTGTTTTAAGAAGATTTCTTTTTTTATTAATAGTGAAAAATATTTTTTTTTCTTAATAAATGTAATTTGTTTTAAAGAATTAATAATGACATCCAAATTGATTAATTATGATTTCAAAAAAACATTATTTAAATTATATATCTTTTACCCCAATTTTGTTTTTTGGAATGAATTTACATGAATTTTTGATATAAAATATTTTTTAACTTTTGATGATATTCTCGTTTTAAAAGTACATTTTTATCAGGTTTGTGATTTAAATTTTAAACTACATTTTTTCCTTAACGTGACAGAAATTTTGGAAAATAGATTCTATATTTCAAATCGTAATATTATATATATTATAATAATTTCAACTTAATTTTCGACCATTATGAATAGTAAAGGCAGTAGAATAATTAATTACCGAGGTAAAGGTGATAATGGGTTTACCAAGTATAAAATAGAAAATCTAAGTGTTAAAAAGAACAAAACATGTAAAAATACTAATTATTGACATATTTATTCTATATTAACTAATAGGTTATATAATGACCCATTTTGGAGCTTTTTTCATGTTAAATACATTGGTACACTTTATTCGTTTCCAAAATTCCATTTGTGTCCTCCCCCCCCACTTATAAACAAATACAACATCTTCTCCCCTCTGGACACTTCCCAAAACCATTTGATTAGAAAATACCCTCAAAAATAATTTCATTAACTCAATCGTTTCTTACTAGAATCCTTATTTTTTTAATAATTCTACCCATAGAAGCCTTTTGGTGCGAAAATTTTTATGTTTTTTTGTAACATACCAAAACGAGTTTAAAATTTTATTAGTTCTTCCACCTACAAAAATTATTTTTAAAACATGATGATACAATAACATATGTATATTAAATATAAAAAAAATTATTTTTTCCATTTAATAACCCAAATCAATCCCCTCCCACAAAATATGATATGAAATCATCATTCTTGTATTAGGTAGACAACTGTCCCGTGAACTTATGTATTTAATTTTCAACAGAAACCCATAAACACTGGATATAATGATGGATATAATGATTGTATATGATATTTTAATACCTCTGTAATTATAATACCACATTAACCATCTTACCTCCAAATCCATTGGAAAATAATAAGGTCTCTCATGTGTATGAGAGACTATCGCCTCGTGAACCGATGTGAATTGTGTTTTTTACAATACATTTTACATGAATGGTAATAATGAAATATAATGTTAATATATATGATATTTGAAAGAAAATAATACCTCTACTCTAAATATATCACATACACCTTCTTACATAAAATTATTTGTGGGTACTATTACGTCATTAATGAGTATGGCGGACTACATCATCATGAGGGGATGTGATTAATTTTGAAGTAATGTAATGCATGGATTGTAATCAGGGTACATTTTAATAATAAATGTGAAATATATAACATAAAAATGATTCATAAATGGGAGTATATTATTTAACTTTTTTTATTCCATCCTTTTAAATAACATAAACAAATTTCATGCGTACATACGACCTACCGTCTCCCTTAATGGTTTATTTCATTTTATATCTCTATCATTTATGAAATAGAATTAATTAACATATAATAAATATATATGAAACATACAAAAATATTAAAATTAAATATATTATTAACCTAAGATTAATGTGATAGGAAAACATTCCAAACAAAAATATATGTGAAAAATGAACCAGTTACTACCCGAAACCTAATTTTAACAAGATATTGATAATTATTAGGTAATACAAGGTCATAAGTAAAAAATATATGGTATTATATATATATATATATTATTATTATATAATATATAAATATTATATTAATATTTATTTTATACCTGGTTCAAACGTATGTGATGTAATTCTAGGATTATGGTAAGCGATTTGCGAGTCACATTAGTTTTTTGTGTGACACAAGTCATATCTAACACATGTTTCATTTATGGGGTTTATATATTTCCAATGAATATATTTTATAATTTATCACATGAATGTTATTGGTATTTTGATATAAATTTGAGTATATAATCCTCACATGTTATACATTTCAAATTATACTAATAAAGTAATATATTTGTTTCCCAATGATCTTTCTCTGAGATATATGTTGTGTTATGCGCCAATAATAAATTAAGAGATGTATATACTACAATATTCTCATGTAAATTTAGGAAATAAATTATCTTTATGTTATTTTATGTTTCATTGAATGACATTTTTTCATGTGATATAATTTTTTTACCAATATGAAAATGGTTTTCTGGTACAATATCGTCATTTATCATAATGTTTTTTGTTTATTCCTATAATAATGAAAAATTATGATCAATATCCCATGATACACATGAATTTTAAATTCAACTATTTATATAATTAGAATAAAACATTCCATTTATTTTCATCTCTTTATAGTCACAAGTGTTCTACGGAATGATAGTAAATTAAAAAAATATTCAATCTCTTAAATTAAAAATATTTTTTTGATACAAATTAATGTCTTCTAAAATTATTTCCAAAAAACCTTCTCTAATTTACCAAATTATTTATTAAATAAATTTATACCGATTTTTGAATTTGGATTTTTTTTAAATAGATTGTCATTTTATATTCCAATAAATTCTTATTCAGTATTTAACAATAATTTGAAATAAATCTATACTTTGTCATGTACATAATAAATTTAATTTTCATGGTCTTAACAACTAATTGTTTTAAATATTCCTTTATATGTTTCAATTTTTATATCAATGAAATGGATATATGAATTAATTTAATAATTTTTATCTTTAAATAGTAATTTTCATATTGAAATCTATATTTTAATGAAATTTTTTTAAAATATTTTAAAAGATTAATTTATATGTTTATAAGGATGTTGTCATATAAAAGGATTTTGAAATTGTTTTTTATTTTTTGTTTTTTTTTAAATTGGAAATTTTATTTTATTCTAGAAATTATCTTTGTTTTCATTTAAAATCATTTTCATTATAATATGGAATCATTTAATGTTATATAAGATTTAATAGGGATATGATCAAATGATACCATACTAAATATTTTTCATGACTATTTATTATTACGATGAAATATTTTTTTGAAACCTAGTTCCCTTCCATGGTTTATACCATGATTGAAAGTTTATAAAACCGATTTTCTTCCTCCTTATGTATCATAATAAAATTTTAATGAAACCTATTTTGATTCCATGGGTTACACCATTATAGAATTAATATGAATCCCATTTGTTTTCTTGAATTTTTTACTAAGATGAAAGGATTAAATGATTATGAAACCTACTCCTTTTGTACTAGATATCTGATAATGAAATGTTTATGAAACCAATTATTTTATTGTTTTTGATATGATGAACTTTTTATGAACATATGGAACATCTATTTATGATTCTCATTATGTGAGAGGTTGGACCGATATCTTTCTCCAATTCATTGATTTATTATATATATGTCATGAGAAAAAAATACTAGAATGGGGAGTGACCCCAGTTCATTAAGGGACTATGTCCACCATGATCATCTTGGGAACCTTTACTACTACTATTTTTTATGGAGTCAACCCATTCCACTATAATAGCTTAAAAGTTGAACATTAATTATTAAGGCAATGTTGACTTATGCATACATGTATTCCCAAAATCAATACATTATTTTACAATTATTTTCTCATTGATTTTTTCATTTGATTTCCAAAATATTTATAACATAATAAATGAAAATATTTATTCCATGAAATATAATTATGAATATCAATTTGTAGGGAATGGTCTTACAATGTTATTTTCATGTTCATATAGCCTTTTCCCATGTTATTCATATTTATATCCATTTTTTACCCTTAGAGAGCATGAAATCTATTCTTTTCATAGGTTCCATTTTCCCTCTATTTTCAATAAATATTTTGTGTATGGTATATCTAAGAAGAGTAATATTTGGAATGATTGGAATGATAGATTCTTAATTTATTTACAAAAAAGATGAATTTGGGTCTAGTCTACAAAGGAACAAGGAATTTGTGATCATTACAGATGTGTTTGTGTAATATATGGAATATTTATATAAAAAGATGTAATATCTATGTATAAAAATCATGGGTTATTATTGAAAAAACATAGAGTCCATCAAAATAAGGAAAGATAGTTTATAATAAATATAATCCACTATAAAAAATAAAGGGTCCTTACCCCTTAAATTTAAATTATGAGAATATTAGGTGTTTGTGGTAAAGGACATCATTTAATGATCCTTTCACATATTTAGTTATATTTTTTTAATATATGGTCAAAATTATATTTTGAGAATAGGGTTTCCTTTGATACCAATTGTTGGATAGAGTAAGAAAAATGTTAAGGGGAATTTTAAAAAAAAAATTTAAACTAGATAAGTAATACAATTATGAAATTAATATATAATTCAAAATAGAAAATATTTGTGATATATTTATATATATTATTTGAATATAATTCCATAGCATAAATGATTTATAAATTAAATGAGTAACGTATTCATATGAATAAGAAATTTATATAAATTAATTAATAATATGACCACATTTTAATTTATTGATATAAGATTAATATAGAAAATTATGTGGATTGTAAATAAAAGGAATGGAAAAAATTTCGACAAGGGAGTTCAAAAATATCATAATAAGATCGTAATTCCCCCCCCCACAGACAATTTATTTCTTGAGAGGATATATATTAAATTCATTCACATTAGTAGTGTCAAAGATCCCAAAATAAAGATAAAACATAAAATCGACAAGAATAATGTGTGCATCAAAAAGAAAAATTAATTTGAAAATAAGGAAATAAAGAAATTGAAATACCCCAAATTTTGAATCAATGAATGAAAGTCACAAAAAGAACTATAGTTTCAATAGTAACAAAAAACAAGATATAAAATAATAAAAAAGAATGATTTTTTAAGAACTAAATGATTAAAGTATACACTTTTATTTCTTAAGATACAATGAAAAAATGATTAAATAGAATGATCAAAAAAGATGAGATAAAAGCTATTTTTAAAAATTATGTACATTTGATTTATATTGAGAAATATGGAGTATTGGTATTATTAATAATGTAAACTGACAAAATTCGATTTTGGTTAAATTATCACATCAATGTTTGTTTCCCAGCCTCTTTGTAGATCTATTTATTGAATATATGTAATCCATGTTTGAGATGGAGTACTTAATTGGTCAATAGAGGTGTTGGAACTTCAATAGGCCTCCAAAAGATAGATTCTATGCATCCATTGTCCACCATCCACAATGCCACTAGATAGCTGCATCCTTCTACCAGGTATTGGTTGGGTTACCTTGAATGACGAGGATGTTGTTAATCCCACTTTCTAGTTGGAGAGAATCACAAGGTAACTGGTGGACCTCCTATAGCCTGGGTAGTTCTGTCCAACTCCACCATTTGGTTGTCATCTTCCATTAGATAGCCATATATAAAACCCTTTTTGGCCTCTTCAAATGGCCTAAAAGATCAACTTTTACAGTAACATTTGTAGAATGAATATATATGAATACTCTCCTGTAATTGAGTTGAAATTAAATTAAATTAAATTATTACAAAATTAAATGTATTTTTTATCATTAAAACATATCATGGGGAGTAAGGTACAACATGATTTAACATTTTTATGCTTCACTAGGTCTATGATATTATTACACTGTCAATATTATTTCCCCAGAGGGGAAAAATTGAATATTATTTAAGGATGAGTATATAAAACTCATTTTATTCCAACCGGTTAATTATTTTATGATAAAGTATTTATGAATCTTATTCTATTTCCATGGGATATATTATGGCGAAGGGATACCTGTTTTTATGATCTTGTGGAACACATATATATGGATTTAATTATGTGATGGGTTGGATGAAAATTTTATAGCCCTATAATGCATTGGATAATGATTAATATCTCATCAGATAATAGAGGCACAAATAAAGAGTAAAAAAACATAAATAAAAAAATTTCACTATTATTATGGTATTGAGAGTAAACGTTGAATAAAGGAATAATCAAATATGGAGTAAACCTAATCCACTAGTATAGTCTTGATAGTGTGTCTTTACTATGTAAATGATTTTATATTCTTATTTGTAAACCACAATCCTATGTCTTATTCTTATGATATGTTTTCGTGGACTATTATTAATTATTTATTATTCTTCACTCTAATGACTTTTATATTTTGTAAAAAAATACATATTTTATGATTAATGATTAATAATCATTGATATATTGGGAAATTATTTGGTAAGGACCATGTTATCATAACATTATGGTTATCTTTTTATAATTTTTTATAAATGATTATCATCTCCCATGTACCCTTCCTGAGAATTCTAGAACACCCATTTTTATGTTTCCATTCCTCAAGATATGAATAATGTTTTTTAGTAGGGTATCTCTAGGAATTATACAATATGGGAAAATATTTTCAAGATATGTTCATGATTTTTCATTAAATAATATAATTTTTTTCTTGTCCACAAAGGCACTAAATTTTTATAATTTTGGGGAATGTTTTGTTATCTGGGTTATTGAATATTCATCTAAAATGATGATATATTTATATATGTAATTCATGGGGTCAACTAGTTGATATCATAGTAGGATTTAATTATTTAATTATGTTATTATAATAAAGTGTTGAACACATTGAAACAATGTTTATATATAGTACACCATCATGAAATTTTGTGAATCCATATATTAAGAGGTTTTCGACAAAATATCATCCTTCTCTGTACTCTAAAATGTTGACAGAGGTATGGCATGAATTCACCTAGGGGTAAACAATGGGAAAGAAATTAGTTAAGCATCAACACAATCCAAACTCAGTGTACAAGAAGTGGGAATAATACTTAACACCTATATTGAAACTCCAAAATGATATGATTTTAATATTTATCATTATCTTTATGATCCATTACGATGAATGAGGGGATGAAATCAATGATTACTTGTGATGATCCATGGTTATAAGATATTAACATTAATTTTTAATTTGATAAAATGTGTTTTTCTAATTTATGATATCATAGTAATTATTTTCATCATCAAATTTCTATTTTCTCTAATTATTTATGTGTAGTGCTCACACTATTATTTTGGGGTTTTATAAATGGAAGGAACTAGGGGAAATCATGTAAAAAATTAATGTTATGACCAATTTAATGACCATACTCAATAGAAACACAAATAATGGGAGTTGGAATATATATTATTACAGTTATTCCCACCCAACAGGATCGTGTTATGAATATTAATATGAATTATGTTAAAAAAATATTTTTACAAATTAAGAAGACACTCATTATTGATTCCTTCATGTTTCATCATCAAACATCAATCAGTGGTTCCTTAGGTCCATTTATTTATATAAAAAGGGTAAATTTTATAGAAAATATAATCTAAAGTCTTGAATTATTAGAAAATGATAATGTTTTTTTGTAGTGTATAAATTTTAATATAAATATTATCAATGGTATATTATTGTCATGAATTCAAGGAATAATGATGATAATGACTCCATGACATGTGAATAGTTTAATAAGGAATTATTCATTTAAAATTTTATTTAATAACATCATGAAACATTGGAGATGGTATTTTAAGAAATAATGTAGAAGTATGATTAATCAATTTGTACATATGAAGAAAATATCACCAGACATGCATGGTACACATCCAGTTTTATCATTTAATATTAATTAAAAAATGATAATTTATATTTAGTTTTAGGACCAATTTTATGAATTTAATAGGATATAAAATAATTTTATATCTAGAATAAAATATTTCAATGTTTTATTGATATAAAAATGGATATTAGAGACTGTTTTAGTTCATATTGTTTTGGAGAAAATTTTAGAAAAATGAATTATAAAATAAATTATATTAACAGAAATAATTAATAAAATAAAATTAATTTCATTCATGAATGATTTATAGAAGGAATAATAGTGGAATTTTTTAGGGTATGGTGAATGTATTACATGTGAAATCTATGCCCATTGAGAAGAAACACAATTAATTGA
Source organism: Viscum album (assembly GCA_963277665.1). Lineage (NCBI taxonomy): Eukaryota > Viridiplantae > Streptophyta > Magnoliopsida > Santalales > Viscaceae > Viscum > Viscum album. The sequence continues at coordinate 475,310,131 of OY728128.1, forward strand.
GGTGAAATGGAAAGACGATGATGGTCAGAAAGACCAACTAAATATTCCACCCAAAATATAATTCTATAACTGAGACGGGTACATAAATCACATCTATATATGTATAAATGGGATGATAAATTATGACAATAAATTTCATTAAGCATTTATGTTAATATAAAATGGGAAATATCATATGATCAAAACATGTCAAGTGGTTCTTGAGAATGACGTGGTGAATGGTATACATACCATCAAATCTGTAACTGTAAATATTTTATTTGATTTTGGATTTACCCACTCCATTATAAGTAATTAATATTCTATGTATACCAACTAAAAAATCATGTATTTTAGGTTGAATTTTGGTTTAAAATCTCTAATGGTATAATAATCATATCAAAACTCTATAGCACTTCTATGATTGATGATAATGGGAATGTTCTTCAAAAAAACATTTTGAATTCCATTATAGTTTATTTTCATGTTGATTTGGTAATATATTATATATCATCATATATATTCTATATTAATTTTTGAGGAAATTATGCCACATATTTTATTCTGAATAACAATATTCTCATCACTCAGTGTCTGGATGAATACAAAATTCAAATAGAAATTACTAGCACTGTATTATTCTGACTGCATTGACATAATTCTGAAATTTTTATGGATAGAGTAAATTTTTATGACATGCCTATTACTCATGTTTAAAATAGTACATATATATATATATATATATTATTTTTTGAGTCATCCCATTAAATGGGTTTTTTAGATTTTAATATATCACATACTGTAGGAAATAACTATTTTAAATACACAATTTTGAATTACCCTAATTCAGTTAAAATAATTTAAGGAGAAACTATGTTGTAATAATGATATTAGATTCACATACCCGATTTAATCACATTGGGATCTCCTTTTCTTTTTCATAATTATAGAGATGGGAAAATGTGTCTCTACATTTATTATCAAGAATATAGAAATACCATATTTAAGAAAAATTATTCTATATCACATACTGATGATTAGTTTGATCCATTATGGGGATTTGAATACTTTTACAATATTTATAATCATTTATGATGTCATCAATTATAGGTCATGAAATAGGATATACCATATAAAACAATCCATACAATGTATTGACATTTATAGTGATTCCATTTAAACATACAAATATACTTGATATCTTCATCAATATAGCGAAATATGAATTTGTACATTACATTATTCTATTTTAGGTAGTTTTTATAGAAGAAGTTATTATATATTCAAATATAACTCAAGATCATGATGATATATTGTATTTTTTGTTGAACAAACCTAAAGAATGAGAACATATATTCAAAATTCAGAATGTATGAATTCTGGTTATTGAATTTTCCATTATTAGGTCATCCAATCTCTTTACAGAGTATAATGTTAGAGACATCAAATATGGAATATATTAAATAATGTATAAAAACAACCATTGTGTTCGAGATCCATCATTTTCTTTTGATTGATTGACTTAAACAATTATTAATGAGAAATTTTTCACTACTATAAAATAAAATAACCATGATTAATTGGAACGGATACAAGTTCATTTGGATCAATAAACATAATGAAAATGTTATTGCACGTATGGGAATGTCAGACAATTCACATATACTCACGTTACATTATAGAGGGGAGAGTTTTTTATATATAGTTATTCATTAAAGAATGTCTTGGGATTTATTCTAATGAATAATGATATAGTGATATGTTATTCCACCCTCAAATTAGAAATTCCTTTGAAAAATACATTTCTCAGTATTTGGTGTTGGATGTGGGAATTTTAGAAATTAAAATTTAGCGGAACTATCTTTATGGTGAAATTTGTGTTGTATAAGAAAATATTCACACACAAAAACAGTTGACTATAATCCAAAGCAGAGATTCAGAGTTGATTCATAATTTGAAATCTCAATACATTACTACCCTAGGAATGCTAATAAGTAGGTTTATGTTATGAGTCAAATGGACAACACTAGTTCTTCAAAGAGGACGATTGATTGGGATCAAATATTTATTGATTATTGGAATATTTTTCTTTATATTATTAATAAAGGACATATGAAATATCTTTCTTAGGGTAATTTTCAACTATTTATCTATGTGAGTTTTGAAGTATAATAGAATGAATGTAATGAACATTAATAGCACGCGGTAATGGTTCCCAAGTTCAAAAATGAGTGTGATAGATTGATATAGTACATGAATGGATTTAACCTATTTAAATAAAAATCTATATTCTGTAATTATCAAATAGAAAGGGATATCCCTTATCATGCTCCACTTATATGAACAAGGAATCTATGACATCAACCGTAGCCCCTCTATAACTAGAGGGGAAGGGAATACTATTATCAACCACTGTGGATCAACCTAGTTCCTTTTCCCCATTTTCTAAAAATATTTCCTTCCTAGATTCCTTAGTATTTCTTTCATCAGTAAAAGTACTAACTTATTCAATGGATTCCCTCAACAATTGCAGTCATCATTGGATTTTACAGAAGATTAATGCCTTAAAAATATGATATTGGGGAACTCTTCACACAATATCATACTTCAGTCAACCCATTGGATTTGTTTACATTAAAAGATTTTTTCTTACATTAATAATGAATTATTGAAATCTTAAATAATAGGAACATCATAATTATCTATTAATTAGATATGGTTTTAATCTATTCATTTTCAATAAATCCATATATATTCAATAGATATCTATTTTACTTATTTATATGTTTATATGATCTTTACATGAAATATGATTCTCTGGCCATAACATACTGGGTCAGTTTTTCAAAAAAAATTCCATTTTTGAATCCATGGATCATTATAACTTTATAGAATTTTGTTGGAATATACATATGTTCTAAAAGTGAAACTCTATATTTTTGTTATCCTATATTCCATGAATTTTTTTTGAAGTTTTTTATTCAACACTACAAAATAGAATAAAAATGGATTTTTTTGGTGAAGAATTTTTCTATAAGAAGCATGTCATCTTTGAGATATGTTTTTATTTTTGTTCTCATTACAAGAAGTTGGGTAATTTTATTTCTATGTTCCAATTCAACGAAAATAACCATTAGGAAAATATTGACAGAAATTCATGTAGTAGAACACTAATATGTGACATTGGACTGTATTTTTCTAATAATTTTTTTGTGAAATATCATTTTCAAATTGGTGACATTTCTTTGGGATTGTGGTGGATGGAGATGGTTTATGAAATAGGTTCATTGAAACAAAGTAATATCATCCAAAGGCCTATATATTTAGAAGGGTAAGAGAAAATTGGGGACAATTCTAAAAATGAGGTGATGGTAATGATAGAAATCTAGGATGATACATATTACCACATGTCCCATAGAAGATTAATGAAATCCAAGATAGCCTCAAAAGGGGACTCAATGAATGTTGTGAATTGGATGAGTCCCAAAATATCTACTCTAACTCTAAATTTGTCTACCATGTTTTATTTTATGGAAGTTAAACATTCCATTTAGGAACCAGGAGAATTAAATAGAGAGAAAACCAAAATGATAATGATTAGAATGGGAAGAGTTGGAAATCTATGATCTTCTACAAGTATAGGAAATGAGTGAATTTAAAGGATTATATGAGGCAGTGGAATATGATTATACCTTTAATCTATTTTTAGTGGACATTATAGATAGAAATCATAGTAGATGAATTCACATCCCAAGGAGGAATAAGGGGTATAAAAAATAAGGGGACTCGATGTGATATATTGTGAACAATGGGAAGAAACCTAAATGGAATAAGTACCCATATTAATTTTTATACCCATAGAGACATGGAATTCTATAATGGTTTGGGTCAATAAGGCACTGGAAGAAATATACATCAGAAATCAACAATTTCACATGGATTATTATAATCATCATTGTGAAAATAAAATGGATTCGTATGGAGAATCCAAGGAATACGAATTATTGGGTGATGAGATGGAAGATTAATAATAGAAACAAGTTTTATTTAATGATTTGAATGTAATTTAAGGTACAAGGGAATTATCATTTCCCAAAGATTTCACATAAAAAATGAAATCATCTTACATTCTGTTTTACAAGGATTTACTTAGATAATGAACAACTCACTCCACAACCAGTATGACTGATAAGGAGTGAAATAGAGTGTTATAAGATGAATTTCATTAGGTACATGATGAACCAAGCAAGTAAAGTTTTAATGATATAGATAAATACAAATTTAAGGATATCGGTTATTACTAAATACATGTAGATGATTTATTTATATTTAATAATATCAACCCATTTGAAATCAATGATAGTCATAATATGTATTATATAAATGGTATATGAGTCCTGTATTTAAAATTTAAGAGGAACCATTTAGGCCATAAGAGAAATGAGGAACATTAATTCATTCCTTCATCTTCACATAAATAATTTTTTTGTTTTTTAATTTTTCTTGTTTTGTGTTAATCTATTCAGGTGTATGTTTCTTTTGTATCTAAAATATGATTTTTGTTATTTGTTGTTTAATATTTTTGTTCTCGCTGTTTTTGTGAGGTTCCCACTAAACCCCAAAAAAGTTTCTTTTTATTAAAAATAATAAAAACATGATTTTAGGATATGGTTTGAGAATTGAATTTGTGTCTCATTAATAATTGATATTAAGATGATGGTTTTTTATAAATTTCATAGTTCATCATTCTTGAATCATTAGTAAATAATGATGATATATTAATATTTTTAAAACAATTTCTTTTGGGATAATATGAAGGTGGATATTTTAAATTATATATATATATTTATCGGTATATTAGTATGTTATGGCTAAGATAAATAATATTAATGGGATAATAAAATCATTACCCATAAAAAAATCAAAAAATCTCAATGTATTTCATCATTGGTCTCCCCAAAACATATACATGACTTAATATATTTGGGTTATAGTTAATCATCCTACAATGTCAAAAAAGTTCATTTAAATATGGTAATTTAAACCTATTGATGAAATTTATAGGGTTTACATTACGTAAGTGGTATGGATTCATGTATAACCACATTTTATTTTATTTGATTATGATTGGAGGATTACTCGGATGTTTTAGATAAGTGTTCAGAATGTTTTGAATAGAATGATGATCATTGGTATTTCATATCATCCAAAGATCGATGGTCTGTCTAAGATCACCATAAAAACAATATAAGTTATTTATGAGGATTATAATATGTATTAAAATTATCATGGGGATTAAAACCAATATCTAGTAAAGTTTCCTTTCAAAAATAGCTTTCATTGAAGTATTTATATGGATCTTCATGAATCCCTCAAGATTTTGATTTCTAAAATCCAATGTATTACGATGAAGTAGGTAAACATAATATATTTGGTCTTATATTATATGATGATATATAAGAAAATGTAAAAACTATTCAGTAGAACATCATGTAAGCTTAGAGGTGACATTTGATTAATGTGGACAATCACTATTGAGATATAGTGTTTAGAGTTTCTGACAAGGTAATCCCATGAATACCTGATTAAAAAAAGGTTTTATGATTTCAAAATAAGGACATCTTGAGCCATTGATTTCTTGGATCCTTGGAACTTCATAAACATATATGGAGAGAATTTTATCATTGGGATTATCTGATGATTTTTTCAAATGTTTAGGATGTTGTATGTGTTTTTTTCTAATTAAATTATAAATATGCAATATGTACTAGTCTATATGTTTATAATCTTGAAGAATGATCTCCCATATAATGAAAAAGTTTTTTAGATTCTTTTTCAAAAAAATTAAAATGTTGCAAAAGGATATCACACACTTAGTTTCTTATGGGGAAACCAAAAAATTTATGAGGCTACATTGGAAATCGAGGATGGGATGTGGTATAATTAGCTTTATTGTCTTTATAAAAGTAATAAAATTTCAATGTAAGAATTATTATATTGGGTGTAGAATGAAACCCATTATATTTAATGATATATTACTTTTTAAATCTGTATGATTTCATTGATATCTTTTTACATGAAACACTTATTTTAAACAAACTGTGATATACTGTTGATATGTTATTAATAAATGTGATAATTATTTCCTACATGTTACATTGTAGAATTTTAACATGACTATAAAATCTGAGAAAACGTTTTTTACACAATAAAAATGATATAAGTGAATTTTTTTAGTTAAAATTTAAAAAATTCTCTAACAAATGTAACAAGATCCATTTTTCAAGAAAATAGTGTATTTGTTAACGTTTTGTTTTTGAAACCATTAAATATTTTAAAAAATACTAATGAATGATTTTAATAAATTTTCATTATTTTATAATCAATTATAATTGTAAAATTAATATATAATTTTATACTGTGAATGGAATAAAATTAAATTTAGTTTTATACATTAAATAAAATTTTTTAATAAAAGTTTTTATTTTGATTTGAACACATATTAGAAAATGGATATATTCTACTAAAATAAATTTATGGTTTTAAATTTTTTCCATATTTTTAATCTTATATTGATAATTTCTTAATATGTGAAATTTCATTTTGGGTCTTTATGAATAGTAACTAATATATTTTTATTTACTAATATATGTTTTAAATGGTTGAAAAGGGGGGAAATTTTAGAGATATGGATTAATATAACAAACATACATGTCAAAATACTATTGGAAAATTGTATTTTTATACATAGTTGTCTTATCATCAATTATATTCTATTTTTTCTATATTTTTATATACATGAATGTTTTATATTTTAATGTTATATGTATTTAGAAATGTCCAAATCCACTGACTTAAAAAAGGAAACTTCTCCCCCTAAATTCTTCACTATGTAAGGCCCTCTATTTGGACCAATATCTACCCAAGTACTCTATAATCATAATTTTCCATGATCTTGAGATATACTTCGTTCTAAATTACCCATCTAAGCTGTTGTATAATGTATTTCAAAATATATTTGCTAAAGATGAGTTATATTTTCTTACCTATAATTTTCATGTTTGCTTCTTATTAAACATATAAGAAATGTAATATAAATATATTTACATGATTTAATTTTCATATTCACAAAAATGAGTTTTATGTTAATCATACATCCATTTTCAATATCTATCTCACATAATGGAAAATATAATCGGCACTTGTGCGTTGATGTGTACTGCCACCACAATAAATAAATGAATATTTTCCAAATCCACATCAAAATTTCAGGTCATAATAATATACTTTTATTAATAAAATTTATTTTCAATATTTTTTTATGATTATATTATTGTATATTATTAAATATTATTCTTTTGTCCCATCTTCAGAAAAATGGAAAATTAGTATTGTGTACACACGGACTACCGTCTCAAAAAAATTAATAAGATTCATTATAAATTATAAAATTATATCAACGATTATTAATGTGTATAAAACTAATTAATATATAATGTATACACTAATTATGATTTAAAATATGATTAAATAATGTCCATGATAAAAGGTTTGGAAACATAAAAATAAAATATTTATAGAAAATGGAAATTTTTTCTTCAGAATGTTCATTTTAATGAAAGATTTCAATTATATAGATAATTTTAACTTATAAATGAATTATAAAAATACATTTTTATGAGTATTGATCTTCAATACATGACTGAGATAAACTATATTTTTTGTAAATTATTATTTATGAAATATAATGAAATTGGATACTTTATATTACAATTTATGTTATAATCACATTTGTATTTCATATTATTAATAAAAAATTTCCCTTGAGATGAATTATGTAGATAATTTCCCTTAATATCCATTTAAAAAATTACCATGTGATTATTCTAGTAATTTTCATTTACTAGCACCATTTTATACTATCATTACTTTAAATGACTAAGATAGTTTTTTCAATAAATGTCAGATGTATTTCAACTTAGTTTGGAGGAATTTTTTTATATGTATTTTACCATTACAATTCTTGAATTATATTATTTCTATTGAATAAATAATTTTTAAAATTCATTTTAAATCATATTTGAATTTAATTCCAATTTTTGACAATGAATAATGTCGATGTTTCAGGAAAAAATTATTATTTGACTATTTATTAATAGGGTAAAATGAATTTCAGTTTAATTTTTTAATAAATGAACAACTTATGTCACCATTAAATTATTTTCATTATTTAAATATATTTTTTTCTAAATTACATGGTTATTCTGAAATTAAATTACATTCTGAATAATTTTTAATTTATAATTTTTAATGATACCAATCAATATGTATATTATCAAAAATTCCAATAAAATGTGCTAATTCTCTTTAAAAGGTATTTTTAATCCTTTTCAACATTCATTACAAAGGGATGTAGTTTACTAAGGATTTTACATTGTGATTACATCCATCATTTTCTTCAAATGTCTTCTGATTATGATTATTTAAGGTGGATTCCAGGAAATTCATTTCTTTTCACAGGGTTATTTATGTTGTGGTGAGATAAATATGAATCATGTTTACATTAAATGGGATACACTATAATGAAATAATTATTATCTTTTTATATTTTTAAAATATTGTTTACAATTTTATTTATGTGTCCTGAGGGAACATAATTATATATCCCTCTATTGTGTTTGGTATATATTGATATAAAATTAGATAATATGGCCTATAATTTGGCGCAATCCATGTTCAATTAAATAATATTTACATAATTATCATATATGTAGTGAACCATGACATTGGAAATGATAGAACATGGAGTGAACTAAATCTAGTATGATTGTCTTGATAGTTTTCATTAAATAAGGAAATTATTTTATTTTATTATGTGTGTTCCAAAAACAAATATCTTATGCTAATGATATTATTTCCTAGATGACGATTGATTATTGTGATAACTCACCCTTTTAATTTGGAAATTTTAGGTTAAATACTTATCCAATGATTCTTGATTAATAATCTATGAATAGATTGATATCAATAAACAACACCCTTAATATTAAACTATTGATCATTATTATTTGGTAAAATATATATGGTATAAAATATAAGAATTCATGAAGTAATATCAAATTTCTTGTAAAATTGTGAAAAAAATTATTTATATTGTTTTATATATTTTAATTAGAATAGATATGTTTTAGAAAATCATGTGATGATTTCAGTCCATTATGTTTCCTACTGTTATATATTATTCGTACAATGCATGATTAGAATAATTCCACTATTTTTTTTAATAATAGTAAGGTTAATTAATTTGTGGAAAATGTGATGCTAGAAGAGAAAAATAAAATAGAAGTGGCATGAGAAAAAAAATTGTTACACGTTTTAGAACGTTATTACTATAGAAATAATGGTTTCAAGAATGTTTATGTTTTTTGTTTTACAGAATTAGTAATGACCCAAGAATTCTTTCCATAGAAACCCCATTCAAAATATTTAAGTTAATTCATGATGAAATTCAAATGGATTTTTGTTAAATAACAAATATTTAGTATTGGTAGAGATTGTATTATTATGAATTGTTCATAAATACCTAAATTTAATTGAATTAGTGCCTTTTTCCTGTGTGGAATTTTACTTTTTAAGAATATGTTTATTCTAAGAATTTAGATCATTGGTTGTGATTTATTATAAAAAAAATGTGGGTAAAAATTTACTATATTAACCCTAGTTTGTTACACATTTTATTATAATGTTATTAATCATTAATATCTATTAATAAAATTCAAGGATCATAAAGGATTTGTGTCTTTGTAAAACTAGTTTGATAAAACATATAATTAAAGTAAAACATGGAATACTAGTTTTATTCTCCATAAAATGATATTTAAATCAATTTTAGCTCCTAACGATAAAAGGTATAACATGGGTAATACATTTAATAAAAGGGAGAGATAAAAAATCTTGAAATGTAATTAACATGAGAAGAAATCATGAGATTTCAGTCAATTGTATAACATGATATCATAAATGAGAATGTGCAATAGTAATCAAGACGAATCATAAAATAAATGTGATGGTGTGAAAATATCATGGAATTATAATATATTATCAATTATATAAAACCTTTCATAAACATATGTCAAGTATAACAATAAGGACAATATCACATTGTCAATAGAGTCCCAAAATATATTAGGTACACTCCATAATCCCATAAGTAAAGTCTCATGTGATGATCATATTTTCCAACACATTAGATGAATATATAATTTTGAGTGCAACTGTCACATTCATTTTAGGTACATGAGTATTCTTAACATATATAGATATAAATCATAAATAAAAATCATAAACATTGAAAATGTAGGGAAGTGGGTTGTAGAATCTTGTCTTATGACATAACCAAAAGTGATTGCTTAAAAAGCGTATTTTAGAACTGGTTATAAGGAGTGTATTCCACCATAAAATGAATGGGTAACATGATTTTTATACAAGTGAGAGACATATATATATATTTTATATTCATTCCACAACATTAAATAGAGACAAATTGAGTTTGAGTGGGAATGTTCTTATACAGAAAAGATGGGTGGGTTTGAGAGACCATTTACCTTATGCAAAATTTTTCACATTAATTTTTTTATCACATGAATAAGAAAAATATGTTAATAATTTACTTTATTAATTATCATTTAACTTTTTTATTTATTTTATTTTATTTTCTACTATGTCATATTCAATAATTAACACATTATTTTTACATCAGGCATTCGAACAATAAACAACTCATGTATCCAAAATCACTTTGGTATATTGAATATGGTTAAATAGAATATTATTTCATCATCTCCATAATTTTTATCATGAAATAATTTATCTCTAGACATGAATAAATATTATAAACCAATTATCAGATATAAATATGAAAAATTAACTATGATACAATCATTTAGATGATAGGCGATACACACGCTTGATAAACATTTTCACTTGTTGATAACAATGATAGAAATAAATGAACTATTTTTTTCATTATATGCGGATAATTATATAATAAATAACATATTATTTATTTTTAACTCCTTACATATACCACCTCTGTGATGTGATAAGAAAAAAAAACCACAACACTTCATGAAGTTATATTTCAAACACAAACGAAATTATGATTTACTAAAATTATGGTAAGGTAAGAAATTATATGATATATTTATTTACATAAATTATTATAATTCAATGAATATAATATATAAACATAAAACTAATACTTATCATGTTCCATGAATTTAATAACTGGGAAATAAATCAAGCCGCATCACGAGGTGGTTGACCGCCGTACAGACAAACGACACTATTTTATTCTATATGGAATTGAATGTACAATGGTATATGAGGTATTATAATTTTATAATAATTAATATATAATAAATATATTATATAAAATTAAATAAATCATTTTATACCTCAATTAGAAGTGGTGGTGATATACAAATTATACCATAAGGTGATAATCCACTATACACATGATCTGTGATGTTGGGAGGAGGAAATTCTTATAGATAATGTCACTAACATAGAAATATCTCAGTGTATCAATGATTCAGATGATATTATATTATAATTTTATAATAAAAATTTATTTATTTTGTGTAATAAATAACATTAAATACTCAGTTATTGGTGTTACTTCTTATCCAGATGAATTATTTAGGTTTTCGCAGAAATCCTTTAAATGTTGGGTTCATAATAAAACCAAGTATTGCAGGATAACATGAGGAAATTAAGTAAATGATTGGGTTATTTATATTATGAAACAATAATTTTGGGAGTGTTTAAGGTAGAGGAGTGATGGTGGCTTTTTATAAGTGGGGGTGTGGACACACGTGAAATTTTTGAAATGAAATAATTAAAACAACAATTTTTTCATCACATGTGGATAAAAATTGAATCGTTTTAAAAATATATTATAGATAAATATGAAATATTACCATACAATTTGAATTATTCTTTTGTTTAATGATTATTTTTGGGTCATTGGTTCATAAAAAGATTGAGTATTATTTATATTTTATTGTGTTCTTTGAGTTTCCGGTTTCTATGGGTGAAAACAAAGAGTTTTTGAGAGATAGAATAAGCATCATAATTATCAATTTATTTACCAATACTATATAGTAACCATGTAAGGGCTTATATATTTTTTATGAGTATTATTTCATTGGTTGAGAATAGATATCAAAACCATGTCACGCTGTTGAGGAAACTGTAAAAATTATTTTTTGAGGGTAGAGGAACCCACATGGTCGATGCATAATTTTCCTAGTAATGTGTCCAAACCATGTTCCCCTATCCAACTAATTAAAATATATATTTTAGTAAAATAATATTATATTGTTTTTTATTTTATTTTTGTATTTATTTTTCTCCACCTACAAATGCATTTTCTTCTACATGGTTGTTCCGATCCTCCTACTCCTTAATGGTGGATTTACTATTTGATTAATGGAATTTTGCATAAGGTAAATCAATTTGTCCTATTTTCATCTTCAATTTTCATTATCAAGAAACTTTAGAACAATTTAATGTATGTTTGTAACCCTATGGGTATTTTGGTCAAATCTACATCGTGTAAGGGGGATTTTTTCTTGATTTCATATGGCATAGGGGTTTGAAGATTTGTTCAACCTCTTTTGGGTGTTATTTATTAAAGTAGATGATATTTTTTTATAATAAAAGGTTGATGTCTTTATTTTATCAATTTTTAAATTGAAAAGCATTAAATATATAATCTCTATTATACATTATTTTTTATATTTCCATTATGATGATCTATAAAGGGTTCATATTCCGTGTTCGATGTGTTACATGGATTTTTAGCAATTTGGGTGTTTAAGGTTGGTTTTACAAATGGTTGAATCTTGACTAAACTCAAAGTGGTTGATAAAAGTAAAAAAGTGGTTTTTTGGGTTTAAATGGATTTCTAATGTTTACTTATAATTGGTTTTACCTTATTTATGGTTTAAAAAACATGGTTGTTGTTTGCAGAAAAGGATTGTGTTATATATTAATTGTTATGGATACTCTCTTGTGATGTGTTGGAATGTAGTAACATAAGGGTTAATTGGTGTGTGAGGGGCATGAATATTCAAGGGACCATATAAGCCTTCGAAGTGTGGATCTTAAGAGAATCTATTTTTTACAAGGTACCGATTGAGGCATTGGGTACAAAGAATATGTGAGATTCAATATTGATTACTAGGAAATTGTGTGATCTCTTAGCGTTAGGACCAGTGAGGACTATGTGGTCATCCAATTTTATTATCTATATAGTATATTTATAAACATATTCACACAATACCTACGGGGTTTATCCCAAGGTTGACGTTAAATTTTTTTATATTTTTTATATTATATATTTATTTGATTAGTGTTGTTATTATGTGTTGATATTTAATATTACAAATTTACTATTCTTCTATTTATATGATTTAATGAATATGAATATTATATCCAGGATTATTCTTTTTCTGTAATATTAAAAAATTTATACATTGTGAAATTTTTAATTATTTGACCCATGAATGGATGTTACTTTTGAAAAGTATTTTTATTTTCAAAATTGTAAACAAAATGGGGATTAAAGTTTTACTTGAAGATTAGATGTATTCAAATGTTTTAGTTTTCAAAATGATTTCAAACTTGTTTTATGGATTTCACATTTATATTAAATAAATATATTTTTCATGGTATACTTTTGGGATTCATACTTAACACCTTTCATAGTCCTTTTTGGGTGTTTTTATATTTCGTTTTGAAGGAATGAGGTAAAGGAAAGTGTGTTGTATTCTAGGGTGGCTCTTTAAGATTAACTATCCAATTTATTTGGTGGATTATATGTTCTATCATAAGGATTTGATCATTTAGATTTGTTTTTTTTGTTTGTTTACTTGTTGGGTTGTATACATGGGGTTTATATGGATTTTTCCCTCTCTTTGAGTTTTAGTCTGTTGGGGATTCAATGTATATGTATATGTCATGTTATAGAATATTTATACATTGATATATATTTCAATTAATTTTATTTTATAATTTTTTCTTTTGAATATAATGATATCAATATGGAAGTACAACATTATGGAAGGATCATTCTATTTTAGATTTGGAGAAATCCTTCTAGTGTGATAGTGGGTTATGCATGATACTTTTCACAAGCATGTGGTTATCAGTAAAATTATCTAGGTTGTGTAGTGGGCCATATTGGGTACGATGTTGGCACAACATTGGTTGGTTTGATAAACAATAGTTTCATAAGAATGTTTTGTTATTTGGGATTCCTTTGAAGATGTGATCTTTTACTTTCAGGACAAAAGTTATAGGAATAGGGGGGGTACGTGGATAGATCTTCATTGTGTCGAACACTACGTTTCCATGGGATGTCCAGGAAGGTTTTTATGTTAGGAGACCTTTTATAGATTTTTATGACAATATTTCATGGAATTTTCTTATTAGTGGAAAATATTATTGTACTCCTTGGTTCTATATTGGGTTTTGGAGTGAAACAATTAGGATTTGAGGAGGAACATGAAAACTGAACATTTTTAGTAGTAACTATTCTTAAACCGCATGATATTGCATCATAATCTTGTGAAACCATTATCTATGGTGCAGAGTTATCCAAAATTTTAGGTAAATCCATTTTCTATATTAAATGTCTAAAATTTTCAATTTTTTGTTTCATTCCAAAATGATGTTTCTTGTGATGTTTTTTCTACTTTTTGATACATATTTTTCGGGTTTTTGTTCTATTTATGTGGATTGATATCAAATTGTGAATGATGAATATTGTATCTGGTTCCCTTTAGAAAATTCACCCAATATGGACGTCAACCATGTGTATATTTGGAAAGACTGGGAGTAACCAATAGCTGACCCCTCATTCTGACCCAAGTATGTTGAACATAGTGATTTGTTTGATCCAAACCTTGGATCAGGTAGTTGGTCATGAACATACATTGACCGTTTACCATGATGGACCATTTTTGAGAAAGGTAATCCACCAGTGTTATATGGAGACCAAGGAATTAATGGGCCTTAAGAGTGGTTATAATAGTATTATAATAAACATATCTTCCTAAATACTATTAATAAATCCAATGTGTTATTTTCAATATATATTCTAGGGGACTATATCAGAATAAGAGGCATTCAATGGTGCTTTTTTGAAAGCAATAGGACCTCACCCGTACCACTATTATTTTAGATTTTAACTATCTGTTCTACCATAAGATGTTGAGAGAGGTATATGCAGGTTATTTTTTGATTTTTGATTATACTGATCATTGGGTTATGGGGAATTCCATAGTTTTCCCCGTGTAATTTCATTTTTCTCTAGATTTACATTCTTATTATTACCTCATGGTTGGGAATTTTTAGAAGGGATTGTGGTTATAAATCTTATTTATTCTAATTTCTCTTTATCTATAGATATATTAAGAGGTGGTTGACAAGGAGGTGATAAAGGATGATTATTTTTATAGAAATATATGTCATAGTGGTGTTCATTATGGAGATTGTATACGGGATCTTATTCATTATAGAAGTGGAAGCTTAGTGAGATTTAGATTGGTAGTTTCAATAGAATCCAATAATCTATAGGATAAACTACAGAGGTTGCTATGGGGACTAGACCAATTTTATTCTATTGGTTTGGGATGGCTAGACACACCTTGCTTAAATGCACAAAGACTACATGGGTATGCCACTAGTGTAGCCGTCAAGGTCATCATCAGTGCTTTGGTTAAATGAATTTGTGTGTGAGTGGTATGGGATCAAATTTTTTGAATGGATCTAAGGTGATGTTATAGGATTCAGAGGTGGAGCATCTCATCATCATGTTATAGGGTATTATAACTATTGGATAAAAAACCAGGGTGGGTCTAATATAGCAATACTGCATGTAGTAGAGGTAATTCTGGAGGACTGAAATTTTGGTCCACCCACCATTAGAGGTTTGGTTTTTATTTCTT
Organism: Viscum album; assembly: GCA_963277665.1. Lineage (NCBI taxonomy): Eukaryota > Viridiplantae > Streptophyta > Magnoliopsida > Santalales > Viscaceae > Viscum > Viscum album. The sequence continues at coordinate 475,326,126 of OY728128.1, forward strand.
ATTATAACACATTGATTTTATTCGATACAGGTGTATCCCTTTATTTAATTTTACATAAGATGGATGATTCATTTTTCCCTTAGGCAGTGTAGATATTTTTATTTTCTGGATATGCTAACCCAATTGTTTAGTAATAATGAGAAAGATTCCTTTTTACCTTAGTTTCGTATAGTGTTAACTAGAATGGAGGTTATTTGGTATATTCTCATTTTGGGCCTAGGCATTGTCATTACTATAATAGAAAGGTATTAGTTAATAATATTTAATGGATTAGTCAAATTTTATAATTTTAGATTCCAATTCATTACTTCTAAGGGGTGCGTTCGTGTATTTCAGTGTAACTAGGATTCATGTTCCTGGAGAAACGAACCAGTTTATTTAGATTTGGTTTTGATATTATGTCAATTTTCTATGTTGTTCCCTGAGATTATTGAGGAGTATTTTAGGGATAAAATTATCTTGTTCATGTATAGTTACATTTAATTTAATAGGAAATTACATATAACTTACACCCTAAAGATAGATTTGGTTTTCCATCACCCCTGTCCCTAGGAAAATCTTGACTTCAATATCAATCTTACTTGATGTATCTGGAGGTGATAATATATCAGAATGTTTAGTGAGAGAATATTGAGAGAAAGGGGTTTATCCATTATAACATGTCATCATGTAGTTCCCATCATATTTGTTTTTTGGAATAGTTGGGAAGTATATAAGTTTTCTTTAGGACTTTTTTATGATACCATATTTGTTCATAGATTTGACCAGGAATGGGGTGAAGTTAGACATTAAAGGGTTGTTCCAATGGAATTTTGAGCAGTTTTTTTCCAATTTAACATACACATATTGTTGTATTATTATATATAATGAGAGAGAGAGAGAGAGATTATGTGGTGAATTTTTTCTCTTCCAATGTGTGGTTGGGATGTGTGACGATGCTTGATGACCATGGGATCTCATATATCTTTATGAATCTATTCCCAAATGAGAGGAATTTATAAACTCTTTATTTCGAACTAGAAGTCAGGATGCATGTACTGAAGACATAGAGACACTACATCTTCAGGTAGAATTTCACAGTGTATTTATATTATAATAGTTTAATGTAATTTTATAATTAGACAGAATTCAACCTCAATAGCGAGTCTATGTGGAAAGACTATATACCATGGACATTGACGTAGAATATTCTCATATGAAGTTAAATGTGGTCTCCGACTTGAGGAGCATGAAGCTTCCCGTGTAGGTGATTCGATAATCTGCACATGTGTAGGGTTTTATGATTATTTACTTATATGAGGCTAGACATGTGGAAGTATTGAGGGTATGTACTAGTTGGGTTTTGTGATGGTTATACCCTTTCTCAATGATTGGTAAGTGGTTGAGAATGAAGTTTAACCTGAGTTCCAATATATTATTATTACATTAAATAGATGGGAGACCTTGTGTGATTTTTCTTAGTCTTTTAATGGTTCTCTTCACTTGTAGAAGTATTTTTTTATTTATTTGAGAATTATTTTGGAGGTGATGTAGGAGAAACATCATTTTAGTTGGGTCATTAACCCAGGGGTTACGAAGGTGAAATATGCCTTGAGAGGCCAGTATTGGTGGCCTAGGAAGAAAATTGTTACTGGGGAAATTGTTTCTTGATGTTTGACCTGTTAGATGATCAAATATTATCATCAAATCCCATCATGGTTTTATCCAATTATCATACCTATTTAGAAAATGAAAGAGATCTAAATGAATTTCAGGATAAGGCTACCTCATACTCAACGTCAGAATGATTCAATTTTGGTTATTTTAAATTTTCTAATGAAATTATCCAATTTTATACCCCTCATAGAGTCAATGGATGAAGAGGAACTCATAAGACATTATTTTAATTGGGTTATTTGTATTCATAGAGTTCAAAAAATGATAGTGTTAAACCAGAATGTCCATTTTACATTTCATTTTTTTGATGAGATTATAGGAGGGTTTTGGATCCCATTTGTGGTTGCCACTAAATATTACCCATAAATATTTTTCCAATACTAGAAGTACTTACAGATTCATGAGGATAAATTATGCTTGATTGTTCTTGAATTTAGGGGTTTATGAGAATATAACCCACAAGTAGGTTTTCAAATAACAACAGTTATCGAGGATCAAATAGGATGACCTTTTTTATGGTGTTATATGGGGGACCATGAAAATCCCCATTGCACTGGGCTGTGTTGGAAGGTATTTCCTTGTTAATATTCAGCCTCATCCAAGATGGGACCATTAAAGTGATAATGATAATAAAATGGTTTTTGATAGCTCATGATCACGATAATCCATATTACAAGGGTCATTATTCTCCATTAGAGTTTTATTTTAGTGCCTATGTGATACTATACATATCTGTTTAGTTGGATAACCATTTATTGGGAAATAAGGGGATGTATTATCCATTTTTTATCAGATATTTTCTTAATATAGAAAATCCTGGTATGGAATCCAATCAATTGGAGTTCAATTCATGGATAACCTCAATATATTATGTCTTACACTTTTATAAACTGAAGAGATACAATCTAAACCATGTACATGTGTTGTATTGGGAATACTTGGTGTTAGGTACTAATTTTTTAATTATGGAGAATGATGTTCATATGATGGATGTTGAGAAAAATGTTAACATGTTGGTCCATCAGATTTGGATGTTTTTTAGTGATATACTTGTGATATGGTAGTGGGATGGTTGTGTGAGGGAGTAGTGGCCACACATTTTTCATCTACAAAATCTGGAGGTCCTTATGGGGGCTGAAATTTGAATTTTTGGGAGTTTGTAAAAACCACAGGATCATGTGTATGTCTGAATTTGGAGATTTATTTACCTTCTATTTCATTATTGTGGTTGCTTCATGTTGGGGTTAGAAATAGATTGATTTCTGTGAGGAATACAAGGGTTCATATGTAGCACATGGTTTTCCTAAACCGTGTGGTATCCATGAGAGTGGTGTTGTAGGTTTTATTGTGAAATTTTTCACATTTTAGACATGGTTTCCCATGTTCTGAGATACCATAGAAGAAACCTTGTTTCCTATTTTGGGTGGACTGTGACACCCACACAATTGCCACACAATTTTCATAAATGTGCATCCAATCTGTGGGGACTTTTCTAGCTCATTAAAATTTTAATTTTTCAAAAATACCAAAATCAATTTATATAGGATGGTGCTCATTTTTTACCCAATTGACATATCCCCCTTAGTTTGGATTCTCCTATCTATCCTTTGTTGTTATTTTACTTTTGGATTCATTTTTTTTTCTTGATTAATGTTGATGCGTTGTTAATTTATTCTTATTTTCCCCTTCTCAAGACATATTTTACATCTTTTATGGAAATGTAGAACACAATAGGTGGTTATGGAATAATCCAGGGTGTATAATGGGGGTCGTGGTTTGATTTAATTTGGATTATGTGTGTGAGGGTTGGTTCTACGTCATCTAGGTGGTCTTTATCAAATGAGACATGAGTTGGAATGAATCTGAGGTAGGAATCTAATGAGGGGATTTTTTACGTCATACATATAAATTGATATATTCCATTTTTTAGGTTTTCAATTCCTATAATGTTGATTTTTAAAAGGTGTGTATTCCATGTTTGTTCTGTTTCATGGATTATTTTGGGAATTTTGGCTCTCAAATAGGGTTTAAAAAATGGGGGTGGATTATATGCACACAATGTGTTTAATTTAATGGAATACGAGGTTTTGTTTGTTTAAATGGATTTATAAATTTTTTAGAGAATATTTTACCTTTTGGAATGTTTTTTTATAAAAGGGTATTTTTTGTTATGAAAATGGAATATGAAACTGATGGTGTTATGGCATAATTGATATGGCCTCTTTCATGGGTTGTGCTGGTATGGTGTAACACATGGGTTAACAAAGGTCATAGTGAGTAATTTTTTCAAGGGATTGTGTGATCATTTAGAGGGATCATATTGGGAGACACCATTTCCTTCTAAGGGACAGAGTGAGCCATTGGGCTGGAAGAATGTGTGGTCATCCATGATTATTTCTCAAAGATTGTGTGATATCTTAGAGTTGATAATGAGGTTGACTTTGATAGCTTCCACATTCCATGACTGTAAATGATACATTTTACTCACTCATGTTTTGCGTGATGGTTAGATTCCATGGTATACATTACACATGTCTGATTGGTTATATGGTCTATTCTTGTTAATAGTTCGATTTTTATGTAATGATATTTTTATGCCCATTAGTTCATTATTCCATTTATATGGTTATATTATATTGACATTTATGCTCACCATTATTCCTTTTTGGTTATGTTGATCCGGTTTATACCTTTTTACCATACTGATTTATTTTAGCCATCTTTGAAAATAATTTTGGAAAACCATGTTTTGTTTTGAAGAGGAAAAAAATGATATAGATGGTTTACATGAAATTGGGTTGTTTACAAATGGTTTAGTTTTGAAATTTTTTCAAAATAGATTATTTGTTTTCATAATTTTATTCCAAAAATAGATTTGTGTTGGTATCTATCTAAGATCCATGCCATACAAATTCCTTGAATCATTTTTGAAATTTATACATTTATTTTTCTAGGACACATGTAAAGGAAAGGGTACCATGTTCCAAGGTGTATCTTATTTATTAAAATTATTTGGTGTTTTTTGGAGAAGATGTGGGCACATAGGGATTAGATCATGTGGAATCATTTTTTTGAATTTTATACATGTTGGGTTGCATACTATGGCCTTATTTTTCATTGTACCATTTATTTTAGTTTTCATTAATTTAAGATACATTATATATATATATATCCTATTATGGATTTTTTATACAATGATTTTTGTTTTGGATTATTTTATCTATTTATTTTCTAATATTGAATCTGAATATATTTGTGTTGTTGTGTAATTTTATGTATGCGTGATGCCAGTTTACATGGGGCAACATCATTCCCAACTCACAGTTTTTAGGCTTGAGGCTATTCTCTAAACCATGGTGATCATGAAAATGCTTCAGGTAATAAATTAGGATGGTTTAGAGTATAATATGGGTCAATCCATGTTGGTATATTACATTTTGGGTCATTTTTAAATCTTATTTTTTAGTTTAATCCACTATAAACCTATTTTCACATTCACTATGGAAAATAATATTTTATTATTTTTACTATTACATGTGATAAAAAATTGTGAATACCTCCTTTGATAATATAAATTATTCAAATTATTATCATTTAATCCATTTTCAAAATTCAAATAATAGAAGTGGTATGATTAATTTTTAATTTAACTCCAAGATATGTTGAAAAAACTATTTTACAATAAATGCATTTGTGATGAAAAAATGATCTCATATTTACTATATGAGATGTAATAATAATTTAATGAATATAAATTAATATTAATATAAATATAATATATAAATCTCACTTAAATAACTCTTCATTAGAGGAAACATTAATTACTTATAATGTTGACCCATTACAAACATTTTTTTTGAATTTTTTTTCTAAATCATAAAAATAAACATATAATACAATATTTTATAAATTTTATTTGGTTATAATTGATTAAATTAAATATAAATATTTAATACATATTACATTAAAAAATAATGGTACATTTGAATTACATAAATTTATTAATATTAATGAAAGAGTTATCAAAATAGATATTTAACAGTATTCAATAAATATTTAATTTTTTTTGAAAAATCCAAAAGGACACCATAGGTAAATATCCATATGAGGAATAGAAAAATGATTTTATTTTTTAAAAGTTCCATTTCTAAAATGTTAAATGTTTTTATAATATGTTATCATAAAAACCAATGAGGTCATTTTTTAGGAAAATGATTTTACTAAAAAAAATGATTAATTATTTCATAAGAATTTAAAAATAAATTTTTATTAATTAGAAAATGTATATATATTTTATAATGTAGTTAATATTATTCATATAGACCCATTTAATTGATATATTAAAATTATACGAAGGTACATGGGTTTTATCCTATGCCTGAAAATAAGAAGTTACATTGGTTGTTGCCCAAGCCTAAATGACTATGTGTACACATGTGACTTGCCAAATCCTAAATTAGGTAGAAATGTTTTATCCCAATCTAAAAATATTATAAATTTCTTGGTAGGTTTCCTTGGTATAAACGTTTCAATTTTTATATGTATTGCACAAATCCTATTTCTTATTAAATACTTATGATTTCAATGACTATGATGTTTATTTCCTTAATATTCGTGTCTCATAAACTTCCAGTCATTATCCCATAAGTGTTGATTATTATCATTTATATTCATGGCATGATCTCATAATGTTACAATTGCATTATCATACCCCTGTATTCAAGTTTATTCATACATGTCTCTCTTATTTACCCTTACTGAGCATATGAGCTACCCCTTTCTTATGGTTCCCTTCAAAACATTACAAAGGATGTTTTAGGTAGATGTACTAATGGTGGACATATTTGTGGGAGATGTTGGAGATCATTCATTGGGATAGAAGATTTTGTTTCCATGTACACTAATATATTAATGTCCTTAGGTATATATTTTTGCAATGTAGTTAATATTCATATAAAATGATGTAATATCCTTGAATGTTAAGCCTGAGTAACAATTGTTTGTATCAAAATAAAGGTTTACTCATCCTTTGCAAACTAGTATTAGAAAAATATGGTGGGATCCAAAGATATATTTATAGGTTTATGTGTAGGGATGTATCTAAGGATACGTATATGGATTAGTTAACATTTATTAAAATGTCCTAGAATATTGTAAATGGATGGAATAAGTGGTTTTATAGAATTATATCCATTTTCAGATACTACAATTGGATGTGTATCTTCAATAGATTTACCTAGGGGTATCAACTGTGACAATATGTTTTGGGCCTAACTTCGGATAATTTGGGACACAATAACGATCCTTACTGCACACATTGTTTGTCACTCCTAGGGGGTATGGTTTTGGAATTCAAAAATGCTTTGAGAACCATCATAATGGATTTAAATTGAATTTGGATATGAATAACGTATAATAAGACAAATTTGTCATTGATTAAAGAATATGTCATGATTTAGGTATCCTATAAGTAATCATTTTCATGACTATCTGGTTTTCTGATATGATAATTAATTCTAATACTATGCTTATGGTTTTTTTCAATAGTGTTAAAGAGAAGTAATTGGAAAAATGTTGAATGTGATGGCTGATTTTTTTAATGTGCAGTCTACTGGGAAGATAACTACTATGAATGATATTGTGATCAAGCCTAATTAGTTTTCACCAAACATGATTAACAATGATTTCTTTAACCAACACACTAAATAAACATGGAATAGAAAGAATGAGTTTGTTGAGATTTTATGTAATGTTGATCATCAACAAAAGAATATTCATTTTTCTTTTTTTTCTAGAATGTAGAACTAATAAAAAACATGAATGTCTTAGAGGAGAAATAAGATATTTTTACTATGGAAAACAATGACACGTTGTAGCTAACTAGAAAGGAAAAATGAATAGTTTGGTTAATGAAATGGAAGAGAACATTATCCTACCTATGTCATCATAAAGTGTTAAGTGTTATATTTGTCAAGTAAATGTTCATTATTGAAATAAAGGTCCCATGACGAAAGTTCCTTAATAGAATCAATAGGGTGGTGTGAGTAATGGTTACATTACAGAAGACGATGGTAACACAAAATAAATGTGAAAATACAGAGTTATTGTTTAATATAATGAGGTATCCTTCTTAATGGAATAAGGATGAAGTGGAATAATCATAGTTTTTATCTATTTGGATTGAAAAGATATCAATGATGAAATATACAAGTATAATTTTACATATGTTTCTTACTCAGTATTTAAAAGTTTATGTTTACTGTTCCTTGTGGAATGGTTAAGTGATATAATGACAAGATTAATTTTTGACTAAGGGAAGGTAACCCTCAATATGGTATTGATGTTATGATAATTTTATATGGATAATGATACATGGGATATGAATAAATAAATTGGATAGTATTGATTACATTAAAACTAAATATGGATTTGTTGTTAGGTGGTTTGTTCTATCACTGATGATTTTTATAGTATATTTTGGATTTATGAAATATATTTAATACACTTTGGAATAAATAAGTTAGAATGTTTTCCAAAAAGATTTATGATAATTCAATTTATTACCATGCTTCAAGAGAATATATGATGAGGGTATTCACATGTATAAAATGAAACAACCAGGAAGTACTTTTTTAACACAGGGGAAACAATGTAATGATGATTTCATTAATCTGTTTTTAATGTTTTGGATGTTCATATTTATGAAAGGTTATAGGGTTAACCGTTCATAAAACAATTTTTTCAAACATTGGTGGAAGTATTTCTGCAATGTGTTTTTCTTAAGAATGTTGAATAAACAGATATTTAGTGATTAAAATTATTTCAAGGATTTAGACCTTTTATATTTTGAGAAAATGACATCATTTTTGTCAGGTGGCAACCATTCATGTCCGAAAAGGCCATGGGACTGGAAAAAATGACCGAAGGACGATAAGGGGTTCAAGCCTACCACTAGCCAAGATGATTTTCTGATTGATAAATATTTTTATAATGAATAAAAATTTATGATAAACTAATACTTTTACTTTTTATGTATAATAATGTTGATATTGAATAGAAAAATATTTCGACATTATCATTATTTTATGGGCCTTAAGATCCTTTTAATGTGTATTTTAGTGCATTATGAATCAAAGTTAATTTCTGGACACTCATTTCTTGAGGTAAAGGATGTAATATAATTTTTTAAAAGCATAACCAAATATTGAAATTTTGTTTGTTGAAATTTATCACGAATCACTCAATGTTCTGAGAGTGATCAAATTATTTTTCTTAATAACTTAATTTTCATTGTACTAATGGAATTTAGAATCATAACCTATTTTTGAATTTGAGGCCCTCAATGTTTCATTGAACAATCAATTTTTTTGTGACTGATAATATCAATCACACCCTATAAATATTTATTATTTCCCTCTATGTTTAAACTCCACTGCCAACCTATGTTCTCTTATTTGGAAACCTAGTTGTATGCTATAATGGGTAACTTTTACGGTTCCAAATTTTCATTTTTTGGGGATGTTTTAGTTTCCATTTTTACAATATGTGTTTCTATAAATGAAAGATTTGTGTATTAAACATTTGATATCCTAGATGAATTTTGTGGGTGAAATTCGTTTTAATGGGGATAGAATATAACGCCCCGAGATTTTGTGAATTATTATTTTTTCGAATTAATTTTTCTTTTTGATATTTTTCATTTCATGTGACACTGGAAATAGTCTATTTATATAGAAATATATATATAAATTAAAACTCTATGTCAAACATTCTTTTCACACGACCCCAACTTGGCATGCACTACACGCAACACCGACTCGTAGTACATTACATACACCAACGACTTAGCATACATTATGCAACAATATTGACCTTTCTCCATGGGTTACATAACATGCAAGATCGAGTGTTACCTAACAATATATATTGTTATGAAAATTTATTATAATGGAATATAACCTAGCTTGTAAGGTGATAAGATAAATATTATTATGTAAATTAGGAAAATATGTGGTTTAAAAAAATTTAATATGAATTCATTGGTTTCTAAAAAATGTATATGATAATTGATTAAATATGAGGGAAAATATTATTATGGTCCAAAAGATATTTTAACCAACTAAATTAAATTAATTAAAATTGGAAGTTTAATTTAACATAATACATTTCTAAAATATTCAGTTATATATTTTTCATATTCAACAAATATATTATATAGGCACAAGAGAAGAAAACACCAATTTTAAGCACAAAAACCAATTTTTTTATAAAGGTATTTTTACCACCATTTATTATAGAAATCATTGTAAATCCTATTTTTATATATTTTATAGATTCAATATTTCAAAATAAATATTATCTTTGGAATCTAATCATATTAATTTAGTTAAATTAATTTTTTTTCAATGGCCTTATATGTTTAAAAATACAATTCACTCGAATGAACCGCATTTAATGTCCTTCTAGGGAAAATAATATAATAAATTTCAGAAAAATTTAAAAATTAAATTTTATAAAATAAACATCATTTTTTTAATTTATAATTTTAAAATTATCTTCTATTGAATTTTTGGGATTTAACTAAAAAACATCATTTTTAGTTGTAATGTTTAAAATACCGGATGTTAATTAAAAACTTATTTTTAATTAATTTTATTTATATGGTAAATATTTTGGTTAATTTGATTTAAAATATGATTTAGATAACATTTTTATCATGTAATAAAATTTTGGTTATTGGAAATAATTTCACATTGAAATTGGATATAAAGAATTTGAAAACTTTTGATCTTTTTACTTTAAAAATCTGAGGTGTCCTCCTGTCCGCTGTATTAATTTTAAATTAATTTTATCCACCTATGTGACTATATTTTTGGAAAAATGGATTCCATATTTTGAATATGAAAAATTATGATATCTAATATGGTATAAAAAATCACTCAAAATATTAATGAATTTTTTTAAAATTAAATACATTAGTGAAGAGAAAAATTAGTTTAATAACATTATAAAACTTAAATTTAAGACCCAAAAGAACCTATAAGATTTCTCAAAACCCATTTTATGTCCATATTTTAACCTATTAATAAATTTTATCTACCTAGTTACATTATTTGATTCACATTCATCATGAAAAACGTGGGGGAAATTCTCTCTTCAAATATTTACAAGAGTTCCACTCCTCCACCACTATAAAAAGCCACCACATCCACCCATTCATCACAACTATAAAAAATTTTATATTTGGAAAATATCTCCCCAAATATAATTCAAAAAATCATCCCTTTAACTTTTAATCCTCTATTTGGGAATAACTTTTCACTGGGAATCCTTTTTGCACAATCAAAAATGGTTTACCCTATTTTGAGGTAACATCTTCTCTCAAACTCCTTTAATTTATTTCCCTTATTCTCCACTCAACACATTTAATAATATTATTTTGTTAAAGGCCGCCATTATAATACATATAATAGAATGTTTTTATACTTATATTTGTACATAAACATACAAAAACCTCAATATAATGGATATTGAACATTCTATTTCTCTGTACGGTGAACTACTGCCTCATGAAATGATGATTGTTCATTTATCCATTACTCGCAATCATGGTGTAAATTATAATGGAAACACTATTTATATGTTTTATATTATATATATATGTTTTATTTAATATTATATATTCATTTTTACAACACATTCCTTTTTTACTTCCCATTTGGTGTTAAGATGATAAACTCATTTGTGGATGTGTGGACTATCTCCCATAAAAGCAATGTGATTCGTTCACAAATGACATAGAAATAATTAAGGATGAGTTTAGTGAAATTATATTATATACATAATATAGTAATTATATTGGAATAATTATATATATTTATATACATTCATATTTTTTTCATATATATATTCTCTTTAAATATGACAATAAAAATCGAAACATCATTCTTGTGTACATATGGCTTACCTTCTCCATGAACGGTGTAATCCATTTCTTAAATTTTATTCGATAAATTATTATAATTTAAATATAATGTATATAAATTATTTTTATATCATTATATAAATTCATGAATCATTATAAAATTACTAGGATCGACAATATAATAAATTAAGACACATGAAAAAAAGCGAATATTACCCCAAGTGAAACTTTAACATTAGTTCGTTGACAAGAGGATAATTTAAGGTTATAATCAAAAAATATATGGTAATATAAATAATAACAGGATTCATTAAGTAATTTATAATAAACTTATATTCATTATACATGAAGTTTGTATGAGTACAGAGAGAGCCAAGACACAAGGTAAGGGGATTTCACCTCACTTTTAATATCCATGAGCTACATGTTATGTTCAGAACTATTTCATTTTGTGTGTTGTATTAACTAGAAAATATTGTGTTCTATTTATCTATTAATTATATTTATCAATATTCACATGTCCATTTTATGATCCCTCTTTCATGGGGTTTATGTTTCAAAAATTTCCGAATCGATGAAACAATTTTGTGTAATTTGTTTTGAGACTCATGTTTGATTATAAGTTTATAATATTTATTTTAGGTTTATATACTTGAATTTATATAGATATATATTGAATATAATTATTTTCATCACATTTTATGCTTCATGTAATTTCATTTCTTACACGGAGAGTTTGATCCCGTTTTACCATGTTATAAGTTTTTATTGAGATAATGTCATCATTTTTTTGATATTGTTTATACTTCCATAGAATAATTCATTAAATACATATCTCAAGGAAATTCATTAATATTCATATCCCCATTTATCCATTTTATACTCATGTTTTGGTACCATATTTCTACTTTTTTTGTATAATATAGTTAAAAAATTTTTCTAAAGAAAGAATGACTTTTCCTTCTCTTCAATTGAAAATCTATATTAATTCAAAACATGTTTTCAAAATTGGGATTCCAAGGATATTATACCAGAATCCTATAATATTTAAAATAAATTTTTACCATTTTGTATTTTGCCAATCTCATCATGTGAATCTTAGGTTCTCTTTCAAATGAATTCATTCCATCTAACCTTTTAACAATTCAAATGGAATGTTCTTTTTTACCTTATATGACATGTTTGGACATACCCACCATAATTACATTAATGATTCCTTTTAATTTTAAAATGATAATCATTAAGAATTTTTTTAAAGGTAATTTTTAGGAATAATCATTTCAAAATTATTTCATGTATTCTTTATTTTTTTCATGATATGTTCAATGAAAATGAATTTTAAATGAATTTTTGTATTAAAAATTCATTTCAATGGCGAAAAGATATTTTCCTCAAGACATTTTTTTAATTGATGTATCAAAATTATTTCTCCTCTAAGATTAAATCTATTAATGTCACTCATTTTATTTTAAGAAATGGTCTAACGGTTCCATTCATATCCATTCTAGGGATGGGTTATACATAATATCACAGGATTCATGAAATCTGTTTCTTTTCCAATTGTTATATTCATTCAAAACCTGCCTATTTTCTTTGGTTATGAATCAATGAGATGATTATGAAACATATCTATTTTATATAGGATATAATGTAATGACATTTTATTAATTGCCATTTCATTTTGTTGGTTATGATTTTTTATTTATAGAACCCATCTATTTTCATGGGTCCTGATATGATTACTGTTTTATGGAACATGCATGTATGATTTCATTATGTGATGGGTTGGACCTATATCTCCCTCCAATTAATTCGGTAATGATTAGTATTATATGATTTCGAATGGTATATAGGTTTTAACCCAAGTGTAAGAGAAATAATTTTTGGGGGTTGTAGCCCAAGCCTAAAAGACAGAAGGTTCACGTGTTGTAACCCAAACCTATAAGAAAGATGGTTCATGGGTTGTATCCAAAGCCTAAAAGAATGATGTTTCATGGGTTATAGCCCAATACTATAAAAAAGATGGTTACTTTTTTATAGCCCAATCCTAAAATAAATAAGGTACACGGGTGGTATCCTAACCCAAAAAATAAGAAGGTCTGTGGGTTATAACCCAACACTTAATGAACATGGGTACCCAGGTTGATAACCTAATCCAGTAGTAGGTATACAGGTCATAGACCAAGGATATAATTTTATAAAGGTCTTGGTAGGTAGCCATGTAATAAAAGTCTCTATTTTTTTATTTATTCCACAAATCCTATATCTTATTCTGTAGTTATGATTTCAAGTGTCATGATGTTAATTCAATTCGGATTCATGTCTTATAAACTGCAAATATTTATTGCACAACTCATGTTTATGATCTTTTTTATTCAGTGTATGATCTACAAATGATATGATCACGTTATCATACCCATATGTTCATGTTTATGCTTAAATATATCTCTTGTTTACCAATACTATGCATCTTAGATCACCCCTTTATTATGTTTACATTCTATCTCTCATGAAGAAAGGGTTTAGGTAGAAGTACTAAAGGTGGAGATCTTTATTGGATAAGTTGAAGATCTTTCACTAGGTTAGAAGATTTTGTAACCATTTTTTCAAAGACACTAAACTATTATGGTACTCAGGAATGTATTTTTGAAATGTACTGAATATTCATCTAAAATAACGTAATATCAAAATATTTAAAGCCTAGGTAACTATATAGGACTTTTTTCAATTGATGTGTTTATGAAATGTTTCGGAAATTCTTGGTCATGAATGTTTATGCTAATATTCTATTTCTTTAGTTATTTATTTTGGTTATATACAATGGATTAATCTAATAATGTTGGTATAGTTTATCACATTGTTACTTTAGACCATCACCAATATTCATAATCATCTAGTGCATAAGGAGGCATGTTTGTAGCCATGTGGTGACCCATACAAGTGCACCAGTTAGTGGCTTCTAGGTAGTGGATGTAAGAAAGTCGTACCGGATTGGAACTTTTCTATGATTTTAGTTTTAGGGGTGGAAGAAAGGATATTTAGATGTGTCGAGAATTGATAATAAGATCATTCTTAGGAGTAGCTAGCCCATGTATGATGGAAAAACTATGTTTCCATGTTGTAACTATTGTTCTAGATGTGTTTTGTTGTAGTTGATTGATATTTCACCATTTCATTATGCAATTGTTTCTGACGTGATGATTTGTTGGAATTTTTTTTATGGCTAGATTGACATGATGTTGAGAATTCATGCATCATAATTGAAACCTAGGGCTATAAGTGTCATGCATCAAGATAGTCTCAAATGGGTTGGGTTTGTGTGACATAGAGGGTGGGATTTAATTTTTTTCTCGAATGTTTTTAGATAATTCTATCCAATAAAGATGTGTATAATCATTAAAAATGAATAATTTTACTAATGGTCTATGAATTATTCATAATAAAGGACTGTAAATATGTTAAAATGTTTTTGTGTGAAATTGTGGAATGGGAAATGTTTTAAAAATGAATGATTTACATTGTGAATATGTGTGGGGAATTACCCTTGGTGACCATGAACAACGGTAAGGATGGTTAAGCGTATTGTTCTAAGTGTTACAATGTTCGACAGACTAGTGTTTAAAATATGAGATGTTTATAGATAGTAGAGATCCGTCTTTTATGATAATTATGGATTTTTTTTGTTATATGTTATAATAGTCATGCTTGTAATTATAAGAAAATGCCCCTACATCAATGCTTTCTTGTTGGGAAATAGGAGAATATTGTAGAGAATGCTCCTCCAATGATAGAGAAAGGGAAACCAATGAATCATGAAAATAGTGTAGAACATTTTTAATGGAACGAACCTATCTCACCCATTATCTTACTGAAATCTAGTGTTTGGGGTGTTCTAAGAGGTCAACAAGACTCATCCACAACACATTTCCAAATATCTAGTTCTGTAAACATTTTTTCTATAATGAAGAGACATCTAACTATTGGACTATAGTGTTTTTAGAAGAATGATACATCTAACAGAAGGATTACGTTATTTCCATAATAGTGAGACATATAATGGTCAGCCTATAGTGTTTCCAAAATGGTGAGATGTCAAATGATAGGTCTATAGAGTTTCCATAATGTTGAGACATCTAACGGTAGGTCTGAAGTGTTTATAGAACTGTAGGACATCAAATGTTAGGTCTATAGTGTTTTCAAGATGGTGATACATCTAACGGTCTCATGAACTGTGTTTCAAGTATGGTGAGTCATTTTTCCTTTTACAGATTTCCAATTTTTCCCAAATCCCTATAGTTTCACCTGTTTGACATTTCATTATACATAAAATGTATTCAAACCATTGTATTGAGGGATTTATGTCTAATTCATATCCCATAACTCCTATCTTAATTTCCTAGTATTCTGGTATCCTTTGCAATGTCAAAATGTGCGATCATTGACAAATCTTTAGTTAATGTAAAATCTAGTGTATTGAAACCGCTGCTTTGTTAATTATTCAAATGGGACGAGATACATTTCTCCCTTATTCTTCACACATGTTCCCGATATCTAGATGCTTGAACCATTAAATCCTTCCCAAAATATACTTGTATAGTATTGTTGTCATTGATCATGTCTTCATTGAAGTTTCTTCTTGCTATATGCACTCCCTATTTCGGTGCAATTAGGAATTGTCAATTTGTCTTTAATATAAGTTATGATCAACCACTATTCATATAGGTTCATAGACAGGTTTCCTAACATTTAACCTTTTCCATATTATGGAATATGTTCTCTATGTTTTTAATTGATCTTCCTAGTTTTTTGGTTGTTTTTTCTGTCTATGTGTCCTCTAGTGGATGCAGTGTTATAGGAGAGATGATCGTGATCCACTGTGTTGGCCGATTCCCATGCAATGTACATTATAAACCTTTTGAGGTATGGGATTCATGACTTACCAATTCAGTTTACATTTAGTAGTATAGTTATCATGTATTAGAACACTATATCACAGTGGAATGTACATAACAAATATATGAAGATGATTAAAGAATTGATATCAATTTCATGTTGTTGTCTCTAATTTTTCTAGATAGTGTGTAATCCATTCCTTTCTATTTAGAATTTCATTATTAATGGAAATTTCTAATGATTTTATAATGTGATTAATTTTATGTTATTTGGAAAAAGATAAAGAGGCATGAAAATTAATTTGTTTGTTGGGGTAATTTGGTGATAATAAAAATGATGCAGTAAACAAGTTTATCTAATTTTTGATAGATATGGTAGCTATTTTCTTCGGTTTCCCATACATAGAACCTACTAATATTTAATTGGTTAATTAAAGATGGATTAAGGAATCAGTTGTTGATAAAGTATAATTCCTAGTAGGGTTCTTATTTAACCTCCTTCTAGTAATGCCCATGATCCTAATTCTTAGAGCAGTGACTGATCATTATGGGTGAATGAAGAATGCCTTGTTTAGGGTCAGGAGCATAATTTCTTATTGTTTCCTCCTTTTTATGATGTTATTTGATCCTGGATGGCTATTTTGGAAGGTGGTGGTATGGAGGCCAAGTGGTTATGGTGGCAACTGTAGACACGTAGAGAGGAGACATGCATCAATTAATGCATGTGGGTGTTGCTGAGGACACTAGAGATGGTGAAATGTATTAGATGTGAATGTTTTATGATTGTTGAATCATGTTGTTTTTTATCTTCTTTTCCTTCTTCACTGCATGAGGACGATGTTATTTATTACCCTCCTTCCAAAATAGGCGAGGATGTGTAGGGTATTCCATGTGATTTCTGTGTTTAGCTTCTCGAAGATGGATGGGGATATGCTTCTGCTATTGGTGGAAAAGACATGACATGCAGTTCATATGCTCACTGTGTAGATCATATGATATTTTCTAGCTCATAATTTTTTCATTGAAGACATAAAATTATTGAAAATTTATAATTCAGTTAAATAAATGATGTTATCCCATGTGTTTGGAGATTCGGGTAATGAAATAATGTAGTTACAATTTAAAGTAACTAAGGATCAGGGTTGGAATGACAATAAAAAGTAATTTTGAATGATAATGGATAATTAATGGTAAAAAAAATAACTAATTTAGAGTGAAACTAATAAAAATAGATAAATTAATATAATGAATCTCTTTAAATGGTTGTGTGCATATAGGATACCTAGTCTTAGTAGTGACAACCGAGATTCCGATAGACATTAGCAGTAGTTGAGTCCAGGACTATGTTATTTTTATAGTTTGGTTGTGATCTAGAGTATACTCTACACCTTTTCTGTTTCTATATTCTAATCCACCATATTAGTTAGGGAAACTGTTACTCTGGGTATCTAGAGCAATGGGTGATGTTTTCGCAAACATTCTGATGGGAGGATAGATGGAGGACTAACCCTATTGTCCCCACTATCTTCACTTCATATATATTTTGTTGTCAAGAATGTCAGTTAGTTTTCCCCATATATGTGTGTATAAGGATGTAGTATATTGTGTTTATTTAGAGACATATATTCTCCATATTTTCATCTATGGACTACTATAGGTGTAACATTTATAAGTTGTGATGGAATGAGGATCCTTACTTAGTGTATGGTCTATAATGGATTATGGTGTAAAAACTGACATATGATACACGTTATGAGAGATGTGGTAGCTCCCAGAAACTACTTGTTTACTTTGGTTGCGCATGATTTCTGGTTGTGATGCATGAGGTGGATGTTATGGTTCTATGACAAGGTGTCTGTGGGAAAGACTTTTTTATGGGAGATTCTTAGGACGTGTGATGTTTAGGAATAGATGAAAACTAGTGTGGAAGTGTTAATAGGGTAACCTTGATATTATAATTGTATTATATACTCTTTTATGTGATACATTGGGAGAGTAGCCCTGGTGATGCTGGGAAAATAGTATACATGTTCTGGTGATGAGATAGAGTAACTTATTGGGAATTGTGGTAAAACATGGTTTCAGTAATTTAGCATCAGAGGCTCCATGGAGGATACATATGAATATACTATTATACTCACCATAAATATTTATATAAACTATTTTTAGGTTACTTGGATCATGTTGGAGATCAGGCTGGTTACTTCTAGCATGGATTTGGAGGTGTTTTTTGGGCTTCCTGGTCACTTCCATTTTACATTCTTTTGGAACATTCAGTTTTTCATTTCAATATTAGTAGTTCTGGCATGAAATTAAAAACATGCACATTTGATTTATTTATATAGCTGTCTGAGTTGGAGTTGGCTCATGTATGTATTATCTCTCTCTTCTAATGTATTCTCATAGAGTGTAATGTTGCCCATTTATGTGTTTACTATTCCTGCAGTGACAGTCTCCCACCTGAGGCCTACCGGAGGCAGGACTCCTGAGTCACTGTCACCCTTCTCACATTATCAGCTATAGAGGGGTACACATTAAGTGGAGGGGTCATGATAGTGTTGTATTAGATCTCTTGTTAAGGGATATGATTGATTTTGGAGTTAGGCATAGGTAAGGTTTCATGGATTGGTAGAGAAATAGTGGCAATCATGTTTATAATGTGACGTAACCATTGGATACTGGATGAGACATAGTTATATTGTGTCCTTAATTATTGAAATCATGTTCCATTAATTTTAAAGTGTCTACTAAACGAGGTGATACATATTTACAGAGTAAAGACCTAGGAAAGGATCGTGCATCATCATATTTATGCATGTGTTTAAATGGGTTATCCTAGGATAGGTGAAGCTAAAACGAAAAAAATTAATTAATTATGGGTGATTCTTATATATTATAGGTTTTGGAGATTTAACTTTTTTTAATTTTTTTTTGTTATGGGTCTTGGTTGGTGATCTCATCCGATTAACACAGAATATGTCCAGTAGGTTGTTCTAGCAGATCAATGTAAGGAAGAGTTTTATGACGATGACACATGGAGGAAGAAACTATAGGAATTTAATTTCCAGAGTTTGTAGAAGTAAGAGAGATCTATTTCATATGTAGTCACATAATATTAGTTGGAGGAGGATGAGAGATCTTTTAGTTATATCTATTCTCTGAAGTATCACTATGTATTCTTTGTTGGGAAGATTCTTTTTTGGGGTAGTGAGGTAGTAGTGGTTCCTTTTCTTTAGGTATAGTATGGATTTACAAATATAATGTAAGTATTCCAAGACATGTTTAGATTTTAGTTTCTTTTTTGGCCTGTGAATGCATCCAGTCTCTAGGAACTGCTTACCCATAAAAAGAGGGGATCTATCTTACGAGAGATTAGAATCCATTTCAGGAATATTTTCTAATATTATTCGGACCTATTTCGAGATGAGGAGGCAAGATAGGGGAATTTTGAGGAGGCTTTTCATCCAGAGATCCACCACAATGCCACCATGTTTATGCTGAAGACCTATTTTGAGGAGCTAGAGAAGGAAGAGGACATTGACAAGACATTATCCAGAACTGTGTCGTCATGAGAGGGGAGACTTCAAGATTACTCGAGAAGCAGAGCTATGGTATGGGACTCCTAGTTTTCATAGAGAAGAGTTTATACTTGTCCAGGGTTACGTTCCATACCTCAACATCTCAATTCTCCATGGGTGGTGGCTCTCAAGACAATGCCAAGGGATCCTGTGATTTTTTTCTTTGTGGAGTTCTAGGTCATTTGTGTTGATTTTTCCTGACCATTTAGAGTTGTTATCATGCACCATGTATTCCACTCGAGGTTCCTCTATTGAGGCAGGTCTAATAGAGGTAGCAGTCGTAGGTCGCACTAGCTTTGGATCCCTAGAGAGAAGCTAGGCCATGTAGGGGGGTAGCCACGAGATGCACCCCTTACTCAGAGAGTAGAGTGTTTCCATGATTGTGATAGTCATTAGGGTATGATAGGTCATGGAGTAGGTCATGGTCAGCTTCATTCTTTAGAGTTTCTAGTACCATGTGAGTTGGATGTTGTTCTAGGAAACCTTTTGTTATTTTATACTTGGGTTTATGAATTGTTGACTGATTAGTGATGCACTCCTTCATATCACCTACCCTATTCCATCCCTTGGGAATTGAGGTAGAGAGTATTCTAGTTCTATTGGCATTGACTACGTCAGTTAGAGGTCAAGATGAATTGTTTGATGATTGTAGTAATTGTGAGCTAGTGATGGGGAAACACCAATCTTGGGGAGATTTCTTATGTTTATGAATACAAAAATATGATTACATCCTTATCATGGATTGGTTGTATTTGGTTCAGGCTATCATCGATTGCATCCAGTGGTAGGTGGTGTTCTTTGATGTTGATGGAGAACCAATAGAGATAGTTGGTGAGTGAGACCAGTTCATGGGTCATATGCGTGTCCCATTTTTCACATCATTAATGGTTGATATGTTGTTACATTTTTTTGAGGTTCATTAGTCATTATATACCAGGGTTGTGTAAGAAAACTATAATTTCTTCACAAAAGAGGTTGTAGTCTTATCCCCTCGATGAGAGATTGAGTTTGTGATCGAGCTATAGCTAGGCATGTCTCTTATCTCGTTCTCTCCATATTGTATTGAAACATTAATGTTATAGGAGTGTAATATACAAATCTATGATCAGTTTTAGTTCTATTTCGTTTTGTCATGTGTCACTATGGGGTGCATATGTTTTGTTCATGAAGAAGGATGACAAAATTTTGCAATTCTGTGTCTATTATATTTAGTAGAAAAAAGTGAAAAATGGAGAAATGTTATCACATTATATGGATAAATGATTTTTTTGATCAATAGAAGGGTGTGATTGGGTTCACAAAGATATATTTTTGGTTCGGGTATCATTAGAGGAAAGCGTAGGACAATGATATTCAAAAGTTATTTTTCTATTAGCGTCATGGTCATTACGTGTTTTTGGTGATTCCGTTTTGTGTGGAAAATGATCCAGATGTGTTAATTGGGTTGATGAATGATAGGTTCCCAGATTTCCTATATATGTTCAAGGTGGTTTCCATCTATGGTATCCTTTTTTACTTCACAACATAGGAGGAGCATGCATAGCATATGCGTACAGTTTTAGGCATCCTTCATCAGCAACAGCTATTTGGGAAGTTTCCGAAGTGTATGTTTGGGGCTCCATAAGTCCATTTAGTGGGGAAGGTTGTATCCCAAAAGGTAATACTTGTGGATCCATTGAAGATAGAAGCATTTGTTTCTTCTGTATCCCCAAAGATAGTAGTATAGGTGCAAAGATCCCTTGGTCTTACAGGCTATCACAGGAGGATCAAAGCTGATTTCTCTCTGGTTATGAGTCCTCTGATCGCATTGAATAAAAAGGACCAGGTGTTTGTGTGGACTAATTAATGTTAAGAAGATTTCAATATCTCAATGGGGAGTTATCCAGTGCTCCAGATATTTGTCTCCTAGAAAATGGAGTTCAGTTTGATGTTTTCTGAGATGCTTCATGTCTAGGGTTGGGTTGTGTTCTAATGCTGTAGAGATTAGTTATTTCTTATGGGTCTCAGTAGTTGCACCCCCATGAACGTAATTATGCCACCCATGATATTGAGTTTGTGGTTATGGCGTTTTCACTGATTATGTAGAGAAATTACCACATCTACAAGTGCTTTGTTGTTTTCAATGGTCAAAATATCCTGAGGAATGTTTTCTCTCAGCGTGATGTGAACTTATGAAAATGTTTGTGGATTGAGTTCTTAATATATCATGACATTGAAAATTTTTATGCACCTGGGAAGGGGAATGTTTTGTCCATTGCACTGAGTTTGAAGTCACGTAGTGATGTGGATCATGAATTGGGTGATCCTTAGAGGGTTATAGAAGAACATTTAGCATTAAAACTAGATATGGGAGATGTTGGGGGAATATGTTTTCTTTTCTATATGACGGTGCAATCATCTCTGATGAACCAGGTAGAAGAGTCCATTTTGGGGATCTTGAGGTGGAGGTCTCGAGATACAAATTTGTTTATAGCGTGGCCACTAAGGGGTTGTCTGTGGATGGAAAACACCGAGTGTTATATCAAGAAAATATTTTCATTCTTTTGGTGACGAGGGATGTAGTTCATAGGGAGTTACATATAGCACCTTTAGCAGTACATCCTTGTTTGAAGAAGATTTACCAAGCCTTGAGGATTCAGTTTTCATGGCTTTGGTTGAAGTGAGCAGTTACAAAGTTTCTGTCTTAATACATGGTTTGCAAGAAGGTGAAGGTTGAGCACCATGTCCCCAAAGTATTTCTCCATTTGTTAGTTGTTCATCATGGGATGTGGGAGAATATATTGATAGATTGTGGTACTAGTTTACCTCGATCTCTAGGTGAATATGATGTTATATGGGTAGTAGTGGAACATTGGACTAAGTCATCCATCTATATAGCGATCAATGAGTCATGATTAGTGGAGGATTTATTGAGACTGTATCTAGAAGATATTTATAGAATTCACGGAGTCCTGAGTATGATCATTTCGGATCGAGATCCTACTTTTACCTCTTTAGTTTGGAGTGGTATCCATGATGATTTTAGTTTTTAGTTATTCCTTAGAACTGCTTTTCATCTGCAGACAAAATGTCAGATATAGCGGACCATCCATACAAATGAATTCATTTAGTGCTCTTATGTCCTATATAATGGAGTTTTAGGGATGAGACACTTTTCCATGGTGTATTTCTCTTACAAAAATTGTTTTCACTCCACTATTGGTATGGATCCATTAAAATCCGTGTATTTATGACCTTTCCATTCTCTATTGTGTTGGAATATGTTTCGAGATTCAACAATTCTTGGGCTGGAACACTCAAAAAATATGACAGAAATGGTTATGGTGATTCATGGTAGGATTAGGGCAGTATAGGAACATCATACGTCATATCCTAACCATATTAGGAGACCTATGGTGGAAATGTTGAGGATCATGTGTTTTTGAAGGTGACTTCATGTTGTGGGAAATGAATTTTTTTTCATGGAAGAAATATTTCTCCCTAGACTGTTGGGAAATTCAAGGTGTTGGATCATGTTTGAGTCGTGTCATATTGAGTGGAACTTCCGTTATATATGATCCACATACACAATGTTTTTCATGTGTCACAACTCTATCGTTATCATCATGAAAACTATCACATCATTGATTGGGGAGAGATCGACGTTGAAGACGATAGGACCTTCTAGGAATGGCATATAGAGATCAGAGACAGCTAGGAGAAGGTGTTGTGGAGCCATGCTATCCTTTTATTTCATGTCTAATGGTGACTCTATGTAGTGGAAGATAATACATGGGAACATGGGTCATGTATACATGTTTAATAACCTGAGATGTTTAATGACAAGTTATTTTCATTTAATGATGTTTATATTTTGGTTTTAGAACGTATATTGTTATTAGATGGATTTCTTTTGTTTTTGGTTGTGTCTTGATATCCCGTTAGAGGTATCTCAAAAAGTGGTTTCTTGGACACCTTTTTTTAGTTTTCTATATTGGTTGGTTTTGGATTCTCGAGAATGATAATGTTTAAGAGGTTTCTGATGTAGTGGTACGAACCTATTTTCTCCACTACCTTACTGAAATATGGTGTTCGAGGTGTTTAGGGAGGTCAAGTTGACTCATCCCCCAAACCGTTCCAAATTTATAGTCCAGTGAATAGTGTCTGCAGAATAGATATTCATCTAACGGTAGTTCTACAGTTTTTTCAAAATGGTGAGACATATAACGGTAGGTCTATACTGTTCCTAGATTGATGAGATGTCTGATGTTAGGTATACAATGTTTCTATAATTGTGAGACATCTAACGGTAGGTCTATAGTGTTTCCACAATGGCGAGACATCTAACAGTGTCATGAATAGTGTTTCTAAAACGGTGAGTCATTTTCCTTATCCCAATTTCCATTTTTTCACATATTCCTAAATTGTTTCCTATTTGACATTTCATTTGACATAAAATGTATTCAATGCCTCTTTTTAAGGGATTTAGGGCCAATTCAGACACCATAAATACGATCATAGTTTTCCTAATGGTAGGGAAACCTTTATTCTGTCAAAACATGTGATCTTTGATAGATCAAATCTTAATGGAAAATCATGCATATCATAAACTAAGCCTCTGTTAAATCTTCTAAAGGGATTAGATATCATTCCCCACTATTCTTACTTCTTATTACCTGGTGTGAAATTCTTGATCAATTCCTTCCTTATAATAGGATTCATGTGTAGTGTTGTAGCCTTGGATCGTGTCTTCCTTGGAGTTTCTTCCTAATGCATGTACACCCCCTATTTTTATGCAATCAGGAATTGTCAATTTGTCTTTAATAAATATGTATCTTCTACCACTGATATTCTAGGTTCTGGATATGTTTCTTCTCATTTCACATTTTCTTTATTATGGAAGGTGTTCTATATGTTCATAAGGGAGCTTCCTCGGTTGTTGGTTATTGTAGTGGGGTCCGTATGTGCTCGGGTGGATGCAGTCTTCCAGTAGACGTGATTATGATCCACCATTTTGTCATGCTCTCTTGAAAAGAATTTTAGGCACCTTTTGTGTTATGTGATTCAGGGATTCTCTATTAATTTTTTTGTAGTAGTATACTTCTCCTTTTTTATCCTAGTGTATCACAATTTAATTTACATAATAAATATCTGAACTTGATTAAATATGTGATATCGAGTGTCTATTGTTGCCTCTTGTTTTTCTGGATAGTGTGTTATATATTCCTTACTATTTAGCATGTCGGTCCTAATGTTAATTGGTAAATATTGTAATCCATGAATAAATGTAAATTAAATTCCCAAAGATAAAGAGGAATGTAAATGAATCTTGTTGTTATTTTAATTTTATGATATTCAAAATGATGCAGTAAGCTTGTTTATTTAATTTTTTATAGCTATGGTAGTTTGTTGGCTTGGTTTCCCATAATTGGTACCAACAAATAATAAATGAGTTAATTTAGGATCTATTAAATAACTGGTTGTTGATAAATGATAATGCATAGTAAGATTCTGAGTTACCCTCTTTCTTGTAAAGGGCAATAGCCATAATCATAGAGCCATGAGTGCTCATTATGATAATGGTAGAATGCCTTTTGGGGGAAAAGTTCCCAGTTTTTTATATTTTCCTACTTTTTATGATGTGATTTAAGCCTGGAAGGCTACTGTGATATGTGGGGGCATGGATGCATAGTGCTTCTGGTGCAGCAGTTGACACCTATACTGGAGAGATGCATCGATTTATGCATGTGGGTGTCGGGGAGGACACCAGAGATGATGAAACTAGTTGGATGTGATTGTTGGATTATTTCTTAATATTATTTTTTATCTTCTTTACCTGACCCACTACCTGCGGAAGTGAGTATTTCTTATCTAACTTCCAAAAAAGGAAAAGACACACTGGGTATTCCATATGATTTAAGTGTTTAGATTCTCAAAGATAGATTGTTCTATGTTCCTTCTAAAGTTGGTGAAGACTCAAATAGTAGTTCACCTACTCACCTTGTTGATCCCCTTATGTGTGGTTTCTTATATTGTTTTCTTAGAATTCCTGGAATTATAGAAAAGTGGTAATATTGTTAAAAAAATAAATGATGCTAACTCGTGGAGTTGTATCTTGGTGGAATGAAATAATGAGGTTACCATTTAAAAAACGATGGATCTCTATTATAATTCCAATGAAATGAAATATGGACTTACATTTGTAAATTAATTGTTATGTAATTATGTTACATAAAATGAAATTAATAAAAAGGGATAAAGTAATATAATTTATCTCCTTAAATTGTTGTGTCCTTATAGGATACACAGTTTTATCAGTGAAATTGGGAGTCCATGAAACATTAGCTACATTTGAGTCTAATACTTGGTTATGCCCATAGTTTGGTTCTAAGCTATAGTATAATCTATAGTTTTTGAGTTTATATACAATACTCTACCCTTTTGGTTAGCGAAACTGAGAGCCTGGGGATTTTGAGCCTTGGGTGGGTTTTTGCCAACATTCCATTAGGAGGAAGGATGAATGACTACCCCCTTTCTCCCCGATAAATTATCGTGGTAGTTATTATGATGGTATGAAAGTCAGTTAGTTCTCCCCATATATGTGGGCTGAGGGTTGTAATGAATTGTGGTTATTGACACAAACATATTCTGGATATAGTTTCCTATGGACTGGTATAGTTATAATGTGTATAGTTTGTGAAGTCTGGAAGATCATCACTAGGCTTATGGGCTATAATGGATTACGGAATAATACATGATGTATGATACACATTATGAAAGATATATTGGATCCCTGAAACAACCTAGTTACTTTGGTTACGTGGGTGTAGTGGATGTATTTCATGAGGTTTGTGTTGTGGTGCAACATATAGGTGTTTGTGGAAAATCATTTAGGGGGGAGATTCTTAGGCCATGTGATGTTGGGGGAAAGTAGAAAATCATTGGAGACATAGACGTGAGGTACCCTCGAGACTAATATTATATAATATACTCTTGTATGCGATACTTGGTGAGATAATCCATGGTGAGGCTAGGAACATAATATCCCTATTTAGGTTATGAGTTAGTTTCAATTTCTGTTCATTGTGCATTACCATGCTTTCTTTACATTTACATGAGAGTCTCTAGGGGGATCCCACTGAGTATACTATTATAATCACCCAATGTATATATATATAAACTAATTATCATATTAATTGGATAAGGATTGAGATCAGGCTAGTTACTATGAACTTGGAGTTGGAAGAGTTTTCCAGGCATCGTGGTTTCTATTATTTTACGTTTTTTTGGTACTTTTAGTTTTCCCATTCAGTTGTAGTAGTTCTTGCATGATATTACATATTTAAACATGGGACTATTTTCTATTGTAATTTTATATTATTTGGATAGTTTATGTCGTATCTCTCTCTTTTGGTTGTGTTCTCTTAGTTAGTAATGACTCCCATTTGTGAGTTTACTATACCCTTAGAGCTAGTCTCCAGTACAGGGCCTACTTGAGGTGGGGCATAGGTGTCACTATCTCCCTTCTCACATTACTGACCCAGGAGGGGTACACATTGTGGAGATGTGGTCTTGAGAAGATCAGTTTCATAATAACATTCCACATATTATGGAAAATATGAAATGGGACATTGTTTTGGCTATGCCAATCATGTTTTTGTTGAAAAGGGAATTTTTAATGAAATACCCTTCAATTTTTTCTGTAGAGGGTGGGCCTAAGTTATAGAGTTCATGATAGATTCCATATTGATAATTATTGAAAATATTGAGTATCCAACTAATAAGAGATTCATATTGGCAGATTATATTTTGCAAGGGTACGAAAAAAGCTGGGGAGATCTTGGTTCAGATCGAGAAAGAATAAAGTATTTTGATGTAGGGATTCCAAGAAAAGTTTCTGGAAAATATCTATCTGGATAACTTGATCTAATCGAAGGATGTAGAGTTTGTGGTATTATCATATAAAATTATGTTAGTGATGGATTATTATAGCTATTTCACAGACATGAAACATTTTGTTCCACCCTACGTAAGGGAAGAGGTAGAAATTTAGAGGTGGTTCCGGGATGGACCTATAAATGAGATTATGTCCATGGTGAATGTTTTCAATTTAAATAGGTTTGTTTATGTTTTTAGAATAGAAAATTATTTTAGAAGGTAATCACAAGGATACCCCTAGTAGTGGGTGTGTAGTCTCAATTGGGAGATCCAGTGGTGTTTCTTCTGATTGTAGGAAGTGTCACTTCAAGTGATTTTAATAGGATGTGGTTGGAATATTTTCCAAAAATGGGAATAAAACTCTCCTGTTAGTGATAATATTTTCTAATATCACTATTGCATGTTATGGAAGAATCATGATAGGTGTCCTAACTATGTGTTTAGAGCCACACATATGGCAGGTTACAGAATGTGGATGGTTTATGTAGGAACACTCGACATATGGGTACTAATGGAAGTCTGAGACTAGAACAGAGTGTGAATAGGGGGGGTCAATTACCCTATACTAGGCAGGAAACTAGACATCTACTAAATGTACTGGTAGGGGTGGTGGGAATATTATTCTGGGACTAGGGATTCCATTTTGGATGGGTAGTATAACACAGGGAAATCTGAAAGGTGTCCATGGTATTTGAATGAGTCAACCTCATGTAGTTCAGTCTACAAATAGAGGAAGAGAAACTAGACCATAAGCTATTCGACTTACGAATCGTGTTCCATCTACACTTATTAGTGATTAATTTGATAGAGGTGCATAAAAATCATACATTTCTGCATAGTCTATGGTTTTGTTGGGTCTATCAGTGGAGCATACATGCGGGGTAAAATTGATTGATATTCCATTTAGGGTACATGAAGATAATATAATACAATGTAAGGGGTGTGAGCTTGAGTTTGGTGGGAAACATTTCCTATGTGATTTATATGTTATTGAGATGTTTGGTTTAGATATGATCTTAGGTAAGGAATGATTAGTGACATACTGATTCCATATCGACCATCACCATTGTAGGTTACTATTCATGTATCTTGTGGGAGACACATATGTCAATCATGGGGAATGGGATGTTCTGGATGGTCGTGAGGTGTTGATTTGTCATCAGTTGGGTGAACATGAAACCCAATTGTCTATTCCTATGAAATATAATGGGTGAGTAGAGAATTCCATCTTTCAACCATGGGTGGACCAATTTTTGGAAGTATTCCCTGATGATTTCATTGGGCTACCACCAAAAAGGGATGTTATGTTCATGATTGAGTTTCATTTGAGAGGAGAACCTATTTTTTTCAACCTTATTTAATGAAAAATTAAGAACTTTATGAGATTACAACTCAGTTAGAGGAGATGGAGAATAAATGGTTTTTTTCTTTTACTTCCCCTTGGGAATATCCAAATTTTTCTTCCATGAATGTTGATGGATTGCTGTGTTTTTGAGATAACTATAGGAAGATAAATCAGATGAAAATTAAGAATCAATAGACTCTTCTTCATATAAATGATCTTTTTTAAAAGATAGGTGGTGATTCATTATTATCAAAACTTTAAATGATGCAAAGGAATCATCATATAAGTATGATTTCATCATATATATTGTGAACTACCATTAAGAGAAGGTATGGGTTGTGTGAGTTTGTTTTCATTCCATTCAAGTTGTCCAATGCACCGATAGTGTTTATGGATATAATGAACTAAGTCTTCAATATTTATCTTGATCAATTCATGGATTTTTTTGTTGATTACATTATAGTGTACTCATAAACACATGATGATCACACCAAACATATTGACATCATGTTATGTACGCTAAAAGATAATTGGATATATTCCAAGATATGAAAATTTCATTTATGGATTGACAATGTGAATTTATATGGACATAATATCTAATAGGAATGTTTGACCCTAGACCTGGATAATCTGCAAGTGGTGGTGTCTTGGGATCAACCCATCAATTTTTATGATGTTCGATGGTTTATAGGATTGGATGTCTCCTACCAAATGTTTATTAAAAATTTATCTCATTAAGAACCACCAATTTCAGGTTTGACCAAGAGGGCATCAAGTTATAATTACCTGAGGCATGTGATAATTCATTCCCGAAGTTTGGGAAGCAGTTTATGCCCACCGAAGCTCTAATCATACTTGATAATGGTAAAGGGTATATCTTATTTTTGGATGCTTATGTTGTTGGGATTGGGGAAATAATAATTGATGGTGGTCGGGTGGTTTCCTATGATTCATGATAGATGAAGTCTCATGAAAGGAAATACCCTTCCGATAATCTCAAATTGGCGTGGTGGTATATGCAATAATGTGTCGGATGCACTAATTTTTGGGAGAATGGTTTATAGTGTATACTAATCATAAGAGTCTTAAGTATATTTTCTATCAGTATGATTTAAATATTATTCATTGAAGAAGGATTGAATTAATGTGGCCCTATAATATTGTGCTCATGTACACCCCAAGAAGATGAAACATCTTTGTAGATTCTTTAAGCTGGAAGACTCAAAATCAGGAAATTTAGGATCCACTTTCTGAGTGGAGGATGACAAAGACATTCACTAGGTTTCATTTAGAGGTACATGATCGGAATGATAAGACAACCCTTGAATCCTTAAAAGTTGATTCCTTGCATCTAATATGGATCAAAGAGATCTAGTGTGAATATCATGAATTTATGGAATTTAGAATAAATATTAAAAGTGGTGACTCACCTTCTAGTAATATCATTAGATATTATGGGATCATTTATGTTTGCGGCCATGTTGTTGAGCCGACTTTTATCTGAGAATAGTTGATTCATATGTTTCATGTCTCAGGGTGGGTAGTTTATCTTGTTCTGAACAAAATGAATCGGGATATTTGGGGGTAGTATTGGTTGATGGGAATGAAGAAAGTGGTTTCGGTTTTCGAGGAGTGATTCCTTACTTGAATGTTTGTGAAGGCTATGAATCAGTGTTTGGGAGGATTTTTACAGCCATTTTCCATTCTGGTATTGAAATTCGAAGACATAATAATTAATTTTTTTGTTGGTCTTCCAAGGATGCCACAAAATAATTATGTGATCTGTGTAGTTGTGGATCAGTTAACTAAGTTGGCACATTTCTTACCAATTCAGGTGATTTTTAACATGGATTAGCTGGGTGATTTGTGTTCTTAAGAAATACTACTATTTCATGGAATGTTGTTAATATTAATTTCATATCAATAACTACTATTTACATTGTTCTTATGGAAGGAAATTTATTGGGCGCTAAGAACCTATGATTTTTATATGAATTTTTACCCACATATGGATGGGAAGTTATAGTATACTAGACAAGTATTAGAGGAAATGACAATGGATTGTTTCCAAAATCTTTCTAGATCATTGGAAATTTTTTTTGTGCTGGTAGAGTTTTACTACAATAGTAGTTAGTAGCTAAAAATTCATATAGAACTATTTTATTCACTATATGGTAGGCCATAAAGATCTTTATTGTGTAAAATAGAGGCTATTGAAGTGTAGTATTTTGGAATAAGTCTCATGTAGGAGAAATTAGAATAGATTTAGATGATTCAAAGATATATAGAAATGGATCAGAGTATGAAGAAGTAATACATGAATTGATGTCATCGACGACTTGAGATTTTTGGGGGAGATCATGTGTTTATTTTGGTATTATGATGATTGGGTAACTATTGAATTTGGATGTAGGGAATGTTGGTTCCCATGCATGTGGGGACGTTTGAGATTTCGGAGTGGATCATAAGGGAGGAAAATCGATTGCATCTCCCACATCAGTATAGTGGTATGCATGAATTTTTTTATTTTTCAAAAATTCATTAGTATCACTTTAAACCACCTCATGTGATCGATGTTGAGGATGTTGACCATGTCGCTGATTCCTCCTTTGAGGGAAATATTATTTTTAATGATGATTATAAGAAAATACTATTGCGGTGAAAGACTATTCCATTGGATTTAGTTTTATAGAAGCATGATAATTATTAAAAAGAAACCTGGGATATGTAGTTGTATATTTGGGCTCATTTACCTGATCTCCATTCTTCTGAACCTCTATGATACATTCTAGTGCAGTAGGAGAACGAGCTGTTATATGGTTGGGAGGTTGTAAGTTCATTGAATTTATGAAAGAATTTCATTGTTTTATTTTTTGTTTAAATCCATTAAATTTGGTTAAAATAATGTTTTTTAAGTGGGAAAGTTGGTTCAAGGGTATCCAAAGGGAGGAGGACACGAAATGTTGTGGATATTGGACCATTCTATACATACTTAATGATTTGCATACGATTATGGATAACCATGCTTGGGGGATCCAAACTGTGTAACCTTGGATAAATGATTCTCATAGGGTTGCTGCATGGTTTTTAAAACCATTCAGAACATTCCAAATAAATGTGTGGCTCAACCCCTCTTGGTAATAGGCTGGTGCACAATTGATTCTTGATTTGACCAACAGTACGACAAAACTGTGCGCCCTATTAAAATCATAAAAATTTAAAAATTTCCCCTTGGTATTTTTATGTTCTAACCCAATTTCCTCAAATTTTTTCTATATAAAACTAAGTTGAGGAACCTCAGCCCTCAAAGTATCCCATATATATATCTCCATCATTTATAGACAATTTGGAGAGCCATTGGGTTCGGATTTCTGCTCTGGGTAAATATAATTTTTCTCTAGCATCTCTTTTCTAGATTAGGGCATGTATATTTTTTCTTCTTCTTCCTAAACCTAAATACGTTTTCTCCTAGAGGATATTATGTTGGGGATTAAATGGTGTTTGAATCAAGATCAAAGTGTAAGGGTAAGGGTGTGACCATATTCTTATTCAAGGTAGTTGGTCTATATGATATATCCTATAGTGATTATGTTAGTTGGTTCTTATGTGGTTGTGAAATTACTTCCCTCATATTGTACATTTAATTTCTATAGCAATATTTGGTAAATATGGATGTTTAAATGGTTATTTGAACCATCTCATAATCCTCACGGTACATGTTGAGGTAGGCTAGTCTAATTTAGGTCCACTCTTAGGGTGCACAAATGATTTGAAACATATAAAATGGTAATTCGAAGCCTATACATGTTTTTTGATAAAGTAGAACACATGATAAGTGTTTTGATATTCTATTTTGATATATTAATTCCACTAATATAGGTTCTTTATTGTTTTTGATTATGATATATGGATTTTTTTGGCATTAAAATAGTGTTAAATTTGTTAATGTGAATTTATAAAATTGTTTATGAAATTGAAATGGAAATTCTTAAGTGGAATAAGGCGTATGGATTGAATAATGTGTAAATGGTTAAATTAATGGGTATTGATGAATATATAAAATGATATAATTCATGGTAATTTTTGATTTAGCTAAACAGGGTGAATTATGAAATATGTTATGAGTTAAATTGGCTAGCCGAAGTAAAGGATAATTATGTTAACATGTTAAGGCATAAGAGTGATTTAGGAGTTAAATGAAATTCAAAATTTGAATGACGTGGTTATTTATTGTTATGGTTTGTAATATTTTATATGTTGTAAATGGATAAATAATCATGTGCACATGGTTTGGTTGAATGTAGGGTATTGAATTGATGTTCTACACCCATGGGTCGTGTTGGACTAAAGCCGTAAACCCCACCCCTAATATACAAGGGTTAAAGAGTTGTACCGAGGCTCTATGCCTCTAACAATTTAATTTAATGAAACTACATAGAATGAGGCTCTATGTTAAGTGTGATGTATTTTATATGGTATGATTTCCCTATTGAGATAGGGAATTATATTTATCCACTTACTCATAGTGATTTTTCTGATTGGGCCATTTGGCGATTCATGTAAATTCTTAACTAGTAGAACAAGTATTTGAAATTAAATTAGTTTTCATGATGATATAAACGATGGAAATGAAAATAAAAAAGGGAATATTATATGTAAATATTCAATCTAAATAAAACATGAGTTTTAATTTTTTAAACTGTAATTTATTTACTACTTTCATGGACTATCTGTTTAGATTGGATATTCTACAGACACCATTGGTGGTGGCCAACAGTTTTGTAATCACACCATAATCAGGACACAGTTAGGTACCATAGGAAATTTTAGGGTTCTAGGTTTGGGAAGGGAAATGGACTTATCTTATAGAGTTTAGTTATTTATAAGATGTGCATGAATGAGGATTCAGATATGGATCCATGAAACATTTTAAGGATTCAAGGGTTTCTATTGATTTTGGGTTTCCACTCAAATTTACTCTATTAGCTTGAGGAGAAGTATTTACTATTGTCGTGTTTTTACAATACTTGAAAAATGGGTTGTAATTCATGTTTCTATTAAAATTTAATTTCGTTAGATATTTCTTATTGTAACCTATTGTGTCTTACTCTACTAAAGAGGGTATAGTCTCCCCACATTTTAAATTAAACCCTCACTACTAGTCAGAAACCTATGGAATATGGGGAGGTGAACATGAGGTCACGCGGAGACCCATCCCAAGTAATCGATTAGTGGATTCTAGCTCGGGTACATTACAAACCATGTCCTAAACACCTATTCATTAGAATATGATAAAGTATTGAATTTATTACTGTCTAAACATCTTGACCCTTATCTTAATAGTAGGGAAAAAATTCTAAAACGAGAAGAAATTTCTAGAATCATCTTATGGCCCCTATGGAGATAATAAAAAGTTATAATAATGATAAACATTTCTAAAATCACACACTGTGTAATATAATCTCTTTTTCTCATGATATTTCCTAAAGTCATAGGCCCACATTGTGTCATATTCATTAAGGGTTAATTATTTTCTCCTATAAAATATAAACATACTTTCTTATATAAAATCAATTGATTTAGTGAAGGTACAAAAATCATGATCTATTAGGAATGAGATAATAATTCCTTTCAAAAGTGATAAATTCTATCATGATTAATCAATCTTCATCATACATCCAATGTTGATCAAAATCTATGATGTGTTTCAATGACTTTTCTTCCTTAGTTTCATCATTGGATCAATGTATGAGATCAAATGGTAGATACTAAAAATTATACCATGTCCCGAGACCATGATTGATGTTCTAAAATAGTAACTATAATTCACACATGAAACATGTGGTGTTCTTATTGCTAGGGTAGTCCTTATGATCTCATCTACTAGAGGCCACGATGTGAAAACTTCATAAGAATATTTCTCAATTATTATAAGCCACCTAAAACTAATAGTATGGAATAATAAATGTATAATCATTAAATAATATCTTGATCAAATTAAATATTTTTAAGATTAATTATTTAGTATCTTGAATTTCGCATTAGTGAAAAAAAACTTATTTATCTATTTGATTTGATAAAAAATCATTTAAAATTACCATATAAATAGTATACACAAAATAATTGACACTATTTATGGAATGTGTACATCATGAATAACTCACTATAAACATTATATAGTAATAAAATATTATTATTCATGTTGGTTATAAGGAAACAACTATTAAAATGTGAAATACCCAATAGATGCTATGATTAATCTTCCTATGATGATTTGTTCTTGTTTTTCATACTCCATTTAAGGTACTGGAAAATCAGTGTGAATATGGGATTTCCAACCATACCTATTACCTCATATACCCTTCCATAAGGATAATAATGTGACAATTTATCCAATTATAGAGAAACAAAAGATTGATTTAATTACCTATGAACCATCTTCTAAAATAAATGGTGATGCATAATATTGATACTTTCTCCTATGTAACAAAAATACATTATTCCCTCACATTCTCATATTCATAAGAAATAAAAAATCAGTAATGTTCTTTAAATTTTGGGGTTATATGTTTCAAAAAAATTCACTACAATCCTTCGTGAGATTTGTGGTTGTAAAATCTCTAAAATTCCTCTTTTTCATTAAAAACCATTTTTGTAATTTTACACCGGATTGATTCTTTTTCATGTCATCTACCAATGGAATGTCAGTATGTAATGTCCTCAAAATCCAATGAAAAATTGAAATAATAGGATCACCAATCTTTTAAAATCATTTGGAAAAATTGATATAGGGGGAATAATTTTTAATAATTGAAGGATTATTCTTCTCATCCTCCAACCTCAATTTCTTCTTCACCTCCATGAATAACTACCTCATTACTATACATTATTGGTGTTTTTTTTCAGGAGGATTTACACCATTTTTTTCATATTCTTCAAAACAATACAATATTTAAGGATTTAGGATATTCGTGATTATTATTTACTAATTCATAATTATCATCAATTTTTTTTATCCCCTAAATTGTTCCCTATGTAGAATGTGATTTTTTAGACATTAAATAGTTGTTAGAAAAATTATATTGTCTTGAATATGGTTCAGTTGTTCTGGGAATTATTCTATTTTATCTCCCTCAAAAATTCGTATCCATTTTCCGTAGATGAAGACAATAATTGTTGATTCTAGACAATATTTTAACTAACATAAGGATTAGATAAATATCCATTCCATTTTAATCAATGTTGTAAATTGATGGTCTGAAATGGTTTTGAAATTGATTTTTAGTTCGATTTGAGTAACCCTAATAATGTATAGGTTTCAATACACCTTCTTCAATGAATGATATATTATGGTGGTTTTAATATTCATTGATATAATTATCTGGGAATATATAATTGGACCCTTCATTCAATGATAAGTAATATTCAAACTAATCGTTCTACCCAAGGAGGACCTAGAGTTATTTTTTTGGAAAATATTTTTTTAGTATGACTATACATCCCTTAATTTCTGCACTACACCTCAATAACTCTATCATGAACAAAAACATCTTGATTGTTTGTTTCATTCATATTAAAATTTCACTTCCTATTTCACTTATGATGTGGCTTAGGTGTACCATTTCAAATATTTAAATATGATATTTTTTTTTCATTTCAGAGAAGTTTCTCCATACAATTGATCAATAATATTTTATTGTAAGGGGTTAGGGTGTTATAAAAAGCATCCAATAAAAAATGGGAGGAAATAATTAATAGGTAAATTATCTGAGAAATTATCTACTCATATCCCATGATTCATGAAGAATATGCCCCTTGTCCAGAAAAAATATAGTCATCTTACCCCTCACTAATAGGGTGGTATTTCCGGGAAAGAACATAATTATAAATGCATTGACTAACTATTACCAAGTATAAAAAACATCCTCGTTGATATTATTATACTATATATTATCCCTCCCCTTATGATCGAATATTAAAACCCTCATCCTTAACTCCTCCTCACTCAAACCTCATAGAGGAAATGGCTTGATAGACCAATAAAAATCCCTAACAACCTGCAAATAATCCACTATAGGTAGACCATTGAATAATGGAATCCAAGAGAGATGTTATTGTTTATGTTCATAATTATTTGACCTATGAGACTACATAATTAATGAGGGGTTACATGATAATGTAGGCATCTTAAATCCATAAGTATAGGTTTCTCAGGATTAGTTAATAAGGGATGATCTATGTATATATTTTCATTGAATTTTTTATGTTATTCATTTTACATATTTTTTAATTATGATTTTGTTTTTATTTGAAAAATATTATTTATTATTTATTATACAAATTGAATATAGATTTTCTACCTTATATATAATTATATCCATAAATTTTTTTAAACATCATGACTCATATAACAATTCAATATTTTTTTAGTTTTTTATATAATATTAATTTTGAATTTTTTTATTATAAAAACATTTGGAATGATTTTTATTGGTCTTTAATTTCCACCCTAAAATTGGAAAAAAATATTATACACACGTATTTATTAAAGCATGAGTCAAAATTAATTATATAAATCATATTAACTACATGTGTTGTGGTTATCAAGACTATCAATTCCCAAAAGGATGATGTTATTATTTGTGAGGAACCAAAAAAACTAAATACAGAAAAAAAATCACCCAAATTACATGCAATAGTGAAATGGATATGTGATTTAAAAATTTGGTGAGAAAAATATAGAAGATGTTATAAGTATTCAGAAATGGGTGAGAGTGCGAGAAATAAAAATTGATGAATCTAGGGTCTCCTAACTACTAAAACATGATAAAAAGTTTATTCAGTAATCATATAGAAATTAAATAAAAATTAAATAGTGATATTTAGAAATTGTGTAGATTTACTATGTTGTATATTTATTGAACATCTAGAGTACGGTGAACATTAAATAGTTTAGATATCTAGATCATAACATTTGAATTGATATGCTTAAAATGGATTTGATGTTCACCATTAATTTCCAATTTCCACCTCTGTGATGATTCCCAATGATGAATAGAATAAATACCATCACATTTTGATTCATGATTAGTGTGTTGTGATAATTTTAAATGAATGAAATGGAATATATATCATAAAATTTATGTTAATAATTATATTTTAAAAAGATAAATTTTTAAGCTAATTTAAAATATATTTAGAAAAAATAACATAATAATTTAATATTCTCATTCTAGTGAATAAATAATTGAAAAAGTTTGAAGAAAGTGATGAGGAATCATATCATGTGAGATTTTCCACTCCTCATGAAGCTCTTGATCCAATTCGTCTCCTAGTTCAGTCATCTTCTTGTTTTCAATGTGGTTTTTTCAAAATGATGCATTTAGGAACTAGATCAAGGATGTGTTTCAATTACACAACTTCTATATTCCATATATAAAGAGAAAATTCTTCTCCAAAATCAATTGGTTGATCACAATAAATGCATAAATATTTTTGTTGATTTTCATGTGGCATGGATACTACAATAAAAATTAATCCATGGGTGAATTCAATGACGTTCCATAAAAACCCCACTCTATTTAAATGGGTATTCCTATGTGGTGTCAATGGTTTAATTAATATTCATATATGAAAACAATTAATCTCTACGTGACTAATCTGGGCCCGATTTCCTGGAAAAATCACAAATAATTCCAAAATAATCAATATTCATCATGAAACTTCTTGTTCATTTCAATGAAATATATCACCATCAAATTTTCCATAATATTAAATAATAATTTTATGTGTTTAATTAGTCATATTATTTACGTATGAATATTATTTTAATTATGGCTATATATGAGATTTTTTCTTCCTGTAATAGTTGAATTACTCACTAGCTAGACAAAAATCAAGAATCCTTGTTAATTAGGGGTGAAAATATGATCATAATCTATCCTTAGAATAATTAAAAATTAAAAACGTGGAAATACCTACATTCTTGGTTCCTCATGACATAAAAATTGTACCATTATTGATAAAAAATATGGTTACTAAATATTCATGAACCTAAAAACATAAATATTCAGGGTTAAAAATATAGTTCATCCACAACATTCAACTAGATGAATCATCAGACTCAATTTCTTCATCTTATATTTCAACTGGTAAATCTGTACTATCATTATTTTTTCACATTTTAGAATTAAATAAATTTTCCATAATTTTAATCTGGTAAATTAAATTCTTTATTTTGGGCCCTTCTTAGAATAGATTGAATATCAGTCATAGATTATGTGTCAACCGTTTTAGGTGGCATAATAATGATAGGTCGTTTAATAATTCATGGGTCATGTGAATATCCTCTCCCATTTCTAAAAACTCAAGATATCCATGGTCAGTATAGTGATCATCCCCTTAAAGCATGTGTGGTCATATATTGATGTCATTCAACATATAGTCACCACTATCATATCACCTAAAAAATAATTGATTAAATAACAAAAATTCAAATATAATTGGAATAATTATAAATTATATATTTATTTAGAAAAAAATGTGACACCCCAAAAATCTCATGTAATATTCTTGTATTTGAAAGGGAGTATGAAATACGACACCAATCATGTAAGGTAATATAATATCCATATAAATTATAATATATATACAATATAAAATATAATCTATTTATTTCAATTCATTCAACACCGAGTTATCTTGCGATACACGGTGCATCGACTATCCTCAATGTCTTGCGTTACATGCATGACTGAGTTTTGTTGGACAATAATATCTTATTAAAATATAATAAGATATAAACTAGATGTCAAATTAGATGTTATAAATTGTAACAAATCATGTATGAAAAATATTTTTTTATAAAAATATAGAATGAATTAATTTATTTAAAACTAATTTTAATTTAATATTAGATGCAATTGAATATAAATATAATATTTTCATAGAAAACCATTTTAAGGCTCAAAAAGTTATTTTATGTTAATATAATAAATTAATTAAAGAGAGAGAGTGATATTAATTTAATATATATTATATATTCAAGCACATATTGTTTATATTTATCCATTAGTTTTGATAGACATAATATAAGAGAAAACTCTATTTTATACAGAATAAAATATATTTTTTAAAGGCGATTTAACCACCATTTTATGGAGAATTAAATTTAAATATGAATTTTGAAACATTAATTGATTTAATATTTGAAAATAAACTTCATATTTTTTATAGAAAACAAATTTGGTTAGAGTAAATTTTCGAATTTTTTTGAAACATTTCTAATTTTTAATGAATAGTTAAAAATACTACATTTTAGTTCAAAATTGTATTTTCATTTAATTTATTGATAAAGAAAAATTATATTTGTCAGTTTTTTATTTTTATATTAGATATTATTTTTTTGAATTAATAAAATTTATTTCATTTTAATCAATTTCACTTTGAAATTGGTTAAAAAACATAGCAATCATTCAGATGTGTTTACTTTAAAAACATGCATTGTTGTCCTGACAATGGGATAAATATTGAATTTATTTCTAACACTTATTTGAATGGAATTTGGAAAAATTTATTCTATATTTAGAATCGGAATATTGTATACATTATAGTAAGACAAAATTTGTTTTTGACAAAAAATTATTAAAAAATGTGATTAAAAATAATTACAATTATTATGGAAAATTTAAGATCACTAATGGAAAAAACCTTCAACATAGGGGAAGAATGACCTTGAAACATTTATAACAACAAATTTATAGACATAATTAAAATAATAAATTTCAATTATTTATTTTTTGGTTTTAGTTTCATTTCGTTAGGTAAAAAACATGGGTACTTCTAACAGGTTTCAAAACACCAATTGTTTCTTTTTCCCCGACTATAAAATGAAACCACTTCTCCCACTACCTCACACATATCATAACAATTATGTTCCAAAAATAACTATCTATTTCACTTCCCAAAATCTGTACACTCTCCCTTGAAGCATCCATTTGTGTTGAAAGCCTTCCAAGTAACAACTTTGGTGTAAACTTAAAGGAGTTATCTGATTATTTAGGTAACACTTTCCAATGACCTATTTTCATTCATTCAGTCTTAAGCCACCTAAAATATTCTTCATCCATGTTCATATATTAAAATCATTACCCTTAATATAATGATATGTTTTTCTATTATAGGTTCAACCTACACTTATACACACTTCCATCTAATGGGTGACAAAAAAACATATTTTGTATACAGAAAAATACTACCTCACAAAATGATAAATATCCATATTTCCTTTACCACATATCATGGTGTTAATTTTTATGTAAAATCTATTAATATATGCTATATATGATATTTTATATTTCATTATGCTTATGTAATTATTTTGTAAAACTTATCTTTATACTTTCTGTTTTGTGTTAAAATGATTAAATCATTTTTGGATGTGTGGACTATCTCCCCCTCAAAGAGATTGGATTCTTTAAAACTATACATGGATCATATAAAAGATTATTATAATTAAACCAATGATACATACACACAATCATTATGATATTATGCCATGAACCATCCCAGAGGGGCCCATTCTGTGACTATCCCATGCCCCCCTCCGATAGGCCAAGGGCTTGCGACTAGAACCTAGTAGGCATATTGACAGCAATGGGAGACATTTATCTATGTAACAGTACACATGAACACACATGCATGACCAAAAGGATGGAATATAAAAAAAAATGAGTAAACAATGCATTTGTACACTACGATACCAACCATAAATTATGGTAGTAGGAAACTAGAAAGTATACTGGGCAAGAATACAATCAGACCAAAAGACAGAGCTTGTCATGTGAATTCACATGTTCCTAAACCTAATTCATTGAAAACCATATATGAATGGTATGTTTAGGATAGCTTTCAGAATCCATGGGAGAGAAATATGTCTTTCAGATTACTCTATGCACCACCTAGTCCTAGTCCACTTATTACTCTATCAAATCGTCGATCTTTTTTCAAAAGACATGACACATACAGGAAAAATACCATGCAATGCTAAGTAAAAAAATACCTAGTAAGACACAATTATAGCACAAGGGAATAACACCAAAAAATACATGAATTAAAACAAAAAGAAATATATGAAGTACACCATAATGAAATTACATGAAGTACACCACAAATAAATTACCCGAAGTACACCAAAAAGATATTACATGATGTACACCACAATGAAATTAAACAAAGTATAGTAAGATCACACTAGTATAATCTTGTAGGATGGAAAGAATGATTATCAGACGTATTCCATAGAACACCAAGTATCGGTTACACACAAAGTGTTGATAACACACAGATTGTCGATAACACATGGAGTGTCGATAACGCACAAATAATCGATTAAACATGGAGTGTCGATAAAACATGTTGTGTTGAAAAAACACCATGTTTTTATGAAACACATAGTGTTTAGATGTCACACACCCCATAGTAATGTCTTCACTATGTAATAGCAAACCACAAGATTTTTCTTGTAGATCACTTGTATTAGGAGAACCTAATCCTCAAGCCAATGGTTCGTATTCCAAATTTCATAAAGTCTCACATAGAGTATCTCAAATTTTATGCCTTATAAAAAAGGTTCCATATCTACAAAAAGATCATCAGAAAGACTCATGGTTTGAATTTAACAACTGTTTTACTAAGAACGTCAATCTCAGGTCCTGTCCTTTCCAAATAGGCCCAGCTTGGTGGGATCAGTTTGTTGTGCCTCTGGGTCCATCTCGCTGGGCTGATGGAGTATCCCGACTCCCCCTATTCCATCCCACACACTGGGACTATTCGTTGTGCTACCTGTTCTCTTCCTTAGCTACGTGCCTCCTGTGCTGACATGCTGCTGAGCGGCGTTTCATGCGGCTGGCCCACCGAACCACCTGCCCCGCGGTATCAACACCATGGGCTCCTCTAATGTGGAACAAACCTACATTCTTCCTAGAATCCATATACATGGCCTCCTCTCCATTGCATCTCATAGTCTACACCACATCCCCCTACCATGATTCTTCTCCCCTGGCCGGCCCACCGGCATCCTCACTCTACCGGTTCGCCATCCTCCTTAACATCCTCCTAGACTCGCACCACCACTCACATAAAATGGTCAAATCTACAGCATGAATCTTCCACTATGAACCACTATCTCATGCTATTATGTGCTTCATTTCTGGAAACATCTCACTATGCCATCATAGTCACACCTACACTATATTGTCACAGTGTCAGATCTACGATCTAGGATCATTGTGTTAGGAATTTGGGGGGGGGAATGATTGATCATTCTCACAGGGGTTTCAAAATTCATGGAGGTGATGAAGAACTCATGGAGAAGATGAGATATTTATGGGAGAGAATAAATTCTCATGATTTCCCCAAGAATGGATCATGGCCTTTCATAGTGTCA
Organism: Viscum album; assembly: GCA_963277665.1. NCBI lineage: Eukaryota > Viridiplantae > Streptophyta > Magnoliopsida > Santalales > Viscaceae > Viscum > Viscum album. The sequence continues at coordinate 475,369,888 of OY728128.1, forward strand.
TATTTGATTTGTTCTTGTTAGATGGAAGAACCAAGATGGATAATTACAAAGATGTACAAATCTTCAAACCCCAAATTTTAACCATCCTTCTAGAGCGACCGAAACACAGATCAACATGTTCATTGGGTTATCCACATTTTTGAATGAATCTTAGAATGGGAATGGAAATCACAAAGATATCAAACACCCCATATGGGATTTGAATCAGTTGTTGATGAAGGGTAAAGTTGTGTCTTCATCATCTGTCGATCCATCAAATATGAAGTTTTTCATTCTTGATTCTCTAATATTTGGAATTAATTGTTTGAAGATCTATATCCTTGCCTCACTGTATTTCAAGGATTATGTCATTAACCTAGATTCTTGACAATATTCTATATAATAAAAAACCACTGTAGTTTCAAATAAAATATTTTTATTAAATATTATAATGAAATTTATATCCAAAAATGATATCTGACCCTCGACCCATGACAGTCGAGGTTTGGCCCTACCTGAGGCAAAATAACAATTTGTAACACAACAGTTCCCTCAGATTTTCAATCCAAACATCTATTTATGAGTTATTCTTATTTAATGAAATAACATCTGTGTTGTTTTTGAAATTATTAATATTTTTCTATAAATTGATAGGGGAACACCAAGAGTCAGAATCTCATACCATCTGAGAACCTGGTATCATAATTTTCCTTATTGACTTATAAAACTAAAACCGGAAAAAATTCGAGTCATTACATTCTACATATCTTCTATCATCACGTCCCTAAATGTAAAAAAAGGGCTAATCAACAAAAAGTGAGGGTAATGGGAAGTAATTTGAGCCCCCCCCCATTCCTAGGTTATCTCATGGAGATTCTCTTGCTACAATAAACGTGCATAAGGGGAATTTACCACCCAAAAAGGATCCTCTCTGGTCGATCCATGATCACCACATAGTACTCCAAAACAGTCACTCCATCACCAATGTCCAGCTCACCACAATCTATGATATTATATGGATCATGCACATACCTCCTTAACTATGAAATGGAGAAAACATCATGTAGCTGATGGAAGGATGGGGATAGAGATAGGAAGTTTGACACCTCTCTAACAATTTATCGAAACTGAAAAGGGACGATGTAGCTTGGGGATAACTTTCCACCCCATCCACATATCCACCATCCCCGTCAAGGTGAGACCTAAAGGAATAGATGATATTTATCCTTGAACATAAAAGGCCTATATCCCTAATCATCATTCAATTTATGTTGGATATGTGTAGTCATCATTTTCTCTTAGACGATATACCCCTTCTTAGTGGTATCATGATCCATATATGTACACATGAGTACTGACTCCCATGGGTCCATCCAATATAGTGGTGTCTAACATGGTTTCACGTACAAGGCCTAAAACATTTCCATACTAATGGTGGAGAGGTAGATTTTATTGTACGTAAACTACATCATGGGAAGTTGATCCTACCAACTGTTTTGAAAGACTATGGTGCTTGTACATAGAATTTCCTCTAGAACATGAATGGTCCTCCACATCTGGCCATCCATATGGGGACGAAATTTTGTGCTCATTAACAACCGAGTGCCAAAAACACCCTGTAATCCATTCCATAATTGGAATGTAAAATGAGCATCCCGATTCAAAGAGGTAATTGATGAAACACCATGGAGTCGAACTATCTACTGAATGTAGAGGAATCACAATAATCCTTCTAAAATATACTACCAGATCGATAGGAAGTGGACTGACTTGGTGATTCAATCAATTATCACCCATATGGTATTGTTTCTCCTAGACATGCATGGTAAACCCTTCATGAATTCTATCGCTTTACCATCCCACTACCACACTAGCACCACATGTGGTGGGATAAAGCCTGTTGGACCATGATGTTTAGCCTCCACTTGCTGACAAGTGAGGTAACAAGAAACGAACTTTCCCACTGCCTTTTCATACCTAGCCACCATAACTAATATTGGTGGTCTTGGTAAATCTTCATCACACATAGATGTACCACCAAAGGGGAAGTGTGTAACTACCTTAGAAACTCCTCTCAGAATTCCACTAGTTCATCTTTGCGTCCTCTGTGAAGAACGGTGTGCTCCCCAACTGTCGAATATCTATTTGGGGTATCCCTCATTTAAATATGAGTAAAAAAAAGTATAACAGTATGAATTTCAAGGTTGGGCCTCCCCGAGTCACTCTAGGAGTGTAGGGGTGACATCCATCAAATAGAAGTATGATACTACATATCCATCAATAAAGGAAAACTATAATGAGGACAACACCTTCAACACCTCAATAAAAACTTAAAATTAGATCTCTTGTAGAGATAATCTATCACCACCTTCCTCATCCATGGAGTATAGACAATCTCTAAGTTATATCATTGACGAACTCAAGGGATAACCTCTATCTGATGTTCATATCCTTCTAAAAGAAGATATATGTGACTCTCTTATGGTTAGAGTGTATGGTAAACTACTCACCCATCAAGTAGTGTCACCACATCTTCAATTCAAATACTACCACCACTAGTTCAAGATCCTAGGTCTCGTAGTTCTGCCTATGTTTTCTCAACATGCGATAACCATATGCAATCAATGTATTACCTAAATAATGATACAGCCAAGCTCGATACATGATGCATCATAGAAAACTACCCCAAGACAAGATGCATAGGATAAACTCAAACATACGAAATAGGTATTCCTTTGTGGTGAAATGGAAACCCATGTAGTAGAGGATGGACTCATGCATAGGAGGTTTCTGTCGGTTATTCATCAACATGCTATCCTAATCTTTGGTGCCTTGGATGTTATGAGTCCTTAGTATCCTAAAATGGTGTCAGAGTTATAGTGGATCCAATGTAGGTTGTGATAGAGGAATTGTCTAGTGTTCCTCAAGGTGTATTAATATAAAATTATATGTACTACTAGGAATTTTAATGTTGTAGCAGATTCTCTCCACTGTAGATCTTTTTCACAATTACATAATGAGGCATAAAAGCGGTTGGCCTCGATAATGTTATGATTAGTGGATGGAGTAAGAGAATATTATCTCCATTAGATTGTTGAAACCACTCCACTCATACATCAAGTAAAAGAAGCACGAATTAAGGATACGGGCTATGAGACCCTACGTACACAGATTTCCAAAGGGAATACCCGTAATGTAAATTTTAAAGGTGGGGATCACATAGTTCTTTTCAAATGATGCACAATAGAATCAATGATTCTAAGGGAGGATGTTTCAAATTTTCTCTTAGGGTAGTGAAAACCTATTGGATAAATGAGAGTTCATTGTGTGGGAAGGATGAATGCCATATTTAAGACTGAGAGCATGGTTCTATGTTTTTTTCCTACTGAATATGATGTAATTTTAGCCTCATATGGCTAATACTGGAGGGATATTATGATATGTGGGGTAGGGAGTCTAGAATTTTGTATAAGTTGTGGACGCCTAGAGTGGTGAGATGCATCAGGATATGCATGTGGGTGTCATGAAAACATCAGTGAAGATATAATGGGTTGAAATAGGGAATGTAGGTGGATATGAAAGCGTGGAGATTATTTTAATATGTTTCATGGTTTGATAGATCAAATTTATGAGCCCCTTATGATTGGGAGGGGTTGCTCCATTTATTTCATGGAGTTCCTAAAATGTAGTGGGAAACTATATTGGTGAAGTTCATGATTGGTTTTCCACATACATAAAGGGGACACGATACTATCGGTGAAATCATTGAATAAGTCACAAAGTCATCCCACCTCTTAGCTATGTAGGAATATAGTTCAGTAGAGGGATTAAGATGCGTCTTTGTGCATGGGGTTGTTCGACTCCATGAAATTTCATCAACGATAGTTTTAGATCGTATCCCTCACTTTAAATTGTGGTCAAGGATATCAAGGATTGAATACATAGGATCATTCATGGATGATTTATTCCTTTATTTCATGTTTGAGGATAGAAAAAAGATATCTAGGAGTGAACATGGGAGCAGGAGGCTCAGGTTAGAACACAGTACCCTCATCCTTTGTTTATCCCTTCGTTAGGCTTTTAGGGATGTAAATCTTTAACGTGTGGATAATGTAATAGATCAAATTTTAATGATATTTTTTAGAAATTATTTGGGAATACCCTGATACTAGGACCAAATACAGCATGCGATTCCAAGACCTAATGTGCTCGGAAATTTTCGTTGAAAATTGTTATAATTTTAATAACAGACGTGCACAATTTTCTTTAAAATTTTTAATAACTCCTAAAAATGTTCCTGAATCATAAATATGAGGACACCATCACATTAAATGTTGCTTGTTTACCCTAGGTGAGGCCAAACGTTGAATGGTGTATGTTGGTTTTGGAAGTTAGTTTTTAGCACGTATCAGTAATTGAGTATTTAATAAAAATATTTTATTTTGATGCAGAAAATAATTTTATTTTTATTAAATTTTTTCATGAATCTAGGGTTATCACAATAACCCTTTAATTCCCTTGAGACATGGTTAAAGGAGTTTTTGTGACAATTAATATAGATAAAATATCGGAATTTGGATTGACGATCAACGATGCACCATGGATTTGGAGGATCATACTAATGATGACGACACGATGATAAATCTTCCACAGTGAGAGATTCTAATGTAGTTAGGGAGTTTGAATTATATTTATTGATTTTCCCAATTATTAGATTCAATAAAACATAAAGTTTAATCTATTTATAGATTAGACCGTGGATCAGTCGTATATTTCTAGTGATCGGGAGTTCTGTCTTGTTTTTCTAACCTGAACATGCCATTATTGATCGTTGGCCATAAATGCATGGACAAAAAATGTTAAACCATTCGTTTCTATGATTTTATCCCTCTGTTATTTGGGTTCATCTTCATTGACACCTTGTGGGAATGACATGACTTTTCCAGGTGGTTCCGATTACGGTCAGACCCACGAACTCTAGGAGATTTGACACAAATGGACATGTCTGTATAGATCATTATCTGGGGAGCCTAGATCAATAACCATTTTGAAATATCGAAATCGGAGGTGGCCCAGTGGTCTGTGGAAGGGTACAATAGCATGGGTCCTACATGGTGGTTTTTTAGGCATGGAGGAGGTGGTATGACAGAGGCAGTCAGCGGTAGATGGTGGCCAAACTCTAGTTGGTCTGGGTGAGCAGAGGATAAGGTCCAGTAGGGCTAGTCCAGGATAGTCGTGGTAGAGGTTGTAGGATTTGGTTATAGTAGTGGTGAGGCCACATGGGAGATGTGAAGTGGAGGTCGTGTACATGGTTTGGTGGCCATGTAGAGCCCACGGTAGCAGCGAGGCAGTAGGGTAAGCAGATGAAGGTCCTACCCTATGAGATGTAATGAGGAACTGCATGGATCTACAAGGCTCATGGTCCGAGAGGATAGTGTGCGGTGCAGTAGGTCAGCACACATTCATGTGCGCCGAACCAGAGGTCAGCCAGACTACTCTAGAATCCTATACGGCTGGACCAACTGGCCTAGTGGGCTGTAGTTCTACTGGCACAGCGAGCCAGGCTTGTTCGTGCTCGACTGGACTATGTCTGGTCGAGTTGACCAATCTTGGTCAGGTCAGTTGGTGGGTCAGGATGAGTTCAGTAGGTCAGGTCGGACATGTGGATGGCATTTTCAATAGAACAACTATAACATTGAAACTGTGTGCCCATTTGATGATTTGTTTGCAGCGTTGGTAATCCTATGATGAGATGGTCCTTTTTAGATAATCCAAGTGAGTTTTTGTTGAAGTTGAAATACTATAAAAATTTCTATAATAGTAGGATCTCCCAGAATGACCACATTAAAAGTAGAATCATGTTACTAGTTGTGATCAAGAGACTGTGTGTCTTATAGATATTGTGTTTGTTTTTGACAATGTGTGTCTTACAAAGAATGCATGTCTTTTTGTGAACATGTGTCATATAGATATTGTTAGGCTTATCGAGACTAGGTTTATTACAATTAATGACTAGGTACTCCCCAATCCTACCAATGTGAGGGTTATCTAGTCACTGAGTGGTTAACCCTTAACAAGTTAGGGTGCAGGTCCTCGAGACTATGTATCTTATCGACACTGAGGGACTTATTTAGAGCGGGTGTCCTATTGAGATTGTTTGACTTATCCTATGGGGAGGGGGTCACCGTTGGATATGAATCTTCTTCAGCTATTCTATTTAGTAACAAGGAGTAGGATCATTCAATTTTAGTGAATAAAACCATGATAGGAGTTAGTTAATACTATAAAGACTAAGGAGTGGACTACTTATTCAGAAGAGATATAAGTTTCACTAGATAGTTTGGGGCAGTACTCCCTCGACTATAGGGAAGTGGTGAGGTGTGATTCCTTACCCTCTCTCTGGCTATAAAGGATGCACGTGGTGCATTTTTTGGAGAAGATCTCCCACAAATGTGTTATTTGTTGAGGGGAGGGACTCATTAATTTGGTTTCATAGCTTGTGTTGGGAGCAAGGATTTGATGATAGGACAAATGGTGGGGGTACTTGTTCTGTACATGGTTACATATTCTTGATGTAGTATGTTACCTCAGACGTACCATTATGAATTCTATATTTTTTCTCGATATAGTGCATATCTTGGACAGATTCCATATGAGATGGATGATCTCATGGAGTATGTCCTCATTGACATCATGTTATGATTTAGTCCAATGATGAGAATCCTATTGCTGGCTATGAGGTTTTAACCATATGATACATAGTGTCTTAGATGAGTATGTATTCTGGTTCTTGATATATGTATTGTAGACATATATATGTGTGGAGTTTATTGTACTTTGTGTATTTTTGTGTGGTGAACATTATTTATTTATTTGTTTTGTATTTATTTTATTTCATACTAGTATTCCTTTTTGGTTTCAGGGTGTCTTAGTGTGTATTGATTTTCCCATCCCTGAAAGGGATTTTATTGCACAAGTCCTGTCATGTGAAGATGATCAATTCATTGATGGAGTCTTAGGTGGTCTGGGACCAGGTTGGTCTTAGGGAGATCAAACAGTCGAGTTTTTTTACTGAAGCTTCTGACACATGTCCCTATACCTACCCTTTAGGTGGGGTTCTTGGCGGATGAGTTTCAAGAACATGTGTTTTCACGTTTATAGACTCTTACTTTTAGTGGGTCTATCTTCTATACTGGATTACTATCCAGTTTTTATAGTGTTATAAATTTTAGTATATTTGGGAATAGGGTAGTACTAGTAGACATGAACATATATCCATGTCAAAAATAATGAAATGTAAAACCCCTAAGTAAACAATGAATTCATACACTAAGATATCAACCACTATGTTTGATAGTAGGAAACTGGAATGTAAATAGGGTAGAATACAAGCCCACCAAAATAAAGAGTATCTAAAGTGAATGCACATGTTCTAGAAACTCATCCACAAAAAACGCAACCTAAAGGGTTCGAATAGGATCGATGTTTGAGGCCATTGAAGAAAACTGCATATATATGATCACTCTAAGAACCATATGGTCCTAGTCCACCTAAGACTCTATCAAATTGTCAATAATCTTCACAAGACACGACCGGTGCAGGAAAATCCCATTCAGGGGTGACTAAAATAATACTTAGTAGGACTCCCCAAAACTAAAAAAGAGTACCACAAAGAAATACATTAAGAAAACAACAATGAAATACACGAAATACACGACAAATGAATTACATTATGTACACCACAATAGAATTACATTAAGTACACCACCAATGAACTACATGATGTACAACAAAAAGAAATTACATGAAGTATAGTCAGCTCACGCATGTATAAGTCAATATCTTGAAAGGAAGCATTATCAGACGTAGTCCACATAATGCCAATTATCGAAAAAACACAGTGTGTCTAAAACACACAAAGTGTCGGTAACACATGGAGTGTCGCTAACACATAGAGTATAGATAGAACACAGAGTGTTGATAACACAAGGAGTGTGGATATCAAAAAAGAGTATAGATAACACATGGATTTTTAAAAACACACAGAGTATTGATAACACACATAGGGTGTATATGTCATGTAGGCCTCGAGTCCCATAGTCACCAAGTCACAAACAACTGCATGATTCTGCTTGTAGCATGGTTATACAGAGATAACCTACACCTCAAACCAAAATATAGTGTTCTAATATTCACAAATACTATATAAGAGTATTTAAAAAGTGTTATCTAATCGCAAGGTTTCCAATACTGCTAACAAATTATCAAATTGACCCTTGGTTTGAATGTTATAGTCATTTTACTAAAAAGGTCTAACGCCAATTCGGTACATCCCAATTCAGCCTAGCTCTCTAAGCTCAACCCGCTATGATGCTGGGTTCAACCCACTCTTCCACTAGAGTGGAATAACTCCCTCTAGTTTGGGTTGTGTTGTGGGTCGGTTCGTAGCCCCACACGTGGTCCGCACCCACAGTGTGTCGCCCATGATGATGCGGTGTCGAGCCGCATTTCACATGACCAGCCTATTGCACCGCCTTCCCTACAGCGTCACCGCCATGGGCTCCTCTGATGGAGAACCAAGCCACGTTCCTCATTGATGCTTCATACATTGAATCCTCTTCGTTGTGTCCCCAGGTCAAATCCTCGATCGAATGTCGAGGCCCTCACCACTTTCATGGCTCCAACGTGGCCCCCTGGTGCATTCCGTCTCTCACAGCCACCATGACGAAAACCACACCATATCGACTCACTATCTGCTTGGACCACCCCTAGAACTGGGCCTCTGATCACCTTCATTGGATGGATTTGTTGCTTGCGGTCGTACCTCACCCCACGAATCACTGTGATCCCAGGAAAATCATAGCCATTCTTCGTTGTTGCACCTCTTCCGTGCTGTCACGGGGTCAGATCTCCAATCATGGATCATTGCACCATGAATCAGGGGCACAAATATCAATTATTCTCAAAGTGTTTCAATGTTCATATAATAGACTAATAACAAAAAAAGAACATGAGAGATTCAGGGGAAATAATAAATTCACATGGACACCTGAAAAATAGACCATGGATTATGATCTTGTTTTCCGTGATTCTTTAATTTTAGAACAAACAACAAAGAAGGATAATCTGAATGATGTATCACCCATCAATCCCCACAATTTATCCATTCAACATGAGATATGGAGCCATAGATTAACATGTTTGTTAGTTGGTCCATAGTTTTCATAGAATATAAAAATGGGAAAGGAAATCAAAAAGAGATCAAACACCCTACATAGTATTTTGACCGGTTGTTGACATTGGGTGAAGCTGTGACATCATCTTTTATTGATCTGTCGAATCAGAGGCTTGTGGTTATTGATTCTCCATTCCATTGGAATTCATTGGAGGAAGTTCCATCTTCATGCCTTAGAGGATTTACAGGGTTATGTCATATCCATGGATTCTAAGAAGTAGCCTATACATAAAATAAATCAACACAACATTAAACAAGATATTTTTATTAAATATTTTAATGATGTTTACATACATAAAATAACATTCCCCTAGACCTGCATCGATTGTGGTTATGATTCACCTATTGTATAGTCACTATTATAAATGCAACGATGTCATATGTGTTTTGATATGTACAATATTTTCAATGTTGTTCCATTTTAATGAAAAACTAGTAGTGAACTATTTTTAAAAGATTATAAATTTTCAACGAATTGTTCTAGGCACACTAAGATTTGGAATCTCATGCCATCTTGGCACTTGGTCTCATAATTTTACCAAATAATTTATAAAATTAAAATTTGATAAATTCAGAGTCATTACATATTAATTATATAATTATCTTTCTAGATATACATATAATTATATCATTTTATTTATTAAACTTTCACTCACTAAAAAATTCTAATGTTTTTCATTTACATGTGTACTACTGTGTCCTAAACATGATGATATTTCTTTTTCATCAAAGGAATTATATATATATATGTATATATGATTAACTATTATTCTATTTATGATATAATTATAATTATGAAAAGATATGTTATTGCATACCTTCATTGCGTAGTGATTGTTGAGAAATGGTAATGTTACTCAAGCGTACGTACTGCGTACCAACTCTGTGATTGCAATATAGGTTCAATTTTAAAAAACTTATTTAATGATTGATTTTAAATCTATAATTAATTAAAAATTATTATAATTATTTATGATTATTATTCAATATATGTTATATATTGTACCCTTTGAATATATTTAACCTAAAAAAGTTTCCATGGACTCATAAATCGAATTTTGTCAAAACACCCGACATAAAAATAATTGTTTATGTAGTTTAAAAAAACATGGAAATAATTTGAAAAAAAGTAATGATAAAATGGAATGAGTATCAAAATCTATTATAATATTAATAAAAGTTTATTAAAGATGACTTTAATTGATTTTCACCTAAATGGAAACACAAGGTAATCAATTCTCATCTCACTTTTTACATCTGTGAGTTAAATTTCATGTTCACCACTTATATATTTTTTGTTGTGTATATAACTCAAATTTTGTTATATTATCTCATTATACTTTTTATATTAATTTTATTTTAAAATTTCATATAATATTATTTATATAGGAGGATTATGAGTTAAAATGTTTCAAAGTGGAATGAGACAATAAGGAATGTTTAAATATTATGTTCCTCAACAATAACATTAATGACAATTAAATAATTCTTAAATTAAGGGATATTATTTGATCAATGTTCTATAAAACCTTTCAATTTCTCTTCTATCATTATTAATGACCATTTTCTAGTATTATTACAATTTTTTGACTCCGTGGTACAATGAATGTTTTGGAAAATATATTTCAAAGAACCCGACTATGTATCTATATTTATTGTGAGAACCTATTTTCGTCTAAAAAATGTATTATTAAAATGTTTTAATTTTTTTTATAAAATGATTAGTTAAATAAATTTTTACCTATTTTTTCTTTTACCATTGATTTCAAAGGAATATTCTGCTCTCATTCTAAACAAGGAATTTAACTAACATTTAATAATGAAAAAGCATTGTTATTTTTACCATATAAAGCTTGTACAGATTAAACATCAATAATTTCATTGATGCTTCCTTTGTATTCTTAAAAGGTTAATTTTTTTAAATAAAATTTCAAAACATATTTTCAAAGAAAATAATTTATAACTAGATTAAAAAAGGATAGTTTCCTCAATAATGTTTATAAATATATTTTTCAAAATGTTCCCATTCATCAATGAAAAAACCCTTTCTTTTACTCTACTTGGGTTATGTTGTATTAAAACCATCCTTAATATTTTTATGGGATGATTATGATTGATTTTTATAAAGATAATATTCACATTCACTTCATTGATTTCATTTAGTCCCCAAAAAATATTAAATTTCTGTTGATAATTTTACATTGAATTTCACATAAATTTTGATATAATTTTTCATAGATAAGATTTTTTTCTAAACAATATACAATTTTTCATACATTGTTTATATTTTATGTTATTTATTTTTATAAATATTGAAAAATACATATAATTTATTCAATAATAATAAGGAATTTTGTTTAGTTGATGGGAGGAATGTTTTGGACATATAATACACTAGTTGGGGACCATCTATAGAAATCCTTACTGGATGGGGATTGGTTAAGGAAAGCCTGTCGATATATCGGTAGTCTCATTGGATATATTATTTATGAGAATTGGAAAAGGTAAATTATCTCTTGATGGTAATGGTTCCATGTACCTAGGAAACATGATATCCAATAATTAAGAATTTTCCTAATTTATTTTTATTTAATATTCATCCATGATATTTTTCGTTGACATGTATATGGATACAATTATTATTTATCTCATTGATTAAATTTAATGTGTTTCTGTTTCTTACCATTCCATGTTGAACTTTCCTAGTCTAGTTATTTGAATCGAATGTGTTTCCATTAATTACCTTTCTATATTTTTAATGAACTTATTTCCCAGTTTCATTATTATATGGTATGTGTTTTCTATTATTTACCATTCCATAATTATAAATCACATTTATTCATTATTGGATCTACAACATATTACCCTTAATGATAATTTGATCTCAACCTTATTACTTTTCTTTCACAATGGATTCGAAGAAGCATAATCTGAAATATATAAAGTATATACTAACTGTAATAAAATGGTCTTCCATGTCATTTATTTATTACGAAGGAAAAATAAATATTTTTTAATTAGTGTATTAATTTTTGATAAATGAATCATTTATCTATGTAATTTACCAAGACTAATAAACTGATTAGTACTTCAGGGTTTGATTCCTTATAATCATGAAAATGTAATTAGTAGCAGACACCAGCTTCGGGATACCTGGGGTCGGTTTTCAATAGTCGGTAGTAGAGAAAGTTTAGTAGAAACCTTGGTAACTAGATTTAAGAGAAATTCAGGTTAGAGAAGTAATCCTAAGGTAGATTTTGATGATAGGTACAAATGAACAACCTATAATATTGGTATCATCGATATTATATATTTCATACTAGATATACATCCATCGAGGGATACTACAAATAGATGTGGTTATAGGATATATTTAACTAGGATAATAACTCATAAAATTAGTTTTGAGCTAGACTCGGGGTAACCCAGTACACTACAACAAGCCTTAACGCCCTCATGGTTTGAGACTCTTGAGGGATATGCATTGGATAATTAACATTTTACTTACAAAACATTATGATGTATTTGATATATAATAAAAATAATTGAACTAGGATAATCCTAATGTGTTTTATATTGATGATTGGGTGACATTATTGAGAAATCAAACTAATGATATTTTGATCAAACCATAGACTATGGAATAACATCTCAACTAAACAATGCATTAGATATTTATTCATTATTTTCAGATAATCAATTATATGAATAAATGTTAATTATGAATGAGTAGTATAACAATTGTGGATTAGATATTAATATATCAACCATATTGGTTTCAATATATAGATAAAGGCAAATAATTAGCCGTTTTTCTCTTCAATAAGCCTTAAAATCCTTTAAAAGTTTCTTTTAGTGCTTCTTCCATAAAAAATCAACATTACTAATTAATTTTTGGGTGTAATGGAATGAATTAGAATTTGATTAAATCCCAACCAGCTGTTATGATTGATTATAGAAAATATAATCCTATAAATTAAGTATATTTCCATATATTCGTAGACTATAAAACAATTTCTCAACATTATGAAAAGTATTTTCAAGCATAAATGTTTTACTATTACCTTAATTTGTATTGAACTGATGTGTTCCGAATATTTACAGATTGATAGCTTTAAGAACCTCAAATTTCTATTGATCAATCAATTTTTTTTGTTATTTATGTTCTCATTAAATCCCTATAAATACTTATTCTTTCCTCTAAATACATATCTTTACATTACACTGATGTTCCCCCTACTTAGAGACCTAGTCACATGGTAGTCTATAGGACCTTTGTACATACCATTCAATTTTTTGTAGAAGATGTTTTTCTAAATCTTCTCATGATGTGGGATTTTAATTTAGGAAATATAAATCAATCTATCACCATAAGCATTTTTAAATTTCTAGGACATAATTTAAATAAGGTGGGGAGAATGTGACACCCAAAAAAAATAATGTAAGAAAATTTTATTCGATTGCATGTATGAAAAGTGACACCGTGCACATAAGGTATTATAATATAAAGATAAATTATAATATATTTCTTATTCAAATTGGATTCTTTATATTTCAATCCATGAAACACCAAATTATCATGCGTTACACATAAGAATGACCTTCCATGATGGATTGTGTTAATCATAAGACCATGTTTTATCATTCAATAATATATTATTAAAGTATAATGAGATATAAAATAGATGTTAAATTAGTGTTCATGAATATTAGCAAATAAATTATGAAAATTATGATTTATAAAAATATATAATTATTTAATTTGTTAAAAATTAATTAGAAATTAATATAAAAACATCTGAATGTAATGTGAATATTTTAATATAATACTATTTTTATTCTTAAAAAGTTGTTTTACTCTAATATATTAAATTAATTATAGTTTTTGGGTTATATTAATTTAATGTATATTATATATTCAATTATATATTTTTTACATTCATCTATTTGGTATGATGGGCATAAGATAATAACAAACTCTATTTTGTTCATAAAACCTATATTTATATAAAAGGAATATTACCTCATCTTGATGGAGAAACCATTTAAAATCGGAATTCTTACACATTAATTGAATTAATATGACAAAATATGAATAATATTTCAAAGTGAATCATAAAAATTTGTTTACGGTGAATTTTTGATATTTTTCTAAAACATTTCATTTTTTAAGGGATAGTTAAACATTCTAAATTTAATTTCAAAACATCTTTTAAATCTAATTTATTTATAAGGATAAATTATATTATTAATTTGTTATAATTATTAATTATATAATATTTTTTAAATTTTATTCAATTTATTTATTTGTAAAAAAATTCACTTTGAATTTTATTATAAAAACATAGAAAACATTTAGATGTTTTGTGTTACGAACCATCCCAGTTACCCTGGTAACCCGATAACCGAACCAACCCTGACATAGCCCGAAGGGCATTCCTGATCCCCATGGGTCAGCGACTAGTACCTTTCATCATACAACATACAAGTGGGAACAATTGTTTCAACACGAATGCAGAAGAAAAATAAACAACACGGTATGCATAAAAAAAGAAACTCCACTGGGAGAAATGTACCCAAAAAAAGAGGCATAAAATCCCAATGTACTAAAACCCATGTACTAAATAGGGAAAAATAGTCCCAAATTCCCTAAGGACACAATTAACCAAGATAAGATCAAAAGTTGAATCCTCTTCCAAGAGATTACTTCCCTTTGCTCGAGCCTGGAAGAAAGAAAACTACGAACACCCAAAGTCAAAATTAAGGTGTGAGCTTAAGCCTCGTAGGATACCACCAATGATTATGTAACAAATTCCAAATATATATTATCCAAATAAATGATTTAAATTTTCAAATAAACAGATTTGGAAATTCAAAAGCATATTCTAAAAAAATATGCTATACATTTTCAAATGATGTAAATAAATATTTTATGAAAAGGATTTACAAATTATGGAATATTTATATAACAATGGATTAAATAAAAAATTTATATAAAACTGTTTATATTAATTCAGAAGGCATGTAAATCAATTCAAAATCATTGGCATACATTTATATCTCAAATATAAATAAATAACTTAGATAAATGGTCATCTACCAAAAGGTATGACAGTATTAACCAGTTATAGGATTCTACACTCTCTATGTGAAATCAGAAAAATTTGTATACACATGTCCCTATGACACTGGCCAATGGAGACTCACCACCAACCCATCAGGGATGTGACCCGCCTCATGTATGTTTTAGAACATTTTCGTAGAGTAGAGTGTAACCAAATAACTCACTAACTACCTAAGGCTTGCACGCTCTCTTACATGATGGGCTAAATATTTTAAGAATGAATAAAATACTATCCATCTCATTCTTCCATTTCAAAAGTGCCAATTTCATTCCATTTAAAACCAAAACAGGTTTTATTCAAAACATTCTTTTTTCACAGGATAAAACCAATGGGTTTCTATCAAATCATTTTAATCCATTTCTAGGGGTTTGAAATCCATTCAAAACCAATTACATTGTAACACACTTTATTTCAACAAATATGCTGAAAATATTAATTAAAATAATTTACATCAAATCCACAATTTAAATTAAAAAATATAAATCAGCCCATTTCAATAAACACACCCAATTCAATGGAATTCGGGATTTCCAAAATTTGATGCCAGAACCAATTCAATTATGTCAATTCACTGGAATCGTGATTTTATCAATTTAATTGAATGAAAATTTGAGCAATTGAATTTAAATCAAGAAATTGAAATAAATCAAGCAATATGAGGATAATTTATTTTTCAAGTCAGAACAGAACCACCTACATCAACGGTTTTGATGAAAACCACAACGGTCAAAGAATGCTCAAGAAACTCGGGTCGATTCTCCAAAAACCTGCCTTAGATATCTTCTCCAAGCAAGATAAAGACCAAATATCATCATATATTGCATACAAACACATATATCTACCCATACTGGGAGGAATTCTATGAAACAAAGAGAGGAGGAGAATAATATCTATGTTTATCTAAGAAACCGATCATGAACGATGATGAACGACCACATACATTAAGAATATCGCTTAGATTCACCAAGAGAGGCCTTCAGATCACCTCCGGAACAGAGGGAGAACCTTCTTCGACCTTAAGAGAAGACAAATCCCATGTTAGGACTGCATACGAGGAAAAAAGAGGCACTTAGAGGCAAAACGAGTGATATCCACTTTTATAGGATCTCATTTAAGTGGTCGCATGGTTTTCCCACACTGTTACTCAATTTGTGCGCTAACTGTGCATTAGCCACTGCCTCAGCAGAAAGTCCATGCATTGTTTGGCCATATTGTTAGACAAAGTGTGTGCCTCCTGTGTGGAAGCTACTGCCTCCAAGACCAACTACGCATGGTTTGGACGCATGGTTTAGATAATAAGTGTGTTGCCCATGCGACTTCCCCTTAGCCTGAAAACATCATTTAATGTTCTCTCGACTCTCCCATTAATCACTACTCCAAAACAGAGGTACTTAAGAACATAAAAAGTACCTGAAAACGTAACGTCATGTTCTAACCTCCCCACCATAAGATCTTTCTGTCCTCAGAATGCCTATGATGAAACCTCCATGTCAAAAAAAAGAGGCCACTGCTCTCTCATTAGTGCCTCCCTTTGCCACATCTCATTAGAATCAGAACCATATTTCCATAGTACACGGACCAGAGGTATCATTCTCCAACGAAGTACCCTGGTCTCAGAATCAATAACCATGACTGGTCATTTGGTCATAGATAAATCTGGTTCAATCTCAAGATCACTCCCGCTCAATACATGAAAAGGATGAGAGAGATACTTTCACTGTTGTGATACATGGAACACGTTATGTATCGACGTCAGTTATGGTGGTACAGATAGATGGTAAGAAACATTCCCTAGATAACCAAAAACCTTGAATGGTCCCATAAAATGAGGGGTAAGCTTCCCTTGCCTCCCAAGCTGTCGATGTCCTTATCGGGGTGAACCTTTCATGAACACCTGGTCACCAACTGAAAACTCTATAGGTTTACAGTGACGATTAGTGTAAGACTTGTATCGACTCTATTCTATCATCATTCTATGAAAAATCAACTGTATCTTAGCTGTCGTCTCTTGGACCAAACTCGGTCCTACCAAGGAACTTTCACTAATCTCCGACCGACATAAAGGAGATTTACAAGGACCACCATACAATGCCTCAAAAGAAGCCATTTTGATCGCAGACTGGTAACTGTTGTTAAATGAAAACTCAACTATCCCCATATGATCATCCCAAAACCCACCAAAATCGAGAACACATGTGCGGAGAATATCCTCAAGGATCTGAATAGATCTCTTCGTCTGTCCATCTGACTGTGGATGGTAGGTCGTGCTTAAATGGATATGACATCCCAGTTCCTCCTGAAGGCCTCTCTAAAAGAGAGAAGTTAACAAAGGATCCCTATCAGAGACTATTGCAGACAGAACTCTGTGCAAACAAAAAATTTCTTTCACAAAGATATTTCCCAACTCCTTAACATTGGTTGTATCCCTAATAGGTATAATGTGAGCCGAAATGGCCAGCCTTATGATCACAACCCATATCGAGTTCTTCTTGCTCTGGGTTTTAGGTAACCCAACCACAAATCCCATATAGATTTCATCCCACTTCCATGAAGGGACTGAAAGTGGTATATGCAAACACAAAGGTTTCTGGTGCTCAGATTTCACCTGTTGGCATATATAGCAATGAGATACAATCTAAGAAATGTCTCATCTCATACCTGGCCACCAGAACTACAACCGCCTGTCATAGATCATTTTCTTGGTTCCTGGGTTCATATCCCACTATGAGTTATGGAAATCCCCCATCAAATCATTCTTTGCTGGTAACGGCACAACATAATAGTTTCGATAACACAGAGCACCCTCTTTGGAGAACGACCATTGGGTTTCAGTTTTCCCACCATAAAGAGAGTCCCTAATGCTATGGAATTCATCATCCCTTTTTTGTCCCTGGAGAATTAACTCGAGAAGAGAAGATGTCAACTGGACACTGGATAAAGAAACTTCCCCCCTTCCACTAAATTCCAATATGCAAATGAGCAAAAAGATCCATCAAACTCCACTCTTCTGAAGGTTCTTCCATAGCCCATAATAGAATTTTCCTTCTTAACACATCTACAACTACATTACCTTTCCCGAGGGTATATGCAATTTCAATATCAAAATATTTCATGTACTCCACCCAACGCCTTTGTCAGAGATTGAAATATTTTTGAGAGAAGATATAACTAAAGTCCTTGTGGTCTGAATACACAGTAAACCATTCTCCGTAATGGTAATGTCTCCAACACCTAAGTGTGTGCATTACAACTTCAAGTTCAAGGTCATGGGTAGTATAGTTCTTCTCAAGAGGATTAAGATGACAAGACCCATAGGCAAGAGCATGATTACCCTACATGAGTACACATCCCAAACCAGAACACGATGCATCACAGAAGACAAAAAAACTGATCCTAGCCTCAGGAAGAGGTATCACTTAATTAGTAGTCAAAAGACACATTATCTCATTAAAAGAACTCTGACATTTATCATTCCAGGAAAACAAAACTCCCTTTTGAGTTAGAGCAGTCATTGGAGAGGCTAACTTTGAGAAGTCTTTAACAGTCCAGTGATAATATCCTACTATGTCCATGAATATCCGAATCATGAAAACATTTTTTGGTTGTTCCGAAGTCATAACAGCCATCACCTTCTCAGGATCAATTGATATTCCTTGTTCTGACAACACATGTCCCAATAATTTCACTTCCCAAATCCAGAAATAGCACTTTGAAAGCTTGGAATATAGTCGATGATTCGGTAGAAGACGCATAACTTTTCCTAGGTGATGCACATGGTCCTCCATAGACATGGAGTAGACCATAATTTTATCCATAAATACTACTAAAAAAGTATATAGATACTCATGGAAGACCATGTTCATAAAATCCATGAAAACTGCTAGAGCATTTGTTAGGACGAAGGGCATAACAATGTAATCATAATGGCCATACCTACTCCGAAAAGTGGTATTATGAATGTATGTTTCTTTTATCCTGAACTGATGGTATCCAGAACAAATATCAATTTTTGAAAACCATTTTTCCCCTTCAATTGATCAATCAAATCCTCAATTCATGGTAACAAATATTTGTTATTTATCGTAACTTGTTTGAGCTTTTGATAATCAACACATAAGAGAAGAGAACCATCAGCCTTCTTGGCGAAGAGAACTAGTGATGCACAAGGTGACACACTAGGGCATATAAAACCTTTCTCAATAAGGTCATCTAATTGAAGCATTAGTTCTTTAAGTTCATCTGGAGTCATTCGGTAAGCGGTAATAGAAAACGGTTTAGTAGTAGGAACTAAGTCAAAAGAAAAATCAACCTCCCTTACTGGTGTCAAACCAGAGAAGTCAGAAGGAAACATGTTGGGAAACATAGCCACAAATGGAGGGAGATCACCACACATTGATTCTCTCTCCAGATCAAAATCAAGCCCTAATATAATTTTCCCCATCCAAAGATAAGAGGCTCCATCTTTACTTGACCATGGTTCGCATTTTCCTTGAAAAACAAGACGTACACCACTAGGTATTGTAAGGTAGACCCGTCGAAGAAAAAATTCTATCCAAGCATTATTGGAAATGATCCAATCCATCCCAAATATGACGTCAAAATATTTTATGTTGAGAAACAAGAAACTTCATGCCTGATCAACATATGATAGAGGGAAGACACATGCAGGTCTTTGAAGACCATTATCTCTCATTGTACCAAGGGGTGTATTAATATCCCTGGCACAAGATAAAATCTCCATAGGTAGATTAAGAAGATTAACAACATGGGTTGAAATAAAAGAGTGAGATGAACCAGTATCAAAATGAGCAGTCAGTATAGATGAAGTTATAGTAATGGTACCTCTCACAGTTGGAGGACTTGTATCAGCTACCTCTGTCGACTCTTCCACTGTGTGAAGAAGCTTCGTTCCAGATGCATGTGGCTGGAACCATTTTGTACATGAAGCATTTTATTTCCCCGCAGCTAATAGAGGTGCTGATGATCTCATTCTACCACTTGGTGTAGGGAAGTGATGGAAGAATATATGTATGTTCCCTAAACATCCGCATGAGCTACAGTTCTTGGGTGATTCAGTGAAAACCCTCTTCGAATGTCCCGCCTTTCCACACTGATTGCATGTAAAAGAATCCCCTCCTATTGATACCAGAGGTCTGGAATGACTCTTTTGTCGAGAACTTCCATGATAAAATTCACGCTTCCATTTTCTTTTAAAGGAACCAACACTGTCACTAGGAGGGAAAATAACTTCCTTCAACCCTAACATTCCTTCCAGGTCCATCTCAACCATCATGTCCCTATCCAGCACATCACCATAAGTGGGTATATTCAGTAAGAAAACCTGATAACAGATATCTGATCGACATATCAACTCGAATCATTGAGCCTTCATCTTCTCATTAGATACAATATCAGGAGAAAACTGTACCAACTCAGAAAAGCGATTTGAGTACTCAGTCAAGGTTTTGTTGCCTGCTCAAGCGTGAAAAACTCCACATCCTTGGCTAACACCATTGATTCTGTCTAGAATTGGTTAGTGAAAACAACCCTAATATCTTTCCACTCATAACCCACATGTTTCCTATCTTTCAACATCATGTCCCACCATTTCCTACATGGTCCCTTCAGCATGTTGGTGGAAGACTTCACCTTGATCACATCAGGTGTCTCCCAGAACCAAAACAGACGTTTGATATTACTCAACCATTTCTCAGCATGATGAGGGTCAGTGGAGCCTTTGAAAAATGGTGGCTTCTGGTATAGTAACTCATTAGAATGACTTTGGAGAATATCTCTTTGAGGATCTATAGCTGGAGTCTAAATAGAAACTGGAGGTGGCACTTATCCTAGAGCTTGGATGGTGCGAACAATCACCTCAACCAAACACAGATCAACAATTGGACTCACATGCTGAGATTCAGTAGCAGCCTCTTTTTGGATCCTATTATCTCATCTTCTTGGAGGCATTGTGCCACACAACATAAAAAAAATTTATTAACACTCAAAAAATGTTACAATGAAAACCATTCATAAAAGAATGGATAACAAGATTTGGATTCCACACTATCTAAATCGAAACATTGAAAATACTATAACTAATCCACAAGTCATATTTCCCTAACCATCCCTGGTGACTTAAGGTTCATTGTAGTGAGAGATGGCTAGACACTCAATCACAACTACCCCCTAAGTTCTGACATGAATACTCAAATGCATATTGTCATCAAGGCAAGACGTTGAACCTTCCCTCTGATACCATTTTATCCGGAACCAAGCCGATTACACTGGTAACCCGATAACTAAACTGGCCCTGACATTTCCTGAAGGGCGTTCCCTATCCCTATGGGCCAGCGACTAGTACCTGGCATCGTACAACATAAAATTGGGAACAATTGTTTCCACAATAATGTGGAAGAAAAATAAACAAGACAGTTTGCATAACAATTAGAAACTCCACTTGGAGTAATGTACCAGAAAAAAAGAGGCATAAATGCCCAAAGTACTACAACCCAATTACTAAAAAGG
Organism: Viscum album; assembly: GCA_963277665.1. Taxonomy (NCBI): domain Eukaryota; kingdom Viridiplantae; phylum Streptophyta; class Magnoliopsida; order Santalales; family Viscaceae; genus Viscum; species Viscum album. The sequence continues at coordinate 475,391,752 of OY728128.1, forward strand.
GAAAAACAGTCCCAAATTCCCTAAGTACACAATTAACCAAGAGAAGATCAACATCTGGATCCACCTCCAAGAGATTTCATCCCTTTTCTCGTGCCTAGAAAAAGGATATCTACAAACACCCGAAGGAAAAAGTAGGGTGTAGGCCTAAACCCTTTCGGATACCAATAAAGATTCCATAACAGATGCCAAATATATATTATCCAAAGAAAAGCGTTCAATTTTCAAATAAACATGTTTGGAAATTCAAAATCATATTCTAACAAAATATGTTATACATATTCAAATGATGGAAATAAATATTTTAAGAAAATGCTTTAGAAATGATGGAATATTTATAACACAATGGCTTAAATAAAACATTTATATAAAACTGTTTACATAAATTCAGCATGCATGTAAAGCAGTTCAGGAGCATTAGCATACATTTATATCTCAAATATAAATAAACAAGAGAGAAACATTGTCATCTTCAAAAAGGTACGATATTATTAACCAGTTATAGGATTCCTCACTATCTATGTGAACTCCGCAAAATGTATATACACACGTCCCTATGACACTGACCAAAGATAACTCATCACCAAACCATCAGGGATTTGACCCTCCACATGTATGTTTTAGAACATTGTTGTAGCATAGAGTGTATCCAAATAACTCACTAACTACCTATGGATTGCATGCGCTCTAACATGATGGGAGAACTATTTTAAGAATGCTTAAAATATGCTCAATCCCATTATTCCATTTCAAAAGTTCCAATTTAATTCCATTTAAAACCAAAATAGGTTTTATTCAAAACCTTCCTTTTTCACAAGAAAAAACCAATGGGTTTCTATCAAATCATTTTAATCCATTTCTAGGATTTTGAAATCCATTCAAAACCAATTACATTGTAACACAATTTATTTCCACAATTAAATTGACCAATTTAATAATTCAATTTCCATAAAATCCACAATTTAAATTAAACAATTTATATCATCCCATTTCCATAAGGACACCCAATTCAATGGAATTGGGGTTTTCCAAAATTCTATGCCAAAACCATTTGAAATAACATGATTCACTAGAATTGAGGTTTTATCAATTTAATTGAATGAAAATTTGAGAAAATGAATTTAAATAAAAAATTGTAATAAATCAAGAAATACAAGGATAATAAATTTGGAATGTTGGGATGGAACAACTTACCTCAAAGGTTTGGACGAAAACCACAACGGTTGAAGAACACTCAAGAAACCCAGGTTGATTCTCCAAAAACCCGCCTTCGATCTCTTCTCCTAGCACAATCACGAGAAAATATCATTATATTTGGCATACAAAAACATATATATACCCATAATGGGCTTAGATCTAAGATACAAAGAGAATAGAAGAAGTAAATATAAGTAGATCTAAGAAACAGATCATAAACGATGAAGAACGATCACACACCTCAAAAATCTGGCATCGATTCGCCAAGATAGGCCTTCAGATCGCCTCCTAAATTGTCGGAGAACTTTCTGTGGCCTTTGGAGAAGACAAATTCCAAGTTAGGGCCACATATGAGGAAAAACGAGGCACTTAGAGGCAAAAACGAGTGAGATCCAGTTTTATAGGATCTCATTTCAGTTGTCGCACGGTTTTCCCACACAGTTAATCAAATTGTGCGCTAACCGTGTGTTATCCACTACGTAGAAATACACTCCATGCATGGTTTGGCCACATGGTTAGATAAACCATGTTCCACCCATGTGGAAGCTACTACCTCCAAGACCAACTACGCACGGTTTGGCCGCACGATTTAGACAAACCGTGCGCCGCCCGGGTGACTTCCCCTTTGCATAAAAAAATAATTTAATGTCCTCCCCACTCTCCCATTCTTCACTAGTCCCAAACAGAGGTACTTAGAAACATCAAAAGTACCTGAAAACATAACGTGATGTTACATTTTGACTTTAAAAACATACATTTTTATCCTGTGTGCAGGATGAATTTTAAATTAATTTCTTCCACTTATGTAATTTTAATTTTTAAATATTGATATTAAATTTTGAATAATAATTATATTTATTATCTAATAATACAATCTATGTGCTTTACCAAAATGATTAGTGAAAGTGATTAAAATTAATTGTTGTTATTAATGAAAAATTAAGCTTAATAAAGGACTAAACCTTTAAATTAGTTTCACAAATGAAAAAACTGAACACCCATTGGATGGATATAAATCATCCATTTACCATATATTATTTATTTGGATTTGTTTTTGATGACATAGGAATGTTATTAAGGTGGGTACACCGAACTTCATTCCAAAATATTGAGTGACTCATTTTCCACCACTATAAATGTACACCACTCCCCTGACTTCTCCTAACCTCTTAAAACAACTATGTTCGGCCATGATATTCCCAATTGAATTAAAAAAATTATTCCTAATGAACTTAAGTCCTCCCCTTGGGAAGAAATTCTTCCAAGTAAGCCCTTTGGTATAATCCTAAAGGAATTCCCCAATTTTTAAGGTAATTCTTTCAAATGATATATTTTCTTACATTTATTTGTACACAAGATTAAATGTTCTTCATAAATATGTATATATTAAAATAAGAATAATAATTATACTTATATGTTTTTGTATTATGGGTTTTACCTAAACATACAGACACTTCCATATAATGGATAACGAACTTACTATTTATGTGTGCGATGAACTATTATCTCAGAAAATGATGATTATTCAGTCTTCCTTTAACACCTCTCATGGTGTCCATTATGATGAATAAAATGTTAATATATGATATCTATGATATTTATTAATTATATATTATTAATATTTAGTTTTTTATAACACTAATTGTTATAAATTCTATTTTCTGTAAAAATGATAATATTGTTTGTGGATGTGTGGACTACCGACCCATTAATGTGATGTGATTTCCTCACAATATACAAGTAACATATAACAGATTATTATAATTAATAATATGTGACATGAAAATAATCTATATGATATTATTTATATAATTATTGTTTAGTACGTATAGATTTATATCATTTGCATTATTACCCTTTCACACAATTTAAATGTGATAACGTTATTCGTGAACGTGTGGACTACCTCCTCCTCGACATGATGTGATTCATTGTTCATCAGAAGACTTATATATATAAGTAGATATGATCTAATAATATGGTATTTATGAAATCATTATAATTATAGAATGATAATGTGATACTTACCATCATTCCATAACGATCATTGAAAATTGATAGTGTCATTAATGCTTACGTACGATCTATCGTCTCCATGATTGAAACATTTGATCATTTTTCATACCAATGATTAATGATTTCTTTAAAAAGTATAATTAATGTAAAAATATTATAATTTTTTCATTATTATTAATCTAGAGATGTTTTATAGTGATACATTTCACCATAGATTATCCAACAATTTTGTTTTTGACGCACAAATCGATTTTTTTTCAAAACAACTAACATAAAATAAATATTTATATACTTTTACACAAAATAGTAATAGGTAAAATATATTTAATTATAAACATGAAAAATTCTATGAATAATTTATCAAATTTATATTAGATTATTATATATTATTTTAATAGATATTCACGAGAAAGGAAATGCCATGTACGAGATTCCCATATCACTTTTTATATCAGTTAGATAAATGTAATGTTCACCACATACATCTTTGTTTTGTGTATATACTACCTATTTTGGTATATTACATCATTAATACATATATATGTAGGGTATATTAAACATTCATGTAATTTTATTCCTTCATGTGGTTTATGATTTAAAATGATTAATGTGGTAGAGGAAACTTTGTGATGTATAAATATTATTTTCTTCAACAATACCATTAATGATATATAAATGATATTTCAATTTGGGAAAATTATATAACCATTGTTCAATAAAACATTTAGTTTTCCCTCATATGGTTATTCATTACAATTTTCAATTATTAGTACCAATTTATACTCTTCGTTACACATAATTGTTTAGAAAATGTTTTTTTATATAACCCAACAATGTATCTCCCTTTACCTGTAGAATCTGTTTTCTAAAAGAAACCATGTTTTATTACAAATCATAAAAAAAATTTAATATTATTTTTTAAATAATTTTTTACTCTTTTTTTATTTAAATATTTTTTCAATGGAACAATGTAGTCACTTTTCGAACAAGGTAATTTTTCTAACCATTAACCGTGCAAAAGGAATATTTTTCTACCTAATATTTCTTGAATAGATTTAGAGAAGTCATTTATTTGAAGCATACTTTCCATGTCTAAATTGTTCATTTTTAAATAAAATATTTACCCAACTGATTTGCAAAGAAAATATGTCTCAAATGTGTTTTAAGAAAATGATATTTTACTTAAGAATGTGTTTAGAATATCTGTTTACAATGTTTACATTCATAAATGACATAAACCCTTTATTTTATCCCACTTGGGTTTTTCTGTATTGATAGCACCGTTAATCATCCCTTGTATGGATTATGATTTGTTTTTCCAAATTTATTAATCACATTTACACCATTGATTCATTTTTTGTCAACATAAAATATTAAATTTCTTATGATCATTGGACATCTAATTTCCCTTAAATAGCTATATCAATTTTCATGCATATGATTATTTACTAAACAATATACCATTTTTCATATGGTCCATACTATTATTTTATTTGTTTTTTGGAAATATTTATAAATCCATATACATTATTTAATATGAATAAGGAATTTTGTTTATTCAAGATGTGGAATGTTTTGGACATGATATACAGAGGTTGGGGAGCATTTAAGGGAATCCCCATAGTTTGGAGACCATTTAATGAAATCCCAAAGATTCATATGTAGTCTATTTTGACGAGTAGATTTTGTAAATTAGTTGTCTCTTTGGACGAGTGTGAAAAATCATCTCAGGGAGGTGGTAGTATACACAATCAAAAGGAAATCACTCATGTGATTATATAATCTAAAAAGTTGAGAATTAAATATCATATCACAACATAATAAATAAAATAAAAAAAATTATTATTTTAGTAAATTATTTTTGTTAAAAGTTTATGAATTATGGTGATGAAAGCTAAAAGTGTCGCCTTTTAGAGGTTATAATTGGAGGACTCCCACAAACAAAGGTTTTTGTTTCTCATAGTATAAGGATGAAAATAAAAAGTATTTACAACATTTTAATAATAAAATCACAAAAAACTAATGAGGCTGATGATATTATAATAATATGGGTATGGTTGTTTTACAAACGAACAAATAAGAATGAAATGTTATGAATGATGTTTTAGAAACATGAAGACCTTGAACATCCTCTAGAATAAGGCCTTGTTTTTTAGGGGATTTTGATATGGTATTGAAAATGGAAATTTAAACGTGAATTGGACATAAATAATTGGTAATTAGAGAATATTATCTTTATGAAATAAAATTTTTTGTGAAGAATGAAAGGGGTGGAAGTGGTCTCATTTTAGAAGTGAAGAAAATAGTGTATTCCATAATAGTAAATTTTATGTAAGGGGTTACCACAAAATAACTTTAATGTTAGGTGTGTTATGTGTGGTACGATTGGTGAGACATGTGGGTAAAGAATTTAAAACCTAAAAAGTAATTTTAGAATTTGTAATGTTCCTGTAATCGTTGTAACATTCTTGCTACTTTTTATTAGTTTTATAAACACTTATAAATCATAAATAAACACTAATAAAGTAATTTATTATATTACTAAAAATATATGTTCATAATTATTAAAAAATTTCATTGTGATGAGTCTGAATTTGGATTCAATTTTATGTAATTCAATTTTTAAATATGATATAATTTTCTTTTAAATAAAAAAATAAAATTTGTTGAAAAAAATGTGTTTTTTAAAATATATTATATCAGTAACTTTGTTTTTTTAATAATACAAGTCATTTATTATCCATTAAATGATATATAAACAGTTTTAATATATTTTTAACCACAATTTATGATTTTTAAATTAAAATAAGTTCATTTAAATGAAAAAATACACAATAATTATATTTGTATTTTTTTAAAATAATGTATTCAATAGGGGAAGTATTATTTACCCATGGGAACAAAATTTATTATTCTTAAAAATATTTAGTGGGTTTTTAGATAATTATGAATAAAATCTATATCATTTTTATAAATTAATAAAAAAATTAAAAACTAATATGCAATATATTTACTTTTTAAAAAAACATTGCATATGTTCAATAAGGTGAAAAATTGGATAATAATTAAAATATGATATTTGAAAATATTTAATGTTACCTAAAAAGAATATATTTGATCATGATAATGGTCTGAAAAGTTTTTTGTCAATGTTATATCTATGTTATATATTGAAATACTGGGTATTTAAAAAAATGATAATTTACACTATTCTTCCAGAAATCTATTATTTTAGAAAAAATAAAAAAAATCCTTAAAAAAAGTTATTACCATGAAAATAATTATGTTACTTTTGTAAAATTAATGACTGAATGTTTATAAAATTTACATTGAAATAAAATCACAAAATATCATAAAATCATTCTTTTTAAAAGAAATCATCTTTCTGTATGATATGACCTGTTTAAAAATATGTTCTAATATTAAATATATAAAACTCAAAAAATATTAATTTTAGAAAAAAAATTATGCATTATAGTGATTTTGTTAGTATCAATATTGTACTCACTGGGCTCGATGTGTAACATGATTTATTTTTTATGTTTTTCTAATTTATATATATAACATAAATTTGATACCATGTTTTATACCTTATAATTACTTGTCTTCCTTAAAATGGTACATATTGGTCTTTTTGATTTTTCTATGTGGAAGAAAAAATGAAACAGAACATTTTTTTTTGAAAAAAAAGTAGGCTCGTTACATACTTCCCCTCCAAGATCCCACATTCATTATAGGGGTACAACACGATATATATCTATAAATAATAAAATGTACCCCATGGTTACCTTAAATTTTGGGTAAAACAATCCTACGAAACCCAATGATCAAAATTAGATATAGTTTCAATCTTTTTGTTTCCAGTCATACCCTACATGGGGTACAAAATGTAATTCCTGGGAACATATCTTTTAGGGCCACCTCTACTTATTAATGAATGACTTGTGGATGCATCACATTAGAATGAAACAAACAAATTTTTAATTTTAGGGTCTCGGTGATTTCATAATTTTTATGTTATTCGTATTTATATCCCTATATACACATAGAAGAATCATATTAATACATTTATATATCAATTTATTAACTAAATTTACATTTTTTAGTCTTTTTAATGTATTAATTTTATATATAAAGTATTCCATATAATTAATTCAATGTTAAAAATTATTATGATCTTCCATCAATATCTATATAAATTAAATTAAAATGGTATAGGAAGCAAAATTCATTCAATAGATTCAAATCATGTGAATCTATAAAACATACTCAAGACAATTTATATTTTCATTTTTATCCAACCCAATTTCTTCCTCAAAAATTAATACGTTCAAATTCAAATAGAATAATCAATCAAAAAAACCACAATCCATATACCTTAAATTGGTATACATTAAATAATTTATAAAAAAATATTATAATATAAAAATCTAAAATATTTGGATTTGATTTTTATTATAATAAAACACAATAATTTGTGTTTAATTTTATTAAATCCTTAGGTAATGTCTAAAAATAAACTAATGAAATAAATCTATAACATTATATGAATTATTTTAATAAAATTAAATTTATTCATTGAAATTTTTTCAAAAATGGAATTCAAATTTACATATACTTAATTAGGGAACACAAAAATTATTTTTTCAAACACACATTCATACATACATATATTCATACATACATACATACATACATGTATATATATATATATATTTATATATTTACGGATGTATAAGTAAAAATTGATAATTCAAAATTATGCAAAGATATTAATACCAAAATATCATTTTTTATGATTTATAGATATAGAGGTATATTGCTATCAATTAAATACGTTATCAAATATTTTGTTACACATAGGAATTCATAATCATATTAAAAATAGCATAGTGAAAATTAACATACATTATATACTCATTCAAGGAAAATATTAGTTATTTATAAAAAAATTCATTATATGTGAATGTAGTGATACTATATTAACATTCAAAAGGATAATTTTAGTCCTATAAGTTGATATAAAACAACATTTTATTTGGAGAAATTTTTTTCATAAACATTTACATTTTATTCGATTAAATTTTCAATGAATAATTTTTTATTAATAAATCAATTTAAATTGACTGACCACTAAACAATAGTGATCATAATGAAAAGGTACAAGGAAATTATATGTCAAAATTTAATCCCTTCTCAACATAGAATCATAGTTGATAATAAATTTAGAAATTATTATGCCACAATTTATTTTGTGAGAATAGGATTGAGTATGTTCCTAAACCATAAATGATTTATAAATGACTTTCATAATCAAATTCATATCTATTATGACCTTTTTATTTGAAAATAAGGATCAATCATTGAATACTCACCTTCATCAACATATATGATTTTATTGATGTAGATTAGTTACATTATCTATCCATTGGCCAATTGAAGAATTAGAATTTGATTTGATATTATTTTCACCACTTATTTAAAAATTGGATTAAACTCATTACCAAATCCATTCATTTCCATATCTAGAAATAGGGACTAAGACGATGCACTATAATAAATAGTTTTTTCTGACAACAAACAACATATTATAATAAAAATTAATACTATTATCCATATTGAAAAATATATGCGAGGATTATGATTATGTTCAAGTAGAACTAGGTTAATGTTTATTTTATCAGAATTTTAAATCTATTTTCATTGAGTTTCAATAAATTCAATATGATTATATAAGAAATAATATGATTATAAGGGACACCATTAATATCCATATCCTTTACAAAAAAATTTTTTTATTCAAATATGTTCAAAAATTATATAGGATCAATACAATTTGGATGAAAAATATTCATTGGATCCATTTTATGAAGCTATGTACTGCAAGAATCATACATTGATACGATTTAATTCCTGATATTGATGATAAAAATTTAATGAGACATTAGGAATTACAAATTGAAATTCATAATTATGAAATGAAACAAAAATCTAGGAAAATTATTTAATAAAATGTTTTACTAAGGAAAATTAGATATGTATGGGTTATGAAGAAATATCAGTAATTATTAACAATAATGAATCATATGAAATGAATTTATAATAATGAAAACTCTTACATCTTTTTGCAATCAAATAAATTTAGTAAGAATACTGAAATCTAATGATTTGATATTGGGCCATCCATTTTCTACCGTGGCATGAAACTTAGATCAAATGATGAGGACAATTATCATATTTGAAATATAGTGGCATGAACCACTATAGTGATCTTATAATTCTTAAAAAAATTAAATTTAAAAAAAATATTAATATTAGTTCTTTTAGAAGAAAATAATACCACTATAAATGAATAAAACAAATAAATTTATGAAAAGGGTAAGATAAATTAATCATGATATTGATCATTTAATTTATAGGGTTATTTAGATAAGGGTTTTAACTTCCAGTAAAAGAAATATATCTATTATGTTTCCAATATTTCATAGATCCTTCATATATTCTAAATGAAAAAGGAATTCTAGAAAGCTTCACCCATATAGATTCTAAGGGATAATCATTCATTACAAGGATTTATAAATACCATAGTCATAACTAATATCAAATACATTTAAAAGGAATATATATTTTTGACTATAGTGTGGAATAATATTTCTATCCAAAAATATAATGGGAATCAATATAGGAGTGAGAAGGTTAATTATTAATATATACATAAATCCCCATTCCTTGTCGATAACAATATACAAATATTTGATATTTCATTAACATAATCAGTAATTCATCGATGTATTTTACCAACATATTGGAAAAGAATAATTTTGTTTACTTACATATATTTAATTGAATTAAAAATATTTCCCCAATCTTTGTGCATATGAATATGTTGTAAAAAATAAGAAATAATTATTGGTCATGATCAATCATAATGGAATGAACTGAGCCTCATTTTTTGACTTATACCCCTTATAAACATTATGCTCTGACCTGAAGTAATGTAGGGGCACAATAAAGGTTATCACCAACTACAACGACGTAACATTTAGTCTTATCTCACATAATGGTAATTTATAAAAATATTATTTGTCTCATAATCATCGTACTTCTAAATCAAAAACTATTTTTGTAAAAAATAGATTTGAAAAATATAATTATAAGATATCTCAAAAATTATAATAGTTTTAATAGTTTTCGATGTTAACCATTTCATTTAGATTGATATTTGAAAATTGTATAGTTATTTTTATATCATATTATCATTCTGTAAAATTAATTAAAACCCATTTTTTATATTGAATTTCCCAATATTATATTGATTTTTTAAATATTTCACTATCTAATATTACATATTAGTTGATTAGTTATCCATTATTCTATAAGGTAGAATAATAAATATTCCAACCAAACCATCATATCAATAAAGAAATTAAACAGTAAAATGAATTGAAAACATTAATTAGAAACACATAATCATTTTCAATGCATTCATATAATTAATATTATTTTTAGTGTAATATATCACGACTAACTTATAATATATCATTTCATTAATTTTTATATATTAAAAAATATATGTGAATCAAAGATTAAATTTGATTGACATTTCTATAATTTATAACTTGATAGACTAAAAATTAAAATTGAAGAAGAATATATATTGTCTATTCACTATTAAAAAGTTTCTATTTTGAATTGAAAAATACCACTAGAATAAAGAAATTAGTCTCCTTTATTCAATTTCATGAAGGAATGAGAATAACATGTATGGTATCATTGATTGTAATAAATGTATCAGTTGTTATTGAATGAATTGTAAATTTAATACATTTATTTTTACTCAAAAAGAAGATATTTAATGTTTAATAGATATTAATATCAGAAATATTAAATAAATAATCATTCTATATCCTCTCATAATGATTCCAAATTTTAATTTATAGTACAATATGATATATTAACTATTAAGATACCTTATATTCATTAAAAAATGTAAATAATGACATGTTATATAACAAAAAAATAATTAGGTCATGTTTTCAGCCAATTTTATATAGTTTAACTTATATAATAGTATTTTCATGAGAAATAATATGTACAACATGTATAGTGCACACTAACAACTCTCCACATGCATAATTTATGTAATAGTAAAAATATTTTGAATAGAAATTTCTATCCCAATAACGAATGTAATTATATCAACCATGTTTAACAAGGAAAATATATTTTCTCTTCATAGATCCTATTAGAAATATGTAGTTTCATATTTAACGTAACTACAAAATAAATTAGTGGAATCATAACTGATTATTTATATATTATATTATCATCGAGTTAGTTTTTATTCTAGATTTAACTAAATTAGATAAATAATAATTTTGTATTTTGTTATTACATATCATGTTTTACGTCATAATTTTATTTATAAAAGTAGATTAAATAGAAGGATTTATATTGGTAAATTATTGATTTATAATGAAATTCTAAATGCGTGTTTAGATTTGTCACATTCTGAGGGAAATAAATGAAATAAAAAATAAGATAATTTTTTTGACACATTAGGAATAATTTATTAATATAATGTGGGTATATAAATGAATAAAAATATATTCCTTGGTTATGAAATTGAGAAATTATTTTGTATGAGGGATAATTTAATTGGGTGATTCATGGAAAACGGTTTTTTTAGTATGTGAATCTATGCAATAAAAAATTTTATTCATGATATATAATAAAATTATAAAATTTTAAATATGTACATTGATTATACAAACCGTTACCAAATTAAACTATATGACTAATCAAGATAATGATACAATTAATTAATTGTAATTTAAAATAAATTTATATGGGATAATGATGATAAAATGTCATTTGGATTATGAATTTTTATTTTAAATATTTTTATAGATATTACACTACCGGTGCATCATTTTATGGTTTAATATGTACATTAATTGGTTCAGGTATAATAAACATTATTTTATTATTATAAAATCAAAAAAATCATGAAACATATATTATATTTTTTATATCATTTATAATTAAAATAAATTATCTCTATAAATGAAAATTACTAGAATGAAAAATATGATTGGAAAACAAGATCAATCCATATATCCCTTTATAATATATCAAGGAATCATTGTATAAATATATTATAGAATAATTAAATCTATTCATATCATATTAAATGAATCATATTAATCACATCATTTTCATTATCTCTTGTGAATAGGGAATTTTTGACACCCTTGGGATTTTTTTATTATTTTATTATACTCATCACTTTCCCAAATAGAGTGATATTTACCTATATTAGTCTTGATCATATAATAAAGTATTATTAAAATATCATGAATTATTTATTTCAACATAGATTTGTTGACATGGATTTTAGTTAAAATTTTCTATTAAAATGATTTGATATTGTGAATATATATAACCCACTCACCTGATTTTAACATAAACTAACAAAGTTAGTTTCATTTATATATGTGGACACTAATAGAAAAACCTAACAGTGATAGGAATAAAAGATAAGGGATTAACCTCCATATATGACTAAAATACCATTCCTCTTGTTTTGAATTTATCATATGTATTTTATATGATGAGGGTTTTATATAGTAATATAATTTAAAGGGTTTGGAATTACTATACATGAGGCTCAATCAACTATGGGTAGTTCACAAAATATATGCTCATTCCTCACATTATGATCAGGTCACATTCAAATCCAACTTGAATCATCTACATTGTTAATTATGTGTCAATAATATGTAGCATTTCATCAAATTTGGTTATCTTTTTTATAATCAACACATACATCTAATTCAACAAACACCGTCATCTAAATTGGGCATTTCTACACCCCAATTGTCTACGAAATTAAATTCATGAAAAAAACAAATCAAAATGTATCATCATTCACCTATAATGTAATAAATTTCAATATTAATACCAATTAGTCATAAATTGAATTATTAAAACATTAAATTCAGTTATCATAAAAATTTATATGTACATCTTTTTCTCAAGAGACATTAAAAATTACTTAATTTTTAATATACCTAAACAAAATTAGAATAATAAAATTTAATTTGATATTTTTCTTATGTAAATATATGATACATTTAGCTATTCATATTTTATATTTTCCATTGTCCTCCCCAATAAATTCATATAAGATTAACATTGTAGATTCATTGATAAACTTTTCTTTCCATCATATTATTTTCCAATTAATTCCTCTATCAAAATAAATATTAAACAATTATGAATTACATAATTAATAATACATTACCATATAGGGATTATCATTAAACCATAATTTATATCGTATTAATTAGAGTGATAATTTCCTTATATATATATATATATATATTAGTTGATGAGTTGGTTTAAGACCTGGTTTTATATTTTGATATTATTTTCAAATGATTTTTATTTTGTAAATTCAAAATCTAATGTCATCCATTTTCATTGATTATGTCTCCCACTATCAATATTACATATTTAAATTTTTTATTTTCATGGAACTATATATATTCTTATAGTGACTATGGACATTCAATGCATTATTTTTTATTTACCTAATGGAAAAACTCCACCAAAAGAACTAGTCTTGATTTTTATTATATTCAAGGTTTGAATGGAAGAAAACATATCATATCTTTATAAAAATTTATAGATAAAACATTTAGTTTCCTTTATAATTTTTAACTAAGGGATGAAACAATATGATTTTTTAAATTTGGTTACACAATCATATTTTTTATAATTAAATATCTAAATTAAATTATTTTGAAAATAAATATTAAAATTTTCACCCGAAGAATTAGAAATATATCAAAATTTATATTTATTAGATCAATTGAAGTATAGGGTTTTATGTAAGGAGAAATTAATATTCACAATTTATTGTATAAATATATTGTGTTCACTAAAAAACTCCCACAAAAAAATATAAGACAATTTTTAGCATAGAATTCATATTATGTATTCAATAAATATAGTATCTTATTTCATTATTCTAAGAGAATGAGAGAAAATGAGTAAGATAATACCCTGCAAGGAAAATTTTCTTCAATCATCAAAGAGTGTTGGGACTCCTTCTATTCCATATTATATAATTTTTTTTAAAAATGATAAAATACATATTATGTAATTAATGTAAAAATTATTAAAAAATTAAAACAATTTAGAAAATGAAAAGAGATAACCCCATCATCAAATAGTTAACTCCTTTGAAATTCCTATATTATTTTACATAGTTAGGATTTTTTATCTCAAATATACAAAGAGATGAGTGTTATCATCTCTGAAGAATATCCCAATATATATAGAATAAATAATTTCCTCTTAACCAGAAATGATATAAATTCTATTTCAGAGTCTCAATAAATATAATAGTCAAGAATCAAAAAATGTTAAAATATACCATCATTAGTCACTATATTTTTTTGAAATATTCCACTATTGATTTAAACAATAATTTTCATTAAATATATTTTAACTCCGTATTTTTACCATAATTATCATGAAAAATTTTAGTACATTCAATTCACACAGTAGCGTTATGATATGAATCAAATATTATTTTATAGACTCATTGTAATTAAAAAATCACTATTAATGTAACAATTTAAATATTATTATTTTATATTTTATATCCCAATATGAAATATTTTCATTCATAATATTAAAATAATATTATTTCCAATGTAATATATTGAATTAGTATATTAAAATAAGTACTTTTAGTATATATTATCTTCATAATTTCATACATAATATGTTGGAAAACATATTCTTTAAATTCATAGTATATTAAAAAATTGTTGCATATGACTATTTGGGATTTCAACATGTGAAATGAGCTAAGAGTGATATTAATATACTATTTTGAATAGGAACCCCTATTAATATTCTTAATTAAAAAAAATTCATTCTACAAATGGACTCCATTTTTTTAAATGATGTCTTTAAGACTCTGAAACATGGATAATATTGTATTATACTTTGAATCCCACAATAGTGTATGGTTAATTATTTTAAATTAAAAAGAAGTTAACTTTTATTGTCATATAATTAATGGATTCTTAGATATTTTTTTCTAATAAGATATTTTATATATTCCAATTATGTTCAGTTTATAGGTAGAAATTATATTAACCCAAACAACAACATCAGGGGTATCTTTTACTTTATAAAAAAAAATTAGATTTCATAAAACATATCCTAGGAAAACAGTATTCACATAGTATATATTAAATGTTTAAACATGTAAACTATGTATTGGTGTAGGTCATGGGTTTTTTATTATCCATTAAATTATCCTTTCCAAGTAAAATAGTTCAGATATTCATGAATTGAAATTTCTTGTTAATTGTCCCCTAGATATCATGTGATTCACCCACATCTCAACAGGAGAATTAACCCATTCTTATTATAGAACACACAATTATCTAGAAGCTACATCCTTTGATTGTAAGTATGTTTAGTATGAATTATTGGATCTACCATGTAGTTGAATAATGTAATAAACAATGAAATCGAATATTTATAGACATGCCATATTTTTACTCTAATGAAATTTCCCTAATAAATTTTATTTTAGTTACATCAAACATTGATAATTTTTAATGTTGCTGTAATGGCCCAAACCCTCATCATTCATCCCTTTGCCAAATTCTAGGATCCTAAGGGGTAGCACCTCGATCTGTGCGACCAATCAGTGTTATACAGCCTTGTCAGATTTTCCTTCTACAGTTTTTCCCGTAACGCCTATTTTAAGAGATGTTGACTTTTTAAAGAGTTTCAAGGCCATTTATAACCCATAATTAATATCTAAAAATCATGAGAAACCTCCCTATTAAATAAAAAATACATCAGTCATGTGTAACCACCCAACCGCGTGGTAGAACCACGATCCAACTTCCAAGGCGTTCAAATTCCTTATCCCATAATGATGGGGATCTCATCTATTTATCACGCTAGTAATTCTTCTCCCTCTGGACTAGTCTCCTCCAATTTCCTTGGTGCACCTGTTCCTGAGCCCTACGAGTTGTGCTTCCCCTATTTTGGCGTGCTGAGAAAAAGTTCGATCTTTGATCAACCAAGTAGTGATTTTCTCCTTCGTCTCTCCTTTCTGTGTATCATGCGGGGTGGGCACGCTTTTGCCTCTGTTGAAATTTATGAAACCGAAATTAAATAAGATAATGAACGTACCATTAAAAGAATTAAAGTAGGGTGTGTGATCGATGTTCTCCATTACTCTTTATGTTGTTATGTGTTGTGAATTGTACAGGCTTATGCTGAATGGAAATCATGGTTGTTGGTGGTCTTTCTCTATGCAATAGAGAGTCTCGGTGCTCCTAGATGTTTAAATAACCATAACATTGATTTAGTTAATTACGTATACTCGGTTGAATAAATTGAATGCACCAGGATCAACACTTTTTTTGTGATAACCCCGTTAAATGCATATTTGAATTGAAACCATGGAGTGTGTTAAATCCTTTAAATATGAAAATACTTGCATGGACCTGCCTTGTGTTAGAGGTAGAGGATTGGTTGTTTCATTCACGGGCCAATTTCTGGGGTTATGCGGGTGGGGATGGGATCCCCTGTTGTTGTACTTTTTCTAGTTGAGAATTTGGGGCTGTGTGGGTACTCTGCTTATATCACAAATTGGTGTGGAATCCTCTGTTGTTGGGAGACCATTGGCTCTTGGATTTTGGGGACATGGGTCCGTGTCTTGGGTTTTTCTTTGGTTCCAGTACTTTGAGGGATCTCCCATATCCCTTTGTTGTTTTTACTTGAAGGGAAC
This sequence comes from Viscum album, assembly GCA_963277665.1. NCBI lineage: Eukaryota > Viridiplantae > Streptophyta > Magnoliopsida > Santalales > Viscaceae > Viscum > Viscum album. Next base: position 475,408,796 of record OY728128.1, read on the forward strand.
CGGGTGTGAATGCTAAAATTGTTGTTTGTGTGTTTATTTCCTTTTTGGCTTGTAGTTATGTCGGTTAGTAAACCGGTAGTGTAGAATTCACCTAAACGGGGTTACATGAACATGAAAATAGGAACAGTTTAAATGGATATTGTTTTTGGGGATTAGTTGGGGATTGTCTGTGAGTGTCGCACTATTGTTTCGTGAATAATTAGTAATGAGGGTGCTTGTGCTTAGGTTTTGGAACCCCTAGGTTGGGAAGATTTTTTGTTACCAATCCATATATCTATAGTTTTTATATTTCTAATTCGCTCCCCACACCAAGTTGAGCACTTAAGAGTCGAACACTCCCATATCATAGGAGAGGGTGTGTTTCCCAACACTCCTATGAGTGGCTGGTTTTTAGCTCCTATTCTTCTCCCTTTCCCTAATAGACCAAGACTCTTCGGGAAGGCATTAATGGCCTGAATTTAATTATTATCCCAAGAATCTTCGGGTAGGGTATTTGTAGTGGTTGGCCTAGGTGTTTTCGGGCAGGTTGTTTCCCAAGTGTCTCTAGTATGAGGCCCAGGTGTCTTCTAGCATGGAAGTAGTTGTTCTGACCCAGGTATTTGCAAGCAAGTTTCCCATGTGTCTTCGGGATGATGCCTAGGTGTCCTTGGGTGTGGAAGTATTTGTTCTGACCCAGGTATTTGCAGGTGTGGTTATGCATGGTGGTTGTGACCCAGGTGTCTACGGGCGGGGATTGGCAGTGGGACTGCGGTGAGGTTGTGGCCGAGGTGTCTGCGGGCACGGTTTGGCAGTGGGACTACGGAGAGATTATGGCCCAGGTGTGTACGGGCGGGGTTTGGCAGTGTGACTGTGGCAAGAATGGCGGGATTGGTTCGATGCGTAGGATGTCTTCAATAACCAGTGGGAAAGTGGTGCGGGGTACCCAAATGCTGATGTGCTATTACAATATGTTACTTCACTTGAGTTATTTGGGGAGCTTTCCTTGGTGAGGTATGGGTGGATATCTTTTCCTTTTCAGGTGTTTGGTTATATCTTTTTCCGCAGGGCATTAGAATGTCTCCTCACTTGTGCACGAGAGTCTTTGGGTACCCTACTGAGTATACTTGTATGCTCACCCTATGTATATAAAACATCTTTCAGGTTTCCAGGAGGAATTCTGGGATCAGGTGGGACCGTACTAGCTCGGACGTCGAGGTAGTTTCCATTGTCGTTCCCTTTTCTTGGTAATTTAAATTTGGAGTTTTGAGGCTTGTAAAATTTATTGTTGAACATGCATATGGGAATGTGTTACATTTGGTTTTGGCTTTACGTTCATCTTTGGTATTGTTGCGGTTTCTATCTTATCTATCATTCCTAAATAAAAAAATAAAAAGGGTAATTCCTTCCATTTTGTGTGAGATTCAATACCCTTGGCGCTGGTTGCCACTCTGGGACCTATTGAAGGCGGGTTTTGGGGGCCATTATCTCTTCTTCAACATAAAGAAGGAAGGTCTCGGAATTCTAATGATGCTTCCCGCCTTTTGGTGAAGGCGGGTCATGACAGAATGGTATCAAAGGAGGTTGAGAGATAGGATGTATTTTGGAGTTAGGCACAATGAGGATTGTATGGTATGGTATGGAAACAGTGTTGGGTGATATTGGTGCGTGAAATAGGCCAGGAAAGACCGGCTAGGACACTATATTTTAGGGCCCCTCGTAACCCGATACAAGGACTCTGGACCTATCAAACGACCAAGTAAGGCTACACTTATTGCAGGGTACAGACCCTAATAAAGGTACATGCATCATAATGACTTGTTTTCTTATGTTTCTGGGTGTTTTGTGGATTAAAAAATTATGTCAAATAAAATTTAAGAACAATTTTCTACACTATCTGGGATTTGGTGTTCATTATTTACTTGTAGCTATGGCACCTGGGAGATGACCACAGGTAGTGCAGGTGATCGAGGCCCAGGAGGTTGGCTCGGCTGACCGACGGAGGGCTGACTGAGAGGAGGAGGATGATCAGTAGCAGAAGACACTTCGTGCTTTCAAGCGGCAGACCCTCGGGAAGTATGAGAGTAGCACATGAGACATGGAGATGGAGAGCTTGCTAGAGGAGCTGGTGATAGATTTCCGCTTGATCCGAGCTCCAGCTAAGTATTACATTCCTCTAGCCATGAGTCGTATGCGGGGAGCAGCACGTCAGAGGTGGATGCTCTATATGCGGTAGAAGAGGGAGGCTGAGGTGACCTGGGCTATTTTCGAGAAGGAGTTTCGGGAAGAATTCATCTCTTCTACGATGAAAGCTGAGAAGAGGCAGGAGATACTCTCCCTCCAGTAGGGGGTATATCAGTGAGAGAGTTGGGGATAAATATCAGGGATCTCCTCTTCTTCGCTTCAGATCTCTTTCTAGATGTGGAGCCTTGGGCGAGACGTTTACAGGAGGCACTCCGACCTTCTCTACAGTACGTTGTTACTTTCTTCACCCTACCGACATACATAGTGGAGCAGAAGAAGGCTAAAGTGGTGGAGAGGATGCACACGCTGGGAGGTGTATCATGAGAGGGAATTCAGCTCGGATCGTCAATGGGGAAGGCCTTTAGTTGAAGGCCTCCTGCGTCGGGACCCTCTAGGTTTCCACTGATAGGGAGCATGCCTCAGCAGTTCCATTTTAGATCCCCTATCCCTTTCCCATTTCTTTCGGGCCTAGGGCCGAGATGCTTCGTTTGTGGGAGCCACGGGCACCATCAGAACCAATGCTCGGATAGAGTGCAGTACGACGACAGTGGGTAGGGCCAACACCCACCTTAGCAACTGCAGCTTCCAGCTAGGCCCTTTCAGCAGTAATGTTAGGGGTTGTGAGCTCCCTCTCCAATGAGGGCAGACGTTGCAGGGGGAGGCCACCCCCAGGGCGCTTCTCAGGGACCTCGACCAGGGCATGGTCGGGGAGGTGGCCGACAGTCGAGAGGCAGAGGAGCCGGACGATGGCAGTTTCACACTGCGGAGATAGCAGTTCCAGCAGGAATGGATGTCGTTCGAGGTACGATCAGTTTTTTCAATATCCTTGCTTACATATTGTTCGATAGAGGAGCTTCACAATCCTTTGTTACACCCATTATGGCCTATTCGCAGGGTTTAGATGCTAAGACTTCAAGTGCCCCTGGTGCTAAGAACACTAGTCGGACGTCAGGCCGACTTGATATATTTTTGTCAAGGATGCAGACTGATGATATGACCACTTCAGTCAGTCAGGGACCTCCTACTATTGCATATACAACCATACGATGTCATACTAGGTATTGACTACCTGTTCTCTGTATGTTACGTCATGAACTGCTTCCGAGAAGGGTCATGTTTTCAGACTTAGGCGGCCGACGTGTTGCTTTCATTGGTGATCAGGGTGTCCAGAAGGGCAGAAAGTGAGAGGAACCCCTCCTCTCCTTGTAAACTGAGTATCAGTGGAGTCAGCGGATGCATACATGGTGGAAGTACCAGGGATCATCAGTAATTTTCTGGACGTCTTCCCTGAAGAGGTGACGACTCTACCCCATAGACGTGATGTCGAGTTTGGGATAGACTTTCAGCCTGGTGCTCATCCGATTTCGATGGATCCTTACCGGATGGAACCTTCGGAGCTACGGGAGTTGCAGATTCAGACTGACGATTTGATGAAGAGGGGTTATATTCGACCAAGTGCATCACCAGGGGGTGCTCCAGTCTTGTTCGTAAAGAAGGCATATAGTAGTCTCAGGCTGTGCATAGTATACAGGAGGCTGAATTAGGTGACGATCAAGAATCGCTACCATCTTCCAATGATAGACGATCTTTTCGAATAGGTGAAAGGGGCAGAATGGTTCTCGAAGATCGACCTGTGGGCTGGATATCACTAGTTGAGGGTGAAGGAGGGAGACATCTCAAAGACGGCCTTCAGGTGCCGATATGTGCACTTTGAGTTTGTGGTCATGTCGTTCGGCATTACGAACACACTAGTTGTGTTCATGGGACTCATGAAATCAATCTATCGGGAGTACGTGGACCAGTTCGTGGGTGTGTTTGTCGACGACATATTGATCTACTCATGATCAGAGGAGGATCATGCTGAGCACATGAGGACATTTTTAAAGGTACTCTGACAGCACCAGCTCTTTGGGAAGTTGTCAATGTTCAAGTATTGGATGCCAGAAGTGCACTTCCTTGGGCACGTAGTGTCCGAGCAGGGAGTACCAGTAGACCCATCGAATGTTGAGGCAGTTGTTTCTTGGGAAGCACCCAAGAACATGGTAGAGATCCATATTTTCCTTGGGCTGGTAGGTTACTACCAGAGATTCGCGCTCAACTTCTCCCGAATTGCAGAACCTTTGACTACTTTGACCAAGAAGGACCAGGATTTTGTATGGGATGAGAAGTGTGAGGTAGCCTTCAGTTATCTCAAGGAGAAGTTGGTTAGTGCACCAGTGCTAAGGTTTCTAGAAGAAGGGGAAGCATATGAAGTATTCTGTGATGCTTCAGGGAAGGGCCTCGGATGTGTGTTGATGCAGCAGCAAGGGGTGATCTCCTATGGGTATAGGCACTTACGTCCCCATGAGCATAACTATGCCACCCATGATCTGGAGCTTTCAGCGGTCATGTTCGCACTAAAGTTGTGGAGGCACTACCTCGTCGGGGAGCGCTTCGTGGTCCTCACTGATCACAAAATCCTGATGTATGTCTTCTCCCTCCAAAACCTCAACTTACAACAGCAAAGGTGGATGGGGTTCCTCCAGGTTTATGATTTCAGGATTTCCTACACCTCAGTGAAAGGAAACATTGTGGCTGATGCCTTGAATAGGAAGTCGCATAGGGATGCGGTCTGAGAATCAGCGGACACTTGGAGGATGATGGAGGTGTTGGCTGCCCTGCACCTAGATGCGAGGATGGATGGCGGTAAGGGTACCCTATATCATATGACATTGATGTCCCCTCTGTTACGTCAGGTGGATGAATCTCAATGGGGACACCCAAAGAGTGAAGTGATGTGTGACTGGGTTAGCCAAGGCAATGCACCGGAAGGGTGGGCAGAAGATGGTCAGAATCGGATGATATTCCATGGGAAGTAGTTCGTTCAGAAGGTGATGTGTGAGAGAGTCCTTGTTGAGTTCCACAACTCACATTTGGCAGTACACCCATGAGTTTCCAAGATGTGCTAGGGTCTGAGGAGATAGTTTTGGTGGCCCAGGGCAAAGCGGGGGGGGGGGGGGTGGCAGAGTTTTTGGACAAGTGCCTAGTTTGTCAGCCAGTGAAGGTTGAACACCATGTTCCAGGTAGTTTGCTGCAACCTTTAGATGTCCCTGATTGGAAGTGGGATTCCATCTCGATGGATTTAGTCACAGGGCTACCCAAGGTTCAAGAAGGGTTCGATGCTGTCTGGGTGGTAGTGGACCGATTGATGAAATCAACTCACTTTCTGGCAATCAAGGAGTCGGGTGCAGTGGACGCTCTAGCACGGAGGTATGTGGATGATGTGGTGTGGTTGTATGGGGTTCTGTTGTCCATAGACACGAATTGGGATGCATGATTTACCTCACGAGTCTGGATGGGTTTATATCATGCTTTTGGCACCCGGCTACACCTTATCACTACCTTCCACCCCCAGACAGATGGGCAGACAGAGCGCACCATCAAGGCTTTGGAAGATATGCTATGAGCATGCATCCTGGATTTCAGGGGATCATGGGTGTGACACTTTCCTCTGGTAGAGTTCGCCTACAACAATAGATACCACTCTACCAATGGCATGGCTTCATTCAAATCTTTGTACGGGAGGCTGTGTCGCTCACCCTTGTGTGGGACAGAAGTCGGGGAGGCATGTGTACATGGCTCATAGGTGGTACAGAGCACAACAGAGAAGGTGCACCTTATACGCGATAGGATGAAGGTGGCTCAGGACCGACATAAGTCATATGAGGATGATAGGATAAGGCCCTTGGAGTTCGAGGTCAGGGACCACGTGTTCTTGAAGGTCTCCCCTCGGTGTGGAAAACAGAGGATTGGTAGGGGAAGTAAGCTATCTCTCGGGTTCGTCGGACACTTCGAGGTGTTGCACCGGGTCTGTGAGGTGACTTATTAGTTAGCTTTGCTACTACAGCTAAAAAGGGTGCACGATGTTTTCCATGTTACCCAGATTCATTGGTATCTCCATGACAATTCTCATGCCCTCAACTGGTGAGGGCTAGATATCAATGATGATGCAACCTTCGTGGAACGGCCTGTGATGATCGAGAGTCATGGGGAAAAGGTGATTCGTGGGAGAACCATCTTGTTGGTTCGCATGTTATGGAGGCATGGTGGGCTTGAGGAGAGTACCTTGGAGAGGGAAGCACATATTCGTGCCCAGTACCCAGAGTTTTTTTTGAGTTTTATCATGTTTTGTCCGTACTTGTTGCTATGTAATGATTTATCTTGTTGACTATGGGATGTGAAGTTACCTTTTTATGTGTATGAGTGTGATGTGACCTAAAGGATGGGGAGGAGAGGACCTGATTCCTAGTTAGGATGCATTAAAGTGGATGCACCTATATCCGTGCGGGCGAGTTAGTGCCTCCCAAAGAGGATAGTATCATAACACGGAGGAAGGGAAACCCCTCTCCCACATGGCTAGATGGTTTAGTCTTTTGTTTTCATAGTCCCACAAGGAAAGGAGTGGTAGGATTTCCGTGTTTTTCATGAGATAAGGTGTTCCTATGTTAGAGAGGTTCACTCTTGAGAGGTATCTTCTGGGGTGGTTGTTCGGAACCCCCCCCCCTCTTCCGTTCGGGTCTGGTTCTAGATTCTCGAGGGAGATAATAGTTTGAGAGGTATCTGATGTAATGGCCCATAACATCATGATCCATCCCTTTTACAAATTATAGGATCTTAAGGGGTCGCACCTTGATCGGTCTGATCGATCGGCGCGCCCAATAGGCATGCCCGATCGGCGTGACCGACTGGTGTTATCCACCCTTTTCGGGTTTTCCTTCTACAGATTTTCCCGTAACGCCTATTTTAGGCCCATTTGAATTTTTATGGTGTTTCAAGGACGTTTTTAAACAATAATTAATATCTAAAAATCATGAGAAACCTCCATATTAAATAAAAATTAAATTAGTCATGTGTAACCACCCAACCTCATGGTAGAACCACGATCCGACTTACAAGGCATTCAAATTACTTATCCCATAACGTGGGGGATCTCATATGTTTATCACGCTAGGAATTATTCTACCTCTGGACTAGTCTCCTCTTTTTTCCTTGGTGCACATGTGTTAGAGCCCTGTGAGTTGCACTTCCCCAGTTCTAGCACATGGAGAAAGACTTCATTCTTCGATCAACCAAGTATGGATATTATCCTTTGACTCTCCTTTCTGTTTATCATGTGGGGTGGGAATGCTTTTTCCTCTGTGGTAATTGAGGAAACCAAACTTCAATAAGATAATGAACTGACCATTAAAAGAATGAAAGGGGGGTTTGATCGATTTTCTGATGCACTCTTTATATTGTTATGTTTTGTGAATTGTATGGGCTTATACTCACGAGAAATCCTGGTCGTTGGTGGTCTTTCTCTTTGCACTAGCGAATCTCGGTGCTGTTGTATTTTTAAAAAACCGTAACATGGAATTGGTTAATTACATATACTCGGTTAAATAAAATGAAAGCGCCATGATAAAAACATTTTTTATAACCCCAGTTAAAGCACAGTGGAATTAAAATCATGGAGTGTGTTAAATCCATTAAATATAAAAATACCGGCATAGACCTGCCTTGTGTTGGTGGTAGAGGTTTGGTTGTTTCATTCATGGGCTGATTGCTGGGGTGATGCGGGTGGGGATGGGATCCCCTGTTGTTGTACTTTCACTAGTTGAGAATTTTAGTTTTTGTGGTTACTCTTCTTATATCACGAAGTGGGGTGGAATCCTCTATTGTTGGGAGACCATTGGCTCCAGGATTTTTGGGACATGGGACTGTGTCTCGGGTTTTTCTTTGGTTCCAAAACTTTGATGGATCTCACTTATCCCTTTGTTGTTGTGACTTGCATGGGAACTGGGTGTGAATTCTTAAATTGTAGTTTGGATGTTTCTTTCCTTTTTAGCTTGTGGGTATGCCGGTTAGTTTCCCAGTACTGTAGAATTCACTTAAATGGGGTTACTTAAACATGAAAACAATAAAATTTTGAATGGGAATTGGTGTTGTGGTTGATTTGTGGCTTGGTCGTGAGTTTCGTACTATTATTTCATGAATAATTAGTAATGATGGTTATTGTGCTTAGGTTTTGGAACCCCTAGGATGGGATGAGTTTTTGTTACCTATACATATATATGTAGTTTTTATGTATTTTATTTGCGCCCCATCCAATTTGAGCACTAATGTGCCGAACGCTACCATTTCATGGGAGAGGGTGATTTTGCCAACACTCCTATGAGTGTATGGTTATTATCTCCTTTTATACTCCCTTCCCCGAATATCCCAAGACTTTTCGGGCAGGCTGTAATGGCCTGAAGTCCATTATTCGCCCATGAATCTTTGGGAAGTGTAGTTGTGTTGGTTGGCCTAGGTGTTTGCGGGATGGTTGTTTCCCAAGTGTCTTAGGGATGAGGCACAGGTGCCTTTGGGCGTGGCGGTATTTGTTCTTGCCCAGGTGTTAGCGGGTGTGGTTACACGTGGTGGTTATGGACAAGTTGTCTGCAGGTGGAGTTTGGAAGTGTGACTATGGTGAGGTTGTGGCTCAGGTGTGTGCGGGCGGGGTGTGGTAGTGGGACTGTGGTAAGAATGGAGGGATAGGTTCAATGTGTAGGATGTCTTCAATAACCAGTGGGAAAGTTGTGTGGGGTACCCAAATGTTGATGTGATATTAATATATATTACTTGAATTGCGTTATTTGGGGAGCGTGCATTTGTGAGGTTAGGGTGGACAGCTTTTCCTTGTTGGGTTCTTAGTTATCTATTTTTTCACGGGGCATTAGATTGTCTCCTCACTTGTGCACGAGAATCTTTGGTTACCCTACTTAGTATACTTTTAGGAACACCCTACGTATATAAAACTGCTATCAAGTTTCCATGAGGACTTCAGGGATCGGGTGGGGCCGTACTAGCTCGGACCTTGGGGCAGTTTCCGTTGTCGTTCTCTTTTCGTGGTACATTACCTTTGGAGTTTTTGAGGCTTGTATTATTTACTGTTGAACATGCATTTGGGAATGGTTTACTATTGGTTTTTCCTTTACTTTCATCTCTGGTATTGTTGGGGTCGCTATCTTATCTCTAGTTCATAAATAATAATAAAACAAAAAGGGTAATGTCTTCCATTTTGTGTGAGATTCTATACACTTGGCATAGGTTGCCACTCCGGGACCTATTGAAGGCGGGTTTAAGGGGTCATTATCTCTTCTTAAACATAAAGAAGGAAGGTCTTCGAAATCAGCTGACCCTTCCTTCATTTTGGTGAAGGTGGGTGGTGACAGTTGGTTATATATTAAATATTATGGTCCGTTTGTTTATTTATTTCTTCATTTAATTCTTGTAATAGAATAACATATCTAATACACCATGCTTTTGAATCCTTATCATTATATGTTACCTAAAAATAGTATTATTTTAGTATTATATAACCTCTAATCAAAAATTATATTTATAAGTCATTAATAAAGTAAATAAATAATATATTTTTGGATTTATTGTTCTTCCCATCATCATCGAGAATCATGTATCGTTGTAATTGACCAAAAGAGATTGATTCATATTATTTTACCAATTACCCCAAATATTCTATCACTTTCATTTCATATAAACATATATTATTTACTTTAATACTTTCCCTCGGTAACTACTATCTAATGAGTTTTAATTTTAGATGATTAAATAACAGCAAACATTAACTATAACATATATATGGGTATCCTTTCATTAATATATCACATAATAAAAAATGATAAGGGATAAATATTAAATTATCCTTTATCAAATCATTATTATTCTGATATATATATATATATAATAAATTTTTAGGTATATCATATTGGTGTATTACTATTTTGAAAATAATCATAGAATTTTCAACATCAATTAGTTGTTTGGAAATATTAGTGTCACTAAAAATAATTTAGTAAATATATATTTTAATTTCCACCAATTAATCAAAATTTTAACATCGTCATATATTCATTATAAATATTTTAAAATTCTCAAGATATTTTACCAACATTCTTACCATGAATAATAAAAAATTATTTTATGCCATTAAAATTATCTCTATCATTTGAAATAATATTGATATGACAATCCTGTGAATGGTATCCAGGATTTGAACAAATTAAATTGAATTTATTTCAATGTTATCATTTTTAAGGGGAATGTAAATTATTTTACAACTAATAATTAATATAGATGGATTTTTTTATCTAGATAAACTTTCATGAAAGTAATAATACTCATTTATACTCAACCTTCCTATCAAATTACCCTTATTTGCAATTAGAAATTACTATTTATTAATTTTTTGAGAATCATATGCTTCTTATATTCCATCAATTTGTTATTTTTTTGTTTTGTTAATAAATTAATCATAATTTTTAACCATCCTAATCACTTATAATTTTTGAGTACCACATATTCCTAGTAAACACATAAATAATAAGATAATTTTTAAACAAATTTAATGTTCATAAATTTAATAAATACTTTATGAACCATTAGTATAGTGTTTGTGTTGACAATATATTATATATTTACTATTTTATTATATAAAAGATCTATAAAATATAAAACATATAAAATGGAATACAATTTACCTTTAAATATTAAATAGATTGCAAACAGTTGTTTTAATAATATCTAAAGGACGTAACGAGTAGTTCCTCTTAGAGTTGTCAATGTTTAATGTGATTATGAGTTCAAATGATCCATAATTTCCAATTTAAATATACATTATGATTTATTTTATGGTATTTAGTTCCATCAAAGTTGATTTTGAGGAAGTATGAGGACTCTTTTCATTAGTTAGAACGAGGGTGTCTATATGTGGATAATATAATTCATGTTTTCAAATATATCTATCAAACCACCAAAACCATCATATATGAAAAAAATAACTAATTCATATTTAGCTTTAAAAAAATATGATATTAATAATTTCATAATGAAATTATTTAGTTCTTCAGAAAAATAATATATTTTTTATATATAATATTATAAATATTTACAACAAAATTTATCGAAAACATTGAGGTTTAATTTTAGAACCACTATTTTATGAATTATATTTATTTTAGACAAAAAAAATTACTTCTAAAAAATTCAAAAATATTTGTATTTATATAAATATAAGTATATACTTTTAACAATTCATTTAGTGAACAAATAATTCGTTTAGAAAAAACAATTTACCCACCATAACATGAAATCCCATTAATCATATTTTAGTATAGTTAGTAAATCTATAATTTTTAACAATATTATTAGTATTGAGTTAATATTTATAGTTTATTAATATTGAAGCATTATGTTTGCATTCATGATGATTGTAAACAAATTTTCATAATGGAGTCATTATTCTTCTATTATCCCAAATACCACGTAAGATATAATCAAGCTACTACATCCATCAAGAATGAATATTTCCTCTATTTTATATACATATCATGATTATTTATTTAAATAATATCATTCTTGTACTGGGTTTTCTTATTATTAATGAATATAAAATGGAATTTATCAGAATAATTTTTTTGAAATATATTACAAATGATCTATTTTTAACAACATATTCTTCAACATTTCCATAATTTTTTTATACTTTTATCACTGCTATTCAATTTTATTCTCTATATATAAGGAATTTGGGAATCAATATCCTTCAACTAAATAATTATTCTATAATATTCAATAAATACTTATTTCCAATCCATGATTTTATTTAATTTTATTTAATTTTTGTTGTATTTATCAGTTGAAAAATTCTATCATTACACAATATGTCTCTAATATTATTACATCCGGTTCAAAATTTTCACCATTAACAACTTTTGATTCTCTTTTGGTTTCTAGAATATCCACATTATTTCACTATTTTTAATTAATATAGCATGTAGTTCACACAACACTATACAATATATAAAATTTTATGAAATTTTATTTTATTTCTACTCAATTGCGTCATGTTATCTCTCATATTCAACTTTCTTTGCATATGTGTAAGGATAGTCTTTGGATTGTGGAAACTAAACTCTGTTAGTTTATTTACACTATATTTATATTTCAATAATAGATGGTTATGAACTACATCATAAAAAATTATAATCCAGTCATTAAATTTAAATAAAATTATTTATTATGTTATTAATGTCTAGGGAGTTGAACCATTAATTTCAAACATTAGTAATAGTTTATATTAGATTAACATTCAGAATAATTGACAAAAATTCCCACAGAATGACCATAAATTATTAGTGTTTTTTGAGACTATATATATACTCAAATTACATAATGTAAAATATTCAATATATAACTTTAATATCTTTTGATATAGAACACTTTGTATACCCACCCTACACCAATCATTATATCATAACCTAAGGAAATGAAACAAATGAAGGAGGGGCTCAAATTCAATGAATGGGTAAACCTAAGAGATATCAGTCAATGACCATAAGAGAGCATTAGATATGTATGTTAATATTATTATATGATAATAACAAAAAATAATCATACCCAATCAATAATATTAATTAATCATAAATCACGAGATATGAAATTTTCATAAAAAAATAAATAATTAATAAGTATGTGGAATAATTAATAATCAATCATTATCCATGACAAAATATAATAATCATAAAACATAATTTTGTGGATTATAAAAAAGAATAGCAAAATATTACCATATTCATTTTTCAAAAATAATGTTATTATAATGGATTGGATTCAGTCAATACTTTCTCATTGAAAATGTAAAGGATGACTCCCAAGAATACAAAAGTGGAAAAGTGCCTTATAGAACAGGGTTCACTCCTTATTATAGTATTTATTATCTCGCAATATATAAATCATTACTCAATGAATATAATGGATATGTAATTTTGATCCCAACTATGAAATAATCATATTCGGATTGTATGTGTTATTTGAGATAAAAAATTGTCATCATATCATCATGACATAGCTAGTGGAAAGGAAATCAGTATCATAAAAATTTCATCATTTCATCAAATCACACCCTATAGAAAATAAATTTTGTTCATGTAAATCTTATAGTCATAATCATAATCCCCCAAAATAAACAATAAGGATGGTATCATTTGTTAATTTCCCTAGTGTATAATATTTAAGATTAAAGGATGTTATCAATGTAGAAAAATTATTTTAAAAGATCATTGGAATATTCCATTATGAATTATTTTTAATTTTGAAATAAATTATTCAAAATATAATAACATAAAAATATATAAAAGAAAAAATTATATTTGAAAATAATGAGAGAAATTTTTAATGTAATATTTTAAGAAAAAGGTATTTATTCTGGTGGGATAATGAATTCATGTTGTATTTGTTAAAAGAAAATATTAATCTCATATTTATGTAAAAACTCAAATACAACATATTTGTAATGATAATTATTTAAATCCATTTTATTTTAATGAATTATAAATATAGCCTAATTTTGTGAAAATAAACTTATAAAATAATTCATCTGTAGGTAATAACATACCATTTATAATTTTTAGGATCATGTACATGGTAAAAAATAATCATTAATTAAAGACTATATTATAATAGGACATATTTAACAAAATATCAATAATTTTTTGTAATAAAGATAGGTAAATGGCAATAACACATAATATTCTTGTAGTAACAATAGGATAATCATATATATTGTGTTTAAATGATAATATTTAGATAAATTCCCCCAATTGAAATTATGCAGAGATAAGCTAGAAAAAGTTTTCAGATTATAACATAAACCCCAAAATTATGTAAGATCATCCTTCATACTTGATAAAATATCATGTATAAGAAATATATATTATTAAAAATATATTCTATGAATATATTCATACATAATATCATATGTATCATTCAATTATAATTTATATTTATAATATTATTATCATTTTCATTATTAAGACGATCATTTTATTTCTTATTTCCCATGTGTGTTAAATCGACGTTTCTAGTACTTCCACTATAGCCATGGATTCACCATATTTAGAATCATAATAATTTCATAAGTATCATTTTCTTAAATAAAATTCACTTTTAAAATTATATATATATATCTATGTTGAAAAATGAAGCACATTATTGGGTGTAGGTGGTCGTTCACATATATACGTGAGAGACATTATTTAATTTCAAAGAATGGAAAGGTGATAAGGTATATTAGATCATATAATTATAATATAATAATTTTTCATAATTATAATATAAATAGTAAATCCATCATAATATAAAACAATCAATTATGGTGATGAAAAATTAATAATATCCCTACGTGGGGGGATAATCCACATATACACACAAGAGATACTTTTATTTACCATTTTATGGAAAGGAGGTGGAAAATGTATTATATATTATAATAATAAAAATTAAATAAATTTTTTATACTGAATTTTTTATGATAGAATTGATATTCTATATTTCCATTTGTTCAATGATGAAATGAAAATTTAGTGTTATCAATTAAGTGTTTTACCTCTTCATTCAAAAACGTCCTTTATTATACAGCATAATAAATTTACAAATGGATTTTAGGAAACAATTGATGATATCTGAAGTGTAACATACACATTAGATGGTATTAGTGTAACGAACCGAATCCGGAGCCCCTCCACTGGTGCCCCGTGCCTGATTCACCACATGACCTCAAGGGCATTTCCCCAAACGCCAGAGGCTACCGACTAGCAGTGAGGGCCTTGGTAAGTTATTGGGGAAACTATGCCCTCGTTGGTATGGTATATAAGGTAACGAAAACAATAGTCAATAGAAGAAGCAGTAAAAACATTCATAACATTAACCAAATAGTGGAAGAATAAATATATAGCAATGATGATAATGATGCAGAAGGTACAAGTATTGGAGGAAAGAAGCAAAAACAAAAACATGTTGAAATACAACTGAACACAAAGTACTAAAGAAACAATAACTCCAGCATCATCGCAAGCCTAAGCATTGTCCCTTGCTCTCTAGCTCCAAGCAATCAAGAACCAGAAATCGAAGGGCGCTTTCCCTTATCTATACTTGCAACAAAAAAGTCTGTTTGGGCCCAAAATCATAGCCCAAACAGGGTGTGAGATTCGATCCTAGTAGGAAATCACCCAAAGATCTGTGCCTAACAGTCAATGAATATAAGTCAAGTAAAAGAGGAAGAAACAATAAACAAAAAAGAACACATCAGAAACAATCCATAGTTCTAGCATATATTGTACACAAGTGAACAACCAACAACGAGTAGAAAACAGGAAACCCTCTGGGTAGCTCTCACAGCCTGACCCCTATGGTTCAACCTATAAGTACTAGCATCCCTCTAGGAGGAACACACAGTATCACCACTCTGGTTCAGCTATGTGTAGACTCTCTGAGGAAGCACTCACCGTCAATTCCCACAATTGTCTTCTATTGTACAAAAGGATCTCTGGGGAAGAACTCAACATCTCATTACCCCAGTGGCCCACGTAAAATAACTACAGACTTTCTGAGGAAGCACTCATCGTCAATTCCCCATGTGGTCTCGCATTGTATTAAAAGAAACTCTGAAGAATCCCTTAAGTCCATTCTCTCTATGGTCTACTACACTATGTTCTTACAGTCCTGAGTGAAATAAATATGCTCAGTGCTCGTATATCATCCAAGTAAACCTTAACACTACTTGTCTATCATTCTAAGGCCAAACAGTATAACAATGCAACGGTTTCACTATACTACAACTAGGCATATAAACTGGAAAACTCGAAACAAGAAAAACAAGCATGGAAAACATCCATAGAATAGAAAAAACTACACTACTCACAAAGGTAAACCTATACTATAGAAATCAAGCAGGCAGGCAATCAATCAAGGGAAAAATAGGAAAACACACAATTCCCGTTCAAGGGAATTGGCGTAATTGCACAAAATATTCAAAGAATTTCTACAGAAAGGCACAAACCACCTTCCTAGATCCTAGGATATTGATATATGTGAACAACGACAACAGATTCTCTCTAGAACATCGTAGAACTGAGAAAATGTCTGAAAAACATAAACTGCGATAACTTGAGAAAGAGGAGGAATTGGAAAACAAGGATCAAGCAGAAGGAAGAAATCACCGCTGTGATTCCAACACAATCAATCATGCTCGAATAGGAGAACAGATGAAGAGGCAGGGGATCATCGAAGATTCGCGGATCCTCAGTGCTCTCGGACGAATGGAACCTAGAAGAAGACGTTTCTGTGCGTCAGGCGCGACCCCGATCCGTTTAATGAAAAAAAGAAAGTACACGGCGTGTACATTTAGAGTACATGGCATGTACTAGTTCATTCCATACTCCAAAAAAAATTTCCTCCATGTCACCCCTACACACCGTGTGTGTGGCCCGGACATGGGTAGTACACGGATTTGAGTGGGAAAAGAGTACACGGCATGTACTCAGAAAGTACACGGCGTGTACTCCAAAAAATTTCCATAAACATTATTTTTCACAAAAACTCCTGAAAAAGGAAGGACATACCTGAAATGAAGATCTGGGTTCTTAAACCCTCCCCCCCCCCTTAACAAAATTTTTCCCTGAATTTCTCTAGAGAGGTGTAGAAGAAGAAACCCCGAATAGCTATAGCCACTACGATCGATCATCGGCCTCCCTCTCCCAAGTCTCATCCTGTACTTTCTCATGATACCATAGCACCCATAACAGAGGAACCAACTAGCCTTGGAGAACCTTTTTACTATGATCGACAATCCATAAAGGATGCTCCTCAAAAGATGCATCCGCTTTGAGCTCGACTTCCTTGGGCTGAAAGATATGAGACGGGTCCGAAAAGTAATGTCAGAGCTGAGAGACGTGGAAGACGTCGTGCATGGCCCGGTACCTCTGTGATAACTGAAACTGATAGGCAGCCAGACCAACTCTCTCCAATACCTCAAACGGACTGACGTACCATGGTGAAAGCTTACCCTATCTTCAAATCCTCATGCGTCCCATCCTCAGTGCGACACGCCCGAAAACCCGATCCCCGACCACGAACTCCAGATGTCATCTACACTGATCAGCATAATCATTATATCAAGACTGTGTTATTGAAATCCTCTTTTCAATCAACTCTATCTGCTCTAATGTCTCCTAAACAAGACGAGGTCCCAACAATGCTACCCCTCCTGCCTCCAGCCAGCATAAGGGTTATCATCATGGCCTACCGTACAAAAGCCTCGTAAGGTGCCATCAGAATAGTGGCCTGAAAACTTTTTTTGTAAATGAACTCCACCTGAGGGATATGCTTCTCCCAAGAACCACCATAGTTCATAATTTAAGCTATGAGCATATCCTCTAGCACCAGGATCCTACGCTCGGACTTGTCATCTTTTTGGGGGTGGTATATTGTACTCAAAAGTAGCTTTGTACACAAGGACTTCTATAGTCCCTGCCAAAATTGATAGCTAAAGCATGCATCCCTTTCGGAAATAATAGAGTGTGGAAATCCATGGAGACAAAAAACCTCTCTGATTTAAAGTCGTCCCAGATCATCGACACTGAAGGTCTCCTTGATTGGAAAGAAGTGAGAAACCTTCGTGATCCTGTCGACAATAAACCAAATATCATTCTTCCCCCGAGTTGACCTCAGTAACCCGGTCAAGAAGTCCATCACTACATCGTTCCACTTCCACTTCAGAATGGTTAACTGCTGTAAAAGCCCCACTGGTCTTTGATTATCTGCTTTCACCTGCTGAAAAGTAGAACATCTCATGGAAAAACCAGCAACATCCCTCTTCATACCTGGCCACTAGTACTGGAGATGAAGATCCTGATACATCTTGGTGATGCTCGGATGAATTTCCCAAATAGATGAATAAAAACCCACATAAGCTCTTCGCGTATATCTACTTGCACCCATACGCATTCCTAGAAATGCAGGATCTCATCTTCACCCACTGTCCATCCAGGAAGAGGGTCCTCTCCTGACACACTCTTCCGAAGGACTAAGCCTTCTGAGTCTGATAGATGCATCATCTATACTCGATGATGTAGTTTAGAGGTAACAGCTATAGATGATAGAAAAGTCAGTCCCTGTCTATCGTGCACCTCTATATGCATCTTAGAGAACAAAGACATCAGTAGCAACTCACTGCTGGCCTCCTAAACTACCTAAATTTGAGTTCTTCTTCTCAACACGTCTGCCACTGCATTGCCCTTTCCTGGCTTATAGGTAAGCTCGAAATCAAAAGACTGAAGATACTCGACCCACCAGTGCTGCCTCAGATTCAAATCACACTGAATGAATATGTACTTGAGACTCTTGTGGTCAGTGAAAACCACAAAGTTCTCTCCCATAAGGTAATGTATCCAACAATGTAAGACATGAACAACAACTGCCAACTCCAGATCGTGCGTCGGGTAGTTCCTCTCATGTGGCCTCAACTGCCGAGACTCGTACTCAATGAATCCATCTCCCTGCATAAGCACAGCGCCCAACCCGATACCTATAGCATCACAATAAACAGTGTAGCTCTTTCCTGGCTCTGTCAAGTCTAATATCAATGCTAACATCAATCTTCCCTTCAACTATTGAAGGGCTGAATCACAATAAGCTGCCCATAAGAACTTCACCCCCTTCTTGGTCAGACCTGTAAATGGTGCTTCTAGGTGGGAGAAGTCCTGAATGAAGAGTCTATAGTATCCTTCCAACCCTAGGAAACTTCGTACCTCAAAAACGTTCTTCGGAAGCTCTCGAGGGACTACAACTCTCACTTTCTCTAGGTCCACAGATACTCCTTCCTCTGAAATGAAATGACCCAATAAGCAAATCTGTTCCATCCAAATGTGGCACTTCGAAAGTTTATCATAAAGCCGATGCTATCTCAGTGTACTCAGAACGATCTCAAGACGTATAGCATGGTCGTGTCGAGTGTGAGAGTACACCAAGATATCGTCTAT
The DNA here is from genome assembly GCA_963277665.1 of Viscum album. Taxonomy (NCBI): domain Eukaryota; kingdom Viridiplantae; phylum Streptophyta; class Magnoliopsida; order Santalales; family Viscaceae; genus Viscum; species Viscum album. Next base: position 475,427,911 of record OY728128.1, read on the forward strand.
GAGGACCACGACGAAGGAGTCCAAGTAAGGATGGAAAACTCAGTTCATCAGAGCCATGAAAACTGCAGGCGCGTTCGTGAGACCGAACTGCAAAATTTTATACTAGTATAGACCATACCTTCTCTTGATAGCTGCCAGAGGTATATCTAAGGGTTCAATATGCAATTGATTATAACCGTACCACAAGTCGATCTTCGAGAACACACGGGCTCCTAAAAGTGGATCAAATAATTCATCGATCATCGGCAAGGGATATCTGTTCTTGGCCATCAACTGGTTCAACTTCCGATAATCCACACAAGCCGAAAGGTACCATCAGCCTTATTCCCAAATAGGACAGGCGAACCCTAAGGAGAAGTGATGGTTTGGATGAAACCCTTTGCCTGGAACTCCTCCAACTGTTTCTTGAGCTCATGTAACTCAGGTGTAGCCATCCTATAAGGAGGAATGGACACTGGTTCCGCTCATGGTACGAGCTCAATCGAGAAGTATACCTCTCGCTCTTTAGGCAAACATGAAAAATCCTCTAGAAAGACATCTATGAAAATATCCACCACTAGAGGAATGACCAAATGTGAAGTCACCTGATCATCCAAATAAAGACTAGAAATCTGGGTCGTCACCCTTCCTAGCCCATGATTCTCATGTCCTGCTCGACTCGCTCAGACATCCCATTCGCCTCAATGAAGAAAGTACTCACCCTCTAGTGAGATTAAACTCACCCTGCGGCGATAAATGTCGACGAATGTCGGGAAGGGAACAAACCAGTCCATCCCGAGAATGACATCATAGACTGTCATCTCTAGGACATAGAGATCCCATAAGAAATGATACCCTGCAACCTCGAGTGGGAACTCTCTACACTGGCGTATACTAGATTTCTGTGTCCCCAAAGGTGTGTCTAGTATCAAAGAGTCGGTAGAAGAAACGATTCAGAGCCCAAGGCTGTCCACAACAGCAACACATATAAATCTATGCATAGCACCAGTATCGAAAAGAGCAGAAGATAAAACTGAGGCAACTAAGATCGTACCTCGAACTGTAGAAGGATCGGGATCCATCTCCTGATAGGTCTGCTCCATGGAGAATGACTGGCCTGCACCACGACCCTGCGCCCCTGGCTGACCGATCTGAGCTGATTCGCCTTGCTGGTGCTGAGGGATTGGTGGCTAACCGCCACGAACACGACCTCCACCTCGGTCCGAATGGCCGGAAGAAATCCATTTCCCCGACTGGTGAGAAACTAGTGGTGCTTCTCCTGAATGAGGAGTCATAGAAGATCCCCGGTCACTAGATACTAGTGAGAAAACCTAGTAGAAACGCTGAAGGTGACTCATCTTGCCGCATGATCGGCACTCCATGGGGTCTCTCTGGAAATGCAGCATTGTGTGCCCTGACCGGCCACAGTTGTATCATACCACCTAGCTGTCTGACGATGCATCTCACATCCTCGGATCACCACACATAGACTCTATATGATTACGCTCTGCAATCAGTGCCTAGTTGACGATGGAAGTGATGGAAGTCAACTAGATGATATTCACCTGCGAGCGGATCTCCCGCCTGAGACCATACTCAAACTTCTTTTCTATGAACACCCCACTCCCATCCTGGAGGGGTGTGAAACGCTGCAGCTCGGTGAAACGAGAGGAATAATCCATCACAGAAAGAGTACCCTGCTCTAAGCTCATGAACTCCTACGCTCAGTTGGCCCTTAGGGTTTCCGCGTAGAAGTAGTCATAAAAGATGCACTGAAACTCCTCCCAAGCCATAACCTGCTGGTGGTCTGACCGTGAGATCACATCCCACAACCTCTTGGCGGAGTCTCGTACCATATAGGTAGTGAGTTTGACCTGCCTCTCTAGAGGCGTCTCCAGATGTTCAACTATGGTCAACATGGCTTCCAACCATGACTCTGCAGCCTGAGGGCCTCCTTCCCCCAAGAACGTGGGAGGATACTGTTGCTGAAAACTCTGTGTCAAGTCTTCCATTGTCGAGGCAGGAGGTTGTGCTCCCTGAAAGGTCTGCATCATCCTCATAAAACCTTCCCTAAACTGCGCATAAACGCTTGCATCTGGTATGAAAGTCGGTGCCAAGGATGTCCCAACTGTAGGGTCGGCAGGATGTCCCTCATCAGCCATATCTAGCATCTGATCAGTGCCTGACGACATACATACAACCGGTGGACGTCTCAGAGGCATAACTCTGAATGATTAAAAGCACACCTTAGATCAAAATTAACAAGGACAGAGAACACAATAGTACAAAATAGGAACAGGGGAAGGAAAACACATAAGTTTACAAAACATGACTACATGGCGTGTATAAAAACTACACAACATGTCTTCCTAAGCCACAAACATGGGCTTGTACCCTTTCCCTACAGGTCGTGTATTACATCAAACTACACAGAGTGTTGACCCAACACACTGAATGTACATGAAAACCGTTCCCCTGCCTGAGTCTCCTTACACGGCTAACCCACACGGTCCGACATATCCCAAGACTACGAGACGTTTTCTGAACAAACACGGCGTGTACTAGAAAAGGCTTCGGCGGCCCGTGTTGTTGGATACACGGCCGTCTACACAACTGAACCATACACGGCGTCGGCCGAACAAACACGGTGTGTACAGGTGAAGGTTACATTGTCCTGTGTTGTTCGTGACACGGCTGGGGACCTGAACAAGACTACACGGCGTGTTTTGAAAACAACACGGCGTGTCTATGAGAAGGAAACGCCGACCCGTGTTGTTTGTGACATGGTCGGGTACCTGGACAGGACTACACGACATGTTCTGAAAACAAAACGGCATGTCTAAGAGAAGGTGACGCTGACCCGTGTTGTTCGTGACCCAGCCGGGTACCTTGAAAAAACTACACGGCATGTTCCTTTACAACACGTCGTGTTCTACTCAAGCTTCCCCGACCCGTGTTGTTAGTGACACATCCGGGTTCACGGCTCCGAACTACACATCGTGTACCAACCGTAAAAAGCATGTTCCGAAAGTTAATTCTACAACAGCGTGTCCCTACTCACATGGTATGTGACATGGTCTAAAAACTACATGACATGTAGTCAAAACGTACATGCCTTGTATTCTGGGTTTTTTGGGCAGTAGCTCAGAAACTGCATAGAAGCCCAGAAAACACAGAAAACAAGGCAAAGAGGTTCCAAATTCCGATATGTGGGGGCCCATAATCCCTACGAATCAAAACATGGAATTCATTTAAGCAATGTAGAATACAAAAAATCCTATAACAAGGCAGCGAAGATTCTATCAAACATCTATCACAACAGCAAGAATAATCTACACATAGTCTACCACAACAGAATGAAATCACTAATGCACCCTAGATGACATGGCAAGAATTCATGGAATGTGATTCCTACAAATGCATATATGATGCATGAGATTGGATACCCTCATCTGATCGGGTTGCGACAAAAAATAGAACCACAATTGACAAGACAATAACAACATAATTCATGTGTATCACTCTAGGTGAAATCATATCAACCATAAATTCTCAAACCAGCATACTACAATTAACGAGGTAGTATAGCTTTTCCCTATACACGGGCTCGCTACTCTCAAGAAAAGCTTAATACCAAGTACCGAATCCATCCTATCCCTCGCTAAAAGATCCAAACAGTAAATCAAGAGAAAAGAAACCCCTCTGATACCAATTTATAACTACCCGAATCTGGAGCCCCTCCACTAGTGCTCTGTGCTCGGTTCACCACATGACCTCAAGATCATTTCCCCAAATTCCAGAGGCTGATGACTAGCAGCGAGGGCCTTGGTAAGTTATTGGGGAAACTATTAACTCATTTGGTAAGGTATACAATGTAAGAAAAACAATAGACAATAGAGGAATCTATAACAACATACATAACTGTAACCAAACAGCAGAAGAATAAATATACAACAATGATGATAATGATGCACCAGGTACAAGAATCGAAGGAAAGTAGAAAACACAACAACATGCTGAAATACATTTGAAAACAAATTACTAATGCAACAGCAACTCCTGTAGCATCGCAAGCCTAATCATGGTCCCTTTATGTTTACCTCCAAGCAATAACGTACCAGAAATCGAAGGGCTCTTTCCCTTATCTATACCTTCAACAATGAAGTCTGCTTGGGCCCAAAAGCATGGCCCAAACAGGGTGTGAGATATGATCTTAGTAGGCAATCACCCAAAGATATGTTCCTAACGGTCAATGAATACAAGGCACGTAAAAGTATAAGAAACAGTAAACCGAAAAGAACACAACACCAATGATCCACAGTTCTAGCATATAATATACACAAGTGAACAACCGACAATGAGTAGAAAACAGGTAACCCTCTAGGTATCTCTCACATCCTAACCCCTATAGTTCAACCTAAATGTACTAGAAACCCTCTATGAGGCATACAAAGTCTCACCACTCTGGTTCACCTAAGTGTAGACTCTCTGAGGAAGCACTCACCATAAATTCCCCCTATATTCTCATATCGTACTAAAGGCTCTCTGGGGAAGCACTCAACGTCTCATTCCCCCTGTGTCCCGTGTTGAGGAACTACAGACTCTCTGAAGAAGCACTCATCGTCAATTCCCCCTGTGGTCTCGTATCGTATTAAAAGACACTCTAGAGAAGCCCTTACATCCATTCTCACTATGGTCTTCTATACTATGTTCTCAAAGTCCTGTGTGAAATAAACATGCTCAGCTTGCATATATCATCCAAGTAAAACTCAACAATACTTGGATATAATTCTATGTTTCAACAGAATAACAAAGGAATAGTTCCACTATCCTACAACTAGGCATGGAAACTGAAAAATGCCAAACAAGAAAAAAAACAAGGAAAAAATCCATGGTAAAAAAAGTACTCTATTCAAAAAGGTAAACCTATACTATAGAAATCAAGAAAGCATGCATTCAATCAAGGGAATAATAGGAAAACACACAATTCCTGGTCAAGGGAATTGGCGTAATTGCACAAAATATTCAAATAATTTCTACAGAAAGGCATAAACCACCTACCTCGATCCTAGGAGATCAATATACGTGAACAATGATGACAGATTCTCCCTAGAACGTCGTAGATCTGAGAAAACGTCTGAAACAAATAAACCATAATAACTTGAGAAAGAGGAGGAATAGGAAAAGAAGGCTCAAATAGAAGGACGAACACACCGCTGCGATTCCAACACAATCGACCATGCTCGAATTGGAGAACGGACGGAGAGGCGGGGGCTCGTCAACTATTCACGGATCCTCGGTGCTCTCGGATGAATAGAACTTAGAAGAAGATGTTTATGTGCGTCAGGCACAGCCCCGATCCGTTTAATGAAAAAAAATAAAGTACACAGTGTGTACTTTCAGAGTTCAAAATGTGTACTAGGTCTTTCCGTACTCTTCCAAAAACAGCTTCCACGTCACCCCTACACACCGTGTGTGTGGCCCAGACACGGCCAGTAGACGACATCGAGTGGGAAAAGAGTACACGGTGTGTACTCAGAAAGTACACGACGTGCACTTCAAAAAATTTCCAGAAACTTTATTTTTCTCAAAAACTCCAGAAAAAGGAATGAAATACCTGAAACAAAGATCTGGGTTCTTACAATTAGAGTCATAATTTTCAATGATTGATGGATTATTATATTTAATGAATAGAGGAGAGTTATTTTCCTCTCACAAGGGAGAGGGGGATGACACACCTCAAAATTTTCATTATATTAATATATAATCATTTATTACTCAATTAATGTGAAACCAAAAGGAAATATCATTTAATAAAATAAAGATAATTTCAATACTAAAACTAAAAATAAAATAAAATAAACAATTTTTTAATATTCAAAGCCTTATCTATTAGGATAAACCCCTAGTAAATCCTTTTAAACATTAAATGTTGGATAAAATTATATTGATTTTATTATTGAATATGAACAAAAATTAAATAATTTTTTTTAAAGATATTATTTATGTTAATTAAAAATACGAAATCCTTTTTAAAATTCTATATTTCTATAAAGGTAATAAAATCATTCCAAAATAACCTTTCAAAATCAAACAAAAATCATTTTCAGAAAAATTCCTTATTTGATAATATCATAGGATTATAATTTTTCCATGAAAAATAAAAACTATTAGATTTTGTTAAAAAATATGATTGAATTTAATATTTATATATTAAATTAAATTAAATAATCAATGGAGATTAAAATAATTTATTATTGTAAAAATAGATTGTTATAAAAAATACTAATTTAAAAAACATATATTATTATATATAACGTTTTTATATTCATTAAAATCCAGATATTAACCCTTGTATTAATTTTATATAAATGAAAATAATATTTTTTTCATAATTTATTCATTTTTATTCAAACTCTAAAATCCATCATCTGGGAAATAACTATATTATTTTATAACTGTACATTATTAAAATATAATCATTCATTTAAACTCGGTGTTGTATAAAAATCAAATGATAATAGAAATTATCTTTAAATAATGATATATATGTCATAAAATTATTGAGTTACACATTCTATACCCAATACATGAAATTATCATTTGAATTTAGTCACCTTGATAAATAAAATGTTTAAACTTTTGCCTCATTATGTCTTCAGTGTCCCATAGAGCATCCTCAAATTTATGGTTTTACCATAAATAATTTTACAATGTGAGTGATATTTATTCGCAGATCATTTTATCTTTAGTCAAGATTCTCGACTGGTTGTTCCTCATAATAGATATCATGATACACTATTTTTAACATATTTTTTACAAAATGAAACTTATCTGGCTTTTACTTCATCTACATTAATACGTGGAACATATTATGATCCTGAGACAGATTTTGTGGAAGCAACAATTGATATGTAAAATTAATGATGTGTTTCAGAATCTCAATGGGACCAATATTTAAGACCTTCGAACTCCCTTAAGGTATGTTTTTTTGTTTAGTTTATGTTCCTTGTTTATGTTAAATAAGTGTTTTACATGTTCTTTTGAGGACCTGTGTGTGTTATGGGTGTTCGGAACATGAAAGAGGAAGAAAAAAAGGGTTTTTGGGCATGTTGCACAGTTTTTTCATGGTTCGTGAAAACCATGTGGAAATCCTAGGAAACTGTGTGATGGGTTCTATTTTCGGACAATAACATTCACACAGTTTGTGCATGGTTTTTAAAACTCTGTGGGTAAACTAAGCATCCCTCTAACAAAAATATGAATACAAAAAATTCCATTGTGGGATTTTAATTACCACTTGTGATTTTCCTCCTTTATTCTATCTTGAACCCTAGTAATGCCCCAAAATCATATTGATATTCCATGGTTCAATCAACCTCATCTTAGTGATGTTTAGAGTGCTGTTGGTTATGGATTGAACATCTAGGTAATGATAATCCCACAATTTTTTCTCCTTTTTTATTAGGGTTTTTATCTCTTCCTTCTATCCATTCGATTTTTTAAAACCTATCTTTTACAATGATATTTTGGTTGAGTCATCAAATGGTGGATGAATCGGGATCGATGGCCTTAAATAAGAGTGTGTTTGGCAATATATTCAAGGTAGGTGGTATACAAGTTATATTGTAACACCCTGATATTTTATGAGAAGTATATTTTTTTATGTCTTATGTTATACGCAACATCAATGGAATATTTCACTACACACAACACTAGCTTGGCTTGCGTTATACGCAAGAGCAACCTTCCTCGATACCGTGTGTTGTACACAATATCGAGTGTCACTAAAAAACGATATGTTATTAAAATATTAAATAAATTAGCCATTATAAATAGTATTAACAATATTTTTAATTTTAAATAACATTATAATTCATTTTACATATGATACGAGAAAAAAATCAATTTATTAGATAAATGAATTATTTTTTTTCAAAAATTCAGTTTTCCGCATTTTGATGGCACACCCATTTTAAAGCTAATTTTTTAAAATTTTATAAGTTCAATTTTAAAAAATAAAATTATTACATTGAATCAAGATATAAAAATTTACATTGGATAAATTTTAGATACTTTTCTGATAACTTTCATATTTTGATGAATAGAAAAAATACACAAATTTTTAATTGAAAACAAATTTTATCATCAAAATCAATTATGGGTAAAATATATTATTGAATGGTTTTAAAGTATAAATATAATATATTTTTACCATTTAATAGAATTTATGTCATTAGCATTAATTTTACATTGAATTCATAGGTAAAAACATTTCAATCTTTGGCAATGTTTTGACTTTTCATACCCGTTTTCTTAACAATGAGATTAATTTTAAATTAATTTCTGCAACTTATGTGTATTTAATTTTGAAAAATGGATTTCATATTTGGATCAATGGGTCCATATTATGTTAATAGGTTACTTTTACTTTTTTTTAGTATGAATAGTAACTACTGTAATTTTTATTTACTACAATTAAAGGTAAATCGGGTAATTAAGGGTAAAAATAAGATTGTAAAATTATCCTAACACTTTTCAAATTTATATTGGATGAATTAATGTCGACCCATATCACTTAAGGGTCGGAATAGATTCATTTTATGGACCTTTGACCAAGAAAATGATGTAATTATTATTAAAACTAAAGAATGTGACCACATGTCACTCTCTTAAATCTTATAAGTATAATAATTTTAATTTAGTGATAATCTTTATGAATCTTCGAAAATGAATAGTCTCCAAAAATCTAATTAAATTATATACATCATGTGATTTTATTTTTAATTTTTAGGGATTAAATAATTTTCATTATAGGTGACACAATAGTGATGTTGAAATTATTTTATTGATTGAAATATCAAATAAATGGTTTTAAAAATATTAAAATAAATATTATATGAACTCTTTAATGTTCACCACTACTTTTCCAGATAAATATTACTTTTTATGAATCTTTTAAATCTTTTATTTCGAATATATCCTCTATGTAGATTGTATTTAAATTAAAATAAATGAATATTGTCAAAATTGTCAAAATTGTTATTTTATAAAAATAACATATTATAAAATTGTTTAAAAATCAAAAAAATATTTATAAATTATAAATTAAAATTTATATGGTCTAAAAAGTCATAATTTATTTAATTATGGATAATACACATCACATAAGTAATTATTTAAATCAATTTAAAATTTAGAATATTATTTAAACAAATAAAATTAAATTGATTAAATAAGGATTTATCAATTTGATAAAGTTTAAAATAAATTAAAAACATGTCTAAATTTTATTGGTTTATGAGATTAAAACCCTATCTCATATAATCTTCAAATTGAGTCATTTTTTGAGTTTTTTAAGTTTGTTTGGAATTTATTATAAATTAATATTTTTGGGGTTTCCAAAGGTGCCCGTCTTCTCAATTATAAAAGGGATCCACCTCCCTCTACTCCTCACACAAATTTGGGCCCTAAATCTCGGACAACCCATGAAAATTTCCCTTCTCAACATCCCTAGAAACATACTAGAGGTCATAGTCTTCTTCAAATACCTATTTTAGTCCCCTAAGAGGTGGTTTCAAAGAGGCATGTCGAAAAAGAGGTAATATCAGTTACTGATTCTTTCAAATTTATTTCTTCTTCTACTTACTCTTCTTTAATTTTTTCATTATTAAGTAATAAAATCAATATAAATCATATAATTATATGTTATTATGAATATTAAACAACCCTTTTTAACTTTCTATCCATCCTACGGAAAAAGAAATCACCGCGCGTGCGTACGTACAAAATACTGTCTCCACGCCGTGGTGTAATCTGTTTTCCACCACCACCTTAATTGGATGGGTATAATGGTGTAAATAATAAATATAGATGATTATTTAAAAGGGATATTGATTATGAAATGTTATACATACACTTAAATACAATTCCACGATAATGGGAACGATATCATCGCTTGTGTGTATGTACGGCCTTCCGTCTCCACGATGTGATGCGACTCGTTGTACATGATATTAATTGAATAATGACTATATAAATGAATTTAATGAATAAATATGATATATATTACACTAATACCATTATGTAAATGAGATCTATAACCTAAACAGATGAATATGAATTTATTCGACAAAAAATGCATAAAAATGTAAAGCAATTAACACCTGAACAACGTGTAGAAATGAAATATTACTAATAAGAAGATAATAATATGACCATATATGATATCATAAAAATGAATATGATTATGTAATAATTAAATGACATTATTTACATCATTATATAGGAGTTTCGGATACGTACGAAGAAAATCAGACCTAAGGTAATGGAAAATATCGCAATCTCATTTTTATATGAGATTGTTTATACTTCCAAATTTACTGGGGAATATTTATCATCCACATCAATGTTTACCCAATATTTAATATTATTTCTTTCCTCCTACAATTTTTTAAATCTAGTTTTACCCATTGGTGAGTTTTTAGTAAATGATATGAAAGGAATCTTTTGTCATTTTTAGTACGATGTACTTTTTGACTTTTCCGGACAAAGTACGAGAAGAATATTTTTTAACTTGTATAGAATGAATTGATTTTTTATGATTTCACAGATCATTATTTACATGAATATTCCTTTACATGTTTTCATGTTTAGTTTTAATTAACTTCTTTTATGATTGTATGACATGTTAAGAAAGTAAAAATGTTTTTTTGAAGTAGAAAGGATATTTTCATCAAGAATGGAGTTCAAGTGTTTTATCAAAATTATTTTCCATCTAAGAAAATATAGGGTTATGTTTCTATCCCTATTATTACATTGATTTGATTATGTTATGATGGAATTATTGTTTTGAAATTCTTTTATCTTATATGATTTATGTTATGATTGCATGATGTTAAAGAATCCAATTTTTATTAAATGGGTTATGATATGATGTATGATTTATGATTTTGTGGAACACATAATAATGGTATCATTATGAGCTAGGTGGGACCTATATCTCCCTCCAATGCATTGGGTAAAGATTTATATCTCATTATATTGACATGGCTGGAATGGAAAGTTAATCTGCTACAGTGATACAGGACTAGAACAAGGAGTTAACACGGTTCAGTAATGGACTTTGTCCCCTATGATGGTCGTGGAAAAGTGACTTGACTAATATGAAATTATTTTCTATGATTATTTGTGAATGCCAAAATGTTTCATGTTTTATGTTATGATTATTGGGATTACATCTCACTATTATGATTTATCCTATTTTATGATATTATGATCTCTTTTGCAGGTTAATAATTTCAAAATGTTATGTTCTTATGAATATGATATGATTGATATTTCTTTTTTCAGCCTTAATGAGCATTTCATCTCACTCTTTTGTATGTTTTATTTTCCCCAGTTCAGGAAGAAGGGTATTAAGTAAGATATGCCAAAAGGGACTCTAGATATGATGAAATAAATGGGAGACAATGTAGATGATTTATGAACAAATTGTTTATGTTTCCTAGTTTTAAATACACTATAACTATACGGTCCTATCATGGTTTTGTTATATGTTGTAATAAGTATGCTTCAATTATGAAGTAATAACCATTAATGTAATGTATGGGTCGTTATAGTGGGTATCAGAGGAAAGGTATAGTCAACCATTGGAAACTAGGATGTGAATGCCTTAGTAAGAACTCTATAGATATGTCTAAATATATAAATAAATATTAGTTTTTTAGAAATGTCCATGAACAACCGATGATAAGACATGAAGTGTGAAATTTTATTCTTGATTATGTTGTTTTCATATTTTGATTAATGTTTCTCACACTATGCTTATTGGTTTTAGTCAATTGCTGGAACCCTATGGAACCGTGTTAATGCTAAATGCGATGGGCAATGAAATGATTGTAACCCTATGCAACCAAATTTTATGGGAGATGGAATGAAAAATCTTATAGCCTTGCTCACACAACTTTCTCAAGCTATGAATCATGCATGACATTAAAATGAGCAATGGAAGGAGTAACATTCTGTTGAATCCTTCATGAGGTAGCGTCCACCTTCATTTAGCGGGTCTACTGATCCATTTGTGGATGAACAATGGATCAGTACCACAGAAAAGATATTTTCAGTTCTTCAATGTTATGAACATGATAAAGTCATTATAGCAGTATATCATTTGGAAGGCGGTGTTGATAAATGGTGGAATCTTATCCGGAATATGAGGCAAAGAGATGAAATTGAGTCCATGGAATGGGATGAGTTCAAGAACATATTTTTCAATAAGTACATCCAGTGTATTCTTCGAACAAAGATAGGGAAGGAGTTTCTTGAACTAAAGCAAAAGGATGATGAATCTGTTGGTACCTATGAAGAAAATTTTACATGACATGCAAGGTACACTTCAGGAATTATTATCTAACCTAAGAGTAATATTGTTTGATTCTTTAGTGGCTTAAAACCAAGTCTTCGATGGGCGTTAGCCGTAAGGGACTTCAATATCAATGAGGAAATTTTTTGATGTGCTCTCAAGGTTGAGATGGTGATTGGAGTAATCCATCAATCATATGGGTCTGATAATAAGAGGAAAATGGAATTCAAAGGAAAATCTAATGACCACACTGAAAAGAAGATGATTTTTCCCTTATGCTCAAAGTGTGCAATGAAACATGGTGGGAATTTTCTTAAAGGGACAAGTAAATGTTTTAAGTGTGGAAAAGAAGGTCATCGGGAAGTTGAATGTCGAAATAATGGGAAGAATATTTTTAATGATGCTAACAAATAAAGGGATACATAGAATGCATCTCGTACAATTAAAAGTTTCATGTGTAAGGAAATGGGGCATTATTCCAATCAATGCCCTAATCCAAGGGTTGTTGATGATGATCGACGTCAAAAAACTCTTAAGGCCAAAAACAATGGAATTTCACATGAAATTTCTAACTTCGATGTGGGGTACGATAATGAAGTGCTGAAAGGTACACATACCATCCACTCTAAAGTAGAAAATGGTTTATTTTATTTTGGATCCACCCACTCTTTTATTTCTAATGAATTTTCTAAGGGTATCGTCGTACTGCCTCAACAACTAGATGTTGAGTTAGCTGTGACAACTCCTAATGGCACAACTGTTGCATCAAAAGTTTACAATTCTTCTCCAATTGATGTTTGTGGGAATGTTCTTCCTGCAAATCATGTGATCATTCCTATAGTGAATGTTGATGTGATTCTTGGGATTGATTGGCTTTCTTTATACGGAGCTCATATCAATTTCCAAAGAAGGGAAATCTCATTTAATATTCCCAATCAATTTACTATCATCTATCAATTCATGGATGAATATAACCTTCCAGTGGAAATTTATTCCTTCTTATGTGTCTTTATTCCAATAAATAATGTTTTTTTATCTCAAATGGTTGGAGAGAAACTATCGATTAAGAATATTCCCATTGTACGAGAGTTTTATTATGTATTTCCGGAGGAATTTATAGGTCTTCCACCAAATCGTGAAGTTGAGTTTTCAATAGAACTCATACCAGGGGATATGCCCATTTTAAAGACACCTTATAGAATAGCCCCAATTTAGTTGTAGGAATTGAAGAAGCAACTCCAAGAGAATCGTGATAAGGGATTCATACGCCTCAGTGCATCACCTTGGGGGGAACCTGTAATATTTTTTTAGAAGAAATATGGATCAATGAGACTCTACATTAATTATTGAGAACATGACAAGATCACTATCAAGAAAAAATATCCTCTCCCATAGATTGATGAATAATTTGACCAACTATGCAGAGCTCAATACTTTTCCAATATTGATCTTCATTCAGGGTATCATCAATTAAGGGTCAAAAAATAGGATATACCAATGATGACTTTTCTTACAAGGTATGGACACTATGAATTTATATTGATGCCATTTGGTCTTACTAATGCCCCTCATATCTTCATGGATATAATAACTAGAGTCTTTAGAGACTATCTTGATCAGTTAGTGGTAGTCTTTGTAGATGATAATCTTGTCTATTCAAAGAGCAAGGAAGAACATGAAGATCACTTGAGAATTGTATTAAAGACCCTAAGAAAGGATAATCTTTATGAAAAATTTACCAAGTGTGAATTTCAGCTTCAAAAAGTTTCATTTTTGGGTTAGATATTCTCAAAAGAGGGGATATATGTGGATCTAGAAAAAACATAAGTTATCGAAAGATGGTCAAGACCAACAACAGTAACTGAAATCCGATGTTTTCTTGGTTTGGCTGGATATTATCATTGTTTTGTAAAATATTTTTCAAATTTATCGAATACACTCACCAGGTAGACTCAAAAATGAGTTAAGTTCGTGTGGATGGAGGAGTGTGAAGATAATTTCAGGGAGTTAAAAATAAGTTTATCTAGTGCACCTGTTCTCACACTACCTTGTAGTGGATAAAGGTTTGTGATCTACAGTGATGCATCCATGAAGAGATTGAGGTGTGTTCTCATGCAAAATGATATGGTGATAGCTTATGCCTCATGATAGTTGAAAAAACACGAGAAAAATTACCCAACTCATGATTTGAAGTTAGCTGCGGTAATCTTTGCATTAAATATTTGGAGGCATTATTTTTATGGTGAAAGGTTTGATATTTATACTGATAATAAAAGTTTAAATTATATTTTCAATGAAAAGGAGATGAATATGCGCCAAAGAAGATGGTTGGAGCTGATTAAGGATTACGATTGCTCAATTCATTACCACCATAGGAATGCAAACTAGGTGGCAGACTCATTACATCGACATGACCATGCTAGCTTATCCATGATGAAGATCACAAATGATCCAATATGTATGAATTTAAAAAGGATGGATCATGGAATTATAATGGAAGGGGAAAATTATTATCTTTCTCAAATGAATTTTTAACCATATATACATGTGAAGATTAAAGAGGCACAAAAAGAAGATGTAGAGTTACAGAAGAATGTGAGAAATGTTCTTAATTTCAACCTTGATGTTGATGGGATAATAAGGTTCCAGAATTGGGTTTGTGTTCCTCCCATCCCAGAATTAAAGAATGAGCTACGAGATGAGAGTCATAGTTCTTCATTCTCTATTCATCCTAGAAGCACGAAGATGTATATGGACCTGAAAGAGTACTTCTAGTGGGATGGAATGAAAAGAGATGTTGCTGAATATGTCTCTCGATGCTTGGTTTGTCTGTAAGTTAAAGCTGAGAGACAGATGTCTTAGGGGATGTTACAACCATTACCCAAACAAGAATGGGAATGGGAAAATATCACAATGTACTTTGTCACTAAACTTATTAAAACATCCTAAGAAAATAATGCTATCTAGGTTATAGTTGATTGTCTTACGAATTCTACAGACTTCATTGCTATTAGATAAGATTTCTATCTGGATCAGATTTCCAGGAAATATGTGAAGGAAGTGGTAAGATTGCATCGAGAACCACTTTCCATTATATTTGATTGGGATATGAGGTTTACCTCGAAGTTAGGGAAAAGTATTCAACATACTGTAGATACAGAGTTCAGTTTCAGCAGTGCTTATCATCCCCAGACAGATGGTTAGTCTAAGAGAACAATTCAAACTCTAGAAGATATGTTAAAAACATGCTCTAAGTATTTCAAAGGTGGTTGGGATCAACACCTACCTTTGGTGGAATTTTCTTATAATAATAGCTTTCACTCTGATATTCATATGGATCCTTATGAAGCTCTCTATGGAAAGAAATGTAGGACTCCATCTTGCTGGGATGATGTTGGGGAAAGAAAGCTATTAGGACCTGATCTAGTTGATGAGATGGTTGAAAAGGTCAGATATTTTCAACAACACATAAGAGCATCTCAATGTCGACAAAAACATTATGCTGAAACTGAAGAAAAGACCTAGAGTTTGAAGTGGGTGATTAAGTGTTCTTATGAATATCTCCTTGGAAGAGAGTAATGTGATTTAGAAAGAAGGGAAAGTCGTGCCCTAGGTATATCGGTCCTTTCGAAATATGGGATCATGATAGGAAGGTAGCTTACAGATTGGTGCTTCCACTGAATCTCTCTCAAGTTCACGATGTGTTCCATGTATCTTTGTTGACAAAGTACACACCTGATCATTCACATGTACTAAGATCAGAAGTTATACCACTGGAGCAAGATCATTCTTATGAAGAACAGCTGATAGAGATTCTGGATCATAACGAAAATTTTTTACGGAACAAGACCACTCTCTTGGTTAATGTTTTATGGAGGAACCACCAATTAGAAGAAGCTACATGGGAGCTTGAGGATATGATGAGGGAGAGGTATCCTCATCTATTTGTTATGAAGTGACAAATTTTGAGGGAGAAATTAATTTTATGGGGGGTAGAGTCTAACACCCTGATATTTTAGGAGAAGTATATTTTTTTATGTCCAATATTATATGCGACATCAAATGAATCTTTCACTACACACAACACTAGCTTGGCTTTCATTATACGCAAAAGAAACCTTCCTCGATAGTGTGTGTTGTATGCAATATCAAGTTTCACTAAACAATGACATGTTATTAAAATATTATATAAAGTAGTCGTTGAAAATATTAGTAACAACAGTTTGAATTTTATATAACATTAGAATTCATTTTACATATGATACAAGAAAAAAATCAATTTTTCGGATAAATGAATTATTTTTTTTCAAAAATGCAGTTTTCCACCTTTTGAGGGCACACCCATTTTAAAGGTGATTTTTTAAAATTTTATAAGTTCAATTTTACAAAATAAAATTATTCCTTTGAATAAAGATATAAAAATTTACATTGGATAAATTTTTGATACTTTTCTGAGAACTTTCATATTTTGATGAATAATAAAAATACACAAATTATTTATTGAAAACAACATTTTTCATAAAAATAATTTATATGGTTAAAATATATTACTGAATTGTTTTAAATTATAACTAGAATATATTTTTACCATTTTATATAATGCATGTCATTAGCATTAATTTTACATTGAATTCATAGGTAAAAACATCTAAATCATTGGCAATGTTTTAACTTTTAAAACCTATTTGCTTAACAACATGATTAATTTTAAATTAATTACTACAACCTCTGTGTTTTGAATTTTGAAAAATTGATTCCATATTTTTATTCAGTGGTTCAAAACTATGTTAATAGGTTACTTTTTTTATATTATGAATAGTAACTAAAGTAATTTTTATTTACTATAGTTAAAGGTAAATCGGGTAATTAAGGGTAAAATTAAGATTGTAAAATTATCCTAACACTTGAAAAAAAATTATTGGATGAATAAAAGTAGACCCATATCACCTAAGGGTCATAATAGATTCATTTTATGGACCTACGACCATGAAAATGATGTAATTTTTATTAAAACTAAAGAAAGTGACAACATTTCACTCTTAAATCTTATAAGTATAATAATTTTAATTTTGTGATAAAATTAATGAAACGTAGAAAATGAATAGTATTCAGAAATCGAATAATAGTTTGTACATAATGTGAATTTATTTATAATTTTTAGGGATTAAATAATTATCATTAAAGGTGACACAATAATGATGTTGAAATTATCTTATTGATTGAAATTTCAAATAAATGGTAATAAAAGAATTAAAATAAATTTTATATGAACTATTTAATGTGCTCCACTACTTTTATAGATAAATATGACTTGTTATGAATCTATTAAAGCTTTTATTATGTATATATCATCTATTTAGAGTTTATTTAAATTCAAATAAATGAATAGTATCAAAATTGAGACTATTTTTATTTTATAAAAATAACATATTATAAAATTGTTTAAAAATCAAAAAAAAATATTAATAAATTATAAATTTATATTTATATTGTCTAGAAGGTCATAAGTTATTTAATTATGGATAATCCACAGCACATAAGTAATTATTTTTATCAATTTAAAATTTAGAATAATATTACCACAAATAAAATTAAATTGAATAAATAAGGATAAATCAATTTTATAAGGTTAAAAATAAATTCAAAACTTGTCTAAATTATATTCGTTGATGATATTACAACCCTATCTCATCTCTTCTTCGAATTGAGTCATTTTCGGTGGGTTTTATGTGGGATTGGAATTTATTATAAATTAATATTTTTGGGGTTTCCGAAGGTACCCCTCTCCTCCCTTATAAACGGGCTCCTCCTCCCTCTCCTCCTCAAACAATTTTGAGACTTATTGCTTGGCCAAACCCTGACCATTTCCCCTATAAACATCCCTATAAACATACTAGAGGTCCTAGTCTTCTTCGAAGACCAATTTTAGTGCCCTAAGAGGAGGTTTCAAAGAGGCATGTCAAAGAAGATGTAATATCAGTTACCAATTATTTCAAATTTATTTCTTCTTCTACATCATCTTATTTAGTTTTTTCATTATGAAGTAATAATATCAGTATCACTAATATACTGATATGTTATTATAAATATTAAGCAACCCTATTTCACCTTCTATCCATCCTACAGAAAACAAAATCATCGCGCGTGCGTAAGTACGAAATATTGTCTCCATGCCGTGGTGTAATCTATTTTCCACCACCACCTTACATGGATGGGAATAATTTTTTAAAAAATAACTATATATGATTATTTAAATTTTATATTGATTCTTAAATAGTATACATACACTTCAATACAATTTCATGATCATGGGAACGATATCATCGCTCGTGCGTACATACGGCCTACCGTATCCACGATGTGATGCGACTCGTTCTACATGATCTTCACTGAATAATGATTATATAAATTAATTTAATGAATAAATATGATATATATTACACTAATACCATTCATTAAATGAGGTATCTATAACCTAAAAATAAGAATATGAATTTATTCGACAAAACATTCATAAGAACATAAAGCAATGAACAACCGAATAACAGGTAGCAATGAAATATCACTAATATGAAGATAATAATATAAACATATATGATATAATAACAATGAATATGATTTGGTAATAATTCAATGACATTATTTAAATTATTATACAGGAGTCTCGGATACGTACGATGCAAATCGGACCTAAAGTAAGGGAAAATCTCGCAATCTCATTTTTATCTGAGATTGTTTATACTTCCGAATTTACTGGGGAATATTTATCATCCACATCCATGTTTCCACAATATTTAATATTATTTCTATCCTCTTACAATTTTTTAAATCCATTTTTACCCATTGGTGAGTTTTTAGTAAAATATATGAAAGGAATCTTTTGTCATTTTTAGTACGAGGTACTTTTTGACTTTTCGGGCCAAAGTACTAGAAGAATGTTTTTAACTAGTATAGCATGAATGGTTTTTAATGATTTAATAGAACATTATTTCCATGAATATTGGTTTACACGTTCTCAAGTTTATTAGTAAATAATTATTTTGATGATTGTATGACATGTTAATAAATGAAAAATGTTTTTTTGAAGTAGAAAGGATATTTTCCTCAAGAATGGAGTTCAAGTGTTTTATCAAAATTATTTTCCATCTAAGAAAATATACAGTTCTGTTTCTATCCCTATTGTTACACTGATTTTATTATGTTATGATAGAATTATTATTTTTACGTCCTTTTATCTTCTATGATTTCAGTTATAATGGAATGATGCTTAAGAATGCAATTTTTATTACATGGGTTATGCTATGATGTATGATTTATGATTTTGTGGAACACATAAGAATGGATTCATTATTATAATGGTGGGACATATATCTCCCTCCAATGCATTGGGTAAAGATTTATATGTCATGATATAGACATGGCTAGAACGACAAGTTAATCTGGTTCGGTGATACATGACTGGAACGAGGAGTGAACTCGGTTCAGTAATGGAATTTGTCCGCTATGATGGTCTTGGAAAATAGACTTGACTAATATGAAATGATTTTATATGATTATGTGTGTATGAAACAAAGTTTAATGTTTTAATTTATGATTATTGGGATTACATCTCACTACTATGATTTATCCCATGTTATGATATTATGATCTCTTTTGCAGGTTATGATTTTCAAAATGTTATGTTCTTATGAATTTGATATGATTGATATTTCTTTTGTTTACCCTTACTGAGAATTTGAGCGCACCATTTTTTATGTTTTTTATTTCCCCAGGTGAAGAAGAAGGTTATTAAGTAGGATATTCCAAAAGGGACTCTAGATTTGATGAAATAAATTGGAGACAATGTTGATGATTTATGAACAAATTGTTTATGTTTCCCAGTTTCTAAAGACACTATACCTATATGGTCCAATCATGGTTTTGTTATATGTTTTAATAAGTATTCTTCAATTTAGTAGTAATAACCATGTATGTAATGTATGGGTCATTATATATACCCCATAGTTAATTCATATATTTGTGCTTGTAGGGTTTCATGTTTGTTCCCTTCTTGATGTGTTCTTGATTCCATTATCAAGATGTGCTTTATTGGGTGTAAAAATAATTAATTGAACACTATTGATACCCATGGGATGCAAGGAGGATGACATGGACAAATTAGGGCCACCCAAGGGGTTTTTTGGACTTCTCTAAGGGTCTAACAGAAATATAAGGTGCGGAATTGACACATGATGTTGTAGAGACTTAGTGAAGAGGTTAATTTGAATATTTAATGATTTATAATGGATTGTGGTCAGTAGTTTCTAATGTGGATAATGGCATCGAGATTGTTGAGTTCACATTAATTTTGTTAAATGGGATTGTTGTAAATATAATAAATAATTATGTTTACACTTGAATATGATTAGTGAGATAGGCATGGGAAATGGGAAATGGGGATAAAGGGTTAAGTGTAATAAATGATGAATGTGTCAATGGATTGAGGAAAAATGTTAATTTCAATTTATTTATGTAGTTATGATGATGAAAATAAAATGGTTCATGCTTATTTTGATTTGGTTAATTATGGTGATGATAAATAAGCATGTGATCATGGCCTAGTAGAGTGGGGTATAGTCATGAGGTTCTATGACCATGGCTGGAGTTGGACCAAGGTTCTAGCTCCACCCCTAAAAATATTGGTTGGGGAAGGGGGAATGATCCATTCCACAAATAGTTGTATTCCAACTAGATTGAGGCATCGATGCGATGATTATGAGGTTATTATATTGTGATCACTAGTGAGGTAGGACTTGAACTTATTCCCATATTATAGAGAATACTAAACATTCCTAATCCATTGAACACCTAAAAAAGGTATATTGAACCATGGGATGCCTAAGTAGTGAACCTATATTTAATGGTAGATTAATTTAAATGAACATTTTCTATGATGACCTAGTTAACTCTTTATAGTAACTAGTATTTATTTATCACATGCATGCACTATCTACTTTTACTGAATATTATTTTTACACCATTGGTGGTGTCCTACTGAGTATACTCACTCCCATATTGGGATACCATTAGGTAATGGAGTATATTTCATGGTTCCAGGTCAAGAAAAGGGAACGAGCCCCTTTCTTGGGAAGTGAGTCAGATTCAGAATGTGCATAGGTGAGGTCCAAGACCCAGCTCTGGGACAATTTTGGGGATTCCACTATTTGTTTTTCTTTTAGGTATTTTTCACATGGAACTATAAAAGGGAATTGCATATTTACAATTGTATATGGTTTTAACCAATTTGGGAGTTGGTTATTTATGTAGTTTACTAAATATTTCAAGTTGTTTCCATTATTTAAATTGTTTAATTCTATGGATTACTCTGGTAATGAAGGTATGGTCTCCCCATGTATCCTATTAGACACATCTTCTAATAGAAAACATATGACATATGGGGATTCACACTTGAGGTTAAGTGGTGACTCGACTCGAGGGACCAGTTTTGTGGCTTCCGGGTTGGGGATATTACAATGTGGTATCAATGGAGTTCATTTCTCATTATTACTATTTAATGTATCATAGTCCGAAGCATAAAAATGTGTCGAGACTTGGTAATGATATCATTATAAGGAGTATCCAACCCATGTATGTGGGGGAAACCAAGTCACCCTAGGAGGGTATTATTATTCTTGTAGTGTGTTGTAATATATGATGATATTTCCCCATCGGGTGATGCACTTTTTGTGTGATTTGATGGTTTTGTGATATTTCTCTCATGGATGGAATGGTACAAGGTTGGGAATAAATGTATCATTCTAGGCACCTATGTTGGTAATTGACATGCATTATGGAAGGCACACATACGAGATGGGTGTGTTAGATATACAAGTTAGGATGCAGTTGTTGTTTTTGGATGTAGATAAACTATGCCTAATGGGACTGTATGAATTGATAAAAAAGAATGTGAAAAGGGTATGTAGAAATTATAAAATGGTACTTCATAAAGAAGTAAAAGTGGATTAACATGTGTTAGAGTAAATTGGGATATTGAAACTATTTTTAATTGTTGTAATAGAAATGTTTTGTAACCCCATTAATAAGATACCAAAGTTATCCATTTCCTTAAGAGATGTGGACAAGGGAATTGACTCAGCTGTGAGTGGGATCATTTGGGTAGTGTATGAGAGCTCATTTGGTAATGTAAAGTAATGATCCTACCTTTATCTATTTCACTTTTCATAAAAGCGTTATGGTTGCTTTATAAAGCTCAAGTTTGGAACTAAAGAGAAAATCCTTTTTAAAGAGGGGTGCAAGTTGGGCCACATGAGGATGTTATTGAGAATGCACAACCTGTAGTGGAGAATGAGAATGTGGAGAATCAAGAAGATTGGGAAGAATAGTTCAATGATAACATTTTTTTGCTTTATTCAAACGACTAAATGAGACCCAGGGTGGGTTGCACCGTGTATGTTAGACGACCAGAGAGTTTTAGCTGCAACCCCCTCTTACCATTATCAAAGAGGGTGGGAAATAGGAAACATAATATGGGATATATTTCATCCAAACAATTCATGACCATGTAGAGACTCATCTCGATAAACGTGTTATGTTAGGGACCTATATGCTGAGAGGTCAAACAATGCATCGATGGGACATTATGGTTCAGACGGATCAGGATGATGGAATGATTTGGAATGATTTTCATGAGATGTTTCTTGATCACATCTAAACAGAAAAAAAGAGCCAGTAGAAGGCTATATATTTTACCATGTAAACTCCAGGGAAAATTTTAGTAACGTACTATAATATTCATTTCGCCGATTAGAGATGCTTTATTCTGAAAATTACATTATATGAGGTAGCCATGGCGAAACGCTTTTAGGACGAGATAAGACTTGAGGTTATGTATCAGGTGAAAATCTATCATCAGAAAAGGTTTACTGAAGTGGTGGACCAATCCCTTATATAATTGTGGAACTTAATTTTAAATCGGTTTGTGAACTTCTGGATCTAGCTGGGAGTGCTAGTGGTGTGCCTTCTGATAGTAGGAAAATATGTTTTGGAAATTTCCATCAGGTTGAAAGTGCACAGATAATTCAAAAGAGGGGGTCATATTTTCAGGGGGGTGACCATGTATTTTGTTGTCAGTGTGGAAAGATGGGGAAAAAGTGTGACCAATGTCTCTACCCACTGTTCGAGTGTTGATAGTTTGGAATTATAATCCATGTTCGTAGGTTTTATTGGATCACGTTATGTTCAATGAAATATGGAGGTCATAGAAAGATGACTAGTGTACATTGTTGGTCAGTTACTTTTTATCAGGAAGGAAGTTGAAGCTCCATGGGTCATACTAGAAGAGGCAGTTGATGTGGAACTCTGGGGGAAGATCCTCCTTATCGGTAGGGAAGTGCAGTGCAGGGTACATAGGTCGAAGTCCAGGGTAAAGGGGAACCTCATCTCCAGGAAATTTAGACTACAACTAAACAATTTGAAGTATGACCATCTATAGGTTGGGGTAAAATTCTTATAGATTACAGGGTTTCTTGTTCTTAATTTTAAACATTTCTTACACATTACTTTATTTATTCATTGTTTGTTGCTGTGTTGGGCATATCTTTGGAGAAATATTGTGGGGTAAATTCGTTTGATAATCCATTCAGGGTATGAGTTAAGGACATCAGGTTGTGTAGGGGTTGCAATCTAGAGGTTGGTGGGTATCATTTTATGTGGGATCTGCTTGTCCTGGTGATTTAAGGTTTTGACCTAATATTAATGATGTATTTGTTGGTGTTATATAAAAAACACATCGACTGTTACCAATGTTGTGTAACTTTTACATCTCTCGATGGAAGCACTTAAGTCCTTCATGGTGAGTGGGATTCATGAGTGGGCCATGCAGGGCGGCTATGTCAATCATTATGAGAACTAAAAACCCGAGAATCATGCCTTTTGTTAAATGATAGTGAGAATTTGAAACCGGTATTCAATTTTATTGTGGACTAGTTTTAGAATGTTTTTTCTGAGGAATTCTTGGGGATACCACCTGAGAGAGATGTTGAGTTTATAATTGAGTTGTTACTAGGAACAATTCCCATTTATATTACTCCATATCAAATGTTTCTAGAAGAGCTCAATGAATTGAATGTTCAACTAGATGAGTTAGAGAATACAAGCTTTATCTGTCCTTGTACCTCCCCTTGGGGATCTCTAGTTCTATTTTCTATGAAGGATGACTGAACACTGAGGCAATGGGTCGATTATAAGAAACTGAACTAGATGACAGTTAAGAGTTGATTCCCTATTTATAGAATCGATGACATGTTTGATTAGCTCAGAGGTTCCCTAGTGTTTTCCACGATCTATTTGAGCTCAGGGTATCATCACATGAGGGTGAGACCTTCTGACCTAACCTAGACAGCTTTCTGAAGAAGGTACGAGCTGTATGAGTTTCTAGTGAAGCCATTTTTTTTACCAATGCACCAACTATGTTCATGGACTTGATGAAGTAGTTATTCCAACCATTTCTAGATCAGTTTCTAGTTGTCTTTATTGATGAAATCATGGGGTATTCCAGAACTCATGGTGATCATTCCAAACATATTGACATCATCTCAATTAAACTGAGAGAGAATTTAATTTACACCAATCTATTAAATTGTTAGTTTGGGAATGATGAGGTTCACATTCTGGGATACATCATTTCAGAGTCAAGTGAGTTGGTGGATCATGAAAAGGTGCAGGCTTGGTGTCTTGGGTGAATCCCTATAACATTTATGAAGTTTGGAGTTTTCTAGGTCAGGCTAGTTATTATTGAAGGTTTATTATACATTTCACTCATATGGTAGTTCCACTCAAATACTTAACCATTAAGGGGATAAGTTTGAATAGTTAGAGTCATGTGAAAATGTTTTTATAGAGATGAAGAAGTGGTTGAATACTGCACCGATTTTGGTCTCACTTGTACAAGGTAAGAGGTACACCTTGTTATATGATGTGTCCGATGTGGGACATGGGGAAGTGATTATGGAGGTTGATCAGGATATAGCTTATAGGTCGATAGAGATGAAGCCACATGAAAGGAATTATCCTACTCAGGACATGGAGCTAGCTGTTATGGTCTATGCCTTAAAGTGTTGGAGGCATTACATGTTGGGAGAACCGTTCATGGTGTATGCAGACCACAAAAGTCTCAAGTACATAATATCTTAGTGGGATTTGAATCTTTGACAATGACTATGGTTTGAGTAATTATTTTCTTTTTATTTTTAGTTAGTCTATACAAAATTGAAATAGAGTAATGCGACTGGTTCTCTGAGTCGGATGTCACATAATTAGGTAGTTCAAGAATCTAGTTCAGAGTGGAAGATAATGGACATGTTTACTGAGATTCTTTTGGAGGAATTGGATGTGCATGAGAAGATGACCCTTGCATCCATAGTCGTTGAATTCACGCTATAAAGCTAATTCATAGATAATCAGATGGTTGATCTAGAGTATCTGGATATGAAGAAAAGTATTAAAGGTGGGAAGTCACCCTCTTATTGTAATTTCGGTGCTGATGGAGTTTCTTATGTTTCTATCCATGTTGTGGTGTAGGTAGGTGTAAATTATGAGTTAATGCATGAGTTTCACACCTCAAAGTGGGCAGTTCCTCCGGGATTGTCTAATATGTACAGTGATATTCAAAGGTAGTTTTGGTGGCCAGGAATGAAGAGAGAAGTAGAAAGTTTTATGGCAAGATGCCTCACCTGTGTGTTGGTGAAGGTTGAACACCAGTATCCTAGTGGGTTGTTGGAGTCATTGCCTCTTTCAATGTGGAAGTGGAATGACATCACAATGGACTTTATTATGGGACTTCCAAGGACACCCTAAAAGAATGATGTGATTTGGTTGGTGATACAATGGATGAAAAAAGTGGATCATTTTATACCACTCCAGAAACCCAATATAGTAGACCAGTTTTCATAATTGTATTTTCGAGAAATAGTATGGTTTCATGGTGTGATGAGAAGGAACATGGTACCCAGGTGTTCTTGAGTATGGATTACCACCCACAGACTGAGGGGCAGTCATAGCATATAATTCAGGTATTTGAAAACATTTTGAGATGATGTGTTCGATATTACAATCGCTCGTGGGAAATGAAAATATTTCTTGTTGAGTTTTCATAATTTTTTTTTCTAGAAACAGTTCGGATTGATCCTTCTTAGGTACTCTATGAGTGACTATGTAGATCTCTACTGCGTTGGTTAGAGGATTATGAGTATGATCTGTTATGACTGATTCTGGTATAAGAGACATCAGAGAAGTTTTGATTTTTTTTAAAATCATTTTTTATAGCTCAAAGTATGAAGATTTTATATGTTTATCAACATTGTAGACCCCCGAGATTAGTGTGGGTGATAGTGTGTTTCTCCGGGTGTCTTTATGGCTGGGTCACCACCGTTTCCAAAAAAACGGTAAGATTGAGCTTATGTATGTGGGGGAATTTGAGATGGTGGAGTGGAATTGACCTGTGGTGTACCTATTAACTCTTTCATATATGTATAGTGGGATTAATGATGTTTCCCATGTTTCATTACTCTAATAGTATCACCCTGGTCTGTTCCATGAGATAAATGCTGATGATGTCAAGCTCGAGGCTGAGGCGTCCATTGAGGAGCACCCAGTTTATATCGTGGATCATAGTGAGAAGGTTTTATGAGGAAAGGTTGTGTATTTGGTTCATGTTATATGGAATCAAGGAAACATTAATGAGGAGTTTTGGGAGAAGGAATCACATTTTTGGGCCTGGTGTCTTCATCTCTTTTCTTTGGGGCATCAATGATGCTTGGATGAAGCAGCTCAAGGAAGAGCCATCATAAGGTGGGCAGGTTGTAAGATCCCAGATCACATTTATGGGTTTTTATGTGTCTGTTCTGTTAAAGATCCTTATTTTGGTTGAACAATTAGTTCACCAACTTCATGCAAAGACCTGGTGGTTTTTTAGGGGTTCATAACAAGAAATTGGAGGAAAAGGGGGTATTTTGGGCTTGTTGTATTATTTGTGCACAGTTAGTGAAATGCATGCAAAAATCCCCAGTAACAATGTGAGGGGGGCTGCTTTCGGATAGTAGAATCCACACAGTTTTCACATGGGTTAGTAAACTATGCAGCCTAGTATCTTGGAGAAAATTATAAAAATACCATTAGAGGATTTTGTTTTCCACTCTAGATTTTCCTCCTTCAACTCCCTTGAACCCTAGTGATGCACCAAAATATTTGAGGGATTCCATGGATCAATATCCATAATATTAGGGCTGTATGGAGTGTCGTGTGTTTAGAGTGATGATCCGAGAAAGTCTAATCCAACTCTTGCATCTCTTTTTTGGTTCAGGGTTTGAATATATTGCATCTATCAATATGAAGCTCTAGAACCTATCTTTTATGATGTGATTTAGGTTTAGGCTACAATGGGTGGTTGAATCAGGATCCATGTCCTCAAATTTATGTTTCTTCTCCAACAGATTCAGGGTAGGTGGTCTACATGTTATATCCCATATTTTACCCATATATTTTTGCATGGACTGTTTTATTATTCTTCCCTTTAGGATGTGTTCTTCATGCCATTAGCAAGATGTTTTTTATTGGGATTATAAATGATTAACTAATCAATCATGATCCCCATGGGATGTAAGGAGGATGAATTGACCAAATTAAGGCCATCCATGGGGTGTGTCGACCTTCCTGATGGGGATAATAGAAATATAAGGTGTGAAATTGACATGTGGGGATATAGAGACATATTGAAAAGGTTAGTTGGATTATGTAATGAGTGAGAATGAGTTGTGTTTAGTTGTGTATTATTTGGATAAAGTATATAAGATTGCTGAGTTGACATGTAATTAGGTTAAATGGGATTATTGGGAATATTATAACGAGTTAGGTTTATAGTTGAATATGTTTAGTGAGATGGGAATTAGAAATGGGAAATTGTGCTAAAGGGATATGTGTTATAAATGATTAATGTGTTAATGGATTGAGTAAAATTTTATTGTCCACATATTGTTATTACATTTATGATTCAAACGATATTCGATATTTTTGTTTTGATGTTGTTAATTCTTATGATGATAAATAAAAATTTGCATGTGTCTTGGTGTAGTGGGGCATAGACATGAGGTTCTATGCACAGTTGTCGATTTAGTTTGAGGTTCTAGATCAACACCTAAATACATGGGTTTGGGAAGGGGATAGAGTTCTATTACCCTAAAATATTCATTCCAACCAGATTGAGGATTTGAGGGGATGATTATGAGGATGTGATAATGTGATTCACATTGAGGTGGGACTTGATTTTTCCCATATTATAGAGAATATTAAACATACCTAATCCATTATACACATGAAAATGTTATATTAATCTATAGGTTTCCTATGTTGTGAATCCGGATTCAATGGTAGTATAAGTTAAAGAATCATAATCTCATATTCCCTATTGAACTATTAATTATTACTTTCCATTATTTATCAATTGCATGAACTATATGATTTTACTAGATATGTATTAGTCTCTATTGGTGGTGGCCTACTGAGTACACTCACATCCTTCTCGGGCAACTATTTGGAACCTGAGCAGATTTCATGGTCTGAGGTCCAGAAAAGGGTAATGACCCCATTATTGGGATGTGAGATGGGTTCAGAATGTTCACAGATAATGTTTGAGACATGGAGTCAAGACAGTTTTGGATATTCAACTATTAATTTTTCTTTTGGGTTTACTTCACATGGTACTCTAGCATTTAAAGACACATTTACTACTGTATGTGGTTGTACCCAATCTATGAGTAGGTTATTTATTTAGATTATTAATTCTTTCTTTTATTTTCCACTATTTAAATTGTTTTCTTCTATGGATTACCCCAGTTAAGAGGGTATAGTCCCACCTTATATCCAATTAGATCCTTACTATAATTCGGAATCCTCTAGCATATGGAGAGGTGCTCTTGACATCATGGGGAGAGTCGGATCGGGGTAACAGTTTAGTGGATTCTTTGTCAGGGAAGTCACACAATATATCTAGGAAACAATATTCCCATATTTCTAAATCTTGTAACCTTATTCTACTAACATATTCGTATGAATACCATTTAACTAACATTAAACTCTAGGTCTCACTAATGAAGGGTTGAAATATTTTTCTCTTTATTCTAAGCTTCCCTTATATGATTTAGAATAGCTAAAAACGTCAATGAAATTTCCTCAACTATATCTTGTCCAAATAACATTCATTATTTAGCTTCATCCTAACATTTTGGAGTAATAATGTTCCTAGACGAGAGGGCATTGTAAATAAACATCTGAATTTTTAAATGAATGATATTATTGAAATAATGTACTACCAAGGAATGGTGTTGATCCTAACCAGCATTTAAATACATTGTTCAACTTCCGAATATTTCATCATTGTATTTAATGGAACATTATAAATTATCATCCATCTGAGGATCATATATAGTTCTAAATTTAATATCTATATAAAATTTGAATTGATGACTTCTGCAGAACATTGAGGTAAACCTTAATTAACAATATGATACAATATAATGTTCTTTTCATTTAAATCATACCATATCCAAAATTTATATCTGAGAAATATTATCAATAGATAAATATTCACTAATTGTAATGAAATATAATAATTTCATATGGTGATCCACTAAAACACAAATAAAAATTTTCCCTTTAGATTTTTTGAAGAGTAAGATGAAAAAAATAATTTTATTGTTTTACCATTTCAATTATCATAATGATAATTATTATAAATTTCCATTAGACAGTAGTCTCTAAATAGTATAATTATAACATAAATGAATTAAGATTTATACTATGAAATATCACTTTCATATTTTACAACTTGAAAAACAGTATCCTATTTCAATATATAATCATACATTCAGGATGAATAGATATTAATGAACTATGATCATCATCGAATAGATTATTCTGCAACACTAATATTAATATGATAAATATTCCATAATAAAATATTGTAATCCCAATAAAATCATGGATGAAACAAATAACATTTATCACCTACTTTTATAGTTCCAAATCCCCATTCACCACATCTTTATTAGTCAATTGGGTTGATGGTTGAACATTAAACAATTGTAGATTTTATTTTTCCCATTTCAACAGGATTTCAAGTTCCATATTATGAGATCCATAATTATCATATCTCTTTAAATTATAATCATAGATACTAGATTGGTATTTCTATATTCGATCCTCAAAAAACATATTCAACTTCCCTGGGGTCTAGTGTATAGTGTGTAAATAATCATTAATTATATCTAAAAATATCTATTAGATCATACAAAAATATTTAAACATGGATATATATATATATATATATATATCAATATTTAATTATCTATATATATGATAAAATTCACCATAAAATTAAATCATCCATATTTCCAATGAAAAATTATATTTTATAATACATAATAATTAGTGGGATATTTATTCTAATGAATTATCTATTTGTGTGAGAAAAAATATATCGTAATATAATTATATAATAGGATGAGCCCTACTCCCTTTTTTTGATATATCATTATTGATTACAAATCATTATCGATAGTACGGTATTATAAGAAAATGTTATTAGACAAACCATTTTTTTAGTTCCATTAAATTTTATTCACATTCATATATTGAAAGTATCATTTATATCATTAGAGTAATGGTGGATATTACATTAAATATCCCTAAAAAATCAATTACAAAAAATCGGTACAATCATTCCAACCAAATAAATATACGGTTCTTAGTTACTATTGATGGTATGGTCCAATGTTTAGTAACTTATATCTTTAAAGGATCCACTGATAAACCATCACATGACATTATATATCTCAAGATAGTAAATTTAATTGAAAAAATTTAAAATTTTGAATAAATTATAATATATTTTATCATCCTAGTGTTTTTTAATAACATTGATCAAATAATTTTTATTTTCATACATAGTATTTATATATATAATAATAATATCAATCAAGACTAACATAAACAGAGTAATGTAATATATAAAGAACATATTCTTTAAAAGAATAATGGTCGAGTGAGAATTGGTACATCTAAAGGGAATTAATATAAATTTTTAATGACTATACATTTTATGTAGGGTTGTATTGTGTGTACCATCATTCTTTCCCATTAGGTAATGATATCATAATCTAATATAAATCATTAAAAAAATTGACATCATTTTAATTGACCAAATATATCATTGATACTTGGACGATAATACATACACATAATATTGATCTTATTAAGATCTTGATAATCAATTGAATGATGTATGGTCAATTATTTCTTCATTAAAAATAATAGGTTCAATTTCTGGTCACATACACGGGAGTAGGGATCATTTACCCATATTCTCATGGAGTTGGTTCTTCAATTCATACAAATTAGTATAGGATAACTGTTATCGAGTCATTGATGTAGTGGAATCCATTAGAATGAGTTCTATTAAAAATTAAACATTATGATTCTGAGGTATACTATGTTAGTCTTCATGAAAAACATAAAAATAATTTATGAAAATATGAATATAATTTATATTGAGTTTCTCACCAACCATTTGAGATAAAAATATCTCACAGATATGTATTATGATCAATAATAAATAACCAAGTTCAATAGGAATTTTATATCTGTTATCTCATTGATAGATGATCATAGGTTGATTTAGAATATCAAATGTAACTCGACAACCTCAAAAATTAATTTGGTATCTTAATAGATAGATCAAATAAATTCCAAAATTCTCATAAAATTCAAGTATATGGTGAATAACAAGATTTAGAGGAAGTAAAATCAATAAAACTTATATAAGTTAGGACATATAAACCTAATATGTGGTCATTAAAACTTTAAGAGTTTTTTTTGAGAACCCATCATATAATTGTTCAGGTTATGAATGAAATTCCTAATGAAATATTTTTGTTATAATGTAATTCATTAGAATATGAAAAAATAAGATAATTTAATATTTTATCATGAATTTATACACAAAAAAAACATCATTCGATCACCATTTCTTATAAAACGTTATTTGATAAGAATGATAATCAAACCGGATTGTGGGTAATAATATAATCATAAAAAATAAATCAAAGGATGTCTAAATCATGAAACTGTATTTATAATCGATTCTACCTTAGGTTTATCCAAGCCTATTCATGTTCCTCATCTATTTAAATTCTTCATAATGACTAAAAGTGAAAATTTGAATCAATACAATTATATCAAAAGAGAGTGTTTAGTTTGGTGTTCAATCATATGCCCAGTTGTCAAGAACCCAGGACTATTGAGTTAATACCCAGTACATCCATTTAATTTTTATACACATAGGTGAATTTAGGCTACATCATTGTCCAATTTCCACTAACTATATAAGGATTTATTTTCTAGGAAAACCAGACTATATGATATTTAATAAAACTACTTAACGATATCATATGAATAGGAAAATCCCAATGGTATTATACAAGTGTTTTAATATATAACCTCCAAATTTTATTTAAAACATTTCATTGATACCAAATGAGGTTACATAAGAATAAAATATATTAACATGGTATCAATTTAGTTGAGTAATCTTTTCATTTTACAATAATATATGTATAGGATGAGCAATGTTGTGTGTCCTTGGAGACTAGATAAATAATGAACAGACTTCAGTAGTAATATTAAACACTAGCCATAAATATATCCTCACATAGAAAAATTCATGGACCTACCCTGCATAAAACCTCTCTTCATGGCTAAGAAAACGAAAATATATTAAACAGTGATCTCAAATGCATAGTATGGGCAATAGTAATATTTATCAATCAATAATCATATTTGATAATAAGAATATCATATTTTTTGAGAATAAGATCATATTATAAAAAATACTCCCAAATTATTAAATGATAATTAAACCTTAATCATGTAATAAGGCATTGTTATAAGAAAATGCATATGATGTAAGTATGTTGAATCATCAATAATCACTCAGGATCTATGAGAGTATATCATAAGAATAAAACATATGTTTATGTCACGATAATAATAATAAATGTTTTTCCATATTCCTGTATTAAATACATGGACATCATTATAAATTGGGTTCACTCCCAATTCCATCATTTCCTTAGTCATGGTTCACTCAAAAGATAATCATAGTGTACATGGTCTGTTACTAAACTTGGTTCACTCTAGATTATAGTCCTTATTATATCTTGAGATATCAATATATCTACAATTCATTGGAGGGATATAAAATTAAAGAAACCCCCATCAAATAACCAAAATCCATTAATATGTTTTCCACTAGAATAGAAAACTTTTATCAGATCATGATATCATAACCCATGTAAATTAATCTAGTTTCATAACAATATAAACATTTCACCATATCATAAATTGCGGAAAATAAATATTTTTCAAAAAAATATAATTTTAAAAATCATAAAACATTAATTAATTGAATAATTAATAGATCATTCTGTTATATATGTATTAAATATAAGTAACAAAAAAAGATGGTTTAATATACAAACAATCATTCAAAATAAATTTGGAAACTTTCAAGAGAAAAATTCCATTTCCATTTTGAAAACAAATATTTAAAATAGAAAATTTTCCAATAATATTATAGAAAATAATTTCATTGAAATCATCCATGAAAATTATAATGGCATTTTCAATGTATTTAATGGTGATGACTATGGAAAAATTAGTATTGGTAGTATATGTTCAAATAAAATAGATATTTCACTATATTATCAAATTTAAAAAAATTATTATTTCGAAAATGGTTTCTATAGAAAAATTTTTTATTAAATAATTTTAAATATTTTAAAAGTTTTATAAAATGAAATTTATTAGAATTTTAAAGTATAGGTATTAAATTTCATAAATCAATTGTGATGATAATGGATGTGGGAGAAAATTTTGATATACTAAATAAGTAAAAATGTTGAATTACATTAAGACAAATATAATTATCATTTTAACTACCACATAGTTGAAAATGATCATAATATATAAAAATTATTAGAAAAAAATAAAATGTATGAATATATATACAGATTAAAGGATTATATCCATTTAATTTCTCGTAATAGAATTTTTTTCATAGACAATGCTAAAAAATTGGGATTGTATCATAAACCCTTACCTTAAGAACCATAATTCTTTATAATCTTTAAAATTTATAATATAATTAATACATATTTATTAGTTATATATTCTGAATCCATATTCCTATATTACATACTCTGTATCATTCCATTATTATTTCAAATTATTATTTTAATATTAATTTCTTTATTAAATTAATCATTTAGGTGAAATGCATTTTGTTCTCTATTCATGTTTCAGTTTGATATTTATGGTTCATGAATAAGGGACATGATAACATAAATTATAATATTTATTCAACGTATTTTAATTTAAAATTATAAATATATTTTTTTGATGAAAATTGTATCGCATAATTATGTAGAGGAGGTAGTCCACGACTAAGAAAGGGTGACATTATTATTTTCTAATTATTAGAAATATTAGGTGGTAGATAAGAAACAATAATTTAGGAAAATATTCTTATTATGAATATAACAAATAAAATTTAAACCCATCATTATTATTTACCATGAATGATGGTGATGGAAAATGAATATTATGTCTTTCTTTTTTGAAAATCATAAAACAATTCCTATATAAATGATACTAAAATAAATATTTTATAATTTATTTCATATATTTTGTGGAGGTAGAAGTCGAAAAAATTGAATGTAATTGGTTTAAATTTATACATCTTCATAGATAATCTTCCATTATCTTACAATATAATCCTTGAATGGATGGGTTTTTGTAAATATAAATTATCTAGGAAATCGGTATGAACGGTAATATTGTATTAGTGTATTTTTTGGATCATCTAGAAGGATTACGATGGGTGGGGAAGTGAGAGGATAGGAGAGGACACACTTGGGATTTTTAAAAATATTAAAATATGATTATGACTTACACAATATAGAAATCACGTCCATAATTTCAATGAAAACATTAATGCTCACAACTCTAAATCACAAGTTGGGTAATTTTTTTTAATAATTTTTAAAAGGAGTAATGGATAAGCACATTCAATAAAAATCTACATGATAATTCATCATGGTCCATTCTTGGATACATCACTAAATATTTCATACCCTTCTCTACTGAAGGGTTTGGTAATCTTATATGTGTTGACCAATGTGTTTTTCATGTCCTTGATATTTTCCACACATTTTTCAGTCTAAAGGATCACTGTTCCAATTTGAGTAAAATAGATATAAGCAAATATTAAAATGAGAAATATCTTAGAAGTAATTGATAGTATCCTCCAAACCAAAAAAATATAAATATCTAAATAATATTAATTTTTCAGGTTATTTTTATTAACTTTTATATTTATGGTTTCCACCGATATCCCCTCTCATGAAATTTAATGAGACATGAATGTGACATTCCATTTCCAATATTGATTCATTCTAAATTTTTCTTACAACCACACCTTCACCTAGTTCATAAGAAGAATTGCAAAATTTTCTTCACGATCATCCATTCTCTATGCATATTTAATAATATCATCTATAAGGAATACAAATATTGAGAAAGGTAATTTCTAAGGACACCATTTATTAAATACATTATTATAGTAGGATAATAGGTCATTCTGAATTCAATTACTATAAATTCATATTGACCATGCCTCAAACAAAAGCACATAATGGGTATACCCTTAAGAGTTGATATGCAGATCAATGATCAATTGTGGTAAAATATTGAGCTCACATTACCTGATAAAAAAGATCAATGATATAGGGTAAAGGGTACAGGTTCTTAATACATAACTTGGTATCTTACAGATAATAAATGAAAATATGAATTGAATCATGTTTTTATATATCCAAGAGAATATGTTAACCACATGTTGACTTTATTTGGCATATGAAACCATTCTGAATAATCTCATGTAGTTATGTCATTAATTTATGTAAGTAAATTAAGGCCATTATATATTCTATCCATAGAAATATATGTATCCCAATGTGTAAGATTTATTGAAAAAAACATCATGATTAGGATATTAAGTAGGAAGGTCTTTATTGAATTAATCTAGAAAATCATTATAATAGGAATAATATTTATATTGATTTTCACACCAAAATTTTGTGATAAATAGAACCCATGAATATGTATAAGGACAAGTTAAAAGAATGTAACTTCCATTTGAATTACGCATACATCTTCATACTGATATATAATGATAATATTATTTTTTATATCAAATTTGTAATCTCTTCTTCAGTGATTGGTATGTGTTCCATAATGATAGATCCAATTAATGAATAAATTCACAACAAATTCAATTATAGGGATAATCAAAAGATTATTTGGAACTACATTCAAACATAATTAAATTAGTGAGAAGTTATAGTGTTGAAATAAAATCCCATACCAATAATAGTTTTTACAACTAACCATTCATCTATTAATTTTGGATAACAATAAAAATCCCTTGAAAAATTTCTTGATATAAAAAAATTCAATTGAATATGATAAAATAGGATTATTTTGTATTTGAGTGTTCACATCACTATAGAAACATATTCATTCTATCTATATCTTTTTTCAAATACTAATTTGGTTAGTGTGATGATAAATTAATATAAATATACATCATATAATCATGAAAGATGATTTATTAGATTTATAAATAATAAAAAATTATTTTCAATCTATA
This sequence comes from Viscum album, assembly GCA_963277665.1. Taxonomy (NCBI): domain Eukaryota; kingdom Viridiplantae; phylum Streptophyta; class Magnoliopsida; order Santalales; family Viscaceae; genus Viscum; species Viscum album. The sequence continues at coordinate 475,465,071 of OY728128.1, forward strand.
AAACCATATGATTATTGAAGGTCATTCAAGGTCATCATCCTTTAAAATCCTTTATAATTGTTCATTATGAGAATTTGAATTAACCCATGCATATCCCCAGAGAGTTTATAATAATTATTTCATTATTAGGACCTCTCATAATGATTATTGAGTCAATAAGCAATCCCACATATATAGATTTTTCATCCCTATGTTCACTTTTGTGACAAATGCATCCGCATTCCAATGCCAATATAGAGATTTATTTTCTAAGAAAACCAAAAAATATCTATTTCACCAATTTCTAATGATGATATTCTATAAATAGACTTATCCCTATAGGTTTATTATATTATTTCCAACCAAATCTAAAATAATTAATTAATCCTTACTTCTGATACCAACTTTGGGAAACCAAAGCATATCATACATTGAAATAAAATAATTTGAGAAAAATATTAAATACATTTCAAAATGATATATTATTTTATAACAATAAATTTTCTATTAATTGTGAGTATAAAAACACAGTCATTATATTTAATATATTATCTTCATGATCTCCCATAATGATATTCTCAGATATTATGATTCAAGTACATTCCCTACAGAGAACCAGTATCTTTAACAAAGGGAATGAAAATATAACAAAAGGGTGATATTATATTATTTTTAAGGGTAAACATATGTGATATTAATAAAAGATAATATATGATTATAAGATAAAACCATGTGTATATTAATATGATCACAACATAAAATAATCATATCCAATCAGTTAATTACTATTTATCCTATATCATTGAAGCCATATTGTTTTAAACCAAATTACCTAAGTCATATGTATGTTGAATGATAACAAATCATCCATGATCTGGAATAAAAATTCATAATCATAAGATAAAAGTTTATTTTATACACATAATCCTATGAAATTGTATCCATATTTAAGCCAAAAGACTAAAGAATTCATATTATAATTGGATCACTCCAGATTCAATCATTTCATTACTAACGGTTTTATCCCACGAATAACAAATTGGATAAATTCCATTATTGATCTAGATTTAGTCCCCATTAATGTCCTTATTATCTAAAAATATTTAATTATTTATACAATGTATTTGTGGGAAATTAAATTTCATGAACAACGATCACGTGATCATAATTATTTTTAGCGTGTCCCACAAGATCAAAAACCAATAATCATATCATCAAATCATAAATCATATAAATGAAATAGTATTCATAATCATTTCATTATTTCATCATTGATGATGCTGTTTAAATTAACTGAATTTCATCCAAATATCATTATTATATTCATACGTAATATAAATAAATAATATCGATAATATTGTTGGATAATATTCCCAATAAACCATAAGTATCATCAATTGTTTTTTATCAGAAATGAAAAAATAAATTAGAAGACGAGTTAAATTTTTCATGAGGAAAATACCCCTTTCATTTAGAAATTACTTATTTTAAATTTAAAAATTAAAATAAATAATGGAAATAATATTCTTTGAAATTAACCATGGAAGCTATTAGAGGAAACAAATAAATGATAAGAGTGATCAAGATGGGGTGAAAATTAATTCATTTCATATAAGTTAAATGAAAACAGTCATTTTTCACATTTGTGTAATGAGAAAAATTTCAAATTAAAAAAAAATATTTAAAAATATTCATATATTGACCGTTATAAAAGTATTCAAATGTAATGAAAATGACCATATAAAAAAATAAAATGAAATAAACAATTTTTTTCTAGTTTGAAAACCTATCTTTGAGAAACTATATTTAAATAATATTTTTAAAGAAATAGGAAACCAATTTCATCCTTAGTAAAATTATGAAAAAACTTATAGAGTAAATTAAAAAAAATTATCTAAGAAATATATAATTAGAGTTGGGAATTCATCACTACGAATTTAAGTAAATGAAAAAAATCATAAATATCATTTTTAGGCTCATATATTTTTAAAATTACATACTCTTAATATATGATGAATTTTATAATTTATGGTACATTGAAATAATATCCTTACCAATATAGATGACCTGTATAACCTGAATTGCGTCATTTATTATTGTTTTTGAGAATCCCCATTTTAATTGTTGAAAGATAACCCTTACATGGCACGTATGCTTAGTGAAACATTACATTACCCATAGTCCTTAGAGTAATTCATCCCAAATAGACAATATGAAACTGCCATTACTAGTATATATCTTGATGACAGCTCTCCACCATCGCATTGATGGTCAACATGTTTTCCTGTGAAGATATGTACATTCCCAATACCAATGGAACTTCCATACCCTCTCATTATTCCAATTCTAATTAGATCTGCATTTGTGAATTCACTTGCTCATAATACTGATCTGGAGCCTTATTCCTTGGAAATATACGTGGTTGCATCTTCATTTCATGTGGCCCAAAGGCCTTGATGTGGCCAGGAATCCTTGTGGTCAGATGAAGTCCTTTGGTAATATGTGGTTCTTGAAGGATCCAATGACCAATCCGCTAAAACTGATGAATAGTTCCGTCTACTACAGAACAAAATAGTACCTTCTATATTACCTACACTAATACCTACTACAATAGCATAAAAATATTCCTCCTCCAGGATTTTCTCTCAGGACCCAATAATATAATTCCTTATATTTCAAAATCTACTTTTTTATTTCCTTTCCTATAATTAGTAAAAAAAAATTCACATATATATCCAAAAATTCATTCATTTGAATTCATTGATTTACTCTAAGGTAAATATAGTGAATTTTAATTTCAGTAACAACTGTGAAGAGTTAATCACATGATGATCTTATTGATGCCATTAAATTTTACCAAAAAAAACTATATAAAATTAAAAAAATTGGGATATATATATTATATTATACATAAATATTTAATTATAGAAAACAAATCCATATATTAATAAATTCCCATTATAATTATTTTTTGAAAGGATATTTTAAAAAACATAAATTATTTTTTATGAATTTGTTATAGGTATTGGTGTGTCAAGAAATTGTAGGTGGTTTCATTATTATCCTTTTTTTGAATTCCTCTTAAATAAAACCCTATGAATTGTAAATGTTTTGATAAAATTGTCATTTAAATTGTCTCTCCTTACAATACATAGAAAAATTAATAAATGATGAACCACATGGTCATTTTAATAAGCTTCATCAATAATGTGGGTACTTAATACCTCTTATATTGTGTACCCATTAAGATATAGTTTTTTTCAAAATAAAAAGATATTACAATACATACTATTTGAAAAAAAATATCAAACCAGTGACAATATAATACGTTATAAGTTTTCAAAATCCATTATTATATTCCAATGATTTCTATGTTTTGGATTTTATAAATTTATAGTCTTTAATGTTTTTAGTTAGACTTCTTCCCACCATAATAACATTATTTTATCCAACTACTCTTGATGAATTATTCAACCACTTCATTATCCAGGTGTAGGGTTCATGAAAACCTTATTCCTCAAGATTCGGTCTACTTCTCTAGCATCACTATTATTGAACATCAATAATATATAAATTTTTTAGGGTATGTGTAACCCATGTTTTTCCTCATCCTTCCTCTAACCTGATGCAAAAGTTGATCTCTCTTAGATAGAGTTTTATTTTTTATATGATAATCATAAATTCATTAGTGGTGGTAGTATTAGATACTATTCTCCATGTCCATTTCATCATGTTCATAAATATACTAATACAAACTATAACATCAATCATATTTTTCATATTGGGATATTTAAATTAAACAAAATATTTCGGTCTTGAAATCGTCTCAATTATAAAAGTTTGAATAAAATTCACATGTTTTCATTCTCACATTTTTTGGAACAATAAAATTAATTACTTTTACAATTAATTTTCTTAGAGAATCAGTGTTTTATTAATCAAATTCCCCATGCTATGCCTCTCTAACCTGCTGTAGTAGTGGAGGAGTGACTGTACGTGACTGAAGGATCGCTGCCCCATCTCTATCCATGAAGGATATCTTCAAAGCGGCTAGCTGCTCTGTTGCCTCTCCATGAAGTTGAATTCCCATCCTCCTGCTGAGAGCATCGACTACTACATTCCCCTTTCCAGGAGTATTAACTATCTCAAAGTCATATTCCTGGAGGAACTCGATACATTGCCACTGTCACAGGTTCTGGTCTTTCTATGAGAAGATGTACCTGAGACTCTGGTGGTCAGAATAGACTTTAAAGCGCTCTCCCATCAGATAGTGCTGCAACATCTTTAGAGCGAAGACCACTGCTACTAACTCCAGGTCATGGGTAGCGTAGTTCTGCTCGTTCTGCCTCAACTGTTGTGATCCATAGGCGATCACTGCCCGCTTCTGCATCAGGAAACACCCGAGTCCAGTCCCTCATGCAACACAGTAGACTACATACCCTACTCCCTACTCTTGTAGCCTAAAGATGGGTGTGTTGTTCAATCTCCATCTCATCTCCTGGAAGCTTTGCAGACATCTATCTGACCACACGAAGGGTTTCCCCTTCTTCATCAAAGATGAATGTGGTGCTGAAACTCTGGAGAAATCTGTCACAAATCTCTGGTAGTACCCAGCCTGACATAAGAAACTATGCACCTCCATCAGGCTTCTGGGTGGTTCCCAAGCTAGAACTGCCTCGATCTTCGCTGGATCCTCCGCAAATCCCACCTCAAAAATGACGTGACCCAAAAAGTGGACCTCACATATCCAAAACTGACACTTTGAGAGCATACCATAAAGCTGGTTCTCTCGTAGTGTGTCCAGTACAACCCACATGTGGTAGGAGTGCTCCTCCTCAGTGGTCGAGTATATCAATATGTCGTCGATGATGACCACGCCAAATCGATCGAGGTAAGGATAAATAATCTTATTCTTGGGACTCATGAACACTTCTAGAGCATTGGTTACGCCAAAAGGCATTACCAAGAACTCATAGTGGCCATACTGAGACTTGAAGGCTATCTTTTGCACATCCTCATCCCGAACTCTGAGCTGATGATAGCCTGACCTGAGGTCTATCATCGAGAACCACTATCCTCCCATGAGCTGATCGAAGAGGTCATCAATCCTCGAATTCAGATACTTTTTTCCTCATGGTCACCTGGATCAGGCAACGATAGTCGACACACAGTCGCATGCTCCAGTCCACCTTCTTGGCAAACAAAATCGGGGAAGCCCATGGTGAAACACTGGGTCAGATGAATCTCTTGCCCTGTATGTCCTCCAGCTATACCTGTAGTTCTCAAAGCTCGGCGGGAGCCATCCGATATGCTGGAGTGGATATCAGGGCTGTCCCTAGGTATAGGACAATATAAAAGTCTACCTCCCTATGAGGAGGTAGTTATGGAATGTCGTCAGGAAAAACGTCCACATACTGATCCACCACTACAAGAAAACTCGGACTCTGCACGTCAACTGCTCCTAGGATGAGGCTAGAAAACTGATGAGTGATTGGTTGTCCTCTCCTCTACATGAGTCCATCCTGCACTACAAAGGCTCCATTCGTGCCGGTGAAGGTGAAACTACTCCCATCGGTGTGAACACACCACTTCTTACGACTAATACAGTCTATCTGAGCATGGATTATAGATAACCAATCCATGGCCAAGATGGCGTCTCAAGGCCTCGACGCTGCTACAAGAATATCCCAGCAGAATCTCTCGTCTCCTAGAGTAAGCTCACACTGCCGAAACCATTGTGTAATCGTCGAGTCTGCTCTCATAGGAGTCTCTAGCCGTAAGGATTGAGCCAACGGCTCCGTCGAAATATATGTACTCCGAAAAAAGGCACCAACAATAAAAGAATGACTCACTCCTGTGTCTATATGAACTACAACATGGTTGGTGTAGAGACAGATAGTATCTCGAATCATCTCTGGTTCACCGTGATCGTAGGCCTCTGCTTCCTGATGTTGAGCCTGCCTCTACCTGCCAGCACCCCGTGGTCGGGGTGGGCCTCCTGGTGGTGGTGGTGGTAAAGCCTCAAACCGTCACCCACCACCTACTGCTCGGCTAGCTCCTCTTCCTCGTCCGCCTGCTCCCTGCGGACCGCCACGGTTGACCCTCTGCCTCTACCTGGGTGGTCCCCAAACCGTCTTCTGCTCCTCTGCATGGCGGGTCGGGCAGTCACGAGCCATGTGGCCAGCCTGCCGCATGCATAGCAATGTCTGATCCTCGTAATACTGGCTCTGCACCATGTGCCCCGCACTTCTGAGCCAGTTCCCTGGGGTCGTCCGCCTAATGGTCTGGTCTGCCTGGACCCCTGTGACATCTGTCGACTGCCATCTGTAGAAGACTCAGCTACATGCCGCAATGTGGTAGGTCTCGCTGCTAGTGTAGGCTTAGTAAGAAAACTCTCTACGAGAAGGGATCGTTCCAGGACTCATACATGTGTCAGAAAGCTGAGGGAGATCATCGATTCCCTGATCTCATGCCGTAGAACTTTCTCGAAGGTCCAGGCCCAAAAGAAGGGGTGACATACCATGTCCGTGGAATGGTGCGTGAGATCAGTATATCTCGCCCAGTACTGGGCTACCATCATGCTACTATGTCGTAGCTATATTATCTCTTAATGTTCACCGCACAGAGGGTGGCTAGGATGAATTCTGAGGGAAAGGGACTCTCAATGTTTGACCAATGGAGAGATGACTCGTCGTGCACTTGGTGCATCAGGCTCCACCATCTGCCTACTGCCGCCTGCAAGAGTCTCGCTACAAGGATCACCATGAGGTCGGCTAGTGTCCCCACTCAACTGAAAACCCATACAATATCCTCTATCCAATCCTCAGCTTCCTGAGGGTCCATCTCCTCGCGGAACCTGGGCGGTCCCTGATGCTGAAAATTTTGTAGTGCACTAAGGAGATAGTCACTCTCAGCTGCTGGAGTTGGTGTCATCGGTGGCTCGACTGGCAGAGGTACCGATGGTGCCTACGCTGTAATAGGGTCCTACACCAAGGCCTCGTCGCTCACTGGGTTGTCGTCTCGCACAATGCTCGGAACACTAGCTAGCTGCCGTCGTGGGGCCATCCTGAAAAGAATCAGGTGCACCATGGTCAATACAATATACATAGTGAGCTGAAACAAAGTAATCACAAATACCACTTTTTTAAACAAACATGTAATCAATGTTTTCGTGCACTGAGTCGGAAATCAGAAGTCAGGGTCCTGGTATATGGATACGTCGGCCGCCGCACCAACACTGGACTCCCTAAACTGATAACCACACTCAATACCCTTAAAAATATTGCTTCACATAGAAGAAATATCAGAGTCCTGAGTTCTATGGTAGAACCGAACTCCTCTGATACAAATTTGTCACGACCCGTCCTCGGGGCCCATGCCATGACTACCCCCAGCCTGCCTTCCATTGGCCAGGTGCTGTCGACTAGCACCAAAGGCGTAAATCTTGTTAAAAAGGGAAGGCATTGACTTTATAAAGTAATCAAACACCATAGAGTAATCAAGCTGAAGTAAACACTATATAAAATGGGAACAACTATAAGTGATGGAATGTAAATGGGACAGAATACAAACCCAACATAATGTAAATTACAACTGAAAAGAAAGTACATCAACTGAAAAGTAAAGCAGCAATGCCGAACCATCCACTGGAAATCCCACCTGAAGGGTGGGTACAGATAGTCTCCTCAGCTCCTTGGGTCCAGTCGTCCGCTCCGTGTACGTCCTGCCCGGTGGTCCACCTCCAGGTACCGACTTTCTCCACAAGCCTCAGCCACGATCAGCGATGTCTGTCGGTTGCATCACACACAATGTAGTGCGGGCATAGCCCATGTAGCGGTGAGTATACGCTACTCAGTAGGGACCCTGAGACCCCCGAAGGTCTCCCTGAATCCATGAAGGATAAACCACAAAAGAAAGATACAATCACCAAGTAACAAAAAACTCTGCATAGGTTTATGCCCATACATATACATAGGTCATCAATTCCAGTTCGTCTCCAACATCTAAGCCCAAGTTTGATCTAGACCACATAGGATAGCACAATCCAATCCACACAGGATAACACAACCCAATCCACATAGAATAACAAAACAATAATATCAGAGATAATGATTGAAAGTCAATACTCGTTTCACACATGTATAATTCTTCGTAAGACGATAGAGATGATCAGATGTAGCCACTGATTCATCTATGCTGTCAGACCCACAAAGGATACAATTCCAGCTAAGTTGTCATACCCACAAAGGATACAAGATCTGCTACTCTGCCGGACCCACGTAGGATACAAGTACAGAGTCAAATACTGCCGGACCCACGTAGGATACAAGAAAAGTAGTCACGTACTTCCAGACCCACAAAGGATACAAGAACAGTAGTCATCGCCGTCGAACCCACGGAGGATTTCATTAAGTTCGTCATCACTGGAAAACCCACGGAGAATTTCAGTATAGTCATTTGTTATCGTCGCAGTCGCAGCCATTTCTAGGGTTCCTGCACACAGCATGCTCGATCCTGGGAGGGTCCGCTCCATAAACCAAGGATGTTTGATACATCAACTAACACATAGTCCGGATTTTATGTATCCCAAATTTCAGTCTCGACAATATGAACTCAACGTGATAGACGACACGTCAATCGAATGCCCGGTCTGAGAGTTATTGGCTTTTTCGTCCCAGGTGCCCGGTTGATTTTTAAGTCAAAACCAACCTGACCATACTCCAACTGCGTAAAAACTTTGAGCGAAGTAATCCAAAAGAACCATCTCACTAAAAGGAATCCAAAAAAGTTAACGGCACATCAATCGGACATCCGGAGCTCATGTTATAAGTGTTTCCGCTCCGAGGGGCCGGTTGGTTTCGTGTTTGAACCAACCTGGACGTACTCAAAGTTCTTCTAAACCTTGACTGTAATATACTGAAATGGATGTCTCGATCCAAGGATCGCATCGAAACTGACAATGTGTCGATCGGAGGTCCGTAGCCCATGTTACGGGCATTTGAACGAATCTGTCCGATTTTTAGGGGGTTTGGGCCCCGTCCGACCCGACCCAATACCCCCTGGGTCTGGGTCCGACCTAGTTGGGCCCGGCCCGGTGCGGGGGTCCCGCCCGCGCCGAGCCCGACCCCCGCGCTGGGACGAGCCGTTCGCGCCGAGCCGGGCAGCCCGTGTCGGGCCGGGCCGAGCGCAACTAGGCCGGACCCCGACCCGGGTCGGGTCGACCCAGTTCGGGCCGACCCATGGGGTATTGGGCCGGGTAGGACCGGGCCCAAACCCCTTAAAAATCGGGCAGATTCGTTCAAACGCCCGTAGCATGGGCTAGAGTTCTCTGATCGACACACCGTCTGTTGCGATGCTATCCTTGGATCGAGACGATCGTTTCAGTATATTACACTCAAGGTTTCAATGAAATTTGGGTACAGCCGGGTTGGTTCGAACATGAAACCAACCAGACCTTCGAAGAGGAAACGCTTATAACTTGAGATCCGGAAGTCCGATTGATGTGTCGTCGACTTTGTTGGATTCCACTTAGTGAGAAGGTTCTTTTGGATTACTCCGCTCGAGGTTTGGACGCAGTTGGAGTACAGCTGGGTTGGTTTTGACTTAAAAACCAACCGGGGCCCTGGGATGAAAAGACCAATATCTCTCAGACCGTGAGTCTGATTGACACATCGTCTATCACGCTGAGTTCCTATTGTCGAGATGGAACATTGGGATACATCAAATGCAGACTATGTGTTAGTTGATGTATCGACCCCTCTTGGCTCATGGAGCAGACCCTCCCGGAATCGAGCATGCTGTGTGCGGGAACCCTAGAGCTGGCTACAACTCCGACGATAACGATTACTGTACTGAAATCCTCCATGGGTTCGGGAGCGATAACGACCATACTGCAATCCTCTGTTGGTTCGACGACGATGACTACTATTCTTGTATCCTTTGTGGGTCTGGCAGTACGTGACTACTGTTCAAGTATCCTACATGGGTCCGACAGTATTTGACTCTGTACGTGTATCCTACATGGGTCCCGCAGAGTAGCTAGTCTTGTATCCTTGGTGGGTCTGACAGCTTAGTTGGTCTTGTATCCTTCATGGGTCCGACAGCTTAGATGAATCAGTTGCTACATCTAATCATCTCTATCTTCTTATGAAGAAGTATAGTTGTGTGACATGAGTCTTGACATTCAATCATTATCTCTGATATGATTTTTTTGTTATCCTGTGTGGATTGGGTTGTGTTATCCTGTGTGGATTGGATTGTGCTATCCTGTGTGGACTAGATCGAACATGGGCTCAGATGTTAGAGCCGAACTGGAATTGATGACCTAGGTATATGTATGGGCATATACCTAAGTATAGTTGGTTTTTACTTAATTATTGTATCGTTCCTTGGTGGTTTATCCTTCTTGGATTCTGGGAGACCTTCGGGGGGTATCCGTGTCCCTACTGAGTAGCGTATACTCAACCCTGCACGGGCTATTCCCGCACTACGTTTTGTTGGATGCAGATGAAGGATATTGCTGATAATGGTTGAGGCTTGTGGGGGTATGTCGGTACATGGAGGTGGACCACTTGGCAGGATGTACACGGATCAAACGACTAGACCCGAGGAGATGAGCAGACATTCTGTACCCACCCTTCATCTGGGATTTCCAGTGGATTGATCGGCGTTGCTGCTTTACTTTTCAGTTTCTGTACTTTCTTTTCAATTGCACATTACTTTCAGTTGGGTTTTTATTCTGGACCATTTATTTTCCATCACTTACAGTTGTACCCAGTTTTCTTAGTGTTTACTTCAGCTTTCTTACTCGGTGGTGTTTTTTTACTTTATAAAGGAAATTTCTTCCGTTTTTATCGGGATTTACGCCTTTGGTGCTAGTCACCAGCCCCTGGCCTATGGAAGGAGGGCTTGGGGTAGTCATGACATGAGCCCCGAGGACGAGTCATGACATAATGTTTCAATAACAATTTAACAATATGGATTAATTAGTAAATAATTCCTGTTGAGGAAAATTTCCTTTTCATTGAGTAACATATTTAGGGTCATTCCAAAGGCCTTACTAGAATGGATTTATGCCAAAAATAATGGTTCTATGATGAGACGATGGATGTTGGAAAGTAATTTGGGAATGATTTTGTAGATAAAAAATGGTTTTATGATTTGACAAAGAGAGGATATGGGGTGGCCTCTTATATTTCAGGTGAGTTATACACTTATAATTGATTGAAATGAAATATTTGTACCCATAAATTTCTCCGTTTAAAAGAACAATAAGTTTATTATCCCAAAAATTATATAATATTGGTTTGAAAAATTTATATAAAAAATATTTTAGAAATTTTATGTCATTTTAACACATATATTTTTATTTTAACCCAAATTAAATCCATCTTTACCTTAACCTTGATAAATAATGTTTTCTATTTATACTATTATTTGAGATAAAAATTTAAGTTGATCATACTATATAATTTTTAATATTCATATTAAAAATCTATAATCCACTTTTCACATTTAATTCATATAATTGTCAGAATTTAACATAAATTTAATCCTAAAGACATGATGATTATGCATGATTTTAAAGAAATAATGTTTAGAGGTTTACAATTGTTTATGTAGAATTTCATTATAAAATTCATTCAAATAAACTTAATTAAATTTTTAGATTTATAAGTTAATTTTTTTTCTTTAAAACCTATTTATAATGTAATTAAACATTGTGAATAATTTAATGAAATGTCATTTTTTAGTCAAAAATGTATTAATATTTACTATTCATCAAAAAATTATCCTTCTAATAAATTATTAAAAATTAATCCTAATATAATTTTTACATGATTCTTTAGAAATAATTTTCAAAATTTCGCAATAAATCTTCTAAACGTATTTAATATTATATTTAAAATAAAACCCACAGATGCAATGCAAATGTATGTTTTAATGAATTGTATATCATTTAAAGAACAAGATGATTTTCAATTACCTCTATGTCTAATAATAATAATTAAATGAGTCTATTTTAAATGTTATATATATATTATGTATGTTTCAATTAAATTATTCCTAACAGGTTATTATTTTAGTTAATTTAAATAGAGAAATATTGTGTTGTTTAAATTTTTTTTTCGGAAAACACCCACTTTAAACCAAAAAATAATCTTATAATAATATAAAACATATAGCTGATTAAAAGTAATTCATTAGATTAATAAATTATAATTAATAAATATGTTACTTTGAAACATAACTGGACATTTTAATTACTAAATTTATTTACAATAAATGATAGGTGCACAAAAAAATCTCTATTTTTAACTATTTAGTTAAAAACCAATATTTTTCAAAAAACCCAACAATTTCACCATACATTAATTTTTATATGTTGATTAAAAAAATTATTTTAATATTATCATATTTATAGTATAAATGATATAAAAATTAATTATAATATTTTTTGAAATATATCTATAAATATTATTTTTGAAGAAAACATATTTTTTATGACTATAATTACATTGGATAAAATGGATGGATTATTTTATAAAAATATATAAATTAATATTGATTATGAAATTTTTATTTATATTTCATAAAGTATTAAATATGATTAACACATATCTACATAATAAATATGTTATGAAAATATTATTTCTTTGTCTTTTTAAGCTCGATGTTGCATTTCATGCATGATATCGATGAAACTAATTGTTGAGTGCGATGAAAGATAAACATGGTGTTCTATGTAACTCATTACAAAAATAGATTGGATTTATTTGAAAATAATTTAAAATATATCATGGTGTTTCATTGTTATCATATATATTTTCTACCTTCTTATTCACATAATATTGGGAATGTTTTACATATTTAATTATATAAATTCAAATCATTCTTTCAGCTGCATAATCATCTCACTTTAAAACAAAATATTAAAATCTTACATTTTTATATCTCCTTTATTTCCATTAAAATACTATATAATAGTTCCTTATTTATTATTCTAATAATCATAAAATTATTTTTCTCAAATAATACTATATATTTAAAGTGAGTATTTAATTTTTTTCTTTGTCGGCATGGATTCAGGTATTGTATTTTTTCACCATCACAAAAGAATCATTTTGGAAACATTTCAAATTTTAGACCTCTTCGTCAATAAATTTAACTAATATTATCTCCCCCTTAAATCCCATGTAAAATGCTTTTAAATGAATTTTCATCCACCATTTCAAGTTCCTTTTATTGATCCAGTAAATGAATAACTACTTCGTGATTCAAATACCTTATTTATTTTTACTAAAAATTATTTTATACGTTTCCATTTTAATATTTCAATAAAACATAACAAATATATATATGTATAGTAAATATCCACAATTCATCTTCCATGAAATAATGACAATATTAATATCAAATATCCTTACATATAACTTTATTTTATCACTTATCAAAAATAAACACATAAAATATATCATAAAACATCTTATGTTGTCTCTGTTGAAAAATTTAACTATTTTCTAGAAAATATATTATAAATTAATTTCATTATCGTATGTAATAATTTTCCATCCATCCTTTTCTAATTTTCCAAATATTAATCAATAAATATAACATGTATGAAAATATAAACTACATAGGTTGTTAATAATAATATATATCCAATTTAAATGACACATATGTACTTAAACACTTAACGACTTATCAAAATAATTGATTCTTAGAAATATTTTTGACAACTAATTCATTTTTAGTGTTTCATTTAATTGTTATACATACTTCCTAGATATGTTATGTATCTCTATTAATAACTTTATGATTTCTAATTCCATTCTTCTACAAAAACTCACGAATTCATTAATAATGGATAAAACATCCTATAGTATCAACAAGGAATTGATATTCACTCCAAAATATCACTATAATGATATTCATCACCTAATGTTGCTATAATCCCACTTCGTATCGTAATTTTCAACCCCTAGTTCCTTCCATGTTTCCAATAATTATTATTATCCCAAATGTACTAGTTTTTTAGAAGAATTTCATTAACATTCTATTTCTTCCTCAATGTTCGATAAGTCTTTAGTTATTCTGAAGATGAAGCCAATTTCTCGATTCAGGAAGCATCGGCCTTCTGTGGCTTCATTCTACATGTCAATTTATTTGTTTTGAGATTTTCATTATAGAGTAATGGTGGGTCTCCTTAACAATATTAATATTATTATTCGGTTCACATCAGATAAAGGCTTGGTTAGGGTTTGGTTTATTGCACCCCAAAACTACAAATAATGTTCGTTCTCCATATTCAGGTGGACTTATGACTTCCATATGAAGATAGACACCCCATTAATTGAAATTTAGGTTAGTTTCCTAGAAAATCCATTACAATTTCAAAATCCATCGATGATGCAAATGAGAAAGAATCTCATTGGTAGATATTTGTGTTGTAACAGTACTACTAGATCGTGTTTTCACAATGTTTCGATTTGAATTTATGTAGAAGTGGATGTCTCAAGAATCCCAACAATGATTGTTTGGATTTTAGATGGGAAATAGTTATGATATAGATAGCTTGTGGGTTTTTATTTTTGGTATTATTTTTTTTCTTTTGTATAAAAATGGACTAGTCAACGGATTCATGTAGGAATGAAGCCAAGAACATATATTAATAGATGTTTATTGAAATAGTAGTTAGTGGAAACGGATTGGGACATGGTGTTGGTGATGGTTCAATGGGACATATTCAATTAAGTGTAACAATTAATCCAAAAAATAAAAAGGGTGTAAAATTTTGTATACATGTGGGTAACACAATGGTTGTTGACATTTATAGTGGCTTGAGAAAGGAATCGGGTAGTCCGAAGGCTTCTGTGCAACCTCAGTTGGGGCCAATGGGAACTGATGTAGTGAATGATAATGGTATTTTCTATTCTTTATCCAATAAATAAACTGAGGAGTATTTTTGATATGGTAGTGGAAACGACCATGAAGTGTAGATAGATATGGAAATGTATTGAACATCAATGTACCTCATGGCTGCATCCCACAAAGTGGAAGTAAATTTAGGATACGGAACAATTGTAAGATAGGGATCAGAGGTTACTGATCCACTGTGAGGATATGTAGTTATTAATTATGTGGAAAGGGACAGTGATCCAACTGGGGGAAAAGTTTAGGAGAATGAAATATTGGTTGAAGCTTTGATCAGGTCAATATCTAGAATGTATTTTCTGTCTATTTTGATTGGAAATAACTCTAGAACATTGGAGAGTGAAGGACTGAATCTTGAGTACGAAGTAGATCAGGCAATAAACTCCAATGATGAGCAGGAAGTACATGAGTATGAGTTTAGAAATGAATCATATTGACTATTTTTAGGGAAAATTACATACGATTTTCATGGTAGAGGGCTACCCAGTATGAGGAGGAGTAAGAGTTTGAGAGGGAAGAGGAATGGGTAAAGGATTATTCCTAATAACACATTTTAGTGGATAAAATATCTTCTATATTTTCAAATTCCAAGGAGATATACGGTGATACCAAGCATATCAGATTAACTTGTCGGGCTGAGGCTATAGATTATACGGATGTTCCCTTCAATGGTATTTTGATTAGATAAAAGTGGGAGGCAAGAATGCCTTCTGAGAAATAATGGAGAAGGTCAAGTGTTCGAAATAACAAATTCTATATGAGTTTCTTTTGATTAATTCCACATTAGAGTTTGATCACATGATGATGTGAAGGTTTATAATCGTGGATAATAATCATGATTAGTGAACATGGATTAAAAAGAATGTTCTTATACTAATAAGAGGATTAATATATGGTAATATGAAAAAATATGAGTACATTAAAACCTAGTAGAGGAAAATTTATCCCTTTGAATATATTATAAAGCATGATATTGAAACACAAGTAACCACCCTCTCCTAGAAATTATTTTGGGATAATTTTTTCAGTAGTCTTAAGATAACATTCAATAACTATGTAGTTTTTTAGTGTTTCTTCAGGGTGGAACGTGTTGTTTTTATGTTTTTCCATAAAAGTGTTTCGATATTAAAAATGGTATGTTTTAATCAGTAGTGAATTAATTGAAATATCATGATAGTTTTATAATTAAACACAATATTCTATATCGTACGTGATACATCACATCGACCAAAAAATAACTATGTATTATAATTAAAATGTTACCATTATAATAATACCATTAGAATAGAGTATATGAATTAGATTAACTAAATAACTTAAGTATGGTTTATGGATGTATATATGGGGAATTATTTTATGACTAAAAAATTATAAATTATAATAAAACACATTTTTAAAATAAAACGAAACCTTGTTTTGAAAAATTATTTAATTATGAAGAAGTGTGTTTTATACCAAAAAATAACCATAACTATTACCAGATTATATTAATTCAATATATATATAATATATCCAATATAATTTATAACATTAATATTATTTTATTTATGGAAATTATATAAAAATAAATCCAATTTAACTATTAAAAACTCTGTTTTTCTAAAAGGATGTTTTCGTGCATATTGATGTTGAACTTGTTTTAAAACTCAATTTTGACACATTTGTAAAACAAATTTCTATAAGATAATTTATTTTTGAAATAATAATTTCAACATTAACATTGGGGGATTTTTTTGTTTTTTTTCTAAAAAGTTTCATTTTTTGATGAATAAAAAAAATTATTCATTTTATTTGAAAACTAAATTTTCATATAAATAATTTAAAACGAGAAATTATATTCTAAACTATTTATAATCTTAATTTATATAATTTATATAAATATTTATATAATTTATGTCATTTAAATATTTTTTATTTTGAATTCAAATATAAAAATGTTTCAATGCTTTTATCATTTTCACTTAAAAACACACTTTCTTGCCTTAGTCTATATGATTAATTTTAAATTATATTTTTTTGGAAATTTTGTGTTTGAAATTATAGAGAAATTATACCATATTTCAAATAATACAGTACTAATTTATAAACTAGCCCTTTTTATTTTGGGACAATTTTAAAAGTAATCATAGTATTTTAATCACTATTATTAAGGGTAAGTCATTTAATTAAGGATAAAAAATATTATAAATATTATCAAATTACCTTAAAATTTTCATAATATTATTTTATGAGAACACTGTGTTTTAGATCATCCATATTTTGAATTTATGATCTACTGGATTGACTTCTATGACTTTAATACCCATATAGTGTTTTATTCTATGAAAATTACAACTTGCCACACTAATGTTTTTTGTAAGTTTAACGTTTTTAATATATTTTTGTCCAAAAGTTATATTCAATAGTAAATATTATTATAAACTAAAAAATATTTATGTTCATCATGGTAGTTTTTTTAATATTCATGGAATAAATAATTACTTTATATGCTTGAACAAAAATGATGCAGTAATTATTTTATAAATAGAAATATCAAATAAATTATATTAAATATATAAAAATAAATATAATTTGACATAATTAATGTGATAAAAAATTTAAATATTATTTTCAAATGTTTCGATTTATTAGAATATATTTTTGTCATTATCTTTTTCTGTTGTTATTTTTAATAGTCAATGTAATATATAGTCTAAAAAGCAACATTAATGATATTTTTAAAATAAATAATATTTTATTAAATGAAATGAAATTCCATAAGAATGATAAATTCAACCATATAATTGGGATGAGATTTTAAATTTCATCGATGATTCATTTATGAGTATTTTTAGATTTTATAGGTAACTATACTGACCCTCATTGTGTAAAAATCATTGTTGTTACGATATGGGTTAAAGAGGTTAAATAAGGGTTAAACAAAAATGATAATGGAATAAGATTAATAAAAACATATGTAATTTTTATATGATGGTATTTAGACCCATAAATATATTATATTAAACATAAAATAGTTATGACCATTTCTATATTATATAATTACACATAGAATACAATAAAAACCTTATAAATGAACAATTAGTAAACTAAAAGGTATCTTTTAAAGTTAAAGAACATACACCGATAAAATAGTAACTCGACCATTGGAACAGTAATGTGACCCTTTTGAACAATAAACCAGCCAATTGAGTAATAACCTCACTAATTAAAGAATAAATATAACTTATCCATATTATAAGTGAAAATATGATACAAAAATATCATAGTATAAGTAAGTAAATATTTAAAAAAATTAGTAATTAAGTATTGTTATTTTTTTAAGTCATGTATATTTAATTTCAATTTTATGAGTAATTTATAAATTTATAATAAATTTTAATTTCCTAAAATAAATTCAAAAATAATTATTTTCAGGTCTTATGAGTAAAATATAATTTTAGGGGACCTTAGTTAATTTTTCAATGTATAAGAAAAACAATTTTAATTTAATTTTTTTTATTTTTCATATGAATTATGATTTAAGTTAAAAAATAAATTTCTCTTAATTATAAAATATTTTCACTAAATGGATTTCATTTTTGAATTATAAATGTTGAAAAATTGTCAGGGTGTTTTTTTTTGAGATTTTATTGAAATACATGAAATTTTCTGAATAGTAAAATAAGATAATTTACCGAATAATCTAAATACCTGATTTATTGAGCCATGGATGATGTTATGATGAAGTACGAAACCTAGGATTTATCTCACATAAAAATATTACAGTTTTTGGTTATAAGAATCATTAATATTTCTTGTATATAGAAAAAATAATAAAATAATTAAAATAATATTGAGAAAACCCAACAGTCCACCATTATAAAAACCACCCACACCCCCTAATCTCTTCAACCCCAAGCCTTCTTCACTCTCTAAATTATTAAAAAAAATTATCCCAAATCCACTATACAAATTCCATCAGACAATAGTCTCTTCAAAAGGCCAAATCCTCTCCCCTAATGAGTTTCTCGAGGATGAGATATTAAAGAGGTTAATTCTCCTTTTTATTTGTTTATTTTCACTCACGTTCCATTCTTTCATTTCCATTCCTCACCACCTTTAATCTAAATATAATGTACTCTCCAATAAATTACATCTACAATAATGTTTTTATGATAATGTTATAATTCATCATAATCTCTCCTTTCTCATCCTTTTATACTTGAAATGAAAATATCTTCCGATATGTGTTAATTCATCACATTCAAGGATGGTGGATTTTCAATTTCTATTACCATCTTCAATTCTGGTCATGAAACCATTTTTTATGGAAAAACTAGAATATAATATATTTATCGTCTTTTATGTATGGTTCTGGAATTTTTTTTGTTACATGATATTATCTTATAATGGAAAATGAGTTCGTTGTGATAAAAAAAATCAATTATCCCAAATGGTTATCGTTAATGTTTTATATAATGATTCATATTCACATCAAATAAAAAAAGTGAATTTTTAACAATTTCATATACTGGATGTTAACTAATAAAATAAAACTTCATTTTTGGATAGAAATACTCGTCTTATATGATTATATGTACATGTATATAAGTAAACCAATTATGAAAACCAAGGAAACAAATGCTCCCGAATATAGAAATTAAACATCTTCACTCATCAAAAAAGTCACTAATGAAATTTTAAAGGTTATAATGAATCAATAAAATGAATAATAGGTTCTGAAAAAGTTAATTAATGAATTTAATTTGGTTATCCGTTACATTTTTTGGAATTTAATGATACCATCATACTTAAGTTAATGGATTCTACCTGAACCTCAATTATTACTTCTCATTAATCTATCTTTATTTTTACCCAAATGAAGTAATCTATTATATTAATTCCCATAATATAATTTTTTGATATGATCCAATATCATGTATTAATACCCATTAATCAGTCATTTTGGGGGATATTCATGTTTTTATATGACCCCCTCTTCAATTATTCCCAATAAACAAGGACGTTTTAAGGAAACATTCTGAATTTCTACCCTTTTTAAGTGCACTATATGATCTATTTATAAGACAACACAATTTTTATAAAACTAATATTTTTATTATGAAAACCTTATTAGTTCACTTATAACCTAATATTAAAGATTATTCTATGTTAGGTTTTAAATAATCTTTGATATTTTCCTTTAACCGCAGTAGGATGTTTTAATTATGATCATTATTAAGTATAAATTTTCATGTAATTACTTCATATTGACATCACATTTCATGATATATTCTTATTCTACCCTATTATTTTCAATTAATCATCTAATTCCTTCCATTCATGGAAATGTTTATGATTCTCCCATTTTTATGCTTTATGACATGATTATAATACCCAATTTTTACCATCTGTAACCCTTATGTTTATGTGTGATTGACTAGGTATGATTTTTTTGAATGAATATTCAAGAATTTTTTATGATGGGTGCACCTAGATAGAATTACATTGTTGTTTTCAATGTTTAGTATCATGAGACATTATGAGAAATGGCCTTGGAGGTTAGCCTTGACTCGTGCTATCATGTGCCACAGTTTTGGTGGATTACCATTATATGGGATCCTATATTTGAAAGAAGCCTTGAATCATAGTAAATTGATGTTTTATGTTTCTTCCACATTATTTTTAATCCATTTTTATTTGAATCCATGTTTATATATTTTGATTCTCTATTTTCCATGCCTTTTTATATATTAATATCTTGCCTTCTAACACTTGTGTTAATGATTTATTCATATGTTTATTCCCTTACTAAGATTTTTATCCCTTCCCATTGTTCATGTTATCCCCAGGCTATCTTATGATCTTTTATGGGCACAATGGCTGTTATGATCTCATTATGAAGATTAAATAAAAAAAATTTATTTAACCACATGTTTTTTTAGTTTTATATTCCTAGTATTCAATGAAACTAGAATTTTTGATCCCTTACTTGTATTATGATGCTTTATTTTGCATAAAATCATGTTTTCATATATGTAAAAGCATACAGTCACTATTGTCGGTATCGGAGGATGGTCCTGTTATTTTTGGAGATTAGGTTTATATCATTTTAGTATGAGTCATATTAATTAGACTATGTATAAAAAAACATCCCTAAATTTTGGTAAGTATAGAGTAAGTGGTTTATCATAAAAATACATTAATATATAGATATGAAAAAGTGTATTTGGATCTTGAATAGATATATCTAGGGTTAAAACATGAAAAAATGAATTGAGATAGATTCGAATGGGAAGTAGTGCACCAAAATGGGACTTACTACCTACTTGTTTTGACACTCTCGGGGGATATTCTTAGGTGAATTCATAAGCTCAGAGAAAACATTAATAAGGGAATGAAAAGCACTTAGAAGAATATATGATAGGAAATAGATCATGGATAACCTAGATTGAATCCTGGGGAATCCCATGTTTGGATATAGGTTTTCTTTAGATGTTTTTCATTTTATGTTGGAATATTCCTTTTAATCTTATTATCTAAATATTAATGATATCTAATTATACATTCTTTTTATATTTTAATGGAGGGAAATAGAAGAAGTTATTCCAATAATAAATGTGATAGGTAGTGTGATGATTCTCCAAATGATATTCCAATTAATATGTGAATGGGTGCCCAAAACATCATGACATTACATTCACATATAGCTAAAGTTAGTAATAATAAATTGATTCATGTGGGAAAACCTCATCCTCTTTGTAATGAACTATTTGTTATATAATCCATTATATAGAAAATCCACACCATGATTTGTCTATCTTATGAACCCCTCCGTGTGGAATAGTAGATTAAATCCATTTAAAGGATATGCTTTATATTTCAGTGCTCTAAATAAGATAAAGTCATACTTCTGGTCTAATATTTTTATACGGTAGATGATCATTGGTGGACATTAATCAAGAATATGAAGTCCCACGAGGTAATTGATTGCATGTATTGAGTGGTATTCTAGAATATGTTTTCAATAAATATTTTCCCTGAACCCTTCTTCTCTGGATGGAATGAGAGTTCGTCAGACTCAAGAATAAGGAAGATGAGTCCATCAGGAAAAATGAATCAAACACAGCATGGATTGTGAGATATACCTATGTTGTTGTTATGAACACTGAAAATAAGGTGGCTTGATTATTTGTTAGACTAATGTTGTGTATATGAAAATCCTTGGTGACTCAAGACATAGATAGTTATGATGAGATTGTTCATTGATCCCTAAATGTTGAATTAGGTATAAGAGACTCTGACAATTATCAAGGGCCCAATGAAAATAAAATATTAAAACAGTGTCAAATATCATAGGTTTGGTAAATAAATACCATAATAGAAAGAAGATAAAACATCCAACATGTCAAAATTGTGGGAAGAAGCATCTTGGGAACTTCCTAAATGGAAATAGGAATGTCTTCATATATGGAATAACTGGATATCTACCTAAAAATGGGTGAAGGGATATGAAGAATCCCATCAATGTGGAAAAGGAACGGATTGTTCAGATCATCACTCATCCTATATTGTAGTGTTACAACAATAGGGAACATGGAATTATGAAAACAATCTCCCAAATCCAAGGGTTTTTTGAGGAATCTGACAATAACCTCCATGGAAAGAAGGAATCGATTATTCAATAACAACAGTAGAGCTGGAGTTGGAAAATGATGTGGTGACAGGTATAATAGTTAATTTTTCAATAATATAAAATGTTCTATTTGATTTTGGATCTATAAATTCTTTCATATCTTTCATGTGTAGTAGAACTATTCAAACACCATCTTAAAATTTGGAGGTTCGGTCATCTATGAGAACCATGAATGGAAAAACATTACATCATGGGTTTATAACTACTCTCTGGTAAATGATTATGGGCAGAAACCTGCAAAAAATCTTATAATAATTCCATTGGTGGAGTTCAATACTATTTTGGGCATAGATTGGTTATCATTAAACAAAGACAACGTTCACTTTCAGGAATGGGAGATCACTATTCACATACTAGAGTATCCTCCAATCCTATAGAAGTGTTAGGAGAAAGATGAATATCCTTCAGAATAATCATCTCATGTTTTGATAGTTTTTCCTTTTGAGATAGCATATCTTTACAAAATTATTGAGACAAAAGAGATTATACTTCTCAAAGATATGCACATCTTCAAGGATAACACAGATGCATTACTTAAATAATGTATTCTTCTTCCTGTAGATCGAGAGGCTGGGTCCTCAATTGAACTTATTTATGTATCCTTACATATATCAAAGTCACCTTATAAAATTCCCATCATTGAGGTGGAAGAGATGAAAGTGAAGTTATAGGAGTATCTAGATAAGGGTTTTATAACGCCTAGTGAATCACCATAGGGTTCACCTGTATTATTTGTTAAGAAAAAGGATAGATTATTGAGCCTCTGTATTGATTATTAGGTTCTCAATAAAATCATGATAAAGAACCTGTATCCATTTCAATAGATGGATAACTTGTTTGATCAGTTACATGGATCCATTTATTTCCCTAAGGTGGGCATTTTTTTGGTATATCACCATATAACTGTGAGGAAGGATGTTATTCCCAAAGCTACCTTCAAAATTAGGTATGTACAATATTAGTTAATTGTAATACCCTTATAACTCACTAATGATCTCGAAATATACATTAATTTAATGAATAGTGTCATTAGAGATTTCTATGACAAATTTGGGGTAGTCTTTATCAATGTTATTTCGATATACATCAAGAGAAAGGAGGAACATGATTGGAAATTGAATACTATACTAAAGGCTTTTTGAAAGTGGAAACCATATGAATTGTATAGTAAATGTGAATTATGAATGGAGAATTTATAATTCATGGGGAATGTATTCATCAATAAAGGGATATCTATAGACCCTTATCAGAAAAAGGAAATCTAAGAGTGTCCCGGGTAAATATTTGTAATGGAGATCCACAACATTCTGGGTCTATCTATGTATTATCGGTGATTTTTTATGAACTTCTCCGGGTTTGAAACAAAATAACTACGCTTACAGAGAAAGGGGTGATGTTCTTCTAGACTCAATAATACCCGGGAAGCATTAAGGATATAAAAAATATAATTATCAATACACTCATACTCACAATACAAATAAGTGGAGAACAATTTGTGGTGTATAGTGATGATTCAAAGAAATGATTATGATGTGTGCTGATTAAAAATGATAAAGTGATAGCCTACACCTAAAGGCATCTGATAATCCATGATCAATACTATCCCATGCTTTCTGTGGAGTTGGAAGTTGTGATCTTTGTGTTGAAAATATGGTGGCATTATTTCAATGTGGAGAACTATAAGATATATACAGACCAGAAGAGTCTCAAATATATTTTCACATAGAAAGAGCTTAATATGCACTAGTGAAGATGGTATATATCATCAAGTATTATGAATACTCAATCCAATACCATCCTGATAAAGAAAATAATGTGGCGAATTCTCTATGAAGAAATAATAATGGATCTTTATTATTGATTGGAATTGGAAAGGATCCTATCATTGTATATTTACATAGGATTGACATGGGAATCATTAAATGATTAAAATCATAAATCCTTTCTAAAATGGTTTCTCAAGCATCCCTCATGGAGAAAATAAGGGATACACCAATAAATGATGTGGAAATTAAAAAAAAATAGTGAAAACTATATGAAATTTGAAATCCTCTATCCATGATTAAAGAGTAAGTGGTAGTATGATTTTGGACATTACTATATGCACCTTCTAATCCAGAGATAAAGAATAATTCTCTGAATTATTCATATAGACCAACCTTATCTATTCACTAGGATATGACAAAGATGTGTCCAATTCTCTGAGTAAATTTTTGGTGGGACAATATGGAGAAGGATATTAGTGAATATACATCGAAGTGCTTAGTATGTCAGATAGTAATGGCAGAAAGACAAATCTCTAAGGGGGTGATTCTACCACTATCCATACCAACATGGATGTGGGAGAACATCACCATAGTCATTGTCACTATAATTGTAATGAAATACAGAGGAAAAAATTATATATGGGACATTGTGGATAGAATTAGAAAGGAAACTCACAAAATTGAAATTGAAGATGACTTTTCCTTGGGCCGACCTACATGGTGTACCGTTATTTGTTGTATCATATAGAGATAATAGATTCATGTTGAAATTTTGGAAAACTCTTCAGCATGTATTAAGCACTGAAATAAATTTCTTTATGGCATATCATCATCAAACTGATGGAGAATTTGATTGAACTATTCATATATTAGAAGATATGTTGAGAGAACATTTTTTGGACTTCAAAGGTTGGTGGGTCCAAAATCTTCCAATGGCCGAATTCTCTTACAGCAATAGTTTCCACTCCAGCATTCGAATGATAATATATCAAGACCATTATTGGAAAAGGTCAAAAAGACTAGTATGTTGGGATAAAGTTAGTGAGAGTAAGCTGTTAGGACCTGAAATTGTCGAATAAATGGTGGATAATGTGAAAACCTTTTAGCATCACATCAATTCAACACAAATTCGACAAAAGAGTTATAAAAAATAATCTATGGGGCCTTGAGTTCAAAATTATAGACATATAATTCCTCCACATGTCTAAATGGAAAAGGTTATATGGTTTGGGAAGAAAGGAAAGTTATTTCCTAGGTGCATCAGATCCTTTATGATTGTTTTCCTTGTTGGAGTACTAGCTTGTCGACTTGATCTTCCTCAAAAAATGTCTAAATTACACAATTTATTTCATGTATCTCTCTTATGGATGTAAATGACAGATCATTCACATGTACTATCTTCAGAGTTGGTACAGTTTAAGATGGGTCTTTCTTATGAGGATCACCCAGTGAAGATCTCAGATCATACAGATAATGTTCTACGTAACAGGACTACACACCTTGTAAAAGTAATATGAAATAACCATATGTACAAAAAGGCGACATTGGAACTAGAGTATTCAATAAAGGAAAAGTATCAACACCTATTTACAACTTATAATTTATTAAGAAATTTGAAGGGTGTAATTTAAAAATGGGAATGAAAGTTGAAAACCAATTATTTATAAATGAAAATCACTTATTATAGTTATTTCTTCTAGTATAACCATATAATATTTAATATAAAACTGAATAAAAACCTTATAAATGAAGAACAAGTAAAATAAAATGTTCCTCTAGAAGTTTAGGAACATATAACGATGAAATAGTAACATGAACTTTGGAATAGTAATGTGACCCCTATGAATAGTAAACCAGCCATTTGAATAGTAACCTCATTAATGAGATTTTAAATATAATTTATCCATCTTATAAGTGACAATATGATATAAATATATCATAGAATAAGAAATTAAATATTTAAAATAATTATTAACTAAGTGTTGTTATTTTTGTAAGTCATTTATATTTGTTTACAATTTTATGATTAATATAATAATATTATTTTATTTCCAAAACTGTATTTATATGTATGTATTTTGATGAATTATGATTATAAGGTAATTTTAAGAGATCTTAATTAAATTTTCAAAGTGTTAGAAAAGATGTTTTAATTTTAAAATTTACATATTTCAATTAAATTATTATTTCAATTAAAAAATAAATTTCTCATATTCTGAAAATTATTTTCATAAAATGGAATTTAATTTCGATTTCAACACATTAAAAAATTGACCGTATCAGTTTTTGGGATTTTTTCTAAAAGTCGTGATTTTTTGGTGAATAATAAAATACGAAAATCTACCAAAAAATATAAAAACATGATTTATTGAGTCATAGATGATGTCATTCCGAGGTAAGTACCGTGGATTCGAACTCACATATACATATTACTTTTTTAGGTTACAAAAATGATTACTATTTCTTTTTTGGAGAAAAATAATAAAATAATGAATGTAATATTGAGAAAACCCTCCTCTCCTCTAATATAAAAACCACCCTCACCACCTCTTCTCCTTGCTCCTCTCTAGCCTTGTTCCTTACCTAAAGTCTAGTAAAATATCTCTAAAATCCTATAAATCAATATCATCATTCCATAGGATATTCAAAATACCAAATCCACTCCCCTAAAAATATTCTCTGGGATGTCATATTCAAGAGGTAAACTCCTCTTTTCATTTATTTTCCTTTTATCTAGTTCTTTTTTTTCTTTGTCATTGCTCAACTCTTTCATATAAATGTTATGATGAATCTAGTACCATACAATTTCATGAATGTTGTAATTATAATTGAATAATTAGTCATAATATCTACATTCCCATCCTTTTACACTAGAAATGAAAACACCATCTGAGATGTGTTAATTCATCACATTCAAGGACGATAAGTTTTCAATTTCTATTACCGTATTCAATTCTGGTCAAGAAAACATTTTTTATGGCTGAACGAGACTATAATATATGTACCATGTTTTATTTTATGGTTCTAGAATATTTTTCCAACATGATGGTATGATCAAAATGTATATGTGTATTTCAAAATTACAAGAAGGGGGAGGGGTGAAGTGTAGTTTTATAAAACATTCATTTTTATCCTTAAGAAAATATATTTTTAACAGGGTTAAACAAGATGGATTGGAAACCCATCTTTAGTTTTTAACAAGGAAACTAAATTGTTTTAAGAAGTAGAATTTAAGAAAAAAACATACAGAATGATTCTACATTAAGGAAAATATAATCGTGTTTTTATCATAGTATAATATTATAATAGTGTATAATAAATTTTTTCTATATTTATTTAACAAAATGCAATAAAATTAAAACATGTAACAAAATAGGTCAAGTATAAGTAACATTTTAACCCAATGAGAAGGGTATCCAAAAAACATGGAAAAAGGTCCCTTGATTAATACATTCTAGAAAACCTCTCTTACCCACTCCAAGGTAAGCCCTCGATATGATTATTGGAACATGTCTTGTTATCCCCACAAGACCCTGATCACAAATGTGATCAACACCTATGTCTTCTTATCCATGGATGTCCCTGATTTATCATAAAAATTCAGATTCACATTAGGTTGGTTGAGAAATATGTTCTCATCATGAACAAGTTGTTATCATCAAACACAAAAGGCATATTTTAGCATAGCTATTTACAGCAAAAAAAAATATATTTCTAGAATTCAGCACTCTAGAAATCAGCACATAAAATCCATAAGCTTTTAAATCATTCAAATGGTCATGTATTTATAGGCATGGATTATAATAGTTGACTTCCCCCTCCAAGGATCATATATTTCTTTAAATTTTAGAGGGACCTAAACACATATCACTCATCCAATGGTTAGAGAAAAATAGTTTGTACGATAACATTTTAATTACGAAAATGTGGTATATATTATATTATCATAGAAAAAATATCACATATTTGGATCCGAAAAAATGAAAAAATTGTTTTAGGAAATGAGGTAACTATAAGATAAAAATTTAACAGTATTCTTTTGAATGTGAGAATAAGACTCTTAATTTTAATGAATTCGGTATCTGATTTCTAAGGATTTGGTAGTCTGATTTCCGAAGAAATTAGAGTCTGATTTTAGAACAAATTGGAGTCTGATTTTAGATGAATTCAGTGTCTACTTTCAGATGAAATTAGAGTCCTATATCAGATGAAAATTGAGTCATATTTCAGCAGAAATCGGTGTATGATTTCAATATAAATCATAATCTTATTTCAGATGAAATAAGAGTCTTATTACTGATAAAATCGATGTGTGATTTCAGAATAAATTCCAGAATAATTATAGAATAAATCAAAGACCGATTTCAAGAGAAATAATTCTTCGATTTTAGATGAAATCAGATTCAGAATTCCCTGGAAATCAGATTCTAAGGAATTTTAAGGATATAAGTTAGACAAAGATCCAAATTTTTTTATTTATGAAATATATGGTTAAACTTGGATTACGAAAACACTAGATAAGGAATTGGAAACCATGAATAAAGAGAAAATCATTCTTACTTAATTGACTAATTCTTATAGAAATATAATTTTCCTTAAGAAAACATGTTTATGATTTTCAAAACATAAAGGAATTAAAATTTCATAGGGTAACTTATTGAATCAACAATCTCCCCATTTCTAGAAAACACAATAAACTTTTCATAAAAGAATATAATGACTGAGGATTTCATTTTTAAGGATAAAATGAATACAAATAATCATTAGAATTTATGACTCATGGGGAATACTACTAACTACTCCTTAGGTTATGAAATACATAAGGATCATTTTCAATACTTTAATAGGGAAATAATTCTTCCATACTTAATACTTTCTTCTTTTGGTAATCTCCACCTTTATTACTCATTATCTTGTTTTAACTTTATATTCTTAGTGATTATTCTTTTCTCTCAGTTTTTTATGTTCAAAAAGGAATAGAGGGAATGAAAAAAAAACATACCTGAATTGTTAAGATTATACAAGACATAAAATTGAAGGATAAAAAAATTCATTATGAAGGAAAAAATTGTTACAAGAGAAAATACAAAAAAAGATCAACGTTTGAGAAAAAACCTTCATACATATTTTTTCTCCTTGGGATCATCATTTTGTGTGGCCTTCATCATCTCAAATTCATTATGATTGTATTCAATCTTCTTGATCAACTATTCTTGATCCTGATTTTCTTTTTCGAGATCATTGATCCAATATTTATGAGACTTAGGAATTTATACTTGAGACTTAATTACTTTTTAATCATTATTGTCATTTCTTACCATTATTCCCAGAGTTCGCTCTAACTTTTCAGGTTTTAATAAATTTAATTCAACTTCCCATTCAGATCGTTATGTGCCTATTGAATAATATATTTCACATTATTTTGATTTTCAGAAATACATTTTGATGAATACTTTATCTTTTCATCAGACTTATCAAATTATTCCATAAATAACTCATTGAAATAATCCATAATTAAAGGATCATCGATCACTGATTTTTACCACTTAGTTATCTCTTAGAATGATATTTTTTGAGTATCACAACTATTGTGAAAAGTTTGGAACTCATCATCATTGTTTAAAAACTTTTCTATTATAATATTTTTAGAATCTTACTTCTCATTAACTATTTTGTGAAATACATGACATCTAGAATAAATTACCCAAAATAATGGAATGGTATTCAAAATATTCATTAAGTATTGAACTAAAAAATCGTGTCCTATGGAAGATAACTATAGTGAGATAGAAAATTTTTTTGGGGATGGAAAATTATCTTGATCATCTTATTTTCTCTTTGATGTTCCAACTACATTATTCTTAGAATTTTCAATAACGGTTTCTTTGTCTTATCAACAAGAACATTCATACATATCCCAGCTTTATAAATTTCATTCTAAACTTTCTAAAAATCATGGACAGTATTAGAAACCTGGTCAATTTTATCATCATCAACATCTAGTTCTTGTTCAGCAACTTTTTCACCAATTTACTTATCAGACTGGGAATAAAATTCTTGAGAGATATCATCATTTATGCATTAATTATATGATGGTTTATCAACCTCCTAAAAAACATCAACTTATTTGGAACTTATTTCCATATGAAATTATCTTGGTGGATTCATCTTGGGATTCTCTTATAGATCACATATTATTAGGGATATCATTCTCATTGTATTATTCCACCATCCTTATCACATAATCACTTTCCTTTTCATATTCATATTCTTCATCTTGATCATTAAATATGGTTTCTAAAATTGAAACTAATTTCGTTCCCATAAATTGTACTGAATTCTCGGTTAGGACTGGTTCTTGAATGAAAGATTCTAGTACCCGAACTTGTTTTGATGCCTTCTTGGTACCTCTATATAATGATTAGACAATCTCATATTCTGACTCTTTATCCTTCATCGTTTTTTCATAAAAATTTCTTTCCAGATCTTCAGATACTTGAATCTTTAATGTCTTTCCCTCAGCAAGATCTAACCCAAAAAACTGCTTCTTCTTCCATATTTTTTGGCCTTTTCTCTCTCTCCATGGATAACACAGAATCATAAAATGACTTTTGATTATTTATATTGGTAGGAGTAGATACTAGATCAGGTGATGGTACATTCTCTTTCTACTTTGGTTCTTTGAATTTTCTTTTCTTTGGGGATAGTTTAGAGCATTCTCCAACATCTCCTTTATTTGTGGAAGCATGTTCATTATTATCATAATTTCAAAGAACACTCCTGTTGTACCACTAAAATCAATATTAATCTTTCAAAGAGTATCATCTCTTAACAACAATATCTTAATGATCTTCTCATTTTAAGTTCATAGGATTTTGAAGGATTCTAGGCAAATGACAATAATATTCATCAAAATTGTAGGATAAATTATGATCTGGGACATGATGGCATCATCCTTGATATTTTTGACGGTCAAAAGAATATACTTGATGAGTTTTATCTTCCTTTGAGTCACAATGAAAACCAATTTGAAAAAATCATATATCGTAAGGGTATTTATGTCAACCAATCCTGGAATCACAAAACCATGCATCCATAGAGCTAGAAATATATGATTGGTTGAAAGATGACTAATCATCATTGTCCTTGCTCCATTATGTCCAAGGAACTCAATAGCCTTAACCTTCACCATCATGCAACATGGGAGAGAAAATCAATGATTTTTTATCGTAAAGAATATCCTAGATACATGCATCTCTCTTGAATGAAATGGAATAAGTCTTTTCAGATCATATGAATGAGAACATTTCTCTTACTCCATGTTCTTAAAATTAACTTGTATCATAGAATTATATAATAAGATCAGGATATACTGGATCCTGATTTTTCTACATGGCTACGCAAAGACATTCCCAAAAATAATTTTTATTATTTTTGATGTCATGGAATCATACTTAACAAATAAATTTGGTTCCATCATCCAATATATATAAGTTAACCAATCCATAAACTCCTTGTATAAGTCCATCAGAGTTTGCGCATAAACATAAATAGATGTTTAGATATTATAGAAAATAAAAAAATGAATGGGATCTTAGAATTGTGACATCGTGTCATCGCAAAACACAGAGATAACCAATTTGGGACACTAATAGGGGGTCCATTATTTAGGCTTCTCAATGAGGGTTTGTATTCCAAAATCAATCAAATAGTTGGTATTATCTTCATCTGATTTGATGATTGATATAAATTCTGAAAAATGGATTATTGGTTCTGATGTTTTGATGTCTTTTTGGAAACATCATATTTCTGAAATGTGTATCCAATAAGATTTTATTAAAAAATATTGAAAATAACAATTATAAAACATTGAAATTATAATGATATATGTAAGGAAACATACGTTTTGGATTCCCCAAAAATATTTTTTAGTCTTGATAAGGATCCTTTAATAAATCATATATTTAGGGAAACAATTTATTAGGGAAAGAAAAACATTATTTGGTTTTGAAAAAAAAATTATTTAAATGAAAACTTTCTTGGATATAATTTTTTTGAAAAAGAAATATAAATAAAAAATTAAACATATGTACTACCCATTGAGAAGGTGTCATATATTGTTTTGTGGTGTTTTCAAAAAAAGATAATATTGATGATTACCTTATAGTTATAAATCCTAACATTTTTTTAATGTAATCAAATCTATCATAGAGTAATGACATTGTAAATAGGTCAGTAAGTGTATCTTTCTTTCCAATAAATTGAGGAATAATATATCATTTATATGTGTGATCTCTAAGAAAGTGATTCCTATAATATATGTTCTTTACAAGAGAGTTATGTGTGGGGTTTTTTCTTAGGGAAATGACATTAATATTAGAACATATTATTTGTGTTTTAGTAAAACAAATACCATAGTTTGTGAGTGTGTTTTTTCTCCACAAAACATGAAAAAAAAAATCTTCCAACTATAATATATTTAACATTAATAGTGGAATGTTCTACTGATCATTTCTTCTTTGATGACCATGAAACTAATGAAACTCCTAAGAAATGACATTTTCTAGATGTAAATTTTCTATCAAGTCTATATCCAACAAATTCATCATCCAAAAATATTTTTAAAACAAAATAATTTCCAGAAGAATTGAAAATTACCAAATCCATTGACCCCTTTATGTAACATAGTTTTATTTTAACTTCTTTTAAATTTGATTATTTTGTATTACATTGCTATCTTGTACATGAGAATACTGAAAATATAATTTTTGAATGATTATCTATTATGTATAATAATCTTTCTATCATACCTCTAATGGATTCTCAATCTACTAGTTTCCAAACATCATCATGATCAATATTGATTTAGGTACAAATTGGTGTAATTATAATTTTAGTGTTGCCAAATCCATACATCATTAAAAGATATTTAATATAATTTTGTTGAGATATATAAGTTCCATGTAGATTTTAAAAATTTTAAAACCATCGAAAAATGTTAACTCACCCATCATACTCATTTAAAACCAATATTTCCTGAGATTCAGAAATTATTTAGTTAAGGATTGCTCATTTGAACCAAATATAATGTCATTAATATAAATTTGAACAATCAAAACATTTTATTAATTTTTTTTATAAAATGGTTGGATCAATAGTTCGCTTAAAATAATAGTTTTGTATAAAAAATATTTTAATTCTATCATACCGGGATCTATGCGCTTGTTTAAGTCCATATTAAATTTTGGTATGTTTGTAAACATGTTCAGGTAGTTCTGTGTCTTCAAAAGCATGATTTTTTTTCAATATAAACATCTTATTGAACATATCAGTTAATAAATCAACACTTCATGTCCATTTGAATATTATTGAAATTAAAGAATACTGTAAATTCTAAAATAATTCGAATAAATTCAAGTCTAGCTACTATAGAGTAGGATTGTTCAAAGTATATTCCTTATCATTGATTATACCCTTTAGAAAATAACTATTTTTTAGTTCTTACAATAATTCCATTTTCATGACATTTAATTCTGAAGGAGCAATTTATACCATTTACATAAGTTTCAATATGACATTTATCCATGGTCCAAACTTTGTTCATTTCGAAATAATTTAGTAATATTTCATAGCTATTATGCAATCATCATCATTTAAAGATTAATCAGTTATTTTATGTTCTAATTGGGAAATAAATTCTAGATGATCCTTTTGATTTCTAAGAGAACTTCGAGTCCTTACTAGCAGAGTTACATCACCAATGATAATGTCTCTAGGAATATTCTTATGAAACAACTGATTTGGGTTTTTTAGAACCTGTTTATCCTCACAAGGTAAAAAAAATTATGGGGGTAAATACTAAAAAAATATATTCTTGAATATTTTCATTATTATAATAATATTCTGTCAAATTATGGTAATCAATATTTGAAAATATTTTGTACGATGTAGGTTCTGGGTGGTACAAAACAAATGGATCAGTTTCAATAAATTTTACATATATTTTTTCTTCAATAGTAAAAGTTATTTATTTTGTTAAAAAATCTTTATTCCATATAAGTAGTGGAATAACCTTAGAAAATTATTTCATCGGATTTGGTTGAAAAATTATGATAGTTATTTTCAGTATTCAAGATGAATAATTTTCATCCAAATACAGTGAAGTAAGAAACATTAGGATTTAAACCGGTCCATAACATATGCGATGTTTTATTAAGAAAAGGTCTGATTAAAACATGATTTATAGTACACCATATAGTGATAACAACTTCATCCACAAAATGTTTTGAAATAGAATATTAATTCAGCATGGTTCTAGTTATCTCATGAAGAATAATGTTTATTCTTTCAAAAACACAATTTTTAGGAGGAGTTCATGGAGGTTATAAGGTATGGGTAATTCCTTTCTTACTACAAAAGGTTTCAAAATATGAATTTTCAAAATTTCCCCCATGATCTCTATGAATAATTATCAATGGAACGTATTTCAAATTTTTAACTTTGGCATAAAAATATTTGAAATAAAAAAAGGCTTCAAATTTGTTTTCTAGAAAATAGTCCCATGTAAATATATTGTAATCATCAACTAAAACTAATACATAATATTTTCCTCCAATACATTATGTTTTTGTCAGACTAAAAATATCCATATCCACTAGCTGTAATGCATCAGAAGTTGAGACTTCACTGATTTATTTAAATATTTACTTATATTGTTTTCCATATTTACAAGGATAAAAAACTTTTTATGAATTAAATATAATCTCTGGTAGATCCTTAAAAATTATTTTCATATAATGTTTTCTTAAGTTCCTAATATTAAAGTTTCATATTATTTTATTCAATAACCATGATTGATCATTCATTTCACTAAGGTAAGGTAATTTTGGGCTCTTTTGATCATAAAAGATAAGTGTATAAACATTATCATGCCTATGGGAAGAGAGAATAAACTATTCCTTGTAATTTTGTACTATGTATTTATCATTAATAAAAATCATAATGTAACATTCATTAGATATTTTAAATTATACTTCTAATGTTATGATTTAGATCCTTTACAAATAAATCATTTTATAATAATGATTTTCAATGAATAGAAATGTTACATATACCCACAATTTCCCCTTAAAAATTGTCTCCAAAACATACTTTTCCACCACTCATCTCAATAATCTTTTCAAAGAAGTTTTTTAGAAGTCATGTGTCAGGAACATCCATTGTTCATGAACCATGTTTTGTTGTTGGAAATTCATTTTCTTTCATGAAAATAATATGATTATTCTTTCTGAAACCAGACATGTTTTGATCATGAATTGGTAGAAAGTAAAATATTCAGTATCCACATTTTTTCGAAAAAAAAGATTTATTAAAATATATGGAGTGGGTTTTATATAAAGAACATTTTTGTCCAAATGTCCACCACATTGACACTTGTTGAAAAAGGATAACTTTGGGGAACAAAATAGTTATGACTAAAAACATGATATGAACAATAATAACCAATCCCACACTTATTCTTTAGTGGAATAAGTTGTGAATACATCTTATAAAATTCATTTCTTCCTGAAGTAAAATTAGAAAAAAGTTTCATTAATGAATATATTTCAGATTTTAGTCAAATGACTACTTTTTTATTTTCACAGTCTTTTGTATTAGAATTTGAGTTGATGCCTAAAACATTTTTCATGGAAATTATATTTTAAAAATCCATAGAATGATTATCCTTCTCAGAATTTACATTCTCAATAATTCTGAAAAAATTCACAAAATCAAGGATTTTCTAATCACGATCTTTTGGGAGAATGAAGTCATATTTTGTTAAAATTGATAATCTAAAATTTTCATTATCATGATTCATATTGATATTTTTAATTTTTATTCAATAAATTTGGAAATCCTATATACTTCATTAAAATAAGGTAAAATATAATCTTCTTTTGAGGAATATTCTTCATCTGAAGATACATAATACTTTTGATCATGGAGATTATAAGTTAATAAAATATTGGTTAAACAATTAGCAGTAAGTAACTTTTCCATGAACCAATTATTTTCATTAGGAATTCTAGCTATATAACTAATATTATTCTTTCCATAAGATCCACTAATTGAAGATTAATTAGATGAATCACCACCTATAAGAACATCATGGGTCATTAGATTTTAGTAAATTCTTAGACATAGACTTATAATATTTCTTCTAATTTCTTTTAAATGATTATCCTTTATTTCATTATTTCTGATCATATGATAGTATAGTCTGATATGGCCTACCCTCTTTTATTCATGAAAAGTCACTTCAGAATATTCCATATCCTTTCTATATTTATTGTTATATCTATATTGAAAATCAATCATTCCCAAAATCATATTCATTCATTGAGAAAGAGTGTAATTTTCATTATCAAAATGATCACTATCACTTGAATAAGATATAACAGTATCATTCTAGGCTTTGGATCTAGTTACTATTCTAGAGGTCTTTTATTTCAGACGATTTGATGTAGTAGTGAAAGAAACAATACCATTTCCATTTTTTCCTTATTGATATCTACATCTTTCTTCATTCTAGTCTCATACTATAGAAGAGTCCAAAAAACTCATCAATAGTGATGTTTTGAATCTTTCATATTCTCATTAATAACATTTTATTTGGATTCCCACTAATTGGTAATATTATTTATTATCTAATCCACATGAAATAAATCATCAATAACTTCCTCACCCATAGGCTTATGTCTATTGATGATATTCATGAAACATTATGGAACATTTCATACAGGCTATCTATAAAGAAACATAAAACTATATTATTAGGCTCTAATCATATCTCTTCTTGTTTTAATAACCATGGGTGCGCCCAAATGTGTTAATTGTAATTTATTCGAAATGCTATTATCAGCTTCACAATAAGACATATGGATATATATATTTATAGTCATTTAAAATAACAAATTATTTCATACCGTAATGTTAATATGATACTCTTGTTTTTTTATTGGAAAATTGTCTGATTTCCTAGACTGGAATCTTGTAGTCTCCGGTTAAAAAAATATTACCAACACTGGAATTGATAATAAAAGTCTGCATCCAATCTATGCAGTACTAATAATTATTTCCATTAAAAATTGGGGTTCTGGTATGATTTATAATTTCAATAGAACCAAAACTCATTCCTTCCATTCGATAATAAAATACATGAAATCTTATCTACAAAGAGATTAGTAGAAAATGTTCCTAAAATTATCCTAAAATGAAAGTATTTAAGAAAAACAGGAACAAGAAAAGTTAAAAAAGTGCATTTGATAATGAAAACTTATACTTAAGTATATGTATTTCATAGACCTCCTTTGATACCAATTATAAGTTCAAAATGTATATGTAGATTTAACAATTACAATAGGGGGTGAATTGTAGTCTTAAAACATTCTTTTTTACCCTTAATAATATCTATGTTTAACAACGTTAAACAAGATGTATTAACAAACACCATTTAGTTCATAAGAATGAAACTGTCTATCTTGAAATAGAGGAACACAATATAAGTTTACATAGGGAAATATTCTACCTTAATGGTTATATAATCTTGTTTATATCACATTATATAAGTATAAGAATGTATAAGAAATATATACTTTCTTTTATTAACAAAATGAAGTGGAATTAAAACAGGTAACAATATACGATAAGAATATGAAATTTTTTAACCCAAAGAGATGGGTATGAATTAGCCTTAGATAAAGGTCACTTTAGCTATACATACAATAAATTATGTCTTTCCCACACCAGGGTATGCCCTAGATACGAATATGGAAATATGTCTTGTTATCCCCATAATCCCTCGATCTCTATAGAGATTGGAACCTCTATCTTACTATCCCTAAAAGCCCTCGATTGATAAGAATAATTCTGATTTCCACTAAGATGGTTGAATAATATGTTCCCATCTTAAACATGTTGTTCACAGAAAATGCATAAGGAATATTTTATTAGAGCTATTTGAAGCACAAAATCTCTCTCTAGAATTCATCACACTAGAAATAACCTCAAATAATCCATCATCATATATATCATTCAAATTGTTTGTTATTTATAGGAATGAATTATAATGGTTGACTTACACCTCCAACGGTCATATTTTTATTTAAATACCGAAGGGACCTCCACACGTGTCACTCAGCCAAAGTCTAGATAAAAATACATAGTATGACATAATTTCATAAAAGAAAACATGAGATACATTATCATGTGTATGAAACAATGTCACATATTTGAATCTGATAAAATGAAAAAAATACTTTAATGAAATTAGACAACTATAGGAAAAGAATTATATCATATTCTTAAGAATGATGGAATCAAAATTTATATTTTAATGAATTCAGAATTTGATTACTGAGGATATCGGAGTCTGATTTCAGATGAACTCGATGTCAGACTTCAAAATAAATCAGAGTCTTAATTCAGTTGAAATGTGATTCTAATTTAAGAAGAAATTAGAGTCTTCTTTTAGAATAATGAAGAGTCATATTTCAGTAGGAATCACAGTATGATTTCTAAAGAAATCAGAGTCTAATTTTAGAGAAAATAAGATTCACAATTATGGGGAAATATGTTTCAAATGAACAATAATGTTATACGTTATATAAGGATCCAATTTTTGTCTTTATGAAAAAATATTGTTAGACCTGGTTTAAGAAAACACTAGATAAGAAATTGAAAACCATGTGTAAAGACAAAAGCATTCTTAGACAAAGTATATTTTCCTTAAGAGAAATATTCTTAGAGAAGGATAATTGTCTTTAAAAAAATTTGTTTATAATTTTCAAAACATAAAGGACTGGTAATTTCATAAGGTAATATATTTACATAACATTGATATTAATTTAAAAATAAAAATGAGTTTGTTGTGATCATAAACTTACAGTTATCCTAAATGGTAATCATTAATTTTTTATATAAAGATTCATATTCTCTCTAAATAACCAAATGTATTTTTTAACCTTTAATCGACTAGATGATATCAAATAAAATAGAAGTTCAATTTTGGAAGTACATCCTTATCATGTATGATTATATGTAAATTTATATAAGAAAACCAATAATTAAATCCAAAAAAACAAATACCCTAAAATGATTAAATTCAACCTTTAAATGCATTAAAAAGGCCATGAATAAACATAAAAAGGTTATATTGAATAAATTACATGTAGAATAAGTTTTGTAAATATTAATTAATGAATTTAATTTTTTTTTCTAGGACATTAAAATCAAGTGAAGGACACAGTCATAGATAAGGTAACTAATTATACCCAAACATCCATTATTCCACCAGGATTCTCTATCATTCCTTTTTCCCAAATGATTTTATCTATTATTTTATATACATATTCTAAATGTTTCTTATATGATCCATTGTTATTTATAAATACTGATTCAACAAATATTTTTTTGGATATAAATGTTTTTAAACAATTCCATCCTCAATTATTCCATATAAGAAAACACGTTTTGTGAACCTTCAGAATTCCTATCCATTTTCATGCACACAATATAATATGTATTTATGATGCCTATTTTTTAAAACCACTTTTTTAATTATGAAAACCATCTTAGTTTACATCTAATTTAATATCCAATGTTATGCACAGTTTGGATTTAAATTAATGTTGATATTTTTCTTTAACCGCACTAAAATGTTTTAATTCTAATGTTTCTGAAGTACACTTTTTATAAGTTAATACATAATTTTTACATCATTTTTTATGATATATCCATAGTATACCCTATCATTTCCATGCAAGATCTAATTACATTCCTTCATAGACATATCTATTATTGTACCATTTTTTATTCTTCATGACATGATCATGATACCCAAATCATAACATGTGTAACCCTTATGTTTATTTATGATTGATTATGTATGATTATTCATGTGGAAAGCATATTGATGAACCTATTAATATGGGTGCACTGATATTGAAATTCAAGGAATTGGGTAATTTTTAGTCTCATGAGAAATTATGTGCAATGGTCTTGGCATATTTCCATAACTTGTGCTACTATGAGCAATAGTCTTGGTGGTCATCCTTGACTTTTTCTCCTCTATATGAAATAAACCATGACTTATGCTAAAGTAAAGTTTTATGTTTCTTCCACATTACTATGAATCAATGTTTATCTGATCCCATAATTATAAATTATGAGTCCATATGTTCCATTCAATTTTTATGTCATTATGTTATTCCATCTAACCCATGTTATAAAGCGTAATTATTATGTCTATTCCCTTAATAGTATTTTTAGCGCATCCCCTTGTTCATGATATCCTCAGGTTATCCAATTACAATGAATGAGAACAATGGAATCTATGATCTCTTTATGAATATTGAATAATGATTTTTTTTCTTTATTACCATGTTATTTTTTCATTTTATGTACCTAGTCTTCAAAGACAATAGAATTTATGATCCTTGTCTTGTATTATGATTCTTTATTGTGCTTAAAATCATTTTAGGATATGTGAGAAATGATGGGGACTCTATATGATAGGATACCTAATAATCTATTTTCATCACACATAAAACCTAATTTATTTTCCAATAACTAACGAAAACCATTCCTATAATCCATCCACACATTATATAGGACTCTTTCAGTCATAACACCACCCTTAGTGGTCACTATGTGTTAGGAAAATTATATTATCTGAAGAAGATGTATAATTTTTTATTAAATGTTTCTGATTTTTTTCTTCTTCCACATCCTTCAAATATTATTCATCCAGTATGATATAATAAATTCAGTATCATATATATAATTATATTTTATTATTTTATTATAACCACCTAAATCCATCTCCACTTCCATCAAATGGGAATATAAGTTATCATTCTTGTGTATGGAGGACTACCGCCTCACAATCTAATGAAATACATTTTCCATGAACATCTCACAATAGTGGTCGTAATGATGGAATTAATGTATATATATATATGATATTAATGACATATTTAACATTATTAAAAGGTATTATATAATTTATGTTCTTATATTTCAAATCTTAAAAATGATAATGTCATTCATGCGTGCATGTGAATTATCACCTCTATAAAGTGATGTGATTTTCTTTCCATCACCACATCACATTGATGATATATATAAGTATATTTAAATTATTAGTATGATATTAATGAAATTATTTTATTATATAAAGTTAAAATGTAACTTATCTTCTTTCAATATTGATCCTATAAAAAAGTAATCATTACTCATTCGTACGCATGACTTACCTTCCCAAAAATTATAACATATATCATTTTTCAAATCCATATATAATGGATTTAAATAAAATTATAATTAATGTATAAAATTTATAATTATGTAATGATTATTATTAAATATATGATGGAATAATGACCACTTTAAATATAGACACCATAGAAAATAAATTTTGGTCTCTTGTACTGAATACTGTGAAGCCATCCAATATAAACCTAAATAACTATGTATTTGTTATAACATTGTAATAAGTTGTATAAATCTAATAATAAAAAAATAATGGAAATAAAGAAAATATAAATTAACCTGATTTTATTATTCAGGATAATAAATAACATATGTGATGATTTGGAGACAAGGAAAGGAACTCCAAAACTAAAAGATTGTTATAAATGTTTTAAATATTCCCTGAGTAGCCCTAAGGCCTTATTATTTTATTGATTTTTGATAACCCCTATTTAATGGGATGAGGGGGAACCCTTATATGTCTTGTAGGATTTATATATTACATAAACCACAGGCTAAAGAGACAATACATTAAACGATGTTCTTAGGTAATTCAATAATTATATAACTACAAGGAACTGACCCCCATCATCTACATCATGATGGTATCCCTCCACCTTCACATGACTATCCATCTATTCTTCTAATGATAGCACAGGCTGGTCCAAATGTAATTTCCATACCCTCACATTCTTTAAATCTTTTGGTTCTACTCTGGTGAGTACGCCTGCTCTGAATCCTCCTATAGGGCTACTCTTTTTTTGTAGAGTCATTCTGGGGAAACTACATTGATCATGTTTCCCGAAATCCTTGAGGTGTTCTGAAGGCCTTAATGTTTTCCCAAGAACCGTATTGATGCAAAATCATAGGTGTCCATAAGGCCTTAAGGACTCCAAACCCAAACTAGTTTCCCAAGGTGAATGTACCTATTTTTAAAATATCGTTTAAGAAGGTATTTTTATTGAAATTAATTTTTCAGAAATGTAATTTTATAATTTTTTTTAGGTTTTTCAAAATGGGATTATTTTTTAGGTTTTTTTTTAATGTACTATCTTCTAAAATTCACATTTTACTATTTCCCTTTACTTCATTTTTACAATGGTCACATAAAATGTTGTATAAATATTTAATAAGAAAAGATTTTCCCAGTTTCATGATTAATTAAGGATTTCATTTTTCAATTATAGTTTTACATTATTATTTTTAGTGAACAATATTTCATTATTATGTTAACAGTTGTTATATTTTAAAAGTGATTTTTAATTGAAATGTGTATTTTGATATGTTAATTTTTTTTCAAAAGGGTTTTAAATTTTTTTAATGTTTTAAATTACTGATATGGCCCTTTTAAATTAGTTAAGAATCATTGAGAACTATAATACCTCAATGTTGAGACAATTATTTCTTTGGGTGCACCCAAATAGACCTATAATACATTTGGTGATGATTTTTTTCTTTAGATATATATATTTGATGTCAGTCATTGGTCATTCAAATTATTATGGGTTGTTTTTAATGTTTTGTAATGGTTTTATGATGATGATTTCCTAAGAATCATAGATGATTTTTCTATGCTGAATTATTAGTTTTCATGAAAATCATTGATTTCAAAATGACATGTTAAATATCGTTAGTTGTAAGACAATGGAAATTCTA
Organism: Viscum album; assembly: GCA_963277665.1. Taxonomy (NCBI): domain Eukaryota; kingdom Viridiplantae; phylum Streptophyta; class Magnoliopsida; order Santalales; family Viscaceae; genus Viscum; species Viscum album. The sequence goes on from OY728128.1 coordinate 475,508,373, forward strand.
TTTTAGGGTAGAAATTATGTTTTTATTTATTTTTTTATTCGTTTTCACTCGAATAGTTGTTTAATTAATTTATACCCATTTCTATGATTATGTTATTATTCCATGTTTAAACATTTTTCATAGGATTAAAGGGAGAGTAGAGACAATGATGAGATAATGGGGATAATTAATATGATTTTTAATGAATAGATAACAATTTTTATTTAAAAAATTTCAACATGGTGGAAAAAATGGATAAAAAGTATTACTTTAGACTTGTAATGTCGAGTTTAATATTTAAGAGTTTTTATTAACTATGTAAAAATATATACCTAAAGGATCAATGGGAAAATAAATTAATTTATAGTTTTAACATAATTATGAAATGTGTTGTTTAAGGATGGGTCCTTACAGTTGGAATTACAGAAGGTTCTAAAAAACTATGGAGATTAGGTTGATTTCTTGTGAGTTTATATTATGAGTTTGGTATTATATAATTGGATTATAATATTCTGGTTGATTCGAAGTTTAGAATCTTTGAAATCTATTTTTAAGCTTTATATTATGAAATTATATTGTGACTAACTATATTTTAGAGACATATATTTTGGTTTCTATTATGAGTTATTATATTTTGGGTTGAAAAATGATTAGTATAAGATAATATTTGATGTTAAAACAAATTAAGGTTTATTTTAGGATATATATATATAATTTATGAAATTTTAGAAGGATTATAATAATACATTTTTAGGGAAATGTAATTAATTGGATGAGTGAAAACCTGCTGCATTTGGAAGGGCCACGAGAATTAAACCTACAACTGATGGGAGATAAGGGTGAATCACATACCAATATCCTATGTGATTTCATTATTAGTGTAATTTTTTATTTATTCAATCCATTTCATGGATAAATGTATAATTTATTTTGAAAAAATAGGTTCTATCGAATATATATCCTTCGGGTTTGAAAAGGATTCGGTGGTTAAGTGATTACTATTATTTGGGAAGATGTTTGTTATTTTGGGAAACATATATGATAAAGGGTAATATAAAAGTAACTAATTTTAATTAAATAATATTATATTGATTTTAATTTTAAATATTATAGGTTTTTATAGTTGATTTATGTTGATTTAGGTTATTTATGGTATTGATTATAATATCGTAAGAATTATATGATTTAGGTGAAGAAATTATGGTATGATACTTTATGAGTGATTGATATTGTTTGTAGAATTTATCTTGGGAGGATACATGATCAAATATATATGATTTTATAATTTCATCAATAGTTTCGAATATTTTGAATAATTTTCTGTATAATTATTTTTTGAATTTTCAATTTTGAACATTGGGTATTATGTTTTATTGGAGATTAAAGTATTTTTTCATTATAAAATAAATATTATTTTGGGGAATTATTTTATCTTATTCTAAACATTTTCGTCTTGGTTAATTGATAAATATCAGACAAATATATTATTATATTTTTTTTTCATCATTGTATTTTACGACGCGAAGATGTTCATCCTTGTGTTTCAAGCCTGGAAAAAATTCTTACTCATCAGTTGGATTCAAATATGTGTTTATGGTGGAAATGGGTTATTGGATGAAATCATTACTTTAATCTAATTATATATCCATATGTTATTATTTTAGGTTGTCAAGTAATTTCCTGACTTGAGGAAGATGTTTTTTAAATATAAAACATCAAATAAAAATTCCATCCTTTTGCTTTTCTCACTGTGAAATCAATAGCCTTTTAACCCCTAATTGATTTATAGTATTATGATAGATAACATTATAAATACCATTTTATCTATAACCCTTAATCAGATCTTGATAGTTAGTTATATCTTCCATGTCCATGTTTCCCACATGGAATAGTTTTCAAACACAATTTCAAATTTTGAAGATGTAATTTATTAAAGGCATTTATAAGATAACATCATGAAATTTGAGGAAAGAAACACAATGTCTTGCAAATTACATGATAAACCACATCGGGTATAAATGAAAAAGTTGAACATTATTATTTAAATGTTTTTGTTATAACATAGAGAGTATAATGGATGGTATGAACATGACTAATAGAATTATGAAATTTTTTTATGAATGTATATATAATTAATTCTTTTTTGACATGTTTTTTTATAAATGAAAATAAAACCCATTTGAATATAAAAGGGAATAATTTACTGAAAACATTTTTTAAAAATAAAACAGTTCTGTTTTATAAAACTAAGATAAGAAAATAAGTTTTTTAGATTATATTAATGATATATATATTATATTTAATTAAATGATTAACTTTCGTCCTACGTGTTTAATGGATGCGATATAAAAATAGAACAATTTGTTTGCATTAAAAGATATTGGGTTCCTAAAGGTAGATGTGTCACTTTTGATGGAGAACATGTTTTAAAAATAAATATGGGAAAATTTAAAAAAAATTAAAAAATAAAAAATTATTTTTGGAAGCATAATTTCAAAATTATATTATGGTGATTTTTTGATATTTTTCTGATAAGAATCATTTTTAACTAATTGTGGATAATACTGAATTTTAATTGAAAACTAAATTTTATATAAATAATTTCTAATGATAAATTATATTTTAAATTGATAATAATGTATAATTAGATATGTTACATAACTTTTAATAAAATTTATTTTATTTTAATCTTTTTCATATTTAATTTGGATAATTTATAATTTCAAAAAAATTGACATTATCAAATTAATATCCGCCTTTCTTGCCTCAGTCTATGAGATTAATTTAAAATTACATATAATTATTTATGTGTTTTTAATTTTTAAAAATAGATTGAGTATTTAGATTAATAATTTAAAAATTTATTCAGTAGTCCCCTTTTGTTTTGGACAACATGAATTCTGAACATAGTTATTTTATGACAATAGTTAATGGTAAATATCATAGTTAATTATAATACAATATTAATAAAATAATAAAATTAACCCTACTATTGTCTCAATTTTTATAGAGGATTATATTTCGAATAAAATTATCCACGGGTTTGATTTATGACCTCTTAGAGACATTTTTAGTGCATTAAGTGTCTTAGAGTATTTTTTTAAGAAAATCAAAACTTATCAAACAAAATATTTCATAAGTGTAACATATTTAATAATTTGACATAAAAGAGATATATTAAACCATAAAAATTATATTGGATGATAAAATAATTACATTAATCATGTTATTTTATTATTAATTTTTAGGGAATAAATCATTTCCTAAAATGGTTGCTAAACTATGATGTAATAATTAATTTATTAGTGGAAATATCAACTAAATATTATTAAAAAAAATATAATAATTATAATTTGATATATTTATTGTCAAATTTTATTACATACATAAGAAATTATATGGATATATTTATATTATTTTGTTTGAATTTATCTTTTCATATGGAAATTTTTAAATATCAATGTAATGAATTATGTCAAAATTCACATTAATGATTTTTTAAAAATAAATAATATTTTATTTAATGATATTATATTCATAAAAATATAAAAAAAAATTAATTATTTTTATATGGTTTAATATTTCATAAATTATTTATTTATGTGTCTTTTTTGACATTATAGTAAATATATAAACCCTCAAATACTAAAAAACAATGTTGTCAAGGTAAAAGTTATTGTGGTTAAATAAGGGATAAAACCAAATGATAATGGTAAATGTTTAATCAAGAACATATAAAATTTAAATTTTATTATTTTATTGAGATCCATAAGAGGTATATATTATAAATTAATTAAATTTTATCCTTTTTAAATTTAATTTTAATATATATTTTTTTAATTTTTATAAGATATTCTAATAGCGCCCCAGCCATCTCTTTGTAAAGGGAACCTCTTCTTCACATTTTATCACATTTAAAACGTTTTTTTTTTGTAAAATTCATACCTAATAACCTTAATAATATATATAATCACAATATATAACTATTTTTAGGAATAAATACACACTTTATGATATTAAAGTGTTAAAAAAATAGATTATCCAAAGATGAAGTATCATTTTTAATTAATTATTTCTATATTTATTCATCTTCAACCTAATTCAAATATTCTTCAACAATGATAATTTAATAACACTAATATAATACGTATAATTATATCTTTTTATTTAAATATCATAACATAAATATATATCATTTACCATAAAATATTAAAATATGTTATCATCAGTTTGTATGGTGGACTATCAGCACACGAACTAATGAATTTTTTTTCCATACATGTCTCTCAAGACTAGATATAATGATGGAAGTAATACTTATATATATATTTTGTTAATATACTTTTCTTTATTAAAAATTAAAATTTCATTTATTTTCTTATATTTCCATGAATAGATAAATGATACAGTCATTCATGCATATGTTTGAATTATTACCTCCATGATCTGATTTGATTCATTTTCATCAACGCATCACATTGATGACGTATATATATAAGTACATTTATATTATTAATATTATATTAATGATATTAAGATAATTATTTCAATATAAAATGATACATTCCATCTTTTATCAATTAATGTTAAAAAATAGAAATGTTAATAATGCGTATGTACAGCTTACCATCTCTAGGATTATTATATAGTTCATTTTTTAGTATCCATATTTAATGGATCAATATAAATATATATTTAATGTATAATAATTATAAATATGGAATTATTATCATATTATATATGATGGACTAATGACCATTGTGACTATTGACATCATAACAATGTACTTTTTCACTCCATTACCGAATATCATCAAAACATCTAACATAAACATAAATAATTAAGTAATTGTAACGACAGGTAAATAAGGGTATAAAAGAAATAATAAAATTCGAAATGTTTATACAAAATTTTTAAATTTATCTATTTTTATGATTTGGGATGATAAATAATGTATGCGATGATTTGGGCTCAAGGTAAATGATTCTTTAAGTAAAACATTATTTGAAATGCTTTGAAGATTTATTTTTTAATTAATTTCCATTAATTATCTTCTTTTTAAATTATTTTTTAAAAAAATTATTTATAAGGGAATGAATGTGGGAAATAAAAGATAGTCAAATTTCTCTTAATTTTTTTAAAAATGGGTCCTTGTTAAGGGTTTATTTAAAGGAAATTCATTTAAAAATCAATATTTAAGGTTGTACTTTCATTTATTTTTACAATAATCAAATTAAATTTTTCATATTATATAAATAAATAATGGAAATTACAACTTCCATAAACCTGTGATTCATTAATTTTTCATTTACTGGTTTTCAAAAAAACTATTGAAAATTGTTTCAATATTATACACATAGTTGTTATATTTTAATTAAATTTTTAAAATAAAATGGTATTTTTAATCTAAAAGTGCTTTCCAGGTGGATTTTAAATATTTTTCAAGGGTTTTATTCATTATATGGTCCCACGAAATTATTTATGATTTTTTGGGCACCATTATATCTCTTGGGTGTGCCTATTATTGCTTTAGGTGCACCCAGATAACACCCAGATGAATTGGTTTATAATTGTTTTCTGGATAATTATATTATAATTTAGCCATAATGATTCTTAAAATTATTAAGGGTAATTATAATTTTTTTAAGGGGTTTATGCTGACAATGTACTAATACACAAATACTATTTTCTTTACATTGAATTATGATTTTTCATTAAAATATTTGATTTACCAAAAATAAAATTAATAAAATTTGTTTTTGAAAAATTATTATTCAATTTAAGGGTAAAAGGAATATTTTTTAGAAAATAATTTTTTTCCTTTTCACTAAGATAATAGTTTCCTTTCATTCATGCACTTTATTAAACTTTTGTCCTCAACCCAAGTTATAAAATGTTTTTTTATATTTTTTACGGGGGAATATTGACAAGGATGAGATCAAGGAGATAAATGTGAAGATATTTATTGAAGAGTAAATTTGTTTTATTTTTAAATGTTATATTTAGTGTGAAAAAGGATATTGAGTATAAGATCCACCATAAAATTTGTGTGTTTACTTTGTAAGAGTTTTTCATAATTAATTAAAAATTTAAACCTAAATTATATTTGGAAAAAAGAATGTGATTTAACATAAAAAAACTAGAATGTGTGTTGTTTAAGATTGAGTCTTTACATCCGTCTTTTATCGTCACATTATAGTGATATATCAAAAAATATATTTTCATTCATCATATTTAATTTATATTGTATGGAAACATTCCATATGATAATTTTATGTATCATCCATCATTAAATCTCATTTATCATCAATCAAAAATATAAGTTACATACTAATATTAATTATTCTCTTCCAATTTATCCTAATATAACATACATTTATAGAAGTCTTTACAGAATCATTGGAATAAAATAATATCAATCCAACAGTCATAAACCCTCATAGTAGTTCTCCAATGGGTCTAACTGTGATGATTTGGATTTTAGTGACCATGTTCTTTTATACATTATTATGACATCATTTTGATTATAAAACTCATAATTGTAACATCATTCTAGAATAAAAGGGTTTGGAATGATATGAAAATTAGGATCATATATAAATTTTAAATAACATGTGATTAAAATTATTTAAGTACTGCATCAATGTACTCATAAAATATCTCATGTTATTTTTATTTCATGTAAATATTGGTATATATAGATTGAAGAAATGGGAAGTTAAAATCCCAATATGTTGACGAATAACATTGAAATAATTAGAGGCACACATTCATAGTACATGGAAAAGAATAAACCCATTAATTTCATCATAATAAAAGGATTAACATCATAATCATGAGATAATAATCTAAACAATTCCTGGAATAATGAATATTCATTATTCAATAACAACAAGAATTAGTTTTCTGGCACCACACAAATGTAGTGAAAAAATATGGAATCATATTTAAGCATTTCTTTTCTATAAAAATCATAACATCATAATAGTGAATAAACAAATTAGAATAATATACACACATAATACTCAATTTAATATGAGGCATATCCCATTATATAATTCATTAGAGAAATATATAATTTTGATCCCACCCTTCTATTCATATAAAGACCATAATCATCTACTCTACATAAGAATGATACAAATAACCTTTATAATCCTATAATTAACACATGGATCAAATGGGTTTCAAAAATATAACAAGATTCATACTTCAAGGAATAACAATTAGGGTTCCCACATGAATAAGGGACATAATATTATGGGAAACAATCACCATTCTTCAGTGAAGAAGAAAAAATCAAGTTGATTCTTGGTGATTCTTTAGAAAATTATTAATATTTTGATGTATATGAAATTTGAATAAAGATTATTTTGAAAAGGTAGAAATAGGTATATCCATACGAAGAAAATAAAATGAATATGTTATTGAAACATTGAATTTATAATGGAATAATCCATTATAAAAATACTGATTACGAGGATATAACCAAAAATGAAATATTTTTGTATGAGAATCCCTTAACATCATATCGTAATTTATTTTATCAAATCTGTTCTCCCAAAAAACTAAAATAAATTTTATTAAAACATGATGAAATTTGAAATTTTTGTTTTTTTTCTCCCATGATGAATTTTAATCACCCTATATTATTTGGTAATTTTAATTGGTAATGGTGGTTGGTTTTGAAATTACATTTTCTCGATAAGATTCATTATTTTATTAATTTAATTATTTTTTTTTTGAAACTTATATATTAATATAAATTACTAAAAAATAATAAAATTAAATTTATAATTTTTTTATTTTCTAATTAATTTATTACAACCATCCCCAATATTGTTGGTAAATATAGAGTTTCCATCATCATGGTAGGTTATTAACTGATCATTAAATGATCATTTTCAAAACAAGAGTAGAAACATGTATGATATATAAATAATTTGTAAATGCATTCATTACATTAAGTCAATATAAATTACAAAACTATAACATTAGATTTAATTAATTTTAATAGTTTTTTTGACGAGATAATATTTGTTGAGGAAGTGAACGTGAAAATGAAAGGAACATATGAAGGAATCATCCCTTATTCATTGAGATATTCCACTTCTATTGCCCTTAAAATTTTAAAATAACAGAGTTATATGACTTAAAAATATCCATAAGTATTGTTGGGGAATAAAATAATTGAATTTTTTAGGTGATTGTCTAAGATATGTGTAAGAAATGTTGTCTTCTAATGAAATGGAGATGGTGAATTTATACATTGGAGGATGGTGTATTTTAGTTAAAAATTTGAAAAACATTTATAAAAAAGAAATCTAAATATATGTTATTGAGTCCATAATTTCCTTAAAAAAGAAAACTCTTTATTTTATAAAAAGAATTATATCTAAAAAACTTATTTTTAAGAAGATAATTTATATTTTTATGTATATAAAATGGATTTTATCTTTTAAATGTGATTTTAATGAATTAATTAAATTATTCGTATTTTTTTGTCAGTCCTAAAATTCATGAATTGATTTTAGAATTATTAAATATTGAATTATGAAATTTAATTCATGCCAAATATATAAAATTTTTTTTTTTAATACATTATCATACATTAAACATCAATATTCCCATAATAAAAATTATATTATTTTTTTCAAAAAAACCATATTTAATTTCTAGTAATGAAATAAATTTTTGTAATATAGTTTTAAATATTGTTTGAAATAAATATTGTAATACGATTTTTTTTTGATTTATGAAATTAAATTTATATTTTTAAATTTTTATATTTATTTATATTTATAAAATGTTTATGTAAAATATTTTATAAAGGATATATTCATAATTTTCCAGTCAGGTTCCAGTATCAATGAGGGTAGAGGGGGTGAATCAAAGATATATTTTTCTTTTAACTTGTCATGACACGTCCTCAGGGCCCATGCTAGGACTACAACAAGCCCGCCTTCTATAGGCTAGTGGATGGAGACTAGCACCCGAGGAGAATCCTTGATAAAAATGGAAGGCATTGTCTTTAAACCTGTAACACACACAGTTTGAACACAAGCAGTAGAAGAAAAAAGTATTGAAATAGAATAGTAAAGTGCGCTGAAAGCAAGTGGGCCAGTATACAAACCCTACTAAACAACATGAACAAGTAAAAAGGAAAACAGCTCTTGGATCATCCACCGAGGAACCCTACCTGAAGTGTAGGTACAAAAATCGAACAACTCTTCCCTGAGTTACGTCACGTCTAGTCAAGCTCCAAACAGCCTCTCATCCATCATCCTCAACCTCGATCACTGATGAATATCACCTACACAGAACACAACATGATGCGGGTGAGTCCCATGCAAGGGTGACTATAAAAATACTCGGTAGGGGACCCTAAGACCACTGAAGTTCTATCAGAATCCAAAAAGGATAAACCAGAGATGAAAGATACAATAACATTGTATAATCCAACCCAACATATGTATATGCACATACATATTCCTAAGTTACCAGTCAATGTCCGGCTCCAACTCCAGGGCCCAAGCACAACACAATCCATAAAGCAAGTAAAATAAATTACCTCGATGATAATGATTGAAAGACAAGACTCATCTCACACATGTATACAACAAATGAAGAGGGTTGCAGATGATTAGATGTAGCCTCTAAATCATCTCCTATGTCGAACCCACATAGGATCCATGAACAATATCAGTGTTATCAAACCCACATAGGATCTTGGTATAGAAGTCATCACCATCGAACCCATGGAGGATCTCGGTACAGAATTCAGCACTGTCGAACCCATGGAGGATCCCGGTTCAAAAGTCATCGCGGTTGAACCCACGGAGGATCCTGGTACAGTATCATTGTTGTCGAACCCATGGGGGATCATGTCATCTGAGTTGTAACCAGCCCTAGGGTTCCCACATACAGCACGGTTGATTCCCGGAGGGGTCCTCTCCTCGATCCATGTGTCGATACATCAACTTCCATAGAGTCTCGAGTAGATTTATACTGTAGTTCCGCCTCATCTTAAAGAACCCAACGCGATAGACGACACCTCAATCGGACGCCTGGTCTGTGAGTTATTGACATTTCGGTTCAAGGGGCCCGATTGGTTTTTAGACTTAAAACAACCTGGCCATATCCCAACTATTTTCAAGCCTCATGTATGATATTCCAAAAGAATCATTTCACTACTAGAATTCCATCCCCGCAGACGGTTCTTCGATCAGACACTCGTAGCCCAAGATGCGTCTAAAAGGCGAAATTGGCCATAGTGGGTATGGGTCCGGCCCGATTAGGTGGCCCGAACCGAGGGAGAGACCCGACCCAAAGGGCCGGCCCGTTCCCAAGGCGCGACTCGGACCGAAGGCACAACCCGTCATGAGGGAGGCCAGGCCGAAGGGTTGCCAGGCCGTGGGGCCTGGCCCGACTGGCCGCGTGAGGGTGCCGCACCCCCGGCTTCCGAAGGAACCATGGGACCCTTTGGGTCCCACATTATGTGGTGCCTCTAGCGGCTAGCTCAGCCATAATCCCTCCTTCTGCCACGACATTTGGCCACAGGTCTTCTCCAGCGCGGCGTGATGGCGTCATGCCGTTTTTGTCCACCACGACCCGCATGGTCGTGGCCCCATTCATCTGGCGCGTCACGATGGTGCCACCCCTCTTCCATCCATTGTGGCCTTCCTGGCCACGATTCTTCACCGGCACAGTGTGATATCACCACACCCTTCTAGCTCCGCTGCGGCCCCCCGGGCCGCAGCTTTTCTATGCATGGCCCGACGCTGTCGCACCCTTTCGGCGGTCCGGCAGCCCTCGCGCCGCTGGCTTCTCCCGTGATCCGCCTCTATCATCAACGAAACAAGAACCAATTGAGGGACGTCGGGCCGTGTTTTTTCAGCCCACACCCTCTACATTAGGTGATAACAAGTGGCCATCAATGAACAATAATAAATAAATAAGAATGAGGATTTAACTTAAACTAAACATACCTCTACCTTGATTTCGGTGATAAACGACGGAGTCATGGAAGATAGACGTCACTTCATCGACATTGCGAAAGAAGGTAACCGATTATGGCTTCGTCCACGTTCTTTAAGGATGACTCTCCCTCCTTTGTTCTGGTAGGAGAAGGAAGAATACTACCAAGGATGAAGTTGAAGAACGGAGTACGTCGCTAGGATTCTTCACGTTCATCGTTGGAAGGAAGAGGCCTTTTTCACAGGAGAATCTTCTTCTTTGGAGAGGATAATTCTCCATGTATTCTCCCACGTGTCCACCAAATAAAGCTAAGTCAAAATAATACAGGAAGTTCTCTATTATTTTTATTGCACAACAACACAATAGTTGTCATTAATTAAATGTGACAACTCAATTTAATTTAATTTCGGAGGAATGGATTCAAAATTCAAATTCAAAATAATGGAGGTGGAGAGTTTGAAATAATTAAAGAGAGTTTTTGCACAATTATTTGGGTAGTCCAAGAGTTACAAGGGTTACATGCTCAGGTAGTCCCCACCGAAAATATAACCTCCCAAGGGAGTTTATATGCGGGTGGGCCCCACCAACATAACCTCTCATGGGAGGTTATGGTGTGGTGACCCCCACCTCCAACCACCACTTAGAGACTTTAACCATGAAAATAAAGAAAAGCTATAACTTCTTTTTATTTAACTTTTTTCATGAAACCCAGAATACTAACATCCAAACACGCTAAAACAGAACTGTGGTGAAGGTCTCACTATGAAATCACCAATGTTGCATGTTCAACGGTGCCCTAGGACTTCAATTCCAAGCACCAGATCTAAATATATAAAATCCCGCTCATATGTTTACTGAACGTACCTGAAAAAAATATCAGAAATTGATTCCGGGCACACCGAGCCTCGGAATCAGGTACTATTAGAAACTGTAGACTTGTAAAACTCCCATGAAATGAATAAAAATATAAAAAATTCCACAAAATTTCGGGGTCCTTACATTCTCCCTACAACAGGGATTTACGTCCCCTTAAGCTACAACTCACACTAAGGCAACAAATGAGGGTACTGAGCATGCATATGAGCCTCACACTCCCATTTTCTCTCCTAGAGGTTCTCGTGCTGTCAGCGAACACACACCATAGGTATCGACCGTCCATGAAGGACCCACTCCTGTCGATCCTTAATCTCCACTGGAACCACTGTGAATGTCTCCCCATCATCGATTTCTAGCTCCCCGTGGTCGATGACGTGGGATGGGTCATGAACGTATCTCCTTATCTAAGATACATGGAAGACGTCGTGCACCCAGTGCAACTAAGGTGGACGAGCCAAGAGGTAAACCACCTAGCCTACTCTATTGAGGACCTAAAATGGTCCGATGAGTAACGGAGATAACTTTTCGCCTAGGCTAAATCTCTATAGACCTCATCGAGGTGAGGCATGTAGAAAGACGTGGTCACCATCCTCGAACTCTAGTAATATCTGTCTCCTATCAAATCGGACTTCTGCATGCTCTGTGAAGTCTTCATCCACTCTTGGATGATCTGCACCTCCTTCATCGTAGCCTTCACCATCTCTGGTCCCATAAGTGCTGACTCCCCTGGGTCAGTGCAGTAGATAGGCGATCTGCAAGGTCGACCATAAAGTGCCTCGAATGGAGACATCCCTATGGTGGAGTGGTAGCTGTTGTTATACGCAAAATCCACCAATGGTATGTGATCCTCCCAACTGTGACTGAATTCTAGGACACATGCACAAAGAATTTCCTCGAGAGTGTGAATGGTCCTCTTTGTCTGACCATCTGTTTGAGGATGGAAGGAAGTGCTCAAGAGAATCTGCATACTGAAAGCCTTCTATAACCCCTTCCATAGCCGGGAAGTGAAATGAGAATCTCGATCAGAGACAATTTTCAATGGAACACCATGAAGCTGTACGATATCTTGTACGTAGAGCCATCCCATGCTCTCTACTGAACCCTGCACTCTGATCGGTAGGAAGTGGGAATACATGGTGAGTTGTTCTATGATCACCTAGTTAGAGTCATTTCCTATGGATGTACGTGGATGTCTCATCACGAAATCCATTGATATCCCATCACACATCCACTTTGGGACCTCTAAGGGCTGAACCATGCCTGTTGGAACCTGGTGCTCCGCCTTTACTTGCTGAAAAATGAGGCATCATGAAAAAAAAATTGCTACTACCATCTTCATACCAAACCACCAGTGTTGTCATTGGAGGTCATGATACATCATCTCCACTCCTGGATGTACCGCTAAAGGAGATGTGTGGAAATCCCTCAACACTTCCTCCTGAAGTGAAACTGTTACCATGGTATGTCCTCTGAGGAGAATGACAAGCTCCCCACCTTCAAAAAATCTATAATGTGCCTGCCTTGTGGATATCTAAGCACATCGAATCTCACAGTCATCGTCCCCACATTGCGCCTCCTTGATTTTCTGAAGAATTGGAGGAGTGAATGTGAGAGACTGCAGAAAGGCTGATCCATCTCTATCCACAAAGGATATATGCAATGTGGCCAGCTACTCTGTCACCTCTCCTAGTAGTTGAGTGCCCGATATCATGCTGATATCATCTTCTACAATGTTCCACTTCCCAGGAGTATAGGCTATCTCGAATTCATAGTCCTAGAGGCACTCAATCCATCGTCGTTATCTTAGGTTCAGGTCCTTCTGTAAGAAGATATACCTGAGACTATGGTGGTTAGAGTAGACTATAAAGTGTTTGCCCAAAAGATAGTGCTACCACATCATCAAGGAGAAGACCACTGCTGCTAACTCCAGTTCATGGGTACTATAGTTATACTAATGTTATCTCAAATGTCGAGAACCATACGTGATCACTGCTCACTCATGCGTCAGGTCACACCTCAGTCCGGTCCCTGATGCGTCGCAGTAAACTACGTACCCAACGACCTCCTCAGGTAGCCTCAAGATGGGTGCACTAGTCAACCTCGGCCTCAGCTCCTGAAATCTCTACTGGCATCTCTCTGATCATACGAATAGTTTCCATTTCTTCATCAATGCTGATAGTGGTGATGCAGCTCTATAGAATTATGGAACAAACCTCCGATAGTACCCATCCAGTCCCAGAAAACTCTGTACCTCCATCACACTCCTGGGTGGCTCCCAAGAAAGCACTATGTCAATCTTCACTGGATCCATTGAAACTCCAACCTCTGAGATAATGTTTCCTAGAAAGTGTACCACTCGGATCTTGAACTGGCACTTCGAGAGCTTACCATAATGCTGCTTCTCTATGAGTGTGTCCAGTACAACCTGCAAATGGTAGGCGTTCTTCTCCTCATTAGTTGAGTAGATCAGTATGTCGTCGATGAAGACTATGACAAATAGATTGAGGTAAGGATGGAAGATCATGTTCATGAGACTCATTAACACTGCTGGAGCATTGGATATTCCGAAGGGCATAACCAGTAACTCGTAGTGGCCTTGGTAACACCTGAAGGCCATGTTCTTCAATCCGCATCACGAAATATGATCTGGTAATAGCGTGACCTATGTTCTATCTTCAAGAACCATTGTGATCCCTTGAACTGATCAAGGATTTTTTCAATCCTTGGAAGAGGGTACATGTTCTTCACGGTCACCTGGTTCAAGCCCCAATAATCAACACAAAGATGCAAGCTCTCATCCTCCTTCTTGGAGAACAAAATCGGGGATGCCTATATAGAAACACTGGGTGGGATAAACCCCTACACATGCAAGTCCTCCAGCTATTCTCGTAGCTCACGATGATCAGCGAGAGCCATCCGATATGATGGAGTAGATATCGGTGTCGTCCTGGGGTACAGGTCATTGTGTATATCCACCTCTCTATGAGGAGGTTGTCCCATTACATCATTGGGGAAAGCATCAACGTACTGATCCAACACAACAGAAAAACTCGGACTCCGCACATCAACTGCTTCGAGAATGAGGCTAGCCAACTGATTTGTGTTCGGCTTCCCCCTCCTATGGGTAAGTCCATCTTGTTCTGCAAAGGTTCTCTTCTCGCCGGTGAATGTAAACCTCAACCCATCCTTGTGGACACACCACACTTTCCACCTAATATAGTCAATCTGAGCATGAACTGTGGATAACCAGTCCATACCTAGGATGACGTTGTAAGGCCTTGACACTGCTACGAGGAGATCCCAGCAGAAGATCAAACCTCCAAGAGTAAGCTCACACAACCTTCACTAGTGCGTAATCGTCGAGTCTAATCCCTTATGAGTCTTTAGTCATAATGATCGAGCCAACAACTCCATCATAATCTCCACGCTCCGAACAAGGGAAGCATCAATATAATAATGACTCGCACCAGTGTCTATTAGTACTCTAGCAATGGTGGAGTATACATAGATAGTACCTCAAATCATCTCACATGAACCGTGGTCATAGGGAACGACTTCCTAGAGATGATCCCACCACTGTCTTCCATCTCCCTGTGGTCGGGGTGGACCTCTTGGTGGTGGCGGTGGTAGGGCCTCGAAAGGTTGTCCACCACCTGCTACTTGGCCAACTCCTCTTCCATGGTCGCATGCTCCTAGTGGACCACAATGGTAGAACCTCTGCCTCTTCCTGGGAGGTCCCTCTACTATCTACTTCTCATCTGCATGGGGGTTCAGCTATTCACGTGCCATGTGACCATACCCGCCACATGCATACCACTGCCTACTCCTCGTATGGATGGCTTTGTCTCGTGTTCCCCGCACACCCGAACCTGTATACTGGGGTCACCCACCTGATGGCCTGGTTTTCATAGACCCCTGTGACATCTATCTACTCCTGGCTGTAGAAGACCCCACTATGTGTATCCCGGTGGTGGGTCTCGCTGCTGGGGACTACCCAGCTAGAAATCTCTCCACAAGAAGGGCTCATTCTAGCACCCCCTCCTGCATCGGGATGTTGTGGGAGTTCATCGAAGCCCTGATCTCATTACTGAGTCCCTGCTTGAAGGTTCGGGCTATGAAGAATTGGTCCTGCACCATATTAGTGGAGTAGTGTGAGAGGTCGTTGAACCTCGCTGAGTACTGAGCTACCATCATGCAACCATATTGTAGATGTAGCATCTCTTGTATTTGCACCGCACGAAGGGTGGCTCGAACAAACTCTAAGTGGAAGTGACTCTCGAAGTCCACCTAGAGTAGTGATGCCTTGTCATACACCTGAGGAATCAGGCTCCACCATCTGCCCACTACTGCATGCAAGAGACACACAACAAGGATCTCCATGAGGTCAACTAGTGTCCCTACCAACCTAGAAACTCTCATGACAGCCTCCAGCCAATCATCAGCTGCATGTAGGTCCGTCTCTCCCCGGAACCTGGGTGGCCTCTGGCACTGGTACTCATGAAATACACTCAGGAGGAGTTCACTCTCGGCTGTTGGAGCTGGTGGTATCGGTGGCCCAGTGGGTAGTGGCACCGCAGGTACCTCCGCTGTGATGGGGCCCTGCACCGAGGCCTCGTCTCTCGGTGGGCTACCATCTCGTACAAAACACGGAACCCTAGATGGCTGCCTTCATGGGGACAACCTTAAATAAAAATGTGCACCATGTTAAACACAATATACCTGGTGAGATGACACAATGTAATCATGACGAAAACATTTCAAAGGAAAGAAACACGCATTCAGTGTTTTCGTGCACTGAGACGGAAATCAGAAGTCCGATTACTAGTGTATGGATACGTCGGCCGCCACACCAACACCAGTTTACCTAAACTGATAACCACACCCAAAACACTTAACACTATTACCGTTAAAAGAAACAGAGTCCACGTTATGCGGTAGAACCGACTCCTCTGATACCAATTTTTCATGACTCGTCCTCAGGGCATGTGTCGTGACTACCACAAGCATGCCATCCATAGGATAGGGGCTGGCGACTAGCACCAAAGGAGAATCCCCAATAAAAAGGGAAGGAATTACCTTTAAACCTATAACACAAATTGTATTAACACATGAAGAAGAAGCAACAAGTACTAAAATAGAAAAGAAATGTGTGCTGAAAGTAAGTGGTCTAGTATACAAACTCAACTAAACAACATGTACAAGTAAAAAGGAAAACAACTACTGGATCATCAACTGAGGAAACCTACCTAAAGGGTAGGTACAGAACATGAACAAATCGTCCTTGAGGTATGTCCCTTCTATTCCAGCTCTGAGAAGCCTCCCGTCCGTCATCCTCAGCCACGATCACTGCTGACCGTCATCTGCATAGAACACAACAAGGAGCGGGCGAATCTCGTACAGGGGTGAGTATAACTATACTCAATATGAGACCCCGATACCCCCTAAGGTCTCTCATAATCCACTAAGGATATACCAAAGATGAAAGATAAAATCACAGAATATCAACCAACCCTACTTAGGTATATTCCAATATATATACCTAAGACTCCAGTCAATGTTCGGCTCCAACTCTTGAGCCCAAGCACAACCCAGTACACAAAGGAGGTAAAATCAATCACCTCGATGATAATGATTGAAAGACAAGACTCAGCTCACACATGTATACAACACATGAAGAGGGTTTGAGATGATTATATGTAGCCTCTGAATTATCTACTCTATCGAACCCACGTAGGATCCTGGAACAATATCAGCGCTGTCGAACCCATGTAGGATCCGGGTACAGAAGTCGTCACTGTCGAACCCACGGAGGATCTCAGAACATGAGTCACTGCTGTCAAACCCATGGAGGATCCTGGTAAAGATGTCATCTCTATCGAACCCACAGATGATCCTAATGCAGTATCGTCACTATCGAACCCATGAAGGATCTTGTCATCTCAGTCGCAGCCAGCCTTAGGGTTCCCGCACACAGCATGCTCGATTCTGGGAGGGGTCCGCTCCTCGAGAAATGTGTCGATACGTCAAATACCATGATATCCCAAATTTATGTATCCCATAGTTCCATATAATATTATGGAACCCAACGCAAGAGACGGAGTGTCAAACGGACGCTTCGTTAGTGAGTTGTTGGCATTTCCGTTCCATTGGAATGGTTGGATATTATGCTCAAACCATCCCGACCGTACCCCAACTACGTCCAAACCTCAAGTAGGATATTCCAAAAGAATCATATTCATCCAAGAATTCCATCACCGGAGACGGTTCGTCGATCAGACACCCGTAGCCCAAGATGTAGCTAAAAGGTGTAAATGTCCATAGCGGGTCTAGGTCTGGTCCGACCCAGTCGGACTGACCCGGACAAACCCAGTCCGAACCGGGGTCTGACCCGGTCCACGGGTGCAGTCCAACCCATGTGGTCGGCCCGGACCAACTAGGCGGTCCAAACCAAGGGAGCGGCCCGACCCAAATGGGTAGCCTGGCCCGAAGGCGCGACCCCACACAAAGGCACGACCCGAAGGTGCGGCCCGACTTGAGGGTGGCCTGGCCAAAGCGCATCCCGGCTGGTCACACCACAGGGGGGGTTGGGGTGCTGCGCCCACCGGCTTCTGAAGGAACCGATGGACCCTCCGGGTCCCACTTTTTGGGGCGTTGCTGGAGGCTGGCTCAGCCGGCCGCCCTCTGTCTACCGTGGACCCCTTCCTCTGGCATGGCGCGAGGGCGCCATACCTCTTCCGTCCACTGTGGCCCTCCTGGTCGCGGTTCTTCCCTGGAGTAGTGCGATGTCACCGCGACCTTCCGGCTCCCCCATGGCCCGCCTGGCCTTGACTTTTCATTTCATGGCGCGACGGCGTCGCACCCTTCTCGCGGTCCGGTGGCCCTCGCGCCACTGGCTTCTCCCGCGGTCTGCCTCCGTCGTCAACCAAACAAGAAGAAACAGAGGGGCGTTGGGCTGTGTTTGTTCGGACCACACCCTCTGCATTATGTGATAATATTTGGCCATCAACGATCCAAAATAAATAACGAATGATGAGGATTTAACATAATCCAAACAAACCCATACCTTAATTTTGGCGATCAA
Organism: Viscum album; assembly: GCA_963277665.1. Classification (NCBI taxonomy): domain Eukaryota; kingdom Viridiplantae; phylum Streptophyta; class Magnoliopsida; order Santalales; family Viscaceae; genus Viscum; species Viscum album. The sequence continues at coordinate 475,527,286 of OY728128.1, forward strand.
TGACAGAGTGTCGGAAGACAGACGTCGCTTCGTCGACGTTGGGAAAGAAGGTAACTGAGGAAGGAGTTGTCAGCGTTCTTTAAGGATGTCGGTCCCTCCTTTTTTCCTGTAGGAGAAGGAAGAATACATCCAATAAAGAAGTCGATGAACTGAGGATGTCACTGGCGTTCTTCATGTTCTTCATTGGAAGGATGTGGTATTCTTCTCGGTCGATGGATCATCGTTAGAGAGGATAATTCTCCTTGGATTCTCCCATGTTTCCACCAAATATTGCTAAGCCAAAATAATAGAGGACTTTCTCTATTATTTTTATGGAAAAACAATACAAGAGTTGTCGTTAATTAAATGTAACAACTCATTTAATTTAATTGTGGAGGAATGGATTCAAAATTCAAATTCAAAATAATAGAGGAGAGTTTCAATTAATTGAAGAGTGGTTTCACACAATTATGAGGTTAGACCAAGAGTTTCAAGGGTTACATGCCCGGGTGGTCCCCACCGGAAAAATAACCTCCCAAGGGAGGTTATGTGCGGGTGGGCCCCTCCTCCAACCACCACTTAGAGACTTTAACCACCAAAAATAAAGATAAGCAATCACTTATTTTTATTTATGTTTTTTCATGAATCCTAGAAAACTAACTTCCAAACATGCAAAAACGCAACTGTGGTGAAGGTCTCACTAAGCAGTCACCGACACTGCGAGTTCAACGGTGCCCTCAGTTTTCAATTCCGATCCCTGGTTCAAAAGATATAAAATCACGCCCGTACGTTTACTGAACGTACCTCAAAAAAACATCAGAAATAGATTCTGGAAAAAAGGGCCTCAGAATCAGGTGCCGTCAGAAACTGCAGACTCGTAAAATTCCGAAGAAATTAAGAAAAATAAAAAAAATATTCCAAAAAATATCTGTGTCATTACATAACTTTCCATATTTCAAACGAAATGTTCACCTCCTATTAAAGAGTTATCACATTCACTAAAAACAAAAAATTTAAAATATCCAGGATAACTCAGGAATTTATAGGGTTTTGAACTCAACATTAGTAGCTACATCCTTGGTATGGGTTGGAACTAATAAAATAACGCATAATCGACTAGAAAATAGTCATTTTGTATTGAGGAATTGAGTAAGATATACCTTAACACTCCCATTTCACTATGTTCTATATAATAGTCCATGTGTATATCTATCTAATAATAATTTATTACAATTTTTCTAACATGATAAAAACATTCACTAGTTTTTTCAATACATGTTTCTATGTTATGTTTTCAAATTCCACAAATATAATCATAAAAACCTATTTACATACTTACCTAGTAGCAGGTAAGATCTTCATGAACATTATAATGACACACAATCATATTTATATTTTCAGATATTCGTTTTATAATTTCAGATTATGGAAAAATAAATTTATTAAAATAACACTAAAACACATCTGAACCGATTCTACCAATGTTTAAAAACCACATTCGGTTTACATGTCCAATCATCCATCCAAATACATTGATCATCTGAATACGATCATCCTCCTCTTCTTCTACTTAAGTCTGACAATCATCCCTTGGTATTCTCAATCTGAAAACTCCGTCACTCTATATTGTTTTGAACTCGTCCTTATATCTACACCTTTTAATAGTATGTGTTTTAGAAAACAAAAAAGGACATCATCATTTTATTGGTGTTATATAAGTTGTTTTGGATGGATTCCCAATCATTTTCCCACTTAATTAAATATCATAAAACATTAAAATTCCATTGAAATTAAGATTTATGTCAGACTTATTCAATGTTTCTAAACCCTTAATACTTGTTCTCAGACCCTCTCAAATCATCACAACATCATCTCACTTCATAATTTCATCAAAATCATCAGAATATTTCTTATTTTCATTCCAGTTTTCCCACTATGATTAAGATAGCGGATTCTTCATTACATTGTGGTGCAACATTTGAAATAATATACATTATTAAACATTAATGATATAAAAGTAAACTTATTCTCATTTTGAATATCAAAACCATTTGAAATAAAACATATCATTTTGACCCACCATACCTACTTCATGGAAATCTGAAATTGAAATCATTCTGCATTAACATTGTTGCTACTTTATTAGAATTTAGTTTTCTTTATTTTACCACATACATAGTGGCTAATTCTAATTATATTATCACACATCATAATTACATAATCACCCCCTTAAAAGTTTATCCTATATTTAAAAATTATGTTTTAATTATTTAAAAATAATATTTTCTTATTCTTTTTATCACACCAGTAGTCCTTTTTCTGGTGATGTTATCAGTGTCGGTCTATGTCCAATTAATCTTCCACAACATTCCCCTGAGGGATTTTTTTTACCTACATTCTTATAGTCAATACAACATATAATATTATGATTGTGACTTCTATAATACAAAAAAATTACATTTATTCTTTTTATCCTGGACCACTAGATATGAAAACAAATAAAATGAATTTTTTCTCTTCTACAAATTGAAAACAACCAACAGTTTTCCTAGTTGAAATTTTTTTACTACACTATTTTTCACTGTATGAATATCATTTATGAATCAGAAAAATAAGAATTCAATTATTTTTATTTTTAAATTATTCTGAAAAACACCATAATGAAATAATTTATTTCTCTGATGATCAGTGGCACATCAAGTTCAATCGAATTATATCAACAAATTCATCTTAACAAACATCTCTTGTTTTCAGATTATGATTCTCATTAACATATTTCTCCAATGATTTTTATATTTTGGATTATTCTCTTATCTAAAAACCAACCTCATTATCTAATCACATCCAAAATTAAAACATATCATCCATCTAACTATTTCTCAATCCGTGATCTCACTCCAATTAACTGAGAATAGAAAACCATTCCATCAAAACATTATTTTTCAAAAAAATTAAAATTGTAATTATGACTTCTTCATGAAATTGAATATAATTATGCTCAGAATATCACCACATGACATATTGTAACTTATTTCATTCCAATCTCATCCTCAATATGATTCTCGTCCCACTATTGTTAAGGAATGAATAAAAAGATTTCGGATAAATTTAAATTTATAGGAACTATAAAAATAATAAGTATCATCATATTTTCATTATATATATTAAATCTCTGAAACATATTATCAGTATGATTGTCCATTCATTATGGATCATAGGTGAGCCCAATAAACCTGTTATCCTAGACTCATTATTCTTAATCCCATAGACATTAATATGAATATTAAGTGAGATCTTCGGAATACGATTCATATTCCGATTAGAACGTTACAATGTGAATAAACTTGTTTCATATTTTCCATAAAAATATAACACTATCAACATAGAATTCTCTCATCTTAAAAAAACAAATTCTACTCAACTTTGTCCCAAAATATTTCCACTCTTGATATTTTCAACTATGATTCACAAATCATGGAAATTTATATCTTCAAGATATGGATTACTTATCAAAAATTTTATGCCAATGTGATATAACTCATTTTAGGAAACATGAAACCTTGGAAAAAAATCAATTTTTTCCTGAAGTAGTAAACCATGAAACCTCTTTATAGTTTACACATATCTTTACCACTCATATCCACAAGAGTTTCCTATAAACACTGAAAATAAATAGTTATAATAGTTCACACACTTACATGATGAATTCATTTCATACCCATAACTCCCCCTACATACATTCTTCCATAAACAGTTTAACACATATCAATTCATATATTTGTGAAACAATTATCCCCATATCTATCCCTCTCAAGATACATTATTATATAAGGGAAATGCACATACAAAAAAATGATGTGATGGAGGATAGATACCCATGTTACAACTAATTTTGTAAAATGGATCCTTTGTTAGAGATTTTAGGAAAATGTCACAAACTTGTTCTGATGTAGGAACATACACCACCTTTAATTAATTATACTCCACATGCTCTTTGATGAAATGATATTTTATATAAATATATATTCAATGAGAATGTTATAATGGGTTTCTTGTATGGAATATTTCACTTTTATTTTCACAACCCATGAGTAAGTGTATGTCTACTTCAACAAGTGAATATTACAATATTGTCTTCAATATTATATATCAGGTAATGGATTGAGTGGAAAAAACCTAATTACCATCATCCATGCTAAGAGTTACTAAATTATATCTAATTATATGGACAAAAAAAAATAAATTCATCATAATGAAAACTCCACCAGATGTGGATCTTCTATAATCAACATTTTCTACCCAATCAGAATTAGAAAACATAAAAAAGTCAATTCATTCTTAGTAGTCATATGTGATTCAGATTTTTAATGTGCCATTGATATATTTACGTTATATTTTCTATCCATCAAATGTGATTTTTTTAGAGTTCCATTAATTATTGAAAAAAATGGTAAAAACTTAAAAAAAATCAGGCCACAAGGAAATGAAATTCAAGAAACATCTAATTATCTTCGAAAAAAATTTAGTATAATATTCCTTGAATTTTATATATTTATATGACTTGGTACCCATTGAAATGAGTGTCAAAACTGGTTTTTAGTTGTCCGTGTCGAACATGTTATGATATTCCTTAATATTCTTTTATTGGGAATGAAAGATGTGTTTAATCTTTTGTGATATTTGTAACACAAAATAGTATTTCACTTCACCAAGAATAGGAATATAAAACAAAATTATATTCTCATTAAAAACCATTCGCTTGTTCTTTCATCATTGGCATTGGAGAATTTCATTAATATAAAAATTTCCAATTAATTTAAAAAACAAAAAAATTATTTATGTACATATAATTTTCCTATATTACTTTCTTAAAACCTATATTCCTCAAGAATGTATTCCATTTGGAATATCATTCCCTTTGAGATTATTTTAACACTTTAAATAGTTTAATCAAATTGTTCCCATATCATTCACTTTTCCCCACAATAAAGTCATAATGTTTTTCAATATAAACATTCTCATAAATATTGTCATTGAAAAAAGTTGACTACTTATCCATCTATGAAATTTTGTGAAATCATTATGAAACAATAGAATGAATGATTCTGATTATTTCTAACATTTCCACCAAATCCAGAGTTTTATCAAATTCTATGCCTTCAATTTTGGAGTAACTCTTGAACTCTAATATTTTTATGTTCTTTATCACTTCACCATCTTCATTTTTCTTCTTCTAGAAAACTCATTTCATGATAATACCATTTTATATCTAGATTAGTTATGAGTTCCAATTTATCATTATTTTCTATTTGATAAATCTCTTTATTGATTACCCAAACCCATTCATAATTTTCCAAATCTTAATTCACATGTTTTAGCTCAACTTTTTAATGAAAGTAAGTATTATTAATAGATATTTATGTTATTATTGTTTGATCATTTTATTGTTGATCACCAATTATGTTTTGAGCTTCTACCTTGTTTCTTTTTTTTGATATGGGATTTTTGAGATTATTACTCTTCACTTTTGATAGGAGAGTTTGATTCTTCTTGTTGAGTTGCATTTATATTTTAGTATCCTTATAAAAACATTCACTATACATTATCTTTTCATGTTTATCTCCATTTTTAGCATGATATTTTAGAATATTCTTCTTATTTTTCAATAACACTCACATCAATACAATTGATTTTTATTCCTATTTATTTTTTGAGACATCTATTACATATTTTATACGGGGAATCACCATGAAAAATTATGTCTCCGCCTCTCTATTAAAACATCCCATGGTTTACAAAATACTTCATTATTATGAATGGATTCCCAAAAACTCTTAAGTGTTTCAAACATGGTGTTTTTTCATAAAACAATTCTTATAGATTCATATATGAACGTTTTATGTAGAATCATTGGTTTTGAATATACACAACATTTCTCATAGATTTCCTCTAAGTGTAATTATAGAGACCATGTTCAGGTAATAATGTTTTATCATTTTCCACCAAACATCTATTATTCCATTATTAAATACTATTTTATTATGGTGTATATGTTGTAATGAACAGATGAAACATTTAATGATAATACATATAACATTCAAACTATTTATTTTGGTATAAACCACCATTTTCAGTTCTAAATATCTTTTCTGAATACTCACATTACTTTTTATATTTACCTCTGAAACCTGTAAACTTTTTTAGAGCATATAACTTATTTTTCATGTACATAATATAATGAATGTGATTAATGTAATGGATAAAAGTACAAATATACATCTATATATGAGTTGTTTAATTATTATTTCCCCATATATATTAGAATGAATAAGTTCTACGGGAATTTTTTAACCAAATGAAAACATTCTTATGTATATAGTGTGGTATCATTCCCCTAGGAAAAATTATGATTCCCTAAAAAATTCTTCTTGAAATATCTGTAATTCCCCAAGACATTCTTTATTTGATAACCTTCTCATGTTTTTCTAACAAAATTTTCCCCACATTTTATGGAATAAATAATTTTATTCTACCATGATTATGTTCCCTGATTTTGGAATCTCACCAACTTGGAAAATGTTATCTTTTAGATTTTATCCTCTTGTAACTATGTAATCAAATTCCCAACATTTCACAAAAACCATTCTTTTCTAAAAACAACATAGTCTCCTTCATCAATAATTAGTGAAACAGATAGAAATTTTTGGTTCATCTCATCCACATAGTGTTCTTACGTGGATCTCAATTTTTCTTCCCGGATGATGGCTGGTCCAACAACATTGGTTTTTAGATATTCAACTTTTCCAAATTTCTCCATTCCTTCTTTGAAATATTTCACATTATTAAAAAATTTCATATCTCTTGTCATATGAGAACAAACCCCACTATCCAAAATCTATGGTTGGTCTCCTTTTGATGAATTGATACCAGTATATTTAATAATTTCCCTTTCTTTCCAATTAAATTTCTAAAATTATAGTCTCAAATAATTTTTTTCATAATTTTTTTTGCAGATAAAAAATAAATACAACTGTTTTCAATGTTTGCATTTTTTCCAATATTTTACAAATAAATTCCATTGGTTTGAACCCGTTTTATGTTCTCTCACATTAATTATTAGGTTTCTTCAATACAACCATCTTATTCTTAATCCTTTAAGCAGATTGACTCCCCCTCAATCATTTAATTATTTAACATATAGAATAATAATAATGTTATTGATTAATACAAAACATATTTTTCATGTCCTCAAATCCCTCATAATACTAGTTGTATCCATGGAAATTATATTTTCCTCTGAAACTTAAATAATAACTGGATTTGTGAATATGTTTATCAACAACCATAGTATCATTATTATCAGAATTTTGATGACCAAAAACATTTCGGTTTTCAAAAACAAGCTTTATTTTCATATCATTTTTCATTTTATACATATCTGAACCAGAAATAACAGAATAATCACTTAACATAGTATGTTTAGAAACCTACAACTTATCCATTTTTTTACATGAACATATACATAAATTTACTATCTTTTTCTTCTAAGAAACAATTTCAAATTTATTTTAGAACATTAAAGGTAGCTTTTGATCCTTCTTAGGTTTACCCTTTCCATAGCTTTCACCAATATCATAAACTAAATTATTAAATATTCTATCCCAATTTTTTCCTTTAGAAAATATTTATTATGGTAGTTATAATTCTTCTTCTTTTTCCTTCAACTTAACATTGAGATGTTCATTACAATTCATTCAGTTTTCAATAGATTTCTCTAAATCGTCAATCTATTTCAACAGCATACCATTCTAATCCATTAATAATTCATTAATTTTTTATGAAAATTTTAATTTTTAAATATCTCCAATTATTTATCATGACTCTAAATCCTTCTAAGTCCCTATTTTAATTTTTCATTCAGATGAAATTCGAATTGAGTTTCTTTTTCTTCATTATAACTACGAATTCAAAACTCTTCATTGCGAAATATTCCAATGAATGTATTTTCATCAGACATTTCTATAGATTTATTGGAATCAATATAAATTTCTTATTCTTCATTATCATTAGAAAAAAATATCCCCTTTTGGATATGTTGAACATTATGCCTTTCCAATTGGAATAATATTTAGTCTTATCAACCTATTTTGTCAAAAATCTCTAATACTTTTATCATTTTTATCCCTATCTTATTCCTATTTATTTGATGAAAATTTATATCAATGTTTCCAATAACTCTATATTCAATCTATATTTAAGAATGATTATCTTTATAAATTCATGCATCAATATTCTCCTTTTTAGAATACAAGGATTAAAATTCATCTTTAATTTTAAATACCTCGTTTTTAGAGATAGATTCAACCAATTATTATTCTTCAAATAGATTCTTAGACTTTATTTTCTTGGAAGCCTTCATAAAAATTTATCTATTAGTTTCTTTTACATTCATATCTTTCTCTATTATTATTTCATAAGTAACGAGAGTCTTGTAAAGTTAATCGAGATATAGAGTTTCATGATCCCTATTTTACAAAGAAGAAACTTTTCCATCAAACATATCAGGAATAATTCTAGTGATATTTTCAAAAATAATTGAGTCTTTAATCATTTCCAAAATACATCAATATGTTCTATATATATACTTTATTATAGTAATGAATTTACCAATAAATTCATACTCATCCTTTTTGAGATCATCATACATTAGCCTCTAGATTTATTTCATTTCATTCATTACATTTTTATTTCCTTCATAAATATTATTCACCTTGTCCCTCATACACATGGTAGGGGAAAAACATTTTAATTTTTAAAACTACTATTTAGAATGTGATATGGGAAATGAATTCATATCTCTTCTATAATTATAAGGATTCCTCGTATCATTAGGTTTAAAAGGAACTATATCATCAATAGGAGTTACTCCATTTAATTAATCATTAATAACATCATTCTCAAGATACATAACATAAGGAAATATTCATTATTTTCCGATATGATTTTTCGTACCCTTGATGACCACAATCCCATTATTATTCGGACAATTCATATTATACACCTCAAATTATCTCTCAAAAATTTTGCAATGAGTTAACAAAGGGAACCTTCAGCTCAAATACAAATTGAAATTTCCATGTCAGGGACAAATATCACTGAGAGGGGAATTAGGTGAATCACATTTATATTTTTATTTTACGTTTAGTTATTTATAAAACAACCTTTGAATTCTGCTGAATAGTTATCATTTTTAAAAAAAACTAAAGAATCACATATACTATAGTACACCAGAATTTCAAAGGATCACCAATAAATAAGAGTAGATACACCCTTGGTAAGATTTAAAAATATTCCAATACCAGAATATCCAATTGGAAACATTTATTTTGTGTAAATACAATTATTATGAAATTCCATTACACTCATCAGGATCTATGTTCAATAAAAAAGTTCATGTTCTTCAATGTTCATGTAATTATGTAATACAATTTTGGTTATAAGTTGAGAGATATACAATAGTTATTAAAAAAACATGTTACTATGTTTCCCTATCAAATTACTCAAATAAAATCCGCAAAAAAAATTATTTAAATTCTCAAAATGATGTAGGAACGAAAAACATGTTCTTTATAGTGATACTTATTCTAATTAACTTAGTCTTATCTGGCCACTCAAATTTCCCAGTACAGAAAAACAACTCCATTATAGTACCACAAAAAAAATTGGAATTGGTTTTACATATTCCTGGAAATCCATATATAATTCCCAATATAATGATTCAACCCAATAAGATGACCAACTGAATATTATCTACCTCTTTCTCCAGTTCTTCTTTCTGATAAACATTATCTGGTATGATTAACACAACAATTACATCTCTATAATATTTTTTAGTTCCCTTTTCTCTATACACCAATCATGTTTAGATGTGTCAAGAAAGTACAAATTTCTTCCTCGTATTAAAGTTATTCAAAAAGAGTTTTTGGAATTATTCCAAAATGTTTTCCAACTCAATCGAATTTCCCAAAATCATCAAATTCTATTGAACATCAAATGTATCTTCTCAACTCTTATTTTTTCTTCTAGAATCTTATTAGACAATAAATATTTTACCTTTTTCATTATTTACTCCAAACCATCAGTATAATTCTAATTGAAATTATGATTTTCATATTATAATTAATATTAGTGATTCTTCATTATATATCTTTACACCAATTTAAAAATAGGAATCCTTCATAAACATTCAAGGATATGAAAAACAAATGAATTCCTATTACAAATCTCAGAACCAACTGAAACAAAAAAATTTCATCCAATCCTCCATGCCAACTTTATTGAAATAAGTCACTGAAACCATTCTTCTAGAACATTGATTCTACAATATTATTCTTTGTATTCATTTCCTTTACTATAAACATATTGGAAACATTTAGTGATGTTATCACCCATTTAAATCACATTAACATTGGATTGAATCCTAGAAATCCCATTGAAAAATCTTTTGTATCTAGTTAAAAAAATATTATATTATTGTTTTCTTCAAACCAAACATCCTTTGTTCAATGATGTTATCGGTGTCGGCCTATATCTGATTAATAATTCTTTTCCATACTCTAATTGATCCGTTTCACCTCCAGTTTGATATATGGAACCACATATAATACGATTATTGTTAGACATATGATATAAAACAAATATATATTCTTTCTATCATAACCAAATTAATAAGAAACCAAATTAGAAAATTTCTTCCCTCTACTACAAATTTGAATATCCAATAATTCAACTTGTTGAAAATGGTTGATTACACTATTGATCGCTATCTAAATTTCATCCATGCATTAGTCCCCAAAAAAATCACTACATTTAATTTTTCAATTATACCAATAAATTCTCAATGAATTTTTTTTCATATTATGATCAGTGGTATGTCATGTTTAATGGAAACGTACCAACAGCTTCAGCTTCATTAACATCACTCCCTTAATGATTACTATTATCATAATATTATTTCTTTGAATATTTGTTTCTTGTGTCTTTTTAGTATGACTAAAATCCATCATCATTATATTCTTTTGTACAATATAAGAATATCCAATCCCCTAAACGATTCTACATTCGGTGATCTCAAGCTAATAATCCAAGAACAAAAAACATTGTCTTAAAAAGCAATTTTCTTCTAAAAACATCACCTTGTATTCATTACTTCTTCATGAAATAGAATATGAATAATATCGGAATAGAAATTTATTACATATTGAAACTCTTTTCTTACCAATATGCTCTTCAATGTGACTGAGAGTACTTGTTCTCCCCTTTTCTTCATTATTCTTACATCAAAAGTTATCAAATTACATATAATTTATAAGAAATTTAAACTAGAAAATAAATGTAATATTTGTATTGGATCCCCTTAGACATAGTTAAATATTATCATTACTATCAACTGCCAATTTTTGACCATAAATGAGTCTGATGAACATTTTCTTCCACGACCCTTATTTTGAATCAAATTTAATTTCCTAATAATATTTTTCCAATCATATAAATATGATTTTCAGTCCTATTATCAAATATTTACAATTTGAGATTATTTATTTGTTATATTAAAACAAAATTAAACATATTCAATAAAAATTTATTTAGCTTCCAAAAAATAAACTACACAAATTTTTCACGAAAAATATAATTTTTATGGTCAATTTAATATTTCAGTGGTTAGGTCACAACCCCTAAAATAGAGTTCACTACTCCTAACATCCATATTACTATTCCTATTGAGCATATTATTGTTCTAATGATCATTTAATGAACTATAAATAGCCCTAAATTATTTTATTCAAAAAAAATTCAATTCAACTAAATAATATATATATATATATATATATATTTAATTTTCATAGTATTGATTGGATTACTAATGATTCTGCTTTTGATTATCTTTTAGTTTGTTAGAGTTATAATTCTATGAGATCCACATGATACAAATTGTGTATTCCATCAAGTTTTTTTATTATGTAATTGTAATTTTTTTAACATTTGTGGGTATACTTTTTCATTAAATTCCTCATCCCATTAAAATGAAATAAAATTTTATTAGTTATTATTATGAGATGCATGTGTCTATAATATAATACATAAAATTGTTTGGAAGAAATTAAATATTCAAAATCAAATTTCAATATATATAATTTTTTGGGTTGTTCCACTATACCCCCTTTTAGAAATTTCATCTCTGAAATTTTAGCACTTATCATTAACTATAAATTAATTAGGCAACATTTTTTTCTTTTCCTTCCATAGTTCTCATGTTTCATCTTCTTATACAAAATTCAAATAAATAACCTAAACATGATGATTAGTCTTGTAACACATAACATTACCTTTGAATAACATGATTTTCATCAAATAATCCTTATAGGGGAGTTCATGATCTAGTTGTAAAATATATAAATTCCATAGATTTATATTATCATGTATGAATATCTTCATGAGAGATACATTAAATGCATTAAAAAATTATCCAAGTTTGGTTAATGTGTTACTCAAAAATTCATATATCCAAATTGATCAATGATATCAATGTTAAGAATGCACATGGGGATAACATTTTCATTTTCCAAAAACCACTTGAATCTATTCAATGCAGATATTAAAAGGAAAAAAATATATCCCAATTCAAACTCAAGGTCCATCTAATTATTATCAATATATCAATTTTAATGAATATTGAAATATTTAATGTTTTCTGAAAAACATGAACAATAAATTTCATTTATTATGAAGGATAAGGTCTCATAATTTCTGAATCAATAACATATAACCAATATATTGGAGTTCTACATCACCTACATATGCCTATTTTAATACTTGAATGTATTTTTTTAGGAACACAAAAAATGGAAGATTCAAATATAATAATCCAATAAATTCCATTGAGAAATTTCTCAATAAATATATCATTATATTAATGGTTCTTTCTTTTTTCCATTAGTTTGTTGGTGGTAGGTAAAAGTAAATTTATTTAAATATTTAGAGTTCATTAAATCATTATAATGTGTTTAGAGGTGAAAATTTCATAATGATTAGAAAAAATTGATTTTTTATATAGATGAATCACGTCCTATATTTATATCATAAATAGTTTGTCAAGAGAAAATGTTTTCTTAATGGAAAACATTCCATAGTCTTGTTTAGTCGATCCACCAGATCCCATATCAGATCTCTCCATTTTTTGTTCAATGGGAGACTATTGAAATTGTACATGTTTATATCCTCCTATATCCAAATTGGAATATGTAATGGTTTCATCATCACATTGGAAAGAATTTCACTTATTTCAATATCTATTATAAAAATCCTGATGATATGCACTTAGAAATCTACATTGTCATATTTTGCAAAAACATGTTCTCCCAAAGATCAAAATTAATCATGCTAATTTATAAATGGATGGATGAATATGAGCTATATGAATTATATAAAATCCCACTCATTTCTTTGAGTTATTATGGATCACAAATTCTTGGTTATAATTCATTGTCAAAAATCATCATTGATGTTGAATTTGTGGAACATTATATCCATTTATGCTATTATCTAATTTTGAAGAACAAAATTTATACTTTTGCTCATATTTGACAAACTAATGGATATATGTTAAGGAAATCCTTTCAAAAGTGTAGTATATCTTCCCTGTAATTATGGTTTCCATATTTATCCTTCACTTATACATGATGATGGGGTATTTATCCATCCATACAATTAATATAGTAGCATGGCCTTTTTTGGACATCTATCTTATTTTGATGGTTGAAATACTTAAATTTATTTCTATGATTTTATTTACTATATTTAGTCTTTATAGATTCACCAAACATAAGAAATATTCACCATTCAAAAAAACTATGAAAAAATTTATAATTATATTAGAAGCATTGATGCATAATAGAGCATGGTCCAAATTTCTCCCAAATGATTATAGAGAAAATCATATAATCCATATCTTAGTAAAACCATAAATCTTATCACCCCTATATGTCCCCATATTATGAAAAATATCAATTTAATAGAAATTATTTGGAAGGGTCTTCCATGTTGCAGCTTGAGGGTCCCACATAAACTAACATAAAATCAAAAGAACCCCCAAAAAATACATTTAGAATCCAGAGTCAATCCTAAATACTTATACCAAAAATACCATCACCATGTTATAGAAAATCATTCCACATTTTAATTATAATTGATCCAAAATAATAGATATCCTTTAATTTCTTATCTTTGTAGAATTGAATTAGTTCATTAAGGAATTGGATCGACCCAGGAGACTACAATGTAATATGAAGGATATAAATATATTAGTAAGGAGGAATGGATCATGATTTTTAAAAAAATGTTTCACCACAAACCAATATTAAGAATATATTTTTGAAATTTGATATCCAATTTCCTTTACAAAAGATCTCTAGGCTTTATCCAAATCACCAGAGAAAAACATATCATCATCCTCTTTAATTAATTTTCATATTTTCCTTTTCTCTTTAATAAAAATTATCCATTTATGAAATATACTAATTACAATTTTATATATACTATATATATATATATATATCTTCATAACATATTGTTATAGATAATTTTGGAAGATAATTGAGTGATTTACAGTTGGATTGTTAAAAATCAATATCATCTTATAAAACACCATTTGAAGGTAACCACCTTAAATGTTATTGATCATGGTAATCGATGTTTTTTTAATAACAAGTGTATTATTTTCATTATTTGTTTCCATTAAAATTAATGTCTGATTATTTATTCTTTCGATCTTGGAATTCCATTAAAATAATGGGAGAAATATTACCTTCTTATGGATTATTTATTGAAGAATATGATGGGGATTATTATTTTGGTAGGAAAAAAAATAGGCAATCAGTCCTTTTTAATTTTTTTATATACTTTTCTATTAAACTTATTGTTTTAATTTTGTCTATGTTCGGTTATCATTTATTTTATTTATTCTTGAATCTAATTCTGTAAAGTTAAAATCATTATATAATCATTATAAATTTCTTAAAAAAAACTCACCCCTTTCCCATTTACAATTGTATCTCCAACCAATATTTGGTATCAAAGGCCGAATTTGGGTATTTCTTTAATTACTTAACTACATTAAAAAATGATTAATTTTTAATATCTTAAATTTTTTAAATGGTTTATATTTTCAAAATGGCATCATTTTAATACATCCATCACTGTCATGAATCACAATGTATTTGTCATTTAATTTATTAATAATTTGGTCTATACATTTTAGAATCCATGGATGTATTTTTATCCTATATGAATGAAATATCATATTTTTAAAATGGTTACGAATGGATTTAATCCATCGAAATAATGAAAAAATAGAATTCTGATTGCATTGTTTCATTTGAACATAACAATAGACCTGCTAATGAAATTCATTATGGTATATATTGAAATGATATTATTGTATTTTCACATGTTAAATCACTAAGTAAATGTATAAAATTCTATAATTTACAAATAAATAAAAATTATTTCTAAATATACAAGAAATTATATTTATAGATAATATTTTCAATGATTTATTTTGGAATGATATGAATCTATTATTGAGATTTTTATGTGGTTTTATTACATATCTTAAAAAAGGAAACATCATCTCAACGATTTGGATATATAAAATCTATTGGGATAAATAATTTTTTGATTACCGTGAAAATGGGATCTTAATGTGATTGCAATACTTAAATTTAAGGGGATAATGAAAATAAGAATCAAAATGATAATATGATATTTAATGACCAATACATTGCCAATGAATCTACAATATGTTATACAAACCAAGGACATCATGGATAAAATTATCATTAATTTAAATTTTATAAATGATAAATCTAAACATATAGTGTAAAGGGGTCATCTATCCATGAAAATGAACAAATTCATCAAAATATTGAAATTGTTCCATTGTGTGAAAGAGGATGATCATTTTAAAACATATGTAATATGATATGAATTTTAAAAGAAGGGACATATAATTCTATATATCCCCTTAACAATAAAATTTTTTATGTATATTAATAATTAAAATATAAAACTTTTATGTTGTCAACGTGGAGTGCTAGAAATTAGTATGTCTCCTCACTCAAATCATGCGATGTAATTTCTAGGTGTCAAATGGATGAAGTTAAGGTTAGTAATAATATAAAGACAAACTCACATTCCTCAACCTCAAATTTTAATTACTTTTATTTCTATTAGTATTACAATAACATAATCTAAAAATATCAATAATATTCTATCAATGAACACATATATGGTTTCTGTGAACAAACATCAATGTACTATGTGTAGAAAGTAATTTATAATCATGTTCATAAATAAAAGCATCAACTCTCTATTAGGAAAAATGATTTGTCCTAAAAATATGTTGATCAATTGTTTTTGAATGAATTAAAATTGTATATTGGTGATCTCAAAAAAATCATTTCTAAAATTTACCATATGTTATGAAATTATAAACCAAATTTTGGGTTCCCAATGTCTTGTAAAAAAATGTGTTTGGATTTTTTTATTTTCAGAAATTTTTTCTATCCCAAAAAATTAATTTTTAAAATAAAGTTAATATAAATTTATTAATATTTTTAATAAATATTAGAAACTATTTCACAAATATAATTGTAAAAATACATGATATATCATAGAAAAATGTACCAGTATTTATTTCTATATCTCAACACATAAACATATTTAAAAAAATGGAATATAAGTTACTTATTCAATAACATACGTGCACAAAAAAATTAGTTACCCAATGTTATAATTACTAAATTTTATTAGGAAAATATCTAAATATTAAATCCCAAAAAATTTGTGTTACATTGATCCTAGATTCTTATAACACAACTGTGGTGAACCTATGAATTTAAATATCATAAAAATTAATGGAGGATATGTGAAATTCATTTTAAATTTAAAATTTAAAATCCCTGGTATGAGTTCAGTGAGATTTATCAATTACAAACTTATAAAATCTATTTTACTCATTAATGGACATAGATAAAGTTTTATAAGAATTAGATAATTATGTGATAATGTTTTTAAAATAAATTTGGATGATTATTTCGTTAAATTTTCAAATATCAAAGGAATTTTTTTATATAATTATGTTCATTTCCAAAATGATTATATTTTCGATTTAAAATATATTTCTTCCCCAAATGTTAAATTTTAGGCTTTTAAGATACTAGAATAAGGGATTTGGAATACACTCATTGGTCATTTTTTAACACAAAAACGTGCTAGGATAAATTGTATCAACAAGTATAATATTTTCTAAACATTAGTATCAAAAAAATATATTTTTGGATTTAAGAAAACATTTTAAGAATAAAAAAACATATTTCAATCCCGAACAAGATTTTTTAACCTCTAATTCCATTTACCAATCTCTAAAGAACCTCTTATTGATACTCTTTTTAGTTCATTACCATGTTCATTGTGAAAAAACAATGTCTATACGTCAAAATATATTTATCATTACAAGAAATAAATTAATTTTACTATATGATCTATCTTATATGTAGTTAATAATAATTCTATTCTTTTTTCTAGAAATGTTAAAAATTTGATAATTCTGTAGACAATAAAAATTGATGTTTTTTGGAAGAATTAAATCAATTCTAATATAATGATGTTTGAACACATATTGAATGACCTAATGATCATTTTGTTATTCTTATAATTTTGGTTAAGATTTATAAATTATATTAATAAGGTGACATCACATCTTAAAAAGCTAAATTCATATCCAACTTTTTCTCTCAGAATAAGGAAATAATTATAGTGAAATATTCAACATATTTATCAACTCAAATTTTTAATAGTGAAAAAAACATTTACTACCCATACCAATAGTAAAATTTTAAAAACCGGTTTTAATAATTCATAGATAAATGGTTTTATCTCTTAAATTTTGTTTGTTTATCAGTCACCTGGTATTGAAAATAAAAAAATTTGTGAATTTCATTTTTATGTTAACTAACTCATCATATGTTTCGAAACATGATTCAGAACATTTTTATAATAGGTTAACCGCCATTATTTTATCAAATTATTCAAAATGAGAAAAAATTATTCAAAATTATTTCATGTTTTTTTTCAAATGATCATTTATTCATTCTAATATATTCCAATGATATAATTTTTTGATAAAAAATGAATCCCTTAGTAATAAATTTTCACCTTTAAGGAAAAATAATTTGAAAATATTTTTAGGGGTGATTGAATATTATTTATGGATTTTCAAGAATATCAAAACTATGAAGAAAAAATCATTAAACAAACAAAATACTCTAATGAACCAATGAAGCAGTTCAAAATTGATTATGCAATGAAAATAAGCACACCCAAGATCATGCATTTTTAACTAAAATAGAATGAATACCTAAAATTATTTGCAATTAGCTTTAAATATGTATTATTGGGAGTTTACATTGCCTTAATACTACCTAGAAAATCATTTTACTCACTCTTAGTATTTTTTCTCATTTTTAGTCAAATCCAATAAACACCATCTATATGTCGTAACTTTTTTCATATTTTAATCCATTCTAATAATCATATAAAAAAATTTTATATAGTAACATGTATTAATCATTCTTCTTTCTATAACATTGACTATATAAGATTTAATCTAAATATGAAACATTTATGTAGTACTTTTCACCTTTATTTATATACTTTAATGTCAATGATTTTTAAATATTGAAATTCAATTGTCCATTCTATAAACAAGGAGGATCATATAATTGCTCGGAGCTTTTATTCCCAAATTATATGAATTAAAAAATCTATCAATGATTTTTCACTAACATTTTCTTCATGATACCATTATATGTTATAGTTATTGTTCCATAATTTTATCATGAAATCCAATACAGAATTAATGCACTATGAAAATTATTATATGACATAAATTTTTGACTGCCCAATTTAAAAAGGGAAAAATCATGTTATAATATTTCACCTATGATCACCAATCTATTAACTAAATTATATGACCCATTTCTTTAAAATATTTCAATTTTATTAATGTTCGGATATGAAATGAATTCTTATAATTATTTTCCACTTATTTTCTATGATATTTTTTTTTAAAAATATTTGTCATTTTGAAATCAGTATATAGTTTTTAAAAAACATGGTAAAATTTATACCAAACACGTGTACATGATCACCTTTATTATTTCTCTTATCTATCTAATCTTTTTTACATTTTATTCCTCTTTTATAATAAAAATGAGGGAGAAACATTTACCTCTTTGGGTAGAGCATAGTCTAATGAAATGGAGAAAATATTAAACATGGTTGATAATGTTTTAATGTATTCAAAATGAATTGAGTTAAAAAAAATGTGAATGATCATTTCACCTGGGGGTTCATAATCATTACTAGAAATGCTTATTTCTAAATCTATTACATTTATCAATTTACCTCTCCCTTCATATTTCTTCATCAACTCCTTATTATTTATTAATGTTTTAATTTAAACCTAAATTTGTTATATGATCATTTCAATTTGTAATATATTTAAACAACTAACCTATTTTTATGTTCACCATCACTAAAATTAAATATAACAATTTTATGTTAAGGAAATTAACTTCACAACTTAACCATGACCTAACACTCTTCCCCATGCCAAAAAAATATAAGGAATAATATTTTTAGTGAAATATAAAGCGCCAAACATTTTTTATTGATTGTTCTATCTTCCTCAAGTAATGTTAGGTCCACTAGGTTAGTACCCTGAGAGGGGGGTGAACCAGGGTATGAAAGATTAAAACAACCACCCCTGTTGATCTTGTCTTGCTATTGAGAAAGACTCTCTTCTCTCTATTTCCTACATCAATGTATAAACAAAAGCTAAAGCATGCACCAGACACAAAAATTTTTACTTGGTTCACCCTCACTAGACTACGTCCAAGGAGCATACACTGGTGATGTCATGATGTACCAAATTCACAAAAATCACACTACTATTTACAATGTTCAGGATATATCACTTATATTCCCAGGCTCACTACCTTAATAATGTTTTTGGTCAGCTCACTGCTTCCCCAAGGGTCACTCCCTGTTTCTCTCTCTTTGGCTCACTGCCGGTGGAGAGGAGCACATTTTTCCTATTTCTTTTCTCACTACTCTGGAAAGGATCCACTCACAGTTTATAGACCTGTAGATCTCTTCATTATCACTAATGAATGCATCCTATGTTGTATTTAGATGCTTTGTTGAAGTACAACTTTCACCCTTAGTTCAATCTCACATTGCACCGAAGATATAGGGAAATGTTCTATCATTCACATAGCCCTGAATCACTTCCATGCTTCAACCATACCTGGATCCCTTCTCCAAGCCAGCACAAAAGTCTCATCAGGAAAGTTAAAAATGTTGCACAATATCACCTCAACCACTTGCACGAAACTATCTTCTGCAACTCCAATCATGCGCGACTCACACCCTTTTATGCCCAAACCAATATTGGCGTCCAACCACCGACTGTCACACTTCTTCAAAACCTAGTGCGCAAGTGTCACCAAAACACGTGCGCAACACCCCCCTTATTTAACTCAAAACATGGACGACTCCCTTCCTTTCTCACCCAAACCACTATGGATGCGCAACAAACAACTAGCGCACAACTTCATCTTGCGCGACCATACACCACTTGTGCGACCACCGCAAATGTGCGATGGGAGATCTAATTTTCACTTTGTGTTGAACTCGCACTGAATGAGGAGGGTTCGACCTATATTTATCGGAACTTTGATACTCTTCGCGACGGCCCGCAAGTCTCCTCTCGGTACGCAAGTCTCGGCACGCAAGTCTCTGTTGCGCAAGTCACTTGTGCGACCAACCCTAAATCTTGGGCGCCACTTTTCCCTTTTCAATATTTTGATGTTCTGATCTTGAAAAACATATGGTGCAGATGTTTCCTATCCTTCACAATAATGACATGCAAGTCCCTTTTACAAAACCACTTTTCTCCATTTGACAATTTTCAGACCCGAAAATTTGGCAAACATTAGAAAACGGAGCCACATTGTATCTGCTATTTTTGTACCACCTCTTGATCATCCATTATTTTGTCATTATTATTGAAAAAAAGATGGATCATTATCCCTTTCTCCTGAACTCGACCATCCACCATGAAATCCCCTTTTTCAAAAAATTTGTATGTCCTGGTTCGCATTTTCAGTAATCACAACAGGGATTTCCACTTTGTCAACAAACAAAATCACCTAAAAAATGATTCAATGATACCTTGAGATTTTTCTTCCAAAAAGTAAGATCATGATAAGTATCCATGAAACCACAACATAATCAAAATATAGATAATAAGAACATGGGTAATCGCTTGTGGTATAGTAAATGTCTACACAACATTATTTCTATCCAAGGGTCATGCATGGATTAATATAAGGGTTACATTTCCACTACCTCAATATGAATATAACCACCAAATGTAACTATTATAATCCATATCAGAGAATAATTATCTACCCTAAAATGATAGCCTGCCTGACTGTCATGAACCCCTCCCACTAATGATGACCCTCCTGAGCTGGAAATGGTGAAAGGGAGATAAGGACCCCCCGAGTCCCGCCTCCAGTAGGCCCCTTAGTGGTGACTACCACCAAGGGTATAAGTTTTCACAAATATGGGAGGCATTACCCTTTTTATTATTTATGATTGGGAAATAGGATGAGTCAAACACCAAAAAAAAGAAACATGTAAATGGAAATAAACAGAAACCAATCCAACAGGAATGTTTAAACAATTCTGAAACAAGGTACAAGTACAAGAATGTTCAAAAGTACAGTACCAAAAGAAACAAGAGTACAGTAACTGTAACAACTCCAACTGTCCTGACTAGTAGGGTCCCACATGGCCCTGGTAGTCCTCCTGGAAACCTAAATGTAAACGTATGGTGAGCATACAATTATACTATGTAGGGAAACCTAAATCTCTCATGCACAGGTGGGGAGACATCCTAATGTCATGTGAGAACAATAGAAGAAACCAAAACCTAGCAAGGAATTCTATCCACCCAACCTCACCAGCCACACTCACCAAATACACAAAATAATAGGTAGTAGTATATAAGAACATGAGTATTGGGTACCCCGCACCATTTCCCACTACTTAGCTGCTCTTCCTAACAGCGAACGTCCTGACGCTACCACACTCTTCCCCCCTGCACACACACCTGGGCCTCAAGAACCACATATCCCGCCCGCACATACCTGGGACTCACAACCACATATTCCGCCCACACACTCATGGGCCTCACAAACCTCATATCCCCCCGCACACACATGGGCTTCACAAACCACAATCACATCCCCGCCCGAACACACCTGGGTCTCATCCCGAAGATTCTTGGGAACAATAAACCTACCCGAAGAGTCTTGAGCTAAAACCACCCCAAATAAAACCTACCCGAAGAGTCATGGGTGTAATGTCGCCTCAGGCCATCACAACCTATGGAAGAAGGAGCAGTAAGGAGCTAGTAACTATGGGGAAAACGCCCTATCCCATGAAATGGGAGTTTTTGTCACTAAGTGCTCAACATGGGTGGGTTTGACAACTCACAATGATACAGATACATATATATATATATATATATATATATATATATATATATATATATACCAAACACACAATCCAACATATTGCTTCTAAACAGAGAAACTGAGCATGTTCCTTGGCACTGCTACTACGAAGCGTACAATGATCAATCCCATCCCCATTTCGGTTTTACGTTTCAATAATATTTTTTTATTAGTTCCTAAACTACTGGGCCACTAACCACAACCAAACCAGATCAATTGTTCATAAAACATGTCCCTGCCAACCAAAAATAATGTTATATAGAACAAAAGCAACACAAAACCAAACTTTTTATCATCAATAAATCCCCATTTATTGTTCTCGCGTTTATTCATTATCTTTCCCCATAGTCCATTTCTCAACATTCCACATTCTTTTAATATCACAATCCATCACTACAGCCTTGCTGCCTTTATAACCACATCTCCACAACCATTTCATAAAACAAGGCACGTGCCACATAATCACCCCTTTAATAACATTTACCGCAACCCCGGTTTCCATCCTATTCATAACAACCCAGGATTCACCCCCCCCCCTTTCACACACCACGTAACAAAGCCAACACCCACATGTTCATTATTCCATTTTGTTCAATCGGGGTGATCACACAAGGGATCCAGATTTTAATCATCCAACTTTATGTGATTAACCAAATTCCACATTCCATAAAGTTCCATTCACAAAAACAGTCTAGAAATGATAGGGAAACATTTAATTTCACATGAAAAGGCCCCCAACGACCATGATTTTCAGTAGGCATGAGCCTATTCAATTCGCAACATAACGGAATGATAAACAATGACAAACATAAATACTTTCCCCATCCCTATTATTTAACAAGTTATTAACATTATTAAACTAGTTCAACTGTGTCTCGTGAATGAAAGATGGCACTCATCCCGCCTAATGCACAAATTAGAGAGACGAAGGGAAAATCCCTACCTCAACAGGATTTGATCACAACGCTCTCCTCGATTAACTCTATAAGATGTATGTTAGCCTCCGTCGCTTCTGTCAAAACCCGGAAAAACCTCCTTGGGTGGAATCTGGGAAGAAAAGGCTGAAGGGAAGCAACAGATAAAAGCTCAGAAGTTCCACCTCGTTGTTACGATCTCTTGGCCGCTGACTGATCATAAATCGGAGCTCGGACGAAGAAGTTATGGAAGAAAGGGTCTTTGGAGTCTCTTGGGAGAGCTCTGCTCGGAGTAACGGGGAGGAGAGGAATGATTTGATAAGGATGGAGGTCTCCTACTTATATAGGTGAGAAAAAATAATGTACACAACATGTACTTCCTAGTAAAGGGCGTGTACTAGGCAATTTCACACGGTCGCCACACGGCTTCCAACAAGGGATTCAACGCAGCACACGACTGTTGTCTGGTCAACAAATGGTTTGTGGGTAACGCGTACCCAGGGAGGAACTACATGGCTTGTATTATAGGATACATGGAGTGTACTCAGTTATTTCACGTGGCAAGGACACGTCTTCAACATGGCACATGGCTGTTGACTAGTCAACACTGGTTTTGAGGGTAACGCATACGCGGGGAGGAACTACATGGTGTGTATTATAGGATACACGGTGTGTAATAATTTATTTCACATAGCAAGGACACACCTTCAACGTGGGGTATACCTAGAAAGGTGGTACACGACGTGAAATCACAGTACACGACGTGTAGTTACAAAATTCAGAAAAGTGTGCGAAAAGTCCATTCTACCCTCCAGAACACTTCATGACCTTATTTTTGACAAAGTAAAGGGTCGGAGAGGTCCAGAACATTACATCAAATATCTATTAATACATTCTCATCCCTGAGAATTCAAAAACCAACCTAGAGGAACCCAACAAGATACCTCTTAAGGCTCTCGTTAAAATAGGAACCCATCCAAAAAACCCTAATCATATGTGTTAGGAATTCCTTCTCCTATGCCGATATATTATCCTCTTTAGGTGTCATAGACTCCCCTGCACGAGTTTAATCACATCCTCATTAATGCGTCTCGATTAAGAATTGGGTCATCCCGCTTCTATACGTTCGTATTTTTCAACTTGCACTGCCCCCAACACCGTACAACCAAAACACTACCCGAACACATGGTTTGGGGAAATTACTTCTCCCATGTCGAGATATTAGCCGCTTTAGGCGGCATTGACTCGCCCCCATGGGTTCAATCTCATCCACATTAATGACTCTCGATTAAGGATCAGGTTTTTCCCTTTCCCGACATATCGAGACATGTTACACACTTCCAGTGAACAAAGAAACAAAACGTCTCACAACTGACAAGCCAAGAATTCCATATATCAAAGGTACAGAGTAACATCAAATCAAGCTCCAAAGAACTAAGAAAAACACAAGTCAAAAAAAACTCCGGGTACTATGTGTGCCTCTGGGCCCCCCACTTCCAAGTGCTCTCCTCGAGGCCTCTATGCCTCCACAATACAAGAACCAAGGCGATGGTTCATCCACGAAGAACCTTTTCTTTACGATCCTCGATTATGACTAGTCGTTCCTTGAAGGCCGCATCCTCTCCCATATCTAACATTCCCCAGTCGATAACTTGAGAGTCATAGTGTATGTATTGACGAAGCTAGGAGATGTGGAAGATTTCATGAACCTTCTCCCACTGAGGTGGCAGGGCCAGCTGGAATGCCACCTCGCCGACTCGCCTCAGCACCTCGAAAAGTCCGATGAACCTAGGGGATAGATTACTCCCCTTCCCAAACCTCCACTACCCACATCGAGGGGAAACCTTCAAGAACAAATGATCTCCCACCTCTAACTCCAAGGGCCTTCTCTGACGATTAGCATAAGACTTCTTTCAGTACTGAGCCACTTTCATCCTCTCACGCACAAGCTGAACATTCTCTATGGTTCACTGTACTACCTCTGGCCCAAGAACACCTTTCTCACAAACCTCTATTCAGCAAATGGGTGAACAACATGGTCTTCCATATAAAGCCTCATATAGTGCCATGCTAATAGTAGAGTGGAAGATTTTGTTGTAAGAAAACTCTACTAAGGGCATGTGCCGCACCCATGATCCTTCAAAATCCAGAATGCAAGCTCGCATCCTGTCCTCCAACGTCTGGATAGTCCTCTCTATCGGCCCATTGGTCTGGGGGTGGAAAGCAGTGCTGAGGTGTAGCTGGGTGCCAATAGAAGTGAGCTAATTTCGTCAGCCGATCCACCACTTCCCAGATAGCCTCATAACCACCCTGAGCTCTGGGTATTCCTATGGAAAATTCCATTGAGATGTCATCCCATTTCCACTCGGGCACATCTAAAGTATGAAACAAACCACTGGGAACACGATGTTCATCCTTTGCTTATTGACACACTAGGCACTTAGTCAAAAACTCTTCCACTGCACGTTTGACCCCGGGACACCAAAACTGTTCCCTCAAGCCTCGGTGCATTTTTGAAACTTCTGGGTGCACCTCCAAGGCTGAGCTATGGAACTCACGAAGAACTCCCTCATGCATCACCTCCCGAACAAACAACCTTCGATGAAAATGCATCTGATGCTAGCTGTCCTCTGACCATCCTTCTGTATCATTCCCCTGATCGACACGATCCCACATTACATCCACCTCGGAGTCTCTGCACTGAGACTCTTCCACCTACTACAACAAGGAGGACTGCACTGTCATCTGAAACAAACATCCTCTAACAGCGTCTACCCTTGTATCCAAGTGCAAAGCATCCAACACTCCCATTACTTTCCAAGAATCAGCAGATTCCCGAACCACTTCCTTATGTGACTTCTTGCTCAGGGGATCAGCCACAATTTTACCCTTACCTTCAGTGTAAGAGATCTAGAAGTCATATTCTTGGAGAAACTCAACCCACCTTCACTTCCTTTAAGTTTAGGTCACACAGGGAGAAGATATAATGCAATCTCTTGTGATATTAGAAGACCACAAAGCTCTCCCCAAATAGGTAATATCGCCAAATCCTCAGTGCGAACAGTACTACTGCAAGCTCTAGGTCAAGGGGGCATAGTTACGCTCGTGAGGGCGCAACTGCCTAGACCCATAACAAATCACTCCCTTCATCGGCATCAGCACGCAACCCAAACCAAGGCCAGAAGCATCAAAAAACACCTCATACAACAACCCTTCCTCTGGAAACCTGAGTACCGGAGCACTGACCAACTTCTCCTTTAGGTAGTCAAATGCTTTTTGGCACTATATGCTCCATAGGAAGACTTGGTTCTTCCTAGTCAAAGTTATCAAAGGAGAAACAACATGAGAGAAGTCTGAGACAAACCACCGATAACAACCTACCAACCCTAGAAAATTACAAACTTCAACCACGCTCATGGGTGCTACCAAAGAAACAACTGCCTCTACCTTTGGCGGGTCCACTGACACTCCATGCTGAGACACTACATGCCCTAGGAAGTGTACTTCTTGTATCAAGAACTTACACTTCTACAATTTCCCATAAATCTTGTGGTGTCGAAGGACTTCCATGAATTCCATGAGATGCTCAATGTGCTCCTCCTATGATCTTGAGTAGATCAGGATGTCATCGATAAACTCAATGATGAACCGGTCCAGAAACTCTTGAAATACAATGTTCACATGTCCCATGAACACAGCTGGTGCATTCATAACCCCAAACAGCATCACTACAAAATCGAAGTTCCCATAACTACACCTAAAAGCCGTATTCAATATGTCACTGTTCATTACCCTCAGCTGATGATATCCCGATCATAGATCAATCTATGAAAACCAACATGCTCCCCTTAGCAGGTCGAAGAGATCATCTATTCTTTGAAGGGGATAACGGTTCTTGAAAGTTACCTGATTCAACCTTCGGTAGTCTATGCATATCCTGATACCACCATATTCCCTCTTCACGATCAAAACTGGAGCACCCCATGGTGACACACTGGGTCGAAAAAAACCCTTCTCCATCAGATCGTCAATTTGAATCCGCAACTCCCACAACTCCGAAGGTGCCATATGATAAGGGGCCATCGAAATCGGATGGGCAATAGGATGTAAGTATATCCCGAACTCAACGTCACATTGGGGGTAGAGTCACAACCTCCTCGGGAAAAACATCAAGGAACTCCCCAACAACCTCTGGGAAATCCATCATCCATGTATCAGCTGAAACCACTGATAACCCGCCTAACAAGGAAAGGGGAGGCTTCACATAACAGCTTCCCACTTGATAGCTCATCTCGCCAGCAAATGCTACACGCTGCCCATCCACGTCAGAGAACATGGATCTTCTTCGGAAGCAGTCGATAACGGCACTAACAGAAAACAGCAAGTCGATGCCTAGGATGAATTCATATAGTTTCATCTGTAGAAAAAGAAGATCCCCACTAGATTGATGTGGTCCCAACATCAGCCCACATCACCGAAAAACACAAGATACGCTGGTCTGACCTCCAAATGATGTACTCTGCACTTGGGGTACAGAAAGTTTCTCTACATCTAGACCCAAAGTATTGGTTAGACCGGGTGAAACAAAGGAGTGCGAAGCTCCCGAATTGAACAATGCATAAACGAGAGTGCTGAATAAACAAATCGTACAGCGCACCAACTCTGGTCCTGCTAGAGCCTCCAACTCTGATGTGTGCAACTGTCCACGCCTAGCTCCTCTACCTCTATGATGTCGACCACCTCCCCGACCATGCCATGGTCAAGGTCCCTAAGGAGAAACATGAGGTCGGCCTCCTCCTTCTGCTGTAAGGGTCTCGCCGGCAACTGGTGTTGTTGAGGTTGGTGCTGAACCAACCCACCTCCACCGTACTGAGCTTGGGTCGGGCACCGACTCTGAATGTTCTTGAAACCTCCAAAAACGAAATAATTCGATCATGGGCTCATGAAAAAGGGACAAGGACCCAAAGATCAGTATTGGAACTATTGGGGCCTGCTCCCTAGTGGCCTTAATCTGGAAGGTCCTGTAGCAGGAGACCTGCTGCTGACTGCCTTCCCCTTCGACGAACCAAGCTGGATCCCCTCTTGTGGTGAAACTTCCTACGATTGCATCCTCTATACAACCTCTACCTTCGTCTATAATGAAAATTACATTAGGATGGTGAAGGGGTGACAACATACTGGAGCGAAGGATGAGGCGCCTCCTCCAAACGTCTCGGCTGAGACTCCTAATCCGGAAAGAGATCTGGAGAAAAGTGTAGGAGATCCTTGAACTTGATCCCCAACTCTCGTACTGACATACTCCCCTCCTCGAGGGAGATTAACTCTTGCCGCTTCTCGGCCATGATCATGGAAGAAAGGAATTCCCCTCAGAACTCCTTCTCAAAGTCAGCCCGCGGAACCTCTGCCTCTTTTTTCTCCTCGAGGTAGAGCGTCCACCACTGATGCGCCATACCTCACAGCTGACTGATTACTTGGGGAACCCAGTATTCCCTCGGAGCACGGATCAATGTAAAAGTGATTCCAAGCTCCTCAAGCCACCCCTTTATCTCCATATTCGAAGTACTACCCTCGTACATATTGAGGGTTTGTCATTGGAAAGAACGAAGAGTCTTCTGCCACTGGCCATCTTCCTCCTCTCGGTCAATCCTCAAATGATCGACCACATGAATCTGCTGGGCCTCGACTGTCTGAGTCACCCCAAGATGACGTCCAGGTGCCATAGCTATACGGTAAACAATGATCACCTATACTCAAGTGGCAAGGAAATTTCTCAGGGATTCATTTTATCATTTTATTTTAATTTCTTTCCCAGAACACCCAAATCAAGTAATAACACCATCATGATTATGCATGTACCTTTCCTAGGCTCTCTACCTAGTAATCAATGTAGTCTCAATTGGTCATTCGGTAGGCTCAGAGTACTGTCATCGGATCACGGGGGGCCCTAAAATCTCGTGTCCTAGACGGTCTTCCACGGCCTATGTCATGAACCATGATCAGCCAACACTGTTGCCCTACTATCCCATGAAATACTCACTATGCCTAAATCCAGACTACATCCTATCTTTCGACCATCACCTCTCACAACATTCTGTCATGACCCTCTCCCACCAAAGATGCCCCTCCTAAGCTGGAAATGGTGAAAGGGAGATAATGACCCCTGATTCCCGCCTCCAGTAGGCCCCAGAGTGGAGACTAGCACCAAGGGTATATGTTTTCACAAATATTGGAGGCATTTCCCTTTTTTTTATTTATGATCAAAAAATAGGATGAGTCAAACACCAAAAGAAAAAAAAACAAGTAAATGGAAATAAACCCAAACCAATCCCACATGGATGTTTAAAATATTACGAAACAAGGTACAAGTATAAGAAAACTCAAAAGTACATTACCAAAAGAAACAAGAGTACAACAACTGCAACAACTCCGACTGTCCCGATTAGTAGGGTCTTGAGCAGCCCTGGTAGTCCTCCTGGAAACCTGAAAGTAAACATAGGGTGAGCATATATGTATACTCAGTAGGGAAACCTAATTCTCTCGTGAACAGGTGGGGAGACATCCTAAAGACCCTTGAGTATAATAGAAGAAACCAAAACCTACTAAGGAATTCTATCCTCCCAACCTTACTAGTCACACTCACCAAAAAAACAAAACAACCAGTAGTAATATATTAGAACAAGAGTATTGGGTACCCCACACCATTTACCACTAGTTAACTGCTCTTCCTAATGCCAAACGTCCTGATGCTACCACACTCTTCTCGCCCGCACACACCAGGGCCTCAAGAACCACATATCCCGCCCGCACACATCTAGGCCTCACAACCACATATCCCGACCGTACACATCTGGGGCTCACAAACCACATATCCCACCCATACACACCTGGGCCTCACAAACCACATATCCCCCCTACACACACCTGTTCCTCACAAACCACAATCACATCCCCACCCAAACACACCTGGGCATCATCCCAAATATTCTTGGGAACAGTAAACCTGCCCAAAGAGTCTTGGGCTAAAACCACCCCAAACGAAACCTACCTGAAGTGTCCTGGGTGTAAGGATTCCTCAAGCCATCACAGCCTATGGAAGAAAGAGCAAGAAAGAGCTAGTAACTAAGGAGAAAACACCCTCTCCCATGAAATTGGAGTGTTCGGAACTAAGTGGTGAACATGGGTGTGGTGCAACAAATCACAAAGATATAGATACATATATATATATATACACCAAACACACATCCCAACCTATAGATTCTAAATAGAGAAACTGAGAAGGTGCCTCGGTAATGCTACTATGAAGCATACAAAAAACAATCCCCAACCCATTTAGGTTTTATGTTTCAATAGTATTTGTTTATTAGTTCCTTAACTACTGGGAAACTAACCACAACCAAACTAGATCAATCATTTGTAAAACATATCCCTGTCAACCACAAAAAAAGTTAGATAGAACATAAGCAACACATAACCAAGCTTTTTATCATCAATCAATCCACATTAATTGTTCCCACGTTTAATTCATTATCATTCCCCACAGTTCATTTATCAACATTCCACTTTCTTTTAACATCACAACCCATCACTACAGCCCTGCTACCATTATAACCACATCTCCAAAACCGTTTCATAAAACAAAGCTTGTGCCACATCATCGACCCTTTAATTAAATTTACCGCAGCCCCGCTTTTCGTCCTATTCGTAACAACCCATGGATCACCTCCCCCCCCCCTTCACACACCACATAACCATGACAACACCCACATGTTCATTATTCCAATTTTTTCAACCGGGTGGATCACAGAAGGGTTCCAGATTTTAATCAACCAACTTTACGTGATTAACTAAATTCCACATTCCACAATGTTCCATTCACAAAAACAGTCTATAAATGAAAGAGAAACATTTAATTGTGCATGAAAAGGCCCCCAACAACCGTGATTTTCCGTAGACATAAGCCTATTAAATTCACAACATAACAATAGGATAAACAAAGATAAACATAACAAATTTCCCAATCCCCGTTCATTAACTAGTTATTATCATCATTAAACTGGTTCAACAATGTCTTGTGAAAGAAATAGGACACCCATCCTGCATGATGCAAAAATTAGAGAGATGAAGGTAAAATCCCTACCTAAACAAGTTTTTATCACAAAGATCCCCATAAAAACTTTAGAAGACATCCTTCGTCCTTCGTCACTTCTGTCAAAACCGAGAAAAACCTCCTCAGGTGGAAGCTGGGAAGAAAAGGCCAAAGGGAAGAAATAGATACAAGATCATAAGTTTCATCTCCTCATTACAATCCCTTGGCCGCTGACAGATCGTAAATCCGAGCTCATATGATGAAGTTATGGATGAAAGGATCATTGGAGTCTCTTGGGAGAGCTCCGGTCTGAGGAATGAGGAGGAGAGGAATGATTTTAAAAGTAGGAGAGGTCCCCTAATTTTATAGGTGATAAAAACTAAAGTACAAGGCATGTAAATCCTATTACACGGCGTGTACTAGGCCATTTCACACAGTCTCCACGCGGCTTCCAACACGACATTCAACACGGCACAGGACCATTGACTGGTCAACACACGGTTTGAGGGTAATGCATACACAGGGAGGAACTACACGACGTGTAGCATGGGCTACACAGTGTGTACACATTTATTTCACATGGAAAGGAAACACATTAAACACAGCACATGGACGTTGACTTGTCAACACACAGTTTGACGGTAATACGTATGCGGGGAGGAACCACACGACGTGAAGTATAGGCTACACGACTCGTACTCATTTATTTCATGCGGCAATGACACGCCTTCAAAACGGGGTATACCCGACAAGGTGGTTCATGTTATGTACTCACACTACACGGTGGGTAGTTAACAAATTCTGAAAAGTGTGGTAAAATTCCATTATATCCTCCAGAACACTTCATGACCTTCTTTTCGACAAAGGAAAGGGTCGGAGTGGTCCGAGCCATTACACTGACAGAATGAATACTCCATGTTTTAATGATATTGAATAATGAATAATCAATACAAAATAATTTCATGTCATTAACACGTTAACTTTTCCCATTAATGTATTGGCTCATCCAAACGATCTCTTTTCTCAGATGATGTATATAAATTTATTACCATGAAGTATTGGTTCAAGATGTAAAAATAATATTGAATCCAAATGAAACTAAAAATGAATAAAATCTCCAAATTCGCTACTTGTAGAGATTTAGGATGATATCTCAATGAATCTTCCTAATGTCAAATGGAAAATTATGCTTAAATATCTCTTATACATATTCTCTTTTCCTTATTAATATTGATACAATAACCCCCATTTTTTAATATTATGATGTCTATTTTTTCTATATTTATATTTATTCATATCTCTTTGATGTTCATCTAAACATTCAAGTGAGATGATTTAGTTCATTGTAAAATGAATTTTTTTAAACATCTATCGTCGCTTTATTATTCTTTAGGTTCCCACAACTATTAACACATATGATATTGGTTTAATTTTCCTTTAAAATGTTTTTATCTGAGATATTGGGTTTCTATTTAAGCAAATGGATTAATTTTTCTTAATTTTTTCATGGTATTCCACTAAATAAAAGAGTGAAATAAAACCATATCAACCATTATTAAAAGGATGAGACATATGGGATTTATTGTTGATGTAGTGTAGAACTACATTATAAAGGTTTCACTTTTTAATTTTCAATTTAGTAACTCTTACACACACTTTATTTTAATTTTTTCCATCATAAACAAAATTATTTCTTAATAATCAAATTTTCTCTTCACTGTAAAAAATATTAGGGAAATTAACCCCTCCAACATGTCATTTAATGTATAACATATCCTTTACTGCTCAGATAATCCTTTAATATATCTATTATTACATAAAGGCAGTTAATTGAGAAATAATAATATTTGGTCACATCTAAACATCACTGTTAACACATATTGATCTCTTTTTCGTGATTATATACATCAGAATGTTGTGATCTATATGCAAGTCAATACTATAACAATAGAGGCAATTCCATGAAATATAAAATTAAAACATTACTATTGAATACTCCAAATCATTAATTGGGTGGTTCTACCCATGTATCATATATTTCCGTGAAGAATATGAAATAAATGCATTATTTTTTAGGACTAAAAAACTAGATCATTCTTTCAATCTCAACTATATGTCACAAAACCTTCACAACATGAGCCTAGAGTGAGTGAATATTCAATTATTAGCCACTTCTTGAGATCTATATGTATTTATATACATATATCCATATAAAAAATATTTACTACATTTTGTATTAACATATTAAGTGGGACAAAAAATTGTGATATTTTTCTATAAAGTATTTCACAATGTAATTTTATTCGAATTGTACTACATATTTTGTTGATACATTAGGGAATGGGCCATTCCTCAACTTAATATTACTTTTATGGTTCTATAATAATTTCATCACTTGAGATCAGATTCCCCAAGAATGATATTTGGATCCAAACATTATAATTACTTAAATTGGAAAAAAATTCTCCTTTTATAATGTCCACTAGAAACATCCTTTGATTCTATTCATGTTCTTTCATTTATATTGAGTATATGATAATGTATTCAATAAATATTACTATACACTTATCATGGTATTATTTATGGACTATATTTATCAATTTATGGAACAATTCAATGACTACCAAACATTGGGATCTAGAGCCTACCTACTTCATACTTGGGGTGCATTCCTGATTGCCCAAGGTTAGAAACTGGTAGTAGAGTCTGATTACATAACCACTGGGAATGATTTCTACAACTATAAACAACTGGATTAATAAAAGAATATCCATATGAATGTAAAAAAGGAAAATAATATACAATATGAAACAAAAAAAACATATTAAAAATTTTCACAATGTATATTTATAAGGAATGTCATGGAAATATCAAAATATATAAATAAATTGAAAATGACCAAACAAGTTCTAAAATGCTAACGGAACAAACTAAAATATATCTCATCATAGGATAAACTCCTCGAGTCCTCATATCCTCCACATGATGACCCTAGATGCTTTCAATCATTAACATACATAGAATTTATACACCATTTTCCATTAACAGATTCCAAAAAAAGATTTAATATATTAAGAAATAAAAAGGGAAGGTCTTAGGCCCAAATCACTATAAGAGAACAACATGAATATATTTATATCTATTTAAAAACATGAAAACTAATATAAATCATTTTAAAAATGATTTTATAAATAATGTTATTTTTAATAAATAATATCATAATAAAATAATCCATTTTATTTCACAGGGGTTTTCACAAAATATAAAAATCCTATAACATCATGGAAATGAAATAGGGCTTCCAAAATATTTATCAATATTACTCAATGTAATAAAATTATCCACCGAAAAAAAATTCTCCGCACTCCCCAACAAGTCCAAAATGATGTCACACAATCAAATACCATTGCATAAAAAATTAATAAAAAATGGGAATAAGAATTAACATAGGATATATATTTTTACTAATTGGATTTTAATTTTATTCGTAGACAAAACATCATTACAAAGAAAAATTTGAAAAAATATGGGAATAAGAAAATGTATATATCAAACTAACATTGACCTATAATAATGTAATAAAGCATATAGAACCAATAGAGAATAGTTAGTATGCACCCTATGATGTAACCATAATTATTTAGTAAAAATTTATATCATATAAATTTTTATAGTTATATAGTCTTACATAACATGTTCTAAATTTCTGACAGTTATCTCAGGCTCAACCCCAAGAGTGCCCTCGGTTTCATGGATAACAATTTTAAGATCTCATGGTCACCCTTGCCAAATGATCATCCAGTCCCATATAAAATAATTGATACTGGCCCAGTCATTATATCCAAAGGTTTTCATGGTCTATGAGAAACAAATTGAAGTTATTATGATCTTTCTACAATAATCCTCTCACATAACCCTGAAAACAAAATTTTATACACATGTTTTGTCATGTGATAATTTTGGTAAAACGAATTCCATTTAAAATTTCACGCACATAAATACATTTAAAAATAAAATTTAATAAATCATATTTCTCATTTTAATACAACACAAAAATAAAAGATAACCATTTCAATTTTAGAATATATTTCCCTTACTTAGGAGAAAACAATTTTTAATATCCACATTTAATTTATTTAAATTCATAACAAACTGGCCTCAAATGAGCTATTCGATATCAAATTTAAATAAATTTATTACCAAAACATATATAGAATCACCAACCATTAATGTACTCATTAATTCCCCTTTAAATGTTTATTAGAAAACCCAAATCCATAGTAATACATTTCATTAATAACCTAGGGTTCACAAAATAGAAACACTTTCTTATAAGTGACAATAAATATTAAATGTTTCTAAAAAACCATTTATCACCTCTATTAAGGATTCAGAATAATTCAAAAAACAATCCAATAGTACTCTAATAAAAAATAAAATTGAAATTAGAATTTAAGGAAACCCTTGTAAAAACAACATAAATAGATACACCAACCACATAATCATTCAAAAACATATCACCAAAAAATAATTATATTTTAGGGGGTTCCTCATACATATAATCCACAAGGCAAACCTAATATTCCCATATAAAACCCATGATTATAACAAAAGGAATTCAATTGTTCACCTCTTCTATGGAGAAGGATTTACAATGTTAAAAAAAGGGAAGTGGAAGAGGGCCAAGGAAGGAATCAAGCTTTACTCATGACAACTCACCAAGAGAGGCACGAGATCATAATATACCTATTAGAATAAGATAATATACCCAATTAAAGGATTGTGTGTGTTTGGGAATAAAGAGAGTGAAAATAGGAGTTAATTTCTTCAATGGACATGGCAGATTCCCCCATATTAAATAGCTTCGATATGCTATATGTTTTGTCCACACATTTTGGTAAATCATGTGATAAATGTGTAAGACCCAAAATAACCAATAATAAAGGATAATGGTTTCCAATAAATCAATTAATAGTTTCTTTATATAATTATATAGTTTTGAAAATGACATTGTCCCCTAAGAATCCTCCGCTTAACAATTAGCCACAGGGTTAGGAAAACCATGTGCTGAACACGATATTGTAGCATTCATACAAAAAAAATATTTTTTATCTCGTGTACCGAAGAATTAGACATACTATCACACATATAAAATAACAACCATCTAGGAAATACTCATGACCTTGGGGGTTTCATTAAATCCCCATGATTCCACATTCATTCCCAGGAAATTCCTTTGTTAAGATAAATGTTAAATAACAAGTCACAATACAACTTCAATGAAGTACAATGTGGTAGAAAATGAATCACTACAAACATTCCTATGAACAAGATTTAATTGAAAAGTATATAACCTAAACCAAACCACTAAATACAAAGGGATAAATGTCCACACTAAGAAAACCATAACCACACAAATTGGTACATGGACCCAAAAGGGAAATTAAGAATTATCATATGTCTTCCCATCATTTGTATATCTAATAAATTTTCGGTCAAGGTAAACCCCTAAAATGAATACATACACTATTGTAATGTATATTCAAAATAGAATGTATATATCAATTCGGAAACAATTCTCATGTTATCAAGGAAAAAATAACAAAAAACAACTCATTTCCAAGGTGGTCGAGCCATAAACAATCATAACACTCACCTCCAAAATAGATAACATCTTGAAATCCCACAACAAGATATGACATGATCTCACGCCTCGAGTAAATGTACTCTATACAAATTCTAAGACCACAACTTAGAACATTATCCCATATAAAACACCACAAATCTAGCACTATTGAGTTATTAATGGCTCATAGACCACACCTTTCCTAATTTCTCCAGTACCAACCCAAAATTCAGTATAATTCATATCAAAAATAATTATTTCAAAATAAGTCATAGGTAAATAATATAATCTAAGAATTAGAATAATATGAAAAAATGGACCATGTTCCAAATATCAAAATCCAACACACCTCATAAATTCGAAGGTCAGAACATAAAACCAAATAACTAAAAAGGATAATCACATAAAATTTTTTAAATCAAATGAATCAATTGGTATTGAATAAAATAAATCATGAAAAATATATTTATATGCCTCATAACATTTCATAAAACACAAAAATATGTTATTTTTCTAAAATAATTTAATGAATAAAAACTTATTGTTTCCTCTTAAAGAAATTTTACCATATGTAAGCCAATATACAGAGTATTGATTTTGCAAAACAGTTTTCTAATGTATTAACATAATTCAATTTAAAATATATTCAAATAACTACTCTCGCAAGGGTATGAGAAAAGTAACCTAAAATTAACATGCATTCCTCAATGGTCTAGGAAAAACAAAGGATCTAGAATGACAAGAGTATGTGACATATACATGTAATAACTAGTGTAGTTCCAAAAAACAATCATAAGACGCAATAAAACATTAGAGAAATCCAATTAGGAATAAAAAGTTATTCAAACTAACTAATTCCATTTATAAAATAAAAAAGTTAAAAATTTCCATTAATAAATGAAATCAAACGTGAAGATTCTATTCAATGTTTGTATTCCCACCTAAAAACATTTGTTCAAATAAAATCACTGAAAATCCATTTTTAAAAACACCTTCCAAATAAGTTTTCAAAAATGAATAAAATAATAATTTTAAAACGAAATAATTATCAATTAATACAATAAATGTTTTTTAAAACGCCACTAATTTTTAAGATCATGTCATGATCGGGGAAGAAAATTTTAAATACATCTATCATTTTTAAAAAATACTTTAAAAATTTTCCGAAGTGCACTTAACATTAACTAAACACTTGAGTCCCATAAGAATAAAATATGGAAGTTGAAAACACACTTAACATTTCATTTCATAACCCATACAAGCTAAAAAAACCCATATAACAACTAAACCACCCAACACTCACGGGTTAAAAAATAACTCTTTATAAATTTTAAATGATAAGGAACTCAAGGCATGACATACCTCTTACATCTGATTCCACTATATTCTATTGGGGAAGTCACCTCCCTATAATGGATAAATCCCTAGATAACTATAATATATCACCAATATAATCTATAATACATGTTGACTCCACCAATAGAATGTTAAACCCACCCCCTACCCCATGGAATGAATCCATCACTGAAAAACCATAAGAAAAACACCCTCTCATTCCTCTACGTTGTTATAGGAGGAGAATATCAAAAAACAAAAACAATACTGAGATCAAATTCTCATTATCCTAAAAAAAACATGTGATATGCTTACTAAGGGAACAAAAAAACTATTCAAAAAACTATTGATTTTTTAACTACATTGAATTTTTTTTTTGAAACACAACCATTGCAATTATTGTTGTCACAAAACCTCAACCTATTATAGAGACCCATCACTATAATTACTCAATTAACCCATGGATAAACACCCTTATTTTTAATAGGGATCCAAAAAATTTCAATTAATAAAAATATCACACTATATTCAAATAAAATTGTAAAATTATTTCAAAAAAACATTATATCATTCTATGAACCCTAAAATAGGCCACAAAAAGTATCTTGAGCATAGTTCCCCCCTTCACCTTATAAATAAAATTTCAAATATAAATATTAAAACAACCGATGTTAAGGTAAAAAAATTCATAAAATACTTCTATTAATATAAAATTTTAAAAATCAAATCCCTCTAATATTTCATCATTTTGAAATAATATGTATTTATATAAAAATGAAATCATTAAAATAATTTCAACATAAAAGACATCTGGATTGTATAAATTAAATATTCCAAATAATATTTTTCAAAGACAAGACATGTAAAGACCCGTAAATTTCAAGTAAAATTTTTTCATATATTCTTTGGGAATTTACGAGTACACAGTTTCTAACACCACCTGATTCTGAGGCCCGGTGTGCTCGGAATCAATTTCCGATGTTTAGCTCTGGTACATTCAGTGAACGAACGAGCGAGTTTTTCTAACTTTTGAATAGGTGCTCGGAATCGAAATCCGAGGGCACCGATAAAACCGCTACGCCGGTAATTGCATAAGAAGACTTTAACTGGAGTTTCATTTTCTCTAGAAGAGTTTTTTAAAAACATGGTTTAAGTGTAAGTGAAATAAAATTGTGTTATAAATATTATTTATCCTTTCTAGGTGGTTTATTCCTTGGTTTGGGAGTTGGGGTGGGACCCACTAAAATCCTAACCCCTCTTGATTAGGATATTTGTGAGGTGGATCCCACATGAGCCCCACCCCTTCAAATTCCCTAAATCCTATAAAACCCTCTTAAATTATGTGACACTCCCTAACATTAATGTTTCCAACTTTACTCCATTAAATTTTGACAACTGAAGATTAATTCAATTAAGTGAATTCAAATTTTCATTTTTGAAAAATCATGGCATGAGTAATAAAATAAGGCAAAAGACTTATTTTATTTTGGTTGTTTCATTGCGTGGAGATTTTGGAGAGAATACTCTATGTCCTGAAGAACATCATCTTCTACGTTGATGAATTCCAAGACTTCGACGAAGAATGTTGTCACGTTGTTCCATCTTCACTCCGTGTAAATGAAAGGGAGACGCCGCTTCCTCCTCGGACGTTCTCCATCGACGTAAACTGAGTCTCACCCCGCGACACCATCTTCTGCGATGCCTTCTTCTGTGACGCAAGATTTCGTGATCTTATTTGAGGTAGGGGTTTTTACTTTGATCAAGTTTGGTTATCATCTTCGTGAATTATTAAGACCGCTCGTTATCGTTATAACGGGAGGAGGTCGGACCGTACAAACATTGCTGATCCTCCTCCCCATTTCATCTTGATCATCGTGAATCGTGATGGCAAAGATGGAGCGGTGCCATTGCTTCATGCGGGATCGGAAGAACCACGACTGGAGAGGGCCGCGGCGAAGGGGCGGGGTGCCGCGTGCCGCGCCGTTGAAGCGAAAGGAAGTCGCGGCCAGGAGAAGGTCGCGGCGGTGGGGCGCAACGCCGTCGTGCCGTGCCTGAGCATCTAGCTGTCGCGGTGGAGGGGCGCGGCGCCGTCGCGCCGCACCGGTCAGAAAAGGGCCGCGCCGGAGTAGTAGGAGGCGGCCGGCAAAGCCGGCCGCCAGCGCATCTGAATGCGGGACCCAAGAGGGTCCCACAGCAGCTCTCCGGCCGGCCAAAACAGCCGGCTGTTTCCATGAAAACCGGGGGTTTGAAAACCCCGACAGCAACCTAGGGTGGACCCCACATGGGTCCTCCATTTCTAGAAAATATGGGGTAGTTCCCTCCCCCCCTTCCGCGTCCGCCCGCGCTGGGTCGGCTGAACAAGCTGGGTCGGACCGCACGCGCCGGGCCGGACCGCCCGCGCCGGGCCGGGCCGCCCGCGCTGGGCTGGGCCGTCCGCGTCAGGCTGGACCGCCCACGCCGGGCCGGACCCCCCATTTCGGGCCGGTCCGGGCCTCACCCAACCGGGATAGACCCGAACCTGGTTCGGGTCGACCTAGTTCGGGCCGACCCAGGGGGTATTGGGCCGGGTCAGACCGGGCGCAAACCCCCTATTTACGGATAGATCTATTCAAAGGCCCATAAATTGGGATACGGAATTCCTATCGATTCACCGCCAGTTGAGTTGGGATCCTTGGAACGATACGGTCGTTTCAGTATATTAAAATTAGGGTTTCGGAGAACTTTGGGTATGGTCGGGTTGGATCGAACACGAAACCAACCAGGCCCTTGGAGCAGAAACGCTTATATCATGAGCTGCGGACGTCTGATTGACGTTCCGTCGACTTCATTGGTTTTCTCTGAGTGAGACAGTTCATTTGGATTACTCCTCTTGAGGTGTGGACTCATATAGAGTATGGTCAAGTTGGTTTTAGCTTAAAAACCAACAGGGTCCCTAGGACAAAAAAGCCAATAACTCTCAGACCGGGCATTCGATTGACGCGTCGTCTGTCTCTTTGAGTTCCTTTTGATGAGACATAACTTTGTGGTACATCATCTATGGACTTCGTAATAGTTTTTGTATCAACCCTTTGGCTCGTAGAGCGGACCCTCCTGGAATCGAGCATGCTGTGTGCGGGATCCCTAGAGCTGGCTGCCACTACAATGACTTCTGTACTGGAATCCTCTGTGGGTTCGATAGTGATAAATTTTGTACTGGAATCCTGCGGGAGTTCAACGATGATGACAACCATACTGGAATCCTCTGTGGGTTTGGCGGTGATGACTACTGTACTTGTATCCTACATGGGTTCGACAATATTGACCACTGTTGTAGTGTCCTCTGTGGGTCCGACAGAGTAGGTGGACTAGTATCCTACGTGGGTCCAACATCTTAGCTGGTCTTGTATCCTTTGTGGGTCCCATCTAGATGAATCAATAACTACATATGATCAATGCTTTTTCTTTACAAATGATGTATACCTGTGTGAGATGAGTCTTGACTTTCCATCATTATCATTGATGTGGCTGACATGCATTTCTGTTTGGACTGGGTTTTACTTTCCTATATGGACTAGGATGTACGATCCTGTGTGGACTGGGTTATACCTTCCTATGTGGACTGGGTTGTACTTTCCTGTGTGGATTGGGTTATAATTTCCTGTGTGGACTGGGTTTCACTTGGGCTTGTGAGTTAGAGAAGAACTGGAATTGATGACTTAGGTATATGTATGGGCATATACCTAAGTGGAGACAATTGATACATCATGTGGTGTATCTTTCCTATGGTTTATACTTTTTGGATTTTGGGAGACCATTGGGGGTCTCGGGGTCCCTACTGAGTATCGTATACTCACCCCTACATGGGCTATGCCTGCACTACGTTGTCTTGGTTGCAGACAACGGACAACGCTGATCATAGTTGAGGCATGTGGACCGGGACGGTTCCTGGAGGTGGACCACTTGGCGGGATGTACTCAGAGTGAATAACTATAACCGTGGAGCCGACGAGACTATCTGTACCCACCCTTTAGGTGGGAGTTCCGTAGGACAACTCGGTGGTTGCTACTTTACTTTTCAGCTATTGTACTTCCTTTTTCTCAGTTTTACTGTACTTTTAGTTGGGTTTGTATACTGGCCCATTCACATTCAGCACATTATTTTGTACTCAGTTTACAAAGTGTATACTTCAGCTTGCATACTCTGTGGTGTTTGTTTTCTTACGTAAAGGGAAATCCTTCCCATGTATCGGGATTTTTTCCTTTGTTTCTAGTCGCCAGCCCCTGGCCTATGGAAGACGGGCTTGGGGTATTCATGGCACGTGCCCCGACGATGGGTCGTGGAAAATTGGTATCAGAGGGGTTCGGTTCTACCTTAGAACCGAGGACTCTGATTTTTATTCTATGTAAAGCAATGGTGTTAAGGGTATTGACTGTGGTTATTAGTCCAGTGTGTCCAGTGTTGGTGTAGTGGCTGACGTATCCATACACCTGGACCCTAACTTCTGATTTCTGACTCAGTGTATGAAAACATTGATTGCATGTGTGTTTCAAAAGTTTCCATAGTTATTACTTTGTGTCAGCTCACCGGGTATACTGTAT
The DNA here is from genome assembly GCA_963277665.1 of Viscum album. Classification (NCBI taxonomy): domain Eukaryota; kingdom Viridiplantae; phylum Streptophyta; class Magnoliopsida; order Santalales; family Viscaceae; genus Viscum; species Viscum album. The sequence goes on from OY728128.1 coordinate 475,570,509, forward strand.
TAACTGTGGCGCACCTGTTCCTTTTCAGGATGGACCCACGATGGAAGCCAGCCATGGATCCCAGTTACGTGCGAGATGGAAGCCCACCGAGCGACGAGGCCTCGGTGGAGGGTTCCATTACAACTTAGGAACCGGCGATACCTCTACCCGCAGAGCCACCAATTCCACCGGCCCCCGCAGCTGAGAGTGCATGTCGCCTAAGTGTACTGCACGAGTTTCAGTGTCAGAGACCGCCCAGGTTCCGTGGGGAGATAGACCCTCAGGCAGTCAAGGAATGGCTGGAGGCTGTTGTTCGAGTCTTCAGATTGGTAGGGCCACCAGGTGACCTCATGGTGATCCTTGCAGGGAGTCTCCTGCACGCGGAAGTAGGTAGATGGTGGACCATGTTGCTCCAGGTGCATGACGAGGCATATCTTCTTTGGTCGGACTTCGAGATCCTATTCCGCTTAGAGTTATTTCCAACCACCCTCTATGTGGTGGGCATTCCGTAGTTATTGCAGCTGCGGCATGGCAGCATTACGGTATCCCAGTACTCGGCGAGGTTTAACGACCTCTCACGCTACCCCACGGACATGGTATGTGACCCATTCGTCCGAGCTGGGAACTTCGATCAGGGACTGAGGCATGCTATTAGAGCTTTAATGATATCCCTCAACATCCCAACACAGGCGGAGCTGCTCGAGAGATCCCTTCTAGTGGAAAATTTTCTTGCTGAGTAGTTACCAGTGGAGAGACCCTCCGCCGGATGACCCGCAACGGAGTCTTCTGCAGCCAGCAGTAGATAGATGATGTAGAGGACCAAGAGGGCTAGACCATCAGGGGGAAATCTCAGGAAAGATGTTCGGTTGTGTGAGGAACTAGGAACAGAGCCTACTATACGAGGAGCAGGCAGTGCTATGCATGCGGTGGGCAGGGTCACATTGCTCGCGACTGCCCGACCCACCCTGTAGATAAGCAGCATGCGATAGATGGACCTCCCAGGAAGAGGTTCGAACATGGCGGTCCACATGGAACAGGAGGAAGAGGAAGAGGAGTTGGCCGAAAAGCGGGTGGTGGTCGACGCATTGAGGCCCTACCACAACCACCACCAGGAATACCACCCTGACCGTAGGGAACATGGGTAAAAATGAGAGCTTAGTATCAGGCAGCTAAGGCCTACCACCAAGGAGCTCCGGGAGCAAACGGACAGAAGCGAGACTAGCTCCATACATGGACACATTTTTTCATGACGATTCTAGCTATGTTGATGTTTTGTTTGTGGATGCTTTGTGTCATTGTACCTTGGGCTGTAGTAATAAAAGACACATGTTCTTGTGACGTTCTCATCCCGAAGCTTTTTATGAAGTGTAAACTGAGAGGTTCCAGTTAAAACCATTGACTTGACCCTCACTTTTGAGATTCCAACTTGTGGAGACCTAGTGACCACACACTGCTGCCGACAGTATGACTTGACCCTTGGAGGCGAGAGTAACAATTGGATCTCTTGGTAGTAGTGTCAATGCCTTACGACGTCGTCCATGGAATGAAATAGTACCACTCATGTCAGTATTGACTATATTAGGAAAATGACGTGGTTCATCCAGGGGATGACACCAGATTTCTCTTTTCGACAGAGGAGGAATCCCAGCAGCTCATATAGATCATAGATTAAGGAGGGTGGGGTTATTTTCTTACAAATGGCTAGTCTCACCCATTGTTCGTCGAGCGAACGGATTATGGTTCTCACCAACTCAACAGTCTCAGGTGTATCTTTTTCAGATGTTCATGAACCTGAGATAGCAGCGATGGATTGAGTTCCTCTAGGACTATGACATCGAGATAGTTTATACTCCTGGAAAGGGGAACGTTGCAGTGGATGCTCTTAGTAGGAGATCGGGCATTCAGCTGCTAGGTGTGGCAAGGAAACAGCTGGCCATTTTTTCCGATATCCTTTGCGGATAGTGTTGGAGTGAGTACCTGTAGAACCAGAGATGGTTCAGGCTACGACGTAGAAGGTTCAGATCATCCTGGAGTGGATGAGGACTGCATAGACTAGACAGAATTCCTATGATGTTCGGAGGCGAATACCACTGGTGTTCGAGGATGGCGACCACGTTTTCTTAAGAGTCTCACCTCAACGTGGATTACAGAGATTTGGCTACGGCGGAAAGTTATCTCTGCGCATAATCATACCTTTCTAGTTCCTCAGCAGGGTAGGCGAGGTGGCTTACCGCTTGTCCCTTCCACCTCAGCAGCACCGGGTGCATGACGCCTTTCACGTATCTCTGCTGAGGGGATATGTGAACGACCTGAAGCATATCATCTACCACGGGGAGCTGGAAATCGATGACAGGGTGACGTTTGCAGAGGTCCAGGTGGATATTGAGGATCTATTGGAGCGGGTTCTATGTGGAAGGTCGATTCCTCTAGTGCACATCAGGTTGCAGCACAGGAACCTCCAGGAGAGCACTTGGGAGTCGGAGGCTCAGATGCCTACATAGGTCCCACATTTGTTTCCCTAGTTTGTGATGTATCTTTACGGGGACGTAATGCCCCGAGGAGGTAGTAATGTAAAGAACCGTAAATTTAATGGAAATTTTTTTCTTAAATTCTTTGGGAATTTACGAGTACGCAATTTCTGACGACACCTGATTCCGAGGCCTGGTGTTCCCGGAATCAATTTCCAAAGTTTAGCTCAGGTACGTTCAGTGAATGAAAGAGCAGGATTTTATAAATTTTGAACCGGTGCACGGAATCAAAATCTGAGATCACCGATGAAACTACGGTGCTGGTATATGCTTAATAAGACTTTTACTGGAGTTGCGTTTTCTCGGGAAGATTTGATTAAAAATGTGTTTTAAGTGTAAGTGAAATAAAATTGTGTTATAAAATTTATTTCTCCCTTCTATGTGGTTTATTCCAAGGTTTGGTAGTTAGAGTGGGACCCACTAAAATCCTAACCCCTCTTGATTAGGATATTTGTGAGGTGGGGCCCACAAAAGCCCCACCCCTTCAAATTCCCTAACTCCTCTAAACCCCTCTTAAATTATGTGAAACTCCCTCAAATTAATGTTGCCAACTTAACTCCATTTAACTTTGACAACTCAAGATTAATTAAATTAATTGAATTCAACTTTTGAATTTTTAAAAATGTTGGCATGAGTAATGAAATAAGGAAAAAACCTTATTTTATTATGGTTGTTTCATTGTGTGGAGATATTGGAGAGAATACTCTAAGTCTTGAAGAGATTTATCTTCTACATTGATGAACACAAAGACTTCGACGAAGAACGTCGTCACGCTGTTCCATCTCCTCTCCGTGTCAATGAAAGGGATATATCGCTTCCTCCTTGGACGTTCTCCATCGACGTAAACAGAGCCTCACCCCGAAACTCTGTCTTCCGTGACGTAAGCTCGTGCGATCTACTTTGAGGTAGGTTTTTTTCCTTCGATCAAGTTCGGTTATCAACTTCGTGATTTATTAAGACCGCTTGTTATCGTTGTAACTGGAGGAGGAAGGACCGCACAAACATGACCGATCATTCTCCCCATTTCATCTTGATCTTCATGAATCATGATGGCAAAGACAGCGCAGTGTCGTTGCACCGCGCGGGAGAGGGAGAACCGTGGTGGGAGCGGGCCACGACGAAGCGGCAAAGCGCTGTCTTGCCGCGCCGGTGAATCCGAAGGAAGCCACGGCCCTGAGCATGTCATGGCGGTGGGGCGCGAAACCATCGCGCCATGCCATAGAATCAAGGGGCCTTGGTGGAGGGGTGTAGCGGATGGGCGTGGCGGAGGGGCATGACGGAGGGGCGCAGCTCCATTGCGCCGCATCGGTCGAACAAGGGCCGTGGTCGTTGTCCTCGGCGAAGCAGTAGGAGGCGGCCGACCAAGCGGGCTGCCGACGCATCAGGAGGCGGGACCCACGGGGGGCGTACGACAGCTCACCCGCCGGCCAATATGGCCGGCCATTTCCGTTAAAACCCGGGGTTTGAGACCCCCGGCAGCCACCTACGGCAGACCCCGTAGGGGTCCGCCGTTTCGGGAAAACAGGCCCCCCCCCTTCCGCGTCCGCCCGCGCGGGGTCGGACCGCCCACGTCGGGCCGGACACCACCGCACCGGTCAGATAGATCCGTTCAAATTCCCATAACGTGGGATACAGACCTCCGATTGATGAACAGTCAGTTGCATTGGCATCCTTGGATCGAGGCGGTCATTAAGGTATATTACACTCGGGGTTTCGGAGAACATTGGGTATGGCCAAGTTGGTTCTAACACGAAACCAACCGGGCCCTTGGAGCGGAAACACTTATATCATGATCTCCGGATGTCTGATTGACATGTCATCAACTTTTTTGGTTTCATCATAGTGATAAGGTACTTTTGGATTACTCCACTTGAGGTTTGGACGCAACTGCAGTACGGTCGTGTTGGTTTTAGCTTAAATGCCAACTGGTCCCCTAGGACGAAAAAACCAATAACACTCAGACCGGGCGTCCGATTGACGCGCTGTTTGTCGCGTTGAGTTCCTTTTAACGAGATGGAACGTTTGGATTCATAAAATTTTTACTTCGTGACAGTTGATGTATCGACCCCTTGGCTCGTGGAGTGGACCCTCCAGGAATCGAGCATGTTGTGTGCGGGAACCCTAGAGCTTGATGCGACTGCAACCACTTCCCTACTGGAATCCTCTGTGGGTTCGACGGTGAACACTTTGTACTGGAATCCTCTGTGGGTTCGATGATGATGACGACCTTACTGGAATCCTCCATGGGTTCGGCTGTGACGACTACTATACTTGTATAATATGTGGGTCTGACTGTATTGACCTCTATTGTAATATCCTACGTGGGTCCGACAGAGTTGCAGGACTAGTATCCTACATGGGTCCGAGAGCTTAACTGATCTGTTATCCTACATGGGATCCAGCTAGATGAATCAGTAATTACATCTGATCATCTATTTTTCATTACAAATTATGTATACCTGTGTGAGGTGATTCTTGACATTCAATTATTATCATTGATGTGATTGACTTGCTTTCCTATGTGGACTGGGTTGTACGTTCCTGTGTGGATTGGGTTGTATTTTCCAATGTGGAATGGGTTGTACCTTCCTGTGTGGACTTGGTTGTACTTTCCTGTGTGGATTGGGTTATGAATTCCTGTGTGGACTGGGCTGCACTTGGTATTGTGAGTTGAAGCAGAACTGGAAATGATGACTTAGGTATATGTATGGGAATATACCTATATGGAGACGGTTGATACTTCTTGTTTTTTATCTTTCCTATGGTTTATCCTTTGTGGATTTCGGAAGACCTTCGAGAATCTCGGGGTCCCTACTGAGTTTCATATACTCACCCCTACATGGGCTATGCCCACACTACGTTGTATTGGATGCAGATGACTGACAGCGTTGATCGTAGTTGAGGCTTGTGGTGCGGGACGATACGTGGAGGTGGACCACTTGGCGGGACGTACTCAGAGTGGACTGCTGGACCCGTGGAGCCGACAAGACTATCTGTACCCACCCTTCTGGTGGGAGTTCCGGAGGATGACACGGTTGTTGTTGCTTTAATTTTCAACTGTTGTACTTACTTTTTCTCAGTTGTACTGTACTATCCATTGGGTTTGTATACTGGGCCATTTACTTTCCAGCACTTACTTTTATACTCAGTTTACTTACTGTTACTTCAGCTTGTGTACTCGGTGGTGTTATTTTTTCTTACATAATGGAAATGCCTTCCCTTATATCAGGAGTTACACCTTTGGTGCTAGTCGCCATCCACTGTCCTATGGAAGGCAGGATTGGGGCAGTCCCGACCCGGGCCCCGAGGACGGGTCGTGAAAAGACACCTCCCTTCTATTCCAAACAACTACATCCATTTTTCAAATTAATATCTCCATTGAAAAATACAAATTATCTTAGAACACATCTGAAATAAAACTACATTCCCTACCACATTCTATAAAAATTGAAATATCAAAATACCCTATAGGATACTATATAAATGGTATAATATATTGGAATAAATTTGAGAGGAAATGGAGGGATAAATTATAGGGGATGAATTCCACTTTTCATAATTTTTCAACATGGTCTTATAAATCATGTGATAACCCAATAATAAGAACTATCATGTTTTATAGCTATGTTGTATTGGGAGTACACAGTTTACCAAAATTATAGATACTAAATATGAAAGAAAGGGATTTCAACCAAAATCACCTTGTAAACATAAACATATCCTTATAATAAATCATACATTATCAAGGATCAGTGAATAATATAAACATCCCAAAAATCCATCAAAACAACCAAAATATAACTCGATATCCTGATTCATGACGAATACACTTATGGAAACATGATTGTATATGTGATGAATAGATAGAAAAAACCTTACCCTCACACTCCACCTAAACCCCAATGATAATATTCATTTTATACTACATAATCACATCCCAAATAATTAAATGTTGATATATGATACCATTTTGAAATAAACCTTTCTAGGAATTCCATCCATCGATCCCCAAAGCTAATTATTTTCCTATTCAAGTCCAGTTACCAATCAACAATTGATAGAATCTAGTTCAAGGGTCTCGTAATATAACATTTGGTAATGATGTCTCCCTTTTTAAAAAATTGGATCAAAACATATTATCAGAACGAACAGAACAAAGTGTAATCATATAACGTAATTAGAAAAATATAAGAAAATTTTTTAGAAAGGAGAAAATAATATTTATCTCAAGAAAAGATAAAACTCAAAATAGTAATGAAAACAAGACAAATCATGGTCTGACTTATGTACCTACCAAAAAACATAATTTTAACCTCTCATGATATGAAATCTTGACTCATTTTCTTCTCTACAAGACTTTATTAGATGGAGGAATCCATAATGAAAATATAAAATAATTTTATATTTCCTTAACCGCACTTAAAAAACATGTATCTATATTCACCTAATGTCACAATTAGGGTGTGCGGAACAAATCCCAAAAGGATACCAAAATGAATCTATTTTATGATTTTTGAAACTATTACAAAAAATAATCCTCTTATAAAAACACACTTTTCATAACCAAGTTCAATTTTCTAAAGAATATCTCTTGTAATCACTCTATTTTTCATTACTTTTTTTCAAAAAAAACATACATTAATATTCTAGATATTAAAATGGGATTCCAAATCATACACAATATGGTTAAATGTAATGATGTAAATCCACAAAGATAAATATTATTAACACACCAAAATAGGGAATAATGGAGAGAATAAAAACAACAATCATTACATAAACAAGTAACAAAAAATGGGTTGGTACATAGATATAGGCTATATATTATATCAAAAATATATTATTTTTAAATTATGGGAGAAACATCATTTCATATCCAAATCATTCATAAATCTGAAAAATGTATATTGATTATATTAAATATTAATGGATATAGAATATTGAAATAAAGCATATATAATCCATTGGGAATAGGTAGTGTGCACCTTGGGATCTAATCGAGATGGACTATTATGACATCACAATATATATTGTTTTCTCTATAGATCAAGATATATAACACATTTTGAATCTCTCGTAATAGTATAGGGCTCAACCTCATGTGCTATAACCTTGTCTTGGATACCATGTTGATGTTATCTCTGTCTCCCTACCTAAAGACTCTCATGGTCCTTTAAGAAGAAATAGTGGATGTGATGGTCTACCTGCACAATGTATCTCATAGTTCTATGTATAAAAATTGAAGCATTAACTACATTCTTAATCTAAGGCCCACATAGTAGCTAATAAAAAAATTATCACTGAAAAATTGTCCCATGAAACAGTCAATACTAAAAATATAACATTCTTGTTACCCAAAAAATGTAATTTCAATATCCTATTGAATAAACCATTATAAATATTTTAAATCAAAACATTCCTCGTGATGAATAATGACCCTTATAAAAAATAATGCCTTCCCCATATGAAACCGAATTTTAAATTATATATTACAAATATATATTATCATAATTTTTTCCCTCACATTATCCATTTTAAATCAAATTTAAAATCTATTTATTACAAAAACAAGTGAAGAAAAAATATTATTGAAATAAAAATTTAATACATATTTAAAATCTCATTGGATTGCACAAATAATCTTCATGATATTTCATCAATAACATCGGTGCACTAAAGGAAACAAATTTTGAAAAACCACATTATAAATCAAAAAGGCAAAAAAAATCCTAGATGAACACAATCATAGACAATGAAAAATTAATTAATCAATTCAATGGAAATATAATAATTGAAAAACATAAGAAAATAATAGATAAAGGGATAAAATAGAAAAATCACATAAACAGAGAAACCAACAATCTAATATCTCTAATGTATGCCCCTATAGATGACCATAACTACAATTTATTAGTAGGGGATATCATATAAAAAATAAAAATTGGACCCCTTATAAAAATCCCTATAATAGCCTTTGGGGATTGTAGTGGAATTAAAATTATTTATATCAAGAACTCTACATAGTTATAAGGGTTAGTAATGGGAAAATAATCATGGAATAAATAAATATATTATCCAATAGAGTAATTTTATCTTGGTTTATATTTTCTTATTTACATAGATATTTGGATCAGATATGACTTTTCATCGGTGCAACGCCCACAAAATGAGGGTTATTATAGTGAGGCCTCATGATCTTTCTTGTTTTACTCAAGGGCATGAGATGCTTTGAGAAATAATAATAAATTTCTTTTTCCTGATTGTTAATATGATCACTATATAATGATAAATATACCATTCCTAGTATAAAAACATATTCAACTAGAGGAATAATTACCATATCAACTAAAAAAATCATCCCACAAACAAAAACATTAGACGTGTTCAACAATTGGGTCGAATTGATTACACAATTTGGTGTTTTCATGGATACATCTATTTAATGGTTAGTGTGGTGATTTAATAGTTCATTAAAACATTTAGGATATTATTTATTGTGTATAAAAGAGGTTAAATAATGGTTTAAATTATTTATTGAATATGAATATTATGTTTTAATACTAAATTTTCATGTTTAACTTCAATAATAGAGATTTCATGAGATTCCCCTTTATTCCATATCACAATTTCTTACTGCCATTGACTTTCCAAAATGTCCGATTTTTTGGTTCATTAGCTTATACAGTTACCTTTCTCTTTACCACTGATGCATTGAACCATATCATAAGGATTAACTAATTGTTTTTTACTGTATCATAATAGATGGATTCTTGAACTCATTAAAAAACATTATCATGATACACATCCCATAAAAACATGAAACACATCATTATACCCTTGAATAAAATTGTAGGACTACTTTTTCGAACATTTATGGAATGTGGGTAGTCATATTTTATTACCAAAATTATAATTATCAAATAATTATTAACTTTTATCCTCTATTATATATTTTCTCTCTAGACCGACAAGACAAGAAGGAATCGTTAATAAATATTTCATCTATTATATCTCATTGGAATATTTCCTCATTCATATAAAACAATAAAATATCTATATCATATGATATAGCCATCATTATGCCACTAATTATGTGGGTAGCCATACATTCAGCATCCAAGAAAACATAGTAGGTATATTGTGTGTTTTTAAGGCTTTCATCGTAGTCCCCAAAAAAATTATTATCTTGTTTGAGTTGAAGTTATTAACTATACATATTTAGAGGGAGAGTGTGATAAAATTAATTATTTAAATGTATTGTCTTGAAATGTTCCCACTCCATTTATTATATTTCATTAATATGAATCATATTCTTGATCAATTTCCACTACCAACCATATTCACTTTGTATGCCAAAAATATCCCATGCTGGTTTCAGTATCTATGTATATTTATGGACTATTTTTATTTTCTATATATTGTTAATCCATTACTACACGATGATGAGATCATAAGATCAAACATTTATCATAATCAATTTTGACATATATAAATCAACATCATGTTATTATTTATTTTGAAAAGGATGGAGTTGTACATGTCTATTTTCATTACAAATAACATTAGTTTTTTATATAAATTTAATTAATTTAATGGCACTTACCTCTATCATATTATGATTTCCATTTGGGAAATCATTACATTTTCCATCAAATATGTTTTTAAAAGATTCCTTCTATTGAAATCCAATTTAAAAAAAAATTAAAAATTAAGGCCAATAATATTGAAACTATTAATAATGTATAACATAAGCTATAATTAAATTAATGAATAAATATGAAATAATCATATAACCTATATTATGAATATCATTATTATAATTTTTGTTATCCATGGACTATTACGTATTTCATTCTCTATCACTATAATATATTTAAATCCTTTATAATTGATTGTAAATAGAATATAATTTCAATATATCATTCTCTTAATTATTTTCTACCATTGCGTGCTGTCTTAGGCCTACTTATATTCCATTAAGACAAGATATAGTTGATACTTTACAATTATTTTTCTATAAAATTACACCTAGGTGGAATTTTACTATTTATATATCCATATTTTATTATCATGGATGTAATTTTATTTGTATGAAAAAAACACTCTATAATTTACAAGTACATAAATATAATTTCCATATAAATATCACTATTTTTTCTGTAGTGTATAAATTATTAATTAAAAATATTCTAAAATGTGAACTAATAAAAACCATAGGAAACCTCCTTTTAACACATGATGATTAAATTTTTAAATAGAATAAATGAATTATAATACATTAAAAAATAAGAATTTTTTTCTATAATGTGTATATTATTTTCATACACCAGCTGTTCAAAATAATAAATACAAGTAATTTAAATCCTTCATCATTTTTCATTGAATATCTCTTATTTTCACCCTGGTACATGTATTCATCAGATGATATATATCCAGAAAGGGTTATTTAAATCATAGTATGGTGATAAATAACATGTTAGTTATTAGACAATAATTAATTGTAAATGTTTTAAAATAAGAGAATAATCACCATCATTAGATCATAAGAACACGAAAATAAACATTACAATTAGGGGATCACATAAAAAAGTCCTGGAATTTTACCATTTCATAAAAATAGAAAATGAAAACATACAATTTTAATACCACAAATAGGATTTTAAAAAAGAGAGAATCATGTTAATGCATAATATATTTTTAACAAGAATAACTCCAAAATGTTGAAAAAATATTTCATCATGTTCAGGTAAAATATATTTAATTCCTTGAGATATATCAAATAAAACAATGCTTGCGAAGGGAATGTAATTATAAAATCACTATCACAATATAAATATCTCATAATATTGTATTCCACATAAAATATTATCATATAAGAACTATCAATCCTTAAAAGAACCCATTGAATGAAATGGGGTTAATAAATATGTCATAAATAATACGTAAATGAATAAATATTGGGGTTCCAAAATCAATAATGGAGATAATACATTGGTATAGAAGTTCATCATTATTTCATGGAGAAGAATCAACTCAAAATATTAATTACATGTTTTATATAATAAATTTTCTGTAAAAATCATTATAGTTGTCCTAGAAATCATTTCAACAAAGTAGAAAAATATATAACATAATGAATAGGAGAAATGCATATAAAATATAAATTATTAATATATTATAGAGGAATTCAATCTGAAATAATGTGATAGAAGAGATTACATAAAATTATGGAGGTTATATTAAGAGTCCCCTGCCATAGAATTCTATTAATTTTATCACATTTTTCAATCCAGATATTAAAAAAATATGTTCATGAAAACATAAAAACATTGGTAACATGTTTTCCTTGTTTCGGACTTGTCAAATTATTATAAATTTATTTTTTTAATAATTTTTATTATCATAGGTGAGAGGTTTTAATAATATATTTTCATTAAAATTTATCATGTTTCCTCGATTTTATTATCCTTGTTTATTGATACGTATACATTAATAAAACTAATAAAAATTTGAATGAAATATATATTAATATATTAATATATAAGTAATAATTTATTTTAATCATCCATAAATTTATTAATTACTAAAGAGATCTATATACCATGTTAGACGTTTAAAAACCATTAATAAGACACTATCAATTGAATATATGAGAGTTGTATAATATATTGAAATTTTGTAAATTAAATCATTATATTAATATAATATCATTATCAAAATTAATAATTTATATTCAATTAATTAATTTACACTAAATTTGTAAAAATAAATTAGTTGTGGTTGATAAGAAGAAAATTATTAGAAAATATGAAGGATTGCCTTTTCATAGTGTATTTTCATTTATATATCCAATGACACATTGAATTAATCAAATAATATAATTTCTAACAATACCTAAGGATTATAAGTGGAGTAATGAATGGTATTTTTTTATTATTTCCTTTGACATGTATAAGTAATATTGATTCCCAACGGAAGGGAGATGGTGTACTTATATATACAGATAGGGGTATTTTTATGTTAATATATTTTATGAAATTTAATTATCAAGGAAATCATTTTAGTAACTATATTTATGGAATTATAAATTATATTTTATTAAAAATATAATATTTGAAGACCTACAACCATTTTATAAATTGATTTCATTAGTTTATTACAAATGTAAGAGGAAAAAAGAAATAAAATTTAATAGAATACATTATATTTTTATGTATTAGAATATTGTCTTTTGGTTATTAATATGAATATTAATTTTTATTTAGATATTTAAAAATATTCATTAATAATGAAAATATTGAATTTACAATGTCATTGTTACATATAAAATGTTTTAATTTTAAGCATAATAGTGATGTAAAAACAAGGTTATATATATTCAACTAATTTTAAGGATTTGAAAAAAAACAATATCAGAAATTTACCATTATAAAATCTCAATATGATGACATTAAAAGTGAAATTAAATTTTTAAATTTTTTTATCACTCGTAATTTTATTATTATCTTAGACAATATGGTTTTTATAAAATACATTAAAATATTGTAAAAAATTATTAATTACAACTCATTAATGTATCAAATAATGAAATTTATTTACTCAAATTTTAATACTAATATTTTCATCAATTCTTACTTTTAAATATTATTTGAACTTCATTTTATATTTTTCATGACATTTTACAATTCAGTTGGTTAAGTTACTTTTTCAAACAATTAAGTTATTATTCCTATCTATCAGGTTACTGTTCCTTACAGCCATTTCTCTATTTCTAATGGTAATAAAAATATTAAAATGCCCATATTACATCCTATAAATATACCATAATTAAATTATTCCACATTCAACACAATTACATCAAAGTTCCATATTGTTTGTTAACAAAATATAAATTTAGTGACTATTATAATTTCCATTTATTACAGTGTATGTGGGTGATAAAATTCTTGGAGATTAATGTGATCATATTTTTCTAGTTTGATTTGTTCTAATTTTTTTATTGTAAAATTGTTTATATTTTTATATTCATGGGTACACAATTTCTATAAAATTAATTATCCCAATTAATAAAATAAATTGGTTTTGGTTTTTATTATAATTTTAATGTTTTTATACTATAGTATATTAAAAAATATAGAAAAAATTACTTATTTAGAATAAATTATATATATATATATATATTACTGTTTTGATGTTTATAGGGATCAATTTGGAATAACAAAAACAATCGTAATTGGGTAGGAAACTAGAATAGATGGTATAAAATGTATATAAATTATAGTAATTTTTCCCAAATATATAAATTAAATGCTAAGAGATGTGATGTGATTCTCTAAAAAAACCATATCATTAAAAAATAATCAATACCTTAACATGAATGTAATTTAAAATAATAAAATTAAAATGATATATAATAAAATATAAGGTTCAAACCCTTGATTCCAAAAACTATTGAATAACTACTATCGTCTGGATCAATCACGAACATGATGATAGGACCCTATTTTTTTATATATATGTGCTAAAAATACTGGTATAGTTTGTAAGATCCTTTTATATTCAAATTATAAAAATGAGGAGGAATAATAAATTATTTTAAAAGAAATATAGTTCTACTCTTCACTAATGTAGGAGAAATTGTCCAGCATCCTCTCTATAGATTACCCGCTTTGTAACAAATAAATAGAAAAAAAATTACATCAGAATAATATATATATATATATATATATATATCAAAAGAATACATCCCCATTTTTTCACCCTTATTACCCATCATCAATATTTCATTATTCAATTATAGAATTCATAATTTTTCCAAGTGCAACCAGGTCAGAATCATCTATCAATATTAATGGAATGCACACTCATCAAGACCACATATCATAACATGTAGTCTGTCTGGGGGCCACTACATGCCCATTAGTTGTCATTACACTTGAAGCCATAAAAATTCACACTTGTAAAGATATATTTTTTGTAGTTATTATAATTAGAATATATGTATTTGATATATTATTTAATATATTATAACTAGAAAAAATAAATATAGTAAAATATAGATTGTTGAATGAACATGCAGATATATACCATAGAACATAAACATTATAGCATGGAAATTCTTACAAATCATACTATATTTTAATAGAGAGTGGGGAATAGAGGGATTTCAGTAATATATTCCCTCAGTAACCTTGATTTGGAGTAATAAAGATTGATCCCAAAATCATTTTGAAATAAAAAACTCAACGCACTATTGATGGTGCACATGAAATTAGTAAATCACTGCCACAAAACGGGGCTAGGCCAGTGCCACCCTTTATCAGATCTCACTAAAAATCGCTGATACAGTGTGGGTACCTTTATCAGTGCTAAAGAAAGCACTGATAAAAGTAACCCTTTCTCAGTGCTTTTTTTAGGGCTGATAATGGTACCCCCTTTAACAGTTCTTTTTTACCCTGTTAAAGGGTACCACATTAACAACATTTTTTTAGTAGCGCTGATAAAGGGGCGGTCTTTACAATGCTTTTTTAAAAGCACTGATAAAGGGTGTACTTCAAAAATATCTTTAAAAAAATATATTAATATTTAAATATATAGATATAGTTATATTGATATAAATATAACATATATGTTTTAAATATAATTTTAAATATATTTTAGATAAGTATATATATAAATTTACACTTAATATATAAGATATTTAGGTAAAATGTCTTATAAAAAACTAAAAAAATATATTTATTGAATAATTTTCAAATTATTATGGAGTAATTGTAACATCCCAAGTAATTAATGAATAATTGATATTTTTATCTTTCTCTATTAATGAATTAGATAGTGTTTTAGAGGCATATAATGAAAATAAATCCAATCTTAAGCATGGAATACACTAATATTTTTTAAAAGATTGTTTTACTTCCTTTTGATGGCAAACCCTTTTTAAATATATCTTTTGACAATTTTATATGATATGTTTGTCAAAATAAACTTATTATTTATGATTGGGACATCAAAATTTACTTTTTGTGAATTTTTGGTATTTTCCCGATAAAGTTCATTTTTTAATGAATAGTGAAAAATGTTGTATTTTAATTTAAAACCTCTTTTTAATATAATTTATTTATATGATTAAATTAACTTTTGAAGTGGTTTTTAAGTGAAATTAGAATAAATTTTTACCATTTTATCCAATGGTGGTCATTGGAATCAATTTTACTTTGAAATTGGACTTAAACGAGTGTCAATCTTTAGATACGTATTGTTTCATAAAAACACGCTATTTGTCATGACAACGGGAATTAGTTATTAAATTAATTAATGCAACTTACATGTTTTGAATTTTGTAAAATAGACATCATTTTTGAATTAGGAATATCAAATATAGCTTAGGGTGATGTTTTGGTATCTTTCTGAATAACTTCAATTTTTGATGAATATTGAAACCACTATGTGGTAGTTAAAGAAACTTATTTTTCGTTTAAATGAAACTTTTCCACTTATGTGATTTGATTTTCAAAAATCCGACATACATGTTTGTAATTATGAAGGATATGAGGTTAAATGAGATTAAAATAATTTTTTGGTGAATAGTAACTTTTATGTTCTTAATCGCGATTAGTGGTAGTTAGTGTAGTTTAAGGTAAAAATAATATTTTAATAATATGAGATGAGCTTGACACATGTTCTCATTTTATGTGTCATGGACAAAAAAGACAATCCATGGGTCAACTTGGGGACCCCATGGAGCCTCTTTGTTTGGGGAACGTCATAAATAACTTTTTATTTAATGTTAAAGTAAAAATGACACAAACAAGAGATGTTTTGCTAAAACAATTTTTACATGGGTTTATTCAAGTCAGATTTTTTATTATAAAAATTAATTGGAAAGACAAAAATATTTCCTACATCATAGTATTTTATTTTATAATTATTAGACTTTAAATATATTAAATTGTTTATGACATCATAATGATGCATCGATTACCTCATTAATAAAGGATTTAATTAAAATGAAATGAAAATGTAAAATCTATGAACTACACATGTCCAAAACCTATTATATGGGTGTATTTAGATCCCTTATAACCTTACCCTTGAATTATATCAATGTGGGACTTTTTGAATCCGAAAATCATTTTAAAATAAAGTAACATTTCCTTACATTCCAAGAGTGCCCCTCCTCTCCTCTTATAAAAGGCCCCCACCTCTACCTCCTTACCCACACTCCCAAAGCCTTTGTCTCGGCCAAACCCTGCCCATTTTGTCTCTCCACATCCCTCCCTTACTCCTTGAAGCCTCACATTGGGAAGAAGTCTCCCCAAGGAAGCCTTTGAGATCAAACCAAAGGGAGTTACCCGATTTTAAGGTAATGTCTTCACTTGAGGCCATTTGTTTTATTTTTCTTCTCCAGCCCCCTAAACTCTTTTTATTCATTTATTTTGTAACATATCCAGTATCTTCAATATACTAGGATGTTGTTATAATAAGTATTTGAGCTACACTTACACACACCTACATCTAATGGTTAAAGGACATACTGTTTCCGTGGATGGTGAATTTATGCCTCCCGAAACGATGATTGTTCAACATTATTTTAACACCATAAAAGGTGGCCATTAAGATGGCACTATATTTATATATGATATATAATATGTTTATGTTTTCCTTAAGATTCTGTATTTTTCATTTTGGGCATACCTTTATGGTTTCCATTATGGGTAAACGCGATATCTTCATTTAAGGAAGTGCGGACTACCGCCCCCTCAAAGTGATTTGATTCGTTAAATACCATATGTGGGACATATAAAGGATGGAACTATGATATTATATATGATATTATACTAGAATTATAATATACCTTTATATCATTTTGATTCCATTCTATAAAATATGAAATAGAAATGAAAGTAGCGTTCATGCGTACATACGGCTTACCGTCTCCATGAACGGTGCATTTCATTTCTTACCTCTAAATGATTATGTAATATTATAAATGCATGAATTTGCTGGATATATATGAAATATATGATATATAAATCATGAATACCATTCTGGATATAATGGATACATGAACAACTTGTAATTATAAAGGGCTTATTTTTTACTCAAGTACCAATGATCGTTAAAACGACTGTTATTAACTTAAATAATTACATAGTGTTCATGACATGGCAATAAGTGATATAAAAGGAATAATTAACTTGAAAAAGGTTCTTAAACAAGTATAAATTAACTCAAGTTTCTTATTCCGGAGATTAAAGAACGACCGAGTCAAGTCAGACCTAAGGTGTGGGACTTCGTCCCGATCTCCTTTCATTGAGGCATATTTTGTTTTATACACAACCTTCTTTTATACAGTGTATAAAAACCTTTGACTTTAATGTTTATTCAAAAGGAATCTTTTTTATATGAAGAATTTACTAAACGACAAAAGGGAATGTTTTTGTCGTACGTATGCGGAGAGAACGACTTCTCCACCGCCGTGACCATTATTTGAGTTCCGGCTTCCTCTACAAGCCATACCTTTTTTTTAAAGAAAAATAAATACCATGTTTTACATTTCATTTATTTTGGTATTGAAAATGGTTTACATAATATTTTTATATCAATGTGTGATATTGATATCTTGTGATTGAAATGTGGAAATGTTATGTTTCCTTTATGCATGTTTTATGTGATACGATTATGTTGAGGTTATTGGGAATTATTATGAAGACGGGTGGTTCCATGATATACTAAGGGTGGGTGAGCCCAATATAGCTCTCCAATGCATTGGGTAACACGAAGGAGTGAAACGTTAAGGTTTCTCTGAAGAGATTTAGGGAATATACTGTGATGGGTATTCCAAATGTAACCAAGAGGGTTACTCCCTACGTAAGAAAGTTATGAATGCCTCAAGTTATCTTTATGTCTTATGATTTCTATGATTTATTCATGATTTGATGAGGTATGTTAAAGTGCTTATGTTTTATGGGTAAAGTATGATTTCATTCTTTTGTATATATGTACCCATGTTTCTTTTCCATATTTTTATATCCCTTATTGAGCTTTTTATGCTCATCCCAAGTTTTTTTGAAATGTTTTTCACAGGTCAAGGGAAAGGTACATGATATGATGATAGTGTCAAGGAAGTGTCAAGAAAGAATCCATGTTTTATTTTAAATATGTTTCCATTGATGGGAATGAATAATACTATCATTATGTAAGTACTTTGTTTATATATGGAATGTAATGCATGTTTTATGATCTAATTCTCTAAAACTCTAAACCCGAAAAGATCCTCAATGTGTAATCTTGTAATAACTCAAGATTAAGTAAGGTTTAATGTTGGGGCCTTATAGTTGGTATCATAGGTCGGTTTAGATAAATTTAGGAGTTATAATTCTATTAAATGATTATCCAAAAATATTTTTTTATGGTCAAATTGAAGTGATATAGAATTTGATGATTGCCATGTTGCTCCATCTAAGACATGTTTGTTCAGAATGGATTTCCAAAGAGGAAACAGGGAAGCAGTGCTAGGAAGGAATAAAGAAGGAAATAACCATCCGAATCAGCATCTTGAGATGGTCAGAATTGGAACTGAAGAGTTTGTTGCAGTAATGGCACAGTTGACTCAAGCGATAAATGGTGGTGGTATCCATGCACGAGATCATCCAGATCAACCGCAGAGAAACATGTCAGTGGTGGAACATTTCATGAGGCAACATCTCCCATCATTCAGAGGATCATCTGACCCTGTGTTAGCTGAAGGGTGTATTAAAGCACTGGAGAAGATTTTTGATGTCATGGGGTGTTCAGACAATCAAAAGGGTAGTCTTGTTATTTACCGTTTGGGGGTGAAGCAGATCAGTGGTGGTCAATGGTTAAAAATATCAGGGACACTGATGAGATTGATGCTCTCGACTGGGATGAATTCAAAGGTATGTTTCTTGAAAAGTATTTTCATAAGGTTGATCGACTTAGGATGGAAAAACAATTCTTGGAATTGAGGCAAGTGGAAGACTCAATGGCTACATATGAAGAATGGTTCACTCGATTGGCAAGGTATGCTCCAAATTTTATCTGATACCTTGATAGTAAAATCAATCATTTTTACTCAGGATTAAAGCCAAAATATCGAAGGGAATTAGCTTCTTGTGAGTATAAAAGTTATGAAAAGCTTGTTCGATGTGCTGAGAAGGTGGAAATGGAGTTTGCTGATGATCAAGTGTTCTATAACAACCAACAGAAGAAGAGACCAAGGTGGTAGGAGAAAGGGAAGAATTCTTCAATAAAGTCTGATGGTAAGAACACTAATTTTCCAGTTTGTGAGAAATGTGGAAAAAGGGATGCTGGGGAATGTCTTCTAAATTATGGAATGTGCTACCGATGTGGTAACATGGTACATAAGGCTCGTGATTGCACTGAAAAAGATCATGGTGAAGGTAAGACCAAATTTGATTTACAGTTAGTGAAATGTTTTAAGTGCAATGAGATGTGTCACTATGCAAACGAGTGTCCGACAAAGAGCTTGAGTGATGGGAAGCAGTTAGACTACAAGCAGAAAGGGGTGGTGAAATCCTTTGCAACTACATCAGCAGAAGTCGGACCATCAAATGAAGTTGTATCAGGTACTTTGTTTGTTTTTTCAGATTATTCCAGTGTGTTGTTTGATTCGGGGTCTACACATTCTTTCATCTCTGAAAACTTTTCTAGAAAAATGTGAATACCATCTCAAGAAATGACTCCCGAACTTTTGGTAAAAACACCTGGGGGAAATGTTGAGGAAAAAAGAATTTATAAGAATCTTCTTATCCTTATCTGTGGAAAGAACCTACATGAACACATTATTGTTCTACCTCTAGTAGAGTATGATGTTATCCTGGGTATGGATTGGATCTCTATTTACCATGCTAAGATTGACTATAGAGCTAAAGAAGTTTCTTTTCAGAAAGGCTTTCAGTTTGTGTACAAGAATGAACCCTTACTGTTGATAACTTATCAAGAGGCCAAGAAACATGTAAAAGATGGAAAGGAATGTTACCTTGCACACATCATTGAAAATAAAGGAACTGTTCAGATTAACGATGTGCCGGTTGTAAATGAGTATCCAGATGTTTTTCCTGATGAGTTTCCTGGAATAATACCAGATCAGGAAGTTGAATTTACTATTGACTTAAATCCTGATGCTAAGCCAATTTCAAAACCCCCTTATCGAATGGCTCAAATTGAACTTTTAGAGTTGAAGGAGCAATTGCAAGATTTATTAGAGAAAGGTTTCATTAGACCTAGTACATCACCATGGGGTGATCCTGTTTTATTTGTTAAAAAGAAATATGGTTCAATGAGACTTTTCATTGATTATAGGGCCTTGAATAATATTACTGTTAAGAATAAGTATCCTTTGCCTCATATCGATGATTTGTTTGATCAGGTCCAGGGAGCTCAGTATTTTTCAAAGATTGACTTGAGATCGGGTTACCATCAGCTGAAGGTAATGGAAGAAGATGTTCTGAAGACTGTGTTCCGTACATGATATGGCAATTATGAATTTGTAGTAATCCCTTTTGGGCTAACTAATGCACCTGCTGTATTCATGGACATAATGAATAGAATTTTCCATGAGTTCATGGATAAGTTTGTGGTGGTTTTCATTGATGATATTTTGGTGTTTTATAAATGTAAAGAGGAGCATGAAAGACATTTAAGGGTTATCTTGCAAACCTTAAAATAAAAGAAATTGTATGGGAAATTCATCATGTGTGAGTTTTTGTTGCAACAAATTTATTTCCTTGGTCACATTGTTTATAAAGATGGGATAACTGTTGATCCTACAAAAACAAAAGTTGTGGAAGTCTGGCCAAGACCCACAAATGTAACTGAGATTCGTAGCTTCCTTGGTTTGGGAGTCTATTACCGAAGGTTTGTTATAATTTTTTCACGGCTATCTAGTCCAATGACTAAGATAACTCGGAAGGGTGTTAAGTGTATCTGGACAAAAGAATGTGATGATTGTTTTCAGGAATTGAAAAGAAGATTGGGAAATGCACTAGTTTTGGAACTACCTTCCAGGAATGGTGAGTTTGTTATATACAGTGATGCTTCATTGAAAGGACTTGGTTGAATACTAATACAGAATGATCAGGTAATTTCTTATGCTTCATGATAGTTGAAAACTCATGAGGTAAATTACCCTACACATGATTTGGAATTAGCTGATGTTATTTTCACTTTAAAAATTTGGAGGCATCATTTGTTTGGAGTAAAGTGTGAAATATATACTGATCACAAAAGTTTAAAGTATATATTCACTCAGAAAGAGTTAAACATGAGACAGAGGAGATGACTAGAATTAATCAAAGATTATGATTGTACAATTCATTACCATCCGAGAAAATCAAATAAAGTGGCTGATGCATTGAGTCGAAAAAGTAATGCTTCATTAGCAATGTTGCGTTTGGAACGTGATACTTTGAGTAAGGATTTGATGAACTTTGGAATAGAAGTTTTCGGTGTAGGATTTTCTTCTGTTTTGTTTCAGGTATCAGTTAGATCATCTCTATCATATAGAATCAAGCAAGCACAGAAGCAAGACATTGAGTTGCAGAAAAAGGTAGAGCTGGTTCAGAAAGGTAAGTTGCATGAATTCAACATTGATAGTGAGTGTGTTTGGAGATTTGGGAAGAGATTCTGTGAGCCTTCTGATTCTCAGTTGAAGAGAGAGTTGTTATGTGAAGCTCATAGTTCTCCGTTTTCAGTTCTTCCTTGCAGTACTAAGATGTACAGAGATCTGCGGGAGTATTACTGGTGGGATTGAATGAAAAGAGATATTGCTGATTTTACTGTGACGTGTTTGACTTGTCAACAGGTTAAAGCAGAGCGGCATTTACTGAAAGGGATGCTTTGGCCTTTACCAGTGCCATAGTGGAAATGGGAGAATATATCCATGGACTTTGTTGTGGGATTACCGAAAACATCTCTAGGTAATAATGCAATCTGGGTTATTGTTGATCGCTTGACTAAATCTGGTCATTTCCTTGCTATACGAGATACTTTTTCCCTAGATCAACATTCCCGTTTATATCTTAAAGAGATAGTCAGGATACATGGAGTTCCACTCTCCATTGAATCTGATCGTGATCCCAGGTTCACTTCTAACTTTTGGAAAGGCCTTCAGAAGTAGTTGGGTACTGTTTAAATTTTAGTACAGCTTTTCATCCTCAATCAGATGGGCAGTCAGAACGAAAAATTCAAACCTTGGAGGATATGCTACGAGCTTGTTCTATGGATTATCAGGGAAGTTGGGACCAACATCATTCTTTGGTTGAATTTTCATATAATAATATTTTTCATTCTAGTATACAGAAGGCACCATTTCAGGAATTTTATGGGAAGCGGTGTCGAACTCCATCTTTCTAAGATGAAGTGGGTGAAAAGAAGTTGATGGGACCATAATTGGTAAAAGAGATGGAAGAAAAAGTTCAGATGATTCAGAAACACATGAGAACAGCTCAGAGTAGGCAGAAGAGTTATGCAGCAAACAAGAGGAAGGATCTAACTTTTGAGGTAGGTGATCATGTTTTTCTCAAAGTCTCACCATGGAAAAAATGTGATGAAATTTGGTAAGAAAGGAAAGCTAAGTCCAAGGATCATTAGACCATATGAAATTATGGAGAGAGTTGGATCAGTTTCATACCGGGTGGCTTTACCACTGAGTTTATCTCAGGTACACAATTTTTTTCATGTTTTGATGCTGAGAAAGTATATGCAAGATCCATCTCATGTTTTGAGTCTAGAGGTAGTTCAGCTGGAAGAGAACCTATCTTATGAGGAACAATTGGTCCAGATTCTTGACCATAGAGAGCAAGTGTTAAGAAATAAGGTGATTCATCAGGTAAAGGTTTTGTGGAAAAACCACATGATGGAAGAGGCAACATGGGAATCTGAAAATGCAATGAGGGATAAGTACCCCCATTTATTAGATAAGTTAATAAATTGCAGGGACACAATTTTATAAAGGGGGGAAGGATGTAACATCCCATTTAAGTAATGAATAATAGTTATTTTTATCTATGTCTATTAATGAATTAGATAGTGTTTTAGAGGCTTAAAATTAAAATAAATCCAATCTTAAGCATGGAATACACTAATATTTTTTAAAATATTGTTCTACTGCCTTTTGATGGCAAACCCTTTTTAAATCTATCTTTTGACAATTTTATAAGCTATGTTTGTCAAACTAAACTTATTATTTATGATTGGGACAGCAAAATTTACTTTGTGTGAATTTTTGGTATTTTTTCGATAAAGTTCATTTTTAATGAATAGTGAAAAATGGTGTATTTTAATTCACAACCGCTTTTTAATCTAATTTATTTATATGATTAGATTATATTTTGAAGTGGTTTTGAAGTGAAATTAGAATATATTTTTACCATTTTATCCAATGGTGGTCATTGTAATCAATTTCACTTTGAAATTGGACTTAAACTAGTGCCAATCTTTTGATACGTATTGTTTCATAAAAACACGCTATTTGTCATGACAGTGGAAATTAGTTATTAAATTAATTAATTCAACTTGAATGTTTTGAATTTTTTAAAATAGACATCATTTTTGAATTCAGAATATCAAATATTGCTTAGGGTGAAGTTTTGTTATCTTTCTGAAAAACATCAATTTTTGATGAATAGTGAAACCACTAAGTGGTAGTTAAAGAAACTGATTTTTCGTTTAAATGAAACTTTTCCACTTCTCTGTTTTGATTTTCAAAAATCCGACATACATGGTTTTCATTAAGAAGTAAAATGTGGTTCAATGAGATTAAAATAATTTTTTGGTGAATAGTAACATTTAAGTTCTTAATCGCGATTAGTGGTAATGAGTGTAGTTTAAGGTAAAAATAATGTTTTAATAATATGAGATGAGCTTGACACATGTCCTCAATGGATGTTTCCTGGCTGACCACGAAAATCCATCAGTCAACTTGGGGACCCCATGGAGCCACTTTGGTTGGGAAATGACATAAATAACATTTTATTTAATGTTAAAGTAAAAATGACACAAACAAGAGATGTTTTACTAAAACAATTTTTACATGGGTTTATTCAAGTCATATTTTTGATTATAAATAGTAATTGGAAAGATAAAAATATTTCCTATATCAAAGTATTTTTTTTATAATTTTTAGACTTTAAATAAATTAAATTATTTATGACATCATGATGATGCATCGATTACCTCATTAATAAAGGATTTAAATAAAATTAAATGATAATGTAAAATCTATGAACTACACATGTCCAAAACCTATTTTATGGGTGTATTTCGAACCCTTATCTCCTTATCCTCGATTTATAACAATGTGGGACCTTTTGAATCTGAAACTCATTTTAAAATAAAGTAACATTTCTTTACTTTCCAAGAGTGCCCTTCCTTCCTCTTATAAAAATCCCCCACCTCTACCTCCTTACCCACACTCCCAAAGCCTTTGGCTCAGCCAAACCCTGCCCATTTTGTCTCTCCACATCCCTATATTACTCCTTGAAGCCTCACGTTGGGCAGAAATCTTCCCAAGGAAGCCTTTGAGATCAAACCAAAGGGAGTTACCCGATTTTAAGGTAATGGCTTCACTTGAGTCCATTTGTTTTATTTTTCTTCTCCAACCCCCTAAACATTTTTTATTCATTTCTTTTGTAACAACTCCAGTATCATCAATATACTAGGATTTTGTTATAAGAAGGATTTGAGATACACTTACACACATCTACATCTAATGGTTAAAGGACATACTATTTTTGTGGATGGTGAATTTATGCCACCCAAACTGATGATTGTTCAACATTATTTTAACACCTTCAAAGGCGGCCATTAAGATTTCACTATAATTATATATGATATATAATATGTTTATGTTTTCCTTAAGATTCTGTATTTTTCATTTTGGGCATCCCTTTATGGTTTCCATTATGGGTAAACGCGATATCTTCATTTAAGGAAGTGCAGACTACCACCCCCTCAAAGTGATTTGATTCGTTAAATACCATATATGGGACGTATAAAGGATGGAACTATGATATTATATATGATATTATACTGGAATTATAATATACCTTTATATCATTATGATTGCATTCTATAAAATACTAAATAGAAATGAAAGTAGCATTCAAGCATACGTACGGCTTACCGTCTCCATGAACAGTGGATTTCATTTCATACCTTTAAATGATTATGTAATATTATAAATGCATGCATGTACTGGATATATATGACATATATGATATCTAAATCATTAATACCATTCTGTATTTAATGGATACATGAACAACTTGTAATTATAAAGGGCTTATTTTTGACTCAAGTACCAATGATCGTTAAAATGACCGTTATTAACTTTAATAATTACATAGTGTTAATGGCATGGAAATAAGTGATATAAAAGGAATAATGAACTTGAAAAATGTTCTTAAACAAGTATAAATTAACTCAAGTTTATTATTCAGGAGATTAAAGAACAACTGAGTCAAGTCAGACCCGAGGTATGGGACTTCATCTTAATCTCCTTTCATTGAGGCATATTTTGTTTTATACACAACCTTCTTTTATACGGTGTATAAACCACATTGACTTTTACGTTTATTCAAAAGGAATATTTTTTATACAAAGCGTTTACTAAATGACAAAAGGGAATGTTTTTGTCGTACGTATGCGGCGACAACGACTTCTCCGCCACTGTGACCATTATTTGAGTTTCGGCTTCCTCTACAAGCCATACCTTTTTTTTAAAAGAAAAATAAATACCATGTTTTACTTCTCTTTTATTTTGGTATTGAAAATGGTTTTCATAATATTTTTATATCAATGTGTCGTATTTATATCTTGTGATTGAAAGGTGGAAATGTTATGTTTCCTTTATGCATGTTTTATGTGATACGATTATGTTGAGGTTCTTGGGCATTAATATGAAGACGGGTGGTTCCGTGATAGAATAAGGGCGGGTGAGCCCGATATAGCTCTCCAATGCATTGGGTAATGTGAAGGAGTGAAAGGTTAAGGTTTCTCCTAAGAGATTTAGGGAATATATTGTGATGGGTATTCAAAACGTAACCAAGAGGGTTACTCCTTACGTAAGAAAGTTATGAATGCCTCAAGTTACCTTTAGGTCTTATGATTTCTATGATTTATTCATGATTTGATGAGGTATGTTAATGTGCTTATGTTTTATGGGTAAAGTATGATTTCATTCTTATGTATATATGTACCCATGTTTCCTTTCCATATTTTTATATCCCTTACTGAGCTTTTTATGCTAATCCCATGTTTTTTTGAAATGTTTTTCAAATGTCAAGGGAAAGGTACATGATATGATGATAGTGTCAAGGAAGTGTCATGAAAGAATCCATGTTTTATTTTAAATATGTTTCCATTGATGGGAATGAAGAATACTATCTTTATGTAACAACTTTGTTTATATGTGGAATGTAATGCAATTTTATGATCTAATTCTCTAAAACTCTAAACCCGAAAAGATCCTCAATGTTTAATCTTGTAATAACTCAAGATTAAGAAAGGTTTAAGGGTGGGGACTTATAGTAATAGTCATTTAATACTAATTTGAAGACTAAAAAAATAACAAAATTAAAAAAAATATCAAAAATATGTTGAAATCCAAACTCGAACATCAAACGACCACAACTTTTGTTCCGGGTGTCTGTTTGAGACCTACCATATATCAAATCGAATAATGCAACGATCTCTACATCCATATTACCTTGGGGGACTGTAGTCATGGTTTTTTCAAGGCCAAAAAAGTCACATAAGGCTTCAAAAACTGAGTTATCAGTTGGGATAACCCGATTTTTTTTAACATTTTAAGGATTTTTAGCCTCATTTAAGAGGGGTATTATTGACTTTTTTTGGTGGGGACTGAATTTATTCCAAGGTATTACATTAATATTGATATTATGTCGTTGCAATTTTATCATTTTTTATAATTTACTGCTATTTATAATCAAATATATAACAATATATACATATTTTTTTATATATTCACACATAAAAATTTAATTATAAATATAAATAATAAAATATATTTACATATAAAATATATTATATTTATCTAAATAATAACTAATATCCATTTTATTTAAAATAAAAATATATTAATATTTATATACCTATATATTAAACTAAATATATATATATATTAATAAAACTACATATATATATATATTAATATAACTATAAATATATATATTAATATCACTATAAATATATATATATATAACTATATAACTACATATATTAATATAACTATATATATATATATTAATATAAATATATATTACCATAAGAATAATTATAACTATATATATATATATTGAGATATCATGAAATGGGAAACAAATCAAAATAGAGGAGTGGTAAGGACTTAGGCGCCCAAGGGGGGAGGTCTTGAGTTCAAAACCTAGTGGATGTAAGGGCTCGCGCGCATGATGAAATATGGGAGTTAGCACTAATAATTGGCGGGGGATAGAGCTGATAAAGGGTGGAGGGGGTGCATGGGGGCGCTGGAGGTGTGGGAAGGCACTGATAATGGGGGGAAGGGGCTCAAGCACTGTAAAAAGCCCCCCCCCCTGAGATTTCCATGAAATTTTGAAAATTTTTGTAATTTTATTAACTTTTATCAGTGATAAAAAAAAGTGCTGATAAAAGGGGTCTTTTGTTACTGCTAAAAATAAAGCGATGATAAATGGCCCTCTTATCAGTGCTTCTTTTTTTCTCTGATAAAAGACCCCTTTTATCAGTGCATGTTTTAGCGCTAATAAAAGGGGTCTTAATCGGAGCTTTTTGGAGCGCTGTTAATGGGGACCCCCCCCCCATTTATATATTTTGTCTTTAACAGCACTTTTCTAGCACTGTTAAAGGCCATATTTAGTGCTGATAATAGGGGTATTTTTAGTAGTGAATTTAAATTATACAATATATCCAAAATATATGAAACTTCCTATCATTACAATCAAACTTCTATAACCATTCGACATGATAGTCTATCTCTACCACCATGTTCTATGAATCCAAATAACAAAGAATAATTTAAAAAAAATTAAATATCTCTTTTAATTTCTTCTATGTAGTTATCAATTAAAAAAATTCATTATCCCCCTTAGAAATAATAGTATTATTATTATATTTCAATTTAGTGAAACATTGTTTTATAATATATATTACAATTCATATTCTCTATTCCATTATATAAGAGTGTTAGTCAAACTCATCAATGCTTCATATTTATACTAATTTTCCATCAACCCCACTAATATCTTCCAATACTCAATGGTCATTTATAAAACCTCATTATTCCCAAATTATGGTATTTTTAAACATTAATATAATTTAACACAATAGAGATGCTCTAATTTATCATAATACCAATGAATAAATTAGTCCAAAATTATAAAAACTAGTCATAAAAAAGATCCCACCATGTTTAAAGATATAATAAAAAGAAGAAATTACCACTCTAAACCCTTACTAGTTGACTAATCTATAATCTATCAAAACAATAAAACAATAGGAAATCCCAAAACACTTTCTTCTTCATCCATCCCAACCACCATGATAAATTAATGATAGAAGACAATCAATCCCCTATATTATTTACTTGTTTCCATTCTATAAGTAATATCATAAACATACCAATTACAAAACAGATAATATTAAGGGTTCTAAATAAGGTAATGGAACCCATATTAGAAAATCATATTTCCTATATAGAAATCATATGAGACAATAAATTCTATCAAACTAAGGAAAACAAACCATGTAAATTTTTTTGGTCTTATCCCCCCTTAAAAATTTTAAATTCATTTAGAACTATTAACATTACCATATAGAAATAATAAATCCTTTTTGAGTAGGTTTCATTGACTAAAATACTAAACATTTATGTTAATAAGGAATTTGAATAAATTATAGGCAAGATCTAATAATCATATCCATATTGAAATATTTTTTATAAATACAAATTGTTTGATAAAATTTCCAAATTTATCATCCAATGTGCCTCCCAATAATAATGTTATTTAATTAATTAAATTTATTTTACGCATGATAGAAAATAAAAATATACATTGTAGAAAACATTTCACTATGTAAAAAATCTAAAAGTCATCAATGAATAATGAAAAACCCACATGTATATAATAAATCCAATTCCATATTTTTTCATCAATTATTCTATGAGTTTTTAATTGTTATTAGGTTTATTCCACCATTATCTAATTATGAATATGAATGTTAATCCCACACATGCATAAAAAAGTGTAAAACATGATTATGATTCCTTAGTAGTATCTTTGAATATCATTGAAAAATCAAAACAAATAGAAGAGATGATATCAAGGACCATATCACTTGAATGGATACTCAAAATTTTCTGGCATAACCATAATCAATATCTACTCACCACAACATCACCCTAATGAATTTGTCTCATATCCAATGCTTTATCTAACGGAATATTAAAAATAAATAAGAAGTAAAAAAGGACATGTATTATACTTGATTAAAAAAAATTATAATCCATTTAATACATGGAATAAAAGTTATTAATGGGATATTGAGAACCTAAAACCCAAAATCATGTCAATATTGTTTTATGTAAAAAATAATATTTATATGATAAATAATTTGGATATCATTTTTATTACTATATAGATTAAGTCATAGCAACATCATGATATTCTATATTCCATATATAACCACCATAATAAATACTCAGTCATGGTTTAAGAGTTGATACCACATCATGATCAATAAATAACCACAGAAGATATGAAATTTATGTTTCAAATCCCAAAAATGAATTCCAATTAATACCTAGTAAAACCCTCAAGCCCAATATTATTTAATATAGACCACACCATGAACCATTCTCTATGGCATAGAATTTATTACAATACAAACACTAGAATACAATATCTTTGTATCTGTTCTATTATCCATAAACCATTTCTGTAATGTTATTGATTTAGAACCTCGTAGGTAAATATTAAATGTATTCAATACATGATACAATAAAATTATTTCTTACTAAAAATTATAAGAAAACATAAACATATCTCATCACCTCCATCCCAACATAACACATAAGGACTATTATGTTACACCAGCCTGCACCACATAATCGATATAAAACATGCAAAGCATGAAACAACACCATGCAATCAGAAAAAAAAATTCAACTAACCATAGAAATTTATTCCTCAATATGGATATATTTTCAAATAATCATCCTCATAATCCTATTATCATCCCAATAAACAATGGAAGGGATCTAGAAAAGGTTATCCCTTTTAAGAAATTATTCTTTAATAACACTCATCGAGATGAATTTAAAAGAATACTCAGGAGTGAAAGAATGTCGAACCAAACAAACACCCCTTACGAATCCTATTGGTGATCTTGATATAACAATAACAAAAACAAAAAATAAAATAAATGAATATTAATAATCTTATATAACAATAAATAATCACATAGATCAATAAATGTTCATATCATCCCTAAAAAATAAATATAAAAATTATTATGATATTGATTGCAAGTCAGTGACTCCCATTGTTATGTATAATTTAATAAGGTAATTCAACACCAAAGGAAACTACCCATGGGAAATTCATGCCAACTAAATACATTTTCTTGATGATCTTAGATATAAATTTCATCCCAAAATTCTTACGTCTTCCTAAAAATCCTGATCACCATATTTAGTAAAATGAGAGTGAAAATGAATTTACTGATGAAGTCATGACATATAGAAGATTTCATTTTTACTTGACTAACTCCAATAATACTGGGTTTGTGTATATTTATTACATTTGAATAATATAGAAGGAATCTCACTATCTTTGATCAATAAATTTAGGTGTCTTGGAAAATTTGAAACATAATTTAATCCCATATAACATTGCAAATATATAAACATATGAAAAGAATTCATTCAACTATGAAATAATTAAATGTATCGTATTCATTTTATGGGTAATGGAAAATTAATAAAGGGTTAACTAAGATTCTAAGTTAGGGTTATATATAGCAGAAGATATAATTTGTATAAATAGAATAATCTATAATGTTGAGTGGATAATCAAAACACATCTATTTAAATAAAAAATTTAGTTCATTCAATATTCATGTCTAATATAAACATTGAAGTCATGTACAAAATAGATAACGAATTCACATTAATGGAAATTAAATATTATTTTCATTCATAGTAAATGCATTAGAATCAAGTCGTATTAAATCTTAACACCATCACCTCTTAACAATCTTTTTATTATTAATAATTTTTTAGTTCTAAAAGAAATACTATTCTAATGACGACAACATATTTTACTCATTATGTCATTTGATACATTAAAGGATAACTATAACTAGAAACCCCCTTAACATGTATGCAATATGCATTACACATATTTATAACGAACAGTATAATTCATTATAAAAATTCATCATATATAAATAATTATCCATATTTAATCAAAAATATGTAACATCATTATTTTCATAGAAAATGAAATAAAAAACACAATAGTCTTCTATCAAATAATTCTATATCTAAATGGGTTTTGATTTAAAAATAATCAAACTAATAGAATTCTTTTTTTATTTTAACAATATTGTTGAAAATATTTTCACAATCCAGGAAACTAATATCCAATTGAAAATAATGAGTGATTGTGAACATGATACCACTAATTTTAATGATCTCAATGTAAGGTATAATATCTTATTATTAAATAAGGATATAATTTTATCGATTCGTTATAAGATTACTTTTCATAGTAAAACTAATCCTTCATAAATGAATATAGGGGAAATGAATTTAAATTAACATTCATACAATTCTGTGTATGACTGGAGTTATAAAAATAATTTGAAAATTATATTCATTCCTTTTTTAAAATGATACCCTTATATTATAGTATAATTTTAAATAAAAATTCATAAAATTTTAACTAATTTACTTTTATGAAATTTTCACTAAAACATATAATGAAATCTTGAAATAAAATAGTATTCATGCTTGTATGAAAATTAATTAATGTAGTGTTTGTCAAAACAACAATTCTATTCTCAAATTTGGTAAAAGGAACACCATTTAGAAAATGAAAATGTTATTCATTTTAAACCATGATAGAGAATGTGAAACAAGGGTATAAATGACATAAATAAATATATTAACATTAGTGAAAAAAGTCTTCAAAAATATAATAGAAAATATAGATATGAAAGAAAAGAGTTGGAAGGAAACCATAAAATATTCTTTAATATAAATTACCTAACAGGTGAAAAAATTATTGATTCATGGTGATCACAGAGATGAAATGGGAAATGAAAAGGAAAACTAAAAATATTAGTTTATTATAAAAAAAATATATTTATTTTAAACAATTTGGATGATAAATGTTTCCCAATTGAAATATGAATATAAAAAATTCCCACATAACATGATATTGAAGATGTAATCCATTATCGTATGCTTTTAATTCCTCATAAGTGGTTTTAAACTCTTTTATAATAAATATAAATTAATTATAATTCAATATAAATACCAAATAAATAATTATAATTTCATATATTATCTACAGATAACATTTTAATACATCTTCATTTCTAATCTATAGTTATCTTCACCATTTCAGGTTCATACAGCGTAATTTATCAAGAATGATTCTAGTCAGTAGTTATGTTCCTTTAATAATGATCATGGATCTATCATCTACATAATATTTATAATTAAATAAATTTAATGTAATTTATTATATAAATATATATAATCTTCCCTCAATGTCAAATATAAAAAAATAATCTTATCAGTTCATGGAAATGGTATCACATATTTAATAGAAAACAACGTTATCATTTTTTGACATGTGGAAGCGTAAGAGTATAATTTTTTTTTGTATATTTAATATGTTGTGAATTTGTTATAAATTTCATATATATATATATATATTCAATAGATTGACCTATTTATCCATCCAATTAAACTGGTGATGTGACATAAATTACAATTCTACATAGAGATAGTTAGCCATATGAATGCATGAGCGAAATTTTTATTTTTCATTGTATGGTAGTGAATGAATTATATTTTTTATTTCCCATGACATAGTGTAATAATTATAATATATATAAAATTATATCATTTTTATCTATCAATATCAAATACCATAAGTGGTTTTTAAGAAAAATAATATACCTCATCTTATCAAAATGGTAGTATGCATATACACACAAAAGACTGTTTCCTTTTCAATTAGATATAAAAGTTGATTAAAAATGGATTAATATATAAAAAAATCATTATATATTAAATATTTATGTGATTATATCAAAATATTATGGACTGGTTTTATCTATGTAAATAATAAATAAATGCAAACCCTCAATTAATAACCATGCCTTTTCATCAGATGACATTTTAGGTATTATAAATAATCCCATTATAGGATGGTATTATTATAAAACCAAGAAATCTAGTATGTGGTTAGGGATGTTCGTAAATTATTTTTTTGGTAATGTAAAATTTAATAATATATTATAGTTTGTTGAGGAGGGAAGATGTGGTATCCATTTTTATATGATGTAGAAGATACATATTCTATTTTGGATATGATTAAAATATAATAATGACTTAAAAAATAAAATAGAATCTAAAATTACTCAAATGGATGATATATATGATATAGGGTTGAATAATGAATATAAAATAGGATTTAAGAAAGTTTTTCGACCATTTAAACCATACTAATTTTTGATTTATATCAATTCACACGTTTTTACTCTTACAATAATAACTAAATATTTTTTTAAAGTTATTATCCATACTGATGGAAATTGAATATGAAATTATTTCCTAATTTTCAAATAATGATGAACAATTTTAAGTCTATTTTACCGAATTCAATTCATATAAAACTCATAGAATAATGATATTATGAAAACCCAACATTGTATACGAGTGGGACATTACACATAAAACGCCATATATTTATTTTTTTATTCTTGGGATGGTTAAATTTTTTTACCATTGGATTTAAAATATGATGAAATTTCCAAAAATGAATTCTTAATATTAAATTAGATGTATTTAATCATTTTATGTTCATAATTAGGATCTTAATTTTTATACATGACTTATACTCCAAAATAATCTTTTAATTTTCAAAATTTTTTATAACACAATGATAAATAAATCAATATTCATAAAACTAAAATGATTATAAAAGATACTATAATAATCGATAAGATTAATCCATTGTAAAAATGAGTCTCAAATATATTAATAAAAAAATATCAATTTAAAACATTTCAATTAAAATTGATTATATTTTAAAGGAAAATTAAAAAATTTGTTTACTTTTTCTTTTAAAACCATATCGTTTTCTATACTTTCATGGAATGTGAATATTTTTAGAAAAATAACTAGATGTTTTCAATTAATAGACATAACAAAATATAATTGATAAATACCACTAAAATATAGTCTTATATGTTGAAATGATTATTTTCTTCTAACATATCTCAGGTTTTATGTTTTTTATGATTCTAAAAATCTATATATTTATTGTAATGTTTTTATCTTATGTTCGTAAAAATTTATTTTTAAAATGAATTTGTCATAAACTATTTATTCAAGTGATTCTCTATTAATGTGTTAAATCATTCAAAAAATTATATAATCTTATAATAATAAAAGATTATTTTTAGTCTCCTAAGAACAAGAATTTTTTGGATGATATAACTATGTAAGAATTTATCTTACAAATAAAATGGTTTATATAAAAAATACTCACGTGAGATGATCAAGTCAAATGATTTGATCAGAATGAAAATACATTTTATTATGAAATTAATGTTAATAAAACCTCATCTTATAAAATCCATTAGAAGTTGTGGTATATAATGTTCACTTCATAGAAAAATATTTATCATATACTAGAGAATTATGTTATACCAAGTTAAATTTAAATACTAATTTTTTCTTATGATGTCTCTATGAAGTTATCTTATGTTGAACAATATGTCATGTTGGATATCATAGGTAGATCAAGCTACAGTGAATAATGTCTTCTATAATTTTCTAGTATCTTTTTTGGTCATTCAATTCTTTTTGGATATATTCGAAAAGATCATATCCATTTAAGGAATGATCAATTTTTACAAGACTAAGAATGAATTGAATGATATGAAGAATGAAAATCTTTTTGACATTGGTTACCCCAAAGTAAATTCTTTATTGGGGAAGATTGGATACACATATTTAATATTATATTTTATAATCCAGTTGGTTTATGGATCATTGTACCATTACTAGTATAACCAGATCATAAAAAAAGTTAAATTTAAAAATTAAAATTATTCAAAGCACAGAGAATGATACACATACACATACATGTGCATATACATTCATATGAATACCTTAAACATCTTTACATATAAAACATCAAAAAAATTTCTCATGTTTTTATTACCGGTTATATTATTCTCACTAAATATAACTATGAAAAATACCTCGAAGACTAACATATTGTCAGGGTGAATCTTCATCTAATTTTAATTTCCACATTAAAATGCACGCTATAACTGCATCTTGAAAATTTTATTCATTATATTTTTACACCCAGTTTAAGAAGTTTTGTTGAGATCATGTATCTATCTTATAAAGGGATATATTGGATAAAATATCTACGAAATTTTTATTTTGTGGTAGGTTCTTCTCAACATTAGAGATCCCATCAAAATGTTCTATTTTATGGAAAATCACTCAACTTGTAGAGTAGTGTGTTGGTAGAGTGGACTATGGGATTTATGTAACCTGATCAACTGTAAATCCCCTGTGTTTGATCTATTTACAATATGTTTTTTATTAATCCAATTCTTATTAAGAAAAAAGGATTTTAATCATCATTCATAAAGATGTGTGTTTTCTAATGAATAATTTCGAAACTCAATTCCCCCCGGATTGAGTGTTTATGTATTCATTAACAAAGATAACTATTGATATCCTAGATTAGGAATCTTGATTTCATTATTTTATTATTTTAATGTCTATAAATCAATTTACAAATGGATACTATTGATTATAACCAAGCATATGTCAATAGATAGAGATATATTCTTCAGCAGTGAAAATTATTGTTACTGGAAAGCTTGCATGACCATCTATATAAAGAATCATGGAATTAAACATAACCTTAAAGAAATAAATAACTATTAAATTCCTAGGAATGATCCTTAAATGTATGATTCTATAAATAAAGTACCAAATTATCTGAATTCGAAATCATTAATAGTTATAATTTATGGATTTGGACCAGATGAATTTAACAGATATTATCAATGTCAACTATCTCATATAATGTAGACCACTATTGTATTTTCATATGAAGGTATAAAAAATTGAAAGGATCTAAGGTATGATACAACTAATTTTAAGATATACACAATTATAATTTCAAAAGTGGTATGTGTTAGTCAAATGAATGGAAGGATCCCTAATATTGTTAATAACATTGATTCTCTAGGAATAGTTATCCTTTAACCTTCACAAGCATCAAATGTTATTAGAGTTTCACGATGCATGTTGAGTTGAATATCAGCTGTTATTAGTCAATATACTGCGGTCGGAAATTATGTAATAAAGGATATTTTTAGAAATATCAAGATCTATAAAGCTAAAATATAATCTAAATCTAACGAACCAAGAATTATAAAAAAATCTCCATTGAAGGTTTAATCATTTAGGATGAATGGAAGAAAAAATCATTAAAATCAAGAAATCTTCTGAATATGAATATTAAAAAAAAATTTGGGATTAAATGATGATATTTCACAGATTTATGAAAATAAAAAAAATCTACACCAATAGAATCATATTTCAAATGAATTTAAAAAATTACAAGAAAAATGGTGACAATACTAAAGAATTTTGATGTTATAAACGAAACAATATAGGACACATAAATCCAAAATATATAAAAAATATGGATAAATAATGAAAAAAAAATACTTCATGAAGGTTGGTATTAAAAATAATAAAAATTATACGAATGCCATATAGAGTGATATTGTTGATTATAGAGATTGAACATCATTAGAATCATTAGATAATGATATTAATCAAAAGTGAAACAAATTATTTATGTCACATTTTGATGAAGTTCAATCATATTAATCATTGAAGCATGAACATGACTCAGAAAATGAATAATATAATTTCGATGAATTAAATGAATATTTTTCAATGTTGGAAACAATGTATGATAAAATGAAAAAAAGGCCCATATAAATTATTATAATAATATTTTTAATGAAGAGGAGAACTATGTAATCTAATTATAGAGTTAAATAATCAATTGAAAATATTTTTTCCACAAATACTGAAAATGATAATAGCAATGAACATTTACATAAGGATGCTCAAAATATTAAAGATTCCTAATGTGTATTTATAAAAGGATAATTTTATCTCAATAACATTAACTAAAAAAACAATAAAAGTAAAATTTTGGTAGAGGATTCCTGTGTTAAAATCCCAATTTCAACAAACAATATTTGGTCCTTAGTTCCTAAAACGTCTATTAATGTTTATATATCTTAAATGTGGTGAAATATGACATTAATCTAATATATAAAATTTGAAAAATACTCAATTATATGGATGAAAAAAATACTATTCGTAATAAATAATTTTCAAAACATGTTACTATATATCATGGGACATAAAAAAATCTTGAGAGCTAGATCTCTTATATTAAAAAATTATAGACCAAAAAGGCTTTAGGTACTAAAAAATATTACTTTTTTATTTTTATTTTTAGGGAATAAACAACATGTATAAAAATAAAAAAATGTTCAATTGATAGGATTTTTCAAGACATATTAGTGGAGATTTATTTAATTTTAATAGACTATAAAAAATTTATATAGGCTATGTAACATTTGGTGACAAGTAAATAATAAAAATAATTTTAATGGATCTTTTGGGAATCCCAAATATATTCTCATCCACAAGGTTCACTTTTTTGAACGCTTGAGAAATATCTACATATTTATATGTCAACATTGTGATGATGGATATTCTATTGATTTATATAAAAATCATGATATGTTTTTAAAAAAAAAATCATAAATCATCTAAAAATTAAACTTTTACACATATAATTTTAATTAATTTTGTAGTCAAAATTTCATTTTTTTTGAATAATGAATTTTATGAATCGTGGATTATGAATAGAAGCCTTTAATCATGTAATTTTCATTCCCTAAAAAATTAATATAAGAAACATATCATTTTTAACATTCCTAACAGCAAATTCGGTAAAAATAATCTACGTGATTCCTATAAATTTGGAATGAACCCCGAGTCATATTTATCAAAAACTATATAATTTGTTTTCATTTTTAAAACTATTTATATAATGTCATAGCAACATCATGATATTAGATATTCAATATATAACCCCCCCCAGAAATAATACTTAGTCATGGTTTAGGAGTTGATACCACAACATGATCAGTAAATAAGAACTAAAAATATAAAATATATGTTGCAAATCCCAAATATGTGTTCCAATAAATTCCTAGTACAACCCTCAAGCCCAATGATATTTAAGATGGACCAAACCATAAAAAATTATCTGTAGAATAAAATTTATTAAAATACAAAAACTATAATATAGTATCTATGTATCAGTTCCATTATCCACAAAACCTTTTCTGTCATGTTATTAATTTAGAACCTCACAGGAAAATCTTTAAATTCATAAATACATGGTACAATAAAATTATTTGTCACTAAAAATTAAAATAAAACATGAACATATCTCCCCGCATTCATCCCAACATAACACATAGGGACTATTTTGTTACACCAACCTACACCATATAATCAATAAAAAAATTGAAAACCATGGCACAACACCATGAATTCAGAAACAAAGTTCAACTATCCATTGAAATTTGTAGATCAATCCAGATAAATTTTAATAGAATCATCCTAATAATCTTATTATCATCCCAATAAAAAATGGAATGGATCTAGAAAAAGTTATCCCTTACACGAAATTGTTCTTTAATAACACTCATTGGGATGAATTTAATTGAATACCAAGGAGTGAATGAAAGTCGAACCAAACAACCACCCCTTAAGAATCCTATTAGTGATCTAGATATAACAATAACACGACCAAAAAATAAAATAAATGAATATTAATAAACTCATATGACAATAAATAATCACATATATCATTAAATTATCATATAATTAATAAAAAAAATATAAAAAATAAAAGGATATTGGTTGCAAGTCAGTGACTCTCATTGATTTGTAAATTTCTATAAGCTAATCCACCACTAAAGGAAACTACCCATGGGAATTTCATGCCTATTAAATACATTTTCCTATGATCTTAGATATAAATTTCATCCCAAAATACTTATATCATCCTAAAAATCCTGATCAACATAGTTAGTAAAATGATAATGAAAATGAATTTATTAATGAACTCATGACATATAAAAGATTTCATTTTTACTAGACTAACTCCAATAATATTGAGTTTGGATATGTTTATTACATTGGAATAATATGTAAGGAATCTCTCTATCCTTGATCAATCAATTTATGTGTTCGGGAAAATTTGATACATAATTAAATCCCATATATCATTACAAATATATAAATATATGAAAAAAATTCATTCATCTATGATATAATTAAAAGCGTTGTATTCATTTTATGGGTAATAGAAAATTAATAACGAGTTAACTAAGATTATCAGTTAGAGGTATGTATAGTGGAGAAAATAATTTTTATAAAAATAATATTGTATAATTTTTACTGGATAATCAAAACACATACCATCAAATAAAAAATTTAGTTTATTCAATATCCATGTCTAATATAAAAATTGAAGTCATGTATAGAGTAGATAATTAATTCAAATTAAATGAAATGAAAACATTTTTTCACACATGGTCAAGGAATATGAATCAAGTCGTATTAAATATTACCATCATCACCTCTAACCCAACTTATTATTCTAAATATTTATTTCATTTTAAAACAAATACTCTTCTAATGTCGAAAACATATTTTACTCATTATATCAGTTGTTCATTTAAGAGTTACCTATAACTAGAAACCCCCTTAACATTTATGTAATATGAATTCCACATATTTATAATGACCGGTATAATTCATTTTAAAAATTCTTCATATATTAATAATTATCCATATTTAA
This sequence comes from Viscum album, assembly GCA_963277665.1. Taxonomy (NCBI): domain Eukaryota; kingdom Viridiplantae; phylum Streptophyta; class Magnoliopsida; order Santalales; family Viscaceae; genus Viscum; species Viscum album. Next base: position 475,611,319 of record OY728128.1, read on the forward strand.
TCAAGAATATGTTACATCAATATTTTCATAAAAAATGAAATAAAAAATATAATAGCAATCTATCAAATAATACTATATATAAATGGGGTTTGATTTAAAAATTATCAAACTAATAGAAATATTTTTTTCAATTTAAAAATATTGTTGAAAATATTTACACACTTGAGGAAACAAATATCCAATAAAAAATAAAGACTGATTGTGAACATGATCCCACAAATATTATTGATCTTAATGTAAGGAATAATATCTTATTATAATATAATGATATAATTTGATCGTTTTATTGGAAATTTATTTTTCATAGTAAAACTAATCCTTCGGAAATGAATATTGGGGAAATTGATTTAAATTAACATTCTTACAATTCTGTGTATAAATGGAGTTATAAATATAATTTGTAAATTATATTCATTCGTTTTTTAAAATGATATCCATAGATTCCAGTATAATTTAAATAAAAATTCATAAAATATTAACAAATTTACATTTATGACATTTTAACTAAAACTAATAATGTAATCTTGATATCAAAAATTGTTCATGATTGAATAAAAATTCATTTATGTTGTGTATGTCAAAACAACAATTCTATTTCACAATTGGTAAAAGGAACATAATTTAGAAAATGAAAATTTAATTAATTTTAGTCCATGATATAGAATTTGAAACAATGGTATACATGAAATTAATAAATCTATTAACAATAGTAAAAAAAGTATTAGAAAAATATAATAGAAAATTTATATATGAAAGAAAAATGTGGGAAGGAAACCATAAAATATTATTTAATAGAAATTACCTAACAGGTGAAAAAATTATTGATTCATGGAAATAAATGAGATTAAATGGGAAAGGTAAACCAAAAAAATTACTATATTATAAAAATATATATATATTTTTAAAAAAATTGGATGATAAATGTTTCCCAATGGAAATATGAACACAAAAAATTCCCACATAACATGATATTGTAGATGTAATCTATTATCATATGATTTTTATTTCTCGTAAGCGGTTTTAAACCCTTTTATAATAAATATAATATAATTATAATTCAATAAAGAACCCAAAAAAATAATTTAATTTAATATATTATCAACAGATAATAGTTTAACACCTCATCATTTACAATCTATAGTTATCTTCAACATTTCATGTTCTTACTGCATAGTTTTTCAAGAATGCTCTTAATCAATAGTTATTGTCCTTTCATAATGATTGTGGATCTATTTTATACAAAATATTAATAATTAAATAAATTTTATGTATATTTATTATATAAATATATATAATCTTCCCTCTATTTCACATATAAAAAAATAATCATATCAGTTCATGGAAATGGTATCATAGTTATAATAGAAAATAGTGTTATCATTTTTTGACATGTGGAAGCATAAGAATATAAATGGTTTTTGTATATTTAATGAGTTCTAAATATGTAATAAATTATATATATATATATAAATATTAAATAGTTTGACCTATTTACCCATCCAATCAAACTGTGGATGGAAATAAATTACAATGCAGCATAGAGATGGTTAGTTGTACGAATGCATGAGAGACATTTTTATTTTTCATTAAATGGTAGTGAATTAATTATATTTTTTATTTACCATAACATAGGGTAATATTTATAATATATATAAAATTATATCATTTTCATCTATCAAAATCAAATACCATAAGTGGTTTTTAAGAAAAATAAAATACATCATCTTATGAAAATGGTAGTATGAATATACACACGAAAGATTGTTTCCTTTACCATTATATGTCAAAGTTGATTAAAAATGTATTAACATATAAGAAAATTCATTATATAGTAAATATTTATGTGATTATATCACATTATAATGGGATGGTTTTATGGATGTAAATAATAAATAATTGTAAACCCTCAATTAATAACCACGCCTTTTTATAAGATAAAATTTTTTGCATTATAAATAACCCCATCATAGGATGATATTATTATAAAACCAAGACATCTATAATGTGGTTAGGGATGTTTGTATGGTATTTTTTGGTAATGTAAAACTTAATAATATCTTATATTTTGTAGAGGAGGGAAGATGTGGTATCCATTTTTATATGATATAGAAGATATAAATTATATTTTGGATATGATTAATATATATTAATGACTTAAACAATAAAAGCGAATCTAAAATTACTCAAATGGATGATATATATTATATAGGGTTGAATAAATAATATAAAATAGGATTTAATCAAGTATTTCTCCCATTTAAACCATAATTATTTTTGATTTATATCAATTCACAAGTTTTTACTCTTATAATAATAACTAAATATTTTTTTAAAGTTACTATCCATACTGATGGAAATTTATTTTGATATTATTTCCTAATTTTAAATGATTATGAAAACTTTTAAGTATATTTTTAGAAATTATATTCTTATAAGACTCAAATAGTAATAATTTTATGAAAACCCAACATTTTATATGACTGTGACATTACAAATAAACCTCTATATTTTTTTTAATTCTTTTTATGGATAAATTTTGTTACAATTGGATTTAAAATATGATGAAATTTAAAAAAATGAATTCCTACCATTCAATTAGATGTATTTAATAATTTTATGTTCATAATTAGGATCTTAATTATTTATACATGACTTAGACTGCAAAATAATCTTTACTTTGCAAAATGTTATAGAACACATTGAGAAATATTTCATCTTGCCTAAAACTAAAATGGTTAGAAAAGATGCTATAATAATCAATAATATTATTCCACTGTAAAAATGAGTCTCAAATATATTAATTATAAAAATATATCAATTAATAAATTTTAATTTTTGATTGATTAGATTTTTAAGGAAAAATAAAAAAAATTACATTATCTTCTAAAACCATATCATTTTCTATAATTTCATGGAATGTAAATATTTTTAGAAAAATAACTAGATATTTTCAATTAATACACATAACAAAATAAATTTTATAAATTCCACTAAAACATAGTCTTATATGTTGTAATGATTGTGTTGTTCTAACATATCTCAGGTTTTATGTTTTTTATGCTTCTAAATATCTATAAATTTATTGTAAATTTTTTATCTTAAGTTATTAAATATGTATATTTAAAAATAATTTGTCATAAATATTTATTCAAGAAATTCTATAATGATGTGTGAAATCATTCGACAATGTATATAATCTTATAATAATAAATGAATATTTGTAGTCTACTCAGAACATGAATATTTTGTACGATATGACTATGGTAGAATTTATCAAATGAAGAAAATGGTTTAGTTAAAAAATACTCACGTAAAATGACTAAGTCAAATGATTTGGTCAGAATGAAAATACATTTTCTTATGAAATTAATGTTCATAAAACATCATCTTATAAAATCCATAAAATGTTGAGGAATATAATTTTCACATCGTACACACATATTTATCACATACTAGAGAATTATATTATTCCTAGTAAAATTTATATACTTATTTTATCTTATGAAGTCTCTATATAGTTATATTATACTGAACAGTATGTCATGTGGGATATCAAAGGAAGATCAAGCTATAGTGAATAATGTCATGTATAATTGTCAAGTATCTCTGCAATTCATTCCATGCATTTAGGGTATATTCGAAAATATAATATCCATTTATGGAATGATCAATCTGTACAATCCTAATAATTAATTGAATAATATAAATAATGATAAGCTTTCTGACATTGGTTACCCCAATGTTAATTATATATTGGGGAGGATTGGATGCAAATATTTAATTTTCTATCTTATAAACCTCTTGGTTTGTCGATCATTCTACCACTACTAGTATCACCAGATCATGATTAATGTTATATTTAAAAAGAAAAATTATTCAAAGATTCTGAGAATGATACACATACATATACATGAGCATATACATTCATGTAAATACCTTAATCAACTAAAAATATAAAACATAAAACAAAAATTATAATAATTATTTTACCAGTTATATTAGTTTCACTAAATATCACTCAGATCAGTACCTTAAAGACTATCATATTCTTAGTTTGAATCTTCGTGTAATTATAATTGCTATATTTAAATGCGTTCTATAACTGTATCTTGAAAATTTTATTCATTATATTTTTACACCCATTGTAATAATTTCTGTTGAGATCATGGATCTGTCTTATAAAGGGATATATTGGATAAAATATCTAGGACATTTTTATTTTGTGGTTGTTTCTTCTCTATATAGGGAATCTCCTATCACAAGTTCTGTTATTTAGAAAATCACTAAACTCGTAGAGTAGTGTGTTGGTAGAGTGGACTATAGGATTTATATACCCTGATCAAATGTAAATATCCTATTTTTGATCTCTTTACATTATTTTTTTATTAATCCAATTATTATTAAGGAAAAATGATTTTAATGGTCATACCTAAAGAGGTATGTTTTCTAATGAATAATTTCATAAATCAATTCCACCCGGCTTGAGTGTTTAGGTAGTCGTTAACAAAGAAAACTATTGGTATCCAAGCTTATGAATATTTGATTTCATTATTATATAATGATAATTTTTATAGATAAATTTTCAAATAGATACTATTTATTATAACCAAAGGTATGTCAACGGATAGAGATATGTTATTCAACAGTAAAAAATATTATTGGTGGAAAGGTTGCATGACCATCTATTTGAAGAATCATGGCATGAAACATAACCTTAATGATGAAAATAACTATTAAATTCCTAGTAATGAAACTTAAATGTGTGATGCTACAAATAAAGTAGAAAATAATCTGAATTATAAATCTATGAATGCTATAATTAATGGATTTGGATCAGGCGAATTTGACATAGATTATCAATGTCAAATATCACATATAATGTAGACCACTATAGTAGTTTCATATGAAGGTATAGAAAATGGGAATGATCTTATGTTTGATACAACAAATATTAAGATATACACAATTATAATTTGAAAAATTTTATTTGTTAGTCAAATGAATGGAAGGATCCCTAATATTGTTTATAACAATGATCCCTAGGAATAGTTATCCATTGAATGTTTCATCTTCTAAGGATAAAATAAGGAAAAAATCATAAAAATCAATAAAACTTCTGAATATCAATATTAAAAAATAAATTCTGGAATAAATGAAGATATTTCAGAGATTTATGAAAATAAAAAAAAAATATACAACAATATAAGTGGATTTCAAATTCCTTTAAAAAATTTCAAGAGAAATTGTGACAATACTAAAGAGTTATGATGTTATAAATGAACAATATTAGATAGATCAATCCAAAATATCTAAAAAACAAGGATAAATAATGACACAAAATAAATACTTCAAGAAGGTTGGTAATAAGAAAAATAAAGAATTCTATGAATGCCATATAGAGTGTTTTTGACGATTAGAGAGATTGAACATCATTAGAATCAAAAGCTAATGATACTGACCAAAAGGGAAACACATTATTTACGTCACATTTGGATGAGGATAATTCATATTACTCACTGAAGCATGAACATGACTAAAAAATGAATAATATAATTTTGATGATTTATATTATTATTTTACCATGTTGGAAACAATGTTTGAGAAAAATAAAAAAAATAAGGCCCATATAAATTATTACAAGAATATTTTTAATGAACAGAAGAACTGTGTAGTGTAATTATAGAGTTAAATAATCAATTGAAAATTTTTTCTTCCACAAATACTGATTATGATAATACCAATAAACATTTACATAAGGATGTTTAAAATATTACAGATTCCAAATGTGTATTTACAAATGTATAATATTATCTCAATAACAATCACTGAAAAAAAGTAAAATTTTGGTATAGGTTTTCAGTGTTAAAATCACAATTTCAACTAAAAAATTTATGGTCCTTACTTCCTAAAACTTCTTTTTATGTTTAGATATCATAAATATGGTGAAATAGGACATTAATATAATATCTGAAATTTGAAAATTTATCATTTCTCTAGATTAAAAATATACTATTCGTATAAAAAAAATTTCAAAACAATTTACTCTGTATCCTGGAAAAGAAATAAAATCTTGATAGCTAGATATCTTATATCTAAAAATTTTGGACCCAAAAGCCATTAGGTAGTAAAAAATATTACTATTTTATTTTTCATTTTAGGGAATAAACTACATTTAGAGAAATAAAAAAATGGTTAACAGATATGATTTTTCAAGACATATGAGTGGTGATATCTTTAATTTTCACCCACTGAAAAAAATTATATAGGCTATGTAACATTTGGTGACAATTAAATAAGAAAAATAGATTTGAGTGGATATTTTGGGAATCCCAATGCTATTTTCATCCAAAAGGTTCATTTTTTTGAACAATTGAAGAATAACCAGATATGTATCTATCAACATTGTAATGATGGATATTCTATATATTTTTATAAAAATCATGATTTGTTTTTTCTAAAACAATTATCCCTAAATCACATAAAAATTAAACATTTACACAATAGATTTTAATTACTTTTTTTAGTCAACATTTCAATAATTTTAATAATGAATTTTATTAATCGTTGATTATGAATAGAAGGCATGAACACTTTAATGTTCATTTCCAAAAAAGAAATATATAAGAAACATATGATTTTTAACATTCCTAACTATAAATTCTGTAAAAATAATTTATATGATTCATGTAAATTTGGACTGAAGCCTGAGCCATATTTTAAGAAAATTAAATAATTTGATACATATACACCTTTCGAGCTTATCTATATGGATCAATTAAAACATAAAAGATTTTAAATCCTCTTTGAAATATGATTTGATTAATTTTTAGATGATTATGTTTCTTTATTTACATGGGATTAATTTTTCGGACAACAGATTGAAGAGTGTATGTTTTTTTATTAATTTATTTATGCTTATGCAATGTGAAGAGGAATATAAAATTCTGACTTTGAGAAATTATCGTGGAGGTGAATTAGAGATCAAGAATTTAATATACATTTCTCTTTAAATATAATTAAACGTAAAATATCTTCCCAAAGGACACCTCAATATAATTTTTCTATTTAATGGAAGAATATTAGTTTTCATGAAATTTATAGCACTATATTATTTTAATATAACATGCCCTCCCATTTTGTAGATAATGATATCAACACAACATGTTTTGAAATTAACATAGTTTTAATAATTCCTATACCAAATTAATCATCCTATGAGTTATGGAGTAATAGAAAAAAATGATAAGATACTTCAAAGTATTTTGATGTGAGGTTTAAAACATGAATAGTGAGGATTATCATGGAAAACTCAATCCAAAGGATCATGATGTTATCTTCCATGGATACTATGGTACTTCCACATCCTATATTTCTTTAAAAAAATGGTCATGGGTTGTTTAAGAACCAACTCCTATTATGTTTTATGAATGTGATACCTTTGATCAATAAATGATTCAAAAAATCATCAAAGTGATTCACTTAAGTATGTGACACCTAAAATCCTCTTTATCAAAAATAAAGACGATGATTTGAATTTTTATAAAATGAAACACAATCTAGTATGTGTAGATGCTAGAAAACCATAAATTATGTTTCCTAGAATACCAAAAAATCATAAAAACTGTCCTATATAAACCATTATAAGAATCATATTTAGGGATTATGAACTTGAATAATCATATAAAACCTAGTATAATTCCATTCCTCTCCATTCTAACTATAACTGAAATCTGAAGAAGAAGAATTATCAGATGATAGTTGGTTCATATTTTTTATAGAAGAGCTAAATCAATATAAAAAAAATAATGTCTTGGAATTGTTTGAAAGTCCCTATGTCTATCATGTAATTAGAAGAAATGCGTTTTTGAATGAAAATTAATGATCATGGTATAATAACTAGAAATAAATCTACATAAGTTTAAAAAGGATATGATCAATAAATAGGGATATATTATGAATAAAAAATTTATCTAGTATCTTGGTAAGAAGAAATTGGAATCATTATAGAATATGAATCATATTTTAAGGTAAAATTATGTTATATCAATGAAAAATCTTCTTTTCATAAGGGATTTATAATGGATGAATTTTATATAGAACGCAATGATGTTTTTAAAGACCCACACTTGAGAAATTTTGATTTTAAACATTCCATAGCTTAGTATGGGCATAAAAAGATCCAAGGGTATGGTATGAAATAAAATTTTCTTTTATTTCATCAAATGGTTTTATAGTAGAAATGGGAGTTTCTAAATTATTTAAGAAAACATAATCCTTAGTTATTTTGATATTACCAATATATGCATAAGCTTTTATTTTTGGATCAATAAATGAAAATTTATGAAAATATTTTTCAAAATTGATGACAAAAATTATTTGATATGAATATTATACATGTGTAATTTTTTTATATTTGAAATGTATCAAAAAGACCTTTTTATAATATCAACCCAAATTAAAAATATCATTTAATTATTTAAAATGTATGGATTTAAATTAGTATGAAATACTCAACTATTATGATCACTATTAATAAACTTGATATGGAACAAACTAAAATTCCAGATGACAACAAGATGGATAGAGGAATCATTCAAATGATATTATATCTTACTATAAGTAGAAAGACCATTATTTTATAGTATTTCCTTGTCTAATATTTCAATATAAATAGAATTAATATAATATAAATTCTTCATAATTATTATAGAATATTTTAAATGAACACTATCTCTTTTTCATATTTTCGAAAAAAGAACTTATCAATTTAATTTAATTTTCTATTCAAATGATGATTTTTTACAGTGTAGATTAGATAGGAATAAAAGCATATTAACCTATAATTTTCATTGAAAATTAATATTATCTTCATCAACAATAGATCAAATATATATAGATTTATCAACTACCAAATATGAATACATCACATAAGGAACTTGTTTTCACAATTGTTATGGATAAAAGACAACATTATGGAATATTGATTTAATTTTAATTGGTAAAAATAATATATGAAAATAATAGTGTTATAAACATTCCTATGAATCCTATAAATCATTCAAGAAAATGGGAAATTGACTTAATGCATCATTCCATAAGAGATAAAACACAAAAGAATGATATTTAATTGGAATATTATTTCATAAAAAAATAAATATGAATTTTTTTTCTATAAACCTATTCCATATAATCTATATGATTTTATTAAATCAGATGTTGGTTTATTTAATTTTAAATAATGTTATATTTCGAATATAGAATATTTTTTTATTCAAAATAAATAATTTATTTAACTTATTTTATTTTTTTATTTGTGCCACCATTTTATGTATTAGTCATATATAATTGTCCATGTCCCCTAGTTTCAGTAATAATAACAATGTACATCACAGAACGAACCATAAATTACCACAAATGAAATGAAGTGTGTATCAACTATATGTAAAAAAATTATTTGGAAACCATTGATTCCACATTCCTTCTGCTTCCAAAAACATTATTACCCTATCCTTCCATCCTATTGAACCATCATCAGTGGTGAGAAACAAATAATTGATGGGGCCTATGAAAGAAGAATAAAGAAATAAAGGTCTTCATGAAATAATTTGAGTGGGTGAGAAATCAATATTTATATCTAGAAATGGTGATTATGTTACTAAAGAAGGTCATTAACCATCACTAATTTGAATGAATATTTTATGAAATAATAAACTTATTTGTTTCCACAAATTATGTAATGAGTTATAATAATAGGTTGTATTTCATTTCAATAATCATATGAATCTTGTTATTTTCATTAAACTAGAATAATCATTTGAAAACCTTTTTATAGTTAGTAGAATACTTCGAGAGAACTCATAAAGGATAAACACTTGTAGTACCTTCTTAGTTTTAGTGGATTGGGTCGCTCTTCCCAAGAAAGTGAATTCACAATTTAGAATATAGGATAATGAAATGAAACAAGACAATGATATATATAACAAAATAAAAGTACCTACCATATTTATAACTTCTAGAATCATGACAAATAACTGTGAGTTCAAAAAAGTTTTTTTAATTATATTATATTCACATATATATTCATGATTGAAAAAAAAAAGTTAATTTGGAATGATATATCCTACGATAAATGTTCCACATGAAATTAACCAGTAAATTGTCTTTGATTTTAGAAGGATATTAACCCACTTTTTTAAGTATACTGGACTATTTATAGATGAAAATTTTCTTAGTTCATTTTCGTTCTTTGACAACACTATGTTTATGTTTTATAAGTAAAATTTATTTGTGTTGAAATAAATTTTTAAATAAATTGGTTCCCATAACCTAATAACCTGAAGTAAATCTCACATTCTCTCAATTGGAGTGATATCTATTGGATGAAACCAAAGTCTCTATAGTTAGAGAAACCAAATTATTTAAATAAGGGATCTCAAATATGAAGTAGAGACTCTTGCATAAAGGCAACTGATAATCGGGATTTTAGAATAAAAAATGGAGGAAAATATACCCATTAAGAGTGTTCACTTCCATACCCTATTTTCACACTAGTTATAATCAATAGTTAAAGGATAACCTATTCTATATCCCATTTTTATTGGTCATAATAGGTCCATTTCGATAAGACCCAAAAATTATCATACCATTATTGATTCCCATTCTGAGGAATGGGAAAGATAACTGTAATAAGGATAACTAGATCAATTTTGTGATAGTAAGATCATTTTAAAGAAGTACCCCTTGTTAAAGAAAGACCAATACATTATAGAAAGTGTATATATTCTAAATAGGATATAAATAATTTGGTTCATCATGGTGGTATAATTTCTAATTTACTGGAATTAAAAATGAGGGTTTCTCACAAATCTCAAGAGAGAAATTCCTTGTTATCAATATAATTGTAGGCTGTGAAGACCCAACTAGTTGAAACCAGAAATTTGGCTATAAATATTCATGAAAATTATATTTCTAAATAAAAAGTCAATGAAGTGATGTTGATAGTTCAAAAAATTATAGATAAATTATCTTATCAACCATTCAGATGATTAATGAATCAACATGTCATTCTATTAAACTTATAAAGTGTGATTCAAAAAATAGTAACATTAATATCATCTACTACATCAACGATATGTGATTTTATATCAGAAGAAATACAGAATGATCTTAAATATGACATAGATAGTGATTTATATAGAATCAATGTTGATAAAAAACAATATCTTGTATAAATTGATCAGAAATTAAAGGATATATTTATTTATTAATTGAAAAACTTCTAAGTGATCAAAGTGTGTCATCTGAAGTAAAGAAGGATATGAGTTTTATCATTACTGGGTTACGAAATACGGTTGGTTCATTGGAAAAAAAATCATAATAATTGAGAGAAAGGATAAAAACCTTCAACTCATAGTTATAACCTATTTAAAACAATAATTATTTGATGATGATGAAAAAGAAAAAGAATAATCTTTTGTTGAGTGAAAAAGAATATCTGATCCTTATAATGGGGAAATAAATCATCTATGTCTATAATCCAGTGAATGTGTTGGATAATAAATTTGATGAATTGATGAACATATTTTTTGGAATTTCAAGTACATTAAAGATAAAAAAATATCTTAAAAAATCTTTATCAAATATTTTGGAATCGATTCATGACTATATAACACTAGGGGGAAAACGATATACTGAAAATGACTGAAAACACTCATAATTGCATGTTTCTGATTCATCGGTGATGTTTGTTAGGATCTCATATAGTTGATTGACATGGCTCTACCTCATAGATATTAAGGGACATTATTGAACTATAAAATTATTATCTAAGGCAGAATCTCATGTTTAAGAAAAAAAATTATCCATCTTCAACTAAACCACCCTCTAAACCATTCTTTGTTCCTATAAATAAATTCAATCTAGTGAGATATCGACATGATTCTCTCTAAATTCTGTCAGTACTAGTAAGGATCACACAATGATATTTGTCAGGTCTTGGAGTGCCTATACAAACACTATGTGATGTTTTTGGTGAAATATCTTATTCACATCTCTCTCAATCATATTTTGTCACATCCCAAGATTTCATAGCAAGTTATTTCTTAAAAGTAATTCAATAACTGGTTCTACACGCAACACTGAGTTTGAGCGCACCAAGACTTAACAAAATTGCTGTTAAAAATCATTCATTAATAGTATTATCTGCATTTTGAATTTTATATATTCCATATAAATTTTAACATCCATATTTTGTTCTTCTTATACATAATATAAGAGAAAATTCTATTTTTCAGATAATGGAAGTATTTTTCAAAAAAATCAATTTAACCACATTTTAACAAGGAACACTTTATAAATCCAATATTTTACACTATTATATATTGAATTTGGAAAAATAAACTTATTCATTAGAATCAGGACATAAAAATTTAATTTCGAAATTTTTTGGGTGTTTTTCTGATAACATTCATAGTTGGGTGAATAGTGGAAAGTACTAAATTTTAATTGAAATCAAAATTTTTATTAAAAATAAATTATAATGTTGAATTATACATTTGAATGGTTTGTAAATTATATTATATTATATTATTATCATTTAATACAATCTAGGTCATTATATATAATTTCCCATTTAAATTCGACATAAACACATGTCATTCTTTTAATAGTATTTACTTTTTAAAAACCTGTTTTTTGGTTTTGAAAACAGGAATTAATTTTAAATTAATAAATGAAACTTCAATGTTTTTAATTTTTAAAATTATTCTTGATTTTTTTAATTCATAATATCAAAATTACCTTATTGTGAATTTTTGGTATTTTTTCTGCAAACATTCAATTTTTGATGAAGAGTGAAAACGCTACATTATTATTTAAAACCGACATTTTTTTAAATTATTATTTAATTTATTTAAATTTATTTTAAGTAAAAATAGATATATAATACCTATATAAGTTCAATTAAATTAATTGGAGTCACTTTATAATAAAAATAGATGTATAAAATTTTATTGAACTTTTTAACGTTTTTAATCCACATTTTAGGAGCATTTTAAAATTTGAATAAAACGTAATTTTACAACTTCTGTGAGTGGAATTTCAAAAATCCATGATACACGGTGGACATTATTAAGTAACTTGTGGTTCAATATGATGAAAATAATTTTTGGTGAATTGAAACTTTTGACTTTTATTTACCATGGTTACAAGTAAATAAGGTAATTAAGGGTAAAAATGAAATTATAATTACCCTAACAAATGTCCTAATTCTATTGGATAAGTGTTATTCGACCAAAAAATAACATAGGAATAAAATATGATCATCTTTGTTCGACATGGATTAGAATAGGACATTTATTATTATTTTATTTCATGGGGAGTTAAAATTGTAAAATTAAAAGCTTAATAGCTAACCCATTCTTAATATAGGGTTACACACAATATAAAGTTGACTATAAATATTAATTAGAAGTCTAAAAAAATTTCCTACATAGAGGAACTTTATTTATAATTTTTATACATTAAATATTTTAATTTATTTATGACTTTGAAAAAAACAAAATACCAAATAGTGTCAAAATTGACATAAATTAATTGTTAAAAAAAATACAATATTATTGGTTGATATAATATTAAAAAAATATAAGGTTCAGCAAAAGGTCTGAAATAATATTTTATATGTCATTAATGATGAACATGTGGTTTTCTTGGAAGTATATAGTATGTTTATTAACCGAGTAGTGTAAGAATACAAGAAGACACTGAAAAAGTTAAACTATTTTACTAAGAGTTAAATCTAAAAGAAAAGGTTTACATAGTAACCTAAACTTGTCTAAAACCTATTAATTGAGATTAGTTAGACCCATAACCACCTATGTCTCTAACTAAATTCATTTGGAGCCATTTTAAGCCGAATATGTTTGTATAATAAATCAATATTTTAATCTTTTCCAAAAGTGACCCTAACCCCTCTTATAAATGGGAACATTCCCTTCTCTCAAAATCACACCTCCAATGCCATTTTTCTAAGGAAACCCCTTCCAAAATAACCTACCAACATCCATAAAATCGACTTAGAGTCTTTACATTGGTCAGAAAGTCAACCTAAGAAGCCATTTCAATATACTCAAAAGGAATCACCCGAAGAAGATGTAATAATTTCTCTATCCTCTTTCATGTTCATTTCATCTTCCAATTTCTCTTTATTTGTTGTTTCCATAAAATAATAATAACTCCAGTAAGTCCTAAATATTTTCTTTTATTATAAATATGGTACAACCATATTCTTAATTTTATTCATCTAATAAATGACAATTTCACAATACGTGTGTAATTACAGCATACCGTCTCAACGTCGTGGTGTAATTTGTTATTCAAACACTTCATTATTATGATGGTTATAATAATGAGTATAAATGAAGTATATAATAATTAAAACATGTTAATTATTATTTATATATGCTATAACATCAAACTATATACAATTTCACCCTCAATATAACGTTGTTGTCATTCGTGCGTACGTACGGATTACCATCTCCATGAACGCGATGAGATTCATTCCCCATCATAATCATTCTAGAATAATTTTCATTTTATGATAAAAAATAATGTTTAAGAACTTAATATAATTCTGGATATTAATAAAATACATCTTATCCATAACAAACATGTCTTACATAACCAAGAATATAAAGGAAAACATATTATTTATCACCCGAAATGATGATACTAATAAATTATTATTAATAAAGAAATATTGGAATATCATATATGATATCCTATTTTTGTATATGACTCTTATATAATTTAATAACAATTATTAAACTATTATACAAGAGTTAAACATACCCTATATCAAGTAATAGTTTATGTTAAGGGTTAATTCCACAATCTCTTCATTATCAGAGGTTGATTATACCTAAGTATCAACTGGGACTTCTCCATCATCCCCATCCCTATTTCTTAAAATTATTTTTCAAAACATTTTTACTATTTACTAGACTATAGTTTAATGTAATGTATACCCTTTTTTTACTTTACATATAATATTTATAATGGAATCTTTCTGACATTTTCTAAACAGGATCCTTTACGACTATTTTGACAAAATTAAGGAAAGAATGTTTTTTAACTTATATGGCAGGTGTGGCTATTTTCTGCCATTATAACACCATCAAAACATCCCTTACAAGATTATATGAATATTTTAAAAATAATTTATTTCTTTTATTATTACATGAATTCTAAATGATTTCTGTATAGAATGATATATTTCTCTCAAATTTTTTTGATTTCATCAATGTCAACATCCTTTGATGGATTTTAAACTTGTTTGAAGTTGATTTATTATGATAAAAATCATCCATATTGTATTGTAGGTTTTTTTATATTTTACATTGTATGTGTTATTTTTATACCATTCATGGTTTATGGATAATGTCTTTACATTTTGTATTCTATCTTTTATATGAATGTTTATGTTATGTTCAAACCTTTTCATCTGAGGAATGTATTGGAAATAGTAAGTGACAGGTGGAGCCCGCTATAGCTCTTCGATGCATTTGGAGGTCTCATGAGAGAAACCAGTGTATTGGAATAAGGCCCTGAAAAAATCTTATTTTTAGTCTGGGCATGAGGCCTTCACTATGTGGTTTTGATGTCTGTCATTATGCATTCCATCATAATGAAATTGTATATTGATATTAAATGTGATTATTCGACTAGTAGAACATACATTTGAATAAGTAAATATAATTATTTGATTTAACTTTTCCATATAATTCTTATGTTTATGTTTAAAAGACTTTTGTTTTAGTCATATACATTTCCTTAAATTTTTATTATTTTTTATTAATGTTTTCTCTATATTGTTATCCTTACTTAGCATCTGAGCTCACCTCTTTCTTTTGATTTATTTTACCAGGACTCCCTGAATTGTATTAAGATTGATAATCAAGGTTAAGCTAAGTGATTAATGTATTTATCAAAGGATAATTTATGTTGTGTTTTATTTTCTAATGTGTAATGTAATATTCATATAAGTAATCTATTTTTCAATACTACTAAACTGATCGGTCTTTCGGGACTTAATTCCTTATAATAATGCCAATGTATTTAAATAATGCACCGACTATAGGATTCTAGGGTTGCAGAATTATATATATATTATATAGACTACCATTATAATTCATGAAATCACTATATAAAAACAATTTCATGTCTAGAAGTTGATACTTCTGACCACTTTAGTTTGTGATGTGGGTTGTCCGATTGATGGGAAATTATAAGAAAATTGAATTATAACGTGATTGTAGAAGTTAAAAAATATTTTAATTACTCTTAATTTATTTAATTTTAAAAATATTAGATTTATCACTCATTTTATGTTATCATTAAAACGTTATAATATATTCCTAAGACACAATTTGTATTCTTAAATTATTCAAATATTCCTTTTGAGATCTTTATAATTTTTATTATTTTATCACTTTAATAGTTTTTTAATATTATTATCTTATAACCTATCCATATTTTGAATCTATACTATTTTTCTAATATCCATATGACTGATATGTTTTATTATATATTTACTATTTATATTTTATATCACATATTTTCATAATGATTCCTATTACTTATTGACATTAATTAATGAAATTATTTTCTCAAATTCAATGGAATTATTTATTTGATATTATTCATGTGAAAAATTAATTATATTACTTACTCAACTTATTTTTGATATCACAAAGAGGGGAGAATAAGATTAGGATACATAAATTTAAATTATTAAAATAATTATTCTATAATACTGTTACAAATTAATCCCTTTCATTTTAAAAAGGGGGAGAAAATTTTATTTCAAAACTGGGTAGTAGAATTTATTTAAATACTGGGGAGAGGAAAATGATAATACATAAATTTAGTGTGTTTATAATTCTATGGGGTATGAATGTATTTAAAAAATGAAAGTATTTTTAATGTATGATAATAAAAGAAAGAGTTTATATTTCTAAATGTTTTATTTTATGAGAATATTTTTTGTGATTAAATATTATTTTAGGATTTTTCTTCTTCTATTTCATAAGTTTTGTGATAATAAAAAATCTAATATTGTTTGAAATATTATTTTCATCCATCATATCTTGTTTTTTATGTGTTTTTAGGATTAAAAAAATCCTAATTTTTTACAAACAATTTTAACTTATGTATTTCAGATTGTTCATATTAAACTAATTTATATAACATTT
Source organism: Viscum album (assembly GCA_963277665.1). Taxonomy (NCBI): domain Eukaryota; kingdom Viridiplantae; phylum Streptophyta; class Magnoliopsida; order Santalales; family Viscaceae; genus Viscum; species Viscum album. The sequence continues at coordinate 475,628,571 of OY728128.1, forward strand.
TTTCTCCAACTGATTATATTATGAGGTGAAAAAGAATTCTATAATGTATTTTTTCAAACTTTAATTGAATTATATATTCAGTCTAGTGCGAACAATATATTTTTGGAAGATCTAGCTATTGAATACATTATCATAGGATGTGAATAGTTGAGTTTCTTGATTCTCAAGTTAGATTCTTTGGTTAGAACTAAAATAAATTTTCATACAAAATAGATGTTAGTATAACTCCATCTTAAGAATTCCCAAAGAAGTTGAAGGAGCTAATTAATTCAACATAGTGACATATTTATCATATATTGTAGAATTATTGTATTCTCATCTTAATTCAGAGACCATTTTAATCTTACAATGTTTATAGAGATGTTTTCTTAAAATGAACATTATGTCCAGTTGCATATCATAGGAAGATCTTGTTTTAGTTAAGATTGTAAACATTACATTTATAGTACCTCGATATGTAATTTCATGATTTTAGATAATATCATCAAAAATATTATCCAATAAAGTAAAGATCGATCTATACAGCCCTTCCATGAAGGGAAATATTCAATGAATGATAATCTTTCTGACAATGCTTCCACCAATGAAATTTCTATAATTTGAAGGAATAGATGAAAATATTTAATATTCTATATTATAATCCTTTTTGTTTGTGGATAAAATGAGAATTTGGATTATATCTTCCTCATGTTCAAAATTATTTTTAAAAGTAATAGTTAGTTACTGAATTGAGAGTGATACAAATATAGATAAACACATATATACATTCATACAAATTCCATTAATTTTTTTTCATAGAAAAGAAAAAATATAAACACTAATTATGTTCATACAAGTTTTATTAGTTTCAATAAATATCGTCTTGAGCTATGCCTTGAATACTTTCATTTTCACATGATGAATCTTTCAATACAGTTTGTTTCCTCTAGAAACTGTGTACTCCAAAAGTATCTTCAAATGTATATTCTTATGATTTGGTTTAAAATTAGGGTAATATTTTTTGTTCAGACCGTGGATAGGTATTGTAATCGGACAAAAAGGATGAATCTTTTGGAACATTTTATTAAGTGAAAACTTATTATACTCATCAAGGAGACTGGGGTAAAGGGGATGTTATTATGAAAATCTCCATACATGGGGAGTAGATTGTTGTTGGAGTGGGTTTGGGTATTTCTGTTCCCAAAAAATATTAAATATCTTCTATTTGTTCTCTAAGTTTAATGATTTATTTTGAATACCTATTTTTATTAAGGAAAATGGATTTGAGGGATTATACATTAAGAGGGGGTTGCTAAAATGAATATTTTAGGAACTCAACCCCCCCTTATTCAGTGTTCAACTATGAATTATATAGGAAAATAGTATATATTAAAAACAACCAAAAATTACCTAGATTTGAAATAATTAATTGAACCTTCATCCATGGGTTCTATTCTTTTATTGATGTATTTCTAAAAAATATCAAAATATATTCCTTCATTGGAGAATTTATTTCTGTAATAACGAACCTCATGAAATGAACATTCATAGTTACAATATTTTCATTTATATCATTTTACTATATATAATTCTCATGTAATGAAAAATATCTTCCTAATATTTTTTTTCAAGATATCATATTAAAATTATTATGGTTATCCATGACATTGGGGATTGGATTTCATAATGAATTATAACCTTAATCGTTAAAGCATTAGAAATTAATTTATCTTTTCATAAATTTGAATATATGGACATGATATTCTTTTCTAACACACATATTACAAACACCTATTCTATTTAATAGTTTTATCACACGCGTACTCAAACATTAATGACACATGGGATATTGAATCATTTTCTTTCCATAGTAATTATTTCATAAAAATTCATGAAACAATAAAATTAAAATATTTTAATAAAAATTCAATTAGGTTAACATTTGTTTTCCTAACTAAAGATAGTTATCTATCAATAATATTATGATCCATCAGTCTATATTCTATCCTATTTGGTTTATCTATATGAATAAGGATATAAACAATAACATGAGAATGTTTCCATAATCTGGCTATGATTTACTATTATATAACAACAATTATATTGGAATTCCTAACATGTTAATTCCCATATTCACAATGAGTGTTGATTCCATTCATTCCAATAGGTTCCATACAATAAATATTACTCAGTGAAATCATAAATTAAACCTAGGAATAGATCCATTTAATAATAATTCCTAAACATTTCCCAAATACTCAAATGATTATCATAATTATTATTGTAGTTATGTTAATATAAAACTTTTTTAATAAATATACTACTAAAAATTATCTAATAATATATTTAGTAGTCCCATATGAGTAACATAAATCTATTTTATAATGAATGCATTTTGTAAAGATACATGTTATCTCGCCATCAATTATTAATTAGTTTCTAGTATTGGAATACTAGATGCATACATTATTCCCATAACAACATTGAAATATAAAAACATTTCATAAAAACATTCATTCATCAATGAATTAATTCAATATATCTATATAAATGTCCCATGTAATCCAAACAAAAATAAAGAATGATCTGAAATGGTCAATATAGGTTATGCAAACGAGATGTATAATTATTAAATAATGAATTATCAATAAGGACTATTTTATAATTAAATCACATGAAAATCAATTAAAATTATTTCCAAACAATGATACATGGAAAATGTTAACATATAAGTCAAATGGATAATAGAGACTTAAACATTACAAAATGTAATGTATAATTATATAAATTCATGATCCAGGACTCTCAAATATGATGCCAAGAATATTATCATATAGGGATATCAAATAATACATAAAACACAACCATGGTATTTGGAAGCTCTACAAAGATGGGTACATCAATGAGGTCACGACTGGGGAATTGATTGGGGATCCTTGCAGGAAAAAGAACGAAGGATTTCTGAGAGGTTAAGAAAAATGACTGGGTCCTTGTGATGATGCCTTTGACAAAATAATATTTTCTTCAAATACTATATTTGATTATATATGTTTTTTATGAAAAAAAATGTTTTCAAACCCTCACTATTTAAAAATCTAAGACAAAATTATTACTAAATGGGTAGGTTTAATACAGATAACAAAATAATGTTGACACATATTGGGTATCATGAGTCCTATTGATATAAAAAGGGGATATCAATACTCATGATCCACCATTCACATACACATAGTATGAATTTATATTATTTTTATTGATCAATAAATTTAATTCTATAAATTAATCATAAGTGCAAAATTATCTATATTTAATCATGAATAAATATCATCATTATATTTAAAATAATGTAAATATCATACAAAATATTTTCCATTAATTGATACTTTATATATGAATTTAATAGTGTCAGAGAATCATCAATATAATAGAAATTATTTTTAACTCATCCTTTATTTTATAAACTAGGGTATGAAGAATAGAATTAAAAACAGATGAATAATATAGAGTGATAAAGGGAATGATCTCATGAATGATAATGATATAAAAATAATTTATAATACATTATTAGTAAAGGATAAAGAATACGATCATTTAATCACAAATGATGGAATTTTAGTAAAACTAAACCATTATAAAATTAAATAATTGAAATATGTAAACAAGGGTTATAAATCAATATTCAAAATTCCCTTTGTTCCATTAATAACATAATACCCTTTTCTTCTTATATAATTTTATGTAATAATAATCAATCTAATGACCATAATGATTTATTTGAGATTAAAAATTGTTACATTTAATGGAATCAAAAACGAAAACTTTAGTCAGGACGACATGAAAGTTCATTTCTGTGGTGTAAGTTAAAATATATTCCCCTCACAATATTTTTAAAAGAAACCTCATTTGAAAACACTATTAGAAATTATGGCTACACCAACATTTATATAACAATAGATTGACAAATTTTCGGTATATTCACCCTTTACAAATGGTTTGGGAAATAAAATCGTATACATATGCTATATGGAACCAATAAAGATTTTTTTTCAAAACAATAGGTATATGTATTGTTTCTGGAAACATATACCATTTTTTGAGTTAATAATTGCTATAAGCATTGATTCTCAACACCTATACTAATGGTTTACTAATACTACTTGTATAGGTTTTGTTTCAGGACATGTAGACTAAGCATTTTTAAAAAATAGTTGGTATAAGTATTGATTATGGACATCTATACAAATTATTATTGTAGAAACAATTCATATACATGTTGATTCAAGAAACCAATACCATATATTTTGGTAATTTTTTGGTATAGGCGGTACTATTATTTATTTATTTTATTAAATATAAAAATAAATATTTTAATATAATATTTTTATTCTTATGTATATATATTTATACCCAAGAACAAGAAAAATGTTATAAGATAGTTGTAATGTTCATAGAATATAAGCTTGATATTGTGGAATTGATACCTAGAAATGCAATTTTTATAAATGGAATACCTAAACTAGTAATTTTATGAAAGAATTGGTATATTTCATTTCTTGTAATATTATTATAAAAAAGTTTTATTAAAGACATTTATATGTGTTTTATACCAATGAATTGGTCAAACTTTTGTTATTGGATTATACTAATGAAGAATCACAAATGGTCCACTAAACCATTGTTATAGTTTATAACAATGGTTTTTGGGGATATACTAATGGTTAATCCATTTGTATAGCCTTGTTTCTACTGAATGACATTATTGTGCCTGTTAAAACATTTTATTAAAAAAACATGGCTAAAAATAATGTTTACTTGTATTGTTTGAATATTAATGATATTATTGAACACATGATAATAAAAATATGGAAATGGAAGAAACGAGTATGAATGAAAAAATCATAAAAATATATTTAAAATAAAGTCCATTAAATGAGACATACTTGTTGATTAATGATCTAATATGAAAATAAATTGAAAATAAACATGTATTTCACAAACATAAAATAATTTAAAAAAAATATATGGGTTTTTTGATTTGTATTATCTTATATTCCCAAATTAAATCTAAAAAAACAATTTAGAAGTATTTTGAATTTTTAACAAGAATCCCTTAACTCAAGTTCAACATTCATTACATATTCTTTTAAAATTATATATAATAAATTTATATTTATCATTTTTATATACAATAAAAATATACTATCTTATAATATCATATAAGTTAATATTATAAATTTTACTCTTTTTCAATAACAATATTTCATTAACATCATATTTTTTTGATAACCACTTAATTTTAAATATGTGTTTCGATTAAGTGGCTATGATACATTCATATTGATTACGGTACCAACAGATCCAAAATTTCAATGATGATATACAAATAATAAATATATAATTATTTATAATTATTTATAATTACCCATGAAAGGTAGACATGAAAAATGGATCACATCGCTTCATGGTTGTATATGTCCACATGTATGGATGAGAAAAATTATAACTATATAATGGGTGAAAAGTAATGAATATAAATGATATATTATAATTAAAGATTCATAATTATGTTATTAATTTTTTATATTTTTATCATTTATATCATTATTATAATCTACATTAAGAGGTATTAAAAAATGACATTATTTCACTACATGGAGATGATTTCTCATACATACACATGAGAGATATATTATTTTTCATTAGAAGGTGGTAAAATAATTAAAATATTTATTTACCACTAAATAATATATATACATATATATATATATATATATTATAATTTTACATCTATTTTTAATTATTATATCTAACTAGGTGATGTGGTGATGAAAAATGAAATTTGTCATCTTCGAGAGGTACTAGTCTCTACAAATGCATGAAATATGTTTTCAATTTACATTTGATAGATAAGTAGACTAAAAAGGATTACTAATTTAATCATCATAATATTATATAATATAAGATATAATTATGTCATTATATTACAATATTTATGATAGATTTTAAAGTCGTATAAGATTAAATAAAATGAAAACACTTAGTTAATCTTTATACATATTAATTGGATAGCCCCCATTGTTTAAAAAATCCTTATTAGGATATAATGATAAAAAAGGGACATCTATGAATTGGGTATGAATATATGGAACATATTTGGTGACATATCTTATAATATATTATTCCCATTAATTGGTAAAAGTTTGGAGAGATTGTGAGATTTTATAAGTGAGGGAGAAGATGAAATATGAAATTTTCAATAGATTTACTTAGATTTATGTTTTAATAAATAAAAATGTATCCAAACATGAATATTAATTTAAAATTAAATGATATAAGGTGTAAATATTAGATTATATTAGGAAATATAAAATATTTTAGGTCATTTTTACTCTTATCATTTTAATTTTATCATATTTAGAAAACATTAACTCTTAATGTGGTAACATATTTTTCATTCAAATGTTAGAATACATATGGTAAAAAAAATTCCTAAATATAAAAATTGTACACCCTGATTCAAAATATTTTGTACATTTTTTGAAATTAAATTTAATTACGTGGTAGAAATGGATTTAAAAATAAACAAGCAAAACCTGAAAAAAGATATTTTTTTCAAAATAATGTCCTAGTATGTATAAAAATTATTTTACATGGAAATGAAGTATATTTTTTATTTAAATTGAATTAATATGTTTATTTTATATCAAATGATAATTAATATTATTTAAATCCATACAAAAATAAAAATTTACGACATAATTACATAACTAAATGAAAAAATTAAACCCCATTTTTATTTGAACTAAAACTATATTTATATTTCCAAAATACTATGAATATATTAAATTTAACTTTGTAATATATTAATTATTCAATATATATTTCCTATATAAATTTTTTCAAATATATCATGTTATTCATGTATAACCATAATGTCTTAAAAGATTTAGTTATTGGAAAATATTTATTCTTCATTTTTCACTAAAAATTCAACCTCCTCACTTAAAACCTAACAATATATCCCAATATTAATAGCCAATACATATTTCAAAAATGATTTCTAGTTATTCAAAAATTGTTTCTGCTTTTATATGAATTAATTAAAATATGATAATAAAAAATGAAATAATTTTTTTCTAATAAATGTATACAGGAGCATAGAATGAATTTATTATTATTATTTTCATTGTAATAAAATTTAATATATGAAAAATTTATAAATTGAACATATTATTTTTTTGAGTAAATAATTTATATTTATATTCCACAATTATATTATTTCAATCCAAATCTGCCATCCCAAATACTGTGTTTTAACAGTAACAATTAAATAATTTTATTTCATGGATTATTTAAGCGCATCATTATTTATAAAACATGATATAAAACATAGTGTACTTTTAATATAAATAAAAAAATCATTATATTACATCCTGAATTTGTCTCATTAGTGGGGTAAGTTATAACTAATATGAAATAGCATTGATAGATGATTAAAAACAATATTTAAAACCAATTGAGGATAAATATTTCTCCCATTATTGAACCATTATTACACATAATGAGGACATATCATCAAGCACACATAATGTGAAATTAGAAACACCAGAGTACTCCAATGACCATCATGGGAAATCATGATACCAAATTATAGCTTAATCCTTTCTTGAATATTATAAATCTACCCAATCATTCTCTATACTGATTATGTTACAACAATCACTAACTCTATAACCACGATTCAATAAAAAATTTATTAGAATGGTCATCTGTATAATTATTCAAATCCAAATATACCAATGGAAGAGTGATTATTATTATTGTTATATAACTCTATCAAGGTTCATTTATTCCCCTAAAAAATCCAAAATCTAAAATGAATGATCAGAAAAAGACTTCCAATTTTTGGATAGTCTGTTCTTCTTCACAATTTGTTGGTATATGAATTGTTTTATTATGAGACAACTATGAGACAAATGTTTTATGGATACCAAAAAATCAATATAAAATAATTGGGATCATAATAAAAATATTTATTTTTAGAATACCATGAAGGATGAATACCTCATTCAAATAATACATCAACAAAACCTCAAATGAGCTCATCTCATAATTTTATTTAAAATGATCTATTTTATAATGATATAAATAATTACCCATATAGCATCATAGAATCCCTAAAATTGATTTAAACTAGTTATTATGTCAAAATATAAGTCCTCCCACTCTCATTGGGGATAAAGAAATCAATTTCTTCACCCCAGTAGAAAAATTGTGGTTGACCATCAGATTTTGAAATCCTTATCAATGAGATATGAACATTTCAACATCCCACATCATTACAGATGTCAAAAAAATTAACTATACTTTCATGATACATCTTATCTAATCTAGGATGTACTATTAAATGATATTTATATATCTCCTAGAAAAAAAATCACACCTCATTGAAGAATGAAGAGCCTCTATAGAAACAACACATGATGATTATTATTATCATATCAAAATTTAGAAGCATCACCAAAAACCATATGATCTACCCTTACCACCATATAAGAGTCACCTAATCATGAACTCTCTACTAATTTTATCAACGACTAAATCTCTTTAATTTGATACTGAAATCCTAAACCATGAACTTATCCTATATCATTGTGAACCAAAATGGGTTCTTAATTCAATTTCAAAACATCATCAAACACACTCAAAACACCTAAACATGAGATCAAATATATTAAATAGTAAACAAAATAACATTTCTAGTATTTATTTGAAATTTAGAAGATACTATCATATAATAAATATATTTATTATCTCTCTTTATAATTTATTACACACTGGTAGATGATATAACATATGATCATTTTATTTGGGTTCCAATATGGGGGAATGTAGTTGAAGCCAACAAGTGAGGTATTTAATTTTTTTCCCTAGAAGCATCAACACTCCATCAACAATAAGAATATGAGTATTCATAGATATCTTTGTATAGGGTATGAAATATTGAAATAAAAAATTTAATTAAATGATCACCTCATTATGATCGATGATGTGATTGACAATTACTGGTTTTCCATGGAAAATGGTTGATGTATCTGGTAATGAAACCCGATAGTGTAACCAAATAAATTTTAATAATCCATTTAGGTACACGTCACTAATGTTAAATTATTAGATATGAACTTTGAAAAATCATATCACCACATTGTTATGTTGATCCACAAAGGTTTACATAGATCATTTTATTGGAAGGAGTATTTCAATCTCTAGGATTTGAGAAAGAGGATATAGGAGATCTCAATATCAAAGGAATATATAATATCATGAAACATATTTTTTATCTTCATAAATATTTGAGTTTAAACACCTATACATCATTACCCAATCATTGTGTATATAACACCCACTAAATAAGAAATAAATGAAATGTTATAATAGAATAAGCACATCATAATTACATTTCAATTTTCTCACATACAAGAAATATATATTAAATATTTGAGATGATAAATCCTAGTCAATAACTATACTCAAAATTCTATTAATATTAAATGAGCAATTAATATTATAATATAAATAATTTATTTAATATATTTCAATATATGCTGTTAAAAAAGAGTGAATAATTGTAAAAATTAAATTCTTCCAATTTACTATATGCTTGAAAAATAACAAGTCTATTTATTTTTTGAGGGTCAAATTTTCATTGAAACATCTGAAACCTTATTGTTTGGACCACCAAGTCCAATATTACTATTCATCAGAAATTGGATGTCTCTTGAATATACTTTTTTGTGTAACCCTCTATTTCGTTATCTATATAACATTGAATAACATTCATAGGCCCATAATGTATTCTAGAAAATCCATGATGTCACACTAATGTGATATGTAAAAATAATATTAATTAAAAACAATCTCTAAAGAGACATCGTGTTATATAATCTCTTTCTTTTTTGACTTATGATAATATTGGTTTCATAACTTTTGTCAGCATCCATGATTGATTTATTATATTTTACCTTATAGGATTGACATTACATATTTTAAAATGAAAAACGATTTAATTAGGGTACTATGTTTCAGATAATCTAGGCCCCATATTTCACGTCCTTAACTCAAAAGTTAAAAATATTTCAGGACCATTCATTCAATGTCATAGCTCCAAATATACACACAACACAAGCTCCCTTGTCCTGGCGTCAATGTTGTAGTTTTTCATTATGTTAATGCATGAGATCAAATTTTACATGATGATCATGATCTCACATTTGGATACTAATACCAATTACCATTGATAAGAACATCCAAGGGATCCAAAATCATATAGTCTTCCTATTTGTGGCTCTTTCTTCATGTTCTAATCTACTAAATATCACCAGGTGTGTACATATTGAGAGGATGGAAAAATTCTTATGAGCCCCTCGAACATGATATTCACACATAATTGGTGTCATGTAATTATGATTTATATTTCTCAATAGAAATTAAATTAATAATAGTTTCACGTTATCTCTGGGGTCCCATTATAACATGGGAAATGATGTATCCATCTAATTTTACATGTAATCTATTGACATTATAGTAGACATAGTCAAATAATAAGTGTAAAAAATATTCTAGTATGATAAAAATGTATATAAAAAACTATATACATGAAAAGTTTATAAAATTACTTACATAAGTTTTTTCTAGGAAAAAAACTCTTAAGACTACCAATTACAATAGATACAACTTTTAACATATCTTAACTACCTGGGTCCTACATGAGAATCATGTGTCAACAAAGATATTTATTTATTAAATTAATCTACCACATTATCGAATGGGACTACAGAATTAATACTAACCTCACCACTCTAAGTTAAATACCTCAGAAAATGAAACTTTTGAAGAGTATTATTTGTCCTCTCTTGAGACATGGGCTCCTTGGATAGAACTGTAACTATATTATTATTAAAATAAACTAGAATGTGGTCTTGTCTACTAAGAACTTGAAAAATTTCTGATATAATAAGTGTAACCAAATAAAGTACTAATCAATACTAAAAGTCATAATATTCTCATATTTTTCTACAGGATCAGAATCCTTCAGTTTTAATAAGCTTATACATATACCATAATCACTATTTAGTCAAATTTTATAGTATAATTCTGATTTATGATCATAAAAATATATTTGGAAATAAGAATCAATGTTTACTCTCAATAATAGTTCCTCATCACATCTGTAAATAAGGATCATATAATATTTATGCCTCATGAACCTTATTATAGTCCTTACAGTAGTCCAATGAAACTCTACTACATTATCATAATATCTTGATACTATTATTAATGTAATAGTAACATTACACCTAGTACATTGAATGTAATACACAATAAATATCACTGATGAGGCATTGGGGATTCTACCAATTCTTTAATTCTCCTAATGTTTTTGGGGACACATTTTATTGGAGTGATTCAAACCATGTGACATTGGAAATAACCATCTCTTACACAATTAAATACTATAAATATTAATTACCCTTTCAATGTAAAAACATTGCATTATCCAATGTACCATATGATATATATTTCAATAGGTATTAAAACCAAGGATGTAGGACACACCACCTTTGTCATTAATGGAGAAACATCCATTTTACCAATTCATAACATACTATAGTAGTTAACCCTTTTTCTCCCATATTTAATATGAATTTAACATAAAACACTAAGAAAACATTTTCATTCTTGCTAAACTTCATATGGGAATGTAGAATTATTTTTTTTGTTACAAACTAAACACTTTTATGGAATCTTAATATTTAACATTCTATGATCATGATTCCATCCATAAAATACAGATGGAAATATACTAATTCCATATATTATAGGCATTTTATGACTTAACAAGTCCATGCGGTTGAGTTACAAAAACACTATTAAGAAATATCACATTTAGAATGGTAGATTTGACATAAATATTCCAATTTCAATAATCATTTTAGGCTGGTATTTTATGTAATATTTTTATCGATATCATTATTGTTTCTAGTGAGATAGTTTAAATATGGAATATTAGTTAATAATACGTAAAAAATTCTCTACCCTTCATTCCTTATATGTATTGGATTTACTATCTATGTCTATAATTTTCATCATTAAAAATTTACACCTGATGGTATTTATATTATATAGATGATCTATAAAAATTCAAACCTAATATTTGTATACATACTCCATCATAAAATTCATGGTATCATTAAAATTAGCATCATTGTTTCTTACTACGGCTTCCATGTAGGGTAGTGGTTCATTATTCTCTAAGATTAATGTCACACCTATGTCAGTGAAAAGAAAACTCTATCAATATGTTTCTTTAACCTATGTTGCAGACATACACACTTCTTATGTCTTTGGATTATAATTATCTCACATTGTATCATATGGGGATTTTTTCATACAAACAACTGTGTATTTAGAGATTTAATTTCATCTAATTTTGTCATTACATAATTATATCAATTTTAAAAGTGTAATCTGAAGTATTATATATGTAATATCATCAATTCTGATTATATAATCATATACATATGCACGTCATTCTTCGAGTGGTCAATTTTTCACTAGGTACAGTCTCAATCAAAAGCATTCATCCTGGTACTTGTAAGTGTTAATGATTAGGATTCCTTATACTCCCCAAGTCATTTAGAATCCCATATCATTCTTTATTTGGAACACAGTTAAGGGTATATGCCACTTTTAGGAATGTGTATACAAAAAAGGATAATGTGTGTGTTTTATAACTCATCATTTATATGACTATGTCATGAATGTTTTGATTTTTCCTTTTATGGAATCCATTCAATTGATGTGTATAAGGATGCGTTATTTGGGATACTATCCCACATTCTTAATGGGATCAACGAATGGTTCATTAAGATAATATTGGACTTGGTTTCATTGTAATATCGTAATATTTTTGACCAAATGGATTTTTTTACTTTTGTTTCCATTCCATAATAATACGAATAGAATTTGACATATACTTCATTAACAAAATATATTCATAAATTATATAATCATTAGAAAATTAAAATAAGTAAACACACAAACCGTAATTTTGTTGGGAATAGACTACATATGTATATATAATCCACCACCAGTAATTCAGATTCTGTTACTCACATTCTAGATAATGGTTCCTTAGTTATATTCCCTTGTATAAAAGAGTCACCAACAACCAGATGTTTGAAATCAACTATGTCTAAATACCCAAAATGATTTAATTTCATTAAATTATTCATATTTTGATGACCACGCCTGATTTTATATATGTGGGTTTTATACAAGCCGTGTTCAATGGTTTTTTAATTAATTTTCATTATAGTATTTTTGTGTTCAGGTATATACTATCCATTGTTAATATTCTCTATAAAATAACACAAGGTATTGTAATAAATGATTAAAAATTTATCTAAATTTCTGAAATATAATCCCATAGATTCCATATAATACATTGATATTATATTTATATCAAATGATGGAACGTAACAACAATTGAACTAAAAAATAACCAAACCACTGGGAAAAATCGGATGTTAATAACTTAGAGACAAAGCTACTACAAATCTACCATATTTATCCCAAATATACACATCACCCTTTTTAATATCATGGAATATAAATTAATCCTTTATATTTAAAAAAATGTGTTATCCACTTTCTATTAAAAATTCCCAACATGTAGATATATACAGTCTGAATTAAATGAAAAAACTATTTAAGTATAAGTGTTATATTGCATATTTTTTCTATCACTGTAAGTATTATTATACTAGCCTTTTGTAATATCATGTATCCCTTTTTAGGTATTTATGTTATCTATTTTCATTTTACACTTTTTTGGGTTCATGTTTGGACTTAAATGGATGTATTTCCTTTACATGGGAAAGTGGCCTAACTTTTAGGGATATATTTTTTTTTAAATTAATGATGCCTAGATATAAATTTAAAAGAGTATTTATAGAATTCCCTTTTATTCCTATGTTGACCCATGGTATTGTCTAATATGTTTATGTAGAATCATCGGGCTGAAATATTTCACATCATCAAAAGGTAACACAATGTGATTCTATTACTAGGTTGATGTTGTGAACAAGTTCATAATGTCAAATTTTTTCACATCATATGATTACATAATATCATGTAATGGTATATCAAAATTATTTTTAATAATATATGATGTATATTTTAGTGTGTGTAAAATATTAAGTAATTTACACCATTTATATTTTTTTATGATTTTTTATTTTAACCACACTCCACATATGATTTTATTTTCTATTAAGTGTGGTATTAATCTTTAAAACCTAATAGATCTCCAAGTAAACTCTGGGATTTCTTTTACTCTAATATAGTTTTTGGTTAATTGACCTTATTTGTGGCTATTATATTTATCTCTAGGTATGTGATATTTTTTATTATGTATTTCAATTGGTTGTAGCAGTTCTGTTTTGCTAGGTTTATAGATTTATTAGTCATGTGGTGCTGATTATGTTGATATTTTTTATATCCATTATGATATTTTTCACTAGAGGCTTGCCATTATGTTGATTTTGAAAAGACATGGGAGTCTATTTATGTCCTATATTATAGTTTTTTCGTTATACCATGTCGGTGGATCCCATCTCGTGCTTCTGCAACTAGAGTTTGAGGTTTATTGTTCTATCTCTAGCCTATATTGGATGGACTGTATTACTCTAGTTTTTATAAATTATTTTATAAATGCTCTATGAATAATTAATTTTATGTTTGTTGAAATTAATATTTGAAAAAATATAGTTTTTGTAACACCCCAATAAATAATATTATATTTCTCTTAGATAATATTTATTTCCTCGATTTCTTTTCATGCACATGAAAACAAGTTTAAAAAACATGATACTCTAATAGTCTATTATTTAAAAATATCCATTATAACATATCCATTAAATAGGTTTATATTTATAAGACTAAATAAATTATCATAATTATCTAATTTATACATGTATAGAATAATGTAAATGTATATCATTTGAATAGAAATAAATTAAAAATCATTACATTGAAAAATAAATGTAATCTAAAAAACTATAATTTTTGAAAAGGTGGTATAGTTTTGTTTTGTAAACATATGGAATATTAAATATAAATTTTTTATAATATTTATTTGAAAAAATTAACTTCATTTATTAAAATAATAAAATCAAAAATACCTGATGTTAAATATTCTGGTTTTTTTTTTGAATTGATTTATGTTTTTTCTAAAAATGGAATAAAATTGATTCATTCCAAAAATATCATTTTTATTAAAGTATTTATAATGTTAAATTAGATTTTAAATTTTTTTAATGTAACATTATTTCAATTATATATCTACTAATCCAATACATGTCATTCAAATCTTTTACATAATTATTTTTGATATATAAACATTTTAAACATTTGGAGACATCCTCATTGAAAATATTTTTTTTCATCATGTTTGTGTGATTAAATTGAAATTTATAATTTTCATTTCCTTATATCGAATTCTAAAAAACTATTAAATACTTTTAAAAATAATATTTTAATATTTATTATATTTTTGTATTAATTTTTTATAAAAATGAATTGTGAAAATAGAAAAAATCAATTACAATGGTTAAGGTAAAAATTAGTTTACAAAGGATTGAACTATGATGACATGGGTTACAAACTACCATAACAATAGAAAAATATTATTATTTTGACATATTCACACCATATCCATTCCAATTTATATTTTATGGTCATTTTTAATAATTTTTCATGTGAAATACTTAATAATTTTTCATTATTTTTAAACAATATATATGTAATTTTATATGAGGTCCCCTTTCATCACTTATAAAAGGAAAATCCCACCCATTAGTTCTTAAAACCTCTCAAGAACCTATGTATTGAACTAATTTATAATGACATGAAATTTCTGAATGACAATTGTATCCTAAAAATGGGTGTTGTATTGTTTCACAACAAAACTAAATCTCATTAATAATAAAATATATTTTAATGTGACCATCTGGTTTCAAGAGGTACATGACCATTGGTCAATATAATCATAGGATACTTTACTCATATCGTCATGATTTTGTTTATAAGTAGAAATGATAATGGTTAATTAACGAAAAATGATGAGTCGATAGCCTCAACCTATAGAATTAGGCCATATGAAGCACATTTGATGGAGCATGGGAAGGAGGAATCATCACTAGGCTTTGATCTAGACCATGGGCAGGCTAAGCATTAACATTTTAATATTCAATTAAATTGCATATGGTATATGTTCATGTTAGTTTAGAATACCACTCCGGCGATGTTATCCAAGCCACCCAAGTGTTCATCACCATATCACACCATACCCTTATGTCATTTGTGGTTGTTTCAAGAGGCTATGTTTCAAGGAATTAGTTACTTAATATATAATACTTCTGTTTAAATATTTTTTTTCATAATATCCTTTTAAGAACAGTTTTTTCTTAAAAATTGAGATGGAATTGAAAAGTTGATTTTTAAGGTAAAAATATTACTTTTTAGAGAGTTATAAATTATTATATGAAACTATGGTTTTATTAGTAATGTTTTTTATAAAAAAATGTTATAAAAATACTCATTTTTAATTACAAAATATATTAATTTTTTTCATGTGTTGAAAAATTTACTATACAGTTTATATTTCATTTTGTATCTATTGTTATTTCTAATAAATAAGCATTTTTAATTTGAAAAGATAAATTTATCATATTTATAGAATTTTTATGATATTTTAAATTTCATTTTTGAATTTATATTCTCGATATTATGTTATAGTAAATTTATGATATTTTTATAAAATATTATATTTTTTGGTGAATAGTAAAAATATTGTTTTCAGACATTGGTGTGTTTAATGACATAAAAATGATGTAATATATAATTTTAAATTATGGTCGACGTTATCACATTAAAATATGATATGGGTTGTCTCAATGGTCCAATACCATGTGAAAATACCATGGGAAACCCCATTGTTTTTCAAATACCACTACCGAGGTGTCGTTGGAAATTAATAAAAAGACACTAATTTTTCTATAAATACCAACCCATTCCTCCATTATATTTCATTCACAATTCAATACCCACAAATATATTATATTATTACCTCCCATGGAGTCATAAAATGGTGTTCTCAATATAAGGACCTGGCCTTAAACATTACAGAATCTTGAATTAAATGAATAATTCCAATTGATGATCTTTTTGGGTTTAGAGGTTTAGAGAATTAGGCCATACCTATTACATTACATCTCAAAAATTTCAAGGTATACACTTCTACTAAGTTTAAATTTTTTCATAAAATAAACAGTCATGAAAAAATAGTCATGTCTAGTCCAATGATTTAGACATCATGACAATTCATTGATCTCATCCTTGACCCAATTCATCTTTAGGTCATGTGATAAACATTTCAAAACATGTGATAAGCATAAAAAGATCGGTTAGGGATATAAAACTATTAATATAAACATTATTCCATAATTTCATACATAACATAAGCTCTTTAACAAACCTTGTGAAATCATAAGCTTTATGAATAACACATAGAAAACATAAATCAAAAATGAAACATGTGGCATCCATATCATAGTTACAATGTAACTATCACAGCTACATAGGTTGTTACATTTGGAATATACAACGTAGTATATTCCCTAAATCTCTTAGGAGAACAATTCAGGTTTACCTCCATCACGTTACCCAATGCATTAGAGAGCTATCTCCGGCTCACCCACCCATGTTTTATCACGAAACCACTAGTATACGTATCAATTCCCAAAAAACATAACATATTTGTAACACACAAAACAAACATAATGGAAAGATAAAATTTACAAATTTCAATAACAATATATCATTTATATATATTGACATACCAAATCAATTATCTAAACCATTTTCCATACCAAATTATTTAAAATATTATATTATATTTATTTTTTTAAACATTACGATTTGTTAAAGACGACAAAGATCAAATAATGCTCGCAGCGGTGGAAAGGTAATTGTCACCGAGTACGTTAAAAAGAAACACTATTTTGTGTATTTTAGTACAACACGTCATGGAAAAATATTCCCTTCGAATGAAATGAAAAATCAAAAGACTTTATATAGCATATAAAATAAAATCGTGTATTGAAACAAAATATTCCTCTATGAAAGAAGATTAAGACAAATTCCCTTACCTCGTGTCTGACATGACCCGTTCGTTGTTTAATCTACTAAATAATAAAATAATGTTAATTTAAACTTTATTAAGAATATTTTTCATGTTTATTAATCCTTTTATATCACTTATTACAATGTTATAGATATTATGTAATCATTTATGTGAATAATGGTCGTTTTGTCGATATCTGGTACTTGAGTCAAAAATGGACTTCTTATAAATATAAGTTTTTCACGTGGTCAAAAGATCATTATATCTAAAATGATATTCCTGATTTAGATATCATATTTATAATATGTCTCCAGTAAATACATTTATTTATAATAGTACATAACATTTGGAGATAAGAAATGAAATGCATTGTCCATGGAGATGGAAAGCCGTACGTACGCATGAACGCTACATTCATTTTTATTTCTTATTTTATGGGAATTATAAAATAATTTTACATTTTAATATTACAATTCAATTATAATATCATGTATAATATTATAAACTCCAAAATTTATACGTCCTACATATGGCATTAACGAGTTATATCACTTAGAGGGGGGTAGTCTGCACTTCATCAAATGAAATTATCATGTTTACCCATAATGGAGACCATAAAGGTATGATATAAATGAAAAATAAATAATCCTAAAGAAATCATAAAAATAATATATATCATATATAAATATCGTTCCATCTTAATGGCTACTATGAGAGGCGGTAGGAGATAATTGACAATCATCATTTCTTGAGGCTTTTGTTTGCCATCCACAGAAGTAGTATGTTATTTACCAATTAGAAAGATTTGTGTGTAATTATAGTTCTAATACATATAAAAACAACATCCTAGTATACTTGGTATACTATTTTTGTTATAAAAGAAAATAATAAAGAGAGTTTAGGGGTTGGAGAAGTAAAATAAAAGAAATGAATTTAAGAGAAACTGTAACCTTTAATTCAGGTAAATACCATTGGATTGAATCAAAAGGACTTATTGAAGTTCCTTATGCAAACGATAAGGCTTTTAGGTGGAAGAGAGATATCTTGAGAGCTTATTTGGGAAGGTTTGGGTCGATCCAAGGGGCATGAGAAGTGTGAGTAATGAGTTAGAAGTGGTGTCCTTTTATAAGGGGTAGGAGTGGCTCTTTAGGAATTTGTAAAAAAATAATTTTATTATAGTATTATATTCTCTTTATAAAGGTTGAAAACTAATTAAGGTTGAATATAAGAAAACTATTGTTCGATATAAATTTATCCAATAATAATTGGGTAGTTTTTAGATCTTGTTTTAATATTTATAAACTTATTTATTTAAATCATTTATTAATGAGGTAAATAATATGTCATTATTGTGTCGTAAATAATTAAATTTATTTGATGTATAAATATTATAAAAAAATACCCTTATGTATGAATTTTTTTTACATTTCCAATGATTATTTATTGTTGAAACAATGACTTAAATAATCCCACGTAATTATTAATTTACAAAAAGTTATTTGTTTTGGTAATTTTTCTTTTACTTTATGTTAATTAAAATAAACTGTCATTATCACTCCCAAGTGGCCCCATGGGGTCCTAAAATCAGCCCAAGGATTCTCATGATCATATTGGTAGGAACCATTATAATTTGGACACCTGTTACAGTAATTTTATATTATTAACATAATATTTGATTACCCATATTTACCATATTTTTCCTTTAACTATGGTATATAAAATATTTACTAATGTAAATATTCAAAATGTCTAAAAATTAAAGATTCCAATTTAAACAATATGGAAAACTGATTAAAAATATAGAATCCGTTTTTTCAAATTCAAATCAAATATGTGGCATAAGTTAATTTAAAATTAATTCCGGCTGTCAAAATAAAAGGCATGTTTTTAATCAATAATAACTATCAAAAGAATGACACATGTTTATGTCCAATTTCGATGTGAAATTAATTAAAATAACCAAAGTTATATTAAATGGTAAAAATATAATATAATTACACTTTAAAACCAATTAAAATGTTAATCTAACCATATAAGTAAATTAGATAACAAGGCAGTTTTGAATTAAAATACAACATTTTTCACTTTTCATTAAAAATTGAATTTTATCAGAAAAATACTAAACATTTAACCAATGTAAATTTCGATTTCCCAATAAAAAATAAGAATTTTATTTGGTCAAATAAAACATATAAAAGTTTCCAAAACTATATTTAATGAGGGTTCTCCATTAAAAAGTGGAAAATCAACTTTTTAAAGTAAATAATGCTTAAAATAATATTCAATAACATTTAAAGCTGTGAACTTTTATTGAATAATTGTAAAAATATTTAACAAACATCTATAATCATATTTTAGTTTTTAATATTCCTTCCCTCTAATACAATGCCTTGTCTTTAACTACATTTAAAATAATATTTTTATTTTATTAGTGTACATCCTAAGATTTCAAAGTAACCTATTGTTTCTTATCAAGTACACCATCGAGCATAACAACCCCATTAAGGTAAAATTAATATTTAATTCAAATGTATGAATAATTATGAAAATGTATTATTTCATTTTTTACCTGGGATGTTACATCCTTCCACCCTTTTGGAAATAGTTTCCTCGCAATTTTATTCATTTATCAA
Source organism: Viscum album (assembly GCA_963277665.1). Classification (NCBI taxonomy): domain Eukaryota; kingdom Viridiplantae; phylum Streptophyta; class Magnoliopsida; order Santalales; family Viscaceae; genus Viscum; species Viscum album. The sequence continues at coordinate 475,649,430 of OY728128.1, forward strand.
ATAAATGTGGGGTATTTATCCCTCTTAGCAATTTCAGATTCCCACATTCCCTCTTCAACCATATTATTTTTTCAAATAAACCATTACCTGGTGAATTTCATTATTCTATTACACATTCCCTCTTCGGTCAAGAATGTGTACTGGTTGTTCCTCATAATAGAGACTCTCTTCCAACTGAACTTCCTCTGGGCTAAAAACATGAGATGAATCTGGATTATACTTGCTCAACATTGAATCATGTAAAACACTATGTACCTAGGATAAACATGGAGGTAATGCCACTCTGTAAACAACTGATCCAACTTTCTCCAGGATTTCATAGGGTCCAATGAACCTCGTACTCAACATTCCATTCTTACAACGACGCATCACACTTTTCCATGGATAAACTTTTTAAAAGACCCGATCACCTACCTCAAAAGAAAGATCCATACTTTGATTATCCGCATAACTTTTCTGCCTGATCTAAGCTATTCACATGTGCTTCTAAATCAACTGAACTTTTTATACCATCTCTTCTACCAATTTTGGTCCCATAAACATTATTTCACTACTTCATCCCAAAATTCTGGAGTTCGACATCGCTTCCCATATAATGCCTCATATGGAGTCATATAAATACTTGAATGAAAACTGTTTTTATAAGAAAATTCAACCAATGAAATATGTTGGTTCCAATTTACCTGGTAATTCCTCAGGCAAGCACCTAACATATCCTCTAAGGTCTGAATTGTTCGTTCTAACTGTCCATCTGATTGCAGATGAAAAGCTTTACTAAAATTTATTTCTATACCCAATGACATCTGAACGACTTTCCAAAAATTAGAAATAAACATGGGATCACCATCAGATACAATGGAGAGGGGAACTCCATGAAAGCATGACTATCACTTTAACATAAAAACAAGAATGTTGATCTAGAGGCAAAGTATCTCGAATAGTATGAAAATTCGTAGAGTTAGTAAACCAATCAACAATAACCCATATTTTATTATTAGCATGATATGTATTTGGTATTCCCACAACAAAGTCCATGGATATATTTTCTCATTTCCACCATGACACCGGTAAGGACTGAAGAATCCCTTTTGGTAATTTCCACTATGCTTTAACCTACAGAAAAGTTGAACACTTCATTGTAAAATTAGCAATAACTCTTTTCATTCCATCCCACCAGTAATACATCTGATGATCTTTGAACATCATAGTAATTCTAGGACGAACTGGAAATATGGAATTATGAGCTTCACATAATAACTCATTCTTCAACTGTGAATCACAACGCACACATAATATTTTCCCAAACCACAAAAAAAATCATTATCAATGTTAAATTCAGGAAACATACCCTTCTGATCAAACTCTACCTTTTTCTGCAACTCATTGTCTTCCTTCTGCTCTTTCTTTTTTCTGTCTGATAGAGATTATTTCACAGACACCTGAAAAAAAACAGACGAATTTCAACCACCAAAAACTTCTATAGAAAATTTCAAGAAATCAAAAACCAAAGGATCTCGTTCCAATCGTATCCTAGTCAATGATGCAATACTTTTTCTACTCAAAGCATCAACCACTTTATTTACAATTCCTGGGTGATAATGAATCGTGCAATTGTAATCCTTGATTAATTCCAACCATTTCCTATGTCTCATGTTCAATTCTTTCTGAGTGAATATATACTTCAAACTTTTTTGGTCAGTATATATTTCACATTTTACTCCATAAAAATGATGCCTCCAAATTTTTAAAGAAAAAACAACAACAAATAAGTCCAAATCATGTGTAGGGTAATTTAGCTCATGATGTTTCAACCGACGTGAAGCATAAAAAATTTCTTGATCATTCATAATAAGGACACAACCAAGACCATTCAATGAAGCATCATTGTAGACAACAAACTCACCATCTCTAGAAGGAAGTTCCAAAAGTAGGGCATTCACCGATCCTCTTTTCCATTCTTGAAAACAATCAACACATTCTTTCGCCCAAATAAACATAACACCTTTTCAGGTTAACATTGTCATTGGACTAGATAACTGTGAAAAATTCTCAACAAACCTCTGGTAATAACCTACCAAACCAAGAACAATACTAATCTCAGTTATATTTGTGGCTCTTGGCCATTATTTAACAACTTTTGATTTAATAAGATCAATAGTTATCCCATTTTTAGAAACAATGTAACCATGAAAAAAAATTCTAACCAAAACTCACACTAGCTAAATTTTCCAAATAGTTTCTTTTCTTTTATGGTTTGAAAGACAACCATTAAATAACTTTCATGCACCTATTTACTTTTTGAATAAAAAAATTAACATCAATGAACACAACCACAAACTTATCCATGAGCTCATGGAAAATTCTATTCATAAGATCCATGAACACAACATGTCCATTTGGTTAACCCAAAAGGCATATCTACAAATTCATAATGTTCATATCTAGTCTGAAACATGTTCTTCGGAATGTATGCTTCCTTTACTTTCAACTGATGGTACCCTGACCTCAAGTCAATCTTCAAAAAATACTAATCTCCTTGCAGATGATAAAACAAATCATCGGTAAGAGGGAAAGGAAACTTTTTATTAATAGTGATGTTATTCAATGATCTATAATCAATGAAAAGTCTCATTAAACAATCATTATTTTTAACAAAAAATACAGGATCACCCCATGGTGATGTGCTAGGTTGAAAGAATCCTTTATCTAATAACTCCTATAATTTCTACTTTAACTCTAAAAGATCAATTTGAGCCATTCGATAAGGGGATTTTGAGATTGGCTTAGCATCAAGAACTAAGTCATTATGAAATTCAGCTTCTCAATTTGGTATAATACTAGGAAACTCATTAGAAAAAACATAAAGGTACCCATCTATCACTTGCACATCATTAATTTCAAAAGATCCTTTATTTTCGACAACATGTTCAAGGTAACACCCATTTTCATCTATTATAAGTTTCTCTACTTCCTGATATATTATCAAAATAAAGGGTCCATTCTTGTACACGAACTAAAAATCATTCTGAAAAGAAACCTCTTTAGCTCAGTAGTCAATATTATTATGATAAATAGAAAGCCAATCCATACCCAAAAGTGAATCAAACTCTACTAGTGTAAAACCAATAAGGTTTGTAGGTAGATTGTTCCTACACACAATGAAATAATGGATCTTATGTTTTTTTTGTCTCAGTATTTCCTCCAAGTTTTTACCATAAGACACATATTCATATCATGGGATGTAATTCCAAATTTACTAGAAACCTTCTCAGAATTGAAAGAGTGTGTTGACCCAAAATAAAATAACACATTGGTATAATCTAATCAATCCAACATTGTACCTGATACTACATCATTTGATAACACAACATCTACTAAAGCAGTTGCAAAGGATTTCACCACCCCTTTCTTCATGTAATATGGCTGCATTCCCTCAGTTTAGTTCTTCGTTGGTCACCCATTTTCATAATGACCCATTTCATTGAAATTAGAACATTTTACTAACTTTAAATAATATTTTGGATTACCTTTAACTTTATCTTTTTCATTGCAATTACGAGACTTATGTCCCATTTTAGCATAGTGGTAGCACTTACCAAAATTCAAAAGACATTCCCAGTATGCTTTTTACAACAATTTTCACAAACTGAAAACTTATGTTTCTTTCCATCAGACTTTTTTTAAGAGTTCATCTATTTTTTCTAGACACCTTGACCTCATATAATGTTGTTTGTCAAAGAACTTCTGATCATAAACAAACTCCATTTCCCCCTTCTCTGCACAATGAAAAAGTTTTTCCTAACTTTTAAACTCACATGATGATAAAGAATTTGAATACTTTGGCTTTAATCCTGAGTAAAACGTGTGATTTTAATATCAAGATCTCATATGAAATTTGAGAATACCTTGCCAGTCGAGTGAATTTTTCATCATAAAAATCCAATTAGTCATCGTCCTACCTCAATTTATGGAATTGTTTTTCTATCCTAAGACAAACCACCTTAGGAAAATATGTATCAAGAAACATACTGTTGAATTCATCCCAATCAAGAGAATCAATCCCATCACTACCCTTGATATTTTTCACCATCGATGACCACTGATCAACATCACCTTCATAACGGTAAATAGAAGGACTAACCTGTTTATGTTCTACAAAACCCGTGACATCAAAAATCTTCTCTAGTGTATTAATCCTCCCTTCAGTTAGCATAGGGTCAGATGATCCTCTGAATGATAGGGGATGTAGCCTCATGAAATACTCCACTACTAACATGTTCCTCTATGGTTGATCTAGATGATCTCGTGCATGGATACCAAGACCATTTATATCTTGATTCATTTGTTCCATCACTACAACTAACTGTTTAGTTTCAATTCTCACCATCTTAGGTTGCTGATTTAGAAGGTTGTCTTCCTCCTGATGTTGTCCCAACATTGCAGCCCTATTTCCTCTCCAGAAAACCATTCTGAACATATAAATATCTTATGTGAAGCAACATGGTAATCTGTAAATGCTATATAATTTCAGTATTAACATAAATTTATTTATGGATGTTAATATAACAATACACAAACTCCTTATGTTATTTAAACCGACCTATGATACCAACTATAATGACCCAACCTTAAACATTACATAATATTGAATTAAATGAATAATTCACATTGAGTATATTTTTAGGTTTATAGTTTTAGAGAATTAGGCCAAAACTATTACATTAGATCTCAAAAATTACAAGGTTGACACTTCTACTCAGTTTCAATTTTATTGATAAAATAAAAACTCTTGAAGAAAGTGTCATGTCTAGTCCCTTGTTTTAGATAGCATTATCACGACCCATCCCTCGGGGCCCATACCGTGACTACCCCAAACCCATCGTCCATAGGCCACGAGCTGGAAACTAGCACCGAAAGGCAGATTCCCTAAAAACCTGGAAGGCATTGACTATATAACATGTAAAAAAATGCAGCCAAGTTCACATCATGATACGAAAAAAAGTAAAATTTATAGTAAAAACATTTTATATAGTAATAAAAAGGGGAAAAAATACAAGCCCCACTAAAAAGTATAAGAAAACTAAAAAGTACAAGTAAACTGAAAGAGCTCCTGTGAACTCCCACTAAGGACAATACCTTAAGGGTAGGTACAGCTCTCGAATAGTTGTCTCTGTGGTACGCCTCATATAATGTCCACCTCCAAGATACCTCTAGTCCTGGTACTCTCATCCTCAGTTAGTGATGTCTGTTGTCTACAACAAATACAACAAGTTGTGGGTGTAGTCCGTGTAGGGGAGACTATAACGATACTCTGTAGGGACCCCGAGACCCTCAATGGTCTCACAATACCCAAAAAGGATAACCAAAAATCATGGAACTTCTGAAAACCCTACATAGGTATATTACTATAAATATACAAATGTTATCAAGTATACTCATCACATTCATGAGGAAACAAAAAGCACAACATTTATCTAAAGTACAACTGTTCCATGCAGGAAGGAATACCATGAAGGTAAAACCAAAATGGTAAGTACCACGAATGTAACGCCACACAGAATAATACCATGAAGGTATCAACTTAATGTTAAGCACCACAAAGGTACGCCACACTGAAGAATACCACAAAGGTATCACCACGAATGTAAGTACCACAATGGTTCTCCACACATAAGAATACAACAAATTATTACCATGAAGGTAAGGACATATCTCACACTAGGTATAACATAGCTACATTAGTAAGGATAATTAGATTTAACTATTGAATCATCTTACACAATTAAGAGGCAGACCCATGAAGGATCCTAGTACAACATACCCACATAGTATCCTAGAATAGTCCCACATGGATTCCTATAGCGTATCCAAGAGGAATACTGGAAAACATACCCATGTAGGATCCCAGAACACAGACCCACATAGGATACCAAAGTACAACCCCACATAGGATCTGAATGCACAGACCCACATAGGATACCTTTCCCATGTTATAGCCAACTACAGGGTTCTAGCACTAAGCACGCTTGATTCCGAGAGGGTGTGCTCCACAAGCCACAGGTCGATTCTCCAACGACAATTAATTTCCATGAAGAAGTATCCCAAAGGTTTGTCACATCAAAATGGACCCAATGCAACTGACAGTGCGTCAATCAGACACTTGGTCGACATGTTATTAGCATTTCCGCTCTGAGGGCTCGGTTGGATTCGGGGTTCGATCCAACCTGGTTATACTCCAACTTTATCCACAACTCATGTGGAGTATACAAAATGGACAATCTCGATCCAAGGATTCCAGTTCCGTAGACAGTTCACCAAATGAACAGCCATAACTCATGAAATGGCCGAAAGAGTGAAATGTATCGAAGTTGGTCCTGGTCCGGACCGACCCGGCCCGTCGGGTGCTGCCACGCTGGGCTGCATGTGGGGATACCCACAGTGGCGGCCCATGGTGGATACTCACGGTGGTGGCCCACGGTGTCGGCCAGGCACACGGCTTGCCGGTCATCCAGCCTTCCACCTCCCGGCAGCGCAGTCACGTGTCGTGCCATCACGAGCGGCCGACATCAAGTCGGCTGCCCTCACCTCACCACTACGGCCTTGTGTCGTGGCTCTTCCCTGTTGATCAGCACGGACACACATTGCCACACCTTTGCATGGCCGACTGCATCTCCATTGTGCAGCCAGCCACCGCCCTTGCTCAGTGATGGACAACGGGCCGTGACCCTTCTCCGGCAGCGCGGTTGCACTGTAGCCTTCGTCTTCAAGGCCAGTCGTGTTTGTAGGCCGCTTCTCCTGAGTCCCACTAGTTCCAATCACCAGCACCGGTCTCCATCCTCCTCTATCGTGATGGTATCATCAAGAAAAAGAGGGTATGGAGATGAAGGTCCATGTTCGTTTGACCCACAACCACCATGTTAGAGTGGTAGCAATAAGATCAAGTATACATGTACAATAGAAAAGAAAAGAAAAAAAGGAAAATAAAAATCACACCCCTACCACAAAGGTCCCATTAGAGACTATCCACAGTTGATGGCACATTGGGCCTTGTCGATCCTAAAGAAATCCTTCTCTAATGACGTCTCTTATATAACGATCCTCTGTTCTTCGTTTCCTCCATGGTGAGAACTGATCCTCCTAAAGAGGCTCCTCCAAGAACACCCTTTTACAATGATTTCTCCCACATATAAGTGAGGATACAACATAAATTAAAATATTTTTATAAAATTAATTAACGTTGGAAAAACAATTAAATGTGTCAATTAAATTACACAATTGATTAATTGGAGTGTTTCCACAATTAATTAATTGGAGAGTTCTAATAATTCATTATTTGAATTTGGTAGATTTTCCCCACATTAAGAGGGGTTTGGGTGGTCCCCACCACCATGAATTCAAAAATGGGGGGTTTCCTAGCTCGGGTGGTCCCCACCACCAAGCATTCAAATTGGAGGTTAAAATAAAATAAAATTTGTTCTATTATTATTTTTTATTTCCAACAAAATCACGAAAACTAACTTTCACCCTCAACCAACATCGGTTGAGGTGAAGGTCTCCTTAAGAAAATACCAGTGATGTGAGTTCAACAGTGTCCTCAAATTTAAATTTTGAGAATCGTTTTAAAATTTACAGAAACCCACTCGCATGTTTGTTGAACGTACCAAAAAAAAGTTCTTAAATTCATTCCGGGCACACTAGGACTTGTAATCTTGTGCCGTCAATTTTCACGGACTCGTAAAATTCACATATAATTTAAAAAAAATTCCATTAAAATATCTAGGTCTTTAAATTCTCCCAACCTCAGGTCTTTACATCCCAGAAAGCCACATCACAAAAAAAACTAGGGAAACAAGTTGGGGGTACTGAGTAGGAATCCAAACCTCCCGCTCCCATGTGCTCTCCTATAGGTTCTTTTGCTGTCAACGCACGCGTAACAATGGTATCGATCATCCATGAAGGACTATTTAATTTCAATCCTCAATCTCCACTAAATCCTTCGTAAACATCGCCCCATCGTTGATGTCCAGCTCGCTATGGTGAATGACGTGAAATGAGTCATACATGCATCTCCATAGTAGGGATGTGTGGAAGATGTCGTTCACCCGGTGCAACTAAGGTGGATGTGATTTGCGGTTAGCCACCTCACCAACTCTACTGAGGACCTAAAATGGTCCGATGAACCTTGTAGATAACTTTCCACCCTTTCCAAATCTCCGCAAACCTCATCAAGGTGAGACCCGTGGAAAGATGTGGTCAACACCCTCGAACTCGAGAGGTCTTTATCTCCTATCGTCATAAGACTTATACCTACTCTATGCAGTTTTTATCTTCTCATGGATGATTTGCACCTTCTTGGTGGTAGCTGAACCATATCTGCTCCTACGAGTGCTGACTCTACTGGATCAGTCCAGCACAAAGCCGATATGCATGGTCGTCAGTACAGAGCTTTTAATGGTGTCATCCCAATGGTGGAGTGATAGTGGTTATTGTATGAAAACTCCACTGAGGGAAATTGTTCCTCCTAGCTACAATCGACGTCATGGACACAAGCATGCAGAATGTCCTCGATGGTCTGAATAGTCCGCTCAGTCTGGCCATCCTTTTGAGGATGGAAGGCAGTTCTCAAATGATGATGCATCTCGAAAGCCTCCTCCAACCCCTTCCATAGCTTGGATGTGAAACGTGCATCACGATAGGAGACAATCATCGACGATACTCCATGTACCCTCACACTCTCCTTTATACAGTGGAGTCCCATTCTCTCTATTGAACCCTACTTTCTGATCGGTAGGAAGTGGCCTGACTTGGTGAGTCGGTGGAAGACCACCCAAATAGAATCATTACACCAGGATGTGCATGTAATTATAGTCACGAAGTCCATGAATATCCCATCCCACTTCCACTCTAGGGCCTATAAAGGCTAAACAAAGCCTGCTGGTACCTAATGCTCCACCTTCACTTAGTGACAAGTGAGGCACTGAGGGACAAACTCTTCCACTTATATGTTTATTCTAGGCCAACAATTATGTCTTTAGAGGTCCTAGTATGTCTTCGCCACTCATGGATGTACTCCTAGAGGGGATGGGTGGAACTCCCTCGACACTTTCTCTCGAAGCGACATTGGTACCATGGTACGTCCTATGAAGATGATGATGTGTTTTCCACCTTTAGAAAGTCCATAAGGTTCCTGTCCTATTGATATCTGATCACGTAGATCCTCACAGTCAGTGTCCCCATGCAGTGCATCCCTGACTCGATGAAGAAGTGGGGGAGTGACTATAATAGACTGAAGAAAATATGCTCTATCTTGTTTCACAAAGGATATCTTTAAAGCGGCCAATTGCTCTATCGCCTTGCCTAGCAGCTGTAAACCAGATATTCAACTGAGTGTATATACTACAATGTTTCCCTACCTATGAGTATAGACTATCTCTAATTCATAGACATGGAGGATCTGAAGCGAAAATCTTTGTCTCAGTTTCAAGTCTTTCTAAGAGAAGATAAACATAAGACTCTTTTGAACAAAGTAGATTATAAATTTTTTACCAATCATGTAATGTCACCACATCTTCAGGGAAAAGACCACTAATTATGACTCTAGGTGATGGGTAGTGTAGTTCTGCTCATGCTATCTCAGTAGTCAAGAACCATATGATATCACTGCACGTTCCGGCATTAGGACACATCTGAGTCTAGTCCCTGATGCATCGTATTAGAATACATACCCAACGCCCTCCTCTGAATGCCTCAAGATGGGGGAACTAGTCAGCTTCTTCCTCATCTCCTGAAAACTCTGATGGCATCTCTCTGACTAGATAAAGGGTTGTCCCTTCTTCAGCAATGCTAATAAAGGTGTTGCAACTCTGGGGAAATCTAGAACAAATCTCAGTTAGTATCCAGGAAAATCTCGGAAACTTCAAACATCAGTCACATTCATGGGTGGATACTAAGAAAGTACCTCCTTAGTCTTCGCTAGATCCATAACAACTCTAGTCTCTGAGATGACATGTCCAATAAAGTGAACCTCTCGGATCCAGAACTGGCACATCGAGAGCTTACCATAAATCTGATCCTCCTGGAGTGTGTCAAGAACTATCTGAAAATGGTAAGCATGCTCCTTCACTGTAGTCAAGTAGATCAGAATTTCATCGATGAAGACTTCTACAAAGCGATCAAGGTATGGTTGAAAGATAATTTTCATGAGTCCCAAGAACACTGCTGGAGCATTGGTCACACCGAACGGAATGACCAAAAACTCATAATGTCTGTACCAACTTCTATAATCCGTCTTCTGCATATCCTCCTCTCGTACTCTGAGCTGGTGATAGCCTGGTCTATGGTCTATCATCGAGAACCACAGTGCTCTCTTCAGATGATCAAAGAGGTCTTCAATCATAATATGTGGGTACTTGTTCTTCACGGTCACCTGGTTCAGGCATCGATAGTCAACATAGTGTCTGATGATCCCATTTGCCTTCTTGGTGAAAAAAATCGGGGTTCCCCAAGGAGAAACACTGGGCCGAATGAACTACTTACCCTGTAACTCCTCTAGTAGTTCACATAGCTCACAAAGCTCCGTAGAAGCCATTTGATACACTGGTGTAGATATCGGCGTCGTCCCAGCATATAAATCAATGTAAAATTTCACCTCTCTGCATGGAGGTAGACCTGGAACATCATCTGGGAAGGCATACACTTACTGGTCCACCATTATAGGATGACATGGACTCTCCCCATTAACCACTCCAAGGGTAAGGCTAGCCTACTGATGAGTGCTTGGAAGAAATATCTTTTGATTAAGTCCATCCTATGCTGTAAAGGATCCCTTCTCTCTGGTAAATGTAAACCTAGTCTTATTAGTGCAGACACACCGAACATTACGCCTAATACAGTCAATCTAAGAATGGATTGTGGATAACCAGTCCATTCCAAATATGACATCATAAGGCCTCGACGCCTCTACTAGGAGATCGCAGCTGAAGCTCTCACCTCTTAGAGTAAGCTCACACTACTGGAATGAGTGAAATAATCTAATCCTCTCCCGTATAAGTCTCTATCCGTAAGGATCGATCCAACAACATAATCAGAATATCTGATCTCTGAACGAGGGTCATGGAAATAAAATAGCGACTGGAGCCTATGTATATAAGTACTGAAGATAAGGTGGAGTAAACATAGATCGTTCTTCATATCATCTCCTGAGTGTCGTGGTCATAGGCCTTAGCTACCTCGAGTTGAGCTCGCCCCTATCCACCTACTCTCTGTGGTCGTGGTGGACGTCCTGGTGGTGGTGGTTGTAACATCTCGAATCTTCGACCAACACTAGCTGCAAGGCCAGCTCCTCTGGCACATCCACCTACTCCATGCGGACCTCCAAGGTTGAACCTCGATCTCTGCATGGGTGGTCCTTGGACCTTCTGCTGATCATCTGTACGGTGCGTCAGGCAATCACGAGCCGTCTGACCCTGCCCACCACATGTGTAACTATAACCACTCCTTGCATGACTCGATCTGTCTCTGGTGCCCCATAAAACTGACCTTAAATCTGGTGGTCCTCCACCTATAGGTCTGGTCCTCTGGGACCTCTATGACATATGTCTGCTACAATCTACAGAAGACATCGCTACGTGATGCCCGGTGGTGGGTCTCACTACTGGTGACTGCTTAGGAAAAAAACACTCCACTAAGAGGGCTCACTCTAACACCCCCTCTTATGTCAGGATGCTGATAGAAATCATCGAGGCCCAGATATCCCACCCGAGACCATGCTCGAAGGTTCGAGTCCTGATGAATGGGTCCTGAACCATATCATTGGAGTAGCGTGAGATGTCGGTGAACCTCGCTGAGTACAAAGCCATAGTCATGATTCCCAGCTGCAGATTAAGAAGCTCCTTTATCTGCACTGCGCGAAGGGTCACTGGTATAAGCTCTCCCTAATACAGGCTCTCAGTGATTTCCTAGAGATGTTTCACCTCGTCTTGAGCTTGGAGAATCAAGATCCAACATTTTCCTCTTGCTACCTATAGAAGACTGGAAACAAGGATCACCATGAGATTAACTCGTGCCCCTACCAGTTGGAAGACACTCACAATGGCCTCCAACCAATCCTCACCCGCTTATGGGTCTGTCTCACACCTAAACCTGGGTGGCCTCTGGCACTAGAACTCATGAAATGCTCCCAAATGGTGTGCACCATCCACTGTTGGGGATGGTGGTATCAGTGGCCCAACAGTTAATGGTGCCACTGATGGTGCCTCTACTGATAATGGTCCCTACACCGAGGCCTCATCCCTCGGTGGAGTATCATCGCCTACAACACCCGAAACCCTAGCTAGTTGTCTACGTGGAGGCATCCTACATCGAAACAGGAGTTCTAAGGCTAATAAGTTATACCTGGTGAGATGATTCAAATAGTTCACCAAGATAACATTTCAAAACACAAACACAATCAGTGTTTTTTTGCCTGAGTCATAATTTAGATGTTGGGGTCTTGGTGATTTGATAGGTCTGCCATCGCACCAACACTAGATTCCCTAAACTGATTACCACACTCACTACACATAACACTATTACTGCTAAAAATATCAGAGTATACTGTTATACATTTGAACTGACTACTATGATACCAATTTGTCCTGACTTGCCCCTCAGGGCCCATGCTGTGACTACCCTAAGCCCACCATCTATAGGCCAGGGGCTAGCAACTAGCACAAAAAGGCATATTCTCTAAAAACGGGGAAGGAATTTCTGTTATAAACTGTAAACACATGCATCCAATCACACAAAAAGATATGAACACAAGTTAACTATTTATTAAAAAGAGTGTGTACAATATGAAAAAGGGTCTAGAATATAAGCACAACTGGAAAATACATGAAAACTGAAACGTAAAAGTAAACTGAAACATCTCCTGTGAACTCCCACCATCGACCCTACCTGAAGTGTTGGTACAAATCTTGAATGGTCATCTCTGTGGTATGCCTCGTCTAATGTACACATATGAGCTAAATCCACTTTTGGTACACTCGTCCTCATTCAGCACTATATTTCATCTGCACCAAACACAATAAGGTGCGGGCATAGCCCATGTAGGGGTGAGTATAAAGATACTCAGTAGGGACCCTATGACCCTCGAAGGTCTCAAAAAACCCACAAAGGATAACCAAAAGGCATGAAATAATCTAACAACATGACTTAGGTATATTCCCACACATATACCTATGTTATCATGTATACCCATTTCATTCATTAAGAACCACAAGGCCCAACTCTTAGCCAATGTACCACTTTTCCACTTAGGAAAGAATACCATGAAGGTAACACCACAAGGGTAAGTAAGACGAAGGAAACATCACATAGAATAACACCACGAAGGTATCACCACGAAGGTAAGTACCAAAAAGGTAATCCACACAGAAGAATACCACAAAGGTATCACCACAATGGTAAGTACCATAAAGGTATGCCACATAGAAGAATACCACAAAGCTATTACCATGATGGTAAGGAATCAGTTAATAGCATGTATAACCTAGGTAAAGTAGTATGGATGATTAGATTTAACTACTGAATCATCTTACTCAGTTAAGAGGTAGGCCAACAAAGGATCCTAAATCATCAGACCCATGAAGGATCCTAGTACAACAGACCCATGTAGGATCCTAGAGTAGTCCCTTGTGGATTCCAAGAGCAGATCCAAGAGTAATAACGGAACACAGTTCCACATAGGATCCCAAAACACATACCCACACAGGATCCCAATGTACAGACCCACCTAGGATCCCAAAACACACATCCACATAAGATCCCTTTCTCATGTTACATCTAGCTATAGGGTTCCCTCCCTATGATCCCGTGATTCCGGTAGGGTCCGCTCCTCAAGCCATAGGTTGATACTCCATCTTCAATGAAGTCCCGTGAACAATTATCCCAATGTTCCTCCACTTCAAATGGGACCCAACGCAACTGACGACGGGTCAATCGGATGCCCAGTCTGTATGTTAGTAGTGTTTCGGCTCCGAGAGCCCGGTTGGATTCGTGATTTGATCCAACCCAGCTGTACTCCAACATTATCTGAATCTCAAGTGGATTATACCAAAATAACAGTCTCAATTCAATGTTTCGGGCACCTTAGATGGTTGGTAAAATGGATGCTCGTATCTCAAAATTTGGCCGAAAGAGAGAAAAGAATTGAAGTTAGTCTGGGACCGGTCCGACCCGGTAGGCTGACCAAGCTCAACCTAGCAGGGGCCGACCAGTCCCAGTTCGGGTCTACCCGGCCTGAATTGGTTCCGACCCCCGATCCAACCAATCCGGCTTGGTCCGGCCCTGCTCGTCATCCCGCGATGCGGCCCACAGTGGAGGCCCGCTATGGCGGCCCACGGTGCGGCCTGCGGTGGCTACCTGGCATGCGACTGGCCGGTCGGCTAGCTATCCTCATAAGGGAAGTGCGATCATGCATCATGCCCTCACCATCATCTGGCATTGATCCAGCCACCATCGCCTCACTACTGCGTCTGTATGCCGCGACTCTCCTCCGGTGTGTGGCGCAGACGTGCGTCGTCGCCCCTTCGCGTAGTTAGCTGCCGCCTGCCCTTCTCCGGCGGCACAGTCCCACTACTGCATTCATATTCATAGCCGATCATGGTGTCAGACACCAGTCCCTATTCCCACTAGTTCCAATCACCAGCACCGATCGACATCCTCCTCAATCGCGAAGATTGCATCAAAACTATAATGTTCCGGAAAGGTCGGGCAATGTTCGATTGGCATGCACTCTCCGCATTACAGAGGTAGGAAGTGGCTCATGGGGAGAGGTTAAACAAAAAATAAACTCTATGAAGGAAACTCAGAATCACACCCCTACCTCAATGGTTCCTTTGGATATTGTCCATGGTTGAAGACGGATTGTCGTTTTTCGATCCTGAAGCAAGTCTCCTCCAATGACATCGCTTGTTTGACAATCCTTCGTTCTTCGGTTCCTCCTTCGTGAGACCTGATCTTCCTCCAGAGGATTACCTAAGAACTCCATTACCAAATATTTTCCCCACAATAATGTGAGGATAAATATAAATTAAAATAGGTTTATTCAATTAATTTACCTTGACATAATAATTAAATCGCTCAATTAAATGGGAAAATTAATTAATTGGATACTTTAAAAAATTAATTAATTGGAGAGTTGGTACAATTAATTATTTGAATTTGGTAGGTTATCCCCACATTATGAGGGGTTTGGGTGGTCCCCACCACCCTGAATTCAATAATGGGGGGTTTCCTAGATCGGGTGGTCCCCTACACTGAGCATTCAAATGGGAGGTAAAAATAAAATAATGTTTGTTCATTTATTTTAATTTTATTTCCATGAAGAACACGAAAACTAAATTTTACCCTTGACCAACTGCGGTTGAGGTGAATGTATCATTTTGAGAATACTGGCACTAGGAGTACAATTGTGTCTTCAGATTTCTATTCCGAGCACCTGTTTAAATGTTACAAAATCCCACTCACACATTTACTGAACATACTCAAACAAAAGATCAGAAATTTATTCTGAGAACAATAGGCATCTGAATCATGTTCCATCAAATATTTGCGGACTTTTAAAATTCCCATATAATGAAAAAAAAATTACAAGGAAATTTATAGGTCTTTAAATTCACCCCACCTCAGGGCTTTGCGTCCGCAAAATCCACATCACAAAAATAAACAAGTAAAACAAGTGGGGGTACTGAGCACGAATCTAAGCCTCCCGCTTCCATGTGCTCTCCTAGAGGTTCTTGTGCTTCCAAAATACATGTACCAAAGGTATTGATCTACCATGAAGGACTCTCTCCTTTCAATCCTCAATCTCCACTTGATCCTCTGTAAATGTGTCCCCGTTGTTGATATCCAGCTCCCAATGGTCAATGATGTGAGATGGGTCATGCATGTATCTCCTCAATTAGGATACATGGAAGATGTCCTGCACCCAATGCAACTGAGTGGAAGTGATAGGCGGTAAGCCACCTCGCCAACTCAACTGATGACCTAAAAGGGTCCGATGAACCACAAAGATAGCTTTCCGCCCCAACCAAATCCCTACAATCCTTGTTGAGGTGAGACACGTTGAAAAAAGTGGTCACCGCCCTCAGACTCCAGAGGTCTATGTCTCTTGTTGGAATAAGACTTCTTATAGCTATGTCAAATCTTCATCCCCTCTTGGATGATCTGCATATTCTTCATGGTAGCCCGAACCCTCCCTGGTCCAACGAGTGCTGACTCCCCTGGGTCAGTCTTGCACAAAGGCGATATGCAAGGTCGGCCAAACCAAGCCTTGAATAGTGTCATCCCAATGTTGGAGTGATAGCAGTTATTGTATGAAAACACCACCAAGGGAGAGTGATCCTCCCAACTGCAACTAAAGTCAATGACGCAAGCATACAACATCTCCTCGTGGGTATGAATAGTCTGCTTAGTCTGGCCATCCGTCTGAGGATGGAAGGTGGTGCTCAAACAAATCTGTGTCCCAAAAGCCTCCTATAACCCCTTCCATATCCAGGAAGTGAAGCGTGCATCATGATCATAGAAAATCATTTAGGGAACTCCATGTAGTATCACAATCTCAGGAACATAGAGGCGTCACAATATCTCTACTAAACACTTCTCTCTGATCAGTAGGACGTGTGCGGACATGATGAGTCGGTCGACAACCACCCAAATAGAATCATGAACCCCGGAATTATGTGGAATTCCTATCATGAATTCCATGGATATCTTATCCCAATTCCACTCTGGGACTTCTAAAGGCTGAACTAAGCTTGTTTCTACATGATCATCCGCCTCCACTAGGTGACAAGTGAGGCACTTAGAGACAAACTCTTCTACTTCTTTCATCATTCTCGGACACCATTGCTATTGTTAGAGTTCCTCGTACATATTCTCCACTCATAGATGTACTGATAGAGGGGATGTGTGGAACTTCCTCACCACTTCCTTTAAAAGTAACACTAGTACCATGGTACATACTATGAAGAGGATGAAGTGCTCGCCACCTTCAGAAAATAATTCAGGTGCCTGTCTTGTGGATATCTAAGCTCACCGAGCCTCAAAGTCATTGTCCCCATGTTGTGCCTCCCTGACACACTGAAGAAGTGGGGGAGTGACTATTACAGACTGAAAAAAAGTTTCTATATCTCGTTCCACAATGGATATCTGTAAAGTGGACAAATGCTCTGTCACCTCTCCTAGCAGCTATATACCAGATCTCCTAATGAGTGAATCTACTTCTACGTCCCCCTTCCCATGTGTATATAATATCTCGAAGTCATAGTCCTACATGAACTCAATCCAAAATCACTGTCTCAGGTTCAGGTCCTTCTAAGATAAGATATACATGAGACTCTTGTGATCAGAGTAGACTGTAAAATGTTCTACCATCAAATAATTTCACCACATCTTCAAGGCAAATACCACTGCTACTAAATCTAGGTCATGGGTAGTGTAGCTCTTCTCATGATGTCTAAGCTATCGAGAACCATATGCGATTACTTATCGCTCCTACATCATGAAATATTTGAGTCCGGTCCTGATGCGTCGTAGTAGACTATGTACCCAACACCCACCTCTGGAAGCCTCAAGAGGGGACCACTAATTAGCATATGCCTCAACTGTTTAAAACATTGATGGAATCTGCCAGACCACATGAAGGTTTTCCTTTTCTTCGACACCACTGATAAAGGTGTTTCAACTCTGGGGAAATCTGGCACAATTCTCTGATAGTATTTGGCCAATCCCATGAAACACTGTACATCTGTCACACTCCTGGGTGGCACCCAAGAAAGTACCGCCTCAATCATTGCTGGATCCACCGCAACTCCAGCGTCTAATATGACATGTCCTACAAAGTGAACCTCTCAGATCTAGAACTAGCACTTTGCGGGATTACAAGAATGCTGGTGCTCTCAAGTGTGTCTAGAACTATCTATAAGAATAGGCATGCTCCTCCTCGATAGCCGAGTAGATCTTAATGTTGTCAATGAAGACTACTACAATGTGATCAAGGTATGGATGAAAGATCATATTCATGAGTCCCATGAACACTGTTAGAGATTTGTTCATGCCGAATGACATGAAAAAAATCTCATAATGGTCGTACCGACATCTGAAATTTGTCTTCTGCACATCCTCATCTTGTACTCTGAGATAGGGATAACATGTCCTGAGGTCTATCTTCGAGAACCACCATGATCCCTTCAGCAAATCAATGAGGTTGTCAATCCTTGAAAGAGGGTACCTTTTCTTCATTGTCACCTTGTTCAGGGGCTGATAGTCAACATAAAGTCTCTATCTCCCATCTGCCATCTTGGAAAACAATATCGGGGCAGCCCAAGGAGAAACACTGGGCTGAATGAACGCCTACACCTGTAAGTCCTCCAGTTGTACTTGCAGCTCACGAAGATCCATGGGAGCCATCCGATATTCTAGTGTAGATATTGGTGTCGTCTTGAGGTATAAATCAATGTAAAAGTCCACCTCTCTGAGTGAAGGTAGACCTAGAAAATCATCTGGGAAGACATTCATGTACTGGTCCACCACTACAGGATAACTCGGATACTCTACATCAACTGCTGTGAGGGTAAGGAAAGCCAAATAATGAGTGATTGGATGTAGTTTACTTTGGGTAAGTACATAATATGATACAAAGTCTCCCTTCTCGCGAGTGAAGATAAACCTAGTGCCATCAGTGCAAACACACCACACTATGTGCCTAATACAGTCAATCTGAGCACGGAATGTAGATAACGAGTCCATACCCAAGATGATGTGGTAAGGCCTCAACACCGCTACTAGGAGATCCCAGTTTAAGATCTCTCCTCCTAGAGTAAGCTCACACTGTCGGCACCAATGTGTAATCATCAAATCCTCTCCCGGAGCTGTCTCTAGCCGTAAAGATATAGCCAACGACTCCCTCAGAATCTCCGAGCTCCAAACGAGTGTCCTGGAAATAAATAATTGACAAACACTTGTGTTTATAAGTACTATAGCTAAGGTGTAGTAGATAGAAATCATACCTCGTATCATCTCTCGAGAACCGTGGTCATAGGCCTCAATTCCCTGGAGCTAAGCTCACCCTTGTCCACCTTCTCCCTCTTGTCGTGTTGGACCACCTGGTGGTGGTGGCTGTAGCATCACAAATCGTCACCCACCACCAATTGTAGGGCCAGCACCTCTGCCATTCCTGCATTCTCCATGCGGACATCCTTGGTTGAACCTCTGTCTCTACCTGGGCAGTCCTTTGACCATCTATTGATCAACCGTATGGTCTGTCAGGCAGTCACGAGCCATGTGATAATTTCCACCACATGTGTAACATTGTATGGTCCTCTCTTGACTATCTCTATCTATGGCTCCCCACACAACCAACCATAAATCCTATAGTCTTCCACCTGTAGGGCTTGTCTTCTGGGACCTCTATGACATAGGTCTACCGCAAGCTGCAGAAAACTCCGTTATGAGATGCCCGGTGGTGGGTCTCGCTGCGGGTGACTGCCCAACAAGAAAGATCTCGACAAAGAGGGCCCACTATAACACCCCCGCCTATTTCAGGATACTGAGAGAAATCTTCGAAGCCCTAATCTCCTGCCTATGTCTATACTTGAAGGTATGGGTCCTGAAGTATGGGTCGTACACCATATAAGTGGATTAGCGTGAGAGGTCGGTGAACCTCACTGAGTACTGAGCCACAGTCATTCTCCCCCGCTACAGATGAAGAATCTCCTATAATCCCACTGCATGAAGGGTCACTGGGACAAACCCTGCCTAAAAACAGGCTATCAATGTCTGCCTGGAAAAGTGTCACCTCATCATGAGGCTGGAGCATCGTGCTCCACCATCAGCCTGCTACTGCCTGTAGAAGACTGGAAGTAAATATCACCATGAGATCAGCTGGTGTACCTACTAGTTGAAATAAACTCACCAAGACATCCAACCAATCCTCAGCCGCATGTGGGTCCACCTCACCACTGAACAACGGTGGCCTCTAGCACTGAAACTTGTCCAATGCGCTCAACTGGCGTGCACTATTCGTTTCTGGGGATGCTGGCTTCAGTGGAACAACAGGTAATGGTACCGCTAGTGCCTCTACTGATAAAGGGCCCTGCACCGAGGCCTCCTTTCTCGGTGGGCTATCATCGCTTACAATACCCGGAACCCTAGCTGGATGTCTACATGGAGGAATCCTGAAAGAATCAGGTGTTCCACAGTCAATAAGTTATACCGGGTGAGCTGACTCAAAATGTGCACAAAGAAAAAATTTCGAACCACACACACAATCAATGTTTTCATGCACTGAGTCTGTAATCAAAACATAGGGACCTGGTGTATGGATACGTCTCCCACTTCACCAACATTGGATTCCCTAAAGTGATAACCACACTCACTACACAAAACACTATTGCCGTTAAAAAGATAAGAGTCCAATGTTCTACGGTAGAACCGACTCCTCTGATACCAAATTTCCATGACCCGTCCAGCGGGCCCCGTGCTGTGACTACTCCATGCCCGCCTTCTATAGGCCATGGGCTGGTGACTAGCATTGAATGACGTATTCCCTAAAAACCAGGAAGGCATTGCCTTTATAACCTGTAAACACACGCAGCCAATCACACAAAAATATACGAAAACAAGTAAATTGAATAGTAAAAAGAGTGTGTACAACAAAAAAATGGCCATAACACAAGCCCAACTAGAATGTACGATAATACTAAAACGTAAAAGTAATATGAAACATCTCCTATTAACTCCCTCCAAGGACCATACCAGAAGGGTTGGAATATCCCTCGAATGGTTGTCTCTACGGTACTCCTTGTCTAAAGTCAACCTCTGAGCAACCTCCAGTCCTGGAACTTTCATCCTCAGCCAGCAGTGTCCATCATTTGCACCAAACACAACAAGGTGTGGGTGTAGCCCGTGTAGGGGTGAGTATAACGATAATCAGTAGGGACCCAGAGAACCTCGAAGGTCTCAAAAAACCCACAATGTATAACCACATAGCATGAAAACATCTGAAAACCCTACATAGGTATATTCCCAATCATAAACCTATGTTATAAAGTATTCCCATATCATTCATGAGGAATCACAAGGCCCAACTCATAGCCAAAGTGCAATTGTTCCACGTAGGAAAGAATTTGATGAAGGCAACACCAGAAGGGTATGTACCACCATGGTAAAACCACACAGAATAATACAATGAAGGTATCACCACATAGGTATCTACACAAAGGTACGCCAAACAGAAGAATACCACAAACGTATCACCACATTGGTATGTACCACAATGGTTCGCCACATAGATGAATACCACAAATTTATTACCATGAAGGTTATGACTCAGGTCACACCAGGTATAACATAGGTATGGTAGTAAGAATGAATATATGTAACTATTGCTTTATCTTACTCTGTTAAGAGGCAGACCCATGAAATATCATAGTACAGCAGGCCCACTTAGGATCCTAGAGTTGTCCCACGTGGATTCCTAGAGCGGATCCAAGAGGAACACTGGAAGACAGACCCACGTAGGATCCCAAAACACTAACCCACATTGGAGCCCAATGTAAAGACCCACATAGGATCCCAAAGCACATACCCACATTGGATATCGTTCTCATGTAACAACCAACTAAAGGGTTCCCGCACTAAGATTGCTTGATTCCGGGAGGTTCTGCTCCTCAAGACACAGGTCTATAATCCAACTTCCAATAAGTCCCATGATGAATTATCCCAATATTCCCTCACATAAAAAGGGACCCAACGTAACTAACAGCACGTCAATCAGTTTCCCATTTTGTAAGTTATTAGTGTTTCTGCTCCAAGGGCCCGGTTGGATTCGAGGTTTGATCCAACTTGGCCATACTATAACTTTATAAAAAGATTATGCAGAGTATACCAAAATTACCATCTTGATGAATGGTTTCTCACCCCGTAGACAATTCGTAAAACGGACACCCGTATCTCATGATATGGCTAAAAGAGAGAAAAAGATTGAAGTGGGTCTGGGTCCAGTCAGTCCCATCCCAGCCCGACCCGGGTCCGACCCTGGGTCCTACCTGTCCCTCTAGGTATGACCCTTCTGGGCGGCCCGCGGTGCGGCACATGGTATGTTCTGCGATGGCAGCCCACGGTGTGTCCATTGGTGACGAACTGCGGTGCGGCCCGGAGTGGCTTCCCAGCATGCGGCTAGCCACTTGGTCGGACGTCCTCCTTCGCGCAACGCCATCGCATGACCCTCCATCACTGGCGGCCAGCCCTCTCCTCATTTCCGCAACCTTCTTCTTCTGCTCTTCTCCTTAGGACGGTGCATACATACGCTGCCATCCCTCCGTGCGGCCAGCTGGTACTTTCCACCCCCTTGTTCCACCGCGACCCTTCTTCGGGGGCACGGTCGTGTCGCTGCCTTCGTCTTCATGGCCAACCGTGGTGCTGGCTGCCGCTACGGATTCCCACCGGCGCCAATCTCCGGCACCGGTCACAATCCTTGTCCATTGGGATGATCACATCAAAACCTCAATGTTGGAGAGAGGTCGGGCCATGTTTTTTTGGCCTACAACCTCCGCGTTAGAGTAGTAGCACGCGGCTCATGGGGAGATGTTCAACAGAAAAGAAAATCAACAAAGGAAAATCAAAATCACACCCCTACCTTGAAGTTTCCATTTGAGATTTACTGTGGTTGAATACGGATTGGCATTTGTCGATCCCAAAGAAAGCCTCCTCCAATGACATTGCTTGTTTGATGATCCTCTAATCTTCACTTCCTCCTTGGTGAGAACTGCTCTTCCTCAAGTGGTTCAGCCACGAACACCCATTACCAATGATTTCCCCCACGATAATGTGAGGAGCCAACATAAATTAAAATAGGTTTATAACATTAATTTGTATTGGAAAAATAATTAAATAGCTCAAAAATGGTAAAATTAATTAATTAGATATTCGGTACAATTAATTAATAGGAGAGTTAGAACAATTAATTATTTAATGTTGGGACCTCTTCCACACATATCAGTGGGTAGAAAAATATAAAAAATGTTTTATTAAGGATATATTTTTCCATTAGTTTTATGTAGGAGACAGAGTGTGTTGTTATTCAGATACCCACACTCCTCTAAAGATAGTAAAAGGACACATAATAGAGTAGAAATATTGAGATATGTTTAGAAATTATTTGAATGTTAGTGTTTGCAGGTAGGCACGTGAATGATAATGTAGATGTGGAAATCATG
The DNA here is from genome assembly GCA_963277665.1 of Viscum album. Classification (NCBI taxonomy): domain Eukaryota; kingdom Viridiplantae; phylum Streptophyta; class Magnoliopsida; order Santalales; family Viscaceae; genus Viscum; species Viscum album. The sequence goes on from OY728128.1 coordinate 475,672,691, forward strand.
TTCTCGTATGGAAAACAGAGTGTCACAAGTCAGACAGATCCAGCTTGTGTTCTTCATGATCTTTGAACGTGTGATGATTTTCTCAATTCAAGGATTCATTTGAGCTTCCTGTGTTCTCCAGTAGCGTTTAGTTGCATGCGACAATTATTTCATTAAGAATTTTCTATGTGTATTTTGTTGTCGTCCTCATGACCACCAGCTTGTTCTACTTTTTAGTATTTTCCACACTTCTTATTTTTCCTTGGCCGCATTTATCTTTTATCTTGGAGTTCATGTGTTTGAGTTGACAGGTTGCATGTATTCATAACCTCGTACCTCATACTATCATATGACATGTATACAAAGAAATATTAATTATGTTATCACATTTTAAATATTAAAATATGACCTTTAGAGATTAAATTGAACGACAACAATACATATTAAGAAACAGTTTCCCAGTATGTCATGGAAATGGTGTTTCATTCACAGGGTATCGGGATTGGTCACGATGTCTGGTTCACGGTGTCTGGTTCATGATGTCTCGATGTCACAGATTCTTGTTCATGGTGTCTTGTTCATGGTGTATTCTTGTTCATGGTGTCTTCTTCCCTGTGTCTTGTTCACAGTGTCTTGTTCACTGTGTCCAGTTGGCATGGTGTCTGCTTGTTCACGGTGTCTTCTTCCCTATGTCTTGTTCACTGTGACTTGTACCTAATAATATTTTGTATTAAGACTTATGCATTGATATTTATAGAATGAATTAAACATAAACATTTTTAGAAAAATAATTATAATGTGAATCAAAAGATAGTGTATACTAAACAAACTGAGTCTATAGCACATAAGAGATTAGGATATATTTTTCAAAACAAATATGGATATGATGTGAGATAGATTACATAGAGTTATCATGGTTTATAGACTGAATAGGATTTTTGATCATTAAAACATTATTAATACACGAGGATTCCAAAAATATCACCCTTTTTTATGATCACAATACTTGTAAATTTAGAGTGTGTATTTTCCCAAACAATAGTGTTTGAATGTGCATATAAATTATATAGAGTGAGTGTTCTCCTATCCTATATGTCTTCTATATTTATCCCCCTTTAGAGATTATCAAAATGTAGATTGAAAAATAATGACCAAAGAAACATGAAAAGGGAATAATGTATTAGATAAAAAGAGGGTCATTACATAATGTAAAAAAAAATTAACAATATTCCCATTAGAGAAGGGTAATCATTGTCCCTCTTCACTAGCTGGTGTTCTCTATTCCCATAGTAGCAGTACCCGAAGAGGAAGATAGAGGAACATGGTTTGTGGTAGAACAAGGTACCATGGTGGTTGGTAGAGAAGGGAATGGAAGACCTTTAAATACAGAGGGATCCAGAGTAGGTACAAAAGAAGACTAAGGCAGGTGTTTATCACGGATCACAGGCCTGATCTAAAATAGTACTTGACTGATAGACATATAAGTGGAGGTTGGGGTAGAGGTGAAACTATGAAAACCTGTACTCAGAGGGGCCACCACATGAGCAACAATTTATGTACTCTGTACATGAAGATAGGGCTTCTAAAGCTTAATAAAATCTGCAATTATATCTCCACCATACTGCATCGCTTTCTTGAAGTCATCCTTATTTTCCATAAACTTTTCCAATAGACGAGTGAACTCCATGAGCTTTTGAACATGAGTCTTGAATGCTTGAGTAATAGGAGGAATCCTCGTATATTCTACAATATATTTTAAATGGTTGATCATGTCAGTCATTGATAAGATTTTGATGATGTAGATACCCACTTTCTTGGAAATTTCTTGTTCAGCATCATTAGAAATTTTTGAATTGATTTGGACCAGATCAAGAACTCTCCCACAGTTCATGATAACATCATAAAGAGAATCTTTAATGAAACCACTAAGCATAGTCTGATGTTCTTATTAGATCATTTTTCTGAGCAGGTCACTTTTTAAGGAAGATTGAGATTATTATCCAGATGACTTAGATGCCATGATAGGTGAGGTGAGATATTTTATATGATTCAGAACTTTTTGAAGGCACCTCGTACTCTCATCAGTGTGCTTGTTAAGATTAACCACAGTCTCTTGCATTTCTTTCACAATCTGTTTGTTTCTTTCTGCCACTTTTTCTGCTAAGGAAGCAAAATGCGGTTGAATCTGAGAGACAAAATTATTTCGGGTTTGAGGAACAACATGCTCCATAGGATGATAAAAAGGATCTGGTATAAAATTCATCAATTTCTTCATGTCTTCAGTCATACCTCTTAAATTCTTCACTTCATCACTAAGAAGTATGTTTTCAACTCTATCTTTCAGAATCTAAAAAATCATTTTGGGTCGTATTTTCCAAATAACATTTTCCAACAACAGTGAGGCATCTATCTCACATAGATTTGTTACATGATATAGCTATGCATTCAGGAGTTTTTCAACTCTAGTCAAAATGGTAGTTCCAAATTCATTCAGATCATCTTTACTCACCAAGGATGGTTGTTCTGGTGAAGGTTCAGAGATAGGGACTGATGAATTCTTAGATTCTTTTTAGGGGAATGATTAGAGATAAATTTCAGTCAGAACAAATTGGAAAGGTCATATCCATTTACTGAAATGTCCTATGAGTCATTCACATCATAAAATCAAGGGAATTTATACCGAGTGTCTATAGGGCTTGGATTAATCTGGTTTGGTACATAAAAAGATTCAATATTCGTGGGTCGCTCCCCCTCAATAGTTGTATCCTTCTTAGGACTGAGAGTCTTAGAGGCTTGATCTAGTCCCTCAATTCATCTCTTAGTTCCTCTCTCATTTCCTGTCTAGCCAACTAAAAAGCATGATCCAATATTTCCTCATCCAAAGGAATGACTTCAGGAATATATTGTTCCACGGGTAATTTCTCTTGGTCAGCTTCATGAATAACAAGTAAATATTCTTCTATAAAATATTCCATAGCATTAATTTCAGTTTCTTTGACAACAAATTCTATATAAAGTTTGGGTTGATCATCTAGATTACCAACTTCTTTATACATAGGGACTTCCTTTTCACTTACTAAATGAAGGACATGAGCACTGTCTTTCTTATCCGAAACAGTTTCCCTGAGGGGCACATCAGCCTCTTCTTCTTCTTCTTCTTCAGAATATTCAACAACGTCATCTGGTTCCAAACCAAGATCAGTAATATCTTATGTTATTTAAGGATGTTCCACTAGATTGAACGTTTCAAAAATCCTATCATTATATTCCACCCATGAATTTTTCCAATGATTTATGTTGATTTCCATCCTATTGATAATGATTTTTGAAGGGCCAAACTCACTATCCTTGATATCTTATATATTTGGTCCAACCATACCATTGACATGAAGCATGGATGAGATTAGCTGAGAATGAAACTAGGAGGCTGACTTGGATGTGGTTTGATCAGCTCACACAAATGGTGTAAGACATACATACAATGGTTTATCTTATACCCATTTTTAAAGATGAATAAAAAAACACATCCAGATATTTTAGTACATCAAAATCCCATTTTCTGTGGCTAATAAAGTTCTATATAAACTTAAACAGATGTTGAGATTCTCTATCCAGTTATGCAGTAATTTCCCTCCTCTTGGTGCCATTTCTAGTTAATCTTTTCAGAGAGTCTACCGAAACAATGAATTCACTGTAAGGTGGAGGTCCTCTCTGATAGTCCTCACAGATTCCTTCATGAGTTATCCAAAGGCATCCATCACATATCCTCGAAGAGGATGAGAATTTCTATCCATTTATCTAGATTCTCACACCATAACCATCTTCAGAATCAAAGAAGAACTAGAGATAATGAAATAATAGAGCCACAAGCTTAGGGTAGATAGGTTTTTCTTTCTTCGAAAACCATTCTAAACAGCCTTTCTCTTTTAAAAAATTAAAAACTAAACACTAACTAGACAAAAGCCACTCATGGAAAATGTCTTTCTCAGGTACAACTACTCGGTTCACCGGATTCAGATTTAGAGGATCTTCGGGAGCCAACATAGTTGCAATATTTGTCTTCTTTGAGCTATGTTTCTCAAGAGTCGACGATGAATGGAATTTCATCCTAGGAATTCACCAATGGTTTGAGAGAGAGAAATGATGAAGTATTCTATATGGGATACAAATTGAGTGATTAAAAGAAAGCTCGATTAATTGAAAAATGGCAATTCCTTCATTTTATCATTCTTGAATACCAAACGTGGAAAATGTAAAAGAGTATGAAAATAAACAGGTGAAATGAATAATTACCGCGATATGGTTTTATTTTGTAAATAAAAATCATAAAAAATTTTTATGGTGAGACAATGAATGAATTTTACGGTGAGAAATTGACTGGTCCTTTCGGTGAGATAGTGACTAATCCTTACGATGAGACAATGATTGATCCTTATGGTGAGACAATGACTGTTTCATACGGTGAGACCTTGATGGATCATAAATGTGAGACCTTAAACATTTAATAATAAGATATAAACTATTAAGAAATTTACTTAAGATTTCTCATGCCTAATTTATGTATGATGTAGTCTATTCTTTCATAATTTAATGGTTGGGTAAATATATCAGCAAGCTGATACTCAGTACCAATGAATTCCAAAGTGATATCACCTTTTTGATAATGATCTTTAAAAAATAGATGTCTTACATCAATATTAGTTTTCCTAGAAAGAGAAACAATATTTTTTGAGATGTCAATAGCACTTGTTTTGTCATAATTTATAGGTACATGCCTGAATTTATATCCATAATCTAGTAATGTGTGTTTCATCCACATTATTTTTGCACAAATACTACCAGAAGATATATATTCATCTTCTACAATAGATAACGCAACGGAAATTTGTTTCTTACAACACCATGATACTAGTGACTTGCCTAAAAAGTGACATGTTCCATAGGTGCTTTTTCTAAACAACATATATCCACCGAAGTCAGCATCCGAATAACTAACTAATTCATATGATTGTCCTCTAGGATAGAACAGTCCTAGATTGGGTGTATTCTTGAGGTATTTAAGAATTATATTTATATAATTTAAATGAGTTTCCTTAGGATTTTTTTGAATTTAGCACATATAAACACCTAAAACATAATGTCGGGTCAACTAGAATTTATGTAGAGTAAAATTCCCATCATTCCTCTATAAGTGGTTTGATCAACAGGTTTTCTATCATCATGAAGATCTATCTTACAAGTGTAAATCATGGGAGTTTCACTACTTTTATTGGTATCCAATCCAAAATGTTTTACAAGATCACTAAAATATTTACTTTGAGTTAAAATAATACCATCATTATTTTTAAGGATGTGAAATCCGTGAAAAAATTTTACTTCACCCATTAAACTCATTTCAAATTCATTTTGCATCATTTTTGAAAAATCAACACATAATTAATTGCTTGAAGGTCCAAAGATAATTTCATCTACATAGATTTTAACAACTAAAACATCATTAGAAATTTGTTTTATAAATAGGGTAGGATCAGTTATTCCTTTTGTAAAACCTTTGGAAATATGAAAATTACTCAACCTATTATACAAATCTCATGGAGCTTGTTTTAACTATATAAGGCTTTTGATAATTTAAAAATATGATTTGGAAAATTGCGGATTGTAAAGCCAGGGGTTGTTCAACAAAGGCGTCCTCGGCTATATACCCATTTAATAATTCACTCTTAACATCCAATTGATATAGTTTGAAATTCAGATGTGAAGCATAAGTAATCCAGATTCTGATGGCTTCATGTCTAGCTGCTAGTGCAGATGTATCCACGTAGTCAATTCCTTCTTCATGACTATAGCCTTTTACAACCAATCTATCCTTGTTTCAAACTATGTTACCAACATCATCTACCTTATTTATAAACACCAATTTAGTGCCTATGGTGAATTTTTCCTTAGGTATTTCTACAAGTTTGCAAACATTGTTCCTTTGAAACATATTGTGTTCTTCTTTCATCGCCGTCACCCAAAATTAATCATTAATAGAATCTTTAATGTTTTTAGGATGATGTAGTGACAATAAGACTTGATGTTCAACCTGATTTCTAAGAGAAGAACTAGTTTGAGTTCCTTTGTCTAGGTCTCCTACTAGAGCATCTAAAGAACGTTTCTTAAGCATTCTAACAGCTCTAGAAAAGGAGGGACTAGTGATTTTAGGTTCCTCAACAGGTTCAAGTACATTGTGAATTGATTCTAAGGAATTTTCAGAACTGGAAGTCTTCAAAGATTCTTTCACCTAACATTTTGAGTATTTTTAATTAGTGTTCTTATTTGATACATCATCCTCCAAGTTATCTAGAATGGTTTTAGGTTCATGCGGATCTACTTCATCAAATTTGACATGGATAGAATCTTCCACACATTTAGTTCATTTATTGAACACTATATAGGCTTTACTAGACATGGAATATCCAAAAAGGATACCTTCAACATTCCTAGATGCACATTTTTCATGATTGTCTATAGTATTTAGAATATAGACTTTGCAACCAAAAACATTGAAGTAATTAACCATTGGTTTTCGATTATTCCATAACACATAAGGAGTCCTTTTAAGAATAGGTCGGATCATACCCCTATTTATTATATAGAATGTTGTATTGATAACATCAACCTAAAAATAAATATCTAGGTCATATTCACTATGTATTATTCTAGAAATCTCTTACAGGGTTCTATTTCTTCTTTATAAAACTCCATTTTGTTATGGTGTTATAGGGGTACAGAAATTGTGACTATAACCATTTTGTGAAGAAAAGGATTCAAACTCTTGATTTTCAAACTCACAGCCATGATCAATTAAAAATGATTTAATTATAAGTCAACTAGGATTTTCCATAGACATGTAACATTTAGTAATATAAGAGCAGGCTTCACTTTTGTGACCCATAAAGAAGGTCCATGTATATCTAGAAAATTCATCTATAAGAACATAAACATTGTGCTTCCAATTTAATCGAGAAACTCTAGATGGTCCAAAAAAATCCATGTGAACCAGTTTTAGAGGATGAGAAGTTGACACTTCTTTATTTGGTTTGAATATGTTTTTTATTGTTTTCCCATTTGACAGGGATTACACACTATGTAATTTGGAAACTCAAGTTTGGGTAAGTCTTTAACTAGGACTTTTCTAGATAGGTTTCTAATGGAGTGAATATTATAGTGGCCTAGTCTCCTATTCCATATCAAAGACTCTTTATGAAATACACTTAATCATGATGCATTTTGTGAAGCTAGGGAATCTATGTTAACAGTGTAAACATTTTCATTTCTTAATGTAGGAAATAATAGTTCTTATTTAGAATTAAAGACATTTCAAGCATAATTTTCATATCTAATATGATATCCATTATCACATAGTTGTGAGATAATAAGGAGATTAAATTTTAATCCATCAACAAACAGTACTTTAGATTTTAAAACTAAGTTAGGGTTACTGATTTTCCCAAGGCCAATAATATTTACTTTGGAATTGTCACCAAATGTGATATATCATCCATCTATTTTTATTATTTTCTTGAAGAATAAGTAGTCTCATGTCATGTGTCTTGAAAATCCACTATCCACGTGCTATAAAATTTTACAGTATCTCTTTAAGCAGCTTTCATACAAATTGAATAAGCAAAAACAGATTTTCATACCCATACTTGTTTGGGTATAGTAATATTAATAATGAGTTCTTTAGGAACCCATATATTCCTTATAGGATTTCAATTAGCATTAAGAAAATTATTTGAAAATTAAACTCTATTTTTTTCCAGAAAAATTGAAATAGTAGAAAGTGTATCATAAATTGTATTAGTTTATTTGAGTCCAGAACTGGGAGTAAAACTATATATCATGTTTTTAGAAATAAAATTTGTTCTACAAATATTTATTTGTCCAGGTTGATAACTAATGACAATGTTATATTTAGGGGAAATTTTTTAACAAGAATTTGTGTAAGGTTATTTTTTTAATTGGTAAACTCTTCTAGGTCATTCTTCAATTTCTAATTATACATTAGTAATTCTTTTTTATCTTTGAGCAGTTGAGCATTTTTCTCTTTTTTAGTTGTGAGTTCAGATTTAATAGTAAAAGTAAGAGCATATTGTTTCTTCAATTATTTGTATTTGTCTTTTAATTCATTACATGATTCATCAAGCATCTTACAGTATTCAAAAATTTCATCATTAGTCATATTTTCAGAGTCACTCTCATCTCTAGAATAGTACGAATTATGTACATGAGAGTCTAGTGTTACCTCAGATGAGTTTTTCATAAAACACATATTGGAATTGTTATCGTGTTCATCATGTGATGTTTTTGAGTCACGTGATCTGTCCTTGGAAGCACTATATGATGCTTTCAATGATTTTTATACTTCATTTCCTAGTCCTCATATCTCTTTTTGTACATTATATTTGGACAGTCTGCCTTGATATGTCATTTGCGCTTACATTCATACCAAGAAATATCATATGTCTTGTAACTTCTTTTAGAATCCTTCTTCCAACATCCTTTTTGGTCATATTTCCCCTTGAAGTTAGGCATTAGAAAAATGTTCTTCTTCTTGTATAATTTTTTAAATATTCTGGATAATTGACCCATCTTCTCATCACTGTCAGGTGATGATTTTTCACTATTGGAACATTCTACCAAATCTCCCAATTTCACGTGGGATTTTTTTAGAGGTGGTGGTTTTGAAAGCAACATATTTCCTTTTTGGATCATCCTCCTCTTCTATTTTGACTTTCATCTCATCTTCATATATCATCAGTTTCCCAATGAGTTTATTTATAGGTATCATGCTGTTGTCGCATGATTCTATAATAGATACATAGGTTCCTATCCATCTTTCAGGAAGGCATCTGAGAATTCTCAAGATCTGTTCCTTGGCAGTGACTTCTCTTACAAGAGAAATATTTGTGTTAACAATCTCATTGAACCTAAGATACATGTTAGAGATATGATCATCAGCTTTCCTTTTAATGTAATAATATTTAATAGTATAAGTATTAAGTCTCATTTATTTCACACTAGATGTTCCTTCATGTTAGATAGACATGGTATCCCAAATTTCATGTGCAGTTTTACAAGCAGAAATTCATTTGAATTGTTCATCTCATAAGAAGCAGTATAATTATTCATAGCATTGAAATTGTTAATATTGGATGTTCTGATAGGTCCATCCCTTGTGATTCTACTAGTTGAAGGAATCTTATATTCATCTATAAAGGAAGACCAAATTTCAAATCCCATAATCTATAAATGAATTTTCATTTTAATTTTCAATTGAGCATAGTTGGTTCCACTAAATAATGGAGGTCTCTTGGTTGCAGTATCTTCCAATATATTATCCATAATATAGAAATGATTTTAGAGATCAATAAATTAATAATTAATATAAATTTATTGATCTTACAAGTACAGCTATAATCACAATTGATTACGGTTAAACAAAGTCATAATAAAAAACCTTGCATACCAAATGTTGGTCGGAGTAGATTACTCAAGAGGGGGTGGGGGGTGAATTGAGTATCTATAAAAATTTATGGTTAAAAAAGTATTCTTAAAATGGTTTCCCCAAAAGGCTTAATACAACTTAGTAAACCAAGGTTATACTATTATAAGATTTTGACTGTTTAAACAACTTCTAAGAAGATTGATTATTTCTCAGCAGTCTTAATGCCAGTTATTAATATTACTTTTGAAGCTATTCTACTAAGACATGATAACTATAACTTTTTTCCAAGATTGACTATCAACGTGAATTTTGTCATTTTTGAATTATACAGTAAATCAGTAAAACATAGAAGACTAAATTACACAACACATTGGATATAAAACAAGTGGTTTAGCGACAAGCATAGACCTAATTCACTCCAATTGGTGATCACATGGAACAATGAATTTTATATAAAATAATTGGTTCAAACCCTGTATTGGTGTTAAAAAAAGTAAACAGGACTATCTAGGTCCCACAGGGATCTCTTCCACTGTTTTTCATGGGAACAAACAACCAGGACACATAGGGACTTCTTCCACACTTATCAGTGGATATAAAAATATAATAAGATGTTTGAGTAAGGATATATTATATCCTTGAGTTTAATTTAGGAGATATAGTGTGTTGTTATACAGATACACACACTGCTCAAAATATATTAAAATGATACACAACTGAGCAAAGTTATTGAGATAGGTTTAGAAATTCTCTGAATTTTATTATTTGTACCTTCGGACTTCTAAGATGAAGTAGATGCAAAAATCAAGTCCTCCTGTAGAATTCAGAGTGTCACAAGTGAGACAGATCTGGCATGTGTTCTTCGTGATGTTTTATAGTGCGAAGTTGTTCTCGATTCAGGGATTCAGTTGAGCTTCATGCGTTCTCCAGCAAAGTTTTATTTCATGAGACAATTCATTCTTTAATAATTCTCATAGTGTATTATGTTTTTGTGCTCACTGCCACCTTCTTATTCTAATTTTTAGTATCTTTCCACACTTCTTATTTTTCCTGGCCCGCATTATTCTTTTATCATAGAGTGTACATGTTTGATCCGATAGGATCCATGTATTCTACACCTCGTACCTCGTAATGTCAGATGACATGTCTACAATGAAATATTAATTATGTCAGTGCATTTAAAATCTTCAAATATGACCGCTACAGATTAAATTGAAAGGCGAAAAAACATATTAAGAAATAGTGTCACGTTATGTCCTGGAACCGATGTCTCTTTCACACGGTGTCTGGATTGGTCATGATGTCTTCTGGTCACAGTGTCTCGTTCACAGTGTCTAGTTCACGGATTCTCGATGTCAAAGTGTATTTTTCATGGTGTCTTGTTCATGGTGTCTTCTTGTTCATGGTGTCTTGTTCACTGTGTCTTGTTCACTGTGTCTGGTTATCACGGTGTCAACTTGTTCCTGGTGTCTTGTTCTCTATGTATTGTTCATTGTATCTTGTTTACTGTTTCTTTTACTTAGGAAAATATTTTTATTAATACTTAAGAAGTTATATTTATGGAATGAATTAAACCTAATCATTTGTCAGAAAATTCATTATAAAGTGAATCAAAAGATAGTGTATTGTAACAAAACTAAGTGTATATCACTTATGAGCTTTGGATAACTTTTACTAAACTACTATGCATTTGATGTGAGATAGATTACATTGAGTTATCATTGTTTATAGACTGAATTGGATTTTTTATCATTAAAAAATGATTAATGCATTAGGAGTCCAAGAGACACAAATAAAAGAATTTTTAAATATTAAAATAAATTTAATTTTAACATTTTGATGGCATGAAAGATTTTTTAGAAGAAATTGACATAATTGGGATTATTTAATACCTTTTTTCAAAGTAATCATGTTGTTATGAATTTGTTAAAAATCCATGTATGAATAGCTTCAAGAAGTTACATAATTCATAACTTAAAACATAAAATAGTTTATTAAATGATATTAAAATATTAAAAATCTAAGATTCTGAAAAATGTATAATGTACATCCAAATATTTTATAAATATCTTTTTTTAGTCTAATGACATGATATGGTAATTAGATTAACTAATAATGTGTAAATAACATGATATCCCAATATGATTAAATACGATAAAATAACGGTTAAACCAAAAAGATAAGGATAAGATAATATTTTAGACATGTCTAAAAATTATTGGATGATGAATATTCAAACAAAAATCATACAATATTTTAGTAAATTTATTTTTTGACCATTTTTATTCAATATTTTATTTATAATATATTATTATTCTGAATGTTTTCTAAAGTGCCCCTCTCCTCACATATAAAAGGGATCCTCATCCGTCTCCTAATAACTCCATTTTGAGCCTTCATGATTAGTCACAACCTACCAATTTCTCTTATAAACATCCCTAGTAACATTCTAGAGGTGATGGTCTTCTCAAAATACAAACTCTAGTGCCACAAGGTGAAATTTAAAAGAGGCACGTCGAGGAAGAGGTAATCTCTTATACCGACTCATTGAAATTTCATTATTCTTCTTTATCCTCATATATAGTTGTTTCATTATAAAGTAATAACATTAGTATCACTAATATAACTATATATTTTTATAGATATTAAACAACCACATTTCACCTTCTATACATTATATAAAAAATGAAATCACCGCATGTGCATACATACGACTAACTGTCTCCACACCATGGTGTAATCAAATTTTCACCACCAAATTACTTGTATGGTTATAACGGTGGAAATAAAAACTATATATGATTAATATAACATGATACTAATTCTTATAAAAAATAAATAATTCAGTTAAATTCCACTCAACAATTTTTGGAATAATATCATCGCTCGTGCATATGTATGGATTACCATCTCCACGGTGAGATGTGATTTTTTCTACATAATTTTCTTTAAACCATAGTTATATGATTGAATTGAATGAATAATTATTATATATATTATACTAATTACATGATATAAATTATATAACTATATGCTAATTATATGAATAAGAACATATCAAACAAAACCTATATAAGAACATAATGCAGTTAATAACTGAATAATGAGTAACAATGAAATATTACAAAGAAACGGATCAAAATATCATCATAAATGTTATCATAAAAATTATTATGATTATGGAATAAGTCAGAAAAATTATTAAAATATTTATATTGTAGGTTTGGATAAAAACTATGTACATAGATTCTAAGGTAAGGCTTAATTTTTCAATCCCATTTTTATCCGAGGTTGTTTATATGTAAGTATGTATTAATAATATATTTATTATCCATATCCATGTTTTCTAAAAATAGTTTCATAAAAGTTTTAATATTTTTCTATGTATGTTTAAATTAATTTTCACCAATTTTTTCCTTTTACTACATGGTATATAAGGAAACTTTATTTTGTTTACAATACGAGGTACTTTTAACATTTCGATAAAAAGTGTGAAGAGAATGTTTTTTAACATATATGACTGAATGAATTATTAAAATTTCATGAATCCTAATTTCCATGAAGCCTCCACTATTATATCTTTCATTTATTTTTAAGTAAATTCAATTCTTTAAAATTTTTGTGGAATTATGAGAAAATATAACATTTTTGGAAAAAATGATATTTTTCACAGTAATTAAGTTCAAGTGTTTTATCAACAATATTTTCCATCTATGATTACATAGGTTTATGTTTCTATACATATTATGATTTTTATTTGATTTTGTAAATGATGTTATTATTTTTAGGAAATCCATTTATGGATTTTTTTATAATGTTTGATGTTTAAGAAACCCATTCAATTTCATGGTTTATGCTATAGTGAATATTTTTATGTTTTTGTGGCACACATAAGAATTGTTTCATTATGAGATGGGTGGAACTTATATGTACCCCATATTAATTGGGTAATGATTTATATATCATGAGATATAGATGGCTATAATGTCAAGAAAATCTAGTTTAGTGATATGGGGCTAGAACGAGGAGTGAACTCGGTTTAGTAATGGTCTTTTTCGGATATGATGGTCTTGGAAATTAGCCTTGAATTATATGAAATGATTTTATATGTGAATGTGTGTATGAAATAAAATATCATGTCTTATGTTAGGAATATTGGTATTACATTTAACTTTTATGTTTTTTCCAATGATAAGTTATTGTGAAATTTTATATACAGGGTACGATTTTCAAATGTTATGTTTTTGTGAATATGATATGAATGATATTTCCTTTGTTTAACCATACAAAGAATATTCTATCACCCATTTATATGTTTATTTTACTCAGGTCATGAATAAGGGTGTTAGGTATGATATACAAAAATGAAGTATCGTTATGTTTAAATAAATGGGAGAGAATGTATATTTTTTCTGAACCAGTTGTTTATGTTTCCTAGTTTCTAAATGCACTATAACCATACAGTCCTACCACAGTAATGTTTTATGTTGTAATAAATATACATAAATTTTGATGTAATATCAATTTATGTAATGAATGGGATTCAATAATGAATTCTCTTACTAAATTCCAATGCTTTAGGGTGGATAGAGATGTTATTTTTCCAAACACTGCCCAAATATAAGGGCAATAGAGGGTAATCATCATTAACCACAACATAGGACAAGGGATAAAGGTCATCTTATACTATCATTAATGCTGTAGTTCATGATCCCAATGTTGTGTTGGTAGGTACTCTTATTGTGCTCTCAAATCTAACAAATACTTCTCTTTTTTTAAAGGTTCTAACAAATATTTTTTGTGGATTTTCCTAGACCTATAGAAGAAAGAGGGGTAGAGTTATCCATTTATCTCATTCTTGGTTCCAAGACAATATCAAAAACCCTATATAGAATAAAAAATCTGTGGTAAGAGGAATTTAATAATCAAATATGTGATCTTTTCTAGAAGGGTTTTATTCGGCCAAGTGTGTCTCGTTGGGGAGTATCTTTTCACATTGTAAATAAGAATGTTGGATAAATATGTTTATGCATTGATTATAGTGAACATAATAAGATCATGAATAAGAACAAGTACCATCATCCATGAATTGATTATTAATTTGAAAACATTTGTTTAAAACAATTCATATCCATTATTGATCTTCAATTTTATTATAATTAATTGAGGGATAAGATGGAATATATACCAAATACATACTTCTGATCAAGATATTGGAATTATGATTTTGTTGTTATGTCGTTCACCTTAACTAATGATCATCTTGTATTTATGTATTGGATGAAAAGAGTCTTTATGGACTACCTTGATAACTTTTTGTTAGTTTTTATTGATGATATTATGATATATTCCAAAATTCATGAAGCATATGGTTATCATATAAGGATCATACTAAAAATTATAAAGAAGGACATGTTATTTGGAATGTTTAGCAAGTGTGAGTTTTGGTTACAAGTAGATTATTTCATGGGGAACATTGTAAGTATTGAAGGAGTATCAGTTGACTCTACAATGAAAAAGGTTGCGGAGGAGTGGCCTCCTCTTACAACAAAAAATGAAATTCTTAGTTTCCATGGTTCAGTAGGATATTATAGACTTTTATTGGAATATTTTTTTGAAAATAATAATCCCCTAACCATGTTAACTCAAAAATGGTTCAATTTCATCTTGAAATAAGTGTGTGAATAATGGTTCCAAGAGCTAAAGAAGAAATTTTTTATTTCACCCACGTTAAAACTACCCTATATTAGGTATGGATTTATTATTTTTAGTGACACATCTTTGAAAGTTCATGTGTGGGTCTCCATGAAAAATGACAAGGTGATTTCCTATTCATCTCGATAGTTGAAACCTCTTAGGTATAACTATTAAATGCATTACGAAGAGCTGGCTAGGGTTATTTTCAATCAAAAGATATGTAGGCACTATCTTTATTGTTAGAAATGTGACATGTACACTTACCATTGATGTTTGAAGTATATTTTCATATAAAAGGAATTTAACACCATAAATAAGGTATGGTTTGATCTTTTTAATTACTACGATTGTTCAATTCATTATCATTCCAGAAGAGAAAACAATTTCATTGATGCATTAAGTAAGAAACATACAATTTTTGTTGGATATGATGAGGATTCAAATAGATCCATTGATCAATGACCTTCTAAAACTTGACATGGGATTTGTAATGGATGGGACATCATTAACCATATCATAAATTATTTCTCAATAGTTTTTACTTGAAAGATAATGAAATTTCAAAGATATGATCCCTTTTACAAAACAAGATAGAGGCTATGAATAATGGGATGCATCATGAATTGAATATTGAAAAGAATGTGTACTAATGATTCATTCAAGGCTCTGTGTTCCATTTATTCTGGAAATAATGAAGGATATGACAGATGAAGATTATATCTCTATTGTCTATATATATGGGATCATGAAAACATATAGGGAATTTTGGGGTAATTATTGGCGGGACAACCAAAAAATGGAGAATACTGACTACACTACAAGGTGTTTGGGGTTTCAAAAATTTAATATATTGTGAAAAATTCATAAAGTTGAATTAAAACCACAACCCATTCCTTAATAGAAGTGGGAAAATATTAAAATGGAAATTGTCCCGAGTATCTGAATAACATCAATGGGAAATAATGCCATACAGGTTATAGTGGACCATCTAACCAATACATCACATTTTATATCTATTTGGGATGATTTCTATCATAACCAACATTCCATGGTATATGTGAAGGATGTGTTAAAGCTTCATGGAGTTCCACTTTCTATAAAATCTTATTATGATCCAAGGATCACATCAATATTCTGGAGAAGTATCCAAGATGATCTTGGTAATGAAATGAATTTTTGTACAACCATTCACCTCCAAACTGATGGCTAATATAAATATAATTTTCCGAGACTAGAGGAAATATTGAGATCATGGTCCATGGAATTTCAAGGTGAATGGGATTAAGGTATCTTATTAGTAGAGTTCTCATACAACATCAACGTCCATTTGAGTATTCAAATTGCTCTATATGATGTTTTTTTGGGAAGTGATGTAGAACTCTTACATGTTTGGATGAAGCTTGTGAGAGAAATATTATTGGGCATAAACATGTGTTAGAGATGAAAAAAAGGTTCATGCCATCCAACACCACATTAAGGATAATCAGAGTCAGCAAAAGTGTTATCTTGAAAACCATTGAAGGAACATTGAGTTTGATGTTGGTGATAATATTTTCATTCAAATTTCAATATTCATAAGTGTATTACAACTTGGGAAGAAAGGGAAGTTTATCCCTAGGTACATTAGCCCCTATGAAATATTTATCGCATAAGAGGAGGATCCTATCAACTAGCACATCTACCAAATCTCTCTCATGTTCATGATATTTTCCACATATCACTATTGAGTTAATAAAAACATGAACCTTCACATGTACTAAATCCAGATATGGTACAATTGGAACCTTACCTCTCTTATGAGGAGGAGCCGGAGTAGATCATGGACTATATGGATGAGGTTATACTCAACAACACTACCCACCTCATCAATGATTTATGGTGTACCCTCTTGTTAGAAGATGAAACATGGGGACTAGAGGAAACATTAAGGAAATGGTACCCAAAGATTTTCTCAACCTAATATAATGAGATGATATTTCATTGACAAAATTTCTTAAGGGGGATGAATATGAGAACTCAAAAATTTTGAATGATAAATGTTTCATGAAAATGTGAGTTATATTCTTACAACAAAACTATATCTCATTAAAAAAGATTTATGTATATTTTAATGTAACCACCAGGTCTCAAACATTATATAAATGTTTACCCATTATGACTATTGGTCTATATGACCATTAAAAACAATACTAATATTTTATTCATAATCGATTACAGATAGATATTATAATTGTTATTTAATGCAGAACGAAGAGTCAATTTCCTAAAATTGTAGAATCCGGCCATAAAAACCCAATTTTTTCAATGATTAGGAAGGAGATAGCATTACAAGGATTGACATAAGACAAAGCCGAATATGAATTTCAACATTTTAATATTTAATTAAATCACAAACATGAGATGTTTTTGTTATTGGAGATTATAAATTTAGAAATATTATCTCAGTCACCCCAAGAGTCCATCACCATCACAGTCCTTACCATTAAGTCATATACATGTGTTTTTAGGGGTTATGTTTTGAGTCCCTAGTTATTTAAAATGTAATCCATTTTTTAAAATAAAGTATTTATTTCAACATTCCCATTTTAATAATACATTTTCTTAAAAACATAGATGGAATTTGAAAAATATATTTATAGGGTAAAAATTTTAATTTTCAGATAGATAATTATTAAATTAAACTATGGTTTTGTTAATAAAATTCATTATAATGAAATATCTTTATAAAAACAACCAATTTTAATTAAAAATGATAAAATAATATAAATTTTTATCAATTGTCAAAATGTTATTATGTAGACTACTATGAAATTTTCTGTCAAATATTATTTTTTAAAAATAAATATTTTTATAGTTAATAGTAAAATATTTTATATTTAGTGAATTATTATGTTTAAATAATTTACAATTTTGAATTTAGAAGGATTATATTAGTTGAAATTGAATTTATGATATTTTTATAAGATCATTAGATTTTCTTGAATAGTAAAAATACAGTTTTGATTGTTTAGTGTATTTAATGACATCATAATGATAATATGTAATTTACAATTATTATTAACACGTATGAATTAAAATATTTTATTAGGGGTCCTATGCGGTAAATAATATTGTCCATTACCGTGGGAAATCCCATAGTTTTTCAAATAACAGTACTAAGGTGTCCTTGAAAATTAATAAAAAATAACCTCAAGTGTACTATAAATGACCTCCCATTCTTGGATTATATTTCATTCACAATTCATTATCCTTAATTATATGAAACAATTACCTCTGAAGGATTCCTCCCAAGATGTTTTGACGCCACCAAGGTCTCTATGATCATGTTTTAGGAATCACTCATCAAGATAAGGGAAATCTCAATGTATCTTTTCTATTCAATTTCACATTAATGTGGTAAGTATGTAAAATTACAATACATTGTTAATTTTTAAATTTTATTTTACCCCTTTAATATATTAATATTAATTTAGGATTCTGATACCCTGGTCACCTATCATTTTAATGTTTTATAAAACCATGTTTTATTTCCAATATACTAGCAGATTTTTGAATCAAAATTTACCTCTTTTCATCATGAAATGCTTTTATTTTCATTTGTGAATACCCAAACATCCTATAAGTCCTGAGAATTTAATGTTAAATATTCCTATGTTAAATCAATAATTAAATTTCATTCACATTGAGGATCTATTTAGGTTAATTGTTTTAGAGAATTAGGAAAAAATATTACAAAGTAGACCCATACACTACATGTCAAATGTTATACTCAGTATTCACTTTCCCCCAATAGAAACCCATATAAAATAAAATATGATTTCTTTTAAATACATATCATTAAAACTATTAGAACTGAATATTTTTTGTTCTCACCAATATTAGGGCATGTGAAAATCATTTTTAAACTTGTGTTGAGCAAAAAATCTCTCTAAGGGGCATAATAGTAGGAAATAAAATGTTAGGACATGATTATTTTAATCTAATGAATAAATTTCATGAAATCATAATTTTCATCCATATAACATAAACAACTTATCTTACCTCATTTATTCATAATATTTGTGTAAAATTCTTATAAATCATAAATCATAAAGGTAACTTGTGGAATCTATATCATAAATACATTTTGTATTTCAAAGCAACATTCGGTGTAACATTCAAGTTTATGATTGGAATAACCCTTAATATATATTATATAACTCTCGTAGGATAATCCCCACCAATTAACTCTATCCCTTTACCAAATTCATTAGAGAGTTATAACTGGATCACCCACCCTCGATTCAACATATAAACACCAATCTTTAGTTTATCACATAACCACCCGTCAAATTTCCATATACAATTATATAATCATAACACCTAAAATATAAAAATTATAAACATTTCACTAATAAATTTTTATTTTTAATCACAAGAAGTCATTTCTAGATATATAAATATTAAAAAAACTTTAAAATCCATTTTCAATTCCAATACACCCAAATCCACTTTATGGAATATCATTTCCTTTAAAAACAATTAATTATCATAGAGTAAAAAAATATCAAATAATGGTTATGGAAGTGGAGAAGTCATTGTCCCTATATATATTAAAAAAATTCCTTTTTTAATTTTGTATAGAAGGTAAAATGATTAATAAAAAATATTAATTTTGAAAAAACTGAATGAAATTCAAGATAGACATAAGAATATCATGTATTATCCTTTTATATACATTTAAATATATACAGAAATTAATATCATTTATAAAAAGACATGATAATTAAATGATAAAAAGTTAAAGGTGTCTCATACCACATAATCATTTAAATAATAATCCTAGAGAATTAATACATTTTAAAAAATGTTAAATAACATTAGTACAGATAAAATATTGAATACAAAATTTCATAGAGGGTTTATATACAACATATAGAATACTAAATGTGAATATTATCATGGAATGGTTCAATGAAAATAGATTGAGACAAAGTCCATTACCTTGTGTTTGACTTGTCAGGTACAATATTTATATTCCTAAATAATAAACATCAGTAAATTTTTACATTCTGTAGAAACTTTTTCATGTTTATTATTCTTTTTATATAAATTATTAAAATTTTATTATAATTATATAATTATTTAAAATGGGTTCTTCGTCAAAAGGTCGTAAAACTATTTTTTAGAAGAACCCTAAATTTATTTTTAAATTTGTATTTATTCTTATAAAATGTTTCAAAAACACAAAAGACGAATTAAAAAAATTATATTGAATTAATATTTAGTTAATATAATCCAAATATATTGATTTTATTATTTTTAAAAAAAATTATTCACATTTAAGTAGTTTTTCACCAAAAATACATCGTTTATATTTGATTGGTTTGTAATATCATTTCAAGTTTATTTGGTAACCAATGAATCATTATATAAATATATGTAAACCATATTATATAAATTTATTTAACAATATTAATTCTCTCCATTCTAATGGATAGTAGAAATATACGACACTAAAAAATAATATTTAGTTGTTGTTTTATGCTTGATGTGGACTATCCTGTACGCTATCAAACATTACGTTTACATTAAAAAACCTAGGATTTACATTCTAACCCCATTCGCAAATTGATTCCTCATAATTTGAATTTGGGGTTAGTAACTAAGGTATAACGTTATCAAAATACCATTATTTCATTCAAAAATCATAAAAAGGATTAATAAAACTTCCACATTAAAAGAAAAAAAGAAAAAAATGGTATCACATATAACTCAAACTAGTATTTCATATATGAGAACAAGGATATGGAAGAAAAACAAACAATCATATTTTGATGGAGAATGAATGGAAACATTGTTAGAAAAAAGTTATAAATCACAACGCTCCAAATTTATGATGGGTTTAATTGTATATTACATCCTAGTAGGAAAATTAATCAAAATATATTTTGTTTTATGAGCATTTTAATAATTTTTAGGAATTAATTTACATACATGACTAATAACATAATGAAACATACATACATCATATGTTAAATTTCCTCTTTTAATCAATTTCCACTAAAACACATCTTTTTCTACAGACTAAAAGTATTCAAGATGAATCAATATTTATGGAATAACATAATACAAAAAATATTAACTATCTAATTATCTTGTCCTGAATCATTTCCCAAAACAAAAATGGTTTGTATAATAGAAGACAATTCCACACTAATATTGATCCTTTATAATAATAAATGCTAATTCTAATCTCCAAAATTCCATAGTAATACCCAAAGATCCAAATAGGCCATTCAAAAAATAATCATCGTTAACATTCCTAAAAAATAATCCAAACTAATATTGAAATGAAAAATTCATATGGATTTGTTCACATTGTCTTCCAAGATAAATTTAAACATTTTCTCTAAAAAATATAAATCACTACAATTTCACATTCAAAAAAGTAATTAACCTAATCAAATATTTTCCAAGATAGTTTAATCATTTCCATAAATAATCCAAATCTCCATAATACCACAATAAAATCATACATTCATCTAAAAATAAATTCAATAATTACTCCACAAATAAAATACCTTAATATTCTAGTTACCATAATCATATAAAGTTTCTAAAATAGTGATCGTCTTCTAAAATAACATTTGTCAATTAATCCCAAAATAGATTTCCAATACCAAAAATATTAATTAAATAAAACATAAGATCCCAAAATCAAAATATTCTTAGTCAACAAACACATGTTAAAAAAATGAAAATTCATACTAAATGGTGACCTCAGGTTGGCAGTTGTAGACAATAAATTCTTATGGCCCATCGGTTGTGGGTTCAAATCTTATAGCCTTGTCCGACATGATAGGTTGTCATCAATTTTGAGGGTTTCCCTTTTTATGAAAATATATAATTCTTATAACTTTTATAACATTCTATAAATGTGGGAAAATAATCAAAAAACAAACATAACATATTTTAAATTAAAATTGTATCTCATGCATTTAATTTTTCATTCCAAAATATGATAGGGCATCATTACCTCAGAAATAAATGTCTCAAATAATATTTCTAATCACATTAAAATTTCAAAACATAGATACTCAAATTAGGATTCTAATACATTTAAGTTATGATCAAACATAAAATTATAAATAGAAGATGATATACCTAACTCTAATTAAAACATCATAATCTCCAAAGTTGTATAAACCATCCTATGATACCAAATATAAGTCCCTAACCATTTAAATTATATTTTTTAGAAGGTTATGCCTTGGTCAAAGACAAAAACACAATTTATTGAAAATAAACAACAAAAGGGTTACATGAGACAAAAAGTAGGGAGTTTTTTACAATCTTTGTCAACATTATGAAAAGGATCAAGAGGATGTTCATCCCAAAAAGTATACCCAAACATTACATGTGGAAAATTATACATTGTATCCATATTTCTACAAAAGGATACCCTTTTAAAATAAATCATGATTTATATTATGGAAATATATTCAATATTATCATCTTTGAATCTTTATAGTTTTTACAAATATTATGTCCTATGAAAATAATTTATAACTTGGTATGAGCACAAAAAGATCAGTATGTGGCATAAAAGAAGAAAATAATCCTTTAGATTATGAACAGTTTAAACTCATGAATTTTTTTTCACGAAATCATACTTTTCACCCATAAAATAGAAAACTGTTAGCTTACCTCATGAAATCATATATTTATAGTAAAATCGTAGAAATCTTTAATCATATAGATAACTTATGGAATACCAATAATAATTACAATGTATTCTTTTGAGCTATATAGGGATTAAGGTTCATGGATTCGTTTGGAATACCCATCACTATATATTCCATAAATCACTTTAATGATACCCAAATAGTTATCCTGTCTCACTACCTAATGTATTGGATATCTATAATGGGCTCACCCAACCCCAGTTTATCATCGAACTACCTGTATTTGGTTTATCTTGCAATCACCCATCAACTGTTTATGTAGCATTATATAATCATAAGAAATAAATGCATACAATTATAAACATTTAACTAATAAAATTTCATTTGTAATAATATGATATAATTTAATGATATTGGAATATTAAATTCACATCCAAAACCATATTCAATATAAAAAAATTAGAAATAGAATATGGTATTTCTATCCTTTTATTTACATTAAGGACTATATAGAAATCCTGATATCAAATAATACTTATACTAATGGAGAATTCGTTTTCTCCACATATCATAAAAAACTTTCTTTTTTCATTTTGTAATGAAAGTAATACAATTCGAATAAAATTATTAATTTTGAAACCATTGAATGAAATTCAATATAGACATAAAATTTCATGTATAATCCTTTTATATGCATTTAAATATATATGTAAATTAATATCATGAAGAAAAATATATGATAAATAAATCTTTAAACATTCATCACTTCTCATACCACAATAAATATTTACATCTTAATCACCATGAATCAATAGATTTATTAACCCGTTAAATAACATTTTTATAGATATAATATCAATAATAAATTTTTTTACTTGTATACATACACACTTTAATTGAATAAATATTCATACTATCATGAAATTCCTCTACAAAAGTATATTGGGATCAAGTCCCTTTTCATGAGTCTGACTCATCATGTACAATATTCAAATTATCGAATAATAAAAATTACATAATTTATAATTTCATTTTAACAATTTTCAATATGATTATTCCATTTATGTCAAATATTACCTTGTTATTAAAATTATATAATTATTTATGTTCATATTGGATGTTTATTCGATAGTCGATACTTGAGTTGAAAATGAACTTGGCTTGATTTCAATAGTCCATGTTGTCATAATTCCATCATATCCACAAAAACATTCATGAAATAAAAATTTCATTTATACATCAATCATACATTTTAAATCAAATAATTTATTTAAGGTTTGAAAAATAAAAAACATTAAAATGATATAGACAATATGTCATACATACACATGAGTAACATTTCCATTTTTCATTGATCATTATGGAAATAAGGTAATTATTATTTTTAATTTATTTAATTATCATAATATAATTAACATAATAATATTATTTTAAATATAATTATATTTATCATACTAGTGATGTGGTGAATAAAAATGATTCACAATGCTTCACGGTGGTGATAGTTCACACGTACGTAAGACCAACATTAGAATTTTTTGGTGCTTGGAAATTAAGAACATAATTTATATATTATTCACATATAAGGAAAAATATTTCCTAAAAATCATATAAAAATATTAATTCAATCATTATGGAATGTCTTGAGAGATAATTATGGAAAATTAATTATATTGATTCATTGAGGTGATAGTCCAAATGTACACATGAATGGTTAATTCCTATCCAATTTAATGGAAGTAAAGAAGTATTTAGGTGATCATATTAACATAAAAAAATCTCATTATATTTATAATTTTGGAATTATTATTTTATCTAGAAAGAAGAATATTTAATGGAATTAGAAGAATAAATAAAATATAAATACTTAAAGAAAACGATATCGCTTCTTCGGTTTATCACCTTGGATGTGCTACATAACACCTATAATACGAGTTTCATACCAAATATAAGTCCAAAAGAATGTGGTAAGAGATTATAGGAAGGGTTTTAGGAAGATCTAAAATAATCCACAATGTTTTGAATGTGTGATTAGTTGAGAGCAACGTGTTCCTTTTTATAGGAGAGGGTAGGGGAACCCATGGAATTATTAAAAGTATTAAATTAATAGACTCTATTTCAATTAAAAATGAAACCATACTGACTAATATAGAATATATGATGTTTTTGGATTGAATTATCACCATTTAGATAATATTAGACTTGTTTATAATATTTCTTAATCATATTATTTTTGTTTGTCCCCTTTTAACTATTACCATTTTATTAAGTAATTTACACTTTAAGAGTTAAACTAATTACAAAATCATTCCAAACGACCAATGAATTAGAAATTAAATATATTTCTATACATATATATTATTTTCATCCAAATATTATTTTTTAATCAACTTTATATCATTTAATTAAAGATTTTATATTCTAAGTTATGGATTATGTCAATTTTGACAGTATTCATCACTTGACATTATTATAAAATCATAAAACATGATTACATCAAAAAAATACATTAAATTAATCATATAATTTTATATTATATCAAAAAATGTTTTTTTATGGAACCAAATATATCAAATTATATATTTTAAATATTAATAATATTATTTGATTGATTGTTTCGTTAACAAATCTATTAATGTATCATCATTGTGTCACAATTGAATATAATTATTTAATTACTAAGAGTAATAAATAAATTCGTATGATTTTAGTAAACATTTTATCATTATAGATATTAATTATAGAAATATAAATACCATGTATAACACCATATTAAATTATTTTACGTTTTAAAAATAAAATTGTAAAAAAATGACTAGTCATTGAATATAATATTATAAATTCATTGTAGTCTCCTATGTGGCTCCAAGTGGTTCTTAAATTTACCCAAGGATGATAATAGTCGGAATAAACTCATATAATGAAGTTATGAGAAGTGTTAGGGTAGTGTTATACTATTAAAATATTATTTCCCTTTTAATTTCCCGATTCACCCATAACCAAGGTAATTAAAATAATTACAACACCTTCAATTCATATTTTAATAAATTAAAAGAGGCCTCTTTATATAATTTGGAACATTTAAATCTAAATATGGAATCTATTTTTCCAAATCCAAAACCTTTAATTGGAAGAAATTATTTTAAATATATTCATATTAAAGGAATGAAAAGTGGGTTTTAAATGTAAAAAGTTCAAAAGTTCAGCTAGTTTTTTAGTTTAATTTTAAATTTATTAAGAATCCAATGAACAAAACTTGATTAAATTATAAATAAATTCATATAATTATTCATTAGAACCATGTAAATTAATAATGTAACAAAATAAATAAATTAGATGAAATGACAGTTTAAATTATAAATGTAGTATTTTTTACTATTTATTATATGATGAATTTAATCAGAAAAATACAAAACATTATCCAACCTACATTTTAATGTCCTACATACAAAGAAAAAGTTTAATTTATAAAAAATAATTTATAAATGTATTAAAAAAAGATTTAAAATTGGTTCACCATCAAAAGCTGGTAAAACTGTATTTTTTTGAAAAACAATCATTTTATCTTAAAAATTTTATTTGTTGATATATTATGTCTAAAACCCCATAAGATGAATTTAAAATAGTATATTGTTTTAATATTTCTTTAATTTAATCAAAAAAATATGATTTTATTGTTTTATAAACACAATTATTCACATTTAAATAGTGCTTCATAAAAATACATCTTTTATATTCGATTCATTTTTAGTTTCATTTCAGGTTAATTGTGTAACAGATGGATCATTAGATAGACATGTTGTAACTATATTTAAAAAAATATGTTATCACTATTAATTCTCTATATTCTAATGTCTAGGTTATAACTACCATATAAAATAATAATATTTAGTTATTATTTTAAGCTCGATGCGGCATATCATGTATGCTATCGAAAAGTGTTTTTTCATTTAGGAACCCAGGAAGATATAACTCTATATTCTCCATGGGTATTCACATTTATTTTCAAATGATCTATTTTAATACGGTATTAACATACATGTAACCAACCTTCATTTTCCATAGGTTTTCAAATGACATATAGATATTTTTTTAATTCATTTTTTCAAAATTCCATGATTTTGATATGAATCCTATTTATTTTATTATCCAATGGCTATTTTTATAATGTTTGATAATGATATGTGTTTATCATATGAAAAAAGGTCTTTTATTTTTTAACCTGATGTCGTTCCAATGAAATGTTTAAATAATTTAATTCCTATAGATGGAATGTTCTATGATACCTTGGTGAATAACCTCGGTAATTTTTATAAAACCTTGGGGTAGAACCATTTTTATATTCTTATGAATGTCTAAATTAAATTTTATAACCACGTTTAAAAGTTTTTATTCGTATTATTTTATTTATTATATACCAATTTATCATTCCATTATAATATTCCTCATGATCTTATTGATATTCCTCAAGATCACAATAAATCAATTTCCCTTATTATCACTTAATGGGCATTAAGGTCAACCTTTCCATTGATGTATGTCACAAGGTTATGATATTTATTAAATATAATTATGATGAACCATTAATAATAATCTCATATCGAATTGAAAAATGTTTTGTGTCTTTATGTGTTATGTACCTTTTTTCCAATGCACTAAACTTCAAAAGATCCTCAAATTGTAAATGTATTCCATGTTATGTAATAAAAATGTGGTATGTTTTATATCCGATAAAAATTACATCCAAAAAAATTGTATTCCTATTATATATCTTTGGTTCCACATATAATTCTATTCCTAGTTGCAATCATATGAAATCTAAAAGAGATTTATCTTAGTGAAGGTATTTATCTTAACAAATTACTTTCAATTTAATTCATATTTTTACAGAATGAATTATGTAATGAAACATAAAATTTAAATATTCTAGTATATAAAAAATCAAAAGATATTATTTTTTTAATAATAATTATCCATATGCACATCCATTAAATGTGATATGAAATTATTGATTGTGTTTAAGGTGGACTACCGCCCTCTGGGATGATGTAGTTCATTTTCCATAAAAAACAATTAGGGATGGTTAAAATGATGGAATTAAAAAAATTAAATTATATTTATTAAATTTTTATAAATATTTTATTTTAATAACATAAATAACGTTTTTACATTCCATTCTTTTTTAAATACAATATGGGTGCTCGTGTGTATGGTACACTATCACCTCAGGAAGTAATGTGATTATGTTTTCAATTACTAATTAATGTTATTAAATAATGGTAATGTTAATTAATATATATTATATATATGATATGAAATTGATTATGGTAAATAAATATATCCAAAATTTCATTACTTGTTCATTGGTTAATGGGATGATATAGTCTTTCATGCATACGTACGAGCTACCGTCTCCACAAAACGATGTGATTTCGTTTCCATGACCAACTTTTAATATTTGTTATAATAATGTATATATTGATTAAATTTTATATTCATAAAATTATTATATATTTTTATATGTATTATTTATATTATATTTTACAAAAATTAATCGTTCTTTACAAATCATGAATGAGATAGAATTTAATTAACACCCAAAACATTTAAAATAATTCAATATTATTAACAAACAAGTGAAAAAATGTAATAAGAGGTTCATACAAGATATTATTAATTTTATTATAGTTTGTTTATAAATTAATAACTTTCTATAAATCATTATATTAATAATTAATAAACACTCATATAAATGAAAGCATGATCTAAGGGGCTTCATCTCAATTTCCCTTTATTATGGCACATTGTAATATCATGAACAAAATTCTTTTAATATTGTTTATATACTTCTACTTTACTAGTAATAAACTAATTATATAATAAATCAAGGTATTTTATGTTTCAATTTTAATTATTTTATCCAATGATATTTGACATTAAAATTATGATGTGGTAAGAATTTTTGTACAATAGAATTTTTTGTGATTGTTAACATTCCCTTGAAATTATCACTTTTTTATGATCATTTAAAATTTAATATTTAAATTTATCTAAAATATACATATTCATTTTTGACGGATATGATTATTTCTTAAAACATATACACTCTTTAAAATATTTGGTTTACATTGATGGTTATTTTATTAAAATGGGAATTATATATAAATCCATACACTTTACTCAATATGAATATGTATTGATAAGGAAAATTTTTCATGAATTTAATAAATTATTATATATTTTAGGAATACTTTATAAATTTAGATATGGATGAGCTCATATTATATATAACCCCCAATTCATCTTCATGCCTATTGACATAAATCAGTTGGCCAAATAAAATGTGTTTTTAACCAATGGTTTTGAACTATCATGATAAATGATCTTGATGGTAGAGGTATAATGATGCCCAAGAACATGAAATCTAGTAATTATGAATTTAATTAAATTGGAATTCAGTTTTCACTATAAATATTCTTCACATATTCCATATGATATTTTATATTTATGCATTTAATTATATGTTATTGATTAAATAGAATTTGTTTTTCATTACTTACATTTCTAAATTGATTATGAATTATATTCTCATGATTTTCATGTAATTTAAATAGATTTAGTTTTCAGTTAATTGTCTATCCATGTTGATTATGTTTAATAACTCAAGACAACTACTAATTTACGCAACCCTTATTAATAAATTGATCCCACCTTTTTCTTCCCATTCCCTAGGATTTGAGGCTGAATTTATGGAATGACAGTTCATTTATGAAGTTAGATTTATTTTTTTAATGTATTATGTTTTAATTTATATTCACAATGTAAAATTGGTATCTTGTATATATTTTTTCCAAAATCTCTAAACTAATTGTAAATTTAGTATTTGACAATTCATATAAATTCCAATGTAATAAAGAATACATCAGATCTGAGATAATGGGTTTTGGATTTTTACTGTTTCAATTAGAAGATTTTAAAAATAACACTTGGGAAATACATTAAGGAAAATATGGATTAGAAAACATAATATTATAATAGTAATTGATAATAACTGTATAATAAAATCATAATGATTTGTAAATGATGATAATATGTGATTTTGTCATAGAGATACATCCCCTTAGGCATACTACAAGTAGATGGGGTTTCGGCACATAGGTGACTAGGGATAATAACTCAAAAAAATGTGTGTTGGGATTGACATGATCTTCAAATGGTGCACGAAAAATCTTTTATATGCATCAGGTCTAAAAATCTAGGGGAATATTATTATGGAAACTCCACATTCATTAAACCAATTATAATTGATTTGAAATTAAATATATCCTGGAAGAAACCAATGTTTATGTTTATGATATTAACAATGTATAAATTTTAATTAATGATAAGTGTAACACCATATTTTTAATTATATATTATGAATTAAAATTAATAATTCAATAATACAAAATAGTATATTTCATTATTATTAAGTATATGATTGAATAATGAAGAGTGTTAATACTCATGGAAAATGTAGATATTTTCCTTCTGAGGAATCCAATACGGATAATATTGAATTAGAGTAATTTATGATTATATTATTCTAGTATAATCCGATTGTGAAAAATAACCCTTCCATGATGGATAAACCTATTCAAAGTTGATATTTTTAAATTTTTATCACATTATTCAACAGAAGCCCCCATCATTTTTTTGGAATACTAATCAAATAGTCCTTCAGAAATAGATAGAGTGTCTCAAAAATATAATTATATGCATAGGATGCAGTGAAGAGGAAACAGTAACAGTTTAATTTTATTATATTAATATATATTATGATCAATGGTGGTCATTGATCTTTATTTATAGGGAGGATTAGGAAATATAGCTCAAGAAATACAATTCTTTTAAGTGGAAATTGTTCTAAAAACAATTACGATAGGAACAAGAATCTAAGATTGATATAATGTTCCACTAATTAATGAAATAGAACAATGAATGTGTTGTGGAGTATGATGATACACTTTAATGACTATCTAGGATTTTAGTGGATTAGATACACATCAGAGAGTTCATAATAGACCTTTTTTAAGGTATTAATATATTTATTTGAATGGTGTTTTCCTCTCAATCTTTTTCATCATTTGTTGAAATTATTTTTTATGAAATCAAAATAGTGATGGAATAATCTAGATGTAAAATTTTTAAGTGAAACTAAGTGATGAATAAGTCATACAAACATTATGAAAAATGGTATGCAATAAAGAATATCAATGATAACATAATGGTTTTTATCTTGTGAAATTGGTGGAAAGAATCATGTTGTTAAATTCTAAAATTTATTTAGAGTTTTTTATTATTCTAATAATATGGTTCATTTGGATATAGAATTCATAGGGGACAATTAAACACTGATATTCAATGTTTCAACTATAGGGATATGGGTAACTACAATAAAAAATTCCCCAAGAATTAAGCGAATCCACTATATAAGATGCCAAAGTGAGGAGGATGAGATTATGTGACCAATATTACAAAGGTGGAAGTACCCAATGATGTGGTATAAGGGACTTTAATAAAATATTTAGTTTTATCTAACACGTTATTTTTTTCAGGATCTTCACACAAATTTATATATACCCAATTTTTAATTTAAATTTATCATTTACATTTAAATTTAATAGAAGAGTTGTTAGCAAAAAACTTCTAGGGGATTTATCACTACAAAGAGGATGTGTCATGTCGTCCCCATTTTGGCACATAAATGTTCATAATTTTGAAACATTATTATCATAAATATTGATTACATAGCTATAATACATGGAATATAAAGGATTCTAAAACATGATTCAAACATTTATTGCATGACGAAGGAACTTCTAATTTGAGAGGAAGACATAAAATTCGTTATATGTTGAGTGGATATATCATCATTTGTGTCATATCTAGATCCACCCCAGTAGGTCTACTATATTTGATTATTGAATAATAAGAGAATAAAATATAGGGATATAGAATTTAATCATAAAAATGATTATATGACCATTGTGTATGAAAACATTGATGTACTTCCTAATGAATTATTTTAAAATCCCCATGAAGATATCATTGAGTTTTACATATAATAAATCCTCGATCATAGAACAATATATATTAATTAATATAATGTGAAAACTATCTATTTAGTGGATTTGAATAATATACTAGAGGAGTTGTGTGATAAGGGGTTTATTTTCCATAGAGTTTCAACATTAGGAGCCCTAGTTATATTTGTGATGATAAAATATGGGTCCATGAGGCTATAAATTTATTATACGGAAATCAATTATATTCTGATAAACAAAACATATCCTCTATCCCGCATTGATTTCTAATTTGATCTACTTTATAGAGACCAATGTCTTTTAATGATTAAAATACATTTTTGGTATTATCAGTTGTGAGAAAATAAAGAAAGAATTATGAATAAAACATTTTTAACAATGTATAAGAAATATCAAGATTAGAGAAATTTGAGTTGGATTGACTAATGAAACCTCTATTTTGATATATTTAATTAATATTGTTTTTAAAGAATAAATTTATTATTATTTTTGTATTAATTAATGATAATTTTTTTGTATTTTAAATAATATGAGGACCCTAAGAATCACTTATGGATCATACTTGAGACTCTTAAAAGGAAATAAAAATAAATAAAATTAAATATGTTCAATTTCTGGATGTATGAGGTTTCATTTCATAGACATATCACCACCATGAATAAAATCATAGTTTATCTAGCGATGAAAAAGAAATATTTAGAATATACTATACCAGTTATCATAATTGAGGTAAAATTTTTCTTTGGTTTGATAGGATACCAACGGTGACTCATTCTAAATCACACCTGATTAGCTAACTATGTAAAAAATATTATATGTTAAAGAGTTATGTTTTTTGGAAAATAGAGAGTGGATAATTTTTTAATGATCTAAAGAAATGATTGGTCAATGACTCAATTTTTATTATACCATATAGAAATGATGTGGTTGTGATACATAGTGATGCCTCAAATAAGGGACATGGAGGTTCCATAATTATTTTTTTTAAAGTTTAATGTACATGCATCGTCACAATTGATGACTCGTGAAAATTAATATGAAAATCACGATCTTGAGTTGGAAATTATAATCATTCCAATGATGATATGGAAAAATTATATATATAGTGATTGATGTGATAAATATATATAAATTATAATCATAAAAAACATATTTTCACAAAAAAAGATAAATATGTGACAAAGGTTATGGATAATGATTTAATGTATCATGATTTCTTTATAAACTACCTCCCATTAAAATAAACCTATGTAGAATATGAATCGAGTAAGAAGATGTATGAAATTATTTACAAAATTAGGATTGAGATATCTCTTATGTTTACAGATCTAGTAAATATCGATATGCATATTATTAATGAAGAAAATGAATAAATAACTTTTTAAGTGATTAAAGAACCATCATTATTAGAGAAGATAACTTCTTCTCAATATAATGATGAAGGCATAAATATGAAAAATTAAATCTGAAAATGATGTAAAATTAGATGACATCATTTATGGTGATGGGTTTTTGAATTTTGGAATGTGTTTATGTGTTAATTCTTTACCTATTATAAAAAATAATATTATTTGATTCTCTCAATATTTTCAATACACCCATATATAATAATGATATTTATATATATATTTGAGGTAATTTATTTTTGGTGATACCATGAAGAGAGAAACCATTGATTATTTATCTAGATGTTTGTTTATTAAATAACAAAAATCTATGATAGAATATAATAATAGATTAATGAAACATATTTATACCCCTATGTGTATATGGGGTGGCATTTCTATGGGTTTTTTCACAGGACAACCTAATACTCGTAGAATCAAGGATGAAATATGGGTTATTGTTGATCTCCTAAAAAAATATGGACATTCACTCATTATAAGTGATTATTGATCTCTTGATATCACCACATTGAATTATATTAGTGAATATTAAAGATATCATGGAACACCTTTTTTAACAATGTTTGATCATGATGTCCCTTTTATATTGAAATTGTGTAATAGTATTCAGAATGCTCTTGATACTGAGCATAATTTGAGCATTGTTCACTATACCCATTCGGATGGACAATGAAAAAGGATCATTCATGAAACAAAATATAAGTTAAGGTCATTGTCTCTTTATGTTCAAGGTATGTGGGATATGTAATTATTTAAGATGTTTTTTTTCATAAAATAGTGGTTTCTATTCAGGCATCCAAATGGCATTTTATAAAACATTATATGGAAGTAGATTACATACTCTAACTTTTTGGGATGAGGTTTGTGAAAATATACTCATAAGACCATAATTTGATGAATAGATAAATATAGTAAAGTATATTTAGGGAAAAAATATATCAAATTAAGATGAAGAGTTATTTTCATAATTATAGGAATTATTCGGAATTGCATGTAGGGGGTTATGTCTTCATGAATGAATATTCATGGAATATAATATATAATGTTTTGTAAGAAAAGGAATCTATAAAACTTGTACATATAAACCTTTTTAATTTTAAAATGAATTGGATTGTTTATTATGCTTGGAAATACCACAAAATCTCTCAAACTTAAAAGATGCATTCCATATATCATTGTGATAAAACTACTTTTTAGACCCAACACTTGTTCTCACCTCTGATAAAATAGAATTGGAACCTGATCTATCATATTACCAAGAATCCTATCATATTAGTCATTATATAGAATTTTTTTTAGGATTTATTCAAGTAGATGGGTAGATGTTATTTTGATAAATTACTAAATGGAAGAAGAATCATGAGAACTAGAGGATATAATAATGAATATTTACCGTCATATTTTTATATTGTAATATCCATGAAATTTTATGGATGTATTTTTTTAGGATTGAATATAACACACAATGATATTACTGAATGTTTATTTTATAATAAATTTAATTTCATTGACTGATTCAGATTCATGTATTAATATGATTAAATGAAACATGACAAAGTTTTTAAATTTTATTTAAACATGACCATTTTAAAAAATAAATTAAATAAGTTGGTATGAATAGGAAAAAATAATGAAAATTATATACCATATAAATGTAAGAAATAAATCAAATGGTTATCGATAGATTAGAAATAAATTAAAAATAATTTGATAGAAAAATAGATATTTTCTAAAAAACCGTATTTTTCTTAATAGATGATTGGACGCAGTTTGTGAATATGATTGAATATTAATTTCATCCACATTTATAAATGTTTTTGAAAAAATATAGTTCACTTAATAAATCATAATATAAAAAATATATTAGATTTAATTTTTCGATTTTTTCTAAAATTCGTCATTTTAGGATGAATAGAGAAAAATTTTGTTTTTTAATAAAAAATTCCTTTTCGATTCAATTATTTAAAAAAAGTTTAATTATGTTATAGATTAGTTTAAAATTAAAATAAGTTTAATTATATATCTATTAATCCAATTTTGTTCATTTTAATAAATTTAAATCATAATATTTATATAATAACATTATAATATTTTGACCACTTTCTCTTTGAAAAAATAATTTCTCATCGCGTATACATGAATAATTTAAAATTAATATTTTCCACTTCAATTTATATAATTTCGAAAAAAGTAATTAAAAATATTGAAAAAAAATTCTTTATATTAGGTGATATGTTAATTTTTTTACCAAAATGAATAGTGAAAACACTAATAATTAATTACCACTGCCAAGGTAAAATAGGTTTGTTAGGGGTTTAACTAAGAAGATAACGGTTAAAATTGTACTAAAAACATATATTAATATTATTTTATTAAAATATTTCTTCATTATTCTTCATGTGATAAAATTTTAAATCATTTGGAAATTTATTCCATGTGATTGAAATTAACATTTTTTCGAATTTTTTATATAATATCAAACAGGGTTCCCTTTCGCTCTTATAAGTGGGTACTCCCTCCCCTCGTATATTTTCAACTCACTAGGCTCATTTTATTTTCTAACCATAATGAAATTATCTACAATAGAACCTTATTAACAATTTATATATTATTTTCCTCCATGAAGACCATCCCTAGGGTCCTTAAGTGGAGATCCAAAAGAAATTTCTCTAAAAGTTGGTAATTATCATAAAAAGCACTCTTTTATTTTCATTATTATTTTTACACATTCATTTATATCATAATAAATCATATATAATACCACCATTATATTAAATATAATGATATGTTATAATGTTTATGGAATAGTAAATATAAATCTCCACTTTAATCAAATGCTAAATGAAATAATAGATCGTGTGTACGGAAGACTACCACTTAGTGAACCGATGTCGATCATTTTTAGTGGACATCATTCGTATATGGGTATAATGATAAATAGAAAATATTTATAATATATATATATATATAATTTTTATACATGTATAATTTTAATATAAAATATAACTTTTTATATTCAAAACTGTTTCAAATACGATAACGACGCACGTGTTTGCAATGGGCTATGGTCTCATGAAGTGATGTGATTTATTTATAACATAAAATTTAATTTTAATGTAATAAAGGTATTATTTTTTAATATATAAGATATATATGTGATGATATTGAATATTATAAATTAATATATCACCAACTACATAAACCTTTCACCCATTAAGGGAATGATATCATCACTCATGCGTATGTACAACCTACCATCTTTGCAAAGAGAGGTGATTCATTTTCTTTGCCCAATTTTTTTTGGAGTTTTTATAATAAGTTTTCTACTGATTAAATATTATATTTAACAAATTATTATAATTATAATGATAAATTACTTATATTATATTTACATGAACCTGAACATGAATTACCATGCATGTTTGAGAAATCAAGATAATTAACACAAAAAACAATGAAAATAATGGAATATTATTCACAAAATGAAGATAATATATTATTAATGGATAATTTATAATATTATAAATATTATTATCAATTTTTTATAAATTTATATCATTATTAAAACCATTATGAATGATTTTAAATCATGTTTAACTATTGGAAAGCATGAAGTATTAGACATCATCACAATTTCCATTTTTTGGGGAATAATGTAATGTTATTAACCTAATTTCATTTATATGACGTATATAAAAACCCATTAAAGTTAAAATAATATTAATTTATAATACATGACCTTTTATTTTTCAATTGGAGTTATTTAGATAAGGGTTATTTGACATAAAAATTACCCAGTGGTAAAAGGAATCATACAATATAACATTATTTTATTAATGACAACATTTTCTTGAAAGAATTTATTTATTATTATAATTTTAATTAGTAATTTAATTTACTATAAGTATCCATATTCTGGAATAATGGTTATTATTATTTTATAAAATGTATACAATTTTTAAATACAGTTTTACATTGAATGATATTTGATTAAATGGGGAAATATAAATCAATCTGTATCCTTTACTCAATATATTAATTTAAGGATAAGGAATAATTTTCATTTGTTATATTTCTAATTTCATTAATTAATATTTATTGGGACCTGTATATATGGGTGGTTTATAGTTATCAATATGACCTTTGATTCATCGACTTGTCTCATTTGACAAATTAGTTGGCCAAATTAGATTAGTTTTTACCAAGTGATTGTAAACTGTCACGAGGAGTGACCAGGATGGAAGAGGTATCAGGGTCCCTAATATCACGATGTCCATCAATTATTCATTAACATTTTTTATAATTATTTTATTATAATTTTTCAGATTATTATCTATTATATTAACTATGGATACATTTCATTATCCATTATTTTTTAGAATTTAATGTGTTTCAATTATTTTCCATGACATATTGATTATTCTTTATCTTAACATGATGGTTATGTTATTGAAATGGAATTTGTTATAATTTAGTCAACATTCCATGTTGGTTATTCCTATTAATTCATGATAGGTTATACTATACATAACACTTGTTGAGTATTTTATCTCAACTTTATTTTGTTTCCTTTCCCTAGGATATGGGGAATAATTTTTTGAACGAGTTTCAAAGGATGCCATTAATTTTATTTTATAATTCATTATATTTTCATAATCTAAAATTGGTATCATGTACTTACTTGGATATCTGAAATTTTAAATTAATATGACCTTCAAGATTTGATAATTTTTATATATTCCAATGTAATAAATAAAATACCATCTTTTTGGATATTGTAGTTATCACCACTGTAGATTTCTATTTATTTTTGTAAGATAACGTTTATTTTAAAATAATTGTTCATTCGATTAATGTAAAAAAATTAAATCATGGTTGTGAGGAAATGGTTTTATAATGTTTTCTCATTGGAGGAAATTGACATATAGGTGGAAGGTGTAGTAATACGCTTCATTTATTGATATTATTAGGATGTTTAGTCATGTAGTGTACCTATAATCTCTAGTCCTATTATTCAACAGACATGGTACAATATTTTGGATGATCACTTTCTATGTTTTACTCTAATTTATAGATCTGATTTATATGTATTGAGACTTGATGTGGATGATTGTATAACTGGGTACTATTATCTTAAGCTACATGACCCGTTATTATCCTTAGTGTGATGTTACTAGTTCTTTGGATATGAATTATATATAATTGATATGATATGTGATAAATAATTTTTTTAATAAATTGATACATGATATATGATTTAATAATGTTTAACCTAGATAATTTAAAAGTGATAAAAAGTTGATTTTTTTACTATGATATTTAATATAAAAACTATTTAACTGATAAGAATTCCTTTTATTATTTATTGTTCATGAAGATATGATTGATTTAATGAGACTTGATATGGAACGCCTAGTTGGGAGTCTAATGATATAATTTAGATAACACTATATTCTCCCCTTTATCATTTCATAAACCTTTTATATATTTTTTTGTAAGGAAAGGTATAGAGACATACTAAGGCAGTGAGTTTTTTTTCTGTATGTGTAGATGGTGGTGAGATATTGAGTGTCTTCCACACTATCTAATGGAGTGATTTGTTTGGTTTTAGTTTCACATTGTTGTTGGACCAAAACATTTATTATTTTTTAGTTACTTTAGAGTTTTATTTATTTATCTATTTCAATTGGTTATTACATATATTTCTTTTTATCATTCCAAAAATTCCCTAGACATCGTAAATATATTCGATGTTGTCTTGTTATGTTCTAGAGAAATCATTCCCACTATTTTTTGTTGATTTTTAGTAAATATATTGTTTCCCATGGGTTATGGGATCACCATTACATTATGTGATAGTTTAGGTTAGGTACGGGTCTGAGAGGGTATTTGGGTTGGGTTCATCGTTGTTTTGTGTTAAAGAATTTCATTATCGACATTAATATTTTTGTATAATTGTAATAGGATTCCCTAAAATTTAGTGGTCAGTTACAATGAGTACCTAGCTAGATAATTTCATCATGAGGCTCATGTTAATATCATATACTGGAATATGTGTCACCTACTAGAGTTGTTGGCCTAAATATTATTATTTATTTTTGGTTTTTTGTCTTGAAATGAGATTTTCATGTTGTCTTAATGTTTCTTATATTTTAGTGTGATGTACTATGCCACTTAGATTTCTTGAACATTATATGCATGAGGGTGCAATGTATCCTCCTCAGGAGAATATACCTCTATATAAGAATCCAATAGAGTCAATTATGGGGGTAGTTTGGGTTGTCTTCCAAAAATACCACAAGTGTAGAACACTATTTATTATATAAAACTGTGATTTTTTAGGGAATGTTATTGATCAAATGAGTTCATACATGATAATAAACCATCAATTAAGTGTATGAATGAACCAAAAGAGGAAATTGACCAAATTAATAGGATCGATTAGATCATAGGCATCTAAGATACACTTGAGAATATCATGGTGAAATTCAAGATGTTAATACTTGATTTTCCATGTAAACAAATGTAGGATTCCATGTTACAGGTGGATATAGTTGTGTTCCTGGATAAGAAGGGTTTCAAGACAAAATTATATATGTAGTTTTTTTCCATATTAATTAATTATAGTATCAGTATTGTATTTACTTCCATTGTAATGGTGAGATCACTCAGTGTGGGCATACCCCAATCATTTCATGGAGAAGATTATTTTTTCTCTATAGATAGTAAAGAGTGACCAGCTATATTCTCATTAGTACATGCATGATTCCCAAAAAGGTTTTATATCATATGTATTTATGCTGAATATTTAGACCTATGTGGATATAGTAGATATGAAACTAGTTTTAGAGATGGAAATAGTGTGAAAGGTTGGTTATTTTCCCCTTCTCTTCTACATAGTTATAGATTCAATGTTGTATCGGGGAGGAAGAGGATGTTGCACAATTATCATAGTAGTGGTGGGGGTTATTCTCAATAATAGGTCTCATTTAAACCTTCAGCTTCACCATGTAGTGTACCCAATACATTCAATGACATTGGTATTTTGGTGGACACTAGAATATCTTTTCCATCACATATGAAGATGTGTAACAATTGGGTTTTATATGGCCATCTAAAAAGTTTCCATCCGGCTATGTCTTCACCCCATTATAATAAAGGTTCATCAGCTCCAAAGGATACTGTGGAAAAATAATATTCATTAATGACATTGAGGATCCTTCCACCAGCCTCAGAAGTTATGAACCTTCACAAAGTGGAGATTTTTCAGTGCATGTATATGTGATTTTAGAAATAGTGATATGATGTATAATAAAATTTTCTTCTCTAGTGATTGAATTATTTTTCATAGTTTCCTCCCACTCATTTATATCATTCAATTTTAAGGATATACCTAAATGATGAAAAGAACTCATTTCAATTATTATGGAGATAGAAAAACCTATTTTAATGTCTAAAGATAATGTGTTTTAATGCCCTTCTTATTTACTATCAATAGATGATGAAACAATAGACTGGTGTTTCTGAGTTCTTGACCTATATTTTCTTGTTTTAATCAATGGGATAGATTTTATTATTGGTCCCCATGTTGAAGTTGATTATTATCATTATCATGTCTCATTTCTTGTAGTTAATCAGATTATTCATAAATATCATTAAGATTGAGATATAATACCTGGTTATGTACGACCTTCTTTCCTAGGGAACTAGGGTTCGTTTTATACATATTCACCTAATCCCAATGATGTTTCTTTCATGGGTCATTTTATATTTCTACTCTTGGATTTTCCCAATTACATCCTAGATGATTATTATGGTTATCCTATAAAGGGGGAGGTAATGTAAAAAAATTAATTTTATGAATATAATATACCAGTTTCGATACCCTTTTATTATATTTCACCAATCGAGTTGAAAGAGTATAATATTTTATTTTATTTTCAGATAGTGGATGGTTTTTTTCCCAATTAATTCCCTTGGGAAGATACTATTGTATTTTCCAAAAAAGGAAAATTGTTCACATTAATTATGTGTGGAATAATGGATATTGAACTATGAAATAGTTTATAATAAGTATCATTTACCCCATGTTGATGACATGTATAACTAGTTAATTGGGCAAAAGTTTTTTTCAATGATTGATTTTTTTTCTGGGTAAACATCAAATATGATTTTGTGAGTCTGATATACCGAAGACAGATTTAATGCGTGGTTATGAATATTATAAATATCTTTTTATTTAATTTTTTTGACTAGTCCGCCTTCTTTTTTCATGGTATTGATGAATCAAATATTTCATGAGTATCTCAACACATTTTTTGTAAGGTTTTTAGATGATATATTGTTTTACCCATGTTATTAGAACATACGAAAGGACAATTTTACATTTTTTAGTGATACAAATGATTCTCCATTATATGTAAACCCCTGTAAATTTTGATTTCAGATCCAAGATTCCATGTTTATGGGGAATGTGATTTCTGATCGCTTCCTGCCAGTTGCCCCCGAGAAAGAGAATGTTGCCTTATCACGGGAAGAGAAACAAAAAATTGATATCATATAATTAATTGGTCAATATAGATACTATGAAATATTTATCAAGTATTTCTCCAAGATGGTGATACCATTTAATACTATTACCAGTAAAGGGGTGAATGTCTTATGGGATGAAATGTTTCAGTCTACTTTTGATGAGCTAAAACAACTTTCGATATCAACCCTTATTCTAAACATACCTAATCCTGGTAAGAATTATATACTTTTTATAATTCATGTACTAGTTTTGGTTTTTTATTTATCTATATGATTATGTATTGGATTATGTTCCTCTCAATTTTTGACCACATGAAAAAAATTACCCATTCATGAGATTGAGCCTGTGAATACTATTCATGCTCTAAAATGTTGTAGGGAATATATTTCATATGAGTGATTCATAGTAATTTAAAATCAAAAAATTATGAGATATGAAATTTATCAAATTTAATTGAATCTCAGAGGGAGGTATTGGGTGGAATAGTATCATTTATTTTTCAATGACATCACCTACACCCTAGGGAATGGAATGTTTATATCAAATTATCTCTAGAGGATTGATCCATCTGTTGATATTCTATAATCGATGGATGAGTGGCACCTTATGGGTCTCTTCACTGAGTTTCACATTGATTTTGAATAGGATTTTATATATATGATGTTCATCAGTGTTAAATTATCATCATCTCTCAATGAGTATATTCTGTAGGATAAGTAATAGGATTAAGAGTTTTGGGGAGTCTGAGATAACATATATGGGTGTGACAATTTCTATTTGGTATCTATATTATGATGGTATGATATATTTTTAGGAGTCTATTATCACCACAAAATCCTTTATGAGTTAGTTTTTATTTGATATAATTTTTCTTCATCAGTCATAAATTTGGGAACTATGAATATGTATTATGACGGCAGATAGAAATTTATGTGGCTGGGTATTAATCAGGACATTTTATATTACGTGTCGAGCTATTAGAACATCCAAATGGTAATATAAAACAATCAAAAACATTATTTATATATCTATATTCTTTCTAATCATGTTGGTAAGTGGTTATACGTTTCAATTCACATATCTTTCAGATTACCACATACTATTTTAAGGATGAATTCTATTTGGGTTGTTATTGATCAGTTGAAAATGTTGTCACACTACATTCAAATATGTGAAACCACAATAGATGAATACACAGTAATGAGGTATTTACAATAGTATTTTTAGGTTACATAGCGTTCTATATTACCTTATATTGTACATGGATACTAGGATTACATCACAGTTCTAAAAGAGTCTCAATGAGATGATGGAGAATCATGTCAGGTATTGTACAACATAACATCCACAAACATACAACCAAAAGGAGTGTTCTATTTTGACCCTATAGGATATTCATGATGTCTAAATCTAATATTTTGGTGGATTTTGGGATAGACATATTTTATCACATGATTTTTACTATAACAACCGTTATCAGCCATCTATTAAAATTACATATTTCGAGGCATTGTTTTGCCACATGTGAAGGTAACCTTATTATTGGGATGATGTGGGTGATGCCTCTCTTGTATAATTGAGTCTAAATATTAGTATATTGTAGAGGATTACAGGTTTTTTTGTATTTTTATCATTGAAAAAATTCAGTAGAAATCTTATGAATACATTCGGTGTATTCCTTTGGATTTTTCCAATAGTGATCATGATTTCATAGAAGGTTCTCCATGGTCGATTCTCCATCAGCTTGTAAAATAGGGAATGTTGGATCAAAGATATATTTTTCTATTTTAGGTAATATATAATATGGGGGTGGGGCTAAATTAATGGTTGTAATTGTTAGTTTAGCTGGGATGTATTTATGACATTTTCAACATATCTCAACTTAGGAAGTACCATCCTGATTCCTCATTTGTTATTAGTTAGGAATTGGTTGACATGTATG
Organism: Viscum album; assembly: GCA_963277665.1. Lineage (NCBI taxonomy): Eukaryota > Viridiplantae > Streptophyta > Magnoliopsida > Santalales > Viscaceae > Viscum > Viscum album. The sequence continues at coordinate 475,716,494 of OY728128.1, forward strand.
CATAAATTTCATTTATATATTATCCAATGTGGATTTTTGAATATTAGGTATATCTCTTAAATTATAATTTTATTCAATTGTTTAGAGTAATTTGGAGATATAATATTGATTCTCATGAATCATGGGAGATGAAGTCATTATGGAGGTAGAATGGACGTGACCACATTCCAGGAACCATTCATCCAAATAAATTTTTAGGGATGGAATATTATATGGTTGGAGTTTATAACATCCTATTATTATCTTTTAGGTATTTCTTATATTAATTTCCATTTCAATATTTCTCTGAGTGTTTCTTGGGACTTCTGATGATGTAGACTGTATTTTTGGAAAATGACATAATTTTTAGGGAAAAAAGTATTTTTTGGAATTAATGGAGTGTACATATTAATATTAAATAGGCATTGAATAATGTAATTTGGGGATTGAATTCACTTAAGTTAATTTTGTAAGTAATTATTTATAATCATCCTATAGAATAATTTCACATCAATAAATGGTTACATAATGTGAATCAATTATCTAGAGGATGATGTGAACGAGATCACGGAATTAAATTTTTAGAAATCATATTATTGGATCACGGTTTGTGAAAGTTGATAAAATTTATTTTTATCCAATATTATATTTTTTTACTGCATCAAAAAAATCATGGAATTATTCTCGTGAAATATGTTCACATCATATATATTTTTATATTTTTTGTTTTAACCATGCTGGACATATGATTTCATTTTCATTTGACTGTAACATTCTCTATAAAAACAAATAATATCTCCTTTTATATTTTGGGGATCATTGTTCCTTATTGATTTTTTAATTTGGGTATAGATCTTCATTTCTGATTATATATGTATCTCTAGGAATGTGATCTTTCTATATTGTCTTTTCTATTAGTGGTAGCAATTACATTCCACTCCATTATGAGATATATTGGTCTTGTGGTTTTCATTATTTTGATCAATTCTAGAACTATTGTATGATATTACCAAATATGAGTATCATTGTGTTGGTTATGGTGCAACATATGAGTTTATTGCGGGTCTCTAATGTTATCCTTTCTATAATATCCTATTACCATCTCTCCTAGATCATGTAATAAAATCATAAACATTTCATTTCTATATATATTGTTGACAATTGTGACCCAATTTTCTGGCATGAAATACATTCATTATCAAATGAAAAACTATTATTAGATACATCTTTATGGCCCTTTTAGGTTTATACTTTTAGAAAATTTGGACAAACATCCAGACAAACCACCCCATGACATTAAATGGGAATTTATCTCATTTAACCAATCATTTATTATTTCAAAATAGGTATTCAAAATAATCCATGTGAAATCCTTTATAGATATAAATCATTCAACATCATTCTCTAAAAACTAGGGAAAAGAAAAAAATTATGGGTGAACTAAAATGCTTAAAATGGAAAAACATAATCATTAATAAATGAAGGTCATAAATGAGCATTATAGTAAAAATGGGTCTGATGAAATATTCAGATTTTATTAGAGATTCATTAACGAACACGTACCATCAGTACCTGGATCATGAAATTTGAAACCATGGAAAATGAAATATTCACCATAATCAATAATAATGAGCCCTATGAAATCAATTTTGATCATTAAAAACAATATAGTCCCTTAAAAAGAAATTTAAAACCGTTTTGGGAACATAGAGAATAATTTTTCATAAAAACCATTCAAACCAATTTTAATTATAATAAACATATGGATGAATTCTAATATTATCATTACCCAAGGTACTGGAGATATACATTAGGGACCACCCTTCATATATTTTATATCAAGATCACTTTTTCTAATAACCCTGACGTGAAATACACTAAATAGTTCCCCATTCATGGTTTGTTACATGGGATCAAGCACATCTCACCAAACCCTAGAATATTATCACTAGTATTATGGGCCTAGGTGTGTCTATGGGGAGACTATTCCCTCATCACTAGAGTGTAGCTTAGTGGATTATCAATAACATATAGATAGTGGAAGTTACAAATAATATAGACAATAGATACTCAATGGGAATAAAAAAATATAAAAAGGATTATCATATAATGATACATGTCATAAACCTCCAAAAAATTATCCTAAATAGGTACACACAAGTACAAAACAATAAATTTATCAAATGTATAATTTTCCAAAATGAATACCAACCAAAATCTAGAGCCTTAGATCGATCCCATGCTCCCATTCTCCTAATAAACAATCAAGAACTTGTAGTAGGTGTCTTCCCATTATATATACCTTTAATAATATATTATGTCTGGTTACCCAGAGGTAACCCGAATAGGGTTTCATACATAATATATGTAGGAAGTAATCCAATGTTAATTTCCATTTATTCAGTGAATATATAATAACAATAGTGTGATGGAAGCAGTATAATATGTAAAGGGTTGACTAAACGTAAACATACTACAAATTACAAGATCATTTTTATAAAGAAATATTTTTTACATTAAAATTAATTTAATTGTTATTTATAGATCTCTAACACATATCCCAACGACCCCCATGATAATAAGTGATCAATGTATACCTAAAAAATAAATCTATAATCTATATCCCAAAATGAAACCAAGCTTGTGATTTTTCATTGAAGATGTGTCATAAAACTCCATCAATTAAATAATCAGTCATGAAGTTAAGCCAGTGCATGAAATTCCAAATTTGGAATACAAGTATCACAAAAGGAATAAAATAAACAAACACATTACAATACAATCCATGGAGAACCTCTAAAGAAACCAAGTATCTCTCTAAGTGTGGTATAGCATCACAACCACTCGAGTTTGACCTTGGAGGTCCACATAGGGAGGCCAAGTATCACACATGAAATATATTTTTAAATTTCCTTTGAGTTTTCCCTTGTAAATATGGATGGAATTCCATGTATCACAAGTAATTTATTAGTCATCCCCCTTGATTTCACACATTTTAAGACACAATTGTGTTAGTTGTCACCCAGGAACAAGGGAGGAAAATAATAATGATACCATACATGGAATTATTCATTTGAGTCCACATTTCACCCAAAAATTATATGCATTTAATGATATCAATATTAGATACTCGGTTTCATTTAAACACGACACAATCAACAAAAAAAAATTATTTCAATTTCACCTAAAAAGGTGAGTCAAATAATTGTCCAAAATTATAAGGCTTTCCATAACATACCTCACATGGGAAATTCATTTAAAAAATCTTCATATACTAACTTAACAAAATCAAGGTATGTATCATTTATCAAGGAATCCATCCCCTTTTGTTGTGAAAAAATATATCATGGTTACATTGAATTATTTTTTGGTTGATCGTGTTTCTTAACAAAGAGGGGTTCAATTTTTATTTGTGGAGTTCCATATGTATTTTTTACAATCAATGTTGAAAAAGAACAATGAAAATGGAATTAATTATCTGGAGGTGGAACCAAATGATTTGATACAAGGTGGAACCATTTTCCAGTGTTTTCCAAATTTTTAGGTCTCAAAATCATAAAATGGAGAATGCTATTTTTGAAAAAGGATGTTGGATGAATGGTTGACGGTTATTTGGAAATGTGAGGGTAATGAATGTTTTAGGATCAAAACATTGAAATATGGAAAAGGAATGAAGTGTGTGAATGATTTGGAAATGTCTATAAAATTTGATGTTGACCGAAATAGTTTTGAGTGGCCAATTCGATATCAAATTGGGGTTTACATGATCAAAGAGTATCTTGTGTGAAGCATTGAATCTTTTTCATAGGGTTAATGATGCCTATAAATATGAGGAGACCACCCTCAATCGATGTTCCTCAACACATAGAGATAAATCATGCTCAAATTTTATAATATTTGTGCCAAAAGGGAGTTTCAAAAAAATAATATAAGTTTCACTCAAGTTAAGGAAGTTGCATGTAAGATTTTTATTGTGTGTATGATTGATATTGTGTGTAAGAGGAGGTTTGGTGTGTAAAAGATAAAACATGCATTTAAGGAACAATAAGGTTTGTGCGAATGATTCCATGTTTCCTAGTATATCTGAGGCAAGGTGATATTCACCAGTTGATGAATGTTTGAAATCAATAGAGAGTATAAATACATTGGAGAATGTATTCATTATAAATAATTAAAGTAACTATAATTCTATAATGTGTGAATGTAACTTTTGATAATGTTTTGAGTACACTTCGGTTGAGAGAGAAGTGAGCTTTCAAATAGATATTGATTATAAAGCACGAGGGAAAGTGAGTCCACTCTAAACATTGTAAAAAATAGTTATATTTTATTGGATTTGGTACATAGGCACATTTACATTGTATGCCCCTTGAACATAGCCTAGTGAGGGTGAACCAATTAAAAATTTATTTGTCTCATGCATGCTATATTTTAAATACATAATTTTCAATGGGAAAGAGATAGAAAAGAGTTTTGTTTAATAATGAAACAAGATCTAAAGGGGAAGTTGTATTAATATATGACACCTTGATTCACCCCACCCCCCTCTCAGAGTATTAGATCTAGTGGACCTAACAATTGGTATTATAGGGAAAATATAATATCAGTTTTTCTCTCACAATGGAGGCCATCAATCACAATGGGGTTACTGTAAAGACCCGGATTTTCCATGATTTTTTTATGTATTATATAAAAATTTACGAGTTCATAAAAATTGACCGCGCGTGATTCCAAGGCCCATTGTGCCCGTAATGAATTTCTGAACTTTTTTATGGTATGTTCAGCCAACGTGCGAGTGGGGTTTTTTTTTACTTTTGAACCGGTGCTCGGAATTGAAATCTGAGGACACTGTTGAACTCGCAATGCTAATATTATCATAAGGTGACATTCACCTCGACTGCAGTAGGTTGAGGGTGGAAGTTGGTTTTTTATACCCATTGGTGGAAAATAACAAAAAAGTGGAAATAAAAATAAACTTACTTTATTTTTATTTAACTTTTGAATTATTTTGAATTCTCGGTGGGGACCTCCCAATCTCTTCAGCCCCTTTTTTTTAACTATTCCGAATCCACAACATTTAATGACTTCACTAAATAAAGTCATTAATCCTATCAATTAATGGGTAAGATATTCATCACCTACTTTGGGTTGTTGGTGGAGGATCCTGCTGGAATAAACCCCACATAGAGGAAGAACTCTTATACATGACAATTTTCTCCAACGAAGAACTCCATCAAAGGACCTCCAACGAGGAACGTCTTCAGTGATGACGAATGGACCTCTATCTTTCCCTCTCCTCACTACCGTCAAATAAATCATCAAGGTAAGGATTGTTTCTTTTTTATTCCCCATTGCCCATTCTTGTCATTCTTCTCGATTCCAGAACTACAATGTCGCTTGCTACCATTCTAATGCAGAGAGTGCGGGCCAAACAACCATGGCCCGACCTCCCTGCATCCCTTTTGGATTTTGGTGTTCTTCACAGCTTGTTTTCAGGTTGAGAAATTTCCAATCTTTGTGGTCTCGAATCGATAGAGACATCCCAAGATGAGTGCATGAGTCTACAGAATGTACAAAGGGCCACTGGGGCACGCTTGGTGACAAGAGGAATGTTGTCGGTAATCGGTGATGGTGCGACCGCACCGCCGAAGAAGGTCCGCGGCCCGTCGGCTGTGGTGGAGCAGGGGCGGCGCCCAGTGCTTAGCTGGCTATGTGAAGGGGGTGGTGGCGTGCATCCATGCTACCTGGCGTATAGGGGCCACGACACGAGACTATAGTGGTGATGGAGGGGAGGCATGCTCACTGCCGGCCACCGGTGGTGGCACGACGCACGATCGTGCTGCGCAGGTGGGATGGTCGTTCGACCATTCGGGGAGCCGAGTGGGACCCCGGGTCACGTGTGGAAGCAGTTGACACCAGGTGGCATTGGCCGATCATCTACCCAACTCGAACGGCCCACCGTTCGGGGTACCCACGGGGTGCCTCCCCCTTGGGTGGCGGCTAGGGATGACCCCACCAGGGGGGGTCACACAGCCACAAGCCACAATGGGATGCACAAAGCGGGAAGCCCAGAAATCTAGATTATGCCAGACACTTGGCCTCGACCCATGGATGGACCTAGTTCGGGCCGGACCTGAGTCGGGCCGGACCCAGGTTGGGCCGTGTCGGTCTGACCGGGTCGGGTGGGACCTAGACCAGCTTTGACCACATTTCACTCTTTTCGGCAATAACTTGACCTATGTGCGTTCGTTTGACGAACCGTATGTGGTACCAGAAACCTTAGATCAATAAAACCCATTTGGTATACCACACTTGAGATTTGGATAAATTTGGTGTATGGCCGGGTTGGATCGAACACGAATCCAACTAGGCCCTCGGGACTAAAAGGCCTATAACATAGAGACTGGGCATCTGATTAACACACTGTCTATTGCATTGAAACCGCTATTACATGGAGGTCAATTGAGATACTTCATCATGGGAAATCACTTAAGTTGTATTATCGAACAATGTCTTTAGGAGTGAACCCTCCCTGAATCAAGTGAGATTAGTGCATGAACCATGTGGCTGGCTTTAACATGAGAAAGGGATCCTATGTGGGTCAGTTCTTTGGGATCCTATGTGGGCCTATGTTCCAGTATCCCACTTCGATCAGCTATAGGAATCCATGTGGGACTACTCTATGATCCTATTTGGGTCATCTATACTAGGATCCTATTTTGTTCTAATGATTTAGGATCCTATGTGGGTCTCCCCCTCAACAGAGTAAGATGATTCAATAGTTACTTCTAGTCATATTTACTACCACACATAAGATATACCTGGTGTGAGCTGAGTCCTTATAATTGTTTTAAACTTCTGTGTCATGATGAATTTGTGGTATTTTTTTGTGTGGTGTTACCTATGTGTTTCTACCTTTTTGGTTCTCACCTTTGTAGTATTCCTTACTTTGTGGAACACTTGAGATTTGGGCTTTGAGTTGGGCCATGTGCTTCTTCATGATTGTGTTGGGTTTACTCGACAATTTAGGTATATGTATAGGAATATACCTAAGTAGGGTTTTCAGTTGTTTTCATGCTTATTAGTTAATCCTCTGTGGATTTTTGAGACCTTCAAGGGTGTCAGGGTCCTTACTGAGTATAGTAATACTCAACCCTGCACGGGCAATACCGACACCTTGTTCTATTTGGTTCAGACGAAAAATAGTGCTGATTGAGGACGAGAGTACCCGAACTAGAGGTAGCTCGAGGTGGACATTAGACAGGCGTACCATAGAGATGACCATTCGAGAGTGGTACCTACCCTTCAGGTAAGATCCTTGGATGGTGTTCACACGAGCTGTTTTCAGTTTTACTTGTATTTTTCAGTTTACTTGTACTTTTAAGTTGGGTTTGGATTCTGGCCCCTTTTTCATTCTGTGCACACCCTGTTTTCAATGTAGTTTTATGTTGTTCTCATATCCTAAATTGTGCATAGTTGTGTGAGTTTATTGGTTATAATGTCAATACATTCCCAGTTTTATGTAATACTTTTTTTGGTGCTTGACGACATCCCCTGACCTAAGGAAGGTGTGCTATGGGTAGTCATAGCACAGGCCCCAGGGGACGGGTCGTGAAAAATTGGTATCAGAGGAGTCATTTATACCATAGAATAATGGAATATGATCTTTTAACAGCAATAGTGTCAAGTGTTATGAGTGTGGTTATCAGTTTAGGGAATCTAGTGTTGGTGTTGTAGGTGACGTATCCATACACCAAGACACTGACATCTGATTTTTGACTCAGTGCACGAAAACACTGATTGCATATGTCTTTTGAAATGTATTCTGTGTAATCTCTTTAAGTCAGCACACCTGGTTTAACTCATTGTCTGTGGTGCACCTGTTTCTTTTCAGGATGCCTCCATATAGATAGCGAGCACATGTTCTTAGTAGAGTGTGTCGTGACAGCCCAACGAGCGACGAGGCCTTGGTGCATGGCCATTTTTCTGTAGAAGCCTCAATGTGGCCACGAGTGATACCATTACCCATTGGGCCACTGATGCCACCACCACCTACATCATAGAGTGCACGATGAGCACGTTGTATGAGTTCCACCATGAGAGGCCACCCAGGTTCAATGGTGAGATTGACCCACAAGCAGTTGAGGATTGGCTGGAGGCCACTGTGAGATTCTACCGACTGGTAGGGACACTAGCTGATCTCATGGTGATACATGCAGACATTCTTCTACAGGAAGCAGCAGGCTGGTGGTGGAGCTTGATTCTATAGGTTCATGATGAGGTGAAACTTCCATGGACGGACATTGAGATCCTCCTTCTGGACGATTTTGTACCAGTGACCCATTGCGCACTACACATACATGAGCTTCTTCATCTGCAGCAGGGCATCATGACTGTGGCTCAGTAATCAGTGAGGATCATCGACCTCTCACACTACTCCATTGATATTGTGTAGGACCGATTCATCATGGACTGAACCATCAAGAAGGTACTCAATCGGTAGATTAGGGCTTCGATTATTTCTATCAGCATACCAATGCAAGTGGGCATGTTAGAGCGAGTCCTATTAGTATAGAGTTTTCTTGTTGACCAGTCACCAGCAGCGAGACCCACCACCAGGCATCATGTAGAGGGGTATTCTACAGCTGGCAGTAGACATATGCCAACGATGTCCAAGAGGACCCGACCTATAGGTGGACGACCGTAGGATTCAGTTTCGGTTGTGCGGGGCACATGAGATAGATCCAATCATGCGAGGAGCTGGCAGGGTTACACATGCGGCGAGCAAGGTCACAAGTCTCGTGACTGCTCGACCTTCCATACGGATGAACAACAGGGGGTCAAAGGATCATCTAGGTAGAGATAGAGGTTCGACCGAGGAGGTCCGCATGGTTCAAGAGGATGTGGAAGATGAGATAGTCAGGTAGCCGGCGGTGGGTGATGATTTGATGTGTTACCGCCACCACCACCAGTTTGTCCAACCCGACCATAGGGAGCAGGTGGACAGGGGTGAGCTCCGCTTCAGAATGCCGAGGACTATGACCACGTCGCTCTAGAGATGATAGGAAGTACAATCTGTGTCTACTCCACCATAACTATTGTACTTATATACACATGTTCCATTCATTATTTTATTACCACTTCCCTCGTTCGAAGATTGGAGATTCCAGAGGAGCCATTGGCACGATCCTTATAGCTGGAAACTCTTTCGGGAGAGGATTCACTAATTACACACTGGTGTCGGCAGTGTGAGCGTACTCTAGGAGGCAAGATATTTGGATGGGATATTCCAGTAGCGGCGTCGAGGCCTTATGATGTCGTTCTGGGTATGGGTTGGTTATCTACATTCCATGCCTAGAGATACTGCATTATGTGAAAGAGTGGTGTATATGCAAGGATGGTACATGGTTTTCCTTCACCAGGGAGAAATGATCCTTTACAACACATGATGGACTTACCCGGAGGAGAGTTCAGCTAATCAATCATTAGTTGGCTAGCCTTACCCTCGGTGCGATTGATGTGGAGAGTCCAAGATATCCTGTAGTGGTGGACAAGTTCAGGATGTCTTCTCTGATCATGTTCATGGACTCCCTCCTCACAGAGAGGTAGACTATTACAATGACTTGTACCCCGGGATGAAACCAATATCTACACCAGAACATCATATGGATCATGTGGAGCTTCTTGAGATGTGGGTACAGTTGGAGGACTTACAAGGGAAGGGGTTCCTCCGGCCTAGTGTTTCTCATGGGGCATCCCCGATTTTGTTTTCCAGAAGACATATGGGAGCTTGATACCTTGTGTTGACTATCGGCACCTGAACCAGGTGACCTTAAAGAACAAGTACACACTTCTAAGGATTGAAGACCTCTTTGATCTACTGAAGGAAGCATGGTGGTTCTCGGATATGGACCTCAGGTTAGGCTATCACTAGCTCAGAGTACGAGATGAGGATATGTAGAAGACGACATTCTGATGTCGGTAAGACCATTATGAGTTTTTGGTCATGCCATTCGGCATGACTAACACTCCCGTAATGTTCATGGGACTCATAAACTGGATCTTTCCGCCATACCGTGATCGCTTTGTAGTAGTATTCATCGATGACCTTCTGATCTAATCGGGTAATAAGAAGGATCATGCCTCTCCTTTTCTGGTTTTTCTGGACACACACTGAGAGAACCGCCTTTAGGGTAAGATCTCGAAGTACCAGTTCTGGATCTGAGAGGATCACATTATGGGACATGTCATATGGGAGGTAGGATTTTCGATGGATCCAGCAATGATTGAGACAATACTTACTTGGGAGAAACCCAAGAGTTTGAATGAGGTATGAAGTTTCATGGGATTTTCCAGATACTACCGGAGATTTGTACCATATTTCTCCATAATTGCGGCACCATTATCAGTTTTGACGAAGAAGGGGAAACCCTTCATGTGGTCTGAGAGTTTCTAGTATATTTTTCAAGAGCTGAGGAAGAGTCTGACTAGTGCCCCCATCTAGAGGTTACCAGAGGAGGGTGTTGGGTATGTATTCTTCTGTGATGCATCAGTGAATGGGCTCAGATGTGTCCTGATGCAAGAGAGAGTAGTTATCGCATATGGTTATCGACTAGTGAGACAACATGAGGAGAACTACGCTATCCATGACATTGAGTTATCAGTGGTGGTATTACATTGATGATGTGGAGACACTATCTGATGAGTGAGCATTTTATAGCCAACTCTGGTCACTATATTCTTGGGTATATATTCTCAAAAAATATCATGAGCCTTTGTCAACAGCGTTTGGTTGAGTTCCTCCATGACTATAATTTTTAGATAGTCTATATTCCGGGGAAGGGGAACATTGTTGCAGAACCACTCTGTAGGAGATCTGGTATACAGCTGCTGGGTGAGGCGACAGGGCAGCTGGCCTCTTTGCAGATATCCCTTGTGGAATGAGATGGAGCATCTTTTATTTAGTCTCTAATAGTCACTCCCCCACGTCTTCAGTGATTTATGGAGGCACAGCTTGGGGACACTGATAGTGAGGCTTGACATGATCAGATATCCATAGGATAGGCAACTGATGGATTTTATGATGGTGGGTATCATGCTATCCTTTTCAGAGGATATACAGTGGTACCAGTGTCGCTTCAGGAGGAATTATTGAGGGAGTTCCTCACATCCATTTTAGTGGTACCACCAGGAGTGGCTAAGATGTACTAGGACCTCCAACGACAACACTAGTGGCTAGAAATGAATAAAGCTGTAGAATAGTTTGTCTTTTAGTGCCTCACTTGTCATCAATTAAAGGTGGAGCATCAAGTACGAGAAGGTTTTTTTTCATCCTTTAGAGGTCATAGAGTGAATGTGTGATGGGATAAACATGGACATCATGATAGGACTTCCATGTACATCTAGAGGTCTTGATTCATTCTGGGTGATCGTCGACCAACTCACCAAGATGTCCTACATCCTACCGATCAGAGAGAAGGGTTCAAGAGAGAGCTTGGGATGCCCCTATGTGCATGATATTGTGCGGCTTCATGGTGTACCCTTGGCGATTGCCTCCGACCGTGATGCATGTTTCACTTCCCGGCTTAGGAAGGGTTTGCATGAGGCTTTTGGGACACAACATCATTCGACCATCTCCTTTCGTCCTCAAATGGATGACCAGACTAAGTGGACCATTCAGACCCTCGAGGATATGTGGCGTGCTTGCATCCTCCACTTAGGTCGTAATTGGGAGGATCACTTACCCTTGGTAGAGTTTTCATACAACAACAGCTATCACCCCACCATTGGTATGACACCTTTCAAGAATCTGTGTGGCTGACCTTGCAGATCACCTATATGCTGGACTGGCCCAGGGGAGTTAGTACACATGTGACCATAGATGGTACGTGTTAGCATGAAAAGGATTAGATCATCCAAGAGTGGATGGAGTCTGAAAAGAGCAGGGATAATTCTTATGACCACATGAGATGGTGACCTCTGGAGTTTGAGGATGGTGACAATGTCTTTCTATGGGTCTCATACAGATGAGGTTTGTGGAGATTTGGCCAGGGCCGCAAGTTATCTCTGAGGTTCCTCAGACCCTTTTTGGTCCTCAGTAGAGTTGGCAAGGTTGCATACAGCCTATCACTTCCCCCTCAGTTTCACCTGGTGCATGGTTTTTTTCACGTATCCCAGCTGAGGAGATATATGCATGATCCTACTCACATATTTGAATAGGGTGAGCTTGAAATCAACTATGGGGAAACATTCTTGGATATTCTAGTGGAGATTGAGGATTGACGGGAGAGAGTCCTTTGTGGGCAGTCGATACCTCTAGTACGCGTTCGTTGGATGCAAGGGAACCTCCAGGAACACACATGGGAGCGGGAGGCTCAGATACATGCTCAGTACCCCCACATGATTCCCTAGTGTATGTTATGGCTTTCAAGGATTCAAAGACCTGAGGTGGGTAGAATTTAACGATCCATATTTTCTGTGTTATTTTTTTTAATTAATTGTATCGGAATTTTAGAAGTCTTCTAAAATTGTCGTTGCATGATTCCGAGGCCCGGTGTGCCCGGAATGAATATTTGAACGTTTTTGGGTACATTCAGTAAACATGCGAGATGGTTTTTGTAACTTTTGAAACAAGGCTCATAATTGAAATTCAAGGACACCATTGAACATGTAGTGCTGATATTCACTTAAGGAAACCTTCACCTTGACCGCAGTAGGTCGAGGGTGGAAGTTATTGTTTGCTACCCATTGGTGGGAAAAAGAGTGAAATAGAAATAAACAAGAATTATTTTAATTTACCATTAGAATTATTAGTGGGGACCAACCGATCTCTTCAACCTCATTCTTTTTAATTGTGCCAAATCCACAACATTTAATGGCTTCACTAAATGATGTCATTAAACCTATCAATTAAGGGGGTGTCTCTTCATCAACTAGTTTGGGCTCTTGGGGGAGGATCTTGCTGGAGGAAACCCCCCCATCGAGGAAGAACTCTTCTCATTTGATGATTTTCTCCAACTAAGATCTCTGTCACAAGATATCCAATGAGGAACTTCTTCATAGACGACAAATGGATGTCTATCTTTCCCTCTCCTCACTGATGTCAACAATTATTCAAAGATGGTATTGTTAATTTTGTATACCCCTTACTCTTTCTAGTCGTTCTTCACAATTGAAGAACAACTATGCTGCATGATATCGTTCTATTGCGTGGAGTGTAGAACAAATGAACATGACCCGACCTCTCCTCACCCCTTGTGGATTTTTGTTTTCTTCACAACATGTTTTTTTGTTGAGAAATTTCCAACCGTGGTGGTCTTGAATCGATGGTGACATCCCGAGATGAGTGCGGGGGTATACAGAATGGAGAATGGGGCACCAGGACATGCTCGATGACCTGAGGAATGTCGCCGACAACTGGTGTCGGTGACCTGTGTGGGAAAGGCTCAGAAGTGGCTTCCAACACTTCGGCCAAGCGTGACAATGTCGGCGGTGCAACCACACCGCCAGAGAAGGGACACAGCATGTCAGCCACGTTGGAGCAAGGGCGGTGGCCGATGCCCGGCCGAACACGTGAAGGGGTGGTAGTGCACGTCCGTGCCACTAGGAAGGTAGGGGTCGCGACACTAGGCCGTGGTGGTGAAGGAGGGGTGGTCGACTTGTTGTCTTCCATCGGTGGTGGCGTGGCGCACGACCGCGCCACGTAGGTGGGCTAATCGTCCGACCAAGTGGTACCCTGAGTCTCGCATTCCATCTACTAGAACCATGTGGAGTCGGCATGTCTGCCACCCAACCCAAACGGCCCAACCATTCGGGGTACCCAGGTGGAGACTCCCCCTAGGGTGGTAGCTAGGGAGGACCCCACCGTTGGGCTACTCAGTCGCGGACCATAGAGGGCCGCAATGCAGGCCAGCCGGTAGGCTAGGCTGGTCCCAGGTCAAGCTGGGTCGACCCGAACCGGGTCGCGTCGGCCCTGGCTGGCTCAGACCAGACCCGTACAGGCTTTGACCCCTTTTCACTCTTTCAGCTATAACATGACTATGGGAATCCGTTTCACAGTCTATCTGTGGTGCCAGAAACCATGGATCGAGATGGTCCTTTTGGTATACCCAACTATAGTTTTCGATAAAGTTGGGATACAACTGGGTTGGATTGAACACAAATCTAACCGGGCCCTCAAGACTAAAAGGCCAATAACATACAGAAATAGCATCTGATTGATGCACCGTCTATTGTGTTGAGACCAATATTATGTGGCGGTCCATTGGGATACTTCATCACAGGACATTTTGGCAGTTGGATTATAGAACTATTGTTTGAGGAGTGAACCATCCTAGAATCAAGCGAGATTAGTACGAGAACCATGGGGCTGGCTATAACATGAGAATGGGATCCTATGTTGGATTGTGATTTGGGATCCTACGTGGGTATGTGTTCCAGTATCCCACTTGGATCCACTATACGAATCTATGTGGGACTACTCTTGGATCCTATATGGGTCTTCTGTACTAGGATCCTATGTGGGTTTGAGGATTTAGGATCTTACGTGGGTCTACCTATCAACAGATTTAGATGATTCAGTAGTTACATCTAATTATCTTTACTACCATACCTTATTTATACCTGGTGTGAGCTAAGTTCTATCTTTTTGGTACATGTCTGTGAGATGATGGCTTTGTGGTATTAATCTATGTGGCGTTACCTATGTGCTACTACCTTTGTGGTACTCACCTTCATGGTATTCATTCGTTTGTGGAATAGTTGAGATTGGGGATTTGAGTTGGGCCCTATGTTTTCTAATGGTTTAGATGGGTTTACTCGACAACTTAGGTATATGTATAGGCATGTATCAATGTAGGGTTGTAAATTTTTTTCATTATTTGAGGTTTATCCCTTGAGTAGTTTGTGACACATTAGAGTGTCTCAGGGTCCCTACTATGTAACGTTATACTCACCCATGCACGATATATTCCTGCACCTTGTTGTGTTTGGTGTAGACGATGGACAGTGCTGACTAAGGACGAGATTACAAGTACTGGAGGTAGCTCGAGGAGGATATTAGATGAGACGTGGTGTAGAGACAACCATTTGAGAGCTATACCAACACATCAGGTAGGATCCTTGGTGGGTCCTCACTAGAGTTGTTTACAGTTTTACTTGTACTTTTCAGTTTACTTGTACTTTTCCATTTGGGTTGGAATTCTAGACCCTTTTTCATTATGTACACTCCCAGTTTACTATATAGTTTTACTTTGTGCTTGTATCATGCTTTTTGCTTAGTTTTGTGAGTTCATAGGTTATAAAGGCAATGCCTTCATAGTTTTTTGGAATAAACATTTCGGTGATTATCGCTAGCGTCTGGCCTATAGAAGGCGGTCTTGGAGTTGTCACGACATGGGCCCCAGGGGACGGGTCGTGATAGTTCTGATCTACAATGTGAACAGTTTTCATTTATGGTTGAATCAAATGATACTTTAATTATAATCCTTAATAATGGATGTTGTTACATTAGTGATTCATGGTATTTAAGCCCAACTGTCAGTGGTGCTTTATTTAAGGATGAATGATGAGAATTGGATTCTAACACTAAAGGAATCAATTATTTAGAGGGACTCCTATCCACTTGAATATATATAGAGGTAAATTCATGTAAAACATCACCTTCCATTTGGGAAAATCTATTTATCTATGTAAAGGTGATTCGTAATTAGAGTGGCAAAGCATCATGTTTTGTTGAATAAGTACGAATTTCTAAGAATGAACCCAACTAAGTATGTTGATGATTTCTATGAAAGGATAAATATTTTAGTGGAACAAATGCATGGTCTTGGGTATGTCATTGAAGATATAAAGATTTTTAATTGTATCTTGAGGAAAATTCCACTTCATTTCAATTCTAAAGTTTTAGTATTGGAAGATAAGAATATGAAATAATTGACACTGGATAACATTTATAGTACCGTTGTTTCATATGAAATGATAAATGATGATAATGATGCTGTAGAAAAGGGGTAATATAAAGAGTGGGAATTCAAGGCTGTGACTAATATTACTTTTGAATGTTTTCAAGAAGAAGAAGAGGTAGATGATGTCATGTCATTTCTTTATTCAAATTTATAATTAAGAAAATGAAATTTAAATGGGAAAGATCCACTTTATTTCTCTAGATGTGGAAAGGTCTGTCATCATGCTGCATGATGCCCCATGATGTTCCAAGAAGATTATTAAGATAAATATGAAATCCCTAAAAATATGTATTCAGTCTATGTGAAATGAATGGAAATATTTAAGGGAAATTTCTTCAGGATGAAAAATATTCTTTCACAAGAATGTTACTATTCAGATGAATCCTAGGTTGAAGAGATAGAGAACTACAATGATCATGTAGAAAACTCAATGGTTACTATTGACGATAGTGCTCATGAAAATGATAAATGCAATGTTGATGAAGAATAATTTTATGTAAGAGATGATATGTATGATAAATTAGAAGCATCTATTGAGGATATAGATGTTTGGATATCCAAAATGATGAAATCCAATAATGTGGTTCATGACGCCAAACTCTACATGCAACAAGAAGAAGAAGAAAAGTCTTTGTTAATGGAATAAATTGAGAATCCAAGGTATTAATTTATAGAGGACTCAGAATAAGTTTGTGGTTATAAATTCAAAGTTAATGAATATAAAATGGAACTCGATAGTTTGAATAACACAACAAAAAACAAATAAATTACATTGAAGAATTAGAAGATGATGTTTTTGTCCTGTTAAAAAATATTATGAATCATGAAAAACTCTTCACTCCTGGTGTGGAATTTGGAATGCAGATCATTCTGAAGATGAGAAACCTACAAGTGGAGCATTGAGGGCTAGTATAATAGAATAAATAGTCAAATCTAAATGATAAGGTTGGTATGGGTCTTAATAAAAAATAGAAAGAAGTCATGGATGAAGTCATACCGCAAGATACCACTCCGAGATTGAAAATTGTTTTTGGTACGAAGAAGAATTTGAAGATTCAGAGAACCCACCGGGCTAATAGCAGTGCAGAAGTGACATGAAGGAATACACCCTATATCATGTGTTATTATTGTGAAATGATTGGACATTATCAAAATGTGTGTTGCATAGATATGAGATATCGAAGGGCACAAGAACAATAGTTGAAGCTAAATAACATTATATACTTATTAATATATTTTAAGAGAAATTGTTTTTAGTGTGAAGAATTTGGGAACATGGCTAAATATTGAACCCTAACCAGTAAGTGGAATATTCCAAAGAAGAATCAAAGTAGTCGAAAGAATCAAATAAAATAATAAAAAAGTGAGTTGAAAATAAAAATTAGAATTAAATATTAGCAAGATTAAGTTGGAATATCATACTCTAAGGAAGATCATGATTTTCAATATATTAAATGTGTGAAGACAAAAACATGGTTCAAAAAGAATAAACCTAAGAAGGCATTGGATGCAGAAATTTCCCTTAATGAATCAGATCGTTACGGTGCATGGATCACTGACAACTATTTCACTTCCTATATGATATGCAAAAAGGATTTGGTTATAAGAATTAAATATGAAAAAGAAGGAGTTGTAATATTTGTGAATGATGATGTCCTAAAGATAATTATATCAGGGAATGCCATTTTTGGGGAGAAATAAATGAGATGTGTTGATGTCTTAGTAGTAGAAGGTCTCCGTCAAAATTATTTTAGTGTTATTGAACTATGTTATATAGGGAATTATAATAGATTTTGGTATAAGATGTGTATTGTAAATGTATAATATGGAGCAATTATTCTAAAATGTAAAAGAAAAATATGAAATCAATATCTTGTATGTAGGGAAAAAGATATGTTCATTCTATCTGAGGAAGAAAAAATGTTATGGAATTAACAACTTCATAATTTATGTCAAACATCCATGGATGATGTAGTAAAATTTAATGCATTTGGATATCTCTCTAAGCTATCACATGATCATACTCATATGTTTGATGCATTCCAACAAGGGAAGATAATCATAAAAATGTACATAGAAATGGAATAGATGAAAAAAGGAGTTCTTGAGTTGGGGAATGAGGATGTATGTTTACCAATATCACCATGAGCCACTGATTGGAAGAGATATTGAGTTATTTTCATTTATTATTATTGTAGAATATATTGTGAGTTTTTATTTCCCACATATTAGATGTGTTCAGTTACATATACCAGTACCAGAGGGAATATAAATGGATTGTAAGACAAAAAACTGTTTAGTATTCATATCGATAATGGTGTGGAATTATCATATAGTTAAGTGGAATACTATCTCGAGAAACAAGGGAAATGTAATCCAGTTTAATCCATGAAAAGCCGCCAACTGAATGGATTTGTTGAGAGCATAAATCAGTTCATCAACAACATGGCCATAATGATTCAAATTGAAAAATAAATAGCAGAGAAATTTTGATGGAAATAGTCTTAACATCTATCTACATTTCTAATAGGGATATTTCATGTCTGATTGAAGGAATGCCTCAATATGAGATGTTTTATGGAATGAAACTAATGTTAAAATACATTAAAATCTATATAAGTATGTGTTTTATTCTCCAAAAAGAAAAACAAATGAAATTTGAGTCGTGTAGATATTAGGGGATATTACTCTACTACTCAGGAAGAATCAAATAATATAAATTCCCTAATAAGAGAAAGGGGAACATATTTGATATCAATGATGTCACAATAGGGGAAAATAATGATAATATTCAATAATGTATTGAACAGTTTCCTGATGAAAGTGATGAGGATGTAAGCTAAAATTTGGGAGAAGAAGTGGAAGATGCTGATTTAGAATAAGATACTAATGATGAGAAAGAGGAATTAAATTTTTGGATGTACAAATAAGAAAATGACTCGAGCTGAAATTGGTATAAAAATATAGTTATAGATTAGGTAGTGGTCATTCAATCTAGAAGAATGACATCATTATAGTAGGAATCATTCCTATCTTATGTAGAACCCTAATTTTTTGCTGATACAGTTGGATATGAATACTAGGTTTAGGGAATGAATGTTGACCAAGACTAGATTGAGAGGAATTAGACATGTGATATTGTTTCGAGACCAATAGATATGAATGTAATCAGTACTGAATGGGTCTTTTGCAACAATATGATTTAAGATGGAGCATTGACTCGAAACAAAAGACAACTAGTGTGAAAAGAATACTCATAGATAGGGGGTGTCAATGTCGATGAGACATTTTCACTTATTTCAATGGTAGAAATAGAAATATTATTCCAGGCTATTATAGTGAAACTGAAATTTCGAATTTTTTTGAGATAGATGTAATGTCCACATCTTTTAATGGGGTTTTATAATAAGACGTGTATATTGACCAGCTAGATATTTTTCACATTCATGATGTCTAGAAAAATGTTTTTTAGCAGATGAAGGTTCTATATGGGTGAAGCAAGAACCAAGATCATGGCATAGAAGACAATATAAGTACTAGAAGAAGCTTTATTTTCATCCTGATAGATTTGATTACAATTTCTATGTCAATAATGATAGTAATACAAGATGATGGTGCTATTTTATGTTGGTGAAATAATATTTGGTGGATCAGATGAAAAGAATGTAGATAATTCATTGAATTAATAAAAAGTTATTTTGAAATGTAAATGATGTAGAGATGAAGTTTTTCTTTATATTACATGTTACATAAGTATGAAATGGAAATTTTATTTCTCAATAAAAATATAACAAGGAGGTTCTTAGAGGGTTTGGAATGGAAAATTCCTAGGAGATGAAAACTCAAGTTTCTAACTGGATAAAACTATCAAAAGATGATGATGGAAAGATAGTTAATATCACTTATTACTGGAATATTATTGAATTTTTACTATACATAACCACAATAAGAACTAATATTGTTTTTTGCACATGCCTTGTAGTAATACCTAAATGAAATCCCAAATAAATACACAAGATTTCAGTGAAAATAATACTTTGTTATATCAAGGACACAATGTATATTAGTCTTCTATGCACTGAAAATTCTTAGTAAGAGTTTTTGGGATATACACATGCAGATTTTGAAGGATCAGCAGTTGACATAAAATCAATTTTAGGTGGTGCATTCTATATTGATAGATTGTGTATTTCTTAGCTAACCAATAAATAAGATTGAATTTAATTGAACACTATAGAAGATGAATGTATTGTGGCCACTCAAGTGTGTGATCAATTATTGTAGATAAAGCATCCACTTTATTATACTGCAGTCTAAGTGATTTCATTGATCATAAATCCTTTAAATGATTAATGTTATATAAATATTAGAAAAATTAAAGTCCATAATTCAAGGAAAAGAATATTAAAATAAAATTTAATTTTATCAAGGAGATGGTAGTGCAAGGGAATTTGAAATTGGAGTATGTTCTTATATAAATATAGGTTATAGACAATCATACAATGGCCTTACCCAAAGAAGCAATTGAATGGAATCGACTGGATTTGGTATTTCCTTCAACTCCATGCACAAGAAAAAGTGTTTATGTGGGACCCCTCTCCCCAAGGTGTGGTGTTTTATTACCTAACGTACATATATGTCTTACTTACTCTATTCTATAATACAAAAAAAGACACATTTTTGTTTTTTTACAATGGGGGAGAAAGTGTGGCAATCACATGGGAGAACATTTCTTAGTCAAGACATAAGGAGAAGCTAATTGGTTGAACAATGAGATAGGGGAAGCAACAAGAGAGGCTGAGTATTAAATCTGATGATGTTAATTAGGATCAATCGAATATTATATATCATTACAGCTGAGGTTTGTGATGAAGGAAGATGATTGGTTTAAATAATATGTTTCTAGAATGAAATTATTCATTGATAAAAATTTCATTATACTGTTGTTTCTCATGAAGACAATTTCTCATGTGGGCATATGGTAAATGTTGAGTTAATATTGGATCACTATCTCAATCAAAAAATGTGAATGGTGGTATAAGATAGAAGAATATTTAATGATATATCAAATTAATTAAGGATATAAATAAACTCAAAGAGGGAGATGGTTTGGAATAAATCCCACATGGTATCATTAATATTTTATTGGGATGATTTTTTTTTAAAAAAAAGTGGGTTTCCATTGTAATTTGTGGAGTTCCATAAGTATTTATGACAATATATTTCATTACAGGACCATGATAATGTAATGGATGATGTGTTGGTTTTACAAAAAATAATAGATACAAGGTGGCCATATTTTCCAGTGTTTTCCAAATGCTTCAGCATCAAAATCCGAAAATGGATAAATGTGGGTTTGGAAATGGATGTTGCACATAACATTGATGTTGATTTGTTAACTTGTGTGTAAGGCATGATTCATGAATATAATTTCAAAATATGGTAAATAAATGGAGTGCTTGAAGTTTTTGAAATGTATGTGATAGATATGGTTTCCTGAATGAATCTGGTATGCCCAATGCGAGGTAAAATTGGGATGTTTATGCTTTAATGGGATCATACACAATGATTTTATTTGTAAAAGTATGGTTCAACGATGCCTATAATTAAGAGGTGAAACCCCTCATTCAATGTAGCTCAACACTATGAAATAATTAAAAATTTACATCACATATGATTTTAATTCAAAAGGAGTTTGGTGAAAGAAAGTAAGTTGTGCTTGAGATAAGAATGATGTTTTTATGATTGAAGATGCACGTAAGAGGATATTTTGTGTGAAAAGGATAAACCTTAAACTCAAGGTGTAGTATTAGTTGCATGAAATATTTTATGTTTCCCATTATCTCTGAGGTGATGCAGTATTCATATGCGGATAAATATGGGACTTCAATAGATTATCTACATAAAGTGGATGTTGTATTTATTCAATATAATAAAAATAACTATATGTCTATAAATTGTTACTGGAAGTTGTATTAAAGTAGAGAATACAATTAAGTTGGGAGAATAGTGAGCTTTCAAATTCTGATTGGCTATACACCAGGAGGGACAATGAGTACACTCCAAACATTATAAATAGTATTGAACATTTATTGGATTCGGTACATCAACACATTTTCGTTGTTTTCTACATGGGCATAGACCAGTGAGGGTGAACCCAGTAAATATTTATGTTTCTTATTTAGTCATTAATTTTTTTTCGTAGATTTTTATGGTAATGAGGGGGAATGGAGTTTGGTTTTAACAACAAAACATGATCAGAAGGGGAAATTGTATAAATATGTCGTACCCAGATTCACTCACCTCTCAGGTTATGTGACCAAGTGTAACTAATACCTTCCCTAAATCCATTTCAATTTCCATTCATATTACAACCCAACATTTTAAACATGATTATTACATAAATTCAATGATAAAAAACATAAAATCACAACACAACTTGGCACCAATGATTTAGTGTCTTTGAAATATTAGGACCAAACAAAATATTTACATATTATATCATAAAAATTATTTAATTATTTATTATCAATCTTCATACTGACCCTCATGTAATCCTTTTTCGGGGTTTTACCCAAGTATGTACATCAAATGAAGGGTTGAGTTGTATTCCAAGTATGAGGATGAATAAGAGTCGTAAATAATGGTTGAGAATATTCATCTTCATCATAACATAAGAAAAGGATAATCATCATAGTCATAATATGACGATTTAGATAAAGACATGGAATGTGAAAATGCTTAAATAGGAAAAATCAGGTCTTAATGGTCTACTACCACCCATAGTTGCGAACAATGATAACATCATGTTCACACATAACATATGTTCATAATCGTAGAATCATAATTGTGAAAAATTATAGCAAAATGGTCACACATATTTTACATTATTTCATTAGATAAATCACATGACCCAAGGAATTGAGAACTAGATTATTCCAGTCTCACCAATCAAATCATAACATTAAAATAATCATTCATGCCACTTAGAACTCATATCAATATTATAAAAAATATAACCCATGGAATGGAAATGAGTTTCATGGAAATTTCATAAAGAAAAGAGTTAAAAATAATCCTTTTTGTTCCCAATGAAAAAGGTATTAACATACACGGTATAAAAATCATCAATATTGAGTGAAGAAGTAACAATCTTAAGGGAAGAAAAACACGTGTTTTAGAAAGAAGAGTTATTTTGAAAAAATAATTTAATTTTTCATTAAATCATAGAAGAAGAAATTATAAAAATGAATAAATATGTAAGGAAAATTAAATTATATTTATGTATCATCGGAGGAAGTATCCACCTAGATATTTGAAGTCAATGAGTGATAACCAAAGGAGATGGAGTTGGTTTTGAGAATCACCATACCTTAAGTACGAATGATTTCTTCACGTTAATGTCCTGGATAATCAAATTAGAAAAATTAAATAATATATGAATATCCTATTATGAATTTATTTTATTAATTATAATTTTATTAATATCATTTATATAACATTTTTATGAGTTTTATTGTTCAATTACATCCATTAAGAGTGTTCATTTTCATTATTTTCCTGATTGGTTCACTTATATACATGGTTTAAAGAGCGTATAAAATGAGAATAATTATCTGTAATTGAAATTACATGATACTAATGAAATTAAATAATATTAATTGGTCTTATATATTATTATGTTTTCAAATATGAGGACGATTTGATAGTTAAAAGTTTAATTACAAACGTTTAGATTAATTTTTGGGTTTTGATCATAAGAAACTTGTATTGTTATATTATTAAAGATAAATGTATATATGTAGGGTAAATAATATAAAAATGTTAACAAGAATAAATTATAAAATCATTTTCATCAATTATAACAGTTTTAATTCCATCATTGAAGCCGGTAAAGGAAAATCTGAACTTTTCATCCTTAAAGGTGATAAAAAACACCTCATGGATGACATTTCCACTATTAGAATAAATATTATAATAGAAGTGGTTTGATGATAGATTAGTCCATTTACATAGTTCCATTATAGATTATATAAAATAATATAGTTGTAATTCAACTATGGTAATAATATATAGGGAGAGAAAAATAAAACAAAAGAAACTGAAATAAAAAAAATAAAGAGGATTTTACCTCTTGGATTGTTCTCATTGAGAACTTCCTCTAGGAGATTGGTTTTTCTATTATTTTGAGAAACAATGATACAATATGTGGGTATGGGTACTGTGAAGAGTATTGGGAATAAATTTTACAAGATTCAAGGCATTGGAGTGGCTAGGAGAATAAGTGGTATTTTGGGGTTTTATAGGGGAGGACAGAAGTGTTTCTCATTATTTTATTTATTCATTTATTAATTTGTCTCATTATATTGAATAGTTTTAAAAATTTCAAAATATATATTAAATAATTATTTAGAGTTATATATTTTTGGTTTACATCATCTTTACCTCAATAGTGAATAAAAAATTCTTAGATTTACCTTTTTTCTAAAATTATTTTATTTTATTAGTCAGTAAAAATTAATGTGTTTTTTGAACAATCAAAAAAATTAACCATAACCATTTATTGATGTGTATAATTAAAAAAGTGAACTCAATTTAATGAATATAATTTTCTGAATATATTAAATTTATTTCTTAATTAAAATAATCATTTACTTGAATCATAAAATATTAAAATTATAACTTCTTTTACAATACATAGAACAATTAATTAAGTTATCATAAAATTATATTATAATCATAAGGAGAAAATAATAATTTCGGAATATATTGTATTAAAAGAAACATATTTTAAATAGTTATATTTATTATAAATTTGAAAATAAATATTTATGTTTTATAAAAATAGTATAAGTTTATTAATATGTTTTGAAACATTAATTTACTTATACTATGATAGGATTATATCATATTATCATTAATAAGATAAATGAATTTTATTTACACATTCACAGATAAGGATCGAATTCAATTGGATGGATTATTATTCCTAATGGACAAATTACTATTCCAAACATCGAGTTACTATTGCAATAGTATAGTTTCCAAAACATTTAGAAATACCTCTTATTCCAATCATTAATCATTTTAAAATTGTGAATTGTATCATATGGGTGATTTTATATGATTTATACTATATTTAACAATTAAAATATGGGAGTTTCCATTGATAATATTATTTATTGTTCCATTATCCCCCATAATGAAATATCACCATCAATTTTTTTATAGTAAATATGGTGAATAAAATCTAGGGAACGTCTACATCATAACATCATGTATTTCCCATGTTGGATCCTCATACATATGGTTTCTCCATAGTACATTGACCATATGAGTAGCCGTTTTTGTAGAACCTTATCTCTATGATCCAAGATCTTCACTGATTTCTCCTCTTAAGATATATTATTTTCCAACAATACCCCCTCATGATTCAGTACATGTGGGGGATCAGGTATGTACTTCATCAATAATTATACATTAAATACTTCCTATAATTGATACATGGAAGGTGTAAGTTCCCATATACAGGCAATGGATCCAACATTATCAATAAATTCATTGTTGTAGATGTACAGGGGAATCAATTTTCCTTTTTTTCAAAATCTTATGATCCTCTTCCATGGAGATATATAGTGGAATACCATTATAAATACCTAAAATCTAGTTCCCATTGATTTTTGTCAGGATAGATCTTTAGTCAAAATTTGGATGCCTTGATGTGATACTAAATGGTTTTCACCTTTCCAATCATTTATTCAACCATTTTAGGTCCTAGATGATTACATTCGTTGACTTCATCTTCACACATTGGTGTTATGCATATTTTCCAATAAAGGGTACTATATAGAGCCCGTTGGATGATCCAGTGGAAACATTGGATACCAGGGAACTCAACCAGAAGAAGATGGAGGTCCCATCCTCCTTTGATGTCCATATATTATTCCATAAACATTTCTTCCAGTGTCTGAATTTTCATCTCAGTTTGAAAAAAAAAAATTAGGATGATAAGATGAACTGATGTTGAGATTAGTGTATAGAGCGTGTTGGAGATGTGTCCAAAAATATCCATGTGAATATCATATCATCATCAGATATAATTTATAGTGGTATTTTATGAAACCATACCACTTATCTGATGTATATCTATGCATGTTGGTCAAATGATAAGACATATTGAATTGAGATAAATTTATCTATCTTCATTAGAAGATTCACAATTACGCATATAGAATTAATTCATTTATATGTATTCAGAAGCCTAATATAAGAGTCCATGGGGATGTTTTACTATTTCTATGTTTGTATTGGTAATGGTTTCATCATCACTTACAATTTTTTTCATTAATAATGAACTTTTTGACACACCAATAACCATGATTTATATGCCATGATATCCTTTTGATATTTTCCAACCAATAGATCTCTTAGAGATTGATATACATCTTTTTTCCCACTAGATGAATAGAGAAGGTTGAGAAATGTTCCTTATTCAGAAGAAATTTTTTTATCACTTGATTGGATGGTACTTGATGGTAGGGGTTCTAGTCATTTTATACTAGTTAATATTTTATTTAACATAATTTTGAATATAGTGTGCTCACTAGGGTCTATCTAATGAGGATTACTCTTACACTATATATATAATCTAATTTTACTTTTTTAAACTATATAATTTAAAGCTTTTAAAATAATAAATATGTGGGGTTGAAATGAACTAAATTAAGTCAAATTAGAGAAAAACATAATTCAAAAGTTAATCAATGTTAATGATTGTATATCAGGAGAATCTGTAATTAAAAGGAATGATTATGATAGAAAGCGGTGGACAAACTACGATTTTATAACACTAACTTTATCATTGTTAAAAAAATGACTTCCAATTTAATTATCCAATGTATACCACAAGACCTAAAGTAATACACCTATTTTTTTTTACCACAATGTATATTGAATCCTCAAACATGGGATTTTAGCTACTGATGAATTTGATCTGATTTCAAAAAGACCTCCAAGTAATTGAAACTAGTTAATATTATTATACTCAATATGGAGACCTCATCCAAAGAAGATCGAACAACTATACTATTATTTTATATTAATAAGTTGATAAAAATACAGAACAAAATATATTAAATTGAAATCAATATAGAAAGATACCTCCTTCATTAAACTAAACAATTTCTAGGATGATTCATATTAACAGTGTTTACAATGAGAAACAAAAACTGAAAATGGGGACATGTACTCTGATAGTCATGTCAAACTAAACCATGGAGTTTAATACTTCATGGAATGAATATATCTTGGAATATTCATCATATACAACTTGTATTCACCAGCATATCATGCTTCCATAAATACAATCATTAGGAAAAACCCGGCCAGTGTCACATTTCTCCCTCAATTCCATGATCCACCTAGAATGTATTATATGGTCATAGGAGGGGATTTAATTTTATGAAAATCGTGCAAACCTCAAACACGTCGACATTAAATATTATTCTTAGTGTAGTCATCAAAATGTGTCACTATGTTACGAGACATTTAATATTTTTAATTTTAGGAATTATGACTTGGAATAATATACTCCAAAAACATTTCTAGAAAAATGTCATGTTGTGTAATGTAGTTACACAATGTGTAGTAGACATTACCAGTGTGTAATGAAGTCATGGAATGTCCTATCTGGCTAATTCATTTTGAAAAAGTGACATCATGTAATTGAGTTACATGACATGTAATCATTCTCTTATTTGTCATATCCATAGCATCCTAAAACATTTTCTGTTGCACTTATTCACTTCTCTTTTGGTGAAATGTTTCTTTTAGATGCACCCTAAAATATAGAATCAATTGAAAATAGATTATATTCCCGAATTATTCCATTTATGAATTTAATCTCAAAATACATAAAAAAATAAAATTGTTATGATTTCCCATTACATATCATAAATATGAGATTATAAACATTGAATTATAGTATTAAAAATGTGAAAACAGTTTCTTTATCAATACACATAGTCATGTCCCAAATCATTAAACTCTATCTTCGTTAATTTTTGACTTCGATGATTTCCCTTTTTTTACAGCTGACACCATCTTCTAATTTTGCATATGAATTTTTTAGCATCCTTTATTTCAATCATGAGGGGTTGTTGAGCAATAATTTTTGAAAGTATTGATTATTTTCCATCTTTAATCATTACCATGTCCGTCAATTTAAAATATAATAAGACTCGATCCTTCATAAATATCATAATAGATAATGAGTCATGATTATTTCTAGGTTTAGAATCTACCACTTTATCTACTTTTCGAGGAGGGCTTATGGACTGAGCCATCATAATCCTAGATGAGAATCAACAATATTCATTGGTTCATATTATGATATATTTGTGTTAATATATATTTTAGTCTCTTATGAACTGTATATACTTCACAATTCTGAACCTAATGATAAATATGCATGACTTTTATCATTATGATCTTAACTGCCAACTGCAGATCATATATGCGATTCTTTTTCTCAATAATTTTGAACTTCCTTGATGCATATGATATCACTTGTTCATTTTCCATCTGTACATCACCTATTCCCTTTATTGAAGCATCAATTAATACCTCACATAATCTATACTTTTATGAAGTGTGAGTACTATGGCAGTTATAAGATTCCTTTTTAACTCATTGAATGAGTCTTCACATTCATTGGTCCCTAAAAACATTTCTCCATTTGGAGTTATATTGGTTAGTGGGTTTGATAATCATGATATGTTATTCATTAATAATTTGTAATATCAATCTAGAACATGGAAACTACGGTTCTTCGTGAAATATATTAGCTTGGTCAACTCTTAAATTGAATCTATCTTAGAATAGTCAACAAATATTCCATTATTGGAAAATACTTTTACCAATAATGATACCTCTTCCATCCATAAATGAAATTTGCATGAATTTTCATAATGTTTAGCCCTTTATAATGACTTTAGAATGGTATACAAATACTCCTCAGGTTCCCCCATTGTCATGGTGTGTCTCGAAATTTCATCAATAATGGCTACCAATATTTTTATGAAATTTCTTAATTCTATAATTATTATGTCCATGAATATTTGTAGACCATTAGCGAGTATGAAGGGAGTCACTATGAACTCATACTTTCCACACCTCATTCAAAGGGAAGCCTTGGTAATGTCTTCCATCCCCACATTTAATTGGTGATATCCCAAACTATGGCCCACCGTAGAGAAATACATGGCCCAATGTGGTTGACTTGACAAGACATCTATCTGTGTAAGTGGATGCTTGTAATTTATCTTGATTTTATTAGGTTCATTATAATAAATGAAGATGCAGATTGACCCAAACTTCTTCTTAATGAAGAGGACAATTCACCACATATTGTAGATCTTGGGCATATAAAACCTTTTTATATATTATCTATTAAATACAACATTAGTTATTTTAACTCAATTGTTGATATTATATAAGCTATCTTTGATATAGGAGGAGTTCTATAAATAAGATCAATTTAGAACTCCAAATCTCAGTCAGTTAGAATACAAATGAATTTATTGGCGAACACAACATTTTATTCCCTAAAAATGGTTGTATCATATAGAATGATTCAATCCTATGCCTCATTAATTTGAGTAAGATATTAAAGATGATAAAAAAATAATATACACACAAGAGATGATGGATATAAATAGGATTCAACCTCTTCATTATAATTTTATATAATTAGTAGAATCCTCAGGATGTGAAGAGTGACATCCTTTTCTAAATTATTGATGCCGATTTTTTATAATGATATATAATCAATACCCAATATAGAATCAAAATCCACCAAATAAAGTAAGAAACTATTTTATAGGAGGTTATATTAATAAATATTTACTAGGAAGGAATCATATATATTGGATTTAATAATTTCCCCATTTACTCTTCTCATAGACAGCTCAAGATCCATATTTTTAGGTCGTTATTGAATTGTTCTGCTAAACACGAGTGATATTCAAGAAGTAATAGAAGCAGAATCAAATAGTACATTCACTCATATTGAATGAATAACCACTATATAATATATCTATTTATACATCCTTGTTGAAAACAGAACCTGTAGAATACATTTAATTCCATTTAAAATTTTATTTGTAAGACATGATATATTCACCTCCCATTTTATTATGCTCTATTAATTATCTCTCCAACATCGTATAGATATTTTGTGGAGAATACATGATAAGAAATATTTTCTTAAATTCTTCCCACCCAATATCATTAATTTCATCCTTTGTCTTTTTTTTCTTAATCAACAACCACCCTTTATCGAACCCATACCCTAAACAATAAACAGCCATAACCACATTCTATATATTAGAAAAGTGAAGAATATAGAGTATATCTTCTATTAAGTTGACCCACTATCCTGTGACTAGTGGACCAGAAGATCTACTAAATATTAGTGGTCCTTACCGCATATAAGACTCAATACCATCATTCTCCCTATTAGGTTAAGGAGGATGTTCCACATTATTTACGTAATTGTTCACAGTTTGAGATAAATGTGTAAGCATGGCCATAAAAAATGAAACTACACCTCCTAGTGAATTGGGGATATTGTTTGGGAAATCAGTTCATTATCCCTCACACTGGTTGCTAGATTGGTTCCTCCTTGTTCCAATCATCTTTCTGAAATATAATCGGCTTGAACAAAAAATAAGTCAAAATTTCATAAAAACATAAATTAATCCTTTGTCCAATTAACATTAAATGATTATCTTACTGTATCAATATGTTTATAAATATTATAAAAACTATTAATGAGTACTTAAATATAATCACTCACGTACTAATGTTTTTCACTAAGGATCTGTAATCCTAATTCCAATACTAACTAAATAGTGATTTGATACACACTATTACTACCCTACTTTTGTTACAGGACTACTAAATCACAATAAAGACAGATAACATGAAATCATTAAAAAAATGGACCCAAACATTTATATTCTTTAGAAAATTAGGATCATACAAAAAATTTAAAAAATATATCATAAAAATCATTTTATTCCATATTCTTTATCTTCTTATTGGCTTTTGTGTCTCCTTTATACAAGTATTCACCTTTTTATATACATAAAAATATGTGGTGGGAAAAAATAATAGAAAGAGGATGAATAATAGTCATGAATCTTGGGTGAGAATAAACATCATCCTCATAAAATAAGCAATTGATAATTATCATAACCATGATATGAAGAATTAGATAAATTCTTGGAACATAAAAATTCATAAAAATAAATCATCATATATTAGTGGTCGGCTACCATTCATTATTGTGAACAATGATTCCATCATGTTCACAAATAAAATATGTTCGTAATCATAAAATCATAATTTTGAAAAATGATAGAATCATGATCAAGAATATCTCATATTATCTCACAAGATACATCACATTACCCAATGAATTGGAGTGCAATGAAGTTCTAGGAATTCCCATAATATTATTACATTTACATAATCACTCATGCCACAAAGAATGAATATCAATATTGTAAATAGAATATCCGAAGGAGTAGAAATTAGTTTAATGATAATTTATTAAATAATAAATTCATTTATAATCCTTATGTTTTACAAAATAAAAACTTATTAACATACTCTATATAATAATCATTAATATTGAGTGAAGAAGAAACAATACAAGCAGTAGTAAAATATGTGTTTTCCTAAGGAATGGTTCTTTACAAAAAAAATCATTGGAATTATATTAAAATGAGATTGGATGCATGTATATCAAAGACTAAAAAATGTAATGATAATAAAATTACTGTTATGTATAAATTAAGGAAATATACTCATAGAAATTTTGAATGAAAGAGTGATAACCCAATGAAAAAGAGTTGGTTTTTAGAATCACCGAAAATTAGTTCTGAATGATTTATTTATGTTTATGGCCTAAATGATCAAGTAAGATTAATTAATTAAAAAATATAAAATATCGTACAGAACTATTAGATTCATTATAATTTATTGATATCATAATGGACATTTGTATGAGTTATGGTGTTGAATTTCATCTTTTGGAGTGTTTATTTTCTAGTTTTTCATGACCTGTTCACTTATATACATGAAAGAAAGATTTTGTAAAATGTGTATATTATGTTATGAATGAACATAAATAATTATAATTGGTCTTATATAATAATTTTTTATATTTTCTGATTATTTGATAGATAATATTTTAATGATAAACATTAAGATTAATTTGGAAGCTTCCAATCACAATGATCTTGTTTTGTTTTGTTTTATTAATATTATTTATATATATGTCATTTAAAGATAATTAAATGTTATAAAATATATTTAAAATTCATTTTCAACAAATACAATGTTTTTAATAAAATCTGTGAAGGTAATAAATAAAAATAAAAATTTTTATTCCTTAGAGTCAAAAGAACAAAATCTCATAGACGATGTTCCCATTTTAATAATAAAAGGTATAATAGAATAGGTCTGATGAAAGAGTATTACATTAAAATAATAAATGTATAGTATATATAAGATACTGGTATTATCAAGACTCTCTAATAAAGGTATAAAAGGATAGAAAAAGAAAAGAAAATAAAAATAAATTAACTGATAATAATTAGGATTTAACCTCTTGAATTCTTCCCCAAAGAACCTCCTTAGAGAGATTTTTTTTGATAATTTACTTAGAGAAAAGGATCCAAGATGTGAGGAAGTGTCTTGGGAAGAGCATTGGGTATAAATTTTACGTTTTGCATGTTTATGGGGTTATGTGGAGAAGATTTGGTGAGAGGTGGTATTTATATTAGAGGAGAGGGGTGTTTTCTCATTATTTTATTCATTAGTTTATAAATTTATCTCAAGACTATGAATAGTTTGAATATTATCACTATTTATTTAAAAATAATGAATGAGTGTTTATATTTTATGTTTATATCAGCCTAACATAAATAGGGAAAAAATTCAAGTATTCACCTTTTCTTGTAAATGATCATATTTTACAAAATCACAAAAAAATCATTTTTTTAGAAAAATCCAAAAAACATCCACCTAATAGTTTTCTACATGTTGAATTAAAAAATGGTATCCATTATTTGAAAATAATTTTATTTAATATGGGAAATTTAATTTTTAATTAAAATATTCAATTACTTTGAAAATATCTATTTTAAGCATTGTAACAAATTTTATAATGCATTGAAAAAAATCATTTTTTAAAATTATTAAATTAATTATAATGTTGAATAAAATCATTTCTCTTTTATAAAACTACCAACACTGATATAATAAATTATAAAACATTTCTATACTAATACTAAGATATAATTACATCATATTATAATTTATAAAATACCTAAATTTTATATATACTTTCATAGATGATGTTACTATTCAATTTCCCAAATTTTCATTCATAATGGTAACATTACTTTTCCAAATGGTCAATTTACTATTCAATTGGTATAAGTTCCTTAACTTTTAGAAATACTTCTTATTCCATTAATTATACATTTTTAAAATTTTTATTGTGTTTTCTATGATATTAATTTATATATAATATATTGAATAATTATAAGATGGGACATTCCATAGAGAAATTTATGGGTTAGTACAATTCATAATTAATATTGTAATTCAATTTACATTTCAATAATCGATTTAAATTAAAATTAAATTCATAATTCACATTTCATGGAAAGGGGTAAATAGGAAAAACTCAAGGGTATCTAAATATCCATACGCCATCAAAATGACCATTAAAATACCAAAATCACCCAAATGGGTGGTTCCACTAATATTTATTAACCATGCAACATTTATCTGTGTGCCTCATAAATTGAACATGATATACCTATCAATTAAATTTAATTCAATGTGCTTCATGAGAAATGGGTTTTCAACACATAATCATATATAAACACTTCAAATTTAAAATAAAAAATGTTACCATATACAGTAGGTCCATAGTTGATAGGACATCTAGTATTATCTCCAAATTTAAATTGGATCAGGAGAAATACGATGAATTTACAATTATCCTATTAGTAGGGAAAAATACAGTGCACCTAAATAGTATAACGAATTCCAAACATGAAGATAAATGAAAAAATGGAATTATGATATCACCAATTAAGATCCAATGAGATAAGAAATTATTGATTCAGACACCAAACAATGACGATATCTAAAATACACGAATATATTATAAAAGTAAGGTCCTACAAGAAAGGTGGATTTGTGGGAGGTGAAATAGAAATTGGGTTGAAATATATATTAAAATGATGTAATTTTAATAATTTCACAAAAAAATGGGCAAAAAATAGTTTGGATGTAAGATTTACAAAACATTCCTCAACCGTGATTGGTCTATAGAAAGAAGGGGAACATCACATGGTTGGTTTGACTGGTTTGACTAACCTTGTGAAAACCATGAAAAACTCCACTGTTAAAATATACGAAATTCCCACATGGATTTAGGCCCCAATTTTCACGATTTAGTATAACTGTGTGGCTTATTTCTCCCCATCTTACAACCTCACATGATTTTATCTAACCATATAGCCTACCACCCATGGTTTGAACAGACCTTATTCCATGTGTATTTCAACTAATAATTGGGTTTTGAGAACCTATCCATCCCCATGAACCCCATATACTACCAGAACCTCAATGGGAATTCACAATAGACAGTATTTAATCATTTAATCTAAAATTTTATTGAAATTAATGGCTCCAACCTTAAAGATGACCCATGTTCCTACCTACATTTCCATTTAAAGCAATTCTACACCAAATATCCTTCTCATGGATTGTTCATAATGGTCAAGAATAACTCTAGTCTATTTTCCCATACATCGGCTTCCTGTTCCTATGTCTTGTCATGTAATTGGAGGTTCTACCATATCACCCATACTAAAGGTAAAAAATCAGCAACTGTGAACCATCATGTTATGATCCAAAATAGATATAGGATTCTCCAAAAATGATGACACTACTAATAACTAATCATATTATGGTTGAAAAGAATGAGATTGTTATGAATAGTAATTTCGATGTAGAGAAACATAGACGGAATCAATCATGGTCCATTACCAATGATGGAATAGAAAATGATAGGCTACCGACCCAGTATTCTCTAGAATCACAAACAGACCAATAATATGAGATGAAAGCTTACCCTATATTTCGACCCACTTGTGTACCAGCCTTAGTGAGACAGGTAAAAAAACCATGATCCCCACTTCAAACTCTAGAGTCTATCAGGGTACAATTTTGGAATAGACTATATAATATTTATCATCTTCCAAATCAACATCACATTCTCTGTTGTATTTTGAAAAGTACAGTACCAAATAGAGCTATATCTCATTCATATAATCAACATCAGGGTTATTAACACGACCTACCTTATAAAACCACATAAGATGAAATATCTAAATTATCCTAAATGATATTTTGTATGATAGTTTTCATGACCCGTCCTCGGCGCCTGTGCCGTGACTACCCCAAACCCACCTTCCATATGCCAGGGTCTGGCTAATAGCACCAAAGGTGTAAATATCTAAGCATGGAAAGAAATGCCTTTATAGTAGTAACACACTTACAAACAGAGTAATATGGAAGAAAATAACTAGGTGAAAACAGTATACAAAAAGTAGCACGGAATGTAAAATGGGACGAAAATAGAAGCCCAACATTAAAGTACAGGTACAACAGAAAACAAGTACAACTGAAAAAAGGACAACAGCTAAAAAGGGATTCTCCTGGATTGTCTGACGAGTATCATACCTGAAGGGTTGGTACAGATGTACACCTCAGCACTTCATGTCTATCTGTTCACTCCGTGTACCATCTCCCCATGTGGTCCACCTCTGGGTATCATCCGGTCCTGGCTCACTCTCTGCCACTGTCAATGTTGTCTGTTGTCTGTATCCAACACAACGAGGTGTGATCATAACCTATGTAGGGGTGAGTATATCGATACTTAGTACGGACCTCGAGAACCCCGAATGTATCCCAGAATCCACGAAGGATAAACCACATAAGGAAAGATACATTCCGGAAGTATCAAACAACCCAGCTTAGGTATATGCCCATACATATACCTCAGTTATCAATCTCATTTCGGCTCCAACTCTCGATCCTAAGAACAACCCAGTCCACCTAGGAAGTAAAGTCAATCACATCGATGATAATGATTGAATGTCTAGACTCAGCTCACACATGTATAAATCATTCGTATAACGATAGAGAAGGTCAGATGTAGTCACTGATTCATCTAAGTTGTCGGACCCACACAAGATACAAGACCAGCTACATTGTCGCACCCACACAGGATACAAGATCAGCTACTCTGTCAGACCCACACAGGATTCAATTATAGTGGTCAAACTTTCATACCCACATAGGATACAAGAAAATTTAATTTGTCAGACCCACACAAGATACAAGACCAGCTACTCTGTTGGATCCATATAGGATACAAGTACAGAGGTAAAACTACCAAACCCACACAAGATACAAGAACAGTAGTCATCATTGTCGAACCCATGGAGGATCCAATTAAAGTAGTCATCGTCGTCGAACCCACGGAGGATTCCTGTATGGTAGACATCACAGTCGCAGCTAGCTCTAGGGTTCCCACACACAACATGCTCGATTCTGGGAGGGTCTTCTCCTCGAGAAATGGGGTCATAACATCAACTATCCAGAAGTGTAGAGTCGATGTACCCCAAAGTTTTGTCTCATCAAAAGGAACCCAACGTGACAGTCGACGCGTCCATCAGACGCCTAGTCTGAGAGTTATTGGTTTTCCGCTCTGGGGGTCTGGTTGGAATTACGCTCATTCCAAACCTAGTAGTTTTCCAATGTCATCCAAAACTCACATAGAGTATTGACAAAGGACAACTTCTTTGTGAGGGTCCCAGTGCCACAGACAGCGCATCGATCAAACACGCGGTCTTGAAGATATTCACATTTAAGAGAATTGGGCCCAACCCATCAAGCCCAATGGGTTGGCGGGTCGGCCCGACCAGGATCGGTGGGTGCGACCAGGCTGAGGGCTTGGCCCGAACCGATGGGGGACGACCCGACTCAGTGGGACGTGGTCCGGATCGGTGGGATGAGGCTCGAAGGCATGCGGGCCGCGGCTCGGCCAGCTGGTTGGGCGGTGGGGGGGGGGGGGGGTTGGGGGTGGGGGTGCGACCCCCAGGTTTCCCAAGATGGCGGCATCGAGTGGTGCCACCCATCCTGTCTGGCCGATTGAAGTCGTCCGGTCTTCTCGGCGTGAGCAGCCAGCGGATTGTGGGCTGCGATTCCTCCACACATGGCACCAGCGAGTTCCACGACTCCCTTTAGCCCAGATGGGGGGCAGCTGAACGGTTCACCCCCAAAGCGGCCCACTACACGGGCCCCAGTATTCCTACAGTGCAGTGCCATGAGGGCTCTATGGTCCCACAGCCCAGCTGGCTTCGGTCGTTTGGTTAGGCCAGCAAGCGGCCCGCAGATGCGGGCCCCACCACCTCCGCCCGACACTTGCGGTTGTCACGATTCACCAACCTGGCAGGTAGTAGTCGGCCGGTTCATTATCCCGAGCGGCCCGCAGTTGCATGCCACGGTTCTCCTCCTCGCAGCCAGTGCGTGGCCGCCGCCTCTGGTCGCTGCCGCCAAAATAATCAAGAACCTTCGGAGGGTCGTCGGGCCGTGTTCGTTTGGCCATTGCCCTCCACATTAGGCGATAGAAGATAGCCGAATACATTCCAGAGAATTAAACAAGAATGAGATAATTTTTTGAGATAAAATTATACAAAACCCCTACCTCTAATCAAGGTTCGTTCGTCGTTGTCGTGGAAAATGGTGTCGCTCCGTCAACGTCAGAGGAAGAGTTGTTTTCATTGGCGACGTTACTCGTAGCCAACGTATTCTCCCTTGACGCAGAGGAAGAAGAAGGCAGGAGAAGTTTTTTTACGTCCTTCGAGTCGTGGAGTGTTCTTCACCGAGAGAGTATGACATTGTTCGTGGAAGAACTCTCCCTTTCTAATTCTCCCAAATCTCTCCCAACACAATAATTGAAAACCAAAATAATATCTTAGGCTATTATTTTATTCTCACATGATTTTCAAAATTCATACACTTAATTAATTAATTAACTGTGGAGTTCAATTAATTAATTAATGGTATTATCCTAATAATGACAACAAGTGGGAGGTGGAGAGTTAAAGATTAAAAGAGGGGATTTGATGGATAGTTGGCACATTAATGGGAATCCAAAAAGTTTAAGGGGTTAAAGGGGGTTAGGTGCTCCTGTGGGCCCCACCACAAATTATCCTCCCATGGGAGGTTATGTGCGGTGTGGGCCCCACCTCCAACTCCTCCTTAGATGATATAACCAACTATTAACTATATAATTGTGTATGCAACAATATTATTTAATTTATAATAAATTCCCAAACTAAATCATCCATCCTTCATAAAACGCAACTGCGGTAAATGTCCCCTTATACGAATACCGGTGTTGCGAGTTCATCAGTGTCCCTGGATTTCAATTCTGAGGACTGGTTAAAAAGATTGAAAAACATTTACATATGTTTACTGAACATACCCGAACAAAACATCATAAATAGATTCTGGGCACACCAGGCCTCAGAATCAGGCACCGTCAGAAACTACATACTCGTAATATTCCAAATAATTTAAGAATAAAATATCCTTGAAATTTACAGGTCATTAACTTACCCCCACCTCAGGGTTTTAGGCCCGCATAATGCTACAACACAAACTTGGTAATCAAATGAGGGTAATAAACACGCATCTGTGCCTCCCGCTGCCATGTGGCCTTCTGGAGGTTCCCGTGCTGCCAGGGAATGTGCACCAGAGGAATCGACCGTTCGCGTAGGAACCACTCTTATCGATCCTCGATCTCCACCGGGACCTCCATGATTATCGCCCCATCATCTATGTCTAGCTCCCCGTGGTCGATGATGTGTGACGTGTCATGCACGTATCTCCTCAGTTGAGATATGTGAAAGACATCGTGCACCTGGTGCAACTGAGGTGGAAGGGCCAGGCGGTAATCCACCTTACATACTCTGTTGAAGACCTGGAATGGTCCGATAAAACGCATTGATAAATTTACTCCGCGACCAGATCTCCATAAACCTCGTCTATGTGAGACCTGTAGGAAGACAAGGTCGCCATCCTCGAACTCCAGTTGTCTCTGTCTCCTATCATCATATGAATTCTGTCTGCTCTGTGCAGTCTTCATCCGCTCCGGGATGATCTTCACCTTCTCCGTCGTAGCCTGAACCATCTATGGTCCTACTAGTGCTAACTCCCCTAGGTCTGTCTAGCACAAAGGTGATCTGTAAGGTCGGCCGTACAGTGCCTCATAAGGTGACATCCCAATGGTGGAGTGATAGTTGTTGTAGTATGCAAACTCCACCAAGTGTCAGTGATCCTACCAACAACGACCAAAGTCGAGGACACATGCATGGAGCATGTCCATGAGAGTCTGAATGGTCCTCTCAGTCTGACTGTCCGTCTGAGGATGGAAGGCAGTGCTTAAACAAAGTTGCATGCCAAAGGCCTCTTGTAAACCCTTCCATAGACGAGAAGTTAAACGAGCGTCTGGATCGGAGACGATAGTCCATGGAACACCATGAAGACATACAATCTCCAGAATGAAGAGGTGTCCCAGGCTATATACTAATCCCATCTCTCTGATCGGTAGGAAGTGGGCTGACTTGGTGAGTTAGTGTATAATCACACAGATAGAGTCGTGTCCTCTGGATTGTATGTGGAAGTCTTGTAACGAAATCCATAGATATCCTATCCCACTTCCACTCTGGGACCACTAAGGGTTGTACCGAGCATGCTGGTACCTGGTGCTCCACCTTCACTTGTTAACAAGTGAGGCATCGAGAGACAATCTCTGCTACTGCTTTCATCATACCTGGCCACTACTGTTGTCTCGGTTTTAGGTCCTCCTATGAGAAGATATACCTGAGACACTGGTGGTCAGAGTTTACAGTAAAATATTCGATCATAAGATAGTGCCAACACATCGTCAAGGAAAATACCACTGCTGCTAACTCCAGGTCATGGGTAGCATAGTTTTTCTCGTGCCGTCTCAACTACCGAGAACCATACGAGATAACTGCTCTCTCCTTCATCAGGACACCCCGTGTCCAGTCCCTGATGTGTCACGGTAATCTATGTACATAACGCACTCCTCCGGTATCCTCAAGATGAGTGCACTAGTCAACCTATGCCTCAACTCTTAACAGCTCTGATGGCATCTCTCTGACTATATGAACGGTTACCCCTTCATCATCAAAGCTGATAGTGGTGCTACAACTCTGGAGAAGTCTGGCATAAAGGTAAGTCTGGCCGACTCCAGAGTGATCGACTGCACCCTCTTATGCCTGATTCCATCCTGTGCTTCTTGGGTTTTCCTTTTTTGCCGACCAAGGAAAAACCCCATCCCAACGTTTTAGATAAACCAAAACCTTTTTTCCTAATACAATCAATTTGTGTAAGAACTGTGGTTGCCCATTCCATACCCAATCTAATGTCGTAAGGCCTCGACGCTGCCACCAATAGGTTCCAACCGAAACTCTTTCCTTAAGGGTCAGGTCACACCGTCAGAATAAGTGTGATTATCGAGTCTCCTCCCAAAGGATTCTTTAGATGTGAGGGTCAAGTCAATGGATTAACCAGAAAATCTAGGTATGGGACATGATTCGTGGACGGAAGGAAGGGTTGGTACCTACGTCTATTGATACAGTAGCTAGTAGTAGACACAGACCGTACCTCAAATCATTCTTAGAGACCTTGGTTCACACTCCCTAACCACATGCATCTACTCTCTTCCCCTGCCCTATGGCTCCATGAGCCTACCGGGGACTACAAAGTCGGGTGGTTGTAACATGTAGAAATGTTCACCACCTCATGTTGCTCTCCTAAATCTGCTTCCGCGTCTGCTACCCTAAAAATTCGTATGTCATTAACACTTACTCTTTCTGACACATCTCACACACCCAAGTCTCTGAGGATGACACCAGTTCCATGCTTTCCAACTGTTAACATTCACTGGCTATATCCGCTCAACCAATGAACATTCAACCACAAAGGTTCTCTCTAGCACCCTAACATAAGTAAAAATGCATAGAGGAATAAGTGATGGATCATATATCCCTAAACAGACCTCACTCATAGGTATGAGATCTAAAGCACTGATCGAATCATATTCATCAAGTACCAGGAAGATCAGTATTACTCGATGAATACTCAGCTACCGACACGTCATCCTTTCGATGCTTTATAAGATCTTGAAAACTCTCAGCCACCTCCTCAAGCCAGTCCTTAGCCACCTGTGGGTCGGTTTCGCCTTAGAACATGAGGGATATTTGATGTTGAAACATATGTAAGGCACTAAGCCTACAAGTTCCCTCTACTGGTACCACTGGTAGTGTTTTCTGACCAACGGGCAGTGAAATAGTTGGCACACTGCCTGAATGTACCATATCAGAAAACGGTCCAAGTACTGAAACATCATCATTATACGGACCATCCTCATGGTCACTCACTGAAGAATATTATTAGCTAAGATAAAAATCTTCTATATTAGTTTTTCAACTATGATGAAAACCCTAGTAAACACCTCCATCTAGTCCTCTACTGCCTGGGTATCTGTCTCACCTCGAATCCTAAGGGGCCACTGCTGCTGGAACTCGTGCAACACGCTCAGTCAGCATGCACCATCTATCAGTGCGGTTGGTGGAATCTTCTTCCCAACGGGTGTTGGGGCTGCTGGTACACCACCCGAAGGTGCCAACATAGAAAGAGGGGCCTGTACCGAAGCCCAGTCACTCGGTGGGCCGTCATCATGTACTCTCTCTTGGGAACCCTAGCTGGCTGTCTTCGTAGTGGCATCCAAAAAAGGAACAGGTGTGCCACAATCAAAACAATATACCTAGTGAGATGACACAAAGTAATCATGAATAAAACCTTTTTCAAAGGAAACACACACACAATCGGTGTTTTCGTGCACTAAGTTGGAAATGAAATGTCAAGGTCTTGGTGTATGGATATGTCAGTGGCCGCACCAACAATGGACTCCCTGGACTGAAAACGACACTCAATACTCTTAACACTATTGATTCACTAAAAATAATGATCAGAGTTCTGATTTCTATGGTAGAAACGACTCCTCTGATACCAATTTTTCACGACCCGTCCTCATGGCCTATGCAGTGACGACCCCAAGCCCGCCTTCCATAGGGTAGAGGCCGACGACTAGCACCAAAGGCGAAAATTCCTACGCTGGGAAGGCATTGCCTTTATAGTAGTAACACACACATAAAAAGAGTATGCTGGAAGCAAAGCACTAGGTGAAAGATGTATAAAAAAAGTAGTGCTGAATGTAAAAGGGTTCGGAAATACAAGCCCAACAGTAATGTACAAGTACAACAGAAAACTAGTACAACTGAAAAAGGAACAACAGCTAAAAAGGGAAGATCCTGGAACATCTGCCGAGTATTCTACCTGAAGGGTATGAATAGATTTCCACCTCAGAAATCCACATCTATCGGTCTGCTCCGTGTACCGTCTCTCCATGTGGTCCACCTCAGGGTACCGTCCGGTCCTAGCTCGCTCTTAGCCTCTGTCAATGATGTCTGTCATCTGCATCCAACACAAAGAAGTGTGGGCATATCCCATGCAGGGGTGAGTATAAAGATACTCATTAGGGACACCGAGACCCTCAAAGGACTCCCAGAATCCACAAAGGATAAACCACAGAAGGAAAGATACAATCATGAAGTATCAAACAACCCTACATAGGCATATTCCCATACATATACCTATGTTATAAATCTTAGTTCGGCTCCAACTCTCGATCTCATGCACAACACAGTCCATACATGAATTAAAGTCAATCTCATCGATGATAATGATTGAAAGTCTAGAATCAGCTCACACAGGTATACATATTTCGTGTAGCGATAGAGATGGTCAAATGTAGTCACTGATTCATCTAAGCTATCAGACCCACACATGATACAAGACAAGATCAGCTATCAGACCCACACAGAATACAAGTCCAGCAACTCTAATAGACCCACACAGGATACAAGTATAGAGGTCAAACTACCGGACCCCCATAGGATACAAGAACAATTAAGCTGTCGGACCAACACAAGATACAAGACCAGCTACTCTGTCAGACCCACATAGGATACAAGAATATTAGTAATCATTGTCGAACCCATAGAGTATCCCAGTACAGTAGTCATGGTTTTGAAATCCACGGAGGATTCCAGTAAGGTAGATATCGTAGTCGCAGCCATCTCTAGTATTCCCACACACATCACACTCGATTCCGGGAGGGTCCGCTTCTCGAGAAAATGGGTAATAACATCAACTATCACGAAGTCTAGTGTTGATGTACACCGATGTTCTGTCTCATCAAAAGGAACCCAACGTGATAGTCGGCGCGTCAATCAGACGCCCGGTCTGAGAGTTATTGGCTTTTCCACTCTAGGGGCCTTGTTGGAATTATGCTCGTTCGAAACCCGACCATTTTCCAAAGTTGTGAAAAAATAACTAATATTATCGCAAAAGGACCGCTTTGTCACGAGGGACCCAGTTCCGTAAATAACACGTTGATCTAACTCGCTGTCCTGAAGATATTCGCATTTAACTGAAACGAGCCCGGACCGTCAAGCCCATTGGGCTGGCTGGTCGGCCTGACCTAGTTTTGCATGTCCGACCCGGCTGAGGGGTCAACCCAAACCGATGGGGTGCAACCTGGCCTAGTGGGACGTGGTCCGGCCCGACAGGGCGCGGCCCGACCCTGCAGCAGGCTGCCCGACCACGACCCGTCCAGCTGGCCTAGCAGTGCGGGGGGGGGGGGGGGGGGTTTCCCCAAACGGCGGCACCGAGTTGTGCCGTCCATCCTATTCTCCCAGTCGAAGCTAGCCGGTGATCTCAGATTGAGAGGCCCGCGAATTGTGGGACACAGTTCCTCCACGCGAGGCACCAACGGTTATCGTGGCTCCCTTAAGCACGAACGACGGGCGGTCGGACGGTTCTCCACCGAAGCGGCTCGCTATGCGTGTCGCGGTTTTCCCACAGTGTGGATCCATGAGGGAGCCACGGTCCTACAGCCCTGCCCGCTTCGTCAAGCGGGTTCGCCCAGCAATCAGCCCGCGTATTTGTGTCGGACCTCCTCCGTGCGGCACCA
This sequence comes from Viscum album, assembly GCA_963277665.1. Taxonomy (NCBI): domain Eukaryota; kingdom Viridiplantae; phylum Streptophyta; class Magnoliopsida; order Santalales; family Viscaceae; genus Viscum; species Viscum album. The sequence continues at coordinate 475,760,726 of OY728128.1, forward strand.
GCGGGATCCGCGGTTCACCAACCCGGCCGGACGTAGCTAGCCTGTTCTTTAGCTTGAGTGGCTAACGGTTGCTATCCGCGGTTCTCCTCCATGCGGCCAGTGCATAGCCTCCACCTCCGGTCGCCGCCACCAAAATAATCGAGAACCTTCAGAGGGTCGTCAGGTCGTGTTCATTCGGCCCGCATCCTCCACATTAGGCAATATCAGAAGGATGAATACATTCCAAAGAATTCGACAAAAACGAGATAATTTATTCACTTAAAATTATACAAAACCCCTACCTCGAATCAATGTTCGTTTGTCAATGTTGCGGAAAACGGTGTTGCTCCGTCAACTTCAGAGGAAGAGTCGTTGTCATTGGAGAATTTCTTCGCAGGCGACCTCTTCTACCTTGACATAGAGGAAGAAAAAAGTCATGAGAGGTTTCTTCACGTCCTTCGTGTCATGGGGCATTCTTTCTGTGAGAGTACGACGTTCATCGTGTAAGAACTCCCCCTTTCTAATTCTCTGGAAGCTCACCCAACACAACAAGTGAAAACCAAAATAATATCTTAGGCTATTCTTTTATTCTGACATGATTTTAAAAATTCAAACACTTAATTAATTAATTAATTAATTTTGGAGTTCAATTAATTAATTAATGTTGTTGTCATAATAATGAAAATAAGTGGGAGGTGGAGATTTCATGATTTAAAGAGGGGAGTTGATGGAAATTTGTCACATTAATGGGAAGCCCAAAAGTTTAAGGGTTTAAAGGGGGGTTAGGTGCTCATGTGGGCACCACAACACATTATCCTCCCGTTGGAGGTTATGTGCGGCATGGGCCCCACCTCTAATTCCTCCATGGTGGAAATCACCACCTCATAACAATAAAACTATGTACGTAATAATTTTATTTAATTTATTAGAAAACCCCAAAATAAAAAATCCATCCTGCATAAAACACAACTGTAGTAAAGGTCCCCTTAAGCGAATACCAGCACTGTGAGTTCATCGGTGTCCTCAGATTTTAATTCTGAGCAGAAGATCAATAATTTGAAAAACCCACACGTACAATTACTAAACGTACCTGAAAAAAAATTCAGAAATTGATTCCGGGCACACCAGACCTCGGAATTAGGTGTCCTCAGAAACTGCAGACTCGTAATATTCCAATGAAATTAAGAAAAAATTTCCGTTAAATTTCTGGGTCTTTAAAATAAATCATCCTAAGGTAAATTTGTCTCCCATGTTCCCCAAAAACACCTGATACATCCCACAACCTATCTTCATGAATGTAAATCGTGTTCTCAAACTATGCATTGTCTTTGGGGTGGTATGTTGTGATAAGAAGAACATATGTACCCAATTTCCTCTATATCCCATTAAAGTATCGAGATGTAAAAAAAAAATTCCTATCTTAAACGATATAATTAGAGACCCCATGATGGTGTTCTATCACAGAGATGAAATCCTTCGAAACACATCCAAACTAATGGTCTCTTGGATTGATAATAAATAGGAAACCTTCTTGAGACTGTAAAAAAAACCCATAAGACACCATTATCTTGAGTCAAACTTAGCAAACATTTCATGAATTATATCATGAAGCCATTACAATTAATCTTGGGAATGGTTAGATACTATAACTGATTGATAGTTGAATGGAATTTTTTCTCCCTTTCTGATAGGTGGAATATCTAACGAAAACACCGACAACATCTCCTTTCATATCTTGATACCATTATTCGAGGCGTAAATCTTAATAAATCGCGGTGATGTTGGGTTGCACATTCCAAGATAATTAATAAAAATATCACATCAAATCCTCTTTCATTTATCCGGAAAACAAGACAAAACCCTGAATATGCATAATCCAAAAATCTCCTATGGTCCAACCTAGAGGAGGGTCCTCACCATCAACACTCTCTCATAGAACATGGCCTTTTGAGTCTGATAGCCTCCTAATCCTAATTATATCTAAAATGGGTGTGGTAACAACTATGAATGATAGAAAAGTATTCCCCCAAATATCGTGCACCTCTAAGGGTTCTCAGAGATTAAGGTCATAAGCCTCCACTCGATATTGGCCTACTAAACTACCTATTTTAGAGACCACCTTCTTAGTGCACTAGCCACTAAATTTTTATTAACATTCATGTAGGCAAGCTCAAAATTGAAAGAAAATATATATTCATACCACCCTGGCTACCTCAGATTCATATCACATTATGCTAGTATGTACTTGGGGATTTTTTGTTCTCTGTACACCACAAAATTCTCTTAAAATACATAATGTCTCCAACAATGAAATGCATAAAAAACATTAGAAAACTTAAGATCATTCATCATGTAATTACTCTCACATGGCCTCAAAATTGTATAAATGTACACCACAATTATAAATCTTTTGAATAAGAAATTTTCCAAGACATATACATGATGCATTATAGTAAATAGTGTAACTCTTAGACAGATCTGAAAAAATCTGCATAGAAACTAAAATAAATATTCCTTTCAACCTCTAAATGGAAATTTCACAAATATTTCACCATAAAAACATCATATCCTTCTTATTAAATCATGTATTCTGGAGTGCTATAAATGATAAGTGCCATATGAAATGGTTGTAATAACATGCTTTCCATATGAAACTCCATAGCACAAAAATGTTATTTGGATACTCCAAAGAAACTACTATTGTCACTATCTAAAGGATAACTGATACTCTTTTCACTGAGATATTTTGACCCAAGAATTGAATATGATCTATGAATAAGTAGATCTTTGTGAGAATATCTTCTAAAAGATTTTATCTTAGTGTACTTAATACAATTTAATGATTTTTGGCATGTCTACGTGGATATTAAGAACCTGCAAAGATTTAATCCAAAAAACACACCACCAATGAATTTAGATAAGGCTAGAATACTCCGTTCATCAGTTCTATGAACACTGCTGATGCGTTCATGGGAACAAACTACATAACCAAATATTCATATGTTATATAACATCAATGAAAACTTATTTGAGTTATGTAGGATGGAATGACATGCACCCAATGATAAATGGATGTCAAATAATTTTTTTTGTAATACCCTAGCATCACGTACGAGATCAATTATATCATCTATCTATGGTAGATGATACCAGTTCTTAACCATCGGAATTTTAGTATTTTGGTAATCCACACATCTCATGTGGTTACCATCAACCTTTTTCATGAGAATGAAAAAAATCCCATGGAGAAGTACATATTTAGATAAATCCTTTTATTACATATCATCCACATAGATATTGAGATTTTACATATTAGTATTAGTCCTCCTATAATGAGTAATGGATATTATGAAACTCATGAAACTAGTTCATCAGAGAACTCTACCTATCTAACTGGAGAAAATAAATAAAATTCATTTGGGAAGACTTCCTTAGAGTGATCATGAACTAGAATATAAATCAACCTAATTTGTTCTCCGATCATCCATATATAAACTCATAACATGGGCTATCATCCCAACTTTTCCATGATGCTTGGCTCCATCTTGTCTCACCTAGATATCAAATTAACCTTTTCTAATAAAATCTCCACCTTCTGTGGATTTGAAGGTCAACCATTACGGATAACATTCAATAAAAAGATGAATGGGAACCAGCCCATCAATCTTGAGAATGATGTCAAAACCTGTCATCTTGAGGGAAAAGAGTTCCCATATGGAGTAACACCCACCAATCTAAATGGGAAATCCCTACACTAATGTACATCCTCAATTATAATCTTGAATGTAATTTCAAAAATATTGAATCCATCATAAGTATAAATATTGAGCCCAAGTCTCTCCAAAATGGATACAAGTATAAATATATGTGAATCCCCTCCATCAAAAAGTGGAGAAGCTAATGTAGAGGCAATTAGAATGGAACATAAAATTATAGAAGAAATAGGAACATAGTCCTCAATTGTATTTTTCAAAATGTATATATGGCATTAACCATAACCTTATAATAGTGCTTGGATACCTTAAGTTGATTCACTCTTCTATCTCTGTAAAACTAGGGCCTCACTAACACATCCACGACCACCACCTAGGACTAATTAACATGTTGAAATCCAACTCATTGCTTGATGAGAATCTGTTGTCCCTACTCTTGAATGTCGATTCAATTCATACCCACTCGCACTGCCATCCAGTGGGAATACTACGAATAATCACAAACGATGACCAATATTTCTCTAGGATCATCATTTGACTAGATCCCTCATAGACGATGTTCACAAATGTTTTGTCATACGACACATCTAGTGCCTTAATTGGCTACATAACTATGTGATCATGCATCTAGTATCACCACATAGAAGCTCTATATGATTCTTCCCACTACCGGTATATACAGTACCATATCCAAGTGTAAAAATCAACAAGATATCACCCTCTACCTCTCTTTGGTTACACTCTATGATATGAACTACATTCACTATTCTAGAAACTGAAGTCAACTAGAAGAACTTCATATATGATCAGATGTCATACCTATGACCAACCTTGAATTTATTGGACTCAAAGAAATCATCACCCATAATATTAGATGAAAAATGTTGGATCTTAGTAATATGTGACTAGTTATCCATAACTAATAACACACTCTACTTTATGTGAAATGACTCCAAGTCATTATCGACCCCCATCATCTCAATAATGATGTAGTCATATAAGGCCATATGAAAATCCCTCCATTCCCTATCCCAATGATTCATATTCTGAGTTATGACATCCCACCACCTTTTAGTTGAATAAAATAGTGTATACATATAGATATTTACTATCCTATTTGGAGAAATATCTAGAATATTTAATTTCGAGACCATGACCGCTAGTGACTATTCCACATCATGTGGTTTTACATCTCTCGAAAACATTGGGGGATGCTGCTACTAGAACTCACATGTAATCTCTTCTGTAATTTGTGATGGTCGTGGTTATCCTTGAGGGTATAGATGAATTTCATATTGCATTCATGGAATGGTGCATCAACAAATGTGTCCATTACAACCATCAGTACCGTAGTTAGCACTACTAGTGGATCTAATGGTATCCCTTGGCTCACTACACATGGATTGTGGTAAATTCCATCATGTCAGTGTATGGCTGGTAGATTTCACGATGAAATACCTCTATGAATACCATGTACATTCCTCATATCAAGATATTTTTTAACATATTTCATAGTTAAAAACCACATATTTGTAAGAGGTATAGTTAAAAGCCTTACTCTATAAGAACACACCAATGTACCTAATCCAATAGCCAAGTAAGGGAAACATACAACTCATATACAAGTAAGAGATAATACATATAGACCGCCAATGAGGTCGGGTTTGAGCCACATTATCTTCGACAAACAGTTTCATTTTCAATTTTAATTATTTTGTGAATTCACATATTCAACTACATTTCTATATATTTTCATTTCATATGTGTCACAGTTCATTTAAATGATTAAATCCATGGTTCACTAAATTTTGATCGATGAGGTCCCATAAAACCTGGGAATCAAAAAGTATCACCAATCTATTCCACATAAAAAATCTTCTTGAATACATATCATAATATCAATTATATATATCACTACACCTATCATAAGAACATATAAAAGAAATTCATCTTAATTTTCATGGAATAATATATTGCATGTTATTCCTCTAATTTTAATAAAATCACTAATGATATGGCATAGCCTTATCTTATCAGGTTACAACACAATAGAGCCTATAATCCTAGAAGTAATTCCATAAAATATCATGTGCATCACTAACTAGTGGAATCAAATAAACTATAATAGTCAAATTCTAGAATACAGTAATTTCAATAATGGTTATTTAGATTTTTCATGTATTTGGGTTAATTGTGCTAAAAATTACTAGCAAACTTTTATTCCTTTCTATCTGATTATATTATTGCCAATTAGTACATAAATCCAAAAATAAACTATGCTTCAACTTTGTAACATCCTAGACAATGAATCCAATGAAGTACAACCCAATCGTGATTGGTTACGTGGCATCAGGTGCATCTCCCCAAATTCTATACGGTGATGACTAGTAGCGAGGGACTAGGTATACTTGTGGGTAGACTATTCCCTCTTTTACAGATTATAGAAAATTGAATATCGTTAATTTATAGATAGTTGAATCAGTAGTTCATTCATACATTAGATACTCAACAAGAATAGATAAAAATATAAAAATGAGGCATAAATACAAATGAAGATACATCTCATATGTATCTAAAAAACAACCAAATTAGTTATATGTTAGTACAAATCAATAAATTTATCAAATGTACAAAATTAAATAAATTAATCCCAAAATTCATCGTGACCCTCACCTTGGTCCCATGCTTCACTATTCTTAAGAAGCGATCAAAAACTTGTAGTAGGAAGCTTGAACATATCCATACCTTAAATCATATTGTCTTTCTGGGTGCCAAATTATGTCACAAAATAGGGTGTGATAAATTTTCCCAGTAGGAAACCACACACGGTTACCTTCAACTCATTTAGTGAAAATATAATGACAAAACTATGCAAGTATTATAATAATATTTAAATGATGTAATAAAATTAAACATCCTATAATGTCAAGGATCTCATTTATGTCCAATTAATTTTTTTCATTCAAATTAATTTAATTATTATGACGTGAAACCCAACATGTATCCCATCATCCAATATGAAAATTGGTGACCATAGGATACATATAAAGGACAACGAAAAATACATCCATGAATGAATCCAAGATAAGATTTGGCTTGGTGTACTTGTCATATTACTCTATCAATTCAATATTCATTAAATAAACCTATCTCATCCATGAAAATCATAATTTGGAATCCATGTATCTCTCCAGGTATAATATAAACCAACACCTTATAATACCTTCCCAAAAGAACCTCTCAAGTACCAAGGTATTTTGTAGGTGTGTTATAAAATAAATTCCACTCAAGTCTGTCCTTAGCGGTCCACTAAGGGAGCCTAAGCGTCTCCCGTGGAATATATGATAAAATTACAACTTCGTTCTTAATTTTAAACCCATATTGAATTCCATGTATCACGAATCATGTAATAGCTTCCCCCATTACATTCTCCTTGGAAAATGATAATGATGTCTATGTGTTTATTGAGAATGATCATTATAAAATCCAAATGATTCCATCCATGGAAGTCATCATTTAAAGGAACTTTCCACTAATGTTAAATAATCATTTAATAAATTCAATATCATTTAATTAATTTCATATAATAATCTCACGACCAACATCAATAAAAATTCATTTCAAACAAACCTCAAAAGGTCACATAATGTATTGGCCAATCTTAGACGACATGAATAATCTTAACTCACATGTGGAATACATTTAAACAAACATCACATGAACAATTTACCAAAACATGGAAGTTTTCAAAGAGAATGACCACCACACCTTTTCCATAAATAAATTTAAATTGAAATTTATATATCATATTTCAATGGAATTTACTTTTTATCATTAATTTTATTTACAATTCAATTCACAATTCAATTCACATGGAAAGAGGTAAATATGAACACTTCAATGGTTTCCAGATATCCATATTCAAACAAAATGGCCATTTAAATACCAAAATTACCCAAAGTGGTGGTTCCACTAATGGTTGTTAATCATTTAACATTTATCATTGGGTCTCATGAATTGAATATGATATACCTATAAATTCAATTCAATAATTGAAATTCATTACATGGAATCAACAAAAAATTGGGTGTCTGGAACAATTATATGTATAAACACTTCTAATTTTATTGAAAGGAACGAGACCAACGACCATAGTTCTGTATTATATAGCTCGTCCATTATAATCTCCATATTAAAAAATCATCAGGACAAATTAAAATAACATATGAAGAAACTATTAATTTGGAATAATAGCTTGCACCTAAATAACATCACTCATACCAAACCAATCAAGCAATAACAACAAAAGATTAAATAACATGTCGAAGTGGTCCAACAAGACAGAGTGTTCAAGATTTAGAAACTGAATAGATATGATATCAAAAATCCATAAATATCCACCAAAGGGAATAAACAATGTGAAAGGTTATATTGTGTTTGGGTAAATATAAATATTATTGAAATTAAAATTTAATTGATTGATTTTTTTATATTTCTTTCAAAATTTGGCCCTACACGGTTTGGCCACATGGTTTAAAAATCATATGCCAACCATGAATGATCTCCTATATCAAGGTTAAAATGGCATGGTTTTTTTACACTGTTCTAATTATCATGAAACAACCATGAAAAGAATTCTAAAAAAGTTGTTAAAATTCATGCTCGTATGTGCATCCAAATGTTCTTAATATAGTGCAACAGTGCTGCCTAGAGCTCTCCACAGTCCCACCTCACACGATTTTATCTATCTATTCATCCTTACCCATATGTTCTAAATTAACCATTCACATGGTGTATTTCTACATAATAGTTGGGTTTCGAACTCTATGCCCGCCCCAAACACCCCAGCACATCCACCACTTGAAAGGGAATTCACAGTAGAATCAATTTAAACATTTATAATAAAATTTGATGGAAATTTAAGTATTTGTTCCTATATAAAGAGTTGGGTTCTTAATATTGGGATTTATAATGTGCCTCAACCATTTTTATAATCTATATTTGGAACAAACTAATTCATGTGATATAATGGGGCTCAACTCATTGTGACATATCAAGAACTGTAATGGGAATCAGCCCTTTGTTTCAGTTCTACTGGGCTGACCCATTTCACAAAATTATCTATTAACATATAATATCAAAAACACATTAGTCATCAAATTCATAAAAACATGACTAACCAATGGAAAATAATTGTGTTTCATATCAATATTATTTAATCATAATTGAACAGTGGAAAAGAAACAGAGTTCACGATAATATCTTGAAATTTTTTTTAATCACTTTAGAGAAATAATGAGGATAGTATCACTAAAAATTTACTATTTTAGAATAGATAAAATTATGTTTTGTTGAATTTTAATAATGGAAATTCCATTAAAATATCAATATAGATTAATTTTTGAAAAAACCCTTTTCATTTTGAAAATCAATTTTTAATTTTTTTAAATTATTTTTATAAAAATACATTTAGAAATAATTTAAACCACTTCATGAAGAAATTATCATTCTTCTATGAAACCCTCTTTTCAAAACAATCATGAAAACATTCTTAGAAAACATGCCTTTGTAGGAAAAAAAATATCTGATTGTAAAGAGAAATAAAGTCAGTTATTATTAAAAACAATACAATAAATCATTTAAGTACCTAATCGTAGAAAAAATGTATAATTACATGGAAATAAAATTAAATACCACAATATAATAGAATTAATGGTATTATAAGACTTCAATTTTGAAGAATTAATCATACACAATCCCGATAATCTATATGATTGTAAAAAAACTCTTAATCATTTGTTAACATTGAATCATAATAAAAATGAAAGAATATAATTAATTGAAACATTAAATATCATGAAAATGGGTTTATTTAGAAAATATCAATTTACTGTGGAAATAAATTATCCGTATAAAATAATATCTGTGTATAAAATTACAAACATTTCACGAAAGGAAATTGTGACAAAACCCCATTCTGCTTAGCTATCATTGAAACAATAAATCAAAAAAATTATATATCCTCATGTGGATATGTAAATCAAAATAAATTTATATGTAAGGATAATAAAATACATTCATGGTTAGTATATACACCAATAAAATATGTGGTTTAACATGAAATATATCTCATAAAAATACATGTGAGATGAGAAAAAACTCTTACCTTCAGTCCAATCAATCACTTTTGTTCATTATCGTCCTGAATAATACAGTTATGTTAATTATTTACTTTATTGGTTATATATAATAGTTTTATTGATAATTTTAGTTAACTTTTAAATAATATATATGTAATTAACTAATCAATTAAGATTGAGTCGAATGTTTTGAGCACATTCAGTATATGTGTCTAAAATGAATTTGGTAGGTCGACTTTAATCAAATGGGTTATTATTTAAACATATAATGAATAATAATAATAAATAATGTATCATAATTATAAATATATTATCTTATTAAAAAAATTATGAAATATGTTTAAAAAAATTTAACTATTGTCACAATCACGGAGATGGTAGGTCATATATACGTAAGAGTAACAATCCAATTTTTCCAATGATCATTACCGAAATAACAGAAAACATTTTATCATTTCAGAAGGATAAATATCTCATTAATATGATTATATTTATTTTTTTTACTAATATATATGATTCACATGATGAAAAAATAATAACAAAGATTTGGAGAGGTTATTGTCCACACATCCATGAATGACGTTATCACTTTTTTACTATGTGAAAAGCTAATAAATATAATTATATAATAAATTTTTTAAGGTTAATTATATCATAAATAAATGAAATTTGTAAATTATATTTACAATATTAATTATATTTACACTTATTATCTTCGATGTAACACATTAGGGAAAACTGCTTCACTTCGCTTTGCGAGGAGGTAGTCCTCCATACATAGAAGTGACATTATCATGGTTCCTATGGTATAAACTATAAAATGCTTGTATATTATATAATGACTAAAGAGGAATAATTATTCTATAAATATTTTAAATAACATATATAAATATATTTATATCATAATTACCAATCACTAGAGGTGTTAAATGAGAAACTAACGACATTTTTTAGTGAGGTGGGAGTCTGTCGTACACATGAATGATGACTGTATAACCCATTTCATTGAATTTTGTATGGGTGTATGTTATAATATTAGAATAATAATATATAATTATATTTAGGATATAAAATTAAATATATATTAATGGTAGTAGTATAATTAAGGGGTGTAGAGAGAAATCAATAAAAAATGCATGTTGATGGATGTTATCTCTTCTTTCGGTAACACCTTTTGTTTTGAACCAAAAATCAAACTTATTTTTCATTATGTCAAATGTGAGGCTTTATGAATAAGGTTATATATTTTTAGGTCACATGGTAAGGTTTTTTTGTGTGCAAAAATCCATTATTGGTGTCAATAATTTGGGAGAGTCAGTGCTTTTATACAGTAGAGGTGGTGTGATATTCTTGAAAATACCCAAAAGAAAACACTGTGGGGAAGTCTCTCTTACATTATGTTCCCAAAATAATGAAAATTTCAATATCTAATATGGTATATGGGAGAAATATTTCCATAATATTTGTACATGCCTATAAGTCATTTGGGCCAAAAAGATTAATGATAAAAAATAAGTAAACTCATTTTCCTTAATCAATGTAAATAAGTTGAATAATTTTCACAAATAATTTTTCTAAAAAACTATGTTGAATATAATATAAGTTATAAATTATGATTATTGAAAATATTGATACCATTTTCTATAATTTTATTTACATAATTGGAATAATTTAATTTAATATTAATCCACTATTCACAGCCACATAGTTGGTCATTAAGAAGAATATTTTTTTAGAAAATGATTATTCTATAATAACTCTATGAATAAATTTTGTCATTTAAAGAAACTGAAATAATATATATAGATATATTGAAAATATATCTCATTTAAATAATTCCCCATTATGTATTGTATTAATTAATTTAAATGTTGAATGATTTTTCATTTCAAAATAAATTTTATAAAAACCCATCATTAAACCAAAAAAAATCTTTTATTAAAAACCAATATAATGTTTATTGAAATGTAACTATTAATATTAAATATAAATAAATAATATTTATATATTTTTTATAAACAAGAAAAAATTGTATGTCATTAATTAATTAATTTATTAAAATAAATGACAATTTAATAATAATCGGTATTCCTCACTAATCAACAAAAATCAGTATTTTTGGAATAAAACAGAAAATTTAATACAAGTAAGTGTAGATAATAATCATAGAAAAATGAAGATTATTTTTTCAAATAAAATTTATAAAAGTGTATAATTTTTTTTAAAACATGTGCACTATTGAAAGGTAGAAAACCAACCTTTTAGAAAAATAAATTTTTATGCATCAAAGTTGATTTTTTCTTATCTTGTTCCTAAAAAGTCTATTGGATAAATACAAATAATTATTAAATATACAATATATTTATATTTTTTTAATATATTAAATAATAGTAAATAATTTAATTTATTATGAATAAATGTCTTTTGGTGGATAAATATAATTTTCTCTATAAAAATATTACTCATATATTTAGTTTATTTTTATATTCATTTGTAATTAATTTCTAATGAATGAATTTATTGTATAAACATATGTATACCATATTTTCATAATTTAGGTTATCTTATTCATTCCATATATTCCAACAGCTAGGTGATAATTGTTAACGTAAATAATAACATTAATAGTAAATTGTTGTCATGTATGACTTAGCCTTATGTGTAACAAAAGATATCAATTAAGCTTGATGTTACATGAAATACAAGATAAACATGGTTTTTCATAAAATTCAAGATAAAATATGAATTACGTCAAAAAAACTATATATTTGAAATAATATATTTCCAATAATCTTGGGATGTTATATTCTACCACCCTTAAAATGAATTTCACCATTGAAATTCACCTTTATTATCAAAGGAGTACCATTTTTGAAAATAAATTATTGAAAACCACATTATAAAATGAAATAAATAAAAAATCCTTAAAATTGAAATTTCTAAAACATAATGGTCACCTAATGTTACAATTAACTATGTAATTCCCTGACCTCAGAAGCCAAGAGTCGGTGCATTATTTTAATACCTTGGCATGATGACAAGGAACCCAGTCCCGAAGGACTGATCCGTTTAGTAGTCTTGAATGATAGATTACATACATGAACATTAAATATAAATTTCAAACATAAAAAATCATAGGTAGTTTTTTGAGAACACCATTATTACCTTTAGATTTACCATACATCTCAATCGTAACAGACAACTTGGAATCCTGGGAAAATAAAAAATAATAAAGGGGTGAGCACAGATTCTCAGTAAATGTAAATAATTTAGCGGAAGCTATAAATATTTAAGGAAATATGTGTAATAAAAATAACAACCTTTTCAAACACAATATTTAACATAATATGTAAAATAAATATAAAAAAACTCCATATAAACATGCACATGAATATTCTACTAGTTGAATAAGCACATGTAATAACCAATTTCATAATGAGGGAATGCCTAACACTGGACATCATTACCACATAGTTAAGGAATTATCCCAAGACTAAAAATAAATTTTTTTCATGGCCTTATGCCGAGACACTATTTTCTCTCATGATACATACCGATGCATCGAGGAGCTATAGTAGGGTGTACCTATCACTTACTTAGTCCAGTACATTCCTCATATGAAAAAGTTGAAATATAACATAAACATTCATATTAAAACTAGCATATGAAATGTCAATACACTAACCATAAAGAATGAATGGTATGAAAAAATAACATTCATAGTCACACATATCATAACTCATTAAATACAGTACATATGATTTTATTATAATAAATCAACCTCAATCAAGAATAATATCCAATAAAGGATGCTCACATAGTAGAAAATGATCATTAAAACTTTTTGATAGAAATATCCCTTTTTGTGAAATCATATAAAATTCAAACATTTATAAATGAAGTAATTTAAAATATATTTTTGAATCAATTTTTACCATTCCTATTTGAAAATTTTGAAATGAATTATCATTTAAAAACATTCATGTCCATTTAAATAAATCCTTAAAATCATTTAGGAAACACTAACATTAATTAAAAGGATATAGAATGATAAATATTTAAAACATTTAAAATGATGATCTTGTTAAATAGAAACTACCATAGAAACATTAAAGATACCTTTTGATGAAATTTTAATGAAATATGGGTATCGATGATAAATACGTCCCTGTAAATACTTAGGCAAAATCAATCTCAGATAATATTGAGATTGAGGAAATAACTCGTACCTTGCACTTTCCTTTGGTCAAGGGAACGTTTAACCTCCTGTATAATAACCGTAGTATGTTATTAAATTATTCCATAACAATATTCATATTTATTACATCACAAGTGATTCATTTATGACTTTATACAACCCATTTAATAATGATTTCCATGATAAATTAACATTTTGGGAAATAATTGCTTTCTTTATCGTACGTGTTTTAACTTTTTTTTATTGATTGTATCATTTAGATCATTATTTAAATAATTATATAATATATACCATGATTTATATATCATATATATTAATAATATAATCATTTATAATAGGTAGATATATGAATTGGAAGGCTTCGTTTATAGAGACGGTAGGCCATATATACACATAATCATTGTTTCCGTTTTCATATCGTATTGAACATAAGTAAGTGAATAAGATATATTAATATATATATATATATATCTCCCATATCATTATTATGTCATTTATTACATACTTATTAGTGATATATATTTTTATATTCATCATTTGAAGGGTGAACATGGAAATGAATCTTATCGCGTCATGGAGACGGCAATCAGTACGTACACACGAGTGACAACAACACTATTTTGATGGTGAAATCATATATAATTTAATGGAATATCATATATAAAGATTTTTTAAAATGTTATATTTAATATTCACATCTGTTATACTCATTATTATACCAATCCAAATAATTAAGTGTTTGAATAACAAACTACACCATGGCGTGGAGACCGTAATCCGTATGTACACACGTACAGTGTCTTTGTCATTTAAGTGATTGATTGAGTAATGAAAATGGATGAACCATTTTTAAAATAACATAACAGTATATATATGATACTATAGTTATTATTTTATAATGGAAACATCAATGAATGAGGATGTGGATGAAGAACAAAACTTCAAAGAGGTGATGAAATATTTACCTCTTCTTCTGATTCTTCCATTTATTTGATCGAAAGGGCTCCATAGATTGGCTTTATGACCCAAGGAAGGACTCTAGGATAAAAGGAGGAAACATGGGAGGTTATTTGGGATGCAGTTGGCCTATCCAAAAGGCTTTGGAGGAGCAAAATTAATATAATGGAAGTTCCCTTTTATAATAGTTGTGAGGATCACTTTAGGAAATGATTGAAATATTATTTTATAATAAAATGATTTTTGGTTTATAATTTCTCCAAAATGAATAATTTAATGGATAAGTTGGGGGTGTGTAGAAAAAATCTCAACCAATAGGTTTTAGATAGGGTTATGTCATTATATGATCCTTATATTTTTATTTAACTCTTAGTTAAATAGTTTGACATTTACCATGTCTCTTTTTATATTTATGTTATATGGTTAATAAAAATAATATAAAGCTCATATAGAACAAAATAGGATCATTAATGACATATATAATATTATTAAGGCCCTTTGGTCGAACCTTATATTTTTTGAGGAATATTATATCATTCAATAATATAGTATTTATTTTAAAAAATCAATTATGCCAATTTTGACATTATTCATTAAATGATTTTTTTTAAAGTCCTAAAAACATTATTACTTCGATATAAATTCATATGTTCAATACTAAATGTCATATTAACCTATGAAATTAGTGTAATTCATCAAAAGTCTAAAATTGCATTTATTTGGATAGTTATAATATCAATTATTTTATTATTTCATTATTAAGGTAATTACTACATCATCATTGTGTCATAAATAAATTAAATTATTTAATTTCTAAATATTATAAATAAAATATCATTATGTAGGAAATATTTTTATCTTTCTAATTAATATTTCTATTCGAATTTATATTATGTATAACCCTATATTAAAAATGATTTTTTTATTAAACTTTGAATTTAACTCTTTTAACTATTCTATAAAAATAATAATAATAAATGTCCTAATCTAATCCAAGTGGTCCAAAGGGGGTCATATTTTATTCATATGGTTGTATTTGGTAGAAATAAACGTAACCAATAGAATTAGGACATGTGTTAGGGTAATAATAATATCATTTTTACCCTTAATTACCCAATTTACTTTTAACTGTGGTAAATAAAAGAAAAAGTTACTATTCACCAAAAACTATTATCATCTTATTGAACAAAATTATTCTTACTTATGTCTACCTCGTCTCTCTAATTTTTGAAATTACACTAAAAGAATTTGTCAAATTATGTTTTATGCTAATTAGCAAATTCTTCTAGGAGGTGGGTAAAAGAAGGTAAAAACATCAATAAAATTTTATATATCAAATTTTATTATAAAATGACTCCAATAAATTACATTGAACTTATATAGGTATAATATATCTATTTTTACATAAAATAAAATTTAATAAAATAAATAATTATTCAAATAAAAAGTCACTTTTAAATAATAACCTCGTGTTTTTTCACTATTCATTAGAAATTGAATGATTTCAGAAAAATACCAAATTTTTACCCTAAGATAATTTTGATATTCCGAATTCAAAAATTAAGTCTATTTTACCAAATTAAAAACATAGAAGTTTCATTTTTAAATTTAAAATTAATTATTGTTGTCAAAACCAAAAATCTTGTTTTTTAAAAAGTAAAAACTGTCAAAAGACTGACATGTGATTATGTCAAATTTAATGTGAAATTACATATAATGTCTTAAATAGTATTAAATGATCAAAATATAATCTAATTATACTTCAAAACCATTAATGTGCATAATTTATCACTATAAATTATTTCGATTAATAAAATCATTTTTAATTAAAACTTAATATTTTTAATTATTCATCAAAATATAAATGTTATTAGAAAAGTACCAAAAATTTATCTAAACTAAATTTTTATGACCCGATTCTAAAGAAAAATTTAATTTCATTAAATTGAATATATAAAAGTATCAAATATTGGTTTTTAAAAGGGGTCGCCATTAAAAGGCGGTAAATTTTGATTTTCTGAAAAATACTTCTTTTATCTGAAAAAAAGAATTTTTTCTTATATTATTTATATGAAACACAAAATATGAATATTAAAATTATATAGTGTATATATGATTCAAAATTCAGATAATACTATTCATAACATCTTTTTGAACGGTTATTGTGGTAAGTTGTGGTACGCTCAAACATGGTGTTGTTTGTAGCGCAAGCTATTGAATTACATTAATGAGATAACATACTATGAAATCGTGGGGGTGTTACATTCTCCCCTCTTTTAATAAATTCCATCCTCACAATTTGAAATTGTTCTTCATAAATAAATGGTTAAAATAGGAAAATACAGTTGTGGAAACCCCACATCTGAAATTCGATTAATAGAATTTACTCTTAATAAAAGGGAAATGGAAATTAAAAAGTCACCACCAAATTATGATCTCTATTAGGAGAACATTGGTGGAAATTAAAGACACATAATTGGAAAAAATTCAAATATTAATAGTGAGTGATTGAGGTCATCAATCACAAACAAGTGTAAAATTGAGTGCCTCAAAACCATCAATCGAAGATGATTTAAAATTTCGTTATTTCAACAAAAAAATAAGGTTTTAGGATATCACATTTTTGGTTTTAAGAGACCTTATATAAATTTTATGTATTAATTTATACATAGATTAAGTGGAAAAAATATATATTTGACAAGTAGATTGTCATCCTTCAACTAATTCCTACCACAAACACATCTTTCACTCAAAAGAAAATAGAATTCAAAATTTTGTCCATTTATCCTAATCGTATAGGGTTACAAAAATATTGAATTTATAAATCATTTGGTAGACTATTTAAAAAACTACATTATACATACCAGGACATCACATATTCCAGTGTTTGGTGATCCACCCTTGTCGCCCATTGGTTGCGGGTTCAAGTCTCACGGCCTTGCCTGACGTGACGAGTTATTTCCCGACCTCTAGGTTGTCCTCTTTATGAAAATCCAAAAATAATCTCATGAAATGATTTATCATTAACATTAGTATTCAATATCTAATTTAATTGATTCCAACCTTTTGACTTATCCAAAATACTTCTTTCTAAACTCACAGTCCAAAATTTATAAGGATGGTAAACATAATGAAGATCTTTTATGCCACGTAATAACATGTGAATACCTTAATCATGTATTTTTATAAAACAAGGTAAAACTCTGATTTATCATATAACCGTATTGATTAAATTCATGTTCCCTTATTCCTTATAGAATACAGGATATACCAATTCTATCCTAAAATGATGTAAACTCTATCAATTATGGAATAAACAAATCATTAACTTGTTAGAAAGATGTCAATAATATCCAATATAATTTAACAATCAATCATCTCTTATTAAAAATAAAATACCTCATAATGAAGACCATATTAATGTTTTGTCTTTCCTTCAACCATGTATTTTCCAAAAATGTTTAACATTACATTGATTCACTTTTCTTTGTTCCACACAATCTCATGTCCTTAATGATATTTTACTGGTGTATAATCTTTATATAATATATAATTTTTATAACATGTACATCAATAATACTATAATCAAATGAAACAATACATTAATAACAACAAAAGAACTCTTAATCAATCCTCTTCATCTTCAGTAGTATCATAACTTGATTATTATCAAATACCAGCATTTGGGGTATACTCTAACGATTTGGACATTGATTAAAATAGTGTCCCAACTACTTGTAGATTAACCATTGTACATTTGAAACCTTATACACACCCTTGAAATCACGTATTTGGTGTCCTTTTTCTCCAAACTTTAACAAAATCTCATTCCCATCAACTATTTTCCAAGGTGATTATTTCCAAAGTTAACACATACGGGAAAATCCTTCATTCCTTTAATCCCATTATACATCATTATTTCTACCATCTTTTCTTCTCTTTCTTCCCTTAAAATCCATAGGACTCATAGAATTATTTTATTATCTTATTAACACATGATATTATTTCTACATATGTTGAGAATATATGGGAGACTATTTCCCATGTAAATGATGGATTAATACCATGAATGATATGATCCTTCTTACTTTTTAGATCATACTTATTGATGGAGTTCACATTCCTTCAACTGTGAGGCATTTTTAAACAATGGATTACACTAGGCCAGTTTATGAATCGCAATTCGTAATTCCAAATTTTTAAAATTCCTAATGAAAATTCAACAGTTTATGGATATAATCTATAATCATAAAAAAATTTCTTTGAAGAATTATTAACTCTTAAATTCTACATAATGTCTTGTAATAAAAATGTGAATTATCCTATGCATATCCCCCGGGAGTGTCGTAACCAAGAGTGTCGCAAGGCCCGTTGTCCTGTAATAGTTCCAATTCAAGTCTAGATCAATGTGGTGTTTTCATGCTTTACCACTAGGTACATTTATGGTAGTCCCACCTATACCTGATCGTATCCAAACATGGATGTATTGCTTGAAAAAAATCACAAAATCCTTACGCTACCAAAATCCAGGATGTTTTTCTATACTAATCCTCAATGTATATCTTAGGGTAATATTCTCTAATTAGAGTTTATCTAAATCATGTTTCTAAGGGTATTTCTAAACTTCCTCTTATAAAAAGTGTAATGCCTAACCATAGAAGCCTAAATACAGTGAATTATTTTAATACATTAGCATGATTATAAGGAATCAAGTCCCGAAGGACCGATCAGTTTAGCAGTCTTGGAAAATAGATTAAATTCATGAACATTAAATTTAAATTTCAATTTAAAACATAAAAAAATTATATATAGTTCTTTTTTAATTCCATTATTCCCTTTAGATTTACCCAATATATCAATAATAATACATATCTTTGAATCTTGGTAATATAAAACCCAAGAAAAGGGTGGGGACAGATTTTCAGTAAGGGTAAATAATTTAGCAGAAGTTAATAAAATTTTAAGGCAATATGTGTAATAAAAAAATAGCATTTTCAAACATAATCTTGAATATAATATAGAAAATTTAAGTCAAACATCATCATATAAACATGCACATGGATATTATACTAGTCTAATAATCACTTGTAATAACTAATTTCATATTTAGGGAAAGCCTAACGTTGTACATCATTACCACATAGTCAAGGCCTTGTACCAAGACTACAAATAAATTTTTTGTCAAGGAATTCAACCAAGACACAAGTTTTTCTAATGAGACATACTGATGTATCTAAGAGCTATAGTGGGATATACCCATCACTTAGTCCACCACATTCCTCATATGAAAATGTTTAAATATAACATAAACATTAATATTAAAACTAGAATATGAAATATCGACACATTATCCATAATCCATGAATGGTATTAAAATAGAACATTCACAATCACACATATTATAACTCATTAAATAAAATATGGAAGATTTAATTATAATAAATCAACCTCAATCATGAATAATATCTAGTAAAGGATGCTGACATAGTTTAAAATGATCAGTAAAACATTTCGAGAGCAATATCCCTTTTTGTGAAATCATGTAAAAGTCACACAAATATAAAGGAAGTAATTTAAAATATATTTTTTCAATTAAAGTGTAACATACCACTTTGAAAAATTTGAATAGAATTAACATTTCAAAACGTTCATGTCCATATAAATAAATACTTAAAATCATTTTGAAAACATGGACATTAATTTAAAGGATCTAGAATGATAAACCATTAAAACATTTAAAATGATGATATAGTTAAATATACCCTCCCATAAAACCATAGTATATTACTTTTGAAATCATTTTTATGAAATATGGGCATCAATGATAAATATTTCCCAGTAAGTACTTACACATAAACAATCTCGAATAATAATTAGATAGAGGAAATAACTCTTCCTTTGTACATTCCTTTGGTCAAGGGTATGTTTAACCACCTATATAATGATCATAGTATGTTATTAAATTATAAAAAAACCATATTCATATTTATTACATCATACATGAATCATTTATGACTTTATACTACCAATTTAATAATGATTTCCATGTCTAATTAACATTTTGTTTAATAATCACTTTCATTATCATATGTGTTTTAACTTGTTTTTATTGATCGTATTATTTAGATAATGAATTAAACACTTCCAAAATATAAACCTTGATTTATATATCATATATATTTAGAATATAAATATTTAAAATAGATATATATATGAATTGGAAGGAACCTTTTATGGAGACGGTAGGCCATACATACACATAAAGGTTGTTTCCCTTTTCATATTGTATTGAATGAAAGTAAGTGAATAAGATATATGTAAGCACATATATATATATATATATCTCCAGTAGAATTATTATGTCTTATATTACATACCTATTAATGATATACATTTTTATAATCATCGATGAATGATGAACATGGAAATGAATATCATCGCATCGTGGAGATGGTAATCCGTACGTATGGACAAGCGACAATATCATTACATTGATGGTGAAATCATATGTAATTGGATGGAATATAAAATATAAAGAATAATTAACATGTTATATTTATTATTGACATCAGTTATACTCATTTTTATACACATCCAAATAATTAATTGTTTGAATAACAAACTACACCACGATGTGGAGACGATAGTCCGTACGTATGCATGTATGTAGACTTAGTAATTTATAGGATGGATTGAGTAATGAAAATGGTTGTACCATTTTTATAATAACATCATATTATATATAATATACTGGATTTATTATTTATTAATTAAAACAACAAAGAATGTGGATGTGGAAGAAGAAAAGAACTTGAAAGAGGTGATGCGATATTTACCTCTTCTTCGGGTTCTTCCTTTTGATTTGATCAAAATGGTTCCTTAGGTTAGCTGTCTGACCAAAGGAAGGCCTCTATTATGAATAAATGAATTTTGGGAGGATATTTGGGCATAGTTTTTCTGAGCCAAAAGTCTTTGGTGATGTGAAATTAAGAGAAGGGGAAGTTCCCTTTTATAAGATGGGTGATGCTCACTTTAGAAAAAACATGAAATATTATTTTATAATAAAATCATCTTCTGTTTCAAATGGCACCAAAATAAAATATTTAATGGATAAGGTGGGTATGGGTCGAAAAACTTTTAAAAAATAGGTTTTATATAGGTTTTGGTCATCATATTAACCTTATCTTTTTTATTTAACTATTAGTTAAATAGTTTGACCTTTACAATGTCTTCTTGTATTTTTATATTATATGGCTAATAAACATACTATAAACTACCAAGAGAACCCCAATAGGTTCATTAATAACATATATAATATTATTAATGCTTTTCTTCAGAACATTATATTTTTATAAATATTATATCAACCAATAATACAGTATTTGTTTTAAAAACACAATTATGTCAATTTTGACATCATTTATCAAATGATTTTGATAAACTCCTAAAAATTTTATTTCATAAAAATAAATTCATATTTTCAATCCTAACATGTCATATTAACTTATAAAATTAGTGTAATTCATCAAAAGACTAACATTACCTTTATTTGGATAGTTACAACATCAATTATTTTAATATTTCATTAATAATCTAATTAATGCGTCATCATTTTGGCGTAAATAAATTAAATTATTTAATTTCAAAAAATTATAAATAATGTATAATTATGTAGGAAATCGTATTATATTTCTAATGAATATTTATAGTCTAATTTATATTATGTATAACCATATGTTAAAAATGGTTTACTATTAAACATTGAATTCAACTCTTTTAACTCGTATTTAAATAAAACTATAATAAATGTCTTAATATTATCCAAGATGTCCAAAAGGGGATCGTATTTTATTCCTAAGGTTTTTTCTGGTCTAATTACACTTATCCAACCTAAATATGATATGTCTTAGGGTAATAATAATATCATTTTTACCCTTAATTACCCTATTTACTTTTTACCGTGTTAAATAAAAGTAAAACGTTACTATTGACCAAAAATTATTTTCATCTTATTGAACAACATTTTCCTTACTGAAATCAACCGTGTCTCACAGGTTTTTGAAATTCCACTCACGAAAGCTGTAAAATTATGTTTTATGCCAATTTGAAAATGCTTCTAGAAGGTGGGTAAAAGATGGTAAAGAGTTCAATAAAGTTATATTAATTTAATTTTATTATTAAATGAATCAAATGAATTACATTGAACTTATATAGGTATCATATATATAATTTTATTTAATATATATTTAAATAAAATAAATAAATATTTAAATAAATATTCGGTTTTAAATAATAATGCACTGTTTTTTCATTATACATAAAAAATTGAATGTTTTCAGAAAAACAAAATTTACCCTAAGCAAGTTTTGATATTACTAATTCAAAAATGAATTCTGTTTTACCAAATTAAAAACATATAAGTTTTCTTTATTAAATTTAAATTATTTCCCATTGTCAAAACCAAAAAGTGGGGTTTTTAAGAAGTAATAACTAACTAAAGATTTACATGTGATTATATCAACTTTAAATGTGAAATTACTTATAATGACCTACATAGTATTAAATGATAAAAATATAATCTAATTATACTCCAAAAAAATTCGTGTGCATAATTTATCTCTACTAATTATTTCGGTTAAAAAAGTAGTTTTTAATTAAAACATTGTATTTTTTACTATTCATCAAAATTTGAATGTTATTAGAAAAGTACCAAAATTTTATATAAACAATATTTTTATATCCCGCTTCTAAATAAAAATTTAATTTCATTAAATTTAATATATAAAAGTGAAGAATAATGGTTTTAAAAATTGTCCTCTATTAAAAGGCGGTAAAAATTCATTTTTTGAAAAATAATACTTTTATCTCAAAAAATGAAAATTTTCTAGTATTATGTCTAAGAAACACATAATATTAATTTTAAATTTATATAGATTATATATGATTCAAAATTAAGTTAATATTATTCATAACCACTTTTTGAACGGTTAGTGTGGTATGTTGTGGTGCGCTTGAACTCGGTATTGCGTGTAGCGCAAGCTATTGAATTACTTTAATAAGATAATATACAATGAAATCTTGGGGTGTTACAAACTATGATTCCATTGAGGGAGATCATTTGTAGTTAATAAAATATGGAATTGGAAGGTAAAAGATATTAAAATGGTATAATAGAGGGTGATAGATAACATTTTGAAGAGTAAGTTAAAATCCCAAAAACCAAAATACAATTATTTGATGAAATGATCATTGATCACCTAATAAATGGAAATATGAAAAAAAAAATATTGAATATTTTTACTAATATTTAATGAGTGTTTTCTTCATATAGGAAAAAATATATTTGAAATATACCTATATGATATTTAATATTTCACCATTTATCTAATTTTAACCACAATCCCTTCTTGTTCATTACAAAATGAGTATTCAAGATGACTTTTTTTACTCCTAAAGAATAATTATAAAATTTTTTCGGCCACATAACCATAGAAGGGATAACATGTTATTACTTTTTTTAGACATTAAACAAAACCCAACTATTATAACATGGTTTATTTATTTTTAAAATTAATAAATCCATAAGATGATAATGTAATTTTGTAAATTCAATAATAATACCAAAATATAAAACTAAATAATTCAATAAACATATATCCCAAATAACCCAAATAACATCAAAAATAAATAATTCTTCAACCTGAAAGGTTATATATTATCGTCTAGATTTCAATCCCATAAATATGGATATCTTTTATATAATTTACATTAATCAATTAGTCAACCAATCACATTTAACTCATTTGTTTGTCTATGTGGTAATACTTTTGTTCCAATAATTACATTAATATCTAATATCATATAAAATCAAATGATTAAAAATAAATTAATTATTATTTTCAAAGAAATTAAATAAGAAAATAAAATTAAACCTCTAGATTACATGCAAATCAACGCAATACAATATCATAAAAAATTTCATTTATTCCCTAAATTTGTTACTCCCTTAGCCCCTGATATATGGTGTATAAGACATTTAACTTATGATCATATATATTCTTATAGAACTATAATTTTATCTATAACTATTAACATAAAATTTCAAGATAAATTCTTAAAATATGATGTTATTTAAATCAACCTTATATATAAACTATAATATCCTAGAACCTGCACACTTAGATCTAGTGCCGAAATCATAAACAATTTATTTTCAACTATAAAGCTAAAAATCATGACCAAATTTTTTCTGTTAAAACTATCCAATTTCGAAATGGTTAAATTTATCAAATAATTTATAAAATACATTTTAGGCATAGAGTTTTATATAATTTGGAAAAAAATTTTCATAATAAAACCCCATGACAATAAATGAACATTTATATAATTTCACATGACTTTAATTATTTCAAAATTGATCAGCATCATCATATTTTTGAAATTATTTAAAGAAATGAATCATTCATCAATATTCATTAAAACATGGATAAAAGGAAACACATGGAGTGTGAGATCAAATTCAATATATGTAAACATAGTAATTACCAATTTAATTTTATCAATTACAATAAGAGTGTATAAGGGTATTGAAATATATTCAATTCTCTTGAGAAAATAAAAAATGTACTCATACCCATCAATACCTTGATCTTCAAATATTATAAAATGGAAAATTTAAAAGTCACCAGAAATATTAATAATGATCCAAATGATGTAAATATCAATCATTAGAAACATTATAATCCCATTAAAATTAATTAAAAACTATTTGGTAACATAGAGAATCATTTTTCATAATACCCTTTCAAAAAACCATTTATTGGAATGAACATATTCCTAACACCCAATAACATCATTAACCACTGAATTATAGATCTAAACTTTGTGTCACAATTTGTATATGTTCTATTAGAGTCACATATGAGCTATAAATGGGATTAATTATCCGTATAAGCTACATCAAACACACCCGTTTCTATAGATCTATAATGGGGCTTAACCGTTTCTATACGGCATGTCAAACTCACCCCTGATCTATAATGGGGCTCCACCCATTGTATAAGAAGTTTCAGGCTCATAAATTTCAGGTAATTCTAAAGTAATATTTCATGAATAAAACAACTTCATCATAAACCCCGCAAAAACATGATTAACCCATGGAAGAGAAATGTTTTTCAAATCAATATCATGGATACATAATTATCCATTCGAATAGAAATATGATTCATAAATATATATTACGAATAATATTAATTAATATAGAGATAGATGGAGGATTTTATCACGACAAAATATCTACATTTTAGAATATGTAAAAAAATTTTTGTCTTTGATGAATGTATAAAATTTAAAAGATCATTAATTACATTTTTTTTGTAAAATACCCTTTTCATTTTGGAAACCACTTTTTAAAAAACATAAAATATTAATAAAAAAATTTATTTGAAAAGTACCTTATATTATTATAAAGGTATATTTTAAAAATAATTTCCCACATTTTATTTTTAAAATTTAATTTTTAATTTTAAAAACACTTTTCAAAACATATATAATGAACATGGTTTTTGAAAGAAACTTATTTATGATAGAATAGAGAAAAAATAATAATTCTTTTTAAAACACATTCTCAATCATATTATATGAAAAAACATGTATAAAATAAATAATTACATAAATATGACATTAATAACTTTCATAAAAGGTACAACCAGATAATTATATGATTTTAACATTGAAGATGTAATTATACACAATCACAATAAATGATGTGATTGTAACAAAATAATCTCACCAATTTAATAAATTTGAATCACAATCCATAATAAAAAATACCTTTAATTGAATCTTATAAAATGATTAGAATAAGAAAATTTATGATATAACATTTATAAGGGGAAGAATTTACACATCATTAAACAAGGTACGTATATAAGATACGAAACATCTCAAATAAAGAAAATTTTGAAAAACAAAACCCTTACTATATTGGTAATGTTGAAACCACGAACCCAATCGAAGATAAATACTCAATTATATATGTAAATAATCATTAGTCTATAAATAATAATCATAATATAATTTCATGGGTATTATATAAACAAAAAAATGATTAATAAGGCATATATCACACTCAAAAATGGTGTGATGATATGAAACCCTTACCTTGAATCTAATATGTCACACTAGAAATTTATGTTATTGAATAATATACATAAGTAAATAATATAATTTCTTGATAAAGATTAAAATTTTTATTATTAATTGTACTTAACTTATGAAAAAGATAAATATAAATACTTAATCAATTATGTTTAATTCAGATGTTTTGACCATATTATGATTACATGTTAAGAATGACCTTCGTAGGATGACTATGGTCAATGTGGTAAGTATTAAAAAAATCTAGAATAATAATCATGAAATATATTCCATATTTATAGATCAATAATTATTTTTGAAACAATTATAAAATATGTAAAAGAAAAATTAAATAACGTTACTCTCATGGAGACGGTAGGTCTTACATATGCATGAGTAATGATTCCAATTTCCAACGAACATTATAGAAAGAACATATGTAACAATTATCTTAAAAGAATGATAATTACATATTAAATATAATTATATTAAATTATATATACTAATATATATCATTATTTAGATGTAAAATGAATCACATCACTTTGAGGTGGTGGTAGTCAACAGATCTATGAAGAAGTTGACAATTTTTTCAGTTTGTGGAAAGGTAATAAATAAAATGATATTTTATAATATATAATGATAATTGTGTGATTAATATCATTATTATTTCATTTATGTCATATATATTAATTATATTTACCGTCATTACCTTCCATTTAATATGTTATTGAAAAGCAAGCCACATTTCATTGCGAGGTAATAGTCCCCCATACATACAAGCGACATTATCATATCCCCTACAATATATAATGTAAATTTTTTGTAAATTATTTAATTAATTAATAGGTATTAATTTTTTATCAATATCATATATATCATATATAAATATTATTTCCATCATAATATCAACCATGAGAGTAGGCAAAGGAAAAACAAGCCACATTGTTTTGTGAGGTAGTGGCCTATTGTACACAAAAATATTGATTTGGTAACACATTTGATGGAATTATGTGTGGATGTAAATAATAAATTAAAATAAAACATAATATTATATTTAGGACACATATGATATTATATAATCTTGGTATAATGATAATTTAATGGTATTTAGAATGAAATAAATCCAAAATTCATGTTGATGAACATTACAAATTCTTTAGGTAACATTTGTCTTCTTTCAACCAAGGCATTTTCTGTATTTATTTATAAACAAAGATAAGATTATTTTATTATAGTTTTTAATTTGGTAGTTTAATTGGGAAGGGGATTGACAAGGCAAAAAGCTTTAGAGGTTTGAAGAGGTTGGGTGAATTGGTTCCCTTATGTAGTTTTGGAGGAGTGACAATCTTTTCAATACGAAAAAAGGAAACACTATTTGGAGTCCTAAATTATGTCATGTTCCTAAAATAAGGACACAATGTAGTTCAAAGATGATATATGTTCAATATATTACAATTCAATGTATTTTGGACTAGTTTCTAGGTCAATTTTCTACTTAAGATTAATGTTTAACCACTAAGTAAAATCATTTTTACATAAATTGCTATAATTAATTTTATCTTTTTCCCAAATATTTTTGTTAAAAGTCAAAGTTGAACCTAATAGAAAATAAAATATATTATTATTTAAAATATCTAATCTATTTTTCAAAAATTCCTTCATTTAAGTTTTATAATTTAATTTAACGTTGATATCACGGTCTTGCTGATACAAAGTGTTTTTAAGAGAAATATTTTTTAAACACAAATAAGTCTATATTAAATCAATGAATAATAATATTCATTTAAATAAATTAAAATAATATAATATAATATATATAAATTTCATTTATTTAATGAAGTTTCCCATAAGTGATCATTTTAAATAATTAAATATATAAAACAAGATGAAATTCAAAACAGTTTCTAAAAAATCCCATGTATAAACCCAAAAAAACATCAATTAATAGAAAATATAACGTTGATTAAAATTTACTTATGTAAATTAAATATAAATAACTTATTTATTGGTTTTTAAATGTATTTATAACATATTGGGAATCATAAATTACTAAATATACTAAAATAAATGTCTTTTTTACAAAAAACATTATCTTTCACTATTCAATGAATTTTTTTAGAAAAAATCTCAAAAATTCACCCAAATTAAATTTTGATATTATTCTTCCTAATATATATTTCATTTTTTTTCATACATTTTATATAAGTGTCAAAATTATATTTTTAATTAAGAGAACCATTAAATGGGGGAAAATTGCCTTTTAGAAAAATGAATCTTTTATGAGTAAAATTGAATTTGTTCTTAAATTTTGACTATAAATTAAATTAAATATATTTATGATCAATTTAATATATATATATAATATATAGATTTAATTAATACCAATAAATATTAAAAATTAATTTATTTTAATAAAACAAAACACATAAGTGCGCATAAAAAACAGTTTTTTATTAAAACATAACCATTAAATTCAATTGGTTTTTATTTCCATTTTTAATTAATTTTTAGCCAATAAGTTCATTTTATAGACATTTTTACTCAATATTTTCAAAATTAGGTTGATCTTATTCATTCAATCCATTCTATATTCTTGGTGATAATTATTATATTAATTAATCATATTAATAGAATATTGATGTCAAGTATGACTTGTTCTTTTGTGTAACGTAATTAATAGAATAAACTCAATTTTGTGAAACATAAGATAACAATGGTGTTACATATAATTAAATATAATCTATGAACTATGTGTGACACTTGTTTTTAATTTTAAAGATGATATTTTATAATATATCAGCATGTTTCGATTGCATTCTTTCATTATGGTGGATCCCATTGTAGGAATGTGTGACTCAAGATTGAGTTATGTGGTTTTTACCTATAGCCTATTTAGGATAAACTATATTTTAATTTTTTTAATTTTTTTTAAAAAATTAATATAAATTATTAAATTTTATTTTATGAAATATTTTTTTGAGAAAATCTATTTTCCCATGCATTGGTAAAAGAATTTATATTTTCACTAAATTCGGAAATTAATTTATGTGTTGGTAATTAAAGAATGGGTTTTGATGAAATGGTTAGGAAAATTAATCACATGGGATGACTTGGGTACATTGGTAGTAGGTGATGTAATAGGCCGTACCCATTGATAATTTGTGTGTCTGTGTGTTTGGGTGAGGGGGGGGGGGGGCTTCACTCATGTGGTGTTTCTCTACTCACAATGCCTATTACTCAAAAGAATAAATTTATATATTAGGAGGTTAACTTTTCATGGTATTCCTCTTCTATATATATTTGATTCATATATATTGAGTCCCAATTCATACGAATTTAGTTTTTTAGGGTATGAGTTTCCAAGCTTGTAAAAACAAATGTGATAATTTTCCTGATGTTACTAGTGATTTGGATTGGGCTTGTTTGGGTTTTATATAATATGTAATAATTTATTTCATTTTGATTATTTAATATTTGATATATCCTTTGAAATTTGAAGAAAAATTATCTATAACATAGGAAAAAGGTAATTTTTTATAATTATTTTTAGTATAAAAACTACTAACTAATTAGCATCACTTTTTTCTTTCATGTTAATAATATTATGATTTCTTATAGAGTCATGATATAGAACACCTAGGTGGAATCATACCTTTGATCCTTTTTAGCTGAAACTCACAAAACCCTTTGTTATTTTATAGAACATGTTATATCATTTGATGCATGGAAAGGAAATATTCCTCAAAGAGGCGGTGATGTTTTATGATAAATATCTCATTGTAGTTAGTGGTGAGAATTTGGATGTTTTCTGACACAATAAAATGGTGCAGATATATCAGTTTTAGTGTCCCTTTTTCTATTGGACTGGTACTATGTATATTTTTAGAAAATTTTTATTTTCATCAATTATATTGTTTAATTTTTTTTGGATAATATGTCATGTTAAATTTTTATTATATCATTTATATTCATAAATGTATATCATATTGTTTTCATTATATTAGAAGAAATAATTACTTATGTTTTTTATTCATTCACCATGTTCTTGTCTCCTGCCCATGGGGATCAAGAACATAAAACATGTATGTCAAGGTTTGGTCTGGGTTATGTGTTGAGAGGTTATCTAGGTTCTATTATTCAATAATTTCATTCCACAAGAAATGAATAAAAAATGATGCTAATTTCCTCACCATATATCATAGTATTTTTGGAATGATAGAGCATCGATGTATTTAATATGGACGTGGCACTATACCCCATATCGTTTCCATCCATCATCTTGTTCAAGACAAGTACTAAAGAATTTATATTATTCAAAAACATATCATCATCAAAAAAATACATTAGATATAAGATTTATATTATATTTTAATTCTTATTGTAATATAAAATAAAAGACACAAATATTGGTAGGAAAGATTCAGAAATGATATTAGTCAGTAGTTCATGAATAAATTTTATCGTAATGGATTCATGTCTATCAATATACGTAATTATCTTGATTCCATCATATCATTATTTGTTACCTTACTCTAGCCTAAACCTATACAATGAACTTGATAAATCAATTTTTTTCTTTTCTCTCTCCTGACATAACATTTATGGGTGAGTAAGTATTTTTTTTTTGGAATCATCTTCCTCATGCATTGTAGATAGTTGATTAGAAAAATATGATAATATGATAAACTATACAAGTAGTTTATCATATAAATTATTTATTCCTTTTTATTTATACTCATTTCTTTCTATTTGAGGAGGATATTTACGATGTGAGGAGTAGTCACCCTTTAGTACCACACTGGTTATCAGAATCCGACAATATCATGGAAAAAATTTTATTTTTCGGAAACCACCATAGAAATGAAAAATAAAATGTTTTCTATAATTTTTATAACCTTTAAAAATTATCCATATTAGTATTTTTGGAATGGGTGTAATGTAATATTTCAATATCAGATTGCAGATCGATTATTTCTATTGGAATAGACCTGATTTCCACTACATGATTTATTGAAAATTAGATTTTTTGACTTATAAAATTCACTTGATTTATCTAATACAAAAATTCTTATCAGATATAACAACATAAGAAAGGGGGAGGAGGATTTTAAAAAATCACTATCATAGAAGCAAAGCATCATCATCTCTAGGGATCCATGTACCAGAAGTGGTATGAGGATATTATGCGAATTAATTAAGAAAAAAAAGTAATCAAATATCTAAATTGTTCATATAAATGATGTGATCAATTTTTCCATCACATAAATGAGTTTTACTTGAAGTATAAATATTCAAAAATTAAGAGATCATCGAACAAAGGTTAAATAATTCATATGAATGTTGATTTTTGATGTTAGGATTCTAGAAAAGAGAATGGAAGAATTATTTTTCATGTTGACAATAACCACTTCTCATTACCATCAATCTGCAATCACATTATTTGATCTATTTAATTGATGGAGGGCTTCCCCATATCAGATGTGGGAAGGATTAGAGTGCATATATCAAAATTGGTGGAATGAATACTCTGATGAAATTTAGCTCCACATATCTTATATAGAATAAATTAAACATCCATAAAGGGTTTCCCGGAACCTGCATATATTAACCCCTAAATAACAAATAAACAAACCATTAAGAGGAAGTTACTATGTAATAAAAAAATTTATATTTTATCACATATTTTTAATTTATAATAAAAATATATTGTGATAAAATTGAGATATTAACTAGAATTTTAATTTACACAATATTTAAAAACTTTGAATATTAAAAAAATATTAATATGTATAAAATTTCACTAGGTAATCACAGAATACATTGAGAACAATTTGAATATATAAATTCAAAAAAATTATGTTATACTCAACTATTAATAATTTTTTAATTTTTATGGGTATTTTATATTTTTTATCAAATCTTGGATCCCATTATCATGCCCACCCTATCTAATAGCCCTATTCATTAGAACATGGAAGTATATTGAATATAATAATTTGATTGATCCTCCTTGTCATTATTTCAATTATATTTATTACAATTCACTGACCTACAAAATAGTTTATCAACCCATCAAGCCTCCCAATGTAATATGTAATATATAGTGCAATGACTTCCAATCAATGAACACATTCCATCAAATTAAATCTATTTGTCTCGCTTTATCTCATAAATTAGGATGTAAATATTTTTTCGTAATCGATGAATTATTTTTTACATAATTAAATCTATGTTTATAAATATATTTTTTTACTAGGGTCATGGATTTAATGAATTTAATATTATTTAGATCAATAAGGCTTAGGTAATCAGTTCCAAAACATGGAAGTGCTAAATTCTATCATAATCATTCAACCAATTCCATACTACTAACGATTCACCGAACACAAGATAACTCACAAAAAATTCAACAATTGTTTTCTTTAGTATATAGTGAATATTATTATATGTTTTTAAAAACATCGTAAATCTATTTTCTACTTCTCTTACACCCCATGGTAAAAAAATAAATCAACACTCATCCATATGTATGACTTACCATCACCCAAGGGCAGTGTGATTAATTTTCCATAACCAATATCATAGATTGTTACCGTAATAGATTTTAGGTTTATATATGATATTTATTAATTTTATTTCTTCTTTAATATTAGTATAATATCTACCATCATAACTTTCATTCCATTGTAATGAGATAATGTTTCCCAAGAGTACGTGTGGACTACAACATCCATAAAGTTGTGTGATTAATTTTGAATTTATGAATTACATTGATAATAAAAAGAATATATTTAATTAATATATATGAAATATATTATATTATAATGAATTTACATTGGTGAATTAAATTTGTATTTTCGTTCCTCACATTAATCAAAATTTAAAAATAGGGTTCATGAGTATGTAGGACCAACCGACTCCATAAATGATATAATTATTTTTTATACATTTAGACCATACGGTATACTCTAAAAATGATATAATTATTTTTTATACATTTAGACCATACGGTATACTCTACACTGGATTTTTGAAAATAGAGAAATGTGGAAAACTGTACAATGACTAATTATACAACATGTAATGAAAATACATGTCATGACTTTTTTCAAAAATAATATGTCGTCTATGAAAAGTCATGACATCCATACATGGTGTGAAAATTTTCGAGAGATTATTTTGGAAAATATTTCACAAATAATATTAACGACATAAATATGAACGGTTAAATGTCATGTAACCTACTAACACATCGTGATGTTGGAAACACCGTGAAAAATATTGTTCCCATATAGTAGGCTTTAATGTGTGTTTCTTATAAATAAATCCCTCGACCACCATTCCAACAAACTCTGGGAACAATAGAGACCATACGACACCATTAGAAGGTGTCTAGATGACTAAGTGATCATTTGGAGTCCCATTTCACCACTTCTGTTCTCCTACAATCATACTTGAGTATCCATGTTTCTCCTTATCATCACTCCTAGAATGACTGATAAGTATTCTTTGTGATAGGTGATGGGATTTTAAGGGGATGTGATGTTTCAGGATTATTTCCTATATTCTATTCCCAGTTTGAATTGATAAAAACCCTTTTCCCAAACCCAAATCTATTTCTTTTTCAATTGAATAACTATTACATGAAAATTGAAGAGTTTAATTTAGTTTTATCAATTAATCGACTTAGTTTTTTTTCATTTGGAAATCTAAGATGGTTATGTTTAAATATTGATTCAGGTAACCATTTTATGTAATAGAACATAGTATATGTCCATTCCAATGGGGAAATAATATGAATAGGGCATGTTACCAAGACCAAAAAGCCTTGTAATCCCAATTCTAACACCAAAACTGGATAATCAATAATAATCAAATCCTATCACACAAACATCAAAATCATTAAACCTAACGTTTATCCAATCTTGATATTCAACCCAATTAGATACAACTATTTGTTCATATTTCTAAATAATATTAAAAAAATTAATTTTAGTTTCCATACTTAATTTAGAGTATACAAATACTCTTTCTGGGTTAGAGACTTACATGATACTACATTTATAGATAGTTGTTTGGTGTTTTTATAAATTAAAATTTTTTATTAGCCCTATAGGAATTAATGACATCACATGGGTTTTCATATAGAATTAAAATAAAAAAATTAATAATATATGAGGCTGAAAGAACATATAGAGGATGTCATGACAGATGTATGCATTTTCTTATCTAACTTTTGTTTCAATGAGACATATAACATATTAACCACTTGATTATTTCATGTTGTTCTTTTATTTTCACTATAATATGATTTGTCATTAATTAATTTTATTAATGGTATTTAATGAATCATTTTATGTTATTTATTTCATGGGGAATATTATTCAAATGATACCATAGCGGTAAGTGATTTCATTTAAAATATCTATTTATTTTTGTGTTTATTAAAAATAAAATATAGTTGAGAGAAATCATTTTTTCTTATTTCATAAAATTAATAATTTTTTATAGTATATATTTTATGGATGTTTCAAATTAAAATACCATTTACACGTCCTTTTAACATAAAAATATCAATAATTCATTTAGGAAAATTAATCATTTTTTCATATTTTGTAAGAAATATATGTCATACATGTCTGTGTTGTATAAAATTGAATTAAATTATATTTTAAATAAATATCCTTTGGTTTTTTTAATTTTTTTTATACACATCATTTAATTTTTCATAAATTTTTTTATTGAAAATTATTATCAATTTCTAAATCAAATAATTTTTAATTCTTTCTTGAAAATTTCAATGAACTATTTGAAATAACA
Source organism: Viscum album (assembly GCA_963277665.1). Classification (NCBI taxonomy): domain Eukaryota; kingdom Viridiplantae; phylum Streptophyta; class Magnoliopsida; order Santalales; family Viscaceae; genus Viscum; species Viscum album. The sequence continues at coordinate 475,796,674 of OY728128.1, forward strand.
TTCCTATGATAAAGTGAATATCATTCAATAATGATCTATCAATGCAATTATGAATCTATTTCATGTTTTGAATTTTATTTTTAAAATAATTTTATCACCAATATTTCATATTTTTTTCATTTTAATATTTTATTTTAAAAGGAAAATATTATTTCCCTAAAAAAATATTACTATAGTAATTTAATGATATTTGTAACAAAAGTTGCCGATTTTTTTAACTATGGATATGATCTAATGATGGAAACTTTATAATTTATCTATATGTGTTATAATGCTGAAATTATAGTTCTCCATATTATTGATTCATTGTAGATAATTTATTACTTATAATGACTTTAAAGAATTAATTTTATTAATAATTAAAAATATATGGAATGAATTTGATGTGAAATTGATGGGTTGGGACCGATTATAAATAACACCTCTATGCATTGATAAGGTTTCTAAGAAAAAATATGTTAATATGGTATCATAAATTATTCTCTAATATAATTCCATTATATTTGTGTTTTTGGAATATGAATTCTCACACAATAATATTGTCTTGGTTTAGAATCCTTGAAAGATATATTATTCCCTTGGTGAGAGGCATTTAATTATTATTTAGTATATATTAGATAATATTTCATTATCAATAATGGATTGAATTAGACATTTCCATTATTACAAATTAATTTTTCATTATTAATTTGTTTGTTATGTTGATATTACTCATGTATGTTCATTAGACACGAGTTATTGATTTAATGGTATGGGTTTCTTTTATCAACACTCAAATATAAATTATTCTGTATTCACTCATGATATTGTCTATTATACATAACCCTTTCTGAGTATCTAATATCACACTTTATTTTAATTATATCCACACAGATATAAAGAATACTATTTTGAATGATACAAATATTGAATGAACGTTTTTGATGATTTGTTTTTATATTTACAAAATAATAAGGCAATAATTTCTATTGCATGTTTGCCTAGAAATATAAACTATTCGATCCATTGGGAAGCGATAGCTTGTAACTAGTAAAAATATAATAATATAACCATCGAAATTGAGAAAATGAGATTTTTTATCCATTGTGGGAATGACAAATGGTTTTATAGAATTAGTTGGGGGATTATTTTAAACACAAATTGATAAGTTTAAAATTATGATCATACATTATATTATTTGAGAATATTTACTTTTATGGGGATTTTTATTAAATTTCTCAATATTCAGGATTTAATGAAATACAATTTCTCTAAAAATATTTAGTGTTGGTTCCTAATTGAAGGAATTGAATAAACACCCATAGATGAGTAACAAATATAAACATGGATATCACTTATAGAATTTAAGATAATCACATAGTCAACCAATTACATTTCACTCATTTGTTTATCTCTGTAGTAATACTTTTGTTCCAATAATTAACTTAATATCTAAGATCATATAAAATCAAACTGTTAAAAATATGTTAAATATTATTTTATAAGAAATTAAATGAGAAAATAAAATTACACCTCCAGATTACATGTAAATCGACGAAACAAAATATCTTAAAAAATTTCATTAATTCCCTAAACTTCTTACTCCCTTAGCCCCTCATATAAGTTTTATAGGACATTGAACTTATGATCATATATAATCTTATAGAACTATGATGGTATCTATAAATATTGGCATAAAATCTCAAGATAATTTCCTAAAATATGAAGTTTTTTAAAAAAACCTTTAATTCCAACTATAATATTATAGAACCCGACTCTTAGATCTGGTGGCAAAATCATAAACAATTTATTTTCAACTATAAAGCTAAAAATAGTTTCCAAACATTTTCTATTAAAACTATCCAATTTCCAAATGGTTAAATTTATCAAATAATTTATAAAATACCTTTTAGGATTAAAGTTTTATATAATATGGAAAAAATATTTCCTAATCATACCCCATGACAATAAATGAAAATTTATACAATTTTACCCGACTTTTATTATTTCAAAATTGATCAGCATCATCATAAATTTGAAATTATTTAACAAAAATAATCATTCAACACCATTCATTAAAACATGTAAAGAAGGAAATACATGGAGTGTGATATCAAATTCAATAAGGGTAAACATAGTAATTACCAATTTAATTTTATCAATTACAATAAGAGTGTATAAGGGTATGGAAATATATTCAATTCTCTTGAGAAAATAAAAAATGTTCTCATACCCATAAATACCTTGATCTTTAAATATTATAAAATAAGAAATTTAAAATGTCACCAGAAATATTAATCATGATCCAAATGATGTAAATATGAATCATTAGAAACATTATAATACCTTGAAAATTAATTAAAAACATTTTTAGTAACATAGTGGATCCATTTTCATAATACCAATTCAGAAACCCTTTTATTTGAATGAACATATTTCCAACACCCAATAAAATCATTAACACTGAATTATAGATCTAAAATTTTTGACACCCTTTAAATATGTTTTATTAGAGTCAAATAGGAGCTATAAATGGGATTAACTATCCGTATAAGCTACATCGAACACACCAATTTCTCTAGAGTTATAATGGGGCTTAGCCATTTGTATACAACTTGTCAAAATCACCCCTAATCTATGATGGGGCTCAACCCATTGTATAAGAAGTATCAGGCTCGTAAATTTCATGTAATTCTAAAGTAAAATTACATGAATTAAACAACTTCATCATAAACCCCACAAAACCTGATTAACACATTGAAGAGAAATGGTTTTCAAATTAATATCATGGAAACATAATTATCTAGTCGAATAGAAACATGATTCAAAAAAAAATATTAGAAATAAAATTAATTAATATAGAGATAGAAGGAGGATGTTATCACTAAAAAATATCAACATTTCAGAAAATATAAAAATGTTTTTTTTGTCTTTCATGAATGTATAAAAATTAAAATATCATTAAATTCATTTTTTTGTAAAATTGCCTTTTTATTTAAATTTTTTTTAAAAAACATAAAATATTAATAAAATAAATTTATTTTAAAACATACTTATATTATTATAAAGGTATACTTTGAAAATAATTTCCAACTTTTAATATTTAAAATTTCATTTTAAATTTTAAAAACACTTTTCAAAACATTTATAATGAACAAATTTTATTGAAAGAATCATATTTCTGATAGAATAGTGAAAATTTAATAATTTTTTTAAAAAAACACTTTCTCAATAATATTATATGAAAAACCATGTATCAAATGAATAATTACATAAATATATAATTAATAAATATCAGAAAAGGTACTACCGGATAATTATATGAGTTTAACATTGAAGATGTAATTATACACAATCACAATAAATTATTTGATTGTAACAAAATAATCTCACCAATTTAATAAAATTGAATCACAATTCGTAATATATAACACCCTTAATTGAAACATATAAAATCATTAGAATAAGAAAAATCATGATATAACTTTTATAAGGGGAAGAATTTACACATCATTAAACATGGTTGGTATATAAGTTAAGAAACATCTCAAATAAGGAAAATTTTGAAAAACAAATCCCTTACTGTATTGGTAATGTTGAAACCATGAACCCAATCTAAGAGAAATAATCAAGTATATATGTAAATACATATTACTCTGTAAATAATAATCATAATATAAATTCAGGGGTATCATATAAACCAAAAAATAAAAAATATGATGAATAAGGCATATATTACACTGAAAAAAGTTAGATGAAATGAAACCCTTACCTTGAATATAATATGTCACACTAGTAATTTATCTTCTTGAATAATAGACATAGGTAAATAATACAATTTCTTGATAAATATATAAATTTTTATTAATAATTGTATTTAACTTATGAAAAAGATAAATATAAATACTTAATCAATTATGTGTAATTCAGATGTTTTGACTATATTATGTTTACGTGTCAAGAATGTCCTTGGTAGGACAACTATGGTAAAATTGGTAAGTATTAAAAAATATAGAATAATAATCATGAAATATTTTCCATATTTATAGATCAATAATTATTTTTGACCATATTATAAAATATTTAATTGAAAAGTTAATTAATGTTACGATCATAGAGACGATAGGTCTTACATATGCATGAGTAATGATTCCAATTCCAAATGAACATTATAGAAAGAACGTATGTAACATTTATCATAAAATAATGATAATTAGATCTTAAATATAATTATATTAAATTATAAATAAAAATATATATCATTATTTCGATGTAAAATGAATCACATCACTTTTAGGTGGTGGTAGTCAACACATCTATGAAGAAGTTGACAATTTTTTCAGTGTGTGGAATGGTAATAAATAAAATGATATTTTATAATATAAAATTATAATTGTGTCATTAATATCATTATAATTTAATTTATATCATATATATTAATTATATTTATCGTCATTAGCTTCTATTTGATATGTTATTGAAAAGAACTTCATGTTTCTTTACGAGATAATAGTCCTCCATACATACAAGCGACCTTATCATATCCCATACGATATATAATGTAATAATTTTGTAAATTATTTAATCAATTAATATGTATTAATTTTTTATGAATATCATATCTATCATATATAAATATTATTTCCATCATAATATCAACCATGAGAGTAGGTAAAGGAAAAACAAGCCCCATTGTTTTGTGAGGTGGTGGCCTATTGTACACAAAAATAGTGATTTGGTAACACATTTGCAAGAATTATTTGAGGATATAGATAAAAAATTAAAATAACAAAATCATATTATATTTAGGAAACATATGATATTATATAATCTTGGTATACTGATAATTTAATGGTCTTTATAAAGAAATAAATCAAAAAATCATGTTGATGAACATTACCTATTATTTAGGTAATTTTTTTTTGTTTTAACCAAGGCCTTTTGTGTATTAATTTCTAAACAAAGATTAAATTATATTATGATAGTTTGTAATTTTGGAGTCTAATTTGGTAGGGGATGGAAAATAAAAAAGCTTTAGAGGTTTGAAGAGGTTTGGTGAGTTGGTTCCTTTATGTAGTTTTTGAGGAGTGGAGATCTTTTCATTACAAAAAAATAAAACAATATTTAGAGTCCTAAAATATATCATGTTCCTCAAATAAGGATAAAATTTCGTTAAAATATGATATATGTTCAAAATATGGCAATTAAATGTGTTTTGGACGAGTTTCGAGGTCAATTTTCAACTTATGATTAATTCTTAACCACTATGTAAACTCATATTTACCTAAATTGCTATAATTAATTTTAATTTTTCCCAAATATTTTTGATAAACGTCATAGTTGAACATAATACAATATAAAAAAAATTCTTATTTCAAATATCTAATTTACTTTTCAATAATTCTTTCAGATAAGTTTTATAATTTATTTTAACGTTAATCTCGCAATCATGTTGATACAAAGTGTTTTTTAGAGAAATATTTTTTAAACAAAAATAAGTCCATATTAAATCAATGAATAATAATATTCATTTAAATAAAATAAAATAATATATAATAATATATATAAATTACATTTATTTAATGATGTTTTCCATAAGTGATCATTTTAATTACTTAAAAATATAAAACCAGATGAAATTCAAAACAGTTTCTACAAAATCCCATGTATAAATAAAAAAATCCTCAATTAAAAGAAAATATAATGTTCATTAAAATTTATTTCTGTAAATTAAATATAAATTATTTATTTAGTGGTTTTTAAAATTTATTTAAAACATATTGGGAATCATAAATTACTTATTTTATTAAAATAAATGTCATTTTTTACAAAAAACATTATATTTTACTATTAAATGAATTTGTTTTACAAAAAATATCTCAAATTTACCCAAATTAAATTTTGATATTATTCTTCCTAATATATATTTCATATTTTCTGATACATTTTACATAAGTGTCAAAATGAAATTTTTAATTAAGTGCACCATTAAATGGGGGAAAATTGACTTTTAGAAAAATAAATCTTTTATGAGTAAAATTGAATTTGTTCTTAAATTATGACAATAAATTATATTAAATATATTTATGATCAATTTACAAAATATATAATATATAGATTTAATTAATACCAGTCAATATTAAAATTCAATTTATCTTAATAAAACAAAATGCATTTGTGTGCATAAAAAATAGTTCTTTATTAAAACATTACCATTAAATTCAATTGGTATTTATTTTCATTTTTAATTAATTTTTATCCAATGAGTTCATTTTACAGACATTTTTACACAATATTTTCAAAATTAAGTTAATCATATTCATTCAATCCAATCAATCTTCTTTGGTGATAATTATCGTGTTAATTAATAATATTAATAGAATATTGATGTCAAGTATGAATCGGTATTTTGTGTAACCTAATTAATAGAATAACCTCAATTGTGTGAAACAGAAGATAAAAATGGTGTTACATATAATGAAATATAAAATATTATCTATGTGTGACACATGTTGTTAATTTTAAAGATGATATTTCATAAAATATCAGTATGTTACAATTGCATTCTTTCATTATGGTGGATCCCATTATAGGAATGTGTGACTCAAGATTGAGGTGTGTGGTTTTTTTCTATAGCCTATTTTGGATAAACAATATTTTAATTTTATTAATTTTTTTCAAAATTAATATGAATTATTAAATTTTATGTGATGAAATATGCTTTTGAGAAAATATTTTTTCCAATACATTGGTAAAAGAAAATATATTTTCACTAAATTGTGAAATTGACTTATGTGTTTTTAATTAAAGAAAGATTTTGATGAAATGGTTTGGAAAATTAATCACATGGGAAGACTTGGGTACATTGGTAGCAGGTGGTGTAATAGGCTGTATCCATTGATAATGTGTGTGTCTGTGTGTGTGTGTGGGTGGGGGGGTTCACCTACGTGGTGTTCCTCTACTCACAATGCCTATTTCTCAAAAGAATTCTTTTATATATTAGTAGGTTCACATTTCATGGTGTTCCTATTCTATATATATTTTACTAAGATAAATTGAGACATGATTCATATGAATTTCTTTTTTTTGGTATGAGTTTCCTAGCTTGTAAAAAAAATTGTGATAATTTGCATGATCTTACTAGTGATTTTTTTTGGTTGGATTGGATTTTCTATAATATGAAATAATTTATTTCATTTTTATTATTTAATATTTGATATATCCTTAGAAATTTCCAAAAAACGATTATTTATAAAATAGTAAAAAGATAATTATTTATAATTATTTTTAGTATAAAAACTAATTAACGAATTATCATCACTTTTTTCCTTCATGTTAAGAATATTTGGCTTTTTAATAGAGACATGATATAGAACACCTAGGTGGGATCATACTTTTAATCCTTTTTAGCTGAAACTCACAAAACCATTTGTTATTTTATAGAACATATTATTTCATTCGATGCATGGAAACGAAATGTGCCTCAGAGAGGTGGTGAGGATTTATTCCAAATATTTATTTATAGTTAGTGGTGAGATTGTGGATGTTTTCCGACACAATCAAATGGTACAGATATATCAGTTTTACTGTTATATTTTCTATTGGACTTGTACCAGGTATATTTTTAGATAATTTTTATTTTCCTCAATTATATTGTATACTTTTTTTGGGAAATATTTCAGATTATCTTTTTATTATCTAATTTATATTCATACATGTATTTCATATTGTTTTCATCATGTTATAAGAAATAATTACTTATGTTTCTTATTCATTCTGATGTGCTAGTATTCCACTTGTGGTGATAAAGAACATACAACAAGTTTGTCATGGTTTGGTCTGGGTTATGGGTTGAGAGGTTATCCAGGTTCAATTATTCAGTAATTTCATTCCAAAAGAAATGAATAAAACATGATGATAATTTCATCACCATATATTATAGTATTTTTGGAATGATAGTGCACCGATGTATTCGATATGGACGTGGCATTGTACCCCATATCATTTCCATCCCTCTACTTGTTCAAGAAAAGTGAAAAAGAATTTATATTATTCAAATACTTATCATCATAAAAAATACAGTAGATATAGGAGTTCCATTATATTGTAATTCTTTTTATAGTAAACAATAAAAGTCAAAAATATTGGTAGTAATGATTCAATAATGATATTAGACCTAGTTCATGCATAAATTATATCGTAATGGATTCAAGTCTATCAATATACGTAATTATCTTGATTCCATAATATCATTATTTATTACCTTACTCAAGCCTACACCTATAAAATGAACTTGAGAAATCAATTTTTTTCTTTTCTCTCTCCTCACATAAAATTTAATGGTGAGTAAGTATATTTTTGGAATCATCTTCTTCATGCATTGTGGATAGTTGATTAGAAAAATATGATAATATGATACACTATACAAGTTGTTTTTCATATAAATTATTTATTCCTTTTTATTTATCATCCTTTATTTCTCTCTGAGGAGGATATTTATGATGTGAGGAGTAGTCAACCTCTAGTAACTACACTAGTTATTAGAATCCGACAAGATCATGGAAAAAAATTTATTTTTTGGAAACCACCATAAAAATTAAAAATATAATGTTTTCTATAATTTTTATAACCGTTAACAAAAATTATCCATATTAGTTTTTTTGGAATGGGTGTAATGTAAAATTTCAATATCAGATTGAAGATTTATTATTATTATTGGAATAGACCTGATTCCCACTACATGATTTATTGAAAATTAATTTTTTTTACATATAAAATTCACCTGATTTATCTAATAAAAATATTCTTATCAGATATAAAAACATAAGCAAAGGGGATTAGGATTTAAAAAAATCACTATCATAGAAGCAAAGCATCATCACCTCTGGGGATCCATGTACCAGGTGTGGAATGAGGATATTGTGTGAATTAATTAAGCATAAAGAATAATCAAACATCTAAATTGTTCATATAAATGATGTGATCAATTTTTCCTTCACATAAATGAGTGTTACTTGATGTATAAATATTCATAAATTAAGAGATCATCGAACAAAGGTTAAATAATTCATAGGAATGTTGATTTGTGAAGTTATGTTTCTAGCAAAGAGAATAGAATAATCATTTTTCATTTTGACGATAACCACATCTCTTTACCATCGATCTGCAATCTCATTATTTGATCTATTTCATTGATAGAGGACGTCCCCATATAGGATGTGGGAAGGAAGAGAGTGGATATCTCAAAATTGTGGGAATGAATACTCCGATAAAATTGAGCTCCACATATCATATATATAAGAAATTAAACATTGATAAAGGATTTCCTGAAACCCAAATATATTAACTCCTAAATAAAAAATAAACAAACCATTATGATGATGTATCTATGTAATAAAAAATTTTATATTTTATCACATATTTTTAATTTATAATAAAAATATAATGTGATAAATCTGGGAGATTAACTAGACTTTTAATATCCACAATATTTAAAAACCTTGAATATTAAAAAAATATTAATCTGTATAAGATTTCACCAGTTAATCACATAATACATTTAGAATAGTTTGAATATAGAAATTAAAAAAATAATTTTATACTCAACTACTAATGGGTTTTAATTTTTTTCGGTATTTTATATTTTTTTATCAAATCTTGGATCCCATTATCAAGCCCACCATGTCCAATAGTCCTATTCATTAGAACATGGAAGTCTCTTGAATATAATAATTGGAATGACCCTCGTTGTCCTTATTTCAATTGTATTGATTACTATTCACTGGCCAACAAAATAGTTTAGCAACCCATCAAGCCTCCCAAATTAATATTTAATATATAGTGCAATGACTTCCAATCAATGAACGCATGCCATCAAATTAAATCTATTTGTCTCGCTTTATCTCGTAAATTGTGATGTAAATATTTTTTCGTAATCCATGACTTATTTTTTACATAATGAAATCTATAGATATACATTAATTGTTCTACTATGGTCATGGATTTAATGAATTTACTATTATCTAGATCAATAAGGCTTATGGAATCAGTTCCAAAACATGAAAGTGCTAAATTATATCATGATCATTCAACCAATTCCATACTAATAACGATTCACCCAGTACAAGATAACTCATATAATATTCAACGATTTTTTTCTTTAGTATATAGTGAATAGGAATATATGTTATTAAAAACATCATAAAACTATTTTCTACTTCTCTTACACCCCATGGGAAAAAATAAAACAATACTCATCCATTTGTATGACATACCATCGCCCAAGGGTAGTGTGATTAATTTTCCGTAACCAATATCATAGATTGTTATCATAATAGGTTTAAGGTTTATATATGATATTTATTAATTTGTAATTCCTCATTAATATTAGTATAATATCTACCATCATACCTTCTGTTCCATTGTAAGGAGGTAATGTTTCTCGGGAGTACATGTGGACTACAACATCCACAAAGTTGTGTGATTAATTTTCAATTTATGAATTACATTGATATTAATAAGAATATATTTAAAAAATATATATGATATATATTATATTATAATGATTTTATATTGGTTAATTAATTTTTTATTTTTTTCCTCACATTAATCAAAATCTAAAAATAGGGTTCATGAGAATGTAGGACCAACCCACTCCATGAATGATATAATTATTTTTTTCTACGTTTAAACCATATGGTATACTGTAAAAATTTATCTAATGAGTATATATAATATTTATATCATAATTTAAAATCATTATATGATGGAAACGAGATTAATTTAAAGGAAAAATAACTCTAGAACCGAAATTCTCATGAAAAAAATGAAATTGTTTATGTTATTGACAATGATATTAAGAAAGAGTCATTAAAAATGAATTTGTAAATGTTATAATTCGATCACATATGATATTATATGTTTTTATTTGGCTCTATTATATATCTTTGTGTATTTTAGTCATTGATTTTTGAGTGTTTTAAAGTACTGATTTCGTATTTAATTGTTTAATCTTCAAATTTAGAATGTATTAACTTGTTTTATAATTTGTAGTAGGAAATGATGAATCAATAAAAAATGAATTAAAAGGGGAGAAATTACGAGGAAAACCCCCTTGCTACCCTGGATTTTTGAATATAGAGAAATGGGGAAAACTAGACAATGACATATTACACAACAATTAATGAAATTACATATCATGAATTTTTCAAAAATAATATGTCATGTATTAAAATTCATGACATCCATACATGGCATGAAATTTTTCACGTGATGATTTTGAAAAATATTTCACCAAGAATCTTAATGACTGAAATTTGAAGGGTTAAATGTCATGTAACCTAGTGACACATCGTGATGTTGGAAACACAGTGAAAAATAATGTGCCCACAGAGTAGGCTTTTATGGGGGTTTCTTATAAATAAACCCCTTGACCACCATTCCAACAAACTCTAGGAACAATGGAGACCATATGACACAAATAGAATGTGTCTAGATGACTAAGTGATGATTTGGAGTCCTAGTTCACCACTTTTGTTCTCCAACAATCTTCCTTGAGTATCCATGTTTCTCCTTCTCATCATTCCTAGAATGACTGAGTAGTCTTCTTTGTGATAGGTGATGGAATTTTAAAGGTATGTGATGTTTAAAGATTATTTCATATATTCTATTCCCATATTTGATTGTTAAAAACCCTTTTCTAAAACCCAAATCTATTTGTTTTTCAATTGAATGACCATTCCGTGAAAATTGCGGAGTTTAATTTAATTTTACCAATTATTCGACTTAGTTGTTTTATTTACATTTTTTAATCTGGGTTGGTTTTGTTTGAATATTGTTTCAGGTCACCTATTTATGTAATAGAACATTGTATATGTCCATTCCAATGGGGAAATCATGTGAATAAGGCATGTTACCAAGACCAAAAAGCCTTGTAATCCCAATTCTAACACCAAAACTGGATAATCAATATTAATCAAATCCTATCACACAAACATCAAAATCATTAAACCTAACATTTATCCAATCATGATATTCAACCCAATTAGATACAACTTATTGTTCTATATTTTTAAATAATAAAAAAAATTAAATTTTGTTTCCATAATTAATTTAGAGCATACAAATACTCCTTCTAGGTTAGATAATTATTTGATACTACATTTATAGATAGTTGTTTGGTGTTTTTATAAATTAATAATTTTTATTAGCCCTGTAAGAATTAATGACATCACATGGGTTGTCATATAGATTTAAAATAAAAAATCTATAATATAAGAGGATGAAAGAACATACAAAGGAGGTCATGCCAGATGTTTGCATTTTCTCATCTAACTTTTGATTCAATGAGACATATAACATATTAACCACTTAATTATTTCATGTTGTTCTTTATTATCACTATTATATGATTTATCATTAAACAATTTTTTTAATAGTATTTAATGAATCATTTTATGTTATTTATTTCGGGGGAATATTATTCAAATGATACCATAGCGGTACGTTATTTAATTAACAATATCTTTTTATTTTGTTGTTTATTATTACTAAAATTTAGTTGAGAGAAATTATGTTTTCTTGTTTCATAAAATTAATAATTTTTTTGAGTATATATTTAATGGATGTTTCAAATTAAAATACCATTTACATGTCCTTTTTACATAAAAATATCAATAATTCATTTAGGAAAATTAATAATTATTTCCAATTTTGTAAGAAATTGTTGTCATCCATGTCTGTGTTTTATAAAATTGTATTAAAGAATGTTTTTAATATATATCCTTTGGGTTTTTTAATTTTTTGTACACATCATTGAATTTTACCTAAATTTTTTTATTGAAAAATTTTATCAATTTCTAAATCAAAAAATTTTGACTTCTTTCATGAAAATTTAAAAGAACTGCTTGAAATAAAATTCATATAATAAAGTGAATATCAATCAATAATGGGTTATAAATGAAATTATGAATCTATTACATGTTTTTAATTTTATTTTTAAAATAATTTTATCACCAATATTTCAAAAAAAATCATTTTAATATTTTATTTTAAAAGGAAAATATTATTTCCCTCGACATATATTATTATTGTAAATTAATGATATTTATTACAAAAGACACCCATCTTTGTTACTGGGGATATGATCTAATGATGGAAACTGTATAATTTATCAATATGTGTTATGATGATGAAATTATAGTGCTTCATATTATTGATTCAATTTAGGTAATTTATTACTTATAATGACATTGAAGAATTAATTTTATTAATAATTAAAAATATATGGAATGAATTTGATTTGAAATTGATGGGTTGGGATGATTATAAACATCGCCTCTATGCATTGATAAGGATTCTAAGAAATAATATATTTTTATGGTATAATACATTATTCTTAAATATAATTCCATTATATTTGTGTATTGGGAATATGAATTCTCACAAAATTATATTGTCATGGTTTATAATACTTGAAGGAAATATTATTCCATTGGTGAGAGGAATTTAACTATGATTTAGTATATATTGGATAAGATTGCAGTATCAATAATGGATTGAATTATACATTTCCATTATTAAAAATTAATTTTTCATCATCAATTTTTTCATTATGTTGATATTACTCATGTATATTCATTAGACACATGTTATTGTTTGAATGGTATGGGTTTATTTTATCAAAAATCAAATGTAAATTATTCTGTATTCACTCATGATATTGTCTATTATACATAACCCTTTCTGAGTATCTAATATCACCCTTTACTTTAATTATATTCACAAATATATAAAGAATACCATTTTTAATTATACAAATATTGAATAAACGTGTTTGATGATTTGTTTTTATATTTACAAAATAATAAGGGAATAATTTATATAGTATGTGTTGGTCAGAGTGGACACTCAAGAGGGGGGTGAAGTGAGTTCCCATTAAAATTTCTGCTAAAAACAATTTCTATTAAAATCCCTCAATTTCAAAAATAGATGACACTGTAGTGAATTTATACAGATTATAAAGGTTTAATTAGTTTCTCAAAGATTGATTAGTTCCCAGTTAACTTAATCTTAGGATTAATTTAACTTTTGAAACTAACTTACCGGTTTACAATAAATATAAACACTTGCGAGTTTAACTATCAAAGTAGATTTGAAAATAAATTATATTTCAAAGTAATAACAGCGGAATATGAAATAAATATGCACTGTATGGATATAAACTTTAACTAAAAACATAGAGGAGTTAACCAAGAGGTTCAGTTTCAAGTCGAGACTTAGTCCTCTCAAAAGTCTATATAAGGATGATCCACACCCTGGATCGGGGTTCAACAGTTTACAACTGTACAGGTCCACGACCTCTACCACTATTATTCGTGGGAAACAAAACAACAACAACTAGCTATCCAGGTCACACACAACCTCTACCACTATCCACAGTGGGAAAATGAATGAAAATATAGTGAGTGAGGATTTACAAATCCTCCAGTTAAGGTTCAGGAGACAGTGTGTGTGTAAAATACAACAGATAACACACACTGCTCATAATGTAAAAAGTAAATCACAGAGATAAAGATTTATAGATTAGAAAAGGCTCTAGTGATCTTCGTGCAGATCTTGACTCCTTCTGTTGATTAGAAATCATTCTGAGTCTACTTCTGGTTTTTGTCTGGAAAACAGAGTATCATCTGTTTCCTTGACTTCCAGGATCAGCTTGCTTATCGGCTCAAAGAATGAAGAGTTTTGTGTAGTTCTTCTTTAGCATAGATTCCTCGACGTATGCTCTATTTTCTGGTGGCTGGTAGGAGTAGTCTCGTGAGTGCAAGTTCTCCAGTTGTTCTTGGCACGTTTTGAGCTTGGTCGCAAGTGTGTTCTGTGTGCTCGATCTCTTCAAGTCTATTGTCTCTCACTCATTTTGATACATACACAATGTCCTTTTTATGCCTTTTTTTGTCTTTCTAAGAAGAAGGAATGATTATGCTTTTTGATCGAACTTGGTACGGTTTCTTGAAATGGAAACATAAATCATGTAATAACATTAAATGCATCAAAAGTAACAAATGTAACCGTTAGTATAATAAACAAATAGTGTCGAGTTCATTATAGGTAGTCGTCTGTTTGTAGACGTGTACGATTGACTCAGTGTGGGATCTTCCATCGTTATCTCTTCAAAATCTTATCGGTGGCTATTATCGGTAGCTCTTATCGGTAGCTCTTATCGGTAGCTCTATGCATCGGTAGCTCTGTGCCCATCGGTAGCTCTGGCTATCGATAGCTCTGGCTATCGGTAGCTCTGGCTATCGGTAGCTCTGTCTATCGGTAGCTCTGGCTATCGGTATCTCTGGCTATCAGTAGCTCTGGCTATCGGTAGCTCTGGCTATCGGTAGCTCTGGCTATCGGTAGCTCTGTGTCCATCGGTAGCTCTGTGTCTATCGGTCGCTTTGTGTCCATCGGTAGCTCTGTGTCCAGCGGTAGCTCTGGTTATTGGTAGCTCTAGCTATCGGTAGCTCTGGCTATCTGTAGCTCTGGCTATCGGTAGCACTCTGTGTCTTATGCAAAGCACATCAAATTGACTTAGAACTGTTTCAAGGCTTGTATAAACTAGGATAATCGAGATTAACATAAATCAGAGATTATTTAAACATTATTATTAACTTGATCACTGATTTGAATGAATTAAAATGTAGATCAACAGTAATTGAGAATAGCATAATATATGAACACATAATTGGGATTATCAAAATAGGTGAGGTCAACAATCTCCCCCTTTTTGATAATCACAACTTATGATATGACCAAAAATAGTGAGAATATAGTACAAGAGAATATAACATTTATATTCGAATTTCTCAAAGAAATCAGTATCAGTGGAAATAGAGGAAATAGTAATAGAATGAGATAGATCAAAAATTATCATAGTTAGTATTAAATACAATAGTATCATAGATAAGCTTTGAATGAATTGGTACCAAATAAGGAAATGTAAGAATAGTATCAAAGGCTCAAATTTCTCCCCTTTGATATTTCTCCCCCTCTCTTTATATTTTCTCCCCCTTTCTTTATATTTTTCTCCCCCTTTGTGATAATAAAAAAGTGGGAAAGCAGACATAGAAAACTGATAAACAGAGATAGTGTAAAGAAAATCATTTGTATTAGACCAGAAAAAACTTACATAAACATAAGTGAAAAGAAGAAAGAAAAAAATTCCTATCAAACAGCCTGGCCACTTTAGCAATCCTGATCTTCAACATGAGATCTTCCTTGTGGATTAGAAGAGGATGCAGGAGGTGAGGATGTGGGTGAGGGCTTTGGAATTCCAGAAATGATCACAGGAGGCTGAGCCACTGATACAGTGCCTTTCCTGTATGGGGAAGTTTGTTGAGTGATCATAGGTGTGAGGCTTCTAATGTCCTGAGTAGGAGTCATCTGGACGGGAGACTCAGTAGAGGCAGAGGCAGGCAAGGCAGGAGGGACAATGACTAGTCTGGCATCAACATGAAAAAAGGGCCGCAACAGATTTCTGAAATCCATAATGATTCCTCCTACTCTTTTCATAGGAGATATAAAATCATCTTTGTTCTCCATTAATTTTTCTAAGGAAGGAGTCAGCTGCCTTAGCTTGCTCACTTGTTCTCGGAAGGCTTGAGTTACAGGGGGTAACTTCATGTTTTCCAACATCAGCTTGAAATGATGGTTGAGTTGTTTCTTGGTAAAAATCCTTTTGAAATAATAATCCACCTTGTTCTTCATTTCCTCCTGAGAGGCAGAGGCCTCTTTCATATGGTCATGGACGATTTTCACTATTTCCCTGACTGAATCTCTTGTAGAGAGCACTACTCGGCTTAGATCTGATCAGTCCACAGATCCACTGGTTGAAATAGAACCAAGCTACTCCATCATAGCTCGTAATTGATTCAAATCAAATGCAGGTTTTGAAGCTAGAGGACCAACTGAGAAAGATACAATTTCATTGAAACTTTTGGTCAAACCACTAATCAGAGTTTTCAGTTGAGAGTCTTGATTTTTAACATGATCCATTATAGAAGATTTGAAATCTTCAAATACTGAGACCATTTGTCTTACAACACTTTTCACATAGGCTAAATCCTTATCAGCTTGAGTCTTTGAGCTCATGTAAGAATCTAAAGCAGTAACAAACTTCATTAAGGCTTCAAGATCTGCTTCTATTCTAGAAGATTGGGTCTGGCACTCTTTGACTGCTTCCATTAGCTCACCCATAAAAGTTGAAAGATTGAAACCAAGAGAAAGCTCAAGAGATTGTTCTAACAACTTCATTTCTTCACGAAAACAGTGCTTCATCTTACCAACTGAGGCACTGAAGGATTCTTTCAGCTCATGCTTTAGGGATTCGAGATCAGACGCTGTAACAAAATCATTAGGAGCAACTGTAGTAGATACTCTTGCAGAAGCTAAACTGATTATAGAATCATTCATGACTGATTGAATCGAGGATGCTAAAAAAGATTCCATTGTCTTTACTTCTTCTACAAAACTGACTTTGAGATTTTCTTTCAGCACATCTAAATCATGTACTTGGACCACATCATCAGGTAATAACTCAGAATTGATGTCATAGCTGATCTTTGGTCTATTCAAGGATACTTCATTATCCGAATCGGGATAATGCAAACTACAGACTATAAAACCTAGGTCTTCTACCCAGTCTTCAATCTCAACAACCACTGTAACATTTCCATGATTGGAATGATGGTCCCCCTCAATGGGTGAATTCTTATGTACAACAACTACATTCTCTGCTGGTCTTTCTTCATCAGAATCTTCCACAAAAACTTCCATCTCAGCAGCAGTAATAAGATTTTCTGGAAAAGGTACTGCTTCTTCTCATTCTTTTTCTACTTCAGCAGTAGGCACAACTGAGTTTCCAATCAATGGACTCAGACTCAACCTAGCAGAATCAGACTATTCAGATACAATCTCTTTTTCTCCTTCTTGCTGAGGAACTGGCTGGTCTTCCTCATTAATAGATAACACTTCCTCTACTTTTCCTTTTCTTGAGTATACAAACTCAATAACAGGACTTGGGGGAAAGTCTGGATCTCCTCCAATATCCATAGGAGTTTCTCTCTCTTCTTCTTCTTCTGACTCATCACTGTACTCGGGTTCCTCTTCATCAGGTCCTAAACCTGGATATCTTTTATCCTTTATCCTTGAAGGATAATCCATAGGATTAAATTTATCATAGACCTTCTGGTCATCACTGACCCATTCTCCTTTCCCCGGGTTCCAATTGATTTTCATGTACATACAAACTGTAGTAGTGATACAGAAGTTATTCTTAACTACAACTATCTCATCCTGAGACTCAGCTATCCCTTTCACTTTTATCATCACAGAGATCATTTTGGAAAAGAATAAAGCATTAGTCTTTGATTTTGGCCAAATCATGTCTTCCATTTGACTCAACAGCAGTCTACACAGATTAACTTTCACACCATGTCTTAACAGATGTAGAAGATAAATATATTGATATCTCAGATTAGAAAAATCTCCTCTCCTCGATATCAAAACATGTTGAATAAATTTGAAAAGCAATATGTTCTCTCCATCCAATTCAGTAGCAACCACTTTCCTTTGACTTCCATTACTCGTTAGTTCTTTTAAAGTGGTCTCATAGTCAAAGATGTTACTGGTAGGTGGAATTTCTCTTGAGACATACCCGGATACACCTTCATGGGGGACTTTTAAACAATCAGCCCACTCTACTGAAGAAAACGACATTTCTCTTCCATTTAAAAAAGAACTTACCCGATTCTCATTCTCAGACTTCTCGAAGCTTACGAATTCATAGAACTGTTTCACTAACTTCGGGTAGTAGGGACCATTGTTATTTGAAAAACAATCTACCCATGTATGATCTTCCAGAATTTCAAGCACCAACGACTTGATTGGTAGTATCCAATCTACGCATATCTCCTTTTCAATCACAATATATCTATTCTGCAAATGAGGGTTTACTGGTCGCTTTCCCAACCTAGTTCTGACATTACTTCCACTAGCTTCTTGCTGCACTTTCTGCTTCTTTGTTTTAGGCTCTACACTGTCATCTCTGCTGGCAGGAATCTTGGTTTTTTCCATCGCGGATTTAGGGTTCTCAGTCGATTAGGGAGCTAAGATTCGAAGGTGAAAGGTTTTGTGTCCGGTGGAGTGAGAAGCGGCTTAGGATTAGTTTTATTATGTAGGAATCATAAATAAACGAATAAAGTAAAATAAAATAAAAATAAAACGATTCATATTCTTGGCGGCAGATAGAAGTTTTAAAAAATTGCATCGGTGAGAATTTATCATCGGTGAGAATTGATCATCGGTGAGAATTTCAACATCGGTGAGAATTTCAACATCGGTGAGAATTTCAACATCGGTGAGAATTTCAACATCGGTGAGAATTTCAACATCGGTGAGAATTAAACATCAGTGAGAATTTCAACATCGGTAAGAATTTCAACATCGGTGAGAATTTCAACATCGGTGAGAATTTCAACATCGGTGAGAATTTCAACATCGGTGAGAATTTCAACATCGGTGAGAATTTCAACATCGGTGAGAATTTCAACATCGGTGAGAATTAAACATCCCCAGCTCGTGCCTAATATAACTTAACCTATCAGAACCTAAAGGTTTAGTGAAAATATCGGCCAATTGATGTTCAGTGCCAATATATTCAAGAGTAATATCACCTTTTTGATAATGATCTCTCAGAAAATGATGTCTTACATCTGTGTGTTTGGTTCTAGAGAGAGATACAGGGTTCTTAGATATGTTTATTACACTAGTGTTGTCATAGTTAATTGAATCATGTTTAAACTCAAATCCATAGTCCAATAAAGTGTGTTTCATCCGCAGAATTTGTGCACAACAACTACCAGCAGCTATATACTCTGCTTCGGTAGTAGAAAATGAAACTGAGTTATGTTTATTACTACACCAAGACACTAGGGATTTCCCAAGTAAATGACATGTTTCAGATGTGCTCATCCTTTCTAACTTACATCCAGCAAAGTCAGCATCTGAATAGCTAGTTAGGTCAAATGATTGTCCTTTTGGATAAAACAAACCTAAATTTACAGTATGCTTAAGATATTTAAAAATCCTTTTAACAGCCAGTAAATGTGATTCTTTCAGATTAGCTTGAAATATAGAGAAAATACATACACTGAACATAATTTCTGGTCGACTAGCAGTAAGATAAAGTAAGATCCCAATCATACCTATGTAATTGATTTGATCCACTGGTTTCCCAGCTTCATCTGTATCCAACTTACAGGTAGTACTCATAGGTGTATCATTTTCCTTAATACTATCCAACCCAAAACGTTTTAAAAGATATTATGTATATTTAAATTGATTTAAAATAATTCCATCTCTATTTTGAAAAATTTGAAAACCAAGAAAATACTTAAGCTCTCCCATTAAGCACATTTCAAATTCATTTTGCATACTTTTTGAAAAATCAGTACATAAAGAGTGTTTAGAAGATCCAAATATAATATCATCAACATAGATTTGTACAACTAAAACATCTTTAGAAATTATTTTAATAAAAAGAGTTGGATCAGCAATCCCTTTAGTAAATCCTTTTGAAATTAGAATATTGCTGAGTCTATCATACCAAGCTCTTGGAGCTTGTTTTAAACCATATAATGCTTTAGAATTTTTAAAAACTTGATTTGGAAAATGAGGGTTTGTAAATCTTGGTGGTTGTTCCGCAAAAACATCATCAATTATAAAACCATTTAGAAATGGACTTTTGACATCCATTTGATATAACTTGAAATTCAGATGTGATGCATATGCATGTAAGATCCTAATATCTTCCAGTCGAGCTACAGGTGCAAAAGTTTCTCCATAGTCTATACCCTCGTCTTGACTATATCCCTGTGCATCTAGTCTAGCTTTGTTTCTAACTATGTTTCAAGATTCATCAACTTTATTTCTAAAAACCCATTTTGTGCCTATTTTCAAGGTGTCCCTGGGTCTATCAACTAATTACCAGACATTGTTTCTTTCAAATTGATTTAACTCTTCTTGCATGGCTATTACCCAGAATTCATCATTGATAGCATCATTGATATTTTTGGGTTCTAGTTGTGACAGAAATGCTTGATGTTCAACCTGGTTCCTTAGAGAAGCTCTAGTTTGTGTTCCTCTATCAAGATTACCAACAACAGCATCTAAAGGATGATTCTTTAGAATCTTAGTCGATTTGGTAAAGGTTGGACTAGAAACTTTAGGTTCATCTATAGTTTCGGGATCATCAAAAGTAGATTCTGGAAAAAGTCCAGAACATGATGTTTTTATAACAGGTTATTTAGATTTATCATTAAGGTCCAGAATAGACAAATCTTCTTCAAGATTCTCAAGAGAGGATTTAGGCTCATGTGGAACAGTTTCATCGAATTTGATGTGAACAGATTCTTCCTCACATTTGGTTCTCTTATTGAAAACCCTATAAGCTTTACTTGAAATAGATTATCCCAGAAAAATTCCTTCATCAATCATGGATGAAAATTTGTCAAGATTGTCTTTGATATTGAGAATAAAGACTTTACAGCCAAAAACTCTGATGTAGTTAACCTTAGGTTTCCTACGGTTCCACAACTCGTAAGGAGTCCTCTTAAGAACAGGTCTGATCAAGACTCTATTGATAACCTAACAAGTTGTATTAACAGCTTCAGCCCAAAAGCAAATAGGCAGTTCATATTCATTGAGCATGGTTCTAGCTATTTCTTGAAGGGTTCAGTTTCTCCTTTCTACTACACCATTTTGTTGGGGTGTCCCAGGGGCAAAGAAATTGTGACTATAGACATTGTGTGAGCAGTAAGATTCAAACTCATGATTTTCAAACTCATGACTATGATCACTTCTTAGGGTTTTAATCTTATATCCACTAAGGTTCTCTACATACTTGGAATATTTATCAAAGTAAAGAAAAGCTTCACTTTTGTGAGCTAGAAAGTATACCCAAGTATATCTAGAAAAGTCATCTACAAGGACATAGACATAATTCTTCCCATTTAAAATAGAAACTCTTGATGGTCCAAACAAATCCATGTGAACCAACTCAAGTGGTTGAGAAGATGAGACTTCTTTATTTGATTTAAAAGAAACATTGTGTTGTTTTCCCTTTTCACAGGGATTAAACACTTTTTCATTTGGGAATTCTAATTTAGGTAAGTCTCTAACTAAGTTTTTCCTAGCCATTTTTCTGAGTGAGTGACTTTTGCAGTGTCCTAATCTTTTATGCCATAGCCAAGATTCTTTATGAAAAGCATTCAAATAAGAAATATTTTGTTTGGATAAAGAATTTAAATCAACAGCATAAACATTTTCATTCCTTAGAGCAGAAAATACTAAAGAATTTTTGGAGTTAAAAACATCACATGAGTCATTTTCAAACTTGACATTGAAACCATCGTCACATAATTGAGATATACTAAGAATGTTATATTTAAGTCCATCAACGAATAAAAATTTAGAAATTAATACTGAGTCAGTGTTACCAATCTGGCATAGGCCGATGATTTTTCCTTTAGAGTTGTCACCAAAGGTGACATGACCTCCATCAACCTTTATTAAGCTCTTAAAGCAAGAATAATCTCCAGTCATGTGTCTTGAGCACCCACTGTCTAAATACCATATCTTCTTGTGACAACTCTTCAAGCAGGTCTCCTATAAAATAGATTTAAACAGGAAATGACTTTGGTACCCAGATTTTCTTGGGTCTAGATAGGTTAGCAATCAGGGCTTTAGGTACCCAGATTTGTTTTATTGGTTTTATACAATTAACAGAAGTAACATATTTTGAAAGATAGACTTTATTTGGTCTATAACCATATGAATATCCTGTTGAAGCATATGAATTTCCAAAACTGGAACTAGCAATATTTTTTTCAGACATAGGAATAAATCGGGTTCTAGTGACCTGTCTCTCTCCTGGTTGGTATCCTAAACCAGTAGCATATCTAGGTGCAACTTTCTTTCCTAGAATTTGAGTTAGAGCATCCTTTCAATTTGTGAATTTTTCTAAATCCTTTCTAAGTTGCTCATTTGACAGTTTCAGTTCTATATTTTCCTTTAGTAGTTGAGCATTCTTTTCCTTTTCTATATCAAGATCAGATTTATGCTTAACACTTAAAGCATACTGTTTCTTTAAACCTTTGTATTTGTCTTTAAGCTCATTAAAGGTTTCTTCCAACATATCACAATACTCAAATAGTTCAGATTTTGACATGTTTTCCGAATTAGAATCATCTCCAGAATAATATAAATTTAAAACAGGAGTGTCAGATGATACCTCAGAAGTATTTTTCATGAAACACATGTTGGCTCGATTCCTTTCAGAGTCCAAAGATTCGGCTTCACTAGTGCTGTCTTCTGAAGCACTCCATGTAGCCTTAATGTATTTCTTGTACTTATTGTCTTTATAATCATATTTCTTTTTGAATTTTAACTTTGGACAGTCTGCTTTGATATGTCCTTTTCGCTTGCATTCATAGCAGACAACTTCATCAGTTATGTCAACCTTCTTCCAATCCTTTTTCCATTTGCCTTATTGATCATACTTTCCTTTGTAATTTGTTTTCATAAAGAATTTCTTTTTCCTATAAAACTTCTTGAATCTCCTGGCTATTTGAGCCATCTCAGCATCACTGTCAGATGCTGAATTTTCACTTGTTGAACTCTCAGTCTCCATTTGTAGTTTATCCTTGTCTTTACTCTTAAAGGCAGTAGTTTTAAACGCTACAGATTTTCTTTTGGGTTCCTCATCTTCTTGTTTATTTACTTTAAGATCATCTTCATACATCATCAGCTTACCAATTAACTCCTTGACAGGCAGTGCTCCAATGTCACAAGATTCTCTAATTGAAACGGATGTACCTCTCCATCTATCTATCAAACATCTCAGTATTCTCATAATTTGTTCTTTTGCAGGAACAATATTTCCGAGTGAGCTCATTGTGTTTACTATCTCATTGAACCTGAGATACATGTCAGAAATAGGTTCATCACGCTTAATTTTGAAATTATCATATTTAATAGTATAAGTGTTTATTCTCATTTCTTTAACATTAGTTGTTCCTTCATGAGAAACAGCCAAGGTATCCCAAATTTCAAAAGCAGTTTTTCATGCAGAAATTCTGTTGAATTCTTCATCTCCTAGAGCACAATACAGAGCATTCATAGCTTTACAATTATTATTGTAAGCAGTCTTTGTAGGTTCATCCCAAGTAGATCTATCAGTAGTGGGAATTTTGTATTCAAATTCAATAGCAGTCCAAATATCAAAACTCGTGCTTTCTAGATGAATTTTCATTTTATGTTTCCACTGAGCATAGTTATTTCCATTAAAGAAATGTGTCTGGTTAGTAGCAACACCCTCATGTCTATTATCCATTATAAACAAAATTTAAAGAGATAAAAATTTCGAAATAATAAAAATTTTATGAACTTTAAAATACAACTAAATCACAGTTGAAAACAGAGTAAATTAGAAGATATTAACCACCCTTTGATACCAAATGTTGGTCGGAGTGGACACTCAAGAGGGGGGTGAATTGAGTTCCAATTAAAATTTCTGCTAGAAACAATTTCTAATAAAATCCCTTAATTTCAAAAACAGATTAAACTGCAGTGAATTTATAAAGATTATAAAGGTTAAATTAGTTTTTCAAAGATTGATTAGTTCTCAGTTAACTTAATCTTATGATTAATTTAACTTTTTAAACTAACTTACTGGTTTACAATAAATATAAACACTTGCGAGTTTAACTATCGAAGTAGCTTTGAAAATAAATTATATTTCAAAGTAATAGCAGCGGAATATGGAATAAATATGCACTGTATGGATATAAACTTTAACTAAAAACACAGCGGAGTTAACCAAGAGGTTCAGTATCAAGCCAAGACATAGTCCTCTCAAAAGTCTATATAAGAATGATTCACACCCTGGATCGGGGTTCAATAGTTTACAACTGTCCAGGTCCAAGACCTCTACCACTATTATTCATGGGAAACAATACAACAGCAACCAACTGTCCAGGTCACACACAACCTCTACCACTATCCACAGTGGGAAAATGAATGAAAAGATAGTGAGTGAGGATTTAAAAATCCTCCAGTTAAGGTTCAGGAGACAGTGTGTGTGTAAAATACAACAGATAACACACACTACTCGTAATGTAAAAAGTAAATCACAGAGATAAAGATTTAGAGATTAGAAAAGGCTCTAGTGATCTTTGTGCCGATCTTGACTCATTTTGTTGATTAGATTTCGTTATGAGTCTTCTTCTGGTTTCTGTCTGGAAAACAGACTATCATCTGTTTCCTTGACTTCCAGGTTCAGATTGCTTATCAGCTCAAAGAATGAAGAGCTTTGTGTAGTTCTTCTTTAGCATAGATTGCTCGACGTTTGCTCTATGTTCTGGTGGCTGGTAGAAGTAGTCTCGTGAGTGCATGTTCTCCAGTTGTTCTTGGCACGTTTTGAGCTTGGCCGCAAGTGTGTTCTGTGTGCTCGATCTCTTCAAGTCTATTGTCTCTCACTCATTTTGATACATACATGATGTCCTTTTTATGCCTTTTTTTGTCTTTCTGATAAGAAGGAATGATTATTCTTTTTGATCGTACATGGTACGTTTTCCTGAAATGGCAACATAAATCATTTAATAACATTAAATGCATCAAAAGTAACAAATGTAACCGTTAGTATAATAAACAAATAGTGTCGAGTTCATTATAGGTAGACGTTTGTTTGTAGACGTGTACGGTTGACTCGGTGTAGGATCTTCCATCGGTAGCTCTTCAAACTCTTATCGGTGGCTCTTATCGGTAGCTCTTATCGGTATCTCTGTGCATCGCTAGCTCTGTGCCCATCCGTAGCTCTGGCTATCGGTAGCTCTGGCTATCGGTAGCTCTGGCTATCGGTAGCTCTGGCTATCGGTAGCTCTGGCTATCGGTAGCTCTGGCTATCGATAGCTCTGGATATCGGTAGCTCTGGCTATCGGTAGCTCTGGATATCGGTAGCACTGGCTATCGGTAGCTCTGTGTCCATCGGTAGCTCTGTGTCCATCGGTAGCTCTGTGTCCATCGGTAGCACTAGCTATCGGTAGCTCTGGCTATCGGTAGCTCTAGATATCGGTATCTCTGGCTATCGGTAGCTCTCTGTGTCTTATGCAAACCACATCTAATTGACTTAGAACTATTTCAAAGCTTGTATAAACAAGGATAATCGAGATTAACATAAATCAGAGATTATTTAAACATTATTATTAACTTGATCACTGATTTGAAAGAATTAAAATGTAGATCAACAGTAATTGAGATTAGCATAATATATGGACACATAATTGAGATTATCAAAACAGGTGAGGTCAACAGTATGTTTACCTGGAAAAATAAACTATTCGATCCATTGGGAAGAGATCGCTTGTAACTATTAAAAATATAATAATATAACCATCAAAATTGAGAAACTAGAATTTTTTATCCATTGTGGGAATGAGAAATTGTTTTATATAATTATTTGGAGGATTATTTTAAATAAACATTGATAATTATAAAATTATGATCATACGTTATATTATTTTAGAATATTTACTTTTATGGAGAATTTTATTAAATTTCTCAATATTCAGGATTTTAATAAATACAATTTCTCTAAAAATATATATTATTGGATCCTAATTGAAGGAATATAATAAAAACCCATAGATGAGTAACCAATATAAATGGTGTGGGAATTGATTGGATTATGGATAAATTAGGGAATTTTACTCAAGTTACTATGGAAAACAATTCCCATATAGGAAAAACTCTTGTTCTAGTACATGATTCACCGATGCTGGAACACATAATTGAAGACATTTATTGGCTATATAAATATTCTAGATAGTAGTAATGACTATGTATTTTTTTAATAATATCTAATCCTCATATCGGAACTAGTTTCTAAAATTTTACATCATAGAATGATATATTTTTAGGTTATAAAAATATATATAATGGAATCTCTATCTCGTATATTTTAATTAATATCTAAAGTATACTATGATAACTGATCACTATGAAAAAATAAAAGAGCTAAATAAAAAAAATTATGGATATAATTTCTCACATGTGACAACTATAAAAAACACCCTAGTAATTGATTAAATTAAAATGAAGATACATTTAATTTTGGAGAAAAATATCATTTTTCATGTGAGTATAAGGGTATGAAAAATCAACAAATGTCTATTTTTTCATCATTAATTATATGGGGAACTAAAAAAAGAATTCCCAAAGGGTCGTGAGAATTTAACTAAGAAAATTACCACGCTGTATGTTTAATTTTATATAATCATTAATGCTGATGTTTAAATATCATTTTTATTATAATTGAAATGTTGATAATAATCTTATGCTTTATTTGTTTACAAATATTAAAAATTATTTTTATTTATAAATTATAATGAACAATCTACTGAAACTCAGTGGACTGAATTACATGAAATACACAATGTTTCAATTAGATTATAATATTGTAAGTGGACATAATTGAGATGAGAAACGATTCCCTAGATGTAAATATAGATGTTATACTCTTGTTCAACAAAAAAATAATACTGTTGTTTTTGTGGATTATTTAGATTGTAATGACTTAAGATTTGTTATTTTATTCATGAAATAGTATAGTTAAATGATTGTTATATATAAATATTATTCTTTTAACTTCATGTCAATGGAATTGTTTTCCTTTAAACCTGTTTCTAATTTATGGTTTCTTAGTATTTAACATTATATTGAGTTTGTTTTATTTCACTTTATACTAGTCATTAGAAATTAGCATCCCCCGAAATTTTTAAATTCATTCTTACAAAAAAAATCTTCTAATATAAGAACATGAATATGTGATATTTCATTGAAAAATTATATTTACATTAATCCCTTTTCAAAAGGCATTTTAATATCCCTCTATACAATGGAGGTTTTCATGAATTGTAACGTATTTGATGATATATTTAATATTTACATGGAATAATTCATTTATGGGTTTTAGAAAGTATCTTCATGATATATTATTATATATTAATATTTAAATAATTTTATTCTTTCAATATATTTCACAACATGCATCCCCAATCCTTAACTGAATTCTGAAATATTAACAAAAATTTATTATTTAAATTGGATAACCTAGTTTTTGAATTTCTTATTAATAATATTGGTATCATAAATATAAATATAATAATAATGGAAGATCTAAATAAATTTTCATTTATGTTTAATTAGAAAATACCATTTATATTTTTAGTGAATTCATGTTGTAATTTAAAAATGAATTTTCATAAAAATTGTTTTTATAATCATTTTTTCATGGAAACTATAATTAAATTTTTAAAATTTTAGAAATAATATTTTATCAATAAAACATTATTTTCTAGAAATAAAAATTTACAAATAATATTTTGGAAAAATTTTCGTATTTTTTAAAATGATTTGTTTTAGTAAATAATGATAATTATTTATTTTTAAAATACACCATTTATTAAATAAACAATCATTAAAGTATAATTTTTTATTTATTTTTAATTAAATTCACATTTTATATATTGTATTTATAATATAATAATTACATCCATTTTAATCAATAATAATCATGATTTTAATATATGTTTATTTTTACATTGAAAAAGTAATTTTTAGAATATTTATTTTTCTATGACATTTAATAATTTATATTTTAATATCTTTCAGCCATATATGGAGATTTAATAATGAATTAAGTGTTGGGTCGTAGAGGATGGGAAGAGGAGGGGGGTGAATTTCCTTTTAAAAAATAATTAACAATTTAAAACAATTATCAATGCAGCAGAAATAAAAAAAGGCAAGACACAATTTGATAACGGAGTTCGGCTTAATTCCCAAGCCTACGTCTCCGCTCCCAACAAGAACCGTTGAGAGATTAATACGTCATATTTCTTTTTAATGGTTGTAGCAAGAAACCCACTAGCCATTTTAAGGTAGGCTAGAACACCTTCGTACAGCTTGCTTTTTTATTATGGTTGTAGCAAGAAACCCACTAGCCGTTTTAAGGTAGGCTAGAACACCTTCGTACAGCTGGCTTTTTTATTATGGTTGTAGCAAGAAACCCAATTGAAAGAAAGAATGGATATGAGAGGTTTGTTTTAATCCAAACCCAATGAAGAACTAAATAAATAAAATAATACAAACACACGGAACCCTTGAGCGCCAAAAGTGTGAGAGCAGCTGATGGAGAGGGAGCTCAAGCTTCAAGGCTGGAAATGGATCACAAGAGGCCTTGGAGATTTTTCGTTAGAGCGTCAAGACATAAAAATATGTTTCGGATGTGTTCTCGGCATCCATGGTTTCTTATTTATAGGAGAAATACCCATAAACACTTCAATATGGCCGTTGGAGGGCTTCCGGAGCCGTTGGGGGTCAAAAGTACAAGTCTGGTCAAAGCCCAACGGCTAGTTTGACTGGGCACACCGGCTGGCCGGTGGTCTCTCACCAGCTGGCCGGTGGTCCACCGGCTGGCCGGTGATGAGCTCTCGGCTGGTTGGTGGTCCAGACAGAGCAGGCCTTCTGTCTGGGTTCCACCAGCTGGCCGGAGGTCATCCACCGGTTGGCCGATGTCACCAGGCAGTGGGCAAGCCTACTGCCCGGGTCCTCCGGCTAGCCGGTGGGAAAGAACCGGTTGGCCGGTGCCCATACTGGCTGGCTGGTGCGCTAACACCGGCTGACCAGTGGCTCTGGCAGAAAGCAATGCTTCTGCGAGAGACCACAGGCTGGCCGGTGCGAATCCACCGGTTGGCCGGTGGACTCAGAGAGTCTACTATCAGCCTTCTTGGGCCAACTCCTGTGAAACCTTTTTCCTAGCATCAAAACACTTGAAAACAAGTTAGAACACGATGAGAGTGATTGTGATCATTAAAATTCAAGAGAGAGGGGTACAACAATCTCCCCCTATTTTTATGATCACAATCACAAAAGAGAAAGCTTTAAAAAGGATATGCCAATTGAAAACATAAATAAACAATTTTGGACATGAAAATATATTAGAGATCATTGCAAAAAAAAATTGAAGAGATGTACCATGTATTGAAATTGATCTTAATCTATAGAGAATGAGTCATTTTGAAATTGTAACCATAGGTCATTTTTTTAAAAGGAACAAAATCAATAACTTACCGGTTTTAAAAAAAAATTTGAAATTTTAAAAAGAGCACTTTAATCAATTGAAATATGAAACTAGTAAATAGAGAAATTTCTCCCCCTTTGGTATTATCAAAATAGGAGGGAAAAAGATAAAAATGAGAAGAAATTAGATAAAAAAAATTAAAATAAAAAAGAGTTAAATATTTAATAGTGCTCATTGACGAATCATTCCTAACTCCCCTCAATAAAATCAAAACATTCAACCGGGAGCGGTTTGGTAAAAATATCAGCTAATTGGAAATCAGTAGAAATGAAGTCCAAAGTGATATCCCCTTTTTGAAAATGGTCACGAAGGAAATGATGCCTTAAGTATATATGCATTGTTCTAGAGTGTTGTATTTGATTCTTAGAAATACTAATGGCACTAGTGTTGTTACACCAAATAGGGACATGATCGTAGGAAAGGCCATAATCCAAGAGAGTGTGCTGCATCAAAATAATTTGGGCAAAACAATTCCTAGTGTCTACGTACTCGGCCTCGGTAGTAGAAAGAGCAACACAGTTTTGCTTCTTGCTACTCCACGATACAAGGGACTTGCCTAGCAGATGACAGGTTCCACTAGTACTCTTTCGATCTAATTGACATCCGCCAAAATCAGCATCCGAATATGAAGAAAGTTCGAAAGAAGTATTTGAAGGATAAAATAAACCAATGTTTTTGGATCCTCTTAAATACCTAAAAATCCTTTTGACCGTTTTAAAATGAGTTTCTTTGGGATTGGCTTGAAAACTAGCACAAAGGCAAACACTAAACATGATGTCAGGACGGGTCGCAGTTAGGTAAAGTAGACTCCCGATCATACTCCTATAAAGCTTGTTATCAACCGGTTTCCTGACTTCATCTAACGTAAGCATACATAAAGTACTCATGGGGGTACTAATTTCCTTTACTTGATCCATACCAAAACGACTTAAGAGCTCATTTGTGTATTTGCCTTGGCTTAGAAAAATACCTTTTGAATTTTGAAAGATTTGAAAACCGAGAAAAAATTTCAATTCCCCCATAAAGCTCATTTCAAATTCTTTTCTCATTAAATATGAAAAATCAGTACAAAGTGATTCTTTGGTAGAACCAAAGATAACGTCATCGACATAGATTTGGACGATTAAAAGATCTTTTGAAGTGTGTTTTAAAAATAGGGTACAATCAGCTTGACCCATTTTAAAATCATTTTCTAAAAGGAATTTTTTTAACCGCTTATACCAAGCCCGAGGGGCTTGCTTTAAGCCATATAGAGCCTTGGTTAATTTTAAAACGTGATTTGGAAATTTTGGATCTTCAAAACCGGGATGTTGTTCGACAAAGATTTTATCTGAAATAAAACCATTTAAAAAGGCTCTTTTAACATCCATTTGAAAAAGTTTGAAATTTATGCGGGAGGCGAAAGCCAACAAGATCCTAATGGATTCCAATCTAGCAATGGGTGCAAAGGTTTCACCATAATCAATTCCTTCTTCTTGATTATAGCCCTTAGCTACAAGGCGAGCCTTGTTCCGGGTTATATTTCCTTGATCATCAAGTTTGTTTCTAAAAACCCATTTAGTGCCAATAATTGGATGATCATTGGGTCTTTCAACAAAAGTGCAAACATCATTTCTAGAGAATTGATTTAGTTCATCTTGCATTTCAAGAACCCAATTCTCATCATTAATGGAATCATTAATGGTTTGAGGATCTAGGTTAGAAATGAAGGCTTGATGTTCAACCTCATTGAGGATTGAACTTCCAGTTCGAGTACTGGCTTGAAGATCACCTATAACATTTTCTAAAGGATGGTCTTTAGAAGGTTTCCAAACCTTCGGCAAGGTGGAAGGAAAAGAAGGTGAAGAATGTTCATGATCATCATCCTACTTGAGAGGAGAAGAGGAATCATTTAATTCAAGTTTATCAAGCTTATCTTCAACATCTTCAATGACCGGATGGGGTTTTGGAAGATTTTCATCAAACATGACATGAGATGATTCTTCGATGGTTTTTGAACGTTTGTTGAAGACACGATAGGCTTTGCTTGAGTTGGAGTACCCAAGAAAAATACCTTCATCGGATTTGACATCAAATTTCCCAAGGTTATCTTTTGTGTTAAGGATAAAACATTTACAACCAAACACTTTAAAATAACCAACTTTGGGCAATTTGCCTTTCCAAAGTTCATAGGGGATTTTCTTAAGAAGGGGTCTTAAAAGGACTCTATTGATAGTATAACAAGCAGTGTTAACTGCCTCGGCCCAGAAAAATTGAGGGAGGTTGAATTCACTAAGGAGGGTTCGAGAAATTTGTTGGAGAGTTCGGTTTCTCCTTTCAACCACTCCATTTTGTTGTGGATTCCTAGGGGCAGAGAAGGTGTGATTGTATCCTTGAGAGGAACACAATTCATCGAATTCATTGTTCTCGAATTCACCTCCATTGTGACTATGGAGCAATATAATTTTATATCCTTTTTCATTTTCTACTTTCCTAGAGAATTTCAAAAAGGTTCTACAAGCATCATTTTTATGAGCTAAAAAGAAAACCCAAGTGAAACGAGAAAAGTCATCTACTAGGAAAAATGTATAGGATTTTCCACCTAGACTTACTACAGGGGTAGGACCAAAAAGATCAAGATGTAGGAGCTCAAGTGATTTTGAAGTGGACACTTCCTTCTTAGATTTGAAACAAGACTTGTGTTTCTTGCCAAGTTGGCATGGCTCACAAATCAAATCTTTCTTAAACTTAAGTTTAGGAAGGTCACGGATGAGCTTGTTCTTATTAAGCTTTAGAAGTGAATGAGAGCTACAATGCCCCAACCTTCTATTCCAAAGACAAGACTCATTGTCAAGAGCACATAAACATTTAACATTTTGGCTAGCTAAAGACTTTAAATCAATAATGTAAACATTTTGAAAACGGGAAGCAGAAAATATCAATTTGTTTTGAAAATCAAACACATTGCATAAATCATTTTGAAAATTCACCGAAAAACCACTATCACAAAGTTGACTAATGCTAATTAGATTATGTTTTAAACCATTAACAAATAAAACATCTTTAATTAAAGAGGTGCTACCAAATCCAATGGTACCTATTCCGACGATCTTGCTTTTTGAATTGTCACCGAAGGTGACGTATCCTCCATCGAATTCTTCAAGGGATTTGAATATGGAGGGATCGCCACACATGTGCCTCGATCATCCGCTGTCGAGATACCACGAGCCTTTCGAAGTCCTACTTCTTTGGCGTTTATCCTACAAAATCAAGAGAGAATAGATTTTGGTACCCATATAAGTTTGGGTCCAAAAAGATTAGCTAAAAGAGACTTTTGAACCCATATTTTTCTAGAGGGTTGCCATTTAAAATACTCATCCGAGTAGGTAATGGTTTTGGGGCTTCCATACCTTGCATTTTTACAATCACACTCATAAATCATGTGCCCGGTCTTTTTACAATAATTACAATAATTATATTGAGAGCTCCCCCTTACAAGAGTAGTGGGTGCTCTAGAAGAAGTGGCTTGTTTGTTAAAGCCAAGTCCATGTGTTGTTCTAGCCGAACGCTGAGAACCTAGTAATTTGGTCAAATTTTGTTCACCTTGGGTGAACTTGGAAAGAGACTCCCTTAGATATTTAATGGTTGAATTCAAAGAATAAACATTTGGAATATCTTGGATCTTAAGGGTAAGTTCCTCATTCTTTTTGAGAAGTTGTTCTTTTTCAGAAATGAGAATTTTATTTATCTTTTTCAAAGCCATAAATTTAGAGGTAAGTCCGTGAAAACATTCCTCTAATTGATCTCTCGCATTTTGGAGATCTTCATAGGACATGTAATTATTGAAAGAGGAAGATGAGGAAGAAGAGTCGGAATAAGATACCTCATCAAATACCATTAGGCATTGTTCACCTTCATCGCTTGAGTCGCTTGAAGACATGGAGTCATCACTTGCACTCCATGTGGATGCTTTGAAAGACTTCTTGTTTGTCTTTTATTTTACCCTTTTCTTGAAAATGGAGCACTCCGGTTTGATGTGGCCTTTCTTTACACATTCAAATCATGTAACTTCATTCTCCACTTTGGGATCTTCCTTTCGTGCCCTTCGAAAGTTCTTCTTTTTCTTTATGAATTTGCTCATTTTTCTTACTAGTTGAGCAATCTCGGATTCGCTATCAGCGGAGGAGATTTCTTCCTTTTCTTTGAAAGAAATGTCCATTTTCTCCTTGAAGATTTTACCTTCTTTATCGGCTTGCCTCTTCATGGTGATCTCGTAGGTCATGAGTGATCCAATCAGCTCTTCAACCGGCATTTTCTTGACATATTTTTCTTCTTGAATTGTGGTCACCTTTGGTGCCCATGAGCTTGGTAGGACCCAAAGAATCTTCTTGACAATCATTTCTGCAGAAACATCCTCACCAAGAGATTTTCTTCCATTGAAAACGTCCGTAAAACGAGTAAACATTTCAGTAATTGATTCGTGTGGGTGCATGGTGAAACTTTCAAAATCTTGGCGATGCATGTCTAATCTAGTGCCTTTGACTTTGTTAGTGCCCTCATGGGTTACTTCTAAAAGTTTCCAAATTTCATAAGAAGAGGAGCAAGTAGAAACACGGTTGAATTCATTACGGTCTAGCCCACAATGAAGAGCATTAATGGCTTTGCCATCAAGCTCAAAATTGGCAATGTCTTCGGGGGTCCATTTGGACTCATCCTTGTTAGATAAAGTATAGCCTTGCATTACAATCCTATATATAGGATAACCAGTGCTTCTAAGAAAAGTAATCATGTGAGTTTTCCAATAAGTGTAATCGGTTCCATCAAAGAATGGAGCCCGAGTCATAGAATACCCTTCGGGAGCATGCGAGGAATTAGCCATCACTAAGGATCTTAAGTTTGTAACCGGTTAAGGTATTACACAAACTCCTCCTCTGATACCAAATGTTGGGTCGTAGAGGATGGCAAGAGGGGGGGGGGTGAATTGCCTTTTCAAAAATAATTAACAATTTAAAACAATTATCAATGCAGCGGAAATAAAAAAAGGAAAGACACAATTTGATAACGAAGTTCGGATTAATTCCCAAGCCTACGTCTCTGCTCCCAACAAGAACCGTTGAGAGATTAATACGTCAGCTTGCTTTTTAATGGTTGTAGCAAGAAACCCACTAGCCGTTTTAAGGTAGGCTAGAACACCTTCGTACAACTTGCTTTTTTATTATGGTTGTAGCAAGAAACCCACTAGCCGTTTTATGGTAGGCTAGAACACCTTCGTACAGCTTGCTTTTTTATTATGGTTGTAGCAAGAAACCCAATTGAAAGAAAGAATGGAAATGAGAGTTTTTTTTAATCCAAACCCAATGAAGAAGTAAACAAATAAAATAATACAAACACACGAATGCCATGAGCGCCAAAAGTGTGAGAGCAGCTGAAGGAGAGGGAGCTCAAGCTTCAAGGATGGAAATGGATCACAAGAGGCCTTGGAGATTTGTCGTTAGAGCGTCAAGACATCAAAATATGTTTCGGATGTGTTTCCGGCATCCATGGTTTCTTATTTATAGGAGAAATACCCATAAACTCTTCCATATGGCCATTGGAGGGCTTCCGGAGCCGTTGGGGATCAAAAGTACAAGTCTGGTCAAAGCCCAACGGCTAGTTTGACTGGGCACACCGGCTGGCCAGTGGTGTCTCACCAGCTGGCCGGTGGTCCACCGGCTGGCCAGTGACGAGCTCCCGGCTGGTCGGTGGTCCAGACAGAGCAGGCTTTCTGTCTGGGTTCCACCGGCTGGCCGGAGGTCATCCACCGGTTGGCTGGTGTCACCAGGCAGTGGGCAAGCCGACTGCCTGGGTCCTCCGGTGGGCCGGTGGGCAAGAACCGGTTGGATGGTGCCCATACCGGCTGGCCGGTGCGCTAACACCGACTGACCGGTGGCTCTGGCAGAAAGCAATGCTTCTGCCAGAGACCACCGGCTGGCCGGTGGACTCAGAGAGTCCACTATCAGCCTTCTTGGGCCATCTCCTGGGAAACCTTTTTCCTAGCATCAAATCACTTGAAAACAAGTTAGAACACGATGAGAGTGATTGTGATAATTAAAATCTTAGAGAGAGGGGTACAACACTAATAATCCCATATATATAATTAAGAGGATAAAATTTTGTATTTCATACCATTTTATATTTTTCCCACTTGAATGGTGACATTTTTAATCATTTTCTACTATGGTAAGAGTTAAACAGGTGATACATGCTTAATTTCTTTGATACGCTATAAAATTACAATTAATCATTAATTTATCATATTTAATGAGTGTAGTATTACCATTCACTTACATTTCATTAAAATATTTCGACATGATTTCATTTTTTATTTTTTGTTTACCATTATTTTTTTTTCAAGAAAACAATAAATACTGAATGTCCCCTTATTGAATTGAATATCTGTAAATTTTGTTCGTATAGATAAAATATGTATTTTTTTAAAACAGAATATTAAATATAAGTTATTTTTTTAATGGAAATTAATTTTTAATTTTTTATCAATTAATTACCTCAAATTATTACCAAAATACAACACAATAGATTTTCACTTAAATAAAAAATATATTAAATTAATTTAAAAATATTAAATGAAATATATTTTATTGGAATTATTATGTTACATGAGTTTTTTATAAAAATATATCATAATTTTAATTTTTTAATTAATTATATACATATATATATATATTCAAATTCCATATTATTTTAATTCCCATATCGTCAAATTAAATTAATAGTTTCACAAATGACATTAATAATATTTTTGGTCCATAAGTGAGGACAACCACTTCCACAAATCAATGTGATCATTTTTTCATTCATTATTTTCATGGAATTTAATGGTGATATATTTATTGATTATATATGATGTATATGTTATATAATATGATTATAGTTATGGGAATTAAAATTTTCACTTCATTCATTCCATCTGTAGAATAGTGTAAACAATGATCAGGTGTATACATGTCTAACCATCTCTATGAATGGTTTAATTCATTTACCTAATTATTACATATATTGATGAATATATATATCTACAATGAATATATAAAAAATATATTTCATTATTAACATTATTTAGATGATTGAAACAAGATAAATAAAAATTGATAGGATCTACTGAACAAAAGATCTCACGAAAAAACTATACTATTAACACATAGAAATTATTAATTTAATAAAGAGTTAGAAATAAATGAGCGTTTAAATGTTATTAGAGGATTATATATAGTATTATAAGTTCATATAGGAATATAGAATATAATTAAAATAAATTTAAATTTAATATATATGAGGAAAAACACTTATAATGTTTTTCTGAACAAATATAAGGGTTTTCTATTCTCACAGTTATTTCTATGTGAAATATTTTATATTGATCGATTATTGGAATTATGTAGTTAATAAAACACTATCTTCAATAGTGATATCCTGAATCCATTTATATTGACGGTCTTTTAATTTATGACTTTATTTTATTTCACTCGTATGGGTTACGCCTCAAATGATAACAAATAGATAAAGGATTTATTTAATAAACTTGTCATATT
This sequence comes from Viscum album, assembly GCA_963277665.1. Lineage (NCBI taxonomy): Eukaryota > Viridiplantae > Streptophyta > Magnoliopsida > Santalales > Viscaceae > Viscum > Viscum album. Next base: position 475,834,459 of record OY728128.1, read on the forward strand.
TTAGTGTTTTATTGTTTATTTTAGTTTTTGGATAATCATATGATTATTATAGGAAAAAACCATTTCATTTTATTCTTTGATGGTTATTCAAATAATTTTGAGGTAATTTTACAATTTTCCTCCCATTGTATCTTAAAATGAGGTTTGAAATATTTTTAGGAAAAAATTATATTATTTATCCTATAGAGGGAAATATTTTTTAAATATCTTCCCAGGTTTTATAAAATTGATTTCTAGAATGTTTTAAAAATTACACTACGTTTTTTTGAAATCATTTATCACATGAATTTTTTTATTAAAAAATGTTTTTAAATAAATCTTATATTTTTTTGGAATGATGTAATTTTAACTCTTTATAGTAAATTTAATAGGAATATTTTTTTAACATACACAACATGAATAAAATTTCCTACCATCATGGATTATTTATTCCTTGAATATTAATGTATATGACTATAATTATCACTTCTAAGAATATAGAATATTTAATATTTTGAAAATTTTATGATTTTAATATGTGATATCAAATGTAATTGAGTATTTTCTTCAAAATATTTTCCAGTTAACATTATACTTATATTAAAATATAAAAACCACCCATTGATGTTTCTGGGTATATGATCCAATGATTCCATGATTATTATTTCTATATAAGGTTTATGTTGATGAATTATTGATGTTTTTTAATCATGAATCAATAAGAATAATTTTTTAACGATCTATACCCATGTAACCAAGATTCAGTGTCCTCTTCATTAAATTGGAATAATATAACAGTAAACTCACTGTTAAGGACTGCATAGTTTAGTTTCCTATGTAAAGTAGACATATAGTTCTAATTGATATTAATATTATAAACATAATATACAAATAAAATTTTCATCATTAATTTTATTCTTATAATTTGTGTATCCATATATGTCAATCAGAATGTACCTCCTCTTATCCTGGGGAAAAGTCAACCTCAAAAACGGGGTGAGATCATATTATTATTATCGATTAGAATAGAGAAGATGTTATGAATAAATAAGGTATAATTAATATGGAATGGTATTTATCTAAAATTAATTCCATTTAATCAATAAATTTATTTTTATATTGCCAAAATAAATTTTGGCCAAGTAACGACAAAAAATATTCCCATGATCTTGAAAACCTATCCATGGACATTCTAACTAATCAAATAATAATATTGAATATAAATTAAATAATCCATATTGATGGAATTTATAATGATAGACATATAAAATGAGTGATATATCCTAATGATAGTTACTATCAATATCTATCCGCAAGACGGTGTAAATCTAATAAATGTAACCCGTCTCTTTTGACCAACTAATTTGTCTCATGATACAAATTGAGTCTACACAGGGTAATAATAGGACCCACCAATCACATTCTAACTCTATTCCACTCTATATATAAAATGATAAAATCATAAACAGTATAAAAATAATATTTAATAACTAGAATACTAAATGTGAATACATTCTTAATTCAATAGAAAAAAAATAAACCATCATGTATAATAATGTGAATGGTATCAAAAAAGAACAACCATAGTCAATCTGATCATAAAACACCCAAAGAATGAATAAGGATGATATAAAAAACATATAATTTGTGGACAATAATATATATAATTTTTTAATTCACTGATGAATATAAAAACAATAAAAAATTATTTAATATAGTTCATATAGAATATACACTTTTCAATTATAAATAACTTTTTAAAACATATATGTTTGAAATCATGTTCTTCAAAAATAACTTCTTAAAAATTGTAATTCATAGAATGTCGAGATATTATTAAAATTAAATTTTAAATGAGAAATTAACATTAAATTAAATATAGGTCATAATTGTGGGTAAATTCATCCTTAATATAAGAGAACCATCTTTTTTACACTGTAAAATGTTTAGAAATGTGCCTTGTTGAGAAAATGACAAGAATATTTCATTAAGACCATTAAAAATAAACTGTTTAAAAATTTCACTAATTAATAAATTTCAAGTTGATAAAAGAATTATTAAATTATTTAATAAAATAAGTTGTTTTTAGGAAAAATTATTTAGATCCAATGAGAAATAATGTCCAATTTTTTTAAAAAAAATAAAAATTTAAGTACCCAATGTTGATAATTGTTAATATTATATATAAATATAAGGAATAAATATTGTATGGTAACATTATTTTCTATTATTTTAAAATTACTGAGTAATTTCCTTCAATGTAAATACATGTATAGAAGAAATTTATTAGAATAATATTATAAAACAACCAAATAAGATGATAAAAACATTTATTCACAAATTTAATATATGAATAAATTATTTTTATCAGATATAAATATGCATATGATAAGTGGAAATAAAAATAAATATAATAAAAATTCAATATATACACAATAATAGAGTATCAATGACCCCAATGGAGTAATAAACCATAATAATAAGAAATTCACCTATGAAATTCATTACTTGTTGGTAAATTTTAATTGAAATCACCATAGTTCAAATAATTGAAGATAAAACATGGAATTCAACAAATTAGGAATTAATAATGATATTAGACATCAAATAGTTTGTATATATACAACATATATGTGAATTGGTGCAGGATAAAAAATAAACCTCAATGGAATGTAAATTGAGATGGAATCCCATACCCCACTCTTCTACTTGGAAAAATGTTATTTAAATTTTTTTATAGTGGTTCTAAACATTTAATTATCTTATAAAAGAACAAAATTAATGTTTAAAATAACATATATTAATATTTTATAACACTTTATATCACTATTTCATTAAATATATTTCATTACATTATTTTATTCAGTAGTTAATTTCATTGTTTTTTCTATCATTCTTTATTAGGATTTTCATAGTTCTTATTCATATTGTACAATTTAATAATATATTGAATATTAATAAGATAATAATTATTATATTTATAGTTCAATTTTAAATTTAAAATTATTCATGAAATATATTTATGAAAAATTAAGTAGGATACGATCATGGAGATGGTAAGATATTAATAAAAATGAGATGCATTTCCATTTTTCAATGATCATTATCAAGAGAAGATAATTAATATATTAAAATTACATAATTTTATTAATATAATATTCACCTTATTATTTAATTAATTATATTTATTTACATCATCTATTTACTATGATGATGAAAAGAGTGTCACATCGTTTCATGAATGTGATAGTCCACACGTACACAAACAATGTTATCATTATTCATTGAGTGAATATGTAAGAATGAAAATAATATATAGTATATTTTTAAAGTGGTAAACATAAAATTAATATTATAATATTTCCATGTATATCAATAATAATAATTAACTTTAACCTTTTAATTTCCAAGTAAAGCGGTAGTGAAAGAAAAATCAAATCGCTTCGTGAGGTGATAATCAACCATACACGCAAGCGATGTTGTCATATTCCAAAATGAATGGAATTTAAAGAGGATTATATGTCATAATGAACATATAGGTATAATTATGTTACTAATATTATATATATTATATAAACGCATTGGATTTCTCAACTATTAGATATGTTAGTGTAAAGACAAACAATATCGGTCCATGTGGTTGTAGTCCTCCACCGAAATGAATCATGGTTTCATAACACATTTTATGGAAGTTGAAGTGGTGTACTATCATGAAATTGTTATAAAAAACACATTATATATATGAAAAATAGGTTATTATATCATTTTATTTTATTAATATTTTAATTATGTGGAGAAATAAATAAAATAACAACACTCGTTGAAAAATGTTACTTCTTCATTGGGTATAATCCTTTAGTTTGAAACAAAATCCTTCATAGTGTTACATTATATGATTAAAGCAATATAGAATGATAATATGATTTTTTTATTTAATTGGATAGGTAATTCTTAAAACAAATATGTTTTTTGGTTTGAAGAAGATAGGTGAGTGGTGGCCTTTTCTATGTTAGGTGAGTTCCAAACTAGATATTTTTTGAAATAATTGATTCATACAAATATTAGTATCAGGAAATAATAAAAAAGAACTGGCCATTATAAAACATAAATGAATAAATTTCAGTATATTTACATCCAATATATTTTTATCACGTTTATTGATCAATTATTCACTTTAAAATTTAGATTAATGGCGAGATATATTCACTTTTACCAGAACCACAATAAATAATTTTTACTATTCTCATTAATAATTATGGATAAAAATTAATATTACTCTAATATATATTTTATAGTATTATAAAAAGAAGATATTTAATATAATTTTTTAAATTTAATTCACATGACTAAAAAAATATAATTTAATATTAATCTAGTAGACATGACGAGAAATATGGGTTTTAAAGAGAACATATTCAATAGTATATAGTTTTATTATATCATAATTCATCATAAAACATAATCCAATGAAATGAATTAGATATTTTTAATAAAATTGTGATTATTAAACATTATAAATAACTAATATAATAATTTAAAAGATAAAATTATTAGTATGAAATGATATTTTTCTTTTAAAATTCAGTATTTTTTACTATTAACCAAAACATTATACATTTTATAAACATAAAAAAATACACCAAAATATAATATTATATTTATTTGAAAAGAATTATGCTTATATTTTCAAATACATTTTCTAAAAGTCTTGGAAATTAATTTTTTAATACGTGCACAAAGCATGATGGAACTCTGTTTTAGAAAAGTGCAATATTTCATAAAATATTTAGTTTTATTTTAATCAATTATCAATTTACTAATAATAATTAGATAACTCTTAATAAAATGTGAAATATCATTTCTTATATGTTTTGTTATAGTTTTCATATCCGTATTTATATAATCATGGTGATAAAAATTAAATAATAGTTATAATATATTATTGTTTGGTAATAGACAAAGGTTTTTGTCTTACATAAACTATCAATGAAAAACATTTTCTTCAAGGATGGTATGGTATAAAATTAAAAATATTTACTATAAAATAAATATATTGAAAAGTCATTTGGTGTTATATTATAATTTACGAATTATATTATGTGTTACTATACTATTGAATAAAATTTTATTCTTTTAGAATATTGGGGTGTTATATTATCCCAACCATAAATAGATTAGGTCCTCACAATTTAAACATGATCTCAATAATCTAGGGACTTATATATGAAAATTGTTTTTTAAAAAAATCACATAATGAATAGTGTTGAAAAATTATCCTCTTAATGAGAGGGTAATTGGTGTACAAATGTCATATTGAATAAGTTTCAACGTACGAAAACATTGGAGGAATATAAAGATATAGCCATGGAATAAAATCATAAACAATTGTAGGGATTGATTAAGGCCATTGATAATAATAAATTTAATGATCAATTGAATGTTATGATCCACAAAACCATAATTATTTTATTATATAAAAGGTAATATCATTCAATACATGAAAATTTAATAATATCACAGTTTTTGTATCGAGAATAGATTCCTAATGTGGTGGATGTATTTTACGATATATGAACATAATGAAATTCACTTACAATATATGATATTATTTACTAAGAATAATTACAACCTTTGGTGGTTCTTAAATCAATTTCCAATTCATCTCTTACTCCATGAGATGAATATCTAATAAATAAGTTTTTATTCCTCAAGAACTACAACAGAATTTTAAGAGATCATACTATTTATAATAGAGTGATACATAATTCATTTTGTCTATAGTTATTATTATGGAAAAGTATTTATTAAAGGTTGTATATATGATTAATTAATATATTAATCTCTAAAAACTCATACAAATTTCCTCATAAATCATTTCATAAATTATTATCCTTATGACCCATCTAAAAGATTATGATCCAAAAGTTTAGATATTTGGTCACTAAATTTACAATATTAATATTTCATTAATTTTCTAAATAACATTAAGTAGACCATAATAGTCACATAAATAAAATTTTAATACATTTATAAATTATTCTCCAAAAATTAATAATAACTTGAATTACTAATTTTTTTTATAGAAATCATCCATCTATCATTATTTATTAAATTAAAAATATATTTTTAGATGTATTCTATAAATATAGAAATGATGAAAACACCATCAATGATAGAATAAACCACTTCTTTAATAAATTTTTTATTATTTCTAAGGTGGTATATATTATCCAATATACATTATCCATACCATTTATCACTTTATAGCAACTTCATTATATCAATATTATGACTATATTAGGGTCCTCATATAAGATTAAATATCCACTGAATCATTTTTATTTGACATTAATACCATTTGGCATTTTCATTCAAATTATTAATGGTAAAATACTATTTTATATTACAAATATATAACATAATTATTTTAAATATCATATGATTTACAAAATTGTAAAATAAAAAATTAATTTAATACAAAGATAAGAACATTAATCTTTCATATTCTTCTATGGTTATTGAAAAATATTTTCCATGATCTATTATCTCCTATTGATGTATATTCCGTTGATGCATGAAACAATTAATTTCAAAGATTTTCATCTCCCTATAGTTGATTCATTGTAAATTTGTATCTTCTTTTTTATCCTTGAAATCATAATCACATTGTCCTTCCTCTCGAAACATGTATCAAACTCCCATTCCATACATGTGTTCTGTTGTGTATTTTTTATTCAATTATAACATGTCCGAAAATGATTCCTGCCCTTCATCTATTTATCTATATTTTTTATCCCATCCTCTTCTTTTATTTCTTAACTTTTAAACCATACTTCATATATAGACATTGATCTATATTTTAATAACATTATTTTATGTCATCATATTAATAGAATCTTTGGTATACTAGATCCCGTAGAAATATTCGATTAATCCCATCAAATAAACAGTAATTGTTAATTATTGGATCATGTTCATTGATGTGGCTCCCATTCCTTCTACTAAGTGCCATTTTTAAATGATGCATACAGTAGACTAGATAACATCATTATGAAACATAATTTTTAATCAGAAAATAGTGAATTAATTTGAAAATTTCAAAAATTTACTCATAGATAATCTCATAATAATAAATACAATTTATTTGGGGATATATCTATTTAAAATCTATAAAAATTGTATCTAATGAAAATTTGAATAATCCTAATAATATATGCCAATATATTCAAACTAGGTCTATAGTAAGGCCAATTTTTATGTACCCGGAGACTATTAGGTCAAGACCAGTGTTCCATTGTAAGAGATATAAAACCCAGGTACCTCTATGCTACATCCACATCCACTAATAGTATCTATAAACTTATTTAATATAGTGAAAACTAAATAATCTCTAACAATCCAATACTTTAGAATGTTATTCTACATTAATCATTAAATTATATTTTATGATTTCATTCCATAATCTATGTTTACCTAAGTTTAAACTACAAACTTCCTCTAATTACAACTGTAAGGATCCAAGCCATAGTATCCTATAGTTGGTTTCTATTTTATTACATTAACATACGATACTTGGAATCACAACATAAAAAATTAAATAGATTTGATGTCATGGAAATAAAGATATATACATTAAATTGACATTTCATTATAAAACATAAACAAAAATATTAATTTTATTTTGGAATGAAATTATTTTCATTGGAAAATCCCTATAGGTAAATCATAAAATACATCCTTATTTATTGGGGAAAACCCCAAGAGATCGGTTATCTTATATGCATAATAAGAGAAATCATATAATAAATGGTGTGATAAAATAATGAATAATCAATATGTACATGAAAATAAATGAAAAACAATCAATTTAACCAATAACATGATCATAATATGAAAAAATTAAATGAGGAAAAACTAATACAAAATATATAAATAAGTTATCATGATAAAAAAACCATGAATATTCTTAAAATCAAATAATAACATGGAATATCAATAATAAAATTCATAATGATTGAATAAAAAATGTTAGACATAATATTTGTCATGATATATACTCAATATAGTCACTATCAAGATATGTCCTCAGTTATCCTAAAATCTATGTGTATATCCATGTAAGAATTTTTTAATTGATCAGATTCATGAGAACTGTCAATGAATTGGGGAGATATAGAGGTCCTCACCCCTCACATATTTACCTTATTTAATTCGACATATGAAAGTGTAGAAACATAAAAAACAATGAAATTAATTTTAAAAACATTCTTGTCAAATTTGAATTCATTACTGAATGAAAAATCATGATCATAAATAATCCAGGGAAATATGGAGAATTGTTTAAATATCGCATATCCGTAGTCAAAATGTAAAGAGATAATCCAAAGAAATAATAATGATGATATGAATAAAACATATCTTCATTTTATCGTAAGTATTATAATGGTTTCAGGTCACTGATGAATATAAATAAAAACTTTTTTAAAAAAAAAATCATGACTATAATATCGTTTTCATTTTGAAAATTAATTTTTTATCACATAAAAATAATGTCAAATTTTTTCCATTAACAATAACATTGAAAAATATAAAATTACAAGACTATAATGATTTTTTTAAATGAAACATTATTTCATAAATATTAATATTCATTTATATTTCATTGATGATTGTGGGTAATTACATACCTGATTCATGAGAACAATAATTTTGTATTGTAAAATGGATATAAAGAATAATTTTTTTGAAAATAAAAACAAGGTTTATTAAAAAATATTTTTTAAAATTTTAAAAATGGGTAACAGTTTAATTAATAAATACGTTTTAAAATGGTAAAGACATTATTGAAAATATTATTTGGAAAAATGGTTAAGGCTGAAAAAGTATTTCTAACTGAAGTGAATCAATGTGGGATTGTCATTAAAAAATATATAAATTTTAAGTACTAAAGAGTGGAAAATATTACAATTAGATGAAAATAGAACAAGTAAATAAAATAGTAAATAATATATGTGTCTATTATAAAATGATCAAAAAAATTACTCAGTTGAAATAAAAGTACAAACAAACTCAATTAAAATGTGATTGTGTTATAAATGCTTACAATCATAGTAATAATGATGCTATAATTTAATCGATGAATAATTTAAATGTATTAGATAAAAATACATATAATAATTTTATAACCAACTTGAGATAATAAAAATTTAGTATACACACAAATCATATAGTATCATTAACAATAGATGAGTAATATAACCCAATGAAAAGGAATTGAGTTGTGAAATTCATAACCACCTGGTAAATTATATTTAAATTCCCCATATATGAAATAATGCAGAATAAAAACATAAAATACCATGATTTATGAATGAATCATGATATTAAATGTCAATAGGGTGTATATAAATCATATAAATGTGAATTTGTGTATAATAACCAATAATTTTAAATAGAATGTAAATTGAGATGAAACTGATAAAATTTGATTTATTTTGGTTGAACATTCTTTGACCTCATATATTGTAGTTTTAGACATAAAAGTATCTTATAATAGAACCATATTAATATTTATAATATCATTTATGATCATTTTATAACTTCTTTTCAAACATTTTTTAATAATATTTTATTATTTCATTACATCAGCTGATTAATGGCTTATTTTCCAATTTATTGTTTTTATGAATGTTCTGGTTTGTTTTAATGTTATATAGATTAATATTTTCTACAATAATAATAATTAAATAATTATCATATTTCGAGAAAAAAGTAAATATTAAAACCAATTATGAATTATGGTTATGAAAAATGATGTATGTTATGATCATGGAGGCGCTATGTCGTACGTATGCATGAATATTGTTACCATTTTTCAGTGATCATAATTTCTTGAAGGTATGTAATATAATATTTTTAATGAATGATAATAAAATTGTAAATAACAGTTAAATTTTTTATATAATGTTATATACACCCTCCAGGTGGCATGGTGATAGAATGACTGTCAAATCATTTCTTAAAGGTGGTAGTTGACACATACATGAAAAACATTATCATCTCTCATTGAGTAAAATGTTATGAAATCTTCTATATCATATTTTTAGATTGATAAATATTTCAGGAAAATAAGAACTATTTCAGGTATATCCAATACAATCATTTAAATAATTTTAATCACAGTCTATGTATAACATTAGTTAAAGTTGAATCACATCGCTTCGTAAGGCGGTAGTCCATTGTAAACATGAGTCACAGTATCATATAACCTATGAAATGGAATATAATGAGTTATATATGGTATAATGAATCAAAAATTATAATTATTTTATAAATATCATACATATTATTAATTTATATCATCATAGACAAATGTGAGAGGTGGTAATGGAAAGATGAATGAAATCAGTTCATGAGGTTGTAGTCGGTCGTACACATGAATAATGACTCGATAACTAATTTAATGGAAGTGTGAGTTGTTATATGTGATAAAAGGATTATATAAACTTATCATTATATGGAATATATTGAGTTTATTATTTCATCACTATCTTTTAAATAACTTAATTATGTGGATAATGTTATAAAATAAAAATTCTCAATGATGGAAATTACTTTTACATAATGTATCTTCTGTAGATTTAAAGAAAAATACTTCCTAGGTAAGATTTATTAAAAAAATATGAAATCTTAGATGATTTGAGGTAAATTGGGAAGTGTATTTGTTCAAGTACTAGAAAAAACATATATGATTTATGTTGTGGATAATTGAGAATTTGGGGTGGCCTTTTATAAGTAAGTTGACTGGAACACTTGTAATTTATTAAATCAATCCAATAATAACTATGATTATAAAATTCCAAATGCTTCCAATATAGGAAATAATAGAACCTATAATAGTAATGTAGAAATATTTCCATTTAATAAATTTTATTCTATTTTTTAGATCATTTATATCATTATCTTTTTATTTTTACCTTTGATTAATCAATTTTTACCATAACCACTGTAATTAATTTAATCTTTTTTTCAAAATTCATTTTTTAAAAATATATCTGACTTATTAATATTTATAAGTAATCATGATTCCAAATATAGATTCCATTTTTCCAAAAATATATTCGTATAAGAGGAAAATTAAAATTAACCTTTATTCCCAGAAATGTGATAAGAAAGTGACTTTTTTAAGAAAAATGTTCAAATATTTCTAATGATTTCACATATTAATAAAATATAGAAATGAAAAAAATAAAATATACATTATTAATTTACACTCAATTACACTAATTATACTTTAAAAATAATTATATTTTTAATTTCAACTTGCAAATTATTTAATTTAAAATGATTTTTTCAATTAAAATTCAATATTTTCCCTCACCCATCACACAATGAAGCATTTATGAAAAATAAAAACAACCCACCCTATGATAATTTTAAAATAATTATTTAAATAATATAATTACTTTTTTAATTTTTTTCCAAAAGTGTTAAAAATAACTTTAAATTTAGTCTGTAATGTGTAACTAAACTGCCTTTTTGAAAAGAGTAGTTTTAAAAGCATATTTCTTATTTCTTTTGATATATTTTAATCTTTTTACTAATAATAAGATAATTAAAAACTTGTGTAATACGTATATCATTTTTGTTTTATTTTATCTGATTTATAACCTCCATTACAGTGGCTAGAACATAGAAAATAAATAATAATTATAATAATAATATATTGTTTTTCTGTAAAAACAAGGTTTTACATGTAATGAAAATTATTGAAGAAAAAAATTTTCTAAATATATCTTAAGTTATCAATTAAATAATATCAAATATAATGTATCAAACTATAGAGTGGGACTTAATTCATTTGATCTCAAGTTATTATTATGGAAAAAAGGTTATCACAAGTTTTATATATGGTGATGTAATATAATAGACTCTGAAACCACATCCAAATTTCACCCATAATTCATTTAGAAATGGTTGAAATTATTTCCCATAAAAAATATTAACATAAAAAACATTATATGTAAAATACGTAAATTTAAAAGATAAACTTTTGAATAATAACTCAAATAACATATGGTTACTCTTAATTGTCACAATCCTAACATTTTAATGACTTCATCACGTATTCCCTAGAAATATTTTAATAACATGAACTTCTATTAAAACATTTTTAATAAGTATGTGATTCATCAATACTTACATAAAAAATTATTATTGGGTATATTTTATAAATCACTAATTTTTGTAAACTCCATCAACAATGTCCTAACCAACCCTCTCATATAATTTTCAATCATTTGTACAGTAGAAAATATTATCGCATCTACATTAGCCAAATTAATAATATCTTTAATGTAACATCATTTTCCTAATATCATGAACATGTTAGGGTACTCAATAATTTGTTTTTGAAGAATGTAAAATCACAACGGAATCATTTTTCATGTTTATTAGTACCATTTAACAAATGATTAAAATACTTAATAAAAAATTAATAAATTAAAATAACTTATATAATTGAAAATTACTTTTATCCATGATGATATTGATAAAATAATAAAAATAAATAATTTATGAATCCTAACAAAAACACAGTAATCATTCATCTAGATCTATTATAATAATATAAGAAGAAACATGATCTATTATCTTCTCTTGAGGTGTGTTCATTGATTCTTGAGAAATTTATTTTCATATTTCCTCATATTTTTATAATTGAATGATTGTACAGTTCAAATTTTTTTATTACACTTAAAATCATAATAATTTCCACCATTCCCCCAAAAAAATTAGAAAAATTCCATTCCATTAATGAAAGAATAATTATGATTCTTTCCATAATAATAACATATTGAAAAATTATTATTTCCTTCATCCCCATATCCAACATTTTTCTTGTCTTCATATTATTTGATTTCTTCCCTTTTAATCCAAAATAAATAGGGAATTATTTTTTATCATGTTATCACATGATACCGGGTCTTCATATGATTATAACTTTAAAGAGACGACTCCTCATTAAAATTTATCATAATCCAATCAAATAAAATATCGTTATTACTGTTTGGATCATTATCATTAATGTAGTTCCAATTTATTATTCTATACACCATTTAATTTGTTATATAACTATTATCAAATAATTGATAACAGTCTACAATGATAATGTTAATTATCCAAAGAATGTAACATCACAGTGTTAAACTAGGTGTGTAGTATGTCCTATTTTCGTGCAATAGGTGATGATTGGTTAAAACCGAATTATCCATTTTGGATGTAATTACCCCTAATTAAATATTTGACAGAAATATTTCTACTTGTTGTATCTATACAGGGATGTATTGAATGCAAAACCATATAATCTCAACATTAACAAAACAATGAAATTTTCTTCAACACATATCCATAACGTCTATCATATGGTTAGGTTCCCTAATCAATGTTTTCATAAAAATATATCCATTGTATATATTAAATATCAGATGATAAAAATGGTATTAGCCTAGACCCCACAAACCAAGAGTTGATTTCCACTTTTTTACATTATTATAAGATACAATTTACAACATCATAAAGTAAAAAATTGTTTGTTAGTCTTATAGAATTAGATAAATACATGAAATTCATTATATATTTAAAAACATATAATAAACAATATTTTTTGTGACCTATATTATTCCCCATAGAGTATCCCGATATTTCAATAAAATAATTGTTCTCTATATCCTGGGGAAAAATAAAAAAATCTAACAGGGATGTGATTAGATACATAGTAAGGGTAATTTTACTATGAAATATATGAATAAATAAAGCATAACTGATATTGTAAGGTAAATATATAAAACACAATCCATTATATATAAAACATTCCTAATACAGAAGAGAAAAATGAAGATCAACTAAATCGAAATTAATAATCAGATGACCATGAAAACATAACCAATTATATTATAACTAATCAAATAATCACATGAAATATCAATAATTGAATTCAAAATGATGGATTTAAAATTGGTATACCTCTGAACCATCAATATCTATAGTGAATATATTTAATATCAAAATATATCCTCAAGATAATTAATATTTGTGTGTATAACCGATCTTATTTAGACAACTAATTTTTATCTTGAGGCCGATTTATGAATCAACGGGATATAATGGCTCCTACCAATAACATAAAATATCTATTTCATTCAAAATATGTAATTGGAGAAATCTAAACAACATAAAATTTTATATTGAAATACTATTATATGAAATTCTCTTACATTCTTGAATCAGTAATCATAACAATAAATTATCTAGGTTAATATGGTGGATGATATCAAAATAAAACATATATAGTAAAACAGAACAAAAACCATCCAAACAAATTAGGATAATTAGAATACATTATATTACCAATAGATTATAATTAATAGATTTCTTTGTTTAATTTATAAATAGAAAGTAAATATATATATATATATATATATATTCTTGAGAATATATCATTTTCATTTTGGAAGTCACTTTTTTTGTATATAGATCTTTTTGGAAACCCTTTTCATTGAAAATAAATTTTACAAATGTCAAATTCTCAAAAATAATGGAATTTTTTAAAATAAAAATTAAAAATTGAAAAATAATCATCAAGGAAATGGGATTCATAATGGTCGGTAATTTCATACAAGACACATGAGAAAATTACTTTTTCATTTCAAAATGAATACAAAATTTCCTTGTTCAAATATGAAGCAAATATTTCATTCAACCAATTTTTTATAAAGTAAATCATCTGTAAACATTAATTTAATAATTTTTATGGAAATGATAAAAACAATTATGAACTATTTATTATAATACTTCAGGCTTGATAAAAAATTATTTCATATTAAAGAGAAATAAAGTTTTATTTTTATAAATACATCTATATAATAATTTTATATTCCAATGAGTGGAAACACAGTACTATTACATGCATGAATATTAAATAACCTGAGGAGGATAATATTAAATGGTTAAATTATACAATGATCAAATAATTTCTTTTAATGTAAATACATGTATAATAAACTTATTTAAAATGATATAATGAAACAAACTCATGAAATGATAATAATTTTGATATGATTAATTAATAAATGAATTGATTATGTGTATCAAATATAAATACATAAAAAACATGTTCAAATAGAACATAAAAAAAATTAAAATTAGTATACATACAATCATATATAATCAATCATTAAGAAAGTATACTATAACATAATTAAAAGAAATTGTGATATTAAATTATTTTCCATTTGGTAACATGTAACTAAAATACCGTTAGATGAAATTATTCCACCTAAAATATAAAATTCCATGAATTATTGGTGAATAATGATCTTACAAGTTTGTGGGGTAGTATAGAATCCATATAAAATTAAATTGGTTCATAATAACAAATAAGTATCAGGGGGATGTACATTGAGACTAAATACCATACCTCACACTACTTTCTTGTTGAAAATTATTTAAACTCATGTATAATAGTTTTCAATATTTAATTAATATATAATTTCACAATATTAATATTTAAAATATCATATATCATCCTTTATAACATCTTATCACATGTTCATTAATAATCATTCATTACATTTACAAATTTAGGTGTTAAATGCCTTGTTTTATCAACGATGATTTGTAATGAACAGTGATGTTCTTGTGAAAATTTTAAAGTTTCATCATATAAAAATATATAATCAT
Source organism: Viscum album (assembly GCA_963277665.1). NCBI lineage: Eukaryota > Viridiplantae > Streptophyta > Magnoliopsida > Santalales > Viscaceae > Viscum > Viscum album. Next base: position 475,850,176 of record OY728128.1, read on the forward strand.
TAAATAATAATAATAAATTCAAATGTTATTTTTCTTAAAAAATAACGAATTATGGTTTTGGAAAATGATGTATGTTACTATCATAGAGATGGTAGGTCGTACGTATACATGAGTACATTTCCATTTTTCATCAATCATTATGGATTGAATTTAAAATATAAATTATACAAAAAAATGAAATTTATGTTGTATAAAAAATATTATTTCTTTAAATATTCTTATATATATAATCCCTTAGGTGTGGAGATAAAAATAGAGCCACATATTTTTATGAAGGCAGTAATGCACACATACACGAATGACATTATCATATTTAATAGAGTGTAATGGTGTGATATAAAATTTTAAATATTTTATTATCATATTGATTTTTATATCATGAATATCATTTTTAAATAATCTATATAACATAAAATCATTTAAATTGTCCTTATAACTTTCCATTAAACACTTTTTTGATAGATGATACACATAATATTGTGAGATGGTACTCCACTATACAGATGATCAACATTATCCAATATCATATGGAATGGGAATTAAAGAGGTATATAAGGTATAATGAAACCTTTGAAATAATGTTTTTAAAATAACATATATATTATTTATATTCATCATTATACCCATCCAGTAAATTTGGTAATGGATTAATGAATGGCATCGATCCTTGAGGAGGTAGTCTACTGTACAAACGAATAATGATTTTGTATCCCATTTGATTTAAGTTCAGATGGTTTTTGGTCATTAAATTAATACAAAACCATATAATTGTATATAAAAAAATGTTCTTATTATATCATAATAGTATAATTATTATTTAAGGAGGTGGATAATGAATTAAATAAAAAACACACAATGAAGAACATTACCTCTTCATCAGGTATCAAACTTATGCTTTCACCAATATCCATCCATGGTCAGGTTTTTGACAAAAATATGTATTCTAAAATGAAAGGATGAAATATGGGATGTGGTTTTTGAAGGTATTGTCTAGAAAATAAGTTAAATTGTGTGAATAATTGAGGATAGGGGGTGTCCTTTTTATGTGAGGTAAGTGACACACTTATAATTGGTTGAAAATATTCAATCATATTTTTACCTTTATCATTGAAAAAATACAAAAAAATGATATATAATCTAAACTTTAATTGTTTTGGATGAAATAAGTCCATCCAAAATAGTTTATATAATATTATATCTAACTCTAACTCTTTCCTTTTCCGTTTAACTCGTGTCAATCCATTTTCACCATAACATCTGTAACTTGTTTTAACTATTTTCAATATTCATTGAATTAAAAAAAGGTTCACCTCCTTAGAAATTAAAAATTATTATTATTAAAAAATATTGAAATTATTTTTACAAATTAAATTCACATAATTTGAATATTTTGATTTAAAACTAATCTCGTAGACGTGACGAGAAATAGAATTTTTTAAAGAGAAAATTTTCAAAATATTAGAAAATTTTCATATCATAATTCAATATGAAAATAATCCCAATGACCAAAATTTTATTAATTTTTATATAATTAATATAAATATATAAAGAATCTAGTTAGAAATATAAATTCGAATTTTAATTTTTTCAATCAAGAAAAATCTTCTCAATTACATTTTTTTATTTAAACTATTTGTCAAAAAAATAAATTATTTCAGATGGAAATCCAAAAATAATCAATAAAATAATTTTAAATGATTTACTTAAAAATGAAGCTAATTTTTTCAAAGAATTTTCTATAATTTTTGACAGTTAAATTTTAATTATGTGTGAAATTCCTAAAAAAAATATCACGACACATCCTAGTGGGGCCCGAGCCGCAACTCCCTAAGCCTGCCTCCAATAGGCCAGGGGCTGGTGACCAGCACCGAGTAGGAATTTTACTAACATGGGAGGAATTTCCTATAAACATGTACACATGCACACACATCTCCAAGCCCACAATGCTGAAAAAGTAAAAGCTAATAAAAGTGGAAAATCCTGCTTACACTAAAATCCCGACCAACAGAGTACAACGGGAAAGTAAAGTACTGTAATGTAAAACCCTGGGCCAAAAGTACCAGCCCACCAAAAGAAAGTCTGTAACAATGTCTATCCTATGAAGAATGGTATTGGGACTGCAATTTGTTGCTGTATTAACAGACCTCGGCCTATCTAATCTCAGAAATCACCGTCTGGTCCTAATCTGCCTAGAATCCTGTGAAAGGCTCGCTCGTCGGCACAAGACACAACACGTGCGGGAAAAGTCCGTATAGGGGTGAGTATAAAAATATCCAGTAGGACACCCAGAAACCACAAAGGAATACAACTAGGGAAATAAATACCACAAAGAATGATACATTTAGCTCTACAGAGTATATGTTTACAGAACATATAACAAGAATATCTAGATATACTCATACACGATCGATAATCGTGAAACCACCACTGATATCCAGCTTTAAAATTCCATTAAGCACGTAACAAGGAGAACACACTCCTAGTTCTGAAGAGAGAGATATTAAGTACTACTTCTGGGATAACACACTCCACAAGTACTTTAGAATATGATGCTCAGATGAGGATCACAACCAATAGCCATGGGATGATTCCAACAACTCAGTCTGAACTAATCCGCTAAGTAAAGGATCTGCACCTGGGTAATGTTGGTCCCATCAATACTGAGAACTCTACCTAGGGTTCTAGGAATTAATAGTGGATCCGGCTTCAAGCATCATAGAGGGGATTCCTACGACTATATTCAGGAAGTCCAGCTGAAGGGATCATACTCCTACACATAGGAAATGATACTAGAAACGTTCAGGGGAATGACCAAGGGTACGAACCCCAAGAAAGATAGTCCAAGTCATAGAAGAAAAATGTCTCAAGCCATGCAAAACATGTTACGCGGCGTGTAGTACGGTTACACACCATGTTCCTTGACCCCAGGTATTGCCCGTGTAAATGGCCCCTGTCATCCGGCCAAGCTGTGTAAAACATAACTACATGGCGTGTAGAAGGATCACATGTTGTGATCCTTGACTCCAGGTACTGCCCGTGTAAACAGCCCATGTCATTAGACTTTTCCAATAAAAAGTAATTTCACATCGTGTAGTAGGATTACAAGTTGTGTCCGAGCACCTGGGGTTCACTCCGTGTACACTGGCCATATGCCCGTACACGGTCTCTGTCTGTGTCACCTGCACATGTACCAGTACATGGGGTATCCCGTATATCTAGTCGGGTCTGGCCGGGGAAGGGTATACATGTCGTGTCCTTGGACATGTACCCATCATGTGTGTGTGTACTTCTGTAGAACACACCAGGTGGTCTTCCGACGAACACATGCAGTGTATCCCATACTACACGCCGTGTAGTCAGGAAATTTCCAGAACCGTCTTCTTCCTCCGAGCCTCGTCCAGTCTTCCGGTTTCCATTTCAATGATCTGTTTGCCGTGAAACTCATGATTGGGGGTCATCCCAACAACCTAAGACTGAATCCTAGCATTTCGGGCCTTGAATCGGATCGAAGAACAACATATGATCTTCAGATGAAAAATATGCTCGAATGGAGATTTCTCCCAAATCGCATAGATCCATCTGTCTTCGTCGTCATCGCAGCTCTTTTGGTTCATCCTGGTGTCGGATCTATAATCTCATATAGTTATTCTTTAGATCTATGGCGTAATCGATAGTTGTTCTTATTCCGCAAAGTACAAAGAATGCACATGAAAATAAAGGGGAAAATGATTCACAAAGAAACAACCTGAGGAACGAACATTGGCCATTGTCCGTTCCGGCCTCGATCCATTCCAGTAATAACAATGCTCTAAAAAAGTATCAGATCTTGATTACAAGGATTAAGATCTTCCCCAGAATCCCCGCAAGATGCCCATCCCACGAATACGATTGATATGTGGGCTAATCTGTTTGTGGATTAGTCCGTGATCGTCATAAGAATTATGAATGGGAAAGAAAACCAATGTCAAATGTCCTACCTGGATCCGTGGCATTCGTTGGCGAAGATCTGGTGGTCGCGTCGTCATCACCAACGAAATTCGTCAAGAACTTCATCATCACGTTGGGGGTTTCCTCCAGAGCTTTCTAGATCCTCCACGGGTAATTCAGGGTTATGAGATGTGTAAACCTCATCCCCTGTGAAATATTTAATTTAAAATAATAAAAATATATTTGCTGCAACAAGATTTAATATAATATTTTTATTAAATATTTTATTACGATTACGTCCAAAAAACTAGATTTCACCACTGACCTGCACCATACGATGTTAGGCCTCACCTGGGGTAAACTTTATGCTCTGAACACAAGAATTCCATCAGATTTCTGATCTGAGAACCTATTGAGGAGTTATTCCACTTTTTCAGGAAAACCACACCCGCGTGTTATATAATTATTAAATTAAATTCAAACATTTGTTCCAGGCACACCGGCCCTCAGAACTGCATGATGTCACAATTCCTGGTCTCAAATGAATTTCCATATAATATTAAACATAAAATACAGAGAAATCTAAGACATTACATCTCACCACATTAGGTCTTTACGTCCCCAAAAAGCCAAAACAATGGCCACTAAAAAAGATGTGTGTACTGCACATGAATCTGAGCCTGTCGCTCCCACGTGATCTCCTAGAGATTTATGTACTGCCACCAGACATGCACCAAGGGAATAGCTTACACATGAAGTATCTTCTCCTACTTATCCACGATCTACACTGGGTACTCAGAAAAGGTCACTCCATCATCAATGTCCAGCTCGCCCCATTCGATAACGTGTGATGGGTCATGCACGTACCTATGAAGCTGCGACACATGGAAGATGTTGTGTACCTGATCCATCTGAGGAGGTAGAGCCACTGGTATTCCACCTCTCCAACTCTACTCAGAATCTGAAAAGGGTCGAAGAACCTCGGAGATAGCTTGTTGCCTCGCCAAATCACAGCAGTCCCCATCGAGGCGAGAACCGAAGGAACACATTGTCACCCTACTTGAACTCCAAGGGCCTCCATCTCCTGTCGAAATAAGAATTATGCCGACTTTGTGCAGTATTCATACACTCCTGGATGACCTGCACCTTCTCTGTAGTAGCTCTCATCATCTCTGGGCCCATTAGTGCTGATTCTCCGGGGTCAGTCAAACAAAGTGGTGACCTGCAAGGTTGCCCTTAAAAAGCCTCGAATGGTGCAATACCAATAGTAGAATGATAACTATTGTTATATAAAAATTCCACCAGTGCTAGTTGATCCTCCCAGCTATGATCGGAGACATGTATGCAAGCTCGTAGTACATCCTCTAGAACCTGGATGGTCCGCTCTGTCTGACCATCAGTCTGAGGATTAAACATTGTGCTTAAATGTAACTAAGTCCCAAAAGCTTTCTGTAATCCCTTCCACAAACGAGATGTGAAATTAGCATCACGATCTGAGACGATCGTTGATGTCACTCCATAAAGTCGAACTATCTCATACATGTAGAGGTGTCCCAAGATCTCTAATGAACTCTACTCTCGTATGGCTAGAAAGTGGGACGACTTGGTGAGTTGGTCAATGATCACACATTAGGCATCGTGTCCCCTAGACGTAAGTGGTAATCCCACAATGAAGTCCATGGATATCCCATCCCACTTCCACTCTGGAACCTCAAGGGGCTTAGTCAAACCTGCTGGAACCTAGTGCTCACCCATTACTTGTTGACATGTAAGGAACTGAGAAACAAACTCTACCACACTCTTCTTTATTCCTAGCCACCAGAACTGATGTCAGAGGTCCTGGTACATCTTTTCCATGCCTAGATGCACCTCTAATGATGATGTATGGAACTCCCTCAGAACCTCCTCCCACAACATCACTGGTACTACTATGTTCCCTCTAAAAAGAACAACATTCTCCCCACCTTTTGAATACCCGTTAGCAGCATCACCTGCAGATATCTGAGCATGTAGAGTCTCACAACTAGCATCCTCAAGATATGCTTCCCTGACTTGTAGTAAGAGTGGAGTGGTAACAACCATCAACTGAAGGTATGCTACTTCATCTATATCCACGAAGGATAAATGTAAAGAGGCCAACTGCCTCGTCACCTCATCCAGCAACTGTGAACTGGATTTCCTACTACGAGCATCTGCCACAACGTTCCCCTTCCCATGAGTATAAAAAATAACGAAGTTGTAATCCTAGAGGAACTCAATCCACCGCCTCGGTCTCATATTCAAATCCTTCAGAGAAATGATATATCTTAGACTCTTGTGATCAGAGTAGATGATAAACCGCTCACCCATCAGGTAGTGCCGCAACATCTTCAATACGATGACTACCGCTGCCAACTCAAGATCATGGATTGCGTAGTTCTTCTCGTTTGGAATCAACTGACGTGAGCCATAGGAAATCACTGCTTTCCTTTACATTAGGATGATACTAGGCCAGGTTCTTGATGTATCCCAGAACACCATGTACTCGACACCCTATTCTAGTAGTCTCAAGATCGGGGAACTCGTCAGACTCTGTCACAACTGCTGAAATTTCTGTAGGCATATCTCGATCCACACGAAAGGCTGCCCCTTTCGGGTCAAAGCTGTCATGGGTGCTGAAATCCTGGAGAAATCAAGAACGAATCTCCTATAGTAGCCTACAAACCCAAGGAAACTCCGCACCTCCATCACGATTCGGGGTGACTCCCATGCTAACACTGCCTCTACCATGGTTGGGTCCACTGCTACACCATCTACTGAGATAACGTGTCCCAGAAAGTGGACCTCCTATATCCAGAATTGAAACTTCGAGAGTTTCCCATACAACTGGCGCTCTAAGAGTGTTTCCAAACCCATATTGAGGTGCCTCACGTGCTCCTCCTTGGACGCATAGTACACAAGGATATCATCGATGAATACCACTACGAACTGATCTAGATAGGGCTAAAAGATCTGGTTCATGAGTCCCATAAACATTACAGGGGAATTTGTAATGCTGAAGGGCATCACCAAGTACTCATAGTGAACGTAGTGACACCTGAAATCCATATTCAGTATATCCTCATCATGTACTCGCAACTGGTGATCGACCGATTGCAGATCAACCTTCTATTACCATTGTTCCCCTCTTAACTGGTCGAAGAGGTCATCGATCCTCGGTAGTGGATACCGGGTTTTCACGGTCACCTGATTCATGCACTGGTTATCCACACAAAGCCTCATGATCTCGTATGCCTTCTTGTAAAACAACATTGGTGCCACCCAGGGTGAAACATTGGGTCTCAAAAATCCCTTCCTCTGTTAGCCTTCCAGATGCACTCTCAGCTCACAAAGCTCTACATGAGAAATATGACATGCTGATGCTAATATCAGTGTTGTCCCGGGTTGTAAATCAATGCAGAAATCTATCTCTTGACGGGGAGGATGTCTGGGGACATCCTCCGGAAAGACGTCCCCGTACTCATCCACTACTGCTGGAAACTAGAAACTTGTAACATCTACTACGCCAAGTGCGAGACTAGCCAACTGATGTGAAATCGGTTGTACCTTCTTACGCATGAGTCCATCCTGCACTGCCTGTGTCTCTTTTTCACTGACGAAGTAGAACCCCATTCCATCACTACGGACACACCGCACCCACAATGTAATACAAAAAGGGAATGAAATACCACAAAGGAATGATACAGTCATCTCTACACAGTATATGTTTATAGAACATATAACAAGAATATTCAGATATACTCATACACGACAGACCATCAAGAAACCACCACTAATATCGAGCTCTAAGATTCAAATAATCACATAACTAGGAAAACACACTCCTACGTCTTAAGAGAGAGATTCAAAGTACTCGTTCCAGAAAAAAACACTCTACAAGTACATTAGAATATGATTCATAAATGAGGATCATAATAAATATCCATGGGGTGATTCCAACAACTCAGTTTGAACTAATCCACTAAGCAAAGGATCGACGCCAGCGTAAAATTGGTCACGTCGATACCAAGAACTCTACCTAGGGTTCCAAGAATGAATAGAGGATCTAGCTCCAAGTCTCACAGAGGGGATTCTAACAAATATATTCACGAATTCCTGCTAAAGGGATCATATTCTTGTACATATGAAATGATACCAGAAACCTTCAGGGGAAAGACCAAGGGTACAAACCCTAAGAAAGATAGTCCAAGTCACATAAGACAAATGGATCAAGCCATGTCAAACAGGTTATATGGAATGTAGTATGGTTACATGTTGTGTTCCTTGACCCCGGTTACTGCACGTGTAAACGGCCCATGTCATCAGTCCAAGCTGTGTAAAACTAAACTACACGACGTGTAGTAGTATCACACGCCGTGTTCCTTGACTCCGGGTACTGACTGTGTTAACGAATTTTGTCTTTAGGCTTGTCGTATAAAAAGTAACTACACGGTGTGTATTAAAATTACACACCATGTCCGAGAACCTAGGGTTCGCTCCATGTACGCTGGCCATGTGCTCGTACACGGTCTTTGTCAGTGTCGTCTGCCCGTGTACTAGTACATGCGGTATCCCGTTTATCTGGCCGGGTCTGGCCGGGGAAGGGTATACACACCGTGTACTTGTCCATGTACCAAACCCATGTCTATGTACTCCCAGAGTACACACTAGGTGGTCCGCCAACGAACACACACCATGTATCCCATACTACACACCGTGTAGTCGGGAAATTTCCAGAACTGTCTTCTTCCTCCGCGCCTCACCCGATCATCCAGTTTCTGTTTCCATGATTTGTTCGCCACAAAAATCAAGATCAGGGGTCGTCCCAACACCCTAGCACTGAATCCTAGCCTTTTGGGATTTGAATCGACTCGACAAACAATATATGATATTCTGATGAAAAATAAGCTTGAAGAGCGCCTTCTCCCGAATCGCTTAGATCCGTCTGTCGTCGTCGTCACCACAACTCCATTGGTTCATCCCGGTGTCAGATCTATAATCTCGAATCGTTACGCCACAGATCAAAGGTGAAATCGATCATTGTTCTTAACCCCTGAAAAATGAAGAATGCGAAGAAAAATAAAGGGAAAATGGATTCATAGAGAAACAATATGAGGAATGAACCTCAGTCATTGTTCGTTTCGGCCTCGATCTGTTCCCATAAGAATGATCCTCTAAAAAATTTTCAGATCTATATTACAAGGATTAAGATCTTCCCCTAGAATCCCTGCAAAAAGCTCATCCGGCGAATACGATCGATCTGCGGGCTAATATGTTCATGTAATAGTCCGCGTTCATCGTAGGAATCGAGAACGGGAAAGAAAACCAGGGTCAATCGTCTTACCTGGATCTGTGGCATTCATTGGCGAATATCAAGTTGTTGCATCGTTGTCGCCTGAAAAATTCATCAAAAACATCGTCGCAACATTGGGGGTTTCCTCCAAAGCTTTCTAGATCATCCAGGGGAAATTCAGGGTTATGATATTTGTAACCCTGATCCCCTATGAAATCATAAATTGAAAAGAATAAAATTCTATTTGCAGCAACAAGATTTAATAAAAAAATGTATTAAATATTTTATTACGGTTACGTCAAAAAAACTAGATTTCACCACTGACCTGCGTCATTCGATGTTAGGCATCGCCTATGGTAAAATCGCTACTCTAAACGCAATGGTGCCCTCATATTTCTGATCTGAGCACCCGTTTAGGTGTTTTTACACTTTTTTTGGAAAACCACATGTGTGTGTTATTTCATTATTAAATTAAATTCAAATATTTTTTCCCGTCTCATCGGGCCACGAAACTACATGCCTTCACAACGACTGGTATTGAAATAATTCCTATATAATATTAAAAATAAAATATGGTGAAATCCGAGACATTACAACTATCATTTAGGAAAATGAAGTTATTCTAAAAATATTTCATTTTTTAATGTATTATCATTTTATTACTAATAAAGAGAAATATAGTTAAAATTTTAAAATATAAATTGTATTAACTTATTTAATACTATTTATAGGCTAAATTCCAACATTTCAGTGAAAACTATTAAATAATAGTAATATTGTTTTGTTCTTTGTTGAAAAATCGGTTTTGGGTGTTACAAAATATCTCAATGGATGTGGTTATTTTTTTGGATCCTAATATATTAATGAAATTATTTTTTTACAAAAATTTATTTATTTTAAAGCAATACAGTGTTTATTAATGTTATAATTTTTTTTTATTATTTATGACATTATCTAATGTATAAAATTTTATTCTTTATGAATTTCACTTTGTAACAAATTTGGAAATATATTTCCTTTTTTGAATGAATTTTATTTATCATTTGTATTTTGTATATTAATTAAAATACAATGATATGGTAATTTTTGGAGACAATGAAATAATGATAATTCAATAATTTGGAGAATTAGTTTAGATTCGTTATTTATAAATCTCAATAATAATGAATTCCCATTATTATGAAACCATTTTTAATAATCCATGACTTTTCTATGTTGATATTAGATATGGATATTCATTTAACTCAAGTTAGTAGTTGAAGGGAGTTTTTTTATCAACAAATAGATGTTAAATATTAATTATCTACTCATGGAAGATTCAACCATATGTATTCATTTATTAAAAAATTATATCACTATTTAATTATTTTACATTCCCCATGATTTGATGTAGGATATTATAAATGATATGAAGAATTCAAGAGTGTTTATTATGGTATATTTTATAATTCCAATATAACATTGGAATCATTTATATGTCATGATTACCTAGACATGTAAACAACTTGGTTATTTACGATTTTCTATATTTTGTATATTCGCAACGTAATAATGTAACAACATACCACAGTCTTTTGGAATTGGGTTTTCTATAAGTCTTATCTGATATTTGATCTCACATTAAATGGGTATTGTCATGTCCACTTAAAAAATAACATTATAGTACTCTTATATAACATTGGGAAACACCAATAGATATTAAACTAGAGTACTCCATTTTAGTTAATCCATCATGGAAGATAAGACCATGATATTAATATTGAAAATCTAATTGTATTGTTATCTATCAAACGAACAGGGGTATCTGTTAGGAACACATAATATACTGTGTTTCCTAATGAAATAAACAATTTAATTCACTAAATATGATGAGTTCATGTCAAGAATTTTGTATTATGTGTATAATCTAAAAAGTTACAAATATCAGCAGAAGATATTTTTCCGTATTAACATCCCACAGACTCTAAACACATCAAATAAACAAGACTAACCTGATACATGAACAGTCAATTCAAAAACAATTGAAAGTAACTTTAGATCATGTCATAGATAAATATCTTGAGTCTGTATAATGAAAGACTGTTGAATATAAATTACTAAATATATAGAATCATATATAATATAAATAGACAATTACTCACATGATATTTCATTCACCATTCATATGAGACTGTACGGATTAAATTGTATGAGGACTGACAACATGTACCCTATTATCATGTGGGGGAAAAACTAAACAAGCAATCAATGTATGAGGTCAGAGAGGGTTAGTGATATCATTCTACTACCATCTTCCCACCACATCCCCTATTAATGAATCAAAATTTAGAGCACCCTAACATTATTACTACATTAGTGGATATTACTGTAATGAATTTGTTTGAAAGGGTGTTCAAAATTAATTATGAATAGTAAAGAAGTTTATAAAACTAAATATTTTAATGGGCTCTCTATTAAAATTAATCCATGATCGATCCAATAGTAGGGGTGTAAGACTTACAACTCTAATGAAACCGGAAGATGAAACCGATAAAAACAACTCTGCTATTTAAATTATAAACGAATCAAAAAATTGAGATAATCTATATATATATATATATTAAATTTTTATTCCTAGAGACTCCCCTTAAATGATGATATGGTATAATGAATAACATTATAAATAAACCATAAATTTATATTGTCATTGGAATATGTCATAAACATGAAGGGGGTGACTTGGGAAAATATTTCTATACACAAGGCCACATCAAATTTTATTCCGAGCCACTGTCTTTTTAGTTATTAGAAATATAAGATATATGTTTTATATAAGGGATATTAAACACCAATAAAATAGAAATATATTTTAAAATAGTAAATATCCCATATAAATAATCTACCTTAATAGATTCTGGAAGATACTCTGCATGAATTTTAATTGAAAAATTATCCCAAAAAATATTAAATACCTAGACAACCTCAAGGAACAATTCCACTGTTGTGAATATTACCCTAAAAGAATAGTAAAATGTAATAAAATATTGTTCTCCGTATGATAAATGAAAAATATAATATATACACATATATACCCTTTCCGAACCTTATCCTTCTGATATGAATCATAGACCTGATAATTTTTGTAGTCCGTGGAACTTAAACCCACAAGGATTCTTCCTATATGTTTCATCATCATCTATAAACACTGTGTGATAATTTCATAGAATATCTTATTGAATATAATTTATATAAACCTAATGAGTTAATCAACATTAACCCATTAAATATGAAGAAAAAACATATTGGAATCTTAAAAAAAATATCGATTAATTTACATTTAATTAATTAATATTTATTTAACACTCATTTTCAACCGATTTAAACATTATCATTGATAATAAAAATGAATGATACTTAAATAGAACTATACCATAGTTACATAATCAAATATTATAACATTATTAATAAAAATTATTTCATTTATTTGGATAACATGGGGTCATATATTTAATTTCCTTAGACGGCGACCCCTGCATATGTCCCTTGCTTAGTCCAGTAGATACTATTTATCTACTAAGAAATTAAATTGTCAATAGTTCGTATAAAAAAACTCTATCCAAATCTCTCAAATATCTTTAATAATAATATTTTTTAAAAATATTTCAATTTATACCCCACCACGGTCGGTAGTGAAAAATGTTATGGCCCTTGAAGCTAGCTTCTAATAGGAAACATGATGAAAACTAGAAATTAGATTATAGAATGAATAAAATTGGAACACAATTCCATGAATACATAATATTAATGAAATGATAAAAGTCATTTTCCCCAGTCTAACATTATATATTACACCAATTTAGCATTGATATATATGAATTTAATTTAATGCATGGGAAAATACAAAACATGAGAACAATTACTAAGGGGAAACCATAAACTCAGATCGTTCATGAATAGTCTCTATGACCTAACAACAACTATCTTGATTACTAACATAATCCCTTAGACCTAATAAATATATTTTATATATTTAATATTAATGTTTTATTATTATGATACTTTATGAATCCATTAGTGTAAGTGAGAGAGAATAATACTAAATCATATTGAATAAATTTGGAAACCAAGTCATCATATTTAAATGAAAGGCGCCTTCCCACAATTATAATGGCACACTCATAATGATATTCATAGAAGTATACAATTTTATATTAATAGAACATAAATAATAAGGTTTCCTAGAACACACACACCCACTACATTGTGTCTCTCATTCCCCAACCCTAAATATTTTTTGGTTCAATACATTTTATAAATCATCAAAAAACTTGAGTAATGATGTCACAATAATATATTATCAAATAACCCAAGGAAAAAATATCTACAATATCTCATAACCAATAAAAATAATGAATCAATTATACCCATGTATTAAGAATTTCTTCTAAATAAATCATGTCACATGCCTGAAAACCAATAACAACCAATGTTACAACCAAAAGAAGACATGTATATTATATATAACTAATTCCTATTGAACCTAAAAATAGATTTATGGTGATGTTAGGAGATATAATATTTTTTATCAACTAAACATACAATAATACATTATAACATGAATTAATCTTCTAAAAATCATATCTATGAGAATATACTATGGAAAAGGAAGATTGTATTCATTAATTCCCTCTCTATACTAGTAATAGGGGAAAAAACGGGAACCCAATACATTTGGTCATCAGATTCATTCCAATCATATGTTGTGATGCTTAAGAAATCATAGAATAAATTTGATTTTTTATACCTACCAAGATATGGATATTTTATCACCTTATAAATAGACAAAAAATCTTCACCAATATGTCCTCTATTTTCCACCACCTTGGACTATAGAACAAGATATCATAGAATCACCCATGAAAAAATATGTTTTTAGTCATTGAAAATATTAAATTGGTATTTATAAATAACCATGTATTTAGTATTATCATAAAAAATCTGGTCTAATCATTTCTTATCATCTCAATCAAAAATGGTTACATAATTTATATTAAATAACCATTTATGACAACATAGTCACATATAATAAATCCAACAATAATGTGGTACACATTTATACACATTTACTATCATCACTATTAACATCAACTAAAACCATGAGTTAATTATAATTAATCCCGAATCTATATTCCATATATTCTATGGATCAACATAATGTCTCCAAAAGGTATATATACTCACAATTAATATGAAAAATGAATTAATTAGTTAAAAACATAATAACTGACAAAAATATAAATATCCTCAACGAAGGATGAAATAATAATAATTAGAAAACATATTTATCAACTGATATAATCCATTTAATCAATAATCCATCAATAAAATACCAAAATGTTAATTACTATATCTCAACCTTCGTTATCAATATAAACATAAACCTATATCCATATGACATGTAGCATTCATGCCTCACACTAAACATGTGTTATTTGTCAACTAACTAATTGATTAATTATATCACACCCAATAAATTTCACAAAAACGGTTCTATAACATCTAATGGAAGATATAAAAAATTTAGAATTTAATCGCGTCATACACATGGGGTAACTATGTCCATAAAACTATCATGAATAAATAATAAATAAACTAGTTGGGGAAAACAACAATAAATACATTTATTTTCATCATGCATTATTTCTCACCGGTTACATGAATTAACAAATTTTTTGTTATCATTTTTCATCAATAATAATCCAAAATTAATCCACTAATAAATTATAAAATTCAATAATAAATATTCTCCCAGAATCATTTCAGTATTTCTATATTATAATCGATGATAGGTAGTTAATTTCATATTCCTCTTTCAATATTATCTCCATATTACAAATTTTTTATTCTTTAAATGATATCAATAATATATTCCATAATTGAAAAAAACAATAATCAATGAATATTAATTCACAATACCTTTAAAATATATATAAGTATCAAAAATGAAAGAACAAAGGTTATATGATCAATGAATTACATTTAAAATTAAACTCTTCATTAATTTTAGATTTTCTAAATCTTTATATCTTGTTTTATACATTACCCAAAGAGTCTAAAGCCTCTAATTATTACCCATGAAAATAAAATAAGAATTACTGAGGGGTAATATGGAATTACAAAAAATAATATTGATGAAGTCTAAAGCCTCTGATTATCGATCAATATGAAGTCATAATTTTCCTTATAGAAGGAAACATTTACCATTATTTACTCATAATCAAAACATTAAAATAAACTACATTCAAAACCATATCCATCTTCTAGAAATGATAGAAATGAAACTGTAGGGGTAATATGGAATTACAAAAATAATATTGATGAATTCACAATCCTATAATGCTAAAAATTAAAAGTAATAATTGTGGGTGAAGAATGTCTAGAAACATTAATGTTCATTAGTAAATTTTTATAATAAGATGTTTTCCATGATAAATCAATATAAGTACCATGTTGATAATATATATGAAAAATTTATTGTCATGATGAGGATTAAGAAATATAGTTTTTAACTCTATATGTGAATACTTATTAAGGGAATGATAGTCAATACTATGTTATGTGTAAACAATATATTATGAATATAAAAAATTCCTTCCTTGAATCCCCCAATTTCAACCCATTAATGAAAATATCATGGAATAAAAGTAATTTAAGAAGTATCATTCACTTTACCATGTTTTATAGAGTGGAATTAAATAAAATAGAAACACACGAATGTCGATTTCAGTTCATTATGATATAATATATAGATTAACATTATAATGTTGTCTGGGCAGAAACATTGAGTTAATGCATTGAAATCTTCAGAGAGTCACCTAATCATGTACACTAGGACTGAAAAATATTTAAAAGAATAACTTCAATTATGAAATCTATAATTCCATTGTATATAATGATTATACATCAATACCAACTTATAACACCGCCTCTTTCTACCTAATGACAATAATCCTAAGACACCTGGGGTCATGTCGTGACCACCTACATCCAAAAAAATGTTTCACCTCAAACAACACTCTTTCTCATCCATCATTTAACATACAACACTATATTGTATGTGTACCAAAATGGGAAGCACTACTCTATAATTGTGAATATTATGTCATGTTCCACTATATACATTACCATTTTATTTTCTATGATACAAATGGATTCCATGTCTCATCCCACATTGATTAATATATTTTTTACCTATGAGGAATATTTTATTCCATTAAAAACAAAATTAATTTATGAATTCAATGAATCCACATGAAAAAATAATAGCTATTAGGATTCATTTGATGATCCCTGACACATTACGTTATTGAAAATATTCGTCATTTAATGAGGAGAATTGAAGATATCTATATACGTGTATGTGATCACATTATTTTGGGTGAGGGATTATATTGGTCCATAACCCCAACACACTCATTCGTGAAATAGTTTTCTTTCATACAATAAAGGCACTAACTCCCATTTGTTGTTTAATATTTCTAATAAACTATTCAAAGACACACTAGTAGTTGTTCACTCCCTATTAGTATTAGTAATACATATATTTCTCCTCAATAATAATACCAAACACACTGAATTAAAGAAAAATTTGGAAATGATGAGATTTAGTCTTAATATGAACATTGATATATTAATTACCAATCAAATATCAATTCATGTTTTTTTTGTAAAGAATTACTTTACTTATTTTTTAGGTTCATAACCATTGAAAATAATCATAGGTAAATAAAATTAAACACATCATTGGTATTTGAATAAGGTTTTCAATGTATTAGAATTTCAAATTCAACGGTTTTCCATGAACCTCTCTATTACTACAACATGATTGTTTTAGAGGGAATAGTAATTGTGACATTGAAATTCACATATCACTATCACTAACCTATATTATATTCCTTTCTGAAGGTATCATTATAAGGTTAGTTAGGTTTACTTTCACAAAACTATACACCTTTTATTAAGGTTAAAATTGAAATACCGAAAAATATTATTTTCATATATTTTATTATAGTATTTGAATTATAAATAATTGGTACATTCATGAATTTATAATAGTACGATATTTATTAATTTGAATGGGATAATAAATTATTTAATATATATTTATGAACCTATTTAATATACCTATATATTAAACATTTATATTTTATTTCCTAAAAAGGTAATTGTATAAAATCTTTTTATATATAATACAATTTATTTAATAAAAAATAATTAGGATTAGTTTTGAAGAAAATCACACAATATAAGTCTACTCACTTTTATAATTTTGAATTGAAAATATATAGTAAAATTTGAAATTGAATAACTAAATTATATATATATGTAATCTTTTATTTAGACCACATGAAAACGTTCTGTTAGTTGATATGATCAAATTATTAAATAATATAAAGTAGTTGGAGTTTTTATTTTATTAAATGTTTATAAAAATTTAATTATTAAACCATTAATAATTTATTTAATTTAAAATATAATTAAAAAAATGAAAAATATTGAAAATTAATATTTTTATCTCTTGTTTTAGAAAATAAAAATTTATTTTTCTATTTGTTAATTCCTTTATTATTCAAAATTAGTAATTTTTTATGAAATGTAAATATATATCAAATAGTTTTTTATGAAAAAATTATACTAAGAGATATATCCTTCATTTTCCCATAATACTTGATGGCATAAATTGTTGTTTTAATATTGGTTTGCCTTTTTTGTAAATGATGTTATTATCTTGAGAATAGTTATTTAATATATATTTTTTATATTTGGTTTCACAAATTTGATAACCAAATTCTCTCAAGAGAAATGTATCCTAGTAGAGAGTGATATTAGGTCTGATGATCTATCGGCTTGGATGATTATGAATTTCCTAGAAATATGAATGTGGTTATTTATCCATCGCTCTGGGATTACTCAAGTGGTAATTTTCAATCCTAGGTATATATATTACATTATATGCATTATTAAAATGCAATATACACATGATGGATTTTAATATTTATAATTATTATTTTCATCATTTTTTTGTGTGTGTAACTATAATTATTGGGTTATATGAAAAACAAATTAATGTAGTGTGTCTATATAATCATTATGGATAGAATTGGAATTTGAAAAACTATATCCTCATAGGTATGCAAAAACACAAGGGATCAAAATATGAAAAGAATAAGATTGCATGATATGAAATACATATACAATTAAAATGATTATTAAATATAATAAATATGAGGGACCAAAAAATATAATTTATTAAGTGTGATATTACTTCCAATAGAATCACATTGGAATACATCAATCACCTAATAGGGTTTCTCAGGATAATGTTGGAATCACCTATATTATCTGGAAAAGGAAACAAATCATGGATGATAATGAAATATCTTATTGGGTACATTATGTTAAATTTATGTGGCACACAATTATATTTTGTTATCATATTATTTGATGTTTTGATATAATACACTTGTTGGGATAGCCAAATAGGAATATGTTATGGGAGGAACAGAGTATTGTTAATCAATATAATAGTTTTTGGTAAATATTTATATATGTAGAAG
Source organism: Viscum album (assembly GCA_963277665.1). Lineage (NCBI taxonomy): Eukaryota > Viridiplantae > Streptophyta > Magnoliopsida > Santalales > Viscaceae > Viscum > Viscum album. The sequence goes on from OY728128.1 coordinate 475,869,010, forward strand.
TCAATGAGTCAGGACATTTAGAATATGAATAATACTAGACATATTTTTCAATGTGATGGGAGAAATGATAAACATCACCATAAGGTATTGAAATATACATTATGGTTAAAAAAATTATATGAGTTATCTGTTCATCATTATAGTGGGAGAATTATCAATCAAATCCATTAATAGAATGTTATAAAACATGATAGTCAACCATATATATGTTTTATTTGAGATTGTGGAACACTGAATGGTAATTTTATTGAGAACATTTATAATTATGATTTATTTAATTTTCATAGTTTTCTATCAAGGATTTATATGTTTTCTAAAAGAGAAGCATTCATATCCATTATATTTGGATTTTAGAAATATATCTATGTCCCATTGTTATTGGATACATGGGGTTCGTGAGACACTTATATTCATAAACACAGACTAAAAAATAATAGAGAATTAGTAAAGGGTGATGTTTTTCTTCATATTGAAAATAGGGAAATAATTTATACACTACATGTCATAACGTATTATCAAATTATATTCTATGAATTGATTCAAAAATTGTTCAATTAAAATTATGTTCCCTCCATAAATGTAAATTTAATATTTGTGTCATATTTGGAAATGATAGTATTTTATACCATTATCTATTAAAATTGTTGTTCTATATATATGAATAATTTTTTTATTGAATTTGGAATATAATAATAATTTCATATTTTTTAATATCGATAATCTAATTTTAAAAATTCCAAAAAAATGGTAATGCTAAATATATTCCAAAATAAAATTTGAATTCTTATATAAAATATATAATTAAAAAACATATTCATTAAATCAAAATATAAGGATTTTATAAACCGTTAATGCGTCATTATTATTTCAACCAGTAATGATTGTCTTTCAATTTTAATTGTGGAATTTATTATATTTAATGGTTACAAATCAATCTTGGGAAAGATATAAACAATGATAAGGATTACAAATGAGTCTAAAATTATAACTATATGGATATCACAACCTAACAGCACAAAACTCACATTACAAGTGCACCACCATGTTGGTGCTGGTGGTAGAATATAGTGAAAATATATTGAAAACATCCACTAGCCTTTGGAGTTCAATGGATAACTAGTTAGATCTGGAAAAAATGCATTCCCTTTAGAAGCATCACATGCTACTATTTTGAATGAGGAGATAATCTAGTTGATATGATCTAGAGCAGGGAACTAGAATATATTTATTGTCTTTTATTTATTGATATGTCTCATTAATTCCATAGGATATCCTATGGTTCCAACACCTTATATGAAAAATATAAGTAAATGAATATAGAGGATTGTATTATATATATTGACATCTAAAATTACTACAACCAATTAATTATTCCTTAATTTTCCCAAAAAGTCATTTTGAAGGTGTTTGAAAAAAATCATAAAAATAACAAATTTATATTATTAATCAATTAAATTATACCAATTTTTTACTTATACTATTTACTTTTGATCGAATTTATTTATTATTGTAATGTATTAGAATATCCTTCCCTTCAATATATTTCCCGTATTTATCTCTCACATAAAATCTCATAGTGATTCATTTAGTAATAATTAATTTAGAGATACTAATGTTATTTATAAATATTTAAAATACTTATATTTTCACCAGCTTCAACATTATGTCATCACACCTCTTAAATTAATAGATCCTTTTTCAAAGTTATCCTTAAATCCAAATTCTTTATTTTTACTTCATGGTTTCCATTATCACAAAGGGATTTCTCTTCTTTTTCAATGGTTCTTGATTTTATATTAAAACCAAGGATGATATAGACCCTCCCAATAATTCATCATGGTAGGATATATAGGATTGATTTCTTGATATATTTCTAGACTCCTTTATTAATGTATTATAAATTTTTTATATAATTTTTCATCATATATATATTATTTTTTATTTTTAGTTACATAGTTTTAATATGATTTTATTTTAATTAAATGATTTCTTCAATATTAATCCATTGAATATTATATAATCATTTTAAAATTGGTCATAAAGGTAATTCACAACATCTTTTCATTATACCTCTGACCATTATTTCACATCAAACAAGATCTTGGGATTTTTTTATTAAAATATGATTGTTATAAAAAAATTAATTTCATTTTTAATATTTTTATATATTTTTTAGTTCAATATTTCATTATGTGGAATTTATTTGAAATATAAATTATGCTCCCGAGGGAATTTTTATGAGAAATTTTACATATTTGGTGGTTAAAATTGTAGTTATTGGTTGAATCATTGGTAAAAACTTCTTTGACCCATATTTAATATTATAAAAAAAATATTAATTTTATATATTTGATAATGAAATAGTTAATAAATGGATACATTTTTATATTAATTATTTTTTATTGTGGTGTGAATGTTATAGACATCTTGAATTATGTATTAGTCAGAAATTATTGAAATCATATATCTACTTGTAAAACAGATCATGGAATATGAAACTATCTAGAGGATACTCATTAAGGATAAAATAAAGTATGGGATTCTATACATGACTTGTATAGACAATATTTACAATGATTTAGTATGAACTCAAATAAATATATTATTGATATGATTAAACACATTACTTATATATAAATCGTATATATTCTATTAGCTGTACTCTTACAATAGAAACATTGGTCAAGAAAATCCTTTATGATTCACTAATAAATAGGGAACCGAAAATACCAATATTCATAAAAAAAGTTTGAAAAAATTATCTGTCATTGAGACTAATATATATCATATAACATATGAAATAAATATTAAGTGACTAGATAATTAGGGATCCATACAAGGTAACGAGAAAAATTAATTTTCATTCAAAGAAATTAATGATGACTCATACAATGATGATGAAATGTATCGTATATACAAGATAATTTCTAGATTATTTGAAAAAATAAATTCCAAACTATATAAAAAAGTATCATAATCTGTGTGAAAATAAAGTGACAGGATTAAAATGTATATTACAGTTTCATATATGATCAGAGTTTATAATGACCAAAACAAATAACAAATAAAAGATAAATAAAATAAACAAATCATTATGGTCTCAATATATAGTGTAATGAATTATTCATTCTCTTCATGAAAATAAAATGATTAATGATCTCAATTTATGACCAATAATGTAAAGGTTATTGATTAAGTATAATATATTTGTCTTCATCTTCCTCATAATATTATTTTTCATCCTATTCTTCTTCCAATCACTTATTCTATAGGGATAAAAAAACGATCATGAAAACCTGACTAATGTTTTTACAGAGCACCATAACTATTCACCTATCATAAAAAGATTTATAATCACATAATTTATACAATAGTAAAATATGTATTATCTTCAATATTGAATTATTATCTAAATGATAATTTTTTACAATTAAAAATCAATGATTTAAAAATATATCTTTGGATGTTAACCCCTTAAAAGTTATATTAAATAATATTTTATAACTAAATGATCCATAATAAATATTTATGGTTTTTCTTTTTGAAAATTATATATTTCATTTAAATTGATAACTTTTATAGATATAAATTTTAAAACCATGATTTATAATTATTTTCCTAAAATAGAACTTTTGATTCATTGGTTTAGTTTAATAAACAGCCAATATGGTAGTCAATTAGTTGTCAATATTTCAAGACATTTCTCATATCATTTATTCATAAAATGTTACCAAAATCCATATAATCTAAAATATGTGCACCAAAAATTCATTATTCCAAAATAAATATTTCATTATTTAGTAGAAAAGTTTTCTGAGGTGTACTTATAAATATAAAACATGTACTTGAATAGTTGATTCTCATGAAACAAGTGTGGGAAGCCAACTGGAAAAAATAAATATGAAGACATTCATGGACTATATGTGAATTTCTATAAAAATTCATGAGATTAGATCATTGGTACATGCACAATTTGTAACACCCATATATTTTGTGAATTATTTTATGTCAAATTAACTAAAACTATTCAATATTTTTCATTTCTAGCAACACTAAATAAAGAACATGTTATATGAACGCACAATATTTTTATTAATTATTACGCAACAACATATCATCATATCACAATACATAACACTATGATTACCTTTTTATACAAAAAATTATGTTTTTGGCTTTTTTTAAACATAATTCTATGTTCCATCGATAAATTACATTAAACGCAAGACTATTTTTACAAAAAAAATTAATATTATTATTAATTTTAAAATATTGAAATTATTGTCACATAGACATTGGAATGAGGGTTATGAATTGAATTAACTAAATTAAGATATTATAGTTTACACGTGTATATAAGAATAATTATTTCACGAACAATTAATTAGAAATTAAAATAAAACCCTTTTTAAATATATTAACTATTTTTCTACAAAACAATATTTATTATATCATATAAATTTTACCTCAGTACATTAATTGAACAAAATTTGATAATTGATTTTAAAAAATGCATATATTTTATTCAATATAATATTTAACTGTCACCTTATTTGTTTTATTCAAAGGTAATGAGAATGAATCCAATTTTATGCATAAATATATATATATTTCTATAAGGTAACTGTAACACCATCGGTGGAAGACACTATATTAAATTTTATATTTTATAAGTTCAAAAATTATATTTTAGAAAATTAATTTCATTTCTAAATTTTTTGCATCAAAATTATAATATGTTGATTTTTTGGGAATTTTCTCAGAAGTTTCGTTATTAGATGAATAGGGAAAAAAGAATAAAATTAAATCAAAACATTGTCTTCATATAATTAATTTATAGAGTTAAATTATATTTTAAATTTGAAATAAAGTTTAATTAGATCTATTATATATCAATAAATACAATTTATTTCATTTTAATCATTTTTAAATGAAATTTGATATAAAAACATTTGAAACTTATGAAAATTTTTACAGAAGAAACCAGTTGTATCATCCCACATGAGTGATTAATTTTAAATTAATTTAATCCACATCCTTGATTATAATTTAGATAAATGTAATCCATATTTTTAATCATAATTATTTTTAATTTATTTTAATGTCACCATTTGTTTTACAAAAAAAATTAATTATTGTAATTAAAATAAATTAAAGCGATTTATGTTAAACAAGATTACATAGTGGTTAATCATTTATTTAAGTGTCCAAATAAACCCAAAAAAATTAAAATATATATAAATTTTATCAATATTTGAAAAATATAGTCGTGTTTATAAAACATAGAATATTATTTCGCGCACATTTTTTAAAATATACCTCTCAATATTGTTTATGTTTTTATATTTAAAATATTGACACTCCTCCTACATTATAAAAAGAAACCGCGGTCATTATAGTTGTGGCAGGTCACTATAGCGACAGAAGAGTACTGTAGGAGTGCTGGGTACTGTGTAGAACTATAGCTGTGCGGGTACTGTAGAAATATTATTCATAGAATGGGCTTTGGGCCAAAAATGGTCCAACTAGCCATGTAATGGGACAAATGCGGACTGGGCCTTTGGGATATGTAATGAGTCTCCCTCTACCTAGTTAAAGAGGTATTTTCTTTTCTTTAATAATAAATTAGGCTTCGGCCCCAACCATTATATAAAATAAAAAATTCTATATTAGTCATCTGGTTCAAACCATATAGAATTTCCAATAGTAGAAGTAACATCCCTCAACAAGAACTTTTGTTTTATTTCATTATCCACCCACATAGATTATTAGTAATACCTTTTTATGTAATATCCAAATTATATTCAATATACTTATATGGTTTTATGATAATTTATATACCTGCACTCTAACACACTTCTATTATATAGAGTACATAATCACTATTTGTGTGTACGACAGACTACCACATTGTGAACTAATACCATTCGTTCTTGCATTAAGACATTTCAAGGTTGGTAATAATGTTAGAATTACTATTTTTATGATATATTTGATATTAATTAATTAATTTTTCATCTATAATTATTATAGAACACATACCTTCATGTATTATATTTTTTAGAAATATGATAACTTTATTTGTGGGCGTATGTACTACCGCCTCCCCAAAGAGATTTGATACATTCATGATTTAATTAGAATGTATTAAGGATGGGTTTAATAAAAATATGTGATATATATGGTATAATAATTATACTAGAAATAATATATATATATATATATTAAAACTTTTCTTTTCAAAATATTACATGTAAATTGAATTTGAGTTCATATGTATGTATGACCTAACGTCTCCATAAATGGTGTATTTTATTTCATATTAATATCTTTTATATATTATTTTAAAAAATTATATACATAACATATATGATATTTATATAATTTTTTACATTGAATAATAAATTAAATCATATTATAATTAAGATTATCATTAATAACATGACGAAACATCTTGAAAAAACAATGCTTTTATTACCTTTAATGTAAATTAAAAATGAAATTTTTTATAAAGTAAAAATATAAATTCATAACCAAGTAATATAAGAGATATATAATAATATGGTTTTGTGGTGTATTTATAAAAAAATTATATTTATTATACATGGAGTTTAAATTTTTATGATGAATGGAAAGACATAAGGTAAATGTTTTCTCACCTCACTTTTATTTATAGGTGATATATTCTATATTCAAAACATATTCATTTAGTGTGGTGTATATACATCAATATGACATGTTATATAATAACTTTAATTTTTTTAAATATATTTTAGGTTTCAATTGGTGTTATTATTTTACTGATCTCATGGTTCAAAAGATACTCATGTAGTAAGGGGATTAATAGACTCACTTTTATTTCTGTGGGAATTATTCCAAATTACCATGTTATTTCTTATTTTTTTTTATATACATAAAATGAATGTATTATATTATTCTTAAGGTAAAACATATTGGTATTCACATATCTAATTTGTGATCTCTCATTTATAGGGGTTATGGTTCTAAATTTACCAAATTTGTAAATTAATTTTGTCAAAATTTTATTTTGTTGAGACACAATCCATTTTTTAAACCTATATTATTCTATAAAGGGTATATAATTCCCTTTTAAAAGTTATATTAGGGAATATAATTCTTTTAATGATATTATAAGATTCACTTAACATTATTATTTCATGGGTATTATGATTAAATCTTATCGAAGTGGTAACAATTTATTACTACAATATCATCAATTATTTATATTGTCTTTCTTATGGAACTTCTATTGATGAAATTTTATTGAAAACATATCATGAAATCTCATTAATTTACACTTCATATTTATTTTATTGATATCTTCATGTAATGGTATAAATTTTTTTCAATATTTGGTACCTACGATAATTGGGAATGTTTTTTATGGAAATCCATGTGCATGAATATCTTTAATAAGAATTCATTTCTCTTTTTAAAAAACTTATTTTATAAATGTTTTAATAATGTACTAAATTAAATTTTATATTCATTTTAGTAGAAAATGATTTTAATTGTTTTTTAATTTTATAAATATATTTAAATATATTTAAATTATTCATTTATATGATTCAACGGTTCTTTTTAAACGAAATGTGTTTCAAAATTTTTTTCATTATAAAATATATATATATAATAAGAAAATAAATGTTCATCAGTAAATGAATTAAATAAATTATAATGATTACATTATATTTTTTCAATGTAGTTTTAAATGAAAATATGTTTGGAAATTTTAAATGATTTATATGGTTATTTTTCATAGATGGTTTTTGATTCATGTTATCTTTATAAATATATCTAAATATAAGATTATTCCCATTGATATATTTTATGATATTTAATGGATATGATACAAGGATACCATTTATATTATTTCTATTAATGGTTTATGAATTTATGGAATGGCATTCAGTTTCTTTTCTGTGGGTCAATCAGGATTCAATGTGATTGTTATGTGACATGTATCTCTTCAATGGAGTAATCAGGTTTAAAAGATATTGAAATCGACCCCATTGTTTTTCTATGATAAAATATTGTAATGAAATAATCATTGTTTTATGAGTTCTACATTGATATTAAATATCTTTTTACACAATTAATGATGTGGTTTATGGACATAACATCTACCATGGGATGGTCTAGATAGTATCATGCAAGCTCGTTAGAACTTATATAATGGGGTATGCTAGATAGCACTTTGTAATATTTTTAGAGCTTATATGATGTGGTGGCCCAAACAGTTATAGGTAAGAACATTAAATATTATTCTTTGGGTTCTCCCATATTGCTCCGAGTAATCCAATTACATATTATATGATGTGGTAGCCCAATTTACGATTGGTAAGCTCATTATAGCTTACATGATGGGATGGCCTAGGTAGTTCTGGTTAATCCCATTACAACATATACATTGAGCAATACTAGATAGTGCTTATTGATCCAATTATATCTCTCAATTGAATTGGGTAAATATTTATATCTTATCAGATATACAGGGTCAAATGGGAGTTGAACCCACTTCAATAAGGGACTTTCACTACTACAATCATATAAGGAGTGAACCTTCACTACAATGATGCTATTGTGATTGAAACCCTACTAATATTTTGGCTTTTTCTATGAACATTGACTGATAATATGGGAAACATGTTGAGGGGATTAAACCAATATTAGAAGATGTGAAATCAGATCCACTATAAGGGAAGGGATGAGGCTAGGGATGGTTGTGTGTTCAACCCAAAAGGTGCATCCACAATGAACTATAATGATATGTTTTGGAATTGATCCTCTAAATATGAGTGATGATTATATATACTTATGTGTTATACACATGAAATTGTCTTATTCTATTGATATTACCTCTTGACTCATTCAATTTGATTTCATAATGATTCATGTATTATGAACCTCAATCCATTATACCATGAATAATGATTGGGATAATTGATATGCATGGTATGATTTTAAATTTCTATGACCATGTTATCATACACATTTTTCTGGGTTATGATTTCATATATACTCTATTTTTAACCTGAGTACGAATCTTGTCTCACCCTTTCCTAATTTTTTTTTCCCAATTTTTTTCAAAAATAATTAAAATTAGGAGTACTATAGAGGAAGATTTTTATGGGGGACATTTGGGAGATTTAAATAATAAATAATGTTTTGTTTCCATGTTTCCAAAGGCAATAAATTCGCATGTTTCTCTTAAATGTATGTTTTTATTTAATTAATATTCATTTAAAAGTATGTAATATAGATTTATGTTAAGACTAGGTCACTATAGTTGGTATCAAAGGAATTATTTAATCATACTATCGAAACAAGAATGAGAAAACAATATTGATAATCCTAGGGATATTTCATAGGATACATGTAGGTATGTGTCTAAGGATAAGAATAATATTTCATATAATTTAAATTATGTGTCATGATTTGGTCATCTTATAAGTAATTTATCATGATTATATTGTTATATTTTTTGATAAATGTTTCCCACACTATGATGCTTGGTCTTAGTAAATAACATGAACTATGAGGAATAAGTTTTACACTGAATGTTTTAGATGTTGAACATATGAGAATTATGAAATTTGATGTCATTAGTGGAAATATCATTAAGGGAATTTGGAAGGTGGTATGATATTTTCCAATACTGTTAATGTTTAATATACTAAAGATGACATGTGAATTTTATGTGTTGTCATGACAGTATTTATTACATTAAATATAAGAAACATGAATATATTGATTTTTGGGAACATTACGATATGATTTATTTTACCATATTCATTGACAGGGGTATTAAGGAATAAGATTATGAATACTCTGTAATAGTTTTGAAATAAATTAGGATGATTTATGTGTATACGTATAGGAATTAATTATTTATTCTATTTCAATAATGATTTGTATGGTCCCCTTTAAGGATTTTGAAAATTACTTATATTTGTGAAGATAAAATATAAAATGTTTTTAATGGAATGGTTTGATTATTGTACTGTAACCCTTAATCAATTTTTAATGTTAGGAAAACTTTATTTAGAATGGATAAAGAGATTACTGATATGGAAAAACTAAATTGGATAGTATTGATTACCTATGAACTGATTAACGATTTATTTAAAAAATTGTACATTTTATCATATATGAATATCAAAACATTTTTTGTACTTAAAAAAGATCCAACAATATTTTTAATAGTAAGGAATGTAATTTTTAATGGTTTTGTTGTAATTTAGGTTATTACCATGTTTTAAGAGAATACATGATAATGGTATTATCCTGATTGGAATGTGAAAACCAGGAGTTGCATTATGAAATATATTGATCAATGAAAACCTTATTTTAATAAATTTTCTGATCTTATTTCTAATTATTTTGGGGTTTCATATTTTGGAATTTTTATAAGGGTAACCACTTGTGTAATGGTTTATGTTATATTTTGGATGATGTTTTAGTGATTACTGTATTATCACACAAAATGATGATTTTTTCATAGTGGAAAATTTGAAATAATCATTTTTTATTATGTTATCTAAATAATTAAGGAATGACTTATAATTCTAATTACATATCTAATGATCTATTAATTAATCATGAATGAAAAATACACCTTATACCGCTAAACAATGAGACGAAGTGGGAAACGATCAAGGCCCAAACAAATGGTGAAATTTTGTATATATAATGTAATTAATCCAAAAAAATCTATTTTATTGTAAATAATTATTCAAAATAGGATAAATGATATTGAAAAATATCCACCCTGATACATATCATTTTTTAGAAAAATTTTTCTTATAAATAATCACTGATTTATGGTTTATATGCCCTTGAATTTCCATTGATCATTAACATGATTATGATCAAGGATATTTATCACACTAAATAATTATTTACACTTTTCATCCACTTCAATTTTCAAATTCAAACATATGTTATCTTTTGTGGAAACCTAGATATGTGTTACTTTGGGAAACCATTATTCTTGAAACAATTTTTTTAAAATGAGTTTTTAGTATTCATATATACAATGTGGGTTTATATAATAAGAATATCCATGTATTAGTCCTTTTTTAGCAAAAACTATTTTTGAAGTATAAATTAATTTTATGTGGGTTGAATGCGACATCTATATATTTTTTGAAATATATTTGTAAAAATTAATTAAAATAACATTTTATTTCTCATTCAATGAAACACATAATATATGTTGTGTTATATTTAATGACAAGTTATTATTTCTTTCTACACAAATCATTGAAAATATTTCAATAACAAAACACGTAAATTATATTCCTATACATGAAACACTATTTTTTGATTTTGTCACACAGAACCACATGTTCCCTTAATATCTTTATTTACAAAAAGCACCTAGTTTTAACAAACTAATATGTAATATCAATATAATTATTTAAATAATATTACATATATAAACTATCTACTAGAATGGTGGTTATGAATTAGATTTATTAATTTATTAAAATATTGTTAAATATGTATATAATAATTATTATTTAGTGTCCAGTTAACTACAAATGAATATAAAACCATTTTGATAACATAGGAAATGTTTTTCTAGAAAATTATAATTATGAAACAAAACATCTTTTACCACAATATATTATTTATTCTATTTTTGGAAAATTATTTTAATGAAATAATTATATTATATTTAATCTACTATTTAATGGTCATATGATGTGTGTTTTATACAATAGATAAAAAAACTATTTTACTAATAAAGATTTATATTTTTCTAACAACTACTTTCACAGCCCCATAATGGAGTTCTTATTTTAAATAAAAAATATTATACATTTGTAAATTAATTTTGGGAATTTATATATATATTTCTTAACTCGAATTTTCTAAATTTAATTTTGGTTCATTTACGATATTCTTTTGAGAAGTTTCATTTTTGATGAATAGCGGAAAATTATAAATTTTATTTAGAAACTGATTTTTCATCTAATTTAGTTTTATAGTTAAATTATATAATATTTTTTTTAAATTATAATAATATCAATTAAAATAGTTTAGTTTATTTGAATCAATTTCACATTGAAAATGGTTAAAAATTATTTTCAATCATTTGATAATTTTTACATTAAATCTCATCATCTAATATTGTCTGCATGATAAATTTAAAATAAATTTCTTCTAATTATGTTATTACAATTTGGAAAATTTTATTAAATATTTTTAATTAAAAATATTTATATTTTCGATTAATATTTAATTTGTTTTTTATAAAAAATATTATTGAATTTCAATAAAATTAATGGGACAAATAACCATAAAACATGTACAAAATCCATTTGGTGGTAATATTTTAACCATATAAATCCTTTTATATATAATGGAGAATTATTAGAAGATCATGATGTATTTGAGACCTCTCAACAGTGTTTACCCTTTTATATTTTCGAGAATGGAACTCCATTTCCACTAAAAACAGGAACTCACTCCCATCAGTTATTCACACCTATAAAACCATTTTAATCATCCAGAAACAATCCAGATTAGATTATAAATTCCATAATCTCATCCTATATGCATATATTTTGGAAAAATGAAAACTAAGAAAGTATATTGGTACAAACGAAAAGGAACTACCCATAAAAGTGATATCATCCTTCAAGAAGAATGTTTTTTTTATTTTTTTCCACCACATAAATTATTGTTATTATGGGATTATATAATAAATTAAGTGTCCAAAATATAATTATATGTTTTTTGTGGTTTATACCTACACTTTCTCACAATTCATTTAAATGGGATACAAAAACATCTTTCGTGTGTATAGTGGACTACCGCCTTGTAAACCGATGTCATTCATTCTTCAATTCACAGCTTTTGAAGTTGGTTATAATGAGGGAGTTTCTATTTTTATAAATTATATATATATATATATATTCATGTTGTCTTTAATATTTTTGAATTATTATATAACACCTAACTTCTTGTTGTGCATTTTTTATGAATACAATAACATTGTTTGTGGACATGTAGACTATTGTTTCTTCATAGCGATGTGGTTCGTTCAATATTTACATGTAATTTATTAAGGTTGGGTTTAATAAAAGTATGTAATATAAAATACATAATAATAATATTTTAATGATAACATATATATATATATATTTATATATATATAATTTTTCAAATACAACTAGTAAATGGAAAATGCATTCATGAGTACGTACGATCTATTATCTCCATGTACTGTGTATTTCATTGCATATAGAAAACTTTTAAATATTATTATAAATACTTATATAATGAATAATATATATATATATATATAATTTTTTATATTTTTAAAATTTGTGAATCATAGTATGGGAAATATTATCAATAATTACAATTCAAATCATATAGAAAAAAACAAATAGTTTACTACCTAAGCATTACTTTAACATGAAATTGTTAACAAAAAATTAGTATAAAGTTTTAATAAATTAATATATATGATATGTAATAATATTTTTATCTGGTATATTTTTAACAATATTATTTTTATTATATAGTATTTCTGAACATGTACAAATATATTCAAGACTTAATGTAAGGGTATTCAAATATCACTTTTATTTCCTTGATATATATATAATATCCATAACTTATTATTATTTAATGGTGTATATACTTCCTTAAGACTTTTTATTTCATTAATTTATATTATTTAAATATATTTAATGTCACAATTGATTTTATAATTTCACATATCTCATGATTCAAAAGATACTCATGTAGTAATGGGGTTTCTAGTCTCAATTTTACATTTTCAGGACATTTTCTATATTCAACACTGATTTCATTTTTGCAGTGTATATACTATAAATGAATTTATTATATTATTTTTATAATATAATTTTTGGGTATTTAAATATCCAATTTATTAACTCACATTCATGGGGTTTATGGTTTAAAAGTTAATAAACGGTAATGTAATATTCTTTCAATTGTCATTTTATGAGACACATCCCATCTTATGGGCCTATATTATTCAATGTGGTGTATATACTACCCTTTAAAATGCCATATATTGAATTTAATTCTTTTCATTATATTTTCTGATTAATTTAATGTTATTATTTCACGGGGATTATGATTTTGTGTTACTAAAGTGGGAACACTTTATTAATATTTTCTGATAATTTATGGGTATTATTTATTATTATTCATCCATTGATGAAATATTTTGATCGACATATCAATATCTCTCATTAATTTTATTATCCTTTTTTTATTAATGATATCTACACAAATTTGTACAATTTTCCACACATTTGTAGTTAATACGATCACACAAGTGTCTTTAAGAAATTCTAACCTTATGACTCTCATCGGACCTAAATCTATGTTCTTTCAAAACAATTATTTCTAAAAATGTTTTTATTTTTCTTAAATGATAATTTATGATTATTTTAAAGGATTTTAATTTAATAAATGTTATGTAAATGTAATTAAAATGATTTTCATGTCATGATATAAAAAATTCTAAGGTTATTTTCAAAATAAATGGTTTTAAAAATGGTTTATGTTTTAGAATGAATTTCTCAAAGAAGAATGGATATTTTCTTTTGGAAATGATATAAATGAAACTAGTAGAAAATCAAAATATATATATGGTTTTAAAACATTGGTATAGCCCCTAAAACCATGGGTACATGCTATATACATAATTTTTAGAACTGTGGTTTATAGAGATAGAGGTATACACCTATAACCACAGTTTCTATACAATCCATGGGTATTTTTCCTAGAGATACTACCATATCAACATCTTAAAAAAAAGTGGGTATATAACTATACCAATAGTTTATATAATTGTAGATATATCTTATCTAAGAATAGAACCTTCCATGACGGTTCTCCAAACCATGGGTATAGGTAACTTCCTTCATTTGTAACAAGGAGTAGCACCATATATTCCTCGATCACATGAACCTTAAAATCATATAAAACCCATTTATACATTAAATTTTATAAATATATTGTATATGTTTCATTAAACAAACCCCTTATAAAAATTTCTAGTCCCTATAATATACTTAAACATATAAATATACCCATAAAACAGATTAATTCAAGTCATTAAATATCTTCAAAAACCCTCATTCCTACTGATTCAGAATTAGTGGGGTAAAATATCCACCATCACAAACATCATAATCCTAATAAATTGTAGAAAAATCATCATCACTATTAGAAAAATCCTCATCACCAACAACACCATCTAGGGAAATAAATGTTTCATCTACAGAAGCAACATCATCAATAGCATCATTTTCAGCACTATCAGCTCTATCTCCACTAGAAACATCATTAGAATCACTCAAGGTATCCTTTAATGATTTCATTGATTCCAAAAGTAGATAAAATGTAATATAATCCTCCAATGGATGTGATTTACATATATCTGAAATAGATATTATGAATTGTTCGTTGATTATCATACTTCTTTCATGCTCATTTTTACTAGTGTCATGATCATATAAATATAATTTCATACATTAGATGCTTTTGAACAAGTGATTTAGTGCACATGGGTCTGAGAGGATTGATAAGATATTGAGAAGTACCAATACCTAGATTGGATGATTTTTTTCATTATTGACATTAGAATCTACCATGGTGGTCCAAATCTAATACCGTAATCAAATATTAATTTGGTAAGATATTTTCATCTCATTTATCATAGAGGACATGACGGGTAGAATTATAAAAATATAAAAATATATATTTATTTAGAATTTTTTTATAAATATGTGAATTATATTAAAAAATAATCCAACTTTTTCTAATTTTTTTCATTTACTGCACTTATATCCATTTTCTTCATACTTGATAAAATTAATTTTTCTCAAGGTACATGACATTCGATTCTCAATACAACTTGCTAAAAATGAAATTGACTAGTAAAAACATATTGGAAATATAAATATTTTACAATCTTGAATAATTATAAAATAGAATAACTTCTAGATTAAAGAATAATATATAAATTTATTAATGTGCTAAAAATTGGGAAAATATTCATATATAAAATCAAATCATAAATAAATTATAATTTATGTTACTCAGTATGATCATTAAATAATCATTAATATGAATTATTTATAAATATTTTGTAGTATTAACAAGATATTATTCATTAGATGGACAATTGGACTATAGGCTTAATGGCCATATAGGCCGATTGACATATATGCATAATAGACAATTGGCCTCTAGGTCTAATGGCCAATTGTCCTATATGCCAAGTGGATAATTGGACTCTATGAGTAATGTGAAATTATCCTCTTGGACAAATTTTCAAGAGACATTCCAGACTATAGGCTAGTTGGACTCCCGACCTAATGGAAAATTGTCCACAAGTCATAATGGCCTATAGACCTAAGTACACATTTCATTCTATTCCTGCTGGCCAATTGGCCTATTAGCCTAATATACAAATGGAATCTATTCCTCTAGGCCAATTAGATAATAGTCCTATAGTCAAATTTTTTAATTTTCCTTTAGTCATTATGGAAAATTTTCCTCTATGACATTGGGAAACTTAAATAGGGAATTATCAACCATATATTAAATGTATTATTAATAATAAATTTTATAATTCATAATGGAAATATACAAATTTAACAATATAAATCAATATATTATTTCAGTTCAAATTAAGGTACATGGATCTTCTCATGCTCAGTAAATATAGTGTGCCCCAATGATACGAAATATGTCATTAAATCATTTATCCTTTTAATAATTCATGATGCTTCCCAAATAAATTCATCAAATATAATAATAATTAGATTTTATATGATAAAAATTAATGATTCAGAATACCATAAACTCATCAGTCTTCTTATATGTGATCAATTTTTATATTGTGTTTTTGACAGTTTGGTAATATGGGTACAACCTCTAAATCTAAACAAACTCTACTCCTCTGACAAACAAATAACTCACTCTTGTATGATCATAATAACACCCCAAAATCTATCAACCTTGTAACCTTAGTAGCTTCACCATTGATAATCTTTAATAGACTCTACAATAAACATTTGAATTCATATAAATTAAATAATAATAAATTTATAAATTTATAAAATTTTCATAACCATATCTATTCCCATTCATTTTCATTGAATTCAATATTTATATGTCTCCACGATACTATTTAATCATGAATAATATCATTTTACCTGGATAAAGTGGACATGAAACATCTACAATGTCAATAGTTTATACTTATCATCTGATTTTCCACATTTAAAACCACTATTATATATATTTAGTGATTCTTGGATTACTACATAATAGTGATCCCATTTAGCATACTAGAATACCACACTAAATAAGATAATAGGAAAAAATAATAATTTTTTCATGGTATAACATGAAAAAATGACGTGATATAATTTTTAATATTATAATAAAAACCCCAGATGCATGCTCCTCAATAGGCTCCATGAGATCTATGGGATTTCATGCATCAGAATCCTCTGTAGAATGTCTCTATTCCAATGAACAATCTAGGTGATCTTCCTGCACTGGTGTAGATGTTTAAGGATCAAAATCATTAGATACTGGATGGATAGTAGGTAATATAGGTTGTACAAATATGTTGGAATATGGGTATTCAGTTAAGAAATATATGGAAGGCTATGGATGTGTAGAAGGTGAGAACTTCTATAGTGGTCTAAAAACATAGTGTGGGAAGAAGAGTATAAATGAGATAATTATTGAATCACGAGTGTGAACATCCCTGGAAGAAGTGTAGGTGTGTTATGAGAAGAAGAGGCAAAATGAGTTGATGAAGGATGGCTGAGTGGGGATATCCTTGAAGGAGGTGTAGACATGGTATGAAAAAAAGGATATATTATTTGATGAAAATGGAGGCATTGATATGAGCATACATAGTAGATCATGAAAACGATGCAAATGTCTGGTAGATGGGGTGACAGCTTGTGGGTCGGGGTTGGGATGTAAAATCCCAGGTAAATAAAGAATATTACATTTTCGTATTTATTAATATTTGTGAATAAAGTATTAATATTACTTAAAATGGAACACGATGCTTGATGGGGTACCCAATACGCAACAACGAGTTTCTTTGAAATCTTACTTTGCACTCTAATAATATAATAATATTATTTTAAATAGTAGTGAACACCTAGCCATTGTAATGGTAGGAATTAATGGAAATATATAAAAATTTATTATATATGTTTTTAAAATATTTTTACTTTTTTTTCCAATAAATGATAGAGGCTTAAAATGCGAATGAATCCAATTTTAAGCATAAATCATCTAATATTCATTAAACGGTCGATTAACCACCTTTTGATGGAGAACCCTGTTTAAATATACTTTTTACAATTTTACATGTTTTATTTTACAAAATCAAATCTTTCTTTAGAATCTGGACATCAAAGTTTACTTTGTGTAATTTTTTGGTATTTTTCCGATAATGTTCATTTTTTTAATGAGTACTCAAAAATGTTGTATTTTAATTCAAAACCTCTTTTTAATATATTTTATTTATATTATTATATAATCTTTTGAATTGGTTTTAAAGTGAAATTAGAATATATTTTTACCATTTAATCCAATAGTGGACGTTGGAATTAATTTCACTTTGAAATTGGACTTAAACTAGTGTAAATCTTTTTATATATATTGTTTCTTAAAAACACGCTATTTGTTTTCATAGTGGAAATTAAATATTAAATTAATTAATTCAACTTATATGTTTTGAATTTTTAAAAATAGACTTCATTTTTGAATTCAGAATATCAAAAATAGCTTAGGGTGAATTTTTGGTATTTTTCTGAAAAACATCAAAATTTGATGAATAGTGAAACCACTGAGTGGTAGTTAAAGAAAATGATTTTTCATTTAAATGAAACTTTACCACTTATGTGATATGATTTTCAAAAATCTTACATACATGGTTGTTATTAAGAAGTAAAATGTGGTTGAATGAGATTAAAATAATTTTTTGGTGAATAGTAACTTTTGAGTTTTTAATCGCGATTAGATGTAATTAGTGTAGTTTAAGGTAAAAATAATGTTTTAATAATATTAATTGACCATGACACATGTCCTACCCTTATTTTATGAGTCATGGCCGACCAAGACAATCCACGGGTCAACTTGGGGACCCCATGGAGCCACTTTGGTAGAAAAATTACATTAATATCATTTTATTTAAAGTGAAAATAAAAATGTCACAAACATTTGTTGTTTTACTAAAACACTTTTTACATGGGGTTATACAAGTAATATTTTTTACTATAAATATTCATTAGAAATATAAAAATATTTCCTATATCGTGATATTTTTTTTATAATTTTTTGACATTAAATCAATTAAATTATTTATGACACCATAATGATGCAGCGATTACCTCATTATTTAACGATTTAAATAAAATGAAAAGATAATGTAAAATCTAAGACCTAAACTTTTCAAAAACATATTGTATAGGTGTATTTCGAACGATTATCACCCTATCCTCGAAATATATAATTTTGGGAACTTTAAAATCTGAAAAGCATTTTATAATAAAGTAAAATTTATAACTTTCCAAGAGTGACCCTCCTCTACTCTTATAAAAGGCCCCCACCTCTACCACCTTACCCACACATATCATGCCTTTGTCTCGGACAAACCATGCTCATTTTGTCTCTCCACATCCCACTTTTACTCCTAGAATCCTCACATTGGTCAGAAGTCTTTCCAAGGAAGCCTTTGAGCTCAAATCAAAAAGAGTTACCCTATTTAAAGGTAGTGTCTTCTCTTGTGTTCTTATATTTTATTTTTCTTCTCCAACCCCTAAACTTTTTTTTCATTTATTTTGTAACATCAACAGTATGATAAATATTATTGGATGTTTTTATAAGAGGGATTCGAGCTACACATTCACACACCTCCGTCTAATGGTTAAAGAACATTCTGTTCTGTGGATGCTGAATTACTGCCTCACGAAACGATGATTGTTCAATAATATTTTTACACCTTCAAAGGTGGCCATTAAGATGTCACTATATTTATATATGATATATAATATGTTTATGTTTTCCTTAAGTTTCTGTATTTTTCATTTATGGAATATCTTTATGGTTTCCATTATGGGTAAACGTGATATCTTCATTTTAGGAAGTGTGGACTACCGCCCCCTCAAAGTGATTTGATTTGTTAATGCCATATGTGGGACGTATAAAGGATGTAATTAAAGGTATTACATATAATATCCAAATATAATTATAATATACCTTTATATTATTATTATTTCATTCCATTTAATACAAAAAAAAGAAATGGAAGTAGCGTTCATGCATACGTACGGCTTACCGTCTCCATGAAAGGTACATTTCATTTCTTATCTCCAAATGTTATGAACTATTATAAGTACATATATTTAATGCATATATATTTAATATATTAGATCTAAATTATGGATATCATTCTGTAATTATAATATATATTTCTATCATTTAGTTTTAATTCCATTAATATGACAATGAAATGAAAGTAGCGTTCATGTGTACGTATGACCTACAGTCTCCATGAACAATGCATTTCATTTTTTATCTAAAATTGTTATGTAATAGTATAAAACTAATATATACTAGATACATATGATATTTAAATAATTGATAATATTCTATATATGATGTACCTATAGCTTCATGGAAAAAAAATTTCTAACATGCTCAATTTTGACTCATGTACCGAACATCAACAAAAACGTTTGATATGAACTCACATTATTAACCCGTTATTATAAAATTAAAATATGTGACATGAAATGAATAATAATCATTAAAGGGGGAACTTAAGAAATTATAAATTGACTAATGTTCATTATTCAGGAATATAATGAAACAGACAAGGCAAGTCGGACTTGAGGTAAGGGATCAAACCTCTCTCTTTCTTTTTAAGTACTCTCCTTTATGTCATTTCTTTTAAGCTCATCTTTATTATGTTTGGGGATGTTATTTTACATTCCTAATTCTTTAATTTTTATGTTAATTTTATGAGAGACCCTATTTGATCTCATAAATCCATTTTTGGAAGTTTTATGTGGCGCCGTTAGGATGCAGAGTTTTCGTAAGGGATTTTTCATCGCACTTTTATTCCCGTGACATTTATGCTACTTTTGAAACTATTTCCTTTGAGTGGTGTATGTAATTCCCATTATTATAGTCTTCATGTAGTATAATTTCAATTATGGGTATTTACATCTTCATTGTATGAACCTTCTTCCATGGGGTCTACGTTTCGAAAGTTACCCATGTCGGTAAGGGAACCTTTCACCATCCTCTTTTTAAAAGGCTTCTTTTGTTATGTCTTTTAATTCACATACTATTATGTTGGGATATGTTCTTATATATCTTTATTTCTATAAATGTTATGTACAAGTGATGAGATACCCCTTTTTTCTCTCATCAACTCATTTTATGAATTCTAAAGTGACGTTGTTAGGCTGTCAGACTTCTCTAAGGGAACTTCTTAACCCACTTTCAATTCATTGGGTTAAACCTCTACTTCTTGATTTTATTATGCCAAGATTATGTGTGGAATCTCTATTTTTTTTAATTTTCACCAAACTTTGGGTGGATATACAATTTCTACACATAATCATCTCATTGATAAATTCTTACTTCATTTATACGAACTTGTATGGGAAATCATAACCCAGTCTCATTTCATTGAGTTAAATATATATGTCGGTGGTTTTGTTTTTCCATGATTATGTTTGAATTACCTCTGATTGTTTTAAACTTAATATCCACTTATATTTGGTGTATTCATATTTTTCACGCATAATCATGTAATTTATTTATCCTTAATCCAAGGATACTGACTTTATAAGGGACTTCGTCTCAATCTCCTTTCATTGAGGCATGTTTTGTTTTATACACAACTTTCTTGTATACGGTGTATAAACCCCTTTGAATTCTACTTTTATTCTAAAGGAATCTTTTCTATAAGAATCATTTTAATAAATGAAAAAAAGTATGTTTCTTTTTAACGTATGCGGTGATAATGACCTTTCCCGTGCTGTGAGTATTATTTGATCTTTGGCTTCCTCAACAAGCCGTTATATTTTTAAAAGTAAATAAATACCATATACTATTTTTTGGTATTGAAAAGGGTTTTGATATTCGATTTGTTATATCAATATATTTAAGTGATATATTGTGCTTGAAATTTGTAAATTCTTTCTTTCAATTATAATAGTTTTATGTGTTATTATTTTATAATGTTACTTGGACATTCGACAGGTGGTTACGTGATAAACCATATGACGGGTGGTGCCGTGAATACCAGGATGGATGGTTAAATTATAACCTCCAATGCATTGGGTATGGAATTCAGCCGTATGGCTATTCCATTAAGTATGTGTAGAAGTCGACTGTATGGTTATTCTATTTAAGTATGTTTGTGTCCCAAGTTGCCTTTATATGTTATATGTTCTTTATATGGGTTTTATGGTAATATTTTGGTTACAAAAGGGTATGTAATGATATTTTATTCATTGAAGAGTATTTACTACTCCATAAAGGTGAAAAGTATTACTTTGATAAAGTCATCATGGTTTACTTATTGTTTCGAAAAACTAATAGTTTTCCTTCTTTGTGTATCCCTTACTAAGCTTTTTATGCTCACCCCATGTTTTTTTTGAAGTGTTTTTTTACAGGACATAATGTGGAATAGGTTTAAGGATGGGAAGAAGGAAATGTCAGGCTGTCTAAAACAAGGAACTATACATGACTCTTGTGTTCAAGAGTTTTTGTTTTGTTAAAAAAATGGAAGCTGAGTAGATGTGGCTAATTTGTAATCTTTGAGATGTAATAGATATGTCATAATTCTATGAAACTCTAAACCTAAAAAGATTGTCAATGTGAATTATTCATTTAATTCAATAATAACTAATGTTTAAGTCTGGGGCCTTATAGTTGGTATCATAGGTCGGTTTAGACAAATTTAGAGGTTATGGTATTCTCTAAGCATAAGTGACATTTCCATAATGGCTGAGATTTCAGAAAGAGTCACAGTTTTTAGATAAAGTGAATGAGTATGTATGTCTTAGTGTTTATCTTCCTCATTAGTACATGATAATTTTGTTGATATACTCACACTTTGTAGAGACTCGATGTTTTATGTACATGGAAATTACATTACTTTTGCGGAATACTTAGTACATAAAAAAACACACACACAAGGATCATAACAGTTTAGTGTCATTAGAAACTCAGAATATAATCTTCTAATCGTGGTGAAAGATCTTCAACATCTCCCATAAAGATGTTCCTTTTTTTAATAACTAAAACCTTTCTTTATATCCTGGGGAAAAGAAAACATAAAAGGGTGAGATCAAATGCTCAGTAAGGGTAAACAAAAGAAATATCAATCACATCATATTTATAAGAACAAATCATTTTTGAAATCTTAACCTTTAATAGAGAGAATAATTTCATAACATGGGATAAATCATAGTAGTGAAATGAAATCCCAATAATCATAACATAAAACATGAAGCTTTCTGGCATACAAACATAATCATAGATAATCATATCTTATTATTCAAGACTCATTGCCAAGACTATCTTAGTGGAAAAAGTCCATTTCTGAACCGAGTCACCCTCGTTTCAGTCCTATTTCACTGAACCGGTATAACCCACCGTTCCAGCCATGTCTATCTCATGAGATATAAAATTTTTACCCAATGCAATGGAGGGAGATATAGGTCCCACCCATCTCATAATTATACCATTCTTATTTGTGCCACAAAATCATAAATCATACATCATTGCATAACCCATGTAGTAAAAAATGGGATTCTTAAACAACATGACATCATAAAATAATTCATATAAGATAAAGGAATTCATAAAAATATATCCATCACAACATAATCAAATCCATGTAATAATAGGGATAGAAACAGAACCCAATATTATCTTAGATGGAAAATAATTTTGATAAAACACTTAAACTCCATTATTGAGAAAAATATCCTTTCTACTTCAAAAACATTTTTCCTTTCATAACATGTCATACAATTTTAAACTAAAATAAGTTGATTAAAAATAAACTTGAAAACTTGAAAAGGAAGATTCTTGGAAGTAATGTTTTAAAAATCCATTCATGTCGTAAAAGTTAAAAACAGAATTCTCTTACTTTTGTCGGAAATGTCAAAATGTACCTCGTGCGAAAAACGACAAAAGATTCATTTCATATCTTTTACTAAAAACTCACCAAAGGGTAAATTTGGATTTAAAAAATTGTAGGTGGATGGAAATAACATTCAATATTGAGGAAACAAGGATATGGATGATAAAATACACCCCAATAAATACCAAAGTATAAACAATCTCGGATAAAAATGAGATTGTGATATTTCCCTTACCTTATGTCCGATATGCTTTGTACGTATCCGAACCTCCTCTTTTTGATGCGCCTTTTATTAACCTCCACTTAAAGAACTAAGGATGGTCTTTGAAGAAGACCAGGACCTCTAGGATGATACTAGGAGATTGGAGAAGAGATTTTGGCCGGGGTTGGCCAATCTTGAATGCTCAAATTGGTGTGTGGAAGGGAGGGAGGAGGTGCCCTTTTATAAGGGAGGAGAGGGGAACCTTAGGAAAATATCAAAATATTATTTTATATTAATGTCAAATTCGGTTTATAATGGTTCCAAAGGGTCTTATTTCGAAGCTAAAGTAGGGATGGGTCGAAATCCTCTCATACAATAGGATTTAGACATGTTTAGGTTATTATTTTAACCTTATCAATTAGATTTAACTCTAAGTTAAATAATTTAACTTTTACCATGTCTTTTTGTTTTCTTACACTATATGGTTAATAAACATAATATATCAAGCCAAAAGAACCCCAAGTTGTTTATTATTAATATATATAACCTTATCTAGGTCATTTGGCCAAACCTTAGATTTTTAGGAATAAAATAACAATTAATAATATAATATTTGTTTTAAAAACTAATTTATGTCAATTTTGACACTATTTGGTACATGATTTTTATGAAATTAATAACAGAAAGATAAGTTCGAACCAAGTTACTTAAATCAACAATAACATGTCATATTAACCTATAAAATTAGTGTAAGTCAAAAACAGTCTCAAATTACATTTATTTGGGTATTTATAACATCAATTATGTAAATATTTCATTAATAAGATAATTACTGCATCATCGTTCTGTCATAAATAAATTAAATTATTTAATGTCTAAAAATTACAAATAAAATACCATTATGTAGGAAATCATTTTATATTTCTAATGAATATTTATAGTCGAATTTATCTTATGTATAACCTCATATTAAAAATGATTTAGTTATTAAACTTTGATTTTAACTATTTTAACCCTTCTTTAAATAAATAATTAATAAATGTCATAATCTAATCCAAGTGGGCCTAAATGATCATATTTTATTCCTAAGGTTGTTTTTTTTCGAATTACATTTGTCCAATAGAATTAGGACGTGTGTTAAGATAATAATAATATCATTTTTACCCTTAATTACCCTATTTACTTTTAACCGTGCTAAAAAAAGTAAAAAGTTACTATTCACCAAAAATTATTTTCATCTCATTGAACCAAATTTTACTTACTGACATCAACCGTTTCTCTCGGATTTTTGAAATTCCACTCACAGAGGCGGTAAAATTATGTTTTTTGAACAATTCATTTTGTTAACTACCACTTAGTGGTTTCACTATTCATCAAAAAATGAAAGTTTCCAGAAAAATACCAAAAATTAGTCCTATGCTATATATGATATTATGAACTCAAAAATGATATCTATTTTACCAAATTCAAAACATATTAGTTGTATTAATTAATTTAAAAATTAATTCCCGTTGTCAAAACAAATAGCGTGTTTTTAAGAGATAATAACTATCAAAAGATTGACACTTGTTTATGTGTGGTTTAAATGTGAAATTACATCCAATGACCAAAATTATATTAAATTGTAAATATATATTCTAAATATACTTTAAAACCACTCAAATTAATAATTTATCACTATTATTTATTTCGATTAAATGGGTTGTTTTTAATTAAAATTTAGTAATTTTCACTATTCATCAGAAATTTAAAGTTATCCGAAATGTACCAAAATTTCACCCTAAGCTAATTTCAATATTCCGAATCCAGAAATGATGACCATTTTGAAAAATAAAAATTAAAATATTTCAAAAATTGGTTATTACTATTCATAACAGTTAGTTTTAATAATATTTTTATAGCATATTGATGTTTAGTGAAACTCGGTATTGCGTACTACACACGCTATCGAGGAAGGTCGCGATTGCGTGTAATGAAAGGCATGTCAAGGGTGTGTGTTGTGCAAGCTCCTTTTGGTGTAGCGTACAACACAAGACATTAATGAAATTAAAAAGAATATTTTTCATAAAATCTTGGGGTGTTACATTCTACCCCCCTTAAAATGAATTTCGCCCACGAAATTCGTCGGGGTTATAAATGGTTTACTATTCGAAAGTTTCTTTAATAGAATCCCACATCGTAAAATGGAATATCAAAACCAATCATTAAAAAAATATACGAAACGTAATAGTTACCCAAATAAACTAATCACTGGGTTTCCACATAGGTGAAAATATGTATATGGAAGAGAAATCTAACCATCATGTTCTGATGGAGAGTGGTAGAGAACATGGCTATGAAAAAGCCAACAATCGCAAAGCCATAAATTTGTGATGATCTAGGTTACCATATGATTCCTCAGATATAATATCACTGGGACAACATTTTTGGTTTTCAATATCATTTCCCTAAAATTTAAAATTTTTAATTAGAAGAAATACTTACTTCATTTTGGTACAGTCTCACTGTTGTTCGTGCTTTGAACAATTTCCACTTCATCTCTTAAAGAAATGAAGTTGTATTTGTTATTCATGAAGTGTTAACAGATCATGTGATAGAATGATGGGTCATTCCATCTATTTTAAACAAAAGTTTTGCAATATTTATCAAATATACATAAGTCCGTCTTTGGTGAGGTTAATCATATATGATTCCAAAAATGAACTTATACTTCATATATCATACCGCTTAATAAAATAAAACTAGTTTCTACTAACCAGGGACTTTCTGTAGGCCAGTGTTATGCGATAAAGGCATGTCGCACTTTAGTTGTGGGTTCGATTCCCACAGCCTTGGCTGACGTGATGGGTTGTCGCAAATCCTGTAGGTTGTCCTTTTTCTAAAAATACATTATTATAACATCCCATCAACAATATCAAAAAAAAGTTTTATCCTTCAACAATACTAACTTATTTCCAACATAATCCATTCCAATCTTTAGGCTTATCTAAAATACTTCGGTCTTAGCTCATAGTATAGATAAAATGATCACGTGAATGCCATCATTTATCCCTCATATATCTTGTTCGTCACATTCCAGTCATGTGAATACCATAATCATGTAATCTCTTGAAAAATGAATACCCATTGAATCTTAGTGAAAACATGAGTGCTGTAAAAATATAACTCTTT
This sequence comes from Viscum album, assembly GCA_963277665.1. Taxonomy (NCBI): domain Eukaryota; kingdom Viridiplantae; phylum Streptophyta; class Magnoliopsida; order Santalales; family Viscaceae; genus Viscum; species Viscum album. The sequence goes on from OY728128.1 coordinate 475,896,609, forward strand.
CCACATACCAAAATCGTCAAAATTATATATACTTAGTCCTTATATCAATGATGAGCTCATGAATACAATCAAACATCTCATTATCTTCTTGTCCCTTCATTATGTGCATATCATCTTCTTTCCAAAAATATTTCAATCACTTTTTTTACTGGTTACTAGTATCATATAATTATTGAAAACCAATACATAGATATTCCAAAATTCCACAATACCATAAATGAGATTCCATGATACTATTTTTAAATCCCATTACATAAACACTTAATCATTCCACCACATCGTTGTCATATTCAACATCGCCAATAGTGATCACATGTGACTTCCCTTTGTCCTTTGCCTTAAGCGGTTTCTCATGTCGATCATCACTAACCCTTGGATTAGGGAATTTATTAGCATAATGCCCCATTTCCTTGCACTTGAAGCATTGAAGTGTTGGTGGTGCATTGTCTGCAGTGTTTGCTTTATTCACATCATTAGAAACCCTTTTTCTATTACTTCGACACTCAGCTGCTCGATGGCCTTCTTTTCCACACTTAAAACATTTTCTAGTCCCTTTAAGACAATCTCCACCATGCTTCTCTCCACACTTTGTGCATAAGGAAACATTCATCTTCTTTTCAACATTATTTTGAAATTTCTCCTTGAACTCCATCTTTCGTTTCTTTTCAAAACCATGAGATGGAAATGTAACAACAAATTCCATTTCTACCTTGATAGCACAACGCACAATTTCTTCATAGCTACTGAAGTCTCTTATAGCTAATTCCCTTCGAAGACTTGGTTTTAAGCCACTGAAAAATCGATCAACTTTACTTTGAGGTTGGATGATAATGCCAGATGCATACCTTGCAAGTCTTGTAAAATTCGCGTTGTATATACCAACAGATTCATCATCCTTCTGCTTCACCACGAGAAATTCATTTTCCATATTTTTTCGAAGAATACGAGGGATGTACTTACTGAAAAAAAGTTCTTGAACTCATCCCATTCCATGGACTCAATTTCATCTCATGGCCTCATATTCTTGATAAGATTCCACCATTGATCAGCTTCACCTTCCAAACGATATACTGCTAAGATGACTTCATCATGTTCAGAACATTGAAAAACTGAAAATATATTTTCAGGGGTACTGATCCATTGTTTAGCAACAAGTAGATCAGAAGGCCCACTGAAAGAAGGTGTATGTTTCCTCATGAAGGACTCAATAGAATATTGTTCCCTTCTCTGCTCATTTGGAAGTCCAGAATGATTCATAGCTTGTGTAAGTATAGTAATAAGATTTTTCACTCCATCTCCCATAGCATTTGTTTGTCCAGGGGGACAATCATTGCATTGTCCATTACAGTGATCAACATGGTTCCTTCGGGTTCCAGCCATCATCTAAAATCCAAAAAGAATAGTGTGAGAGGAAAAAATCATGCTAGGGAAAACAACATAATAAAGGGGGAGTACCCTTAATATCTAACATCTTAGGTTAAATTCTAAGATCGTTACCGTAGTTCTAGGACTATATCCTATACGTATACATATCCTTAGAGACATCCCTAGACATACCTTAGAAATATCTCTAGGGATCTCACTAACGTTATCACATCCTAGTTTCCAAAGGTTGACTAATCCTTTCCTCTGATACCAACTTTAGAGACTCGATGCTTTATGTACATGGACATTACATTACATTTTCGGAATACATAGTACATAACAAAAACACACACACAAGGATCGTAATAGTTCAGTGTCTTTGGAAACTCAGAATATAATCTTCTAATCGTGGTGAAATATCTTCATCATCTTCCATAAAGATCTTCCTTTTTTTAATACTTAAAACCTTTCTTTATATCCTGGGGAAAATAAAACATAAAAGGGTGAGCTCAAATGCTCAGTAAAGGTAAACAAAAGAAATATCAATCACATCATATACATAAGAACATATCATTTTGGAAATCTTGACCTGCAAAAGAGAGAATAATTTCATAACATGGGATAAATCATAGTAGTGAAATGAAATCCCAATAATCATAAAATAAAATATGAATCATTGTGGAATACACACATAATCATAGAAAATCATATCTTATTAGTCAAGACTCATTTCCAAGACTATCTTAGTAGAAAAATTCCATTTCTGAACCGAGTCACCCTCGTTTCAGTCCTGTTTCACTGAACCGGTATAACCTACCGTTCCAGCCATGTCTATCTCATGAGATATAAAATCTGTACCCAATGCATTGTAGGGAGATATAGGTCCCACCCATCTCATAATGATATCATTCTTATGTGTGCCACAAAATCATAAATCATACAACCTTGCATAACCCATGTAGTAAAAAATGGGATTCTTAAACAACATGACATCATAAAACAATTCATATAAGATAAAGGAATTCATAAAAATATATCCATCACAACATAATAAAATCCATGTAATAATAGGGATAGAAACAGAACCCAATATTATCTTAGATGGAAAATAATTTTGATAAAACACTTGAACTCCATTCTTGAGGAAAATATCCTTTCTACTTCAAAAACATTTTTCCTTTCTTAACATGTCATATAATTTTAAACTAAAATAAGATAATTAAAAGTAAAATTGAAAACTTGTAAAGGAAGCTTCTTGGAAATAATGTTTTAAAAATCCATTCATGCCGTATAATTTAAAAACATTCTTCTCGTACTTTTTTCGGAAAAGTCAAAAAGTACCTCGTAGGAAAAACGACAAAAGATTCCTTTCATATCTTTTACTAAAAACTCACCAAAGGGTTAATTTGTATTTAAAAAATTGTAGGTGGATGGAAATAACATTAGATAGTGAGGAAACATGGATGTGGATGATAAAATACACCCCAGTAAATACCAAAGTATAAACAATCTCAGATAAAAAAGAGATTGTGATATTTCCCTTACCTTATGTCCGATATGCTTTGTACGTATCGGAACCTCCTCTTTTTGACGTGCCTTTTCTTAACCTCCACTTAAAGAACTAAGGATGGTCTTTGAAGAATACCATGACCTCTCGGATGATTCTAGGGGAGTGGATAAGAGATTTTGGCAGGGGTTGGCCGAGCTTGAATGCTCAAATTGGTGTGTGGAGGAGAGGGAGGAGGTGCCCTTTTATAAGGGAGGAGAGGGGCACCTTAGGAAAATCTCAAAATTTTATTTTATATTAAGGTCAAATTAGATTTATAATTATTCCAAAGTGTCTTATTTTGAAGATAAAGTGGGGATGGGTCGAAATCCTCTCATCCAATAGGATTTAAACAAGTTTAGGTTATTATTTTAACCTTATCAATTAGATTTAACTATAAGTTAAATTATTTAACTTTTATCGTGTCTTTTTGTTTTCTTACACTATATGGTTAATAAACTTACTATATCAAGGCAAACGAACCACATTTTGTTTATTATTAATATATATAACCTTATCTATGTCATTTGGCCTAACCTTAGATTTTTAGGAATAAAATAACAATTATAAATATAATATTTGTTTTAAAAACTAATTTATGTCAATTTTGACACTATTTGGTACATGATTTTTATGAAATTAATAACAGAATGATAAGTTCGAACCATGTTACTTAAATCAACAATAAAATGTCATATTAACCTAGAAAATTAGTGTAAGTCATAAAAAGTCTCAAATTACATTTATTTGGATATTTATAACATCAATTATGTCAATATTTCATTAATAAGATAATTACTCCATCATCGTTGTGTCATAAATAAATTAAATTATATAATGTATAAAAATTACAAATAAAATAATATTATGTAGGAAATGTTTTTATATTTCTAATGAATATTTATAGTCGAATTTATCTTATGTATTACCTCATATTAAAAATGATTTAGTTATTAAACTTTGATTTTAACTATTTTAACCCTTCTTTAAATAAATTATTAATAAATGTCCTAATCTAATCCAAGTGGTCCTAAATGGTCATATTTTATTCCTAAGGTTGTTTCTGTTCGAATTACACTTGTACAATAGAATTAGGACATGTGTTATGCTAATAATAATATCATTTTTACCCTTAATTACCCTATTTACTTTTAACCGTGGTAAAAAAAAGTAAAAACTTAATTTTCACCAAAAATTATTTTCATCTCATTGAACCAAATTTTACTTACTTACATCAACCGTGTCTCTCGGAGTTTTGAAATTCTAGTCACAGAAGCGGTAAAGTTATGTTTCCTGAAAAATTCATTTTTTTAACTACCACTTAGTGGTTTCACTATTCATCAAAAAATGAAAGCTTCCAGAAAAATACAAAAAATTAGTTCTAAGCTATATTTGATATTATGAACTCAAAAATGAAGTCTATTTTACCAAATTCAAAACATATCAGTTGCATTAATTAATTTAAAAATTAATTCCATTCGTCAAAACAAATAGCGTGTTTTTAAGAGATAATAACTACCAAAAGATTGACACTTGTTTATGTCTGGTTTAAATATGAAATTACATCCAATGACCAACATTGTTTAAAATTGTAAAAATATATTCTAAATATACTTTAAAACCACTCAAATTAAGAATTTATCACTATTAATTATTTCTATTTAAAAGGTTGTTTTTAATTAAAATTTTGTAATTTTCACTATTCATCAGAAAATGAATGTTATCCAAAATGTACCAAAATCTCACCCTAAGAAATGAAGTCCAATTTAAAAAATAAAAATTAAAAAATTTCAAAAAGTGGTTATTACTATTCATAACGGCTAGTTTTAATAATATTTTAATAGCATATCGTTGTTTAGTGAAACTCGGTATTGCGTACTACACACGCTATCGAGGAAGGTCGCGATTGCGTGTAATGAAAGGCAAGTCAAGGGTGTGTGTTGTGAAAGCTCTTTTTGGTGTAGAGTACAACATAAGACATTAATGAAATTAAAAAGAATATTTTTCATAGAATCTCGGGGTGTTACACACTGACATTTCTGGTTTTAGTAAATGGATGGATCTAGCAGGTAACAATGTGATAATGGGTTTGAAGAAAACTGTGGTGGTTCTTTGATTAAGAGACTGGATGAAATGGGGGATTCAATGAGTATTATCGTGGTTGTTCTAAACCAACTATCAAGGAGTCATGATCAACCACTTGAACCTTGGTGAGTTCTCTAATGCATCATGACCATCTCGATGTGAAAGTTCAGGTAATAATTTTAAAGGTAACCATTAGGTTTTATATGATCCTTACATTTGAAGTAATTATGGGTCACTATATGTTATGATAGATTATGAACGACATGAGATAAACGTGAGGTTAACTTATGTTATGGTTATTTTTGAAGATTTTATCATTTTTTGGGGAATTTTATACAAAATATATAGTTTTGGAAAAAGGAAAACACGCAGACCATGTAACAACCCGTCGCGTCAGACAAAGCTGTGGGAATCGAATCCACAACCAAAGAGTGACTGGTATTTATCACCTACCACTGGACTACGTGAAGTTCCGGGTTATTTTGACTAATTATTTTTAGTTAGATGATTTTATGAATCAAGATTATGTTTATTTTGGGTTATCTATGGAAATGATTAACCTATCAGGGAGGATATGGTATTTGATTAATTACTTTTCAATATGAGACTTTAAGAGAAAGTAATGTTATTTGGAGATAAATGTTAATTTTTACCTTCGAAGACTACGTGATTAAATCCATCAAATATTTGGGTTTGAATCTTAGTTTGGTTTACATTGAGTAACCTTATGGACAAATTGTTTATTGAATGGTCTTTGTTGAACATTGGGTATTGTTTGACAAATATTGGAGATTATGAATAGATTTTTTTTATAAAGGATTATCCATTTTGGGTACTATCTGATATCATACTAACCTTTTTGGTTTTGTTTTTGGTTAAGGTCTAAAGACAAGGGATGTATATAGTACTCTTTTGTGGATTAGGTGATTCCTTAGATGTTGAAAACATCACTCATAATGTGAACAAGTCATCCTAAATACTCATCCTTTGGAGAAAGTTTGAGTTTGTGTTAGAAATCTAGTAAAAGTTCAATTTCAAAATTACAAGTAAGTATGTTTCATTATGTTTTAGTTACGCTTATAAATAAATTCCTCAATGAAAATAAACTTAAAACAAAAATGTTTTTTGTTATCATTTCCTTCTAGGGAATCGAATACCATTTAACCCATCACAATTTTGTGAATTTCTTGTGGTTAACTTTCTCTTAAACAGGTTTTCTATCACTCTCCAATAGAACATGACCCGTTGTTTTCTCCTCCATGTCAATGTTTTCCTACATGGAATCCTAGTATGGCTTAACTTGGGTGACCATTGTACTTCTCTTTCTTTATTTTAAAGTGATAGTTTTACTGACTCTTGTTCCGATGTAGGATTTTCAATGAAGATTCTAAGCCCAATTTTAAAATTGTGAGGACGCAATTCCCATAAGGGGGGAAGGATGTCACATCCCAGGTAAATAGATAATATTAATTTTTCATATTTATTAATATTTGTGAATAATGTATTAATATTACTTTAAAGGGAACACTGTGATCTATGGCTACCCAATACGCAACAACGAGTTTCATTGAAATCTTACGTTGCACTCTAATAATAAAATAATATTATTTTAAATGGTAGTGAACACCTATACTTTTTCATAGTGGTAATTAATGGAAATAACTACAAAATGATTATATATGTTTGTCAAATATTTTTACTTTTTTTTTCCAAAAAGTGTTAGAGGCTGAAAATGCGAATGAATCCAATTTTAAGGATAAATCCTCTAATATTCTTTAAAAGGACAATTAATGTCCTTTTAAGGGAGAACCCTTTTTAAAAATACTTTTGAAAATTTGATATTTTTTATTTGAAAAAATAATATCCTTCTTTAGAATCTAGATATCAAAATTTACATTCTGTAAATTTTTGGTATTTTTCCGATAAAGTTCATTTTTTAATGAATAGTGAAAAATGTTGTATTTTAATTAAAAACCTCTTTTTAATCTAATTTATTTATATGATTGGATTATCTTTTGAATTGGTTTTAAAGTAAAATTAGAATATATTTTTACCATTTAATCCAATAGTGTTCATTGGAATTAATTTCACTTTGAAATTAGACTTAAACTAGTGTCAATCTTTTAGTAGATATTATTGCTTAAAAATACGCTATTTGTTTTGACAGCGGTAATTAAATATTAAATTAATTAATGAAACTTATATGTTTTGAATTTTGTAAAATATAAATCATTTTTGAATTTGTAATATCAAAAAGAGGTTAGGGTGAATTTTTTGTATTCTTCTGAAAAACATCAAATTTGGATGAATAGTGAAACCACTAAGTGGTAGTTAAAGAAATTGATTTTTCGTTTAAATGAAACTTTAACACATCTGTGATTTAATTTTAAAAAATCCGACATACATGGTTTCCATTAAGAAATAAAATGTGGTTCAATGAGAATAAAATAAATTTTTGGTGAATAGTAACTTTTAAGTTTTTAATCGCGGTTAGAGGTAATTAGTGTAGTTTAAGGTAAAAATAATGTTTTAATAATATGAAATGACCTTTACACATGTTCAACACTTATTGGATGAGTCATGACCGACCAATAAAATCCACGGGTCATCTTGGGGACCCCATGAAGCAACTTTGGTAGGAAAATGACATTAATAACTTTTTATTTAAAGTTAAAATTAAAATGTCATAGACTTGTGTTGTTTTACTAAAACAATTTTTACATGGGTTTATGCAAGTCATAATTTTAACTATAAATATTAATTAGAAAGATAAAAATATTTCCAACATCATGATATTTTTTTAATAATTTTAAGACATTAAATAAATTAAATTATTTATGACACCATGATGATGCAACGATTACCTCATTATTTAACGATTTAAATAAAATTAAATGATAATGTAAAATCTAGAACCTAAACTTTTGAAAAGCATATTGTATGGGTGGATTTATAACTCTTATCACCTTATCCTAGAAATATATAATTTTGGGTCCTTTAAAATCTGAAACGCATTTTATAATAAAGTAATAGTTTATAACATTCCAAGAGTGCCCCTCCTCTCCTCTTATAAAAGGCCCCCACCTCTACCACCTTGCACACACCTCTCAAGCCATTGGATCGGCCAAACCCTGTCCATTTTGTCTCTAAAAATCCCTCTTTTACTCCTAGAAGCCTCAATTTGGGCATAAGTCCTTCCAAGGAAGCCTTTGAGCTCAAATCAAAAAGAGTTACCCGATTTAAAGGTTGTGTCTTCTCTAGTGTTCTTTTGTTTTATTTTGCTTCTCCAACTCCCTGATTTTTTTTATTAATTTATTTTGTAACAACACAAGTATCTTCATTATTCTTGGATGTTGTTATAAGAAGGATTCGATCTACACTTTTACACACATTCGTCTAATGGTTAAGGAACACACTGTTTCTGTCGATGGCGAATTACTGCATCACGAAACAATGATTGTTCAATATTTTTTAACACCTTCAAAGGTGGTCATTAAGATGTCACTATATTTATATATGATATATAATATGTTTATGTTTTCCTTAAGCTTCTGTATGTTTCATTTATGTCATACCATTATGGTTTCCATTATGGGTAAACGCGATATCTTCATTTTAGGAAGTGTGGACTAGCGTCCCCTCAAAGTGATTTGATTCGTTAATGCCATATGTGGGACATATAAAGGATGGAAATAATGGTATTACATATGATATCCTACTATAATTATAATAAACCTTTATATTATTATTATTTAATTCCATTGAATACAAAAAAAAAGAAATTAATGTAGCGTTCATGCGTACGTACGTCTTACCATCTCCATTAATGGTATATTTCATTTCTTATATCCAAATGTTATGTACTATTATAAGTACATATATATATTGGATATATATGTAATATATTACATCTAAATTATGGATATCATTCTGGAATTATAATATATATATCTCTCATTTAGTTTTAATTCCATTAATATGACAAATAAATTAAAATAGCGTTCATGTGTACATACGACCTACCGTCTACATGAAAGGTGCATTTCATTTTTTATCTCCAAATGTTATGGAATATTATTAAATGAATATATACTGTATATATATGATATTTAAATCATTGATAATATTCTGGAGATAATGTACCTATAACTTCATGGAAAATTCTTTTCCAACAAGCTCAATTTTGACTCATGTACCGAACATGGACAAAAACGTTTGATATTGACTCACATTATTAACCCGTTATTATAAAATTATAATATGTTATATGAACTGAATAATAATATTTATATTTGGACCTTAAGAAATTATAAATTTACCAAAGTTTATTATTCAGGAATATAAAGAAAAGAACAAGGCAAGTTGGACTTGAGATAAGGGATCCTACATCTCTCTTTCTTTTTAAGTACTCTCCTTTATGTCATTTCTTCTATGGTCATATTTCTTTTGTTTGGGGATGTTCTTTTACATTTCTCATTATGTACTTTTTATATTCTTTTTATGATAGACCATATTTGATCTCGTAAATCCATTTTTGGAAGTTTTTTGTGGCGTCGTTAGGCTGCCGAGTTTTCGTAAGGGATTTTTCATCTCACTTTTATTCTTGTGAAATTCATGCTATGTTTGCCACCGTTTCCTTTTAGTGGTGTATGTAATGACCATTATTATACTCTTTGTGTAGTATAATTTCAATTATGGGTATTTACATCTACATTGTATGTCCCTTCTTCCATGGGGTCTACGTTTCGAAAGTTACCCAAGTCCATAAGGGAACCTTTCACCCTCCTCTTTTTAAAAGACTTCTTTTGATATGTCTTTTAATTAACATACTATTATGTTTGGATATGTTCTTCTATATCGTTATTTCTATAAATGTTATGTAAAATTAATGAGATACCCCTTTTTATCTCTCATCAACTCATTTTATGAATTCAAATTTGACATCGTTAGGCTGTCAGACTTCTGTAAGGGAACTTCTTAACCCACTTTCAATTATTTGGGTTAAACATCTACTTCTTGATTTTATTATACCAAGATTATGTGTCGAATATCTATGTTGTAATTTACACTAAACATTGGGTGGATATACTATTTCTACACATAAGCATCTCATTGATATATTCTTACTTCATTTATACGAACTTTTATGGGAAATCATAACTCAATATAATTTCATTCAGTTAAATATCTATGTCAGTGGTTTTGTTTTTCCAAGATTATGTGTGAATGACCTCTGATTATTTTACACATAATATCCACTTATATTTTGTGTATTCCTATTTTTCACACATAATCATGTAATTAATTTATCCTTAATCTAAGGATATCGACTTTGTAAGGGACTTCCTCTCAATCTACATTCATTGAGGCATGTTTTGTTTTATACAAAACTTTTTTGAATATGGTTTGTAAACCCCTTTGACTTCTACTTTTATTTGAAAGGAATCTTTTCTATACGAAGCGTTTTACTAAATGACAAAAAGTATGTTTCTTTTTAATGTATGCGGTGACATTGAACTTTCCGCCACCGTGAGTATTATTTGATCTTTGGCTTCCTCAACAAGCCATTATATTTTTAAAAGTAAATAAATATCATATACTTTTTTTGGTATTGAAAATGGTTTTGATAATGGAATTTTTATGTCAATATATTTATGTGATATATTGTGTTTGAAATGTGGAAATTTTTTCTTTCCTTTATAACTGGTTTTTTGTGTTATGATTTTATAATGGTACTTGGACATTTGACGGGTGTTTACGTGATAAACCATATGACAGGTGGTGACGTGAATACTAGGATGGGTGGTTACTTTATAACCTCCAATGCATTGGGTATGGAAGTCGCCCATATGGCTTGTGTATGTGTGGATGTCGAACATATGGTTATTCCATTTAAGTATGTTTATGTCCCAATATACCATTATATGTTATGTGTTCTTTGTATGGGTTTTATGGTAATCTTTTGGTTACAAAAGGGAAATTAATGATATTTTATTCAGTGAAGAGTATTTACTACTCTATAAAGGTGAAAAGTATTACTTTGATAAAGTATTCATGGTTAACTTATTGTTTTGAAAAACTAACAGTTTTCCTTCTCTTTGTATCCCTTACTGAGCTATTTATGCTCACCCCAAGTTATTTTTGAAGTGTTTTTCACAGGAAATAATGTGTAATAGGGTCAAGGATGGGATCAAGGAAATTTCAGGTTGTCTAAAACAAGTAACTAGACAGGACTCCTGTGTTCATGATTTTTTACTTTGTGAAAAAAATGGAAGCTGAGTAGATGTGGATACGTTGAAATCTTTGATATGTAATGGTTATGTCCTAATTCTCTAAAACCCTAAACATGAAAACATCCTCAATGTGAATTATTCATTTAATTCAATAATAAGTAATATTTAAGGCTAGGGCCTTATCTGGAATATGTATGACTAGTGCCTTGTCTATGTCTAAAAGCATCCTTGATATGATAAATAATAGTTGGATGAGAATGGTTAAGCTATAGTGGTACATAATCTCAATAATAATGATAATTAATATGAACATTAAAGAATAATTAATTACGAGGAAGATATTATAAATATTATACTCACTGAAGGAATAAAAAGAGGCATCCGACGCTTCTGCATATGTCAATCATGATCCAATAATTTCATTCTTCAAATTTATGATGTATTTCTCATAATAACTATATGAATGAAATGTACCTTTTTTTGAAATAGATTTTAAAAATAATTCATACAACTTATATATAAAATAATTAATAAAAATTTCATAAAATATTTTAGTAACAACTATTAAATACCATGTTACAAATTTTATTCAAATGCCCATTTTATTCCCAATTTTATGAATTGAAATAAATTTAAATAAATGAAAGAATAATAAATAATAAAATAAACATATCATTCAAAATAAAACAAATTTAAATTAATTATAGTAATGCCTACATGAGAAACTCAAGTCAAGGTAATCTAATTATACTATTAACATATATGGTTGCTTATATGTATTACCCATCACTAATTTTTGTTCAAATCAAATCTCAAAATGGGAAAATTTGAGTCATCAAATGAAATGTTTTGGTATCTACTAATGGTGGCGTTAATCATCACACTTTCCTCTCCACCATTTTGAACAAACATCCTTGCGATTACTTCATTAATGACACAAAATTCAGGTGTCATATGATCTTTCAAATAAAACACATGTTTTTCCATTGATGCCAAAAAGTATGAATCACAATTATGAAGGAATAAAATCATGTCAATAACTATGAATCCACAATAATCCGCCAATATACTACATTTTTTCGTGGAATAAAACCATTTACATTTCCTCATAGTGACTCGAACATGAGAGTAGTCATTCAATAACAATATTTTCTCAAAACATCCATAACAGTAGACATCATCATATTTGGGTTGACTATATACTTCTCGGTCATAGCATTCTAATGTAGTGGTTAATATAACACCATCATGTTATTTTTTATTTTCAGTACACGATCCGTTATAAAAAAATTATACTCATTGATTATTAAAGATTTGAATTCCTGAACCAAATAATTGGGACTGAAATCCAACACTCATAAGTCTTAATAAATGGAGTCAACATGTAAACTCAATACCTAAAATATATATGAATAATTAAACTAAATCAAAAAATATATTTTATGTTAAAAATTTAAATTGCATACAATTTATTTCAACCAACTAGAAAACACTTGGATATGCAAAGACTCTATCCTTTCAAAGGGAAATATTGACGAACTGTACCAATAATTTTTTTGTGTCTCCTACAAAAAATGATAATAAGAGTATAAGGTATATTTTAAAATACACAGTATGAGAAAACAAATAAATATCCAAATTACATTATTAATATAGTGATCGAATAACGTGAAATCAATCATCACTGCATGATGTGCCATATCTCTATCTTTATTTATAAATGTATCCAATTTATATGACCCATGAAATCCCCCTATTTTGGGAAGAGATGGATATGAAGGATCTGTTTACCCATATTTCTCCTATTCATTTACTGTTGGTTGGTTTTGTCTTTTTCTCACGTCAAATAGATACATTAAAAAAACATACATTATTGAGGTTGATAACCACTTATAATTGAACCTTCAAGATAATTATTGTTTCAGATATAATATTTCATTTTGATCATATTTATTTAAATACGATACATCAACATAAATGAAACTATTCCTCCAAGAACTACATTAATTGAACGATAAAGTAGTAAATTCATTATGCAGGTGTGGAAGGTTGGTGGATTTTTTTCCAACTCTCATAATATTAATGGTTCATCTCGATGAATTTTTATCAAGACTGAATTGGATATAAATTAACTAAAAAATTATCTAATATAATTGAATAAAAGAATCACTATCACCCTTATATGTGGTAATATAGAATACTAAATTTATACTGGAATCATTTCATGAAGTAGTATGTGATACTTAGGTGTTTGGGAGATTTTAGTTTCAAATCGCATCTATTGAATAGGTTATATATGTTTTTGGAATAGCCAAATGGAAACATTCCATGCCTTAATACATCCATAAATTAATCATTCACTAATAGTTTCATCACATAAAAAGAAAAATGAACATTCCAGTATTTCACTGATACACATAAGATGCAGATCTGGTTAAATACCCCAATCCAACAAGTCATGATTTGATCTGAAGTCATCATTGGTCTTCCCAAAGATATTTAGAAGAGTTTAACGAAACATTTCACATATAGTTTCTCAATGTGTATTATATATGAACACTGATTTAAAAAATGGTTAGACCAATATTGAAAATCAAAAAGTAACTTTCTTTTTCCAATTGTATGTGTCTTTAGTGTCAAAATTATCCATCTTTTTATATTTCATCTATGCATTCCCTAAAGAAATACTAAAATCATTAAAATATTTAAGCACATCACTTTTTAACATATGTTTATGTGGATGTTAAGTGACAATAATATAATCAATCCTCTAACAATTCTTTTTGTGTTCATGATCAACTAGCATGGATTTTCAATGCCCCATGAAATTGAGACTATGACAACATTTCAGGATTTTAAATTGTGCAGTATTCACAGAAATTGGACAAGATTTTTTTATATTCATTCTACAACCATACACCATTTCATATGTAGGGAAATCATTTACAATATATTGATGGGAATCCTACATGTGAAATATATATATTTTTTAAAACATCGAATGTGCACCCACCTATATCTAAAAGATACATCAACTCTCTAATTACTGTTTTCATCTAGAAATCTATATAATTTCCCAAATTAGAAAGTCCATATTTTAGTATAATAATGAATTTGAATATTTTTTTCATACACATCAGTGGTGGAATATTATAAATTTGAATAAAAATTGGTCACATATTGTGAGTAGTAACCATCTGACCAAATGAATTAAAACCATCATAAGATAGACCCAACATGACATTACACATATCATAATAAAATAAAGATAGTTTGAATCAAATACTCTCCATGATAATCCATATTACGGACAAACCACCTAATCCTATCGTTTAATTCAATCTACATCATTCCATTGTATATTGGATGATATTTATGTAGATATGTATATATTTTGATGCATTTGAATCAATGGACATTGCTAATTACTTTCTATGGAACATGAGATGGATTTCAACCTGAATTTACTTTCTATAGAAAAGTACCACATTATTTAAAATCATTAATTTCAGATGTTTCCTCCAAAAATAAACTACAATATTTTGCAGAAGAAAGAACATTATTCCTATAAAATCAATGCTTCTTAATTAACATCAATGAAATATAATGCTTTAAGGGAATATATTCACCATTAGGAAGAATTTATTTTTAAAAATTCAAGAACATAATAAATGTGGGTATTAGAATTTCAATAGTGGGGTTTCCCATGTTATAACCACATTAAAAAATAAACTTGATCATTTTAATACATTGTTGATATAATACAGTTATATGATTGTCCATTAATTTTTCCACTCTCTCAACATCATCTTATTTAGTTATTTCTTCATGTGTATTGATATCATTTCATTCATTCACTAGCATACTATCTATATTTTTATTATCGAAAAATGTAAACAAACTGAATATCAAATACTCCCCTAAACTTATTTCATTTAATTCATAAACAGAATAAGATTTTATAATATCTCCATAGTGATAGAAATCATAATAGTTTTTTAAATGAACCATTTATTATATGATATCAAACCTCTTACGGGTTATCCATGGTATTAAAACAAAATTATTGTACAGTCAATATATAAAACCTCCATCTAAAGCACAATTAAATGGATATTATAATAAATATTCCAAATTATTTTGAATCTCATTTGAAATGTGATCGGTCTGATACATTCAGATTCAACCCATTCTAATAGAGGGGAAAACAGTTATGTTCCAATCAAAAATCTAAATAATAATTAGAAAAATTCATTAAAACCAATTTTAATATGATATTCATCAAAGTATACAAGTAGATAAAAAAACAAATCGTACAAGAAATAACATCTGCTTTAAGTGGTGAAAAATTTGTATATGTAGCACTACATCCATAAGTTTAATACTAGGTAATTATATTAATCAATTAAATTAATGGATTTAACTGAGAATATATTTTATTATTTAAAAATAATGAATCAATATTAAAAACTATTTATTAGGATAATTGAAAAATGTTTTTTGTGATATTAATGCTTGTTTTTTAATATAATTTCCAGAATATTTGAACCATAGATTGAGGGACCTATATGAATAACATAATACTAATTTAAAAGGGATAATGTCATATATATTTTATTGAGATGGAAATTATCACTTAAAGAAATATTTTTTGAGATTATAATATTTTCTCCAATAATTAATTTAGATCCACATATTTTAAGACACATTATGTTAATAATATATCATATTTATATATAGTTCATCTTATGATATAAAAAAAAATATAGTCTAAAATATGAAATTATTTATATTAAAAAATATTTTTTCATCATTCAGAATCTCAATATGTAAATATCTCCTTTTAAGATTATTTATTTTCAAAAAAAATAAACAATACTTGTAAATTGATAGGGGATTATGACCTTATGAATTTCATATTTTAAAATAAACAATTAATATACCATAAATTTTTTAAATACATATTTTATAATTCTTATATCTTTATTTGAAAATGCATAGTTGAAAGTATATTAAAATCAAATTCAACATACCCATATATATTATTAAAGGATTTGAGAATGAGATTATTTAGGTTAACCTACAAATGTTTAAAACACCTTGTATCCAATACATGATTGAACCAATTTATTATATAATACATAAAAGAAATTGAAGCATTATAATTACAAAAAGTGATTCTTTATTTAAAAAGGATATAAAATTTACTATTGTATTTTTTATCACCCTCATGAGCTATTTTGTTTTTTGTTGTGACAAAAGGATTATTTTAACTAACATTTTCTAAAATTATTAAAAAAAATTCATTAAAATAGACATAAAAAACTAGAACATTCCTCAAAAAGTTGAATCATTTAAAATAAAATTTAATAAGGTGGAATAGAACTAATAAAAATTAAATTGATTTGATATATATCAAACTAAACAAAATAGAAGAAAAAGAATTGTATGTATCCTAGAATTTTTTTTTAAAATAGTGTAATATCAAATTAAAAAGATGAATTTTTTTACCCATATAGGAATGTACTTATACTAATTGAGTTTTCTTTAATTAATATATGTGATCATTATTGAATCAACTTGTCTTCAATCGAAAAATCCTAATAAAATCCAAGGATAATCAAACAAAAATGAACTGAATCAAGACACATAGAATATTTGTAAAGGTAATAAACCATACAAAACTAAACAATATGTATTTTTGATCTATCATCCCACACTAAACTAAATTTAATTGAACTAATTATAATTGATTTTATTCAGATTAAACAATACCCTAACTAATAGATCACAACAAATGAAAATAACATAAATAAACATAATTAAACCATTATAAATTGAAATAAATATTATAAAAACAAAACCAACCAAAACATATATAATAGAATAAAACATTCTAAGATAATGGAGAACCCAAATAAAATTTAAAAAATAATATTTAAAATAAAATATCTAAAAAACCAAAATTAATGGATTTGATTCATGCATAGACAAGACAAATGAAACTTAAAAAAATTTAACAATATAAAAACAAACATTGTTGAATAGAGATGGATCATATTAACCTAACCAACTAGTATTAAATCAAACTAACTCGTATGAAAAAAAACTGGACATTAGTGATCCTAATTATGTTAACATGAATAAATATGAATAAAATAATACTAATGTAGTTTGATCAAAATAAAAAAAACTAAAACTAACCAAAACAAATTAATTTATATATCATAATTTGAATGTGTAGATATAGACTAACCTAAATAAAATAAAACCCATCCAAAATTGAATAAAAAAAATTAAAATAGTCAAAAACAAATCTAATAATAAAAATAAATTAAAATATAACCAATGGATTTTAAACTAATTTAGAAAAACAATCACTGAAAAAAATCATCTGAATTAAATTAACCTAAACCTAAATAAATAGAGAAAAATGAAAAAAAATAAAAATAAATACTTAACAATTTTAATTGTATAAAAATTATTTGAATCCAATTAAACCAAATAAAATTTTATAGTATAGTGGTGAAACAAGAAAAACAGATCTAATATAAATTAGTCCAATGTAATCAATCTTAATGAAAAAAAAAATATAATAGAAAAAAGTTAAAAAAACAATAACCTATCTAAGAAAAATATGATTTAAATAAAAGAGATCTATGGAGGAGATGGGAGGTTTCCACTCGCCTTTGTGAGAGGGTAATTAATGTAGGGGATGAGGGACCCACAATATTGCATAAGGTGGGTAGGGGGATTCTGAAGGTCATCTAGGGATGGGAGGGTCGCTATTGGAGGGGAGGTGGACACATAAGTTCAATGAGCATAGAAGGGGGGGTGCCAATGGTCACTGGGAAGTTGAATTGTAGGTTATAGAATGAGGATGGGGAGGAGGAGCTCGAGAAAGGATACCATATTTGTGAGAGATACCCATGGGTTTTAAAGACCTATTGGAATAAACATTACTATAAAAACATTATTTTATAACCATGGGTATTGGTTTGGAAAGACACTCAATACCCATGATTTCTCTAAATCGCAGGTATATAACCTTTAGTATAGACTGAATTTATAGTAGTGTTAATATTAATGGTTAAATAAAATGTATTAAATGTGGGATTCAAAAAATATTTTTTTGAAAATTTTATATATTTTAAAATGTATAATTTCAATAAAGGTTATGTTCAATGTGATCTTTCAAAATCATTCTATGTCTATGTTGACATTCTCTGATATAGTTAATCCAATACTAGGGATATATTACAAGGATACCATTCATAATCTTTCTCTAAATGTGATTTAATTTTAGATATTGATGTTTATAGAACATGTCACTTTTACATAGGTAAATCATGATTAATAGAGATTGATATAAACCCATTTTCCTTCCAATTGGTGATTTTTTATAAAAGAGATCGACATGAAACCCATTTAATTTAAATTTGTTAATAATGTTATGAAATAATAATTATTTTTATGAGTTTTATGATGATATGGAAGATCCTTGTACATTATTCATATTACGGTTCATGGAAATTACTTTTATGATGGGGTTTCACAGTTATCGCCGGGTAAGCCCATTAGATCTTATATGATAGGGAGGATAAAATAGTACCATGTAATCCCATTATTGTTTAAAAAATATTATGGACAATATAGTTATAGGTAGTTCCATAACAGATTATATGATGGGGTTCCTAGATAGTGCTACAAATTCCGAATACAACTTATATGATGGGGTAGACCAGATAACACAGGGTAATCATGTTACATCTTATATGATGGAGTGGCCCAAATATTGTCGGGATATCTCATTATGTATTATATTATAGGGATTCCAATATAGAATAGTAATAACCCATTATATGTTTAAAATACACTCAGTAATTATTTATAAATCATGAAATAGACATTGATGAAATGGGGAGGGGGTAAACCTAATTCATTAATGGTCTTTGAATATAAAAAGAGTCTAGGGAGTAATCCTTGACTACTAACATGGTCTTTGGATTTATCCCTTTTTACAAAAATGGTCTTGGGGGTGATCCTTGGAAAATATGATGGGAAACATGTTGACGGTCTTGAACCAATATGGGAATAAGGTTAAACCTGATCCACTATAATGAATATGTTGTGACTCAAGATAGTGGTGTGTTCCACAGATTATGTGAATCCCCAATGAAGTTTATTGCTATGATTTGGAAATTATCCTTTAATTATAGGTAATGATTTTATATTTATACATGTATTCCACATGCCTCTGTCTTGTTACTATGATATTCCCTCATGACTCATCCTAGATTTCATTATGATTCTTTTCTTATGAACTAAAATTCATTATGTTTTTACTTAGGATTGTGATATTTAATATACATGGTATGATATTTAGAGGTCATCATCATGTTCTGATACACTAATTTCTATGTTATTATTATACATATCTTTTATCATTACCCTTCCTAAGAATCAAATCTCAGCCTTTCTTATGTTCCATTCATCTAGGTTATGAAGAATTATTTTAATTAGAAGTAATGAAGGGGAATATCTATAATGTATAAGATGAATATCATTAACCAAGAAAGTAGATTATGTTTTAATGATTCCAAATATAGTAAACTATTATTGTCTCTATGAATCTCTTGTTGTAACATGGTGAATATTCAAAAAGCATGAGGTAATATCCATGTTTGTTAATATTTTGCCTCTATAAAATCAGTTTTCCTAATTCAAAACATCTAAATGATGTTTCATTTTTTAATGGTTAAAAAAATTCATCAATTATAAAACATTGTGACAATGTTTTTGAAATTTATTTCTAAAATTAATTTTTCAATGTTTTTTTTCATCAAGGAAAACATTTATTTACAAATTTTTTATCTCAAAATATTTAACTTATCGATTTAAAATCACTTTCATAAAAAATGACAAATATATGTCTGTCATGGATAGTGACTATGGGATTTTCAATGGATTCCATAATCATTAAGTAAAATGGAAATTCAATATTCTCAACCATTAAAACTGCTTTAGGATTTACCAAAAATCCATTTCAAAGAAATGCTTTTTCTTGAACCATTCAATCATATTACAAAATATAAAACATCCATCAAACATATAACTATAATAATTGATCTATAGCACCCTCAATATATATCACCATGATATTTTCTAGACAACTCCCACTAAATTAATTGGAGGAAAATCATACTCATTTTTTTTGAACGATTATAAAGTATTTATTTGGTTCTTTTTCTTAGAACGCAAAAAATGAGGTTGGTAATGTCTTTATAGGATTCAATAAGAAGGTAAAAAATAAAAATGGGGGAATTTATTATATTTAAAATTGATCAATTGGGAGGGATAAAAAAAATTTCATTGAGGATCAGTGTGCTTCACAATGATATATTCAAAAAAATTAAACTTTGATAACTCTTTAAAAATAGTGTAGTTAAAACACATAGTTGATCTCTTCATGGAATCTCATGAGACATATTGAATTATTTCTTGATCCCATATTAATTTTGGGCCAATGAGGTTTATACCACATGATATATCATAAAATATTATTATAATATGTCCCATTAATGAATATAAAACATAAGAATATTGGAAAAATAAAATTCCAAATATTGGATTTTCATAGTTTTAGATGTAAATGTTATATCGATATAGTATAAAAATCTTCGGAAATATGATCCCGTATATAGTTTAGGGGTCTTTATTGGGTACTATAACTAATGTAAATTCTAATAATTCTTCACAAATACAATCAAAACATATTAATAATCCATTCCAATCAAATTAGATGAGAATATTTTGAAAATATAAATTCAATTAAATTATGTGAATAACCATGATTCTTTGACATTAATTGATTAAACTTTTCCTTTTATTGATATCATTGAAAGACATTATATTACAATACATAATGAATTTAACAAATAAAAACCCCCACCAATGTAAAATATGACAATAAAAGTTCATTCTAGTACTGAAACTATAAGATATCTCTTAAATGAAGTTGGGTATCATTGTATTGTTTGTACACTCGATCTAAAAACCCAATGTGAAACCATTAAAAATGTAATTTATGAAATCACCCTTCATGAATATTAAAGACCATTAAAAATGAGCAATAATTGTTCTCTTCAAAAAATATGAAATTATCATCCCGTTATTGGTATAATATTAGTATTTAGATATTAATTAGTTGTTTATGGTAACATCAGTTATAAAAAAGTTAGAATTATTTCCAAAGGCTATACTCATAATGAATTAATTTATTATAGAGAAGCATTCACAACATTTTTTGTAAATAATAATTAAAAATATTTTTGGAGGTTATTTCCTATAATATTTCAATTATTTTATAATGGATATTTAATGTATTTTTATAAACGTTCTTTATCAGTTTTTTTGTTAATAAACCAACATGTTTGGAATATCCATTGTTTATAGAAAAATTATTTTCACTATTGATTTATATGGTTTATAAAAATAACAATTATGTTGGAATGATATGTAAACTATACTTGTTTTATATAATGAAATTAAAATCAGTAGTGAAGTTTTAAAATAATTTCTAATAATTTTCAACCAAATATTTCATTATTAAAATATATGTTGATGATTTAATTCATGAATCAAAACAAGAATCGTGATATAATAAAATTTAAAATTATACTAAAATTAATTTTATTAAATATTTTTAGGTGAGATGAAATTATTACTTATTTTTTATATATCTCAGAATGATGATGAAAATTATCATAACCCTGGAAAATAAAATGATGGTCTATTAAATTATATTTTATATAAAATCTTGTAAAAATTATTAAACATATGAGTGTTTATTACAAAACATTATTTGGTGAATAAAGTAAATTGGTGGACAATGGTATTTGTAGAAGTATGAGTTGGAATATTCTTTATCTTAATGTGTTATTTCCTAAAACATCTTTTAGTTTTATTTAATTATAAAATTTAAAAAAAATAAATATGAATTTCATTTAAAGGCTCATAATAGTATTTCATAATTTTTTAAAAGATATATAAATAACTATTTTTTCTATAATATAAATCCCTTGTATATATTTCTAGTTTTTATAACATTTAATTTACTAGATTTCAACTAAATAGGAATATAACATGTTAGAACAATCACCTTCATAGACATTCCGTAATATTTTACAGTAGTATTATAAAAATATTTTTTCTTTTAATAGTTAGAATGGAATTAATGCCACATGGATTTTTTTCAAAATTTATATGCCTGAATCAAATAGTCATAAATATTATGAAAATATCAATTCATGTTCCAATTTAATGTACATGTTCTAGTGAAAAAAACATATCTATATATCCTATTTATGATTCACAAAATAAACACATTGATATTTAGTGTCACTTTTTATGAGAACACATTGAAAATCATATATTGTGTCAGGTTAAACAATAATTTCTCTTTAATTAGCTAACATCTTCACCAAACCCCTGGATTTATATAACACTACATTTAATATTGTAGATCTAGGAATGTCATGCTTTTCATTGTTATTCTTTATGTCATCATTTGTATAATTTATTTTTAAAATTTTCATTTTTAAATAAATATCTTATGTATAAATCATATTGACGAAAATATAAAAATTATGATTTTACCACCCTTGTATAAATTATGAGTTTTGCACTCATAACTTTATTAAAACATTTTTTTGAATTGTATTTCTATATTTATTATGGGGGGTAATTATATTTTGTCCGGAATAGATAAAAATATAATATAATTGGAGAAAATTTTAAATTTTATTAATAATGGATTAATATTATACGGGAAAATAAATAACTGTAAATGATTCACCATGTATGATGTCACTTATGTATTTATGAAAAAAATTTATTTCTATATATTTTTAATTAAACTATTAGAGTCATATTTATAGTTTCATAATTATCTCGTTATTAAAATTTATTCAATTATTTTTAATCATAAATTGGTTTTTATGACCATCAAAAGGATATTGATTGTTGAACTTATAACGCGATTTATGATAACTACAGCTAAATTTTTCAAACAAATGTATTTTTAGGTATTCATCTATATGGTTTAAAAATTCATTCAAGGGTTCATGTTATGTTTTTATAATAATATGAAAGTGCATTGAAGTCCAATTACATGAAGGGAACTACCAAACCACATCAACCACTAGGTAAAGTTACATCAAACAATCAGTAGAGGTGATATAGCTTCCTAAATTTCTCTAACCCATAAGATCTTATATAAAGATCACTGAATACGAAGTAAGATCTAGATATATGTGGTATATTAATTTAGTGTCACTAATTAGAAACTTTATTCATTCCATAAAAGAAAAATGACATTTATTTCTTAGTTTTAATGCCTTTTCATGGATTATTAATTCCATGGATCAACACATGGGACCCCATATAGATTAATGACATTCATTCTGATTTTCTATCCAATTACATACATTTTTTAATTTTATATTATTTTCATATTATATCTATATTTTCTCTATGTATCTATGATTATACCACATTCTACTAATTAAAATGAAGTGATTGTGGTTATTTTTCACAGTATTATAAAAAATAGATGACTATCATCTTATATATTTTCAATGTTTCACACCACTATAATATGGGGGATCTTGGTTTTTTGTTTAACATAATTATAAGGGTATTATTTTTTGTTCTTAGATTCTATTTAAACAATATTATATCTCTAAATTTTATTTTATTTATTATAATTATGACCAAAATTATTAGTGTTGTATAAATTATTCAATCCTACATCTGGGGAGGATACACAGTGGAACAACATGGAGTTATTTATTATATCATTAATCAATGTGTTCCATTATATTTTTATCAGTTCATTTCTCATAATTCATTAACATTTTAGTTTCTACTAGATCTTCTACATTGATTTTTTTACATAATTCATTTTCATACTTGGTAATAGCTTAAAATTTATCAAATCATTTTAAAATTGTTTTAAAATGTTTTTACTATCTCTTATTCCATTTATTCAACAACATATATGATTAATGGGAGTAGTTTTTTTAATATACCATTCTATATATTTGATTAAATTTAAAAAAAAATCCAAATAAATTTATAGGGTAGATGGTGAAAGGTAAAGTAGACTACTAGTCTCATATATGGTGATATATGTGGACTAACAAGTAGAAAATAAAAAAGTGATTTTAGTTAGTTTTTTTAATATGTTGAATATATTTTCTACTATAGGTATGTGTTTTTTATTACCCGCTCATTGAAAATTGTGAAAATCTCAAAAAGTCACTCCTCCTAGAACACTACAAAGGAAAGGTTGGTTTGAAAATATGAATAATACCATTTCTAAAATTCCATTATATATGATGAGTCTATTTGACCTTCATATTTAATTCTATTGTTTTTCTCTTGTTTCTATTACATGTTTGATAAAAAATGTTCCAACTAAATTATTTATGATGGTAAAATATGATATATGGATAAGGTAGAATCCAAAATTTTTCTTCATGTCGATATAGGGTTGTGGGGAACTTGTATGATGTCTTGATTATGATAAAATTATCCATAATAAATTCATTTTTTTTATTCACACAAAATAATAAAAAAATTGAGACGGAATATATGTGTTTTATATTCTACTAGGTGTTATGTTGAAATTTAAAAGTTTAAAACCATCAAATATAATTTTTTTCTTATATTGAAGATTATTGTGTTTTACAATGAATTAATCATAGAGAACTGTTCAAGGTACAAAATAACATTAATAGGCCTTCCGTATTGTTTAGGTACCTAAGACATATATAATAATCATGGATAATTTTGATGAATCAGTGCTTATTTGTGATGAGAGAACTTCTTATTAAAAGGATATTTTGTGTTCTGACTCTAATTAAGGGTAGAAATCCATGGAATCAAAAAATAGACTCCATGTATAGTATCCTTGTTTGGAACATTTTGTTTTCTCCTGATATATTATGAAATATGGTGTGTAAGAATTTTTTCATTAAAAATAGATATGGATCATATATTTTCCACTAGTAAATAATTCAGTGTTGAAAATTATTACACAAAAATTCATGATATTCACTAAAAAACCTTTTACCATTTATAATGGAAAAAGTTGAATAATATTTTCTCTCCATTATAGATCATTAATGTTATGATATTTATCAAATTGATGAAAAATACAACTTGAAACATAAGAATAAATATATGATTGTGTATATGATAGAGATTTTTGTTTTTTTGTTTTATATATGATTTTGTTAAGGAATGAAATTTGATATATACCAATTATGTAATGATTCGTGAATCATGATGTTGGAATATGAGGTATAGTTATATGATCAGTGAGAATAATTTAAATATAATTTTGATGAATCTAGTTTATATAACCTAGAAATTTAGAGTATAATAATGTTTGGAATTTTTTATATAGAAGACATTGATTACAATGAATTTCATTGAAGTGGTCCTTTTAATTAAGATGTGGTTAGTTAAATAATTATCAATAAAACACAATGTTGAATTAGAATACATAATATATATGAAGATCTATATAGATATATTTATGATTTTGCATGGATTTTGTTAGATAAAATATATTTTAATAGAGATAATGTTTTTTACAATAGCAAACTCCAAGAAAGGGTTTTTTTCTTGTAATACAATGCTTGATTCTTTGGGGAAATAAAAATCTATATAATGATTTAGAAAATATGCCTTGAAATAATTTTTATTTTTTTAATATAATTTATGAATTATTCATGGATATCTCATCGAACGAATGTCTCACATACATTATTCATGTCATGTAGCATCAAATTAAATTCTAATTAGAGTCATTGTGTTGATATGATGAACATTCTAACAGAATTTATAAATACTATGGATATAAACATATTATTTGTAGGAGAAGATGAGAAATATATAATAGGATACATATAAGATATTATTCTATACCACAAATATTATATGAAATTTTAATATAGGTTTTTGTTTTACCTAAACTACGGTGAAATCAAGTTTAAGTGTTCCAAACAAGAAATTCTTCCAAAATAAAAAACATTGGATGCGTACATATTTTCAATTGATATTATGAATGATGTTCTTTGAATTATAAATTACAATGTTAAACATATAGTCAGTGATATTCCATATACAAAAATTCTATGATGTGATGTTAAAAACATGTTCAGTAATTATATGAATATCAGAAAATAAAATGAATCTATATTAACATTAATATATTTCGCATTAATTACACATTTTATATAATAATAATATAATGTTAGGATTAAAGAAGGATAATTTATTTAGATATTAGCATACCAAACTTATTATTGTGAATATTTATTTATAACCACACCTTACTATATTTCATTATAGACCTATCAGAGAAAAAACATCCTGATTTCATAGGTAATATAATCATAAAAAGGGGATGAAATCAATCAATATATATGGGATTACATAATATCATTTAATCTGAGTTATATAATTAATATATGATCATATATTATTATTAGAGATGTATATTTTTAAAATGAACAAATTCCAATAAATCATTTCAAAATGAATTCTATAAGGACATGTAATCTCAATTGATCAAATATATACAATGTAATAAGTGTGTAAAATAATGATAAGATAATATTGAAATATTATAAATCATATAATCAGATAACATAGAAATAAATCGTATATTTAATCAGAGTAAAACCAAACACTACAAACATAATGATTCAAAATTATATTTGTAAAAAATAAATAATATCATATACAAACACAAAGGGACCCACACACAGTTTTTTGTGAACAATAAAAAAATATAAACTCAAGAAACACTTTATAATAATATATAAATTCAAATAATCTTATGAAAAATATATTTGAGAATATTTAATAAGAAATAATCACATTCAATTTAATTTTATGGATTGAATACCATAAATACACCCATTGATAGTAATCATGAGAAAGTAAAACTATAAATACATTCATTCATAGAATGTTTGAGAATTTCAGAACACAAAAACTCTATTATCAAATCATTGTGGGGGTATCCAACAAAAAAAACCCCATATAGAGTCTTTATGAGTAAATATAACAACATATAGACAAACATGATACAATTTTGTTCATATATAACAGTAAAAAGACACACATAAATTCAAAATATCATGAGATTAAAAACGTTATCTAATGAATTTTTGGGATATGTACCAATCATTCAATTATTTATTAACAATATATATTTGTGCTGAAACTCGATGAAAAAAATAATAATTAATAATTCACCTAGTAATACC
Organism: Viscum album; assembly: GCA_963277665.1. Lineage (NCBI taxonomy): Eukaryota > Viridiplantae > Streptophyta > Magnoliopsida > Santalales > Viscaceae > Viscum > Viscum album. The sequence continues at coordinate 475,924,184 of OY728128.1, forward strand.
ATTTAAAAGTTCATTGTTTCATGAAATAATCCATTAAATATTTCATAGTTCATATAGATAATGAATTTGGATAGTGTAAGAAAACATATTAAAGATATTGAAAAATGTGAAAACACTATTTTGATATTAATAAATAAAACACTAGAAAAAAGGGTAATTTTATTTTTAATACATGAAAATTCCATTAAATATTTTCCTTAATATGAAATTCATTGAGCATAATATTTGTTTGTTAAGATTATATATTTTCAAAATATATTTTAAATAGAACAATACTAAATAGAAAACTTTCTCAAAACAAACTTCGGGATAATATACAAATGTCGTAGTTTTTACATTCAAATAAAATAATTTAAATCAATTTTAAAACAAAAAAATAAAATAAAATTGAGAATATAATTTGGAAAACATAAACTATTTCTTTTTTTTATAACACTATGAGTTAAAATCACATGAAAAAAATATTGAAACAAAATAAAGGACTCTTCATAGGGATGAATTTTGATAATGTTGAAAGAATGAATCAGCACAATGAAGAAAAAACAGTAATACATTATTAAAAATGATACCTGTGGAAAATATTAAAATAATTATTTTCAATATTTTTAACAAAATGTGACATATTTTGAAATTTATAAAATAATATTTTTAATTGAAATCCATAAAATCATCCAATAAGTATATACGGAGAGGATGAATATTAATAATCAAAATTAAGGTGTGGGGTTTGTTTCTCAATAAATTTATTAGGTTAAATATTTACCATGGGAAATTAAATTGACGTTTGATATGTAAAAAAAAATTAACGACCAATGGATATTATTTGTTTAGTTATATTGTTCATGAACTTTTTCTTAATTTGTAAATTCATGATAATAATATCACTGTTTAAATATGATTATAATGAAAAACTAAAAACATAGTTGGATGCAAAATTAAAAACCTATAAAAAGTAAATAAAATTATTGGTTAATAACATTGATTTCATGATAATTATATTAAAAATTATCCCATTAGGTGAATATATTCCAAATAATAAAATATGTGGTGAATATGATCTAGATGTCAATAAATCAAAATTTAGATTAAAAAGACAATTACATATTTTATAAAATTTTATCAAAAAACTATATCAAAGAAAAAACATGAAGTGAAAAATTTTATTCCATAAATAAAGTGTAATTAATGATATTATATTTCTATGATGTTTCATATACACTGTAAAAACTAAAAATGATTCAAAATAAAAAAAATGTTTCAATGAATGAAATTTGAGATGTAACACTTACCATGTTTCATGGAATCCTTGAAATAAATTTTACAACAATTATTAAAAAATTCATATATTATTAACTTATTTAATAACCTTATTAATATTTATATACACTTTTACTAAATTTTTTATTATTTATTATCCATTACAAATAATATCATAGCCAATTTTCATTAACAAATGTTGTAATTCTTATTGTGTCATAAAATTTTCATAATGGAAACATTGATCCCTATATTTTGATAAAATTTTCATCATTATGGATTAAAAATATTTATTCAAATAATATTTCATCAATTATTTATACAATAAAATATCTTTTTAATGGGAGATATGGGAGTTGTTTGGTAAAATAGGTTCTATAAAAATATTTTTCTATGTAATTTACCAATATCACTAGATTTCATTATAATGATCAATTATTCTTTCAATTAATAAATTCATATTTATATTAATGATAAATATGACTCTTTAATATCAACTAATTTCTATATACATGTTTTAGATCCTTCTTTGGAAGCAGTTGATGAAAAAAAATATGTTTATCCATAGTGGTTGTAGTATGCGTGTACACATGAACAACAATATCATTTTCAACAGAACAAGAGGAATGCATAAAATGGTTGATCATATAAAAATATTAAAAGTGATATTAATAATATATATATTTAATCTATTTGAATTTTCAACCCCATAGTTAAGTAGATTTACAAAAATATAATACATCACTATAGGAGGTGTTAATCTGCACATATGTAAGGATGGCATTTTGATTTTTATAACATAATAGAGGGGAGTAGATAATTGTCAAAACATTAATAAAATAAAATTTTAGTATAGTTATGATATTATTTTCAATATATTTTTATGGTTACAATATTATTGTATGAGGGTCAATGAGACCTATATATAATGAAATTTCATAGAGTTGATAGTACACATGATGAGAGACTGCATATTTTTACGAAAGACCTTTTATAAAAAAGGAAAATTGGTCTAAATTAAAAATAACCTTATGCATATAAAAAAGGTGTGGATTCTAGGATAAGTGAAATTCATAGGATATTAATAGAAACAAAAAAGGTATATAGTTGATCAAGGTTGGTGAATATGAACTATTAGAATATGTGTGTAATTTGTTTCACAAATTCCCATTAGAAAATGTGTTTGCAATGTCCTTGTTATATAGATAGTGGATCTAAATTTGTGAAATAAAATAATGAGTATGAATAATTTCCTATTAAAAATCTCATCCTCTCATTGTGAAATAAAATTTTATATATTGTATAATTTTTCTCCTCATTTTTAATTTTTTAAAAAAGTTACTTTTAACAATGTATCATTTTTCCCAAGGTTTAAAAAAATTATTTATTAAAATAAAATTCCATTTTATGAAAATTTTCATATTCGGATTGAAAATATTAACTCAATATCATAATATTTAATTATTCAATGTGATAAAAATTAATTCTAAAATGATTTTGTCATAATGATGAATTATTTTAAATACTACTTTGGTAAAAAAATGTTAATAATTTATACATAATTTAAAAATAATATGTTCATTATATAAATGTTATTTTTAAATAGACATTTTATTTTTATAATTGTTCAATTATTTTTAATTATGTTTTATATTTTATTGGTTTCATATATGTGATGATATCTAGATATATGTTATATTTCACTATTCATCTAAAAAAATTATTTTTACAGAAATTACAAAATTATATTTGATAATTAATTTTTTAATAGAAATAAAAAATATAATGAAAACCTATTTTATAATAAATTTCATCTTTTTTCATAAATGTTATTATACCTTCAACTAATCAATTAATAATTAAATATGTTTTAATATATTATTCAAATAAAAAAACTATTATGTCATCATTAAACCATCATATAAACATTTCTTTAAAATAAGAAAATATAGCATTTAGATATTTAATTTTTATTAAATACAATTTTTATTCATTAAATGATCTTATATACTATTTTTCTATACTAATATAATATTATAATTCATTATTATTGAAAATTGTCTTCAATTTTCATTATATATGGATATAAATAAGAAGTTACATATACTTATTCTAGAAAATTTTGTTGTTATATTTCAATAGTCACATTTGGAAATTATAATATTATTTTCCAAAATTTATTCTTGATTGTTATAGTTTTGTTTTAGATGTGATATATGTTATCCAAAAAATATTATCTTATAGAAACTAAAATCATATAATTTTATATCCATCCCATTAAATAAAAAGTATCCTTTCAATTTATATTATAACTCACTAAAAAATATTTTGGGGATTATATATTATTTACATTACCCAATATATAATTTCTAATGTAATATCAAGCTCACAATCCTTGGTTTGATAAGAAAAATCATTTCTCCATAAATATTTTGAATAGGTTTAGATATTTTTGACATAAAAAATTGTAGAAAATACACATCTCAAATGGGATATAATAGTAGGATGTTTCATGGGACCTACCTATCATATATTCATTTTTAGGAGTTGGTTATTATAAAAATAAAAATATTTTTGATAAAATATTATAAAATGAATATAAATTATGAAGCCTTTATTTAAACCGAGAATACATTTGATTCAATTATGATATAATTTTGTCATATAATAACTACTTCAATTGAATATATGTTTTAATTGTTTAAATTACCATTAATATATTTCACAAGAAAAAGTATTTCTAAATTATATAATAAAATAAGACATAAAACCTTCCTAATTATTCAAAAATTTAATGTGAATTAAAAAAATTTTGTCCCTTAAAAGAGTTAAACCATATGTATATTTAGACCAATTTTTCATGCACTGAGTGAATATTTATTTAATAACTAACCAATAATTTTTAGGTATATTAACCATAAGTTATTTTGGACTGATACCTGCATCCACATGTCTTTATCTATATATGTATTCTATTTTTATGAATCCTCGTAGACGCCACTTCACCAAAACATCTGGATGTTATATTAATAATTGATTTATCCATTAGGATTTTAGTAATTTACCATATTCTAAATCCATAAATGTAATGAACCCCCAATTAGATACAAACTAAGACACCCCAAACCCACACTCTTGGGTCTAAGGCTAAAAACATAATCATTAATCATACTCTTGATACTATGTGAGATGGCTTAGCTATACTTATTTATATTTTATGTTAATTAATAATTTCATCTCCCAATAATAAATTTTAAAAATTCAAATGTATTAGTGAATTTTTGAGATTAAAAACAAAAAAATTATATTGTGGACATTTATCTATAATGTAAAAACACATGGTCCCCCTATACATATATTTTAGTATAACATGAGGTCGTAACCTATGGAATATAAATACATGAAATTTCTAATATGAAACAATCAATAAGTGATAAATTATCAACAATTCATCAAGTCTTAAATCATAAGATTATGATAAAATAGTATCAAGGGAGATATACCAAATTAAAATGAATATATATCACTAATAGTTTTTAGTATGTAATAATAAAATTAAATATAATATCCAATTATTAGACATATACCATTCCACAAGAATGTTGAATTATGAGAAGATAATCATAAGATGTAGTGAAAAATATAGTAATAACACATTGATATATGTAATAAGCACAATAATAAGAAAATATACAATTATGATCATATCCATAAGGAATGATTAACGTACACAGTATTTATGAGAATATACAATTTAATTCTCACTCATGAATGATCATTATGTTCATAGTTAATAAAAAATAAACTCATTCATATTATTTGTGAGAAATTTTAGAATAAAATAAACACATTTACTTTTTCTTTGAGTATATCTTTTAATAAATACAATCAAGAACAATATCATTCAACATATCATAAAAAATTAAAATCAAACATCAACTTTGTGAGTATAACTATATTAAAATGAACTAAAAAACATTATTTGTAAGCATATGTAATATGAAACATAACCACCCACACATTCATTATTTTTTGGAACATATCTAACAAAAAATAAACTTCTGCATATTGTTTTGGAATATAGATAACAACATATTGTATGTGTGTATGTTGAACTAATATCTCACAAAACTATCTCATTCATTTTTTAGTTACCACCTCTCTTAATTTGAAATTATATAGTACATTGTAATTTTATTAAAAGGCCCCAAAATTAAACAATACATTATATTAAGATAAGTGATGAAATAACATCGAGGATCTTTTCAATTTTAGTGTTTTAAAGTGTTAATACATTACTCATACAGAAAAAAATGAATATTATAAAATAGACACCTCTACTTACTATCCATTTTTTATAAAACAAAAACATTTAAAAAGGAACATGGTTTGATTTCATGCTTAAACTTCATAAATTTTATATTGTCCAACATTGATTTTATTCTTTATTAAATCCTATGAATTTTTTTTCAAAACATGGGGTGAGAATAAAAAGATCAATAAGTTATAAATAAAGAAGGAAAACTATTAGTGAGGAAAAAAATGTAAAAAATGAATACTTTATCATAATGTAATACCTTTTCTTTTAGGATGTAGTAAATACACCTCAACTAAAATAAACTAATTTTATACCCTTTTTGTAGGAAAAATATTACTATAATCGTTTATAATAAAACATATAACATTTAAATGTAATATCAGACAAAATATTATGAAAATTTAAATAACCATATGATCTACTTCCATTCATATCACAAAAGGAAATAACCATATCGGTGACATCCATACCCAATGCATTCAAGTTTATAATGTAACTTATCATTCTTTGTTGATGATAGAACCACTCATTTTTTTATATCACATAACCACCCATATTTGGTTTATTATATAACCACCCATCAAAGGTCCAAAGATTATATAACATAAAAGGTTGAAATTTTTCAAAAAATTACTAATAAAATTTCTTTTCATTCATAGGAAATCCTTTCATGATTTGGAAATATTCCATCTATTTCCAAAACAATTTAAAAAAATTCATAAAGTCACTTTTGAATCAATGTGTCCCATACCACATTGGCTCTTTTAATAGAAATTGACATTTTAAAACATTCATGTCCATATAAATAAATTAATAAAAACCATTTTGAAAAATTGGACATGAAATAAAAGGGTTTAGAAAAATAAATCTTTAAAACATTTTAAAGAATGTTTTAATTAACGAGTTTATAACCACGTAAGAAACACAAGAATAAAAATTATTAGAGAATAAAATTCAAAAAAACATTAAATATCATGATAATATAATAATTCATGATACAAAATGTCATAATGGTTTTATATATACCATATAGGATAATAAATGTGTAGAACCTCTAAATATGCCTCAACGAAATGACAGTTACATTAAGCCCCTTACAAAGATTTTATCCTTAGATTAAGGATAAATAAAAGACATTATTATGTTTGAAAATTATAAATCCACCCAATATAATTTTTTATTAAGTATAAAACAATCAGTGGTCATTAGTATATATTCATTGAAGAACATAACCAATGTCATTGATATTTAACTCAATGAATATAGATTGAGTTATGATTTCCCTTACCTTAAGTCTGACACATCATGTTAAATAATTATATTCATAAATAAAAAATATAGGGTAATTTATAATTTCCTGAGAAAACATTTGATGTTTATTATTTCTTTTATATCACTTATTACAATGTAATAAAAAATACATAATTATTAATTTCATATCAGATGTATTGAGGATATTCGGTTATTCAATCGAAAATGAATTTGGTATGATCTAAAATTTTCCATTTGGTCATATGTATGTCATATATAGAATAATATTCATGAAATATTAATTAAATTTATACATTAATAATACTTTTTAACTCAAACCATTAATTTAGTTTATGAAAAATGAACAACATTATAATCATGGAGATGGTAGGTCGTACCCACACATGTGTAACATTTCAATTTCACATTAATCACTATGGAATCAAGGTAATTATCATTTTATATTTATATAATTGTATTTATATTATTAACATCATAATTATAGTTCTCATATAATTATATATAAAAAACGATTTATATAATGAATCAAAATTAGTCACACAAATTTATGGAGCTGATAGTTCAGACTTACGGACGAATGAAGTTATCATTTTTATACAAAAAGAAGTCAGAAATAAATTATTATATCATTATTTTGTAATGATTGATATGTCATTAATATAACATATTTTCATTAATTCATTTATTATAACTGGTCATGAGAGACAGTTATGGAAAATGAATTGGATCGATACGTGGAGGTGATAGTTCACAACTATGCCAGCACAATTACTTCCATTCCTATTTAAGGGACATGGAGATGGATTTTGGTGATTATATTAATATAATAACATCCCAATATATTTTTCATTGTTTAGTATTTATTTAATAATGTTTGGAGGAGATTTTAAGGATGTTTAATAAGAAATAAAATAGAAACACTTAATCAAAATTATTTCTCTTCATCTGTTGATCGCCTTTGAAGAACACCTTAACACATATAATAAGTATGTTTTGACTAGAATAAGGCATTAGGAATGTGGGTAAGAATTCTATAATGTGGTTTGTATAGATATTTTCCAATATAAATGTCTTTTTCAGTATGAAAAAAATATAATGAGAAGTTCCCTTTTATAGAAGAGATGTGGGGAACTTTAAGAAAGTATTTAAATATTAATTAATTATAAATATATTTTCTTTTTCTAATGGCCCCAAACTCATTTATTTCAAATATAAGATACCTTTTGGTCATATAAACATAATAAGATTAAAATTATTCATGTTTTGAATATATTCATTCTTTATCATTTTGGATTAACCCTTATTTTAGCTTTTTTAATCTTAACATGATAACATCTTATTTAATCATTTTGTGTTAATGTAAATACCATAAAATGTCAGATGGAATAAAAAATGTTTCACTTATGACATAGTTGGACATATCTTAACAATTTTGTGGATTTATCAATTTTTAGTAATTTTATTACATTAATAAACTATTTTATATATAATATTATGAACTCTGTCAATTTAGAAAGTATTCATACATGACATTTCCAGAAATTTATAACAACATTATTCCTTAGAAAAAAATAGATTAACTCAATCCTATCATGTCATAGTAATCCATAAAATATTTTAATTATATCAAATATTTCAAATAATATTTATTATAAAATTTATAATATTATATATTTGAATCATTTATTAAAGATGTAATAAGTACATCACCACTGTGTCATATATAAAATTAATTATTTAATGTCTAAAAATTATAAATTAAATACCATGAAGTATGAAATATTTTTATTATTCTAATTACTATTTATATCAAATTTATCACTTATATAAGCTCTTATTAATATTTTTAGAAAGAATATTCATGTTTATAACCTATTTTCCAACACTTTAAATTACAAGTTATAAATGTCATAATCACACAGATGTGGATTCCAAATGCCAAATTTTTTCCCAATAGATTTCATGGTTGTATTGATTTCATCCAATATTATTATGACATTTTTTAGGATAGTTTTATAATATAATAATAATTTTTGTACCGTTATTTACCTGATTTACCCTTAATCAATAGTAAATAAAAATAATTACTAAAGTTACTATTCATCATGTCCAGAAATAAAAGTGTCTTATTTACATACTTTTTACCTTATATTTACAAATATGGAATCATATTTTCCCAATTAAATACACATAACATGTAGTAATTAATTTTAATTTAATTCTCGTTGTCAAAATAAAAAATGATCTTTTAGAAGTAAAAACCATCAAAAGATTGACATGTGTTTACATCCAATTTAAATTTGAAATTACATCCAATAGATAAAATTGGATTAAATGTTAAAAACATAATCCAATTTCACTATAACACCTATTTAATAGACAATCAAACAATATAAAAAATAGAAGAAAAGTCATTTTTGAATTAAAAGACAGTATTTTTCATTATTCATTTAAATATGAATTTTATCGAAAAAATACAATTGATTCAATAAATGTATATTTTTATGTTCCTATTGCAAATAATAATTTTTTTTTCAAATAGAACTTATAAATGTGTCAAAAACAATATTTAAATTGGGTTCTCCAACAAAAGGCAGTAAAATGCATTTTTTAATAATTATATTAGGCTTAAAATTTATTTTGTTCATAAATATTGTCTGGAAAACAAATAATATGAATTTTAAAACTAAAATTAAGTTTTTGTTTTTTTAATATAATCCAAAAATAGTGATATGAGTTTATAAACTCAATTTTTTTAATATAAATATTTCTTCATAAAAATAAATCTGTTATACTCAATTGTCTTTTATTTCAACTAAATTTCATAACCAATGAATCATTATATAAACATGTTTAACAAATACATTCATAATTATATTAATACTATTCATTCCCTTCATTCTAACAGCTATGTTATAATGGTTTCATTTATATAATACTATTTATTTGTTTGTTTAATCTATATGTAGCGTATTGTCTACGCTATTGAACATAATGTTTCATTCTTAATAATTGGGATGTTAAATTTATAATATATATAGATATATATATAATAATTTTTATTAATAATTTATTCTTTAATAATTTTATAACACATAACTTCATTCTTTTCATTTTTTGAGAATACGATGACTTTATTTGTTCTCATGTTGACTAATTCTTCCTCAAAGAGATATGACTCGTACACACTCTACATGGAATGTATTAAATATGGGATTGTTAAAAATTTATGATATTTATTAAATAATAATTCTAATTTAATAAATATATATATAAATATTGGTAATCAACTTTATTTCTTTCAAACATTAAATAAAAAATAGCATTAATGTTTACGTACGACCTACCATCTCTATGAATAATGTATTCCACGTGACAATTATATAATTTATAGATTATTTTCAATAATATATAATGAATATATATGATATATATATATATATTGTTTTAACATATTTAAATAATTTAATCATTATCTATGTAAGAGTATCAATAATAACTACTCAAAATAGATATGAAAAACAATGTGGTTATGCCCTGAAACATAGCATTAACCTAGAATCAATAATAAGAATGTAAAATTATGTAATAATAAAATAATATAAGGTATTATATATATATATAATGATTCTATTTTATATGTATAATAAACTTTTATTAAATATACTGGTGGTTTTAATATGAATAAAGAAAGTGATGACTTAAGGCATGTGTTTTATCATATCAAATTTATTTTTGAATGTTATATGACATATTCAACACTAATTATTGTTGTTTGGTGTATATAATTCCCAATAATTTTTTATATTATTATTATCATTAATATTATAGGTATTTACATATCCATTGTATTTTTTATCTATCCGGGGTTTTAAGGTTCATTAGTTACCAAATCATTCGTGTTATTTTTTTCAAATATTCCTTTACTGAGAGACATGCATTGTTATGAAACTATAATCTTAGATGAGGTATATATAAATATCATTAAAATTTTATATCATAAATATACTTATTCAAACGATATTTTTATATTAATTTAATGTCATTATTTCATAGGTATGATGATTCACTGTTACCAATGTGGTGATAATTTTTTGATATAATCTCATCATTTACTATGATTTTTTAAGATTATGATTCCTTTGAAGAAATGGTATTCTCTATATCTCACAAAATTTAATTATGTTTATTCTCCCCTAGATATTCATGATATATTCAAGTAATTTTTATATTTTTACACTCCTTATTACTTAATATAATTATGATTTTTTAATAAAATAAAACTTTGTCTTGTTATTCTGTTAGAAATATAATATATTTCAAAACCATGTTCTCTAAAACATGAATTAAAAAATGTTCTATTATTTTCCACAGTTTGTTAAATTAATTTTTTCCAATCATTTACAATTTTTTTTAAAAAAAAATTAAATAGTTATTTTATTTGTGTTTTATGATTGAGACACATTTCCAAACATCTTATAGCACGGAAGGATTTTTATCATGTATAGATTTATCCACCATTATGATGATAATTACGTAGAAGTTTATTTTATATGTTTTCAAGGTTATAATAATTCATAATGGTTTAATATGATTTAATGTTTTATATGGGTTTAAAATTACATTCAAATAATCTTCTATATGTTTTCTAAAGGTTATTTTCATAGAAATTTATATTAAGGATTTCAAAGGAATATTTATATTTTGTAAATGTAAATTTCAATGAAACTTTTTTCTGTATTTTTTGGGTTTGAAAATATTTTTTTTCAAATAGAAAATTTTATTTTCCTCAATAAATATTTTAAATTATATTTAAATATTAAATTAAATGTATTCAATGAGATTTTCCAAGGAAATTATTTAGATAATATTTTCTGTTTTAAAAAATTATTTTTAATGAATAGATATTTCCATTAACAAACTATCCATTTATTCTTTCAAAATTATCCTCTATCTAAAACGAAATCAATTCTTTTAGTTTATTATTTATTTGGGATATGATACATGGATCTTTTTTTATATTCTTTGGTACTATTTATGTTTCTGGAGAATAGTAGGTTACGAAACCCAATTAACATAGACATGTTATGAAATAATAAAATACTTATGAAACATCCTTCCTTAGAGGGTTATTCTAGAACATAGTGATTATATAACCTTTCTATTTTCCATAGGTTTTGATTGGATGATGTGTCTATAATTCCTATTTCATTTCCTAGGTTATGATAATTTGAATTTTTGTGATCTTTTTGAAGTCATATGTATGATTTAATTATGTGATGGGGGGTACCATTTTCTCCCTCCAATTCATTGGGTAAAAATTGATGAATGATGAGTATATATGTTATAGATGATCCTGATTACATGTTCACGATAATATCAATGAATATTATTACATATTCATAACATAATTTGTGAACCTGATTACTTTTTTACAAATGTTATTCATGGACCTGGTTGGGTGTCCATACATTTATGAGGGAATCTGACTACATGATCAAAATTTTGTGTGTGAACCAAATTAAATATTCCTGATGTAATGCATGGATCTAGTGTCATTTCATTTTGTTTATGCATGAACCAAATTACATGTTCCACATGTATTGTTTGAAGATAATTACATGTAGAAAAAGTAACTCAAGGATATGGTTGCATATCCCAATGTTTTTTTGGGAACATGATTATATCTTCACAATGTTATGAGTGAACGTGACTACATGTTAAAATTGTTATGATTTTACATTGTTTCATGTTCATAATATTATGTTAGGGGTTAATTTATTGTCCTAAACCTTTTCAGTGAACATATTTTTATTTACACATGTTCACAATGTTATATAATGATGTGTATTTAGCAAGTATATATATTTTTCCATGTTTTTGATCTTATGTATCATGTTCTTTGATTTAAAAATTATATAGGTCTTATAAAGTACCAACATTCATTACAAGATTAATGATTATTATCTCTTAGATGCAGTGTATGGTCTTATAATGATATGGTTTTGTTCTCATACATTTATTACTACATATCTACATTCTTTACCCTTAATAATCATGTGATCTCACCCATTTCTTATGTTTCCTTTCTCTAGGTTTAGAAGAATGGTTTTTATATTGGAGTAACAATGGGTTATTTCATTAATGGATATGTTGATGATCACTCATTGCGATAGAAGATTATACTTTGTAATTCCCAAGATACTAAACTATTACGGTACCAGGGCATGTACCTTTGTAATGTACTTAATAGTCATCTAATATTTATTAATATTCAGGTATGTATGTCCTACAAAAATATAGATATTATTAAAGTAATGGTTTATTAAAAAATTGTAAAAAATAATGGGAAAAATTTAGTTTGGTACCGTGGGATATTTCGAAGGATATCTATAGTGATGTATCTAGTGATATGTATAAGGATGATTTCAGGTTTTGTAAAATGTTCTTGAATTTTTGATAAGGATTTAACATGTGGATTCCTTGAAATACATCTGTATCTTGATTCTATAAGTTGATATGGATCTAGAGTGGATTTAAATAGTCGTAATAAACCCAAAAACATTTTATTAAGTAGGAATAGACCTAGAACTATAGTATTAAAACATGCCTTACAGTACACCAGGTTGACAGGCATAGGGGGTATTCATTGTAAATTCAAATAATCATAATGAAACATAATTAATGATTTAAATAGAATATGAATATGAATCAATTGGGATAAACCTATGGTATAATAAGCTAAAGAATAAGGTGTAATTATTTAGAATCCCAATAAGTGTTTTTCATGATTATGTTGTTTCGAAATAAGATTAGTGTTTCATAAAATATTTTTTTTAGCAAATAGATGGAACATGAAGGAACTGTGTTAATTACGAATTAAATATAAAATGAAAATATTTTACTCCTCAGATTACCAATGTTAAGGGAGATGGAATATATAACCTCATTACTCTAATCATAATATTTTTTAAATCATTCAATCATGGTGAACATCCAAATAAGAAAAGTGGGAGAAACGTTTTGTTGAGTCTATCATAAGGCAATGCAGAAAGACATCCAGTGGTTTCAAAGGAACATTTTCTACTGATAAATGGATTAGTTCCACTAAAAATATATTTTCAATTTTCTAGTGTTTAGAGAGATAAAATTACCCTTTTGTTTTATACCATTTGAATGGTAAGGTAGATCAATGGTGGAATTTTTTTAATAATATTATAAAATGATAGTAAATTGAATCCATGAAGTGGGATGAGATTAAATTATTATGTTTAAATAAGTACATTTGTTATATTCGTCAATTAATAATGGAAAATAAATTCGTAGACCATATTCAAAGGGACGATGAATATGTTAGTCCCTATGATGTAAATTTTACAATAATGGGATGCAAAGTACAACAAAATTCTCCACCCACACTTCAGTTTTTTTTTGTTTATGAATTTTGGGAATAATACAAATCAATTCCCCAATCAATGAGATAATAAGGATGAAAATAAAAAATAACATATGATGAAAAATATAAGAGGGGAAACTTATGAAATATTAGTGGATAAATAAAATAAAAATAATTAGGGAACAAATATCCAACCATCCTTAGTTGGAAATTTCATCTTGGATTTTGTATTAATAAGCCCTATGAAAATATAATTGTTTATACTTTAGTGGAATTTCATGTAATTAATTTCCTCTACATGGATTATGGATCAATAAAATCACATTTCATATTCTATCTATATAATAATAGGACTACTGTTTCCAACTTTTTATATAATATAAGAGAATACTTAAAGAAAATAATGGTGAATTTTATTTTGGATTGGTCTCATAGTCTTACACTTATAATATTTTTTAGGTTAAACATTAGGTGATGTTTTAGAGGATAAAGTATAACATCTCTGTATGAGGATTTATCTATATTGGATGAAAAATAATAAATATCATGTGTTTAAAATAAATAATGATTAGTGAAATTAATTATCATGCTAGTTTTGGATCCCTTAATCTATTAGTGAATCAAGAAAAAAAAATTCAACGTAATTTATTGAAGTAATAGATGAAATGAATAATGGTAAAGCTAAAACCATAGGGTTAGATTTTTTATATACAATATAAGGTAATAATGTATATTTATCTTACATTGTAAATCATTCAAATTTTGGAAATGGGCCTTGAAATAAAATTTTGTCCCATTATCATCATTTCTATGATATTAATGTGATTTTTCAAGCCTCATTCAGTTATAGATTTTGGATCATTATCTCTCTCCTAACCATGTTCTAAAACACTATATATCAGATCATGATATTTAGATTTTACTTTTATACCCATGATTGCACTCACCAGTTGTATTATCCATTATAGAGAAATAGTTATGAGTTACATTGGGTAACAATTATGTTTCCACAATTCCTTTTTAATGGATGTTTTAGTATTCATTTTTATGATGTGGATTTATATGAATGTAACATTTATGTATTGATCTTTTGATAACTGATATGAATTTTTACGTAGAAATTCAGTTCAAGGGGGTAAAATAAGGCACCCCTAGATATTGTGATTTTTTTCAATTTAATTTATTCATTTCAATATTCTTCACTTCACATAACCATAAATAAATCTTCTGTTATACGAAGGAAACATGTTATTATTTCTTTTTGTAAAATTCCATGTTGTAATCCAACTATTTATATATATATATATATATATATATATATATTCTTCATTCAATCGTTTAATATTCACTATACGTGTTTTATATAAAAAGATATCAAGAAAACCAATTTTATGCATAAAGATATATATTATTTTAAAAAATAATTTAAAATACTAATAATGATGAAACCATTTAAATATAAATTTTATCACATTAATAATTTTAACATGAAAAAATATTGATTATTTCGGAATGAATAATTTAATAGAATGCTCTGGGATAATTTTTGGTATTTTTTTAAAAAGTATCATTTTTTTAATAATACCGAGTAACAATAAAATTAAACTAAATATTTTTTAAACTAATTTTTATGTAGTAAAACAATATTATAAATTTGATTTAATGTATATTTTAATAAATTTTTCAGTAATAAATAAATTTATGTCATTTTATTCAATTTCTCCTTAATATAGGATATACAAATATTTTATGCACTAGAACAATTCCCCATTAAAAACACTTTAATTCACGGCATATATGGTATTAGTTTTAAATTTATTTCTTCCAATTATTCTTTTAGAGTTCTGTAAAATAGAATCCATATATTTAATATTAATAATATATAATATGTAGTATGTTCAAATTTTTTGACCAATATAATTTGTGAATGTCTTTAAAATTAATTGTAGTCGCTATGGTAAAAACATGTATACATAGTAGTAAGACTTCACTTAAAAGGGGAAACATTTAAATATTGTTAAAAGATATAAAAATTCCATATTTTTATAATATAATTTCATTCATGGATTTTTTTACAATTATTGTTATAACATGATGTAAATGATACCTCTCAATTGAGTTTATATTTTTTTCAATTTAGAAGAATGCCACTCTTGCTCGACTAAAATAGGAACTCACCCCTATTCACAAATTTACACTAATAAGTAACATTGTATCAAAAAAATAATACCCAAATAAGAACCAAAATTATCTAAAATCATTTTAGAATCCTGAATTTTGTCAAAATGTAAACCAAGTAAGCCCTTTAATACAAACAAAAAAATATCTCTTGAAAAAGAGGTAATGTTCTTCAACAAAAAATTCTATATTACTTATTTCTCCACAAAAAAATTATTCTTATTTTATGCTTATAAAAAACATATTTACCATAAATTTAATTTTATATATTTATTTTAAGGGTTGTACCGATACCTACACACACTTCTTTGAAATGGGTAATAAACATAATGTTCTTGTCTACAACGAACTACCACCTCACCAAACGATGTTGTTCTTATATTCCATTCCAACATATAACAGTTGAAAATTATGATGTAAATAATATTTTATATCATATATATGATATTTATTATTTATTTAGGTTTTTTTAATTTTTATATATCACATACATCGTGCATTCTATTTTGGGGGAACATAATATATCCATTTTTGAACATATGGACTACTACATCCCCAATGTGATGTGATTTACTCAAAATATATATAAAATGTATTAAGGAAGAATTTAGTAAACATATATGATTTAAATGAAATAATAATGATACTATAATGATACGATTTAACTATAGGCATATAATGAATTTAAATACTTTCATTCAATATGACATCAAAAATAAAACAACATTCATGAGTAAGTATGGCCTACCATCAACATGAATAATGTATTCTATTTCATATTTATATATCATATATATTTCTAGAAAATACATATATATTTAATATATAATATATTTATATCATGTTTTCCATTCTGGAAAGAACTAAATCATGATTAAAATAAGGGGATCTAGAATAACATGTCAAAACATATACGAAACATTATGTGGTTATTACGCAAAACATTACATTAACATATAAATCTAAATAAATAGTTAACATAAATTCATAATAAAATAATATATGGAATAATATATAATAATATGGATAAGTTTCAGATGAATAAATAGATTATATTTATCATACATTAGGTTTTAATGTGTATAAAGAATGTTAATACTTAAAGTGTGGGTTTTCTTGTCTCACATTGAATTCTATGAGATATATGCTATATTAACCAATTTTTACTATTGATTTGTGTATATAATAAACCTGAAGGTATTATAGAGTAATTATCATTTCATTTATTTTTATTTACATATCCATTTGATTATTTATCTCTAATAGGGTTTGTTGTTCAAATATTTCATAACCAGTAATGAAAATTGGTCTCAATTTTTTTCTATGAGATACAATTAACATTATGCACATATATTATTCAATGAGGTCTATATAATGATGTTTATAAAGATATATAATTAATATACTTATTTTATTTTTATTGTATGATTTATGTAATGTTATTCTTTCATGGGGATTATGATTCAATGTTACCAATGTTGTAAAAGTATATTGCAACAATATAGTCATCAATTAGGATTATTTATGATTATAATTCCATTGATTAAATATTATGAACCATATATCAATAAATTTAATTATTTTTCATTTAATATGGTTATCCATGATAAATATAGGTAATGGTACCAATTTCAACTATTTGGTACTTACGATAACTAAGAATGTGTTTTTAATAATATCTGAAATAATGTATCACTTCAGTCAGAAATATATGTTTTTTAAAAACCATGTATTTTAAAAATAATGGTATCATAAATTTTCTAATATTATCCTATGACCATTAAGGTATTTTTACAAATTTTTATTCTTTTTCTTATAAAATGGTTTTCTTAAAATGGAATCTTCTTGTCATTTTCAAATTGAGGAACTTCTCTAGACCTATTATGGTGTAGAGGTAATGTTCGGAATGTTGGGATTAAATAACCATCATGAATATAAAATAATTAATGTTTATTTTACACCATTTCAAAAAAAGTTTTCAATGAAAAAGTGTTTCATTTTTTTATCTTTAATAAGTATTTTTACTTATTTTCATATATTTCATTTTATGCATTAAAAATTTTGTTTTCAAATAAATGGAATTCAATTAATTAAATGAATCGTTTATAAGAATTAAAATTTGTTTTCAAAGAAAATATATTTCAAATTAATTTATGTTTAAAATTTATTTTCCATTGTAGACAAGATATTTTACTCAAGAAATGTTTTCAATTATTTTAAACGAAAATTTTATAATTTTCCAATGATTATTTTAATTTAATTTATTTTGAAAATGTTTATTTAATTAATAATTGTGTTTTAAGGAATGTTTATTTCCCTTATGAAATAAAACAAATGATTTATCCAAATAATTTTCATCTTAGATGAAATTATTTTGATATAGTTCATGATTTATTGGTTATGATCATAGGAAACCATTAATATTCATTCATTGTATAGTTTATGTTTATTATGAGATGTTTCTTATGAAAAATTCTTCTCTTCCACATCTTATACAATGTTAAAATTATTATGCAACTCAATCCATTTCACTGCATAATCGTAAATTAAATTATAATGAAAAATGTCTCTTCTCCACAATTTTTGATAAGATGATGTTTCTATATTAACATTTTTATTTCACTAGTTATGATATTATGAGTGCCTCTGATCTTTTGGTATACACATATTTTATTTCATTGTGTATCTTGTGGGACTTATATCTCCCCCAAATGCTTTGTATAAAAATGGATGAATCAAGAGTATATATGTTATTATTACACCTGATAATGTGTTAACAATGTTAAGAGTGAACCTTATTACATATTTAAAATGCTATGCTTGAACCTAATTACATGTATATAATGGTTTTCATGAACCTTGTTTCCTGTATATATGATTATGAGTGAACCAGATTACATGTTCACAATGTTATGCATGAACCTAATAACATGCTCATAGTTTTATTCATGGAATTTATTTCATGTTCATATTCTTTTGATGAACCGTATTACATGATCACTATTATATACACGAACCAGATTATGTATTCAAAATTTTATTCCTGGTAATGGTTTCATGTTGATTTTTTTATACCTGAACATGATTTAATAATCAAAATTTTATGCATAAAAATAACTAAATCTTCAAATTGTTCTATATGATATTGATTACATGTTGGCAATGATATGCATTAACATGGTTTCATGTACAAAAAAATTATTATTTTCTTGATTTATTATTGTATACCCAATGAGCGAATCTTTTTCAATTTAAACATGTAAACATGGTTATATGTTATGGTGTTTTCTAAAAGTCTATACCTTCTGAAAATTTCATGGTCTCGTGAATAATGTTGTTTGATTTCATTATGATTCATGTTTATGAAATACTAATATTTGATAGATAATTTATTTTTTGTGATATTTGATGTTCATGTTTTGATATTATAATGATAAGATCATTTTATCAAACCTTTATGCTTATATATCACTTTTATACATTTATTGTGCACATGATCTCAAACCATTTATTATGTTTCCTTTCAGTAGGGTATAATGAATTGTTTTAAGTATGTGTAAAAATTTATATCCTCTTTATAGGTAAAGATGACTATCTTTCACAAATATAGATGATTATACATCAAATATTCTAATGAATGTAAACTATTACTGTCCGTGTGCATGTAATTTTGTAATACACATAATATTCATCTAGAATGGTGTAATTTCCATAAACATTAATCCTTGGTCACTATATATGTGAATTATATTTCTATTATTTTTCATAAAGATATCTATTAAATGAAATTTTATTATTATTTAACATCATTTCTATCTGTGGAATTGGGTTTTTGAAAAAAGTTTTTTCCCCCAGATTTGGTAAATTAAATGGTTTTTTAAAGAATTGAGAATTTTTTTATGAATTAGTTTTATGGAATGTTTTTATAGTATTATATGTTGAAATGGATTGGTGAAATGGTTTGAAAAATATAACACATGGGAATCCTTATGTATTTTGGTGTAATGTGTAGTAATAGGCCTTGATCAGTGTTAGGGGTTTTTTCATGGGGCGTTCCTCTATTCTTTAGGCTTGTCATTCTAGAGACTTATTACATGTTTTGAGAAGTTTACACTCTTGGGTGTTCGTCATTACATAATAATCAGTACATTTTTCTACATGGTTTATTAATATAGGATTTTATATATTTTTGTATGAGTGTCTTACCTATGATGACCTTGTGTGATTCTTTTTGTGATGTTATCTATTGTATTTGGCCAATTTGTGTTATTTGGTTGTTGATATTTTGGATGTACTACCTTGGTTGTGATACAATATGTGATAAATTATTTAGTTTGACATGATATATCTATTTTAATTTAATTATAATAAATGTTTTGAAACGGATTTGCATACATTATTTGGAAACATGGTAAACTGGGAAAATAAATATATTTCCATTATTTTGATATATAAAATGAAAAAAGTTCATAAAATTACTTATTTTCTTTAGATTATATAAATATTGGATTATTGTTCAAAGACATCATATAGAATACCAAGGCAAGAAATTATTGATCTAGTTATCACAAACTATGGGTACACATTCGATAATGTGTATACTAGCTTATGTCTTTCGATACATCGAAAATAAATAAACTGTAATGTCGTAGTATGATTTTTTGTCAGCTGTATTTGGGAAGATAGACAATTAGACCATGGGAGTTTACCCACACATTCAAATAGAGAAAATTGGATAGGATATTTATCATTGTATTCGTTTATTATTTTAATTGTCTCTTAGATATTTTTTTTCTACCATTTAATTTGTTTTAATTTCTTTATTCTCTTTCTGTCATGTAATATATTTGGTTTGTTTTTTTGCTTCAATTATTTCTATTAGTAAATTTTTAGATAGGTTCTGTTTTCTAAATTAGGTTTTGATAAATGGTTCCCTCTATTTGTTGTTGATGCCCATGTGTCATTTGTGATCACATGGGGATCAGAAATGACCATTTGATATGTGTAAATTCTATTAGGGTACTACATGGAGTGGGTATTAAGGTTGTATGATCCCAATTTTTGGTGCCTCCCAAAGGTTCCTCGTACTCAGTTAGTCACATGGACTCAAGTGAATTCCCACAAATGATATAGGCTATAGACTAGATGCAAGGGCCTTGGGTGTGATAGTGGGAAACTATACCGTCATTGGAAAATAATAAAATCTGAAATAAAAAAATACCAATATCAGAAGCAATGACAAAACCATGCAACAATAAACAACCAAAAACAATAAGTAGATAAACAACTAGAGCACATATATAAATTTTGCATGTCACTTATGTCTAGGAAAGAATCAAAAAATGTCACAGTGCTTAAATACAGTATTAAACCCAATTACAATAGAAAAAAAATAAATTACTCCAGTAGCATTGCTAGCCTCAGCTTGGTCCTATGCTCTCTAGCTCCACAACAATCAAGTACCCTAAGTATAAGGGTGCTTTCCCATATGTATACATGTATCAATATAATCTATTTGGGCCAAAATTAATGACCCATACATGGTGTGAGGCGAATCCCATTAGGCAACCACCAAGAGAGATCTGTTTCTAACAGTCAGTGAATATATATATATATAAGGAAAAATTAAAAATGATGAAATAAACAATGATGTAATGAAAAGTAAACAATCGTACACATTCATCTACATTAATTTACATATATCAATATAATTAACCAAACAATCCCATGCTACCCTCTGGGAAGTACTCATAGTCTATTCCCTCTGGTTCAGCTTAAACAAAGACTCTCTGAGGAGTCATTCAATGTCAATTCCCTATGTGGTCTCGCAACAGTAAACTACTGAAACTCTGAAGAAGAACTCAACGTCCAATTCCCCCAGTGGTATCACAACATGGAACTACAAATACTCTTTGGGATCACGAAGTTACATCCCACCTTTGTTCTCACAATGTAAAAGTTTAACAAACACTCTAGGAAAGACCTCAGTGTCCATTTCCCCTATGGTCAAACTACACCAAGACCCCACATCCATGTCTAAGTAAATTGTGCACAAATGATATCCAGTAGGAAATGTTTTTCATGATATTGAAACACCCTAGGTAAATAATGAATATGATATTTTCATATTTATCCATATTTTTGAATAAAATATTAATATTAATTTAAATGGAATGCTATGCTCGATGGCGTACCCAATCGCAACAACGAGTTTTTTGGGAATCTTACGTTGCACTCTTATAATAAAATAATTTTATTTTAAATGGTAGTTAAAACCTAGAAATTTTAATAATGGGAACAAACTAAAAAATTATTATATATTTTTGTCAAATATTTTTACTTTTTACAATAAATGATAGAAGATTAAAAATGCGAAGGAATCCAATTTTAAGCGTAAACATTCTAATATTCTTTAAAAGGTCCATTAACTTCCATTTGATGCAGAACCTCTTTTAAATCCACTTGTTGACAATTTTTTGTGTTATATTTGACAAAATAAAATTCTTCATTAGAATTGGGACATTTAAATTTACGTTGTGTAATTTGTTTTATTTTTCCGATAAAGTTCATTTTTTTAATGAATAGTGAAAAATGTTGTATTTGAATTCAAAACAACTATTTAATCTAATTTATTTATATGATTATATTATCTTTTTAATTGGGTTTAATGTTAAATTAGAATATATTTTTCCCCTTTAATCCAATAGTGGTCATTGGAATTAATTTTTCTTTTAAATTGGACTTAAACTAGTGTGAATCTTTTTATAGATATTGTTTCTTAAAAACACGCTTTTTGTTTTGACAATGGGAATTAATTATAAAATTAATTAATGAAACTTATATGTTGTGAATTTTTTAAAATAGACATCATTTTTTAATTCAGAATATCAAATATAGCTTAGGGTAAATTTCTGGTATTTTTCTGAAAAACATAAATTTTTGATGGATAGTGAAACCACTAAGTGGTAGTTTAAAAACTGATTTTTAATTTAAATGAAACTTTACCACTTCTGTGATTTGAATTTAAAAAATCCGACTTACATGGTTGTCATTAGGATTTAAAATTTGGTTCAATGGGATTAAAATTAATTTTTATTGGGAATAGTAACTTTTAGGTTTTTAATCGTGATTAGAGGTAATTAGTGTAATTTAAGGTAAAAATAATGTTTTCTATATGATTCTGAATTTTATATTTAAAACATTATTTTATGCTTTTCATGTTGTGAAAATGCGATAATTTCATACGAGGAAGTGGGGACTACCGCCCCCTCAAGTGATGTGAATCGTTCGTGCAATACATGGAATGTATAAAGAATGTAATTAATGAAAATATGTGACCTATATAACATATTTATTATACGGTAATTATAATATATATATCTCTCAATTATTTTTAATTCCATGAATATGAAAAAGAAATGAAAGTAGCGTTCATGCGTAAGTACGACCTACCGTCTCCATGAAAGCTGCATTTCATTTATTTTTATCTCCAAATGTTATGGAGTAGTATAACATGAATATTTACTAGATATATCTGATATTTAAATCATTAATACTATTCTGGAGATGATTTACTTATAAATACATGGGAAATCATTTTCAAACAAGTTCATTTTTGACTCATGTACCAAACATCGACAAAAACATCTGATATGAACACACATTATTAATGAATTATTATAACATTATAATATGTGATATTAACATAATATTAATCTTTAAAAGAGGTTATTAAGCAATTATATATTGACCAATGTTTATTATCTAGTAATATATAGAAACAATCAAGTCAAGTCGGACTTGAGGTAAGGGATCCCACGTCTCTCTTTATTTTTAAGTACTCTTGTTATGTCATTTCTTTTATTCTCCTCTTTGTTATATTGGGGGATGTTCTATTATATTAATATTTATGTAAATTTTATGTTCATATAATGAGATACCATATTTTATCTCATCAATCCATTTTGGATGTTTTGAGTGGCGTCGTTAGGCTGCCGAATTTTCTTAAGGGATCCTACCTCTCTCTTTAATTTTAAGTACTCCCTTTTATGTAATTTCTTTTAAGCTATTCTTTATCATGTTTGGGGATGTTATTTTATATTACTCATTCTGTAGTTTTTATGTTCATATTATTAGAGACCCTTTTTGATCTCATAAATCCATTTTTGGAAGTTTTAAGTGGCGCAGTTAGGCTGCCGAGTTTTCGTAAGAGATTTTTCATCTAACTTTTATTCCTATGATATTTATGCTACATTTTCCACAATTATATTTGAGTGGTGTATTTACTTCCCATTATTCTAATCATTGTATAATATAATTTTGTTTATTAGTATTTACATCAATTTTTTATATTCCTTCATTCATGGGGTCTACGTTTCGAATGTTACCCAAGTCGGTAAGGGAACCTTCCACCCTCCTCTTTTTAAAAGACTTATTTTTGTTATGTCTTTTAATGAACATATTATTATGTTGGGATATGTTCCTATATATCCATATGTATGTAAAATTTATTTCCAAGTGATGAGATACCCTTTTTGTCTCATCAACTCATTTTTGGAATTTTAAAGTGACGTCGTTAGGCTGTCGAATTTTTACAAGGGAACGTCTTAACCCAATTTCGATTTCTTTGGGTTCAACTTATACTTCTTGAAAATGTCTTCTAATGAATATGTGTGAATGACCTCTGGTTGTTTCACAAGTTATATACACTTATATTGGGTGTATTTATATTTCTCACACATAATTATGTGATTGATTTATCTTTAATTTATGGATACAATCTTTTTAATGGATTTCATCTCAATTTACATTTCCATTGAGAATTCATTGTTGGTATGCACCAATTCACTATTATATGGTGTATATACTATCCTTTGACATCTTATATAATGAATTCCTTTATTCTCATGATATTATAATGTTCTGATTAAATGTTATTACCCAATTATTTGTATTCAAGAGTCTCTCATTTTATTAAAAACTCTTTAACAAAAATATCATTTTAAATTTTTTAAAGATTTATTATTCTAAATATTTATCATTAATGTCCATGTTTTCAAAATGGTTTTTAGTATTTATTTATATGGACATTAATGTTTTAAAATTATAATTCCATTAAAAGCATCAAATTGTTATAGGACACATTGATTCAAAAATCTCTTTTAAATGGTTTTTGAAAATGGATTGATTAAATTAATATCATGGAATTACTTATTGTTATTGAAAATGAAATGTTGTTATTGAAATGCTTATATTTTCAATATTTTATGTGTAATGATGGTACTTGGACATTTTACGTGTGGTTACGTGATAAACCATATGACATGTGGTGCCCTGAATACTAGGATGGGTGGTTACATTATAACCTCCAATGTGTTGGGTATGGAAGTCGGCTGTATGGATATTCCATTAAGTATGTGTGGATGATGACCGTATGGTTATTAAATTTAAGTATCTTTATGTCCCAAGTTACCTTTATATGTTATGTGTTCTTTATATGGGTTTTACGGTAATCTTTTGGTTTAAAAAGGGTATGTAATGGTCTTTTATTCAGTGAAGAGTATTTACTACTTCATAAAGGTGAAAAGTATTACTTTGGTTATGTATTCATGGTTTACTTGTTTTTTTAAAAAACTATCAGTTTTCCTTCTTTGTGTATCCCTTACTGAGATTTTTATGCTCATCCCATGTTTTTTAAATGTTTTCACAGGACATAATGATGAATAGGTTCAACGATGGGATCAAGGAAATGTATGGCTATCTAAAACAAGGAAGTAGACATGACTCTTTTTTTCAAGAGGTTTTATTTTGTGGAATAAAATGGCAACTAAGTAGATTTGTGTACTTTGTAATCATTGAGATGTAATATCTAGGTCATAATTCTCTAAAACTCTAAACCTAAAAATATCCTAAATTTGAATTATCCAATTTAATTCAAGACTAATTAAGGTTTAAGACCGGGGCCTTATAGTTGGTATCAAAGGGAGGTTTAGATAACTTTAGAGGTTATGGTATTCTTTAAGCATAAGTGACATTACCATAATGGCTAGGATTTCAGGAAGAGACATAGTTTTTAGATAAAGTGAATGAGTAAGTATATCTTGGTGTTCATCTTCCTCATTAGTACATGATGGTTTTGTGGATATACTCACACTGAAATTTTGGGTTTTAGTAAATGGATGGATCTAGCAGGAACCATAGTGACAATGGGTTTGAAGGAAACTATGGTGGTTCTCTGATTAAGAGACTGGATGAAATGTGGGATTCAATGAGAAATATTGTGGTTATTCTAAACCAACTATCAGGAGTCATGATCAACCACTTGAACCTTGGAGAGTTCTCTAATGCATCTTGTAAGAGGGAACCAACTCGATGTGGAAGTTCAGGTAACCATTAGGGTTTATATGATCCTTAATTTTGAGGTAATTATGGGTTACTATATGTTATGATGGAAAATGAAAGGCATGAGATAAACTTTTTGTTAAAATATGTTATGATTATTTTTGACGATTTTATCTCTTTTTGGGAAATGTTTTGAGAATTATATATTTTGGAAAAAGCACAACACACAGACCGTGTGACAACACGTCCCGTTGGAAAACGCTGTGGGAATCGAACCCACAACCAATGTGTGACTGGTATTTATCACCTACCACTGGACTACGTGAAGTCCCTGGTTAGTTTGAAGAATTATTTTAGTTATATGATCTTATGAATCTAGAATAGGTTGATTTTGGGTTATCTCTGGAAATTATTAACCTTTTATGGAGGATATGTGATTAGGTTAATTACTTTTCAATATGAAACATTAAGAGAAACTGATGTTATTTGGAGATAAGTGTTAATTGGTACCTTGGAATACTATGTGATTAAATTATTCAAATATTTGGGTTTCAATCTTAGTTTGGTTTACTTTGAATAATTTTATGGACAAATTGATTATCGAATGGTCTTCATTGAACTTTGGGTTTTGTTGGACAAATTTTGGAGATTAAGAATAGATTTTCTTTTTCTAAAGGGTTATCCTTTTCTGGATTATCTGACCTTGTACTAACCTTTTTGGTTTTGGTTTTTATTAAAGTCTAAAGACATGGGATGTATATAGTTCTCTTTTTTGGATTATTTAATTCTCTAGAAGTTTATTATAGCTATATTAATGTAAACAGGTCTTCTTAAATACTCATCATTTGGGGAAATTATGAGTTTGTGTAAGAAATTTAGTAAAAGTTGAAAGTCAGCATGAAAATTTTGTATGTTTCCTTAAGTTCATAAATAAAATTCCTCAATGAAATGTAACTTAAAACAAAAATTTTTCCTATTAGCTTTTCCTACTGGGGAATCGAATACCGTTTAACCCACCAAAAGTTTGTGATTTTCTTATGGTTAACTTTCTCCTAAACATGTTTCCTATCACTCTCCCTCAGAACATGACCATTTTATTTTTCCTCCATGTCCATGTTTTCCTACATGGAATCCTAGTATTGGTTAACTCAGGTGACCTTTGTAATTCTATTTATTTATTTTATAGTGATTGTTTTTCTGACTCTTGTTCCAATATGGGATTTCCAATGAAGTTTCCAAGCCCAATTTTAAAATTGTGAGGACGCAATTCCCAAAAGTATGGAAGGAAGTAACGCCCAAGAAAAAAAATATGACATTTTCATATTTATCCATATTTTTTAATTAAATAATAATATTAATTTAAAGGGAATGCTAAGCTCGATGGCGTACCCAATACGCAACAACGAGTTTTTTGGGAATCTTATATTGCACTCTAATAATAAAATAATTTTATTTTAATTGGTAGTTAACACATAGTTGTTGTAATAATGGGAACTAACTAATAAATGATTATATATTTTTTTCAAATATTTTTACTTTTTACAATAAATTTTAGAGGATTAAAAATGCGAATGAATCCAATTTT
Organism: Viscum album; assembly: GCA_963277665.1. Classification (NCBI taxonomy): domain Eukaryota; kingdom Viridiplantae; phylum Streptophyta; class Magnoliopsida; order Santalales; family Viscaceae; genus Viscum; species Viscum album. The sequence continues at coordinate 475,952,531 of OY728128.1, forward strand.
AAGCGTAAACATTCTAATATTCTTTAAAAGGTCGATTAACCGCCTTTTGTTGGAGAACCTCTTCTAAATCCTCTTTTTCACAATTTTATGTCTTATATTTGAAAAAATAAAATTCTTCATTAGAATAGTGAAATCAAAATTTACTTTGTGTAATTTTTTGGTATTTTTCCGATAAAGTTCATTTTTAATGAATAGTGAAAAATGTTGTATTTTAATTCAAAACCTCTTTTTAATCTAATTTATTTATATGATTATATTATATTTTTAATTGGTTTTAAAGTTAAATTTGAATATATTTGTACCCTTTAATCCAATAGTGGTTATTGGAATTAATTTATCTTTGAAATTGGACTTAAACTAGTGATGATCTTTTAATAGATATTGTTTCTTAAAAACACGCTATTTGTTTTGACAGCGGGAATTAATTATTAAATTAATTAATGAAACATATATTTTTTGAATTTTTTAAAATATACAACATTTTTGAATTCGGAATATCAAATATATCTTGGGGTGAATTTTTGGTATTGTTCTGAAAAACTTCAATTTTTGATGAATAGTGAAACCACTAAGTGGTAGTTTAAAAACTGAATTTTCATTTAAATGAAACATTACCACTTCTGTTATTTGAATTTCAAAAATCTGACATACATTTTTGTCATTAGGATGTAAAATATGGTTCAATGGGATTAAAATATTTTTTTTGGTGAATAGTATCTTTTTAGTTTTTAATCGCTATTTGAGGTAATTAGTGTAATTTAAGGTAAAAATAATGTTTTAATAATATGAAATGACCATGACACATGTCCTACCCTTATTGTATGTGTCATGGCCGACCAATAAAATCCATGGGTCAACTTGGGGACCCCATGGAGCCACTTTGGTAGGAAAATGACATTAATACCTTTTTATTTAAATTTAACGTTAAAATGTTACAAACATGTGTCGTTTTACTAAAACAATTTTTTACATGGTGTTATACAAGTCATCTCTTTGACTATAAATATTATTCAGAAAGCTAAAAAAATTCCTATATCATGATAGTTTTTTTATAATTTTTAGACCCTATATAAATTAAATTATTTATGACACCATGATGATGCAGCGATTACCTCATTATTTAACGATTTAAATAAAATGAAATGATAATGTCCAATATAAGACCATCACTAGTCAAAAACCTATTGTAATGGTGTATTTGGAAACCTTATCACCTTATACTCGAAATATATACTTTTGGGACGTTTAAAATCTGAAAAGAAATTTATAATAATGTAATATTTTATAACTTTCCAAGAGTGCCCCTCCTCTCCTCTTATAAAAGGCCCCCACCACTACCACCATACCCACACCTCTAAAGCCTTTTGATCGGCCAAACACTGACCATTTCATCTCTCCACATCCCTCTATTCATAATTTAGGCCCCAACTATGGGCAGAATCTTTTCCAAGGAAGCCTTTGATCTCAAATAAAAAAGAGTTACCTGATTTAATGGTAATGTCTTCCCTTGTGTTCTTTTGTTTTATTTTTCTTCTGCAAACCCGTAAACTGTTTTTATTCATTTATTTTTTAACAAAACCAGTATATTGAATATACTAGTATGTTTTTATGTGAAGGATTCGAGATACACTTACACACACCTTCGTCTAATGGTTAACAAATATACTATTTCTGTAGATGGCAAATTTCTGTCTCACGAAACGATGATTGTTCAATCTTCTCTTAACACCTTTAATGTTGGCCATTATGATGTCACTATATTTTATATATGATATATATGGTATTTATTTTTTCTATATTCTTCTGAGTTTTATATTCAAAACATTCCTTTATGATTTTCATGTTGTGAAAATTCGATAATTTCATACGAGGAAGTGTGGACTACCACCCCCTTAAGTGATGTGACTCATTCATGCAATACATGGAATGTATAAGGAATGAAATTAATGAACATATGTGACCAATATAACATATATATTATACATTAATTATAATATCTATATCTCTAAATTATTTTTAATTCCATTAATATGACAATGAAATGAAAGTAGTGTTCATGCGTACGTACGTCCTACCGTCTCCATGAATGGTGCATTTCATTTATTTTTATCTTCAAATGTTATGGAGTTGTATAAAATGAATATGTACTGGATATATATGATATTTAAATCATTGATACTATTCTGGAGATGATTTACTTTTAACTACATGGACAATCATTTTCAAACAAGTTCATTTTTGACTCGTGTACCAAACATCGACAAAAACGTCTGATATGAACTCACATTATTAACTAATTATTATAACATTATAATATGTGATATGAACTGAATAATAATATTTAAAAGATTTAATTAATCAATTATAAATTTACCAATTTTTATTATGCAGGAATATAAATAAACAAGCAAGAAAAGTCGGACTTGAGGTAAGGGATCCTACCTCTCTCTTTATTTTTAAGTACTCTTGTTATTTCACTTCTTTTACACTCCCCTTTGTTATGTTTAGAATGTTCTTTTATATTACTATTTCTGTAAATTTTATGTTCATATGATTATAGACCATATTTGATATCATCAATCCATTTTGGATGTTTTGAGTGGCGCCGTTAGGCTGCCGAATTTTCGTAAGGGTTCCTACCTCTCTCTGTCTTTTTAAGTACTCCATTTTATTTCATTTCCTTCAAGCTCGTCTTTATTATGTTTGGGGATGTTATTTTATATTCATCATTCACTAATTTTTATATTCATATTACTAGAGACCCTATTTGATCTCATAAATCCATTTTTTGAAATTTTATGTGGCGTCGTTAGGCTGCCGAGTTTTCGTAAGGGATTTTTCATCTCACTTTTATTCCCGTGAGATTTATGCTACATTTTCCACCATTTCCATTGAGTGGTTTATGTACTGCCAATTATTCTAATATTTCTGTAATATAATTTCTTTTATGAGTATTTACATCAATGTTTTATAGTCCCTCTTTCATGGGGTGTACGTTTCGAATGTTACCCAAGTCGGTAAGGGAACCTTTCACCCTCCTCTTTTTAAAAGACATATTTTTGTTATGTCTTTTGATTTAAATCTTATTATGTTTGGATATGTTCTTATATATCCTTATTGATGTAAAAAAAATTTCCAAGTGATGAGATACCCTTTTTGTCTCATCAAATCATTTTCTAAATTTTAATGTGACGCCGTTAGGCTGTTGAATTTTTACAAGGGAACGTCTTAACCCAATTTCGATTTCTTTGTGTTCAACTTGTACTTCTTGAACAAGTCATCCAATGAATATTTCTTAATGACCAATGATTGTTTCACACATTATATCCACTTATATTGGGTGTATTTATATTTCTCACACATAATTATGTGATAGATTTATCCTTAATTTAAGGATACCATCTTTATAATGGATTTCATCTCAATTTATAATTCCATTGAGACTTCATTGTTGTTATGCCCCAATTCACTTTTATATGGTATATATACTATCCATTGACATATTATATCATGAATTCCTTTATTCTCGTGATATTATAATGTTCTGATTAATTTCTATTCCGCAATTATTTGTATTCACGAGTCTCTCATTTTTTTTAAAAACTCTTTAACAAAAATATCATTTTAAATGTTTTAAAGATTTATTATTCTAAATATTTATCTTTAATTTCCTTATTTTCAAAATGGTTTTCAGTATTTATTTATATGTACATTAATGTATTAAAATTGTAATTCCATTAAAAACATCAAAGTGGTATGGGAAAATCTGATTCAAAAATCTCTTTTAAATGGTTTTTGAAAATGGATTGATTAATTCAATATCTTGGAATTAATTATTGTGATTGAAAATAAAATGCTGTTATTGAACTATTTATATTTGCAATATTTTATGTGTAATGATGGTACTTGGACATTTTACAGGTGGTTACATGATAAACCATATGACGTGTGGTTCCATGAATACAAGGACGGGTTCTTACGTTATAACCTCTAATGCATTGGGTATGGAAGTCGGTCGTATGACTATTCCATTAAGTTTTTGTGGACGTCGACCGTATGGTTATTCCATTTAAGTATGTTTATGTCCCATGTTACCTTTATATGTTTTTTGTTCATTATATGGGTTTTATGGTAATCTTTTGGTTACAAAAGTGTAAGTAATTGTCTTTTATTCAGTGAAGAGTTTTTACTACTTCATAAAGGTGAAATGTATTACTTTGGTAAAGTATTCATGGTTTTCTTGTTGTTTTGAAAAACTAAATGTTTTCCTTCTTTGTGTATCCCTTACTGAGCTTTTTATGCTCATCCCAAGTTTTTTAAATGATTTCACAGGACATAAAGTTGAATATGGTCAAGGATGGGATCAAGGAAATGTCAGGCTGTCTAAAACAAGGAACTAGAAATGACTCTTTTGTTCAAGAGTTTTTTATTTTGTGGAAAAAAATGGAAACTAAGTAGATTTGTCTACATTGTAATCTTTGAGACGTAATAGCTAGGTCCTAAATCTCTAAAACTCTAAACCGTAAAAGATCCTAAATGTGAATTATTCAATTTAATTCAAGATGAAGTAAGGTTTATGGCCGGGGCCTTATAGATATACTACATGGAAAAATAGCTACAAGGCATGGAACACGAATGTTAGATAATATCACTCCATCCTAATAGCACTAGAAATGGAAAATAGAGAAGCCTAATAGGAAAAACTAGACCCAACAGATAATATCAGTTTAGACATGGGAAAACACATCCATATCATGGAAAATAAATTATATTCTCAATTAAGTTACATAAATCAATTAATAAAGGCTTATTAGGCATTAAAGGGAAAACTTCCCTAAACATGAAATACCGTGAACTATGGAATTGGGAAATTGTGAACATTTGATTCAATGAAAAACTAAAAAAAGGCACAAACCACCAACCTCAATGTTGAACAATCGATATAGTTTTACCATATCCCCTGAATCATCCAAGAACATTCTATCTTCAAAAAAGTCTAAAATAATCAACCATAGATATTTCATGAAAGCATAAAAATCAAGAGATGGGGCTCTATAAGAATAAAGAACTCACTTATGTGATTCCAATGCAATCGATGGTGTTTGATACAGAGAAAATACATCTTTTAGGGGGTTTGGAGATGAATCATCACTCTTGGTCTCTCTTGGACGAGATGAAGAAAAAAGAATACGGATTTTTCAATTAGACACGACCCCAGTCTGATATAACAAATGAAAAATATAAATACACTTCTTGTTTCATGAGGATACACGACACATATAGGCCTTTACCAAGAACCACTCTAGGCGGTCTCTAGGTCACCCCACACATCGATGTACTCGGCCATTACACGACCAGTACACAACTACCTGCAGCCACCCGGTGAACGACATATACTCCTAAGTACACTAAGTGTACATCTAAAATTTCTAAAATACTCATATTTTCTCAAATACATCAAAAATAATGATCCATAATAGAAAAATAAGAAATGGGTTCTTACAAACTTCAACCCTTAAAGAAATTCATCCCCAAATTTTCCTAAAGAGGTAGGGAAGAAGAACAAGAATCATCAAACAGCTCTAGCCACTAAGATCGCACAATAAGATCCCTTTCCCATGTATCATTCTATACTCCCCCTGGAAGCCATAGCACCCACACCAGAGTAATAGATCATCCACGGAGAACCTTCGCACTATGATATATCATCCGGATAGGTTGATCCTCGAATGATGCATCCACCTCTAACTCATCCTTCACAAGATAAAAAATATGAGATGGTTCGTAAAACAATCACTGAAACTATGAAATGTGGAAGACGTCGTGCATAGGCCAGTACCTCTAAGGTAATAGTTACTGATAGGCAACCATCTCCACCCTCTCCAAACCCACAAACAACCTAACGTACCTCGGTAAATGCTTTACATATCTCTTAATACTCCTATGTACCAACTTTGGGGTGACATGTAGAAAAACCTAGTATCCAACCATGAACTCCAAATTTCGTCTTTGATGATCAGAATTAGACATGTATCATGATTATGTAAGAGTCATCCTCTTCTGAATCAACTCTATCTACTTCGTGACCTCCTGGACAAGACGAGGTCCAAGCATAGATGCCTCTCATTCCACCAACCAACATAGGGGTGATCAGAATGGAATACTGTTAAAAGCCTCATCAGGTTCCATCTAAATAGTTTCTTAAAAACTATTATTATTGGAAAACTCCACCATAGGTATGTGCTTCTCCCATGAACCTCTATATTCTAGGAAGCTTGCTCGATCATGTTATCTAGAACCTGAATCTTACACTCAGATTGGATATCTGTCAGGGGATGTAATGTTTACTTAGATGTACCTGTGAAACCAAATCCCTCTTTAGGCCCTACCACACCGGAGAGGTAAAACGGGTGTCCCTTTCTGAAATGATTGAGTACAGAACACCTTGTAAACGTATGCTTTCCTAGATGTAAAACGATCCAATCTCATCTTCAATGGAGGTTTATTTGATATGTAAGAAGTGTGTAACCTTTGTGAGTCTATCAATGACAATGAAAACAAATCATTCCCTCAAGGTGACCTCAGCAAACTTATCAAAAAATACATTGCAACATCATTCCACTTATACTTGGGAATACGTAACTGCCGCAAAATCCCTGCTGGTCGCTAATGCTCTACCTTCACCTGCTGACAGGTGGAAGCCTAATGAAAAGACCAGCAACATATCTCTTCATGGATGGCCACCAATACTGCTGGTGTAGGTCTCTATACATCATGGTGACAGAAAGATGAAATTCCAAACTTATGTACAGAAATCCAACATCAGTTCATCGCGTAAGTCTTCTGACCCCCAAATGTGGCCATTAAATGCAAGATCTCGTCATCAGATAGAGTCCATTTATGAATAGGGTCTTCTCCTGACACACTCTCCCACAAGACATGGCCTTTAGCATTTGATATCTTCATCATTTTTAATCTCTCTATTAGAGTATCAGAAACAACTATAGAAGAGTAAAACATTTGTCTTTTTCTGTCGTGCAACACCAAATGTAGCTCAAAGGATAAATCCATAAGATTCGACTCACTACCGGCCCCCTGAACTAATTATATCTAAGTCCTCCTCATCAATGCATCATCCACTATGATTCCTTCCCAATTATATAGGCAACGTCAAAGTCAATGGACTAATGGTTATCAACCCACCTTTACTGTCTCAAATTCACATCGCACTAAGTGAAGATGTACGTGAGAATTTTGCAATAATTCAAAACCACAAAATTCATTCCAAACAGATTATATCCCTATAGAGAAAACCATAAACAACTACAACCAACTCAATATCATTCACCAGGTAATTCCTCTCATGTCGCCTCAATTGTCAAGACATGTACACAACGACGTATTCCCCTTGCATGAGCATAGATCCCATCCCGATACCTAATGCATTAGAGCAATCAGTATAGATCTTTCCTAGATCTGGAAAAACTAGTATCGGTGATGATGTGAACCTCCCTTTTAGCTCTTGAAAGGATGAGTCACAATAATCTGACCATAGGTAATTCACACCATTCTTAGTCACACCTACCAGTGGCTCTTCTAAGCATGAAAAGTCATTTATAATACTGTTTTAGTAAACATAAATCAATAGAAAACTCTCTAAGTCAATGATGTTCTTCGGATTATCCCAAGAAACTACTAATCTAACATTCTCTGGGTCCACTAATACTCATATCATGGAGATAACATGTCCCAATAAGAGAATTTATTCCATGAAAAAGTGGAATTTGGAGTGATTAGCATATAATTGTTTCTCTCTTAGTATACTCAAAACATTCTCCTGATGTGTATAATGGTCGTGTCTAGTGTGAGAGAACAGTAAGATATCTTTAACAAAAACCACAATGTTGGAATCCATGTATGGATATAACACTCATCTCATGAGTGCCATGAAAACGGCCAATACATTTGTGAGACCGAACGACATAACCACGTACTCAAATAGACCATACCTTCACTGAAAGGCTCTATGATGTATATCATATGGTCAATTTCCCAACTGATGATAATGGATTTCATTTTGATCATTAAGAACTCCCAGGATCATCAAAGATAATCAAATTGATTATCAATCCTCAGCAAGGGATATTGGTTCATGGTCTTTAAATGGTCCAGAATCTAATAATACACATAATGTATGAGGGTAACGTCTGCCTTTTTTGAAAAAATGATAGGCGAAACCCTCAGAGAAGTACTAGGTCCGATGAAACCCTTTGCATGTAACTCATATAACTGCTTCATGACCTCCTGTCACTATAGTATAGACATTCTATAAGGAGGAATGGACATCGATGCTCCTCCTGGAATAAGTTAAATAGAAAATTATACTCTCTATCAATAGGAAAACCTCAAAACTCCTCTAGAATGAAATCCCTGAAATGATCCACCACTTTAGGAAATTCCATCTGTGAAGTTCCCATGTCATCCAAAAAAACTAGAAATCGGGGCTATAACTCATCCCAAACCATGATGTTGGGGTCCCACTTTTCTCAACTGGACATTCCATTCTCCCTTATATTGAAAAGAACCACCTTATGGGGATATGGTTCTCATCTTATGATGATAGAAATTGAGATCATATTGAAATTAACTAACCAGTCCATTATGAGAAGGACATCATAGCTTGTCATCTCTAAGAAATAGAGGTCCCATATGAAGTGAATCCCACCAACCTCAAGATGGAAATCCATTCACTAACATAAACTACACATTCTAGTCCTCAATGTAGTGTCTAGGATCATGATATCAGTAAAATATCAGATACAGAGCCCAATTATTTCCACAATAGCGAATGATATGTGACTATGGGATGCCCATGCATAGAAAAGTAAAGAAGCCGAAACTGAGTCAATAGGAATAATACCTCTATCAATAGTGGGTTACAGATCTTTCTCTTATTGGATCTAATTTATCATAAAATCTGGACCTGCACCGCGACTCGGTGAAGTTGACTGAGATCCCGGGGCTGATCCACCCTTTGACTGATGAAAACCTATTTCTAAACACTGAAGCCACAACCTCCACCTCATCCTGAATGATATGATGAACAGAATCCCCTAGTCAGATGTGGGACTGGTGGTCCATCTCTGGTATGAGGAGTGGAAACAGAACCCGTAGCACCAACTGCTGGTGAGAAAATATGATAGAAGTGTTGAAGATGTCCCATCATGACACAATATCGGCACTCCACTGGGGCTCTTAGGAAATATGGCCTTGTATTCCCACTCTCCCCACACTCGTAGCACACCACCTTGATAAAAGGGAAAGTATCCCACCTCCTTGGATCTCAAATGCATAGACTCCCTACGACACTTCCTGCTATTAGTTGGAGGGGTACCAACATTGGATGCCTAGCCACCCTGGATCATATACCCAGAATCACTTATATTTCTCTAAGTGATCAATTCCAGATTGACTATAGAGTTAATGGAAGTCAACTGAAACTTGTTCATCAGAGATCGGATTTCATGCCTAAGAAAATCTCCAATCTTCCAAGCTAGAAATAACTCATCATCCCTAGGAATGGGTGTGAAGCCTTGCATCTATTTAATGTGATAATAATACTCCATTACTCAGAGAGTAACCAACTTCAAACTCATGAAATATCTAGATCAATCATCCTCAATGTATATAGGTAAAACTAATCATAGAAGTCACGTTGGAACTCTTACCAAGCCAAAACCTACTGGCATCCCTCTTGTGAGAACACATCCCACCATTTCATGGAAGAATCTTAAAAAATGTAATTATAGAGATTCAACATAATCCTTGGAGGCATCCCCAAATGCTCATGGATATATAGCATGGCTTCTAACCATGACTATGAATCTTGAGGACCTCCATCCCCTGAAAATGTGAGAGGATGATGCTGCAAGAAAACCCATGTCAACTATTTAACAGATGGGGAAGGATGTGGTGTTCCCCTTAAGGTCTACATAAACCTCAAGAATCCCTCTTGGAACTGTTCATCGACACATGTATATGGGATAACGGCTGTTGCCAATATTGGCACAATGGGAGGATCTTTTGGTAGTCCATGATCTGCCTTGTCAGGTGTCTTATCATTTCCAATTATTTGATGAAAAATTGGAGTATGTCTCGGTGGAATGACTCTCTAAATTCAACTTCACAAATTTGTTCAAGATAATAAAGAACCGAAACATAGAAGTGAAATATGGGAAAAAGAGAAATAAAACATTGATGTTTTAAAAAATAGGGATACAAGGAATGTATGACACATACACGGTGTTTTTTTATGACTTTAAATGGGTGTTTACTTCTGTCAAAACTGGTCATCTGACATCCCATACACACAGTGTGTTCTCAATTTAAATGGCATGTACTGTAATCATTTCCCTCTCCTCGAGTTCCTCTACATGGATAATCGAAATTGTTCTCTCCTAGAACAAAACTACATGGCGTGTTTGTCCTAGACATGACATGTACCACTTAGGTTTCAACCACCTGGGTCATTAGTTACATGGTCAGAAAAATGGTTGACTCTACCCAATGTGATTATATCAGACACGGTGTGTACCACTTAGGTTTCAACCGCCTATGTCATTAGTCACACGATTGGAGACATGACTAACTCTAAACAGCAAGTTAATGAAAGACACACAGTGTACTAGAATGATTTAACTGACCCATATCATTAGTCACATGACATGTTACACAGTCGACTCCACACGGTGTGTTCAAGATGGACACAGTGTGTACTACCACATTCTCATCCACACGTGTTGTTAGTCACACATTCAGACACATGGCCTCTGCAACACGACATGTATTTCTAATACACATCATGTTCCACTAGTGACTTCACAACCCCATGTCTGTACCCACACAGGCAGTCACACTGCCAAGGATTACACAATGTGTACATATAGTATGTGGAATGTACTTAAGAAAAAAAGTTCCTTCCCTAATAGAAGGATACATGGAATGTATTCATTAATATACACAGTGCATTCTGATTTTTTCTAGACATTAAGCCCTAGAAACTAGTCCAGAACACATAAGAAAACAAACATTTAATGATCCAAATTCCAATCCATGAGGGCCCATACTCCTTGAGAATCAAATCATGGGATCATATTAATGTCACATAAAATGTATAATAGTGCACATAACGCATTATCCACCAATTTCTGATCCTTGAGGACCCATAACACCTTAGGGACCAATGTTTTCCACTCACACAAACATAACCTTACACATTAATAAATACCCTATAAAAAATAAGCTATTCTATCAAGGCATCTATCACATCATCATGCATATATAGAAAATGGTCTTTCACAACAACATGAAATCGATAATGCACCCTAAATATCATGACAAGAATGAATGAAATGTGATCACTATTAATTTCATATATGATTCATGAGATTGAATACCCTCATTTCATCGGGTTGCAACAAAAAAAGAACCACAATAATGTCAATGATAATAGCACAAAACATGTGGATCATCCAATGGTGAAATCAAATCAACTCTAACAATTTCATAACCATAAAAATTGAAATAATAGAGGTAAATCAGCTTTCCCCTATACATAAGTTTTCTACTCCAAGGTACAACTTATTACCAAATACCTATTCCTTATTATCCCTAGATATAGACTCCAAATAGTAAGTCAATGATGAAAATAACCCCTATGATACAACTTTGTAACATCTCGATTCCGGGTGCTGCTGAAAGGTGCCCTATACCTGGTTGGTCACATTGCTTCATGCACATTTCTCCAAATGTGAGAGGCTACCAACTAGCATCAAGGGCCATTGGTGTGATAGTATGGAAACAATTCCCTCATAGGTAGACTAAAAAATCTAAAATAAATAGATAAAAGTATCAAAAGTAGTGATAAAACCATTGAACAGTAAACAGTAGAAAAATACAAGTAGGGAAACTATTGGAGCACACATATAAATGATGCGTGCCACTTTTGTCTAGGAATCTATCGATATAAGTCCCAATGCAGAAATATAGTACTAAAACAATGTCTATAGGAGAAAAGGCAAATTACCCCAGTAGCACCGCAAGCCTCAGCTTGGTCCCATGCTATTTTCCTCCAATAATCAAGTACCAGATGTAGAAGGGAACTTGACCATATCTATACATGTAGAAATATAATCTATTTGGTCACAAAATCATAACCCAAATAGGGTGTGAGAGGAATCCCAGTAGGAATCCTCTTAAATATATATTCCTAACAGTCAGGGAATATATATATATATATATATATCAAGCAATATGGAAAATGAAGAAATAAACATGCATGTACTCCAAAGTAAAAAAGTCTACAGTTCAAAATGTAATCATTTACATTTATAAACATAGTAAACCAAAAAATCCCAAGCTACTCTATGGGAAGTACTCATAATCTAATCCCTTCGGTTCAGCTTAAACATAGACTCTTTGAGAAAGTACTCATCGTTAATTCACATTGTGGGATCGCAACGGTAAACTTCCGAAACTCTTTGGAAACACTCAACATCCAATTCCCCATGTGGTCTCGCAACGTGGTACTATATAGACTATGAGGGTGAAAAAAGGTACATCCCCCTATGGTCTCACAATGTAAATATATAACATACACTCTGGGAATGCCCTCATTTTCCATTTCATGTATGGTCTAACTACACCAGGTTCCCACAGCCCATATGTAGGATGATATTGAACAAACGATATCAAGTAGAAAAATGTAAAACATGATATACAACCTGGCTAAAAATCTAAAAGGAATGGTATATGAAAGTCAGATAATATCAATCCATCTGAAAATTACTAGGCATGGAAAACATAGCAACCTAATAAGAAAATCTTGACTCAACATGCTATATCAGTTCAAACATGGGAAAACACATACATAGAAAGGTAAATAGACCCTATTTTCATTGAAGGTCTCTAACTCAAGCAATCATGGCATATAAATCATAAAAGTGTTAACTTCCCTAAACACGAAATACCACGAACTAGGTTATTTATAAAATTTTAACATATAATTCATTGAAAAACTACGGAAAGGCACAAACAAACAACTTCGACATTGTACGATTGATATAGTTGAACCTCATCCTCTAAATCGACCTATAATATTGTAGATCTATAAAAACATCTAAAAAAATCCACCCCAGATATCATAGTAAATTTGATAAATTAATAAATGAGCCTATAGATAAAGGAAAGAACTCACCTATGCAATTCCAACGCAATCGACAATGCTAGATTCGGGGCACTAATGGAGGTTTGGGGGATCAGAGAATAATCATGGGTCCTAATCGGTCCTGGTTGAGATAAAGATAGAAGAATATGTTTTTGTCAGTTAGATGAGATCCAAGTATAATATAAAAAAATACACAGAGTGTTCTTTGAGGATACACAATGAGTAATGTCCTTTAATGAGCTCAGCTTGTGGTAGTCTCGAGGTCTCCCCAAACGACCATATACTTGGTCCATACACGAACAGTACACAAATACCCGCGACCACCTAGTACATAGTGTGTACTCTAAAGTGCACGTCGTGTACTCAAAAATTTCTAGAAACCCCACTTTTCCCAAAAACACAAGATATCCAGATCCATATATGAAAAATACGATCTGGGTTCTTACACAGGTCAAGTTCATTATAGAGAGTGTACAAATGAGAATTTTGTATTATTACTAATTTAGTGGTTATAACAGCAAAACATGTGGTTCTTATATAATCTATGAAAGTTAAAAAATGATAATTTTTTAATTTTTATATTTTTTCATCTTATTATCATAAAGGAAATATCTATTTATCTCTCACTCGTGATTAATATAATACGTTTTAGTTGAATAATTGAATAATAATAAACAATTAGAATGTGATTTTGACTTTTCCCTTCAAAATGACCATTATAGAGTATTATTGGTTGCGATGGTATTATTAGGATTACATGAATATATTCACATACATGTTCCAACATGTTTATTTAAGATTTAATCAAAGGGTTAATGTGGGTGATAATTGAAGAACTATTACTTCGAAAGATCCACTAATGTATATCCGGTGTAAATTTACAGAATTATTCCAATATATATGGGATTATAAATATACTAAATAATTATAAACATAGGAAGGTGACACTCCTATAATGAGAACATAAATACCTAGATTCTATATTTACAAATTTCTAAAAAATAAACATAACTCATTTGGTTGGATGGGTATGTTTTTTACCATTTCCTATGCTGGAATTAAATTAATATGGAAACTTTAAACATGTATTGAAATCATATAAATATGTACAATTTTTAAAATAAAATGTGCACATGTAAGGATATGTTTAATTGGGTCAGATATTATGATTTAAACTAGTTGAATGAGATGAACACACTGTACTAGTTAGTGAGATGAATTATATTTGATTTGTTTATCGAAATGGTCAGTCTTTTTTCCCGAATCATGATAGGATATGGTGGAAAATACTATATTGATGTGAATTATGGTTACTGGTCAACTAATATAATGTATATTTATGTTATATAAGAATGCATCAAAAAAATATCCCTTATGAAAATTGGATTTCATGTATATTTTCAATGACACGTAGGACATTATGGTCCCAAGGTAAGACACCTGTTTATTAATAATTTTCTAGAAAATGTGGTTTTTAGAAAAATATACATTATAAATAAACATAATACAAAAGTAGGTTTTGATTGATTCTAAAAGATATTTTCTGTTTTTCAATAATTAATCTCATATTATATTACAAATGGAATATTGTTTTCAGTGAACTAAGTTTTCTAGAATTCTGTGTATATGATGGCATGTCATATAACTGTTATCCTAATACACATGCAGAAGAATCATGTGGTTCAATGTTCCTTTATGTACATTAAGAATTGAATTATAATATGTATGATGGAATTTTTTGGATCACCTCAATCATTTAAGCTTTCAATGAATGAAAACCAATAGATAGAAATATTCATGTTCTATGGGATGACACACTATATATTATATTATAGTGGATAGTCATCCTTTATTGAAGAGTAACATGGAATTAAAAAAAAGATGATGGTATCTTATCCTATTAGGTGGTAGGTACTACTGACCAATAAATAAAATTTTATTAATCCAGAAACATATATTGTTGTGGAGTAATGGTCTTGAAACTCTTTCTCTTTTGTGATTTATCATGAGATGATCATGGATCCATTGGGGTTTTTCTCCATATCGAAAGATGAGGACTATGTCTTATTCATATTATAATCATTTTAAAATATACATGATAAATTATGTAGGGGGAAGATATTGATATTTAGTAATTTGAGGTATTCCGCATTATTATATATTGTTGGGATACCGTTTCATATTTAATTCTTGAAAAAATATTTTCTTTTGTTTTTTGTTCACTAATTCTAAAAATTGTTATACAATGGTCAAACAATATCATAACATTAATCACCAAAATAACATTATATCCAATATTCTTTCAATTATCCCGACATTTTCTAGAAATCTAATCAAATAATCCCTTTATTTCAAACAAAATGGACTTCCTGCAAAAGATGTAATATAGTTCAACATGAATTTATGTTTTATTAATTTCTCCTCTATTCAGTAATATTTATTCCATGATTATATAATAACATAAGTATAATCAATATTCTGAAAATATATTATTATAACAATTCTACATACACCTATACACACATCCATCATATTCGTAACGAACATACCATTCATGTGTATGACAGTAAAAAACCTCACAAAATGATGTCGTTCAATTTTCGTTTTCCACATCTCATGGATGGAAATTCTGATGGAAAAGATGTTTTTATATTATATATAAATATATAACATTTATTGATAATTTATTATTTATTAATAATTATATTATACATTCTTTCAGGCTTTTCATTTTGTAGTAATATAATAACTTTATTTTCCAACGTTTGGACTACTGCCTCATCAAAGCGATGTGATTCGTTCACACTCTAAATTGAATGTATTAAGGATGGGTTTAGTAAAACAATATGAAATAAATTACATAATAATTTTAATTTAATTATTTTATATATATTAATATAGTTCATTTACATTCATTTATTCAATAAGATAATAAACCGAAATAGCGTTCTTCTATACGCATGACCTACCATTTGGATGAACTATGTATTTAATTTCATATTTATAAAATTTATAGATTACATTAATTAATTATTTACCATATATATATGATTATTATATCTTTTCAATCCAATATAAATAATTAAATTTGGATCTATGTAAGAGTATCAAAAAATAACAATTCAAAACATATATGGAAAACAATGTTGTTATTTCTTAAAACATAACATTAATATTCAATAATTAATAAATGGGTAATATTAAGTCAAAATAGAATCATATATTTTATTATATATAATAAAATTTTTCAATGATCGACAAATAATATACTTATTTTTATTATATTGGATATTTTGACATGTATAATGAAAGTCCAGACATATGGTCAGGGTTTTCACATCTCACATTTATTTCAGTGATATATATACTATTTTCACCACTCATTATTTTTAGGTGGTGTACATGCTTCCCATAAATTTGTTCTATGATTATTATACTTAATGTTATGGGTATTTACATTTCAATTTTATTATCCAGAATTGTTGAGGTATATGGTTCAATAGTCTTAAAATCGGTAAAGTGTTTTTATCTCAATTTTCCTTCTATGAGATTCATGCATTTTTATGCACATATATTCATATATGAGGTGTAAATAATGATATTTCACATGTTATATCATGAATATAGTTCTTTTAATGATATTTAAAGATTTATTTGATTTTTTGTTTTCATGGTGATTATGGTTAAATCAAAATAATGTGGTGATAATTTATTGATATAATCTCATCATTTATTGAGATTGTTTATAACAATATTTACATTTATGAAATATTATGACACACAATTCAGTAATTATCATGAATTTTCTTCTCATCAGGTTATCCAAGATATCTTCACATAATTGGTCTATTTTAACACTCTTTTTTACATAATATAATTAATAATGTTCATTGAAAATACATAATTATCTTCGTTTTCAGTCATAGATATTTCGTCATGAAAAATCATATTTTGGAAAAACAATTGAAAAATGGTGTACTATTTTAATATGATATTTAATATAATATTTTTATTTGGTTTAATATTGTTTAAAAATTGGTATTTTTTAAAAGATATCTTGTCATGTTCAGATTGAGGAACATTTCATATTGTTTTTTGGTGTAGAATAAATGTTCATCGAGTACAGATTTATTTGCAATCATGAAAACTGTTTCATTTAATCTTGATTTATATGTTTTCAAGGATTTTTTCCTTGAATATATTATTTAAAAAATATATTTTTAACAAATATTTTAAATAATTTTCAATTCTTCGTTTATATGTTTTCAAAATTTTATTTTTTTAAAAGGATTTCAATGATTTAAAATATTTATTAATATTTTTTCCAATATAATTTCAAATAAAATGTCTTTCAAAATGTTTTGTGATTAAAAAAAATTTTCAAAGGGGAAATGATATTTTCCATGAGAAATATTTTTGAATTTATTTAATATTATATTAAAATTATCCAATGTGGATTTTAAAGGAAATGTTTTGAAAAATATTTTGGGTTTTATAAATTCGATTTTAATGAAAGGTTATTTACATTAATAAATGATATAAGCGATCTTTCAAAATCCTAAACAATCTAAATTAAATACTTTCATACAATTTATGATTTATTGTGGATATGTTATATGTACACCATTCTTATTATTTCATTCAATGCATTATTTTTAATAAGATATACTGATTTTGAAATAGTTTCTCTTCCATAGGTTGTGCAATAAAAAAATCCTTATGAAACTCACTTCATGTCATAGGTTATTATAGGATTAAGTGATTATGAAACCTAACTATTTTATACAGTTTATGATTGTTTTATGTGTTTATATTACCCATTTAATTTCATTGATTATAATATTATTTAATTTTGTGATCCTTTGGAACTCACGTGTATAATTTCATTATGTGATTGGTGGGAACATTATCTCACACAAATGAATTAGGTAATGATGGATGGATCATGAGTATATATGTTATTTGTGAACCTGATTACATGCTCACAATGTTATATGTAAATCTTATTAAATTTTACCAATGTCTTTTGTGAACCTAATTACATGTTTACAATATTTTGGAGGGACCTCGTTGCATGTTTATATGTTTATTAGTGAACATGATTAAATTATCACAATGTTATACGTAAACCTGATTAAATGTCCCAATATTATGCATGGACCTAGTATCGTGTTCATATTATTATCCATAAAACTTATTACATTTTCACAATGTTATACAAAAATTTGATTTCATGTTTAAAATATAATTCAAGTACATAGTTTCGTGTCTATAAGTTTGTGTGGGAACCTGATTACATTTTCACAATGTTATGTGTGAACCTGATTATGTGTACACAATGTTATTATTTGACATGGTTTTTTGTCCATTATTTTATTTGAGGGTATAATTTAATGTCCTAAACCGAATTAGTGAACCTATTTATATTTAAAAAAATTCATAATTTTATTTGTGGACATGTTTGAAACAAGTCTATCTCTTATGCCAAATGTATGCTCTCATGACTCGGGTTATTTGATTTCCTTCCTATTCATGTCTTATTAAGAAACAATATATATTCTATGATTCATGTTTCTGATCTTTTATATGAGGTGCATGATCTTCAATTAGTATGATCATGTTCTCAGACAAATATACTTAAAAATATCAATTGTCTACCCTTAATGATCATATAATCTCCTACGTTCTTATGTTTCCTTTCCCTAGATTTAGAAGGCATGATTTACGAAGGTGGAATAAAGGGTAATTTATTTAATGGTGATTTCTAGTATCATTAACCAAGATAGAGGATTATATTTCATTGTTCCCAAAGACAATAAACTATTATGATCCTTGGGTTTGTACCTCTACAATGCACTAAATATTCATCTATAATTATGTAATATCCAACTAATTTAATCCTAGGAACCGATGTTTAGTATCAATGAAACAGTTTATAAAACAATTGTAAAGTAGGATGGGAAATCACTAGTCATATACCTAGTAATATTTCTATATATACAACTTGGTATTTCTATAAGGATGATTTTAAGGATATGTCAATGTTTAATAAAAGTTCCTAGAATTCTTATTATGGATATAGAAAATGGTTTTCATGAAATATTTCTGTATCTAGATACTATAAGTAGATATGGATATGGAATAGATGTGCATAGGTTAAATAATGCCTAAAATATTATATTAATATAGATGCATTCCGGAACTGGTGTACGACAACATGTCTTGCTGCATAACAGGTTTGACATTCTGGGGGGATATGATTTGTAAATTGACAAACTCTTCCTGAATCATCATGAAGGATTTAAATTAAAGATAATTATGAATAAAAAGGATAAAACTAAGGTTTCTTATGATGAAGAATATTCTATCATGATTTATTCAACAATAAATGTTTTTTAATGATTACATTCCCCCCCTAGGATTACTATTTCTGACTTTATGTTTTTGGTTTTAGCCAATGAACGGAACCTGAAGGAACCATCTTAAGGAATAATTCATTGGAAAATAAAAATCTTTTCCTCGTGAGATACCAAATTTTATGGGAGATGGAATATAAATACTCATTACTATGATCACAAAAATTTCTCTTCCAACGAATCATGGTGAACATCCAAATGTGAAAATGTGGTAGAAATAATCTATTGATTCATTCATTAGGAAATTATAACCATAATTATGTAGTTTTTAATACCCATTAGATGCTTTTAAAAGTATCCATGACACTATAAATATATTTTATATCTTCTAGTTTTCACAGAATAAAAATATACAGAGTGTTGTCTACTGTTTGGATAATATGGTAGATCAATGGTGGAATATTAATAAGAATATGAAGAGAAAACAAGAAATTGAATCCATGATGTGGGATGAGTTTCAGTGATTATTTTTATGTCTGTAAATTCCTCATATTCATTATTTATAAATAGACATGGAACTTGTATATCATATGTACTGGAGTGATGAATATGTCAGCGCCTATGAAAAAAATTACAATACACGCAAGGTACACTTCATGTATTATAATTTATCATCAAATAATGGTTGATAGAGTTTTCAGTGGATTGAATACCAATATCCAATTTGAATGAACCATAAGAGAATTTTAATCCTATAAATAAATCCTTCAGTGTTAACTAAAAGTGGATTTGGAAGAAAAAAACCCTATTGGTTCTAGTGTTAAGAACAATGATAATGGGGTTCCTCGAAAAATCAACTGATATGTGATGAGGATATAAGAAAAAGTTTAAAACTAACAATTTCAAAAATAATAGCCAAGAGAACATAGGTTAGTTCATGAAAAGAAGATGATAGTGATTCATGTGTTGGAATCCTAAATAACCGGAAAAATGTTGAAGTGTTGTGATGAGAACCGTCAATTAATTGACAAGAGGTAAAACTCAACATAATTCACCACCCAAACATTAGTTTTTATAGTGTATAAATTTTGTGAGTTACATGAATCAATACTCTAATCCAAGTTCTTGTATGGAAAAAAATCCACAATAAATCACAGGAAAAATGTAAAATGGAAATCTTATGCATCACAATGGATAAATAAAATTAAAATATATTGTGAACACATATCTTCCCCTCCATAGATATTAATTTCTTGTTTGAATTTGTATGAATAATCCCAATGAAAATATTATTATTTATACTTTATAGAAATTCATGAGATTATCTCCATTTAAATAAATTATTGATCTATAAAATCACATATTATTTTATATCAGTACAAGGATGGACCCATTGTTTCCAAAGGAAATTATTTTTCTATAACATAAAATATTATTTTAGGAATAAAATGTGAATATTCTTTTTGAATGGTCATAACATTAACCATATATGAAATTGTTTATCATAAACATAATGATAGGTTTTAGAGATTAAATTACGATATCCCTATATAGAGATTTGTCTATTTTGTATAACCAAATGGAAAATATTTTATGTGTAAAATTACTAAATATATGTTAAATGGATTATCATTCTATCTTTTGATCTCATGAATTATTATTGGATAATGAACAAAAAATTCAACATCTTTCTTGGAGTATGTGAATAAATGGAATGTGATCAAGGCACAACCAAATGGTGAGATTGTGTATATGAAATGAAATGGAATTAGGAAAGAATATCTTATTATGTAAATCCATCATATATAGGACAAAGGACTTGAAAAAACAATCAAGTTATCCTCCATTTTTATGAAATTATTGTCATTTCCCAAGCATATTTGAGTTATGTATTTGTGATCATTAACTCTCCCATAACCATGTTCACTATTTTTCTCCATAAGAAAATAATAGTTAGATTTCTCTTCTATAAACATGTTTTGAATCGCCTCCTTTTTTCCTTATGTGGAGACCTATTTAGGTGTTCATTTGGGTAACCTTTATGTTTCAAAAATTCCCTTTTTAATGGATATTGTAGTTTTCTTTTTTACGATTTTGATATCTCATAATAATACATTATATTTTTTGAACTATTGATATCCTAGAATAATTTTGATGTAAAAAATTTGTTTAGGTGGGTTTGAATTAAACACAGTTTATTTTTTTGAAATATCATTTTCAGATTAATTTAATCATATCGATATTATTCATTTAAAGAAACACTGAATATAGATATTGTTATATGAAGGCACCCACATATTCATTCTTTTAACACAACACAGTGTTGATTATTCACTATATGAATCACATAAATTAAATGTAGGTACACAAAACAATATGTTATTCTTATATTAAACATAATTTCAGGTTCCCTTTGTAGATTTCATTACAAGAAAGACCTAGATTTAAAAAATATAATGTGATATAAATATTATTTTTAAAATATTATTACTATTTTTACCAAACCATTATAATGTTGTATATTAATAATATTAATTATATAATGAGAATGTGATTTATAAATTTATATATGAATAATTATTTTTCATCTAATTTTCTAGAAATTATAATAAAAACCTTCTCAAAATATAAGAAATCATTTTCTAGAGAACTATATCTATGAAATCAAATATACATTAGCAATATTAATCAATTAAAAATAATTAAAATTTGTTTAAATGAGATATATATATATATATATATAACTATTATATTCAATCAACTACAAAATATTCATGTTGTGTGTTTTCTAGAAAAAAAAAAGATAAGTGTAAAACCTTTTTTACGCCTAAAGAAATATATTTTTCTAAAAGGTAATTTTACACCCTTTTATGTTATATACAATTAAAATATACATATTCATAAATTTTTAATTTTTAATTGAAAAAATAAAAATCATTTTTAAATGAGTAATATAAAAATTATCTTTGGTTTATTTTTTAGTAATTTTTTTGAGATGTAATTATTTTTTTATGAATAGTGAATAACCATGAATTTTATTTGAAAAATGATTTTTAATCTATTTTTTAAATATTAAAATTATATTTTAAATTGTTTTTTATTTTTATATATATAATATTTATATAAATTAATTCAATTTAAGACAATTTAAACAATTTCAAATTAACATGGTATATGAATATTTTTAAAGAATCTAATCATTTTTACATTAAAATCCCATTGTTTAGTCTCATTTTTCAGATTTATTTTTAATTTTTTTATCTAAATTATGTATTTATAATATGGAAAAACTGATTAAATATTCATAATTTTAATAAGATAAAATTTTTAGTAATGCTAAATAATATTTTGAACTAAGATATTATTCAAATTAATTAAAATTTATTACCACAATTATAGTAAAAATGAGTTTACATCATAGTTTAAAATTTCGTAAAAGGGTAAAATCAACTAGAAATATTTCAAAACGTTATTAGAGGTCCATATTTCTCCAATATATTAACTTTTAAATAATTTTACTATTATATAAGGCACAATATGTTAGTGAGACCTCTCAATAGTGTTTATAGTTTTTTAATTTACAAAAATTCCACTCATCATCCACTATAATAAGGAACTCATCCCTTCTCACTTATTCAAAAATATAAATCCATTTGTTCATCCAAAAAAATAAAAAAAACATGAACAGAAATTGTTTCCCTTAATATTAGAATCCTCATTTTGGTTAGAAATCCAACCAAGTAAGCCCTTTGTTACAAACCATAATGAATAACCTAAACAAGATGTAACATTCATCAATTTGGATTTATGTTTTAACACTTTATCAACCCATTAATTTATTATTATTATATGATTATATAATAAAATAATTATCCTAAATATTCTGGTATTTTTTTATTCTATGGGTTGTACTAATTCCTACACACACTTCCATCAAATCGGTAAATGACTTACCATTCACGTGCACGATGGACTACCATGTTATTAAACAATGTCATTCTTTTTTCGATTTCCAACTATCATGGATGGTAATTATGATGGAAATAATGTTTTTATAAGATATATATGATATTTATGGGGTACTTAGGAATCTTTAATTATTATATATAACATAACTTTAGGCTTTACATTTTGTTTGGAACATGATAACTTAATTTGTGGTTGTGTGGACTACCCCATCCTTAAAGGGATGTGATTCATTAAAACTATATATGGAATGTATTAAGGATGAAAGAGTAAATAAATATATTTTATAAGAAATAATAATGATAAATTTTTTTTAATATATAAATATATATATGTAAACATATATTTATTTTACATTCATTCTTTCAATACGAAAATAAAATGAAAACATCATTCATGCATACATACAACCTAACGTCTCCATGAACGGAGTATTAAATTTCATATTTATATATTTTATAGATTATAAAAAATAACAATATAGGTAATATATAGGATATTTATATCATTTTTTACAATCTAGAAAAAATAAGTCATAATCTATGCTTGAGGATCAAGAATAGCAGGTCAAAACAAATACAAAAGACACAATGGTTATTACATAAAATATAACATTGACCTCAAATTTTTAAAAATTAGTAATATAAAGACATAATAAAATCATATATGGTATTATATATATATATATAAATATTTCATTCAAAAATTTATGAAACCTTATATTTATTATATATTATGTTTTAACGTGTGTGAATAAATTCCACACTAAATGTAAGGGTTTTCTCGTCTCAATTTTATTTTGGTGAGATATATGCTAAATGAACCATTTATTCATGTTTTTTGAGGTAGATAATTAAAATTAATGTTTCATATTATCATTCCCAATAATTATATTTTTATTTATATATTTTTTATTATATATATTTTATGAGGTTTATAGTTCTAAATTTACCAAAAAGGTTAAGTAATTATTTCTTAATTTCCCATCATTATCATACATGTCTTATTATGAACCTATTTTATTCTATGAGGTGGATATAATGATTTTAAAAATTTTATATCATGAATATATTTATTTTCATGTTATTTTATTGTTTACATAATTGTATTCTTTCATGGTTCTTATGAATCAAAATTAAAAATGTTGTAACAATTTATAGCAACAATTTCGTTATTTATCATGATTCATTATGGTTATGATTCCATTGATGAATTATTATCATCAATCTCTCAATAAATCTCATTATTTTTTCTGTAATCTATTTATTTATGATTTTATAATGTAGTTGTACTATTTTCCAATATTTGGTACTTAATATAATTAAAAAATTCTTTTAAAGAATATATGAAATTATCTATCTCTTCAGTCTGAAATATCCTTTCTTTTAAAACCATTCTATCCAATGTATATGGTTCAAAAAATGATCTAATATTATCATATGATATTTATAAATCAATTTTCTTATGTTTATACTTTTTAAAAAAATGGGTGATTCTAAATGTAATCTTCTTGCCATTTCCAATCGAGGCACTTATCTAAACATTTTATGGTGTAGTAAGAATGTTTGGATTGTATGTAATTATTCGCTATCATGACAGTCATTTCATTATATATTTTTTATTTTTTCGAAGATATTTTTAAAGAAAAATGATTTCATTTTTTTATCTTTAATAGTTATTCTAAATCATATTTAAATATTCTTTTTTATGTTTTCCAAATTATATTTTGAAATAAATGGATTTCAATTATTTAAATGATTATTTTAAAAGCATTCAAAGTTGTTTTCATGGAAAATTATTTTAAAATTGATTTATTATTTAAAACATGTTTTCATAGGTGACTAATATATGTTACTCAAGAAATGTTTTAAATTATTTTTGCATCTTACATTATATGTTTATAATGTTTTTATGAGAGGAATGGTTTTTGAAAATATTTTATGTTTCAAACATTATTTTTTTAAAATAATGGTTACATCCCTTATGAAAAAATCCAAATGATATTTCAAAATAATCCTCCATATAATATGTTATCACTTGATATAGGTTCTGATTTTTTTTGTGAAATGATCTTAGGGAACCAATCTTATTCTTTATTCGAATATATTATGTTTATGTTGAAAAGTTTCTTAAGAAACTTATTTATCTTCCATATAACATGATAAAATTATTATGAAATTTTAATAATTTCATTTCATATTATTGGATCAAATGATTATAAAACACGTATCTTTTCCATAGGTTATGATTGGTTAAAGTGTTTATAATTCCCGTTCAATTCATGGGTAATTATATTATGAATTTTTGTGATATTTTTTCATGTATAGTTATTATTTCAAAATTTATTGGTGGGACCCATATCTCTATCCAATGAATTGGGGAAAAAATATACCGATCACTAGAATATATGATAATCTTAAACCTGATTATTTGTTGAGAATGTTATGAGTGAACCTGATTACATGTTCACAATGTTAACCTTGAACATAATTACATGTTCACAATGTTATTAATGGAATTTTTTTCAGTTCCATTTATAAATGTGTGAACCAAATTATAAGATCACAATTCTTTTTATGAACCTCATTACATGTCCACAGTGTAATTCATGGAATTGGTTTCATGTACTTTTGTTTTTGCATACACATGATGCCATGTTCACAATGTTATGCATATATACCATTACATGTTTGTAATGTTATGAATGGACATGGTTCCATGACCATTAGTTTTGCCATTAACTTAATTACATGTTCACAATTTGTTTCATAAGCCTCATTACTTGTTCCCAATTTGATGAGTGATCTGGATTACATGTTCAAAATATTATGTGTGGACCTAGTTGATGTCTATTTGATTAAATGAGGGATTGATTTCATTTCCTAAACATAATTAGACAACCAATATCTATTTGCATATTTTTTTAATGTTATAGTTTTATGTGTATGCCACATGCCTATATTTTATTACAATGTTATTATCTCATACATCATGATATTTTAATTCCTTTAAATTATTGTATTATAAAAAACTAATATTAATTCCATTATTTGTATTGTTGATATTTGATTTATTGGGTATGATATTCTAATGATATGATCATGTTCTAATACCCTTATGATTTTATATATCTCTTGCTTACACTATTGAGTATCTAAGTTAAACCCTTTCTTATGACTCCCATTCCTAGGTTATGAAGAAATGTTTTATCGTGGAATAAAAAATTTAAGATATTCATGAGATAAGATGAATATATCTCACCATGTTAGAAGATTATTCATCTAGTATTCTAATGAATTTAAACAATGACTTTCCTCATGAAAAATTTTTGTAATACACAGAATATTTATCTAAATTGATTCAATGTCCAATAATGTTATATCATGTTCACTATATTAGTGAATTCCATTACTCCCATTTTTTTATAAAATGTTTTATTAAATGAAATTGTGTGATTAAATGATTTTATTTATATGTGTGGAACTAGGATTTATATAAATTATTTTCCCCTTAGATTTGGAAAAATAATCTTTTTAAAAGAATTGTCAAAAATGATTATGAAAATATTTTTAGAGAATGATATATCAAAATGATTTGAGGAAATTATATAGATAATATAGAACATGGGAATCAATATTTACATAGGTTTATAGAGTAGTAATAGGCCTGAATAGATATTTATGGGATTGATAATGTTTCTTTCCACTACACCCTAGGTGTGTTCCATTATAGACGTATTAGAATTTTTGGGAAGGTTAAATTTTTTGGGTGTTCCACTACACTCCAGAATCCACACATATGTCTAGTGGGTTGATGCATGTATTATTTTCTATTTTTTGTAAGATTTTCCATTCTCTCCTGGACTTAGTAGATCATTGGTGTGATGCTACCTATTTCTTTTAGCCAATTTTAGAAATTTTAGTTTTATTATTTTGTTGTACTACCTCAGATTTGATACCATATATTATGCATGTGTTGGATTCAATTGAAATATCTATTTATATATATAATAATGGGTTTGGAACTGATTTAAATATATTATTTGGAAATGAGGAAACTAATAAATTAATTTTTATTCCACAATTTTGATATAGAAACTAAAAAACATTATATCATTCATTTTTTTATTTACAGTAGGGAATAATTGGATTAATGTTCAGTGACGTGGTATATAATACATGGTTGGTACCCTAACAATCCTACTAGCCCACACCATGCATAACCCTTCGGTGTTTGGTAGATTAGGTTATTAATTTCAATATAGGGAAATGAAATTAATTGTAAATAGGTGTAGTGATGTTTTCTGTTAGTTGGTTTTTGGTAGCTCAATGGTGAGAGTATAGTAGATTACCCATAATATCAAATGAAGACTATTTGACTACCCGTTTATTATAATCTTCATTTACAGTTTTAATTTTATCATAGATGTTATTTTGATAACATTTTATTTGTATATATTTCATTGTTCACTTTATATTATGAAATATATTTTTTTAATGTTTTTCTCCATTGTTAATTTATATAAATGTGTATATATGTCATGTTTTCTACATCCAGTTTGGATAAATTGTCCCCAGTGTTTTTTTATTTCGATGATCATTTTTTGATCCCATAGGGATCCAAAATGGCTAATGGGTATGTGTAAATTCAGATTGTGTACCAGTTTGAGAGGGTATTCAGGTCTAATTAATCATAGGATTGGTACATATGATATTTGTTTTGTACTATTAATGTAGTAGTTATGAAAAACAAAACATGAGTTTCTTATAGAATCAATTGGGGTTAAAAACATGATGAATTTTTTTAATGGTTTTAAAATATTCATCTTATTATCATAAATTATATATCGATTCATCATCAACACATGATTACAATAATTTTTTACACATGAACAATTGTATGAAAAAAATCTAATAGAGTATGAATTTTACTATACCCTACCAAATAATAAATATAGATTATTACGGGTTTTTTTTATAGAATAATGTTTATAGGAATATATACACATACAAGTTAAAAAAAGATATATTTTACATATGAATAATGGGTACGTGGGGGATACAATTGAAGAATTATTACCTAGATATTTCCACTAATATATGTCTTGTGGACCGTCACATGATAATTCAAATACTTAGAGGTTTATTATTATATTAAATACATATTATCTAAGGATAGTGAGACACCTATAATTGGATCTTTAATACATTTATTCACTATTTTCCAAATTTAAATTAATAAATATATCTAGTTTTTGGCGTTTGAGTGTGTTTTTTATTCTATTGTCTACTGGAAAGAAATAAATATAACATTTTTCTACTTATAAGAAAATTTTGTATGTTAGTCAAATATTATAAATAAACAGAATAAATTTAAGGGTATGCTAAATTGAGTCGCATATTATGAGTTAAAATATTTTAAATTATAATAAAATAAATCATTAATTAGTTTGGTGATTTATATTTGATCATTTTATCTAGTTAGCGAGTAATTGTTCCAAAATCATGATAGGATAAGATAGAAAATACTAGATTTATGTGTTTTATGTTTATTGATCGCACAATATCATATATATTGATATAATATATGATAGGAATAAATGTCAATGAAACAAATAATAGTGTACATGATCATATAGATATGTGAGTATGTTCGATGAGGATCACACTAGATTCAACTGTTAGTATCTGTATAAAAAATAAATTTCTATTATATTGACAGTATATTGCTTCTATGAGATTAGTATTTCATATCTAGTTTTAATGACACAAATTGTGTTAGGGTCACTTCTTAATACGGATATATATATATAGAAAATGTGGTCTATCTAAAAATGATGATTTTTAACGAATGTACAAATAAAAGAGGGTTTAAATGAATTTTAAAAGAGGTTGGAAAATATTTAATAATTACACTCATTTTGTATTACAAGTGGGTGATTTTTTTAAGTTAACTGAAATTTTTAGAACAATGTAAATATGATGGAATGGTCTATAACTGACATCACAATTATCATGAATATGAATCAGGTTGTAACATATTCTTTAGTATATAGCATGAATTGAATTATAATAAATGAGATGGAATTTTTAGATCACCTCATTCATTTATTTTTTCAATGAATAAACACTAATTGATAGTTATATTTAGGTTCTATTGGATGACACAGTATATATTTCATTATTGGGGATAGTCATCCTTTAATTAAGAGTTACATTGATAGAAACAAAATTGGATTTTAACATCTCCTATTATGTTTGAGATAATACTAACACATATATGATACTTTATTACACCTGAAATTTCAGTTATTATGGGGTCAAGGATTATGAACCTCGTTCTCTTTTGTGATTTATCATCAGATGTTCATGGATCCAATGTTTGGTTTCCTCTGCATAGAGACATGTTTAATATGTTAACATCCTATAAGAATCATTATCAAATTTAAAAGATCAATGAAATATGGGGAAGCTATGGATATTTAGTATTTTGAGGTATGCATCATTATCCTCTATTTTTCTAGATATATTTGAATAATTTATTCATGGTGGTAGATTTTCCTCTATTATTTACTCCACCTATTCTTCCCATGGTTATATGATGATCAAAAAATTTCATTACATTAATAACCCAAAAAAATAATTAAAGGGATGAGGTACAACTTGTACCATACAATATAACATTATTAGGATCTAATATGGATCATCGATTTGATGTATGATTATATAGGCTCAAACATATTTTAGAGGATGTTCACCTTGTAAATAAAAATTCCATAGAAAACATTAGATTTATAAAAAGAGAAATGGGTTGTGATGATTTTATCATGATTAAATTCAACTCATAATGGTAAATAAATTAATCTAAATATAATTAAATGTTATGAAAATTATATTTTATTATGGAATGGTGCTCATTTATGAGTAATACTCATGATCACTTTCATTTTATTTAGGGAAATTCCCTTTTTTATGTTTTTTATTGTGAATTACTACTAAATCATTATAATTTTCAATTTCTTATTGAATTATAATAAAATGGGATAAAATAAACAAACAAACCATATTAAGATATATGATCATTCCAAAATAGCAAAATCAAATTATATTAATACGAATAATCGCTATAAAATACAATTTAACTTAAATAATTTTATTCTATATTTTATCATCTAATCTAATATGTTAATGCTTTATTAAATGATTGAGCATATATCGTATATAATAAACACATTTATAATGTATTTTTATTAAATACTTCAAAGAAAATATTGAAATTATTTCAAATATGGGAAATTATTATATGATTGAATACATGATCCCACACAATGAAAAAATATCATAATTGTAGAAATATATTTCAAACTACATCCGTGTAAATATATACTACAAACTAACTATAATTTTAGAATATAATTCAATAAACTATCCTATAATTCATGGTGACATGGTCAAACAAATTATTTACATCCCCTTTTGACTTTGATATTGTTCCAACATGATCACCCCTAGTAAATCATAAGATGGTAATTATATTATAAAAAAATTATCTTACAAAATATTGGATTCCTTCCTCTACATATTACATTAGCCTTCACCTCCACTATAAATTCTTATAGTATTTTTTAAATGGTCACATATTTTTATATATTGATTTATATATGGTATTTAAATTCTAATGTTTTGAGATTGTGGTTCATATCCACACCCCCAACATGGAATTTAATTAAATACATATACCCTATAATATTATACCAGTACCCCTCGAAAATGATATTATCCTTCAGTGAAATAATAGTATTTTTTACTAACCACTTGATGGGATTATTCTTCATATCCAAAGGTATTTATTTTGGTTTTTGGACTTCAAAAGAGATGTTTCTAAAATATTTTCAGTATCGGTGCTGTATCACCATAACATTTGTTTTTGGATTGGAAAATGCTAAATTTTATCAAGGATAATTCTTAAATGTTTCACTATTAACATCATTATTAAATAATGTTGGATGAAGTATTATACACAAGAAATGATGTTCCAGGAAATTATACTCTTTCATTGAACTATATCCTCTTCTTTCTCATCTATATCGTCTCATCTATTGAAACAATCTATATTGATAACAAACACTATCATATTCTTATTGATATTAACTTTACCAAAAATACCATTAAACACTAAAACTCACACTCATTCACCTATAATATAATAGAGAAATTATATAGGTTCCAATTAGATAATTTTTTTTATTAATTTATTATATCATAAAAAATTTAGAATTTACCAAAAAATATCCTGACCTGTAGAAATTCTCTAGATTTCAAGGAATTATTATATTTTACCATAATTAAAAATATTATTTTCAACCAATGCATAAAAATTATACAATCAATAAAAATATACATTTACAAAGAAATATGTTTTAGTAATTAAATGTACAATATTATAATGATTATTTTATAATGATTTTAATGATTTTAAACAAATATTCATCTGGTATGTTCTGGTATTTTAATAAAGACATATTTAATGGTAACTGTTCTCTTAACTATAAAATATTAAAATATTTTCAATTCAAAATTGATATTATCATAATGTTGGGTTCTAGTTCATATCATATAAAGCTTATTTGATGTACAATCAAAATAATCATTAAAAAGGAAAATTTTTTATATTTAATATGATGTACATTAAAATAAAAACAAGATACCATAATATTCATTATTTGATATGCCTAAAAATTAATTTTTCTATGATAAAGAAAATAATTACCCATTATATTAATGTTTACCTCATTGATTTATAACATAATTATAATATGATGAAAAAATAATTCTTTTCCTGACAATCATGTCCTTTTATAATAGTATATAAAAAATAAATAATGAATGAAATGCAATTAAACGGTGATATAAATCCCAATAAAATTATATTCTTGTGTCAAAACATGGAGGATTATATATATAATTGTAAAATTAAATTAGATAACCACATTGACATAGTAACATATATTCAAAATTCTGTGATGTTATTCTATGATTGAAATTTTTATACAAAACACTATTAAAATCAATTAATCTATAACTTCAAATTTATTACAAAATTTAGGAAATTTTATTCATAAAAACCATAACACATTTTCACATGTTATTTTTATGAAATAAATTACTCAAATTTTTTAATAATTTAGTTAACCAACTGAAAAAAGTGTAGTATCAAATCTTTATTTCATATGTTCATACATTCAATGAAAATGATGAAAAATAAAAATATATTACTAACAATAAAACCATATATCTATACTTGAAAATTAATAATGAATAATAAATAATCATCACATGTGGACTACAGACTCATACATTATTTTACCACATCATGTTAGGAAATATACCATGTTAATATTAGTGTATATAAAATATTCTGTAGAAATAATTTCATGAATTTCGTGTTTTATTTTCAAAAACCATTTAATTCTAAAAAAATTCCTATATAAAAAATTCTTATATAAGATCATGTGTGATATTTTCAATTAAAAATGACTCTTATTTTTTAAAATATAATCATTATAAATGTACAATATCATTATAATCAACTATTCTATAAATGATATAGGTTGTTTTGTTCTGTTTAATATTAACCAAATATATCCTTTCATAGTCATGTATATATATATATATCTACCATCACATTTTAGGTAAAAAATAATGTCTTTCTATAATAGATTGTAAATTTCCTAAAATAATATTTTTGTTTATTTTTTATTCAAAAATAAAAATAAAAAAATATACAAAAATTTAATCATCTGAAACAATATGAAAATAACTAGTCACACACCAACATAATTTCATCAATATTTAATATGTTACTTAGTTGAGGGATTGCATTTAATTACCAACATAGTAAATAAAAAATATATGATATATAAAATAAATCAAGGTAATAATCATTATAATCTAACACACATTGATTTCTCAATTATATTTTTTGAACATAGGATACAAATCCAAATTTTATAGTTTACCTCTTATCAATACTATTGAATTAAGAATTTTGACTTTTATATAATATGATCCCAAATTATAAATATGACATATGTGTATAAAAACTAATATTTTTACTCAATTTGGTTGAAATTGATAAAAAAAAATTCAATAAATTTTCATTGATTTAGCACTTATGGTAATCATCTCATGTACTATTAACTAATTTTTTCTAGGAAAGAAACAAATTTTATATCACCCATACAATTACTTATATTGTGGAAATTATTATATCTTATTTAATGATATATGTAAAACACATTATATAGAATGTTGAAATATAATTTTTTATTTATAATAACATCATAATACATTTTCGTTGTAAATGTTACATATCATGAATAACAACAGGACAAATAAAATCTATAATCTACACACAATTTTTTAAATCAACAATGAATCAAATATTTGTATAATATATATCGAACCCTTATGTTAATGTTACACAATTATATTTTTTCAATTTATTTTATTCAATACCATATATGTCAAACAATGCAATCATTATATCACCCCTAGAAAAAATTATATTTGAAAACTACTATCTTGAAGGGATTACTTCTAAATATTGGTTATTTTATAAATCCATAGTATAAATATAGATTCATTGTTTTCAAAATGAATCATTCTAATAGTAATTATTCATGTAACATTATAAATTATAATATGTAATTATTATCATAAAAAATATCTTCACTAGAGATAGTTTTTTATGTATCCTCAGTCTAATATACAATCATTTTTGAAGTGATTTTAGGAATACTCTCTTCTCATTAATCAAATATTTAGGATTATATGAACAAAATTTAAGAAATTGAATCATCATTTTGATATATTAATTAGAAAAATGATATGACATTAACCTTAAATTTATCCCAAAAATTATATACATATAATCATATTTATAACATCCCATATATTTTTAGGTATTGTTCATGATGTTGTAAAATAACTTATATGTGGTTTATATGTAACACCTAATTTTTATCATGTCATTATTGTTATAGAGAGACATAAATTTTACGATATATAGAACAAAATAACATTATTAACGAATAAATGATATTACTTATGTATCTAATCCCTCTATCTATAGAATATAATTAAATATTATTATATTTTTTCCATATAATTCCTTTAAATGCGACTTATTTGATTTCTCTATTGTAATCTATTCTATCACATTTTAAATAAATGTATTATTCAAAAGAACAAAATTTTTATTAAATCAATCTTTATGAATTATAATATATGAAATATTTTTTATTAATGGGATAATTTTCACTAGGATTAATTTACCTAATAAGGTATTTATAAGCTCAAAAGCATATATTTTTTTCAAACTTTTATGTATTTAATCTATATAGTACATAAATAAATAAACATAATCTAACTAAAACACATTAATACTATAGTTAAATCATTATTGGTTTCTATAAAACCATTTATCATATAATACACTAATCATGGAATTAGTTATCATTATAAATAAATTGATATGATATGAATTTATTTGATCAGGAACAATAAATATATATTTTAGAAAAAATAATCCATTAGTTTTATGAAATATATTTTTTCTGACTTTTTTACTTTATTTTCAAAATCATGATTATTTAAAATCATTTATACTCATGAAAATATTTAATATCAGGTATAATAAAATAATTATTTTTTGGATTAATTAGAGCACGTTTCTATATAATGTGTTATAATTATTCATGAAGAAAATATAAGATCTAAAAGAAATTGTATAAATACAATCTATCCTTTTTTTCATAGACTCATTCATATTTTCTATGTAATAACACTATATAAATTCCATTAAGTGAATAAATTAGGTATTTAATGGGGTTATTAAAATATATTATGAAAGACTATAAATTTCACATTGATTAATTATTTTATTTATTAACAATTATTCAAAACAAGACATAGAAAAAACTTTTCTCAAATTATTTATAATAAAAACAGTTCAGAAATATACTTTTTAAAATTTATTACATAGTTTATCAAAAATGACTATGGGAGTCGAGTTAATTGATGAATTTTTGTGGTTTTATATTTGTTATAAAGTATTTAGGAGTATATTTATAAACATTTTATAGATTACTAAAAGGTATAAGATTTCATAGTTATTCAAAAATGATATTCATTATAGTTTTAGAAATTGATTCAAATTAATTTATAATTATTTTAAAATGCATACATCGTGTTATACATGTGTGAATTATAATATTTTTTTAGATATATTATAATCATTGTAATTTATAACATGGATGATAATCACTATTCTAATTAGATAAATTTGAGGTATTATAGAAGAACATGAATGATCATGAATTTATTTAAGATATTTTATGATAATAATTATCAATGTTTTTTGTTGGATTTTAATAAGGTATATATCTAGTGAAACATATTTTCATTAAACACTTTCTTATATTCATGAAACAGATGTGAAATATTCATAACATAAGAATTGAGTTATTTTAGTATTTTAATATGTTTTGTGAAATGGTTTTCATATTGTGTGGTATGAAAATATTTTTTCATTAATTTATTAATAAAAAATTACAAAACAATGTTATATATATATGAGGGATTAATAGGGTTATTATTTCTATAAGAATTTGATTTATTAATTTTTTTTAATATTCATAATTTAATAGTAGGAGATACTCTATGTTATAATAGTATATCAAAAAATATTATGAGAGTCCTCACTTAAATAATGAAATAAGGTTACATAATATATTTTGATGATTTGTTTTCTATATCAATAAACAAAATTATACTATATAAATTATAAAATATTTCTAATGATTATAATGTTTATATTTAATGATAGAGAAACAGTATACATTTTGGTTTTTAAATTTTTAACTATCTATATGATATTATGATAATGATATAATTTCATTATATCATTTAATGATATGTACTGAATTTGTCATTATATCAACTTCATTAATAAAAAAATAACACTATTAGGAAAATAGGAGACAACTTAGATAAAGATTCCATTTTGATATTATGATATTATCTTTTAAAAATATAAAAATAATATATCTATAAATTTTAATATAAAATTATTTCTTTCCCAGAAACTATGGAAAATAATTATGGAAATATATTATTAAATCCCTACTAGTCATGAAGGATTAAATATATGACTTAGTGATCATCCCATATTTTATAATAATCATTCTCATTGTGATTTTTTATATATTTTTATTTATGTGATATTCTAGTTTTGGAATTTATAGGTTTTCAATATTATTTATCATGGATTATAAATCTATATAGATAATTAAAATTTAAATCCCCATATAAGTGGTTTAATTACGTATTTATATGACTCCGTAAATTGAAAAAACATAGTAACTGATAGTCATGGAAGTCCTTATAAGTACCATTATTAGTTTTCTTTTTTAATCATTTTATATTTGGTAAAGGGAAAGTTACTAATATATCAAGGGATAACTTTCTACGTAAAAAATAACTATAGTGTTATTAAATATAATTTTTAAAAATATTAAAATTGATTCATTATGTACTATGAAAACCAAACATATTGGCATTTTAATATCACTATTCAACCCAAAAATCCAAATTAGATCTAGATTGGATCTTCCCAAATTGGATATTTTTAATTACATTATGTTTTTAAATTTGACAATATTGGTAATTTTAATTTGGTCAACATTATACAAGTTATATCGATTAATAGAAAATATAATTTCAACATGAAGGAATGTAATATTTTTTATAGGATAAAATATATTTTATATATTTAATATTTCATTTACTCTAACAGAAAATGATTTGGTGATTACTCCAACTGTTTGGAAGAACACTAACAGCGATTGAAAAACATGAAATATTATTATGAATTTTTTAAATGAAAAAAATTTAATTATGGTATCTTGTGTAAATATTTCAAATGATATATTAAAAAAATTAAAGAATATGTATAAGTTAAAGAAGAATGTTTAAGATTTAAATCATTTTTTAACAAAACTATATACCAAAAAATTTATATATTTTTGTGATGAACCATTGTACATGTTTATCAAAATATTCAATTAATGTGTATGAACTAATGGATGATATGTTGAAATACATATAAAATCAGATATTTGGAAAATATTTTTCAATGAATTTATATTATTTTATGTTAACAATTTATTAAAATTAAATTATAAATATCTCAATTTAAAATCTATAGTTTATCACCACCATATTCTATTTAAAATAATGGGAGGGAGATTGATAATTTCATGGAAAAATATAATAGAAAAATATAAACATTTTGATTAAATGAATGGTTATAATTTTAATGAAATAAAATTAGGGATACTATAAAATTCTCAACATTGTGATTGTGATGTTGACATTGATAATATAATGAGCATAAATTCTAAATACCTCATAATTTTTCAAATAGATTATATATTCCAACATCCTTTTTAAATATATAACTATAATGTAAAGAGAAAATTAATATTTATTGACGAGTGATGAAAAATAATAAATTTGATAATGATATATGAAAAAAATATAACTCATGAAAAAAATAAATAGAGACCTAAAATACAAATTAATATGCTAAAGGAAAATTTTCTTTTTTCCATCCATTGATAAGGATTTTCATGGTAATTTTTTATTATTTAAATGTATTATGGGATTAGAAATGAAGTTTAACACCCCATATTTCCAAGTAATATATTTCATAAAAATATACTAATATTTTAAATGTATCACTATATTGATTTTCACAAAATATATTAATATAATAGAAATATCTATACACATATTCTTTTCATATGTAGATCCCATTATTGGATTCATGTTTTTCATAAAAATTATAAATCATTTTTAATAACATTAAATTTTTATTAAAGTGGTTTTATAGAAAATATTTTGACAACTAAGAATTCGATAGACTAAAATAATATACTATTTACTATTAGTTTAATTTGTAAAATTTTTTATATAAATTTTTTCGGTATATGTTTTACTAAATTATTATTTTTCCCTTCAAAACATTGATTGAATTATTTTCGGATAAAATTAAAATATAAAATATTTACTATATATATATATATATCATTATTTATATGAATAATATTTTATTATTACTTAATTGTTATATAATATAGTTAATATTGTTTTTTTAATGCAAAATTTTAATTGAAATATTTATTCATTAATTACCTACAATGATTAATGTAGTAAAAATTTATTCTCATTTCAATTATTCAAAATATAAATTAAACATAACTATAAGTTTAATTATGTAAAATTAATTTTATTTCGTGTATTGATAATAATTTATAAAACATTAAATAATTAATTAAAAATTAAACTCATTAAAATAATTAATCCTGATTATCAAACCATTTTATTATTAATATTTTTTTTAATTAATAAATGCTATAGAATTTGTTGGGTGTTCTGCTTAGGCCTAGAGGTGTCCAGTAGTGTTTTGAGGAATTCTTTACAAAAAAAATTCAATTTATCTTCTATGTCACAAGTGAAAACATCCTCACTATAGACATCATGGTCATATGTGCCTCACAGTCATAATTGACCACATGGTTCATGGTGACCTACCAGTTGCAAGTGACCTCACAGTAAAAGGTCACATCATGGTCATAGGTGACCTAAGTATCCTGAGTGACCACATAATCATAGGTGGAATCCCCTTAACATTTGGTGTCACTATAAAATATTCCCTTAGGTTAATAGGTTGCATCAAAATCTCACTTTGGATAATGGTATTGGGTGACATCACAATTGAAATTGGCCTCACAATCGTAGGTGATCTCCCGATCAAAGTTGTGTTTTGGTCGTAGGTGTCCCCACGGTGTAGTTTGAACACATAATCACTTGATTTTCTCATTCCATATGTTGGATTAATTTTATAATGTTGGTTTCATAGTAACATAATCTATTATCATATTCATAGTTGTGTCTCATGGGAAGATCATTAACTATCACATTTTTGTTTCCAAATTTTCCATTTTATCGTAGAATTATATAAATTTGAAATTTTTATCATTAAAATGGTTTTAGTTCCTCAATTTAAATTAAATGTTTTTTAACAAAGGATATTTTTATCCATTAATTATTAAAATATTGATTATAATATATTTATTCCCCATTTATATTAATTGAAAATAAAATGGTTAACACGAGAAATCTATGGGAAATGTGTATCTGATATCAAAATAATGGTACCAATTTAATTTGAGTCATCCATTTTTTCAATCACTTAGGAAGGAAAATAATATTATTCTCGAACATAAAATAGTTACCTTCATCTCTCGATACACTCCTTATATATATTTATGGGCACGTTTAACAGTTTGATTCGTATGCTCTTTTCAATGTAATAGGGTCACATAATAGGTATGGAATTTTTCTATTTCATTTTACTCATTCTCTACACAAGTTAAAATGTTATTTAATATATTATAATTAAATAAAATTGGTAGTAAACTCAAATTCGTATTCCCTTGTATCAATATGGAGTATTTGGGAACCTCCTATAATGGAAGGGGGTCCATTTATTCTTATTTTATTATATAAAATTGTGATGTTATTTTTTTATCGATTTGGATAAAATGTTAATTAACTATAATGAAGATAAAACCTAATAAAATAATATAATTGGATTTTTTTGTATGGGGTCATATGTTATTTCTCCATGATATCATTTTGCATCATATATTTTTTTATACTGTATGATATTGATGAATTTTTTATTCCATATGTGTATACTATATGTATTATACTTATGATGAGACATAAAATGTGGTTGTGTTTGGTGTTTATTTATGAAAATGGGTAGGAGATCTATAACACCCAGAGATTTTATGAGAATTTTTTTTATTTCATATGTTATACGCAAAAGAATCTTTCACTACACACAACACTAGCTTGGCTTGTGTTACACGCAAGCGCGACCTACCTCAATAGCGTGTGTAGTACGCAATACCAAGTTTCACTAAACAACGATATATTATTATAATATTATAAACTAGTATTTATGAATAATTTTAAATGAATTTAGAATTTTATAACATTATAATTCATCTTACACATTTTCTAGAATGAGGATTGAAAACAAAATCATTTGTTCGGATAAATGAAGTATTTTAAAAAAATGCAGTTTTACAGCATTTTGATGGCGCACCAATTTTAAATCTAGTTTTTTACATGTTTATAAGTTAAATTTGACAAAATAAAAATATTCTTCTGAATCAAGATATAAAAATTTACTTTGGATAAAATTTTCCAATTGTTCTGGTAACTTTCATATTTTGATGAATAGTAAAAACACGCTATATTTTAATTAAAAACAACTTTTTTCATCGTAATAATTTAAATGGTTAAATTATAAAATTG
Organism: Viscum album; assembly: GCA_963277665.1. Taxonomy (NCBI): domain Eukaryota; kingdom Viridiplantae; phylum Streptophyta; class Magnoliopsida; order Santalales; family Viscaceae; genus Viscum; species Viscum album. The sequence goes on from OY728128.1 coordinate 475,993,531, forward strand.
AATTGTTTTAAAGTATAAATAGAATATATTTTTACCATTTAATATAATTTATTTCATTATAATTAATTTTACATTGAATTCATAGGTAAAACCATTTCAATCGTTGGCAATGTTTTAACTTTTAAAACCCATTTTCTTAACAACGAGATTAATTTTAAATTAATTACTGAAACTTCTGTGTTTTGAATTTTGAAAAATGGATTCCATATTTGTAATAAGGGTGTACAAATTATTTTAAGAGGTTACTTTTATTTTTTTTGATATTATGAATAGTAACTACGGTAATTATTATTTACTGTAGTTAAAGGTAAATAGGGTAATTCAAGGTTAAAAGAATATTATAATAATTCACAATTGCCTTGAAACTTGTGATAACATTATTGGATGAGTAGGGGCCGACCATGGGAATACTTGGGTCGATTTTGGGACCCCATTGAGCCACTTGGTAGTGATAATGACAATTTGGATTAATTAATTTAATGTAAAGACAAAATTGACATTAACAAATATATTTTTGTTATTAATTTTTATAAGTGATAATATAAGTTATATTTTCGACTATAAATAATTATTGGAAGGATAAAAATATTTCCTATATGATGATATTATTTTAATAATTTTTAGACACCCAATCAATTAAATTATTTATGACACAATAATGATGAAGTATTTATCTCATTAATAAATGATTTAAATAAATAAGATTATAATGATTAAAATATTTTCAAAACATTTAAAATTATGATTGGATGATTATATTTATACTACAAGTCATATTATCTTCATCTTTAATGATTTTTGGACCTTTTGAAACCGAAGATAAGTTTATAATAAAATAATATTTTCACACATTCCAAAGGTTCCCCTCTCCTCCGTTATAAAAGGGAACCTCCTCCCTCTCCTCCTCATACCACATTGATCCTTCCAGCTCGGCCAACCCCTGCCAATTAATCTTATTCACTTCCCTATAAACATTATATAGTTCCAGGTCTACTTCAAAGACCAATCATAGTGCCCTAAGAGGAGATTTCAATGAGGCATGTCGAAGAAGAGGTAATATCCATTACCAATTATTTCAAATTTATTTATTCTAATAATTCTTCTTATATATTTGTTTCATTATGAAGTAATAACATCAGAATCACTAATATAATGATATGTTATTATAAATATGAAACAACCCTATTTCACCTTCTATCCGTCCTATGGAAAATTAAATCATTGTGCTTGCGTACGTACGGAATATCGTTTCCACGCCATGGTGTAATCTTTTTTCCACCACCACCTTACTTGGATGGGTACAATGTTTTAAATAATAACTATATATGATTATTGTAAAGTGATATTGATTCTTAAATAGTATACATACACTTCAATACAATTTCGCGATCATGGGAACGATATCATCACACGTGCGTACATACGACCTACCGTCTCCACGATGTGATGTGACTTGTTCTACATGATCTTCATTGCATAATGATTATATAAATTAATTGAATGAATAAATATGATATATATTACACTAATACCATTTTTTAAATGAGGTATCTATAACCTAAAATGAAGAATAATAATTTATTTGACAAAACACACATAAAAACATAAAGCAATAAACACCCGAATAACAAGTAGCAATGAAATGTTACTAATAAGAAGATAATAATATGGAAATATATGATATCATAAAAATGACTATGATTCTGCAATAAGTCAATGACATTATTAAAATCATTATACAAGAGGTTCGGACACGTACAATGCATATCAGACCTAAGTTAAGGGAAAATCTCACAGTCTCATTTTTATCTGAGACTGTTTATACTTTGGTATTTACTAGGGTTTATTTTATCATAAAAATTATTTTTTCCTAAATATTTAATATTATTTAGAACATCCTACAATTTGTTAAATCCAATTTTACCCTTCGGTGAGTTTCTAGTCAAAGATATGAAAGGAATCTTTTGTCGTTTTTCGTACGAGGTACTTTTTGACTTTTCTGGCCAAAGTTCGAGAATAATGTTTTTTTAACTTATAAGGCATGAATGTATTTTTAGAACATTATTTCCAATAATCTTACTTTACAAGTTTTAAAGATTATTTTTAATCAAATTATTTTAGTTTAAAATCTTATGATAAGTTATGTAATGAAAAAGGTTTTTGAAGAAGAAATGATATTTTCCTCAAGAATGGAGTTCAAGTGTTTTATCAAAATTATTTTCCATATAAGATAATATAGGGTTCTATTTCTATCCCTATTATTATATTGATTTGATTATGTTGTGATGGATTTATTTTTATTAATTCCTTTATCTTATATGAATTGTTTTATGATGTCACGATGTTTAAGAATTCCATTTTTATTACATGGGTTATGCAATGATGTATGATTTATGATTTTGTGGAACACTTAATAATGGTTTCATTATGAGATGGGTGGGACCTATATCTCCCTCCAATGCATTGAGTAAAGATTTATATCTCATAATATAGATATGGCTGGAACATCAAGTTAAACCGGTTCAGTGATAGAGGACTGGAACGAGGAGTGAACATGGTTCAGTAATGGACTTTGTCCTCTATGATGGTCTTGGAAATGAGCCTTGAATAATTTAAAATTATTTTCTTTGATTAATGTGTGTATGTCAAAAAGTTTCATGTTTTATGTTATGATTATTTTGGATTACTTTTCATTACTATGATTTATCCCATTACATGATATTATGTCCTCTTTTGCAGGTTAATATTTTCAAAATGTTATGTTATTATAAGTATGATATGACTGATATTTCATTTGTTTTCCCTTACTAAGCATTTGATATCACCTTTTTGTATGTTTTCTTTTCCCTAGGTTATGAAGAAGGTTATTAAGTAGGATATGCCAAAAGGGATGCAAGATATGATGAAATAAACGGGAGACAATGTAGTTGATTTTATGAACTAGTTGTTTATGTTTCCCAATTTCTAAATACACTATACCTATATTGTCCTTTCATGGTATTGTTATATGTTGTAATAAGTATGCTTCAACTCTGATGTAATAACAATTTATGTAATGTATGGGTCGTTATAGTTGGTATTAGAGGAAAGTTATAGTCAACCTTTGGAAACTAGGATGTCAAAGCCCTTGTAAGAACCCTGTGGATAAGTCTAAGCATAGAACACAATCTTAGTGTTTTAGAAATGGCCATGATTAACCTATGATAAGACCTTAAGTGTGAAATTTTATTCTTGATTATGTAGTTTTACTATTATTATTAGAGTTTATCACACTATTATTATTGGTTTTATTCAATGTCTAGAACCCGAAGGAACCACATTAATGTTGAATGCGACGGGAAATGAAATGATTGTTCCCCTGAGCAACCAAACATTATGGGAACTACAATGCCAAATATTGTATCCATGCTCACACAAATTTCTCAATCTATGAACCATGTAGGACTTCCAACCGAGAAAATGAAGGAGCAAAATTCTGTTGAATCCTTCATGAGGTAGCGTCCACCTTCTTTCAGTGGGTCTTCTAATCCATTAGTGGCTGAAAAATGGATTATTACCACTGAAAAGATATTTTATGTTCTACAATGTTCTGAACATGACAACGTCATCTTAGCAATGTATCGTTTGGAAGGTGATGCTTATCAATGGTGGAATCTTATCAAGAATACGCGGAAAAGAGTTGAAATTCAGTCCATGGAATGGGACGAGTTCAAGAACATATTTTTCAATAAGTACTTCCCTCGTATTCTTCGAACAAATATAGAGAATCATTTTCACGAAATAAAGGAAAAGTTTGATGAATCTGTTGGTATCTATGAATCAAATTATACAAGTCTTTCATGGTACGCTTCTAGGATTATTATCCAACCTGGGAGTAAAATCGATTGATTCATTAGTGTCTTAAAACCAAGTCTTCGAAGGGAATTAGCCATAAGGGACTTCAATAGCTATGAGGAAATTGTTCGATGTGCTCTCAAGTTTGAGATGGATATTGTAGTAACCCATCAATAATATGGGTTTGATAAGAAGACGAATATGGAATTCAAAGGAAAATATAAAGACCACACTGAAAAGAAGATGAGTTTTCCTTTATGCTCAAATTGTGGAATGAAATATGAAGGGAATTGTCTTAAAGGGAAAAGCAGATGATATAAGTGTGGAGAAGAAGGTCATCGGGCAATTTATTGTCGAAATAATGGGAAGAAGTTGTCTAATGGTTCGAATAAAGAAATGGATATACAGAATGCACCTCTTACACTTCAATGTTTCAAGTGCAAGGATATGGGCCATTTTTCCCATCAATGCACAAATCCAAGGGATGTTGATGATGATCGACGTCAACAAACTCATAAGGCCAAAGAAAAAGGAAAGTCACATGGAATTACTATCGGTGATGTGGAGTATGATAATGATGTGGTGAAGGGTACACATAACATCCACTCTAAAGTATCAAATGTTTTATTTGATTCTGGATCCACCCAATCTTTTATTTATGAGGGATTTTCTATGGGTATCACCGTATTAACTCAACAATTAGATGTTGAGTTAGCCGTGACAACTCTTAATGGCACAATAGTCGCATCAAATGTTTATAATTCTTCTCTGATTGAAGTTAATGGTAATGTTCTTACTGCAAATCTGGTGATCCTTCCTATAGTGGAATTTTATGTGATTCTTGGCATGGATTGGCTTTATTTATATGGAGCTCATATCAATTTACAATGAAGGGAAATCACATTTAATATTCCATATCAATCTATGATCATTTATCAATGAAAGGATGAATATAAACTTACAGAGGAAATTTCATCCATCTTATGGGTCTTTATTCCCACAAATGAAGGTTATTTATCTCAAATGGTTGGTGAGAAACTAACAATTAAGAATACACCCATTGAATGGGAGTTTGATGATGTCTTTCAGGAGGAATTTCTAGGTCGTCCACTAAATTGTGAAGTTTATTTTTCAATAGAACTCAAACCGGGTGCTATGCCCATTTCAAAGACACCTTATATAATGGCCCCAATTGAGTTGCAGGAATTGAAAAGGCAAATCTAAGAGAATCTTGATAAAGGATTCATATGCCCTAGTGCGTCACCTTGGGGAGCACCTATTCTATTTGTTAATAAGAAAGATGGATCAATGAGACTCAGCATTGATTATCGAGAACTTAACAAGATCACTATCAAGAACAAATATCCACTCCCATGCATTGATGACTTATTTGATCAACTACGCGGAGCTCAATACTTTTCTAAGATTGATCTTCGTTCAGTGTATCATCAATTAAGGGTCAAAAGTGAGGATATACCAAAGACGGTGTTCCGTAGAAGGTATGGACACTATGAATTTATAGTGATGTCATTCGGTCTTACTAATGCCCCTGCTGTCTTCATGGATCTAATGAATAGAGTCTTTAGAGACTATATTCATTAATTTGCGGTAGTCTTTATAGATGATATTCTTGTCTATTAAAAGAGCAAGTAAGAACATGAAGATCACTTGAGAATTTTATTGAAGCCCATAAGAAATAAGAAGAATTACGCAAAATTTACCATGTGTGAATTTTGGCTTAAAAAGTTACATTTTTGGGTCACAAAATCTCAAAAGAGGGGATATCTGTGGATCCAGCAAAAAAACAGGTTATCGAAAGATGGTGAAGACCAACAACAATAATTGAGATCCGATGTTTTCTGCGGTTGGCTGGATATTATCGACGTTTTGTGAAATATTTTTAACGATTATCTAATCCACTCACTAGGTTGACTCGAAAAGGAGTTATGTTCGTGTGGACGAAGGAGTGTGAAGAGAATTTCAGGGAGTTGAAAAGAAGTTTATCCAGTGCACCTGTGCTCAGACTTCCTTGTAGTGGAGAAAGGTTTGTGATCTACAGTGATGCATCCAAGAAGGGATTCGGGTGTGTTCTCATGCAAAACGATATGGTGATATCTTATGCCTCACGACAGTTGAAAATCCATGAGAAAAATTACCCAACTCATGATTTGGAGTTAGCTGCTGTATTATTTGCATTATAGATTTGGAGGCACTATACTTATGGTGAATGGTGTGATATTTATACTGATCACAAAAGTTTAAAGTATATTTTCACACAAAAGGAGCTGAATATGCGCCAAAGAAGATGGTTGGAGCTGATAAAGGATTACGACTGCTCAACTCATTATCACCCTGGGAAAGAAAACATGGTGGCAGATGCATTAAGTCGACAAGACCATGCTAGCTTATATATGATGAGGATCAGAAAGGATCCAATATTTTTGGATTTACAAAGGATGGATCTTGGAATTATAATTGAAGTGTAAAAATATTATCTTTCTCAATTTAATGTTCAACCATCTATACGTGTGAACATTAAAGATGCACAAAAAGAAGATGTAGAGTTACAAAAGAAGGTGAGAAATGTTCCTGAATTCAACCTTGATTGTGATGGGATAATAAGGCTCAGGAATCGGGTTTGTGTTCCTCCAATCCCCGAATTAAAGAAGGAGTTGCTGGATGGCGCTCATTGTTCTTCATTCTCTATTCATCCTCAAAGCACATAGATGTATAGGGATGTGAAATATTACTTCTAGTGGGATGGCCTGAAAAGAGTTGTGGCTGAATATGTCTCTCGATGCTTGGTTTGTCAGCAAGTTAAAGCTGAGAGACAGAAGTCTAAAGGGATGTTACAACCATTACCCATACCGGAATGGAAATAGGAAAACAACACTATGGACTTTGTCACTGGGCTTCCTAAAACATACAAAAGCAATAATGCTATTTGGGTTATAGTTGATCGTCTTACGAAGTCGGCACACTTCATTGCTATTAGGGAAGATTTCTCTCTGGATCTGCTTGCCAGGATATATGTAAAGGAAGAGTTATGATTGCATGGAGTACCACTTTCCATTATATCTGATCGGGATCTGAGGTTTACCTCGATGTTCTGGCGAAGTCTTCAGCATACTCCAGATATAGAGTTGAGTTTCAGCACTGTCTATCATCCTCAAATAGACGGTCAGTCTGAGAAGACAATTCAAACTCTAGAAGATATGTTAAGATCTTGCTATATGGATTTCAGAGGTGGTTGGGATCAACACCTACCTTTGGAGAATTTTCCTATAATAATATCTTTCACTCCAGTATTCAGATGGATCCTTATAAAGCTCTCTATGGATAGAATTGCAGGACTCCAACTTGCTGGGATGAAGTTGCGGAAAGAAATCTATTAGGACCTGATCTTGTTGATGAGATGGAAGAAAAGGTCCGATCTATTCAACAACACATAACATAAGCTCAGAGTCGACAAAAAATTTATGCTGACAACAGAAAAAAAAGACCTAGAGTTTGAAGTCGGTGATAAAGTGTTCTTATGAATATCTCCTTGGAAGAGAGTAATTAGATGGAAAGAAGGGCAAGATGAGCCCTAGGTATATTGGTCCTTTTGAAATACTGCATCTTGTTGGGAAGGTAGCTTACCAATTGTCACTTCCACCGAATATCTCTCAAGTTCACGATGTGTTCCATGTATCTCTCCTGAGAAGTACATACCTGATCCTTCACATGTTCTATGCTCATAAATTGTACCGTTGGAGCAAGATATTTCTTATGAAAAACAGCTGATAGAGATTCTGGATCGTAGCGAAAAAGTCCTATGGAACAAGACCACTCACTAGGTGAAAGATTTATGGAGGAACCACCAATTAGAAGAACCTACATAGGAACTTGAGGATATGACGAGGGAGAGGTATCCTCATTTTTTTCCTATGAAGTGATGAATTTCGAGGGCGAAATTCTTTTTAAGGGGGGGTAGAATGTAACACCCAGCGATTTTCAGAGATTTTTTTATTTCCTATGTTATACGCAAAGGAATCATTCGCTACACACAACACTAGATTGGCTTGCATTACAGGCAATCATGACCTTCCTCTATAGCGTGTGTAGTACGGAATACCGAGTTTCACTAAACCAATGATATATTATTATAATATTCTAAAATAGCCGTTATTAATAGTATTAAATGAAGTTCTAATTTTATAACATTATAATTCATCATACACATTTTCTAGAATGAGGTTTGAAAACAAAATCTGTTTTTCGGATAAAAGAAGTATTTTTAAAAAAATGCAGTTTTTCCACCTTTTGATGGTGCACCCATTTTAAATATAGTTTTTGACATGATTACAAGTTCAATTTGACAAAATATAATTCTTCTTTGGAATCAGGATTTAAAAATTTACTTTGGATAAAATTTTCATATTATTCTGGTAACTTTCATATTTTGATGAATAGTAAAAACACGCTATATTTTAATTAAAAACAACATTTTTCATCAAAATAATTTATATGGTTAAATTATAATATTGAATGGTTTTAAAGTATAAATAGAATATATTTTTAACATTTAATATAATTTATTTCATTAGCATGAATTTTACATTGAATTCATAGGCAAAAACATTTCAGTCTTTGGCAATGTTTTAACTTTTAAAACCCGTTTGCATAACAACGTGATTAATTTTAAATTAATTAATGAAACTTGGGTGTTTTGAATTTTGAAAAATGGATTCCATATTGGGAATCAGTGGGTACAAATTATATTAACAGGTTACTTTTATTTTATTTGATATTATGAATATTAACTATGGTAATTTTTATTTACTGCGGTTAAAGGTAAATAGGGTAATTCAAGGTTAAAAGTATATTATAATAATTCAAAATTACCTTGAAACTTGTCCTAAACTTATTGGATGTGTAGTGGCCGACCATGGGCATCCTTGGGTCTATTTTGGGACCCCATTGAGCCACTTGGTAGTGATGATGACAATTTGGATTAATTAATATAATGTAAAGACAAAATTTACATTAACAAAAATCTTTTAGTAATTAATTTTTATAAGGGGTTATATATATTATATTTTATACTATAAATATTCATTGGAAATATAAAAATATTTACTACATGATGATATTTTTTTATAATTTTTAGACACCAAATAAATTAAATTATTTATGACACAATAATGATGAAGTATTAACCACATCAATAAATGTTCTAAATAAATAAGATTATAATGATTAAAATATTTTCAAAAACATATCCAATTCTGATTGGATGATTTTATTTCTACCATGAGTCATATTATCTTCATCTTTAATTATTTTTGGTCCTTTTGAAACTGAAGATATGTTTATAATAAAACAATATTTTCACACATTCCAAAGGTACCCCTCTCCTCCCTTATAAAAGGGAACCTCCTCCCTCTCCTCCTCACAAAACATTGAGCCTTAAAGTTCGTCCAACCCCTGAAATTTATCTTCTTCACTTCCCTAGATTCATCATATATGTCCTTCTCTACTTCAAAGACCAATCTTAGTGCCCTAAGAGGAGATTTCAATGAGGCGTGTCAAAGAAGAGGTAATATCTGTTACCAATTCTTTCAAATTTATTTCTTATTATACTTATTCTTATTTAGTTGTTTCATTATGAAGTAATAACATCAGTATCAATAATATACTGATATATTATTATAAATATTAAACAACCCTATTTCACCTTCTATACATCATATGGAAAATGAAATCACCGCGCGTGCATACGTACGGAATACCATCTCCACGCCGTGGTGTAATCTGTTTTCCACCACCACCTTACATGGATGGGTAAAATGGTGTAAAGAATAACTGTATATGATTATAGTAAAGTGATATTGATTCTGAAATAGTTTACATACACTTCAAAACAATTACACGATCATTGAAACGATATCATCGCTCGTGCGTACGTACAGCCTACCGTCTCCACGATGTGATGTGACTCGTTCTACATGATCTTCATTGAATAATGATTATACAAATGAATTTAATGAATAAATATGATATATAATACAGTAATACCATTCTGGAAATGAGGTATCTATAACCTAAAAAAGAAGAATAGTAATTTATTCGACAAAACACACATAAGAACATAAAGCAACAAACACCAGAATAAAAAGTAGCAATGAAATGTTACTAAAAAGAAGCTATGAATATGTCCATATATGATATCATAACAATGAGTATTATTATGGAATAAGTCAATGAAATTATTAAAATCATTATACAGGAGGTTCGGACATGTACAAATCATATCAGTCATATGGTAAGGGAAAATCTCACAATCTCATTTTTATCCGAGATTGTTTATAATTTGGTATTTACAGGGGTGTATTTTGTCTTCCACATCCATGTTTCCTCATGATATAATATTATATCTATCCTCTTACAATTGTTTAAATCCAATTTTACCCTTCGGTGAGTTTTTAGTAAAAGATATGAAAGGATTCTTTTGTAGTTTTTCATACGAGGTACTTTTTGACTTTTCTGGCCAAAGAACGTGAAGAATGTTTTTTTAACTTATACGGCATGAATGGATTTTTAGACCATTATTTACAAGAATATTAATTTACATGTTTTCATGTTTATTTTTAATCAACTTATTTTAGTTTAAAATCATATGACATTTTAATAAAGGAAAAATATTTTTGAAGTAGAAAGGATATTTTCCTCAATAATGCAGTCCAAGTGTGTTATCAAAATTATTCTCCATATAAGATAATATAGGGTTCTGTTTCTATCCCTATTATTACATTTATTTGATTATTTTGTGATGGAATAATTTTTATTAATTCCTTTATCTTATATGAATTCTTTTATGATGTCACGATGTTTAAGAATCCCATTTTTATTACATGGGTTATGCAATGATGTATGATCTATGATTTTTTGGCACACATAAGAATGGTTTCATTATGAGATGGGTGGGACCTATATCTCCCTCCAATGAAATGGGTAAGGATTTATATCTCATGATATAGACATGGATATAATGGAACGTTTTACCGGTTCGGTGATACAGGACTGGAACGATGAGTGAACTTGGTTCAGTAATGGACTTCGTCCTCTATGATGGTCTTGGCAATGAGCCTTGACTAATATGAAATGATTTTCTATGATTAATGTGTGTATGACACAAAGTTTCATGTTTTAAGTTATGATTATTTGGGATTACTTTTCATTACTATTATTTATCCCATGACATGATATTATGACCACTTTTTCATTTTAATATTTTCAAAATGTTATGTTCTTATGAGTATGATTTGACTGATATTTCTTTTGTTTACCCTTACTAAGAATTTGAGCTCACCCTTTTGTATGTTTAATTTTCCCCAGGTCAGGAAGAAGGATATTAAGTAGGATATGCCAAAAAGGGACTCTATATATGATTAAATAAATGGGAGACAATGTAGTTGATTTTATGAACTAGTTGTTTATGTTTCCCAGTTTCTAAAGACATTATACCTATACGGTCCATTTATGGTTTTGTTATATGTTGTAATAAGTATTATTCAACTCTGATGTAATAACAATGTATGTAAAGTATGGGTCATTATAATATGAAAGGATTATCACAATATTTTTTCAATGTAATGGTGTGATGTATATTGATATGCACAGAGGATCCATGGATAAAACAAAGATTGATAAAGCGGGTAAATGATTGGATATCCCTTTATTGATGATTTGAATGATATGATGGAGTCTTTTTAATTAATCTACTTGTAGTCTGGATGGTGTGGTTTCATGTTTTTTAATTATATTCTTTACTACTCTACCTATCTAGTTTTACTTGCATTACGAATCATTACATGGTATCTTATGATGAGTCACATAGTACTTGTATTTATCCATTGTTAAGGAATAATAACTATAAAATGTTTTACCTTAATGATTTGGTCTTAAATAGAATTATATTTGACAATAACTCATGAGGAAACTATTTAATGTTTGATTATTACTATATGGCGTGGAAATAGATGGTAATTATTAAATAAGTAGTTTTTTATTGAAATAATCAACTAAATAAAATTATCATCAAATTATATTGTTCTTATACGATAAATAACATTTTATTGGCAGTTGGGTATATGAGAGAAGATATCTAGGTTTTATTCTAAGTCTACCTTATTTCCTATTGTTTTTTTGAGATATATATATATATATCATTATTGTAATAATTCACAGGCTACCCCACCAAAGTCATTAGGGTGACCCAAAATAGTTGAAATTCGAAAATGATTTCGCAAACATCATAATTAGAAAGGAACAAATGGATTTCTATCCACACATTCCACACTTGTATCTCCTTTTAGTTATATGTTCTTGTTTTAAAGGCTGTTAGCTTTCCATAAACTTATATTTAAAATTTTAAGGTATTTCTGTTATTTCACACAAATTTATCTCAATATATACAAATAATTGGATTATTATATATAAGATGTCTATGTGTTGTGATATATTGGGGAACAATACTTGATGTATGAGCTGTGGTGGACCCAAAAACTAATTTTTACTATCAAAATATGTATATAAAGATAATGGGGTGGTGTGATAAATGAGTTTTTTGTGAAAAAAAAAATTATGATGTGATTCATGTGGTTTAATGTAGGAAATAGTTTCCCATGATTTTTCAAGTTGCATTATATTTATAGATAGATGGATTAGGATGTGTGGAAATGTGATTGAGTGATTATTTAGTTGAAAAGTGGTAGTCGAGTACCAAATAATTATATTTTTATAGTATTAGTTAATATATTGTATATTATACATTCTGAGAGAGCCATGGGGGGATAAACATTTCTTACATGTTTATGTGGAATGTAAGATTCACAGGATTATTCACTTGGTTTTTGTCTTCATTATTTTACTATTGATATAGTGGCACTAGGATGGATCCAATTGATTTCACCTATTAATATCAACATACATATATATAAATAAATTTTTAGGTATAGGGGAGCTAAATAGTGAATTAAAAAGAAATTTATTGCTCTTTGACTTATCCAATATCAATTTGGGCTTTATAGTCATTGAATAGATATTCTTTTGGGTACCTATATATTTATTTGAATATGATCACTTGTATGAAATTTCATATATGTTTTGGGATCTTTTATTTTTTCTAATCGTTATTTTTAGTGTTTTATCTTATATCTCATTCATTGTGTCCTTCTTAGAGGGTAACACCTCTAATTTTTGTGTATGACATACCATCCTTTCTTCTCACAAACCTATCCAAAACTAGAGGTGGTTTTTGTGAATTATTATATCATTTCACATATTTCAACCGATGAAGGTGTAAAAATGGTGGTGGGGGTTATGAATGAGTAAAATTGAAGGCGTTAGATGAGGGTTATGATAATGTTTATAGGCTGAAACTAGAGGGGAATAGATGGGTTTTTATGAATGTGGGGTTAAATAAATTTAGTAAATGATATAAATAATGGATAAAAATTATTTAGCAGTTATTTAGGGCCTGTTGTGATCTGATGTGAGGTAAATTAGGTATAATGATAATACTGTGTGATGGGATCCTGGTTGAGGGGTATACTCCTAGGGAATTACCAAGAACCATTATTTTTCACACATACGTATGAAATATTTATACCATGGGATTATGTAAAATCCTAATTAAATATTTAATAATAAATATTCCATATTATGGGTTTATGGTTCCCAACCAATTTTCCTATTTATAGTTACAACTCTAGGTCAATGTCCTTGTTAGGTTGATACTAGAGAACATTATTAAGATGTTAAAACATATAGTTGTAGTGTAATGGTAAATGATGATAAAATGTTGGTGATGACTCTCTTAGACATTCAATTTTAGATTTTTTAGACATATAAGTGATCCATTTTGGAATTAGTGAAATGGGAAGCATTTTTTGAGATATATTTTAGTTAAATTATGGAATATATGTATTATTAGGTTGTGTTGGAATTGGTGATGTTTTTTGGAGAATCCATCTTGTGGTGGATCATGTTCCACAGATACCATCAGGAGTTTATAGTCTCATGGGAGATGATTCAAGAGTATTTTTTAAATGTTTATTCCCTCAATAATGAATGTAACTAGTATCCATGTATTTTTACCATTTTATGTGGGAGATCCAATGTGTAACATTGGAGATATATTTCATGACCCTTCTCGTATGTGATATAGACCTATTTCATTATTTAGATGAATGAGATAGTCATTTTAATGAATTTTTATATCCATAAAAATAGTTCTAAGAATCCCATTTTATGATTCTGAAAAATCATGAGGTAATGGGGATAGACGATATTATTGAGAGGGAATTGTTCAATTCTAGATCATTATTAGAGGGGATTCAATAGTATTATCCCTTTGGAAGAGATATGGTATATGGTGTTTACGTTCTAAAATAGATGATCTTTCGGATATTCACGGGTAGGTACTGGACTATATTATCTCATTTCTATGAGGGTGTATGTACATAGGCCCCCACCAAGTGATCAGATGTAAATTTTTCTTTTCTATTTCATTATCATAAGAGGGATTCGAAACCTGAAGAGAATGTAGGGGAAAAGGTTTCTAGGTCCGCGGGGAGTTTCATTATAGTAAAGGAGAAGAAATAAAAAGGGATGAAGGATTATTCTTAACATCAAATTCCCATGGAGACAAGACCTGTCACAATGTCAATATCCATAGATATGGAATGTGTTTCCACTTTTATTTATAAGGAATTTTAATGTTGATCATATAATGAACAAGAAAATGAAAATGGTGTAAAGGATATCACTAAATGAATGTAGGGTTTCCCACTGGTGGAATAAGGGTTTTCAATAATAATGATTCTCTAGTGCTAGAAAATCAGCTTTATAAGATAGTTAAGGTGGCTAAAGACTTAAGGACATTCTGGGATAAAATCAACCATTCAGAGAAATAAATTATGGAGTTTGCGATTTTGATTATTTATAATAATACGTTTTATATGATAAGTCTAAAATATAGATACTCATGGACAAAAAAAGGGTAGTGTGATTATAAAAAAATGTGGTTTTTATTCAGACTAGAGGATTTAATGAATCGAATATTCCATGGAAGGAGTTCATTGATAATTTGAACAAAATTTTTTATTGGTTCGAATACCAGATCAAGGATGAAACATATAAAAATATAAATTATATTTAAGGGAAATTAATTATCTACAAGTCCTATAGTAGCATAAAACATTTTTTTAATTATTCATTTTTATCTTTTAGTAAATGAATACCTTTTGGTTATTATGGTGGGGTTTCTCACTTTTTCCAAAAAAGGGTGTCAAAATAAAAATAAGGAAATTTTAGGTTATTCATTATCATTAGTGGAGAGGGTTTGTTATGGTTCTTATTAGTCTATATGTGGCTAGTGTTCCACCTCAGGTTCCACCATTTTGGTAATTTCAGCCACGATATCTGTAGTAAGGTGCTCCATTTTCTAATATGAATACGGTAGATTTATAAGGTAGAGGATAGAACAAAAATTATCGTCATCCTATGGGATTATAGTTAATACATATAGGTTATCTTAATCAGGATTAGGGAGGTACTAATTAAGATCATAGATAGTTACACAATATAGAGTTCCCAGCACCGGGTGATCGGTACATTTCTCAGGGTTCCCACTAATTTTTTTCAACTTTAGGTCATCAATTGTTTAGTTAAGAAGATAAAAAAAATTTATATCACCTTCCATATCCCATAAATTTGGAATTGAGTCAAGGATAATTTTACTTCCCTTACCAATGACTATTCCAGTATATTGTCATGCATGATTTAACGATGTTTGTCAGAAATGTGATTTGGTTTTAGGGAATCACCCTTCCTTTGGATACATACTATGTATACTTAATTATAAACAATACAAAAAAACTTCATTGATCTACATTCTATATTCTATGATAATATGTATTTCTTTAAGAGGTATTTTGTGTTTTATGATGTTTAAATTGATTTTATAGTGTTCATTAAAAATTGATACCCATAGATTGGTATTAGTAATACTTCTAACTTCTCTTCCGTTATGGATAGAATATTTATTATTTTTCAATAGTTTGAACAAGTTATGTTCATCAAAGTTTTGGAATAGTACCCTAATGATTATCCAAGAGTTGTTGTGGTGTTTCACCCTCATTTAGAGTTTATGTTTGTGATAATGATAGAGTCACAAATTTCTTAAATTTCAATGTATCAGTGTAGGATAATTCCATAGTATTTGAAATAGGTGTTGATAATTTTTTATCATCATATACATCAATGATTTTTCTTAGTTTTGAGTTCAACATTTGAATGTTTTTTTGTTTCATGAAGAAGGTTGATGAAATTATTCAGTTATATATCATTTTTCATTTACAGAAATATATAAAAAAACAAACACAATCTTCTTCTATGGATGGCTGATTTATTCAATTATATGAAATTTTGATTTTGATTGTTTAATTTTGATCTAGGATCTAGGTATTCTCAGTTGTGGGTATAATAATAAGATATATCAAAGACTACATTCTAAGGTTGTTATAGGAATTTGGAGTTTGTATAAATTTTATTTTGGGTAACAGAGAGTCTAGTTATGCTCATGGGGTTAATTGATGTGTTATTTAGAGTCTATGGACCAGATAATTCTTTGTTTTATATATGAAAATCTTATACGCTTTTCAAGTAAGGTTGAGAAAGAAAACATATGAAGGAAATTTTTAGAGTTTCTATTCATCAAAAGCTATTCTGAAATCCATCAATCTACCAAATCTAGTCTTTTGATGTTGATTTCATGGGGCATGTTATGATGTAGAATATTATAGATATAGATCATTTCATGTTAAAAATAGTTAGTTATAGAGAATAACACATATTTGTAGGAGAGACATGTGGTTTATATAACAATTAATGTTGTTATATGACATTCATATTAGACTTCCCATGGATTTTTACTCCTCGGAAAATATTGGCCATAATAGATTAGTCATTTTTTTACTGACCACTATTCAGAAGCTTTTGACTAGATAAATGGGAAGATGGTCAGTAATAAATTCTTTTATATTCTATAAGAAAGAGTTATTTTTTATTTTTTCTATTTTTCATCTCATTTTATCTTGTTAATTGCCTTGATATAATATAAACGAGTTAATTTTATTGATGTATTTAGTTACAAAACAATGAATATAAATATACCATACATGATCTTGAGTTGGAACTATTAAAATATTCCATAATGATTGGAAATATTACCATATTGTTGAATTATTTGAGTGTATTACAAATCATAGGATATTGAGGTATTCCTTCTACTAGAAAGACGTAAACTTTTTATATAAATTGACGATGTATTATTCAGTGGAAGTTGAAATAAATAATTAATATACCAATGGAATGATCAATATAGTGACAGATACGTTATATACATAGATATTAGATATTATAATATAAATATTAATTATTTTCCATAATAATTGATTCTAATATCATATATGTCCAGTATCATTGGAATAACGGGCAGTAAAAAAAATTCAGTAACTCTATTCAATTATCTTGATAATAAATAGAACCCATCAATGAAATATTATTCCCAAAACCATTAATCATAATATTGCTAAAGGAAACATACTAATGGATAAGCATAGATTCTTAGTATGGGTAATCAAGAGAGATATTACAGATAATATATGAAAAACATGAATATAAGGTTAAGATAACATGATTTTACAATTTTGTAATCAATGACCAGCTTGTCACATATGCTGATCTTGATTAATGGAATAAATCCTTGAAGTTCATAATATATGAATCATAAATAATATTAGGACATGATCCATGAAATTATAACAGTGGAATAAGATATAGAACTGTGGAATGAACATAAGAATAATAAATCAATTATTTATTAGTGAAGTATAACTTACAATACTATCAATATGGATTAGGTTCACTCCAAAAATACATCATAGATGTAAAAGTTAATTATGTAGACTATCATAGTGGATTGGGTTTTCTCCCCAAATCAGAATAACAGTCAAGATTCACTCCCATGAAAAACATAGTGGATAGAGTCCATTATAGAACTGGTTTCACTCCCTTTTCTAGTCATGTTTATCTCATGGTATTTCTATCATTCCAAAAATATTAGAGGGATATAAAATTTTTGGAACACCCATCATATAATGAAAATTATATAGATGTGTGACACAACTTTTTAAATCATTAATAAAATCAAAACCCATGAAATGAAATGAGTTTCACAATCATTCATCATATTGTATTTCCTTGAAATGTAATGGGTAAGATAAACTATTCACCAGTTCATTATAGAATGACCTATGGAAACTGAATGAGTTTCATAATCATATTCTGATGACATACCCATAACATCCATCAAAATAATAATAATTTTATATTTTTATGTTATCACTTGTAGATAATAATTAAAATCATGTTTTCTTAACAATTAAAATATCAACATCATTATATGATCAATAAAATAGTTTTGAGTAAAATACACTTTCCACTAGGAAAATCACCATAAAAAACTAAAATTTCACAAAATACTATAAAACACATTTAGTTTCAAATGGTATTCCATATATATTGGAATATTTAGACTATTTATTGGTCATGGGGGTGATGAATTATGTTCATTCTATAAAAGTTAAAAGAAAACATTCATTTCCTATTTTTTAGAATACTCAATAAGTACCTCTTTCAAATGATAAAATAGATTATTTTAAAATTTTAAAATATAAATTAAAAAATTGGTGAAAATTACATAAAATATTAAAGATCAAAATAAGAATATTCTATATAATATTTATTTATAAAACATGGATATGGATGGAAATTTTTTTTATGATGGGAGAAATAATGTTGATTTTCGTAAAAATATATGTTTAGTCTATGGAGTACCTAATGTTAGTAAAAATGAAAGTAAAATTTTTATTTTCAAGAAAAATTGATGGAGAATATTGTTCATGTGTGTCATTAAATGAATATCAAAATACTTTATCACTAGATATTTAATTATAATAGTTCCTAATTTACGATAATAGTGTATCATGAATACACTTTCTCCTTTAGTATCATTTAAATAATACTCCTCATGAATGATATAATCTTATATGTTTATGATAATACTTATAAAACACATAATTATAATCATAAAAACTGAATGGTATTGTAAATACAATATATCAAAAACATTCCATGAATATTCCATGTGTCTCACAACAATAGAAGTGAGTTGAAAATTCCATACCTTAAATCCCATTTCACTCACACATGTTCAATCCTCCTTCTTTTTGAGGTGTGGGTAACATTTTTAGTTTCATAAAAGGATTACAAAATAAAAAATTTATCCCCAATAAAAATATTTTTTAAATGCCTTAAAATCAATAAAATATATATTATGGTTGAAATCATATCGCCCAATAAAATTTGGGTAGGTTTATCTAGTGTTTTAAACCATATATTTTGGATCAACCACTTTGTGAACTAATTTTAACATTAACTATAGAAAATAACTTTACACTCTTAAAGTGTTCTAATTTTTATTGCATGATTAAAATTGGATCACAAATGGAAAATGTATGACCTTGTTAATAATATATTATCATATTTTTCATATTTCATGAAATTTATTATTTTCAGATAATTGAATAAAATATTATTATAATAAAATTAAATTAAGGTAAGTATTGACACTATTAATTTATTATGACATAAAATAAATAATTACAAAATATTGATTGGAGTATAATTGTTTAATACCAAACTAATATTTAAATTTTGTTGTTAAAATTTATCAAACTCTTCAATCAAATTATTATATTTTTAATTTTTTAACTAATTTATTTTATTTTTAGTAAATTGAATAAATACGATATTAGTGTTGCACAAGAATTTATTTACTAATATAATCTACAAAATTAGTAATTAAATATCTTCATTGAGATAATTTAATTCTACAAAAAATTAACATTTAGAATCATAAACAACATAATGTTTCCAAAAAATGAACACGTAATATATATATATATAAGTAAGATAATTTCAATTTCATTATTTTCATTAAATATTATATTTTTTTGTTTTTTTGGATAATTGTTCATTAAAAAATAAATAGAGTTCATAGTATGATAAGGGTGAAATTAAAAACATATCATAAGAAATTGAATTATAAAATATGGTCTTATCAAAATCTTTTAACCATGATTAACTAGATCTACACTTCCATGAGGTATATTTTATCATAATTACTATTCATATTCAAAAAAATTGGTACTTATTAAAAAATTACCACATAACTAAAAATATGAAATATATTTTACAAAATTTTGTTCTTATAAGTTATAAAAAATAATTTAAAAAATGAATAAAAACATCATGAATGCATTCTAAAAAAATAAGTTTTAATCAAAAAAATTAATTTTTTGTTATCGATGC
Source organism: Viscum album (assembly GCA_963277665.1). Taxonomy (NCBI): domain Eukaryota; kingdom Viridiplantae; phylum Streptophyta; class Magnoliopsida; order Santalales; family Viscaceae; genus Viscum; species Viscum album. Next base: position 476,013,847 of record OY728128.1, read on the forward strand.
TCGGAAAAATATGATATGAATATTAAAACATTTTATTCAATATAAATATATAAAAATAATTAATACAAATCACTAATATTGAAAATTTTAAATTATTAAGATAATATTACGTTGTATTTATAGAAAAATATTCCTGAGAAATATATTTTTACTTTTAAATGATAATATTTTTATTTCTTATTAATTTACACAAAATTAATTCTTTTATAAATTTGTGACAATATTTTATTTCAAAATTAACATCATCCTATTCATACCATCCATCGAAGGTTATATGGTAACACTCACATATAATATTTTAACATTATATTGAGATTTGTTTCGACATGGTATTACATGTAATACAAGCTGTAAAAAACAAAATCCAAATATTTAATGATTAAAATTCCATAAACTCTCTGGGTGATTCATTCTACTCAACATAATATGAAATTATACATTTAAATTCATTACTATCATATATAATATTTTTGATATATCTATTTCATTATATCATCATCCTTCCATGTAGTTTATTCAGATTTTAGATTCATTCAATGAACATTCACTAGGAGAGTAGTCTTGTTTTGTAGCACATTATGTCTTTGACCCAGTATTTCTATTGGTTTTTCTTCATATGACATTTCATGATCCTTTGGTTTTACCTATATTTTTAATATTTTTGATGGATTTGGTATTTTCAAAATTGAAGGTGATAAAAGAAACACATTGTGTATGAGACTAGTTTAGTGGAAGCACCAAATATTAATCTATCATCCCTACTTGATCAATAATATTGAAATGAATAATATATCTAGGACACATATTTTCATTTATTATGAATATATAAACCCACTAACATATAGATATTCACATAAAGGGAATCTTAGAAAATTTAAATTTCATGTCATTCATGTGACTATCAACATTATAGTTTTGTTGACTATAAGATGGTATAATGTGTTTTTGAATCGATTTATGCTTCTCGTCTATTTCATCACACGGGCCAAAACCCAATAGAATTAATTCCCCATATTTTTCTTATAACATTGGATTTCAACTCTAGTTGCCTTATAGGGCTTCAGATGGAGACATTTAAATTCTCTTGGGAATGTTATTCTTTTTTGAAAAATCAACTATTGTAATGTGTTGATTACAACCACAATTTAAATATGTAGATCAAAATCTCAAAAAAAATCCACAATTGTTTCAGTAAATATATCAAAATGATCATCTTTTTTAGGGTGATACACCACAATGAAACTGAACTCAACGTCTATATATTTCAGTATAATTCACCAGAACTTATATGTAATCATTGGATAACGATCATATACAATAGAATGTGTTATTCCATGAAACATTATGACTTATATAATGTTTATTATGGTATTATTATCTTGTTAAAGGAGTTATATATTAGTAATAATGTTTTCTAATGTATATTGTATATTGACTACAACACATATATAATTATGGACTTTATTGGAATTGGTGAGTCTCATGAAAATGTACACAGAGATGATTTAACTTTTATATTCTACTATATCTTATAGTTTTAACATCCTATTATACTTATGTCCTTCAGCTATAACTTGTTAACATAGAAAACACTGTTTTATATACACTTAAATGTCTCTCTTCATGATATCACCCCAGAAATACTTTTCCAAATTAATATAATCATCACAATTCATGGACAAATAAATAATGGTGAACTATGTGTGATAAAACAAGATTATAAATGATTTTAACCTCATGAAATAAATGGGTGTTATACTATAATATACATTATTATATACATAATGTGAATGAAAATAATTATTTCATTAGTATATACTCATAAATTAATTAACAGTGAGTCCAATATAAATTCTAAACATTAAAATATATCAAAAAATACAACATATAAAATATAAAATTGGAAAAAATGGTTTTCTTAATTCTATTTCAATCATTTTTTCCACATAAAACACTATAGAAAAGAAAAAATATTTATTTCAACTTGGACACATTAAACTATAAATATAGAACCTTGAGAGGAATTGAGTTCAATAATTAATGATGGAATCTAGATATATTTATATGTGGTAGGTGACCATTTGAATATTAATGTGATCATTGGAATAATAAATTGACCATTCAAGATAGTTTCAAGTTGATTTTTTGTTTCATGTTCTTCTTTCAATGTTATAACAACCATATAAATATAATCACGTTTTTAATAAGATATATTTTAATGTTATTTAAAAGAGTCATCATATTTATAATAAAAAATAAAATTGCAAATTTTTTAAATGAATTTTTATTTAATAAATATGAATTTTGAAGTTATCATTTTATCACATTCCTTTGGTAAATTTTTTTGGAAATTGTTATAAATAATAATATTCTCTAGAGTATAGTAAAAATAAATTTTTTTCACATAACCAGTTTGACATAAATTTAATCATTATTTATTTTAAAATGAATTTATATTTTAAATAACATGAGTTTTTAAAATTATATATTTAATTTCAAATATGATTAAATAAAATAAGATAAACTCAAATTCCTAAATAAAAAATAAAAAACCTAATTCTAAATGTTGTCCTTTAAAATGCCATTTTTTCGTATTTTTCTAATTTTTTTATTTAACTACTCAATTCATATTATAAAGATATTTTATGTCCAAAAATATGCAATATAATATTTATATAGGATTAATATTTAAAATAATACTATTAATATTTTTAGAAATAATATATTATTTATTTTAATATTTTACTCTAAAATAAGCCTTTACTGAAGTATAAATAACCCCACTCCATACCACTGAAAACCCACTCTTCCTCCACTATAGAAAGCATAAAAACATCAATAACCCATCCTTCAATGACACTTATGATCCTTAGGGGTTCCTTGGAGTAGTAAAAATCTAAACATCAATGTAGTTTTATTATCCTACAATAGAAGAAACACTAAGGAATATGTAAGTTCCAATCAACTATTCTTCTTCCTTTTCATTTTCATCTTCTGTTCTTTTTTTAACAACCCCTTTATAAAAATCCTTATCATATTAACTAGAAAGTAATTCAATATTATATTAATGATGGTATCCTACATTAAATATCATCTTTAATATATATATATATATATAGTTTTTAAACCTCCCATTCTCTATCTCCCAACAATGTTTATCAATGGTTGGTTAACCACTTAAAATGAACTTTCCATTGAAAATGCTAAATCTATCATAATAGATGGATATTAATAAAGAAAATAACATATTAAAATTAAATTAAATATGATTTTGGAATTAATTTTAAAAAATAATAAATTTCATTTAATAAAATATCTAAAATTGAAGAAAAATGTGTACTTTTTATGTAAAGAATGAAATCAAAATGACTACAATTTTACGATGTACATTATGGAATTTAATGATGAAAATATAATATATAAATAGAGGTAAATATAAAATAAGTATCTTCTCGATCAATGTAATTATAAAAATTTGATAATTATTTTGGAGGTGTAAATGCGATGAAATAAAGGAAGAATTAATGTAAGGTGTCTATTTACACCTAGGGTACAACATGGTGGTAAAAGATCATCAGGATCATGGAGAGGTCTCAATTTCGTGTTTTTCTGATTTATTTCCAATAAATTTAGATTATTATTTTCATTATATTTATCCAAATCCTCTAAAATATTTTAATAATGTAAGGGGTTTCAAAAAACTAACTCCCTTTCTTTATGTCTTCTCTCTTTCACAAAAAATTTAGTATGTATAATAATTTTGTGTTACTTTGTAATATCTCGACCTCGGTTCATGATATGGTGCCCCGAGATGGCTAGTCACATGTTGTCATATGCACCTACCTGTATGCTAGAGGGTGCTAACTAGGAGTGAGGGTCTGGTAAATCATTCTTGGGGAGGCTATACCATCTTTTATCATAGTAAATCACCTGTATAAGCATACAAAATAAACAAGTGTGAAGCACATAAATCACCCAAACAATGCCAATTTCACAAGATAGACAAAACCAGAAATAACATAACAAACTAAAAGAGAAGTCATCATATAACAATCCATATTCCATGTGTCTATAATGAAACTATATGTAATGACAGAACTTCTCCATAGGGGTTACCCAACCATGTAAGGTTCACTCACCCATGCTCCATTCCCAAACAAAAACATATCTCAGTGCTTTTCCCTATGCTTATCCAGCAATAAAAAAGTATTCGTAGGTTCCGATCAGGTGACCTGAGAAGGGCGTGTGTATGAATCAGTAGGCCACCACCAACGGTGTATAAAACATTTATAGTCAGAAGGTATTGTTTGAAATTCTATAAAAAAACATGTACAATGCATAATTAAAAACTTATCACATTGTTAGTTGTTATTTATTTAAACAAAATAAACATGGGTTTGGTTCATGTCTCTCATTCGTTTGATAATTCATTATTTTTGTTAATTTGGTTTTGGACACCATTTAAAACACACCAAATTTCATTCAGTGTATGTCTCCATACCATAGAACCAAAATATAATCTTGCGTAGATCTCCATTTTACCACCCCAAATCCATTTTAGTGTAGATCATCAAATCAACCACCTCACATCCCAAGCACATGGATAACTATTGGGGTATAATGCCATGTCTAAGCCCATACATCTACAATTCTCTTGAACCACATGTCTAGAACCCACATTCTAATTCATTTACATCATTTGATAATTCCTAAATAATTATTTTCATCAATACCTTATTAATCAAACGATTCGTTAAATACATTAAAACCCATTAGTTACCCATGTTTAATTATGTGCACAACCCATTATTTAATCCATCAATTAATTAATAAATCAATATTAATCTCAATCCATAATTAATAATTTAAAATTAATTAAAAAAATCGAATCTCAACATATCATAATTAATTCCATAATGAATTATCTTAATGAAACAACACAACACATAATTAATCCCCAATTAATTATGTCACATATACAATCCTTATGTCATAATAAATTACCCCTAATTAATTATCACAAACCCAACCAAATTAAATATCTCAATTAAAATATGTAAACCCATAGACATTTTTCCAAAATGAAACATATATTTCGATATTCCCATAGAATCATGGTTCAATCATCAATTTAATCACCAATTCCTAAAAAATTCAATTTCACATTCCCAATTACTCCAATTTTGGAAGCCAATTATTAATGAATTATAGTAAATCCATATTCTCAAATACACGTATAAAATCCTTAACTATGACATGAAAGTTACCCTTTTTATTTATAAAACACATTTAAGGGAATGGGACAACCAAAACTGGTACAAATAGAAAGCATCAAACATCATAAGAAATTTATGAGATGTTGAAATGTAATTTAAGTCTATTAGACATGGTATTCCTATGTTACATTCAATTCAGATGATTTGCCTCTAAATATAGATGATCATTGATAAGGTCTTGGAACCATTTATCCAATTTTTTTCATGTATGAATGAACTCTTCCATAGATAAGTTCCCTATGAGGAATCCTCATACCTGAATACAATATGGATTATTAATCCCCACAGTATGCACCTTATTAGTTTCCAAACATAGTAATCCATCCATCATCTTATCACTATCCCCTTTTAAGGATTTGATCGGAATCGATTCATCCTATATTTCATCATCATATTTTATAATTCCTTCCCAAAAATTACATTCCCCAACTTCCTCAACTCGGTCATTATTAAATGCATTATAAGAAAGGTTCATATTCATGGAACCCCCCAAAAGAATTCCGTCTTAATCCTTGGTCTTTAGTATTTTGGCAGATGTTGTCTCTATTGTTTGGTGTATGTTGGAATACTCCATGCAACCTTTTGACATATCTTCTTTAATTACGGTACAACTTCATGCTTCCTTGTTTCCCATACGACCATTGTTTCTCCTAAGGTTAAGAATACATTTATCCTAAAACTCATCTATATAATCCTTTAAAAGGTGATATGATGTGTCAACACTATATTCTGCCATTTCGAAAAACTTCTCTTCAATTGGCCTCTCTGATAAGGAAAATCCTTGACTATGGAAGTTTGATTTAGAACAATGGCCTCGGTTTTTTGAAATAGTTTTTCCCAGTGGAATCTCAAAATAGAACCGGCACAATGATGTCGATTGAAATGTGAATCTATATCCCTAAACCCAAAATTAACACCAAAGGCATCAAGATCATTCAAATTATATCAGCACCTGAAATTTATGATCTGTTTCTCATCAAATTGGTTTAAATCCACAAAAAATAGATATTATTCATAAAAAAATTAAAGAAATTTATAGGACTAAATGGAAGGAGCATTGAAATTAAATACATTTACCTATAAGAGAGAAGATCGTCAATCTGGGATTTTGATCTTGAAGAACAGTATTCAAATATTCTTGGAATTCCTTTGAAATGATTGGGGATTTACTATAATTCATCCAAACTAAGCCTAGTTGTAAATGGATGTGTTTTGGGGGTTCAAGTTATTTAATAACTAATTTTCCTATAAAACTATTCGACATGCACTATTTCACCATGTACGGGTGCATGGTTATGGAAACTATGAAAAAACCCTAAGGACATTACTATATTGATTCGCATGGTTCGCACAATTACCTGGGTTTGGGTGCACAATTATAATAACGACTGTAAACCATGTACCACCCTCTATCCATAGATTTTTCTTAAGACATCACCCAAATGATCCTAAATCCCCAATTCCAATGAAAATGTACTTAAAACAAAATGTTACTAGAAAACATGCCTGAGATGACTCAAGAAAAGGTGGATATCTTACAAGATTCCCCGTTATAGTATCTCTTCCATGAGCTGCACTTCATAACATCATTATGATCTCATGCCAAAAATATAGGTCCAGAAATCCCTTATGCCCAATCCCCTTTCCCATGATTCCAATTGAACATGTTAATTTTTCCATGACACATGAACTATTGGCAAGGATATTCTCCACAAAATTTTCTCACTACGATCCAGAATATAGATTGGATTGTCATCAAAAAACGCATCTGTCTCATGGTCAAACTCATCCACATCGATCACGTGATAATATTCAGGATGATACTATCATAGTTGTGACACATGAAATACATAATGAATAGAATTTTATTTTGGGGGAATATCCATTCGGTATACCACATGGCCGATTCATTATACATTATCAAACAATCCCACAATCTTGGGAGAGAACATTAATTTCCTTCATAACCAATGGTGACCCAACCAAGGAAACACCTGAAGGAAAACACGACCACCCTCTCTAAACTCAAGGGGTCATCTCTATATGTCATCATATGAATTTTTCCTTTTCTAATCCATATCCATTTGTTTCTAAATCAACTTCACCTTCTTTTATGTCTCATGCATGAGACTTAGTCCCAACAACTCTGACTCACCCACCTCCATCTAAAATAGTGGTTATCTACATGGCCTTCCCTAAAGTTCCTCATATCGTTCTATCATTGTAGTTTCTTAATAACTATTGTTATAGGCGAACTATGATAATTCCAATTGCTTCTTCAATGAACCATTGAAAACATGAACACATGGAGGTATCATATCCTCTAGAACATGATTACAACATTATGAATACTTATCTATATGTGTGTAGAAAGTAATACTCAACAAAATCTATATGTGAATCACTTTAAACAATCCCTACCAAAAACTAGAAGTAAGGAAAGAATCATGATCTGAAACAATAGTTTATGGCACCCAATGTAAGCAAACTATCTCTTCAATGTATAGTTTCCCCCAATTGTTCCACTGTAAATGTTTCCCTGATGGAAAAGACATTTGATACAATTTTCAGTCTATCCATAATGATCTAAATAGAATCAATATTCTTAAGAATATATTGACGACCTTCCACAAAATCCATGGTCATATCATCCAACTTCAATTCTGAAAAAGGAAACAATCGCACTTAACATCCATGTGGTTGGTGATCAGCCATCATAGGATAAACATATTTTCATGAAACCTATGATCTATTTTTTCATTCCTAGCCACCAAAAATTTTATCATATGTCAAAATACATTTCCCCCCCTTAGGATATACCACCCAGATCGAGGCCTGAAATTCTCACCTGAGTTCCTCTCGTATACTCATACTCCCAACAACTTATTTTTCCACATAGATGACCTCATCCTCATATATCAACCAGTCTGATGGTTTCCCCAATCCATGAATGATTTCCATCATGATTAAGAATTTGAGATCTTCGTACATTCTATTCTTGATTTTTCCCAAAAGTGTAGACTACACTACTACTAAAAATATAGTCATTTTATCATGACTCTCTTGAACCACCAAATGCATTTCATCTAGGAAAATCATCATCTTCCACTCTGCACTTGACACATGTACCAACTGAGTCTCCATTTTCCTACTCAAGGAATCATCAACACAACTCAATTTTCCATCTATATATATTAGTTTAAAATCAAAGGATTGGATATAATCTACTCATCTTCTCTACTGAAGATTCAAGTCACACTATGAAAACATATGCTTCAATATTTTTTGATCTGTAAAAACATTATAATTTTTAACCAATAGATAGTGCTTCCAAAACATATGATTATCAACCACCACTTCCAACATGAGTCATGCATGTGGTAATTCTGTTAATTTGGCTTCAATTGCTGATACCCATAAACAAATACATGATCCCCCTAAGTCAATATAGCTTTGAGTCATGTCCTAGAATCATCACACTACACTGTGTACTCCTCACCTAACTCAGGTAGGTTCACGATTGTTTTTTATGTTAAATCCTTCAAATACTAAAAATCTCTCTCACATGATTCCTTTCCTTCAAACCTAATCCATTTCTTATTCAAACTTGAATGTGGAGCTACCAATCAAGAAATGTATTTGATAAACCTCTTGTAATATGAAGCTAATCCCAATGGGATTTTGATATAAAAAACATTAATGGGATGCTCCCAAGAAACCACTTCTTGAAATTTATCTGTGTACACTGCCACACCTTCTTCCGTGACGATATGCCCTAAAATGTTCACCAGATCAAAAATTAACTAACACATAGATAGATATAGTGGCGTATAAACAATTCACTCTCAGTGTACTCATGACGATGTCAAGAAGTTGGGAATGATTTTCATGGGACTTGTAGTACACCAAATTGTCTTCCACGAACACTAAAACAAACTAATCGAGGTATGGATGAATGATCCTATTAATTAAGGCCACAAACACTATTTGATCATTCTTCACCTCAAACGGCATTACGACATACTCATAATGGCCATACCTTCTGTTAATAGCGGTCCATTGTAGATTATAAGTTCAAACTCACACCAGATGATACATTGATCTCAAATCGATCTTCCAGAACACACACGATCCCTTTATCTGGTCAAATAGATCATTGATGCCTGAAAGAGGTTATAGGTTCTTCATAGTCATCTTATTAAATTCTGGTAATCAACAATCAAGGGTAAACCCCAATCACCATTCAATGAAACCATAATGGGTGATCCCCATGGAGACTTATTTGGATGAATAAACCCTTTATCATTGAGCTCCTCCAACAGAATGTGGAGCTCCAGATGTTCAATTGGTGCCATTCTTTAAGGTGGAATAGATAATGGCTTAGCCCCCAAAATGATATCAATAGTGAATTTCACATATCTCTCAGGTGGAATCCTTGAGAAGTCATCATGAAAGGTATCTTGCAAATGTTCTATAATGGGTTTTAATGAAGTCTTTCCTACCTCCCCATAATCCAACAAATGACTAGTAATTTGGGTTGTGGGCTCTCCCATTTTCTTTGTAATTGGACCTTCTTGGCTTTCTTGGATATCCAAATCGTCACTTTGAACATACTTGTTACCCTTTGGAGATATAAATATCACTCTCCTATAGTGACAATCGATATGGGCATTGTATGAGAATATATAGTTTATACCCACAATTATGTAAAAGACCCTATTATAAAGGATATAGATATCTCAATGAAAATGATACCCTCTGATATCTAGTTTACTAACAATGCATAGAAAGATACACAAGATCGTGTTACTTAATGTGTATCTATATTCATTGCTCTATTAACGGACTCCACCACCATGATCAATACATTAACAATAATTTTAGATATAATGTAATGAGAGGCACCAGTATCAAACAAGTAACAAGGAAAAATAGAACATACAATAGTAGTACCTCTCATATTCGATGGTCCAGCCAAGAACTACATAACTGTAGGTTACACTGCATGTTAATATCCTACCCCTATTCCTTGTGATGATGTCTAACTCCCCTCAGTAGCACAACTCTACTAATTTGGGCACTCTATCCCTAAATATCCATGCCTACCACCTCTACCATTTCTGAAATAAGAACTCCATCTGTCAGAAATATACAGTGTTCAAGACCCCCGTCCAACATTATGACTCTCTATAGCTTCTTTCTCAGCACCAGTCTATCACTGCATCCTAGAGAACCACTCTTGGTGTCCCATATTGACACAACATTGGAACTCCACTAGTGGATGAGGATAATATTTTTGATAGTGTCCCAACCTACCACATTGGTGGAAAAATTGTTATTATGCTCTAATTCCACCTCTTCCACTGATTTTCCACCTTCCATTCCACTGTCCAGAATTAGGCTTTTATAATAGTGCTTCCAGCACTTGGAAGGAGCACTCTCTAGTCATATAGGAAAAGAAACTTGTGTAGTACTAGATGCCTCATTGAGGTTCCCCTCTAAAATGAGAGAATGATTCACCACTTATGAGAACATTTTCCGTATAAATATAATCACATGGGACTTAATCTCATATCAATGGTGATTCAATTTTTTTCCCCGAAGTAGCATCATTTGCTACCAGTGTTGGATCAATGTACATTAAATCTGAAAAATATTCTGCCTAATCCATTATGGACATTCATTACATGGTTATATTCATAAAATCTAAAACATTATATTGTCTTGGGGTCCTAGGATATTATTGATCCATGAACTTCTTCTAAAATTCCTCCCATAACATATAATCAGTATGTCCATATCATATATAAATTTACCACTTCTGCTTTGCTGACCCCCATATCCATTAAGTAGACAACATGACCATCCTCTCTACTAGAGTATCTGAATGGTCAAGTATCGCCACTATAGAACAAATAAAAAATTACGATCCCTCATTTCCACCATCTTCATTAAATTTCTAAGGGTGTTGAGGATGAGACTCCATTTTCAACTAAGACATGCTTTTCAGAACCCCCCCTGGTCTCTCTACATGAAGTGAATGAATCAAGAAATTTTCTCTCGTAACATACCCCTTCCCCCTCATCTATCACTAATGGTACCTAATGTTCATGGTCTAGATGTCCATTCTATTCCTTACCCCTTAGTCCTCCCCTCAACAAGTTTCGTGGAGGAATAATCTGTACAATTACAAACACACATATTAGGTAAAATAACACAACCTTATACAAATATGTAAGAGTTAATATATACACAAAAAACACTCAATATTTCCTTCAATCATTTCTCGACATGAGGTCAACAATGAGGTGTTATGACTACACATAACAATACTACCCCTCGATCTTGATTGACAAGGATAAACACATTCTAATGAAGAAAAATTCATATTTTGACACCCAAATATGATCAATTTTTTTTTATAAAAATCAATATTTCTAAATTCATGTTAGGAACCATTTTTATTTCATTCACACAACAATGAAATCAGTTCATGTTTGAAAACATACCCATAGCCTATGTTTATTGTGAGTGCCTAATAATGCATGTCACAACAACCCTAAGTGCCTATAATGATAAATGCATACTCAAACCTCATTCCTCAATAGGCAACGATTCAATACTCATCAGATCTTAAAAACAACTATCACATTACATCAAACGTGCACCACCCAAGTTGAAATAATATCCAATTATAACAATATACAACAATCACAACAATCCCACCCTGAGTACCTTGATTTTCCCCATTCATGTGTTTTCATCTCCCATGAACGAGATTTTTATAGAGTCCTAACTCATAATAGTATCATATCTACGTATCCCAAAATAATAAGACAGAATAAGAATAATGAAAGAAAAATCATTTGATACCTCTTTGTAACATCCTTACACGGGTGCCATCTGTTGGGGCCCTGAGTTAGTCGGTCCCATTCCCTCATGTTAACCTCCCCATAAGCTAGAGGGTTTCAACTAGAAGCGAGGGTATGGTATGTCACTTCTAGGGAGACTATATCCAATTTTATCATAGTAAAGAACCAGTAGTGGAAAATAACAATAAACAAGGGTTCAATCATATAAATCACTGGAACAATAATGATGTCACATGATTGAAAAATCATGAAATAACATACTAAATTGAAATGGAAAACATGATTTAACAACGAAAGTTCGAAGTGTCTATAATTAAACTAAAAGTAATGACACAACAACCCCATAACAGGTCCAAAACCAAGTTTGGTTCCCTCACCTATTCTCCAATATAAATCAGCAACATATCCCAAGGCCATGACCTTATCCAATCCTACAGCAGAAATGTCTTCTCGGGTGCTGATTAGGCATCCCGAGTAGGGTGTGATTACGAATCAGTAGGCCACCACTATTGGTGTCTATAAAAATTCTATTCAAATGGCAGTGTAATAAATTTTATAATTCAACAAGTACAATTCATAATTAAATAGTTTTAGAATTTACATTTATTCATTGTTTAAACACATTATACTTGGGTTTCATTCATTTATCTAATTAATTTCATAATTCATTATTGACATTCATTTGTTGTTGAACGCCATGTAAAACACCCAAATCACATTCATTATAGGTCTTCAAGCCTAGCAACCCAAATATTGTCTTTTGTAGTTCACCTCGTATATCATCCCAAACACCATCTGGTGTATAACATCTAGTCTATCATCTCACATCACAACCGCTTGGATAACTATTAGGGTAGAGTGCCATGTATATGCCCCAAAATATCCATGGGTCCAGAATACCATTATCAAAACATACTTTCTCAATCATTTAAATAATTTATTAAATCATAAAGAATTATTCACATCAATACCATTCAAATCAAATGATTAGTTGAATACATATAAACCCACTAGCTATCCAATGTTTAACTAAGGGAAAAACCCATTAATTAATTCATCAATAAATTAATCAATCAACATTAATCTAATTCCATAATTAATTATCCACAATTTATTATCCAGATGAAATATAAAATTATCATAATTAGTTCCATAATTATTTATCATAATGAAACAACAAGGCATATAATCAATCCACCATTAATTATCTCACATAACATAATTAATTCCCCCCATATGTAATTATCTCAAACCCATCCAAATTCAATATCTCAATTTCAATATCTCAACCCATAAAAATTTTTCCCAAACCTAACATCAATTTGGATATCTTGTTAGCCTCATGGTTCAATCATCTATTTAATCACAATGTCATTAAAAAGTAAATTTCTAATTTCTAATTACACCAATTTAGAAAATAAATTATTAAGGGGATCTAGAAATTAAATAATTTCACATAAACATATCAAAACCATGACTATTGGAGTCATATTTAGACCACCTACCTAGACATTTTGATTGATTATTGCCAATTGGAAATCCCCAATATCCAAGAAGTACAACGATTTCGATCAAAATCCGGATTTAAAACACTTGGCCTAAAATTAATATCAAATGTATCAAGATATTATATAACAAAATCTAGATCCACAATCCCAGATATATTTCTCATCATATAGGTTTTAATCCATGCCAAAAATAGATATTTTTCATGAAAACATCAAATAATGATTGAGGAAATAAATGAAGAATCATCAGAATGAAATCCACATACTAGGATGAGAGTGGATCTTAAATCTATGATTTCGATCACGATGAATAGTGTTCAAATCACCCTATAATCCATCTATAAATATATGGGATCACCTAAAACTTTTTAATCTTGAGACTAGGTAGAAATAGAGGGGGTTAGAGGGTTCATGTTATTTAAAAACTAATTTCCATATATAATTGATCGGCGCACTCGGTTTCACCTCGCAGTGGAACATGATTAAGAAAATCATGTGTAAGCCATGTGGACCATTCTATCCATGTTCACATAGTTCACATAGTTACCTTGTTATGGGTGCAATGTTTTTCAAACCATGAAGTACCATTTATCCATATATTTTTCATAAAATTTCACCCAAATTCACATCAAACCGCAAAAAAAATCAATGCTACTTCAAAATAACAAAAATTAACCAAAACGTGCCAAAGATGACTCCAATAATGGTCAGGATGTTACGTAATTAAATTTCATTTCAACATTTTTTTCATTTTTTTCATGGATATATATGTTTAGTTCTTATTTTTAAAAGAAATATAGTTAGTTTAAAAATATACATTTCATTCCAAAATAATATTTGAATACTCATGTGTTTTCCTCTATATAAAGAAAAATGATATGTTATTACATTATATGATCTTAATTCTTATTTCAGAACCCAAAATATTATTCCAGAATTTATTCTTTATGAAGTATTTTTGAATCCTATCCCTTTCAATGGGTTATTACAGGACAATGATTGTGATACATTTTATGTGTTATGGATGGTTATGTAAATATAATGATTATATGGTTGGGCCCAGAATTATATCAGCCTCTAATTCATTTGCTACTGTGATGTATCTCATGATACAATGATAATTAATCATGAAACTGATGTCACCTATTTTCAAAAAAATGATGTTAATATTATTCACATATTTTGTGTATGAACTCGTTAATATCTTTGCTCAGAACAATGTATGGTATTATACAAAAATGAAATGATGTTTCAATTTTATACATTTCTATATTACATTATATTATGAAATGTTTCCATCATGATTTTTATAATTATCATACACTTATTATATGATGATGATGATTATTCTCACATATGTTTTATTTATTCATGTCCCTTGTTCATCCTATTATTGGGAATTTAGGTCACCCCTTTAATTGATGTATATCCTATTGTGATGACATGTAATATGGAGAATTAGATATTTTATAATGATACTGATAACTTGTTTTAATAAAATATTATTCTTTATAATTAAAAAAGTATTTATGATGCTAATTTTCACATGATACTAAAAGATATTATTATAGATTTGTATCTATTTTATTTGGTTTAATTAAAAATTGATGTAATAATAATATATTGGAAATTAGTGTTTCAATAGTTGGTATTAGAGAACCATTTAATTAATGTGGGGGATATGATTAGAAAAAGTTATTAGAATTGTTATGATGACAAAAATTATATAAATACCCTTGGAAATTATCATTTTAAAAAATATTTATTTTGGGTTCCCATTTGAAACCCCTTAATTTTTTTTTGTGAAAAATGAATAATTTATTTTCTATCTGTTGACCTTTTTATGTTTAAACCGTTTCTATTTTAAATTTTATTGGGAATCGGGAGAAACTAGGACAACAACCCATGTGATGGATAATTAAATTATTTCCCAAATGACATCCCCAATTCCATGGGTGGTGGATTTCCAAAAATCATTGAAAATATTACCCATTTATATCATGTTTTGAATAATAAACTAAATCATGTGGAATATTATCCTTACCATAATACATGTAAAATATATGTTGAGTAACTTATATAGAAAAAACCATTGAAATTTTTTGTATATTTTAACACACTTTTCACGAAATAGTTGGTTAACTCAATAGAGAAGTACTTTTATGTGAACCACTATTCATAGAATGAGAATGTGGCTCTGGTTATATATCATTTAGATAAAGATGAAGGTCAATGGTGGGATTTGATGATGAACACCAATCTAAACGATGTAATAGAAGAGAATGACTTGGAAGACTTTAATAAAATATTTATTAATAAGAATTCCCCTTAAAATATTCAAATAATGATAGGTTGAAAATTCCTAGAGTTGAAAAAAATGTTGTGTTAATATGCCACATCTAATAAATAATAATTCCCAATTCATTCAAAATATGCCCCATGTTTTTTATAAAAAAATGAAAAAAACGTAGATTATTTGTGGGTTTGAAACCAAAACCTTAATGGGATTTATATATTTGACACTTTGGGAGTTATGAAGAAGTGGATTAATCTTCTCTAAAATTATAGATGGAGTGTGGATAATGACTTGATGGTTATGGATATATGAAGAGAATAATGGACTTTTAAGCTGGTAGGTCAAATTAAAATGGAGGAAAGTGGATATAACTACCCATATATCACAAATATTGGAACAAATATCTTAGGATTTTACTCTAAGGGACGGGGAACCATATAAACTAGTGCTGAGAAGCCCACAAAACACATGAATGTCAAATATACATGAAAATGATAAACTTCATGATGGAGTAAAGGAAGGAACCACCAAATGAAACACCCATGTTTTAATTCATCAACTATAGGTATTAAGGGAACTATGTAGGCTATTTCGATAAATAGTGGGACCTTGAGGGTAATCAGCATTAGCAACCACCATGTCCAATGGAGTACGGAAAATATTATTCCACCACAACAGTTGATGTAGATTTTCAAAATGAAGTCATATATGGTAGACAAGCTATTCACAAATTAAGGGAAAATATTTTATTTGATTCTAGTTTTATAAAATATTTTATTATTTTATTATTTTTATATAACTATTAAATTGAATACCTAATACATTAATGTAGAGATATTTATAAAAACACATAGTGGTAGAGTCCTTAATACCTAAGTGTTATAATATTCTTCAATAAAATAATTTTGGAATATTCTTCCTATGAATCACATAATATATTATTTGGTGGAATTTAATATTATACTAGGTATGGATTTTATATATTGATCACACATCAACAATTGGTAATATTTAATCTCTTGTCATATCACAATCAATTTAATGTTCCCCTAAAAATAAAAGAAAGACCATGAATTTTCTTTGTAAAATCCCTCAAAGTTGTGGGTGATCATAAATTGTGAAAAGGCATAACATTCTAAAATGGTTGAGTTTGTGGAAGGTATCAAACTAGAGGAAATTCCCATTGTGAGGAATTAAATTGATTTACTTCTAGAAGAGTTACCTAAAATTCCCACAGATTATTAGGTAGAGTTATCAATTGAACATATATGCAGAGTCGCTCAGACCTCAATATAACCCTATAGAACAACCCAGATCAAACTGTAATAGTTAATGAATAATCATTAAGATCATTTGGGAAAAGGTTTATCATGACATAGTGCATTAACATATAGTGTGCCTATTCTATTTTTAATGGAAAATTATGTATTAATGAATCTATGTATCAATTACTAGGATCTCAACAAGATCACCATAAATAAAAAGTATCATATTCTAATGACTGATGACTTTTTCTATCAACCATGAGGATCTAACTAATTATCAAAGGTGGATACTTTTTTTGGACATCATCAACTTAAGTTGAAGAAGTTGGATATTCAGAAGACTAATTCAAGTATATGGTAATAAAACTATGAATTCATAGTGATTCCTGTGGAACTTATTAATTACCTTTAAATAATCATGAATTTTTAAATATATTATCCAGATAATACCTCAAAAACGTTTTTGTGTGTATTAATGAAATTCTTATATTATCCAAGAGAAAAGAGGAACATGAAGGTCATCCTAGGATCATGTTGGTGACATTAAAAAATGAGAAAATTTATTCTAATTTCATCAAGTGTAATGTGTGGATGCCTCAAATCACAATTTTTATGCACATGATCATATGGGTGGGAATTTATGTGGACCATTCAAGGACAAATGATATTCAAGAATGTCCCATAATCACTAGTGTCATAGAAATCCCCTATTTTATTTGCATAAAAATACACTACCAACATTTTTGGAGAAATTTATTAGAATTGTCCAGCCCAATAACTAAGATAAAACGAGATGGGGGTAAAGTATTAATAAATGAAAAAATGACAGGAAATCGTCAAAGAGACCAAGAATTGGATGATCCCTAAATCTATACTCAAACAAACAAGAAGAAGATAATGAATTATGATATAATGTGATGGTTCAAATTTATTACAGTGATGCCTCCCCATGAATGAGGATAAATTGATCGAATGTGCATCAAGGTAGGTGAAGATACAAGTGTTGAACTACTTGATGCATTATCTAGATTCAGTAGTAGTGATCTTCTCTCGGAATATTTGGAACCACTACCACTATAGTGAAATAATAGATATATATATTAATAAAAATATTATGAAGTATATATTCATAAATAAGGCACTCAAAATATATAAAATAAGGCAGTTGTATGCTAAATAAGATCTACAATTAATCTATTAACAACATTCCTGGAATTGAGAAAATTATAGAAGATGATCTTATTATAAAAGTGCCTTCCATTGTATCCTTGGTGTAGATTGAGAAATACTGTTTCATTATGGATATGAAACAGATGGATATCGACATCATAAATGAAGGTAATCCATCTTACATTTCCTAAATTATTCCACAACTATTTATATAATAATGATTAAGGAGGCATAAAGTGATAATCTACAGATACAAAATAAGGTGAAATCATCAAAGGAAGGGAATCTATATGAGTTCCAAATCGATGATGATTATGTTATATGGTTTGGAAGGAGGCTATTTGTTCCATCATCACATGATATAAGTAAGGAGAACAATGATAATTCATATCTCTCACCATTTTATACCCATCCTAAAATATTAAAGAAGTATGGTGGTCATCAAGGTATCGTCAAGTGGGTAGACACGAATAATAGAGTACAGAGTATATCCCAAGTGGGTTGATATATAAACAATTTAAATCCACGTGACAGAACTCCAATGGGTTGATACAAACATTACCTATATCCTTGTGGATGTGATATATTGTAACTTTGAACTTTCTCACTAGTCTCCCTATGACATTCAATGGAGATAAAAGGATATGGGTTTTGTTCGATTGACTTACCGTTAATACCCACTTTATTTAAATTCAATATGATTTATCACTTGAAAAATTTTTCATGATACTTGTGAAATATATGGTGAGGCTTTATGGGGTTCCAATTTTAATCAAATCTGATCATGATCCAATGATCGCCTGTAAATTTTAGAAAAGACATAAACATTCGTTGAGAACTGAATTTAATTCTATCGTGACCAATCACCCATAAATTGATCTCCTGTATGAATGGACAATTTTAATGATCTTAGACAAGCTAATGTAATGAACAATTAAATTAAAATGAGGAGATGATAATCATATCTCAATGGTTGAGTTCTCATATAATAGTAGCTTCCACTCGAGTATTCAAATTTGACCATAAGATGATATATATGGGAAGCGACGTTGGACACTAATATATTTTTATGATATAAGTAGAAAAATCTATATGTATATAACTTTGTGAAAGAGATAATAATAAATATTCATATCATCCAATAATATATAAAATATAATATCTATTGTAAAAATTATATGATGGAAAACATTGAAGTGGCATATATTTTGTTGTTTGAGAAAAATTTTACTTTTGAATATCACTATAGAAGAGATTTATAAGATTTTTAATGAAAGGGAATCGTTGACTAAGGTATATTGTCCCCTTTGATAAAATTGATCTCATATGAGTAGTGGCATATTGGAATTCACTTGCACCATGTATGTCTCTAAGTAATGAAATATTCCATGTATTACTCCAAGGGAAGTATATAATTGTTACTTCATATGTTCTAAATAAAGAGGTGTTAAAACTATAAAATTTCAACTCACATGAAGAGAATTGAGTGATGATTATGGACCATAGAAACATGATTTCTATGCAATAAGACAACTTTCCAGGTCAACGTGTTGTGTATGAACTATAAGGATAAATAGGTGGTTGGGGAACTAGAGGGAAGGATTAAAAAGTATACTAACCCATTCAAAACTGATAATATAAGGGTAAATTTCAAGGAATAAATTTCTAATTGGGTGAATATTGTATTAACATAATGTTTATAAAATATATTTTTTAAACAAAACAAATTTATGTTATAATATACTATATATTAATATATACATATTGAAACTGATACATTTTCATTAATAACTTATATTAAATTAATGAGAAGAAAACCCAAATAAATTTCCAAAAATTACCATTGGGTAAACATTATAAATTGTAAATGTTAATATGGGAAAACATTGATTGACCTAATCTATTAGAATCATTAACCCTTCCAACCCCACAAAAATGATAAAAATTATTGTTAAACCACGAAACATTGTAGATAATTGAAAACTAGATCCTTGAGATAATTGATTAGAATGTTGAGAAAAGGAATATATTGGTATTTTAAGGTGGTAATGTGATTGTTGGAATAGTAGTATGACAATTGTGAATAGTAACCAGATAGTTGAGAATAGTAACATAATTGTTGAAATGTTTATTTTACCTCCAAATAATAAAATGTTTTATAAAAAAATGTATCATTATTAATTTAATTCAATATAACTATTAAAAATTAAAAAAAAAGATAAAAAACTAAAAAAATTAATCACGTTTTTGGTAAACTACATTTTATTTTATTTCCTTCAAGTCAATATTTTTAAATTAAAAATAAAAATAAAATTAAATATTTTATTTTTGACAAAATTAAAATATTTTTTGAAATTTTAACATCAAAATTTTATCATTTTTATATTTTTATATTTTTTTAAAATACATTGATATTTCTGTGAATAGTTAATATAAAGGATTCCAAGTTACATGTGTATGTTGATTAACATCATTAATGATACAATAACAACCTAATACATTATATAAATTGATGTTTTACCATTATATATTTAATTTCATAATTTATTTATTAAAATAATATAAAATTTATTTCAATTCGAAAAAAGAATTTTCCAAAACCTAATGTCAACGGTAATCCCTTAAACTAAATTTTTTCATTTGTTCCATTCTTTTTTGTAAGGAAATTAATTTAAATAATAAAGTGGTTTAAGGTAATAAAACCCATTATCTTATATTTATATATAATATTTATTTTTAAAATTTCACTATTACATGTTTTTAATTTGGTAATTTATTTTATTTAATATTTTATTATAAAAATACCCATATCCTCATGTATAAATAACACCACATTATCCACTTTTAAAACCAATCATATGACTCATTTCATTGACTAAAATCTTCTAGAATATTTCTAATCAAGCTCTTAAGGACCCTTAGAGACTTCTATGTGAAATCCAACTCCATACATAAAGCATCTTTTACAGTAATATAGGAGAAGCAACACCAAGGATTTATTAAATTTTTATCAAATATTCTTATTTATATTTCATATTCTTCTTGTCATTGTTTTTTATTACCACCCCTATACCAAAAATAATAATAATAATATTAAGTTGTAATTACATTGTAATAATAATAATAATCTTAATCTATTTGACGAATCAAATATTCTACCTATTATAACATCAAACTTCACATTCACATTATCACGAAAATGCCCAGACAAAGGTCATTTTTCCACCCAATGAGACATTTCTATGTCAAAAAATATCAACATCTTCAAGGATGAATATTAAAAATTAAAAATATTATTAAAATATTATTTTTATTAGTTTATTTATTGTAGCACCCCGAGCTTCCACGATACGCTTCTCATTCAATAATTCAATAGCTTGCATTGTACGCAACTTCGAGTTCTAACACACCGCGACTAATCAAAGTAGCCGTTATGAATAGTAATAACCACTTTTTAAAATTATAGAAATTTTATATTTCAAAATGGACTTCATTTTTGGATTCGGAATATCGAAATTAGCCTATGTTGAATTTTTGGTATTTTTCTGAGAACTTCTATTTTTTTATGAATAGTGAAAAATACTTAAAACAACTTTTTAATCAAAATAATTTAATGTGATAAATTATACTATTTAGTGTTTTTAATTTATAATTAGAATATATTTTTACCATTTTATCCAATGGTGGTCATTAGAATTAATTTAACATTGAAATTGGACATAAACAATTGCCAATCTTTTGATATAAATTGTTTCTTAAAAACACGCTATTTGTCGTAACAGCGGGAATTAATTATAAAATTAATTAATGCAACATATATGTATGGAATTTTGTAAAATAGACATCATTTTTGAATTCGGAATATCAATTATAGCTTAGGGTAAAAGTTTGGCCTTGTTCTGAAAAACTTCAATTTTTGATTAATAGTGAAACCACTAAGTGGTAGTTAAATAACTGATTTTTCGTTTAAATGAAATATTACCACATCTGTGATTTGACTTTCAAAAATCCGACAGAAATGGTTGTCATTAAGAAGTAAAATGTCGTTCAATGTGATTAAAATAATTTTTTGGTGAATAGTAACTTTTAAGTTCTTAATCGCGATTAGAGGTAATTAGTGTAGTTTAAGGTAAAAACAATGTTTTAATAATATGATATGAGCTTGACACTTGTCCTACTCCTATTGGATGAGTAATGGCGGACCAAGAAAACCCATGGGTCAACTTGGGGACCACATGGAGCCACTTTAGTTGGAAAATGACATTAATATATATTTATTTAATGTTAAAATTAAATTGACACAAACTTGAGTTGTTTTACTAAAACAGTTTTTAAGTGGGGTTACACAAGTCCAAATTTTTATTATAAATATTCATTAGAAATCTAAAAAGATTTCATACATCATAGTATTTTTTTTATAATTTTTAGACATTATATAAATTAAATTATTTATGACATCATGATGATGTAGTGATGATCTCATTATTTAACGATTCAAATAAAATGGAAAGATAATGTAAAATCCAAAGCGTAAACTTATCAAAAATCTATTGGATGAGTATATTTAGAACCCTTATCATCTTATCCTCGAATTATATAAGTGTGGGACCTCTAAAATCCGAAACTCATTTTATAATAAAGTGACTTTTCTTTACTTTCCAAGAGTGCCCCTCCTCTCTACTTATAAAAGGCCCCCACCTCTCCCACCTCATTTTCACATTCAAACCATTTTTCTCGGCCAACCTCTGCCCAAATACTCTCCCAACTTCCCCCTCACACTCCTAGAAGCCTCACTTTGGAAATAACTCTTCCCAAGGAAGCCTTTGGCTCAAATCAAAAAGAGTTACCCGATTTTGAGGTAATGTCTTCTCTAATGTTGTTTTGTTTTATTTTTCTTCTCCAACCCCCTAAACTATTTTTATTCATTTCTTTTGTAACAACACCAGTATCCTCAATATAATAGGATGTTGTTATAAGAAGGATTATAGCTACACTTACACACACCTACATCTAATGGTTAAATAACATACGGTTTCTGTGGATGGCGAATTTCTGCCTCACGAAACGATGATTGTTCAACACTCATATAACACCTTCAAAGGTGGCAATTAAGATGTCACTATTTTTATATATGATATATAATATGTTTATGTTTTACTTATGCTTCTGTATTTCTCATTTATGGCATACTTTATGATTTCCATTATGGGTAAAACGCGATAATTTCATTTTAGGAAGTGCGGACTACCGCCCCCTCAAAGTGATTTGAATCGTTAATGCCATATGTGGGATGTATAAAGGATGGAGTAAATGGTATTATACACTATATTATAATTTAATTATATTATAAATTTATATCATTATTATTTCATTCCATTAAATATGAAATAGAAATGAAAGTAGCGTTTATGCGGACGTACAGCTTACCGTCTCCATGAACGGTGCATTTCATTTCATACCTCTAAATGTTACGTGACATTATGAATGAATGTATATACTATATATATATGATATATATGACATCTAAATCATGAATATAATTCTGGAGACAATGGATATTCTACCACATAAACAACTTGTAATTATAAGAAGTTTATTGTTGACTCTAGTACCAAACATCGACAAAACGACCATTATTAACTTAAATAATTAAATAATGTTCATAACATGGTAATAAGTGATATAAATGGAATAATGAACATGAAAAAGGTTCTTAAGTAAATATAAATTAACTCTAGTTTATTATTCAGGAGGTTAAAGAATGATCGAGTCAGGACAAGACGCATGGTAAGGGAATTTCTTAACCCAATTTTCATTCTTTGGGTTAATCTCCTACTTTCAAATTATGTCATGATATTATTATTTCTTATTTTTTATTCTTTATGTGTACCTATAGTGAATACACATAATAGATATATTTTATTTTAAAAATGATCTTTTTAAGGACTTCGTCTCAATCTCCTTTCATTGAGGCATATTTGGTTTTATACACAACTTTCTTTTATACGGTGTATAAACCCCTTTGACTTTTACGTTTATTCAAAAGGGATCTTTTTCATACGAAGCGTTTTACTAAACTACAAAAAGGGAATGTTTTTCTTTCTGTACTTATACGGCGACAACGACTTCTCTGCCGCCGTGACCATTATTTGAGTTTCGGCTTCCTCTACAAGCCATCATTTTTTTTAATGAAAAATAAATACAAAGTTTTAACTTTCTTTTATTTTGGTATTGAAAATGTTTTTGAAAGAATTTTTATTATATCAATGTGTTGTATTGATATCTTGTGATTGAAATGTGGAAATTTTATGTTTCCTTTATGCATGTTTTATGTGATACGATTATGTTATGGTTTATGATATGTTTAAACCTATTCATATGAGGAATGCATTGGACTTAATAAGTGACGGGTGGAGCCCGCTATAGCTCCTCGATGCATCGGCAGGTCTCATGAGACAAACTAGTGTCTTCGCACGAGGCATTGACAAAATCTTATTTGTGGTCTTGGCACGAGGCCTTGGCTACGTGGTTATGATAGTCTGGCATTATGCATTACATCATTATGAAAGTGGTTATTGATATTGCAATTGTTTATTCGACCAGTAGAATATCCATGTGAAGAAGTAAATGGCATTATTTCATTTTACTTTTGCCATATTATGTTGATGTTCAAGTTTAAAAGGATCTTGTTTTAGTCATACATTTCATTAAATGTTTATGTTTATTTATGAAAGCTTCCTCAATATTGTTATCCTTACTGATCATCTGAGCTCACCCCTTTCAATGTTTTAATATTTTCCAGGATGTGAAGAAGTATTTTATGAATGACCTGTAGGGATAGTCAGAAGAGGATATGAGTGTGGACTATGAATACTTTGTTTTTAGTTTTTCACTTTATGATGTAATGTAACATTTATGAATGTATCTAGTGTTTCCAAGGCTACTAAACTAATCGGTCTTTCGGGACTTGATCTTTTGTGATCATGCCAATGTTACGAAGTAATGCACCGACTCTGGGTAGCTGGGGTCGGGGCGTTACAGATGGTATCAGAGGCAGTTTAGTAATAACCTTGGAAGCTAGATTTAGACAAACTCTGATTAGAGCACGTAGAACTAAGATGAACTTTGAGGATTAGTATAGAAGAACTTCTTAAAAATTTTGGTATTGTAGAGATTTTGTGAGTTTTCCGAGCAATACATCCCTATCTGGATACGAGCAGGTAGAGGAGGCTCTGGCACAGATGTACCTAGGGTTAAAACCCGAAAACACCGCATTGAGTTGGACTCGAACGGGAACTGGTGCACGACAACGGGCCTTGCTGCACTCTTGGTTACGACACTCCCGGGGGATATGCTTAGGATAATTCTCATTTTCTTTACAAACCACTATGAACGGTTATGAGTATATACTTCCTCAAAGAAAACCTTTTTATGATTATGGATTATATCCATAAATAGTTCAATTTATGTTAAGAATTTTACAAGTATGGAATTATGTATTCTGATTCATAAACTAATCTAGTTTATGCCATTGTTTAGAAATGGCGCCTAGTGGAAGGAATGGAAACCGTATCAATGCACGCACTCCGTGTAGGGATTTCCCTCCTGCTCAAGATAATTATTGTGGAGATGGAGATACAACTGGTGTTGATCATCTTATTACCATACTGAGACAACTCACTCAGGTTATGAATAATAACCTTACTCGTATGGAGCACCCTGATCCGCAACGTGGAGGATCAATGTTAGACCGCTTCATGAGGCAACAACCACCAACCTTTAATGGGAGTAAAAATCCTATATTAGCTGAGCAATGGATAAATTCTTTAGAGAAAATATTCCATGCCTTGGGGAGTAGTGAAAGGGAGAAGGTTTTCATGGCAGTTTACCACCTCACTGGAGATTCCAATCAGTGGTGGTCGCTGATTCAAAACACAAAGGAAGATGATGACGTATCGAATATGGAATGGAGGGAGTTCAAAGAGATTTTCTTAGAAAAATACTTTCGTCGTGACCATCGAGCAGATATGGAAAGGCAATTTCTGAGTCTGAGGCAGAAGGAGGATGAGAATGTCGCAAAGTATGAGGCTAACTTTACAAGGTTAGCGAGGTATGCTGCCGATTATATACGTAACCCAAGGAGTAAGATTGATCGTTTCTTTGATGGGTTAAAACCATTTCTCCGTTGATCTTTAGTATCAAAATCCTTCTCTTTATACGAAGATATTGTCTCATGTTCTATCAAGACAGAAAAGGAATTCTCTAAGTCTTATGACAACAAAGTAAAGCAAGAGAAGAAGAGAACGGTGGAACAAGAGACAGATAAAGGGAAAAAGGGAAAGAAGGATTTTCCATTATGTTATAATTGTGGGAATAATCACCCTGGTACGTGCCTAAAAGGAATGGGAGTTTGTTAGAAATGTGGAGAAAAGGGTCACCAGGCTCGTGATTGCAAGGGAAAGAAAGAGGCTGTCAAAGTTGAATGCTACAATTGTAGGGAAATGGGGCATTATGCAAATGAATGTCCTAAGCGTCAGGGAAACATACCTCAGAAAAGGCCAAGGGATCAAGGACAATCTTATGCTATTACTACAGTTGATGCAGAATAACTAATTTATTGGTGCTTTTGGACTCATGGATTATATTCAGGTTATTAGAATAATGTGATATATATATAAGGATTGTACTGCAGTACTTGTTGATTTCAGTAAGGTTTTAATATGATGAAGGTAATCATATTTTTAGTATGTGACAAAAGAAAAACTTTAATTTGTTTGGGGAATCTGATGTTACAATTGATTTTGGAATTTAGAGACCATTTAGACAATGTCTGGACAGAGGTATTTTGGATAACTATAAGGTTGGAATGGATTAAGTTGAACTTTGGATAGTATTGTTTAAAGTTAAAACATTTATGAAGATTATTTTTGGAATAGTATAGTACTATATTTTTAGGAAAAGGACAACCTGCAGGGTGGGGAATAACCCGTCCCGTCGGACAAAGCTGTAGGAATCGAACCCAAAATCATGGTGAGACAGGCCTTTATTTCCTACCACTAGCCTACAGGAAGTCCCTGGTTATTACAAAATAATATTACTAATCTAAATGGTATGTGTTAACATTTGGAACCTTATAAAATTACGATAAGTATAATAATTTTGAGTTCTATTATCTTTTTGAGTGAAAGATGAGTTGAAGGTTGAAACTCTAATTGTCAAGCATAAATATATATATACTTATCTCTTATTCAATGAATAAATTAATTCTTAAACTTTAATAAAGGGATATTAAAACAAAAAAAATGTGTTATCCTAATACCTTATGTCTTGTTGAACTGATTATATTTTAAATCAATATAGATTGAAGGATTTGAGGCCCTCAATTTGACAGTTGATTGTGATTGATGATCTCAATCACTCCCTACAAATATTTACATTTTTCCTCCAATTATATGTCTCTAATTTATACCAATATTCTCCTAATCGAGATCATAAATGGGTGGTGACTTTTTCATTTCCCTTTCCCTCTTATTAAGGCTAAATTTTATTAATCTTATTTCCGATGTGGGTTTTCCTCAAAGGTATTTTCTCTTTTCAACCTTTTATTTTCAAAGAAAAATTTCAAATTGTGAGGACGCAATTTATTGAAGGAGGGGAGAATGTAACACCCCGAGCTTCCACGATACGCTTCTCATTCAATAATGCAATAGCTTGCATTGTACGAAACTTCGAGTTCTAACACACCGCGACTAATCAAAGTAGCTGTTATGAATAGTAATAACCACTTTTTAAATTTATAGAAATTTTATATTTCAAAATGGACTTCATTTTTGGATTCAGAATATCGAAATTAGCCTATGTTGAATTTTTGGTATTTTTCTGAGAACATCTAATTTTTTTATGAATAGTGAAAAATACTTAAAACAACTTTTTAATAAAAATAATTTAATGTGATAAATTATACTATTTAGTGGTTTTAAGGTATAATTAGAATATATTTTTACCATTTTATCCAATGGTGGTCATTAGAATT
The DNA here is from genome assembly GCA_963277665.1 of Viscum album. Taxonomy (NCBI): domain Eukaryota; kingdom Viridiplantae; phylum Streptophyta; class Magnoliopsida; order Santalales; family Viscaceae; genus Viscum; species Viscum album. The sequence goes on from OY728128.1 coordinate 476,042,267, forward strand.
AATTTAACATTGAAATTGGACATAAACAATTGCCAATCTTTTGATATAAATTGTTTCTTAAAAACACGCTATTTGTCGTAACAGCGGGAATTAATTATAAAATTAATTAATTCAACATATATGTTTGTAATTTTTTAAAATAGACATCATTTTTGAATTCGGAATATCAATTATAGCTTAGGGTGAAATTTTGGCCTTGTTCTGAAAAACTTCAATTTTTGATGAATAGTGAAACCACTTAGTGGTATTAAATAACTAATTTTTCGTTTAAATGAAATATTACCACTTTTGTGATTTCATTTTCAAAAATCCGATAGACATGGTTTTCATTAAGAAGTAAAATGTGGTTCAATGAGATTAAAATAATTTTTTGGTGAATAGTAACTTTTAAGTTCTTAATCGCGATCAGAGGTAATTAGTGTAGTTGAAGGTAAAAACAATGTTTTAATAATATGATATGATCTTGACACTGGTCCTACTCCTATTGGATGAGTCATGGCCGACCAAGACAACCCATGGGTCAACTTGGCGACCCCATGGAGCCACTTTAGTTGGAAAATGACATTAATATATATTTATTTAATGTTAAAATTAAATTGACACAAACATGAGTTGTTTTACTAAAACAGTTTTTAAGTGGGGTTACACAAGTCCATATTTTGATTATAAATATTCATTAGAAGGATAAAACGATTTCCTACATCATAGTATTTTTTTTATAATTTTTAGACATTAAATAAATTAAATTATTTATGACATCATGGTGATGCAGTGATGACCTCATTATTTAACGATTTAAATAAAATGGAAAGATAATGTAAAATCCAAAGCGTACACTTGTCAAAAATATATTGGATGAGAAGAATTCGAACCCTTATCATCTTATCCTCGAATTATATAAGTGTGGGACCTCTAAAATCCGAAACTCATTTTATAATAAAGTGACTTTTCTTTACTTTCCAAGAGTGCCCCTCCTCTCCACTTATAAAAGGCCCCCACCTCTCCCACCTCATTTACACTTTCAAGCCATTTGGCTCGGCCAACCTCTGCCCAAATACTCTCCCAACTTCCCCGTCACACTCCTAGAAGCCTCACTTTGGTCAGAAATCTTCCCAAGGAAGCCTTTGGCTCAAATCAAAAAGACTTACCCAATTTTGAGGTAATGTCTTCTCTAATGTTGTTTTGTTTTATTTTTCTTCTCCAACCCCCTAAACTCTTTTTATTCATTTCTTTTGTAACAAAACCAGTATCCTCAATATACTAGGATGTTTTTATAAGAATTATTATAGCTAAACTTACACACACCTACATCTAATGGTTAAAGAACATACGGTTTCTGTGGATGGAAAATTCCTGCCTCACGAAACGATGATTGTTCAACACTCATATAACACCTTCAAAGGTGGCCATTAAGATATCACTATTTTTATATATGATATCTAATATTTTTATGTTTTACTTATTCTTCTGTATTTCTCATTTATGGCATACTTTATGATTTCCATTATGGGTAAAACGCGATAATTTCATTTTAGAAAGTGCGGACTACCGCCCCCTCAAAGTGATTTGAATTGTTAATGCCATATGTGGGATGTATAAAGGATGGAGTAAATGGTATTATACACTATATTATAATGTAATTATATTATAAATTTATATCATTATGATTTCATTCCATTAAATATGAAATAGAAATGAAAGTAGCGTTCATGCGTACGTACGGCTTACCGTCTCCATGAACGGTGCATTTCATTTCTTACCTCTAAATGTTACGTGACATTATGAATGAATGTATATACTGTATATATATGATATATATGACATATAAATCATGAATATAATTTTTTAGATAATGGATATTCTACCACATAAACAACTTGTAATTATAAGAAGTTTATTGTTGACTCAAGTACCAAACATCGACAAAACGACCATTATTAACTTAAATAATAAAATAATGTTAATAACATGGTAATAAGTGATATAAATGGAATAATGAACATGAAAAAGGTTCTTAAGTAAATATAAATTAACTCTAGTTTATTATTCAGGAGGTTAAAGAATGGTCGAGTCAGGACAAGACGCAAGGTAATGGAATTTCTTAACCCAATTTTCATTCTTTGGGTTAATCTCCGACTTTCAAATTATGTCATGATATTATTATTTCTTATTTTGTATTATTTATGTGTACCTGTAGTGAATACACATAATAGATATATTTTATTTTAAAAATGATCTTTTTAAGGACTTCGTCTCAATCTCCTTTCATTGAGGCATATTTGGTTTTATACACAACTTTCTTTTATACGGTGTATAAACCCCTTTGACTTTTACGTTTATTCAAAAGGAATATTTTTCATACGAAGCGTTTTACTAAACGACAAAAAGGGAATGTTTTTCTTTCTGAACTTATGCGGCGACAACGACTTCTCCGCCGCCGTGACCATTATTTGAGTTTCGTCTTCCTCTACAAGCCATCATTTTTTTAATGAAAAATAAATACAAAGTTTTAACTTTCTTTTATTTTGGTATTGAAAATGGTTTTGAAAGCATTTTTATTATATCAATGTGTTGTATTGATATCTTGTGATTGAAATGTGGAAATGTTGTGCTTCCTTTATGCATGTTTTATGTGATACGATTATGTTATGGATTATGATATGTTTAAACTTATTCATATGAGGAATGCATTGGACTGAATAAGTGACGGGTGGAGCCCGCTATAGCTCCTCGATGCATCGGCAGGTCTCATGAGACAAACTAGTGTCTTGGCACGAGGCCTTGACAAAATCTTATTTGTGGTCTTGGCATGAGACCTTGGCTACGTGGTTATGATAGCCTGGCATTATGCATTCCATCATTATGAAAGTGGTTATTGATATTGCATGTGATTATTCGACCAGTAGAATATCCATGTGAAGAAGTAAATGGAATTATTTCATTTTACTTTTTCCATATTATGTTGATGTTCAAGTTTAAAAGGATCTTGTTTTAGTCATACATTGCCTTAAATGTTTATGTTTATTTATGAAAGCTTCCGCAATATTGTTATCCTTACTGAGCATCTGAGCTCACCCCTTTCAATGTTTTAATATTTTCCAGGATGTGAAGAAGTATTTTATGAATGACCTGCAGGGATAGTCAGAAGAGGATATGAGTGTGGACTATGAAGACATTGTTTTTAGTTTTTCACTTTATGCTGTAATGTAACATTTATGAATGTATATAGTGTTTCCAAGGCTACTAAACTAATCGGTCTTTCGAGACTTGATCTTTTGTGATCATGCCAATGTTATGAAGTAATGCACCGACTCTGGGTAGCTGGGGTCGGGGCGTTACATTTATTCTATGATTAATTAATTAAATTTTCAATGTACATTAAACAAAATTTCCAAATTGAGGAATAAACTGAAATTTTAATTTAAAACATGATATAAAAATGATTACACTATTACCATGGAAATTTATATATATTATATAAAGAATATTAATGATTAATAGTCTTATAAATTACAATTATTCAAATACATACCAATTTTTTTAATAAATATATATATTATTCAGATGGAGAAAACACCAAGAAATTAATTATGAATAAAGATAAGGGAAATATCAAACCCAAATACCTTTAATTTTGTCAACCATGTTTAACATAAACGTTAGTATAAATATTCCATTAGTGTTCGTTAAATATGACTTCATTATTCTTCCCTTTTTGGGGGGGATATTCATATTTTCCCCATGATTTGTGATCTAAATACAATGATTTTTGAAAAACCATTTCTTTTCAAAAAAAAAACATCAACTCCTTAAGTGTTTTTTTTCATAATTAAATAGATATATTATTACAATGTATGATCTCCATGTTTATTTTGTAATCCCAATGTTTATTCTCGAATATATTAATTATGAAATCCTTATGAAATAAGTTTCCTTCCGTAGTTTATTTCATGAATATACTTGTGATACATTCTATGTGGCATGCCAATATATATATATATATATTGATGTGATGGGTGGTCCTGAAATTATATATCTCCCAATACATTGGGTAATGTGATGTCTTATGTTATAATGTTGGTTATGTGTGAACATAATTCTATAATTTTTCAAATTGATCATGTTATGATTATGAACGTATGTTATGCAAGAAGATTCAATAATTGTTCGCAATAATGTGTAGCATTTGACCACTATGAGAAATTGTTTCTTTTTTATTAATTTCCAAACTATATAAATTTATTCAATTTTCCCCCTCAGAATACTTATTATGATCCTATTCATAGGATATGAGGCTGTTGATTGAGGTCTCCCATATTATATTAATCCATTTCTATTATTCAACCTCTTAAATGGATTTTATATCACCCCATAATTTGATTTATATCCTCAAGTGATTACATTTAACAATTAGAATATGTTCCTTGAATATGATAATGAATATTTATTTAAATAAAGTTATATGTTTTACTGTTTATATGTTATCTATGTGAATAATTTTCCCAATACACCAAACCTTTTGATCATAGATCTGTATCTCTATTATATTTATTATCTTTAATATTATGTAATAGTAAAGTATGAAATATTAGTTTTCCTATAAATTTATATTACTACAATAGATAAATATTTTATTATAATATTTATTTAACAGAAACACAGTTCCTAACATTATCAAACCGTTAAAATCATGGTAAAAATTAGGAACATTTCAGGCCTTTTTCTTTAGACTTACATATCCCGTTTCTTCCTATTTAATTATTACATGGATAGATGGTAGAGATTTAATTTTAGAATGGTAATATTTATACCTTATGTCATTATTACATGATCCATCTTATGAAAATACATTAATATTTGATCTTTTTTATTCTCATCACATATATGGTTGAGTTATCCTTTTAACTCATGGAATATTCAACCCTATTCAATTTTTCAAGGTAGTAATATTCTGAGTAGTAATAATATTTATTAAACTCCCACAATATTCTCATGACCATATTCAAAATTTTCACTATGAATGTATTATTTCAAATTTTATGATCAATATGTATATATATAACCCTTTTCTAAATAAAGAAAATGCAGCCATATCGTTAATGAAAAAATTAACAACGATTAATCCATATCATGTGTTTGGTAATTTTCTCACCAAACATAAATATTTTTAGTGAATAAACTATCAATATTTCAGAGTGAGTGATATATTTACCCAATATATTCTTTAATTCTCCATTATAGGTTACAATGCATTCTCATATGTAGTGAAATTTAAGTGTAGGTTATTTAAAATTATGTCTAATTAGTTAAATGATGTTTAAAATTAAATTCCTTAAAGGAACATGGATCCATTATTAGTAAACACGGTTAGTGGAATATTTAATCCAGAGAACTTCATTATATGGTTTTGATATTATCTTACCCAACCAAGAAGAAAATAGATCTCAATCACTATGCTTTTTCTAGGATAATGTAAAATAACTTCTGGCTTTGATAGATCCAACGATATACTATCACATGAGATTATATAGACCAAAAAGGAAAAATTTAAACCAAAAATCAAACTGATGTAAATTTATCATATAGATTCTCCTTTATTGGGGTCTTTATTACAATCCTAATGTGGTCTGTATTCCCTCCCTTTCACTCTTTATGGATATATATATTGTCGAAGAAGTCTACCAAAAACTGATCACGGTATTATCTAAATACTCTATTAATTAAATCTATAACCAATGTGTTGGAATGTGTATGATCAAAAAACATCCATATATATTCATAGTTCATATACCTTATAATGAATGTTTTCTTTGGTAAATAATCCTTCTTGACTATCAATTTATGATTTCCATAATGAAGATAAATCATTGAAATTTTGTAAGTTCCATATTGTTGATAAAACTAGTTATATATAAAAGGAATATAATTCTAATTATTTTCTATGATATTTTATGTTCTCAAAAAAATAATGATTCACATTGTTAATTCTATCTTATTAAAAAATTAATGGATGATCCCCGTAGTAGAATGAATCCCTTTTCATGATTCTTGTAGAGTTTCTTCTTTAATTCTTACAACTCGATAGGGGCCATTTACTATTGAGTATTTGAAATTTCTTGACAACCATGTATGATATTTATTAGGGACTCATCATCTGGATTTGGTGGTGAACCTAAAATTTATTCGAGAAATATTACAACAAACACACACATAATATGCATATATTTGATATTGAGTATATCCTAAACCATCTAAGATAAACACCATGTTCGATTAAGGATCAAGAACCAGAAATGAATTTTATTTCAATTGGATGTTTATACATACCATCAAACTTATAAATAACCATATATTGATTCAAGATATCAAAAATGACTTCACAGTATTTTCAATCGACTTTATATTTTTGTAATGAACAAAAAATTAATGACCAATTTAACTTCAAATACAACCTAATGTAGAATAACATGATTTACTATAATGACCCAGACCTCACCAGCCTATTCCATTGTCAAAAAGATGGTCATGAAGTGTTCTAGAGGGTATAATGGACTTTTCCCACACTTTTCAGAATTTTGTGACTACACGTCGTGTAGTGTGAGTACACGCCGTGTACCACCATGCCGAGTATACCTCGTGTTGAAGCCTTGTCCTTGCCGTGTGATATAAATAAGTACACGCCGTGTAGTTTCTCCCCGCGTACGCGTTACCCTCAAACCATGTGTTGACCAGTCAATGGCCATGTGCCATGTTGAAGTCATGTCCGTGCCACGAGAAATAAATATGTACACGTCATGTAGTCCATCCTATACGCCATGTAGTGTCTCCCTGTGTATGCATTACCCTCAAACTGTGTGTTCAACAGTCAACGGTTGTGTGCCACGTTGAATGTCGTGTTGGAAGCCACGTGGCGACCATGTGGAATGTCTGATTACACACCATGTACTAAGAAGTACATGCCATGTAATTTAGTTTTTCTCTCCTATAAATGGAGGGGGCATCTCCTCCTTTTCAGATCATTCCTCTCTACCCCTTTCCTTCAGGCAGAGCCCTCCCAAGAAACTCTAATGTTTCTTTCTTCCATAACATCTCCGTTTGAGCTCCGATTTACGATCCTTCAGCAGCCACGAGATCGTAATAATGAGACGGAACTTCTGAGATTGGATCTATTGTTTTACCTTCATCTTTTCTTTCCCAGCATCCACCCGAGGAGGTTTTTTCCGGGTTTTGATAGAAGCGATGGATGCCGACGGACGTCTTATAAAGTTTATCTGTGGGAGTGTGGTGATGAGAACCTATTGTGGTAGGGATATTACCTTCGTCCCCCTAATTTTTGAATCATACGAGATGGGCATCCTCTTTCTTTCATGAGACATATTTGAACCAGTTTAATGAAGATAATAACTGGATTAATGAATGGGGATGGGGAAGTTGTTATGTCTACATTTGTTTATCTTATTATTATGTTGTGAATTGAATAGGATTATGCCTACTGAAAATCATGGTCGTTGGGTGCCTTTGCATGCACAATTAAATGTTGCCCTATCTTTCTAGTCCATTTTGTGGATGTAAAATTTGTGGAATATAGAAATTGGTTAATCACATAAAGTTGGCTGATTAAATGAATATCTGGAACCCTTGGGTGATCACCTCGTTTGAACAAAATTGAATAATGAACGTATGGGTGTTGGTTTGGTTACGTGGTGTGTGAAAAGGGGGGGGGGGTGAATCCTGGGTTATTACGAATAGGATGCACAGCAGGGCCACGGTAAATGATATTAAAGGGGAATTGATGTGGCATGAGCCTTGTTTTGTGATATAGTTGTCGAGATGTGGTTATAGTGGCAGCATCGATGCATTAATGGGTTGTGATATTAAAAGAAAGTCGAATGTTGATAAATGAACTGTGGGGAGCACTAATGAATTAAACTCCAGAACAATCATTAGGGATGATTGATGAAAAAAAGGTTGGTGTTCTGTTGCTTGTGTTCTATCTAACCTGATTTGGGGTTGGCATGGTTTCTCTACGAAACGTTTGATATATTTTGATAATTTCCTAGTAGTTAAAGAACTAATAAACTAATAATGCTGAAACATGAAAACCTAAATGGGGTTGGGATAGTTTATTGTATTCATGATTCATAGTATCAATGTTGAGGCACGTGCTCAGTTTCTCTGTTTAGAAGCCATAGGTTGGCATATGTGTTTGGTATACATATATGTATCTTTATCTATGTGTTTTGTTTCACCCCACCCATGTTGAGCACCTAGTGTCGAATGCTTCCATTTCATTGGAGAGGGTGTTCTCCCCTTAGTTACTAGCTCCTTCATGCTCCTTCTTCCATGGGTTGTGATTGCTTGAGGTGACCTTACACCTAAGACTCTTCGGGTAGGTTTCGTTTGGTATGATTTTAGCCCAAGACTCTTCAAGCAGGTTTACTATTCCCAAGAATCTTCGGGATGAGGCCCATGTGTGTTTGGGCGGGAATGAGATTGTGGTTTTGCGACCCAGGTGTTTGTGGGAGGGATATGTGGTTTGTGAGGCCCAGGTGTGTGCGGGTGGGATGTGTGGCTTTTGAGGCCCAGGTGTGTGCGGGCAGGAAGATTGTGGTAGTTTTAGGATGTTTTCCATTAGGAAGAGCAGCTAACTACTAGGGGAAATGGTGCGGGGTACCCAATACTCTTGTTCTTATACTAAAACCTGTTGTTTTGTGTTTTTTTGTGTGCATGGATGGTGAGGTTGGGTGGATAGAATTCCATTTTAGGTTTTGGTATCTTCTATTGTTCTCAAGGGACATTAGGATGTCTCCCCACCTATGAACGAGAGCTTTTGGTTTCCCCTACTGAGTATACTTCTATGCTCACTATACGTTTACTTGTAGGTTTCCAAGAGAACTACCAGGTCTATGCGAGACCCTACTAGTCGGGATAGTTGGAGTTGTTGCAGTTGTTGTACACTTGTTTCTTTTGGTATTTCACTTTTGAGTTTTCTTGTACTTGTACTTTATTTCATAATTGATTAAAAATGCATGTGGGATTGGTTTGGGTTTTTTTCATTTACTTGTTCCTTTTTTATTTTGGTGTTTGACTCGCCCTATTTCCTGATCATAAAATATAAAAAGGGTAATGCCTCCCATATTTGTGAAAACTCATTCTCTTGGTGCTAGTCACCACTCCGGGTCCTACTGGAGGCATGACTCGGGGGGTCATTATCTCCCTTTCACCATTTCAAGCTTATAAGGGGCATCTTTGGTGAGAGGGGATCATGACATTTACAAGAAGAAATTTCCTCGAAACATCAACCAGGGAAGAATCTTAGACATGATATACCATCATCACACCATATAGTATTTTTACTTATTTTCTATAAACAATAACTGAGGTGGTACTATGATATCTTTACCAATCTCTTCTGAGATAAAATAATTGCCAGATATGGAAACAAATAATACATTAAAATTATTGATTAGAAGACATCTCTATGGTTCACAACTTTATTTTCATACTCTACATCACCAGTAATGATCACATGACATTTCCCATTATCTCTAGGATTAAGAGGTTAACATCAGTTATCAGTATCATCAAACTCTAGGATTGATCATTGGTTAACACATTTACCATACACCATGAATATGAAATAATAAATTGTGAGTGGTATATTCTGTGGATCATTCTATATATTTGAATCATTAGATAAATTCTTTCTATCACTTCATTATTTGATTTACAATGTAAATTACATTCCACATGACAACATTTTACCTAACATGTAAAACATATTCCCCCATATTTCATTCAAATATTTATTCAGAATATAAATTACATATTTTATCCATGGATTTAATATTTAAACTTAAAATCCATATTTATTTTCATTTTAAAACAATCAAATTGATTGGTAAATCCATTCTCTATTTATACCTTTATAGAAAATCAAATAATTTCATCATATATAATAAATTACCTTATAGATAACACCATTTGGAAAAAATGATTTAAACCAATATTGAATTGATCATCCTTACATTTAGGTTATATGATAACACCAAAAGTGTAACATGAAATTCTCATAATATTTTCACTATTGGTACCAATATATTGATTAACATTATAGAATAGCAAAAGTAATTCATTTATTATTTTTTTATTAAGAATACATAAAAAGTAATTATTAAAAAATAATATCAGAATCTAATCCCACCCCATGGATTCAATTTAATCATGTGGCCTCATATTCAAACTAATATTCCACAATTCATTTTATTAGCATTCATGGTGATTTGTGGTCATGTTTAATTTTTCATGCACCTAAAATTAGAGAACCTAAAATATATTTTCAATGGTACAAATCTATTTCTCAGCATCTAGTGGATCTTAGGGAGAAATAAAAGAAGTTTGATGTTTCAACATGAGTAAATTATCAAAATGTTCTTCCACCAATTTATCATTTGGGTGTTTAGAATGAATCATAAATATATAATTCCGTGTGAATTTAGTGACAAAACTATGGATTATATCCCCCATAATGTTTTCTTTTTCAAGAGTAAAATCATTTAATTTTCTAATGCGATCATCATAGAAATGATTCCTTTGAGTTATAGAAATTTACTATAGAAAAGAGTCTAATAAATAAAAATTATAGTTGGAGACACAATAGTAATGAAAAATCTATTATAGGATGAATAGATAGATTCTCATTGTTATAACCATATGACACCATAATATTATTGACATTCATTCAAGATATTTACTAAAACATTTTGATATTATATATTACATAGAATTTTTCCCGGGGTACCCACTAATGTTTTATCATCCTTATTTTCAATGGATAACTATACCATTATTTGATACTAACTATAGAGACCATAACATTTCATACTATGATATTAAATCCTATTACATAGATATTTAGTAAATATAATAAAAATCCATGTCACGATCATATTGGTCTTGTATCATTGGAAACAAGTAGACATGATCATCTATTTTATAAGATTATTCCATTTTGTTATGTATAACTAGCACCATTATTAGACATATGATATGTAAAAAAATTCAAATCCCTTGGAAAGTAAACATATGTTTGGGTGAGCTCAAATTCTATGAAATGGTAAAAAAGGTAGATACCAATGATCACATATATATAACATGAGGTTATGGATATGCGAATATGAGTTCAATAATTTTAATCCGTATGCTACATTCCACATATCAAAATTATGTGTTCTAGAATAAATAATGGAAGTTAATAATACATGTATAATAATGAAATAAATGAACCTAATTTTTGATATTATAACATTTTCATAAAACTTGGATTGTGAAATATACTTAAGGATAGAAATTTATTTCCATTTTAGTAAATGATCACTACCATGAAAATCAATGTTGATTGGGTTCACTCCAAGAACGGTAATAGTTGTAAAGGTTCCCTCCCAAGAAAATTTTATAGGATTGGGTTCACATTAAAAATAATTTTATTTCTTATAGTTCACTCCCAATAAATCCATTGTATAAAAATATAGCTTAAAAAACTAGGTTTTCTATGTATTCCTTCAAAAAATATGTCAATATAAATCTATCATTACACAATTCACTAGAGGGATGTATAACATTGGTCCAACCATCCAATAATAAATATCATAAATAGGTTTACCACAATATCATTAATCATTCATCATATTAGAAACCACTAAAATGATTTGGGTTTATTAAAATTTCATAATAGATTAATCCCTGGCGAAGGAGTGGGATTTAAGAAAAATTCATGTTTCAATCATGGTATGACCATGGTAAATGAAATGGGTTTAATAAAAAATTGTAGCCTTTAACATTAACGATGAGTAGAAAAAATAATTATGTTATCATTTGATCATTTTCATTGTAAATCAAAAGATAAATCACATAATATTGTATTTTATGAGTTGAAATATCATTACAATATCATTAAATCATTCTTGATGAAAATACCCTTTCCCCAAACTAAGGAATCATAAAATATTATTAAATTCTATCTTTTTTTTAAAATATTTTCAGAATATTATAAATTAGTAACTAAAACATAGATTAATTCTAACAAAATTGAACTCTACTAATTATATATAACTCCAAAAAACATTCATTTACCTATTTTTTAAATATTAAAAAATTACATCATTCGTTATATGATTAGAAATTTTTTAAACATATTTATAAACAGTAAAACATGGTTAAAAATTATATATAAAACCTATAAAATTATATGAAAACATTTATGAAAACATTTTTTTTTAAATTTTTGACATGAAAATAAAATTTATAAAAGAGATATATAAATTTAATTTTATATTAAAAATAATTATTGGTTTCTCAAGTACATAAGGTGATGAAAAATGAATGAAAAACATGTATTTTCAAGAAATTATCCACTGATAATAAAATTTATTAGTTTCATCCGAGGTAGATCATAATATTTCAACAAAGGAAACCTAATCATATTCTATCCCTATAAACAATCAGATTGTATCATTAAAACTGATGCATAATTTGTATCATTTTAAATATAAGCCCCATGATTAAAGTAACCTTACATGGATATGAAAATAATCATAAATTGCCTAATATGAATCATAATATACAATAATGTGTAGTATAAACACTAAAAAAAATAAACACTATTGAATATCTCATGTCTCTTAAAGAATTAAGTGTGAGATGGAAATACATTCATTATGAAAAATATTAACAATTATATTCATTCGCCATTTTATTTCATACCTATTTGAAAACAGAATATATATATATATATATATATATACACATATAAGTCAGAGAGTGGAATATTTTATTTTTCTTTTCCTTAAATATTTAACAGTTCATTTCGAGGAACTATGTTTATTTTAAAAATATCCAAGTTTGGTTCATTCTGAAATATCTTCGTCTAATAAAAATTAGGTTTGAATTTGTGGTTTTATCCCTATTATTTATCCAATATTATCAAAATTTATTCTTTTCCAATGTTATTAACTTCTAAAAAGTGAAAATTCATATTGAGAAAAAACTAAAAGATGAATATTTACATAATTTTTACCTCTGAATTCAAAATATTGAATCCATTTTTATAAAATCAATCTATATAAATAGAGGTAGTTAATTTTCAAAATATATAAAAAAACACAATGATAACCATTTTCTAGAAAAATATATTTTTATCTATAAGAATGGATTATTTGTATTCTATTGTAAAAAAATATTAAATTAATGTAAAAATTATGATTTAATAAAAAATGAATATCTTTAATTAGTTTAATTTATCAATATGAAATAATATGACTATTTCATAAAAAATATTCCTTACAGATGAATTATATTTTTAGAAGAATATCACTTTTACATTCAGATGATTTTTTTATTTATAATTAATTTTTATCCAATGTATTAATATATATATATAACCATAAATGTTTCACAATTTAGTTAGTCTTATTCATATATGAAAATTAAATTCTTAAGAGATATTTGGGACATAATTATACTTTAATATAATATCATGGTTAGATTACACTCAACGCTGTGAATAATTAAAGAAAATTAAAAATGAAATTATTTAACAAGAAATATTTCAAAAATTATTTGGGATTCAGAGGTAATATTAAATCTAATGCACTATGAAGGAATCCATATAGAGATGTTCTGTGAGAATATGGAGTGTAATAAATAGTAATGGTACTTCATCCCATGATGTATCTTGACATAAGATATATTGGTTGTAGAGGAATGAATTTTAAGATGATGGTGCAACCATATTTAGGGACATAGTTGGAGGATTCCTAACTAGGGGAAACCCATGCAGAGGTCTTGTGTGATTGTGTTGTATCTAGTGACTCCCATGAGGGATACATTGAGGATGATTATAACATGTTATTGTTTAAGGGAAGTATATTAAATAATTACGTGATTTGATATATTATACTTAATGAGTTCATAGGAAAATATTTATTAGTACATTATATCATTAAAATTATAAATTGTTCTAGGATTTTTTTAGTTTGGGTGAAATGGGATGAAGTGTCAATTTATAGTGTTCATGTCTACATTTATATTAAACTAGATGTTGAATTCTGGAAAACATGGTACAATTTAGAAACTCTATATATTTGATGTTCTTCATGGAAAATTTTCGGATATTTCAATAGAATTTTTTCTGGTTTTACCCATGATTAGGGGGGTTAGGATTCTGTATAATAGTATTTCCCTATTTGATAATGCATCTCATTTCATCATGATCTAAAAAATCATCTTAATAGTGGTTTCGATAGAGATTTACCTAGATCTCATTGTGAGGATTGATGGAGTACTGAGAAAAATCAACACAGATCATGATCCTAGTTTCACCTCTAGATATAGAGAGGTATTCAATAAGAATTTTTCATAGTGATTTTTTGTAATAGTAATTTTCAATGACAATTGGATCGTTAGAAAAATTTATATATCATGAAATTTAAAGACATGTTTTATTCTTATATAATAGATTTTGGATTTTAATGGGTGATTCACATTCCATTGGATTGATTTTCCAATTTACATTTCTCACACTATACCATTTTTTGGTCATTTTTGAATTTATATATGGATAAAAATTCTAATCTATGTTTTGTTGTAATATGGGGGGAGATTAATACATTATATCGCTAAATATAATGTGATATATGAAAGATTTATATTATGTACTTCTATGTAGGATGAAGGTGGTGAAATATCCTTAGGAATATTTTGGAGATCATAGGGGGAGACCACTGTAGTTTAATGTTGGATATCATGTTCTTATGATGGTGACATCTCATTCATATAAATGAATGATTGTTCATGGGAGTAAAATTATGTCCTCATTTTTACAAAACATCAATATGAGGTATTTTCTTAGAGTAAATATGTATCATATTTTACTTCCCCAATATATGATCTATATTTATGTTTTTTCGTTGTATTTTGGATTCACTGCAATCTTCATAACAATAAACACATCATTAATTGGGGTGATATTGTCAATGATAGTGATGCAGTCATTTATGATCGACCTTTGGAGATCCATGAGCATCAAGATAAGGTTTATTATGTGTGTGTTTTCCCATAGATTGTTTCCTTTAGTAAAAGTGTGGTATAGGTTAGATCACTTGGGAATAATAGTCACAGAAACACACCAAATATGTAGACATGTTTAATGATTGAAGGAATTTTGTAAGGATGTTTTCAGGGATTTTACCATTGTCTATAATAAGATATGATTCTTTTTCTTTAATTCACTATTTATGGATTTTTCCCTTTTTGAGAGGTATCTCCCCCATGAGATAGTTCTATTTGACCCTTTTTCTCTAAGTGGTATGGTTTTTCTCTAGTGATAATGTCACTAGGTTATAATTTTTTTTACCACTCATGAGGGGATAAGTTAATGATATAGAAAGTTACATCAGAGGTTTCTCACATATGATTTTTTGTATAATATTTTTACTATGGTTTTATCTATTTATTAAGGTTTAGAATTGTTTCAAGGGTCTTTGATGTAATTCTATTGTTCTTGAATCCTTTTATCTAAATTTTTCATATGGGTGGTGGTTCCTAGGTTGATTGAGAAAATTATATCCCTAAAATTCTAATATTGGCCGCGTGGGAATAGGTGATCTTCATGGTCACAATTGGACTCACTAATGTAGGTGGCCCCATAGTCTTATGTGGCCTCGTGATCATATGCATCTTCATGATGATTGGTGGCCTCATGGTATTAGGTGGCCTCTTAGATACATTTTACCTCTCTGTAAATATTGGACATAGAGTTTTTTGTGATATCACTATCACTGGAGACTTGATCATTATAAGTGACATCCTATTACTAGGTGTCCTCATAGTTTCTATAGACCTCATAGTCACAGGTAGACCTCAGGGTGACAGATTGGCCTTTCAGTCTTAGGTCAGTCTCAAATTCACACATTCCATTTTCACAGTTATTAGTTTATCTCACCTTCAGAGCTTTCATAGAAACATTATTTTTCTAACATGATAAATATCATCTAATAATTATAAAAATACAACACTTTAATAGAATTGTTTTTAAATAAATAAATAAATGAAACAAAATTTCATTTAAAATAATATATATATATATATATGAATTGTTTCCTAAATATCAGAGTCTCTCAATAGACTCATTATTTATTTCAATTCAATGATAATTAAATGGTTGATCATGTTAATCATTGGGAATTATATCTGGTATCATATAATTTTGAAAACAATCCATTTGTGTCTTTATTATTTTATATTACACTAGAAGGACCAGAATCAAGTTCTTGATCCTTGATGAGTTTTCCATATGTATCAAGGGACATTGTGTTCATGTTTCTAGGAGTATCCAAATGTTACATTTGCAAATTTTTTTCTAAAAAATATATTCATTCTTATTGGAATAGAATATTCTTCTTAATTTAACTTCTTCTATAAAAACATGGATTGTAATTGGATCCATTTTTTACTGAATGAACCAGGATGGGAATTGGTCTTATATTTCATATGTTTATGTGTTGTATGTTTGGGAATATCCTTTCTAGGTAATGGATTAATTAATTATACTATATTTCATCAAATTGTTATGTTATCATCCTTTTTCTGATTTATAAATATTTTAGTTAACCTTAGTGATGAATAAACCATATTATAGATAATAAATTCTATTTGTTGTATGTGATTACTGTTGTTTCCACCATGATGAAATTTCCAATCGTATTTTTTCTTGATATTGTTTTATCTTGGCCTTTTCCATATGATATAGTAAAAAATATAATATTTTCTTATCATTTTGTATATGTTGTAACTAAATAAATAATTTATAACGTTGATTATTGACGGTGTAATAACAAACAAGATTGTAATTCATATTGTATATTTATTAAATAAGTTGGTTTCTCATTTTGTAAATATCAATGAAGCTACTAATAATTGATGATTAACATTAACTTTTTATAATGTTATATAGAGAACCATTTATTTCTCAGTACGAATTTGAAATATTTATGTATATGTTTCTGGAGACAAACACTGAGATGGTGTGAGATTCTCAGGCTCAGTGTGCCTGTAATTAATTTTATAAAAATATTAAATATATTTTATATTAAACAAAATAAGTTTTTATTAAATGAAATTTATCTTAAAAACAAGCTCTGATCAGTAATTCGAGACCATGATAGAGTCAATAACATTTTTTTGACCATAATCACCACTTAAAATCAGTATGTGGGAGGCATTATAATAATGTGATGGTAGGCAGGTGAATATAATTAAAAGAAGTAATAATTTTTATTTATTTTATAAACTGACCGAGACCCAATATTCTATATAATTATAATGTTATGGTAGATATATAGGGTTAGACACATAATAATGAGACCATTTTGATGATATTTGTTCCACACTCTGTTGACAATAACCATTTGTTGGATAAAGATGAATCAAATCACGGAGAAAAAAATTGACCACTTCAATTGTTGGAAAGAATGTTCTTCATAAAAAATGATGCAATATTGTGTTACGACATTCACTTTGTTTGGATTTATTCTAATTTTTTTGTACATGTTATGAAATTCAATTTACCATCCATAAAATTATTTTTTGATTTATAAATTGATTACCGATAGTGTTATTTGGATATAAAAACATTGATTGTTGATCAGATCACCCCAGTTATAATATTAAATCAATGATACCAAAAACACGACCACATATTGGTGTTATTTTATCATTTCTGTTATATTTTTTGTCTTTCATTCTTCACATTATCCTCACCAACATTATATTTGGTTGGGGGTTCTACTGAGTATGATTCATCCAAAGAAATAAAACCCTTGGATGCAGATGGTGATGAAGGTTGATGATTTGTGATGAAAGTTACTGTTTTAATCAATGAAGGCCATGTGACTCAATGGAGAATGATAATTTTAGAGGTATATATGATTCCAGGTTTGCGTAAAATGACTAATTTTACATTGGTGGTTGTCAAATCAGCAGTGCATAAAGTGGTTGTTGATAGATAGTTTGGTGTTGGCCATTGATCGTGACCTTTTGATAGGAATAGAGTTTAAAAAGAGATGTTGTCATTATGTTTTTAGTTTTGATAGGTTTTAAAAATAAAATAGATAGGAGAGATATGAAAAATTATAAAATTTAAGAAAAAGATAAGGGAAAACCCAGGGGGAATGTATGTTGTTCAGGGATAGGCATGGAGAGGGGAGGGAGAAAGGACGACCCCCATTTAAAATTTTAAGAAACATTTATAATTTAACTAACTATAATAATTTTTTTATTAATTGTTTTTTTATTAATTATTTTTATTTTATAATATTATATTTATTATATCATTTAATAGAGATGTCTATTTGAAAAATATTCTATGGAATCAAGACCGTAAAATTGATATTTCCATTTTAAGAGAAATGTTGGATATGTTATGTGGACTCATATCTCATGTCCATTAATCACCCAATATTATTATTATTATTTTTATGGAACCTTAAATTACTTATTTCACAATAATGAATCCAATTTGGATGATTTTATCAAGCGACAGAATGGTGTGACATCTAAAATATGAAAAAGTTATGGAAAAGAGTATTGCCCCCGACTCAATTTAGTAGTGATCCAGTCATATATTATAAGGACATGATTCAATATAAGATGAAAGGAATAATAGGATTTTTCATGATATGTCCTAATAAGGAAAAATAAATCTAACAAAAATTGAACAATAGATTGATGAAGAACCTATAAATTGAGGAGAATGTAAGGAAGACAATACTGAGGGATTTATGTTGCTTCTGATGGTGAAGGATTCAGACAATAGTGAGAGGATCCAGGTCAATCCACCTGGATGAGTGGAAGATAGATCCATGCAGTATTGGAGGGGCTAAACCCCCTATAAATTATTGGGGAGGATGAAATAAGTGTTTAAATATTTCATTAAGGTAAAAATATGAATTGTAGCTATAGTTTACACTGGTCACAGTTAGGATGCTTGGTTTCCGAACCATGCCCAAACTGTGTTCCATTCATTACATTAATGGGGAATACCCCATATTTTGGGGAAAGTTCTTTATAACAGTGCACAATCCTTGTGAAGATGATCTATCAATAAAATTGCAGGTGTTTAAATGATTAGGCACCCTAGGTTACACAATTGAAGACAAACCTTGCGACCACCATGTTCCCCCTGATAGATTCCACATGGTTAATGAAAATCTTGTGGGGTATATGGAATTTTTTATACTAATTTTGTGTCCTAGTTATCCACATCCCATTTTGGGTATCTCGGCTTCAAACAAGACAATGATGCACTCGACTCCTATTTAAAACCCTTTGGTTGCATTACAAGGGTGTTTTTAATGAATTGAATCCAAAATATAACAGTCCATACGGTTTGATAAATATGTTTTTTTGGACAAAATATTGTCCTTAAACCAACTAATCCACATATTTATCTTCAGAGGGTGGTATGATGTAATCAGAAAATTGTTCCGAACACTAAACACATTCATTGGCATATGACTCACATGTTTCATCCTACATGTGTCCATGCTACCAAAACAGACAGACCAAAGGAACTGAACTACCCTATAAAACCAACTTTCTAGGGTCCATGATACGTATCATATTCTCCTCAAATTATTCATCCCTATCTAGCTCAATATACTCAGGATCAAACAAATTAGAAGGATGTGTATGATATTGTCGAACCTTTCATACAAGGAAGACTTCATGAATTAAATGGTACATCTAAGATAATAACAATGGTTAAGATACAGGTCAAACCCTATCTATTATCATGAAAGGTCCATCATAATGTGGTGATTACATTCCATTTCTCATGATTCATTTATGTACCAAACAAGGTGATACAAGATGGAAGGCCAGATATCCCACCTCAATTACTAAATGTATATGTTGATGATCAATGTTGGACATCTGCCAACACTGAGCTATATCCATGTGTTTTGGAATTAGCTGGGCTTGCTGTAAATTCTCTTAAATGAGATGAGGACCCAGTAGAGATGCCTTAAATGGATCATTCCATTACATAGGTGAATGACATGGTTAGCCACAGGGGGCCACATTATGAACCATATAAATAGTTTTTAAAAAAAATTATTGTAGGAAAACTCAACAATAGGAATATTATTTTCATATGATTCACCAAAATCAAAGATAAATGACTGTACCTTACCCTATAACACCTATATAGTCTTCTTAGACTACCAGTTGGTCTAAGGGTGATATGTAGTACTCAATATCACCTATGAAAATAGTTCATTTTTCAAACCATTAAATAACTGTGATATGAACTGCACATCTCAATGTGAAATGATATAATTGGAACATTAAGAAGTCACACTAAATCCTATATGTAATTTATTCTAAATCATTAGTGGAGAATGATTCCTAGAAAAGAAGGAAGTGCTCTACCATAGTTTATCTATCGATGATCACCCATATTACATCACTACCTCAAGGAGATCTCTGAAATCCTTTAATGAAATATATTGTGATAGAATTTCATTTCCACAAATTAATGAGAAATGATTTAGAATTATATTAGTTCACTGGTTATATTTGTTCTCTTACTAACAGTTGGAGCACCATGTAATTGATCATATTGTCTACCTCTTCATACATGGCCACCAGTACTGATGATATATATTTTTATTCATAAAGTAAAGCTGTGTATGAACACCCAAATACATTCATGATATTCTCCGTATCATATCTTCCCCTATATTTGATGGCATCTATACATGGCCATGTTTTAGAATCATCTCACTACCGTCAACAACCCAGTCCTAAGGCTAGTTCTCTCTTGTCACAATCTCCCCTAGAACATGCCCATAAAATATAAAAACTAACATATCTAAACTCATTCTGTAATAGAGGACATCAATTATACAGATATGAAGACTAGTTGAATATACTATTAATGAACTTCTAGATGTAACTCATAAAACATTTCCATAATCTTCTACTTTCTATTGGCCACCTTTAAGTCATGTGTTTGTGTTTTTCTCCTCATGGAATCAGCCATGACATTTCCTTTTCCTGTCTTGTAAGAAAGCACAAAGCCTAATTACTGATGGAATTCCACCCATATGTGCTGTTTCAAATTCATTTCACACCGACTGAAGATATATTTGGTGATTTTTGATCCATGAAAACAATGATTATCTCTTTCAATAGATAGTTCTCTAATGGATCATAGAATGAACCATGAAATCATGCTAGAGGTCTTGCATATAATATTTTTTCACTTCATCCATTGGCTGGGGAGATCCATATGCTATGATTTGATTTCCCTGAATTAGAACTTCACCCATCAAGATCCATGAATCTTCATAGTAAACTATATAAATTATACTTGGATTATACTGAATCAGAATTAGTGCTAATGGGATTATTTCTTTTAACTCTTGAAAAACAATCTTGCAAGCTTAAAAAAATAATAATTCCACACCCTTCTTGCTCAAGGGAGATAGATTTGCTGCTAAGTTAGAGTAGCCTATTATTAATTACCCATAATATCCTAGAATATCATTGAAACTACTTATATTAAAAAAAATCTTGTGGTGGACCTTGGGGACCACAAAACACACATTTTATTGGGTCAAATTATACACCTTCTGTATATATAATATTCCCCCTAATGGAAAATTTACTGGTATAAAGTGGAATTTAATGAGTTTTGCATATAGTTGGTCCCTCCCTACGTACTCATCGTGATCTCATGATTATTATAGTGGCCATTTCATTTGGGTGAATACACAAATATATCATCTACAGAGACTATGATAATTGAATTTAGATATTGGTGGAAATCCTGATTCATTAATGCTATGATGTGTTTGTGCGTTTATCAGAATGAAAAACATAACCATGTAATCATAAAATATATACATACTCTTGAACAATTTGTGGTATATCTTATGGCCTCACACAATCATGATGACTGCCTAACCTCAGACCGATCTAGAAAATATATAATCCTTAGGATGGTCGATGAGTTCTCCAATACAAGTTTTTGAATTATAGTTCTTTACCATGAGTTGTTTAACTCTCTATAATCCACAAATAATAATAGGGTACCATTAGAATTCTTGGAGAAATGATTACGTTAACCCCATGATGAAGTTTTGGGTATGATAAAACCCTTATCCTCGATATCTCCTTTATGATTTATACGTTCCTAGTGATCTACTGGTTACACTATATATTGATGGAATAGAAATTTTTCCTATACCTTAGACAAGCTCTATAGTGAACTCCATATCCCTTTCTAGCTAAAAGATGGAAAAATCTCCATTGAAGACATCACCTAACTAATACACAACTAAAAAGAACTCTTCTAACTGTATTCCATGCATGCTCATAAGGAGACTCTCGAATAAGGCTATAACTATGTGGATCCCAATTCATATAGGTACATCTCAATATTCCAAGATATATCATTTTCTCGTGTGTGTATATACATCTTCTGTTAGGTTATATGAAGGACATATGACTGTGATATAAATCATCATTGGCACAATAAGGCATGATGTAGTCCATACTAAGAATGAAATCAACATCAGTCTTCATGAGGATGAAAAAACTCTAGAACAAATTGAAACCCTCATATCTCAAGGGGATCTCCAAGAACTAGTGTATGTCCTCTATTTTGACTCCTAATGGTGTGATTACGGACATAACGCCAACGAAGGAATCAATTGGAAGACCAATAATTTCAGAAATAATAGTATATTTGATCATGTGAGAAGAACAAATATTAAAATTGTTAGATAATAATATAGAGGACACATGAATGGTATCTCAAACCATAGATGGCCCGTGACTTTATTCATCTAGATATGTCCACACTTAATACATATGAAATTTACTATGATAATGTTAGTCTAGCCCGAGGAAATCAAATCTGCTGAAGTTGAATCCATGGGGCCTGAATACTTCATCCTGGACCATTACTAACTCAGCCGGATCGATCGATAGATTACTCACTCCTTGCCTGAAATGGAGTTTCTGATCTTGTACCTGATATATAGGATGGTAAGGATCCCTTTCTAATATAAACTATATGAATATAAAGGAAAAATGGATGGTGATGTCCCCTCTTATTGCATTCTTGACACTCGATTGGGATCCTCATGCATTAGGGCTTATATTGTTTTTTCCTTCAATGATGGTGAAAAACTATGGCACTCTCAGTTTAGTTATCATGGCTAGAACCACCCCCACATGAACCCTCAAAATGGGACTTCTGATTATAAGATGGACCACCACCATATCTTGGAACTAAACCACAATAGTTCAAATTTACATCTTCTTTGAGATACAGTTGTGTAATTATGGACTATTGTACTACCTATGTAATAGTATTCAAATGAACAGTGTTCACCAATGGGAATACAATATCCACAATACCATCCTCAAAACACCTCATAGTCATCAATTCATCACTAATTAGTTAATGAAAAAAATATGGATCTCGGTTAAATGAAAAAAAAATACTCTAGGACCATCAAGGAGCCACTTTAATGATTCATGAAATCCCTTGATTGATCAACTATCAAGGTATGTATAAATAACTAATAAAATTAATCCATCTAGAAGTATTCCCAGAGCTTACCTTTGTAACTATCTAACTGAGATATGACTTCCCACTAGTGCATGGTGGAGTCATTTAACATGTAGGTAGTCAGCATGACCATCTAGTTTTGAGTCATCTCAACATGTTCAAAGATAGACACCACGAATTCAAACTATTTTTCAAAACCACGATATATTATTCCCCAAGAGAATGTTGGGGGTTGCTACTAAAATTCGTTAGTCATTTCTTCCATAGCCAAGGTATGTCGATGGGAATCCAATTTTTTTTTAACATAAATAAGGTTTCAAAAAAAATGGGAATTAGTTCCCAGAATATTATTATTATGAGGTTCCTTATGTGGAACTATACAAGGTATAGTGGGTGGAGTAGGTACCACCACCTCTAGAGTGTCGTCAATATCACTCTCTTGTCATAAAATGTGGGGAAAAAAAGGTGTAATAACTCTATAATTTCTATTTGAACTTCTCAATCATGATTTATAAAGTATAGGTAATAAAATTAAGAGAGTAATAAAGAAGGGTTGGTACATGACCTCACTGAATCCCAAAACATCCCAAAACATACTCTTGGATCGAGGCCTATATTTGAAAGGAAAACAGACAAAAAGAACAAAAGAAAAACAAACTACTACATATAGCTTGGGTATTGTCAGGGTCAAATTCTTAAAATATTCATTTTTATAAGGTTAACATTTCATATGAAAAGGTGGTAATCATGTTTATTAATTTTTTTTGTTAAATTAACTGTAGAATATCAAATTAGGTGGATTGATTATCAATACATAAGATCCCATACTCCTTCTAAGATGAAATTGGGAATCTACTCAATCAAATTTATAACATTCTCCTACACAATGAATTTGTACAATCTAATACATTGATCACAATATGTACTATAAGGTTGAATAACCATGTTGAAGACAACCATTAAATGAATGAAAAAAATCACACTAAAATATAGATATATCATGAAAAAATGCATGACATTACCATTCCTTTTATGAATAACATTATTCATGCTTTAAATATTCCCTCATCTCATAAGGATGTTGTATGAAAAAATTTCATTTCCTATAATATATTATCATAAAATCATACAACATGTGTGTCACCCAATAATGAATCTATATAAACCACAAATGGAATAATCAATAACTATAATTCCACATCTTGGGTAATTTGGATTTCCATTATACATGGGGTAGCTACGTCTAAGCATAGGGTAAGGTCCAAATGTAAATATCATCATCTTCTATCTAATCACAAATAGTAGGGAAAAATTAAAATTCATTAAATACCACATTGTAACATTATTGCTAGTGAGCCACATAACTCTTACTGAAGAATGTGGGCCACAAGACATCAATAATATCTCCTTAAATTCCAGAGGATACCAACAAGTGATGAGTGCCTTGGGGGTGTCCATGGGGAGAATATATTCTCATAAACCTTAGTATGTATTTTGGAAAATAGGTAATAATAAATGGTGGGAGCATGAAAGATAATATATAATAGTAGAAATAATGAAATAAGACAATATCAAAAAATAACTAAGAGAATTATGAATAAAAATAATTGACTCAAAAAGCTGACAACGATTTCATGTGTTAATAAAAAAAAATGGGGCACCAAAGAATATGGGATGCATAGAATATACTACAAACTATACAAATACTAAAAAAGAAAAAATGGGTTCACAACATATCGAGCATAATATCAGTCATCTTCCCCCCAAAACTCTATGTAAGAAACAAGTAAATAAATCATCATATGTAGAACTCATCCATTAATCCATACAATTGATCATAAAGTCTTTTCTTGGACCAAATGAAACCAGGGTATTGTGTGAGATATAATATTAGAAGGTAGGATCCCATAGTTGCTAGACTATTCCATTTTGTACTGTAAATAATGAGAGTGATTTATATATAAATAAAATCATGGAATTAAATTAATTAAACCTATAAACCATGGTTCGGGTTTTTAAATTGACACTCATCCCATACCACATGCATCGGCCTAACCCATATGTCTGAGAGAGTTACTAGTTGATGTCTTGATACATTTACAAGGGTAAATACAAATTCCCCAACCATGGTAAAATGGAAGCCAACAATATTGTGCTTTATCATGGAGGTCACATTGCAAAGTCACTATATAATAATTTTACAAATATAAATAAATAACATTCTAAAATAAGTAGGATGCATTCAATAAATTAATAAAATCCATTGGTGGAGTCCTAGGCCCATCCATGGTGTTAAAAAAAACTCCAACAGTCACTATGGGTGTCTCTAAATATCCATATACCACCAATTCTATCCAAGGAAACCAATACAGTATTCCTTGTATCACTCAGTTATATTCACTTTGAGTTCATAGTATGTATATCACATAGAGGGAATGTGTATCACCGAATTCATGGAAAACCCATCATTCCAAACTAGTCCATCATCAGTTTCTCCCCTAAGGATCCAACATCATCACGAGATTAGATAATCACCTAGATAGTCGGTACCTAGAAATACAATGTGTTTCTCCTGGTGTGTCATGTGATTTCAACCGATCATAGAGAGTCTATCCATGAAACCCTTAATTAGGGACCCATGTTTTCTCTAGAACCATAGCTAGTTTTCCATACCCAAAAATTACACATCATATGAAAAAATATACATATAATTTCTCTCCATTAAATAAATATATCCTAACAAAAATAAAAAATCTATCCATGTACCACATTCCAATTTATAAACGGTGTGGAATATGAAAATTTTAAAAGCTCTATAATACAAGATATGGTTTCTATGAAACCATCATTAAGAATAACAAATGGAATATATTCATAGGCACATGAAATTTACATGAATCTATTCACCTGTCATCCATAACATGACAATATCACAATCTATCAGGCTATGAAATCATAGAATATTAATCAATATAATATATTTTGGAATAAGAAACTAGAATAAAAAATGAATATGCACAAGGATGATGGAATGAAATAAATATAAGAAAAGAATACAAGATAAATAAAGAAATTCATCCAACATTTAATGTGAAATTAAATGTGAGTCGTATAAAATATAATGTAAATAATGATCATGAATTCAAATACAAGCTATGAGGAATTATGATTGAGAGACAATCTCATATTTATCTATTTATATCAATTCAATTTATATTGAAATTAATTTAATCAAAATTAAAATCACATGAGTCAATTAACCATTTATGAAATATAAATAAGTCTTTTCAAGAGGTAACACATAAAGGGGAGTCCAAAAATAAGGTGAATAACCCCCGGTTGGGTTTCTACACAAGTAATGTTCACACATGGCATGGAAAGCCTCATAAAAAATTTATTTAACATTTATAAAACCTCACTAGAAGATTATAGTGAGATAAGAATGGAATTAAAACATAAATTTTAAAAAAATGATGGATAAGATAGAAGAACACATACCACTTTTTATTATCTCTCCACTCATCATATATAAAGCCTTGCATCAACATAAAATAGAGAACGAAAGATTTTTAAATCACCCAAAATTTTGAGAAACTCCATCACTCCACAATAGTATAATAGATAGAAGTGGAAAATATAATTATAGGACTACATAATGAATATTTTAGGTAAGGATTTTTGTTTCTTATGATAGTGAAGGATTTTGACAATAGATGGAGGAGCTAGGTCAAAACCATGTGGATTGGAGGAACAGATCTTCTCACACAATGAGAGGAGGAAAACCTTGCTAGAATGGTGATGGGAGGATGAGAGAATGCTTAAAACATTTCACTAAGGTAAAAATTGTGTTTCACTAGAATTTCATACCGCACATGGTTTTCCTTCATGGTTTCCAAATAATACACAACTTGTGTGACATTCACTACTTCAAAGGGACATATCGCATGGTAAGGCGAATGGTTCGACTAACCGTGTGGAAAACATGAGAAACCACATGGTAAAAAAAATTAGTTGGTCTCATTTTTGTGTTCCATGGGCCTCATGGTAGTAGAAAAAAATGTGGCACCTAGGATCCCACTAATAGCTACCAAATAGTTTAGTATAATTTTGCTGGCTGAGATGAATAGTTTTCTCTAACCTTGTAGCCTATTCTGCTTCATCCCATTTCAGGGAACCTGGATTCAAATGACCCCAGGACGAAACCACTACCTGTTTTAATAAGATAGGCATTTGTATTATGGCCTTTTTCTATAATTAAAACAAACTTTTAATGATTTTATTCCTTTGGATAAAACTGAGACATTACAAAATCGTGGTGATTTTTGGGATTGAATATTAGTATATAACATATATAAGGAAATATATTTATTTTTTGAATGATTCATGTTGAACATTGTGCATTACTTTATAATTTTTATGATAAATGAAGTTTTGTTGGAATAAAATGGATTTGCGTGTTTGGTAATTCTCTTATATTATCCTTTTTTTGTTTCAGTTAACATCTATATATTGGAGAAATAAATAGTAATAATTTTTTGTATTTTTGTTCTCTAGAAGTTAATTTTAATGGTTAATGAAAGAAAAATTATTCATAAATATTCATCATTTATAGAAAAAGTTTAATGTTTTTTTGGGATTGAATAACAGGTGAAACTATACTTTTTAGGTAAGTATATTTCATTATTTTCCTCTCTTATGTAGTAAAATAATTCCACAACACTTTCGAATAGATCTAAAAAAATATTATATATTTACTATTATTATTATTAAATCAATGAAATCATAACCCATTATATATATATGGTTTTTAGATTGATAACTTTCTCACGGCCATCTTCTATATCACACTCCATCAGAACATTATTGTAATTTTTCTCTTCCATGTCCTTGTTTTCCCACATGGAACCATAGTGTGTGTAATATCAACTGACATCCTTTCTTCCCTTCCATTATATAAATGTGGAGATTTGAATTTTACTTTTTCCAATGTGGGATTTCAAAAAAGTTAGTTTGAAAATTCAATCCCATATTTCTTAATCTTGAGTTCAAATTGAAGGGACACAATTTATTAATGTGTGGGAGAACATTACATCCTAGGATTTGAAAAGGAACCACTATGTTCAATTCCATACATGATATGCTATGTCGAATAAAAAACAAATAAATTGTCATGAACCTTCACTCAAACGATTCACCTTGTGAGATTGCAATGAAGGATTAGTGATAATGACCCCCTAAAACCCACCTATAGTGGGACCTAGTGTGGAGACCAATAGAAATGGTATACGCATCTTAAAAAATTGGAGGAAATACTGAATTAAAAATAAACTTGATTGAGATATTATATATATCATCCTAAATACAAATCCAGGACATATATTCATAAATTATACCCAAAACCATCCAAAATTAATGTTTAAAATATTACTATTGAAAAACTAGAGTCTCTAATTTAAAAAACAAAAGAAAACAGTTTTGAAGTTCCACAGAAATTGTCCCCACACCTAAGCCAGAAAGGTCCATCATGGTCCATGTAATCCTCTTAGAAACCTAAATATAATTTTATGAATATAGGGTGATCATAGTATTAATGATAGTAGAAAGAAACACGGTCTCTCGTACATAAGTGGGAGAATCATAATAATTCCACTATGAGAAAACAAAAACAAAAAACAAACAATAAGGAATACTACTCATCCCAACATCACCAAGGAATGCTCACCAAATAATGAAAGCCATGTAAGAGAATATAATAATAACATAAATGATCAGGTAACCCACCCCACATCCCATTGGATAACTGCTCATACACTAATGAGGAATTTCATAGAACATCCATCCTCTTCCATAGGACCCATGTAACAACCTACCCGGACATGCCTAGGCCTCAGAGCTAGTACTCCATCCTGGAAAAACAAATCCCACCACATCCATCCCACACACACCTGTGCCACAGCCATTCCACAACCCACCCGTAGACACCTGGACCAGAACCATATCTCATTCCAATGACACTTGGGAAAGCACATCAGAACTAATCCAATAAACCCATAGTAAAACACACCTTGCACGTAGACACCAGATCCTTAAAACTACATTCAATCCTAAATGATCAGTCAGGGGCTACCAATGACAAGAAGAGGGAACATGAAATAGTCAATAAGAAACCATCAATCCTCCTCCTGGATTTTGTGAAAAGAAACTCTCCCCTATAAAAATGGGGGTGTCCATAACATAGTGGTCAACTAGGGTGGGTGCCTATAGAAATCACAAGAAAGGACAAGTACATATATTGGTACCCAACACTCATCCCAACCTATGGTTTTTTTCAAAAAAACATCCATCCCACAAAACCACCTTTGTTGCAACCTCTAAATGCACAACTACACAACAGTACATAATTCAATTCCTAAACCAATCCAACTCATTTAACCTAATATATTTATTTATTAAGAAATTAATTTCTTGATTCCAATCCTACTCAGGTAGAAACCATCCATAAAATGATACAATCCACAGAGCTTGAATGACATGGGGGAAAAAGAACCATAGTAAAGTCACTCACTTCATATTTCTTTCTCTATTTAACATCCATGCAGAAAACATCCATCATCAATATTCAATGGCATATCACCCAACCCATCCTAAAAAACAAAACAAAAACTATTTCATTACCATGCCCATCAATACCTATAATCACAACCAAACCTGATAGCCTCACTACATTACCCCATCACACCCTCCAGCACAACAAGCCACAATGTGGTGAAATCCCACTACACAACATGTCTCAATTATTTAATAAGAAAGTAACCACTCAACTTATTATTCCATTACACCACATGAACCACCCCATACACACAACAACACTCACAACCATAGCACCACATAACTAGTATAATGGAACAAGAAAAAAACACACACAACCACACAAAACAAGGAAAAATTTTATAAATATTTCGCAAACACTCATTCAATAATTCCTATTTGATAATTCTAGGGTAATTAAAGGGAAATGTTGATCCATTAGCATTTATTTATTAAACCGAGTATATTTGGTTACTCAATTTCATAAATATAAAATCATCCAATAGAAGTCTAACTACAAGAATTCATAATCCATTCCATGTTAATAACAATAGTTCACAAAACAACATGACTTCCAGTGGGTGATTAGTGCATATAAAACAAAATACCAACAACAAAAGTAATAAAACATAAGCATGCGTCACTTTTTCCCTTCTACAGTCTATTGGTTTTAAATAGATTCTTTTAAATTTATTTTTAAAAAAAATTATACCTTAAAAAGATAAACATTCATATACCCCTCCTCATGATGCTCAAATTAATGATAGATGATGGGATTCAGTCCTTGAGAAATAGACGATCATCACCACCTCCTTACCCCATTCAGTTGGTGTGCAAGGCTCTAGGGAAATGGGATCCAATAGTGAAACAATGATGCACAGATCCTCATGGAAGAAGGGTTCAAGTATGCATGGTATCATGAGTAAAGGGTAATGTAAAATGATGAAATGGTCTTGTATTTAGAAAGTCCTGATCCAATATCAATGAATGAAATGGATTCAAAGGACATTAATGATGGATAATGATCAAGACCATGCAGTTTGACTA
This sequence comes from Viscum album, assembly GCA_963277665.1. Classification (NCBI taxonomy): domain Eukaryota; kingdom Viridiplantae; phylum Streptophyta; class Magnoliopsida; order Santalales; family Viscaceae; genus Viscum; species Viscum album. The sequence goes on from OY728128.1 coordinate 476,073,543, forward strand.
TCTAAAATCTTACCAATCATTAGGAATTTTATGATACATTTTATATCCCTTTAAATGTATTAAAAATCAATAAATTATGGTTTCAAACTCATTTTTCATCATATAAAATGTTAAAGTGGTGAAAGTAGAGAAACTAGGGAAAACCAAAAATTTGGAAAACTGTCATAAATGACTCAACATTTGGTGTCTCATCATCTTGAGCTACCTGGGGTGATTCACCATTTGGTGAGGTACCATTTGGTGATTCACTATTGGAAGGCTCATCATTGTACTACTCATCAATGTGACCCACCAATGGAAAACTCCCTGATGCATCCAACTGTGGTGAGTCACCATTCATAACTCACCATAAGAGACCTACCATTGTGATTCAATACCCTTGAATCACCATTAGCAACCTATAATTGTGTGTCACCAGTATTGACACATGGAAAATGACAAACCATCCATGACGCGCCCTTGGAATAAATGGATTTTGGAAAACTATTTAAAATAATCACTATTGTCTCTAAAAACACCACAACAACCAGATTTTGACAAGGAAATGGATTGGAGAGGTCTAATCAATTACATCAGATACCTATCAATTTATTATTTCCCTCGATAATTCAATAGCAATCATATAATAAAGAGTGGTATGAACGGACACTCTATAAGATACCTCCCAAGGTTATTTTTATACTTGAAACACCACTACTATTTAGACACCCCTAATATACATGGATATTCCACCATGTGTTATTAAAAAGATGAAGTGAAACCTCAACATCCAAGAACACCTCCTCCGACAACTACTACCCCATCTGACAATAAGGCACACCACACAAGCACCAAATTCCGCACTGTCTGGAAAAATTAATCAACTAATTCATTCATCCACATCCCAATACTACCCACTCTAGCTGTCAATAACACACCCCCAAGGGTTTAATCACATCTCAATTATTGTGGATCGATTAAGAATCAAGTCCTCCCCTTTCCGCATGTCAATAAATTACCATAAATTCAACCACACAGATCACATTATATAGAGAATAGCTCATCATATAGTAAAAGGTCCAAACATCACAAAACATGTTGAATGAGAGAAAAATGATGCTCAAAATGACTTTGGGAATTGAGAATGTATTTGCATCTCCCTTTCCCAATTACAATACTAAATACCCCCATGCCTCAAGAGCACATGAACAATGGGAATGGTCCATCTATGCAACACCATCTTCCATCAGTCCTGGATCTCTACTAGATGCTACATGAATATCACATCATCATTGACAACTTCCTCACCCACGTTAATGACATGGGATTCCTCGTGAAGATACTGACAAAGATGAGATATGTGAAAGATTTTTTGGACCTTATTAAACTACAGTGGCATCACCAACTAGTATGTCACCTCACGAACACACCCACACACCTCAAAGGTTCCAATGAACCTAGGGGATAGCTTTCTCTCTATACCAATCTACATATTTCCACATCGAGGCTAAACCATCAAGTACCTATGGTCCCCAACCTCAAACGCCAATGGTATCCTTATATGATCGGTACATTAAGTCTTCTAGTCTTTTAAAAATTTCATCTTCCCATGAACAAGATGAACTGTCTATGTTGTGGTCAGCACTATCTCGGGGAACAGTATACATGTCTCACCATCCCATGTCAATCACAAGGGTGAACGACACATTCATATATATAAAACATCAAACATACACAGGCCAATAGAAGAGTGGTAGATATTATTTTATGAAAACACTACAAAGGGTAGATATTATTATATGAAAACACTACACAGGGTAAGTGTCTCGTCCAAGATCTTCCAAAGTCCATGATTCATGTGCAAAACATGCCCTATAAGCTTTCGACTGTCTTTTATGACTTCCCATTTATCTAAGGATGGAAAGCAGTGAAGAGTCCTAACTGAGTTCCAAAATCGTGTTGAAATCCCCTCCAGAATCATGAGGTAAAACAAGTATTCCAGTCCAAGAAAGTGGGACTAGTAAATCCATACAACTTAACATCTTTATCCACATACCTTCTAGCCAAGGTTCTTATTCTTCCTTACTCTTTAACCACTATGAAATGACCTGATTTCGTTAGCTGAACCAATAGTACACAGATACCATCATATATTCCATGATTTCTAGGAAACCCTGTATCTAAATCCATCAATATGAAATCCCACATCCACTCTTGAACATATAAAGGCTACAAAAAACCACTGACAACATAGTTCTCAACCTTCACCTGCTGGAACACTATGCACTTTGCCCCAAACTCTGCTACTGATACTTTCACATGGGGACACCAAAACTACTCTCTCAAGCCATTATACAACATGGAAACTCCTAGGTGTACTGTTAAAGGATATATTTTAATCTCATAGAAGACTTTATCATGCATTTCTATTGGAACAAATTACCTCCTAGGGAACAACATCTAATTCTAACTATCCTCCGACCCCCCCCCCAGAGCAACACCCTAGTCATCTCGATAACACATTTCCTCTACCTATGAGTCTTCCCCTAGAGCCTCAATCACATTATGTATCAATGAAGACTTCACGATTATTTGAAACAAACAGCTTTATCCACCATCCATTACTTCATTGATGTTCAATGTATCTAACTCATCCATCGTCTTCTCAGAATCCATAAATTCACGAACTACCTCCCTAAATGAATTTCTTCTTAAAGAATCAACCATAAAATTACTCTTTCCTAAGGTATAGGAAATTACAATATCATATTCATGAATACACTAAATCTACCTCCACTGTTACACATTCAGATCATGCTGCAAAAGATACACATCATGCTTTTGAGATCCGTGAAGAAAACAAAGCACTCGCCAATGTTGTAATGCCTCCACAACTTCAACAGGAACAAAATGAACGCTATATATTGATAATGGTTTGAATAGTTACCTTCATAGGGACATAAATACCTATATCCAAAAGAGATTACTCCCTACTATTTCATTAGTATGTGTCAAAATCCTAAAGGGGAAGAAGAAAAAACACACATCAATCATCAATCCTTCCTCTAGAAACTAGACTACTAGAGCACATACCCACATCATCATCATATTGTTGAATGCTTCATTGTACTACTCACTCCACACAAAATCCTAGACCTTTTTTGTCATATCATTCATGGGAGATGAAACTTGAGAGAAATTGGGTATGAATCTCTGGTAATAAACTTCCATAATTAGAAAACTATGAACCTTCGACACATTATTGGGTTCTTCCCATGAAACATTAGCCTGAACCTTCGACAGGTCCACTTCTACACCACGCTATGAAACCAAAAATGAAAGGATGTTTATCTTCCATTTACAGAACATACACTTGGTCAAATTTCCATATAGAACCTGGAATCAAAGAACCTCCAAGACAGTCCTAAGATAAATGGTATTCTCCTCCTCTGATATCGAAAAGATCAAGATTTCATTGAATGATATGACAATGAACAGGTCATGGGACTCACAAAAAAAGGAATTTATGATCATATGAACATAGAAGATGAGATGATAACACTGAACGACATAACCATGATCTCGAAGATCCCATAAGTTCACCTGAAGGAAATGTTCAAGAAATCATCATCCATCACCATCAATGGGATATATCAAGACCACATATCGATCTTTGAGAACCAACTTTCTACCCTCAGCTGGTAGAAACGACCATCTATCCATGGGAGCCAGTAACATTTCTTGTCTGTTACCAGATTCATCCTTTGTTAGTCTATTCAAAACTCAGGACATTTATCTACATTCCTTCCAAAAAAGACAGGATCACACCCCCCAACTACACACTTGGCCTGATAAATCCCTTCTTCATCAGGTAGTCCATCTGAATCCTCATTTCCCGCAACTCAGAAGGTCTTATTCGATAACTATCCCTCAAAATCTGAAAAACACTGGTCTGTATGTATATCTTGAACCCAACATCACATCGAGGGGGTAGAGTCAAAACCTCTATGGGGAATAAATCAAAGAACTCCAAAACAAATATAGGAACTTCCTTCATCTCGTCATCTACTAATTCCACTAATAACATGGCCAACATAGAATGGTGATGCTCCCCACACTGAATACCCATCTGACAACTCCCCTACCCAATGAAAACCACACGATATCCATCGATGTCAAAAAAAACATGACACTTGTCCAGAAGTGCTAGATTAAGGAATGTAGAGAATACTACTAGTTCATACTGAGAAAAACATAGTATTGATGAATCTGTAGCATGAAGAGATCCCTATAGGAGTGTTATGCACAATCATCATTCTACATCCCTAATATGCGTCAAACAAGCTAATATGGAATCTACCTATCATTTCAACATCTTAGGGATGATAAGTCTTTCTACGTCTAGTCCAAAAGTAGGGGCTAAACTGAGTATAATAAAAGAGTGAGAAGAACATAAATCCAAAAAGAGAAGGAAATGGTACTGAAAAAAATAATCATATCTTGAATGATATCTGGACATACTGGAACTACCACCCCTGTGGCATGTAACATACCATGCCTAGATCCTTTGACTTTATTATTATAACTTCCTCTTCAACCACTCCTAGGTGGGGATCCCTAAACAACACCTTGATGTTGGCCTCCACTGACATCGTCTCCCCATGGAGGAGTAGGAGCCTATTGTACATGATAATGTATGGGAATATACAGAAACTACTATTGAGGTGGGTGAAAGACAAACCCACCTCAACCATACTAATCTCAAATGACCTATATGAATTGACTCTAAAGATTTCCATGAGCTACACAAGAAAAAAACCTCAATCCCATGTTCACAAGAAAGGCCCGAGGACCTGAAGAGAAAAATAATAAATGTAGAGGTCGAATCACAACTGGAAAAAATCACGATGATCCTAGAGACTCAGAATAATTTTTGGTAGAATTATTCTTAGAGGAACCCTTATGGATCCCCTATCATGGTAGTTCAATTCATGAGTAAATCTCCTCAACTACCTCTACCTTCTTTAGGACCTCAAATTACATTGGCATGGTGAGGGGAGTAACCACGTACTGGAGTTATGGAATTAGAGCCTCCTCTAGACATAATCCTCAAGAATCATAATACGGAAAGAGATGCAGATAAAATAAATAGGGCCGCTTGAACATAATCCCTAGAACCCGTATAAACAAACTATCATAGTGGAGGCAGAGTATCCCATTCTTCTTATCATCCTTAATGGTGGATGAATTTAATTCCTCCCAAAACATCTTTCCATAGTTTTCCCAAAAAACAATTGCATCTTTCATCTCTCCCATGTAAAATTTCCACCACTATGGTTGGTATCCCCACCTCTTTCTCACTTCCAAAGGAACCGAGTACTTCTCTAGGGCCCAAATAAATCTGATGGTGTTCAAAAGTTCATCCATCCAACCTCCGTCTCCATGATTGATACACCACCCTCATAATTTCCCACAGTCTACTATTGAAAATAACGTAGTTTCTTCGACTAGTCATTGATACTCCTCTATCCAATCAACAATCCATAATTTGACCTGGTCTGGCTACTGAACATATACTACCTACACTATATGCGGACAATGACTTGGTACCTTGAATGAAATAGTTAAATATGGAACTCCAAACCCAGAGTAGTGTGTAATTTTATTTAAGATTCTTTTTTACTCATTGTTTTTTTAAATAGCCTAAAACACACAATTGAAAAAAGAACAGAATTCATTATGATGCATATACCTTATATAGGATCTCTAAACTATAAATAGTGGAGACTCATTCGGTTGTTCAGTAGACTCAAAGTCCTTACATCGAATCTTGGTGGCACTAAAATATTTTTTCATAGCCCTTCTTCCCTAGACTATGTTATGCACCAAGACAACCTGAAACTGTTTCCCTGATAACCCGTGAAATACTAACTATGCCTAAATCAAAACTATACAATATCTCTCACCAACCTCCCTATGATACCATTCTAGCATGACCCACTACCTCAAAAAAAATTCCTTCAGAGACTGCAATAGAGGAAGAGAGATAATGATCCTTGAGTCCCACCTCCTATTGGTCCCGGGGTGTAGAACAACCCCAAGGGTATACAAATATCACAAAATGGGAGGAATTAAAATTTGTTAGTAAACAATATGTATAAACCATAAAACAACTGCATGACAAAAATATGCAAAATAAATGAACAACTATCCCACATTCATGATTAAAATATAACATTTACAAAAAAGGAATCTCTAATGTAAATACCAAAATAACCCATATATGTTGGGATTCCACAATTGTACCCATGTCTGAGCTAGTAAAGTATTGTACGATCTATATAATCCTCCTCAAAACCTGAAAAAACATTATATACATTGGGTGAGAAAACATGTTTAATCAGTCTGAAAACCCATGGATTCTGAGGCAGATGTGGGAGAAGCATACTAATTCCCCTATAAAAAAAGTACAAACCAACATCCCCTAACAAGAAATACTAGCCATCCCAACCTCACCAATGCAATATCAACAAACATTTTAAGTCAGGTGTGGTAATATAATAATCATATCAATGTTTGGGTACCTAGAAACAATTCCTGCTAGTTTACTACTCATACCCTAACAGTGAACGTTCTTGCCCTTCCAAAATCATCCACAAGCCACATGTCACAACTTTTCCACACACACATAGAATCAGAGTTAGACTTGCAACAATGGAAAATGAAGCACAACACATCCTACCCATTGACACCTTGGTCCCAACCGTACTACATCCCTACCTCCAACACCTAGTCCACAACCATACCTCATCCTGAATATACCTTTTAATGAACACCACATCTCATATCATAATAAATTGGGAAATAACACCTCTCTCAAAGAAACCTGGGCCTCACAACCTCACCACAACCTCCTTGAAGAGTCTTGGGCTACCTATTCCCATATAATGGAGTAGAGAAGATCCAATTACCAACCATCTATCATCCCACCAAGATGTTGGGAAAATACACCACCCCCCATGACAATGGGCATGTTCGACACAATGTTCCCTTCTATGGTGGGTGCCTATAGAAATAAAAAGGACGTACACGTATATATATAGGTATCAAACACTCATCCAACCCTATGGATTTTTCCAAACAAATAACCATCCTGTAAAACATCCTTTTCTGCTACTTCTAAATGCACAACAACATAAAAAGCCCCAATTCAATTCATAACCATAGCCAACCCATATAACCATTTATCTTTCCATATTATGAAATCCATTTATCCATTCCATCCCTATATGGGCAGGTACCAACCATAGGACACAACAAGACACATAGTATAAACCACATAGATTAAAAAGAACTGCATTAATGAAACTCACATTATATTTTCGCTCTATTTAACACCCATACCAACCACTTCCATAATCAATATTAACATTATTCCTTCCCAAAAAAATCCTCCAAAATAGGAAAACATTTATCTCAAACCCACACCCATCGACCCCACTCATCACCAGCAGAACCAGAAGCCCTTCTATATAACCCCATCCCAACCAGAAGCACAACAATACAAAACCTTGTGTAGTACCACATAAAAAACCTCTAAACCATTAAATAATTAAAAAATATCGAATCCTAAGATTCCATTACACCAACAAAACCTACCCAAACACACAACAACTCTCCCAAACGCAACACCACACAACACACACTAGTTACACAACAAAACTGAACCACATACAACAAAATACAATAACATACAACACTGAGTGTATTCAGTTTTAGAAAACACACTTTATTTGTTTCCAATATGGTACATCATGTGTGATCACAGAGCATGTTTGATCCTAACTCATCAATGTATTTAACCTAGTATATGTGGTTTATCAATTTCATGTATATAGTCATCCAATAGACGATTTATAACCTGCATTCAGAAGACAATCAATATACACAAACAAATAATACCAATGTCATTTATTTTCAATGAATTATTAGCTCTTATAAAAGAAAATATCGATAAAAAAAATAATTAAATAGGAGAAGGAATCTCTTTATCCATGACCCTATTTATTGATAGTAAATATATTCAATTATATTTATTTATTTAAAAATTATTATATCTTTACAAGAGATATATTCATGTACCCCTTCCACGTGATTCTGAAATAAAAGAGAGATAAAGGGATCCCTACCTTGAGAAATTAATGATAAACACCTCCTCCTTGCACCAAATAGGGTGTTCGAAAGGTTGTATGGAAATGTTATCCAATGGTGAAACATTGATGCACGACTTATCAGGGCTGAATGTTTTAGAGATGCCTAGTTTCATGATTAATGGGAAATTTATAAGGAAGAAAATGTATTGTCTTTAGAAATCCATGATCGTATATCATTAGAAGAGACTATTTCAAAAACCATTAAGTCCAGATCCTGATCAATACCACATGTTTTTGACTATCAAAATGGATCCCGAGAATTAGTAATTTATAGATACATTTTATATTCTTTGAAAAGGATTATAAATCAATTAAAAAGGGGTATTAACCCATATTACATCAAATAAATATTTAGAGGGGAGAAACCAGGGAAAATGGGAGAAAAAAGAAATTTAACAAACTATCTGAATTGGCTAACCTATGGGTGAGTCCATGTCATGAGATACCGGTGGTGGGCCACCATTAGGTGAGTTACTATTTGATGAGCTACCATTTAGTGAGTAATCATTAGGTGTGTAACTATTAGGTGAGCCACCATTCAGTTTGACACTATTATTTGACTCACCATTAGACAACACACTAGTGTTACCCACCATTAAATGACTAATCGATGCGACCCACTGTTGTGAGTCACTAGTCCAAACTCATTGTCAGCGACCTACCATTGGGATTCCCTGATCCAGATTCACCATCAGTGACCAACTATAGTGATTAACTGGTCATTAATCACTACTAGTGAACTAATATCTCTAAATCCATGTTCTAAATACTATATTTTGAAGAACTCTTGAAATTAGTCACTATTTCCCCCTAGAATACCTCATCCACCAAATTTTCACGGTGTAATGGAATGAAGAGGTCTGGGCCATTAAAAATATATTATTATTTATATTTATCCATTATAACATAGTAGATAAAATGGAGGTTAAGAATAAGATTAACTGAATTATTAAAATGTCTTTTATATATGTATATATAAATAATTCATAGGTGAACAATTATTTATATTGAAAATAGAATCCTTTTTAAAATAAAAGGAAATTTTTTTTCTAAAAAACACTTTCAATGTGAACAGGTGTGTTTTATAACAATATATAAACAAATTACTCATGGTGGATTATATTTTTGAGATTTTGTATAATATATTAAATCATATTTTTATCATTAATCATTGGTCATTTCTAGAAATGGGATAAGAATAAATAAAATTTTACTCCGAAAATATGTATTTTTCTAAAAATAAATTTACTTCATTTTTATGGAACATTTTTTTAAATCTATTTATTAAAAATTTATTAGTTTCTATTTGAAAAAATAAGCATCTCTTTTGAAATTGTAATATCAAAATTCTCTTTTGTATAATATATTTTATTTATTAGATAAGTTTCATGATTTGATGAAGAATGAAAAATAATGCATTTTATTTTAAAACTAACTTATCATATACAGTGTTAAATTAAATTATAATTTAGTTTAAATGAAACATAAGATCAATAATATATATATTAATTCAATTATAGTATTTTTTTTCATTAAATTTTGAAATGAAAAAATTTAAATCTATGGAAACATTTTCACATTAAAAACTTGTTTTCTCAATCTTTCAACATGAAAAAATTTAATATAATTTTAGCCAATTGTGTGTTTCTAGTTTTCAAAAAATATATTCTATATTATCAATAACAATTTATAAATTTATTAAAATTTTAAATTTTTTTTGGTCAATATCAATTTAATCGTTACTATGTTTTTTTACATGATTATTGGAAAATTTGGTAATTAAGTTTAAAATTAATGTTATATATATTATAAAATAACACTAAAATTATTGTACTTGTATTGTGTGAGTTATTATTGAAAAACATAATTTATGGGGCTATTTTATGAGATATTTTATCCTCTCGGATCACTTTAACCCATTTTCATATTTTATTCATAAAAATTAAATCTTGTTATAGTTTTTGGTACATGTGAAATAATTTTAATATGTGGTTATCTAGGGGATATGTTCAACTATAAATAGTATTTATAAATCTAAAATATTTATATTCATCATGATATTTTTTTAAATTTTTTTGAAGAAATAACTAAATTAAAGTATTGTATAATGATAATGTAGTAATTGATTAATTATTGGGAATATTAAATTAATTTAATTAAAATATTAAATTTAATAATAATTAATATGACTAATAACATTATGAAATATTATATAATAAATTGAAAATTAATTTTTTTTAATATTTTTTCAATTATATAATGTTATGGTATTATTAAATAGTCATGTAATAAATAGTGTCCAAATCGACCAGAGTGGTATTTTAATATAGAAAATATATTATTAATTGAGATAAAATTTATAAAAAAAATATTGTTGATAAATAATTGAAATAAATCATAAAATTTCAATAAATTTAAATCTATTGAGTTTCTATAATTTAATTTCAATTCTATAAACTCATAGATGTTAAATTACATGATATCACTATCAGTGTTGATGGGGTTAAAAAAGGGTTGCAACAAAATGATAAATATTGAAATATTATAAAATATTTTCTAATTTTAATTGGATGGATAGATTTATAACTATTATTTATATCTTTATATAATCTTTTTTTACCCATTTAATATAAAATTACATTATATTAATTTAATATTTTGATGAATTCTAAGAGTACTCCTCCCCTCTTTTATAAAAGGGAATCACTTATTATAATTTTTTCACATATAAAAAACAATTTAATTTACTGAATATATACCCAATTAACTTCCTATAATACCACCTCCCAAAAAATTATAGATCTCTCAGTTTTGAAATTACACTATCCATAGTGGCCATATTGTTTAAAGGGAAAAAATCATTCGAATATAGGTATTGTTTTAATCAAGTATTTTATTATTTCTTATGACACTTATATAAAATATTCTTCATCCATGATGAAATAATAAATCCAATATCATCAATATGGTAATGTTTTATTATGTTAATATCATCACCAAAATCCATCTCCACTCTTATCAAATGGTAAAGTAATTAATTATTATTGTATATGGTATCCTACCACCTCACAGACATATATAATCCAATTCCCATCATCATATATTAATAAATGATATAATAATTGAATTAATTTTTTTATATTATATTCATGACATATATATCATTGTTACGTAATAATATATAATTTATTTTCATACCTTTCTATTTTCATAAAAATAAAACATAGCTCCTTCATGCATGTGAATATCATATCCACAAAGCGATGTAATTTGTTTTTCATCCCCACATCACTTGAATTATATATTTAAATATATTTAAATATTTAATATTATATTAATGATATTATTATCATTTTGTATAGATAAATATCACATACCTCTTTTCAATAATGATCACTGAAAAAATTGAAACGGTATTAAAGCATACATATGACTTTCCATATATTTAATTGTATCACAGTTAATTTTTCATATACACATTTAATATATAAATTTAATAATATAATTTATTTATATATGTGATAATTATTCCATTAATATTATTTTAATATGATTTACTACTGACCACTTTGACGATTAAAATCATACCAATGTCATTTTGTAATCATATATTGAATATCATCAAAACATCGAACATGAAAATAAATAATAATGTCATTTGTATAATATGAATATAATTGATATGATATAGAATAATATACCTTAAAATGGTTCCCAATAATTTTAATAATTAACATAATTTTTTTATTTAGGATAACACAATTTTTACATGACAATTCAGACTTATGATATTGGAATTTCATTTAGAACACCTCTTTTAATGATACGAATTAAACTTTTTTTAAAAAATACAAATTTAATGTATTATAAAATATATATAACGAATTGAATTTTCATATTTAATGACTATTTCATGCTTTTATTCCACCTTTTTAGGATTAAAATTTTATTTTAAAATTAATAATTTTTATTTGTGAGTGCCTGTATTTGTAAAAAAGAAATGTTATTTCAAAGTAGAAAAGTTATTTTTATGTTGTGTATGATTTTAGTGTTATGATTATCATATTGATTGTTGGAATTATTTATGAGTATATGCAGTTATGTGATACTCCTATGGTGGTCGATCCTGTTATAGCTCTCAAAATCATTGGGTAATGAGACAAATATAACCTTTAGTGTTTCTCCTAATATATTAATGGAATATATTGTATTGATTATATAAAATGTATCCATATAATTTACACCCTATATATAAGTGAGATATATGGTAAATGTATGAGTGAAATGGATGTAATTATATAATCAAGAATTATGGTTTATGTTTTCTATGGAGTTTTATAGGAAACATATGATTTACTGAGGTAAGATAAAGATCATATGTTTAATAGGAGAAAATTACAACTTTGTGAAGATGTTTTCATGGGATTATAAGTATTCATAGACTAATGGGTTATTTAATTTTTTTATTTTCCATAATGATATTTTTTTCATCCAATGTTATAAAATTATTTTCACACGTTTTAAGTAAAGGTTAGAGAAAGGAGGAAGTCATGTTATAAGTTATGATGATTCATCAAGAAAAAGAAACCATATTTTATGTGAACTATTTTATATTATTGAAAATATGATTCTATTTTAGTATTATAAACTATGTATGAGTGAAGGATGTTAACAATTAATTATGAAAAAACTCAATAAAACACTAAAACTAAAAATATCTTAAATGTGAAATAATGTAAATTCATGACTAAAACACGGGTTTATGTAATGGTTAGTGTCATTTATTAATAATTGGTAAAAAATAATGGTTTTTACAACATTAAGGTTATTATGTTTTGTCAACATATGATAAATTTCGAATATAACCATAATGGTCATCCTAGTAGGAACAGTCATAATTATTTTTTATAAATTTAATTTTTTTGAGATAACATGAATAAGGATATTTATGTGTTTTTAATCTTCATAAGATGGTACATTATGATTTATCACACTAACCTTATTGGTTTTAGAAAATGGATGGATCTAGTAGGAAACATTATAATAATGTAAGTTATGGAAAATGTGGTGTTTCAATGATTTATAAATTGATTTTAAAAGAGAGATTCAATTATTACTGTTATTGTTATTATAAGACATCTACTACGATTAATAATTAACCACTTGAACCATGGTGATTTTTTATGGAATAATATATTAGACAAATGAAACCATGTCGATATTTAGTTAATTTTGATCCAAAAGGTTAATATATTCAATAATATATGTGTCAAGAATATAAGAGTCAGCTAGGAAAACATCTTAATAGATGGGTAATATGTATTAGATGTAGTAAATGAGGTCAAAAAGATTTAAAATTACATGTAAAAAAGTAACAATTCAGTTGAATCTACGAAAGTGAATTATTTTCTTCACGATCTATCAGTCGATTGTTTAAATTTCAGGAGTATGGTAATTATGAAAATTAATGTCATATGAAGAAGACTAATTAGTGGGATCAGCATGACCATCATGGAATCTTCTTAGGAATACCTAATTCCATTATAATTATAGATGAGGTAACTAAAAATGGCATATTAATAGAATGTATTAATTGTTGGTTCAACTTTCAAAATTATTTAAACCTAGGATATGAATTGTATTTATGTTTGATATGAAATAAGTTTTAAGGAGTAATGTTAAACATCATGGTTAAGAGATTATGAAGAATGATGAAATATTATGTTGTCTATTTATATGGAATTCATGAGTAATGTCACATCTATGGTTGATGAAATAATTAAACGTATTAACACTAATTTGACTATGGGAGTACTTTGGAAGAATTTTTTATCTTTTGTTATAAGTGGACTTCATGTTTTTTATTTGAAAATTTTATTTAAACAATAATTCTATTTTCTTCTATGGATAAAATTACAAATTATTGGATAAAATTTAGTGTTTATATGATCATTGATTTCGTGGAAATTATTTATCATTAAATGTTTTGATAAAAAATTAAAGGTATTGAATTAATATTGAGTTAAAAAAATATTAATATTATTTTTTATTATTTTTCTCGAAATTCAGGGATTTTTTTATCGATTCTATTAATTCTTTTTATGAAAAAGAATATCCCACATTCTGTGTGACAATCCATCATGATGAGAAATGCATTGGGAATTTAACCCACAAATAAAAGGAAACAAGGGTGTATCACCTACTATAGTTATAAGTGATATCAGGGTTAGTATAAAATTATATTATTTCTTTGAAATATCTTATGGATAGATAATAATTTCATTAGGAAATATATGTTTTATATATAACCTTGGGATTGGAAAATGATTTTGTTATTAAGATATTAAATATATTTTAAAGATGTTCAAAAATTGTTGAATCTTATAACGTCAAGATAATCATAATAATATTAGGAATAAAAGATTAATTTTTTTGTTAGAGTGAAATATTATTTTATTGTTGACTGATGGTGATTCAGGATGTTTATGGTAATGGACAGCATATCATAAATGTAATGTGATTTAAGAAATTCATTTTATGGAATGGAGAAACTAAAGTGATTGTAATTATTTGAAAAAATGTGTGATCAAATAATTTTGAATATTGGGTTTCAATATTATTAGATAACAGTTTTGAGGAAATTTAATTTTTTCCTAAATGAATAATGTTGATCATTGGGTATTACTATTGAATTTTGAAGATTTAAGTATGTTTTTTTTCTAATAATGGTCAATTGTTTTTTGTGATTTATCTTATATTAAGAAAAAAAAATTATGATCAGTTAACATATAAATACAAGAGAAACATATATTTATATTTTTGTCTATTTTTTGATAAATATATGTTGATTCTAATGGTTTAGGGATGAAAAAAATCTTTTGAAACACTCATAATTTAGAGAAGAAGATGAGTTGTTTCTGCGTTTTGAATAATAGATGAAACTATACATGTGAATAATGAATATTTACTAATTTTCATAGTATATGTAGTAAAATAATTCATCAAATATATGAAAATTATCTTCAAACAAAAAAAATCTTTTTATTATTCTTATTATGTAATCAACCCCATTTTTGTTCATCACCAATATATGGTTTTGTGATAGTTAACATTCTCAAAACCATGTTCTATATCACACTACATTAGAAAAAGATATTTTTTTCTTTTCCATTTTAATGTTTTCCTATATTGATTAATTATATGTTTTCTCATATTTATCCTTCAAACATATATTTCTTTATTTTAAAATATATGTTTCATTTGACAATTATCTGATATGGGATTTCAAAAAATGTATTTTGTAAAATCAAACCCCTAGTTGTTGATCCCAATATCAAATTTTGAGGATTCAATTTGTTAATCAGGTAAAATGCAACATCCCATGTTTTTATAAGTAGACAATATTTTAAATGGAATAAATGATACACCGCATTCATCTTAAATGAACAATTAAATATTATTATTTAAATGGCTCTATTATAACCTTTTTGATTGAATTCCGTGTATGAAAAAGTTTAACTGAATAATGAAAATATGGTTTATATATGTATATATAATTATTTATTTGGTAAAAAATACTATAAATTAAAATAATACCCTTTTTAAAATAAAAGGAATTGTTTATTTAAAAACTATTTGAATGTGAACCAGTGTGTGTTATAAAAAGAAATAATAAATTCAGTCAATATAGAATATTTTTATAAAGTTTATATATAATATATTCAATATAATTTTCATCATAAATCATATGTGTTTTATAAAAATTACATAATAAAAAAAATACAATTTTATGCCTAAAATAATTATTTTTCTAAAAAATAAATTTTTCCACAAAATGATGAATAGTGACAAATACTCCATTTTAATGGAAAACTGAATTTTCACCAAAATATTTTATATTTTATAATTATATAATAAATTTATATTAATGTATAATTAGATAAATAATTCTTATATTAACCAAATTATTTTTATTTCAAACATTTATATATTTTGGTTGGATATAACAACATTTTAGGCATTTCAACGTTTTCACATTAAAAATAGGATTTCACATTCCATAAATGGAATTACATTTAAAATAATTTTATAAAATTATTCAAAATTGTACCCTCATAATGGATATTTTCTTTGTAGAAATGATAATTTCCCTTATATGATATCCCAAGACTCTAAAGGATGGAAATAAATGACAAGGACTTCAATATATTTTCTGGATGATTTTCCATTTGAATATAGAGAAATCCAAAACCAAAAATAACATTACAAAAAACCAAAATATGATTCATGATAATAATTTAATACATCTAAATGTAATACCAAATGATATAAAAAACAATATATTCTAGAGTAAAAAATGGAATACCTCCATCATTTAAATTAGAATGCAAAAGACAAAACAAAAAAGTACAAAGACTCTAAAGAAATTAACACTAAAGCTCCCAATATACTCCAAGCTCCAATGACACAACACATCCCAAGTATAATGATTCAAAAATAAGTAAATGAGATTCATTTCATTTAAATGTGTCATGAAAAATAATATCTATAAAAAGAACCAATGATCAAAATAAGTTGTTGAGTAATGAAACATTATAGGTTTTCCCCAAATGACTTACCAACTCACGCCACAAGGGTAAAACATGTTTGAAGATTTATATCAATCAACATATATTATCCAATTTAAAAAACACTATTAGTTTATATTAAATACATTTAGTTACACACCAAAATATTTTTCATATAATAGAAACAACAAATCCATTAAACCTTCACACATTCCGTTTTTGGCGTACACATTCCATGATTCACACACAAACAGACATTAATGGTTATGTAGTAGTTCCATACTCATGAGTGATTTATCATTCAACCATAAAGTCTTAAATATGTGTATAATATATTTATGTCTATATGTCACACTCCAATTATCTAGGTTCGTGTACCTTGTTCCCCAACGACATAAATCCCTTATTTAGGGTCACACAAAACACATGAAGTCAGACCAACCATTGTCTTCCAAAACCATGTAAACCAAACATTGCAATAAATTAAAATAAATCCACACATTTAGTGAAATATTTTTAGTCACACCATTTCAGGAATAAGAACAATCCACATTTTAAAATAATTATTTTAAAATCCTTAAAAAATTACTCTTGACAATAACCAATTTCCAAAAATCCACAAACCATCAGAAATGAATGTTTCTACCAAATTTATCTCATATAATTATCAATCATTTAAATTAAATTAAATCAATTTAAATGTATTCCTTAATGGTCTAATAATATGATCCATGAGTAAAGCCACCAAACTTGTAAATTATGGTGAAAATTATTAACGAAACAAATTATTCAAACAATTCGGTTGAATATCCAAAAAAACAGCCTTGGAACCTGTTCTATAGAATAAATATAGCCAAATATCATGCTTATTGGAATTAACTATAATATATTTATACCCCTAAGGATTATAGATTTCAATTTAAGTGAGGTAAAAATATTACATCAATGGGAATTGAGCAAGAACTGAGACATAAAATTTAATCTTACTATCAACACTCTAATATTATTCAATAGATCATTCTGGGATTGAAGGGGAAGGTCTTCAAAACCATTTGGAGGAGGAAAACCAAACATGGGCTCAAAAGAGAGATAAAATGTTGTATTTGGAAGTATAATGAGTTATATAATCTTTATTAAGATCTAAAATTATCCTTGCATGGTTGGGTTACACATTTATGAAAATTATATTCCAACCATGTACTAACCACTATTGGAAATAGAACCTCTCATGGGTTTCCCTCACATTCTGTAAATCATGTTCCAATGATGAAAGCTATCTCCATTCAAAAAAATTGTTTATTATAAGTGGACACATACTTTTCATAAATTGTGTTCCCATCCATCCGCCTACCCCGAAGATAATGATTCACATCTCTTGGTTTCCTGTAGGAGTTTCATGATTACCAATAAATATAATCAAACTCGGAACCTCCTTAAAAACACTAGAAGCATTCCAAGAGTACTCAAAACCCTCCAACACTTCATCCAAAACTTATTAAATACTTAAAATAAATAAATAAAGGGTTATGTAATTGAATCAAAGTGTGATAGATTCTCCTGATCATTTTCCATTACATCCTTATAAATTATAATACCTACATTTTACATAATGAGTTCGTGCCACTACTTAATCATTTCGTTCCCCCATTCCCATTATTCTTCCAAAATTAGACTATGTGATTCAATTGGATCAGGTTTACATAGAGAAAATGTAACATACCACTCCTCCTAATTTTATTTAAATGAGACCAAAATGCTACCTGGCCTTTGGTGAAATACTCAAGAAGAAATAAAGATGGTAATAAATTCTATGGGATTAAATACAATTGGTGGACTATTTTCCAACTAAAAATAGAAATTCACACAAAAAAGAAACACATATCTCAAGCCACATTATAATTAAATATGACAATATAATATATCTCAATATAATTCTAACCGATAACAAAACCAATTTATACCAGAGTACGAAAAAAATACAACAAACAACAAATTACAATGAGGATGAAAAAACTAGAATGCTCAATGGATCCAAAGAAACAGACATCCCATATCGTAATATATTCCAAGATCCATCTCTATAATACATCCAATGTATCAGTAGGCATCATTAAATAGATGAGATAATTTTACTTTACCTCTATCTTGATAAATGATATCTACAATAGCACTAATTTTAAAATGTTGGGGGTGAGTAATGACAGACAATAGTTTTTCCTCAAATGACATTGCTAATCACGCCACTAGTATAGAACATGTTATAAAATTAATATAAAAAATTTCTTTTTACAATTTAAAATGATTAATAGTTTATGTCAAATACAACGATTTCTATATGAATCCTAATTTCAGAGAAATAAAATAAAAAAGTATTGAATCCATTACACATTCATTTTTGAAAAATAATTTCCATGATTCACACTCATTCACCCACAAAAATGCATGCTTCCATGATATTTTTGTACCCATGAGTGGTTTCTCTCCCATCCATGATTTTTTCACTAAGTGTCTAATTTAATTGCATTACAATGTTGAATACCCATTATTGAGGGTAATGTCCCTTGTATGACAATTGTATACACCCCTTACTCAAGGTAACATCAAAAGTGTTGACATATATGTAACCGTGTATTCCAAAACCACATCAGACCAAAAATTTCAATCCATTACAAAAAAAAATTATTGAAATTTTTTCAATTAATCAATTTCTATAAATAAAAACATATCCACATTTTAATATCATCATTTTAAAATCTATTAGCAAAGAACTATTCACAACAACCAATTTTCACAATTTTTATAACCATCAGTAAAGTAGTATTATAATAATATTTTAATATCAAATTAAAAATAAATTTCATGAAATTAAATACATTTCTATCTTTTCCATCATGTTTTAATAATAATGGTAAATATTGAATCCACATACCTAACTAATTATTGATAAAATAAAGAATGATAAGAAATATTCAACAAAAATTTATTTAACATACAAAAACACAGCATGGATCTTCTTCAATAACATTAGAAAAAACACATAATATTTATTGGAATCCAATATCAAAGATATATCCACAATGGAATAGTTCTATGAATCCATGAGAGTAATGACGAGTATATCAATGGAAACTGACCAAGAAAGAAGGCATACTAATGAATCTAGCCTTTAACGCACCGTGATTTACCAACTAATCACTCTTAGATAAAAGGTTAAAATCTCCACAACCTTTTGGAGGAATAAAACTTGATTCAATGTCAATAAATTTTATAATTGAGGGTATTTACGACTAAACCTATATAGATCTACTTTTTAGGATCAAAAAATGTACCATGCACGGTGTCCTTGTACAATTATGAAAATCATGCAGCAATCATGCACAAACCATAGCATTAAGAAGCTCCTTCCACGACAATCCTTAAAGGATTGAAACATAGTTCTCCAATAGTGAAAATACATTATATCCCAAAAACATTGTATATCATAAGTGGTTGCACAAAATGGAAAAAAAATTCTCCTAACCGTGTGCCTACCCATAAATCATTTATCAGTTTGCCCAATTTTTTATAAGAGTATTTTGGTTTCTAATAATTACTCTAAAAAAGTGTACCACTGTGAGAACTCTATCAACATTAAAACATTTCTCTAAACCCTCCCACACTTCACTCAAACACATCACATGCGTAAAATACATAATGAAATTGTTACATACTTCATACTGAAGTGCTAAAGATTATATCATTTGAATTTAAAAAATGGATTCCATATTTTGAATTAGGGTGAACAAATTTATCAAATACACTGATTTTATTTTTGGAAAATACTAATAATAACATTAGTAATTTTTATTACAATGATCAATAGAAAATCGGGTAATTGAAGGCAAAACAAATATTGTAAATAATAAAAAATTACCCTAACACTTGTCATAATTTTATTGTATGAGTAATTATCATCCAAAATAAATCTTCGGATGATATAATGAGCTATTGGATTCACATTTATTATTTTAGGCCATTTATATTATTTTATTCCAAAAAAATCAATATTGACAATTTTATTTAATAAGTGACATATTTATAAAAAGGGTTTATTGAGGGGATTTGTTCCACTATAATAGGAATGTTGAAATATAAATATTTTATCATCATCATTATAAATTTTTTTATTTTTTTGTGAATAAATCATAAAATAAAAATATTTCATAATGAAGATGCATTAATTGTTTTATTAATGGAAATATCAAATATATTTTTTTTAATTATCAAAATAAATATAATATTACATAATTAATATAATCCAGAAATTATCTATACTAATTTGTCAAGTTACTAATGTGTTAAATTATTTTTTATATATATTATTATTTTTTCATGATATTTTTGAATTTTACGTAGTGAATAGTGTTAAAATCGACACTAATGATATTTTAAAATATAAAATATTTTTTTTTAAATGATATAAAATTTATCAAAATATTGAAATCATCAAAATTATTGTTATATTTCTTAAAAAATAATCAAAAACTCATGTATTGGTAGTATTTAATATTATTGTAATTATATTGACCCTCAAAGTGTTAATTATATTATATCATGGTAAGAGTTAAGGGGGTCGAATAATAGTTAAAAAATTAAGATAAATATTAATAAATCATAAAAAAAAATTCTAAATTACATTTGATGACGTTTTTTCAACCCATAATAATGCAATCTTAGAAATAATTCATTTTGGGTAAATTTGTAATAAAAACATAATTTATATTAATTAAATATTTTAAAGATTTTCATGATTTCCCCTTCAATCTATTATTAATGAAAGAACATATTACCAATTATTAAAATATAAAAATATAATTTCATCAGAAATATCTACCTAAATAAATTCCCAAAATCCCTTCCCAAATTCTAGAGTTCTTATTTTAGGAATAACACCAACATTAGTAGATATATGATTTTTTGAAAAGGAGATCCTTCGAAGAGGGTTGTTATTTTAATAACGTATTTCCATTTAATTTCATCTTCCAAATCAATAAATTATTATCAATACATTATTAAATAATAAATCAAGTGTCCTAGATATAATAATATGTTATTATGTTAATATCATCACCTAAATACATATCCACTTCTATAAAATGGGAAATTAATTGATCATTCATGTGTATGGAGGACTATAACTTCATAAAAAAATATAATTCATATTCCATTATCGTCACTCAAGAGTGACTATAATAATGGTATTTATATTTATATATTATTTTCATGAAATATTTAATATATTTAGACAATAATGTGTAATTTTAATTATTTGCTTTGCATGAACAAAAAAATACCAACATCATTATTGCGAACATTTTAATTATCACCACCACAATGCAATGTGATTTCTTTTCTTCATCACATCACAAATATGATATATTTACATATATTAGAATTATTAATATTTTATTAATTATATTATTATAAAAAAATATTAAATATAATTTACCTTATTTTCATAATGATAGTTGAAGAATAGAAACATTACACATAAGTACATATGCCTTATAGTATATAAAATTATATCATACGTGAATATTAGATTCTATGTGTAAGGGGTGGATATAAAATTATATTTGATATATAAAATTATTATTATATCACCAAAATTATTCTCGATATGACTGAATAATGATCAATTGTACTATTAACATCAGATCAAAGTCATTTTTGACTCAAATTCTAAATATCATCACAAAGTATGACTTGAAAATTTATAATTAAGTAATTGATATAACCTGTTAATAAATGATATAAATGGAAGAATAAAATTTTAAAAAATATCATGATTTTAATTTGTAATCTATATTATTCAGGTTTATAATGACTGTACGTGATGATTCAGACTCAAGGTAAGTGATTTTTTGATAAAAATCACATTTAATGTTAGTCATTCAACAATTTTTACAAAATATTAAGGGACTTTTTTAAAAAAAAATTAAATGAAGAATGGAATTTCTCTCTTTAACTTATCACTAATGTTTTTATTCTCTGTTTACACATTCACAAATTTATTTTCAACTAATCTGTTTTTATTTATGCGTTCCGAACATTGTAAAAATGAATATATATTTCTATGTGGAAGCATTCTTTTTATTCCATGCATGTTTATTGTGTTTTTATTAGGTAATGGTTCGTGAGATGTGTTTCTGAGTATGGGTGACTCGATGACAAATGAAGGGAAGATGAGAAGATTATAGATAACAAATTCATTGTGTAATGTGACATTATTAATTTATTGGGTTTGTAAGACCCCATTCTTCCATGGTACGCTCCTCTTTGAATAATAGAGCAGCGTGTGTTGTACGCAACCTCGAGTTCTAACACACCGCGACCAATAAAAGTAATAGTTATGAATAGTAATACCCAATTTTTGAAATTTTATAAAATTTATCTTTCAAAATGGAAATCATTTTTGGATTTGGAATATTGAATTTATCCTAGGGTGAAATTTTGGAATTTTCGGATAACATTTATATTTTGATGAATGGGGAAAATTACTAAATTTTAATTAAAAACAAATTATTTTAAAAAAAAAATTTAATAGTGATAAATTATTATATTTAGTAGTTATAAAGTATAATTAGAATATAATTTTACCATTTTATCTAATGTTTTTCATTAGAATTAACTTCTAATTGAAATTGGACATAAACAATTGTCAATCTTTTGATTGATATTCATTCTTAAAAACACGCTATTTGTTTTTTCAATGGGAATTAATTATAAAATTAATTAATGAAAATTATATGTCTGGAATTTTGTAAAATAGACACCGTTTTTGAATTCAGAATATCAATTATAGCTTAGGGTGAATGTTTGATATTTTTCTGAAAAACTTAAATTTTTGATGAATAGTGAAACCACTACGTGGTAGTTAAAAAACTAATTTTTCATTTAAATGAAACATTAACACTTCTGTGAATTGAATTTAAAAAATCTGACATACATGGTTTTCATTAAGATGTAAAATGTGCTTCAATGGGATTAAAATAATTTTAGGTGAATAGTAACTTTTAAGTTCTATTAATCGCGATTAAAGGTTATTAGTGTAACTTACGGTAAATATAATGTTATAATAATATGAAATTACATTTACACTTGTCCTACCATTATTGGGTGAGTCATGGGAGACCACGACAATCCATGTGTCAACTTGGGGACCCCATGGAGCCACTTGGGTAAGAAAATGACATTAATAACTTTTTATTTAAAGTAAAAATAAAATTGTCACAAACATGTGTTGTTTTACTAAAACAATTATCACATGGGGTTATATAAGTTAAAATTTTTTACTATAAATATTCATTGGATAGATAAAAATATTTCCTACATCATGGTAATTTTATTAGAATTTTTAGACATTAAATAAAATAAAATTTTTTATGACACAATGATGATGCAGCCATTACCTCATTAATTAACTATTTAAATAAAATGAAAAGATAATGTAAAATCTAAGATTTACACATTTCAAAATACTATTGTATGTGTATATTTCGAACCCTTATCACCTTATCCTAGAAATATATCATTGTGGGACATTTAAATCCGAAAATCATTTCATAATAATGTATCATTTCATTACATTCCAAGAGTCCCCCTCTTCTCCTCTTATAAAAGGCCCCCACCACTACAACCTTATTCACACCTTAAATCCATTTGGCACGGCCAACCTCTGCCCAAATACTCTATCAACATCCCTCTATTACTCCTAGAATCCTCACTTTGGTCAGAAATTTTCCCAAGGAAGCCTTTGGATCAAATCAAAAAAGAGTTACGCGATTTTAAGGTAATGTCTTGTCTTATGTTATTTTGTTTTATTTTGCTTCTCCAACCCCTTAAACTCATTTTATTCCTTTATTTTGTAAAAAAAACAGTATCTTCAATATAATAGGATGTTGTTATGATAATTATTTGATTTACAATTACGCACACATTCGTCTAATGGTTAAATAACATACTGTTTCTATGGTTGGCGAATTTCTGCCTCACGAAACGATGATTGTTCAATATTCTTTTAACACCTCTCATGGAGGCCATTAAGATGTAACTATATTTATATATGATATATATTATGTTTAGGTTTTCCTTATGCTTCTGTATTTCCCATTTATGGAATACCTTTATGATTTCCATTATGGGTAAACGCGATAATTTCATTTTAGGAAGTGCGGACTACCGCCCCCTCAAAGTGATTTGAATCGTTAATGCCATATGTGGGATGTATAAAGGATGGATTAAATTATATTATACATGATATTATACTGTAATTATAATATACCTTTATATCATTATGATTTCATTACATTAAATATGAAATAGAAATGAAAGTAGCATTCATGCGTACGTACGGCTTACCGTCTCCATGAACGGTGCATTTCATTTCTTACCTATAAATGTTATGTAATATTATAAATGAATGTATATACTGGATATATATGATATATATTATATCTAAATCATGATTATAATTCTGGATATAATGGATATTTTACCACATGAACACATTGTAATTATAAGAAGTTTATTTTTGACTCAAGTACCAAAGATCGACAAAACGACCGTTATTAACATAAATAATTGCATAATGTTCATAACATGGTAATAAGTGATATAAAAGGAATAATGAACTTGAAAAGGGTTCTTAAGAAAGTATAAATTAAATATAGTATATTATTCATGAGGATAAAGAACGATCGGGTCAGGTCGGACACGAGGTAAGGGAACTTCTCAACCCAATTCCCATTCTTTGGGTTGAACTTATCTTTCTTATTTATGTTGTTCTTTGATTATGTGAGAAATAAATTTTTATATATTTTCATGTATTTAGAGTTTCATTATGTGAGTTTATAGTGAATACACATGAGTGATCTGTTTTATTTACCAAATGATCTTGGTAAGGGAATTCGTCTCAATCTCCTTTCATTGAGGTATACTTTGTTTTGTACACAACTTTATTTTATACGGTGTATAAACCCCTTTGACTTTTACATTTATTCAAAAGGAATATTTTTATACGAATCATTTTACTAAATGACAAAAGGGTATGTTTTGTCTTACGTATGAGGCGAAAACAACTTCTCTGCCGCCGTGACCATTATTTGTGTTCCGGCTTCCTCTACAAGCCATAACTTTCTTGAAATGAAAAATGAATAACAAGTTTTACTTTTATTTTATTTTGGTATTGAAAATGGTTTTATTATATCAATGTTTTGTATAGATATCTTTTGACTGAAATCTGAAAATGTTATATTTCCATTATGCATGTTTTATGTGATACGATTATGTTATGGTTTATGATATGTTTAAACCTGTTCATATGAAGAATGAATTGGAATTAATAAGTGACAGGTGGAGCCCGCTATAGCTCCTTGATGCATCAGTAGGTCTCATTAGACAAACTAGTGTCTTGGCACGAGGCCTTGAGAAAATCTTATTTGTAGTCTTGGCATGAGGCATTGGCAACGTGGTTATGATAGTCTGGCATTATGCATTCCATCATTATGAAAGTGGTTATTGATATTGCATTGATTATTCGACCAGTAGAATGTCCATGTGAATAAGTAAATGGAATTATTTCATTTTATTTTTCCATATTATGCTGAAGTTAATGTTTAACATGATTTTGTTTAGTTATACATTACCTTAAATGTTTATGTTCATTTATGAAAGCTTCTGCTATATTGTTATCCTTACTAAGTATCTGAGCTCACCTCTTTCAATGTTTTCATTTTTCTAGGGTGTGAAGAAGTATTTTATGAATGACCTGAAGGGAAAATATAAGGGGATATGAAGCCAATATGTCATTGTCCTTTTGTATTACTTTATTATGTAATTTTAAACTTATGAATGTATCTAGTGTTTCAGGGATACTAATCTAATCGGTCTTTCGAGACTTGATCTTTGTGATCATGACAATGTTACTCAATAACGCACCAACTCTAGGTAACCGGGGTCGGGGCATTACAGTTGGTATCAGAGGCAGTTTAGTACTAACCTTGGAAGCTATATTTAGATAAACTCTGGTTAGAGCACATAGACCTAAGATAAAATTTGTGTATTACTATAGAAGAACTTCCTAGAATTCTGGTATTATAGAGATTTTGTGAGTTTTCCGAGAAATACATCCCTGTATGGATATGATTTGGTAGAGGTGGATCTGGCATAGATGTACCTAGTGCTAAAACCTGAAAACACCGCTTTGATCTAGACTCAAACAGGAATTGGTGCACGACAACGGGCCTTGCTGCACTCTCGGTTACGACACTCCCTGGGGATATGCTTAGGATAATTCTCATTTTCATTACAAACCACTACGAAGGGTTATGAATATAAACTTCCTCAATGAAAACAATTTTATGATTATGGATTATATCCATAAATAGTTCAATTTATGTTAAGTGTTTTCATGTTTGTTATTATGTATTTCGATTAATAAACTAATCTAGTTTATGACATTGTTTAGAAATGGAACCTAGGGGAAGGAATGGAAACCGTATCAATGAACTCACTCCATGCAGGGATTTCCCTCCTACTGAAGATAATTATAATGGATATGATGATAGAACTAGTGCTGATCAGCTTATCACCATACTGGTACAACTCACTCAGGTTATTAATAATTACCTTACTCGTATGGAGCACCCTGATCCACAACGTGGAAGATAAATGTTAGATCGCTTCATGAGGAAACAACCACCAACATTTAATGCGAGTACAAATCCATTAGTAGTTGAGCAATGGATAAACTCCTTAGATAAAATATTCCACGCCTTGGGGGTAGCGAAAGGGAGAAGGTTGTCAAGGCAGTTTACCACCTCAGTGGAGATGCCGATCAATGGTGGTCGCTGATTCAAAACCCAAAGGAAGATGATGAAGTATCAAGTATGTAATTGAGGGAGTTTAAGGAAATTTTCTTAGTAAAATACTTTCCACATGACCATAGAGAAGATATGGAAAGGCAATTTCTGAGTCTGAGGAAAAAAGAGGATGAGAATGTCGCAAAGTACGAGTCTAACTTTACAAGGATAGCAGGACATGGTGCAGATTATATACGTACCCCAAGTTGTAATATAAATCATTTCATTGATGGTTTAAAACCATTTCTCCATCGAGCTTTAGTATCACAATCTTTCTCAACATACGATGATATAGTCTCGTGTGCTATGAAGAATGAAAAGGAATTCTCTATGTCTTATGACAACAAAATAAAGAAAGAGAAGAAGAGAACAGTGGAACAAGAGATAGATAAAGCGAAAAAGGGAATGAAGGATTTTACATTATGCGATAATTTTGGGAATAATCACCCTAGTACTCTCCTAAAGGGAATGGGAGTTAGTTATAAATGTGGAGAAAAAGGTCACCAGGCTCATGATTGAAAGGGAAAGAAAGTGGTTGTCAATGTTGAATGCTACAATTGTAGGGAAATGGGGCATTATGAAAATGAATGTCCTAAGCGTCAGGGCAACATACGTTAGAAAAATTCCAAGGTATCAAGGCCAATCTTATGTTGTTAATACAGTTGAAGTGGAATAATTATTGTATTTGTGTTTTTGGACTCAAGAACTATATTATGGTTATAAGAATAATGTGATATATATAACGATTGTACTGCAGTACTTGTTGTTTTCATTAAAGTTTCAATATGATGAAGGTAATCATATTTTTACCATGTGACAATAAGAGTAACTTTATATTGTTTGGGTAATCGGATGTTACAATTGATTTCGAAATTTAAAGACCTTTTAGAGAAATAATGGACAGAGGTATTTTGGATAACGATAAAGGTTGGAATGGATTAAGTTGAACTTTGGAAAATAGTTTTTAAGGATAAAACATTTATAAAGAATATTTTTGGAATATTATAATACTATAGTTTTAGGAAAAGGACAACCTGCAGGTTGGGGGATAACCTGTCGCGTCAGACACAGCTGTAGGAATCGAACCCACTACCATAGTGCAATAGGACTTTATTACCCACCACTAGCCTACATGATGTCCCTAGTTATTACAAAAACGTTTTTCTAATCTAAATGGTATGTTTTTATATTTGGAACCTTATACAATTATGATAAATAGAATATTTTTGAGTTCTATTACCTTTTGGAGTGAAAGATGGGTTTGTGGTAAAAATTAATTAAAGAATGAAAGTCTAAATGACAAGTATGTATATTTCCTTACCCTCATAGTAAATCTCCGAAATAAATTACTCAACATTATGAAAGGTATTATAGAACAAAAACATTTTTGGTTAACTTTTCCAACTGTGGATTAAATGACCTTTTAACCAATTAAAAGTTTGTGATTTTCTGGTGGTTAACTTTCTCCTAATCCTGTTTTCTACAACTCTCCATCATACCTAGATGGTTTTTTTACTCCATATCCATATTTTCATATAATCATAGTATGGGCTATCCCGGGTGACCTTTGTAATTCTCTTTCTTTCTTTTAATGTTATATTTTAATTAACCTTATTTACGATGTGGGTTTTCCACAAAGGTATTTTTTATTTTCATCCATTTATTTTCAAAAGAAAATTTTTAAATTGGGAGGACGAAATTTGTTGATGGAGGGGAGAATGTAACACCCCAATATTCTATTGTACACTCCTCTTTGAATAAAATAGCAGCATGTGTTGTACGCAACCACGAGTTCTAACACACCGCGACCAATAAAAGTAGTAGTTATGAATAGTAATACCCACTTTTTGAAATTTTATAAATTTTATCATTCAAAATGGACTTCATTTTTTGATTTTGAATATCGAAATTTTCCTAGGGTGAAATTTTGGAACTTTTCGGATAACATTTATATTTTGATGAATAGTGAAAATTACTAAATTTTAATTAAAAACAAATTTTTTAATCAAAATAATTAATAGTGATAAATTATTATATTGAGTGGTTTTAAAGTATAATTAGAATATAATTTTACCATTTTATCCAATGATGGTCAATAAAATTCACATCACTTTGAAATTGGACATAAACAATTGTCAATCTTTTGATGGATATTGTTTCTTAAAAACATGCTATTTGTTTTGACAACGGGAATTAATAATAAAATTAATTAATGAAACTTATATGTTTGGAATTTTGTAAAATAGACACCATTTTTGAATTCAGAATATCAATTATCGCTTAGGGTGAATTTTTGTTTTTTTCTGAAAAAAATAAATTTTTTATGAATAGTGAAACCACTAAGTGGTAGTTAAAAAACAAATTTTTCGTTTAAATGAAACATTACAACTTCTGTGAATTGAATTTAAAAAATCCCATATATGTGGTTGTCATTAAGAAGAAAAATGTGGTTCAATAGGGTTAAAATAATTTTTGGTGAATAGTAACTTTTATGTTTTATTAATCGTGATTAAAGGTAATTAGTGTAATGTAAGGTAAATATAATGTCATAATAATATTTAATTACCTTTAAAATTGTCCTACCCTTATTGTGTAAGTCATGGCCGACCAAGAAAAACCATGGGTCGACTTGGGGACCCCATGGGGCCACTTGGGTACGAAAATGACATTAATAACTTTTTCATTAAAGTAAAAATAAAATTGTCACAAACATGTGTTGTTTTACTAAAACAATTATTACATGGGGATGTATAATTTATCATTTTTTATTATAAATATTAATTGGAAAGATAAATAGATTTCCTACATCATGGTAATTATTTTATAATTTTTAGACATTAAATAAATTAAATTTGATTATGACACAATGATGATGCAGCGATTATCTCCTTAATTAATGATTTAAATAAAATGAAAAGATAATGTAAAATCTAAGACATATGCTTGTCAAAAACCTATTGGATGAGTAGATTTAGAAACCTTATCACCTTATCCTAGAAATATATCATTGTGGGGCCTTTAATATCAGAAAAGCATTTCATAATAATGTAACATTTCATTACTTTCCAAGAGTGCCCCTCTTCTCCTCTTATAAAAATCACCCACCACTACCACCTTATTCACACCTTAAAGACATTTGGCTCGGCCAAACACTACCCCATTACTCTATCAACATTTCTCTCTTACTCCTAGAAGCCTCACATTGCGTATAATTCTTCCCAAGGAAGCCTTTAGCTCAAATCAAAAAAGAGTTACCCGATTTTATGGTAATGTCTTCTCTTATGTTATTTTGTTTTATTTTGCTTCTCCAACCCATTAAACAAATTTTATTACTTTATTTTTAAAAAACACCAGTATATTAAATATACTAGGATGTTTTTATGAGAAGGATTTGATTTACACTGACACACACCTTCATCTAATGGTTAAAGAACATACTGTTTCTGTGGTTGGCGAATTTCTACCTCATGAAACGATGATTGTTCAATATTATTTTAATACCTCTCATGGTGGCCATTAAGATTTAACTATATTTATATATGATATATATTTATTTTATGTTTTCCTTATGCTTCTTTATTTCTCATTTATTTCATACCTTTATGATTTCCATTATGGGTAAACGCGATAATTTCATTTTAGGAAGTGCGGACTACCGCCCCCTCAAAGTGATTTGAATCATTAATACCATATGTGGGATGTATAAAAGATGGAGTAAATTTTATT
Organism: Viscum album; assembly: GCA_963277665.1. Lineage (NCBI taxonomy): Eukaryota > Viridiplantae > Streptophyta > Magnoliopsida > Santalales > Viscaceae > Viscum > Viscum album. Next base: position 476,104,929 of record OY728128.1, read on the forward strand.
ATATATAATATTATACTGTAATAATAATATACCTTTATAAAATTATGATTTCATTTCATTAAATACGAAATAGAAATGAAAGGAGCGTTCATGTGTACGTACATCTTACCGTCTCCAGGAACGGTGCATTTCATTTCTTACCTAAAATGTTATGTAATATTATAAATGAATGTATATACTGGATATATATGATATATATGATATCTACATCATGAATATAATTCTGTAAATAATGGATATCTTACGACATGAACAACTTTTAATTATAAGAAGTTTATTTTTGACTCAAGTACCAAACATCGACAAAATGATAGTTATTAACTTAACTAATTACATAATGTTCATAACATGGTAATAAGTGATATAAAAGGAATAATAAACTTGAAGAGATTCATAATAAATTATAAATTAACTCTAGTTTATTATTTATGAGGTTAAATAATGATCGAGTCATGTCGGACATGAGGTAAGGGAACTTCTTAACCCAATTCCCATTATTTGGGTTGAACTTATTTTTCTTATTTATTTTGTTCTTTGATTATGTGAGAAGTAAATTTTTATATATTATTATGTATTTATAGTTTCTTTATGTGAGCTTATAATGAATACACATGAGCGATCTATTTTATTTACTAAATTATCTTGGTAAGGGACTTCTTCTCAATCTCTTTTCATTAAGGCATACATTGTTTTATACACAACATTATTTTATACAGTTTATAAACCCCTTTGACTTCTACATTTATTCAAAAGGAATATTTTTATACGAAGCATTTTACTAATCGACAAAAGGGTATGTTTTGTCTTACGTATGCGGCGAAAATGACTTCTCTGCCTCTGTGACCATTATTTGAGTTTCGGCTTCCTCTACAAGCCATAATTTTTTTAAATGAAAAATAAATACCAAATTTAACTTTTATTTTACTTTTGTATTGAAAATGGTTTTATTATATCAATGTGTTGTATTTATATCTTGTGATTAAAAGGTGAAAATGGTATCTATCGTTTATGCATGTTTTATGTGATACGATTATGTTATGGTTTATGATATGTTTAAACCTGTTCATATGAGGAATGCATTGGACATAATGAGTGACTGGTGGTGCCTGCTATAGCTCCACGATGCATTGGCAGGTCTCATGAGACAAACTAGTGTCTTGGCATGAGGCCTTGACAAAATCTTATTTGTAGTCTTGGCACGAGACCTTGGCTACGTGGTTATGAAAGTCTGGCATTGTGCATTCCATCATTATGAAAGTGGTTATTGATATTGCATGTGATTATTCAACCAGTATAATATCCATGTGAATAATTAAATGGAATTATTTCATTTTATTTGCCAATATTATGCTGATTTTAATGTTTAGAATGCTTTTTTTAGTTATAAATTGCCTTAAATGTTTATTTTTATTTATGAAAGCTTCTCCTATATTGTTATACTTACTGAGCATCTAAGCTCACCCCTTTAAATGTTTTAATTTTTCTCGGATGTGAAGAAGTATTTTATGAATCACCTGAAAGGATAATATGAGGGGATATGAAGACAAGATGTTGTTTTAGTTTTGTATTACTTTATGATGTAATGTAAAAGTTATGAATGTATCTAGTGTTTCGAGGATACTAAACTAATCTGTCTTTCGAGACTTGATCTTTATGACCATGACAATGTTACTCAATAACGCACTGACTCTGGGTAACTGGGGTGGGGGTGTTACAGGGTTTCTCTTAAGAGATTATTGGAAAATACTATGATGGTTATTCCAAATATAACAACTAATGCTACATCCCATGTATATGTGATATATATATATATATATATATATTAATTTTTAGAGTTATATGGAATAATTACATAAATTACATTTATGATTGATGTTTTCAATTGTTGTTTACTAGAATATTATAATAGAATTAGGAAAGCTAAAAGATTATTCTGTATGGTTTATAGTGATAACTTCATTAAAATAATTCATGGGTTTTTAAATTTTCATTGAATAATGGTTTATTTAATAATTTTTATGTCCCTTTATAATCTTTTTCTTTTCATCCAAAGTTTTAAAAAACTAATTGTGTATAAGGGTCCGTAAGAGAAAGGATGGGGTCAATTTGGGTGTTATGATGGATTTTAATTAAAAGGAAATCAAGTTTTATATTAAATGATTTTTATTAATGATTTTTTTCTATTTTATTATTTCCCACTTCTTGTGAATGTCATATTTTATGAATGAATGATGGTCTCATTCTATAAAACCCTGAACATAAAATGATCCCCAGTGTGAATGAAAATAAATTTATGAATAAAACACATGATTAATTAATGTTTAATGTGGGTCCTTATAATATTTTTGTAGTTGATTATTTAACTCATGAACATGATGAAGAATTTTTCATGAAACACATGAAATATGAAATTTATGAGACCCATGAAAACAAATGATGTGTTCATGACACTTGAAAGCATGACCATGAACTTAATGTTCCCATTTTTTTTTCTATAGTTAATATCTAGAATATACATATCTTTCACGCTCATATGGTGATTACCTCGACAGTAAGAAAAACGTGGAAAAATATTTTATCCCCTCAACCCATCAAAAAGATCATCAATACCTAAATGAGTGCAATGTTTTCTGAAAATCACTTGATTCAAAATATAATAGACCTCAAAAAACATCAGACAATTTTCTATATTCTTGCTGTAAAAAATTGAATACCCCATAAAGATTCATTTTGTTAAATTAGGCTACTCTAAATCAAATAATCCACTAAGAATCTTATCTCAGTCATCATTATTGTCAAAATATGATAAAGATTTATAAAAATTTTACATCCACATAGTTATAAATTTATCCCGAACTAACAATCTCATTTTTGGGGTAGGGTTTGTTCTATAAAAAATTGTTATGGGAAATCATTCAATAATATCTCTACAAAACTTGGAATATCTTCTACACGGGCTTCTAATGATTGCTCAACTTACTGGGATAAAAGTGGACCTGCTTTCAATTCACCCATCTAATAAACATGGTTGCTAATATGAACCTCTCAATGGAACTACACATAAGAAAACAAAACTCACCTATGGAATTATTCAATTATTGCATGAAGATAATTCATACCAACCATTCCAAGGAAATAATTATTTGAATATATAAATAACCCAAAACAATCTTTTGTGGACTATTTCTACCCCATCACTAGTCCATATCCATATAAATCATCAATAAAAGTTTTATGGACAAAAAAATCATAGATAACACTAAGTTTAATGAAATTATCTGCATATATTTTCTGAATTAATTTAAAAGGTTGGAGGATCAGAGTAGTTAGAGGCTCCTTAATCAAATATGGAAAAAAAAGATTGAAAATAAACTAATAGCTCCTAAAAAATAAATTATCCCTACTTGTAAAATCCCAAAATTTTAAATTAAGAACATTTTATTATATAGAGTATGTTTCAGGAAACAATATGCTTAAAACCCCAAAAAATACATTTCTGATTAATTTAATGTATTCACTAGCTTGTAGAACAAGAATCCCCAAGTCTAAATGAACTATAATATAGTATACCTTCAAAATAAATACAATAAATTTGGGGATATGAATAATAATTATAGAATTTATAATATTATGGTCATATATTTATTTTTAATAAAATAATAAACATTAAATATAAAAAGAATTTTTTTATAAAAAACTATAACTTTTCTATAAAAAGAAATATTTTTCGAACATTGCATATATAATAGGAAATTATTTTTTACTAATTTAAAAAAAAATTAAATGATAAAATAAAAATCATAAAAGAAATAAAATTATCAAAATTATATTAGGGGGAAATTTTTGGTAAAATAAATCATATTTCAATGAATAGTAAATGTTATTATTTTCTACGAGAAACTACCTTTTCATTTAAATTATTTTCAAATTTAAATTATATTTTTAATAATTATTAATAAAAAATTAGATTAATTACAAATATATATAAATGAAATGTAGTTAAGGGGAATCATTTTGAGATTTATATTTGATATAAAAACACTACATTATTTTTAACATTTTATCTTTGAAACTCTATCTTCCCATCACGTCTACCAGATTAATATTATTTTAAAATTGTAAAATAATGTGATTAAATATTGAAAACATTATTACATTGTGTTTTTAATAAATATATATATTATATAATGAGTTAAAATGAATTTTTTACCATTTCTAATAGTGGAATAATTTAAAAAAATATAACCCAATTATGGTAAAAATGGATTAATCAGAGTCCTATACTAAAACGACAATGCATAAAATGATATAAAAAAATTGTAAAAAATTATATACATATTTCCAACTTATATAGCCAAATTTAGAATATTGGGTCAATATTTCTTTTTTCATGTGAATGCCTTTATCATTTTCGAAATTTGCATGAAATTGGGAAGGAGGCCCCTATTCACAGATTATAAAATGGACCTCCCTCACCTCCCTTTATCACACCTCCAAAGTCAATTTCCATGACCAAAACACACAATATTCTATCTCAAAAAATATTTTCTTGCATTATAGAGTTTCTCTTACTCAAAAATACAATCCCTTAGGACCTTAAGATGATATCTAATTGATATTTACATTAGAAAATGTAATTGTCTTGAAAATGATCCTTCATTTTCTATAATCATTTTCCTTATAAAAAAACTCTTAAGTAACAAAATATAATAACTCCATTATATACCATATACCAAATTATTCTTATTTTAGTTGTAGAAATATAATTCAACTCTACTTCCATCAAATTGGAAAAAGAATAATTGATCTGAGGTATGATGGATTATGGCCTCCTAAATAAATGTAGTTGATTTTCCATCAATGCGATTAAAGGATAGTAATGATGATGGATTGACAAAATTTAATTAATATTTATGAAATTGTTAATATTTTGGAATTTCTAAATCACATATTCCATTTTACATTGTGTTTTGTTAAAAAAATGATAATGACACTCGTGTGTACAACTGACTTCTGCATCATAATGTGATATTATTAATTTTTAACATACTCTTTACACTAAATATAATAGAGATAAAATTAATTAGTATATATAATATATATGGGATGATATTATTCCTATAAAATTAATATACCAGACACAACCTTTTCTTTTCACCTGTTAAGATATTAATATCATCACTTCTGTGTACATATGGTCTACTCTCTCCACAAAAAAATGCCATTCATTTTAAATTACCTTCATTTTGAGTGGATATAATAATGTATCTACTAAGTGAAAATTATATTTATAAAATTTATATCATTTTGGATAAGAATTAATTATATCATATGTTTAAGAACCATAATTTTCATTACAAAATAAATATGTCAAAATATGAATATTTACACCCAAAAATAATGAGAATCATGGAATATTAAAAAAATGGTGGAAAATGTTAACATAGAATAATATTTGATACTATAAAAATGAGTATTTTCTAGATTAAATTAATAATATTATTTAAAACATTAAAAATGTTACATTAGGTTTATCTAAAAGAATGTGTGATATAAAGGTCTTCATCTCAATTTCTCTTCATTGAGGAATATTGTACGGTTATGTAGCTACATTATTTTACATGGTTCATATAATTCCCAATTGAAAATTAATATAACGATTCACTCACAATCCCAATTATTTTATGTTTCAAATTTATAATTTTTGTCAAAGAGGATTCGACAAGAGAATTTCCAAGTGGTATTCAATTTTGTAACTCAATTTTTATCATTGGGTTGTTTTACTTATTTAATGTTTTTGATATCATATTATCATATATTTATTTATTTTTACTATATTTAATTAATATTAAATTATTTATTTTGGATTTATGTTTTACACATATTTTCAATGAATTGGTAAAATACAAGTACACTGTTATGATCATTTCATGGTTTTATTTATAATCTTATTTTAATCAAGATTGTTTATTCATGAATTTATATTCATGGATTTAAATTAAAAATTATTTAATAAAGCCTTGAATTTTAGTCTACGCTTGTCATTCATGATCTTTTTAGGTAATAGTTTCAATATTTACATTATATTTTCTGGAAATAATTGAGAAAATGTTTTCATGTATATAAGGAATCTTTTATACAATTATCCAAAAATCAGTTATTTACACAGAAATATTTTCTAAAAATGTTTTAAAATGTTTTTATCCTATTTTAATTTAATTAATAAATGAATTTTAATGCATATTTAATATTTTATTTTAAAGAATTCAATGTAATATACATGTCGTTTTCCAATCAAGGCATGTTTGGATTTTACCAATCAAATTAATTAATATTTTATAATGTTTATAAAATGAATAGAACATCCAACTATCATGACCTATAATTATTTTGAATATTCCTTTATAAGATAAAAAGTTAATTTTACAGTAAAATAATTTTAAAAGTTTTGTTGTGAACATGTAATATTAAATATTATTTCTGAAATGATAATGATGTTTTCAACATGATTATTTTAAAATATAATTTTATGTTATTTCATTAAATTAATGAAAATAACCATCTATTCTTAAAATAATGTGAATATGTTGGATCGATAATATATTTTTTAATTCTACATATTTTTTAGGATATTTTTTACTATGAAATGTAATGACATTATATTTATTGATTAATTTTTTAGTCACTAACTTTTCCATTAAATATTCACATTCATAGGATCACAGTATATTAAATTAACCATAAATGTCCATATTATTTATCATGTACATTATTATAGTATAAATAATATTTCATTTTTTCATATTGTGTTTTACATTTAATTTTATTTTTTAACTAGGGAAATATTTATATATTCACATTCATTACAAAATATGAATATTTGATGATAAAAAACATTATTCATAACTTAAATAAACTCTTCGATATATGAGTAATACATCATATATGCATATAGGGTTGGGGTACCATTATAGTTTTCCAGTCAAAGAATTTTTAGTCTTGTGAGATATATTAGTTGGATATCTTTAGTAAAATGGGTTCATACCCATTAGTTCAAAAATTTCATAATGAAATGTCTGGGTGGTAGAGGTATCATGATGCCTTAGATCATAACTTCTATAAAATAAGTATTTTATTTCTTGAGAATTCATTAATTATTTATCCTTCGGAATTTTGACATGATATTTTCTCAATATTCATTTTATTCTCAGTTTATTAACTAAATGGATTGTGTTTTGAGTAATTAACCATTACAATTTGATTAATCCTTACATAGTTATGATATTAATGTTACTGATTTTATAGAATCTATTAGTAGTTAATTTCCATTCCATATTTATTATTCATTATCTTATCATGATATTAAATTTGATTAAATGGAATGGGTGTTTAGTTTATAATCATTCTATGTTTAGTATTCTTATTTATTCAAGATATCTTCTCTAGTACATTACCCTTATTGAGAATTTGATATCACCCTTATATTTTTTCTTTCACTAAAATTCCATGAAGAGTTCTATGAGTGATATGCATGTATATTCTAGCATGAAAAAAGATATTCTCAAAAAATTATGTTTTATGGTTTTCGGAAATTTAATTTAAGAAACAACTATGTATCTAGTAGACCAAGATTAATAAACTATTCAATACTTTAGGATGTGATTCCTTAAATCAAATTCATTTGTATTAAAGAAAATACAATCATCGAGCTAGTGGGGTTGGGCTCACTAAATATTGTTTCAGATATAGGTTTCGTACCATCCTTAGAAACTATATTGAGGAAAAAAATGTTTAAGAAATCCGACACTATGATATACTTTTATGATATATATAGAAGACCATAATCATGTTTTAAGGTATATATTATATTATATTTTAAATAAATAAATCCCTTTTTGAGAAGATTTGGTAGATTTTGTTCAATAATAGGGATAAATATGGGAAATTACTCTAAAAATGAATCATTGTCTAGACCTGACAATCAACCCCTTCATGACCATGGTCCATAAAAGACATATTCTTAGAAACTCCCATGTGATATTCTTTGGATAAGTCATAATTTGTTTATAACCCTTTATAAAGGATATGAATAAATGATGATAGATAATAACCTAGTTTAAAACTATGGTGAATTAGATGAAAATCAAGTTTTATCAATGGATTGGGATAATGATTAATTTGTGGATAATAAGATAATAATATAATTAATTATCATGAAAAAATGAATACAATGACAGATGGATATCAATTTCAACCGTGGTGTCTATTTATAGTTTCTTTTCATAAATGTGGGAGCCTATAAATTATCTGAGTAAATTCACTATTATAAAGGATAAACATTAGATCAATGATAACCCTATATAAAAATAAAAATTTGATATATAAATATATGAATTAATAATATTTCATTATATTGTAGATGTATATTACAAAATGAATTTTGTATATTAGATTCATGAATCATCTATGGGATGTGTTAAATATTAGACGAAAATATTTCTTCATTAACATAATATTTTTGTATACTCTCCTAAGTTCATGAGTTTGAGTTTAATAAAAATTTCATAATATTATACATGCATTTTTAGTAATTGTGTTACAGGAATATAGCAAGAGTAAGGATATTTTTGGAAAAAATTTATTAGAAAACATCCTTTTGGTTTTGTATAAAAATGTTTATTTGAGGAATAATGGTTTTAAAATTTTTTAGACATAAGAATCAAGGTATCAGTAACCATTAAGCATATTCATATATTTTAGGTATTATTAATAATTAATAATCACATGTTTTTTAAATTAATTGAATTATATTAATATTATTTTTCAAAAAGAATAACCCATGTGTCAGTTGACAACCCATCATGTATTGCATGGCTATGGGTCTTGAACCCATGACAAAAAATAAAGGTTTAGCATCTACCACTATCCTACATGATAACTTGGTTAATGAGTCATTGTTTTCAGTAAGAATATTTGATGAATTAATATTAATTATGATCTACTGATGAAACTATTTGTGGTTTAATGATTAATGTATTATATTTTTATAACATGTTCTAACCATATTGTGTTTTAAATATAGTTAGAGGAAAAATAAATTACTCCTTTATTGATCATAATATATATTAAAAGTTAATTTTAGATCATAATGAATAAAAAATAATTTCTTGATATTCATCTCTTTGATTAAGCATTGATTCGGAAATTGATCAAAGCCCCTACAATGGATGTTATTGTTCTAATGAAATATAAATGTATCAGGTATTTATATTTCAATATATCATGAACTTGAACTATAATTTCTCAAATTTGGGAATTTTATCATTGAACAAAAAAAAATTCTTATTATATTCATATTCAATCAATTATATGTCCTTTTAAATCAGCATTTATTTATGGTTTTGTGGTCCTAAACATTTCATTGTTCATTAACATTATTGTGCTCGATAACCTTTATAAATGATACCAATTTTCCTCTACATGGAATCATACTTATGTGTTAATACATTTGGGATTTTAACTTCTATTTTACCCCCATTATGAAGTTGTTTTAGTAACACTTTTATGATATGTTTCTTCCACAATTAATTTTTATATTTTCTAAACCCTTGATTAATGAGAACAAGTATAAATTTCTACAACGCAATTTATTTAATGTTGGGAGAATTTAACAAAACAAATTTATAAAAGAATAAAATTTTATTTTCTATCTCACGTGACACATAAAAAAATATTAATGGAACTATGAAATATATTTCATTAAAGATAACATATTCGATAACTTGGGGAACACGCGGCCCCATGTATAAACGAACCATAGTATATAATTATATCATAGCCATCAATTTTAAGGATAAAAATATCTCAAAATAAAAATTGAAATTTATGGTTACACATTTATTAAGAAATTATATGAATAATTTAAATGAAAAGGAACTGCTTTCAAAAAAATATATTTTTTCAATAATACATTTTATTCTGGATTTGAAAAAATAATTTAAAATAAAATTTTACCAATTATAGAAAAAAATTAAATAATAACATAAATATAATTTTTCAATAAATTATTTAATAATTATCTTAGTATGAATTCACAATATTTTTCACAAATGATTTATTTTTTGATGATTAATGAAAATATTAACTTTTTAATGAAAACTATTTGTTTGGTAAAATTAATAATAAAATGAAATTATGATTCAAATTGTTTTTAAATTAAAAATTGTTCAATTATATATCTATTAAAAAATATTTTCAATTTTATTCATTTTTATATTGAACTTTGAAGTGAGAACATTGTAAAATATTGAAATTTTCTCTATGAAAACATGCTTTCTCATCACATCCATGAGAATAATTTCAAATTAAAAATTTCAAAATATTTTATTTTATTTTTGAAAAATAGAAATCGTATTTTGTATCATAATAGTTTAAATTATATAACCAGTTCATCTTCAAATATTAAAAAAATGAAAATTTAATATAGTAAAAACTTTTTCCCACAGTTAAGGTGAAAATGTATTTATTTTGGGGATAAACTATATGATAGGGGTTTCAATGAATAATGTTCTGGAAAAATTTTATTTTATAAAAATATTTTCATCTTATACTTTCCAATGTTGAATATATAGTAATTTTGAATATTTATTCAAGTGAAGGAAATTATATTTTTGGATTATTTTTAATAATTTCATTGTTTTTTATAAGGAGTTCCCCTTTCCCCAATTATAAAAGGGACCCCCCCCCCAATTTATTCATCCAAAACAACCCATTTCTATTTAAGAAAACTATCCAATATTCCTACCCAATATCATTAGTAACATTATTGAGATTATATTACTCTAAAAAGACCACCATTAGAGTCCTTAGATAGAGATCCAAAGGTGGTTTCTCTGAGAGAAGGTAATTATCTTAGAAAATATCATCCTTTTTATTTTCTATTTTTTAGCATTAAATTATGTTTTAATAATTAAATTTAAAAAATATCTTCCATATACTGAGTTTTTTATACTTTTATGGAATAGTAATTATTCATCTACACATACAATAAATGGTAATAAATATCATTTATCCTGTTTACAATATACAAGAGCCTCACGAAACAATATAGTTCTTATTGCATCACCAACATTAATATATGGGTATAATGATGGATTTAACAAATATATATTATATTTATGATATTATTACATGAAAATAATTTCAATATAACATGTAAATTATTATTTTCTATTTCATTTTGATAACGATAATGACGGCTATGTGTATGACGGACTACCATCACATGATATGATGTGTTTTTTTAATTAAAACATACATGGAATGTAATGAGGATAAAATTTATGAATATATATGATATATTATATTATAATGATTATTTAAAATTAATATATCATCGCCTTCATTAACATTTCACATGAAAATAGAATTCTATCATTTCTCGTTCTTATATACGATCTACAGTCTTCACATAGCGATGTGATTTATTTTTTATTACAAACATTTATAGGTTTTTATAATAATGTATCTATTGATTAAATATGATATTTTTACAATTATTAACAATAAATAAATCATTCAATTATATACTGCATATAGGAACTAGACCATCAATTTAGAACATGCACGTGAGAACACATAATTTAACACCCAAAACAATAGAAAAAATAGAATAATATTAACCAGCGGGTGGTAGTGGATCACATATGATATTATAAATTTTATTATGGCTATTCTATAAATTAATAATATGATTAAAACAATTATACATGGGGCTATATAATGTTTAACCAAGAGTATTTCTAAAGAAATGGTCCATGTATCAATTTCTATTCATTAATGAATATTGTAGTTTTACGCACCAATTTTTTTAATATGGTGTATATAATATACCTTTTCAGTGTAATATAATGATTTTTTCATAATTAATGTTATTTTATGTTTCAATAGAAATTATTTCCTCCATGTGTATTTCACATGAAAATTACCCTGATGTAATGAATTTCACCACTCAATTTCATTTTATTGGGAAATATTATATCATCATTGTATTTGTTATCCAAAGATGATGTGCATATTCAAATTTTAAAATATTATATTATATATCAACATATTTTTATTATTTAAATATAAAACAAAAAATCAATTATTTTTTTAGTTTTCATTTAAATTTTATGATTTTCAAGGCTATATTTCACAATTATATTTTAATCCGGATTGTCTCTAAATGAACTTCCATTTAAAAAATTATTTATTTAGTGTCTACTAAACACATTAATTTACATCTAATTTGGAATTTAGTTAATTTATTTAGGTAATAATACCATTTTTTACACAAATTTATTCATAAAATAATTGATTAATAATTTTTATGAATTCCTGACCACATTTCTGCATTCATTCAGAAATCTATTTTTATCTAAAACATTTTTTTAAACAATTCATGAAAAAATACATTTAACCATTTAAATATGAATCATTAAATACCTTTTTAGGAATTTTTACTTTTTAATTTTTTTCAATGGATTCTTCATATAATTTTCAAAACATGTCATGTTTCACTATTACAGTAAAAGTGAAAAGTATCATTGTTTAACATGTATGACATGTAAGTACTTTAAAGATATCATGATAAGTCGATGTTTTAAATATTTATTTAAATGATTCAAATTGTGTTTCCAATTAAATGTATTATCAATATTTTTTATTGAAATTTAGTTTTATTATTGATTTTCAAAATGAAATGCATAATTTCCATTTGAATTTTCTAAAATATATTTTAGTATTATTTCTATTCGTCTAGAAAAAAAATTTAACTCCTATTGAAATGAGTATATATTGAATTTATAAAATATTAAAAATTTGTATGGATGTTTTACGATCATTTTGACTAGTAATAGTATTGAAAATCACTTTTTGGATTCATTTTTATGCCTTTATGTTTCCCTTGAAATGAAATCTTTCTTGTGATCAATAGAAATTAAAATTCCCTTCATAGTCCATACTATTTATCATATATATTCATATTGATTAAATCAATTATAATTTTTATATATATTTTTTAACATTAAATTTTAATTATTATCTGGGGAAATATTGAAAAATCTGTAGTCCTTACTCAATATGTATTTTTAATGATAGTGAATATATTTCTTGAATTATATAAATTATTCGATATATAAAGAACTCATCTAAAATGAAGACATGGGTAGGGAGTAGTTATAAATATAAAATCGATGAATCAATTATCACCTGAGATAAATCAACTCACTAGCCATAGTTAAATGGTTTTTCACTAAAAAGTTGTAAACTGTCTTAAAGAAACATAATAATGATAGAGGTCTCACGATGCCGGAGATCATGACATTCCATAATTAAGTTTTTCTTTTATTGATAATTTAGTTATTTTTATCTAATATATTTTCTCAATGGTATTATCTATGGGTGCATTTCACTCCCAATTAATTGATTAAATAGATCATGTTTTTACATATTTACCCTCCCATAAAGATTAAACCTTATTCGATTATGAAATTAGATTAATTGAGTAAATATAATTTGTGTTCATTTATTTGAACTACAATGTTGACTGTGTCATATCATATCATGATATTCACATTTTTTACATGGATTCTATGCTTAGTTATTTACATTCATTGTGGATATTTCTTATTGATTCCTGAAATATTCCACTTTACTAAACCCTTACTGAGCATTTGGCCTTAACCCAATTTTTTATACTTTTCACAAGATTTCATGATGTTTACAATGAATGATATAAATGTTTGTTCTAGAGGAAATAATTTTATTCTTGAAAATAATTATTTTTTAATTTGTGTTTACAAATTTATCGACAGAATCAATTATTTCATTTGTTTAATAAGAATAATAATATATTCAATCATTCATGATGACAATCCTTGAATAATTTTCAATTATAATAAAACATACGCTGACTCTTGGATACTATGGTTACGGTCTCTACATAACTAATATCATTACCTCGAACACATGCATATGACCACACCCAAAACCTCTACATCTATGTTATTATCTCCCATAACCATGCTATACTTCAAGTCACTATAGATGGGGAAAATAACAAGTATTATTTATACAAAGACCATTTATGCTTGGTTCTCATACAATTGCTGATAGACCTTTCTATCGATGCTAGCTCATAGAAATTGTTCCTTTCGATATTCCATAGTCATTAACCCATCGGTTGAAAACATGTCTACTTGAATTCATGTGGCTCTCTCCTTAATGCCCAACTCCATGATATTCCTCAATAGTCAAACTAATAATGATTAAATACCAAATAAATAATCTATTTAATGACCTATTCATTCACATGTACATCCATGTATGTAAAAAATGGGGGGTGATTGTAGACCTAATCAATTTCATATAATTCCAATTATGGATGTCATTCTTTACAATCCTCATCTAGAGAAACATTCCTGGAAAGTCTAATGAGGTTCTTCAACATCACCCCAATATCACAAAAAATCAAGACCACCTTTTAATTGAGATAAAAAATATGCATCTATATCTCTTTCATTCATTAACATAAATTCAATAAGAAAATTCTTATAATGTTATTACTGAAACACCCATGCCTCTATGCGGTCAAAAAGATATTTAGTCCACCATTAATGAATAGTTCCGAATAAATGACTAACTACCATAATCACCTATAAATCATCATTTTCCTTAATCAAACTAAAATATATATCTAAATCCTCCATCTTGTTCCCTTCTTCTATATATGTGACTCTCCCAAAATAATTTTCTACAATCATTTTTGGAAAGGCACAAAAATACCTCTACCATGATTTCACATCCTATATAAGATAAAACATATGATTAACACAAGATCTATATATTGAGAATCATCCTCCTTAGCTACTCATAGATGACGACCAATATGAATTTTGAAAAGGTAAAGATGAATCCTAATAATGTTAGGATGTAATCTTATAAATTTTTTATTTTATTATATATTTTATTATACAAACATCTGATAATCCCTTAATTCATACATGAACAAAATAAATACTGACTCATTTACAACTTTTAGGTCTCTAACCTACTGACTCATTAACCTCACTTGGACATTCAATATTCATAAAGTCTTTGCATCAGATCATAGGGGGTCCTAAATTCATATGTCCCAACTACCCACCCAAACCCATGTCATGAAATAAGAATAACTAGAATCATTTCCCTACCAAACCATATAATCCCCTCAATTCCAAACTCTAAAATCCTTCATATAGCTAAACCATAAACATTTATACAACATTTTACCAACCCCTCCATCCAAAGGTATCTATCATTGTCTTGAAATTAATGAATGAATAACAACTAACGGGTGACACCACTTGTAGGTGACAGGTTACTGAGAAGCATTGAAGGTATAAAAATATCACATATGGGAAGAAATACCATCTATAATAGAATATAATTGAGATATTGGTTAAATAAAGAGAAAAAAGTTATTTTTTAACATAAAAATAAATAAATAATTATCGGGCAATTCAGGAACAATAAAAAATGAAAATAAATTCCTCCATGTAAATTTCAAAAAACAATTCTTATAGAAGATACTTAACAACAACTCCAAATAAAAAACAAGAAATATCATGATTAACCACAGATATCCACCAATAAACCTGAAAATTATTTATATATAAAGGGTGATCAATCCAGTATTCATATTTGGATAATAAAAATGTTCTAAAGTGAATGTGTAGGATGAGTATACTAATTCTCTAGTGAACTAACTATAAAACCATCAAGAACCCAAAAAGGATAACTATGAAATTCTAGAATCACCATGGATCTCTAAAAAAATATCATAGCTATTATAATAATATAATAACAAAATATATATGATGGATCATAATTTTTTCTGATATATATTCCGCACTAACACCCTAATTTCAAATATCTTTTAATCCCATTACTTTTATACATAAGACACAACATTCCTATCGAACAATGACCTAGTTCGGGATATATCACCACCTACCCCACCCTCACATGTTCTGGAATCTTGTGATATTATTAGGCATCACCACATCTCATCAACATCGAATCACGTCTCTCCCAAGGACACCATGTCCATAACATCACATATCACTAAAAGAAACATGGGCCATCACGTAACACCTCATCAAAAAAACATGGTATTTGGGTATCATTAATGTGGAGGACATAAAATATTTCTCTAATTGGAGCACATAGGACCCACACAACTTATCACATCTCATCACAGCCTCATCAAATCAAATTTCTCATGAAGAAACCTAGGCCATCACATATATGTAATCTATAACACTATCTTGTATCATCGCATTTGAATGAAGTGTAGGGAAGATGGTATATAAGTCCATATATCAACACAATACTCAATGTTTAGGAAACCGATAGAATCAAAAACCATAGTTTATTGGTAAGGTTATCGAACTCATACATGGTAGATAAAGAAATAAAATAAAACAACTGATATATAGATAAAACATGATACCCAACCTATGGGTTCACAAAAACATCTCCATAGTACACCACAACACCACCTCCAAAACACTTGTATAACATGAAAACCACTTCCACAAAAAAATTCAAAACATAATAAACCACCATATATTCCATGCTATAACACTTTCATCTGTAGGTTCATCTATATTCTATATTTAATGAATTTCCACAAACTCCCATTTATTATGAAATACCATTTCTCAATATAATTACAATTAATTTACTAAAATACGTTATTATTTATTTACCAACCCATATCATTTTTTTAGTATTACAGATATTCCTATGGTTAATCATGTATCTAACAAAAAATCAGCACCCAATATCTCATTCATAACACAACTACCAACACAAGCAGATATTTTTTCCAATACATCACACCACAAACCAAAAAATATTAGACAACACTCATCACAACCATTTTACACAATAAACATCACACATCACAGACACATTCACCCACTTTCCATAGTATAAATCACCACCACACATCATAACCACAACCCAATGACACAAAATAAAATAAATGATAACCAACCATCACATAACACAAAATATACCATGACTTCCCTCGTCACCTCTAATACCATCATGATCACTATAACATCCCTAGTAAATGAAGAATAAGACATATTTCATATTTATTAATATTTTGTGAATTAAATATAAATTTTACATTAAAGGGGTTTCTATGTTCGATAACGTACCCGATATGCAACAACGGGTTTCATTGAAATCTTACATTGCACTATAATAATATAATATTATTATTTTAAATGGTAGTTAACTCCTAACCGTTTTATTGTCCGGAATGAATGAAACTAACAACAACATGATTATACATGTTTTTAAATGTATTGACATTTATCCATTAAGATTTATATTCTAAAAATAGGAATGAATCTAATTTTAAGCATATTTAACATTAAAAAGACGATTTATCGCCTTTTAATGGTGAACCCTCCATAAATCTAGTTTTGGTTACTTTAATATATTCTATATGACCAAATAAAATACATCTTTATAATGGGGACATCAAAACATAATTTTTGTAAATTTTTGGATTTTTTTCGATAAAGTACATTTTTCAATGAATAGTGAAAATATTGAATTTTAATTCAAAAGTGCCTTTTAATATATTTTATTTATATGGTTAGATTATATTTTTAATTATTTTAAAAGTAAAATTAAAATATTTTTTTACCATTTAATCCAATGTTGGTCATTGTAATTAAATTCACTTTAAAATTGGACATAAACAAGTATCAATCTTGTGATTGTTATTGTTTCTTAAAAACACACTATTTGTTTTAACAACGTGAATTAATTTTAAATTTAATCAATGGAACTTCTATGTTTTTAATATGGAAAAATAGACATCATTTTTGAATTTGGAATATCAAATATAGTTTAGTCTGAATTTTTGGTATTTTTCTGAAAAACATTAATTTTTAATGAATAGTGATACCAATTAGTGGTAGTTAACAAAATGACTTTTTCATTTAAATGAATTTTTACCACTTATGTGAATTGAATTTCAAAGATATGACATACATGGTTGTTATCAAGAAGTAAAATTTGGTTCATTAAGATGAAATTTTATTTGGTGAATAGTAACTTTTGACTTTTATTCACCGTGGTTAAAGGTAAATAGGGCAATTCAAGGTAAAAAGAATATTATAATAACACCAAATTACCATAACACTTTTCCTAACATTATTGGATGAGTATTTTAAGACCATGGACATACATGGGTCGATTTCAGGACCGCATTGAGCCACTTGGTAGTGATAAAGACAATTTGGATTATTTAATTTAATGAAAAGACTAAATTGACGTTAACAAAAATATTTTATTAATTAATTTTTATAAGGGTTTATATAAATTATAATTTTGCCTATAAATATTAATTGTAAATCTAAAAAGATTTACTACATTATGGAATTTTTTATAATTTTTAGACGGCATATAAATTAAATTATTTATGACACAATAATGATGCAGTATTTACCTCAATAATAAATAATTTAAATAAATAAGATTATACTGATTAAAATAATATTCAAAACATGTCCAATTATGATTGGATGATTTTATTTCGACCATGAGTCATATTAGCTTCATCTTTAATGAATTGTGGACCTTTTGATACCAAATATCATTATATAATAAAAAAATATTTTAACACTTTCCTAAAGATCCCCTCCTCCACCTTATAAAAGAAGACCACTTCTAACCAATTCCTCACACCTATAAAACCATTTGTCTCGTCCATCCTCTGCCCAATTAAGCTCCCTTCACCCCTATACTCCCTCTAGAATCCTTTCCATAGTCAGAAGGCACTTCAAGAAGTCCTTTTGGTTCAAACCAAAGGAAGTTACCAAAATTAGAGGTACCAATTTCTCTTAAATGGTTTTCTTTTATTTTACTTCTCCAACCCCTAATCTATTTTGATTCATTTATTTTGTAAAAAAACTAGTATCTTCAATATAATATTATGTTCTTATGAGAAACATTCTAACTACCCTTACACACACCTCCATCAAATGGGTGAAGAAAATAATTATTCTATGAATGGCAAACCAACGTCTCACGAAACGATGATTGTTCGATTAGATTCTACCACCTCTCATGGTGGACATTATGATGGCACTATATTTACATCTAATATATATTATGCTTATGTTTTCTTAATGCTTATGTATTTTCCATTTATAGAACAACTTTATGGTTTCCATAGTGGGTAATTACAATAATCTCATTTGAGGAAGTGCGGACTATTGCCCACTCAATGTGATGTGACTCGTTAATGATTTATGTGGGATGTATAAAGGATAGATTTAATGATACCATATATGTTATAATACTATGATTATTATATAACTAAGTATCATTATGATTAAATTCCATTAAAATAATAAATATAAATGAAACTAGCGTTTATTCGTACGTACGTCTTACTGTCTCCATGAACGGTGTATTTCATTTCTTACCTCCGTATGTTGTGTACTATTATAAATACATGTATATGCTAGATATATATGATAAATATGATATATAAATCATGAATATCATTCTGGATACAATGAACCTTTGACCGCATGAACAACATGTAATTATAAGAACTCCATTTTTGACTCAAGTGTCAAATATCGACAAAAAAATTATTAACTTAAATGATTACATAATGTTTATAACATGATAATAAGTGATATAAAATAATAATAAACATGAAAAAGGATCTTAAGAAATTATAAATTAACTTTAGTTTATTATTCAGGATATTAAAGAACGAACGGTTCCTATCGGACACGAGGTAAGGGACTTCATCTCAGTCTCCTTTCATTGAGGCGTATTTTGTTTTAATACATGGATTTCATTTATACGCTGTATAAACACCATTGACTTTTCAAAGGAATATTTTTATACAAGGCATTTTACTAAATGAAAAAAAGAATGTTCCTTTTAACGTAAGCGGTGACAATGACCTTTTCCACTGCCGTGAGTATTTTTTGATCTTTGGCTTCCTCAACATGACATAATGTTTTTAAAAGAAAATAAATACCACATACTTTTTTATGTATTTTGGTATCAAAAATGGTTTTTATAATTGAATTTTTATGTCAATATATTTAAGTGATATATTGTGATTGAAATGTGGAAATGTTTTCTTTCCTATATATTTGTTTTATGTATTATGATTTAATAATGGTAATTGGACATTTGACGGGTGGTTAAGCGATAAACCAAATGATGGGTTGTGTCGTGAATACTAGGACATGTGGTTATTTATATAACCTCCAATGCATTGGGTATGGTAATAGGCGGTATGGCTATTCCATTTAGTGATATGTGTGGATGTCAACCGTATGGTTATTCCATTTATGTATGTTTATGTCCCATGATACCTTTATATGATATGTGTTCTTTATATGAGTTTTATGGTAATATTGTGGTTATAAAATGATAAGTAATGATTTTTTTTATTCATTGAAAAGTATTTACTACCTCATTAAGGTTAAAAGTATTACTTATGTTAAAGTATTCATAGTTTACTTGTTGTTTTGAAAAACTAATAGTTTTACTTCTTTGGGTATCCCTTACTGAGCTTTTTATGTTCATCCCATGTTTTTGAAATGTTTTTCACAGTACATAATTTGGAATAGGGTCAAGGATGGGATCAAGGAAAATTATAGCTGTCTTAAAAATGGAACTAGATATGACTCTTTTTTCAAGAGTTCATGTTTTGTAAAAAAATGGATATTGTGCAGAAGTGTCTACTTTGAAATATTTTGAAATATAATAGTGATGGTCTAACTGTCTAAAACTCTAAACCTGAAAATATCCTCAATGGGAAATATTCATTTAATTCAAGATTATTTAATGTTTAAAGGCAGTGTCCTTATAGTTGGTATCAGAGGTCGGTTTAGATAACTTTAAGAGTTATGTTATTGTTAAATTAATGTCCCTAAATTCATTTATGGTGATATTGAAATGATATAAAATTTACAGATTACCATTTCGCATCGCCTAAGATATTTCTGTGTTCAGAATGGTTTCCTTATAGAGGAAACATGGTAGCTATGTTGGGATGACATCAGGAGGAAGACAACCTTCCAAATCAGAAACCTTAGATGGTCAGAATCGGAACTGAATAGTTTGTTACAGTGATGGAAAAGTTGACTCATGATATAAATGTTTAAAAATAAAGGAACTATTCAGATTAATAATGTTCTAGTGGTAAATGAGTACCTTTATGTTTTTCCTAATGAGTTTCCAGGTATTAAACCTGATCAGGAAGTTGATTTTTCCGTTGACTTAGTTCCTGACGCTAAGCCAATTTCAAAACCCCTTATCGAAAGGGTCAAATTGAACTTTTAGAGTTAAAGAAGCAATTACAAGATTTATTAGATAAAGGATTCATTCGAACTAGCACATCACCATGGGGTGCTCCAGTTTCGATTGTTAAGAAGAAAGATGGTTCAATGAGACTTTGCATTGATTATAGATCATTGAATAACATTACTATTAAGAATAAGTATCCTTTTCCTCATATCGATGATCTATTTGATCAATTCCAGGGAGCTTAGTATTTTTCGAAGATTAACTTGTGGTCAGGGTACCATCAGTTGAAAGTAATGGAAGCAGACATTCCGAAGACCGCGTTTCATACTAGATATGGCCATTATAAATTTGTAGTTATGCCTTTTGGGTTAACCAATGCACCTGCTGTATTCATGGATATTATGAGTAAAATTTTCCGTGGGTTCATGGATAAGTTTGTTGGTGTGTTCGTTGATGATTTTTTGGTTTATTCCAAAAGTAAAGAGGAATATGAAAGTCATTTAATGGTTGTCTTGCAAACCATAAAAGAAAAGAATCTATTTGGGAAATTTAGCAAGTGTGAGTTTTGGTTACAACAAATTTCTTTCCTTGGTCACATAGTTTCAAAAAATTGCATAATTTTTGACCCTTCTAAAATGAAAGTTGTTGAAGAATGGTGAAGAACCATAAATATAATCGAGATTTGTAGTTTTCATGGTTTGAAAGGTTATTACCAGAAGTTTGTTGAAACTTTTGAACGGTTATCTAGTCCAATGACTAAGTTAACTCGAAAAGGTGTTACGTTCATCTAGAAAAAATAATGTTATGATTTTTTTCAGGAATTGAAAAAAATATTTTTGTCACAGCCATCCAGAAATTGGGATTTTGTTATCTACAGTGATGCTTCATTGAAAGGAATTGTTTGTGCCCTAATGTATAATGATCAGTTAATTTCTTATGCTTCACATCAATTGAAACCTCAAGAGTTAAATTACTACGCACATGATTTGGAATTAGCTGTTGTTGTTTTTGATTTAAAAATTTGGAGGCATCATTTGTATGGAGTAAAATGTGAAATATATACTGACCACAAAAGTTTAATGTATATATTCACTCAAAAAGAAATGAACATGAGACAGAGGAGATGGTTGGAATTAATCAAGGATTATGATTCCATGATCTATTACCATCCAGGAAAATCAAATAAAGTGGCTGATGCATTGAGTTGAAATAGTAATGTTTCATTAGCCATGCTACATTTGGAACAAGATCTTTTGGTTTTTTATTTAATGAACTTTTGACTAGATGTTGTTGGTGCAGGAAATTATTCTATTTTGTATCAGGTGTCATTGAGATCATCTCTATTAGACCGAATAAAGCATGAAGAGAAAGAAGACATTGAGTTGAAGAAATAGGTAGAGTTTTTCCATAAGTGTAATTTTCCTGATTTTAATATTGATAAGGATTGTTTATTGATATTTGGGAAGAGATTATGTGTGCCTTGTGATTCAGAGTTGAAGAATGAGTTGTTATGTGAAGCTCATAGTTCCCCGTATTCAGTTCATCCTGGCACTACTAAGATGTACTGAGATCTTCGATAGTATTACTGGTGGGATGGAATGAAAAGAGATATTGCTGATTTTACTGTGAATTTTTTGACTTGTCAGTAGGTTAAAGCAGATAGATAGTTACCGAAAGGAATGCTTCAGCCTTTACTGGTGCCAGAATGGAAATGGGAAAATATGTCAATGTACTTCGTTGTGGGATTACCAAATACATCTTGAGGTAATAATGAAATCTGGGTTATAGTTGATCTATTGACTAAATTAGCTCATTTACATCCTATTCGAGATACTTTGTCTCTAGATCAACTTGATCGGTTGTATGTTAAAGAGGTAGTCAGGTTGCATGGAGTTACCCTCTTCATTGTACCTGATCAGGATCCCAGGTTTAGTTCTATCTTTTAAAAAGGCATTCATAAGTCATTGGGTACTGAATTAAATTTTAGTACTAGTTTTAATCCTCAATCAGATGGGAAGTCAGAATGAAGAATTCATACCTTGGAAGATATGTTATGTTCTTGTTTCATGGATTACCAGGGAAGTTGGGACCAACATCTTTTTCGGTTGAATATTCATATAATAACAGTTTTCATTCTTGTATAATGATGTCTCCATTTGAGGATTTATATGGAATGCATTGTCGAACTCCATATTTTTGGGATGAAGTATGTGAAAGGAAGCTAATGGGATGAGAATTGGTAGAAGTGATGGCAGAGAAAGTTCAGTTGATTCAAAAGCACATGAGAACAGCTCAGAGCAGACTGAAAAGTTATGCAGATAACCGGAGGAAGGATCTTTCTTTTGAGGTAGGTGATCATGTCTTTGTTAATGATTCTCCATGGAAAAGTGTGATGCATTTTGGTAATAAGGGAATGTTGAGTATGAGGTTCATTGTATCTTATGAAATTCTGAAGAAAGTTGGATCAGTTGCGTATAGAGTGGCATTACCTCAAAGTTTATCCCAAGTACAAAATGTTTTTCATGTTTCGATTTTGAGAAAGTATATACCAGATCCATCCCATGTTTTGAGCCCAGAGGTAGTTCAGTTGGAAGAGAATCTCTCTTATGAAGAACAACTAGTCCATATTCTTGACCATAGAGACAAAGTGTTTCGGAATAAGGTAATTCGCCAGGTAATGGTTTTGTGGAAAATCCATATAGTTGAAGAGGCGACGTGGGAATCTGAAAATGCTAGGAGGGATAAATACCCCCACTTATTTTGATAAGTGAATAAAAATTGCGAGGATGAAATTCCCAAAAGGGGGGAAAGATGTAACATCCTAGGTAAATGAAGAATAAGAAATATTTCATATTTATTAATATTTGTGAATTATATAATAATTATACATTAAAGGGGTTTCTATGTTCGATAACATACCCGATACGCAACAACGAGTTTCTTTGGAATCTTACGTTGCACACTAATAATATAATAATATTATTTTAAATGGTATTTAACTCCTAGCCTTTTTATCGGAGGGAGTGAATTAAACTAACTACAATTTGATTATACATGTTTGTTAAATGTATTTACATTTATCCAATAAAATTTTAATTCTAAAAATATGAAGGAATCTAATTTTAAGCATACTTTACATTAAAAGGCCAATTTATCACCTTTTAATGGAGGACACTCCTTAAATATAGTTTTGGTTACTTTAATACATTCTATATGACCAAAAAAATCCATCTTTAAAATGGGGACATCAAAATTTAATTTTTGTAAATTTTTTAAATTTTTTCGATAACGTTCATTTTTTAATCAATAGTGAAAATATTGTATTTTAATTAAAAAGTGCCTTTTAATCTAAATTATTTATATGGTTATATTATCTTATTAATTGGTTTAAAAGTGAAATTAAAATATATTTTTACTATTTAATCGAATGTTTGTCATTGGAATTATTTTCACTTTGAAATTGGACATAAACAAGTATCAATATTTTGATAGTTATTGTTTCTTAAAAACACGCTATTTGTTTTAACAACGTGAATTATTTTTAAAATAAATTCATGACACATCTATGTTTTGAATTTGGAAAAATTTAGATCATTTTTGAATTTGGAATATCAAATAATTTTTTGGCTGAATTTTTGGTATTTTTATGAAAAAATTCAATTTTTGATGAATAGTG
This sequence comes from Viscum album, assembly GCA_963277665.1. NCBI lineage: Eukaryota > Viridiplantae > Streptophyta > Magnoliopsida > Santalales > Viscaceae > Viscum > Viscum album. Next base: position 476,129,995 of record OY728128.1, read on the forward strand.
AAGCCACTTAATGGTAGTTAAAAAACTGACATTTTCATTTAAATTAAATTTTACCACTTCTGTGAATTGAATTTCAAAAATCTGACATACATGGATGTTATCAAGATGTAAAATGTGGTTCATTAAGATGAAATTGTTTTTGGTGAATTGTAACTTTTGAATTTTATTTACCACGGTTAAAGGTAAATAGGGTAATTCAGGGTTAAATTTTGTTTATAATAACTCAAAATTACCTTAACACTTGTCCTAACATTATTGGACGAGTAGTGGCTGACAATGGAAATCCTTTGGTCGATTTTTGGACCCCATTTATCCACTTGTAGTGATAATGAAAATTTGGATTAATTAATTTAATGTAAAGACAAAATTGACATTTACAAAAATATTTTATAAATAATTTTTATAAGGGGGTATATAAATTATCTATTCGATTATAAATATTCATTTGAAAGATAAAACGATTTACTATATGATGGTATATTTTTTATAATTTTTATACATCATGTAAATTAAATTATCTATAACACAATAATGATGAAGTATTTACATCATTAATAAATGATTTAAATAAATAAGATTATAATGATTAAAATATTATCCAAAACATGCCCAATTCTGATTGGATTATTTTATTTCGACCATGAGTCATCTTATCATTATCTTTAATGATTTTTGGACCATTTGAAACCGAATATCATTATATAATAAAATAATATTTTCACACTTTCCTAAAGAGCCCCTCCTCCCCCTTATTAAAGGAGACCACTTCTAACCAATTCCTCACACCTCTCAAGTCATTTGGATCAACCATCCTTTTCCAAATTAAGCTCCCTATATCCCTCTACTCCCTCTAGAAGCCTTACCATAGGTAGAAGACACTTGAAGAAGTCCTTTTGGTTCAAACCAAAGGAAGTTACGCAAATTAAAGTTAACAGTTTCTCTTAAATTGTTTTCTTTTATTTTAATTATCCAACCCCTAAATATTTTTATTCATTTTTTTGTAACAAAACGAGTATTTTCCATATACTATTATGTTGTTATGAGAAATATTGAAACTACAATTACACACAACACCATCTAATGGGTGAAGAACATAATGTTTCTGTGGATGGAAAACCAACGCCTCATGAAACGATGATTGCTCGATTATCTCCTACCACCTCTCATGGTGGCCATTATGATGGAACTGTATTTACATATGATATATATTATTTTTATGTTTTCCTTATGCTTCTATATTTTCCTTTTATTACATGCCTTTATGGTTTCCATAGTGGGTAAATACGATAATATCATTTGAGGAAGTGTGGACTACCGCCCCCTCAACGTGATATGACTCGTTAATGACTTATGTAGGATGTATAAAGGATAGATTTAATGATACTATATATGATATTATACTGGGATTATAATATACCTATGTATCATTATGCTTAAATTCCATTAATATAATAAATATAAATGAAATTAGCGTTCATGCGTACATATGACTTACTGTCTCCATGAACGGTGCATTTCATTTCTTACCTCCATATGTTATGTACCATTATAAATACATGAATATGATGGATATATATGATATATAAATCATGAATATCATTCTAGATATAATGAACCTTTGAACACATGAACAACATGTAATTATAACAATTCCATTTTTGATTCAAGTGTCAAATATCAAAAAGACAAACATTATTAACTTAAATGATTACATGATGTTTATAACATCGTAATAAGTGATATGAAAGGAATAATAAACTTAAAAATTGTTCTTAAGAAAGTAGAAATTAACTTTAGTTTATTATTCATGATATTAAATAACGAACGGGTCAAGTCAGACATGAGGTAAGGGACTTCGTCTCAATCTCCTTTAACTGAGGCATATTTTGTTTTAATACACGGATTTCTTTTATACGCTGTATAAACATCACCTACTTTTCAAAGGGAATATTTTTCTACAAAGTGTTTTACTGAACAACAAAAATAATGTTCCTTTTAAATTAAGCCGTGACAATGACCGTTTATGCCATTGTGAGTATTATTTTATCTTTGGCTTCCTCAACAAGCAGAAATTTTTTTAATAGAAAATAAATACCATATACCCTTTTATGTATTTTTGTATTGAAAATGGTTTTTATAATGGATTTTTTTTGTCAATATATTTAAGTGATATATTGTGATTGAAATGTGGAAATGTTTTATTTCCTTTATATTTGTTTTGTGTCTTATGATTTTATAATGGTACATGGACATTTGACTGGTGGTTACGTGATAAACCAAATGACGGGTGGTTCCGTGAATACCAGGACGGGTGGTTATGTTATAACCACCAACGCATTAGGTATGGAAGTCAGCCGTATGGCTATTCCATTTAGGGATATGTGTGGAAGTCGATTGTATGGTTATTTTATTTATTTATGTTTATGACACAAGTTACATTTAAATGTTATGTGTACTTTATATGAGTTCTATGGTAATCTTTTGGTTACCCAAGGGTAAGTAATGATTTTTTTTATCCAGTGAAGAGAATTTACTACTTCATAAAGGAGAAAAGTATTACTTATGTTAAAATATTCATTATTTACTTGTTGTTTTGAAAAACTAACAGTTTTACTTCTTTGTGTATCCCTTACTATGATTTTTATGCTCATCCCATGTTTTTAAAATGTTTTTCACAGGACATAATTTGGAATAGGGTCAAGGATGAGATCATGGAAAATTCATGTTGTCTTAAACATGGAACTATACATGACTCTTTTTTCAAGAGTTCATGTTTTGTAAAAAAAAGATACAGGGTAAAAGTGTCTTCTTTGTAATCTTTTGAAATATAATAGTTATGGTCTAACTCTCTAAAAATCTAAACATGAAAAGATCTTCAATGTGAATTATTCATTTAATTCAAGATTATGTAATGTTTTAAGGTCGGGTTCTTATAATCACATAACTTGCTCACTCATATCACAACTCAGTTGGTATTCTCTATTAACACACAACAACCAGCATTACACATGAAACAAAATAAAAACATCAACAAAAACCTTCAACACATCCCAAAATCTAAAAACTGTTAACTGGATTTAATTATTTATTATTTTTGATTAGAATTTATAGTCTCACTCAAAATATATTTTAATGTGAATCCAATTTATTATTAATGAGAGGCTTGGTTTTTTCTAGATGGAGTCAATTCCCACTTTTCAATGTATAGAATGACTTTTAATAAAACATAAAATTGAGAGAATAAAAATTATATCATCCATAATTAAATAATATTGTAACACAGAAAATGATCATAATATCAATATACTATAAAAAATTGATAATACATAGGATATATATAAACATTAATATTTTAAATTAGAAACAAAAATATAATTATATTCCTATGATATCTATTATAATATCATAAGAATAACTTCTTTCATTATCTCCTGTACTAAATCCGAGAATAGAAATCTAGAATCCATTAGGGAAGAACTTTCCTTTTTCCCAACATGTAGACCTGAAGTATATTTCAGGAACTAATTAGTAATCCGAACAGGCGTCTGAGATATACTCAACATGCCATTAACAAAAAAATCTGTTATGATCCATTTTGTTCATATAAAATGGAAATAAGTAGATAAAACAATTTAATGAACAATTTTAAAATATAACTAGGTCAACTCAATTTCTTCAAGGACACATTCCCAACTATTCATGTTTCAACCAAACTTGGGATACCTTTAATCATGTGTCATCATATAAATATATGTAAATATATATATATATATATATATTAATTTATTTAAGGATAACTATACATATCTGTGTATAAAAATATATATATATATATATATATATGTATTACTTTTCATGACTAAGGGTATACCCATGGGGTTTGTTTATAATCATAATAGTATCATACAATATATAGGGTCATTGGTTAAATAATTCTATCAAGGATACATATTTCATTATATCCATGATCCTAATAATCTTTGTAAAATTTCATTTCAAAAACCAAATAGGAAATTTCAACCATCTTGTCTATCATTAAATAAGCTATGTGATATATAATTACCAATATTTCACATCTAGGGATCATTAATCGTCATGTCCAACACTAATCTTAAATGTGTCTCAAGTTCCAATATACATGATAAGGAAATAATAATAATAACAAACCATATTGTTTGTAATGATATATCATCTTCCAAGAGATGGTTTCTATCAATTAAACATTTAATTGTCTAAGGTCTTAATCCATTATTTACGTAAATTCATTTGATATGGTTGTACCATACACTTTCATGTATTTAAATTAATGAAATTCAAATTATATATCATGAAAAATACAATTTGAGGGTGGGTTAATCACATAATTTATTATATGGTCAATATATATTTATAATTACACCAGAAGGGGTGTATCGACTCATAAGTAACTTCCTGGAGAAATAGTATGAGAGTAAGGGTCATTTATAGCTTGTCAAACAATTCAAATTAATGAAATTTATAATGTTAATGTAATACATGTACTGTCAAGTGTTACTGCATCATGGATAATTGAATATAGATATGAGATATTTGGGATGAATACTAGACCAAATCCCCTATAGCGGAAGATTATTTTTGGTCTGGAACAAACTTCTTATTCGAAATAGATTATAAGAAATTGTTTAAATAGACACATGTTGTTAAAATAGTTTATATTTTAGTTTCTTTGAAATAGTAATCAAAAGGGAGAGACAAATCATGAAATTAAGGAAGAGGATTGAGGATATTTCGAATAACTATCATAAACAACTAGTAGTGAGGGATTATAATGTTGTTTTTTGGAGGTGGATCAAAGATAATGTGATGTCCATCGGAGAGACTCTAGTAGAGGAGGAAAATTTTTATGATATTCGTGAATGAAAATGAGGGTGAGAGTCTTAATTTAGGGAGTATGAAAATGAAAATGACACACAATTTTAAATTTCACTTGGTTTGGCCATATTGTTATCTAAACAGTGCACCTAATAGTGTGAGCTCACTACGTAAGTGACACAATCCATGCATTACTTTTGCACGGTTTTCCATACAATGTTCACATAATGTGGATCACTAATTCCACCCAACATCATTAATTTTCACACTTTTTTTACCTAGGATGCCTGGTCCGAAAACCCCTTTGACACATGCTATGACTCACATTATAGTGATTCATGTTTATAATTAACCATGTCCTGTCCATTATCCTCTACTATTTCTCATTAAAAAGATATTTTTTCCCAAACGACAATAAAATTCTACCAAACCATTCTTTATACTCATAGGTACTTTATTAATGATTAAAAAAATATTTTAATATTGATTTGAAGAACTTTTACATATTATGAGAACCAATATGATACCACCTCCCCTCACTAAAATAAACTATTACCAAGTTTCCCTTCCTAAGGTATTTGAGTATATTATACGAATAGTTCTAGCCATTGAGTGTTTATGTCATAATATCCATACAAAGTCTATAATTATAAATGTTCATGACCCCATAAAGCCAATACTAGAAGAACTGACCTTCCTCTAAAGGCCTTTGTTCTCCGATCAATAATTATAATTTGAAACTCGTCAAAAGAATCATCATAAAATAGATAAATATCCTATAGATCAATGAATATGAGGGATCAGAAAAATAATAATGAAGTTGTGAGAAAGGAAGATTTCATTCATGTCTTAGTACCATTGATGTAATCCCAACCAATAAACTAACATATGGAATCACCCGAATATCATGATACACCTAATATAACAAGGTGACATCACTATATATTTTAGAATCAATTATTGAAACAACCTAGTTGAAACTCATGGGATGACCTAGTGTCCCACATCCAAATCTAGATTTTATTGATACTGATTGGTGTATGGATTCCTCTTATTCTCTAATGTGTCCATACATTTATGGATAAGATAAACCAACTATATATTTTCTCGAACGATACATGGTTCTAGTAGCACTACCTCACCAACAACAAACCATCAACGCGGAGACCAAAAATACCTTCAATATAGAACTTCATAAAGAACTAGATTAATAGTATCCTAAAAGAAATTATTTCAATAATATTTGGGTTGGGTGTGGTTGGTATTATTACCAAGAGCATATGAAATTAACAACACATCCACTATGAATGTCCACCAACACCAGTATCAAAAATTCAAACAGAACATCATTCAAAGGGTGATATTTTAAACATAGAAGAACATGTGAACTAATTCCCATATACAAAACCTTCTAAAACAATGACATAAAATGGTATTCCTTTTAAGATATGGTATAATATGGAACACAAATAATATTTATACTCTCTTGGATATAATTCCTCCAAATGTCATATATTTAAATGTCTCACTGATAGGTAGAATGTAAGGTAAATTGGTCAACCATTCAATGACACCCAATAATAAATCACTTCTTTAATGGAATCTCATAAATCCCATCACAAAATCAATAGTTTTGCTTTTAGATTTCCCAAATGGAATGAGATGAGTCAATTAATTTTTAGTGGGCCACTATTGACCCATAGCCACCTACAAACATATAGAATACCAGGTAACAAAACAAACAATTCACTACTTCATAGTTGGCCACCAGTACATGAGGTGTATGTATAGATACATATTGGTAAGTATATGATATATTTCCAATTTAGATGCATGGGTGTCCCACATAAATTTATCATCAATGTCATTAGGCCCCCAGGAATTCCTTTGAATATGCAGAATCTGGTATTTATTGATATCCCAACAAGTTTTTGGGTCCTCACTAGAAACACTGTTCCATATGATTAATCCCACATGATAAAAAATTTATATCATATTTAATCAATTATGTAGATATTACTTCATAGTAAAGGGTAGTAAAATTGGTTCTATATGATTCTTCTGATCTTACAGATGCATCTCTTAAAACCGAGAAATCAATTCCACTCACTTTCTGCCTCTCGAATAGCATGTGTTTGATTATTCCAAATCAGAGAATCAACCAATTCATTACGCTCCCCATTAATATAAGTGATATAAAAGTTGAAATATTGTAGGTATTATACCCATATTAAATAATATATATTGTTTTCTCATTGATTCGAAATGTATTTGATACTTTGATAGTCTGTATAAGGAACCAACCATTACAAAATAAAAAAATTCCTCTAATAGCATATGAAATGAGCAATGACTGCAATATTTTTTTCATTCATTTGGTTATTACTATCATGATCCCACAACTAAAGATACTCATATTCCACAAATCAATATCCATATATTTTAATTGATCCATATTTATTATAATACATAGTATAGCCTGTTACAGGGTCAGGTAGAATCATGATTCTCAATAAAGTGAATTTACATTTACACTTACAGTTCTTTTTCCAAATGCATCGGACCACATAAACCGAACACCCTATTTTTTCAAGACTGTATGAAGTGAATTATGGTGTGATAAATCATAAATAAAAAATGAAATATTAATCCATCCCCATGTAACTCTGAATATTAGAGATGTTCATGCGAAACTACTATGACACCATGGCTCTCACATTATCTGGAAAAATAGATAATTCCTTATTTGAGATAATTTGGAACATGATATAAAATTTTAAAAATAAAATTGATTTTTTTATGATATAGCCATTTCTCATTCAATGTATTTTTTAGTAACTTAATATGTTTTGAATTTTCATGTTGAGAATGTGACACACCAAGATTCCAACCATGAATATAGTAGAAAATAAATCTGGATATGGGTTGAGGAACTAATTCATTAAATCATAGAAAACAATAGTTGAATTTTTAAAACAATAAATTGTTACCAAAAAATCATAAAGGAAATATATTTTATGGAAATAAATATGTTGTATATCTGATGGAATGACTCACAGTTGATGATATCCTAACCGTAAATAGATCATTGAGAAGAACCTTGCTCATTGGATCTAGTCAAAGATATCATCAGTTTTGGGTAGTAGTTAATAGTTCTTAACTCCAACCTGATTTAGATGTTGGATGTCCACATAGATCCTATGTATGAGATATCAATTATGGTGAACAACAGAGTTGAAACATAAGGAAATTTATTGGTTCATATAAAACCCTCATCATCGAAGTTCACCAACAGTCTCTTGGACACTTAAATAGTTTTATGATCCATTCTATTAGAAGGAATTGATTTTACTATTCAACTAATAAATAATTCAATATTTAACTGATCCTGAATCTCTATAAGTTGTCTATAATAGTTTTCAAGGAATACATATATGAAAATGATCCACTATTATTTGGAAATAAGTCTTTCATACTCTTTGACACCTCATTATGAGACTAGAAATTTAGGTTGTCACCTTGCCTATCCCATGATGCTTGGGTCCTAGTTGGGTTTCCTAGAAATCTCATTACCCCTTATAGATGTATTTAACTCCCTCATGTGATAAAAATGTCAAATTTTATCTACGAAAATAAGTTTATAATACATAATTGTTTAACCAGTGTACTGAAAGTGTAAATTCAAAACCAATCATAACTAGGATAAAGAGATTCCGCGAGAAAAATCTACAAACAAAAATGGGAAAATCCTATAATCGATGTATTCTAACAGATTTCAGGATATATTACCCCAAAAAATTACCAAATTTCAAGTCCCAAACATTCCATAATAACCATAGTGATTATGAAATATTAAGAACATCTATAAAATAGTGTTACAACTAATGTTAAGGTTATTAATCTAGTACCTTATATTGTCAATGTCTTAGAGTTCTACCCAATCGGTATAGGTTATAATAAAATCATACAGATATCACTAAATACCTTAGCAATATCCAAGATTTATTGAGTAAGCCCACTCTGGTGGAACTCCATATTATAAGACTAGACCCCATAGCCATTCCCACCACTTCATCTTAATTGGATGGAAGTAGTAAAGCTTCCTATCAGATGTGATGTAGATGTTCTCCAACTGGTATCTAGAGATAGTACAGATCCCTTATCATTTTTTATTGGTGTAAGGTATCAACCATAATCATTTCGATTTACAATTTTTTACAGACTCATTTTTAGAATGGGATTTTTTGAATTGGGGTTTCCTATGACTGGACATCCCACAATGGTGGAATATAATAAAATCAATCCATAACATCTAGATGGCACTTCCTCCTAAAGAAAACTCAAGGTTCGACATCTATAAACTAAATGATTTGCATACCTTTCTCATTGTTGAACATCCCTGACCAATACCATCATATTCCATCACATTCTACTCAATTATGAGGTCTTGATTCAATATTTATTGAATGGTAGTCAATTGAATGATATTGAACTAATATCATATGGTGTATTGAAACCAAAAAAAAATCTCTCCCTTTTATCGTTACATCATCAATGAGAGTGGATGTGTAACATTAGAGTTCAACGAAATGAGATGCATAATACATCCTAGAGAGAATACCCAAGTGGAGGAGAAATAATTCGTTATCCTATATATTTCATATATTCTATATTAAAAATTAACTATAGAAGGCCATTGGGAATCTTTCAAGACCATATCCCAATGTTGACTATCTCGGGTGAAAATATTCCAACATATCTTAGTGAAATCATGCCTCGTGTAGGATTCTACCATAACCCTTATATCAAAATTCCTATACATGTGAAAAAATACCGATAGTATGGACTTTATCCATAACTCAACAGTTTTGGGAAACCTTCTCCCCGGAATGTGGGTGTATATTACAATAAGTTCTCTCACATAATCTATATCATAGATGGTGAAAATCCCTATGATCCCAACATGGACTACATAAAACATAGGAAACACTCTCAAAACATAGAATTGGTTCCCATTTAATTTATAAAATGTAGTGCAAAAAGTATAATTATAAGAGGTAATACAAGTGAATCTATGCCCACCACCTCTAGGGTATGGTCATCACTACCTTCCTGGTGATAAAACTGACATCTTGATGGTAGAAGATTTTTATAATTTCAAAACATATTAATCAAAATATATTTTTAATATTGAATATATCATCGAGAACTGAATAAGACAAGTAAAACAGCTACCTATACAATATTCATTACCTATATTCATGCACTTGAAGTTAGGTCGTGGTGATTTTATAATATCATTTCATTATTAAGAGGCACTCTCTAGTTCCCACTTTTTTGGTTGCGGTAGGGTCATGTACCATATCATAGAACAATTATCCCAGTATATGGAGCATCAATTTCAATTTATAGAGTCTGAGAACCCTTAATGTTTCAGTTGGAATCACAATTTAATGGTAATAAATATTCAAGAGTTTACAATTAATCCCTTTCATTTATAAATATAAATATATATATATAACTTGGTTTAGTAAGAGGCATATTCCATTATTATTTTATAAATTCATATGCTTTTTGAACTGTAATTTGATATATCATGTATCTTCCACCAACCATTTTAATAGTTAAATTATCTGAAATAGTATTCCTAATTTATAGATGCATAGACACATAAAAAATTGAAATTTACATCAATTTAGTGACAAAAAATATCATTTAATCTCATGTGACCAATGGTCAATGGATCAAACATGAAATAATTGGTTATTTAGAGTTCAACTATAAATATATTTCATAAAACACCATTGTGGTTGATGCATGTACATTAAAGAACAAATTATTTATTTCCCTACTATAATTGATAGTTAAATTTGAATATAAATGTCAACACACTCCCATAATCCAAATGAAAGATACAGAATTAAATAAGGAATATACATCTATAAGGCCTAGCATAATGCATGATAGGTTAATCTCAATATTCCTATGCTGGAGCTTGTACTATACATTTTACCGTACTGTGAATAGGGAAAATGATAAATCGATAATTTCATATCATTAAACAATTGAATAAACCAATAGTGAAAATTGATTAACATTAAAAATTGAAATTTAGTATAACAAGTCATGTTTCTTTCAATATAGAATTTTCTCTTTTTGTGGTTTAGTTACTTTTAGGAATAAACTCATTACTGAATTTTGAAACATCCAATTATCCTATATAACCATTCCAAAATAGTATAACCAAAAAGAAATAAATCACTAAAATATATTTGTATCATCTTGGACATAGTTCACTCATATACTACTGAATTAGTTTATCCTTTTGTGTTTAATCATGTATCCCTATACACTAGAGTGTGTTGTCTAATAGTGATGGCGAGGTTTTTGCTAATGGTGAGACTAATATTTCGAGTTAGAGTTGACCACAACGTTGAATAAAAAGTATAAATATATATAAGTAGTAATAAATAATCTTAATAAATATCAATAATTTTATATTAAAAATTATTATCATTCCATAATATATTAAAAAGTGAAATTCCTGGGATACTAACCAATTCCCATATACAAAATTCTATTAAAAACATATGAAAATTCATTTGTTGATTAGAAATGCATGTAAATTTTTAAATAACAGACCACAAAAGAATTATTTTCATTAACAAAACATTCCAGGATAAAAGTAAACACTAGTTAAATTATATAAGACAATTTAAACAAGATTTAATTTAATATATGTGATGTAACAATTTTGACATCATTATATATTGTATAATTATCTTCACACAATATGATTATTTAAATTCATACTAGTGATCACTTAAGAATTCAAACAAAAATCCTTTATCTTCAGAAATTCATCCTAAAATAAATAGTATAAATTCAATCCTCTCATAATGTTCATTACATTTCATGAACTTCAAATGATATATATTCATGGGTTTAACATTTAATATGTAAATAATTGAGTATTTAAAGATGGCAGTCATGTTTAAAATGATGAAATAGTTTTATTCATGTTAATGTTTTTAAATTCATGATATACTTACATTATTAATGATTGTATTATTCCTTGAATTACCACAATGTAATAAAAATAATGCCTAGTAATAAATCTATAACAACTTCTTAAAATATATAAATGGATGATATTAAAGCATTTCATAAAAACAAGAATTGAATAAATAAACCAAATAATTACCCTAAAAATATGCTTTTAATATTATCAATAAGAAATTTAACATGGGGAACGTGAATCATAAAGGGAAAAAACCTTGGTGATAAAAACACTTCTATGATCTGGAATGAAGACTTTAATGCAATAAATTACTATGATCATTTTACCTCTCTATATTTTATATTCAACAATTGTAAATAATTAAAATGGAAAATTAGAGATATTATCAATGTTTATGCATAGTTTCATAGGTGTAATGAACTGAGTATTCCTTGTCTGATTAATAATGAACTATTTTTTTCATTATGTAGATTTTATTATATATCATTTTAAAAGAACATTTAAAGATTATTTTCAAAATTTTATTACATACAATGAAATAAATTCAATTATTACTTGTAATAGAAGTACATGGACATAAAACCCATTGTATAACGACCATTCAATGTTATAATAAATAGGTTAAAATTCTTCAAGGAATATTTCACCAACTATGAAAATTGTTTTATGATGAAACATTAGGAGAATCAATGATTTTATCAAAGATAGTGTAAAAACATGGGAATAATAAAATAAATATTGATGTTTGTGGATTATATATTGGAGGTGATTATAAATATGATTGTTATGGCATGACTGTTACAATACTATTACGTTATCAATAATCAATATAAACATTAGACTACATGACTATTGGTGTATGTGATCAATTAGAATTATGACTATTTGTATTGTATGTGTTATAAAGTGACCTCTAGAGTAGAATATATGAATGTTAATGGTAAGAGATATAATAATATTAATTGTTTAATTAATGGAATCAACCCAAAAAATTCATGCTTGTTGAAGTTCATTTGTAATAGAATGGGAGGGAGGTAGCATCATTGTGGATTTATCTTAATCAAGAAAATTAAGAGACCAACTAGTCGAGATTAAATGAAATCTCCCGAGAATAAAGATTATGATTGTGTAGATCACAATAAGATGAATGTTGGTCAAACAACCCCATAATACTTCTACTATCTCACAGCTTAGCCTTATGAAAAAATTTAATTATAGGACATTGTGTTATTATGGTATAATTATTATAGAAATTAAATAACATATTTATTCATTTCATATCCTTATTTTTTATTATTCAATTATATAAAATTCATATTACTTGAGAAAGAGATAAAATAGTTTTTTATACAGTGTGTACAAAGATAAATTTTCTAGAATGTATATATATTTATTTTCATTTAAAATGATTTTCTTTATCAATGTTTTCTTTATATATTTTTTAAAATAATAACATTTATTAATAAATTAATATTTTATATTATATATAGTTTTTATATGTGAAAAAAATGCATTGTATAAATTAATTGGGGATTCAATAATTAGTTGTTTTATATGCAATAATTAAATTTCCATATTTTTAAAATTTTCCAAATAAATGGATAATGTTCATGAAACATGCACACTAAAATTATTCAACGGTGAATATTATTTAATATTCATATATATTGGTATTTTGATAACAAAAAATAAATTATAATATATGATTAATTTTATGAAATCATAAATACATAAAATTGATACAATGTTCATGTAAAATCCCATCGTAGTGGAAAATGTATTATTTTATTAAAATAATTTATTTTAATGAATTAAAATAGATAATTAAAACTATAAATGTCTTTCCAATGCATAAAATAAAAATTATGATTTTTAAAACTAAATTTTGGAGAAAATATATAATTCCCGGGCCAAATTAATATTAAAACATGATTTTGGTTCAAATTTATTAAAATATTTTAAAACATGCATTGAATATCTATATCCATGAGTAAACCCCTTATGTAATCCTAGATTATTTCATCTTATATAACCTATAATTTTGAGACTTATATTTCGATATTATCAAATGATTACTCATATTTTGCTGTAAATACCCATTAATCCCACCATTCCACTCTATTTAATTTGTGGTATGTCTTCTAAATGTTGAAATAAATTCTTTTTATGATGTTTTAAGAAAATAAAAAATAAAAAATAGTGTTTTAATAATGTCATACATATATTACATCTTATTATTCAATTTTGTGAATTCATATTTTTTAACCATGACGATGCAAAAATATTTCTTGTATTTATCTCATTTTAAAGAAATATTTTATATTTTGAACATTCATTCATTTTTTATCCATGGGTATTCACCATGATGTAAAACATAATTTATTTGCTATGGATTTCGACATAAGAACCCCAAATTTCAATTTATTTTTATTTTGAAAATGCTTTAATTATCATGTTTTTAATCATTGACTAATTTCATTACATTTTTAATAAAATAATTCATTATTTCCCAATGGTTATTAGTGAACTTATTTCTTATAATCTATAATGAAAACATGAATTTATACTTATTACGTGTGGGTAATAGTAGTTCTCCAATTTATTAGGTATAGAATTAATCTCCTAATATGAAATGTTGAGTGATACCTTGGAGAATATCTTTGGTTACTATGTTTTATGATACCTTTTTGATAAACCTTAGTGATGTGATTATTAATGTCTCATTTTTATATTAGAGACACATTTAAATTTTACTATTCAAAATAATTATATTATAATAATAATTGTGTTATTATGAATATTCCATATATTTATACATCATGGTAACATGATAAATATTTCCATTTTTATTCCCTTGATAGGATTTATTCTCACTACTATAGATTAATGATTTCCCCCAAGCGATTATATATTGTAAAACAAACCATGAATTAATATATGTAGTATCCTATCATGTGGATTTGGGGATTGTTTATGTTATCAGGTTTTGTGTTCCAAATTTCAATTAATCATATTAACAAAATGACATTTGTATTATTAACTATTCCACTATGTAATGAATTATTTACATATTAAAAATACAGAACACTATAATAGTGGGACCTAAATATTTGTTTCCAAACTAGTTTCATGGACTAGATCACATGTTGGCATCAAATTTCATCACATCCCTATCAAACAAATGAAATACACACCCCTACATAACTATAAAAATCCAAACTAACTATCAATATAATTCTCTATAATATACTGTCATGAACCTTCCACATTAAAACACCTCCTGGGAATACAATGAATGTTAGATTGGCCCCTATTGACCACATAAAATATGACTCAAAATAGATACTAGAATATATGGCATAAAATATAATAATTGGAGGCATTACACTCATTAAATTCATGTAATGATGAAATTTAATGACCAATAGACAATAAACAAATTTCATTACATATTATACATTCTGATGCCTCAAATGTTAATTGTAGCTAAAATAAACAACATAATGATAATAAATGCAAAAAGAGGACAAATGCATATCATTAAATCATTAAATGTCATATTAAAGAATGGTGGGCTGAGAACATTTGGGTAATCAGTATGATCTCCATTCTATGAAATAACAATTCACATGTAATAAATATTTTGGAATAAGAAAGAGAGATTTCATCCATATAAAAATAATCACATTTGTAATTAAATTGTATAATAAATACAACCATAAAACTAATAATTAACCATCACTGTCAACATTTCATATATTTCCTATAAAATCATCAACCATTTTGACATGTACTGGTTTATAAAAATTTCATTTCCAAAACCAAAAAATCTCATAAATTCCACATGAATTATATTAATCAGTAAATCAAAATCCCTCATAATTTCTCTACCACTCTCACATATCAGGTAAAGGTATTATATAATATAAATAATTTAATATTAATTCGGACAAACCCTCACTAACATATAATTTTTTTTGACATGGAAAAAATTATAAACAAATCATGAATGACCACATATGAAGATAAAAGACAACAAATCACACATCTCGATAACATAGTTTGTTGACATAAAACCCATTCCAATACCACTTAATGTCTCATTCTATATCCACAACCCCATATCTCTCAAAAAATATCATCATCAACATATATCCACATGTTCTTCAACAAATAAGAATTGTATTTTAAACACTAATTTTATAAACCTTATTTCATTCCCTTTCTATGAGCATTCCCCCTACCCCCAAACCACATATCTATATATTGTTTAAACAATATTGTATCATCACCCTTTATGGTTTGATAATCATTCATATATCCTAGCGTGAATTAAATTTAGTTACCCACACCATTCATATATATATATATATATTACATCTAAATAATGAAATATCATTTACATGACATTATGATCCCTTACCTAAGTGTATAGATTTTGTGCCTTTGGATACTTGGATACAAAATTATGTTCATAAATGATCTATATCTTGTTTCATAGTGTTATTAATAACTACCATCATTAATATAAATATCATAGTTTAAACCAATATTCATAATCTATGGAATTTAAACAATAGAATGGGTGACTTCATATTCCCAGTAATTGTAAAAATGGGAGATATTAATTATCATCAATGCATAACATCAGTATGAGGGTATGAGGATATTAAAAAAACATTTGAAAAACAAATAGAACAAATCATACATCATAATTCTTAATCATGTCTTCAAACATAGTAGTTCATAGTACAAGAATCACATAAAATAAAAAAATATTCCATGAGAGCATAACATTGATATACTAATTTTTTTTACCATACACATAATCATAAAAAATAATTTAAGTATTAAAGTATCAATAACGGTACTATCAATGTTTATTGGGTTCAATCCATGTAGAATCACATCACTTGTCAATTTTCACTCATTGGACTATCATAGTGGACATATTCCCATACTAAATTTGGTTTACTCCACATTCTATTTGTCACTATTGCCTGAGATGTCCATGTTTACCCAACACACTAGAGGGGATTCATAATTTTGGGCCCCCAAGACATGATAATATTCCATTAAAATCTAATCCATGATATCAGTAATAATTATTAATATATCACACCCTATGAAAAATAAAATGGTTTATTAACCATTTAAAAAATTCATCATAGATTATCCTATGATGAAAACATGTTTCGTAAAATTTTCAATAATTGAAAATTGAATAATCATAATAAAATAAAATTTATTTTGTAAATATTTACTAATTTATTATTTCATAAATTATAGAAAATAAATATGTATTCATAAAAATATTATAATCATAATCATAATAAATCTAGATAAATAATCTGAATAGAATCCCTCATTCTTATCACCACTAATGTATATCCAACATCCATGGATCTCAACATATATGAAAATCATTTCAATAGAAATTTTGCTGTATTTATTAAGGAATGTACAATATTCACTTTGAAATCACTTATTTAAAATAAAAATTTCCTCAAATATTGTTCAATAAATGTTCATTAAAAAGAATAATGGAAAAAGGTAAATAAAGAATAAAATTCCTTAATGAGTCTTGATGTTGGGAAATTGCCTTCTTGCCATGCATTTTAAAAATGACATCTTTAAGGACCACTAGGTTGAATACCATGATGGGGTGAATCAAGGTATGAAAGATTAAAAGTTCTACCCCTTCGGATCTTAGTTTTCCATTAAACAAAACTATCTTCTCTCTATTTCCAGTTCCAAATTATGAAATGAATTTAAATCATAAATGAGAAATATCAATTTTTAAATAGTTCACCCTCAATGGGAAAAATATAAGGAGCATACAATGGGAAGGTGCAGATGTTCCAAATTCACTAAGGATCACTACTACTAATGAGTACACGTTTCGAGCTAGGACTTCAATACACAAACTCATTTCCTTTACATGGTTTAGGGTCTTCTAATTGTATTTCGTAGGGTCACACCCTATGTTTCTTTCTCTAGATTACTACTGGGGGAAAGGGTAACCATTTCCCACTTCTTTCTGTTGTTTCCCTTGGAAATGAATCCAATCATAGTTTATAGTCTTTTATGTCCAATACAGTTTATGGACTTGTAGGTGTCATCATTTGTATGAATTCTATATCCTCAACTGTTGGTTGATGCTTTGTTGAAGTTTCTTTTTTACCCACATATTAAATACACCTTTCTGAGTACTATTATGTAATGGAAATGAGATTCCCAATATGATTTTATGTTATTAAAATCTTCCTTGTGTGTTATGTTAACCACCTTCTCCACCCACGTACTGAGTATCAGTTTTTTAAAATGGAACGCCACCTATGTGTACTGCTGTCACTTCTGCGAACCGCTGTCCATTCACGAACTGCCTTTTCCTTCATTGTCACGTACCACCTCCTCGTACAGAATCTGCAAACCTCCTCGAAAAACCACCCTTTATCCATGTTATATTCTTCACTCGTATACTTCATTTTCTTACTCTTATGTAAACTACCCTTGTTTAATGAGTACTCTTTCCCAAAGTAATAGTGATTCCTCCTCTATGTATCATACTTCCACCTCTACAATCCACTTCATTCTATGCATGTTTTAGTTCCTTTTAATATCATTTAATGGGATTCATTCTAAAAACTACATTGGCCTTCACATAATTCTCCCACATGAATCACATCTCCTTCGCAAACTCCCCCACATACTATATCTTTTTCCTTTATGTACCATTTCTTTCTCATGATATAGTTTCCTGAAAAACCTTCCATGTAATTTCTTCGACCTGATCTACTTTCATACTTAGCCAAATTCTTATAGGAAAAGGGATTCTCAAATGAATATTGATTTCTCATCTAATTGGTGTTATTTTATCCCCTTATATAGGCAGGGATATATGAAAATATGAAAATCCATGATTTACTAAATCATTGATTCAGCAGTTCCTTCACCACATATTTCTTTTGTAACCATGAACTATAAGCCTCCTATAAAATATTTTTCCTATACAGTCTATGCACTATCTTTATTCCGACACAAAAACTACTTCCCTCTATAAACGATCAACAATCCCGCGAATATCCATCCTTCTGTGTACCACAATCCTTCATCGTATACGTTCTCCATGAACAATTCTGGGTTCTTCGAACCGTTTTTCATACCATCCATTCTATCTTAGTATGCTGCTATGAACTGTTCTCGGACAAGGTATGTGGTCCATGATCTGAGGTATTAGTTTCCCTTAATTTTCATATTTTCTTCTCAGTTTGTCATATCATTTACTCTTACGATGAAAACTGTCATTTTTAAAATAGAAAGACTATATTTTTATGCCTATGAATTTGGATAACAATGGGAAACTGCGCCAACATAAAAAAATTCTTTTCGTAAACACCTACTATACTCTTTCCCATTCATCTAATATTTTTGAGAAACACCTTCACACACAAAACATACATAGAGGAAACATTGAGGGATTTTTTCCCAACAATCTGCCCATTTTTGGATTGTGGAAAACTCTTCACATAACAGTTAATTGCGTTTTGAAACATCATTAGTGTTTTCCCATATACTATCAGTATTCGCTTCTTGTGATTAAGATAGAGATAAAAGATTTACTGAACACATAATCCAATCCCACATGAGCAGTACTCGGTGTGAGAAACAAGCGTATTATGAAATTTTCATCCGTGAATAACTTCATTCCTAACACAATCTCTTGAATCCAGCCAATGTATTTCATGACGAACCATAGCTATTGTGATATATAATACATGATTGATCACTTCTAGAATTGTTAGAATTAATAACCCCTCTACGTTATAGATCAAAAATAGCTTCAACTCGACTTCAACTCGCATTATATCTCAGCTCCACTTAAAATCTTCTCCCTCTGCCTTTTCTCCCCTTTAACTAAACACTCTATCTACCCCATTGTCAGTGAACCTGAAGAGCACTTCATGGATATCGGCAATAGGGTAAGGAACACATATTAGTTTATTAGGGAAAAATTCACCATACCCCCGGGAGAGGGAATCCCAAAACCACACTATTTCTTGTGTGGGGATTTGAATAGACTCCCAAAGATAATAGATTCCTTTCAAACACTTCATTGGGTTAGTCCTCAAAAATAATATCTGCAACTTGTTGTTCTGTATGCACATACTCTAACATAACAATCCCTTAATTTACCTTCTCCTTGTTAAAATGATATTTTATTACCATGTATTTTTCCATGAGTGATGGACTTGAATTTTTCTATGAATTATAGCACAAGAATTATCACAAAGATTTTTTAACCTATATTTAACGGCTACACCCATTTCCTCAAGCTGATGCTTCAAACACAAAAATTATTTGTCTTCTTGATTAGCCACAATAAACTCATCTTATACAGTTTTTAATGAAATGTAGTCTTGTTTCATTATAAACTATGAAATGCATAATCCACTAATGTAGAACGCACATCAAAATGTTGATTCCCAATCATCTACTGAATTGACCCCATTTTCATTTGATTATCCTAATAACTATTGTTGAGATTGGTCACTGTACATCCAACTAAAAATTATTGAGCCTTTGTTATACTGAAGTATTATTTTCACAGCAAGCGTGTGGAATTTTTAGGATTTCATTGATATCATTTTGTTTGGTGTGTGGAAAAAATGTATCAGGTCTTATCACTATCAGATATAGTAAACAACCAATAATTTTTCAATATTCTGTGATATTAACATTCATTCCCGTGTTATCATTTGATAATTGTTTTCATGTAGAAACTACTGACCTCATCACCTTTGAATTTTCAATTACAAATATTCCCAAGAAACCCCTTTCTATATGTATATTGAGAAATAAACATTCCATTTCTTCTTTGTGTCACCTATAAACAACGGAAAATTGTCAGCTCCCTAATCATTAAATTTCGAAATCACTTTTAATGAATTCAAAAAACTATCTGCATTGTGCTTCATATAATCTACCAAATTGTATGTCATCAATATAAACCATTACCATAATGATTTTAATACTATCATTACTGATGTATAGATAGTGATAAACTCTACTACACTTAAATCCATGCTTCTTAAAACATTGATCATGTCTTGAATATCTTTCTATCGGTTATATATTCAACCCATGTAGTTCATTTTTAACAAAGAAATCATTTTTATCATCTTTAGGAATGATAAAACCATATGGTTTCTTGATATAGACTATTTTTTCTAGAACACCATTACGAAATGTTGACTTGACAACCATCTAGAAAACATTGAACATTCATTCCACCGCTACAACTAAGATTAATTTGTTTTCTATAACCTTATAAATAGGTAAAAATGCCTCATCATCGTCAATACCACCTATCAGGGAGAACCCTCTTTACACATGTTGTGATTTGTTTCAAATCACAAAACCATCTTCATTAATTTTTTTGCAAAAGAACCATTTCCCCCTAAGGACATTCATGAGTGTTAGTTTTGAAACAATATACAATGTTTGATTATATTAAATTTGGTCATGGTCGTCTTTCAAATAACTAACCTAGTTCTCATCTTCAGCTATATCATTAAAACATCTAGGTTCCACATGTGATAAGTATGATTTTTTTTATAGTGTCTTCATTCTCCTTGTCTTCACTGGTGTTGTTTGATCACCAATAATTTTCATCATGTCAATTTCATCTCTTCTCATTGGAATATAAGATTACACTGATTTATTCTCATCATCTGAGTCTTCTTCTGGTTTAACCTACGGAGCTCGACCATCTCCTAACCTGGTCATCCCTTCATCACTATCATCCTGATTCTGATAATGTATTTGATTAATATTATTTTCCTTCTCCTCTATATAAACATCACTAAATACAATTACACTTCCATGATTCTTAATGAAGCATTTATTTTCTTTTCTTTTTAGTGAGTAGCCATGAAATATCCCTTTATCCCCATAGGAATCAAACCTCCAATGTTTCTCCTAATTGTTAATGAAACATTTACATCCAAAGACTCTAAAGTACATCAGTGAAAGATTAATTCTATAGCATAACTCATATGAATCCATCACAACTTTCAGATAAGGTAATGATGTATTTCAAGTGTAGACTGTTTTCATCACTGCTTCATTCCAAAATTTCTAAGGATGGTCTTTCACATTGAGTATTATTTTATACATGTTGATGAAAATATGATTTCTTCTCTGAAATACTGCATTATTCTATGGAGTACTTACCATTGAAACTTGACACCATATCCCATGTGTCTCAAGATAATCATCTACTTGGCTGTTTGTGAATATTGACCGATTATGTTTTCGAATCATATAGATTTTCTAACTAGTCATCTTTTCACATTCCCATCGATATCAAGTAATGAAATTGAACAATTCATATTTTTAGGTGATGATTCAAACCCATGCCATTATATTATATTCATCAATAAAAAGAACATAATATCTCCTCCCATCAATAACCTTTCCCTAAATTGGCTCACACACATCAATATGCACCAACCCAAGAAATCTAGTTGACCTTTTCTCATTTGACTTATATGTATTTTAAATGATCTTCTCTTTTTGGCTCGCATTGAACATATGAGTAAGATCACATGATAATACTATGAGATTCAGAGAAGCAAGATATTTTACCAAATCATCCAAGGTCGTTTGGCTTATGTGGCCATGACGCTTATTCCCTAGCTTATTTTCTTCATCCTTGGACAGAAAGAACATATCTTCTTCTCTACTAACGAGGTAGAGATTCCCAATATTAGTGAATCTATATTTTTCAGTTTTCTATTCTTAAATTATGTGTTTCTACTCAACCACCATTTCTGAGCTTTCTCAAATTATAGACCTCACCTTTTAAGTTTCTATATTTAGCTCAGAATTCATTTCTTCTTGCAGCTACATATTGAGTTTTTCACCATGAACAACATTGTTATCATTCATTGTTTTTTATAAAAAATTATCTATCTCTTCAAGGGAAGCTTCTAATTCATCCCAAATATCCACTATTCACTCGATTTCCCCTTGTTCATTGTCAATTTCTTCTCTTGTTAATGAATTTCATACAACTACCACCAATGACTATAATTTATGATCCTTGTTGCCCACCCACTCTTCTACCTGAGATTCTTCTAAACATTCATCATCTTTTGAAAGCAGATTATTTTTTTTAAGAAATTCTCAAGGTACATATATTTGAATTCACATTAGAGAAGTACCTCTTTTGGAGGAATTTCAAATTTCTCCTAATTGTCATCCTCAATCTTCATAGGACACTTTACCATCAATGTCCAATTGTTCCACATTGAAAGCATGAAAATGAATGTTGATCCTTGAAAACCTCTTCCTCATTATATATTTGAGGATAGAAATAACATGACATCATCCAAACATTCCTCCTCAGTACCATCTTCAATTTTGATATTCATTATGGCCTTGAAATCCAATTCTTGGGACATCCCCTTTTTCACTACAACATTATCATCGTTTCTCATTTTAGAAGCCACACAGGTACTAGAGAGGTAAGTGTCAAACCTTTCAGGTCTTGATCTTCCAATACTAAAAAATTCTTATTGAACTGCAGTGGATGTTTCGCCAAGATATGATTCACAGTCATTATATCTTGAATTACTTCTCCAATAACATTCATGTATTCCACAATAACATTTACCATTTCTAAGAAAGCATCAACAATCTCATTAGGGTTAATTATGAGATACTCATACTTGTTCCACAGAACCTACATGTTTTATTATCGAACATTTGTGTCACCCTCATAAATGTTAATCAATTTTTCCAACATATCATGTGATGTTTGACAGGACATCACCTTATTAGAAAATTAATTTTATATAGATTACCCTAAATCATTGATCTACTTAACTTCAACATCCTCCTCCCTACATTCAGCTTCTAATAATAGACCCTTATGGTTTTGAACTGATATGCCATGCATTGCCAGTGTGAAGACATCCATTCCTAATAATCAAAAGTAGTGATGCCTCATATTCTCCCATTATTGAAAATTATATCAATTGATAATTGTATTTCCCTTAGGATTGTCCACCTCCATTTTTTCTTCTATGAGAGAACCACTAAATTTCAACCTTTACCTATGATAATAATTTTTTGTTCCACTCAGTCGACTACCCAAATATGGGTGAATCAGGGTATAAAATATTAAAATTTCTTCACCATCAGATCTTGTTTCACCGTTAAAAAAACTCTCTCTACTCTCATTCACATTGCAAAGTATGAACCAAATTTAAATCATGCACAAGGGAGATCGATTTATTTGGTTCACCCTCACTAAGGAATGTCCATAGAGAATACAACAATGGTCTACCGATATTAAAAATTTACTCAGGATCATATCCAATAATGAGAACATGTTTTGAGCAAGTTCATATATTCCTAGGATCACAACATTTACAATGTGTTTATTATGATCACTACATTCCAATGGGTCACTCCCTATGACTTTTTCTCTAGCACACAACTGGTGGAAAGGTTCGAAGTCTTCCTATTCATTTTCTCACTACTCTTGGAAAAGAATCCACTCAATGATTAAATACTTTTATGATTAACAATGTTTATAGAAATTTGTGTCCTTTCATAGTCATGAATTTTATATCCTCAACTATAGGTGGAATCTCTATTGAAGTCACTTTTTCAACCGCTGATGAAATATAGCTTCCAACATAATATTATGTAATAGAAATGAATTTTGCAAACTGATTTTGATGCTTTTGGAAGCTTCATAGTATGTTTTGTGAACCAAATTCTCTCCCTCATACAATATAGAGGGTTTGAAAAATAAAATAACTCTTATGCGTACCATTGTAACTTTCTCAAACTGCCCTCCATCCATGAACTTCCTTTCACATTGTTGTCGCATACAACCTCCACCTACCGACTCTTCAAACCTCATCTTCATACCACCCTCTGTCTGCAAACAGTTATATGTTCCTGGACTACCTTCGCTTATGCCTATGTTAACTGCCTTTTCATACTACTTCATCTTCCTCCACAAACAAGAGCTTCCTTGTATGGGTACTGCACTTCCTCCTCCATGACCCAATTTTTACATTGCAGGCTTCAATTCCTTGCAAAATCCTTTCATATAATTTCTCCCATGAACTACTTTGGCCTTTATTGAATTCTCCCTGAGGAATCACAACTCTTTCTAATAATCCCCTTCATATTGTATCTACTTCAACTATTTACTTCATCCTTTGCAGTATATGGTTTCCTCCATACACATTTGGTGGAATTTCTTCTATGCAAACCACATTCAGACAAAGCCCAATCCCTAAAGAAAAATGTTTTCTCTAATAAATATTTGACTCTCCTATAATAGGTGGGATTAGATCTCATTATATAGGATGTGATATATTCAAAATCCTCTAATTCAAGATTTACCAAATCATTGATTCTATAATGCCTTCACCGAGTACAGATTTTTTCAATGAAAAATGTATGCCTCTAGAAAACTATTTTTCATATCCAGACCACATAATGTCTTTTTTTCCAACATGGCAGCCTATTCCTTCTAAAAATGATCAGACATCCCATGAACCTCCATCTTTCCACATACTGCACACATTTCCCTTATGCCTTCACCAAAAACCATTTTGTGTTCTGTGAAATATTCCTCATACAGTTCTCATTGTCTCGGTACATGGCCACAAACCAATCTAGTTGTCTTGAAATGTGGCCATGAACTCTCCCTAGACATGTTACGTATTCCATGTTACATGGTATGTGTTTCCATTATTTTTCATGTTTTCTTCTCATTCTATCATAAAATTCACTCTTATGATGAAAAGCATCCTTTACCAAACCCAAACTCTTGATTTTGGGGACTAGAAAATTAGAAAATACTAGAAAACTACAACACCTACATAAAATGACCCAAGAAAACCCCAACCATACTCATTTACAGTCATATGGATTTTTAAACAAACAAAATAACACAAAAAACATATTTAGAGGATACCTAGATGTATTTGTTCCTAACTTATGTCACATTTTTATATAATTTTTAATAGTTTCTTTTTTGAAAAATAACAAGAATATTAATTTTAAATAAATATTCATATGAAAATAATATGTAATGTAAAATTAAAATATTTATATTATATTATTAAAAAGAATCTTCGAAATTTATAGAAAACATTCATATTGAATAAAAAGTATTTTGAACCAAATAGAAAAGTAATATGGTTTATTTAATACCATTATTTTTGTACTTTGACTTCTAACTAATGGAAAATAAAAATAAAAAAATGTAATCTCTATAAATAATCATATTTGAATTAATTTTGTGGTATTATTGAGGTTTATATAATGAAATTACATTATTGTAAACCAAAACATAAGGGTTTGTGATAATAAATGAGATTCTAACATAAATTGCATACAAGTTTAGTTACTTTTGAATATAAACCTATTCAAAGTTAGAATATTATATAAATTTGATAATCCCAAAAAATTTATTGATATTAGTAATAACAAAATTCAGGTGGATTATATATACCACATAAAATAAAAAAAGATTAATATGGTATGTGTCTTGTAGAATTATATGTGTTAAAAAAATCTCGTGCGACTTTTGTAACATTTGAATCTTAATCTATAAGAAATATTTAACGAAAATTAAACTATAAAAATCATTAGCCTAAGTATATAAATGATATTTTATTTCAATTATTCTTTTTATACACCTCATAAGTTAATATAGTTGGATAACATGTTATATGTATAAATGAATAAAATATGAAATGATAACCCTTTACCTCGACTTAAGAATTCTACAAAATCTTCTTAACCAACTATATAATAAATTTAATTTTTTATAATTCAACTCTATTTTAATTTATACACTTATAATATCATAAAAATTAATTAATTACATTTTGAAACCCATTTACTGATAACTCAGTTTAATCATCATTTCTGGCAGTTAACTATTTTGTTTTTTTAGGAGAAACACATTTTGGTAGATTGGTTATTTTTACACTAATCATGGTTCCTTCATTTACATAATTTTTATCATTATATAAATAGCATATATATTCATTATATGTAAATTTTTAATCATGAATAAATGGTATATAATTAAATATGAATTACATCAATCAAGGAGATGGTTTGTTTTATGTACGTAGTAACGCTGTATTAACTTTTTAATCGATGAAATGAAATAAATGTAAATAATAATTCTCTATTATACAATAATTATTACATAATATATATATATATATCATATAAATTCATTAAATATTTCTTTATTGCCATCCATGTAAAGAAGAAATGAAAATGAATCATATCCCTTCATGGAGATGGTGGTCCATACTTACATAGAATCAACATTATTGTTTTCCAATGGATTGGAAGGTACTATGGTGGATAAGATATTATAATTTAATAAGATTAATTATATCATTAATATAATATATATATAAAACACCAACATTAAAACCATCCAAATAATATCGTGATGGAGAAATAATGTTTTCTCTATATGGAGTCGGTAGTCCACATGTACACTTGAGCGATAGATTCCCCTTTCAATTGATAGAATTGGGGATATTGATGGTCCCATAATAAATAAAACATTTCATTATATTGGGGATATTTAATTTATTATTTTCAGATTAATATCATATATTAATAGGATGGATAAGAATAAATAAATTGAAAATGGTTGGAAAAAATGTTTACCTTTTCTTTGTAAGGCATCTTTTAGATACCTTCTTAAGGACCCTTGTAATGGTATTATATGAGGAAAAAATAGTTGAATTTTTTATATTTTTTTATAACATAATTTCATAGGTTTTTTCATGAAATATCGTTCAATGTGGTGTAATGAAAAGAAGAGGGGTGAACTTTTAGAAGGAGGTAAATTACACACTTGGGATTTCTAAATAAATTATAATATAATTAATTAATTATCATCTAAAATAAATTAAAATATAATTTTATTGGAATAAATATTTTCTATGGACATAATTACCTATTTTTATAAAATTTAGATATCTTTTTTATTGATTATATACATATATTTTTTTATAAACCATTAGTTAAATAATATAACCATAACTATATAAACGGAATTTTCATTCATAATGCATAATAATAATTTATATAAGTTTAAAATTATCTCAGAAATGGTTAATTTGTGTCCTTTTTGAATAATCATAATCCTAATTTCCCTTTTATTGTTAATTATAATTTTTATACAATTTAATAAAATATTATATTAGAAAAATTACAGTTAAATTTATATTTGAAACTATATATTAAATTTTACATTAATGACATAAACATTATTATTGAATTAGAATATAAACCTTTCAAAAATATGAAATATTAAATATTTTACTTGAAAATTCAAGGATAAAAATAATTCACCCACATTGTATTACTTTTGATAGTGTTCAAATCATTTATATTATATTTTGATTAGTTAAATGAATATTATGTTGGAGTTGTGTAATAATTTATGGTAATTATTAAATAAAAAATTTATAAATTAATTTTTAGGAAATAAAATTTGAGTTTTATTTAATATAAAAAATAATAATAAAACATATATTTTTCTATAATAATGTGAAAAATCAATTATATTGAAATCAAGAGAGTGACATTTTGGAATTTTGGATGAAAAATGAATAAATTTCATATAAATGTAAATGTTCACCAACATGAAGTATAATTTCAGTTTGGAATTATACAGTCTAATTTATTCCCTAAAATTAAATAATGATATATTTTTGGTTAATTTGGAAACATTATCTCCAGGTTTTAACAATGTTTTACCCATTTTACAATTACTAAGGTAACAATTATTTATCAAGATTACTATTCAGAATGGGAAAAAAACAAAAATAAACTATTAACAAATTATTACATAATTATTCAAAATATTATATCATTTTTCTAATTATAATCAACTAAATTAATAAAAATCAATATATTTGTCGACCATCCAATGAAATTAATTTTTTAAGGAAAATATGCTTTAAGAAAAAAATAAATATTTATTGAAATATATAATATCGATGATTTAATTGGAATTAATTAGATTACCCTAACCAAATTGATCAAGTTTCACATTAAAAAATAATCAAAATGATAACGGGACTTTTAAATTTCATTATTTAATTAAATTAAATGTCATTATTCGAATATCTATATTTCTCACTACTAAATGAAATATCACTCATTTTAGAAAAATGGAAAATTTTCACCCTAAATTAATTTTTATATGATAATCTCAATGTTGTTTTTTAATTTTATTAGAAAATTTATTGTCTAAAATTTACATAAATGAATTATAATTTCCCCCCATAAAAATAAAAAAAACATTTTAATCAAATCCATTTTTATGATTATAATGACTTTAGAAAAATTTATTTATTATTTAATAAAATGAGTCAATAAATATTTTTAGTTTGACCATTATAAATATATTTCATAGTTTATATAATCATATTCATACCACCCAAATCAACATCTATGTTATAATGGTAATACTTAAATAATTATATTTTTATATTATATCCCAATTTTCATAAATCTCGGTATCTCATGTTAAGAAATATGTGCGGAGTTTGAATCATTTATATTAAATTTTTGAGTATATAAATACTTTAGATATAAAAAATATCCCAAAACACATTATCATTATCATTAATGATTCTATATTTGAAAAAAAAATTATTGAAATTTGACATCATACAGAGGGATAATAAAACATCTTATAAAAAGGGATTGCAAGAATTGGAAAGGGTACCTAACATAACACATAATAATGTTCCCATATGTTGATAAAAATGTTGGGATGTTTTAATTTATACATTTATGAAAAACCTATCATATAAGGATTAATAGGGACTGATAGAAAATGTGTTCATGATATTTTTTGTGAAAAAACCAATAAAGATGTTAATGGGTGAAAGGAAAATCTATCCATAAAAAATTATGGAAAATGTATAGATATTTTATTTTAATATCACTTGCATATAGTTTATGAACTATTTTTCTATAAATATATAGAACATATGAAAATATTCATTATTTATTTTCATCTCATATGAAAATTTTCATATTTTGGATTTTTATTGATTAGTTTACAATTCTGTGCATACTCCATGTAATGAATAATCAAGAATAATATTTGATGTTGGGAGAACTAAAATTATCATTTATTTCATTATTATATCCATAATGGAAGGATATTTCATTCAACCTATTTATAATTGTTATCAAAACAAAATTGGTTGTCCCATGTTGTCAAATATTGGTAAATATTCATATAATAAAATAATACATTAATCTCCTAAACCTAAATAGTAATAACGAAAGATCAAATTTATGAATTCTAGGAATATGTAATATTGAAACTCCACAAAAGTATTTCTTACCAAATTCAAAACCAAAATTAAGGATTATTTGATCACTTGTAATTTTTTTACTATATCAACAATAATATTTATCCACAAAAAAATTGAATTTGTTCATTATGTCATATAATAGTAATTTGAATACCATGAAAATATATTCTTATAAAATGTGCTAACCCTCTTCCAAAATAATACCATTCACCACAAATAATGATTGAAAACATTCATTTTTTCCTTTAACATACTCAATCCAATTAAATCAATAAATCAAAATAATCATAATTAATGATGACCTAAATCACCCTTTCATCAATTATATAACCAATTTAAAGGTCCCTGATATTATCCCAATTAAAATTAAAAGTCAGTAATCTATCAATCTCAAAAAAATAATTTGTATCTCAATATTGGCCACATATTAGTTTGTAACTTTCCATCCTTCATGTGTCATCCAGAAACATCTCATTGCCATGAAATCACCTTTTAAGACGTAATTACAATTCAATATATTTATTCAAATCATTTTAGTAGAACTACTTTAGAACAACCCATATATATTTAATGATTAACATAACTATAATTCTATTAATAAATAATATCGATAATATAATTCTAGATCCCAATATATAATCAATTCAATGGTTCCACTTAATTATTAAAACATTAATGATTATTAAAAAACTTATTGATTAATACACATTATTTTCATATTTTATTTGTGGTCTATTTTACATCAACAATAAATTTATTTCTCAGAAAAACAAATTTTTTCATCATCATGAACATTCCACATAGGTAATAATTTTTAATAATACTTATAATTTCAATTTTTGAAACCCCCAATTTTCAATGATAATATGGGAAATCCATTATCCTCATGTATTGTGTTAACAAAACATTTCATTTTTAATTGGATACTAAATTCTATACATCGTAAATTTCCACAACCAATAACACCTTCTAATAATAATGATAAATTCAATTATTTTATTCTTCCTACATTATAAATTTATTTGAAATTGAATCACCTTCTCACTACATATTTCACAAAACACAATTTTACTCCAATAATATCTATAATTAATATAATTTATGTTTATCTTTTTAATCAAAAAATTTGATAGCATATTAGGTATAAAAAACTTCACATTAAAATTCATGAATCATTTTGTTACTCATGAAAATAATCATTCCATTGTATCACATTAAATATTAACACTAATACTCTTATATCTATCCATTCACAAAAAACAAAAGCATAATTTAATAAAATTAATCATTTTTATTAATAATTTTATGATAGAAATATTTCCTACGATATCTAAATCATGAATCCCATTTTCAATATATAGAACCATAGGCTTAATCTCAATATTCTATGGACATTACACATTCAAATCATTAATAATTATTCACATATAAAATGTGAAATAACCGATGAAAAAAATCTACGAGTTTCAAACGATGTTCATATAAGTTAAAAATTACCATGAACCAAATTTATTATCAGTATGTACTCAACATAATCTTTTTTGGGTAATTAACCATTTATTCATATGTTTCAAAACCATATGGACATTTATTATTCAAACATTGAATTATTTTTTTCAAAAACCACATTACCTATATCATCAATAAAGAGTTATTTTCCTATTATTTGTCTTATCACCATGGTTTTCAAAAAAATTACTAATCTGAAATTCCAATAATTAAATAAACCCTCCTCCAATATAAAATATAATGATATATACTTTTAAAAAATATATATTATATCATATTAAATACATATTAATTATATGACATTATAATCCATTCCATAATTATATCGGATTAGTATTAATAAAAAAATTTATAGTTAAACTACATTTTCACAATGGATCTATAAAATATCTGACTAATCACATTATAACTGGAAACCTTATTACACAAATAATGTAAAAATTATTTCCTAAATACATTAGGAAAAAAGTTGAGAAAGTGTGATATCAAATACATAGTAAGGGTAAAAAAGTCTGATACTAAAAGTCACTAAATTATAACATGAGTATAAGGGTATGATAACATTTTATTTACATTGTAAAACACTAAAAAACGTAGGATAGATCATAACATTAATTAATAGAATAATCTATGTTTGTTGACAATACATGATCCATAATGAAATAAATGAACATAATCCGTAAAAACATAATCCTAGAAGAGGTCATAATAATGTATCATACAAATAATAATATATATACCTTCATTGGTCAAGTCTCACAACCAAATAATATCATTATGGATTGGGCTTGTAGTGTCCCACCCCAAAATCCATTAGGTATTACCCTGAGAAGTTTGGACATGTGGTTTCCTGTTCCCCTCCCCATTTTCCTGAGGATGAAAACTACCAGTGATAACCTTTTGTGTGTCCATGTGGAGACTATTCACTCATGTGTTAGTGTGTATCACATTGGTAATTAAAAAATTATATATAACGAAAGTATTAGTAACAAAACAAAAACAAAATAGAAATAATAAATCACCTTATAATGAGTAGATAGAAGTTGAGTAATACATATATAGAAAATAATAATGTTGTCTTGTATCCATAAAACATTATTTATAAGGACCCATGGGATACTAGAATATACAAAATTCTAGAAAAAATAAAAATAGTCAAAAGTATCCTCTACTAGTATCATGAGATTATGATAAGTCCTCTACTCCCATAATTTATACCGTTGTTGTAAATCGATCAATAGAAGTTAGGTTCATCCCATTATAGGAACCTTTATTCCTGAACTCTACTCAGGCACCAAGGGATTCCTAACCAGCTTGTGAGATATAAATAATATTCCACTACTAATAGAGTTAGGATCAATCCAATATGTTCATATGAAATGAAAATTGTAAGGGTATATAATATATGAAAGAAAATTAAAACATAAAACATGTTATATTGGGTTCCCCATTCATACTAGACTAACACTACATGGTTTGTCCTAATGTAGATTTTTTTGAAAAATGTGAACCTATAAATTTATAATATGTTTGTTTAAATGTTCTTCATAATTAATGTTTCAATGTTGGACCAATCCCAAGCATGTGATTTAGCATGGTAGATTCATCCATTAATTTAATAAATTAGCATTCATTTAATTAGAAAGAAGGAATATATTGAATTTAAATAAGAATAATACATTTAAAAACCAAGTAAAATCATAATATAGAACCCTATTATCATACCAAGAGTAAAATAACTACATAATACCACAATAGTCTCTCAATTTTGATGTTCAAATGTAATACCAATTTTCACTCTTAGCATGGTGTGAAGACGAAGACCTTTGAGCCCATCCCTAGTATTTTACAAAGAGGACAGAGTTTATGTTAGGGCAGGGTATAACAATATTTTTTCAAATCCAATCCATAGTGACTTCCCTAGGGAACCAATATCATTAATAAGGATGTAGATAATTGACATGGTGAGCATATATGAGGAATACCATGCATTGACCCTGATTTATTTACACTTAATTTATAAATTTAATTAGGAATAACGATGATCACAACAAAAGAGATCCTTTAATGGAATCCCAAGAATCCTATTCAAAATGTTAAGAAGGTATGGTTTAGTAATAAATACCTCATTCTGTTCATCAACTCACTATAATCATTACATTTTAATCCTGATGACCCATTAAAAAAATTCATATAATTCAAGCTATGTAATAATGACCATGTGCTTAACTCATGGTATATCATTTATAATTTCCATTACTTTAATTTATAATAAATCCAAACTAATCTAATGACAGTTTAAATATTTAAGGTAATGTTTATTATGTCCTTTCAGGAAGGGAATGCCCATTAGGGTGACTCACTTCATGGAAATAAAAATAGGTTTTGATTTACCATTATCCATTATGGTATTAGGTGGAGAAAACTATTTAATTTAATTTTCAAAAATTTATACGCATTGACAGAGATTTCTCTAATGTTAAAAAAATGGGAATAATATTAATTCCACAAGGTGTACATAAATGAACTACACCACCTACCCAATGGTTTTAGATCACCACTCAATTTGTAACATCCCAGGTAAATAAAGAATAATACATTTTCATATTTATTAATAATTGTGAATTAAATATAACTTTTACTTAAAAGGGGTTGATATGTTTGATTGCATACCTGACACACAACAATGAGTTTCTCGGAAATCTTACGTTGCACAATAATAATATAATAATATTATTTTAAATGGTAGTTAACACGTAACCGTTGTATTGGAAGAAATGAATATAAATAAATAAAATATGATTATATTTGTTAGTTAAGTGTTTTTACATATATCTAATAAAAGATAAATGCTTAAAATAAGTAAAGAATTCTATTTTAGGCATAGATACTCTAATATCCACTAAAAGGTTGATTTATTGCCTTTTGATGGTGAACCCTCTTTAAAAATATTTTTGGCCACTATTATACATTCTATTGGACCAAATAAAATACTTCTTTAGAATCGGGACATCAAAATTTTCGTTGTGTATGTTTTTGTTATTTTTACGATAAAGTTCATTTTTAATGAATAAGTGAAAAATGTTGTATTTTAATTCAAAACCTCACAAAACGATGATAAAAGAACATAATGTTTCTGTGGATAGCGAATTACTTCCTCCCGAAATGATGATTGTTCAATCTTATCTTAACACCTTTCATGGTGGCCATTAATATTTCACTGTATATATATTTCATATATATTATGTTTATGTTTTCCTAATGCTTCTGTATTTTTCATTTATGGAAAACCTTTATGGTTTCCATTATGGGTAAACGTGATAATTTCATTTTAGGAAGTGCAGACTACCGCCCCATTAAAGTGATTTGAATTGTTAATTCCATATGTAGGACGTATAAAGGATTGAGTTAATAATATTATATATGATATTATAATGAAATTATAATTTATCTCTATATCATAATGTTTTCATTCCATTAAATGCGAAATAGAAATGAATGCAGTGTTCATGCGTACGTATGGCTTTCCATCTCCATGAACGGTGAATTTCATTTCTTACCTCTAAATGTTATATACTATTATAAATACATGTATATTCTAGATATATATGACATATGTGATATCCAAATAATGAATATCATTCTGGATATAATTGATATTTTACTACATTAACAACTTCTAATTATAAGAAGTTTATTTTTGACTCAAGTCCCAAATATCGAAAAAAATGACCATTATTAACTTAAATGATTACATAATGTTCATAACATGGTAATAAGTGATATAAAATGAATAAGGACCTTTAGAAAAGTTCTAATGAATCTACAAATTAACACTAGTTTATTGTTCGTGAGATTAAAGAGGGATCGAGTCAAGTTGGACATGAGGTAAGGGACTTCGTCTCAATCTCCTTTCATTAAGGCATATTTTGTTCTAATACAAGACATTATATTATACGCTTTATAAACACCTTTTACTTTTCATTTCATTCAAAGGGTATCTTTTTCTACAAAGCATTTTACTAAACGACCAAAAGAAATGTTTCCTTTAACGTATTTGGTGACAACGACATTTTCCGTCGTCGCTGGTACTTATGGATCTTTGGCTTCATTAACAAGCAGTAATGTTTTTTAAAAGAAAATAAATACCATATAATCTTTTATGTATTTTGGTATTGAAAATGGTTTTGATAATTTATTTGTTATATTGGGGAAATTTTTTCTTTCCATTATATTTGTTTTATGTCTTATGATTTTATAATGGTACTTGGACATTTGATGGGTGGTTACGTGATAAACCAAATGACAGGTGGTGCCGTGAATACTATGATGGATGGTTCCGTTATAACCTCCAATGCATTGGGTATGGAAGTAGGCCGTATGACTATTACATTTAGTGATATGTGTGGAAGTCGACCGTATGGTTATTCAATTTATGTATGTTTATGTCCCAAGTTACCTTTATATGTTATGTGTTATTTATATGGGATTTATGGAACTATATTGGTTACAAAAGGGTAAGTAATGATCTTTTATTCAGTGAAGAGTATTTAATACTTCATAAAGGTGAAAATTATTACTTATGTTAATGTATTTATGGATTACTTGTTGTTTTGAAAAACTAACAGTTTCCATTCTTTGTGTATCCATTACTGAGATTTTTATGCTCATCCCTAGTTTTTGAAATGTTTTTCACAGGACATATTGTGGAATAGGGTCTAGGATGGGATCAAGGAAAAGTCGTGATGTCTTAAACATGGAACTACACATGAATTTTTTTTCAAGAGTTCGTGTTTTTAAAAAAAATGTAAACCGTGCAGAAGCGTCCACTTTATAATCATTTGAGATGTAATATTTATGTCATAATTCTATAAAAATCTAAACCTAAAAAGATCCTAATTCTGAATTATTCATGTAATTAAAGATTAAGTATGTTTTAAGGTCGCGTCCTTATAGTTGGTATCAGAGGTCGGTTTATATAACATTAGGTGTTAGAAAATTGTTAAATTCTTGTCCATAAATTAATTTATGGTATGATTGAAATCACATTGATTTTACAGATTACTATGTTTCTTCATCTAAGATATTTCTATGTTAAAAATGATTTTTCATAAAGGAAACATAACAGCTTTTCTGGGAAGGCATACAGAGGAAAATGACCATCCGAATCAGCAACCAGAGATGGTCAGAATCAGAAATGAGCAGTTTACTACAGTGATGACTCAGTTGAATCAGGTGATAAATTGTGGTTGTGTTATTGAAGATATTTTTGTGTTTTCTAAAAGTATAAAGGATCATGAAAGTCATTTTAGTGATACCTTGCAAACCATAAAATAAAATAAACTGTATGGAAAATTTAGCAAGTGTGAGTTTTTGTAACAACAAATTACATTCCTTGGTCACATTGTTTCAAAAAATGGCATAACTATTGATCCTGCTAAAACAAAAGTTGTTGAAGAATGGACAAGACCCATAAATATACCCGAGATTCATAGTTTTCCTGGGGTTTCAGGTTATTACAAGAGGTTTTTTGAAAAATTTCATGGTTATCTAGTCCAATTACTACGTTAAGTCAATAAGGTGTTATGTTCATATAGAAAAAAGAATTTGATGATTGTTTTCTGGAATTGAAAAGAAGATTGGTGAATGCTCCAGTTTTGGAACATCCTTCCAGAAATGGTTAGTTTGTTATCTACAGTTATGCTTCATTGAAGGGACTTGGTTGTGTCCTTATGCAGAATGATTAGTTAATTGCTTATGCTTCACGTCAGTTGAAAACTCATGAGTAAAATTACCCTACACATGATTTGGAATTAGCTGCTTTTTTCTCTAACAATTTGGAGGCATCATTTGTATGGAGTAATGTTTGAAATATATACTGATCACAAAAGTTTAAAATATTTATTCACTCAGAAGGAATTGGACATTAGACAAAGGAGATGTCTAGAATTAATCAAGGATTACAATTGTACAATTCATTCCCATCCGAGAAAAGAAAATAATGTGGCAGATTCTTTGAGTTGATAAAGTAATGCATCATTAACCATGCTACGTTTTGAATGAGATCCTTTGGTTTTTGATTTGATGAACATTGGAATTGTAGTTGTTGGTGGAGTAAGTTGTTCTGTTTTGTTTCATTTGTTAATGAGATCATGTCTATCAGACAGAATTAAGAAAGCGTAGAAAAAAGACAGTGAGTTTCAGAAAAAGGTAGAGCTAGATTAGAAGGGTATGTTGCCTGAATTTAACATTTATAATGATTGTGTTTTCAGGTTTGTGAAGATATTATGTGTGCCTTGTGATTCACAGTTAAAGAAAGAGTTGTTATATGAGGCTCATAGTTCCCCGTTTTTAGTTCATCCTGGAAGTTATAAGATGTACATAGATCTGTAGGAGTATTACTGGTGGGATGGAATGAAAATATATATTGCTGATTTTATTATGAAGTGTATGACTTGTCAACAGGTTAAAGCAGAGCAGCAGTTACCTAAAAGGATTCTTCATTCATTATCGGTGCTAGAGTGGAAATGGGAAAATATATCCATGGACTTTGTTATGAGATTACCAAAGACATCTTGAGATAATAATGAAATATTGGTTATTGTTGATCGATTGACTAAATAGGCTCACTTCCATCATATTCGAGATACATTCTCTCTAGATCAACATTATCGGTTGTACGTTAAAGAGATAGTCAGGTTGCATGGGGTTCCCCTCTCCATTGTATCTGATAGTGATCCCAGGTTTCCTTCTATCTTTTAGAAAGGCCTTCAGAAGTCATTGGGTACTGAATTAAATTTTAGTATATATTTTCATCCACAATCAGATGGGAAGTCAGAAAGAAAATTTCAGACCCTGAAGGATATGTTACGTGCTTGCACGATGGATTACCAGGGAAGTTGGGACCGACATCTTTCTTTGGATGAATTTTATTATAACAATAGTTTTCATTCCAGTATTCAAATGGCTCTGTTTGAGGCATTATATGGTAAATGATGTCAAACTACATATTTTTGGGATGAAGTAGTATAAAGGAAGCTGATGGGACCAAAATTGGTAGAAGAGATGGCCAAAAACGTTCAGTTGATTCTGAAGCACACGAGAAGAGCTCAGAGCAGGCCGAAAAGTTATGTGGATAACTGGAAGAAGGATCTATCTTTCGACGTAGCTGATCATTTTTTTCCCAAATTTTCTCCATGGAAAAGTGTGATGTATTTTGGAAAGAAGGGAAAGTTGAGTTCGAGGTTCATTGAACCTTATGAAATCCTGGAGAAATTTAGATCAGTTTCATACAGAGTGTCTTTACCTCCATGTTTGTCCCAGGTACACAATGTTTTTCATGTTTTGATGATGAGAATGTATATGCCAGATCCATCTCATGTTTTGGGCCCTAAGGTAGTTTAGTTGGAAGAGAATATATCTTATGAAGAACAACCTGTCCATATTATTGACCTAAGAGAGCATGTGTTGAGAAATAAGGTAATTTATCAGGTCAAGGTTTTATGGAAAACCCATATGGTTGAAGATGCAACATGGGAATCTAAAAATTCTATGAGAGATAAGTACCCCCACTTATTTTGATAAGTGAATAAAATTGTGAGGACACAATTCCAAAAAGGGGGGAAGGATGTAACATCCCCGGTAAATAAAGAATAAGGCAATTTCATATTTATTAATATTTTTTATTTATATATTAATTTTACTTTAAAGGGGTTTCTATGTTCGATAGCATACCCGATACGCAACAACGAGTTTCTTTGAAATCTTACATTGCACACTAATAATATAATAATATTATTTGAAATGGTAGTTAACACATAGACATTGTGTTGGCTGGAATGAATAGAAATAACTAAAATATGATTATATATGTTAGTTAAATGTTTTTACATTTATCCAATAAAAGATAAAGTCTTAAAATAAGTAAAGAATTCAAGTTTAGGCATATATACTCTAATATTCACTAAAAGGCCGATTTATCACCTTTTGATGGTGAAACCACTTTAAAAATAGATTTGGTCACTCTTACCAATTCTATTAGACCAAATAAAACCCTTCTTTAGAATTGGGACATCAAACTTTTCTTTGTGTATGTTTTTGATATTTTTCCGATAATTTTCATTTTTAATGAATAAGTGAAAAATGTTGTATTTTAATTCAAACCCTCATTTTAATCTAATTTATTTATATGATTATATTATATTTTGAATTGTTTTTAAAATTAAATTAGAATATATTTTTACCATTTAATCCAATGGTGGTCATTGGAATTAATTTAACTTTGAAATTGGACTTAAATAAGTTTCAATCTTTTGATATATATTGTTCCTTTAAAACATGCTATTTGTTATGACAACGGGAATTAATTATTAAATTAATTAATGAAACTTATATGTTTTTAATTTTTTATAATTGGCATCATATTTGAATTAGGAATATCAAATATATCTTAGGGTGAATTTTTGGTATTTTTCTAAAAAACTTCAATTATTGATGAACAGTGAATCCACTATGTGGTAGTTAAAAAACTGAATTATTCATTTAAAAAAAACATTAACACATATGTGAATTTAATTTCAAAAATCTCACACACATGGTTTTAATTATTAATTAAAACTTGGTTCAATGGGAAGAAAGTATTTTTTTGGTGAATAGTAACTTTTAAGTTTTATTATTCGTGATTAAAGGTAATTAGTGTAATTTAAGGTAAAAATTATGTTTTAATAATATTAAACTACCTTTAAACTTGTCCTATGCTTATTGGATGAGTCATGGCTGACCAAGACAATCCATGGGTAAATTTATCGGACCCCATTGAGTAAATTGGGTGAGATAATGACATAAATACCTTTTATTTAAAGTAAAATTAAAATTTTCACAAACATGTATTGTTTTACTAACACAATTTTTACATGGGGTTATGTAATTGATATATTTTACTATAAATATTAATTAGAGAGGAAAAGACATTTCCTAAAACATGGTAATTTTTTAAAAAAATTTAGACTTCAAATAAATAAAATTATTTATGAAACAATGATGATGCAGTGTTTACGTCATTAATGAATTATTTAAATAAATAAGAAGATAATGATTAAAATAATATCCATAACCTGTCCAATTATTATTGGATGATTCTAATTGGAACATGGGAAACCATATCTTCGTTTTTAAAAATTTTTGGACCTTTAAAAACCGAAAATAATTATATAATAAAATAATAGTTTCATGCTTTCCAAAAGAGCTCATCCTCTCCCTTATAAAAGGAGACCACATCTCAAGCCCTTTGGATTGTCCAAAATCTACTCAATTAAGCTCCCAATATCCTTCTCTTCATCCTAGAATCCATACCTTTTGCATAAATCTCTTCAAGAAACCCTTTTTGGTTCAAACCAAGGGGAGTTACCCGATTTAATTGTAATGTCTTCTCTTAGGTTCTTTTGTTTTATTTTTCTTTTCCAACCCCGTAAACTATTTTTATTCCATAATTTTGTATCAAAAAAGTATATTCTATATACTATTAATTTTTTATGAGAAGGATTTGAGATACCATTACTCACACCTATGTCTAATGGTTAAAGAACATACTGTTTCTGTGGATGGCGAATTACTGCCTCACGAAACAATGATTGTTCAATATTCTCTTAACACCATTCATGGTGTCCATTAATATGTAATTATATTTATATATAATATATATTATTTTTATGTTTTCCTTATGCTTCTGTATTTTTCATTTATAGAAAACCTTTATGGTTTCCATTATCGGTAAACGCGATAATTTCATTTTAGGAAGTGCAGACTACCACCCCCTCAATGTGATTTGAATCGTTAATGACATATATGGGATGTATAAATGATGGATTTAATAATATTATATATGATATTATACTTGAATTATAATTTATCTCTATATAATAATTTTTTCATTCCATTAAATGCGAAATAGAAATTAAAGTAGCATTCATGCGTACGTACGACATACCTTCTCCATGAATGGTGCATTTCATTTCTTACCTCTAAATGTTATGTAATTTTATAAATTCATGTATATGCTGGATATACATGATATATATTATTTACAAATCTTGAATATCATTCTGTATATAATAGATATTTTACAACATGTGCAACTTGTAATTAAAAAAAGTTTATTTTTGACTCAAGTACCAAATATCGACAAAATGACTGTTATTAAATTAAATGATTACATAATATTCATAACATGGTAATAGGTGAAATAAAAGTAATAAGGAAATTGAAAAAGGTTCCTAATAAAGTATAAATTAACACTAGTTTGTTATTGCAGATATTAAAGAGCGATCGATTCAAGTCGGACACGAGGTAAGGGACTTCGTCTCAATCTCCTTTCATTGAGGCATATTTTGTTCCCATAAAAGAATTTCTTTTATACGTTGTATAAACACCATTGACATTTAATTTCATTAAAATGGAATCTTTTTCTACAAATAGTTTTACTAAAATACAAAAAGAATGTTTCTTTTAACGTATGCAATGACAATGACCATTTCCACCGCCGCACGTACTAATTGATCATTGGCTTCCTTAACAAGCTGTAATGTTTTTTAAAAGAAAATAAATACCATCTACACTTTTAAGTATTTTGGTATTGAAAATGGTTTTGATAATTGATATTTTATATTATGGAAATGTTTTCTTTCCATTATATTTTTTTATGTCTTATGATTTTATAATGGTACGTGGACATTTGAAGGGTGGTTACGTGATATACCAAATGACGGGCGTTACCGTGAATACCAGGATGGGTGGTTATGTTGTAACCTCCAATGAATTGGGTATGGAAGTCGGCTGTATGGCTATTCCATTTAGTGATATGTGTGTAAGTCAACAGTATGGTTATTCCATTTATGTATGTTTATGTCCCAAGTTACCATTATTTGTTATGTGTTCTATATATGGGTTTATGGTAATATTTTGGTTACAAAAGGGTAAGTAATGATCTTTTATTTAGTGAAGGGTATTTACTACTTCATAAAGTTGAAAAGTATTACTTGTGTTAATTTATTTATGGTTTACTTGTTGTTTTAAAAAACTAACAGTTTTCATTCTTTGTGTATCCCTTACTGTTATTTTTATGTTCATCCCAAGTTTTTTAAATATTTTCACAGGACATAATGTGGAATAGGGTCAAGGATGGGATCAAGGAAAAGTCATGTTGTTTTAAACAAGGAACTAGGCATGGAACTTTTTTTCAAGAGTTCATGTTTTGTAAAAAAATGGAAACTTTGAAGAAGTGTCTACTTTGTAACCTTTTGAGATGTAATAGTTATGTCGTAATTATCTAAAACTCTAAACCTGAAAAGATCCTCAATGTGAATTAATCATTTAATTAAAGATTATGTATGTTTTAAGGATGGGTCCTTATACATTTCTTATCATCCTTCAAAATGAGCTAGAATGGAAGAACATGTAAAAGAGGAACTAAGTATTGAAATTATGGAAAATGATCTAAAACCTAAATAGAACAAAATATGGAAAGATTAATACATACAGAAAGTTAGAGGAGTGAAGATAATTTCTAGAGTATTCTAATGTATTTGACAACAATGAGAATTGATATCAAATAGATTATATATGGTCAAACCTAGGTGAGGTATGGGGAGATATCCCCACACAGAAAGATTCCTGGAGAAACTAGAGGAATCTTCCATATGATCTAATATCCCCTTAAAAATAATTATCTCGGACATTTTCAAAGTGTGTAAATATTTCACATAGTGTAAATCTAGGATTTCTTACTCTATAAGAAAGCCCAACATTCACTGTGGACATTGCAATTCCATTAAATATAGTGAATCTAATAAAAAATATGTATAATAATTACATTCCTTTTATTATGTAAATGTAATGTATTCATCATGTATCCATCCTCATCCCAAATACTTCTTCCTTTCCTAAAAAAACCGATCGAACCACATGTCTTCTTTTCAGGAATAAACAAATAAATTAAAAAAAGTACCACATTGAAAAAATGGGATGATACAAAATACCATATTTAAAAAAGATATTACTCATCTTTGAAACATTCTGTCCACTGAACACATACATCATTCTCTCTCTCTCCCATGTCTTTTCCTAAAAAAGATTTTACTTCCGTTACACATGGAAAAGAGAAACTAACATACATCAGAGAGGCTGCATGCTCCAATAAATGGCACATTTTGTGTTTTCATAAAAGTTTACAACAATATATATATCCATATCATCAGGATTTAATGAATAAGAGGGGTCATAATGATAATGACTATGTTCTTATATGTTGAAATAATCTTCCATGGAATGGAACCTCTAGTTAAATACAATTGAAAGGTTATTGGTTTGACACATTCCATGATCATTAATGGCCCAACATAATTATTTTGTAGATTTCCCTACCCATAAATCCATATATAAAAAAATAAAGAAAAAACTCATAGAAATACCTGATGTCCCACATTAAACTCCAAAGGTATGTGGTGGTGATCGTTGTAAGACATCTATTTGGATTGAACCATATTCATGTGATTATGAATCAGTTGTACCTTATCTTACATCTTCTAAATTAGAGGTGGACCTAGTATAACTACCACACATTCCTATAAACTACATAGCAGTGAAAGACATTACCTACTATAAATGTCCTCATAAAAATACATCTAAATCATTTCTTGATTGATTTCATTATAGGAAAACACAATGGTATATATATCTTTCTCCTAAGGACTTCTAAAATAATGTACACATTCTCATAGAATGTCCAATATTGGCCAAATCATCTGATGGGACTGCACTTAAATCATTGGGTGACATGATGTACTCAAAAGTTGTTATGAAAT
This sequence comes from Viscum album, assembly GCA_963277665.1. NCBI lineage: Eukaryota > Viridiplantae > Streptophyta > Magnoliopsida > Santalales > Viscaceae > Viscum > Viscum album. The sequence continues at coordinate 476,174,643 of OY728128.1, forward strand.
TAGTACCCTGTGTGAACCCTTCTAGATTCATGATGTAAATTGGTCATCTTGATATGATATGACAAAATAGGGAATGAAACTATGGTTCACATTATATCTAATATAAATAATTTCATTCTCATCAACTAAGAATTTATCCTAGATAGGTATTTTGGGTGTGTCCTTAGTCAAACTATCAATGATCATCAATATTGGATTGCTACATTGAAGTGATCTCAGATGTACCATCAATGAATCTATTGTGATTTCATATCATGTACAGTCATGAATGGATAGTGGTTGTAGAATAATGGAAAGTCTCTGGTTATCGTCCTTTACCTACATACTGATGAAACAAATACTGGAAAAACGTATGTTCTTCCACTTTATACATGGACACAAATTTTATGACATGTGTATTTGTATATCTTGGTAATATCATGGTAGATTTCTCAAAGAGAGGCATTAAATTATTACATTAAATCCTCATGTGTGTCACAAGGCACCCATACATGCTCATAGAAGTACAAGATCCCATCCTAATAGATAACATAATAAGGAGGTGGGTCCTAATTAGTGACACATTCCCTTTGGGATAATCCATCGAGATATATATGGTGTCTCATCCCCTCCTATTCCACAAGGTAAGAGGTCACTGTTAATGCTGGTAAAATAAGATTACAATAAAATTATTGAACCTCTAAGAGCATATCATAAAATAATTCCCCCAAAAACCACTCAGTACTAGCCTAATATGTTGTTTTGTGTACGTGTCTTCCATTATAGGGTTTCAAATACTACATTCCCCTTTATTGATATATAAGAAATATCAAATTGAAACAATTTCAGGTATTGTAACCGCAAGAAATTCTTGAGATTTATTTCACACTCTATGGAAATTTATTTGAGTTTTTTTAACTCTGTAAAATAAAATTACCCTATAGATAATGTCTCAAACATCACAAATCTTGAACCACATATTCAATATTGATGTTGTTCATATGGTAATTCTGCTAATGAAATATCAACTGGTAGGACCCATATGCTAAATCATGATCCTCCAACATCATAACATCTCCTAGATCAATTCATGATGTGTATAAATAAACTATAAAGTCCCTTCCAGGATTTGGAAGAATCAGTTCTTTGTTTTCTAACAAAACATATTTTCAAATTCATGTTGATATCTTTTAATGAAGCTAAACACATCATATTTTTGGTTGATGATTGAAACCCATGCCATTATGCTATGATCAATAATCATAATAACACAATATCTCCTACCATCAATACTGCATTCCAAAATTGTCCCACACACATCAATATTGACCAAATAAAGAAATCTTGATGTCTTTTTCTCCTTTCACATATATTTCTTTCAAATGATCTTCCATTTTTGGCTAGAATCACACATATGAGTATGATCACATGAAAAAATATGGTGATTTTGATTAGAATTATATTTCAGTAGATCACCAAAGGATGTTTGGCTTTTGTGGCCATGATGCTTATGCCCCAACATTTTTCATCATCCTTGAATAGAAGTCACATATCATTTTCTCCAATCACAATGTAGAGACTCCTAGTTTTAGTCAGACTATAGTTTTATATATTATATTCTTCGATTTTGAGTTTATACTAAACCAAAAAAAATTATCATTCAAGAATTGAATAACTCATCTATTCCATTTGTACCTTAATCGTTGAATTATTTTCATCATGCATCTAAATATAGAGTTTGGAATCACGTACATCATTGTTAGCATTCTTAGTTTTGGCACTCAAAATTTCTATCTCCTCCTGGCAAACATCTAATTTAGCATGATGATCAACTCTTCCTTAAATATAACATTCTTCAATTTCACTTTATTCCCTTATTAAATAATTTACAAGACAACCACAAAAGAATATACTTTGTGATATTGGTAGTCCTCCAACTCTTTTCCTCATATTCATCTAAACTTTCTTCTTCTTTTGAAATTATATTCTTTTTTTTCAGAACATTGTCAAAGTACTTATCCCACCATTCACTTTTTAGAAATTCATCTTTTGGGAAATATCATCATTGTCTTCGTTTTTATCCTAAAACTTATAAGAAACATTATTGCAAAATGACCAATCTTTCCACATCGAAATCATGAAAATAGATGTTTACCATGGAACATTCCTTTTAACCATTGAATATTTGAGGATACAAATTACATTATATCATCCAAAGTTTCCGCCTCAGGACTATCTTCTATAGAGATATTCTTCATGGCCTTGAATGCCACTTATTGGGACATCCCATTTTCCACTTCATCGTTATCATTGTTTCTCATTTCTTATTCTACAAGGGTACTATGTAGGTTATCTAGTGTCAACTCTTTCTAGTCTATTTCATCCAATTCTGAAATTTTATATTGAACCTTGATGGATGTTTTCCCAAGATACGTTTCCAAATATTTATATCCTTAATGAATTCTACAAGACCCTTCATGCCTTCCATAATTAAATTTACCATGTTGATGAATGCATCAACTGTCTCGTTGGAGTTCATTATGATATCCCCATACTTTTTCCACAGAACCTACCTCTTTGATTCATGGACTTTTGGGTCTCCTTCATAAATGATCAACAATTTTTACACATAGTATGTGATGTTTTACAGGACATCACCTTCATATATATCGTATTTGATATGGCCCCCATAAATAATTTTTTCCTTTAGAATCATTATCCAATTTCCTTATTTAAGATATTGATAAATCTCCACTATTTATGTCATATACTATCCATGCATAGATGTTGTGAAGACATCCATTCCTAATAATACAAAATACTGTTGCATCTGATTCGTCCATAGTTGAAAATTATTTACATTGATGATTGGGATGTATTTATGATTGAAAACCATAATTTCTTATTATAAGAGAGAACCTATTACATTCAAACATTCCCCCTAATATGAATTGTTATGTCCACTGGGTCAAATACCTTGAGGGGGTGAATCCGGGTATTATATATTACAATTTATTCCACTTCAGATCATGTTTCATCATTAAACACAACTATCTTATCTCTCATTCCTGTAGAAAATATTGAAAAAAAATTAAATCATGTAGAAGAGACATCAAATATTACATGGTTCACCCTCACTGAGAAATTCCCAATGAGAATACAATGGCGGTGTGATGATGAACCAAATTCACTAATTCTCATTGACATTAATTTGTAGAAGGTTCAAGATAGAAATTTAATTCCCCAACTCACTTCCTTTATAAGGTTTATGGATTCTCACTACATTCCCAATGGTCACTAAAATTGCCTCCATATGTGGCTCACTATTGGGGGAAAGGGTCATTGTCTTCCTCTTCATTCACCCATGGATCTTAGAAACGAATCCACTCATAGTTTACAGACTTGTAGGTCGAACATAGTTTATAGACATGTAGGTCCCTTATTTTTCCTAAATTCCACATTCTCGACTATAAGATGATACTTTTTTGAAGTCCATTTTTCAATAATAGATGAAATTCACCATTCCTCATAATATTATGTATCAAAAATGAATATCGCAAACTGATTTGATGATTTTAAAAGCAACCTAGTGTGTTCTGCGAACCACCTTCTACACCCATGTACTATGTAGCTGGTTTACAATGAGGAATGCTCTTATAAAGACGAATTCCACATCCACAAACCACTCTCAGTCTATTAAGTACAATTTACTTTGTTTTCATGTACCACTTTTGTGTACCGACTCCACAAACCCGGTCACTGAACCACCCTCTTTATGAAAACTATTCATTATTTGTACACCACCTTCACTTATGCCTATGTAAACTTCCATCACATACCTTGTCATCTTCATTCACGTACCAGATATTTCTCCTCTAGGTACCAAGATTCCCCCTCAATGAACGCGTTTCTTCATTGGGGGATCCAGTTCCTCACAAAATATTTTCATGGAATTTATTACATGATCTCTTTCACCCTGCATAGAAATATCCCCTGTGAATCATTTCTCATTCCCAGAATCCCCCACTTATTGTGTCGTCTTCTTCTGGGAAAAACATATTTTACTGGATATAGTTTTTTGCAAAATCCATTTGTGGAATTGATTCCACACAAACCAAATTCTAAATTAGCAACATTCCCAGAGTAAAAAGTTTTATATAATAAATATTTATCTCACCTCTTATCTATGAGATTATCTCTCTAGATATAGGAAAATTTATCCATAGGATCCACTAATCCATGATTTAACAAATCATTGACTTAGAACTTCCTTCACCACATACTGCTTTAGCCACTGTGAACTAAAAGCCTCATGCAATCCGTTTTTATATCTAGTCCATGTATTGTCTATGTTCCTATGTGGTGGTCGCTTCATTATGAAATTTATCACCCAGCCCGTAGACCTCCATCCTTCTATATACTGCACTCATTATCTATATGCCTTCTCCAAGAACCATTTAGTGTTTTTTTTGTTTCTCTTACCATTCATGTTGTCTCGGCCCACGGACAAAAACCATTCCCACTATATTAGAACACCAATGCGAACCATTCCTGTACATGGTATACTGTCTTTGTTCTGAGGTATGCAGATTCCTTAATTTTTCTATTTTCTTCTTATTCATGCATATAATTCACCCCTACGATAAAAACCAATCTTTTCCAAGTAGAAACTCCCAAATTTGTGGCCAAATATTTTAGAAAACAAACGAAAGTTTCAACACATTAAAAAACTACTTTCAACAAAAACCATCAATAATCATTCACGATCATCATGATTTTTGAAGAAACACAATCACACCCAAATCCTACCAAGAAGAAACCTTGATGGATTTTATCCTAATAACTTCCTTCACTTTTTCATTTAATTTTGAAAAATATCCCTTTTGAAAATTGAAAAAAATATTAATTTTCAATAATTATCAAAGTTTCATGAATGTGTAAAATTGAAATAAAAAATTCATATTATATTAGTAAAAACATTCCTGTAATTTTTTAGAAAACATTTTTTTTGAATAAAAATGATATTTTACTGAATAGAAACATAAATATAGTTATATATAAGACCAGTATTTTTGTACCTTGAGTTCCTAAATACAAGAAAATTTTATGAAAAAAATTAATCTCTAGAAATAATCACAGTAGAATAAAATACATTGTATTATTGAGGGATATATCATAAATTTTAACTATTGAAAACCTAATCATAAAAATATTTTAATAAGAAATGAGATTGGAAACTGAATTATCTATAACTTTAGTGACATAAATCGAATCGTCATCAAATAAATAATATTATATTGATTTGAGTATCCATATAATTTTATTGAGAATTGTAATTAATTGTATTCAAGTGGATGATATACAACACATAAAATAATAAATGTTTAATATGAAATGTATCTCAATAATATAAAATCGCGACAGAAATCGCATGCGACATTCATAACATTTGAATATGAGCTTTAGCACAGTTGGCGAGGACTCTTTCAGTGCATCCGGGTGACCCAGGATCAAATCTAAGAGGTGGTATATTTTTGGGGGTATTGTAGTGGTACAATAGAATTACAATCACAGTACTGCGGTAGGAATTATAGAAGTACAATAGCATTACCGTAGCAGGTACTATAGCTAGAATTGTAGCATGTAATAATAGGCACTATATCAGCCTGGTCTATTATCCCGTTTGGCCCTTATGGCCACCGATTTAGCCCCCAGGTCCTTTAAGGCCTTTGGGTCACCTAGTCCTTCCGGTTAGTAAGGCCTTCGGGAAACCTCATGGCCTTCGGGCCACCATAAGTGCAAATTCAAGCTAGACAACCTACGAGGAACATGCTTTAGAAGTGGGATGGGCAAGGAGCTTTCACCATAGAATAATCTAAACATATTTAAAGAACACGAGGGTATGGAATATGACATCAGGACAATCCTTTTCAATGCATGGGAATGCCTTTCCAAACATCCATGTGAAGTTGGAGAGCTAATTTCACGATAATGATGCTAAGGAGGAGCAGTTCTGAGTAGATAGTCTTGGTTGTACGTAATGTTTAGAGGCTATAAGAAATGAATTCCTCTATGTCTTATGGTCCATATAATACTTATTACATCGGGCCTTGTAAGTGCTCCACCTCATCCATTGAAAGTTGGATTATCAAAATCAATAAAAAATGAAGGCCTTCGGGCCATTGGACTTTGGTAACATTTGAGTAATAATATCTACGAAATTATGACCTAAAACTAAACTAAAAAATTCAGTATCCTTTTTATATCCATGATATAACATCTCAATTATTCTTCCTAGACACCTCATAAGTAAATATAGGTGTATAACATATCTTATGTACCAGTGAATATAATTTGAGAAGAAACCCCCTTACCTCGACGTCTATTTTCTCAAAATATTTTTATAATCATGTATAAAATAAATTCAATTTTATTATATTTCTACCAAAAATTAATTTATATACATATAATATCATACATAGTTAATTAATAAAATTTTAGCACCCATTTATTTATAGCTCAGATAGTCATCATTTTTGGCACTTAACTATTCTGTTTTTTCATGAGAATCTCATTTGGGTTGTTTTGGTCCTTGTACATTCATCATGATTCAATCATTTTCATAATTTCTATCATGATTTAAATGTAAAATAAATTCATTATATGTATATTTTGAATCACGTATAATGTTTATATAATGAAAAATTAATTACACCATTCATGGGGATGATAGGTTGTATGTACGTATGAATGCTCCTTTAAATATTTAACCGATTAAGTGAATGAAATGTAAATAACAATTCACTTTTATATAATAATTATTGAATAATTTATATTTATATATAATAAAAATTCATTAGATATATCGTTATTAACATCCAGGTAATGAAAAAATAAAAAACAAATCATATCACTTCATGGAGATGGTGGTCTATAAGTACATAGAATCAACATTATTGTTTTATGATGGACTGGAGTGTACAATTGAGGATAAGATATTATAATTTAATAATTATGATTATATAATTAAAATAATATAAAAACATAAATACCATCAAAATATTTATCCGAATAATATGGGCATGGAGATATAATTTGTTCACTACATAGAGACAATAGTCCACATGTACATGCGTGCAATAGATTCCATTTTTATTTGATGAAATAGGAACATATGTAAAGACCTGTAAATTTCAAGGGAAATTTTATTAATTTACTTTAGTATTTTACGAGTACGCAGTTCTTGATGGAACCTGATTCTGAGGCCCTGTGTTCCCGGAATCAATTTCGGAAGTTTAGCTCGGGTACATTCAGTGAACGAACAAGCGGGTTTTTCAAACTTTTGAACCAGTGCTAGGAATCGAAATCCGAGGGCACCGATGGAATCACAACACTGGTAATTTCTTAGAAGCAGCTTTTCTGGAGTTGTGTTTGAACGGGTGAGGTTATTAAATAAATGTGTTAACTAAAGAATGAAATAAAAATTTGTGCTACAATTTTTATTTCTATTATATGCAGTTATAACCTAGGAATGCAGGTTGGAGTGGGACCCACTACATCCTAACTCCACTTGGTAGAATATTAGTGAAGTGGGGACCACATGAGCCCCACCCCTTCAAAACCCTAAAAACCTCCCTCATGCATTTAATTGTGTAACACACCAGCAACCCCTTTTTAATGACATGTCAACTCTCGAAATTAAATTGTATTATTTAACTCTCTTCAATTAAGTCAATTAATTGAATGTGATCTTTTGAATATCGAAAAGGGTTGGAATGAGTAATAAAATAAGGAAAATACTTATTTTATTTTGGGCTGAATCATTGTGTGGAGGTATTTGGAGAGGAGAGCTCATGTCTTGGAGTTCTTCTTCTTCCTCGGAGATGAACACGAAGAACACCGACACGCTTCTCGATCTTCATTCCGCATCAAGAGAGGGTGACACCACATCCTTCATCGGTCATGCACCGACGATGTACACGGAGCCTCGTTCTGCGACGCCATCTTCCACCACGCCTTCTTCCACGACGCCGTCATCCATGACGCCATCATCTGCAACGCCGTCTTCCGCGACGCCTTTTTTCCACGATGACCATCGTTCTACACCTCCTTGGGGTTGGGGTATATTATTATTAGTGAATATTCTTTTCCATTCATCTTCAATTTCTTTGGGCCGCTTGTTATCAATTTTATGGGAGGAGGTCGAACCGCTCGAACACGGCTGAACCTCCTCCCCCTTTGTTGTTGAATTCGTTGCGGCTCGAACGAAGGCGGCGCGGTACAAGGGAACCATGGGGAAACATAGAGGAACGTGGCGAAGAAGCACAACAACATCGCGTCGTGCTGGAGAACCACGAGGAGGCCGCGGCCGGAGCGGGCCGTGGTGGAGGGGCGCAGCACCGCCGCGCCTTGCCGGTTGGACCAAAGCTGCGGCCTTAGGCCGTGGCGGAGAAGGGGAGGGAGGCCGGAGCTTCCGGCCACCGATGGATAGGAGGCGAGACCGGCTAGTCCCGCGCGTCACACTGGCCGGCCGTTACGGCCGACCAGATCCGAAAACTGGGGGTTTAAACCCCGGGTCATTACAGCAGGAGGACCCCCATGCATGTCCGCCATCCATTAAATGGGGGTGGCGGTTCCCCCCCTTCTGCGCTCACACGGGCGAGGCGCCCGCACCAGGTCGACCGGCCATGGTGGCTGGACCGACAACACCAGGACGGGCCACCCAGGGGGTATTGGGCCGTGTCGGTCCGGGCCCAAAACCCCCTAAAACCGGACAAGTTAGTTAAAATGCCTATAACATGGGCTACAGACATCCGATCGATGCACCGTCAGTTTAGATGCGATCCATGGATCACGAAGGTCGTTTCGGTATATTACACTCAAGGTTTCGGAGAATTTTGGGTATGGCCGGGTTGGTTCGAACACAAAACCAACCGGGGCCTCGGAGCGGAAACACATATAACTTGAGCTCCAGACATCTGAATGACGTTTCATCAACTTTGTTGGATTCCTATTAGTGAGACGGACCTTTTGGATTAATCCTCTCGATTTTTGGACACAATTGGAGTGTGGTCGGGTTGGTTTTGACTTAAAAACCAACCGGGCCCCTGAAAAAAAACCAATAACTCTCAGACCGGGCGTTCGATTGACGCGCCATCTGTCATGTTGAGTTCCTTTTTTTGAGAAGGAACATTGAGATACATCAACCACAGACTACGTGTCTGTTGATATATCGAACCCCTTGGCTCGTGGAGCAGACCCTCCGGGAATTGAGCATGCTCTATGTGGGAACCCTAGAGATGGCTGCGACTGTAACGACGATGATGACAGCACTGAAATCCTCCGTGGGTTCGGCAACGACGACGACTGCACTGAAATCCTCCTTGGGTTCGGCAGCGATGACGACCGTACTGATATCCTCCATGGGTTCAACAGTGATGACTATTGTTCTTGTATCCTATGTGGGTCCGGCAGTACTATTGTTCTTGTTTCCTACTTGGGTCCGGTAGTATTTGACTCTATAATTGTATCCTACGTGGGTCCAACAGAGAGGCTGGTCTAGTATCCTACGTGGTTCCAACAGCTTAGCTGGTCCAGTATCCTATGTGGGTCCCATCTTAGATGAATCAGTGGAAACATCTGATCGTCTCTATCAACTTACGAAGAAGTATACCTGTGTGAACTGAGTCTTGACTTTCATTCATTATTTTCGATATGATTGACTTGATTTCCCATGTGGATTGGGTTGTGCCTTCCTATGTGGATTGGGTTGTACTATTCTATATGGATGTGATCGAACATGGGCTCGGATGTTGGAGCCGAACTGGAATTGATGACTTAGGTATATGTATGGGTATATACCTAAGTAGTGTTGGATATTTCTTTGTGATTGTATCTTTACTTTGTGGATTAACCTTTGTGGATTCTGGGAGACCTTCGGCGGTCTCTTGGTCCCTACTGTGTTGCGTATACTCACCCCTACACGAGCTATGCCCGCACTACGTTGTGTTGGATGCAGATGACGAACATCGATGATCGTGGTTGAGGATTGCGGAGCAAGTCGGTACCTGGAGGTGGACCACTGGGCATGACGTACACGGAGTGGACGGCTGGACTCGATGAGCTGAGGAGGCTATCTGTAACCACCCTTCAGGTGGGATTTCCAGTGGATGGGTTGGAATTACTGCTTTGATTTTCAGTTGTTGTACTTTATTTCCAGTTGTACATTACATTCAGTTTGGATTTGTATTCTAGCCCATTTACATTCCGCACTTACTATTTTAGTCAATTTACTTAGTGTTTACTCCTACTGGCTTACTCTGTGGTGTTGTTTACTTTATAAAGGCAATGCCTTCCCCTTTTTGTCGGTATTTACACCTTGGTTCTAGTCTCTAGCCCTTGGCCTATGGAATGCGGGCTTGGGGTAGTCACAGCACGGGTCCCAAGGACGGGTCGTGACAAATTGGTATCAGAGGTATTCGGTTCTACCGTAGAACTCAGGACTCTGATCTTTCTTCTATGAGAATCAATAGTGTTAAGGTTATTGGGTGTGGTTATCAGTCTAGGGAGTCCATTGTTGGTGAGGTGGCCGACGTATCCGTACACCAGGACCCTGACTTGTGATTTCTGACTCAGTGCACGAAAACATTGATTGCATGTGTGTTTCAAAATCTTTCTTTGTGATTACATTGTGTCAGCTCACCAGGTTTACTATTTTGGTAGTGGTGCACCTGTTCCTTTTCAGGATGACCCCACGATGGAAGCCAGATAGGGTTCCGAGCTTGGTGCGAGACGATAGCCCACCGAGTGACGAGGCCTCGGTGCAGGGCCCTTTTACAGTGGGGGCACCAGTGGTACATCTACCCACCGAGCCACCGATGCCACCAGTCCCAGCCGCTGAGAGTGCACGTCGCCTTAGTGCACTGCACGGGTTTCAGCGTCAGATACTGCCCAGGTTCTGCAGGAAGATGGACCCTCAGGCAGCCGAGGATTGGCTGGAGTCTATAGTTCGAGTTTTATGGTTAGGGGGACACCAGCTGACCTCATGGTGATCCTTATAGTGATCCTCCTGCACGCGGCGGCAGGAAGATGGTGGAGCATGATGCTCCAGGTGCACGACGAGGAATCTCTCCTCTGGAAAAACATTGAGAGCCTATTCTGCTCAGAGATTGTCCCAACCACCCTCATGCGGTGCGCATTCAGGAGCTACTACAGCTGTGGCAGGTGAAACATGAAGGTAGACCAGTACTTGGTGAGATTTACCGATCTCTCATGCTATTCGAAGGACATGGTACGAGACCCATTCTTCTGAGCCCGGACCTTCGAGTAGGGACTGAGGCATGAGATTAGGGCATCGATGATCTCCCTCAGCATTCTGACACAGGTAGGAGTACTGGAGTGAGCCCTTCCCGCAGAGATCTTTCTTGTTGATCCTACACTAGCAGCATGACCTACCGCAGGGCATCACATTGCAGAGTCTTCTACAACTGGAATTCGACGGAAGTCACAGGGGTCCAGGCGGACCAGACCAGTAGGCGAACGACCTCAAGACATTGTCTCAGAGGTGTGGGGAACACGGCGCAGAGCCAGCCTTCCGAGGAGGAGACAGTTCTATGCATGCGGTGGGCAGGGACACATGGATCGTGACTGCCCAACCCGTCATGCAGAGGAGCAGCAGATGGTTGAGGGACCACCCAGGCATAGGCATTGGGTCGACCGTGGTGGTCCGCAGGGAGTAGGCGGACGAGGCAGAGGAGCTGGCCGAGCAGCAGGTGGCGGGTGATGGTTTGAGTCCTTACCACCACCACCACCACCAGGAGGCCCACCCCGACCACAGGGAGCTGGCGGAAGAGGTAGGCTCAGCTTCATGCAGCGGAGGCCTACGACTACGGCGCACTAGAGATGATTCGAGGTACTATTTGTGTCTATACCACCTCTGATTTAGTTCTTATAGACACATGATCGAGTCATTCTTTTATTTATTATTCCCGTATTTGGAGCTCGGAGATTCAGACGGAGCTATTGGCTCTATCCTTATGGCTGTAGACTCTTACGGGAGTAGACTCGACCATTACGCACTGGTGCCGACAGTGTGAGCTTACTCTAGGAGGCGAGATCTTCGATTGGGATCTTAATGTAGCGGAGTCGAGGTCTTACGACGTCATCCTGGGCATGGATTCGTTATCTACAGTCCATGCGAAGATCGACATTATTAGGCGCAAGGTGCGGTGTGTTCACACCGATGGGAGCAGGTCCACCTTCAACGGTGAGAAGGGGGCCTTTGTAGTGTAGGATGGACTCATGTAGAGGATAGGACAGCCCATCACTCATCAGTTGGCTAGCCTCATCCTAGGAGCAGTTGATGTGCGGAGTCCGAGTTTTCCTGTAGTGGTGGATCAGTATGCAGACGTTTTTCATGACGACGTTCCAGGACTACCTCCTCGCAGAGAGGTAGACATTTATATTGAACTATACCCTAGGACATCCCTAACATCCACTCCAGCATATCGGATGGCCCCTGCTGAGCTATAAGAGCTACAGCTACATTTGGAGGACTTGCAAGGCAAGGGATTCATCGAACCCAGTGTTTCACCCTGGGCTTCCCCGATTTTGTTCACCAAGAAGGTGGACGAGAGCTTGAGACTGTGTGTCGACTATCGTCGCCTGAACCAGGTGACCTTGAGGAACATGTATCCACTACTGAGGATTGAAGACCTCTTCGATCAGCTCAAGGGAACACTGTGGTTCTCAAAGATAGACCTCAGGTCAGGCTAGAATCATCTCAGAGTTCGGGATGAGCATGTGTAGAAGACGGCCTTTAGATGTCGGTATGACCACTATGAGTTCCTGGTTATGACTTTTGGCATAACCAACGCTCCAAAAGTGTTCATGATTCTCATGAATAGGATCTTTCATCCTTACCTCGATCGATTTGCCATGGTCTTCATCGACAACATATTGATATACTCGAACACTAAGGAGGAGCACGCCTACCACTTGCGGGTTGTACTGAACATACTCTGAGAGCACCATATTTATGGTAAGCTCTCGAAGTGTCAGGTCTGGTTACGTGAGGTCCAATTCTTGGGACACGTCATCTTTGAGGCGGGAGTTGCGGTTGATCCTGTGAAGATCGAGGCAGTCCTAGCTTGGGAGACAACCAGGAGTGTGACGGAGGTGCGGAGTTTCTTGGGGCTAGCTGGGTACTACCAGAGATTTGTGCCAGACTTCTCCAAAGTTGCGGAACCACTTTCAGCTTTGACGAAGAAGGGGAAACCCTTCATCTGGTCTGATAGATGTCAGCAGAGCTTCCAAGAGCTGAGGCAGAGATTGTCCAGCGCACCTATCTTGAGGCTACTAGATGAGGGATTAGGTACGTAGTATACTGCGATGCATCAGGGACTAGACTCGGATGTGTCCTGATATAGGAGTGGGTAGTAATCGCATATGGATCATGTTATTTGAGGCAGCATGAGCAGAACTATGATACCCATGACCTGTAGTTAGCAGTAGTGGTCTTCTCTATGAAGATGTGGCGACACTATCTGATTGATGAGCACTTTACAGTCTACTCTGACCACCAGAGTCTCAGGTACATCTTCTCGCAGAAGGACCTAAACCTGAGACAGCGGAAATGGCTCTAGTTCCTCCAGGACTATGACTTTGAGTTAGTCTATACTCCTAGAAAGAGGAACATAGTAGCTGATGCTCATAGCATGAGGACGGGCATTCAGCTACTTGGGGAGGTGACGAAGCAGCTATTCTCTTTGTATATATCCTTCATGGATAGAGATGGAGCAAAATTTCTTCAGTCACTCACAGTCACCCCTCCACTACTGTTGTTGGTCAGAGAGGCATAGCGTGGGGACGCTGACTATGAGACGCAACGTGCACAGATTTCCACAGGACATGCACCTGATGGATATTCTATGGGGGGAGAGTACTTCATCGTTTTCAGGAGGACGTACCAAGGTACCATCTGCTTTACAGGAGGAGGTTCTAAGAGTGTTCCACACTTCCCTTTTAGCGGTACATACAGGAGTGGCGAAGATGTACTAGGATTTTAGACGACAGCAGTGGTGGCCAGGTATTAAGAAGGTTGTGGCGGAGTTCATTTCTCGATGCCTCACCTGCCAGTAGGTGAAGGCGGAGCACCAGGTACCGGCAGGCTTAGCACATCCCTTGGAGGTCCCAGAGTGAAAGTGGGTGGGATATCTATGAATTTTTTGACTGGACTTCCACGTACTTCTAGAGGTCATGACTCCATTTGGGCGATTGTCGACAGACTCACCAAGTCATCCCACTTCTTACCCATCAGAGAGTAGGGCTCAGTAGAGAGCTTGGGACGTCTCTACGTTCAGGAGATTGTGTGGCTTCATGGTGTTCCATCATCTATCATCACTGATCGATATGCTCTCTTTACTTCCCGTCTTTGGAAGGTGTTGCAGGAGGCATTCGGGACGCATCTACATCTGAGTACCACCTTTCACCCTCAGACGGATGGTCAGACAAAGAAGACCATTCAGTCTCGCGACGACATGCTCCATGCATGTGTCCTCGACTTTGGTGACAGCTAGGAAGATCGCCTACCCGTGGTGGAGGTTTCGTACAACAACAGCTACCACTCCACCATCAGGTTGGCACCATACGAGGAATTGTAGGACCGACCTCGCAAATCACCTCTGTGCTGGATAGACCCAAGGGAGTTAGCACTTGTGGGACCAGAGATGGTCCAGGCCACGACAGAGAAGGTCCATGTCATCCAGGAGCGGATAAGGATAGCCTAGATCCAACAGAAGTCTTATACTGACAGGAGGCGGAGACCACTAGAGTTCGAGGATGGTGACCACGTTTTCTTGCGTGTCTCGCCTCGATGTGGATTACGGAGATTTGGCTGGGGTGACAAGTTATCTCCATGTTTTGTGGGACCATTCTAGGTTCTCAGCAAGATAGGCGAGGTGGCTAATCACCTGGCTCTACCACCTCAGTTGCATCGGGTGCACGACATCTTCCATGTATCTCAGCTAAGGAGATACATGCATGACCCGACACATATAATCGACCATGGGAAGCTTGAAATTGATGATGGGGTGACTTTTGCGGAGGTCCCAGTGGAGATCGAGGATCGATAGGAGCGGGTCCTACGTGGGTGGTTGATTCCTCTAGTGCGCATCATATGGCCGCACGGGAACCTCTGGGTGAGCACTTGGGAGCGGGAGGCTCAGATGAGTGCTCAGTACCCTCATTTGTTCACCTAGTTTGTGATGTATCGTTACGTGGACGTAAATTCCTGAGGTTGGAGTAATGTAAAGACCTGTAAATTTCAAGGGAAATTTTTTCTTAATTTTCATTTGGATTTTACGAGTATGCAGTTTTTGACAGCACCTAATTTCGAGGCCCGGTGTGCCCGGAATCAATTTCCGAAGATTAGCTCACGTACGTTCAGTGAAGGAAAGAGCGGGTTTTTCTAACTTTTGTACCAGTGCTCATAATCGAAATCTGAAGGCACTGATGGAATCGCAGCGCCTGTAATTGCATAGAAACCCATTTCTTGGAGTTGCATTTTCTCTAGTGAGGATATTAAATAAATGGGTTAACTAAAGAATGAAAAAAAATTGTGCTACAATTTTTATTTCTATTCTAAGTAGTTATAAGCAAGGAATGGAGGTTGGAGTGGGACCCACTACATCCTAACTCCACTCGGTAGGATATTAGTGAAGTGGGGCCCACACAAGCCCCACCCCATCAAAACCCTTAAAACCTCCCTCGTGCATTTAATTGTGTAACACACCCGCAACCCCTTTTTAATGACATGTAAACTCTCGAAATTAAATTTGATTATTAAACGCTCTACAATAATGTAAATTAATTGAATGTGATCTTTTGAATTTCAAAAAGGGATGTCATGAGTAATAATGTAAGGAAACCCCTTATTTTATTATTGGTTGAATTTTTGTGTGGAGATATTTTGTGAGGAGAGCTCATGTTTTGGAGTTCTTCTTCATCCTCGGAGAAGAACGCGAAGAACACTGACATGCTTCTCGATCTTCTATCTGCGTCAAGAGAGAAGGACACCACATCCTTCCTCTGGCATGCACTGATGATGTATACGGAGCCTCGTTCCATGATGTCGTCTTCCACCATGCCGTCTCCCGCAACGCCGTCTTCCACGACACCGTCCCCCGCACCACCATCTTCCGTGACACCGTTTGTCCGCGACAACTATCGTTCGACAAATCCTTGAGGTAGGGGTTAATTTTTGTTTGTGAATATTCATTGCAGTTCATCATCAATTTCTTTGGGCCACATGTTATCAATTTAACGGGAGAAGGTCGGACTACCCGAACATAGCCGAACTTCGTCCCCCTTTGTTGTTGAATTTGTTGTGGCTCGAACGAAGGCGACATGGTGCAACAACAACGCGCAAAAACAAAGAGGAACTCGGCAATGAAGCACGGCACTGTCGCGCCCTGCTGGAGAACCACGAGGAGGCCGTGACCGGAGTGGGGTCGTGGTGGAGGGGAGCGGCGCCATCGCACCACGTGGCGCCGGCTGAACCATAGTCGCGGAAAAGCAGGGGAGGGCGGCTGGAGCCGCCGGCTGCCGGTGCATAGGAGGTCGGACCGGCTGGTCCCGCGTGACACACTGGTCAGCCATTACGGCCGGCCTGATCTGAAAACCAGGGGTTTAAACCCCCGGTCATTGCAGTAGGCGGACCCCCCCTGCGGGTCCGCCTTCCGTTCGAATGGGGTGGCCGTCCCCCCCCCCCCCCCTCCACGCTCACGCGGCGCGCGACGCCCGCACCGGGCCGACCGGCCGCGTCGGGCTAGGCCTCCCACGCCGGGCCTTGCCTACTGGGTCGGGCCGCACCAGTTGGGCCGGTTCGTTCCCTAATGGGTCCGACCCGGACCTGGTTAGGTTCAACCCGGTTCGGGCCGCCCCAAGGGGTCTTGGGCCGGGTTGGTTCCGGCCCAAAACCTCCTAAAACCAGACATGTTTGTTTAAATTCCCGTAACATGGGATACGGACCTCCGGTTGACGTACCATCAGTTGCGATGTGATCCTTGGATCGAGACGGACGTTTTGGTATATTACACACAAGGTTTCAGAGAGCTTTGGGTATGGCCGAGTTGGTTCGAACACGAAACCAATCGGGCCCTCAGAGCGGAAACACATATAACTTGAGCATCAGACGTCCGATTGACGTGTCGTCGACTTTGTTGGATTCCTCTTAGTGAGACGGACCTTTTGGCTAACTCCGTTCGAGGTTTGGATGCAGTTGGAGTGCAGTCGTGTTGGTTTCGACTTAATAACCCACCGGGCCCCTGGAACGAAAAGGCCAATAACTCTCAGACCGGGCGTCCGATTGACGCACCCTCTGTCACGTTGTGTTCCTTTTGTCGAGACAGAACATTGGGATACATTAACTCTGGACTACATGTCAGTTGATGTATCGACCCCCTTGTATCATGGAGCAGACCCTCCCAGATTCGAGCATGTTGTGTTCGGGATCCCTAGAGCTGGCTGCGACTATGACGATGATGATGACTACACTGAAATCCTCTGTGGGTTCGGAAGCGCCGACGACTGCACTGAAATACTCCGTGGGTTCGGTAGCGATGACGACGGTACTGAAATCCTATGTCGGTTCGACGACGATTACTACTATTCTTGTATCTTATGTGGGTCTGGCAGTACTGCTGTTCTTTATGCTACGTGGGTCCGGCAGTATTTGACTCTATACTTGTATCCTACGTGGGTCCGACAGAGAGGCTGGTCTAGTATCCTACGTTGGTCTGACAGCTTAGCTGGCCTAGTATCCATAGTGGGTCCCAGATTAGATGAATCAGTGGCTACATCTGATCATCTCTATCACCTTACGAATAAGTATACATGTGTGAGCTTAGTCTTGTCTTTCAATCATTATCTTCGATATGATTGACTTTCTTTCCTATGTGGATTGGTTTGTGCTTTCCTGTGTGGATTGGGTTGTACTATTCTGTGTTTATGTGATCGAACATGGGCTCATATGTTGGAGCTTAACTGGAATTGATGACTTAGGTATATGTATGGGCACATACCTAAGTTGTATTGGATGTTCCTTCGTCATTGTATCTTTCCTTTGTAGATTATCCTTTGTGGATTCTGGGAGACCTTCGGGGTCTCGGGGTCCCTACTGAGTAAAGTATACTCACCCTTTCGTGGGCTATACCCACACCACGTTGTGTTAGATACAGACGACGGAAAACACTGATCGTTGTTGAGGCTTGTGGAGCAAGTCGGTACCTGGAGGTGGACCATTGGGCGGGACGTACCCGGAGTGGACGGCTGGACCCGAGGAGCTGAGGAGGCTATCTGTACACACCCTTCAGGTGGGATTTCCAGTGGACGGCTCGGCGTTTCTGCTTTACTTTTCAGTTGATGTACTTTCTTTCCAGTTGTACTTTACTTTCATTTTGGGTTTGTATCCTGGCCCATTTACTTTCCGCACTTACTATTGTACTCAGTTTATATAGTGTTTACTTCTCCTGGATTACCCTATGGTGTTGTTTACTTTATAAAGTCAACGCCTTCCCCTTTTTGTCAAGATTTATGCCTTGGTGATATTCACCTGCCCCTGGCCTATGGAAGGAAGCCTTGGGGTAGTCAAGACACGGGTCCCGAGGACGGTTCGTGACAACATATTAGTGGTCTGATAATAAAAATGACATTTATTTATATTCTAGATATTGAATATATTATTTTATGATTAATACCATAGATTTAGAATATGGATAAGAATAAATAAAATGAAAATGGTCTAGAAAAATGTTTAACCTTTCTTTGTAAGTCCTCATTTAGAACCCTTCTTTAGGACCCATCAAATGGTATTATTTGAGCACAAAACCCTATAAATTTTTTTAATTATTATTATAATATTATTATTTCGTTTTTTCTCATATAAGAGTGGTCAATATGGTGTAATGAAAAGATAAAAGGGCTGAACTTTTATAAAAGAGTGAAATTTCACACTTGAAAATACTATAACAATTAAAAAATAACTTATTATCTTCTAAAATATATTAAAATATAATTTTATTTGAATAAATAATTTCTATGGTCAAAATATCATCTTTTTTTAAAATTAAATAGATTTTGAATTAATTATAAACACTTGTTTTTTGTAAAAAAATTAGTTAAATAATTTAATCATTAACTATATAAGAAATGTTTTTCAATATTATGCATTTTAATTTTATGTATAACTTCACAATTAAATAATAAATGGTTAATGTGTTAAATTTTTGAACATTTATCATCCTAATTATATTTTTTTATGACTCTTATAAATTTTATATAATTAACTAAAATATTTTTTTACATAAAATACTGTTAATGTCATTTTTCAAATTATTTATTAAATTTAAATTTAATTTCATAATGAGAATAATGGAATTAGAATATAATCCTTTCAAAAATAAAAAATATTTTATATTTTCCTAGAAAAATATATGATGAAAATAATTCTCCCACATTTTATTACATTTGATTGTGTTAAAATAATTTATTTTATAATATGATTGATTGAATAAATATTATGTTGGCGTTCTATATGAATTTTTAGTACTAATTAAATAAACAAAAATTATAATTCAATTTATAAGAATAAAAATGTGATTATTATTTAAAATAAAAAAATCTAATAAAATTTTCCTTTATTCTATCATGATGTAAAAAATCAATGAAATTGATTTCAGGAAAGTCACCATTTTTAATTTTTTACAACAAATAGTTTAAATTTCTTATGAAGGAAAATATTCACCTATATAAAGTATATTTTAATTTGGGATGTATACGGTCTAATTTCTTATTTACAATGAAATAATGATATTTTTTTAGATAATTAAGAAATATTAACTCCAGGTTTTAACAATGTTTTACCGAATTTACCCTTATTGTGGTATCAATTATTTACCATGATTAATATTTAGATTATCTAAAAAGAAAAAAATCATAGTAAATTTTTTTAACATAATTATTTCAAATATAGTTTCCATTTTTCAAAATTTAATCTACTAAATTATAAAAAATTATTTTCAATATATTTCTCTAAAATCGAATGAAAATTATTTTTTTTATAACTATATGTTTTAAGAAAAAAACTATCTTTATTGATTTATAGAATATTGTTTATTAAAATGGAATTAATCAAATTTCCCTAAAACAATTTGGTCATTTTTTACTTTGAGAAAAAATCAAAAAGGTAATGTGACTTTTAAATTTCTTAATTTAATAAAATGAAATGTCATTATTTGAAAATTGATATATCTCACCGTTTAGTGAAATAACACTCATTTATTGAAAATTGAAAAGATTAACACTAAGTTAATTTTTGACATGATAATTTCAATGATTTTGTTGATTTTAAGGATTATATTCTGTAAAATTTAAATAAATGAATTATAATTTACATGTGCATAATGCAAAAAAACCATTTTTTAAAAAACAAATACTTTTTCAAGCATATAATGATATTTCTAAAATTTTATTTATTATTTAATAAGAATTAATCTTTAAATATTTTTTGTCATACCATTATAAATATTTTTCAAAATTAATTAACTCATATTCATACCACTCAATTCACCAACTATTTTAAAATTTTCATATTTAAATAATTATATTTTTATATTATATCCCAATTTTCATAAATCTCAATGTCTCTTCTTATGAAATATATGAGGATTATTGATCATTTAAATTAAGTTTTATAGGTATAAAATACTCCAAATATGAAAATTGTCCCCAGAAAACATTATCATGATCATGAATGATTCTGTATTTGAAAAAAAATATAGTGAAATTTGACATCATAAATATAAATAATAAAAGATATTTTAAAAAGGGAATTCAGTAAATATAATGTAACACCCCGAGCTTCCACGATACGCTTCTCATTCAATAATGCAATAGCTTGCATTGTACGCAACTTCGAGTTCTAACAAACCGCGACTAATCAATGTAGCCGTTATGAATAGTAATAACCACTTTTTAAAATTATAGAAATTTTATATTTCAAAATGGACTTCATTTTTGGATTCGGAATATCGAAATTAGCCTATGTTGAATTTTTGATATTTTTCTGAGAACTTCTAATTTTTTTATGAATAGTGAAAAATACTTAAAACAAATTTTTAATCATAATAATTTACTGTGACAAATTTTACTATTTAGTGGCTTTAAGGTATAATTAGAATATATTTTTACCATTTTATCCAATGGTGGTCATTAGAATTAATTTAACATTGAAATTGGACATAAACAATTGCCAATCTTTTGATATAAATTGTTTCTTAAAAACACGCTATTTGTCGTAACAGCGGGAATTAATTATAAAATTAATTAATGCAACATATATGTTTGGAATTTTTTAAAATAGACATCATTTTTGAATTCGGAATATCAATTATAGCTTAGGGTGAAATTTTGGCCTTGTTCTGAAAAACTTCAATTTTTGATTAATAGTGAAACCACTAAGTGGTAGTTAAATAACTAATTTTTCGTTTAAATAAAATATTACCACTTCTGTGATTTGATTTTCAAAAATCCGACAGACATGGTTGTCATTAAGAAGTAAAATGTGGTTCAATGAGATTAAAATAATTTTTTGGTGAATAGTAACTTTTATGTTCTTAATCGCGATTAGAGGTAATTAGTGTAGTTTAAGGTAAAAACAATGTTTTAATAATATGATATGAGCTTGACACTTGTCCTACTCCTATTGGATGAGTCATTTCCGGCCAACACAACCCATGGGTCAACTTGGGGACCCCATGGAGCCACTTTAGTTGGAAAATGACATTAATATATATTTATTTAATGTTAAAATTAAATTGACACAAACATGAGTTGTTTTACTAAAACAGTTTTTAAGTGGGGTTACACAAGTACAAATTTTGATTATAAATATTCATTAGAAAGATAAAAAGATTTCCTACATCATAGTATTTTTTTATAATTTTTAGACATTAAATAAATTAAATTATTTATGACATCATGATGATGTAGTGATGACCTCATTATTTAATGATTTAAATAAAATGGAACGATAATGTAAAATCCAAAGCGTGCACTTGTCAAACATCTATTGGATGAGTAGATTTCGAACCCTTATCATCTTATACTCGAATTATATAAGTGTGGGACCTCTAAAATCCAAAACTCATTTTATAATAAAGTGACTTTTCTTTACTTTCCAAGAGTGCCCCTCCTCTCCACTTATAAAAGCCCCCACCTCTCCCACCTCATTTACACTTTCAAGCCATTTGGCTCGGCCAACCTCTTCCCAAATACTCTCCCAACTTCCCCCTCACACTCCTAGAAGCCTCACTTTGGGCCGAACTCTTCCCAAGGAAGCCTTTGGCTCAAATCAAAAAGAGTTACCCGATTTTGAGGTAATGTCTTCTCTAATGTTGTTTTGTTTTATTTTTCTTCTCCAACCCCCTAAAATCATTTTATTCATTTCTTTTGTAACAACACCAGTATCCTAAATATACTAGGATGTTGTTATAAGAAGGATTATAGCTACACTTACACACACCTACATCAAATGGTTAAAGGACATAAGGTTTCTGTGGATGTCGAATTTCTGCCTCACGAAACGATGATTGTTCAACACTCATATAACACCTTCAAATGTGGCCATTAAGATGTCACTATTTTTATATATGATATATTATATGTTTATGTTTTACTTATGCTTCTGTATTTCTCATTTATGTCATACTTTATGATTTCCATTATGGGTAAAATGCGATAATTTTATTTTAGGAAGTGCGGACTACCGCCCCCTCAAAGTGATTTGAATCGTTAATGCCATATGTGGGATGTATAAAGGATGGAGTAAATGGTATTATACACTATATTATAATGTAATTATATTATAAATTTATATCATTATTATTTCATTCCATTAAATACGAAAAAGAAATGAAAGTAGCGTTCATGCGTACGTACGGCTTACCGTCTACATGAACGGTGCATTTCATTTCTTACCTCTAAATGTTACGTGACATTATGAATGAATGTATATACTGTATATATATGATATATATGACATATAAATCATGAATATAATTCTGGAGATAATGGATATTCTACCACATAAACAACTTGTAATTATAAGAAGTTTATTGTTGACTCAAGTACCAAACATCGACAAAACGACCATTATTAACTTAAATAATTAAATAATGTTCATAACATGGTAATAAGTGATATAAATGGAATAATGAACATGAAAAAGGTTCTTAAGTAAATATAAATTATCTCTAGTTTATTATTCAGGAGGTTAAAGAATGGTCGAGCCAGGACAAGACGCAAGGTAAGGGAATTTCTTAACCTAATTTTCATTCTTTGGGTGAATCTCCTACTTTCAAATTATGTCATGATATTATTATTTCTTATTTTGTATTCTTTATGTTTACCTATAGTGAAAACACATAATAGATATATTTTATTTTAAAATTGATATTTTTAAGGACTTCGTCTCAATCTCCTTTCATTGAGGCATATTTGGTTTTATACACAACTTTCTTTTATACGGTGTATAAACCCCTTTGACGTTTACGTTTATTCAAAAGGAATATTTTTCATACGAAGCGTTTTACTAAACGACAAAAAGTGAATGTCTTTCTTTCTGTACTTATGCGGCGACAACGACTTCTCCGCCGTCGTGACCATTATTTGAGTTTCAGCTTCCTCAACAAGCCGTCATTTTTTTTAATGAAAAATAAATACAAAGTTTTAACGTTATTTTATTTTGGTATTGAAAATGGTTTTGAAAGCATTTTTATTATATCAATGTGTTGTATTGATATCTTGTGATTGAAATGTGGAAATGTTATGTTTTCCTTTATGCATGTTTTATGTGATATGATTATGTTATGGTTTATGATATGTTTAAACCTATTCATATGAGGATTGTATTGGACTTAATAAGTGATGGGTGGAGCCCACTATAGCTCCTCGATGCATCGGCAGGTCTCATGAGACAAACTAGTGTCTTGGCATGAGGCCTTGACAAAATCTTATTTGTGGTCTTGGCATGAGGCCTTGTCTACGTGGTTATGATAGTCTGGCATTATGCATTCTATCATTATGAAAGTGGTTATTGATATTGCATGTGATTATTCGACCAGTAGAATATCCATGTGAAGAAGTAAATGGCATTATTTCATTTTACTTTTGCCATATTATGTTGATGTTCAAGTTTAAAAGGATCTTGTTTTAGTCATACATTGCCTTAAATGTTTATGTTTATTTATGAAAGCTTCCGCAATATTGTTATCCTTACTGAGCATCTGAGCTCACCCCTTTCAATGTTTTAATATTTTCCAGGATGTGAAGAAGTATCTTATGAATGACCTGCAGGGATAGTCAGAAGAGGATATGAGTGTGGACTATGAAGACTTTGTTTTTAGTTTTTCACTTTATGATGTAATGTAACATTTATGAATGTATCTAGTGTTTCCAAGGCTACTAAACTAATCGGTCTTTCGAGACATGATCTTTTGTGATCATGACAATGTTACGAAGTAATGCACCGACTCTAGGTAGCTGGGGTCAGGGCGTTACAGTTGGTATCAGAGGCAGTTTAGTAATAACCTTGGATGCTAGATTTAGACAAACTCTGATTAGAGCACGTAGACCTAAGATGAACTTTGAGGATTAGTATAGAAGAACTTCCTAAAAATTTTGGTATTGTAGAGATTTTGTGAGTTTTCCGAGCAATACATCCCTGTCTGGATACGAGCAGGTAGAGGCTAATCTAGCACAAATGTACCTAGGGGTAAAACCCGAAAACACCGCATTGAGCTGGACTCGAACGGGAACTGGTGCACGACAACGGGCCATGCTGCACTCTTGGTTACGACACTCACGGGGGATATGCTTAGGATAATTCTCATTTTCTTTACAAACCACTATGAACGGTTATGAGTATATACTTCCTCAAATAAAACCTTTTTATGATTATGGATTATATCCATAAATAGTTCAATATATGTTAAGTATTTTACAAGTATGTAATTATGTATTATGATTTATAAACCAATCTAGTTTATTCCATTGTTTAGAAATGGCGCCTAGTAGAAGGAATGGAAACTGTATCAATGCATGCACTCCGTGTAGGGATTTCCCTCCTGCTCAAGATAATTATTGTGGAGCTGGAGATACAACTGGTGCTGATCAACTTATTACCATACTGGGAAAACTCACTCAGGTTATGAATAATAACCTTACTCGTATGGAGCACCCTGATCCGAAACGTGGAGGATCAATGTTAGACCTCTTCATGAGGCAACAACCACCAACCTTCAATGGGAGTAAAAATCCTATAGTAGCTGAGCAATGGATAAATTCCTTAGAGAAAATATTCCATGCCATGGGGAGTAGTAAAAGGGAGAAGGTTGTCATGGCAGTTTACCTCCTCACTGTAGATTCCAATCAGTGGTGGTCGCTGATTCAAAACACAAAGGAAGATGATGACGTATCGAATATGGAATGGAGGGAGTTCAAAGAGCTTTTCTTAGAAAAATACTTTCCTCGTGACCATCGAGCAGATATGGAATGAAAATTTCTGAGTCTGAGGCAGAAGGAGGATGAGAATGTCGCAAAGTATGAGGCTAACTACAAGGTTAGTGAGGTATGCTGCCGATTATATACGTAACCCAAGGAGTAAGATTGATCGTTTCGTTGATGGGTTACAACCATTTCTCCATCGATCTTTAGTATCACAATCCTTCTCTTCATACGAAGATATTGTCTCGTGTGCTATCAAGACAGAAAAGGAATTATCTAAGTCTTATGACAACAAAGTAAAGAAAGAGAAGAAGAGAACGGTGGAACAAGAGACAAATAAAGGGAAAAAGGGAAAGAAGGATTTTCCATTATGTGATAATTGTGGGAAGAATCACCCTGGTACGTGCCTAAAAGGAATGTGAGTTTGTTATAAATGTGGAGAAAAGGGTCACCGGGCTCGTGATTGCAAGGGAAAGAAAGAGGCTGTCAATGTTGAATGCTACAATTGTAGGGAAATGGGGCATTATGCAAATGAATTTCCTAAGCGTCAGGGAAACATACCTCAGAAAAGGCCAAGGGATCAAGGACAATCTTATGCTATTACTACAGTTGAAGCAGAATAACTAATGTATTGGTGCTTTTGGACTCATGGATTATATTCGGGTTATTAGAATAATGTGATATATATATAAGGATTGTACTGCAGTACATGTTGATTTCAGAAAGGTTTTAATATGATGAAGGTAATCATATTTTTAGTATGTGACAAAAGAGAAACTTTAATTTGTTTGGGGAATCTGTTGTTACAATTGATTTTGGAATTTAGAGACCTTTTAGAGAAAGTCTGGACAGAGGTATTTTGGATAACTATAAGGTTGGAATGGATTAATTTGAACTTTAGATAGTATTGTTTAAAGTTAAAACATTTATGAAGATTATTTTTGGAATAGTATAGTACTATATTTTTAGGAAAAGGACAACCTGCAGGGTGGGGCATAACCCGTCCCGTCAGACAAAGCTGCAGGAATCGAACCCACAATCATGGTGCGACAGGCCTTTATTTCCTACCACTAGCCTACAAGAAGTCCCTGGTTATTACAAAATAATATTACTAATCTAAATGGTATGTGTTAACATTTGGAACCTTATACAATTAGGATAAGTATAATATTTTTGAGTTCTATTATCTTTTTTAGTGAAAGATGAGTTGAAGGTTGAAACTCTAATTGTCAAGCATAAATATATATATACCTATCTCTTATTCAATGAATAAATTAATTCTTAAACTTTAATAAAGGGATATTTAAACAAAAAAATGTGTTATCCTAATACCTTATGTCTTGTTGAACTGATGATATTTTAAATCAACATAGATTGAAGGCTTTGAGGCCCTCAATTTGACAGTTGATTGTGATTGATGACCTCAATCACTCCCTACAAATATTTACATTTTTCCTCCACTTATATGTCTCTAATTGCCACCAATGTTCTCCTAATCGAGATCATAATTTGGTGGTGACTTTTTCATTTCCCTTTCCCTCTTATTAAGGATAAATTTTATTAATCTTATTTCCGATGTGGGTTTTCCTCAAAGGTATTTTCTCTTTTCAACCTTTCATTTTGAAAGAAAAATTTCAAATTGCGAGGACGCAATTTATTGAAGGAGGGGAGAATGTAACACCCCGAGCTTCCACGATACGCTTCTCATTCAATAATGCAATAGCTTGCATTGTACGCAACTTCGAGTTCTAACACACCGCGACTAATCAAAGTAGCCGTTATGAATAGTAATAACCACTTTTTAAAATTATAGAAATTTTATATTTCAAAATGGACTTCATTTTTCGATTCGGAATATCGAAATTAGCCTATGTTGAATTTTTGGTATTTTTCTGAGAACTTCTAATTTTTTTATGAATAGTGAAAAATACTTAAAACAACTTTTTAATCAAAATAATTTACTATGATAAATTATACTATTTAGTGGTTTTAAGGTATAATTAGAATATATTTTTACCATTTTATCCAATGGTGGTCATTAAAATTAATTTAACATTGAAATTGGACATAAACAATTGCCAATCTTTTGATATAAATTGTTTCTTAAAAACACGCCATTTGTCGTAACAGTGGGAATTAATTATAAAATTAATTAACGCAACATATATGTTTGGAATTTTGTAAAATAGACATCATTTTTGAATTCGGAATATAAATTATAGCTTAGGGTGAATTTTTGACCTTGTTTTGAAAAACTTCAATTTTTGATGAATAGTGAAACCACTAAGTGGTAGTTAAATAATTGATTTTCCGTTTAAATGAAATATTACCACTTCTGTGATTTGATTTTCAAAAATCCGACAGACATGGTTGTCATTAAGAAGTAAAATGTGGTTCAATGAGATTAAAATAATTTTTTGGTGAATAGTAACTTTTAAGTTCTTAATCGCGATTAGAGGTAATTAGTGTAGTTTAAGGTAAAAACAATGTTTTAATAATATGATATGAGCTTGACACTTGTCCTACTCCTATTGGATGAGTCATGGCCGACCAAGACAACCCATGGGTCAACTTGGGGACCCCATGGAGCCACTTTAGTTGGAAAATGACATTAATATATATTTATTTAATGTTAAAATTAAATTGACACAAACATGAGTTGTTTTACTAAAACAGTTTTTAAGTGGGGTTACACAAGTCCAAATTTTGATCATAAATATTCATTAGAAAGATAAAAGGATTTAATACATCTTAGTACTTTTTTATAATTTTTAGACATTAAATAAATTAAATTATTTATGACATCATGATGATTAAGTGATGACGTCATTATTTAACGATTTAAATAAAATGGAAAGATAATGTAAATTCCAAAGCATACACTCGTCAAAAATATATTGGATGAGTAGATTTAGAACCCTTATCATCTTATCCTAAAATTATATAAGTGTGGGACCTCTGAAATCCGAAACTCATTTTTTAATAAAGTGACTTTTCTTTACTTTCCAAGAGTGCCCCTCCTCTCCACTTATAAAAGGCCCCCCACCTCTCCCACCACATTTACACTTTCAAGCCATTTGGCTCGGCCACCCTCTGCCCAAATACTCTCCCAACTTCCCCCTCACACTCATAGATGCCTCAATGTGGGCAGAACTCTTCCCAAGGAAGCCTTTGTTTCAAATCAAAAAGAGTTACCCGATTTTGAGGTAATGTCTTCTCTAATGTTGTTTTGTTTTATTTTTCTTCTCCAACCCCCTAAACTCTTTTTATTCATTTCTTTTGTAACAACACCAGTATCCTAAATATACTAGGATTTTGTTATAAGAAGGATTATAGCTACACGTAAACACACCTACATCTAATGGTTAACGAACATACGGTTTCGGTGGATGGCGAATTTCTGCCTCACAAAACGATGATTGTTCAACACTCATATAACACCTTCAAAGGTGGCCATTAAGATGTAAATATTTTTATAAATTATATATAATATGTTTATGTTTTACTTATGCTTCTGAATTTCTCATTTATGTCATACTTTATGATTTCCATTATGGGTAAAACGCGATAATTTCATTTTAGGAAGTGCGGACTACCGCCCCCTCAAAGTGATTTGAATCATTAATGCCATATGTGGGATGTATAAAGGATGGAGTAAATGGTATTATACAATATATTATAATTTAATTATATTATAAATTTATATCATTATGATTTCATTCCATTAAATACGAAATAGAAATGAAAGTAGCGTTCATGCGTACGTACGGCTTACCGTCTCCATGAATGGTGCATTTCATTTCTTACCTCTAAATGTTACGTGACATTATGAATGAATGTATATACTATATATATATATGATATATATGACATCTAAATCATGAATATAATTCTGGAGATAATGGATATTATACCACATAAACAACTTGTAATTATAAGAAGTTTGTTGTTGACTCAAGTACCAAACATCGACAAAACGACCATTATTAACTTAAATAATTAAATAATGTTCATAACATGGTAATAAGTGATATAAATGGAATAATGAACATGAAAAAGGTTCTTAAGTAAATATAAATTAACTCTAGTTTATTATTCAGGAGGTTAAAGAATGGTCGAGTCAGGACAAGACGCAAGATAAGGGAATTTCTTAACCCAATTTTCAATCTTTGGGTTAATCTCCTACTTTCAAATTATGTCATGATATTATTATTTCGTATTTTGTATTCTTTATGTGTAACTATAGTGAATACACATAATAGATATATTTTATTTTAAAAATGATCTTTTTAAGGACTTCGTCTCAATCTCCTTTCATTGTGGCATATTTAGTTTTATACACAACTTTCTTTTATACGGTGTATAAACCCCTTTGACTTTTACGTTTATTCAAAAGGAATCTTTTTCATACGAAGCGTTTTACTAAACGACAAAAAGGGAATGTTTTTCTTTCTGTACTTATGCGGCGACAATGACTTCTCTGCCGCCGTGACCATTATTTGAGTTTCGGCTTCCTCAACAAGCCATCATTTTTTTTAATGAAAAATAAATACAAAGTTTTAACTTTCTTTTATTTTGGTATTGAAAATGGGTTTGAAAGCGTTTTTATTATATCAATGTGTTGTATTGATATCTTGTTATTGAAATGTGGAAATGTTATGTTTCCTTTATGCATGTTTTATGTGATACGATTATGTTATGGTTTATGATATGTTTAAACCTATTCATATGAGGAATGTGTTGGACTTAATAAGTGATGGGTGGAGCCCACTATAGCTCCTCGATGCATCGGCAGGTCTCATGAGACAAACTAGTGTCTTGGCACGAGGCCATGACAAAATCTTATTTGTGGTCTTGGCACGAGGCCTTGGCTACGTGGTTATGATAGTCTGGCATTATGCATTCCATCATTATGAAAGTGGTTATTGATATTGCATGTGATTATTCGACCAGTAGAATATCCATGTGAAAAAGTAAATGGAATTATTTCATTTTACTTTTTCCATATTATGTTGATGTTCAAGTTTAAAAGGATCTTTTTTTAGTCATACATTGCCTTAAATGTTTATGTTTATTTATGAATGCTTCTGCAATATTGTTATCCTTACTGAGCATCTGAGCTCACCACTTTCAATGTTTTAATATTTTCCAGGATGTGAAGAAGTATATTATGAATGACCTGCAGGGATAGTCAGAAGAGGATATGAGTGTGGACTATGAAGACTTTGTTTTTAGTTTTTCACTTTATGATGTAATGTAACATTTATGAATGTATCTAGTGTTTCCAAGGCTACTAAACTAATCGGTCTTTCGAGACTTGATCTTTTGTGATCATGCCAATGTTACGAAGTAATGCACCGACTCTGGGTAGCTGGGGTCGGGGAGTTACATATAATGGTTATATGATCGAACATAGAATAATGTTCTTAGATATGAATATAAATGTCGGGATGATTTAATTTATACATTTAAGACAAAATTATCATCCAAATATTAATAGGGACTAATAGAAAATGATGTCATGAGATTATTATGTCCAAAAACCATAGATTTTCTCATGGTTGAAATGAAAATAAATACATAAAAAATTAAGTTTAATATATAGACATTTTATTTTAATATCCCTTTTATATAGTTTCAGGACTATTTTACTATGAATATAGAGAACATGTAAAAATATTCATAATTTATTATCATTTTATAAGAATAATTTCATCTTTTCTTTTTTCATTGATTAATTTCCATTTACACACTTTCTCCATGAAATTGATATTCATGATGAATTTATGACATTAGGAGAACTAAAATTATAATTTGATTCATTTAGGATCCATAGTGGAAGTATTGTTCATTCCTCTATTATATAGTTATCATCAAAAAATGGTAGGAACATGTTTTCCAATATTTATAAATATTCATATAATTAAATAATTTTTTATTATATAACACCTAAATTTTAAAAAACAAAAATCAAATTAATGCATTCCCTGAATATAAACTCATATAAATCCCCAAAAATATTTCTTACCAAATTAATAACAAAAAATACTGAATTATTTGATCAGATGTAAATTTTTTTTAGGTTTAATATTAATATTTATACGCAGACAACAGGATGTTCATCATTATGTCACATACATGGAATATGAATACCTTGAACACATATTATTATAAAATGTTCTAACCCTCTCCCAAAATAATACCATTCACCATAAATACTCAATGAAAACATTCATTTTTTGCTTTAACATACTCAATCCATTATATTTAATAAATCTAAAAATATAATAAACATAATTAATGACGACCTACATCACCTTTTCATCAAATATATAACCAATTTAAAGTTCTCAAATATTATCCCATTAACATTATAAATATCTATAATCTCTCAATCACCAAAAATACACTGTATATCAGTATTGGTAATATATTATGTCTTACCTTTCCATAAATCACACGTATTCTAGTAATATCTCATTTCCACTAAATCCTTTTTCTAGCTCATCATTACCATTCATCATATACTTTTAAATATTAAAATTACAACTACATTATAACTACACAAATACATTTTCTGATTCTTATAACTGAAATTTCATTAATAAAAACATCATCGACAATATAATTCAGGAATCCCAATAAATAAACATTTTAATCATTCCACATACTCCTTAATCCATTAATTATGATTATCCAACATATTCATTAATTCACCCTTCATTTCATATGTTTTTTAGTATATTTATGATCAAACATAAATCCCTTTCTCTAAAAAACATTTTGGTCATCATCTTGATCTATCCACATATGAAATTATTATTATTAATACCCATAATTTCAATATTCTAAACATTAAATTTTCAATGATAATATCGTAAAACCATTATACTCATGTATTGTGTTAAAATAAATTTTAGTTTTAATTTGAAGTTACATTCTATACATCCTTATTTTCCACAACCAAAACCGCTTCATATAATAATGGTACAATCCATGGTGTGCTTCTTCCAACATTATAATCATATATAAAATTGAATCTCCTTTTCACAATAGAATTCATGAAACACCATTTTTCTCCTATTAGGTGTGGAGTGAATATAATTGAAGATTGGATTCATAATCACATAATTGGATAGCTAATTAGGGATTATAATAAGGTTTCACATTACAACTCATTTCCCATTTTGTTACTCACAAACATAATCATTAATTTTTCATCACATTCAATATTTAAAAAATCCTCATACATCTATCCATTCACTAAAAAAGAATAATTTTAAAACAGTAATAATTTTGATTAATCGATTAATAATAATAAAAATTCATATTATGTATAAATCATAAATCAGTTTTTGAATCTATAACACCATAATATTAATATCAGTATTCTATGGACATTATACATTCAAATACTTCATAATTGTTCACATATAAAATGTGAAATAACCTACGAAAATAAACTATTATTTTCAAACTATGTTCCTATATGTTACCACTCATTGCGAACCAAATTGATTTTCAATATTTACTCAACCAAATCATTTTTGGGTAATTAACCTGTAACACCCCGAGATTTTATGAAAAATATTCTTTTTAATTTGACCGATGTCTTCTATTGTAAGCTAGACCAAGATTATCTTGTTCTATATGCAACACCGTATTAGCTTACAGTATATGCAACCCTGACTTGGCTTGTAATACATGCAAACGCGACCTTTCTCGATAGCGTGTGTTGTACGCAATACCAAGTTTCACTAAACAACGATATATGGTTGTAATATTATTATGGACTAGACGTTTTGAATATTATCAACTAAATTTTGAATTTTATAACATTAGTATTCATTTTACACAGTTTATAGAACATAGTATGAGAACAAAATCAATTTTTCAAGTAAAATAAGTATTTTCAAATAAATGTAGTTTTGCCGCCTTTTGATGGCGCACCCACATTAAATCATTTTTTTGACATGTCTATAAGTTCAATTTGAAAAAATAAATTTCTTCTTTGGAATCAGGATATAACAATTTACTTTGGATAAATTTTTCATATTATTTTGATAACATTCATATTTTAATGAATAGTAAAAACATGTTATATTTTAATTAAAAAAAACTTTTTTCATCGCAATAATTTAAATGGATAGATTATATTTTTAATTGGGTTTAAAGTGTAATTAGAATATATTTTTACCATTTAATCCAATTTTGGTAATTGGAATTATTTTCACTTTGAAATTTGATATAATCAAGTATCAATCTTTTGATACTTATTGTTTCTTAAAAAACACGCTATTTGTTTTGATAGCGGGAATTAATTCTAAAATTAATTAAGTCCACTTATATGTTTTCAATTTGGAAAAATAGACATCAATTTTGTATTCAGAATATCAAATAATGCTTAGGCTATATTTTTGATAGTTTTTTGAAAAACTGCAATTTTCAATGAATAGTGAAACCACTTAGTGGTATTTGAAAAACTGACTTTTTCATTTAAATGAAATTTTACCACTTTTGTGAATTGATTTTTGAAAATTTGGGAGACATGGTTAATATCAAGGACTAAAATTTGGTTCATTGAGATGAAAATAATTTTTGGTGAATAGTATCTTTTTACTATTTTTACCACGGTTAAAAGTAAATATGGTAATTAAGGGTAAAAATGATATTATTTTTACCCTAACACATTTCCTAATTCTATTTGATAAGTTTAATTCGACCAAAAACAACCTTAGGAATAATATATGACCATTTAGGCCCACTTGGATTAGATTAGGACATTTATTATTTATTTATTTAATGAAGGGTTAAAATATTTAAAATCAATGTTTAATAACTAAATCATTTTTAATATAGGGATATACAGAAGATAAATTCTAAAATAAATATTTATTATAAAGATAATAGAGTTCATACATAATGGTATTTTATTTGTAATTTTTAGAAATTAAATAATTTAATTTATGTATGACACAATGATGATGTAGTAATTATCTTATTAATGAAATATTGACATAATTGATGTTATAAATACCCAAATAAATGTAATTTTAGACTTATTATGAATTACAATAATTTTCTAGGATAATTTAACATATTATTACTGATTTAATTAACTTATGTAGAATTAATCATTCTGTTATGATTTTCACAAAAATCAATTACCAAATAGTGTCAAAAATGTCATAAAATAGTTTTTAAAACAAATATTATATTATTAATTGTTATTTTATTCCTAAAAATCTAAGGTTCGGCCAAATGACTTATATAATGATATATATATTAATACTAAACAACTTGGGGTTCTTTTGGATTTTTATAGTAAGTTTATTAACCTCATAGTGTAAGAAAATAAGAAGACACAGTAAATGATAAATTTTCTAACTTAAAGTTAAATCTAACTGATAAGGTTAAAATAGAAACCTAAACTTGTATAAATTCTATTGGATGAGAGGATTTCGACCCATACCCACCTTAGCTTCTATATAAATCAATTTGGAGCTATTAAAAATAGAATATGACTTTATAATAAAATAATAATTTTTGTTTTCCAAAGATTCCCCTCTCCTCCCTTATAAAAGGGAACCTCCTCCCTCTCTTCCTCACAACACATTGAGCCTAATTCTCGTCCAAACCCTTCCATATTCTCTCTTAAACTTCCCTAGAATCATCCTAGAGTTCCTGGCCTTCTTCAAAGACCAATTTTTATGCCCTAAGAGGAGGTCTCAAAGAGGCGCTTCAAAGAAGAGGTAATGTCTATTACCGATTCTTTCAACTTTATTTCTTCTTCCACTTCTTCTTATTTAGTTGTTTCATTATCAAGTAATAACATCAGTATCACTCATATACTGATATTTTATTATATGTATGAAACAACCATATTTTTCCATCTATCCATCCTATGGAAAACAAAATCACTGCGCATGCGTATGTACGGAATACCGTCTCCACGCCGTGTTGTAATCTATTTTCCACCTCCATACCTGGATGGATATAATGGTGAAAGTAATGAATATATATGATTATTGTAAAGTGATATTGATTATGTAGTATTATACATACATTTTAATAAAATTTCATGATCATGGGAATGATATCATCGCTCGTGCATACGTACGGAATACCGTCTCCACGACGCGATGAGATTCATTCTCCATGTTAACCATACATGAATGATCATAAAGTTTATATAATGAATAATAATGAAATATTTGAAATAATAATGCTACTGGATTTATATATATATATATATTTCATCTATTTAGTTTCATTCAATTCAATAACGAAACGAAAATAGTGTTCATGCGTACGTACGACCTACCGTCTCCATGAACGGTGTATTTCATACCTTTTATCAATCTATAATATATATATATATATGTATATGATGAATATATATTATATATAAATCATGTTTTACATTCTGGAGTTATGTAAATCAGGATTTAAGTAATAATATCAAGAACGACAAGTCGAACCACGTATGATAAATGAAATGATTTTACCCAAAACGCTACATTAACATGGAATTTCAAAATAACGAGTAATATAAAGTCATAATTGAAACATATATGTTATCATAACAATTAATATGAATATTTAATAAGTCAATTACATTATTTAAATCATTATACAGGTGGTTCGGATATGTACGAAGCATATCGGACCTAAGGTAAGGGATAATTTTGCAAATACCAATTTTATTCGAGAATGCTTATTCGTAAGTATTTACTGGGGTTATTTCTATCATCCATGTCCATGTTTTATAAAATTATATTCATGTATGTTTAACGTCCTTTTTACCCCTTTTAAATTTTACCCCATGGTATGGAAGAAACCTTTCTTTTATTTACCCTACAAGTTACTTATTGACTTTTCCGACAAAAGTATGAGAAGAATGTTTTTTAACGTATACAACGTGAAAGCATTTTTATGATTTGATAAAGCCTTATTTTCATGAAGCATCCTCCAAAATATTTCATGACTATTTTCAACAAAATATGTTTCTTTTAAAATTGCATGACATTTTGT
Organism: Viscum album; assembly: GCA_963277665.1. Classification (NCBI taxonomy): domain Eukaryota; kingdom Viridiplantae; phylum Streptophyta; class Magnoliopsida; order Santalales; family Viscaceae; genus Viscum; species Viscum album. The sequence continues at coordinate 476,211,216 of OY728128.1, forward strand.
GAAAAGAAAATGATTTTGAAGAAAAAAATGATATTTTCCTGAAGAATTCATTTCAAGTGTTTTATCAAAACCATTTTCATCTAAGATGACATTATTTAACATGTGTATGATTAAAGTATCATGTATATATGATTTAAATGGTTTCACTTCTATAATGATGAAATGATATACAATTTTTTTGTATTGATTACGTTATGATGGAATGATGTTTATGAAACCCATTTTATTCTTGGGTTCTGATGAATGATTTATGATTACATTGTTGCACACGAAAGAATGATTTCAATATAAGATGGGTGGTACCTATTTCTCCCTCCAATGCATTGGGTAATGACTTATATCTCATGATATAGAATGGCTGGAATGGAAAGTTAAACCGGTTCCGTAATACAGGACTGGAACGGGGAGTGGACTCGATTTAGAAAGGAGCTTTATCCACTAAGATGGTCTTGGCAGCAATGCCTTGGCTACTAAGGAAATAATATCATGTGCTTAATGGTTGCCACAATTACATGTTTTATTCCCATGCTAATTTATCATGATTAATGTTTCTTCATGGTCTATGCCTTACGTACTGCCATGTTTTATGTCATTGCTCAAGATTTTGATGTTTAGATTTTATGCTCATGTTTTTTAACATTCAAATGTCTAAGGATTGTTTTATGTTCTCTATTATTACCCCTAATGAGAATTTTAGCTCACCCCTTTTATTTTTTTCTTTTCCCTAGGATATAAAGAAAGGTATTAGGTAAGAAAAAAAGGGGAAGATTTTTATGGGAGATGTTGAATATTATTCACCACAATTAGAAGATTATATTCTGAGTTTCCAAAGACACTAAACTATTACAGTCCTTATGTGTCTGTTTTTGTTATGTATTAATTATTCTGTAAAAGTAATGTAATTTCCATGTAGGTCAAGCTTCGGGTCTCTATAGTTGGTATTAGAGGAAAGTTTTATTCAACCTTTGGAAACTAGGATGTGAAAACTATAGTGAGATCCCTAGAGATATTTCTATGGTATGTCTAGGGATGTCCCTAAGGATAAGTATAAGTATAGTTTATAGTCCTAGAATTACGATAACGATATTAGAATTAAACCTAATATGTTAGATGTCGAAGGTACTCCCCCTTGATTATGATATTTTCCTTGTATGATTTTTTCCTCTCACAGAATTCTTTTTGTGTTTTTGTCAATGGAGGGAACCAGAACGAATTCAGTTAACATTGAATCCAATAAACAAATTGGTGACTATGAGAAAAAAAATTCGTAATGCCTAGAGAGAAAGATATTGTGATTATGCAGAATCATTCATTGCGATATATGATTAACAAGGTAAAATTTAGTGGTATTCCTAATTCATCAAATAAGAGGAAGATAGGATTTTATGCATGTTTGCATGTTGAGGATCATAAATAAAGGAAGATTGAGATTTCTAAAGAAGGGAAGAAGAACCTTGAGGAATACCTCAAATTAAGGGACATTTGTTATCTGTGTGGAGAAAAGGGTTATAGAATGACAGACTGTTATGGAGTTCAATGTCTTAATTGTGGAAAACATGAGAATTACCCAACTCAATGCCCTGACCTAAAATGTTACTTCTAAATCAAGGAAGGACTTATTCCAGGACAATCATTGAATAGAATGGATGGAAGTGTTTTTGTAATGGTATTCATGAATAATGTTTTTGAGGTACTTTTATGGTGTATTAGAATATTCATTTATTAGTCTATTGCGGTTTCCAATAATTTTATGGTACCGGTAACCATGAAAAGTGATTCAAATATTTTGGAAAGTAGATGATATGAGCTTAATGAAGGTATAAGGAAAAAATAAAATGATAGTAATCATGAGATCATGACTGATACAATGACTATGTGATATTATGGTTTGAGTATATATAATTTTTGGGATTTTGGTATGCGGAAAGTGTTAAAATTTAACAACATTCATGTTTTCAGTAATGTTCAATGGGTATTCATTCTTCAAGAGAATACATGATTAAGGTATTCAAATGTTTGTAATTTGACCAACAAGATATATCTTATGATATATTGGGGATAAATGACGGAATTCACGTGATTTTTATGTGAAATTTCAAGTAATCATTTCCTTTATACTATGAGCTTGGACCGAAGTATTTTAGATAAGCCTAAAGATTGGAATGGATTATGTTGGACATAAGTTAGTACAGTTTAAGGATAGAACTTTTTTTGATATTATTGATGGGATGTTATAGTAATGTAGTTTTATAAAAAGGACAACCTGCAGGACAGGCGACAACCCATCGTGTCGGACAAGGCTGTGGGAATCGAACCCACAACCGAAGTGCGACTGGCCCTTATCGCCTACCACTGGCCTACAGGAAGTCCCTGGTTAGTAGAAACTAGTTTTATTTTATTAAACGGTATGATATGTGAAGTATAAGTTCATTTTTGTAATCGTATATGATTAACCACACCATAGATAGACTTATGTATATATGATAACTTTTACTAACCTTTTGTTTGAAATAGATGGAATGACCCTTCATTCTATCACATGATCTGCTAACTCTTCACGAATAACACGTTCAACATCATTTCTTTAAGACATGAAGTGTAAATTGGTCAAAGCACAAACAACGGTGAGAATGCACGAAAATCAAGAAAGTATTTCTTCTAATTCAAAATTTTCAACTTTAGGGAAATGATATTGAAAACAAAAAATGTTGTCCATGTGCTCTTATATCCGATGAATCAGATGGTACCTTAGATCATCAAAAATCTATGGCTTTGTGATTGTTGTCTTTTTCATAGCCATGTTCTCTACCAATATCCATCAGAACTTGATGGTTAGAATTTTCTTCCATATCCATATTTTCACCTATGTTCTCCTATATGGAAACCCAGTGATGAGTTACTTCGGGTAACCGTTACGTTTCATACATTAGTTTTTAAATATTGGTTTTGGTATTTTTTTTACGATGTGGGTTTCTATTAAAGAAACTTTCGAGTAGTAAACTATTATAACACTGACGAATTTCGAGGGTGAAATTCATTTTAAGGTGGGAAGAATGTAACACCCCTAGATTTTATGAAAAATATTCTTTTTAATTTCACCGATGTCTTCTGTTGTATGCTACACCAAGATTATCATGCGCTATAAGCAACACCACATTAGCTTGCAGTATATGCAACCCTGACTTGGCTTGCATTACACGCAATCACGACCTTCCTCGATAGCGTGTGTTGTACGCAATACCCAGTTTCACAAAACAACGATATATGGTTATAATATTATTATGGACTAGCCGCTATGAATAGTATCAACTACATTTTGAATTTTATAACATTATTATTCATCATACACATTTTCTAGAACATAGTATGGGAACAAAATCAATTTTTCGAGTAAAATAATTATTTTTAAAAAAATGTTTTTTGTCACCTTTTGATGGCGCACACAAATTGAATTTTTTTTTGACATGTATATAAGTTTAATTTTAAAAATTAAAATTCTTATTTGGAATCAGGATATAAAAATTTACTTTGGATAAATTTTTCATATTATTCTGATAACTTTCATATTTTAATAAATAGTAAAAACAATCTATATTTTAATTAAAACCTACTTTTTTCTTCGCAATAATTTAGATGGTTAGATTATCTTTTTTATTGGTTTTAAAGTGTAATTAGAATATATTTTTACCATTTAATCCATTGTTGGTCATTGGAATTAATTTCCCTTTGAAATTTGTTATAAACAAGTATCAATCTTTTGATAGTTATTGTTTCATAAAAACACGCTATTTGTTTTGATAACAGGAATTTATTTTAAAATTAATTAATTCCACTTCTATGTTTTGAATTTGGAAAAATAGACATCAATTTTGAATTCGGAATATCAAATAATTCTTAGGCTGAATTTTTGGTATTTTTCTGAAAAACTGCAATTTTTAATGAATAATGGAACCACTTAGTGGTAGTTAAAAAACTGACTTTTTCATTTAAATGAAAATTTACCAATTTTGTGAATTGAATTTCAAAAATCCGAGAGACACGGTTAATATGAAGGACTGAAATGTGGTTCAATGAGAATAAATAATTTTTGATGAATAGTAACTTTTTACTTTTTTTACCACATTTAAAAGTAAATAGGGTAAATAAGGGTAAAAATGATATTATTATTACCCTAACACATGTCCTAATTCTACTGGATAACTGTAATTCGACCAAAAACAAACTCAGGAATAACATATGACCATTTAGGCCCACTTGGATTAGATTAGGACATTTATTATTAATTTATTTAAAGAAGGGTTAAAATTGTTAAAATCAATGTTTAATAACTAAATCATTTTTAATATAGGGTTATACATAAGATAAAGTCGACTGTAAATATTCATTATAAATATAGAAAAAATTTATACATAATTTTATTTTATTTGTAATTAATATACATTAAATAATTTAATTTATGTATGACACAATGATGATGCAGTAATTATCTCATTAATGAAATATTGACATAATTGATGTTATAAATACCCAAATAAATGTAATTTGAGACTTTTTATGAATTTAAATAATTTTATAGGTTAATATTTAATATTATTACTGATTTAATTAAATTATGTAGAAATAATTATTCTGTTATGATTTTCAGAAAAATCAATTACCAAATAGTGTCAAAATTGACATAAAATAGTTTTTAAAACAAATATTATATTATTAATTGTTATTTTATTCCAAAAAAATATATGGTTCGGACAAATAACTTAGATAAGGTTATATATATTAATAATAAACAACTTGGGGTTCGTTTGTCTTGTTATAGTATGTTTATTAACCTTATAGTGTAAGAAAACAAGAAGTCACGGTAAAAGTTAAATTATCATACTTAAAGGTAAATCTAAATGATAATGTTAAAATAGAAACCTAAACTTGTCTAAATTCTATTGGATGAGAGTATTTAGACCCATCCCCAACTTATATTCGAAATAAATCAATTTGGAGCTATTAAAAACCGAATATGACTTTATAATAAAATAATACTTTTAGTTTTTTAAAAGGTGCCCCTATCCTCCCTTGTGAAAGGGCACCTCCTCCCTCTCTTCCTCACAACACTTTGGGCCTTCAAGCTCGGCCAAACCATTCCAAATTCTCTCCTAAACTTCCCTAGAAACATCCTAGAGGTCCTGATCTTCTTCAAAGAACAATTTAAGTGCCCTAAGAGGAGGTATCAAAGAGGCGCTTCAAAGAAGAGGTAATGTTCGTTACTGATTCTTTCAACTTTATTTCTTCTTCCACTTCTTTTTATTTAGTTCATTCACTATCAAGTAATAAAATCAGTATAATTAATATACTGATATATTATTATAAATATGAAACAACCATATTTCTCCATCTATCTATAATACGAAAAACGAAATCACCGCGCGTGCGTACGTACAGCATACCGTCTCCACGCCGTGGTGTAATCTATTTTCCACCACCACCTTACATGGATGGGTATAATGGTGAAATTAATGAATATAAGTGATTATTGTAAAGTGATATTGATTATGTAATATTATACTTAAATTTAAATACAATTCCATGATCATGGTAATGATATCATCGCCCGTGCATACGTACGGAATACCGTCTCCACGACGCGATGAGATTCATTCTCAATGTTAACCATACATGAATGATCATAAAGTTTATATAATGAATAATAATGAAATAAATGAAATAAAAATTCTATTGGATTTATGTATATATATATTTCTGTCATCTATTTATTTTCATTCAATTTAATAAGGAAACGAAAACAGCGTTCATGCGTACGTACGGCCTACCGTCTCCATGAACTGTGTATTTCATTATTTTTATCGATATATAATTTATATATATTTATATGATGAATATATATTATATATAAATCGTTTTTTACATTCTGGAATTATGTAAATTAGGATATATGTAATAATATCTAGAACGACAAGTCGAAACACATAAGATAAATGAAATTATTTTACCCAAAATGTTGCTTTAACATGGAATTTACAAATAACGGGTAATATAAAGTCATAAATGAAACATATATGATATCATAACAATGAATATGATTATTTAATAAGTCAATGACATTATTTAAATCAATACACATGAGTTTTGGATACGTACGAAGCATATAATACCTTAGGTAAGGGATAATTTTGCAAATCTCGTTTTTATCCGAGATTGCTTATTCGTAAGGGTTTACTGGGGTTATTTCTATCATCCATATCCATGTTTTATAAAAGTGTATTCATGTATGTTTAATGTCCTTTTTACCCATTTTTACTTTTACCCCATGGTATGGAAGGAATATTTATTTTATTTACCCTACAAGGTACTTTTTGACTTTTCCGACAAAAGTATGAGAAGAATTCTTTTTTTAACGTATATGGAATGAAAGGATTTTTACAGTTTTATAAAGCCTTATTTTCATGAATCTTCCTACAAAACATTTCATGACAATTTTCAAGACAATCCTTTTCTTTTAAAATTTCATGAAATTTTGTGAAAAGAAAATGATTTTGAAGAAAAAAGGGATATTTTCCTCAAGAATTCATTTCAAGTGTTTTATCAAAACCATTTTCATCTAAGATGACATTATTTCACACGCGTATGGTTCAAGTATCATGTCTCTATGATTTACATGGATTCACTTCTTTAATGATGAAATGATATCCAATATTTTTTGTATGGATTACGTTATGATGGAATGATGTTTATGAAACCCATTTTATTCTTGGGTTATGATGATTGATTTATGTATATATTGTGGCACAAGAAAGAATGATTTCAATATGAGATGGGTGGGACCTATATCTCCTTCCATTGAATTGGGTAAATATTTATATATCATGAGATAGACATGGCTGGAATGATATGTTAAACTAGTTCAGTAATACAGGACTGGAACGAGGAGTGAACTCGATTCAGAAAGGGGCTTTGTCCACTAAGATGGTCTTGGCAGCAATGCATTGGCTACTTTGGAAATCATATCATGTGATTAATGTTTTCCACAATTACATGTTTTATTCCCATGATAATTTATCATGATTAATGTTTCTTCATGATATATGCCTTACATACTTCCATGTTTTATGTCATTGATCAAGATTTTGATGATTAGATTTTATGCTCATGTTTTTTTACATTCAAATGTCTAAGGATTGATTTATGTTCTCTATGATTACCCCTACTGAGCATTTGAGCTCACCCCTTTTATGTTTTCTTTTCCCCAGGATATAAAGAAATTCTTTAGGTAAGAAAAAAAGGATGATCTTTATTGGAGATGTTGATGATTTTTCACCATGATTAGAAGATTATATTCCGAGTTTCCAAGACACTAAACTATTACGGTCCTTGTGTGTCTGATTTTTTTATGTATTAGTTATTCCGCAAAAGTAATGTAATTACCATGTACGTCAAGATTCGGGTCTCTACATAACCATTTGTGCATATTTGTCGAAACAATATAGACATTTAGTATCCAAACCTAGATAAATTGTTAATAGAAGCACATAACCTCTATCCTAAATAAATTATATGGTATCCTATGATTAGTCTTATCTCCAATGTTTTAAAAAATGATCACTAATCCTTGCCTCAAATGATTCACTAATCCATCTTAAAATATAATATATAATTATATATGCATTATATATGTATATATTATTTTATAATATATATATATTCATTATATGAAATTATAATCCGTTCTATAATTCTATAGGATTTGTTTTAATAGAAAATTGTAGAGTTAAAAAACTTGTTCATAAATTATCTATAGAATATTTGACTAATCACTTCATAACTATAAACATTTTTAAAATATAATAAATAAAATATTTCAAAAATACAAATGGAAAAGAAAAATGAGAAAGACTCAAATAAATTTCTCAGAAAGGGTAAAAAAGTGAGATATCAATACTCATGAAATCATAACATGAGTATAAGGGTTTGATAACTTGATATTATCATTATGAACTCCAACATAACATATGATAGATCATAACATTAATTAATGGAATAATTAATTTCATTTTAAAATACATGATTCATATGAAAATAAATGAACATAATCCATTATAACATATTCGTGGAATATGTCATAATTATATAGCACAAAAATAATAATATAAATCATTTACATGGTCATGTATAACTCTCAAGTTCTATCATCATGCATTGGTTTGTAGTGACACACCCCCAAATCCCTTAAGTTGTACCTTGGTAAGTATGGACATGTGTCCTCTTATGCATCTTCCCATTTTCTTGAGGTAGGGAATTAGTTTTGGGAGCCTAAGGTGTGTCTATGTGGAGACTATTCACCCATGATTTTCATTATATTAAAAGGGTAATTAAAAGATGATAAATAGAGAATGTTTTAGTAAACATGAAACAACAGAATAAAAATAATAAATCCTCTTATAATAAACATACCTAAGTTGATTCATCACGAGATTCAAAATGATAATGTTTTAGGTTATCTATAAAAAAATTATGTTATTGGAAAAATGGGATTCAAGAATATACCAAAAAATAAACAGAAAAAATAAAATTCAATTCTACTAGAATCATGAGAATATTCTAATTCCACTACTCTCATACTCTATACCAGTATTGTAAATCAATCACCAGATGCTAGGCACTTCACATTATATGAATATTTAATAAAAAGCTCTACTCAGGTAATAAGGGAGGTCTGACTAGTGTGTGAGATATACATAGTTGGCCCCTACTATAAAATTTTATGTCAATCCAATTTATTAACATAAAATGAACAGTGTAAAGGTACATAATATATTCAAAGTAATAAATAAACAGATGTATTCATCTCGGGTTCCTCAGTCATACGCAATTGACACTACGTTCTTTGGCCTAACCCGGATTTCTTTGATACTTGTAAACCCATACAAGTAAAATATGTGTGTATAAATGGGTCATAATAATTAATCTACCATGGTTGGACCGATCCCAATAATGTTATTTATCTTGGAAGATTAATCATTTAATCTAACAAATTAGCATTCATCTATTAATAAATAATAAATATATTGAATTAAAAAATGAATAATACATTTACCATCCATGGAAAATAATATAATAGAACCATATTATTGTACCAAGAGTATAATAAATATATAATACCATAAGATTCTATCTGAAGATATCAATAATTGTAATCCAAATTATAACTCATGGAATAGTGTGAAGACAACAACCTATGAGCCCATCCCATGAATCTCACATAGGGGACCGAGTGTATATCAAGGCGGGTAATAAAAATATTTTGTCCCATATCATCCCCAGTGATTCCATAGGCAACTAGGATCATTAATAATGAGGTAGAAAATCGGGATGGTGTGCACATTTGAGGCATACCAAACATCACTCTCAATGTATTTACCCTTCATTGAGTAATTTTAATTAGAAAGCATGATGATCACATAAATGTATAACAATTAATTAAATCTATTGTATTCAACAGGTTAACAATGTATGGTTTAGCTATCATGAACTAATTCTATTCATCCTGGCACTATAATCATTAAATTTTAATCATGATGACCAATTCAAAAATATTATATAATTAAAGTTAGGGAATAAAGCCCAGGGGCTTACCACATGTTATATCAATTTCAATTTCCAGTACATTTATTTATAAAACAACCAAACACATATAATGGTGGTATAAATATTTAATGTAAAAGGAATTATGAACTTTTAGGAAAAGAACTCCCTTTGGGGTGGCTCACATCATGGAAGTCAAACAATAATGTTGATTCAGCATTTTCTATGACTGTATAAGGTGTGGAAAACTATTTAATTTAATTTAACAGGAATTATGATGAATCAATAGGGATGTATAGAATATTAAAAAAATTGATCATAATATTAATTTCAAAAGATGAACATAAAATAAGTAGACCACCTACCTTAATTGTGTAGAATACCACTCATCTACTGTCAGCCTTTGAATCAATGTATAATTGAAGAAAATGTAAAATTGGAATGAAATTTGGAGGAGAGTTCATATGATTTTACACAAAAATATCTTAAAATATGAAAACATTATCAAAGAAAAGATGTAATAAAAGTGTATAAAATTCCAAGATGATTCTAACACATCTGACAACAGAGAGAATATAGATCAGACAGATTAAATATAGTGGGACCTAGGTAAGGAATGGGGAGATATCCTCACTCAAAAATATTCTTGGAGATATAATTGGACTCTATTAGATGATCCTAGAACCCCTAAAAAGTAATTAACCAAGTCATTTTCACCATGTGAAAATTTTTCACAAAGAATAAATATCAAATTTTTCCCTTCCTACGAAAACACAACATACGATCTAAAAGTGGAAATAGCGAATACATTACATTTTTGGTATTAATGAAGAATATGTATTATAATTAACGTAATTTTATTAAATACATGGAATGTATTCAACATGTATCCTTATTTATATTATACACTTCCTCCTTTATTAAAAAAACTGATCATCCTTTTGTTGTCCTTTTTAGGAATACAAATTGTTAAAAAAATTACAACATTAAAAATTTGAGATGTTATGAAATTAAATATTTAAAAAAACATCATCTGCATCATTGAATTGTTTTTTCCACTAGACATATGCATCAACATCTCTCTCCCAGGTCTTTTCCTACACACAGTTTTACTTCCATAGCACATGGACTAGATTAACTGACCTACAAATGAGAGGCTACATTATCTAATAAATTACACATATTGGATTTTTCTCAAATGTTACATCTGTCTCCATCTCAATATCATCAACATTTAATGAATAATATGGGTAACAATGATAATGATGATGTTGTTAAATGTGGAATTCATTCCGAATGGAATAGTACATTTGTGTTTACAACAAATTATAGTATATTGGTGTGAAACTCTCCATGATCATGAATAGACCAACATAATTATGTGGTTGATTTTCCTATCCATTAATCCGTATAAAACCCATTAAAGATGAAACTCATAGAAATATCAAATGTTCCACATGAATCTCTAATGGTATGCAGCAGTAATCGGTATAAGACTTATGTGTGGATTTAAATATATTCATGTGATTCTAAATCAGTTGTCAAATCTCATACATCTTATAAATTATAGGTGGACTCAGTATAACTACCTCACACTCCACTAAACTAAATAGTGTTGAAAGGCATGGCCTATCATAAATGGTCCCATAAAAATACATTTGAATCACTTCCTAAAAGTTTTTATTATAGGAAAACTCAATGAGAGATATATGTTTCTATCATTAACCACATAAATCAAGTGAAACTTCTCCTAGAATGTAGTATATTATCCAAATTGTCTTCTAGGAAAACCCTTCAATCTTTGGGTGATATGTTGTACTCAGAATAAGCTGTGAAATTAGTTCCTTCTTTAACCCCCACAAGATTCAAGATGTAAATTTGTCATATTGATTCCATATGATTAAATGGGGAATGCAATGATGGTTCCCATAGTACTGAATGTAAATACTTTCTTTCTCATCAATTGAGAAGTTATCTCATGACGTCTCAAATGGTAGGCCCCTTATGCTAAAATCCAATCTACCAACGTTATAAATTCTCCTAGATGAATCCATTATGTGTACTAATATATTATAAAGGGCCTTCCTTGATTGGGAAGAATCGATTTTGGAACGTAATTCAGTCACCCATTCAACTCGTGAAAGGGAATCCAATATGGTTAATATAAAAATAAAATGACAACATGTTTGGTTATGAATGTAAGAGATGCTTCTTATACATGTGAAGCCATGTATGAATCACTTGTAATAAAAATATAACCCAAAGAAAATGTGTACATCAAATACATTCCCATACTTATCCCAAGAATATAAAGTACTCACCTTCTCTGGGTAAAAAAATACTCATTCCTCTAAGATAATATAACCAAAGTAGTTAACCTTATTGATTCAGATGTGGCCTTTTCTACTATTATCATATATCAGGTGCTATATATGTTTATTAATCATGATTTGACGATGTTTGTAACATTCATTTATTGTGTTAGTGTAAATTAATATTTTTCCCCAACGAATACCACAAAACAATCTAGATATGGGTAGAAAACCAATCTCATCGGTGGTGTAAATCCAACAACAACATTCATAAGGCTGAACGGAGTAACCTGATACACATACAACCGATATCTAATCTACAATGATGTATGGGTTATGATTTTGGGTATCACATTATTTTTTTTATATCCCTAAATCATTTAAAAAAAATTCTCACTCCTTAGAGATTCGCATTGATGTTGTCTATATAATGTTGCATATATTGTTTCGTAAATGTAAGCTAGATCAACCATCAATATTTAATGAAAAAACTTAGGGTACTATCCACCTTCTTAGATAATAGAAAATATGAAGTGCATAATGATGTACTAGTTCACTTAAAACCCCTTTCATCTTGGTATTCCTAATGATTCATGAGTGGATGGATCTATTTAAGTGCTATGCTATAGGAAGGAATGAACATAGGTGATGTACCTACTAAATGATTACTGGTGAACTACACCAATCCTAGAGGAGGTAATATAGTGATGCTTTTATGGAATACATCCCTAAAACAATCCACCACACAAGAGGGTATTATACACACTACATTCTCTGATTGGTCATAAAAAGACCATCTATTTGGGCTATCACTTCATCCATCCCATGATAAACTAGTCTAGCTTCAATTTCCTATACATAAAATTTTCATTGATGAATATAATTATTACCTTTGCGTGATGTAAAAGACACCCCCATCAATAAAAATCATTATTACTATGATACGGAACTTACCAGTCCATATTGAGAATGATGGTAATTTCGGTCATCTCTAGGATAAGAAACATCCACAAGAAATGTTACACACCTATATCAAGAGGGGACACATTTCACTATTTCACACTCTCAGATCAATCTGCTCAAATTGATTCAAGAGTCTCCTTGTTGAACAAGTACACCGACTATCATCCCATAACTCCCATAATTGTAATGGATTAAAAATATTGCATAGAACCCAGATCAATTAAGGATGAAGCTAAGGAAGATGATACTAAAACAGAATCTCATAATTAGAAGTGTTGGGAATCTTCTCCATATTTATTCATCTTGACAAATTTGAGAATGTTTTCTATATTTGTGTTAATCAAATAATGTCTAATTACCTTATCAATTACTAAACCCTTCACATGATAGAATATTAGTGAACTAGCTCCCATCCCAACATGGATCTGTAGATATTATACCCAAATGTATTGTTGTTGTAGATCTTAACTATCTAGGTACTGGAGGGAAATTTATAAATATAAATTCTAAACGTAACTGATCCTATTGAATGATTGACAATCGATTGGGTTTCTCATACACAAGGGATTATATTTCCTTCCCTAACACACTGATGGGGGAAACATATATGTCGGTGCATGTCATATGTCTAGTAATACCCCCATGAGAAGCATTGAAATGATGTTTACAATAATTGGAAAAACCATATCGCTAAAAATAAGTTTAACCCCGTAAGATCATAATTTTTTCATTCCTTAATTTCTCATCAAGAAAAGGACTAGGTGGACTATATATGAATTGGTGGTGATACAGATAATAGTCACCACGATTATAGGGGAAGTATTCCCTTCCGCAAAACACCTCAAATTCGGCGACTCATCACATGTAAGTGCCTATGGAAAAAAACTAAATCCCTGTGAAACAATTATAATAATACACCTCTTACATAGAGCCTAGAATAAATTTTATAATATATCTGGAATGGTCATCTATCCACATCTATAGAATGAAGTAATTAATTATGTATGTCTGGAAGTCCGCCCAAAGAATATCTGGATGAGGACCAGTCTAAGTGGTAACATCCCTCTAATTCGTGGAAAAGACATAAATCATATACATAGAGATGTTGGACCACTATTATCGATGTGTCTCTTTTTTATCAATTTCAAATAATAATTCATCTATTCAGGACGAATCAGGCTGAGGACCATTATACACCAAAAGGTGGGAGGATATAACTTCTGAAATTATTATTTCATCTCTACCATAGTAGGGGAAGGTTGTGGAGCTACCAATTTGGATGACATAAAATTCAAGAAACAGTCTCGAAAAAGATCATTAGCACCAAGTGGAATGTCAACAAGATGTCACTCAGGTGTCACTACAGTTGGTGATTCCGGTGACTTAGGGCCCACCACATATGGAAAATGATCATCACCAATCTCCTCGAGAATGAATCAATTATTTCATGGTGGATTATCTCAAAAATTTCTAAATATAAGCTTCATATATGTTTTCACAACTAGTATCAAAATAAATTATAGAAGGATATGAAAATGACAATACTTATACATTTTACACCCACACCCTACTCCTAAATCCAGGTCTAGGTGATAAAAAGGATCATGAGAGACCATAAGAGAAACATCATGCTTCACACTACCAAGGTCTAGTTAGGGTCAATGGATCTTTAAAAAATCCAAGGTTTTTATATATTGAGTTTTAATTGTATGCTATTAAAGAATGCACCCATTAATTTTCAATTGACATATCCATTTATCCCTAACTGTATCATTCAGAAATTTTAAATTTATTTGATTTCATACGCAATTATATTTTTTTTATGTATTATATTCTAGTTAAATGTGTCACCATCAAAAATTTGTGAATGGCCATGATCCTTATAAATTTACATTGACACATCACGTAACTTCTACCTAACATTAAATTATGGTATAAGTAAATATCATGTCACATATAATTATTTTATTAAATGAAGTACCATTCTAAAAATATAGAAATATATTAATCTTTAATTGAAATTTTAATTCTTATAATCACATAACCGTATAGTTTCGTGCATATTATTAGTGTCTCATGCCTCAAATATTGAATAATTTTTCTATTATGGAGACACCATCAATCTGTGCATGAATATTTTTTTATATTTATATAGTAATATTAATTTATCCAGTTATATTATCCCTTATTGACTGTTTATCACATTTCTATATTTATCAATAAATAAACTCATAAAAATCACTTCAAATACAAACAATGCACTTATTCAAAAACATGGAATGAAAAAACATCGGATAGTTAAGCCCAAAAGTACCTGGTTTGATGCATGAAATAGTACCTTCTCACTATACCAATCAATGTGTATAAATACAAAATATTATCATCCATAATAATATCATTAGAACAGATGTATGACCCCCAATGGTTAATTTGATGAATCTATAATAGGTGAAACCGATGATAAAAATAACCAATACCATTTAATTTGGTTGTCCGCAGTTTGTGGGTTAGAAACTCTCGGTAACAAGTTCATTAACAAATTTGGATACATCGTAGATTCCTATAAAATGATCAAAAAGTAAGACAACATTAAAATTAATTTATAATACAACATTAAAATATCCAAACCTAGAAGCCACTATGAGGTGCGGTGAGATGATTTTCCACATGACCACAAGAGCGATTCCCTGTATGCTATAGGTTTTGGAACTAGTTGTGAAGGAATATTGTGTGTCCACTAGAAGCTAATTTCATCATGAGTCAAATTGTATCATAGTAGTAACAAATAAATGCGAACCATTGGTAGAAGTAATAAATAGTATGTAATAGAATATGAATAGTAAATCATCCAATAATAATTATCTGGAAGTTGATTCATCAATAGATATAAAAAAATTGATGATTTCATATACATTTAGAAGAAATGAGGTACATGTGAAACATGGGATACATTGATATACCACATGCTATAGAAAAATACTAAATATTCCAAAAGTAGAAAGTACATTCATCATGATCATAGGGTTGATATTTTGTTATTATAATCTATCATTGTACTATAAAAAATCATTTAATGTTTGGTTCTTCCCTTTACCTACACCTACAATCAATAACACTACATGGGTACCAAAGGATGATTGGGAAGTGGTGATATATACATAGTATGATACCACTAATAGATTATAGATCAATATAGTCTATGAATATAGAATGTGTTGTTAGTAGGTCCATATTTAATAAAATGAAATTTATAAATAAAATATGTTGGCCTGGTTCCAGATGGATACCCGACCGACAAAATCTACTTCATCATATCCATGATGTCTCTAAACTATGTGAACCAATAATATTTTTAATATGGATGTATAAATGTGTTATTATAAATAAGCCATCATTGATGGACTGAGCCTATACATTTTATTATTCTTGGTGAATGAATTCATTAATTTAATAAGTTAGAGTTATTTGAATTTTATAGAAGTAATTTGTTGAATTTTAATAAGAGGCCTACAAGTTTCGTCAAAGGAGAAATATATCAAAGAACCCATGTGTTTCACTAGGAGTGGAATAAATAATAAATACAGCAAGATTCTATCTAATGTGATCTTAAAATGGAATTCTAAGAATCACTCCCAACATTGTTTGAAGACAATAACCTTCAAGAAAATATTTGGTCCCTCACTTTGGCGACTGAGTGTGATTCATGGAATGGAAAAACCATATTTCCACTGAAACCATCCATAGTGACTCAAATTGGGAACTGATATCACTTATAAGGAGGGAGATAATACACAAGGTGATTTCATCCAAGGCATACCAATTATCACTCCCATATTGTTTACCCTTCATCAATAAATTCTAATTATAAATCATGATGAACCTATCCATGGCAATCCATGAAGGGAATCCCCTGTATACCTGTAAGAATTATGGGAAGGTATGTTTTAGCTATCAAGACATTATACCAGAAGTTAATAAACTATTATGAAATCATTTTAATCAATTTTAATAATTCAATAAATTCCTGTAATTTCAACTATAGCATAAACCACAATGGCCTAACACACGGCCTATCTTTTCCAATATCCAGTTTATTTATTACAATTGTAACCACACTCCTCTAATAGATGTTTAAATATTTAGGTTAAAAGTAATTACATCCTTTTATTAATGGTAGACCCATGGTGGTAGCTCACATCAAGGTATTAAACTGATGGTGTTGATTCACCATTAGCTAGGACTGTATTTGAAATAGAAAAAAAATTAGAGGTGCGATTTGATAATTATGATGTATAAAATGACAACACAAATTATAATTCCATCACGACATAGGGAAAATAACATGTCTACCTACCTTGTGTTCATATAAGACAACTCATATGTTTTTAGAAATTGGTTTCAGCTAGAATGGAAGAAAATGGTAAAGAGGATAAAAACCAGAAAATAAGGCATATGAGTTCACACCAAATAGTGGAAAATACAAAAATACAAATAATTAAAAGAAGGAAGAGGTTTTTAGATCCTACTGAGTAGTTACCAAGGTATATAATGACAATGGGAGTGGATATTGGATGGAGGAGATCTGGTGGAACGTATGCGAGGCATAGGGAGATCACCTTTCATGATGTTCGTTATGAAGATGTAATAGGTCTCAATAAAATGATCATATTCCCTCCTAGAATAATACAGAACTATAATTATACAAGGAACGTTAATTTTTCAATCCATGTTGAGATTTGATTACTTTCTCCCATGGAAAACCAAACTCACAGTTAGTAAGGGGCTTGACTAATCCTGTACATTTCAGGTATATAGTACATGATGTTTATATCAGTTACACACCATTTATTATTTAAATTCCATGTATTCAGCCTATATCCATCCTCATCCCATATGATTCCATATTTCTATAAATTAACAAACAAGCCATTTGACATATTTTTTGAGGTTTTCCAAAAACATAATGTGAAAATATACCTCACTAATAATACATGATGTTATATTGTTAAATCACAGTTTAATAATATCATTAGTCAATGTTCAATCCCAATAAAATGGGATTTTGTAGGTTACCTTGTTAAATAGGTTCTAAATTAACCCAGGCTTATCATACATACATTTTACATCATATTTTATGAATATTAATTAGATTAAACAAACACATTCATAGGGACTATAATATTGTTGTGTATTTGGGAATGTGGAAACAAAAACAACTATTCTAAAGGATAACTATATAATCTCTTAATATGATATCCAAATGTATAACCCTTATTATAAATATCATATATAATTCATTTCTTCATACCATGGGGAAAAGGAAACCTATGAATGGTTGAGCTCATATTTTTAGTAAAGGTAATCATGGGATCAAGGTAAGCATAAGATGAGAACAAGGGTATGAGAACATGATAATGGAATTTAAAAACCATAGCATGTAAATAAATTATTATAATCATGTTCCTTGTAATTATATTGTATATTAATAAGACATAGATCATCTTTTAAAAAATAACATGATCCTTAAGAGAATAACATTGACCTAAGACATTTAAACATATACATAGAAAATCAATTTTCATGTTATAAAAGGATCCATACAAAGGATATAATAGTGTAATGGGATTACATCCCAAGACATCATTGGGGAAAAGGTTATCTCCCAAGACAATCATTGTCTAAAATGTCCCTTACTGAGTAGGGTTCACTCCCTGTTCCAATCCTATCTATATCATGACATAAAAATCATTACCCAATGCTATAAAGAGAGATATAGACATATAAATCATTACCCAATGCTAAAAATAGGGATATAGACACCAATAATTTCTTAATGAAAAATTGATTTATTTTTTCCAAAGTTCATTAAATATTACCTATATCATAACTCATGAAGTGAAATGGGTTTCATATTCGTTTCATCACTTAATTACCTACAGAAAATACATTGGTTCCTTAATCATTTCATTATTTCTCTGTATCATAACACACACAAAATGATGTGTGTCAAATAATGATTTTATAATGGTATAAATCATCAATGCGGATTTGGTTTCTATAAAATCATTTCACTAATGTCATTAACCATTAATATAAAGAATAAAAATCGTCTCAAAATATCCAATCAATTGTAAGACATAACAAACATAATGAATGGAATCTTTGATCGAAAATGATTTCGAATGACCAGTTAAATCATTTATTGAGTAAAATATAATTTATGATTTGAATTTATTTTAAAACATAAAATATTTTGAAAATAAATTTTCTTGAAAATTACACTAAAAACATACAATGAAATATTCAAATAAAAAAATGGTCATGAAGATAGGATGTCTCATTTCAATTATACACATTGAAACAGATATTTCAATCACATTTTCAGTAAAATCATAATGTGATATTTTGGAAAATTGCATCAATATTAATTAAATATTTTCCAAATAAATAGAAAATGGAAAAAATAATTTTAAAATATTATTGGAGGATAATGAAAAAATTGAAAGCATATTTAAAAAAACAAGGTTTTGGAAAATAAATGATTTGTGGAAAAAGAGAGAAAAAATGATATATATTTTTACAATATGTATTAGTTATATTAGGTATCAAAGCGTGGATAATAGTATTACTACTTTAATATAACAATAATAAATAAAGAGTATGAGAATTAATGAGTTTTTGGAGAGGTGGACAATGATTTTATTTCATCAGAAACATAATCATAAACAATACTGATAAAGGATGAGATAGTAACAGAAAAACATTAAAACATTTATATCATTGAATCATAAGACCTATGAAATAATAATATAAAATAAGTCATAAAAATTCACGATAAAAAATTATTTCATTATAATACCTGTTAATGGAGAAGTATTAACACCACCTCTAAGAGTATAAGTTCTTAACATATAATAAATCTCAAAGAATAAAAAATGAGACAAAAATTCATTTCCATAAGACATGAATTCTATTACACATGTTAATAACTCATATATAATAAAATAATTTAATCAAATATATTATATAATAATATTTATATATTGTATACCATATATAATTTTCTTATGATGTTTTATTTTCTCTTTATTAACAATTCAATGATGATGTTGCATTTTGGGTAATAACTGCTCGGTTTTCATATATGTTTCGATTTGTTATTTTTGTTAATCATAAATTGATCTTAATTTAGTCGTATATATATATTTAAACACTATATATATGTTATATATATTCATTATATATGTATTTTGGTTAATGTATAATATTATGTTTGAGGTAACGAAATACGTTGATTGTGGAGATGGTAGGTCGTGCGTACACATAAACATTGATTCCATTTTATTTTCAGATTAAAATAATTGATGATAAATGATATATTATAATTAATTAAAAATTTATATTTCATATATATATATATATAAATTTCACTAAACATATATTTAATATCATTCATGTAATTTGAGAAGGAATCACATCACTTCGTGAGGCTATAGTTCACCATACCCATGAGTGATGTAATCATATTCCCAAAATGTAGAGAGTATAAATGTATTAGTGACATAATAATTAAATATGTATATTAATTACATAAATATCATGTATATATAATAAATAAATTATTTTGTTTCTCCTTTAAATATGGTAATGTAAAAAGTAAATGACATCAGTTTTTGAGGTGGTAGTCAACCACACACATGAATGATGAATTTGTAGCCTATTATATGGAAGTTGAAAAGATTGTAAGTTATTAAATAAAAAAATTAGTATAAAGGAAAAAATACCTCTTTTATATAATCATGGTATAATATGAATTTAATGAGGTGGATTAAGAAATAGAAATATTCTCATTGATGATTGTTAACTCTTCTTTATGTATCCATCTTATATTCTCACCAAAATCCTTCCTAGGATTCCTAGATATCCAAAATAATTCCTCCAGGACTAGAAGAGAGATGTTGGGAAGTGACTTGGGTAGATATTTTCTAATCTAAAAGGGTTTCATGGTTTGATTAAGTGATGAGATGGGTGGCGTTTTATAATTTTGGTGAGTGTGACACTTGTATTTTTTAAAAGAAAAGTTCTACATGGGTTATAATCTTCTAAAAAGGATACCAAATTTACCACTTATGATAATAGAAGATAAATTCTAAAAATATGCGTAGAAAATGGGTTTTGGAAAAAAATTATTTTTAACTCTTATCACATTACTTTAACCCCTGAGTAAACCAATATAAACCATAACCATATTAACTTATATTTTTATTATAATTATTATTCACATTGGAAAAAATTATATAGACCATAGTATATAATATAAATTTTTTGATTCTAAATTGTTAATACATTTTCCCAAATTTCATTCTAATAGTTTGATGATTTTAAGTTTTAAATTAATCAACTCGATACAAAGAGAAAGGGGGGTTTAAAATGAAAGGGTTCTCAAAAGATTATAATATTTTTGATATGAAATATAATATGGAAGTGATTACAAAGACCTAATTTGGATTGAAGGATTTTTAAATTATCTAATGATACGTTAAAAATAATTTTATATATAAATTACCTTAATAAATTAATTAAATTAAAATTATGTTTTCATTAATATTTTAGTATTTTTCAATATTCATCAAAAAATAAAAATTTTCAGAAAATACCAAGAATTCACCCTAATATAATTTTAACATGATGACATCAAATATGATTTTATAATTATAAACATAATATAATATAATTTTTAAAATACTATTTTTTAATGTTCACCATATAAGATAGTAATAAAAATTTATGGGAATATATTATTTTCAAAACATTTAAATAAATTATCTTAAATTTTGTTTTTTACAATTTGTATCCTTTATATAAACATATTATAGTTATTAATTAAAATGTATTTATTCATAGTAATATCTATATATTTAATGGTTTGGTTCTAACAATCACGTTTAAATAACTATATTAATAATATAACCTGGATTTGTTTAAACATAGTTCCAAGTATAACACAAGTGAACGTAATTTAGTTTATAGCACATATGTAACATGGTTTTGTGTGTATTGAATGATAACAAAGAAATTTAAATTATTTGAAAAAAAATAATTTATAATTTATAAGGTTGTTACATTCTATCCAAATTAAAATCAATTTATCCATTTTATTTAATCTCTATAATACAAAAATTGAGGATATATATTCCCCATAAAATCCCAATGATCCCACAAAGGATCCACCAAATGGTGGTTTCTCCAAAAAAACATTGACAATTGAGTGGTGCAGTTTCATATAACATTCTTTGTATGATCTAAAATCATCATAGTTTGTTATTCATAAGAAATATACTTATCCAATAGTATAAATTCTCAATTAATTACATTTTAATGGATATGAATATTTTTTTTGACGATAGATACATTATAAACATAGTGTACTTTTGAATGGTTTAGTGGTTTTTCTACGTGATAAGTCATGTTCTCGATACAATTAATAATTTAAATTTGAAAAATATACCTAGGGAAAAATTTAAATTTCTTCCAATATATCATAACATTATTCCATGCAGAAATTAGAAGAAAATCCTTTTCATGAACATCAAATTACTAATCACACTAATACTTTTTAGAATAACGTTTCTCTTAATTTTGAGATACCTTGATGTATTACATAATGGATATAACATTTTATTCCATTTTCATAAGCTACTTTAGCTCCAAATATATTTCATTCTCTAACTTCATTCTAGTATATTAGAGCTCTACATTTCATTCCATATATGTATTCATAAGGTTCCTTGTAAATTCTTCAGTGAAATCTATTGTAGTAAGAAAAATCAAAAGGGGGATGTTTTTATTCAAACTACCTTTTAAATCCAATGAACATGATATCGATAAATATTTTAGGGTTTGAACTCTTCTCTTATATTATCCATATATCTGAGGATGACACATAGTGATAAATCTCAACCCCATATCTAGATCTAGCTGAAGACTTTTCATTTACATTGAGGTAAAACTCAGATGCTGTTTAAATATAATGGAATGTGGTACTTAATGCAACTTTACCACTTCCTAAATGGATATCCTCCAAATAGGATTTTCGATATAAGACTTATTTCATAGTGATCAAGTGTGATTACATACCTAGGATATCAACTATAACACATATTTCATAATTCCATTTAGTAGTTTTGAGGAGTCGGGTGAAAAAATTCATCGATGTGTTTTTCCATTTCCATTCTAGTATTTGTACTTGATGTATCATCCCCTTAGATTTTTTATTTTATCCAAAACATTTTGACCCACAAAGAATCACAAAAAAAATTGTGATATCTACATTCATTACATCAAAATATAAATACACTTTTAAAACTCTATACATCTTCCTACTTCACATACGTATAGGGAATAATGAACTATGAGCTTTCTCAAACAATTCCTTCAAATTTGGTATTCATCGAACACATACATGGGTCTAGAACCATATAATTCCATATTTTTCATGGTTAAGAGAAGGATCATTTAGAACATAATTTTATTCTCTTCATATTTATTACATTCATCTTTAATATTAGTTTTGATATATGGATGAAAATTAAATTGTGTTAGATAAATTTTTCCCATTTCTATTAATATCTCAATATCCATCCTTTGAAATCCGTAAATATAGAAATTTTTTTAATCATCATCAGTGATATGTTATAATGATCCATTAGACTTAAATCAATGGCCACCATGTTCTCCTTCCCAAGGAAGTAATGTGTTGAGGAGTAATAATGTTTGATCAGATATAAAAATATTCATTGATTCATATTCAACTACCTCTATTTGAATATATGCCTTAAAATTTTATGACCAATATATATATCACACATTAATCAATAACGATAATTCTTTCATATCATATATGTAAAAATTACCACAACTAACACCAAATCATGAGGCTCTTTTAGTCTATGTTTACGATAAACCTCTCTATTATATGGTAGTGTCGCCAAATGTTCAATGCGAAGACAACCACTTCTAACTCCAGATAATGGGTCGGGTAGTTATACTCATGTATTCTCAACGGGCATGAACCATTGCCAAAAATTTCTTTCCTATACATCAAGAGACAACCACATTCTGTCCATGATGCATGTCATAACACCATGTACTCAACTCCCTCTTATGGAAATCTCAAGATCAGGTTGCTCGTCGAACATTTTCTCAATAAATAATAATATTTATTTGACCTTTCAATCCACATGAATTTCATCCACATTCATGTCAAGAATGAAATATTCAATTCATGAGTATCATGAACACTGATGGGGTATTCTTTTGAAATAGTGGGTACCCTAGAACCAACTATTTTGTACCTATTATTACCATATTCTTTATATAGTTAGACACACATGATATCACCTTACCATTATAGTCTATATTTTTCTATGTCCACTATTGAAATTGTAATTTCCAATGATTAATTGTCATATCGAAAGGTTGTAACAATTCCCATGAAATAATTATAATGTCTAGATACAATGACAATAATCTTAAATATATTTTCTATGGTCTAGATACATCTTACACATTGGACACAGTATATGTTTGACTATCAGGTGTGGGGGGGGATAATAAGCATTGAGTCTTCTTCTCATGAATTTCACACGTGGTGATCTCTATTAGTGAGATCATGAGGACTCACCCTCCAACAAAAAAAACACATGTTTTGGGATTTATTGGATGTTACTATCTATGATCATGTGTAATGGTATCTAGAACAGAGATAATTACCAATGTATGTCATTTGAATTCATACATTGATGGAAGACGAAAAACAAGGCAATGAATGAATAGAGAGGTAGTTTGTGTTGGGTGTGTCATTGGTGTCATGGCATTGGTTGATGGTCAAGAATGGATTTTTCGCTTCTAGGTAATTAAAGTAATATGTCTCAGGCCATGTTCATAAGGATGGAAGTACCTTTATAAGTCGATATCCATTGCAGTAAAAGGTAAATACGTCCAGTTAAATCCAAAAATAATAATGAAAGAAAAGGGAGATGACACATGATTGTGTCCTGCATTATAAGATATTATAAACAAAGAGATTATATTATACAGTGTGTGTTCGTAGGTTGGTTGTCGCAGCTGTGAGAATCCTTATCCCATATGGGGCCATGATGGGTTGCTAGATCCCGCTATTTGTCTGTGAATATTATTCAATAATTTCAAAATAACGGATAAGAGGTTCAAACACAATAGCATACTAGAGAATCTATGCTATTATGTTGAATATGAGTTTTGGACATGGTGGGCCCCACCACTATGCTTCAAGATTTTTCCAAATAAAAAATATCACCAATGCAATAAATAAATTATTATTATTCGAGTTTTGAATAATGAGTACTGAAATTATTTATGTATTTAAAAGTATTATGTAAATATTTTAAAAAATATTAATTGATGAATATTAAATTATTCACGTTCTGATAAATATTTACGGGAATGATGAGTCTAGTTAATGACTCCATTTATATCACGTAATATATTTTAATATATTACAATTAAATGGTATTAATATTTATGACTCAGTTTAGTAGTGATAATATTTCTTTAGTATTGTGTTGATTATTTGGGGGTCGGGGTGGCATACTTGTGTAATTAAATGACATAATTAATATAATAGGAGATGGGATTTCTAGATACTATTAATAGAGCTTCTCTCTCTTTTCCGCTCTCCCATGATTTAGAGAGAGAGGCTCTAGATCCAAGGAACATGGATCAATCACTCTCTCTGGAATAACCTACGAAGTGATGTGGTGATCATTATATTGTCGAAGGCATCATCGCATTTCTGTGCTAGGACCCTAATTACAATGAACGACACTTCTGAATATTTATTTAAGTGCGTGTGGATGATCTAGAGGAGTTTGATATTAGATTCATCGAGCAGTGAACACCATGGATGAGCAAACGTCGTGCATGGATTTAAAATTGAACTATGTTCGATGAGGTTTATTTTTTACCATAAAATCATTCACATGTGGTCCTCAGTTAAGGTCGGGATACTATTCACCGACATCAAACAGTTTACAACGAGCTTCGGTGGAAATGTTTTAAAAACACACCTGTTGGGGCTTCCGCTAAGTGCACGGTTCCGAAAAGTGGTATCAATGGGGGCACGAGTTGATTTTAATCCAAAATAATTAAATTTTCATTAAAATTAAATTAATTAATCGGGACCCAACGTGGTTAAATTGAATTTAAAACAAGGGTGATGTTTTTAATTTGATTATATTCTCTCAGAATTTATCTAATGAAAGATTAATTTTGTTCTTCATTTACATAAATATACCCGCATTTAATGCGTATATTCTGATCATGAGTTGGAGACTAACCATTCTATGTCTGATGTATGTTTATTTATTAAATTAACTTATTTAATTATTTAATGTTGTTGTAATAATAATTTTAATTAAATGATGATATGTGTGTCATTTGAGAGTAATTATATATATAAGGACATGTGTTCCCATTCTCTGAGTTGTATTTTCATAACCGAGAACCCCTTGTCTGTGTGAGAGTACTATTCTATAACGAAAAGATGAGGCATGACGCACTTCTAGCCAAGTGATGGTGACGCACTAGATAGGATTTGGATGAATTGGATGAGAATATGTTTCTATTCACGTTTCAAGATACACGACTAAAGATACATACCCCTAGGGTATCCGTTTGTCCTTTTTTCCAGTGAATGATTAGTGTTGAACTATTATTGAGTGTAATCACAATCATTAATCTCATGTGTCCATGAATACAAGGATACATTATATCAAATTTTTGAATGAATGTTGTTTTGGTAAACTCAATCACTAGTTTTTTAATACATGAATGAACGTTAATCAGTGTTGAATATCAATTTTGACTTATAACCAGTTGTGATAAGACAATTGATTGTCATGTAAATGTCGTCATCATGAATATACCATGTTTTGTATTTAGGCTCGGCACAATAAAATATTTTTGTTATTATCGACATCTATAGTTTGGAAAAAAGTGAAATTATAAATAAAGATGTGTCTCAAAGCTTATGGAAATAGTTAAATAATTAAACATGAACTATTCCAAATATAATCTATAGGTATATATACTTCATAATATTCCTTATGTAATTAAGGAATAAATACGTGAGCTATATGCATGGTCATAAGATATGAGTTTCTTCAGGTTTTGATACTGAAGAATAATTCAACCAAGCATTCATCAAGCAGGGCAATGTAGTGTGGAGATATTACTAAACACACATTATATTATTGAAGCCATGAAATTTATGTTAAAAAAGGGGATTGATTATGAATTCTTATATATCAACATTAATAAAAAAATATGTATCGAGGAGAATTTCCAAAATGAAAATGTTATACATCAATGTATTGATGTATGTTATATCAATGTTGCAACTATTAAAAACTTCCATTATATTTCATGAAATGATTTGAGAATAACTTCGTAATTCCATAATAATATTCAAACGAAAATGAAAAATGGATATAATACGAGTCATAGTAAGATGTAAATTCATTATATCACAGGGGCATGTGATTGGATGAAAATAGTTTGTTCAAAAATTAAAAAAAATCATCAAGACAAACATATTGTGAATTTAGTGTAACAATCCTATCTTTTGTTTAGGACATTAAAAAAATCACTATCATAGAAAAGATATAGTCACGTTATAAACTCTATTTCAATAAGAGGGTTCACAACTCTATTTTATATAGTGGGAGCTATATTTACTAGTGTTTAGTCAATGGTCAAAATGACCAAATAGTTGGAATTGAAAGTAGTTCCACAAGAACATGTGGAACATAGTATATTCTAAAGACACATAATGTGTAGGAAGGATAAAACTATGGTGATGGTTTTTATATTCATCGTGCTCAGTGATCTATTATTCAATGTGAATAATATTTCCTATAATTAAGCAGTGTATGGAAATTAGATAAAATTTATAAGACTCACTAAAATAAAATTAATGGATTCCATGTATCAAAGTGAAAATGGTATTATTAGTTTGACTACTATGGTGTGTATTCAAGTGAATTGATACATGGATGGTATACAGATAGTTCCCATATGGATCAATTGGTTTGACCATGTCATTATGAAAAATACCATTAGAATTTTACTTATCATCACTAATATCTATGATAAAATTATTTAGCATTGGATGTCATGACCAAAAATTGTGGATTTTGTCTATATGATGCAACCTGAAAGGGATGGTCGCGTCCCAAAATGCTAATAAAGGATTCAAATTTCTAAATTCTGGTTTGGGACTAACATATGAAACATGATCATAGAATATACATTTGAAACAAATTATTGTCATGTGTCTTGTAGATGTTAGTCAGAGCACCAATGTTTTCCAAGAAAAATATGTTTGAAAACATATGGAAAACAGATTGGACTCATAGTTAATTTAGACAAAAATGTTATTTATTCTGCAGTGATTGACTTAATGTAGCAACCTAAGTTCTAGGGAACAATACCTACAAAGGTAGATCTATAGGTTTCATGGTCTTATTCAATCATACATATAGAGACATTATATTGAAAAAATACAAGTTGGAAAAATTCTTGAGATGAATTGTCACCTAAGTCACAAGGCATAATCTATTCAGGTTAACGCGTCCAAAACATGGAAGATATAATCATGATTAGTTAAATACTTATTTTAAAGCGATGGATAAATCATGTATTCCATGATATGTACAAGAACTGATATTACCAAGGAATATTTTAAAATAAGAAATTATAAGTTATATCCATTAGCACTGCAAGGGATACTGTCAAAACTAACTAATTTTACTTCGTCATGTACAAAAGATATGTACTTGGTAAGGGATGAAGAAAGGATATTGGTTTTCAGGGAGGAAAACTAGTCTTCCATAGATCAATGTGATATTCTATCATAGTTAGGATAAAGACGATGATCGAGTCAAGATCATATCATCTAGTGGTGGCCATACCTACAAGACTAAGTATGTTGCATCTTCTACGATAGCTAAGAAGAAAATTAATGCAACATTTTGGTCCAGTTCTTGGATTCACAACTTGTGAGAAAAGTATTATCATAATCTTAATTATGAAATTCTTACTAGCCATGATGTCAAGTTTTGACAGTGGAGAAAATGAATGTACTCGAGATACCATTTCTTGAGATGTTTTACTCAAAGAGATGAGGTCACAATAACAGAATTACCACATAGAGGAAATGTGGTACGCCCATTAGCAAAAGATGTTACTCAGCATAGATAAGGTGGTCATCATGTGAGTAGATAACAAGTTTGGTTTTCTAGTTGGATCTAGTTCAAGTGGGAGTGTTGAAATGGTGGGTTCCCTAGATCCAACTATTCATTTCTATTGATAACCATATCATGTATACAGATACCAACACATGATTTCTTTATACCATTATAGTGTATAATTTTCTATGTTCACTATTGAAATGGAAATTTCAATATATTAATTTTTGTATCAAAATTATATAGCAGTTCCCAGGATATAATTAGATCCTCTAGATACTATGAAATTAATCATAAATATATGATTTATGGAATTGATACATCTTACTGATTTGACATAGTAAATGTTTGACTATCAGGTGTTGTGTTCACATAAGCATTGAGTCTTTTTCACTTGATGTTTTCACATGCTGATCTCTAGTAGTGAGATCATGAGGACTGACCTGCCAATCGAAACACCACATGATTCAGGTGTCATTTTGAGATCATATCTACGATCATGTGTAATAGTCTTCATACATGAAATTATTAATAATGTCTTTCATTTGATTGTGTACTTTGATTCAAGATAAACACCATGGAAATGAAGTCGTGGAGAGGTATTTTTTGTTGGGTGCATCATTGGTGACATGGCATTGGTTGAATGGTAATGAAAGGATTTATTGCTTCTATGTTATGGATGTAATATATCTCGGGCCATGTTGATAAGAATGGTAGTACCTTTGTAAGACCCATGGAAGTCAAAGGTAAATCTGTCTAGGTAAATCAACACACAATAATGAGGGAGATGACACATGAGTGCATCCTGCTTTAAGAGATATTACAGACAAAGAGATTATGTTACACAGTGTGTGTTCGTAGGTTCGTTGTCACTGTTGTGATAATCCTTACATCTTCAGGGGCTCTGATAGGTTTCTAGATAATACTCTAAGACTATGAATACTATTCAGTACATTCGAGATAAGGTCCTAGAGGATCAAACATAATAGCATATTCAGGAATCCACACAATTCTGTTGAATAGAAGTTTGGACATGGTGGGCCCCACAACTAGGGTCCAGGAATTGTCCATTGAAAATGGATCACCAATGAAAAAACTAAATTCATATTATTCATGTTTAGAATAATGAGTATTGAAATTATTTATGTATTTACATGTTTTATGTAAAATAAATGAAAAAATATTAATTGGGGAATATTAAATAATTCAAGGATCATTTTATATTTATTAGAATGACAAGTTGAGTTAATAACTAGATTATTATCATATAATATATTTTACTATGTCTAGAATCAGTGAAATTTTTTTAAAAACCCACATATTTGGGGCTTCCGTTGTGGGCTCGGTTCCAACACATTATTCATGTTGAAGGGCATTACCAAGTACTCATTGTGATGGTAGAAGCATCTGAAATCCGTCTTCTGTATATCCTCTTCCTGTAATATATAATAGAGATGTATTCCTTGATCGTCATCCTTTGAGAACCACTTAACCAATTTTAGTAGATCGATCTGGTTAGAGACTATTTTTTAGTGGATACTCATTCACCATGGTCACTTGGTTAAACAACTGAAAATCCACAAATAACCTCAAACAATGTGTATTACTTCACCCATACTCTAAAATTCATCCAACTACACCCTCATCTCACGATGCTCTTTGAAATCAATTTGATATTTTGATTTTGATACCATTTCCATTCTAGTGTGTAAGACAATGTAGATGACTATCTACATTTTGGGAGGTAATCATGGAACATAATCAAGGAAGACTTCGTCATACTATGTCACTATTGTTGGAAACTAGATAAATCATATCATCTACTGATCTGAGGTTAAGGCTATCCAACTAGAGAGTGAATAGTTGAACCCACCTATGCATGAGTCCACCCCATGCTGACTGGGATTTATTATTCTCCAACCAAAGAAAACCATATTCCATATCTGTTGATAGACCACACCCTTTGCCTAAAATAGTAAATCTGAGAATCGACTGCTAATACCAAATCCATTCCAGGAATTTCATCATAAGGCCATGAATCTATGACCAATATTTTCTAACTAAAACTCTCCCCACTAGGGTCATATCACAAATTCAGTGATAGTTTGATTATCATGTCTCCTACCATTGGTTTCTAAATATGTAAGGCTCAAGTAGATGGTTTAATAGGATACTATAGGTATTTATCGTGATTCCTGAAAAGGAATGAATGATTAACACATGTTACTATCAACATGGTGGAAATGATTATACAAATACAGTACCTCATATCATTCATGGATCCCTTTGGGAATATGACTCAACGAAGTGCATTTGTCCCCTCTCTTTTTATCCAGCTCGCTATGTCTGGGGTGGTCCCCTTTGGGGTGGTAGTGGTAGCATGTAAAAATGTAAACCACATCATACATCTCTCCAAGATACCCTTCAATGTTTTCCTCCATGAAGATCCTTCTATTAGTATCACTTTCTATTCCTTGGTGGAAAATCCCATATTTCCCCGGATTCACACTGCTAACATCCACATGATGTATCCTCTCAGCCAAGTTAAATTCAACCACGAAGGTTCTCTCTAGCACCCAAGATTAAGTAGGAATTCAAAAAGGCTTAATGTTGTCTCAGATGTCCATAATGAATACTCTAATATAGACATGTCATTCGACTATTGTTGTAGAAGCTCTTGGGCTTGAATATCCATTAGATTCTATAGTGAGAACTACTTCTCCATAAAGGTTCTCAAACTCAGTCTATAGAAGACACACCTCATTATAAGATCGGGTAATCTAAACCAACCATTGCCATGTTGATCCACATTAAAGGAATTCCACCTGAACCACCATTTGATATGCTGGTACCATGTCTAGACAAAAAAATTAGTCACCACCTCAATCCAGTCCTCAACCACCTGAGTGTTGCACTCGCATCAAAAGTCGGGGGTCTCTGTCACTGAAACACATGATTTGTGCTCAGCATGAGCCTCTCAAACACTAAAACGATGGGTCCCATGGGCTACTCTATAGGTAGTGGTATAGCTATTACACAACCCAGATGTGTTCACTATAGTACAAGTCTCTGTATAGATATCTATTTATCCCACACATCACCCTCATGATCATGTGGTGGAATCTTAGATGGATGGCTATGTTTAATCAAAATGAAGTAAAAAAATTTTTTTTGGTCAGAAGAGTATACCTGTTGAGCTTAATCTATGTTAATAAGAACATGAGAAAAAACTCAATCCCTATATGATGCATACACCAAGTGTTTCAAGGAGAGAGTTGAAAAGCATAATTCAGGGTCTTGGTGAATGGATATGTCGGTCACTACACCAACAACAGACTATCAGTCCTGAAAGCTAAACTTGAAACACTTAACAATGTTTCCCAAAAAAAACCAAAGACTCATGATCCTTATGATTAAACTGGAAGTTGATCTAATACCGCTCTATCATTAACATCCCCCGGGGCCCGTATTTTGTCTACCTGAATCCAACATCCCATAGAAGATAGGATGGAAAATAGAGCTGAGTAGGAAAAACACACAAGTGGGAAGCATTTGTCCAAATACATGTACACAAGAACCCTCCTCTAAGAAAAAGTATTGAAACTGATAACACTAATAAGACATGCATGTATTTTACAATGAAAACTGACACATATTTAACAGTAAAAACTAAAAAAAAGGAAGCCAATATAATAGCCGAAAAAATGAAAATTACCACCTCCTAGAATCCATCTACAAAAACCCTATCTGATGGGTAGGTATATATTCTATCAGATGTAGCTGTTGAGAACCTTATCTGTCAGGCTTCCCTCTAAGTAGCGCCTATGTCTAGCCCACCAAGGCTACTGTCAATGTTTTTGGTCATCTTCTCAAGACACGACACATCCTAGTGAAGCACATTTAAGAGTGAGTAAAACAATACTCAGTAGGGAACCAAATCCAAATGGTATACCACAAATCCATACACAAAAAAGACTATCAAAGTGGTACACGAAGTGTAGCCTCTAAGAAGTACAGTCAGTAAAGTCACTAGAGTCATCTCACGCTATTTTTTATATATGGAATATATATATTAAGAAATTACAAACATGTTAAAATCCAAGAAGGCACACTCTGGGATTTCGTAGGGGACACACTCCGCATTGGCACAAGAGACATGCTTTGTAGAAGACTCACTCTATCTAGTTGTAAGTGACATACATGGTTGAGTCACACTCTATGTAAATGTAGGAGACACACTCCTCGTGAGACACATTATGTGTGTCCACATAAAACACACTTCGTAGGAGTCATACATTGGGTGGGTGTATGAGACACACTCTGTAAGAGTCACACTTCATATGGTGGTAGGAGACACACTCTGTAGGAGTCACACTCCATGTGGGAATATGAGACACACTCTATTTGAGTCACACACCAATGTCTATTTTTGACCTACAAGGGGTGTGTCTTTTAGGGAGGGTGTTTATTATGAAGAGACATATTCAAATAAACTCTAGACATATTCAAATCCAAGGAGACACAATCCGGGTCTTCGTAGGAGACAAACCCTACAGAGGAACAAGAGACACAATCTGTATGAGATGTACTCTATGTATATGAATACGACATACATATACGATCAAAGCCAATACATATTCAAATCCAAGGAGACACACTACTTATTGTCATAGGAGGGACACTCCATAGGAGACACACTCCATATATGTGCAGGAGACACACTTCGTAGAGACACAGTTAGTGTGGATGTGGGAGACACATTCTTTGAGGGCACCTAAGACACACTCTGTAGAAGTGACACTCTATGTGGGAATGAGAGAAACACTTCATATGAGTCACACTCTATGTGGGAATAAGAGACACAATTCGTAGGAGTCACACTCCATGTGGGAATAGGAGACACAATTTATGTGGGTGCACGTGACACACTCTGTAGGAGACACTCCTCGACAAAATAGGATATAATACATCATTAAAAAACTCCAGTTTAGTATCTAAAAAGTACCTTCTTGTTTCGTGGATCCCAATGCCACCAACAGCTTGTAAAATAGATATACAGGTTGAATGTTATGGTCTGTTTATTAAAAAGGGGTTGGTGGGGTTTGGGTCTGGTCCATCCCGATCAGACCGACCCGACCCGACTTAGTGCCCACCGACCTAACACGTCTGGTCCGACTGGATTTGATGATCCCACCCGACATACATGAGTAGGCTAGTTTGGTCCACCAAGACACGACCACTGTTGTGTCCCTGCCTAATCAACATGTTTGACCATCATGTCCAACATGGTTGGTCGCCGTGTTCAATGTGGTCAGCCACCGTGTAAACCACACCACTGTAGTCATGTTGGACCACAGTTTTTGGTCACATCAGGGTCACATCCCCGACTAACCATCACCCACTACAATGCACTGTGGGCCCCTTCTGCTTGGGCGGTCAAGTTGAGCCGCGCCCCTCGCCGCCACCCTTCTAGTGAACTGTGACGCCACCGATATGCTCTGCTTCACAGACCTCCTCGTCTTCTCTAGTGCCCAGTTATTGAATTAGAGACACCCTTTCAATAATCAGGCCACCATCTTTACAATCGTGGGCTCCAAATCATCATGTATTCTCTCCTAGTGTCTCTCCTTTTTCGCAACCTCCCTATAAAGCCTAACTCTACCATGTCGGTCCATGCGGGAAGAACACAAGAATAGGGTAATAGAAGACACCAACAACACCAAAATAATGAACATTGGCCTCATTCATTTCATTCTTCATTCATACCGTTAGAATATGGGGGATGAAACAATAAAGGATAATCACTAATGATTAATTCTGTTAAATGATATAGTCTAACCATTCAGCAAGAATGGTAAAACCATGGATCAACCAGTTCGTGTGTTAGTCTGTATTCATCATTGAAAACAATAACAAAGATATAATTCAAAATAAAACACCTACCTGCTTTTTGGATCAATATGTATAGAACGTTTTTCATCATCATAAATACTTCTAGTAGTGATATTGATCTGACATCTTGTTATTGTTCTTTGTTTATAAATGTGAGGTTTTTCTAACTCTTACCTTTTCCAGAACATCAAATGAATTTATCTATGATTATGAATCTAATCATATATCCCTGTAATAATGTTAAATGTAGAAAAAAAACATGTCATCATCACCATGTGGTTTCAATTTTCAAAAAAAAAATGTTTCGCCATCATTAAGTCATAGTGTCACTAAAAAACCTAAAAATGAAATAAAATAAACTTTGTATGTTTATTTTATTCTCTTTTAAAATGTCCAAATATTTTCCTTTGTTGTCGACCCGTTCTGATTGATGTTAGGGCTTGACTAAGTAAAACTCATAATTATGAATACAATGGTGGTCTCAATGTTCATATCCAATTCACCATTCACGATTTATTAGGATTTTAATTTAAAATAATTTTGTTTATTAATTTTATTTATGGATATGTCCTTTATGGATCATCTCACTAAACACTCTCACTGGCTAAAGGTATGTGTTTCTTAAGTTAAACCATCTATATTTAATGCAACAATGCCCTCATATTTTTAATCCAATTAAACATTTAGAATTTATATCAATTTTTCAAGAAACATAATTTCACACGCTATTAAAAAATTAATTATTTTCATCGAATCGTTATGGGGACACTTAGCCTTAGAATCGTATGTCATCTTAGTTATTTATCTCTTAATTTTCCAAATTAGTTTCTAAAGAATACATGGAAATTCTAAGATAGTGAAATAATTTTATAATCTCACATTTATATCTTATTTAATTATTGTTTTGTTACCCATAAAACAATTGTTTCCTTACAAAGGTGGATTATTATTTCCTAGATGGGTTGGTTTTTTCAAAGCTTCTCATGTTTGTGAGATAACTAATATTGAGACTATAAGTTATAATATGAAAAATAATGATATGAGTGAAACTATATATAATAATTCTGAAAACTAAATTTTTACTAATTATTTTACTATTTTTTTCTTCATTTTATATTCTATTTTTTTGTTCATTTTTTTTCATTTCTAGATAATAATTATATATTTTTTTCACATATTTTTTGGGATGACATATTTTACAATCAACTATCTACAGTAAGACACAAAATATATATCATTTTTCATTCATCAAATGTTACAAGGCTCTCTATTTATTAAATTATCGAACTATAGAACTGCATATTTAATGGATGTTCAAATTTTTTTGTAAAAACATGGAATCAATATGTAGTCATAGGAGTTGGACAAATAAAGGCAATGAAAATCATGGAAACATTTTATTTTTGAATTTTCTTAGTCATTGAGAAGTTAGGAATAAGTCTCACATCAATCTAACATTGGGAGTGGTCTCTATGACTCAATGTCCTCCTTTTTAATTACCATTGATAGTTAGTTTAGTAAAATAGTCAAAGGACATATTCAAAACAATGAAAAAAATTTGTATTGTATTGAAAATTTATGAAAATGATCCATAAGTTATTTGTGACTTGTTGGAATTTATTCCACATCAATCCAATACATGATGTTTCTTGTATGACTCACAGTATCTGTTATCAGTTTAATATGGACATTTTAATTCCAAATGTTTCAAACCCTGAAAATCTGGAAAATCCACATGTATTATATTAACAATTTTGGAAAAAAATTCATCTGTCATTTATGAGATGTAATAATTGGTCTCACATAAATCCGATAAATGAGGTGACCTGTATGATTCAATGTGTGTGTCTATAGTTTAAAAGTTCAATTTCATTTAAAAGGAAAGTTTGATAATCAATAAAATGAATGTGAATTCATATATTTTTTTGATAAATTACAAAATAGATTCAAATGTCATTTTAGACATGTAGGAATTAGCTTCACCTCAGTCATATGTGCATTGTGATGGTATGAAACCTAGTGAATCTTTTTATGTAAAATAGAAATTCATTTTAGAATAAAATAAAACTCACATACTGAAAAATGAATAAAAAACAATCATATTATTTTCATACATTAGGAACATGATCAATAATTATTTTTTTGACATGTATTAATTCAACTCAACTCAATATTATACATGATGTTTATAGTATGTATCAAAGTTCTAGTTATTAGGTTTAAATTTACATTTTAGTTTAAAATGATTCACTCACTGAAAATATTAATATTCCACCATATTTTCATGATATTTTATGAAAAGTTTCTTAAGCTATTTTTGAACTGTATTAATTTTTCTCAGGTTAAAAAAACACATGATGTGATTAGTAAGACTCGTCGTGAATGATTCCATTTTAAAAATGACATTTTGGTAAAAATGAATTATGATATACTCAAAACCAAGAAAAGGATTTTGGTTTTTTTTCTTCATATTTTGTAAAATGATCCATAAGTAATTAGGTATGTATAGTATTCATCTGCACATAAATCCTATACAAGGTTGTACTTGTTTGATTCCAATTGTTTCTTTTAAATTAATATTTACAATAATTTTACGAAAATATAAAATTTAATAACTCAAATAAATTAAAAAACATACAGATTATTTTTATAATTTATGAAAGTGTTCC
Source organism: Viscum album (assembly GCA_963277665.1). Taxonomy (NCBI): domain Eukaryota; kingdom Viridiplantae; phylum Streptophyta; class Magnoliopsida; order Santalales; family Viscaceae; genus Viscum; species Viscum album. The sequence goes on from OY728128.1 coordinate 476,248,929, forward strand.
ATAAGACATTTGAGACATGTAAGAATCCTCATTACCTCATTAATATACACAATGATTTCAATTTGACTATAAGTGGAAGATATCAGTCTATAATTGACATTTTTGTTCCAAAAGTCTCACTAAATTAAAAAAGAAAAAAATTGGGATTCTCTTAATAATTTACAACAGTGACTAAAAAGTAATTTTTTTTAATATATGAATCAGTCTCACATCATACTGATAAATTATGTGACTAATATGCCTCAATGTGTGTGCTTCCTATTTAGAATGAAATCTTAGTAAAAAAGAAAAGTGAAAAACTAAAAAACAATAAAACAAATTCATATTTTTTTGATGCTTTATAAAAATCATCCATATGTTATTTCAGATATGTATGAATAATTTCAACTCATTTTGATAGAGACCATGACTTGTATAACTCCATGTATGTCTTTGTATTTGAGATTGACACTAACATTAGTAAAAATTACAATTGATATACTCAAAACAGAGCAAACACATTTTTATTATTTTGATAGATTATGTAAATTATGAATATTTAATTTTAAACATGTCATAATCATCCTCGCTTCAAAATTATAGATGATGTTTTAGGTATGACTTGATGTCTCCTTTATCGGTTTAAAATATTCATTCTAGTTCAAAACGTGGCAATCACTAAAAACTGATAAAAAGAGAATGATTTGTCTTTATAATTTATAAAGGTTATTCATAAGTCATATTTATTTAATGGATTTAATCTCACTTCAATCTAACTCACGATGCTACATGTATGACTCAAAGTGTGCATTTGTAATTTAAAATGACTTTATTTGTAAAAAAGAGAGAAGTGAAATACTCAAAACTAATCAAACTCATAAATATGGTTCTGATACTCTTGTAAAATAATCAATATGCCATTTTTGATGTGTAATAATCACCATATCCTCAAAAAAATGCATGATGGGACCTATATGACTCCATATGTGTGTTTTTATTTAAATGTTACCTTCATTTTTGGAAAAATAAAAACTGTTTTACAAAAAACAAAGAAAACACATTTGGATTATTTTACTACTTTAGGAAAATGATCAATTAGTCATTTGTTAAACATTGGAATCATTCTAACCTAAATTTGATACATCATGTTCCGACTATAACTCAAAGGATATACTATTAATTTCAAATATACAGTTTCATTAAAAAAATAATCACTCACTATAAAATAGGAAAACACACTCTAATTTCCTTGATATAATAGAAAAATATTTTTTCAGTAATTTATGATACTTGGGAAATGGTATAATGTAATTTTGAAACATGGTATGATAGGTATGACTATCATTATGTGCTTCATGTTTACAATGACATTTTAATAGAAAAGAAATTTGACATAATCAAAACTGAGAAAACACATTTTGAATGTATTAATACTTTAGTAAAATGATACATATTTCATTCGAGATTTAAATGAGTTATAATATCATCAATACGATTCATGGTGTGACCAGTATGTCTGCAAGGTAATATTTTCAATATATAACATCCATTTGAGTCTAGAATTTTCATCACATCACAAAAAATGATAAAGTAAGCCTAGTGTGTTTTCACATCATTATATCTACAACTACATAATTAATTTCATTATCATTTTTTTCTTCATAAAAATTAGTAAATTTTTATGGACAAAATTCTAAATGGAATAAAATAATTGGTATTATTTGAAAGGATCAAACTCTACTCAATCGGATACACATTGTTCTTCATATGGCTCAATGTATGGATTAAAATTAAAACATTGTATTATTTAATTTATTTATATTATTTTAAGAATAATTGTTCATATAAAAGTGTTTTATTTTTCACTTACATGGGTATGCTTTTTTGGAAATAGCATGATTCTATATTTGGATCAAAAGACAATAGAAATTTTTTTTTGAATATATGTAATAATTTTTAATTTTTAAATTTAATAAACTTACTATTGAATTTTCTATAGTATAATTTCTTATTATATTTTTTTTTCATTTTTTATTTCATTTAAATTATATAATTTAAATTTATTATTATTATTTATGATTTTGTTTCTTTTGTTGTAGTGTTCTTTTATAGCACATAGTCATATACCCCTTTATAATCACTGATAAACTTTTTCCATTATCTGTTCTTCTAAAATCATCGATAAATGGCCCCTTTATCAACTAGTTAATAGTATTGATAAAATCTAATATATTTTAATATCACTTCGGTAGTCAACATTTCTATAACCATCATAAAGCCCATTATTAGCATTGTTAAAGTACAAGTTTGAAGTAGTGAAGTAATCCTCATAGTTACACTTGGAATATGCATCATAGTATATTCCCATAATCTAATTATAGTGATATATTCATCTATCTACTTCCAATATTTGGAATATCCATATGATCGACATCCACCCCCCCTCCAATGTAATTGAGGGCTATCATAGAAAAACCATATTGGTTTATAATAGAACCACCCATCCATGGTCTATAACAGAAGAACCAGTCATAAGAAACAATTTCCATGAACCATGACATGAATAAGGTAAACATATCAATAATATTGACATAAATCTCAAAGAAACAATCGTTATTCAGTTGATTACATCATTATTCAATAGAAATGAAATGGGTACCCTAACTATATCATTGAAACAATCATTATCCATCTAGAGAAATAATAAGGATGATATCAATAAAAAATAGATCTAATGGAGTATAAGTAACATTATGGTTTTTGACATTGATTAATAGAATTAAATTTAAAATATTTTTACAAACATTATTGTTGAAAATTAATATTTCATTTCAAATTTAACTATTAAAATATGAGAAATAAGAAAACTATAAAAAAATAATTTTTAATTCAAACAAAACATTTATTAATGTAAATTAAGTATCAATTCATTAAGGAATTATTTTGGAAGGTAATTCATTTCATGACATACATGTTAAAAATATAAATTGTTCTCATATATTTTAAAATGAACGTCTAAAATTAAACCATGAAGAAATAATTAATAAATTTAATTTTCATAATCCCAATATATGATGTTAAATTATCCTAGAAATTAAATTCCATAATTCTTCAAAGTTTACAAAATAAATTTTTTTTAAAACATATAAAACAAGGATTTGGAAGCAACATATTTCTTATTTAATAGAAGATTAAATTTTGGTATCAAATACAAACATCTATATTGATGTTTAATTATTCAATATGGTGGAAATATAAATTAAACATGTAAACCAAACTCAGAAATATAACTGAGTATAATATATGTTGTTCAAGAAAATAATTTCATACGACTTCCATAACAAAACATTAAACATTGATAATCCCAAAAAATATTGGAATGTATGATAAAAATACAAACCATTTTGGTATTTTTTGAATATTTTAGCCATCAAAAAAAATATCATCAAAAGAAAAATTAAATACCATTAAAAACTGATATCAATGATATAAAATTTAAATCACTAGTTTATAAACCTCATAAAATAATTTAGATGAAATATGTATGTCCCAAATGAATAAAAATTTGAAAATTACCCTTACAATGATCAAATAAATTAATTGAGTGAATTTGTGTAAAAATGTAAATCCACATAAAATATGTGGGAATATACATATGTAAAACTATGTTAATTTCCAACATTATTTTGGAATAACATAGTCAAGGAATATGTGTTATAAACCCATGAAGGGAAATTGAATTGAGAAACCCTTTACAACTTGGAAGTCATTAAAGTAAAATCCCCCTTGATGAAATGATTATAATTGAGATATACAAAACCATGAATTTTTATTAATTTATGATAAAATAAGTAAAAGGTAATTATATAAATAATATTAAATAAAATAGAATCATGCCACTAAAATATATCTCAGTGAAAAGAAATAGATAGAATTCCTTTACCACATGTATAGACATTCCATGTTTATCCTTTAACTCGGGAATAAAAAACTTATTTTTATTAGTTGATTTAAATTTTAATTATTACATGATAAATCCTTTTTCCATAAAAAGTTTATTTCATTTATATTGATAATGTTTTTAATTATACAATAAATGAAGTTATTCATTAGGTGTTTTGAGGATGTTCGACTCATAAGTTCAAAAATTCATCTATAGGTTAAATATAGTCAATGAGTTCATCATTTAATGATGAACATAATCATAATCATGAGATATTTAAAAATTAATAAATTAGTTAAAATTTTAAATCAAATCATTAGTTATGGTTAAAAAAATTGACACATGATACTATCATGGAGACAGTAGGTTGTATGTACGAATGAGTAACGTTTCCATTTTACAATGATGATTTTTGAAAGAAAGTAAGAGTAATTTTATGTTTTAAGAATTATATACTTTCATAAATATCATAATAATTCTATAAACATATTTTAATATATCATACATGAAATTTTTTAATAAAAAAAGAAACACATCACTTCAAAGAGGTGGTATTCCACACATACGAATTAATGTCGTTATTATTTTTTAGTGATTGAAAATTTAGAAAGTAAATAATATATTTTGTTATATGAATAACAAATATTCCATTAATTTGATATATATAAATTAATTATATAATATTAACTATCTTTTTGATGCATTTACACTTTATGATTACCTCAGTTTGCGAGGTAATAGTCCACCGTACAAATGAATCGATTGTTTCATTTACCATTTGATAAGAGTTGAAATTGATGTAGGTTATACAATAAATATAATATCAAATTAGTATATTTAAGAAAATGGTGTTATTATTTTATCAAGTATTAAAAATAGTTTAAGTAGGTGGAATAATAAATAAAACAATGTAATCTGGTTAAAAATTATACCACCTATTTTGAATGGCTCTAAAGATTAACAACTTCAACAATCTTTTGCTAGAATTATAAAAAAAATGACCTATATTTTTTTGGTGGAATTTTTGAAATGTATTTGTATATTTTTGGGCTGAGAAATGGTTCTTCATTTATATAGTTAAGTGGAAAGGTTTTCCCATTTATAAAAGTTGGGAGGGACACTTTTTGAATTTATCAAAGTATTAAAATAAAATAAAATATTTTTTATTTAAAATTTTATCTTAAATGATTAATTTATAATATATCATGAATACGGGTTAAAATAATCATAGAAGATTATTTTTTACATGTTTAGGTAACAATTATAACCTTATAACTAGAGTTTATACCCTCTTTTACCCTTTTTAAACTCACCGTGAAAACTAGGGTTTAACTATTGAGGGTAAATATTGTATCTACAATGGGATAAAAGGAAAATAAATTAAAATTTTTTATATTATAAACCATGTTCCTATTACGTGGAAAATTTTAATTTTTGAAATTTCAATTATAATGTAATGAAATATAATATATTATAAAGCATAATTAATTTTAATATCTATAACAATTCATTTACATTGTTTAAATATTATCAAGACAACAATTACAACCAGAACAAAATATTTTAAAATATAACTAACATTTCATCGTAATATATGAAATTATGGTAAAACATTATTTTGGTTAAATTATATTAAATTTAATATTTTAAATGACATTTATTTTAATGTCTCATTAATTGAATATTTTCTAGATCAACTTTATGTAAAGATTTTATGTAATTATGTATACACTTAAAAAAATAAATTTACATGATTGATAAATATAATTTATATCTAAAAATATTATTATTACCTAAACATATCCAATGGTAATATCTATGATAAGAATATTATATTTATTAGAAAAATTGGGTTAAATTTTTAAATTTTTAAATAATAAAATATTATAATGGCCATAATCACATAAAAACACCATAAAGTCATATAATTGAACTATGTATGATTTTAGATAATATATAATCATGAAATAAAATTTAGTTAATTTTCAAGAAAAACTTTTAATCCACATAATCATATTTTTATGCCTTAATTACCCAATTCACCATTTATCAGGGTAATAATAATAACTGAGGTTACACTTCATGTTTACCTAATATAAAACCGACATATTAACCAAAATTTAACACACATATTCCAATCATTGAATCCATTTTAAACAAAATTAAAACACATAAATAAAAAAAATGAATTTAAAATAATGCTTTTAAAACATAATGGAAAATAATTTTTAATAAAACCATCGGTTTAAAAATATTTAATCAATTTATGATAAATGAAAGTATAAAATACATTTTAAAACCCTAATTATATTATCTAAAATCAAAATTATATAATGAAATTTTAAAACAAATACAAAACATAATTTAACATTGTAAATTATTTAATATAATATAACATTTTCAATTAAAATCATTGATTTTAAAACGTCAATATTGTTTAGAAAATTCTAAAAAATTCCACAATAGATTGTCTTAAAATATTTGTTTCAAAAATTACATTCATTTTATCAAATAATTTTCTATAATTATGATAAATAATATATATTATATTATCACAAAAAATAATACAAATCACATCTTAATATAATATGTCTTTGATTCTTTAAATTACATTACTAAAATAGAGTATTAATTTAAAATTAACTAATTAATAAATTAGGAATGTGTATGACCATTTTTTATTTCATACTATTGTAATTACTATTTATTCACACTAATTTATTGTCTATGATATAATGGTCAAATTTGAAGAATGTTAATTCATTATTTATCTAATATCGTAGTTTCATATCATGTACTATATCGAACAAAGCATTTATTTTTAAAATATCACGATATTACAAAAGAAACTCCTCCAATTATTTAATAAGTTCCCTATCAAGGAATTATATCCTCTCATTCTCCACTTTATTGAAGAGATTTCTTCAAATTATTCATATCGCACAAATTTTTCATGTTGTGAATTGCTTTCATAGATTCCTATTACTTCCCTTATGATTTCAATGCGATGAGATACCACATTTACACTAATTTAACTATTCCATGAATCATTTTGTATAACTGATATGACGTATAACTCATCCTAGGATTTTTATTTCAAATGAAGTTTTATTTAATACCAATTACAATTTCCACACATTGGTATTCAACAAATTTTTCCCATCCTTCATTGTCTAGAGATTTTCATGTTTGTAATACACACTCTATAATTATGGGGTGTAATTTTATGAATGATATCTTTAGGTCTTATTATATATGTGGATCACTTAATCATTTGTATCATATTTAATTGATGAGTGCGCCTAGAAGAATTTATCCCTCTAATAAATTGGATACTATTTTTTTACCTCATGATATTTCATATATGGTTTATTAAAGGTTATACTAAAAAATGGAATTCCTTCTTTTCTATTACCATTTAAATATTTTTATCATGTAATTTTTTTCGATTTTCGACATTCTTATGTTTCCATTATACAATAATGTTATATCATTCTTAATAGTTAAATATTATTATTCTTACCCATGTCATATAACCATGATATACATATTATCTCACATGTATTGCTTTATATTATGCTATTAATTCTTTTTTCATACTCAATGATTTTTAGAAAACCCATTTCATATGTATATACTCAGGTTTTATTGTGAATCCTTAGAAGTATGTTGAACTTTTATGAGCATGATAATTATTTATTCAATAATTTAATTGTGTTTCCTTTTTATATTGTTAGGTTATGCACATAATTTCAAAAACCACACTTGGTGTCTCGATATTAGTTGATTTTATAAACTGTACCATTATGTAAAAAATAATGAATTTTGGTTTTTTTATTATATTTCTAATCAAAGTTTTTATTAGATAAAAGTCAAGATATTTTGGGGTTCTGATCATAAAACTGTTGTAAATGAATTTGGTATAAGACTAAACAAAGGAAAAATTTATTATATTTAGTTGAAGTATCGAGTAATTGGTTTCTAGGAAAATTATTTCATTTCAAGATAAAAAAAAAATTTATGTGTTAGAAGTTTTGTAAATCCAGGGTATAATAACCCATAAACGTGTGCATTGTGTTTGAGTGAATCATCACCTAGTGCACAATAAAGAGCCTTGCTGCAAACCTGGTCTGAAACTCCAGGGGGATATTCATTGAAAAATTCAAATACCATTTAAAACCCTTTATGAATGTAGAAAATTACCATGTTATTTTATATTAATAATTATAACATAGATAAATTACATTGAAATAAATAAATTTATAGGTTGTGTAATATTTATCATCTGTGAGAAGTCACATTAATGTTCATGGTTTAAAATATTATTGGTTAAAAGTTCAAAATTTCCCCTTTCTTGTTTCGCTTTATTATAGTCAATGGATTGAATAGGTTGAACTATGTTAAAAACCAATGTTACCTGAAATTTTATGAAATAATAAATTAAATTCCCTACTTAATTAGAGAAGTAATCACAAATATTATGAAAAATATTTCAGAATTGAATCAGGATGAACAACCGAGTCCCAAAAAGAATTCACATGTTTCAATTGAGTCCTTTATGTGAAAAAGGAATCTGATATTTAGTATATCATTCAATCCATTAATCAATGAAGAAAACATGACCTATATTTAATTGATCATATTTATCAGTTATTTCATAGAGTAAGATATGGTTAATTAGGTTTTTATAATATGGAAGGATAAAATGATGAGTAGAGGATGTTGGTTAATAGTAAAAATCCCAAGCAGGAGATCAAAGAGATGGAGTGTAAGGAATTATTTAAAAATGTGTTCATAAAATATTTTCCACACACTCAATGAATTAAAATAGAGAGGGGCTTTGTAATCCATTATAAAATGGGGGAAATGAATCATTTCATATGAGGAAAACATCATAATATATTCATGATATTACTGGTTATGTGATGGAGAAATATCATTGGGGGTAATAAATTCCATGTCACCACATTTCAAATGTGTAGGAAGAAGCACCATCAAATACTCCAAAATAGTCGAGGAAAGGATCTATGTAGAGGATGAATGGAACCTAGAAAGTGTTTTTTGATATAATAAACCCAATAATTTTATAGACTAAATGAATTATATAGTCAACCATCATCCTAATCTATTTTGATTTAGTTATAATGAAAAATTAAACTATTTGAATCAATGGCCAAATTTTTGTGTTTTCAACAATAATGGATGATAGCAACTTATAATTATTAGAGTAAAAGGTGTATATAATGAAAAAATAAATGTAATTGTACTTCTTTATAATGAAATAATAATAGGTACTCTATATATTTAATCAATAATATAAAACATATTTTTATTCTATTTCAATTCATTATTTCATATCAAGCTTGTTTAATAGATCCACTCATATAAAAAATCAACAAAGTGATTTGAGCTTATCTAAAAATATGATGACTGAATCAATTGTTTCATCCTAATCCTTGGACACGCCCACAATAATTTTTTAATTTATTTTACAGATTTCTATGTTATATTCCCTTTCGTGTAATTTGATGTAATTCTAGGTATGGATTGTCTTGTCTAATATAAATATAATATAAATTACAAAGAGAATAAAATCTCCCAATATATAATGAATTATAATATGATTATATACATGTTCTTAGAGGAGGGTGAATTTACATTGGTATCATAATCCCAAGCATGGATATTATTTTCCCATAAAAAATATAACATTATTAATTGATTGAGACAAAAGAAAATATTATTCATTATGGAAGTCTCAATATATGGGAAATTACTGAAGTGCTTCATGAATAATTTCATGTAATTCCTTCTAGAAAAGAATTTGAGTTCCTGATATAACATATATATGAAAAATTAAAATTATCTACGACTCCATATTGAATGGTCACTATTGAAAATGAGTTTCTGATTAATCAACCACTATAGATTCAGGAAAATGTTTTTACATACCCAATTGATTCACTATGGGGTACACTGGTCCTTTACATCAGAATGAAGTTTGGTTCAATGTTCATATTCATTTATTATAATGATCTCAAATGAATATGATAAAAAAGGTATCCTTAAAAATGATTGTTGATATGTTTTATTAGCAACATGGAGTCTCTTACGTCTCTATGTAGGATCTTTGTTTGGGGTATTATCATGAAAATTTAAAGAAGTAGGACATCAATTATACTAGCATTTACACAATATATGACTACTATGAGTTAATGGTTATGACATTGATAATAACTAATTCTCTTGAAACATTCATGTATTTGATTAATATAGTATTAAGTTACTACCATTATAATTTTTTGGTATACTTTAGGGATAATACTCTTATCTAATCCAAATAAATGAACATAGGACTGAAGGAATACTGTTCTAAAGAAATTGTAAAAGGAAAATATATTTTTAAGTATAGTAAATTATTTTTCATGTTAGATACAATAAATCTCATTGTTCATGTTTTTTACCAAGAAATTGGATATATATGGATCTATCCAAAATTAAGGCAAATGAATGGTTTTCGAGACAATAATCAGTGAATAAAACCCAACATTCTCAGTAATTGGATTGGTAATGTTGTCACATTCTTAGAAATATACCATGATATCCAATCCGTCTAAAATTTCTTAAATGTATTTATATCATGTTTTTCTGGAATAGTGAATGCAAATAGTGTTTTTATAAGACAAATAATAGGTCAATCTCTAATACTATTATCACATTACACTCTAGAACGAAATAATTTGTGAAGTACAATGATTCAGAATAAATGGATGTTGATTACGTGCTCATGAAAATTTTGTAATATGATAGTGTATTCATCTTCATAACTAAATTTAAAAGAGTATAACTATCAAAAAAATTACATAATTTACTTCTTTTATATTAGCTTTGATGATTTTATGAAATTATATCTGCAGGGTGAGGTGTGACATATATATAGTTCACAAAAGCCAAAAATATTTATTCACAATAAAGGACCTCCATATTCACAAATAGATTTTGTTATAAATTTCATGTTTTTTATTGTTCAATCCATTACTCTCCAAGGAATGAAAAAAATAATAGAATCTTTAAGTAAAAATGATCACATAACTCTATCAATGGTGAGGATTTCAAGATATCCAATATTCATGTACATAAAAAGGATAGACATGAGAATATTAAAATGATAATAATATTAACTCACACAAATAACTTCTCAATCATTCATTTATGATAAATTGAATTGAACTGAGAAAGATTATGAGTTTATAAAGAAGAAAGTAGTGAAATTATGGAGTTTATCTTTTTTGAATATTCAATTATATGGTTTGAAATGCTGATTTGTGTCCTATCACAACATGATCTAAATAGGGGACTTATGAATGATGTGAATAGACCATCCTTCTCAATTAATCTAGGAATCGGTAACTTGTATATAGATTTTTTGAACATCATCATGAGGGATAACAAAAAAGGTAGAATATAGATATTGAATCTTGATTATTGGTATGAAAAATGTTCAATTTAGAATGAAACAATATTAGTGGTTATATTGAAATAATTTCTCATAATAGTATTCAAAGGGAAAAAAACATGGAATTCAATATAGGACTCCCCATGACCCCTAAAAAATTTCTCCATCAAGAAGGTAGTCAATTTCCATAACACATCATTTCATTTCATTGCAATCAATAAAAATTTATCTCTTAACTAACTCACTATGATATAAATTAGGTATGTTGTAAGACTATATGGAGTTATAATATATATTGTATCTGATCGATAACATAGTTTTAACTAGTGTATTTGGATAAGATTTCAGTAAGAATTGGATATAGAGGTGAGCATTAGCACTATTTATCACCATTATATGAATGGTCAGTTCAAAAGGACAATTAATACTATTTGGGTCATGATATGTTCATATTTATTGGATTTTAATGAATTTTGGGGTAAAAATCTTCCCCAAATGGAATTATCCTATAACAATCGTTTTTATTTGATCTTTCAAATGGATATTTATGATTATATTTATGGGAAGAGGTCTTGTAATATGACATGTGAGAATGATTTTGGAGAGAAGAAGACGATGGGGCCTAATATTATTCATGAAATGACTGAGATGGTTAAAAATCTTCTAGTGACATATTAAATCCCCACTACATCGATAGAAAATATATGACTAAAATAATTTTTGAGACTTAGTGTTTGAATTCATAGATAACATTCTACATTTTATATAAATAAAGATGAATTTCCTTGAGTTTAGGTTGAATTGAAATATCTATTCAAAATGTATCTACCCCTTTTATATCTACAATCTTATCCGAGTGGGGACGCATCAACATCAATTCCACCAATACTCTCTCAAATACAATATTTCTTCAATGTATCCCTTTTGAGAAAGTATATAATAGACTCCTCATATATACTGAACAAAGAAGTTGTTCCATACATGAATGATATATCATATGAGGATCATATGGTTATGATATTTAATTTTAGTGATAATTTTATATGAAAAAATAAAACTCACCAGGTCAGTGTGTTATAGAGGAACCAATATATTATGGAAGTAACACGGGAACCAGAAGAGATGATGAAATATATTCCCCAACATTATTTTATGTTATGAAATAAAAATTTCAGTGGATACATTTTCAAATATGGGATGATAGTAATTACCAACAGATTTTTAAATAAAGATTATTTTTCAATAAAAAAATATTATATTGAGTAATGTAGATATAATAAAAAGAATTATTTTGGTCATTTAGGACCACTATATGGTCTGTCGAATTTAAAATAATAATATACATTATAACCATTGAGAATATAGATGATTTACAGTAACCATTAGTATTAGTATATTAAGGGTTCTGAAAATTTTCATATGATATGAAATAGGAAATAATAACCTGGAGTATTTGATTATTACCCTATGGAACCCTTTAATATCCCTTCTATAAGATATATTATCATTAGTCCTAGAACATTACGCCAATAAAAAAGAAATTTATAAACAAAATCATTTGTGAAGCTATTTATAATTTGAAGTTATTGATAATCAAGATCATGTCCCAAATAATGACTGACTAATAATCCAATGAAAATCATATCATTTAACAACTTACCTTTATGAACTTGAAAATTGTAATTAAGGTATATGTTTCTAGACCATAAATTTGGGAACAATTATATATTACATTTATCAAAATATTAAATATATTTATCACTTTTTAATATAACATTTGATAATGAGTTTGAATATGTTTTTCATATAATGAAACACAATTTTTTTGGGAAATATCATGTTATAATCAAGACACTATATTTTAATGAAATAATTGATTTTTGAAATAAATTACATCTTTTAAAATGTTACTATTTAAATTTCTTTAATAAATATAAATGATAATATAATTTTAAAATTTTAAAAATAATTTTTATAAGGGTTATACAAATATTATTGTCATAAAACACATTATTTGTTTATAAATGTGGATTTTGGATATTAACGTTTGAATTATCATTCATAAAGGATTATAGGGATAAAAAATTATTTTTGAAAACCTCATGTTAATATTATTGATGAGTTATTTTTTTTATTGTTTTATGACTTAGGGAAATTTTGAGGTCAAAATTAAATACAGTGTAAATATTCAAAATTTATTATAACATCATAAAAGTACACATGAAATTTAATAAAAACTATAAAGAGTATCCAAGGACAAAATTATGTTTTCCCACTGATATGGTATTTAATTTTATTTGATTAATTTTATAAACCTTTGATGAATCATGAAAACCCAATAATATATTTTATGGTTTCGAAATCAATTACTTATAATCAAGACTCACATCCATGCGACTAAGTGATTTATTTTAATATGGTTATTTAGAGAAGCATAAGATAATAAAAACAATATCTTGTTGGTATAAACCATGGAGAAAACAATGTGATCCCTTGTCTCTTTGATTACATTATATATAGATTCCAAAATCTATGTTTGGAAATTAATAAATAATTATCATCTATTTTTCAATAAAATCCCAACCAAACACCCATTCATCTGTAATGAATAACACATTTAAAAGGACATAATTCAGAAGTTTTCTATCTATATACATCAAAACATGACCCCAAACTCATAAGAAGATCCTCCAATTAATCAAGATGTACCCTGTCATTTTTAGGGATTCTATCCTTCTCCTCTTTATTCACGAACCTTATTTAAATAATGGAATGTATTTTCCAATTTTTAAGGTGGGCATATGTTTTCAGACATCCCTTTACATCTCTTATGATTTAACCGTGGTGATTGACCCCTTTCACTCCCATTTAACCCATCAATTGTTTATTATGTAATCCCTTTATACTACTAAAAAAAAGTCATGATCTCCCATGAAAATTTTTTTTTTGTGATATCCAATTCCCATTTCTTCTTGAATATATTCACATGTTTGTAATTATTATTCATTTAGGGGGGATTTCCATGTCTATAATAGAAAATATATTATCATGTTTGTAAAATTTAGGAATTAAAAACTTATGTTTTATAGTATTTGTGGAAAACTTTTGCATATACATGATATGAAAGTGATTGGTTGGGATAGATTCATACATCCCACCAATTCAGTAGGTAATTTTTTATCTCATGTGATTCTTTGTATTGATCTTGAGATGTTATCCTAAAAACACTAGGTTATTTTTTCTAAATTATCACCCTTAAATTATATAAATGTTGTAATGTTTTATGTGGTTTCCATAGTCATATGTTTTCGATATACAATCATGTTTTATCATTTCCCAATGTTCAAGATTACGATTAACACCCCTCATATGATACCCTAATATGCATCTTCAATCACATTTTCTACATTTACTAGATCTAGTATTTTTTATTCCATTAAATTGATACATAACTCAAGACATTATTAGGTATGTCCCCAGGCTATCATAAGACATTTTAGGAGAACAATTCATTCTATGAGCTTGTTAAGGATGTTTTCAACATTGAAATTGTGTTTATATTGTCAGATTTTGTAAGATGTCCCTAATTTAACATATACACTCTATTTTATGATCTTATGTGATAGTATAATGTTTACCATTATGTATAAGATAATGAATTATATTTTATTAAAGAGATGTATTCTTATAGTCCACTCCCATACACTGAATATCTTGTCATCCTTAAGAATACTATATATAAAAATTTTCCCCATGATCCATATTGTCAAAATTTTTCATTAACAAAGTTATTAATTATGATTATTATATTTAATACATGGGAATCCACACATTGTAACTGTGTGATGTTTTCTATCACATCTTATTATAAATTATATTTTATACTCTTATAGGATTTTACATTAGAAATTATACATTATTTATTATTTAATGAAAATTCAAAAAAAATAGTATTATAATAAGTAGGAGAATCAATGAAGACCTTTGGGACCCTTTCATTAACCTCAAAAAGTATTTTCAAAATTTTTTATCATAAAATATCAGGAATATCCACTATTTGATTGATATTCTATATACCTCATTTGTATTTATCATAAAGTACATATATTTATCCCCGATCATAATCTTCCATCAACATGATTTACATTTTCTCTATATCATATTTAAGGTAATATATCTTATAATTGATATCTTTCCCCAATAGTACATAATTGAATTTTTTTTGTCTTAAATAGTTCTATGCTAACTCCAGGTGATCATAATCATTGTGAACAATACATTTCTCATAATTATTATTCTAATTTTATCATTTTTATAAAAATCAGTAGTAGAGAATGGGAACTCAAGTGGAATTTTTTTCCAAGTGGTAATTTTGATCATTTACTATGGAGATTTTTTATGTATCAGAACTATACATAACTCACTAAATCAATATATGAAATTCATCTATCTTAATTCATATATATTCCCATTTTTATATTGTATCAACCAAGTAATATTCTCTAATAAATTAATATAATTTAGTGATCATGATTAAAAATATTCCATTTAGAGAAGAGTGAGGTAGGGTTTGAAGAATGGAAACATCATTTCTTGAGTGAGAACAAAATTCTGTGAGGAATGGTTGGTGAATGTTTTCATTCAGATATTTTAATTGAATATTTAAAAACAAACTCTTCATTTTATGAGGGAATTGTTGAACATAATAGAATGTTTCTTAAGAAATTATCTTTTCCCCTGCACAATAATATCTACATGGACAAGATTGATATGTTCCTCTAGCAAAACTGACCAATCACGATTGCAAGTCACATGGATAACATCTCTTATTTTTTTTTGGAATATTTAGGTTTTGCACTATCCCTCCTTAGATGTAACATAATATACCTCATTGGAGTATTCAATTAAATCTGGACCATCATCATTCTTTTATAAGGAGGGATTACATTCCATGATCTGCATTTGGTAGTTCTTTATTTTGGGGTATTCCCTTCCTTTTGTGATTCTTGATGCACTAGTAATGACACGTTATTATTACAAGTATGATAAATTAATCTTATGGTGTCGAATATTTCAAAGATATATCATATATTGTATCCTATGAAAAAGGGGATGACACCATGATAGGTTAGTAGGCCATATTAATTCTTGTATGTTTGGGATGTAGATAATTTCACATGATTTGAGTAGTTTTATAGAAAAAAAATCTCTCTTACTATATCCCTTCAAGGGATTCCCATCATTTTAAAAATTTTGAAAATTTTCCTTGACTATCTGTGATGTTTCCTATAAGAAATGAATTCATTTAAATTTATTTTTTTCTCCATTAGTGTACACACATGGATATTAATTAAAAATAGTGGTGACACATATTATGATATCTTATTTATCATTTTTTTCTATTATATATTATTAGTGTAACATATGGATAACTTTATCGTATATAGACACTAATATCCTAATAGTTTCACATGATTGTTTGGATGGATATCAACAGTATCACTACTTCCTTTCACCAAGAATTTGAAAGAGTGTAATACTGTTTTCATACACTTTCTAGGGATAATAATTGCATCATATGATACAAATTACAAAAATATTCCATAACCCATTGTAACCCTCAAAACCATATCATAGGATTATTCTATGGAATGAGTATCACATTATACAAATTATATGGTGGGACACCTAGTTTGATGAAAAAAACATTGACCACTACTAGTCCATAACTAAAAATACTCCTAGAAGAGGCATTTGAAATGATGAATAATATATCCATGAATTCATGTCATCATGAAGAATTTTAATTTTCAAATTCCCTTAACATTAGGACTGGAAGGGATTGTAGGATTCCTTCTCGTGTTGTTACTCATATTTCTATCATTGACTGTGCCATTCCTATAAAAATAACCTTACCATATGGAACTATGTCTTATGATCCTATCCTTGAAAAAAATCAATAAGAAATATATAATGGTTCCATTGTAACGATACCATCTAGAAAATTAGGATCTCTAAAATTGGCCAAATTTTAGGCAACATATAGGTAATAGTAATACACATTGTTCAAGATCCCAATAAAACAACTAAAATACAATATGTTAAATGATATCAATGGTAATTAGATATTTTTATTGACAATGATTCATTTATTTAGCAGATGGGAAATAAGGATGAGAGTCTCTACCCTCATTTCAATTAGTTTGGTGAGGGTAGGTTCAAATAACATTACATAAGTTCTCTTAGAAAATGTGAATCAATTATTTAATAGTATTGTGCAACTCTAAAAAGGGATATCAAATCATTTTATAGAAACAATAATCATGTTAGTCAATTTTATGGAACCACGTACTAGCTTAAACATGTTACATTAAAAGAATAATTGAATTATGAGTATATGAATACCCAAAATATAGGCATTTTTTAAAATGTGGCTCTTGTGAGGAGGGTGAATGGTTAGTTCTTGAGAGTGTATATCGGGATAGAAATATTGAAATAAATAATAAAGGGATATTTTATTTTTTGAAATATATTCAATCATTTCATGGTTAAAAAGAAATAATTTGTATTCTTCTAATAGTCTATCAATGATTTCCTTCATACATTAGTTTATTTTATGTACTCAACTAGTCCAAACAAACTATAATGGAATATTTTACATATTTTCCCCTCAATTTTTAGAATATGTTATAATACAACTTATGTATATGTATTCCAAATTTTATGATCTTGACATATAATAATTGTTACACTAAATCAATTTTATATTTTTAAATTTTTTATTTTTGATTATCAAGTCATCATAATCAATGAAACTATGAAAATAAAAAAATCATTTTAGCTTGAGTGTACTATAAAATTGCATTTGTAATGGGTAATGTATGTCAGGATTCTCAAACTTATAAGTTGAAAATATTTCACCTCAATAATGTATCACATATGTGTATAGATATTGAACTATCCAAAAAACTCTAGGGTTTTTTACGTTTGTTTTTTGATGGCATCCTCAATGTCATACTATCCAGACTTGTACTAGTATAGAACATCACAATATTACTATAGTTAGTCCATTTTTTAATTAATTATTTCATTAATGGTGTCAATCAAGGAAGGTAATAGTTATAATATGATCACTATTTAATTAAATTTTGACTAATTATAGGTCTAATATTTCACTTGGGAATGGATTTGAGATGTGCATTGTTGTAACACCAATACAATAAAACTAGACTTTGATGATTTAATCATATATGAGACAACAGATTTATGATGAGGATCACAAATGAAGAATTTTGGAATGAGTATTCCAATGTTTTTAGGGGATAGGGAACCCTAAGGATACAGTTTATTAAATTTCATAATATGAATGAAAATGATATTATAGGAAAGGATCATTAATATAATAACCCCTTAATTGAATATACATTATTGTGGCCCCCAAAATATTTATGTAACATCTTATTAATAGTAACATTTTCGTATTATTTATATATTGTAGAGCCAATGGGTTGGGACACTAATTTTCTATAGGATTCAATTATTGAGTTATCAACAATTTTTTTTTGTATTTTATATTTTCAAAAGTGGAATTTTTTCTTAGTTATCTAGTATTTATATAATATAATCCAATAACATTCAGTTTAACAGATCCTTTTGTTGGATTTCATCTGGGTATGTTTTATGTGTAACATCTTGGACTCTATATACCCATATAACAGAGTGATATTACATTTTTAGAACAAAATACAGATTTATTAATGATCCAATAGTTTATTAGTCATATAATGTAAGATCCTAGTTTTTGGAAAGGTATGTTTTTGTTGTGCTTTGGTTTGAACCCTTTTCTTTTTGGACATAAAAAGGTTTCTTGGAAGTGTGAGAGGCCTCAGGGGTGTTCCGGGGGGCTCGGAGCATGGAAGAAGGGAAGTATGGGAAAAACAGACTAAGGCGCACAGCCTGCACATGGTCAGCCAAACCATGTGGCCTGCCGAGACTAAGCCGTGCGAACCTACCTCCTTTGGATAAAGGAGAGTGCATGGTTTTCCAAACCATGCGGCTAAATTGTGCGACTCTCCCTCCTCCGGGTAGTGGCGTGCGCACGGTTTAGCCGCACTGTTTTTCAAACTGTGCCGCTAAACCGTGCAACCACATAATGTTAGAAACTTTTCGAAATTTCCACTTCGGGAATTATAACCCCAACTCGGGATTTTCCTCTCTTCCTCCTCTCATCACCTTAGGCACGAACCAAAGCTCCCCATGACTTCAAGAGATCAAACTCCTTCGATTCTAAGGCGTTTTTGGTGCCATTAGTTGCGGATTGAAGCTCTAGGTAAGGCTAATATCCTCCTTGGATCTTTTCTTGGTTTAGGGTTTGTGTATTCTCTCCCTCTCGTTCTGAAACCCTAAAACCCAATCTTTTGGGTGAGTTCTAGGTTGAAGCTACAAGGGTTTGTCGAATTGAGGTCTAAGGACTCGATTGATGGTTTGTTCAACCGCAGATTCGAGGTAGCTTGTCTATAAGTTATATCCCATGGTTATTTAGGGTTTTTGTGCATGTTAAATTGTGTTCTTGATTTTCCTTTGTTATGTTTGGATATCCATGGCATGTTTGAGAAAAATGTTGTTTAAAATAGAAAATGGGAACCCTCACGATCCCCGTGGGATGTGTTGGGTTTGACTTAACCTAATTAGGTCTATCCATGGGATGTGCCGGCTCTTCCCGGGTTTTGGGATTCATATTAAACAAGTGATCCTGTTGTGGTAAATGGTAGATCCCTTGATCAATATGTTGGCATGATTGGTTGAATGTGGAATAGATGTTAGGTGATGCACCTAGACTTGGTAATAATCAAAGGGTTATTTTAAATGAAATGAATGGGTGATTCATGGAAATGACGAACGGGTTAAAATGGGTAATCTGTAAATTGATTAAAGACCATAATGGAATGATTATGGGTCTGGTGTTGAATTCTTAGTGAGATAGGCATAACACATGGGAATTGGGTGAATGGTTAAATGATGTGAAATGTTAATTTGTTAATGTGTTAAGGCATGATGTGAATTTCCTATTTGTTGTGAATGATTTGTCCAAGGGGAAATGGTATGGAAGGTTGATGGTTACTTATAAATATATATAAGCATGTGCACATGGATTGGTAGAGTGGGGTATGACTGAGGTTCTACGACCACGGTTTGAGTGATGACAGATGCTCTGAACTCCACCCTAAATGCATGGGGTAGGGATAGGACTGATGCTATGTTTCCCTATCGGTTGCATCCACCCGGAATGATGCATTGAGGTGAGGATATGGTTGCATCCACCTGGACTAATGCTTTGAGGTTAGGTTATGGTTGTTATGAGGGGGTTAGTCCTAGTGAGATAGAATAACCATGTTTTTACCCTCGTGAATGTGATTGTTGGACATAGACCGATGTAACATAATGTAGGTGATTAATCCATGGAAATGTTATGAATTGGTAAGTGATGATAATTGGTGTGTAATGAATGGTAATGGAAGTGGCAATGGATTTGGCCCTAGACTTTTTAATGGAACCTCTAGTAATATCATGGTAATTATCATTCATATTCCTTTTGCATGCACTACTTGTTTATAGCGGATATTTTGTACACACCGTTGGTGGTGGCCTACTAAGTTGTACTCACACCCTGCTCGGGACACTGTTGGGTACCTGAGAAGACTTCATATTTTCAGGTCAGGACAAGGGAAAGGGTCCATGTAAGATTGCTAATAGGACATGGGTCGCACTTGGTGGAGGATCCAGACATGGAGTCGGGACCATCTTTGGGATTTTGGCTATTGTCCTTATTTTTGGGCTTTTATTCACTCTTTCACTTCTAGTATGACATGGAATGTTTATTGTTGGAAATGGTTTTTATACATGTTCCTTGTTTATTGGTTATTTTTTCTGCTATTTGGTTTATTCTGTTGCGTCTTACTCTGATAAAAAGGGGGTATAGTCTCCCCCCATGACTCCATAGACCCCCGCTGCTAGTCGGCAACCATTGGTGTACGGGGAGGCGTTCTTAAGGTTATGTAACCAGCCAGATCGGAGCACTGGTTTAGTGGATTTTGTGTCGGGGATGTTACAAAGTGGTATTAGGGGAGGTTTTTCTTCTCCTTCTCTGAGGTCTTGTTATTTGCGATTGGTATCTAAGGGTTAAGATGTGTCGGTCCTTGGTAGTGAGGTCGTACTTAGGAGTAGCTAACCCAGGTATGGGGTAAACCCAAGTCACCCTAGGTGGTAAATTGATGTTCTTGGTTGTGTGTTGTTACATTTGATGATATTTCACCATTGGGTGATACACATGTTGTTTGTTGTGACTGTTTTATGAAATTTGGCTCATGGCCTTAATGGAATGAGGACTAGCATTTATGCATCATTGTAGCCACCTAGTGGGATAAGTGACATGCATTGTATTAGGCACACGCATAGGATGGGTGTGTGAGGCTGGAAAGTAGGGTTTATTATGAATTTCATGAAACCAAGAAATAATGATAATAATGAAATGAAACAAGTGGGTAAATGATGTTTAATGAAACCTAAGGGTTTGAAATGAAGTGGATAATGTGTTGAAAAAATTGTAGAGAGATGCCACCACGGTGTCGATTGCGAGTTGGGAAATGGGAGGATGTTCCTGAGAACACTCCTGCAGTAGAGGAGAAAGAAAATGTGGTGATCAATGAAGGTGGAGAAGACCAGTTCCAAGGGAATATGGATCACCTTTTGCAGATGATGGATCGGGACCCTAGGAGGGGTGCACCGAGTATGTTTGAGCTGACCAGGGAATTCCAGCTGCAGCACCCTTCGACATTCACCGGAGAGGATGGGCCAGAGGCAGCGGAGTTTTGCTTATAGTTTATCCAGAAGATACTGGATCATCTGGAGACCCCTGTTGAAAAGTAAGTAAAGGTGGCCATTTATATGTTGCGGGGCCAGGCATGGGATGGTGGGACATTCAGGATCAGACCGAGTAGGCTGAGGGGATGTCATGCAAGGTTTTTCAGGAGAATATTCATGAGCATTTCTACATAGAGACTTTGAGGCAGGAGCGGGCGACAGAGTTTATGAGCCTGACTCTGGGATCGCTGTCGGTGATGGACTATGCTAGTCGCTTCACTGATCTGCAACGCTTTGTCCCAGTGTTAGCCGGGGATGAGGCATCGGTAGTAAGGGGTTTCTAGGATGGTTTGAGACAAGAGATCAAGTATCAAGTTAATATCTTTCACTTGAAGAGGTTTGTAGAGGTAATGGATCATGCACTCATTTCTGAAGGAAACCTGGAGGGGGCTTTGGGTGGTGGTCTTGTCGTGCCAGCTGGGCTGACAAGTGGTGCATCTTCCTAAGGTCAGAAGCGTCGTCTGGAAGGTTTCCAGCAAGGTGATCAGAAGAAAGGGTCAACCTCTCAGAGTGGGAACTAGATGTTTTGTTATCAGTGTGGTAGGTCGGGGCATGGGCATGGTCAGTGTCCTCGACCTCCAGTTGAGTGTCGTTCACATAGAAGGATGGGACATATGCAGAGGTTCTACAGGAATCCTCGGCAGGCAGGGGAGAATGATGGTGAAAGTAGATACCGTATACGGGAAGGGGATCAGTTTCCCTGTATCAGGCATGCAGTTGGAGCTCCACGGGCCGTACTGGTTGGGGCGGTGTACGTGGAACTCCGAGACGAGATCTCTCACGCCAGTAGGGCAGTGTAGCACAGAGTAATCAATCTGGGGCCTAGGGAATAGGGGCAGGTCAGCTTCAGGAATTTCATTTTGTGCTTGGTGATGGCGAGGCTGGACCATCGACTATTCGAGGTACGATCCTTGTAGCTTCTACGTTTACTAGTGCATTGTTTGACACAGGTTCCACAAACTTTTTTATCTTTGCTCAACTTGTGGTAGTGCTGGGTTTACATGTAGAGGGAGTGTGTGGAGTGATCACAATTGACACTCCGTTCGGAGTCCAGGTTGAGGACATCATGCAGGGTAAGGAATGTGCCTTGGAAGTTGGTGAGTATCATTTTCTCTGAAACTTGTTCATTCTCGAGATGTTAAGGTTTGACCAAATCCTGGGAATGGATTAGTTGGCATTGTATCATGCACACATAGACTGTTATTGCCGCAGAGTATCGTTCAGGTCGCTTGAGGGTGACGCTTATGTCCACAGTGGCGAATGGGATTTTCGAACAGGGTGTGTGGGGCTGTTGGGTCAATGGATGACTGAACTCACGGCTCAAGCGGAAAGTATCATGATTGATGATGATGATGAGGGAGGAGAAGTGCCTAATTTTTCTTCCCGTGGTGGATTGATTTCATGATGTGTTTCCTGAGGATTTCTCGGGGTTACCACCCAAGAGGGATGTTGAGTTCGCGATCGAGTTGCTGCCGGGAACGGAGCCAGTTTCTATTCCTCCATACCAAATGGCACCAGAAGAACTCTAGGAACTGAAGGTTTAGCTTCAGGAGTTGGAGAGTAAGGGGTTTTTCCATCCTAGTACGTCTCCTTGGGGATCTCCTATGCTTTTTGTGAAAAATGCCGACGGGATGTTAAGGCTTTTTGTTGACTATCAGAAGTTGAATCAGATGACGGTGAACAATCGGAATCCTCTTCCTTGAATTGATGACCTATTTTATCAGTTGATGGGTAAATAAATGTATTCTAATATTGATCTGAGGTTAGGTTATAACCAGTAATGATTGAGGCATTCTGACGTACCGCGGACCGCTTTCTGGAGTAGGTACGGGTTATTTGAGTTTTTGGTAATGCCTTTCGGATTGACCAATGCACCAGTAGTGTTTATGGCCTTGATGAACTAGGTTTTTCATTCCTATCTAGACCTGTTTGTGGTTGTCTTTGTTGACGATATCCTAGTGTACTCGAAAACTCACGACGATCATGTCCAACATCTTGACATCATATTGGGTACACTAAGAGAGCACCGGCTATACTCCAAGCTATCAATGTGTCAATTATGTATAGGTGAGGTTCATTTTCTGGGTCACATCATCTCAGAAGTAGGTGTATCAGTGGATCTAGAGAAGGTGCAAGCAGTTGTATCTTGGGAGAAACCTAGGAATGTTTTTGATGTTCAGAGTTTTCTAGGTTCAACTGGGTATTACATAAGGTTCATTCAAGATTTCTCTTGTTTGGCAGCACCACTCTCAGGCTTGAACAGGAAGGGAATCAGGTTCGAGGGGTCTGGGGCTTGTGAGAATTATTTCCAAGAGTTTATGAAGTGGCTGAATACCACACCTATCTTGATCTTACCTGAGCCGGGTAAGAAGTATATCATGTTTTTTGATGTGTCCAGAATTGTACTTGGGGCTGTGTTGATGCAGGATGAGCGGGTTGTGGCTTATGGGTCAAGGCAGTTGAGGCCCCATGAGCGGAACTATCCCACTCATGATCTTGAGTTGGCTATAGTGGTGTACACCTTGAAGTGCTGGAGGCACTATCTGTTGGGAGAATGATTTACAGTGTTTACTGACCATAAGAGATTAAAGTACATCATCCCACAACGGGATATGAATCTTAAATAGAAAATATGGGTTG
The DNA here is from genome assembly GCA_963277665.1 of Viscum album. NCBI lineage: Eukaryota > Viridiplantae > Streptophyta > Magnoliopsida > Santalales > Viscaceae > Viscum > Viscum album. Next base: position 476,273,867 of record OY728128.1, read on the forward strand.
AATATCTTCAGTCTTTTGACTTTTAGTTGGTGTACATGTCGGGAAAGGGAAACAGTGTTGCTGATTTTCTGAGAAGGAAGGATCAGAATCAGGCGGTTCAGGAGTCCAACAATGAGTGGAAGGTTATGACCTTGTTTGCAGAGATGCACCTCGACGTGCAGGAGGAGAATGGTCAGGTCACTCTTACTTCCTTCACGATGGAGTCAACTCTCTTGAGTTATGTTAAGTAAAGTCATTGTGATGATCCTGAGTGTTTGAGCATGAAGTAAAATCTTAAAAGTGGGAAGCTACCTTCTGGTTAGACCATCAGTGTGGACGGTGTTTCTCGTGTTCGTGATCGCGTGGTTACTCCATAGTGTGTGTGGGAAGAGTTTAAGTGTGAGTTCCATGCATCAAATTGGGAAGTGCATCCTGGATTGACCAAGATGCACCATGATCTCCAAAGGCAGTTTTTTTGGCCTAGAATGAAGAAGGAAGTTGTGGGATTTGTGGCACGGTGCCTTACATGTTAGTAGGTGAAGTCCAAGCATCAACGCCCATGTGGTATGTTGCATCCATTTCCCATTCCGGAGTGTAAGTGGGATGATGTAATAATGGATTTTATTGTGGGTCTTTCAAGGACACCGCAGAAGAATAATGAAATTTGGGTGGTTGTGGATCATTTAACGAATGTGGCTCATTTCTTACCAATTCAGGACCCCTTTATAGTTGACCAGTTGGGTGAGCTATAAGTTCGGGAAATAGTGTGGTTTCATGGGGTGTCGCAGACCATAGTTTCGGACTGAGATCCATGTTTCACGCTGTGTTTCTGGAAAGGGTTCCAGAAAGATCATGGTACGCAGGTGATTTTGAGTATGGATTTCCACCCACAAATGGATGGGCAGTCGGAGCGTACGATCTATGTGTTGGAAGACATGTTGAGAGCTAGTGTCTTGGACTTTGTTGGTTCTTGGGAGAGACAACTATTGTTATTTGAGTTTGGCTACAAAAACAGTTTTCAGCCTACGATTCAAATGGCACCGTTTGAGGCTCTTTATGGGAGACCATGTAGATCTCCGTTGTGTTGGCTAGAGGCTAGTGAATCTAAGTTGTTGGGGCCAAGTCTCATGAAGGAGACTTTAGAGAGAGTTAAGTTGATCAGTAAGCGGATGGATACGGCTCAGAGTAGGAAAAATCATATACTGATCGGAGGAGTAGACCTCATGAGTTTGGGGTGGGTGATAAAGTGTTCCTTCGGGTGTCGACAAGGTTGGGTCACCGTCGGATTCGAAAGCAGGGTAAGTTGGCACCCAGGTATGTGGGACCTTTTGAGATTGTGGAGAGGATCAGATCGGTGGCTTACCGATTGGCTCTTCCACATCATTATAATGGGATGCATGATTTGTTTCATGTTTCGCAGCTTCAATGGTATCACCCTGACCCATCTCATGTGGTTGATGTTGAGGACGTGGAGTTTGAGGCAGATGCATCCATTGAGGAGCATCCGGTTCGTGTGATGGATCGTAGTGAAAAGGTCTTGCGAGGCAAGGTTGTGCCATTAGTGCGAGTACTATGGCAGCATGGGAATGTTTAGGAAGAAACATGGGAGCGATAATCGGATATGCGGGCTCAGTAGCCCAAACTCTTCTCTTCGGTGGAGCAATGAGGCTTGGAAGCTCGGCTTGAGGATGAGCCGTTATAAGGTGGGGAGGTTGTAAGATCCTGGTTTATTGAAAGGTATGTTTTTGTGTGATTTGGGTTGAACCCTTTGCTTTATGTACTTAAAAAGGATTATTAGAAGTGTGAGAGGCCTCGGGGGTGTTCTGGGGGCTCGGGGCATGGAAGAAGGGAAGTCTGGGCAAAATAGACCCAGGTGCTTGGCCTGCGCACTGTCAGCCAAACCGTGCGGCCTACCCAGACTAAGTCATCCGAACCTCCCTCCTCTAGACAGAAGAGAGTGCACGGTTTGCACACGGTTTGCCAAACAGTGTGTCTAAATCATGCGACTCACTCTCCTCTAGGTAGTGGAGTGCGCAGGGTTTGCGCATGGTTTTCGAAACTATGCGGCTAAACCGTGCGACCACTTAAAGTTGGAAACATTATAAAATTTCCACTCTGGTCTTTATAACCCCAACTCGGGATTTTCCTCTCTTCCTCCTCTCCTCACCTTAGGCACGAAAAAAAGCTCCCAAGGATTCAAGAGATCACAATCCTTCAATTATAAGGCATTTTTTATGTCGTTAGTTGCAGATTGAAGCTCCGGGTAAGGATAATCTCCTCCTGGGTTCTTTTCTTGGTTTAGGGTTTGTGTCTTCTCTCCCTCTCATTCTGAAACCCTAAAACCCAATATTTTTTGTGAGATCTAGGTTGAATCTCCAAGGGTTGGTCGAATCGAGGTTTAAGGACTCAATTGAGGGTGTGTTCAACTGCGGAATCGAGGTAGGGGGTCTACAAGTGATATCCAATAGTTATTTAGGGTTTTTGTGCATGTTAAATTCTGTTCTTGCTTTTCCTTGGATATGTTTGGATAGCCTTGGAATGTTTGAGAATAATGGTGTTTAAAATGGAAAATGGGAACCCTCACGGTCCATGTGGCATGTGTTGGGTTTGAATTTACCTAATTAGGGCCATCCATGGTATGTGTCTGCTTTTCCCGGGTTTAGGGATTGTTATTAAACAAGTGATCTAGTTTTGGTAAATGGTAGAGCCCTTGATGACTATGATGGCATGATTGGTTGAACGTGGAATAGAAGATAGGTGATTCACCTAGACATGGTAATAATCAAAGGGTTATTTTAAATGAAATGAATGGGTGATTCATGGAAATGATGAACAGGTTAAATGGGTTAATGTGTAAATTGATTAAAGACCATAATGGAATGATTATGGTTCTAGTGTTAAATGTTTAGTGAGATAGTAATAACACATGGTAATTGCGTGAATGGTTAAATGATGTGAAATGGTAATGTGTTAATGGGTTAAGGCATGATGTAAATTTCTCGTGTGTTGTGAATTCTTTGTCCAAGGTGGAAAGGTATGGAAGGTTGATGGTTACTTATATATATATAAGCATGTGCACATGGCTCAGTAAAGTGGGGTATAACTGAGGCTGTATTCCAACAGGTCGAGTGAAGACTGATTCTCTGAACTCCACCCTAAATGCACGGGGTAGGGATATGACTGATGCTCTGTTTCCATATCAGTTGCATCCACCCGGACTGATGCTTCGAGGTGAAGATAGGGTTGCATCCACCTAGACTGATGCTTCGAGGTGAGGATATGGTTGCATCCACCCGGAATGATGATTCGAGGTGAGGATATGGTTGCATCCACCCAAACGGTTGCTTCGAGGTGAGGTTATGGTTCCTATGAGGGGGTTAGTCCTAGTGAGATAGGATAACAATGTGTTTACCTGCTTTCATGTGATGGTTTTCCTTAGACCCATGTAACATAATGTATGTTATTAATCCATGTAAATGTGATGAATTTGTAAGTGATGATAATTGGTGTGTAATGAATGGTAATGGTAGTGCAAATGGCTTTGGCCATGAACATGTTAATGGATCCTCTAGTAATTACTAGGTAATTATCGTTCATATAACTTTTTCATGCACTAGATGTTTATACCGGATATTTTGTAGACACCATTGGTTGTGGACTACTAAGTTGTACTCACACCCTGCTCAGGCCGCCATTGGGTACCTGAGCAGACTTCATATTTTCATGTCAGGACAAGGGAAAGGGTCCTTGCTAGATAGCTGAGTGGACATGGGTAGTACTTGGTGGAGGATCTAGACATGGTGTCAGGACCATCTTGGGGATTTTGGTTGTTGTCTTTATTTTTGGGCTTTTGTTCACTCTTGCACTTGTAGTATGACATGGCATGTTTATTGTTGGAAATGGTTGTTATACATGTTCATTGTTTATTGGTTATTGTTTCCGCTATTTGTTTTATTCTTCTGTGACTTACTCTGATAAAAAGGGGGTATAGTCTCCCCACATGACTCTGTAGACCCCCGCTGCTAGTTGGCAGCCTTTGGCGTATGGGGAGGTGCGCTTAAGGTTATGTAACCACCTGGCTCGAAACACTGGTTTAGTGGTTTCCGGGTCGGGGATGTTACATATAAAAGAGGATAAAAACAAATATTATATTATAAAACTAACAATATATCTATAATATATTGTTCGAATATTATTATATCTTCCATATTAAACAAGGAAAAAGTTATAAGTAATGAATAAATAAAAAATATGGCTCTATAATCAACGATGTCAGATGAAATTTTATATCTTTGTAAATAAATTAAATATTTGATAATAATAATTACTGATCTAAGCTAGGTGTAATTCATTTGTTATGGAAATTATGCATGTTATCAAAGAAATTTTTCAATAAACAATACAAATATTGGTAGAGTCATACACATAACCAAATTTATTTTTTCTTATGAGACCAAAATATTCATCAACGGGATATATAATTCTTGTATTACCGATAACATGATTAACTTCAATGAATTCATAACAAGATTCAACAAGAAATTTCACACCCTTCCACAAGGAACATCTAGATGAATTAATACATGGATATATATATAATGTGAAATATAGAAAAAAATTACTTCCCAATATAAAATAATTTTTTTTATTCGAATGAAAACATCCCATAATAAATATAAAAAGAATGTGGTATCCCAATTTTAATGAGAAGTACACTTAAAATAATATAGTGTTGAGGGTGATTTAAATTTGTTGTGTTATCCATTCAAGATAATAATTGGGTTAAAAATTATTCATTGGTAGTATGCTAATGAAATGTTTGAAAGAAAACCATTATCAGGGTTCATAAAGAGAATGTAATCAATCTGATGTGTATACCATCATATTTTCAAGACAAGTGTGTTGAATAATTCTCATTCATTAGGAATTTTATTGATGATTTATTCTATTATCAAAAAACAATTTATAGGTTCATTACCCCTTAGTGAAACTAATAAATATCCAAATCTTCATTCCAATATCATGATTAGGATGCATTTTTTACCAAATTAGACACACTATTACATTCCTAAAATATAGGATGGTCTTACCAAAATGAAAAATATTATGTTCTATAATTTTTTTGGTAACTCATGAATGAAAAATGTTGTAGTGATAATATAAATACATTTATTTCCCATAAATTTCACTGTTAATTTCATTATAATTATTCCATGGAAATATATAAACGTCACTTATAACATCCCATTACCTTTATATCAGGATAAATTTTATCATTTATTGGGGTTTTTGTTTTAGTTATCTAGGTAAGGGTGAGAATGAATTGGGAGGATACCTATAATGGTGAAGTATCAGATTTGTCGGATTTAAAACAAAAAACCCTAATGTTTCAACATACTTATATGGATTTTAATGCCTAGTAATATGGTTAAACACCATGTAACTTCAAAAATAATAAAAAAATCCATTGTTAAAAAAAGGTGACATGTTTTTTTTAGAGATTTTTGGATTTTTCATTTCTGGATTTCTAATTGTGTTACACATCATGTAAAGTCACGAGGGTTGTTTTTTAAACACATATCATATATGAAAATTATATTTCCACAAATTTAGACAAAATTTATCTTGAGCCCAGATAAATTTCTAGGTGATTTTTCTTCACTCAACCCCTTTTAGGTTATTTTTTTCAATAATTCGATGTTTTTTTACAATGTGTATTTTTGTTTATGTGTTATCCCTATATATTTGTTTATTTCTCTTTCCCTCACTGGAGTTTGATAGATCATCATGGGATTGACGGATCTAGACACTATGTTGTTGAATCATGATTCTGTTTTTATATCCTAGATCTCATGTTCCATCATTCTTATTTGTCAGTTCAATTGAGGGATTTCTGTTTCCATGAGAAAGGTATATGGTTACGTTATGATTGGAAAATTTTATTGACCCTAAATTTCTTGATTTAAATTCAATTGTATGATTGAAATTAATTTTATTAAAACTACATTCATTTATTTTATTAAAAATACAATTGAATTGAATTTGTGGATTTGGATTTCATTTGCCCTGAAATACTGAAAAACCACCAAATTCCATTGAATTGGTGTGTTTTTTTGAAATTGATGGAAAATTGTGGAATTTAAATTGGTCAATTTAAATTAAGACAATAGAAAATTGAAATTTATTTCAATATTTTATTTTATAAAATTGATTTAAAAAGTTTTTATAGAAACATTTTGGTTTTATCTTGAAAAAATGCATGTTTTTATTAAAAAGATTTATGTCTTGAAATAGAAAATTAGTACCTTTTAGAATGGATAATGGGATGAACTGTATATTAAATATTTTTGAATAAATTTTCCATAATTGGTTGTATTGGTGAACATTAATGCATATCTAGTTCGTGCGTTATTGAGATTGAACTATTTTGATTCATTTTAATTAAAAGAAATCATATTGTTGTAGTTAAAATCAATGATGGTATAGTGATGAGCCGCCTTTGGACAGTGTTACATGGAATTGTGTATACACATTTTATAGTGATCAACACCAAGTGTGTGAGGATCCTATAGCCTAAAACTATTTTACCTTTTAGACGATGCCCATGTTTCTTGTTTATTTGTATTTGAAATATAAATGGGTTCCAATAATTTCTAAAGTATTTTACATGCCTTATGAATTTATATAAAATGTTTATTAAGCCATTTTTATAGTATTTCCATCATTTGAAATGTCAATTCTGGCTTGTTATAATTTTACTATGATTTCTTATACCTATTAACTAAAATTGAAATATATATTTGGTTAATTAAGTATTGGAATATTATTATTGAATCCTTGGGGATATACTACATAGATTTTATCTCACATCCTAATTGTGACTTCAGGTGCTGGTGGATTATATTCATCATAGATCGAGTAAGGGAAAGGTACCGCTTGGAGGTGCTAGCAGTTACTAATAATTGATCTTGAAGAGTTTCTTTGGGTGGGACATCAATTTTTGTCATTTTTTATAGTACTTTTATGTTGTATGCTGGGGTTATTTACTTATGTTTCATCATGTACACTACACCATATAGAGATTCTCTTATATTAAAAATGATGTTCTTATCGCATTCTGAAATGTTTGTGGAAAAAATCATTCCCATTTTCATGTTGTATGATTATAGGTGATAGTCTCCAACCCTTGGGAATCACGAACACACTTTAGGCCATGTTAGGGCTTGATCTGTTATAGGGTTACAATGGTACCCGGTATTGTTCATGAGAAAGTCGTATTTGAACACTGGGTAGATCATATTGTCTAGAAGTTAGTATGTAGTTATGTAATTCTATTTGGAAATTTTATGTAGTTGCACGGCTGCATGTCATTGGGAATGATAAAAAAACTAAAATTTATAAGATACTTACTACTTTGGAAAGTGGCAAGATAGGGTCGAACCACATGGAGGTCTCATGTTGTGTTTGGAAATCATAAAAAATAAACTATTAAAAAACACACACACAAGAAAAAGAAAAAATAGTTGTTTGATGGGGGAGTTGAGTAAGTGAGAATCAGTGTGTGAGAGAGTAAAGGTGAACTAGTCAGTGCAAGGAAGTGAGACAGAGCAACAAGGGAAATTGTGGTTAAAATAGCCAATAGATGAGTACGGGGGAAGGTCCATTGGCCGATTTCTATATTTCGTACTCTCGTTCTTGCACTAAAGTTTATGAAATATGCATCTGACTAAAAGTAACTGGCCAGATTTTTTGTATTGCCAGTTTTTGGTGAAATAGCTCTTACAGTCCTTCGACTGTAAAAGTTATTCCATCCAATGGAACTAACAAGTCAGATGTCACTAGTCTCAACATGTCAGGTGTGTTCAGTGTATCTATGTCATTTGAGCATGACTCAATTGTCAACGAGTTCCCTCAGAATTAAATAGTTTTGATTAAGATTCAATCAAGATCGGTTTTCCATTGACCTTGTTGTTTTGAAAATAAATCTGTTCCACAAACAGTGAGAGATACAATCCAAAAAATGACGTAGTGCATGAATCAGAAAAGTAAATATAATCACCTAGTTTCCCCATGCCCCAAAGGAATTTAGCTGAACATAATGGTTTGTTTTAATGAAATAATAGAATAAGAAACAATGAAGTTCATATTAAAAAATGTTGCAGAAAAAACATCGCATAGGGAAAAAAAAGATGTTAGAATCCAGGTTCTATCTCTTGAATGTTCTAAATCCTTCTTATTGATGGTGGATGCAATGATAGAATATGCTCGATGTCCTACCCGGGGAATCGAGGTTTGAAAATGCTCTGATCCACTACTCTTCGAACCCCAATCTGCTACTGATGTGAAATGGTGAGAACTCTAGGGATCGCCTGATCCTCTCTTAATGGATGAATGTACAATTGAGAACGAAGTCCCCATCGAGATGTGTCGTCCTATCCCACTGAATTCTTCCTCATTTGATGCCTTCTCACCCCCTGTCTTGATCGATACTTCTACATCTCCAATGCCCATTACCCCCATATCAATGATCGCTCGCCAGGGATGAATGCAAATGATTCGTCAAAGTCTCTGGAATCTCACCTTAGTTGTTCGCTAGCCTCCACGTGTAGCTTTCACTCTGCTGGTTCCTCCTGCGCTGGGCACTGGAGCAGTTTCTCCTAACTGAATTAAAGGATGTGTGCCTAGTGTGCAACAATCTTCCCTCTACAAATCACCAGATCCAAGTGGCACGCTTTTATGTGCATGTCACTAGCTTTTAAGTGAAATCCTGGTAAGTGCATACAACCCCTGCAATAACCATGTGAATATTCTCACGCTATTCCCACAAACTGCTTCCTTTATCCCTGCTTCTACGAGTAGCTCCAATTGCACAGAAAAATGGAAAAAAAACATGTTAATCAAATAAAATGAAAATAAAATAACTATACATTAATATTATTACTTAAATTAGTTAATAAAAATATTAATTAATATATATATATAATACATAATATTATCATTACTATTATATATAAATGTAATTATTATTTTTATTAATATTTTACTTATTAGAAAACAAAAGAAATTTATATTATATATATATATATATTATATTTTAAGCATATTATATAATTTATTATATATATACTGATTATTATATAAAATAAACATATAAAATAAAAAAGAAAAGAGAATAGTGAAAGGGGATGAGGGTTCGTTTCATGGGAGATGTAGCGCGATGGCAAGGTGGTCACAATGGTGGCTCGCTTCGGGGAATGGAGGAGAGGGCGGTGTAGGAGGTTTGTGTATAGTGAAGGCGTCCCACTGAGGGATGGGGTTCGTGGCTATAGTGGAAAATAATGAAGGCGAGTGGTCGAAGGTGGACAGTAGGGTTTGAGTGTAGTTGCTGGTTCATGGTAGATGGTTAGCTATGAAGTTGGAGGAAGGGGAGGCTGGCTTCGGGTTGCTCGTGGGGAAGCACAAATGGTGGAGGCAAGGCCGGAAAGGGGTGTTTCGACTCAGTAATTTTGGCGGTGTGTTGGGGATTTTGTGGAGGATGAAGGTGGTGAGTAGGATCGGATGCAGCGGCTTTGAATCTAGAATTTTCAGGTGAACGAATTTTTGGGTTCAAATTTTCATTTATAAAACTGATTCATTCTTGGAATTCTTCGATTATTTTGTTCTATTGTGTTGAATATTGATAATTTTTCTTGGTGTTGTGTGATTTGTTATTCTCTGCTACGTTAATTGATGCAGATATTTTAATTTTTTTCTCTGTTGTTGGAGTTCGGATGTTGTTGTGAAATGGATTATGGAGAATAAGTAAGGATGGTGGCACTGTGAAGGTAAAATAAATATTGTGAAATGGTGCCACCGTTTGGAGGGGATGTGGTGAGAGGAATGATGCAGATTATTGTGGCACCATGAAAAGACAGTGGTAGGAGGGTGACGGTCGGAAAACAATTGAGAAACGGTGTCTGGGGAATACGGTGGCATCGTGAGTGAAGCTCACAGTGAGAACATGAGTGAAACGGTGGCACTATGACAATGATGAAACCACGGTACATCAACACCTGAAAGTCAAAGAGACCAAAAAAATCCAAACAGATAATATAAATTAAAACTATTATTAAACGAAGAAATAGATTCATAATTTAATTAATTAAATTCAATATATCAAAATTACATACTATATAAAACAATTATAGAAAACAAAATTAATTATGGTTTATTTAAAATCATGAATTTATTTGGGTTTAATAAAATAATTTAAAACATAAAAAAATATTACAGTTACTTGCGTAAATTATTTAACCAATTAATTATCAAATTAATAATGTAAATTAAAGAATAAGAAATATTAATTGATTAAAATTTAAATTTTAAAAATAAAGAAATTATTAAAAGACTAAAAAATAATATGAGTTATTTATTTACAATTTTACGAATAAAGAATTAATTAATTTTATTAATGAATTAACTGGAATGAAAATTTTGTAAAAATAAAAGAATAAATAAATAAAAGTCAAATTCACAGGACTCATTTAAATTTATAATTATTTAAAAAGAAAACAATTAACACTAAAAATAGATGATTTACACTAAAAATTAATTTTCTACACAGAAAAGTACAACATCACAACAATTATCAATTACTTACTAAAAACATTTTAAAATAAAAAAGGAAATAAAAATACAAAAAGGATGTGGCAAAGAGTGTGAAAACACTGCCACATCAAACTCCTTGACACTTAAAACATTGTTTGTCCTCAAACAAATACATGAATTTAACTTTAAAATAGATATGTGTTTTGGGAAATTCGGTTAAAAAAATTCTTGATTAAACTTCAATACCCAGAGGAGCATGAACAAACAATGAGTCAGGTTTTTCAAATGTGTTCTAATTTTGTGTCTTCCCTAGATTTAAATACTCACCGGAAGAAAAAAGCCCCAAAATTTCATACACAGTCAAGTATGTCGTGCCTCCTATGTGTATTCATTAACTGTCCAACTTCGCCTTCCAATTTATATTCTAATCTATGGAGTGTTGACATGTTAAATGAAGTGGAATTCGAATCCTAACCAAGGGAACCTTCCATTCTCACCTTCCTCGAGGTTCCAAAAATTAATGTCCACTAATTTCATCACCTTATTGACTCTACATAAATGAAAATTAACCATGTAAATTTCTCCCTTCTTCACCTGGGTTCAAAATTCCCCACACCTTAATGAGTTCATTTTTGACAAGGGCCCATTATTTCCATTTTTCTCATATTTATTCCATGTGTATAGAATTTATTAAGATTGAAATTGTATTTATTTATTCACATAAATGCACCCAATGCACATTGTCTCTGATACCCACCGTGGGATCTCATTTTCCCCTTTTACTCCAATTACAAAGGAGTTAATTAATAAGCATTCGAATTGACTTCCTAAAGTGATTGAATCTTTTATTATAAAAATGTGAGTCCCCTATTTTCTAGTGAGAATATATATTCACTAAATTTCATGTTCCTCATACCACAAAATATATCCTATCACACTCCCATCATTGGTTCCTAAATAGACAGATCCATATAGATAGTGAACAATTCCACTCAACTATCAGTCATGCTTAACAGTTTCTTAAAAAATTCCACTATCTACATCCAGTAAGTAGTTTTACAATAAAATCACATAATTGAAGTTCCAATAAACTTCAAATGACCTTTGTTTAATGAAAGAATTTGAATTTTTTTGACGAAATTCTGATAATTTTGAAAAATAAATGACCATTTTTTTACAAACACAAAATCATGTCCAAACTCAAGTTCAAGGTGGAATTTGAAATGACACTAGAATAACCCCTCCCTCCCACAGTTAAAACCCCACATTCTCCCCATTTTTTAATTCTAAGGTGGAAGACAATTGTGTTCAAGATTGATGGATAGTTCGGCTTAAAAAGGATATTGAAGGGTAGAAATGATGTTCAAAAATTTGATTTACCAAAGCAAAAAATAGAATGAAAAGATGAATTAAAACTATGAAAAATTGAAGAACCAAACCCCACCAGACATCACCAGCAAACAAGTTAATTTATTATTGAAAAGTTCAGGATTTTAATTTGTGATCAGACACCAGATTTTATCAATGTACTTAAAAAAGTAGCATGATTAACCATAAAGAGCAGTAGTAGAATAATGAAATTGAAAGAAATGAGAGCCAACATGTTTCACAAATCAGCTCAAAATGATTTTAAACTCTCTAGATACTAGTATCTAAACACCAATGTAAGAAAATATAGTCTAAGAGTTTCAAAAATCAGTGGGAAGACCCCCACACTTAGTTCACAGTAAAGATTAAGTAATTAATTGAAATTGAAAAATGGAAAAACAACACTTCCATAAATTATTGGACATTTAACAGTGGCTTCCATCAACAGATCCTCTTTAGCAGTACTGGATGTTTACCCCTCATAATTAACCTGCAAGTTAAAATAAGTAAAATAAGATTTCAAAGTTTTAAGATAATGAAAAGTTACCTAAGGAAGTGAGTATAACGAAATATTTTTCATATAATGCATTGGATTTCTCGCTTGGGTTTTATAGGACACATTTATGGAACCAACAACCCTCTCTCTAAAACAATAACAGGTCATGACACACCATCAAGCAGTTAAGAAATTAAACTATAGAACAATCATAATGAGTTATGTTTATTGAAGAAAAAAAAATAAAAGGAAAACAATTCTGTAACCATGGGTGAGTTCACATGCAACACTGAGTTTATAGTCCCCAGTTAGACTTGAAGCAGCTCATTCTTTCAATAGATATATGATAGCCAAGCCATTTGGATTCACTTCAACGGAGTGCCTAATCCTTGGACCATTGACTAAGAAAGGTCGAATCTATTATTTTACTAGCTCAACAGCTCCATTAACGAAAACTCTAACATGGTAAACGGCCCGAACCACATATACTTCAACATTCCTGAAAACAAATTCACTCTATAATTGAAATGCATGACTCCCTCAAAAAAATTGAAATTCCTATTTTAATGATTGATTCATGAAAATACTTTGTTCCTTTTTTTAAATTTCATTCTTAATATTGGACTATCTTCGAATCTCCTCCAGCTCACTCAGCTAGAACAGTCTCTTTTCCCCAACAGACTTAAAATCAATGTTAAGTGCCTTCACTTCCCAATAAGATCTCTGTTGTAGCTAAATAGGTTTAGGACATGTTTTCCCAAAGAGTAGCCTATATGGTCACATCCCTATAGGAGTATTTTAAGTAGTTCTCTAGTCCTAAAGGGCCTCATCCAACTTCCTTGACTAGTCTTTCCTAGATCTAGACATTGTTTCCTCTAAAATTTGTTTATGCACTCCATTTGAAACATCTGCTTGCCCACTGTACTATGGGTGATACGTGGTGCATGTCTTATGTGAGCACCCATAATTATCCATCAAACCATGGAACTTATAATTCATGATGTGAGTCACATTATCAATGATTAATGCTTGAGGAACACAAATTCTGGAAAATATTTTTTTCTTGATGAATTTCACAACACTAGCAGTTGAATTGACGAGAATAGCTATTGGCTAAGCCCACTTGGACACCAATTCCATAGAAAGAAAAATGTACTCATTTCCATAAGATTACGGGAATGGTCCCATGAAGTCCAAGACCCACACATCAAATATTTAATCCTGCCGAATACCTATTTTATGTAGTTCCTTCCTCCTTCCAACATTTTCCAAAATTTGAAATTTTTCACAGCCAATAACCAAACTCCTAACATCTTTAAACAGTGTTGGCCAGTAGAAACCAGCTTGTAAGACCTTTTGGGTAGTCCTTTATCCTCCATGGTGGCCACCTCAAGGTGATGAATGGAATCTATCAAGTATGGGAAAAATCTCATCCTCAACCACACATCTTCTAAAAATCCCATCAACCCATCTCATAAAGAGAAGTGGTTAATCCTAAAAATAATATTTTAGTTCAGATATAAACCTCCTCCTATGGTTGTGTGAGAGATCCATGCACATGAATCCAGCTTCCAGAAAGATGGCATAGTCTGCGAACCAAGCAGACTGCAGCATAGAGGCAGAAATCAATTGTTCATCGGGGAAAGAAGTGTTGATCTCTTTTGGTTCCTTACTTGCGGGAATTGGGTAATCTAGACAAGTGATCGGAAACTACATTCTCATCCCATTTCTTATCATTAACCACTAAATCAAACTCCTTTAATTGTAAGGAACACCTCACGAGTCATGGTTTTGAGTGCTATTTAGCCAGCAAGTACATAAGGGATGAATGATTTGTGAAAATTATGATTCTTGATCCTATCAAGTACTTCCTAAACTTTTCCAATGAGAACATGACAGCAGCCAACACCTTTTTAGTGGTAGAATATTTCTTCTGGGAATCTTGTTGCATCTTATGTTCATAATAAGTAACACGAAGATTTATATCCTTCCTCTTCCCTAACACATCTCATACTGAAAATTCACTATCATCACACATAACCTCAAAGGTAAGCAGCCAGTCAGATGCAGTGATAATAGGGGAAGTAGTCAGCTTCTCTTGGAACAAATTAAAGGCATCTAGACAAGTATCATCAATGAATTAGGGTGTACCCTTAACCAGAATAGAGCACAAGGGTCTATTAATCATAGAAAAGTTCTTAATGAACATACTATAGATCCTAGCATGACTCAAAAAACATCTAGTTCATTTAACATTCTCAGGTGGGGGAAACTTTTGTATGACCTCAAATTTAGAATTATCGACCTACAACCCCTTCTTAAAAACATTGTGTCCCAAAATTATGCTTTCAGTGTCCATGAATTGTAATTTTTCATATTTTAAGACTATGTTGGTCTCTCAACACCATTCTAACATTGGTTCTAGAATTTTTAGAGAGTTCTCAATGTTATTTCCCACAACAGAATAATTATCCATGAACACTTAAATTATTCTTTCAATCATGTCTAAAAAAATTTCCATCATGGACCTCTGAAAAGTGGCAGGAGCACCACACATGCCAGGGGAATCCACCGTTAGGAAAATTTACCAAATGGATAGAAGAAGGTGTTTTTCTCTTGGTCCCCAGGTGCAAGGGAAATATGGTTGTAACCAGAATAACCATCAAGAAAGCAGAAGAATCCATTGCCTACCAATCTCTCTAACATTTGATCCAAAAATGGAATGGGAATGTGATTGTTTCTTATGGTAGCATTCAAAATTATGTAGTCTATATAGACTCTCCATTTATTCACTGATCTTCTCTATATTTACTCATTTATTTCATTAGTGACCAATATCACTTCACTCTTTTTGGGTACCAACTGGATAGGACTTACCCAGGGGCTATCCGAAATTGGAAACATTATTCTAGCATCTAACAAACTAATCACTTATTCTCTCACAACATTATTTATGTTGGGTTTGAGTATTATTTGATCTTATACTCTAGGCTTACACTCAGGTTCCATGGGAATTTAATGCATACAGAAGGCCAGACTTATCACCTTAATATCAGCAATCGACCAGCCTATGACAGACTTGTACTTCTTCAAAACACTATAACTATTTTTTTATTGGCTCACCTCCAGGTTGGATGAAATAATAACATGAAGGTTGGAACTATCTCACAAAATGGAATAATTGAGATGATATGGTTGGGGCTTGAGTTCAAGGTTTGGTGGTGTCTAGATTGAGGTAAGACACATAGGCCTGGGTGGCCCAAGGTTTTCATGCTACCTCTTGAAGAAGGAAGTAGAGAAGGATTTTTCCTCATCACTAGAGCATCCAAAAAAATATCCTCAAACATAGAATCCTCCCTCGGGGAAAGAATGTGATCTAAAACAAAATCATATAAGTTCACAATGAATTCTCCCTCGTACTCATAATCAAATTCTCTCTCATTTCTTATGCTAATATCTATGAAAGTGGCAGCATGGATTACATGATCACTACTTATTTCAGCGATAATCTTCAGAAACTCTTCTTCCTCCTTATCAACACTACTCCCAGAAACTAACATCACATAATTGAGTTAGAATGGGTGGGTGGTTTCATGGATTTTCATAAAAAATTGATTTCTTCTTTATATTTTCCGATATTGAAAATCAGTTTCCCCTTAGCCACATCTATCACAGCTACCCCTGTGGCCAAGAAGGTCCTTCCAAGAATGATAGGATCCTCGTGGTCACACTCCATTTCATGGATAAGAATGTTAAAGGGAAAAAATAGTTTTCCTACTCTCACTTACAGATCATCGACCCAACCCACTAGATGAGTAATGAACCTATCAACAAGCTGTAACAAAATAGTGGTGGGTTGGGGAACACCTAATCTCAGGTGATGAAAAAGTGACATGGGAATCAGAATAATACTATCAACCAAATCACACACACAATTGAACTTAACACCTATATCCCCAAAATTTTAAGGGATGAAAAATCATCATAGGTCCTAAAGCATAGGAGGTATCCTATTCTTCAAGACTGCACTACACTCCTCTTTTAAGCTATAGGGGGAAAATTCTTCCAATGTCTTTTTGTTTGAAGATATTTTCTTGAGTGATTTCCGATATAAAGGTATTTGAATCATGCTTGAAATAAAGGGATATCAATGTTAAACATTTTAACCACTTTAAAAAATTTGAACTGTTCAAAATCATGAATTGGCTTCTTAATGCCTTGATGGAATGTGATTTTAGGGGAAAAATTCCTCACAATTGGGGGAATATCTACAGCTTCCTCTCCAAAAAATTTATTCCCTTTATTGTCTTTGTTTCTCAGGCCATTGTCTTTGGGTTTTTGAGCTGGAACAACAAGAACTAGAGGGATTCTAGTGGTTCTGTCCAGTTTTCCAGATTCTGGTTCTTTTAGATTTGAGTTTCCAACTTCATCTAGTTTCTCATTTTCATAATTTTTGGGTTCTTTCCCTGGATTTTGGTGAGTTTGGAGACTAATTTTGGTGGACACATCCATGTCATTCTCCCTAGGATTGGCTTAAGTGTTGACTGGCAGCCTACCCGTTTCTCTATTACTAGCATCCCTAGCCAACTTCCCCATTTGAATTTCCAAATTCATCATTATAACATCCATGTGAACTTTTTCATAAACATTTTTGGACTTTTGATCATCAAAACTCCATATAAATTGATGAAACATGTCTATCACCTCATCTTTTCATTTTGATGACTCAGCATTAGGTTGGGGTTGGGGAATGACTTGTTGTTTAAGTGGTTGTTAGAATCCAGGAGGGGCAGTAGGTCAGAGGACTACATGCTCCCTCTATGACAGGTTCGAATGGTTCCTATACCCCTGATTGTAGGTGTTGGAAAAAGTATCATCCCAAGGCTGCATCAGAGGTCCCTAGCCAGCAAAGCTGACACTCTCATGAGGCTGGACAGACATATCAACGTTTGGACAACAGGTTTGAGAATTTCCATACATGCCATAGTGGTGGCGCTACACCTTAAGGGTTTGGTGTGAGTTCTCATTAATGAACCAAGAAGCATAGTATTCATCTTGGGTAGCAGGGGGAATTTGCTTTCTCATAATGGTTCTCCTCCAAGATCATTTGTTCTGGGTGTTTTGAGCTAAGGTAATAAAAATTTTATTGAGCTCCTCAGCAGTCCTATCACTAAAGTCTCCTCCAGAACACTGATCTACCAAGGTTTAGTGGTAAGGGGTGATACTATTGTCGAAGGTGTCTATGAGTAATTGTGGTGTACATTGAAGGTTTAAACACTACCTAATTAATCCTCTAAACCTATCCTAGGCTTCCCGAAATAGTTCTCCTTCATCCTGAAGGAATCCATTTATTTTTTGCCTAAGTTCAGATACCAACCTCCTAGGATATAATTTCATTGTGAAAGCATTGTAAACATGATCCCAGGTGACAATGATTTCTTATTTTATCTATTGGATCCAAGACCTAGCATTTCCATTGAGGTAGAGGGAAACACTCTCGGTTTAAGTACTTCCTCAGTGAGACCCCTAAGTGGTAGCTGTTGGACACTATAGTAGAAGGCTTTAATGAAGTCAAGAGAGTCTTCACTAGGCATTCCATTGATAATAGGCAGCTGACTAAGCATGGTTTTATTGATTTCATAATTCCTGTACCTAGGAGAGTGTCTAATCCATGAATGGTTTCTAGACCCTAAAAGTAGAATGAACTCTCTAAAACTATTCCTCTCAGCCATCTCATTATCAGATGGCTTCATCATTCCAGGTTGGTTTAAATTCTCAGGGAGTGGATTATTCAAGTTTTTATTTCTGTTATCTTCCATTTTGAAATTGTCTTTGTTCATTTTCACTTCCATGAAGTGTTTATCAATTTCAGGATCACTAGTTACTATGTATTCAGACTTAGACCTAGTTTTCATGTAGTAGGATCACAATTTTTTTGAATTTAAATTTTATTTTTTTGCATAAATTTTTATGTGATTTTTTTGATTTTTGTAAATGTGAATTTTTGAATTGTATTTTAATCGCATGTATCCACCTCAGAAATGGTGCCAAAATTTTCACGGCTGCCCATCTTTGGGAATAGGCAACAAACTAAAATTTATAACCTACATACATCATAGGATAATGGTAAGTCAGGTTTGAACCACAAGGATGCCTAATGTTATGTTTGGAGATCTAAAAAATAAACTAAACAAAAACACACACACAAGAACTAGAAAAAATAGTTTGTGATGTTGAAGTGGAGTGAGTGATAATCAGTGTGTGAGGGAGTAAAGGTGAACTAATATGTGCAATGAAGGTAGACAGAGAAACAAGAGAAATGGTGGTGATAACAACCAATATATGATTAGGGGGTAGGTCCAATGGATGAATTCAATATTGCCTACTCTCATTCTTGCACTTAAGTTTAAGAAATATGGATCGGAATAAAACTAGCTGGCCATATTTTTCATCTAGTTAGTTTCTGATGAAATAGCTCTTAGAGTCCTTCGACTATAAAATTCATTCGATCCAATGGTGATAACAAGTCAGATGTCACTGGAGTCAACTTGTCAGTTGAGTTTAGTGTGTCTCTCTCATTTGATCATGACTCATTTGTCAACAATTTCCCTCATATTTAAATAGTTTTCATTATGATTCAATCATGATCGGTTTTTACTCGATGTTGTTGTTTTAGAAATAAATCTATTCTGGAAACAGTGAGAGAGGCAATCCAGAAAATGACGCAGTGCATAAATCAGAATTAGAAAATCTAATCAAACATCTTATCCCCCCCGAAGGAATTTAGTTGGATTTAATGGTTGGTTTTAATGAAATAATAGAATAATAAATAATGATGTTCATATTAAAATATGTTGATGAAAAAATAACAGCACATTGAAAAATAAAGATGTCCAACTCCCTGCTCTATCTTCCGAAAGTTGTAACTCTTGTTGCTTGATGGTGGATGCAATGCTGGAATTTGCTCGACGAACCGCCCTGGGAATCGAGGTATGAAAATTCTATGATCCGTTGATCTCGGTACCCCAATATACTTCTGATGTGAAATGGTGAGAACTCTCGGGATCGCCTAATCCTCTCTTGATGGATGGAAGTACACTCCAGAATGAAGTCTCCATTGAGATGTGTCGTCCAGTCCAACAGAATGATTCCTCCTTTGATGTCTGCTCACCCCCTATCGCGATCGATCCTTCCACTCTTCTGATGCCCACTCCCCCATATCAATGAACTTTCTCCCATGATGGATGCAAATGATCTTTCTAAGTATTTGTAATCTTGCCTGAGTTGTTCCCTAGCCTCTACCTGTAGATTCCACTATACTGCTTCCTCCCACACTGGTCACCGGAGCAGTTGCTCCTAAATGAATAAAATGATATGCGCCCAGTGTGAAATAACATCCCCTCTACAAATCAGCATATCAACATGTCGTGATTTTATGTGAATGTCACCAGATTTTAAGGGAACTCCCTATAAGTGCATACAACCCCTGCAACAACCTCACGAATATTCTTGCAGTATTCCCATGAATTTCTTCCCTTATCACTTATCCTACAAGTTTCTCCCCTACATGGAATAACAGAAAAAAAGTTAAACCAATAAAATGAAACTAATATAACTATACATTAATATTATTACTTAAATTAGATAATAAAAATACTTATTAATATATATATATATAATACTTAATTTTATCATTACTATTATATAGAAATATAAATACAATTTTTATTAATATTTTACTTATTATAAAACAAAAGTAATTATTAATATATATATATATAAGTATTATATATTATGCATATTATGTAATGCATTATATATTTAATGATTATTATATAAAACAAACAATTAAAATATAAAAATAAAGGATAATAGAGAAAGGGGAGGAGGGTTCAACATATGGGAGATTCAGCACACTGGCAAGGGGGTCGCATCAGTGGCTCGCTTCAGGGCAGGAAGGAGACAGTGGTGCAGGGGGTCTCTGCGGAGTGAATATGCCGCGGTGAGGGCAATGGTTTGTGAATAAATCGGAAAATCATGAAGGTGAGTGGTCGGAGCTAGACATTAGGGTTTGCGTGCAGTTTCTAGTTCGAGGCAGAGGGTAATGTGTAAATAAGAATCATGAAGGAGATAGCTTCTGGTTTCTCGTGGGGAGGCGCGGATGGTGGAGGCAAGGCCGGTAAGGGGTGTTTCGACTCGATAATTCTGGTGGTGTGGTTGGGTTTTCATGGAGGATGAAGGCGGTGAGTAGGACTAGGAACGACGTCTTCAGATCTGAATTTCCAGTTGAAATAATTTTTGCGTTCATATTTTGATTTATACAACTTCTTCGTTCATGGAATTCTACGATTATTTTGATCTGTTGTGTTGAAAATAGATAAGTGATCTTGTTGCAATGGATTTGTTGTTCTGTGCTGCATTGATTGCTGTGGATATTTTAATTCTTTTGTCAGTGTTTCATGAGTTAGGATGCATCTATGCAATGAATGATGGAGAAAAACAAGAAATGGTGGCACTGTGAAGGTAGAAGAAATATGGTGAAACGATGCCACCATTTTGAGGGGATGTAGTGAGAGGAATGATGCATATTACTGTGGCACTGTGAAAAATGGTGGCAGGAGGGTGTTGGTGAGACAGAAAATGTGAAATGGTGTGTGGGGAATACAGTGGCACAATGAGTGAAGCTCACGGTGATACCATACGTGAAGAACACGGCGAGACTGTGACTATGAAGAAAACTAGTCAAAGCCACATCTTCTAGTCAAACAAACCAAAAATTCAAAACAAATAAAATAAATTAAAACTATAATAAAATAAATAAATAGATTCAAAATCCAAATAATTGTATTAAATATAATAAAATTAAAAACTAAATAAAACAAACCTAGATAAAAAAATTAATTATGCTTTATTTAAAAGAATGAATTTATTTATATTTTAATAAAATAATTTAAAACAAATTAAATTAATACTGTTACTTGCTTAAATTATTTAACCAATTAATTAACCAATTAATAAAGTAAATTAAAGAATACGAAATATTAATTGAATAGAACTAAAATTTTAAAACTAATTAAATTATTAAAATACGAAAAACTAAAATGAATTATTTATTTACAATTTACCGAATAATTAATTAATTAATTTAATTAATGAATTAATAAACTAACTTGTATGAAAGTTTTGTAAAAATCAAAGAACAAATAAATAAGACCCAAATTCACAGGACTCATTAAATTTAAGAATTATTTTAAAAGACAACAATGAATACTAAAAACAGATGATTTAAACTAAAAATGTATATTTTACAAACCAAAGTACAAAATCGGAACAATTAATTATTATTTACTAAAAACAACATTTTAAACTAAAAAAGTCAATAAAAATACAAAAAAGATGTAGAAAAGAGACTGAAAATATTGCCACATCAGTAGTTGTGACTAAGTGTTTTTCCATCTCCCACTGAAATTATCCTTAAGTAACTAGGGGTGTTTTTGAAAATATATATTGAGGATTAGTTCTATTATTTCCGTGCTTTTTATTTTGGTCAATTATTTTTTTTATTCAATTATGTGGGATAAATTTATTATGTCTCTCTATTTGATTATTAATCTAATGTATTCCTGGTTTACTACTGATATTACGCACCATCATGCCTCTGAGAAGAGCCGAAAATAATAACTCGGAGGATGATGTTGTTGAACCAGAGCATGTGAATCCTCTTTTTGAAAAATTTCTGGTTGGGGTGATCTTTTATTTATCAAGGCTTTAGGACAGAGAGAACCATTGGATCCCATATAGTATACATATATGAAACCTCAAAGGGATTATCATTGAATCTTTTTTCCTGTGATCATTTTATAGAATCAACCACTATTCAATATATCCAATGATCCTCAATAGAATGGGGAATGGATGAGTAGGATCAAACAATTTATTGGTACATAGAAATTACCAATAAAATGAAGCTAAAGTAAACCACATTTATGCACCAAGGAATCACTTGGAGATGGTGCGACATGATAGTGACACTGAAGAAGCACGAGATATTATAGAGGAAATACATCAAGGACATTTTCATCGATCAATTATATCTATAGTCAATGGTGTTGGGGATGGATTGTATGTTAATAAAACAAGATCATGCTAAGAATACCATGAAAGAGTATGCCGTATTTTTTTATGCTAGTACAGTTGTTTCATGAGGTAGTATCAAATGAGAAGATGAAGACTTGATTGTTTGAGGTGAGTATTTGATAGGATATTCAATCTCAATATTTCTTCCTGATGATTCATTCTTGTACTATGAGACTAGATATACAATTAATGGTACAGATAGACCTGGTTGGAATGTATGGATTATCTAGAGTTTATTTCTCTCCCATTGGTAGTTAATGATCCTTCAAAGGAAGTCATAAGTATAATGATTCTCATGGATGGTCTTGAGAGAATGTTTTTTCAAACCTCCTATGGTTCCTGTGAGAGTTCCTTTCATTTTGTACCCTTGTGGAATGTTAGGGATTTCAACATGGGGTTCCTTTAAGGCACTTAGGGTATGTCATCCTAGAATATTCTCAAGACATTTTTATAGGTTATTATATGTTAATATCGTGCTCTATATTGGAATGATATCATTAGTGCCTACCAAAATTATGGTGAAATGAAATTATTCATGTCAAAAATGTTCTTGCCACTGGAGTCTAGAATGAAGCTTCTTCAAATAGTGGAATTCATTATAGAGGAAGTGGATACGTCCACAATGACTTTTAGGGGACCCATTACTATAGTTTCATCATTAGTGCCAGCTCTATTTGATTTTGGTGCAACTCCTTTTAATATTTGGACCCATATTGTTAATATGATAAATATTACTATAGGGTTTTTTATGTCCTAGATATTACTGAACCCATTGGGAAAAATAGAGAGTAGTGTCCTTGTACACATTCTTATGTCTTCTCTCTCTCTGAAGATGATATTTATTAGAGTTTTCTTGTTCTATACATGAAACCTCTTGAAATCATTTCCAGACTAGATTTATTCATTGTTAATAAATGCTTATATTGACTATTTTCTTTTATGGGACTTTTTTCTAAACTTTATGGTGTTTCCCTTATCACTCAAGGATTACAGAACCCAAGTTAATGTAGGGGTGTACCTTCTAATATTGATTTAGGAAAAAAAAATTCAGTTTTCACCATTGATAGAGTTATAATCTTTAGCAGTAATCAACCTCCACTGGTCACTGAGTATTAATTTTTTTTCAAAATTACTTATCTTGATTCCTACTGGTAGGGGAGGCATATATTTATATTGATTTAGTTCCCAATAGTCAACATGTTTCTATTCCATCTTACATAATTAAACTAACTGAAATGAAAGAGCTGAAGACTCAGTCGGATTCTCTTCTAGAGAGAGGCCTCTTATGCCCGAGTGTGTCACCATGGTCATCACCTAATAAATTTTCTATAAAGGATAACGTCTCAGTTTCCCTTTTGTTCGATATTCAAAAACTCAATCCAGTTATGATAATGAACAAGTATTTGCTGCCACAAATTTATGAACTTGTTGACTAGCTGAAAGGTTCAACATGGTTATTAAAGATTAATATTCAGTCTAGATACAATAATTTGAGGATAAAATAAATTATGATTATAAAAATACATTTAGGAGTTGGTATAAAAAATATTAATACCTTTTCATGCCAATTGGTCGATCCAATTCTCACGAAATAATTATGGAATTGATGAACATGATTTTCCAGGAATATATTGAAACATTAATATTGGTATTTTAGGATGAAATATCGGATAAATCTATGTTTTATGAGGATAAAATGTGTAATCTGAGATAAGTTTTTTAATTATTGAGAAATAATAGACTTTATACCAAGACATCGAAATAGGACTTCGGGATTGGTGAAGTGAAATCCATGGGACACGTGGAGTTAGAACATAGTATTTCAATTCATCCAAAAACAGTTAATGATGTTACGACATAGTAACAAACACAAAAATGTTTTGAGATTTGAAGAATCATGGTATAGCTGGGTATTATCAAAGATTCATTATGAACTTCTCAATGGTGAATTCTCGATTATTTCACTGACTTAGAACGATTTAATGCATTCTAGTGATAAAAAATGTAGAAAATATATTGTTGGGATGAAACAACCTTTGAATGTTGTGTTGGTGTTGAATATCCCTAAGTCTAGGAAGTTAAATGAGGCCTTTTATGATTCATAAGGTTTAGGTTTGTGAAATGTTATCATGAAGGTTGATCGTGCTATTACATATAGATATTATCAACTAAACAAAAATGAGGAGAATTTCTTGACCCATGAACATTAACATTATGATGTGATGAACACGCATAAGATTTTGAAACCATACACTTATGGATAAAGTTTAACCATTTTTTTGAAACAAAATAGCTTTATTTATATCATATCTCAATAATAATGCAATCTAAACAATATTCCATTGGTGGAATACCTATAATAATTTGATTTTTGACATTTCCTATACACTAGGGAAATGAAATGTCATTATTGATGTTTTGAGAAGGAAACATCCAACACAAAACATTAAAGAATATTTACAAAATTGGAACATGAAGAATATTTTTCCAAAGAAACATATTAGAGATTGTAAATCAGGTGTTGAGGTTTCTGCGGATATTTTTATGTTGAAATACATACATTTAGAGACAATTCTTACAGATCAGTATATTGGTGATTATTTTTATAGAATTATATGCTGTCATTTTAGTGGGGATATAAATCCTTAATGGTTATTCTCCAACACGGTAATTATTTTATATTAGAATATCTTTTTTTAATTATAAATATGCTTAGTTTTTATTGGGTATTTCCATAACACCATGTGTGTAGTCCACCTAGGAACCAAAAAGATTCTCTATAACTTGGGTCATAGATTCTGGTGGCCAAGTATGTGATTGGGCATTGTTGAATCTGTCGTACATTTTTATGCATTACAACAGGACAAGGATGAGAACCAAAAACATGGAATTTCTACTTCCACATCCAGTTCCCCCATGGAAATAGGATGATATATATATATAAATTATTTGGTCGGGTTTCCATGTACCCAGAGAATGTATATTGTGGTATGGGATGGGATTAATCAGTTGACTAAATCAAATCAATTTATACCCAGTCATGGAAAAAAAATCTAGTTGAGGATTTTCAAAATCTCTATGTGAAGGGGATTTCCTGTCTACACGGAGTTCTATATGATATAGTTTCTAAGAGGGATCCTTGGTTAAATTCAAATTTTTTAGAGGCCTTAAATTCGAACATGGATCTCAGGTTCATTTGAGCATGAAATATCATCCATAGTCAGATGGTTAGATAGAATGATCAACGTTGATTCTTGATTAAATGATTTATGCATGCATCCTTGACTTTGGTGGGGATTGGGATGATCAATTGGGGCTACTTGAGTTTTATTATAACAATAGATATATGTATGCGATCAATATTTCACCTTTTGAGGCATTTTATGGTATGCTTTCTGGATCTCCATTATGATTGTCAGTGATTAATGATGGTTCATTAGTTGGACATAACATGGTTTAAGAGGCGGCAAAAAAATTTTAGTTTATTAAGAAGAGAATTCCAATGACAACGATCCAATATAAGTCTTATATTGATCATCATCACAATCCATTAGAATTATCAGCCTATGATTTTATGTTCTTGAATGTTCCATATCAGTTATGTCACCAATAAAATGGTAGGTAAGGTATTTTATCCTCATTTGATTGTAACTTTTGATGTTGATGAGTAGGCATGAAAAGTGTATTATCAGTTAGAACATCCACCAAAGTTGGAATTGATAGGTCAAATATTCCATGTATCCTAGCTACAAAAGAATCTATCTGATCCACATCATGTTTTGGATATGGAGTGATATTGATATTGAACCTAATTTATACATGAGAGAAAAACCATTAAGGATAGTTGATTATAAAACCTAGGTAATTATTTGGAGGGTGATACATTTTGTTTTAATTTATATACAATTATAGTGCGTATTTTTAGGATACATGGTAGTGTGAAGCACTGATTAGAGAGATGTGGCCTCACCTTTTCAATATATAAACATTATGATATGATTTATGGGGAAATAATTATTTTATGTTAAAGATCTACAAACATCATATTTACATTAATATACATAAATTCAAAACCTTGTTGTGTGTTTTCTATTTCATTATCTAGGAAAGGATGAGAAGAAATTGGGAAGATACATATAATTGTGAAGTTAGCGATTTATTTTATTTTATGGATAAAACCTATTTTTTCTAAATCAATCTAGGGATTTAACCAACAGTTAATAAGGATACAGTACATAAAAATTCTAAAATAATAATATATTAGTGTTCAAAAATGGTGTTGATTTTTTATGTGATTATGGGAAATTTTTCAATTAAATGATGTGTAATTGTGTTACACGTCATGTAAAGTCTTGAGTGTTTCTTATATGTAGGATGATTTAATGAAAATTATATTTCTCAAACGTCAATATTACTTTCTCGTAGCCCAAGAGACATCCTAAGGTGATTTAGGATCCCTCAAACCCTTTTAGGTAATTTAATTTTAAAAGTTAATATCGTTGTGATTGTGTTTTTCTTTCAGGTAAGCATTCCCCATGTCCTTTCATCTCTTTCTCTTTCCCTAATTAGAGTTTGATAGATCATTGGGGTATTGATGGATTTAAACACCATTTTATTATTCTTGTTTCTATGTTTAGATCTTATATCTCCTAGGGATTTATTTTTTTTGTTCGGTTACATTGAAGGATTCATATTTCTATGAGAAAGGTAAGCGATTATACTATGATGAAGAAATTTGATTAACCCTGATTTAATATATTTAAAATGAATTGATTTATTTAAATTAAATTTATTTAATATTCATATAATTGTCCTATTAGATAATAAATTATGTTGTATTCAATGATTTGTATTTTATTTGGAATAATATTGGGAAAATCCACTGCTTCCATTAAATTTGGTTGTGTCTGTGAAATTGATTGAAAATTGTGTAATATCAATTCTTAAATTTATTTTTTAAAACAATTACAATAATGGATTTTAGAAAATCGATTAAAATAGATTTGATAGAAACCTAATTGGTTCATCATCAAAAAATTATTCTTGAGATTAAAATAACATTTTGGGATTTAATTGTAAAATTAGAACTTTTGAAAAGATTGAATGATATTTTTTGTATTGTAATTAATTTGAAAATAAATTTCCCATCATTTATTATATTAGATAAAATGGAAGCATCGTCCACTACTGTGATATTGGGATAACACTCTTTTGATGAATTATAAATAAAAAAAACATATTATAGGAGGTCACATCCCTTATGAGATGGTGATGAGTCACCATTGGCTAGCATCTTGTGAACATTTGTATAGACAATATTCCATGATCACCTTTGAGTGTGTGACGACCCTATATTCGAGAAATATTATAACTTTTTTTATGATGACCATGTTATTTGTTTCTTACATTTTACATATAAATGCGTTACATTGTTTGTAAACTATATTTTGTGACATTGGAATTTATATAAAATATTTTGTATAAAAATATCTTCATGAAATTTTTTTAAATTTTTTTTATCATTTAGAATGTAATGAATGAATTGTTTTAATTAGGCTCTGAATTTACATATGTGTTTTCAAAAAATGAAATCTATATTTTCTTTATTAAATGTTTGGATCCTATTATGGAATCCTTGGTGAGACCATACTGATCTTTTATCCCACAAACTACCAATGAAATAATGGGTTTTTAGGTTATATTCTTCTAGTTTTGATCAAGTTATAGGCACAACCTATATGTTATAATATGTGTTCATCATTTGGATTCTAGAGATTTGTCTATTAGGGAATCAGGTTTTTATACTATTTTCATGTAATTTTCAAAAGTAATTGTGGATTGTTTACTTATTTGTATTCTGGTACACTCCACCCTATTGTGATTTTCTTTTATCAATACCGACTTGTTTATCTACTTCCTTAATGATTTTGGCAAACATAATTCCCACTATCAAGTTGTACAATCCTAGTTGTAAGTCACCAACTCCTGGGCATCGAGAATGCCCTTTGGGCCATGTTAGGGTCAGCTCGATTATCAGGATACCAAGGTACCCAACCGAGATATTGAAAACAAAAAATGAATTAGGAGGTGAATATAACATGAAATCCATCGAATTAAAACTGTGATGAAAATAAAAACTTATGGATTGGATATAAATAAAATTATATCCACCAAAATTGGAGGGATTAAAACGAATCTCCAAATTCAATAAAAATACTGATTTCATCATATTACACATAAAATATGTAGTATATATTCCCCATAAAAAATAATCTACATAAAAATTCAAAACATGTATCCATGATAGAATTTTGAGATGGATAATACTAACATATTATCACAACATTAAAGAATATAATTTAACATCCTATATCACCAAAATGGAATAAATATTCACTTAATTCATACAAAAATATATTATCATTTATACTATTTAAAAAATGTAAATCAATATATAAATTTTACATACATTTCTATTTAGTTTTTTATAATTTTGCATGTTTGTATTCTTCTCATAATAGAAGTGTATTGTTTTATCTTCTTCTAAATTTCTTTATATCTAGTTCATTAAATACTATTTTGGTATAATTTATAATTATGTTTTTCCAAATTCCATTTATGAGTGTTGTTATTATTATTCCTAAAGATGGAAATGATATCAAGCATGTTTTGGTATTTCTCAACAATCAATGTGTGATTTTTTAATTAATAAAATTTATATTGATATAATGGATCAAAAATAAAAAAACATTAATTAATGATTAATAATATATTATTCCAATAATTATGTTCCCATAGTCATTTATGATATAAATTCATGGAATTATTCTAGTGGGTTGTTAAACTAACATGAAAATAAAAATATCTTGATTTAATTTATGATTATGTGGTGGATCATTATAATAACTTAATAAAAGAAGTATAAAAATAAATTTTTTTATTTAATATATTGATATATTATAATTAGAATCAATTTAATAAGAAAAAAGGATATAATAAATATTATGAAATTTGAATAAAACATTGTCCTTTTATTATTTTTTCTATAAACACTTAAATTAAAGATGTTCACATGTGGATAATATCATTATTATATTCTTAATATATACATAAAAAACCATAATTGTAACTAAAAAAATTTACACATCCAGATTCAAAAATGAAAAAATAGTGATTTTTTTTAAAAATAAACTAAATAATACACGGTACATTATGTAATTAAGGACCATTTTTAGTCTCGTTTTGGGAGGATTTGAAAAAACCATAAAATTATACATATTTATACAAAAATAAAATAAAACATCTAATATTCATCCCATTATATAACAACTTAAATGAATCCATCCACTATATAAATTCTAAAATAACTCTAGAAAATATTTTAAAACTTGAGAGTATCATAAAATTTTCCAGTTAGTAGTCTTAAAACAAGTCAATGATACATGGAAAAGAACATGGAAAATATTTTCTATGAAATATACAATATTTGAAATTATATACACGTTTTCAAACTAACAACATAGAGTTTTACCCGAAAATAAATTTTAAAACTTTTTAAAAAACATTTCATTTTTAAAACCATTCAATAAACCCTTTAAGAAATACTTGGATTTTTCCTTAAAACCAATTTGAATAAATAATAACTTTTGGAATTGAAATTAAATATAGATAATATTATTAAAAAATTATGTAATATAAATGTATCTATTATTGGATAATGTCTTATTGAGGTCATGAGTTCACTCCCCATCCATCATGGTCTCATTCGATACCCAAGTTCCAAATTTTGAGAAATCAATATTAGAAGATATTTTTTTGTTAATCTCAAACCATTAACACCTATTATAAATAATAAAATTATTATTTTCATAAATTAAAATATTTTTAAAACTTTTTAAATTGAGAAAAATATCCTTTTTGGAAAAATATTTTTTTTTCTACAAACTAATTACTTACATTTAAAGGACATGAATTAAACAGCATTAAAATTAAAACAACTTCTTGTATTTTAATGAATAAAATGAAATTAAAAATTATAGCTGGTGTAAATATTTATTATCATGATTGAAAATTTAATATTATTTTTGAAAATATAAGATTATATTATAAAAATAATACTTCCAAAAATAACACCTTATATTGAGTCTAACTTGTCAAAAATGTTATTTGTCTTCCTATTTTTTGGAAAATCTCCATACATTACATTGTAAAGTCAATATGGTTTATTTTATTCTGAAAATAAAGGATCTTAAATTTGTCGAGCGATTATTTTATAGAATATTTTAAGGTATTTTGAAAACCAAATATGTTTTGACAAGTGAAAAAATGTCAAGATGATTTTCCATTTTATTAGAGAGGGGAGGGGCACTCGATAAATGTTTCAAAATGTTAAATTAATAAAAATTAATATACAGTTACATAGGAAAAAAATAAAATAAATTTATTTTATATGATTATTATGTATATAAATCCCAAAATTTAGTAATATCTAGATAATTTTTTGTATGCTTTTGACCCTTATGTTTGGGTTTTCACCCTAATTTACCCCTTGAACTCTTTCTATAACAAAAAATAATTTTACACATTGGAGTTTAATATAGTAAATATAATATTCCAAAGGGCCCATAAAGGGAACTTTTATGGAATTTTAAACCTTATAAAATCTTTTGGATAAATTTATTATTTTTATGAATTTTATATCATTTAATTTAATAGTATATATTTTAAAATATCATTAATGTCAATTTTGATATTATCCATTAACTTCAAAAATTTAAATATCAATATAACAAGATAACACCAATTCAATTTTTTTTATTACATCGTTAACTTTTCACACTCATATATAATTTTCTTAAAACATTGATTATATGAAATTATATCTATTTTAATATGATCAGTATCATTTATATGATATATTCATTAATAAAATAATTATATCACTGGTGTTCCGTAATCATTTACAGTAATTATTTAATCACATAAAATAAAAAATAAATTGGAATGATTAATTTAAATATTTTATATTTCAAATTATTATTTATAGTTGAATATCTTCTTGGGATAAACCCTTATATAAAATAAAATTGTTATTTGAATCATGAATAAGATATCATTGACATTACTTTAAACAAAATACTATACGTGTCATGATCTAATTTATGTGGCTCCAAATGAATATAATTTAGATAAAATGATAATTCGGGTATGAAATAACTCATAAAATTAAATTGGAAAAAATGTTATTGTAATTTAGTAATCTTTATAACATTGATGTTTACCTTAAATACATGTTTTAAAATTTATCATTGTATTAAATATTATTAATATTACTATTAATAAGATGTACCTAGTCACTAAATATTTTCCTTATAATTCAAAATGTGGAATAAAATTATTAAAATAAAAATCACATAAGTAGTAGAACATAACATCAATTTAAACTGGTACAATTCAATGAAAAACAGTTTCTCTGTAAAATATAATTTTTTAATAAAAAATCATTATATAAAAATATCATTTATAAAATCTATTTTAAAAAATTTCATCGGAATATTTAAAAATAAATTTAACTAATAAAAATTTCTAAATATAAAAAAACAAAATTTTATATTGTAAGGATACACTTTCCATAAAATTATCAAAAAATTTCCATAGGGAAATTTTGATATGATGATTTCAAAAATAATTATCATTTTCAATTTTAGAAATGTTTATAAAAATAAATATATTATTTTTAAATAAAAGATTATAAATAATATTTTTTTATGAATCCATACACTTCTAGAAATACAACATATACCAATGGTTTCAAATAGTTTGTATTGGAATCAAAACTGTTGGAATACTATATACTAATGGTTTTTAAAACTGTTGGTTAGTACGGTGTTTTGAATGGCCTATACCAGTGGTTATTCTCAAACCATTGTACTATGGAAGTATTAACATCAGTATAAAAATAGTATTATAGAAATCATTGGTATATATAAATTCCAATGATTAACAAACTATTTGGATATATAGTTTAAAAACAGTTTAGAAACCGTTGAAATATTATATTACCAACGGTTCTTTAAAACTATTGGTAAAACTATTCTAGAAATATAGTTTTCCAATGGGTTTGAACCGTTGTTATAGTTTATTACCAACTCTTTATTCAAACCAATGGTAAAACTAATCTCAAAATACACATTACCAACAGTTTTAAACCATTGGTATAATGTATTTTAAGAAAACAACACAATAGCCACCCATCCCCTACATTTCATACACATGAAAACACACCTGCAAACAATTCTTAAAACAGAACAAAAAAAATAACCGACCATATCACATAAAAATAGAATACTCTTGCAACCATGAAATGTACCACAACATATCTCCCCCATTTCAATCTTCGCATGAAAACCACTCTTCCAACTAAACCATTTCATGTTCTTGGGTGAATATATCTCATAATGGTGAGAGCACACTCATAATTCAGTGAGCCCATGATAGTTAGAGTTACATTTTGAGAATGTGACTATGGTTTTTAATTTTTTAATATGGAAATCGGCACATGAGGTGTTTGTGTGATAAGTTAATTAACAATGATTGGTTAATATATGGGGGTCAATAGTGATGACTTACTTCTAAGGGCATTTAGTTTGATGTGGTATTATATGGACATCATGTATGGTGTGATTGTGAAATGAGTATATGATGAGATGTGGGAAATGATGGTGTATGATGGTTCAAATATGGATGTTATGTGATGATAGTTTCTACGGAACCACTAGGATATTGATAGCATGGGTTGGAAAGTGATGGGGTAGGTAATTACTATGGGGGGAGTTCCCATAGAAGGGATCGATTAATTATATTGAGAAGCTGGGGTATTCTAGTAATGTTGGAATGATGCATCTACATTCAATGCCATATCAAATCATGGGATAATGAAGATTGAGAACATGAGATAGATGAGAGTTTGGGTCTGTGTATAGCCAAAATAGCATATCAATGAGCTATTATATGTTTGGTAAATGGATGGGAACATGTATTTTTCATGGATTTAAAAGATTTAGGGTTGTGAGTGTACACGGAAGTGGTTTGGGAGATTCATATTGGTCTATACCCATTCACAGCGTGATATTTGTTCTATACAATGAAATAGTTATAAATGGGTGGGGAGTCTTGATGACCCATGAAATTAATATACAGCTCACACTATGAGTAATTCTATGATAAATACAAAGGTTTTTAATTTTTATTTTAAAATGTGGTTTTATGGTTTCCCATTTAGTTGAGCTAGAATCATACTCCTCTTTCTCATTTATTTCAAGTCCTGAGTGAGGGATGTCACAATTTTCCTTATAGATATTGGAATAATTAGAAATATGAAGAATATTATAGAAAGACTAATGTTATACAAACATTATTCTATTATTTATCTCACTTATTTGAGGCGTTAAAATATCAATAAATATTATGCACTATTTTTATATTTTCATATGCATTTTCAATTATTTCTATTTTAAATCAAATTAGAGTTTAGTCTTCTATGATTTGGAATATATGATTATAATGAAGGTAACAAATAGATTTCTCAAAAATGTATTTTTGTGTTATTTGATGTGTGTTAAATAGGTGTGCAAGGGATGATATAGGTGAGACCATTTAGGATCTTATTAATATATTTATTCTTATTAGGAAAAAACTATATGGTAGTCTCATGTGAGAAATGGTTTGGTGGATCCAATTATGGAATGGTAGGTGCGATTTATGACATTATTGTTTTTTTGGATTGATGATGTCAGGTATGTAAATTGTTTCATGATGTGATCACTATGATGGTTCTATGGATATGTGTTGGTAAAGGCCCATGTGACTATGGGTGATGTTAATCGCTAGTAGTGAGGTGAAGAAGTTTTTTAGTATACGGTTGATAGTTTTGACAATTTTATTGTTTGAAAAAATGGTTCATAGGTGGTGAGAGAGGCCTCTTCAAAGGTGTATCCTAGGATTTTTTTGATGCCTCTCACTTCGATGACCCATTATAGTCATCTCATTCATATTCACAAGTGATATAACCCATTGAGGTGGTTTTGATCACTCCATGTTGGTGGAGACCTCTGTATATTATGGGATATAGGAAATGGTGTTGATGATGGGTATGGAGAAGGTGTTTTGCATAGAAGGCCTTAACTAGTGGTGTGTGAGACCCCATCCCACTACACAACCCCACTGACCCCCCTCACCCATCTCCCACCATCATCTCCCATCCCAACATTGTACAACCCCCCTCATCCCTTACAACCCCAACCCATCACACCCCACCCCCACTACTCACCCCCCAATGCCAACACCCCCTATACTGTACAACCCCCACTCTAGTTACTCAAACCCTATATCCCCCACCTCCCACTACATAACCCCCACCCCCAATGCCACCCCTAGTGCACATCCCCGCTACAAAAAACCCCCCTCACACTACACAAACACCCCCCACAACCCCTCCCACTACACATACCCTTATAGCCAACCCCCCCCCCCCCACTTTGCAACCCCTTTTCACCTAGCCTCCCCACAACCTCCCCCCTACAGTCCCCAACCATAACCCCCTCACACATATAGCCCAACCATATCTAGATCCCTCTACACCCCCACACCTAACCCCCCCACCCCACCACTCCCACTACACACCACCCTATATACCCCCATAGCCAACCGCCTCCTACAACACAACCCCCCTACAACCCACAACCCCTATAACTCCCCTGAATTCCCCCACCCCCACCTCCCCCCTCCATCACCCGCCCTTCATATTACAAATCCCCCTCACCCCTTGTAGCCCCCAATCTTCACAGCCACCTCCCTACAGCCCCCACACCCACACTACACATCCCATCTACTACCAACCTCATCCCAATGCACACCCCCACTCCCACTACACACCCCCTAAATCCCCCTCCCACAGTTCAACCACCCTTTAGACACCCTCCCATAGCACAACAACCCTATCACCCATCCAACCCCCTTCCCACTACATGACCCCTCCCTATAATGCCCCCACCTACCCAGCAACCCCATACAACCCCCCCCCCCACACACACACACAGAAACTACAACCCCCTCCCCAACCTCCCCCCAACAGCCCCTACCCATACTACCCCACATGCATCCCCCACCCTACACAACAAACCCTATAGCCCGCCCCCTATAACCCCCCCCCCCCCACTGCACATCCCTCTACAGCCAACCTCCCTCCCACTGCACATCCCCCCATTCCCACTACCTCCTATAACCCCATCCCACTACACAACCCCCCCCCCCCCCGCACCACCCACTGCACAACCCCCACCCTCCCTTTCACAACTCCCTCCCATTTCCCGAAAAATTAAATTATGAAATATAGAATCATAGTAGGTCTCCCTACTATTTAAAAAATCACTGCCTTGTTGGATCAATATAACTGGACAATGCTAAAATATAACTATAAGACATGAAACATGATTCTAATCAAAAGGGGCTCAATTGAATCCCTAAATAGAACATGACATGTGACTATATTTTCCATTCATAACAATATAAGCTCCACATTTAAGTAACATCACCACACCCTCATTGATGGGAATGCCACACCCATAATCCATGGTTACTTTATCTCCTTCGAAGGCATGAATGCTTAGCATGTGTACATAGATGGAATTGTACACAAAAGTAAGGATGTTTCCCAATGGTATATCATTCGAGAATATAGACTCCCTTCAAGGGCATTTGAAATTCACCACCCATGGGATAATCACATTCCATGATCTAGAACTTTCCTTCCAATATCCAAAGCCATGAATTCTATGTCATGTCATGAAAGGACCCCCTTTAAGAGGAATACTATGTAAGATATAGTCATTGATCAACATGAACAATGAAAATTTCGTACCACTAGATATGTATAAATATATATGTAAGGTGTAACATTTAAATGAGAAATATATATCCTTAAAAGTACTTTCAAATTTATGAAATAATACGCAAGTAAGACACAACATATCAATGAACAAAATGATTTATTGAATATTCCTCCGTCTATCAAATTACCATATCTAAGGTGTGTCATAGTAATGAGAAAAAAACAAATAGCAAGAAAATTTCTCACAGTATATACATACATGAATAACAAACTATTTCTTATAGGGTATTCTATAAAAGGCACATAAACCCAAGACTATCATGTACTGAATCATTATAAAAGGTCCAAATATTTCAAGGAACTCATAGATTCATCATGTTTTTTCAAATTTAAAAGATCCACCAATTTTTTACACTCAGTTACGTCCCAAAAAAAGGATATCTAAAAAAAGTCCCAATACATCATAATAGAGTCTCTATAATTGGTGATCAAGTAGGATGTCATTCCCAGATATAAAATCGACATCAAATTACAATAATAGATTTGTTCCAAGTGGAAGGTCTTGAATCCTTTATGAAGATGTTACAAATTTTCATGATCCAACAATGATATATTAATCAATAACGAATCATTCATTATATATTGTGTATATTTATATATATTTTCAATAAGACTTTTATCTAAGATCATGTTCAGATGAATAAGAATAATAATTATTATAATTGATAGATCATACAATGAATCATCCAAACAGTCAATATAGTCTTCAAAAACATAATATTAGAAGATGATGAATCCTAGATCCCCAAAGGATATCTCTTTGGGAGGATTTTGTTGTAATGGGGTCATATTACGATGTTGGTTAATCAAATAATCCAATTATATTAATATGACGAAAGAATTATTAATGAAAAATTCATCTAGGCACCATAAGGAGGAAAATGATCCAAGGAAAAATGATATAATTCATAAATAGACACTGGATGATCCTGGAGATATGTAGAGTTTCATGTCCCACTTCTGGAACCAATAGATATTTAGTCCACCCCATTGGAAATCCTGGGGCCTTGTTTCCAAAACCAAGCACCCCACTAAGCCCCCATCCTTCATGAGTTAACTCCAAGACCGCCTTTATCTATAAGATACAACTCTAAGGGAGGATAAATGATATGTAACATAATACCCTAAAAAAATACATTTAATGTCAAAGATGTTAAAATTATCCCTCTTTAATGGCTTCTCATCCCCAAGTAGTGACTTTGTATTTCTTCATCAAACTACTCATGTCACAATGTACAAACATCTGAACCCTTCCCTCCCCTCTTCAACCCTACCATCATACCATATGTCTTTGAGAGGTTCCATCATATTTCATCACTACAGATTCTTTATGCGGTCTGATATATGTATCATGCACTCCTTGAATGATTTGTTAGGATCCAACTCAATTTTATCATAGTCATTAACATGTACAATAAAAGACATGTACCTCTATAGTAGAGACATAAGGAACCGTTTCTTTGTACCTCTGTACCACGGAGGAATATCCAAAGGTAAATATGTTATACCAATGTGGAAGGAGGCTCAATGGTACTCTATGCAAGGATATAACATTCCATTGATACAAATTTATATACTGCTGGAATCATCATTAGAATAGATATTATACTAGAGGAATCATGTTTTATGATTGGGGAAATATGCTACACCATGTTATCATTGATTTGAGGTGGAAGGAAAATCATGTACGTGAATCAAGGATGGATCACAGGTTGGGAATATGGGCTCACAAAAAATAGGGGAGCTTTCGTTTATGGATAATCAAAATAAAAAACAACAGAAAAAACCATGTCTCTAAAGAAATCGAAATGAAAAATTAAATAAATGGAAGTATAACATAAAAATTATTTATAATGTGAATATTTGATGTGGAAGAACAAAAAATCGGTTGTTGGGTAGAAGGGATTGCATGCTCGAACAATGGGAGCTCTTGTTTAGGGCCTAATGTGGGAGGATAAGGATCAGAATTGGGTGTTTCTTTTGTTGAATTTTATCCCAGAAGTTGATTAAAACAATTGGGAAATATTATCAAACATACCCCAAGGTTTAAATGAACCATTTCCATAATGGGGTACACATTCCACTATACCAACAGTTTCAAAAAACCATTGAGAAAACTATCACCTATCCCAATGGTTATCTATAATCTTTGGAAACAGTATCTCTACCTGGGCCTATCCCAACAGTTTTTCAAACCTTTCTGAAAATACACTCTAAAAATTCCAATACCAACAGTTGTCAAAAAACCATAGGTATAGGTACCCTATCGCAATGGTTTATCTAAAATGTTGGGATAAAGGTGTTGGTATAGGAAGAATTTCTAGTAGTGATATTTTATTCAATAAAATATATTATCTAAATAATTTTTTATTATTTTATATTCACTATCCAAAAATATCATATTTATTTTGAATATTATATTTATTTCGTAAGTTATTAATTTATATTCATTCTCACAAATGTAAGGGCTAGTTTATAATAGTTAAATTTAAATAATACTGTTTTTTTTCATTTGTTTGAAAACTATCTTAGTGTTTCCATTAAAAAAATATTTTGATGTATCACACTCCCATCTAAAATTAATTTCTACTTCTCAATTAATTCATAATACTTAAGATAATTGTATATTTCTATTTTTAGAATTATGTAAAACTAGAATGGATAAGATGAAAAATTATAAAGTTAGCATAATTAGATATAAGTTATAAAAATTATTTATTATATTTTTCCTCATAATAAATCACATAATCTCAAACTTTTCCATGCCATTTTCACGTATACCAAAGTAACAAATTGAAACCTCTATAAAGACCTAGAAATTTCATGGACATTTATTTTCATAAATTATTTGGAATTTTATGAGTACGCAGTTTCTGAAGGCACCTAATTTTGAGGCCCGGTTTGCCCAGAATAATTTTCTGAAGTTTTGTACGGGTATGTTCAGTGAACATATGAGCAGGCTTTTCTATCTTTTGAACCATTCCTCAGAATTGAAATCTGAAGGCACCGATGAACTCGCAGTGCCGATATTCGCTTATGGTAACCTTTAATACAGTTTTGTTTTAAGCGGGTTGAGAGTTAATATTTGGGGAATTAGAATAAAATAAATAAAATTTGTGGATCACAATTTTATTTATCTATATTGGTTATTTCCTCCAAAGGGGAGTTAGAGGTGGGGCCCATACCCACATAACCTCCCATGAGAGGATATTTGTGGGGTGGGGCCCATATGAACCCCTAACCATTCATCTCCTTACAACTCCCCTTAACCCCCCCCCCCCTTAACAGTCCTCTTCATTAAGTTGACAACTCTCCCTCATTTATTATGTGGAGCCTCTCCACCTTCCACCCATTGATTGTGCCACCCCACCTAATGAATTAATTAATATCTTAATTATTTAATCTATGTGTCAACAATTATTTTTTGAATTGTTTTTAATTGGTTGGAAATTATTTTAAAAAGAGGAGAAAGCCTTTTTATTATTTTGGTTGGAAAGTATTTGATGCGACCTGAGACAATTTAGAGATTGCTGTTCTTCTCTCAATGGAGAACATCATCCGTCCATCGAAGAACTGCCGAGGGACGTCGATTACCTCCATCTATCTTCGGCCACTCCAAAGGAGAAGGAGCTACCCGAATGGAGTGCTGACAACGCTCCATCCACGGTTCCTTCTTCCCCAATGTCAACGAGTTGATGCCGCCTCTCCTCAATTCCCAACGACCGCGACGCTCGTCTTCCGTGGCTCGTTTACCAGTGAACCTTTATTAGAGGTAGGGTGGGTTTCTTCAATTTTATTTGAATAAATTTGTTCTTCGTTCTTCCTGTAACCATGACTAATCTTCCGCCATAACATGCCACATAACATGGAGGGCACGGGATGAACAAAAATTTCCCAACGACCCTCCATTGATTCTTGTTACGATGGTGACGGTGACGAAAAGGGTGGTGGCGACCAGAGGAGGCGGCGTCTGCATGCCGGCCGCATGAGGAGGAACTATGGCCCATAACTACGGGCCACTCGACTGAAGGAGAACCAGCCAGCCGAAGTTGGTCAGGCCGAAGGCAGACCGCGACGCCTCAATCGGCACCCCACTGTGGATGACCGTGGCCCGCAATCCGTGGGCCGCTTCGGCGGTAAACCGGCCGGCTTGTCGGTGGGCCGAGTGAAGAAGCCACGACACTCGATGTCCCCATTCAGCCGGACTACCACCCGCATGCACTAGAATGGCCGGCTGGCTTCGGCAGGCCGGTTTGGGAGGGTGGTGCCGCCGGTTCGTCAAAGCGGGGGGCATCCCCCCCACCCCCCTGACCGCTCGGCCGCCTCGGGCCGAGCCGCTCGGCCAGCCAGACGACTTGCGGCCATCCGAGCCATGCAGCGCTATGCCGGGCCGAGCCGCACCCTGCCAGGCCTGGCCGCACGATTCACCGGGCCGGTCCGACCGTCTTCCGAGTCGGACCCACCAAAACCGGGTTGACCCGACCCGCTAGCCCATTGGGATTAATGGGCATGACCTGTTTTCATTTAAAGGTGAATAACTCGAAGACCGCGCGTCTGATCGACACACCATCTGTGGCACTGGGATCCTCGTGACGGAACAATCCTTTTTCGATACCCTATATGAGTTTTGGTCGACTTTGGAAAAACAACCGGGTTGGTTCGAATCCAAAATCAACCGGCCTACGGAGTGGAAACAGTTATAGCATAAGGATCAGACATCCGATTGACGTGTTGCCAACTACGTTGCTTTCCTTTTTAGGAGATGGTTATTTTGGCATACTCCACTCGAGGTTTGGACATAGTTGGAGTATAGTCGGGTTGGTTTTAGATTATATACCAACCAGGCCCCTAGAACAGAAAAGCCAATAACTCTCAGACCGGACGTCAGTTTTGACGAACCTTCGACGGTGT
The DNA here is from genome assembly GCA_963277665.1 of Viscum album. Taxonomy (NCBI): domain Eukaryota; kingdom Viridiplantae; phylum Streptophyta; class Magnoliopsida; order Santalales; family Viscaceae; genus Viscum; species Viscum album. Next base: position 476,315,293 of record OY728128.1, read on the forward strand.
TGGTAATCTCATTGAGAAACGGTCCCTTTGAGTATACCCCATGGGAGTTAGGGGTATAGTTGAGATACAGTTGGGTTGGTTCGTACACGAAAGCAATCGTGCCCCCGTGGTTTAAAGGAAAATAACTCACAGGTCGGGCATCTGATTGACGCGCCGTCTGTTGCATTGAGACCCATATGTCATGGAGGACCTTTTGATACTTCTTCGTGAGATTTCATGACACTTGGAGTATCATCATGTAGCTCATGGAGTGGACCCTCCTATAGATGAGCGAACAGACTATAGAGACCTACTAGCTGGCGGAGACTTGAAGACTGCTTGTCCAATTCATTTCAGAGTGACATAACTAGCCCAATAGGGAGCACTAATGTGTGAGGTGGTAGACGCATGGAGGAGGAGCACTACATTGTGAGTTAGCAGACCCGCGGTACTCGACAGAAGGAGTACTTCAGTAGGCTATTAGGGGGAGTGCTACTATGTGAGGCGGCTGACCCATGTCCAGAAGCGCTACTATGTGAGGTGGTAGACCCGTAGTACTCGATAGGAGGAGTACCTTAGCAGTCTAAGGTTAGTGAGTAGCACCTCGGAGTTGTGACATGACTATTATGCCTGACAAAGGAAGAGTTCTCCAGCAGCTATGGTTTCGGCATCGTGAATAAAAATCCTGTTTTGAGCTGAGGAAATGACCATTGTGTTTTCCTCATGATTGAGAAGGGTTACTTGATAACTTATGTATATTTATGGGCATATACCTACGTAAAGGTTTTCTGTTGAGATCATTCTTTGTGGATTATCCTTGTTTGATTTAGTGATACCTTGAGGGTCTCAAGGTCCCTACTATGTACAGTTATACTCACCCCTACACGGGCTATGCCCACATCTCGTTGTGTTGGATGTAGACGCAGCCAACACTGACCGAGGAAGAGTGTACGAGGATTGGATGGTACCCGGAGGTGGATAATCGGTGTGACAGAAAATGGAGCGGACCGATATACATGGAGTTCTGAGGAGGACATATATACCTACCCTTCAAGTAGGAACCCATAGGACGATCTAGGAGCTTCTTCACCATTCAGCTATTTGTCTTTTCAGTTGTACATTCATTTAGTTGTAGCTGTACCTTTCTTATGGGATTGTATTTCCGCCCCCTTTGTACTTTCAGCAAACATGTTATACTTCTTTACTTAGTTTTTGTTTATTCTTGTTCAATGGTTGTATGTGTTTATGTTTTATAAAGGGAATGCCTTCCTAGTTCTAGGGAATTATTTTTTTGATGCTAGTCGCCAGCCCATGGCCTATGGAAGGTGGGCTTGGGGTAGTCACGATGCGGGCCCCAAGGGATGGGTTGTGACATCCTCATTTCAACAATCAATATTAAAAAATGCAGTATATTTTATTTATTTAAAAAGGAAACACATAATATATAATAGATTCTATAATCAAATATTTTTTCCAATCTCGGTTCGATATGATCCTAAAAATCCATTAAATTAATTAAACTATTTTAAAAAATAAAACAAAAAATTTTATATACAATTGAAAACAATTTAAATGAATCCATCAACCTTATTTATTCTAAGTCTAATGAAAATTATTTTAAAATAGGGTATGGGCCAAAAATTTCATAGTAAATGCTATTTGAAAATGTGAAAATTACATGGAGATTTCTATTAAGAACAATTTACATCAAATAAAAAATATTTCATATTAAATATACCATTACAAATTAATAATGTAGGGATTTTATAGATATTTTTAAAGACATTTAAAAATACATATCTCTATTAAAACAATTTAAAATACCCTTTGAAAATACGTGGATTTCTCCTTATAAACTTTTTTAAAATAATAATACATTTTTTGATGAAAATGATAATTTTATTATATTTAGAAACACTTATCGTCACTAGAATTATATCATGTTGTAAAATATAATATTGAGGTTATGGGATAGCACCCCACTCCTCATTTCCTCATATAATACCCCAGTTCCAAATTTTAATTTACCAATTGGAGAAGATATATCTTTCAGATTATTATTCCATAAAAACCCATTTGAAATATTAAACATAATATTTTCATAAAAAGAAATAATCTAATAAAATTTAATCTTGAAAGTTTTTAATTTTTATGAGAATCCCATTTTTCATAAAATAATTACCAATATTTATAACTAATGTATATAAAAATTGATAATTTCAAAAAATGATCATATTTAAATCTATAAAATATGAATAAAAATTATTTATTATCACCATATCTAAATTCATGATTGAAAATAAATGAACATCCTTGAAAATATAAAATCAAATTATAGAAACACAAAATTGAAAATAAAATCCCATTACCTTGATTCCAACTCATCATGAATGTTCATTATCTTCCTCTTCTTTGGAAAATTTCTTTTCTTAACATCTTCCTTCCACTAAGGTCAATGATATAGATAAAATAAGGCCTCAATAATATAGATATGGTTTATGTGTAAAGATTTGGTAAGATATTGACATAACCAAATTATATTTTAATATTGAATAAATGGCATTGAGTAGTTTCCTTTTAAAACAGAGGGGAGGTGCACACTTCTAATTGTTTAAAATAATAAATTATTATAAATTAATATTCAATTTTAAGTGGCTAAAAACATATTAATTTCTATGATAAGATAATATTGTTTGTTAATAACCACATTAAATAAAAATTCAATATGTTTTGTCAAATTTTAAACCCTTATTTTTTAGCATTAAACTGTTTTTAACCACTTTTACTCTTTCCATGGTAATATGTACATTTACGTTTTGAAGGATAATATATTATCTATAAAATAAAAAACCACACATAAATATATTGTTGATGTAATTTTAAACCATACCCATTTCTATTTTCAGAAATTATTATTTTTAGGATTTTCATATCAATTAATAAATTACTATATATTTTAAAATATAATTAATTTCAATTTTGAAATTATTCAATAATTATATTTTTAAAAATAAAAATAAAGAAACATAACATCAAAATAAATATTTTAATATATTCAAAATATATAGAAAAAATAATTTTTTATAACATTTATTATATAATATAATATTTATTTTATCAATTTTAATAACATTAGTTTGATATTTCCATTAACAAACTAATTATTTCATTAACATCAGGTATGATGTTAAGGTAAATATTTATTCTCCAAAAATTAAAAATTAAATTTCATGATGAATATAATTGTTTTAAAATCTTAATAACTATTTATATTAAAATATATCCTCTAGATAATAGCTTACTAAAAATTAAATAATTACTATAATTTATGTCTTACATATTTGGATTTTCATTATATAAAATATTATAAATATTATAATCTCATTTAAGTGGTTCCAAAAGTTATTATGTTGATCCTTGTATTATAATTTTTGAAATATAATTATCCAGTAATATTGGGTGATGTTTTAGTATCATTTTATAATCATTATCACATTAGTTTTACCAATAAATACATATATTACCCTTAACCTAGGTAATAAAAATTTCAAACTACACTATTAATAATAGAAAAAATGGATGTATTTACTAAATTGAGAAATATTAATTACAGATATGGAAACCATTTTTAAAAAATTCATAACACATACAATTATGATTTTAAATTAATATTAAACTGACCGAAAAAAGTAGAAAAAAAATTTTACTGTAAAATTCCATTTTGAAATTTTATATGTGTTTATATGAAAATAAATTATAAAATAAATTTCAAAAAACAAAATTGGAATATTTCTATTCAAATTTAACTAATATATATTCTAAATTTAGAAGAAACTAAATTTTCCCTTGTAAATAAAATAATTTTTCAATAAAAACTGGTATTTTTCACTATTTATAGAAAAATAAAACTTTTTAGAAAAATAAAGAAATTTATCCATAGGAAAATTTTGATATTATGATTTAATAAGTGATTTTACTTTTAAATATTCTAGAATTACCTAATTTAATTATATTAATTGTAAATAAAAATTATTGAAAACCATTTTTTTACAAATCATGTTTATTAAAGAATAAAATATTTCTTCTAAAAATTGATTGATTACATTATAAAAAGAAATTCATATTGAGTTGGAAATTTATTTTTATTTATTAAATCTATTATCCATAACAATTACTGATAATTTAAATGTTATGTTGTAACTGTGACATGTAAATACTAAAATTTTTATATTCTTTTTGAAGCTGATGAACATAGTGTTTCCATCGAAAAATATATGGATGTTAAAATAATGGTATAATAATCCACATAATTTTCATTTAATTTCATATTTAGATCCATTATTGTATGGAATTAGGGGAAGAAGAAACATGTTGCATAATTGAAGAGGTAGTTTGTGTATCTCACCAAATACTATTTTTTTCTTAATGGAATTATTAACATTGGATTTTTTCTAAATATTTTATAAATATAAAGCATATTATTATTAAATAATTCGTCATTTCATATTGTGGAAAATAAATTCAATATTCAAATATTATAGGAGAATAAGTTCGTGAAAATATTGAATATACATTGATTATATTTGGTTTATCTTCAATGATTCCATTTCAAATAATTTATTATGATAATATCCTATAACCATAAACATATTAGTATAAAATGTTATGGTAGGTTATTTTTATTTGGCCCTTCTCGTGGAGAATTTTTTATATCATTTCATGGAATGGGTAGTGAGAGGTCCCTAAAAAAATTGGTTTGATTATTTTTTAAATATTTAAAATCAATATAATGTTATCATATGTTATACATGTAAAATGGATACATAATTTGGAATTATGATATTGGGGAAATTAGTAGTTTTATCAACACATAAACCACTCAATTATATTTATGATTCATCAGTTTTCTTGTAGTTAAATAATGAAATTGATACTTTCTTCATTTCAAATATTTTTGAATGGTAAATAGTTTTAACATAATATAATTTCATATTTATACCTTAAAATAATATTTTTTTATATAAAAAAATTATAACCAAATAAATATAAATCATCAATAATTTTTTATCTGTGTAAATCTTTAAATGTCTTAAAATTTATTTTTAATTTGGAAAATGTCTTATATATCAAAATAATTGTAGAGAAAAATATTACCTGAGTTTGAAAATATCATTTACAGGTTTCTAAAATATAATTAATATTTTTAAATTTATAATGTAAAAAAAACATTTTTTCAATATAAGGGTTTCATAAATTTGAATTCCATACCTAAAAAAATTGTAAAATAATAGGAAATTGTTTTTGTAAAAATGTTATACATAACTATTCAAAAAAATGTAATTCTTTTAATGAAATCCCAAAAAGTCATATTATGTTAATATAATTATGATTAATAAGAAAAATAATAAATTATAAATTAAAATTATAAAATTTGAAAATTAAAATTCAAAATTTACTCATAAATAAATGCACTTCAAATAGTACACTACTTGATAGTTCTGTGTGCATTTTTTTCTTGCCATAGTATGTTATTAAGCATTAAATTCACTGCCCTAACCTTACATAATTTCATCCAAGTTGTTTATATATATATAGGATATTGTATAAATAGGGATATTACATTATCATAGAATATTTAATCTCACAATTTTAATCTTTTTTTATTTTTCTAAGGGATTTCTGGAATCTTGTTATTCGATTCCACAATTCCATATCATTAGTGTTATGAATATAGATAGTCTCTTCATTATATGAAATGTCATGATCCATCTTTATTACATCATATGTGATAACACTCATTGTGTCTATCTTGAAATCACATATTAATGAATCATATACTATTTAATGTAGTTTTGAATTTATTTTGGAAAAATATCTAATCAATAAGTTATATCTTTTATTATTTACATCATATCAAAAGACCCAAATTTATCTATGGTTTACAATCACCCTTTAACCAAATCATAAAAATCCATTATATATAATAACCATTATGAATTCCTGAAATTCCACATGAAATTACCTGAAATTCATTAGATTATCAACATAACTATTTTGGCTATATTGGGTAGAATTAATAAGATCTTTGAAATAATGAACCTAAAAATCATATTTTCTTTAATATTTGGGACTACTAGATTTGTTTCTCTAACAACATACTTGTAGATTTGTTTATGGCGACACTTATTATTCAATATATTATATGTCTATATCTTAATTTTATAATTGAAACTATCATCATCTAATGATTTCATTTTCCATTTAGACTACCAATCTATTTAGTGCTCAAAGGTAGTCATAAAATGTATCTCAGTGTTGAGATCTGATTAATGAATCAGTAAAAACTTTTATTTGAAATAGAGAAGAGATGAATGACCCCAAGATTTTGTGAACTATTTTTTTTAATAATATTAAGTATTTCAATATTTTTTATTATATAAAGCATTGATTTTACATATATTTACACAAAAAAGGAATTTACATTTCTTTACAAACAACATTGAGTTATCCTTCATTTCGCATGACACCCTGTTTTTACAAATCCATGATATGTTATTAAAAAATTTATTTAAAAATGTTGTTTTTAGCCTATTAATTGAACTTAGTGACATAAATTATAATAATTTCGTTTTAAATATTTATTATAAGAATTACATATTAATAAAAAATAATGATAATAAAAAACATAATGTTTGGTAAATACTTTATAGGTTTCAGTAAAATTCCCAATACAGTTATCCAATTTATGAACAATAATAAATCATATTTTTTACACGCTTGAAAAATGATATTTAATTTATAAATCATTATTTCAAAATTATACTATGCTATCATTTTGGGTTTTCTTAAATAATCACTTCCTAATGAATATAGAATATTAGATAATTTTAATTGAAAACCACCTTTCATTTTCAATTATTTATAAGCATAAATTAAATATTTACATAGTTTTAATTTAAATTTAATTTATTATAAATCCATTAATTGAACTTATATAGTTGGAATCAATTTTATATTGAATTTTGATATAAAATTATTTAAACATTTGAATATTTTTTAATTAAAACACCATTTTAGAGTCGTGTATGTGGAATTAATATTACATTAAATATTTCTACCTATATGAGTGGAATATATATATATATATAATATATATTTAGAATAGGATGAATTTATATAATCAAATAAGTAAAAACAATTATTTACTAAAATGATTAGTGGAAAAAACATTACTTATTGTGGTTTAGTTAAAAATGTTATTACCATGGGGTTAAACTAAAATGAATAGTGTAAAAATCACCAGAAACATGTAAAAACCCCATTTTCAGGACATATATTTTTTATTATACATTATATGATAAATAATGTAACTTAATTGTAACCTCTTTACATAAATAATACATGGGTGAAATTATTTCATTCAAATATTACAGGTGTTTCACTCATCTCACTAATTGTAGGACACCCGTCTACTAAAATATTAAAAACATCAATCTAATTTTGTTTTAAAAGCCCTAAAAATATTCATAATATCCTTCATATAATTTTTGAATAATTATTTTTTTAATAAAATCCAACAAAGGATGGAATTTGGGGAAAATCGAAGAAGGATACCTGAAGAAGAGTTAACATTTATCAATGTGTATTTTTTATTTGTTACTCTACCTCCAAAAATTATTATTCTTACATTCTGATATAATAAAATTAGTATATTCCCAATACTGATATTTTTTTTGTTAACTTCTTGACATAACACCATAATAATTTCAATCAAATGTATTATAAAGTCATCATTTCGGTGTACGATGGACTACCTCATCATGAATCGAAGTCATTCATTTTTTCCTTTAAAAAAGATCATGAGAGAGTATTATGATGGATATGATGTATATATATATTATTTTTTATAAAATAAATTGACCACTATTTTAAATGTATCACAAATACATTTTTCATTATTTTTAATAGGGTATACAGTGATATCACTTCTGTGAACGGGATACTACCACCCCATGAAGCGATGCGATCCATTTTTCATTAATATATTAATTGTAAGATAAAAAGGACAAATATATGTCATATAAATGATATAATTATAATATTAATTAAATATTTATCATTATTAAAATAAAATATTTTACATCTATTCTTACATTTTCACTCACTGAATGATGATAATGTCATTCGTGTACATATTGACTACGAACATCCTAAAGAGATTTCACTATCTATTTTCATCAATAAACAAAATGGTTTACTTATATAAGTATATCTAAATAATATTCATTTTATTCATGAAATAATGGTCAAAAAATAATTCTTAGGTAAATAAAAATCAAAAGTTACATGAAAAACCATCACTCAAGATTGGTATGTACGACCTACCATCGACATGATCGTAACATATTGTATTTCTCAATACCAATTATAAATATTAGTGTTGAGGTATAATTTATTTATAAATATGATAACATTCTCTTAAATATTATTATAGAGATTCTGGAACCATGATAAAAGTAATGTTTCTAAAAATAAAAATAAAAATATATGAAAAACAAAACATTTATTACCCAAAACATTACATAAAATTGAACTAATTTAAAAAAAATTAATAAAAGGACAAAAAAAATATATATCATATGATATATATATGTATGGTTATATATTATATATAATAAAAATATATATTTTTATAGTATTTTTGAATAAGTACTGAGGATGTTGATACTTATAGGAATGGATTTCTAGTATCTCTTTTATTTATGTGATACATAAACAAATTCACCACAAGATTATATGATGTGGTGTGTATACTAACCCATTAACATGTTATATTAATAACACTAATATTTTATTGATATTGAAAGTTTCATTTGAATGTATTATTTTTTATGGTTTAGGGTTCAAATGATTCTAAAACGGTATGGTTTTTTTTGTCTCAATTTTTCTTCATTGATATGTATGATTTCTTATGCACGTGTATTCATCTGTGAGGTGTGTATAAAGCCCCTTTTTACATGTTTTAAAATGAATCTATTTATCCTAATGATATTTTATTTTTTATTTTATGTTATTATTTTTTGGGGAATATGATTCAATGTTACCAATCTAGTGTTGATTTTATGTTACAATATCATATATTATCAAGATTGTTTATGATTATGTTATCAATTATGAAATATTTTTATATATCACTAATAAAACTCATTAATTTTATTTGAATACTATTATTTCATAAGGATACATCATTTACACACATTTTTTTCTCAATATGTACTCAATGTTTCAAAAAATATCATTTCATGAAAAATTGTCCTTTTCGTCAAAAAAAATTATTATTCTCAAACCATATTTTCTAAAAAAAATTATATTTTTTGATGATTTATTATTAAAATTTTACACATGATTAAACATTTTAATATTTTATTGAAATTAATATTTATGTAATTCTCCAATAAATGTGCATTTGGATTTTTCATAAAATGTGAAAAATAATAATTTATTTTAATATGAAATATAATAACATTATTTTTAGCTATCATGACTGCTCAATGATTTCAAGATTACCTTATTAGTTTTCAAGGATTATTTTATTAAAATTATTTCCATAATATTTAGGAAAATTTTAAAATTTGAATAATAGATTTCAAAATAAAACGATTTCAAAAATGTTTATGTTTCTAATAATTCTATTTTATTTTACATGATATTTTTCCTCTTGAAATTTTTAAAAAAATTGAAAGATGAATTTATAGATTTTAAATTTTATTTTTGAAGAAAATGATTTATATTATGGCTTATTTATAAAAATATATTTTTAATTACATTTTATCTTTATATATATAAGAACATATGGATTTGTCTTTCAAAGTAAATTCCCATCTAAGATGGAATCCTTCGATGTATAATATTCTTTACCAGTGATAATAATCTATGATTTAATTATTATTAATTCTATGAAATTTTTATGATTACAACATGTTTATAACATGAATTGTAGTGATCATGTTTTTAATAATAGAATTTCATATAAAATAAATTAATTTTTACAAAATATTATTAAATTATTTCATGGTCTAACAATTCCTCTAATATATTCTCATTTTTATAGAAACATTATACTTATTTTTTGTTTCTTGAAATATTTTCTATTTTAAGTACTTTATAGATAGATATATTTATTCAATTATAACATGATATATACAGCTCAGATTCATATGAAACATGTTCCATTTGGATGAAAATTAATTAATGTAATTTTTATTATATTAAATTGATGATTGAATTTATATTTTATAAGGTGAACCAAAATTCCTTATATCATTTTTTTGTATGGGAATTTTGGATTTTTAAGTATTAATAAATCATTTTTATGACATCACATTAAATTCACCTCAGATAACATCATAGTATTGATGGTTATAAATATAAATATCTTTTTAGAATTTCATTAAAAACATGAAAAGGTAATAATTATTAATACATACATTATAAATAGCTGATGTACATAAATTTTTTCAATAGTACTCAAATCTTGTTATTACTATATTTGGAAGATATAACCCTATATACTTGTTAAAATTAAATTATTATTAATTCATTTGAAATATATAGAAATTATATTAAATTAAGTTTTCTAGATCAAATTATATTTATTTCATACAAATGTATTAAAAAATCACCCATCATTGAATGAAATTAATTATATGAAATGATGATTAATGTTCATCATCTCCAACCATCGTCATCTTTCATCCATGGAAGATCCTCCAGCTTCAACTCTTAGTGATCGAACACCCTCGTTGCATGGTTGATAATTCCTACATTAGAACATCTTAGAATTGATATTTTTTTCTTCATACAGTTGATTAAACATCAAAAATCCAACATTGGATCTCTATGATTTATGAAGAAAGTGGATCTTCATGATTGAATCTAATAGTAGATGAAAAAATATAAACTAATAATAACTGATTTCATTTAAAAAATGATGGATCTCTTTATTTCATAAAAATATATATATTTTTATGACTAAAAGAAAACCTTTTTTATATCAATGATATATTAACATAAAAAAAATACAGATAAAAACAATCATAATGTAAGAAAAATAAATATACTCAATGGCAACTAAAAATAAATCTAAGGGTTGATCATAATTAACCCAAATTATATATGAAAATACAACTAATGGTAGATGTTATATTTACACTAAATGTTGATAATTGTTTTTAAGGGTTGATTCTGTTTTCATTCAATGGTATATTATTTTAAAAATATGAATTAAGATTAGTGATTGTAGATCTGTGATAGTACATCTACATAGATATCTATTTGATGACAAGGCCAAATGATAAAAAAATCAATAGAGTATGCTTTCTTCTAATATGTATTAATTTATTCTTTATCTAGTTTCAATATGATACCACTCGATGTTAATTTATTCTATATATAGTTAAAATATTCTCCTTCTATGTATAAGAAATTATTCCCCCGCTAATTAAATTTTATTGTATGGAAAGCTTCCAGTAAACCACTTCCATCATTTTTTCATATTTCAGTATTAATTCAAATATATTATATTTATTCGATTTTTTTATTAATTTATGAAAATAATATATATTATATGGATCCAATACAATATAATTTTAAATATTTTAATCTGGTATATTATATGTTTAAAATTATTTTTCCTTTATTGTAGAATGTTTATGATTATGTGTAATATATCATTTATTGAAAATATTAATGATTTAAATTTTTTCTAAATTATTTATTAATATTGATAAATATTTTAAAAATGTATTAATGTTTTTAATCCTTGAATATTATGAATTTATTTTAATACAAATTGTTTTTTTATATTCTTATTAAAAGGTAATATGACTGAGATATTCATGGAATTATATGACTTAGTAATAAATGTTCATTTCAAATTATGATTGACATATTATTGTAGAATCTATTAGAATAATTTAACTATTTAATTAAATAGGTTTCAATTATTCTATAGAATCTGAATTCATATCAATATTTTTAATGTTTTATAGAGAATGATTTTCTCCCCTGAATAATTTATATTTTTTTTAACCAGGGAAGGTATTTTTAATATTTAAAAATATCTATATAAGTGTTTTCCTGAAACCATGAATTTAATCTAACACCCTGGAATAAATCATTGACTCGTAGTTTTACCACGAGAAAAAGTGATGATGTTTTCAGAATATTGTACAAACAATTGTCTGGTGTGATGGTATATTTCATCACCTGAAAAATATCTCCTATGCTCAATTGAAAATGAATTTAATTATATTAATTTTATTATAAAAACTAATAAAATTATCAAGAACTAGTAATAACACATTTATTGTTCATCTTCTACACAGTTTTGGTTTCCCTGTCGGAAACACTGCATCCAATCTCTCACACATATTATTGGTTTTTTTGTTCTTACTTTTACACAAAAAACAATTATTCATCTTCATTTTATCTGTTTCTGACTCCCAAATTAAAAAAGCATGACCATTATAGTTGCGACTCTTGGTATCTAATGTATGTGTTGTAATTGGGTTTTGAATCCCCATATACTATTCAGTGTTTCACGGTAATCCCTCAACTATTAAAGGAATCAATAATTAGGTTATTATTAACCCTAAAAATTAGAAAAGTACGTACGTATCACTCATTGCATAGAGAGATATAAGAGATGAAATGGGCCAATTTTCCCCTAAATACTGTTAAAAAAATCCATGGTTTTTTACTCATTATACTTATAATTAAATATAGTAATTATCATTAATAATTAATTCCAATAACTAATTTGATAGATTAAAATTTTAATCTAGTTTATTCATCCCCCTCTAAACCATATAAAATTTCCCTCTCTGACCAGATAATTGGCTTTATTGGATAACATTCCAAAGAATAGTTTAGCTATTTAATTATCATTCTTTAAACTAATAAATTGGTTTAAAATAATATTAATTTTGGAATAATCCCATCCATATTTAGAATATATTGTTTACATTTAATTGTGGTAGCTTGTTCCTAGTCCTCACAACCTAAGGACATGATCATTAATATGGATGTATTTGAAAAAAAAAATGATGCATTAATTCCTCAAAAGCTACAAAAAATTGATTGAAATGATTATGTATTTGGGATATTCATATTTTTTTCATACCTTAAATAGATGGGCATTAAAAACTGGTCTATCAAGGAAAAAACATACATTCTACCAGAAGATTAACCATATACACTTACTAAAAATGATTTATTAAAATATTATTTCAATTTAAAAATAATTAATATTTTATTTTTTGTTATTTATAGATGTTTTTTATCCACAAGTTCAATTATCAGATTGCTCAAGTGATTTGGAAGATCTTATAAGTCACTCACAATGTATAAGAAAAATTAATTTAAACAAGGCATGTAATGCATTGTTCGGATTAGGAAAACATCAGTATATTTAATTAAAAATAGTTAATTATATTATCCACTAATGAAAAAGAATTATAAGTTTAATGTAGTAACAAATAAATTTTCTATAAAACAATCTTCAAAGATAATGACTCCAATTAGAATTTCCAAATAAATTGAATGTTATGAAGGTTTTTTTGATGAATAAAAACAATTCAACAAGTACAGTATTTATGAAACTGATGGATGACTTATAGCTAAATAACATTGATAATGTAGAAGAAAACAAAAATAAAAACTTTATATTCTAAATACGTGATTATTTTTCTGTTGACTCCTCTGATTCTAATCAATCGAATAATTAAAGTATATATTGGTAAGATTTTTTATAGAGTATAGAAAAGAATTAAAAATAAAATATTAATGAACATGTTTCATAGATAAATACTATTCAAGAGATTAATATATACATGATATAGAATACACTAACACATTCTTCTTGGATTCTTTGGATAAGTATAGTGATTCAATTTTTTTTCGGGATGTTCTAATTTAGAATATGATTCTATAACCATAAGTTATTTGGATATAAATGAAATAATTAAAATATTTATGGATTATATTTCAAATGGTGATAATTTATATTATAAGCTTATGGAAAATAATGAGAAACTTAATTCTAAAAATAAATTAATTTTAGAATAAAAAAATTAAATTTTGGAAGACGTCTTCTAATTCTCATTCTGTGGTTTATTAAAATATTAATTCAAAATAAGATTCGATTGAAATTTTTTAAAATAAAGTGTCGTGTATTAATCTATTTTTATCTTTCATTATTTAATTTCATAACAAATTTCATAAAATATTTTATTTTAATAAAATAAATAACAAGAAATATGGTTTTGAAAAATATATAAGATTACCTAAAATGTTTGAAACACATTTTTTTTAAAAGTAAAAATGGTTATATTTCTACTGTTACCTAATTTAAATGTGTCATTAAAGGCCACTATGAAAATTATTTTTATATTATATTAAAAAAATAAATAAGTATTAATGAAAATAAAATGTCTAAATCATTGTTATCATGAGTGCTATAAAACATCTATTTGCATTCAATATTGGTACATAAAAATTGAATAGGTAATCTTATTAGACACAAAATATATTGGGTCTGAAAAAATTCAAGTAATTATTTATAGGAAATTATTTTTGCATATCTCATGAATTAAATACGGTACATGAAAAATGGATTCTCTTGGAATATGAGTAGATACCCATCAATGTTTACCACATAAAACATATGTAACAGAGCAAATGATACATTTGGAGATAAATCAAAGGAAATGTACATTGTTTTGGTAAATTAGTTATTTATAGTTATATTATAATGTTTAATTTTTTATTTTTTTCATGGATTAAAATATAATTTAATTTTCATATCAAAATTATATCAAGTTTTAAGGATGTAAAATTTCAAAGTGATACGTGTTTGGTTTTTAATGATGATTAAGAAATATTTTATGCAAATTGAAATGAAATTACTTATGTTGTTGAAATTTATAAACTAATGGATCAACATGTATACTTTTGAATACAATGTAGTGAGATAGAATCCTTTAGATCTTATTTTTAGTTCATTTTAATATCAAAATGATACACAATATCTCAAAAAAATGTGAACGTGTTACAAATAAATTTCTTAAATAATGAAATATTTCATAATTTTAATGCTTTCATGATTGAAAAATAAATGTAAATTTATTTTAGTCCTATAAATTTTATAAATACTGACATACCTCTCTAGTTACTAAATATTTATTTCATTGGATGTACTCAGATATATTTCATTGGTGGAAATAAATATAATATTTGGTATTTTTTGACGATTATGGTAGAGTTACATGGGAATAATTTATTTCTCTTAAAATTGATACTTATAAATATTTAATGAATTTTTTAATTTATTTCATAATGAAAATGGTTTTATGATTTTTACAATAAGTAGTGATAATGAAAAAAAATTATATTTTAAAAAAACTTGTGAAAACAATTATTATTTTCATAACTTCTCCACTCCTAGAACGCCATAATAAATGGAGTTATATTTCACAAAATAGAACTCATATATAAATGACACAACTATGTTTTTTGAATATAATTAGTGTAGTTATTTTTATATGAGGAAAATTTTTCCTACTTTTTATATCTCAAACTGAATTATTCACTGTGTAACACACCATGCTTTCATGATGCTCTTCTACTAAATAATTCTATAACTTCCGATACATGAAACACGGAGTTCGAATGCACCCTGATCTATCAAACTACCCATTTAAAAAGAAGTTACGAATAATAAAAAAATTATTTTTTTATATCACATATAATTTTAAAATTCATATTATGTGTTTCTTATACATAATATATGAAAAAAATCAAATTTTCATATAAAAAACAATTTTTGATTTTTTTTGTTTTTCCACCTTTTAATGTTGATCCATTTTTAAATACAATATTTGAAACAATTATATTTTAAATTAAAAGTAATTAAATTCTTCATTTTAATCGGGACATAAAAAATTACTTTGGAAATGGTTTCGGTGTTTTTAGGATAACTTTCATATCATAATGAATTGTGAAAAATAATGCATTTATATTCAAACTGCATTTTCATATAA
Organism: Viscum album; assembly: GCA_963277665.1. Classification (NCBI taxonomy): domain Eukaryota; kingdom Viridiplantae; phylum Streptophyta; class Magnoliopsida; order Santalales; family Viscaceae; genus Viscum; species Viscum album. Next base: position 476,331,372 of record OY728128.1, read on the forward strand.
AATATTTATTTAGTTAGATTAAATTTTAAATTAGTTTTAAACTTCAATTAGATTAATTTTCTATCATTTATTCATCTATTGGTCATTGAAAGTAATATCACATTGAAATTGGATATAAACACATGTCAATGTTTAGAGAGGTTTTACATATTTAAAACCCACATTCCATATTGGACCATGATAATTAATTTAAAATTAATTTCATTAAATTCGGTGTTTTTAATTATGAAATATGGATTAAATATTTGTAATAAGAATTTTTAAATTGTGTAAATGGGTACCTTTTATTTTTTGACATTATGAATAGTAACATCTGTAATTTGTTTTATTTACCATGGTTACATAGTAAATCCGGTAAAAAGGGTACAAATTATTGTTATTATAATCTAAAACTACCCTAACACAAGTCCTAATTCTATAGGATGATATATGTCTAACCATGAGAATCCATAGTTCGACTTTAGTACCCCATAGAGCAACTTGGTTGTGAAAATTTCATGTTATAATAATTAACTTAAAGTAAAGGGATATATAACATAAAATTATATCTTATTACTAAATCAATTTTAATTATAGTTATATAATATTTCTCTTAAAATATAAATAATTATTAGAAATATAAAAATATGTCATACATTATGGTATTTTAGCATTAATTTTTAGACATTAAATAATTACATTTATTTATTACATATTAATGATGTAGTATTTGGATTATTATTGAAAGATTCAAATAAATGATATTATAAGTACTAAAATAAATGTAATTTGAAAGATTTTATGTCATCCAAGAATTTTATGGATGACTATGATAAATTATACTTTTTTTAATTCATTTTTTTGAATCAAGTTTTTATGACTTAAATTGAAAAAAATTACAAAATAGTGTCAAAATTGGCAGAAAAGAGTTTTTAAAACATGTATTATTTTATGAAATGATACAAAAATCATAAAAAACATAATTTGATGGAATTGAAATATATGGTGTTACAAATTTCATTAATTTCCCACTTTATATTCTCGTGTGACTTAATAGTAACAATATTAACCCTATAATATAAAAATATAAAAGACAAGATAAGAGTTAAACCGTTTGTCAAGGGGTTTATCCCCAAATATAAGGTTAATTTTATGAGATGAACGTGTATGAAAATCATTAGCTGTGATAATTTATACCCATCCTCATCCTATCCTAGAATTAAATTACATTTGAGCTATTATAAATTGAAAATAAATTTATAAGAAATTAATAATTAAAACTCTTCTAAATGTGACCCTCACCTCTCTTATAATATGGAAGATTTCATTATCTTTAATAACAAAATCCAATGATCTTTGGATTAGCCCACACCAATAAAAATATTCTCCCAACATCCCACACTTCATCTTGAAGGCCACAGGTTGTCATATAACCATCACTACTAGAAATGGTGGTTTTCCCAATGCCTATTTACTAACGGTTTTCTAAAAACGTTGCTATAGAGTACGTTTACCAACGGTTTAAGGAATAATTTGGTAAAAGCTGGTTAAAATCATCTCTTCCCAAACTGTTTTGAAAAACAATTGGGAAAAGTGTACTCTATAACAATGGTTTTCATAAACTGTTGGTATTGAGAGGATTAAATCATCATATACCAACTGTTTTTACAAACCGTTTGTAAAGGATTTCTTTCCCAATAGTTTTTACAAACCATTGGGAATGTTTTTCCCCAAATTCACAGAATCTCAACCTCCCCCATTCCACATGACTACAACCCTAAACAGAAGGTAGAATTGGGATTTTATTTCCCCTATGACCAAAATCCTTCCATCTTTAAGATTTATCAATTATTCACATGAAATATGTATGTGATAATGCATCTAATATTTTGGTTTTATGTTTTCATTTGGGTGAATTGAAGAAGTGGGATTCTGTTTACCCTACACCAGAAATACTTCATTCTGATTAATTTTCAAAATTTCTTAGTTCTACACTTCTAATTTGTAAGTGATACTTTCATTTTAATGTTCTGAATCAACTGTTTTGGTTTTATTTTTTGATTTGGGTGTGTTTGAATTTTGATTTCTGTTTGATTTGGGTGTGTTTGTTTGGCTTTGACAGTGAATCAAATTTCATTCAAAATGAATTATGTGTTCATATCATCCATAATTTTTTAGATCTTAGAATGATTGGTATTATTGGGAATTTGTTGTTAATATCAACCATATTCCACATGATTCAAATCATGGTAAGAATGTGTGATGATGTTTTTGATATTAGAGAGAAAACTCAGAAACTCTAGGTTGTTTATAGTGGCATGGTTAGTCAGGAGTGATAATTGGCATCCAAACATGATTGTACTAATGTAAAATTAGGGTAAATTAAATATGGTTCTCAATGTAAGTTGTATATTATGTCTCATTCATTGCCAATACTCACTTTAATGAAGGTGGAGTGCATTTTACAAGCCATGATGGCATGTGTATACATTCATAGCAATGTTAGATAAGTCACAAGTTTAATACAATAATCTTGTTATTATTGAAATTATTTATTATTAATCTCAAATTTAAAAATAAATGTTTTTGTCTATACTTTATGAAATTAATCCTTTTTACAATCCATGAACTACCTATTACTGTAGAAGCCTAAACTTTATCGACCCATGGGGTGTTCTTGACTTGGGGAACTAATTGGGTAATGAAAGGTATGAGCATAGAGGAGCCAATAATTATTTAGTGAATATGAGTGAATGATTTGGGATGTTTATAACACATAATGGGATGTGAGGCATGTGCCTCTATTTGGTCCTAATACCATGGTTCTTGATTGTAAATCACTTGTGATAAATGGATACCAATTTATTAACACGGAGTGAGCAAGAAACATGAGAACACAACATGATGGGGATATGCTAACTACCACAACAGACTGTTATGCCAGTTCATCGTAAAATAGACCTCTTTCTGAAAATTTATCTTATTATGGAGTCGTGGAGAAAATAATAATTTTGGATTATCACTCACATATTCGTGTTAAGATGATGAAATATCAATGGTTTGATTCAATGACGAGGCAAGGCACCATTATTGATGATTGTGTATTTCTAGTTATTAACATGACTCGCACTCTACCGACTGATGAACCATATGTATTGGCATCAATGATGGAACATGTTTTTTATGTCAAATATCATCATCATCGTAAATTTGGTGTAATTATTGAAGTAAATCACAGACATGTTTTTGATGATGGTGATGATGATGTTGACATTATCCCTACTGCAATTGGAAGCAATCTATTTATTACTTATGATTACTCCAATAGCTCAATTGTTAGAGTTGATTGTGAACCCGAAGTTGTGGTGGGAAATATATAGAATCATACATTCTTGTTCTCCCCTATATGTTTACCTACATCATTTAGAGTGTGTATCCTAGTACTTACCTTCAAACCACCATAAATATTCAGTTTCGTTGTGTACTTTTATCAGAATGGTTTTTCTATATTTTGTTTTTTGGGTTACACATTAGTTATCTGTTTCTAATTACATCCATATTTGTTTTCATTGCAGGAAATGAAACCCATTGGAGAGATGCGGTGAATAAATATGACAGAAAATAATCATCGTATGACACAGATGGGTGTTCCTCCACTAATCCTGGTTGTGATTATTTTATTTCAAATATATATTTCAATAACTTATATTTTTATGTGTTTACTTTTGTGATAAATTTTTTTTTTCAATATCCACCACCTATAAGTGAGATATCCAATGTGGAGCCTAATATTGCTCCCAGTACAGAGGCTGGTGGTAGGAGGGGGGTGGTGTCAGAGTTAGATGATCATTTGGTGGTCCCGAAACTGAGGCCGGTGGTATAAGGGATCATGGTGTGAGAGTTAGACGATCCACCGGTCGTACCCGATTGTACTATGCCCATACCACATACACATCTTATATGCCCCATTTTGATCATGTTGTGTCATTAGGGACACAAGGGATATTTAGGCCTCCGATTTTTACACTACCAATTGGCCAGAAGTATGTGCAATCATATATTTCTTCTGGTTCATTATCTTCGAGCTATTATATTCCACCTTCTTCGACTCCTACTCCGACACAGTATGTGGCTGAGGAGCGTACACTGAGAGACACTCCTCCTGTAGAGGATATTCCTTCATCTTCTGCACATCCAATGATGCCCATTGATCTTACTACGACAGGTATATTTATATAACTCTAACAAATTTTTATACAAAAATTTATTTTTATTATAACTTGTACTCATATTTGTTTCTTTAGTAACATATTCATCTACTAATAAGAGGCAGGGGAGGGGTCATACTCTCTTGCGAGCAGTATTGAACCACCAGACATAGTTGATGGTCAAATACAATGATGATGGATAGATAATTGATAAGTCTGGGCATGAATGTCGGGGTTTTTGGGTGGCGCTAGAAAAATACTCAGACATCATTCCGATTAGCCCTCTCTTCGAAACATCTGCCACACGAAGTCAAGGATAATGCATGGGCACAAATATGGGTAAAAAATAAATTGGATTTAATGTAGTATTTTTTTGTATTTATATGAATTAATCAACTGGGTGTGTGCTTCGGTTTAACTTACCTGATTGTGATGGTGCACAACCAGCATGATTATAGGAGAAATGAATGCATTTGAGAACTTATAAGCATGAGATGTATGTCGGCTGGTGTGATAGAGTGGGAACAGAGTTGGAGAAAGTACCTATCATGGATGATTTCCCTATAGTGCAATATCACCAAATGATTACCCATTGGGTGGCGCCCAAATTTAAGGTATTAATCCCATTTTAGGCATTTGATTGACAGTTTTCATATTTTTCATTAATGTTATCTTATTTATTTTTAAACATTATTTTAAAATCATCAAAAAAACAAAAAAAAACATTGATTCAAAGAAAACCCCCACACTTTGGGGAGCACTACTATGTCAGATCATGAGAGGAAGCTGGTATGATATAGTTTTTTATAATTTTTCATTAGGACTTTCCCTCTTTATTCCTTCCTACTTCTATTATGTGATTTATTGAATATTAAATATATGATTATACTTGCACTTTATATTTTTCAATGTCATTACTGAAGCACAAATTTATTATTGAAGGATGTCTCCCTCGAGCAAAATTGGTTTGCTCGAGTAGATGGAAAAAAGATGGAAATGTGGTTAATGAAGTGACACAAGAAATGATTGTAAGTTTTAATTTGTTTATTTCAATGTTGAATGTATATTTTGAATTTTTTTAATATATTAATATTTTTAAGAGGTGTCTTTAGAGTCCCTTGATGCCCTAGAGCCTGAAAATTTAGGTCCACACGATCATTTATATAAGGTTTTGGGAGATGAGCACTCTGGTCGACTACGATGTCGTCCTGGTAAGAATATAGTCCCGATGAGGTACTGGTCCTCTCTTGGTATCCATTCTAGTACCACCGAGTTGGAACAGGTCAATGAGCTTGCAAGACACTCTGATAAAAGGTTCACAGAATTGGAAGAGCATGTTAAAAAGAGGGAGAATGAAATTATGAAACTTATCAAAGATTTATCTTCATCACTTTCACCAGAGGCCAGTGTGGCTTGTCAGACATATATGTCATCGATGGGAGCATTATCCAATGCACCAGTCGGCAGTTCGAGTAGTGGTTGAGATGATGGTGTCTCTGGTGATGATGAGGATGTTGAAGAGGATGAGGGAGAGGATGGGGATGTGGAATAGGGCGAGGATGGGGCTGAGGGAGAGGATGGGGCCAAGGATGTGCATGGGGACGATGAAGAGGATGGAAATGAAGAAAGTTATGGTGGCGAGGGTGAGGCTGATGGTGACAGTGGTGCTGGTGATGGTGATTATGGGAAAATTGATCCATTACATGTGTTAATTCTGTATAAATCGTTAATTATTAACCTGGTTTTTCACTCTGATATGGATATTTTTGAATTCAGTATAACTATTTATTTTTTTCCAAATATGGAAGCCTAATGATGTTATAATGGTTTATGGGGCTTCTGGTACTTTTTCGGAGCTCGGATCCCTGGTCGGCGTAGAAAAACACTATGCCTAACGGTTAGTAAAAAATTTAAGTCCACCCCAAAAGGCATATACCAACCATATAGGGCTATACAATCGAAATTTTTTTCATGATTTTCCCCAACCATGCACAAGGGGATTCACATCATGCACAATATCTATAGTTTTAGTATAAGATATTATCATTGTTGTTGCATGATTTTCCTAAATATCATACGTAAAACTGACAAAACGCATTCAGATTGTGTTGATACATTAGGAAAATGATCCATGAGTCATATGTGATGTTTACGAGTCAACCTTGTTTCTATCTATGGAACGGTGTGGTCAGTATCACTCAAAGTGTCTCTCTTTTTTTTAAAATGGACACCCTATTAAGTACAAACAACTGGCTTACAGAAAACTGACCAAACGTATTTGGATTTTGTTGATACTTTAGGAAAACGATCCATGGGTCATATGTGACGTGTACAACTCAACCCACCCTCAATCTGAGGCATGGTGTGGCTGGTACCACTCATGGTGTCTCACTTTTATTTGAAATGGACCACATTTTAAGTGAAACAACAGCTGATATACATAAAATAGAGAAAATGTATTTGGATTATGTTGATAATATAGAAAAACAATCCATAGGACATTTTTACTTGTAGGAGTTAACCCCGTATCAATCTGAGGCACAGTGTGGACTGTACCACTCAAAGTGTCTCACTTTGATTTGAAATCAACCAGATTTTAAGTGAAAACAACAGCTGACATATGAAAAAATGATCAAATGCATTCAGATTGTGTTGATACATTAGAAAAACGATACATTGGACATTTTTGACAGATATGAGTCAACTTCGCCTTAATCCGAGACACGGTGCGGCCAGTATCACTCATAGTGTCTCACTTTGATTTGAAATGGACAACATTTTATGTGAAAACAACAACTGATATAGGAAAAATAGACCAAACGTATTTGGATTGTGTTGATACAATAAGAAAATGATCCAATAGTCATTTGAGATGTGTACAAGTCAAGCCCGCCTCAATACATGGAACAATGTGGCTGGTATCACTCTAAATGTCTCTCTTTTGTTTAAAATGGACTCCATATTAAGTAAAAACAACTGGCATATGGAAAACTAACCAAACGTATTCGGATTTTCTTGATATCTTAACAGAATGATCAATGGGTCATTCGTGAGGTGTATGAGGATATGACACATCATTTGGATGCGCAGTTTGCACGTAACAGCTGAATATGTGTTTTTTAGTTGTTTGACATGCTTGAAAAGTGTGTGTGGGGTGGTCAAAAATGGACTAATGACCTCAAAATTCCATTAAACCATTCAACAACAAAGGGTGGGTGAACTTTGAAATGGTCGGCTAGACGTCACATCAATCAGAGATGTTGTGTGACCGCTGTGGCTGAAAACGCACTCCGCCTGTTTTAAATGGCCAAACATGCATTTAACAGTCAAATGCATGCCGAACGACATCAAAATGACTTGAAATCACACGATAAAACCCCAATTATTATTCATGAGGTGTACGAGGAGACTAAACATCAATAGGAGACATGGTTTGCACGACACGACTAAATATATTTTTTAGGTGTTCAGGGCGCTTGAAAAGCGTGCATGGGGTGGTAAAAACTGACCGAATGACCTCGGAATGCCATGAAATCAGAAAAAATAATGGGTGGGTGAATTTTGAAATGGTCAGCCATAAGACATGTCAATCGTAAGTGTCGTGTGACCGTGGTGGTAGAAATTGCATTCCTTGTGTCGTAAATGGCCAAAACAAGCATTTAACAGTCTAATGCTTACTGAAAAACATCAGAATATGTGTTTTTTAGGTGTTTGGTGCACTCGAAACGAATCCGTGGGGTGGTCAAAACCTGCCAAATGACTTCATAATGCCATGAAATCGGATGACAACAAAGGGTGGGTGAATTCTGAATAGTTGGCCAGACGGCACGTCAATCAGAGGTGTCGTGTGACTATGGTGGCCAAAAACACACTCTACATGTCATAAATGGCCAAAACATGTGTTTTATGGTAAAATACATAACCAATGAAATTGTAATGACTTGAAATCACACAAAGACAAACTACTTTTTATTCTTGAGTTGTAAGAACAGACGACATGTCATTCAGATGCGCGGTTTGCATGGAATGACTGAATATGTGTTTTTTATGTGTTTGGCGGTTTGAAAAGCATGTGTGGGGTGGTCAAGACCAGCTGAACAACCTTGGAATGTCATTAAATCTGACGACAATAAAGGGTGGGAGAATTGTGAAATGGTTGACCAAACGTCACATTAATCAGAGGTGTCATGTGACCGTTATGGCTGAAAATGAACTCTGCATGTCGTAAATGGCCAAAACATGCATTTAATGGTCAAATGCATACCGAACGATATCAGAATGACTTGAAATCACAATAATACACCCTAACTTTTATTCATGAAGTGTAAGAGTAGGCGGAATGTCATTCAGACATGCGGCTTGCACGACATGACTGAATATGTGTTTTTAGGTGTTTGGCGCGCATGAAAAGTAGGAATGTGGTGGTCAAAACCAGATGAATGACCTCAGAATGTCATGAAATCAGACGAAAACAAAGTTTGGGTGAATTTTAAAGTGATCGGCCAGACGGCATGTCAATCGGAGTTGTCATGTGACCGCGGTGGCCAAAAATGCACTCTGCGTGTCGTAAATGGCTAAAACATGTGATTTACGGTCAAATATATACCCAATGACATCGTAATGAATTAAACTCACAAAAAAACCCAAATTTTTATTCTTTAGGTGTACGAAAATATGACACATCATTCGGATGCACGGTTTGCACGACATGATAGAATATGTGTTTTTTAGATGTTTGGCGCGCTTGAAAAGCGTGCGTGGGGGGGGGGGTCAAAACCAACCGAACTACCACAGAATGACATAAAATCGGACAAAAACAAAGGTTGGGTGAACAGTGAAATGATCGGATAGACGGAACATCAATCAGAGGTGTCGTGTGACCGTGGTGGCTGAAAACACACTCCATGTGTCGTAAATGGCCAAAACATTCATTTAACGGTCAAATGCATATCAAACGACATCAGAATGACTTCAAATCACACCAAAACGCCCTAATTTTTATTTTGGAGGTGTAAGAGACGGCGGCACGTATTTGGATGTGCAGTTTTCCTGGAACGACTGAATATGTGTTGTTTAGGTGTTTGGTGTGCTTGAAAAGCATGCGTGGGGTGGTAAAAACCCACCGACTGACCTCAGAATGCCATGAAATCATACGACAATAAAGGTTGGGTGATTTTTGAAATGTTCAGCCATACGACATGTCAAACTGAGGTTTCATGTGACCGCGGTGGCCAAAAACACACTATTTATGTCCTAAATGGCCAAAACATGCGTTTAATGGTCAAATGCATAATGGATGACATCGTACTGACTTGAAATCACACGAAAACACCCTAATTATTATTTGTGAGGTACATAAGAAGTAAACACATCATTCGGACGTGTGGCTTGCGTGACATGGCTGAATTTGTATTTTTTAGGTGTTTGGTGCGCTTGAGAAGAATGTGTGGGGTGGTCAAAACTAGCCGAACGACCTTAGAATTCCATGAAATTGGACGAAAACAAAAGGTGGGTGAATTGTGAAATGGTCGGAAAGATGACATGTCAATATGAGGTGTTGTGTGGCCACGGTGGCTGAAAACACACTGTGTGTGTCGTAAATGGCCAAAATATGCGTTTTATAGTAAAATATATACCCAACGACATCAGAATGACTAGAAATCACACAAAAATCCCCTAATTAATATTCCTGAGGTGTAAAAAAACGACAAAAAGTCATTCAGATGCAGGTTTTGCACGGCACGACTGAATATGTGTTTTTAGGTGTTTGGCGCCCTTAAAAAGCGTGCGTGTGGTGGCCAAAACTAGCCGAATGACCTCGGAATACCATGGAATTGGACGACAACTAAGGGTGGGTGAATTGTGAAATGTTTGGCCAAACATCACATCAATCAAAGGTGTCATGTGACTGCGATGCCTGAAAACGCACTCCAGACAGCCCCCCCCCCCCCCAATTCAAATTGTGTTTTTACTTTAGGACATGGATCCACGTATCATTTGTGACAGGTATGATTCAACCCCACCTCAATCTGAGGCACTGTGTGACTATTATCACTAAAAGTGTCTCACTTTTGATTGAAATGGACTACATTTTATGTGAAAACAACAACTGGCATATAGAAAATCTTCACAAGGCTACACATATATTCTTGAAATTAAGGGATAAAAATTAAAAAATGGTTTATTGGTCATACATTTTTAAAATAAAATATTCACAAGGAATAAATTGAAACACAATGCTTCAAAGTATAAAGAGAAAAACATAAATTCTATTAGGAATGAGTCTCAACATCCCATCATGAACATGCACCAACACTCATGTTCTAATTCTCAATCACGGGTCGGTTATTCTATACAATAACATACAACAAATAAATATCATAGAGTGATTTCATATGAAACCAATTAACAGTCAAGAATAACATATAAAAAATTGGTCAACAAGGATACACATTGATTATTGAAAAATAATTTTCAATGTCTCATAAAAATACCCCAATGGTGATGAATACATGTGGTGAAACCATATCCCCATAGATCACCTAGATCCCATCCCCAAACAGTGGGTTCTAGGACCAAACCAAAGTCCCTTTAGAAACCCAATACCAAAGAACTAAATTGAATATTCACACCCACTGCCCAATATGGGGATACATCTCACATCACAACTATAAGAGAAAATTATAATTAGCCACATACCCACTTATTCTAATTGAAAAGTCTACGAAAACAATGTTGGCTATTCTGGTAACCCATCTCATAGGTCGATATTTGCCAATGATTCCCAATAACACATCAGGAACCATTTATACAAGGATACATAATCAATTGAGGAATATAAACATCCCATATGTTTCCTATAACTCATCCTAAGTCTAAGAAAATGACCACTACCATTGACTATCTTATGGGTATCGTGATCCTTGTCCACTCTACCCAAGTTTTTCTATTGGTATAAAGATACTCAACCCAAGACCGTGACTAAACATGCCAAGTACTTCCTATAAAATGTTGGTTTTCCTCTTCTCTGTATTGGTGTTGTGGATTGTGTGAGGAATGAATTCTTAATTTTGATTACTCTTATGTGCGTTGGTGTGGTGGTTTGAGTGAGGAATTAATTCTAAATTTGGAATACTCTTATGGGTGTTATTGCATTTCCTATAACATGTAGGATTTTTCTCTTATGGGTGTTTTTGCATTTGAATTTATAAATTTCTAAATTTAAAAATTCTGGAATGAATTATAAATTTTGAATACTTTAGATGAGTATTTTTTATTGGTGTTGTTGCAGGTATGGAGAGGGGGAGGTGTGTTGTTGAGGAGATGTGTTGTTGTAGGTCTAGAAAGGGGAGAGGGGCCTGCAGCTGTGGAGTTGAGAAAATATATACCAACGGTTTTCAAAACCGTTGTTATAGATTCTATAATATAAATATACCAACAAATTTTCTATAACTGTTGGAATAGTTTTATACCAAAGGTTATAACAAAACAATTGGTATAGCCTTATGGATTTCCATATCCCCTCTATTACAACAGTTGTAAACCATTGGTATAAGTTTAACACACATATACCAATGGATTCAAAAACCATTGGTATATGTTATACTTTAACACACAGATGCCAACAATTTGTAACAAACGGTTGGTATACCATCTATTTTGACACCTATACCAACAGTTTTCACAGAGCCGTTGGTATATGCCTATTGCCACGGCTTACATGGCCACGATTGGGGAAACTGTTGGTATACTATATACCAACGGTTTTCAGGACTTTACTAATGGTTGTAAACCATTGGTAAAGTGTAAAATTCCAGTAGTGCATCTTGTGATTTCTTTTTCTTGAAATCAAAAAATACACCCGATGAAGAGGTAATCATTTTATCCATTCATTCAAAGTTGTTTTCTTATTCCAATTTCTCTTCCTATGTTGTTAAATTCTAAAATAATAAATCCAGAATATATTGTATTCTGAGACGTTTTTATGATTATGGGACAACCATATTCCTCCTTTTAGCAATCTTATGGAAACAATATCAACAGACAAGCATACATATTGCTTACCCTCTGGACGTTGTGGGGTAAACTGTTTTTTCATCTCGACATTATTTTTACAGGTATAATGATGAATATAAATGAAATATAAAATAAATATAACATGATATTATTTTTTTAAAAATCATATTACATCCAATTATATAACATTTAACCATTAATGAGATGATACTCCTACGTGTGCGTATGTACGGTTTTCCATCTCCAAGACGCGATATGACTTATCCTCTGCATCCACCATCAATGAATTATAATAAAAAATATATATATTATTTATAATTATGAAATATATGACATAATGAGGTTACTATATATATATATAGATATATATATATATACATATATAAGTAATTCACTTACGTGAATTCAATACTATAAGAAATTGGAAACAATGTTCATGAGTAAATATGACCTACTGTTTCCATGAACGGTGTATGTCATTTCACATATATATATTTTATATATATATTTATATTATGAATATATAGAATATATAAATCATATTATACAATTTTTAAGTAAATAAATCATTATTTAACTAATATGATCAAGAATAACATGTCAAAACATGCTTGATAAACAAAGCAATTATTACCCAAAATATTGCATTAATATGGAATTGTTAACAATTAGGTAACATAAACTCATAAAAAATCATATATGATATCATATATATATATATTTATTATTCATATATAAGTTAATTATATGATTAAAAAAGTATACTGTAGTTTTATACATGTACAGAGAGTATCATACCTAAGGTAAGGGTTAGTTCCCAAATGTCATCATTGTCTGAGATTGTTTATGTGTGTGTTTTTACTAGGAAATATTTACCATCCATGTTCATGATTCATAAAATCGTGTTAAAACAGATCATTTTATAGTTTTATTGAAGGAAAAAATTAACTATAACATCATTTTAAATGTTTTAATGATTTATTTTTCTAAATATTTTTAATTAATTTCAATGTTTTCAAAATTATTGTAATGATTTATATATATGGACATGATTGTTTTAAAATGAAAATTAATTTAAAAATATTCAAATTGTTATGGGAAACATTTTTTAAAATTAAATTTTAGATGGAATCTTTTATAAATTTTGTGACTTTTATAAGATTTCATGAATAAAAGGATATTTCCCTAAATGTTTTTTACTGATTATTTTCATCTATGTCAATATAATTTATTAGATTTTATTCCTAATCCTGGTTTATTTATTTTGATAAAATCATCCATATATTACTGAATGAGTTATGATATGCTTGATTATGGATGTGCTAATTTTATACCATTCATGTTTTATGGTTAATGTATTTACATTTAATATTCTAGTTTTATATGAATCATTTTTGTTTGTTTCACCCTTTTCATTAGAGAATGCATTAAACATAGTATGTTATGGAAGGGGACCACTATAAAACCTCGAGGCATCGGTAGGTCTCATGAGACAAACTGGATGTGGAAATGGTGAAGAACATACACATTTATTTTCATATATGGATTTGGCTGAGGCCATAACCATTTATTTATCGATGTCTTGGATGAGGCCTTGATGGTATGTTTTAGAAGCTGTAATTATGCATTCCCTTTTTATGATAATAGATTTTGATATTTCATGTTATTATTCGGCCAGTAGAATAACCATGATAAATTTTAAATAGAATTATTTTATTTATTATTGTTATATTATGCTGATGACTATGTTTAAAAGGCTTTTGTTTGAGTTTTATACCTTTCCTTAAAATTTTATGCTTATTTATGATAGTTTTTGCTATATTTTTTATCTTTACTGAGAATTTAAGATCATAAATTTCTTATATTTTATTTTCCTAGGATTCGAATAAGTGTTTTATGATTGATATATAGGGTTATTCTAGGGGAATATTTTTGTTTTCAGAGGATTATCTATGATGTGTTTTATGTTAGAAATTGAAATGTAATGTTCATATATATATATTCTATTTTCCTAGACCACTAAACTCATCATTACTTAATGAATTAGTTCCTTGTAATCAAGATAATGTATTAATAAAATGCACTGGATCTTAGATTCTATGGTCGGGGTGTTATAGTTGGTATCATAGGTTGTTTTACAACAACCTTGGAAATGGATTGAAGATTTTTTATTAAGGATCATAACCCAATGATGATCATTCAGTATACGTATATAATAACCCCCTATGTGTTTGGTAATGATCCCAGATAACCAAAGATTAAACCCATGATGTTATAGATTGAATGTACCTTCCCTTGATTATGTGGTTTTCTTCAACAAGATGTGTTTCCACCTTGTGATTTTGGGTCTCAGTTAAATGATGAAATGAGAAGGAATTTTAGTAACATTGAGTTTGATGGAAAATCTAGTGATATTGAGAAACAAAATTGGATAATTATGGAGATAATGATATTGTGATTTTATCAAATTAGTTATCACAATATATGATTTAAACTTTTATTTTTGATAACTTTCTTAACCCATTGCGTTAGAGGTATATGGAATATTATAAATATAAAAATTTTATGAAGCATATAATAATGGGTATTCGACTTCCTATAGGTCAATAGGATGAGAAGACGATCCTTGAGAAATACCACAAATATAGGGGAATATGTTACATCTTTGGAAAAAATGGTTATAGAGTGACCTATTGTTTTTTAGTTCAATGTACCATATGTGGAAATCATGGTAATTACCCAAATAAATGGCCAAACAAAATAATATAACTCTAATCCAAATAAGGTCATATTCCATTCTAACCATTAAATTGGAAGGATTGATGTTTTTATGTATTTGGATCCATGAATTATGAATATTAAATTATATAAGGATTATACATTTTATATTTTATGTTGTGGATTTTTAAGAACATGTTGAATAGTTATAATGGACAAAAAAAATTGATTTAAGGGTATGATTATATTTGGAGAAAATATGATTAAGGTAAATATAACCATTAATATATTCATTGTGATAATATAATGATGTTTGGATAAAGATATTATTTATTTGAATAAGTGAATTGGATGATGTTAGTTTCTAGAGAACAAATTATTGATTCGTCCATAATATAGTTATGCTATCATGGATGAAGTGTGCATCTTCTTGAGACATAATAAATAATTCACTATGGTTTAGAACAAGAAACCTTCATAATCATTCCTAGTGAGAGCACAAACAATCAAAGATGAAGTATATGAAATGTTACAATGAAATAGGTGTATGGTCCATCCATCACCATCCTTCCACTACACATGAAAAACCAATAAAGTGTCATGTACTCACTTATTCGTCAAAAAATCTTTTAAAAAATTGAATAATAATTCAATGAGTAAATTGATAACCAGAAGAAATCCAAATCATTAAAATAAACTCATGTTTTCCATAATGTAAAGTCCCGTAAAATTCAAGGAATTTTTTTCATAATTTTTTTGGGATTTTACAAGAACGCAGTTTCTGACGGCACTTGATTCTGAGGCCCGGTGTGCCCGTAATTTCTATCTGAAGTTTAGCTCAGGTACGTTCAGTGAACGAACGAGCGGGAATTTCTAACTTTTGAACCGGTGCGCGGAATCGAATTCCGAGGGCACCGATGGATTTGCAGCGCCGGTAATTGCATATGAACACCTTTTCTGGAGTTGAGTTTTCACGAGAGAAGTTGATAAAAATTGTGGAAGATTAAAAAAAATTTAACTACAATTTTTATTTTCTCTAAGTGGACTTAAGATTTGGGTGGAAGTTGGGTAACTACCCAACATCCCATGGGAGGTTTTGAGGGTGGTGGGGCCCACACGAACCCCACCCCTTCACATTCCTTAACTCCCTCAACCCACAATTAAATTTGATAACTTAAGTTTTAATAACTTATGATATTAATGAAGTGAGTTTAATGTGAGTGTTTAAATTTCAAACTAATGTCAAGTTAATAAAATAAGTGTGGCCTTATTTTATTAAGGGTAGGAATTCTTGTTGTGGAGTCTTTGGGGAGAAAAGGCTAAGGAACTTGAGGAACATCTTCGTCTTCGATGAAGAACGCGAAGAACACGAAGAACACATCGACCTCTAACGAAGAACGCCGAGTCCTCAGAAACCGACTACGCGACGCTGTATACCGAGATGCCGACGACGTCTTCTTTCACAACGTCTCTTTCCGCGATGGATTTTCCGTGATGAATCCTCATTCGACAAACCTGCATACAAGCTAGGGTCAAGGTAGGGGTTTGTTTAATTTTTGTTTGTGATTACAACCTTGACGTTATTCGTGATATATGAACAATTGCCAACGATTAACGAGAGGGGCCCGGACCGCACAAACACGGCCGACCCTCCTCCATTATCTATGTTATTGATTCTAATGTGATTTGGAACGGCAATGGCGCGGTGTCGTCGCACCGCGCAGGATCGTGTGACAAGGAATGCACGGCGCCGTCACGCCACGCCATGAAATCGAACAAGGACGCGACGCCATCGTGCCGCGTCAGAGAAACCCGAAGACACCACGGCCGGAGCAGGTCAGCGGCGGAGGGGCACAGTGCCGTCGCGCCGTGCCAGACGAACCAAGGCCGCGACCGGTTCTGGGCCGCTGCAGAGCAGGGTGACCGGCAGTCGGTTCCGGGCCGCCCGCGTCGGAGCAGGGAGTACCTGTCGTCGCCGGTTCGTGGTGGCAGAAGCCGGCCGGCCAGAAGGGGATGGCCGGACAAGGGAAGGCCGGGGTTATGAACCCCTGGCGGCCAACTCAAGTGGCCCCCCATAATGGGGGCTGCGTTTTCAAAGCCAAGGAGGCAGGCGCCCCCCCCCCCCCCCCAACGGCTCGGCCGTTTGGCCGAGGGCCTGGCCAGCGCACCGAGTGCGCCACGCCCAGGCCCGTCTTCCAGGTCGGGCCGGGCCGCGCCAGTCGGGCCGGGCCGCACCCGAGCGGGCCGGACACGGACCCAGTTCGGGTCCACCCGGTTCAGGCCGACCCTGGGGGTATCGAGCCGGGTCGGACCGGGCCCGAACCCCTTAATATCGAATCTATTCCGGTCGGATGCCCATAACATGAGCTACGGGCATCCGACCGACGCACTGTCAGTTGCGATGCGATCCCTGGATCGAGGCGGGCGTTTCAGTATATCGCACTCAAGGTTTCAGAATACTTTGGGTTCGGCTGAGTTAGTTCGTACACGAAACCAACCGGGGCCTCGGAGCGGAAACACTCATATCTTGAGCTCCAGACGTCCGATTGACGTACCATCGACTTTGATGGATTCCTCTAAGCGAGAAGAATATTTTGGCATACTGTGCCAGAGGTTTGGACGTAGGTGGAGTATGGTAAGGTTGGTTTTTACTGAAAAAACAACTGGGCCCCTGGGACGAAAAAGCCAATAACTCTCAGACTGTGCGTCCGACTGATGCGCCGTCTACGACGTTGAGTACCTGTTGAAGATACGGAACTTTTGGATACATCAACTCTGGACTATGTGTTAGTTGATGTATCAGCCTCTCGGATCATGGAGCGGACCCTCCCGAACGAGCTTGCTGTGTGCGGGAACCCTAGAGTTTGCTGTGTTTGCGACTGTGACGACGACGTCGACTGTACAGAGATCCTCAATGGATTCTACGGCGACGAATACAGCACTCAGCGATCCTACGTGGATCAGTGCTACCGATCCTGTGTGGGTCCGATCCTGTGTGGGTCAGTGCTCAGCGGTTCTGTGTGACCCAGCGCTTATAGATCCTGTGTGGGTCTGATCTTGTGTGGGTCTCTGTGGGGTTTAGTTACCTATCGACCCTTTTTGGGTCAGATCCTTTGTGGGTCATTGCGGGGGTTAGTACCAATCGATCATTTTTGGGTCCGACGACTTAGATGAATCAGTGTAAATATCTGATCATATCTATCGTCATATGAAGAAATATACCTCTGTTAGATGAATCATGTTTTTCTTTCCTATGTGGATTGTGTTGTGATATCCTGTGTGGATTTATGTTTTTCTTTCCTGTGTGTACTAGGATGTACTTGGGCTCGGATGTTGGAGCCGAACGAGAATTGATGACATAGGTATATGTATGGGCATATACGTAAGAAGTGTCGGATGTTACTTCGTTTATTTTATCTTTCCTTTGTGGATTATCCTTTGTGGATTCTGGGAGACCTCTGGGGGTCTCGGGGCCCTACTGAGAGAGTTTCACACTTCACCCTTGGCGGTACATCCAGGAGTAGCGAAGATGTAATAGGATCTCATACGACAGCACCGGTGGCCGGGCATGAAGAAGGTTGTGGCGGAGTTCGTTTCTCGATGCCTCACCAGCCAGCATGTAAAGGAAGAGCACCAGGTACCAGAAGGTTTGGTACAGCCCTTGGAGGTCCCAGAGTGGAAGTGGGATGGGATATCTATGGATTTTGTGACTGGACTTCCACACACTTTGAGAGGTCAATACTCCATTTGCGTGATTGTCGACCGACTCACCAAGTCGGCACACTTCTTACCCATTAGAGAGCAGGGCTTAGTGGAGAGCTTGGGACGTTTCTACGTTCATGAGATTGTACGGCATCACGGTGTGCCATCATCTATCGTCTTTGATCAAGATGCTCTCTTTACTTCCCGGCTTTGGAAGGGGTTGCAGGAGGCGTTCGGGATGCAGCTACGTTTGAGCACTACCTTTCACCCTCAGACGGATGGTCATACGGAGAGGACCGTACAGACTCTCAAGGACATGCTCCACCCATGTGTCCTCAACTTTGGTCACAACTGGGAGGACCACCTATCCTTGGTGGAGTTTCCATACAACAACAACTACCACTCCACCATCGGGATGGCACCATTCGAGGCGTTGTACGGCAGACCTTACAGATCTCCTTTATGCTGGACAGACCCCGGGGAGTCAGCACTTGTGGGACCGGATATGGTCCAGGCCATGGTGGAGAAGGTCCAGATCATCCAAGAGCAGATGAGGACAGCTTAGAGCCGGCAAAAGTCCTATGCTGACAGGAGGCCGATGCCACTAGAGTTTGAGGATGGCAACAACATATTCTTGTGTGTCTCACCTCGACGTGGATTATGGAGATTTGGCTGAGGTGGCAAGTTGTCTCCACGCTTCATCGGACCATTCCAGGTCCTCAGTAGGATTAGCGAGGTAACTTATCACCTGGCTCTACCACCCCAGTTGCACCGAGTGCACGACGTCTTCCACGTGTCTCAGCTGAGGAGATATGTGCACGACCCGTCGCATATCATTGACCATGGAGAGCTAGAAATCTATGATGGGGTGACTTTTACGGAGGTCCCAGTGGAGATCGAGGATCGACAGGGGTGGGTCCTACGTGGATGGTCGATTCCTCTAGTGCGCATCAGGTGGAAGCATGAGATCCTCCAGGAGAGCACTTGAGTGTGGGAGGATCAGATGCATGCTCAGTACCCACATTTTTTTCCCTAGTTTTGATGTATATTTACGGGGACGTAAAGCCATGAGGTGGGAGTAATGTAAAGACCCATAAAATTCAAGGAAATTTTTTTCTTTATTTTCTTTGAGATTTTACAAGAACGCTTTTTCTGACGGCACTTGATTCTGAGGCCCGGTGTGCTTGGAATTTCTATCTGAAGTTTAGCTCGGGTACGTTCAGTGAACGAACGAGCGGGAATTTCTATCTTTTTAACCGGTGCTCAGAATCAAATTCTGAGGGCACCGATGGATTCGCAGTGCCAGTAATTTCTTTGAAACACCTTTTCTGGAGTTGTGTTTTCACGAGAGAAGTTGATAAAAATTGTGGAAGTTAAAAAAAATAACTACAATTTTTATTTTCTCTAAGTGTACTTAAGCTTTGGGTGGAAGTTGGGTAACTACCCAACTTCCTATGGGAGTTTGTGAGGGTGGTGGGGCCCACACGAACCCCACCACTTCACAATCTTCAACACCCTCAACTCACAATTAAATTTGATAACTTATGTTTTAATAACTTATGATATTAATGAAGTGAGTTTAATGTGAGTGTTTGAATTTCAAACTAATGTCAAGTTAATAAAATAAGTGTGGGATTATTTTATTAAGGGTTGGAATTCTTGTTGTAAAGTCTTTGGGGAGAAAAGGCTATGGAACTTGAGGAACTTCTTCTTCTTCGATGAAGAACACGGAGAATGCATCGACCTCCGACGAAGAACGCCGAATCCTCCGAAACCGACTACGCAACACCATATACCACGAAGCCGACGACGTCTTCTTTCACGACGTCTCTTTCCAGGACAGATTTTCCGCGATGAATCATCATTCGACAAACCTCCATACAAGCTACGCTCATGGTAGGGGTTTGTTTAATTTTTGTTCATGATTACTACCTTGATGTTCTTCGTGAAATAAGACCAATTGCTATCGATTAACGAGAGGGGGCCGGACCGCACAAACACGGCCGACCCTCCTCCCTTATCTATGTTGTTGATTCTAATGTGGTTTGGAACGGGAATGGTGTGGTGTCGTCGCACCGCGCGGGATCGTGCGGAAAGGAATGTGTGGTGACATCGCGCTGCGCCATGAAATCTAACAAGGACGCGACGCCATCACGCCGCGTCGGAGAAACCCAAATACACCACGACCGAAGCAGGGCCGCAGCGGAGGGGTGCAGCACCATCGCGCCGTGCCAGACAAACCAAGGTCGCGGCCTGTTCCGGGCCGTTGCGGAGTAGGATAACCGGCGTCTGGTTGCGGGCCACAAGTGTCGGAGCAGGGAGGACCGGTCGTCGCCGGTCCGTGGCGGCAGAAGCCGGTCGGCCAGAGCGGGCCGTCCGGACAAGGGAAGGTCGGGGGTTACGAACCCCCGGCAGCCAGCTCAAGTGGCCCCCTATAATGGGGGTCGTGGTTTCAAAGTCATGGGCAGGCGCCCCCCCCCCCTCTAAACGGCTCGGGCGTTTGGCCGAGCGCCTGGCCAGCACGCCCAGGCCGGGCCGGGCCGCGCCTTCTGGGCCGGACCCGGAACCGGTTCGGGTCGACCCGGTTCGGGCCGACCCTGGGGGTATTGGGCTGGGTCGGACCGGTCCTGAACCCCATAATACCGAATCTCTTCTGGTCAGACTCCCATAACATGTTCTACATGCCTCCGATCGACGCACCGTCAGTTGAGATACGATCCTTGGATCGAGATGGTCGTTTCTGTATATCGCACTCATGGTTTTGGAATACTTTTTGTTCGGCCGAATTGGTTCGTACACGAAACCAACCAGGCCCTCGGAGCGGAAACACTCATATCATGAGCTTCGGACGTCTGATTGACGTACCGCCGACTTTGATGGATTCCTCTATGTGAGAGAAATCATTTGGCTCACTCCGCCCGAGGTTTTGACGCAGGTGGAGTACGGTCAGGTTGGTTTTTCCTTAAAAACAAACTGGGCCCCTAGGATGAAAAAGCCAATAACTCTTAGACCGGGCGTCCGACTGACGCGCCGTCTACGACGTTGAGTTCCTGTTGACGATACGGAACTTTTGGATACATCAAATCTAGACTATGTGTCAGTTTATGTATCAGCCTCTCGGCTCGTGGAGTGGACCCTCCTGAACGAGCTTGCTGTGTGCGGGAACCATAGAGCTGGCTGTGTTTGCGACTGTGACGACGACGACGTCTGTACAGAGATCCTTAGTGGATTCGACGGTGACGACTACAGCACTCAGCAATCCTACGTGGATCAGTGCTACCGATCCTGTGCGGGTCCGATCTTGTGTGGGTCAGCGCTCAGCGGTTCTGTGTGATCTAGCGCCTACAGATCCTGTGTGGGTCTGATCCTATGTGGGTCTTTGCGGGGGTTAGTTACCTATATATCCTTTGTGGGTCAGATCCTTTGTGGGTCATTGCGAGGGTTAGTACCTATCGATCCATTGTGGGTCTGACGTCTTAGATGATTCAGTGGAAATATCTGATCATCTCTATCGTCATACGAAGAAGTATTCATGTGTGAGCTGAATCCTGTTTTTCTTTCCTATGTGGATTGTGTTATGCTATCCTGTGTGGATTTACGTTTTTCTTTCCTGTGTGGACTGGGATGTACTTGGGCTCGGATGTTGGAGCTGGACGAGAATTGATGACTTAGGTATATGTATGGGCATATACCTAAGTAGTGTCGGATGTGACTTCGTGATTGTATCATTCCTTTGTGGATTATTCTTTGTGGATTCTGGGAGACCTTTGGGGGTCTCGGGGTCCCTACTGAGTAGATTATTCTCACCCTTGCACGGGCTATGCCCGCACTACGTTGTGTTGGTTGCAGAAGACAGACAACGTTGATCATGGTTGAGGCTTGTGGAGCAGGACGGTACCTGGAGGTGGACCACTGGGTGTGACGTACTCGGAGCAGACAGCTGGACCCGAAGAGCTGTGGAGGCTATCTGTACTCAACCTTCAGGTGGGACTTCCAGTGGATAGCTTGCCGTAGCAGCTTTACTTTTCAGTTGTTTTCCCTTTCCAGTTGTACTTTACTTTTATTTTGGGTTTGTATACTGACCCACTTACTTTTCTGCACTTAATGTTGTACTCAGTTTTTACGTAGTGTTTACTTCTACTTCTTGTTTGCTCTGTGGTGTTTGTTTACTTTACAAAGGCAATGCCTTCCCTTTTTACGGGGATTTATGCCTTGGTTCTAGTCTCCAGCCCCTGGCCCATGGAAGGCGGGCTTGGTGTAGTCACGCCACGGGCCTCGAGGATGGGTCGTGAAACATAAATACTTTTCTAGAACATCATGGATCATCAAAAAACATGAAAAATTATCTAATCTGTAAATAGATGATATTCTTTAACATGATAATATTTAGAAGACCCGAACTTGACCTTGAGTAAAATAATTATATAAATTATACAATAACACCACCTACTCCTGTGGTCCAACATATATTGATGAGATGCTTTATAGCTACAACAATAATTCTGAAATCAAATGTAGTAAAACCAAAAATATGAGTTCAAATACAACAAAAAATATCCTGGGATTGAAGGATTTATCTAAAATAATAGTTAATTCATACTTGTGAAACTAATCTGTTGGGTTAATGGTCATGGATAGAGCAGTACATAAAAAAAAATTATCAGTTTTTTCATACTTTTCATAGCATTGAACATCATTTAGACTTCCTCTTTCATTCAATTACATGAAAAGGAAGAAAATAATATAATTTTGAAGATCCTATTTATTGAAAAATGATGAATCCAATTGCTATAATTCCATTGAAAAATTCTATAAGGGCTACTCATTTAGGTGACAATGAAGACTTCCCACTTACCACATGCACTTTTGCACACACAATAGAACAATCACATAATATAGTTATCAAATCATCAATGTAATGAATAAGGAAAATATATATGATCACTTCTATAGTCAATCTAAATTCTCAAATGACAATTCATAAACATTTTGAAATCCTTCTTCCACAAGATTTCATCATCCTAATGACTTACTATTGAATGAACAAACAAACCTTGAACCATATTTTTTTCAAAGAACTTATATGTAATGACTGTAATTCCTATAAAATATTAATAATAATAAAAAGACAACATAATCATTGATATTTTGTATTATCATCTCATTATGAAAAATATGAAAATTAACATATGAAAAAATGATAAAAGAAATGGGAATAAGTAATTTTATTGGTTTTCCCAAATAAAAAACAAATAAATAAAATTAAAAACAATTAATCATACCTACTATAATACTTTAATAAATATATAAGAAATGTAGTTGAAAAAAATTCAAAAGAGAAATAAATAGTAATCAAACATTCAAACCTAATCAACTTATGTATGCTTCCCAATATGACTCATATAATAGATCATACATGAGTGAGATCTCGAAGGTACACTCAATCGAAAAAGTGGTGAATTATTCAAATATGGCTTGTAAGAGTTCTCTAACACAAAAAATAGTTTAAAGCATTAGCATCGCCATCATACATACATTATATTACAAATTTTTTATATAAATCATATAAAAATATATAAACTAAAGAACTAATCTCAAAATCAATGCGCAATAAGGTAACTTCTAGGAATGATCCCAGAAAAAGGATCATTTTTTCTAGCTAACTTACCATCATTGTAGATAAACATACAGTGAAAAAATAAAATATAAATAAATTATAATCATATATAAGAACTATATATAATTTTATTAAAACATCACAACCCAACCCCATAAAGATATATATTTACAACATACCTATTTATATAAATTACCATCCTATATAGCCATATCTTGATGTTTTGTATGAAAAAATGTAAGAGTAGCCAAACATGAAATATTAGAAAGTGGCGAGGGTGTGAAGTAGGACCTCCTGGAATCCTCTATCCATCAATAGCTCATTCTTATCCTGGATTCTTGAGCTGATAAATGGACCATCCCAAGGATGGACCTTCCTCGAGCCAGTGGAGTCAATGTTCACTTTAGTTCCTTCACCAAGGATGATCCCCAAAAGAATAAAAGAAATATTAACACCTTGAGAATAACACACACTGTGTACATAATATCCAACATAAAATCTACCCATTATAGTTTCAAACATTGTTGAAATCCATTAATAGTCAACAAATACAGACCATTCACAAACCATGAAATATCCTTCTTAAAATATTTCCATGAGAACATCTTGATCATAGTACACTTTCTCATCATTATAAAATGTTTAGAAGTGTTTTTTGGGAAATGTATTTTATGAAATAATTATCCTATTTCATTTGATATATTAGAGGAATTATTTCTTTCACATGAGGCAATATAACTATCACGATAAAATGGGTGGTGAGGCTGGAGTAGGGCGGTGGGATATGAGTCGAGGCTCTGGAATGAGAGGCTGAACATAGAACAGGGGAAGTGATCTCAATTAGGGTTAATAGAGTTAATTTTTTTATTCAAAACATTTAATTTTTTATTAAATAATTAATATTTAATAATATAAAAAAGATAATGTTTCAATAAAATAGAATAATAAATATTTAAAAACAAAAAAATATATAATTCAATGATAAAATAAATTATGAGACATTTTTAACAAAACTCCATGAAATAAATGTTTAAATTATCCATATAAATAATATATATTTACATATGTACATTGTACACTTCTATTGAATGGTTCATGATAAATAATTTTTTGTTATTGAATGGTTTATTGTATCATCTCTTATTAATTGGAAAATATTTTTTGTTAATAACATTATTAATTATAGATTCCTGTATTAGTGTATAAAATGATGGTATTAGTATAATAAAGTAATAGAATAAATTGTTGGTAAATGATATGTTGGTATTAAATGATCAATATAAACATATATATCTGTTGGTAAAAATAATTTTTGGTATAAAAAATAATACCAGTATAACATAATATGTTTTAGAATTTCATGTCTTTATCAACAGATATATTATTATTTAATTAATTTCTTTTTCTATAAGACTTTTTTTTATAGTGGATTATCCATTTATGGATTTTATAAGACATATTGTTGTTGATGTCTATTATAATAATTTATTTCCTCACTATAGGTTTGTTTATGAATAATTGATAACATGTTCTAACACTTTTTTGAGACAAATGTAATGATCTATCATTCTATTTATGGATCGCATGATCATTCAACATTTCAGGAATGAAAAATTCAATGTCATTTCCATGAATAAGAGATGAAGTGGAAATTGTTAAAGGCATTACCAAAGGTGATATTGTACTGAAATCATGTTAGTATTTCATCTCATGTTCTTCAACATTATGTAATGATCATGAAAAGAAAAAAAATTCCTAGTAATTTCGTTTGTGATGAATCAAATGGTCCTTTTTATCATCGCAGATTTATGGATTCTAGATTGTCAAATATATCCTAATAATATTATCTATCACTATCTATCCGAACTTGATGGTTATGTTTTTTTTTCATGTCCATGTTTTCTTATATGGAACCCAAGTATTTGTTATTTCTGGTGTCTTTCATACTTCCCTTTCCTTATTTTAACACAGATGTCTCATTAATCAATTTTACGATGTTAGATTTCAACTATGATTTTTTAAAAGTTCAAACTCAATTATTTCAATCCTGTGTATAAATTAATATGAGGAAATTTATTTAATGAGCGGATAATGTATCAACCCAGGCATCCACTTTACGCTTCTTCTTAAAAATTCAATATCTTGCGCTACACGCAACACCGAGTTTGAACACACCATGATCTTTAAATCTAGCTGTTTAAAAAGATGTTATGAATATTTCTTACCAAATTTTGAATTATATATATCCCACATAATTTTAAAATTTATATTATGTGTTTTTATGACATAGTATAATAAAAATTCAATTTTTTAGAAAAAACTGTATTTTTTTAAATAATGTGATTTTCTGCCTTTTTATGGAGAAACATTTTTAAATAAAATATTTTACACTTTTATAAATTAAATTTGATGATATTAAATTATTCATTAGAACAGGGACATAAAAAATTATATTGGATAATGTTTTGGCGTTTTTATGATACCTTTTATATTTTAATGATTAGTAAAAAATACTGCATTTTAATTCAAAATTGCTTTTTCATCGAAAATATTTATATAGATAGATTGTCTTTTTAATATGTTTTAAAGTGAAATTGTATTATGTTTCTATTATTTAATACAATTTTGATATATTTAAGTAATTTCATATTGAAACTGGACATAAATACCTATTAATCTTTTAATAGTTTTTTCTTCTAAAAAACCTGTATTCTAGTTTTGATAATGTGAATAAATTATAAATTAATTTATTCCAGTTTTTTAGAATTTGGAATAATGGATTACATATTTTGAATCATATGGTCCTAATTATCTAAATAGGTACCTTTTATTTTTTTGGATATTATAAATAGTAACTTTCGTAAATAATTTTATTTTCCATGGTTAAATGGTAAATCTAGTAAATATGGGTAAAATATATTATTATAATAATATTAAACTACCCTAATACATGTCCTAATACTGTTGGATGAAATATGAAATACAATTATAATTCTTAGGTCGATTTAAGGACCCCATGGAGCAACTTGGATTGTGGAAATGACATGTTATAATAATTAATTAATAGTAAAGGGAAATATAGCATAAATATTTATATTATTACTAATATAATTTAAATTAGAATAATATAAGTGATTGATTCAACTATAAAAAGTAATTATAAATATAAAAAATATTCCTACAACATGGTATTTTTTTAACTTTTTATACATTAAATTATAAATTATATTTATGATAGAATAATAATGTAGCATTTTTTATTAATTAATGAATCAAATAAATGATATTATAAATATTAAAAATCAATGTAATTTCAATGTTTTTATGTAAAAAAGTAATTTCATGGATGGCCATGACATGATATATTTGATTTAATGAGATATTTTATAAGGAATCGTATTTACAGGACATCATCATAAATCAATTACAAAATATTGTTAAAATTAACATAAATGAGTTTTTAAAACAAATAAAATTTTATTAAATCATATAAAAATAATATAAATATACGATTCAATCAACTAACTTAAATATTTTTAAAAATGTGGTTATGTATCCACTTTAGGTTCTTTTGTCATTTTAATGTAACTTCATTAACCATATAGTATAAAAATACATAAAGACATGGTAAGAGTTAAATTCATTAACAAAGGGTTATTCCAGAAAGATAAGCTAACATTCATGCCCATAACTTGTATGAAAATACTTTAATGGGAGGATTTTGATCCATCCTCATCTTATCCTTGAAATAAATCACTTTAAAGCTACTATAAATCGAATGGAAATTTGTAATAAATTAATATTTCATGATTTCCCTAAAGTGCCCCTCACATATCTTATAAAAGCGAAATTCGCTTTATCTTTTAGTAAAATCCACAAATCCATTTGGATCGCCCATAAACTTCATAAAACACCTAAAAAGTTCCCTTAATTCATCTTAGAGTCTACTGTTTTTGAATAAAACCAACTTAAGGAGTCCTTTTTTTAAAATCAAAAGAAGACACCTAAATAAGAGGCAATCGTTTTATCCCTTCTTTTAGAGTACTTTTCTAAATCTACTTCCTCCTCATAAGTTGTTAACATACTAAAATAATAAATCTATAATATACTATATGCTGAATCATTTTTTTGAATATGGGACAACCATATTCCCCATTTTACACATCCTATTAAAACAATATCACCATGTGTGCGTACATATGGTATACAGTCTCCATGTTGTAGTGTAGAATATTTTTCATCTTTTGATTATTTTTATAGGTATAATGATGAATATAAATTACTTAAAGAATAAATATAAAATGATATTATTTTATACAATTCATATTCCATACAATTCCAAAACATTTATCCATTAAGGAAATGATACAGTTTGTCATGTGTATGCAAGGTTTACCATCCCTACGATGCGATAAGACTCGTCCTCCACATCCACCATTCATGAATGATTATAATATGTATATATTATTAGTAATTATGAAATATAATAAATTATATGGCTACTATAATATATATACATACATTTAAGTCATTCACTTTCTTCCATTCAATACGATAAGAAAATGGAAACCATGTTCATGCGTACATACAACCTATCATCTCTAAGAATGGTATATTACATTTCATATATATATCTATTATATAAATTTATATTTGGAAAATATATGATATTTAAATCATATTATACATTTTTTAATAATTAAATAATAATATATTTAATATGATCAATAATAACAAGTGAAAACACGTCTAATAAACAACGCGATTATTAACTGAAATGTTTCATTAACATCGAATTGTTAATAAACAGGTAATATAAAGTAATAAAATAATCATATATGATATAATAAATTTTTTAGGATTTTTATATAAGTTATTAATATGTTTTAAAACATTATACAGTAGTTTTAGAAACGTACAGATAGTATCAGAACTAATGTAAGGGTTAATTCCTTAATCCCATTATTATCTGAAATGATTATGTTTAAGTACTTACTATGACATATTTTTCATCCATGTACATTTTTCATAAAATTATCATCAAAACAATTCATTTTTTGTTTTATGGAAGGAACACTTTAATAAAAACATCATTTTAAATGTTTTAATGATTTTATTCTATATCATTTTAATTAATGTCCTTGTTATCAAAATAGTTTTAAGGGTTAATTTATAAGGACATGATTATTTTAAAATGTTAATTATTTAAAAAAATCAACTTGGTATGGTAACATTGATTTAAAAATGAATTTTAGATGAAATCTTGTAGGAATTGTGTAAATATTAAATGATTCCAAGAAATAATGGTTATTTATGTCAATTATATCTACTAATTTTTTTCATCTATGTCAATATCCATTATTGTATTTTATTTATTGATTTAGGTTGATTTATCACAACATAATATTAAATATTTTATTGAATAATTTATGATTTTTTTGATAGTTGATGTGCTATGTTCATACCATTCATTTTGTATGGTTAAAGTATTAAAAACATTATGCTAGTTTTAATAAGAATTTTTATATCAAGTCTCACCATCTTCATAAGAGGAATGCATTGGACTTATTAAGTAACAGTTGGGGCCCGTTATAGCCCCTCTATGCCTCTGTAGGTCTCATAAGAAAAACTATATATGGACTTCGATGAGGTCTTGCCCACAAATGTTTAGATATGGATTTGGTCGTGGCCATGACCATTTATTTTTAGATTCCATGGTTGTGGCCACAACATTATGTTTTAGATTATGGATTTATTCCTTCCTTCATTATGAGATTAGTTAATCATATTTAATGGGATCATTATACTAATAGAATATCCCTTTGAAATTTTAAATGGAATTATTTTATTTATTCTTGTAATATTATGATGATGTTTATGTTCAAAATTATTGTGTTTTAGTTTTATACCTTGCCTTAATCATTAGTTTTTATTTATGAAAGTTTCTGCTATATTGTGTATCCATACTAAGCATCTGAGTTCACACCTATCTTATGTTTTAAATTCCCATGATTCGAAGAAGTGTATTACGATTGATATTCATGGTTATGCTATAGGAATAATGGATATATCTGAGGATTATATATGTTGTGTTTTATGTTTAAAATTATAAGGTAAATTTAATGTATGGAGTATATTTTCCAAGACAGCTAAACAGATCGGACTTTCGGGACTTGATTCCTTGTAATAATTCTAATGTATTTAAATAATGCACTGGTTCTAGGCTTCTGGGGTCGGGGAATTACATTTAGTCATTTTTCAAATAAAATTAATATTAAATTGTCTAAAAATAAAAAGAATTATGTTGTTTATTTTATATTTTCATGTTTTAGATTTATTATTTTAAATTAAATTATAAAATAGATAAATTTTATGATAATGTTATATTGATATTTTTTTTGTTATTCTAATGATAGTAATGATTATAAAATTTATATTAAAAAACAAAATTTATTTAAGAAATATTTCATGTTATTTTTTAGGAAAATAATGCTAAAATAAATCATAACTATAGTTTTTTGTATTAAGTGCTTAGATATTTTAATTTTGTTGAAGAAAACCCTCGTGACATGGATGAATCAATTGAGGAGGATCGCACTCCTTATTGACCAGATCCATGTTCATAGAATATTCAAAAAAATCATATTATTTGAATTTCCATTATAAATGTTGATTCTGGTGTTACAACTATAAATTTTGTTTTCAATTTTGGTTCTAATTCTTCTTTACATTTTAATTTTATTTTTAATCATGTTAATAATGATTTAAATGAATCGAACTGGATAGTTTCTATGAAAGAGGAACTACATCATTTTTTCCAAAATAATTTTTGGTATTTGGTATACATTGATAAGGATAAGTATACAATATAAAAAATGTAGATAATTAAAAAATAGATGTATGAATCTAGATATATTTTTAAAAACCAATCTAAATTTGATGCTAAAAAAGACTCTCAATAACGATATATATACATTAGGGATTCAATTTTACATAGTTTCATCTTAGAGGATATTACAATCTAGGTATATTATTCTTATTCTCAAGGTTTTAAATTATATAAAAGGATGTAAAATTTTCATTAAAAAGGGCTTTATAATTTACCACATATATTTTTTTCAACCCCGAGTTTTGAAAATTTAAATTTTCATTATATTGTTTTTAAAATATCTAATGATTTGTATGGTCTCAAAAAAGAACCACATGCATTATATGAATGTATTTTTTCTCATGCTTATAGAATTATGGTTTCCAGAATATCCATGTTTTTATTAACAATTTTATTAAAATAATATCAAATGAAATTTTAATTATACAAATTTTTATTGATGAAATTATTTTTGGTTTATCTTGGGAAAGTATTTGTAATTATTTTTCTATTTTCCTATCTTCATAATATGACATGAGTTACTGGGAAAATAATTGTTCTTCCTATTGGTTTATATTTTTTCAATGGAGTAATATATTCATTTTTAATAAATCTATTTATGATTAGGTGTTGGTTAAAAGGCATGGTATCGATTTTTATGGATATCTCAATACTCTTGCCATTACTATTTTTAAATTGTATGTTTATTAATCTCGTATGTCAATTAATATTATAATTAATACTGTCATGATCTGATTCTTGGTTTATTTAATCTAATATAGACCCAATGATATGTTTACTGTTTTTTATGGGCTTAAATCATCGTGAATAGAGATTCACTTAACATCTTCCCCGAGTTAGAGGGTCACACAGCCTCAAGAGCTCCTCCCCATAGGTTAGAGGTTTCAGATCAGCATTGAGGGTGAAAAATTGGTATCTTTAGGAAATTATATTCTCTTGTTAATGTGGAACCATAGTTATAACATATAAAATTCTATAGAGGAAGAATAATATAACATCATATAATTATAATAATATAGTTCAGGAATTAATATCACGTATATAATAGTCAAATGAGGAAGCCAAAATAATTGGAAAATGTAAATAAACATCTAAAAATATAGTAGGTACTGTCAAATATATGGATTCATGGAATGCTATTAATAAATAGGGGAACATGGGTCATAAAGGTAAAATCATTCTATACAAACTATAATGGAACAAAAAATTATCCATTAGCATCGTGAGCCCTTGCAAAGTCCTTTGATGTTAGTTTTATCATTATGAAAAAATATATCATCAACCTATAGAAGGTTTATTTCTCATATCTATACTTGTAATTAGATAGTCTTCTCTAGTATAGATTACATCTCGAGTAGGGTGTGATATAAAAATCAAATAAGGCCACCATGAACAGTGTATACATTAATCAATGCATTCCACTTAACTAAATAGTATGAAAGTGATTTCCAAATATTAAATCAATACTAAATAAATAAATTACTAAGCCCCTCAGGATTCTAACGGACTCTTGATGTCTCTTGCTGAACTGGTATATGTCTGTAGTGGTGTCTGATAAGTCTCATTATATATGTTAATAATATAAATATATATAGAATAACTATATATATTTCATCCACCTATATAAACAACATAAATTTGGATGTAAGTGGCCATATACATGGAGTACTAATGGTGGCTGGACCGGGGCCTAACTCATATATACAAGGCATTTCTAATGAACCTATAAACTCCAGAAATTCGGTGAATGACCAACATCCAAAAAGAGTGTGGGATGTGATACATGACACTCAATATGGTGGGTGATCCTTCATGTCATCACCCTATGAATGGGGAATGGTGCGTAAATTTTTACACCCAACTATTTTCAAATGGTGCGACACATCATGATCAATAACCGAAGAAAGGGGTCATGATACCTCCAGTATCAAAAAGCCCCTTACCATCATATCATATCATCTATAAGACATATAATAATTATAATAGTCAATATGAAGAAATATCTTTCATGTAACATGACAAGACTTTTAAATATAAATTAACAATATTCATTTTTATAACATATCACATGGGGGAATACCTCTAATATTCCCCATTATTTATGTTCAAATTCAAATAAGTCATCACATTTTATAAAAAGTATTTATTTAAGAATAAACTGAAGTCACGACCTTACCATTTTTTGATGTTTCCACATTTAAAAAAATTGATTGAATTATGCGATGGAATCTATCATGTATTATCCATTCATCATAACCCATTTAATTTATTTAACTAATAACATTATACCTAGTATAATTTCACCCAATTCAATAAATATCATAAATTTCAACAATGGTTTTCAATTGTGGGGATGATGTTCTAGTCATTTTAAACGATGACATGGTCAACATATTAATTTCTTATAAAGGAAATTCCCACTCTTAATAGAAAACTCATAGGTAGTACCCTTGATCAAAATTATCACTCAAATTAAAATGTAAAATAAATTTATCATCAAATCCAAAAAAATATTAAGAAACATTTTAATTTTAAACAATTAATAATAAGTGGAATGATTAACAGGGAACACCCAAGGGGTGTCCATAGGTGTGGTCAACATCCTCTAAGCCAGTATATTGGGATCAATAGATATAGAGCAAGGTCCAATGATCAAATTAATGTAAATAACTCAATATAAAGAGAAAATTAGGCAAAATATAGCATGTGGCATGACATATTTATTATAAAACATAAACAATCAAAGGGAAAACGATGTGACATCTTTACTCAAGGTTGTAGATGATGCCTCAGTTGATATTAGACATTGATTTGATGAATGTAAACATAAATTGGACAAACTCTAGAACTCCCTATGATTAGGGAAAATGATATTTCTCATTAATAGCAAGGTGGATTCAAAGGAAAACAAAATTATGAGGTGACAGACTTGTGTAGCTTATCGAAATGGTTCCAATTCATCTGACAGATCTAGGATCAAACACCAGATGATGAAGATAAATCAATGACTATCATGAGGAGGTATTGAGATCATATGAGGAGGAAATGGTGTTACTTATTCTATATGAATATGATAAAAATGTTAATGTGTTATAAGAAAATATTAGGTTCATTTTGGTCTTTTAACAAAAATATATAGGGGCACAAGTTTTAGGAACATTGTTTGAAAACTATGTTAAAACTACGCAAAAAACCACTATCCAAAAAATTATAGTTCGTGAATTTTCTTGATTCTTAGGATGAATTGATTATCTAAATTCATGATACTTCTGCCTCATCTTTGTTTTCCCCAGCACAATGAAACTAATCCCTGATTCATAGGAATCACTATAACAACCCAGGTAAATAAAGAAAATGACATTTTCATATTTATGAATATTTGAAAATTCATTATTAATTTTACTTTAAATGGGATTCTATGTTCGACGGTGTACCCGATGCACAACAATGAGTTTCTTTGAAATCATACGTTTCACACAACGTTGAGTTATACTGATAAATAAAATATAATATTATTTTAAATGGTAGTTAATGCTTAGCCGTTGTATTAGAAATAATGGAAAGAACTAACTAAAATATGAATATACATGATTGTTAAATGTTTTTACATTTATCCCATAAATTTTAGAGGCTTAAAAGAAGAAAGAATCTTATTTTAATCATAAATAATCTAATAATCATTAAAAGATCGAATTACCGCCTTCTGATAGAAAACCCTCTTTAAATATAGTTTTGGTAACTTTTATATGATCTATTTTACAAAATAAATATCATCTTTAGAATCAGGGCATGAAAAATTACTCTGGGTAAATTTTTTGAATTTTTCTTATAAAATTCACTTTTTGATGAATAGTGAAAATAATATATTTTAATTAAAAAATGTATTTTAATCTTATTTATTTATATGGTTATATTTTCATTTTAATTGGTTTTAAAGTGTAATTAGATTATATTTTTTTGAAAACGGGAATTAATTTTTAATTATTAAATGCAAAATCAATTTCATTAATTTTGAAAAATAGAAATAAATTTTGAATTTAGAATATCATGTATATATTAGACTGAATGTTTGGTATTTTTCAGAAAAACTTCAATTTTTGATGAATAGTGACACCAATAAGTAGTAGTTAAAAAACTGACTATTTCATTTAATTGAAATTTTAATGCTTTTGTGAAATGATTTTTGAAAATATATCATACATGGTTGTTATTATTAAATAAAATGTGGTTTAAAAAGATGAAGATAATTTTTTGGGGAATATAACTTTGGAATTTTATTTACCATGGTTAAAGGAAAATAGGGTAATTCAAGATAAAAATAATGTTATAATAATCCAAAATTTCCTTAACACATGTCCTAACCTTATTTGATGAGTAATTTCAGACCATGGGCATCCTTGGGCCCATATTGGGACCCCATGGAGCCACTTGGGTGTGATAATGACACTTTAAATTAATTAAAGTAAAGACAAAAATTTCCCAAAAAAATATCTTTTAGTAAAATAATTTTTACATGGGGATATATAAGTTATCTTTTATAATATAAATATTCATTGGAAAGATAAAACGATTTCCAACTTCATGATATTTTTGTATTGTTTTTCGACATCAAATAAATAATATTATTTATGACACAAAAATGATGCATTATTTAACACATTAATAAAAGATTTAAATTAATAAGTTAATAAATAAAAAATATCATCCAAAACTTTTCCAATTATTATTTGATGAATTTATTTCTACCATGATTCATCATATCTTCATCCTTAATTAGTTTTGTACCTTTATAAACAAAAAATAATTATATAGTGAAATAATATTTTCACACTTTTCTAAATAACCCCTCATCCCCCTTATAAAAATCCCTCACTTCTAACCCACTTCTCACAGCTCTCGAGACCATTGTATTGGCCAAAACATTCTAATATAACCTTACAATATCACTCTCATACTCATTGAAGCCTTAACATAGGAAGAAGGCACTTCAAGAATTCATTTTGGTTCAAACCAGAAGGTGTTACCTGAATTAAAGCTAACAGTTTCTCTTAAATACTTTTTTTATTTTACTTCTCCAACCCCTAAAATATTTTCACTAATTTATTGTAACAACACAAGTATCCTCAATATACTAGGATTTTTTATTAGAAGGATTCAAACTACACTTACACACACCTTCATCTAATGGATAAAGAACATATTTTATTTGTGGATGGAAAACTAACGCCTCACGAAATGATGACTGCTCAATTATCTCCTACCACCTCTATGGTGGACATTATCATGACACTATATTTATATATAATATATATTATTTTTATGTTTTCTTTAGGATTTTTTTATTTAATTTATAGTTTACCATTATGGTTTCCATGATGAGTAAATGTGATAATTTATTTTAAGGAAGTGCGGACTACCTCACCCTCAATGTGATACGAGTCATTCATACCACATGTGGGAGATATAAAGGATGGAGTTAATAAAATTATATATGATATTATACTTTAATTAGAATATTACAATGTATCATTAATTTTTCATTGAATTAAAATATGAAATTTAAATGAAATTAACGTTCATGCGTACATACGGGTTATCGTCTCCATGAACGGTGCATTTCATTTCTTATCTCCAAATTTTATGTACTGTTATAAATACATATAATATATATATGTATATATATATATATTATATATATGATATCTAAATTCCTGAATATAATTCTGGGGATAATGGATCTTTGACCACATGGACAACTTGTAATTATAAGGTGTTCATTTTCTTCTCAAGTACCAAATATCGATAAAACGACCATTATTAACATAAATGATTACATGTTTTTTATAACATGGTAATAAGTGATATAAAAGGAATAATAAACTTGAAAAATAGTTCTTAATAATGTATAAATTAACTTATGTTTACTATTCAATAATAACAAGGAACTCACAAGTCTTGTTGGACATGAGGTAAGGTGTTTCTTATCTCACTTTTAATTCCATGAGATTTCCATTTTACACCACTTATATATTTCATGTAGTGTATTGTGTACTTCCATTTGATATATATTATCCTGATTCTCATTATATTCGTGGTATTCTTTGATTCATTTGTTGGTTGTTAACTTTTGGTAATACAACTCGATTGATTACAACGTGGTAAGGGGTTTTCATCTCAACTTTTATCGATATGAGATTCATGCTATATTTCAACTATTTTATTTTTGCCTAGTTTTTGTACTTCCCATTATTTCACATGATTATGTAATATACTTAAATTTATGGGTATTTACATCTTTAATGTATGATTCGTCTTTCATGGTGTGTATGTTTCACAAGTTACCAAATCAATAATGGAACCTACAACCATCCTTTTTTAAAATACTTCCTTTTGCTATGTGTTTTAATTTACATCTTATTATATTGGGATATGTTCATATATATCCTTCTTGATATAAATGTTATGTCCAAGATAAAACCCTTTTCTCTATTATCAATTCATTTTCTGAATTTTAAAGGGATGCGTTAGTCTGTCAAATTTCTGTAACAGAACTTCTTCACCCAATTTCAATTCTTTGGGTTAAACATCATCTTCATGATTATGTCATACTATGAATATGTGTGAATAACCTGTTATTGTTTTAAACTTAATATCCAATTATATTGAGTTTATTCTTATTAGTCACACATTATTATGTAATTGATTTATCCTTAACTAAGGATATAGTTTTTATAATGGATTTCGTCTCGATATACAATCCATTGAGACTTCATTGTTGTTATGAAAAAATTCACTCTTATGTGGTGTATATACATTCCTTTGTAATATTACATCATGAATCCCTTTATTCTCAGGATATTATAATGTTTTGACTAAATTTTATTTCTCAATTATTTGTATTCAAGCGTCTCTCATATTGTTAAAAACTCTTTAACTAAAATATCATTGTAAATGTTTTCATGATATATTCTTATAAATATTTCACATTAATTTCCATGTTTTCAAAATGGGTTTTAGGATTTATTTATATGTACATTAATGTTTTCAAATGATAATTCATTTAAAACCTTCAAATTGGTATGTGACACATTGATTCAAAAATCCCTTTATTAAATGTTTTAAATGGGTTTGAAAATGATTTGATAAAGCATTGTTTATTTCAATATCTTGATTTGATATATTGTGTTTGGAATGTGGAAATATAATATTTAATTTATATTTGTGTTATGTGTTATGAATATGATATGGTTATTTGTAATTGTTTACGTATACAAGAGGTTCCGTGATAATCCTAGGGTGGGTGAGCCCGAGAAATATCTCCAATGCATTGGGTTATGTGATGGAGGTAAACATTAATGTTTCTACCAAGAGATTTAGGGAATATTTTGTGATGGGTATTCCAAATGTGACTCCCTATGTAACCGTTATAGCTACAATGTATGTATGTTATAATTTCCATAAGTTACATTTATGATTTATGATTTCTATATGTTATTCATAAATATTATGATTTCATAAGGTATGTTATGATTGAAAAGTACAGTTTCATAGATTTGTATTTATTGTTGGTATAATATTTATTTTCATTATTTTATAACCCTTACTGATATTTTTATGCTCATCCCAAGTTTTGAAATGTTTTTCACCGGACATAAAGATAAATAGGGTCAAGGATTAGATCTAGGAAAAGTCATGTTGTAGAAAACATGGAACTTGGCATGTCAATTTTTTTCTAGAGTTTTTATTTTATTAAAAATGGATACTAGTTAGTAGTGTCTACATGTAATATTCAAGTTGTTATGTTACAGTTATGGCCAAATTATATAAAACAATAAACCCGAAAAGATCCTTAATGTGAATTCTTGACATAATTCATGATTAAATAATGTTTAAGGTGAGGTCCTTATATTTGGTATCATATGTCAGTTTAGATAATTTTAGAGGTTAGGGTTTTCTTTAAGCATAACTATCTTTACCATAATGGATAGTATTTTAGGAGGAGTAATAGTTGTTTTAGATAAACTGAATGTGATTAAGATAACATGAATAAGTATATCTTTGTATTTACCCTCCTCATAAGATATTATATGATTATTTTACAGATATACTCACACATACATTTTTGGTTTTAGTAAATGGAAGGATGTAGCAGACACCAATGAAATAGTTGATGTGAAAAAAATATCCATGGTTTTCTGCATGAGAAGCTGAATGAAATGGGAGTTGAAATGAGAAATCTTGTGGTTATTATCAGCAAGCTATCTAGAGTCCTGACTGACCAACTGAACCTTGGTGATTTTTATAAGTCATCGTATATGTGAGAAACAAATCCCCACAGAATTTCTGGTATTAATCATAATGGTATTTATATTCTAAAACCTTTGTTTGAAGGACGTGGAAAGAAATACATAAATTTTTTTTCAAAAGGATGGGATGATTATATAGATGTGGAATTGAAGGTCATAAAGAATGAACCTACCAGAGAAAAAGGAAGAATCAAGTTGAATATAGGAAAGAGAAAGATGTTCTTTCTGAGGGATCAATTAAATTTTTTAAATGTGGTATGCGTGGTTATTATACAAACATATGTCTTACAAAGAAGGATCAGGAATGAGATTACCAATATCATACAGATATATGTTTACCAATACCTAATTCCATTCCAATTGATGATGAGGAAACTGACAATGACCAATGAAAGGTATGGATTATTTCTTAACTGATGTTTATAAATATTTCAATCTTAGGATATGATTCATTATTTTGTTTGTAGGAAAGAAGTATTTCAGAATAATTTGGAATGGAATGGTTAATGGATCATGGTGAATGTTGAATGATTAAGAATTCAACATATAAGGGATTCAAGATTTATAATAGAATTTAGGATAGTGAAATGATTAAATGTATTAAGGCTCTTTTGATGATGGGATTACATTAGAATACTTTTTATAGTATGTGAAACCATGATGTTTGATATATGATAATTTTATTCAAGGAATAATTCTATTTTATTTTGTGGATATAGTTATAAAAAACTATTTTGGTTCATATGATCCTTGAATTTGGGGAAATTACAGGTTAATACAATTTGGGATGAAAAATGAAAGTAATTCGATAAACGTTGTGGTTAAAATATGTTATGGTTATTTTTGATGAATTTATCTATTTTTGGGAATGTTATAAAATTATATAGTTTTTGAAAAAGGGAAACACGCACACCATGTGACAACCGATCACATCATGCAAAACTAAGGGAATTGAACCCCCAAACAAAGTGCGACTGGGATTTATCCCCTACCACTAGACTACGTTAAGTCCCTTGTGAGTATGACAAATTATTTTTAGTTAGATTATTTAATGAATAGAAAATAAGTTGATTTTGGGATATCTATGGAAATGACTAATCTATAATAGTGAATATGTGATTATGTTAATTAATTTTCAATATGAGACATTATGAGTAACTGCTGTTATT
Source organism: Viscum album (assembly GCA_963277665.1). Lineage (NCBI taxonomy): Eukaryota > Viridiplantae > Streptophyta > Magnoliopsida > Santalales > Viscaceae > Viscum > Viscum album. The sequence continues at coordinate 476,371,976 of OY728128.1, forward strand.
TGGAGGTAAATGTTTAGATTTGTCTTGGATGACTATGTGATTTAATCCTTACAAGATTTAGGATTCAATAATAGTTTGGATTACGTTGATGAATTTTCTGGACAAATATTTATTTAATGGACTTTTTTGAACTTTGGGGTTTTTTTGAAAATTTTGGAGATTAAGAGTAATTTTTCTTTTTGTAAATGACAGTCCTTTTTTGGTATTATTTGATCTCACAATAACCATTTTGGTTTTGGTTAATGTCTAAAGACATGGAAAAAATATAGTTCATGATTTTTGGATTATGAGATTCTCTAGAATTTTATTATAGTGCTTTCAAATTGAACAAGTCATATTTAATACTCATCTTTTGAAGAAAAAAAAGATTTTTTGGTTTGAATTTAGTAATTGATAAATGTCTACATGACAAGTAAGTATGTTTCCTTATGATTTTAGTTAAGCTAAAAAATAAATTCCTCAACTTTATGAAAAGCATCTTAAATCAAAAAAAAAAATCTGTTAACTTTTCCTATAGGGGAATCAAATTCCATTTAAACCATCATATTTGTTTAATTTTCTAGTGGTTAACATTCTCTTAATCATGTTTTCTATCACCCTCCATCAGAAATTGATGGTTTTTTCTCCTCCATATCCATGTTTTCATTGAACCCTAGTATCTTGTGTCTTCAGTTACCTTTGTACTTCTATTCCTTTATTTTAAAGTGACATTTTTATTGTCTCCTTTTCCAAATTGGGAATTCGAATAATGTTTTCGAGCCCAATTTTAAAATTGAGAAGATGCAATTCCTATAAGGGGGGAAGGATGTAACATTCCAGGTAGATAAAAAATATGACATTTTCATATTTATTAATATTTTTAAATTAATTATTAATTTTACTTTAAAAAAGATGGTATGTTCAATGGCGTACCTGAAACAAAAAAATGGGGTTCATTGAAATCTTACGTTGCACACAACATTGACTTATACTGAAGAATAGAAATATAATATTATTTTATATTGTAGTTAACAACTAACTGTTGTATTGACAGGAATGGAAAAAACTAATAAAATTATTACTATACATTTTTGTTAAATTTTTTACATTTATCACATAAATTGTAGAGGCTTAATATATTAAATAATCTGATTTTATGCAAAAATACTCTTATATTCATTAAAATGTCGATTTACCACATTTTTAAGGAAACCATATTTAAATATAGTTTTGGTTACTTTTATATGATCTATTTGAAAAAATAAAATACATTCTTTATAATTAAGGGTATCAAAATTTACTTTGGGTAAATTTTTTGTATTTTTCGGATTAAATTTATGTAATGATGAATAGTAAAAATACTATATTTTAATTAAAAACTACCTTTTAATCTAATTTATTTATATGGTTAAATTATCTTTTTAATTGGTTTTATAGTTTAATTATATTATAATTTTACCATTTAATCGAATGTTGGTCATTGGAATTAATTTCTCTTTGAAATTGGACATAAACAAGTGTCAATCTTTTGATAGATATTGTTTCTTAAAAACACGCTTTTTGTTTTGACAATGAAAATTAATTTTAAATTAATTAATACAAATTATATGAATTAAATAATGTAAAATAGACATCATTTTTGAATTCAGAATATCAAATATATCTTATGCAGAATGTTTGGTGTTTTTTTTTGAAAAAACATCAATTTTTGATGAAAAGTGAACCCACTTAGTATTAGTTAAAAAACTGAATTTTTCATTTAAATGAAATATTACTAATTCTGTAATTTTAATTTAAAAAATCCAACATACATGGTTATTATTAGTAAGTATGTTGTGGTTAAATACATTGAAAATAATTTTTTGGTGAATAGAAACTTTAGACTTTTATTTACCACTGTTAAAGGTCAATACGGTAATTCAAAGTAAAAAGAATATTATAGTATTACAAAAATACCTTAACATTTTTCCTAACATTATTTGATGAGTCCTAGACAACCATTTACATCCTTGGGTTGATTTGGGGCTACCATGGAGCCACTTGGGAGTGATAATGACACTTTAGATTAATTAATTTAAAGTAATGACAAAAATGACACAAACAGATATCTTTTAGTAAATTAATTTTAAATGAGGTTATATAAGTTATCCATTAGACTATAAATATGAATTGGAATGATAAAAATATTTCTTACATCGTGGTATTTTTTTTATAATATTTATACATTAAATATATAATATTATTTATGACACAAAAATGATGCAGTATTTTCCTCATTGATAAATGATTTAAATAAATAAGGATATAAATATTAAAATAACATCCCAAACCTATCTCATTCTTATTTTATGAATTTATTTTGACCGTATGTCATCTTATCTTCCAACTTCATTAGTTTTGGACCTTTAGAAACTGAAATTCTTTATATAATAAAATAAAATGTTCCCACTTTCCTAATGAACCCCTCCTCCCCGTTATAAAAACCTTCACTTCTAACCCATTCCTCCCAACTCTCAAGCCCCTTGGCTCATCCAAACCCTAAATAAAGAATCTCCCAATATCCTAATATTCATCCTAGATGCCCTACCATATGTATAATGCACTTCCAGAAGTCTTTTTGGTTCCAACCAAAGTGAGTTACCCGAATTATAGGAAACAATTTCTGTAAATTTTTTATTTATTTCTCCAACCCCTAAAATATTATCATTATTTTATTTTATAAAGAAAACAGTATCCTTAATATACTATGATTTTGTTACGATAAGGACTTGAATTACACAAACACACACCTCTATGTAATGGGTAAAGAACATATTGTTTCTTTGGATGGAAAACTAACGCCTCAAGAAACGTTGATTGTTCAATTATCTCCTACCACCTATTATGGTAGAATTTATGATGAAAATGTACTTATATATGATATATATTATTTTTATCTTATAATTATGCTTCATTATTTTTAATTTAAAACATAACTTTTTGGTTTCCATTGTGAGTAAACGTGGTAATTTTATTTGAGGAAGTACGGACTACCGCCCACTCAAAGTGATATGACTCATTCATACCATATGTGAGACATATAAAGGATGGAGTTATTGAAATTATGTATTATATTATATGGAAATTATAATATAACTATTTAACATTTTGTTTTCATTCAATTAAAATACAAAATAGAAATGAAAGTAGTGTTCATGTGTACGTACGGCTTACCGTCTCCATGAACAGGGAATTTCATTTCATATCTCCAAATGTTATGTACTATTATAAATACATATATATAGTGGATATATATGATATATATGATATCTAAATCATTAATATAATTCTGTAGATAATGGACTCTTGAACACATGGACAACGTGTAATTATAAGGTGTTCATTTTTTTCTCAAGTACCAAATATTGACAAAACGACCATTATTAACTTAAATGATTAGATATTGTTTATAAAATGGTAATAAGCGATTTAAAAGTAATAATATACCTGATAAATGGTTCTTAATAATGTTTAAATTATCTTATGTCTATTTTTCAGGAAGAACCAGGAAGAAACAAGTCAAGTCGGACACAAGGTAAGAGGTTTCTTATCTAACTTTTAATTCTGTGAGATTTCCATTGTACGCCACTTATCTATTGAATTTAGTGAATTTTTTACTACCACATGATATATATTATAAGTATTATCTATATATTCGTGGTATTATATGATTCATTTCATGTTTGTTAACTTTTTTCATACGACTCGATTGATTACAATGTGGAAAGGGGATTTCATCTCGCATTTTATTCTCTTGAGATTCATGATATATTGCCACTATTTTTCTTTTGTGTGGTTTATTTACTTCCCATGATTGGATTAATTATGTAATAAACTTAAATTTATGTACATTTACATCTTCATTGCATGATTCTTCTTTTATGGTGAGTATGTTTTGTATGTTACCAAATCGGTAAGGGATCCTTTCACCATCCTCTTTTTAAAAGACATATTTTAGTTATGTATTTTAATTTATATCGTCTTAGGTTGGGACATGGTATTATATATCCATATTTGTTTAAATTTGATTTAAAAGTTATGTTATACCCTTTTCTCTATCATCAATTTATTTTCTACATTTAATGTGATGTCGTCAGGCTGTCAAATTTCTTTAAGGGAACTTCTTCACCCAATTTCAATTTATTGGGTTAAACTTCTACTTCTTCATTATGTCTTACTATGAATATGTGTGAATAACCTCTGATTTTTTTACACATAATATACAATTATATTGAGTGTGTTTTTATTTGTCACACTTTATTATGTAATCGATTTATCATTAATCTAATGATATAGTTTTTATAAGGGATTTCGTCGAAATTTACAATCCATTGGGACTTCATTGTTGTTATACCCCAATTCACTCTAATGTGGTGTATATATAGTCCTTTAGAATATTATATAATGAATCCCTTTATTCTCATTATATTATAAAATTATGATTAAATGTTATTCCTCAATTATTTCAATTCCAGGATCTCTCATTATGTGAAAAACTCTATAACTAAAATACCATTTTAAATGTTATAAAGATTTATTCTTCTAAATATTTCTCATTAATGTCCATGTTTTCCAAATGGTTTTTAGGATTTATTTATATGGACATTAATGTTTTCAAATAATAACTCATTTAAAATCATTAAAGTGTATGAGAAACATGAATTAAAAAATATACTTATTAAATGTTTTAAATGGTTTTGAAAATGATTTGATAATTCTTCGTTTATTTCAATACCATGATTTGATATATTGTTATTGGAATGTGGGAATGTTATCATTCCTTTAGGTTCATGATATGTTTTCTGAATATGACATGGTTATTCGGAATTGTTTACATATAGGGATGGTTCTGGGATAAACCTAGGGTGGGTAAGGCCGAGATAACTCTCTAAGGCATTAGTTAACAAGACAGAGGTAAACGTTACTGTTTATCATAAGAGATTTAGGGAATATATTGTGATGGGTATTCCAAATGTTACTCCCTATGTAGTTGTGATAGATACAATGTAATTATGTTATAAATGTGATAAGTTACCATTATGATTTATGATTTCTTTATGTTATTCATAAATCATATGATTTCTTGAGGTATGTTATGATTGAAAAGTATGGTTTCATATATTGGTATTTATTGATGGGATAAGGTTTTTTTTCATTATTTTATAACATTTACTGAGGTTTTTCCACTCATACCAGGTTTTGAAATGTTTTTCAAAAGACATTGTGATTAATAGGGTCATGGATGAGATCAAAAAAAATTCATGGTGTCAAATACATCGAACTAGACATGTCTCTTTTTTTCAATAGTTTTTATTTTATGAAAACGTGATACTCGTTATTAGTGTCTACATGTAATATTCAAGTTGTTATGTTCTTTTTATGGCCCAATTCTCTGAAACTCTATATCTAAAAATATCCTCAATGCGGATTCTTAACATAATTAATGATTATGTAATGTTTATCATCGGTTATTTATAATCACTATTTAATCAAATAGTGCAACCCATTTCATTAGCACGTTTTTAAGATCTGTATGAAACCAAAATGACTCAGACACAACCAAAAACATATATATTTTCTAATACACACAAAAAATTCATAAAAATGATAAAAGTTGAAAAATTGATTTATAACATTATGAAAATACAATTCATTACGAAATCCAACCTTAAATCAAGTCATCCAAAAGTTGGACATCTTAGGGTAGAGTGTGCTTATCAAAATATAGTTCCAGCCACTGATTTTTATTATTATCTTCCCATTGCTAGGAATTTTATTATGCACTTCTATGCATCCATATCTCCCATACCAATGGAACTATCCTACATAGGATTATCTTCACGTATTGATCCAGTATATAAACTAAATGATAATCAAAGGAAACATCCACATCCAATTCATACTAATTAGGATGAATGGCATGTGTTCACTTTGGATAGTATCAACAAATATGATATACATGAAAGTATTATACATTGAACAATGTCTTTGTCGATGTTAGAAATGGAAATCCACTTGTTTGATCCATTTCACATCCTTAAATGGTCTGAAGAACCTCAATGAGATATTACCTTGATTTTGACTACGATTATGCCCTAACATGGGCAAGACTCACATGAAAATGTAGTCATTGTCCAAGAACAAGTGAGTTCATTGGTGTTTTTTGGAATATGAATTTTGTTTATAATGAGGTATCACCATGAACATTCTAATAAGTTGAACCTAGATTGTAGTCTCATGTACGAGATTTGGTCCATTCATAGCTATCTCCCTGATCTCTTCTGAGCTCTTATTTGAGCAGAAAGGCCTACCGTATAAGTATCCATAAGGATCCATCATGATTGATTCGTGCAAGATGTTATAATAAGTGAAAACCATAATAGGAATGTGTTTTTTCAATGAACCTTCAAATTAAAGAACACAATCATAGGGAATAACCTCTTGAAGATGAATTATACTCTCTGATTGACTATCTGTATGTAGGTGATACCCCAAGCAAATAAGTAACTACATACCCAAGTCCTTATGCAACCCCTTGAATAATAGTGACATGAAATGTGTGTATATTTTAGAAATGTTAATTCAATGAGTTCAATAAAGACATGAAGTGTTCCTATCATATTACATTCCAATATCATCTACCATAATGGTCTCTTGCACATATAAGATGTGTGTGACCTTCATCAAACAGTCAATAACATTCAATATAGAATCATATCAATGAGGTGATCTTTGTATAATTATCATAATTTCCATAAAAATGTTGTCCCATTTTCACTCAAAATATAGACAGTGCTTGTAGAAGACCTTCTAGTCACTGATGTTCGGCATTCACATGTGGGAATGTGGAACACTAAGTGATAAATCCATAAATTTTCTATTTCCTACCATGATACTCTTAGTGTAATCAGAGAAGTAGAAACATTTTGGTGACATTAGGGGTGAACCACCCATGATGAATCATGAAATTCCCACATCATATCCTCTTTGATTTATGTTTGGACCCATACATTCCCCTGGAATAGTAATGTTTCATCCCCATCCACTGTCCAACAAAAATATTTATAATCATATGAAATTATTTTCCTTGGGAAAATTCAATCAGAATCTTATATATGCCTTATCCATAATTCTTCGAAATGTGTAGAAGTTTCCCTAAAAACTGATAGGATATTCTAACCATGGTACTTGTAAACAACAACGTGAATATATGAGAGTAATTCATTAAATTCTATTTTACACTATATTTCTCCTTTGTCTGTGTATTTCATCTTTGATAAAAGACCACTAAATATACATTACCATGCATGTAGGAATGTTTGAAATCAAATGACTACAAATACATTACCCAACAATGCTTTTTTAGATATAGATCTTGCTATATAAATGTGTACTCGAGAATTTTGGGATATGTGGATATCCAAAAATTATCTCTATGAAAATAATGTCTCCAATAGCATAATGCAAACACAATAGTTGTGAGCTTGATGTCATTCATCATGAAATTATGCTCAAGAGTCCCCAACTAACAAGACCACATTGTAAAAACTCTATTATCCTGCTTTAGAATGGCTCAGAGCCTGATACCTGATGTTTTAAAATATATGATATATCTCTCAATAAGGTCCCACATAATTTGTATCTTTGATGAATTCAAATGAACCGTTAACTCTTAAATTGATACATTAAAAACTTCTGATCATATGATTTTCACACCATTCTTCCTCAAGAACATTATCAGTGCTCCAAGAAATGAGAAATAATTGATAGTGCTTTGATAATATATGAAAACCACCAATAAACTGTGAATGTCAGATACTTTTCAGGGTTACACCTAGGAAACTATAGATCTCGGTTTCTCGGGTTTCACCAAAACATTTGACTCTGTGATGATGTGATCTAGGAGGTGTAATTTTTCTATCAAAAATAGAATTTTCTGAGCATAGCATTGAGATGGAACTCTCTCAGTATATTCAACATGATTTGATGATGGGTTTCATGGTAATTTCATTTGTTTGAAAAAACCACGATATCATCAAAAAATAATACCACAAATGAATCTAGCTTTGGGTAGAGAAAAATATTAAATAGATCTATAAAAACCCAAGAAACATTTACGAGAATGAAATACATAATCAGGTACTAGTACAAACCATACTTACTCCATAAAGTAGTTTGAGGTATGCTTTATGTCGTGAAATTCACGTGATGATAGAATGACTACAAATCAATATTTGAAAACACATTATCTCCTCAGATCTAATCAAAGAGATCATATTTTATAAGTAGTGGATACTGATTCCTTTCTGTAAGATGGCTCAAATGATGGAAATCAACATAGAGTCTGGGTGTACCTTACGCCTTCTTGGAAATAATGAGTAGTGAACCGTAAGGAGACGTGTTGGAATTTTTTATGACATTAGCCTATAGATCTTCCAATTTCTTCTTGATTTTATGAAGCACTATAAGTGGAATATTATATCAAAGAAGTGACACTAGTTATGCACTTAGTTATAGTTCAACAGTTAACTCTAACTCTCTCACCTGAGGCATCCCAATGATTTCGTTAAGATAGAATTCAAAGAAACTATGCGCTATAGTAAGAGAAACTGAGAGTTGTAACCGATGGTTATTGAGAAAAAGGATGATGATACGAGATTCCACATTACCTAGAATATTGTTCTCATGTCTATCCTAGGAATCACAGACATCCCATTCTCCCTATCACAAACTAGTGAGGAAAACTTCATCCTCAAATGATATTAGTAAATATAAGCTCAATAATGAACTATTTAGCCCATCCACAGTAGTGTAAAAGATGGATTTATAGATTTTTTCTTTTTTGAGGTCAATTTTTAACCGATATCTATAAACGTAATGTCAAAAAATCTTTTCATCTTCATTTTGAAAATAATCTGACACATAAAAATGATTTTTGGTGATGTTTCTTAACAAAACCAACAATGAAAATTGAATGCAAGATTGTTTTCTACATCGGTATGTTATAAACTAATACGAAAAAACACATACATGTCATTTTTGAGAATTAGTTTATTAAGTAAACCAACGCTGAAAAAAATGTTTTTTTAAATGTTTCGGTCTGGGGTTTTTCTAAAAACTGATGTTGAAAGTTTATTTTCTATTTTTGAAAATTCAGAATATTACAGACTTCAAAATTAATCAAAATCCCTATAATTAGAATATTTTATACAATAATAAAACAACAATTTTCATTGATTAAAAATCTATAAAACATATATTTATTTATCTAGTTAATCAATAAAATATAGGCATTTGTCTTATAAAGTACAATTAAAATATACATACCTTAAATTTGTATCACAATTATTATCTATTTTTGTTGAAGAATTCATTTGATATAATTATGTTCAAACACCTATTATAAAAAAATTATCTTTTTTAACACATGTCACTAGGAAAATGTAATATTATTCATAAACATTGGAATATACATACCTCAAATCGTAATCAGACATAACAAATAGTTCACATACAATGACTGAAGATGGGTATGCTCAGTTTGGGTATAAGACACTTCATCATTGAATGGCCACAATAACATTGAATGATATGATATTAAAAAATATAATACTATGGGATAAATATAATTAAATTAATATAACTAACCTTAGAAAATTTAGTAGTTACCATAATTGTGATTATCTCATACATGAATCATAGAACATAATAACCACATTAAACATGTCCTTGTTAATGATGAAACTGCAGTTATAAGACATTAACGTGATATTAAAAACAAATTTTTATATATATATATATCAAAAATATATATATAATATAAGAAATAATTACATTTACTTCCACATATTGGATTGCATTGTGTCTCATTATCGACATTTGTTCATTGGTAAATTTTTACCCTGAACTATTTTTTCAGATATATTAACTAATAATACATGTATAAAATGAGAATTAAACATAATAAGATTATGAATCAAAAAAAGTATTACCTGTCTAATAAGGTGGAAAAACATTTATAAACACTATTAAAAAAAGAAAAAAACCAATATAAGCTTTATTCACATAGAAAATTACACCAAACATCAAAATCCACTACGATGAAATAAAATCACAATTAATGACAATATAATATTTATTAGTTCATAATTATGTCTCTATTATAAAAAAACTAGAAATGAAAAAAACATCATCCAATACTTGTATGTTATAATCTATCCCATATTTACGCATATCCTTGAGAATTCTTCACAAGATGCACTTCCATAGAAATGAATTCTAGATATAAAGATCTATAAATTGTTGTGATTTTATTTTGAACACAAAATGTATGTAGATACCTAAATAAAAACAGAAACATAGTTAGTAATTTTAAAAATCCATTCATTAAATATTTACAAATTCAAATGTAAATTTACATACATAGAAAACAATTGCAACACATTCAGGCTGAGATCTTCAAAATCAAGTAAATGCATGATATCTTTTTATAGTAATATCGATAGATAATATCATCTACATATATCAGATGTCATCTAAAACTCATATATATTATTCATGGAAGAATAAGAATGATATAATATTTTTATCCCATTAGAAATATCAGAAGTATCTATAGTTGAATGTTTATGAAAATATTGATTCGATTTTGTAATTTCATTTTTCTTTCATATAATCTTGTATATGTTAAATGTGAGAAAAAAAATTAATTTTCAATTATATATAATTAAAATTATAAAAAATTCATACCTAATGTGAAATATAATCAAGAAGACCAGTTGGACAATGAAAAAAATGACCCAGACAATCCCCAATTGTGGTAATCTCCTTAGTAGTAAATAGTAATAAAGCATTAGGATCAATAATATAATGTACTGATACTCTAACAAGAAAAATATACATTGGCTGTGATATATTGAATATCCCATGAAATGAACAAGTCCTAAATCAAAAATATGTATATGAGGATCTCTAAGAAACAATTCATGGTTTACGATTTGGTCTGAGCGAGGAGGAAGAGGATAATGTGGGAAGGTTTGGTAGGGTCGTCCGGCTAGGATAGATGTAGTGGCAACATAGGCTGACAAGGTTGAGAAGGATGTGAAGACTATAACTATCTTGTGAAGTGTTCCATCAAATCCTTCTTCATAGTTTTTTTAATTTGATCACTTATATAACATTTCATTTTATTTATCTCGGATTTTAAGGATTCTATTTCTAGATCTCTTTATTTCTTACTCTGATCTAAATCAATCCACATACTAACACCTACCAAATATCATCTAACATGGTTGGGGTTTTATGTCTATCCTAAAGTGGTGGATATTATTTTTGTTCTTCTATAAGGGTTAAAGGAAACATGTGTCTCTTGATCCTAAAGATATTACTGAAATGTAATATGAAAATGTTCTATTACTATTTATAATTTATGAAATAAAAATATACCTGAAAAATAAATAAATTTTACTTATAATTTTATCAACTTCTTCCTTAGCTTCCTCTATCAGATACTTTCAATTTTTATTTCTTCTCACTCATTTCCATTTTACATGGTGAGTAGGTGAAGTTTTAGGACAAAACTAGACCAATTTTGAAGCACTACTAGATCGAGCACATAATGATTCAAATTTCTCTTCAATTATTTTCTACTCCAATAATGGATACCCTCCAAGTCATAATGTTTGAATGTATACATTTTTCAAATGGATAACTTGATGAGATCTCTAGGAGTCAATTTATATAACAATAAACTATTATATAGTTAGATAAATATATAATAAAATTTACTATATAACATTAATATTATACCCAAATTTTCTTTTTCATGATAACTGTTAACAATGTTCTTCCATGTATCTACATCAATAAACTAAAGCATAATGCATTGGTATATGAAAATTTTATTCCAAAAACCACATTTTTTTCAGTTTTTTGAAACTATTTATAGAACTACCAATAAGAGGAGATGTATTTTATAAATATCTATTTAATATACAAAATTTAATGTCATTTGAAATTGAATAAGTGAAATATGTCACTTAAAATATTTAATATTCAAAATATGAGATAATATAAATCAATTGAGATATTTTACTGTCACAACCTCCCAAAGCTGTTTTTTTCATCCTATCTATGGGAATCCAATCAGAAAATAAAATAATAATCCTACAGAAAATCTACATTGTTATATAACTGCTAAATTGAACTGAATTTGGTTTAGTTGTATTATTATTATCATAAAAATTAATATGTTATTTCTAATATCCACAAACAAGTCACAATTTTGGTAAACATGTAATACAATGTTTACCAACATGAAAACATGATTTTTAATTAATAATAGGAGAAGTATCCTCCAATGAGGACTCATCAATTGTCATAGAAAAAAATTATAATATAAAGTTTATCATTCAGTAAATAAGTAAATTCCTAAATATTTAATAATATTAAAAACTAACTATACAATGGTAACTGCTCCTCTATCTCTATATCTAAAAATGACACAAGTAACAATAATGATATTTTTTCACCTGCATATCATTATAAAACTACGTATTTAGAAACAATGAAGAAAAATATATGTAAAAAAGATGGAAAAAATTTTATGCCCTAAAAAGCGAAAAAAATTCCATAACAGTTATGAGACTAATGTAGTGTTTTCTCATATGCCTTTATCATGATCATTACATACATTAGGCACTCTGCCTACCTTGTTGTCATTGTAATCATCCAAAAATCACATAAAAGAAGAATAAGACTCATGTAAATAAATAAAATCATCATCATTATTCTCATAACCCAACTAATATTTTTCCCCTTATAAAATGACAGTCTACAGATCATTCTATGGATCAATGATATAAAATATCATCTCTTCATGTGTCTCTATGATTAATTTTTCCTCAATGTAATTAATTTTTTTTCTAGTCATCAAGTGTAAATCCACAATCATCATGTTTCAAAACATTTTTACTATCATACCAATTATGCTTAAATATAGTGACTCAATATTTTGTATAATCAATTTACCTTATATCCTAATGAAATGAAAAATATTTCAACAAATTGAAAATATGATTTTAATCATTCATGCAAGAAAAATGAACTACTTCAGCGATACCCATCACACCACTATTTTGAATGGTAATATTTTAATCTATATTTTTTATATAAAATATGGACCCATTAATATCAAAACACGTACATGTTATAAAATTAATTTATGGTCCCCTTCCATGAATTTCAATGCTTCTGATTCTAATATACCAGTTCCCACATTCTCTTAAAACCATGTAACAAATGGCTTTTTATGCTCAATCAAAAACCAATTTTCACTAATTATTGTGTCTTGTATCTTTAATTCATAAATATGTGATGATATATATGATTGAACATCATATACCTTGTTTAAAATCTATAAATGTGAACTCATCACATCATCACATGGAATGAAATTTACCTTTAACCCTTGAATCCCTCAACCTTATTTTTCAACTCTCAAATGTGATGATATAGGTAGAACCATATCACCACCCCATACATATTATTATTGAAGAACTCATTCACCTCTCCCCATACATATATTTGAATTATAATGACCTCCATTCAATATGTATTTTTAATATAATGCTTTAAAAGTTTCATATACCCTTCAAAATGATTCATCAAATGTATATAAATGGGCATATATATTCTTATCTCATGAATCTTATGAATCACCAGATAAACCATTATATCAAAAATTTTAGGGCGAAAATAAATTAAATTATGAAAAGTTATAAATGAATATTCATCCTCTGACTTATCTAAAGAAAATGGATCTATAACATTGATACAAATGGATTTGAAATAATTACATAACCTGATGGTATTCTTTCTAACTGGAGATGATAATATACCATTTAGTGCCACCAGTATGAGTTGTTACATCAATACAAGGCATTCATGAAATTTCATAGAAGTTAATTTATAATATTTCACATGAAAAAAAATTATTCACATTTGATGAATATCCACTGGGTACTATTATAGCGTATACACACTGAAAAAAATTCAACTTATCACACTTGTTTAATGTGTGATAAGTTACAGCTAAATATGTCTTGTTTCCTTTCATAGTGGGAGATAACTCAAATCATATTCTCATTTCTATCAAGTAAAATATATATTTCAATCCATTTACTTCTTTCTTTTTTCTCGAATACTATTTCAATAAAACTACCACATGTATTTTTTTCAACAATTATAAAATCAATGTTATGTTTTAACTCATGAAATCTACAATATGGTAGTTCAAAAAACCAGATGAGTTATTCCAGATATTATTTTGATGAATGAAACCAATTTTTTTATAATTATTGAATAAATATTTTACACCCTTTTTAAATAATCATCAAAAAACAATTTTTGTGGGGGAATATTGTATTCATGTAAACCATTATATTCGTTTTTCAATATAAAATAATGTCGATTAAATTCTAACATTTTTTCATGTCCCAAATAGACTATCATTCTTCCATTCTGCAGTTCATAATATGAAGTCTTTTATTCACAATGTGAATATGATTTAAGTCCCTCAACATTATATCTAAAGATGATTCCATTTGTAGAAAATACATTTATTCTAAACATTATCATAGAACACAATAGAAAATACTATTATTTGTATGCATCAAAAACCTTAACACATGTCTCCCATAGAATATTTAAATCCACAATCAGTAGTGAATGATAAACATCATCATTGTTTCCATGCTATTTTTTATAGAAATAATCACGCTAATCAAAATATATTTTTTCACTATACATATCTTTGAGGATAAGTTGTATACATCCAAAAAAATTGGCCATGAACTATGTTGGCTTCTTAGGCTCCAATATAGATTATGTCCATCTATACAGACTCCCAATCAAATATTTATAACAGCTCAACTGAAATCAATTTTTTTATCAAATCTCTTCTATTGTGATGATTCAACAGGGTCACATATTTTACTATAATAGATGAATTCATTTTAATTACATCAAAATATTATTAAATCAACTGAATTTGAAAATCATCACTTTAAATAAGGAAGTGTTAGAAGGCACCACATTTCTTTATCAGTAGTAATGATTTTGGTACTAGAGAATGAATCTGAGTTAATTTTTTGGAATTTTATGGAGGTATTATTTGATTTTTCTTGAGGTTAGATGTCAGTACATGCAAATGAATCTAAATTTACTTTTTTAATCAATCATATAGAGTGATGTTCCACATGTTGTAAAATTTGATAAAAAATAATATTCATTCTTATATAACACCCAACCATTTTGGAAAACATGCATCTTTTTATCGCCAATCCCATTGGACATAATATTTTATTCACCTCATAATTGGAATTTGGAAGCTCATTGCCATCTATAAGTAGTTCTTTTAAAATAAAAAATAAGTTAGAGGAAATTTTATCACTCCAACAATTTTTTAATTCCAGTTATCCAATCTCAAAACTGCTAATAACACTTTATATTTACAATTTGAGAATAATGGGTTTTTAGAATCTCAATAAAATCAATCAATAGTTTCAATTTATTAATTTATTTAAACACCTAAATGATTAATTTAATCTTCAATATGATCATATGTGTCATCGTGAATATTGTCATCGACATTATATTTTGAATTTATTATAATTCACCATGCAAGATTAAATGTGTATAATTATGGCTAAAACCATTAAAAATGAGATGATCCATGATTATTCTAGAATTTGACTTTGTTATATTCAAACACTGCACACATGGACAGAAAATTAAATCTTTATTTTGAATATTTTTTTGGGGAAATTCCAAGAAATCTTCAACTCCTTTTTCTTTTTCATTACTAGTTATGTAACGCCCGGACCCCAGCTACCCAGAGTCGGTGCATTACTTCGTAACATTGGCATGATCACAAAAGATCAAGTCTTGAATGACCGATTAGTTTAGTAGCCTTGGAAACACTAGATACATTTGTAAAGGTTACATTACATCATAAAGTGAAAAACTACAATAACAAAGTCTCCATAGTCCACAATCATATCCTCTTCTCACAATCCCTGCAGGTCATTCATAAAATACTTCTTCACATCCTGGAAAATATTAAAACATTGAAAGGGGTGAGCTCAGATGCTTATTAAGGATAACAATAATGCGGAAGCTTTCATAAATAATCATTAACAATTAAGGCAATGTATAAATAAAACAAAAGCCTTATAAACATGAACTTCAACATAATATGGAAAAAGTAAAATGAGATAATGCCATTCAATTCTTCACATGGATATTCTACAGGTCGAATAATCACTTGAAATAACAATAACCACTTTCATAACGAGGGAATGTATAATGCCGGACATTCTGAAACATTTTGTCAAGGCCTCGGCCAAGACGTCTAAAATGATTAAGGCCTCGGCCAAAACCATAAATCAAATTGGGAAAGGGCCTCGGCCAATTCCACGTCTAGTTGTCTCATGAGACCTACCGATGCATCGAGGAGCTATAGCGGGCTCCACCCGTCACTTATTAAGTCCAATACAATCCTCATATGAATAGGTTTAAACATATCATAAACCATAACATAATCGTATCACATAAAACATGCATAAAGGAAACATAACATTTCCACATTTAAATCACAAGATATAAATACAACACATTGATATAATAAAAATCCTTTCAAAACCATTTTCAATACCAAAATAAATGAAAGTTAAAACATTGTATTTATTTTTCATTAAAAAAAATGATGGCTTGTAGAGGAAGCCGAATCTCAGATAATGGTCACGGCGGCAGAGAAGTCGTTGTCGCCACATAAGTACGGAAAGAAAAACATTCCCTTTTGTCGTTTAGTAAAACGCTTCGTATAAAAAAGATTCTTTTTGAATAAACGTAAAAGTCAAAGGGGTTTATACACCGTATAATAGAAAGTTGTGTATAAAACCAAATATGCCTCAATGAAAGGAGATTCAGACGAAGTCCCTCAAAAAGATCATTTTTTTAAATAAAGTACATCTATAATGTGTATTCACTATATGTACACATAAATAATGTACAAATACAATATAGGACATAATAATATCATGATATAATTTGAAAGTAGGAGATTAACCCAAAAAATGGAAGTTGGGTTAAGAAATTCCCTTACCTCGTGTCTAACTTGACTCAACCGTTCTTTAACATCCTGAATAATAAACTAGAGTTAATATATACCTTTTTAAGAACCATTTTCAATTTCATTATCCTTTTTATATCACTTATTACAATGATATGAACATTATGTAATTATTTAAGTTAATAACGGTCGTTTTGTTGATCTTTGGTACTTGAGTCAACAATAAACTTCTTATAATTACAAGTTGTTCATGTGGTAGAATATCCATTATATCCAGAATTATATTCATGATTTATATGTCATATATATCATATATATACAGTATATACATTCATTCATAATGTCACGTAACATTTAGAGGTAAGAAATGAAATGCACCGTTCATGGAGACGGTAAGCCGTACGTACGCATGAACGCTACTTTCATTTCTATTTCGTATTTAATGGAATGAAATAATAATGATATAAATTTATAATATAATTACAGTATAATATAGTGTATAATACCATTTACTCCATCCTTTATACATCCCACATATGGCATTAACGATTCAAATCACTTTGAGGGGGCGGTAGTCCGCACTTCCTAAAATGAAATTATCGCGTTTTACCCATAATGGAAATCATAATGTATGCCATAAATGAGAAATACAGAAGAATAAGTAAAACATAAACATATTATATATCATATATAAAATTAGTGACATCTTAATGGCCACCTTTGAAGGTGTTATATAAGTGTTGAACAATCATCGTTTCGTGAGGCAGAAATTCGCCATCCAAAGAAACCGTATGTTCATTAACCATTAGATGTAGGTGTGTGTAAGTGTAGCTCGAATACTTCTTATAACAACATCCTAGTATATTTAGGATACTGGTGTTGTTACATAAGAAATGAATAAAAAGAGTTTAGGGGGTTGTTGAAGAAAAATAAAACAAAACAACATTAGAAAATACATTACCTCAAAATCGGGTAACTCTTTTTGATTTGAGCCAAAGGCTTCCTTGGGAAGAGTTCTGCCCAAAGTAAGGCTTCTAAGAGTAAGAGGGGGATGTTGGGAGAGTATTTGGGCAGAGTTTGGCCGAGCCAAATGGCTTGAAGGTGTGAATAAGGTGTGAGAGGTGGGGGCCTTTTATAAGTGGAGAGGAGGGGCTCTTTTGGAAAGATTGAAATGTTACATTATTACACAATTCTTTTCGGATTCTAAAGGTCCCACACTTATATAATTCGAGGCTAAGGTGATAATGGTTCGAAATATCATCATCCAATTGGCTTTGGACAAGTGTAAGCCTTGGATTTTGCATTATCTTCCCATTTTATTTAAATCGTTAAATAATGAGGTCATCGCTGCATCATCATGATATCATAAATAATTTAATTTATTTAATGTCTAAAAATTATAAAAAAACTATTATGATGTAGGAATTCGTTTTAGATTTCTAATGAATATTTATAATCAAAATTTGGACTTGTGTAACCCCACTTAAAAACTGTTTTAGTAAAACAACTCATGTTTGTGTCAATTTAATTTTAACATTAAATAAATATATATTAATGTCATTTTCCATCCAAAGTGGCTCCATGGGGTCCCCAAGTTGACCCATGGGTTGTCTTGGTCGGCCATGACTCATCCAATAGGAGTAGGACAAGTTTCAATCTCATCTCATATTATTAAAACATTATTTTTACCTTAAACTACACTAATTACCTCTAATCGCGATTAAGAACTTAAAAGTTACTATTCACCAAAAAATTATTTTAATCTCAATGAACCACATTTTACTTCTTAATGACAACCATGTATGTCGTATTTTTGAAAATAAAATCACAGAAGTGGTAATATTTCATTTTAACGAAAAACCAGTTTTTAACAACCACTTAGTGGTTTCACTATTCATCAAAAATTGAAGTTTTTCAGAATAAGGCCAAAATTTCACCCTAAGCTATAATTGATATTCCGAATTCAAAAATGATTTCTATTTTAAAAAATTCCAAACATATAAGTTGCATTAATTAATTTTATAATTAATTCCCGCTGTCACATCAAATAGCGTGTTTTTAAGAAACAATTTATATCAAAAGATTGACAATTATTTATGTCCAATTTCAATGTTAAATTAATTCTAATGACCACCATTGGATAAAATGATAAAAATATATTATATCTATACTTTAAAACCACTAAATATTATAATTTATCACTATGAATTATTTTGATTAAAAAAGTTGTTTATAAGTATTTTTCACTATTCATAAAAAATTAGAAGTTCTCAGAAAAATATCAAAAATTCAACATAGGCTAATTTCGATATTATGAATACAAAAATGAAGTCCATTTTGAAATATAAAATTTCTATAATTTTAAAAAGTGCTTATTACTATTCATAACGGCTACTTTGATTTGTCGCGGTGTTTTAGAACTCGAAGTTGCGTACAATGCAAGCTATTTCATTATTGAATGAGAAGCGTATCATGGAAGCTCGGGGTGTTACATTCTCCCCTCCTTCAATAAATTGCGTCCTCGCAATTTGAAATTTTTTCTTTGAAAATAAAAGGTTGAAAAGAGAAAATACCTTTGTGGAAAACCCCCATCGGAAATAAGATTAATAAAATTTAGCCTTAATAAGAGGGAAAGGGAAATGAAAAAGTCACCACCAAATTATGATCTCGATTAGGAGAACATTGGTGGCAATTAGAGACATATAATTCGAGGAAAAACGTAAATATTTGTAGGGAGTGATTGAGGTCATCAAATACAATCAACTGTCAAATTGAGGGCCTCAAAGCCTTCAATCTATGTTGATTTAAAATATCATCTGTTCAACAAGACATAAGGTATTAGGATAACACATTTTTTTGTTTTAATATCCCTTTACTAAAGTTTAAGAATTAATTTATTCATTGAATAAGAGATAGGTATAAATATATTTATGGTTGACAATTAGAGTTTCAACCTTCAACTCATCTTTCACTCAAAAAGATAATAGAACTCAAAAATATTTTACTTATCTTAATTGTATAAGGTTCCAAATGTTAACACATACCATTTAGATTAGTAAAATTATTTTGTAATAACTAGGGACTTCATGTAGGCTAGTGGTAGGAAATAAAGGCCTGTCGCACTATGATTTTGGGTTCGATTCCTGCATCTTTGTCCGACGTGACGGGTTATTCCCCACCCTGCAGGTTGTCCTTTTTCTAAAACTATAGTATTATAATATTCCAAAAATAATTTTCAAAAATGATATTACCTTAAACAATACTATCCAAAGATCAACTTAATCCATTCCAACCTTTATAGTTATCCAAAATACTTCTGTCCAACTCACAGTCCAAATTTTATAAGGAAGGTAAACATAATGAAGATCCTTTTTTCCCACGTAACAACATGTGAACACCTTCATCATGTATTCTTTTTAAACATACTGAATTACCATGATCCCTTATTCTTTATAGAATACTATATATACTCCTTCTATCCAAAAATGTATACAAAACAACAATCAGTTTCAAGGAAGTTAAGTATATCCAATATAATTTATCCAAATCAATCACGTCTTATTCCAAAATCACAATCTCAGTATCAGAACCATATTATGGTTTATCTTTCTCTCAACCATATATTTTCCAAAAAATTAACCTACTGTGGAGTCACTTTTCTTGGTTCCACACAATCTCAAGTCCTTGATGAAATAGTACTGCAGTAAAATCCTTATATACTCCATAATTATTATAACAAGTACATCATTGATACAACACTCAAATTACAAAATTCTTTAATAACAACATAAGAACTCTAATCATTACTCCTCATCTGTGGTAGTATCATAACTTGATTATTATCCAATAACATCATTTGGGGAATACTCTGATGATTTGGACATTGGTTTGCGTAGTGTCCCCAATCCTTGCAGAAGAAGCATTGTACATTTGAAACCATTTTCTTACCCTTGCAGTCACACACTTTGTGTCCTTTTTCTCTACACTTATAACTAACTCCCATTCCCTTTAGGAAAATTCCATGATGTTTCTTCCCACAATTACCAAATATTGGAAAATTATTCTTTCCCCTCATTCCTTTATCCATCATTCTCTCTTCCATCCCTTTCGTCTCTTGCTTCGCTTCAAAGCCATAGGACTCAGAGAATTATTTACTTATCTTATTAACACATGATACTATTTCTTCATATGTTGAGAACACATGGGAGACTATTTCCCTTTGAAATGTTGGCTTAATACCGTGAAAGATACGATCCTTCTTACTCTTTGGATCATACGTACTGCTGGAGTTCACATTCCTTCTACTGGGCGCCATTTCTATACAATGGCATAAACTAGGTTAGTTTATGAATTACAATGAATAATTCCAAACTTTTAAAATACTTAAAGTAAATTGAACGGTTTATGGATATAATCCATAATCATAAGAATGTTTTCTTTGAGGAATTATATACTCATAAACCCTACATATTGGTTTGTAAAGAAAATGAGAATTATCCTAAGCAAATCCATTGGGAGTGTCGTAACCAAGAGTGCAGCAAGGCCCGTTGTCGTGCACCAGTTCCCATTTGAGTCTAGCTCAAAGCGGTTTTTTCGGGTTTTACCCCTAGGTACATCTGTGCCAGAGCCGCCTCTACCTGCTCGTATCCATACATGGATGTAGTGCTCAGAAAACTCACAACATCTATATAATACCAAAATTCTAGGAACCACTTCTATACTAATCCTCAAAGTCTATCTTTGGTCTATGTGCTCTAATCAGAGTTTATCTAAATCTAGATTCCAAGGTTAGTACTAAACTGCCTCTGATACCAACTGTAACGCCCCGACCCCAGCTACCCAGAGTCGGTGCATTACTTCGTAACATTGGCATGATCACAAAAGATCAAGTCTCGAAAGACCGATTAGTTTAGTAGCCTTGGAAACACTAGATACATTTGTAAATGTTACATTACATCATAAAGTGAAAAACTACAATAACAAAGTCTCCATAGTCCACACTCATATCCTCTTCTCACAATCCCTGCAGGTCATTCATAAAATACTTCTTCACATCCTGGAAAATATTAAAACATTGAAAGGGGTGAGCTCAGATGCTTAGTAAGGATAACAATAATGCGGAAGCTTTCATAAATAATCATTAACAATTAAGGCAATGTATAAATAAAACAAAAGCCTTTTAAACATGAACTTCAACAAAATATGGCAAAAGTAAAATGATATAATTCCATTCACTTCTTCACATGGATATTCTACTTGTCGAATAATCACATGCAATAACAATAACCACTTTCATAATGAGGGAATGTATAATACTGGACATTCTGAAATATTTTGTCAAGGCCTCGGCCAAGATGTCTAAAATGATTAAGGCCTCGGCCAAAACCATAAATCAAATTGGGAAAGGGCCTCGGCCAATTCCACGTCTAGTTGTCTCATTATACCTACTGATGCATCGAGGAGCTATAGCGGGCTCCACCCGTCACTTATTAAGTCCAATACATTCCTCATATGAATAGGTTTAAACATATCATAAACCATAACATAATCGTATCACATAAAACATGCATAAAGGAAACATAACATTTCCACATTTCAATCACAAGATATAAATACAACACATTGATATAATAAAAATGCTTTCAAAACCATTTTCAATACCAAAATAAAAGAAAGTTAAAACATTGTATTTATTTTTCATTAAAAAAATGATGGCTTGTAGAGGAAGCCGAATCTCAGATAATGGTCACGGCGGCGGAGAAGTCGTTGTCGTCGCATAAGTACGGAAAGAAAAACATTCCCTTTTGTCGTTTAGTAAAACGCTTCGTATAAAAAAGATTCCTTTCGAATAAACGTAAAAGTCAAAGGGGTTTATACACCGTATAAAAGAAAGTTGTGTATAAAACCAAATATGCCTCAATGAAAGGAGATTGAGACGAAGTCCCTTAAAAAGATCATTTTTTTAAAAATAAAGTACATATATAATGTGTATTCACTATAAGTACACATAAATAATGTAAAAATACAATATAGGACATAATAATATCATGACATAATTTGAAAGTAGGATATTAACCCAAAGAATGGAAGTTGGGTTAAGAAATTCCCTTACCTCATGTCTGAATTGACTCAACCGTTCTTTAACCTCCTGAATAATAAACTAGAGTTAATATCTACCTTATTAAGAACCATTTTCAATCTCATTATCCTTTTTATATCACTTATTACAATGATATGAACATTATGTAATTATTTAAGTTAACAACGGTCGTTTTGTTGATCTTTGGTACTTGAGTCAACAATAAACTTCTTATAATTACAAGATGTTCATGTGGTAGAATATCCATTATATCCAGAATTATATTCATGATTTAGATGTCATATATATCATATATATACAGTATATACATTCATTCATAATGTCACGTAACATTTAGAGGTAAGAAATGAAATGCACCGTTCATGGAGACGGTAAGCCGTACGTACGAATGAACGCTACTTTCATTTCTATTTCGTATTTAATGGAATGAAATCATAATGATATAAATTTATAATATAATTACAGTATAATATATTGTATAATACCATTTACTCCATCCTTTATACATCCCACATATGGCATTAACGATTCAAATCACTTTGAGGGGGCGGTAGTCCGCATTTCCTAAAATGAAATTATCGCGTTTTACCCATAATGGAAATCATAAAGTATGCCATAAATGAGAAATACAGAAGAATAAGTAAAACATAAACATATTATATATCATATATAAAATTAGTGACATCTTAATGGACACCTTTGAAGGTGTTATATGAGTGTTGAACAATCATCGTTTCGTGAGGCAGAAATTCTCCATCCACAGAAACCGTATGTTCTTTAACCATTAGATGTAGGTGTGTGTAAGTGTAGCTCGAATAATTCTTATAAAAACATCCTAGTATATTGAGGATACTGGTGTTGTTACAAAAGAAATGAATAAAAATAGTTTAGGGGGTTGTAGAAGAAAAATAAAACAAAACAACATTAGAAAAGACATTACCTCAAAATCGGGTAACTCTTTTTGATTTGAGCCAAAGGCTTCCTTGGGAGGTGTTCTGCCCAAAGTAAGGCTTCTAGGAGTAATAGGGGGAAGTTGGGAGAGTATTTGGGCAGAGTTTGGCCGAGCCAAATGGCTTGAAGGTGTGAATAAGGTGGGAGAGGTGGGGGCCTTTTATAAGTGGAGAGGAGGGGCTCTTTTGGAATGATTGAAATGTTACATTATTACACAGTTCTTTTCGGATTCTAAAGGTCCCACACTTATATATTCCGAGTCTAAGGTGATAAGGGTTCGAAATATCATCATCCAATTGGCTTTGGACAAGTGTAAGACTTGGATTTTTCATTATCTTCCCATTTTATTTAAATCGTTAAATAATGAGGTCATCGCTGCATCATCATGATATCATAAATAATTTATTTTATTTAATGTCTAAAAATTATAAAAAAAAAATTATGATGTAGGAAATCTTTTTAGATTTCTAATAAATATTTATAATCAAAATTTGGACTTGTGTAACCCCACTTAAAAACTGTTTTAGTAAAACAACTCATGTTTGTGTCAATTTAATTTTAACATTAAATAAATATATATTAATTTCATTTTCCATCCAAAGTGGCTCCATGGGGTCCCCAAGTTGACCCATGGGTTGTATTGGTCGGCCATGACTCATCCAATAGGAGTAGGACAAGTTTAAATCTCATCTCATATTATTAAAACATTATTTTTACCTTAAACTATACTAATTACCTCTAATCGCGATTAAGAACTTAAAAGTTACTATTCACCAAAAAATTATTTTAATCTCATTGAACCACATTTTAATTCTTAATGACAAACATGTATGTCAGATTTTTGAAAATCAAATCACAGAAGTGGTAATATTTCATTTTAACGAAAAATCAGTTTTTAACAACCACTTAGTGGTTTCACTATTCATCAAAAATTGAAGTTTTTCAGAATAAGGCCAAAATTTCACCCTGAGCTATAATTGATATTCCGAATTCAAAAATGATGTATATTTTAAAAAATTCCAAACATATAATTTGCATTAATTAATGTTATAATTAATACCCGCTGTCACAACAAATAGCGTGTTTTTAAGAAACAATTTATATCAAAAGATTGACAATTATTTATGTCCAATTTCAATGTTAAATTAATTCTAATGACCACCATTGGATAAAATGATAAAAATATATTCTAACTATACTTTAAAACCACTAAATATTATAATTTATCACTATGAATTATTTTGATTAAAAAAAAAATTTAAGTATTTTTCACTATTCATAAAAAATTAGAAGTTCTCAGAAAAATATCAAAAATTTAACATAGGATAATTTCGATATTATGAATACAAAAATGAAGTCCATTTTGAAATATAAAATTTCTATAATTTTAAAAAGTGGTTATTACTATTCATAACGGCTACTTTGATTAGTCGCGGAGTTTTAGAACTCGAAGTTGCATACAATGCAAGCTATTGCATTATTGAATGAGAAGCGTATCATGGAAGCTCGGGGTGTTACAAGTTATTCATAAATTTTTTCATTTATGATCTATTCATTACCGGATAGAAAAATTTATTTTGTGAATATATTAAAACATGTAAAAAACATAAAAATATATACATATAAAGATAAATTTAAATCATAAAAACATAAAATAAACTAATATTATATTATTGTAATATCAATTTCAATTATTACGATAATTATAATTTTTAACATTGATTCAAAAGATACATTCAATCAACAATAAATTTCCATTAAAACATAGTTTAAAAATCAAATATAACACGCATATTAATATAACAATTTAATCTATTTTAATAATAATTCATTTATAAAACGTTGGGTCATAATCACAGAAAACATGAATATTACTAATATAAAAGAATTCAAATATTTTTATAGTATATTATTGACATCACATACCATTCAAACAACAAAAAATCTATGATAGGTTTTTTCATAATTGTACATGGTGTAGAAGAGGGAATAGGGAGGAGATTCAAGTGGATCCTTGGAATTTCTCTATAAGAGAGACTGGGGTTGATGTAAACACCCATTAGGGTGATAAAGACCCTATTAATTTTTCTCTCTTTCCTCCCATTTAAAATAAAGCATGCCCAATAAATGGAGTGACCAAAAATAGACACCCAATCATCTTCAGAATGTGAAATGGATTACCATGTTGAAAATAGTCATTTCATGTGGCCCAAGATATGGGATGAAATTTAAAAAATTTTATGGGAATTTTCGAATAAATAAAGATGAAAACTGGAAAATGAAAAGTATAACTTAATATAAAGAAGCCCATGCTCTCAAAATTAGATGATAGACATAAGAATATTGATGTCGATGGATAGGTGACAATTAAATATATCCATGTGTATATATGAAGGGAGGAATCTAATATCACCAATAGTTTGGCGTTGGCACTACATTATAAAGAAGTGATGTTATTAGATACCTTCACAGTCAATGTATCTAAAGAAGAGTACAAAATAATTTATTGGAGAGTTATTCAAGTGGATCTAAATAATGGTAAAATATTTTGGTTCAAAAAACATGATATGATCTTCCAATATTTTTGATCGACCACTTATATGAATGAATTAGATAATAAATTTTTTATTTATAAAATAAAAAAACATACAATATTCAGATTTGAAGAAGATACATTGGGTACCAATCTCAATTTCCACCATTGAATTATTTAGAATAATAAAAACTAAAAATTATGAAGAAATTAATATATATGAAATATAATCATTAATGAAAAGGAAAAAACAAACCATTTTAGGTGCGACTGTGAAGATGATTCAGATGAATAAATACAAATATAAATGAAAAACCAATGATAAAGGATGAAATATTGGGAACTTATGATCTTGAAATGAAACATAAAATGATAAAAATCATCCAAAATAAATTGTGTTTGTGTTTTGGGGAGCAGTCGATGCCGTCGCGAGTTAGGAGAGGTGAGAGAAACAAAACGGATATAGGGTATTAGGGTGGCTGAATTCCTATGTCAGTTCTTTCGATGACTTTTTGGTGTTTGGTCTATAGAAACTGATCCCAAAATATTTTTTTCAGTATTGGTTTTCACCTATACCGATGTCATGATTTTTTTTTTCATTTTCTGCGTTTGTTTACAATAAATCTAATGTAAAAATAGTTCTTTTTGGGGAATTGTGGCATCCATTTTTTAGTAAAATGATGACGAAATTATATATATTATCTGTATTATTTTATGAAAAATGATGCTAAAATGTATTATGATTAATATTTTTTGTTGGGTTCTTATAAAAAATATAAAAATACTCGGTGTTAAATCTATCATTTCCTATACTGCAAAATTATTACATCAAAGCCTCTCATGTCAATGATATAAAGATTATACAAGAAAATGTAACAACATACCTCAATAGGACAAATAATTCAATGGTTAACACCCTCAGAAAGGATACCCAATGGTGTTTATATCATTGTAATGTTTTTGTAGTTCTCGATATCAAGAAATAAACACTTAGTTATTGACTAAAATATAAAAGTTTGAGATTCTCCTCTATCAAATAATATACGCACTAAAGTGGAGGCTACTAGAATATGAACTCATATAGATGAATGTATGATTCTATAATCCATATGAATATGATAGAATACATGTAAATTTCTTTTACTATGACCATGAGTCAATACATGACTTCCCTGAGCAATAACACTCTATTGGAACTCAGAATCATAAGTCCGACTACCTTTTCCTTGACCAACATCTCAACCTGGTTAGCCTATGGTATTCTAGTTTCCTTTCTTTCATTATCCTATTGGCCTTTCTCCTAATCACGTATTAGGTGTGGATCCCTTCTCAATATGAAATATCAGAAAAATCTTGTAGAAACATTTGGTATGACCCATCCATCCACCGCCTATACGGTTCAATGGACCTACATGAACTGAGGTTTCATGAGTCCTGGATTCCCAAACTAGTTATAAATGGATAATCTATCAATGAGAAGATCATAACTTATTCAACCCCCACAAGAAACCGCTGAGTGACACTTTAGCGTAGAAGAAGAATCATTAGTAGGTTTAGGTGCCAAACTGAACATACTCACACCATCATCATAGCTCATATTCCTCTTCATAATAAGGTCTTGTATGACCATATAGTAGTCAACCTGAACACATTGAAATGCCACCCTATGGAGTTATCCAACCCAACTTCAAATCATTTTGTGGTCATAAGATATTCACCTTCCAATGTAAGAGAGAACTGATGTAGACCTACGAAAGAAGTAGATTATTCAGCAACTAAATTTCTCTCGTACTACAGATTCATGAATTATCTTGATATGTATTACCATAGAGACTTAAAAAAAATATATACATAGACGATTTTCTAGAATTATGCCTAGTCCATGTCATTATGCTGATAATTATCGGTGATTATATCCCACAACCTCTTAGCTGAGTCACATTGAATATATTACTCAAGCTTGAACATCCACTCAATAGGAATCATAGGATTCTAAAATGTTGATAATATATCCTCGATAAAGGTCTCTGACGAATGAGGTCAACCCTTATCATAAATATTGGGAGGACGATTCTGCTGAAATCCATGTGTCGATTCATCTATTCCTAGGGAAGGTCGAACAACACCTTTAATATTTTGAAGCATATGTAGAAAACCCTCTCCAAAAAGTGCATCAATGCCCATTTCTCGTATATTAATAGGTTCCACATGTTCAACTACAAGAAGAATCAATTGTGTCATAGAGATTTCCACTTCATAAGTATAATCATCAATGCCTTCAGAGAGTATGAAAAAAGGATGTTGTGGATGAACGATACTACAATGTCAAATGAATAGATCAGATGATATTAGGAAATATATTATATTGAATTTATGAAAAATATATATGAGTAAATTATTCTTATAGAAATAACCATGTCTATCTTCCAACATCAATATTCATTTCATGATGGTAAAAGGAACCATAATTAGCCATTATAATATAAGAGATAAACCACTAGCCACAAATGTTCTTGTGTTCAAGTTTATGTCTTTTTTTCACATGTATAGGATAACCAATTTCACTTTATAAGTCATATTATTTTTGAATTTATTCATTATTAATTTTATAAATTACATAAAATGGTTAAATTATATAGTATACCACTTTTGATCAATAAAGGTATATAAGCCTTATGAACCAAAATATGATATATATTCAACCAACACCAGAACATGTGCCATCCCATGCAAAAAATTTCTAACGGATCAATGGTCAATAATTGAATACATAATGTGTCTACATTAAGCAATTTAGTATAATAGTATTAGGCTATAGAAGTTACTTTATGTAACAATTTTTTATTCCAATCCCTACAAGAAGTGTTAGAAAAACTCATTACATATTCAAGGAAATAATAATATGAAACTGGAAAATACTTGCTGAAAATTGACATGATATGGAAAAAGTAAGGGCATGTCAGTCCTTGTGTGGCTAATAAGGATGACAGTAAAAATACTAATTTCCCACATATCATCAATCTAAGGATGAAATAACTAGTCAATTAGAAAAAAATATTGACCAAAACACATCTTGTGCTTTAACCAAAGGTGAAATGATATCAACAAAAACAAGAAGAATTAGGAAAATAATTATAATTCATGAATCATAGTGTTTACCCCGAATATGATTTTTTGACACTCATGAATGGATTATAACCATTTTTTTAAACTTCCCTAATATCCAATATATTTACATAAAATTGTAATTCAATATTAGAACCCCTCTAAAACAAATTTTTAACATCCTAACCCAGGATCCACTTAACATGGTCATTATGACAGTGGGTCACATGTTCTCAATCGTGCCTCTGAGTATGCCAATGTTTTCCAACTAGTAGTGGGGGTGTAATGGGGGTATAGTGGGGATATTATACCCTCATGTTGAAGTGACACAGAAGATACATAAAATAACATCCAAAAATGGAATCATAATAGAAATATATATAATAATTATATCTTACTGAATGAATAAATATCGCTAATATAAAACACAAGTCCATAAGTGAAAATAAATAAAACAACTGAATAAATACCTCAAAATACACAAGGTATTGGCTGATACATGGATTTGTGTGATGAAAATAATAATGAAGATAAGATGGTTCAAATATATAAAACAATTCTACACAAAAAAAAATGTATCCATAAGTATCTCATGAAAATATTAGATCTTATACTCCTAAGCTCGATCTATTAGAACTATCATATCAACAACCTATAGAATAGAGATTGAACCTATCCCTACTTAGTGGTAAATTGTATTCCTAATAATCAATGTCAACCCTAGTATATTGTGAGATATAAATATCCATACACCACCACCAACGATGTCTACTTGTAATCCAAGAAGTTCTTGTAACAAAAAAGTTTAGAGCTAATAGAAAAAATGGAAATCAATTCAAAAATAAATTAATAAAAGTTCTACTCAAGTTCGTAAAGGACATCAGAAATGTAATTTCCGGACCTCTCTGGTCCATTCATTTGGGAAAATATGGTGTTTGAGGTGTTCTGGGTTGTCAAGGTGACTTATCCCTAACACTTTTACAATTTTCCCTTCTGTGAATAGTAGAATTGGTGACCCTCGGTGAACAGCTCCAATGGTAGACAGTTGTAAATAGAGGATCAGTAACCTTTTGTGAACAGTTCCAATGGTGAGTTCTAATGATAACCTCTCTTTCTTTTCCAAATTTCCAATTCTATGAATGGTTTCATCGGTGAACTATTCAATCGGTAACCTCTAACGATAACCTCTCTTTCTTTGGCTAAATTTCCAATTCTTTGAATAGTACCTTCGGTGAATAGTTCTATCTGTATCCTCTAACAGTAACCGCTCTTTCATTTATCAAATTTCCAATTCGTTGAATTGTTACATCTGTGAACACTTCTATCGGTAACCTCTCTTTCCATTTCCAAATTTGCAATTCTATGAACAGTTTTATTGGTGAATAGTTCTATCAGTAACCTCTATTTCCTTTTCCAAATTTTCAATTCTATGAATAGTTTTATCTGTGAATAGTTCAATCGGTAACCTCTAACAGTAACCTCTTTTTTTCCTTTTCCAAATTTCCAAATCTATGAATAGTTCTATCGGTGAATAGTTCTATTGGTAACCTCTAACAATAACCTGTTTTTCCTTTACCAAATTTTAAGTTGTGTGAACAGTGTTTCCTGAACTGTAGGTGTATAGTGTTCTATTGGTGAGGTTCATGAACAGTGTGCTATCGGTGAGGTTCATGAATAGTGTTCTAATGGTAAGGTTCATGAACAATGTTCTATCGGTGAGGTTCATAAACATTGTTCTATCGGTGATGTTCTAATGGTGATGTTCATGAACAATTTTTTTCCTTTTCTAAATTTTGTGTTCATGAAAAGTGTTTCCAGTTTCCTACACTTTCACCCTGTTAGCATTTTCCTTTGACGTAAAATGCATTTAATGCCTCATTTTAAGGACTATATGGATGATTCAAAGGCCATAACTCCTATATTAATTATTCTTATGGATTGGGATGTTTTTACTTAGTCAAACCACATCGTTTAATATGATCCGCTTGTAATGGGAAATTAAGCGTATCTTAAACCGTCGCTCAGTTGAATCTTGGAAAGGGAAAAGATATCTTCCTCACTTCTTCTTCCTCCGTGTTACCTAGTTCTAGATGATCAATCCTTTCCTTCTTTCCTGTAGGAATCATGAGATCAAACATTTCTCCATGGATTGGATTCCCCTTGAAGTTCTTCCTGCGGCATGTGCACCCCTGCTTTAGTTCTAGCAGCAAGGGTCAATCCTTCATCGAAATAAGGTATGTTTTATCATGGTTATTTTTGATTCATCTCCTTCCATTTCTCCTTTACCTATTATATCATGTAATCCCCATTCTTCTAATGGAGTTTTCTTGGGTTTCGGTTGGTACGGTCGTACCGTGGCATCCTCAGGTGGTTACAGTTGTCATGAGAGTAGGAGATCGTGATCTGTTGTGTGGACCGTTCTTGTATAAAGAATTGAAAGATTCATTTGAGGTAGGGGATTCGTTGCTTCTATTTTATTTTAAGTGAAATGTATAGTTATCATGTTTTATCCCACTAGATCTCAATGGAATTGGAATATTAAATATTTGAACTGGATAATTAAATTGATATCAATGGTATGTTATTGAATCATGTTTTTCTAGATATTGAGATATCTATTCTTGCTTAGTATAGCTATTTTTTCATGATGGAAATTGGTAAAGAACATAAACACGAGTTAATTTATAATTTTTTTCCAGAAGATTAATAGGAATTTGAATGAATATGGTTCTTCTTATTGTAATTTTATGTTAATAAAAATGGTGCAGTAAGTGTGTTTAATTATTTGTGACAGCTTACTGTTTAGGTTTCCCGAAAATGGATCCTATGAATAATAATCGGTTAATCTAAGATGGATTAATGAACCAGTTTTTTGATAAAATAAAACTCTTTGTAGGGTCCCGAGTTACCCTAATGTTTGTTAAAAGGGCCAAGAGCCCAATTGGTAAAATGTTTGTTTTCCTGCTGCATGGGTTCTGATGTGATCTGGGATGGCTGTTATGATATGTGGGGGCATGGAGGAATTTTTTTGATGTATTAGATGACACCTAGAGTGGCGAGCTACATCAGTTTATGCATGTGGGTTTCAAGGAGGAAACTGGGGATGATTGAACGGGATGGATGTGATTGTTGGATGCTTTCTGTTTTTTTGGTTTATTACCAGTATTACTTTTCCCCACTGCATAAGGTATCTAGTCTTACTTACCCTTCTTCGGAAAAATGCGACGATGTGTGGGTTATACCACATGATTTTCGTGTTAAGCCTCTCATGGGAGGATGGGTCTAGGCTCTGGATATAGGCTGTAAAAATCGATGGGTCGTACATCTACATATAGTGCTAAGCCCCCTTCGGTTTAGTAGCATATAATTTTATTCTAGATTACATGGAAATGTGTGAATGTAATTATGTATGAAATAATTGAATAAATGGTGTTAACCCATGGGGTTGGAGTTTGCTAGAACATAATTTTGAGGTTTTAATTTTAAAGGGGTAGTGGACATTAGGTGCGATGGTATTGAAATTTTAATGTGGAATTGTTTTTGGTTAATTAATGTTTAAATAACTAACTAACGTAAAGTGAAACTGATAAACAGGGAATGAAATATTTTATTAAATCTCTTTAAATGGTTTTGTGCTTATAGGATACCTAGACTTAGATGTGGCAGCTGAGAGTTCGAGTGACGTTAAATGAAGTTGAGTCTAAGAATGGGTTATGCCCATTGTGTGGTTGTGAGTAATAGTGCATTCTGTACTTTTTATGATTCAATATGCAACTCCACCCTGTCAGAAAGAGAAACTAACACCCCGGAGATTCTAAGCCATGGGGGTGTTTTACCCAACAGTTTGGTTAGAGGATGGATGGATGAATACCCCCTTTGTCCCTGGTCTCTTCTCTTGGTATACACGTGTTCTAGTAGGCATAGTGGTTAGTTTTCCCCATATATGTGTGTAGAGGGCTGTAATGGATTGTGGTTATTGACGCACTTATATTATGGATATAGTATCATATGCTCTACTATATGTGTAACCTATATTGGCTATGATGGCTTGGAGATCCATACTCGGTGTATGGGGTGTAATGGCGTAAGGTATAATACATGAGGTATGATACACATTGCGTGAGCAGTGGTGGCTCCCAGAAAATACCTGGTTACTTTATTGAGTAGACTTGGTGGTTTTGATGTATGAGGTGCATATTGTGGTGCTCCGTCTAGGTGTCTACGGGCAAGAATTTTTGGAGAGAGAAACTTAGGAAATGCGACTTTGGGTCCAAGCAGCAAACTAGTGAGGAAGTAGTAGCGGGGTACCATTGATATTCGTTATTATATTATATACTCTTGTATGAATTACTTGGTGAGAGTAGTCATGATGAGGATGGGAACTTAGTATACCTGTTTAGGTGATGGGTTTGTTTCAATTGTTGTTCATTGTGTTTTAGCATGCTTTATTTACTTTTTCATGAGAGGCATCGGGGAGGATACTACTGAGTATACTGTTATACTCACCCAATGTATATTTAACCTATTTTTCAGGTCACTTGGAGTTGGTTGGAGATCATTCGGGTTTCTACTAGCATGGGGTTGCCTGAGCGGTTATGGCTTGTGGTTGTTGCTATTTTTACTTTCTTTTTGGTACTTGAAGTTTTTCCTCTTTCAGTTGTAGTAGTTTTGCATGACATTATATATGTTCACTTGGGTTTTCTTTTATATTTCAGTTACAAGTTAGAGTTGGTTGGTGTATATCTTATCTCTCTCTTCTGCATGTGCTCTCTTAGAGGGTAATGCCTCCCATTTGTGTGTTTACTATACCTATAGTGCTTATCGCCAACATGGGGCCTACTGGAGGTGAGAATCTTGGGTCATTATCTCCCTTCTCAGATTTTCGTCCAAGGAGGGGTACACATTGGGGGGAGTGGTCGTGACAAGAAAGTTATAATTTCATCCGCTCAAGGCTATAATAGATTCTAAATAGTCACAATATATATAGTAATATATATATCACAATAATATATATTTCATCCAACTATATGTACCATGTACGTGCATATTCATGTGGCCATATTCTTTGAGTACTAGTGCTGGTTTGATAAGGGCATAACTCAGAAACACATGACCAGTCCAATGACCATATACACTCAAGTAAAATGTTACGTTCCCAAATTCCAAATAAGAGTGTTAATACCGACCATATATTTCTTAAATGATTATAACATAATTTTAAAGATCAATAATATAAAAGAGTTACACAACCACGATCCAAAGGATTTATATCATGGGAAAAAATGGTTCATACAGAAAATTTACATTAAAACACATAAAAATCAAATAATTCCTACTACTGAGCTGCTAACTGGCCCTCATGTTCTATTTAGTGAATGTAATCACCGGAGGATATACACCAAAGAATGTGTGTGTTAAAATCCCAATCAGAGGATGAATAAAATTCCTAAAGCATGGGTGATCATAAAAATAATTATTATAACATAAGAAAATGATATCATCCTAATCATGAGTGGAATTATTATATTATTGCATTGAATGTGGAAATTCATAATAATGAAACATCATGTCATAGTGGTCAACTACCACACATGGTTATGAAAAATTATAGCACCTTGTTCACACATACAAGATGAACAAAATCACAAAATCATCATTATGAACAAATATAGATTCATGTTAATGTATGATTCACATTATCACATGAGATACATCACATTACCCAATGCATTGGAGCACTTTATAATTCTGGGTGCACCCATCACTTCATAATATATATGTAATCATGCATGAAACAGAGAAAGTATAGCAATATTTGACATTAATTTACCCTTGGAAACTAAATAGGTTTCTTGATTATTTTATAGAGAATATATTGATGAAAAACATTGTTATTTCCATAATAAAAAGTTAATAACGTACTTTATATAAGAATCATTAATCTTGGGTGAAGAATATACAATCCTAGGAGAAGTAAAATGTGTTTTTTTAGAAAGAGGGCTTATTTGGGTAAAATTAATGAATTTTTCATAAAACCATTTTGGAAACATGTATATACTCAAAATTAAAAGTGAAATTAAATTTTTTAAGGACAATAAAAACATGCATATCCTAGAAGAGAGAACGATAAAAACAAAGGAACTGGTTTTTAGAATTCCCCCACCTAGTCTGAATGATTTATTCTCATTAATATCGTATATAATGAAATTAGATTCATTATATAATATATAAAAAACAAAAAATTTATTTATTTTATTCATTATAATTTAATTATTTTCATTTAAGTAAAATTTGATGAGTTATAGTCTTCAATTTCCTCATTTAGAGGTCCAGTTTTCTGGATTTTTATGATCGATTTTCTTATGTACATGTATGGAATATCATGTATAGGGGAGATGATTATCGATAATTGAAATTATATGTAATTTATGTAATTTAATATGTTTTAATGGTATTATATGTTTTTTGATATTATTATGATTTGATAAATAATAAATTAATGATAAACATGTAGATAAATTTGGAAGTTCTCGATCATAATGGACTTTTTTCCTTATTATTTAATATTTTGTATAAATTTTAGTTCCAGAACATAATAAATATTATAAAATAAATGTTAAAATCTTTTTCATCCATTATAATGGGTTTAAGAAATTTTTCTAAAGGAGTAAATGAAAAGGAAAACATTTCATCCTTGAAGGTGATAAAACAACACCCCATGAATGGTGTTTCCATTATTAGAATAAATGCGAGAGGAGAAGAGGTTTGTTGATAGATTATTGCATTAAAATAATAAAATTATAGTATATTTAAGATAATGGAGTTATCATTTCACTTATATAATGGGAGTTTATTAGTGAAAATAAAATGAGAAAAAATTAAAATATTAGAAAAGGAGATTTTACCTCTTGAAATATTCTACATCAGAACCACTTCTGGGAGATTGGATTAGGAGTACATTTGATACTAAAGAATCATGGACATAAAGAAATGTATTGGTATGATTATTGTAAATAAATTACAAATATATTCTAGTATGTGCAGTTGTTTCACGAAAAGGTGGTTAGGGGTGGTATTTATTGGGGAGGAGAGGGATGTTTTCTCAATATTTTATTCCTTAGTTTATTATTTTTTCTCAAGTCATTGAATTGATTGAAAATTATAAATATATATATTAAGATATTGGGTGATAGTTTTATATTTTATCTTATATAATCCTTAGACAAAAACAAAAAAAAGTATTTAGCTTTTATCATAAATTATCATATTTTAAAATTAAAAAAATAAAGTATTTTTGAAAAATAAAAAAAATAACACTATAATTTATTCATTTGGTAAAAATAAATAATTATTTCCATTTTATGAAAATTATTTTCTAAATAATTGAAATTATTTTTTAATTTAAACCTTGAATCATTCAAAAAATAACGATTTTAAAATTATAACAAATTTTAGGGCACATGGAAATACTAATTTATGTATCATAAATTTATATTCCATTCCTATGAAAACAAGATATTTACATATGATTATATTTTATTAAAAAAATTAATTCTTTATATGAAGTATAAAAATTTTAATAAGAAAATTTATGTTATTCAAAAATACCATCATTTAATTAATCATTTTTAAAAAAATTATTTATTTATACGAGGATATAATTATATCATATTTTCATTTATGAGATTCCTGAATATTATTTATATTTATTATTTGATAATACTATTATATTTACTTAATTAGTACTCTAAATTAATAGACCCGAAGCTTGACGTACAAGGATATTACATTACTTTTGCGGAATACTTATTACATAACAAAAACACACACACAAGGACCATAACAGTTTAGTGTCTTTGGAAACTCGGAACATAGTCTTCTAATCATGGTGAAAGATCTTCAACATCTCCCATAAAGATATTCCCTTTTTTTTCTTACCTAAAACCTTTATTTATATCCTGGGGAAAAGAAAACATAAAATGGTGAGCTCAAATGCTCAGTAAGGCTAAACAGAAGAAAAATCAATCACATCATATTCATAAGAACCTAACATTTTGGAAATCTTAACCTGCAAAAGAGATCATAATATCATAACATGGGACAAATCATAGTAGTGAAATGTGATCCCATTAATCATAACATAAAACATGAAATTTTGTGGAATACACACATAATCATATCGAATCATTTCTTATTAGTCAAGACTCATTTCCAAGACTATCTTAGTGGACAAAGTCCATTTATGATCTGAGTTCGCTCCTTGTTTCAGTACTATTTTACTGAACCGGTATAACCTACCGTTCGAGCCATGTCTATATCATGAGATATAAAAACTTTACCCAATTCATTGGAGGGAGATATAGGTCCCACCCATTTCATAATGATACCATTATTATGTGTGCCACAAAATCATAACCATACATCATAGCATAACCCATGTAATAAAAATGGGATTCTTAAACAAAATGACATCATAAAACAATTCATATAAGATAAAGGAATTAATAAAAATAATTCCATCACAACATAATCAAATTAATGTGATAATATGGATAGAAACAGAACCCTATATTATCTTATATGGAAAATAATTTTGACAAAACACTTGAACTCCATTTTTGTGAAAAATATCCTTTCTACTTCAAAAACATTTTCCTTTCTTAACTTGTCATACAATTTTAAACTAAAATAACTTGATTAAAAATAAACTAGAAAACTTGTAAAGGAATCTTCTTTGAAATAATGTTTTAAAAATCCATTCATGCCGTATAAGTTTGAAAAAAACATTCTTCGTACTTTTGTCGGAAAAGTCAAAAAGTACCTCGTATGAAAAACGACAAAAGATTTCTTTTATATCTTTTACTAAAAACTCGCCGAAGGGTAAAATTGGATTTAAACAATTTTAGGTGGATGGAAACAATATTACATACTGAGGAAACATGGATGTGGATGATAAAATACACCCCAGTAAATACCAAAGTATAAAAAATCTCAGATAAAAATGAGATTATGATATTTCCCTTACCTTATGTACGATATGATTTGTACGTATCCGAACCTCCTGTATAATTATTTAAATAAAGTCATTAAATTATTACATAATCATATTCATTTTTATGATATCATATATGGTTCACTTATGACTTTATATTACCCGTTCTTTTGTAAATTCCATGTTAAAGAAGCGTTTTGGGTAAAATCGTTTCATTTATCGTATGTGTTTGGACTGGTTGTTCATGACATTATTTTTACTTATATCATTATTTACTTACTTCCAGAATATAAAACATCATTTATATATCATATATATTCTGTATATATATATATATAATAGATAGATAAATGAAATGAAACACACCGTTCATGGAGACGGTAGTCCGTACGTACGCATGAACGCAGTTTTCATTTCCTTGTTGTCTTGAATGGAAGTAAGTAGATGAAATACATATATATATATATACATAAATCCAGTAGATTTAACATGTAATAAATTTCATTATTATTCTTTATATATACTTTATAATCATTCATGAATGGTTAATGTGGAGAATGAATCTCATCGGGTCATGGAGACGGTAGTATGTATGTACGCACGAGCGATGATATCGTTCTCGTGATCGTGAACTTCTGTTGAAGTGTATGTATACTATTTCAGTATCAATATCACTGTATAATAATCACATATAGTTACTCATTACACCATTATACCCATCCAATTAAGGTGGTGGGGGAAAATAGATTACACCACGGCGTGGAGATGGTATTCCGTACGTACGCACGCGCGGTGATTTCCTTTTTCCGTAGGATGGATAGAAGGTTGATTAGAGTTGATTAATATTTATAATAACATATCAGTATATAATAAATACTTATGTTATTACTTTATCATGAAACAACAAAAGAAGAAGAAGTTGAAGAAGAAGGAAATTGAAAAAGATCGGTAATGGATATTACCTCTTTTTGACGCGCCTTTTTTAACCTCCACTTAAAGAACTAAGGATGGTCTTTGAAGAAGACCAGGACCTCTAGGATGATACTAGGGAAGTGGAGAAGAGATTATTTCAGGGTTTGGACGAGCATGAAGGCTCAAAGTGGTGTGAGGAACAGGGGGAGGAGGTGCCCTTTTATAAGGGAGGAGAGGGGCACCTTAGGAAAATCACAAAATATTATTTTATATTAAGGTCAAATTCGGTTTATAATGGTTCCAAAGGGTCTTATTTAGAAGCTAAAGTGGGTATGAGTCTAAATCCTCTCATCCAATAGGATTTAGACAAGTTTAGGTTATTATTTTAACCTTATCAATTAGATTTAACTCTAAGTTAAATAATTTGACTTTTACCGTGTCTTTTTGTTTTCTTACACTATATGGTTAATAAACATACCATAACAAGCCAAACGAATCCCAAGTTGTTTATTATTAATATATCTGTCCTTATATAAGTCATTTGGGTGAGCCTTAGATTTTTAGGAATTAAATAATAATTAATAATAAAATATTTGTTTTAAAACCTAATTTATGTCAATTTTGATACTATTTTGTACAAGATTTTTATGAAATTCATAACAGAATTATAAGTTCTAACCAAGTAACCTATATCAACAATAACATGTCATATTAACCTAGAAAATTAATTTAAGTCATAAAAAGTCTCAAATTACATCTATTTGGGCATTTATAACATCAATTATGTCAATATTTCATTAATAAGACAATTACTGCATCATCTTTGTGTCATAATAAATGATAATTATTTAATCCCTAAAAATTCAAAATAAATTCCTATGATTTAGCTAATTGTATTATATTTCTGGAGACTATTCATGTTCTAAGTTTCATGAAGTTTATCACTAAATTAAAATTATTATACTTATAAGATTTAAGAAAGTGACATGTTGTCACATTCTTTGGTTTTAATAATAATTAAATTATTTTCATGGAAAAAAGTACAAAAAATGAATCTAATCCGACCCTAAGGTTATATGGGTCTACTTTTAGCCATCCAATAGTATTTTTACAAGTGTTAGGGTAATTTTATAATCTTATATTTACCCTTAATTACCTGATTTACCTTTAACTATAGTAAATCAAATTTACCTTAGTTACTACTCACAATGCCCAAAAATAAAAAGTAGCTTATTAACATAATTTGGACCCACTGATTCCAAATATGGAACCCATTTTTCCAAATTCAATACACAGAGGATGTAGAAATTAAATTAAAATTAATCCCGTTGTCGAAAGAAAACATGTTTTTCATTAAAACATTGCAAAAGATTGAATTGATTTAACCTACAAATTCAAGGTAAAATCAATGCTAATGACATACATTATATTAAATGGTAAAAATATATTCTATTTAGACTTTAAAACCATTCAATATTATAATTTCACCACATAAGATATTACGATGAAAAAAGTTGTTTTTAATATAGCGTGTTTTTACTATTCATTAAAATATGAAAGTTATCAGAAAAACATCAAAACATTATCTAATGTAAATTTTTATATCCTGATTCAAAAGAAGAATTTTATTTTGTCAAATTGAACATATAAACATGTCAGAAACTAGATTTAAAGTCGGTGTGCCATCAAAAGGCGACAAAACTGCATTTTTTGAAAAATACTTATTTTACCCGAAAAATTTATTTGGTTCTTATACCATGTTCTAGAAAATGTGTAAGATGAATAATAATGTTATAAAATTCAAAATTTAGTTAGTACTATTCACAACTGCTAGTTCATGACAATATTATAATAATATATCGTAGTTTATTAAAACCCGGTATTGCTTACAACACACGCTATCGAGGATGGTCGTGATTGCGTGTAATGCAAGCCAAGCCAGGGTTGCGTGTTGTGAAAGAATCCTTTGTTGTTTCATATAATAGAATCCAACCATATTTCATTTATACATTTAATATATAAATATATATATACTCAATATTGCGTAGAATAACTATTATCAAAACTGTGTGTAACACGATCCAAGAATAGTGTTGTGTATACTGCAAGCTAATACGGTGTTGCGTACAGCGCAATGTAATCAAGGTGTAGAATACAACACAAGACATTAATGAAATTAAAAGAATATTTTTCATAAAATCTCGGGGTGTTACATTCTACCCCCCTTAAAATAAATTTTTCCCTCGAAATTCGTCAGGGTTATAAATGGTTTACAATTCGAAAGTTTGTTTAATAGAAACCCACATTGTAAAAAGGAATACCAAAACATGGCTTTAAAAAATAAAGTATGAAATGTAACGGTTACCCAAATTTACTCATCATTGGGTTTCCACGTAGGATAACAAAGTTGAAAATATGGATATGGAAGAAAAATATAACCATCAAGTTCTGATGGAGAGTGGTAGAGAACATGGCTATGAAAAAACAAACAATCACAAAGCTATTGATTTGTGATGATCTAAGGTATCATCTAATTAATCGGATATAAGGGAACTAGGACAACATTTATGGTTTTCAAGATCATTTCCCTAAAGTTGATGAATTAAAATAAATACTTGCATGATTTTGGTACAATCTCACTGTTGTTCGTGAATTGAACAATTTCCACTTCATCCCTTAAAGAAATGAAGTTGAATCTGTTATTCGTGATGTGTTAGCAGATCATGTGATAGAATGATGGGTCATTCCATCTCTTTCAAACAAAAGGTTAGAAAAAGTTATAAGTCCATCTTATGGTTAGATTATTCGTATATGGTTTCAAAAATGAACTTATACTTCATATATCATACCGCTTAAAAAAATTAATCTAGTTTCTACTAACCAAGGACATCCTGTAGGCCAGTGGTAGGTGATAAAGGCCAGTCGCACTTTGGTTGTGGGTTCGATTCCCACAACCTTCTCCGACGCGATGGAATGACGCCTGTCCTGCAGGTTGTCCTTTTTATATTACTATAACATTCCATCAACAATATCAAAAAAAGTTTTATCCTTAAACAATACTAACTAATGTCCAACATAATCCATTCCAATCTTTAGGCTTATCCATAATACTGCAGTCCACTCTTATAATATAGTGAAAACGATTACCAGATATTTAATACCATCGTTGATCCCCATATATCATAAGATATGTCTTGTTGGTCACATTCCAAACATTCAAAGGCCTTAATCATGTGGTCTCTTGAATACCCATAAAACCATAGTGAAAACTTGAATGCAGTTAAAAGTTAACACTTTCCACATACCAAAATCCTCAAAATTCTATATACTCAAACCATGATATCACATAGTCCTAATATCAATCATGATCTCATGAATACTATCAAATATGTCATTTTCTCGTTTTCCCTTCATTATGCGCATATAAGCTTTTCCCGAAAATATCTCAATCACATTCCATGGTCACCGATACCATAAAATTATAGAAGACCACAATAGACCAATACATAAATATTCCAATACTCAACCTTATTTTGGAATCCCATTACATAAACAATTAACCATTCCACCACATCGTTGTCATATTAAACATCGCCAATGGTGATCGCATGTGACTTCCCTTTGTCCTTTTCCATAATCGGTTGCTCATGTTGATCATCACTAACCCTTGGATTAGGGCATTTATTATCATAATGCCCTATTTCCTTGCACTTGAAGAATTGAAGTGTTGGTGGTGTGTTCTCTACAGGGTTTGCTTTATTCACATCATTAGAAACACTTTTTCCATTTCTTCGACACTCAGCTGCTCGATGACCTTCTTTTCCACACTTAAAACATTTTCTAGTCCCTTTAAGACAATCTCCACCATGCTTCTTTCCACACTTTGTGCATAAGGAAACATTCATCTTCTTTTCACCACTATTCTGAGATTTCTCCTTGAACTGCATCTTTCGTTTCTTGTCAAAACCATGAGATGGATATGTAACACCAACTTCCATTTCTACCTTGATAGCACAACACACTATTTATTCATAGCTATTGAAGTCTCTTATAGCTAATTCCCTTTGAAGACTTGGTTTTAAGCAACTGAAAAATCGATCAACTTTACTTTC
This sequence comes from Viscum album, assembly GCA_963277665.1. Taxonomy (NCBI): domain Eukaryota; kingdom Viridiplantae; phylum Streptophyta; class Magnoliopsida; order Santalales; family Viscaceae; genus Viscum; species Viscum album. The sequence goes on from OY728128.1 coordinate 476,415,830, forward strand.
AGGTTGGATGATAATGCCGGATGCATAACTTGCAAGTCGTGTAAAATTCACTTCGTATATACCAACAGATTCATCATCCTTCTACTTCAGCTCATGAAATTCCTTTTCCATCTTTGTTCAAAGAATACGAGGGAAGTACTTACTGAAAAACATGTTCTTGAACTCGTCCCATTCCATGGACTCAATTTCATCTCTTGGCCTCGTATTATTGATAAGATTCCACCATTGATCAGCTTCACCTTCCAAACAATATAATGCCAAGATGAATTTATCATGTTCAGAACATTGAAGAACTAAAAATATCTTTTCAGTGGTACTGATCCATTGTTCAGCAAAAATTGGATCGGAAGGCCCACTGAAAGAAGGTGGACGTTGCCTCATGAAGGACTCAATAGAATATTGCTCCCTTCTCTGCTCATTTGGATGTCCAGAATGATTCACAGCTTGTTTAAGTATAGCAATAATATTTTTCACTCCATCTCCCATAACATTTGTTTGTTCATGAGGACAATCATTGCATTTTCCATTACAGTGATCAACACGGTTCCTTCGGGTTCCAGCCATCGTCTAAAACCCAAAATGAATAGTGTGAGAGGCAAAAATCATGATAGGGAAAACAACATAATAAAGGGGGATTACCCTTAATATCTAACATCTTAGGTTAAATTTTATGATCGTTACCGTAGTTCTAGGACTATAACCTATACATATACTTATCCTTAGAGACATCCCTGGACATCCCTTAGAAATATCTCTAGGGATCTCACTAATGTTCTCACATCCTAGTTTCCAATGGTTGACTAAACCTCTCCTCTGATACCAACTGTAGCGGTCCGGAATTACTTCCAGTGGACTATATTTGATACCTATCAGGGCACTCCATGGGCGGCTACACCCCCTGGGCGGGACACACCACCATCCCCAGTGGCATCCATTTCCTCATGAAGCCCTTGGGCGGAGAGCCATGCTTCGTCCAATGTTCACATGTGAGAGTTCCCAAGGATCGGATACATTCCTACCTCCTTTTCCTCTGATACCAACTGTAGAGACCCGAAGCTTGACGTACAAGGACATTACATTACTTTTGTGAAATACTTATTACATAACAAAAACACACACACAAGGACCGTAATAGTTTAGTGTCTTTGGAAACACGGAACGTAATCTTCTAATCATGGTGAAAGATCTTCAAAATCTCCCATAAAGATATTCCCTTTTTTTCTTACCTAAAACCTTTATTTATATCCTGGGGAAAAGAAAACATAAAAGGGTGAGCTCAAATTCTCAGTAAGGGTAAACAAAAGAAAAATCAATCACATCATATTCATAAGAACATAACATTTTGGAAATCTTAACCTGCAAAAGAGATCATAATATCATAACATGGGATAAATCATAGTAGTTAAATGTAATCCCAATAATCATAAAAAAACATGAAACTTTGTGGAATAAACATATAATCATATAGAATCATTTCTTATTAGTCATGACTCGTTGCCAAGACTATCTTAGTGGACAAATTCCATTTCTGAACCGAGTTCACTCCTTGTTTCAGTCTTGTTTTACTGAACCGGTATAACCTACCGTTCCAGCCATTTCTATCTCATGAGATATAAAATCTTTACCCAATGCATTGGAGGGAGATATAGGTCCCACCCATCTCATAATGATACCATTCTTATGTGTGCCACAAAATCATAAACCATACATCATAGCATAACCCATGTAATAAGAATGGGATTCTTAAACCACATGACATCATAAAACAATTTCATATAAGATAAAGTAATTAATAAAAATAATTCCATCACAACATAATCAAATTAATGTAATAATAGGGGTATAAAAAGAACCCTAAATTATCTTATATGGAAAATAATTTTTATAAAACACTTGAACTCCATTCGTGAGGAAAATATCCTTTCTACTTCAAAAACATTTTCCTTTCTTAACATGTCTTACAATTTTAAACTAAAATAATTTGATTAAAAATAAACATGAAAACTTGTAAAGGAAGACTCTTTGAAATAATGTTTTAAAAATCCATTCATGCCGTATAAGTTTAAAAAAAACATTCTTCGTACTTTTTTCGGAAAAGTCAAAAAGTACCTCGTACGAAAAACGAAAAAATATTCCTTTTATATCTTTTACTAAAAACTCACCGAAGGGTAAAATTGGATTTAAAAAATTTTATGTGGATGGAAACAATATTAAAAATTGAGGAAAAATGGATGTGTATGATAAAATACACCCCAGAAAATACCAAAGTATAAACAATCTCGGATAAAAATGAGATTGTGATATTTCCCATACCTTATGTCTGATATGCTTTGTATGTATCCGAACCTCCTGTATAATGATTTAAATAATGTCATTAACTTATTAAAGAATTATATTCTTTGTTATGATATCATATATGGTTCCCTTATGACTTTATATTACCCGTTCTTTTGTAAATTCCATGTTAAAGAAGTGTTTTGGGTAAAATCATTTCATTTATCGTAGGTGTTTGGACTTGTTGTTCTTGACATTATTATTACTTATATCATGATTTACTTTCTTACAGAATATAAAACATGATTTATATATCATATATATTCAGTATATATACATATAATAGATAGATAAATGAAATGAAACACACCGTTCATGGAGACGGTAGTCCGTGCATACACATGAATACTGTTTTCCTTTCCTTATTGTCTTGAATGGAAGTAAGTAGATGACATATATATATATATACATAAATCCAGTAGATTTAACATGTCATATATTTCATTATTATTCATTATATATACTTTATAGTCATTAATGAAGGGTTAATGTGGAGAATGAATCTCATAGCGTTGTGGAGACGGTAGTCCGTACGTACGCACGAGCGATGATATCGTTCTCATGATCGTGAACATCTGTTGAAGTGTATGTATACTATTTCAGTATCAATATCACTTTATAATAATCATATATAGTTACTCATTTCACCATTATACCCATCCAATTAAGGTGGTGGCCGAAAATAGATTACACCACGGGGTTGAGACGGTATTCCGTACGTACGCACGCGCGGTGATTTCCTTTTTCCGTAGGATGGATAGAAGGTTAATTAGAGTTGTTTCATATTTATAATAACATATCAGTATATAATAAATACTTATGTTATTACTTTATCTTGAAACAACTAAAGAAGAAGATGTTCAAGAAGAAAAAAATTGAAAAAGATCGGTTATTGATATTACCTCTTTTTGATGCGCATTTTCTTAACCTCCACATAAAGAACTATGGATAGTCTTTGAAGAAGACCAGGACCTCTAGGATGATACTAGGGAAGTGGAGAAGTGATTTTGGAAGGGGTTGGCCGAGATATAAGGCTCCAAGTGGTGTGAGGAAGAGGGGGAGGAGGTGCCCTTTTATAAGGGAGGAGAGGGGCACCTTAGGAAAATCTCAAAATATTATTTTATATTAAGGTTAAATTCAGTTTATAATGGTTCCAAAGGGTCTTATTTCGAAGATAAAGTGGGGATGGGTCGAAATTATCTCATACCATATGATTTAGACAAGTTTAGGTTATTATTTTAACCTTATCAATTAGATTTAACTCTAAGTTAAATATTTTAACTTTTACCGTGTCTTTTCATTTTCTTACACTATATGGTAAATAATCTTACCATAACAAGCCAAAAGAACCCCAAGTTGTTTATTATTAATATATATATCCTTATCTAAGTCATTTTTCCAAAACGTAGATTTTTATGAATTAAATAACAATTAATAATATAATATTTGTTTTAAAAACCAATTTATGTCAATTTTGACACTATTTGGTACATGATTTTTATGAAATTCATAACAGAATGATAAGTTCAAACCAAGTTACCTATATCAACAATAACATGTCATATTAACCTAGAAAATTAATGTAAGTAATAAAAAGTCTCAAATTACATTTATTTGGGCATTTATAACATCAATTATGTAAATATTTCATTAATAAGACAATTACTGCATCATCTTTGTGTCATAATAAATGATAATTATTTAATCCCTAAAAATTCAAAATAAATTTCTATGATGTATATAATTCTATTATAGTTCTTGAAACTATTCATGTTCGATGTTTCATGATGTTTATAACTAAATTAAAATTATTATACTTATAAGATTTAAGAAACTGACATGTTGTCACATTCTTTGGTTTTAATAATAATTAAATTACTTTCATCGAAAAAAGTCCATAAATTTAATCTTATCCGACCCTTAGGTTATATGGGTCTAATTTTAGCGATCAAATATTATTTTTACAAGTGTTAGGGAAATTTTATAATCGTATATTTACCCTTAATTACCCGATTTACCTTTAACTATAGTAAATAAAATTTACAGTAGATACTATTCACAATGCCCAAAAATAAAAAGTAGATTATTAACATAATTTGGACCCACTGATTCCAAATATGGAATCCATTTTTCCAAATTCAAAACACAAAAGATGCAGAAATTAAATTAAAATTAATCATGTTGTCGAAAGAAAATGAGTTTTTCTTTAAAACATTGCAAAAGATTGAATTGATTTAACCTACGAATTCAAGGTAAAATCAATTCTAATGACAAAAATTATATTAAATGGTAAAAATATATTCTATTTATACTTTAAAACCATTCAATATTATAATTTAACCACATAAGATATTACGATGAAAAAAGTTGTTTTTAATATAGCGTGTTTTTACTATTCATTAAAATATGAAAGTTATCAGAAAAATATCAAAACTTTATCTAATGTAAATTTTTATATCCTGATTCAAAAGAATAATTTGATTTTGTCAAATTGAACATATAAACATGTCAAAAACTAGATTTAATGTGGATGCACCATTAAAAGGCGACAAAACTTCATTTTTTTAAAAATACTTATTTTACCCGAAAAATTTATTTTCTTCTTATACCATGTTCTAGAAAATGTGTAAGATTAATAATAATGTTATAAAATTCAAAATTTAGTTAATAATATTCATAACGGCTAGTTCATGACAATATTATAATAATATATCGTTGTTTATTAAAACCGGGTATTGCGTACAACACACGCTATCGAGGAAGGTCGCGATTGCGTGTAATGCAAGCCAAGTCAGGGTTGCATGTTGTGAAAGAATCCTTCGTTGTTTCGTATAACAGAATCCAACCATATTTCATTTATACATTTAATATATATATATATATACTCAATGATTCGTAGAATAACTATTACCAAAATTATGTGTAACATGATCCAAGAATAGTGTTGCGTATACTGCAAGTTAATACGGTGTTGCATATAGCACAATGTAATCTTGGTGTAGAATAAAACACAAGACATTAATGAAATTAAAATAATAGTTTACATAAAATCTTGTGGTGTTACACTAAATATCCATGTTACTATTCCAAGGACCGTGTTATTGTTCCTTCAGTATAGGCTCCTTAATTTTTTTAAATGTCACCTATTTCATTATTCATTTATTAGTATAATGTTTTTATTGGGGTCATTATTATATGAAATGAAGTTACATTGATAATATTATGGGGAATCACATTCATCCCCCCTAGAAATAGTTCCCCCACAATTTTTTTTACATATTTTGGAGAAACAAATATGATGGTAATTATACTTCATTATTTTCTATTGATCCCATGTTTCCTCTTCGTACTTTTGATTTGGCCCTCGTACATTGACCATGTGATTTTTCTTATTGTGTATAACATTATCTCTTTGATCAATGATCTTCATCTGCTACTCCTCATAAAAGGGATATTTTTTAAACTATACTACCAATGAATTCAGAAAATGTGAGGGATCTATTACGTAATTTTTCAACAAGGATACATGGAATGCATCGTGTACATGAGACATGGTAAGTGAAGTTCTATTCGACATTCCAGAACTCCAACATGATCAAGGATCTCGAAGGTTCCAATATACTTAGGACTAATCATTAAATTATTCCAAAACTCCATGACCCTCTTCCAAGGAGATATATGGAGGAATACCATGTATCTATACATAAACTCTAAGTCTAATTGATGATCTTATATATAGATATTATATAAAATTTTGGATACCTTGATGTTTTGTGGAATGATATTCATATATTACAAAACTTATAAAACAATTTCAGGTCCTAGAATCATACCTTCAGAAAAATTCATATCAGCGTGATGATGTTAAGCATCTTTTCCCATAAAGGTAATCTTGTGGATCCATTTGGATTCTTGGGTGGAAACTGTTGTTGTATGAGAACTCAAAAAGATGATGATTTTGGTCCCATCCTCCATTGATTTCCATTTAATAATCAGTCAAAATTTCTTCTAGGGCGTGATTAGTCTGCTTAGATTTTCTATCAGTTTGATGATGATAATACATACCTAATATCAGCTTAGTGTTTAAATAATGTTGCATATCTTTCAAGAACATTGATGTAAATCACTGATCTCAATGGAAAAAAGTATATTGTTGTTTTCCATGTAACCATACCACTTATACAATTTATATTAGTTCATTTTGATCATTTGATATGTACTCCCGACATGGGATAAAATGACCTATATTTATAAGAAAATCCAAAATAACCCATATATCATTTTTTCCTCAAGAAATCTTCGTATTTCCAGTGAAAAATTTTATTGCGATGTTTTACTATTTACATGCTGGTATAGATAATGTTTACATCATCCCCTTATGATTTTATCTTTAAGCGTTCATTTTTTAACATACCAGGAATCTTGATGTATATTCAGTGATCTCCTTCTTTATATTTTGGGACCAATTGTCACCTTGGAGATCTCAATATATCTTTATGATCCATAGATGAATTGAGAAGGTTGATATAATTGCATCATTCAAATTATCATTAATTTTCTTTGGATAGGATGGAACATTGGCATCCCCCATATCTTAAAACTCCATCCATCTCAATTACGAACTCTAAAGATTTCCATTTTTTGACATCATCCACATTCTTCAAAATTTCATCATCATTTAATTGAATATCCTTTATTATCTCCATGAGGGATGATGAACCAGACATTGGATAATGTATTGATGATGTTTCTTACCTAATTATACCATTTTCAATCTATTGAAAATCTATGAAGATTTAATCCTTCTAAAATATCATTATTGATATTGCTGCAAGATAAATATTACATAGAACATCTTCTACATTATTTTCTTTTCAGGATGGTAGTGGATTGAAATGTCATAATACATGATTAGATCAAACAATATTCATTAGATAATAATTATTTTCTTATTTTTTAATATACATTTGAGTCTTTTATGATCATTATACTTTTCAATCATCTCACCATATAAGTAATTATTCCAAATCATTAACATGAAGATCAGATATTCCAACTCGATATCATGGATGGTACAATTTTTGGAATGAATGTTCAACTTCATTGAGTCATGTGATATTAAATTATCATTTTTCATTATTATATAGCATATCCTAATTAAAGTATTACTATATACAACAAAGAGTTCCCACATGTTTTATGTGTGAGTAATAGTGTTGGGATAATACTGTTTTTTAACACTTTTAAGTAGTGTTCACATTCACTAGTCTATAATCACTTTTCTCCCATGTGATTCAGCTTGGATAGTGTGTTTTAAAATAGTGATATTTTGTTAAAAAAACACTGATAAAACACAACTATATAAAGGAAAGTATGGATTTCTAGGATAGATGATAGAATTTTCCACTCATCAATTTCATTTGTCTTAGATGGGTCTATATATTCCTTTATTAGTGATAAAATTACCCATTAATGGTACATCCACCATCTAGAACTAACATGTACCATAATTTTATGAATGGGTGTCCCTTTTAAAATTCATTTTCACAATATTAAATTACTACTCATATAGAAACCATTATTTGTATTACATTAATATTACATCATTTTATAGATAAGAAACATAATAGTGATAAAAATATATGATGAAAATGATTAGTGACTACGGGAAATTATGTCCCTAAAAATATTTTAAAAATAGACCAAAAATATTTTATTAATTTGTTCTTTTCAATGATCTTGTTGGACCTCGTGTTATCCTTATTACAAGTATTTTCCTGAATATATAAATCAAAAATGGTTTAGCTATAGGAAGAATAATAGGATATATAAGAACATGAATCAATATAGAATGGGTGAGAAAAATAATAGTCATTATTATATAATAAAATGATTATAACCATAATCATGGGGGGAAACATTAGATAATGTCATGGACTGTGGAAATGCCTAAAAATGAATCATCTTGTCTTTGTGGTCAAATACCACAAATAGTTGTGGACAAATATATCATGATGTTTGCAAATATTTCATTTTTATCTTAAGATAAACCATATTACCGAATTCATTTTAGATCTATTTAATTCTTTCCCACCAATAACATCATAACATTTTCATGTGCTATATAATTCTAGGTGCACCCACCACATCATAACATTTAAATTATCATGATTGAATCATAGAATGTATATAAATATTCTACATAAAATTACTCATTTAAAGGAATTTGTATCATTTAATAAACCATACATTCATAAACTTTGGTGTTCTAAAGTTAACAACGGGATATGATTCCCAGAATCAAGCCTCATTGAAGAAGAAACAATATCATGGGAAGTAAAATATGTGTTTTTAAGAAGTTTTATCTTGGAAAAATCAATTCATTATCAAAAAATAAATATTTGAATAATGTATATACCATAATGGAAAACTAAATAAAACATAAACAACATTTATAAAAAAGTAATGGAATATCCACACCGAAAATGGGTGAATGAGAGAAATCCCAAAGGAAGAGAGTTGGGTTCATGAATTCCATCAACCATAGTCCTGAATGTTTCATTCACATTAATATCCAAGATATTCAAATTATAATAATTATATTAAAACTATATAAAATTTTACACCCTTTTTTAATTCATTATACTTGTATTGTCTTCATTTAAGGGATTTTCGATGACTTATAGAGTTCAATTTCATTGTTCAGAAGTGTTTATTTTCTTGGTTTTCATGATTGGTTAACATGAATATGAGTATGTAATTTCATTTACATTTGGAATGATTCTATATACTTGATATTTTTGGTTATTAATGAATATACATAATTTTAAATGTTTATATATAACATTTTATTATATTGTATATGGATGAATCATTAGAGAAAACATTTGTGATATTGGTTTAGATTATTATGACAATTTTTTTTACAACGAACTAATTTTATTCAATTAGTATATTGTTAAAATGATTCATCCAGAACATAAAAGGGTTATATAATAAAATTTAAACTATATTTTAGACATTAAAATTGTTTCATTACAATAATTAAAGGTGGTAAGGTATAATGAAACCATGTCATCCTTAAAGCTGATAAATCAAAACCTCTCATTCGATGCATTCACTTTAAAACCAAAAGTGATAGGTCAAGGGGCCTGATGATTGATTATTAAATTATAATAATAAAAGTAAATTATATATAAGTTACTTGTGTTATCATTTCATTTTTATTAGGTTATTCAAGGAGTGGATATTAAATGAAATAAACATGAAAAGAAATTAAAATTAAGAAAGAGGATTTTACATCTTGATTCCTTCTCCTTGAGAACCTATTTAAGTCACAAGGTTTTGTATATTGATATGTCCAAGAGATCATGGAAATGTTGGAGGGGATTAGAATGTTTATTGGGATGAATTTGAGCAAATATCCATTTTGTGAAAATAATTTTATATGTATGAAAAATTATATTTTTAATTGTAATCATCAATTACCTAGAAAAATATTGTTTTTAAAATTTTAATAGATTTTACAACACTTTAAAAAATTAATAGTAGTATTATAAAATTATATTATAATCATAACAAAACAAAATATTACTTTATGGAGATATTTTATGAAAATATATTTTCTTTTTCATTAGTTATAAAAATTTTAATATTATAAGTATACAATGAGGTTTTATAAAAATACCAACACATAATTAATAATTTTTAAAATAATTAATTTTATATACTATAATAAAATTTGATCATATTTTCCTTCATGATATTGCTTAATTTTATTTACATATACATAGATTAGTTTACTATTCTAATAGAATAATAATTATTCCTAAATTTCACATTACTATTTCAAAGGTAAAATTACAGTTCCATCAGGATATGTTCCTTCACTTCTGTAAATGTCTTTCATTTCATTCATTCAACATTGATAATGTTTGTCTTCGGTTCAAAATGTGATTTTATGGGGTTTATATGATATGACATAATTTTAATAAGGGAATATACATTGATAAAATTTTGGGATGTTACATTATTAACCCATAATAAAATTTCTCCAACAAAATTTTATTTTAAATACAATGTTGAAAATATGTTACGGTACTTCCCCTTAATCAGTTCTTACAGTTCCCATGTTTCCACTTCATACTTATGGTTTCTCCACTGTACACTGAATAGGTGATTAGCCTTGTTTCATATAAATTTATGTATAGAGTCGAAAAACTTCACCGGATTCTCCTTATAAGATATATAATTATCCAACTATGCCACCTATAGATTAAGTACATGTGAGTGATATGGTATGTAATTTCTCAATAAGGATACCTAGAATACATCGTGTTCATGAAACATTGTATGTTGAAGTTCCAGTTGATATGACACAACACCGACTTGATCACAGATCCTAGAAGCGCTAATGTATTAGGGGATTATCTTTCCCTTTTTCCAGAATCTCATGATCCTACGATATCAAGATATGTGGAGAAATACCATGTCCCTAACCATGTACTCAAGGAGTCGTATATAATAGTTTTTATCGCTCTTCTTTTGAATTTGGGATGCCTTTATGTGATACTAATTGGTTTTCACCTTCTTAAACATTACATCAAAAATTTCAGGTCATACTATCTTACACTCATTTACATCAACACATAATACCACAGTTTTACATATTTTCCAATAAAGGGAATCATATGGATCCATTTGGATTCTCAATTGGAAACTGTTGTAGTAGGAGAACTCAACTAGAGCCGGATGATGGTCCCGTCTTCCAAATCTGTCCATAGACATGTTTTTAGCATGTCTTCCAGTGTATGAATAGTTCATTCATATTGGCCATTAGTTTGATGATGATAATACATACTAATGTTTAGCTTAGAGTTTAGAGAAGTTTTGAAATATTTTCAAAACATGGAGGGGAATATCATATATCTATATGATACAATTGATATTGGTAATCCAAGAACCTTACCACTTCTATCATGTATATACATGAAATTTGATCTACTGGTAAGTCCAATTGAATATTGATAAAATGGGTTTTCATTATAAGATGATACAGAACATCCCATGTGGCATTTTAACTCAATATTTCATCACATGTCTAGTGAAAATGTCAATGGTGATGTTTTCCCATTTCCATGGTTGTATGGGTAATTGTTATATCATCAGAATAGACTTTTCCTTTCATTCATCACCTCATAACATACTCATAATTTGATTTATACTATACAGTCTCTTTCTCTATTCTATCCCACTAATAGTTCTATCAGATATGTTAATACATATTTGTGCTCCCTTTGTGAATATAATATTTTCATCTATGTGGATCATTCAAAAGATCATTCTATATCTCCTTATCAGATGGTATAAATTTTTTTGACCAAAATCATAAAATACCTTCTTCGCCAATTTTAAACAAAGTGGTTTTCCAATTTCTCATAGAATCCACCTTCATCATAATTTTTAAATAATTTTATTGAACATCTGCTATTTTCCCTATTATGGATGATAGAAAAATAATTTTAGAAATGATAGTTGATGTTCCTCCAATAATTATTCCCATGTCTATCCACTGAAAATCTAAGAATATTTCTTCCTTACAAATTCTGATAATCGATAATGGTCTAGGATCACTTCTACATAGTTCATATACATCATTATTTTACTTACTAGGATGGTTGAAGATTTTGGAATAATAATCCCTATGGAGCTCTATCCATATTCCCAGAATCATACTATGATCCGTCTCTGTGAATATATATTTTATGATTTTATGGTCAATATATATATTTCACAGTTCTCCCCTATAGAAAATTCCACCAAATTTTCGGTTCTATGGTCATTTAATCAAACTCTAGATCATGTGTGGTAATGTTTTTCACATGAATTTTATATTTACCTATGTAATATGCTATCACATTATAATTTTTCATTAGTACATAACCAAACCCCATTTTTGAATCATCCATGTAAACTATAAAGACTTCTCTGCTAGTTGAAATTTTGTGTTCTAGCATGGTAATTGGCCACCATTTTATCTCTTTAATGGTATGTTTACATTAACTAGTCTAGAAAAACTATTCTCCCATCCAATTAATCATTTTTAGTGGATTTTAAAATCATTAGATGTTATTCACAAATCATTGATAATAACCATCTAGAAGAAAGAAACTAAAAATCATCAATATAGATGTTGTCCTATTCCACACCTCGATTTCATTTATCTTGGAAGTGTCCACAAATATTCCTTTCCTATTGATAACATGCACCATGAATGATACATCCTCAATCCAAAAATCACAGATACTATACATTGCATAATTTTCTCCCATCAATAATTATTTAGCTAAATATTCAAATGCTCCTTCTGTTCTTCCATTCTATTGTATTATACCATAATATCAACAAATAAATACTAACACAAATTTATCTACATAATATCTGAATACTCTATTCATTATGTCCAAAAATATTTCATGAGCATTATTGGTTTCAAATATAACCACTATGAACTCATAGTGGCCATATCTCATTCGAAAGGTTGTAATGTGAATATATTACATTCTCTCCATTAATTGGTTACATATGGACAAAAGGTCCACCGTAAAGGAATACATAAAACCACAAAATTAACTGAATAAGTCATTTATCCATGGAAGGGAATACTATTTTTTAATCTTTATATTTTTATCTCACAATAATTATGAAGTTGAATATTAATCCATCCTTCTTCATTATGAATATGACTACTAACCCCCATGGTGAATCACTGTGGAATATAACAGCCTAGTCTAAATTATCTGGTAATAACTTCTTCAATTATACCAACATAATGGTGTCCATTCTAAAAGGTTTCTTTGATATATACATAGTTCCATGAATATGAAAAATGCAGAACAAATCCATTCATTTAGGAGGAAGACCAATGAATTCTTTGGGTTAAAATTAGTCTAGTCCCTCGTAATGGGGACTTATTGAATTACGATTAAATCCATTTTCTCAATCATTTGATAAAGATATTCTTAATCCTTAATATATAATATTTACACATGATATGATGGATATGAAGGATATTCATCCTCCTCATAAAAATTGTATAGAATATTAGTATGATTCATGATGTGATTAGTAATCTCCATTTCCCAACAGTTTAATTTTTCTTTTTATTAACATGTCCTATCCATGACCAAAATACCATCAAACTCCACTAAAATGTGTAATACTTGATTTACAGGGATGTTCATTCCACAAAACAAAACTATGGTATATTTTTATACTTTATTTGAAATGAATTACACATTTTCTGTTCTCATAGATAACTCCAGCTCCAATTATTGATGTGGATTTTGAATAGTTCTACCATACATGGACAATGTAAAAAATGCATAGAACCAGAATCAAACAGTATGTTCACTATTCCTGAAATAATAACTACTGTAATTTTCACAACAAAATTGTTGGGATCCACTACATCAATAGTAATGGACTAATCCTTCCATTTCTCAGTTGTATTTGGTTCCTACTGAAGTTGATTACCCTCGTGGAATTGGGGTTTAGTGCATTGGCTGGAATAATGACCTTTCTCTATATAGTTGAAGCATTGAACCATGGGTGGTTCTCTCCATTCCTCCAAAACATTTTCCTCCTCCCTCATATATCTTCTACATTCATGATATTAATGTCCTTCTCTCCCATACATATAGAATTTCCCCTTCCATTTAATTCAATTACCACATTGTTTTTAACACATTTTTGACATGTGGGTGGTTGATTTCTGTTTACACCATTCACAATAGATCCTTTGTCATGGAACTCCTTCTTTTATTCTTATCACTATAGTCATGGGACCATAATCCGAATTCCATATCCACCTGTATATCAAATTGAACAACTACTTCATAACTCCCAAAATATTTAATTTCTTGATCCTTTCAATGTTATAGTTTTAAAACAGTAAATAAACTATCAAATTTTCTGCCATTGTTGTTAACAGATCCCATTGTGTACCTTGCTACCCTTGTAAGATTTTTTTTGTAGGTGATACAAGATTAACCTTAATTTTACTTCAGATCTATTCACTGTCTCTCTGTATTTTTAAGATGAGTTAGAGGGAAATAATTATTATCATGAATTGTCTTAAAATCATCAATGTAACGCCACAACCCTAGTTACCCAGAGTCAGTGGATTATTACATAACATTGGCATGATCACAAAACATCGTGTCGTGAAAGGACGATTATTTTAGTAGCATTGGAAATACTAGATATTTTCATAATTTTTACATTACATTATAAAATGAAAAACTACAATAACATAGTCTCCATAGGCCACACTCATATCCCATATACTATCCTTATAGGTCAGTCATAATATATTTCTTCTCATCTTGGGAAAATTAAAACATAGAAAGGGGTGAGCTCAGATGCTCAATAAGGATAACAGTATAGCTGAAACATTCATAAATAAGCATAAACATTTAAGGCAATGTAAGACTAGAACAAAATCCTTTTAAACATGAACATCAAAATAATCAGGCAAAGATAAAATCAAATAATTACATTTACTTATTCACATGGATATTCTACTAGTCGAATATTCATATTCAATATCAATAGCCACTTTCATAATGATGGAATGCATAATGCCATACTTTATAACCACATAGTCAAGGCCATGTTCCAAGAATACAATTATGATTTTGTCAAGGCCCTATGCGAAGACACTAGTTTGTATCATGAGACCTACTGATGCATCGAGGAGCTATAGAGGCCTCCACTCGTCACTTACTATGTCCAATGCATTCATTATACGAAAAGGTTCAAACATAACATAAACATTTGTATTAAAAGTAGATTATGAAATGTCAATAATTTCACTAAAAACTGTGAATGGTGTGAAAATAACACATCCACAGTCAAACATATCCCAAAACCATCAATACAATATAGAAGTTTTTAATCATATAAATAAACATAAAACAAGCTTAAAATAAATCATAGAATGTTGACACAGATGAAATCCAAACATTTTTTGAGAAATATCTTTCTCTATTTTGAAATAATTTAAAAGTCATATAATTATAATATAAATCATTTATTTTTAAAATATTATTATAAGCTTTTATGGGAAGCATTGAAGTTGTTATAAAGGTATAAAATAGTCGTATCCACCGTATAAGTTTAAAAAACATTCTTACCCTTATTTTGTCGAAAAGGTCCTAAGGTGCCTTGTTTGGAATATGATGGAAAGATTCGTTTAAACCCATTTTATAAATTTTCAAACAAGGGTATAGATGATTTCAACTCATAGTCTAGTAAATAGTAAAATGTTTTGGAATAAATTTTTTAGAAACATGGATGTGAATGATAATGTGGTCCTAGTATATACTTACACAAAAACAACCTCGGATAATAAAGAGATTGTGAAATTAAACATTACCTTGTACTTTTCCTTTGTATAGGGTATATTATACTCCTGTATAATGGTGAAATAATTGTTATTAAATTATTCAAGAACCATATACACTAATATGATATCATATATGATCTTCTAATATTTCTTTGTTAATGATATTTCAACAGTATCATTGTTTCAGGTGTTAACTGAGTCATTTTCCTTTATATACATGGTTAAATTATCCATGTTTGTTATGGATAGGGTGGATTTGATTAATATAAAAAATTATATTATGTTCATAAACGTTATTTTTAATCATAAAACGAAAATTATTTAGAATTATTTCGATGGGGAATGAATCACATCACGTTCGTGGAGACTGTAATCCGCACGTACGCACAAGAGACATTATCATTATTTTGGTATTAAAATCGTATATAAATGGATGGTATATCATATATAAAGAATCATTATCTTGTTATATTTATTATTTATGTTATTCATACTCATTATTATACACATCCAAATGATGAAGTGTTTGAATATGAAGCTACACCACGACTTGGAGACGGTAATCCGTACGTACGCAAGTATGGTGACTTTGTCATTTATTGGATGGATAGAATAATGAATATGGTTGTACCATTTTATAATAAAATCACAGTATATAGAAGATACTGGAGATTTTATTTTAGAATTTAAATGACAAAGAAAGATGAAGTGGAAGAAGAAAAGAACTTGAAATGGGTGATGAAATATTTTCCTCTTCTTCAGGTTCTTCCTTTTGATTTGTTCAAAAGGGCTTCTTAGGATGGATTTCTGAAAAAAGGAAGGCCTCTAAGATGAATGGAGGACCATTGGGAAGATATTTTTTCAGGTTTTGGCTGAGCCAAATGGCTTTGAATATGTGAATTTGAGAGAATGGGAAGTATCTCTTTATAAGAGGGGTGAATGGTACGTTAAGAAAAGATTGAAATATTATATTATAATGAAATTATTTTCGATTTCTAATGGCTCTAAAATGAATTATTTAAAGGATAATGTGGGTATGGGTTGAAAACTTCTCAACCAATAGGTTTTAGACAGGTTTGGGTCACTATATTAACCTTATATTTTAGATTTAACACTTTGTTAAATAGTTTGAAATTTACTACGTATCTTTAAATATTATATTATATGGTTGATAAACATACTATAAACATTCTAGAGAACCCCCCCCAAGTTGTTCATTAATTCTACACATAACATTATATAAGACTTTTTTCCAATAATTAGATTTTTAGGATTATTATATCAACCAATAATATTGTATTTCTTTTAAAAACTAATTTATGTCAATTTTGACATTATTTAATAATTGATTTTTGTTGATGTCTTGAAAAATTTCTTCGAAATGAATACATTTAATCAACCCTAACATTTCATATTAACCTATTAAATTAGTTTAATTAATTAAAAGTCTAAAATTAGATTTATTTGGATATTTATAATTTCAATTATTTTAGTCTTTCATTAATATGGTAATTACTGCTTCATCATTGTGTCATACATAAATTTAGCTATTTAATATCTAAAAATTATAAATATTATACCATTATGTAGGAAATATTTTTATATTTATAATGAATATTTATAGTTGATTTTATATTGTGTGTAACATTATTTTAAAAATGATATGTTTGTTAAACTTTGAATTTAACTCTTTTAAATATTCTATAAATAAAATAATAATAAATGTCATAATCTAATCCAAGTGGACCAAAGGGGATAATAAGTAATTCCTATGGGTTTTTTTGACTAATTACACTTATCAAATAGAATTAGGACATGTGTTAGGATAATTATGATAGCATTTTTACCCTTACTATCCCAATTTACTTTTAATCGTGGTAAATGAAAGGAAAATGATACTATTTACCCAAAATTATTTTCATCTTTTTAAACCACATTTTACTTACTAATATTAATCGTGTCTACCTTATTTTTGAAATTCAACTCACAGAATTGGTAAAATTATGTTTTATATAAATTTTCAAATACTCTTAAGAGGTGGGTAAAAGATGGTAAAATGTTCGGTAAAATGTTCCATAAAATTTTATATATCTAAACATATTATAAAATGAATCTAATGAATTATGTTGAAAATATATAGGTACTATGTATCTACTTTGACCTAAAATAAATTAAAATAAATAAAAATTTATTTAAATAAAAAGTCCATTTTAAACAATAACTTAGTGTTTTTTACTATTCATCAAAAATTGAATGTTTTCAAAAAAATACCCAAAATTCACCCTAAGATAATTTAAATATTTTGAATCCAAAAATGAATTCCATTGTGAGAGATAAAATTTATAAATTCTCAAAAAATTGTTATTTTTATTCATAACATCTAGTTTGATTGGTCACAGTTTGTTAGAATTCGAAGTTGCGTACAATGCAAGCTATTGCATTTTTCAAAGGGAAACGTACAGTGGAAGCATGGGGTGTTACATTATTCTCTCCCTAAAATAATTTTTCTTTGAAATTTCTATAATATTACTATATTAAAATTTTCAGGTGGTTCTTCATCAAAAGTATTTTGGGTTCCCACGTTTCCTCTTCCATCTTATGGATTCTCCATAGAACTTTTACTAGATGAGTCATCTAATTTCTCAGCACTTGTTCTCTGGTATCAAGAAATTTGACATTCTCTTCACAATAAGACATATCATGTTTTAGTTCAATTTACTCATAGGTGAGTACATGGGTTTTTTCTAGGCATGTATTTTCTCAATAGTGATACACGGAACACATTGTGAACTTTGTAGAGACTTGGAGACATTGCGAACCTGTAAGCTACAACCCCAATTCATTCTAGAATATCTAAAGGTTCGATGTAATTGTTACTTAGAATACCCTTCTTAATGAATCATATAAATCCATTCGATGGAGATACCATTATTAAAACATGATCTCCTACATGAAATTCCAAATCCTTCTATTGGTTATCATCATAGCTCTTATTCCTAATTTGTGCGGTTTTGATGTGGATTTGGATAAACATCACCATTTCAATCATTTCTTCAAAACATTCAAGGCCTACGAGTCTTTGTTCACTAACAACATCCTAAAAAGTTTGTGTGTGACATCTCTTTCCATATAACGCTTCATATGGTGCCATTTGAATACTAGAATGGAAGCTATTTTTAAAATGAAATTTCTACCAGAGTTAAATATTGTTCTCACATACCTTGAACGTCATGTGAAAAAGATATCAACATGTCTTCTAGGGTTTGAATAGTCTGTTTTGATTGTTCATTAGTTTGAGGGTGGTAGTTAGTGCTCAAATGAAGTTCAGTATCCAGGGCTTTCGGAACACTTTTCCTGAATTTTGATGTAAAATGGGGATCACAATTAGAAACAGTCAATATGGGTACTCCATGAAGTCATAAAACATCATTAATATATAGTATTTCTAGATGTTCAAGTGGTAAATATTCTCTTATATCATGAAAATTTTCTAACTTGGTAATACGATCGACAATTACCCATATTGCATCATTCTTTCTAGGAGTCTTTGGTAGCCCTGTGAAAAATTCCATTATAATATTATCCTATTTACACTATGGTAAGGGAAGAGGTTGCATGAATCTTTCAAGATGTTTCCTTCCAGTTTCACTTGTTGAAAACCCATACATCTTGACAAAAAATCATCAATCTCCCTCTTCATGTTGTCTAACCAAAAATGTTCCATCAAATCTCAATACATCTTGATGTGACTAGGGTGTATAGAGAAATTGGAGCTATGAGAAACATCTAACAATTCCCTTTTTAGATCCAGTATATCGGGAACAAAATGTGTCGTCCCAAATTTCAAAATCACATTTTCATATATGAATTCAATCAATCTCCCATCATTCATAGAATTAATCTTCTTTTGAAAATATTCATTATCATCTGTATAACTTTTTATCCTTTCTAGTAAGGATGGTCAGGAAACCATTTGAAAAAATATTAATGTTTCACCATCCATGATTATTCCCATATCCATTTTCACTAGATCCATGAAAATAGGATCCCCTTCAACTCTCATCTTGTTCAGAACTCCATGATCTTTTCTAGTCAAACCATTTTCCACCTTATTTTCCTTCCCTGGGTGGTAGTGTATTGTGCAATCATAATACTTGAGTAGTTCAAGCCATCGTGTTTCCTAATGTTTATTTCTTTTTGTGAGAAAATATACTTCAAACTCTTGTGATCTGTATAAATCTCACATGTTTCACCATAGATATATTGTCTCCATATTTTTAGAGCATATATTATAGATGATAACTCAAGATCTTGAGTAGGATAGTTTTGCTCATGAATTTTTAGTTGTCGTGATGCATTGTAAATAAATCTATAATTCTACATAAGGAAACAACCAAGTCCTTTTTTTGATGCATAACTATAAATAACAAACTCATCATTCCCTGATGGTAGATACATGATAGAAGAATTTACTAATCTTCTCTTAAGTTCATCAAAAAATTATTCACAATCTTTTTTCCAAACAAATCTAACTCCTTTACATGTGATCTTGTTTAATGTGTTAGCTAATCATGAAAAATTCTAGGCAAAACATCTATAATAACCGGCTAAACAAATAAAACTATTTACCTCAATTATACCCGTCAGTGCTGGCCATTCATGTATTGCCTTGCTCTTTGAATGAACAACATATATTCTATCCTTAGAGACAATATGGCCAAGGAAAGAAATCTCTTGAATCCCGAATTCACACTTCATAAACATCTCGTATAATTCATTTCTTTTGTGGGTTTTCAGAATTGTGCGTAACTGATTTTCATAATCTACATAGATTTTGGAGTTTAATAGGATATCATCAACAAATACCACTAAAAATTCATTAAGTTATTCCTTGAAAACATTGGTCATTGAAGACAAGAAAACATAGGGTGCATTAGAAAGCCCAAAAGGCATTACTGTAAACACGTAATTCCCGTAACTGGTTTCAAATGCATTTTTTGGAATGTTTTCCTTCTCCACACACAACTGTTGATATCCATATCAAAGTTAAATGTTTGAAAAATATTGAGCTCCCAGAAATTCATTGAAAAAATAATAAATTTTAGGTAGGGGATAATTGTTATTTATTGTTATAGAATTGCTTTCCCTGTAGTCAATGCACAACCTCAGAGATATGTCTTTCTTCTTAATAAAAAGAACATGGTCTCCCCATGGAGAAAAAATAGAGAGAATAAATCCCTTTTCACTCAATTCCTCTAGTTGTTTATTTAGTTCCCCTAATTCCATAGTGGATAATCTATAAGGGGTCTTAGATATGGGCCTTGATCTAGGAATTAAATCAATGGAAAAATATAAATTTCTCGTTTTAGAGGATGTCCGTGTAAATATTTTGGAAACCCATCAACATATTCTTACACAATAGGTATGTACCCTATTTGAACATTTCTTTCCTCACCCATAGTTATTTCATTCTCTTCCTCCCCAATAATTGAATTTAGTTGAGCTACTAGGGGTGGATCTAGAAAAGAATTAGGTGGTGACATTTCTTCTCTAAAGATTAGATACTTTTTATCATCATCGAGAATTGTAACCTCCTTCTTCTTACAATAAATTTTTGCATCATGGTCCAAAATTAAACCCATTCAAAGGATTATATCAAATTCAATCCTGGGTATGACAATGAGATCAGAAGATAAAGAACACTTATATTCCCTAATGGGAACAGATTCACAAAACATTGTTGTAATGATAATTCCCTTAGGTGTTTTTACTGAAAACTACCTTGTTATGTCAAGTTGAAAATATATTTTTTCATAGCAATATGGGATTATATGAAACAATGTGATGATCCAGAATAAAATAAAGCATTTTCTAAACTTGAGAAAACCATTAAATTTCCTACCACCACATCTTGAGGAGCTTCAACATCAGCTATAGTGATAGAATAGGATTAGTATTGAGACCTTGGCCTTTTCTGATGTAAGTTTCCTTGGTTCATAGGACATCTATTTGAAAAATTCCACTTTATCTACAATTGTAGAATTCAAAACTGACAGCTTCTTTCTTCCCCTTTCAATCACAGGCTTGGTGGCTTTTTTCACCACAGTTGAAACAGACTCCCATTCCCTTCAGGGATGTACCAGAGTGTTTCTTCACGCATTTACTACAGGACTGATATTAAACATTTCCATTCATCCCCTTATTTCCATTTTCTATAGTGTTTAGAAGATCTCTTCTTCTCTTGCTTTGCTTTAAAGTCGAATGACATAGAGAATTCCTTTTCTATCATGATAGCAGAAGAGACAATATATTCGTATGATGAGAAGGATCGTGAGATTAATGCTCGTCGGAGAAATGTGTTTAACCCATAAAATAAATGATCAATCATACTTCTTGGGTTACGTTTATAATTTGCAACATGCCTTTCTTACCTTGTAAAGACAGCTTCATACTTTGCGACATTCACATCCTCCTATTGCCACAGACTCAGAAATTTTCTTTCCATATCCAGTCGATGGTGATGAGGAATGTATTTTTCTTTGAAAATCTCTTTAAACACTATCAGTTCCATATTTGATACTTCACCATATTTCTTTGTGTTTTTAATCAATTCCCACCATTGATCAGCATCTCCAGTGAGGTGATAAATATCCATGAAAACTTTTTCCCTTTCACTACTCCCAAAAGCATGAATTATTTTCTCTAATGAATTTATTCATTACTCATGTACAAATAGATTCATAGTCCCATTGAATGCTGGTGGTTGTTTCCTCATGAAGTGATCTAACGTTTATCCTCCACACTGTGGAAGAGGGTGCTCCATACATGTAAGTTTATTATTCATAACCTGAGTGAGTTTTCCCATTATGGTGATATGTTGATCAACACCAGTTGAATAACCCTCTCCACTATAATTATCTTGAGCAGGAGGGAAATCACTACATGTAATACATGTGTTGATATAGTTTCCATTCCTTGCACTATGCACCATTTCTAAAAAATGACATAAACTAGATTAGTTTATGAATCAAAATACATAATTCCAAAATTGTAAAACACATAAAATAAATTGAACAGCTTAGAGATTTAATCCATAATCCTAAAAATGTTTTCCTTGAGAAAGTATATAATCATAAACCATTCATAGTGGATTGTAAATAAAATGAGAATTATCATAAACATATCCCCTGGGAGTGTCATAACCAAGAATGCAGCAAGGCTCGTTGTTGTGCACCAGTTCTCATTTGAGTCAAGCTCAAAGCGGTGTTTTCAGGTTTTACCACTAGAAACATCTATGTCAGAGCCGCCTCAACCTGCTCGTATCTAGACATGGCTGTATTTCTTGAAAATCTCACAAAATCTCTACAACACCAAAATTCATGGAACTACTTCTATACTAACCTTCAAAGTCTATCTTTGGATAATGTGCTCTAAATATAGTTTTTCTAAATCTAGCATCAATGGTTTGTAATAAAATTCCACTAATACCAACTTTAACTCCCCAGCCCTAGTTACCCAGAGTCGGTGCATTATTACCTAACATTGTCATGATATAAAAATATCAAGTCTCGAAAGACCAAATAGTTTATTTTCATTGTAAATACTAGATACATTCATAAGTTTTACATTACATTATAAAATGAAAAACTACAACAATATAGTCTCTATATTCCTCACTAATATCCCAAAGACCATCCCTATAGTTCAGTCATAATATACTTCTTTGCCTCATGGGAAAAATAAAACATAGAAATGGGTGAGCTCAGATTCTCAGTAAGGATAGCAATATAGCGGAAACTTTTATAAATAAGTAGAAACGTTTAAGGCATTGTAAGACTAGAACAATTTTTTTTTAAACATGAACTTAAAAAGAAGTTGGAAAAGATAAAATAAAATAATGCATTTACTTATTCACAAGGATATTCTATAAGTCGAATAATCACATGCAATATCAATAAACTCTATCATAATGATAGAATGAATAATGTCAAACTTTATAACCACAAAGTCAAGGCTTTATGCCAAGAATAAAAATAAGATTTTATCATGGCCTTGTGAAAAGAAACTAGATTGTCTCATGAGAACTACAGATGCATCAATGAGCTAAAGTGGGCTCCACCCATCACTTACTAAGTCTAATGCATTCCTCTTATGGAAAGGTTTAAACATAACATAAACATTCGTATTAAAAATGACATACGAAATTTCAATACATTCTCTATAAACCATGAATGGTGTGAAAATAACACATCCATTGTCAAACATATCACAAAACCATCAATAAAATATGGATGTTTTGTATCCTAATAAATAAACTTCAAACAACCTTAAAATCCATCAAAGGATGTTGACAAAGATGAAATCAAAAAAAATTAGAGAAATATATCATTCTATATTGAGATAATTTAAAAGTCATATAATTATAAAATAAACATTTATTTTGAAAATATTCTTATAATCTTATAAGGGAAGCTTCAATTATTTTATAACATCAAAAAATATCCACACTCCACATATAAGTTAAAAAACATTCTTACTTTTATTTTTTCTAAAAGGTTATAATGTACCTAGTTTGGAAAACGACAGAAAGATTCCCTTCAAAGAATTTTATAAAAAGTAAAAAATGGGTATAAATTACATTAACCCATAGTTTTGTAAACAGTAAAAATGTGTTGGAATAAATTTTTAACAAACATGTATGTGGACGATAAAGAGGTCCCACTAGATACTCACGTAAAAACAAACTCAGATAATAAAAAGATTGTGAAATATACGCTTACCTTGTACATTTCATTGGTCGATGGTAGGTTAACCTTCTGTATAATGGTGAAATAATTGTTATTAAATTATACATGAACAATATTCATTAATATGATATCATATAGGATCTTCTAATATTTATTTGTTAATGATATTTCAGTAGTATCATCATTTAGGTGTTAATTGATTAATTTTCCTTATATGGTTGGTTATATAAGATATGTTTGTTATGGATAGGGTGTATTTGATTCATATACACAATGATATTATGTTCATGAACATTATTCATAATCATAAAATGAAAATTATTCTTGAATTATTATGATGGAGAATGAATCTCATCGCGTTCATGGAGACCATAATCAGGACGTAAGCACGAACAACAATATCAATATTTTGGTATTAAAATCGTATATAAATAGATTTTATATTGTATATAAATAATAATTATCATTTTATAATTTTTATTTACATTATTTATAATCATTATTATACCAATCCAAATGATGAAGTGTTTGAATAAAAAACTACACCACAACGTGGAGATGGTAATCCGTACATATGCACGTATGTCGACTTAGTCATTTATAGGATGAATAGAATAATGAATATGGTTGTACCATTTTTATAATAACAACATAGTTTATATAATATACTAGTGTTATTATTTTAGAATGTAAAAAGAAAATAAAGTGGAAGTTGAAGATGAAAATAACATGAAAGAGGAGACAAAATATTTACCTCTTCTTCGGGTTCTTCCATTTGATTTGATCAAAAGGGCTCCATAGATAGGTTTTATTAATAAAGCAAGGCCTCTAGGATGAAGGGAGGATAGTTGGGATGATATTTTGGCAGGGTTTGGTAGAGACAAATGGCATTAATGGTGTGAATTTGAGAGAAGGGGAAGTTCCATTTTATATGAGGGGTGAGGGGCACCTTTGGAAAAGATTGAAATATTATTTTATAATAAAATAATTTTCGGTTTCTAATGGATAAAAAATGAAATATTTAAATTATATGGTGAGTATGGGTTGATAACCTCTAAAACAATAGGTTTTAAATAGGGTTGGGTTACTATATTAACCATATAATTTGGATTTAACTCTTAATTAAATAGTTTTACATTTACCATGTCTCTTTTTATTTTTATATTATATGTTTAATAATCATTCAATAAACTTCCATGAGAACCCCAAATGGTTGATTAATTATACACCTATAATTATATATGTCTTTTTTAAAAAACAAAGATTTTTAGGATTATTATATCAACCAATAATATTGTATTTGTTTTAAAAACTCATTTATATCAATTTTGACATTATTTAATAATTGATTTTTGTTAAAGTCCTACCAAAATTATTACTTCGAAATAAATAAATTTAATCAACCCTATAATGTAATATTAACCTATAAAATTCGTTAAATTCAATTAAAGTCCCAAATTAGATTAATTTGGATATTTAAAATATCAATTATATTAATCATTCATTAATATAGTAATTACTACATCATCATTGTGTCATAAATAAATTTTATTATTTAATGTATAAAAATTATAAATAAAATACCATTATGTAATAATTTTTTTATAATTCTAATTAATATTTATAGGTGAATTTATATTGTTTGTAGACTTATATTAAAAATGTTTTATTTATTAAACATTGAATTTAGCTCTTTAAACTATTCTTTAAATAATATTATAATAAATGACTTAATCTAATCCAAGTGGACCAAAGGGGATAATATTTTATTCATAAGGTTTTTTTGTCAAATTACACTTATCCAATTGAATTATTAAATGTTTTAGGGTAATTATGAATTCATTTTTACCTTTAATTACCCTATTTACTTGTAACTGTGGTAAATAAAGGAAAAAAGTTACTATTTACCAAAAATTATATTCATCTTATTGAACAAAAATTTACTTACCGATATAAACCGTGTCTCTGAGATTTGTGAAAATCAACTCATAGATGCTGTAAAATTAAGTTTTATTCAAATTTACAAATGCTCCTAGGAGGTGTGTAAAAGACGGTAAAATGTTCGATAAAATTTTATATATTTAAACTTATAATAAAATGACTCCTAGGAATTAAGTTGAAAATATATAGTTATTATGTTTATATTTTGATCTAAAATAAATTAAAATAAAATAACTAATTATTTAAATAAAATGTTGGTTTTAAACAATAACTGAGTGCTCTTCAATATTAATCAAAATTTTAATGTTTTTAGAAAAATACCAAAAATTCACCCGAAGCTAATTTCAATATTCCAAATCCAAAAATAAAGTCCATTTTGAAAGATAAAATTTATGAAATTTCAAAAAGTGGGTATTACTATTCATAATTTCTAGTTTTATTGGTCACGGTGTGTTAGAATCTCGATGTTGTGTACAATGCAAGATATTGCATTATTCGATGGGAAACATACCATGGAAGCATGAGGTGTTACAATCACACTCCATCTATTATATTTTTCCCTTTGCCTTTTAGATCTTAATCAATTCCTACCATCAGCAAGCCTCTCCATCTAGAAGATAAACGGCCATAGGAAACATATCCATCCTATAATAGGGACGTATTAAAAAGATATTCTAAATTGAGTTGACCAACTCTTCTAGGAATTATGGATCAAAATAACTACAAAATATCGGTGGACAATTCCACATAAAAGAATAGAAATCTAGTTGTTCCCTAATAGTTAATTGATGATGTATCACATTATCCAAGTTATTATCCATATTCTGAGATATATGGGTAAGAATCCCAATAAAATTTTGAACTCCACATTCCAAAGTAATGGGTATGTAAATCGGGCAATTTTTTAATCTTCCTTCACATGGGTTGGTGTCCTAGTTTCTATTAGTTACCAACATTTTCTAAAATAGAAAAGGTTGAATGAAAAACTATGTAAAAAACTCATGAATAAATAATTCACCCCTTTTTTAGATTAACATTAAAGGTATATTTTGTGGGATCTCTATGTTTATCATTTTTAAAATTCAAAGTTCCTTGGATTTGTTACTTATACATTCTAATACATAGGGATTTCAGTAAGGTTCTTGAATCCTAATTCCCAAATAAACTAAACTGCGTTCTGATACCAACTATTACGAAACTACATTTTCATACACTACTATTACATAATTTCAATTATAGAAAACATAATATTTTTAAAAATCCAGGTTACCATGTTTTAGTTTCTTGGGAAAACTAGTACCACAAAAACCATTTACATAATTAAAAAAACATATACCTAATTATTTCTTCTCTAGATTCATATTTCCCTCGTGTTCTCTATCATATAAGTATTCACATGTAGATATAAATCAAAAACTAATGAAAAAAAATACTAGTAAGAGGATAGATAAAAACAAGAATCAATATAGAATGGGCGAGGATAATCGTCATCATCTTAACATATAAAAAAGGTCTTTTCCAAAATCATAAATGTAAGCATTATATAATTTCATGGAATTTGGTAATTCATAGCAATGTAACACCATTTCATAGTGGTCAAATACGAAACAAAGTTGTGAAAAATGATATAATCGTGTTTAGGGATATTTCAGTTTATCTCATGTGATACATCACACCACCCAATTTATTGGAGTGCTATATAATTCCAGGAGAACCTGTCACATCAAATCATCTAAATGACTTATATAATTTCAGGCGCACCCATCATATCATAACATTTACATTATCTATCATGCCATATATAATATATTTAAATCATGGACATAATATAACACATGTACTACAATGGTCTTTATTTAATAATGAATAAATTAATAAACTTTTTAGTTACCCATATAAAAAGGGGAAAACATTCTTTGTATCCATTTATCTTGAAGAAGAAATGATATCTTATGAAATAAAATATTTGTTTGTAAAAAATATTTCTTCTGAAAAAATCAATGAAATTTTCATAAAATGATATTGGAAACATTTATATCCAAAAAAAAATGGAATGGAAAAATATCTTATATTTATATAAAACAAATGTGGATAGATATCGAAAGTGGATGGAAGAGAGAATCCCCAAAGGAA
This sequence comes from Viscum album, assembly GCA_963277665.1. NCBI lineage: Eukaryota > Viridiplantae > Streptophyta > Magnoliopsida > Santalales > Viscaceae > Viscum > Viscum album. The sequence goes on from OY728128.1 coordinate 476,444,393, forward strand.
GAGTGATGGGCTTAAGAATTACCCTTACATTATGTCAGAATTCTTTCTTCACATCAATATCCGAGATAATAAAAATAATTTCATCAATTTAATAATACATAATCCTTTACACATTAGTGTGACTAATTCTAGTTTTATAATATTCATTTATAAGATTTTTTATGAGTTAAATAGTTCTTTTTCATCATTCAGGAGTGATGGTTTTCTTGTTTTCATTATCGATTCACTTTTATACAAGTATATAAATTAATGTACAATTGCAATAATTCTCCAACACAGAAATTATAGGATATTAATGGTCGTAAAGATGTTTTATTGGTTATATATATCATTTCTAATAGGTTACTATGATAAATACTTTGAGAATACATTAGTTATAGTCATTTAGATTGTTACAGTGATTTTTATCACAACAATCACAATTTGTTAAGTCATTTAGTATTGTTCAAATATGTTACCACAAGAACATAAAATAAAATTATAACGTAAACATTAGAATCTATTTAAACCATTAATTTTTTTTACTAAACAGAATTAAAGGTGGTAATGGAAATGAAATCTTGTCATCCATGAAGGTGCTAAATCAACAACTCACAAAGGATGCATTCATTTTATAATTAAAAAGAATATGAGAAGGGGTTGATGGTGAATTATTCCCTCAGAATAATAAAATTAAATTATATTCAAATTACTATAGTTATCACTCCACTGGAATATAGGTAGGTCTGGATATAATTAGAAATTAAAATAACCTAAAAATAAATTAAAATAAAATAAAGAAGAATTTACCTCCTGAAACCTTCTCAATGAGAACCTCTTTGGGAAAAGGGTTTGATATTTTGATGAGATGAAGAACACATGGAAGTTAGGGAAGTGTTTCTAAAGGGTATTGGTCAGAATTTTGAAAACTCTCCAATATTTGTAATGTGTTAGGAGAAGATTTGTTGATGGGTGGTATTTATCGTGGATGAGAGGCGTGTTTTTATCTTTATTTTATTCATTAGTTTAATATATTGTCTCCTATCTATGAATAGTTTGAGAATTATCACTAAAATTATTAAAATAATGAAGAGTAGTTAGAGATTTTGGTTCAAACCTATGTGATGTCTCATGGAGGAGTGTATTTAACGTGTACTGTATATACACCTTAACTTATCGTATTTTACAATTCAAAAATATTAATGTATTTTAGAAAAATAAAATAAAATCAACGTATCAATTTTCAACCAGAATAATTCAAAAATAAACAATATTTTATAATCATAATTTTATTTGTTTGATAAACATAATTTTTAATAAAAATCATCAATTACATAGAAAATTATGATTTTAAAATTATAATAGATTTTGTAACACATTAAAAAAATTAATTAAAGTCTCATTAAATTAAATCATAATAATATGACTAAAAACTTATTTTATTAATCAATTTTATGAAATTAAATTTTCATTTATGTGATTATATTTATTGTAAAATTATAAATAAACATTTATGTGTTATAATAAATCCAACACTTAATAAATATTTTTTTAAAAAGATATTTCCTTAAACCATGATCTAATTATATCATATATTAATTTATGAGATACCTAAATATTATATACAGTTTAATAGATGATGTTACTATTCTATTGGATGAATAACTATTCATAATTGCCACATTTCTAATCCAAATTTCAAATTACTATTCTATTGTGACAGGTTCCTTAACATCTAGAAATACATCTAATTCGTTCATTATTATTTTATAGTATTTTTATTATGTTATCAAGGTGATTTTATGTGTTTTATACTATATGATATAATTATAAGGAGGTAATTTCCATTGATAAAATTTGGGGTCATTACACCTAATGTTCCAAATATCTCTTGGATTATATCGAAATAACATCAATAAAGACTAACAAAATATTTTCATAGTAATATCTAAATATTGTATTCATTATGTCCATGAACATTTATGGAGAATTAGTGAGCCCAAAGGGAATGAATTTGAACTCATAGTTTCAATAACTCATTCGAAAGGATGCCTTCAAAATAAATTCCTTCTTTACTATTAATTTGTGATATCCCTGCCAATGGGACACCATAGAGAAATACTTTCCACCACATAATTGATCAAAAAATTCATATATCCATGGATGTGGGACCTTGTTCTTTATCATTATTTTATTTATCTCATGATAATAAATATAGAGGTTCAATGTTCCATATTTTTTCAGGATTTAGAGGACTAGTGTACCCCCTGGTGAATAATATGGGCATATAAAACCCTTGTCACGATTCTCTTGTAACTGCTTCTACTATATATCCAAATCCATGTGGACATCTTATATGGTTACTTAGATATTATAATATATACATGAATAAATTCAATTGAGATATTAAAATCTTAGTTAAGAGGAAAAAAATTCATAGGGGTATAAATCAGTGTAGTCCCTCAAAATAGGAATTTCATCTAGCAAGATTCTCTCCTTTATCTCAATATTTTGAGCTAGATATGAATTTTCATTAGGAAATAATATCCACACAAGAAATGATTGAACCAAAGTGTATCCATCATCTTCCGTAATCTTTTACATAATTATAGAATACCCTTAGGATGTGTAATGTGATCTATTTTTTTTTCTGATAGTTGATTTTTTATTATTATTGACATATCAAATCCATGCCCAATATAGCCTGAAACTCCCTGAAGATAAGTAATAAAATATTTTTTTTGATTGTTCAGTTCAAACATATTAACTAGGGAGGATTAATACAATTTAGATTCAACAATTTTCCCATTTTTTATTCCCAAATATAACTCATCCTATATATTTTGATGTTGTGTTTGAATTGTTCTACCAAACTTTAAAGATATCAAAGAATTCATAGAACTAGAATCAAATAGAAAATTTTATATTCTTGAATTAATATACAATATAAAATCCCCACTTAATTGACATTATCCATTCCAATAGTAGTAATGTAAGAATCATTATCTATCTCCTTTTGATTTAGAAGTTGTTGATGCTGATTACCCTTGAGGACTCAATGTTTGGTGAAATAGATTCTATAGTTCACTTTCTTCCTACCATTGAGTCATTGGAACATGGGTGGTGAAATCCATTCCACTACCAAATTTTACATCTTCCTCATTTTTCTTCAATATTCATGAGAATGGCGGCCTTCTCTCCCACACTGGAAGCAGTTCCTCATACATTTGAGGAAATTATCATGGTTCTTCTTCCCACATTTTTACATATTATTGGTTGAGATTTCATTCCACCATTTTAATTATATACCCCTAAATTAAAATCCAGATTTTTTTATTATCTATATAACCATAGGTCCATTCTCTAAACAACATCTCCACTTTCAACGCACATTAGAATGCTTCTTTATAACTCCAAATGTCACGAATTACTATGGCCTTTGGAAGGCGTTGGTTTAAACCACTAAAGTATCTATCTATTTTATAACAAGATTTTTATAAAAACCATATAGAGAACCTTTACAGATAGGTGATATTTTCATTGTAATCTGTGATATATTCACTATTATCAGCCCTATTAATTCTCATTCAATATTCATATTAAGAGTTTGACGGAAATACTTGTTTGCAATTATTTTTAGAAAATCAATCCCCGAAATATTTCCAATTTCATAAATTGTATTGTGTTCTTAATAAACACCCAAAATTGATCATCTGATCCATGTAAATGATAAACAACCTGAGTCACCTTCTACATCTCAGAATAGTGAAACACAAAAGAGATCTTCTCTATTGTGTACACCCATAATTATGTGACTCTGGGAACATAAGATCCACTAATATTTGGAGGTAAATTACTCATAAAAGTCTTTATATCCTATTTTTCACTATTATAGGAATGATTATATTCCACATTATTTATGTTATTGTTCATATCTTGAAATAGTTAGGTAATCACAACCATGAAATTTGAACTCCCCCTCTCTTGGCATTGAGGAATTCATTTTTGAATTCACTGCATTGTCTCTCTAATTGGTTATTGGAATGATATATCCTGGATCCAACCATTTTATAAAATATATAATGTTCTGAAAAATGATAAGTCAATAAGTCGGGAAAAGATAATTACATTATTTTTCTATTTTTATTTAATGGAATATCTTGTGGGATTCATATGATTATCATAAATCTCTGAAAGATTATTGGGTTCTTTTCATTTTCTTAATCTCATTATAAGAATATTCATAAAGGTTCTATAAAAAAATTCGATAAACAACTAAAATATTTTATAATTCCAACTATAGCATCCCAGCATTCCGTAAATGATTATATTATCATTTTAATGTTATGAAACATTAAATCATTTCAAAACTAGGATTAAGGTTTTAGTGTCATTTGAAAATTAGAACCAAAAAAATATTTACATAACAATTTGGAAACCATATTTAATTATATCTCTTGTATCGTCTTTTTGGACCTTGTTTTCTCCTTATTTCATGTATTTTCTCAAGGATGTACATCAAAAGAAGGGGTGTGCTAAATGACCATTAATACGATGAATAAATGTCATGAAACGTGGATGAGAATAAAAGTCATCATCCCAAAATAAACAATGAAACATCATCATAATAATGAGAGGAACCATTAGATAATTTCATGGAATGTGTCTATGAATAAAAATGAATCATCAGGTCATAGTTGTTAATAACCATGCAGAGTTTTTAACAAATATAGTATCATGTTCACAAAAAATATATGTGCATAACAATAACATGTTAATTTTGAACAAATATAGAATCATTTTTCACACATAATTCACATTATCTCAAGATATATATATAACATAATCCAATACATGAGAGCATTATAAAATTTTGTGTGCACCCATCAAATTAGTAAATTTATAGAATCATGCATACCTCATAGAAAGTATATCAATCATAGAAATTAAATAACCTAATAAAAGTAAATTAGTTTAATGATAATTTCATAGATAATACAATAATTTAAAAACATTATGGTCCCCAAAATAAAAACATAATTTGATACATGGAATTATAAATTAATTTTAACATTTCTATTATGGAAGATACAATAACCTAATTAAAGGAATTGGGTTCAATGATCCCCATACCTTATGTCTGAATTCCTTCTTCACTTTAATGTCCAAGACAATAATATTATATTAAAAAAATTATAAATCCATAGACTATTATATAAGTATTTTATTAATTATAATTTTATTAAGATCCTTTATTGGCATTTTTATGAGTTATTTTGTTCAATTTAATCTTTTTTGAGTTTTCATATTCTAGATTTTCATGATCGGTTCACTTATATACATGTATGGAAATCATTTTAAAAAGAAGATAATTTTCCACAATTGAAATTATAAATTATTAATGAACATCCATCAGATTAATCGTTCTTATATAATATTTTATTTTAAGATACAAGGATGATTCATTTGAGACAAATTTAATAATATATGTTTAGATTAATTTGGTAGTTTTAAAACACAAATAACATGTTTTTTTATAATTTTATCATATATATATACGATAGTTACACATCATAATAATGGTTATATAATAAATTTGAAAATATTTTGAAATTATTATAAGGGTTTTAATATCATACTTGAAGTTCGTAATTGAAATGGAAAAATTCTCATGCTTAAAAGAGATAAAACAACACCTAATGGAATATGATTCAATTTTTATAATGATAGGGAGATGAAGGGGGATTCATGATAGATTATTACATTAATATAATAAACTTATACTATATATAATTTTATGTAGTTATCATTCCACTTATATAAGAGGATATGGGGAGATAAAATGAAATGACAGTAAATTAAATTGTAAAAAAGATGATTTTACCTCTTGAAATATTCTCCTTGAGAACCTCAAATGGGATATTGGTTTTTCTATTTTCATGAGACCAACGACTCCAAGAAATGGTTATGGTTATTAGGAAGAGGAAATGGTATAAATTTTATAATATTCATTTATTTTTAGTTTTGAGCGGTAATGGTGGTTAGGGGATGCATTTTTTAAGGGAGGAGAGGGGTGTTTTGTCATTATCCTATTCATTAGTTTATTATTGAGGTCTAGAATATGATTGGTTTGAACCATATAAATAAATATTTAAACCTAATGAATGATATTTTGATATTTCTTCTCTTACATCATCCTTAAATCAACAATGACTAAACATGAATGGCGTTAACTTATATCGTAAATTATCATATTTTATTAATCACTTAAAATTATTGTAATTTTTAATATCAAAAAAATTCAACATAACAATTTATAAATTTTTAGAATTAAATATTTACCTCTAATTTTATTTATATAAATTAAAAAAATATGAAAAATTTTATTTTCAACTAAAATCATAATTTATTCATTAAAATATAATTTAAAAACAATATGTGACGTCAGGACACTTTAAAATATTAATTACGATATAATAAGGTTATTTTAAAATCATAAAAAAAATATGATTTTATAAATCTATTATATGAAAAATAATTTTCCATTAAATCATTATAATTCATATGAAATATTAACTAAAAATCTATGGTTTACAAAAAAACCATCACTTAATTTATCCTTATAATACATTTATTTAAATATTCAAGGATATAATTATATCATATTTCATTTATGATATGTATAAATTTTATTTATAATTTCCTTTTTGTGGTTACAATTCTATTTACCATATTAATATTCATTATTATCATATTACTATTACAAGGGTCAACTTATTATTCCTTTGGTAAAGCATCAATAATTTATTTAAATATCACTTATTTCATTATTCTATTATGAGAATAAATTTTCTATTATGATCATAAAATAATAAGGGATGTGCCATTGATAAAATTATTTGTTACCAGAGTGTGAGATGTCATGCTTGACACTCAATATAGCAAGTGATCCATCATGTAATCACACAATGAATGGGGTGTGGCACATATATACTATCCAACATTTTTTAAATGGAGTGATACATCATGATTAACACCCGATATAAGGGTGTGTTATACCACCATGCTCAAAAAGTCCCATACCATCGCATCACAACATTTATAAGGTGTATAATAATTATAATCTCTGAAAATATGAAATACCTATCAACTATCAGGATTATAATCATATATATATATATAAGTAGTATTCATGATTATAAAAAAACACATGAGGAAATACCTCTCATATTTCCCATTAGTCAGGTTCAATTTCCATTAATGCATAATATTTCATATTAATCATTTAATTATTCATAAACATTAAGGATGGACATACAATCCTTTGACATCATTTTTTAAACCAATTAATTAAATTGATTTAAGTAATCCATCATGTATAAACTATTACATGTTATCCATTTCATTTATTTAATGTCTGACATTCCAAATTTCATAATTCTCCCCACATTGAATTTATACCATTAAATAAATAATGGGTGGAAATTCTAGTGATGTGGATCAAAACATGTTAAGGGTGACATGGTAAACATGGAAGTTTCCTATTGAAAAAATTCCATCAATAGGTGACCGGACTCAAAAGATATACCCTTTATGTATCCAATAATTCCATATAAAAGTTTAATTAAATTGAGAAGCCAATCCAAAAACCAATTAGGTATCCAATTAATTTGAAAAAATTTGTCATTCTGGGAATGTCCTATTTGGAACACCCAATAGGTGTCTATAGGTGTGGTAAACATCGTATGAAACAAAAAATAAGGATCAATATATATATGATTTGAGACAATGATAAAGATAACATGACTAACACTATATAATTTGGATTCTCATAAAAAGATAGTGTGTGAAATAACATATTAAATTGGAAACATAATATATTAATGGGAAATGATGAGACCACCAACCTCGAGGCCATAGATGATGCCTCACTCAACATTCACCTCAAATTTGAAGCAGGTTAGGAGAAATCTGACAAATGGTCTTGCTCCATGAAAATAGGGAAAATGAGATTGATCCTTAAAAGAGGAATAGAATTGAAGGAAAACTTAAATATGATGGATGAGATGGAGAGAGATTCACAAGATTGAACCAATTCTCCAGACAGATCATAAAGAAACTAGATGGATAGGTTAATTCAATTCCATGATTGTGGAGTTATTGAGCTCAAATGCGTAAGAAGGGTTGTGTTGTCTACTGGTGTCAGAATAGAAAAGAAGAGAAATGTTTATAATATTAATAGAGGGTTATTTTGAACATTTCACAAAACATAAGCGTTATATAGCTTAGGAAAATGGGTTTTCAATCATGCACAAACCTTGAGAAATACCCTATATCCAAAACCCTTGATATCTATAATGACCATTTCCATTAGGCCGCATGGTTTTTCTAAAATCAAATGGATCCTGTTATAATTATGATTTCATCCAGACAGTTAAATATACCCATGTGACATGGGATTAATGGTCTAATATAACTGGACAACATCGTTATTTTGGCCCATTTTTGGGAACAATGGGCTCCCAACAAGCCCCAAACACTCCTAGAATCACCCATAGGCCTTAGTATAAACTAAAAAAATAGTATCCTTTGGATTTAATTTGTCAAAAATTTATTTATACATACACGAAAAGACAGATCATTAATTTATAATATTTAAAGCTCATCCAAAATAATGCCATTTTAATGATACAAGAAGAAAATTTTGATATTTTAAATGAACTATTGAATTTTTTAATGCTAAATAATATTATTTGGATTTAATAACTTATTTTAAATTTGATTTTGGTGGATCTTGAAATAAAAAAAATTATAATAGGTATGTGTCAGATTTTTAGATAGTGATTAATTTATTAGTATTTTTATAAGTAAATATATATTTCTCTATCTACTATAGGTTATGAGTATATATCTTATTATAATATATTTACTAAATTTATATGGAATATTATAAAATTATTTAAATTTTCTATTTGTATTAATAAACCCCATATTTAGTTTTATAATACTTATATAATTTATATTTCTAAAAATACCTTACGACATTCTATATCAAAGAATATCGATATTTGGATGCTTTTTATTAGAGATCATTTGAATCAGGGTGGAACGTTTTTATAATTTATCTCTCCTAATAATTATTTAGATGAAACAAATATTATAATTTTAGACTCTACTAATTTTTTCCAAAATTCAATTTGTGCTGCTGATGTTGGAAGATTAATTATTTTGACTTGTTATTTGTTTAGGGTGAGTTTATGCTAAATATTATTACTTGTTTATAAAATGTATGAATTTTTTTTAAATGTACATGTTTTTTATTAAAAAAATGGAGATATTATTTTTTCATGTACATGTATAAAATGATATTTTTTATTACATTTTAGTTTTTGTTTTTTAACAGTCTAAATCAATTTAAAAATTTTATGTAAAATCGAATTTTTAAAAACTCAATATACTTGATTATAAATATAATAAAAGTTGTTAGATTTCTTAAATTATAATTCCATTAAATGGATAAAAATTATCTTTAACTTTTAGTAAAAAATGAATAATTATAATTCCATATCTCAAAAGTTTTCATGTTTATTCAAAAATGTTACATGTTAAAATATAAAAAAAATATTTTTAGTTTAGGCTACATTACATTTTCATTCATTATTCAATTATAACAGGATCTATAATACTTGGATTATTAGAAAAATTAATCCTTTAAAAATAAAAAAAAATTATCTGAATTTCATTAGAATAAATGGATGTCTAAATTTTTTTTATGTGGTCTACCAAATGTTTAAAAATAATACAATAGTTCTACAATTATGGTGTTTCCATAATTCAAATTCATTTTTATCTCATTGATTACTGAATAAATGTACAATTGAATATGTCAATGTTTCATACATTTTAAATGTAAGATGTTTTTAAACATTTCATTGAACTACATGAAAATCAAAAAATTCTATTTACATACCTTAAAAACAATTGATGTACTGTAACAATATCAGTAGTGTTCAAATCATTTTTTTTACTATTTTATAATTGTATCTACTTTTATACATATTATATTTATTTGATTATATATTAATTGGAAGGATATCATAATTATATTCCATTATGAGTAATGAAATAACTTCTAATAATGTATATTATCTAGATTAAAAAATTAATGACGTATTAATATAATTAATTATGTGAAATGATCAAAAATGTTATTCTTCTCATACCTCCATGCTCTATCCTTCATAGAAGCTCCTCTAGATTCAATACCATATACTGCTCATCTATCTTTTAATGATAGCCTCTCCCTACTTCAAAAACCCCTATCCTAAAAATATATTTCACAAAAATGTATTTTAAATTCCAAATCCAATGGTGGATAAATAATATATTATCCAAAAAATATTATTTATTTAAACTAATGATGGATCTTCAAATTAAAACTAACGATAGATGAGATTCTTAAACAATGGTGGATCTATTTAGTTCTATAAATAATGGATTTTTAAATACTATTAAAACTCATATTTTATGTATACATTAGATAGACAATAAAAAAATGTTATATAAATGATACCCCAAACATTGGTAAAAAATATAATCATTTGTAGATAGAAATAATCCCAACATTACAACAAAATTCAACTAGATGGTAGATAAACATATAAGTACATGTAGGATTTATTTTTTTCACTAATGGTGGAATAAAATTTATTCTAGTTGTGGATAATTTTTCAATCTCAGCAATAGATAATTTAAAAATTATAATAGTATATCTATGATGGGAGATCTGTGATTGTAGATCTGTAACAACAGCTCATTTACAGTGCGACTCAATTGTAGAACCTAAATGTTATTAGATTCATTATACCACCATGTATTAATTTTTTCAACCTCAAGTAAATATATTCGACTTCCATGTAATAATTTCATATACCACCCACTAAAATGTGCTATGAAAATGTATGAAAATTTATGGTCTTGGAAATTAAAATTTAATTGTTCAGAATATTTTTCAGAACTATATTTTTTAAAATTTTAAATTATGAATTTTAAAATAAATATTATTTTAATTTTAATTTTTTATTTATTAAAAACATCATATATATTATATGGATTCCATGAATATAAATTTTAAAATATTTTAATAATCTATAATATATTTTCTAAATTATTATTCATTTATTATAGAAAGACTAATGTGATGTGTAATATATATTGTATTTCCTATATTATTTGTTTTTAATGTATCAAAAAAATTATTAATATTGTAAAAAATTTAAAATTTATTAATGTATTAAATGAATTACACTTATTAATTTTTATTTAATCAAACTATATTTATATGTTTTAATTGACAAGAAATATAATTGAAATATTTGTGTAACTATCAAACCTATTTTTAATTATTTATTTGAAATTTTGTTTTACATATTGTAATGGAATATATTGGAAAATTTTAATTCTATATTTAAATAATTTTGAATTCTCTTTTAGTTTTTGAATTCAAATTATAAGTTTATTTTTATTTTTATAGAGATAAATTTTCCCTCTCTTGAATAATGTTGAACTGTTTTACCAGTGGGATATATTTTTTAACATTGGACGTTCTATATTTAATATATTTTCAAGCATACATTAATGTAGTTGAACACACTAGATAAAATCCTTTACTCCATATTTCATCCAGGATGAAAATATATAGTTTTTCAATCAACTACGTATTCCAATGTCCAATGTGATATTTTGTTTCATCAACTAGAAATTCTCTCAAGTGATATAATTACAAATGCTTCGACTTCTACTACCCTAAAAATACCAACATAAGTAATTACAAAGATCTGGTACATGTTTATTCATTGTTCGCCTTATAAATTGGTAAATTATTTGAGTCTATAACACCACTTCTAATATCTCACATTCACCGATTTTTTATTTTAATAATTATACACGCAAAAGAATTATTATTCTTCTATTTTTTCGAGTTCTGACACCAGAGATACAAAGTTAGTACCATTTGAGTTGTTTCATCCAATACCTAATTTCAATGATGTAATTGGGTTTTGACTCCCCATAAAAGTGTTTGTGTTTCATGGCTACCCCTCCACTAGAAAAAGAATTTTATATTGTGTATGATTCCCTATTAAGAATAATGTTAGTGTACATGAATCTCTCAATATGTAGAGATGTATAATGATATATTTTTCCCACATTGGACATAAATACATAAAAGATCATTTATATGTTATTTAACCATTTCTATTCAAATTAACTATAATAATTAACCCAGATATTTAATTTAAAAAAAATATTTGATTCAATTTTTAATCTTGTATCCCCACCCATCTAGATTGTCTTCTATTACCCTATCCAACATAACAACATTTCAACCATATCAATTATAGGATAGTAATTGGTCTATTATTGGATCATTGGGAGAATTCAAATCCATGGGTACAAATCTTTATATAAAAAATTATAGGTCTACCTATCACCTCTCTAATAAAACTTCACCGCTTTTACTCTTGTTTTCACATCATTAATCCATTTTTAGTGTAGGAACTCAGGGATCCCTTAGAGGGGATCGTTGAATCAGAGTGTAAATTTTTTATTTTAATGTAATAGATCATATTCCCACATTTGTATGGACATGTTACACTTGTCTATTGGAATAGTTCAGAAATAAAAAATTCACATGAAAAGAGACAACACAAATGTTTTACTTGGTTCACCAATAAGGGCTAGTCCGGGTATCAAACACCAATAGTGTATCTGTCATGTCTGAATCCACTAAAATTTAATAAAAGTTAAATAATGAATTTCAAAAATAGTAAATCTATTCTAGTAACACTTCCATTACAATAAATTGGGATAATATAATTAATCCCTCAGAAAACATCTATCGACTCCCAATTTATCACTCCCACGGATGACGTATTAGTCAATTTATTGACATGAAAGAAAATTAATAGTATTGTAATTTTTTATTTTTTATTGTTTACAGAACAAGAATATTCTTGAACTATAATAAAAATTAATGCACTTTGAGAGCTATGTTAACTAGAAAACGTGGTTAAAAACTACCATTCCATACACTCAAACCATCATGATTCATCCTACCGCCATAGAAGAAAATGCCTTCATAAAAGACAGTAAGCCATAAGGGAATAATTCATCATTGTGAAGCACTAAATACATAGTCTCTTGGAAAAAAATCAATAATAATATATTCTTTTTGTGAAGATCATGTTTTCATTAAATCCATTTTAATAGAGCTCATCTAGATTCACAAAATCAATGAAATACTTGATTTTCCTTGAATAATTTTATGTCAAATGAAGTGGTGGAAGAATTATATTTATAATATCATATATTAATGATGCTCTCCCACATACAAAAAATTTATTAGATATTTTAGAGTCATATGAATCATAAAAATCCATTCATAAATCAAATTGATATTTTTCGTTGTTTTGAATATCTCCATCAAATCATCACACACTCGTGATGCTCAAATTATCATAATCACATTTAACACCATAAAATCATCATGAACATGCAAAAAAACAACATTGAGAAACCTAATAATTATGAAACCCATTCCATTACCAAATATATGATGGGTTTATTCTATAAAAAAATCCATCGTGATGCTATCCTATTCCTCCTGATTTTGAGCCCAATATTTGGAAAACACTAGTAAACGACGCCACCTTCAACACTATTGTCATTATTTATTATATGATCCAAATTTTTTTCCATGTCCATAATAATACTTTTATGGATTGAAAACAACCACAAACCAACTCCATTTCCAGCAAAAAAACAGCCTTGGTTCGAACATTTTGTTTGGATAATACCTTCCTAAATCACATCCCAACATCCCTCCCCTCATCCTTGAAGAATTGTTTTGGACTTTTTTTTAACATAGGGGGTATTTCATTATAAATCTAATGTAGAAACACAAATAATACCTAATGTGGAGTAATGAACATTTATTTATTTATTCTTCCACCTCTATCAATTATTATTATACAGTGTTGATATAATAACCACTATATCTTCCATATACTGAGATATTTTTATGTTAAGTGTCATGACCCTACACAATAGGGTTCAAGATACAACTAAACCCAACCAAATTTTATGGTCCGAGGGTGGTGACATATCTATAAAGGAATAACTATAATGGGATTCCTTTTCATCATATACCAGTATACACACACACCCAACCATCTCCAGGTAGATGTACAACGGATAAATAATAAAATATGAAATATATTGAAAATCAAACATTCATGTAAAACCTCTATAGAATAAAAGATTATTAATGATTAATATAAAAAGAAATAATTGAAAAATAATAACCCCAATGAAAATAATTCTCAATAACAAATATAATTGGAACATCAATTCTAACAGATCAATATTCTGAATCTCGATGCTCAATCCACCATATGCGGTCAAATGCACAGGGGTATCAACATTCTCATTTGTATTCACCATCGACCTATCTGTCATTTATAAATTAAATGAAAAACATGGTAGATTCCCATTCATGGATGATTATAAGCATACCCAGTTGGATACACTAAAAAATAAAGCGATAAATGTAAGAGACATGATAAGAAATGGAATATCTACCCCTTGTAATAGAAAAATGAAATCCAACAATAAGAATACAAATATATATACTAATTAAAAACTATGAGAGAGAAATGGGATCTACAAATCATATAAAGTCATCAGAAATGGGACTCTCATCAGTTTGAATGATCATAAAAATTCCAATCATCTCATTTGTCTATCCGAAGAAGATTCCATGTGGAGCCACACCATAAAAAAAATTCATGATCGATGGCCCAAAATATCTATGCTGGAGACCCATGCCATATAATTATAGGACGGTTTCCAAAAATAGGTATATAGAAGAAACATACCATATCATACTAGGAGGGCTCTACTATGTTGATACATTGAGCATTCATTCCATATACGAACACGATGGTTCCAATTTATTGGTAGAGGACCCATGCCCTATCTTAAGAGGATGATTCCATAATGGTGGAAGAGTAACATTATACTAACTAATATTGGTGGATCCCCTCTAGTGGTATAGGAACCATGAAACAACTCAATAATACTTTTCCACTACAGTGGTAGAGGAACTACACCCTTACACTATATGAGTGTTCCACAATATAGGTAGAGGACACATGTACTATTCCCGAAAAATGATTCCATTATAAAGATGGATAGTTTGAGGTCACATTACCTGACACCTTAGGAGGGTTCCACTCTATTGGTAAAGGAAATATGCTTTATCTGAATGGGAGGGTTCTACTTTGATGATCCTTTCAGATCAATTCTTTCATTATGTGTTTCCTAATGAATCATCACACTCATATCAACTCACATAGTATGTCAAAATACAATATGGTGGACACCATCACATTCTACAGGGAAAATGATCAAGAGATATTACATGAAGTACAATATATTATTCCAAAAAAGGGATATATGAAATGTATATGTTTCCAAATAAATCATGTAACCTAGTGTGTTAGGAGAACAACACGACATGTGGTCTTACGTTATTTTCTGGATGTGTCACTAATAATAACTGGATATCTATCCATATAGTCCTACACAATGTGTAAAGGGACATAAATGACTTCTCCATCCACCCCAGGTCATACCCATTACCTTGTAGTCTACTAAATGGTGTCTCCATCCTTATGGGGTTATCCCCACATCCTTTGGGAAATGTCTTTGTACCCTAGAAATGGGATGATACAAGGTATGTTAATATTTTTTTCCACACCTATGTAATTCTAGAGTAAATTTGGAGTCACCAACATTGATGCACACAGTTTGTGGGGGTCCCATAGTTTCTGTTGTATTTGACACAACTAAAACCCAAGAGGATGCCATAATCAGGTTATTACACTCGTTGTGTTCTTTAGACTACATTGAGTGTAGTCATGTTTTTTATAGAATATAAGTTTCATTCTATATGAAGTAAATTCAACACTACCATGATGATTTAAAGCCTTTGAACACCTAAAATCATTGTAATTCAGGTCAAGTAATCATTTTCAGATGTCTGTTGGCCATAAAGCAGATCCTGAAACACACACACAATGATTGTGCAATGCTATCACTCTTATGTTTCCATTTAGATCATTTAAATACCTCAGATAAATGGTATTAATTACTCTAATCAATAAAAGTGTCCAAATACATCCTCCAATCTCCCATCTAGACACCGCACAGGAATATACCCTAAATCCATGGCTGTGATCATGCTAGATTTCACCCGAAAATGTCAAACTGAAACCCCATATACCAATCAGTGATGATTAAAATGAATTATAGGGAGAATCACATAAACCAATCATGAAATTATAATTGGAAAAGATTACATGGATAAATCAAGATATTAGGAATATATGGGGTGATTATTCCTAGAACAAAATGTTAAATAACATAAATAAATTATATCCGATATATGGATGCATGAAAAGGCTCAAAATGAACATATAACAATGGAAGGGAATTGGAAATTATGAGAAATTGAATAATTCTATTGTAAATAATCATACGATGAGACATACCTTGAGATTATATCCTTTGAGGGTGGTGAATGATAATGAAAATGAATGATGAAGATACATTTCTTTTTTTGGTACCTCGATTCTCTTTGATCTGATTTTTTTCCTTTCTTCATCGCTAATGATGAGAGGCAGAGACTCTTCTCAATGTTCCAATGGTTATATGAAAAAAACTATTGATCTTCTAAAAAAAATGTGTTTATAAGAATTTTATAATTAGTTAAATTCATTTAAATAATTAATTTAATAATAAAATTTAATTTAAACTTCCCCTCCAATGGTCACGCTATAAGAACACCACACAATGATAAAAAATATGCCACTGTGAGGGTATTCCTCACATTTCATATTTAATGGTGGTCTCACATTCCTTCTAGAAACTTTATTTTTTAGATATTCATTTTTTTCAAAAATTGTGTCTAAAATATAATATATATGAAATATTTGTATAAAATTTTTTCTAGGTACATTGTCCTGCTGAATCAAGAATCGTCTCAACACCATACTATGAAATCATTTCTAGATATATTTCAAAATCACATAAGGAAAAAAATTGTCTCTAAATTATTCATTCATTTACACTTTTAATCTAAAAAAGATAAAAACTATGAAACATAGTTAGGATACTGAGTTTTCATTTAGATCTACCTTTTTATGATCTCTCTTGCATAGTACAGTACTACAACAACACATGAACTAAGGGGAAAATCAATCCATGTAGGGTCATCTCTAGTCGATCCTCGATAACATTTAGGTGCTCCATAAAATTTGAACCAACCAAAATGTATATCTCTCCCAAATCAATAATGTGTATAGGTTAATTCACATATCACATGCACTATCTCTAGAAAAACATACTATTTCCCACTTAACTTAATCTAGTATAAGGGTGACCTAAAGTATATCACATACAGAGCCTCTAAACATTCTATATCAAAAATTGAGTGGTATATATTATTATACATGATCTCTACTAATGGAATTGATCATCATATCTCTATCCAATATATATCTTGAAATCTCTATACATGTCCTCTAGTACATGTATAGTGGACACTATTTTCCATTATACCTATGGGTGAATAGTTTTACTCATCCTCATATGGGTCCTCAATTCCCCAAACATGCTTCTCTACAACCATGATATAAACTATAAATCACGATCATAGACAATCGTCGAGGGAACCCTATTAAGGAGAATGATCTTTTGTATATACAACTAACAAAACACTCCACCAAACACTTCTCTCTGATAGAATGTATGAACTATAAATTCATAAGTCAGTCAATTATCACATAGAATAATGAATTATCACACTTTGTCTATAGAATTCCGATCATGAATTCCTTGTGTATGTTTTCTCATTTAAAATCTATGATCTCAATGGGATGTAAAAAAAACATTCAGGACACGATGATAAGACTTCACCTACTGATATGTGAGACACCGTGAGATGAACTCATCCACACTTTATATCATTCCATCCCATGAAAACTACAACTAATGTTACATCAAAATCATAAACACAATGGGATGTAGATCCAATATAAATGAGTTATACTCCATCACCACCGCCTATTGTATCATGAATGGGACCCTCACACATCCACAACAAAGTATGACATGATTCCATCCTTCAAAAAAATCCAACCGGTGGATCTCTTTATGATATCTCTTTTTGGAATACTTCATAGAAAATTTCTCCCAATAGGGAATCTCTCACATTATGGTATAAGTGAGGAGTCAGCACTATCAAAAAAATGAAAAACTACACCCTCCACCTCCACTATATTCATCTATAAGGTCACTAACTACACTGATGCCTCATATACTAAATGATCCTAGGATATCCTATTAAGGGAATCTGTCACGTCATTTCCCATCACCATCATATATAAAATCTCAAAGTAATTATCTTATATGAACATAAAATAATTCATTGGTCTCAGGTTTAGTCTCTCTTCTTGAAGAAATACCTAAGACTTCAATCATATGAGTGATCTAAAAAGTGATGTCCCAAAATAGAGTGCATCAAAATACTCAGAGCGAAGACTACCACAGGTAGATTTTGGTCATGATTTCATAGTTATGATCATAGTATATCAATGGCCATTACCCAAATGTGATCAAAATTTATCTCTATATCAACATGCATCCTTGTGTAGCTCTAGAAAAAAACAAAAAAACAATAAATATTTCATTACATCCTCTGGTAGTCTCAAAATATGTTCACACATCAGCCTTATCCTCGACTCCTTAAAGGATATCTAAAACTATTATATCCAGGTAAAATGATTTCTATTCCGTATTAGGGAATTAAAAGTGGATTAAATCCTACATATTTATACCAGAACCAACATATATTATCTCACCAATCCATGAAAACATTGGACCAGTGATACACTCTTGGTTGTATCCAAAGAAACGAGTAACATTATCTTTTCTAGGTGCACATATAATCCATTCTTAAGAATGAAAATTCCCTAAAAGAGAACTGAAAGGATCCAGAATTGGAACATTGATAGCATACCATAATGCTGGTGAACCATAAGAAATTATCGTACCATCATTATGTGATTTGAATTCACCTCCTCTAACATAGAGTGTTTGATTATGCCATCAATAAACAAAATGAAAAATCTGTCCAATTATGGTTGGAAAAAAAATTAATCATAGTAATTAACATAATGGGAGAATTTTTAACACTAGATTAAATAACTAGGACCTCCTAGTGTCTATAGAAAAATAAGAATTCCAATTTTAGAATATTGGCCTCATTAACTATCAACTGGTGGAAGCTAGACCTGAAATCAATCATCGGAAACCATGTCATGTCTCATAACTAATTAAATAGGTAATCAGTACTTAATAAGGGGTATTTAAATTTAACATTACCTTATTCAGGTGATGATACTCCACACAAGGACGAAATCCCCCATCCACCATTTTCATTAACAACACTTGAGGTACCTATGGGGACACACTGGTTCTAATAAAACCCTTCCCTTCAATGTCCTCCAATTTCTCCTTCAGCTCCTAGACCATGTTAGAAACCATATGATATGCCACATAATATATAAGAGTGGTCTCAAGTTTAATATTGATTAAAATTCATATCTCACCTTAGATGTAGTATTGAAACATCCTTAGGAAACAAATCTATATAACGCTCCGTGACTAAAGGAATCAAGATGCCTGATTTTTCTATTATTTCATGGGATAAAATCACCAAATAAAGGGTAATGGAATGAATCCTCATACACAAAAAAACACTGATACAATTATGATATCTCATTAACCCACAATGTAAATTAATATCCCAATAATGTGAAGGAATCTAACTCTTTTGTGGTTATAGTCTATCTGGTCTCGTAATATGGACAAAAATCCATACACAAGATGATGATATAAGGTTTCATCTTGAGGAAAAAAGGTCCCATGTGAAACCCTCTCTCCTACAAGATTACTCTCAAAGTATGCTTAAACATGTATCAAAGAATAATTCCCTATTGAAACATCCAATAAATGCTATTGGGATAACATCTGAACTAGGAGCTCCATCTCTCTCACCATGAGTAATGATATGAAGTGATGTGTTTCATCTTTGTCTACCAGTGTTGAATGAATAGTATAATAAAGATAGATCATACAATAATCATCTTGTGTTCACCTTTTTAATATGAATCCATATCCCATAGCTTGCCTTATCCAAGACCCACAGCTCCCTCATCATGATATCGAATGCCCATATGTGGTGATGGAATAAGCTCTTAATATATTCAAACAATCATAGTTCCTACATATTGACCCACCAACTCCTCTGTTAGATCCTCCTCCCTAGGGGTCACACTAACCTTGCTTGGGAGATCTGTGATCCGGACACTACCTCTATTGTGGTAGTACATCCTCTATCTTCGTGCCATCTTCATCACGATCATTCAGGAAACCAAATGTCATGTTATTTCCCCCATTACAAACTTTTTAAAAACATGTCTTGTATTCCCTAGTCCACTACAGTTCCCAATCCCACATAACACATGTCAGATTCTTGTTATGAAAACATATCATACTCCATGATCCTACGGACTGGTGCCTACTGACTGTTATAGAATACTCAACCCTAGGATTACCAATGGTAGTAACAATTGCATGGAATTTATCTGACATGAAGATAACCATCACCATTAAATTCTCCAAAACACTAGCATAAGTTGGAATGGAATTGGATTCCACTCAGGCATAAATTGCTTTGAGTATACCCTTATCAACCATCTCTAATCAGAAGTATCCATATTGAATCATATCAAAAGAGTATCGTGAAAGAAATTTGAGCCTCACAACGTGATGATAAATTGTCATACCTTCCTAAGACAGATCTAGTATCTCATGAATCTAAAATAAGTGTACTAATTTTGTGTGGTACTCTTTATTAAACAACTTCATTAATTCATTCCACAAGAGCATTGCCACATACTATATCTACAGTAATAGACTCCTCCAATCCCAATATTCTATATGGAAAAGACTAAATTCCTTGTAAACCACATAATTATCCAGTGAATGGATAATCATGAAAATATAGATAAATAAACCAATACAATCCTCCCCGTCTTAAGACACTATCTCACCTACGATCCCCAGAATCCTCTAAAACTATAACTCACAGATTGCGCTGATCATGTATGAAACATCAGCATACACTTTTGGAATAATATACTTCTCAATACATGGGGGGTTCTACTATAATTACTCAGATTTTTGCATTTATATTTTCAGAAAATATTGAGGAACATTATGAGATCATTCCCTAAGATAGTGTGCGATTCTCATGCCTCATATTCCTGGAACAATTGTTTTAGAAATGTTATGATTTTAATAGAAATCACAATTCACTTTTTTTTAAATCGATATAATTTTCAAATGATTTCTTGGATTATAAATCATAGTTCACCTTTTAGCTCATAGCAGTGGCTTCACCATAGGAATAACGTAACATTTGTTGTTGTGGGTAATCTTTAGAAACAGTCACCAAGGGTTTAAAAGAAAATAAAATTATTAAATAAAAATAATTTCATTTTTGAATACTAATAACTCCTAATCATTATCATTGAATAAAAATCCGAGATCACCATTGAGTTTATGGGGGTGGGGGTTTCTAAGGTGTGGTATAACCTTGAGTGGAACGGGTCGAGGGTGAAAGTTACTATTATGATGTTAACTACATTATAATATTTAATAAAAATATTTTATTTTATGTTACATGTTTTATAGAGGTTTCTTTTTTCTAATAATCCATTTCATAGGAATTCAGGGTTGTTGAAGTAACCCTAGAATTAACCTGAGGCGTGGAGAAAGATGATATCTCCCGGTGAGGAACATAGGAATATTGGTGTTCGAAGATTACATATACCACTGTTATTTATGAACGAAATATCTAATAACTAATGTAGGTTGTCGATCTCTTCATGATTTCATTTCCCCTTCTCAGAATAAAATAAAGAACATGGACTAACCCCCAAACATATTGATCTATGGTTTCATCAATCTTTTGGGATGGATAATTATAGTGGGATTAAAGAGAATAGATCTTGGTGATTATTATACTATTGTTTTATTCATAATTATTCAAACATGAAAAGATTAGGAACAACATGCACAAGGCAGAGATCCATTCAATGGTTTTTCGTGTGCTTTATCTCTCTACTAAATTGATCGCATTCTTCATGTGTTCATTGTCATTTTGAAACAATACATGAGAAATACATCAATGGGCCCATGATCTATTCTAAAAAAAACAATGACTGAATGTTTTGATCCACAATGACATTGCAGAGGTGCAATGGGAGTGCATCAATCAAGAAGAGGCATGTAGTTGAGGGAATGACGAATGGTGGGCAGCCGATATGGTGGCTGCGGATGAGGGAATTGTGCAGCCCAGTGGAAGGCCTATTTTGGGGGGGGGTGAAAAGCCTCAGTTGAGTGGGACCACACTGTATGAGGAGACCACTATGGAATTGGATGAGGGAAGAGGATTGGAGCCATGATAGGAGGTTGTGGTGGAGGAGGTGGCAGGACACTGCTTCGAGGCTGCATCGGAGGGATACCAAGATGTCAGGGAGGCCATAGGTAGCGACCAACATGTGGTTGTGGTCCATGTGGAACATGTGGTAGTGGAATATGTGAGAAAGGGGGCTGGGAAATAGTTTCAACAATGTGGATTGTGGTGGAAACATTGAAAAGGAGAAGATGAGTGAGCCTTGTGCTGAAGGAGCCAATTCGCAGGCAGCATGCACGGCTGGAGAACATGGCTAGTTCAAGACGGCCTAGACCAACTAGGCCAGGTCGGTTTAGGTGAACTGGGTTGGTTCGGTATTTCTAGGTCGGGTTGGTTAGACCTGGTTGAGTCATACCAAGACTGGACCTGAACATTTTTACTAAATTATCAATATCTTTCAAAACATGTTTCTGTTTGATGATCCATTTATGATGTTGTTACCTTTGTGATGAGTCGGTCATTTCAAGTTACTCTATGTGTGTATTTGTGTAAATTGGTTTATGACCTAATGGCTTGAGTAGTAGGTTCTCTTGGAACAAGAACACTATGAGCAGAATCTTGCAGCTGGTTGTGACTATGTGACTTGGCGGACAACTTAACCCATCGATGCAATGTGATCCATGACACTCCATGTTCTATCAACGCTCAGTGTGCCATCGACACATTGTTCCCCATAATCACTATGTCTACCATCTATGCTCCATGTTCCATCAATGTCCTGGAGTCCATCACAACTCTAGGAGCCACTAGTGCTCCGCATACCACTGACACTACAAACGCCATCGACGCTTTATACTATATTGATGGTCTATGCTCCATCAATGTTATGTGATCCATTAACACTTCTGTGTCATATTTATTAGGAGATCTATAGACAACAACAATAAACCCTTATCTTTTTTATTTATACTTATACATGTGTGAGCTGACCATATTTATTGTACTTCGTGGGTTTCCTTTGTGATGTACTTCGTGTGTTTCCTTTCTGATGTACTTCTTGTGATTCATTTATAATTTACTTCATGTTTTTTCTTTGTGGTATACATAATTTAATTCTTAGTGGTGTATCTTTTTGGTTTTGAGGTCCCAACATAGTATTTTTTTACTCATCCCTCCATGGGATATACACCTAGGTGTTGTGTCTTGTGTCCTTTATCGATGCTTTGATGGGGTTACTGGTTGACCGATGCCAGGTAGTTCTTGGTGAGGGACCCAATAAATGAGGTTTAGTTCAGCGACTTTAAACAACTATTCTTGTAGCGACCATTTGGATGGAATTTTATATGGAAAAGTTGTCAGAGATTGTACTTTCACTGTTGATTCGGCTTGTATTTTGGCCTTGTTTACTTTTTAGTTTCAATATTTTCATACTATTTTATTGGTATCTTAGAGGTATGAATTATTTGTAACTTTATTTTTTCAGTTCAACTCTTTTGGGATTGGTTATAGGAGTGTTTTTATATTTAATTAAGAAAATTACTCTCATTTGTGGGATCTTCCAACATGGTGTGAGTCTCCATCCCCTATCCTATTGAATGTGGGAAAGGGGTAGTCACGACATAGGCCCTAGGGGATGGGTTGGGACATAGTGGTATCAAAATTGGTCATTCAACCTAACGAACCATGAGTATGTGAGGTTGGTTTGGGAAAATTTTTTGTGTGTTTCGAGTTAGGAATTCAGTCCATGGAATCTAGTGTATCTGTGGTATTATGGGTTCCCATAAACCAAGAATATTAATTTTTTAATGACTCGGTACATAGAAAAAACATGTTTTAGGAAATATAAAGGTAAATGCCTCATAAATTATAGTATGTGTTATCACATCCTTCTTAAGTTATTTTATACTCACCAGGTATACTCTATTGACTGTGGTATGTCTGAGTTTATTTTAGAATGCCTCCACATAGACAACCATAATGTATTCTAATGCGTGATCAAGAGGATGATCCACCTAGAGATGAGGCATCGGTATAGGGGCCAGTACATGAGATAGAACCCTTGGGTGGTGAACTAGTGATTCCACAACCAAGAGAGAAGAAATTATTACCATGTTAAAAAATAGTGGAAGCAAACTGGATGAATGCCTTGCATGAGTTCTAGAGGCTGCGACCTCGTCGATTTAGGGGTGATCCAGCCAATAGGAAGACATGGATTCACTAGAGGTGGTTATGTGTGTCCTCCACATAATGAGGATGCCTCTTGACCAGATGGAAGTCCTATCCATGAGTCCTCATCAGGGTTTATCAAGAAGAATGTAGAGATTAATGATATAGACATGTGAGGAGATAACCCTCACTTGGACAGACATTGAACATATCTTCAGGAGGTTCTGTATAATCATTTTTCACATTGTGTGTATATAGTATCAACTACATCTATTGTAGGTTCTCCAAACTATATTGGAGTACTATTCAATATTTACAAATAATTCTCACTACTCAATTAATATTGTGTGAGATGCATACATCATGGCTTGGACCTACGAGTATTGGATACACTGGGAGATATGGGCTTCCATTATATACCTTATTATTCCTACATATTTCTGGGTACTGGGGCGAGCATTGATAGTTTTGTGCTATCTGTAGGAGTAGTCAATGACAATGGGAGAATCCTCAGGGTGTCAGGTTGCTGATTCATCGGCAATAGGTAGCTGATATATAACATATTTATCAAAGTGGAATAGAAAGTTTAGGGGATGACCCCAGGACATGGGGTCAGTGACAAGAGGATCCTAACTTAGAGCGAGTCAGCTGAAACACCTGATGTGATACTCGTGTGACTGCCTGGGAAACATTGATTAAGATAGTATGAATCACTGTATGTATGATCAGAATATTGTCGAGGGTCATCCAAGGTAGAGGTGAAGGTAGGATCATGGAGGTCCACATGGATGAAAATGTGGTAGAGTATATATATGGGCTGGAGGAGGTGGGTTGAGGATCGAGGTACTACCACCACCACCCTCAGATGGTCCTCCATGGGCATATGGATCTTGTGGATTGCGACGAGGCCAAATTAGGTGATAGAGGCTAATGACCCAAGTTCTTTGTATATGATTCTAGGTATGATGTATGTATATTCTAACCTAGTGGTTGTTTTGGTTCACATAGGTGACAATCACTCTTTTATCACAAAGACCCTTGTTCAAGATATAATGATTCTAGTGGAACAATGGACTCGATCTCTATACTTAGATACTCCTATGTGGAATGATTCGATGGCCACAATAATGATCTAAAAGTGTGAGCTTACTCATGGGTGGGATAATTTTTACTGGGATATATTGGGGGATGTATTGGGGACTTATGAAATTATCCTTTTTATGGATTGGTTGTCAACATTATATGCCCCGATTGACTCTTTTAGGCAGATAGTGAGGTGTGTGTGTGGACATGGGAATAGTTTCTACATTGTTGGGGAAACAAAAATCCAAGGAGCATTGTATGAACACACATGTAGGAGGGTGTATCCAATAACACACCAGTTGTCTAACATGACCCTTAGTGTAGTGGATATGCCGAGTCCTTAGTTTTCAACAGTTGTGGAAAAGTATGAGGACATCTCTCTAGAAGATGGTCTATGATTTCCTCCTCCCAGGGAGGTGGGTTTTTTAATTGATATGTATCATGAGACGACACATATATCTAATCCTTTAAATAATATGGATCCAGTAGAGCTTCGGGAGTTATGGATGATTCTAGAGGACTTGAAAAGGAAGGGCTTCTTGAGACCTTCTGTCTCACCTAGGGTAGCCTAATGTTGTTTTCAAAGATGTAAGACATGATATTGAAGATATGTGTGGAAATATATCACCTTAACTAGGTGATCATGAATAATAAGTATCCACAAATAAGAATTTATGAACTCTTTGATCAGCTGATGGGAGAGAGGTTGTTGTCAAAGATAGGCCACTGATCTGGCTATCACCGTCTTAATGTGTGGGATGAGTATATTCCGAAGATATCTTTTAGATGATGGTATGACCACTATGAGTACTTAGTGATGCCATTTTGTGTGAGAAAAACCCAGGCAGTGTTCATTGAAATCATGAATAGGATATTCCAGCCTTATTTAGATCAGTTCATTGTGGTCTTCACTAATAACATCCTAGTGTGCTCGATGTTAGTGAAGGAGAATTCAATACACTTCATGATGGTCCTAGACACACTCTGAGAGAAATATATTTTTAGGAATCACTCAATGTGTTAGTTATGGATAAAATATGTCCACTTTATGTGACATGTCATTTCAGAGGATGTAGTTTTAGTAGATCCTTTGAATATTGAAGCAGTTATTGGTTGGTAGCTATCCAAGATTGTTACATAGGTGCAGAGTTTTTTGGGTTTGGATGGATACTATCAGAGGGTTCAACATTAAGTTTTCAAGGTAGCATCACCCTTGATAGCATTGACAAGGAAGGGGAATCCTTTCATGTGGAAAGAGAAGTTCCATCAGTGCTTTCAAGAGATAAGGTAGAGATTGACGAGCACCCCCATCACGATATTACAGGAGGATGGTGATTTCCTATGGTTCAAACCATTTGAGGAATCATGATCATAACAACGTGAACCATGATACGGATCTAGTAGCAGTAGTATTCACATTGAATATGTGGTGACACTACCTGATGGGAGAGTGTTTTACCTCTACTATGACCATATGATTGTTAAGTATATCTTCTCTCAGAAGAATATGAAATTCTGATAATGATGATTTATAGGGTTCCTCGAGAAATATTATGTTGAAATTTTCTATACTCATTGGAAGGGTAATGTAGTGGTAGATACCCTAAGTAGGATATCCATCATACAGTTGCTGAGTGAGGCATTATAGAAGAAAGTCGTGTTGCATATTCCCTTTGTGGTTGGAGATGGGGCATCGTACATTCATTCGATGGTGGATACCCATCCACTCTTACAATGAGTCAGGGATGCACAATTTTGGGACACCAAATGTTAGACTACATGTTCTTGTATGTCCATAGGGAATCCCCCTGATGAATATTCAAATGGAGGGGCGAACATCATTATTTTCCTAGGATGCACAGTAGTTCAAGTCAAGTTATGTGGTGTGGTCATGTGTGATTTTCACTCATCCCATTTTTCATTACATCTAAGAGTGTAAATGATGTATTAAGACCTCTGACATCAGTTCTAGTGGTTAGGGATAAAAAAGGTAGTGGAAGATATTATTTATAGATGCCTCACATGCCAACAAGTGAAGGATAAGCATGAGGTTTGAGTGGGCTTGACCCGACCACATGAGGTGCAAGAGTGGATGATTAATGGGATATCGATGGAATTTGTGAAATGTTTACCATGCATGTCTTGGGGGAAATATATAAACTAGGTGATCATTTATAGACTCACAAAGTTGGCCCTCTTTCTAACGATTAGTGGGAAGAGATCAGTAGATATCTAGGGACACCTCTACCTGTAGAAGATAGTTCAACTCTATGGAGTCCCATCAATTATCATCTCAGATCATGATACTCTCTTTACATCCAAACTATAAAAGGTATTGAAGGAGGAGTTTAGGACTAAATTATGCTTGAACATGGAGTTTAATCAACATATGGATGGGCAAATTGATAGAAACATCCAGGTTTTAGTATGACATGCTAATTTTTTGCATCCTAGACATTTTCCATAGTTGGGAGGACCACCTACCTCTTGAGGAGATTGCATATGACAATGTATACAACCCCAAAATTGTTATGGAACCTTTTTAGGCCTTGTAAGAACGACCATTCAGGTCACCACTATGATGAAAAGACCCATGAGATTCATCACTAATGTGTTCGAGTTCTTATGCTATACCATCAAGAAGGTGGGATCATTCATGAGCGGGTGAGGACTATATAGATCCAGAAAAATTCAGATGCTGACAGGCATAATAAGCCACAGGAGTTCGAGGATGGAGACCATGTGTTACTTTTGGTCTCATATCGACGGGGACTGTGGAAAAATGGCAAGGTGGAAAGTCATCTCCAAGATACATCAGCCCTTTTCAGATTCTCTATATAGTAGGCGGGGAGAAATATCGCCTATCTCTACAGCTGAAATTGCATTGGGTTCATGATTTCATCCACATGACATAGTTGAGGAGGTTCATGCTTGATCCATCGCATTCCATCGACTGGGGATAACTATACATTGATGACAGGGTGACATTTCTAGAGTAACCTGTGATGAAATATTACTGATAGGAGATCATTCATGGGATGTCTCTTCATCTAGTATGCATCTTGTGGTAACATGAGAATCTCTGGGACATCACTTAGGGGTCGAAGGCTTTGATTTTTACTCAGTACCCTCACCTTTTGTTGAGTAGCCCTTGTTTTGGAATTAAGGGAGATAAATCCCTATGGTGGGGAGAATGTATTGACTCTTGTTTTTTCATTTGTATTATAAAAATTTATTGGTGAAAATTATGAGACAAGGCACATAGATGTCATGTGATTCTGAGGCCCAGGGATCCTAGAATGAGTATTTGAATAATGTTCCTTTTTTAATAGAATTGGAAGAAAACATTATAGAAATATTTGAACAACTCTTAAATGAGTACTCAGATCGGTAATATGAGGATACTGTTGAGCTTAGTGCTGTGGTGTTACCCTAGGCTTGACCAATCGTTATTCAGATGGGGTTATCTGGATAAAAAGTCACCAAGGTCTTAGCGATAAATATAATATTTAAAGAAACATTATTTTACTTTGAAATCATAAAACAAAAGATTGGTTACTCATATTAGAAATATGATACCATAGTTCAGATTTTAAGGGGATTTCTTCCTTATTTGAGGCCTATCCTTGAACGATGCAGATAGAGCGAAGGTATTAGTTTTTGGACATGAATTTCATTTAAATATTTAACAAAAATGTTATTTTTGTGTGTTTCGTGCTGGCGTAGCAGTGGTTTATTTTTTAATAGTCCATGTCAGAGGAATTCCGTATTATCGATGAAACCTAATAATTCCATTAAGATATGGATAATGATGTTCTATCCTGATGATGAATGCTGGAAGATCAAATATCGACGACCACACAGACCTCAGATCTTTTTCGACAACTGATCCCATCATAGAGGTAGGGTGTCGATCTCTTCATGATGTTCCCCATTTTATTATCAAACTACGAATGCAGACTAACCCACAAACATATTGATCATCTATTTGATTGTTATTATGGGAGGGAAAATTGTTGTGGTATTAAAAAGAATATATCATGGTGATTAGTCTAATGTTGGTTTCTTCATGATACTCATAACATCAACATATCAAGGACGACATGATCAAGGATGAGATATGTTCTATTGGTGATCATTAACTTTATTTATCCCTTAAATCAATCATGTTCATCATACATTCTTCTACCTTTAAAATCCAAGATGAAACCTCGATTTTCTTCCCATAATCCCTAGCACAATGATCAATGACTGAAGGTTGTAATCCGCAACGACATTACGGAAGTGCGACGAGAGCACATTAGGAAAAAAACAGATCAAGATAGAGGGAGGGGCGAAGGGTGGTCCACCTACGGGGTGGATAGAGGCATGGGTAGCATGCATCCCGATGGGAGTCTCTGTTCTAGTGGGGCACACAATTGCGGTCATGTGGGACCACGTTCGAGGAGGATCCCTCAGCAGTGCATACCACATGTGGCATAAATCCATACTGGAATGAGGCGGTGGTTGTAGCCATGGTGGAACATGACTGGGAGGCCATTTCATAGGGATCCTGCAATGGAAGGTAGTCTACAGGGTGGCGATTAATATGCAGCTGGATTCCATGTTAATCCAATGGTGGCAGAAGCTGTAGAGAAGGGGGCCATGATGTGGAGTCGTCCGAGGTGACTGAGTTTGAATGATATAGCTATGTGCTTAAGGATCTAGTATGCATGTCATGCACTAGGCTAGAGACCTAGACATGGTCGAATGACCCATACAGTCATCCTAGTTTTGGTCGGGTCAGGCTAACTGTGTTGGGTCAATACGGCTGGACCAGGTCTGTCATGACACAGACCGAATCAAAACCTTTTTACTAAAGTGTCTGTATCTTTCAAACCATGTGTCGGTTTCATTATCCTTTTTTGGAATCAAGAGACTAGTAATGAGGTGGTCCTTTTGAAAACATTTTATGCAGTTTTTGAAGAATTTGGGTTATAAACTAATGGTATGGAATAGGTTCTCCAAGAACAAGTGCACTATGATAAAATTGTTGCAGCTTGTTGTGACTATGTGACATAGGAGAATTATTAACTCATTGATGATCCATGAACCATCAATGATCCACGTGTAGTATATTATGCATATTCCATTTTTGATCTAGGTTTCATCGACACTCTGTGCCCCATAGATGCTCTGTGCACCATTGACATTATGGCTTCCATCTCCTCTCAAGGTTTCACTTATGCTCTGTGTGCCACCAACGTGTTGTTCGTCATCGAAGCTCCATGTTACATGGATTATTCTTGTTCAATTGACTCTCTATTCACTATAAACAAATCTAGTTTTAATTATATTGGGAGATATGTGGACTAAAACTGGAAATCCTTTTCTTTGTTCTTATGACTTATACCTGTGTGTGCTGACCATTTTGACTGTACTTCATGTGTTTACATTGAGTTGTACTTTGTGGGATTCATTTTTGGTGTAACTAGTGTGTTTCCTTTTAGGTTTACTTATTGTAATACATAGTGGTGTATCTTGTTGGTTTTGGGATCAATACTGAGTATTGTTTTATGCATCCCTTCATGGTCAATGCCCGCACATGTCATGTGTTATGTAGATGATTGACACATTGATGAATTTCGTGGGGGGACTAGATCATGGTGGTTCTTAGAGAGATGCCTAAAAAACATGGTGTTCCATAGAGGCTTCAAACTACTGCTTCTCTACCAACCCTTCATGTAGAGTTTTCTGGGAACGAGATTCTGTAGTATGTACATTCACTTCTGGTTGGGCTTGTATTCTTACCCAATTTAATTTTTTGTTTTTTTACTGTCTTACTCTGTTGTTGGTATCTTATAGGAATGTAGGATTGTTTACATACTATTTCTAGTTCAACACATTTAGTATTGGGAAGGGTTATTGTGTACATGTACTTAGGAAAATGTCACCTATTTTTGGGAGATGCCTACTCAGTGTTAGTCACCTTCACCTGACCTATTGGAGGTCGGATTGTGGTAATCATGACATGGTACTTGGGGTATATGTTAAGACAACTAATAACTATCATACTATATGAATAATATCACATGATTATCTTTATTTTAAGGCATCGTCACTCATTGGGTAGTCTTCACGATCATGAAATAGTAACCTAGATAGAAATTATTATAGTGGAATTCTAATAATTTAATAAAGACAAACAACATTCCGATGAGAATATATACATGCCTACCTAACTCTAGAATGAAATAAAAATGAAATAATCTAATATTATGCATGTACCATTGATCCTTGAAACCAATTTCTCACTATTATGAGTCAACATGATCGATGTTAGAGTCCTAGTGAATGTATTCATTATCTTCCACACCAACACTGAATTCCCGAGGCCAAAATCAATAATAGATAGACTTTGAAATTGTTTCCAAAAATAGAAATAAATTCCATGCAATGAGAAAACACCAAACACCATCCCAAGGGATGAAATGCTCTAATAGTAATCTATCCTATCCCAAACCAATGGGTTTTGAGTTACATCTACCACAGTCCCCCTCTATAGTCAAGGGGATTGAGACAAGCCTTGAATGAATATCTAATGTGGTAGTAATTTTCCCTAATGTACATATATGAACACATATAACCATCATCATGGAAAATTTGAGGGTAAAAACAAAATATGAAACATTTTTAGAAGAATAAATGCATGTAAAACCAATAGAGAATACATGAATGAATAATTTTAAACTGCAATAGAAAATTGGAAATACACTCTCAAGAATAATGATATTCCATCACTGACTAGAATGTAATTATTGAGAGAGACATACTCTGAATCTCCATGATCTAACAAAATATACATCATTAAATTATCTAGGGTATCGTTATTATTTTTTTATGCACCTCCAACATATCTTCCTTCTTCGCCAGATAATAAACATATAGGAAAATCCGATGAAAGTGTGAGTATATACATACCCAGTAGGATGTCTATAATGTTAATGGGGGTGATTTAAGAGATTATATACGAATACACATCTCAACACATACTAAGAGTGAAAATATATTAAAAAACAAGGATGCAGATACATACACTCATAAAATAATACCAAATTGAAGAGAAACATGATCTCTATCTCACTTTACACCATGTGAAATGATTTTTTAATCAATATCATGGGTATATCAATGATGCACATCATCAAAAAAATGTTCCAAATAAGTATCCATGTGGATCCATGACTTAAAATCATGTCACAAAATAGAGGGTTCATGATCTCTATATAGATATACCATTCCCTAGAACATATTTTTGTATCCACTTATCAGATAAATAGATGACCCATTCATTATCCTAATGTAAGGGTTCCACCTAGGGATAAATAGATGAATCATTCCATGTCTTAACTGGATGGATCTACTATATTGATATATAAGGGACCATACCCTATCCCAATAGGAGGGTTCCACTATATAGATAGAGGTATCATTCCATATTTCAACATTAGGGTTCCAATATGAGGTTAGAGGACCCATTCCATGATAGTTCTGGGTGCATGCCCTCTATTGCCCGAGAATCGATTCCCTAACATTATAGGAGGGTTCCACTTATATGGTAGAAGACTAATGCCCAGAATCTACAGGGGGATTGCACATTATAGGTGGAGGACCCATGACTATTCCCAATAATATATTCTACTATAAAGAAGGATATATAGATTACTCATTATAGGATGACATAGGAAGATTCCACTATATTGTCAGAGGACCCATTCCTTGTCCCAAAGTGAGGGTTCCACTCTGATGATCCAATATTATCACTGGAATAGTCGAGTGCTACCTATTGAATAGTCACACATGAGCTGTCTCTTATCATATATCAAAATCAATTATGAAGAAGTCCATCATGTACTATTATGAAAAAAATCATTATAGGCTACATGCTATCAAAAATACATGTCAAATCAAAGAGACATGATATGTATAATTTCAGTAAATATGAGTAGTGAGTTCTCTCAGAAACACAAAATGTAGGTATATATGCATGCTAAGCCATCCAAAATACATATATGGATTTTCTGGCATATAAGGATTTCTGTTGATTTGGTGCAGGCAGAGGGCCAATTCATCATAGTTATGGTGACCCTTGACCCTCGCTCATTCTTGGCATCCTTCATCTATGGCATGTGTGACACCTAGACAAAGAAAACCCTATAGAATAATTTTAAAGAGATTGATCTTGGGAACCTCCCATGGATCGTAAGATGGTATTTTAATGTTTTTGTGGATCCATAGGATAGGAAGGGAATATTCCCTTTTAATAGAAAAGTTGGTCTTGATTATGCAAAATTCTATGTGGGTAGGGGTCTTATGGATCTCAAGTTTGTAGGGGATCATTTTACATGGTGTAATAACCAATGGGGGAACCACAGGTCATGGATCTATATAGATAGATTATTAGGAAACATATAGGATGTTTCAACATATGTAAATTCCTGGGTGCTGCATCTATAGTGATGATTATCATATCATTACCCACTCCTGGTCTCTTTATACATTGTGCAGGAGAAACAAGCATGGTTCCATTGTCACCTAAATTGGAAAGAAATTATGGTTTATGATGATTTTTTGTGCAAATCCTATAACGCACCATCCTACGTACACACATTGATAGGATTGTATAGTACAATAAGGGAAATTAAGACTCAGCTTCACCTATGGTCGAAGGATATATATGTGTATAATCCTGAGTTTTAAGAAGTTATGTAGGATATGGATCAGATAGAAAGGTATCTCAAAGAGGTTTGAGATGATCATCTCCATTAAGATCTCTTTGGTCAGAAATATCTCAGGGCATACATTCTTCTAAAATAGGAATGTCGGGCTAGGGAGGATGCAAGGATTAGGCGGCTCATGGATGGTGATAAAAATAAGGTATATTTCCATGATTGTATTATGAAAAGGAGCATATAGGTTAAAACAAACATTAAGAAGGAGGATGTGTCTTACTCCGATGACAGGGAGGTGGTAGGGAGGATTTCTAGCCTCAATATTTGTGAACTACATGTAGGCCCCATAGTTCACATCTCGAATGGATACCTAGGTGGAAATTTGATGAAGTTTGATGTTATCTGAACCAAATTTACAGATCACGAGAACTATGTGTTAGGGTAATTCCCTCAAGAGGATGAGATCTATGGCACCACGATGGATTTGAATCCAGAGAGCACGGCGTGTCCGGACGGGTTTTCTGGTGTCTTTTATAGAGCATCATTGGAGAAGGTGAAAACTATTCTCAATTCAGTGATTCATAACTATTTTCGAGGTGGTTTGTTACTAAGAGTCACATGTTCTGCCATGGTGGTTCTCATCCCCAATTCCATGACTCCTACATCTATTGAAAACTTCTGGATAATAAGCATGTGTAATGTTCCTTACAAGATACATGATAATATTTTTAATTCTAGGATATCCATTCATCTTCCCAAATGGATAAAGATAGAACATTTGGGATTTGTGAGGGGATTCTCCATCCTGTGGTGATTTAACTATCCTAGGAAACCATTAGGGACATAAAATTCAATACAGATGGGTCGAATATGGCCATAATGCTTTATATGTGAAAGCCTTACGACTGAGTGGGGTGGGGCTTCATCAATAATTTCCAGGAAGGTATGGGTATTTCTCCCTGGAAAATTGTTCTTATCCTTTGTTGTTTTTACTCTGTGTGGATGTAGATCATGTACATGGGAACGTCCTTCGGTTTCATCAAAGATATGTGGGGGCTTTGGCAAGGGGATCTATATCTCTAACCATATTAAACATGGCCAAGGTTGATCTTAGACATCTTATTCAGTGTAGCATTAACAGATGAGGGATCCTCTCATATCTTAGGATGATATTCTTTCCATCAGTGTCTCACCTAGTGATTTTAGACCACCATATCATAATCATGAATGCATCGAGCAGATCAGTTTACGGTATAAAAAGAATACTGGTGGAGTATAGAATTTGGAGCGGACATGACATCAATAAGGTGAAGAGTAGTTTCTACATATCAAGTCGATTCTCTACTAGCCGAATTCGTATGGTGAGCCAGATTTTGGGAATGAATAATGTTGAGTATCCCAAGATCTACTTGGGGGACTTTTATCTTTGGCGAGGCTACACATACGTGATTTTGACCCCTTTTTTGTAGAATATAATAGATGGTTCTTAACAAGAAGAATATGTTTCTTTCCTTTGGGGGTAATATTTTTCTGGTTAATTGAGTACTCCTGGGCTCCCCAATCCATACCTTATCTGCAGTGAAGGTACCCAGAGTAGTTATCCAAAATATCGACAGAATTCTCACAGGATTCATATGGGACCCAAGGACCAAGGGTAGAAGGCATTGGGTGTCATGGGGCAGGATGGCATGACAAATAAATGAAGGAGGTATTAGTGTTCGAAGTCTCAATGATACTGTAACATGTACTCGTTCCATGTTGGCATTGGAGGCAATGGAGCAACAGACCGTATAGGGAAAGACTATGCATGATTGTTATGCGGTGGATTTGGAAGCCCGGGATGACCACACCTCTCCTCTATGGGGTGAGATAGGTCCTCTTGATTACTCAATGAATCCGTTCTTGTGGTGGATTGTTAGAACCGACAGTGTTTCCTTCTAGCATGACCACTAGTGTGGGGAGATCATCAGATTCCTAGTATTCCCAAACACTGGCACTTCATTTAGAGAGTCTAGTTTCAATTCTATGTTCACAAATGTAGTGTTGGATATCGATCAAGTGAATACGTTACATCTCATTGAACTGGAATCGACATTGGATAAATTTGTGGTCAACCTGTCTTCGTTAGGATATTTATCTACCAAGGACTACCATTGGGTCTCTTTAATTCATGGTGTAGGGTACGAGTGGAATGAGGGGTTATTTTGCAAAAACAGCCACACCAAGTACAATTTTCTCACTTTGAGAATTCAGAACACAAAAAACCCCACCGATGAGAATATTAAATGGTGTAGTGTGAGTATGGCGTCTAAATGTGGTTGTAGTGGTTTGAATATCGAGGAGATTTCAGATCACCTATACTTTGGGAGTGAATGAGCAGAGAGGGTGTGGATGTTTTTTGTAGAATTCACTGCATTATCCATACATGCAATGGCTGAGCCACCCTTTCTCATCCATTGGTTCCATAGAGATTGGAGAGAGGGGCCCACGATGAGGGCGCACACTCGTGTAATTTAAGAAGTTTGTTGGTTTTTGTGGAAGACATAGAACAAGAATCTCCATGAAGGGGTTGGATCATCTGGGAGCGTGATTATTACTAGAACTCAAATTATATTTCTAGACATGGTTGTGTCTCTCAACACATGGTAGGAGGCTCCTACCATGCAGCGGATAATGCATGTTCCCCTGATACCCTATCTGGAATGAATATATTCTCAGGTAGTTGGGTCTGATGTCATCCACCCAGAAGAGGCCTAAAGATGAATATTGATGGTTCGTGAATTTTTGGTTCTATGCAAGGTGGGTGTATCATTCGAGATAGCATTGGATCAGTGGGTAAGGCATTTTCTATCTGAATTGACCAAGGGACACCATTTCAAGAGGTGGCTAAGACCTTGTGGACATGACTCATGGTTTGCAGACAGATGTGACTTGAGCTTAGGGAAATGGAAACTAACTTCATGTAGGTCTATAATGCACTCCAAGTCCTAGGTACCACACCATGGTATATCGAATATTTATTTTCATGTGTCGAGGGAGGCTCAGCAATAGCACCAGAGTGTCTCACCCATGGAAGGAGGTGAATGAGGTAGCAGACTATCTGAGCCCTCCCGATTCTGATACCATGACTCTATTTGACAAATATCCAAAATTTAATGAGAAAATGTGGGCACAGAGTATACAATACATTTAATATTTTGATAAAAAACTTCTATGTGAACTGGGCTCTAGAACCACATGTAGTCTCAACTCCAGGCAATAAAATTATTTCACAATATATTTAAAAGTATATATAAGAAGTTAAAGGGTCACTATATTAATTTGATGAACTAAAACCATATCCAATCCCATTAAATGTCTTACTAAATCATACTTGTTGTGTACGGTGGACTACCTCCTAATAAACTAATGTAATTCAATTTTCCATTAACACCTTTCATGGTTGGGTTTGATGAAGACCTAATGTATATATATATATTATTTATAAAATAATTATACACATAGAGTAATTATATCATATATACATTTTACATTAGAATCAATTGGGTATTCAATAATGTTACTCGTTTGTATGGTAGACTTCCGCCTCATGAAGTGATGTGATTCCTTATTCATTAATTCATTCAAATGTAATATAATTAGGAATAATATATGTGAAATATATATAATAATTTTGATATATGTAATATATATATAACTATAAACTAATAAATTACAATTTTCTTTCTTACATTTTCACTCATTGGAATAGGATAATGTTTTTCATGTACATGTAGACTACAACATTCATGAGGAGATGCAACTCCAACCATTCATCACCAGCCCACATGGATGATGTTTTTAAGTATTTTTAAAGAAAATATATATTATTAATGATATTAATTTCATTATTAAATGTTATAATATTACCTAACTCCTTTCCATAATGATTTTCGAAAATTAGATGTGGTGCCTATGTGTATATATTGACATACCATCTCTGTGATGACCCAGAATCTCTTGGTCCTTCCCTTTGCCAAAATCCGGGTTCTAGAGGAGTGGCGTCTCGGTGAGACCGATCGGCGCGACCGATCGGCGCGTCCGATCGGTGAGACCGATCGGCGTCACCTGGCCTTGTCAAGTTTT
Source organism: Viscum album (assembly GCA_963277665.1). NCBI lineage: Eukaryota > Viridiplantae > Streptophyta > Magnoliopsida > Santalales > Viscaceae > Viscum > Viscum album. The sequence continues at coordinate 476,483,063 of OY728128.1, forward strand.
TTCCAGTAGCGCTCCTTTTCATAAATAGGGTTTTAAACCCTATTCTGACTCATTTAAGCATGTTTGTAAGACCCGTAACACCCATAAGAGATTTAATTAAATAATTAATCAATTCATGAGTCGGCTTAAACCACCCGACCCCTTTTTAATGGCGAGTGGAGCCGCGTGGTCAACCCACGACCCCCCGCGCCTTACGCAGTTTCACGTTTTCACCTAAACCGTCCCCGGATCTTATAAACTAATGGTTAGTCATGGTTTCTCCTTTCCTCGATCGTGGCTTTTCACAAACAGCTTATGGTGCATCAGGATTTCCGCATCATTATCTGTAAAGTTCCGCGCCCCCGGCCTAAACATCGATCATTTATCAACAAGTAGGTAATTTCTTCTTTTCCTCTCTCTTTTTTGTACCTTGTGGGGTGGGCGTGCTTTTGATTCTGTAGAATTGGGTAAACCAGACCTAAATAAAGATAATGAACTAATTCTATAAAGAAAGAAGAGCGGGGGGCTGTGATCGTTGATGGTGTTTTATATTTTGATGATGTTTCTTCTATGACCATCTTGCTGAGTTGTGCTGGATTATGCCTCCTGAAAATCGAGGCCGTTGGTGGTCGTTTTTTTTTGTGCACTAATGAACCATGCTGATGTTTTAAATGGCTTGTTTGTGGTTGTAAACTTCTGCTGTGAAAAGTGAATTGGATAATCACGTATATCTGGCTGAATAATTGAAAGCACTAGGATCAACCCTTCTGTGATAACTCCCGATTAGAACACACGGAATTTGAATCATGGAGTGTGTTAAGTCGTTTAAATCTGAAAATACCTGCAAGGAACTGTTGTGTTGATGGTGGTAGTTGGTTGTGTTCCTTTCGGGCCGATTGCTGGAGATGTGGGAGTGGATGGGATCCCCTGTTCTTTTATACTCTTGGTGGTTGTGTTAATTTGGGGGATGGGATCTGCTATTGGTATGGATTCGGTGGTTGTGAGTTTTAAATCCGGGTGGTTACTTGTTTATATCAAAAAATGGGGTGGAATCCTCTGTTGTTGAGAACCAGGTGTGGACGTTTTTGTTGTTGTTTGATTGTTTACTTTCCTGGACTTATGCCTATGTCTACTAGTTCCCCAGTAGTTCTAAAACATAAACATTATTACTGAATGTGAAATAAGAAAGGGGACACATGGTTTGTTTGCGTGAGTCATGACTCGGACATGAGTGTTGTTGTGATCTGTAAGCTGTCTGAAGAAAAACCTAGATTTGGGTGAGTGCTTGTTACCTACATATATATATCTTTAGCTTTGTGTTTCTTATTCGCGCCCCACCCAAGCTGAGAACTTAGTGCCTAACACCCCCATTTCATGGGGGAGGGTGTTTTTCCCACCACTATTCTTAGTGGCAGGTTATTAGCTCCTTTTCTGCTCCCTTTCCCGGATAGCCCAATTATCATCGGGCAGGCTGTGATGGCCTGAAGTCCATTATTAGCCCAAGAACCTTCGGGAGGGGTGGTGTGGTGGTTGGCCAGGTGTGTGCAGTATGTGGTTTCCCAAGTGTCTTTGGGATGATTCCCAGGTGTCTTCGGGCGTGGCAGTGGATCCTTTAGCCCTGGTGTCTTCGGGCGTGGTGGTGGTTGCTCTGGCCTAGGTGTTTGTAGGCATGGTTACATGTGACAGTTGTGGCCCAGGTGTGTGCGGGCGGGATTCAGCAGTGGGACTTCATGCGGTTGAGGCTCAGGTGTGTGCGAGCGGGATTTCGGCAGTGGGACTGCGTGTGGTAGTGGCCCAGGTGTGTGCGGGCGGGTGTGGCAGTGGGACTGTGGTGAGAATGGCGGGATTGGTCCGATGCGTAGGATGTCTCAATAACCAGTGGGAAAGTGGCGCGGGGTACCCAAACATCGATGTGCTCTTATTATATATATTACCTGACTTGCGTTATTTGTGGAGTGTGCCTTGGTGAGGCCTGGGGTGGATAGTTTTCCTTGTTAGGTGTTTTGTTTACTCTTTTTTTTTCTCACAGGACTTTAGCACGTTCCCCCACTTTTGCATGAGAGTCTTTGGTTTTCCCTACTGAGTGTACTTGAATGCTCACCCTACGTATATAAAACAGCTTTCATGTTTCCAGGAGGACGTCAGAGATCACGCAGGACCTTACTAGCTCAGACCTTTGGAGCAGTTGTAGTTGTTGTTTTCTTTTTCTTTTTTTGGTACTTACCTTGTAGTCACCTTTTGCACTTTGTGGATTTTACTTTTGAAACATGCATGTGGGAATGGTATACTTTTGGCTTTACTTTTCTTTCTTCTTTGGATTTGTTGGGTTTCATTCTCCTTATCTATCGATCCTATAAAATAAAAAGGGTAATGCCTTCCATTTGTGAGAAATTTCTTTACCCATGGTGCTAGTCTCCACTCTGGGACCTATTGAAGGCTGGTTTCAGGGGTCATTATCTCTCCTTCAACTTAAAGAAGGAAGGGCCTGGAAATCTGCTGACCCTTCCCTCCTTCTGGTAAAGGAGGGTCGTGACAGAATGGTATCAGAGGTAGGATGGAGTTTGGAGTTAGGCATAGTGAGGATTGCATGGGATGGTAAGGAAACAATGTTCGGTGAACTTGGCGCGTGAATTAGGCCAGGGAAGACCGTCTAGGACACGAGATTTTAGGGCCCCCCCCCCCCCCCCCCCCCCCCCCGTGATCCGATGCAAGGAATCTGGACCTACCGAACGACCAAGTGAGGCCACACAGACTGCAGGGTAGAGACCCTAGGAAAGGTACATGCATCATAATGACATGTGTTCTTGTGTTTTTGGGATGTCGTGGGAATTAAGAATAAATTAAAATTTAAGAAGTTTTAAGAATGAAATTCTGCACTACTTGGGCTTAGGCATTCCTTGATTACCTTGCAGCTATGGAACCTGGAAGGTGACCACGTGTGGTACAGGCGATAGAGGCCCCAGAGACTACTTTGGCCGATCGGCAAAAAGCTGATCGAGAAGAAGAGGACGACCAGTGGAAGAAGACTCTTCGAGCCTCCCAGCGATAGGCCCTCAAGAATTATGAGGGCAGCACCTCCGATATGAAGACGTAAGGCTAGATAGAGGAGCTAGTTATAGCCTTCAGCCTGATTCGGACCCCGACCGAGTACTGGGTTCCTCTAGTCGTTAGCCAGATGCGGGGAGTGGCACGTCAGTGGTGGATGCTTTACCTGGGGGAGTGGAGAGAGTATGAGGTGGCTTGGGTGGATTTCGAGAAGGAGTTCCGGGAGGAATTCCTCTCCTTGACGATGAAGGTAGAAAAGAGGCAGGGACTACTCTCCCTCCAGTAGGGGATTATGTCCGTGAGGGAGCTAGGGATCATGTTCAAGGACCTCCTACGTTTTGCTCCGGACATCTTTCCCGACGAGGAGTCTCGGGAAAGACATTTGGAGGAGGCACTCCGACCCTCCCTCCAGTATGTTGTTACCCCCCTTTACCCTGCCGATGTACTTGGACGTCCAGAAGAAGGCCTAAGTGGTGGAGCGGATGGATTATCTAGGGGGAGTGTCGCGAGAGGGGATCCAACTGGGACCATGGAAGGGGAAGGATGTCAGCACCAGGCCTCCATCGTCAGGACCCTCTAGGTTCCGACCCGCAGCGAGCAGGCCGCAATAGTTTCAGTTTCGATCCCTCAACCCTCACCCTTTTCCTATGGGCCTGGGACCGCGGTGCTTCATCTGTGGGAGCCCTGGGCATCTCCGGAGTTAGTGCCCCGACCGGGTGCAGTACAGCAGTGTCAGTCATCCCTAGCAGCCGCCCCAGCAGCATCTTTCAGCCAGACCATTCCAGCAGCAGCATCAGGGACAACGAGTTCCTGCTCCTACGAGGGCAGACGTAGGAGGAGGAGGAGGCTGACCTCAGGGTGTTCTACAGGGACCTCGACTAGGGCGTGGTCGGGGAGGTGTCTGACAGCCGAGGGGCAGGGGAGCTGGGCGTGGACAGTTGCACACTACAGAGGCAGCAGTTTTAGCATGGCCAGGGGTTGTTCAAGGTACGATCAGTCTGTTTAGCACTCTTTCTTAGGCTTTGTTGGATACCGGAGCTTCGCACTGCTTCATTGCAGCCAGTCTAGCATGTGCCTTAGGTCTAGATTACGAGAGACTTCCAGTGCCCCTAGTGTTGAGCACACCAGTTGGAGGCCAGACCAACTTGTTGTTCGTTTGTCGGGGATGTAGACTGATGATAGGGCCACATCAGTCAGTTCAGGATCTTCTTCTGCTACAGATTCAGCCATACGATGTCATCCTAGGCATCGACTGGATATTTTCGGTGTGCGCCGTCATCGACTGTTTTCGAGGAAGGGTGGTGTTCTCAGACTTGGACAGCCGGCGTGTTAACTTCACCGGAGAGCGGAGTAGTCCGAAGGGAAACAGGATAGAGGAACCTCTCCTCTCCTTCTTGACCAAGCTGACGGTGGAATCAGTAGTTGCTGAAATGGTGGAAGTGCCAGAGATTGTCCGTGAGTTTATGGACATCTTTACTGAGGAGGTGACGACTCTACCCCCTCGATGTGACATCGAGTTCGGGATAGACCTGCAGCCCGGTGCTCGTCCAATCTCGATGCCTCCTTACTGGATGGAACCTTCAGATCTACGGGAGTTGCGGATACAGATTGACGATCTGATGAAGAGGGGTTATGTTCATCCGAGTGCGTCACCGTGGGGTGCTCTGATCTTGTTTGAAAAGAAGGCAGATTGTGGTCTTAGGTTGTGCATAGACTACAGGAGGTTGAATCAGGTGACGATAAAGAATCACTACCCTCTCCCAAGGATAGATGATCGTTTTGACTAGCTGAAAGGGGCATGATGGTTCTCAAAGATCGACCTGCGGTCTGGGTACCACCAGTTGAGGGTGAAAGAGAGCGACATCTAGAAGACAGTGTTCAGGTGCAGGTATGGACACTTCGAGTTCGTAGTCATGCCCTTCGGTGTTACGAACGCCCCAGTTGTGTTCATGGGACTTATGAACTCCATCATCCGGGAGTACCTGGATCGGTTCGTGGTTGTGTTCATCGATGAAATCCTGGTCTACTCTAGATCAGAGGAGGACCATGCAGAGCACCTGAGGACAGTTTTGGAGGTCCTCCGACAACACCAGATCTATGGGAAGTTGACAAAATGCAAGTTCTGGACACGAGAAGTGCACTTCCTCGGTCACGTAGTGTCTGAGAAGGCGGTAGCGATCAACCCATCAAAGGTTGAGGTAGTTGTGTCTTGGGCAGCACCCAAGAATGTGGCAGAAGTCCAAAGTTTCCTCGGGCTGGCGAGTTACTACCGGAGATTCGTACCCAACATCTCCCGAGTAGCAGCCCCTCTGACGGCTCTGACCAAGAAGGGACAGGATTTCGTATGGAGTGAGCAGTGCCAGTTAGCCTTCAGCTATCTGAAAGAGAAGTTGGTTAGTGCCGCAGTGATGATATTACCAGATGAATGGGCGGCTTATAAGGTGTTCTGTGATGCTTTGGGATAGGGCCTTGGATGCGTGTTGATGCAATGACAAGGGGTGATCTCTTATGGGTCTAGGAAGCTGCGTTCCCATGAGCGTAATTACGCCACCCACGACCTAGAGCTTGCAGTGGTCATTTTTTCACTAAATTAATGGCGGCACTACCTCATCGGGGAACGCTTTGTGGTCTTCACGGATCACAAAAGCATGAGGTATATCTTCTCCCAGAGGGACTTAAATTTGCGACAGCGGAGATGGGTGGAGTTCCTCTAGGATTACAACTTCGAGATATCTTAAACTGAGGGAAAGGGAAATGTGGTGGCCAATGCCTTGAGCAGGAGGACGCAGAAGGATGCGGTCCGAGCGTCGGCAGATGCATGGAAGGCAATGGAAGAGTTGGCTGCCTTACACCTGGATGCGACGATGGATAGCGGCAGAGGCTACCTATATCAGATGCCAGTGCAGTCAACCCTGTTTCAGCAGGTGGAGGAGTCTCATTGGGGAGACCTAGAGTGTGAAGTGTTGCGTGACCAAGTTGACCATGGCAATGCTCCGGAAGGATGGACCGAGGATGGTCAGAACTGGATGCTTTTCTAGGGAAGGTTGTTTTTTCCAGAGGCGATGCACGGAATGGTTCTCAGTGAGTTCCACAACTCACCCCTAGTGGTACACCAAGGTGTTTCCAAGATGTACCAGGGTTTGAAGAGGAAGTTTTGGTGGCCCGGAGTTAAGCGAGCGGTGGCAGAGGTTGTGGCAAAGTGCCTAGTGTGTCATCAAGTGAAGGGTGAACAATGAGTTCCATGCTGCCTACTACAGCCCCTAGATGTCCCCGAGTGGAAGTGGGAAGACATCTCAATGGATTTCGTCACAGGACTACCCAAGTTCTAAGGAGGGGATGAAGCCCTCTGGGTGGTAGTGGACAGGTTGACGAAATCGTCTCACTTTCTAGGGATCAGGGAGTCGAGTGTTGTGGATTCTTTGGCACGAAAGTACGTGGATGAGGAGGTGCAGGACATGACAAAGAAGGTTCATCTCATACGGGAAAGGATGAAGGCGTCCCAGGACCGACAGAAGTCGTATGCTGATACCAGGAGGAGGCCCTGGGAGTTTGAGGCTGGGGACCACGTGTTCTTAATGGTCTCCCCTCGGTGTGGGCAGAGGAGGTTCGACAAAGGGAGTAAGCATTCTCCCAGATTCATCGGACCCTTCCAAGTGTTGCGGTGGGTCGGCGAAGTGGCTTACCAGCTAACATTGCCTCCGCCGCTACTAAGGATATATGATGTCTTTCATGTGTCCCCCGCTCTGTCGGTATCTGCACGACGATTCACACGTCCTTGATTGGGTTGATCTGGACATCGAGGACAATGTGAACCTTGTGTAGAGACCTGTGGCGATCGAGGATCGCAAAGAAAATGTGCATCGCGGGCGAACCATTCCCTTGGTTCGTGTGTTGTGGAGACATGGTGGGCTTGAGTAGAGTACGTGGGAGAGGGAAGCACAGATGTGCACCCAGAACCTAGAGTTGTTTTATGTTTTGTTCCTTATTGTACCTGTTGTGATAGAATGTTTTGTATTTTGGCTATGAAATGTACTGGTTTTCTTCCTCTGCTTGTGTGTGAAAACCCCCGGCTATAGGGAAGGAGAGAACCCGACCCCTAATCAAGACACATTAGGGTGGATGCGATTAAACTCGTGTGGGCGAGTCAGTGCCGCCCAAAGCGGATAATATAATGACATGGGGGAGGAGACTCCCCAACCCAAGTTCCCGGGCAGTTTTGCATGGCATGTTGCTTGGTTCATGATAGGATGATGTTCTTAGTTAACGATGATGTTCACTCTTGATAGGTATCTTTTGGGGTGGTTGTTCGGACCTGCCCTTCCCTTCTAGGTTGTTTAAATTATCAAGGATGAAAATAGTTTGAGAGGTATCTGATGTGATGACCCAGACACTCTTGGTCCTTCCCTTTGCCAAGATCCGGGTTCTAGAGGAGTGGCGTCTCGGTGAGACCGATCGGCATCACCCGGCCTTGTCAAGTTGTTTACAGTAGCACTCCTTTGCGTAAATAGAGTTTTAAACCCTATTCTAACTCTTTTAAGAGTGTTTTTAAGACCCGTAAATCCCATAAGAGCTTTAATTAAATACTTAATCAATTCATGAGTCGGATTAAACCACCCGACCCCTTTTTAATGGCGAGTGGAGCTGCGTGGTCAACCCACGACCCCCCTCACCTTACGCGGTTTCACGTCTTCACCTCAACCGTCCCCGGCTATTATAAACTAAGGGTTAGCCGTGGTTTCTCCTTTCCTCGATGGTGGATTTTCACAAACAGCTTCTGGTGCATCGGGCCCACCGCATCGTTATCCGTAAAGTTCCGTGACCCCGGCCTAAACGTCGATCATCTATAAACAAGTAGGGAATTTCTCCTTTTCCTCTCTCTTTTGTGTATCATGCGGGGTGGGCGTGCTTTTGATTCTGTAGAATTAGGTAAACCAGACCTAATTAAAGATAATGAACGAATTCTATAAATAAAGAAGAGAGGGGGGTTGTGATCATTGATGGTGTTTTATATTTTGATGATGTTTCTTCTATGACCATCTTGCTATGTTGTGCTGGATTATGCCTCCGGAAAATCGAGGCCGTTGGTGGTCATTTTTTTTTGCACTAATGAACACGGCTGATGTTTTAAATGGCTTGTTTGTGGTTGTAAACCTCTCCTGTGAAAAGTGAATTGGTTAATCACATATATCCGGCTAAATAATTGAAAGCACCAGGATCAACCCTTCTGTGATAACTCCTGGTAGAACACACGGAATTTGAATCATGGAGTGTGTTAAGTCATTTAAATCTGAAAATACCTGCATTGCCCTGTTGTGTTGATGGTGGTAGTTGGTTGTGTTCCTTTCGGGCCGATTGCTGGAGATGTGGGAGGGGATGGGATCCCCTGTTCTTTTATACTCTCGGTGGTTGTTTGAATTTGGGGGATGGGATCTCCTGTTGGTATGGATTCGGTGGTTGCAAGTTTTAAATCCGGGTGGTTACTTGTTTATATCACAAATTGGGGTGGAATCCTCTGTTTTTTTAGAACCAAGTGTGGACGTTTTGGTTGTTGTTTGACTGTTTACTTTCCTAGACTTATGCCTATGCCTACTAGTTTCCCAGTAGTTCTCAAACATAAACATTATTACTAAATGTGAAATAAGAAAGGGGGCACATGGGTTGTTGGCGTGAGTCGTGACTCGGACATGAGTGTTGTTGTGAACTGTAGGCTGTCTGAAGAAATACCGAGCTTTGGGTGAGTTCTTGTTACCTACATATATATATATATAGATTTTTTTTTCTTATTCGCGCCCCACCCAAGTTGAGCACTTAGTGCCGAACACCCCCATTTCATGGGGGAGGGTGTTTTTCCCAACACTATTCTTAGTGGCTGGTTATTAGCTCCTTCTATGCTCCCTTTCCCGGATAGCCCAAGTATCTTCGGGTAGACTGTGATGGCCTGAAGTCCATTATTAGCCCAAGAACCTTCGGGCGGGGTGGTGTGGTGGTTCTCCAGGTGTGTGCGGCGGGTTTTTTCCCAAGTGTCTTCGGGATGAGGCCCAGGTGTCTTTAGGCGTGGTAGTGGATCCTTTAGCCCAGGTGTCTTCGAGCGTAGTGGTGGTTGTTCTGGCCTAGGTGTTTGGAGGCATGGTTACATGTGACAGTTGTGGCCCAGGTGTGTGCGGGAAGGATTCAGCAGTGGGACTGCGTGCGGTTGAGGCCCAGGTGTGTGCGGGCGGGATTTCGGCAGTGGGACTGCGTGTGGTTGTGGCCCAGGTGTGTGCGGGCAGGTGTGGTAGTGGGACTGCGGTGAGAATGGCGGGATTGGTCTGATGCGTAGGATGTCTCAATTACTAGTGGGAAAGTGGCGCGGGGTACCTAAACATCGATGTGATCTTAATATATATATTACTTGACATGCGTTATTTGGGGATTGTGCCTTGGTGAGGCCTGGGGTGGATAGTTTTCCTTGTTAGGTGTTTGATTTACTCTTTTTTTCTCACGGGACTTTAGTACGTTCCCCCAATTGTGCATGAGAGTCTTTGTTTTTCCCTACTGAGTGTACTTGTATGGTCACACTACGTATATAAAACTTCATTCAGGTTTCCAGGAGGATTTCAGGGATCACGCAGGACCTTACTAGCTCGGACCTTTGGAGCAGTTTCTGTTGTTGTTTTCTTTTTCTTTTTTTGGTACTTACCTTGTAGTCACATTTTGAACATTGTGGCTTTTACTTTTGAAACATGCATGTGGGAATGGTTTACTTTTGTCTTTAATTATCATTCTGCTTTGGTGTTGTTGGGTTTCATTCTCTTTATCTCTCAATCCTATAAAATAAAAAGGGTAATGCCTTCCATTTGTGAGAAATTTCTGTACCCTTGGTGCTAGTCGCCACTCCGGGACCTATTGAAGGCGGGTTTCGGGGGTCATTATCTCTCCTTAAACATAAAGAAGGAAGTGCCTGGCAATCTGCTGACCCTTCCCTCCTTTTGGTGAAGGTGGGTCGTGACAATCTCCATGATCTTAATATACATAATTATGAAAACCTATCATAAAGGACTTATATTAAAATTATCATTGAGTAATCAATATGGTAATAATTTCATAAATATTATTTTCGTGATTATGGAACCATGATCAATTTAATAGGAACAAAAATAAAAAATAAAAATTGATTCAAAAAAATAATGTTGTTATTTCCAGGAAACATGACTTTTACATAGAAATGTTAATAACTGAATAATTAATGTACATATGTAAATCATTAATTTTATGATATATATGTGTACGGTACTATATTATATATATTTTTAAACTTAAATTTTTTAAAAATGTGGTTTAAATAGATTCGAATCATGTTGAGACATATATTTAGTGATTTCAAGTGTCTCTTTTATTTCTGGGAGACATATAAAAATTATACAATATTTCCATTTGTGTGGTGTATATAGTTCCCATTTAAAATGTAATATCTTGAATACATATATTTTTAATGATATTTAATGTTTCATTTAATGTTATTATTTATTTTGTTTTTTGGTTCAAATGTAAAGAATGAGATAATTGATTTTTTCTCAATTTATCTTCTTTGAGATATATGTTATATTATGCATGTATATTCTGTCTTGGGGTGTATATATATCCCCTTTAAAATGTAATATCATCAATTTTTTCCACATGATATATTATATTCCATATTATTTTATCCCTTCATGGGAATTAAGATACAAATTTTTAATGTGATAATGATTGTTTCCCACAATCTCATCGTTTTTTAGGAATGATTTTGATCATGATTCCAAGGATAAAATCACATTTTCTATCACCAGATAAACTAAATAATTTTATTAAGCTCTATTTATTTCATTATAACTAAATTTTACCTTCATTTTCATCTCTGTATTTACCCTATGTTTAAAAAATAATGGATTTTATGAAAAAATCATCTTTTTGGTCAACAACTCTTTTTCATATTTAACCACTTTTATAAAAAAAGTTTAAAAGGTTTTTAGAAATATTCAAATTATATTTAAATAAATTTTTACCATTGATGGATCATTATGGTTTTTTGAATGGAAGCTTTATGTCATTTTCACAATAATTCTAATTTGTTTTTTAGAAAATAATTGAAAATAATCATTTTTTTAAAATGAATGGAATGAAAAATATTTAACACTATCAAAATATCCCAATGATTTCATGATTACCTTATAGATCTTGAATGTTAGTTTAAAATAAATTGTTTTCCATATGATTTGGAAATTTATATATATTAAATTACTAAATTTGGATGGAAATTATTTTAGAAACACTATATGTTTTCAAAATTTAATTTCAATGTTGGAAAGGCAATTTTCTCAATAATTGATTAAAAATATTTTTAAAGAATCATAATAATTTTTTGTGTTTATTTTCAAATTGAATGACTTATAAATGCTAGTAATTTTTAAAAAATGATTGTAATGAAAATTTATAATTATCAATGAACATTCCTAGAGATTTATCCTTCAATATAAACCAAGGATACCACTCATGTTCATTATATAAATATTTAATTTTGAAATTATGGTTAAGAGATTAATTTACCATATATAGGCTATATAAACAAAAAAAACATAATAAAATATACTTAAATTTTTTATTGTTTTTGGTATTATGTTATGGTTAAATGATTGAATGACTTTCCATATTACCACATGTTATGATATGATGACATGTTTTTGAAACCCATTTTATTGAATTATTTATGATGTTCTGAATGTTTTATGTTATTATAGTGCACATATGTATAATTTTTATTTTGATAATTTTGGTACTTATATCTCCCTCCTATGGATTTGGTAATGATACATGTTATATTATTTTAAAGGGTACATGGTTGGTTGGGGAAATCAATGAAGAAGGGTACATTGGTGGTTATCCCAAGATCAAAAGAGGGTAAAATGGAGGTAATACCTAGCCCGATGTTGATGCATGGGTGGTTTGAAAAATCATAATATCATATGAATTTATTGGTGGGTATCCTTAATATATGATTTTATTTTATAATTTGTTTGAAAACAATTAAGTATTATTCTGATGTTATTCTCTCATGACCCATGTTCTATAACAATATTAGGATTCATTTCTTGTGAACATAAAGTCATTATGACATGAATCACTTTTATTATCATTGATATTCATGGTATGTTATTATATAATTATTATCATGTTTTCATACACTTATGTTCATGTTATACATGTGTATCTGTCTTCATTTTCCTTGATAAGAATTTGAGCTCACCATTATTAATGATTACTTTCCCCATGTTATAAAGAATCGTTTTATATATGTTATTCCTATTAACAGTACTAAATATAAAAATATTTTTGGGAAACATTGACAATTATTTCCCAAATTTGATAATTCCTTACCAAGTCTACAATGAAACTAAACTCTATAGTCCTCAGGAATTTGTTATTATAAGATATTTAATAATCATATAAAAATAGGTAATATCTACGTTTTAAGATCATGTTTCCCTAAAAATGATTAGATAATATTAATAGTTGTTCCCCGTGAATCCTTAATATTTCATTGATAATGATTAGGGAAAGGAGATCAAGGTGGAGATCTTTTTTAATCATAATCAAATAAATATATATAGTAGGAATTTCAAGGATGAACAACATATAATCATAATTATTTGATTATTTGGGTGTTTAATAAAAAATTCAATTGTAACATTTTACCACTAAAATATATATAAAGTTTAAGATTTCAGGACACCCTCAAGAATTTATCATTAATCAATGATATTTTTTATATTATGAATGGAAACATGGTCCTTAAAATCAATCTATATAACATAAAACAAGAAATGCTATCTTAAATTACAATACATCATTATTCTACCATGATTTATTGAAAAAATGAGCTATATGATTCATATATATGATATCTCTTCAACTCAAGTAGGGATGGAATGCATAACCACTTTAAAACATTAGATCTCCTTCTATATAGATTAAATCTAATAATTTAGCTTCATTTAATACTTTAATATTCCATTTTATATTATCTTCACCCTTATTGGACTCCTCTATATTTTAAAATATTGATATTTATAAATTTCATATAAATGGAATTATGGTTCCCCTCTATTAAAAATCAATATATAAATATATTTTCTAAATATATATATATATAATCCTTGTAAAATATAATCATTGTCAAAACTCTATATTCCCTTATACTCAATACATTATACACCATTCATGTGGTCACTATGTTGTACTATATCAAGAAATCAATGCCCATACGAGTATTTTATGCCATCTTCTTTATTTATTATTAAGAGCCTTCTGAGAGAAAATATGAATCAAAACACTTGTGGTTTTTATATATATCATATATTAAGCCTAGCTGTAATGTCTGAATGTTTCTGTAGAAACGATTACATCTTCCAACACAAGGTCATGATTAAGACAGTTTGTCATGGGTATTGATTTATATTGATTCATATACAACTACCCTATCATTTTGAATATTGAAAAAAACTATTTCATTTCATTAATTCATAACTATATATTATAAAGTGTTCCATACCTAATGGTTGGGATATTATTTTTCATTAAAGTGGAACCACTTCATCTCTTCAAATATTCCTTATAAACATATGAACATGTGAATTTAACTTCCTTATATGTTACATGGGGAAACATGTTTCCTAAAATGATGAAAATTCTGATAAATTGATAATATATACCTTCTAAACCTAGGAATACATCCATAAATTTATATAATTTATTGAATAATATTTTCTTTTGGAAGACAACCAATATTCCATCAGTCGATTCAATATTCTCGTAAGAGGAAACATATCTAATATGAAATATACACTTATAATATTTCCTATATAATTAATTATTATGAGGGTCTATAGAAATATATAAAAACGAGCCTCCTACTTTTTATAGACCCTATAGTATATAAATGGATCATAAATCAATAAAATAATAATGTTATCAATGCAATATCCAAAAAATCCCTTCATCAAATCTATAACGATGAAGCTGAATTAATAAAACCAAAATTTATTATCATTAAATCATAATGATTATTCCTCATTAAAAATGGTAGTATTAGTATATCACAATTAGTCACCCTCAGTTAGTGATAGGTGGAACAAAGATATATATTTCAATTGTTTTGATCCACTTGAAGTTGATCAAATTAGTCTTAAATGTATGGTAAAGGAAATATATTATTAATTTTAATGTAATTAATATCTTTATAATAGATGTAAAATTTTATGGACCCATATTTAAATTGCATGATTAAAATTGGGGATCATAATGGTGATAAACAATATTATATAAATACATCATAAAAGAACTCATATTATTATTTAATTAAATCCACAAACTCCAATGGCTCTATTTCATAAGTATTTTTGGATATTTTTCATTCATTATGAATGTGTTCAATGAGGATCTCAACTATATGCCGCGATCATGAAAATGAATCTATTCAAGAATCAAGTAAAATAATTATTATACCCTAGTTACATCATCTATTTATAATATCTCATCATAAACAATATATCATGATTTTTCTTCTTATCTTACAAAAATTCAATTGTAGAGAGATACTAGGATGTGATGCAGACATGATTTAGATGATTTTACAACTCTAATGGATATTGATTCCTCTTCTCCATCATGAATATTAAACTAATTCTATATGTAATACCTTTTAAATTATAATTTGAAATAAATTTTTTAACATGGATCATATAAAATCTAATCATATGTATAAAAATTAAATCAAAAAATATTGTGCACAAATGTGTCTGAAATAATAGAACTAAACCATTTTTGATTTAAAAAGATTTTAACTATGTTTCCAGTTTGATAAATCCCTTACAAGGGTTCTAGGAAAATATCTATTTCATTGAAATCATGTGTAAAATAAATGAGTGTATTGATCCAGAATCAAATAAAAATTATATATCTTTGTGAGTATGATAAATGTATATACCACAATGTCATTTGGAACATAAAATTCTAACGTGGTAATCATATAAAAGTAGCTAATCCCCTAGATTTTCTATGGTATATTCTCTTATAATTTTGGTAATTTGTAAAAGTAATATTCCATATCCTTATAATTAATGCATTGAAATTCCATAGCTTCTGACTTTCCCTTTCATTCGTGAGTTTCATTTCCTTCTTCTCCAACTATGTAATAAACTCTTTTTTCCACCCTACTGTCCCTGGAATGTTTCCTCTCACACATTACACACCAGGGATGTACCATCAATACATTATTAAATATTATTACATTATTCTTCCCATTATTCTCATTTGGTCACTTATTATCTTGATTTCCATGAATACATGCATATCATAGAAATATGTTTTTAGCTTAATGGTGATAGAGACCATATCCCGATAACATTAAATGTTCGGAAAGGCTGATACCCTTCAAATGCTTAACATTAACCCTACAATGAAAATATTAACCATGGATACCTATCTAACTATATATTCAATAGTATTCATATATAAACATGTAATTTTATCATCATATTCAATAACATTTTACTCATCTTTTTCACTATGATTAAGGAAATTATTTTCCATTTACACACATTCCACATGGTGGAAAATTATTTTATAGAATAATTCATTGAAATTTTTCTATTCCTTGTACATTTAATCATAATTATATTTAATTTTTTTAATTTGATAAAAGCATTAATATTTTTATACCATTAAATGATAGACCACAATGATGAATGTTTTTTTCATTAATTCACAAATAATGAATTATCTTCTATAGTGAAATGATCCATTGTTTAGTTTCCTATGGATTTTTATTTCCACTAAATGCAAGAGTTTTTTATTACATGATGTGGTCCAACATAGTTACAATATGTTTTGGAGTATATGGTCTCTCTATATATAATATATTATATATTCTACATTAGATCAACTATCCTAATATGGTTATTACCTGATTTCATTCAACTCCAACATCACTAACTTATCCAAGGATAACATCCTTGTATTTACTATTGGTGTTGATAATGTTCCCATTCATTGATTTAGTTACTATATTTTTACCTTTAAATACAAATAAATAGCACATAATGTTGAATTTTTAAAGAAAAATAATTTTATATTTTATAGTATGTTACCTAAAATCATGAGTATTATCATTAATACTTTTGATATCAGATTATGTTTCTCTAACTGTAGTCCTCAAGGTTCCTTTTATGATCCCCATAATAACAACTATAACATCCTGAAATCTACAAAAATATATCCTTTAGTTTTATTTCCTTATTAGAAACGAATACATGATTTATCAAATTATCAAACACTTTAGTAGTCATGTTTGACTAGAAAGAAAAAATAAATTCAATTGAAAACCCTAGATATTTTATGAGATTATTGTGAAATAATTATTCACCCTTCAATCATGTGCTTGAATTTTACACACAACTCACCACATAGTTTCTTATTGAACGAAAAAATGGTGATCATAGATACATAGTAAAGAGTATCACAAATTGTATTAAATCATAACATAAATATGGAATATGTGATATGGAATTAGTAAATGAAACTCATTAAAATCTAATAAAATTAAACTATGTAATTTCAATATCCATGACCATAAAGGAAAAAATATTTACTAATAATTTTTTATCACATAGTGATGGAATGAAAAATTGTGTACATTAAAAAATAATATCAAGAATGTATTCTATGAAGCTATAATGATATCGGAAGGTGGATTCACCAAAATCTGATATTTTTTGCCTCATTATAACTATTGATGCATCTTGGGGATATATAAATTTTTTCCCACCCATTACATGATTAATATTAATGTATTCTCTATTAACGTCATCAAGGCTTTTTATACATTCCATATATAAAATATGGTAGAATAACAACATAGGAATCCATATATTCATAGGTAAGTAAATAAAATACATCCAAATTCAAAATAATAATTTGTATATATTTTAGAATATATAATTTTCAACTATGATGTTATGGGATATTTTCATAGTAATAGGATGTAAAATTATTGATGAAATATTGTAGAGAACGTATATTCGATGTGCAAGGTAATCCATTAAGGAATGTAATATGGATCAATAGTTTTTATTTGTAAGAGAAGAAAAAAATTGTATGAAAAATAATTTAACAAGGGTCATAATGATCCAGTGAGTAATCTCAGTCATATATCCCTCCATATTAAATAGTCATGTGTGTATTATTATGCATGTTTTTCATAAATTAATTTGAACATTGATTTAGTTCTCGACTAACCCTTTTTGGTGTTATTAGAGAAAATTCTTATGTACCATACCTATGTCACCTTTATGGAATTTATAATGTGATATATTTTTCAGGAATCTACAAATTGTATTACTTCAATAAAAGAACGGATGGTTTTTTCACAATGGGAAAAGTTTAGTTTTATAATCATTTCAGTAAGACATAAAACAAAAAAAATACCTTGGATAAAAATATAGAATGATAAATAAGTTATATTTCATTATTATTATTGTAAAATTTATTTTATATCATTTTATTCCGCTCACAACAAGAAATAATTGGTGAATATTTCTTGAGTCAAAATGGTTGAAAACTGTTATGGAAATACCCACCTATTACATTAGTAAAAATCCTATAATATCCTCTTGAATGACGTGGAATACAATTTTACATAATAAGAAACAAATTGATCCAATTTATGATGTAACAACTAAAAAATTTACTATATATTTCCAACATTATTGAAATTATTTGTGTAATAGAAATCATGTCACAAATAGATGAATTTGAGCTGGAAAAACTCTACCACTTATACAGAATTCCATGAGTGTACATTAAAAATCTGTTACTTAGAAATTAATATTAAATTCAATTGACTATTAGTTTTTCTCACATTTATTTTTTCTAAAATTCAAAAACAACACTTCTTATATTTCTTCAACCTATTTTTCACATAGTTTATCTATAGTTTTCATATTTTAGTCTAATTTCATAATAATAGGCTTCATATTCACTAATTATTAAAATATAATCATTACATGTTAATTAAACTTAATTGTAATTTTTATTTATATTATTTTTTAAATTTTAAATACTTATAATTAATTTTATAGTCTTTATCTTTTATTATTAAATGGATTAAAACCATATTACATTGATTCATGATGATCAATGTGAGTTTTTTAAATTAATAAATTGCATATTAATATAACATACCAAAAATATATATTACTCCACTATTTACATATTTATGTTACACTATACAAATATGTATTTTTCCCATATTAATTCATTGTATTTATTCACTATATTGTTCAAATTGGTGGTTAAACTTGCCATAGCAAGAACATATTTGGATTTAATTAATATTTAGGAGGTGGTTTTATTGTCATATAATTATAATAGAATGATGATTATATTATTTAGTGATTATTAGTGTGCATTTCTAATTTTAATGATGTAGAGAAGGAATTAATGTATATAAAAATATTATACAATTTGAATAAAATATTACCCCCTTAGCATGATTCTGTTTAATGGTTATATTAATAATGATTATTTATTGATAATATAATTTGTAGGTTCTCTAATTTTTTATAACAAAACCTCAATTAAATTATAAAAATAATATATATCCATGAATAGAATTCTTGAGTTGTGGTTCCTCTTTAGGTATACTATATCATATCATGATCATGTGTGCATAGTATATGTTCCAGATGATTGATCTCATATAGTGTTTCATTATTCTCATACAACAATAAAAACAGTTTTTCATTGTTTATGGTTTTATAGATTTGAGAAAAATGAGTCTCCCAATATTAAATCATAAAAAATGAGAGACCCAATATAATTAGATATATAATAACTATCAATATATTGATATAATGGATGTACGATGAACCAACATTATGGTCATATGAATCAAAACAATGGGATTTTATGTTCAAGGTTTATTAGATTCATCCATACATTAATTTAATGTCTTACATATTGGATAAAATGATTGAGAAAAAATACATAGTAATGGTGTGGAAAATTGACATGGATGGTGAACCCATTGTTGATATAGGGTCTCCATAAAAACTCAAGAATTCATGAAGATTATAATATTGTGTCATGTGGTTTAGGATGATGTGACATGGACTATTTAAAATATTTGAGAAATGATTTCAAATCTTTAATTTATAATTTACAATAATTCATGAATGTTGTAAATTGACTCTATTAAAATATACATCATTAACTGGATATGTTTTGATTAAATTATTAATCGATAATTCCTAAGACAATATGATGATATAGGACACCAATGATATGATTGGTGGCTGAACATATTCGAATGATGGGATTTGTTGTAGATAAAATATCCCATATTATCCTGGCCCCCTTTACTTTAGTTTTTTCATTGATCCTTGGTAATATAGATTTTATAAAATAGGATTAATTTTCTCAGTGGCATAATAGAATGATAGATGGTTTCTGGTTATAGAATAAATTCACTCCATAAATTCATAATTCATGAAGTGAACCTATCAGCTTCACCCCATGAAAAACATATATTTTATGAATGGGTTAAATCCGAACACATAAACCCTATTCACATCATGAATTGTTTCTAGGAAATCCCTAAATCACCAATTTATATCACATAATATTTTAATTTTGTAAAATTACTTTAATACTGTCTTTATATAGTAGAAAATAAAATTTCTTTCATATATATGAATCTGAAAATTCTCGACGTGGAACCACTATTGACATCCTGAATGAGATACGCTTAGTCAATTTTAAAACCCTATTGTGGGATTTATCATGATTTATGATAATGTTCAAACCATATCTCTTTAAGTTCACTTTTTATAAAATTTATAAGTGTTATCAAATTGATTTTGAAGATTGTTACTCTGAGTGTTGGAGTCATGGAATGCAAGATAGTTTTTTTAAGTTACATTGAAATGATGTATGGATCCTGTTGTCCAATATAAATTGAGGTATTTCCAATTTCTTATTGAATTTTGAAGTGTGTGGTATGGAATAACTCACTTTTTTCAGGTTTATATGATTTTTATGTAAAATATATTTGATTTCACTGATTCCCCATGTGCACGACCCACCATTTTACATAAATCACTATAAAACAACCCCCTTTGGATCATGTTTAGCATATATTAATAGAGATTATATGTGTGTCCTCTTAAGAGGTAATCCTACCTTGTTACCTATAATAAACATGTAGCATTGGGAACATGATTTTGGCATAACATGTGATTTATAGTAAATAATAATTTGATATTTTTGGAATGCAGTGATCCATACTAATGGTGAATTTTTATAATAACAAATAATAATTTATTTTTTAAATGATAATAATATAAATTTTAAAACATTTAATAATATGTTAAAATAGATAAATCATATTTATGGATATTAATAAGTGATATTACTAACATTATTCTAAATGGAATGATTATTTCATTGTTAGACATAGAACCTGTGATTTTTCCAAACATAAAGGGATCCACCATTATATATTTGGTGTGGATTTCTGGTTATGATTTTTAAATTTTAATAAATAAGATATTATCAAATGTAAATTCTCATGGGGCCTAGTAGAAATGTATATGATATTCTCCAACTAGTGACTTAGGCCTTATGAAGATATAAGATACCCCAGTATTGGAATTCAAATGGTTTAAATGGGTTACATAAGATAAGATACTTGTGATTACCACTAAAGTAAGAGAATCAACAAGTGGTTTGGGGGATCCAACCATATAGAGGTTGATCCAAATGTTGAATGATATTATGGCATGGAGACAAATCAGTTTTGGTAGACCTTAGGTGTCATCTCGGAGCCCTAGGATAAGGGGGTTTACTTCACTTTTACTATTATTTTTTTATATTTATACACTTGTTAATAATACTGTTTATTTCACTATATTTTGGGAATTATTTTCTAGACACCCAATATTTTATCTTACTCTATTTTACTCAAACATTTTTTAGGTCATTGTTTTTTACTTGGATGGATTTTATGGATGTAGGTATGGAAAACTGAAATTGTCAGAGTATTGGTTGAATGAATTTATTTATTTTGTTTCCATAATTTTTTCTACTCTATTTTTATATTATTCCATTACTGAAACCCTATACTAGATTATATATAATCCCCAAAATTTTCAATCCACTCTCATTTTTAGAAGGTGGAATCTTGGATAAGGGTGGAATTCCTGTGGTATTATAGGAAACCATGTTAGGTCGCACGTGTGAGTACTGGGTAAAAGATTTTTCAAGGTGGTATTAGAGGGTCACATTTTTATTTTCTATTATATTTCATTTTAGGAATGGAAGATAAGACACAATGATGTGTCATCTCTTAGTAATGATATCGTGAATGGGATTAATTGAAACATGATGATGGGAAGACTATGTACATCTGTATTAGATTACTATTAATTTTTTTCCAGGTATTGTTATGATTTATTTCATTTTGTTTATTATTTACTTGTTTTTCGATGTTATTTTTTTATGTGATTTTCTTATACTCAAATATTATTTGAAATGAGTATGACTTCATCATTATATGCACAAATGGATATGTATTGGTATTGATTTTGAATTTTAGGATAATTTTTAATGAATTTGAAATGTCTTCCAATATAACTATGGAATGAAATCCATTGACATTAAAAACAAAATAAAATGACAAAATGGTTTTTGTTATAACTAATCACATGTTAATACTTTTTCAAAGGAAAATTAGGATAGGGTCCCAGTATTACATTCTCATGTTACAATTTTCATGTTATATTAATATTTTTTAGAGTGTGTGTTAACTCCTCTAAATAAAATATTCCATAGGAATCATCAGTTAGAGTTTCAGGATAGATGATGTTATAGAAATCCCAGGGAAGACGATCCAATCCTCTTCCGTATTTCATATATCATATTAACAGTCAAATTCACGAAATCTTCCTTTTGGTCATGTGATATATGGAATGAGAGACCCTTTATAATTTCATATTGATGTTCAATCATAACATAGAGTCCCATCATCAGTATCCTCATACATTCACTACAGAAGGAAGATCCTAGGAATATTATTATTATATAATGTCTTCCTAGATGATATTTTAGCATCTCAATATTCCTAGTAATAGGATGGAACCAAGATGATCTATAAGGGGAGTTATCATTTATTATTAACTGATCTATAATTTTTTTCTCTTTAATTAGATGAATATGAGGTGTGTAGGGTAAAATATTTGCAGAATGGGATTATATAAGAGATAAGGTCACATTCAGACATCTTTTTCACCAGAAAAATTTCAAATTGGATGAATCAAGCTCTCGTCATGATAATAATTTAGTGATATGAGTTATGTGGTGGACATTTAGTTTTTTAATTGTGACATGAGATATTATATTATGGAATATGGAAGAACTAGTATAGAAGATACCATTAGGGTAGTAGTAGGAAAATTATCTATCGTAGATGGGACCATTTTGGAAATTATTATCATAGAAGTGGGTAAATCAATAGACCAAGATAATGTTACAGTTGTAAAATGTTGGGGAAGACCTAGGAAAATACTCATAAATAATAGTTTTCTTTGTTTACATGGATAATATTGGTGTTTCATCATGGAAATATACCATTTGGATGAACTAATATATGGGATAACCTATAAAGGGTAGAATTTTGTTTTTTAATATTCATATGAAGAAGAATTTCTATAGATGATGATCAGGATGATATCTGTACTAATCCTTACACAACTAGTGTCAGTTAAGGAATATATCATGTAATGATATGAATCCAAGGTAGTCATAGATAACATCTTATATAACGGGACTAATTAGTTTCTTATTACTCCGTACAGTTTTGCGGACATGAGATTAATTATCCTACCAAATATTTTTAATTATATGTGTAATATTCTATGAGATGATTGACCCAATATCATTTTTGGATGGAGGTTTTTGGTTTAAAAAAAATATCTTCATTTACATCATTTATTTGTGAGAATTGATGATTCAGTAGAGGATGTGGGTTGAATATTTTTTACCATGACAACAAACTCTATTTCAAACTAAGAAAACACATCATAATTCATGATTCCTTGCCTAATAATTAGAGGACAAAGGCATTTATAGTCTTGTTATGAGTGTTTATTGATGAAACTCTCTGAAAAAATGAATCTATACATTCACATCCCTTATAAATGAGTATCTAAAACATTTAAAGGATTATATCTTTTAGTCAAGAACATATTTAAGTAGATTGTTTGTCTGATTTGGATGTCTTAACTCTATGTGATAACTTATATGGTGGGGATCCAATATCATGATTTCCTCTTGGATGTAATGATGCTCTTATAATCCATGACCTTATATCGGTCCCTACATGTTAGTGTGAGGAAATAGTGAGGTAGTTTCATGCTTCTACATGGAAAGTTCATCCATTTCTATGAATGTTGATTCTCTATCTATGTAGAAAATAATAGTTTCCAGTGTAGAAAAACAAGATATAGGTAGGTCTAGTCATATGATTCACCTATCATAAAATGGGATCAATGTTCCAAAGACATGTTGGGTTGTAACAATATAATCCCATTTCAAAATCAAATAAGGATGATTTAAAAAAGGATTTCGATATTGTATTACCTGGAAAATATCATAATAATTTTGCAGTATTGATGATCATGGATCAACTAACGAATGTATTTCCCATTTCTTCTTTTATAGAGACACTAATAATCTATATTATGGGTACCATATATGTGAGAGAGATAGTTGGATTTCATGGTGTTCAGAATATCATCATTTCAGATTGAGATACCCATTTCTTGTCTTGGTTCTAGAAATGATGTCAACTTATTTAGGACCTCACATTCTTATATGTAAATAATATCATCCTTAGATTGAAATCGGATCTAAACAACCATGTCAGACTCTATAGGATATATTTGGATCCGATGTAAAAAAAATTGGTTCTTGGATTCATTATAGCGCACTCATGGAGTCTACTTATCGTCAAATATTTCATGAATCGATCCAAATGGATCATTGTGGGGATATTTAGGAAAGGTTATTTGTTTGTCTCTTTGTTGGTTAGGGGAATCTGAGATAGCTATAATTAGTTCAAGTGTCTTTTAAAATATGTTATATTTGGTCTAAATGATGAATTTGTTGGTAACCATTCAGTGCTAGTAGAAATTGTACATCATCCTTCAGAGATGAACTGTATTGTTTGAGTTTGGACATATTTTTTTCCAAATGATGTCATTCATATCATGAAAATGGTGAAGATAAAAGATAGATTTTGTGGTCATTTGATATTTTTTAATGTGTTGATCCAATATAAAACCATTTAGCCCCTACATAGTGCTACATCACCATCAAAAACAAGGTTCACATGACTCAACTAAGGAGGCACCCTTATAGTGTGATAGAATTTCATAAAATCAAGATAGACTTTTTAATATCATTTTTTGATAATCAAATTTGTACCATCGATCTTGGTGAGGGGATTATCTTGGGGAAGATAGTACATCTAGTTTGACTGTGGTGAAATCATGGGTGTTTCCAAGTGGAGGATTGGGATCAGGAATCTAATATGTACACACAATGAAAATATTTATTACTATAAAACCACCAAGATTCATTTTAGAACAACTCAGGAAGAGTAATTATTTTGTGGGGATATTATATTATCTAATCATTTCCATGACATCAGTAGTGGACGTTTGAATTTTAAAAATAAAATTTTATCTTTGATCTAGTCGTATTATTTTAATCAGAGGTATATTATTATGGAAGTTGGTTTATGGATGTAGAGGCAATTCCCATCAAGAGTTCATATTTCATGATGTAAACATATAAGGATGACCACATGAAATCCATACAAGTTGTGAATAGATCATGAATTATACAATGAAACCAATGGATTATAATAAATCCTTGATACGCCAATTAATAACATGTATTGTATTCTTGAATAGAAATAAATATAAATAATGATTTAAGGGTAGGTGAATGATTTTTTCTATATATGTGAATCGAGAAATTCATGATGTGAATACTCAATTCACATAATGAATGTGCCCCACTCTCCCAATATAAGTACCCATAAGTAGCATATGACATCTATTTTGATAATAAAAAAAACATTCTCCCATTCAAGAGATTTTATGGACAATGTGTGGTAGTTTTCTCCTAGAACAAGAAATATTCTCAATCTGGTCTTTGTATTTTAGATCAGGAGATTGATGTTTCACGATTTCTTTGTAAGTATGATTAAACTCAGTTGTACCATGAACATTAAAGGATTTCATGCATATTTTATTATTTTGACATTGGTGGTCTAGAATAAAACTATAAATGCATTTTTATTGCCTTTAGTATGTACCATATGATAAATTACATTAAAAACCTATCTATATAACCTACCCAATTTGTTAAAGAACTATTGAATTACATTCTATTGAGTCCCATTTTGTACATTAGCTTTAATAATTTACATAATTTCTTTTGGGAGGATAACCTACCCTTGAACTGGAAATGAACTAGATATAATGGAAAGAAATTTTTTTATAACCTTTATTTTATGGTAAATGATAAAATGGAATGTTTTTATTTCAATGGTCCATAGTGATGTAAAAATATCACCCAATAGAGATTAAATACCATACTAATTTATAAATAGAGAACTTGTCCAAAATTGAATAAATATTTAAAATATGAGAGCCATTTTTTAATATTAAATTCATATTACCGATATGAGTCCCAAGGGAGTCATTAATACTTCATGAGATGTTTCACATATGATTCATCATGACACCATAGAATCAACCGCTTCATCTGATATATGATTGTACCTAGGTGGTGTTGACATTGGAATATGTAAGAGACTCAGGCATGGAAAATCACATCAGGCAAAATATGAGAAAATTATATATTCTGCACTTTGAAACATGCACATTAGGATGATGTAAGAGACTCTAGCAAGGAAATTGTCATGAATCCAAGTTGGTTTCTTGAGATATGATATTAGTGAATCATCCTGATGTATGTGGTTCAACCATAGGTTTTTGGGATATATTCTAATACAAGATGATCCTCCTCCTGATAGAGACATCTATAAGGATCCAAAGCAGCTTTGGATAACCCAAGGTGTCATCCTAGAGCCAGAGGGTTTGTGGGATTATTTCATTTATTGAGTTAATTTATTAAATTAATAAACTTATTTATTGATTTATTTATTGAAAATTTTATTCGAGCATGATTTATTTGATATATGGGTTTCCTCTTACAATGTTATATATATAATTTGATTGTGCATAAATTTTATTCTACTATTGATATTATGGAATTTTTTTAATAATGAGAAAGGTACCCTAATTTTTTTTATCACTTAATTGTAGGGTTGGTGTTTGAAAATGGGATTTTCATGGTTAATTGGGAACAAGGCCTTATTGTTTTTTAGATTTTATTTTTTTATGTTAAATGAAATAAAATATATCATCAGTATAATTTATCATATAATTACATGATATTAATACTCTTTAGATAGTGTGGTATGGTCAAATTTCATGATGATTTTCCTATGTATTTATTTATATTTTTTTAATCTATTTCTAATAATCTATTTTCATTTTCCACTATAAATAAATGTTACTAAAATATTGTATAGTATGCCCACCCTATTCCTGACACCCTTAGTGAACAACATAAGCATATATTATACATGGTGGCACTCCTGAGGTTAGATATCCAACATAGAATTGTTAGGTGGGGGAATTATTAGTTGAGTATGTTCCAAAATTGTGTCATTAAAAAAAATATTTTAAGAAATTCTTTATATTATGAAAACATGCTTCAAATTTCTATGAATTTTTTGTGTGAAATACACATACCCATAATTCGGATATCTACGAATAGTGAAATATATGTAATTTTAATGCATTATTCAATCAATTCTGATATTTTTGGAAGTTTATATTATTAAAACACTTTTGTAATTATGTATGTTTATAATAGAATATAATATTTTAGTATGTTTCAGGTACTATTGATTGTGTGTGGAAATTTCAATCAGTATAACATGGATTAAAATAAAATGTCCCTAGAATTTTCCTAGATTATTAGCTCTAGTGAGAACATCACATTTTTTTTCTAGAGCTATGTAAAAGTACCCATGATCCCTGTACCTTTTTTAATTTAACTATTATTTTTCCTAATATATTAATGTGGGAGTCATAGGGAGTGGATGAAATAATTTTTATCTACAGAACCTTTACTATATTTAAATAAAAAAAGGATTTTCGTACCATTATCCTTGAATTTTTAGTTCTCATGTCTCAAAATATCAATAAATGGAGTTCACGGTTGTACAGATTTGATCATAAAGCCGATGGCTTAATGTCTTGAAGAATAAATCAATGGGGTATGTAGTGAATATAATATGGTCATTGTAAAGAATGATGTGTATGTTTCTCCATTTTCTAGAATTTACTATATTGGAGGGGCATTGATGGTTTATGGTCATGTTTCATTCACAACATGGTGAGAGAAGGAAAACAATAAATGATCTCAATATCCATGAGTACCCAGTAACATTTGAATAGGGAATCAGTATGTAAGAAATTTTCAATCATCTTTGTGGAATCATGAATTAATATATGGGAGAACAATACCTGGAATGACCATTAACAAAATTTGAATAATGAGTTCATATATAAGTTTTGGTCAGTAAAATGATTATGAGAAATTCTCTTTTATAAATAAAAATGCTTCTAGTTTGATATCAATATGGTGGGGTGGGCATGAATCACTAAATATAAGTTCTATATTGATGCATATTAATTTATTAACAATATTATTTGAAGATTTATATAATATAGATACACTTAAGGTGTGATGTTTAACTTATGGAAATGTGTTCATATTGAAACATGATGGGGTATATTAGAACCAATCATTTTATGAGTTGGATATTATGATCCATTATAGCGGAATGAGATGAATGATGACTCATGGTTGACACTAAAATTTATGGCCTATATATCACTATGATAACTAAAATAATAAGATGCTGATATGGCCAGAGGTCGTCATAGACCTCCAAATTACATTTAATAACCTACACTAGCACAGTGTTACACGATCGATCCATAGAGAAGGCATGTGAGTTTTATAATGTTCTAAACAAATTAAACACCACTATTGTCAGTAGTGGAGGGAGTTGACATATTCTAACATTTTAATTTTTTTATAATGTAGTAAGGATACATGTTTGGAAATTCCCTATTTTCGGAACCGGAAAATGATACAGTCAAATAAAAAAGAGTAAACTAAAAATAACTACAAAAGGAAACAAGAGTGCTAAGGGTAGATAAAAAATAATGCTCGAGAGACTTGATCCTTAATGTCTTGAATGAATGTTCGTAATTTAATAAAATTCACACCTTGAATAATAGTTATTAATTTATCCTAACCAGAAGAAATAACACTTTGTATTATAGTTCTCGATGTACGCCATATCAAAATCCACATACAGCAAATTGGTAAAAGTATATCATCAGAAAACTAACTCGCCAAGAGTTCTAATGATTTTGAATTTGAAAGTTTGGTGAACTGTCCCAATCATCGATCTCACCAAAAGATCACTGATTTGTAATTAAGTTCTTGAAGGTGTTAGTTCAATTTAATGTTTAAGAACCAGATTTGAACTCACTGAAAGAATCATATTTTCATTTAAGAAATCAATTGAAGAAGATAAATGTTATAAAACTCCAAATTATCGATCAAATGGAATTAAACTAAGATCATTTCTCTATATATCAGTATCATGTAAAATGTAAAACATATAAGAAAAAGAGGAAGAGAAATCCTCCCTCTAAGAATGAGGATTGCATACTGCTACTTCTCTCTTGCAACTCCAAAAATCAAGTTCATCCCTTAGAGTCTCCTGGGAGTTTTTCTCTCCAATTGTGTGTTCGTGATATCATATTGTGAGTCCTCAATCCATTTGCTGCTTTCTCTACATTTAAATCCTACGGTCACCTGCTGCATGTCACCACTCAATTTTCGCTGACTATGACTTGTCATTTTCTATTTCACCGCTCACTTTATTTTTTCATGACAGGCACGTCACACTAATTTTTCTCACGTAACTAACTCCCGTGGAGTTAGTTGTGTGAATCTGGATGTATACACAAGTCTTGAATGAACCTGCAATAAAAAAAATAAATTAAAACAAAAAGTATGTAAAATGAGTATTTTTTAATTTAATGTAATATTACTTGATAAAAAGTTTAATTAAAGTTAATAAATAAATAATTAAATTATAATCATTATTTAAAATTTGTTACTTATTAGTATTATAGTTATTTTTTAGTTATTTTATAAATTACATGAAGCTATTAATTTTTTTAATTTATTATTATTCATTAATTAAATTTTATTCATTAATTTATATTATTAATATATGTATCATTAATAATTAGTTTACATAACTTAATTAAATTCCTAAATAAGATTAATAAATTACATTAAAATTTTAATTGTAAATTTATTTAAAATCTACTTTTATTAGTCAATTTAATTAGATATATATTTTAGTTAAATAATTATTAATCTTTATATTATTATAAACATTTTTATTATTATATTATTAATTTGTTTTTTTTGCTTATTAATTTATTTTTTAAATTAATCTTATCTCTTTCCCCTCCCACCCCCCCAAATCAAAACTACTGGGTGAGGGGTCTTCTTCAGATTCATCCCCACAACGTAGTGCAGACGGTGACTTGTCATGGAAACTCAACCCAGGGGCGGTGTAGGTGCACTTCCTTCACAGAGGAGCGACATCAGCTTGCCAACATAACTGAACTCGCCACACACGGACTTCTTCAACGGAAGACAACAAGACCTTAATTTGCAGATCTGAAGAGCTGTAATTTATCATCCTCCTCTCTATTTCATCAAAACAACAACAGTAAACTCCAGCTTCAATATGCGTGACCTAGGTTGGGTGACAATGAATAGCAGTAAGCTCGTCTTTCTCCTCCATGGTGTGGAAAAACCCAATCAATGACACAAAGATGATGAACAATATGACAGTCTTCAGAAAGGGATAAATATATTAGGGTTTTAATGGGTAAATCTGTGTGTGCTAAAGTTATTAATTTGATTCATCCTTGTTCCGTTTCTATTTTTTCTTTGTACTGAAGATCTCTATTGAGAAATTAGAGTTTCATGTAGTTTGAAACTTGATATATTCTGATGAATTGGATGATGCAGTATATATCCAAAAACATAAACTCAATGTTGCAAAGTGGGAAGTGTGGCACTATGATGTTCTAGTTCTGAAAAAGGGTTTGCAAGCTGTGGTCAGAAGTTGCGATGAGGTGCGTACTACGGACGATGGGCTAGGAGCGTTGTCATGGTGTGGCAAGTAGGGTAACAGTGTAATGGAAACAGTGAGAAGTGTAATAGGAGAGTACTAGTGGAATAGCAGAAAGATGATCGCACCACGAAGGAGAAGGAGGATATGGTGAGGCCGTAAAAAAGTGGCATGGGATGAGGTTAATGGTGCGACAGTGCAGAAAGAAGTTACAGTGTCACCATAAATGAAATAACAGGTAGCATGAGAGGTTATGGTGGTTGTGAGTCCTTGAGAAATATGAGACGATGGAAAAACTGAGACACTGTAACCAAACGGTTAAAGGCTTCACAATGGCACCATAGATGATAGAAATGGTTTCTCTATTTTCGGTGATATTGTAAACCTGCAAAATATACATAGTAAAATAAATTGGAGCTTAAATAAAAACAGAATGAAATAATTAATAACAACAAAAAAGTAAATAAAACATATGAAAATAATGTTACACATAAATTTAAATAAAATTTTAAAACCGAATGAGCGTAAGTTAAATTGTTATTAACTTCAATTAATTAATACATATATTAGAATAAAACTAAAAAATTAAATTAAAAAGAAACTAAATCATAAAATAATAACTAGACTTATGTTATATAATAATGTTAATTAATTTAAAATATTTACTTAAACTAATTTAATTAAATAATGTAAATAGTTATTTATTCTCCTAATGTAAAATTATGTTAATTTATGAAATAAAATTCACAATAGTAGCGAGTTAATAAAATTGAATTTATGAATGATAGATTGTTAAAAGATAGCTAAAAGTTAACATTTTCTACTTCATGTTAATTAATATTTATTACATACAATGTTAGATTAACACTAAATTAATTATGTGAAAAACCAGACGTAATTAATTAAATAATAATTGTTAAATCATTAAATATGTAAACCAAAAACAACAAACTAAATAAAAAACTTTTAAACTATAAAATAAATTAAAACATAAATTAACAAATTTATGTCATAAAGCACATGATTAATTATAAAATATGATAAATTCATGATTTTATTTAAAGGAACAAAAAAGTGTTAATATATAGTATAAAGTACAAAAATGACCAACTAAATCCTTAAAAACAAATTAAAATGATGAGGCAAAACATGTGTTTTTAAGGGAACATCAAATTCCCCCAAACATAATCATTGTTTTTCCACAAACAATCCCATGATTTATTTTCTTTGAAAAACAATAAAGTGTTTATTATTTAGCTTAAACTGTAACATGTCCAGCAATTTGAAACCAAGGACCAAAACATTTCAATAGGCTTAAGAAAATGAATATATCATATGATTCATACTTAGAACTAATACTCAAAGGTAGTCAAAAGAGAAATGAATAAAAAAGAAATGAAAGTATCATGCCTATTTCATGAACATTCGTAGTAACTCATTTCAATCAAAGATCAGGTTTTTATTCCAAAAACGACAAGACGTAAATTTATGTGGAATTAAAACATAACCAAAGGAACCATGTACTTTGACTCATTCTTAAAGTCCAAAAATAAATATATTTTTTTTCTGAATCACCTTAATGAAACAACCTAAATGACTCCCATATATACTAGTTGAACCCTTCTTCATTTGGTGTTCATCATTCCCCTCACCTTAATGAACTAGTTTTTGACCCAACAAACATTTTTTAATTTTTTCCCAAGCCATCTATCATTGTGCTGAGAGCTATGCAATGCGCATATTTAAAGTGTTTAAAGGGAGTATAGTGAACAAAAACACACCAAGCATATAGGGTCTCATAGATTCACCGTGGGATCCCAGATGCCCAAATTACTCTAATTTCAAAATATTTAAATATAAAAAATTACATTGTCTCTTTATGATGATTAATTTAATAAATAATTAAAATGAGGGTCCCCTAGGATAAAGATCCCACCTCTAGTTCCAAGGGTTTTTATTTGAGTTCCATTAAATGATTACCCATATAACTCTCAATATGTTTCCTTAAACCATTTTTTCATAAAACCACTAAGCAAGACCAATCAACAATCATCTGTCCACATTAATCTCAGATTCAAAGCAGTACATAACTACTAGTCAGGAATCATCCTAATGTAAGACTCATTTGAGTATAGTGTAAATCCTAGAATTGTGAAAGAATATTGAAAAAAATTAACCATTTTATACAATAACTTTTGTGTTGTAGTGGGAATTGATGTGCTTTCAATTAATCACAGTTGAGAATAGTCAAGAATTGACCACCTACCCCACACTTAAAACCCAACTTTGTCCACAAAGTTGACTTCTAAATATGGAGAAGATCAATTTTACAGTTAAGGTTGATAATATATTTTCAATTTAGTAGATTTATGACATGTATAAAGGACACATTAATGTTCAAAAAAACTGTTCTCCACAAAGAATAACTTAATAGCAGGTTCATTAGAAAGTACTTGCATTAACATTTAAGTCCAGTGGATAATTTCCAATGCAGCTCAAAAATTAGCATATAACTTTTGGGTGCTTAGAGAATTGGGTGTATGGAAATTCATAAAATATTATTCAATTCGATGTTCAATAACACATAAAGCAAGAATTACTAACATGATTTAGAAAAGAACATTTAATAAAAAACACAACAACCTGCAAGCTTGTACCCCCCACACTTAGTTTCATACAGTGAAATATTATTTCAATATTTATTAATGAATTCAAATTTATGAAAGAGGCACATGAGGAATTTTTAATTCAACTAAGTGACATGCATCAAAAAATATTTAGTATATGCATGAAATGAAGAATATTTTTTGCAAATATGCAGTAGAATTTCTTATAGCAGAATTTTTTCTTGAAAAACATGCAAATTGTTTTTAAAAGTAATAAGGAGAAGATTATGAAATTGAAATTAAGCAGTAATATACTTTTCTGACTAGTTTTTCATTAGAATTTCAACATGATAATTCCACTCAATTATATGACATAGCAGTAGCTACATGGTAACACTGAAATAGAACAAGATACTAAGAACGAACAGTAACAAGGACTTCCCAAAAACAGAGCACAAAAGTAACACATTATTAAAGGTTAAAAAGAAACAATGTAAAGAAAAAATGACCATGTGTTTCCTCCAATGAATCACTAAATTTAAAGTCTTCAGTTTCACTTTTTTTAATCATAATTTTTATTTATTTATTTACACAACAAAAATCATGGGTTGCCTCCCCTGCAGTGTAAGATTTATAGTCCCCAGGTGGACTCACCTAGAAACTAACTATAATCACTAGATGTATGTGGTTTCTATAATTGGAACCACCACATGTGTTTGGACTAATTATTTTTAACATAAAGATGAGATTCGTGGGCACCATGACTCTACACATCAATAACTAAATTCTCATATCATAATATAACCCCTAAGTAACACCCTTTAATAGTTGTGGGAATATTTATATCCACTTATAGAATAAGTTCAAACATTTCAATATTATAATACACATGATGGTACAACATTTAACATGGTGCTTCAGAGGGTGTGGCATTATTATCAGGGACATACCTCTCATATTCATCATTTACGTATTTAACTTCAAAGGTGCTCATGGGTGAGTTCTGATTAGCAGTATAAAGAGGGAATTCAATTAAGTGCTGAACTGAATCATGGACAATGGAACACAGGTGTGATTCCCCCTCTAGACTACTATAAGTATCATGAAAAGGCTCAAAACCCTTCACAATCGAGGATGTAAGTGACAGATAGGGAAAAATTTTATTTTATCACAAATAGATTCTGGTCTAACAATGTTGTAAATCTATTACAAAAGATCCTTATTTGTTAACTCACATTGAACATCTACTGATACTATCAAATCAATTCTACAACTATCATCTTGTCTATGTTCAACCCCTCATTCTAGTTCATATTCAAAAGGATAACTTTCTTAAACCATGTAATTTGAGTGTTGTAATTTGATTTTAGGAGAAGAATTGTACAATTCAGTTTGAAAAATATTAGATTCCAAAATGCTTAAATTTAGACAATTTGACTCAAGCTGGATAAAACTACATTCCATTTCATTTCACAATGTTTCAAAAAAGTGATTACTATAAGAATAAGGAAATGAGAACTCATCAGTTATCCTTTCTTCAAATATTATTACCTTTTTGTCATCATCCAATAATACTTCAAAAATTATTTGGTTTACATATTCAAAACATTGAAGAGAAGTGTTCTTTTCAAGTTTGATGATTTCAGATTCCATGTATTCCATTTTTAGGTTCTCATCTACATTATACAAAATATCAAGTTGAGACACATTGTTCACAATAACATAATAGTTAGGTGAATTGTTTTTAACATTAAAATTTTCATTCTCAAAAATCTCTTGTACCCGAGTTACTTCCTTAACAAAACTCCTAAAACAGTGATTTTTATCCAATGTATGAATTTTGAAGAGAATAAGGAATTCCTTTTCATTCTGTTTCAATTCAGTTTCAAAATTTTCCATCTCAACAGCATTAATGTTAATTATTGGATTATCAAAGTTGTTTTCTTGAATTTTTTAGCTGATTATTTCTATATTTAGTTCAACATAATTAGATTTTTATAAATAAATGGTTTGTTTCCAAGCTTCAGATTCAATTTCCTCTTCATATTGATTTTCAAATCTTTTATAATCATTATCTTTTTCACTTTAATCAAATGCTTCTTGTCCTTTAACCCTTTTTTGTAATTCCATGAGCATGTTTTCCAATCTTTTCATTCTTTGATATTTCTCTTAAGAATATTTAAGTTGAATTTCATTGGTTTTAGTTAACCATTTGTTAATTAGATCCACCCTAGCATCAAATTTAGAATCAATTAGGTCAATTTTATCTAGGGTGTGAGGACTAGACTCATATTGTTCATTTTCTTCAATGTAATCCATATGTCGTGGTTGGTTATAGAAACATTTCATGGTAGTGTGCACATAATAGCCACAACACACACAATGAGGCACCGATTGATTATAATTCTGGGGATGTGCCATTTTTCATTAAATTAAAATCAAATGAGTTTAAACACACAAAG
Organism: Viscum album; assembly: GCA_963277665.1. Taxonomy (NCBI): domain Eukaryota; kingdom Viridiplantae; phylum Streptophyta; class Magnoliopsida; order Santalales; family Viscaceae; genus Viscum; species Viscum album. The sequence goes on from OY728128.1 coordinate 476,518,606, forward strand.
TTAAACAATTGAGAAGATTTTTCAGAAACAACACAAGAAGCAGATACAATTTGAAGTGGTTTTTTTAAACAAGATTTTTATAGGATATTATTATTTTTTGTTTAATTAATTTTTTTTAAAAAAAATTTCTAAAACATAAAATACTCAACACATTCCTTCCCCGGTAACAACATAAAATTTTGATGAGGCTGGAGGTTATCACAGCCGTCGAAATTACATTTCATATCATACATTTGCATAGTGGTGCAGGGTTGAACAACAGGGAAGGCAGGTGAGTTTTCTAATGTTCTAAACCAATTAAACATCACTGTTGTCAGTAGTGGAGGGAGTGGAGATGTTTTAACTTTTCAAAAAAAATTATAAAGCATTAATGAAACATGTTTGGAAATTCCTTATTTTCTAAACTGTAAAATGATACATCAAAATGAAATAATGTATACTAAAAATAACTACAGAAGGAATCAGGAGTGCTGAGGGTTGATCCAAAAGAATGCTCAATAGACATGAGCCTTACTGGCTTAAATGAATGTTCTTCATTTAATAAAATTAAAACCATGAAAATTTGTTGTTAATTATTACTCTCCAGAAGAAATGACACTTTGTATTATAGTTCTCGAAGTTCTCCATATCAAAATACACATTCAAAAAACTGATAAAAAGTTATCATCAGAAAACTATCTCACCGAGAGTTCTCTAGATTTTGAATTTTAATGTTTGAAGAACTGTCTCAATAATCGATCTAGCTAAAAGATCATCAATTTGAGATTACGTTCTTGAAGTATTTAATTCAATTGAATGTTTAAGAACCATATTCAATCTCGCTGAAAGATTCATATTCTCATAGATGAAATTAATTGAAGAAGATAAAAGTTCTAACCAATAAAACACCAATTTCTCGAGCAAAAGAAATTAAACTAACATCATTGTCTATATATCTGTAGAAAGTAGAATGTAAAGCATATAAAAACAGAGTAAGCCAGATTCTCCCTCTGAGAATAAAAATCACGTACTGATGCATCACTCCTGTAACTCCAAATATTCAGTGCTTCTATTCGTTTCTCCGGGAAGAATGGATCTCCAATTGTGTGTTCGTGAAATTAAAATGAGAGTCCTCAATCCATTCGCTCCTTGCTATGATTTTAAATCCTGCTATCACCTGCTGCATGTCACCACTCAATTTTCACCGACATGGACATGTCTTTTTTTGTTTCAATGAAAAAGTTATATTTTCGCGACACACACGTCACACTAATTTTTCTCACGTAAATAACATTATCTGAGTTAGTTGTGTGAATATGAACATACACACGTCTCTTGAATGGACCTTCAAGAAAAAAATAAATAAATTAAAACACAAAGTAAAATGAATATTTTTTAGTTTAATGTTATATTACTTGATAAAAAAGTTTAATTAAAGTTAATTAATAAATAATTAAATGATCATCATCATTATATTTTAATTAATTATTAGTATTACAGTTATTAATTTATTATTTATTCATTAGATAAATGATGTTATTATGTTTTTTAATTTATTTTTATTCATTAACTTATATTATTAATATAAGTATCAATAATAATTAGTTAACCTAACTTAATTAAAATCGTAAATTAGAATAATAAACTACTTTAACATAAAAAAGTTAAATTTAATTAAAAATTAGTTAATTTAGATAATTTAATTAGATAAATATTTTATTTAAATAATTATTAATCATTGTTTTATTATAAACAATTTTATTATTATATTAATAATTAGTTTGTATAATTGTTAATTTATTTTTTAAATTAATATTATCTCCTACCCCCTCCCAAATCGGTACTTTAGGGGGGGGGTCTTCTTCAATGTATTCTCCATAATGCAGTAAAGACGGTGACTTCTCCTGGTAACTTCACATAACTACAGTGGAGGTGCACTTCCTTCATCGAGGAGTGACATCTACTTGACAACATAACTCAAGTTGCACCACACTGACTTCTTCAACGGACGACGGAAGGACCTCAAATTCCAGATCTGAAGAACTGTAGGTGGCTTGTCCTCCCCTATGTTTCATAAAATCAACAACAGAAAACACCAGCTTCAATCTGTGTGACCCAGGTTGGGGCATAATGAACAGTATTAAGCTCATCTTGATCCTGCTCGGTGTGGCCAAACTCAATCTGTGGCACAAAGAAAAAGAACAACGATTCAATCGTCAGAAAGGGATAAATATATTAGGGATTTCATGGCTATATCTGTGTGTGCTAAAGTTATTAATTTTATTCATCCTTATTCCATTTCTATTTTTTTTCTATGTACTGAATATCTCTATAGAGTAATTAGAGTTTAAATTTGTTCGAAACATTCTATTTTCTGATGAATTGGATGATGTTGTATGTATCCAAAAACAAAATCTCGAAGGGCCTTCCGGCTATAAAAGGCCTTCGGGACACAAGGCCTTTAGGCCATTGAAGACTATGAAGTAGCCCAATTCACATAGAGCAGGCCCCAGATGAGGATCAGAGCACCAGTAGTAGTCACCAGAGGCAGAGCTAACCGGTTTGGAAGAATGAGAGGGTATGGAAACCGCCATCGGGACCAGGCACCGTGAAGCTTTGTACGGGGCAATGCTAGCCGATCATCTTTGAATGATTTTATTTATTTTATTTCCATAATTTTTTCTACTCTATTTTTATATTATTCTATTACCGAAACCCTATACTAGATTATATATAATCCCCAAAATTTTCAATCCACTATCAATTATAGAAGGTGGAATCTTGGATAAGGGAGGAGTTCATGTTGTGTTATAGGAAACCATGTTTGGTTGCATGTGGGAGTATTGGGTAAAGGAGAAAAATCAGTTTTGGCAAACCTAGGGTGTCATCTCGGAGCCATAGGATAAGGGGGTTTATTTCACTTCTACTATTATTTTTTTTATATTTATACACTTGTTAATAATATTATTTATTTCACTATATTTTGGGAATTATTTTCTAGACACCCTATATTTTATCTTACTCTATTTTACTCAAACCTTTTTTAGGTCATTGTTTTTTACCTGCCCGGATTTCATTGATGTAGGTCTTGAAAAGTGAAATTGACCGAGTATTGGTTGAATGAATATATTTATTTTGTTTCCATTATTTTTTCTACTGTATTTTTATATTATTCAATTACTGAAATCCTATACTAGATTTTATAGAATCCCCAAAATTTTCAATCCACTATCATTTATAGAAGGTGGTATCTTGGATAAGGTAGGAATTTCTGCGGTTTTATAGGAAACCATGTTAGGTGGCACGTGCGAGTACTGGGTAAAGGATTTTTCAAAGTGGTATTAGAGGGTCATGTTTTTATTTTCTCTTATATTTAATTTTAGGAAAGGCAGATAAGACACAATGATGTGTCATCTCTTAGTAATGATATAGTGAATGAGATTACTTGGCTCATGTTCATGGGAAGACTATGTACATATGTATTAGATTACTATTAATGATTTTTTCTAGTTCTTGTTATGATTTATTTCATATTTTTTATTATTTACATGTTGTTCGATGTTATTGTATTATGTGATTTTCTTATACTCAAATATGATATGAAATGAGTAAGATTTCATCATTATATGCACATATGGATATGTGTTGGTATTGATTTTGAATTTTAGGATAATTTTTAATGAAGTAGAAATGACTTCCAATATAACAATGGAATGAAATCCATTTATATTACCAACAAAATAAAATGAAAAAACTGTTTTTGTTATAACTAATCACACGTTAATACTATTTCAAAGGAGACATTGGATAGGGTCCCACTATTACTTTCACATGTTACAATTTTCATGTTATATTCATATTTTTTAGAGTGTGTGTTAACTCCTCTATATAAAATATTCCATAGGCATCTTCTGTCGGAGTGTCAGGATAGATGATGTTATAAAACTCCCAGCGAAGATGATCCAATCCTCTTCCATACTGAATATAACATATTAACATTCAAATTCACTAAATCTTCCTTATGGTCATGTGATATATGGAATGTGAGACCCTTTATAATTTCATATCGAAGTTCAATCATAACATAGAGTCCCATCATCAGTATCCTCATACATTCTCTACAGAAGGAAGAGCCTAGGAATATTATTATTATATAAGGTCTTCCCAAATGATATTTTAGCACCTCAATATTCCTAGTAATAGGATGGAGAGATTTTTTTTGGAATATTCTGAAGGCCATCAAGGAATAATTGGGACACTATTTACCAATACTATTTATAAGGGGAGTTATCATTTATTATTAACTGATCTATAATTTTTTTCTCTTTAATTGGATGAATATGAGGTCTGTAGGGTAAAATATTTCCAGAATGGGATTCTCTAAGAGATAAAGTCACACACGGACATCTTTTTCACCAGAAAAATTAAAAATGGGATGAATCAAGCTCTCATCATAGAAAGAATTCAGTGAGATGACCAATGTGGTGGAAATTCAGTTTGTTAATAGATACATGAGATATTATATTATGGAATATGGAAGAACTACTATAGAAGATACCATCAGGGTAGTAGTAGGAAAATTATCTATTGTAGATAGGACCATTTTTGGACATTATTATCTTAGAAGTGGGTAAATCAATAGACAGATATAATTTTAATGTTGTAGTATGTTGGGGGAGACCTAGGAAAATACTCATAAATAATATCTTTCTTTATGTACATGTATAATATTGGTGTTTCATCTAGGAAATATACTATTTGGAAGAACTAATATATGGTATAAACTAGAATGGGTAGAATTTTTTTTTATATTCATATGAATACGAATTTCTATAGATGATGATCAGGCTGATATCTGTATTGATCCTTACCCAACTAGTGTCAGTTAAAGAATATATCGTGAAATGATATGAATCAATGGTAGTCATAGATAAAATATTATGTAAGGGGACTAATTAGTTTCTTATTACTCTGTATAGTTTTGAGGACAAGAGATTAATTATCCTACCAAATATTTTTAGTTATATGTGTAATATTCTATGATATGATTGACCCAATATCATTTTTGGATGGAGGTTTGTGGCTTTAAAAAAATATCTTCATTTACATCATTTATTTGTGAGAATTAATGATTTGGTATAGGATGTGGGGTGAATATTTTTTACCATGACAACAAAATCTATTTCAAACTAAGAAAACACATCATAATCATGATTCCTTGTTCCGTAATTAGAGGACAAAGGCATTTATAGTCTTGTTATGAGTGGTTATTGATGAAACTCTCTGAAAAAATGAATCTATGCATTCATATTCCTTATAAATGATTATCTATAACATCTAAATGATTATATCCTTTAGTCGAGAACATATTTAAATAGATTATTTATCTCATATAGATGTCTTAACTCTATGTGATAGATTTTATGGTGGGTATCCACTATCATGATTGTCTCTTGAATGTAATGATGCTCTTATAATCCATGACTTTATATCGGTCCCTACATGATAGTGTGAGGATATAGTGAGGTAGTTTCATGCTTCTACATGGAATGTTCATCCGTTTCTATGAATGTTGATTCTTTATCAATGTAGAAAATAATAGTTTCCAGTGCAGAAAAACAAGATATAGGTAGTTTTAGTCATATGATTCACCTATCATAAAATGGCATCCATGTTCCAAAGACATGTAGGGTTGTAACAGTATAAACCCATTTCAGAATCAAATTAGGATGATGAAAAAATGGATTTCGATATTGTATTACCTTTAAAATATCATAATAATGTTGCAGTATTAATGATAATGGATCGACTAACGAAGGTATTTACCATTTCTCCTTTTATAGAGACATTAATAATCTATATTATTGGTACCATATATGTGAGAGAGATAGTTGGATTGCATGTTGTTCAGAATATCATCATTTCAGATTGAGATACTCATTTCATGTCTTGGTTCTATAAAGGAATTCAATTTATTTAGGATCTCAAGTTCTTATATGTAAAAAATATCATCCTTAGATTGAAATCCAATCTAAACAACCTTGTCAGACTCTAGAGGATATATTTTGTTCTGATGTAAAGAAAATTGGTTCTTGGATTCATTATAGCGCACTCATGGAGTCTACTTATCATCAAATATTTCATGAATTGATCCAAATGGATCATTTTGGGGATCTTTTGGAAAGGTTATTTGATTTTCTCTTTTCTGGTTAGGGGAATGTGAGATAGTTATAACTAGACCAAGTGTCTTGTAAAATATGTTAGAGTTGGTCTAAATGATGAATTTGTTGGTAACCATTCAGTTCTAGTAGAAATTTTACATCATCCATCAGAGATGAAATATATTGTTTGAGTTTGGAAATATTTTTTTCCAAATGATGTCTTTAATATCATGGAAATGGGGAAGATAAAAGATAGGTTTTGTGGTCATTTGATATTTGTTAATGTGTTGGTCTAGTAGAAAACCATTTCGCCACTACATAGTGCTACATCACCATCAAAAACAAGGTTCACATGTCTCAACTAAGGAGTTACCCTTATAGTGTGATAGAATTTAATGAAATCAAGATGTTATAACCATATTCTTATTTTAGAGGTACGGTCTTCTTCTTTTCCTTTTCCTTAAGTGTTTTGAGAAAATATGGAAAATGGGGAAAAATACTAAATTTTGGAACTACACGTCGTGTACTTTATCCACACGCCGTGTACTTTTGGCCGTGATGGGATGTGTACATTGGGCGTGTAGCCATGTCGGTGACAAAGGGTGTAGGAACCGACTACACGTCGTGTAGTGGTACCTTATACGCCGTGTAGTCAGTCGGCAGGCTTGAATAGTAAGGCGGTGGAGTCGCTGCCAGCTGGGCGACAGTATATGCCGTGTACATGGGACTACAAGTCATGTACTCATGTCGACGAATGAACAGTGTGGCGGTGCTGCCAAATTTACAGTTAAATGAAAGAAGTACACGCCGTGTACTCAGAAGTACATGCAGTGTACTTTGTTTTTTCAGTTTAAAATAGGCTGTAGCCTCCTCATTTGGCAGAGACTCTTGAACTATTTTGGAGCCAAAAGAGGAGGCCAGATCATTGAATATCCATCGGGCGTTCGTCTAGAATCCGTTTTGGCTTCATACTATCTCGTTGGAACCGCACGGGTAAGCCCTCTCCTCTCCTGGTATCGTTCTTACCAATTCTTCTCCTAACGTAAGTTATTTATGTTTGAATGGGTTTTGTTCTTCGTCATATCTACGCCATTCTTGGGCGTTTCTAGAGTCGGCGTTCCGGTATAACACTCAATGACGTATAAGGTAGGTGGCTTTGTGTTTATTTTCCAATTGTCGTGCGTTTTCGTGCATTTTTTTTTCCACGAACCCATGTTGGGGTGTCGTGTGGATGAGGTCGTTGCTATATTTAATGCCCATAATTGCATATGTGATTAAATTGTGATGATAAAATGCTGGTTGGGATCATTTCTTGGATCCAGAACCACCCTGGGGGGTGTGTTACAATGTTTAGTCATGTGGCCAGGATACCCGAGGGTATCCCTTCAATGTAGTAATTTTAGAATTTCCTTGGAAGGAATTTCTTGTTTACTGCATTTTGATATGTTGGGCATGACCCGATTACCTATTTATCCTGAGGGCGTTATTGTGATTACCCTATGGGCGTTGCACTGTTTAGCCTGAGGGCTGAAGTTATTTTCGCCCTGAGGGAAACGTCCTTCATGCCTGAGGGTGATAGACTCTATGCCTGAGGGCGACACTACCTATGCCTGAGAGAAAAAATCGGTTATGCCTGAGGGCGGATTCTTGTGTTGGATACTCCTTACCTGAGGGTAGGGGTTAATTGTATGAGGGCATGGATTGTTTACTTGGAAATGCACTGTGGTGATTTCTAATATTTAAATGGATTAAATGGATTATAAAATGGAAATATAACAAGTAATTATTTACTTTTGAGTACTGCTTACTTTATTGCATTTTACTTCTGCACACTGTTGTTGCATGCTTACACGCAGTTGGGCACGAAACTTTGTTGGGTGCCTACTGAGATATATTTCTCACAACCTATTTGGGTCACACTTTTCGGCCCAAACAGATTACGTTGCTGCAGGTGTAGATAGGGGCAAGAGTCCCTATATAGGAATTGGCTGTTGTAGAGGAGTAGTAGGGCGTGGGACCGAGCCTAGGCTCGTGATTCCACTATCTGCAGTTTTCTTTTCTTTGTTGTACACGTCTTTCTGCTGTACTGTATTGATGTATATCATGTTCTTGCTGTTTTCATAGAACTTGAAACTTGTAGCATCATCTTTTATATATTGTTGGTTATATCCATTGTAGTTGTTTATTTCAATAGTTGTATGGTTTACTACTTCCGCTGTCGTTGTATGTTTATTTTGGTATTCCACTACATTACAAATTGAAAAATGAGGGCATAGTTTCCCCACTATCAAACATGGGCCCTCGCTGCTAGTCGGCAGCCTCTGGCATTTGGGGAAATGTGCATGAGGTTACGTGGAGAACCAGGATCGGGGCACCCGTTGCGTGGCACCCAGGTCCGGGAAGTTACAAAGTGGTATCAAAAGGGTTTCATTTCTTTGACTTACTGTTTGGATCCATAGTCATGGATAAGACGGAACGGTAGTTGGTAATAAGCTGTGCCCGGGCGTAGCTAACTCGTGTACAGGGAAAAGCCAATATACCTCATATTTTGCCTTATTTTTATTTTCCAATTTTACGGTTGATGTGTTTTCACTGTTGGGTGACACACTTGGATTGTGCTATTTATATTTTATCTGTGGGTTCTATTTAGTTGCAACCTGATGAGATGAGGGTATGCCGTCTCATGCATTATATAGGCACATTCTAGATATCACATTCCATGTATAGTTTCCATGCCATGTAGGTGTATTAGAAATTCACATGTTGTTGTGATAGTTGTTGTGCAAATAAAGCATGTTGTTGTGATAGCTGCTTGATAAATACCAGCCCTGTGATATGGTATGTTTGTTTGATTTGTTTATAAAATGGACGCCAAACTTTGGTTTTTGGGGAGTATGGGCCCCCATTGACCGGAATTTGGCGGATCATTGACTTCTTATTGGTTATAACACATATAAGATGTCAAACTTTGATTCGTGGGGAGTATGGGCCCTCACGGATCAGAATTTGACACTTAAGTGTTGGTTTTTAGTATTTTCTGGGTTCCGGGGATGTTTCTGAGGCATACTGTCTGGAAAACCCAGAATACATGTCATGTAAGACCTTATACATGCCGTGTGTGTTCTTCTGTTCGGGAAGAAAACTAAACTTTTTGAATACACGCCGTGTACCCAGAGTACACACCGTGTAGTCTCTTCCCGTGTCACAAGTCGTGTGGGAGGCAACATGGGGTAGGGAAAGTAGGGGTAAAACATGACGTGTATTTTATGTAAACACCGAGGAGTGTGACCCGGAGTCCGGCCGTGTAACTAACAACACGGGTCGGTGAACTCCTGTACATCACGCTGTGTCAATGATGAACACGCCGTGTAGTGTGACCTGGGGACTCGGCAATGTAACTAACAACATGGGTTAGTTTCACCTCTCCCTAAACACACTATGTACCTATGGGACACGCTGTGTAGTCTGGTCTGAGGACAGACCGTGTGGCGTTAGCTGTGTGTTTGGGAATCGGCATGGTGTACACACAGTGTGGGGGTGTAACACACTGTGTGGTGTAAAGTAGAGTAGTCGGCCATGTCACAGAAGACACAGGTAGTTGGAAAATAACACCGTACATGTCGTGTAGATATTATACACGCCGTGTAGGTTTGTTCGACGGAAGCCGTGTGGCTTAGCCGTGTAGAAGGACCCGGGCAGGGGAAGGGAAGACAAGTATACACCATGTAGTCAATGTACACGCCGTGTAGTCTTTTTTTGAAAAATTTAAAATTGTTTCTTCCTCTTGTTCCTTTGTGGTTCCTTCTCTTTCAGTCTGAATAATCATGAATCTGATGCATACTTTTGACCTTGTAGAGTCATTCCACCTAGATGACTGTGAATTGTTCTCCAAGAGAGTGACGATGATTATACTCCATAGATGGTGGGCCATGGGCTACCAGTTGATCAACCAGCAGTGCCAGATGCGGCACCAGCTATTATAACGGACACAGGCGCGGAGGCACAGTTTCGTAAACGCTTATTGAGGTTCATGCAGACCTTTCAGAGAGCACCGCAGGCTGCCACATCTATGGCCGAGCTGACGCGTATCTTTATGAAGCAGCATCAACCTACGTTTTCAAAGGATGGCGGACCACATGCTGTAGAGTTTTGGTTGGGGTTGATGTAGAGTATTTTCGAGCATCTTGAGAGGCCTCCAGGGGGGAGGGTCATGCTCGTGACTTACATGCTACATGATTCCTCCAAGAGGTGGTGGGATGTTACCAACTAGTCAGAACATCACAGGGACATGGCGTGTGAAGATTTTCAGGCAGTCTTCTATGACTTCCTATTTCCTGAGCCGCTAAGGGCAGATAGAGCTCAAGAGTTCATGAATCTGCAGCATGGTGCTATGTCGGTGATGGACTACTGTGCTTGTTTTACGGAGCTTCAGTGTTTTGCACCCGTGCTGGTGGGTGTTGAGACGTTGAGATCCAGACATTTTGAGGATGGTCTATGGTATGAAATCCGAGCGCTGGTGAATGTTTTCAGGTTGCCTATTTTACACGCGATTGTGAACCAGGCACTGATTACAGAGAGGAAACTACGGGAATCTAGTGGTGTGGGCCACGGTGGTTCAGCACCAGTTACTGGTATTCTATCTACTAGCAAGAGGAAGAGACAGATGGACTTCTCTCAGGGTGGCAGTACCAGCCAGGCAGCTTCATCAGGTGGTCTGGTCATGTGCTACTAGTGTGGCAGAGAGGGGCACAAGAGACCACAGTGTCCACGAGACCCAGTGTAGTGTCGAGCATGCAGCAAGATGGGTCATCTTCATCGTTTTTGTAGGGTGTTTCCACCAGTGGCTATTAAGAGGGGTTCTGTGCAGACTCCGTGTGTGGGAGCATGACCAGTAACTTCTTACCAGGATGGGAACAGGAATACGCCAGGGCGTGCAGGCAGAGATGGTGGTCGTGGCCGTGGTAGCCAGACCCCAGTATCGCAGAGGCAGCAGGGCGGGAATGCTCAGGGTAGCCAGGCTGTGTCACAGGGCCGCAGCACTGGGAAAGCATATGCAATGCAACAGACCTAGTAGGAGTAGGATCCCAGACCTTCTATAGTCTGAGGTACTATTCTAGTAGCTTTTGTTTTATCTTCGGGACTTTTTGATACGGGTGCTACTCATAGTTTCATATCAGTACCTGTAGTGGAGAGCCTTTGGCTAGGTGTTTCTACTTATTCTGATATCTTGACGCTAGACACTCCGTTGGGGACTAGGACGGTTGGTGTGCATCAGTGGAAGGAGTGGCCCCTTGAGGTTGGTGGGTGTCACTTCTTTTGGGACCTCTATGTCTTGGAGATGACGAGCTATGACGTCATTCTCGGAATGGACTGGTTGGTTCCCCTCCGTGCCTTCATAGACATCTTCCGTCGCAGGGTGCGTTTCACGTCACCAGAGGGTGGGGAGATTCTACACAAGGGCGATTGGGATGTTCAGGCGAGTCGAGCTAGACTAGAGCATCATGGCCGAGGTGGATTCATAGCCCAGATTGCATGTTTATATCTGGATGATCAGGGGACTTGTCAGACAGATTTCCCTCCAGTTGTTGATCATTTCAGGGATGTCTTCCTGGACTACATTTCAGGTCTACCTCTGGTGCATGAGGTGGATTTCTCTATTGAGATTGGGCCAGGAGTAGCACTGGTGTCCATTCCTCCTGATAGGATGGCCACGCCTAAGATGCAGGTGCTCAAGAGGTAGTCAGAGGAGTTACTGGAAAAGGGCTTTATCTGGACCAGTACATCTCCTTGGGGTTCTCCGGTCCTTTTTGTGAAAAAAGGCGCACGGTACCCTTAGACTGTGCGTGGATTATTGGAAGCTGAACCAGTTGATGGTTAAGAACTGATATCCCTTCCCGAGGATATATGATTTGTTTTATCAGCTTCATGGAGCACGAGTGTTCTCGAATATTGACTTGAGATCCGGATATCATCAGCTGTGTGCTAGACGATCTGATATACCTCTCACAACCTTCAGGAGTAGGTATGGTCTATATGAGTATATGTTTATGCCGTTCGGACTCACGAACGTGCCATCAGTTTTCATGGCTCTGATGAATCATGTGTTCCATCCGTATCTTGATTCTTTTGTGGTAGTATTTGTGGAAGACATCTTGGTGTACTCTCAGGCTCGACACGATCATGCCACCCATCTTGAGATCGTATTGAGTACACTGAGAGAGCATCAACTATATGCTAAGCTCTCGAAGTGCCACTTTTCTATGGACCAGATTCACTTCCTGGGTCATATCATCTAAGTGACAGGAGTTGCAGTAGACCCTGAGAAGGTGAGAGCTGTAGTTTCCTGGGAGCACCCTAAGAATGTGTTTGAGATACGGAGTTTCTTAGGGCTGGATGGTTAATAAAGATGCTTCATACAGGAATTCTCCCGCTTATCACCACCATTGACAGGTCTGACTTAGAAGGGTGTGAAGTTTGTTTGGTCAGAAGCTTGCGAGACATCATTTCAGGACCTGTAGGGAAGGTTGACATCAGCACCGATCCTGATTCTCCCGGAACAGGGGAAGAGATATACAGTTTACTGTGAGGCATCAGGGATTAGGCTGGGAGCCATTTTGATGCAGGGCGACCGAGTTTTTGCGTATAGGTCTCGACATTTGAGGCCACATGAGAGGAATTACCCGGTGCATGATCTCGAGTTTGCTACAGTTGTTCATGCGTTGCGTTGTTGGTGAGACTATCTGTTGGGAGAGAATTTTTTGGTTTTCACCAACCACAAAATTCTCCAGTATATCGTTACTCAGCGTGACTTGAATCCGAGGCAGAGAGGGTGGGTTGAGTTCCTACAGTCCTTCGACTTTGAGCTTTCCTATACACCTGATAAAGGTAATGCAGTAGATGATGCACTGAGAAGGAAGACTCAGATACAGGCAGTGCAGGAGGCCAGTGGTGAGTGGCAGCTTATGTCTTTGTTCTCTGAGATGCATCTGGAGGTGCAAGATAGTCAGGGGAAGACATGAATTTCCTCTTTAGCTATGACTTCTACCCTCCAAGACAGAGTTTGGATGAGACAGATATCGGTTTCATAAGGCCTAGTTCTTCGGGAGTCGGTGGAAAGTGAGGACCCTCCTCCCAGTTGGATGATAGGCGATGATGAGGTCTTGCGTTTCCATGGACGTGTATGGGTTCCAAGGGATATACGCGAGGAGCTGATGCGGGAGTTCCATGCTTCAGCTTGGGCAGTTCATCTCGGGGTTAACAAGATGTAATGAGACTTGAGACGTCAATACTGGTGGCCGGGTATGAAGGGAGAGATTTCTTGTTTTGTTAGGAGGTGTCCCACCTGTCAGCAGGTGGAGGCAGAGCACTAGAGGCCAGCTGGGCTGTTACATGAGTTTCCTATTCAAGAATGGAAATTAGATGACGTCGCGATGGATTTCGTGACGGGAATGCCGAGGTCACCTTGAGGCAGTGACGTCATGTGGGTTGTTGTGGACAGACTCATGAAGGTAGATTACTTCTTTCCGATCAAGGAGACCTTCAGTGTTGACGAGCTAGGACGGCTGTATATCCGAGAGATCGTCCTTATTCATGGGGATCCTCGTTCTATCATTTCATATAGGGATGCTCGCTTTATGTCTCATTTCTGGCATAGTTTTCAGAGGGAGTTGGGTACACAGGTGATTCTGAGCACAACATACCACCCTCAGATAGATGGCCAATTAGAGTGGATGATACAGGTGCTAGAGGACATGCTGTGCGCATGCGTCCTAGACTTTGGGGGATCGTGGGAGAAGTATATACCCTTAGTCGTGTTTTCCTATAACAATAGTTTTCATGAAACTATTGAGATGGCACCAAACAAGGATTTATATGGTAGGACATGCCCATCACTATTGTGATGGTTAGAGGTAGGTGAGGTAGCTTTATTGGGGCCACAACTCGTGCAGGAGACATCTGAGCAGGTCCAGTTGATTCAGAAGCGAATGGCTACCATGCAGTCTCGTCAGAAGTCTTATGCTGATCGCCATAGACGACCTTTGGAGTTCATGGTCGGGGATCAGGTGTTCTTCGTGTTTTACTGAGGCTAGGACATAAGCGGATCAGGAGACAGCATAATCTTTCATTGAGGTATGTGGGGCCATTCGAGATTCTGGAGAGAGTCGGGCTGGTTGCCTATCAGTTGCAGTTACCGCAATGGTACCGAGCCTTTCACGACTTCTTCCATGTGTCTCAGTTGTGTCGTTACCATTTATCCCTGTCTCACACCTTTCAGAAATAGGAGGTTGAGCTTCAACATGATGCGTCCTTTGAGGAGCATCTGATCCGTATCGTTGACAGGAGCACGATGGTTCTCTGAGGCCGGTCAGTTCCTCTCGTACGGGTGTTATGGCAGCATGGCCAAGTGCAAGATGAGACCTGGGAGCGGGAGACCGACGTACGTGCTCAGTGGATAGAGATGTTCTGATAATTATCTTCACCAGCTTTGGAAGGGAAATTTGTGGATGAATTTTTATAAGGGGGGAAGTTTGTAAGAACCTGGTTCTTATTTTAGAGGTACGGGCTTCTTCTTTTCCTTTTCCTTATGTGTTTTGAGAAAATATGGAAAATGGAGAAAAATAATAAATTTTGGAAGTACACGCTGTGTACTTTATCCACACGCCGTGTACTTTTGGCCGTGTTAGGATGAGTACATGGGGCGTGTAGCCATGTCGGCGATGAAGGGTGTAGGAATCGACTACACGCCGTGTAGTGGTACCTTAGACACCGTGTAGCCAGTTGGCAGGCTTTAATTGTAAGGAGGTGGAGTCGCCGCGAGCTGGGCGATAGTACACACCGTGTACTTGGGAGTACATTTCATGTACTCATGTAGACGGATGAACAGTGTGGCGGTGCCACCAAATGAACAGTTAAATGAAATAAGTACACGTTGTGTACTCAGAAGTACACGCTGTGTGCTTTGTTTTTTTGGCTTAAAACAGGCAGTAGCCTCCTCATTTGGCAGAGGAGACTCTTGAACCATTTTGGAGCCAAAGGAGAAGGCTGGATCTTTGAAGATCCAACAGGCGTTTGTCTGGAATCCGTTTCAGCTTCGGACGACCTCGTTGGAACCGAACAGGTAAGCCCTCTCCTCTCCACGTACCGTTCTTACCAATTATTCTCCTAAGATAAGTTATTTACGTATGAATGGGTTTTGTTCTTTGTCAGATCTACGCCGTTCTTGGGAGTTTCAGGAGTCGGTGTTCGGGTATAACACTCATTAACGTATAAGGTAGGTGGCTTTGTGTTTATTTTCCAACTGTCATGCGTTCTCATGCATTTTTGTGCCCCGAACCCATGTTGGGGTGTCGTGTGGCTGAGGTCATTGCTATATTTAATGCCTATAATTGTATAGGTGATTAAATTTTGATGATAAAATGATGTTTGGGATCATTTCATGGATCTAGAACCACCCCGGGGGTGTGATTCCCTGTTTAGCTATTGGGCCAGGATACCCGAGGGTATGCCTTCAATGTAATAATTGTAGAATTTCCTTGGGAGGAATTGCTTGTTTACTGCATTTTGATATGTTGGGCATGGCCCGATTACCTGTATATCCTAAGGGCATTGTTGTGATTAGCCTATGGGCACTGCACTATTTAGCTTGAGGGATGTAGTTATTTTCGGCCTGAGGGAAACATCTTTAATGCCTGAGGGTGATAGACTTTGTGCCTGAGGGCAACACTACCTACGCCTGAGGGAAAAATTCTATTATTCCTGAGGGTGGATTATTATGTTGGATAATCCTTACCTGAGGGTAGGGGTTACTTGTTTGAGGACGTGGATTGTTTACTTGGAAATGCACTGTGGTGATTTCTATTATTTAAATGGATTTAATGGATAATAAAATGGAAATATAACTGGTAATTAGTTAGTTTTGAGTACTTCTTACTTTATTTCATTTTACTACTTCACACTGTTGTTGCATTCTTACACGCAGTTGGGAACATGCCTTTGGTGGGTGCCTACTGAGATATATTTCTCACACCCTATTTGGATCACGCTTTTCGGCCCAAATAGATTACATTGCAGCAGGTTTAGATAGGGGAAAGAGTCCCTATACAGGTACTTGAATGTTGCATAGGAGTAGGAGGGCATGGGACCGAGCCTAGGCTCGCAATGCCGCTACCAGCTGTTTTCTTTGCTTTGCTGTACTCTGCTTCCTACTGTACTGTATTGATGCATAACATGTTCTGGCTGTTTTCTTATAACTTGAAACATGTAGAATCATCTTTTATACACTGTTGGTTATATCCATTTTAGTTTTTTATTGTAGTAGTTGTATGGTTTACTGCTGCCGTTGTTGTTGTATGTTTATTTTGGTATTCCGCTGTGTTACACTTTGACAAATGAGGGCACAGTTTCCCCACTATCAGACCTGGGCCTTCGCTGCTAGTTGGCAGGCACTGGCATTTGGGGAAATGTGCTTGAGGTCACGTGGAAAACCGGGCTCGGGGAACCCGTTGCGTGGCCCCTGGGTCCGAGACGTTACACAAGATATACTTTTTAATATCATTTTTGGATAATCAAATTTGTATCATGGATCTTGGTGAGGGGATTATCTGGGGGAAGATAGTACATCTAGTTGGACTTTGGTGAAATCATGGGTGTTTCCAAGTGGAGGATTGGGATCAGGAATCTAATATGTACACATAATGAAAAGAATTATTTTTATAAAACCACCAAGATTCATTGGACAACACCTCAGGAAGAGTAATTATTTAGTGGGGATATTATATGATCTAATAATTTCCATGACATTTGCAGTGGGAATTTTAATTTTAAAAATAAAAGTTTATCTTTGATCTAGTAGTATTATATTAATTAGAGGTACATTATTATGGGAGTTGGTTTATAGATGTAGAGGCAATTCACATCATGAGTTCAAATTTCATGATGTAAACATATAAAGATGACCACATGAAATCCATACAAGTTGTGAATAGATCATGAATTATACAATGAAACCAACGTATTATAAGAAATCCTTGATACGCCAATTAATAACATGTATTTTATTCTTGACAAGAAATAAATATAAATATTGATATAACGGCAAGTGAATGATTTTTTTTCTATATATGTGAATCGAGATATTCATGATGTGAATACTCCATTATTGTAATGAATGTGCCCCAGTCTTCCAATATAAATACCCACAAGTAGAATATGATATCTATTCGGATAATAAAAAAACCTTCTCCCATTGAAGAGATTTTATGGGCAATGTGTGGTAGTTTTCTGCTAGAACAAGAACTATTCTCCATCGGTTCGTTGTATTTTAGATCAGGATATTGATGTTTCGCAATTTTTTTGTAAGTAAGCTTAATCTCGGTTGTACCATGAACATTAAGGGATTTCATACATATTTTATTATTTTGACATTGGTGGTCTAGAATAAAACCATAAATGAATTTTTATTCCCTTTAGTATGTACTATATGAGCAATTACATTAAAAACCTATCTATATAACCTACCTAATTGGTTAAAGAACTATTTAATTATATTCTATTGAGTCCCATTTTGTACATTAGATTTAATAATTTACATTATATCTTTTGAGAGGATAACCTACCCTTGAACTAGTAATGAACTAGATATAATGGAAACAAAATTTTTTAAAACCATTATTTTATGGTAAATTATAAAATGGAATGTTTTTATTTCAATGGTCCATAGTGATGTAAAAATATCACCCAATAGAGATTAAATAACTTACTAATTTATAACTGGAGAACCTGACCAAAATTGAATAAATATTTAAAATATGAGATCCATTTTTTTAATATTAAATTCATATTACCTATATGAGTCCTAAGGGAGTCTTTAATACTTCATGAGATGTTTCACATAAGATTCGTCATGACACCATAGAATCCACCACTTCATCTGATATGTGATTCTACCTAGGTGATGTTGATATTGGAATATGTAAGATACTCAGGCATGGAAAATCACATCAGGACAAATATGAGAAAATTATATATTCCACACATTGAAACATGCACATTGGGATGATGTAAGAGACTCTAGCATGGAAATTGTCATGAATCCAAGTTGGTTTCTTAAGATATGATATTAGTGAATCATCTTGATGTATGTGGTTCAACCATAGGTTTTTGGGATATATTCTAATATAAGCTGATCCTCCTCATGATAGAGACTTCTATAAGGAGCCAATGTAGGTTTGGATAACCCAATGTGTCATCATAGAGCCAGAGGGTTTGTGGGATTATTTCATTTATTGTGTTAATTTATTAAATTAATAAACTTATTTATTGATTTATTTCATGAAAATTTTATTCGAGCATGATTGATTTGATATATGGGTTTCCTCTTACTATGTTATATATATAATTTTATTGTGCATAAATTTGATTCTACTATTGATATTATGGAATTTTTTTATAAATGAGAAAGGTACCCTAATTTTTTTATCACTTACTAGCAGGGTTGGAGATTGAAAATGGGATTGGCATGGTTAATTGGGAACAAGGCCTTATAGTTTTTCTAGATTTTATTTTTTTAATGTTAAATGAAATAAAATATATCATCAGTGTAATTTATCTTATAATTACATGATATTAATACTCTTTAGATAATGTGGTTTGGTTATATTTCAGGATTATTTTCCTATGTATTTATTTATATTTTTTAATCTATTTCTGATAATCTATTTTCATTTTCCACTACAAATAAATGTTACTAAAATATAGTATAGTATCTGCACCCTATTCCTAACACCCTTAGTGAACAACATAAGAATTTATTATACATGGGGGCACTCCTGAGGTCAGATATCCAATATTGAATTGTTAGGTCGGGGAATTATGGGTTGAGTATGTTCCGAAATTGTGTCATTAAAAAAAAATATTTCAGGAAATTATTTATTGGATGAAAACTTGCTTCAAATTTCAATGATTTTTTTTGGGAAATACACATACCCATATTTCATATATCTATGAATAATGAAATATATGTCATTTTAATGCATTATTCAATCAATTCTGATAGTTTTGGAATTTTGTATTATTAAAACACTTTTGTAAATATGTAGGTTTATAATAAAATATAATATTTAAGTATGGTTCAGGTGCTATTGATTATGTGTGGAAATTTCAATCAGTATTAGTTGGATTAAAATAAAATATCTCTAGCATTTTCCTTGATTATTAGGTCTAGTGAGAACATCACATTTTTTTCTAGAGCTATGTAAAAGTACCCATGATCCCTGTTCCTTTTTTTTAATTTAAATCTTATTTTTCCTAGTCTATTAATGTGGGAGTCATAGGGAGTGGATGAAATAATTTTTTATACAGACACTTTACTAGATTAAAGTAAAAAATAAACTTCTTACCTTTAACCTTGAATTTTTAGTTGTCATGGTCTCAAAATATCAATAATTGGAGTTCACGGTTGTACAGATTTGATCATAAAGCAGATGGCTTAATGTCTTGAAGAATAAATCAATAGGGTATGTAGTGTATATAACATGGCCATTGTAAATAATTATGTGTATGTTTCTCCATTTTATAGAATTTACTATATTTGAGGGTCACTGATGGTTTATGGTCATGTTTCATTCACAATAGGGTGAGAGAAGGAAAACAAGAAATGATCTCAAAATCCATGAGTACCCATCAACATTTGAATAGGGAATCAGTATGTAATAAATTTTAAATCATCTTTGTGGAATCATGAATGAATATATGGGAGAACTATACCTGGAATGACCACTAACAAAATTTGAATAATGAGTTCGTATATAAGTTTTGGTTTGTATAATGATTATGAGAAATTCTCTTTGATAAAGAAAAATGATTCTAGTTTGGTATCAATATAGTGGGGTGGGCATGTATCACTAAATAGAAGTTCTGTATTGATGCATTTTAATTTATTAACAATATTATTTGAAGATTTATATAATATAGATACACTTAAGGAATGATGTTTAACTTTTGGAAATGTTTTTATATTGAAACATGATGGGGGATATTATAACCAATCATAGTATGAATTGGATATTATGATCCATTATAGTGGAATGAGATGAATGATGACTCATGGTTGACACTAAAATTTATGGTCTATATATCACTATGATAACTGAAATAATAAGATGCTGATATGGCCAGAGGTTGTCACAGCCCTCAAAATTACATTTAATAACCTACACTAGCACATTGTTACACGGTCGATCCGTAAATAAGGCATGTGAGTTTTATAGTGTTCAAAAAAAATTAAACTCTACTATTGTAAGTAGTGGAGGGAGTGGATATATTATAACATTTCAATTTTTTTATAAAGTAGTAATGAAACATGTTTGGATATTCCCTATTTTCTAAACCGGAAAATGATACAGTCAAATGAAATAGTGTAAAATAAAAATAACTTCAGAAGGAGACAAGAGTGCTGAGGGTAGATAAAAAATAATGCTCGAGAGACTTGAGCCTTAATGGCTTGAATGAATTTTCTTCATTTAATAAAATTCACACCTTGAATATTAGTTATTAATTAATCCTCAGCAGAATAAATAACACTATGTGTTATAGTTCTCGAAGTATGCCATATCAAAATCCACCTACAAAAAATTGGTAAAAGGTTATCATCAGAAAACTATCTCACTGAGAGTTCTAATGATTTTTAATTTGAATGTTTGATGAACTGTCTCAATGGTTGATCTCGCCAAAAGATCACTGATTTTGAATTATGTTCCTGAAGGTTGTAGTTCAATTTAATGTTTAAGAACCAGATTTGATCTCATCGAAAGAATCATATTCTCATTGAAGAAATTAATTGAATAAGATAAATGTTATAAAACTCTAAATTCCCAAAAAAATGAATTAAAATAAGATCATTTTCAATATATCAATAGCATGTACAATGTAAAACATATAAAAAATAGAGGAAGAGAAATCCTCCATCTGAGAATGAAGATTGCAAACTTATTCTTCTCTCTTGTAACTCCAAATCTTCAGTTCTTCCCTTACTGTCTCCTGTGAGTTTTTCTCTCCAATTGTGTGTTAGTGATATCATAATGAGAGTCCTCAATCCATTTGCTTCTTGTTCTAATTTTAAATCCTGTGGTCACCTGTTGCATGTCACCACTCAATTTTCGCTGACTTTGACTTGTGTTTTTTTATTTCACCACACACTTTCTTTTTTCATGACAGGCACCTCACACTAATTTTTCTCATGTAACTAACTCCCGTTGAGTTAGTTGTGTGAATCTAGATGTATACACATGTCTTGAAATAACCTTCAATAAAAAATAAATGAATGAATATGGAAAGATTTTAAAATGATTATTTTTTAATTTAATGTTATATTACATGATAAAAAGTTTAATTAATATTAATTAATAAATAATTATATGATAATCATCATTAAAAATTAATTAATTAATAGTTTTGTAGTTATTAATTAATTATTATTTTAAATAAATGATGTTATTAATTTTTTTAAATTATTATTATTCATTAATTAATTTTTATTCATTAATTTATATTATTAATATATGTATCATTAATAATTAGTTTACATAAATTAATTAAATTCATAAATATGATTAATAAATTCATTTTAAATTTTAAATTTAAATTTATTTAAAATCTACTTTTATTAGTCAATTTAATTAGTTATATATTTTAGTTAAATAATTATTAATCGTTATATTATTATAAACATTTATATTATTATATTATTAATTTGTTTTTTTATTCTTAATTTATTTTTTAAATTAATCTAATCTCCTTCCACTCCCCCCAAATTGGCACTACTGGGTGGGGTTCTTCTTCAGCTTCTTCTCCACATTGTGGCGCAGACAGTGACTTCTCAGGGAAACTCCACCTAGTGGCGGTGTAGGTGCACTTCCTTCACCGAGGAGCGACATCTGCTTGACAACCTAGCTGAACTCGATGCACACAGACTTCTTCAATGGAGGACAACAAGACCTTGATTTCCAGATCTGAAGACCTGTAATTGGATCAACTTCCTCTCTGTTTCATCAAATCAACAATAGTAAACTACAGATTCAATCAGCGTGACCTAGGGTGGGTCACAATGAACAGCAATAACTCATCTTTCTCCTCCATGGTGTGGACAAACTCAATCAACGACACAAAGCAGATGAACAATATGACAGTATTCAGAAAGGGATAAATCTATTAGGGGTTTAATGGATAAATCTGTGTGTGCTAAAGTTATTAATTTGATGCATCCTTGTTTCGTTTCTGTTTTTTCTTTGTACTGAAGATCTCTATTGAGAAATTAGAGTTTCATCTAGTTCAAAACATGATATATTCTAATGAATTGGATGATGCAGTAATTATCCAAAAAAAAACTCGATGTGGCGAAGAGGGAAGTGTGGCACTGTGATGTTCTAGTTCTGAAAAAGGGTTTGCAAGCTATGGTCAGAATTGGTGATGAGGTGCATACTGCGGACGATGGGCTACGAGAGTTTTCATGGTGTGGCCAGTAGGGTAATGGTGTAATGGAAATAGTGAGAAGTGGAATTGGAGAGTACTAGTGGAATAGAAGAAATATGATCATGCCACAATGGAGAAAGAGGATATGGTGAGGCCTTAAACAAACAGTGGGATGGGATGAGGTTAACAGTGCGACAGTGCAGAAAAAAGTTACAGTGTCACCATAAATGAATGAATAGGTAGAAAGAGAGGTTAAGGTGGTTGTGAGTCTGTGATAAAGCGGAGACAATGGAAAAACTGAGACACCATAACCGAACGGTAAAAGGTTTCACGGTGGCACCATAGATGACAGAAATGGTTTCACTGTTTACGGTGAGATAGTAAACCTGCAAAATTAACAGAGGAAAATAAATTGGAGATTAAATAAAAACTGAATGAAATAATTAATAACAACAAAAAATTAAATAAAACATATTAAAATAAAGTTACTCATAAATTTAAATAATATTTTAAAACAAAATAAGTATGAGCTAAATTATTATTAACTTCAATTAATTAATATTTATATTATAATAAAACTAAATCATAAAATTAAAAAGAAACTAAATCATAAAATAATAACTATACTTATGTTATATAATAAAGTTAATTAATTTCAAATATTTACTTAAACTAATTTAATTAAATAAGGTAAATAGTTAATTAATTTCCTAATGTAAAATTATGTTAATTTATGAAATAAAATTCACAAGAGCAGTGAGTTAATAAAATTAAATTTATGAATGATAGATTGTTAAAATACAGCTAAAATTTATAATTTTCTACTTCATGTTAATTAAAATTTAATGCATACAATGTTGTATTAACACTATATTAATTATGTGAAAAACCATATTTAATTAATTAAATATTAAATGTTAAAACATTAAATATGTAAACCAAAAACAACAAACAAAATAAAAAACATTTAAACTATAAAATAAATTAAAACATAAATTAACTAATTTAAGTCATAAAACACATGATTAATTATAAAAGATGATAAATTCATATTTATATTTAAAGGAACACAAAAGTGTTAATATATAGTATAATGTACAAAAATAACCAATTAAATCCTAAAAAACTAATTAAAATGTTGAGGCAAAACATGTGTTTTTAAGGGAACAAAAAAATTCCCCCACACTTAATCATTGTTTTTCCTTAAACAATCCCATGTTTTATTTTATTTGAAAAACAATAAAGTGTTTATTTTTTAGCTTAAACTGTAACATGTCCTGCAAGATGAAACCAAGGTCCGAAACATGTCAATAGGCTTAAGAAAATGAATCTCTCATATGAATGATATGTAGAACTAATAATAAAATTTAGTCAAGAGTGAAATGAATCAACAAGAAATGAAAGTGTCATGCCTCTTTCGTGAACATTCCTAGTAACTCATTTCAATCCAGGATCCGGTTTCAATTCCAAAAATGACAAGATGTAAATTTATGTGGAATTAAATCATAACCAAAGGAACCATGCACTTTGACTCAATCATAAAGTCCAAAAATAAATATATTTTTTATGAATCACCTTAATGAAACATCCTAAATGACTCCCATATAAACCAGTTGACCCCTTCTTCATTTGGCGTTCATCATTCCCCTAACCTTAAAGAACTCATTTTTAACCCAAGAAAAATTATTTAGTTTTTTCCCAAGCCATGTATCATTGTGCTGATCACTGTGAAATGCACTTATTTAAAGTGTAAAAAGGGATTATTGTGAAAAGAAACCCACCCAACATCTAGGGTATCATAGATTAACCGTTTGATCCCAGATGCCCAAATTACTATAATTTCAAAATATTTATATATTAAAACTTACATTGTCTCTTTAAGATGATTATTTTTATAAATAATTAAAATGAGGGTCCCCTAGGATAAAGATCCAACCTCTAATTCTAGGGTTTTTTATCACAGTTCCATTAAAAGATTACCCATATCACTCACAAAAGTTTCCATAAACAATTTTTTTATAAAACCACTAAGCAAGACCAATCAATAATCATCCGCCCACATTAATCTCAGATTCAAAGCAGTACATAACTACTAGTCAGGTATCATCCTAATGTAAGAATCATTTGTGTATAGTGTAAAGCCTAAAATTTTCATTAATATTGAAAAAATTTAACCATTTTTTACAAGAACTTTTGTGTTGTATTAGGAATTGGTGGGCTTTCAATTAAGCACAGTTGAGAAAAATAAAACATTTACCCCCTCCCCCACACTTAAAACACAACATTGTCCACAATGTTGACTTCTAAATATGGAGAAGAACAATTTTACAGTTAAGGTTGAAAATATATTTTCAATTTCTTAGATTTATGGCATGTATAAAGGTCACATTAATTTTCAAAAAAAAATTTCTCCACAAAGAATAACTTAATAGAAGGTACATTAGGAAGTACTTGCATTAACATTTAAGACCGGTGGATAATTTCCAATGCATCTCAAAAATTAGCATATAACTTTTTGGTGCATAGAGAATTCGGTGTATGGAAATTCCTAAAATATTATTCAATTAGATTTTTAATAACACCTAAATCATGAATTACTAACACCATTTAGCAAAGCATATTTAACAAAAAACACAACAACCAGCAAGCATGTACCCCCCACACTTAGTTTCATACAGTGTAATATTATTTCAATATTTATTAATGAATTAAAATTTAAGCAAGTGGCACATGAGGAATTTATAATTCAACTATGTGACATGCCTCAAAAAATATTTAGTATATGCATGATATGAAGCATATTTTTAGCAAATATGTATCAGAATTTCTTATAGTAGATCTTTTTCCTGAAAAACATGCTAATTTTTTTTAAAAGTAATAAGGAGAAGATTATGAAATAAAAATTTAACAGTAATTTAATTTTCTGAATAGTTTTGCATTATAATTTCAACATGATAATTACACTCAATTATATGACATTGCAGCAGCTACTTGGTAACTCTGAAATAGAACAAGAGACTAAGAACAAACAGCAACATGGACTTCCCAAAAACAGAGCACATATGTAACACATTATTAAAGGTTAAAAAGAAACAATGTAAAGAAAAAATGACAATGGGTTTCCTCCAATGAAGAACTAAATTTAAAGTCGTCAGTTACACTTTTTTTAATCATAATTGTTATTTATTTATTAACACAACAAAAATCGCAGGTTTCCTCCAATGCAGTGCAAGATTTATAGTCCCTAGAAAGACTCACCTATAATCTAACTATAATCACTAGGTGTATGTGGTTTCCTTAATAGGAACCACCACATGTGTTTGGCCTAATTATTTTTATCATAAATATGAGACTTGTGGGCACCAAGACTCTACACATCAATAACTAAATTCTCATATCCTAAAATAACCCCTAAGTAGCACCCTTTAATAGTTGTGGTTATATTGCTATCCACTTCTACAATAAGTTCAATTATTTCAAGATTTGAATACACATGATAGTAAAACATTGAACATGGTGCTTCAGTGGGTGTGGCATTGTTCTCAGGGACTTACCTCTCAGATTTATCATTTACGTATTCAACTTCAAAGGTGCTCATTGGTGAGTTCTGATTAGCAGACTCAAGCGAGAATTCAATTAAGTGCTGAGCTGAATCATGGAAAATAGAACACAAGTGGGATTCCCCATCTAGTCTACTATAAGTATCCTGAAAAGGCTCAACAACCTTCACAGTTGAGGATTTAAGAGATAGACAGGGAAGAAAATTTATTTTATAACAAATAGATTCAGGTCTAAGAATGTTGTAAATCTCTTATAAAAGATCCCAATCTGTTAACTCACATTGAACTTCTACTGATTCTATCAAATCAATTCTACAACCATCATCTAGTCTATATTCAACCCCTCATTCTAGATCATATTCAAAAGGATCACTTTCTTAAACTGTGTCATTTGAGTGTTGTAATTCGATTTTAGGAGAAGAATTGTACAATTCAGTTTCAAAAATATTAGTTTCTAGAATATTTAAATTTATAAAATTTGACTCAAGTTTGATAAAACTACATTCCAGTTCATTTCAAAATGTTTCAAAAAAGTGATTACTATATGAATAAAGAAATTAAAACTCATCAGTTATCCTTTCTTCAAATATTATTACCTTTTTCTCATCATCCAATTTTACTTCAAAAATTATTTGGTTTACATATTCAAAACATGGAAGAGAAGTGTTCTTTTCAAGTTCAATTATTTCAGATTCCATGTATTCTATTTTAATGTTATCATATAAATTATACACAATATCATGATCAGACAAATTGTTCACAATAACATAATAGTTAGGTGAACTTTTTTTAACATTCAAATTTTCATTCTCAAAAATCACTTCTACCCGAGTTACTTTCTTATCAAAACTCCTAAAATAGTGATTTTTCTCCAATGTAGGAATTTTGAAGAGAATAGGGAATTCCATTTCAATCTGTTTCAATTCACCTAAAAAAGTTTCCAACTCAATAGCATAAAAGTACATTATTGGATTATCAAAGCTGTTTTCTTGAATTTTTGTGCTGGTTATTTCTAGATTTGGTTCAACATAATCAGATTTTTCAAAATAAATGGTTTGTTTCCTTGTTTTAGATTCACATTCCTCTTCATATTGATTTTGAAATCTTTTATAAACATTTTATTTTTCACTTTCACCAAATTATTCTTGTATTTTAACCCTTTTATGTAATTCCAAGGTCATGTTTCCAATGTTTTCATTCTTTGATCTTTCTCTTGAGAATATTTAAGTTTAATTTCATTGGTTTTAGTTAACCATGTGTTAATTAGATCCACCCTAGGATCCAATTTAGAATCAATTAGGTAAATTTTAGCTAGGGTGTCAGGACTAGACTCATATTGTTCATTTTCATCAATGTAATCTATATATTGTGGTTAGTTATAGAAACATTGCCTAGTAGTGTGCCCATAACAGCAACGACACACACAATCACGCGCCGGTTGATTCTAATTCTGTTGATGTTCGATTTTTCTTTAAATTACAAACAAATGAGTTCAAACACACAAAGTTGCACAATTGAGAAGATTTTTCAGAAACAACACAAGAAGCAGATACAATTTCAAGCTGTATTTTTAACCAAGATTTTTTATTGGATATTTTTATTTTTTGTTTAATTAATTTTTTTAAAAAATTCTAAAACATAAAATACTCAACACGTGCCTTCCCTGGAAATGACACCAAATTTTGATGAGGTTGGAGGTCTTCACAGCACTCAAAATTATATTTCATATTCTACACTTGCATAGTGGTGCAGGTTTGATCCACAGGGAAGGCGGGTGACTTTTCTATGTTTGTAAACCAATTAAACATCACTATTTTCAGTAGTGGAGGGAGTGGACATCTTTTAACTTTTAAAATTTTTTAAAATGAATAAATGAAACATGTTTGGAAATTAATTATTTTCTAAACTGGAAAATGATACAAAAAAATGAAATATTGAATATAAAAAATAACTACATAAGGAATCAGGAGTGCTGAGGGCTGATAAAAAAGAATACTCTATAGACTTGAGCCTTACTGGCTTAAATGATTGTTCTTCATTTAATAAAATTAACACCATGAAAATTTTTTGTTAATTCTTCCTCTCCAGAAGAAATGACACTTTGTATTATAGTTCTTGAAGTTCACCATAACAAAATCCGCATACAACAAATTGATAAAAATTTATAATCAGAAATCTATCTCGCCGAGGGTTCTCTGGATTTTGAATTTTAAAGTTTGATGAACTGTCTCAATGATTGATCTCGCTAAAATATAATCGATTTGAAATTATTTTCTTGAAGGTGTTAATTCAATTTAATGTTTAATAACTAGATTCAATCTCGCTGAATGATTCATATTCTCATTGAAGAAATTAATTGAAGAAGATAAAAGTTCTTACCAATAAAACTCCAATTTATCGAGCAAAATAAATTAAACTAATATCATTGTCTATATATCAGTATAAAGTAAAATTTAAAGCATATAAAAATAGATTAAGATAGATCCTCCCTCTGAGAATAAAAATCGCGTACTAATGTGTCACTCCTGTAACTCCAAATCTCCAGTGCTTCCATTCGTGTCTCTTGGGAGTATCGATCTCCAATTGTGTGTTCGTGAAATCAGAATGAGAGTCCTCAATCCATTTGCTCCTTGATAGGATTTTAAATCCTGATGTCACCTAATTCATGTCACCACTCAATTATCTCCGACTTGGACTTGTCATTTTTTGTTTCACTACAAAAGTTCTCTTTTCGCGAGACACTCGTCACACTAATTTTTCTCACGTAAATAACTCCTGCTGAGTAAGATGTGTGATTCTGAACATATACACGTCTCTTGAATGACCCTTCAAGAAAAAAGTAAATTAATTAAAACACAAAGTAAAATGAATATTCTTTAGTTTAATGTTATATTAGTTGATAAAAAGATTAATTAAAGTAAATTAATAAATAATAAAATGATCATCATCATTACATTTTAATTAATTATTAGTATTATAGTTATTAATTTATTATTTATTCATTAGATAAATGATGTTGTTATGCTTTTGAATTATGTCTTATTCATTAATTTATATTATTAATATAAGTATCAATAATAATTAGCTAACATAACTTAATTAAATTCGTAAATTACAACAAAAAATTACTTTAACATAAAAAAGTTAAATTGAATTAAAAATTAGTTAATTAGTTAATTTAATAAGTTAAATATTTTAGTTAAATAATTATTAATCATTATTTTATTATAAACATTTTTATTATTATACTATTAATTTGTGTGTTTTCTTGTTAATTTATTTTTTATATTAATATTATCTCCTACCCCCTCCCAAATCAGCTTTTCAGGGGGGGTATTCTTCGACTAATTCTCTATAATGCGACACAGATGGTGACTTCTCCTGGAACCTCCACACAACGGCGGTGGAGTTGCATATCCTTCAACGAGGAGTGACATCTGCTTGACAACATAACTCAACTCGTAGCTCACTAACTTCTTCAACGGACAACGGAAAGTCCTTGAATTCTAGATCTGAAGAAATGTAGGTGGATTGGCCTCCTCTATGTTTCATCAAATCAATAATAGAAAACTCCAGCTTCAATCCACACAACCAGGTTGGGGAACCATGAACAGCAGTAAGCTCATCTTGCTCCTCCCCGGTGTGTCAAAACTCAACCTTCTGCAAAAAGCAAAGGAATAGTGAGTCAATCTTCAGAAAGGGATAAATATGTTAGGGATTTCATGGCTATATCTGTGTGTTCTAATGTTATTAATTTGATTCATCCTCATTCCATTTCGGTTTTTTTCTACGTACTGAAGATCTCTTTAGAGTAATTATAGTTTCAAGTTGTTCGAAACATGCTGTTTTCTGATGGATTGGACGATGTACAATGTATCCAAAAACAAAATCTGGAAGGGCATTCGAACCATCAAAGGCCTTC
The DNA here is from genome assembly GCA_963277665.1 of Viscum album. Classification (NCBI taxonomy): domain Eukaryota; kingdom Viridiplantae; phylum Streptophyta; class Magnoliopsida; order Santalales; family Viscaceae; genus Viscum; species Viscum album. The sequence continues at coordinate 476,548,695 of OY728128.1, forward strand.
GGGCCACAAGGCCTTCGGGCCATTGAAGACCATGAAGAAGCCCAGTTCACACAGAGCAGGACCCAGATGAGGATCAGAACACTGGTAGCCATCACCAGAGGCAGAGCTAACCGGATTGGAAGAATGAGAGGGTATGGAAACCGCCATCGGGACCAGGCACCGTGCAGATTTGTATGGGGAAATGCTAGTCGATCAGCAATGCAGGCGGGGAGCTAATGGAAAAAAATAATGAAAAAAGTTGGGGAGGGTAAATTCTAGTGGGCAGGGCCCACGGGTCATGTATTGGGCATGGTATGCCTCTGGACCTTTTGGTCAGGTATTACGGGTCATGTCGGGCCTTATGCCTTGGGCCTACGGGTCATGTACGGGTTCCCCTTAAACCCTTAAAGGGGGATTATCTATAATAAAAATAAAAAGAAGGCATTCGGGCCATTCGGGGTAAGGGTGAAGAAGAAAGTGTTTCACTATGATGTTCTCATTCTGAAAAATGGTTTGAAAGCTATGGTCAGGAGTAGCGATGAGGTGCGTACTGCGGACGATGGGCTACGACCGGTGTCACAGTGTGACTAGTAGGGAAACGGTGTAATGGAATCAGTGAGAAGAGGAATAGGAGAGAACTAGTGGAAAAATATGATGATGATCTCATTCTGAAGGAGGAATAGGATATGGTGAGACTATAAAAATTGGTGGCAAGGGATGTGATTAATAGTGAGACAATTCAGGAAGAAGTTACGATGTCACCAAAAATGGATGAACTGGTAGCAGGAGAGGTTATAGTGGCTATGAGTCCATGACAAAGAGGAGACAGTTGATAAACTGATACAACATAACCAAATAGTAAAAGGATTCATGTTGGGACTGTAAATGAATGAAATAGTATCTCAGTTTATGGTGAGATAGTAAACATGCAAAATAAACATAGTAAAATAAATTGGAGCTTAAATAAAAACTGAATGAAATAATTAATAACAACTAAAAATTATTTAAAACTTATGAAAATGAAGTTACTCATAAATTTAAATAAACGTTTAAATCCAAATAACCTTAAGTTAAATTATTAATAACTTCAATTAATTAAAAATTATATTAAAATTAAACTAAAACATAGATTTAAAAAGAAACTAAATCTTAAAATAATAACTAAATTTAGGTTATATAGAAATTTTTTTTTTATTTAAAATAGTTACATAAAACAATTTAATTAAATATGGTATACATTTTATTATTCGATTAATGTAAAATTGAGTTCATTTATGAAATGAAATTAACATGAACAATGAGTGAATAAAATTAAATTTATAAATTTTAGATTGTAAAAGATAGCTAAAAATTAGATTATGATACTTCATGTTAATTAATATTTATTACATACAATTTTAGATTAAGACTATATTATTTATATTCCAAAGGAGACTAAATTAAATAAATAATAAATGTTAAATAATTAAATATACAACCCAAAAACAACAAACTAAATGAAAAACATTTAGACTATAAAATAAAGTAAAACATAAATTCACTAATTCAAGTCATAAAACAAACGATTAATTATAAATGTTGATAAATTCATAGATTAATTTTAAGAAACACAAAAGTGTAAATATATTTTATAAATAAAAAAATATCCAATTAAATCATAAAAAACTAATTAAAATGATGGAAAAAACATGTGTTTTTAAGGCCACATCAGATATTGTCCGCACATTGTTCATTTATGCCAAATACCCCTTATAATGGTCTAGTTCAAATGTCGGGAATATGAAATTTATAACCTAAAACAGGATATAAAACAAAAGTATACATCATATTCTACACAATGTGACAAAAAATGAAATAATAATTTTGGATAATGAGGGATCTTGTTACAGTGAATTTCAAATAAATGGGTAAATTTTATCCTAGAGTAGGATCCATCTGCCATTTTTTATTACATTGATAAATTTCTCATACAAGATAATCCGGGAAAATACCAATGAAAATTCTAATGAGATTATGATTATGGTATATATATAATATTTTATGTAATTTAATTTCATGTGAATATGGATCGTATGTTATATTGTTTAAGGGGTTTTTATAAGGACCTTATTTCATTTATTTTAATTTCATGGAATAATGACTTAGATATAACTATATTAATGTCAGGAAACATTTTTATTGTTGTTGTTTTGTGGATATAAATTTTATATTGGAATAAATTTTCTTGAATATTAAAAAAACTGATGAACATGGTCATACAATAAACATTCATATAAAAACCTGAAGAAATGATAGATAATCCTTTAGTTTTTTAGAACATGTGGTTATGAATCATATAGGGGAAATGTTAATCATAATGAATCCTATTAAAAAAGGAAACAAAATGTATGTGGTTCTTATTAGAAATCAATGTACTGTTAATTCGTGAATACATATAGAGAGATGTAATATTTGGATTTCCAAATATAATTTTTGTCAACTTCTCAAGAAATTTACACTCGGATCAACATTACATGAATCTAGATAAACCAAACCATTTGATGGGGAACCCTTTAATTACATTCCATAAGGAATAGAATTGGATATATATTTATACAATGTAAAATAGACCATATGTCAACAAATTTAATTGAATTAGAGAATACATTATATTTTCTACAATTTATGGTCAGTAAACAAGGACCAAATGTAATTAAATATAATTAAATATTAAAATAAATATGAAAATATATATATTATAATAATTTGATGATGACATTATATCATGTATTTAAACAATTTGAACCATGGACTATGTTATTCGGTATTTTATGTTCATCTATGTGGGACCTTATATATGTAATTTTCATCAATCGTAGTTTTTTTAGAAAAATAGTTTTCCTTTTCTCAGTGCTAATCATATGAATTTAAAAATTATTAGATTAATTGGATACAAAAAAATATGATGATGATTGTTATTTGATGATAATTTCTGCATGAATCTCAAATAGAAGTTTTATAAAATTAAATTTATCCTAAAGTATCATAAATCACGAGACATATATTTATTTTCAAACTACATATATATATAAGGTTCATTTATAGGTGAAATATATGGGGTTTATAAGTTGATGTGTAGAAATTGTGGAAAATTAATAATGATATATATTCATGCACACTATGGTTGAAAAATAAATTTGGTGAAATTCATTTTTGGGAATTACATAGGATATATTGGAATAATTATATATCTTGTTGTAATATGATCATGTTTTACATAGTTATAATCATATTAGATTCTAATAGTGGTTATATACAATGAAAGGGAACCAATAATGAATTTCAAAATTGTCCCACTACCATGTATGTGTGGAGTTTGTAATTGTTACATTGACTATGGATGGGACATGTGTTGTGGGATGAAAATACATTATTATAATCACATGTAATAACTAAAAACACACAAATAAGGACATAAATTTACTTTGAATTCAAATTAATAATCACATAAAATAAAATGAAACAATTAGATATTAATATCCTTTATATTAGATGTACCATAGGTAGTTTGTCACTAAACCCTACCCAAAGGACTAGGTAGAGCTCACACTCCTAATCATGAACATAAACAAATAAAGAAATGAAAAAAAGCATCAAAATATTATAATGAAACAAATTAACACATGGGATTAACATAATTTAGATGAGTGATCCTATATGAATGTAAGAACTATTGTGATTTTATTATATTAACAGAAGTGAAAATATTAGAGACAACATTCAAAACCATCAATAATATTTATTACAGAATGAAAAAACACTATTTAAAATTATAATTCACCATATAATTATCACATGGTATGTTCATTATTGTGATATCATTCTTATATAATTGAATCAATATTTTAATCATAGGATACATTATTCATGGTTGGTTCCCACACACATTAATAGTTTCCCAAACAATATTCTTATATCATACTAACTTCATACATTCTTGGAGACACCATGAAATTTAATGACTCTATAGGTAACCCATAACACAATTAATAACCATTTCACATCAAATAATAATATATAGATACATTATATGATATAATTATACCAATAAAATTTACCAAATATTCTCTACCACCATTATTGACCTCAAATGAATCAAAAATTAAATAATTGTTCCAATATTTAATTGACATGATGCTTCATCCTCAACATCTAGATAATCCACCTATTAGAGAGATGAATTATAGTTACTTAAAAATTAATTAATGGAATTCTAATAGACTAACATTTCATACTCTAAGTCTAATATTTGCATACCAATGTACTCCCACATGAAGACTTCATTTATGTAATTTATTGAAACTGATATATTTATCTTCCTTCCTTGATCAGTACAAGTAGAGTACCTAGATATATTCATTTCACTATTCAGTGAATCACCACAATGTTATGATTTATCCATAGTCTATATTGATGTAATTTCCGAGTGAACATGGATGATGGATTTTGGAAACCAAAAATCATCCAGATATATAAAACATTATCATCCATAATGTTTCTATGGAAGTGGTACTTTATGTCAGTCTACGGAGTCCTTATATAGATTTTTTTTGAAATTTTGTTAGACACCAGATATCAGAAAATGATCCCTTATCAATGATGTCGTCCCAAATATATCAGTAATTCTCTAAATGAACAATCTCATTCCCAAAATCCTTTTCCCCAACATACCCTATTCTTCTATACATTATATTCGCTCTCAATGTGTGAATGAGAAAATGGTCAAGATATAATGATTTCTAATCCTTAAAAATTTTAAATGGGTTACTTTCAGAGTTGATAAATAATAAATATGAAATAATATAATGATAAACACATTGATTTCATAGTATTTCTTATCTAAATGTTCACCACCTACTATTCAAACAAGTCAAATTCAATGAAATATAGAACCCACTATCTGTTAAATTTTTTACTTTTAAATGTAGTGAAGACAAAATTGAAAAATCCTATATAATTTCCATCGGAACTGGCCCCAAACCCAGACCATGATAAGGGCCGATGGGTGTTCTCGATCCTCATGGTCTGGTACAAGTTCCTGTGTATTATAAAATGATAATTGGGAATGATTTACCAGAGTTTATATACATAAAACAAAAAATGAATCCAATAAAATGAATATGGATTTTTCAAACCAAACTATCTTTTAAAAAAATTCAGAACTAAATAACATATTTTAAAACAATTCACAATTTCTACAAAAAAGTTACAAAACCAAAGAGAAATATCCCATAAACCCTCATGGCAAGGGGCACCACCCTCAAGCCATCTCTACAACACCTCTTCTTGAATGACTAGAAAAACCCCACACTATTGTCACAAAAGTTGTACCAAAACCTTCGACAAAAAATTATCAAAGTCTACTTACACCCAAAGGAGTACGTAGGTTGTGAGACAAATCCCAGTAAGATACAAACACTAAGATATTCCATGTGATAAACATTCAAAGCCGACAATCATGCAAGTTTTCAATAACATGCAATTTCTAGTAACAATTTCTAAAAGATACAACTTAAAAAAAAATATGTTTTCAAGTGGGATAATTTAAATAATAAACACTTATAAAATAAATTCTAAAGATACTGAATTTTCCATCCAAATATACCATATTCTAACAGTATGTATAAAGGATATAATGAACACAAGCAATAGAAAACAACCCATAGGCACTAGCTTGTTGTGGGTCCTAGGTAGCTCGTATCTCAGTGAGTGTAACAATAAAAAATATTTCTTCTGGTACACGAGCCACTAATAGGGAACATACCCATAACCTAGTGGACCCCAATCATAATCATCATAGTTTATTTAGAGTTTTATGTGTCAATCTTGCAAAGTGAAACTGATGCCCAACCCGACAAATTTTGTAGCATACTAGTACATGTCCACCAACCTAGATACCCGAGTTTTCCCTTTGTGCTCAAAAAGTGAAAAATGTCAAGAAATATACTTGTCACATGAAAATATCATATCCTCATCAAACATTCACCAATCATCTCACATGTATACCATATAAGTCACAAAATTCCACTTTTCATTCAAATTTTTTAGAAATATGACTTACACGAAAATAGACCCCAACACTTTTCACATTTCTTTAACACATCCACAAAATCCGTTAAACAATTTTATATAACCATTCCATTATATTAAAACTCCCATAACATCCCACACACATGTTACATAAAACCCTTTTTCATAACCAAAACACATTTTTCACATCACACTCACACCAAACATCCCACATCACTTTTACGTCTCTTACATACTTTAGTAAATCCTTCAAAAATTTTTGTAAAACATTAAAAACATGGAACACCTCCCAAAACAGCCCCTCTCATATTTAAAATGTACAATTTCAGAATATACACACTCCAAAACATTTTTCCAATATGGTTTCACCACTAACATAAATCATTAAATCTTTCAAATCATTCATAAAACAATTCCAAACAGTATACCCAATATTTTCCTATAAAACCAATTTCAAACCAATATTTCAAGGACAACCCACACCAAAAAACCATCATTGTTGAATTATCATCCCTAGAGTAATTTATAAAACCAATTCCAAGTGTCATAATATCACCATGTATAATACCACGAATGATACAAATGAAAACACCCAAGTTCATAAAATACCCTCAAGAAGTATAACAATGTTTTACTCAACAAACCTATTATAAAACACCCTTATAAGGCCCACATGACACTAATACATTACCAAACCATAAATTTCCATCCAAACAAGATTTATTAAACCAATTCCATAAGCTATAAAATACACCCAAATAATACCCAATGAGTTACAAATGAAAACACCTAATTTCTAGTTAATAAGAAACAATAAAATTAAACATTTAACCAAATAAATAATAAACCGTTTTTCCACCACACCCAACATATGAGGAATATGAAAAATTATTAAATACATCCAGCTAACTCATCAATAATAATTTACAAATGGAACCACCTACCAAAAGTTTCTAATCCCTCAAAACATGGTGAAATCATCAACCACACCACCACCGCACCACAAGGAAGATAAATCTTGACCTAGAACCCAATATTTGACAAAATAAAAATAAAAAAACCCTAGATTTGAACCCTATCATCTAGAAATTTTAGAACATAATGAAAGATGGGTGAATCTCTAAGGGAAAAGGAAGAAACCAAGAAGGAATCATTTACCTTGAAACATATTGAATAAATCACCCAAAATACACCACTATCTAAATTTGAAAACACCCAACCATTTAGGGGAGAATGTTACAAGGTTGAAGAGATCATTTAGGAACTAGAATGGGGAACAAAAAGTGTAAAATGAAGGGGTTATTTAATAATCAATTTACCTCTTCAAATTTTGGAGATTTGAGTGATGCAAAGAAGTTTCATCCAAATTCATGATGAGACCCATCTTCAATGAGTGGGAGGAGAGAATAGAGGGGAGACCTCGGTAATTGGGCTCAGGGGAGAGTTATAATCACTGAAAAAACATAAACATTGAAGGTGATATTAAATAATTAAAAAACAATGAATTCCTGAAATGGGATTTCGGGCAGGCCCAATCCCTTAAATGAAAACCTATATCCACCATAATTATGTATTCTTAAATGGTCCAAATTAATATACTGGTGTTAGTAGTCTAGGTTATGACAAGTATGAATTGGAATGGATGAAAAATGTTGAAAAATTAAGGTGTTATAAAGGAATCAATATTTATGTTTAAATCTGGAATTGGGCTCATGGTTTGGCCCAATTCATGAAAACTCACACATTCCTCCATATAAGCTTGAGGAACCCCCAAAACAAAGCATGAATGGAAATTAAATGAAATTTTCCATTAAAACAAGTAATGTATGTGACATTATACCCCTTTTGTAAAGGAAAATAAATTCACTAATAACATCCCAATATCCATACCCTCATCCAAGTATAAATATTTTTGAATGCATTCCCTACTAGTAAGGATTTTAGTGAAAACCTAATTTGGTTACTCAAAGAAGAGGCAACATTCTAAAATGAATATTTTTATTTCATTTATTCATAAAACTCATAACAGTTTTATTAAACAATAATGATATAATAAAGTTAGAATATTAAATATAATAACATAATTTACTATTAATTTTAAGAGAAAATTCTTGTATCCACAAAATGGGTTATGAAATCATTAATACTATTTTTGAAGGATTAACACCTCACAAACCAATCTCAATTGTTTTTCAATTTCCATATCTCATGGTTATGTATTGTGATGGATATAAATAATATATTTATATATATATATATATTATATTTGTAAAATTATTATTCCTCTAGAGTAATTATATCATATATACCTTTTAAAATTTCCATTTTAAAGGGGATATGATAATGATGCTAGGGAATGGGGGATTACAGCCCGGAAAAGTGGTGTGAACTATTTTTCATTGATGATTTACAAGGAAAGTGATGTGTATAATTTTAAATAAAATATTTGATATAAATGAAATATTAAAAATATTCATGAAATATTTATCCTTATGAAATTATTATCCTTTATTTTATTTTTTCAACTTTTCTCTCATAGAATGATGATAAAATTATTCAATACATTTGGACTACCATCTCCTCCGGGTACCATCTCGTCATGAGGTCCACCTTAGGGTAACATCCAGTCCTCGCACACTCCACCTCGGTCAGCGCTATCTATTTTCTACATCCAACACAATGTGGTGCAGGCATAGCCCGTGAAGGGGTGAGCATAATGATACTTAGAAGGGACCCCGAGACCCTCAAGATCTCACAAAATCCAACAATTATAAACCAAAAAGTATGAATCAATGGATAACCATTACTTAGATATATTCCCACACATATACCTAAGTTATCTAGTAACTCATCTCAATCATGAGGAAAACACAAAGGTCATTGACTCCGCCCAAACCTGGATTTTCATTATCGAAACCAAGGCTACTTTAGAACTCCTCCAATATAGAGAAAAGTGGGCCTATCGCAACACCAATGAACTTATCTCTAACCTTAGAATGCTAAGGTACTCCTCCTACCGAGTGTCGTGGTTCTGCTTGCAACTTCCAGGTGCTCAGTCCGCAGTGGGTCTGCCGCCAAATACAGGGTTCTCCCCCTAAAAGCCTACAGAAGTACTCCACCTGTCGAGTACCAAATTTGTACTACCAACTACTAGGCGCTATGTCATCCAAGAGTCTACTTCCAAATATTGGGCGCTCCCCACTGGGCTAGTCGAATCACTCCGAGTCGAATCGGTCCTCAGTCCGCTGTGGGTCTACCACCAAATACGGGGCGCTCACCCTAATAGCCTATAGAGGTACTCCTCCTGTCGAGTACCATGTGTCTACTACCAACTACTAGGATCTCTATCCTCCATGAGTCTACTGCCAAATATTGGGAGCTCCCCACTGGGATAGTCGAATCACTCCGAGTCAAATCGGTCAAGTAGTCGTCAGGTCTGTCAGCTACTAGGTCTCCACACTCTGTACACTCGTATATGGGAGGATCCACACCACGAGATACTGTTCGATACTTAAAGTGTCATGATTTCTCAAATGGATGTATCTCAAAGGACCTCCACATCATAGGGGCCTCAACACAACAGACATCATGTCAATTAGATGCCCGATTTGTGAGTTGTTAGCCTTTTAGACCAATGGGCCAGGTTGGATTCGTGTAGGAACCCACCTGGATGTATCTCTACTATACCTAAAACACCCTTAGGTTATTTTCAAAGGGACAAATTCGTTCCAAGAATAATGGTTCTGCTAACGTTTCATCAAACGGACGCCCGTAGCACGAGTTATGGGCGATTAGGTGTAATCGGGTCTGACGGGTTCGGGTCCCGTCTGACCCAGTCGGACTGACCCGACACAGGTCTAGACTGGGGTCTGACACGGTCCATGGGTCTGACCACACCTGAAGGGGTGTCCATGAGCAAAGGTATGTCCCGGCCAGAAGGTACGGCCCGACCTATGGGAGAAGCCCGGCACGAAAGTGGCCCAGCCCGAAGGATGGCCCAGCCTGGCTGCCTGTGTTGTCTGGTGGCGTCCTGCGTGGCCTGGCCGGCTGGCGGTCCATGTGGCCAGGTGCCAGCCCGCGTGGCCTAGCTAGCTAGGTGGAGGCCCGCATGACTTGGCTGGCCCTGCGTTGGAGGGGGTGCCACGCCCCTCCGTCGTGGCCCGCCCTGCTCACGGCTCTCTGTTGCTCCGCGCAGTGTGACGACACCGCACCACCGTCTGACGGCCGCGACCCTCCTGGCTGCGACCCTTTTCTTCTTGTGTGGTGCGACGACACCGCTCCCCTCCAGCTCTGCCATGGACCACCTGCCCACGGCTCGGTTCACTACACGGCACTGCGGTGCTTCCCTCTTATGGCGACTCAGCGGCCTTGATCCACCGGCTTTCTTTGCGGCCGGCTCGTTACCGGTCTCCATGTGTACCACCTCCATCATCTACGAACAAGAACAAACCAAAGGGGAGGGTCAAGCCGTGATCGTCCAGTCTAAAACCTCCTCGTTACGGTGATATAATTAGGTTCTCATACCAGAAATTTGTATGAAGAAGAACATGTACAAAACAATTCAAACCCCCGACCTTGCTTGTCACTCATTGAAGAAGTTGTGGGAAGCAGACACCATTCTTTTGATGTCGGGTAGAAGATGAACAAGTCGAGGAGGAAGGAATCGGGGAAGATGAGTCGATATGACTTCGTCGGCATTCTTCATGGACGGTGGTGTTTTCTCTATATTCACTGGTTGAAGAGGGAGAAGATGGTGCTCGTCGTTCCCCGGTGGTGACGAGCTTTCTTCGTGTTCTTCGTTGAGAGGATGAAGTCCTCTCAATTCTCCCAAAGGCTCTTCCTCTACTTAATTCTCCCAACTAGGATTATGCCAACCCCCACCATAATAATACATCACATATTATAATTCTGGCATAATGAATTTTCAAGAATTCAAAAACATTCAAAAATAATTAAGTTACATTAATTAATTAAATTGGAGGAGTTGTCTCATTAAATGAAGGGGGAAGGTGAAGAGTTTCACCAATTAAATTGGGGGTTTAGAGAATGTTTTATGCTCATGTGGGCCCCAACTAATAATTATCTCAAGGGAGGTTATGTGCAGTTGGGCCCCACTAACATAACATCCTTCCAAGGGAGTTTATGTTGTGGTGGCCCCCAACACTAACCACCCCTTTGAGGTTTCAACCACAAAAAAAATAAAGTTAAAACATTAACTTTATTCAATTTAGATAAAACCCCCAAAAACGATCTTCCACTATTGATAAAAGGAAACTGTGGTTAATATCACACTAAGCAATTGCTGATGCTGCGAGTTCAATGGTGACCTTGGAATTCAATTCCGAGCACCGGTTCAAATGTTATAAAATGCCGCTCATGTGTTTACGGAACGTACCTGAAAAAAACTTCGGAAAATTATTATCAGTCACCGTCGACCCACTGTGGTTGAGGTTAGGCTCTGCCTAGGTGAAACATGCCCCAAAGAACCCAACGACACTCTCAGATTTTTTATTCCGAGTTACCATTTAGAAGTTATAAATTTTTACATAAAAATAATTGTCAATTAATTAATTTATTTTCGGCCAAAAACTAGCTTTTTTTGGTGGCTCGTGCCGGCCAAATTAGTATCTGCTTATATAAAGAAAGCCATCATGAGTTCAGTGGTGGTCTTGGATTTTTAATCCAAGCTACCATTTTGGAGTTATAAGTATTTGAAAAATAAAATAACTTTATTTAATTATTTTATTTACGGTTATTCCATTTTCGGGATTTCTCACCGGAGGCCAACGCCGACTAAACTTAAGTCATGCCTAGGGTAAACCCGCCATTTTGAGTGCAATGGTGGCCTTAGATTTATGATATGAGTAACCGTTTAAGCGTAATTCCACTTTTTCATGAAAACTGCTTACACGTGTTAATTTAAGCTTAACAAAACTTCGACGAATCATTCCGGGCACTCCGGGCCTCGGAATCACGTTCCCTCAAATTTCACGGACTCGTAAAATTCCCATATATTTAAAAAAATACATGGAAATTATGGGACATTAAAATATATATATATATAAATGATATATTTATAAATATTTTACATAAATTTTAATTATAACATATAATCCATTTTAAATTTCATTCAGTAGGGTATATGATTATGTCACTTGTGTGTAAGGCGGACTACATCCTGATAATGTGATGTGATTCATTTTCCTCAAATGATTTACATGGAAGTTGAAAAGTATAACATTAATCAATAGTTTTTATAAATAAAATAGTTATTAAATTAATGAAATGTTTTTACATTTTTAAAAGTTAATACTATATTATTTTACCTTTTCAGTCACCAACAGATGTTCACTGCATTCGTGTACATTTGGACTATCACCTTCATGAAGCGATGCAACACCATTTTCATCACCAAAGTCCATGGTTGATATATATAAGTGAAATTATTTAAATAATATGGTATGTATGATATTATAATCTTTCAATAATGATAAAATATTATATACCACTTTTCCCAAATTATTATCAAAATGTTACACATGCGTACGTATTGCCTACCAACTCAACAGTCATAATGTATTTCATTTCTCAAAAACATTTCGCATAATTTTAATTAAATGTATAATTTGTATATAAGTATTTTGATTATGTCATTATTATCATTCTAGATATTACATAACTATAAAAATACTCTTGGTAAATAGATCTTTCATAAAAAAACATAGAAGATAAACAAAGGAAATTAACACAAAAAATGAAAATAATAAATGATAAAGAATAATAATGTTATAATCTATTATAAAATGATCAAATATGATATTATAAAAATTAATATGTTTAATATATATGTCAATTATATGTTTCAATAAGCTATATTAGAGGATAACTTATGTTTATATGAAATGAAGTTTGGGGTAAGTAATTTTTTCTCAATTTACATTCAATTGATAAATTTTAGTTTTTTTGAACCTATTCACATATTCATGGTTTATATAATTCTGAATTGAAATATAATTTCATGATTCATTAATTTTTCATTGTTTTTTAATTTACAATTTGAATAATTTCATCCATCATGATTTGAATTGTAAATTACTATGTGGTGAAAGGAATTGTATAATCTTAGTTTCATTTGTGATTGATAAGTTTCTCTAGAAATAATAACTATCGTATAATAAAATTTCTTTATATAAAAAATTTAAATTAAATATATATATTCTTGTATTATGGAAATGATTATTTATGAAACCATGTGTATTTTTTCGAAATTGTGTTTACATTGAAATTTATATGATTGGGATGGGAAATTTTGATGAATATATATCTATTACTCTTTACAGAAATATCATGATAAAGAACACTTATACAAAAAAATTATTAATTATTAGATATATTATTAATTATTTGGATGTCTATATTTGTGTGGGTTTTATATATAGATATCTCCTTGATTCATTGGTACATCTAATTAGACAAAAAAGTTGAAAAATTAAACAGGTTTCTACATGTTGTTATAAACTGTCTTGTGAATGGTTTTGATTGTATATGTATCACGATATTGAGACATTAAATCCTATATTTAGAAATTACATAATTTGAATTTATTTATTATTATTTTCTATTATAATTTCTCTGTTATATTTTCTTTTTATTCATTTTATACTTATTTATTGAATAAATTTAATTTGTGTTCAGTTATATAACATTTAATATTGTTTATGGCTATAGATTCAGGATGGAATAAAATGTACATAACAATTACAATGAAATTGTTATCACCCTTATTTTTATTCCATTCACTACAATATGATGAAATATTCTCAAAATTATTTTTCAAGGATGCAGTTCATTTTATTTTGTTATGTATTAGGTTTTATTTTATATTCATAATGAAAAATGGGTATCGTGAATGTATCTAGGTATCCAAAACTAAAAAACTAACGGTAATTTAGTATTTTATAATTTTTACCTATTCCATTGTAATATTTCATACACTATATCTATGTTACTAGTTTTATGATCATTACACCAACCATCTATAATATAAAATATTCTCATATTTAATATCATTTTTACGTTTATAATTGTATTATGTTAAATGAGAATAATAAATTGAATAAAGATCATAAAAAAATAGGTTGTTATTTGAAACAATGTTATTATAATTTTCAAATTTCTCATTTGTATTGTCATAAAAAATAGGTGAGATACATATTAAAAATTGTTTTAATCCATTAATAAAATACTATTTTAAATAGAAACCCAATATGTTATATAAACTTCTCTAAAACCATTTACAATTCCATTAATGTTATAAAAAAATTTAAACTACCACTATCAAACTTTTTAAAAGTTATAAATTTATAGATATAAATAGTTACATATTATAAACATCTGCAATCGATGTAACACATTTATTTTTTCATCATTCAAGGAAATGTTTCCTACAAATTTTTTTTAGAATTTAGTTTTATCCATCAAATCATGGGTCCCAAAGCATTAGTAAATTAACATATTGGATATCATATAAATTTCAAGTATTTGTACATATGTTTTTGATATGAAACTAAATTAAAAATGAAATTCTTTATGTGATTCAGTTACTATGTAAGTATCAAGGATAATTAATTTTCATAAAACCCTTTAATTTTACATTAAAAACCTTTTATCATGAATGTACTTAAACATGAACCTTTAACAATGTTTGTTTATAATTTTTTTTAAAATATTATAAAAAAATAACTTTATCTTGATATACATATTATATAAAAATATTAATGTTCCATAACATTTTCTCCCTTCAATAAAACGTGGTAGATCTATAACGCCACGACCCCAGCTACCCAGAATCAGTGCATTACTTCGAAACATTGGCATGATCACAAAATATCAAGTCTCGAAAGACCGATTAGTTTAGTAGCCTTGGAAATACTAGATACATTCATAACCGTTACATTACATCATAAAATGAAAAACTACAATAAAAAAGTGTCCATAGTCCACACTCATATCCTCGTCTGACTATCCCTACAGGTCATTCATAAAATACTTCTTCCCATCATGGAAAATATTAAAACATTGAAAGGGGTGAGCTCAGATGCTCAGTAAGGATAACAAAATAGCGGAAGCTTTCATAAATAAACATTAACATTTAAGGAAATGTATAACTAAAACAAAAGCCTTTTAAACTTGATCTTTAGCATAATATGGAAAAAGTAAAATGAAATAATTCCATTCACTTACTCACATGGATATTCTACTAGTCGAATAATCACATGAAATATCAATAACGACTTTCATAATGATGGAATTCATAATGCCAGACTATCATATCCACGTAGCCAAGGCCTCATGCCAAGACCACAAATAAGATTTTGTCAAGGCCTCGTGCGAAGACACTAGTTTGTCTCATGAGACCTACCGATGCATCGAGGAGCTATAGCGGGCTCCACCCATCACTTATTAAGTCCAATTCATTCCTCATATGAATAGGTTTAAACATATCATAAACCATAACATAATCGTATCACATAAAACATGCATAAAAGTAACATAACATTTCCACATTTCAATCAGAAGATGTCAATACAACATATTGATATAATAAAAACACTTTCAAAACCATTTTCAATTCACAATAAAAGAAAATTAAAACTTTGTATTTGTTTTTCATTTTAAAAAAAGTTATGGCTTGTAGAGGAAGCCGAAACTCAAATAATGGTCACGGCGGCGGAAAAGTCGTTGTCGCCGCATACATAAGAAAAAAATTCCTTTTTGTCGTTTAGTAAAAATGCTTTGTATAAAAATATTCCTTTTGAATATAAGTAAAAGTCAAAGGGGTTTATACTCCATATAAATGAAAGTTGTGTATAAAACCAAATATGCCTCAATGAAAGGAGATTGTGACGAAGTCCTTACAAAGATCATTTTTAAAATAAAATAGATCTATTATGTGTATTCATTATAAGTACACATAAAGAAAGTAAAAATACAAGTTATTACATAATAACATCATGACATAATTTGAAAGTAGGAGATTAACCCAAAGAATGGAAATTGGGTTAAGAAATTCCCTTACCTTGTGTCCGAATTCACTCGACCGTTCATTGTTCTCTTGAATAATAAACTAGAGTTGATCTATACCTTATTAAGATCCTTTTTCATGTTCATTTTTCCTTTTATATCACTTATTACCATGTTATGAACATTATGTAATTATTTAAGTTAATAACGGTCGTTTTGTCGATCTTTGGTACTTGAGTCAAAAATAAACTTCTTATAATTACAAGTTGTTCATGTGGTGATATATCCATTATATCCAGAATTATATTCATGATATTGATATCATATATCTCATATATATCTAGTATATACATGCATTTATAATATTCCATAACGTTTAGACGTAAGAAATGAAACACACCGTTCATGGAGACGGTAAGCCGTACGTACGCATTAACGCTACTTTCATTTATATTTCTTATTTAATGGAATAAAATAATAATGATATAAATGTATAATATAATTCCAGTATAATATAGCATATAATACCATTTACTCCATGATTCATAAATACCACATATGGTACTAACAATTCAAATCACTTTGAGGGGGACAGTAGTCGGCACTTCCTAAAATGAAAATATCCCGTTTACCCATAATGGAAACCATAATGGTATGCCATAAATAAAAAATAAAAAATCATAAGGAAACAAAACATAATATATATCATATATAAAAATAGTTTCATCATAATGGCCACCATTATAGGTGTTATATGAGTGTTGAACAATCATCGTTTCGTGAGGCAAAAATTCGCCACCCACAGAAACAGTATGTTCATTAACAATTAGATGTAGGTGTGTGTAAGTGTAGCTAGAATACATCTTATAAAAACATACTAGTATATTTAGTATCGTGGTTTTGTTAGAAAATAAATGAATAAAAGTAGTTTAGGGGGTTGGATAAGAAAAATAAAACAAAATAACATAAGCGAAGACATTACCTTAAAATCGGGTAACTCTTTTGATTTGAGACAAAGGCTTCCTTGGGAAGAGTTCTGCCCAAAGTGAGGCTTCTAAGAGTAAGAGGGGGAAGTTGGGATAGTATTTGGGCAGATTTTTTCTGAGCCAAATGGCTTGAAATTGTGAATAAGGTGGGAGTGGTGGGGGCCTTTTATAAGTGGAGAGGAGGGGCTCTTTTGGAAAGTAATGAAATGTTATTTTATTATACAATGCTTTTCGAATTATAAAGGTCCCAAACATGTATAATTAGAGGATAAGGTGATAAGGGTTCTAAATCTACTAATCCAATAGGTTTTTGACAAGTGTAAGCCTTGGATTTTACATTATCTTTTCATTTTATTTAAATCATTAATTAATGAGGTAATCACTGCATCATCATTGTGTCGTAAATAATTTAATTTATTTAATGTCTAAAAATTAGAAAAAAAATATCATGATGTAGAAAATCTGTTTATCTTTCTAATTAATATTTATATTCAAAAATATGACTTTTATAACCCTATTTAAAAATTGTTTTAGTAAAACAACTTATGTTTGTGACATTTTTATTTTAACTTGAAATAAAAGTTATTTATGTCATTTTCCAACCGAAGTGGCTCCATGGGGTCCCCAGGTTGACCCATGGATTTTTCATGGTCGTCCATGACTCATCCAATAGGGGTAGGACAAGTTTCAAGGTCCTTTCATATTTTTATAATATCATTTTTACCTTAAATTTCACTAATTACTGTTAATCGCGATTAATTAAACTTAAAAGTTACTATTCACCCAAAAATTATTTTAATCCCATTGAACCACATTTTACTTCCTAATGACAACCATGAATGTCGGATTTTTGAAAATCAAATCACAGAAGTGGTAATGTTTCATTTAAACGAGAAATCTGTTTTTTAACTATCACTTAGTGGTTTCACTATTCATAAAAAATTGAAGTTTTTCAGAACAATGCCAAAATTTCACACTAAGCTATAATTGATATTCCGAATTCAAAAATGATGTCTATTTTAAAAAATTCCAAACATATATGTTGCATTAATTAATTTCATAATTAATTCCCACTATCACAACAAATAGCGTGTTTTTAAGAAACAATATATATCAAAAGATTGACAATTGTTTATGTCAAATTTCAAAGTGAAATTAATTCAAATGAAAACCATTGGATAAAACGGTAAAAATATATTCTAATTATACTTTAAAACCACTCAATAGTATAATTTATCACTATAAATTATTTTGATCAAAAAAGTTGTTTTAAGTATTTTTCACTATTCATAAAAAAATGGAAGTTCTCAGAAAATTAAAAAAAATTCAACTTAGGATAATTTCGATATTACGAATACAAAAATGAAGTCCATTTTGAAGTATAAAATTTCTATAATTGTAAAACGTGGGTATTACTATTCATAACAGCTACTTTGATTAGTCGCGGTGTGTTAGAACACCAAGTTGCGTACAACGCAAGCTATTACATTATTGAATGAGAAGCGTATCGTGGAAGCTCGAGGTCTTACATTCTCCCCTCCTTCAATAAATTGCGTCCTCGCAATTTCAAATTTTTCTTTAAAAATAAAATGTTGAAAATAGAAAATACCTTTATGGAAAACCCACATCGGAAATAAGGTTAATAAAAATATAACATTAAAAGAAAGAAAGAGAAATACAAAGGTCACTCGAGATAGCCCATACTAGGATTATATGAAAATATGGATATGGAGGAGAACCAAACCATCAAGGTATGATGGAGAGTTGTAGAAATCAGGATTAGGAGAAAGTTAACCATAAGAAAATCACAAACTTGTGATTGGTTAAAAAGTCATTGAATCCCCAGTTGGAAAAGATAACCGGAAACATTTTTGTTTTAAGTTACCTTTTATAAAGTTGAGGAATTTATTTAGGAGATCTACTAAGAACTTAAGGGAATATACATACTTGTCATGTAGACTTTCATTCTTTAATAAATTTTTACCACAAACACATCTTTCACTCTAAAAGGTAATAGAACTCAAAAATATTTTATTTATCCTAATTGTATAAGGTTCCAAATATTATCACATAACATTTATATTAGTAAAACTATATTGTAATAACCAGGGACTTCCTGTAGGATAGTGGTAGGTAATAAAGGCCTGTTTCACTATGGTTGTGGGTTCGATTCCTGCAGCTTTGTCCGACGCGACAGTTTATGGCCCACCCTGCAGGTTGTCCTTTTCCTAAAATTATAGTATTATAATATTACAAAAATAATCTTCATAAGTGTTTTAACCTTAAAAAATAATATCCAAAGTTAAACTTAATCCATTCCAACCTTTATAGTTATCCAAAATACCTCCGTCCAGACTTTCTCTAAAAGGACTCTAAATTCCAAAATCAATTGTATCATCAGATTCCTCAAAAAAGGTAATGTTTATATTATTGTCACATACAAAAATATGATCACCTTAATCATATTAAAACCTTAATTAAATAAACAAGTACTTCAGTATAATCCTTATATATATATCACATTATTCTAATAACGAGAATATAATCCATGAGTCCAAAAGCACCAATACATTAATTATTCTGCTTCAACTGTAGTAACAACATAAGATTTTCGTTGATCCCTTGGCCTTTTCTAAGGTAAGTTTCCCTAATGCTTAGGACATTCATTTGCATAATGACCCATTTCCCTACAATTGTAGCATTCAAAATTGATAGCCTCTTTCATTCCCTTACAATCACGAGCCTGGTGACTTTTTTCTCCACATTTGTAACAAACTCCCATTCCTTTTAGGCAAGTACCAGGGTGATTCTTCCCACAATTATCACATAATGGAAAATCATTATTTCCCTTTTTCCCTTTATCTGTCTCTTGTTCCACCGTTCTCTTCTTCTCTTACTTTACATTGTTGTCATAAAACATAGAGAATTCCTTTTCCGTCTTGATAGCACACGAGACAATATGTTCGTATGACGAGAAGTTTTGTGAGACTAATGCGCGATGGAGAAATGGTTTTAACCCATTAAATAAATGATCAATCTTACTTATTGTGTTACGTATATAATCTTCAGCATGCCTCGCTAACCTTGTAATGTTAGCCTCATACTTTGCGACATTCTCATTCTCCTTCTGCCTCAAACTCAGAAATTTTCATTCCATATCTGCTCGATGGTCATGTGGAAAGTATTTTTCTAAGAAAAGATCTTTGAACTCTCTCAATTCCATACTTGATACTTTTTCATTTTCCTTTGTATTTTTAATCAATGACCACCATTGATTGGCATCTCAAGTGAGGCGGTAAAATTCCATGATAACCTTCTCCCTTTCGCTACACCCTAAGGCGTAGAATATTTTCTCTAGGAGTTTATCCATTGCTCAGCTACTAATGGATTTGTACCCCCATTAAATTTTCGCGGTTGTTTCCTCCTGAAGCATTCTAACATAGATCCTCCATGTTGCAGATCAGGGTGCTCCATACGAGTAAGGTTATTATTCATAACCAGAGTGAGTTTTCCCAGTATGGTAATAAGTTGATCAGCACCAGTTGAATCTCCAGATCCACAATAATTATCTTGAGTAGGAGGGAAATCCCTACACGGAGTGTGTGCATTGATACAGTTTCCATTACTTCCACTAGAAGCCATTTCTAAACAATGGCATAAACTAGATTAGTTTATGAATCAAAATACATAATTCCAAACATGTAAAATACATAACATAAATTGAACTATTTATGGATATAATCTATAAAAATGTTTTATTTGAGGAAGTATATACTCATAACCCTTCATAGTGTTTTGTAAGGAAAATGGAAATTATCCTAAGCATATCCCCCGAGAGTGTCGTAACCAAGAGTGCAGCAAGCCCGTTGCCATGCACCAGTTCCCGTTCGAGTCTAGCTCAAAGCGGTGTTTTCGGGATTTACCCCTACGTACATATGTGCCAGATCCACCTCTACATGCTATTATCTAGACATGGATGTATTGCTCAGAAAACTCACAGCATCTCAACAATACCAAAATTCTAGGAAGTTCTTCTATACTAATCCTCAGAGTCTATCTTTGGTCTACGTGCTCTAATCAGAGTCTATCTAAATCTAGCTTCCAAGGTTAGTACTAAACTGCCTCTGATACCAACTCTAACGCCCTGACCCCAGCTACCCAGAGTTGGTGCATTACTTCTTAACATTGGCATGATCATAAAAGATCAAGTCTCGAAAGACCGATTAGTTTAGTAGCCTTGGAAATACTAGATACATTCATAAAAGTTACGTTACATCATAAAGTGAAAAACTACAATAAAAAAGACTCCATAGTCCACACTCATATCCTCTTCTGACTATCCCTGCAGTTCATTCATAAAATACTTCTTCACATCCTGGAAAATATTAAAACATTGAAAGGGGTGAGCTCAGATGCTCAGTAAGGATAAAAAAATAGCAAAAGCATTCATAAATAAACATTAACATTTAAGGCAATGTATAACTAAAACAAAAGCCTTTTAAACATGAACTTTAGCATAATATGGCAAATTTAAAATGAAATAATGCCATTCACTTACTCACATGGATATTATACTAGTCTAATAATCACATGAAATATCAATAACCACTTTCATAATGATGGAATGCATAATGTCAGACTATCATAACCACGTAGCCAAGGCCTCGTGCCAAGACCATAAATACGATTTTGTCAAGGCCTCGTGCCAAGACACTAGTTTGTCTCATGAGACCTACCGATGCATAGAGGAGCTATTGCGGGCTCCACCCGTCACTTATTAAGTCCAATGCATTCCCCATATTAATAGGTTTAAACATATCATAAATCATAACATAATCGTATCACATAAAACATGCATAAAGGAAACATTACATTTCCAAATTTCAATCACAAGATGTCAATACAACATATCGATATAATAAAAACACTTTCAAAACCATTTTCAATACCAAAATAAAGGAAAATTAAAACTTTGTATTTGTTTTTCATTTTAAAAAAAGTTATGGCTTGTAGAGGAAGCCGAAACTCAAATAATGGTCACGGCGGCGGAGAAGTCGTTGTCGCCACATACGTAAGAAAAACATTCCTTTTTTTCATTTAGTAAGAAATATTTGTATAAAAATATTCCTTTTGAATAAAAGTAAAAGTTAAAGGGGTTTATACACCGTATAAATGAAAGTTGTGTATAAAACCAAATATGCCTCAATGAAAGGAGATTGAGACGAAGTCCTTACAAAGATCATTTTTAAAATAAAATAGATCTATTATGTGTATTCATTATAAGTACACATAAAGAATGTACAAATACAATATATGACATAATAACATCCTGACATAATTTGAAAGTAGGAGATTAACCCAAATAATGGAAATTGGGTTAAGAAATTTCCTTACCTCGTGTCCGAATTCACTCGACCGTTCTTCGATATCCTGAATAATATAGTAGAGTTAATCTCTACCTTCTTAAGAACCTTTTTCAAGTTCATTATTCATTTTATATCACATATTACCATGTTATTAACATTATGTAATTATTTAAGTTAATAACGGTCATTTTGTCGATCTTTGGTACTTGAGTCAAAAATAAACTTCTTATAATTACAAGTTGTTCATGTGGTGATATATCCATTATATCAAGAATTATATTCATGATATTGATATCATAAATCTCATATATATCAAGTATATACATGAATTTATAATATTCCATAACATTTAGAGGTAATAAATGAAATTCACCATTCATGGAGACGGTAAGTCGTACGTACGCATGAACGCTACTTTCATTTCTATTCCGTATTTAATGGAATAAAATAATAATGATATAAATGTATAATATAATTCCAGTATAATATAGAGTATAATACAATTTAATCCATCCTTTATACATCCCACATATGGTATTAACGATTCAAATCACTTTGAGGGGGCGGTAGTCCGCACGTCCTAAAATGAAAATATCGCGTTTACCCATAATGGAAACCATAAAGGTATTCCATAAATGAAAAATAAAAAATCATAAGGAAAAAAAGCATAATATATATCATATATAAAAATAGTTTCATCATAATGGCCACCATTATAGGTGTTATATGAGTGTTTAACAATCATCTTTTCGTGAGGCAAAAATTCGCCATCCACAGAAACAGTATGTTCTTTAACCATTAGATGCAGGTGTTTGTAAGTGTAGCTCGAATAATTCTTATAAAAACATACTAGTATATTGAGGGTCCTGGTTTTGTTACAAAATAAATGAATAAAAAGAGTTTAGAGGGTTGGATAAGAAAAATAAAACAAAATAACATAAGCGAAGACATTACCTTAAAATTGGGTAACTCTTTTGATTTGAGCCAAAGGCTTCCTTGGGAAGAGTTCTGCCCAAAGTGAGGCTTCTAGGAGTAAGAGGGGGAAGTTGGGAGAGTATTTGGGCAGAGTATGGCCTAGCCA
Source organism: Viscum album (assembly GCA_963277665.1). Taxonomy (NCBI): domain Eukaryota; kingdom Viridiplantae; phylum Streptophyta; class Magnoliopsida; order Santalales; family Viscaceae; genus Viscum; species Viscum album. Next base: position 476,572,199 of record OY728128.1, read on the forward strand.
AATGGCTTTAAAGTGTGAATAAGGTGGGAGTGGTGGGTGCCTTTTATAAGTGGAGAGGAGGGGTACTTTTGGAAAGTAATGAAATGTTATTTTATTATAAAATGCTTTTCGGATTATAAAGGTCCCACACTTGTATAATTAGAGGATAAGGTGATAAGGGTTCTAAATAAACTCATCCAATATGTTTTTGACAAGTTTATGCCTTGGATTTTACATTATCTTTTCATTTTATTTAAATCATTAATAACTGAGGTAATCGATGTATCATCATGGTGTCATAAATAATATAATTTATTTAATGTCTAAAAATTAAAAAAAAACATATCATGATATTGGAAATCTTTTTATCTTTCTAATTAATATTTACAGTCAAAAATATGACTTGTATAACCCTATTTAAAAATTGTTTTAGTAAAACAACTTATGTTTGTGACATTTTTATTTTAACTTTAAATAAAAGTTATTTATATCATTTTCCAACCAAAGTGGCTCCATGGGGTCTCCAAGTTGACTCATGGATTTTATTGGTCGGCCTTGACTCATCCAATAGGGGTAGGACAAGTGTCAATGTCATTTCATATTTTTATAATATCATTTTTACCTTAAATTTCACTAATTACCTTTAATCACGATTAATTAAACTTAAAAGATACTATTCACCACAAAATTATTTTAATCCCATTGAACCACATTTTAATTCCTAATCACAACAATGTATTTAAGATTTTTGAAAATCAAATCACAGAAGTGGTAATGTTTCATTTAAACGAAAAATCAGTTTTTTAACTACCACTTAGTGGTTTCACTATTCATCAAAAAGTGAAGTTTTTCAGAACAATGTAAAAATTTCACCCTAAGGTATAACTGATATTCCAAATTCAAAAATGATGTCTATTTTAGAAAATTCCAAACATATAAGTTTCATTAATTAATTTCATAATTAATTCCCGCTGTCACAACAAATAGCATGTTTTTAAGAAACAATATATATCAAAAGATTGACAATTGTTTATGTCCAATTTCAAAATGAAATTAATTCTAATGAACACCATTGGATAAAATGGTAAAAATATATTCTAATTATACTTTAAAACCACTCAATAGTATAATTTATCACTATAAATTATTTTGATAAAAAAAGTTGTTTTAAGTATTTTTCACTATTCATAAAAAATGGAAGTTCTCAGAAAATTACAAAAAAATCAACTTAGGATAATTTCGATATTAAGAATACAAAAATGAAGTCCATTTTGAAATATCAATTTTCTATAATTTTAAAAAGTGGGTACTACTATTCATAATGGCTACTTTGATTAGTCGCGGTGTGTTAGAACTCGAAGTTGCGTACAATGCAAGCTATTGCATTATTGAATGAGAAGCGTATCGTGGAAGCTCGAGATGTTACAAGATCTGTCATAAAAGTATCAATTTAATTTCTATGATTATAATTTATGTCCAATTTAGAACTGAATTTACCTCATTCATCATATTCAAATTTTGACCAATAATATTTATATTAAATATTTTCCAATGGAAATATTTATTGTTTTGAAAATGTTCATTTAAATCAAAGGAGTATTTATTTATTTCTTATTCTGAATAATGGATTCATTATGTTTAAACATATGATTCAAGAATAATACTATAAACCTATCAAAAAAATATTATTTTGGATATCATTAATTTTTTTATGAATCCTATTTATATTTATTAGAATCAGATTCAAAAGTAGAAAAAATTATGTTGACTTATGTATTTTCATAATTTCATTATGAAAGAGGTTTATATTCATTTCCTACTCGAGATTCATCTATCAAATTTTTGTTACATGTTTAACTCCAACTAGTTTCAACTAATTTACATTTCTTTTAAACACTATTATTTCTTATTCATGTCATTCAATATTCGTGGGAACATTTGTTTCATGTTATGTATTTTTCAACATTCATAGCATATAATATAATTATCATCATTTTCTTCCATTTATAATTTAATCTATGGGAAATTCCTTTCTATTCATATTGTGTATCCTCACATTACAATCACTTGAGATACCATAACAACATGGTCCTGGTAAAATCATTTTATTTCTAAATAAGAATGAGTAAGAGGAATCATGTATGTTTAATTTGAAACAAAAACCTATCTTTCCCCAATTGTTTTTCCTTGCAAACATATTTTCTATCAAATTATTATTTATAGTAATCATTTGAAATTCTCATCTTACATACATTTTATTAATGTTTTTCATTCACTAATAACTATATGTTTTCATTCAATTTATTTAGTTAACCCTTTAGAAGTCATTCAACTAGAATTTAATTATATATAGTTTTTCTTTAAATTCCCACACCATTAAAAATAATTATAAATATATGAAATATTTGATTCACTATTTCATCATGAGTTATTTAATACTCCTGATACTTATCTCCAAACATTCTCTTTTTTGTTCTTATAAAACTGTATTAACAAAAATGAGTATCATTCAAAATTTCCACATTTTATATATTCTATAACAAGAAAATACATCATTATAAATATTTCAACTAATTATAAAATATGAAATATTCAATACCTTCTAAATCAGAAGACAACTAAAAAAATAATTACCAACCATTTATTTTTGATTAACTTTATATAGTATGTATGGATTCACTATGATTTCAAAAGATTCATTTCAAATAAACATAATAAAATATTTTAAATACAATTAAAAATAGTGAAATATATTTACATAAAATAATTGAGGTTATTTATGTGTATAACCATCATTCAAATTTGTTTTTTAAATTTCTAAAAAATTATTTTCCATTACTATTTTTTTTATTTAAAAATATCAATTTTTAATATAAATATTCCAAATCTAAATGAATTATTTTGATTAATGTTGTTGGGTATCAATTTAAGGATGGTGGAATTCTCATTAGGATGGGAATTAATATCTACAAAAATGTAATATTATATATTTTTAATGTTATTAATAAATAAAATATAAATAACAAGATAAATAAACACATTGATTATCTAGTAGTTCAGATTAAAATTATTCAACGCCTATTTTAACCATTAAAAATACAAGTATAGGTGGGACATGGATTAAATGAATTTTAAAATAAGTGAAGTCCCATTATAGTCCATTTTAAATCATATTGGAAATACCAAAGTAGTTAATTTTCTCACTTGGAGTCAAAAAAACTACTTACATTTTCTCACCATGATACATGACCCAAATACCCAACCATTTACACACATGTAGGAACAACCTAGAATATGACATATGTATGTCATAGTATAAAACATAACCTACAATTAATTTGTTTTATAAACTACCGTGATAATTTACAGTGAAAAAAAAAATAATATTATGAACAAAAAAACTAGATAAAGAATTTAGGGTTTTAGTTTCCTAGTATAATTGTTCTCTATAAAAACTAATCAAAATAGTAAAGTTAATCCCTGAGAAATAATTGATATCCAAATGTATTACACAGAATAGTTCAATAATATCGTCTTTATCTATTCTTAATGGGGCCAATTAAATTAACTATATAATGTTCATTAAAGAAAAAAGAATTCAAAAAAATAAATCTATTGAAATATATCATTTTTAGGCAACATATTTATGAATCTACATTGAATGTGCACTCAAAATATAAAATCTATAATAGAAAATAATATAACTGTTATTTTTTCTATAAATAATTATTGGTAGATTATTAATATTCAAAAATAATGAATTTAAATAGTGAATATTATCAAAAATTTGTGTGATACATCAACTCACATAATGGAAATTTAATTCTATTCTAAAATTTACCATATAAATTTGTCATTTCATCTTCAAATTATGTGGTAATTTTTTTTAAAATTTAATTAGTAAAAATAACTTATAAAAACATTTATTAAATATAAATATATATTAAATATTATGAATAAATAATTTTAAAGAATATACCCCTAGAGGTGTAGGGTAGAAATATTAGATGTACATACTCTATTAAAAAGGGGGTGAATTATATGTTTAAAAGCATTCATTTATAAACATAGGGAACATTGTTTAATAATGTTAAACAAACAAGATTCAAAAAACCATCTACAATATTTAATAATGAGATCAGAAGGTCCCAATATCTGAATAAAAATCTATTATAATGAAATAAGCACACATTTATACTTATGTGAAATTATTCCTTGAAGCATATAGAATCTTATTTCAGAGATATATTAAATGAAAAAGGTCAATATAGTAACACATTCTACTAATAAAAAAATACAATGGAAATAAATGTACTTGTAAATAATAAATATATTTTAACCCAAAGAGTAGGATTTCCAAATCTCCATGGATAAAGGTCCCTTGATTTATAATTTTAATAATGATTCTCTTACCCACTCCAGGGTAAGCCCTCGACACAAAGAGGAAAATAATTCTTTTTAACCCCATAATCCCTTGATATATAAGATGGTTGATACATATAACCCTATCAACTTCAATTACATTGATTAAGAAGTTAATCAGAACATATTTCTTCCACACCTCGGAATCCCTCGATCGTAATTAGCAACAATAATAATCGAAAAAACAAGAACAAAGCTAGTTTAAGATCTTATGTATGTCAAATAGATTTTTCATATCATAATTTCATCAGAGATTTTCCATAAAGCATAATTTTTCCATGCCCTCATGTATCTTAAAATCCCAAAGTAATGAGCATTTACAAATGATCATGTATTAAAAGGGGAGATGTCTGATGGTCTAATTTTCCTCCAATGTTCATATTTTTCATGTGGATATCGATTGTACTTGGACAAGTGGCAATCATAATGCTCATATTGTAAATGAAAAAATTACACCATTTAGATAACAAAAAAATTTCCACATGTAACATTAGATTTCCAATAATATGTACGAATATTAATGTGAGAAACATTATAATAATAAAATAGAGTAACATTAAGAATGATATAAAATCAGATCTTTAAGGAAAAATCAGATGTATGGAACTATGAGAATTGGATATAAAAAATATTAAGAATAAGAAACAATTCAAATTTAGAATTGGAAGATAATACACATGGTAAATTAGATTTGATATTTTGCAGAATTCAGATTTGAGAAAGATAAATCAGATTCATGGTTCTATGAGAATTAGAATCTACGGAACATGGAGAACCAAAATTGAGAAAGTGATTCAGATACATAATTTTTTGCGAATTTTTATATATAAAATATAGTGTTTCAGAATTAAATAAACACAGTGGATCCAATTTTTTTGTGATTCAAAATCTAATAAATGTGGTATTTTATATTCAAAATACTTAGCTAATTGGAATTTAATGAGTAATGTTATTCAGATTCTAAGAAACACTGAATGGCATTAAAATTTAGAAGAAAACAATTCTTCATGTATTAAAGAGGTTAGTCATTCTTAATGTAATACATATATTAAACATAGCCAAAAAGAAACAAAAAAAGTCATATATGTTTATAAGTCCTACAAAAAAATATTCATAATGAAATAAATTATATATAATGAAAATAAATTTTGTGATTTCCAAAACATAAAGAAGTGATGAAATTATAAGGAAACATTTAACATAATATAATCCCACAATTTGGAATATTTTGGAAAACATTATTTATATTATAACTTGAGATAAATACTTAACTCACTCTAATTTTATGAATTACAATGAATATGACTAACTCACCGTTAGGATATAGTGACTAAGGATTATATTCATTTCTTTGTAAAAATTATCACCATTTATTCATGAAAAAATCCCCCCTTTTCATATGGATATATTATTTATGTAATCTAACCCTCAAAAATACATTATCTTCCTTATATTAATATTATTTTTATAATATAGTCTCCCTTATCCCACTTTCTTATTTTCAAAATGAAATGGAGTGAAAAAATTATATGGAATAATTTGACTTAATAAGAGGCTCAATAGGTTTCTTCTTATAGTATTCCCATCATCATGGTATTTCATACATTGTAATAGGTTATACATATCTCAACTGGTCCATCATACATGATCTTATGTGTGATCAAAATATCATTGTGTGGAAGATAAAAAATTAATTTTTTGGTCGATAAGAACTTCATTATGTATTTGATGGACTAATTAACATAAAGTTGATCAATATATAATGAGGACTTGATCAAATAGTTTTAATACATTAGAATATATATCTTATGTTAAATCCATAGTTCTGAATTTAATCAATGAATTTGCATAATTTTTAGATATGGTCGGTTCAATTCATTCTGGAGGTTAGTCGAGTTTCATCATGTGTTTGTTTCTAAAGCTCGAAATATATTGATTACCTTTCTTATGATAAATATATTTCATGTGGTTCATTTTCATCCATATTTAGAAAAACAAGAATGTAAATATATATTATGGAATCATTCGATAATAAATGTAAAATTATTTTTATTTGAAATATAACACTAACAAAAATTAATAAGACATATTCATAAAATAAATTCATGAAATAAAAATTGATTATTAAAATATTATGAAACATTATAAATCATTCCTTATAATGAAATTTATAATAATGGATTGAAATAAATGTTGAATAAAATAACAGTAATATAATAAATTGTTATTATAATTATTAAAACTTAAATAATCCTAGTGTTGAGGAGGAAATTCATCATTTTGTACCCTTTGAAATTAAAAATATATAGAGTAATTTATTTCACTTTTTCAAAATTATATATATGATTTAAATTGATTTATCTATCTTTAATTTAATAGAAACCTGAGGTTAAATATAATCCATACATGAAAAATATTATTAGTGGTATAGAAACAACCTCATTTAATTTTAACATTAACGAAATTTATTCTCCCTTGATATTCATGAATTTAGTCTCATATATATTATAAAAAATGCTTTTAAAACTATATTAGAATCTATAAATAACAGTGATAAAAAATTTTAATATCAATGAAATTATATTATATTCAATCAATGATGTATTAATAACTTACAAAATCACATTTTAGTATAAAAATTCAAAAAATTACCCCATAGAAAATATTTACTATTCTTAAATGTTTAATGATTTTTAATTTCTATCATAGAATTCTCCTATTTGATTTTATCAGTCATTTTTAATTTTATATGGATTTGTAAAAAACTCAAAAAAAAACAATTTTCTTTTTGATTATATTCCCAAATAATATTTCCCTTCTAAAAATGGCAACAATTAATATAATACCTGATATAATTTTTTTGGCATAATGTTCTATAAAGAATTATTATAGAGTAAAAATGTAAAATTTTTTACAATAAATAATGCACAATTAGAAAATAATAAATAATTTAAAATTTTGTTTAATATATAATAGATATAAAGAACAAGAAGAAAAATCATTATACACACTCTCAATAGATGATATTTTCATTTAATTCTCTTTCACGGAAGACCATGAAACTAATAATTAACACTAAAATTAACAGATAACTATTGTGATTTATCATTTTATGTTTAACTGCAAAAATCAAAATATAATTTGTTTTTGAATAAATTAATTATATGTTTGTTAAAAATAAATGATTCGTAGATCCATTAGGAAAGTTAATAATTATTTTCAACACAAATAAATTAAATTAAATTTGATTGTACATCAATATGGAGAATATACCTAATGAAACCTTAAAGGTATTCTAAATGATGTCATATAAATTTAGATAAAAATTAAAATAGTAAAAAATTATTATCAATGTGTTATATAGCTTTATTGTAATTTTAATTATAGGAAGTAATCATTGTAAAATTGGAACCTTTTTATCCGTCAAGAATAAAAAATATTAGCCAAATCGTTATAAAACATTGATTGACTATGAAAACTACCATCCTTATAATGATCCCATCGAAATCCCAAAGAGATATTTAGTTCACATGTATGACTCGTGTCCAAATCTGATGTCAATATATTTTAAAATTCATTATTATGTAACTCACTTCATAAATCTAATATAACATATATAATATATATTTTCCATAACAATACTAATTTTCAGTCTCTTTTAATATATAACGATGGATCAAGTTTTACCTTATCAAAACTATTATTCAAATAAATTTTTGACAACCTATAATACTGATCTAGAAGGGAATGCGTTAAACAATAAATAATATTTTGACATTTTAAAACATTATGTTGTTTAGATTAATTATCAATACTATGGGTTTATTTAAAAAATTATTTTCAAAAATATATCCATTAAAAAATGTAGATTTGAAATAATTATAAAAAAATTAATTCGATAAATAAATACTTATGACCAATGATTTCATATATTTTATAATAGATCCACCCTTGATAATTATTCCCCAATATTTATTATTTATTCACAATTAAAACATTTATCAACTAATATATTTTTTTGTAGTTATATTTATTTTTTCATCTATCATATTTCAAAATATCTAGTTGGTTTCAATTATATTATTATCATTATTGGGTTATACTATAATACAATCATTATTCCTATCAAATTGATTTTATTTTTTTTTATATTTTTATAATGCAGCTTGAACTATATAAATTCTCATCCAATTTTTTGGTACAATATCTGAAATAAAAACATTACGAAAAAATATAATTATAATGAAATTTTAGGTTTTAAAAAATTTATTAATATAATAATATTCATTCCCAACCATATAGTATTTATGGATTTTTATGTTTTTTCATGGGGAAATATATTTCCTCTCAATTGATAAATCTACATCAAAATTCTACGCATGTCTAAAGAAGAAATGTTTGAACTATTCAACAACCTGGAATGAATCATTTTTTCAATCTTTTGAAATAAATTACAGCAAATTTAATTTGAATAGATTCATAATATTCCATTGTTTTCTTCTTATAAAAACTTTATTCCATATTCAAATTAAGATTTCTCACGAAAATTAACATATAAATTTGAATCAATGATTTCCCATGAAATTTTTTTATTTTGAATGTAATCCATAATCCTAAATGATGTAATGTAAATTATTTCATGCTTTATTCCATTCAATATTTAAAATGTTTTACTATTTTGGAATTAAGATAGAGAAATTTTATTGAAAACATGACAATCTAACGTAATTTGTTTATCGTACAAATCATTTGGACAGTAGTATGTAATAAATATTTTCTTTTTCATATATTGTAAGTTAATATTTACCCATTATTCCAAAAAAAACATTCTTCTGAATCCCAGGAAATGAAAAATTTTGATTACAATTACTATTTTTAAATAATTTATTATCTTATATATTCATAATCACACCACCTTTATCAACCCTAATAGATATAACTATATTTATTTATTATTCTACTAAATTATAATAAGTAATTTTTTTTTGTTTTAAGTATCAATGTGTAAGGAAATTTTTCAATGCATGTCCAATATAGTCATAAAAAATAAAAAATCACATACAATTTTTCTATTGGACTAATTATTTTAATTGTAGAAAAAAAATCCAAATATAAAATTTAATTATGTATTAATGTTCACATGTAATGATTTAATTTAAATTACCAGTATTTCATCATTTATTTTAAAAAATAATCACTCACATAGTTTATATCAATTTTTAATTCTGTTTGATCCAGCATCATTCACCATCTGTAAATCATGTCAAATAATATGAAATATTCACGCATCGCCTTCTAGGAAAAAAAATAATGTCTGATTTCAAAATATTCCAACATTATATATCTTCTATAGTAAATTCAAAAAAATTAATTAAATATATATTTTCTATTATTATTATATAAAAGAGGAAATATTTGTCATAAAAAATAATATATATTAATCTGAAATCTTCATTTTTCATATTATCCCCACAAATTTGTATGATAATTAGAGAATTATGTTTATATATTGTAATAAAAACCCATTAAATAATAATTGAAATGAAATCATAACAACTAAACTGTGGTTTACCATACCTTTTGAGTTGTCATATAATGTTACAAAACCACCATAACATTTATTAAATGTTATATGTTTAGAGATTTCACTAGTCATATTTCATGATTCCCCACTATCTATGTTCTAATCATTGTTTTTTATCATTCTATGAACTGATTCATATAATAAAAAATTTATTATTTCTTTGGTACCAATGAAAACATGGGTCATATTGGAATATTGTATAAATTTTTGAAAAACCAAGTATATTTCCAAAATATTTTCATATTTAATCGACAATAGAATTAATTAAAATAAAATCCTTAGGGTTACCAAGAGACAAACAAAGTACCAAGGGCCATTAATTTTCATAATGGCCTTTCATTTGACGTTTAAAAAAGTATAATATGTATTGAAATCTCCATGTACATTTAATATAGACGTTTTTATACATTTTGGATAACATTTTATAATAATATATGGGATTTTTCCTATCAATCATCATACATAAACTTATAGTTTTTCATGACATTGTATACTATTAATATAGTTCATTGGTCAACATTAAACAATTCAATTTCATTTCTATTAATAACATTTTATTCCAAAAATTATTCAATGTTAATTATTTAAGCTTATTTAAACCCATATATATAATCCTTACATTTATAATTTTCATATTGGACAACTTATATATCAATAAATTATATATAATTTTAATTCCAAGTAGTTTTTTATATGTTTCTAATTTTACATTAGTTATTCCTTATGCATGTTCTTAATATTTCGCAATAATAGTATAATATTGTTAAGAATATGATTCATTCTATAAATATATTTTTGAAAATAATCATTTAAATGATTATAATTAAAAAATTTATGAGGATTAAAAATTAGATAGAATTTTATGTTTTGATGATTCTATAATGATTAGGTTTCTTGATTATTTTCTTTCACTAGATTCATCAATTGAATTACAATATAAAGTGTATCATCAACTATATACTTGTGAATTTATTAATGTTTTTTTATTTTTCACTCATTTTCTAGTAATTTTAAATCCATGTGAGGTTATATTTGATGATCCTTATTTATATTCATTCATAAAAGACTACCTCATTATCATAATGAATTTTTATTCATTCTGTATTGTGCTTGTTATTTATTTTACTTCTTCTGTAGCCATTCATTCATCTTTCTTAGGAAACCTATAAAACATGGTCTCCTTCACTACTTTTTATTTCAAAATAAAAAGAGTAATTAAAAACATATATTTTTATTTAAATGGAAAACCTTATTGTTTTACTTTTACTAATGGGAAATTAATTTTCAAATATAATGATTATTTTAGTAATGTGTAGACATTCATAACTAAATAATATTATTATACATTTATAATTTTATCAATAGTTACATATATATCATAATTTTATTTAGTAATCCTGTTAATAAAAAATGGAACATATTTGAATGATCAAGAGATTCTCATAAAATTATCATACTATTAAAAATAATTTTAAGCCTATTAATATATTAAAATATTTTTTTCTTAGGAATCATTTTAAACTATTTATAATTATATTTTTAGATTCATAGTTTAGTTCCCATATTATAGTGAGAACCCAAATGAGTATATCTCTAAATATGCCACATTTTATGTGTTTTTTTCATGAATACACTTGACTATAAATATCAATATAATTTAACAAATATAAATGATTTAATTATTTGTAATTTAATAAAATTTAACTTCATTATTACCATTTAATGATACTTAATCCTCTTCTGGTATTTTTTACAGCTTAAAAATTATTTTCAAGCATCCAATGTTGATATACATAAAATAATCATCCATTTAAAATTGAAAATATGTATAATATGATCCATCAATAAATGGAAATGTTTTAGGATTCCATACTTTTATTAAATTTATCATTTCTTTCCAAAAATCGATATTATCCTTTTTAAAATAAATGAAATTATTATATCATAACAATTCAAATATAAATATTCCAAATATATTAGACTCTCATTAATAACAATTATTAGGATTCAATGTCTAAATGGGTAAATAATAGAGGGTGTTTTGAATCGACACCATTAAAAATTTAAAATTATGTATAATCAAAGTTAATAAATAATTCAATGGAAATAAAAATGAAATGGAATTCATTTATTTTTTTAGTATGGATATATATGATTCAAAACAACTCTTCAACCCATAGAAATCCAAAAATAAGTAGACCACACTATCTATAGATTATATAAATTTTTATATGAATAATAATACTTTTAAAATTGATTTTTTAATAAAATGAGGAAAAATATAAGTATTACTTTTTTTGAACATGGATAGATGATCCAGAAATAGGTTTCTCTCACCAAGAGTGAAGACAATATTACCCTTATTTTTTCACAACCAAAAAAATAATTTTTATAGGTGGTTGTATAAAATTAATTCAAAATTTTATTGGTGGTATAATATATAAATTATTATGTACCATTAAAATTGAAAGAATTAATAACCACATAAATCATATCAATAAGGGTATGATTTTTAAGGTGATGTTATTTTATCTAATAGTATCAGATCAACTGACTGATGTTCATCAATGTTTAATAAAGGAATTCCAGATTCTATTTCATAGTATTGTTCATGATAATCATCTGCATACTTTTTTCACATGTTTTATAGAAAAATATATATATATATATATATATTTCCATCGTATAATGTATAATTAATAAAATAAATATTTCGTGCAAGATCATAACAGATGAATTACTTGAATGTGTCTCCATTTAATGCACACTAATAATATTCAATCCATAATAATGATCATTAAAGTGCCTTTTTTTAATAATTAATATGAGATAGATTTTCCTTATTCCATTCAATTTTATTTTGAATCTCTATTATTTTTATTAAAACAACATTAGACATTAACCAACCTGATGATCATTTCATTTTACACAAAATTCATTTAAATATATTTCGATGGAATCAAAAAATGTTATATACAAATAAAAAATTATTTTATTGATAAAATAATTTAAAAATATAGTATATCGTAATGTATATTAAATGTGAAGAACATACAATATTATAAAATATACTCATAGTTGCATGGTTGGAATCATCATAAAGGGAGTCTAAACACATAGTGACTCATAAATTTTTGTAGAATAAACTATTCACATATAGTCATTTAGAAATGTATTATGATTGCAAAAAAATTATTTCTTTGGTTATTTTAAATTTCAATGTGTTTTTTATCAGAAATTAAATGGTATATTTATTTATTATTCATCATACAATTGATCAATTTTTCAACAAATGATCGATTGATTTAACTCTATGTGTTTGATCAATATACATAATTTAGTTGATCTAAAATAATTTAAAATTCAATTTATCTATCCTATATTTTATTGATTATCATGATTTCAATTGAATCCTTTGACAAATTTTTAGTAGCGATCAATCCAATTTTTAGAATGCCATTATTTTCATAGGGTTGTTTTAATAGTAAGAAATATTTTACCTACCTTTCTTTGTTTATCAATAGACATGGACTCTCTTATACATCCTACCTCATGTTCAATTGAATCTAATTATAGATTCAAGACATATACAGTAAAATAGGTTAATGGAAGGTTTATATAAGATAACACATTAAACAATATTGAGATAATTTTTTATCTAAATTCAGTTAATGAAATTCATAACAGGAATGATGATGAATTTTGTACATAGTAATAAAAATAAATACTAATTACGTTATAGATAATAAGGGATTAAAAAAATTATGATAAATCATAATTATGTAATAAATATTAATATTAATTTTTATTATATATATAAATAATATTTCTAGGTGCCACTACAATATTATCCAATTTTTATATAATTACAAAAAAGATTTAATTTCTCCTCATTTTTTAATGTGATCTAAAGTATTTAAATAAATGTATCCATATTAAATGTACCCACTATTTAAGGTTAAATATTATTTTCCTTTAATATATGGAAATTATTGGGAAATAATGAAACCCATATAATGTGAATAATAAACAAATTGTTGGACTACCTAAATTCATGAATTTCTTCTCATATAATGTCGTACAAACTATATTTTAAAATATATTTTAGGAAAATAAATAAACCATGATAATATTTAATGATAACATATAAATTATATAATATTCATTTTATTAAGTATTAATAAATTTTCAAATTACATTACACTAAAAAAATTCAACAAATACCAAATAATAATAATTTAACTATTCTTAATAAAATTGTTTATCATGTGAAATTTCTATCAAACCATGTTCCAACGTGATTATATCATACATTGATACTTCATTGGGTTTAATAAAATTTCTTACTCATTAGTATTCTATAAAAACCATTTCCAAAATAATATTTCATTTTTAAACATTATCCTCAATATGACCCTCTCTTTTCATAAAATAACATTAATAAATTTTTTGGAATACATAAAACTTTAAAAAAACAAATCCCAAAGACCATACTATAATAGTGAATTTGGTAATTAGGAAGCATAAACAGTGGTAAATAAATTAGTTACATTATATACTCTAGGTTCTTCTTGACTAGAACCCGTATTAGACACATCAAACATATTTCAAATCTTCCCAACCTAGGGAAGGAAACATAAAAAGGGGTGTTCTAAAATTCACAATAATGGTAAATAAGGTAGATATGTAAGGATAATTATGAGAATAAGTGTATGAGAAAAAGATCCTGAAAATATAAGATCATTACCGACATATAAGTGATCAAATAAACGAATCATCTCATAAATTCTGGATGTTCATTATATATAATTCAAATGGAAAAAATAACATAATCCCTAACTGCATAAAAGAGGAACAAAACCTTAAATTATGGAAAACACATGATCATATAATATGATTTAAATAGTATATAATGTTTCATTGTTTATACCATTTTAGTAGTTTGGGTTCCATCCCCATTCCATCTTGGTAGTCATGGTTCACCCCCATCACCATATTAGTAGCACAATTTAACTACTCATACCATATTGGTCTTCATTGTTCACTCACATGACCATCTTGATAGTCTGAGATTCCTCCTAATAACATCTTGGTAGTCTTGGTTCCCTACCATGGAAATATTAGTAGTCTAGGTTTACTCCCAAGACCATATTAGTGTATCTTATGAGAGATAA
Organism: Viscum album; assembly: GCA_963277665.1. Lineage (NCBI taxonomy): Eukaryota > Viridiplantae > Streptophyta > Magnoliopsida > Santalales > Viscaceae > Viscum > Viscum album. The sequence goes on from OY728128.1 coordinate 476,587,358, forward strand.
ATCATTACCCATATAATTGGATGGATATATGGGTCCCACCCATCCCAATATGAAATCATACATACATGAGCGATAGGATCATATGTAATTATATCAATAAAAATAAAATTAATGGGTTTTATAAAAAATTAATCACATCATAACATTATGAAAACATATTTTTCATATTTATTTCATCATAAAGATAACCTATGAAATGAAGGAGGTTTCATAACCCTAAAACCCATGTAAAATAAACTGGTTTCATAAGAATCATTCGATAAAAATGTATACTGTTGAAATAAATAATATCAGTGCAACCTTTTTATCATTTCCTAGAAGGGAATGAGTAACATCAAGAGATATCATGTTAGCTAGAAAATAACATCGAATTCAATTTGTAAAACATTTCTTAAGTTAAATATCCTTCTTTTTGAGAAAAATTTCTTTAAAACATTTTTTTTGAAATATATTTTATTGATCATAGACATGAATTATTATTAATAATTCTTTTATATCAATTTGGAAACATTTTTCATTCAATAAATATAAATAATGCATGAAAACATTTTGAATCACATATTTTTTGAAAAATTATAAATGTTATTTGAAATTACTTTTTTAAGAAACATCCCAAAAAATAAAAAAAAATATTTCATAAAACATATTAAAAACTTTTTTATTATAAACATATAAAATAATCTTTTAAAACATTTTGAAAACTATTTTCCATTAAAAAAATTTAAAGGATCTTCAAAACCATTTGAGAGAACATTCCATTAAAAATATTTTGAAATCTATAAAGAAAACGTGAAAAATAATTGAAATGTTTTCTTTGAAAATTATTCTTAAAATCATTTTCATAAAAATAATCCTTTTAAACTTGAAAACTTATATTCACATAAATGACAGCAGTTAAATTCAATATACTATTCCATTTAAGAAGAATACACTTTTTACATGGTATACGGATAGAAAAATTACTTATTCAGAAAAAGAAATGAATATTACATTGAAAGCATGACTAAAATAAAAAAATGTTAAAATTAAATTTAAATATTATATTTTTGAAGTATAATATTCTTTGAAACCCTTTATGAAAACCTTTAATAGAGGAAATTGATATTTCTAACCAAAGATATTTTATATATGGGTTTCTTTAAAACCCCGTTCTTAAATTTCAAATGTACAAATGAGTCATAAAATGGTACCGTTACCTGAATATATTAGGAATAAACCAAAAATAATAAAATTAATGAATTTTTTCAAGATATATATTATAATATTTCATCAATAGAAGCATAAACATAAAAAATATCGAAAAGAAATGATATTGTTTCAAGAAACTCCTTTCACCTAGTACCATTGAACCATACTGATCATGATAGAAATTAAAATTAAGTGATCTTAAAATATTATCAAAGGGTAGATATTTGTGATATAACTTTTAAATTATAGTATTTAAACAAAATAAAAAATCATAGGTTCGTAACACATCATTTTTATCAAAGAAGGTAAATTGAGACAAAACATTCATACTGATTTGTTAAAATTTGAAACATAAATCCAATGAATGAAATTTCCTAGAATATATATTTAAAAAATAATAAATTTAATAATAATAATCATATAGTATATTAATTTGAAGTATATACACCACTAAAATGGAATGGGTGGTGAATAAAGAATGTATCTTGTTGAAATAAAAAGTGAGATGAAATTACCTTACCTTGTATATTGACTCTCATCATACTCATTTAAACTGACTTTAAAATAAATATGATTTAAATGTATATGTTTTATAGAACCATATTCTAGTATCTAATACCCTATATGGTTTTATTAGGACTTTATATTACCTTCTTGTTAACAACCATACGTTAAGGATTCACTTTGGGAAATATTTTCTTTGTTCTTCACATGTGTATTAATTTGAAATAACATTGGAACATATAATTATATAAAAATTTCTTGAGGGTGAGTCATTTTATAAATATAATTTATATTAATAATATCTATTTCATAATAATCTAAAGGATAATGAAGTATGAAATGAAATACACCATTTAAGGAGACGGTAAGTTGTATATATGCATGAACATTGTTTCCATTTTTATTATTGTATTGAAAGAAAGAAGATAAATTAAAAAATATTTTTTATGTATTTATAATATATAAATTATATTTATTTTATAATATATATCGTATATTTTCAACAAATACATCTTTAATACTTTACATGTTTTGTGTTATTGAATCATATTGCTTCGAGGGTGTAGTAGTCCACACTTCCTCTAACCGAATTATTATATATACAAAAGATGGAAAGAATTCATTTCTATTTTTTAAAAGATTCAATGAAAAATAAAGTCATAATATATATAATTTATAATATATATAATTTATAACAAATATAAACATATTTTACATCATGATTTACACCATGATATGTAGTAAGACAAATTGACAATCACAATTTTGTGAGGTGGTAGTTCACCGTACCGATAAACAGTATGTTCGTATCCCATTAGATAAAGATGTGTTTAAGTGTAGTTCAAAAATATAGAATAAAAATATCATATTATATATATAATAATAGTTTTTTTATAATAAATGTAATAAAGAGAGTGTATGGGTGGATAAAGAAAATAAATGAATGTAGCTTGAAAGAAGATGTTACCTCCTAATCGGGTAACTCCATTTTGGTTGTACAAAAAGGCCTAATTGAAATTATTTCTTAAAAATTAGAGGCTCGTAATAGTAAGATATGTACGTTGGTAAGTGTATTTGGAAACCATTGGATAAATATATCTAGTTTTAGAGGTGATAATTAGAGGGAGAGGTGGAAGCCTTAATTTGGGAAGTGTAATGATCGACTTGGAATTTTTTAAACATTGTATGAGAACTCTTTTTTACCTAAAAAAAGACATAAAAAACCAAAAAAACAAAGTAATTTATGGTGCATTGGCGATTAATGGATAGACAATGTGTAACATCCCAGGTAAATAATGAATAAAACATTTTCATATTTATTAATATTTACGAATTAAATATTAATTTTAATTAAAAGGGGTTTCTACGTTCGATAGCGTACTCGATACGCAACGATGAGTTTCGTTGAAAACATACATTGTACACTAGTAATATAATAATATTATTTTAAATGGTAGTTAACATGTAGTCGTTTTATTGGCAGGAATGAATATAAATAACTAAAATATGATTATATTTTTTTTAAATGTTTTTACATTTATCCAATAAAAGATAAAGGCTTAAAATATGGAAAGAATTCAATTTTAGGCATTTATACCCTAATTTTCACTAAAGGTTCACTTATAACCTTTTGATGGAAAACCATCATTAAATATAGTTTTGATCACTCTTATACATTCTATTGGACCAAATATAACTCTTCTTTAGAATCGGGAGATCACAATTTACTTTGTGTAATTTTTTGGTATTTTTTCGATAAAGTTCATTTTTTAATGAATAGTGTAAAATGTTGTATTTTAATTCAAAACCACTTTTTAATCTAATTTATTTATATGATTCCATTATATTTTGAATTGGATTTAAAATGAAATTAGAATATATTTTTACCATTTAATCCAATGGTGGCCATTGGAATCAATTTCACTTTGAAATTGGATTTAAACTACTGTCAATCTTTTGATACTTATTATTTCATAAAAACACGCTATTTACTCTGACAGCGGGAATTAATTATTAAATTAATTAATTCAACTTATATGTTTTTAATTTTGTAAAATGGACTTCATTTTTGAATTCGGAATATCAAATATACCTTAGGGTGAATTTTTTGTATTTTTCTGAAAAACATCAATTTTTGATGAATAATGAAACCACTAAGTGGTACTTATAAAAACTGATTTTTCGTTTAAATGAAATTTTACCACATCTGTGTTTTTAATTTCAAAAATCTGACATAAATGGTTTTCATTAAGAAGTAAAATGTGGTTCAATGGGATTAAAATAATTTTTTTTGTGAATAGTAACTTATTAAGTTTTTAATCGCGATTAGAGGTAATTAGTGTAGTTTAAGGTAAAAATAATGTTTAAATAATATTAGATGAGCTTGAAACATGTCCTACCCTTATTTTATGTGTCATGTCCGACCATGAAAAGCCATCGATCAACTTGGGGACCCCATGGAGCCACTTTGGTAGGGAAATGACATAAATAGCTTTTTATTTATTGTTAAAGTAAAAATTACACAAACATGAAGTGTTTAACTAAAACAATTTTTACATGGGGTTATACAAGTCATATTTTTTATTATAAATATTCATTGCAAATAGAAAAAGATTTCCTACATCATGATATTTTTTTTATAAATTTTAGACATTATATAAATTAAATTATTTATGACATCATGATGATGCAGCTATTACCTCGTTGATAAAGGATTTAAATAAAATGAAATGATAATGTAAAATCTATGACCTACACATGTCCAAAACCTATTGGATGGGTGGATTTCTAATCCTTAGCACCTTATCCTAGAATTATATCAATTATGGTCTTCTTAAATCCGAATACCATTTTTAAATAAAGTGACTTTTCTTTACCTTCCAAGAGTGCCCCTCCTCTCCTCTTATAAAAGGCCCCCACCTATACCACCTTACCCACACTTTCAAAGCCTTTGGCTCGGCAAAACCCTGCCCATTTTGTCTCTACACTTTCCTATCTTACTCCTTGAAGTCTCACATTAGCCGGAAGTCTTCCCAAGGAAGCCTTTGAGCTCAAACCAAATGGAGTTACCCGATTTTAAGGTAATGTCTTCTTTTGAGTCCTTTTGTTTTATTTTGCTTCTCCAACACCCTAAACTATTTTTATTCATTTATTTTGTAACAACTCCAATCTCCTCAATATACTAGGATGTTGTTATAAGAAATATTCGAACTACACTTACACACACCTACATCTAATGGTTAAAGATCATATTGTTACCGTGGATGGCGAATTTCTACCTCCCGAAACTATGATTGTTCAACATTCATTTAACACCTTCAAAGGTGGCCATTAAGATGACAATATATTTATATATGATATATAATATGTTTATGTTTTCTTTAAGCTTCTGTATTTTTCATTCTGGGCATACCTTTATGGTTTCCATTATGGGTAAACGCGATATCTTCATTTAAGGAAGTGCGGAATACCGCCCACTCAAAGTGATGAGATTCGTTAATGCCATATGTGGGATGGATAAAGGATGGATTTAAAGTTATTATATATGATTTTATACTGTAATAATAATATACCTCTATATAATTATTAATTCTCTCCATTAAAGTATGATATAGAAATGAAAGTAGCGTTCATGCGTACGTACGACTTACCGTCTCCTTGAAGAGTGCATTTCATTTCTTATCCCCAAATGTAATGTACTATTATAAGTACATATATATAATGTAAATATATGATGTATGTTACAGATAAATGATTAATATAATTTTGGAATTAAAATATACATACCTCTCATTTAGTTTTAATTCCATTAATATGACATAGAAATGAAAGTAGCGTTCATGCGTACGTACGGCTTACTGTCTCCAAGAACGGTGCATTTCATTTCTTATCTCAAAATGATTATGTAATATTATAAATGCATTTATATACTGGATATATATGATATATATGATATCTACATCATGAGTATAACTCTGGATATAATGGATACATGAACAACTTGTAATTATAAAGAGCATATTTTTGACTCAAGTACCAATGATCGTTAAAACGAACGTTAATAACTTAAATAATTACATAGTGTTCATGAAATGGTAATAAGTGATATTAAAGGAATATTGATCTTGAAAAAGGCTCTTAAGTAAGTATAAATTAACTTAAGTTTGTTATTCAGGACGTTAAAGAATGATCGAGTCAAGTCGGACCCGAGGTAAGGGACTTCGTCTCAATCTCCTTTCATTGAGGAATATTTCATTTTATACACAACTTTCTTTTATACAGTGTATAAACCCCTTTGAATTTTACTTTTATACAAAAGGAATCTTTTTCTACGAAGCGTTTTACAAAATGACAAAAAGGAATGTTTCTTTTAACGTATGTGGTGACAACGACCTTTTCCGCCGCCGCGAGTATTATTTGGTCTTTGGCTTCCCCAACAAGCCGTAATGTTTTTTAAAATGAAATAAATACCATATACTCTTTTATGTATTTTGGTATTGAAAATGGTTTTTATAATGGATTTTTTGTGTCAATATAATTGAGTGATATATTGTGATCAAAGTGTGGAAATGTTTTCTTTCTTTTATGTTTGCTTTATGTCTTCTGATTTTATAATGGTACTTGGACATTTGAAGGGTGGTTACATGATGAACCATATGACAGGTGGTGCCATGAATACCAGGACGGGTGGTTATGTTATAACCTCTAATGCATTGGGTATGGAAGTCGGCTGTATGGCTATTCTGTTATGTATGTAAGGAAGTTGGCCGTATGGATATTCCATTAAGTGATATGTGTGGAAGTCGACCGAATGGTTATTCCACTTAAGTATGTTTATAGTCACCTTTATATGTTATGTGTTCTTTATATGGGTTTTATGGTAATCCTTTGGTTACAAAATGGTAAGTAATGATATTTTATTCAGTGATGAGTTTTTTACTTCTTCATGAAGGTGAATGCATTACATTGATAAAGTTATACATGGTTTTCTTATTGTTTTGATAAACTAATAGTTTTCATTCTTTGTGTATCCCTTACTGAGCTTTTTATGCTCACCCCAAGTTTTTTTGAAATGTTTTTCACAGGACATAATGTGGAATAGGGTCAAGTATGGGATCAAGGGAATGTCATGCTATATAAAACATGGAACTATACATGTTTCTTTTTAAGAGTTTTTTTATTCTATGGAAACATAGTAGAAGTGTCTACTTTGTAATCTTTTGAGATGTAGTAGTTATGTTCGAATTCTCTAAAACTCTAAACCTGAAAATATCCTCAATTTGAATTATTCGTTTAATTCAATATTAAGTAAGGTTTATGGCCGGGGCCTTATAGTTGGTATCAGAGGTCGGTTTAGAAAACTTTAGGAGTTAGAAAAGTGTTAAATTATAAGTTAATTTATGGTATGATTGAAATGATATAGCATTTAAAGATTACCATCTTGCTTCGCATAAGATATTTCTAGGTTAAGAATGGTTTTTCATAGAGGAAACAGAACAACTTTTATGGGAAGGAATATAGAGGGAAATAACCTTTGAAATCAGTATCCTGAGATGGTCAAAATCAGAACTAAACAATTTGTTGCAGTGATGGCTTAGTTGACTCAGGTTACTACCGACGGAGTTGAAAAGAAGATTGGTGAATGCTCCAGTTTTGGAACTTTCTTCCAGGAATGGTGAGTTTTTTATATAGAGTGATTCTTCGTTGAAGGGACTTGGCTATGTCCTTATGCAGAATGATCAGGTAATTTCTTATGCTTCACGTCAGTTGAAAACTCATGAGGTAAATTACCCTACACATGATTTGGAATTAGCTGCTATTGTTTTTGCTTTAAAAATTTGGAGGCATCATTTGTATGGAGTAAAGTGTGAAATATATACCGATCACAAAAGTATAAATTATATATTCACTTAGAAAGAATTGAACATGAGATAGAGGAGATGGCTGGAATTAATCAAGGATTATGATTGTACAATTCATTACCATCCGGGAAAAGCAAATAAAGTGGATGATGCTTTGAGTCGAAAAAGTAATGCTTCATTAACAATGTTGCATTTGGAACATGATACTTTGGTTAAGGACTTGATGAGATTTGGCATGGAAGTTGTTGGTACAGGAATTTATTATATTTTGTTTCAGGTATTAGTGAGATCATCCCTATCAGACAGAATTAAGAAAGCACAGAGGGAAGACAGTGAGTCGTAGAAAAAGGTAGAGCTGGTTCAGAAGGGTATGTTGCCTGAATTCAACATTGATAATGATTGTGTTTTGAGGTTTGGGAAGAGATTATGTGTGCCTTGTGATTCACAGTTGAAGAATGAGTTGTTATGTGAGGCTCATAGTTCCCCGTTTTCAGTTCATCCTGGCAGTACTAAGATGTATACATATCTTCGGGAGTATTACTAGTTGGACGGAATGAAAAGAGATATTGCTGATTTTATTGTGAAGTGTTTGACATGTCAACAGGTTAAAGAAGAGCGGTAGTTACCGAAAGGGATGCTTCAGCCTTTACCAGTACCATAATGAAAATGGGAAAATATATCCATGGGCTTTGTTGTGGGATTACCGAGGACATCTCGTGGTAATAATTCAATCTGGGTTATTATTGATCGATTGACTAAATCTGATCATTTTCTTGCCATACGAGATAATTTTTCCCTAGATCTACTTTCCCGTTTGTATCTTAAAGAGATATTCAGGTTACATGGATTTCCTCTCTCCATTGTATCTGGTCGTCATCCCAGGTTTACTTCTAACTTTTGGAAAGGCCTTCAGAAGTCGTTGGAAACTGAATTAAATTTTAGTACAACTTTTCATCCGCAATCAGATGGGCAGTCAGAACGAACAATTCAGACCTTGGAGGATATTCTACGATCTTGTTCAATGGATTATCAGGGAAGTTAGGACCAACATCTTTCATTGGTTGAGTTTTCTTATAATAACATTTTTCATTCCAGTATACAGATGGCACCATTTGAGGTATTATATGGGAAGCGGTGTCGAACTCCAGCATTTTGGGATGAAGTTGGTGAAAGGAAACTGATGGGACCAGCGTTGGTATAAGAGATGGCAGAAAAAGTTCAGTTGATTCAGAAACACATGAGAACAGCTCAGAGCAGACAGAAGAGTTAGGCGGATAACCGGAGGAAGGATATATCTTTCGAGGTAGGTGATCATGTTTTTCTCAAGGTTTCTCCATGGAAAAGTGTGATGCGATTTGGTAAGAAAGGAAAGCTGAGTCCAAGGTTCATTGGACCATATAAAATTCTTGAGAGAGTTGGATCAGTTTCATACAGAGTTGCATTACCTCCGATTTTATCTCAGGTACACAATGTTTTTCATGTTTCGATATTGAGGAAGTATATGCCAGATTCATCTCATGTTTTGAGCCCAGAGGTAGTTCAGTTGGAAGAGAATCTCTCTTATGAAGAACAACTAGTCCAGATTCTTGACCGAAGAGAGAAAGTGTTGCGAAATAAGGTAATCCACCAGGTAAAGGTTTTGTGGAAAAACTATATGGTTGAAGCGGCAACGTGGGAATCTGAAAATGCTATGAGGGATAAATACCCCCACTTATTTTGATATGTAAATAAAATTGCGAGGACGCAATTCCCAACAGGGGGGAAGGATGTAACATCTCGGGTAAATAATGAATAATTTTTTTTCATATTTATTAATATTTACGAATTAAATATTAATTTTAATTAAATGGGGTTTCTACGTTTGATAGCGTACTCCATACGCAATGATGAGTTTCTTTGAAAACTTACGTTGTACACTAGTAATATAATATTATTATTTTCAATGGTAGTTAACATGTAGCCGTTGTATTGGCGGGAATGGATATAAATAACAAAAATATTAATATATATGTTTTTTAAATGTTTTTACATTTATCCAATAAAATATAAAGGCTTAAAATACAGAAAGAATTCAATTTTAGGCATTTATACCCTAATTTTCACTAAAGGTTCACTTATCACCTTTTGACGGGGAACCGTCATTAAATATAGTTTTGATCACTCTTATACATTCTATTGGACCAAATATAACTCTTCTTTAGAATCGGGACATCAAAATTTACTTTGTGTAAATTTTTGGTATTTTTCCGATAAAGTTCATTTTTTAATGAATAATGTAAAATGTTGTATTTTAATTCAAAACCTCTTTTTAATCTAATTTATTTCTATGATTAGATTATCTTTTGAATTGGTTTTAAAGTGAAATTAGAATATATTTTTACCATTTAATCCAATGGTGGTCAGAGGAATCAATTTCACTTTGAAATTGGACTTAAACTAGTGTCAATATTTTGATACTTATTGTTTCATAAAAACATGCTATTTGCTCTGACAGCGGGAATTAATTATTAAATTAATTAATGAAACTTATATTTTTTGAATTTTTTTAAATGGACTACATTTTTGAATTCGAAATATCAAATATAGATTAGGGTGATTTTTTGGTATTTTTCTGAAAAACTTCAATTTTTGGTGAATAGTGAAACCACTAAGTGATACTTATAAAAACTGATTTTTCGTTTAAATGAAATTTTACCACTTCTATGTTTTGTATTTCAAAAATATGACATACATGATTTTCATAAATAAGTAAAATGTGGTTCAATGGGATTAAAATAATTTTCTGGTTAATAATAACTTATTAAGTTTTTAATCACGATTAGAGATAATTAGTGTAGTTTAAGGTAAAAATAATGTTTAAATAATTTGAGATGAGATTGAAAAATGTCCTACCCTTATTTGATGTGTCATGGACGACCAAGAAATGCCATGGGTCAACTTGGGGACCCCATGTAGCCAATTTTGTTTGGAAATGACATAAATATATTTTTATTTAATGTTAAAGTAAAAATAACACAAACATGAGATGTTTTACAAAAACAATTTTCACATGGGGTTATACAATTCATATTTTGATTATAAATAGTCATTGGAAAGATAAAAATATTTCTTATATCATTATAGTTTTTTATAATTTTTTGAGTTTAAATAAATTAAATTATTTATGACATCATGATGATGCAACAATTACCTCATTAATAAAGGATTTAAATAAAAGGAAATGATAATGCTAAATCTATGACCTACACATGTCCAAAAACTATTGTATGGGTGGATTTCTAACCCTTATCACCTTATCCTCTAATTATATCAATGTGGGACCGATAAAATTCGAATACCATTTTAAAATAAAGTGACTTTTCTTTACCTTCCAAGAGTGCCCCTCCTCTCCTCTAATAAAAGGCCATCACCTCTACCACCTTACCCACACATCCAAAGCCATTGGCATGGCCAAAACCTGCCCATTTTGTCTATCCACTTCCCACTATTACACCTTGAAGCCTCACTTTGGGCAGAATTTTTCCTAAGGAAGCCTTTGAGCTCAAACCAAAGGGAGTTACCCGATTTTAAGGTAATGTCTTTTTTTGAGTCCTTTTTGTTTTATATTGCTTCTCCAACCCCCTAAAATATTATTATTATTTATTTTTGTAACAAATCCAGTACCCTATATATACTTGGATGTTGTTATAATAAATATTCTTTCTACACTTACACACACCTACATCTAATGGTTAAAGAATAAACTGTTTCCCCGGATGGCGAATTTCTGTCTCCCGAAACGATGATTGTTCAACATTCTTTTAACACCTTCAATGGTGGCCATTAAGATGACACTATATTTATATATGAATATAATATGTTTATGTTTTCTTTAATCTTCTGTATTTTTCATTTTGGGCATACCTTTATGGTTTCCATTATGGGTAAACACGATATCTTCATTTAAGGAAGTGCGGACTACCGCCCCCTCAAAGTGATTTGATTCGTTAATGCCATATGTGGGATGTATAAAGGATGGATTTAAAGTTATTATATATGATGTTATGATGGAATTATAATATACCTCTATATCATTATTATTTCTATCCATTAAATTATGAGATAGAAATGAAAGTAGCGTTCATGCGTACGTACGGCTTACCGTCTCCTTGAACAGTGCATTTCATTTATTATCCCCAAATGTAATGTACTACTATAAGTACATATATATAATGGATATATATGATGAATGTTACATCTAAATGATTAATATAATTCTGTAATTAAAATATACATACCTCTCATTTAGTTTTAATTCCATTAATATGACATAGAAATGAAAGTAGCGTTCATGCATACGTACGGCTTACCGTCTCCATGAATGGTGCATTTCATTTCTTACCTATAAATGATTATGTAATATTATAAATGAATTTATATACTGGATATATATGATATATATGATATCTACATCATGAGTATAACTCTGGATATAATGGATACATGAACAACTTGTAATTATATAGAGCATATTTTTTACTCAAGTACCAATGATCGTTAAAACGACCGTTAATAACTTAAATAATTACATAGTGTTCATGACATGGTAATAAGTGATATAAATGGAATAATTAACTTGAAAAAGGTTCTTAAGAAAGTAGAAATTAATGTAAGTTTATTATTCAGGACGTTAAAGAACGATTGAGTCAAGTCAGACCCGAGGTAAGGGACTTCGTCTCAATCTCCTTTAATTTAGGCATATTTCATTTTATAGACAATGTTCTTTTATACAGTGTATAAATCCCTTTGACATTTAATTTTATACAAAAGGAATCTTTTTCTACGAAGCGTTTTACAAAACGGCAAAAATGAATGTTTCTTTTAACGTACGCGGTGACAACGACCTTTTCCGCCGCCACGAGTATTATTTGTTCTTTGGATTCCTCAACAAGCCTTAATGTTTTTTAAAATGAAATAAATACCATATACACATTTATGTATTTTGCTATTGAAAATGGTTTTTATAATTGATTTGTTATGTCAATATATTTGAGTGATATATTGTGATCAAAGTGTGGAAATGTTTTCTTTCCATTATGTTTGCTTTATGTCTTATGATTTTATAATGGTACTTGGACATTTGACGGGTGGTTACATGATGAACCATATGACGAGTGGTGTCATGAATACCAGGACATGTGGTTACGTTATAACCTCCAATGCATTTGGTATGGAAGTCGGCCGTATGGCTATTCCATTAATTATGTATGGAAGTTGGCCGTATGGATTTTCCATTAAGTGATATGTGTGGAAGTCGACCGAATGGTTATTCCACTTAAGTATGTTTATAGTTACCTTTATATGTTATGTGTTATTTATATGGGTTTTATGGTAATCCTTTGGTTACAAAAAGGTATGTAATGACATTTTATTCAGTGAAGAGTTTTTTACTACTTCATGAAGGTGAAGGTATTACATTGATAAAGTTATACATGGTTTTCTTGTTGTTTTGATAAACTAACAGTTTTCATTCTTTGTGTATCCCTTACTGAGCTTTTTATACTCACCCCAAGTTTTTTTGAAATGTTTTTCAATGGACTTAATGTGGAATATGGTCAAGGATGGGATCAAGGGAAATTCATGCTATATAAAACATGGAACTAGACATGTTTCTTTTTAAGAGTTTTTTTATTCTATGGAAACTTAGTAGAAGTGTCTACTTTGTAATATTTTGAGATGTAGTATTTATGTTCTAATTCTCTAAAACTCTAAACCTGAAAAGATCCTCAATGTGAATTATTCATTTAATTCAGTATTAAGTAAGGTTTAAGGACAGGGCCTTATACACTGTGTGTTGGACATGATTTTACGTTGTTTTGTGTCTTATATTTGAGAATTACAAGTTCATTACCCTAATTTTTCTCTCAATCATTGTATGTAATTTTAATCACTTCAAATATTGTTTTTGACAAAAAATTTAACTTATTATAAATTATAAATTATATTTATCCTAAATTTTGAATACATTTTTACAAATTCTAATCACATAAGTGGTATATATTAATTTAAAAAAATCATGCTGATTGAATGACACTATGGGTTTTTAGAGTAAAATTTTCCAAAATCATGCTATGTTCATATAACTAATTTCATTGTGAAATTGATTAAAATGAACTAAATTTTATTAACTTATAAAATATTTATCTAATTAAAATTTGAAACAAATTTTAAAAATAATTTTACCTTGATAATGAATTAGATGAAAATGAATTTTTGAATTTAAATTCATTATTTTTAATTAATCTTTACAAAATGAAACGTTATAGCGAAATACAAAAAATACATCATAACCTAATTAATATTATTTTATTTAGAATTTGAAGTTTATTTTGACATATTAAATCTATTAAATTTCCAAAAATGTATTTAAAATCTTATCTCCATTTAAAGGTGGTAAAACTATGCTTATAAAAATATATGGTATTATGTATAAAATTCAGTTTTTTTCGTATATTATATCTATCAAATACATAATATGATTATAAAAAATATATGTAGGAATATATAGAATATAAATTTTATTAATATCATTCACTATTATTAATTAATTTATCTTATTCATATAAATCATCTTTTTACGAAGAAAAGATCGCTATCGAAAAACTGGTCCTGTTATATTCATTTTGTTAATATATTTATTTATTATAAATAGGTAACCAATTAATTCGACTATATATAATCTTAATTTCTTCAATACTATAATATTCAATTTATTTCATTATTATACCCTATTATAAAATAATATTTGAATATTGAATTATTTATTTGTAACACTCGATCAAGCGTGTTACACAAACCATCAAGGAAATTCAGTGTTACATGTAATGTAAGGTAATATCAGTTATCCAGATAGACAAAACACAAATTTATTTAATGTTTAGTTCAAAAATATAAGGTAGTTATGTATAATGCACGAAAAACCAATTGAGTTATTATAAAATAATATATTTTCAGCGATTGGTGAAATGAAAAATATAAAAAATGATAAATTAATTTGAAAAAATATATTTCAAAAATATCATGATGTTACATTGTTCCCTCATTAAAATTTAAATCTACCATTAAATTAATATGTGTTAACAAATGTTTAACACTTGAAATTTTCTTTCACAGAAACCTAATTTGTAAAAATGAAAACTTTAACTTCCCATGAAAATGGAATGTTGAAACCAAAAAAGTTACCCAAGGTAATAAAGAACATGATTCCCACATTATAGAACATATGTGGGAAGTGAAAAGTTGGTCATGAAAGATATAAATTACGATCATGTTCGGATGGAGAGTGATGGAGAACATTATGAGGAGAAAGATAATAGTTACAAAGCCATAAATCATTTATGACCTATGGGACCTTTTAATTCATTATGAATCAAGGTTCTTGGACAATATTTTTGGTCTCATTATCATTTTAAAATGGTTGAATAATTTTAATGGATTGATATACTTACTTATTTTCAAAACAATTTCACTTTTATTTTTTTGGTTCCCACCACCTCATTCTCTAAAAAAGAAGGAGACATTTTCTTTCTCGAAGTACAAATATATCATGTGATCCTTGATATTCAATCCCATTAATCTTCCATTATCACCAACACAATGTAGTTTTATTAGGCTCTCCAATATGATTAAATCCTTATATATAGATGTAAAAACATAATCTTACTGACTTCATTTTATTTGTAACATAATTCTTCCATTAATTTTAAACTTAACAAACCATTCAAAAGATAAAAATTCAATGATTTAGAAAGAATGTCTAGAAATTTTTAAATCATTGAACCCCTACATATCACAATGTACCTTTTCATTGCCACATTCCTAACTTGTGAATAACCTCATCACTTATTCCATTGAAAAAACGTAACAACCATAATTTCCAAAAATCCTTTTGGAGAACATTCAAGCTTCCTTATTCCAATGATTAATTGACATATTCCATAAATCCGAGAAGTTTTAAGAATCATATTTTATAACAAAGAAAAATTTATCAATAACCATCCCTAGTGTATTCTATACTATACAATTTACATCTTCATATCCATCATATCCTTATCCAAAGAACATTATCTAAAAACAAATCATTAATTAAGGGTTACCTTCCTCTAATAAAAATATATCAATTTCATAAAATTGATATTATATTTTTAAATCACAGTTCAAAATTACTTTTTCAGTACATTATAAAGAATATAATTAATATAATTATATATTTATATATTAATATAAATTAATAATTTAATTCCAAAACATAAATACATTATTCATCCAACCTTATTCTAAAACCATTACTCTATATTCATCAACTTATTCCGTAATACCACTTCCTTAAAATATGAAATAGGAATCATTTTTAAATTTCATATAACTCAATATAATCATTATTCATATGTTTAATGTAATCAATACAATAATAACATCACATACCATTCAATTATTGTTTCTGGTCTCATTATCTTCAAAATTATAACAAATACTCATACCAACATAATGATTCTATTTTTAATATTTCCACTTGGAAAAGACTTCCATAATAAAAATATATTCCAAATATAAAATATTAAATATTAACCATGTTCCTTATAGTTCTATCAATTAACTAAATCTATAAATCATAATATGAGGAACATTTATCATAGTAGGATAACATATACTCATGAAAAACGACTTATATAGTGCTTAAATCATGGATCCTACTTATTTAACCTATGAGACCATAGGTTTATCATATTTTATTAATATTAATCCTCTATTTAAATCCATCATGATTTTTTGTAATGATTTTTTTAATTCCCATAGCATAACCATTGGGATTGTTGAACCAGTTGTGCCTCAAGTCCCATTATCGTGTACTAGATAACCCTGGGTCAGGCTCAAAACATATTTTCCAAGTTGTTACCCCTAGGTACATATGTGCTCCGTCCACATCCACTTTTAGTATCTAGAAATGGATGTATTTTTAGGAAATCATGCACTCTATCCTTTAACAATATTCCAATAAATTTTCCAAAAACATGACACATCCTTATAATTTCTCACACAGACACTGCTAAACATATATTAATAATATACTTATGGATATCACTAAAGTTTTCATTCATTTTTTTCAAATGTTAACTAATACTTTTCTCTAATAATGACCCTTGATTATAATACATTAACAAACAAATCCTTTTTAGAATAATTAAAATAATATACAATCAAATTCCCAAAGATCATACTATACTAGTTCCTTTGGAAATATGTAGACATGAAAACTTAGACATAAATGAGTTACAGTATCTCCCACTATGTTAATCATGACCATCACCCCATTATAAATATCATAGATAATACATATCTCATTAACATGGGGAAGGAGACATAATAATTTGTGAGCTTAAATTATTATTAATTTAAAATAAGTGAGAAATGTAAAAATAGTTATGAGATTAAGTGTATGATAAGATGATAATGTAAATATAAGTTCATACACTCCATATCAAACATGAATACATGAATCATGTCATAAATAATTGAAGTTCATATGACATGAATCAAACAAAGATAATAAATATAATCTAAGAAATTATAACAAAGGAATAAAACAATGATTTAGGGAATATACATAAGAATATATTATTATATACATATAATCCAAGGCATCACTTCCAAGATCATCTTAGTAGTACAGGCTCACTCCTTATATCATTCTAGTAGTCATGTATTACATTCATGTCCATCTTAGTAGAATAATTTTACTCATTCTACCATCATGGTAGTCATGGATCACCCCCATGGCTATGTTAGTAGCATGAGTTCACTCCCCATACCATCATGGTGGTCATGGATCACTCCACTGGCCATATTACTAGTCATGTATAACTCCAAAGATAATAATATTATATCTCATAAGATATAAATCACAACCCAGTGCAATGGAGGGAGATATAGGTCACACCAATCTCATAATGAAATCATGCATACATGTTCCATAAGATCACAAGTAATGATATCCTAACCCGAAAAATGAAATGGGTATTATAATTATGTAATAATATCAAAACATATTGAAAATTATTGTTTTAATAATTATTTCATCATAATCATAACCCAGTAAATGAACTGAGTTTTAAGACCATAAATCATATGGAAGGGAAATATTTTTCATAAGAATCATTACATCAAAACGTATACCATTACAAAATAATATGTGTTGAAATGTTATATAATTTCATTGATGGGAATGAGTAACATTAGCAGATGTCATCATAGATGTAAAATAACATGAGATGATATTTTGAAAACATTTCTTAAATAAATTATCCTTTATTTATTGATAAAAAATCTCTCTATAACATAAAACTTATTGAAATAAATTTTATTGAAAATATACTTGAAATATTATGAAGTGTAATTTAAAAAAATTATCGAATAGTTTTTCAATGAGAATAATATATAGTGATCTTGAGAACATTTTGAAAACCAATTTCCATTAAAATCATATAAATTGTTATTGAAATTTTTTTTGTAAAACAATTCCTTGAAATCCTATAAAAGAATCTATGGAAAAGTAATGAAAAATTTCCATAGAAACTAATAAAAGATATTTTGAAAATAAATTTGAAAACAATTTTTCATTAAAACACATATATTAATCTTAAAACCCATTTGAAAACAAATTCCATGAAAAATAAATTGATAAATTATTAAGAATTCCTGAAAAAAATTTCAAAACCATTTCATTGAAAATTATTTATGAAATAATTTTATTTAAACATATCCAATGAAACATATAAATTATTATTCATAGAAATGATGGTGATCAAATTTTTATATCTCATATAGGGAATGAAGAACATTCTTTTTTCACTATAAAATGATAAAAAATTCATTTTTTGGAAAACAAGAAGAAGATTACTTTTAAAAAAATTAGTAAAAAATGAACATGGAAATGTTATTAAAATAGTATAGGATATTACAATAATATTCTTGGAAATCCTATTTAGAAAACATGGTTTTTAAGGAACATAAATTTCTGACTGAAGGGAGGGTAATGTCGGGCTTTCAAAAAATCAAATTCTTAAATATTATATGTAACAAGAGTGTAAAAATGGTACCAATAAAAGAATAAATTTTGAATAATAATAGGAGACGATAATTAATGAATATTCTTGAAATATGAATTATATTATTTCATCAACGTAAGAATACAAATAAATAATCTCAGAAAGCGATGAAATTGTTTTAATAAACTATTATCACACAGAAACATTAAACTATATTACCCATGTATGAAATTGAAATCATATAAAGAATAAAATACCATGAAATTAAATAAATTAATTATATACCATTTAAAAGGATATGTGTACACCTCATATAATAATATAGGTTCATAACACGACATGTGTCACAAAGAAGGTAAATTGAGAAATAACTATGTTATAGATTTAGTGACATTTGAAACACGAACTGCATAAAGTATGATCCTATAATAGATATTTAATTACTCATAAATTTATTAATATGAATCATATAATACATTAATGGGATTTATAGACACCATAAAAAAGGAATGGGTGGTGAATAAAGAATGTATATCATGGAAAATAAAATTGAGATGATATTCCCTTACCGTGTATCATAACTATAATTGTACTCGTTCAAAACAACTATATAAAAAATATGAATTTATTATACATATTATACCGAACAATATTATAATATCAGATAACATATAAGGTTTTATTATGACCTTGTATTACCCTATTTCTAAAAATCATATGTTAAGGATTCGCAAGGGGTAATATTCACTTTGTTCGACACATGTGTCATAATTTGTAATACCTTTGGCCCTTATACTTATATAAAGACATGAATAATGTAAATGAAGTTATAAATATAATGTATATTCATTATATGTGTATTATAATAGTCAGTATACTATTAAAGTACAAAATTTAATACACCGTTCATGGAGATGGTAATCCGACCACACACATGAATGTTGATTAAATTTTTACTGTTGTGTGGAAAGAAATATATAACCTATATGTTCAAATATCCCATCCTTAAAGCATTCCATGTTGTGTGTGAGTGAATCATAGTGCTTTGAGGGGCAATAGTCCACCCTTCCTCAAACGAAATGATTGTATTTACTAAATATTGATACCATAATTTATTTTGTTGTAAAAGAATTAAATAATATTAAAGGGTTAATAAATATAATACATAATATATGTAATTATTGTGACCATAATTATTTCCACCATGAGAGGCGGTAAGGAAATATGAACAATGATCTTTTTGTGAGGTTGTAGTTTTCCATACACACAAATAGTATGTTAGATACCAATTATATGGAGGTGTGTGTATGTTTTGTTAAAAACCCTGAAAAAAATTCTAGTATAATTAATATATATATTTTTTAGAAAATTATTTATTAAATATAGTGGTTTAGTGGATAAAGAAACTAAAATAAGTTAGTTTCAAAGAAGATATTACCTTTTAATTGAGTAGCTCATTTTGGATTATACCAAAAGGCTTCCTTGGTTTTCATTCATACCATAGAGAGGATTTTTGTAGGAATATAATGATGTTGGTATGTGTATTGGAAAAATCATGTTTGAACCTATGTACATTGAGAGGTGTGAATAATAGGAAGAGTAAGGGGCCTTTTATAATGAAATTAATGCACACACTTGGCATTTTTGAAAACAACTTACGTTTACCCATGTTTTTACCTAAGAAAGTAAAAAAAACTCCATAATTGAAGATGAATGGAATATTTTTTTCTATCAAACATGTCACACCCCAACCTCCAGAATTTGATTATTCTAATAATTCAAACTATTTCAATCCCTATTTTTATTGTCAGCCGATCCTGATTTGAAATTTGAGGGAGTTTTCTGATAAGCATGAATTTTTTTAGGTTTCTCAATGTCCAACACATGGGAAGGGTACAAATGAAGATTTTTGGCTTCAACATACCACTAGGAGGACTACCCAGTATGTAGTTAATTAATTAATTATCCGAATGAATATTAAAATTACTGAAAAAGAAAAATAAATTATTTCCGAACTATTTTAATAATAATTGCCATAATAACTTCATGGTTATTTTATTATTATATTTTGTCATTAATATTATTAGGAGTCAATTATTTTTGATTAAGACATTGAAAATTTTATAAAATTATTATCATTGCTATTTTTATTATAATTTCTAATTGTTATTATTATTTCATTTTTGTTTTTGTTTTATTTTGTTTTCATTTTCATTTTATATTCCAATTTTATTTCTTTTTTCCCTCCACTTTCTGACTTCCTCACCCTCTATCGTCACATAGAGGACCCCTCCCTAACTGTAGCACAACTCTTCTCCTCCCCATGGTTTCCCTCCTTATCTTGTTCTTCCTCTCTCCCCTTCAATAGAAAGTCGTGTCGGCCATCACCCTAGTCACTCCATGCACTCACAATCCACCGCTCACAACCCGGTTGCTCACTCCCCCTTTGAAATTGTGTCCCCCTCTTATCCCTAGAAATACTCCCCTCTATCTCCACCCCATTACCTCCCTTCGGCAACGTTGATGAATGTCACACCTCCCCCTCATCTAGAAAACCACTAATGTGTGGCCCCTACAACCACATTGCACCTCCTCCTCGCGTCTAGAGATCAGATATGTGTTTTATCCCCTAATCGGGTGGAATTTCTAGAGAAACACAACATTAATAGCCATTCTTCTTACATAGCTAGCTTCCCACAACTTCATCGCAGGTATGTTCTACTTCGTTTGGTTTTCTTCTTCGTAGGGCAGGTTTTTGGGTTAGGGTTTCAAGTGTTTAAGGTCCAATTGTAATGATTTTGATCTCATGACTTGTTTATAGGTTTCAATCTAAGATTTATGTGATGAGACTAGGGAGCAATTAGAGTTATGCACCATTTTTGTGCTTTTTTCTACTCTAAAGGTAAGAGGTTCATTTCATGAACATTATTTGATGAGTTATCATGCTTGTTAAATGTACATAGCATGGTCTTTAATTAAATTTTTTATTAGAATTTGGTTTTAAGGGATTTTAATATTTATTCGATCCATTTTTTGGCACGTTTAAATGGAATAGAGTATGTTCATGATGTAAAACAATGCTAGCCTTTTATTAGTGTTTTTATTATGTTGGGAAAGGACCATGAATTCTATTTTGACATGTTTTTTTGTGTGTGTTTGGCCTTAGAAGAAGATTTTAGGTGTTCTTTTGAGTTTAATGTCTTGTTATACAAATTGGATTTGTTTCATAAATTTATATGTGGTTTATTAAATCTTATAAAATGTGTGAAACCTGTTTTGATATTGTTTTGAAGTGTTTGTGTTTTCAAAAGTTGGTTTGAGTATACAAATTGGGGTTTTGTGTGTGTGTTCCTTTTTTGTGAAAATCATTGGATGTGTTCAATCAATTGTTTGAGTATAGATAAATTATTTTTTTGTGTACTTGAGGTGTTTGTGTGTTGAAAAATGATTTTTGACAGGAAATTTACCAATTTGACCATGTTAGCCTTCTTGTGAATTTCTCAATACAAATTGTAAATTATTTTAAAATATGTGAAGTATGTATAATGTTTCTTTGTTGTACGTTTGGTTTTAAAAAGTAATTTCATACATGAAATGGAGTGTGTTATTGGTGAAAAAACTTGATGTGTTATTTGGAAATCATTTACAGATTGTTAATGTGTTTAATTATTTTATTAATTTATATATGTATTTTGTGGTCCATGCATTTTGGTTTGGAGTCATTAGGTCTAAGGTGACTCACCTGTGTATTCATAGGTAAGTGTATATATATATATATATGTGTGTGTGTGTGGGTTCCCCTATTAAATTTCTATTCGTCCATGGTAGCGAATATATATGTATGGATCTTGGTGTTCCCATGTATATATATGATAATTCATATATATATATATGTGTGTGTGTGTGTGTACGTGTGTGAGTGGATACTAGTATCTGCACATAAGCATTTTTGTAAAGATCCCCTTGCACATGTTCATGTCCACGAGGGTGTGTGCATAGGGAATATGAGTCCTTATTTGAATGTGAAAGTGTGTATTCATAGTGGGGGAGCATAACCTTATAGATAGAAAGAACCAAGAGTTGAAATTTTGGTTTGGTTCCACCTAGAGCTAGGACCCCTATCCACATGCATTTAATTGGAATTCTATAATTGTTTTCTTGTTTTAAAAATATTTTTTATATTTATTATAAATAAACATGATACAAAACTTGGTTGTGGTTTCATTGAAATGATTATGCCTTTTTGTAAATTGAAATGTATATCTAATTCCAATTGGTATTAAGTGAATTTTCTTGCAAATAATTTCCTATGTGTTTTGGAATTGGTAATGAATATTTCCAATATGTATTTGGCCTTTCAGATGGGTAGTTGTAAAAAGTGTTCCTTTTATTTAATTAAGATAGTTTGGAACCATTAACATGTTTTATGAAAATAAAAAACCTCTCTTTATGCATTACCCATTATTTTAGATAATTATGTTTGTGTTGAATGTGTGATTTTTGACATGTTCCCAGAAAAGAGGCTTTTGAATTGTTGGGTGATGGACAAATGGATAATGCACTCAAGGAGGGAGTTCGTTGGTTAGAGGATGGAAGTGTTTTTAAGTTAATAAAATGATATGTACATATATGTATTCTTGGTAAAAAATAACCACCACTTTAAATGGATCAGAATGGGAATCATGGGAATCTATGTGAGTGGACTAGGACTAATACGCTAGATGATATGGAAGGGGTTCGTCTCGATTTTTTCTAGCAGGATGGACTCAACAACAATAACTATACATTAGTGATGACAAGATACCACTAGGTTATTGGTGTGATCCCTACTAGTGGATCATGCAAAATAATGTCGATCATTGGGGTTCTTGTGCCACGTTTCACCAATGTATGAGGATCCAAGGTTTCCAACTAACACAATATTCTTAATGATTTCCCATGGTGCTTGTGATGTGATTTCTATTTTAGTAATTTCTTACTTGGTGTCTTATTTGTGAAAATTATATTTCAATCTTAATTGGTTTTCATTATTTTTGAAATGTTAATGCATTATTGGAACCTATTTTGAAAATGTAGTGGTAGAGAAATTATTGAATTGAAAATGAAAACTAGTTAAGTGAAATTGAAAAGAATGAATAATATTATTTTATTATGTTATATTTTAAAACTAGTTTTTTTATTTCTAATAAAAAGAAAGATCATAGGGAATTTTGGTATCATGACATTCCTACTAAGAATCTCGATGCTCATGCCAACATTACATTTTAGTTTCAGGTTCCTCTAGTTTTGGATCACTCTTATAGTGAGCTTGCTTCTATGTTTGGTGGTGACCCACGAGGTCACTAGGAGGTATGTTTAGCCGCCCAAATATATTTTTATTTCTGATTCTAGTGTTGTATTTCTTTCATTATATTTACATTCGGTTATTTATTTGTCATATTTAATGGTCCATCCCATTCCCAAATGATTAATTTTGATCCTCAAAACAAGATTTCTTATCGTGGGGATTGGGAAATCCCTACATGCCACGTCATAGATTAGTTCATATGACCTGTTCAAGGTCCAACTAGGATGATTAGGGACAAAATGTTATCATATGTGAGGTTCATGTTGTTTGGAGTTTGAGGTAGAACAATGATAAGGTTTTTCACAATTTGAGAGGTAGGTGTCGGAAGGATGTCATGAACCATTTCCAGTCATGAGCCTCGAGTTTCCAGGGGTAGTCAAAATTAGAATTTTTCTTTTTCTATGTCTATGTGGATACAAGATTACAAAAGGATTGATGTCGGGTTACATGATGAGCTTTCATGGTGTGGTGACCCATGTACAACCTGTGTGCATGGTTCAAGATAATCACTGTGGTTTATACTCGCTTGGATGACGGTCTGCAAAGACATTTTTCTGGGGTTGAAATGGAACTAGTTTCTTTTTTTTTCTGGATGTTTTTATGTGAGTTATCTTTTAACTTAGCTTTTATTGGTTTGAGAGGGTTTGAAAAAATGGAAATGGTTTATTAAAAACCTGTTTTCAAATAGGGAATGTAATTTTTGGAGTGGTAAAACGGGTTTTGAAATGGAAGTTGTTTTCTCTAAACAGAGTATTTGGTTTTAAAGTAAAATATGGAAATGGTTATGGAAATAATTGGTATTTGGAAATTGTTTTTGGAACATGAAATGTAAATTGGTTTAGATTTTTCTCTTTTTGAGGAATTATTTGTTTTGAAAATGAGAAGTGATTTGAATTTTCCCTTCGCAGTCCTTGGTGTGATCACATATATGGGGGTACACATGTGACGTGGTGATGATTGGTGGATGTGTGGATTTGAGCATAATATCTCACAAGGATATATATATATATATATATATATATATATATGTATGTATCTATGTGTGAGAGTAAATGGAATATCAATGGTGGGTATTTAAGTTCTTCTCTAGTTAAAAAATAGATTTTGAAAGGGAGGATTTCAATGTTTTGAAAAGTGATGAATCATTTAATGTTTTATTTTTTCTTGTTGGGTATTATTTTACATGGTATTTTTGTTTTTACAAGATTAATTATAGTCTGAATGGTGATTTGAGTTTGAGTTTGAGTTTGTGATTTAAGTGTGGAATTTTGGGTTATGATGACTTTTGATTAGGCATTCCACCTCTTTTTATCAAGTTTAATGCCCAGAAAAGTCCCAGAGGTTTCTATTTAGACTCTTCTAGTTGTAGGTGCTTCCCAGACACCTAGTGGAGTGGTGGACTTTTTTTATTATTAGTTGTTTTCCATATTTAATGGTGATCATGACCTATTTTTGGTAGTGGATTGACATTGTGTAACCATCAGTGTTTTCAGGTTATTGCTAATTACCAAATCAGTGAGATTCTTGGTTCGAGTTCATTTGGGGGTTCATAATTAGATTAGTGGAGGAGATAATCCCATTTTCATTTCAAGAAGTGATGTCATGGAAAGTGTTAACAACCACTCTCATCTGATGGATTGTATATGATGATCTAAAGGTGTAGAAATTGGCAGATCTCATGAGTGTCACGTAAGTGCAATGAATAGTAAAGGCTTACGACAGGCATTTCAAGGGGTTGGATTACATTTCTCAGGAGGTAGTATCAATGAATCCACTAAATATTTTCTTATGTGGTGGCTTGATCTAAGGCTTTATGACTGATTCCTTTTTTGCATTCGAAAAGGTTCCTCATCTTGTGAAGAGAGAGAACTAGAGGAAGCTGTTTCTGGAATGCCTTTGTATCAGTACCATATTTTTAGGGGTAGGACACTCTCTTGTTTTCCTATTGAGCAGTCAATTTGATTACATTATGTCTCCTTTTCATCATCCTTCGGATGATTTCCATCAGTGTTGGTTTTAATTTAGATGCACTGATGTTTCAAAGATTTGGTGTTTTATATTTTTGAAGAAATTATAAATGTGTATTTCTATGAGAATTCCCATTTAAGACAATATCAATACCCTGAAATGAGTGGTGGAGATATAACCGTTCTATATTATGGACCACACCTGAGTTTTCTTGGTTTGTATCCCACCATCATTATATGAAACATTGAAGAATATATTTTTTATATCATCTTATGATATGATGTTTTATTTCGGTGTGGTCGCTTGGGTTTATTTAAAGGGTTTCTTTGAGTCGTACTACATAAATACATGTTTTAGTTTAGATTTTAGGCGCCTAACTATACAGAAGTATATGCTTCAATAAATTAGATCTCCAATCATAGGTCATGGAGTAAATAATTTCATGCGGTCATGAAGTCATTGTGTGTGAAGGACCACGACCTTTCATTTTTCTCTAGTGTTGTGATAGAGATATTTTATGTTTCTCTATAGTAGTTTCTTCACTCCTAAAGGTCCTGTTTTGTTATGAATGGTGTATAGTCATATCCTCATCATTGTGGTCATTTTATTTGAAATATACTCAATGGTTGTTCCATATGGAAGAGAACCCATGAAATATTATATCCTTGTAGATGTGATTCTTGAAATGGATGTCCATGTGTGGTTGGCCTGTGTAAACAGGTTCTGGTTCTAGTTTAGGTTGTGGTCATTTTGGAGATGTATGTGTCTTGCAAAATAAGGAATTGGGGTTTGGTTGACCATTCAGTTTAGGTTTTCGCCTATACAGAGAATTCATTGGTCGGTTGTGTTGGGTTTCCCATATCAGTCCGTCCTAGTTAGCCTAAGATGGTTAGTTATTATGTGGTGCGAAGACCCACAATGGATCTTGTTTCTCTTTCTTTGAGAGTTGGTCAGTGTTGGGTGTTTTCACATGGTTCATGTTGGTTGGTCTAGAGTTTTCTTGTGTGGAGAGTATCAATGTTAGAAATCCTAGTATGGTTCATTTGGATGGGAGAACCCTCCCCATTTCATTATGGTTATAATCATTGTGGTTTCTCTTAGATCTTGTCGGGTGTGTCTTGTTGAAAGAAAGGTCACACCAAGTTCATTGTTTTGTTGGACTTTTTCCATTTCAATCTCGAGTATCGTCTCTCATTTGGATTTTTGAAATTCTAGGAAAGAAAGTTTTTTTGCTGGGATAATTTTCAAACCTAGAAGTCATGAATTTAATTATGCAAATTTTTTTTACTATTTCAATCCATGTTTTTTTACGGGTCTGGCCTGATTTTAAATTTGAGTGCTTTTTCAGTTAAGAGGTAACTTATTTGGATTCACATTTTCTAACTCAATGGCAATGAATGGACGAAGCCATGTGGATTTTCAAGACCATCATACAACTGAATTGGTGCATATTTAGTTAATTATTTAACTAAATTAATTATAATCTCAATGTAAAAAAATAAATAAAATTATTTTATAAGTGTTTTAATAAAAATAATAGAAATGTATATATTGTTTTTATTTTTATAATGTTTCATTAATATATAAATTAGGATATTATTTTATATTATTCCATTAATATTTTTTTAAAATTATTAATGTTTTAATTTTTATTATAATTTCGAATTGCTATTATTATTTTAAGATTTTTATGTATTTTTAGGTTTTATTTTATTTTCATTTTCATTTCCATTTCTCAATATATTTTCTTTTTTGTTTCTCCACTTTTCCTCTTTCTCACCCTCCCTCATCCTGAAAAGCCCCCCTCATTAACCATAGCATGTCTCTCCTCCTCCAATCATTTCCCCTCCTTGGATGAACCCTCTTCTATCCCCTTCACCAGCAACTCGTGCCACCCCGAAACCTGGTCGCACCTCACACCGGTGCTTCACTACCCACAACCTAGTTGCACTTCCCCTATGAAAGTGTGGCACCCTCTTAACCCTAGAGACACTCTTATCTAGTGCTCTACCCTTTCCTCCCTCCATTGATTCCACTGATTAGAGCACCCCCCCCCCCCTCGTCTGGTGAACCTCTTTCATGCCACCGCTACTATGGAATATCCCCTCTTCCTCATGTCTATAGATCAGCTCCATGTCGCCTCCCCATCTCGGTTGAACTTTCTATCATGATGCACCTCTAGAATCCCTTCCTTTATATCGACAAGATTCTCTCGCCCACATCATTGGTGGCTTCCACTTCATTTTTTTCCCCTATAGTAGGTTTCTGGGATAGGGTTTCATGTGTTTGGGGTCCAATTGTGATTATTTAAATATGATGACTTATTTCTATTTTTCAATATAATTTTTTTGTGGTGCAACTAGAGAGAATTTTGAGTTTCACAATATGTATGGATGGTTTTTATCAACCAATGGTAGGTGGTTCCATGCATAATAATTAATTGATTATTTATAATTCTTGTTAAATTAATTCAGCATGGTCTCAGTTTAAATTGTATGATTCAAATTTTGTTTTAATCAATTTTAATATTTATTTGATCCATTTTTTAGTATGTTTATATGGAATGGATCACGGTTGTGAGAGAGAATAATGTTTAGTCTTTTATTAGTGTTTTATTATATTGTGAAAGTTCAATGAATTCTGTTTTGACATGTTATTATTGTGTTTTTGGCCTTATAAGAGGACTTTGGGTTGGCTTTTAAGTTAAAGTCTTGCGAATACTCTTTGAGTTATTTACTAAAATTGTTGAGTGGTTTATTAAATCTTATAGATTTTTTGATACACGTTTGATTATTGTTTTAGTGTTCTTGTGTTTTAAAAAGTGGGTTTGAGTATGCAATTGAGGGTATTTGTGTGTGTGTGCCTTGTTGTTGAAATCATTAGATTCGTTAAATCCATTATTTGAGGTACAGAAAATGTTTTTTTGTGGGTACATGAGGTGCATGTCTGTTGAAAAAGTATTTTTATGGGAAATGTACCACTTTGATCATGTTATCCTTATTGTGAATTTCACAATCTGTGTTATAAATTCTTTTAAAAGATTGAAAGTATATGTTAATTTGTCTTGTCTGTATATTTTGTTTTAATATTCCTTTTCCTACATGGAATTGAGTGCATTATTGGTGAAAACCATTGATGTGTTATTCTGAAATGTTTTATATTTTTTATGTGTTTAAATGTTTTGTTAACTTATATGTGTAGTGTGTGGTCCCTAAATTGTGGTTTGGAGTTTCCAAGTATAAGGAAACTCACCTGCATGTGTATAGGTAAGTATATATATATATATATGTGTGTGTGTGTGTGTGTGCTCCCATAACATGTATAGTCATCCATGGAAATGAATATACATTTATGGGGTTTGTTGTTCATATGTATTTATGTTAAAATGCATACATAAATGACTGGTGACTAGTATATTTATATAAACATATGTGTAAGGTCTGTGTTCCCATGTTTATGTCCAATAAGATGTGTGCATAGGGGATAGGTGTCCTTATATGTATATGAGAGTGCATATTCCTTCTAGGGGAGCATCAACTACTAGTTAGAAAGCACCAAGATCTGAATGTTCGGTTTGGTTCTACCCTTAGGTAGGCCCCCTATGCCTAATCCTTTTATTTTAATTCTATAATTTCTTGATTGTTTTAAAATTTTTATTTTTATTTATGATATATAAACATTCTATGAAATCTGGTTTTAGTTACTAGAAATGATTATGCCTTTGTTTTGGAAGATGAAATGTATTTCTCGATACCATTGTTATTTTGTGAATTTTCATGAAAGTTGATTTCCTAAGTGGTTTTGAATTAATGATGAATTTTTACAAATGAATTTGGCCTTCCGGACAGGTAGTTATAATAGTTATTCCATTTATTTAATTAAGTGTGTTTGGATCCTTAAGCATGGTTTATGAAAAAGGAAAACCTATCTTGAGTCACATCCCGTTGTGTTAGAAAATGATGTCTGTGTTGAATATGTGATTTTTGAAATGTTCCTAGTAAAGAGGCTTGTCCATTATTGTGTGACGATAAAAGGGGGAAATCCCTCAATGAGATATACCAGTGGTGAGAGGTTGGATGTGTTTTTAAGTATTGAAAATGAAATGTACATGTATGTTTTCTGGATAAAAACTCAACACCGCATGAAATGGAGCATAATGGGAAAATAGTGTATCTAGGTGGCCGGGCAAGGACTAGTATGCTATATGTTACTTAATTGGTTCATCCTATTTTTTCTATTGGTATTGATGGTACAACACTAACTAAACAATTTTAATGATTGGAGACCACTATGTTGTGGGTGTGTTCCCTACTAGTGTCTCGTACATGAAAACATTAATCTTTGTGGTTCATATGCCACCTTTTACAATTGTATGAGTATCCAAGGTCCCTAACTAACACTATAAGTTTAGAGATTATCCCATGGGGCTTGTGATGTGATTTAAATTTCATTCGTTTCATACATGATGTCTTATTTGCGAAAATTTTATTTTAATCTAAATTGTTTTACATTCATTTTTAAATGTTAATTAAATCTTGCAGCCTAATTTAAAAATGTACTTGGAGAGAAATTCATTACATGAAAATGAAAACATGTTAATTGAATTTGAAAAGAAAGAAAAATTTTATAATATTATGTCCTATTTTCAAAATAGAATGTTTTGGAATTCTTATAAAACGAAAGGGAGTAGAAATTTATTGTATCATAGAATTTCTTTTGAGCATCTTGATTCTCACACCTACATTACTTTTCTGTTTCATGTTTCTATAGTTTTGGATCTCTCTTACAGCTAGTGTGCATCTGTGTTTTCTAGTGATCAATGAGGTCACTTGGATTTATGTTTATCCACCATGTTCTATTTTTATTTCCACCTCTAGTTTTATTTGTTTTGTTCTATTTATATTTTTTATTTAATTTTCATTTTCTTACAGGCCACAAATATCCCAACTGTTTAATTTTGATGCTTGGTAGTAGTTGATAGCCCATTGGGATTGGTAACATCCTTAGGTCCATGTCATAGATTTTCTAGGGTGAACAATTCAGGGACGACCTGGGCTGGTTCATGACACAATAGTATTTGGACATGTATCAAGGCTTTTTTTGGTCTTAAATGTGAGGGTTTGTACTTTACTATTCAAATTTTTATATTAATCATTGTAACTAATTTAATCACTTACACTAATAATTTTAGTTAATGAAAAAATTAAAATTATTATAAATTGTATATTTTGATGATTCCATATATTTAATCCATTTTTCAATATTTTAATTAGATAAATGGGGGAGATTAATTTTCAAATAATCCCATTGATTTGAAGACATTGTGTGTATTAAGAGTAATAACATTTAAATGTTTTCCATGTTTTTATACCCATTTTAATGTAAAATTTATTCCAATGACCTATATTTGATTAGTTTACAAAATAATTATCGAATTAAAAATTCCAACTAATTTAACATAGAATTTAACCATTTAAATGAATTAAATATTATAAATTTTTTGAATTAAAATTCATTAATTTTTACTATTTAATAAAATTGAAACCATATAGAAGAATAACAAAACATTTATCCTAAACTAATTTTTATTTTTATTTTTGATGTTTTTATTTTATTTTTACATATTATTTCTATAAATGTTACTAAAATGGTAATTGAAATCGGTTATCCATTAATAGGTGGTAAAATTAGGTTGATAAAAATATTTTCTTTTATGAATAAAATTGAATTTGTTATTATCTTATACGTATCAAATCATTTGGATGATTATAAAAAATATTTGATTGAATATATAGAATATAAATTTAGGTATTATATTTCATTATTAGTAATTAGTCTAACTTATTAATAAAAATCAACTTTTTCACATAACAATTGACTTTTATAAAATCAGTCACTTTATATCCATTTGGATTATATATTCTTTTCTAATTAATTCGATAACTATAAATTGAAATATATATATATATATATATTCATACGTTTTATAATCCTATAATACTCTATATAATAGATATTAATATTATATTAAATTATAATATTTTAATAATGAAAAATGTTTCTATAACACACAGTCTTTTGTGTTACGCAAGCCATCGAAGAAAGTCAATATTGAATGTAACATAGGATAACCTCAGTGTTATATATAGATAAATATAATCTTTATATATCATTAAGTGAAAAATTAACTCGATGTAGCATATATCACATTCCAAGCATAATTATTTGATATAATGTAAAATATTATTAGTGTGGCGAGAAATGAAAAATATAAAAAAGATTAAATTAATTCAAAAAAAATATTTCAAAAAATCTTGTGGTGTTACAATCACAAAGTTCCTTTAAAATATATTGTTCCCCTGAATATAGAAAATTATTCTTCAATATAATTTTTTGAATGTATTATCTTATTAAATTAGGATCATTTCAAAAATAAACCAAAAATCATAAATTGATTGTTTAAAAAATAATGATTCTGGACAATAAGAAATAAAAAAATATTCAACATCCACACAGTTGAAAAAAAAAGTTCCTCATATAAAATCGATGAAACAAAACATTGAAAAAATAAAAATAAAAATTACATGTTCTGAATCTTCTATTTACATTGAAACCATAAAAATAAAAATTTGAAAAATACTTAGGTAAAACGTCATTTGTTCATCATAAAAAATAATGGATTCAAATTGTTGTAAATATATAATAATATATTTAGAATTTATTAACTGTATTTAATCAAGAATAAATTTCAATATAGAATATATACAAATTGAAAACATTAAATATGTTCTATATGGTATAAAATTAATTAAACATCAAATAAATTCTCAAGAAAACATATTATCAATAGGTTTTATATAATTAAAAAAATATAACATACAAGCAGTACTCATCATAACATTTAATATTTTTGAACCACCATGACCAAAACATTTAACTAATTGTTTTATCGTATAATGATTTAGAAATAAAAATACCAGATTTCATTTCACATATTTTAAATAAAAAAAATGTATTCGATGTTTTACCACACGAGCCATTTAAAACCTAAAAAACAGTATATTTTAATAATATTTACAATGAAAATATCTTGATGATTTAAATATAATATTCTCAACATATATTTGAACAATTAAACTATTTCTTAATTCACTTTGAATAAATAATGTTTCGTCAAAATATTATTTCTCAAAAATATTATTCAAAATTTATAATAATAAAAATATAATAAAAAGCATTAGGTACTTATTTTAAATCAAAATCATATTTTAAATTTTTCAAAAAATTATATGGTGTTGATTGATTATCACAATATAGTATCTATTTTACAAAAAATTCGTAAATATTTCCATCAAAAAAGCAATTTTGGAATCCATTTGAAAAATTTTCAATTAAAAAAAGATATGAATATTCAAAAATAATACTTATATATTCTAATCTACTAACCACATAAAATTATTCATTAAAATATATTTAATATTCATTATAGTTACACTAATATACTAATTCAATTTTTTTAAAATATATTTCTCGAATCAAATAAGATATTAATATTGATATAATTAGTTTCAATAATGTTTTTATCTTTATAAGACACTAATAAGTGACAAAAATTACTCTAGTACATTCTATTTAATGATATATAAATTTCTATAACCCATTTTGTACAAGATAATTCATCATCCACATATTTATGTACCAAATAAGAATTAAAAAGTAGATAAGAAAAATTATTTCTTATGGAATTTCATGTTTTAACACGATAAATAATATTACCAATTACACAGTTAACCATATTATTATGATTGAATATTAATTTATTTTATGAAGAATAATTCTTCACCATACTATATATATCTAGATATGAATTTTTAGTGTCCCCAATGAAAAAATATAAAATCTTGTTCCTCGACCTGGTCTTAATTATTTATTAATTCCATTAAATAATTTTCGTCAAATTTAATATGGAAAAATGTTACAATTACTCATGTTATTTTCATGTAAAATCTATATAACCTTATAGAATCTTAATGTACTAAGATAATATAGTATTCATTTATGGAATAAAAAATTTCTTGTTAAGAATTTGAATAGTAAATGTAAGCCTTATGAAAAAATAATCTAAATTAACTAATACAAATATTTATTCCATTCCATAATTGATAATGTATGTTATTTATAATTGTTCTAATAACATTTTTTAGAAGCATTTCATAGTGGGTTGACAACATTTTCCCAGAAATATTTTGGCATAATAAGTATATTTAATTTATTATATCCATTTCCATTAATTTTTTATTTGTCCTTTATACAATACAATATTTTTTGACAACATAGGAGTAGAAATTTATTATTGTCACAATTATTTTTTTTGAATTAATTTAATTCTTTATTTTAAAACTCGCCCACTCAATCACTTCTATTTGGTAAAATTATAAAAAATATTTCATTTTTGAACAACTTTATAGTAGGTAGAAATTATTATATAATGATTCATATTTATGTGTATTTAAAATTGTCAATATATATCTAAAATAGTCATTAAAAATAACAAATACATAATTTTTCCTCTAATACCAACAATTTTCATGGGTAAAAATGTATCAAAATGTGAATTTTTAAAATTTTTAGCAGTTCATACCTCATGAATATTTTTAAGTGAACAATTATATAGCTTACCTTTAAAGTATGAATCACATATATAAGAAATTACCTATTTTAATTATGGAATATCAAATAATTTTATGTTTTTTAAATCTAGTAAAATGAAATAAACTTTTCAAGGAACAACCCTCAATTCCAGAAACAATTATATGATTGTAAAATATTTAATAATTTTACACTTGGATATGTGTACATGGAAAATATAGTGGAATAAACAGTTCCATTAATTACATATACAATAAGACATATTTTTCATAAAAAAAATATATATTTAAAATTTAAAAATTTCACAATTATATTATCAATTCAAATTCATTACATATTGATTAAAATATGTTGTAATCCATCAATATAAAAATGTTTAAATAGTAAATCATTTTTTTAATTAAAAAATCTCTTAAATAAATTACATTTCCTTTTATATAATCACAAAAAGTAATACTACCAGATTCTCACTTATTAAAAAAATTAAATATATCACTAGTCAGTTGTTCTAAACATGTAATATCCTTGTCCCAAAAGAAATTTCTATGTTTCTAATAAAAAATTCATAGAAAATTAGATTTATGATGTTATTCGTAAACATGAAAATATGGGTCTGATAGGATCCTTACTATAATTGTTTATAACCCATATAGATTACTCACATGTGATATTAGGTAATTGGGAGTAGAGTTACTTTTAAATAGAAGGCTGGATGTGACCATGTGACTATAGAAATATCATAGATACTTCATCTGAATAATGGACGTTCATTTAACATTTAAAAAATTTAATTGTGAGCTGACATCCTCTTGAATTTTTACCAAATAAAGTTTCATTAATTTTTGGAAAAAAATCATTTGAAAGTCCATTTCTCTACTTTATCATCTGATGCATACAAATATTGTGTTCATAACATTTTTCCATTGAATATTATTTGACATTCCACACTTCAATCATTCGGTTTAATTTATATGTTTATAGTTTTTTCCTATAAAATTGAATTTAATTCAATAATATTTTATATATTTACACTCATTATAATTATTTATAAAATAATCATATTTAAAACATTAAATGTCACTGCATAATTTATAATTTTTACTCAAATGAGTATTTACAAATTATTCAGATCCTATAGTAGCATCCGTATGAATGTTTTTCATATTCATGAATAATAATATAATATTTTAACCATATTATTGAATCTATCAATATATTTATACAAATCATATTCCAAATGATTACAATTAGTATAACATGGTAATGAATAATTGTATTAAAATTCTAATTTTTTTTTATTTCAATAAGCATGGTTTGAAAATAATTTTCCTCCACTAGATTCATCAACCAAGTACGAATACGGAGAGTCCCTCCAACTATTTTAAATTTCCCAAAATATTACACATTACCTTCTAATGTTCATATCATTCGTGAATATATGAAAGTTAGTTTTGATGTTCCCTCAATCACTTTATTTGGAGCACATAACTTCATTATCACCATTACCTATCATTAAATATTTATTTTGTGGTTAATAATTTTTTCGTTATATTGAGTAACCATTGATTAATATCCCTTGCGATATATATTAGTCATTGTCACTTTCATAGTATTTTAAATAATTATTAGATGTGCGAGTCGAAATAATAATTTTATATTTTAATAAATACAACTGTTATTATAATTATCCCCATGCATAATATTTTTCAATTCCAATTCATATTGTTTCATATATCTAATATGTTCATTTAATGAAAAATACCTTAATTTTTTACATTTATTTCTAGTTCCCTTTCCATCATAGATTTTTTTTTGATAATGATATTATATCTCATTAAACCCAAATTAAAATATCTAAATTTTCTATAAATCCACTCATACTATTCAAAATAATTTTAAATCTATGAGAAAATTGTTTGATTTAGTCTTCAATCCCAATTTTAAACTATTAAATATTCAATCATAATAAAAGTTGTTTACTTCCTATGAAAATATCCAATTAAAAAATAATTAAATTAAAAAATGAACCATATTTTCTATGCTATTTTAGAATCATATATATTGATGAAATTTTTTTTCTTATATCTACAGATAAAATATTCATTTCCATTAAATAAAAAACATATATAACAAAATCATTACATATAAATGATTCTATATCAACATCTAGTATTATGTACTATTTCAATATTATTTTCGAACATATAATATTGAGATGCTTTAGAATAGAATATACTAATGGAGATTAATTTTCATAATTATCCCAAATAATGAATTGAGGTCATTGAGGTGTCTAACAATAATTATAATTTTCAAATTACCTCTAAAACCTGAATAATGAATCCTGAAATTTTATATCATCATTTTATTATCATAAAAAAATTATTCTACTATTGGAGGAATATTTGAACTCATTATTTTTTGTGTGAAATATTATAAGATTTAGTAATTATTGTAGGGTAAATAAAATTAGAAGTGAAGACATTGTTTCTTTTTGGATTGATCTAAATAATATCACACTACTCTATTATCCCACTCAACCACAATAAAATATAGAACCCAATAAATATTTAAATTATGAATTTTAAAAGTATTCATAAACAATTAAAACATTTTTTTATACCCGAGATGAAAATAACAATATTGTCTATTTTTGAAATTGTATCAAACTCACTACTGACAACATTCATATAAAGTTACAACCCAATTACCCACCATTTACCACACCATGAGGTAAAATGGTGAAAAATGATTTCTCAGAAGGTATTGTAACTTAAATCGTATATTTTTATTGGTGATATAAATGCACCGCAATTTAAAACATATAATGTTGAATGAAGTAAAAATTCATATAAACAGGATGAACAAATAAGGGTGTTTGTGTTTAGGTATAAATATACTAACTACTAGTAATGGAATAAAATATTTATGTTTTAAATAGAGTGGTAATTCCTCTCAAATAACTGTTGTATATTATATTTAAGAAATATCCATAATAACACTTATTCACACCATTCATTGAACTCAGTATATAAGGTTCTATCTCACAAAACAAGTTCAACCAAATAATCCATTTTATCTTTATCCTTTATAGGGAAATATGTTTATGTATCTTTGTTAAATTTTCATGAAAAATATTATATCCACAAAAAATAAAATTAAATATTGTTGGATTTTTTAGATAATTTTAGAGAGCTTATTATATTCTAAACAATTTAAATTTAAATCTCTTATATTTTTAAAAAAAATCATGATATATTAATACCGTTGCGGAATATTTAATTATATACTAATTTATTCCAAATAAATTCCCTTCCCAATAAAAAAATCAATATTTATTATTAAATGTTTAAATTAAAAATCAAAATTAATAATAATATTTAGTTAATCTAAATTTTCAAGAAATATAACGA
This sequence comes from Viscum album, assembly GCA_963277665.1. Lineage (NCBI taxonomy): Eukaryota > Viridiplantae > Streptophyta > Magnoliopsida > Santalales > Viscaceae > Viscum > Viscum album. The sequence continues at coordinate 476,625,372 of OY728128.1, forward strand.
ACTATGAACCGTAAGAAATACTACCTTTTAGTAGAGTTAGAAATCATCGTACGTTAAGCTCCTCAACATGGTATGAACATATTATAATAGGTCCCATGTATCTCAAGTGATCTATAAGAAATGATCTTATTATCAATCTAAATTACATTATGTCGTTGATCCATTTGTCAAAATATTGCCCTTTTTTTAAATGTACATGAATGATTTATCAATCTGCAGTTGATTGATTTTTCAATGTCTAGTTGATCAGTTTAAGATTGATTGGATGATAAACATACATTTTCTGGTTAATAAATTTGGTTTAAAATTTTTAATTTCAATCTAATAGTTTATCCACATTCATGCATTCAACCAATGCCACTAAATTTTTTTTTGTTATGGTTAATCAATTTTTTACATTCAGTACATAATGTTTCATCATGAGTTTAGGTTAATAGTTTGATTAATTTCTACTAAATTTCAAATGGTGGATCCATAATCTTGTGGTTTCTTGTTTGAATCAATGCATATCTAATTCACCCGGAAAATTGAGGCTTATAATTCATATGGCTTGAACACATATTGATATGAATTTCCCTGTAAAATCATTTCACCATATATATAAAAAATGCCACTATTATAATTATAAAAAATTTCAAAATCAATTCTACTTCTGATTGAGGGATAAATGATTGAATTAAATGTTTTGAGAAATCATATTTATTAAATAATGTAGTATTGTAATTATCAAAACATGAAAAAAAATTAGGTTCTACATCATCAGTCAATCTATTTGGAAAACTAAAAAACATTACTAAAATAACTCCCCCCTTTTTAAAATTTTCTAATATATTTAAACAAAATTTATATATATTTAAAGTACAAAGGGTTTTTGTTTCTTCTCCAATGATAAATATACGTTAATAAAATAGAATAAATTCATTTTTATTTTAACATTAATTTTTTTTTTAATTTCCCCCCTAAATTCATGCTTTTCTGATCATATTAAATTGTGAGGACTCATTTGAGAAAAAAATTTTAGAATCGTCCAAGATCTAAGAAATAAAATCTAGATATTACTTAAATGATTTGATATTTAATGAATTATTCATTAACATACTATTTGGAACATTCTAGTTAACAACATTCATGATGTAGATGAGAAACATAATTTAACTCCCCTTAAAAATAATTTATCATGTTATACATTAGTCATACAATGTTTAATTTTTATTTTTTTAGCATTACAAAGTGAACGGGTTTTGTAATAAATTCAGCACACGTGTATTAAATTGAAATAAATTATAAAATAATATTTTCTTATTGAAAATGATATCAATGAAATTTATATCTAAAACAAATTAATTTAGACTTATAGTTATATAATGAAAATATGGATATAGATATTTAAGAAGTGTTATCAAAATAAATTGAGATCATTTAAATAATTAAAACAAAAATTAAAATGAGTTATTTAAATATTTAAATATTTTTAACAACCTGATGGAATATGATTATACTCACTCTCATAAGTATAAAAATATGTAGAATTTTTTAAATTAAACACCATGAATATAATTATTGTCTTGGAATGTGAAATACAAATGCTCTTCTCTTTTCCATATGTTATTAAACAACCAGGAAGGACGTCTAAAAACATGTTGTATAGAATAAATTATTCATTTAATAGACTTGTCCATATTTGTTAGTAACATAAACATGAATAGAAATTATTTTTTCCATCTTTAAAAACCATTCATTATGATTGAATTGCAATCCAGAACATATAGGAAGAGAAAAAATCTAATACATTCTAAAACATATGCAAGAAAAAATTTCTACTCATATATATAATCATTATATTGTCAATAGGATTTCCAGAATATTCATAATACTAATTACAATCTATACTCATTGGAACATTTAATATTTTATAACAATAATTTAAAAACCATTTAAATAATTTTTTATCATATAATGATTAATTAAGAAAAATACCATCATTTCATTGATGAATTTTAATTTCAAATAGATCATATGTTCTCCAACAATAATGATTTCAATCACTATGGAAATAATTTTGTAATATTGATTTCAATTTATATCACCTGACTGTCTAAATATAATATCATTAATATATATTTGAAAAATTAAACTATTTTATCAATCTCATTTAACAAATATATTTTGATTAAACGTTCCTTTTTCAAACCCACTATCCATATAAAATAATTAAAACAATAAATACAGAAATCCAATATCATATTTTGAACTATAATCATATTTTTATTGTTTTAAAACATGGTATGGTTTATATTAATTCTCATACATGGGGGTATTTTTCAAAAAAAATTAAAAAATTTAGGAACTGAACAATTTAATTTTTTTATTATGTTGGAAAATATTTAAATCCACAAAGATATTCATATTCCAAAATAATTTTTATATATTCTAATCCATAAATCATGGAAAATTATTCTTTAAAATCTATCTCCTCATCTTTATTTTGTATATAATGACTTGTTACATTACCAACCAACAAATATAAATTTTATTGAAATGATTTACAATTTTTACACAAAATTAATATTTAAGTATATTGGTTTATATAATTATGAAATACATATCATATAAAATGATAATTTCAAAAAAATCATCTTCTCTATAAAAATATGGCTATTTACATCCCTTTTTTAATCAAGACACCTCAGATTTATTAAAGATGAGTCTCTCTTACTTAAATAATAATAATTTTAAAAAACATTAATCATCCTTTGAACTTTTAAAATATAATTAAAAACACTATTTGAGTTTATGAATATATAAATTGGATATAAAAAATGTAATCTCACTAGACTTGACAAAAAAAGTAAAAAAACTAATATTTTTACCATTCAAACAATAATCATTGATAATATAAATAAAACATTTTCACATTTCAAATAAATAATATCTAACAAATTACAATAAAAATATATTACAGGGAATATAAAAACAATGAATGATTAATTAGACATGTAGGGACTCATGTATTAATTTTCTTGAAAAACAAAGGATTCACCTATAAAAGTATAAATTTTTTTGATAAATTCTTAAATAAAAATATTTTTACGAAATCATTTTTAATAAATAATATAATTATCTTAGATAATAAAATATATAACTAGTTTTGAATCATGTTAAACCTATATCTGGATTACTAAATGCTATTTTATTCTATTATAGAATCCAATAAGGTTATCTTCATCATTTTTTCCATTAATGGATAATCATTACCCAACACCTTAGAGATATATTTCACGATCACCAATCATAATAATCCTTATTGGGATCACCCATCATTATATATAATGATAACGAATCATATCATGAACAATGTAATCATAATATTTCACATTTTAATCATAAGCCTCTAAAATGTATTTTCTCCAATAATTAATACACCTATAATATTCACATAAGCATATAGAGAAATATCATTTTTTTATTTCAATACTATTAAAATTTAAAAAAATTACTAGAAGATCGGGTATAGGATCATATTTGGAAAATCATCTCAAATTATAAAGGAATCCTACAAATGAATAGTAACATTGAACATTGGAATATGTGGTAAAGATGTTTATTTAGAAAATAATACAATCCACATTGGTTAAATAACTCATATAAAATGTTCAGTAAATGTTTAAAAGATTCATTTTTGAACATTTAAAAATTATGTCATGAGTAAATTTAAATTAAATTCTGGTATTTTTTTATAAAACTATTATAATTCGGTGATCATTATTACTAATATGTATACATAGAGAATTATTAGTGTAATGACTCGCCAATTCTCATTGGCTTGAGAGTACCACGAGTCATTACTAGGCCTTTAGCGACATCCCCAAGGCGACATAGGCTGTCAATAAATGGTGAAGGGTTTCAAGTAAAAGTGGGGCATGATTTACCCTTTATGAAATAAACCCATAAACCAACCATAACCAACCATTCACTATATGATGATTGAAAAAAAAGACCAACTAAACAAACATCATTTATGTCAAACCATATCAGAGTATACAACAGCGGAAGGCCAAACCATGTATCAATGTGCACAACAGATAAACAACTCAAGACTCTCAAAAGACACTAAGACTCTATGCTCCACAAGCTACAAGCTCCACAAAATCTCCCAAGCATCACCAAATGCCACTAGTAATAAGATTCTTTACCTTTACCGGAGTCCCGAAATAGGACATCTGCAAAAGCACAAACATGCCAAAGAAGGGGTGAGTATAAAACTCAGTAGGTTTTCCCCAATGAATTCTCTACTCACGCCTCTACGATAGAAGAGTTAGTCACATTTATATAAAAATAGTTTATATAAAACAATCTCTCAAAAGTAGTTTATAACAAAATATATACATGTTTCCAAAACCATTCATACTCAAAATCATCCAAGTTCAAGTGAGATCTATTTTCCAACAAGTTGTTTTTCCAAAAAAAAATTAACCAAACAAGATTTCGAACCATTTCTAAAACATCCCATTTTGGCATACCCAACCATTTTAGAACCCATGAAATCAACCATTCATGCTTTGTTATAATAGATCCATACCCATGAGTGGTTTCTCGTCAATCTACCAAGTCGTCAAAAGGTAATTGTTTCCCATGTGCCATTACACCTTTGGCACCGAGCACAAGGTCATATTTCAACCAAGCCACGTACTTAAAAGTCCCATGTGCCATTAATCATTTGGCACAGAGAACAAGGTCATATTTCAACCAAGCCTCATATATGCAACATGAAGACACACCAGATATTCTCAATAGTCATTCCTAAACCATCCCTTCAATAAAACACCTTCTATTGAAAACCATTTCCATCAAAACCAAGGGTGTTAAACCGATTCAAACCATTTCAATAAAACCGTACTTTTATTGAAAACCAAAGAATGAACCAATTTCATCAATCCATTTCAATATCATACCATTTCAATAAAACACCCCTTTTATTGAAAACCCATCATTCAACAATCCATTTTCCATTCCAGAAAAATCCATAATTTAAAATAAATATTTTAAATTCATGATGTCAAATCACTTTTCACAACAATTCACCAAGATTTAACAATTTCATCAAAACCATAAATCATCACTAATGAAGAATTACTCCATTCTTGGAAAAATAAATTTCATTCATATAAAACAAATTGAATCTAATTCAATCAATTATAGAAAGTGGAGTTTAGAGTGAAGCCTCCTACATAATAAAATTAGGTACCAACCAACAGACAAAGAATGCCAACAAAACTGAGTCAACTACTCCCTGAAACATCCTTAGATTCCTTCCCCTGGTACTATCAAAACCAAAAAACAACTTAAAAGTCATCCACTACCTTAGATCTACCCACCTTGGGCGTAGATCTAAGGATCCATCAAGAGTGAATAAGGAGATCTAAGAAAACTAAAGGAAATGAGACCTACCTCGATCAACCGGCCTCTAAACGCCAAGGCAAACCTCCGAATCACTTCCAAAATGCCTGGTAAGTGTTCTCCCACCTTCACTAGAGAGAAATCCAGAGTTAGGTCCATCTAGGAGAAAAACTGAGTGGGTTTAATGATAAAACAGATTATATCCACAAAAATAGGATCTAAGTTGACCCCACGCAGGGTTAGTCTGAACAGCTAGGAAAACCCTGCGCTAACCGTGCGTTAGTCGCTGCTTAGAAGGGGGGCTCTGCACGGACTCCTCACATAGTTTCCTCAACCCGTGCTCCCACCATGTGGGAGCTATTGCCTCCCAGGTCATCCACGCACGGTTTAGCAAAATGGTTTGGACAAACTTTGTGCTGATCGTGCGACTTCCCCTTGGCCTCAAACTTCATCCCATGTTCTCCCGACATTCAGATCCAACACCCATAAACATAAAACCATGAAAAGTATCAAGTAAGGTTTAAATACCAAAAACTGTGGGTACCAAATTCTCCCCACCATCGGTCATTCCATCCTCATAAAGTAGAAAACCTTTAGCCAACTGAAAGTGTTCTGGACACTACTCTTTCATTTCACTTTCACGTTCCCAAGTCTCTTCCTGAATCTGACTACGCTGCCATAAAACCCACACTAGACAGATGATTTTTCCACTCAAGACTTTATCTTGCCTATCCACAATCTGTACAAGGATATGTATCAATGACGCATTCGGTTCTAGGTCAACATGATCACATCTGATAACATGGTTAGGATCTGGTTGATACCATTTCAACTGTGAGACATGGAACACATTATGCACCAAACTGAACCGCGGTGGTAAGTCCAACCTATATTCCACCTCTCCAACCCATTCTAGTATCTCAAAGGGGCCAGTGTATCAAGGATATAACATGCTCTGCTTTTCAAAATGACGATGTCTAAGCCTTGGAGAGATCCTAAAAAAGACATGATCACCCACAACGAACGACAATGGTATTCGACGATGATCTGCATTAGATTTCTAATGAATCTGAGCCATCTCCATTATCTTTCTAATCAATTGTATATTCTCCATTATCTCTTGGGAAAGGCTTGGCCTAACGAGTGAAGTTTCACCATTTTCCACCCAGCATAGTGGAGAACGACATGGATTCCCATACAATGCTTCAAACAGAGCTATGCGTATCGTGGCATGATAACTATTATTGTATGATAACTCCACTAAGGGTATATTCTCCTCCCATGAGCCACCAAAATCCATTACATAGGCCAGGAAAATATCTTCCAATTTTTGTATTGTCTGCTCGGATTTCCCATCCGTCTGAGGATGATACGCTGTGCTCATAGTCAACTGAGTCCCAAGGGCTTGCTGTAATGATTTCCAGAAATGAGATGTACACCTTGGGTCTCTATCTGAGACTATAGTCACTGGTAAACCATGCTTCTTTACCACTTCTCAGATATACATTTTTGAATGATTTTCCACCATATGGGTTTCACGAATAGGGATGAAATGGGTCGACATGGTTAGATGATCCACTATCACCCAAATGGAATCGTGTTTCTAAACCGTTCATTGAAGACCTGTAACAAAATCAATTACTATCTAATCCCATTTCCACCCTGGGATAGGTAAATATTGTAACATACTAGCTAGCCTCTAATGCTCAACTTTAACCTATTGACATGTTATGCACCGCAAGACAAACTTGACCACCTTTCTTTTCATGCTGCTCCACCAAAACTGCGCCTACAATGCCTTATACATCTTCTGTGTACCTGGGTGTATAGACCATATTGAATGGTGGTAAGAATCAAGGCTGTTTTCCTGAAAACCCATAGGTACAACCATCAGATCTCTGAAACACAAAACTGAACCCCCATCAAGTTTCCAACCATCAATGGTCTCCCCACAATTGAGTTTTGAACTTACAACCAGACATTTTTCATCAGATGAATGTGATTCTTTGGTCATCTTTAATAGATCATGAATAAGCATACCTGAAAAGAAAACTACAAAATCACCTCGGTCTTCACATTCCACATGCATGTTGGATAAGACCGACATCATATACCATTCATCTGAAGCTTCTTTCATTAACTGAGCATATGTCATTCTACTCAATGCATCCACCACCAATTTTCCTTTTCCCAGTGTGTACATCAAGTCAAATTCAAACATCTAGATACACTCTATCCATCTCCTTTTCCTCAGATTCAAATATCGCTATGAGAAAATGTGTTTCATGATTTTTTGATCCATAAACACAATAAATTTCTCCCCAAAGATATAATGTCTCCATGTTTTCAAAGCGTGGATGACAATAGCTAACTCCAAATCACGTGTTGGGTAATTATTATCATGCACTCTCAACTGCCTTGAACCATAAGCAACCACATGCTCTCTTTTCCGGATAACACAACCCAACCTTGATCCTAATGCATCCCACTAAACCACATACCCCTATCCTGATTCTAGAAAGATCAAGATAGGTGCTGATGTAAGATGAACATTGAGTTCATGAAAGGATTTCTAACATTCTTTCGTCCATTCGAATAGAGCATTCTTCTTAGTCAGCAATGTAATTGTTGAATCTAGTCATGAGAAATCACGCAAAAAGCATCAATAGTAACCATATATACCAAGAAAACTGAGTATCTCGATCACATTCTTCAGTGGTTGCCAAGAGATAAAGGATTCTATCTTTTGAGGATCAACATAAATGCCTTTCTCAGAAATAAAATTTCCAAGGAATCGTACTTCCTGTATCCAAAAATCAAACTATGATAATTTAGAATACAAAAGATGATCTCTCAAGATTTGTAACATTATTTCCAGGTGCACCTCGTGATCAGCCCTTGTCTTTGAATACAACAAGATATCATCAACAAACACCACCAAAAAAGAATACAGATATCATTGAAATATATGATTCATCAAAGCCATGAAGGATTCTGGTGCATTCGTTAGGCCGAAAGGAATGACTACATATTCGTAGTGGCCATATCTTCTTTTGAAAGCTGTTTTTTGAATATCCTCCTTCTGAACTCGCAATTGGTGATATCCTGATCGCAAGTCATTCTTGGAGAACCAATGGGCTCCCCTTAATTGATTATACAGATCATCAATTCATGTAATTGGAAATCTATTCTATATCGTAACATGGTTAAGCTTACGATAACCAGCACACTGCCGAAGAGTTCCATATACCTTCTTCACACAAAAAATTGGTGCTACCCACAGAGATGTACTTGGCCAAATGAAACCCCTGATTTCCAGCTCCTCTAATTACACATTAAATTCCCATAACTCTATTGGTCCGATCCTATAATACGGAAGGGAAATAAGAGTGGTACCTGGAAGGAGATCAATAGTAAAATCCACTTCCCCTTAGAGGTGGTAACCCTGATAAGTTATTGGGAATGAAATCTGGAAATTGATCTACAACAGCTGGAAAACTATTCCCCTCAATCTCTTCCATTGATGTCATATTCAACGAAGCCAGTTGGTAAAAGATCGATCCCACCATTGGTTCCAATATGCTCTTTGCACCATTCTTTACCATCCTCTCCCCTCTGAAGAGATGGTTGATGCAGTCCACAGTTTTGAAACCAACTCTTCTCTTATAACAGTTGATGTGATCCTTAAACATGGTCACCAAATCCATACCCAGGATTACATCATCGACATCCATGTCCATCGTCAAGAATTCCCATTTTAAATCAGATCCATCAACAATTATATCACATGCTCTACAAAAAAATGATTGACAATATCTTTCACCAAGAGGAGTTTTCAGTTTCAAAATAGAAGGCATCATTTCCAGTTTTAAATATAGAAAGTCAACAAAACGAGAAGCAATGAAGGAATTTGATGCACCAGTATCCAACAACACTTGCACAAGGGTAGAATTAAAATGAACTGTACCTCTCACTGCAGATGGTCCTGCATGACCATCAACAATCATCTACTCAGGTCCATACAATTGCTTTGTGGCTTCATTATTCTCCTTATTGCTTTGATGAGATTGCCCAGGTTTAGGAGTCATGGTATTTCTAGAATCACCATGGCTAGATCTGTTATGATGACATGACTGATTCTACTGTTCTCAACCTGTCGAATCATACGATGCTTGCGATGCCTGGGAAGTGTTCCGAGAACCAGAACTAGGAGCACACTGACAATAGCACTGAATATTCCCCATCATGTTTCAATTATGACATGCATTAGGTTTTTCCATGAAGCCTCGCTTTATGTGGTCAATCGAACCACATTGAAAACAACCAGCTTTGCTCTAGGGTCGTGGAAGAAGGTTTACTGATCCAGCTGTGTGGTTTTGATTTTTACTCGAACCATGGAAATAAGTGTCCCATTTCAACTTGTTCCCAGGGATTGAGTTCCCACTGTTTCCCATAGGTATCATCACACCTCCTCCCATCAATCCTCAGATATCAAATTCAGCAACATTCGCTCTATTCACCATCTCTGTATAATCTGTAATACAGAGCACCGCAATCTTCGATCGAATCTCCTTCATTATCCATGATTCGAAGATGCATGCCTTCAACGATGCACTTGCCGCAACCTTAGGTGAAAATGGACTAAATTCATAAATTTAGCTTCATACTCTGTGACATAGAGACTCTCTTGTTTCAGGATGAAGAAGTATGTTGTTTTCAAGATCTTGAACGTGTGAGGATAGAATTGTTTGTTGAAAAATTCATCAAAATCATCCCATGTAAGGCCTTCATCTAATTTAGCATGCACCGCTAAATTCCACCATCGATGTGCAAGATCCTTTAGAATATATTTCACCAACATGACCGTGATCACTGATGGTGTGCCGATGAAATCGAAGATACAATTCATCCTACTTAGCCACACTTCTGCGTTTTTAGGTTTAGAATCGCCCTGAAAGTTTGGTGAATTCTTCTTCATGAACTGGATGGTAGGATCCACATGCCTTGGTTCATTCATCCGGTTTCCTGTATCCACAGCTTGAAAATCTTGGAAAAAACTCGGATCCAGCTTTGGGTTCACACATGGTTCAGGTACAACCACATTATCAGTAGCTTCTTCGGGTTGGTTCCAATGACGCCTATCAGGTTCCATTTTCTAAACCAACAACAAACTCCATCAATATCACTCTCTAGAAACTGATGGCATAGAATTTAAAATTATATCACATTATATACCAGAACATTGTTCTTAAAAAAACCTATTTCCATGTTCAACTATTTTTTAAAACATTCAACATTCTTTTTGAAAATCATCCCATTTTCAAAATACACCAAATACCATGATTTCAAAATCTTTTACTTGAAAAAAATTTCTGCATTTTTTTAAATATTTGCACCTTGAAAAAATTCCTACCTCATTCCTCACTAAGAGATATGGAATCCTAGTGGGATGTCATTCCTCTACAATGAATTTCATGCTCCTCTCATTGGCTTAACCCATGACAATGAGATTTCCAACATTCTATAAGTGCATCCAATACACTTATGTACCCAACACCCTGGTAACATGAAGTTCATCATAAACAGGTTAGCTATGTCCTCTTATGCAATAAATTTCATGTTCCAACAATCCTACTCATATCTAAGATTTCGACCCAAGGAATAGACAATAATGAATTTCATCTCCAAGACCAAGAACATCGATGACCACTTCATTGGAAAGGACCGAACCCACTGATACCATTTTTAATGACCCGCCAATTCACATTGGCTTGAGAGTACCATGAGTCATTACTAGGCCTTAAGTGGAATCCCCAAGGCACCAAAGGCTGGAAATAAATGCCGAAGGGTTTCATGTACATGTGGGGAACGATTTACCATTTAATAAATAAACCCATAAACCAACCATAACAAAACATTCACTATAAGATGCATGAACAAAAGAAATACCAACTTAAAAAACATATTTTATGTCAAACCACATCAGATTACACAACAACGGAAGGCCAAACCATGTATCAAAGTGAACAACAGATAAACAACTCAAGACTCTCAAAAGACACAAAGGCTCTATGCTCTACAAACTCCATGCTCCACAAAATCTCCCAAGCATCACCACGATCCACTAGCAATAGGATGCTTTACCTTTACCTGAGTCCCGGAACACGACATATGCAAAATAAAAAACTTCCCAAATCAGGGGTGAGTATAAAACTCAATAGGTTTTCCCCAATGACTTACCTACTGACACCACTAGTATAGAAGAGTTAGCCATGTTTATATAAAAACTGTTTATATAAATCATTTTATCAAAAGCTGTTTATAAATAAATATAAACATGTTTCCAAAACCATTCATACTCAAAATAATCCAACATCAAGTGAAATAAATTTTTCCAAAAGTTATTTTTCCCTAAAAATAACCAAAAAATATTTCTAACCATTTAAAAAACATCCCATATTGGCATACCCAACCATTTCACAACCCCTGAAATCAACCATGCATTCTTTGTTATTACAGTTCCATACTCATGAGCGGTTTCTCGTCGATCTACCAAGTTGTCACAAGGTAATTGTTTCCCATGTTCCGTTACACTTTTGGCACCGAGAACAAGGTCATATTTCAACCAAGCCTCGTACTTAAAAATCCCATGTTCCATTAAACTTTTCACACCGAGCACAAGGTCCGATTTCAACTAAGCCTCGTATATGCAACATGAACACGAACCAAATATTCACAAAAATCAGGCCAAAACCATCCATTCAATAAAAAAACGTTTATTGAAAACCATTTCCATCAATTTCAAGTGTGCTGAACCAATTCAAACAATTTCAATAAAATCGTACTTTTATTGAAAACCGAAGAATGAACCAATTTCATCAAGACATTTCAATACCAAACCATTTCAATAAAACACAACTTTATATTGAAAACCCATCTTTATCAAACCATTTACCATTCTAGAAAATCCATAATTTAAAATCAATATTTTAAATTCAAGAAGCCAAATCACTTTGCACAAAAATTCACCAAGATTTCAAAATTTCATCAAAACCATAAATCCTCACTAAAAAAGATTTATTCAATGATTTGCACAATAAATTTCATTAAAAATAACCCAATTAAAATCTAATACAATCGATTCTAGTGAGAGGAGTTGAGAGTGAAGCCTCATTGCTCAAAAAATTAGGCTATACTAACCAACGGAATAAGAACGCCTTGAAAACCGAGTTAACTACTCCCTGAAACCACTTTAGATTCCTTACTCTAGTACCAACAAAACAAAAACCCGACTTAAAAGTCATCCACTACCTTAGATCTACCCACCTTGGGCATAGATCTAAGGATCCATCAAGAGGGAAGAAGGAGATCTAAGAAAACTAAAGGAAACAATACTTACCTCGATCAACTGGACTCTAAATCCCAAGGTAAACCTCTAGATAGCTTCCAAAATTCTTGGTAAGTGTTCTCCCATATTCACTTGAGATAAATCCCGAGTTAGGGCCATCTAGGAGCAAAAAAGAGTGGGGTTAATGATAAAATAGATTAGATCATTAAAAATAGAATCAAAGTTGACCCCGCGCACGGTTAGTCTGCACGACTAGGAAAACCGTGCGCTAACCGTGTGGTAGTCACTGCTTGTAAGGGGAGCTCCGCATAGCCTCCTTGACCAGTTTCCTCAAACCGTTCTCGAACCGTGTGAGAGCTACTGCCTCCTAGGTCAGCCAGGCAAGGTTTGGCCACATGATTTGGACAAACCGTGCGCTAATCGTGCGACTTCCCCTTTGCCGCAAACTTCATCCCATGACCTCCCGACTCTCCCATCCAACACCCTTAACTTTAAAACCTTGAAAAGTATCAAGTAAGGGTTACATACTAGAAACAAGGGGTCCTATAATTAGTGCAAAATTATTTAAGATAATGTTTTAATGAAAAATATTATACAATAAATTTTTTTCTTTCTTTACACATTTTCTATGACCTAAATAATAAATTAATATTACGTTTTCACTATCTTAGAAAATTTTCATTTTCATTTAATTTCTAACATTACCTTTATTTAATTTACCATAATGACTTATTTAGATACTAAATGTATTATGTTTAGAATGTATGTTTTGGGATCATTTAGTTTATATCCTCGAAACAACATCAATGTGTTGATTGTTGTTAAGGATTTATTGGTAAAATTACACATTCAATCATAGACATGTAATAAATATCATATATATATATATATAATATAAATTTAAATCCAATTATTTTTTGTGGTTATGAATACTTAATCGTGTCATCTCATGGAGATAGTAGTCTATGAATATGCATGAATTACTTTTTTTAATTATTCAATTCATTGGAAAATTAATAATGTAGATTATACTTTACAATACATTGATGAGAAATTTATTATGAATATAATATTATTTAATTATTTCCATCCTTAGTAAAACACTTTAAAGTTGTAAATAAAAATGAATAACATCTCTTAATGGAGGTTGTATTCCACATTTACACATGAGTGATGTTATTGTATTCAAATGGATGGTATTATAAGAACATAATTTCTATATTTTCATTAAATAATAATAACTATACTATAAATATCATATATATATATATTCATTTTATCCATTATTTTCACAAGACATATGAAATTTTGATGACAAATGAACCAAATCTCTTTGTGTTGAAGGTTTTCCTCACAAACGCATGAGTGAGGATTTAATTTATCATTTTATTGAAAAGGAGTTGAATTTTTTTTACCATAATATTAATAAAATATATATATTTATAAGATACTTTTGTTATTATTTCATCATAGTTAAATATTATTTAAAATTCATAGAATAATAGATAAATATGAAACACGTAGTTAAGAATTATAATTCTTATTTGAAAATCCACCTTTGACATATAGGTAGGACTTCTTTGATTAGTCTTTTGGTGAGATACATACAATTAGAATTTGTGGATATATGTTTTCAATATAGATATTATGGTATTTGGTGAGATAAATATATCAAAATTTGTGATTTAGTGAGGTGATAACTTGTCCTTCTATAAGTGATGGGATGGGAACATGTAAATACATTAAATAATTAAATGTAATATATATATTTCTAATGGTTAACTGTAACAAAACAGAAAATTAAAATATCAAATATTATTTTAGTAGTAAATCTAATTATATAATAATTTTAACAATAGTTATATATATTCACTTATCTATTAGTTTAACCCCTTACCCCCCCCCCCTTGAATAAACATTTTTCCCTTCACCGATGTGAAAAATTATTACCGTTATAAGAATTCATTAAAAAAAAATTAATTATAGTCATTACCAATTTTATTACTATTTCTTCATAATATAGACATATTTTAAAATAATAAATTTTTATAACAATCAGAATTTATTTTTACTATAAAAATCCAAATAGTTAGAAAAACATTTCACAGAAAAATTTCCTTTTGAAGGATAAAAATAAATTTATACCAAATGCAAATAAAATCTGATTAATATGGAATTTATTGTATTTTTTTACTTAATTAGTGTTAATTTCATATTAAATTGAATGAAAATTAAAATGTTGTTTTTAAAATACATTAAAAATTTAATGATTTAAAAAATTGTTATTTAAACTATTAAAGAAAAAAAATTAATCATTCATAAAAATCCTAAATATTACCCCTATTTGTATTTGATATGTTAAATAATAAAATTAATTCCATTTTCTATAATTAAATTTCTAATTTAATGAAATTATTTATTAAAGAAAATATTATAATAAATGGAAAAATATTTATTTAAATAAAACCATTAAATGATGATTAGAATTTAGATAAAGCAATTTTTAAAACCTTAATGAATATGAATCCATATAATGAATAAAAATTATCCAAATGACATTTTTATTTCTAGGATTCAATGGGTTGTCACATTATTCCCCATTTTTAAAAAGAGTGTCATCTAATATTTCTTCACTACTTAAACATGTGTAGGTATGTTTCTCTTATGGATTTTTTTAGGTTCCCATGTTACTTCCTCAATCTTATAATTCATCCATAATACATTAAAATGTTAAATAAAAATATTTATTTATTCCATTTTCCTATAGTATAAATTTGAATTGGCCATTCATGATTATAATTATTCTCTTCTAACAAAAATATTTCATGCCTCAAAACACTATTTAAATCTGGTATATATTTTCATTAGATGGAAATAAAAAACAAATTATGTACCATATGAAAACATGAAGGTAAGGTTACATAGTATGAAATTTTCCATAAATTACCCATAATCTCATTCCTTATAATGAATGATGGTTTCAAATTACATTTTCATAAAAATTCATTACACTTTCCCAAGGACTTAATTTATGAAAAACACATTCCCTAACTTCAAATGTAAGAAAATTATTATGGTTATGTATATATATATTATCATCTCGGTTAAGATACTCACATAATGAGGTAAATCATAATTATTATCCTAACAATAATTCCTAAAAATTCATTCAATAACACCTTCCATTCAATGTCTTCATTCCAACATTTTGTAGTTCAACACTACTTTTTGAATGATGAGTCAAATGTTACTCCCAGTATAGTAGAAAGAAAATTATTATCATAATAGAATTTAAAAAAAGATTAATTATGATCCAAACAACATGAACGATCCAAATGAGAGAGAATGATGATTATTTTACTGTGTCTGATCTTTTTACTCTCTGATTCAATCATATTGAATGTGAAAAGTTATAATGAAAAATTATTCATTAAGAAATAAAATTTTATGTCGAATATAATATTTATTTCAAATAATTGACTTCATTTTGATACAATAATGTTATGGTCTCCATGTAATTAAACTATCTATTTATAATAGTTTCTAGGAACATAATTCCATTGAAAGAAGATTGAATAGGATGAAAATGAGAAAACTAAGTCAAATGACTAATAATAACTCAAAATATGTTAAACCCATGAGATGTATTTTGGAATACCACTATAAAATCAAGGTATATATATTACTATATCCATTCAGGAACTGGAAAAGTCTAAATCATCCCAATTTTTTGTTCATTCTTATTTGTATCCATTTGATAATTCAAAAATTTCAATGTAAAATATGTAATGATTTCCTTTATTTTTCTATATAAATAACATAATTGAAGGTATATATACATGGTACTACTAGTATGATGAATATAAAAATGATATGTTTGAGAATCAATCTGAAATTATTCTTCAGTTATAAATAACATGGAAAAATCATAATTCCTAATATCAAATCATCAAATTTTCATATGTTTTATTCATGCAATTGTGCCATTTTGAATAATTCAACCATTTCATTCAACTTATGATCATCTATATGAGCATGATTAATTCTATCTAGATAAGGTTTCTTCAGTGATACAAAAATGAAATGTTTTAGATTACCCATATAATAAATTTCTATATAAACATTAATCAATTAATTAACTAAAGGATTATCATCCTAAAATTACATGATTAATGACACATTATATTTTTTACTCAAGGAATTTGATACCCTATATTTATTACATGATGATTGATATTTTTCTGGTTATAATGCTTCATCAACTACCACTATCTTCTCTATATCATGTTCATTCAATTATTAGAGAATATATAAAATTAATCTTTATAGTCAATGTATATTACACGTTTTATGAAAAAAATGATTTATCCATGTTTTATATGACATGATGCATGATAAATAATTTGACCATCACTAATCAGAATGTAATATAGTCCAAAAAATGGAATCAATTTAAAAATAAATATCCTAGAAAAATATTGGAAAAGTTAAAAATTCATTATTAACTAATATTACTTTCAATTAATTCAATAATTCATTGCTTTTATCATTACAAATTAATTTAACTCGTTTTATCTGCATCATAGTTGGTGGGAAAGATATCTATAATATAATTTCAATTATATTTCTGTAGTTAACCAGAAATAATTGAGAATATCAAATCTTAGTGATATTTATAGGTATTTTCCACTCTTCCACCATATTGGTTTTCACACGATCAATAGTTATGACAATTGAGAAAAAATATTTTTTTAGAAATGAAATCATATTTATAAAAAAATTATAGTTTTCTTATTTTTTCCATGTAACATCTTATATAATAATATCTTTAAATAAATCCTTAGGTGTCTTTAATATTCTTTATATCATTTATAAGGAATCATAATTTCATCCAAAAATAACGACATACATTTATCAAAATTCTCATTGAAAAGTCATTTAATAAGATCTATAAATAAAATGAGTTCCAAAATTAATCATAAAGGGATATTTGAAAATACATAATACATATTTCTAGTTCGGAACTATTTCCTTTGATTTTTATCCCCTTCACAATCAGTTGGTGATACTCAGGACTGAGATGAAACATTGGAAATTACAGAGTACAATAGTGTTATCAATAATTCATCCTTTTCTAAAAAAATCATATTGTGTTTTAAAAGATGGATCTTTTTAGAGATTACATCTATAATAATTATCTAACTACTTATCCTTTTACTAACACCTATCATATTTATTATAAATCTTCAAATTAATTAAAGAAAAATAATAACACTATAAAAAAATTTATAGAAAAATAAACAATGATGTAATATTATTTAAATTCATGATATTCCAATTCACATTATACACAGGTTTCTATACCTATGTATTATCTTAAAATTTGACTATAAAGGACCAAACAATAGTTTAGGGCATAATCAAATAATCTAGTTAAATTTGATCCTCATGTGGACAATGATTCTTCTAGATTTTTCTTCAATTTGATAAAATTACATTAGACTATATGTTAATGAATATTTGGGAAATAACTTTTGATGAATTCATTTGTAAATATTTTATATTATATTTAATCAATATAATCCTTCCCCTTAGTTTGTTAAATTAGACACCAACACAAATCAGTTTCACCATCAAAATTTCATATAAAAAGAGATTCTTATTAATGATTTGTAAAAAATGTATATGAAATCTATTAAAATAATCCACCATTTACTAGTATTTTTGTTTGAAGATCCAATAAAATTATTTGGGTGTTTTTTTATAAAATTATCCACAAGCTAAATTTTCTTCTATAGAGAATTCAGTTATATATTTCATGAATCCACCATTAAGAGAATTTATAATCGGAGTTCAAATTTCTATAAACTTTTCTATTATAATAATTCTATGTTATGGATTTTTTATATTATTCTCCCCTTAATTAATTTTTAATTCACTTTCATTGAATCCAATACAACGAAAATACTGAATAGAGGTGGTGTAGTATAAATAACATAGAAATATATAAAATCCATTTCATGATAATAAAATCAGTGATTATAGTCTCCTTAATGTATAATTTAAAATTCTACTAACCACTAATGGATTCTGAATCCTATAATGACGATAAATATAACTACCCATAAAATTAACAACCCATAAATATAAGTTTAATATTAATTATTTCACATTTCATACATTCTAATGACCTTTCAGATTCATTAATTTATAGAATTATTATAAAAATTATATGAAAATGTGGATTCTTCCATAGAATTTAAATTTCCTCCATAAATAAATTCATTATTGTTAAACCCTTATTTCATTCAAGAATCATTACTTATTTTCAATATGAATCACCATAATGAAAATGATGACCTTGATAAATCATATAATTTTCCTCAGATCCAATAAAATATAATCGAAAACAAGGAATTAGAAACAAAATAGCATTATGGATTAAAAAATATGGTAGTCATGTTAGGAATATATACACCATTAAACTCCTAAAGAAAATCCAATTTTTCACATTAAAACATTAAGTTGATAAATAAAACATTTCCAAATGTGAAATGTAGTATTTGAAAAAAACATTGAATCCCATTATAAATAATAAGAAAACCCATTTATTAATGTAGAGGAAAATTGGAACTATTGAAAATAATTCATTAAAAACAAACCATTAACATTTCAAATTTCATAAATAAACATTACCTTATCAAATAAAAATATTTCTATAAAATCCATTTTTCATGATTAATATATCTATCTTGGAGATTTCAATTTAAATCAATTTTAACATATCTTAAACAAGTTTCAGAATTACTAAATAGTATTTTGTTTATTTAAAGTAACATATAAAGGTATCTCCCCCATTTTCTCCATGAAAATGTAACCATTACCCAATTAATTGGAGATCCATATCAGGATCACCCAATGTCATGATCTATATCGTTAACACCCATTAAAAATTTTTATTACAAAGAACAATACATAGAAAAAGATATTTTTTTGTTACAATATTTGAAAATAAACCCATTGAAAAACTTATTTTAAACCATATATAAAAAAAATCCCCATTTTAGATAATCATAGAGACAAATATCATTTTTCTTTGAATCCCATAAAAGTAATTAAATCATAGAAAAGAAAGAAAGAGATATGTAGAGACCCAAATAATGACGTACATGGACATTACATTAATTTTCCAGAATACATAATACATATCAAAAACAAACACACAAGGACCGTAATAGTTTAGTGTCATTAAAACTCGGAATGTAATCTTCTAATCATGGTAAAAGATCTTCAACATCTCCCATGAAGATCATCCCCTTTTTTTCTTACCTAAATCATTTTTTATATCCTAGGGAAACGAAAACATATAAAAAGTGAGCTCAAATGCTCATTAGGGGTAAGCATGCAGAAAATAACACAAACCATATATATTTGAACTTCAAAACCTGAATATAAAGTTTACAAATCAAAATATTCAGTTATGAAATAAATCTTGGAAGGACGTAAGGAATATGTCATAAAGGAACATTAATCATGAAAAAATAGCATGGGAATAAAACATTTAATTGTGGAAAACCATTAACACCCTGATGATATTTCCATAGCATCCAAGAAATTGCTGCCAATACCATGTTAGTGGACAAAGTCCCTTTCTGAATCGATTTCACTCCACATTCAAGTCCTGTATCACTAAACCAGATTAACATACCGTTACAGCCATGTCTATCTCATGATATATAAATATTTAACCAATGCATTGGAGGGAGATATAGGTCCCACCCATCACATAATGATACCATTCTTATGTGTGCCATAATATCATAAATCATACATCATAGCATAACCCATGTAATAAAAATGGAATTTTTAAACATCATTCCATCATAACATAATCCATATAAGATAAAAGGGCATTATAAAAATAATTCCATCATAACATAATAAAATAAATGTAAAAATAGTGATAGAAAAAAAACCTATATTATCTTATATGGGAAATAATTTTGATAAAACACTTGAACTCCATTCTTGAGGAAAGTATGCTTTCTACTTCAAAAACATTTTTCCTTTCTTAACATGTCATACAATTTTAAACTAAAAGAAGTTGATTAAAAATAATCTTGAAAACTTGTAAAGGAAGCTTTATGGAAATAATTTTCTAAAAATACATTCAAGATGTATAAGTTAATGAAAACATTCTTCTCGTACTTTGGACAGAAAAGTCAAAAAATTAACTCGTACTAAAAACTACAAAAGATTCCTTTCACATCTTTTACTAAAAACTCACTGAAGGGTAAAATTGGATTTGAAAAATTGTAGGAGGATAGAAATAATATTAAATATTGAGAAAACATGGATGTGGATGATTAATATTTCCCTGTATATTCTTAAGTATAAATAATCATTGATAAAAATGAGATTAAGAGATTTTCCATTACCTTAGGTCTGATTTGCTTCGTACGTGTCCAAACCTCCTCTTCTTTGAAACGCCTCTTCTTAACCTCCTATTAGGAAACTAAAGATGGACTTTGAAGAAGACCAGGACCTCTAGGATGTTTTTAGGGAAGTGGAGAAGATAAATCAGTATGGTTTGGCCGAGAATGAAGGCTCAAAGTGGTGTGAAGATAAGAGGGAAGGGGTTCCCTTTTTATAAGTGAGGAGAGGGGCACCTTTGGAAAAACATAAAATATTATTTTATAATAAAGTCATATTCGGTTAATAATAGCTCCAAATTGATTTATTTCAATGCAAATTTGGGGATGGGTCTAAATCCTCTCAACCAATAGGTTATAGAAAAGTTTAGGTTACTATTTGAACATTATCATTTATATTTTACTCTAAGTTAAATAATTTAAATTTTACAATGTCGTCTTGTTTTCTTACACTATATGGTTAATAAACTTACTATAAAAACCCAAAAGAACCCCAAGTGGTTTATTTTTAATATATATAACCTTATCTTTGTCATTTGGATGGACCATAGATTTTTATGAATATAATAACATTTAATAATATATATTTGTTTTAAAAACTATTTTATGTCAATTTTCCCACTATTTGGTCATTGATTTTTGTGAAAATCATAACAACATGATTAGTTAGAAAAAAGTTAATTGAATCAATACCAACATGTCATATTAACCTATAATATTATTTTAATTCATAAAAAGTCCCATTATACATTTATTTATGTATTTATAATATCAATTATGTTAATATTTCATTAATAAGGTAATTACTGCATCATCATTGTGTCATAAATAAATTAAACTATTTAATGTCTAAAAATTATAAATAAAATACCATTATGTAGGAAATTTTTTTATCTTTGTAATTAATGTTTATAGTCGAATATATCTTATGTACAACCCTATGTTAAAAATTCTTCAGTTATTAAACATTGATTTTAACTATTTTAACTCCTCTTTAAATAAAATAATAATAAATGTCATAATCTAATCCAGGTGGACCTAAAGGGTAATATTTTATTCCTAAGGTAGTTTTTTTGTCGAATTATACTTATCCAATAGAATTAGGACATGTGTTAGGCTAATAATAATATCATTTTACCCTTAATTACCCTATTTACTTTTAACCGTGGAAAATAAAAGTAAAAAGTTACTATTCACCAAAAACTATTTTTATCTTATTCAACAACATTTTACTTCTTTATATTAACCATGTCTCTCAGATTTTCAAAATTTTACTCATAGAAGCAGTGAAATTTTGTTTTATGTAAATTTTCAAATTCTCTTAGGAGGTGGGTAAAAGACGGTGAAAAGTTCTATAAAATTTTTATTTATCTGAAATTATTATAAAATGACTCAAATGAATTACATTGAACATATATAGGTATTATGTATCAATTTTTACATAAAATAAATTTAAATAAAATAAATAATTATTTAAATAAAAAGTTGTTTTTTAAATAGTAACCCAGTGTTTTAACTATTCATCAAAAATTTAATGTTTTCAGAAAAATACCAAAAATTCACCCTAGGATAATTTCAATATTCCAAATCTAAAAATGATGTCCATTTTGAAAGATAAAATTTATAAAATTTCAAAAAGTGGGTATTACTATTCATATTGGTTAGTTCATAATAATATTTTAATAGTATATCGTTTAGTGAAGCATGGTATTCAATAATACACACGCTATCGAAGAAGGCCTTAATTGCGTGTAATACATGCCATGTCAGGGATGCGTGTAGTGAAAGGTCCATTTCAGGTTGCATATTACATAATCAAAACTTATTTCATTTATACAATAAACAAAATCTATACATAATGTTACGTAGAATACTTTTCACAAAACAAATTTGATGTTGTGTGTAACACGAGACAAGAATAGTTTTGCGTATACAGCATGCTAATACGATGTTGTGTATAGAGAATGATAATCTTGGGGTAGCGTACAACAGAAGATATGAACGATATTACAAAGAATATATCTTATAAAATCTCGGGGTGTTACATTCTACCCCCTTAAAATGATTTTCTCCCTCGAAATTCGTCGGGGTTATAAATCGTTTACTATTTGAAAGTTTCTTTAATAGAAACCCAAATCGTAAAAAGAAATAAATAACATAATTTTAAAAACTAATGTATGAAACGTAACGGTTACAGAAATTAACTTATCTCTAGGTTTCCACAGAGGAGAACATAGGTGAAAATATGGATATGGAAGAGAAATATAACCATCAAGTTCTGATGGAGAGTGGTAGAGAACATGGTTATGAAAAATCCAACAATCAAAAAGCCATAAATTTGTGATGATCTAAGGTTCCATCTGATTCATCAGATATGAGAGTACTAGAACAACATTTTTGTTTTCCAAGATCATTTCCCTAACGTTGATGAACTTTTACATACGGAGAAATACTTACTTGATTTCAGTGTAATATCATCGTTTTTCATTCCATGAACAATTTCCACTTCATCTCTATTTAATGAAATAAAGCTGAATTTTTCATTCATGAAGTTTTAGTAGGTCATGCGATAGAATGGTAAGTTATCCCATCTGTTTTTATCACAAAATTTTAGCATAAGATATTAAATATACATAAGTCTATATATGGTGATATTAATCGTATATGATTCCAACAATTGAATTATACTTCATCTATCATACCGCTTAATAAAATAAAACTAATTTTGCCTAACCATGGACTTTAGGTAGGCCAGTGGTTGGCGATAAAGGCATGTCGCACTTCAGTTGTGTGTTCGATTCCCATAGCCTTATCCGACGTGACAGGTTGTTGCCCGTCCTACAGGTTTTCCTTTTTCTAAAACTATACTATTATAACATGACAAGAAGTTCTAGCCTTAAACAATAATATATGATGTCTAACATAATCTATTCAAATTTTTAGGTTTATCCAAAATACGTTTGTCCAATCTCATAGTATATTGAACAATATTACTAGAGAGGTAATTCTACCAAGCATGTAAATACCATCATGTATCCTCCATATATCATATGATATATCATGTTGTTGGTTATATTCCAAACATGTGAATATCTTAATCATGTATTCTCCTGAAAAATGAATACCCATTGAACTTTAGTAAAAACAAGAATGGTGTAAAAAGTTAACTCTTTCCACATACCAAAATCTCAAAAATTCAATATACTCAAACCATGATATAACTTTGTCCTTATATCAGTCATGAGCTCATTTCATTTTTTCATTATCGTTTCATTATTCGAATATCATATTATTTACAAAAATATTTCAATCAATTTTCATGGTTACTAGTTCCATATAATTATTGAAAACCAATACATAGATATTCCAAAATTCCACGATTCCATAAATGAGATTTCATGATACTATTTTGAAATCCCATTACATAAACACTTAATCATTACACAACATCATTGACATACTCCACATCAAAAATAGTGATTGCATTTGACTTCCCTTTATCCTTTTCCTTAAGAGGTTTCTCACGTTGATCATCATCAACCCTTGGATTAGGGCATTGATTACCATAATGCCCCATTTCCTTACACTTGATGCATCAAAGTGTTGGTGGAGCATTCTATGTAGTCTTTACATCATTAGAAACCTTTTTCCCATTACTTTGGCACTCAGCTGCTCGATGACCTTATTTTCCACACATGAAACATTTTCTAGTACCTATTAGACAATCTCCACCATGCTTCTTTCCACACTTTGAGCATAAATAAAAATTCATCTTCTTTTTACGATTGTTATTATATTTCTCCTTAAACGCCATCTTTCATTACTTGCCAAAACCATGAGATGGATATGTAACACCAACTTCCATTTCTACCTTGATATCACAACCCACAATTTATTCATAGCTACTGATTTCTCTTATATCTAATTCCCTTCAAAGTCTTGGTTTTAAGACACTGAAGAATCGATCAACTTTACTTTCTTGTTGGATGATAAAGCCAGATGCATACTTTGCAATCCTTGTAAAATTTTCTTCGTATATACAAATAGATTCATCATCCTTTTTCTTAATCTCAAGGAAATCCTTTTCCATATTTTTTCGAAGAGTACGAGGGAAGTACTTGTTCAAAAATATTTTCTTGAACTCATCCAATTCCATGGATTCAATTTCATCTTAGGGACTCGTATTCATAATTAGAGTCCACCATTGATCTGCTTCACCTTCTAAACGGTAAATATCCTAAATTTCTTTTTCATGTTCCGAATAGAGAAGTATGGAAAATATCTTCTCAATGGTACTGATCCATTTTTCAGAAAAAAGGGGATCAGAAGACCCACTAAAAGAAGGTGGACGTTGCCTCATGAAGGACTCAATAGAATATTGTTCCCTTCCCTGCTCATTTGGAAGTTCAGAATGATTCGTATCATGTGTAAGTATAGCAATATGATTTTTCACTCCATATCCCATGAAATTGGTTTGTTCAGGATGACAATCATTTCATTTTCCATTATATTGATCAACACGGTTCATTCGGGTTCCAGCCATCGTCTAAAACCCAAAAAGAATAGCGTGAGAGGAAAAAATCATGCTAGGGAAAAAACATAATAAAGGGTGAGTACCTTAAATATTTGACATAGTAGGATTAATTATAAGATAGTTACCGTAACTCTAGGAATATAACCTATACTTATACATAAACTTATGGATATCCCAAGACATACCTCATAAATATCTCTAGGGATCTCACAAAATTTTTCGCATCCATGATTCCAAAGGTTGACTAAACCTTTCCTATGATACCAACTGTAGAGACCCAAAGCATGAAGTACATAGACATTACATTACTTTTTCGGGATACTTAATACATTAAAAAAAACACACATGGACCGTAATAGTTTAGTGTCTTTAGAAACTCAAAAAATAATATTCTAATCGTGGTGAATGATCTTTAACATCTCCCATAAAGATCTTCGCCTTTTGTTTTCTTACCTAAAACCTTTATTTATATCTTGGGGAAAAGAAAACATATAAAGGGAGTGATAAAATGCTCAGTAAGGGTAAGAATGGATAAAATAAAACAAGCCATATACATTTGAACTTCAAATCATGAATATAACATTTACACATCAAAATATTGAGTTGTGAAATAAATCTTGGCAGTACGTAAGGCATAGGTCATAAAGGAACATTAATCATGACAAAATAGCATGGTAATAAAACATTTAATTGTGTAAAACCATTAATCACATGGTATGATTTCTATAGTAGCCAAGTCATTGCTTCCAAGACCATCATAGTAGACAAATTATCTTTTGAAATCGATTTCACTCCTCATTCCAGTCATGTATCACTGAACCGTATTAACTTACCATTCCACTCTTATCTATCTCATAAGATATAAATCTTTACCCAATTCATTGGAGGGAGATATAGGTCCCACCCATCTCATAATGATACCATTCATATGTGTTCCAAAAGATCATAAATCATACATCATATCATTACCCATGTAATAAAAATGGGATTCTTAAACATCATGACATCATAACATAATCCATATAAGATAAAAGGACATCATAAAAATAATTCCATCATAACATAATCAAATAAATGTAATAATTGGGATTACAAAAGAATCCTATATTATCTTAGATGGAACATAATTTTGAAAAAACACTTGAACTCCATTCTTGAGGAAAATGTCCTTTCTACTTCAAAAACATTTTTCCTTTCTTACCATGTCATACATTTTTAAACTAAAAGAAGTTGATTAAAAATAAACAAGAAAACTTATAAAGGGAGCTTCATGTGAATAGTGTTCTAAAAATATATTCAGGCCGTATAAGTTAAAGAAAAACATTCTTCTCATACTTTGGCCGGAAAAGTCAAAAAAGTACCTCGTACTAAAAACAAAAAAATATTTCTTTCATATGTTTTACTAAAAACTCACCGAAGGCTAAAATTGGATTTAAAAAATTTTAGGAGGATAGAAATAATATTACATATTTAGGAAACATGGATGTGGATGATAAAGATTCCCCAATAAATTCTAATGTATAAACACTCTCGGATAAATATGAGATTACTGGATTTTCCCTTACCTTAGCTCTGATTTGCTTCATACGTGTCTGAACCTCCTCTTCTTTGAAGTGCTTCTTCTAAACATCCTCTTAGGGAACTAAAGATGGACTTTGAAGAAGACCTAGACCTCTAGGATGTTTCTAGGGATGTGGAGAAGAGAAATTTTTAGGGGTTCACCAAGCTTTATGGCTCAAAGTTGTGTGAAGAGAAGAGGGAAGGGGTGCCCTTTTTATAAGGGAGGAGAGGGGCACCTTTGGAAAAACATAAATTATTATTTTATTATAAAGTTGAATTTGGTTTATAATAGCTCCAAATTGAATTATTTAGAAGCTAAAGTGGGTATGGGTATAAATCCTCTCAACCAATAGGTTTTATACATGTTTATATTACTATTTTAACCTAATCATTTAGAATTAACTCTAAGTTAAATAAATTAACTTTTACCATGTCTTCTTGTTTTCATATACTATATTGTTAAAAAATATACGATAACAATCCAAACGAACCCCAAGTGGTTTATTACAAATATATATAACCTTACCTAAATCATTTTTCCAACACATAGATTTTTAAGAATATGATAACAATTAATAATATAATATTTGTTATAAAAACTATTTTGTGTAAATTTTGACATTATTTGGTAATTGATTTTTGTGAAAATCATTAAAACATTATTAGTTCGAAAAAATTTATTTTTATCAATACTGACATGTCATATTAACCTATAAAATTAGTGGAATTCATTAAAAGTATAAAATTACATTTATTTGGGTATTTATAATATCAATTATGTTAATATTAATTAATAAGGTAATTACTACATCATCATTGTGTCATAAATAAATTATATTATTTAATGTCTAAAAATTATAAATAAAATACAATTATTTAGGAAATATTTTTATCTTTCTATTGAATATTTATAGTTGAATATATCTTATGTATAACCCTACCTTAATAATGCATTAGTTATTAAACATTGATTTTATCTATTTTAACTCTTCTTTAAATAAAATAATAATAAATGTCCTAATCTAATCCAAGTGGACATAAGTGGTAATATCTTATTCCAAAGGGTTTTTTGGTCTAATTAAACTTATCCAATAGAATTAGTACATGTGTTAAGGTAATAATAATATCATTTTTACCCTTAATTACCATATTTACTTTTATCCGTGGTAAATAAAAGTAAAAAGTTATTATTCACCAAAAATTATTTTTATCTTATTAAACCAAATTTTACTCCTTGATATTAACCGTGTATCTCGGATTTTCTAAATTCCACTCACAAAGGAGGTAAAATTATGTTTTTTGTAAATTTTCAAATTCACATAGAAGGTGGGTAAAAGACAGTGAAAAGTTCTATACAATTTTTATATATCTGAAATTATTATAAAAAGACTCAAATGAATTAAATTGAACTTATATATGTATTATGTATCAATTTTGACATTAAATAATTTTAATTAAATTAAATAATTATTTAAATAAAAAGTCGGTTTTTAAATAGTAACCCAGTGTTTTCACTATTAATCAAAAATTGAATGTTTTCAGAAAAATTCAAAAAAATCACCCTATGTTAATTTCGATATTCCAAATCCAAAAATGAGGTCCATTTTGAAAGATAAAGGTTATAAAATTTCAAAAAGTGGGTATTACTATTCATTACCGTTATTTCATAATAATATTATAATAATATCTCGTTTAGTGAAACTTGGTATTGCGTACTACACACACTATCAAAGAAGGTCTTGATTGCATGTAATGGAAGCCAAGTCAGGGTTGCGTGTTCTGAAAGCTCCATTTGGTGTTGCGTATAACATAATAGAAACTTATTTCATTTATACATTAAACAAAATCTATACTTAATGTTGTGTAGAATAATATTCACAAAAAGATCATGAAATTGTGTGTCACACGAGCCAAGAATAGTGTTGCATATACTGCAAGCTAATACGGTGTTGTGTATAGAGAATGATAATCATGGTGTAGTGTAAAACAGAAGAAATGAAATAAATTAAAAAGAATATATCTTATAAAATCTAGGGGTGTTACAAGATATATTTTGAAAATTAATGTTAATTTATAAATTAGTATTGATATGAAATAATAGTTATGAAAGAAATAGATTTTGGTCACCCCATAGTTTATAAAATAATATATTATTGGAAACAATTTCAGAACATGGTTATAGAGGAAAATTAATTGAAATGAATACATTAAAACAAGTATTTAAAGTAAAAACCCATTTCAGAGCTCCTATATAGATTTATATATTCTATAAATATATAAAATATTTTATTATTTATATAATTAGATAATAAAATTATTTATTTTCATTAAATTTTTATAACTTATTTCATTTAATTTCGTACATAAACTTCTTTATTTATTAAAACTGTTATGTTCATATTGTATGTTTTTGGGGGGTTTTGTTTATAACCATAAAAAATTACTAAATTGATTATGGTATAGGGTTCATGGTTCAATTTATAGTATAATGTGAAAAATTTCATTATTATAATATTATTACACTAAATATAGTTTTAATACCAAAAATATAATATGGTAATTAAAAGGGAATCATGTTGATTATCCTAAACTATACATTTTATACACAAGTGAATGTTATTTTCATTTTTCTAATAAGTTTAAAATAAAAAAACATAGCTAATATTTAAAATTTTAAGAATCATAATTTTTTTAAAAGTTTAATTTAATAATTATTTTGGACCTTATGAAAAAAATAAAATGTGTAAAAGGAATATGTATTAGATCACTTTAGAGAGGTGATATTTTAGACGAACTCATGATTGATGTTATCATTTTCCATTATATGGTGGAAGAAAATGTAACTATTTTATTATATTTAAATAATCATAGTTATGTTATGAATTTAATATATATATATATATATATTCATTTGAAACATCATTTTATCCATATTTAAGATCCAGTGATGAAAAATATATCTCATCTCTTTATTAAAGTGGTATTTCAAAAAATACAAAAGTGTGAGGTTTACATTTCACGAAGGATTGATATGTAGATGGAAAATATATTACAAAATTTTCATAAAATTAAAATATATTGAGAATCATGTTGTAATTATTTTATAATGGTTTACGAATATTTGATTGAGTTATTAGAAATAAATATGAATCAATCATTTACCATTTATGCCTATTCTTTGGAAACCATCCTAAGACATACAACATAATCCTTCATAGATTTTTCTTTTACTAATTCCTACTCCTATAAATCTTTGGATGATATTTTGGAAGGGTATTGTGTATGGATTGGTGGAGTTAAACAGCCAAAAATACTTCAAAACTTGATGATATGTTGTCTCATTTATTAGTGAGATGGGTGTAACACTTATAAATAATTTAATACATTAAACATTATATACATTATTCTATTGGTCATGTTAATCCCAATATAAAAAATCAATCAAAATTACTAGATAGGAATTAAATAAACTAAAAAATTCATAATTTCCTTATTTTAGTGGTATTTGATTCCTTATACGATAGATTAACCCCCTTGTTAACCCTATCAGATTTTACTATGGTGATAACATTTTTCCATGGTAACAAATCATTATGAGTAATAATTAAATTGAAAAAAATTACCAACTTTGAACCTCAATATTCCAAATTATAAATCCATTTATAAATTTTATAACATTCTATGTAAAAGATTGTAATTTTATCATAATAATGAAAACTAAAATGAAATGATATATTAGAAAAAATCTCTTTTAATAAAAATATATTTTATATCGAAATGAAATATAATTTTTATTACACTAGAGCTAAAAGGTTAAATATTATTCAATTGGAAATTATTTATATTTAAAAAATCCTAATGTTATGTTATTTTTTAAATACATTAAAATGAATGGCCAAATAAATATAAATCATTATGTATATTATTTATAAGAAAATCAATATTTTCATAAAAATGTAAAAAAATCTCACTAAGATATATTTTATAAGATGAATAGAAAAATTTATCAATTTTTCATATTCATTTTCTAAAATTACTATTTTCACTCTTTTTATATCTATAAAATCCATTGAAAAACAATTTAGATAAATTAAATGTTTATTATTTCAAATGAAAGATAATGTAATGTAATTTAAAAAACTATGGAAAATATGAATACTTAAAATGAACAATATTCAACAATAAGAATTATTATTTTTTAATTAACTCAATGTTCACATTATGAATTATCCACAATTCTATCTGATTCCATATTTTTTAAGATTTTTAAAAATATTTTACAAAGAACCCATAGGTTCCAATAGAATTTTGATTTTTTTGGGGTTTTAATAAATTAAAAATTATATTAATATTAAATATATGTAATTCCAAATTCATTTTGATAAACTCATATGAACAAAATAATAGTTTGTGTATGTTTTTTAACATTCACAAATAACATCATTATACGAAAAAATATTTCATGAATAATTTCTAGATAAGAACATTGTAGTAGTATCACCAATTATAGGGTCAAATAAATTATCATTATGGAAATTTAATGTGTTTTCTTCAAAAAGAAACATCATCTCACATTATATATATAAATAATCATTTTAATCATAATTTGAGCTAAAATATCTAAACTATTCATCTACATTCTCTAAGTGAGTTCTTATTTATAATTTATATATTTTATCAAATTTAATATTGAAATATTCTTCAACTAAAAATGTTATATTTTTTTAGGATCAATATGGTTTATAATCAGTTGAGTATATAGGGAAGGTACCATCATATGATTTTTAATCAATATTTTCAATGAAATAGTTTCTTACTAAGAATGTATACCTTGCACCAAAATACTCTAATGTAATCAATTCAAGTATTTTAACATGAATAGAGTTCATAAAGTGTTTTATTTATGAATGATATAAAGAAATTCAAATTGAATCGTGAAACAAATATTTAACATGATTTTCTAATAAATAATTTGTAATTGAATACTCATTTAAAATTTTCAAGGAAATTTATTGAAACATCCAAATTTTATGTTATAAAACCACATTGTTTTCAAAATATATAAGGAGAATAAAAATTAACATTTAACCCATAATCATTACAGAGTATATTAAATTATGAATTTCATCAATAACTTTTCTATCACATTGAATTGATAATATTATATAATAATTTTCAATTTGTCCGAATTTAATGTAGGTAATAAATTTAAATAAGGACTCAGGATTCTGTGCATGCAAATAAGTCAATGTAATTCTAATATTGTCCTATGAAAATGTAATAACATCAAATTTTTCTTGATTACTAGCAGTTTCCTTGGGGATAATTTTATTCAAATGTAAAAGTTATGGTATTTTTGTTTCGACCTCTCCCCTAGGGCCCAATCCATTACAACCCCAAGCCTATCTTATATAGTATAAGGGTTGGTGACTAGCACTAAAAAGGCATATGCAAAAAAGGGAAGGCATTGGATTTAATCTTGTGCACCCATAGACGGGGTGTACCACACCAAGCATATGAAATAAGAAAGAAACATAGTACAACCACCAAAAAGTACCATCGCTAAGAGTGATGTGTGTAAAATGAATATAAAGCGGTCCAAATACAAGCCCAGCAGAATGGAAATTACCAAAAAGAAAGTAGAAGAACCAGAGGTCATTATCCAAGCATCCTACCTTAATGGTAGGTACAAAAGTCTGTTAGATGCCACTACAACACATAAAGTCTCTTGATCCACCTCAGAGAACCATCTATCCCTTTCTCACCATGTCCCAGTCAAAAATGTCCATCATTTGAAAACGACACACGAGGTATGAGAGATGCTCATGCAAGGTTGAGTATAACAATACTCAGTAGGCATCCGGACACCCCTAAAGGTATCTCAGATATCCACAAAGGAAGACACCACAATAGAAATACCATAGTGGTAATACCACCATGAAAGATCTCAAAAACATTACACAAAGTAAAAGACAACATATTCTAGGTAAAAATATAAATACAGAAGTATAGATGATTAGTTATAAAGATATATAATCTTATTCTACTGAGTTTCTCTGCTGATGATCAACAGAGGGATGCTAGGTGCTGATCCACACAGGGTCGCTAGGTGCTTATCCACATAGGGTTTCACTATAAAGATCCACACAGGGTCCCAAGGTGTTGATCCACACATGGTCCGTTGTTTATGATCCACACATGGTCTCTATATTCTGATCCACACATGGTCGCTAGTCTGATCATCCACATAGGGTAGCTAGTAAGCTAATCAACAAAGGGTATCTATTCATTCTTCACATCATAGCCAGCCACTGGATTCCTACACATTTCCCATTTGACTTCTAGAGGATCATCTCCTCAATCCATAGGTCATACCTTAACCACCAATAAGTCCCACAAAATGTATCCCAAATGACAATCTTTTAATAAGGGTCCCAACAAAATAGACAGTGTGTCGATCGGATTCTTGGTCTGTAAGATATGGTATTTTTTGTAAAAAGGGCATGATTGGATTTGAGTCCAATCCATCACTTCTCTTTGACAAAACCCCCCAAAAATCAAGAATAGTATCTCAAGTGGGTTGCCTTGTCACAAGGGTCCCCACACAACTGACAACGCATCAATAAGATTCCCAGTTTGAGAGATATAGGTGTTTTAGTGAAACATTGGCTGATCGGGTCCAGTTCTAGTCCATTGTGATCTAACCAACCCACCCCGGTGTAGATCTAGCCTAATATGTTTTGGCCCATTGGAATGTGGGTATGGACTGCTATAGTGGGTCAGTTCCTCCATACGGCTACCGCACAACCACATCTGGTCTTCAGCACACGTGGCCAATATATCCCAATCGAGGCCTCCACATAACTGACAGACCAATTCTGGGGGTTCACTTGGTCAAAACTATGCCGGTGTGGCATCGTGGGACTCCAGTGTCATGGTCGTGGAGGTCGTGGCCTCCATCTCTCTCTCTTCCATCCCGGACGTGGTCCATAACTTCCACGCGACGCTGGTCAGTGCCACACTTGCATGCCGCCGTGACCGCGGGTCGTGACCCTCAGCTGTCGCGGCACACTGATGGGTGCACTGCCTCCCTCCACCTATAGCTACCCCCATATTCTAATGAAAGCTGCCAACGGCACCTTCAGTTTCTTCTAAAGGCCGCCAGAGTTTCTCTAGGGTCCCATTTCTCGAAATGTCTGTGCTTACATGATCGGAAGGATTCTAGCTTCAGTGTGACGGCTTCGAAAATTTGTTTCCACCATCTTAAGAATTCATCCATGAATAACGCACATGCATAGGGGCTCAAGACTTTTTCCTGTCTTTACACACCCATTGTGTTGGATTTTTAAAAACATGGGGTGGTTCAGGAATTATCGTTCAATCAATATGATTGATAATTTAATCTTAGATAGAGAATTATCAAAAGAAGTCACCCTCCTGCAAGAATGAAGAATCTTCATATCAACCTATTCGTGGGTTAATCTAAATTTACATTTTTTTGAAAATAACATAGAAACATTAAATAGATCAAACCCCTAACTCATTTTATTTTTGTTTCTATTGAGTTATGTCCCTGAGGGTTCAAGAGGATGACGTCATTCGTCGCTTCCCGAAATCGTTCTTCGGGGTATGGAAAAGTCAATGACGTTTCTTTGGTATTCATCATTTTTGTTGGAGAGGAAACTCAAAGGAGGTTCATTATTGAATTGAATGTGGTTTTATTTCTTAACACTCTAACCTATTTTTTTAATAAAAATACAGACATCGCAATGTTTCTGTTACGCTGCGACATTGCATCATTACACTGATTCATTTAAGAAACAACGTAGTGGTTATGATTTCACAACAAGTGATTAAGGATCCAAATTTCATGTTCCTCATTTTCGCTTCATCGTTGCACCATAGTGAAGTCGTCCTCTGCACAACGGTTGAGAAATGATATAAAATAACATTTCAGTGTTCTATTAATATTTTTTCAAAATTATTAAAAAATTACTTTTCTATCCAACCCTTTTCGGATGATGTTAAGTATTTTAGAGGTGAATCATGAAATTCCGAGTTCAACAGTTCCATTTTATATTCAATCCTATCTGCAATCCAAAATTTAGAAATTCATGCTTGCACGTTTAATAAATGTCCATTAAAATAGGTTCAAAACTACATTCTGGGCACTCGAATCCTCGGAATCATGTGCCATCAAAGCCCACAGAATCAAAATAAATCTATATAACTAAAAAAATTACATATAAATTTCAAGACATTACATTCTCCCTACCTTAGGTATTTGCATCCCTAAAATCCAATACAAGGTCTAATCAAACAATTGGGGCACTAGGTATGAATATGAACCATCTGCTCCCATGTTCTCTCCTGGAGGTTCCCTTTTTTACACCGAACATGTACTATAAGAATCGATTTTCAATGACAGACCTGCTACTATTGATCTTCTAAATCCACTGGGAAATCTACAAAAGTCGCCATGTCTTCAATTTCCAGCACGCCCTAGTCGATGGTGGGTGATGGATCATTCATGTTTCTCCATATATAGGACACATGGAAAACATCATGCACCTGGTGAATTTGTGGAAGAAGAGCTAGGCAGTGTGCCCCCTCACTAATGCTGTTGAGAATCTGGAATGGCCTAATGAACCTTGGATATAACATGCCACCCCATCCAAATCTCCACAATCCCCTTTGGGGAGATTCAAAGGATAACATGGTCTCCTCCCTCAAACTCAAATGGTATCTGTCTCTTATCGGAATAAGACTTATTTTTTATCTATGAAGTACTCATATACTCCTAATTGATCTGAAACATTTTAGTGGTAGTAAGTACAATCTATAGACCCTTTAGTATTGACTCCCCTGGGTCTGTCCAGCATAGAAGTGATCTGCATGGATGCCTATAAAAGGCCTCAAATGGTTCCATGCCAATGGTGGAGGGGCATCTATTATTTATACAAACACCAATAGAGGTATATGGTTCTCACAACTGTGAACAAAATCAAAGACACAAGAATGATGAATATCCTCCAAATTCTTTATTTTTTGATCCGTATGACCATCTGTTTGTGGTTGAAAGGCGGTGTTCAAGCATTGATAAATTCTAAACGTCTCCTAAAACCCATTCCTCCACTGGGATGTAAAGAGTTCATCATGGTCTAATATGATCATTAATGGAAACCCCCTGAATCCTCACTATCATTTGGATGTAGAGCCACCCCAAGACCTCTGCTGATCCATTCTCTCTGTTTGGAAGGATGTGAGCCAACTTGGTGAGTTAGTCAATGATCACTGAGATAGAATCACGTTCCCTGGACGTTCATGGTAACCCCATCATGATGTACATGGATATATCATCCCACATCTATTCTAGTACCTCAAGTGGATGTTCCAATCCTATTGGGGCATGATTCTTAGCCATCACATGCTGACAAGTGATCCATCCTATATCAAACTCTACCACCATATTCTTCATCTCTAGCTACCAGTACTGACGTCGGATGTCCTGGAACATCTTCACCACACAAGGGTATACATACAAAGGGGATATATGGAAATACCAAAACACTTCATCCCCTAACATCATTGGTACTATGATTTGTCCTCTTTTAAGAATCCAGTTCTTATTTTTGAGGTATGGGTTTCTTCTTTTCTCCTCTCCTTAAGTGTTTTTAAGAAAATATGGAAAATATGGGAAAATCCTAAATTTTGAATGTACACACCATGTACTTTGTCCACACGTCGTGTACTCATGGCTGTGTAGGATGCGTACACAGGGCGTGTGGCCATGTCGGTGAGGAAGGGTGTATGAACCAAATACATGCCGTGTAGTGGTCCCTTACATGTTGTCTAGTCATGTCGGCAGTAGAACAGTGCCACGCTGGCGGGAAGCCACCAAATGAAAATTTTTAAAATGGAATGTACATGCCGTGTACTTGGAAATACATGACATGTACTTTGTTTTTTCGGCTTAAAACAGGCAGTAGCCTCTTCATTTGGAAGAGGAGGCATTTTATCCATTTTGTAGCAAAAGGAGGAGGCCGAACCTTTGAAGATCATCTGGGCGCACATCGGGAATCTGTTTCCACCTCGGACGGTCTTGTTGGAACTGCACGTGAAAGGGCTTCCTTCTCCTGGTGTTTTTCTTACCAATTCTTCTCCTAACACATGTTATTTGGGTTTGAACGATTTATCTTTTACCTCAGATCTACGTCATATATGGGCATTTCTGGGATCGACGATCATGTATAGTGCTCGTTGGTGTATAAGGTAGGTGGCTTGATTTTAATTTTTCCAACTGTTGTGTGTTTTGTGCATTTTGTTTCCATGATACCA
Organism: Viscum album; assembly: GCA_963277665.1. Classification (NCBI taxonomy): domain Eukaryota; kingdom Viridiplantae; phylum Streptophyta; class Magnoliopsida; order Santalales; family Viscaceae; genus Viscum; species Viscum album. The sequence goes on from OY728128.1 coordinate 476,662,981, forward strand.
TGTTGGGGTGTCGTACAGCTGTGTCCATTGCTATAATAACCACCTAGAATTGAATAGGTGATTAGTTGTGATATTAAAATGCTGGTTGGGATCATTGTTTGGATCTGAAACCTCCCCAGGGGTGTGTTCCTTTGTTTAGTCGTTTGGCCAGGATACCTGAGGGTATGCCATGTGTAAATTATGCATTACTTTTTCCTTGAGAGGAATTGTATTTAAATTTCATGTTTATATGTTGGGCACGGACCGGTTACTTGTTCCTCAGGGCAGTGTTTTACTGTATCCTGAGGGCGTGACTGTTTTACCCTGAGGGCAATGTACTATTTCTCCTAAGGGAATCCTTTCATGCCTGACGGCTTGACTTCTATGCCTGGGGGTGACACTTCATACACCTGAGAGAAATTTATGTTTCGGCCTGAGGGAAATACATGCAGGTGGGATTTTGTTTACCCAAGGGCATGGTTTTACTTGTCTGAGGACGTGGATTTTTTACATAGAAATGCACGGTGGTGATTTCTAATATTAAATGGATTTAATAAATAATAAAATGGAAATTTAACTATTAAGTTATTTACTTTTGTGTACTGCTTACTTTATTACATTTTACTATTGCACACTGTTTTTCCATGCTTACACGCAGTTGGGCACGGGCCTTTGGTGGGTGCCTACGGAGATATATTTCGTACACCCTGTTTGGGACATGATTTTCTGCCCAAAAAGATTATGTTTCTACAGGTGTAGATAAGGGAAATGTCCCTTATACAGGTATTTGACTGTTGCTGGGGTGTAAGAGAGCATGGGACCGAGCATAGGCTCGCGATTCCACTGCCAGTTGTTTTAATTTGTTTTTATGTACTCTGCATTTTGTTGTACAGTATTGATGTATAACATGTTCTGGCTATTTTCTTAGAACATGATATATGTTGCATCATTATTTATATTCAGTTGGTTATATCTACTTCAATTGTTTATTTCCGTTGTGCATCAGTTATATATATTCTGGCTGCTTCCGCTGTTTGTTGTATGTTTTTCTTTCGTATTCCGCTGCGTTACACTTTGACAAATGAGGGCATAGTTTCCCCACTATCAGACCTCATCCCTCACTGCTAGTCAGCGGCCTCTGGAGTTTGCGGAAATGCGCTTGAGGTCATGTGGCGAACCGGGTTTGGGGCACCTATTGAGTGGCTCCCGGAACCGGGACATTACAAAGTGGTTTCAGAGTTAATTCTTTTCTTTGACTTACTATTTGGTGTCGTAGTCAAGGATAGGAAAAACGGTAGTTGGTAATAAGTTGTTCTTGGGCATAGCTAACCCGTGTACAGGGAAAAGCCAATTTACCTCGTATTGCAATTTTACTGATTTTGCAATTAACAGTTGATTTGATTTCACCGTTGGGTGACACACTTTTGATTGTGCTATTATATTTTTTCTATGGCTTCTAATTAGTTGCAACCCGATGAGATGAGGGTATGTCATCTCATGCATCATATAGGCACATACTATAAATCATATGTCACGTATAGTTTCCATGCCATGTAGGTGCATTATAATGTGCATGTTGTTTTCATAGTTGTTGTGCTAGAGAAGCATGTTGTTGTGATAGCTGCTCTGATAAAAAACCTGCTACATGATAGGGTAATTTTATTTGAGCCTGTTTATAGAATGGATGCCAAACATTGGTTTTTGGGGAGTATGGGTCCTCATTTATCGGAATTTTGTGGATCATTGTCTGTTTATGTTGTATAACACAGATAAGTTGTCAAAATGTTATTCGTGGGGAGTATGGGCCCTCACGTGTCCGAATTTGACACATAGGTGTTGTTTTTCTGTATTTTCTGGGTTCCGGAGAAGTTTCTGAGGCATACTATCTGGATTCCCAGTATACACGCTGTGTAGTACCATAAACACACTGTGTATGTCCTTCTGCACGGGATGAAAAATAAACTATTGAGTACACACCGTGTAGTCTCTTCCCATGTCACAAACCGTGTGGGCAGCGACACGGGGTAGGGAAAGGCGTAGGCGAACACGTCATGTAGCCTTTTGTACACGCCGTGTAGTGTTGACCCAGATTCCGCCCGTGTGACAGACAACACGGACGGAGGATACCTTGAGACATACACACCGTTTCCACTATGGAACACGCCGTGTAGTCTGACCTGGGGACCTGGCTGTGTAACTAACAACACAGGTCAGTGTAATCTTTTTGGATACATGTGGTGTGTCTATAGAACATGCCGTGTAGTGTGAGCCGTGTGTCCAGCCATGTAACTAACAACACGGGTTGGCGAAGCACGTCTAGTACACACTGTGTACCTGTGGGACAAGCCAGGTAGTGTCAAGCCGAGTAGTCGGACATGTCACAAATGACACAGGCAGTTTGAAAATTTCACCATACATGTTGTGTAGATGATTTACATGTCGTGTAGTTTTGTTCAACGGGAGCCGTGTGGATAAGCCGTGCAGAAGAACCAGGATAGGGGAAGGGAAGTCATGTATACACCGTGTAGTCAGTATACATGCCGTGTAGTCTTGGTTTACATGTTTTCAAATGCCTTCTACCTTTTGTTCCTTTTGTGTTTCATTGTTTTTTGTCTTTAATAATCTTGATCTAAGGCGTGTTTTTGACCTTGTAGTGTCATGCCGCCTAGATGACTGCATGTTGTTTTCCAGGAGAGCGGCAACGAGAATACTACAGAGATGGTGGGACATGGGCTAGCAGTTGATCCTCTAGTAGAGCCAGATGCAGCGCCAGCTGTTATACCAGAAATAGGCATGGAGGCACAGTTCCGTGAAGGCTTTATGCGGTTCATGCAGACCTTTCAGGGAGCACCGCAGGCTACCACATCTATGGCTGAGCTGACTCGTATTTTTCAGCAGTAGTATCCGCCTACTTTTTTAGGGGATGGCGGACCAAAGGACGCGGTGTCTTGACTGGGGACAATGTAGACTATTTTCGAGCATCTAGAGATACCTCCAGGGTGGAGGGTCAAGCTCGTGTCTTATATGTTGCGTGATTCCCCCATGAGGTGGTGGGATGTTACCACACAGTCAAAGCCTAACATGGACATGGCATGGGAAGATTTTCATGCAGTCTTCTATGATATCTTTTTCCCAGAGACGCTGAGGGCAGAGAGAGCTCGAGAGTTCATGAATCTGTATTAGGTCGCTATGTCAGTGATGGATTACTCTGCTCAGTTTATAGAGATTCAGCACTTGTCACCCGTTCTGGTGGGTGATGAGATGTTGAGAGCCAGGCGCTTCGAGGATGGTCTTCGTTATGACATCCGAGCACTGGAGAATGTTTTCAGGTTACCTAATGTAAATGCTATTGTGAACCAGGCACTGATTACAGAGAGGAACCTGCGCGAAGCTAGTGGTGTTGGCCAGGGCGGTTCATCACCAGTTACTAGTACTATTTTTATTGGAAAGAGGAAGAGACAGATGGACGTCTCTCAGGGCAGTAGCACCAGCTAGGTAGATTCTTTTGGTGGCTCGTTCAAGTGCTACCAGTGTGGTAGAGAGGGGAACAAGAGACCGCAGTGTCCACAAGACCCAGTGGAGTGCCGATCTTACGAAAAGATGGGTCATAAGCAGTGCTTTTGTAGGTTGCTTCTACCAGTGGATATTGAGAGGTGTTATGTGAAGACTCTGTGAGCGGGAGCAGGACAAACGGCTTCTTACTAGTCGGGGAACTGGAATACGTCAGGGCATGCAAGCAGAGATGGTGGTCATGTTCGTGGTAGCCAGACACTAGGATCTTAGAGGCAGCAAGGTAGGACAGCTCAGGATAGCCAGGCTATGTCACAGGGCCGCATCACTGGGCAGGCATATGCAATGAAACAGACCCAGCAGCAGCAGGATCCCAGACCTTCTACAGTCAGAGGTACTATTCTAGTAGATTCTATTTTATCTTCGGTACTTTTCGATACGGGTGCTACACATAGTTTCATATCTGTGCCCATTGTATAGAGCCTTGGGCACTGTGTTTCTACTTCTTATGATATCATGACACTAGACACTCTGTTGGGGACTAGAACAGCTGGTGTGCATCAGTGTAAGGAGTTCCCCCTTGAGGTTGGTGGGTGTCACTTCCTTTGGGACCTCTATATCTTAGAGATGATATCTTATGATGTCATTCTCGGGATGGACTTGTTGGTTCCCTTTCGAGCCCTTGTAGACTGCTATCGTCGTAGGGTGCATTTCACGTCACCAGAGGGTGGAGAGTATCTATACAAGGGTGAATGAGATGTTCAGGCGAGTCGAGCTATACCAGAGCATCATTGGCGAGGTGGTGTCACTGCCCAGATTGTGAACCTATATCTATATTATCAGGGGACTTTTCAGAAGGATTTCCCTCCAGTGGTTGATCGTTTCAGGTATGTCTTCCCAGAATACTTTTCAGGTCTTCCTCCAGAGCGTGAGGTGGATTTCTCTATCGAGCTTGTGCCAGGGGAAGCACTGGTGTCCATTCCTCCTTATAGGATGGCTACGCCTAAGTTTCAAGAGATCAAGAGGAAGTTAGAGGAGTTGTAGGAAAAGGGTTTTATCCGACCTGATACTTCTCCTTGGGGTTCTTCGGTCCTTTTTGCGAAGAAGACATCTGTTACCCTTAGACTCTGTGGGGATTATCGGAATCTGAACCAGTTGACGGTTAAGAACTGATATCCTTTTCCAAGGAATGATGATATTTTTGATCAACTTCGTGGAGAACGAGTGTTCTCGAATATTGACTTGAGGTCAGGACATCATCAGCTGCGTGTGAGACCATCAGATACACCGCTTACAGCTTTTCAGAGTAGATGTGGTCTGTACGAGTACTTGGTTATGCCGTTTGGACTCACGAATGCGCCAGCAGTTTTCATGGCTCTCATGAATCGTGTTTTCCATCCTTATTTGGATTCATTTGAGGTATTATTCGTGGATGAAATCTTGGTGTACTTTCACACTCGACATTACCATGCCACCCATCATTAGATTATATTGAGTACACTGAGAGAGGATTGGATTTATGATAAGCTCTCAAAGTGAAACTTTTGGATGGACCAGATTCACTTCCTGGGTCATTTCGTCTTAGCCGAAGGAGTTTTAGTTGAACCAGAGAAGGTGAGAGCAGTTGTTTCTTGGGAGCATCCTAAGAACGTGTGTGAGATACCGAGATTATTAGGGCAGGATGGTTACTACAGATGCTTCATACAGGACTTATCCCACTTAGCAGCGCCATTGATGTGTTTGACTAAGAAGGGTGTGACGTTCGTTTGGTCAGAAACATGCGAAACAGCCTTTCAGGATCTGAAAGGAAGGCTGGCATCAGTATTAACCCTGATACTTCCTGAGTAGGGGAAGAGCTATACAGCTTACTGTGATGCATCAAGAATTGTACTGGGAGCAGTGTTGATGCAGGGCGATCGATTAGTTGCATACGGGTCTCGGCAGTTGAGGCCACATGAGAGGAATTATCCGATGCACGATCTCGAGTTGGCTGTTGTTGTGCATGCGTTGCGCTGTTGGATACATTATCTTTTGAGATAGAATTTTGTGGTTTTCACCGACCACAAAAGCCTCAAGTATATCTTCACTCAGTATGACCTAAATTTGAGGTAGAGAAGGTGGGTCGAGTACCTACAATCCTTTGATTTTGAGCGTTTCTATACACCTGGTAAAGGTAATGTAGTAGCTAATGCACTGAGCAGGATGACTCAGATCCAGGAAGTGCAGGAGGCCAGGGGTGAGTGGAAGCTTATGGCTTTGTTCTCTGAGATGCATTTGGAGATGCATGACAGTCAGGGGAAAACATATCTTTCATCTTTAGCTGTGACTTCTCACTCCTGTATAGAGTGAGGATGAGACAACTATCTGATCTAGAAGGCGTAGTTCTACGGGAGTCGGTGGCATGTGAGGACCCTCCTACTGGTTAGATGATAGGTAGTGACGAGGATTTGCATTTCCATGGATGAGTGTGGGTTCCAGGGGATATACGTGAGGAGATGATGCGGGAATTTCATGCTTCATCCTGGGCAGTTCATACCGACATTACCAATATGTACCGTGACTTGATACGTCAGTACTGGTGGCCAGGTATGAAGAGAGATGTTGTGGGTCTTGTTACGAGGTGTTCTTCCTATCAGCAGGTGAAGGCGGAGCATCAGAGGCCAGCCAGGCTGTTACAGCTGCTACCCATTCCGGAGTGAAAATGGGATGATTTCGCGATGGATTTCATGACGGGATTTCCGAGGTCACCTAGAGGCAATGATGCCATGTGGGTTGTTGTGGACAGACTCACGAAGGTAGCTCACTTTTTTCCGATCAAGGAGACCTTTGGTGTTGGCAGGATTAGAAAGATGTATATCTGTGATGTTGTATGTGTTCATGGGGTCACTCGTTCTATTGTTTCAGATAGGTACTCCAGTTTTACGTCTCGTTTCTGGTAGAGTTTTTAGAGGGCACTGGGTACACAGGTGCTTCTGAGCACAGCTTACCACCCTCAGACCGATGGCCAGTGAGAGTGTACGATTCAGGTGCTTGAGGACATGCTGCAAGCATGCGTCCTAGACTTTGGGGGATCTTGGGAGAAGCATATACCCACAGTCAAGTTTTACTACAATAATTGTTTTCAGGAAATAATTGAGATGACACCTTACGAGGATTTATATGATAGGCCATACTGATCACCTTTTTGCTGGTTAGAGGTGTGTGAGGTAGCTTTACTGGGACCACATCTCGTGCAGGAGACATCAGAGCAGGTCTAGTTGATTCAGAAGCGGATGGATTCCGCGCAGTCTCGTCAGAAATCTTATGCTGATCACCGCAGACGAGCTTTGGAGTTCATGGTCGGGGATCAGGTTTTATTGCATGTTTCACTGAGGCTGGGACACAGACGGATCAGGAGACAGGGTAAACATTCACTGAGGTATGTGGGGTCATTTTATATTCTGGAGAGTGTCGGGCTAGTTGCCTATCAGTTGTAGTTACCGCAGCGGTACCGAGCCGTGCACGACGTCTTCCATGTATCTCAGTTACGCCGCAATCATTCAGACCTGTCTCACATCCTTCAGCCCGATGAGGTTGAGCTTCAGGTTGATACGTCCTTTGAGGAGAATCTGATTCGTATCATTGACTGCAGCACGAAGGATCTTCGAGGTCGGTCCGTTCCTCTTGTACGGGTGCTATGGTAGCATGGCCGAGTGCAGGACGAATCCTGGGAGCAGGAGAACGACGTACGTGCTCAGTGGCCAAAGTTGTTCACGACTACATCTTCTCCATAATTGGAAGGGAAATTTGGGGACAAATTGCTATTAGGGGGGATGTTTGTAAGAACCCGGTTCTTATTTTTAAGGTACGTGTTTCTTCTTTTCTCCTTTCCTTATGTGTTTTTAAGAAAATATGGAAAATGGGGAAAATCCTAAATTTTGAAAGTACACACTGTGTACTTTGTCTACACGGCATGTACTCTTGGCCGTGTAGGATGAGTACATAGGGCGTGTGGCCATGTCGGCGATGAAGGGTGTTGGAACCAAATATACGCCATGTAGTGGTCCCTTACACGCCTCGTATTCAGTCAGCAGGCGAATAGTAAGGTGGTGGCCAGCTGTGAGACAACACATGTCGTGTACTAATGAAGACACGCCAGGTAGTAATGTCGGTAGGTGAACAGTGCCACGCTGGCGGGAAGCTGCCAAATGAATAGTTTAAAAATGGAAAGTACACGCAGTGTACTTGGAAATACACACTGTGTACTTTGTTTTTTCAGCTGAAAACTGGTAGTAGCCTCCTCATTGGGTAGAGGAGGCCTTTGATCCGTTTTGGATCCGAAGGAGGAGGCCGAACCTCCGAGGATCCACCGGGCGCACGTCGGGAATCTATTTGCGCCTCGGACTGCCTCGTTGGAACTGTACGAGTAAGGGATTCCTTCTCCTGGTGTGTTTCTTACCAATTCTTCCCCTAACATAATTTATTTGGGTTTGAATGATTTATCTATTACCTTAGATCTACGTCATATTTGGGAATTTATGGGATCGACGATCGTGTATAGTGCTCGTTGGTGTATAAGGTAGGTGGATTGTTGTTAATTTTTCCAATTGTCATGTGTTTTGTGCGTTTTTGTGCCCTGAACCCATGTTGGGGTGTCTTGTAGCTGAGTCCATTGCTATAATAACCCCCATGAATTGAATAGGTGATTAATTGTGATATTAAAATGCTGGTTGGGATTGTTGTTTGGATCCGAAACCACCCCAGGTGTGTATTCCTCTATTTTTCCGTTTGGCCAGGATACCTGAGGCTATGCCATGTTTAAATTATGCATTACTTTTTCCTTGAGATGAGTTGTATTTAAATTGCATGTTTATATGTTGGGCACAACCCGGTTACTTGTGCTTGAGGGCAGTGTTTACTATAGCCAGAGGGTGTGACTGTTTTAGCCTGAGGGAAACGTACTATTTTTCCTGAGGGAACCCTTTTGTGCCTGAGGGATTAACTTATGTGCCTGAGGGCGAAACTTCGTACGACTGAGGGGAATTTCTATTTCGGCCTAAGGGAAATACCTGTTGGTTGGATTCTGTTTACCTGAGGGTAAGGTTTTACTTGTCTGAGGACGTGGATTGTTTACTTAGAAATGCACTGTAGTGATATCTAATACTAAATGGATTAAATGAATAATAAAATGGAAATTTAATTGTTATGTTAGTTACTTTTTTGTATGGCTTACTTTATTGAATTTTACTATTACACACTGTTTTTGAATGTTTACACGGAGTTGGGCACAGGCCTTTGGTGGGTGCCTACTGAGATATATTTCTCACACCTAGTTTGGGCCATGCTGTTCGGCCCAAAAAGATTACGTTTTTGCAGGTGTAGATAAGGGAAAGGGCCCTTATATAGGTACTTGACTGCTACTGGGGTGTAGGAGAGCATGGGACCGAGCATTGGCTTGCGATGCCACTTCCAGTTGTTTTACTTTGTTTTGATGTACTCTGAATTTTATTGTACTGTATTGATTTAATGCATGTTCTGGCTATTTTCATAGAACATGAGACATGTTGCATCATTATTTAAATACAGTTGGTTATATCTACTATAGTTGTTTATTTCTGTTGTGCATCAGTTATATATATTGATGCTGCTTCCGCTGTTTTTTGTATGTTTTTCTTTCGTATTCCGATGTGCTACACTTTGACAAATGAGGGCATAATTTCACCACTATCAGACTTGTGCCCTCGCTGCTAGTCGGAAGCCTCTGGTGTTTGGAAAAAATGCGCTTGAGGTCACGTGGCGAACTGGGTTTGGGGCACCCATTGAGTGGTACTCAGAACCGGGACATTACACATTTGAAAAGGATTACATGCTCCCAATGTATCGAACATCTATTATGAGCCTATCCTGAGGATTTCTAAGCACGTCGAGCCTTATAGTCAACATCCACAAGACGTACCTCCTTAAACCAGTGAAGGAGTGGGGGAGTGACAGTCATAGATTGGAAGTATGTTGTTCCATCACAATCCATGAAGGATATCTTCATTGTGGAAATTTTCTTTTTCACCTCACTCAAAAGCTATAAACCAGACCTCCTTTTGAGTACGTCTACCACCACATTCCCATTCCCATGTGTATAGACTATATCAAAGTCATAGTCCTAGAAAACATCATCCAACACCAGTTTATCATGTTCAAGTCCTTCTATGAGAAGATATACTTGAGCCTCTTGTGGTCAGAGAGGACTGTAAACAATTCACCCATATTGTAGTTCTACCACATCTTAAAGGAAATGACCTAAGCTGATAATTCCAGGTCATGGGTCATGTAGTTATGCTCATGCTTCCTCAATTGTTGTGAGCCGTAGGTGATCACTACTCACTCCTGCATTTGGTTACAACCCATTATTGTCTCTCATGCATCACAGTAGACTACATACTCAATTCCATCTTCTGGTAGTCTCATGATTGGGGCACTCATCAGCCTCCACCTCACTTTATAGAATCTCTACTGGCACCACCCTATCGACATGCAGGGTTTTCCATTCCTTATCAAAGCGAAAAAGTATGCTTATACTCATTAAAATTAAGGTACGAACTTCAGATAGTGCCCAACCAACACTAATGAAACTATGAACCTCATTCAAACTATTAGGTGGATCCTGAGAAAACACTTCTTCTTTCATATCCCTATCCAACACATCTCGAGCCTCCAAGATGACGTGTCCCATGATGTGTTCTTCCCGAATCCAAAACATGAACTTTGAGAGGTTACCATAATTTTGGTTCTCTCAATGTGCATATAGGACTATCCTCAGGTGTGTAGCGTGCTCCTTATATGATGATGAGTACACCAATATTTCATCAATAAGGACTACCAAAAAATAATCATGGTAAAGATATAAGATCATATTCATGAATTCCATGAACTCTACTAGGGCATTCGTCACACTGAAAGGAATCACAGAAAACACATAGTGGATGTACCAGCTTCTAAAGGCCGTCTTCAGTATTTCCTCATCCCATACCCGGAGCCGATGAGTGCCTGATCTGAGGTTCATTTTCGGGAACCACCTTGCAATTTTTAGCTCATCGAAGAGGTCATCAATTATCAGTAGTGGAATCTTTTTCATCACAGCCACCTGGTTCAGGTACAGAATGTCCATGCAAAACCTCAAGATCATGTCTTCCTTCATGGAAATCAATACTGGGTCTTCCCATGGAGAATCATTGGGCCTTTTAAACCCCTTCTTCTACAAGTCCTCCAGGCGTACACTCAAATCATGAATCTCCATGGGTGCCATCCGATATGGCAATGTGGATATCTATGTCATCCCTAGATTCAAGTCAATGTAGATTTCTACCTCTCTACGAGGAGGTTGTCCTGGGATATATTCTAAAAATAAATCCTCATACTTCCCCACCACTACATGAAATTTACGAATACTCTTGTCAACTACACTGCTGGTGAGGCAATACAACTAGTGAGTGAGTGTTTGTACACTACCTTGATAAAGTCCATCCTGTGCTGCAATGGTTCCCTTCATCGAGGTGAAGGAAAACCTGGCCCCATCCTCACAGACACATTGCACTTTGTACCTAAAAAAATTGAACTGAGCATGGACTGTAGATAACCAGTCCCTACACAATATGACGTCGAATGGCTTTGATTCTACTACTATGAGATCCCAGCTGAAGCTCTTCCCTCCTCGAAAAAAACTCACAATACTAATACTATTGTGTATTCATCGAATCCCCACCCACATGAGTCTCTAATCGTAAGGATATAGTGAACGACTTCACTAAAATATACGAGCCACAAACGAGGTTCTTGGAATGGACATAGTGACTGGAACCATTGTCAGTGAGAAACATAGTTAAGGTGGACAATAAATTGATCATATTTCTAATCATTCTTGGAGTGTCGTGGTCATAGGCCTCCATCGCATGAGGATGGCCTCTCCACTATCTGCTAGCTCACCAGGCCCATGGTGGACCACATGGTGGAGGTGGTGGTAGTACCTTGATTCGTCATTCACTGCCTGCCAAACATCCCACTCCCCTACCACATCAGCCACCCTATAGACCTCATCATTTGAACCACTATCTCTATCTCAGCGGTACGTTTCCCAACTTTTGGACATCTATATGGGGAGTCAAACAATCACGATCCATTTTCATATGACTTACATTGAAGTGAGAAACTATAACCCTAACCTGACCTCCTCTACCTCGCGATCACTGCACCTCCGACCGTTTTTCCTGGGGTCAACCATTGGAAGGTCTCACCCACTTGGGATTCTACATCGTCTACCAACTACCTACAATAGAATACACAACCATGTGTCATCTGGTGGTGTGTTTCACCATCGTTTCTTGGTCAGTCAGGAATGTTCCTACTATTTGAGATCTCTCTAGCACAACATCTGGCATCGAGATGTTGAGTGAAACCATCGACTCCCAATTCTCCCATTGTAGTCCCTTCTAAAAAAAATCGGTCCCTAATGAAAGGTTCTCGTACCATGTCATTGGAGTAGTAGGAGAGGTCTGTAAACCTCGTTGAGTACTAATCCACAATCAGGCTACCGTTCTATCGGTGTAGTAGTTGTTGAATACACACTGAGCATTGTGTCCCGGGTACAAACTCTGCCTTAAATAGGCACTCAAAGTCCAGTATTGTAAGGGTTTCCTCCTCTCGTTTCTTGAGCGTCAGGCTCCACCATCCCCCAACCATGCCCTAAAAAGGATAGCATCTAGGACCGACATCTACTCTATACGTGTCTCTACTTTGAAAAAACTAGCATAACTTCCCCCAACCAATCCTCAACTCCCTGAGGATCTGTATTGCCTTGAATCCTTGGAGGTCTCTGTATCTAAAAATTGTGATGTGCACTCCATCAACACACATTTTCCATTTGGTTGATGGTAGCAACTTCTTCTCTACGCGTAGTGGTGATTCTGGTACACCACCCAATGGTTCTATCACTATAATCAGCCCATACACTAACACCACGTTAATTAGTGATCCATTTTCATGATCCTTCACTATAATCCTGGTTGGCTATCATTATGGATTCATCCTATAGAGAAACAGATGTGCCATGGTAACTAAGTTATACCCAGTGAGCTAAATCAAAATAGATCAAGGGGAAACATTTCAAAAACACATGCAACTAGTTTTTTCATGTACCAAGTAAAAAAATAGATCCCCAGGTCTTGGTGTACGCATTCGTCGGCCGCCACACCAACACTATACTCCCTAGACTAATGTACGAACTCAGGACACATAACTTTATTTCCCCCATTGAAAATAGAAACACATAGTTCTTCTAGTAGAACCGACTACCCTCTGATACCACTTTGTCATGACACGTCCCCCAGGTCCCATATTGTGACAACCCCAAGCCTGCCTTCTATAGGCCGGGGGCTGGTGACTAACACTATAAAAGAATATCCCATAAAGGGAAGGCACTGACTTTAAACATGTACACACATATATCGGAGGTATTATGCCATGAAGAACATAATTAAAATAAAAATAACTCGAAGACCCAAAAGTACCACCACTGAGAGTAAAGTGTGTAAGTTTAATGTAGAGGGGCCATAATATAACCCCAACCAAAAGGAATGTACAAAAAAGATGTATAGTCTCCAGAGGTCATTTTCCATGATTCCTACATGAAGGGTAGGTACAAAACTCTGCTATATTCCGCAATAGCACAACATGTCTATCGGTCAACCTTCATGAACTATCTAGCCAGGGTTTCCAATGTCCAAATCAAATATGTCCATCATCTTCACAAGACATAACAGGTTCGAGATACTCCCTTGCAGGGGTGAGTATAAAAAACTATGTAAGGACACTGAAACCCCCAAAGGTATCTCAAAAATATAAAAAGGAGTACTCCATAAAAGAAATACCACAGATGTAATACCTCCAATAATGATTTCAAACACATAGCTCAAAGTAAAAGACAACTCCCACTAGGTAAAAACGTTAGTATAGAAGAAAAAATGATTTGTTAGAAGTTATATCATGTTATTAGTTTCAGAGGATCTACTTTTTTTCTAATCCACATAGGTTCGCTAGTATATCGATCCACACAGGGACTCAATCCATTCTTCATGTAACAACCATCCACTTGATTCACACACTTAGCATGCTTGATTTCGAGAGGATTTAATCCTTAATAAATTGGTCCTTACTCAAACACCAATATGTCCCACATATAATAACCCAAAGTACTGTCTCTTCATTAGGGTCCCAACTCAATAGATAGCGCATTGATCGGACACCTGGTTTGTATGATATGAGCATTTTTTTAAAACGGCCTGGTCAGATTTGAGTCTGATGCAACATGGTTGTACTCCAACATACACCAAAAATCAGGTATTGTATCTCAAAATGATCTACTCATCGAAAGGGTCCCAAATCCACTTATGGATCGTGAATGAGATGTTTTTTTTTGAGAGATACATGTGTTTTATTGGAATGGGGGTCGTTCGGGTATAGGTCCGGTCCGGGACCGGTCCGTTATGCCGCCAATCCGGCCCGCCAGTTTTTCCCGACACACCATAGCTAGCTGGATCCTCCATCCGAACATGGATAAACTACATATTAGAAACCTAATTGTTCTGTAACTACATGTATATATCTAAGTAGTTAGATTATAGTTCATTAATGTGTTCTGAGTCAAAGTAGTTCCAATTTAGTTACATAAATGGCATACCTACAGCTGGTGAATACATTATTGTAAAAAAATTCCTATAATAGTTGATTCAAAATAATAATACCTAAATTTAGGAATAGTTTTGTCTTATAATATAATCGAATGAATAGTTGATCCCAAATTCAACACACAGTTGTTTTCCAAGGAAGAATATGTTCCCTAATTAAGAGAAATGGGTCACGGGGATCCTATTAAATGTTGTATGTTTAGTCATTTGAATATTGTGTGTTGAAATGATTGTTTGAATTTAAAAGTAAGGTTATCTTTATGGTGAGATGACCTGGTGTCAGTATATAGATAAATGGGCTTGCAATGGAAGGGAGGATAATGTGTGAGTTTGAAGCACCATTTCACTACTATTAGCTGCAAGAGAAGATTAGGGATTCTGGTTGTGGAAGACTGAATTATAGTATATAGAGTATCTTATAAGAGATTTCGAGGGATAACCAAATCTATCCAGAGGTAGTCAAAGATTTAAAGTAAATGGTGGAGTCGTCGAATTTAAACACTATCGGTAATCAGTAGAGAAATCGAATAAATTAAATATCCATAATCATCAGACATACTATTATATGTTGTTACGTTAGAAAATATTGCAGCGATGGATGGGAAGTGGTGGAATATGCATGGTAACCCAAGGATGGTAGGGTAGAATATAGAGGTCAAAGAAGGTGGATGAATATGGAGGCATGGAATTGTTTTAGAAGAAGAAAGGATAAATAATGATGATGATAGAACAAGGGAGAGATGAATTATAATTTCAAGGTAACTATGGGATGATAGGGTGGTAGATGGATATTAATGTTGGAGGAAGAAGATGGAGGTGATGAAACATAATGTCGACGACATTTCAGGGTAGTGCAGAGCTGGTACTCTAAATGGGATGGGTCAAAGAGATTTTGAAATGCGGATTTAAAAGGCATGGATCTATCGGGTGGTGACTCGTTAACTAGGATACACCCAAGATTTTTATATATAATAGATTTATTATATGAAATATTTATAGTATGGTTATATCTAGTTTATAACTATAAATATCTAATAGGTTCCTTGAGTTTTTTGAGCAAACATCCCACATAAAAATGAGTATAAAGCTTTTGAATGGGTTCCCTTGTTTAGTGATGTTGAAATACATGGTTTTGTCCTTATCATGTGACCTTAAAAGGTATGATGTTTTCCATTATATTGTGTCAAAATGTGTAGGTTGTGATTCATTTCACAAGGACATAAAGTAATCCCCACTAATGATCCCAATCCCAACATCATAAAAACCATTACCACCCTGGATGATGATAAATTCTAGATCACCCCACAAGGTGGCTGAAAATGAGATTCGTAATATATAACAACAATACTCATTATTTCACAATAATACATCATTAATTACATAATATTAAAAAATATATTACCTAGTATGTCAATATTTTTAATATATATTGTAATTATTTGCATTAATTAAAAAAATTTAAAAATAAAAACATGATTTTTTTAATAAAATCCTTAACATGATCGCACATAAAACGGCATGAGACAACCTAGGAAAATGGGTAATAAATGAGATGGAGATGAATCCTAGTAAACATGGCATAAAAATAATAAATGAATATATTTTATATAATATTATTATCAATATAAAATAATGGTAACATGAATAATAAGTCATGATATATCATGATAATCACAACATTGGAAATGATGCAAAAACATAAAACACTGCATCAGAAAAATCGGTCAATGATAACTAGAAAACATCCTGAAGGATAATTTCCATAAAGGAATCTGGTTCAAACCCAATAACAACATGATATATCATGTCACTAAATATTACTAAATTCATTGGAGAGTATTATAATTTCAGGTGCACCCATCTAATTCATTTCATTCTCATTGTTATGGGTTCCACAAAGATCATAATACGTTGAATCATTTATCATTAAATTTTATTCCATGAACATGGAGTGTGTAATACACACAAATATTTCACATGTTAATGAGTTATATGTGAATAAATGTGAAAATACTTGATAGGAAATCAGTACGGTATTCACTACCCAATTGATTTGGAATAAAAAATCACAGTGAAAATTTGATAGCATAATTGCATCATATAAAAATTCATAAAATGGGTTTATGAAAGAAAATTTTGTCACTAATCGTTTTAATATGATATTTAAAATAATAAAAACAAATAAATAAATGTCTAGTCATTAGGAAATTATAATCTAAGGCATTATAAAATAAATAAACATGAATAGATAAGAGAAGGTGAGAATCCCTTACTTTAGTGTGTGACTCCAAATAGTTGGGAGGAGCTGCTTGAGTGATTAGTGGCACCTTTAGAGGACTCTAGAGATGGTGTGGTAGACCGAGGACATGATATAATGATTAAAAATTGTATTTAATGGGATCATAGGTGGGATTATATAGGAAATGAGTGGGGATTTCATTATTATTTCGAAAAACGTTGGTTTTGGACTCTATATAACAAAAAAACAAAACAAAAAAAATTTATGGTTTTCCCATGTTTTCCAAAAATGGGAGTGATTTTTGTATTTTTTATGGCCATGCTCTGAACATAGTTAAATTATAACATTTCTTATTTAGAGGTGAGTCACACACTTAAAGAAATTATTTTAAAACATTAAAATATATCATTGGTTTTGGAGGATTCATAATGGAATTATAAAATTAATAAAATAAAATAAAAATATCTATATTTGAAAGAGAGTTTTATGTCATTTATAAATTTTATTGTATTTATTACATAATTTTTTGGTCATTATGATGTCATTATACACATTGTATAATTACATAGTATTTATTTTTTAACATCAAATTTGACTATTTCATAAAATTATAAAACTATTAAAATAGGATTATTCTGAAATCAAGATTAAAAAAATAGTAATCAGTTTATCTATATAATTTTCTAAAGATGTGAATTATCACCTGTAATATTATGTTGGCATTTAATATGAATTTTTTGTTTTTTTGACAATTATAGGTTTCAAGTCATTATAATAATTATATTTAAATTCATAAAAATTATATGATCTTATATATTTAAGGAAAAGTATTTAAGAAAATATTTTATTATATTATTATTTATTTCAAAAATCAGTTAATTCATCAAATTAGGTTCCTCAATCGATTTTTCATATTATAGAAACATGTTACTTGTGATTTTTTTTATCAAAGTAAAAATAATTTATAATGTAACAATAATAGGAAGAAATTATATCCATTTGTATATTAAAAATAATGTATATAATTATATCTGTACGTTTATGATACATATCCATTTAATATAGCAAAGAAATCCCTACAAATAAGTAGCATGTTGGTGAGACAATAATTGGGGGGTCGACATACATAGTTTGAGCTATGATCTCAATGATCGTGAACTTCTCTCATTAATGGATTCTCTCAAGCTTACATTGTTGGATCCAGACATTGGAATGGTCAATGAAAAATTCCAGTTATGATATCTCACTCATATGATCTAATAAATGGGCTTCACAGGGTAAATTCTTACATTTTGAGGCCATCACTTCGTATGTCTATATCAATTGGATTATCTAAAACCTTGTAATTGAAAATATTATAAGATCATTATTCATTGTATATATTATCAAAGAGAACTATGATTAATGGTAATTTAAATATGATAATATATAATAAATCCAAAAAATTTAATGTTTTTGAAATAACCTTATTTTTTAATAAGTCATTTAATTAAATTTCATGGGGAAATATATTTATAATTGATTTTATCATTACAATCATGCCCCTTAAGATGTTGAACCTTTGAAATCTTATCATCCCACATTAGAACAAATGGGGTTGACGCTACTTCATCACCACCACTGGATCCCATGTTTCTTCTTAAAACTTTTGGTTTCTCTTAAATACATTGACTAGGTGCATTTTATTATTTTTTATAACATTGTATCTATGGTATAATATCTTTTAAAAAAATCCTCATCAGAATGTCCATTTTCCAATTATACCACATCTAGATTGAGTACATTTTAGGGGTATGGTATGTACGTTCTTAAGAGGGATATAGGGATTACAACATGGACATGAGGTAGGTCAGGTGTGAGTTCAAGTTGGCAAGCCACCAATTTGAAGTGTTCAAGGATCTCAATGGGGATAATGTATCTTATAATAATCCCCCTATTATTTCAAAATATCATGATATTATTCCATAGAAATATACAGAGGAATACCATGTATCCAACATCAAACTCTATGTCTCATTACTTATTTTAGGCATATATATTTTCTCACTCTATGTAGAATTTCTGTGATATTGAATGGTCTTATCCTTTTCCACCTTTTCCTCATCCATTTGAAAAATAGAAATTTTTTCGCCAAAGTTTTCCTTGCATGAACGTGTTCGTAACATCTTCCCATAATGGTATTTATAATGATCCATTTGGATTCTCGAGTGGAAACTACTGTTGTTAATGAACTTGAACATGGGTATTTTTTGTACCATCATTGTTTCATGTCCCTAGAATATGAATCCAACATGAATTCCAATGTGTTAATAGTCCCCTTAGTTTGGACATCAATATTAGGATGATAGGCTATACTACAGTTCGACATAGTGATTAGAGTATGTGGTAGACTCTTCCAAAACCAGGAGGTGAATCTCCAATCTTGTTCTGATGCAATCGATAATGGTACTCCCTAAATCTCTAACACTTGTTTGATTTATATTTGTGAAATTTGATGCAATAATAAGTCCTTATGAATTGTGATAAAGTGATATAACTTTTAAATATAATACGTAACAATCAATAGCATTATTTCCCCATAATGTATTTGGATTTATAGTGAAATATTCCATGGTGATGTTTTCCCATTTCCATGTTTCTATGGCTAATGGTTTCATTATAACCTTAAAAATATTCCCCTTAACATGATTTACGAACATGTAATTTGATGTATTTTTTTAAAAATCCTACTCTATATTGTCCTAAAAATAGTTTTCTCAGAGATCTTGATACATCATTATGCTTCCTGTGTTAATGGAGAAAGTCAATCTATGTGATACATCCAATAGATCCTTTTTTTAACACAGGATTGGATGGTACAAGTAGTCATGATCCTAATCCTAAAACTCATTCTTCGTTATCATTTAACATAGATGATTTCTATTTCAATATGGATTCCACATTTTTCATAATTCCCAAACCATCGCTTTGAGAATATTGTATCCTCCCTCAAAGGGATTATTGGACAATCCTTTTTGAATTGATTGATGATGTTCCATCAACTATTATTCCAAGGTACATCATATATATATCTAAACGGATTGGATCCCTATCAATTCTCATAAATGATGAAATTGTCAGATCCTTTCTATTATTATCATATACAACTCTATTCCCTATCCCAGGATATTAGTGATTTGAGCAGTCATTCACCTTTATCAGCTCTTACCATTTTTTGTTGCGGTATATTTAGCTCTATTTGTCTGAATTTAAAGTTAATGACTTTCTATTCAAAATATATTTCAATATTCCCCACAATGAGATAACTCCACAATATATTTCGTTGAAATGTCACTGAAACCAACTCCAAAACATGCGTTGAGTAGTTCTAGTTGTGATCATTCAACTGACTTGATTAATAATATATGACTTTTTTATTCAGTAATAACACACATCCCAATCCCTTCTATTATGTATTTCATAATACAATGAATATTTCTCCACCTGTGGATAGTGTGAGTACAAGGGAAGGGATAAGTATTTTTTTATTTACCATGAATCTATCTTCACTCTCATCATTAAAAGACAAAATCATTCCATTCATTACTATCTTAGTTAAAAGGTTTGATAATCATGAATTTTTTTTCCAAATTCTAGGATAATACCCTATGTATCCGAGGAAACTGTGAATATTTTTCAAATATTATGGCCTCATCCATCAATCAATTTCTGTTGTAATTGATGGATCCTCAAATATCACATTGATAATGGTGATATTCCAAAAGAATTAGATTTCCATCCACCATAAATCACATTTATATTACATTTCTAAAAGGATATCATTTTTTAATGTATTTAGAAAATTACTATGGTGATCTTGGTTCTCATCCTAGATTTTAATGTATATTATAATATCATTAATAAATACTACTAGAAATTTTTATAGGTATTCAATAAACACTCAATTCATTAAATTTAGCAATATTTTTGGATAATCAGTAAGTCCAAAAATAATTACTATGAACTCATTGTTATCATAACATTTCCAAAATGTAGTGTTCGTGATATCTTTCTTCTTCATCCTTACTTGATAATATCATGATTGATGATACACCTTAGGGGAGTGTTGCACTGCACATACAAGATCAAATAAGTCATCAATCTATGGAAAACTATACTTGTTCTTAATCATGATCTTGTTAAATGTTAATCAATGAAATTGTACATTTCCCCATCCTTCTTATTGACAAATAGGATGGGTGCACACCATGTTGATGCACTTGGAAATATAAGCCCAATATCATGATTCTCTTGTAGTTCTTTATTAACCTCCTCATGTTAAACAACAAAAAATTTATATGGATTATTGGATAACATAAATTACCTATGTATAATCTCAATTGAAAGTTTATATTCTCACATATGAGGAAACCCAAGATATTTCTCATGAAAAAATATCAGTCTATTCCCTCACAATAGTAATTTTTTCAAGGTCAATTCATTACATATTTTAAATCTTTTGACGTAGGTATTCTTAATCATAAGGAAATAATATATGTACAAGTGATGTTGGTTCTAAAGAATATTCATCCCACTTAGTGCACTGATACCAACTTGGAATGTCGATTCTTGATATATAGAATGATTTCTTTCTCATGGTAATTTTTTTGGATCTATATAGGGAAAGGAAATACATTCGTAGAATTTCATAAAATTCCAAAGATGGTAGTATGAATTTGTTTTATTTTTATTTATTCCAAAAATTATGATAGGGGAGGGTTTATATATATGGTATTAAAAAATCTCCCCATTTGCAGTTTTACTAAATGATCTACTTTAATGATTTTTGGACGTTATGGAACAGTTCTAATACACATTCTTGATAAGAAGGAATTTTTAGAACAATAATAAAAAAACACATTTAATATTCTTTAATGAATAACTAGTGTACTTGTGATCACTTCATTATTTGGATCAACCTAAGATGTTTTTATGGAAAAATATCTACCTTTATACATTTGAGGTTGTTGGATGTCTCTAAGAACTCTTGGAATATGGGATTTGTTTGAAAAGTCACCTAGTTCCCTGAAGTTGAATTAATGAACAATGAACTGAGGGTTTACTAGAGTATTCCATTTCTCCATTTCATTAGTGTGTTTATTCTATCAGTAATCTCAATATTTTCTCCCTTCGATCCCACACCTAAATAATTTCCCCACCCCTTGAAATAAATAGATTTATATAACATATCCCCATAATTATACTCAACTTTTCACATCTTATCCAATGGATACCCTTGAGAGTCTCCAAATTCCATTTCTTCTTTGAGGGATCATCGTAAACTGTTATCATAGATATCAATGTCAATGATCTCCATGAATTTTTTAGACATGGTTTGATGCCACCAAAGAAGTGATCAAACATTAATTATAGTGTAATGACCAAGTCAAAGGTGTATCATGCAAGTATTGTGATGTTTTCCACGTAATCCATGATTTATTCAACATCATTTTTCTTGAGTTCAAGGTAATCCCTTTACATTTTAAGATGAAGAGTGTGAGGAAAGTATTTATCATAAAAACTCATGAATTCCTTCCACCCATTCAATTTGATGTATTTAGTAGTCTTTCTATTCTTGGTCAATTACCACAATCAATTAGCTTTTCCATCCATATGATAAACAGCAAAGAGAACATTAATTTTTTTAGAACATTTATGTATGGAAAAGATCATATCAATTGAGATTATCCATTGATCTATGATTAAGGGGTCATATTATCCATTAATTTTTGGAGGCCATTGTCACATAATGCCCTCAATTGTATCTTTTTCTTTATTATGGGGGTTTGGGATCTCCTACTAATCATGGTCTATATTCATAACCTGACTCATCTAAGATAGTATCAACATAAAGGTTTTCATTCCTTCTTTCTTCAAGATGGGCATCACATAGGTGCAGTCACCACATTATCCACTCTATTGATTTTTTTGCATATTCATCGTACTGACATCAATTTTCTCGAATAAAGTGATATTAATGATGATCAATTTATAATATTAAATTAATAAATGAGAATTTAATGACATTAAATGAATAGCCTCTATGTTAAATTTATTTCTTGAAATTATAAATTTATATGATTCAATATATGATTTCCATGATCTATTTCCAAAAATATACTATTATGGGTATTATTTCCTTTCTTAATGGATCATAATGAGATTATGAATTCACCAATTCATATTACTAGGGAGTTTCAAAACTGGTGTACAAGAATACTTGTTGTCAGGTACAAGGTTGTGTCGAGTCGGGCCCGAAACAAATTATTGGTGTTCTTACACCTAGGTACATATGTTCAATAACCACGTCCACATTTATTATCTAAATAGGGATTAATGTTATTAAAATTAAACTACTCTATACTTAACAACATTTGTGGATATTTTCATATACTTATTCTTATCCATAAGGATTTCTCTCGGGTATTCAAAACCAATCTCCAAAGTAAATAAACTTTTCCTTTTATAACAACTATAAAAAAACATCTTTTATTTCAATTTAATAAATGATTTATTAAATAATATTAAAATTTATAGAACATGAAATATCTATAATTAATGTATATTTTTAATTTAGGTATATTGAATATCTATTTAATATAGAAAACAACATTTTTATTAAAAACATCATCAACATTCTGGTATTAAATCTAAAATTAAGGACTGAGGGAAATACATAAGAAAGGGGTGGGTTATTAATTCTAGTAAGGGAATAAACATATAATAACATGAAATGTATAATACATGTTATAAAATATGAATTTAAATGGGTAATAAAAGTGACATCAATAATAAGGGATGATATAGCACGATAATCATAACCTATGAAATGCGGAAACAACATAAAACATTGAATCGTAAAGATAGGTCTAGGATAACTACTAATACAAATTTATGAAAAATGTCACATAAAGTAGTAAAGTTCAATCATAATCCCATCATGACATCTCATGTGGTGAAACATTTCATAATTCATTATAGTAATATAAAAATTCGGGCTCACCAGTCACATTCATTTCATTCTCATGCTTAAGTGTTCCACATAGATCATAAAACATGGAATAGTTTTTCAAGTCATTATATCACATGAAAAATGAGGTTGTAAAAAAAATTTAATTCCCATTTCAAATAGTTATATGTGTACTATAGTGATATCCCTTGATAGGAAATGGATATGGTATTCAATACACAATTTTTTGACATGGAAAAGGTGCAGTGAAATTTCAGAATCATAACGACATCACATAAAAATTCATAAAATGGATTGATAATTGAAAATGGGGTGTCTATTATTTTTTAAATCAAAATTTATATAATTTGGAATGAAATTCCGTGTTCAAAAATTATAACTTGGAAATGTATGGCCTATGATTCAAATAAAATTTGAATAAAGGAGTGATGTTGATGATCTGTTACATGAGTCTGTGACTCCAAATACATGAGAAGGGCTTCATGAGAGCTTGGTGGAGACATGGGTGGACTATAGATAGGGTATGATAGATTAATTATGTGATCACAATACTTCTAGTTAATATAAATGGGAACATGGGTTAGTTTATATAGAAAATGTGTGATGATTTAATTATTATTTCTCAAATATAGTTTTTGTTTATATAAAATAATACAACCAAAACAACAATCCATTCCATTATTTTCTCCCATGATTTATGAAAACTACTAGAGGTTTTTATTATTTTATAATTATAAGGTTGTAAATTAATAAAATAATACCCTTTATTATGTGGAGGTGAGTCATACCCTTTAAGAAAATATTTTAAAACAATAAAATATATTAATAGTTTTATAAGAATTCCTAACCAATTTGAAAAATCAAAAAAATAAAAAATATCATTATTTTAAATAAAAAAATATATTTCATATTATTTACATTTTATATTAGTTATTAAATCATTTTTGTTCCGTTATTATATCATAATACACAAAGTATATTTATACGATCTTTTATTTTAAACAAAGATTCAACTAGCAAAGAAAATTATGAGAAATTCACTAGAGGATAATTTCGACACTGTGATTCAAAAAATAATATTACTTTTTCCAAAATAATATTATATATATATATGAATTTTTTATTTTAAAATTAATTTGAAATTTGTTATGAAATAATGGGTTTCTTAACTACTATAGCTTTCAATTCCTTATAAAAATTACAATTCACATCATAGAAATTATATAATCATTTATAATTAATATATTTTTGAATAATAATATTTTATTAAGATAATTTTTATTTAAAGAATTAATTTTTTAATATATATATATCCTTCAATTTAATTTAAATTTGACCAAAAAATACTCTTTATGTTTTATTGTATCAAAATAAAAATAAATTATATAGTAAATTTAATTTGATGAAATTATATCCATTACTCTATTCAAAATAATGATTATAATAATATCACTAGTGTCTTGAAACATATACTTTTAATATACCAGAAACACCCCTAAGATAATGTTGCGGGATAGTGAGACATTCATGGGGTGGTTCATCATACATTGTTTGTGTCCGGATCACGATGAGCTTGAACTTCTCCCATAAATGGTTTCACTCAAGATTATGTTTTTTGATCTAAGATTGGGATTGTTCAATGGTAAAGACCTATGATTCTATGTCCCTTATACGATTCCATAAATGGGCTTCATAGGGTTTTATTCTACTAGTTGACGACACCACTTCATTTTTTCTGTGTCAATTGGTTTTGTTAAAACCATGTATTTATACTATTCATCTGATCACTATTAAAGGATTATATTATTAATGGTAGCGATGAATAATAGTCATTAAATTTTTTTAAGATATAATAATACCAAATAAGTGAATGTTTCTTCTATCACCATATTTTATAATTATTCATTTAATTAAATTTTAATATGAGTTTTATTTATAATAGTTTAGGTCATTAATTAATAATAAAAAAATGCATCTCTAATTAATTAAATAAATGTAAAAATTGTTGGAGCACATTAGATACTTACTGATATCTCTATAGATGAATAACCACATATACATAATAATGATTCATAATATCATGCATTCAATTACAATATTTTTAATTTTTGGTTGACCTACATTATTCAAGTAAATGAATGAAGGATTACTGAAAATATCATAATTCTAAAAGTGAGTCTCGATGTAAGAAAAAATTCCCCCACAATGTGTTTCATGATCTCGACCTCACATCCACACAACTAATGTGAGTTCATAGTTATCATTATCTATGTTACAATATGAGTGAATTAATTTTCAATGGCAGTCCATTTGTCATCATAGTTTTGAGGTATGTTGATTGTTTCCAGTTCCACAAACAAAACCCATTAGAAACAATATTGAAAGGATGATGGTATATTAGTCTGATACAAGGATTGTTCCATAAAATACAAAAAATAACTTTCCAAACCCATTTGTAACTCAAGACTGAAAATATTTGTGAACAATGTCTGAATCAATAACATAGATGATATTGTCCTTACCTATTAGGAACATTTAACTATCAAAATGAAAGGGATTAAAACAACACAATCAAATGTGCTTGTGTTTTTGTATTGATATGATGATTTGATTTGGTTTTCTTGTTTTTTTCACCTATATATCACTAATGTTCAAAAATAACTCCCTTCAATCTGAATGGACTCCCACCTAATCTCACAGACATATTCACCAACTATCGTTCATGTTGGGTCCTCATATAAGTAGAGGAAACCATCACCATTATAGTGTTTTAAACACTGGTTCTCAATGTGATTAGTCTAGAAGTACCCTAAATTTGATAATTATCCTAACCATGGAGGCTACTTGATAGGCCCTCTAACAAGAAAATCCCCTCCAATCATCCACTCAGTGATGACTGGTGGTCCAGAAGCAGGAGACACCAATCGCCATCTCCATCAATTTTAGGATCTTATCCCCTAAACCATGAAACAAAATCCTCCATTATATTAGGGAGTAAGATCAAGGGCACAGATTCATCATCAACCAGAAGAAAATTTATTCATTTCAATGGGATAGTAACCATAATCAATACTGCTAATGTCACATGTTAGTGAACCCTCAACCTGTGGAGTGTGCCTCCCTCTGGAGTCCAAACCTAGTCATCCATACTTGGTCCTGAAACATGACCCCCCATGTTTAAATACCTATCAATAGATAATAGTGATATTCCACTGCACCCTCCCTAAAATCCCTCCAATCAAATTTGGTGGTGAACTATGATTAGTAACAAACACAATCCCACACCAACCAAGCCTATCAACAAAATTGAATAGAATTAGGAAGATAATCCATCTAGAAAAACACGATAGAGAATATAACAAAATAACACACATTTATAAATATATAAATCCCACTAGTTGAACATGTTGGGAACCCTTGAATAGTAAAAAACACATACCCACACCATAAAATCCTAACAGTGGCCTCCTTAGGAAATGTCAATGTATATCGGCTGGTCAAAATCAGTAGGACATTTTGAGTGGGAAAAAAACATGACCAAACATATCAAGACTTCTAATAACCTCATCAAGAATCCTATAGAGATGTCCATTGGAATGTTGTAGTGAAAGTTACCATCTAGATCCAAATATTTTCCCCCACACCTATGTACTACATTATCCACTATGAGTAATTGGGGGATAGAGAAGCCACACAACAATTTTCCATCAACTGAATGAGAATAAATCAACACTATAGTTATTGATGTGACCTAAAACTTCTTGAAAATAGTTTAAGGGTAAATGGAAATTTCATATCACATCCTACATACCTTCTTAGATATAACAATACAAACTACAATGGCATTGGGAAAACTAGAAACTCTCATCCCCAGAAATAGGTTGACCCATCCACATGTTACTCCAGAGAAGACACAATCCTCTAATCATGTCCATGAGAGTCATGGGAAAAATTCCCCCACTATATATAGAAAATTGGTTTGGGTATATACCTTTGTTCAAGCTATATGTAATATACAAATCTTAATGGCCACTCTGTATTTGGTACAATCCATGCTAAAAATTAAGAAAACAAGATAACATGTTACAGAAGTGACATTGATTTAAAAGAATGATGATTCCATATATTAATATAAATTTCCCAAGAAAGAGGCCCCAATCCCTTAAAAGAATCCATCCAAAAAAAGGATATTGAATGAAAATAATAAAATTAACATATGATCTAATTTGATTATCTACATAATTCTACAGTTCCTGAATCCATGATATGTTTATCTATATCATCTCAGGACACAACTCTATTATTACCAAATTATTGGAATAGTAGTAGTAATTACAAGGGTCCATAATGGACACTTCTATTTAGAGGAATACATAATATCAATAATCTTATCATTATTGATAACCAATCTCATGATGAAAGGCACATAAGCCTTACACATGGATAGAATATCAAATATGAAGATGTAATTTCCCGTACTCTTATCCTCCCTGAATATCCTACCCAATGTATATACGGAAGGAATTATCTTTATCTACGAACATCAATCCATAATTATAGTACACCCCATAAGGGAATTATCTATGAAATTTCTCTGTAAATTAGTTTTTCATTTCATCAAATGGGACCTCCCCTTGGTGATTTAATAATGATAAATCCATCCACTCATGAGTCTTTTGGGAAAATGAGGCCAGAATTTCAAGATCCATTTCCACTAATAAGTGGAATCCATTTTCAATTATAAGATATACCAAGGATATTCCCATTTACTAAATCATCCTTTCAATTCATGCCTTATAAAATTTCAAAGGAATTCCCTTAAAATTTCTTCATTTATAATAAATTATTATCGAATCATTCACATTGGTCACACTAGGATAAGAAACCACTAGAAAAAGACAATAATGTAATCACAAACATAAATAGATAGTTGGTTAAAGGTGATATACCGATAATGTTTTGGCCTTTATCAAATCCCAAAAACTATATTATATAGGTTTTCTCAAAATTTTGAGTCCACAACATCCCAATCAATATGAGGAACACTATTAATCAGTTAGGAGAAATTGTACTACCTAAGATGAGTATCAAAGTAATCTCAATATAAAATAAGGGATTCCACGCCAAATTTAATCAGTGGATCGTCTGGTGGAATAACATCCAAAATTGGGGATGCATCCAGAAAATCCTTAGTTTGAAAGTCTCATCATGTGAAAATAATTGAATCACTTTCTTTATGATTCCCCATCTAGTGTTAAATTTATAGGATATGGTGACCATAGAGCATTTCATCTCTCCTCGCAACACAGTAAGTATATTCTACCAAATTTTCATCATATAATATCCTAGATTTAGGTCGACATCAAAAAATAGACTCAGTTCACAAATGATGGAATGCACCACAAAAATAGGTATCGACCGAATCTCACTGATGTCGAGATATAAAGAGAGATACATTAGAAAAAACAAACATCAGGAATATGAAAATATTGAGAATGCCTCCTTCTTAGGGGAACTTAATATTCATATGATACAAAATATCAAAGAAAACACAATAATATTTAGATGATTGAGGTTTAGGTGCACTAAATTATGCACCCATACCATTTTTTTTACTTGACTCAATCGAATCATGAAGGCAGTCGTGACAGTAGCCTCAATAGAAATCCATGTCCGACCTCAGTTATTAGGTTTGATGAATTTTTTAACACATCCTTCATTTTTATCTATGAAATTGTAATGATTTTTTAATCATGAATGGGAACATCCCCTTCCCTCAAGGATGAATAAATTTTGACACCAACAACCTAATCATATTTGTATGTTAGAACAAAACGCATATCGTGATCTGGTATCATAAATGAGAACGTGCAAAAAAAACTATCATGATGTTTCCTTTAGATTACAGTCTATGAAATAGCTCAATTATAACTAGTGAAAGAGAGGACAAGGCCTCATAGATGGAATAGACAAAGGTAATATCACAAAGAGACTGTTGATGCTCTTTTAACGTGTTAAAAATATATGAATGTCATTAACAACGCCCCTATATACCATAAATTCCATGATTCCAATGCAAAGGAGTTGGTGGAGGATATATAGGCTTATAAAATGATACATTATGAAAAAAATTTAAGGAGCTATGAGTACTCGAAACATGTGGGTTACCATATATTTTTGAATTCACTCAACCACTCATTCACTACCTCCTTAGAGAGTATCCAAAACAAATTGTAAATGTAATTTTCACTCCACCCAGATCTTGTATAGTTTGATCCCAGAACACATAAGGATATATCTTCTCAATAAGAGGGTGATAAGAAATAATTTATTAGTATCAATGTATAGAAACTATAAGTCATTTCCCCCAGATATGTTCTAAAAATTGTTACTCAACATTAAATATCAACAGGAATACCTTAACAATGTTGGTTCACCATAACAACCAAAATGGAGACAAAACATCGTATCATGCATGAGAACTAAAAAAATTTTATATAGATACCATAATAGATTATCAGAAGACCCCTCAATTAGTTAAAAAATAAAATTGGGAAATCTGCATCATTATAGACCTTCCACTATTTGTTATCCCTAAAATATACTAGTTGTGCTTCCATAGTTAGAAATACGTATTTCTTCCCCTATTCATGCTCTTTCATGTTCGATCATTTTTGAAGGTCTCAACTATAACATTATGTCTCCAATTAATTGATCAAATGTAAAAATAGAATGTGTTGCATCAATACATCTAGAAAAGAAGCCTCACCCCGAATGGGTTGATCTAAATGTCCCCCCACTATTCATTTGAAAACCTACATTTCACTTTTTCAATGGGTAAGGGGACCTAGAGATACATTTTATGCATTTAATTTCCAATTGTGATCCTATTATATTTCCCTAAGCACAAAAAGAATCATTTAGACATAGGTGAATCATGTATACATTGAAGGGGAAAGTATTTTGTAGTAAATTCGCATACCAGTTTGGTCAGTTATAAAGTGGGAGGATCTCTTAAAGATGTTTCTAGTCATGTTAAGATCGATTCAATAGATGGAATTTTTCATCGACCTATAAAACTGAAAAAAGAAGGTGAATGTGAGGGGTTCATATTTCATTTCATAATGGAAGGGTACAGTATACTCTTTATGTATATAACTTCCTTAAGAATATTTTTATTCCATACATTAAACAAATATTCATGAAGTGTTTCACACACATTCCTATGAAATATAAACAAGGGTTTTGTGATCTTCCCATTATTTGTAAATGAATGGATGACTCCATTGAATGAACTAAGGCCATGTCATGATAAACTCTATAAGCTCAAGGAATGAGAAAAAGGAAATTTGTGGCTACCACTGTTACACATAAACCATTCCCTACACTCAATATAGCTAAAAAGACAACACCGTATCCTTTGTTTCCCCTCATTAATATTAGAAAAAAGAACTTCCAGAACAAGATGGGAAAACTTGTCATAAATGAAAATAGTTTTAGGAATTTTTGACCAATTTTTATTATGTTCAAACAGGTCCTGTCACTGGATACTTCATATTGGTATTAGAGAATAACATGAATATGTTTCCAAATATAATGAATCCCAAACATGATAGAGATAAATATTCCCCAACTATTTACCCTTCCATAAATAATTGATACATGATTTCAAAGACGTTTTTGTTTTAAAATAAATCTTGTAGTATATTTTGGACTCCAGGAAAGTGAAGCTTGGAAACCCACCTATGCTAGTATCATTAATTTAAACCATTATTTATGGGGAGAATAATTAATGGCAGGATATTAACCTAAAGGGTACTAAGATGTTCAGTGAATGGATGGTAAAAAATGATACCAACAAAACTGATGCTATCTTATGAGAAACACAGAAACAAATTGTGCCCCAAACACATCTATTAAGGAACACCCATCTCCATCGGTGTGAAATTCATCCAAAATACATTCTTCCCTGAAATGATATTACAAGAAGATTAGTTATAAGAAATATGAATATTAAACTATAAAAAGGTGAATATATATATTTTATTCTCTTAAACATCATGCCCAAAGTCCAATTATGAAGCACGCCACACCACAAAACCGAATAACCTGATTTAAATCACCATACACTGGCATCATCCGATGAGGAATTGATATTTGGATCCATTAATCGTTTTCTCTTAATGGATACCTTCTTAGCTGATGAGTTTGTATTTGAAGCTTAATTCCCCACATCTAACTTGGGAATTAGAAAACTATGTACCCAGAGCTGAGGAAACATGGGAATATATGGTTTTTCCAACATACAATACTCCGACCACATCCTAACTCATATATTCTATTTAGAAACAATTCATTTGATACAACTCTAGTATTCTCATAAAAAGAATGAAATATCCATGACACAATCTTAGGTCATCCATAAATCAATCTTTATAAAATATAGAGTAGGGGAGATTCATCACCAAATAAACCTCAGTTTTTTGGTAGACTTAGTCCTCCTGTCACGAACCGAATCTTGTCACTGCTGAAACCGACACCAAACCCAGCATGTGACAATGCTCGAAGGGCGTTCCCGATCCCCACAGGCTGGCACAAGTTCCCAAATATAATATAATGATAATTGGGAACCATTTACCCGATTTCATAAACATTAAACAACAAACAAACTCAATAAAACAAATCTGGATTTTTCAACTAAAACCATCTTTTACAAAATTTCATTACTAAATTACAAAAGTTAACACTATGATTAAAGACCATAAAAAAGGTAAAAAAACAAATATGGACAGCCCAAGAACCCTAATGGAAAGGGGCACTTCCCTTAAGCCATCTCCGCAAGACATCACCACCAAGGACCTGCCAGAAACCCGAACAACTTGAACTAAAAACTGTACCCAACCTACGAAAAAAAAATAACCAAGTCTACTTACACCAAAGGATGTAAGTAGGGTGTGAGAAAAATCCCAATAATAAACCACCACTAGTAGTTTCCATGTGATAAACATTTAATGGAGAATAGCATGCATGTTTTCAAAAACATCAGATGCTAGTTAAAATTTCTAAAAGGTGCAACATTAAAAAAAAAGTTTTCAGGTGGGATAATTTAAAGATTAAAACATTTAAAAAAATACCATAGCTACTGAATTTTCCAACCTCTCATACCGTATGCTGACAGTCTGAACAAAATATCCAGTGAGGACAAGCAATGGAAAATAACCTCTAGGCACTAGCTAGCTGTGGGTCCCAAGTACCTCGTATCTCGATTAGAGTAACAATCAAAAATATCCATTCTCACGAACGATCCTCTAGTATGGAACATACCCATAACCTAGTGGTCCCAAATAATCAGCATCATAGTTTAGTTAGAGTTGTAAGCGTCAATCTTGCTAAGTGAAATTGAGGCCAAATCCCACGGATTCACTAGCATACTAGTACACGTCCACCCACCTAGATACCCGGGTTTTCCCTTTGTGCTCAAATAAGTTCAAAAAGTCAAGATATAAACTTTTCAGATGAAAATATCATTTCCATATAAAAAATTCACCAAAAATCCCACATGTATACCACACAAGTCGAAAAAGTACACTTTTCATTCAAATTGATTTTAAAATCCGACTCATACAAAAATAGCCCACAACACTCTTTACATTACATTGACACTTCCAAAAATCTTTAAAAAAAATTTATAAACCATTGAAAGACATTATAACTCACATAAAATCCCACTAAAATAATATATAATACCACTTTCATCAACAAAATTCAATTTTCACAACACACTCACACAAAACAGCCCACAACCATGTTTTGTAGCTCTCTTTCCATTTTCTAAAACATTTCAGCACTTTATAAAACATTCTAAAAAAATATTTGAAATATTAAATAACCACTATACCTTTAAAAACCCCTTATTAGGTGAACACACACCCCAAATAGTACATATACACCCTTTTATCCACTTTGTTTAACCAAACAAAACATTCACAATTTTCATAAAACAACTCAAGGGGTGTAACTATGTCTTCCACACAAAACCCATTTCAAAACCCCCATTTAAGACCAAAACCATACCAATTCCTATCAAAAAATAGAATTGTAAGCCCTAGATACATTTATAAAATCACATTCAAGTGTTATAAAATAACCTTGAATAATACCACAAAAGATACAAATTAAAACACACATTTTCCTAAAATGACCTCAAGAAGTTTAACAATATTTTACACATCAAACCTATTCAAAAACCTTTTTTTAGGACAACATGACACTAGTAAATTACCAAAAAAGAATTGGCAGGCCAAACAATATTTAATAGACCAATTTCATAAGTTATAAACCACACCCAAATAAAACCCCATGAGTTACACATGAAAACACCCAATTTCATGTTAAAAAGCGACTATAAAATTTAACACATAACCAAATCAATCATAAATAGTTTTCACACCACACCCAACATATGAGGAATATTAAAAATGGTTAAATACAAAAAGATAACTCATCAATAATTGTTTACACATGTAACCACCTAACTTTTGAGTCAAAACCCTTGAATCTTGGTGTGAAACCTCAACCACACCTCTGCCACACCACAAGGATGTGAAAACAAATCCTTAACCATAATATTTCACCAAAAATACCCCAAATCAAACCCTAGGTATGAACCGAAACTTCTAGACACTCAATAAATTTATGCAATTGGGAGGAAACTCAAAAGAGAAGGAAGGAATTAAAGAGATAAACACATACCCAAAATAATCTTGAAGAAAACAACTCAAAATCCACCAGCATCTAAATTTGAAAAAATCTAACCATTCATGGGAGGTTTTAACAATAATTAGGAGATATTTTAGGAACTGGAATGGGGGAAAAGAGTAAAAATAGAATAATTAATTAAAGGATCAATTTATTTCTCCAAATATGGATGATTTCTGAAATCCATTGAATTTTCGACATGTTTCCTGATTCTATCGAGAACCAAATTGTGGGAGGCGGGAATGTGGTTGCGCCTTAGATATGTGGGCTCGGGTGAGAGTTGGAATCACTGAAAAAACGCAAATAGTGAAGGAGATATTAAGGAATTAAAATTTATTTTTAATATAAGAAATGGTCTTTCGGGCAGGCCCAATCTCTTACAAAAAAACCCATATCTACCATGATTATGGATTTCTAAATGGTCCAAATTAATATGGTCGTGTTAATAGGTCAGGGGAAGACAATTAGGAATCGGAATGAATGAAAAATGTTTAAAAATGAAGGAGTTATAAAGGAATTAATTTTTTTAAAATATGAAATTGGGCTTAGGTTTGTCCCAATTCATAAAAACTCCCCCATTCCTCCATAAATGCTTGGGAAACCCTCAAAATAAAGCATGAATGGAAATTAAATGGAATTTACCTTTAAAATAATTCATGTATGTGAATATTGGTATACATGTGGGATATTTGGTGAATTTTTGATATGGAAATAATATTTTCATGTGATAAGAAAATATCTTGACTTGTTGAACTTGTATGACCACAAAAGGAAAACCCGACTATCTAGGTGGGTGGACGTGTACTAGTATGCTGGTGAATTCATGGGGTTTGGCCTCAGTTTCACATAGCAATATTAACACTTACAACTCTAACTAAACTATGATGATGATTATCTGGGACCACTAGGTTGTGGGTATGTTCCCTACTAGAGGCTCATGCATGAGAATGGATATTTGTGAGGGTAACTCTCATCGAGATACGAGGTACCTGGGACCCACAACTAGCTAGTGCCTAGGGGTTATTCCCCATTTCATGTGATCACTGGATATTTTGTTCTTACTGTCGGCATATGGTATGAGAGGCTAGATAATTCAGTAGCTATGGTATTTATTTTAAATGTTTTTATTTTTTAAATAAGCCCACCTGAAAACTGTTTTTATTTAATGTTGCATCTTTTAGAAATTTTAACTAGAATCTCATGTTTTTGAAAACTTTCATGATTTTTGTCATTAAATTTTTATCACATCGAAACTATTAGTGGTGGTATCCTATTGGACATTGGCTCACACCCTACATACACTCATGGGTGTAAGTAGACTTGGTTATTTTTGTTGTCGCAGGTTGGGTACAATTTTTCGTTCCAGTGGTTCGTATTTATAGCAGGTCCTTGGTGGTGAAGTCGTGTGTAGATGGATTAAGGGAGATGCCCCTTGACATGAGGGTTCTTGGGCTGTCCCTATTTGTTTTTTTACCTTTGAAATGGTCTTTAAAAATAGTTTTAACTCATATAATTCAGTTCTGAAATTTTTTAAAAGATGGTTTTAGTTGCAAAATCCAGTTTTGTTTTATTTAGTTTGTTCTTTGTTTAATTTTTATAAAATATGGTAAATCATTACCAATAATCATTATATGATACCCGGGAAATTGTGCCAGCCCGTGGGGATTGGGAACGCCGTTTAGGACTTGTCACGGGCTGGGTTTGGTGTTGGTTTTGGTGGCGACCAGATTCAGTTCGTGACAAAATGGTATCAGAGGAGGTCTAGGTTAACTCATTGAGTCATGTTATATGGGGAAGAGTTAGGTTGGACTAGAGTTAGGTTTATTGGGACATGGAATTACTATTATGGGTAGTGTGCCTGATCACCACACCTTATAATGGGATTCATGTTTCCTGGAGAAGTTGGGATTTATCTATGTCCTTTGGTTTTCTTGGTTCGATGATGATTAAGGGAAATGAAATGAGAGTTGGGTTAATGGTCCTAGTGAGCTCACATGGCCTGGCATACCATGTGGAGGAAAAGATATTCCCTAGAACAATCTCTATGATGGTAAAGTGATTGGAGTATGGATGCCAACCATATGCCCAAATCACCCACTGATACTAGTTTCCTCTAACATTGTTTTGTTCTTAGGTTTTGAAATCCTGGAACATTGGTTTTAACAAGTGTAAAGTTTTTGTGAAATGATTTTCAATTAAAGAGAGAATGGTTTGATTTATGAAATGGTGTAACTGAATTTTTAGAATTATTTTGAAATGGAAAATGGTGTGTTAACACCTCTTTTGAAAGCAGTAACTATATCGATGTTGGTTTTGAAAATTGTTTCCAATAGAGTTTTCTAAACAGTCAAAGGGTTTTTTAATGGGATGAGATGTTTTGAAATTGATGTTAATATCATGAAAGTTATTTATTTTCTAAATGTTTGTGTCCTTCTGAAATGTTTTGTAAGATGTCAGTTGGGATTTTGATCTCGTGGTTAGCGGTTTTGAGAAAAAGGATCTGTTGTTTGACCATTTTGGTTTTGAAAAGTGGAATGAATTTTTATTTTAACCTTTGGTATTTTCATGGGAAACCACTTGAATGGGGTTATATGGGAAGATGTATGGTTGATGACATGAATGGATGAGTGTCGGGATGGATATGAGGAGGGTGCCCGGTGTGGCACAGAAACATGCATGTGTAAGGCCCATGGGGTACCATTGGTGGATGTGCTAACCGTTGAACCATTTTTATTCAATGAATGGTTTTTAAAGAGAAAAATGATGTCTTGATGACTTTTTTGAGATGGTTTATATTATATGTTTTTGGAAAATTAAAAAGTTGTGGGATGTTTTGAGTCCAAGAACCCCTCCCGTTCGAACTGTGTTTTGAGTTTGTGTTTGGTCGGTTAATTGGGTAGAAGGACCGATTAGTAGTATCCTCTGAGATATGTTTCGGGACACCTTTATGGTGGATCCCTTCATGTGATTGGATCTGCTGTTTGGAACGTTTTGATCAATGGACCATCTTGGTTGGGTCTTTAGGTTCTCTTATTAGATAAGGTAAGCCCCCATTAAGAGTTAATGCATAACTGAAGTGCAACCCAGATTGTTTTTCCATTCAAAAATCCTCCTGTTGATCAATATAAGGAATTATTTTTCTCGAGATATGTAGATTGAGTCTATACTCATTCCATTCTTTGATTTTTAGATCCTCTTGTAATGAGAGAGTGCTCGTGGAAGGTTGAAAGAGACCTTAGATTCTTAAGTTTTCTGATTCGTTGAAGGTGGATGTGGTCTAGGGTTGTTAGTGTGGATGAGTGTCTCGATGGTGTCTAAGAGGGCCTTTGGGTTCTTCAATGTTTTTATGAAGCATGAGTTCATGTTAAACCACCGGTGTGAGAAATATTGTCACGATAGGATATTGTAGCCACTTTCTATATTTGTGTTGTTTGGGGATGTCCTATAAGTTCCCTCTCCATGCATTGTTTATATCAGTCACAACGGTCATGTTCGGTGATGCCTTATGATGTCATGTGCTCGATTGACTATATAGGTGAAAGTCGTGAAATCCACTAAGAGTCCCTATTATGTTGGGAGAATGTCTCCATTGGAAAAACTTCAAAATATTCCATTTTTCAGTAAGGTGAGTTTAGGTGTTCTTTACTACTATTATTTCTCACCCGAACAAACAAGGATTTTTGTGTGTGCATTTTCTTAGCCATTGATTCTATGAAACATCGGGTTAGGGTAATGTGAGTTTTGAAAGTGTTATGTCATGTAAAGCATATTGGGGATTGCGGTGTAGTTGTTGGTTGCATCGAAAAAATAATTATCTTCCAATGGGTTTCTAAAGCCCAACTGTGAGGCCTAAGATGCTCCATCATTTGAGCTCCAGCCATTGGTCTCGGATAGAAGCTGGCTCATAGTCATGGGAAATCACATGGTAATTTAAACCCTTTTACAATTTACTATCCTCATAATTATAGATAGGAATATTTTAAACCTCTGGTGTCATCATCTATTCTATTTTGTTCCCATTCGGTGGAAATAGGTGGAGGTCCTTGTACCCATGACTTCGCGTAATGTCATTCCCGCACACTTTGGGTTCCATGATGTCATTAGAGAATGGATGGAAATTTGGATAGAAATATTGAGAACACAGTTTGTGCACAATTAGTAGTGACCGTGTTCCAGGAAGCCATACAGAAAGAATGATCCGCACAGCTAGTGCACGGTTTCCCAAATCGTGCAGACTAACCCTATGCCCTTCCCAAATCTTAAAAAAAAATTGGGCATGTCTGTATCGGCCCATGCTAGTCAGTTAAGATGGTTAGTTCTTATAGTTGGGAGGCCCAATATGATTCCCATATACATTCCTTCAAAAACATTTAATGTAATTCTACCCTTCGTACTAAGGAGTCTGTTCAGGCCTCCCATGTTAGTGTCCTGATTCTGTCTTCAAAAAATATAGGTTGTCTCTTTTGGCAGGGACCCTATTTATGTCCACCCCGTACCAATAACTCAGAATTATCCATGGTCTTGGCTTAGTAGTAGGTATTCTTATTCGGAACTATCTAGCTACCAACATAATCCTTTAGTAAACGTTGGGATTGGAGAGTTCCCAATGGTTTATTTAAAGGTAAGTGTAACCTTGTTCGATGTTGTTTTTCATTTGGGTGAATTTCTTGAGTCCTGTTCGGATCTTGTTTGAGGAGTTTTTTATGGGATAAAGTATGAATTTGATTGATCATTTCCGAAAATTGGTGTATGTTTTGGTTATGATAGTAATACTTAATTGATCACTGGAGGTTTTTTGGCCTTTGGGGGTGAAACCTGGCAAGGGAGTACCTCTTGGTTTTTCAGTTGGGTTTGGTTGTTGCTTTGGCCTTGATGTGTCTTTCTTGGGTGGTAGGTTTTCAGGGTGGGTAGAATTTTCATATTCATGACTTATTTTAAAGTTAAATTCCATTTAATTTCATTCATTCTTTGTTTTGAGGGTTTCCCAAGCATTTATGGAGGAACGGGGGAGTTTTTATGAATTGGGCCAAACCGTGAGCCCAATTTCAAATTTCAAAATAAATTTTGATTCCTTTTTTACTCCTTCATTTTTCAAAATTTTTCATCTATTCCAATTCCTAATTGTCATCCCCTGACCTATTAACACCACCATATTAATTTGGACCATTTAGAAATCCATAATCATTGTGGATATTGGTTTTTATGTAATGGATTGGGCCTGCCCGAAAGCCCATTTATTGTATTAAAAATAAATTTTAATTCTTTAATATCTCCTTCACTTTTTGAGTTTTTTCGGGGATTCCAACTCTCAACCGAGCCCACAAACCTAAGGCGCGACCAAATTCCCTCCTCCCACAATTTGGTTCTTGATAGAATCATGAAACTGGTCGAAACTTCAATGGATTTCATAAATCATCCAGATTTGGACAGTTTAATTGATCCTTTAATAAAATCTTCTATTTTTACTCTCTCTCCCCCATTATAGTTTCTAAAAGATCTCTTAATCATTTTTCGAACCTCCCATTAATGGTTGGATGTTTTAAAAATAGATGCTGGTGAATTTCGGGTCGTTTTTTTCAAGATTATTTTCTGTATGTGTTTCTCTCTTCAATTCCATCCTTCCCATTTGGGTTTCCTCCCACTTTCATAAATTTATAGAGTGTCCATAAGTTAGGTTTCATACCTAGGGTTTTATTTGGGGTATTTTTGGTGAAATATTATAGTTTAGGGTTTGTATTCACATCCTTGTGGTGCGGCGGAGGTTCCGTTGAGGTTCCACACCAAGATTCAAGGGTTTTGACTCAAAAGGTAGGTGGTTCCATGTGTAAACAATTATTGATGAGTTAGCTTGCTGTATTTAATAGTTTTTCATATTCCTCATATATTGGATGTGGTGCAAAAACTGTTTATGATTGATTTATTTATGTGTTAAATTTTATAGTCACTTTTTAACAATAAATTGGGTGTTTTAATGTGTAACTCATGGGGTTTTATTTGGGTGTGGTTTATAACTTATGAAATTGGTTTATTAAATCTTGTTTGGCATGCCAATTCTTGTTTGGTAAATTACTAGTGTCATGTGGTCCTAAAAAGAAGGTTTTTGAATAGGTTTGATGTGTAAAACATTGTTATACTTCTTGAGGTAATTTTATGCAAATGTGTTTTTCATTTGTATCTTTTGTGGTATTATTCAAGGTTATTTTATAACACTTTAATGTGTTTATATAAATGTATATAGGGCTGTAAATTCTATTTTTGATAGCAATTGGTATGGTTTTGGTCTTAAATGGGGGTTTTGAAATGGATTTTTTGTGGAAGACATAGTTACACCCCTTGAGTTGTTTTTGAAAATTGTCAATGTTTTTTTTGGTTAAAAAAAGTGGATAAAAGGGTGTATATGTTCTTTGGGGGGGGGGGGGTTCACCTAATATGGGTTTTTTAAAGGAATGGTGGTTATTTAAGATTTCAAATATTTTCTTCAGAGTGTTTTATAAAGTGCTGAAATGTTTTAGAAAATGGAAAGAGAGCTGCAAAACATGGTTGTGGGCTGTTTTGTGTGAGTGTGTTGTGAAAATTGAATTTTGTTGATGAAAGTGGTATTATATGTTATTTCAGTGGGTTGTTATGTGAGTTATAATGTCTTGTAATGGTTTATAAAAATTGATTAAAGCATTTATGGAAGTGTAAATGTAATGTGAAGAGTGTTGTGGGCTATTTTTTTATGAGTCGGATGTCAAAATCAATTTGAATGAAAAGTGTAGTTTTGTGACTTGTGTGGTATACATGTGGGAAGTTTGGTGAATTTTTGATATTGAAATGATATTTTCATGTGAAAAGTATATATATTAACTTGTTGAACTTGTTTGAGCACAAACGGAAAACGCGAGTATCTAGGATGGTGGACGTGTACTAGTATGCTAGTGAATCCGTGAGGTTTGGCCTCAGTTTCAATTAGCAAGATTGACGCTTACAACTCTAAATAAACTATGATGATGATTATTTAGGACCAATAGGTTATGGGTATGTTCCCTACTAGAGGATCATGCATGAGAATGGATATTTTTTATGGTTACTCTCACTGAGATACGAGGTACCTAGGTCCCACAGGTAGCTAGTGCCTAGGGGTTATTTCCCATTGCTTGTGCTCACTAGATATTTTTTTCTTACCTTCGGTATATGGTATGAGAAGCTGGAAAATTCAGTAGATATGGTATTTATTTTAAATGTTTTTATTCTTTAAATAATCCCACCTAAAAACTTTTTTTATTTAATGTTGCATCATTTAGAAATTTTAACTAGCATCTCATGTTTTTGAAAACATTCATGTTTTTGTCATTAAATGTTTATCACATGGAAACTATTAGTGGTGGTATCTTATTGGGCTTTGGCTCAGACCCTACTTACACCCATGGGTGTAAGTATACTTGGTTATTTTTGTTGTCGCAGGTTGGGTACAGTATTTAGTTCCAGTGGTTCGGTTTTCCGGCAGGTCCTTGGTGGTGAAGTCTTGTGCAGATAGCTTAAGGGTGGAGCCCCATTCCATGAGGATTCTTGGGTTGTCCCTATTTGTTTTTTACCTTTTAAATGGTCTTTAAACATAGTTTTAACTTATATAATTTAGTATGGGAATTTTGTAAAAGATAATTTTTATTGAAAAATCCAGATTTGTTTTATTGAGTTTGTTCGTTGTTTAATGTTTATAAAATCTGGTAAATCGTTCCCAATTATCATTATATGATACCTGGGAACATGGGATAGCCCGTGGGGATCGAGAACGCCCTTCGGGCCTTGTCACGGGCTGGGTTTTGTGTTGGTTTTGGCGGCGACCAGATTCGGTTCGTGCCACATCCTAATCCACAAAGAATAGAATTTCCTTCGACTCATATTTCATGTTCTGATCCACAAAAATAAATTACTCTAGTTCCTAATGTTAATAGAAAAGAGAATCCCTATTCTAGTAAGTGCAGACATTTCGGAAAGATGTATGAAATTTATATTAAATTATTCTTGGTTTTGGACAACATTTCTGTAATGGAAGATTTGGATATATCCAAATATATCTAGGAAGAACTCATATAATCATTATCTATCCCTTAATAAATTTAGGATGATGTATCTAAAATAAAATTATATATTGTAGAGAATGATCCTAATAAATGATGAATGATCATCTAAATTACACACCAAGATAATTTTACCACTATATGAAGACACATCTGAACCTGGTACACATATGGGAATATAGAAATGTATATTTCTAATTAGATGTCATTAACAGTGGATTTGGATTCAACCTAACTATAGTATGAACACATCATATAACGGAGGACCTTGTTTCTCACTTTCCCCTATGCTATAATAGAGTAGGGTTATGAAATGTGTGAGAAAAACACTCAATGTGATATGAAGTTCAAGACTCAGTTCATTGATCTCGTATCTAACATATAATTCATGGATGACTTATAAGATATAGCCTTCAACATTCTGGTTGGAGAGCCTGGGATATATATACATGTGGTTATCCCCACATCATTCCACCAATGCCTCAAATATTACATTATTGGTTAAATTTGGACATTCATGGTGATAAATCCACATTTAAATCTTTTAAATAAGAATAAAAAATGAATGGTTTTATTAGTTGTTAGGGAAGGAACCCCTGAAAAAAGATTTTTCTAGAATAAATTCCCCAGTTAGTCTGGGAATGAACCAACTAATCCCTTCAAGAATATTATTGCATAGTGTGTGTTGGATGTCAATAATATTGAATATATGGGCTCATATTCAAGAAAATGTAAAATTATTTCAATTATATCAATCATGAAAACTAAAACCAACAATATTATAAAATTCATCGACACTACTGATAGTGACAAAAGCCCTGGTGAAACTGAATTCATTCTATAACATTTACATCAAAAAATAAACAAAACATTAAAAGGGTTATAATTGGTTGTGAAATCACTGAGTAAAGATGAATGTGATCATTTATAATTCCTAATATCCCATTAGGATATTCATTGGGTCCATGCATCATCAGTCAGGTTAGAAGTAGTTTCGTTATCTTCAAAATTTTATAAAAATATTGACAATAGTTGCAACTCTGGAGATCTCCCTTAATTTCTCACATCCCTTCTGAATAATGCAGAATGGTAGGATGATGATAAAGATAATATATTACTATTTCCCCTGCATATTTTATTGAATTTTTCTTTAATTTTATTTATAAACTCAGACAGACAAATATGGTAATTGAAGAAGGACCACAGACAACTTAGATCAGTGAAAACAAGAATTACAAAGAATAACTAATATATAAATACTCACTGAAAATAAATTTGAATGTGTTTTCCATGAATTATATGTTAATTCAGGATCATTATGCCAAGGTTTCCACACATCACATGGGATTTAATGAAACCCATTAGGGATATAAATAGGATGATAGATGTACAAAATAGACTCACAACGCCAAAATTTATGTTGATATGGAAAAGATTACCTCGGATGACATCATCTGATAATTTCATTATCAGAAATGGATTTTTAACAACATACAATTAAAGAAGAAGAATAGTAAAATAATATTCTTCATCAACATCATATATCACAACTCGCACAATCCTAATGATGATTTCCTTGTCTCAACCATAGAGATACTAATTGATGTAATGGATTCATATCAAGCCCTCTCTTTCATGGATGGATAATCAGGGAACCAAAATATTTGAATTGATAAAGAAGAAAAAGAAGCAATCACCATCAGGGGACAAGATGGACTACTCGTCTACCAGGTAGTTCTCATTAGCTTCAGGAATCCCACAACTACTTAGAAATGTGCCATGTATTTCATCTCCAAAGATTTATTAGTAAAATTTATTGAATTCTTCATCGACTATCTTATGGGCAAGTCCCAAAAATTTCCTAAAAACCAATATGCTCAAATGAAATTCTTTAGTAATCTACAACAACATTTCATGGATATAAAACCTCTGAAATATACCACGGAGGTAACCTTGGGAATGTTTCTCAGCATCTTGATACCCCATCACAACATCAAAGATGATAATGAGAAGGAGAAGGCAATATTTAACATGTCACACCCATGAAACATCAATTATTTGAGAGGTATTAATGTAAAAAATTACAACATTCAGTTCCTTATAACCAACCATTTTAGATTATTTCATCCCTTATTCACATTAAAGTAGGAGGATATTTCATTAAAGTTGACTGATTACATTCAAGTAGTATATGAGAGTCCCAAGAAATACCACTTGAGACAGATAGTGATGATTCCTTCTATTGAAGGAAGACTACTAATTTTTCATGACATCCCTAGAGAGGTCAATGGATTCCGTTAGTGAATAATTTAATGAAACTGAAAGAAAAAAACCAATGTTTATATATCACCAATCA
Organism: Viscum album; assembly: GCA_963277665.1. Lineage (NCBI taxonomy): Eukaryota > Viridiplantae > Streptophyta > Magnoliopsida > Santalales > Viscaceae > Viscum > Viscum album. The sequence continues at coordinate 476,707,607 of OY728128.1, forward strand.
TGATTGACACTGAGGTTCATTAATCAGATATCTAGAAGAGTTGTTTGGAATTAATCACCACAGTTATGAGAATAAGGAACTACCTACGGCACCATGATGTTTGTTTAGTCACATGAAACAACCAATTAATATATGTACTCAGTCACCCTATGATGGTGGGATTTTTATTATATTTATAATTTTACCCTTTAGAAATTTGATATAAAGGCCAAGAAATAGGAAGAAGTCAAATTATAATATTTATAATATTTTATTTTAGAACACCCCTATGTTGAAACAATGTCCTTAAATTTAGAATTACTATATGATGTTGTATTTTCCAATCAAGATGACCCCCAAACATGAAAAATTTATTTTGATGGCACATGAATAAGTACAATATGGTATGTAATAAATGACCATAGTCATTACAATGTCAGGATGGGCATTTTTTTATCTATCATGATAAGGTTGTTCTCCATAATCATTCTTGTAATCATAAGGATTTATAAATAAGGAGTAAAAATAAATAACCACCATTCCTAGCTTATAACTAGATTATCGTATACTTTTGGGATACATAGATGTGAAATGAGATTTTTTTGGAAATATTGCATATTGATAGATAATATTCCATAAAAAATAAGAGCTAATACCCTGATAGAATATTTATAGTGGTTATAAAATAAATGCTTCCATATCTAGCATTAGATCATGTCCCACAATCATAGAATTCAAAAGAAAATTCATTTTAAAATGAATCTACAACATTATTATATTCAAACCATGACAAATATTTCCGAATAATTTCACAATATCGAATGGTCTCACATTTTTATCGTATCATCATTTAAGAGGTAAATTAATTCATCCATATTTCTAATCTACATGGTCCCATGATTGGTTGGATGATACCTATCACAAAATAATGTTAAAGATGAGTGATCTTGGGGAATATATCCAGAAATGAGAAAATCTGACATCAAGAAAACATCATCACTATTATGAAGGACCAAATCACCAGAAACTCTTCTATAAACAATGATTTCATAGTGTCCATCTTTGATTTATTGACTGATAAGATACTACTAATGTCATCAGAAATTACATTTGGGATGATATGGTTCCCAATAATAAGAGTTTTAGTTCTCCAATAATATCTAAAAGCATAGATGACTTTGTACATCAATAAGGCATGATCACAAAAAATTCACCAGGCAGTGTCATTCCATCCAATGTCATGCCAACTTCATAAATAATCCATGAGAATAATATCTTAAAAAATTCTCATGGCCTTTCTCTCCACAGGGAATGGACATCATAGTACTATATCATCAGTTTAAAACTAAGAATTTATAGTACATTCTCACTAGAACTAATTTCATTTTCATGTGGGGTGATGATGTACGCCTCAAAGAACATGGCCAAAGTAATATTTTCAGTATCATGAAGAGTGACATAACTACTATATTTTTTGTACCACAAATACCACTAATGGATAAAGTCACTATTTTTTAGAGTTGGAGAAGAAATACTCGGGGTAAAATATCAAATCCAACCACTCGACCCTCTATCATCAATCGACTAATTGATAGATAGAGGCTTTCAACAGTACCCTGTCAAATCTATTCTATAATATGGTGGAAAACAAAGAAATTACTCTCTTAAGGTAACCCTTCATGGTTTGGGGGATTACTGGAATTCAACCTGCACTGCCACACATGCTGCCCCATACTCATTGGTATACAGGATAGAGGATGTTCATCCCATTGATGTAAAATTTCCATTATTCTACAATGATATGTATGATCATCTGTCCATATATGGGAAATCCAAAAAACGGTTTGATGAATTGGATATAGAAAATGAGATATGATTTCATACCTTTCATCACATAGAGGTCCATAAAAATATGATAGCACATTATTTAAATAAGAAATTTCACCTCTTTTCGATCCTCCATAGAGAATTTGTACAAGTCTTTAGGAATCCGATTACACACATGAAGAGACCTCCAAATTGGATCCAAATATAGAGGGACATTATTACATAATGATGGTTGTAACGACCCGTTGTTTTTCAATGGAAATTACCTTCTTATAATTATGTCATTACATGAAAACATAACATAATTAACTACTATGTGATAAATGACCTTTAAACAAAAGTTTTTCACTTTTGTGTTTGTAATTTTGAAAATCCGACATACAAGGTTGTGTTCAAGATGATTTTTGGAGTCTAATAAATCAAAAATTATTTTCAATGAATAGTAACTTACCCTTGTTAATAGTAACCTACCCTTATAAATAATAATATGACCCTTATGAATAGTAAATCATCTAATATAAGAGTAACCATAACATGATTAATCAAATAAAATTTAGACATCTTAGAAAGTGTCAATTTGACCTTAGTAAACGTTTTGGTATTTTATAATTCATAAATAAATAATTATAATTAATTATTTAATTTAAAAGATAATTAATTTTCATAAAATGTGTTCATTAATTATCAAATCAATGTCTTATAGTTTTTATATAATTTCATAAGACCCTACGAAATTTTTGAAAACACTATAAAATCAGTTTTAATTTAAAAAACTAATTTTTATGTAAATTATGATTTTAATTAAATATTAAATTAATAATATTAAGAAAATTGTTTTTAAAAAATGCACTTCATTTTTGGACTCTACACGTCGAAAATTGGTTGGGGAAATGTTTTCAGATTTTTCTGAAATACATGAATTTTTTATGAATAGTGAAATACTGCAGTTTACAAAAATAAGCTAAATAAGGTAATTATAGAGTAATGTGTGATGTTCTGCTGATGTAATCCCACATGGTTCAGGATCACATGATAAAATTACTATTCTTGGTCATTCAAGACTCACTATTCCTTGACATAGGGAAAATTAATAAACTGATGAATTTTATATTAAGGAAACCCCTCTCCCCTCCACTATAAAAACCACCCTTCACACCCTCATTTACTGACACCTCTCAAGCTCCAAGACTTCTCTAAACTCTCCCCAAACATCTTCCCAATCCCCTCTCCCACTTCCAAGAGTTGTTGGTCTCATAAAAAGACCAATCCTAGCTTCCCTAAGGAGGATCTCAAGAGTAGGATTTAAGAGGTAATTTCTCTCCCTCTTCTCCTTTAATTTACTTTCATGTTCAAGTTCCTTTCTAGATATCTCCCCACCTATCAACATCAAAATTTTATTTTAACTCCATTATTATACATTTAATATAATTTTATGATGATAATGAGATATTATATCATCCAAACCCCTTTCCCTATTCCTTGTATTTTATTAAAGAGGACGTTGTTCGTGAGGTGTTAATTTATCGCCTTCAAGAACGACATGATTTCTTCATCCATTTATAACTTCAGATATAGTAATTAAACCATTTCTATGGTTGAACCAGAATTTTTTATATTTATTATTTCTAATTTTTTGTTCTGGGAATAACTTATGGCCATATTACTAAGTGATATATTAAAACAAGTTCGTTGTGATCGAAAAGCCACCCAAATTAACCCAAATAATCATCATTTAATTCTTATCTAATGATTCATCCATATGGATATAATATGATTCATTATAAGATCATTCAAAATCCGGTTATATCATTAATAACATGTAATATCACTTCGGGATGTTTACCCATGTTCTACCCAAACTTCAATTTAAGAATACATGCGAATCACTCAAAAAAACCATAATAACAAACATTCCCGGATAATGTTTTTAAACTCTATAACTCATACAATGAAAGATAAAAACACTTAATGAAACCATAATGAACCATATTAATATAAAAAGGTTTTTTATTTATAATTATTGACTATAATATCATTATACTTGTCATTAAATAGAAGGAAGCATTCAGATACAAGGTAAGGGGAAATTCTCGAACCCAACTTTCACCTTTCGGGTTCTCCCTCTTTCACTCCATTTTTGATATGGTTATTCCATAAAGATTATTTTCTCATAATTTTATTTCTTTTTATGGGATATAAATTTTTTAATTGTTTTTTATTTCAAACATAATGTTTTCAAAAATAACTATTCTTTTAAAAACACACATTTTACTTCTCACTCAAAGTGGACGGTTCATGTAACATGTGTGTTATTCCATATTTCTTTTGGGAACCCAATGTTTATGAAATTGTTCTTATGAAATTTAACCCATTCCTTTCCATGGGTTAGTTATGTTCACTTTTGATATATGTTCCATGTGGCAAGCATGATAATGATAATGATATGATCTGATTGGTGCGCCCAGAATTATATAGCGCAATATGAATGTTTCAATGTGATGGGTGCACCCGGAATTATACAACGCTCCAATGAATTGGTTAATGTGATGAATCTCATGAGTAAATTTGAAATGATGTGTGAAAAATATGCTATCTTTGTTCACAAGTATGTGTGGTAGTTAACCAATAAGACATGATGTTTCGTTTTTATGCATTGCCACATTTCAAGTCCTTTATTTTTGATCCTCTCATGTTCATGATCTTTTCCCTATGTCATGATTATGCTCACCCCTTGCTATATTCTTCTTATCTATCCTTTTACTGGGAATTTAGATCACCCCTTTTGATGTATATCCTCAGGTGGATACATTTACTGAGGAGAGGACAATTTCCAATAAGAAACAAGAGAAGAAGAAATTAAATAAATGTTTATGATTCATGTTGTAATTGCTATGTATGGTTCCAGTTTTCCCAAGACACTAAACCGTTAGATCCTCTATATGTAATACTATTATGTTGTTTACCTTTAAAATGATTTAATAGTAAATTATGAAAAGGCAGGGTCACTGTAGTTGGTATCATAGGAAAGTTTTAGTTAATTTTGGAATTAGGATCAGTGAACCCTTGAGAAAACCTCTAGCATGAGACTAAGTACAAATATTCACACAAGAATATTTAAATAGGGATCCCATATGTTATGTTTTTTGTATAAATTGTTTAAATTAATAATTTATTCATGACTTTTGTACTTATGTTTTGTTCTATCCTTTTCTATTTTATAAAATGGTGGGAGCCAAGAGAAATCAGGCCAAAAACTCGTGTGAGGGCCAATGCAATGATTTCCCGAACAAAATCTCTAATGATTTGGGAGGTTGAGTTCAAAACATCATGGTGATGCTTACCCAATTATCTCAGGTTATGAACAATAACCATAATAATGGGGAATGTCCTCCATCACCAAAGAGGGAGCATTTGGCTATCGAATGTTTTATGGAGCAACGACTAACGACATTTAGTGGATCCTCTGATCCAGTAGTTGCAGAATAGTGGTCAATTCCACGGAGAAGATTATTTATGTGCTTCATTGTTTTGAGATAGAGAAGGTGACCCTATCTATTTATCGTCTATATGGAGAAGTCGATCAATGGTGGGATTTGATTAAGAACACCAAGAAAAGGGATGAAATTGAAGATTTGGAATGGGAAGACTTTACAATACTATTTTTTAATAAGTATTTCTCACAAACTCTTCGCATGAAGATGGAGAGAGAATTCATAAATATGAAGAAAAAATAAATTAGAGCCTATCAAAACTTATGAAGAGAATTTCAGAAGTCTTGCAAGGTATACTTAAGGTTTTGTTATCAACGATGATAGAAAAATTGATAGATTCTTTAGTAGATTAAAACCACACCTTCTAAAGGCTCTTGCAATCTGAGACAATGGTAGTTATGAAGAAGTTGTTCGATGTGCCCCCAAAGTGGAGATTTAGTTTGAAGAATGGTCCTAGGGATATGGTGATATGAAACGAATGATGGAGTATCATGCCAGTGGATCTAATGATAAGGGTGGGTTGAAAACTCAACAACCCACATTCCAAAAATGAGGAAAGATGCACCATGGGAACTACCTCAAAGGGATGGCGAAATGCTTCAAGTGTGGGAAAGAAAGAAACCATGCTGAAGAGTGTTGAAAAGAAACAATAATTAAGGAGAATGTATTTTATAAAAGAAGATAACCACTCATGGTTCAATGCTACAATTGTAGGGAACTAGGGAACTATGAAAACCAGTGCACTTCACCTCAAGTTCTCGAGGGTAATCAGCGTCAGAAGCCACCAAAGCCAAAGGAACAATGGAAGACATATGCCATCACTACTGCAGAGGTGGAGCATGATAATGAATTCGTACAAGGTACACTTCCAATTCACTCAATAATGGAAAAGGTATAATTTGATTCTGGTTCTACACATTCATTTATATCATGAAAGTTTGTTAGAACTATAGAATCGAAGCCCCGAATCCTTGAAGTAGAGATATCTATAAAAAACCAAGTGGTGCAATCATTGAAACCCAAGTGTTTGACTCCTCTACTATTGGTGTATGTGGGAAGATTTATCCAGTGAATATTGTAATACTTCCTTTCGTATAATGAGATGAAATAATGGAAATGGATTGGATCTCGTTATATAAAGCACATATCAACTATCAGGAAAATGAAACATCTTTTCATATTTCTAACAATCCCATCAACCTCTACAAATTCAATGAAGATCATGAATTTATATTGAAAAAATATATTAAATGGTGTGGGTGTTGAGTACCTATGAAGAAGCATACCTTGCCGAAATGGTTGAGTTGAAGGAAAGTTCCATCCTTGAGGAAATTCCCATCATCAGGGAATACAACAATGTATTTCCTGAAGAGTTACCCGGAATCCTCTTAGATCGTGAGGTTGAGTTCTCAATTGAACTCATACCCAGAGCTAATCCTATCTCAAATTTTCCCAATAGGATGGATCCTATCGAACTGGAGGAGTTAAAGAAGAAGCTGAAAGAGAATCTGGACAAAGGGTTCATACAACCCAGTGCATCACCTTGGGGTGTACCAGTGCTCTTTGTGAAGAAGAAGGATGGAACAATGTGACTGTGTATCAAATATCAGGAACTCAAAAAGATAAATATAATGAAAAAGTATCCTCTCACAAGGATTGGTGAAATTTTTGATTAGTTTAGAGGTGGTCAATACTTCTCAAAGGTGTCCCTTCATTCTGGATATCATCGGGTAAAGGTGAAGAAGGATGATATTCAGAACACTGCCTTCCGAACAAGGTATGGGCACTACGAGTTTTTGGTGATTCCCTTTGGACTTACTAATTCCCCTGCAATCTTCATGTATTTGATGAATAGAGTCTTTAGACATTACCTCGACAAATTTTTGGTAGTGTTTATCAATGATATTCTCATCTACTCCAAGATCAAGGAGGAACATAAAGAACATCTAAGACTTCTGTTGGTGACATTGAGAAAGGATAAGTTGTACGCAGAGTTCCACAAGTGTGACTTCTGGATGAATCATGTCACATTCTTGGGACATGTGATCACAAGTGGGGGAATTTCTGTGGATCCTTCAACAACAAATGTGATGGAGGAATGGCCCAGGCCCACTAGTGTCACATAATTATGTAGTTTTCTTGGATTAGATGGGTACTATCAAAGTTTTGTGAGAAACTTCTCACGATTTTCAAGACCGATAACCCAGCTAATAAGGAAATGGGTAAAGTATGTTTGGATGGATGAATGTGAGTGAAGCTTCAATGAGCTAAAGAGTAGGCTGATCACTGCACCTGTACTCACACTAACGAAAAGCGGAGAATGTTTTTGTGATATACAGTGATTATTCAAGGAATGTCTTTCTTTGATTACTCATGAAAAATGATAATGTGATAGCCTACCCCTCACATAAGTTCAATATCCATGAGCAGAACTACCCGATGCAAGATCTTGAGAGGGCATCCATGATTTTTCCATTAAAAATCTGGCGGCACTACCTTTATGGTGAGAAGTGTGACATATACACCGACCACAAGTGCCTAAAGTTTATATTCACAAAAAAGGATCTCAACATTCGTTAAAGGATATAGTTAGAGCTAATCAAGGATTATGATTTCTCTATTCACAATCGTCATGGAAAGGCGAACAATGTAGCTGATGCTCTATGTAGAAAAGAACCTGCTACTCTATCCATGTTGCAGATTGAGAAAGACCCTATCTTCATAGATATTAAAAGAATGGATTTGGAAATCATAAGTGCAGGGGATACATCCCACCTTTCCCAAATGATTGCACATCCATCCATCCAGGAGAAGATTATGGAATCAGAAAAGGATGATGTGGATATACAAAAGAGGGTGAATGTAGTAAAGGAAGGGAAGCTGTAGGAGTTCCATATCGATGATGATGGTGTGATTTGGTTTGGAACGCGGCTTTTTTTCCTTCATCACCTGGGATAATGAAGGAGATATTAGAAAATGCACATAGCTCAACATTCTCTATCCATACTGGGAGTACCAAGATGTTCCGTGATCTCCGAGAACACTTCTGGTGGATTAAAATGAAGAAGGAGATTTCGGAATATATATCAAGGTGCTTGGTATGTCCGCAAGTTAATGTTGAGAGACAAAAGTACAAAGGCATGATGCAACCATTGACTATACCCATGTGTAAATGGGAAAATGTTACTATGGACTTTATCAAGGGTCTCTCAAAGGCGTCAAATGGAAATAATGTGATATGGGTTGTGGTTTACCAACTCAGAAAGACTACCCATTTTATTGCTATTCGTGAAGATCACTCGCTTGAAAAACTTGCAAATAAATATGTGAAGGATGGGGTGAGACTGCACGTTGTTCCACTCTCAATTGTCTATGACCATGATACAACGTTCACATCTAAATTCTGGAGGAGTCTTCAACATTCTTTGAGTACTGAATTAAATTTTAGCACGACCTATCACCCCCAAATTGATGGCAAATTTGAAAGGACTATTCAGATGCTTGAAGATATGATAAGAGCCTGCTCTCTAGAATTCAAAGGTAGATGGGATCAGAATCTCCCATTGGTGGAGTTGTCATAAAATAATAGCTTCCACTTGAGTATTCAGATGGCTCCAAATGAAGCTATGTATGGAAAGATATGTATAACTACAACCTGTTGGGTTGAAGTTGGTGAATGAAAGCTACTTGGACCCGATGTTGTTCAAGAGATGACCGAGAATGTACATGTCATCCAAAAACACATCAACGCTGCTCAATGTCAACAAAAGAGCTATACTGACAATTTCCGAAGGGATTTGGAGTTCGACATTGGAGATAATGTTTTCCTTCGAATATCTCCATGGAAGAGAGTCACGTGATTTGGGGAGAAAGGGAAGCTAAGCCCAAGGTATATTGGCCTCTTTGAGATCCTTGACCACATGGGAGCCATGGCCTATAAGATTTCACTTCAACTGAATATGGATCATGTTCATGATGTGTTTCTTGTATCACTAACGGGGAAGTACGTACCAGACCACATACATGTACTAAACTCAAAGGTGGTGTAGGTGGAAGATGATCTATCCTATGAGGAGAAGGCAGTAAATATTCTGGATCGGAGAGACAAGGTTCTACGCAACAAGACAACCCATCTTGTCAAAGTGTTATGGAGGAATCATAAGTTTGAGGAAGCAACTTGCGAACAAGAAGAGGCAATGAAGGAGAAACACCCTCACCTGTTTGTATAATGTGAAATTTTGGGGGCAAAATTTCTAAGGGGGGGAAGAATGTAACGACCCAAATTTTTTCAATGGAAATTCCCTTATTATAATTATTTGATAACATGAAAACACAACAAAATTATCTACTAAGTGATAAGTGACCTTTAAACATAAGTTTTTCACTTCATTGTTTGTAATTTAGAAAATTTGACATACACATTTGTGTTCAAGATAATTTTTGGAGTCTAATGAAACAAAAATAATTTTCAGTGAATAGTAACATACCCTTGTGAATAGTAACCCACACTTATGAATATTAATATGACCCTTATAAATATTAAATCATCTAACATAAGAGTAACCTTACCCATGATTAATCAAATAAAATTTAGACATCTTAGAAAGTGACAATTTGACCATAGTAAACGTTTTGGTATTTTATAATTCATAAGTAATTAATTATAGTTAATTAATTAATTTTAAATAAAATGTATTTTTTAAAAATGTGCTCATTAATTATCAAATCAATGTCTAATAGTTTTTAGATAATTTTATAAAACCCTACGTAATTTTTGAAAACACTATAAAATCAGTTATAATTTTAAAAACTAATTTTTTAGAAATTTATAATTTTTATTATATATTAATGAATCATATTTAGAAAATTATTTTTGAAAAATGGAATTAATTTTTTTATTCTAAACATCAAAAAATGGTAGGTGTAAATATTTTGAATTTTTCTGAAATATTTGAATTTTTTATGAATAGTGAAATTCCACAATTTACAAAAAAAAGCTAAATAAGATAATTATAAAGTAATGTGTGTTGTTCTGTTGATGTAAGCCTACTTGGTTTGGGATAACATGATAAAATTAATATTATTGGTCATTAAAGACTCACAATTCCTTGTCTTAGGGGAAATTAATAAACTAATGAATCTAATATTAAAGAAACCCCTCTCCCCTCTACTATAAAAACCACCCTTCACATCCTCATTTCCTCACTCCTCTAAAGATCCAAGACTTCTATAAAATCTGACCAAAAATCTTCCCTAGCCCCTCTACCACGTCCAATAGTTTCTGGTCTCATCAAAAGGCCAATCCGAGCTTCCTTGAGGAGGATTTCAAGGGGAGGATTTAAGAGGTAATTTCTCTCCCTCTTCTCCTTTAATTTCGTTTCATGTTCAAGTTAATTTCATGATCACTCCCCACCTATATTAACCCAAATTGTATTTTAACTCAAGTATTATAAATTTATTGTAATTTTATGATGCTAATGGGTTATTATATCATCTAAACCCCTTTCCCTCTTCCTTTTATTTTATTAAAGAGAAAGTTGTTCGTGAGGTGTTAATTTATCGCCTTTAAGAACGACGCGCTTTCTTCTTCCATTTCTATCTTCAGATGTGGCCATGAAACCATTTTTACTATTGAAAAAGAATTTTTTATATGTATTATTTTCTATTTAATGTTCGTGAAATAACTTCTGGCCATATTACAAAGTGATAAATTAAAACAAGTTCGTTGTGATCGAAAAGCCACCCAAATTAACCCAAATAATCATGATTTAATTCTTATCTAAGGATTCATCATCATAGATATAATATAAATAATTATAAGATCATTTAAAATCTTATAATATAATTATTAACATGTAATATTAGTTCTGAATGTTTACCCATGTTCTACCAAAACATCAATTTAAGAATACATGTGAACCACTCAAGAAAACCATAAAAACAAACATTCAAGGATAATGTTTTTAAACTGTATAACTCATCCAAAGGCACATAAAATAACGTAATGAATCCATAATGAACCATATTAATGTATACAAGGTTTTGGATTTCTAATTAATGAATATAGTGTCATTATACCAGACATTAAAGAGAAGGAAGCATTCGGATACAAGGTAAGGGGAAATTCTCTAACCCAACTTTCATCCTTGGGGTTCTCCCTCTTTCACTGCATTTTTTATATGGTTATTCCTTAAAGATAATTCTTTCATCATTTTCTTTCCTTTTCTAGGATATAAATGTTTTTCACTAGTTTTTATTTCAAACAAAATGTTTTCCAAAAGAAATCTTCTTTTAAGAACACGCCTTTTACTTCTCACTCAAAGTGGACGGTTCTTGTAACAGATATGTTATTACCTATTTCTTTTTGGAACCCAAAGTTTATGAATGTGTTGTTATGAAATGTAACCAATTAATTTCAATGGGTTAGTTATGTTCACTTTTGATATATGTTCCATGTGGCAAGCATGATAATGATAATGTTATGATGTGACAGGTGCGCCCATAATTATATAGCTCAATATGAATGTTTTAGTGTGATGGGTGTGCCTGGAATTATTCAGCGCTCCAATGCATTTGGTAATGTGATGAATCTAATTGGTAAATTTGAAATGATGTGTGAAAAATATGCTATCTTGGTTCACAAGTATGTGTGGTAGTTAACCACTAAGACAAGATGTTTCATTTTTATGCATTTCCACATTTCAAGTCTTTTATTTATGCTCCTATAATGTTCATGATCTATTACCAATGCCATGATTATGCTCACACCATGCTATATTCTTCTTATCTATCCTCTTACTAGACTTTCATATCACCCATTTTTATGTATATCCTAAGGTGGCTACATGTACTAGGAGAGGATAAGTTCCAATAAGACGCTATAGAAGAAGACATTAAATAATTGTTTATGCTTGATGTTGTAATTACTATGTATGGTCCTAGTTTTACCAAGAAATTAAATCATTTGATCCTCTATGTGTAATAATATAATGTCGTTTACTTTTAAAATGATGTAATAGTAATGGAAGAAAAGGAAGGGTCGCTATAATGGTCCACTCTAGCAGAAATTATTACTTGATTTCAATGGATGTAGAGCTCATTATGGGCACAACCAAGGAGGGGTTTCACTCAAAAAACACTTCATCTGAAAAAGGACCGTTATGTCTCATCTGAATGACGTAAAACTATGTTGTTGGGTAATTTTCATCGACATAAAATGAGGGAAATAATATCCCCCACACAAGATGATAATATCCATGAAAACAACATCCTTTATATATTAAATTAAACTATATACTATCATGGTCATATATGGATTATATTAATAGGCACACCATATCTTCAACATTTCCAGATGATAAACAACATGACACTAAAGTCCTCAGAGTATGAAATTAAACTACATAGCATCATTGTAACACCTCGAGTTTTTATTAATTATTAGTTTCAATTTAATTTAATCCTTCTAATATTATGTATTTCACACAACTCTAAATATGTCTAGTTTTATAGTAAAGCACCATGTTATTATTTGTTTTCACACAACCCCATGCCAATCTTTCACTACACACTACACTTCTATTTGATTTCTATACAAAAAAATTATTATATTTTAATACATTAATCAATATGTTTGGTTTGGTTAAGACACAATGTCATTTTCATTTGATAACATTAATGACTCATGTGAACTATTTTTACAAATCTACAATGTGTAATTAATATTAATTTTAATATAATGTTATATTTTTTACCATGATATTTTAATGTAGTTTCTGAGTAATATTAATTAAATTAATAAATTATAGTTTACAAAACGAATATATGATGATTTTTTAGTGACCAATTAACCAGAAATGAAAACAAAACCCTTTTGAAAATATAGGAAATGTTTCATTGAAAACAAAATATATTTAATCAAACAAATTTTAACTAAATAAATAAGTTAAAATAAATTTTATCAATGATTTTAATGGGTATTATATGTTATTTATTAAATAAAATATTAATTTATCATCTTATGTGATTTTTAGAAAACAGATAAGAATAAAAAAATTATGCATAAATTTATATATTTTTATAACTTTTAATTTTACCACCATTTAATGGGGTTAATATTTGAAATACAAATTTTCAAAAATTTATAAATTATATTTTACACCATAAACATCATTTTCGAAGGTTGAATTTCAAAAATTTCATGGAGCAATATTTTTTTATATTACAAGATGTTTTATTTTTTGGATTAATAGTGAAAATACTGAATTTTAATTGAAATAATAATTTTTATTTATCTTATTTATATAATAAAATTATATATGAAATTGTATATAAATTTAATTTAGAAAAATTATACATTTATTAATAAAATGTATGTAATTTTACTCATCTTTTAAAATGGATTCCATATTTGGAATCAGAATAAATTATAATTACTATTATTGTCAACATATATTTTTTCAAAAAAATATTATTGAATGTAATTAAAAGTGAATAATGTGTTTAATGTAAAAACATTTTCTCTTTAGAGGATAAGAATAAACATAAGAGTTAACAATACCTTTAAAAATTTTCAAAGACTTTTTCCGACAATATTTAGATAGTATATTACTTTTTTATATAAAATGGGAAATTATTTTAGGCAGATGATGTAATGTAAGCCTCCCAATAGTGTTTTCTTTTTAATATTTACACGAATGTCCCTCCTCATCCTCGATAAAAGGGAAACCACCCCTAAACTATTCAATACTCTCATGAAAATTGGATCATCTAACCCCAGACCAAATAATCACCAAAATTCCATTAATTCATACTAGAATCTTTCATTTTTTTGTAACCCAAGCAAAGATGACATTTAGTGAAAACCAAAATGAGTTACCTAGAGAAGATTTAACATCATTCAATAAGAACTATTTATTTATTTATGTGTCCCATAAATTATTCTTATTCAATGATTATATAATAGCACGAGTATTATAATTATATATTTTTATTTTTATACTTGGCGTAATACCTAGAGAATGACCTAAATACATCAAATGGGATACTCCATCATCGTTCATGTGTACATTTGAAAACCCCTTCCCAAATAGTTGTTGTTCGATCTTACATTAACACCTCTTAAGGTTTGGAATAAAAATGGAAATAATATTTTTATATGATATATATAATATTTATATTGTATTTATACTTCTTTAACTATTATATAACACATAGCTTTATTATATGAATTTTGAAGAATATGATAACTTTTTTTGTGGATATGTGGACTACCGCCTCTTCAATTTAATGTGATTCATTCACAAATTACTTGGAATTTATTTAAGATTGTTTTAATAAAACTATATGATACATATGAAATAATAATTCTACTGTAAAGATAATATATATATATATATATATATTATTTTCATTCCTTATTCTAATACCATATGAAAATAGAAACATCGTTCACGTGTACGTACGACATACCATATCCGTAAACTGCGTCTTAATTTTCATATTTATATATTTTATTTATTATTATAAATAATTATATACTGAATATATGTTATATTTAAAAAAAATTACACTATTTAAATATGTAAATCAATAAATTTGTAATATTTTCAATAATAATAAATATAAACACAAAAAAAACAATGCGGTTATTACTCGATACGTAACACTAACATAAAATTAATAATAAATATAAATTTTATGGAACAATAATATAAAATAGGACAATATTTATTATAATAAGGTTTTTGGTATATATTAAAAAAACATTTATATATTAAACATGAGGTTTGAATTTGTATAAGGAAATTCAACATTAAAGGCATTATTTCTCTTATCTCACTTTTGTATATATGTGGTATATGATATATTCAAAAAATATTATAGTTATGGGGTGTATATACTAACCAATGGAATATAATATAATTAATATTATTTATATAATGAATTTAAATATTTAAATTCATTTTATTAATTCATATGGATCATGATTTAAAAATTAAAAATGTAGAAGGGGGATTTCTAGTGTCATTTGTTTCTAAAAATATATCTTATTCACTACCTATTTATTTTTCATGGTTTATATAATTCCCATGAATGTATTATATGATTTTAATGATAGAAAATTAGGGGTATTTACATATCTATTTTATGATCCGTATTTCCTGAGGTTTTTATGGTTTAAATGCTAAGAAATTGGTAATGTAATGTTGTATCAATTTACCTCCTCGAGGCATATATTTTATGCCCTTATAGTCTATTTTGAGGTGTATATAATTAAATTTGACTTGTTATATGAATAATTTCTTTAATATAATTATATTTTATGCATTAAGAAATTTTATTTTTCTATGGGGACTTTGATTCCATGTCACCAATGTGGCCAATGTTTATTTCTATAATCTCATCATTTATTCGGATTGTTTATAACTATAAATCCATTGATGAATTATTATGATCCATATCTCAAATATATCTTGAATTTTATTCTCATATCGATATTGATGTTATATTCATTTATTAGTACCATTAGTACTCTGCTATTTTACATAATATAATTAATAATAGTTTTTATAAAAATCCAACATTATCTCTCTCTTTGTTTGAAAATATGTGTCATTCCAAAACCATATTTAAAAAAAAACGTTTTCCAAAAATTTCAACTATTCTCTTATGATAATTAAGGAAATTTTTTATCCATTCTTTACATTAAAAAAGATGGTTTTAATAAAGGAATCATATATTCATTATATGATTGATACAGTTTTTTAAACTTCATACTCAGAAAAAAAAAATTGTTTTCATTGTATAGAATTATACCCCTTAAATTCATCATTTCATTGAATATTACGTTTTATTCAAACAATATTAGTTTATTTTTACTAATTTTTTTTATATTATGGAGATTCATTGGTATTAATGTGTATTTTAGATAAAAAGGCTCTCAAAAAGGTATTTTAATTAATCTGTTTTTTAAATGATTTTTAGGATACATTTAATTTTTTTAAAATAAAATGGTTTTCAAAAAGGATTTGTGTTTAAAAGTGTATTAAATGATTTCAATCATAATTTATAAATTTTCAATGATTCTTTTTTTCAATATTTTGTAAATATATTTTAAATAGTTTTCAAGATTCATTTTTTTTCAAGGAAAAATTGTGTCAAAATGTTTTCAAACATATTTTAAAATCTTTTAAAGAAATATATTTTTAGAACATTTTCATGATTAATTTATAACTTTGGTATGATTTTTAAAAAAAATATTTTATGCTTTAAAATTCTTGTTTTTTAAAGAATTTTTTATATTTTCCTCAATATATGTTTTTAAAATATTTATGAAAATAATATTCTATTTAATATTACATCTATTGGTGTTACTCACCCCTTAATGATAATATGATCAATGAGTACCATTATAAATATTTCCATAAATGATTTATGATATTATAATGTGATTCTTAGAAATGTTATTCCTCTTTCATGAGTTATATATTTATTAAAAAATTTCCCCATTCATGGTTATATCTTTATAAATCAATTTTCTCTTTAATAGGACATATGCTTATGAAAAAAACACTTCTTTTCATGGGTTATTATTAAATGAATGTATTTCTAAACATATTACTGTTAAATAGATTAGGACATGATGACATGATTATGATACCCATTTCATTTCCTTGGTTAGGATATGGTTGTTTATGATGTCGTGGAACATGTATGTATGATTTCATTATGATATTGGAGGGACCTATGTCTCTATCCAATTCATTGGGTGAATATTTATTTATTATTAGATAGACATATATTGAATGGAAATTGAACTTAATTTAGTAACCTAATTTATCTACTAAGATGGTTTTGGGTGTGAACCATGACTACTAAAATAGTCATTTGAGCAAAGCAAGACTATAGAGATGGTTTTTGGCAGTAAACCCATTCCACTAAGATCACATTAAATTTATTCCAGAACTACTATGGAAATAATTTTTTATTCATTGGTTTCTACCAAGATTCCATTTATTATTCCTATATTATGATTTCATGGATTGTTCTATCTATTTTAATTTTATTCTACTCTTAATAATTGTCATTCACTGTCCCTTAATTCATGTTTATGATCTTTTATGTACAACGCAAGATCTTATAATTATACAATCTTGTTATCATAAACATATACTCACATTATGCCTAAATGTATCCCTTATTCACCCATACATAAATTTTAGTTGTCCCCTTTCATAGGTTTCCTTTCTCTATATTATGAAGAATGGTTTTATGTATGAATACTAAAGAGTGTGATCATTAGGTATGATGATGAAAATATTTCCCCAAATTAGAATTATGTGTTGCATGTCTCAAGAGAAAAAACCGTTATTGTCCATGGGAATGTACTTATATAATTTGATTTCCATTCATATAAAATGTTTTAATATCCATGTATTATGAGTTTTCTTATATGATAAGTGTTCCTCACACTTTATTTATGGTCTTAGTCAATAGCTTGAACATTATTGAATTTGATTGACATCGAATTTTTTAGATGTTGAATGTATACATATTATACAAATAAATTTCCTAATTACAAATCTCGTGAAGAGAATCGGGAATTTTGTATGAGTATTTGTTATACTAATGAATATAATGATACCAAAAACAATATGTAAATTTTCACGACCCATCCTCGGGGCCCGAGCCGTGACTACCCCAAGCCCGCCTTCCATAGGCCAGGGGCTGGCGACTAGCACCAAAGGCGTAAATCCCGATAACTGGGAAGGAATTGCCTTTATAAAAGTAAACAAAACACCACAGAGTACAAGCGGAAGCAAAACACTAATTACAAAAGAAACTGCTGAAAAGTAAATGGTCCAGAATACAAACCCAACTGAAAGTGCAGCTACAATTGAACAAAAGTACAACAGAAAAAGACAAACAGCTGGAAGAAGGAAGCAGCTCCTGGGTCATCCTCCTCGGATCCTACCTGAAGGGTAGGTACAGATAGCGCAGCTCCTGGACCATCCACCACGGATCCTACCTGAAGGGTAGGTAAAAATAGCCCCCTCAACGCTCTCGCCCATTAACCTCCTCCGTGTGTCGCCTCTCCTTGAAGTCCACCTCCGGATACTGACTCGTCGTGTAGTCCACCTCCGGGTACCGTCCAGTCCTCGAACACTCGGCCTCCGTTAGCACTGCCCGTCGTCCGCAACCAACACAACGAGGTGCGGGCATAGCCCGTGCAGGGGTGAGTATAACGATACTCAGTAGGGACCCCGAGACCCTCAAGGTCTCACTAAAACCAACAAGGATAACCACAAAGAAGATCTCAACAGATAACCTCTACTTACGTATATTCCCATAAATATACCTAGGTTATCAAGTAAACCATCTCAATCATGAGGAAACACAAGGATTGTGAAATCAACGGATAACCACTACCCAGGTATATTCCCATACATATACATAACTAATCAAGTAACCCATCTCAATCATGAGGAAACACAAGGATCATAGACTCAGCTCAAACTAGGATTTTCATTATCAAAACCGTAATTGATGATGAGCTCCGTCTCTGAAGTGTACAGTGGTCCTGTCACGACTCCGAGGTACTGCTCACTAACCTAAGACTGCTGAGGTACTCCTCCTGTCGAGTATTGCGGGTCTGCGGCCTACTACCGGGCGCTCCGTCCACTGTGGGTCTCTCGCCAAATACCGGGCGCTCCCCCTAATAGCCTACAGAGGTACTCCTCCTGTCGAGTACCGCGGGTCTGCGGCCAACTACCGGGCGCTCCGTCTGACGTGGGTCTGTCACCAAATACCGGGCGCTCCATCCACTGGGCTAGTTGACTCACTCCAAGTCGAGTTAGTCAAGCAGTCGTCAGGTTTCAGGCGGCTACACGGTCTCCATACTCCGTATGCTCGTCTCCGGGAGGGTCCGCTCCACGAGCTATAGGTTGATACTCCAAGTATCACTATGTCCCACAAATAAGTATCTCAAAGGACCGCCTCATCATAGGGGTCTCAACGCAACAGTCGGCGCGTCAATCGGACGCCCGGTCTGTGAGTTACTAGCCTTTTCGTCCCCGGGGCCCGGTTGGTTTCTTGTGCGAACCAATCCGGCCGTAACTCAACTATATCCCGAACACTCATAGGGTATAATCAAAGGGACCGTTTCTCAACGTGATCACCAACGTCGTTGACGGTTCGTCAAATGGACGTCTGGTCTGAAAGAAATCAGCTTTTCCGTTCCAGAGGCCCGGTTGGATTTCGGGTACAATACAACCCGGACACTATCCAACAACAACCAAAACTCGGGAAAAGTATGCCAAAAGTTCTGTCTCATCAAGAGGAAAACAACAAGACAAATGGAGAGTCAATCGGATGCTCGATCTGTGAGTTATTGGCCTTTTCGTTCTAGGGGCTCGGTTGGATTCGTGAGCGAACCAACAAGACCACACACCGACGACATCCAAACCTCAAGCAGATTAAGCCAAAAGATCCATCATATTAAGAGAAATCCAACAAAGTCGACGACATGTCAATTGGACGTCCGAAGTTCAAGTTACGAGCGTTTCTGCTCCGAGGGCCCGGTTGGTTTCGTATCTGAACCAACCCGGCCGAAATCATAGTAATATGAAACCTTGAGTGCGATATACCAAAACTACCGTCTAGTTCCAAGGATTTCTACGCAACTGATGGTGCGTCGATCGGAGGTCAGTAGCCCAAGATATGGGCGTTTGAACCAACTCAGTCAGAAAATTGGGGGTCTGGGCCCGGCCCGGACCGACCCAGTACCCCCTGGGTCGACGAACTGGGTCGACCCGGCCCGACGACCCGGCCCGGCCCGGAAGCTTGGCCCGGCCGGCGGTGTGGCGGGGCGGCCAGCGCGGCGGCGCGTCGGCGCGGCGGTGCGGCCAGCGCGGCCAGCGCGCTGCGTGAGCGCGCCCAAGGGAGGGGCTTCACCCCTCCTTTAATTCAAACGGTGGCCCCCCATTAAGGGGCCACGCCATGTGCAACCCGGGGGGGGGGGGGTAACCCCCCGACTTCTCCCCTGTAATGGCCAGCCAGCGCAGGGCCAGCCGGTTTCTCACCGCGGGACTCCGCTGTCCCGCGCCTTTCGGCGCTGGCGGCCGAAGTTCCGGCCGCCTTCTTCGAATTCTCCGTTGGGTGGTTTTTCCGGCTGCTACTTCCAGAATGGCTGCAAATTCGTTCGGCGCGTCGTGACGACGCCGCGTCCTTCCGCCGCGGCCCGACTCCCGCGACGGCCTTGTTCGCAATCCTCGGCGCGGCGTGACGGCGCCGCATTTCTTCATTGTGGCCCACATCGTTCACGTCTCCTTTCTCTCAAGCGCGGTGCAACGATGCATTACCGTCTTCGCTAATCAAAACCGAAGAATAGCAAAGGGGGGGAGGGGTATCGGCCATGTTTGTGCGGACCGATTCCCTCCTGTTATATTGATAGCAGTTGGCCAAAACGTAAAACGTTTAACCTTCACAATTTTTAATTTAAATAAAAATTGGAACATGGCCATCCGATTTATCTTTCATATTCGAAGGAAAGAATCCCCAACTTAAAAAAAAGTCAAACCCCTACCTCGGTTTCAAGAACGGTGCACGTCAAAGAGCCGTGGAAGACGAGCATCGCGGAGGTCGGGCGTCGTGAAAAAGAACGTCGACTCGCGAAGTGAGGATTGGAAGACGTTGATGGATATTTCCTCGCGGAAAACCGTCGCAGAAGAAGAACGTCGTGGATGAAGTTCACCGCGTTCTTCTGCGGAGATGTTCTTCGCTAAGGACAGTGTTCTTCGTCCGAGTCTGAGGTGTTCTACACGTTCTTCATCGAAGAAGAAGGTGTTCTTCCCAAAATCTCTCCACGAAAAAACTCTAATAACCAAAAAATAAGATAATCCTCCCACTTATTTTATTAACCCAACATAGGTTTTTTTGAATTTCAAGAGTTTGAAAATTCAAAACCCACATTTAACTCACTTAAGTTATAACATAAGATGTTATAAAATTAATGAGGACATAAGTTAGCTAAACTTAAATGGGGGGGGGTTTAGAGGGGTTAGGGAAGTGTGGGGTTGGGCTCGTGTGGGTCCCACCATTCTTTATCCCCTCAAGGTTGGTTATCACAAGTGGGTCCCACCCCCAACATCCTTACATAGGATAAAACTACCAAGTGGGAAAAATAAAAATTGTTAATTTTTATTTTCAACTACCACAAAAATTAATAACTCCCCTTGTGTAAACGCAACTCCGAAATAGGAGTTCCTATGCAATTACCGGCGTTGCGGTTCCATCGGTGCCCTCGGAATTCGATTCCGGTCACCGGTTCAAAAGTCAGAAATTCCCGCTAGTTCGTTCACTGAAAGTACCCGAGGCAAACTTCGGATAGAAATTCCTGTCATATCGGGCCTCGGAATAAGGCGCCATTAAAAACTGCGTTCTTGTAAAATCCCAAAGAAATTTTAGAAAAAATTTCCCTTGAATTTTACGGGTCTTTACATTACTCCCACCTCAGGGATTTACATCCTCGTAAAGCTTTAAAACAAACTAGGGTTACAAAAGTGGTACAGAGCACGCATCTGAGCCTTCCGCTCCCATGTGCTCACCCCGAGGTTCCCGTACTGACAGAAAAAGTGCACCCGAGGAATCGATCGTCCTCGTAGGATCCGCTCCTGTCGATCCTTGATCCCCACTAGAACCTCCGTGGAAGTAACCCCATCGCCATTGTCCTGCTCCTCTTGGTCGAGCATGTATCTCCCCGGTTGAGATACCTGGAAAACATCGTGCACCTAGTGCAACTGAGGTGGATGGGTCAAGCGGTAAACCACCTCGCCTACCCAGCTGAGGACCCAGAAGGGTCCGTTGAACCTCGGAGATAACTTGCCTCTTTGGCCACATTTTCATAAACCTCGTCGATGTGATACCCGTATAAGGACGTGATCGTCATCCTCGAACTCTAGAGGCCTCCAAGTCCTATAAGCATAAGGATTCTGTCGGCCCTGTGCTATCCTCATCCACTCTTGGATGACCTGGATCTTCTCTAGTCTCACAAGAGATTCTATGATTTCTTCTTTTCCGATAAGAGAAATCTGGTCTCATCCCCTGGATGAACCACATTCATTGCCTAATACAGTCAATCCTGACAAGAATGATGCATTCATGCCATGAATGACGTCGTAAGGCCTCGACGTAACTATCAAGAGATCCAACTGTCACTCTCACCTCCAAGGGTCGAGTCACACTGTCGGAATCAGTGTGAGGTCACTAGGTCTCCTCCAGTAGAAATCTCGAATGTGAGGTTCAAGTCAACAGTTTTAACTGGAACCACTCAGTATCAACAAAACAAAAGGGATAGGAAAGCAAACATCAAAAAGATAAGTGTCTTTTTTTATTATTGCAGCTCATAGTACAAAGACACAAAGCAACTACAAACAAACATCAACAAAACTAGAAGCAACAGAGTCGATAGCCTCCAGGTCTGGAGCTAGTCCCGCTCTTGTCCATGTGCTTCCAGAGCTCCATGACCATAGGCCTCAGCTTCCTGAAGCTGAGATCTCCCATGTTTTCCTGTCCCCTGCGGTCGGGGTGGGCCTCCTGGGGGTGGGGGTGGCAACACCACGAAGCGTCGTCCACCTCCAGCTGCACGACCAGCTCCTCTTCCATGGCTTCCTGCTCCTTGCAGTCTGCCCTGATCGAACCTCTGCCTCTGGCTGGTAGGTTCTTCATTTAACCACTGGTCATCTTTATGGCGGGTCGGACAGTCACGTGCCATGTGACCAATCCTGCCGCAGGAGTAACACTGTCCACTCTCGGCAAGACTAGCTCTGACTCCACCCCGGTTCCCCCGCACAACTGAACCTGAGTCATGCAGTCGGCCACCGGTAGGTCTGGTCCTCTTGGACCTCTGCGTCATCTGTCTACTGTCTGCTACAGAAGACTCTGCCGCAAGCCGGCTAGTGGTGGGTCGTGCTACTAGAGACTGATCAGCAAGGAAACTCTCCACTAAGAGGGCTCTCTCCAACACCCCTGTCTTCGTCGGAATGCTGTAAGAAACAACAAAAGCTCTAATCTCCCTCCTGAGCCCCTGCTAGAAGGTTCGGGCCCTGAAGAACGGATCCCATACCAAATCTATGGAGTAGCACGAGTGGTCTGTGAACCTCGCTGTTTACTGTGCCACTGTCATGTTGCCCTGCCGCAGCTGAAATAGTTCCTGTATACGCACCGCTCGAAGGGTGGCTGGTACAAACTCTGCCCAGAACAGGCTCTCGAAGTCTGCCCAAAGAAGTGTAGCCTCGTCATGCATCTGTAGCATCAGGCTCCACCATCTTCCTGCTGCTTCCTAAAGAAGGCTGGCATCAAGGATCACCATGAAGTCTGTCGGCGTCCCCACTAGCCTAAAGACTCTCACCACAGCCTCCATCAAATCCTCAGCCGCCTGCGGGTCCATTCCTCCCTGGAACCTAGGTGGCCTCTAGTGCTGGAACTCGTGCAGTGCGCTCAAGAGACATGCATCCTCTACTGCTAGGGCTGGTGGCATCGGTGGCCCAATGGGTAGTAGTACCGTTGGAGGCTCCGCTGGTGCCTAAAGTGGAATAGGGGCTTGTACTGAGGCCACGTCCCTCGGCGGGTTGTCAGTATGAACAACTCTCGGGGCTCTAAATGGTCGTCCGCGGTGCGGCATCCTAAAAGAAACAAACATGACTCGGTCAAAAGAGTTATACCTGGTGAGCTGACCTAGTTTGAGCTGATATTTAAATAAAACTTCTGGAAACACCCATGCAATTAGTGTTTTCGTGCACAAAGTCGGAATTCAGTTTTCAGGGTCCTGGTGTATGGATACGACGTCGGCCCGCACCAACACTATATTCCCTGAACTAAAGACCACACTCGGTACCCTTAACACTATTTCTTCACAGAAATAAAACATCAGAGTTATAAGTTCTGCAATAGAACCGACTCCTCTGATACCAATTTGTCACGACCCGTCCTCGGGGCCCGAGCCCTGACTACCCCAAGCCCGCCTTCCATAGGCCAGGGGATGGCGACTAGCACCAAAGACGTAAATACCCATAACTGGGAAGGCATTGCCTTTATAAAAGTAAACAAAACACCACAGAGTACAAGCGGAAGCAAAACACTAAGTACAAAAGAAAGTGCTGAAATGTAAATGGGCCAGAATACAAACTCAACTGAAAGTGTAGCTACAACTGAACGAAAGTACAACAGAAAAAGACAAACAGCTGGAAGAAGGAATCATCTCCTGGGTCGTCCTCCTTGGATCCTACCTAAAGGGTAGGTACAGATAGCGCGGCTCCTGGATCATCCACCACGGATCCTACCTGAAGGGTAGGTACAGATAGCCTCCCCAATGCTCTCACCCGTCAACCTCCTTCGCGTGTTGTCTCGCCGTGAATTCCACCTCCGGATACTGATTCGTCGTGTATTCCACCTTCGGGTACTGTCTAGTCCTCGAACACTCAGCCTCCGTCTGCACTGCCCGTTGTCTGCAACCAACACAACGAGGTACGGGCATAGCCCGTGCATGGGTGAGTATAACGATACTCAGTAGGGACCCTGAGACCCTCAAGGTCTCACTAAAACCAACAAGGATAACCACAAAGAAGATCTCAATAGATAACCTCTACTTAGGTATATGCCCATACATATACCTATGTTATCAAGTAACCCATATCAATCATGAGGAAACACAAGGATTGTGAAATCAATGGATAACCAATACTAAGGTATATGCCCATTCATATACCTAAGTTATCAAGTAACCCATCTCAATAATGAGGAAACACAAGGGTCATAGACTCAGATCAAACCAGTATTTTCATTATCGAATCCGTAACTGCTGAAGAGCTCCGTCTCTGAAGTGTACAGTGGTCCTGTCATGACTACGAGGTACTGCTCACTAACCTAAGACTGCTGAGGTACTCCTCCAGTCGAGTACCGCGGGTCTGCGGCCTACTACGGGGTGCTCCGTCCGCTGTGGGTCTGTCGCCAAATACCGGGTTCTCCCCCTAATAGCATACAGAGGTACTCCTCCTGTCGAGTACCGCGGGTCTGTGACCAACTACCGGGCACTCCGTCCGTCGTGGGTCTGTCGCCAAATACCGGGCACTCCGTCCAATGGGCTAGTCGACTCACCCCAAGCCGAGTCGGTCAAGCAGTCGTCAGGTTTCAGCCGGCTACACGGTCTCCGTACTCCATACGCTCGTCTCCGGGAGGTTCCGCTCCATGAGCTATAGGTCGATACTCCAAGTATCACTAAGTCCCACAAAGAAGTATCTCAAAGGACCACCTCATCATAGGGGTCTCAATGCAACAGTCGGCGCGTCAATCAGACGCCTGGTCTGTGAGTTACTAGCCCTTTCGTCCCCAGGGCCCGGTTGGTTTTGCGTGCGAACCAATCCGGTCGTAACTCAACTATACCCCGAACACTCATAGGGTATACTCAATGGGACAGTTTCTCAACATGATCACCAACGCCTCTGACGGTTCGTCAAACGGACGTCTGGTCTGAACGAAATCCGCTTTTCTGTTCCAGTGGTCCGGTTGGATTTCGGGTACAATACAACCCGGCCACTATCCAACATCAACCAAAACTCGGGAGATGTATGCCAAAAGTTTCGTCTAATCAAGAGGAAAACAACGAGACAGACGGCGCGTCAATCGGACGACCAGTCTGTGAGTTATTGGCTTTTTCCTTCTAGGGGCCCGGTTGGTTTCGGGAGCGAACCAACCCAACCGCACTCCGACGGCATCCAAACCACGAGCGGAGTATGCCAAAATATCCGTCTCATTAAGAGAAATCCAAAAAAGTCGAAGTCACGTCAATCGGACGTCCGAAGCTCAAGTTACGAGTGTTTCTGCTCCGAGGGCCCGGTTGGTTTCGTATCCGAACCAACCCGGCTGAACCCAATGTAATCTGAAACCTTGAGTGCGATATACCGAAACGACCGTCTCCTTCCAAGGATTTCTACGCATCTAACGGTGCATCGATCGGAGGTCTGTATCCCATGATATGGGCGTTTTAACCAACTCAGTCGGAAAATAGGGGGTCTTGGCCCGACCCGGCCCGACCCAGTACCCCCTGGGTCGGCCGAACTGGGTCGACCCGGCCCGGGCGGCGACCCGACCCGACGACCCGGCCTGGCCCGGAAGCCCGGCCTGACCAGCGGCGCGACGGTGCGGCCAGCGCGGCGGCACGGCGGTGCGGCCAGCGCGACCAGCGCGCCGTGCGAGCGCGCCCAAGAGAGGGGCTTCGCCCATCCTTTAATTCAAATGGCGGCCCCCATTAAGGGGCCGCACCATGTGCAACCCGGGGGGGTGTAACCCCCCGGATTTTCTCCTGTAACGGCCGGCCAGCGCAGTGCCGGCCGATTTCTCGCAGCGGGACTCCGCGGTCCTGTGTCTACTGGCGCCGGCGAACGGAGTTCCGGCCGCCTTCTTCGAATTCTCCGATGGGTGGATTTTCCGGCCGCTACTTCCAGAATGGCTTTAAATTCGTTCGGCGTGTCGTGACGACACTGCGTCCTTCCGCCGCGGCCCGACTCTGGCCGCGGCCTTGTTCGCAATCCTCGGAGGGGCACGACGGCGCCGCGTTTCTTCATCGTGGCCCACATCGTTCATGTCTCCTTTCTCTCAAGCACGGAGCAACGATGCATTACCGTCTTCTCTAATCAAAACTGAAGAATAGCAAAGGGGGGAGGGGTATCGGCCTTGTTTTTTCAGACCGATTCCCTCCGGTTATATCGATAGCAGTTGGCCGAAACGTAAAACGTTTAACCTTCACAATTTTTAATTTAAATACAAATTGGAACATGGCCATCAGATTTGTCTTTCATATTAGAAGGAAGGAATCACCAACTAAAAAAAAGCCGAACCCCTACCTCGGTTTCAAGAACGGTGCACGTCAACGAGCCGCAGAAGACGAGCGTCGCAGAGGTCGGGCGTCGCAGAAAAGAACGTTGACGTCGCGAAGCGAGGATTCGAAGAAGTTGACGGAGATTTCATCACGGAAAACCATCGCGGAAGAAGAATGTCATGGAAGAAGTTCTCCGCATTCTTCGACGGAGATGTTCTTCGCTAAGGACGGTGTTCTTCGTCGGAGTCCGAGGTGTTCTACAAGTTCTTCGTCGAAGAAGAAGGTGTTCTTCCCAAAAGATCTCCACGACAAAACTCTAACAACCAAAAAATAAAATAAGCCTCCCACTTATTTTATTAACCCAACATAGGTTTTTTTGAATTTCAAGAGTTTGAAAATTCAAAACCCACATTTAACTCACTTATGTTATAACATAAGATGTCATAAAATTAATGAGTATATAAGTTAGAAAAACTTAAATGGGGGGGGGGTTTAGAGGGGTTAGGAAAGTTAGGGATTGGGCTTGTGTGGGTCCCACCCTACTTTATCCTCTCAAGGTTGGTCATCACAAGTGGGTCCCACCCCCAACATCCTTACATAGGATAAAAATACCAAGTGGGAAGAATAAAAATTTCTAATTTTTATTTTCAACTACCACAAAAATTAATAACTCCCCTCGTGTAAACGCAACTCTGAAACAGGAGTTCCTAAGCAATTACCGGCGCTGCGGTTCCATCGGTGCCCTCGAAATTTGATTCCGGGCACCGGTTAAAAAGTTAGAAATTCCTGCTCGTTCGTTCACTGAACGTACCCGAGCTAAAATTCAGATAGAAATTTTGGGCACACTGGGCCTCAGAATCAAGCGCCGTCAAAAACTGCGTTCTTGTAAAATCCCAAAGAAAATGTAGAAAACATTTCCCTTTAATTTTACAGGTCTTTACATAAATGGTATTTTCTATCCCAATATTATTCTTTATATTAAATTTATGTAGAATTATTAGATTGATGTTGAGGAACCTTTTGACATTATTTTTATTTAATATTATTCAAAAGTGGTATTAATGAAAATGTTGATGACGCTTCCATAATGAATTACTAAAAAAAGTTTATGAAAAATTATATATGTTTTCAAATTCAATTATAATGTTATAAAAACCATGAAATATATAAATATTTTTAGTACATGATTTTCATTAGGATTTAAGGATATATTGAATGGTGTTGCTGACTTAGAAATGTAATTTAATGGAATTTAATATGTCGATTAAGGGAAGGACCCCCTTAATGTGTTCGAGATGATGAGAAATTTTTTTTAGCTAAGACAGAGATATGTTTGATATGGATAATGAATGGTGGATAATACTGAGTAATATGGATCTGATTATGTATTTATTGACAAAGGGTCCATGTTTTGAAGGATTATGATTACAAATTTTTTTAGTATGAGTAATATATATAGTAATAAATTGAATAAAAAAGTGTTAATGTTTTCAGAATGGTTTTATGGTAATTATGGTTATTACCAAAATGAAGAGAAAAAATGTTGAAGGTATCCATGTGTTTGGAAAGTGAAAAAAATAGCTAATTATGGTATAAAGGGGATAAATGTGAAGATAATTTTTCTATGTTTAGGGAACTTTATACCTATATTTAGATTTTATTATTTGGTAGGGGTTATATTGTTAACCATTTATTGAATGGTTTATATTAAACATCATATGTGATTTTTAGTATTAAATTATTATCTCCCTCTATGATGATATATCATTAAATATTACGATATTGTGATCCGTTGTTAATTTACAAAAAACAAATTCACCATAAAATATGGAGTAAGAGATGAAGTAGAAATTGGTCAAGATACAACCAAATGGTGGGGTTGTTAAAATGAAATGGAATGAAAAAAAGTAAGTCTACCTCCTTGTATAAATTCATTATCTTTTGGAAATGGTTTTTGAAATAATATTATGTCCTCTTCTCATTACTTTTAATGATATCAATGGATTTTTTCAACACTCTTTGGGTTATTATTTTTTATCTTAAAATTTATCATAAACATGCTCTTTATCACCCTCCATCAGAACATAATTGTTAGATTTCACTTCAATGTCAATGTTATCAATTTTAGTGTATATTATCCAATGTCGAACCTTAGTTAGGATTTACATTTTGTAATTATTAAATTAACAACTTTACCTTTTTAAGGATGTTTTAGTATTAATTTTTACGATGTGGTTTCTATTAAATGAACTTTCACGTATTTATCCTTTGATAACCTAGATGAATTTAAAGTGGTAAATTCATTTTAAGGTGGATAGAATTTAACAACACAATAATTTAGGAATAATATTTTATTATATTTAATCATCTTGATATTTTTGAATCCCCAAAACTATGAATACATTACGTGTTATATGAATTCACCAGCTTATTCATTCGTTATACACAACAAGACGTCCATATTTTACTGCACACACTTCTTATGATAGATTTCAGTACATAAAAACATATATTAGCTTTTTGTACAAGAAAAAATATCTTTGGATTTCTATATATAGAATTACAAGTTCCTTTTAAAATATTATTTCCTCAAAATACTTATTTTTATCAATATTCAACGTACTCTAATTATTATTATAAAAATATGATAATATTATTCTCCTAGACATTGGAATTATGGTTATGAATATGATTAATTACCTAAAAAATATGGTTTAAAAAATTATATAGGAATCATAATTTTATAACCAATTTACTATAAATGAAAATGAAACCCTTTTGAAAATATAATAATTTTACTACTCGAACACTATATTTATACAATAAAACAAATTCTAAATAAATAAATAGATTATAAAAAATTTGATGAATTATTTTAATTTAATATAAATACAATATACTCCAACAATTATTAAACAATCATCTTATGTGTTTTCTAGATAGTAGATAATAATAAAACCAATTTTTAGAAAACATTATATATTTTTATAAAGGGTAATTTTACCACCTTTTAATTGATTTCATATTTAAAAACTAATTTTGTGATATTTTATGAATTATACTTGGTTATATAAAAAATATTTTCAAAATAATATTGTTAATAATATCTTACATTGAGGATTTGTTAAATTTTTTTGTGAAGATTCACTTTTTGGATGAATAGTGAAAAATACTAAATATTAATTGACATCATCATTTTTTCATATTTATCAAAACAGTTATATTAAAATTTAAATTACTTTTAAAGTAATTAGAGTATAATTAAATGTATTTTTATACAATTTAGTTCCTTCTATTATATTTCATATTGAAATTTGATATAAAAACATTCTAGTATTTTGATCATTTTTATATTAAAAACTTGTGACATCATCCAGTCTATGTAGTTAATTTTTATATAATTTCTTTTACTTTTGTTATTATAATTAAGAAAAAAAGTATTCAATATTTTTAATTAGTCTATTATATATAATTTAAAATAGATTCTGGAATAAACATTAGTATAATATGTAATGACCATGAATTTATTATTTTATTATTATCATTAAATTTATGTTTATTTAAATATTCATTTTATAATCTCTATGTAATTTGGTTTTATGTTTCATAATATACCCAATCAGCAATGTAATTTTGTCTCCATTTTGTGTTTTGAGTAAAATGTTTTATTATATAGCTATATTATTTTACAAGGTGTATAGACATCCAATTGAAACCTAATATCCTGATTATAATTTTAATAATATTTAAATCAACATTTTTTTATTATATCGTGGGGACTTTGATTCAATGTCACAATGGGAGTATGTGTATATTTCAACAATCTCATCATTTATCATCATCATTTATGATTATACATCTATTAATGAAATATTATTATATATATCTCTATAACGATGCGAAAATTTACTATACTCTGGTTAATAATGATATATTCATGTATTGGTACAATTATTCCACCCTTCGTATCATAATCTAATTAAGAAAATGTTTTTAGGGAATTAGTATATTTTCTGTCTCTTCTGTTGGAAAATGTTTTTCTTAGGAAACCATGTTGTCTAATAAAATATTCAAGGAATTTATAATATTTTCTTCTTATATAAAATGTATATTTTTAAACATATTTTATCTTTTTAAAAATAAATTTAAAGGGAATCGTTATTTAATTTTTTGATCGATGAACTTTTATAATCATTCTATGGTGAACATGGAATGTTAAGCTTGTACAGATATATCCATCACCATGTCCATCAATTAATTAAACCTTCTTTTTCTAGTTTAATAATTAAATTTTGTATGAAATGTTTTTTTCCTAATATTCTATTCATTCATTTTTTTCTAATGTGGTTTTGAATGAATTTTTTCCAAAAAATAATTTGTTTAAGAAGTCTTTTTAGTTATTTTAAAGCTTCCTTTATACGTTTACAATGAAAATTATTTTGAAAAATATTGTGTTTAAATTTTTATTAAAATGATTTTCAAGATTACATTGTATGTTATCAAATATAAATATTATAAAAAAATTATATTTTAAAACAAATTAAAATTATTTTCAACCTACCTTAATATGTTTTATTGGAAAAGGTTTTCAATATGTATTCATTATTAATTAATATAATTTTAAAAAAAGGTTTTAAAAAGGTTCTCAATATTCCATTATTATTATTCAATGAAAATCTATTTCAAAATGTTTTTTGTTTAAAAAAGGTTTTTTTAAAAGAAGACAAGATATTTTTTTTATAAATATTTTCAATTATTTCTCAAAATTATGTAACATCTAATTTTACATCTTTTGGTGTTACTCATGGATTGGTTAAAATATAATCCAAGGGTTCTATTCAGGTTCATTTTCTAAATTATTTTTGTTTTGAGGTAAATATGATCCTGAATACCATTTTATATTAATGAATTATATTTTTAGGAAATCAATTTTTTATTCATGGGTTATTGGTTTAGGAAATAGGTTTCCCTTTAATGGATCATCTTCATATGGAACTCTCTTCTTTTCATGGGTTATACATTGATAAAATTACTATGAAACATTTATCTTTTACAATGTTTACTATATAAGGAAATATTTGAGATAAAATTGAATTTCATGGGTTATGATATGATTCTTTTTGATCTTGTGGCTCACATATGTATGATTTCATACTAAGAAGAGTGTGACCTATAACTCCATCCTATTCATTGGTTAATGATTTACATCTCATTAGACAAACATGGATGGAATGGGGAGTTAACTCCAGAAAACCTAATGACTTTTTCCACTTAGATGGTCTATAGAGTGAACCTTGACTACTAATATAGCAATTAGAGTGAACCATAACTACTAAGATTGTTTGGTGAGAGAATCCAATCCACTATGATTTCATTTTCCTTATGAATTGACTAATATACAAATAATTTTATATGTAAACGTGACTTTTAGAATTTCATGTTTTATTTATGAGTTATGAATTCATTGATTCTTATCTATTTTATAATATTATTCATTTTTTATGAATATAATATATTTATTCTATGATTAATGTTTATGATCATTGTTATGTAGTGTATGATCTTTGAATGACACAATCAATTTCTCTAACCCTTATGCCGATGTAATGATTACATACCTCCCTTGTTTACCCCTTATGAGAATATGAGATAACAACATTCTTTGGTTTCCTTTCCCCATGTTTTGATGAATGTTTTGATGTAGGAATACGAAAGGGGATGATCAATAAGGGAAATATTGATGATCTTTAACCAAATTAGAAGAATGTTTTCCATGTTTCCAAAGAAAATAAACTATTTTACTCCTCGGGCATGTACTTATTTAATTGGTAGAATATTAACTGAAAATGATTTTATATCCTTGCATTATATACCTAGGTACGTATAATTAGGGTCGTGTATGAAAAAAAATTAAATTTACATGATGTTGTCCATGTGGTAAACTAATAATCTTCATGACCGGAACATCATTATTGTATGAGATTATACTACAAAGCTTCATAGTCCTATATTTGTGACTATAAAATGAACATTGTATCATCCATGTCATAAGATGACAAACTTCATGACACCAATATCCTTGTTGAATGATATTAAGTAGTGTATCCAAACATCCAAGTCACAAAATGTTAAACTATATGACAACAAACATTCAACATTATGTAAAACTGCATGGTTAAAATCGTAGATGCATGATGTAAAACATCATAAAATTTTAATCCAAGTTTTATTGATTCATTTTCAACATTTTTAGTGAAAAAAAATTATTCAACAACAAAATGTATCCTTATTCTCATTCAAATGAGATACAAACTGACTCTGGAATCTACAATCCATGGTCTAGCTATAAAAAATTCCCCCTCCTTTAGTACATGTCAGACATGTATAAGGAACCTTTCAATAAATATTTATGGATTTATTATCATACTGAAGAGATTTGTTGAGATTCCTAGATCTTATATCCTACCAAAACTCCACAAAACTGAAATACCCCAATCCATCACTTGAATCACTTTCCTATTATGGAAGAAAACGTTTCCACAACATGTTTCTGAAACCGAGCATAGCTCATGCAGGTAAGGAGTATTATGAAGAAGTGTCATGTATTATCAAGAAATATCTATTCACAATGGGGTTACTATGGTCCAACTCATAATACAATAAATGAGAACCCACATTTCTTCACCAAATGACATTAAACTACATGGATCATCAAGAAATACATTATTTAGGATTCTCAGTCTAGTGAGATATGAAGTTCTTCATTGAACTTATTTTCTTGTCCCATCCACTATATAATGAAAAATTCCACATATATCACACAAACAATGTTTTATTATGGAGAAAATAATTTGGCATCCCTCATTTAGGAGTCCACCATGAAAATAAAAAATTTGACTCCAATATAAGAGTCAGATCTGTGCAAGCGAATATTGACTTCGAGAATTTTTTTTTCTAAATGCTTCGATTATGCTTGAAATTATTCCATATACTCCTTATGGACCTAATATTGTATAATTTTCATTCTTTATAATGTTTTTCAACTAGTGGTGATTGAATTTATGATACTTGAGGACTCCTTTGTCTTACTATAAAGTAAAATTCCATAGTTGTATTTTCATAATTCTCCCATGAAAAGGCCATGTAATCTAAATTATGGCATACTTTAACTATGAAATGACACACCCTAGTTGGATTATAGTAATTTCACCCACAAAATATGTTTTTTATCCAGTGAATCATTAACCCTATGTATAAGACTCTACTAACTCTATATGCCAAGATCGCTTAATTATGGGGCCAAATATTCGAATTTGGTATGCGTTCATTCATCTTATACCATTCCCATATAATTTTTCTTTATAAAATAGTTGAAAGTATATTTGTTTACAAATTTTTTCCTCATGTATGACGTATACTGGAACAACATGGTTGGGTAGGCCACATAATACTCATAATTTCCATAATATTATGGTCCTATTCAGATGACATGAACCTACATACATCATACCATCCTCATCGTAGAACATTAATATGATTGATAAGATCACACATGTAAAATTTAAACCATATTGAATTATAGAACTACATATCGACTGCTTATCATTCAATTGAGATACATATTGACACCAATACCCTTTGTTTTGGGTCCTTTGTCAATAAGAATTATCCACCACATTTTGTGGATATGGGTTTTACCTTCATAAGAAAATCATTCACCATTCGTGTTTAATTTTGGCTTCAACTGATGCTTTTGTTTTTTAGTACTTTCCATCAAAAATCCAAATCCATTTTATTATTAATATTGAAATATCGTTTAAATTCATTAATCAATAATCAAATTTGTGTCAAAATTCCTAATAACTGATTTGGATAGCAATATAGTAATAGTCTGTAGTTTCCACTGCATAATTCTCCCCCCAAAAGATCCTTTCAGATAGCA
Organism: Viscum album; assembly: GCA_963277665.1. NCBI lineage: Eukaryota > Viridiplantae > Streptophyta > Magnoliopsida > Santalales > Viscaceae > Viscum > Viscum album. Next base: position 476,742,720 of record OY728128.1, read on the forward strand.
GATGAAACAATTTAAATGTGCAGAAACATTCCCTATATGGAATTTTGTAATGATTCCTACAAAATGGAATGTCAAACATAGGTACATTAATCCTCAAGAGATACCACATATATCAATGTATGTCCATTCCTCCATATAACATTTTAGATTTGAAGACCCCATATTACAATATAAAACTATTCCCATTCACCTCTAAAAATTAGGGTACATTCCTAGGAAGATTATCCGGAAATATTGGATCAGTAATATTTCTAACAATGTGAATGGACCATAAATTATAGTCATTAAAGTCCATTATGTATGATATTATAGAGAATATCAAAACTTTATAGCACAATATATTAAATTATACAACATTTTCATCACTAAAAGGCATTTAACTACACACTCCATGTTATATTATCATGACATTAAACACAAAGATGTCTCAGCCCTTGTCAGAGAGGGGTCTCCCTCTCAAATCAATAATTTAGAATAATGTACACTCTTTCATATTATCATATTTATTTAGGAGTGGATTCCCATTCATGGAAAATACTAATATTGATATTCTCCTCTTTATTCATACACATCTTCTTCGAAAATATCCCATCTTGGTTTTTAGAAATATGGATCTTCGCAATCATTCCAATAATTTGCTGCAAAATGTCAAAATTCCGGATGATTCATTTTTTTGAATATTCAGTAATATGCCTAGTTTTATTTCTATATGTTTCCAACCAATAAATTATGTCTTCCAGAAGATTCAACTATTTGGATATAGAGTAATTCACCCTTGTTGTCTTTTCATAAATTCTATGAAAATATGGGGTTTTCAACTAGTATAACATTCTTCCATTTGATTAAACTCTTAAATTTACAATGTAGCTTAAAATATCATGATGGAAACCAATTTTATAAATTGATATTTCTCCATTAATCATATAATTGTCTTGTCTCATGTCTTCAATCTAGTATTCACAAAATCATGACTCAAAATTCCCCTTTAGGTGTCTGATGAATCTCATAACATTCTTGGATAACAAGCCTTATTTGGACCATCATTGTAAAACTCATTCGAAAACATTGTTCAACATAATCATCGAGTCTCATTAGTTAATCTTATAAGAATTCAAACATATACTAATAGGATACGTGACACTTTCCAGTTTGAAAACCTAAAAAGGGATATCTGGATAAAATTAAGGACTTGGCTTGGTAAAACTACTCTCTGCATATTTTATGAGACAATAATGCAATGAAAATATAAAAAGCACAAATACTATTAGTATGAAAACACATAATTAGTAACCTATGAAAAATCCATGCCTTACATGATAATTCTTACTGATATTGCAAATAATAAATTATTAGAGTGATGACAAAAGATACATGATTTTTTAGGATTGTTGTAGTGGCCCGATAGTAGCCATCCTGGATCTAGTATTTACTACCATTTCATTGGTATGATTATAATGAATTTATCACGAAGGGAAAGAGTTTATTATTCTTTGTAAACCACATACACACATGATTGTTTAATTAAAAATTAATACACTCATTGGAAATTATTTTTTTCTTAAATAGCATCTAGGATAACTTTATTGCATATAGTATATACCTTGAAATACCTGATAGTATTATTATTTGATTTAAAGGGAAATGAAACAAAATAAGGGTTTATCAGATGCACAGTAAGGGTAAACTATATAAATTACATAAATTGATCAATATGGATAAATCTAAATGGAATGGTATATAACTGAAAGGACATTCAAAGTAATAAAAAATCTAAAATGTAAGTGAATATATTTTAAGACAAGGTAAATGAAAACAACATACATTGAAATGATAAGATAAGGAAAAAATAAATATTGTGAGGTATGAATATAAAACACATTCTATTTAATAAATTAACTGAAAATGTAATGCATCCATAGATATGACAATGAAATATCTCATTGATAAAAAATAAATGAATATAAATGAGTGAAATTATAAATTACTCTACTTAATATCTAAGTCACATGAAAACCTATATTGTAATGACCATTCATAAGACTCTCTAAAAAATAGATAGTAACTCATTGAAATTGTGAAATATATTTTTCACATGTGAACTTATTGATGAGTTTAGGGGATTTATAATGTCTATCCCCCCCCAAATCATTTATTTTTCAATGAATTCTTTATATCGCATAGTCTAAATAAATAATTTTCCTAGCCAAGTATTCATATTTAATAATTAATACAAAATTCTCAATATTTTTGTATATAATAAAACAATTATAAAATTTGAAATTGTTTGTAAAATTGAAAATTGTAAAACAAATTTTTATATCCATGATAATCGAAGTAGATGTTATATGGGATATTCAATGTTTAATTATCATAGGGGATTGAATTTTTCAAATGTACACAAAAATTAATCCAGGAAGTGAATCTGAATATTGTCCTTGGAAAAATATATCATAAACCATCTAGAGGAAGAATAAGGTTAGTGTCGGTGTAACATTTCCCAAGTAGAGTAAAATAAGTTTTTTTTCTCATTGATGAATATAAATACAATAAAAAATATTTTATAAACATTATTGAGGAGAATATCCTTCAATTATAAAAACTGTTACATTGAAATTATCTTTGGGGTTTTTAAAAAAAATGTGTCTTTTAAACATGAATTTGAATCATAAAATAAATTTGGGTGATGAGCCTTAAATTATTTATGAGAATGAAATAACATTCCTCATTCAATCTAATAAGGTTGGAATAATTTCTTGTTTAGAAGGTTGTATGAAGATTACTTTAAATGTATGGTAAAGACATAAAGGGGTAAAAATATCTTTAGAAAATCATTTTAGTAAATGTTTTTAAAACATTATAATAAGAATTTTATAGATCAAAATATGTTCTATATCCATAGATAGGAATGAAGGATGATTTTTTTGTAAAAACATTTTTTAAAAAATTTAGATACCAAAGAGTGGAAAACAGGTTCAATTACTTGAAAAAGGTCATGAATATCACAAGGAGAGAAAAATGAAAAGTTTAATTAGAAAATCATAAAATGAATTCCACTGATGGGAATTCATGTGTAAAAATCCCAAACAAAAAGATAGTGTAAAGTGTAATCATTATGAGACCAAAACATTGATGTGAAACCCAACCAATGAATAAATTATGTGTATAAAATGTGAATCCATATAAAATAAGGGGAAATAAAAAAAAATATAGTGAAAATTTATTATTAAAATATTGTTAGAATATGAAAGATAAAAAGTATGTAATATAACACAATAAAAATGAATCATTTTATGATTTGTTTTTTTTCAAATTTTTATCATTTAACTCAAATCCCCATAAATGAAATAATTCAAATTGAAACATAAAATATCATGATGAATGAATGAATCATGATATTATATGTCCAGTTGGAACTACATTTAGCATATATAAGAAATTATGTTCACTATAATTATGTTATTCTTTCAAGACAAAGGTATCAATCACAAAATTAAGGGACATTTAAAGGATAATCATTAAAAATGATCCCGATGATAATAATCTTTAAAAGATCTTTTGTCTCCCATATTAAATAGAAACATTTGAATCATAATATCCATATTGTAATATCATTAATTGAAACTTTATATATTATTATAGTAAGTAGATTAATGATATATCATGTCAAATGGTAGTTTATACACAATATAAAAGAATATAGTCACATTATAATAAATAAGTTTCAAAGGAACAAAAATTTAGCTAAAATCCATTAACATGATTATGAGTTTCCATGTGTGTCTTTATATTCATGAATAACTAAATTATGTTAATTATTTAAATGATTTACATCCTTCTTAATTTTTATCATAACATATAGATAACTTAAATACATTTTTTATACAATTACATAATCTATTTAGTTTTTGTCAGCTGTTTTGACCCAATTTGATTCAAGTGTTAAAAATTACTTTTTTTAGGTCAACTATGGTAAAATGGGTGATTATATAACATATCCAGAATAATAATAATCAACTGATTATCCTATTTATAGATAAATTACAAATTAAAAACCAATAATTAAATATGGTTAAGAAAAATGAACCAAATGTTACAATCTTGAAGACAGTATGGCATACGTACAGAAGAGTAATGTTCCCATTTTTCAATGATAAATATGTGAAAAAGTAAGTAACACTATATATTTATAGAATGATAATTATGTCATAAATAAATTTTTATTAAATAATTTGTGCTTATATATATATATAAATACCATTTTATGTAAAATGAATCACATCGTGTTGAGGATGCGATAGTCCAAATGTCCATAAACGAAATTATAACTTATTAAGAGTGTGAAAGGGTAATAAAGAAAATCATATATAAATTATATTTAAATAAATGTAATTATTTAATTAATATCATATAGGGTTTCTATTACGTATCATATTTTTAATTATAATCATACTTTATAGATTACATGTATCATGTGAATGTATCACATATCTTTGATTGGGTGGTAGTCCACATATCTTCAAACAATGTTTACATTTTACTAAAAATGGAATCTATAAAGCTATGTGTTGTAATGTAACTGAAGAAGATTAAATAATGAAAAATATTATATAAAACATATATAAATAGAGTTTCTATCAAAATTTCCAACCAAGTGAGATGGTAATAAAAAATGAATATTCATCATTTTGTGAGGCGTATGTCCACCGTACACATAAACCATAATTCATTACCCATTAGATGAAGGTGTGTGTAAATTTATATAAAAATAATAACATAGAAACATAAAATTCTATTTGGGATGCTATTTTTGTAATATGATAACGTAGTAATAAGATATTAGGAGGTTAATAATGAAATAAAACTAAAGATCTTGAGGAAAGATGTTACCTCTTATTCGGGTAACTGTTTTTTGGTTTGTAACAAATGGATTACATGGATGCATTTCCATAAAAATAGGAGGCTTGTAATATGGTGTATGGATGCTGAGGATATATTTTGGCATTTACCAGTTGCTACAATGTCGATTTTATAGTTTTAGGAAGTGGGATAAGAGGCTTCCTTTTTTATATTTCAGGAGGAGTGACACTTATATAAAATTTCGGAAATGGAATTTAACCCACCATTATCCTATTGTTTTGGATCAATAAATGGTAAAAAACCAGAAATTTTAAGGTTTAAATACCTTAGTCCAGTGACTTTTAAACAATTTTTTTTGATAAATTTTCCATTAATATTAAGGGTTAAACCCATTTAATGATTAATTTAACCAAAATAATTATAATTTGTTTTAATTATTTCACTAATAATTATGGTAAAAAACTATGATTACATTATTAGATGTTATAAATTCTTATTATTCAAAAAATGGAATCAATTTTTTCCAATTCAAATAACATATGTGGTAGAAATAAATTTAAATTTATCCCCACAGACGCCACTACAATGTGTGTTTTTAAATTATAAACTTCCAAAAGATTGCTCTGTTTGTATATCCAATTTCAAAGTGAAATTGATTCCAATGACCTCAATTTCATTTATTTCTAACAAAAATAATAAATTTAAAATTTGAATCCAATTTTATATATTATCTGTACTAACAAATAATATAGATTAAAAATAAATTTTGAACAAAAAATCTGTATTTTTCATTATTCATTAAAAATTGAATCTTCATCGAAAAATAAAAAACAAATTTATGAACTAAATTGTATGTTTCTATTTATAATATTAATTTTATTTTGAAATATCTAGTCTATAAAGGATCCAATAATTGAATTTAAAATAGGATATCTATTAAAAGGTGGTATAAGTTCCCTAATAAGAATACAATATTTTATGCATACTATTGGGTTTTTTCATATCATATTTGTATCATTTTATTGGATTAATATTAAAAATATTTTAATGAACATATAATATTTATATGATGATAATATATCTCCATAATTGTAATTAATTTATAATATTAGGATAAAACTACATTATGATTATGAATTTTTTTTCATTATAAATATATTTTTTGTATTAAATTTTCTGTTATATTCAATTATAGTTAATTTGAAACCAATGACTTCATTTTATATTTTAAAAATAATTTTTTTTAAACCATTTAATATTATTCCTAAAAAAAATTTAACCTATAGTTTATATCTATTCATATTATATAACAATATTTTGTTTTCTTTTGGGAAAGTTATGTTTTTCATGTAACACGAGAAATCAATGAATCTCATTTTTGCATGCGATATATGCTGACTTTGTGTCGCATGTATTCCAAGATATAGAATATATTAAAATTTATTTTAACAGTAAATATATTATTAATTTTTTGAATAATATATTCCTTTAAATGGTTGGTTTTGTGTTTTATACAGGCAATCCAATACAATGTTCCAATTATAGATTTTCACGGTGTAACGTTTGTCTGTGCGACTCACGGAATAGTTGAACAATTCTTTATGGGCCCTAAGTCGAAGAAAAAAAATAAATAACTCCCACATTCATAGTGTGGAAATTTTAACCTGATGTAACTCATTCAAAACACTATCATTTAGTGTTCTATTACGATTATGAAGAGGATAGGCATAAGAGTATGGGTGATACAAAATTAAAATAATTTTCACATATTTAATAAAATTATAAGGAAATTCAAAATTCTAGTGTTTCTCAACCAAACTTTAGAAGTTTTTATCAACATATTCCTTATGATTTTGAACCGTGTCAGGATTAGTTTTATGGTATTATGGAATCCAACAGTTTGTGTGGAGGTAGATTCTTATGTCTGATGAAGCTTCTCGTTCTGCAAATCCACCAAATTAACACCATGTATTGAGACCCTCATCATAGAAGTGAATATATGAAAAATATATTACATATGGAATATAATTCTTCTTGATGGAATTTTATTTGGGGATAATTATCATCTAGACAGAGCTAATCCTCCTCCACCTCCTTGGAATGATTCTTCTCTGGTAGGGACTGAATAGCCCTAAGAATTTCAAACTAGCCTACTAAATATGCAATAACTAGCTACAACCATCAGTCCCATTCCCCTTTATTAATGTTTGATTTTAGATCATCGTGGATCATTTATTAATCTATCCTACTATACCATATATAGTAAAACAAAATCATAATATAGTGATGTCCTGATAAAATGTATTGAATAGGCATCTGGGTGACTATCATCGACATATATCACATACTGATAATGTGAATATTGTACGGAACATATTGTGTATCTATGTCCAGATCAGATCCAACCTCAATGGAAGAGATGTATTCATGGATTGGTGCACTCAACAAGTCACCTTGTTCAGCTCCATAAATGATAGTGTCAGTGTCACCAACCAATGTTGAATGAACTAACACATAAACCCCAACATCATTCTCAGAAACTAATGTCAATGATGAAAGATAATATGTGACACCCATAATCAATATCATGATGTTAAATATAAAACTAATGTGATAACGTAACAAAATAAGCTGATAAAAAACACACATTTTTAGATAAAAACATCTGATTAATATCTCACCAGAACTCCCACCATTGGTATTCTGTGAAAAAACTTCATGATAAGGAACCCAACCTTGAATATTTTTTAAATTGGGATCATTGGTTCTAATGAATATACCACATCGGGTTACGTATCCATCACTCCCTCAGAAATGGGAGAAGGTTGGACTTCGACTCATTTTTATTAATTTCCCTGGAATAATTCAGTACAGAAACAGATGTATCAGATGAGATATATTGTGAGACATATAATAAAATGATTCATACTGTATTTGAAAAATAGAAGAAGTATAGAACTCACTTACATCTAATAACCTACTAAACTCCCTAAAATCATCCAGATTGGAAAGAAAATTAAGGATTTCTATCCTTTACTCATGGTCCTTTAGTTCTTCTTTTTTGTCGATATATAATAACATATATATTTCATCATCATAAATAGTAAGGGTATCTGCAACATAGGGCCCGTAACCCAAATTGGGTCTTCCATAAATTCTATCTACACTCTTTTGGGAAATCATATCATCTTTGAACAATGAAAGGTCTGAATCAATAAAGAAACATTAATCAGACTATATGGGATCAATTTCAAACCATTATAGAGATAATATAAAGATGTAAGTGGTGGTTTTAGGGTCCTCTAGTGTATACGACATGTATACTTTATCCCATGGAAGAATGTCATCAGAAAAAAAAGACACATTTTGATATACATTGAATAATATCATATCCTGCTCCCCTCTCTACAACAATGGGATGACACAAGCCTCGATCCATTAGAACATCATTTATAAAGGGATGGGATTCACAAACATAATTTTTTTATTCCTATAGGATATCCCCATAAATACATTAAAGATTAATTTAGGATCCCTTTAGGTATTAATGTGATGATTTTTTTTAAAAGTCATGTATAGTGAATTGAGTATGTCAAGAAACTCAGAATATTGAATGATAGCATGAATACATATTGTGACACATAGTCTTGGACAACATATCTTCTCTATTCCATTTCTTCTTCCCTATAGTCAAAAAGGATAATGTATCATTCCTCTTGGTAACATGACCATAGAGTGGTGATGGAGAAGACCCTCCAACTGTTTCATCCACCATCATCCTTTAACCCATTGATAGTTCATGGGATTTGGCATCCACAACCACTAGACCAACATGGGTTCTCATGGACCCATATTTTGTCAACACAATCTCCATTTTTCTTTATCTTCTTCTTATTCTCCTCCAAAAAATCATATAGATACCATCATAATAAATTTTGATGGATGAAATTGAAAATAGATAAGGGTGAGAAGAAAAATACTACACCTGTCTCGAAGAAGTTTTCCCATTACACTTTGGTGTGCCCAACTTCCATCATTATCTTTCCTCAATTCAACATGTCATATACTCAATTTTAGTGGGGGATTAGATCCATAGTTTCAAATATCAACATCTCCATCTCCTAAACTTTTTTTCCCACCTTAGTCAAATTATATTTTGGTTTGAGATCATAGGTTGGTAAAATATTCACCAACATAGATATGTGTATACCTTCATGGTAAAATACACAAATCACCGATACTATGACATATTCACTTCCACGTATCTATTTCCAGGGGTTTCACATAATCTGGTGTTAAAGTGGCCATATATGTGGAACAAATACTGTCTTGTGACTTTGATTCCTTTTCATGAAACTCCAAACTCACAAAATAATGGGATATCAAAACCCAAATCTCATCATATTGATAATAACTAGTCCTCCATGGCATTGATGATGTATTATTCCAAAAATATATCCTTCTTAGTGGCCCTTTCTCGGCGTCCCCATGATGTGTTTCGAGCATAAGTATCTTAACCATTAGATGAGACTATTCTATGACTATTTACATGCCCATAAGATATTTTATCTTCTTCTAGAGGGATTCATTTTTTTAACACCCATATAGGTTATGAAAAAATACATGCTATAGTAAACCCAGATTCTAGCTCGATCGATGCACCCGACGAGGGAATCTTGATTGAAATTTGGGACACCACTAGGGAAATAAGAATATATAGTTTTCTCACCATAATCAAGTGTTTATAAAAATAGATGTGCATGGTGGTAGACACTTGACTAGTGCATAAATTTGAATTCATTATTAAATTGATATGGAGCATATGCTTCACATTTTATCTCGCTTTCAAAATGGGCCTCTAGTACACTATCTCTAAATGCAGTCAGGTACTCACATAGATCATTGTCACTCTCTTACATCATAAGTGAAGATCTCGTCTAGTGGATCATCATACAATAAGAATATTAAATCTCCTGATATATACATAATCCACATAAGATCATCATGTATCATGGATAAATGTTGAATCCCATAAAATGCCTGATCAAGAGTGGTTAAATTATCCTTCATGGATTTTAACTCATCTTACAATAGTATAAGAACATATATGTGTGAAAATCCTCCCCCAAAACAAATGAAATTATGCTCAAATTATAAATGTTCCCTTCCTAGTGTACACATGAATGAAAAAACAGTATATCCTTCATAATATAGGGGTAACCAACCCTATATGGATTCCTTCTTCTAGATAGGATATTATAATAAATGATCTTGGTCTCATGCAACCATTGGATTATCAAACCAGCATCATGTAGATACTAACCCATATTTAGAGTAATCAGACATGATGGGGCTTCAATGAAACATCAATATAGACATTGTAAGCCCAATGTGTATACATTACCTTCTCTAGTGCAGGGTAAAATTTTCTAATAATTATTGTATTCTCCCTATTGGGGAATTCACTAGGGAATTGAAAAATTTTACCTTCTTCTTATGGATTGTGGAAATCCATCATCCATTCAAAAGGATGGATGTCCCCACTTAGACGAGCGTCTTTCTTTTACACATTCCTTTCCACCTAATAAATCTCTAGGACCAATAATGGTTACCTTTTAGAATCATCCCAGGTTTCATATAGTGCGATAAATTCCACATACACATCCCCAAGGATAAAGGCTCTAGAAATCAAGTAGTTATCAAATAGGATGATGTTGATTTCCCCAAGAATTAGTTGAAATGAATTTTATGATAACCTCATTAACTCAATAGTTTAAGGATGATGTCTCGATTATTTTAAATATAGGTTTTCCCCATGGAAACATCCTAATAAATGATTACATCATTTATCTCTTGCCTGAATTTGGTACAAGATTGGTGAACCCAACACACCGACATCCACTCAGGCCTGACTCCCCCTACAGAATGGAAGTCACAATCCAGTATTCAAACATTCTGACTAGCCTATCTGAGGAGCACATATGTTAGATTATTAATGTTGATGACTCTACTATGGGCTATGAAACATCAAATCCATGGTAAAATGGTCATGTTTCATGAAACATGCAATCAAAACCATGAATTCAATAATGTATACACCCTTAAACGATACATTGAATTTTTAAAAAATGGATTGTTTCACAAACCATTACATTTGGAAATATATATGAGACTTTGGGTTGACAGATTATCTAATAATTCTATGATCATAAAAAAGAATATAGTAACATCATGGATTCTCAGGTTGATACTAATTCAAGTGATTCACAAAATCTAGGTGAGTGGACTCACACATGTCCAAAAAATATGTCCCAAAATTTGTGACCATATGTGAGAAACTTATAGTATTTTGTTAAATATAATACATTAAGGAATCCATTGAAAACCTAAAATAAGATATGATGATTTTTCATTAAGGTGAAATTCCTTATTTCATAAACATAATAAATTTTGGAAAAGAAGGGCCCCTAACACAGGTCCCTCGACCAGTTTCATCACATCATCCACTGAACCAAATGCATTCCATTGGATCCTTGGTAAATATCATCCATAATGGGTGGTCTCTAATAATTTTATACTATTTATGTGTGAGAGGTTTTCTTTCCTAAGACCAAAAATACTATCATGATTGAAAAGTAACATGGATATTCTACATGATGGGAAAAATAGAAACGAACTCATAATGAAGAATTCAGAAAAGGTTTAGTGGTTTAATAAACAGAATTTTCCGATGCATATGTCCTACACGCCAATGTTATTCATTGGACTTTTGCAATGGGCCTATGGAGAGGTGCTATGTTGGAATCCTATGTAGATGACCTATGGATCCTTTAGAGTCCATCCCACCAACTATGTCCACAATGACCATACTCTTCAAATCAAATCCAATAATGAAGAGGGTATTTTGATGAAACTTCATTTTTTTTACACAAGATGAAAGTATATTGAAGAGTACACCATGTATCACATAAGTGATGGTCCCCCAAAAAGAAAATATTCTAAACAAGCCAGTATAAACCAATATTCCATACATGAAGGCTCCCACAGTACCCCCTTTAATGAATTTAAGAAATACCACCCCTTTGTGGGGTACATACATTGGATACCTATGATGTGTAAGTATATCAACGAGGGTCCAATGTTATCTAATAAATAAGACAATTGGGATCCAAGTTTGGAAGACTTCAAAAATTGAACAAGACTATATGATTTATTAACGTAGAAACTTCACCTATGTCCTCAAAAAAACTTCAGGTATTACTATAAATCCAATTAAAGGAAGAAATTTAGTGGGATGGTTGGATCAATGTCCATGCAGGATCTAAAACACAAAACACCTACATGAGGAACCCTCCCCTAATTCAGCAACCAGTAGTGTAAATATCCTTACCAAAACCCATGTCCTAAGAGAGACCATTCTAGGGATGCCTAACAAGACACTTGGTGCCTAGAAAAAGCCCCTTCCAATGTGTTTTATCCCAAGAGAACCATATTACAAGGAACATCCATCTCACATATTCCCCCACACATAGAAAATTTATAGAAATTCCCAGGTATTAAGTGAAGCACATCCTATACACCAAGCCATTACCTATATGACCAACCATCCTATCCCTCTTTTAGTTGACCAATGAAAAGTCCACCCTTCCTTTATATCCAAAATGAAAAGGGGAAAATTGAAGACTAAATTGACATAATTTGACATGAAATATGATGGTGATATACACATCAGCATGTCTCTCATTCGAATATTAATTCCATCAGTTAGATGTGTCCCAAATGTGTCCCACATAAGGGTTTGGGTTCCCATGGTGCATGAATATATTCTAATCATTGTTCACAAGGACCCTGAATATAATGGAAATGTTTGAGAACCCCTAGTCTCAGAGACAATGTTTAGATCCCTGTGAATCACACACCTCCTCTAAAACCAAGGACCTTGAGTTCCAGGTAGGGAAGGATAGGATCTAGACTAGTTTTACCTTTTATATAAAATTAGTTTTATATAATTTAATATTTTAAATAATCAAAATTATGCATATTTTCATGAAAATATATAAAATTATATAATTATTAATTTTTATTAATTAATAATGTTAGAAACATTATTATAAAAGAATAATGTTTATTTAAAATCATATTATTGTTTTATAAAATGAAAAATTGGATAAATGGAATTATCATTATTGATAATAAAATCTGAATAATTGAATTATATTTCTTTTAGTTATATAAAATTTATTATAGGGGAATTTTACAAAGATGTTCAGTTTCAAAAGGGGGAGATCATGTTCTCAGGGTTTTGGGGGTCAGAGAATTAGAAGGATTCAAGGGGGGCTACAGGTTTAGGGTACTACAATGTTCTCGATTGCTACATTATTGGAGGAGTTGATCCATTATTGTTGAAGTGATGGGTCGAGTAATATTCTTATGGGGATTTTTGTGTGAGGATTTTTTGATAAAAACCACTATAAGTCGATCATAATGGAAATAAGACTCTCTATAGGGATCAAAATAGGGTCATTTTAGGGTTACATGATTGTTACATCAAAGGATATCTAAACATAGACAGTGTTCGACCATGGTAATTGTGCAAAAAAATTACTTATCTACTTCATGTTTATTACCCAACTCTGTTAGGTAGAAGTATTTTGACCAAATCTTTTTTGGATCCCGCATTACCACTAATTTGTGTCATTTTCATATAATACATCGTACAACTTTTACTCTCTCGTCATCACCACATTTTTTCTATAGATTTATTTTCTTTATGAAGATGATTATGATTTGTTTTTTAATTGTAGATTGTTTTATAATATTCTATTGAGGTTATTTTAAATAGTGTTTTTCAAATACTTTTTTCCTCTTTTTTGTATATTTTTTTTGGATGAGTATATTATAGTGAAGGGATGATTAAACAAATGATATTTGATTATTTTATTCCTAGACCAATTACTGTGTATACAATTCTTACACTGCAAATGTTTTTGTGTTGAAGTTTTAAAATCGCAAACAATCTCATATGGTTGTAAATTTATCCAATTGTTATATATATAATTCATTTCTTGTAAAAGGACATGGATATAAATTCCTTATACTTTGTGAAATTTAAACATGAAAAACATTTTTTAGTCTAGAGAGGAAGATAAGGGGGTTTGTATCATCAAATGGGATTCTTCATGTCTTCAAATCAAGTAAGGGTTTGTTTTTATTTGTAAATATATTTAATTTATAAAATTATTAAATGTTTTTGTGATTTTTAAAACCATTGTTCAACTCATATGTATATATATATATATTTCATGTTCTTCACACATGAAATATTTTTTAAATATACATTATTATTTTTACAAAATAATGTGTTCTTCCAATTAATATTTATCTAATAGATCATTTTATTTCATTTATAGAATATAATTATATATATATATATATTTCTAAATTATTATTTTTGGAAATAGGGTTAAGGGGTGTGTATTTATTTTATCAAAATTTAATTCTGATTGAATTTTTCTCAATCCCATTCATTAATTCAATTTTAGTTTAATTTTAAAAAACATAATATATACATATATATATTTCAAATATTGATTTTTGATTTCTATGTTCTGGATATATTTCTATGTATTTCTTAATTGGTTAGGATGTTAATATCTATAAAAAATCATCTTATGATACTATGGATTATAAAAATGAAATATTATTTATGGATGAGAATATTTTTATGTTCATGAAATATTATTATTACCCATGCATTTTTGTTTTCAATGTTGAAATTTTTATTTTATGCATAATTTGGTAAAATAAATATTTTTAAAAAATAAAATTATTATAATTATTATAATATCATCCACAAAATTTTATATATATGAAAGTTTTATATGTAAAAGTGTTAGCACACATGAATTATATTAGATATTTTATTTTTATTTACTTTATTTTTTTGAAAAAAATAAGGAATTTTCCAATCCTCCATAACATAGATCAGAAAATTTCTTATTATTTATTAAATGTTGTGAATTTTTATATATCTCTTTAAAAAATTATAAAACACTTTTTATGTTGAGTCTAGAAGAGAATGATTGGGACCATACAATTGATATTTTTGGGATGGTCTAGAAAACATTGGTGATTAGATGTTGTCTGTCTGGTATAACATATATGTTTAGCAGTTCTATTTTTTATTAATTATCAAGATTGAAATTCATAATATTTTTATGTCATTGAAGGAATTATAAGGATGAATGTTCTTTAATAGGGGGGATTTAAAATCCAATAAATTTTAAAATATTAAATAAGATTTTGATAAAATAAATTGGTATTTAAAGAAATACTATTTAGTTTTAACTTAATAACTACTTTCATAAATGTGGAATCCTTTTATTTAAGATTAAGTTAATATAAAAATACTTATTTTATTCTTATTCAGACTTGAATAAAAAATATTTATTCATATCAAATGTTTATATTGAAATTAATAATGAAATTTTTGAAGGGAATATACATTATAAAAACATTCAATGTGAAAATTTGTGATTATATTATTTTATATTATAAAATTAATGTAATATAATTTTATGTGTTTTATAATCAAAAATATATGTATATTATTGAAAATATATAAAATTACATCAAAGATCATTTTGTTTAATTAAGTAGGAGAAAAATATTATTATAAAATAATTATGTTTACTTTCAATTAAAACATTGAAATAAAAAATTATAAATTTCAAAAATGGAATTATAAAGATTAATAATAAAATCATCATAATTTTATAATATTAATTGTAGTTATAAAAAAATTATAGTAGTAAAATCAAACTTCCATGTTCAATTTTAAAAGGGGGAGATTATATTTTGAGGTTTTGGTAGGTTGCGCTATAGGAAATGGTTGATTGGTGCTGGTGGGTCTCAGTTCCAGTGGTTCCCGAGTGGTGAATCATTGTAGGTGTCACTCTATAAGAGCCAAATACATTGGTCAATCATTGTTCAGATGTGGTTTCTACATGAGGATGGTTTGATCGAAGTAGTTTTAGGTCGAGCATGGGGGAAATTATGCCCCATCCAGTGATTCAACCTTAATTTGATTTAGGTATTCATGTTTCCAATGTCAATGGAGGTCAAAAAATAGTTGGTATTTAACCATGGTAAGGTACATATTGATTCATTTTCTACTAAAAGTTTAATCCTAATTTCAACGAGGTAATATAATTCTTCGTGATCCTTTTTTTGACCTTGAATTGATAATGATTATTTGTATTTATTTATTTTTTTCCATGTACATCATTTACACTGTGGTCATTACGAACAATATTCTACAGGATTCATTTCTTTTTTATGTTGATTGAGGTTCTTTGATTGAATTTCACTTTTTTTATATATATGATGAGGTTATTTTAAATTTTTGGTTTTAAAATAATTTTTTGATGATTTGGTATTGATTTTTCTTCATACGAATATATTAATTTTGAATGTATAATTATAAAAATTATATATGTCAATTTGCTTCCTCAAATAATTACTCAGAATACTCTGTAATCCATGTAATGTTGTTTGCGTCACTATTTAAAAATCGATATGAATATCATATAGTATAAATATTAAATAATTTATATATATATATATATATCATTTTAGAATAAATTATTTTGTTAAAAATTCATATACCATTGTACAAATGTTAAAAGGGAAAATATATTTCAGCTCAAAGAGGATGAGACGGGGGTCTATAGCAGGAGATGGTCTCCTAGTTGTCTGTAATTCAGGTTAGGCGATTTTTTTTTAAATAACTATTTATTTTGGAAAATAGTTATTTCTAAGTATTCTTTTAAAACCATTATTTCACTCATATATATATATATATACTCTAGGTTCATGAAAATTTCAATATTTTCTATTAATGTTTATTATTTTTACAGAAGTAATTGTTCATCTAAATAATATTTTTGTAATATATTATTTTATTTGATTTAAATAATATAATATATGTTTTATGCATGTATTTATTTTTTATAAATTATTTTTTGATAATTGGATGTATGGTTTGGGTATTTATTTATTCAAATTAACATATAATTGAATTTATTTAAAACTTATTCATGTGTTCAATTATAGTTCAATTCATAAAACACAAGATATATATATATTTAGAATATTTTTTATGAATTTCATTTTTTGTTTTTTATATTAAAATTTTATTTTTTAAGGATGTTAGTATTGATAAATAATCATATTAATATTTTATGTTTTATAATTTTACTATTATTTATAGATGAAAATATTTTTATATGTAGAAAATGTTATTATTACAAAAGAAATTTTCTTTCAAATTTAAAAATTAATCATCCATGTATTGTTTTGTAAAAACACTATGTAAAAAATTAATTTTAATAATTTTGTTGTTATTATATCATCTTATAAATATTACTATATATGCGTGTTTTATTTCTAACAGATATTGAGCATATGAAGTATCTTTTATATATTATTTTTCTTTACTGTTGTACTACAATAATAAAAATGTAAGGTCTGTCCGATCCTCCCAAACCTGGAAAAGAAAATATTCTTTTATATATTAAATGATGTCTCTTAAAAAAACAGATTTCAATTTTTAGTTAGTCTAGAAGAGAAGTAATGGTACCTAACATTGACGTTTCCTCCTCTCTCCCCCAATAACATTGATAAGGTAATAACTCCTAGTTTAATCCACCAATGTGTCATGCATGACATATCCTACTTCGTTTCATCTTCAATCTCCATACCCTTTTGTTGTATCCAATTGGGTAGTTAGATGTGATAATATTGGGTATAATTATGGGAGGATAAGTTTATGTCAAGGACCCTTATTATTCATCCATAGTGCCTCCTTCTTCCACCAGTGAATGAAGGATCGTGCAGTTCCCTATATATTATTCTTCCTCTTGTTTGTTCCATTAGATAATGGATCACATTACCCTAGAGGTTTCGTGATGATCAATGCTTCCACATGATCAAATATATGTCCTAAAAGGGAATAATTCTCTTTCACTTCCCCTCTCAATTCTTCATATAGATTCTCTAGGTGTGGGTCCTTAAAAACTTGTATCCAAAAACTAATTTCATCATTCAAGGAGGTGTAATCCCGGAAATCGCGCCTTGATTATCAAATGTAAAATATCCTAAATGAATCACCCCAAATTAAATCACCCTAAATGTTTTATGATCGAAGAAAATTATTTAATCCTCTCAATGTGCCACGTTTTATGACAGTCCAAACTCACGAGGACATCCAAAGTCATGTGTTCTCAAAACATAACTATGTGGAATGTGATTCCAATCCAAATTGGATTATTAAGAAGAATCCCTAAGTATAAAACCAAACACTCAAAAATAAAGCCCAGTTTCTAATATTCCACACTGCAAGTATAGTAATATCAATTTGGGAAGACTACATCCCTACCAGGTTCCTTTGGTCACATCAGTATAAGTCTCATACACATATTTTACTTGGATCCTATAACATAGACTCATATTTGAATGATTCCAAACTAAAAATTTTAGTATGTGCCAAATTACATTAAATGTTTGGATGTGACCCATTATGTGGAATGAAACTATGTGTGTTTTTATTCAATTCACAAGGATAATTTGGAATCCCATTTTATCAGCCCGATCATGAAAAAACAAATTCTTGTCTCCATGGATAATGATAAACTCTAGAGCACCCAACTATATGGTTTGGAACCCTCATCGTAATAATAAATAATAAAATAATAACTAATCATTTCATAAAAGGGTACCATTGATGGGGAAACACAGATATTTACATATATATCCATTGATGAAGATCATAATAAACATGAAAATTAATTTGAATTCCATGCCTAAAAATATTTTATTGATAATTCATGGGTGACTTATATAATACATAAGATTTAATGAAGTATTTGTTAACATATATTAAATATATATGGGAGTCTTGGAGTTGGGAACAATTCTCTCCAAAAGGTTGTGTTGAGAATGAACTCCCATCTGCTTGACCAATGTGAGTTGTTAAGTATGATTGGCCATGTACCAAAATGAATTCTGGCTTTTGGAATGCAGGATCATGAATTAACACATATATTTGATTCCGTGGGTATTTCTCATTCCATTAAAAACCCACATTGGAATCCTCTTAAAAGGGTAATGGTTATATGTGTTTCACGTAAATGTTGTTCCACCAACACCATAAAACATTATTCCAACACCATGTTTTATTTTGGAATTAAACATATATGATAAAATTAGAGTCCATGAAATAACTCACTTCTCAAATTATACCTTTAATATACCTCAAATAATGAACATTACTTCAAAAGAAAATTTCCTCTATATTCACATAATACAATGTGATTACATTAATCCATTTAATATTTATTCTAAAAAACATGAATAGTATTTAAGTGACCATTTTTATTGTATCTCATAATTGGTCATTATCCAACACATAATGTGGGACCCACAATTTTATCAATTTCTATTTCTTAAAAATATCCAACTTCTAAAGTCCCGACTTTCCCCGGATTACTCTTTGCCCTAAAGTCCCGTCCCTTCACCGAGGGGCTCCATCGCTTCCGCTCTCCCTTCAGGAGTTTTCCGAGGCTTCTAATCTCCATGGGCTATCCCTAATAGCTCGTTTTGGTCATAAGCGCCCCTCCCTGGACAGTTTCGCTCGCTTCATCAATGAATCTATTCCCCTTCAAGATCGCGTCGTCGTCGGGCTCCTGGACTATCGTCACTTCTCTCTGCGGTTTTCCAACGATGACGATCTTGCTTCATTTTGGTCTAAAGGTCTTCGTTCTTGCGGGGGTCTACGTTTATTTCTCCTTCGGTGGAGCTACGACTTTCATTGGAAGAGGGATTCACCATCTGCGGCCATCTGGGTGAGTTTTCCTGGTCTTCCCCTTCCCTTCCAGAATCCTGCTATTCTGCAATTCTTAGGTAATCTGGTTGGACGGTTTTTGGCCTTTGATGAGCGATCGAGAACACTGTGCCATCCGATGGCACCCCGAATATGTGTGGAAGTCGACGTATCCAAACCGCCTGTTGAAGAGGTATGGATTGAGGTGGAAAATGAGCTTCGGTGCCACCAACCGGTGTCTTTTGAGAACTGGTATGACTACTGCACGTCCTGTTGCCGTCTGGGCCATCTTGAACAGGGCTGTCGTAAAATGTTTCAGAAGTCTTCAACCTTGGCTGATAACAGAATTGCCCCACCAGAGTTGCAAACAGCGGGCATCGCGAAACCCTTTGGCTCTAGTGGTTCACTGCAGGAGGATGCGGCTGCAACACCTGTGGACAATGGCGTGAGCATGCTTGAGAGAAATTTGGCTTCTCCTTCTAAGCAGGATACCTCAATGCCTAATCGCAGTACCCAAATTGAAGAGTCTTCAAAGCCAGCTCATACCTCACCTGAAGCCAGGGTCAAGGATGTATGCAACAGGTTGATCGGAGATCTTAATGGTATGAAACAACCATTGGCACAGTCTTCTCAGTGCAATGCTGCGGGTATGGACGCTGAGTCTGGTTTAAATGGTAACCATTCCGAGATGGTAAAGGTTCATGTGGAAACTCAGAAGGGAATTCTCATGGCTCCTGGTTCTGGTCCTGATGAGGAGGCGGTCTGTTCACCTAGAAATGATAAAGGTGCTGCTTCTTCGGGAGGCACCAAGACACCAGCAGGGAAGTGCTGGACCCAAAATGGTGTTGACACATTCAATTCCTTTGGCTGTTTGGACTCCATTGAGCCTAACCAGGTTGAAGGGGATGGGCAGACTGAGGGGGGTTCGGGAGTTGACAAGGTCCAGGAGGAGGGGATGTTACCTAAAAAGTTCAAAGGGAGAGAACGCAAGGATTACTCATTTTTACCAAAGCCGATGGAAACACGGTCAGGTAAAAAATCTAAACTAGGTGAGAAGGAAACATCATCTGACAAGGTTCTCATGCAGGAGGATCCCCAGGTTGGGGCCAAGGTGAATAATAATGGAATGGGCAGCAGTTCTAAAATGGGAAAAAGCATTAAAGATCCTATCATCTGCTCTGAAGAGGATATGGTAGAGGAATTTCTCTATGTCAACATCCCTCAGGAGGAGGCCGATATGATGGGAAGACCTATCAAAATGGAGGTCAACAGTGAGCAGGCCAAGTGGATTGACAAACAGGATCTGATTCTAATGAGAGGCTTCAACAATCGGAAAATCAGCAAAGTTGAATATATCCGAACATGGGACAAAATGGCGGACCGATTTGAAGACATCATTGGGGAAGACCCTGGTGCCAAGGTATGGTTGATGAAGTGGAATCTGTATAGAGAGGAAAGCACTAACAGACTTCGATTATGCTTTGGTAATTTTTCATATTCCTATGAGGCGTCACCTCCGGACTAATTGGGTTTGTTTTTCCTATTGCTTCCAAGGGTTTGGTGGTTTTCCTATGTCTACGGTTTGTGTGGTTTTGTTGGCTAGCCGCAGGATCTCCTTGGTAGGCTCGGTTTCTCTGCCATCATCTTTGTAGGCCATTTGGGACATGACTGTTTTGGTGGGATGGAAACATCGGGAGGGACCATGCTTGCATGGGATCGCCGAGTGTCCTGCATGGGGATGGTGGTTGATGCTGTTGCTGGAATGAGGTATCCTGTTTTTTCCTGTTTTGTTTTGGAATGTTTGGATTTTTGCTGAACTTTGGGTTTCTCACTTTTCCCGTAAAAGTGTTGCTTTTAATAAAAAAAAATAATCTTCAGAAATAGACTTTTTTATCACTATCCAGGCCCTAATCTTGATGGTAGTGATCATAAATCAATAAAAAATGGTAGTACCTTATTACATGTCACATACCATAATAAGATAAGGTAATTTCAGGTAAATTATATCCTCAAATAAAAACATGAAAGATTTAATATAATATTTTTATCTCCTTCAATAAAATTAATAAATATCCATATGTTCTATAAAAAATGTAAAATTCAATATTTATTCTTTCATCAACCACGCTTAAGGGAATAAAATTATTATTCTAGTTAAACAGTATTAATGAATTTTCCACCCCCATTTCCTATAAAGGATATATATTTCATTTTATACTCAAAATGAAAAAATGTCAACCCCATTTTCTCATAAATTTCATATCATCATTGATAAAACTAATTTAAGATACCACTAAAATCATAAATTTTCATAATTTTCATCATGAAATAGTTTACAAGAACAATGATATACAATAATACTAAAATCATGTTAGGATTCCAATACACCTATTAACAGACATGGGAAGAAAATGAATCCAAAAACATCTGTTGTCTAATTAGAATACAACCCTTAGGATATAATTAACCCAAAATAATATTATTTAAAATTAGGAGACAAGATTCAATTAGTATGATTCCACAGAACCTGATGTAGAGACATCATTAGTGTCACTCATAATTGTATATATAGACCATAAAACATATGAAAAAAATATGGCCATTGTATCATTAGGTATCATTATAGTCAAGACCTACTATCAAATTTTGACATGACATCAAATATGTCAATATTAACCTATTTATTTTATATGTTTATGTAATGTCATTATAATTTTATCAAAATTTCATGTATATATCAATATGAATATAGGAAATGGTAATAATATTTAAAAAATGTGTTTGTTTTATGGAACCCATTCTATTAGTAATCCCATATTCACTAGAGTGATATTTAATCAAATATATTTTTATTATCTATCATAGGATTAAAATTGGACCCTTGAGATACAACACCACATTGGGTGTTTTCAAAATTATTTAATCTGGATTATCCTTTAAATATGACATCCCACTATAGTTTTAAATCGAACTAAAAATGAATAATTGAACTAATATATATTTTCTTATGTTGTTGCCTAGGATCCAAAGATATTAAAACTATTATCAAATTATAATTGCATACTATAAAATGTTTTGCACCACTTCTTACTATTCCAGGATCTTAGACAAAATATTTATCAAAATTACATCTTATGATATTCCAAGATAAAGTGTATATATATATATATTCTTATATAGAATTAGAGACCGTATATTTTTTCAATCCTCTATTTCTCATCAATTCTTTATACAGGTAAAAAACATAGCATAATGGTATTATAATATCATCTTGATATATTTAGAAAATATAATCGGTTTATCCCATCAATAATTTCTCTACATCGCCTATGTTATGTAATTATATATCCTTAATATATATAATGTTTTAGTATCTTTTTAACTATTATTCAATGTAAATCACAAGAATTTTAATTATATATTCCAAACATTCTTAAATATAAGGTTGTATTGAACCTATAATAATGTATGTCATATATAATAATCCCAGATTTAATGAATAAGGACCCATAACAAATTTTTTACTCATATAATGTTTGTAAACACAATTTATAAGAGAAATTAATTTAATGTGATATGAGTATTGGAACTCTCTGGGGTTTTCTATTTGATGCTTTTTATTTAAACATTTCATATTTTGTACTTATACATGGTCTGGGAAGAATTTTACATCTATCATGATGGATTATAATCCCAAGAATGGAAGTTGCATATAAATTGTTTTCATGGCCCAATATTCAACTATAAAAGTTATATTTTATAATAATAAATTTCCATTATAAATAATTAATATTATTCATATAATTTTTGATATAAAGAAAACTATGTAACTCAGACAGGTCACTCAATTATCTTTATTGAATCCATATTTCCTTATAAACTTATCAAAATAATCAATCCCTCATTTTATTTAATATGTTAATATATAATTTAATATCAATATCATTTATGATTTACTAAAAAAATAATATATATAAAACCCTTATTTTTTATGGAATATATATGTCTACAATCAACATCCAAATCAAGAAATCAATTTTTACAATATTTACACAAATATAATAATAATAATAAAATTAAATATAAATAATATAATAATATTTTTTCTTGTTTTTGGTTGTGAAAAGGCTTCATTATATATAGTTCCTTGACATTTTCTAAAACCATTTTAAACAAATTGTGCTTTATATATATTTATTTTAACAATAATTTCCAATGTTTTTTTAAATAACCATTTTAAACCAATAGGTTTTATATTGTATAATATGTATTCTAAAATTAAAACATTATTTCTATAATAAAATTCAATTTTTTATTTATATAATTTGTTAAATATTATATTATTATTCAGAGATAATTAACCATTATATAAAATATATTAATTATCCTTATTGAAAAAATAACATTAGACACAATGACATTACGTCCATATATCTCAACTATTCATCCCATCTTGTTAACATATCTTGAAATTATATCTTGGTTACTTTTTCTCGTTACACTATATAATGTGGAGCTTATTCCCAAACTAAAATGTTTCATATTCATTTACAAGAACATAAAGGTAAAATATTTATCCAATAAATTATAGTATAAATGTTATATATTTATAAAATTGTGCAATTTCTATACATAATTATACTTCAATCAAACATATTATGTATATTTCTTACATAATTTTCCAAATAATATCCTATATTGTCTCACATAATGATTTATAAATCATGTTTTCAATAGGAATATTCCTAAAAAACTCATTGTATCCCCATTTATGCATGTGTTATAGTTTGTGCTACTTATTATACCATTAATTTTATGGAATCATTTTAATGCTTTTTAGGATATCTTTTTTTACATATCATTTTTAATAGTGAATATCCCCAAAAACAATAATTTTAGATCTTCAATATTTTTCATTGATATGTCTAGGCCTTGAATGTTATGATTCTTTCTACTATTGGAATATTTCTATATAGTTGTGTAATGAGGCGGGAGTTGCGATAAATTCCTACATTTCATTATTGAATAAATAAATTATTAGTTAATATATCTTCTATTATAGTCTTACTAGAGCTTCGGAATATTATAGCCATGACGATTCTTCACATTATACAAATATTCCTTAAACGTATTAAATGGTGATATCATCTTACACATATATTATGTATACCCAAATATAAATAAGTTATTGATTAAGGTAAAAAAATTTAAAAATCCACCTATTTCTAATATTATAAAAGGACATTATTTGTAATTATGAATGCATTTGAATTTTGTATAGAATAATGTTATTTACCATAATATGGTTATTTTAAAATTATTGATAAAAAATAAATGTGACATAAAACTCGGGGTTTTATCCCTTAATGTATAAATACCATGATTTATGTAGACTTATAAACATATAACATTTTAATGAATAATATTGAATTTCCATAGATGGGGAGAATATGAGTATTGTCAATATAGTTTTCTTTGATTTCCAAAATTGGTTATTAATAATTTATATACAATATATAGTTCTGAAGGACTATGGTAGAACATGATTCATCTATTTAATGTAAACAACATTGATTTCAAACGATTAATAAAAATAAAATAGCATAAAAATACTATACATGGATAATGATTTTTTTAATAATGATATATCATAATAAATACATAATAAAATAACAAATCCACTATATTATGTTATATGATAATCACAAACAACATATTCATCCAATTTTCTCCTTATTTTTCTAATAGATCCACATCAACATCAATACTCAATGAAAATATACATAGATAATTTAATTAAATATAAATTTGTGAACAACATGTTGAATCAAATAAACTACATAAAAAATATTTTTCATGTTCAATGAGATTTTTTCATAAAATATAATCATGAATTTACTTATTCATCCTAGATATTAATTTCTTCTCCCAATATCCATCGGGGAACATTCAAAGTAAAAAACATCATTCCCACTTAACTCTCTCCCTCATTTCCTATCTACATAAAGGAATATTTTATTAATTCATTACTCATTGGTTCATCCATAATACCATTTTAAATACAATTTATTTTCAAATTAACCATATTAATTTAAGAGATCATGTTCTTCAGATTCTTATCATCATGGAAAACCATTTCAATATATAAATTAGTGGACTCATGAAGTTATGTATATTCTAGTTAATGGTAAAATAAATATTGATAAGTAATAGATACATTCATATGAGATGTAATTTTAGTTTATTGTCCAATTTGAAAACAAGAATCACTTTTCTATCATTAAATTCATTCAAAATGAGAATATGAGCTCCTACATTATTTATTAATCTCAGTATTCATGTATAACCTCTCGTTTGAATTTAATAACTGTTTATTTATTAATTAACATATATAAATAGTTTTTTTGTGTTTTAGTAGGATATAATGTATTTTGGAATACTTTAGGGTGTTTTATATAGGATCACATTTTGAAAATAGTTAGTGGAAACTATGCAATGCCTCTAGAAAATCATAAAACTAAAACATTAGGAACTTGGTAGGCACATGGTTATGCACATAGTTTATCCAACCCCTATGGATTCCTAGGACAAACCATAAAATTTTGAACATAGTGGAATAAAATAGTTGGTGAACATTTTTCCTAATTGTTTGATCCAATCATTTGAGGTGTGGTTTAGTGTAGTGAGCCATATACTATTAGCACTCAGTTCTCCTAACCATCCACCCATATTGTTCACCATAAAAAGTTACGTTTAAATATCATGGATCTAATACTATTTAACACATAAACCACTATTTCCCCTAATAATGATATAACAAGAATTCCACATCCACCCACAAATATGGAGATAATTCTATCAAATCATGGACTGATTCTTCGGCCAATATATGTGCATTGGTGTCCTGGATTCATTTGTATTTTTTCATTCCTCATCATATTCCATAGATATAATCTCTCAATATCTCTAGGAATGTATTATCTTCAATATTTTCTAATTAGAATAGATATGTGTTCTTTGATACCAATTATGAGGGGATTTTTTTCTGTTTTAATGGAATGATATCTTAGTGTTTTTAGGATTTTCATAATGAGTATTGGATTTTTTTATTCCACTATTCATTTTTACACAAGTTTAAGAGGAATGTTTCTACTCTGTTAACTCATATTCATTATAAAATTAAGATAATTTTTAAAATTTATTTATTTTCGTGAAATTATATTGAAACCCTTGTCTGATTTTATGGAAAAATCGTTTGTTGTGTTTTCAAGGAAATTATAGAAATTGATCAGTTTTTTGAAAGGTATTTTAGTTCTAGATTTTAAATTGAATATTTTACAAAAAATTGTTTTTTTATTATTGGAAAATGAATTTAGAATAATTTTTTATTAAAATAAATATTTCATTTTAATGGATTGGTCTAGTATATGGCATACATGGTTGTAGTGAAATCATTTTCATGAACATCACCATTTGGAAGGGGCGTGTGTCATTTGGGAACCTGTTAATTTATTACCATAGGGAGACATCATTGATCAATGAGAGACCAATCGGGATTATTTAACTCTCACCTCATTAGGGACGTGTGGATGTGTCGATGTATGGAATTAGTATACCAAATGAAATGAGATATATATTAAATGATGTTTTGGTGGATTTCCATGGAATCATGTTTTGAAATGGACATTTTTTGTATTTGATATAAATTTCGTCAAATTTGTTTAACATGTTTTTATATAATTTTTTTAAACAAATAATCATATTGGAGTAATTTGGTAATTCATTATAGATATCATACTATATTTATACTCCACACCAACATGGGAATTGTTGGGAGTTTTCTTATGTCATTTTTCAAGAAACATGTAAATGAAAGGTATCTAATTTTTTTTACTGATGAATCATGATACCATGTGAATGGATTTTTTGGTTGTATTTTTTTTTTGAAAATTTGGTTTCATTTATATTGTGTTTTGGTCATCTTTGTGTTCGGTTGGTTTTGGTTTCCACTTTATACTCTAATATATTTTATAGTTAGTTTTTTGTTTGAGATTTCTTTTTCACTCTTGTATCATATAATGGTTATTTTTGTTTCGTAATGAGGTTTCCATTTTTATCATTATATAGAAAATAGTTCCCCAATTTAATATGAATCCTTTTTTTATTTATCTGTAGAATTTGGGGTCTTTTTGATGGATTCTAATCCTAGTAACACCCTTGAATCTTCCCAAGCTAATGGCTCAGGGGCAGGATGTTACAAATGACAACATACAGTTTGATATTTGATATGGGATTTTTATTAGTCAATCAATAGGGATGGTGGAAAGGATTATTATTTTTAGAACATGAAATTTGGTACAAAAAAATGTGTAACAAACCATTTTATTCTAAAATTCATGATACTATGGAGTTTGGGTACTAGAGTGTTTAATGACAGATCGTGGAGTTTTAACCTCACTATCACGGGTTTAGATAATGATAAGAGAATAACACACATTGATATTAATGATATCCCACTAGTTTTTTATAAATCATTTCCATAAATTATTTATGACTTGGTGATAAATTTTTGTTATTGAAAATATTTTAATATGATTTATTTTTTGAAAAGCATGGTGGAATTTTCAAAAATTGTTTAAAAGGACAAATCAGTGAGTATTGAAAAACCATTTTTTTAATAATTTTAATACATTAGTTTCTAGAGGGTGAGCCAAAATGGTTTTCAATTTCATTATAGAGAATGGAACTAGGTAGACATTGCAGAAACCAACCCGATGAGGTTTATGAGAACATGTTTTCACCTAAGCCACATGTGACCCAAAAGTTGGTCATGTTTATTTTCCATGATTTTCAGGTTGTGGATAGAGGGGAAAAGGAATGAACTATGATAAGAGGATCGTTCTGTTTAGTTAAAAATGAATAATATACTAATATTTTCAGTTGATTTGGAGCTGAAAAAAACATATATGAGGCTATCTTGGATAAATTGATTCGTTTATTTCCTTGGCACACCATCTAGGGTAAATGTGAAGTTAAAAAGAAATATTTTGGGGAGTCTGTCATGAAAATGGTTTGATTTATAATTTCTAGATAAAGTAGAAGAAGTAATTACATTGGAGTATTTTGAAGAATTTTACATCAAAAAATTACATTCTCACTTGTTTAGAATTTCTAGAATAACAAACATAATTAGTCTGATATAGGAGAAATTATCCCTAAAATATCATGATACTAATTTTTTTAATTAATTTATATATTCACTAAAAGTAATTATAAGTGGATTTTTGAATGAATGAACTATAGAATCACCATTGAAACCTGAGATTTTTTCACTAATTTTCATATTTAGTATAAAGGATTATAATGATATGGTCAATATAGTGATGGAGTAAGAAAGTGATATATTTGGAAATACATTTGGTGGAAGAATTTTTATTCTTATGAGAAATGGTGGGAAGTAAACTCTTGGGAGAAAGTAATGGAAGGCAACAAATTCTTAAGGTGGTGGTATATCTCAAAATCAGATTATGGGATTGTTTAACATAACACATATAATGAAGTATATTGTGGGATGTTTTTTGTGTTATTAATTTGGGAATATGAAGTAAAATTGTATGTAACTACCTACAAAATGTATCAACTGAAACCAAAATGGGCAGGTTCTACCATAGTCTCATATTTATATGGTTTAGTGCAAGGGACACACCGAATGCTTCTCATTAATCATATTCTACCTCATGATAACTATAGAAGAATATATCTTATTAGTAGAACAGATTAATCTATCATGATCACACAAATACCATGACTCCACAAACCATGAAATGTAAAAAACATATAAAATAATAATTTTAATTGGGTATGTAATTATATTGTGATAAAAATTTTATCATGGATGATCAATCATGACCATGAAGGTGGGAGGTATGATTATTTTTTATTCAACCCTTATGCAAACATAGTATGATTTTGGTGTGTCTCATTTTCTAATTTATTCTCCTGTTATTGATATGAATGGTTTACAAGTTTAAAATATTTAACATATTTTAAAACTCCAAAAAAAAATTGGATAATGAAAACGAAAATATTTCAAATATGTATCATCCACAGAATCAATCAATGGGATAGAATTAGTATATTATTTCCCTATTAAACATATGGATATCTATGACTTGATTCTAGGAATAGATTTGTTAATGAACTTTGAGTCCTATATCGATTATTATAAATAGAATGCGAGATTAAAATAATTTTATGGTGTTTGAAATATCATTAATGAAGAACGGGCAGTGGATTCTAGTAGAGAGGAACCCTTGGTAATAATGGTTAGAACTACAAGATACCCATTTTCCTATAGTGGTTTTAAAATCGGTATATGACATCATGAATAGTGATTCCCCATATATAATTGACCCATTTTTTTATAATTTTACTGAAATTTTCTCAAGTTTGAAATATAAAATAGAAGTGGAGTTTATGATTTATCTCCTTCCATGGACAAGTGTTCTTTCCATTACCTCTTAAAAATAAATTTTTTTATCTTTATGGAATTGTTGAGTCATATAATTCGGAGGTATTTAAATTTCGTTTTGGCAGTTTTTCTAAATTATATACTTGTGTTTTCAAGTAAAAGGCGGTTAATGAGAAAAAACTTCATATATTTTGGGGTATTATACGTGGTCATCATTAGTATGGATAATAATTAATGATAGATTTTTTGAAAAAGGAGGTACATTCCCTCGGTAATTTCATTTCTAATGACGGAGTTCTTATGGATCCAAAAGAGATATAAGTTTTTATCTTTTATAAACCATCAATGAATGAATTGTAGACACATATTTTATTAATATAATGGGATACCAAAAATGTGTTTAAAGAAAAATTTAATATTCGGAGTCATCAATGATAGCTTTGATGTGGAATTGTTTTCATTTCTAGTTGAATTAAAAATATCATATATATATTCAAGACCTCAATTATAGACATACATAAACACCTATTACCAGATTTCTAAAATAATAATAGGTCTTTGTAATCTATTTTTATTCCACAGTATGAGGTTAGGGGTTTGTTCACATGGAATGAGATCATGTAATTTTTTATTGCTCATGAATGTTACAATTTAATGATATGAAATACCTAGCATAGGATTCGGAATTGGTTGTGGTACTCCATTATTTGATTACATGGTATCATTATCTTTTTAGTGTGAAATTCATGTCGATTACAGATCATAGGAGTTTGAAACATACATTCTCATATAGGTATTTTTACCTGAAATAGTAAATATGGATGAAATACCTTTAAAATTTTGATATTACCATGATGTATAAAATGGGTAAAGGAAATTAATTGGAGGATTCATTAAGAATGAATTCATAAAATCAATTATAAATATAATATTTGGATCATTTGAATATTAAGTTTGACATATATTAAATCAATATGCATAGTATCATGATGGTGATGTTACAATTTTCTTCAATGTTTCGGTTGTTCAATACCTGGATTAGAATGTGAAATAATCAATGATATCTGAATCTTAATGAGTTTCTATGTGGTAAAAACTATATTTTTCGGGATTCCAGTGAGATAAGTATAGTGGTTTGAAGATCGGTCTTGTGGTTATGTTATCAGATTACTGTACTTATAGCTTTTCATTATCAAATTCTTATCTCATACCAAAATTTATGATGGGATATTCATCCTATAATAGATAATATTTATAATTATCTAAAAACACAATTTTAGTGGGCTTACATGAAATGAAAAATTTATGAGTTAGTTTTGAGATGTCTTTTGTACAATCAAGATAAGGTAGATCCATAGTGACCAACGTGACTATTCTATTATTTACCTATTCATGTATGGAAATGGCAGTAAATTTCCTAGGACTTCATGACAGGTTTAACGAGGATGATTAGGAAATGCGATTATATTTGTGTAATTGTGGATCATATCATGACGTCGACTCAATTTATTAACATTTCTTAATCCCATAAAGAATAAGACTTGTGAAAAAATTGTATATGAGATATTATAAATAGATACAATATTCCAGCAATTATTTTTTTATAACCAAGACCATCAGTTTATGTATCATCCTTGAAAATAATTACACCATGAACTTGGTATTGAGTTAAATAGGATAACAAAATAACAATATTACATGGTTGGAAAATTAGAAATAATGATAAAAAAATTATAATAATTGATTCAGTCTTGTATAATGAATTGTTATTTCTTATTGGAGGAGAACATACCACTAGTGTAGTTATCAAACCACAATAGTAATCAAGCCTCAATACATATGGATCCTTTTGAAGTATTGTATGTTCATCCATTTTATTCTCTAATTTTTTGGGGAGAAGAATTTGTGATGTTACTAGTAAGGAAAATCCTAAGGATAAAAAATATACAGAAATTACATTGATAAGGAAGTGACTAGAGATGGATCAGATTAATTCGAATTCATAGGTGGATCATTTTATATGACTTTTTTCATTTGTGAAGAGTGGTTATGTGTTTTTTATAATATTTTTTATGGTTTGGGAATCATTGTTTTGGTAATAAGATAATATTATATCTTCAGTACGTAATATCTATTAAGATTATCGAGTTACTTACTATGGTGGCATATCCATTAGCTTTTCCAAAAACGATTGGATCAGGGAATGATGTGGTTCTTGTATCTCAGTTGTTGAAGTATCTTCCTATTCTTGACAATATTATTCTAGGATATCATGTTAAACAAGAACTGGATGGTACGCTTTTCCATGTAAAGATACATATTGTGGATATGCAAGTTGACTAATTTCATGTGAAATGAATTTGAATAGTATTGTTTTTATAAAAAATGGTTAGATTCTTGATGAAACATTTGAGTGTATAATGGAAATTCAACAGTGACATCCTGAACACTTTCGGTCTGGTGGTGGTTTTCTAATTTATAAGGATGGAATTTCCTATTTATGAGATAATTTATAACACCATGATTTATGTTCAAGGCCATTTATTTATACATTTTAAATATATATGATTTTTTGGGTTATGTTTTTGAAATTTAGGATGGATTTTTGAATACAAGGATAATTTTATAGAGGGACGTAGATAGAGAATTGTTTTTAGAAACCTTGAATCCCCTCAAGAGAAATCATGAAACTGAAATTGCTTGAATAATATAAGTGCAAGAATAGGAATATATTTTTTCAATACATTTCAACTTCCTAGAGGAAACCTGACAATATGTATTATAAGGGAATATTATGGTTAGAACATGGTTTTTCAAATTTTCGGGTGAACTATTTATTGAGTTTTTTGGGTTAATAGTTAATCATGGAAAGAACATGGTTTGCCTAACCATGTTTCATAACCATTGACAAAGAAGAATTAGATCCCAATATTATGGATATAATAAATGCTATCCCCAAACCACTTGTTTTATCTATAAATAGTCTATAACAAAAATTATTATTCCTCTCATGGAAGTGTATACAATTATATCTAATCTGAGGTATATTATTCAGAGAATATTTTTGTGTTGGATGGTCATATTCATCGGTATTTTCTCATTCATCATTATTTTTCTTCGATCAAATATTCTTTTTCTCTCATGGAATATTGTACCTATTCAATTGATGATACATCAATGTTCTGTGATGTGATTATTGATGGGATTGGTTGGTTTTGATTGAATGGAATAAGTTCAAAATATATTTTTATGAGTATCATGTTATATATTCAAAGAGCCTTCCCATACATTTTTACCATTGTTTGAGGGGTATGTGGACTCTCTCATTACTAATCTTGATTATAAATGAATATCTTGGTTTGAAAATAATTTAATTTATAGAAATTTTTGTGAATCCCTTGTTTGAATTCATGTAAAACACATTATATATTTTTTCTTTGGAATTGTGGAAATTGGTTGGTTTTAGGTAATGTCATTCATATTTTGGATTTTAAAATGATGATTTTTATGTTTATTGTTTTTTGGTTCATTGAAAATAGTTTTTTAATTTTTTTCATTAAAATTATTTATTATTAAAATATTTGTCAGGGGTATTGGTATAAAATATTGTAGTGATTTCATTTAAATTAATGTTACCCTATGTAATGAGAATGTTCTGTTGGACACCTCATTTTAGAATCCTTTAGAAATTTGGATGATTGTAAATATTGTGGGTAGGTTTCTCTTCTCTGATAGTCGTACTGCATCTGTTTGTCACCCAATAAACTCGTGATTTTGTGTGGAAAATGAGTTTTCAAGGGCTCCATTTGAGTGTTTCTAGGTAATAGTTGTTGAATAGTATCAGTGAAATCAAGTGGTTTTCTACCAATCTTGGTTGGATATCTATGATACATGCAATCAACTAGGCTAGTAATTGGATAACTATCATTAGGGAGTGCATGTCTCTGTTAAGGGTAGATCCAGTGGCAATGTCTCTAAGACCTTTGATACGGCTGGATCGTTGAAGCAGTTGTCTATGGATATGGATGGTAGAGGGCAGGGGGTCGATACAAACATCTTGCGAAATGGATGGGATGTTCCTCAGAAGATTATGCCTATAGA
Source organism: Viscum album (assembly GCA_963277665.1). Classification (NCBI taxonomy): domain Eukaryota; kingdom Viridiplantae; phylum Streptophyta; class Magnoliopsida; order Santalales; family Viscaceae; genus Viscum; species Viscum album. Next base: position 476,777,030 of record OY728128.1, read on the forward strand.
GGAGAAGCAACGTAATTGTATCTTGTTGGTCCTAGATGTGTCATCAGTGGATAGTCGTGGTACGAATTTAGAAAAGAAAGTTATGGAATCAGTGGTTAATTTGATGGTTTCTTAGGGTTTTAACTAGTTAAGGAAGGATCATTGTCATCCTTCCTTGGTAATTAGATGCCCCCTCTTGAGGCGGTAACAGCAGGGGTTGGTCTGATCTAGGATGAGGCTGCCTGTGAGTCTAGTCCTGCGGATGGGGGCTGAGTAGATATATAATAGAGGGCACATGGCGAGTTGGATGATGCAACTGCTTCTTATGTGGAGGTGGTGAGAGTAGTTAAGGAATATTCAGGTATGGGGAGGAAGAAATCGGGGAGCCAATCTCATGCTAGTCATCTAAGAGACTCTATCCCAAGGTCATGTAATAAAAATAAAGTTGAGTAAAAGTTTTACACGTCATTCATATGTCGGTTTGGGCTCTGATCTTAGTATTTCGTTTGAGGCGTATGGGGAACATGCGATAGATTCCAAGGAAATGGATCTTAGCAATTCGGATGCATGCAAGAGGACTGGTAGGATAAATAGGAGGAGTAAATGTAGGAATGATGACTCCACGCTTCCTCCATATATTGAGACCCATTCCTCAAAAAAACTAAATTTAATAAAAATAGAAGAAGAGGTTCTGGGTAATCAGAACCAAGAATTAATATTATGTTCTGAATATAAAGTGACCAAAAAGGTTTTATTTATTAATTCGTCTGAAGAGGAGGTAGATATGATGATGGGGAGGAACCTATGTATGACCCTCAATGAGGAGTAGTTATCACGAGTTGATAAACAAGATATAATTCTTTTCTGGTGGTTTAAATAAAGGTATGATCAATCTAGAAGAGTATATATAAACATGGGATTAGTTGGCTTCTGATGTTGAAAATCTATTGTTGGATATTCCAAAAATTTACATAACACTTATATCTTGGATTTTGTATAAGGAATTGGTCTTCAGTAAGCTTAATTTTTTTTCAATGATTCACCTTAAAAGGGTTTAATCTACTGACGCGATTGGGAAGTATGATGGACTGGGTTGTGTGTTCTTTTGGAGTAACATTTGTAGCTCTATGAAGTATTACATAGTGGTTATTTACCAGCATTATATTCAGTTTTGCCTCAGATGGGGATCAGAGCCCTAAACCTTTTCCATATTAGGTAATTCATGTGTTTGTTTGAGAGGTAATGGTTATTCCGTTGGTTCTGGGCCCATGAAAATTTTCCTTGGGATAGATAGATGGGTGGTCAGACAATGGTGAAGGTCAATCACCTCGATGTAGTACTGCGAAGGGGAAGTCCTCATAGTTTGTTTCCAGTTTATGGTTTTTATCGTATGTAATCTGGGACCACTAGTTTCATAATTTTCCTTAAAAGTGATGATAATAAAAAATAATAATTTTCATTCAGTCAGTCTATAAAAAATTCATTAGTACAAATATGCAACAATGGAATGCATGTTTCGATGTGTGGATGCATGTAATGGGTATTCCAATTGAAATGAGAAATGTTCTATATACATGTTTCAGTATTTCCATAGAAAAATATTTGATCATTGAAAAAGATTTTTCATTTCATATAAAAAAATTTAATTGTTCATTAAACTATTTAATATAGATTTTAGAAAAATATTTGACATTGTTGAATGTTTTAGGAAACCATTTTTAAAATAATTGTGAATATAGAATCACACCCTAAATGGGGCATTTTGGGAATTTACATATGTCATTTTTTGGGAAACATGTAAAGTAATGTTATATAATTTATTTAGTGAAGCATCGAGACACCATAAGTATGACTTGTTCAGCTAGTGTATAGGGATGTAGGGGTGTAAGAACTCTAGTTAATTGGTTTCCTTCTAGTTTTTCTAGTTATTTTTTCTTCTATGTTATCTGATATATTTATTTTCTTATTTTTTAATGAGTTCTATTTTGTAATAATGTATCATATACAGGGTTTTTTGGTTTTATTCTTAGGGTTCTGATGTTTTTTAATCTTAAACATTTCCCGTTATATTTTATGAGTACCATAGAATTTATGTTCATCCATTGGTGTCTATGGGATGTCACCTATGGATATTAACACCACCACCTCTTATAATGAAATTGGTTGAGGGGTGGGATGTTACACTTCACATGAGAATTGTAATAGAGATTTAATAACTTGTATTCATTTCCCTCCCATTGTATACTTCATGTTGATGGGAGAATAACTTTTTTATATAATTATCATTATTTATTTATTTCCAATCCATGAACATTTACGATCCAATAATGCTTTGGATATTAATGGAATAATTAATGTTCTTATTTTGGAATTATTTTTCCACAGTCTTTATTCTCGAGGAGTCTTATAGGTATTTTAAAATATATAAAATTTTACTTCCTTTAAAGGAATATTTATATGAGAATGTTCCTATACCACTTATGTTTTTTATTTACAGTATAAATAATATGAATCTCTTTAATTGATCATATTGATAATTTATTTTTCACACATAATAATTTATTTTTGAGAATGAATATATTTATTACATTATTACTCTTCCATGAATAACAATTTTATAGAAATTACTAATTTATAAATCATTAAATCGCTGCCCGATTTTTTAACAAATCATTTTATACCTCAACAAGATAGATTAAAATATTCATTTAATTGAATATTATTGTTTAATATATACATAAAATGTATCCTTATCATGAGATCTTTGCATACAACATTATATATAGAGTTTTATAGTAAGATTTTGATTTTTTGACCATATGAACTCAAGGATCATTAACAAGTTGAGTGGGTTCCCAACTCATACAAATCATATAATTGGATTTAAAATTTGACTTTCCACTATATATGAAACAACATTTTGATACATATATAATTGAATAAAATATATGTACATTTATCTATCATTCTCATTGTAAACCCCATATAGATTAATGAACTCGAAAATATGGATAATGAAAACCTCATACACATAGTGTTGGCCAAATTCATGTGATTCAAGGATCTGAATGAAATATTTAATTGATGTATTATTTGTTTTTTTCTTGGTGAATGAAATCAATTATTTGTCATCATATTTTTATGTTTGTAATCACACTCATAAAATTATCTATGCGTAAATAGATAAAATTCATTTCGTGAAATATTATATTTTCAATGCCTTAATGTATAACATTCTATGTAATCATATAAGTACAATTCACTCATAAAAATAACTAACCATCAAACCAATAAAATATAATCATGTGATAATTTCAGGTTTCTAATAGTTAATCCATTCAAGAAGAAAATTTTTTACAACTCTCATCCACTTTATGAATAAATATATGATTTGGCCCATTAAAAATTCATATCATGAACTTCTTTTTCACCGTTATCTTCATTATATTCAAATACACATCCATGGGAAAGGGACTATCAATAATTAAGGATACATATAAATCATCACATTGGAGGAAACATAGATTTTAAAATGTATAATTTGGTTTAGGGATGATGTTAAAGTAAACATTTAATAAATAGTTCTCTTAACAATGAAAATTTAAATAATTAAATATATAAATGAAAAAAACTAATGAAAAAAATTTCATCCAAAACTCATGATAAGTTAATAAAAATTATTTCCATATAAACTAAAAATTGTTTATATAAATATACTAAGGTGAAAAAATTATGAAATAATATAATTTAATATATTTCCAATTAATAATTTATAAGAATTATAGAAATAAAAATAAATTAAAAATGTAAATTATTCAAAATGATTGTATAAAATACTTATATTTTTGGGTTATTATGTCGACACTGCATTGGTAAATGTTATTATTTCAATTATATGATATAATGAAAATATTATAATATATTAGATTACTGTTACCTTTTATGTTTACTATTTTAGAGAATTATGAAAAACATTAACTAATAATTCCCATGTCTCTTTCATCTAATATAAATTATAATTCATTTTTACTATATATGAAAATGATTAATCCCTTAAAATTATTCAACATGTTACACTAATTATCCACAGTAGTTATTATTCATGAAATTTCATTCCATTCAAATCTTGATAACCTATGTAAATTGAAGCATAATAACGGTAGATCATATATGATTGATAAGGGTAAAAAAATTGTCAATAATCAATTATAATATATTAAAATAAGTTGGGATCATTTTTATTATTATTTTAAATTAGGAAATAATACACATAAAATAGATCATAAATATTTATTCCAATGTTTCGGAAAAAATATAGGAATATAAGTCATATTCCAAGCCTATAAAACATGAGTTTCAATAAAACATTTATTTTCTCTAATAATCTATTTATCATCTTTGGTTTGGTATAATTCTTCTATGTAACCTTGTGCTTGGGATAACCCTATTATATATACTTTGAAGTTTCATAAAACCCCATGTGGGTATAATTACACATGGTTATCATACAAAGATAGTACGTCATTTTTTTTAATATTCATTACATTACAAAGAAACACCCTTGATCACGATAATATTTTAGGGTCTTTGAAATATTGGAAACACAAACAGGTAGTCCATATGTTGACAAAATCATCTCTCACGTTGAAATTCATAAATAGATCCATTTTTAGACATATTATACGTAATAAATTTCTTCAAAACTAAGAGAAAAGGAAAAATAATATGGTTGAGCTCATAAGATCAATATTCTAAAACCAGGGATATAAACAATCATAACATGTGAAAAAGGGTACGATAAAATTATCATAACATTTGAAAACCCTACAATACATATCCTTGAACACAATCTTGATTAATGGAATAATGATTAGAGGTTCTTAAGAAATGAATCAAAATAGAATAAAAAAAATTATCTTTGATATCATAACATAAGCATAACACAATGATTGGTGTAATAAACATAGGAACATAAAATCTTTTTATAATAGTTAGGGAATAGTAACAATTGTATCATTTTACAAATGGTTCTTTTCCCAAACCATCATAGTAGTAAGGAACACTCCCATGAACATCACAGTGGACAATGTCACTAACAAAACTAGGTTCGCTTCCTATTCTAGTATTGTCTTATCATGTTGGATATAAATATTTACTCAATGAATTGGTATGAGATATAAGACCCCATTTAAAACTTAATGAAAACTATATTTATATGCCAAAAAAAGTAAGAAAACATTCATCATATCATAACCCATGAAACGAAATGAGCTTTAGGAACATTTCATTATACCATAACCTTGGGAAAGGAGAGAGGCTTCATAGTCATTTCATCAATTTATAATTTCATAACCTATGGATAAAAGATGTGTGTCTTATAATAATTTTTTCTGGGTAAAAATAATTAAAGAGAAGTAGGTTTAAAAAACATATTTAAGTCATAAAAATAATCCATTTATAGCAATAATAAGAATTATATCCTTTTATCAAATCCCAAGAAAGGAATATGTAATATCAATGGATTTCATATTAGAATAATTTTTTTTGAATTAATATTTAAAACATTTATTGTGGAAAATATAATTTATGTAATGAAATAATATTTTTTAAACATAAATAATTTATAAAAAAATTTTCATTAAAAATAAAATTGAAATCATTTAAAGGATTCATAAATTAGAAAACTATCCTAGATGACCATATGTTTCACTCAGGTTGTGCTTGTCAAATCAAATATTCCTTTTACACTTTAGTAAAATGAAAATGTTCATCATTTTCAAATGACCAGAATATTATTTCTGTTTTTAGAACTCAAACAAGATGAAAAAATATTTTTTAAAATCATAAAATTATGAAAATAATTTGGAAAACATTTTTAGAAAAAATTGTATCGAAATAAAACAAATTTATGACCGAAGAGTGAATTAATGTAATATTTTTTTAAAAAAATTCTAAATTATCTTAAATATAAATGTGTTCAAAAAATTCACCCTTACATGAAAATATATTAAATATTAATGGATAATATAGTCCATGGGCTTTTTGAGTTATGGGTCAAAAACATTTATCATTAGAAACAGAATCATAAAAAATACCAATAAATGATATGATTGTATCATAAAATCATTAAAACAATAGTGTCATTGAATGGTAATTTCAATGTATGAATAATATAATATGTAACCTAAAATAACATTTGGATAAATAAATTTAAGATATTACATGTTAAAGGGGTTTTATATACACCCCATGGAAGAGTATTTGTTGGAAACATAACATATGTCTCAATAAAGCCAAATTGAGACTAAAATTCTTTACCATAAGTTTTTAAATTTTTAATAAAAGTTCACTAATAAATTATAATAAATATTAAATTTATATATATATATATATTAAATAAAATTATTTATATATATCAAACCATATATTATTTTCTTATGAAATTTTATTACTGTTTATTAAAAATTCCATGTTAATGTAACTTTTGTAGTAATACCTAATTTATTTTTCAAATTTGATTTATTTTTTTGTTTATATTCCTCAAAAATATATCATGATTTAATCATATAAATAATTTTAACAATGATATAAATATAATTTTTATTCAGTATATATGTATATATGGTAATCTATAATATTTAGTGATTACAAATGAAATACATCATTTATAGAGATGGTAGTCCGTACTTACACATGAATGTTTTTTCCATTTTCTAATCAGATTGAAAGAATGAAATATTATAATTGTAGATTCATTTTTATGTCATATATATAAAATATTTATATTTAACCAATCCAAATTAACTTAAATGTTAAGAGTGAATGAATCACATCGCTTCACTAAGTGGTAGTCTATTGTAAATAAGAGTGACGTTATCATATTCCAATAAAATGCAGCGTATAAATGTGTGTGTGATTTTATAATTTAAGAACTATGAAAAAATAATAACCATTTTATATTAATAATTAATCTATCATTATTTATAAACATGAGAAGAGGTAATTTCATAAAGAATGATGCTGATTCACGATACGATTTAATTATGTACACATGAAAGATGATTTCATAACTCATTTGATATAATTGTAGATGTTTATAGGTAATTTATGTAACATGAAAAAATATCATTTTATGTAATATATTGAGTTAATTATATCATAATTGCATAATAATAATTTGTGGTGGGGGAGGCTAGAATAATTCAAAAACACTATTTCTTGTATTTTACCTCTTCTACAGGTATCCTCCTTATGTTTTCAACAAAACCTTCATATAATGGAATTATATCCAAAATAAAGCTTCTAAGATGATAAAAGAGATGTTTTATAGTGATTTTTATTGGTTTTTTCAAAATAAAAATCGATTGTAGCGTATATAATAAGTGAGAGTGGGTTGGATTTTATCAGTTTGGTGAGGGTCATGGTTTTAATTTTTTGTAAAAAATGTATAACATTTTTTTTCATGACAAAAGTTTGAAATATGAACCATTCTATATTTTTGATGAACATTGGAAGAAATATGTTCATTCCTATGGTTTCGTAACAGATTTAATTAGTTCTATCCATTTTCATATCAGTTTAACCCCACTGATATACCCGTTTTCTTTTACCATGTTATATATTTTTTTTACTCTTTTTACTATTCATTTTTGACAAAAAATATGTTTCCCTTATTAGATAGTATATATTATAACGATTCAAAATATGGAATCTGATTTTTTAAATTTCCATTCGTAAATGTGAAAATACTAATGTCATGACCCGTCCTCGGGGCCCGTGTTGTGACTACCCCAAGCCCGCCTTCCATAGGCCAGGGGCTGGCGACTAGCACAAAAGGCGTAAAATCTGACAAAAGGGGAAGGCATTTCCTTAATAAAGTAAACAAAACATCATGGAGTACAAGAGGAAGTAATACACTAAGTAGAAAAGAAACTGCTGGAAAGTAAGTGGGCCATAATACAAACCCAACTGAAAGTATAGCTATAACCGAACGAAAGTACAATAGAAAATACAAACAGATGGAAGAGTAGAAACAACTCCTGGGTCGTCCTCCTCGGATCCTACCTGAAGGGTAGGTACACATTGCGCAGCTCATTGATCATCCACCACAGATCCTACCGGAAGGGTAGGTACAGATGGCCTCCACAACGCTCTCACCCGACAACCTCCTCCGTGTGTCGTCTCGTCGTGAAGTCCACCTCTGGATACTGACTAATCATGTGGTCCACCTCTGGGTACCATCCAGTCCTCGAAAACTCAGCATCTGTCAGCGCTGCCCGTCATTTGAAACCAACACAATGAGGTGCGGGCATAGCCCGTGCTTGGGTGAGTATACGATACATAGTATGGACCCCAATACCCTCAAGGTCTCACTAAAACCAACAAGGATAACCACAAAGAAGGATCTCAACAGATAACCCTTACATAGGTATAAGCCCTTACTTCTACCTAAGGTATCAATTAACCCATCTCAATCTTGAGGAAACACAAAGGTTATGAAATCTTCTGATAACCACTACCTAGTTATATGCCCATACATATACCTGAGTTATCAAGTGACCCATCTCAATCATGAGGTAAACACAATGGTCAAAGAATCAGCTCAAACCAGGATTTTCATTATCGAAACCGTAGCTGATGGGGAACTCCCCCTTTATCGAGTACAATGGGCATGCCGCTACAACCAAGCGCTTCCCACTAACGTTGGACTGTTTTAGTACTCCACTTGTCGAGGACTGTGGGCCTGTTACTACAACCAAGCGCTCCCCCTTCAAGTACTGTGTGCCTGCTGCTACAACCAAGCGCTTCCCACCATGTGTCTGCCGCTACAACCATGCCCTCCCCCTTCAAGTACTGTGGGCCTGCTGCTACAACCAAGCGCTTCCGACCATGGGTCTGCCGCTACAACCAAGCGCTCCCCTCATAGCCTACAGAGGTACTCCTTTTGTTGATTACATCGGGCCTTCCAGTACAACCATGTGCTCCTCCGCCGTGGGTCTACCGCTACAACCAAGTTCTCCCCACTGGGCTTTCCGAAACACACCGAGTCGATCAATCAGTAGTTGTCAAGTCTCAGCCAGCTCTAGGGTTTCTGCACATTGCATGCTTGTTCTGGGAGGGTCCACTCCACGATCCCAGAGGTTGATATATCAACTGACATGTAGTTCAGATTTGATGTCTCCCAATGTTCTGTCTCGTCAAAAGGAGCACAACGTGATAGAAGACTCATCAACCGGATGCCCGGTCCGAGAGTTATTGGTGTTTTCGTCCCAGGGGCCTGGTTGGTTTTTATGTCAAAACCAACCCTACCGCACTCCAACTGCATCCAAACCTCGAGCGAAGTAAGCCAAAAGGTCTGTCTCACTATGAGGAATGCAAAAAAGTTGACGGCACATCAATCAGACGTCCAGAGCTCAAGTTATAAGCGTTTCCGCTCTGAGGGCCCGATTGGTTTCGTGTTCGAACAAACCCGGCCGACCCAAATATTCCAAAACCGTGACTGTAATATACCGAAACGATCGTCTCAATCCAAGGATCGAACCACAAATGAAGGTGCGTCAATCATAGGTCCGTAGCCCACGTAATTGGCGTTCGAACGGATCTGTCCAAAAATAGGGGGTTCGGGCCCGGTCCGACCCGACCCGATACCCCCCCGGGTCGGCCCAAACCGGGACGACCGGAACCGGGTCCAAGGTAGGCCCATTAGAGAGCGGCCCGGCCTGGCGTGCTCAGGCGGCCTGCCGGCCCGCTCGGCCGAAGCCAAGAAGAGCGGACAGGGGGGCTGCGCTGCCCCCCTATTTGTGTAACCGCGACTCCCACGTGAGGGGGCCACTCTTTTGGCCAGCCAGGGGTTTCGACCCCCGGCCTTCCTCGATTGGCCGGCCCGGCTTTCCGGCCGTGCTGCTGCCGCGAGACCCCTCGGTCCTGCCCCTTCGGCGCATCGGTGGCTGGTGGTTCCGGCCGCCACTCCCTACTCTTTCGCGGCCAAACGTCGTGGCCTTGGTCCGACCGGCATCGCGCGACGGCGCTGCGCTCCTCCGCCGCGGCCCAGATCCGGCTGAGGTGTCTTCTAGGTTCTCCGGCACGGCGCGATGGCGCCACGCCCCTTCGCTGCGGCCCGACTCCGGCCCCGGGTTCGTTCGGACTGAACGACACCGCGCATCTTTGCGGCATGATTATGCCAAGTGCCGTCGCACCGCGCTGCCTCCTTTCAAACCACAACAACACGGCAACAAAAAAGGGGGAGGAGAGTCAGCTGTGTTCGTGCGGTCCGACCTCCTCCCGATAAGTTGATATCATGCTGCTCAAAAATAATGATGAAGAACTGCAAAGGATAAATTTACGGCAAAAACAATTAACCCCTACCTTGATAATGAGATGATGTTCGAAGTGCATCACGGAAATCGGCATCACGGGGGGGAAGAAGATGACGTCGCTCCCCACACACTTCCACTTCTGAGTTCATGTGTCGGTGCGTTGACGACGAAGAGGGAGGAAGGAGGGTCGTCAGAGAAGCACCATGTCAGAAAGGGGGTCTCCAAAGAAGAAGGTCGAAGAAGGTCTAGAAAGAAGCATCGCCGGCGTTCTTCGCGTTCTTCACTGGAGAAAGAAGTTCTCTCATGCTCTCCACCAAAAGGCGCAAGAACGTGCCCAAAATAATAGAATATAATATATTATTCTTGGTGATGGAAATTAATTAAGTTTTCCCCACATAATTATGTTCACAATGGTTGGAATAATTGAAAATTCAAATAGGATAGGCTCCGCCAAATTTATTGCCCGAGTGGATGACATAATTAATTTGGGAGTTTCGAGGGGGTTTAGGGGCCCGGGTGGTCCCCACCTAATTTACAAGGAGAGGGTCCAGGAGATTCCTGCCATTAAATGGGGGGGGGGGGGTTGAGGAGGTTTTATTCTCCTCCATTAAGAGGGGAGTTAGAGTCCATGAATCTCTCCCTCATTAATGGGGGAGTATTGTGATATTTCCTCCTCTCTCATTAAATCGGGGGTTAAGCCCCATGTGGTCCCCATGTCATAACCTCTCGTGGGAGTTTATGATGGTGGAGTGGTCCCCACCCATATTATCCTCCCATGGGAGGTTAGGGTGTGGCGGTCCCACCACCAACTTCTATGTGGAGATTTTAACCAACACTATCCACATGGCATGGGTTCAGCAAAGATAAAATAAGTTGTCAATTATTTTATTTTATTAATCCACGTGAAAACCAAAAACCAATTCTCAAACCCGATCATCTGTCGTTGAGGTGAATGTCCTCTTAGGAGAAAACCGGTGCTGCAATTCCATTGGTGCCCTCGGAATTTGATTCCGAGCATCGGTCCAAAAGTTAAGAAAACCCGCTCGTTTATTCACTGAACGCACCCAAGATAAACTTCAGAAATTGATTCCGGGAACACCGGGCCTCAGAAGCAGGTACCGTCAAAAACGTTGTACTCGTAAAATCCCAAAGAAAATTAATAAAAAAAGTTCCATTGAAATTTTCAGGTCTTTACATTTCTCCCACCTCAGGGATTTATGTCCCCGTAAAGCTATAAAACAAACTAGGGAAACAAAACTGGTATAGAGCACGCAACTGAACCCCCCGCTCCCAAGTGCTCTCCTAGAGCTTCCCTTGCTACCAGTGAATGTGCACCAGAGGAATCGACCATCCACGTAGGACCCGCTCCTGTCGATCCTCGTTCTCCACTAGAAACTCTGTGAATGTCGCACCAGCGTCAAGGTCCAACTCCCCATGGTCGATGATATGTGTCGGGTCGTGCACGTATCTCCTCAATTGAGATATGAGGAAAAACATCGTGCACCTGATGCAACTAAGGTGGATGGGTCCAGCGATAAACCACCTCACCTGCCTAGTTGAGGACGTAGAAGGGTCCGATGAAGTGCGGAGATAACTTGCCGTCGTGGATAAAACTCCGTAATCCTTGTCGAGGTGAGACCCGCAAGAAAACGCGGTTACCATCCTCAAACTCTAGTGGTCTCCGCCTCCTGTCATCACAAGAATTTTGCCAGATCTGAGCTGTCCTCATCTTCTCTTGGATGGCATGGACCTTCTCTGGTCCTATAAGAGCTGCTAATATTTCTTCCGTGCCGATAAGAGAAATCTGTTCTCATCACCTGGATGAACCTCGTTCTTTGCCTAATACAGTCAATCCCAACATGGATGATACTAATCCATACCAAGGATGATGTCGTAAGGCCTCAACGCTACTACCAAGAGATCCAACCGTTACACTCGCCTCCAAGGGTTGAGTCACACTGTCGGAATCAGTGTGTGGTCACTGGGTCTCCTCCAGTAGGTATCTCAAAGTGAGGTTCAAGTCAACGGTTTTTTAAATCGGAAACTCTTAGTAACAATATAAAGAGAGGACAGGAAAGTAAACGCCACAAGAAAGGTGTCTTTTATTACTGCAACTCAAGTACAAAGACACATATAACCACAACAAAAAGAAAGCTAGAAGCACTATCAACAAAGCCCTCCATGCCTGGAAATATATTCTCTCCTGTCTGCCAGCTTCCAGAGCTCCATAGTCAAATGCATCAACATCCTAAAGAAGAGCTCTCCCATGTCCACATGTTCCCAGCGGTCGGGGAGGACCTCCTGGTGGTTGTGGTGGCAACACATCGAAGCATCTTCCACCTCCAACTGCACGGCCAGCTCCCCTGCCATGGTCTCCTACTCCTTGCAGTCCGCATCGATCAAACCTATGCCTCTGCCTGGGAGGTCCTTCATTTATCTGCTGATCATCTGTATGGCGGGTCGGACAGTCATGAGCCATGTGACCAACCCCGCAGCAGGAGTAACACTGTCTTCTCATGGTAAGACGTTCTCCACCTCGGGTGCCTTGCACAAACGATCATGTGTCATGCGGTCGACCACCTATAGGTCTAGTCCTCTTGGTCCTCTGCGTCATCTTCCTACTGCCTTCCTTTCTGGTTCCCGCTGTAGAAGACTCTTCTGCATGCCTGTTAGTGGTGGGTGCTGCTGCTGGAGACCGCTCAGTAAAGAAAACTCTCAAATAAGAGGGCTAGCTCCAACACCCCTGTCTGCGTCAGGATGCTATGAGAAACAACTGAAAGTCTGATCTCTCGCCTGAGCCCATGCCCGATGGTTAGAGCCCTGAAGAATGGGTCACATACCATGTCCGTGGAATAACGGGAGAGATCGGTAAACCTCGCCAAGTACTGTGCTACCATCATGTTGTCCTGCCGCATCTTTAGAAGCTCCTAGATGCGCACCGCACGGAGGGTGGCATGGAAGAACTCCGAGCGGAAGAGGTTCTCAAAGTTTTTCCAGAGGAGTGATGCCTCGTCGTGCACCTGGAGCATCTAGCTCCACCATCTGCCTATTGCCGCGTATAGGTATCTCACTGTGAGGATCACAATGAGGTCAGCTGGTGTCCCCACTATCCTTAAAACTCGCACAACCACCTCCATCCAATCCTCGGCTGCCTGAGCGTTCGTCTCTCCGTGGAACCTAGGTGGTCTCTAATGCTGAAACTCGTACAGTGCACTAAGGCGACGTGCACTCTCAGCCTCTAGGGTTGGTAACATCGGGGGCTCGACGGGTAGTGGTACCACCGGTGCCCCTTCTGAAAAAGGGCCATGCACTAAGACCTCATCGCTCGGTGGGCTGTCGTTACGTACAAAACTCGGATCCCTAGCTGGCTACCGTCATGGGGCCATCCTGAAAAGAGACAGGTGCGCCACGATCAATACAGTAAACCTCGTGAGCTGACACAAAGTAATCACAAAGAAAACATTGAAACACACATGCAATCAATGTTTTCGTACATTGAGTCATAAATCAGTAGTTAGGGTCCTGGTGTATGGATACGTCGGCCGCCGCACCAACACTGGACTCTCTGAACTGATAACCACACTCGATACCCTTAACACTATTGCTTCACGTAGAAGAATGATCAGAGTCCTGAGTTCTGCGGTAGAACCGAACTCTTCTGATACCAATTCGTCACGACGCGTCCTCGGGGCCAGTGTCGTGACTACCCCAAACCCACCTTCCATAGGCCTGGGGCTGGCGACTAGCACGAAAGGCGTAAAACCCGACAAAAGGGGAAGGAATTTCCTTTATAAAGTATAAAAACATCACAGAGTACAAGCGGAAGTAATACACTAAGTACAAAAGAAAGTGTTGGAAAGTAAGTGGGCCAGAATACAAACCCAACTGAATGTACACTTACAACCGAATGAAAGTACAAAAGAAAAGACAAACAGCTGGAAGAATAGAAGCAGCTCCTAGGTCGTCCTACTCGGATCCTACCTGAAGGGTAGGTACAGATAGTGCAGCTCCTGGATCGTCCACCACAGACCCTACATGAAGGGTAGGTACAGATAGCCTCCACAATGCTCTCGCCTGAAAACATCCTCTAAGTGTCTTCTAGTCATGAAGTCCACCTCCGGAAACTGACTCATCATGTGGTCCACCTCCGGGTACCATCCAGTCCCCGAACACTCGGCCTCTGTCAGCGATACCCATCATCTGCAACCAACACAAAGGGGTGCAGGCATAGCCCATGCAGGGGTGAGTATACGATACCCAGTAGGGACCCTGAGACCCTCAAGGTCTCATTAAAACCAACAAGGATAACCACAAATAAGGTTCTCAACAGATAACCCTTATATAGGTATAATCCCATACTTCTACAAAAGTTATCATGTAACCAATCTCAATCATGAGTAAACACAAAGGATATGAACTCAACGGATAACCAATACCTAGGTATATGCCCATACATATACCTGAGTTATCAAGTGACCCATCTCAATCATGAGGTAAACCCAAAGTTCATAGACTCAGCTCAAACCCAAATTTTCATTATCGAAACAGTAGCTTCTGGGAAACTCCCCCTCTATCGAGTACAATGGGCATGCCGCTACAACCAAGTGCTTCCCACTAACCTTGGACTGTTGTTGTACTCCACCTGTCTAGTACTATGGGCCTTCTTCTACAACCAAGCGCTTCCCACTATGGGTATGCCCCTACAACCAAGCGCTGCCCCCTCAAGTAATGTGGTCCTGCTGCTAAAACCAAGCGCTTCCCAACATGGGTCTGTCGCTACAACCAAGCACTCCCCCTTCAAGTACTGTGGGCCTGCTGCAACAACAAGCGCTTCCCACCATGGGTCTACTGCTACAACCAAATACTCCCCCTCATAGCCTACAGAGGAACTCCTTCTATTGAGTACAGCGGGTCTGCTGTTACACCCAATCACTCCTCCTCCGTGGGTCTGCCTCTACAACCAAGCACTCCCCACTGGGCTATCCGAAACACACCGAGTCGATCAATCAGTAGTTGTCATGTCTCAGCCAGCTCTAGGGTTTCCGCACACAGCATGCTCGTTCCAGGAGGGTCCACTCCACGATCCAAGAGTTCGATACATCAACTAACACGTAGTTCGTATTTGATGTATCCCAATGTTCCGTCTCTTCAAAAGGAACACAATGCGATAGATGGCGCGTCAATTGGACGCCCGATCTGAGAGTTATTGGCGTTTACGTCCCAAGAGCCCTGTTGGTTTTTAAGTCAAAACCAACCCGACCGCACTCCATCTGCGTCCAAACCACTATTGGATTATGAAAAAAGGTCCGTCTCACTAAGAGGAATGCAACAATGTTGACGGAACATCAATCGGATGTCTGGAGCTCAAGTTATAAGCGTTTCCGCTCCGAGGGCCCGGTTTGTTTTGTGTTCGAACAAACCCGACCGAACCCAAAGTTATCCGAAACCTTGAGTATAATATACATAAACGACAATCTCGATCCAAGGATCGCATCGCAACTAACGGTGAGTCAATCGGAGGTCTGTAGCCCATGTTATGGGCATTTGAACGGATCTTTCCGAAAATAGGGGTTTCGGGCCCGGTCCGACCCGACCCAATACCCCCCAGGGGCGGCACGAACCGGGTCGACCCGAATCAGGTCCGGGTCCGGCCCATTAGGGCACGGCCCGGCCCGGCCCGTACCGGGGATGGCCCGACCCAGCATGGGCGCGGCCCGACCTGGCGCGAGCATGCGGCCCGCTCGGCCGGTGCCGAGCTGAGCGGACAGGGGGCGCGCTTCCCCCCTCTTTGTGTAACTGCGACCCCCATGTGAGGGGGCCACTCCTTTGGCCAGCCGGGGGTTTCGACCCCCGAACTTCCTCGATCGGCCGGCCGTGCTGCTGCAGTGGGACCCCTTGGTCCCACCCTATCGACGTGCGGGCGACCGGTGGTTCCAGCCGCCACTCCATGCTCCGCTGCGGCCAAAGGTCGCGGCCTTGGTCTGACCGGCGCAGCGCGGCGGTGCCGCGCCCCTCCGCCGCGGTCCCACTCCAGCCGTAGTGTCTTCGAGATTCTCCGGCACGGTGCAACGACGTCGCGCCCCTTCGCTGCAGCCCGACTACGGTCGCGTGTTCGTTATGCCTCAACGGTGCGGCACGACGGCGCTGCGCATCTTTGCCGCATGATTCTGCGAGGTGTCGTCACACCGCACCGCCTTCTTTCAAACCACAACAACATGACAACAAAAAACGGGGAGGAGAGTCGGCAGTGTTTCTGCGGTCCGACCTCCTCTTGATAAGTTGATATCAAGAGGAACAAAAATAAATACGAAGAACGGAAAAGGATAATTTTACGGCAAAAACAATTAACCCCTACCATGCTAACGAGATGATGTTCGAAGTGCGTCGCGGAAAGCGGCATCGCGCGGGGGGGGGGGGGGGGAATGATGATGTCGCTTACTGCACTCTTCCACTTCTGAGTTCGTGCGTCGGTGCGTTGACGACGAGGAGGGAGGAAGGGGGGTTGTCGAAGAGGCACCACATCAGAAAGGGGGGCTCCGAGGAAGGAGTCCGATGAAAGTCGGGGAAGAAGCGTCGCCAGCGTTCTTCGCAATCTTCGCTGGAGAAAGATTTTCTCTCAAGATCTCCATGAAAAGGCGCAAGAACGTGCCCAAAATAATTGAATATAATATATTATTATTGGTGGCGGAAATTATTTAAGTGGGCCCCACTTAATTAAGTTCACGATGGTTGGCACATTTCAAAATTCAAAAGGAGAGGCTCCACCAAATTAATTTCCTGAGTGATTGACATAATTAAATTGGGGAGTTTCGAGGTGGTTTAGGGGCCCAGGTGGTCCCCACCTAATTAACATGGAGAGTGACAAGGATTTAAATCCCATTAAATGGGGGGGGGTTGAGGAGGTTTTATTCTCGTCCATTAAGAGGGGAGTTAGAGTCCAAGAAGCTCTCCCTCATTAATGGGGGATTATTGAGAGATTTCCTCCCCTCCCATCTAATGGGGGGTTAAGCCCCGTATGGACCCCATGTCATAACCCCTCATGGGAGGTTATGCTGCTCAGGTGGTCCCCACCCTAATTATCCTCTCATGGGAGGTTAGGGTGTGGCAGTCCCACCACCAACTCCCATGTGGAGATTTTAACCAACCCTATCCACATGGTGTGGGTTCAATAATGATAAAATAAGTTGTCACTTATTTTATTTTATTAATCCACGTGAAACCCAAAAACCAACTCTCAACCCCGATCATCTGCCGTCGAGGTGAATGTACTCTTAAGAGAAAATAGGCGCTACGATTCCATCGGTGCCCTTGGAATTCGATTCCGAGCACTGGTCCAAAAGTTAGGAAAACCCGCTCGTTCGTTCACTAAATGTACCCGAGCTAAACTTTGAAAAATGATTCCGGGCACACCGGGCCTCGGAATCTGGTACCGTCAGAAACTGCATACTCAAAAAATCCCAATGAAAAGTAAGAAAACATTTACCTTGAAATTTATGGGTTTTAATAATTAAATTTAGAAATAATATTGTATACAAAATGAAGAAGTATGTTTTTAAAGTGAAATGTTTTGAATTTTGTAAATTATTATTTTAAAATTCAAAAAAAAAATCGATTCTGATGACCACAATTGGATTTATATTTTTATAATTGAACTATGTTGACAATGTAACAAAATTATAATGTATATTAAATTTATAAGTAAACTAAAAAACTATTTTTTCAATTAAAATTTATTATTTTTGACAATTCCTAAAAAAATAAAATTTTATAGAAAATTGAAAAAGTATTACCCTATGAAAATTTTTACATAATTATTTTACATATGAAGTTTGGAATATAAAACTAATTTAATTTAATCATGTAAAAGAAATTTTTTTAATGTTTTCAAAATGAAATAAAAATAATTTTCTAAAAAAAATAATTTCAAAGAATAAAAATATATTATTGAAAATTAATTAATTTTTTATAAATTTGATTAAATTATATAAACCCATTATAAAAAATATTTTAAAAGTATTTATTACTATTCATGTCTCTATGTTTAACATATAAGTTATAAATTTCACATTTAAATAATATTATTAATAATATATCATGGTTTTGATAAAAACTAGGGTCTGGTAAAATGAAATCTAACCATGTGTTGTGTGTAGTAAAATATTAGATTATTGTTTCCTGTAAAAAATATTATCAATAAATAATGATTTATTCCAGAAAATTTATTTCATAAAAATTCAATGTGATTCCTTAATCCCATTAAAATGTTCCTATCTTTTGAAATTTATCACTGTAATAAAAATAAATACGGATATTCCTTACTTATCAAACACTCAAGTCCCCACATGGATTCATAAAATTAGTATTTTCACCCCCACAACATTGACCAGGTGTGTGTTCTTTCTTTATAGAACATTCATAGTACTATCCATATACTCCACCGGTTGTTCCTAATAAGAAAACACACTTTTAGTATTCCCTATGAGATCAATACAAGAGTAAGGTATATAATATTTTAGGAGGGATACAAGGAACACATCATAGTCATGAGAGAGGGTTATTAGAAGAACCTTGTGATAATCTTTAATCTCTATATGATCAATATTTTCAAAGGGACCAATATAATAATGGATCGGTTTCCCAATAATTATGAATCTCATAACAAGATTCCATCAAGAAATTCATTAAAACACATTATCACATAACTGAAATTCTAGATAAATCCATTGATTATAAAAATATATTTTCATTCAAATCAGAGATTCTTTGACGTATTGACGAATGGATCAAACCATCTATTCCATTTCCCTATCTTTCTATGTCCCCAAATATTTTTTTCCCCAATATAATTCATACACGTTGGATCTCTTCATTTTTAATGTAGAGGACTTCATAAAAAGGAAAATGAATGATTGAGTAAATGAATTTAATATAATAAAAATCACCTATTTGAATGTGTTGATCCCAAATACTTTTCAAATCTGAATATTAAGATCTCATCATATCTATTCAAGTTTAATTTAATATGTCCAACTGACAATTGGTCTGAGGAAGACATGTAATGATGAAACTAAACTCTTTATAAAGAGATTACTGAAGAATACATCAGAAAATATAGACAATCCCTGGATCCTGATCATACCTAATAGAATTTGGTGATCCATGAAACCTTACCACCTCGTAAATTACTATCCTAGTTAACATATCAAGAGGAAATTCTTCTTGGATTTTGATGATGTGTGTTGACATAAAAAGGCGATCAATGAATACCCATATAGTATTATTCCATATAGACATTTTGGGAATATGATGAAAAAGTCCATGGTAATTTTCTCTTTTCCATTATGGTATTGGTAATGGTTATAACATCCCGTAAGACTTTTTCCAGTCTTCTATAACATGATTACTAACTAAGAACCGTCATAGAAATTCTATGATATATCTCTTCATGTCATTCCACTATAAATTATATTTCATATATATATATCATCATACATCCTATATGAAAATAGAATTATGAACTATGATGTTCCTATAAAAACTCATTCTTCACATATATTATGGATAAAATAAATAGATGTTTCATGACAGTTATCATTCCACCATAATAAACGTTAAACTCAAAAACATATCTAACCATATTTTACAACTACACATCATAGTTCAGTGCCTCTTTAATATTTACCTTGAAATATGGTTAAACAATAAATTGAGTATGATATATTTTTACCCATCACAGAGGATATCAATGTATTTACGTTGTTATCCTATAAATATTTATTCTTTTGTAATCCCCATATTTGATATCATATCAAGACCCTTTCTACTCGATGAATCAGCCACCAGATTTTCTTTTGTAGGGTGGTGATGTATTGATGGGTCATAATCATTAATCATATCGTAGCAACTTCTTTAGTGCATATTCAGATCCTTTTGTGTGAGTATATATTTTTGTATTATATATATATATATATATCAAAC
This sequence comes from Viscum album, assembly GCA_963277665.1. NCBI lineage: Eukaryota > Viridiplantae > Streptophyta > Magnoliopsida > Santalales > Viscaceae > Viscum > Viscum album. The sequence goes on from OY728128.1 coordinate 476,797,303, forward strand.
TCTCCACTATGAAGATAGTTCATTAAAATCATTAATTAATAGATTACTACATCTAACTCCAAAAACATTTTCATCTAATTTCTCTCATGAGTCATCTATTTTCTTGAGGAATAAGAAATAGCCATCTCATTTTTCAAAAAAACACATCAACATCTCAACATATGTTCTATATATTAAATACAGACCCAAATAAACTATATAGTAATGTTATAATTGGTACACTAACTAATAATCACTTTAGTTAATTATAATTATCCTCTCATTCATTTATTTAGGGGAACTGGGATCCCTTCTAATATATCATGGTTATTGGAATAAATTTTAATGATAAATTCTGAAAAAAGAATCGATACTATTCAGCTAAATAAAGAATAATATGGATCTATGTCACTTTGATTGGTCAGGTATAACATTAAATATCCTTCATCTATAATGTATCTATCGAAATACCATCTCTTGAGATTTTATAACCTGAAATAGAAACCTTTTCCCACCAAAATCCACACTATAAATTTTGTATATTGTTTTTTATTATCATTAGTACAATTCTAAACTTTTCATCACGCTCTTACTTTTTCTATGAATATATAAGGATATCATCTATCATGACAACAAACATTGGTCATGGTAATATCTAATTACTCTATTTATTAAATCCATGAAAATATTAGGGGAATTAATAAGACAGAATTGAGTCAATATATATTCATAATGTCTATAACATTTATGGAAAGCTTTCTTGGGTATATCATCCTTCTGGACCCTCAATTGATGATATCCAGAATAAATGTGATTCCTTGAAAAGTATTTATCTCTTCATAGTTTACCAGAAAATTCTTCAATGTAGGTAAAATGTTAATTTTTTTTAATTGTGATGTTTTTCAACTAGTGAAAATCAATACAGAGTCTCATTGATTCTTCTTTGTCTTTAGCAAATTGACTAGTTTTACCCTATTATGGAGCACTTGAAAAAATTAATCCATTTTCATGGTTTTCTTCATGTTTCATTTTCAATTCCTCAATTTCAATTAGGGAGATTCTATAAGGATTCATTTAAATTGGTATGGAACCAGGTATGTGTTTTATTGATAAATCATCATCACATTTTGGAGAGAGGCTATGAAAATATTCTGTAAGGACCACAAAAAACATCCCAATAATATGAATATCATTTATGTGAAGTTTCTACCCAACTATTTTAGATAAATATCAACTCTTAATGGGAATTAAGAGACATAAAATATATATGACCTCCATTAATTGTTTTTAAATATGGTCACAACCATAAAAAATCATAGTTTGGATTGGAATATCCAATTTAACATCTACTCCTCAACAATTGATGTGGGATTTATATATAGAAATACAAATCATTCTCAAGGAAACATAAAATTTAAATATATATAGAATGAAAATATTTTCATGATGATATTCCCACTAATGTCACCCAGAGACGAATTATATACATTATATGTAATCATCATACCATTAGGGGTTTTCAGTAATAACTCTACATCTAATGATTTTGATTGAATATAAATAATATTATTTATTTTTTCAGAATTTTATAAATTGTTGGATATATAGTAAAATATGACATTAGAAATTATAGATTATATGGTATGTTTAACCATCACCACGTCATTACCTCACCCCTTTTCAGAAATAGTTATCACATGATATTTCTGTATTTCTATTAGCTTATGAGGTTATTGAAATCGATCTTGTTTATTAACATTTATTTTCTTCAATTGATTGGAATAATATACATACTCTATCTATTTAATGAACTCAAGAGTGGGTGCTTCATTATTTTCATCTTTCTCTCTACTTGTATTATTTTTATTATTTTCTAACTTTTTTTCCCAACCTTTTGGAAATTAATTTCCTTATGACCTTCTAAAAGAACATAAAAATAGTCTTGTATCATCCTGAAAATTTCCTCCCTTCTTTTTTTAGATACTATTATCATAAAGTATGGTTTATCTTATTCTACCCAATGTTCATATAATTTCCTTTTAATTCAATTTTTTCTTTTTATAAAAAATATGATATTGTTATGTAAATCAAACATTTATTTCCACATTGATAGCACATAAAACAATCTCTTTATAGATACTATAGTATCCTATAGATAACAATCTGAGGAGAAAAATTTTGATTCCACTAAAAAATTGATCAATGTTATATTCATGTTGGATGATAATACCAGAAGAATACTTATCAAGTTTTTAATGTTTCTTCCCATTTGTACCAAGAGATACATCAAAATTTTTCATTTTCTCAAGGAACTCCTTTTTCATCATTAAATAATGAATATATATTTATTTCTTTTTGAAAAATAATATCTTGAACTCGTCCCTATAATGTACCAAGATTATCATACGTTGAAATTAAATAATTTTTAAGTAATATCAATTACATTACATAAAAACATTCTCGAGGACTATAATAGTTTACTATCTTTGGAAACATGGAAACAAAAACAATTGGTCCATTGGTAAACTACATAATCTTTCACTATGATCATCATAAATATAACTATTATTATAAATATCATATGTAATATATATCTCCATAAGATGGGGAAAAGAAGCATTTTGAAGGGTGAGCTCAGATGCTCATTAAAGGAATACATCAGGGATATGTAAGAATAATAAGAATATAAGGGTATAAAAAAATTAACATAACATTCGAAAAACATAAATTTTAATAAAAGATCATAAACTAGAGTCATGGAATAAATATTGTCATATTATATGACATGATTTATAATGAAATCAAATAGCATGAGAAATTGGAGAATAACTTTTAAATAAGGCAAAGATTTATTGAATTCAAATAAGTATAGAAAATTATTTTCATATTAGTGAAGACGTAATTCAAATCTTATCAAATTGTAATTGATTCACTCTACAAATCATTATAGTAGTCAATGTTCACTCCCAAGACCATAATAGTAAAAAAAACCTATTACTGAACTAAGATTACACACCATTCTAGAACTTTATATATCGTGACATGAAAATATTTATCTAATCCATTCGAGGGAGATATGGGTCCCACCTATCTCATGATGAAACCCATGTCTATTTGTTCAAAAAAATCAAAAACATTTTATCATATCATAGCATGTATAAAATATAAAGCATTCATAATTATTTAGTCATATAATCATATCATAACCTATTGAAAAAGTTGTTGGTTTCATAATAAATGTATCAGGTTATAAAATATGACAGGAAAATGGGATTCATAACCATCATTACCTCATAAAGATAAACTATATAGAGAAAAAATAATAATGGTACCATCATATCAAATTTCTATTAAGGCATAGGTAACATCGATGGATATCATCATATATGGAAAATGATTTTCAGTGATCATTTAATATATTTATTTAGTAAAATATCATTTCCACGTTGATTGAGTATAATAAAATAAAAAATTATATTAAAATAATTTTCATCTAAAATTACTGCCAAAAATTATAAATGAATGTTCAAATAAAATACTGGTTTTGAAAAAGATATTTTTTGATCGTTCCACCCATGATAATGTAATGATTCCTTTCATATTTTTGATAAAATATAAATGATCATTTGTTTGAAAATAACATGAAGATTCACAAGAAAATAAAATTTCAAAAAAAATAGAGAATATATCCATTAATTATAAAAGGAGAATAATAAAACATTTTCTAAAACATTTTATGAATGGATTATTTTGGGATAAATGGATTTTTGACGAAAGAAGGAAATAAATTCTTACTTTGGAATTTTTTTTCTATTATTATAACTAAAAATATTGGGAAATGGTAATATAAGGTGATAATAATATTTATAACCATAAGAGAATAAAATTTATGAGTTCCTTGAGAGATGGATCATATGATTTGAGCATCATAAACATGTTCATAAATAACCTGAATAAATGATGAGATTTTAATTAAAAATCTTCACGTCGTTGTTAACATTGATTCAAAATCTACATGAAGGGATATCATAAAATAGATCAGAAAATATCATACTGATGAATAATTTTATTATATTACATTTGAAATTGGATGTATATACATAGTGTGAAATAATATAGTTTTATAATATAGTGTATGTATCCAAGAAGAATAAATGAGATAAAAAGATCATTCTTTATGACTTGGAATAGGTTGTACACAATAAAACATAATGAATAATTAATATATGTTTATTATAAATATATTAAAAATAATTTATACATTTCATACCACATTATATTTTATGATGACCTTTTATTACCTGTTTAGTTACAATTCTTTGATAAGGATTCATTTTGGGCAATAACCGCTTTGTTTTTTCTATATATATTGATTTGTTGTTTTTTCCTAGAAATTTTTGTATGATATAATAATTTGCATCATTATAATCACCATATAAACATAATATATATTTAGTTTATATTTGATAATAGTAATCCATAATAATTATTGATAAAAAATAAAATATCATATTCCTGGAGATGGGTGGCCATAAATAAGGATGAAAGTTGTTTCTATAATTTTTTAATATTGATTGATGGAAATAAAACTGATATATTATAAATATATAATAATTTTATTCAAATATATATCACTTATTTTTTTCAATGCAATCCTTAATACAATCTATGTAAAGTGTGAACAAATCAAATATCTTTGTAAGGTAGTAGTCCTCTGTACACATGATTGATGTTATTATATTCCTAAAAATGGAGACATTAATGGTAAGAGTGAGAAATTAAATATTGAGTTATAATAATTTAATTATAATAATATAAAAATGACTAATTAATAATTATTTCACGCCATTATTTTTGGAAATGGAAGAATTGATGACATTGGTTTACAAGGCGGTAGTCGGCCACACACATGAACAATGATTTTGAAACCCATTTGATGAAGGTGGAGAAGGTTGTAGTTAATTACCTTAATATAAAAAATGTATAATTACATGGATTATATTGAGTACAATATATCATGATTATAAATTAATAATTTATGGAGTTTGAAGAAGGAATACAAAAATTCTTGTTGGTAAATGTTACTACTTCTTTGGGTATCCTCATTAAGATCACGGAAAAGGAATTATTAGAGAAGATTTATATTACATATAAATAATATATGATGATATGTGCGAAGTTTTTAGTTTATTTGTGTAGTTGATGAATTATACAAAAGGGTTTATGTTGTAAATCAGATATTCGAAGGGGTGTCCATTGATAAATGAGGATACTGTAACACATGTATTTTTTTTTGAAATAATGAATTCCTCCATTGTATTTTTCATGTCAAAAGGTTAAAATAATAGACCATTCTCAATAATAAAGGTTTCCAAATCTAAATATGGCCATACAATGGTTATTTAATGTGTTTTTTATTAGTTTTCAAACTTTATATTTTTTGTTTAACCACTCAAAATTCCATTTTTATATTAACCCTGGTTAATAATTTTGAAAATTGTTTCTATTTATTCTGGTCCAAAAATAAGTTGATATCATTAGATAAATCAAATAATTTTAATTAAAAATAAGGAATCCATGTTTTCAATTAAAATTTATATAATTTTAAATTTTTTATTATAAACTTAATCCCTATGATTCGACGAGGAAGATGGGTTTTTTAGAGAAAATGTATAAAATTTTGCAATGTTCTTATATTGAAATTCAATCTAAATTGATTATAATTATGTATATTTTATTAATGTATGTATAATTGAACTTATTTTAAACGACAAAAAAATTAATATATAGTTTCAAATTTAATATTAATTAAATAAAAAGATTCATTTCATTTAAAATTCAGTATTTTTTAACTATTCAACAACAATTAATATTTTTAGAAATATCCAAAAATATAAACCTAAGTTAATTTTTACATTATAATTTATATATTATTTATTCTATTATAAATTTAAATTTATAATTTTCTAAAACATTATTTTATTATTTTTCACGAATGGAAACCAAAAATAATTTTTTTGTGAATATTGTATGTTTTTAACTTATAAAAACACTATCAAATATGAATTAATTATTTCATAATTATTATTACAAAAAAATTAAATATTATAATTAAATTTTAAAAACTAGTTATTACTATGAAAAGCTCTATGTTTAATGGTATGTTATAAAAATGACATTTGAATAATTATTTTATAAATATATCATGGTTTTGTTAAAACACATTATTGTGTGTAACGAAAACTATCTGATATTGTGTAATGATCATGATTAAAATGGTATTTCAGTAATGAAGGAAATTGATGAAATATAATTTATTTAATATAAATTCCTAAAAAATATGTGTGTTCTATACTACGCCAATTAAAATGAATTTGACCATCAAGATTAATCCCTGTGATTAAAAAAATTAGTATAATCTTAACTAAAAATATCATCATGTTCCCACATAGAGTAATTAGAAAAGGAATTTCACCACAATAATATAACATGTTGAGTGGTTATATATCATAGAATATTCTACATCTAATTAAATATTATCTTCAATTGTTCTTCAGAAGATAGATATTTCACAATTGGTATAACCTATGATATCAGTACATGTGAAGGGTTAGCTATGCAATTCCATAAGAGAGATACATAGACTAAATCATGAAATTGAATAATGTATTTTGGATTCTCCAAAAAATAGTTTACCATCCTGATAATGTCAAGAATATAAGAGGGACTGATATACATGGGGAATAATTTCCATTTATTCCAAATTCTCATTAAATTATTCCACCTAGAAATGATTAGAAACAAATTATCACTATCCTCAAATTATATAACACATTAGTGGTTGTAATAATAACAATTCTTTTATATCATATTTTCTATGATTTATTTATTAATGGATTTAACATTCTCTACCATTAATTCGTCAATCTTTGGTCCCTATAGAATTATTTCTCCATATTCATTCAATCATCTTTGAGTTATAAATTTCATTCCATATAGGATTTATAAGGTTCCATCTAAATTATTGAGTAAAATATATTATCATAATAAACCTTATCTTCAAGAATATCTTAATCACAACAACATTGAAATAAAAATTACCGGATTTTAATAATTCTTCATGGTTTAAATTTTTTTCTCATAATAACCATATATCATTGGATAATATACATTGATGAAACTAAACACCATATCAATATCGTACTGAAGATTTATCTTGATCATTGAGGTAATCCTTAGATCCTAGTAAGACATAATGGAATGCAGTTCTCCATGAATACTTAAAGATTTATTGATGTATATATTGAAAATATAATCACTATTTATTTATTCACTTATATAAATTATGTGTGATGACTTATTATGGGGACTTTCTACAGCCCAAATAACATTAATCCCTTAAGATTTTTGGAGGACTCCAATGACCAAATCCATGGTTATGTTTTCACATTTATATTCTAGTATGTGTAGTGAATCTAACATCCCCTTGGTAGTTTATACTTATTCCTTATCTTGATGATATTAAAATCATCGATATATACACACTCCAATATATTTATCCATTCCATCACCCCATAAATACTCTATCAAATCAATCAACATATTTATACTTCATAGATGAATAAAGAATAAAGAACTATGACATTATTTAGATGGGTACTTCAAATATGGTAGAGTTGGAAATCATACATGGTTATTGAAGTTTATAATTCCTTAATGATCAAGGATAAACTCATGAAAATTTAAAACATTATTTTGGAGATCTAAATATTATATATGAACCAAATTAATCACTATATTTTTAGAAGGTTGAAAATTGAATTAAGAAATAAAATATTTTTCTCCGTCCATCATGATTTTTCGATCTATAATTTTTTATTCTAGAAATATTTACACATTTTAATCCTCATAATATATATGGCTTCATGACCCTTTATACTCATACCATTGACCACATTGTTTGCATTTTTAGGGTGGTAATGTATTCAACCTTCATAATAATTAATCAACATAATACATCTTTTTGGGATTATATTCAACTCCTTATATGTGAATATATATTTAAAACATTTATGACTGGTATATATATCACAATTTTCTCTATAATAATAGGGTATCCATATTAGTAATTCTGTAATTATCGCATGTAACTCCAAGTCATTATTCGAGTAATTATTCTCATGAATAATAAATATTCATGATTGAGAAGGCATAACATAGTAAATCTATATAAAAACCTCAATGATTTCATATATCATAACTATATATTATAAAACATTTTCCAATAAAAATTAATTTAAGAAAAAGTATATTTAATACACATCTATTTAGGTACTTGAAAATTTCATCACATTTATCTATCGAGAGTAACATAGTTCCCATCCTAGTTAACATGGTCATCAGATTAGATAGTCAAGATAAATTCTATAAAAATCTCATAAATTTCTAGATAGACCAACAAATCTATGTATCATTGTCACCTTTATTGTTCTAGGAAAATATTCAATTGCTTCCATCATTGATGGATCTATTGATATATAATCTCTTGATTTTATATAAACTAAAAATGAATAACTATATACCCAAAATTCACACTTTTAATATTTTTCATAAATGTTATCCTTCAGTAAGGTGTTTAGTACAATTACCAAGTGGTATTCAAGATCATACTTGATCATTGAATAGATAATAATATCATATAAAAATAAAACCACATAATGATAATAGTAATCTCTAATTACTTTATTCATTAATTCCTTGATGATATATGTGGAATTAGTATGACTGAATGGAATAACTATATATTCATAATGTCTATAAATTCAAGGGAATGTTGTAAATAGAATATTCTCATTCCTAACAATCAATTGATGATATCCATAATTACCCTAATCGTTGAAAATTCATTTTTTTCTACACAAATGATCAAATGATCCAACAAAATGACAAATAGTATACTTGTTATTATTTATGATATTTTCAATTCCATAATATCAATGTTGTGTCACGTTGATCTATATATATATCCAACCAAAAGAACAGGTACATCCCAATGTGACAAACTAGGCCGAATGAATCACTTTTCAATGATTGGTTAGTGATTCATATACAATTCTGATAACTCAATACAAGACAATCTATGGGGACTCTTTGAAATTTGTGTGGAACTACGTATGAGTTCTATTGAGAAATCATGTAATAGTTCGAGGATATTGTGAAATATTTCCTTTAAATAATTTTTATTTTTCCGTATCTTGCATTGCACACAATTGTGAGTATAAATGAACTATGTGATTATATTTATATAAAATTTCAATTATTGCCTACCTGATTGTTTAGCCGGAATAATTTTAACTAACATATGAGAATTCATTCTGAAATCATCAGATATTAATAATTTATGAAAAATATAAATCAATTAGAAATTTTTGTTGAGTGAATTATAATTTATAATTAAATTAATGGGATATATGTGTTATATACATATGTTTTTTTTAATTTCATCCAATGGATATTTTAATCGTAGTGTATGAATAAAACCCTATTTTATGTATAAGATCCAATTTTTTAAAGGGTTAATTTTACACATTTGAATGGATAACACATTTAATTTTACTATTTTGACACATTGATAATTTATATATGAAAAAATAAACATTTTATTTTTAAGAGGGATATAAAAATTTGGTTTGGATAAATTTCAGATAAATTTTTTATAATTTCATATTTTGATTAACAGTAAAAATATGCTAAATGTAAATTTAAAATATATTTTTTCATCCATATAATTTATTTGGTTAAATTATAATATTTAATGGTACGAATGTATGAGTATAATATGTTAATACCATTTAATATTATTTATGTAATTATCATTATTTTAAAATTGAATTCAGAGGTAAAATACATCAATAATTTTCAATGTTGTAACTTTTTAAACTCATTTCCTAATTTCAACAATGAAAATAATATTAAATTAATTTTTCTAACTTCAGTGTTTTGAATTTGGAAAAGTCAATTCAATATTCAGAATTTAAAGGTCCAAATTTTTTGAATATGTAGATTTTATTTTTGGACATTACGAATATTAACTTCAGTAATTAATTTATTTACCATGGTTTAAGGGTGAATCTAGTAAATAAGGGTAAAATAATAATAATTTTATAATATATAACCAGCTTAAAACATTTTCTAATAAAATTTCATTAGATATTTTCGACCATGGAAATATTTTGGTAGATTTTGGGAGCCCATGGATTCACATCGATGTGAAAATGAAATCTAATAAGAAATAATTTAATGTAATGATAATTATTACTTAAACACATTTCTTTTACTAAATAGATTTTTATATATGGATATGTAACTGATCTCCGTGACTAGAAATAGTCATTATAAATAAATAAATACTTCATGCATCATGTTAATTTATTTATAATTTTTAGACATTATATAAATATTTTTATTTATGACACAATTATGATGTAGTGATTACCTCATTAATGAATGATTGAAATAAATGAAATTATTGACATTAAAACTAATTTAATTTGGTTATTTGGATGTCATCAATGAATTTTACTGATGATATTGATGTCTTATATTTGAGTTAATGACTTAGTATCTATGGAATCTGGATGTTATGTAATTTTTTGAAAAAGTCAACTATGAATAGTTTACAAAATTCACAAAATTCCTAACATAAAACATAAAATATTTTTTGAAATGATATTAAATTACTAAAAATATTTTATTTTTTCAAATTGTTAATATAAGTCTAAATATTTCAAAACTATCATTTAATGGGTCGTTTGAAATGATATGGTAATTACACTAACCCACACTGTGAAAATAACATGATTTCATAGTAAGATTAAAAGGTGTTAAATAAGCGTTATACAAAAAGTTGAAGGATAAAAAAATATTCAAAAAATTTCAAAAATTTATAGTATTATGTTTATTTAAACATAAATCATTTTATATTCAAATTAAATAAGTTTTAAAGTAGTTTTATTCAAATTTTAAATTATAATAAATTAATATTTTGAGACTTTCCTAATGTTCCCCTTCCACTCTAATAATAGGGAACCTCCTACATCTCCAATGCACTCCATTTTGAGACTTAGTGAACACCCAACCCCAGCCCATTTATCTTTTGAACTTCCCTAGTTCCATTCTATATGTTTTGGTATTCTTAAACGTCAATCTCCTGTGCCCTACGAGGAAATGTAATGGTGGTACATCGCGGAAGAGGTAATCTATCCTTCTGATTCATTCATTTTTATATCCTCTTATACATTCTATTATTTAGTTATTTCATTATAATGTAATAACAAAAGGATCACTAATATACATTTATATTATTATAAATATGAAACAACCCCATTTCACCATCTATCCATCCTATAAAAAACGAAATCACCACATGTGCATACATACAGATTACGGTCTCCAAACAATGGTGTAATTTTTTTTTCACCACCACCATTCATGGATGGGTATAAGGGTGGAAATAATAAATATATATGATTATTATAAATGATACAAATTCTGAGATTATATACACCATACACTTCAATTCCATTCAATAATAATGGAAACGATATTGTTACTCGTGCATTCGTACGACTTACTCTCTGTGCGGTGCTATGTGATTCAATATTAATAATCTTCATTTAATCATGAATATATAATGGAATTGAATTAATAAATATGATATATATTATAGTATTACCATTCTGTAAATGATATAACTGTAACCTAAAAAATAATAAAAACTTTTCTGAAAAAACATATATAAGAACCAAAAGTTGTTAATACCTGGATAACGAGTAACAATGAAATGTTACTATCAAAAAGATGAAATTATGATTATAAATGGTAATAAAAAATGAATATTATTCGATAATAAAAAATTAAAATTATTTAAATCATCATACATTTGGTTCGGATATATACAAACGATTTCGAACCTAAGGTAATGGATATCTTTTCAAATCTCATTTTTTTACTTGAGATTGTTTATAGGTATGTATTTATTAGAGGCATATTTATAATCCATATCCCTATTTTATAAGAATATTATCATAAAATGTTTTCTATTATTATATAAATATTTAAATTCTATTTTACCCATATGGACTTTTACAACATGGTTTGGACGGAATATTTCATATGTTTACCATACGATTTATTTTTTTTGAATTTTCTAGAAAAAGTAAAAGATGAATTTGTTTAAATGTATACGACATGAATGGATTTGTATAATTTTTTAAACCATATTTCCATGATGTTTCCTCTAAATGGATTCATGTTTATTTTAAAAAAATATTTACTTTTAAAATTGTGTGGCATTTTGAGAAGAGAAAACGTTTTTGAAATAGAAAGGATATTTTTCTTAGGAAGTAATTTCATGTGTTTTATCATAATTATTTTCCATATAATATGAAATAGGGTTATGTTTCTATCCCTATAATTAATTTTACTTTATTAATTTTATTATGGAATTATTTTTATGAGGCCCATTTATCTTATATGAATAATGATATTATGGCATGTTGTTTAAGAATATCCTTTTGTTACCTAAGTTAAGTTATGAAGAATGATTTATGTTTTTGTGCCACACATAATAATGGTTTAATTATGAGATGGGTGGGACCAATATCTGCCTCCACATTATTGGGTAAATATTTCTATTTAATGAGATATGTATTGTTGTATTGACATGTTATTCCGGTTCAGTGATACAGGGACGAAACGAGGAGATAACTCATTTCAGTGATAGACTTTATCCGCTATGATGGTCTTGGAAATGATCCTTCACTAAGATGAAATATTTTTTTATTATTATGTTGGTATGAACCAAAATTTCATGACTTCTATTATGAATATAGGGATTTCATTTCAATTTTATGATTTCTCCCATGACATGATATTGTGATCTTTTATATATAGGATATGATTTTCAAAGGTAAACTTTTTTAATATTATTTTATTCATATTTCCTATGATTACCCTTAAAGATCAATTGAGCTCACCTTTTTAAATGTTTGTTTCCCCCGGACATCAATAAAGTTATTAAGTATGATTTTCCAAATAGGATCCTAGTTATGATGAAATAAACAAGTGAAAATGTATATGATTTACGAACAAGTAGTTTATGTTTCCCAATTTCAAAGGAAACTATACCTATATGTTCCTGCAATGGTTTATTAATAAAGTGTAAAAAATATACTTAAATATTGAAGTGATATCCATGTATGAAATTAATGGGTCACTATAGTTGGTATTAGTTAAAAGGTATAGTTATCCATTCAAAACATGGATGAAAAATCCTTAAGTATATGTCTAAGTATTGGATATAGTCCTCGTATTTAATAAATTATCATGAATAACCAAGTATAAAACATAATGTTTCATAAATTGAAATATTGTTGTTGATTATGTGGTTTTCCTATTATTATTTTTGTTACTCACAATATGTATCTAAGTTTTAGTCATTGTAATGAACCTGAACGAACGACGTTATTACTAAATGCGACGGGCAATGTAATGATGTCCCCCTGAGCAACCAGATGTTATGGGAGCTGGAATTTAAAATCATGAATCCATGATCACAGAACATTATCAAGATATGAGTCATGCTGAATTTCCAAATGATCAAATGAGGGAAAAACATTCTGTAGTATCCTTCATGAGGCAGCGTCCACCTTGATTCAGCAGGTTTTATAGTCCATCAGTGGATGAAGAATAGATCTGTAAAACTGAAAAGTTATTTTCAGTTCTAAAATGATCTGGCCATGATAAATTATTCTTAGTAGTATATCGTTTGAAAGGTAAAGCGGATCAATGGTGGAAACTTATCACGAATACAAGGATATAAGATAGAATTGAGTCCATATAATGGGACAAGTCCATGATCTTATTTTTCACAAATTACTTTAATAATATTCTTCTAACAATGATGGATGACTTCATTGAACATAAGTAAAAGGATGATTAATCTCTTGGTACCTATGATGAAAAATTTACAAGACTTTCAAGGTACACTTCAGAAATTACTATCCAACCTAAGAGTAAGATTGATCGATTATAGAGTGGATTAAAACCATGTATCTAAAGGGAATTATCCATATGGGACTTCAATATCACAAAGGAAATTCTTCAATGTTCTCTCATGGTTGAGTTGAATATTGTAGTAACCCATCTGTCATATGGGTTTGATAAGAAGAGAAAAATGGAATTCAAAATAAAACCTAAAGGCCACACTAAAAAAAGATGATATTTCTTTATGCTCTATATGTGGAAAAAAAATATAGAGGATATTTTCTTAAAGGGACTATAAATTGTTTAAAATATGGAAGAGATGGTTATCCATCAATTGAAGGCTGAAGTGTTTGAAAAAAGATGTCTACTGATGCATATAAAGAAAAGGCCACACATAATGCATCTCTTACACTTAAATGTTACAAGTGCAAGGAAATGGGGCATTATGAAAATAAATGACCTAATCTGAAGGTTATTGATGACGGTCGACCTCAACATGATCATAAGGCCAATGAAAAAGGATTGCCACATGAAATTACTCTAGGCTACGTGGAGTACGATAATGAAGTGGTGAAATATACATTTACCATAAAATCTAATGTTTCTAAAGTTTTATTTAATTATGTATCCACCAAATATTTTATTTCTAATGAATTTTCTAAGGGTATTTTCATATAACCTCAACAATTAGATGTTGAGTTACCTGTGTAAACTCTTAATGGCACAATGGTCACATCAAAAGTTTACAATTCATCCCCAAATGATGTTTACTAGAAAAATATTCCTAAAAGTCATGTGATCCTTATTATAATGGAATTTTATGTGATTCTTGGCATGAATTATCTCTCTTTATATAGATCTGGTATCAATTTCTAATTAAGGGAAGTCACATTTCATATTCTAGATCACTCTATGATCATCTGTCGATGCAAGGATGAATATAAGATTCAAGTTGAAATTTATTCTATATTATGGGTCTTGATTCCAATAAATGAAGGTTAATTATCACAAATGGTTGGGTAGAAACTCAATATTATGATTATTCCCATTGTACGAGATTTCAACGATGTATTTCCATAGTAATTTAAAATTTATCCATGAAATTTTTATGTTGAGTTTTTAAAAGAACAAATATCGGGTTATATGCCTTTTTCAAATACACCATATAGAATGGCCCCAATTTAGTGGCATGAGTTGACGAAGAAACTTCAAGAGAATCTTGATAAGGGATTCATACAACCGAGTGCATCACCTTGGGGGTAACCTATTCTATTTTTTAAGATGAAAGATGTATCAATGGGACCCTGCATTGATTATCGAGAACTTAACCAGATCACTGTCAAGAACAAATATCCTCTCCCATGCATTGATGACTTATCTGACCAACTACGAAGTGTTTAATACTTTTCAAAGATTGATATTCATTCATGATATCATCCATTAAGGGTAAAAAACGAGGTTATACTAAATATGGTGTTCCGTACAAGGTATGGAGACTATTAATTTATAGTGATTCCATTTGGTATCACTAATTCCCTAACTATCTTCATGGATGTAATGAATAGATTCTTTACAGACTATCTTTATTAGTTAGTGGTAGTCCTTATAGATGATATTCTTGTATATTACAAGATCATGGAAGAACATTAATATCACATGATAATGGTATTGATGAACCTGAGAAGGAAAAATATTTACTCCAAATTACCCAAGTGTGAATTTAGGCTTCTAAAAGATTCATTTTTTGGTCAAATAATCTCAAGAGAGGTGATATATGTGGATCCAGCAAAAACAAAAAAAAATTGAATGATGGTCGAGACCAAAAATAATAACTGAGATCTGTTGTTTTCTTTGATTGGATGGATAATATCGAAGTTTTTTGAATGATTTTCACGATTATCTAATTCACTCACTATGTGGACTCAGAAATGAGTTAATTTCGTTTGGACTGAGTAATTTGAAGATAATTTCAAAGAGCTATAAAGAAAGTCAGATTACGCACCTATGCTCACACTACCTTTTAGTGGAGAAGGTTTTTTGATCTATAGTGATGCATCCAATAAGGGGATAGGATGTGTTCATATGAAAATGATTTGGTGATAGCAAATGCCTCACAATAGCTGAAAATACATGAGAAAATTTACCCAACTCATTATTTTGAGATATCTGCGGTAATCACAAAACTAAAAATATATAGGCGTCATATTTATGGTGAATGGTATGATATTTGTACTGATCATAATTTTTTTATTGTATATTTTCACACATAAGGAGATGAATATGTCTAAAGAAGATGTTTTGAGTTGATTAATGATTATGAAATATCAATATATTACCTCCTTGGGAAAGCAGACATGGTTGGAGATTCATTGAGTGGAAAATACCATTCAAGCTTATCCATGATGATGATCACAAAATATCCCTTATTTATGGATTTACAAAGCATGGATCATGAAATTTTAATCGAACGTGATAAATTGTGTCTTTCTCAATGAATCCTCAACCATCTATTCTAGTAAAGATTAAAGAGGCACAGAAGGAAGATGTAGATTTACAAAAGAAGGTGAGAAACATTCCAAAAATTCAACCTTGATTGTGATGAAATAATAATGTTTAGGAACTGGGTTTGTGTTCCTCCCATAATATATATAAAGTAGGAGATATTAGATGAGGCTCATAGTTCATCATTATATATTTACCCAAGAAGAACAAAGATGTAGAGGGAACTGAAAGAGTACTTTTGGTCAGATGGAATGAAAAGAGATATCGCGGAATATGCCTCTCGATAATTAGTTTTTTAAAAAGTTATGTCTTAGAAATATATGTATAAGGGGATGTTTCAACCATTTTCAATACTCGAATGGATATGGGAAAACATCACTATGGATTTTGTCATCGAACATCCCAATACACCCAAAGGAATGAATGCTATCTGGGTTACAGTTCCTAGAATTATGAAGTTAACACACTTCATTACTATTATAGATCATCTCTCTCTTGATATTTCTAGGATATATGTAAATAAAGTGATAAGATTCCATAGACTACCACATTCAATTATATCTGATCAGGATCTGAGGGATACCTCATGGTTCAAGTGAAGCCTTCAGCATACTCTGGATATAGAGTTATGTTTTAGCACAACCAAGGATCCTCAGAAAGACGCCCAGTCTTAAAGGAAAATTCAAACTCTAGATTAAATTTTGAGCTCTTTCTCTATGTATTACAAAGAAGGTTGAAATCAACACCTATAATTGGTTGAATTTTCATACTAAAATATCTCCCACTCTAGTATTCAGAAATCTCCTTATGAATCCCTATATAAAAAGAAGTGCATAACTACAAAATGATGGGATGAAGTTCGGGAATGAAATATATTAAGACATTATCTTGTTGATGAAATGGTACAAAAGGTATGATATATTCAACAACACATAAGAGGATATTCGACTAAACAAAAAACATATGCTAACAACCAAAGAAAAGATCGAGTGATTTATGTGGGTGATAAGGTGTTCTTAGAAATATCTCCTTGGATGAGAGTAGTGATATTTTTAAAGAAGGTCATGCTGAGCCCTAGTATTATCAGTTATTTTGAAATACTGATCATGTTGGGATGGTAGCTTACGGATTGGCACTTCAACTAAATTTCTCTCAAGTTCATAATGTGTTCCATGTATCTCTCCTAACAATTTAATACTCAATCCTTCACATGTACTAATCTCAGAAGTTATACAATTGGAGAAAGATCATTCTTATAAATAACAACTGATAGTGATGTGGATCATAGAGAAAATGTTATACAAAACAAGAAAACTCTCATGGTTATAGTTTTATGGAGGAACCAAGAATAAGAAGAATCAACATGGGAACTTGAAGATATGATGAGGGAGAGGTGTCCTCATATGTATATTTAAAAGTGATGAATATCATGGGTGAAATTCAGTTTTATGAGGGTAGAATATAACACCCCGAAATTTCTCTTAATATAAAATTACTATTATATCCCATATCTTAGGTTAGCGGGAAAAATTGTAACAAACTTATGAAAATGCATTCTGAATTAATTGGCTATTAATTAATTACTAAAATTATAAATCAATTAGATATTTGAATTTTTTAGTGAATTACATTTGTTAATGAAATTAATGATATATATGTGTTATATACATAATAATTTTTTATATATTCATTCAATGGGAATTTTAGTCATAGTTTATGAATAAAACACGATTATATGTATAAGAACGTATTTATTTTAAAGGATAATTTTACACCATTGAATGAAGAACCAATTTTAAATTATTATTTTGATACATTAATAATTTCTATATGAAAAAATAAAAATTATATTTTTAATATGGATATATAAAACTACTTTGGATAAATTTCTCATTACATTCGTGTTTTGATGAATTGTAAAAATACTATAAATTTTAATTAAAAACACCTTTTTTAATCGAGAAAATTTATATAATTAAATTATAATATTCCATGGTTTTAAATTATAAATTGAATATATTTTTACCCATTAAAATAATTTATGTCATTATTAAAATTTTACGATGAATTCATAGGTAAAAGACATTCGATATTTTCCAGTGTTTTGTCTTTTAAAACATGTTTTATAATTTCCAAAAAAAGAATAATTTTATATTAATTACTGCAACTTCTGAGTTTTGAAATTTGAAAAATCAATTCCATATTTGTAATTAAAAGGTAAATATTTTGTGAATAGGTAAATTTTATTTTTAGACATTATGAATAGTAACTTCAGTATTTTATTTTATTTGCCATGGTTAAAGGTTAAATCAAGTAAATACTAGAAAAAGTGTAATAATTTAATAATATTAAACTACACTAAAACACATGCTAATCCAATTGGATGATATAGTTACGACAATTTTCTTCCAATGGTCAATTATTGGACCTTGTGGATTCACTAGGATGTATAAATGACACTTTATAAGGAATAATTTAATGTAAAGATAATTATAACCTAAACAAATATCTTTTACTAAATTGATATTAATATAAGGTTACAAAACTTATATATATGTCTATAAATAATAATTAGATATTTAAAACTATTTCCTACATAATGGTATTTTATTTATAATTTTAAGACACTATATAAATATATTTATTTATGACACAATTATGATGTAGTTATTACCACAATAATGAATGATTCAAATACATGAAATTATAAATATTAATACAAATCTAATTTGGTTTTTTTGATATCATCCATGAATTTTAAGGACGATATAGAAATTTTAGCATTGATTTTATTCCTTAGTTTCAAGGTTATGAGGTTTTTATGAATATTTAAAAGAAGTCAAGTATGAATAGTGTCCAAAATTGATAAAATTAATACCTAAAACATAAAATAGTTTATTAAATGATTATAAATTCCCATAAATCTATGATTCATCCAAATGGTTAATATAAGTCCAAATATTACATAAATAACTTTTTTGGGTTGTTTGAAATGATATAGTAATCAAACAAACCCACAATGTGTAAAAACACGATATCACGGTAAGATTAAAATGTTTTAAATTAGGGTTAAACGTAAAATATAGGGAAAAAATATTTTAAACATATCAAAAAACTATTATATGATCGGTATTCAAACCAAAATCATATTTTCTTTGAATTAAATATTTTTTGGTCTATTTTTATTAGAAATTTATTTTCGAATAAATTAATTTTTTGAGACATTCCTAAAGTTCCCCTCTCATCTCTTATAAAAGGGAACCTCCTCCCTCTTTTATTCAATCCATTTGAGACTTCATGCTAATAAAAACCTAGAAAATTTCTCTTTTAAACATACCTAGTTACATAATAGGGGTTTTGGTATTCTCAAATGACCATCACTAGTGTCCTAACCGGAAATTTAAAAGAGGCACGTCGAGGAAGAGGTAATCTCTTCTACCGATTCATTCAAATTTATTTATTCTTCTACTTACAATATTTAGTTGACCCATTATAATGTAATAACATAAGTATCACGAATAAACTGATATGTTATTGTAAATATGTAACAACCATATTTAACCTTCTATCAATCCTCCAAAAAACGAAATCACTACGCGTGCGTACGTACGGCTTACCGTCTCCACACTGTGTTGTAACTACTAAAAATTCAGCCTATAGTGACCGCCATTGGCAGTCAGTGAAGAGAGCCAAAATGCTGGCCTACAGTGACGGTAATTGGCTGTTGATGAAGCTAGCCGAAATGATGGCCTACAGCGACCGCCATTGGCAGTTGCTAAACTGGAAATACTTTTAAAAAAAAAAATTCTTCGTACAAAATAAAAAAAAAGCATTAAATTCATTAAAAAATAAAAAAAATCCAAACATCATAATCATCAAGATCATCATAAATAATAAATGATAGACATGCTTCAACGATCCACAACCATCTGCTTAAGAAACCTACAATATGATACAAAGAAAACAACTAAACAAAATAAATGTAAATTTGACATATTTATTTAGTTATTATATGCATATAATAAAATGAAATCTGACATATCATGTGTTCTATAATAATTTAAAATACCCAATTTGAGAAATTTTATTATTTTAGAATTTTTTTTCTTATTTTGGAGTCTTTGCTTTAGTTTCTGAAACTGTTGTATAGTATAAAAAGGAATGTTTTCGGCGTGCACCGCACATCCGATGGACGTTCTGTATCCTCCTACATGTCACGAATAATATTCCTATCATTTTTGTGTGGTTTCAGGTCATTCGGGGCACGTTTTCTCTGAATTCAAGTGTGACACGCCGTTTTGGTCTTTTGTGACTCTAGAAACGCGATTCCGGTAACCGTGGTCAAATGGAACCTCTGAATGACGTGATGTCTGCCCGAACATTTCAAAATTCGCACCATGGTTGTTTTCCTATGATTTAATGGAATTCTGAGGTCGTTCGGGTGGTTTTTACCACCCAACGCCCCCTTTTAGAGCGCATCACACTGCTAAAAACGACACATTCGGTCGTACAGCATGCAGTGCACACCCGATGGATGTGTCGTCTCCTCCTACATGTCACGAATAACATTTATATAGTTTTTGTGTGGTTTTAGGTCATTCGGAGCATGTTTTCTTTGAATTCAACCGTGACACGCCATTTTGGTCTTTTTTGACTCCGAAAATGCTTTTCTGGTCACCGCGGTCAAACGGAACTATCGAATGATGTGACATCTGGATGACCATTTCAAAATGTACATCTCGGTTGTTTTATTATGATTTCATGGAATTTAGAGGTCATTCTGGGGGTTTTGATCACCCAACGAGCACTTTTAGAGCATGCTGAACTGATAAAAATGACACATTCAGGTGTACTGGACATACCGCACATCCAATGGACGTTTTGTATCCTCCTACATGTCACGAATAATAATCCTATAGTTTTTGTGTG
Source organism: Viscum album (assembly GCA_963277665.1). Lineage (NCBI taxonomy): Eukaryota > Viridiplantae > Streptophyta > Magnoliopsida > Santalales > Viscaceae > Viscum > Viscum album. The sequence continues at coordinate 476,818,759 of OY728128.1, forward strand.
GTTTCAGGTCATTTAGAGGATGTTTTATCTGAATTAGACCGTGACATGCCGTTTTAGTCTTTTATGAATTTTGAAATGTGTTTCCGGTCATCTCGGCCAAACGACACCTCTGTATGACATGCCCTCTGCCTGACCATTTCACAATTCAATCCTTGGTTGTTTTCGTATGATTTCATGGAATTCCGATGTCGTTCGGGTAATTTTCACCGCCCAACGCTCCCTTTTAGAGCGTGACCAACTACTGAAAATGACAAATTTGATATCTTTCTTTTCCCAACATATTATAGGAATATTTATTAATTGACCCAATAATCACATAATCATATTCCATATATTTGTATACAATATGATTAGAAAACATTAATCACATATCATAACACATGTGGAAAAAAAAATTGTCCAAAAATGTAAAAAATTCACTCTATCATAACCTATGGAAAAATTAAAAGTTTCATAAACATCTCATACTCATAATTATAAAAAAACATGAGAAATAACAAGTATTTTGTTCTTGGATCATATCCCCCAATAAATAGTATGATACATCATTATATTTTATAATAAAATAAAATTTCTTTAAAAGATCACATTGAACATTTTTTGAGGAAAATGCCCTTTTTATTTTGGAAATACATCATCAAAATCACCAAATTCACATAATATTATGGAAGAAAATAAAATTACAATGACTTATGAAAACATGACAATGATCCCTCAAATATTTGAGTAGTAATGATGGTGATATATACTATTCATTACATGTATATTAAAAAAAACCCATCACATTTCGATTAAAAATTGATGACCTCCTCATTCTATAACTGATATAAAGATTTATTTTATTCTATTATTTAATAATTCAACGTAGTACAAAAAGGAAATTATACCATAGTAGTATAATTTTAAATTTATTCATGAATGTTTTTTAAAAAACAAAAAATAACGATAACGGTGGATTTTCAACTGAAAAGATAAAGGAAGTTGATTTTAATAAAATTATTCTTTTATTTCTTGACATAACGAGATAGAATTGAATAGAATACATGAAATCACATGAAATAACCATAGGAGAATAAAATTAATATGACTATTCTGTGATAGTTAATTAAAATCCTTCACTGTAATATTGATCATTAAAAAAATTAATAATTAGATTTTAACAGTAATATATTGCCACATGTTTGACTTTCGTTGAATTTTCTCTAACATCGCATCCTTTAGTTGAACTAATTTAAATCTTTTATTAAGGAACCATGTAACCTTAATTTAAGCAAAAAATTGTAACACCCTATGATATTAAAAATACATATACTGAATAAATTTAATTTAATTTTTGATATTTTTATTTTCATGCAACACCAAACATATCATGTGTTACACATAACACTAAGTTTATCATGTAGTACACAAAACAAAGAGTTTAAATGAAACATGAAATTATATTGAAAATTTATTCTATTATATTATTTTTACCACTTAGTCATTAGAATCTTGGGTATGAATAAGATTAACTTAATTGATAAAATATATTATTTACACATTTATATATAAGAATTTTTACTATGACAAACTAATTATTTATTAAAATAAAAAACATTTGAAAATAATGAAATCATTCTTTAAAGAACAATTTTTATTGATTCAACCATGTTTTGTATTAATAAATAAAAAAAAACTCTTATATTGAATCAATTTAATTTAATTTATATGATATGTATTTATAAAAATGTTTAAAACTTGGCTTATTTGAATTTTTAGGAATTATATGAGAATAAATAAACTTTCCTCGCTAAAACGATATTTTTCGGAATAAATTTATTGTCGCAATTTTCAAACATATTTTAAAATTAATTTATTGGAATATTTATATTTTTTTTGAATTATAAAATTCATTTTAAAAATATACATGTCAAAATTACCTTTTTGGGAACTATCATGAATTTTCTAAAAAGGAATGTTTTTCAATTAATTGTAAAAAATAATTTTTTTTAAAAAAAAAAATTATTTCATTTAAAAAAATTAAATATCTAATATTTTTTTAATAGGGTTAATAAGGTAAAATATTGGAATTATATGTATATCAATAAAATATATATTCCTTAAAAAAATTGAAAATAAATTTTGATATGAAAAAAATTTAAATATTTGAATATTTTCTCATTAGAAAACAATTATCTTATCATGTATGCAGGATTAGTTATAAATAAAATTTTTACCATCAATATGAATGTAATTTGGAAAAAATATATCATATATTTATAATCAGAGTAATTCTAATAATCCAATAATTTTAATATACTTTTTCACAACAATGAATAGTGAAACATAGTAAAAATTATTTTCCATCGCTAATGTAAATATGGTTTTACAGGGGTAAAATAAATGGATAATGGATAAATATAACCTAAAACCTATACAACACCAAAATATTGTCATCATTTAGACCTTTTCACTTATAGAATATAAAATTTCATAATTTTTTGACCTATTTTAATGTGAAAAATGTGGGTCCATTTTTTTCTGTTGATGAATTAAAAATGGGCAAGGAATGTCATTTATAAAATTCCACCCCCTCTCCTCTCCAAATCACTTATACCAACACCATTGGATTGGAAAACATATACTAAAATATCTTCCACTAACACAACCCTTAATCTTATAATACTTATTCTCTCAAAAATTCTATCTTATAGATCCTTTTGGTTCAAAGTAAAATATGTTGTCCGATGAAGAGGTAATGTCCCTAACCAAGTGATTTTTTTATTTCTTCTACCACCTCATTTAATTAATTTGAAAAAAAATATGATATATTAACCATAGTATAATATATGTTATTATGTTATTTTAATAAACTAAATACATATCCCCATCCATAAAATGTGTTGTGAAATCCTCATTCATGTGTACAGAGGTCTATTTTCTCTTGATCCAATGTTACTGTTTTTCCTTTACCGTCTCTCTATAATAGATATAAAGATGGTTTTAGTATTTATATATAATATTCCTGAAATTTTTATGATTTTTGAATAATTATATCAAATATTAATTCTTACATTCCGTTAATTGGAAATATGACAACATCATCAGGGTGTATGGCAGACTACCACCTCGTGAAGCGATGTGATTAGTTATTCAAAAATGATTTCCCTATTAGGTAAAAAAGATATGATTAAATAAAAAATTCTGATATATATTTCATAATAAATATTCGATAAAGGAAAATTATTTCTTAACTCTCTTTAATTTATTCTATCTAAAATATTAATTTAGTATTGATACATATATACATCATTTTGTCTCCTTGTACAATGAATTTTTGTTTCCATATTTATCTTTTATTTATTACTATACATACATATATGATGAATAATTACAATATTTATATAATGGGAAATTTTATGGAGATAATGGAACCATGATCAGAGTTAGAGTAGTGAATAACAAAAAAATATACATTTCAAACATAGAATAAATTACCCAAAATGTTACTTTAATAGGGAATTGATAATATATTTATAAAAAAATATCATATGTAATACATATATATAATTATATATATAATTATGGATTTATAATTATTTATAATAAACTTTTATAAAAAATAGTAGGTTTGAACATGAGTGAAGGTAGTTTGTATGTATGGTATGGAATTTCTATCTCACTTATCCCTTCTATGAGACACATTCCATATTCATTACATATTTCTTTTATATGGTGTATATACACGACATGAATATAATTTATGATTATTTTATTGAAAACAATTCATTACATATCCATTTTATAATATGTCTTTCATGGATATTTGAAATCAAAATTTACCATTGTGGTATGGCTTTTAGGATATCATCTCATTATTTATAGTGAATTTATTTATTTATGCTTCTGATGAAATATTATGATACATGTCTGAATATACTAATGAATTTTCTTATAAGATATTATTTTAATAGAATAATTTTTTTCCCATAATTTTATCATCTTTTTGATATTAATAGTGAAAACTAATGTTTTTAATGAAAATCAAATTTATTTCCCTCTTAAGTTGAATATACATTTTCATCCAAAATCATGTTTTTCAAAAAATGGTCCTAAACGATTTTTTAAATTCTAAAAATGATTTTTAAAGGAATTTTCTCCAATTATTATCTTTTTAGAATTATTTTAATGTAATATTATTTTAATTTTCCAAAAATACATGTTTGGATTTGACTGAAAATGTGAAATAAATCATTGTTTCAACCTATATGGAATGTACAATATTTTCCACCAACCTGACCAAATAATTGATTACAGATTACTTTTTATGATTAAATGTATATTTCAAAAATAAATGGATTAGAAATATTATGAATAATTTATTTAAATTTTTTTAAATTTGGAAATGATATTTTCCACAAGAAATATTTTAAATGATTTCAAATAAACCTTTTTATGATTAAATGTTTATTTTTAAATAATGTGAATTGAAAAAACAATATCATTTTGAATTTTTTTCAATGTGTAATATATATATTTCTCAATAAATATTCCTATTTATATTTTAAAATAATTTTCTATATCTAATTACATCCTTTTAATTTTAATATTAATTAATAGGGATATGACTAAGTGATACAATCATTATTATTATTTCGATAGTTTATGTGTATATTGATTAAATTTAAATGTGACCCATTTATTTTTCATTGGTTATCCTTTGGTAAATTTATTAAATGATTAAGAAAACCATATTCTATATGTGTCTTAGGATGTGATGATATGATGAAATTTTGAAGAAATTGTTTTACATATAAGTAAACTTTCCATTATGAGATGGGTGAGACCAATATATCCTAAAATGAAATAGTTATTTCTTTATATATAATGATATAAAAATGGTCAATAATTCAATGAGATTGATCCAATGCTTATATTAGATGAGTCACGATCCAGTATGGAAATCAAGATCGTCCTAATTTATAGTGGTAACCAAGTGATGAGTCTTAAAGAACTATATTAGTGGTTATTGTAGTTAACCATGCCATATGAAGTTTTTTTTCAATATTTATTATGGTTCCTACTATTTATGACATGATCTTATGATTCATGACTAAATAAAAATTATTTCTCACTTTTATGGGTTATGTATTCTTAAATGTGATGTTTATGCCACAAATCATGATTATGATCTCTGAAATGTTGTGTATGAACATTGTATGTTTTGTTAATACCCATCAACCATTATTATTATTATCATATTATTTCAAATTATCATTGATAAATATCAATATTTTTACCATTAATTATCATATAAGAACACCCTATCTTATGTTTCCTTCATAGGTTATGAGTTATTTTTTTGGAAGAGTATTCATAAGGAGTACTATGTGATATAATCCTTTTATGAGATGATAAAGATAATTTTTGAAATAAGATTATTGTGGTTATAGTATCAAAATACAACATGCTATTATGTTTTTTGAGAAATTATAAATGTAAATCATTTAATATTCTTTTAAAAATATATTATATTTTTATATAAATATAATGGTTACATAAAGTTGGAATCAAAGGAATGTTTTTGTTAATATTTAGAATCATGAATTTTAAAAAATTAGTCAAAATCATAGAGAAATGTATATATATATATATGATAAATTCATTTTTTATCTACTAGAGAGGTTATGTGGAATTCATGTAAATTAATATTGGTTTTGATAAAAATATTTAATGTGGCTCTATCAAAATGATACCTTGGGGTAATAACTCTAGAAAGGGAAATTTTTCTGGACATGATCATCAACTGCTGATCAATAATAGGCATTGCTGCACACATGGATTGACACTCATGTGATTATTTGTTTAGATCCCCTCCATTATTACTATAAACCAGTATGATTTATTTGAATATATGATTGACATGTATGACTTATGTTTAACATAAGTATTCAAATATTTAAAATGATGGTTACTAATATAGACCAAAAATATATTATTTTAATGATTTTGAGATTTTCACTTATGAATGGTGTTTCTCATGTTAAGATTTCCATTTTTAGTCAATGGTTATAACTGGATGGAGCTATGTTGATATTGATTAAAATAGAAAACATATTTATTTTTTTCCTAAAAAACCAAACATTATGGGATATGAAATACAATAATTTTAATCATATCCTCAAATAATATTCTAATTTAATTAATCATGATGATATACCAAATGTGGAAAGGTGGGAAATATGTTTAATTTTTTCATAAATGAGGAAATATCATCTATCTCTTCATTGTTCATCTTATCCACTATATTCTCTGAAATGGATTTGTACAACATAAAAAATATTTTACATTATGCAATTTTTGAAGAATGACAAATTAATTTTAAATTTTTATCATTTAGAAGGAAAAGAATATTGGTGGTGGAGTCTTATTAAGTAACATAATGAACAATATGGAAGAGAATCTGTAGAATTCGAATAGTATAAGGTTATATTTCTAGGTAATTACATCACTCATATTCTATGCACAAATATTGAGAATTAATTACAATGATCTTATGAAAAAGATGAATAATTTATTGGTACATATGAAACTAGTTTTACAAAGCATCAATGAAATTATTCTAGATTAATCGTCATTACTAAAAAAATTCAGATCGATTCCTATGTGGAATAAATCCATGTTAAAGAAATTCTATGTTTATAACGATCAAAAGTATCTACGAAGAACTTGTTTTGTGTTCACTGCCGATTGAAATATAAATTAATGATTCCCACAATTCCAATGGTTTTAATAAGAAAATATTTATTTGGCCTTCATGAATAAATGAATAAATAACATGATTGAAGAAAAATTCATTTTTTATATATTCTATAAATGAGGCAATATTAATCAAGTAAATTTATTTAATAAAATATGTAGGTTCATTAAAAGTGTAATGGTGGGTTATAAATCCAATGAATGTCTAAATTGGATCAATGGGATGATATATGTAATGTCTGAAAAGGGGATGCCAACATATACACCACCAATACCCCAATGTTTGGTGTTTTTATTTTTTAGGTATTATGATATTTAATTCCCTAATCTATGGAGGAATGTGGATATTAAACCACAACAACCTCTAATTACAATGTACAAATGGAAGTTATATGCAATCAAATTGGATGCATTGAATCATTATAATTTGGGAACAATTTTATTCTATTCCTTTGTTTTCTATTTCACATTTGATTTTTATGAATGAGCTGTATAAATACATATTTTTTAATTAATTAATAATATCTAATGTGTTTTTTCATTTATTATATCACTATACATAAATTCTAGGATAATGAAATAAAATTGGATATGTTATTATTAAAAGTATTAATTCTAGCTACCAATGATTTTTTTGTATAAGATTAGTTCTAAAATAATGATTAAGTGTTCAATTATCTTTTTTTAATTGTATATTTATCCATGTGAGAATAAGATAATAATTATCAAAATCATCCTCATTTTATAACTTTCTAGTTCATCATGTAGTAAAATTAATTGATAACCTTTATGAGGTTTCATGTGATTAAAGTATATTAAGATTAAAAATATTTTATTAGATATTTATGGAAATAAATGACTTTGTCTTGAATATGTTTTAGTCAAAGTTTTATTTATGGGGGAATACCATTACACATTATGGATATATATTTTAATGTAGATGTAATCTTTAGGGTTTATGTTGTCTTTTATGATGAGGTAATTTTGGGTTATAGTTGATCACATTATGAAGTTACCTCACCTCATTTATATAAATGAATAATTATATATGTATATATATCATCATACCATAATACAAATTATGGGAGTGGTATGGTTTCATAATGTAACAATTTAAATTGTATTTGTTCATGATAGAATGTTTACATTGAAGTTTTGGTGATGTCATCAGAAAGCTCCTCATACAGAGTAGTGGTTTTTGCACTGTGTATAATCCTCAGAAAGATTGTGATTATGAGATAATAATTAGAACCCGATATGATAGGAAAATATTCTATTTAATAGATTTTAAAGTTGGATTAGATAAAAACCATCCACTATTTTACTTTTCTTACATATATAGCCTTCACTTTTTTTAATTTGGCTGCATATAAACAACAATATGGAATGAATTTCTATGATCCATCATGTTTTAATGAAGTTAGAGAAAAAAAGAAATGGGGACCCAATCAAGTATATTAAATGGATGAGAATGATTAATATATTAAAAAACAAGTACATGTATAATGATGTTGAAACAACAATTATGTGAATAATCTTTTACGTGATCTAGGAATTGATGTTATTCATAATGTGTTTATATAAATTTATCTGTGGTAGAAATAATGTTAAACAATTCCCTAGGAAGATCATTCAAATTAATATAAATTATCACATCGGGGATGAAACATGTCATTTAGATTTTCTACTAAACTTCTAGCAAAATCATAATATATTCTATTAATGTATCTAGAGGAAGTATATTCCGAATCCATCACATGTATTAGACATAGAGTTCGTATTTCTCAAGAATGATCTTTATTATTTTGAAATATATATAGAGTGATTCAGGATCATATAGAGAAAGTGTTGCAAAACCGGACTACTCACCCGACTTATGTTTTGTGAAAAAAGCATAACATTAATGATTATACATGGAATCTTTAGAATTTATTAGGTATATATAACCTTATTAATTTTACAAATTGTTTGATTTCATGGGTGAAGATAATTTTGAGGGGGATAGAATGTAAAATCATGAGAATTTGTGAATATGTTTTTAAATAAATTTAATGTTTTTTATATTTTACATTAGACACAACATTGAATTTTTCTTGTGATAAACACAATAGTGAGTTTACCCTGCATTACATGCAATTTAAAGTTTAAATGAGACATGAAAAACTATTAATATATTACTATTTAATATTATATTTATCAAAGAGCTTTTGGAATGTTGGGTTTGAATATTATTAACTGAATAATGAAAATATATGACTGAAAAATTAATATATAAAGAATTCCACAATGTCTAATTAATTACATTGTAAAACATAAATAATTGAAAATTTTATTGAAATTGATTAGAAAAACTATTTTAATACGTACAACCAAGTTATATCAAAATAAATTAAATAAATAATTTTTATTGATTTTTTTTAGGAAATTTTTATTTTATATAGTATATAAGATAATTAACATTGATCTTATTGTTTTATAGAAAATAAATATGAATGAATGTAATTTCACCTTCAAAAACAATATTTTTTAAAGACATTTTTCATATTTCGTACACTAAATGTAAAATTTATTTTTTATGTTTTATAAAATTTATTTGAAAAATTAAATATCTTTGATGAAAAATAAATATAAAAATTATCATAGCGTGATTTTTTAATTTTTTGGATATGTTAATGACTTCAATTAATTATAGAAAATAATAGTTTTTAATAACAGTTTTTAATAAATTTTAATGTATTCAAAAAATAATACATTATTTTTAAAAGGTTTTAAAGGTAAAATTATTTCAATTATATATCTATTAATCAAATTTATGTCATTGGAATAAATTTTATATTTAATTTTGATATACACATGTTTAATAATTTTAACAGTATCTTTTCAGAAAACCTATTTCCCATCACATTTGCAAGATTAAATTTATGATAAATTCTTCCACTCATGTGAATGTCATTTGAATACATCTAATAAATTTTAAGTGTTAGGAAAATTTATATTATCTAACATGATCAAAAAAATTCCATAAATAATAGTAAAAATAAAAGAAAATTGTTTTCTTGTAATATTGTTTTCTAGGGTGATTAAACCAAAACGATATGGGTTAAAAATAACCCAATACATGTAAAAATACTATTTAATTTCATATTTAGACATGATTTATTTAATTTTCACAATGAACCATTTTTATCCTCTTGTTTTGTGAATAAGATGCATACACATTCTCCCCTTAAAATATTACATGTATGCAAATTGCCTCCATTATAAAAGTCCACTTATCTCCTCTACACATCTCACTTCCAAATCCCAGGGGTTCTATAATTTCCTACCAAAATAACCTCATTATATAACTCATATAATCCTAGATTCCATATTTCTTAATTAAATACATCATATTATGAATTTTTTTAAACCAAAATATATTTTCCTTAGAATAGGTAACATCCTTAACCGAGCATTTTATTTTATTTCATCCTTTACCTCCTTCAATTAATATTTAAACATGGTGATATATATATTTATAATATAATATTATTTTATCTTTCTAATAGAATTACCTAAATCCTTATCATCTTTTCCAAATGGATTTAGAAATCTTCATTCATGTTTATGTTGGACTACTGCCTTGCACACTGATGTAATTCATTTTCCATTAAAATATATCACTGGTGGATAAAATGGTTGTTTTATTATTTATAAATTATATTTATGAATTTATTATTATTTTATAATAATTATATTATATATTCCTTCTTACCTTCATTTTTTATGGTAATACAATAATGTTGTTCATTTTTATATCAGACTACCACCCCGTAAAGTAATGTGATTCATTATTCTAAATGGGTTTATATAGAAGGTAATAAGAATTAGTTTAAAAAAAGTGTGATATATATCATATAAAAATTATTTTTTAATATAAATATATTTTTTACAATTCTTTCATTTTATCTACCGAAAAAATCAAAACATCATTCACGTGTATGTACGTCCTTCCGTCTAAAGGAACGATGACTTTCATTTTCTATCTCTAGAATTTATAGATTATAGTATATAAATTTATGATGAATATATATGATAAATATATCCTTGGTAAAATTATAGTGTTAATTTCACCCTGAGAAAAGTAAAAGGAATAAAAAACAGAAAAACAAAAAATACCATCAAAAGTGAAGCATTTATTTCTCAAAACATGACATTAACAAAAAAATCTTAATAAATGGGTAATAAATGATCATATGTAGACAATATTAAATAATATATGTATATAATAATTATTTAATATATGTATAATAGAGTTATATTTATTATACAAGAGGACCAAACTTATACAATGTATGTTGAAACTTGTGTTAGAGAATTTTCGTCTCACTTTTTTTCTGTTATGTTGCACATTTCATATTGACAATTCCATTCATATATGTGGTTTTTATACTACCCATGATTTTAATTTTTATTCTTATACATATAATTATTCTTATTTACATTTCCTATTCCAGACCTCACTTTCATGGGTTTTATAGTTCGAATTTCACTATTGTGTTATGGATGTTCTGATGCTATATAATTGTTTATTAGGATTGTTTATGTTTAATATTTAGATGGTTAAATAATATGATCAATATATAAATAATCTCATTAAATTTATTTTATGATGGTTACGTCATGGGAATAACTATTTCCCTTTATTTTCATATCATTATGTACATGATATTTCAAAGAAATATTTCTTAAATAAAACTGACTTTATTTCTCAATTCGGTCAAACATCAGTATTTCACCAAAATCACATTTTAATAAATTGTTTTAGAAAATTATTTTAAAGTTAAATAAATTATATATTAAAGATAGATTTTCCAATTTATGACCATTCCTAAATTTTTTTTGAGATATATCTTCATTGTGTTTTTTAACATTAACTATTTTAATTTCAAAGAAAACATGAAAGGACTTATTTAATGCACATGGGGCGAAAATCATTTTCCACCATCATGAAAAAATCAATATTTTAATTATTCCATTATATGTTTCAATTTTAAATTTCATGTAATTTTTTTATAATTTTTTTATTGAATTTTTAATTTTAGAATGTCATTTTCAAAATAGAATGGATATTTTCAACCAGAAACGATTTATGGAATTTTGAAAACTTCCAGTATATGTTTACACAATTATTATTAAAGAAATTATTTTGATATTTTTTATGTTATAAAAATTTTATTTCAATGTTGAATGCCTCTATTCATCTAGAATTATTCCAAGTGATATTTCAAAATCATTTCAATTTAAAAAAACATTTGAGGTTACATAACCTTTTGTGGGGATATTTTTAATTGATAACAATAATTTTCTTTTTATTCATAATAAATTATTATATATATTAAATATTTTTTAATCCATTTATTTTTCATGGTTTCTCCTATTTTGAATTGATTAAATGTTTTTTAAACCCATTTTCTTTACATGGTATATGATGTTATTATATGATTAATGTTTGAAGATACACAGGAACAAATAAGTATTATTTTCATTATGAGATAGGTGGAAAGATATCTCCTATAATGAATTCGGAAATTATTTATATCACATGATATAATTATGGGAATCTATTTCATGGGCCTGATCCACTCTGTGAAACTGGTGAGTCTTGATTATCTATTAGAAGCAGGTGCATCTTGGTCCAAAATGGGAAACATGTGATGATTCCTTTCTAATTATAAAGTTGGTCGTGGTTGTTAAACATGAAATATTATTTTATCTTCTATATTTATAATTTTTTCACACTTTTATGATATGAAATTATGGTTCATGATATATTTTTGATGATTTGTCACCCTTATGGGCCATGTTCTTGGAAATAACAATGTTTTGATACCATGAATCAAATTTATGATATATAAAATGTTGGGTATGTACATAATATGTTATGTTTATGTACAAACACCCATATTCATATCATATTATCACATATGATCACAAATTTTTATCTTTCATAATTACTTTTATTGATTATATGATCTCATCCTTTCTTATGATTCCTTTCCCAGTTTTTTATCAAACTGTTATGAATAGTATTATTTAGAGGAGTACTATGTTAAAAGATCATTGTGGGTGATGGTGAATATATTTAAATAAATATGATTATTATTTTTATAGTCTCCAAGTACACAATACTATTAAGGACATCAGGAATTTATTTATGAAGTGAATTAAATATTAAAATAAAAATATGTCATATTTATTTATTAAAGACTGGTTAATTATAAAATGAACCTCCATATCATTGATAAAGAAGTTGATAATATTGATGGAAATTGGTGGTTGAGCTAAAAGTATCAATGTGATTTTCTTAAGAAAAACGATTGGTGTGATTCTATAAGTGTGGGAGAGGAAACACTTGGAATTTATTACAATATTAAAATATTATAAATTCATTATCAAGAAAAATTATTTCAAATGGATAGAAATTCAATTGTGGATCATGTTGAGGTTGAAATATGACAAACTAGTATCTATACATGTTTAATTGGAAAATCATCACATATATCATAGTTTAAATACCCTTTGATTAGCCCATTTTAACATTATCTACAATGGAAAATTTGCAGATGTTTCACTATTAATTATGAGAAAACAAAAAATTGGAAACATTAAATAATCTAGATGTTTTTTTCCCAATTTTCATTGTTACAAACCTAGTCTAGATGCCATCTGAACCAACACCCAAGTCATCCCAGACAAGGATTGATGGTTGTTCTCGGTCCATAAGGGTAAGAAACTATTTCTTGGAATCAAAATAATCTAAAATTAATGATTTATACTAACAAAAAAATCTATATTAATAACCAAATAGAACACGTATAAAAACCAATAGCAGCTGAATATCAATAAATAGATAACTGATCAAAATACAACCTCAACTGAAAAAAATGTGAAAACCACAAATTGAAACTAAATCCAAACTGAATAAAACCTAAGCAGCATGTGTCCTCATTTTCATCACCAACCATGAATCTAACATTCTCAAAATGGAAATAATAGAACAAGAAACAAGAACATGAATAATAGCATGGTTCTATAGATGCTGAGTAGTAAAAGAATTGTGTGAGCATTCAACACCTCCGTAGGTATGAACCATGGAGTCCATGCTTTTCATTTCAAAAGTAAATTCCCAAAACACTAGTATTCAATATATATTGAAAATAATTTTTAGTCATTGTAATCAAACAAGAAGAGTCATCCGCAAGTTTCCTTTTTAAAAATTTAACAAACACAACTTTTATTTTTAAAAAGGTGGTTCTCATTATCGACCATAGTTTAATGTCAAATCCCAAATCAAAATCCATACTAAATAAGCTAAGTTGAATTTAAATGAAAAAATTCATAAAAGAATAAACTAGAATGGATAATATTTAACGTACAACAGAAAAAACCAATAGAACATAGATATACCTAATCAAGGGAATTTTATAATCATATCTTGAATAAATTCTTGGACCTACTCAGTTCACACTATCCTATAATAATATTGTGAATCTCCATAGTTAAAACCTATTATATTCCCTGAACTAACCAATATAGTGGCATGTTCCATTTGGAATCATCAATCTAGGGTACCAACCCATCTTATCGGGGTTGGAAAAAATCCATCACATTACCCTCTCGATGACACCCAAGAATACTATGATAATAAGACATGGTGATTGAGGAGGTACACCCATGTGTAGTTCAACAAAAACCCTCTACCATCATTATTGACTAGGCCAAACACCAATATCGCCAATGAGTGGGCCCACTAATAAGAGGATCCACCATAGAGGTTCCCAAATCACATGAAAAAATATACACAACTACCAATCAGGGAATCACATCAGTAATAAAATGTTTTCTCGAAATACAATAACATGCCAACGGATCCTTAATATCACATTATTTTCAGAACAAATCTTTAGGAATATTGTTTTTCTAACCGATCATTACATTTCCAACTAAAATTACATTTCTAAAACAATTTCAAAAACCAATTTTCAAACCCATAAAATTCATAATGATTCAAAATGGTCTTTCATATCATTTAGAATCCCACCAAACCTCATATTATCGTGTGAGCCAAGGATTCTGATAGAAATTTTGACCAACATTTGATTCATTTGAAACCATGAGGAATTTAGTATAAAAAAATTGGGTTAAAAGAAATTTCATTTTTTTTCAAAATCCATCTTTTGAGTTAATCAAGATCTTCTATGACCATCATTATTTGGGTACCCATCCATATGTTCATGCAATTAACACACAGGTGTGACCACATTCAATGGATCAATAATTGAAAACATATGTGAAATTCAAGTACTATTTTTGAAGAAATACCACTTGCTATTTCACTAAACACAATAATCCACACTTAAGCACCATGTCAAAAAACCAGTAAAATACACACATGACTTCCAATTAATAAAATTCACCATAACATTTTCCCAAATCTTATATCATAATCAACCAAATATTCCATTACATGACCAAGTCCATCCACACTCTTAAAATACACATATCCATATGAAAAATACTATTGAAATTTCAACATACACCTTCAAAACATTAATATATAGATATAATTAAATAATACCTTATAAAAACCATTTATACCAAATTTTCTAATATGAACACACCAAAATAAATAAATAAATCTCATATCATGTATTGAAACACATTTAACAAATATTTGGAATAGACAAGAATCATTTATAATGTCCTAATGGAAATGGAAAAATCAAAATTACCTTGATGACATGCGTATACAACGAAACATCCAGAGAAGGAAGAAGATATCCCTAGAGGCAATCTTCGCACCCAGAAATCTTTGAAAAACTAGCCACTCATCAAACATGACCATTATGGAACTTCCACAAGAGAAACCCCAAAATAAATACGATGGAACCAAGAGTGGAAATAGAGGAGATAATAAAAATGGATAATAACCACTAACAACTCACCTTAGAACCTTGAAAATACATCCACAAACAAAATAAGAACAAATGATGGAATCTTGTAGTCTCCCATTGTGATCCTTGGTCTATAAATTGGAGGAAATTAACATTTTTCTGTAAAAAAGAGGTAGTGAAAAAGTGGAATTTTCGTATTTAATCACTTGGGAAACTAGTACGATTTGGCCCCATAGTTTGACAAACTACACACCCATCATTCACACCCTACTAGAGAAGAGGGGTTCCCAACACATTAAAGATTTACTATATGGGAAAATATGTTGTAATAATGATCTAGGGTTTGGTAAAAATTACAGAAACCCTCACACACTTTCTTCATGATTTCCTCTAACCATGACTCATTCCATAGAAACTAACCCTATATCTATATGGTTTTTCCATAGCCTTGTATTGTTTACCCCAATATGTGTATGTCAAACTATACAAAAAGAATTTAAAATGGAAACACAATCATCCTAAACATGTTACATGGTTAACCCCAAAACCATGGACACAATCATTGAAATGTCCAAAAACAAACCTAGGAAGATCAAATGTAAAAAAAATTAAACCTGGAACTCAACATGAAACTCAATGAAAAGATCCATTATCCAGAAAGGAATGAAAATATAAAAACTAAGGTTTGTGAATAACATTTCTCTATACCATAAACTATTTATTCCCCCAGAAATTAACCCATCCAAATATGAACCAAAACATAAACCTAGAACTTAATGTGGGTGATTGTAACAACAAACATCATTGTAGACCTTTACTCCATAAGTCACACCGAACTAGTTCATTTTAAATCCTTAATAAAAATTAACTATGTGTAAAAGAGAAATATTCCCCCGACACAATGATCGTTTAACTCCATAGTACTGAGATAGGAACTCCCAACACATACTAATGACTTCGATGATAGGGGAAACCCATATATGGATCTCAAAACAAACAAAGAACACAAACATGATCATTTATTTTCCCAGGAGACAAATTTATCCATTTTATGATCAACCATTGACCAATACAAAGACATGATCTAGAAAAATATAATTACTACCATAGGACAGACATGTCTTCTCAATGGGAACAACATGAAAAAAATTATCCACCAAGATAAAAACATAAAAACACATATCCATAACGTATATCCACATAATTAAAAATAATGTATAACCCCCAAGCCCATTACAATAAAGGATGCTCAAAAATCAAGATCACTATAAAAGAAGACATATAAAATTCTAATATAACATTGAATAAAAAAACATGGGACATAATCCCAAATTAAATCATTCTTTACTATGTGAAAGCTTCATTCTGGGTCCTATGGAAGCAGCTTTGGTGACTGAAGCATGAACATCCCTGCAGTTAGTCACTATTATACTCTGATCGAGACTTTCAATTTTAACCATTATTTAAACATAATTTTTCTAGATGACACAAATAGCCCCATTAAATTCAATCCTTTAAAGGATTACAAAAAGACAACTAAAACTTCCAAAATTTACCACAACGCAATCATAGAAGGGTGAGGTCTAAAAAATGAGCAGAAAAAACTAATGAAAGTAGTTTCTCAGAAATAGGATCCTTTGTCAGACACCTCTATCCAGATGTGGAATGAAAACAGGTGCTGAGAATGGTGGGTTCCTCAATTGCCATTAGCCCCATTCCCAGAACCAACTCAGTGAGAAATACCTCATCCATGAATTTCTCAAACTGAAATTCACTCAATGAGAGGGAATTCCATATAATCCCTATAGGAAGACCTTAAATGAAAATAGACATTCAAATTATTCCCTAAGTCTATCTGCGATGAAAAATATAATATATTTTTTAATGATCAACATAGTCCCTCACAGAATGATGCTTTCTCGAACACCCCACATGTATACCATGTTCTTCATATTCACAATCATAGGTATGGGCCACCAAAAAAGCATCATAAACATGTACTATAAAATCAGGTTACCTTGATCAGGTATGTTTTTCCATTTTTCATATGTTTCGTTTTTGTTCACATCTATAGAAGTGGTTTTCCAGATTATATGTATACAAAATGACTTGTACAGGGCTTGTACCTAAGGTGAACGTCATGTGACATGGAGCACGATATATACCTACAGTACACACTGTGTAGGGTTTAAATTATTATTTTTAACATGAGGTGATGAGTTGTTCAGCGTAACATATCTGACATGTATAACATGTCATGTACCTTAGGTACATGTCATGACGCAACCCATGCCCAAGTTAAAGTCATCCATTTTTTAGTTTCCATCAGCCCAATCTTCAAATACATAAATAAACTAGACCTTAGGCTACTCTTAGGAGATTTTTAAAGGTTCCTATCTTCCCAATACAATCTATTTGACCTTGTATTCCTGCTTCATTTATGGTTCATATCTATGGTTATGTGTTATTTCCAGTTATTCATTGTGATTGATGAAGGTATAACCCAATCATTTCATAACATATCCAATTGATCTATTTTGTTTTATTCATCTTGTATTATTCTAGATCCAATGGGAGATATCATTATTGAGGCCTTCTCATTTGATGGTCTTAGTGTGGTGGGTGTTCATCTTGAAGGTATGCAAGTTTCCTCCATGTCACTGACCACTTTTGTTTAGATTTGGATCAATACTATGATGTGGAGATTTTATTCTAGGGAATATATTGATGTTTATTGGTTTTTTTGATATTGGGTTCCTTTTCCGCTGTGTCCAACCCAAACATCGAGGTAGGTGCTTCCTTATCTGGCCTACTATAATGATCCTGATTACTATAAAAATGTAAATTGATTAATGAAATTGGCATGATTGTTTGTGTTTGTTGAAAAAGGGGTTTGAATGAAAAATGGATTTCCTGGATTTTGACTAAATGGATAGTGAAATTTTTTTGTATGGTTTTCAAATCATTGAAATTAATTGTTAATGGTTTTGAATGGTTTTCATAGAATTGAAATTAATTGTGAAATAGAGATCATGGGTTACCTTGGTATCATGGGTGGAAGGTTTAGCTCAAGTCCATCATTCATTAAATTGTGATTGTCAAGGAAATGTTTCTTGGGGATTTCCTTTATTTCCAAGGCTCATTGTTCTATGAGACCAATATTGACATTTTGGATGGTTTAATCAGTGGGAATTCCTCTGATTTTTTTGGCCTATTGTTCAAGGATCAGTTTTTATGCACATTATTATTGTTGTATGAGTATTCAGTGGCCTAGACCTATAGTATTCATTGGAATTCTGAATATTGTGCTTCTTTTTTTACTACTTGGGCTTCTGAGAAAACCTTGATATGCATGTTTGTGCTGTAAGAAAATATTATGGAAAATATGCTTTGAAATTGATATACCTTATTTTTATTAGAACTATGGAATAGGTTAATGCTTACCATGTTCTCTTTAAATCTACATCAATTCTTATCATTCCATGATTTATTTTAACATGAAGATAATGATTTTTTATAAAATGACGTTTTATGGAGCATCTGGGAGGGATCCTACTGATCATGTTAACTAACACCATGCTCACTTCATTTTTCTTATGTAGACCTTTGTTTATCATCTGATGAAATGAAAGGAAAGGTGCCATAGCGAGGCAATGAGGCTCGTGTCTGCCGGGTGGGTAGCTGGTGGTGAGATAGTGGGAGTTTTTTCATTCCCTCATTTGGATTAGCTATCTCTTATAGTCACTTGTATATGGACTTGTACTTTGGGGTTTGATACTATTGTAGTTGTTCTGTTTCCAACATTTCCTTTATAATTATGGCATCTATATTTGTTATTATTTTAATGTTCCTTTCAAAATCTATATATGTATTCCAATTTGTTGTTCAGGTTGGGATGAAATCATTCCCATGGTTATTTCATCTGATTCCTGGGTTCTTGTCGCCAGGCTTTGGGGATCACAAATTCCATTAGGGTGTGTGACAGGTCGGGTCATGTTCCAGTTTAGGGTAACCCTGGTCGATTTGTTATATATTGGTATCAAATGTGGTTTTTCCTCAAGAATCTTCTTCTTGGAATGTATATTAGACTGGATATAGTATTTTTGGGGGTTGAGAGTTAAGTTGTGATAAGTTCCTAGCCATCTCTTTTCGTAATAAGACTCATGATTCAATGGTTTTTCGGGTTATGTGTCTATTGTATTGTAATTCTGTTTTAAAAATAATTATTTTTCCTTAGACATGTTGTATTTTTAATTGATATTTGTTTTATTTTCTATTCATTTTTATGTTTCAGTGTGCAGATTTATTCCTCTAAAACATCTTCCATGTGTTCCTTAGGAGGGTGTAGCTCGTGCTCCTCAAGGGAAGCAACTAGTAGATCAGAATCCCATCGAGACTATCAGACAAGAAGTCTATGCTATTGATTAGAATATACCATGGGTTTAGAACACTGTTTTTGTGGTACAACCAGGAGCTGGAGGAGAAATATGCAGATCATGGGAGTTCTTGCAAGAGTATCCTCTATTATTTAAGGGAATGACTAAGCCTCCAGAGGTTGACAATTGGGTGGGTAAGAAAGCTCAAATCCTTGAATTCCTAGATACACCAATTAATATTAGGGTAAGGTGTGCAGTGTTCAAGATTGATAGTTCTGGCAAGTGTTGGAGGGACTCTATCATCTTGGTAGACAAACATATAGGCTTGGATTAGAAGGGTTTAAAAAACCTATTCTTTTAGCTGTTTTTTTCCAGAGTCTATGATGTTGAAACACTCTCTAGAGTTATTGTCATTGCAGTAGGGAGATTTGTTGGTGTTGGAATACACCAACTCCTTTACTATGATTTTCCATTTTTTAGAGAAGATAAATAAATTTCCTTTGAAGGTGTATGACTACTTATAAGTTTTGCAACTAGATATCAGAAAGCAGATGTTTATGCTGAAAAATTCTACCTACATGGAGACGGTTCATAGATCTGTGATTGTAGAAATGAATATGGCAGGCAAGGTCAGATTGTGCACCTCTATATTTCATCTAGTGACTACAAAAGTGGTGGGAATGGGAATAATATGAAGTGTCATGACCATCATAGTAGTGGTGGAGGTGGGTCTCAGTAGCGAGCATCCTCTACACTATTTGTTGCATCTTGCGGTGTTCTTATGACTTGATATCAATGCATCACGGGATAACACACTAGATGTTCATTCAATATTCTCACAAATACTTGAAATATGTGTGTGTATTTTTCTCATGTACATCATTTCATTTAGACTATGAATTCAACTTGTGGTGGTCAGGGTTTTTCTGCTATAAATTCTTTTGTAGTGCATTCTAAAGCTTCAAAAAATATTGGGCCTTTTCCACAGGACTTAAGATTGAAGAAATTACATGTAGCAGATGTTTTTCTAATAGAAGTTGATGTAGGTCCCAAAATATTGGGAGGTACGCTTCTTGTTACATCTTTATTTGAAATTTTTCTGTTTGTTACTACTATTTCCAAGTCCTTCCTATCTCCAAACATTGTTGATGTGCTTAAACATCCAATGGAGCTTATGCCCTTTACAATGGAGTTAGTGACACCTCTTGTAATGATGATATAGAATGGGTTTCAGTATCTTCATTTTTCATTGATGATAGATGGTACAAAGTTGGTTAGGGGTTTCTCATTCTTAATCTGGCTCTAATTCACATTATCAACGTTATCGATTATCTTGTAACTCATCGAGCTGAGGATGATTTTTATCATTGTCATGTTGTTTTTTATTAATATAGATGGGATATTTCATGAGTTTTAAGGGGAGTGGGACCTATGGTATGGTCATCAATGACCTTACAACATGGTGCTCAGGAGTTCTTCCAATTTTGATTCATTAGAGCCCGATGACGTTTCTTCTGATGATGGCCTTCCTGTTGTGGTTAAAAATTTCCTTGACATTTTCCTAGATGATTTCTTCTATAATCCTCTAGACACAGGTAGATTTTAGGATTGAAATGGTTCTAGGTATATAGCCAATATTGATTCCCTCTTATCACATGGAATCATTAGAGTGGACAAAACTCATGATTTGCTTGGATGACCTATTAGATAATGGTTTCATTTTATCTAGTGTGTCACCATGGGCATCCCCAGTTCACATTGTCATGAATGAAAATAGCTCACTTTGGTTATTGGCAGACTATCGGATGTCGAACTGGGTAATATTAAAGAAAAAATATCCTTCATCTCACGTGGATTATTTGTTTGTTCAGATGAATGGGGAAAAGTGGATCTTAAAGATTGATCCCCAGTCGAGTTATCATCATCTTAGTGTTTGAGTGTCTGATATACTGAAGAGGAAAAGCCATAGTAGGTATGGACCTTATGAATATATTGTGATACCTTATGGTCTGACTAATGATCCTTCCATTTTTTTGAATTTTATGAATCAGATATTCCACCAACATCATGATCCATTTTTGGAAGTATTCATGGATGATATACTTTTTTATTCAAAATCAATGCATGAGAACGAGCACCATCTGAGTTTTTTTTTGGAAATTATTAGAAATCATCATATGTATGGAATTTTTTCAAAGTTTAGTTTATCGATTCGAGTTGTAATGTTCTATGGGAATAGAATTATTAACATGGAATATTAATTTATCCATCGAATGTAAATGATATTTTGTATTGGAAGGAAATGCAAAATGTCATTGAAATTAGATTCTTCCATGGTCTTGTTGGGTACTACAGACTATTTTTTGTGGATTTCTCTAAGATGGAATCAACATTGAATACTCTTAGATGGAAGGGGGTTAAATTCACTTGGGTATGTGAATTTTCATTCTTCATTAATTGAACTGAAATAACTTCTATCATAGGCTCCTATTCTGATGTTACCTGAGCCCGGTATGGGGTACATGGTGCTTCGTGATGCATCTGATGATGGTTTAAGATTCTTAGGAATGAAAGATGATCATGTGGGTTATTAGTTCTCTCTTCATATTTGAAAACATGAGAAAAACATCGACATTCATTATTTAGTTAATATTGAATTCATGCATGCACTTAAATGATGAAGGAATTATCTTTTTTTAGAGAAGCTCACAGTATTCTATGATCATAAGAATATTATTTGTATCTTATCGTAGAAATAATAGAATCTCAGAATGAGATGATGGATAGAGTTAATTCAGACATTTAACCTCAACATCGGATACACTCTAGGAAAAGGGAATGTTATTGTAGATGCTCTCATCTTGAAGGAACTGTCATAGGCTATATTCGAATTGAATGAGGAGTAGAATATTAGGGCTAATTTTCTCAGTTTCACATGGATTCTCAGAATGATGTTATAGTTATTGTTATGACCAATTCTCAGTTTCCATCATCTCATTTAGAGTCTATATTTCATGGTCAGTTGCAGGATAATGAATTTTCGAAGACTTGGGAAAGCGTTTAAGGCAGGGAGACCATTTCTAGTTGGTATCATTCTTCTAATAGAATCCTTTAACTGGGAAAGTGTATTGTTGTCCCAACATATAGGAGAAGTTTATTCCGGTTTTATTGTCATAAATCGTCATGGTCTATTCATCTAAGAACTATGAAGATGAATTATGATATGAGAAGAAAATAATGGTTACTGGGTATGAAGTATGACATTGTAGATTATGTTTCCTCCTATTACAAATGAAAACAGATAAATACAGTGCACTTCAATCCTTCAAGTTTGCTTCAGCCTATTTTGATTCCATTTTGGAAATGGTACAGTGTGCCCATGATTTTTTTATTCCATAGGAACCTCTAGGGAAAATGATATATTGGTTTTTGTTAATCGGTTAGAAAAGCCTTCCCATTTCATTATGATACAAGTCACCACTAATGTTAATGATTTTGGTAAGTTGCATGTGTAGGAGATTATGAGGATACATGGGATTCCTTCTACCATTGTTTCAAACATGGATTCTCAGTTTATATTTAGGTTATAGAGGAGTCTTCAGGATGAAATGGAAATATAGATCATGTTCAGCACAACCCTCCGTCCATAGAAGGATGGTCAGATGGAGCATGTAATTCAATTCTCGGAGGATATGATGTGCACCTGGGTCTTCAATTTTAGTGGATTGTGGGATATCCACCTAGGAATGTTTGATTTTTATTACAAGTATAGTTATTATTAAACGACAAAAATTTATCCTTTCGATGAATTATACGGTAACCCATGCAGATCACCTAGTTATTGGGAAGAGGTTGGTGAAGTAGCTCTGGTTGGACCATGTTAGGTTCATGATATGTATGTGATGATTTAGGATGTGTTAAAACATTAATTTACACCCCTAATAAATAAAAATCATATGTATATGGAATGTTTCTTCCATTGGAGTTTTCCATTGTTGAATGGATTTTCATGAATGATTTTCATCATTCGGGTCACTGTCCTTTTGGAAAACAGAGAAATTTGGCACCAAGATATGTTCGATCATTTTAGATCAATGAATAGATTTGACTATTTTCTTATCAGTTAACATTGTCAATTAATGTGATAGGAATACATTACTTTTTCCACATATCTCTTCTCATGAAGTATCACCTTGATCCCACAGATGTTTTGAGTTGGGAAGAAATTGAGTTCGAGACAGATGCATCTGTTTTGGATAAACCAGTTGAGATTATTGACTCTTTTATGAAATTAATACAAGGGAAATAAATTATATTGTTTAGAGTTCTATAAAAAAGGATTGAATTGTCACGAGACATTGGAATGTGACTTGTTGATGATGGACCAATGGCCTAATCTTTTTCCTGGAGTTACAACTCCCTCAAGACTTCCCACAGACAAAAAGTCTTTATGGTGGGATGTTTTGTAACAAATCATAACCTTTATAGAGTTTGTTTTTCCATTTTTCTAAGATCCATTTCAGTTTAAGTCTTTAATAGTGGTGTTCTATATTTTATGAAGGCATTAGGGGAGGTACACACCATGTACATGAGGTATACTTCGTGTACTAGTTACTGGATACAAGTCATGAATGGGGAAAACATGATGTGTGTAGGTACACATCATGTCCTTGAGGTACATGACATGTAGGTTTTAAATGTTTTTTATGTATAGGAAATAGGTTTTACAACATAACTTATCTAGTTTTGACTACACGTCGTGTAATTTAGGTACACATCATGGCTCGGCCCACACCCAGGTTAAAGTCATGTGTTTGGTAGCTTTGATCATCCCTGTCATCCCGGACAACATTTCTCTCAACCCTTTGATTATCCTATGAGAATTACACAGGTTCCCTTCTTCTGGATTGATCCAATCAGCTTTGGTTATTTATTTAGACTCTCTAGGTATGTTTCTTTTCTAGTTCTTCATTACAATTGATCGTGGTAGCACACTAGATTTTTGGTATCAGATACGTTGATATATGTTGGTTGTTTCTTCTTGGATTATTCTACATCCATTGTGAGATATCAATTCAGAGGCCTTCTCCTTTCTTGGTCATGGTGATGAGGGTGTTGATCCTTGTGTAATGTGGTTTTTCTCTCTTCATCCGACCTCTTGTGTTCAGTTTTGGATCAATCCTAATATGTCGGGATTTTATATTATGGCCTTTGTTGATGTTCTTCAGTTTTTTTGATCTTGGATTACATTGAAGGCATGTTCATCCCAAACATTGAGGTAGGTGGTTCCATCTCAATCATTTCATAATGACCTTGACTACTATTACTTTGTAAAATAGTTTATGAAATTGACATGATTGTTTGTCTATGTTGAAAAAGGGTTTTGAAATAAAAATTGGATTTCCTTGGATTGTGATAAAATAAATGTTGAAATGGTTTCGACTGGTTTTTAAATAATTGAAATTTATTTTCAATGGTTTCCAAAGCGTTGAAATGAATTGTGAAAAATATCAGAGGGGTTACCATAGTTACTCGTGTGTAATGTTTAGCTTCAGTCCATCATCTCTTTCTTTATGATTATCAAGGAGGTTTGGCTTTAGTATTTACTCTATTTCTTATTCAAGGTATTCTAGGGGTCCAATATTGATATTTCCGTGGGTTTACTCATGGGGTATTCTTATGCTTCCTAGGACCATTGTTCTTGGATCAGTATTTTTGCACATGTTTATTATGTGAAAATTTGTCTGTGGCCTAGATCTAAAGTATTCCTTGGAATTTTGATACACGTGCTTCTATTTTTTACTACTTGGCTTCCTAAGTAAGAATTGATATTCGTGGTTATACTTGTAGAAACTTTTATAGAATATATGAATTTAAATTGATATACCTGTGTTTTCTATGAACCATGGAAAAGGTAAAATATTACCGTCATTTTTATTAAACATATTTACTTCATTTCATTGCATGATTTATATTAAAAAAATAATACATGTTATTTATTTACATAAAATTTATGTAACACCTGGGTGGGATCCTACTGAGACTATTAGATCACACAATTCACACTTCATCTGTGGTGTGTATACATTAGTTTTCCTTCCATTGGAGGGAAAGGAAAGGTGTTGTCATGAGGTGGTGAGGTTTGTGTCAGCTGGGTGGGTAGATGGTAGTGAGACG
The DNA here is from genome assembly GCA_963277665.1 of Viscum album. Lineage (NCBI taxonomy): Eukaryota > Viridiplantae > Streptophyta > Magnoliopsida > Santalales > Viscaceae > Viscum > Viscum album. Next base: position 476,844,986 of record OY728128.1, read on the forward strand.
TTGGTAGTTTATCAATAGCATTTTATGGATTAGTTGTTTCTTATAGTGCATTACAAAAGGACTTGTCTTTTGGTTTTTTATACAGTTATTTTTTTTATATTTACTATGTTTTACATATACTTATGACATATATATTTCTCATTCGTTAGTTTTTACTTTAATTTTATATATATTTATTCCTTTTGGTTATTCAAGTTAAGAGAAATTATTCCCACAGTTTTTCATTTGATTTCCGGGTTCTTGTCACCTGCCAATGGTGATCATAAATGCCCTTCGGGTATGTGATGGGTTCGGTAGGGTTCTAGATGTGGGTAACCTATGTTGGTCCATTAAAACCACCATGTCAATCCAAATTTCGATGACTTTGAGGAAATCACCTTCTTTTGATCGAAAGATATACCATAAAATTTCCCCTAAATAGCAGGAACCCTAATGGATTCGTGATTTCCCAACAATATAAATACACAGTCAACTTCCTCAAACCAATATTCTACCTCTAACCAACCTTGGTTACCAAAAAATATTAGAAACAACTAATAAGAAATCCATTATTCCACCCCACTATGATTTTGGGTTGGGCCAACAATTAGACGAGGCTCACTAGAAACATTTGGGACCTTTTTGGGTAGCATACACTGAATAGATGAAAATCCCCAAAACAAAATCCACGTCCAAAAAAATTCTAAAAAATATATGATACCTGAAAAAAAAACATTCTCATAATCCAAACATCCCAAATTAAACCAAAATCATATTTTAAAAATTCTATATTTATATTTCAATTCCAAATACTCCTTATTCCATGGTTAATATCCAAAGGAAAAAAATCCCTTTTTCCGATTCCAAACAAACATCAATTACAACACCAATATTTTACTCAGGTACAAAAAATCATTTTCCAATTTGAAAAATTATTTTTCAAAATCATTTCCCTTTTTGAAGAGCCTTTTCCCTAAAACAATTTTTATCCTTCAAAATCAAACCACACTGGCCAAAAAGACCAAATTAGAACTCACACCAAACAATATAAATTATGAACATGTGAACATTTATAAACTCTTAATATTATTAGTTGCCCATGCCCCAAGAGTGAATGAATAAATAAGAGGACGTTCCACTATAAACTCAATCTCCACAAGGATCACTACACCATGTGAGATTACAACATGACACATACTTGCCTCCATTTTCATTCATATTTCATAACACAAAAACGAAAACAAATGACTCAAATCCCAGACTACACCTAGATGTTTAAGGGTCAGAATAAGAAAGGGTTCATGACATCCTTCATGTACATAACTCCTATGACTAGGTAGTCTTAATATATTGTCTAATTGATACCCCAAATAAATATGTTCTCCTTTGATAAAATCTTTTCTCGAACATGGCCTAGAATCCATATAACCCGACATATGACCCTTCTCGAGTTATGGTAGGTACCAATCCCAATAGTCTTTCTAATAGTATAAGGAATCATAATAATACACTGGAAATTATTAATCCCAATAATAAACTAGTATCAATAAACAAACTATACACATAGAAAAGTAAACAACAACTGAATATCAGTAAATAAATAATTGATCCAAACAAAAGCTCAACTGAAAAATGATGAAAAAAACATAATGAAACTAAAAAACCAAATAAAACTCGACTTCCACATGACCTCTTGTTCACCAACAACCTTAGGACCAACTTTAAAAAGAGGAAAACAATCAAACTAAAATTGAGAAATATTAAAAAATCTCAGGTCTGCAAATACCAAGAGAAACAAGTAAGGTGTGATTATACAACAACTAAGAAATTAAGTACCACTAATTAAATACATTTCTTTTCCTCAAATAGTTCAAAAACACTAGTTTTAAATATGTATAAATTTTTTTAGTCATTTTAATACGAAAAAAACATCCTACCACAAGTTCCCATTTTAAAATAATAAAAACATAACTTTCATTTTTCAAAACAGTTTCACATTCAAGAACACAGTTTGTAGTCAAATCCAAAATAAAAAACATAATAAATGAACTAAAATGGGATATGATAAAACTGAATGAAATAAATCATGAAGTACTAACGTTGTAGAAAAAATATCATACATAATGAATAAAAAAACAGAAAATACAAATATCTAATCATGGGAATTTCTTAATGATCTCCACAAGAAATCCTTATATTTAATATATTTAGTCTCACTTGTCGGTTTATGGTGTACATCCATAGTGAATAAACACATAGTCAATCTATATATGTTATTCTAGTGGCATGTCCCACCTATCCTCATAAAATGAGGGGGTACCAACCCCTCTAATCAGGGGGTAAAAGATACAGTCACTTGACCAAATTGATGATGACCACGAATCACATGATAATATTAAATGGGGAATGTAAAGGTCCTCAAATTCATAGTTCATCTAAAACCCACTACCACAATTCTCTCTTAGACTAATCAATGAGACCATGGATTTGCAGACCCACATAATAGATAATATACCATAGGGGTTCCCAACTCACGTGAAAAATTTTACATAAGTTCAAGCCTATATCTCATTTAATTTTAGTCATACACCATTTTCAAAAAATACCACAACATGCAAACTGGTACTTCTAATCCCTTGATTCTCTGAAAATTCTGAAATATTATTAATTTCAAAAGAGTGCATATATTTCCAATTCCATTTCCATTTCAAACACCATTTCAATGACCACAATGAAAATAAGAAAAATTTCATAAATATACCAATTGAACCTTCTTATCATTTAAATACTAACCATCTCCCAATGAATAGAATGAGCGACAATTTGGAATCCTGATTTTTGAACAATGTTTGGGAAATTTAAAAAATGATCATTTAGTAGAAACACCATGGGTTTAAAACATACAAACAAATGTTTTGAAAATTTGGGGTTTAAGTTAAGAATGTTCTTCTATGACTGTCATCATTTCTATATTAATTCATATGTGTACCCTATGCACATATGGATGTGTCCTCATCCAAAGGAACGCTCATTGAGAACAAATAAAAAATTCAAGAAACATGTGTAAGAACCATTACATGAATCATCATTACAAAAAAAAACCCTTACATAAGCACCAATCCATAAAACCACCAAAATCCACACAAGGAAGAGAATTGATAAACATCGCCAAAACTCATGCACAAGGCTCATATAATAATCCATAAAATATACCATAACATAATCAAAGCGGAACAAACATTTTAAATTCCCAAATTATTCTAAAATTTTCAATTGGAATTTACAAAAAAACCTTAAATACATTAATATAAATAAATAATTAAATAAATCCAATTAAGTCCCATTTCTATTAAATTATCAAACATTAAAACACCATAATAAATCAATCAAATACATCATATGTAATCAAATAATATTTATAAAACATTTAGAACATGGAAGAATCATATGGAATGTGTTGGAATGGAAAGGGATAGAAACACCCAGATCAAAGATGTGCGAATGAAATGAATCTATGAGAGAGGGAATAATAGAGCATGAGAGGCAATCCAAAAAAAATAACGACCATGAAAAACAACCCACACATCAACCCAAACCATTTGGGATGAGACAAGGGAGATCCCACTTATGAAATAGAGAGGAACCCCGAGGGGAATGAGATGAGAGAATGAATGTTTAAAACAACCATGATGAACTCACCCTGGAACATTGAAAATTCATCAATGGAAAATTAAAGGCTAGTGGAGGGAATATTGGAGGATCCAACGGTGTGCCTAGGACATGAAATTTGATGAAATCATGATTTAGTTTTTAAAATGTGGATGAGAGAGAGAATAATTTTACACATTTAATGACATAGGAATCTCACATGGTTTGGATGTATGAATAGAAAAATCATTCTCCAACAACGCACAACCTATTAGAGAATAGTGTCACCATGAATGGTTTTTCCACGTGGTTTGTGTAATTGTGAACATTAGTTTAATCCAAAATTACAGAATTTCTGGTGCTCTTTCTACATGGTTTCCTCTAATTATTCACAATCTATGCACCATGTCATAGAAACTGAACTGAATGCTACACAATTTCATCCTAGCCTCATATAGTATTCCCCAAACTATGAATGTAATAACATACAAGTTTAATTTTTAGTAAAAAACCTTCAACCTTAATATGATGTATTTTTAACCCAAAAACTATCCACATAAAACTTATAGAGTAAAAGAAGCCACCCAATTACTTAAAAATAAAAAATGTTAAAACAGGAAATAAACTAGAACCTAATCTACAAGATACAACATTAATAAAAGAATTAAAAAAATAAAAAAAGGATGTGGTGTGACATGGAGTCGCTTTTTCAATATTTAATAATTATGAAATATTAGATATTATCTTTAATATCTTTTATGAAAACATAATTAGAATGGAATTAAAAAAAAATTATTTTGTTAAATACATTCTGTGTTATAAAAAATTATAACATAAACAAATGTAAATGAAAATAATTCGATTATTCAATAAATAAATAAATTAATAATAAATTAAAAATAATTTTTTACAAATTCAACTTTTTAAATTCTAGGAATGAAACCATAATTTTTGTCACCACTCGTCCTCGGGGCCCGTGCCGTGACTACCCCAAGCCCGCCTTTCATAGGCCAGGGGATGGCTAATAGCACCAAAGGCGTAAATCCCAATAAAAAAGGGGAAGGCATTGCCTTTATAAAAGTAAACAACACAATAGAGTACAGGCGGAATCTAACACTAGGTAAAGCAGTAAACAAGTGTGCTGGAAATACAAGGGGACGTAAATACAAGCCCAATAGAAAGGTATAGCTACAACTGAAAGTGAAGTACAAATCAAGAACAACAGTTGAAGGTGACAAGCCGCTCCTGGATCATCCTCTGGTTTCCTACCTGAAGGGTAGGTACAGATCTCATCCTCAGCACTCCACACCCGTCCGTCTCCTCCAGGTACCGAGTCGTCGTGAATCCACCTCCGGGCACCGACTCGACATGATATTCACCTCCGGGAAATCACTCGTCGTGAGATCCTCCTCAGGGTACTGTCCTGCTCTACAAGCCTCAACAACAATTAGTGATGTCCGTCGTCTGCAACCAACACAACATAGTGCGGGCGAAGCCCATGAAGGGGTGAGTATACGATACTCAGTAGGGACCCCGAGACCCCTAAAGGTCTCCCTGAATTCATAAAGGATAAACCACAATGAAATGATACAATCACAAAGTAACAACCAACTCTACTTAGTTATATGCCCATACATATACCTAATTCATCCAATCCAGTTCGGCTCTAGCTCTAGAGCCCATGTACAACCCGGTCCACACAGGAGAATACAACTCAGTCCGCACAAGAGAACACAATAAATCTACATTGGAGATAACAACACAGTCCACACAGGATAACACTACAAGTCCACATAGGAGAGTAAAATACAGTCCACACAGGAGAACACTACAGGTCCACACAGGAGAGTACAACACAGTCCACATAGGAGAACACAACACGTCCACACAGGAGAGGAAAACACAGTCCACACAGGATAACACTACAGGTCTACAAAGGAGAGTACAACACAGTCCACACAATAGAACACTACAAGTCCAAACATGAGATTAAAATGTAATTCACACAGGAAAGCACTTCAGGTCCATGAAAGAGAGTACAACACAGTCCACACATGAGAACACTACAGGTCCACACATGATATCAAGTCAATCACATCGAAGATAATGATTGAATGTCGAGACTTAGCTCACACTGGTATACTTATTCGTAAGGTGATAGAGATGATCAGATATATCCACAGATTCATCTATGCATGGACCCACGTAGGATACTAAACCAGTTAACCTGTCATACCCACATATGATACAGACCAGCTACCCTGCCAGACCCACGTAGGATAGCAAGAACTGAGGAAAACACTGCCAGACCCACATAGGATACAAGAACAGTAGTCATCGACGTCGAACCCACGGAGGATTTCAGTATGGTCTTCATCACTACCGAACCCATAGAGGATTTCAGTGCAGTCTTCATTGCCGTCGAACCCACAGAGGATTTCAGTACGGTCTTCATCGCTGCCGAACCCACGGAGGATTTTAGTGCAGTCTTCATCGTCATCGAACCCACGGAGGATTTCAGTACGGTCTTCATCACTGCCGAACATAGTGAGGATTTCAGTGCAGTCTTCATCGCTCTCGAACCCACAGAGGATTTCAGTATGGTCTTTATCACTGCCGAACCCACTGAGGATTTCAGTGCAGTCATCGTCGCAGTCGCAGCCAGCTCTAGGGTTCCCGCACACAGCATGCTCGATTCCTAGAGAGTCCGCTCCACGTGCCAATGGGGTCGATACGTCAACTGACGCGTTGTATGGATTTGATGTATCCCAAAGTTCCGTCTTAAAAAAATAACTCAACGCGACAGATGGTGCGTCAATCGGACACCCGGTCTGAGAGTTATTGGAATTTTCATTCTAGGGGCCCAGTTGGTTTTTAAGTCAAAACCAACCCGACCACACTCCAACTGCGTCCAAACCTCGAGCGGAGTAAGCCAAAAAGTCAGTATCAATAAGAGGAAACCATAAAAGTCGTCAACACGTCAATCGGACGTCCGGAGCTAAAGTTATAAGCGTTTCTGGTCCAAGGGCCCGGTTGGTTTCGTGTTCGAACCGACCCAACCATACCCAAAGTTCTCTAAAACCTTGTGTGTAATATACCAAAACGACCCTCTCAATCCAAGTATCGTATCGTAACTGATGGTGCGTCGATCAGAGGTTTGTATACCATGATATGGCCAAATGACTGAAGACAGTCCGCAATGGGGGGTCTGGGCCTGGCCCGGCCTGGCCCAACCCCCCCTGGGTCGGCCCGGCCCGGCCCATCCCCCCCATGGGTCGGCCCGAACCGGGTAAACCCGACCAGGGTCCGAGTCTGGCCCAATAGGGCATGGCCCGGCCCAGTGCGGCCGGTCCGGCCTGGCACAGGCGCGGCCCATGCGGCAAGTCAGCTTTGCCATTATGGCCGAGCGGGAAACAGAATGGGGGGGGGGGGGTGCTACCCCCCTGTTTGGAAACTGCGGTCCCCACGTGAGTACTGCTCCATTGCCAGCAGACGTGGCGCTGGGCACCGTGTCTCCCCCGGATCCCGCGCGGCCGCAGGATCTAGTCATCCCGCCTCCGCCGCGGCTGAAGCCGCGGCGGCCCCTCCCGGGGGCGCGCCGAGGCGCTTCCGCCGCACTAAGTACCTTCCGCGGACCACCGGATGCGCTCCGGTGGTCCGATTCGCCCGCCATCTTCACATAAGTCCCTCCAAAGATTCTTTGGATACTGAAAAGGGTTCAAATCGCCTTTGTGGCCCGCTTCATCATCCCCCGTCGATCCGCACATCAACAAAGGGGGGAAGGAGAGTCGGCCGTGTTCGTGCGGTCTGGCCCCCTTCATGTTAGTTCGATAGCAAGAGGCTAATCACTAACAACAACGTTTGTTAATATAATCACGAACGTAAATAATCCCTACCTCACAAAGTAATTCGCAGTTGTCATGCGCCGCAAAGTATGGCGTCGCGGGGCGTGGTTCCATAGACGTCACCAGAGAGCGTCTGAGGAGACATCATCTTCTCTTTTATCACGAAGAGAAGAAGATGATTGCACGTCATTGGAGAACTCTCGTGTCGGTGTATTTTCCCTCGTCAAAGATGAGAAAGGGAATGGAGATTCCGGAGTCATTGAGTCATTCTTCGTTGAAGAGATGACATTCTTCATGGAAGGATTGAAGCTCTTCATGGGAGGATGAATTTCTTCCCAAGAGAAAAGAGTTGTATCTCCCAAAATTCTCACACAACAACTAACCCTCCAAATTAAAATAAGACTTATATTATTTTATTACATCAAGACAAGCATTTAAATATTCAAATTCAAACACATAACTGAGAGAATTAATTAATTGTGTTGGCATGATTAAAGAGGAGAAAGGGGGCAGTGAGTGGTCTCACATTAAAGGGGAGTTAACAAAAATAAAGGGGAAGTTATGGAGTTAAGGTAAGTGAAATGGTGGGAGATCATGTGGGCCCCACCGAATCTTAAATCCCCTCAAGGGGAGTTAGAGCATCGGCGGGTCCCACACCAACTCCCTCAGATGGACTAAACCTCTTATGAAAGTAGAATAAAAATTGTAACACGATTTTTATTTCACTTTAAACAAGGGGCATTTTTTAACAACTTCACCCGAGCAAACACAACTCCAGAAAAGGTGTTCCTAAGCAATTACCGGCGCTGAGGTTTCATCAGTGCCCTCAGATTTTGATTCCGAACACCGGTTCAAAAGTTAGAAAAATCCACTCGTTCGTTCACTTAACGTACCCGAGCTAAATTTCAAAAATTGATTCCGGGCACACCGGGCCTCAGAATCAGGTGCCGTCAGAAGGCGCAGTCTTGTAAAATTCTAATGAAATTATGAAAAAAAAAACTCTTGAAATTTCTGGGTCTTTACATTTTTCAAAAAATATAATTAATTTTTACATTTCATGGAATAATTAATCTCAGTAGTAAATAATAATATAATAACAAAAAAATAAATATTAAATGCTATTTTAAATGTTGACATTTAGTTTTTTCAAATAAATTTTCAAATTTGTAAACAAATAATTATATAACATTCTCAAAAAATAAATATAATGCCACTTTTTTAAGAAGGATTATATTTTTCGAACCATATAATGACATTAAAAAATATATAATTTATTTTTTAAAAATATTTATATAAATTTTTAAAATGATTGTTATTATTCATACATCAAATTTAACATATATGTTATAATGTTATACTAAATTTTGGTTTATATAGAATCAGGGGTACATGCATCACTTGCTATCAATGAAATACTGTTTTAAGAAAATTGAATATTAATTTATTAGGGTGTTACATTATAACAACCTTAAAATTAATTTCACCAATAAAATTATATTACACTAATAAGAAAATTTTGGGATAACTCTTTTTCATCACATCCATAGGATCCCTTGAAGTCCTTTTCAAATTTATGATTTCTCAAGAAAAAATTAACCATGGGTGTTTTATTATTGTGTAGTGCTTTAAATATTAGATCAAATATATGTACCAATTGTTATTAAAATTAAATATCACTTTCCTTTGGTACAACCTCTTGATTCATTATGTGTGAAGTATTTTGTATTTACATATACATGATAGATACATAGAAATCATCATGGACATATGAAAGGTTTATCAGATGATCTAATAAATAATTTATTGTCCTTACATAATCAAGAATATCGATGGGATCAATATAGCTAGTGATTATATTTACCACAGTTATGAATATCATAACCATATACAATGGAGAAATTAAATTTAGTACCTTCTCTCCAACATATAATTCCATACATTATTGATAATTTTGAGTATCCATTTTTATTCAACTATAAGATGAATTAATGTATTATTGAATAGAATTGTCTTTTTCATCCATTTCATATGATAAGTTAGGCCCTAATTCCTTTAATTATGAAACATCATCCATGTGAATGGTATTACTATAGAAATTTATATAGATGATATTATATGTAAATCTATGATTTCTTGAATGAAATAATTTGTTGTAAGAAAAATAAATAAGAATTATGTCTTGATTCAAATTACCTTTGAAATATATAATGAATGGCCCCATTATATGCAATATGGTTTTAATAAATATATCAGATTAAAAAACTATATTGGGATGATACACAGTTCTAAAATGCAACTCTGAAATAATAACATACTAGATACTTTACCAAATCATCTAGGTAAACCTCATATAAGAATAAAAAAAATTTGGTATATCATGAAAACATACCAAGTAGTTAATGTATATTATAGAAATATGATCAAAAGATTAATATTTTATGATTGGAATAACTTTTACTAAATTCGTAAGGTGATCTACTACATACCAAATAGTATTATGTCCCTCATTGATTTTGTTGTTTCTGATAAAAAAAATATATGGTGATGTTTCCCTATTTTCATTGTGGTATGTGCAACGGTTGTAATAACCGATTAGAATACTATTTCTCTTTCACAAAATAATGACATATAAATCACTATGATACATACAATTCAATATCCCCCTTCATGTTTTCACAACATAAATAATCTTTTAGATCATTGTACATTTTAGTACATCCAATATGAATAAAAAATAATGAATAATAAATATAATCAAATAGCTTATTCATAATGACTATTATATATGGGAAAAAATGGTTTCTAAACCATATATTTCCATAAAATTCAAGGATGAACATAGGGATATTTCCAACCTTATTTTTTAGTTCTACATCATCAATTTGTGCCTCTTGAATCATTATCAAGATAGATTGTTGAGAACTCATTTAAAAAATATATGATTTTCCCCATTCCCTCAAGTCATATAGATCAATATATTTCATATAAAAAAAATAGTTTATCTCTTATTATCATCATCATAGATATGCTGTCATGGTCTATTAAAATTGAATTTTCAGCCACCGTGTTTACTTTCCCATAGTTTCATGTATTGACAATTAATAATATTTAATAAAATATATACATATTCTCTATCATGGATTTTACACTTTTTTAATGAATATATACTTCAAAATTTATGATCAATTTATATATAACACCATTCACCGTATAGTTAATTCCTCCATATAATTAATTAAAAAATAACACATGTAAATCTAAATCAAGATTTAGGTAAACATTCGCATGATACATCAAATTTTTAGAGGTATAATATATCACGATATATTTATGAATGTAGAAAAATCACCATCCCAATATATATGTATCTTCATAGTTCAAAAACACTTATTCGACTATAGTGTAGTACAAGTATAGGTGTGAGGTCATGACCCCTCGATCCAAAGATACCCCTACATGGATGGTGGTGAAGGAAGGAAGATAATGACCCTCTGAGTCCCACATCTAGTAGACCATGAATCAGGGTCTAGAACCATGTTAATAAGGTTCTAAAAATATGGGAGGCATTACCATCTATCAGTAACAAATTATAAAGTGATATAATATATAAACCAAATTTAACTCTATTACATAATATAACTTTACTTCTTATCCAATAATGCATGTGTAAATAAAAAAAATCAGCAAAAAGTCTCCAAGGGAAATAAATAAAACTAAGCAGTGAAATATCAATTATCCCAATTTCTTACCTAGAAATGACTAGAATGGTCCCTAAAATTGTACTGGAAACATTAAAACCATTTTATTCAAATATGGAGAGAATAAAAATATACAGAGTATGAAAACCATAGTCTCTCGTGCACATGTGAGGGAAGAAAACTATTGCACATGTGAAAAATCAAAATAAATGAACGACACCTATAAAGTTATACTAACCATCTCCAAATCACCAAGGCATGATCATTAAATAACACATTCAATGTAATACAATATAAAGTAATAAAATTGTTAATATCATGTCCAACAAAACATTCCCATTTAATAACCGATCTCAAACCAAAATGGTAGATAAACTAGTGCTCACATATCTCACGAATATACCATATCACTTACCACATGCACACACCATGTCCACACACAACAACACATCCCAATGATACACACAAGGTCCACACACAACAGCACATCCCACCCGCTCACACCTGCGCCACGCACCACAACACATCATGCATACACACTCTTCCGCCACACACCACAGGACATTACATCACATTATGTCACATATGAACTCATAACAATGAATATTAGGTCACTAAATCACAAATAACCTAGAAAAAATCTGTTACGTCAACACACAATTCATCCCAATGACACTAGGAACACTACATAAAAACACACCTAAAGATGCTTGGTCCATCATTTCTTGGATAAAGGATCATAGAATAGGTGGTGTCCAACCATCCATCCTCCCATCATGATTTTGGAAAAGAACCCCCCCCCCCCCCCTGTGTGACCTTATGGGTGTTCAACACATAGTTCTCATCATGGGTGTTGTGTAAATAAAAGTCACAGGGAACATACATGTATATATTAATAGAATTGAATAGTCAAGAACAACCAATGGGTTCTCATAAAAAACAACCAAATCACAACACCACCACTTTTTCTTCAACCCATCAACGCATTTATTTGTATCAAAAATTGTAATTTCATAAGACGAAGAGCCCTAATAATCTATTGCGGAATCAAATTTCCTCTATATTTAATACACATTGATTTTATTATTTATCATCAGCCATAGTTAATCATGAAACCAATCATTAAATTTTCCAATGGATAATTTCCATCCAATTAACCAATTAAAACAATGGAATATTAATCATTATTTAACATTAAGTTATTATATCACTGCTTTTGAATATAAGAGAAATCAACCATATTAAAAAATAAACTAGTTATCTGCAACAATCTTGCTTCGTCGCCCCACAGGCATGGCTGAAAAACTACATTTCACCAAAACACCCTTAAAATCCCACATCATCATCCCACAAGCATCTCAAAACAACCCAAACACATATAAATTTCGTTACTTATTTAAAAATGGGAATTTATCACATTACCCGATATTTCAGTGATTATATCACACGAATAAAAATCCAATGGAAACAAATTTATTATTGATATATAATTAGTTAGATAATTTCCCTTTTTATACTGATATCAAAACAATCACAAAACTAACAAATAAAAAAATAAATATATCCATAAAAATTCCCTCAAAAACCGTAATTTTTAGTGGGGAATCTAACCCATTTGATACATAATATAACTATGAAAATAAAGTGGTTAAAACAAGAAAATAAACCACTTTACCTTTCAACTACAATTAAATAAAATCATTATCTATAATTAACCCATAACAACCATAACCTATATGTGTGAATAAGAAAGCCCCACCAACATGATATTCAATATAGAGATATAAGGGAAACCCTACCTAAAATAATCTTTTCATACATAATGTGCATCATAAGATGATGATTAATGGAAGGAAACATGTGATAATAAGTGCATAAATCATCAAGTATAGAAGATTGGAATACAAGGATCAATCACCGTCAAATAGAATCTCCATAATGCTAAATGGGAAGGTTGTCAGATGCCTGGAATGAGAGAAGAGCTGCTAGCCATTGGGTTTGGAGGAAAATAGGATGGATGAAGCCCATAATAATGTACAGTGTCATGGAATTACATGATGTTTAATCCCTTTTTGTGTCATGTAACTCAAAGATTCTAGGGAGCAGTGAAAATTGAATCTCCATTTTATTATTTAACAAAAAAACTAAACATCGTGAACAAGACCTAGATAATCTATGAAACCAACTTTTGCACCCTGTAATACACGTAAACAGTGTGTATTTCATGTAGAAGTTATTTTGAACCTCCATCTCTAATAGAAAATTCCCAGATCCTCCCTCGAGCACCTCCAACACTCAAAACCGGCAATGTAATGCACTAGGAAGGCACAAAACATTACATAATATTATTCTCGAATGATTTTATCCATCAATAATCCAAATCCAAGACCAAAAAGAAAAGGTTTTGAACAACCACCTCGCATGATACCTCTCAATGATCTCATTATACCTCAAAATCTTCCACCATCCAAACACGACAACCGAAATGGACAAAAAAACACAATGCACAACCACATGATGCTTCCTATCACACAACCAGACTTCCACAAATCCATCATAAAACAAATGCGATTCACTATTCCAAAGACATGAATTATGGAATCCCATCTTACATGTCAATATACTACATGCTCTTGGCAGTACTAAGTCAGTCACAGAGGTTTAATCGTATCATAGTTCTTGTGTATCAATTAGGAATATTGGCATACCCTTTACATATGTTAGGAATTTATATGACCTCATAACACACACATCACAAACCATGGAAACTATCTCACCTCATAAAAAAACAATTTCTCAAACATCAAACCACTAGGAAATAAAAAGGATGGTAAAAAATAAAAACCACTCATGGTACTGGTCATGAATATGTTTTTCTATCTCCCATGTACTCTCCTCCAGCACCCCATGCCTCGAAAACACATGAACCAATGAAATGGATCATCAATATAGATCCTACTCTAAGAAATCACAAATATCTATAGGATGATCCATAAAAATTGTGCCAACATTGATATCCATCATTCCCAAGTCAATGAAAATGGTTTCATCATGAAGATACTAAAGACGTTACGAGATGCAGAATAAATAGGGTATCCTCTCCAATAATGTTGAATATTCCAACGAGTATTCCACTTCACAAACTCACCCCAACACCAAAGGTACCAACAAACATGGGATAAAGAACACTCTTCATGTCAAACATCCATTTCAAATGTCTAGTGGAATCCATTAAGAACATGTGTTTTCCAACATCAAACTCCAATGTCCTCCTTCTTCGATCCATATAAGGATTCTTCGATTGTGTACAACATTCATCCTCTCATGAAAAAGCTAAAAATTCTATATTTTTCTTCACACCACATCATGACCATGAAATGATATCTCCCCAAACTATTTCCAATACAATGGATAATGAAATGGTCCCCTCATACAAATCCTCAAAAGGAGACATGCCAATTTAATAGTGATAACCACTATTATAAGAAAACACTACGAATTAAAAGTGTTCTACCCATGATCCACCACTATTCAAGATGCATTCCTACATCATATCCACCAATATATAAATATTTTGTTCTGTCTTCCAATCTATCTGATGGTGGAAAGAAGTGCTCATGCGTAACTGAGTACTAAAAGAATGATACAATCCCCTCCATACATGTGAGGTAAAAAATGTATCCCAATCCACGACAATGGACCTTTAAACTCCATGAAACCACACCACCACATCCATATACCTATTTGAAAATCCAGACAATGTTTCTGACTCTTTAGTCTCTATTAATTGGTCTAATTTCTTCAACTGATACAATATCTCCCATATATCATCACAACCTCCATGTGTTATGGGTATCCCTATGAAAAACTCCTTTGAGATGTCTTCCCATATCAACTTAGGAACATCTGAGGGATAAATCAATCCATTAGGAACAAGATTCTCATAATTTACTTGCTTGAAATCCATGCACTTCTCAAAAACTCTTCCACTTCCCATTTAACCCTCAACCACCAAAAAAGCACCCTCAAGCCAACTTATTCCATGGTAATTCTAGGGTTTACTTCCAAAGGTTTGATATAAAACTGAGGAATAAATGCCTTTCCCATTTCTTTCGGAACAATAATCCTTCTTTGAAACAAAATCTTATTAGGACTATCCCTTATCCATTCCTCTAGAAAATCAAATTGGGAAATAAAATCAAACAAAAACTTTACATTTGAGTCTCCCCATCAAGGCTCCTCCACTTACTGTATCAGAGAGGACATCATTGTATTCTTGAACATGAAACATTACCCACAATACAACCTTGCATTCAAGTTCAAGGCTATCAATTCCACCATTTCACTCTAAATATCCATAGAATCTCTAATGACACCCTTTTACAACTTCCTTATAAAATCAACGGACAAAATATTTCATTTTATGATATTTTGGAGATCTAAAAAACATTATCTAGAAGAAAACATTATCCATCTGTTTTGTCATAGAGATAGATCATGCTATAAAAATACATCCATGAAATATTATGATTCATGAAGTACACAAACCAATCCCTAATGATATATTATTTCCAAAATTTTAGCAAAAACACAACATATGATATCTCTGAATCATACTTTGAATTGTTAAATTCATGGGCAGTAACTACCTAGTCCCATAAGACATCACAGCTTTTTTATGCATTAAGAAACACACTAAACCTATATGTGATCGATAAAAAAAACATCAATCATTTACCCTTCCTCTATAAAATTAACCTCTAGAGCGCTGACTAACTTAGCCTTCAGGTAATCAAATGATTCTGGGAACTATTTAATCTGCAAAAAAGATTCTTAATTATTGGTTAACATATTCCAAATGTCTAAATATAAATATAATTTGTGTTCAAACCTCCAATGATATAATGTGATACAAATAAAACTATGGTCCTCTACCGTGTTATTAAGTGACACCAAATAAACATATACTTCACCCAAAGACATGTCTGATACCACACACTAATGAGACACCACATTCCCATGTAAATGAACATCTCCTGTCCAAAAAAACTCACTTGGAAAACATTCAATATATCTTGTGTCATTGAATAAATTGAATAAATTTTCTTAGTTGATCACTACGATCATTCTATGACATCGAGTAGATTAATATACCACTATTTAATATGATGATGAAACGATCCTAGAACTCATGGAACCCAATGTTCATACTCTCCATGAACACAACTGTTTTTTCATAACACTGAATGAAATGAATATAAACTCAAAGTGCCCATACTTTCATCTGAATTCCGTCTTTAGGATATCACACCCATAACCTTAACGGGTGATATCAGGAATGTAACACTCCAAGCTTCCATGGTACACTCCTATTTGAATAATGGATCAGCGTGTGTTGTATGCAACCTCGAGTTCTAACACACTACTACCAATAAAAGTAGTAGTTATGAATAGTAATACGGACTTTTTGAAATTTAATAAACTTTATCATTCAAAATGGACTTCATTTTTGAATTCAGACTATCGAATTTATCCTAGGGTGAAATTTTGGAACTTTTCGGATGACATTTATATTTTTATGAATAGTGAAAATTACTAAATTTTAATTAAAAACAACTTTTTTAATCAAAATAATTAATAGTGATAAATTATTATATTGAGTGGTTTTAAAGTATAATTAGAATATAATTTTACCATTTTATCCAATGGTGGTCATTAGAATTAACTTCACTTTTAAATTGGACATAAATAATTGTCAATCTTTTGATTGATATTGTTTCTTAAAAACATGCTATTTGTTTTGACAACGGGAATTAATTATATAATTAATTAATGAAACTTATATGTTTGGATTTTTTTAAAATAGACAACATTTTTGAATTCAGAATATCAATTATAGCTTAGGGTGAATTTTTGGTATTTTTTTGAAAAACATAAAATTTTGATGAATAGTGAAACCATAAAGTGGTAGTTAAAAAACAAATTTTTCGTTTAATTGAAACATTACCACTTATGTGAATTGATTTTCAAAAATCCGACATAAATTTTTTTCATTAATATGTAATGTTTTTTTCAATGGGATTAAAATAATTTTTGGTGAATAATATATTTTAAGTTCTATTAATCGCGATTAAAGGTAATTAGTGTAACTTAAGGTAAATATAATGTTATAAAAATATGAAATTACCATTAAAATTATCCTAACATTATTGGGTGAGTCATGGCCGGCCAAGAAAATCCATGGGTCATCTTGGGGACCCCATGGAGCCACTTGGGTAAGAAAATGACATTAATAACTTTTTATTTAAAGTAAAAATAAAATTGTCACAAACATGTGTTTTTTTTACAAAAACAATTATTACATGGGGTTCTATAAGTTAAAATTTTTTACTATAAATATTCATTGGAAATATAAAAAGATTTCATACATCATGGTAATTTTATTATAATTTTTAGACCTTAAATAAATTAAATTTTTTTATGACACAATGATGATGCATCGATTACCTCATTAATTAACAATTTAAATAAAATGAAATGATAATTTAAATCTAAGACTTACACTTGTCAAAAAACTATTGTATGAGTATATTTAGAACCCTTATAACCTTATACTTGAAATATATCATTGTGGGACCTTTAAAATACAAAAATCTTTCATAATAATGTAACATTTCATTACATTCCAAGAGTGCCCCTCTTCTCCTCTTATAAAAGGCCCCCACCACTACCACCTTATTCACACCATCTAGCCATTTGGCTCGGCCAAAATCTGCCCAAATACTCTATAAAATTCGCTCTATTACTCCTAGAATCCTCACTTTGGGCATAATTCTTCATAAGGAAGCCTTTGGATCATATCAAAAAAAGTTACCCGATTTTAAGTTAATGTCTTCTCTTATGTTATTTTGTTTTATTTTGCTTCTCCAACCCCTTAAACTCATTTTATTCCTTTGTTTTGTAACAAAACCAGTATCTCCATTATACTAGGATGTTTTTATGAGAAGTATTTGATTTAATCTTACACACACCTTCGTCTAATGGTTAAAGAACATATTGTTTCTATGGTTGGCGAATTTCTGCCTCACGAAACAATGATTGTTCAATCTGCTTTTAACACCTCTCATTATGGCCATTAAGATGTCACTATATTTATATATGATATATATTATGTTTATGTTTTCCTTATTCTTCTGTATTTCTCATTTATGGCTTAACTTTATGATTTCCATTTTGGGTAAACACGATAATTTCATTCCATTAAATATGAAATAGAAATGAAAGTAGCATTCATGCGTACGTACGACTTACCGTCTCCATGAACGACACATTTCATTTCTTACCTCTAAATGTAATGTAATATTATAAATGAATGTATATATGGGATATATATGATATATATGATATCTACATCCTGAATATAATTCTGGATATAATGGATATTTTACCCCATGATCAACTTGTAATTATAAGAAGTTTATTTTTGACTCAAGTACCAAAGATCGACAAAACAACCTTAATTAACTTATATAATTACGTAATGTCTATAACATGGTAATAAGTGATATAAAAGTAATAATGAACTTGAAAAAGTTTCTTAATAAATTATAAATTAACTATAGTTTATTATTCAGGAGGTTAATGAATGATCGAGTAAAGTTGGACATGAGGTAAGGGAACTTTTTAACCCAATTCTCATTCTTTGGGTTGAACTTATCATTCTTATTTATGTTGTTCATTGATTATGTGACAAATATATTATCATGTATTTATATTTTCATTATGTGAGCTTATAGTGAATACACATGAGCGATCTATTTTATTTACAAAATGATCTTCGTAAGGGACTTTGTCCCAATCTCCTTTCATTGAGGCGTACTTTATTTTATACACAACATTATTTTATACGGTGTAAAAACCCCTTTGAAATTTACATTTATTCAAAAGGAATATTTTTTATAAGAAGCATTTTACTAAATGACAAAATGGTATGTTTTGTCTTACGAATGTAGCGAAAACGACTTCTCTGCCGCCGTGACCATTATTTGAGTTTCGGCTTCCTCTACAAGCCATAACGTTTTTGAAATGAAAAATAAATACCATGATTTACTTTTATTTTATTTTGGTATTGAAAATTGTTTTATTATATCAATGTGTTGTATTGATATCTTGTGATTTAAAGGTGAAAATGATATGTTTCCTTTATGCATGTTTTATGTGATACGATTATGTTATGGTTTATGATATGTTTCAACCTGTTCATATGAGGAATGCATTGGACTTAATAAGTGACTGGTGTAGCCCGCTATAGCTCCTCGATGCATGGGCAGGTATAATGAGACAAACAAGTGTCTTGGCACGAGGCCTTGACAAAATCTTATTTGTAGTCTTGGTACGAGGCCTTGGCTACGTGGTTATGATAGTCTGGCATTATGCATTCCATCATTATGAAAGTGGTTATTGATATTTCATGTGATTATTCGACCAGTAGAATATCCATGTGAATAATTAAATTGCATTATTTCATTTTAATTTTCTATATTATATTGAAGTTCATTTTTAAAAGGCTTTTTTTAGTTATAAATTTCCTTAAATGTTTATGTTTATTTATGGATGAATCCGCTATATTGTTATCCTTACTGAGCATCTGAGCTCACCCATTTCAATGTTTTAATTTTTTCAGGATGTGAAGAAGTATTTTATGAATGAAATGAAGGTATAATATGAAGGGATATGAAGACAAGATGTTTTTGTTGTTTTGTATTACTTTATGATGTAATGTAAAACTTATGAATGTATCTAAGGTTTGAAGGCTACTAAACTAATCGGTCTTTCGAGACTTGATCTTTGTGATCATTCCAATGTTACGCAATAACGCACTGAATCTGGGTAACTGGGATCGGGGTGTTACAGTTTGTATCAGAGGAAGTTTAGTACTAACCGTGGAAGCTATATTTAGATAAACTCTGATTAATGAACATATACCTAAGATATAATTTCAGGAATAGTATAGAAGAACTTCCTAAAATTTGGTATTATAGAGATTTTGTGAGTTTTCTGAGAAATACATCCCTATCGAGAAACGAGTAGGTAGAGGAGTCTCTTGCATCGTTGTACCTAGTGGTAAAACTTCAAAACACCACTTTGAGCTAGACTCAAACGGGAAATAGTGCACGTCAACGGGCCTTGCTGCACGCTTGGTTACGGCACACCCGAGGGATATGCTCAAGATAATTCTCATTTTCTTTATAAACCACTGTGAAGGGTTATGAGTATATACTTCCCCAAAGAAATTTTTTTTATGATTATGGATTATATCCATAAATAGTTAAATTTATGTTAAGTGTTTTGCAGGTTTGTTATTATGTATTTTGATTCATAAACTAACCGTGTTTATGAAATTGTTTAGAAATGGAACCTAGTGGAAGGAATGGAAACTGTATCAATGCACGCACTCCATGTAGGGATTTACCTCCTGCTGAAGATAATTATAATGGATATGGTGATAGAACTGGTGGTGATCAGTTTATCACCATACTGGGAAAACACACTCAGGTTATGAATAATAACCTTACTCGTATGAAGCACCTTGATCCACAATGTGGAGGATCAATGTTAAATCGCTTAATGAGGCAACAACCGTTAACATTTAATAGGGGTACAAATCCCTTAGTAGCTGAGCAATGGATAAAATCCTTAGAGAAAATATTCCATTCCTTGGGGAGTAACGAAAGGGAGAAGGTTATCATGGCAGTTTACTGCCTCACTGGAGATGCCGATCAATGGTGGTCGCTGATTCAAAACACAAAGGAAGATAAAGAAGTACCAAGTATGGAATGGAGAGAGATTATGGAAATTTTCTTAGAAAAATACTTTCCACATGACCATCGAGTAGATATGGAAAGGAAATTTCTGAGTCTGAGGCAAAATGAGGATGAGAATGTCGCAAAGCATGAGTATAACTTTACAAGGATAGCAAGACATGGTGGAGATTATATACGTAACACAAGAAGTAATATTGACAATTTCTTTGATGGGTTAGAACCATTTATCCATCGAGATTTAGTATCACAATCTTTCTCAACATACGAAGATATAGTCTCGTGTGCTATCAAGACAGAAAAGGAATTCTCCATGTCTTATGACAACAAAGTAAAGAAAGAGAAGAAGAGAATGGTGGAACAAGAGGTAGATAAAGGGAAAAAGGGAAAGATGGATTTTCCATTATGCAATAATTGTGGGAAGAATCACCCTGGTACTTGCCTAAAAGGAATGTGATATTGTTATAAATGTGGAGAAAAAGGTCACCAGGCACGTGATTGCAAGGGAAAGAAAGAGGCTGTAAATGTTGAATGCTACAATTGTAGGGAAATGTGGAATTATGCAAATGAATGTGCTAAGAGTCAGGGATACTTACCTCAGAAAAGGCCAAAAAATCAAGGCCAATGTTATGCTGTTACTACAGTTGAATTGGAATAATTATTTTATTTGTGTTTTTGGACTCAAGAACTATATTATGGTTATAAAAATAATGTGATATATATAAGGATTATAATGTAGTACTTTTTTTCATTAAGGTTTCAATATGATGAAGGTAATCATATTTTTTGCATGTGACAATAAGAGAAACTTTATTTGTTTGGGGAATCTGATGTTACAATTGATTTCAGAATTTAGAGACCTTTTAGAGAAATTATGGACATAGGTATTTTGGATAACAATAAAGGTTGTTATGGATTAATTTGAACTTTGGAAATTATTGTTTAAGGTTAAAAAAATTAGGAAGATTATTTTTGGAATATTATAATACTATAATTTTTGGAAAAGGACAACCTGCAGGTTGGGGGATAACCCGTCATATCGGACAAAGCTGTAGGAATCGAACCCACAACCATAGTGCGATAGGCCTTTATTACCTACAACTAGCCTACAGGAAGTCCCTGGTTATTACAAAAAAGTTTTCAAAATCTAATTGGTATGTTTTATATTTGGAACCTAATACAATTATGATAAATAGAATATTTTTGAGTTCTATTACCTTTTGGAGTGAATGATGGTTTTTTGGTAAAAATTTATTAAATAATGAAAGTCTACATGAAAAGTAAGTATATTTCCTTATGTTCTTTGTAAATCTCATAAATAAATTCCTCAACTTTATTAAAGTTATCTTAAAACAAAAATGTTGTCGGTTAACTTTTCCAAATGAGGATTCAATGATAATTTAACCAATCACATGTTAGTGATTTTCTTGTGGTTAAAATTCTCCAAATCCTATTTTCTACAACTCTCCATCAGACCTTGATGGTTTGTTTTTCCTCCATAACCATATTTTCATAGAATCCTAGTATGGGCTATCTCGGGTGACCTTTGTACTTCTCTTTATTTATTTTAATGTTATATTTTTATTAACCTTATTTCCGATGTGGGTTTTCCACAAAGGTATTTTCTATTTTCAACCTTTTATTTTCAAAGAAAAATTTTAAATTGAGAGGACACAATTTATTGAGGGAGAGGAGAATTTAACACCCCATGCTTACATGGTATGCTCCTCTTTGAATAATAGGGCAGCGTGTGTTGTACGCAACCTCTAGTTCTAACATACTGCAACCAATAAACTTAGTAGTTATGAATAGTAATACCCACTTTTTGAAATTTTATAAATTTTATCATTCAAAATGGACATCACTTTTGGATTTGGAATATCTAATTTAGCCTAGGTTGATATTTTGGATCTTTTCGGATAACATTTATATTTTGATAAATAGTGAAAATTACTAAATTTTAATTAAAAAAAACTTTTTTAATCAAAATAATTAATAGTGATAAATTATTATATTGAGTGGTTTTAAATTATAATTAGAAAAGAATTTTACCATTTTATCCAATGGTGGTCATTAGAATTAACTTCACTTTGAAATTAGACATAAACAATTGTCAATCGTTTGATTTATATTGTTTCTTAAAAACACGCTATTTGTTTTGACAACAAAAATTAATTATAAAATTAATTAATGCAACTTATATGTTTTGAATTTTTTAAAATAGACACCACTTTTGAATTCAGAATATCAATTATAGCTTAGTGTGAATTTTTGGTATGTTTTTGAAAAACTTATATTTTTTATGAATAGTGAAACCACTATGTGGTAGTTAAAAAACTAATTTTTCGTTTAAATGAAACATTACCACTTCTGTGAATTGAATTTCAAATATCTGACATACATGGTTGTCATTAAGTGGTAAAATGTGGTTTAAATGGATGAAAATTTTTTGGTGAATAGTAACTTTTAAGTTCTATTAATCCCAATTACAGGTAATTAGTGTAACTTAAGGTAAATATAATGTTATAATAATATGCAATTACCTTTACACTTTTACTACCCATATTTGGTGTGTCATGGCCATCCATGACAATCCATGGGTCAACTTGGGGACCCCATGGCGCCAATTGGGTAAGAAAATGACATTAATAGCTTTTTATTTAAAGTAAAAATAAAATTGTCACAAACATGTGTTGTTTTACTAAAAAAATTATTACAAGGGGTTATATAAGTTAACTTTTTATACTATAAATACTCGTTGGAAAGTTAACAATATTTCTGACTTCATGGTAATTTTTTTTTAATTTTTAGACATTAAATAAATTAAAATTTTTTATGACACAATGATGATGCATCGATTACCTCATTAATTAATGATTTAAATAAAATGAAAAGATAATGTAAAATCAAAGACTTAAACTTGTCAAAAACCTACTGGATGAGTATATTTAGAACCCTTATAACCTTATCCTCTAAATATATCATTGTGGGACCTTTAAAATTCGAAAAGCATTTCATAATAATGTAACATTTCATTACTTTCCAAGAGTGCCCCTCTTCTCCTCTTATAAAAGGCCACCACCACTACCACCTTATTCACACCTTCTTGCCATTTTTATCAGCCAAAATATTCCAAAATACACTATCAACTTCACTTTCTTACTCCTAGAAGCCTCACTTTGGGCATAATTCTTCCCAAGAAATTCTTTGGCTCAAATCAAAAAAGAGTTACCTGATTTTAAGGAAATGTCTTCTCCTATGTTATTTTATTTTATTTTGCTTCTCCAACCCCTTAAACTCATTTTATTCCTTTCTATTGTAACAAAACCATTATCTTCATTATACTAGGATGTTGTTATGAGAAATATTTGATTTACACATACACACACCTTCGCCTAAAGGTTATAGAACATACTGTTTCTGTGGTTGGTTAATTTCTGAATCACGAAACGATGACTATTCAATCTTCTTTTAACACCTCTCATGGTGGCCATTAAGATGTCACTATATTTATATATGATATATATTATATTTATGCTTTCCTTATTCTTCTTTATTTCTCATTTATTGCATACCTTTATGATTTCCATTATGGGTAAACACGATAATTTCATTTCAGGAAGTGCGGACTACCGCCCCCTCAATGTGATTTGAATCGTTAATGCCATATGTGTGATGTATACAGGATGGAGTATATTATATTATATATGATATTATACTGTAATTATAATATACCTTTATATCATTGTTATTTCATTCCATTAAATATGAAATAGAAAAGAAAGGTGTGTTCATGTGTACGTACGGCTTACCATCTCAATGAACGGTGCATTTCATTTCTTAACTCTAAATGTTATGTAATAATATAAATGGATGTATATACTGGATATATATGATATATATGATATCTAATTCATGAATATAATTCAGGATATAATGGATATTTTACCACATGAACAACTTGTAATTATAAAAGTTTATTTTTGACTCAAGTACCAAAGATCTACAAAACGACCGTTATTAACTTAAATAATTACATAATGTTAATGACATGGTAATAAGTGATATAAAAGGAATAATTTACTTGAAAAAGTTTCTTAAGAAAGTATAAATTAACACTAGTTTATTATTCCGGAGGTTAAAGAACGATCGAGTGAAGTTGGATACGAAGTAAGGGTACATCATAACCCAATTCCCATTCTTTGGGTTGAACATATCTTTATTATTTATGTTCTTCTTTGATTATGTGCGAAATAAATTTTTATATCTTATCATGTATTTATAGTTTCTTTATGTGAGCTTATAGTGAATACTCATGAGCGATCTATTTTATTTACAAAATGATCATGGCTGGGGACTTCGTCTCAATCTCCTTTAATTGAGGCATACATTGTTTTATAGACAACTTTATTTTATATGGTGTATAAACCACTTTTACTTTTAAATTTATTCAAAAGGAAACTTTTTTATATGAAGCGTTTTACTAAATGACAAAAGGGTATGTTTTTTCTTACGTATGCGGTGAAAATGGCTTCTCTGCCGCTGTGACCATTATTTGAGTTTCGGCTACCTATACAAGCCATAACTTTTTCTAAATGAATAATAAATACCATGTTTTTATTTTATTTTATTTTGGTATTGAAAATGGTTTTATTATATCAATGTGTTCTATTGATATCTTGTGATTGAAAGGTGAAAATTTTATGGTTCTTTTATGCTTGTTTTATGTGATACAATTATGTTATGGTTTATGATATGTTTAAACATGTTCATATGAGGAATGCATTGGACTTAATAAGTGACTGGTGGAGCCCGGTATAGTTCCTCGATGCATCGGCTGGTCTCATGAGACAAACTAGTGTCTTGTCACAAGGCGTTGACAAAATCATATTTGTAGTCTTGTCATGAGTCCTTGGCTATGTGGTTATGATAGTCTGCATTTAGGCATTCTATCATTATGAAAGTGGTTATTGATATTGCATGTGATTATTCGACCAGTAGAATATCCATGTGAATAAGTAAAGGGAATTTTTTCATTTTATTTTTCCATATTATGCTGAAGTTCATGTTTAAAAGGGTTTTGTTTAGTTATACATTGCCTTAAATGTTTATGTTTATTTATAAAAGCATCCACTATATTGTTATCCTTACTGAGCATCAGAGCTCACCCCTTTCAATGTTTTAATTTTTTCAGGATGTGAGGAAGTATTTTATGAATGACCTGAAGGGATAATATGAGGGGATATTAAGATAATATGTTGTTGTAGTTTTGTATTACTTTATGATGTAATTTAAAACATATGAATGTATCTAGTTTTTCAAGTCTACTAAACTAATCGGTCTCTCGAGACATGATCTTTGTGATTTTGCCAATGTTACGCAATAATGCACCGACTCTGGCTAACTGGGGTCGGGCATTAAAATTTACATAGATAGATCCTAGAGATAAAATTCAACCCTCTAATCTGTTCTAAATGATATTATATCCTTAGAAGAGGGTAAATTTTTTTCCCTTCACCTAATTCAACCTCTAATATTCTATGCAAAACCTCAGAGTATTCATCACCTTCCTTGAAAACAACACTAGAGAACCCTACGAAGACAAAATAGGTAGGATAACCCCTTTCATCCTTAGATCATCTTTCTAAATCCTCTAATCCCACATCATATAAAGCACCATTCTGTAGGGATCCATCAAAATCCGAGATGCATGAGGATTCTTGTCTATCCTAAACTCAAAGTCACACTAGTGTGGTACTGTAAAAAACTCATTGGGGGAAAACATCCAGAAATTCATAGACAATATTGGGAGTCTTCTCTACCATAGAAAGCACTTTCTTCATAGATATCTCATCCCTCAATTAATTAATGGACTCATGATGTATTTTTACCACATGAATTCTCCATGCACCGATGAAAAATACATGCTAGACCTTCATATTTGAGAACACGATTCTCCATTGATAAAATCCTTCAAAAACAACTAAAAAATACAACCAATATATTCCATGAATGAAATTTTATTAAGTCATCTATAGAAATATAATATCCCATTAGACTGATATGGCCCCATCATCAGCCCACACTCCTATCACATATCAAAAAAGCTAGTCAAGCCTCTGACTAGAATAGCAAACACAAGCAGTATTGGAAGCCTCTCTACATATAGTCCTAGATAATGGTCTAGATAGGGTGGAACAAAGGAGTTAAAACCTCTCTAATCTAACAAGGAACAGACAAAAGTAATAAAAAAACTGATCATACCTCTGACGATCTCTGGACCATCTGGAACTTCTGCCTCTACTATGTGCAACTGACCCCACCCAAATCTTCAACATCTATAATGATGACCACCACCACTAACAAGATCAGGTCATGGTCCCTATTCACAAGGAACTTCATGAGGCTAGACTCTACACAATTTATATCCCCTCGACAAAGTATATTCCAACACCCCCTACTACTGAAATGGCCTCATGGGAAACTACTACCGAGGCTTTCATTGATCCTTTCCACCTCCACATAACTGAGCTCAAGTTACCACATGGAACTGGCCCTAAAGATAGATGTGAACCCCAAAGAAGAAACACATCATCCTCAGCCTAAGAAGAATGGTATGAGAACGAGAAGGTTATTATGGTTTCTATCGAGCTCAGCTCTCGACTGGTCAAAACTTCAAATTCCCAATTTCATGAGACCTTCCACTGACTAATCTCCCCCTCAATAAATCCTTATATTTCTATTCTCGTTACTATCATCCTTATGAGTTCATTTTCCTAATCACATATACCATATTCTAAAAGACTATGTATGTTGGAAACGTACAAGGAGTAACTGCATACTGGATAGAAGTATTTAGTTCCTCCTCTAGATGCCTCAAAATCGACTCCTCGTCTAGACAATGATTTGGGAAAAAATAAAAAGGTTCCATAAAATTGATTCCCAACCCTCAAATCCATATTCCCCCAAGTGAAGTGTAATAACCTCATACCTACTCACTACATTAAAGATTGATTATAGGTACACTACCTGGAAGTTCTTCTGGAATTCAACCCATGAAGCATTTACATACCTCTTTTATCCAATGTAAAAATAATCCAACTAATGTGAAACAACTCAAATGTGACTAAGTACCAAAATAATCCTATAATCCTTTAGGTATTTGATCAAAGATCAATAAGTCTCCACATCCTCTAGACAATACTCCATCTCCATATCACAAACACTCCCCACAAAAATATGTAAATCATACCCTTGAAAAGTATATAACCTTCTATACCACTAATCATAATCCTGAACTAGATCAACCCTCCCTCGATCAACGATGTCGGCCTATGGAACCAAAACTTTATAAGACCCAAGAAGACGATTACCAGGTGCCATATATATAAAAAAAGGTGTTCCAAAGACTGGTAGAATTTAATTTATTTATGATATATTTTAATTAACCTTAATAAATGAAACTCATTTTTCCCTTTTGACATTCCCTAAACAACCTAATTAAAAGAAGAACACAAGTAAGTATGACACATGTACCTCTCTTGGGTATATACACTACAAGTAATCCCATCAGACATGGTCATTCAATATGCTCAGATTCTATGCACATGATCATGGGGGCCCTAAAAATACTCTTTTTTAGACAGTCTCCCTAGCCTATGTCATCACCCATGATCACTAGGTATTATTTCTATACCAACTCTTGCATTTTTCACCAAGCCAAGCATTGAACTCCACCATATATCATTAATATTACCTCAAATACCACTCTGTCTTGACCCCCTTTGTCCAAAGATACCCCTCTTGGGATGATAGTGACTAAAGGGAGATAATGAACCCTGATTCCCAACACCAGTAAGCCATGTGAAAGTTACTACTAATGATGCCATAAGGATCTCGCAATATGGGAGGAAATAACCATTATTAGTACATAAGATATGGATATTAAAGGAATCATCTAAAACAAAATCTATTACAGAATATAAATAATCCAAAGTCATCCCATATTTCATGTGTAAATAGAAAAAATACAGTAAAACGTACCATTGGTAAAACCCCAAATTAAAACTATGTTGAGAAACATCAACTATCCCAAGGTCTCAATTTTAAATGCCCAATACGATCCCAGAAATCCTCTTGAAAACATGAAAATAGTTATATAGATATAGGTTGTGTATAAAAATATAATTAGTAGGTACACCAATGACTCACATGCACATGTAAGGGAGGCATACTAATGCACCTATGGGAAAATAGTAGAAACAATCAGAACCTATAAGGGTAGAGTAACCATCTCATCCTCACAAATACATGATCCATAAATAACTTAAGCCAAATTAAATAGTATAATGTAATAAAATCCATGATATGGTACCCCTCACCACATTCTCAAGATGGATGAATGGTATGAGATCACGTCCATGAGCTTATATCATGATGGGTATTTGGGATCTAGTCGACACCCATACAGGAACACAAATATTTTAGATGAGGGGCTAGGTATCAAATGACTTGTAGCATAGGATTTTTTTGAGCAATGTGATTGTATTAATGATATATTTTATATTTCATGTGTGTTCTTTTGTGGGTTTATGATAGTCAATAAACATGGTGGGTTTGAAGATGATATGGGCTGGCCTCGTTATTTCTGATATTTATCTACCTAATCTAGTAGGGGTGAGATGGATTCCTTATAATCATAATATAGTACCATTCCCTAAGTAGTGTTTCATTGTAATATTTGAACATTCTGTGAGTAAGTTTGTGATGTGATAATGGACCAAGTTGAGTGGGAAGGTTGGGTCATGGTATAATAATATTCATGGATGATGGACCCTATGATGATTGATGAGGTAGTGGGTTAGGATTGAATTATAATATTTTGGCATGATGTTTTAGGTAGTTAGTAAAAGACATAGACAATGCCCACCATGAGTCTTCATGTATGCCATGGGTTTTGACTATGATGGCATTAGGTGAGGCAATTATGAGATTTTGTAATGAATGAAATGAATTTATGATAAGTTATAATAGTGTCCAAGTATGAACATAACGACCTAATGAAAAAAAGTCATAGTAACCATGTTAGAAAATGACATTATTGATCTTGTGTGATATGTTTATTTTTACATTATGGATACAAGTACATGATGGATTGTACTAGGGAAACGTTCTAAGACCCTACTTATATGTTCATTCACACCCTGAACAGTCACATTATTGTGTATATATACCATATTATTAATTTTTCCATATAGATATGTGGATATATAGTGAATTGAAATAGAGAATCTTGTTATGGAGTTGGAGGCAGGGTAATGTAGCTATCAGATTTTAGTAGGTATAATATGTGAATATTTTTCCATTTTTAAATATATTTTAAATGGGATCAGGACAACGAGTGACCTATGAATTCTTTTTATAATCTTGATTATATATATTGTACTTCGTTTGTTTTGGAATTGTGTTATTAATTCATGTGTACTACGATTATAAGAAATGTATCTGTTTGTATAATTTTATGGTTGAATGTTCAAGTGTATGCATTGTTTGATTTTTTATAGTGTTCTTATGGGGATGTAGATTTTCTATATTGTTGTTTTGTAAATCATCAAATATAAGTGGTACATGACACCATTTAAAATGGAGTTTTCTTTATGATTTAAACCACCATTATATAATGATGTTTTTTGGGAGGTAGTTAAAACCACCACTAAATATGCTACACTATGATTTGGTGGTGGTTTTTGTCATTTTAGTGGTGGTTTTGTCATAGAAAAACAATAGGA
This sequence comes from Viscum album, assembly GCA_963277665.1. NCBI lineage: Eukaryota > Viridiplantae > Streptophyta > Magnoliopsida > Santalales > Viscaceae > Viscum > Viscum album. The sequence goes on from OY728128.1 coordinate 476,875,765, forward strand.
TTTGGAGGCGGTTAAAAACACTGCTAAATCCACACTTTTTTTGCCTAGAAAATCACAACTAAATATATGTTCTATATAACATACAATAAATCGATACTAAATGGAATGACTGGCCTGGTGTTGGATACCGACACCATCTTAGGAGTGGATTATTAAAACCATCACATAACCATTTGATGACCATTTAAACTGCCACAAAATCAGAAAAATGATTACCACTAAATGAATATTTTCTTGAAGTTAGATTTCCTATTTTATCTACGAATAAGAGTTTGATAAAGTTGATCATTGTCATTAACCATTGAATTTTAGTAGTGGCCAGCATTATACCTATAATCCTTGAATTTTAACCACTAATGTGTTGGTGGTGAATTCTATGGTACTTTTTCTCCATTACTAGTTAACTTATTCTTCCAACGACATTGGAAATTTGTTTCATGATGAACTTATTTTATACAAAAAAACATTTAAAAATACCCTTCAGACAAATTTCTCAGTTTTTTCAAAATGAAACGAATGAAGTAAATATCATCTACTATTTCCCATGTTTTTTATAATTTCCTTCATATTCCAAAATTAATTTCTTATGAAAACAGTTATAATGATGGATAACTACAATGTCCATCTCAATCATGATACTATATCGAACAATATATCTATAAATAAAAAATTCCCTAATGGGTAACTGCCATCATTATTTTTTTCTATGCCATTTATGAATCGATAAATATTAGTTTTGGGTTTAAAGATATTACAGGAAGTGTAGCTCAATTTTTTTATGTTTTACTAATTTTTAATAATGGATTCATCATCCGTACATTTAAGATCAATGATTTTATTTTCTATATTCATATAATGAATATGAGGAATGTAATTTTTGGAATACAAGAACTTATTCTGATCACACATGAAGGTTTCAATTTATTCTAGTTAAATCATTATCTCTATAAGATTCCACCATTGATGTAATTCTCCTTCCAAATTATATATAACTAAAATAAATATTTCATGTTACTAGATAATAGAAATTATCTATTAAATTATAGCAATCTATTTCTCTGTATCTAATTGACCAACAATACAACTTAATACGTGTGGATGTTTCCACATGAATCACACTTTTTTTATCTTCATGATTCGTAGTTATAGAATTTTTCATAAGAATAAAAATTATTTTATAACATTACAACTCCCATTAAAATGTTTTAGTTGGGAGGATAATAATTTCATTTTACATCACATTTGGAATTAACACCATACATGTTTTTCCTCCCATCGACAAGAACATAAAATAAGAGTGTCATAAAAAATAGTCAATGAATGAAACCTTTATATAACAGATAATAATTTATATGATGAATCAATCATGAAACCATATTTTCAATATATGGAACCATAGATTTAACCATCATCATTTATAGTAATCCTCTATTCAAATCCATCATAGTGGATAATTATGAAATTTTATTTTATCCATGTATATCCCTAGTGAGTGTCAAAAATGGTTAGTAATGAGGTAATAATACCCATGCACAAAAATTAGAACAAAGATATACTCAAAAAATACTTTCGATTATATTGAAAAATAATTTAGATGTTCCCAAGCCTCCTCTACATGTATTATCCATATTGGGATACTTATATAGGAATAAAAAATTCATGTTAATGAAGTAAAATATGACATTTCATTATATATAGGATTATCCCAAGGGTTCCCACTAATGTTTTTTCATCCTTGTTTACAAAGATAACTATATTTTTCTATGATAACAACTACAGTGAAAAAAATATTTCATACATAAATATGTCTTTCTATTTGATTGATATGCAATACAAAATTTTATGATCCTTGTTATAATCTTATAAATATAGTATCTTCTAAAACATTTAATAATACACGACATGTTTATAAAACATCTTAATCAAATCCCACTATGTTCTTTAAAACTAACACCATTCTCAGAAAAATTATAATTAAAAAGTTTCTTCATAACCCGGGGAAAGGTAACATAAGAATGGGTGAGATCTGAAGCTGAAAAATGATTACCAAAGGAGATTTCAGGGATCACAAAAATATAGCATGATCAAATGGGTATAAGAACATGAACGTGGAATTTGAAATCCATACACTATATATGAAAGACCAAAATCATATGTCTGGACATAAAGCATGGTAGTATATAAGATATTATTCAAAAAACAAACAATGAACATGAACCATGAGAACGTTACATTAGCCTAAGTCCTATGTCTGTTCCATATATTCATGAATAGAAAATAAAATCCTTGTTCAAAGCTCACAACAAATACTATCATTCAATTTGACAAATGGGATTATTTGAGATAGGTTATTTATGAACACTGAGAGTCTTATATACAATAGTACAAAAGATTTTGTTATATCTTGAGCGAATTGATTCATGTTGCAAATAAAGACATTTCATGTTATTTGCGATGGGAATCTATTCCCATCAAAATCATTTTTTGTGTGAATGTGTGCCGTCAAATACGAATAACTATTATGACCAAAATATTTATACAATTACAAATACTTTAGGGTAGAGGGTTATTTGCAGCTGGTCCCATCACAAATACTTTTTATGTATCATTAATTTTTAAGGGAATCCGTTATAATTAACTAATCGACAAATATTTAATTGAAACGTGTTTGACCATAAATACTTTTATAACATCACCATATCTATTTATCATGGGATGTATATACGATGAGCCTATCACATAAACACTATATATCAATGATATTTTGTGACATGTACCATACCATATAGTACTATTTGTGATGAGTATTCTATCCCAAATACAATGTCACTCTTTTCAAAACTGTTTTATATGGCCACCAACCTAATCCATCAACCAAAATTCTTACACTTGTATCCTCTCTCCACCCTGATTTATCATTGCATAAATCATAACTAGAACATGATGCTCTTAGGACCTCATTACTTTTGTAATTCCAGAAAAGCATCATTTTTATTTATTTATTTTTAATGTAATAATTGTTAATTATTTTTTCTTATTTTATTTTAGATATTATTAGTATTATTTACTGATTTTTTAATTATTTTTAATTAGTGGTAATTAACAATAATTATTAAAAAATATCAATTCCTTGTTAAATTTTCAAGAATTATTTATAGTTGATAAATTGTTATCAATCATTACAAATAGTTAGTATTCATTACTAATTATTAATAATAAATAAATGTAATTAGTATAACTAGTTTTAATTAAAAATATTTAGTTTAACATAAAAATAACATGTAATACATACTAACAATTAGTATTAATAAAAAAATAAAAATAAGTAAAAAAATTATTATTAATCTGTAATAATTAAAAAAATAAAAAACACGATATAATTAGAAATAATGAAAAAAAATTATTAATAATTAATAATGAATTGTGGTAATTAGTTGAATTTATCAGTAATTGTTTGCCATTATCCCTAATAAATTATAATCGATAAATGTTTAGTAATTGTTGACAATAATTTTTAATAATTAATATTAAATGACAATAAATAATAAAATATAATAAAAATTTCTGATATATAAAAATTATTTACCAATAAATAGTAACAATTAGTAAAAATTTGAGATAATTAACAACAAATAGCAATAATTACTACTAATTTTTTATTTTTTTAAATTATTTTCCAAAATTATAAAAAATTGGTAATAATTAAAAATTAATATTATTTACAATAAAATAGTTATAATTAGTAATGAATAATAATTAGTAATAATTAATCAAATATAGTAATAATTACAAATAATAACCAGTAGGATGAAATAATTATTAATAATATGAACTAATAATTAAAAATTACAAAAAATTAACCATAGATAAAAATAATTATTAATAATATCAAATAATTTTAAATAATTATCATCAAATTTTTTAATTGGAAATAATTAAAAATAATTAAAAATAATTTTTAATAATTAATAATAATAATCAAGAGTTACAAAAAATAAATAATTAATATAATTTGAATATTTTCCAAAAAATCAATCAATTTAAAATAAATAAAAATAATTGTTTATAAGTAATAATAATTTATAATAATTAATCATAATTAACTTATATTAGTAATAATTACAAACATTTACACATAATTAGAAATAAATAAACTTGATTTGAAATAATTACACATAAAAAGGAATTATTAGCCATAATTAGAAAAATTTAATTCTATTTAGTATTAATTAATATTATTTAATCATAATTTTTAATAACTACTAATAATTGGTAATACATACTGAAAATTGGTAATAATTACCAACAAGTGGTTATAATTACTCATTAATGATATTAAATATTTATAATTAACAATAATTAGTAATAGTTAATAATATTTAGTAACACATAACAATAATTACGTAAAATTAATACCAATTTATATAAATAGTGATAAGGTGCGATAATTAGTTATTATTAGTAAGTATTAATAATAATTAAAAAATCAGAAATAATTAACAATAATTAGTAATAATAAATACCATTTAGTTGTAATTAGTAATAATTAATGATAACTTGTAACAACTAATCCTAATTGATAACAATTGGTTATAATTTATCATAATTGGTAATAATTTGTTGAAATTAACGATAAGTACATATAATTAGCAATAAATAGTAATAGTTAAATATGATTTCCAATAATTCAGAATAGTTAATGAGAATTAGTAATAGTAATTATAATAAACATTAATTTGTAATAAACAAATAAATATTATTATAATTGATGAAAATTAGTAAAAATTACAAAAAAATTATTAATTACAAATAAAAAATAATAATTAAACATAATTAAAAAATACTAATAAACATTAATAATTAAAAATAATTTCCAATATTTGGTAACATTTAGTTAAAATTAATAATATTTTGTAATAATTAATAATAAGTAATGAAAATTTGTAATAATTAAATATAATTACTAATAGTTATCCATAATTATCAATAATTATGTATAATTATACATAATTACTAATAATTACACACAATTATTTCTATTTAGTTAAAATTTTGTATAATTTATGATAATTAAAGATAATTTCGGATGATTAATGATAATTTCTGATAATTATAGATAATTGTGTATAATCACCTATAATTAGTGATAGTTATCATCAATAGTTAATAAATACAAATATATGTTTTCAATTAGTAGTAATTACTCATTAAATAGTTATAATTAGAAATAATTATTAATAGTTGTAAAAAATTAATAGTAATTTGTAAGGTTAGATGATATTTTTTATTAATATAACATAATAAGTACGAAATTATTATATTCACTATTTTTTATTTAGTAATGATTTTTTATGTTTACTTCTATTTTCATTTTTAACCATTTTTTGTAATAGTTTCAGTACATATAATAATCCTCTAAAACAAAATTTTATAATGAAAGCAACATTAAGGTAAACAATTAGTGACTTTCGTTCATATGGAATGTTATTAGGCAAGAGTACACATGGATAAAAGTCGTGTTTATACTATATGAGTGATAGAAATATATTTATACTCCTCAATGATTGGAATTATTGTCAAATTTCAACAGAACATCCTTTTTGATAGAATAAATATATTTTCAAACAAGGTGGAATTGAAGGAGATATGCCAACATAAATGATCATATGGATTGATTTAAATTATATTGTCTATTAATTGACAAGAAATACCATTGTATCTATTATAGAAAAACAAAACATAGATGGAATTAGGAATGATGAAAATTAAATTAAATGTAAAATGTGATTCATCTGCCGTATTGGTTTAATTTTTTTGTCAATGAAATGTAAGATGTCATGAAAATTGAGAAAAACTATTTTCATGATAGGTTTTTTAATTTTTTGGGAATTCATATTAGTGATAAATATAAAATATATACACAATTAGTTCTTGCCAAAAAAATCGGCATCCATAAAATGAGTTATTTTATAATGATAGATCATATAATTTAATGAATTAAAAAATGATGTATATTTTTTTATAGAATTTTTTTTATATTAATGGATTGCTGGCTTGATGTTACATGATTGTTTTGTTTTCAATTTGGAAAGATGTGTCAGAAATTGTCATATTTTTAGATTGAAAATTTGTGATTATCATGTTGTAATTAAAAGACCTCTACCTATTGGCATTAATGTTTTTTTTGAAGTCTTATATTTGGGAAGTTCTAATAGAAATATAATATTCATCTAATAAATATTACAATGATATTAGACTATGAAGTACTATGTATGTTTCAAGATGATATTGATAAATTCTTATGTAAATTAGAAAACAATTATTTACTTCCTTTGATTCCATGTAACATTTAATATTATTGTTTATGCATGGGATAAATATTGATAACCTGTATACTTATTCTAGTAGTACTAATAAGAGAGATTCATTATGAAATTAAAGAAAATAGGCACTAATATTATTTTTAAGACAATATTTTTTCAAAACATAACTAATTAGGTTGTAATGAGGGTAGTGTTGAAGGTGAAATGGTATATAAATTATATAGTTTTAATCTGATAGAACATAGAATTAATAGAGTCCATGAATGATAAAATATAGATGATGAACACCATGTGAACCATATATTTGTTCTTCTCAACTGTAAATAAATGTAAATATTTTTACAACGACTCCCAATTTGATAAATTATATTTTTTTTTAATATTAAATTAATATTATTTAATATTTATATTATATGATGATAATATCACGAAATTGTTCCATATAATTTTACCAATTTATCATGAAGAATGTGAAATGTGTAATTTATCCTTTTCGTTTCAGGGAAGAATAATATAATTATTTTATGGTAGAATATGTAACATAAATGTAAAATTTGTTATATTGCTAATTATTTTCAAATTTTTCTAATATCAAGAGATTTAATAAATTTGAAAATTGGTTACTTATATTGAGTTACCCATTAACTAAAATTATAAAATATCATCATGAATATGTGTTAAAGGTTTTTTAATTCGAAACATGTGTATATAGTGAATAAAAAAATGTTTTTTGGTGTTTTCTTTATTTGATCTCATCATATCGAAAGTGAAGCTGACTTTTATGGAATGCTAGATTATATAATTTAGTTTTCTTATGTAGAAGAACATTATGTAATAGTATTTAAATTTCATTAATTTCATAATAATAGAGGATTAATGTTTCATCCATTTGATTGAATCATTATCCTAAAATATAAAATCCTTATTATAGAAAATGAACATTATATGTTATTTAATTAAGGACATAAAATTTATTATGTAAATTTTTATGATGGTTAAAAATATCTAATTGACTTGTTGAAGTGGAATATCATTATAATCAGTTTATAAAAATTATTGTGGTTATGTTTATGTTTATTTTATTTAATTATAAATAGAAAACTCTATATACATCTTTCATGTTGTGAAAACAAAATATCAATGATGAGACACTATAGTTATGTGTCGATGGTGATGATAATGTTGGCGATGTAATAAATGAAATAGAAATGGAAAAAGATGATGATGTTAGAGGTATATAAAAATTGATGATACTGAGGAGGAATATGATGATAATTGATACCACCAAATATGAGGATTCTGATAATGAATAAGACTAATTCAATTATAATCTACATATAGTCAAAATTGAAATATAATAAAATTTTTTGTTTTTAATAATTAATAATAATTTAATGTTTTATTTTGTTGAAAATGATTTTTGTGACATGTTTCACAGTCTCAAAGAGGTTTAAATTTGGGTGATCATCCCGATGCTTCATCATTTGACCCATAGGTTGAGGATATTTCATTACCGACTGAGAGGTGTCATGGTTTAGAAAGAATTATTATACCCTACCAAATTCATGTGTGATTAAAAAATATTTATTTATAAAACACGTATATAGAGGTATGTTCCATTGACTATTTTATTTAATTTCCATTTTCATTTATTTTCATATGTAATAATTGTTGATTTATTTGTTACGTTCCATACTTTTTCACATTTAGCTACTAGGCTAGGGGTGAAATTACAATGAATTATTATATATACCATGGGAGATTTCAGATTAGATTCCAATTCATTTTTTCATTTCATTTTTAATCATTTAATTATACATAAATAAATAATAATTTTTTAAAATTTTGACTAATAATTAACTTTTCATTATTAATTTTTCCGGTTTATTGTATCCTGTCGAACATAAAATGAATGCATCTATCTAAGAGTCCCCGGAGATCTCTATGTCTTCACATTGTTGTATGTTTATTCATAATTTGAGAAAGAGACCTATTAAGAAAGTTGGGTCCATAGTTTTCTATCAGTCCTACTACAAACATAGACTTTATTACATCTCATCTCATGTGTGGGGCAGATTGTGCACCTATAGGATGTGAGAGATTTTTTAAATGAGATAATCACCATGCTAGCATAGTCTGGGGAGGTAGGGGTCGTGCATTGATCATGTAGTAGTATATTTCATACTCATGGATTACATATGGTATGTTATTTTATTTAATATGTAATACTTAATATATATATATATATAATGTTTAGTTTGTATTCATAAATTTTTGACAATCTGGATGTGATAGAGTTCATTGTTTTTATATGTCTATACACAGATACTATAACTATATATATTTATTGTGTCTAAAAACATTATATTATGTCCATTATAAATTTTTTATATTTATATTTTAATTAAAATAATATTTTAACTATAGTAATTTAAAATATAATTTGAAGGATGCATATGAGGATGTTACATCTCACACAGATGATGTGAGTCAGAATAATGTAAATGGTCAATCCACCATTATTCCAAAACATATTGGGCCAAAAAGAATATATTAGAATTCATATTATATTCACAATCTCAATGTATTGTATATCATTTCTCTATAAACTCCTTCGTATTAGTATGGTGATATTATGTTCTCTTCATCAAGATTGAGGGGGTCTTTTGTGGATTCCTCGTTGTCATGTATAGATTAAGAGGAGAAATCATGTTCTATTAATAAGTTATTGATACCATGTGTCGGGATAAGGAGGATCCTCATAATCACTATAAGTATCATTAGTGATAGCTGGAGTAGCATCACTAGTAGATGATGTAGTACATGTGATTATTGACGTAGTGTATTGGGATGAAGTTCTCTCTACTTGGTCCTCTAGACGTCACATCACCTCAAAAATGATTTCAATGATTATTTAAAAATGAAATATTATTTTAATTTAACGAATAGGTGTTTTGTAATTTTTTTATCAGTTTATATATCTATATTTATTAGATTTTGAATTTTTTTTAAATTTTTTGATTCTTTTAATATATTTTTAAATATTTTTATATATTTTAAATTGAATATATTTTCTTTCATAAAATATTAATTTAGATGAAAATGATTTTTTTTAGAAATACTAAATCTACTATATTTATTGAAAAAAATTTGCATTGTTGGATGTTGTTTCATAAATCAATATCCTGATAGCCTACCAAAATAACCATTTTAGGACAATATTTTCATCCTAGTGTTATTTGTGATGGGATCAATTTAAAAATAGTCAATTACAATAGGGTCTTATCACAAATGACTTATAAAAAATAACTCATTTACCATCAGTGATAATACATAGGTTCGTCTCCACATTCCATCATAACATTATTCAATGTTAACTCTTAATACTTTCAAGGCAGATTAATTCTCTTACTGAAGTATGTTTTCTCCCCATTCCAGTACGTATAATTTCATTATATATCCATCCTAAAATATAAACATAAAAATTATATAATTCTGGAACCCCATTCACCAAAATCATTAGCCATTCATAACAATTCTATAATATTATCAAACTGTTATCACATATCATGACCCCTGGAAACAAAAGTGGTTTTATAAACAATTCATCATTTCCCCATTACATAAACTAGTGAAAATAACTGAGATTCATAATCATCTCAACATCATAATCATAAAAAAATAGATAAATTAAAATTTTGGTATTATTTAATTATGTACCCAGTAAAAAAAATTAACTTCAAAGGATGTTATGGTCAATAAAAATTCATTTTAGAGATAATTTTCTTTTATTTCATGTGAGAAACGCATTTTAACTTAGAATCAGAATTTCAAACATAAAAATTTTAAAAATATTACGGAAATAATATTATATGAAATGAACCTTATAAATGGTTAATGTAATATTAAATTATTTGAGTGGTCATTATAGTTGAAAATTACATTCATTATTTTTATGTAAACACAAGGAATCATTTCTCTTTTTCAATAAAAACTTAAAACTAACTCATTTAGAAAATAATAAAAACATGTTCAATCAAATTTTAAAAGGAGATTCATGTGTTAACATTTATTTAAACAATCATTGTTGAATATAAAAAAAATCCTTGAATTTTCTTAGAGACAATAAAAATAGTAGAAAATGATATTTCAAAGAAAGGGCTATATAATATATAATTTTCAATAAAAGCGTATATTCACTCACACCAATTCTTAATGATAGGAAAAGGAAATGAAAACATGTAATCCCATGAAATAACGATATGAGATGAAAATTAACAAGATTTTTGACAGGTAGGTTATAAAATATCATTCTCCAAAACATTTTCATAAACTGTACATATAAGCAATGATATTGCGACAAAATTGCCACATGTCATGTTTAGCATGCTTAAAAAGTGATCACAACTCATCTCCTATAGATCACCTCAATTAGATCCATAATTCAAGACCATTGTAATGGTATTTTAAAAACAATAATAGATATACATAATTTCTAGGGAGGTTGAGAAATATTTTTGGCAAGGTTTGTCTAATCTTGAATGCTCAATTTTGTTTAATGAAAAGAAATAGGGGGTGTCCTTTTATAAATGGGAGAGAGGAAAAAATTTAAATTTTTTAAAAGAATAAATAATAATAATTTTATTCTCATTCAAAATTCTTCCAAGTTGGTAGATATTCAAACATGGTATACCATTTCATCAAAATAATTCTATCCAACTGTATTTAAATAATTTTTTGTATAAATTTTACAAAAATTATTTTTTTATCCTCTAGGTAAACCCATATTAACTATTAATAAAATTATTTTATAATTCTATTACATTTCTTTATGAATGAAAATAAATCATTCTGAATTACATGTTTTTTTATTCTGATTGTAAATATGAAATATATTTGTTCAAATTCACTCTCTAAAAGTGGAAAATTTTACATTAAAAATAATCTATCAAAATTTGATGAAAAACAATTTTCAAGACTAGAATATATTCTTATATTTAAAAATTTTTCAAAATTTTTTTTCATAAAATTAATTTTGAGTACCATAGTTGGATTATTTATTTAATAAATTAAATAATGTGTCTTTCAAAGAAATTTTTTTAAAGGAAACATTTTAAATTCCTTAAATGGAAATATTTTTTTCAATAAATGTTTTTATTTTTCATTATTCATCCAAAAATAATCATTTTAGAAAATTAAAGGAAATTAAATATATGGTATTTTTTAAATTTTATTTTAAAATTGATATTGATTTTTTCAAATAAATTTTATAAAATTTGGAAAAAATTATTTTTATTATGTTCTGACAAGAGGAGAAAAACGGTTTTTGATGGAAATTTTATTTAACCATATAAATAAATTACTAAATATATATTTTCTTTATTATAATATCATTTACATGTTTTAAAATATGTTTATTACACTTTATTCCAACAATTTAATTCCGAGTTTTTAATGGTATAATATATTAGGGTTGTAACATCCCTGGTAAATCCAGAAATATAAAATTTTCATATTTATTAATTTTTTTAATTAAATATTAATTTTACGTTAAAGGAGATTGCTATGTTCGTCGGCTACCATATACAAAAAATGGGTTTCTTTGAAATATTACGTTGCAGACTAATAATAAAATAGTATTATTTTAAATGGTAGTTCATGCCTAGCCATTGTATTATTAGGAATGAATAAAACAAAATAAAATATTATTATACAGTTTTGTTAAATTTCTTTACATTTACCCAAATAAATTTAGAGGCATAAAATGTGAATAAATCTATTTTTAGGAAAAAATTACTTTAAATGGGTGATTTACCGCCTTTTGATGGTGAACCCTCTTTAAATCATGTTTTGTTAAATTTTATATGTTATATTTTACAAAATAAAATTACTATTTAGAATTGAGACATAAAAATTTACTTTGGGTAAATTTTTGATATTTTTCTGATAAAATTCAATTTTTAATGAAAAGTGAAAAATTATGTATTTTAATTCAAAACTGCCTTTTAATATAATTTATTCAAAATTATATATTATATTTTTAAATGGTTTTAAAGTGAAATTAGATTAGGTTTTTACTATTTATTCCAATTTTGGTCACTGGAAGTAATTGAACTATGAAATTGGACATAAATCAGTTTCAATCTTTTGATAGTTAATATTTCTTAAAAACACGCCTTCTATTTTGACAACGGAAATTATTTATAAATTAATTTCTTCCATTTATGTATTTTGAATTTGAAAAAATTGTTTCCATATTTGGAGTTAGGATGTCCATATTTTTTAAATAGGTATGTTTTTTATACATTATGATTATTTCTTTGAGTAAATATTTTATTTACCATGGTTAAAGGGTAAATCTGGTAGAAAAGGGTAAAATAATATTTCAATAATAATATAAATATACCCTAACCTATTTCCTAATCCTATTGGTTGATACATATTTGGCCATAGGCATCTTGGGGTCAATTTTGGGACCACATGGGGCCACATGGGAGTGATAATGACAATTTATTTTAAATAGATTAAAGTAAATAAAAAAATAACATAAAAATATCTTCTAGTAAAATAATTTTTACATATGGTTATATAATTTATAGTTCCAAATATAAATATTCATTTTGAATATTAATAGATTAATTACATTATTGTATTTTTTTTATAATTTTTAGACATCATATAAATTAATGTATTTATGACACAATAATGATGCAATGTTTACCTCATTAATAAATGATTTAAATATATAATATTTTAATGATTAAAATAATATCCAAACCTATCCAATTATTATTGGATGACATTATTTATACCATGATCCATATTATCTTCGACATTAATGATTTTTGGATCTTTTGAAACTGACGATAAGTTTATAATAAAATAATTGCTGTAAACGTTCCAAAAGAGCCCATGCTCCCTCTTATAAAATGACTCCACTTTTAACCCATTCCCCACACCTCTCAAGCCCCTTGGCTCATCCAACCCTAGAAAAAATAATCTCATTAGATCCATCTATATAATTTAGAATCCATAACATAGGAATAAGGCACTGCAAGAAGTCTTTTTGGTTCAAACCAAAGGGAGGTACTTGAATTAAAGGTAACAGTTTCTCTTAGATTAATTTATTTTATTTTACTTCTCCAACACTAAAGTATTTTTTTCCATCATTTAATAACAAAAACAGAATCCTAAATATACTAGTATGTTGTTATGAGAAGGATTCAATCTACAATTACACAGACCTCCATCTAATAGGTAAACAATATACTATTTCTGTTGATGGAAAACTAACGCCTAACAAAACGATGATTGTTCAATTATCTCCTACTACCTCTCATGGTGGAAATTAAGATGGAACTATAATTATATAAGATATATATTATATTTATATTTTTTCTAGGCTTCTGTATTTTTTATTTATAAAATACATTTATGGTTTCCCTTGTGGGTAAATACGATAATCTCATTTGAGAAAGTGTGGACTACAACCCTACCAAAGTGATATGACTCATTCATAACAAACATGGGACATATTAAGGATGGATTTAATTATATTATATATGATATTATAATAGGATTATAATATAAATATGAATAATTATGTTTTAATTCCGTTAAAATATGAAATAGAAATGAAAGTAGTGTTTATGCAAACGTACGGCTTACCGTCTCCCTGAACGGTGCATTTCATTTCTTATATCCAATTAATATGTACTATTATAAATACATGTATACACTGGATATATATGATATATATTATATCTAAATCATGAGTATCATTCTGGATATAACAAACTTTTTAACACATGAACAACATATAATTATAAGAAGTCCATTTTTTACTCATGTACCAATCATTGACAAAATGACTCTTATTAACTTAAATGATTATATAATGTTTATAACATTGTAATAAGTGATATAAAATGAATAAAAAACTTGAAAAATATTATTAATCAAATATATATTAAATTTGGTTAGTATTCATGAGATTTAAGGAAAAACAGGTCAAGTCGGACACGAGGTAAGCGACTTCGTCTCAATCCCCATTCATTGAGGCATATTTTTTATTAATACATTAATTTCTTTAATACGATTTATAAACAAATTTGAAATTTCATTCCATTAAATGGGAATATTTTTCTACGAAGCATTTTACTAAATGATAAAAGTAATGTTTCTTTTAATGTAAGCAGTGATAATGACTTTTCCACCACTGCGAGTATTATTTGATCTTTGGCATCCAGAACAATTTTAAATTTTTTTAAAAGGAAAATAAATACCATATAATATTTTATGTATTTTGGTATTGAAAATGGTTTTTATAATGTATTTTTCATGTCAATATGTTTATGTGATATATTGTTATTGAAATGAGTAAATGTATTATTTTCCTTTATATTTATTGTACTTGTTGTGATTTTATAATGGTACTTGGAAATTTGATGGGGGGTTACATGATAAACCAAATTACGGTTGGTTCCGTGATAAAATAGTATGGGTGGTTACATTATAACCTCAAACACATGGGGTATGAAAGTCAGTTGTATGGCGATTCCATTTAGTGGTATGTGTGGAAGTCGACCGTATGGTTATTCCATTTAAATATGTTTATATCCCAAGCTACCATTATATATTATGTGTCCTTTATAAGGGTTTTATGGTAATAGTTTGGTTACAAAAGGGTAAGTAATGATATTTTATTCATTGAGGAGTATTTACTACTTCATAAAGGTGAAAAGTATTACTTATGATAAATTATACATGGTTTACTTGTTGATTTGAAAAAAATAATAGTTTTCCTTCTTTGTGTATCCCTTACTGAGATTTTTATAATCATCCCATGTTTTTGAAATGTTTTTCACAGGACATAAAATAGAATAGGATCATGGATGGGATGAAGAAAAATTCATGCTATCTAAAACAGGGAACTAGACATGACACTATTATTGAAGAATTTGTATTTGGTGAAAAATATTGGGAACTAAGGATAAGTTTCTACTTTCTAACTTTAGGGATGTAATGTAACAGTTATGAAATAATTCTCTAAAAATATAAAACTGAAAAGATTTTCAATGTGAATTATTAACTCAATTCAATATTATGTAATTTTTTAAGGCCGATTCGTTATAGTTGGTATCAGAGGTTTGCTAAGATAACATTAGAAGTTAGGATATTGCTAAATTAATGTTCATAAATTAATTTATAGTATGATTGAAGTGACATAGAATTTACATATTATTATGTTGCTTTACCAAAGATATATTAGTGTTCAAAATGGTTTTCTGTAGAGGAAACATGGCAACTATGTTTGGACTACATCAATAGTGAGACAACCTTCCAAATCAGCAACCTGAGATGGTCAGAATCAAAACTGATAGTTTTTTGCAGTGATGGAATGGTTAGATCAGGCTATAAATGATGGTGGTATCCATTCATGAGATTATCCATATCAACCACATAGGAACGTGTCAGTAGTAGAACATTTCATGAGGAAACAACCCCTATCATTCAGAGGATAAAATTGCCATGTTCTAGCTAAAGGGTGAATTAAAGCATTGGAGAATTGTTTTGATGTCATGGGGTTTTCATAACGTCAAAAGGTTACACTCGATGATTACCATTGTGAAGGTGAAACTGATCAATGGTGGTCGATGGTGAAAAATATCAGGGATAATGAAGAGATTGATGCTCTTGATGGGGATGAATTCAATGTTATGTTCCTTGAGGCATATTTTTCTAGGGTGTTTTAACTTAGAATGGAAAAAAATTTGGAATTGAGGCCAGAGGATAATGGTGTGGCTGTTTACGAAGGAATGTTTACTCGAGAGGCAAGGTATTCTCCAAATTTCATCTCAAATCATGATAGTAAGATAAATTTATTTTTCTTAGGAATAAATCTGTGATAAGGAATAGAATTATCATCTTGTGGGTTCAAAAGTTATGAAAAACTTGTTTGATGTGTGGAGACGGTAGAAATAGGGTTTTCTGATGATTAGGTGTTCTTTGACAGAAAACAGAATAAGAGGTCCAGTTGGCAGGAAAATGGAAAGAATTCATCAAAGAATCCTGAATGTAAGAAAACTAAATATCTATCTTGTGAGAAGTGTGGTAAAAAGCATCCTAGGGAATGTTTATCAATGTCTGCAAAGTGATTCCGGTGTGGTATGACTGGTCATATTTCTTGTAAAATTAAAGAATATTATCAAGCATGAAATGAAAATATAAGGGTAATATTTTTTAAGTGCAATGAAATTGTTCATTATGAAAATAAGTGTCCAGTAAAGAACTCAACTAAGGAAAGCAACCCAAATAGAAGAATAAAATGGTAGTGAAGTCCTTCAAAACTAATTGAATAGATGTTGGGCCATCAAATGAGGTAGTATCATGTATACTATTTTTTTGTTCAGATTATGCCAAAGTGTTGTTTGATTCAGGTTCTACACATTCGTTCATTCCTACGAAGATTTCACGTAAATTTGGAATTCCATCTCATGATATGAATCCTGAACTTATGGTAAAATCACATGGAGAAAATTTTGAAACAAAAATAAATTATAAAAAAATTCTCATCCTTGTGTGCAGAAAGAATCTACCTACTAACCTTATTGTTTTCCCTCAAATAGAGTTTAATGTTATTTTTGTCATGGATTGGCTATCGGTTAATCATGTTTCGATTTACTATAGAGATAAAGTGGTTTCTTTTCAAAAGGATTTTCTTTTTGGGTACAAAAATGATCCCTTACTATTGATAACATATCAGGAGGGTGAGAAACTAGTAAAAGATAGAAATGAATGTTACATTTCACATATGATTGAAAACAATGAAACTGTTCATATTAATGATGTGATGGTAGTAAATTAGTATCTTGTTGTTTTTCATGATGAGTTGTCCAGTATTATACCTGACCGGGAAGTTGAATTTATTGTTGACATAGTTCTTGATGCAAAGACAATTTCAAAACACCCTTATCTAATGGCTCAAATTAAACTTTTAGAGTTTAAGAAGCAATTGCAGGAGTTATAAGATAATGGTTTCATTCGTCCTAACACATCAACATGGGGGGCTCCTGTCTTGTTTTTTTATAGAGAATGATGGTTCACTGAGACCATGCATTGATTATAGGGAATTAAATAACATCATTATTAAGAACAAATACCATTTGTGTCATGTCAATGATTTGTTTGATCAGCTCCCTGGAGCTTAGTATTTTTCAAAGATTGATTTGAGGTCGGGGTACCATCAGTTGAAAGTAAGGGAAGCTGACATTCTGAAGACTGTGTTTCGTACTAGATATGGCCATTATGAATTTGTAGTTATTTCTTTGGTTTAACCAATACACCTATTTTATTCATTGATCTTATGAATATAATTTTCCATGAATTCTTGGATACACATGTGGTTGTGTTCATTGATGATATTTTATTTTATTGTAAATGTAAGGAGGAGCATGAAATTCATTTAAGGGTTGTCTTGAAAAACAAAAAGGAAATGAAACTATTTTGGAAATTCAGAAAGTATGAGTTTTGATTAAAAAAAATTCATTATGTGGTCACATTTTTTCCAAAAATGGCATGACATTTTATCCTTCTAAACCAATAGTTTTTAAAGAGTGGAAAAGAGCCACAAATATAACCGAGATCCGTAGTTTTCTTGGTTTGGAAGGTTATTACCCGAGGTTTGTTGTATAATTTTACATGGTTATCTCATCCGATGACTAAGTTAACAAGAAAAGGTGTTATGTTCATTTGGACAAAAGTATGTGTTCATTTGTTTCGTGAATTGAAATGAATATTGGTGAATGATTATGTTTTAGATCTACCTTCCAAAAATGGTTAGTTTTTTATTTATAGTGATGCTTCATTGAACAGACATGGTTGTGTCCTTATGAAAAATGATTTGGTAATTGATTATGCTTCACATTAGTTGAAACCACATGAGTTAAATTACCCTACACAAGATTTGGAATTAGTTTATGTTGTTATTGGTTTAAAAATTTGGAGGCATCATTAGTATCGAGTAAAATGTAAAATATATACTGAACACTAAAGTTTGATGTTTATATTCACCCAAAACGAATTGAACATGAGATAGAGTATATGGTTGGAATTAATCAAGGATTATGATTGCACACTCCTTTACCTTCCGGGAAAAGAAAATAAAGTGGTTGATGCTTTGAGTTGAACATGTAATGCTTCATTAACCATGATATGTTTGGAATGAGATCATTTGGTTTTTTATTTGATGAACTTTGGCATAAAACTTATTGGTGTAGGAAATTCATCCATTTTGTTTTAGGTGTCAGTGAGATCAAATCTATCAAATAGAATTAAGGAAGTGTAGAATGGAATAAATGACTATAGAAAAAGGTAAAGTGGGTTCAAAAGGGTATGTATCCTGATTTTAACATTGATAGTGATTGTGTTTTGAGATTTGTAAAGAGATTATGGGTGCCTTGTGATTCACAGTTAGAGAAATAGTTGATTTATGAAGCTCATAGTTCCCAATTTTCAATTCATCCTGGCAGTACTGGGATGTACATAAATAATTGGGACTAATACTGGTGGGATGGAATGAAAAGAGATATTGTTGATTTTACTGTGAAGTGTTTGACTTGTCAACCAGTTAAAGTAGAGCGACAGTTACAGAAAGGGATGCTTTAGTCTTTACTAGTGCAAGAGTAAAAATTAGAAAATACATCAACGGACATTGTTGTGGGATTACCAAAGACATAGAAAAGTGACAATGCAATGTGGATTATTGTTGATAGATTGACTATTTCAACTCATTTACTTCCTATTTGAGATAATTTGTCTCTATATCAGTTTTCTCTGTTGTATGTTAAAGAGATATTTAGGTTTCATGGTGTTCCTCTCTCCATTGTATCGGATTGCGAACCCAGATTTACATATATCTTTTGTAAAGGCTTTCAGAAGATATTTGGTACTAAATTAAATTTTAGTACATCTTTTAATTTGCAATCATATGGGCAGTCAAAATGAAAAATTTAGACCTAGGAGGATATATTACATGATTGTTCACTGGAATACTAGGGAAGATGGGACCAACATATTTCATAGGTCGAATTTTCATATTATAACAGCTTTCATTCTAGTATACAGATTGATCCGTTTGAAGAATTATATGGAATGCATTGTCGAACTCCAGCTTTTTGGGATGAAGTATGTTAAACGAAGCTAATGGGACCAGAATTGTCAAAAGAGATGACATACAAAGTTCAGTTGATTCAGAAGCACATGAGAACAACTCAGAGCAGGCAGAAACGTTATGCGGATAACTTGATGAAGGATCTCCCATTCGGGGAAGGCGATCATGTCTTTCTCAAAGTTTCTCCATTGAAACGTGCGATGTGTTTTGGTAAGATCGGAAAGTTGAGTCTATGGTTTATTTGACCTTATAAAATCCTAGGGAAAGTGGAATTCATTTCCTATAGAGTGGATTGACCTTCATGTTTTCCCAGGTACAGAATGATTTTTCATGTTTCAATGTTGAGAAAGTATATGCCATATTCCTCTCATTTTTTGAACACAGAGGTAGTTCAGTTGGAAGAGAATCTCACTTTTGAGGAACAAACTGTCCATAATATTCACTATAGAGGGAAAGTATTACAGAATAAGGTAATTCACCAGGTAATGGTTTTGAGGAAAAACAATATGTTTGATGATGCAACATGGGAATTTGAAAATTCTACGAGGGATAAATACACCCATTTAGTTAATAAGTTCATAAAACTGAAAGGACATAATGTCAAAAAGTGGGGAAGGATGTAACATCCTAGATAATTAATGAAATATTAAATATTCATATTTTTTAATATTTGTGATTTAAATATTAATTTTACTTTGAATGGGTTTGTTGTGTTCGATGGCTTACTCGATACACAACAATTGGTTTTGTTGAAATCTAAAGTTTCACACTAAAAATATAATATTATTATTTTAGATGGTATTTAATGCCTAGAAGTTGTATTGGCGGTAATGAATATAACTAACTAAAATATGATTATACAAGTTTGTTAAATGTATTTACATTTATCAAAAAAATCTAGAGGCTTAAAATGTGAATAAATCTAAATTATAAAAAATACTTTTAACGGTTGATTTACCACCTTTTGATGGAGAACCCTCTTTAAATAAATTTTTGGTCTCTTTTATATGTTCTATTTGACCAAATAACATTATTATTTAGAATAGTGACATCCAAATTTACTATGGAAATTTTTTTGTATTTTTCTGATAAAATTCAATTTTTAATGTAAAGTGAAACATTCTTCATTTTAATTCAAAACTGACTTTTAATCTAATTTATTTATAAGAATAGATTATTTTTTAATCAGTTTTAAATTTTAATTAGATTATTTTTTTACTTTTTAAAACAATTTTGGTCACATTATTTAATTTCACTATAAATTTGGACATAAATAAGTGTCAATCATTTGATAGTTAATATTTCCTAAAAACACGCCTTTTGTTTTGACAGTGGGATTAAATTTTAAATTAATTTCTACCATTTTTGTGTTTTGAATTTATAAAATTGAATTCCATTTTTGTAATTACTAGCCCCAAATTGTGTAAATAGTTAACTTATATTTTTAGATATTATGAATATTTACTTTATTAAGTATTTTATTTTCCATGGTTAAATTGTAAATCTGGTAAATAAGGGTAAAAATATATTTCCATAATAATATAAAATTACCCAGACATGTTTTATAATTTTATTTTTTTATACATATCCAATAATGGGAATTTATGGGTCGATTCTGGGACCTGATGGGGCCAATTGGGAGTGATAATGACACATTATTTTAATTAAATTAATGAAAAAACAAAAATGACATAAACAAATATATTTTAGTAAATTAATTTTTATATAGGATTATATAAGTTTTCATTAAGACTATAAATTTTCATTACAAAGATAAAAATATTTCCTATATTATCGTATTTGTTTTATAATTTTTAGTCAGCATATAAAATAATTTTTTATGACACCTTAATGATCCAGGGTTTACATCATTAATAAATGATTTAAATAAATAATATTATAATGATTAAAATAATATCCAAAACCATTCCAATTATTATTGGATGATTTTATTTACACTATCAGCCATAATATCTTCAACGTTAATTATTTTTGGACCTTTTTAAACCGAAGATAAGTTGATAATAAAATAATTGTTGCAAACATTCCAAAAGAGCCCCTACACCCCCTTATAAAGGGACACCAATTCTAACCCATTTCTCACACCTCTAAAGCCACTCGGCTCATCCAAACCCTTACAAAATATTATTTAAATATCCCTTTCTTCCTCCTAGTAGCCTAAACATAGGCATAAAACACTTCAAGAAGTCATTTTGGTTCAAATCAAAAGGAGTTACCCAAATAATAGGTAATGGTTTTTCTTAAATTATTTTCTTTTATTTAATTTATCCAACCACTAAAGTGTTTTTATTCCTTTATTTTGTAAAAAACCCAGTATCCTAAATATAATATAATGTTGTTATGAAATGTATTAAAACTAAACCTACACACACCTCCATCAAATGTGTAATGAACGTGCTGTTTCAGTGGGTGGAAAACTCACACCTCACGAAACGATGATTGTTCAATTATCTCCTACCGACTCTCATGGGGGTCATTATGATGGATGAATATTTATATATGATATATATTATATTTATATTGTTTCTATGCTTCTTTTATTTTTCATTTATAGAATACCCTTATGGTTTCCATAGTGGGTAAATACGATAATCTCATTTGAGGAAGTGCAGACTACCGCCCCCTCAAAGTGATATGACTCATTCATGCCATGCATGGCATGTATAAAGGATGGAGTTAATGAAATTATATATGATATAATACTAAAATTATAATATACATATGTATCATTATTTTTTAATTCCATTATTGAAATGAATAGAAATGAATGTAGCATTCATGTGTATGTTTGGCTTACCACCACCAGGAATGGTGAATTTCATTTCTTATCTCCAAATGTATTGTACTATTATAAATATATGTATAAACTAGATATATATTATATATATTATCTCTAAATCATGAATATTATTCCAGATTTAATGAAATTTTGACCACATGAACAACATGTAATTATAAGAAGTCCATATTTGACTCAAATACCAAACTTCAACAACATTACTGTTATTAACTTAAAAGATTATATAATGTTTATAACATTGTAATAAGTGATATAAAATAAATATTAAACATGAAAAAGGTTATTAATAAAGTATAAATTTACTTCTGTTATTATTCAATAGATTAAAGGACAAACGGGTCATGTTAGACACGAGGTATGGGACTTCGTCTCAATCTCCTTTCATTGAGGCATATTTGGTTTTAATAAAAAAAATTCTTTAATATTCTGTATAAACACCATTGTCATTTCATTCTATTCAATGGGTATCTTTTTCTAAAAATCATTTTACTAATTGACAAAAAGCAATGTTTCTTTTAACGTAAGCAGTGACAAAGACCATTTCACCACTGTGAGTATTATTTGATCTTTGGGTTCCTTAACAAGCAGTAATGTATTTAAAAGGAAAATAAATACCATATACTCTTTATATATTTTGGTATTGAAAATGGTTTGTATAATTTATTTGTTATGTCAATAAATTTAAGTGATATATTATGAATGAAATGTGGAAATGTTTTCTTTCCTTTATATTTGTTGTATGTGTTATGATTTTATAATGGTACATGAAATTTGATTGGTGGTTATGTGATAAACCAAATGACGGCTGGTTCCATGATAAACCGGGATGGGGGGTTAAGTTATAACCTTCAATGCATTGGGTATGGAATTCAGTCATATGGATATTCTATTTAGTGATATGGGGGGAAGTCGATTGTAGGGTTATTCCATTTGTGTATGTTTATGTCCCAAGTTACCTTTATATGTTATGTGTTCTTTATATGGGTTTTATGGTAATATTTTGGTTACAAAAAGGTAAGAAATGAACTTTTATTAAATGAAGAGTATTTAATACATTATATAGTTGAAAACTATTACTCATGATAAATTATTGATTGTTTACTATTTGTTTTGAAAAATTAACAGTTTTCATTCTTTGTGTATCCTATACTGAGCATTTTTTGTCATCCTATTATTTTGAAATGTTTTTCACATGTCATAAAGTTGAAAAGGTACAATAATGGGATCAAGAAAAAGGCATGTTTTCTAAAACTTGGAACTAGACATGACTCTTTTTTCATGAATTTTTATTTTGTGAAAAATAATGGGAACTGAGTAGAAGTGTCTACTTTGTAGCTTTTGGGATGTAATGTAAGAGTCATGACCTAATTCTCTAAAACTATAAACCACAAAAGATCCTCAATGTGAATTATTATTTTAATTCAAGATTATGTATTATTTTATGGTCAGGTCCTTATAAGGGTTCATTCATATGTTGGGTTGTTTGTATCATAAACTGGCATAAAATGTTTATTTGATAGTAATTATATAAAACAATCAGGGGTAGTTATAGATATAAAGGATTGTACCCATAAATAATACATTCATATAAATTCCAATTGAAATTATTAATTACAAATATCATGAACAACGATGGGATAATTGTTTTTCATATACATATCAAATTGATGACAAAAATTAAATAATTCAAAACGAAATAAATAATAACCAAATGATAAACATTAGGAAAATAAATAAATATCAAAATAAATTTAGTAACATTCAAGTTAGAAACAATTACACCATAATAATATAGTATACTGTTTCAATTAATTATTAATAAATGTAACATGATTAAGATAATAATTTTCCCCAATCAATCGATGATTGTAATCTTGGTGAACACTCTTCAACAAACTAATTCGAAAAAAGTGCACACAAAAATGTAATGCAATGGAAGAAATATTTGGAATATTTCTAGTGGATGGTTAGGCATGAAATTGGAAGTGATTAATCATATATTTGATAGAAAATAACACACAATCTATCAAGGGAAATGAGATTGAAGGTGATATTTTTATAATATCCTATATCAGGAAAAATATTTTTCCAAGGACGCTGACTTATATGAAACTATTTTTAGCAGTTTCAGAAAAAATAACACATTCAAAATAAGAAATATCATATTAGATTTCATATAATTTTAAAATATATATTTTTAATCTGGGTGAATAAATTTTTTTTCCATACAAATAAAACATATACAAAATTTTTTATATAAAACTAATAATATTTTTGAAATATATGTTCACAGAGAATTTGAAAAAGATGTAATTTTTGGAGAATACAAACCAATAAAAAAATCCTTAAAAATTATATTTTCTAAAATATTTTCCAATAAATTCATTATACATGAAAATTAATTTTTAAATTTTTGAAATATTTATTAATATCATCAGAATGTGGAGTCGAAGATTAAAATTAATTTATAATGATTTTTTTTCAAAACACAGTTATTGGAAACCATTGTTTTTTAAATAATTATAAAACATTGATTTTAAAAAAAGATAAACAAAAAATACGATAAGGATAAATTTTTGGGAAGAAAATATTCGTTGATTGTTAATTTATAAGATAAAATTTCAATAAAAAGGTTACCATATATGGGAGATCTCTATTTCAAAATTAGGTTTGGAATGAAAATATTACAACATGGGTAACATTTAAGTCAAAACCCATAAAGGATATGTTATATTACACATATCTTCTAATATCATGAATTAAAAAAAATAATTATGTAATTTAAAAAATAGGTAGTATATACACCATATAAAATAAAATTTGTGTACAACAAGAAACATTTCTTCTAAAATAGAAATTGTTCATAGGAAACCTATTTATGGTAACATAATCCTTGAGGATATATTAGAAATTAATAAGTTTAAAAGTTATTTTTTTAGAACTCCAAAAAATATTATGGAAATAAAATTAAACATATTCATTAGGTAAAATAATTGATGATTAGAACATTTCAGTTCAACATAAAGGTGTGTAACTCAATGGATCAAAATCGAGTTAGCACAAACCCCGATAATATCATTATCTCTTTTATAGTGAATCCCTTAAATGTAGAACATTATATAAATTTTTAAATGATATAAACTTTTTTATAATATTTATAGATAAAACTCCACTATTTATTTATACACCACAAAATAAAAAAGTGGTGAATTATATTTATATGACAATGAAATAAAATTGAGATCTCAAACTCTAATGATTTTCATGATTCTTTCCGAACATGATCCTATCATCCTTAATAATAAAATTATTTTTTTGAATCATTATTATGATCCTTATTAACCTATATTTAAACTAATAAGAACCATTGGAGTATGATATTCTATTAATTTATTATATAGTTCATGTTTTTGTTGGTTTTTTGATGTGGTTTGGTAAATTTCAATGTATCTATTTCGTTATATTAATCATGGTTAATTTTTTGCCAACATTATAATATAATCTACATCATTATTGATTTATAATTCCATTATTATTATATAATGAAAAAATTAATATAGTTATTTGGGTTTTTATAAATTAACTCAGATTAGGGAAGGAACTCTCATATGGTCCAAATTGGTTGTTATGTTTGTTATAACCATTTAAAATTAACATTATATATATATAATGTCCATAATTATATTTAAAAAATATTACTATTATGTTAAATATAAATATACTTCCATCAATAAATATTTAATTTCTCTTACGTCTGGTGGTGGTGGAAATCAAAGCAAACCACTATATAGAGGTGGTAGTCGCACAAACACATGATCAATATTCTTTTGTTATTTTATATTGATTGGACTGAATAAAAAAGGTCGGTTTCATTAATATATGTAAACATAAATATTTTATTGATACTATATTCATTAAATTTATATAATTATGGAAATATTAGAAGGGATACTATAAGATGAATATAATAAGGATGAAGTAAAATTCACTTTAGAACATTGACAATTCCCTCGAAAGTATCATTATTAATTTGTGTCCTAGGATAAGTTATGGATACAATGTGATTTATTTCATGGAATTTTATTCAATGAGGTAAAAATAAATATCTTTTAAATGGAATTTTTTATTGGTATGGTTAACCTTTATATGGTTTATGTGGTCCACTTTTGTAAGTGAAGAAAATTGAATTTTTTGTGAACATCCGTTATTTTTCAATAGTTGAATAACTCTATTAATGGATGAATGGTTTCAATAAAGAGAAATAATGTATTTTTTGGTGAAATAATTTATATAAATAATATTAAATAAATTTTATAGATATTTCAAACAAATTTCATGCATTTATACTATTGGTTCCTTTATATTTTTTTTGTTTTACCGCAGAAACTAGTTTTTCACCAAACTAGTTTATGATTCACTGAAAACTATAATTTTTAATATATTTATATTTATTTGAGTTATAAATATCAAATTATTCCCCCTATCTTATAATTAAATTTCTAAAAAAGGTAAAATTTATTTATATAAAAAAATAATTAATATATATATATATATTATTTTGAAAAAATTATTGTTTTCAAAATTATGTTTTCTTAAAATTATATAGAAATAAATACAATTTTAATGAATTTTAATATACTTATATATATGTGTAAAATCATTTATTTTTATTATTATAATTTAATATAATTTAATTTGTTAGATAAATATTTAAAACCATCATTAATAATTTCATTGAAAATAAAATGGTAATGATTAGGATGGATCGTAAAATTATACTTATTAATCATAAATTGATGCCTATAAATATTATTGACCTTATTTCATGATATGAACATGTTCATATAAAACATTAAATCCATCATTTCAATGTTAATCTCTACATGTTATGAAAACATTTTAATATTGGTGTATAAAACCCCTCTACAATAAATAAGGGTTTACCCATAGTTTTCTAAAAATCATTCAGTATTGGTCCCCACAATTCCCACGATTTTCCAAAAACTATGTGTATATAGATTTGTTTAGACCTATACAAATGCTTTTTATAAAACCATAGTTACAGTGTTTGGTTAAAGCCAAATACCAATTGTTTTTAAAAAATTCATTGGTATAGGGAAACCCTATACCCACAGTTTTTCAAAACAATTGGTATAAGTGTTGGTTCAACATGTATACCCATAGTTCATAAAAAAAAGGTGTCTATGTCAAACTTATACCCATAATTTTTCCTAAATCATGGAAATAGGTCATACATGTAGAAATGGTTCTTTTAAACCATGGAAATAGCATTCCAACAGAAGCGTGAGAATACTTATTGATACATTTTTCGATATATATACATGGTTTTATAAAAAAATATATATATATATTAATAATCGTATGTGGTGTAGTGGTTAAGAACATGGATTATATAGTGTTAGTATGGTGTATGAATTCGGTGGAAGGAATTTTTATATATCATATCCAACGGTTTCAGAACCATGGGGTATACAGAAATTTAAATGGTGGAATATTTCACATACACCTATAGACATGGTTCAAAATTGTGGCCATAAAATTTCAAAATCATGGGTATAATGTAGACCTATATTAACATGGTAAGCTCCCTTGGTTGTCTAAAACATGGGTATAGCCAATAAAAATGGTTTAATGGGATATGCCCATGGTTCCTAACAATGTATATAGGTTAATTTTCAAAATGTGATTTTATGAGTAATATATTATATAAATTTAGATAACACTAAACCTGTATTTTATAAATTCTAAATCTTAGTATTAAAATATTTATTTATTAAATTTTTTATATAAAATGAATTTAAAAAATTTTATTTCAGACTTAAAATATGATAATGTCATGAAAATTATAGTATTTTTCCAATTTGTATTTCACCCATTTTCTCCAAATTAGAAATTATTTTAGAAAAATATAAAAAATTTCAACCATCTATAATATTCAAATAAATTATATTTTTTAATTCATATTATAAAACAAAAAAAGTATATTTTAAATTATATTATCTTATAGAAGGAATAATTGATTTTATATTAAAAAATAACATTTTGTATAGAAAATGTTTTTAATATTTATTTAAATCAAATTGTAAATAATATTTTTTTATTAGATTATAAATATAAATATTAATTATTTCATCATAATTTTAATTTTTTTCAATTAAATATATTATGGTAAATTTGAAAAAACTTTTTAAAAATGGTTCATCTAATGACATCCTTTAAAATTATTAATCCACGAAAAACATTAATGAGTAACTAGTTTTATTTTCTATTATATTTTTATCTATAAATAACTATATTTTCCTTCTCATTGTAAAATGTTGTAGATTTATTTAGTCGATTGATCCATCTGTTTGATGTTTCATATGATACAAGATATTGATGATAATATTATTTTAAGGAATCCAAAATTGCAGGTTGATATATTCTACCGCTTAAATAAATTACTTGCTCACAATGTTAATTATCAATAATTGAAAAATCTATGTGATTTTATTATTAAAATATTCATTTATTAATGATCAACTTATAATATAACATCCATTTTACT
Organism: Viscum album; assembly: GCA_963277665.1. Lineage (NCBI taxonomy): Eukaryota > Viridiplantae > Streptophyta > Magnoliopsida > Santalales > Viscaceae > Viscum > Viscum album. The sequence continues at coordinate 476,904,648 of OY728128.1, forward strand.
TGTGTAAGATACAAAAATTTACCAATCATTCCCCCAATAACATTAATCACAAACACAATCATTTATCGTAGTATATATATTCCCTAATAAAATGTAATATATAACATACCTTTCAGAAAACCATTTAAATGTCCAATTCATAAAAAAAAACAAAAACATATATTATTTAAAAAATTAACCCTATTAATAAACTTCCAATTTTTTAACAACTACATTATATTGTAAAATAGTAAAAATATATATATTATATTACCAAAAATGAGAGAAATATCATAAAAATTACATGGATCAATTTTTTATTTAATAATGAGTCAATCAACAGTTCATAAATAAAATATAACCAACATTTATGAAAGTCAATAAATAATGTATTACCTCAAAATCCCAAATATATTAAACCAAATAGTTTTCCATACATGAATCATGTGTTCTCTAATAATAATACTCTAATATTTAAACATGTCACAATTTCACATTTCAATGTTTTTGATCAAATTTCATATATTTTTCCAAATCATTATACAAAAACTACAATAGAAAAATCGATAGAATTTTCAAATAAAATTCATAACATTTAAAATATAACTTATTATCATCATTAAATATCACTCAATATTGAAAATATATAAAAGGATAGGTATTTATCTTGTATTTATATGTGAACCATACAACCATATATAAGACTATAAAACTCAATTTTTTATCACAATAGAAATATACAAAAAATATTCAAAACCATTTATATATACTGACTTATATAGTTACATGACATAGTGGTTTCCTGATACGTCCCTTTCTTAAAATAATGTTAAAGATTTTATTTCATAAATATAATAAATTAGAAATTATTATGACAATATTAAAAATATAAATATAATAATATCAATATAATGATGTATTCCCCTATTTACCATGCATTTTTATCATAGATTACTTCTAGTTCAACCTATGACTCTATGTTTTCAATCCTTGGATAGAAATGGTTAGTTACTTATTAGGTTCTATAACATAACTAGATCACATCACAATAAAATCCTTTATAAATTTTCACTAGAGTGACTGTGAATTAATCATAGTATATCCTATAGTAGCTTCTGTCCTAGTGTGAAATCAGATGCCTACTTATCATGAAAAACACTAAAAATTGAGTTAACACTCTACTATCCTTTTCAAGCGGATTACACCAATGTGATTATTGTCCAAAAATTCCCCATTCTCATCTCCATAAAGGGATTTAATTTATAGAGTATTCTCACAATATCTACTACAACTAATCATCCAGATGATATCCTATACATGGACACTTCCCATTGATTTATCTATATATATTTTTACAATACTTCCCTTATCAAAATCATAATAATGTTCAATATTACATCTACTAACATAAATGGTTATCTTTGACATTTAAATTATAATCATCCTCAAATTTCCAATAATTAAATTACTCTAAAATAACATCCTAACACATAACATTATAAAAATCCTTCATTTATATCACATCCAATTCCAAATGTATGTGCATAACCATGTAAATTATCGAAATAAGATACTATTTTTACATTTCTTAATGATTGTACCATTATAACATGGGAAATTAAACACATAATGAAGGTTATATCTCAAAATCACAATAATGGTAATCATATGCTATAAAGATCAAATATCGTATGTGATTATTTAATGAGTATATGGCTATAATCAAGATAAATAATGAATTACTAAGAAATAAATAGTAGATCTTAAATCATTTTTCATTTTGAATGAAATAAACATAAGAACATTAATAATATTACTATCTGAACTATCAAGATATTCATCACATAGTTGGCTTGGTATAATCACCAATGTAGCAACATGGTCTAGTGAGAATCATTAGTTGTATCATTGGTCTTTAGATAATCCTCTCATGTACCCATATTCATAGGATAAATCCTCTATTTTAGCCTTTTTATTGTGATAAAACTTCTTATATAGTCATTGGATAAATCCTCACATGTAACATTGTTCATGGGATAATTCTTGTTGAGTGTTTTTAGGCGATAGTTCCTATATTTTAGTGTTTGATCTCATGAGATTTAAACTTTACCAATGCATTGAAATCTTTGTAGTACCCGAAATGTGAATTGTCCATGCATATATGTTTCACATGAAATTAATCATTTAATATATCAGGAAAACCCATTTGAAAAATGGATTTATAATAATTTTGAAATATAAAAACATAAATAAATAATTCCAAAAATTCATCAATAATCACAACCTAAAAATGTCATGGAATATTAATTGGTATCCAACAATAATCAGTACTATTCTATTTAAAGTCCCACAAATCAATATAATAAATCATATGGTATTTACACAATCTAAATAATGGGTAGATGATTATTTTATAATTTTACCAAATTAATCCACTAATAACAACGATATGAACACCGTTCAATCAACGAAATAGAACGCCTATTATTCACAAAGGTAAGGTGTTTAATGGAATGATATTCCTATTCATATTCGTGATTTCGTTATGAAAAAATAATTTAAGGGTCATATCATTGATATAAATGAACGTTACAAGATCCATATATAAGAATATGTTGTGTTGAAACATTTGAATAATATTTATGATCAAGAATAAGATATGTTATTTGAAAATAACTTAGTTGAAAATAAATTTAGGAGTTTTGAAAAATAGCATGTTAGATGTAATTAATATATATTAAAATTTTGAAATAATTTTAAATTATATATTATATAATGATATGAAATATATAATTTTTTATAAAAAAATTATACAAAGGGAGAATGTTTCATATAAAATTATAATTGTGGTAGAAATATATCTTCACACTAAAATTCTAAAAGAGAATATATTTTTTATAAACATACAAAATATTAAATGATAATATGGTTTTATTTTCAAAAAATTTCAATTAATGTAAATGTAATTAGAAATAAATTTCTATTTTTTTGAAATTATTAGGTGTATATTCAGATTTTTTTGATATAACAACAAAAATATGATCAAAAATAGAAACCCTATTTATAATTTTTATTTAATTTCTTCCAAAACCATTTTCATGTTAAATTAATATAAAGAATAAATATTATATAAAATTATAAATATAAAAAACCTCACCTTCGATAACTATAAGGGATAATTATTATGATTATATCAGAATGAATAAAATAAATAATTAGCTATATGGGTTATCGTATTGGATAGTTTTTTATTTTATTATGCGTTTTGAAAGGAAACCATACTGATAGAGTATTATTTAATTTAAAACCATTTACGGTGAAATAGAATGGAATTTTACATAAAATAAAGTAGTGAAAAAATTTAAGATATAATATATAATTTATATATTATCAACACCATAAAATATTACTATGGTATATAAATAAAATAATGTCTCAAGAAAGATTTATTGAGACTATAATACCCCATTATAGTTAAATAATCTTCGAGTAAAAAAATATATTATTAATTAGGATAAAATATATAATTGTAATCTTTGAAATATCTTGTAACAATACGGTGAATATGAATTATTATATCCCAATGAATGGAAATTGAGTTAGAAAAAATTCTTAAAAAATATTTATATTTGTAATAAAAATACCAGTAAAATAATACATAATATGGATTTTTAGATCAGATACATTTCTGGAAAATTGAGAACACAAAATATTAATGAAAAATATATACACAAAAAAATTATACTATAGTTAATATAAATAATATCTAAATTAAATAAAACTAAGATCCATAACCCTTACCCTAGTATTGATTCACTAGGTTCATGTTCCAAAATTCATTATTAATAATATTATGTAAATTGTTTAGCTTATTAGAGAATAATTTTTAATTTATTAATAAAACTAAAGGAAATTTAGATTCATATGGATGGAATTTATTATATTGTTTTTATAATGTATTTTATTTGAGGGTTTTCAATAAAAAATTTTCCCACCCTTTTTTATGTGGAGAAAGTATAATGTTATTTTATTATAACTTCATAATATCCTAAATTATAGGGATGTATATAATATATTATTAAATTATTAATATAATTATAGAGTTATATTATTATTTTTATAAAATGTACCAAGATTATTAATGGTACTCTCATATGTTAATTACATATGGTTATTTTTATAATGATTTATTATTATCTATATAACTTCTAAAATAAAAAAAATTATAATTCTATAATATTAATTGTTGCATAAATAATTTTTTAATTATTAATTCATTTTTAATTTAATCTATGTAATGTGGTGAGGGGAAAAATTAATTTTACTACATGATTGTAGTAGTCCACAAAACAAAAATGATCATTATACAATTTAATTTTCATGACGTTGTGAAGGAATAAATATACATTTTAAATTTTTTTAATAACACCATATTATAGTAATGAAATATTTGTCATTATTTTAGTAATTTTAGGTTATGGTTTGAATATAAATATTAAGAAGAAAAATGCTAGGATAAGTAATACTCACTTTGGGACATTAAACTATCTATTTAATGTCTCTATGGACATGATAGGCAAATGAAATTAATGGTGATTGGGGAATTGTAGTAATGGATGGAAAGTTTAACATTATAACATTGGATAGGGTTTTAAAAAATTTATAATTGTATGTGTATCCTTTATTATGTAATTGTTCCTTATAAGTGAAGAAATTAGATCTTCTGTGAACACCGAGATGTTTTGAATAATTAAATTACTCTTTTCAAGTATAAATGGTTTTATATGTGAGAATTAAATTATTTTGGGGTGGGATAATTTCAACAAATCCTCTACCACTCTTTTGAGAACATGATTTAAAAAACATTTATGTCACGACCCGTCCTCAGGCCCGTGTCGTGACTACCCCAAACCCGCCTTCCATAGGCTAGGGGCTGGCGACTTGCACCAAAGGTGTAAATCTATATAACTGGGAAGTCATTGCCTTTATAAAACGTAAACACACAACAGAGTACAAGTGGAAGAAAACTCTAGTTAAGTAGTATAACAAGTGTTCTGAAAGTACAAAAGGGCCAGAACACAAGTCCAACAGTAAAGTACAATCAAATGACAAAATAGTAGGAAGGTGTCGAGTTTCTCCTAGATCATCCTACGGAGTTCCTACATGATGGGTAGGTACAGATGGCCACCTCAGCTCTCCATGTATGTCTGTCAGCTCAGGGTACCATCCATCTCTACGAGCCTCAACCATGATTAGTGCTCTCCATCATCTACATCCAACACATGGAGGTGCAGGCATAGCCCGTGTAGGGGTGAGTATAACGATACTCATTCGGGACCCTGAGACCCTCAAGGTGTCACTAAATCCAACAAGGATAAACCACAATGAATGATCTCAACAGATATCCTTTACTTAGGTATATGACAATACATATACCTAAGTTATCAAGTAACCCATCTCAATCATGGGGAAAACACAAAGGTCGTTGACTTAGCACAAACTATGATTTTCATTAAAGATATCGAAACCAAAACTGCTGAAAAGCTCCTCCTATGCCGAGTACAGTGATCCTTTCATGACTCCAAGGCGCTGCTCACTAACTTTAGACTACTCAGGTACTCCTCCTGTCGAGTACCGCGGGTCTGCCACCCCAACACAGTAGTACTTTCCACCATGGTCTTGCCACCCCAACATAGTAGTGCTCCCCCAAATTGCCTACAAAAGTACTCCTTTTGTTGAGTACTACGGGTTTTCCACCCCATCACCATAGTGCTACCCACTATGGGTCTGCCACCCCAACACAGTAGTGCTCCCCACTAGGCTATACAAGTCATTCTGAAATGAATCGGACAACCAGTCATCATGTGTCAGCCAACTACAAGGTCTTCGTACTCCGTACGCCCATCTCTAGGAGGGTCCACTCCATGAGATACTGTTATATACTTCCATGTGTCACATAATCTCATATGTAAGTATCTCAAAGGACCTCCTCGTCATAGGGTTCTCAACGCAACAGACGACACGTCAATCAGACGCCCGATCTGTGAGTTAATATCCTTTTTGTCCCGAGGGCCCGGTTGGTTTCGTGTACGAACCAACCCAACTGTATCTCAATAGTATCCTAAACACTCATGGGGTATAATCAATGGAACTGTTTCTCAACAAGATTACCAACGCCACTGACAGTTCGTCAAACAAACATCTGGTATGAGAGATATTGGCTTTTCTGTTCCTGTGGCCGAGTTCTTTTATAAACTAAACCTACCCGACAATACTCCAACTGCATTCATACCTCAAGTGGAGTATTCCAAAAGAACCATCTCATCTATAGGAATCCAACGTAGTTGACGACACGTAAATCGGATGTCCGGTCCTCAAGTTATAAGTGTTTCCGCTCCGAGGGCCCGGTTGGTTTCGTGTTCAAACCAAGCCGGTTGTATCGAAAATTTTCCAAAATCTTGAGTTTAATATACCAAAATGTTCATCTTTAATCCGGAGAATCCTACGCAACTGACAGTGCCTCGATCAAAGGTCCACAAATCATGATATGGGCGTTTAACTGAAGAAGATTTGAAAATAGGGGGTCCGGGCCCGGTCCGACCCGACCCAACACCTCATGGGTCGGCCCATACCGGGTGGACCTGACCCAGGTCCGGGTCTGGCCTAGTTGGGTGCGGTCCGGCCCGGCATGCACAGCCCAGCCCGGCCAGCGCGGCCCAACCTGGCGCTGGCGGCGGTGCCCAGCGATGGCGGCCCGACCCGGTGGTCGGTTGCAGTTCTGCCGGTTGGCCCATCACTTTGTGCTGAGTGGGGGAGGGGCGTCCTCCCTACTGATTAACTCCGGAATTGCCAGCGGGCGCCGCCCCCTAGGCGTCCCGGATGCTGCGCGGCTGTGGGGTCCGTCGCACCGATGCTGCTGTGGGTTTCCTCCAGCGGCACGCTAGGGCGTCGCCTCCTCCAGGGGGCCGGACGGCTCCGGTCGCCGCCTCTAGTCGCCCGCGCGGCGGCGATGACAAACCGTGCCTCCATGAGCTTCTGTGGGCCACCATAGCATCTTCGGTGGTCCTTTTTAGCTTTCTTCTATGCTGGAAGCCTTCTTGGGTCCGGAACATTACTGCAAAGGCTTTCAAACGCTGTTGCGGTCCCGTTTAATCGTCGTTCGTCAATCCGCGCACAAAAGATCAACCAGCGGAGGGTCCCGACTTGTTCGTTACCCCGTGCCCTCTACATTAGAGGCTCAATCCATAATTCATCAATGGAATGTGTATAATTTATTCAAAATAAATTATACAAACAACACGCAATAAAATACCCATGCACGAGGGTATAAATCACATATACACTATATACGAAAACCCATACCTTGAATATGGTTCATTCGTCATAGAAGAGGAAAGAATTGTCGCTCTATCAACATCGGGAAAGAACCGTGGTCCTCAGTCTATACCCAAAGAGGTGGCGTATCCCCTCTTGTCGCGGAGAAAATGAATGAAGGCACATCGATCGTTCTTCGTGGAACCGGTTTTCTTCGTCGAGGGAGGAAGTTGTTCTTCATGGATCAAGAAAGATCTCCTCTAATTCTCCGAAAATATTTTCAAAGAATATATTTTATTAAATCTTCTTCTTTTAAAACATCTCCAAGCAATTCCAAATAAGTCAAGAGGTGTGAAAAAAATAATTAATTTGTTTATTAATTACCGTAGATGGCTTCATTAAGCATGGGAGGTGGAGAGGCTCCCCTTTAAGAAGGGAAGTTTTCATCATTAAGCAAGGTAATTTATTGGGGTTTAAGAAGGTTTGGGGAAAAATGAATGGATGGGGCTCATGTGGGCCCACCTCACAAATATCCTCACATGGGTAGTTAGGTGCTTATTGGTCCCACCCAAACACCCCCATGTAGGATATAACTACATTAGGTATAAAATTATAATGTTCCACAATTTTATTCACTTTTATTTTAATCCACAAATTTTAAAATCTCCTCCCAAGATAACACTTTTGCGGTAAAGGTCCTCATAAGAAATTACTGGCGTTGCGAGTTCATTGGTGCCCTAAGATTTCAATTCCGAGAACCAGTTCAAAAGATAGAAAAAACCCGCTTGTTCGTTTACAGAATGCACCAAAGCTAAATTTCGGAAATTGATCCCAGGTACAATGGGCCTCGAGATCAAGTGCCATCAGAAGCCACAGACTCCTAAAATTCCATAAAAAATACGAAAACAATTTCCTTGAAATTTCTTGGTCTATAAATTTCTCCTACCTCAGGGCTTTATGACCCTATAAATATACAACTCAATCTAGAGAATCTAAAGGAGGTACTGAGCACGCATCTGAGCCCCCAGCTCCCATGTGCTCTCCTGGAGGTCTTCGTGCTGCCAGTGAAAGCGCACAATAGAAATCAACCATCCTCGTAGGACCCGCTCTTGTCGATCCTCTACCTCTACTAGAACCTTGTGAATGTTTCCCCATCATCGATGTCCAGCTCTCTGTGGTCGATGAAGATAGATAGGTTGTGCACACATCTCCTCAGTAGAGATACGTGGATGCAGTAGTGCACCGGGTGTAACTGAGGTGGGGGAGTCAAGTTTTAAGCCATGCCGCCTACCCTACATTGGACCTGGAATGGTATGATTAACCTTAGAGATTACATGCTGCCTTGGCCAAAACATCATAGACCTCGTAGATTTGATACCCGTAGGAAGGCGTGGTCTCCACCATCGAACTCCACTGGTCTCTGTCTCCTATCCGCATAGATCTTCTGTCTTCTCTGTGCATTCTTCATCCGCTTCTGGATGATCTGTACCTTCTCTGGTAGCCTCAAAATGGGCACACTGGTCATTCTCAACCTGAGCTCCTCAAAAGCTCTACTGGCATTTCTCTGAACACACAAAGGGTTTCCCCTTCTTCGTCAATGCTAAAGCAATGCAGCAACTCTGGAGATGTCGGGAAAAAATCTAAGTCTGGACAACTCATGGGTGATCGACTGCACCCACTTATGCATGATTCCATCCTATTCTGCATGGGGTTTCCTTTTCGTTGACCAAGGAAAACCCATCCCAACGTTGTAGGTAAACCAATTTTTTTTGCCTAATATAGACAATCTATGTATGAACTGTAGTTTCCCAGACCATACCCAACCTAACATCGTAAGGCCTCGAAACTGCCACCAAGAGGATCCAACTGAAACTCTCACCTCAAGGGTTAGATCACACCGTTGGCGTAAGCAAAATTATCGAGTCTCCTCTCAATGGTATCTCCAGACGTGAGGGTCAATTCAACAGCTTTAACTGGAAACTCTAGGTTTGGTACAAGATTCGTGGATTGAAGGAAGGATTCGTATCGATGTCTGTTGTTACGGTAGCTAGTAGTAGTCACAGACCGTACCTAGAATAATTCCTAGAGCCCTCAGGTCACACTCCTTGACCTCATGTAGCTACTCTCTTCCCCATCCCTCCTGCTCCATGTGCCTGGTGGGGACTACAAAGGCGGGTGGTTTTAACATGTCGAAATGTACACCACCACATGCTTCTCTCCTAGCGCTGCTTCCATGTTTGCTGCACTACATATTAATTTGTCCTTAACACTTCCTCATCTTGAAACATTTCACATGCCCAAGTCTCTGAGACCGACGCCAGTTTCTTGTTTTCCAACTACTAACATTCACTGGCTGTATCCATTCATCCAAAGAACATTCAACCACAAAGGTTATTTTTAGCACCCTAGCATAGGTAGGAATGCATAGAGGAAAAGTGATGGCTCAGATGTCTTTTAAACACACCTCTTTATGAGGTCCGAGCTCTAAATCACTAATCGTATCATAGTAATAAAGTACCAGGAATGATCGGTATGCCTCAATGAATACTCTGATACTGACATGTCGTCTTGACGATGCTGTATAAGATCTAGAAAACTCTCAGACACTTTCTCAAGCCAGTCCTCAGCCCCTATGAGTCGGGCTCACCTCAGAACCTGAGGGGTATCTGATGCTGAAACACATGTAAGACACAATGCCAACATGTGTCATCTACCAGTACAGCCGGTTGTAACTTCAGACCATAAGGTAGTGATATAGCTGGCACACTACCCGAAGGTACTATCTTAGGCATCGATCCATGTACCGAATCCTCATCTCTAATTTGACCAAACTCTTGGTCAGTCATTGGAAAACACTAGTAGCTAATATCACCATTTTCTTTACTTGTGTCTAACTAGGTGTAGAACTCTAGAAACCGCCCCCATCCAGTCCACTACTGCCTGGGATTTTGTGTCGCCTCCTAGCCTCGGAGGCCTCTACTGCTAGAACTCATGCAACACGCTCTGTCAGCATGCACCATCCGTAAGTACGGCTGGTGGCATCTGCTGCCTAACGGGTGGTGGTGCTGCTGGTACACCACTCGAAGGTGCCAATATAGAAAGGGGGCCCTACACCAGAGCCTCATCACTTAGTGGGTCGTCATCGTGTACTCGATTGGAACTCCAAATGACTGCGTGGAGGCATCCTGAACAGATGTGACATGGTCAAACAACTACACATGGTGAGCTGACTTTGTTTGAGCTGACTTAAAGAAAAATTTTGAAAACACACACACAATCAGTGTTTTCGTGCACTGAGTCTGAAATCAGTAGTCATGGTCATGATGTATGGATATGTCGGCCGCCACACCAACACTGGACTCCCTCAACTGAAAACCACACTCGGTACACATAACAATATTGATTCACAAAAAGGAAATATCAGAGTCTTATGTTCTGCAGTAGAACTGACTCCTCTGATACCAATTTGTCACGACCCATCCTCGGGCCCAAGCTGTGACTACCCCAACCCCTCCTTCCATAGGATAGGGGCTAGCGACTAGCACCAAAGATGTAAATCCCTATAACTGGGAAGGAATTTCATTTATAAAACATATACACACAATATAGTACAAGATGAATAAAACACTAAGTAAGCAGTATAACAAGTCTGCTGAAGGTACAAAAGGGCTGGAATACAAGCCAAATAGTAAAGTACAAGGAAAAAAAACAGCAGGAAGGTGTTGAGGTACTCTTGGATCGTCCTCCGGAGTTCCTACCAGATGGGTAGGTACATATGGCCACCTTAGCTCTACATGTTCGTCTGTCACCTCCGGGTACCGTCTCATCGTGAAGTCCACCTCTGGGTACCGTCTCGTCTTGAATTCCACCTCCAAGTACTGTCCAGCTCTATGAGCCTCAACCACAATCAGTGTTTTCTGTCGTCTGCATCTAGCACAATGATGTGTGCGAATAGCCCATGTAGGGGTGAGTATAACGATAGTCAGTAGGGACCCCTAGACCCTCATGGTCTCACTAAATCCAACAAGGATAAACCACAAAGAATGATCTCAATAGATAACCTCTACTTAGGAATTTTCCCATACATATACCTAAGTTATCAAGTAACACATCTCATTCTGGAGGAAAAGGCAAAGTTCATTGACTCAGCTCAAACCAAGATTTTCATTACAGATATCGAAACCAAAACTGCTGAAGAGCTCCTCCTCTGTCGAGTACAGTGATCGTGTAAGGACTCTGAGGCGCTGCTCACTAACCTTAGACTGCTGAGGTAATCCTACTATAAAGTACCGCGGGTCTTCCACCCAAACAAAGTAGTGCTCCCTTCCATGGGTCTTCCACCCCAACATTGTAGTGCTTCCCGTCATGGGTCTGCCACCCCAACACAGCAGTGCTCCCCACTAGGCTATACAAGTCCCTCTGAAATGAATCAGATAAGTAGTAATCAGGTCTCAGCCAGCTACAAGGTCTCCGTACACCGTACACTCATCTCCAAGAGGGTCTTCTCCACAAGATACTGGTCAATACTTCCATGTGTCAAGTAATATCATGTGGATGAATCTCAAAGTACTGCCTCATCATAGTGGTCTCAACACAACAGACAGCGCGTCAATCAGACGCCCGGTCCGTGAGTTATTAGAATTTTGGTCCCAGGGGCCCGATTGGTGTCGTGTATGAACCAACCCTACCGTATGTCAACAGTACCATTAACTCTCATGGGGTATACTCAAAGGAACCATTTCTCAATGAGACTGCAAACACGGCTGACGGTTCGCCAAACAAACGTCCGGTCTGAGAGATATTGGCTTTTCTGTTCCTGGGGCCCGTTTGGTTTATAAGCTAAACCAACCCGATCATACTCCAACTGCATCCAAACATCAGGTGGAGTATTCCAAAAGAACTTCCTCATCAAGAGGAATCCAACTTAGTCGACGACACGTAAATCGGATGTCCAGTCCTCAAGGTATAAGAATTTCCGCTCCGAGGGCCCGATTGGTTTCAGGTTTGAACCAACTTGGCCATATCCAAACATCACTGAAATCTTGAGTGTAATATATTGAAATGTCTGTATTGATCCGAGGAATCCTACGCAACTGATGGTGCATCGATTGGAGGTCCACAACTCATGATATGGGCGTTTAACTGAAGAAGGTCTGAAAAAAGGGGGTCTAGGCCCAGTCCGACCCAGCCCAACATCCCCTAGTCGGCCCGAACCGGGTTGACCCGACTCGGGTCCAGGTCCGGCCCAGTTGGGCGTGGCCCGGATCGGCTGGCGCGGCCAGGCACGGAAGGTGCGGCCCTGCCCAGCCAACGCGGCCCGACCCTGCACTAGCGGCCCGACCTAGTGGCAGGTTGCAGCTCAGCCAGTTGGCCGAGCGCGTTGCGCAGAGCGATGGAGGCGCGACCTCCACGCTGATTGACGATGGCGGCACCAGCTGGCGCAACCCCCCAGGCTTCTTGAATCATGCATGGCCACAAGGTCCGTCGCACTGCCGCCGCGGCTGTCGCGACGGTGGGTTCCCTCCAGCGGTCCGATGGGGCGCCGCCGACTCCAGTCACCAGCGCCGCCGTGCCGTCGACCCACGCCACCACGAGCATCCGCGGGCCACCATAGTTTCCATGTTGGTCCATTTTATCATAAGTTTGTGCAGACAATCTTTTTGGGTCCCGAACATTACTATGAATGCTTTCAAACGCCGTTGCGGTCCCATTTCATCATCTCCCATCAATCCGCGCACAAAAGAACAACCAGTGAAGGGTCCAAGCTTGTTCGTTACCCCGTGCCCTCCACATTAGAGTTTCAATCCAAAAATCATCAATGGAAAGCGTATAATTTATTCAAAATAAATTATACATACACCCTGCAATTAAATACCCATGCACGAGGGTATGAATCACACATACACTATATACAAAAACCCCATGCCTCGAATATGGTTCGTTCGTCATAGACGCAGTATGCATTGTCGCTCCATCAATGCCGGGAGATAAAAGTCATCGTTGGAGTGTAGCTGAAGATGTGGCATCTCCCCTCTTATCGTAGATAAAAGAAATGAAGCTATGTCGATTGTTCTTCGTGGAACCGGAATTCTTCGTCGAGGGAGGAAGTCGTTCTTCATTGATGAAGCAATCTCTCCTCTAAATCTCCCAAAATATTTGCCAAGCAAATATTTAATTATTTCACATTCTTTTAAAATATCTCCATTAAATTCAAAATAATTCAACAGGTGTGACAAAAATAATTAAAAAGGTTATTAATTTCCTTAGTTGGCTTCATTATGCTTGGGAGGTGGAGAGGCTCCCCATTAAGAAGGGAAGATGTCAACATTATGCAAGGAAATTTATTGGGGTTTAAGGAAGTTTGGGGAAAAATGAACGGTTGGGGCTGATGTGGGACCCACCTCAGAAATATTCTCACATGTGTAGTTAGGTGCTTATGTGTCCCACCAAAACTCCCCCATGTAGGATATAACTACATTAGGTGTGAAATAAAAATTTTCCACAATTTATTCACTTCTTATTTAAACCACAAATTTTAACTTCTCCTCCCAAGCTAACACATCTATGGTAAAGGTCCTCTTACGCAATTACCATATTTGTGAGTTCATCTGTGCCCTCAGATTTCAATTCCGAGCACCGGATCAAAAGATAGAAAAACCCGCTTGTTCGTTTGTGGAAGGTACCCGAGCTAAATTTCAGAAATTGATTCCTGGTACACGAGGACTCAGAATCAAGTTCCATCAGAAGCCACAGACTCTTAAAATTCCAAAAAAATTAATAAAAAATTTTCCTTGAAATTCTCGGGTCATTACATTTTAAATAATTTAATTTTATATTTTTACTTTAACTCCTTTTCAATGTTGTTGTAGTAACTAGTTTTCACACATGTAATTTATGATTTACTAAAAATTTTGATAAAACATCTCAAAAAATATTTTTTTAATAATAAAAAATTAATTCCCTCATATAAATTAATACATTATCTAAATAATTGAGATTTCCAATTTAAATAAAACCATTTATTATATTAATAAACTACTTTATAGCAAAAAAATTCACAATTCAGTATTATTTATCTTATATTGAATTGATTTATAGTTAAATGAGTTAATTTAAATTTATATATATTTTTATACATCATATGAAATTTATTATTTTAAATTGATCAATTTAATTAGTTATATAAAAATTACAAAACATTAATAAAAAAATTCATTGAATATAAAATATTAAACATTGGCATGGTCAGTAACATTAATAAGTTTAGTTAAAATTTTATTCTTAAAAATTATATTGGTATAATTAGATAATTTTGTCATGTTTTTATAATAACTATTGATTTTTTTTTGGAATTTATGTGTAAATTTCATGAAATGTAATTTTTTATTCTTCAGAGTAAAAATTATATTTAATGTTAAATATAACATAACATTCCAAAGAATTAAAATGGGATTTATAAATTAACAATTGTATTCAGAATAAATTGTTTAATATATTATTTAAATAAAAAAATATATCAAAAAAATTACTCTTATTTTCTGAGAATGTCATAAAAGTCAAATGAGTTTCAAAAGCATTATGTTTTCACTACTAACCTAAAAAATTGATTTTATAAAAATTTAAAAAATTTAATCCAAATATAATTTTGAAATCTTTAATTCATTTTTGATAATATGATATTTTAATATTTATTAATTTTTAATTCATGTTAAAACAAAGTATACAAAGATTACAATATTTTATTAAAATAATGACATTTTAATCATCAAGTGTAATTAATATTATTTTATAAGAAGATATAAATAATTTTATTATTAAATATTACATTATAAATACAATTATAATATATTAAACTAAATTTTCAGCCATGTTCAATTTATTTTTTATGGATAAATGAAAAACAATTTCTATACTGTTCTTTAAAATTAATCCATTTAAATATATTAATAAAATGAAATAATAATATAAAATTATACCAATTTATTATTATATTATTATATACTAATGATTGTATTCTTCATATAATTCTAAAATGTTATAGAGAATTTTAGCCATGTGCATCATTACTTTTGTTCTAAGTACGACACACGCTATTAAAGATATTAATAATATCGAGGATCCAATATATAAGATCATTACAGTACCCCAATGGGATCTTGGAGTTTCTTCATATTCTCTAGGGACTTGCAATGGATAGTTCATTCAGGAATAGCCCGATATAGGACACCCAGTTTGACTGATTATTAATATGTTTTAGTGAATATATATGTGGAACTAGAAGATGGATGGTGACACATAGGATCATCACCCATTTTAGTTTTTTATAAAATAATATTCTTTTGATCAATGAGAGGTTTCCAAAATCACCCCCAGTGAACATGGTGTGTATTATTCTCTATGGGAAATTTACTAGAACCGATGATTTTTTTTAATTTAATTGTTTTATTGTTTTCATTAACCATATGAAACAACCCTTGACATAAAATCCTCTAGTGAGCATTCAAGTAGTTCATTTAGATATAGACATGTCGATACCCCACCATGATCTGTATATACATTACATTATTTTTATTAAACTAAAGAAAATTTTTATGGAAAATGGTCATAAATCAAACATATGTCCACCAATGGATGTTCCATATGTGGAACATAATCCATTTCCATTATCATTATCTAAATTCTAGAACATTAAACTTCAAATTAAACATACATATTTACATTGTTTCTATAAAATTTCTTATTGGTATATGGTGTTTAATTAAATACTGATAGCTAGTATATTTAAATGTTTTACATGAATTAAATGTTTTTCTATTTTTTCTTCCATTTATATACTTGGTAAATTATGGTTGAATATTATAAAAATTAAATAAAAATGATAACTAAATATAATCCATAACTCATTAAATTTATGAGTTTAGTACATTCTAGATAACATTTGTGATCAATTATTGGACAATATAAATTATGAATCCAATATATTTCTCACATGTTATTTAAAATCATGATTGTATATAAATTTGAAACTGTATTATCTATACAGTCGAATTAAATTATCTTCAGAAATAATTTTATTCATTTGAGAGGAAATAACATGATCCTGGATGGAGAAATTGAATATGGGAAATCAAACCATTTTTCTCAGTCTATGTGATAATAGGGAAGTAGCAGAGGCCCTCAAAATTTTTAATTTATATAGTAAAATTGAATTTGGTCTTATTTTTGTTTTTCAATATTGATTAAGACTTATTAAATGTTTCTTTATTTAAATTAATAAGTTTTTCATATTAAACAATATATAAATGAAACATATCTTGTAGTAAGAGAGAAATAATTTTCATAAATATATTTTGACTTACATGTAATATTAATATTATGTTACCTGAAACAATATGAGTCCTTAACATCAAATATAATAACACGTGACCCAGAACCCCAGATCCTATGATAAAATCAATAATCCTACTTTCCAATTTTTTATTACAATAATATTGACACAATTTTTCATCTAAACATTACAAAATATATTGGAAAACATGGATCATGAACAACCTCAATGACTATTTAGTATTAAACTTTAGGAGAAATAGTAAAAAACATATAAAAAAATATTATCAATATGGACTCATAAATCCTAAAAATTAAATTTACCCCACAAAAAAATTATTTTATTTAGTTTACTATATGTCATCAGCATCATCCTTTTCAAATCCATTATATATGTAAAATTTTCAATATCATTATTTAAAAACATGTGAAACGAAAAATTTGATGGGTGACCTCAAATTCCCTGTATGATTAATAATAACCATTACTAATTAAATGAAATTAATGAGAATACGAGTACATATGGTTATAATTAAATAATCGGTGTGAATTACTAAATCAAAAATGAAATCGTACCCATTATTAATTGGACCATCAATTTTGAAAGAATAAGAAAGAAAATATTCATACGAATCAACCAAAAATGAGAAATGTTTCATAAAAAATGATCATTGGAAACATTATACACACATTTATTTAAAAGATAAAAAATGTTTGTAACTTGGAACATCGTCTCATTAAATACTTATAGAACCCCTAAAAATTGGAATAAACATATGGACGTCTTCCCAAAAAAACCCAAATAAAATAATTTATCATTACTCGTTGAAACAAAAAAATTCTAATTTTTATAATATGATTATCCCATGGAAAGGTAATGGGGTCTAAAATAATCACCTTTTAATGTAGATATCCTTTGGAAAGGAACATAGATCTATAAAATTTTCATTGAAACAATATAAAAAATGGAAAATAAAAGGGAAAAACAAGAAACTAATTCAAAAATGATTAACAAAAATGAAGAGAAATGTGTTGAAAATAAATCTACTAAAATCATGATCACCCCATAAAAAATAAATGGGTTCGACAAAAAACACTATGAATCATGAATAACCCATGGAAAATAAATGAGTTCAATGGAAATATCCTTGATTCATGATTAACCCAAGGAATAAAAATGGGTTCAAAATTTGTCCCATTGAGATATTATTAACCCATGTAAAAAATATGGGTAAAATAACAATCTTTTTTAGACATGAGATACTGATGAGAAGGATATGGATTAAATAAAAATTTCTTTAGGACATAACAAACCAATAGAAAAGAAACAGTTTTCACTCACATATTATTAAAACATAATCAGCCCGTGGAAAAAAATATTTTCATAACATTACAGTTATGAATTATTCAAAAAATGTAAATGAAAGGGATTTCAATAAAAAACACTTTATAATATAATCATCCCATTAAAAAAATGGGGTTCATGAAAATATCATAGGGATATAATCCACTAATCAAAAATAAATAGTTTTCAGAAAAAATATATTTGAAATAAATATAAATATGATGTTATAAATAAAAAATATCCCTACTTGAGGATAAGTAACAGAAATGTTCATTTTAGTAGATGATATAATCTGACTTTAAAACCTCATTAACAACAATATTGAGGAAATTATATATAATCATTCCAAATTATCCCATATCACTTTGGAAATTTCAAATATTTAACACCATAAATAGAATAAAATTAAAGAAACATATAATATCATTATAATAATGAAATTACAAACATAACATGTCAATTGTCTACTAAATACACTTTATAAAACAATATAGTTTTATAACATAACAAACATATAAAACAAGGAAAATTGTGACAAAAATATATTATTGATTAAGTAACATTGAAAATGTAAACTCCCTTAATGATGGATTATAAAATGTATATGTATAAACTGAAAAATATTAGGATAATAATCATGAAATAAATTCATTAGAGGTATTTACACAAAAAATATAAGTGCTGAATATGGAATAAGTCTCATATAAATATATGTAAGACTATGGATCCTCTTATAACTGTGTTAACATCTAAATTAGAAACACCAAAAGTAATAATAATCAAATAAAACATTTAAATATAATTAATATAAAATAAATCTATATATAATATATAAAAATGGGTATTAGATACCCCAAAAACAAAATAATTGGTGATTATATCATTTATCTCACAAATATAACACATGAAATGAAAAGAACATACAACTGAGTAACTTTTGAATAAATAAATCCCTAAAAAATTATATAAATTGGAACATTGAATATAATTAATAAAATTAATCTCATTATATAAATATTCATATGGCCATTGAAATGATATATAATTCATTCTAGGTTTATAATAACTTTTATGTCTCAATGGATTGAAAATTGAGATGAAACCCCTTACAACTATAGTAATATCTAAATCAAAAACGAAAATGTTAATAATAACAAAATGAATGTTTTATATATGATTAAGATAAAATAATTAATCATATAATACGTAAAAATGGGCATTATATACTCCATAAAAACAAATAAGTTGTAATTAGGATGTAGGCATCACGAAAGTAAAAGTGAGATAAGAATCCATTAACTAGAGTCTAATTTATCACAAGAGTTCAATATATTCAACAATAATAATGTTATGACAATTATATTATTTCTTCATAATCATTTGTATGTTTATTATTACTTTTAATCAAGTACAATGAAGTTATATATCATCAATTAATCAAACAATACTAAGTTGGATGTTAAGACCATATTCAGTAAATGTCTCATAAATAACATATATTGGTCGACTAAGGTCAATGAGGTCATTATTTAGTCATATATAGAATATTAATAATGCAATAATTTTTATATTTATAAATTAATTAATATTTTAAAACCAATCATGAAATATGTTAATGGAAAAAATGAACTATTGTTAGAATCATAGAGATGGTAGGTTGTATGTACTCATTAGTAACATTCCAATTATTCAATGATTGTTATGGAAACAAGTTAAGTAAAAACTACCATTATATAATTAAAATTATTTAATATATAAGATATTATATTGTCATATATAATTCTTATGATGTAAAAGCAATCACATCCCTTTGAGGAGGTGATAGTCCACACATTTGTGAATGACGTTATCACTTTTCCAGTGGGAGGAAATGCAATTTGGAAAATTTTATATAATATTTATATAAAGGTAATATTTTAATGAATATAATATAGACTTTATGTATGTTTATTTATTTTAATGAATCCCATCATTGATAAATTCCATGTAATTTGTCAACATATCACATCACTTGGTTGAGGTAGTAGTCGACATGTCCATAAATAATGTTATCATATTTACACAAAATGTAAATCATGAAGTTATATGTCATATATAAAATCTAGCCATTTCAACGAAACATTTATTTCATATATATCATAATGAATGAGTATTTCCAGGATAATTACTAACCTCAATAAATGGTAATGAAAAAATGAACGACACTATTTAATGAGGGGGTAGTTCATCGTACACGAATGATAATTTTGTTACACATTTGATGGATGTTGTTGTAGGTGTATGTATAAAAATTAAATAAAAAACATATTATTATATTCAGTATAATAATTATATCTTATAATCATGGAATAATACTAATATAAGTTTGTTTAGAATGAAAAAATTAATTGTGATTATTCAAAAATGATTACACTTTTTTCCAGGTATCTCTTATTAGCATACACCAAAGGACATCTATAGTTTGAATTATGAACAATGTGAGGCTTATAAGATGAGAGTAGGAATGTTAGGATCTTATTTGGGAAGACATTTTATGAGCCAAATGGCTTGAGTTGTGTGATGAAATGGTGTGGGTGAGTGTATTTTCATAGTGGGGAGGGAGTGACATTATTATAAGTACCAAAGTGTAAAAACTTTTGGGTGGCCTTTTTTAATGAATGTAATTTAAAAATTATAAAATAAAGGAGGCAATTTTTATGGCATGTAAACACTCAATAAATACAAAAAACATCATTTTTATCATTTTTTTCTATAGAATTTATTTTTTCATAGTTTTTTGGGATATCATTTATGTAAATAGTTATCTATACTATGTAATTAAATCATTAAGAATAAATTAATGTGAGAAATTATATAAAATTTCTACCCAATAATTATAAAATAATATGTCTAATTTTTAAAATAAAATGCTCATATTTGATGGATATTAATTTTAAAAGAAATACATGTAACGCCCAAAACACCTCTTTATCCTTGATTGTGCTAATAATGTTTTTACTATTTATGGGTCAATATATTCGTTATAATAGATCAATTAGCACATATATAAAAAATAGTTTTTGTTAATTAAAACAAACAAATCCCTTTGATGATAATTATATTTATTTGTAATTTCAAATCATTAAAAAATATCAATTTTTTATTTAATTACTAATTTAAGAATCCATGCACTGTTGTTTTTAAGCTTTTATTATAATTATATCATCTCTAAAAGTTAAATATAAATTATTATGATTATAATTAATCTTTTATATTACAAAAAAATTTCTATATCCAATCCAATACAGCTTCTTCCCTACTCCAAATCATTATAAATATTAATGGAAATGATGATTCATTTTTTGTCTTTTTTCTAACATAACATATTTTATAAGGAAATTTCATGGAATAATATCCCTATAAATCGTATAAATAAACCCTATGATTTTCATAGTCAAAATATTTCAATTTAATGGATTTTTGACATTTTTTGTGTCATTTATACACCTAATATTATATGATTAATCATTAAGTAAACTTGATTCTACCCAAATCAATGTAACAAATTTTAATTACATTCATGAATGTTTTTTTTCAAAAAAATAAGTTGTTTTTATTAGTCCAATTTTTTCAAAATATTTCTAAATAAGTATATATGTTCATAAAAATATAATTCAAATAAATGGGTAAAATTATTTTAAAAATTATCTATAGATGTTTTGAGATTGAGGTGTTTTATGGAAGAATATTTAAAATGAGTGAATATTTTTATACTTTATTTCAACATGTAATTGAATCTATTAATGTAAACTGCTTTTATTGGTTTATAATTCATATAATTATACATTAAAATTATAATTAAATTCAATTAAAATATATAAATAAATAAGATGAATAATAATTTTTCATTTAAAATTTAGTGTTTTTAGTAATCATAAATAGAAGTAAATTTATAAGAAAAATATAAAAAATTCACCCACATTATATTTTGAAATTCTAATTGAAAAATAAAATTGTCGTGTGAAATAAAAAAAATTAAGGTTCTAAAAAAGATATTTAAAATAGGTGTGTCCTTAAAAGACTATAAATCCATCTGTAAAAAATATATATATTTTATATTCATATAATTTGATTAGATCTTATCTTAACAATATCAAACCCATTGGATAAATTTAAAAAAATATAGAATATATAACATATAAATTTCCTAAATATATTTCACAAATAGTTATTAATTTAATTTTTAAGATAAATATTCATTCTGGTCAAAAAATTGTTTTTATAAAAACACATCATTTAAATTAATTTATGATTAATTTTAAATTATAATTAGTCAGTTGAAAATGAATTAATTATATATATATATATATTACCATATATTTTAATAATTTAGTAAACTATATTCATTACATATTTTAAAATGGATTGTTAATAATAATCCTAAGAATATTAATAGTATATCGTTTCTTGGTAAGACTCAGGTTTCTGTGTAACATAAGTCATAAAAGGAACACTATGTTTCTTGAAAGACAGGATAAACATAGTGTTTTGAGTGATGGAATATAAGTTAGGTATTGTTTGTAACACAATCTAATAATGAATTTAAATTAATTTAGAAGAAGATATTTCAAAAAAATTTGGTTTGTCACATCCTGCATCACATTAAATGATTTTCTCTCTGGAAATCCATCATGGTTATCAAGTCACAACCATTTATAAAATTTACTTATTTAAAACCACATCATATAAAGAGTTAATTATATAGACCCTTAAAAAGTAAAAGTGGAAAATATAAATTCACTAAGGGATTCGCAAAACATTTATTATATACTGGTGAACATATGTGGGAATGGAGGAAAAGTATAAATAAATATAGCTATTTTTTGATGTCATGGATCTTAAATAAGTGAATGATAAATGGAAATTTAAGGGTCTCAATAACACAAATCTTTGATTATCTAAAAGTTCATCGTTACATGAAATATGTTATTACTAAGATAATAATTTTTTTTAGATCCCTTTCCCAGAGTTAGTGAATTTTATTTCAATTATGGATAAGAGAAAATTAAAAAGGAAATATACTTATTACATGACTACAATTTTATTATTTCCATAGAATATCATATTTTCACTAAATAATGAGTAATATAGATGAATGTTTTATACAAAAATCTTTAAAATAATCATTGAATGACCACATAAACATAAAATGTATTTTTAAGATATTCCCCATGTCATTATACATTATCCAAGTCAAAAAATGGGTATCATATGTTGAGAAAATTCCAAAAATGAGTAAACCATCATATGATACAGTAATATTAAAAATTTATTAGTAATAACCAAAGCTCAAACTAAATTATTCTATAAATAAATACCCTTATAAATCATGATAGATATCATAACTAAGTTTAAAACCCAATGATTTAAATGATTTGATCATATATGTTTCCAATATAAATCAACCATTATTCCTCAAATAAAATCCCATATATTTCCTAAATAAAAATAATCTTAACCTAAAAAAAATTATACTTACCAGGACATCGTTTAGTCCACTGGTAATGTGTGAATCCCATATTTTCCATTATTCAATGGTGAAATACCCACCATATATATATATACAACTGTGTGCCATCGAGCTTACAGATTTCCTCCATTTTTCTTTAAAAATGAAAAATAATTCCTCTTTAAATACACATCTTTTTTATTGTAGGGGATAAAAATAACTCATCGAAAACAAATCAAAAAATTTCTTTAAGATATTGTCACAGAAAATGTTATGGAATAATCTAATATTATGAACTTATCATCTCCTTAAGATTAAAGACGTATTATGGAATCCCTTAATATTAGGAAAAAATCACATGATAGAATCCTATTTCCCAATGATAAGTAATAAAAAATAAATACCAAAAATAATAACACATGTTAGACACTTCCAGAAACTGTTCTAAAATCCATAACATTACATTTTTATATTTAACACAGACCAGGTACAACATTTATAACCTTTCGGTTTTAGTGTTTTAGATAATTAGGAAAAAGATTTAGTTAAAAATCTCATATAAAAATTGACTGATAAACGTGCAAATGTTCATTTCTCCCATTTAGTTTAAAATTTATTATTTCAGAGAAATTAATCAATATAATCTATGTTTAATAATTTATAGTAATAAATCATTAAACATCATACACTAAAACCAATGGAAATTGAAACATAAGAAGTGTGAGCTTAAATGATCATTAATGGATAACATATTAATTAACAATTAAATATCATCAATGAGAATAAGAGTGAAAATTTTGTGATGAAATAATCAATGTGTGTTAGAGAATCATAAAAAACTCATACACATAAAAAACTAGACTATCACATATGAATAAATGAAATATACCTGAGTCCTCATATTCAGTAATAATGATAAACTTAATATCAATTTCGATAATAAGAAACATTATAAACCCATATAATGAAACGATAAAACACATTTGAAGCTTTGAAAATCATCTCATTGAACCCTTATAGAACCATTAATATTTTTAATAACCATACAAATAACATTAATTATAATTGTCTAGAGAAAATAATAATTATCCAATTTATTGGAGCTCTATACAGGCACACCCTTCATATAATCTATATCAGAATCACCTAACGCTATCTGGTATAACCCATTGTTTACAATTTAGAAGAACCGAATAAATCAAAAATAAATAAAATCATTCTTATTTTCATAATACTATTATCCAGCATAATGGATATGTGGTCCACCATAATTTTTTTTAAAACCTAGTTAACCTAGGGAAATGAACTGGATTTCATAACAATATCATTGAAATAATATTATCATAGGGAATGAAAATGATTATAAAATATATTTGAAAATTGAGTAACCCATGAATTTTTTATACTAATCTATTTGAAATGTGATTAACTATTGGAATTTAAATGGGTTTGAGAAAAAATCTCTTTGAAATGTGATTAACCTATTGAAAAGAAATATGATCAATGAAAATATCTTTGAAACATGATTAGGAAATGAAAAAATGGTATTGAAAATATATTCTTTCAATGATTATTAAGCCATGGAAAATTCAGGGTTAAAATAATAATCTCTTCAAATCATGAGTAACCCATGGAACTGATATTGGTTAAATAATAATCTATTTTGTAAATTACTAATTAATGGAAAAGAAATGGTTTATAAACCATATATTGAGGAAATAATCAACCCATTGAAAGGAAATGGGTACCACAAAATTATTCTTAGGAAATATTGAAAAAAATTTAAATAAATGTTTTTATCACAATATTACGATGACATAATACACACATGAAAAAACAACAGGTCTAGAAACAATCTATTTAAGACATAATAAACCAATAGAAAAGAAATGGATTTCAAAAAATTATATTTCAAAGAAACATAATCCATCCAAAAAATAAATGAGGACCACATCTATACAAAAATAAGTAGTGGAGGATAAGTAACAGAAATATTTGTTTAATTTTATGAATTTATATGACCTTAAAAGTTCAATAACAAAAAAACTAGGGAAATAATCTCAAAACATTCCAAACTGCCAAATACCACATTGAAACTATTGACTCGATTACCATGTGAATGGAACAAGAATAAATTAAACTTAAAATATCAGGAGTAGAAGTATATTCATAATATTAAATTTCAATGGAGTAGTATATACATTTTATGAATGATTATTGCAGTATAACATAAAAAATGTCTCCAAAAAATTATAACAAAAATCCATTACAAACATGTTATCCGTGAGTCCATAAACACCATAAAACAGATATAATAAAAAGGATATGACAAACCACCAAAATTTATGTATAATTATCATAAAATAAATACATGGGAATTAAATTCACCACACACACAAATATATAGTGAATACGGAATATGTATTTTAGAAATAATAGAGAGACTATTGATCCATTTACCACTAGTGTAAAATCAAATTCTGAAATCTTTAAAATAATAATAATAAAATGAAATAGGAAAATTCCATGAATATAAAAAAATAATGATATAATATATAAAAATTTTATTTATATACAACATAATAATTAAATAAGTGGTGATAATGATATTTATCCTACTAATGTAAAAAGTAATATGAAAATCCCTTACTATTAAGTATCGTTTATATCAAGAGATCCTTGAATCAATACCATAAACATAAAAATTGATTATAATAAATTAAATTAATGTCATTATAATAAAATTTATAGGCCTATATATTCCTAATAAATGTAACTACATGCATAAAAACAATTAAGACTCAATGGAATATAAATTGAGGTGAAACCCCATACAACTATAGTTACATCAAAATCAGAAAGAAAAAATAAAAAATAATTAAAATAAATATTTATATATAATTAATATAAAATAATTCATAATATAATACATAAAAAGGTTTTGTAAATACAGCACACAAATTATATAGGTGATTATTGTGGCATATTCTTCATGAAAGTATAAGTGGGACAAGAATCCATTTCTTCCAATCCGGTTTTTCTTTAGTGTTCTATATATTCATGAATAATAAACACGTGTTAATTATATATTTCATTAATTAAAATTTTCTTGTTTACTATTAATTTTAATTAACTTATAAAAAAGTTATATACAATTACTTAATAAATAAAGCACAGGTTTGATGTTTTGACCTCATTCGGATAATGTCTCAAAAATGACATTGATTGGTTGAATATGTTCAATGGGTTCATTATATAAAAATATGTAAAATATTAATAATAAAATAATAAACATATTTTAACAGAAATTACACTTTAAAAAAATATTGAAATATAATAATGAAAAATGAATGAACGTTAAAACAATGGACAAATTTGGTCGTACGTACGCATGTATAAATATCCCATTTTTCTCTTATTGTTATAAAAAGAATGTATCCAAAATATATCATTTTATTATTATCATCATATAATATATACCATATAATATAATCATATATAATTATATATACAATACATATGATGTAAATGGAATGACACCACTTTTAAGAGGTGGTAGTCCACACATCTATGAATGATGTTATAACATTTTTAGTGTGTAAATATGTAATAAAATATTGATACTTTATATTTAAAGAAAGCTAATTATTTAAATAATATAATATACATTTTATTTATTTCACATGATATTAATTAAAGAAATATTGACACCATTTCAGGTAATTTGTGAATGTATCACATTTCTTTTAGGAGTTGGAAGTCCACACTTCCAGAAATGTAGTTAACATATTTACACGTAACGGAAAATATGTATTTATGTATTAGAAAAAAATTAAATATGTATTAAAACAACAAAAATTTTATATATGTCTTACAAAAATAGAAAGTCCCTTAAAATTATCATTTATGAGAGGTGGTAATGGAAAAAAGAACGACATCATTTTTTGAGGAGGAAATTCGTTGTGCAATAATGATAAATTCATTATTCATTTGATCTAATGGTGTATAATTAAATTTTGATCCATTAATATAAAAAATATAAAAACATTAAGGATACTTATTTTATTATATAAACCCATAATTAAAATAATATAATGGATTTTTGAGATAATGAAATGAAATGTGATTATTGAATAATATAACAACGTTTTTAGGTTACACCGTTTGAATTACACAAATAGACATAATTGTAGTACTTTATGAATAAATTTGAGCATATATAACTATATAACTAACTTTTGGAACTTATTTGTTCAGGATATGGAAGAGATAAAATGGATTGAGAGGTGTGAATAAATGGGGAGGTTCACTAACTTCTTATAGTCGAGAGGGTCTTGAATTCATGATATACCAAATGGTACACACCATTGGGAGTTCCATATTTCCTCATGTGCTTCCAAAAAGAAACAATATTGGATTCAATGTGAATTATTGTGGAGACACACTCACACCACACACACACACAAAATCATTTTCATTTGGTTCCTTGGCCTTTCAGTTTTCATATTTTTTTGAGTTTTGATTTAGGAAACTGGTTTTATAACCTATGTAATTCATCCAATAAAACAATAATAATGTGAGAAATATTATAAAATATATACCCAATAATTCTAAAATAGTAAATATAATTTATAATATTATTATCTTATATGTTTTGAATCGTAATTTTAATAAAAATACATGTAACGCCAAAAAGGGTAATTTGACCATATCTATGCTAATATTGTTTTTAATGTTTATGGGTATAGTTATTCATTATAAAAGATAAATTAGCCAATAATTGGAACATATTATGTATTTATTGAGACTTAAAAATCCATTTGAATAATATAATAATTTTAGTGATTTTTATTCATTTAATTTAATATCATTTATTCTATATTATTATTAAGTAAATATAACATGCATTGACGTTCCATAAAAATATTTTGTAAATATATCTTATATAAAAACTAAATACATATTTTTATTATAATAAGTAATTTATTTTAAAAAATAATAGTAATAACCACGAAAATGTAGCTTCTTCTCTAATATAAGTCCTTATAAATGTTAATGGGAAGTAAAGTTCCATTTTTTCGAGACATAACTAATTATAGAAGTCACTTTTATGGAATAGTATTTCAATAACTCATTATAATATCTAATAATGATATTATTGAATAAAAATATCTAAAAATATATTTTAGAAAATTTTCAAGTCATTTATAGAACATATATTTGATGATTATTCATTAAGTAATCTTGTTTCTACATTAATCACTCTAATAAATTTCAATTGGTTTCAATAATACTTAATGTATGAAAATTATGATTATCCTATTATAAAAAAATTTCAAACTGATTCAAATATTTGTATCCATTTTACAAAAATAAATTCACAGAAGGGGCCTAAATATATTAAAACATCCAAGATCCACTCCGTGTCATCGAGTTTTTAATCAGAAAAGTTAAAAACATTGAAATTTTTTTAAATTCAATATCAATTTTTAAATGAAATATTTTATCTAAAATGGATTTATTTGTGTATATATGAAATAATTATTCTTATGATACTAATTTAAAATTAAATTAATTTATATAAATATATTACATGAAAAATTAATTTTCAAATAAAATGAAATGTTTTTCACTAATCATAAAAAAATGAAACCACTCAAAAAATATAAAAAAATAACCCAAATTGAATTTTATACATTTTTATTTATAGAATATGGTTTATTATTTCAAATACAATTTAAGGTATTTCCAAAAATTTTATATAATATTGGTGCACTTTTAAAAGGTGTTAACAATTCCTATTCATAATTTAAGTCTTTTTATGCTAAAAATTGGATTTATTCTAATCATAATACATTAAAAAGTTTGAGATTAATTTCAAGATATTTGATTGAATATAAAAAATAAAAATTTAATTAATATCACTCATATAAGGCCCCGACCTTAAAACTAACTTAATATTGAATTAAATGAATAATTCACATTGAGGATCTTTTCAGGTTTAGAGTTTTAGAGAATTAGATCATAAATCGTGAATTACATTCCACATTTAAACAAAGTGGTTACATAAAAGATAGTATTTGTTTTTTCCCATCAACAGAAACATCTTTAAAATAAAACATGGATTCTTTCATGACACATCCTTGACACTATCATCATATCATGCACCTTTCCCTTGACCTATGAAAAACATTTCAAAAACATGGGATGAGCATAAAAAGCTCAGTAAGGGATATAAAAGTATGAAAAGAAAACATTAGTCCATGTATGAAAACATAATTTACTCATAAATCATAAGAATTTTAACATACCTCATCAAATCATGAATAAATCATAGAAATCATAAGACATAAAGGTTACTTCAGAAATTCGTAACATTTTTACGTAGGGAGTAACCCTCTTGGTTTTGTTTGGAATACCCATCATAGTATAGTCCCTAAATCTCTTCGGAGAAACTTCAACGTTTAACTCCTTCGCGTTACCCAATTTATTGGAGAGCTATATCAGGCTCACCCACCCTTAGTTTATCACGGAACCACCCGTCTTCACAATAATGCCCAAGAAACATAACATAATCATATCACATAAAACATGCATAAAGGAAACATAAAATTTCTAATTTTCAATCACAAGATATCAATACAACACATTGATATAAAAGCATTATGAAAACCATTTTCAATACCAAAATAAATTAAAATTAAAACATGGTATTTATTTTTATTTTTTAAAAAAGGTATGGCTTGTAGAGGAAGCCGAAACTCAAATAATGGTCACAGCGGCGTAGAAATTATTGTCGCCGCATACATACGACAAAAACATTCCCTAATTTCATTTAGTAAAATGCTTCGTATAAAAAATATTCTTTTCGGATAAACGTACAAGTCAAAGGGGTTTATACACCATATAAAAGAAGTTTGTGTATAAAACAAAATATGCCTCAATGAAAGGAGATTGAGACGAAGTCCACAACAAAGATCATTTTTAAATAAAATAGATATATTATGTGAATTCACTATAAGTACACATAATGAAAGTACAAATGAAATATAGGACATCATAACATCATGACATAATTTTAAAGTAGGATATTAACCCAAAGAACGGAGATTGGGTTAAGAAGTTCCCTTACAAAAATTCGACAGCCTAACGACGTCACTTCAAAATTCAGAAAAAGAGTTGATGAGAGATGAAAAGGGTATCTCAGCACTTGGACATAAAATTCAAATCAAAAATAATATAGAAGAGCATATCACAAAAATATTATGTGAATTAAAAGACATAAAAAAATAAGTCTTTTAAAAAGAGGAGGGTGAAAGGTTCCCTTACCGACTTGGGTAACTTTTAAAACGTACACCCCATTGAAGAAGGGTCATAAAATGAATATGTAAATACCCATAAATTAAATTATATTACACAACGAGTATAATAATGGGAAGTAAATACACCACTCAAAGGAAATGGTGGCAGATGTAGCATAAATCTCAGGGGACTAAAAGTGAGATGAAATATCCCTTACGAAAACTCGGCAGCCAAACGGCGCCACTTAAAACTTCCAAAAATGGAGTGATGAGATCAAATAGGGTATCTCATCCTATTACAATAAAATGTATAGAAATATGAATATAAAATAACAACCCCCATCATAAAAAAGAGGAGCTTAAAAGAAGTGACATAAAGGAGAGTACTTAAATAAAGTGTGAGGTTAGATCTCTTACGAAATTTCGGCAACCTAACGGCACCACTCAAAAACTTCCAAAATGGATTTATGAGATAAAATAGGGTCTCTCGTCATATGATCATAATAATTACAGTAGTATTAATATAAAATAACATCCCAATAATATTAAATATGAGCTTAACATGAATAACACAAAAAGATTGTACTTAAAAAGAAAGAGAGGAGTATGATCCCATACCTCGGGTCTGACTTGACTCGATCGTTCATTAACATCCTGAATAATAAACTTCAGATAATTTAAACTTGATTAAGAACCATTTTCAAGTTCATTAATCCTTTTATATCACTTATTTTCATGTTATAAACATTATGTAATCATTTAAGTTAATAATGTTTGTTTTTGTCGATATTTGGTTCTTAAGTCAAAAGTGGACTTCTTACAATTAAATGTTGTTCGTGTGGTCAAGGGTTCATTATATCCAGAAAGATATTCATGATTTGGATATCATATATATCATATATATCTATATTATACAAGTATTTATAATATTACATAATCATTTAGAGGTAATAAATGAAATGCACTGTTCATGGAGATGGTAAGTCGTACGTACGCATGAAAGCTACTTTCATTTCTATGTCATATAAATGGAATTAAAACCAAATGAGAGGTATGTATATATTAATTCCAGAATTATATTCATCATTTATATGTAACATAAATCATAAATAATAACTTTTAAATCCATCCTTTAGTCATCCCACATATGGAATTAACGAATCAAATCACTTTGAGGGGGCGGTAGTCCACACTTCCTAAAATGAAATTATCGTGTTTACTCACAATGGAAACAATAAAGGTATGACACAAAAGAAAAATACAGAAGATTAAGAAAGAAAAAAACATATTATATATAATATATAAATATAGTGACATCTTAATGGCCACCTTTGAAGGTGTTATATGAATGTTGAACAATCATTGTTTCGTGAGGCAGAAATTCGCAATCCACAAAAAAGGTATTTTCTTTAACCATTAGATGTAAGTGTGTGTAAGTGTAGCTCGAATGCTTCTTATAAAAACATCCTAGTATATTTAATATACTGCAGTTGTTAAAAAAGAAAAGAATAAAATGAGTTTACGGGGTTGGAGAATCAAAATAAAACAAAAGAACACAAGACATGACACTACAATTAAATCGGGTATCTCTCTTTGATTTGAGCACAAAGGATTCCTTGGAAAGGATTCTGCCCAAAGTGAGGCTTCAATGATGAAGAGAGGGATGTGGAGAGATGAAATGGCAGAGATTGGCCGAGCCAAAAGCTTGAGAGGTGTGGGTAAGGTGGTAGAGGTGGGGGCCTTTTATAAGAGGAGAGGAGGGGCACTCTTGGAATGTAAGGAAATGTTACTTTATTTTTAGTATGAGTTTCGGATTTTAAAGGTCCCACATTGATGTGTTTCGAGGATAAGGTGATAAGGGTTCTATATCCACTCATCCAATAGGTTTTGGAGATGTGTAGGTCTTAGATTTTACATTATCTTTCCATTTTATTTAAATCGTTAAATAATGAGGTAATCGCTGCATCGTCATGGTGTCATAAATAATTTATTTAGTTAATGTCTAAAATATATAAAAAAAATAAAATGACGTAGGAACTCTTTTTATCTTTCCAATGGATATTTACAGTAAAAAATTTGACTTGTATAACCCCATATAAAAATTGTTTTAGTAAAACAACAAATTTTTGTGACATTTTAATTTTAACATTAAATAAAAAGGTATTAATGTCATTTTCCTACCAAAGTAGCTCCATGGGGTCCCCAAGTTGACCCATGGATTTTCTTGGTCTTACATGACACATATAATGAGGGTATCACATGTTTCTAGGTCATTTAATATTATTAAAAAATTATTTTTACCTTAAATCACACTAATTACCTCTAATTGCGATTAATAATCGTAAAAGTTACTATTAACCAAAAAATTATTTTAATCACATTGAACCACATTTTACTTCTTAATGGAAACTATTTATGTTGGATTTTTGAAATTAAAATCACAGAAGTGGTAAAGTTTCATTTAAACAAAAAATCTGTTTCTTTAACTACCACTAAGTGGTTTCACTATTCTTCAAAAATTGAAGTTTTTCAGAAAATTACAAAAAATTCACCCTAGGATATATTTGATATTCCACATTCAAAAATGATATCTATTTTAAAAAATTCAAAACATATAAGTTACATTAATTAATTTAATAATTAATTCCCGCTGTCAGAGCAAATAGCGTGTT
The DNA here is from genome assembly GCA_963277665.1 of Viscum album. NCBI lineage: Eukaryota > Viridiplantae > Streptophyta > Magnoliopsida > Santalales > Viscaceae > Viscum > Viscum album. The sequence continues at coordinate 476,938,074 of OY728128.1, forward strand.
TTTATGAAACAATAAGTATAAAACGATTAACACTAGTTTAAGTCCAATTTCAAGATTAAATTAATTCCAATGACCAATATTGGATTAAATGGTAAAAATATATTCTAATTTTACTTTTAAACCAATTCAAAAGATAACATAATCATATAAATAAATTAGATTAAAAAGTGGTTTTGAATTAAAATACAACTTTTTTCACTATTCATTAAAAAATGAACATTATCGGAAAAATATAAAAATTTTACACAAATTAAATTTTGTTGTCCCGATTCTAAAAAAGAATTTTATTTTGTCAAATATAACAAATAAAATTGCCAAAAAGGGGATTTAAAAGAGGTTCGCCATCAAAAGGCTGTTAATCGACCTTTTAAAGAATATTAGAATATTTACGCTTAAAATTGGATTAATTCACATTTTAAGCCTCTAAAATTTATTGTATAAAAGTAAAAATATTTTAAAAACATATTTAATCATTTTGTAGTTAGTTTTGTTCATTCTCGCCATTACAATGACTAGGCGTTAACTACAATTTAAAATAATATTATTTTATTATTAAACTGCAACGTAATATTTCCAAGAAACTCGTTGTTGCGTATTGGGCACGCCATCGAGCATAGAATCCCCTTTAAAGTAATATTAATATTTTATTCAAAAATATGGACAAATGTGAAAATTTAATATTTTCTATTTACCTGGGGTGTTACATCCTTCCCCCATTTTGGGAATTGCGTCCTCGCAATTTTAAAATTGAGCTTGGAAACTTCATTGAAAATCCCACATCGAATAAGAGTCAGTAAAACAATCACTTTAAAATAAAGAAAGAGAAGTAAAAATTTCACCTGAGTTAACCCATACTAGGATTCCAAGTATGAAAATATGGACATGGAGGAAACAACGAAGGGTCATGTTCTGATGGAGAGTGATAGTAAACATTTCTAGGATAAAGTTAACTATAAGAAAATCTCATAATTGTGATGGGTTAATTGGTATTCGATTCCCAAGTAAGAAAAGTTAACAAAAAACATTTTTGTTTTAAGTTACTCTTTATTGAGGAATTTATTTTTGAGATTAACTAAATCATAATGAAACATACTTACTTGTCACGTAGACTTTCAACTTTTACTAGATTTCTTAATCAAACTCATATTTTCTCGAAAAGACGAGTATTTTGGAAGACATGTTCGCATTTAGAGTACTATAATAAACTTCATGAGAATAACCTAATCCACAAAAAAGAATTATATATTTTCCATGTCTTTAGATAAAATCCAAAATCGAAATTGTTAGTATGAGATCTGATAATCCACAAAAGTATAATCCTTTATAAAAATAAAATCTATTCTTAATCTCCAAAATTTTTCCAAAAAAACCCAAAGTTCATCGAAGACCATTCGAAAAACTATTGTCCATAAAATTCTTCAAAGTAAACCAAACTAAGATTGAAACCCAAATATTTGATGGATTTTATCACATAGTCTTCCAATGTACAAATTAACTTTTATCTCCAAATAACATCAGTTGCTCTTAAATTATCATATTGAAAAGTAATTAACCTAATCACATATCCTCGATGATAGGTTATTCATTTCCATAGATATCCCAAAATAAACATACTCTTGATTCCTAAAATCATATAACTCAAAATAATTGGTCAAACTAACTAGGGACTTTACGTAGTCCAGTGGTAGGTGATAAATACCTGTCACACTTTATGAATCATATGGATGTGAAATTGTAGGAATACATATAAGACATAGAAATTACTATATTGAACGTAAATAGATAGGGGTTTATAGAGAAGGAATTGAAAATTTATCACAATGGACTTTTATATTGAAAAAGTATTGAATTTTGAATTAGCTTGAAAAATGGACATTCCCTTTAAATCTTGACTTCCAGAAAAGCTCTTCAACCCATTTTTTAACTCAATCCTTATCAAAATATGCAAATTTTGAATGACGGATTTTGGCCTTATTTATGGGAATAGAGGAAAAAAATTATATAATTATTTAAAATATTATATATGGTCAAAATATATGAGTGGTTTGGGGAGGATAGAGAAATGGACCTTTTAATAGTGAGTTTAGAGTTGAATTTCTCAAATACGCATTCATTACTATGTAGGTTTATTTATTTTAAAAAAGAAACTAGAAACATTGGTAAATTTAATAGATAATTTATTGTGGAGGCTCAGGAATAAACCTATACACTAATTTTAATATAACATTATTTTTTTATTTATATTTACCATTGGTTATATTTGTTTACATCAATTTGTATTTATTGTGGGAGCTCAATTTTTTCCTCTTTATATAAATTTTTTTCCCTTAAATGAATATAAACATCATAACTAATATTTAAATACAAATAAAAAATTTAGACACCATTTAATCAAATTAAATTAAAAAATATGAAATAAAAATAAACAAAAAAAAATTCATATCGATAATACTATTTAATTGAGAAATGAAATTTTAAAAACTAATTGTTCTTAATATAATTTTATATGTATTTATAATTGAAGAAGTGTTAATATATTTTTTTATATATTGAAATAATGCATTATATTATTGATTTTATTGAGGGACTGATAATATGTTAATTTAAAAATCTACATTAATTTGAAAATGAGTTCGTTAAAAAATATATCATAAAGCATTAAATTATTTTAATTTCATTGCATTGAAAGTAATTATTTTTCCCATTTCAATTTAATTTTTTACTTCATTTTTATCAGAATACAACTTTGAATTTTAAAAATGTATGAAATTATTAAATATTAATTATAGTAATATCTAAAGATTAAAAATAAATAATTAGAAGATAATATAATTATATTAAATGTTATATTTTTTTCAAAGAAATAAAATTTTATTTTAAGATAATAAAATTTTCTACTTACAAAACCTCAGTATACCTAGATGATACTTTCATATGAAATTTTAATATCTCTAAGGAACATATATTAAACAAAAATATATAGAAAAATCCTAATTCATTTCTATATATACTATTACATAAATTAAAATAATTAAATCATCTTTCCCATTTATATCTCCCACATTATATATATTATATAGGTACTATATGTATTTCATCGCATATTTTTAATTTCAGCCTTAAAATTTCTGGAATACTATTCAAAAGAAACCATGAGGTTAAAGTCTCCATGTTAATGGAATTTTAATTTACATATGCATTTGTTCTACGTTTTTAATGAACTTTCATATGAAAGGATCATAATGTCTATATATTTATCTTTAATTATAATTTTTTACCTGATAAAATATTTCATAGTTTTTATAGTTTGATTTTGTTCATGAATGAATAAGAACTTTTTTTAAATGAAATAAATATGAAAATTTTGAGGTTTACCCTTATTCCCACTTAATAGAAAATCTCCCTCCAAATTCATTTAATCTGATTAAACAAATAAGGGATCATCATCATTTTTCTTCTAATTGATAAAAGTGAATGATTGAGAATGAAAATTCTCAAATATGATAAATTAAATTCATAATTCACATGGAAGTGGTTTAGTGAAAGTGCAATAAGATAAGTCACAATCCATATACAATCAATTATTATGAATGTTACACTGTATCTAGGGCTCCACATTTCAAGACCTGTCCTCAGGGCTTGTGCCATGACTACCCCAAGCCCGCCTTCCATAGGCTAGGGGCTGGGGACTATAAACAAAGGAGTAAACCCCTAAGCTGGGAAGGAATTGAATTTATAAAAAGTAAACATACATAATCTGAGTAAACAACTAGAAGTAAAACACTAAGAAATACAGTATACAGAAGAAGTGTTGGAATGTAAAATGGGATGGAAATGCAAGCCCAACCGTAAAGTATAGGTACAACTGAAAACAAGTACAAGTGAAAGCATTTAAAGCAGCTACTGGGTCATCCTCTGGGTTCCTACCTGAGGGGTTGGTACAGATGGGCTCTTAAGCACTCCACGTCCTTCCATTCGCTCCGTGTACCGTCAAGTTGTGTGGTCCACCTCTAGGTACCGTCCAGTCCTACTACTCTCTTCCTCAGTCAGTGATGTTCGTCGTCTACAACCAAAAAAATGAGGTGCGGGCATAGACCATGCAAGGGCATGTATAACGTTACTCAGTAGGGACCCTGAGACTCTCAAGGTCTCACAAAATCTAATGAGGATAATCCACAATGGAAGAAAACAACAGATAACCATTACTTAGGTATATTCCTATAAATATACCTATGTAATAATTAAACCCATCTCAATCAAGAGGAAAACATAAAATTCATTGAACCATCTCAAACCAGGATTTTATTCTAGAGATAGTAGCAAGTAACATCAACAGTCAAACTGTCGGTTCTCATCTGATGGTGTACTCCTCCTCTACCGAGTACTGTGGGCATGCCATGTCACACAGAGGAATATCCCACCTTCTAATACTGTTGTGGTACTCCTCCTACCGAGTACTGTGGGTCTGCTGCATCACATAGAGGCCCTCCCCGTCATGGGTCTTCCGCGCTCACACAAAGGCGCTCCACCTCATAGCCTAATAAAGTACTCATCCTGTGGTGTACCATGGATCTGCTATGTCACATAGAGGAGGTCCCCACTTTGGGTCTCCTGCATCACACATAGGTGCTCCCCACTGTGCTAGTCGAAACACTCTGAGTCGAAAGGTCAGCATTCGTCAGGTATCAGCCAGCTCCATGGTCTTCGTACTCCACTCGCTTGTCTCCTGGAGGATCCTCTTCACAAGCTACAGGTCAATACTTCAACTATCACGAAGTCCCAATTAAAAGTATCTCAATGTTCTGCCTCATCATAGGGATCACAACGCAATAGACGGCGTGTCAATCAGACGCCCAGTCTATGAGTTATTGGCATTTCCGTTCCAGGGGCCCGTTTGGATTTTAGGATTCAAACCAACTTGACCATACCCCAACTGTGTCCAAACCTCATGTAAAGTATGCCAAAAGTAATTTCTCATTATAATCTTTCCGTCACCCCAGATGGTTCATTGATCCGACACCTGTAGCCCAACATATGGTCAAAAGGTGTATTTGGAAAATCGGGTCCGGACTGGGGTTTGACACGGTCTGCGAGTCTGACACAGCCTTGAATGGAGATTCCTGGCCTGATGAGTGTCCCGGCCTGAGATGGTGGCCCGACCTAAGGGGTCAGCTCTGCCCGAAGGCGGCACAACCCGAGGGAGTGGCCCGACCCAAGGGAGTGGCTCGGACCGAGGGAGTAGCTCGGCCCGAGGGGGCGGCCCGACCCAATGGCAGCCTGGCGGCCCGGTTGGCCCGGCGGCCCAGTTGTCCTGGCGACCCGGCGGCCTAGCGGGGGTCATACTTAGCCACGAACATGGGGGAAACCAAGCCCCTATCTTAACGAATGGGTTTGTTATTCCGGTGTGATCCACAACCGGTGCTAGGTGGTGCTGGTCCAGTACACCTGGGACACACTGGGTATCGCTCCTCTTGGCTGGCAGAGCGGCCAACCAGTCCACCTACTCTGTCGCAGCCCGCACTAGTTGCGGCTCCCCTTCTCCACGCGGCACGACGATGCCATGCCCCTCAGATGACCAGGCGGCCCTAGCACCGTCGGTTTTCTTCACGGTTGGCCCGACGCCGGTCGCGTTGCTCCACCTCAGTCTATTCATCCAGTAGCGTCGTTGCACCGCCGTCATTGTCAACAAACGAGAAAAATAAAAAGGGGGTGGGTCGGGCCATGTTCGTGTGGTCTGATACCTCCATGTTACATTTATATCATTTGGAAAATTCTTATCCATGATTAAACAACATATAATGGAATAAATTTGAACTCAAAATTCCCCTACCTTGTATGACGATGATTTTTGATGAAGTCGTGGAAAGGTGGTGTCGATTCGTTAATATCAGAAGAGGAAGAGGATATCCATCATTGGCGGATAGGCGTTTGGAGGTGACGAAGTTGAAGAGGGCGTTCCTCATGGTCGACCCCTTATCTTTCGGTACAATTGAAGATCGAGGAAGATGTTCATCGTTCTTCGGTGGTGAGTGGTGTTCTTCGATGAAAGGATAATGTTCTCCAATTTCATCCAATCCCTCTATAATGCTCTACCAATTGAATTGCCACCCAAAAATAAATGATTTTTCTATTATATAATTGTTGCCATGAATTCAAAAGAATTCAAAAGGTGCTAATTAATTAAATAGAAGAGTTCAATTAATTAATTGAGAGGGTTATCACGTTAAATTAATGGGCGAAGGTGGAGAGTTTATTCCCACATAAATTGGAGGTTTGAGAGGGTTTAAAGCTCATGTGGGCCCCACCATGGATATCCCCCAAGGGATATTATGTGCGGGTGGGACCCACCACCATAACCTCTCTTGGGAGGTTTTGGTGTGGTGGCCCCCACCTCTATCCTCCTCTTGGAGGTTTTAACCACCACAAAATAAAAATAAGTCATCACCTTATATTTATTTAATTTTATTAAAAACCCAATATCTAACTTCTATTCTGGTCAGAACGCTACTACGGTGAAAGACTCACTAAGAAATCACCGATGGTGCGAGCTCAACAGTGCCCTCAGATTTCAATTCCGAGCACCACTTCGAATGATATAAATTCTCACTCATACGTTTACTGAACGTACCATAACAAAACTTCAGAAATTGATTTCAGGAACACCAAGCCTTAGAATAAAGCGCTGTAAATTTTCGTGGACTCGTAAAATCACCATGTAATAAAAAAAACATACACAGAAATTCCAGGTCTTTACACAACATCCCCTTTATCTAGAATCTCATTGAATTATTTAACAGTGATACACAATGGAATAAAATTATATTCAAATTCCAAATCTAAATCTAACTGATGATTATAACTATAGAATCTATAAGAACAATTGTAGTTGTAATGTTCTAAATTATGGAATAAAAACTCACAATCATTTCATAAGGAATATTCTTTATCAATTTCATAATCTATCTCCAAATACTTACAAAAGATGATGGAGTTATAAACCTCTTACGATAAAAATCCACTTTTGGTTCCTTTTGAATGATATAATGATTTTTATTATTCTTTTATAACTCTTCCAGGGTAATGTGTTTCTCTAAAACACATTTTAAATACCTTTAATATGATCTAATTACATTATCCACTATTTAAATGGATTTTTTGGATTGACCATTTGAATTAGGATTATAAGAACAAGTAAATATCAACACAATTTCTTGTGCATGTTGAAGAATAATTTATAATAATGATAGAATCCTAAAATCTCATTCTAATACAGCTAGGTGTTGTACTTAACGAAGCCATACAATTTAAACTATATTTATATTAGTGATTTTGTTATGAAATCTATTTCCCCGAATATAAATATTTTTTTGTGATCAATTATAATCCAAATGGAATTACAACTTTTTAAGCTACTTGGATGTCATAAATTATATACATGGTGATTTTATCACATTTATATATAGATATTATTAATTAATGTGTCATCCAATTATACTTTTGATGATCAGCCATAAATTTATTTAATCCATCTAATGACATATATACTCATCAATATACCTATTTATGTTTCCATACTATAAATGAATTCTGAGATCTTTATATGCCTTTTTTATTCAATTATAGATATATACTGAAAATATCTATGAATCATCAGGTAGCCCATTTTTTTTATTGTTGGAATAATAATTAACATAATAATAAATATAAATATATAATTTTCAATGTTCAACTCTACAAAATTCGGTAAATGATTATGCATATCCACGTCATAGTTTTGTGTCCACATGATCATCGCCTGGATGGATGGTTATGTAATCATTAGGGAAAGATATGATTTTTTCCATTCCATTTTGATATCAATGATTAAATTTTTCATATACAAGATTATTCAGTATCTTTTAATACACATCATGGTTATGATAACATGACCCATATCAATCACAACATTAATAACCATTTCTGATTTCATTTCAATGTAATTAATTGAGTAGTCACAATCTTTTATCAATTCAAACCATCAAATTTATTGTATGTTCATCTACATTATTTTAAATATATACACTAAGATCATTATATGATTTTTTTAACATATATATAAGAACCCCGTATATTTAATGGAAATGATTTTATTAATATTTATATATCATGTGTCATATAAATTTTATCTTTGATAATTATTTAATTCCATTAATAAGATACCACTCTGTCATTCATCAAGATGAAATATCCCAATCCATTTATTAGAACAACATCATATATCAAAATAAATTTTCTAAAACAGTGTATATTCATTACATTTGTAGATAATTACCATCTATAAATACCATGTACATTTTATTCACATTCATAAATCCAATTGAACTAAACTCTATTCATAGAAAACATTTTCTTGTGATAAGAAAATACTTATAATTTTATTCCTATTCATCATTTTATCAAGAAAAATCAAAGAAAACTATAGATCTCCACTATATAGGTTATTCTACTGCAATATTTATTCAGCATTATCAACAATAGATTAATAGTGATTCACCCTCCAAGGATTACACAACAAAATATTTATTGTTTTCATAGCATGAATTGAAACACGTAATATTTAGATTGTGAAATATCATTTCTTAATGACTATACAACAATACTAAAAATTATTCATCTTTTTTATATTCAAAAGAAATATATTTTATTTTCATCCATCTATACACACAAAATTGATTAAGTAATTTTCTATACACATTTCTTAGAAAATAATAGAAAATAGATGTGGGATTTTTAATTCTGAATGGAATCTTATAAACAAAAAATTTATACATCTATTACGAAAGGATCAATTTGGTACATACTATCATGTAAAAATTAATTTATTATTCCTAAAATAAATGTGAACCTTTGTGAAGTAATGATCTCCTCATAAGTAATATTACTAGTAATCAATATGAGGCATAAAATAGTTTTTCAAGATCATATTATTGTTAAATTATGGAAAATCATTATAGAGATGAATTGATACGTCATTTATCTTAACTAAAATTATTTTTTATAATCACAGTGATGATATTATGGATATAAAACACTTTTTATAAATACAATTAATTTGAATTAAGTATTTACTATATACTTATTGGGGTCATTCATTACGGATTTTTTATATCGGTATAGAACTATATATTAATTCAATTTTAAAATCATCTTAACTATCTTCTGTAAGACCATGAATATTTATAGAATAACATCTCTTAATTTTTTATCTTTCAACATATCATCAATTTGATTTTTTCTCCCACAAAATTTAAGAAAAATAAAACTCAGTAATATATATTATGACCCATATAATGGATGTAATTTTCATAGGGAGTTCATAGTCAACCTTTCAGTGAGAGATGATAATTAGTTGAATTTTGAATTTTGATGTTGGTAACCAATAAAAAACTACATTATTACTTTATATTACAAGTATATTCAAGGATTAGAATATTTTAATAAATATATTATCACATATTGATCATCATTCTATATAAATTAATAATCTAGTTTACTACAGTAACTATGAAGTTAATAATGTCATAGGTGTTGCTTTTTATTAAGAGATACTTTATGTGACTTTATGATTTTATTAAATATATTTTTCTTGTTAGATTTTATTATGGATGGGAAACATATAATGGGACTATCAGTATATGATGATTATTATCATTAAAATTGTACACGGTATTTTATATGATGAGATATTTTGAGAAAAAACATACCAGTAGAAATTCATCATGTTTTTGTTTCATCTGAAATTCAAATTTTTACGAGTCTGTGATGGTACTTAATGATTATTATTATTATTGAATATTATGACTCATGTAAAGAGTTATTCACCCTAAACCATGATGATAATAGGTTTTGGATATGTTGTATATGTACCGTGTTTCACAAGTGATAGTTATTCCTTAATATATTGGGGAAGGGTTTCTCCCTTCCATCTTTACAACAGCTTCTATTGAAGAACGCTGAAAAAACATTTCTCCTTGGTTTCGAAAACTGTTAACATAAATTATTTATGGTTTAACATATCAATTCAATTTATTATTTATTATATTGATAATAGTATTACAAATTTTTAGTTGCCATATCATTTTGATAAAATTGATAAGAGACAATGTATGTTAAGTAACCCACCATCCAAAATGATTATACATTATAATGAATATGCGGTGAATGGTTTAAGATTTCATACACATGCATATGGGGAATCAAAAATACAATGAACCTTGGAGTTTTCTTGAGAGGGTCACATCATAGAGAAACTAATGTTAACTTTTAGGACATGCTAGATGAAAATATTGAACTGTGTTATTTGGGGAAAGATTGCGTAATTATGATTAAATGTCGGTTGTGGGATACTGAGAGAGGATTTCATGTTCATATGATTCATGGAATCATCGATATTATATATAAATTTCATCTTATAGTAAATTACCCATTATTTCTATCTCAACAGGAATATTAAATATATTACTCAAAGTACTATTATACTTCATGATACATCAGTGATTGGTGGAACATAATAAAAATGAAATCTCTATAAAATAAGTTTACCCAAAATGAATGTGGTTCTGCTGAAGTGAAAGGAATAGATATTTTTCAATAGAATACTCAAAATATATCTTTTTTCACAAATAGACATGAATATAAATGATGACCCCCCACAATTTAGAGTCAATGGTGATGATGATATTAATGACATAAAAAATGAATATGAATTGGAAAGAGATGATGAAACTGAAACTCATATGGATATTGATAATGTTGAGGATCAATATGAAGTTGTTGACATTGTCATATATGATGAATATGATTAAATTAAACACTAGAACAATTAAATTCTGGTTGTAATTATAACTAATATATATCTATATGTAATAGTTATTTTTAATTGTCTGCTAACAATAATAATTTTGTGATTTAGATGGACCTTGATCTAATTCGTGAGTTACATGAGGATAAGATACATTTGGATGAAAAATATTTGGGATCATCTGACTCTAAGCCTACTGGAGGTTCAGGGGGTACATTGAGGGGGCATGGTATTGCGCGACTAATGATTCATAACCCTTTTCTTGAGCGACGTCCACGTCGTGGCTTCAATCCACACATGATGAGGTTTGGTAACCTGTTTATTTAAGTTAGCTTGGATAAATTTATTAATATACAAATTGACTGATTACTTATTTTTTTTAAAAGTTTTGCGCATTTAGCTATTGGACAGAGGAGCACTATCTTGTACAAATATTTTTCTCAGCCATGGATCACATGGGAACATATTATCATTGATGTACATATCTGAAAGTTCAATCTTTGGCTCGTATGTAAATATATATTATTTATTTTGAAATTTATTTCATTAATAAAATGATATTAAAATTATTTGTAAGGTTTGTGGTATCCCATCGATGATTTCATGTGTGATGTTATCCATGAGACATGGGAGATGTCTATGTGTGAATGATTTTGTTTAGTTTTTTCACAATTTGAGAAGGATGGACATTATGAATGTTGGAGTGACAATATTTTATTAGTATTATAGATATCACCGAGCAGAGTACATTTTATCTCATGTTTATGCTCGATTATGTTCACACTAGTTGTGAGGTGGATTTCACGGTAGATATTCATTGGGATGGCAGAACTAGGGGAGATATGAGGTGACACATTGAGCTGGTAGTCATACATTCAATACACATACAGGGCTTCTGGTACATATCTTTCATAAATATTTTATATAACATTAAATATAAAAAGATTATTTTATATTAATATATGATGTTGAGCATTCCGATATTATAGTGTGTGACGTTTATCAGAGGATATATAGTGATCTAGCCACTGGAGTGGTTAGAGGTTATCACCAATGTTAGATTGGGTTCAGTATTATTTATTTCTCAATTTAAAAATTAACTGCATATAATATTTGCAATATTTTAATTTCAAATTGGAATTGAAAAAGTCATATGAGGTCATGAACTATCACACACAGCCTAAGAGTCAGGCCGATATTGTTGATCAGACTAATGCCCACTTTTTCGATGTGGCATCTAGGATGCAGGCGAGACAGTATGTCTTCAAGAAAGGCTAAGTAGTTGGTATCAGCTCTCATTTAACTCTTGAGACTTATTATGGTGCAACTAAGATGTCAGCATCCATCTTGAGATAATCTCATAGAGAGGAGTCATCTTTTGGATCACATTATCAGGAGTAGTTGCGAGCTCAGAATGAGCTTATAGAGATTTCACAGAAGCAACAATAAGAGATACGTCAGTAGTGGAAATAGTGGTAGCAGTACAAGAAGAATATACATCGATGGAAGTAGTATCACGAGGTGGAGATGTGTCGATGGTAGTAGCAGCAACATGAGGAGATGGAGTACGTGTGCATTCTAACAAATATTTTAGGGATAGAGTGTCCTCTACCATCCCCTCCAGCTCCTCCACCTCAACCAGAATATTATCCTTCCCCTAGGGATTTTTTTTGTTATGTTGAAATCATTTGACTTCAAAAAATTTTGTAATATGAAAAATTTACAGTATTGTTCTTCTATATTGCTGCAAATATTTCATATTTTTATTTCATTTTTAAATTTTTTATAATTTTTATATTTAATTATGTTATAAGTTGTTATTAATATTTTATTTAATAATGGTTGTTTATTTTAATAATAATAACAATAATAATTTTTTAAATGTTAATGTTTTTCTGTGAATATTGAAAATTTAAATATTTTGTTTATTTTTTTAAAAATATTAATATTATTTATTCATTAATCATAATTTTATTAAATATATATAAATATTATTTTATTCTGTATTTGCCACAGGACATCATCCAATGAGACCCCATCACAAATAGTATATATATATATATATATATTAAAAAGGTATTTCCGATAGTAAAAGTACCTACATTTTTGCGACAGACCAGCCACAAATTATTTAGGTATATATAACATATATAAATGGAAACTATTTTCGAAGGGATGAAAAACCCATCATGAAATGTTTATATATATACAATGTATATAATTGGAGATCTATTTGCAATAGGAAGGTTTACCGTCTCAAATGCTATTTTTTGTGATGGGCCCATCACAAAAAATATTATCTGTGTGTTGTTTTCTACAACAGGCTATTTGCGATGGGACCCCCTCACAAAAGGCCATTTGTGATAGGATCCCATCAAAAAAATCATTGTAAAAACCTCAAATTCCACTAGTTGTTAAAGAATGATATATGGAACATATTGTTTGATGAAATGGATAAAAATCATGATTAATGAGATAACGAAAACTATTGTTTGTATAATTTATTGAGCATTTATATATGTTTTTTGGAATTATGATATTATATTATTAATATTGGGAGTATTGACATATTGGCAGATGTTAATAATGTTAAATGAGTGAAAAAACCAAATTCCAACTACAATGTGTCCTAGAGGTTTACACACTATCTATTTTATTGATCTTATCTAAATTATATTTAAATTTAATAATTGAAATAAATATTATTTCAGGTTCATGGAATACTTTTTTTAATGATATATAATATTTTTAATATAATAAATAACTAATTTAATTACGTGTATATTTAATAAATATATAATTTAATGATTTTTTTTAAAAATATTTATTTTATTTAATAAATAAATAATAAATATATATTTATTGGATTGTGAATAAAATATTTAATTATCTGAATAAAATATTTATTTTAATATTCATTAAATTAAAAGATGTTTGAGAAGTAAAATATCACATCATGTTCAAAATGTCCACTTACTATAAGGGAAAATATATTTTCCATTGTGAAAGTTAACACACATCGAAAAATCATAGTAATAATAAGATTAATTTAATTCATTATGATTATTATAGATAATAATATTAATAAATTGTTGGTATGAAATAAATAAGAATTAAAACAAAAAATTATCTCTATAAATAAATGCTTATCATAAAAACCCCAAAACCACACTCTTGGATCCGATGTATAAATGATAAACATTAAATTTTTTTGAATTGAAACTATTGATCCATTTTTAGTAAACAAAAAACATAATATCAAAATAAAATATTAGATCACATATATTCTCAAAGAAATTTGAGGATTATATAGTTATAGAATTTGGAAAAAAAATTACAAGCACAATACTTATTCCCCTAAAAGAAAATTAATCCAACTTAACCAAGATTTTCATATATAACATTATTTCATTACCCTCTTCCATATGAAATACTTTTAAAAAATTCATTCAAAATACTTTCTACTAACATGGGTATAAGATAAAATAATATTAGTGATTTCAATTTGTTAACAATTGTTAATATAATCTTTGAAAATTGAATTTCATGAATAAACATATAAAGTGGACAAGAGAGTGAGGAAATAATCAGAGTGCATGAGAGAATAATAGAAGAACTCAAACACATGAATTCCTGAATCATTAATCATCAATCATGGAATAAGTATTTAAAAATGAATGAGTCATAAAAATCAATAACCAATTTCCATTTGATATATATCCTAGTCTAAGGAAAAATTATAAACCAATTGAAAACATAGGAAATAAATGTTTGTATCTTGAATCATCATAATCCTTGAACTATTATAGTTGGAATAAATGTATGGATTACTTTCAATATAATTTTATAGAGAATGTAATCATTAAAAATTCTTGGAGTACTATTTGGGAGCACCCATAGTATAATTTATATCAGGATCACCCATCACTATCTGGATGCACTGATCATATAATCAATATCAGGCTGACAAGACACTATCTACGAAAATCCCAACTTATAATAATTCTTATGGACCATAAATAACATACATAGAGCAAGATATTCATCATTATAATCATATAAAAAACATAGTTATTCATTTTAGAACTGGTTTAACTCTTGGAAAAAAATGGATTTAATTTAAGTTTCATTGAAACTCGATTAACATGTTGAGAAGAAACATGTTCCATTATAATCACATTGAAATATTTTTTACCCATAGAAATGAAAATGATTTCATAATAATATTTTTGAAACATTGTTAACCTAAGGAAAAGAAACAAGTACTATAATAATCTCTTTGAAAAATGCTTAAATCATAGAAAATAAAAGAGTTCCAAAAAAGACTATTTGAAAAATGATTACCTGTTATAAAGGAAAAAATATATAAAAACAATATTTGAATCATGATTAACCTTTGAAAAATTTGTGTTCCATATCAATCTCAATAAAACTTGAATAAACTATAGAAAATAAATATGTTCCAAAAATTCTATATTAAAATTTTTTATATTGTTGAAAATAAATTGTTTTAAATAAAATCATAATTCCTCGATAAGTATAAGGATAATTAAATTATTAAAAAACCTTATTCAAGGATATGAAAACAAATATGGGTTGTTGATGATAATGAATGATTATATCATTTAACGGTATATTAGGAATCTTAATGGAAAAATTAATTTTCATTTTGAAAATGAAATTTTTTAAAATATAATATTAAAAAATATTGGGAAAATACTTTTCTATGAAACGACCTTGGAGACATATAATGGAAACATTAATAATCATTTAAAACCACTCATGATGATAATATTCAATATATTTTTTGAAAATATTTTTGAAACAATAAAAATAATGTAATTCCTATCCACTAATAATAACCTAAAAATATAATGGAATTTAAAAAATAATATTTTCCATGATAATGAGAAATTACATTCATTAAATACATGTTAAAACAATGATTCCTTTCACATTATGATAAAATATGAAAGGGAATTGTTTCAAAAAAACATGAATAATCATTTTAAAACAATTTTTATAATGAAAAATAGGTTAAAAATGTATTTAACAAATCATTCAAAAAATAGAAAAAAACTTGTTGAAAACAAATTTAGAAATCACAGATTTATAAGGGAAATAGTTTTCAACTATAGAGTGAAATAAAGATGATTTTTAAACAAAATATAACATTGAACTCTTGAGAATATAAATACAGTAAAATGAATGGAAACTATATTTTATAATGAATTAACCAAATGATAATAAATTTTACGACTTTATTTAGGGATATATAATAATATTTCACCATTGGAAAGATAATCATAAACAATCTCAATAAACAATGAGAATATATCATAAACACTATACCACATCGAAAATATTGAGTCGTATGACCCATGAAAGAATTAAATTAAATGAAATATATAATAACATGAATAGAAGGGTATTAATGGTATTACATTATACTAGTTATGTATATGATCTTTGGAAAATAATATAGTTGAATAACATAACATTTTTCCAAAAGATGTAAAATTGAGAGATAACCCCTTAAAAATTAGTTAACTTTGAAACCATTAGCCCCCTTCAAGATAGATTCATAGTCGGATATTTGAATCCTAATTATTTTGAGTAGAATAATAATAAATTAAATTCATCGGAATTATATAGACCACTAAAAAGAAATAGGTGTTGTATATGGTATATGTCTCATAGTAGTAAAAAGTGATCAGAAATCCCTTACCTCAAGCCCAATCATTGCTTAAATGTCCATTAAATCATATATAATAAGCATAAATAATTATTTTATTATTTAATTAAATTTTAATTGTTTAATAACATATAATTAAAATATTTATTTTATTTTTTAAGGAAATTTTTGAATACATGATCTCTTATGTCCATGTGTGTTGTTTTATAGACGATAAATTTATTATTTCAATATTTATTTGGTGTATTGACCATGGAAAAATGAGTTCATTGTTTGAAGAAATAAAAAGTACAAATCATTATATAAACATAACATTTATTAATAAATTATAATTTTAAAACAAATAATAATAAATGTTTATAAAAAATGAACTACGTTGCGATTTTGAAGACTATAGGTCGTTTGTATGCATGAGAAAAATATAAAATTTTAATGATCATTTTTTAGGATAAAATGTACTATATTATAATTAAATATTAATGATAATATCATAAATACCATTTTATTTCCCTAAATATTCTTATATATATCATCATTGTGATTGGGAGATGAACAAGCAGTCACATTACTGTATGGAGACAGTAGTCCACATGTACACGAACAACATTATAATTATTATGTGTAACAAAGAAAATTTTATATTATACGTGAAGAATTATATTATGTAAAAAATATCATTATTATTCCATTTATGTAATATATATTCATTAAATATATCTATATTATCATCCAACAATATCGTTAGAGGAAAAAAATTTAAATCACTTTGTCCGCTAGTTGTTTTTCGTACACACGATCGCTGTCATCCTATCCCCCAATCAATGGATTATAAGAAGGTATATAAGGAATAGTCACTCTATAATTGTAAATATGTTATCATGACATGAGAGGAATTGATTGAAAATTAATGACATCGGTTCACAAGGTGATAGACCCATACACATGAATGAAGTTTAATGTATATTTTAAAGGGAGATGAGATACATTTAGGTTATTTAGTTAATATAAAAATATATAATTATAATTTACATAGTATTTTTATTATATGATCATATTTTAATAATATTTCAGGGTTGTAAAGAAGAAATAATCCAAAAATGCATATTTAGTAATTTTACCTCTTCTTTGACCAACTCACTAGGATTATACCTAATTTATGCATTAGATAATATTATAAAAAATAAAAGTATTCAATGATTTTGGGAGGAAATATTGGAAGAGATTTGGGAAGGCCACGTACAAACATAAGGGTCTCAATTTTTGAATTTGATAGGAGAGTGGTGGCCTTTTAAAAGTGAGGTGAGTGTGGTAGTAGTAATTTTTAAAAGGAAAAGGTTTAACAATATTTATTACATGAAAATATCATCCATAATTGACCATTATAATTCTTACGATATAATAACATCTATATATATATATCGAAAAAAATATATTTTAGACAATTTTATTGGCCATTTTGACTTATCATTTTTTATTAATTCATAGTAAATATACTTTGACCTTAACCATTGTAATTAATTATTAAAGCATTCACAACACATCATGGTAAAAATTAAATTGTAATTATTATTACTTAATTTAAATTATGTTTATTAAAAATAATGGAACCATTATCACAATTTATATTCACATATGTGAAAATATTGAAATATTCTATTTTATCCTAAAAATAAATAATTTTTTTTGAAGAAAACATATTTTATATGTATAACATTACATTACTAATAATTGATTTATTTTTTACTAAAACTATATCATTAAATTATATTGATTTGTACACACACACATTAATATATATATATATATATATATATATTAAATGAAATTTATACATACCAATTTAATTACTAGGTTATAACCATTTTATATTTCATAGAAAATTTATCCTCAATGATGCATGTCAAATATATTATCGAACATTTTGTTATTCTTTTTGAATTGTCTGGGGTGACATCCTCCATCATTAAAAAAATTGAGTCCTCAAAATTTCAACATGAACCAGTTAATAAAAGTTATTTATTTGGAATAAAATAACTATATTATAAATACACATCTTAAAATGTTTTATAATACATCCTCTTAATAAGAAATAAAGGGAGTATAAGGTTCATCTAGAGTAACTCATACTTTGTTTTCAAAACAGGGGACACATGTTTGATGTGAATATTTGGACATTGAAGAAAATTATAAATGCTTAATAGTGATATTTTCTAACAAAGTAATTGATCAGAATAATCTAAACGATTAAGAGAATTTTAACAACTATAAAACTATAAAACTAGGAAATGTAAAAAATATCATTAATATCATTATAAATTAGGTAATATGTTTTTTTTCCAAAATCATTTTCATAGATTTTCTAATTCGATTACCATCACGAGTAGGATAATAATGAAAAAAACATACATGATGATCATAATTATTGCCTTTTATCATTTTCTACCACAATCTTTTCCTTTTCCCAAAAATACATGTATTAAAGATGATTTTTAATGTTTGAATCAATAAAATTAAATATTAAAGGAAAACACGTCCACAAATGGGATATAAAAATCTATTCCATCTATGTTATTAAATTAACCAAAAATAAAATATTTGCATATGGTAATATATTTATCAAAATGGGTTAATGATTTTATAACAAATTATTTGATTAATATCCAAACATCCAAAATAATATCCAATGTTCAATATAAATCATTCCAAAAAAACTCCAAAATTAAAGTGATTTTTTACCTAAAAAGTTATATAGTATCTTTTTTCCCACAATAAAATAAATATGGTGATATATAATTTTTTGGAAATAATAGTATTCACCAGGTAACTAAATAAATTTCCAATTTCTTGTTTACTAATATAATTAATGATATTCTCCAATAATTAGAACAATCTCTAGGATTATATAAATCCTAAATGTTTCAATACATTAATTATTATTACAAAAATCAATTATTGAATATATAATATTTATAAAATGAGTTTTTATATAAATCATCATAATAAAATGTCTCCAAATATGTCATCAATCACATTATGATCTCATTTCATTAAAACTAATGTGGTTTCTAATACTTTTATATTATGCCCATTCATATTCTTATGAACATATGACAGTATCCATAACACTTAAGATAACCTTAAAGATAAAATCATAAACAAAAAATTTATCTAAACACTTTTCTGATATAGTCTATTACTTCCTTAGACTTCCACAATCAGATCTAATGCTGAAATAATAATCACAAAATTTTCATATTTGAAACTGATGATGGAGAAACAAATTTTCCCATTAAAACATGGAAAATAAAAAAGGAAATATTAGGTCACTTATAATATAATCATCCTTTTAGGATTAGTGTCCAAGAAAATTTGGGGAAAATGTATTGTAACAATTCACATGTCTATAAATAAAAATTTGACCTATTTAAACTGGATTTCATTATTTAACATTATTTAATCATCATAATCTATATTAAATCCTTCTAAACATAATTTAATAATCATCATTAATGATAACATGTAGAAAAGGAAACATGATATGTTTGAGCTCAAATTCTCAGTAAGGTTGAACATAAGAAAAAAAAACTGAATTTGATCCATGAGAATAATAAGTGAATAAGGTTATAGAATAATATCAAGTCGAAATGGAGAATAATTAATGAAATCATACCAATAAATATGTAAATCATGAATCATGAATCATGTAAGTAGTATTTACCAATGGAATGATTCATATGAATATATAATCAAAATCAACATGATATTAATCTTCATTGTATGAAACATTATAATGTCATATAATGTATACATAAAACATGTTTTAATGTGAAAAGATCATCACTATATAAACCCTATATAACCCTTTAAATAAAATTAACCATATGACCAACTTCCAATTATTTTTCTTGATAAGCATATTATTACACAATGAATTGGATTTTTATATGGCGTAACCATCATTTAATATATGTGAGGGTCCCTTAGAATTATCAGTAAAAATGAATTATATAATATATATCGGGCTCATCTTATCCTATCCTGGTTTACCCATCATACAAATATGTCCGTGAGCAATAGAAAAAACAAAATAACACATCAATTTCATCATCAAACATAATTATATTATTATTATTCCTTTTTTAACATGATAAACAAAATGAAAAATTGGGATTCAAATATTTCTCATTAAAAAATAATTATCCCATAGAAATGAAGTATGTTCCAAAATGATATATTTAAAAAATTATTAATCACTATAATTCGATGGGATAATTAAAAATATCTTAGAAACCTTATTAACATATATAGAATAAATGTTTCAAATAAAATCTCCACTAAATATGATAAAAACCTTAATAAGAAATTGGTTCAATAAAAATCTCCTATAAACTTGATTTAACTTTGGAATATAGTGGGTATATATAATAGTATCGTTGAATATTTGTTTACCCGTGGAAATGAAAAATGTTCCCTAAAAATTTAATTTATTGTTGATTAACCATTGGAGAATAAATGAGATTCATAATAATATATTTGAAAAATGATTATCCACATTAAAGAAATGAGATCCATATTCAACTAATTTAAATAATCTTAACCATTATAGAGAAAGAATGAGGGTGATAGCAATATAGAAAATACTCATTGGAGAATAATGTATATCAAGGGTTGTTGACGTTGATGAATGGAAAAAACATTTAAAGAAGATTAAATACATTTTTAAGATAATAACTTTCTCATTTTAAAAATAGTTTTCTAATAAATAAAAATCCATAAAATATTAAGAAAATACATTCCTATTAAAAGGACCCCAGATGCATGTAAAAAATGATTTAAAAAAACTATTTATATTATTTCATAGTGATATATTTCATTCAATTTAAAATAACATTTTATAAAATAATATATTTTAAAGATATTTTTCCTTAAAAATATCCATTAAATTTTTATAATAAGTCTAAATGACAATAATAGAAAATATTGTAGGAAATTATGTTTAATCTATAAATTATATATAAATATTCAATTCACATTTTTAGTAAAATCCAAATTCTCATTGTTTGAAAAATTATATGACGGTTTCATTAAATAATTTTTGTAGAAATTAAAAAATGGCTATGGATTTCATTTATAAATAAATTAATTAATTTTTCACATATTTTTTAATTTTTTTAGAATACATGGATTTGGATGAAAAATGGTTTTTGATAGTTGAGTGAAATAAAGAAAATTATTTATAATAACATTATTTTAGAATATTGAGTACATAAAGAGTGGAAATTGATGGTAAGATAAGTAATCTCATGAAATTACATGAATTAATTAACTTTAATGAGTTTATTTTGAGATGTATCATAATATTTCCTCATTTCAGAAATAAAGTAATAAATAATAAAAATAAATGATGCGATTTTATCATAATACCCATACCACAATAATAATATTCAATAGTAATCACCATGAAATAATATCATTAAATGAAAAATACAATACAAATTTTAGAAGGATATTAATCATGTAAAAATTTTTTAGTGTTGTATATGCACTTCACTAGAGAGTGTATATTAATAACATAACATGTTTCCTAAAAAAATTCAAATTTTGACTAACATACCTTACCAGTTTGGTATCTTTTGAAATGTATTCCTCGTGAAAGAGAGTTCATAAAATGGATATGTAAATACACATAATTTTTATGAGAATATTCATATGATACATTAATTTTTAGTATATAATAAACCTAGAATAAAAATATTATAAATAAAGAATGTGAATCATTGATGTATAAACTGAGAGGGCGATCCCTAACCTTGAGCACATACATTCCTTGTTTATACATTATGAGCAATATAAAAATTATTTTATTTAATAAGAACCATTTATTTTTTTAATAATATACACTAAAATTAATTATTTAATTTCATTTTAATAAAATAATCATAAAATTAATAAGTTTATTCCACAATGAGTGTTTTGAGGATGATGGCTTCAATGATTCAAAATGGATTCTGTGTGTATACCTAGGTCAATGAGTCCCTTATTTCAACATATACAGAATAATAATAATAAAATAATTATCATATTTTTTCTAAAATTATATTTTAAATACATTCATAAAAAATGGTAATCAATATTTAACATTGTTAGGACCGTGGATATGGTAATCCCTACGTACACATGATTAATGTTTCCATATATAAATTATAATTATAAAAAAAGTATTGTAATACATTATCGTTTCATAATGATAAGAATATCATAACGATCTTGTTATTACATTAAATATACTTTTATATATCATATTTTTGATGTGGTGATGAAAGGAATAATTAAATCCCTTCATGGAAGTGGTAGTACACATGTATACACAATAAGTTAACATTTTTAGTATAAAAATGATATATTATAATATTATAATGATTAATATGTCATTAATATATTTATTATTTATTTTATATAACATATTTTTATTTATTTTATCTGAATTACCTTCCATTAAACGTGTTATTTAAAAAAATACATCACATTCTGGTGTTGTAGTTCGCCATAAACACATGTGATACAATTATACTCCCCAAAAAAAGAAAGTAAGTGGTACGTGTGATATAAAACTCATGAACTCTAAATGTGGTATAAATATTACATATATACATTAAATCCACGATTACATCAATCCATCAGTTGTGATAATGGAAAACGAATGAAATCGGTATGTGGGGCTGAAATCCAACATACATACAAATGATGATTTCAGATCTAATTGGATGGAGAAGGAGATGGATTTTCGTTATTAAATTAACAAAATAAAATATTATTAAACACAATATAGATATGTAATTATATAATTATATTTTACGAATAATTTAATGAGGTTGAAAAAGAAATTAAAAAAATCATAGTTAGGAATTTTACCACTTCATTGACAATGTCATTAGGATTAAATAAAAAAGAATTTGTAGATTTAATTTAAGAAAATAATATCTATGATGATCAGATTGATTTTTTGTATTTATTTTGTTATTTATTTATTATTCTTAATGGGTTTTAAGGAGTTAGGAGGAGTCGATTTCGAATGTCCTTTCATAAGTGAGGTGAGTGGAACACTTATTTTTTAAAAAAGGAAAATGTTCACACACATTCTATACATGGAAAAAGTATCCAAAATGAATAAAAATAAACAATTATAATTTATAATGACTAAATAATTCCATAAAATTTATTTTACATGCGTTTTAAGGATACTTTTACACTTATATTTCTTATCAATCGGTAAACATGTTTTCTCCATTACCGAAATAAATAGTCATTACTGTTTCAATATTCAATATGGTAAAAAATAAATTTCATCTTATAATATAATAGAAATGATTATGATTAAAAATATTGAATATATTTTAACAAATTCACTTCACTAATGATGATAATTTTAATTTAAAATTATTCTTGATTATATGATGAAAATATGGGTTTTCAAGTAATGTATTTTTCAAGTAAAAGATGATTTTATGTTACCAATATGTCTAATAATGATTATTTTAAAAATATAAATTTGTTTTTAATGATATATAATCTATAAAACTATTTTAAATAATTTTTCTTTACGGTTTTTAATTTATTAAAATTGTGAAATATTAAACACATTGAGATTGTTTTTTTGGAGGACATCGTTTTGAAAACCCAATATTTTCATTCCGGAAATTCCAATATGAATATGATTCAAATGATATGAAGTGGATTTAAAATGAAATAATAGGTAAATAGTTACATTAAATCATATTCAAAACATAATGGGACTTTTATATTACATTTTTTTAAATTCATTGATGTTTTTACATAAATTGGTATTTTATACTTTTCAGTAAAAATCTAAATTATATGAAGAAATACGAAAATTTGACCAAAATTTAATTTTTTATTAGTATTTAAAAAATGATGAAATATTTTAAAAAAAAATTTCTAAAATGTTCAAAAAATTATTTATTATATTTTGAGGAAAAGAATTATTTTGATGAAAAAATATTTTTAATGAATAAAATATCTTTTATAAAAATGGATTTATTATTTAATACAAATTTATAAATATTTTTTTTAAAATGAAATATATATATATATGTATATATATATATATCATAGAGTAGTTATTATTATTCATACTCGTCAATTTAATGGGTATCTTATAATATTTATATATTTCACGGGTCGTTTAAGCTCAGGGTTGTCTGCCAAATTCACAATAAACAAAAAATTATCTACTTCTAAATTTTTGTGAGTTATAAATATTTATATTGATTATGGTTAATATTTTTTTGAGAATAAATTAAATAAATATACTTTTATTTATAATTTCACATTTTATCTTCTTTAGAATGTGAATATCTCCTTTATTACTAAAAGAACATCAAGATAAAATCCCAAATACGTAATATTATTAATTTGCCACACTGACACAAAAAAATTTATAGCATCATTTCATGATAATGGGATCATGTATGAATAACCATTAAATGTATTTTAATGTTTTACCCTTAGAAAATAATGAAGGTAATCCATGAAATGGTTTTTAGGCAATCAACATCGTTGAAGAATGATTTCCCTAAGATGAGGTAACCTATTTATTCTAGTCATAAATAAATTATTACAAAAAATTATTGTTAATAGAACCTCTTTTAATGTTTCATTAAACAATATATGAAAATAAATTTTAATATAACACCCACTATATTCACTTTTTTGATTCCTAAACCCAAAAATAGATATTAGAGATACCAAGTTTCTTATTTATAATAATTTATTTTTTTTATAAATATAATAAATAATGGTGAAATTTTAATTTAAAATTATTAATTATTTAATTTATTTTAATTAAAAATAAATCCTTTATTTTATTATCATTTTAATTATTTGATTTTCACTAAATATTTCAAAAAATGAATAATTATTGGAGATTACATTGGAAGGTGATAAAGATTCTAGTCGAAAAACATGAGTTCACACACCGTGTAGCCAAAGTACACATCATGTTCATATATGAACTGAAACTAGAAATTTGAAGGGATACATGACACGCCAAGAAGTTAATTACATGGGTCTCATTTATTTAACATCACATTTGGATCAGGAAAACTTGACACATCAACTATAAGTTTTCATATAATATATATTGTATACACATCATGTATTATACACTATTTGACTTCTAAATTCACATTATATATATATTCAAATAATCATTCAAATATATGTGATAATGAAATGCTAATACTTTAATTGAGAGCTTGACATGTAGCTAAAACACACATCATATAATAAATTAATTCTTGTATGTAATGTACACATTGATCCATTGGATGAATCACGAGGACACTAAAAAATCAAAACACATGATATGTAGCTGGAATACATGACAGGTTTCTGTAATATATTGAATATAATGAATATTTTATTAGTTTCTGAGGACACATGTAAATAATTATAAAATTCATATAGTTACACATTACATTTAGTGTAGTCTTACTACGGTATATGCAAACTCCCATGCATGTATCCCAGGTACATAGAAACCCAGGTACACGATATGTAGCTTGTAAGGGAATTTTGGGTTTTCTCCAAAAAATGATAAAAATAAATTAAATAAACTATATATTTATATAACTAAAACTAAATTACATTGATTTTAAAATTACAAGTTTGATAATTTAATAATATTTTTAAATAATTATTTAAAGAAAAATTTACTTATTATAATAATCTATATTTATTTGTCCTAATATTTATATTTCAGAAAACAGTTTATAATGAGAATGTCAAAGTCAATTGAAATGGTAATTAATAATAAAATAATTAACTGGTTAATGAATCCTTATTTATCGTATCAATTTTGAATTAAAATATATAAATTTTATCTAGGTCTACATTTTTGTATGCACTTCATTTTTATCCTTGTTCATGAGATTAACAAAGAACATTGTATGCACTGGAATTTGTTACATTAATTTATTTCATGGGTATTGAATTATTAATTATTATGTAAATTATAATGGAATGTGTGTCATACCACCCCCTATTATTCTGTTAAACCTATGTGGAAAATGTAATTAATGTAAATCCCTTTAACCAATCAATTAGTTCCCCTAACTTATATATATGTAATAAATGCATGTACCATATGATGTATCCCATATCTCAAGGACATTATTCAATATGATGTTTTGATCATGACAATCGTTCTGATAAACAAGATGACATGTGAAATTCTATAACTCATCCCAAAACCAATACCAAAACATATTCCACTAGGTTAAAGGTTATCTTTTATCAGCTCAAAAAATTAAAAAATTATATAATCCCATGATTGGATAATTTATTTTCTTATTTATTTCCATATTATGAATTATTTATTTTACACATGAAATAATGTGGTCACATAAATAGATTAATTAATGTGAAAAGATGGAATACAATTAAAGGGATTATAGTTAAATGTTTTATCAAATCATGGTTTATCATTTAAGTAAAATCCATTTATTTTTATAGAGACATGAAAAGATACAAAAATATAACTAAACATATTGTAAAAAAATTAATTAATGTGAATATTTGTTCATTAATCGTTCATTCATCTAAATTATGATAAAATTGTAATTTAGGTGGTAGTTTTTCCTCCTTGGGGAAACTATTAAATTTTTTGTAGTATTAACTATTCTAGTTGTTTTAAATAAACAAATTTAAAATTGGGTTAATAGCCTCTATATTTCCAAGATTAATTTAGAGGTATGTGATGTGGTAATCAGAGTAAGTGATTCAGGATTCAAGAGTCTACTAATAGGATTAAGTAGTTGAATGCCTGAAGATTGATTGACTACCGACCTTATTACTTTCTAGCAATTTTCTTGGCCTCCTATATTATTGGAATGGAAATATGGTGCCATGCCGGTATGATGTTAATGAAACTTGAAATTCATAGTTTTATAGTCAAGGACATATGTATATGATAAAATAGTAGTAGAAATAACAATTTTTTTTCTTGAATAATTTGTAATCATGTAATGTTTTAATAATATGTTTTTATTATTTTATAAAATGGAAGGTATGTACCTAAAAATATTTGAATCATCCCTTAACTCGGTTTATGTAGTTAGAAGTAATTTTTTGGGAGATAGTATAATATTTAATATGATTATTTTTTTTATTGGAAGTGTTACAATGTGTTGTAATCTACTATTCTTCATATATAACCAAAGCAAGTTGGAAAATGTGAGAAGGATTGAAAAAAAGATATATTGAAAATATTTCATGTATTTATAGTATTAGTTATATATATTTTCCTTACATTTTATGATGAATCACAATGTCGAGGATTCTAATACTATAATATCTTATCTAAATTCTATTGATAAAGGGATGGAAATCCATGATATAAACTATAATTTTAATGCACAATATCTATAAGGACCCAACCTTGTTAAAATACATAATCTTGAATTTAGTCAAGAAATCACTTACTTTATAATTTAGGATATTTTCTTGTTTATATCTTTAGAAAATTGGGACATAATGCATTCATCACATTACACATTATTACAGAGTGGATTCCCTAGAAAACATTACTCATTTCCCTCAAAATATAAAACTTTTCAAATATAACATGATTTTCATAGACAAATCATCAACCATTTAACTTGTCTTATTCATTTTCATACACATCCTTATAAACAGTTAAAATCTATTAAAACATGGGATGGGAACAAAAATATCTATATGGTATATAAAAAGAATTAAAGAACACATTAGTACATTCATACATGTAACATATGAAATCATTCTCAAAAGACATACCCATCACCTGTAAATACCTACTTTGTGAAATGTGAGACTTCAAAAATATTCCCACAAAAAATAAGAACATAATTAAAACCATTGATGTACCTTGGGGTATTACATAAACAATCTTGTAACCCTCCCAGCTTCCTCATAATTTATAACCCTCACGAATACCATACAATTTTTGTAACCATTGTAGTTACATTTGAAGTAACCCTAGGGAAGACCTCCAACATACACATATAAAATGCATTAGATAGATATATAGGTCCCACCATTCTACATAAACAATTCCCAAGAACAAAAAAATAATCATAAAACATGAATAAAAGCATAAATACATTTCTTCTGAATTTTATAAAATTGAATTTTAAGAGGATTTTTAAAGGAAAATTCGTTATAAATATCATATAATTGATGTGAGACATAATTGAGTTGATTTAATACATATACACATTTTAAATACACATAATTCAATATATCAATACAAAACCAATCAAACAAACAATTATAATACCACCTAAATAATGACGTATAATGTCTACCCAAAGAATGGAAATCGAGTTAATAATTCCTTTACCATGGGTTTGTCTTATATCAAACATGTTGAAACCTCCGGTATAGGGGTTAAAAGAGGGTTATTGTTATATTACAGTAAAATATTCATCTTTATAACATCCTATATGATCATTTTATAACATTATTTCATCCATTAATTATTAGTATTTTGTTTAATCCATTTTTTCAAGTTCGTTCTTTACATTATTCCCATGATCAGTTCATGATGGATGTTCTTATCAATTGGAAGTGAAACTCACAATTGAAATGGGATTTTAGTGAAATATTTCCAGAACCACAAATTACTGCATTAATCATTTTGAATTATGATATTAATATTATTCTTATGTTAAAACATTAATGTTGTTCGTTTAGATCATTTTAGTGGCTCCTTGATAATAACGACATCATTTTTTAATAAATTACAACCATGTGTAAAAAAGGATTCTAGACCCATGGATGAGGAATAATATATATATTATAACTTGGTTCAACAATAAAAATTTAATCATGACCAGACATGAATCAATTTAAGAAAATTTACATCACATCATCCATGATGGCGGTAATTCACAAATCACAGAAAATGTTTTTATTCCATGAAAAGTGGGAGAGGAGAGGATAAATGATGATGAATTTTCCAATAACATTTGAAAATCTTGAATATAAATGGTATTTGGTGATTTTATTCCTCTTTGATAATATTAGAGGTTGATATAATAATAAATGGAATGGAAAGGAAAGAAAAACACATGAAAAAGAAAGAGGATTTCTTACCTCTTGATCTCATCTCCTTGAGATCCACCTTAAGGCCTTTGATTTTAGCCTTTGGGTGAGACAAAAAGGTCTTGGAAGAGGGGATGGAGATTGGGGATGGAATTTGGCAGAAATTAGCCAACGCTGAGGGCTTGAGAGGTGTGGGTGGATGAGGGTGAAATGGGTTGTATTTATAATGGAGGAGGGAGGATTTAAAATTATTTTTATTATTATTTTATTGTTACTCCTCATGGAATTAAATAGTGAGTCTTACATGACTAAACACAGTAATAAAGTCATGTGAGGATGAGATAATTTTCTTACATCAGCACCACTTCATCGATGAAACCTCCATGAAGTAGAAATTCATTTATTTGTCAAATACTAGAAATTCACTACTCACTAAAAAATCAAATAGTTCAGAAAAATAACAAAAACTCAACCTAAAATTTATTTCATGTTTAGAATCCAGAAATGAACTCCATTTTATAAAAATAATTTTATAAATATGAGAGACTAAATTTTAAAACCAGATAATACTTTATTCAAAAAATAACAATTTTAATGCATTAATTTACTTATTCAAAGACATGGGTGTACCATACTTTCAATTAAATCGTATATATACACTACATAGGTGAGAAAACAATTCATAAGTGCATGATAATGTTTATAAGGGTAACATTACTATTAATAAGGGCACATTACTATTCATTAGGGTCTAGTTACTACACAGAAGGGTAGATCACTATTCATAAGTGTACAATACTATTCTTAAGGGTATGTTACTATTCATAAGGGGTGGTTACACTTCATAAGGGTATGTTACTATTAAAATTAATTATTTTGGTCTTATAATGTTCTAAATAACACACAGATCACAATTTTAGATAAATAATTTTCAAAATTCAAAACATATAAGCCCTAAAATTTTGTTTTAAGGCTAGTTATAAATATCTATATAAAACAATTTTTCCAAAATTTCATTTATTTCTTATAAAACCAAGGGGTGTTTCCTTATCCAAACCATATAGAAATCATGTCCTTGTAATTTTATTTACTCATTAAAATAGTGTTGGTCCCTTAACCTCATAACATTTTCTTGTTCCCTTATTTCTTCGTCAAACACGTGGTTTATCCATAAAACCATTACCTGGTGGATTACATTATTTAAAAATACATATTCCCTTCGATTAAGAAAATGATTTGGTTTATCTTAATATAAAAGGTTATCTTCCACCTGAACAGGTTCTGGGCTCACATCATGAGTTGAATCTAGAACATACTTTCCCAACATTGAAACCTGAAAAACAATGTGTACCTAAGTAAAACTCAAAGGTAATTCTAGTTAGTATGAAATTGGTATAACGTTCACTAGAATTTCAAAATTACTGATGAATCATGTTATTATCTTTTCTTTCCAGCAATAATTTATCACACCACTCCAAGGATAGATTTTAAGGAATGCATGGTCACCTTCCTCGAAAGAGAAGTCTTTCCTTCTATTATCAGCATAATTTTTCTACCCAGTCTGAGCTGTCCTCATGTGTGAAAAGATCATCTTAACTTTCTCAGCCACTTTCTCTATTAATTTTATCCCCATCATCGTTCTTTCATCATCGTCATCCCAAAATACTGGAGTCTGACATAGTTTCCCATACAATTCCTCAAAACGTAACATCTAAATTTTGGAATGAAAACTATTGTTATAAGAAAACTGAACTAAAGAAATATATTGATACCAACATCGCAAGTAGTCCATTGAACAAACTCGATGAAGATCCTATAATTTTTTAATTGTTCACTGTGACTTGCCATATGATTGAAGATGAAAAATGTACTAATATTTAATTATGTTCTCAACAACTTCTAAAGGCCCTTCCAAAAGTTTTATGTGATCCTGAGATCCCAGTCGGATACAATTGAAAGAGGAAATCCATGTAACTTGGAAATATCCTTGAGATATTGTTGAGAAAGCTGATACCAATATATTTTATCTCTAATATAATGAAAATTTGTAGATTTTGTTCGCAGATCAACAATAACTCAAGTCTCATTATTACCTCGAGATGTCGTAGGTAGTCCCACCACAATGTACATGGATACATTCTCCAATTTTATCTCTGGCACTGGAAAAGGCTGAATCATCCCATTTGGTAACTTCCACTCTACTTTAACATGTTGAAAAGTCAAACATTTCACAAAAAATTCGACAATATCCATTTTCCTTCAATCCCACTAGTAATTCTCCTGAATGTCTATGTACATCTTACAACATCAATGATTTACTGAAAATGGAGAACTATGATTTTCACACAGCATATCATTCCTCAAACGGGATTCACAAGTCACACACAAATATTTTCCAAATCATAAAAAAATCTTTATCAATGTTAAATTTTTGTAGCTTACTGATTTTAACAAATTCTACATTTTTTTATAGCTCACGGTCTTCCTTCTATGCTGTAATATTTTTTTATAATATTGATGACTATACATAAACATGAAAAAAATAATTGTATTACATACACCACCATCATCTAATCCAAAATTCATCAAATAATTAATCAAGGGGTCATGATCCAAACATAACAAGTTTAATGGTTCATGTAGTTTTTGACTCAAGGTATCCTCAAATCTGATTGCTTTTCCTGGATGGTAATTGATCATGCAATCATAATCCTATATTAGTTCAAGCCATCTTATCTACCTCATGTTTAATTCCTTCTGTGTGAATATATACTCTAGAAAATTATGGTCATTATATATTTGAAATTTGGCTCTGTATAAATGATGCCACAAAATTTCCAAATCAAAAACCACATCTTCCAATTCCAAATCATGTGTGTGATAATTTATCTCTTTAGGTATAAGTTGTCTTGAAGAATAAGAAATTGACTAATCATTCAAAATCATAACACAATAATGTCCCTTCAATAAAGCATCACTATAGATAACAAACTCACCATTTCAGGATGGTAAGGCCAAAACCGAAGCATTAACCAATCTTTTCATCAGTTTTTGAAATCAACATCACATTCCTATATCCAAATAAATTTAACACATTTTGTGTTAAAATTGTAATCGGGCTAGATAATCATGAAAAAATATTTAAAAAATTTCAGTAATAACCTTCTAATCTAATATAACATCAAATCGTGGTAACATTTGAAGGCCATGTCGATTCAGCAAAAACATTTTTTTGGAAGGATCAACTGTAATTCCATGTTTATTTACAATTTTACCAATAAAAGAAATCCTTTGTAACAAAATATCACACTTGATGAATTTTCCATACATTTTCATTTTTTTATGGTTTGTGAAACAACCCTTAGATGTTTTTCATGCTCTTCTATACTCAAATAATATTCCATAATGACATTAATAAACACAACAACAAACTTATCCAAGATCTCATGCAATATTTTATTCATAAGATTCTAGAATACAACCGGTGAATTAGTCAACCCAAATGGAACAACAACAAATTCATAATGCATATATATGGTACAAAAAGTTGTTTTTGGGATTTCATCCTCCTTAACCTTCATCTAATGGTATTTAGATCTCAAGTCAATCTTGGAAAAGAACTATGCTCCCTAGAGATGATCAAACAAGTCATCTGTATGAGGTAAAGGATTCTTGTTTTTAATTCTGATGATATTCAATTCTCTATAATAATTGAATTATCTCATCAAACCATATTTCTTTTTAACAAATAAAATATGAGCTCCCCATGGTGATGTTATAGGTTGAATTATGCTGTTATAAAGTAAATCCTGAAATTGATTTTCCAATTTAAGAACTTATATTTTAGTTAAACAATATGGGGGGTTTTAAAGTCATCTTAGCATCACGTACTAAGTCAATTGTGAATTCGACTTCCTGATCAGGTATGAAACCCGGTAACTCATCTGGAAAAAAATCAAGATATTCCTTTACCATTAGAACCTAATTAATCTGAGTAGTTCCATTGTTTTCAATGATATGATGAAGATAAAATTCAGATACATATTTTAATATTTTCTCAGCATCCAGATATGTTTTCAATCGAATGGGTTCATTCTTGTATAGAAACTATAACTAACTCTGAAAAAACAACTTATTAAGCTCTACATTCAATCATATCATGATAAACAGAAAGCCAATCCATTACCATAATAACACCAATATCGACTAGGGGGAAAATGTTTTTTATGGAATGTCTTTCCACAGACAAAAATAGAAAGATTCTTATAATTCCTATTCTCTATAATATTTCCCATTGGCATATTAACAACATGTTTTTGTCTCATTTTTTGAGTTGATGTTTCAAATTTACTAGAAAATTTCTAAGAGATGAAGTAATATGTCGACCCCATATCAAGAAAAAAATTAGAAAAATTGTTATAAACAAAGTACCTAATACAAATTCATTGGATGGCCTCACATCTGATGAAGTAGTCGTGAAAGATCTCATTACATGTTTTGTCTTATAGTATGTCTTCTTTACTTCATTGGGATCTCTCTTTTGGTAGACATTTGAATAATGACTCATCCCACCACATTTAAAACACTTTACAATTTTCTATCAATGATTAGTCTTAGGATAACTTTCATTATTATATCGATCCATATTTCCAAGAATACAGCATCGAACACACTTCTCTGTACTGTAAGACATTCCCAATGCTTCTTATTTCCACACTTCACTCAGACTGAAAACTGGATTTTCTTTCCGTCAGATTTCTTTGATTGATTCATACCCATCACATGCCATATGGACCTCTTCACATCCTTGTTCAAAAGAATTCATTTGATCATCAGAAAGCTCTATCTCTACCCTATCATCACTTCATACATTTTTCTCTTATCTTTCAATTCACAGGAGGCCATTTCACTTCGATACTATGGCTTTAGTGCTGAGTAAAAGCGATTTTTTTTCTATCAAGATGTTGAATAAGATTTTGATCATACCTTCCCAGGTGGGTGATGTTTTCTTCATACACTACTACTAAATCATATTCATTTTTCTTTAATTCACAGAATTTCATCTCCATCATATGTCACAACAACTTAGGAAAATATTTTTCGAGGAAATTAATTTTAAATTCATCCCACTCTAAGGCATCAGTATCCTCTATATCATTGATATTAAATACCATTGACCACCACTGATCAAATACACCTTCAAAACAACAAATCGGAAGACATACATTCTTATTATATGAATAACCCATTACATCAAATACCTTATTATGGGCTTCAATCCGTCCTTCAGCTGTTACCAGGTCAGAAGATCCACTGAAAACAGAAGGGATTTTTCTCATAAAATGTTCCACTATAGTCATGTTCCATTTTGGTAACTATGGTTGTTTTAATTCATGGATTCCCCCACCATTTATTCCATATTTTAGCTGAGTCATTATTGTTATAATCTTCTTGGTTCCAATCCCTACCAATCCAGTCAGCAGGTTCGAAAGGATGTCATTATGTATGTTCCTCGCCTATTTAGCTTCCCTGTTTCTTTTGCAGACAACCATTCTGAACAAACAATTATATGCGAAGAAAAACGGTAAACATTAAATTCTATATCATTTAAAATTGCCCATATAGTAAGAAAACATTTATGGTAATATATTAACATCATCCTAACACAAAAGGTAATCTAAACCATCCTCTAATACCAACTATAAGGACCCAACCATATTAAATTACATAATCCTAAATTTAGCCAAAAAATCACAACATTTATAATTGTGTATCTTTTCAGGTTTAATGATATATTGAACTGAGAAATTATACATTCTTAAAATTAAAAATTATTATTTAGTGGATACCATTAAAATGAACTAATTTATCTGAAAATTGAAAACTTTTCAAATATAACAAAGTTTTATTTGAAAAATCTTAAATCATTTAATGTTGATTAGTCTTTGTCATAAACATCTTTATAACATATGATAATCATTTAAAAACTGGGGATGAGTAGAAAAAACTCATTAGAGGATATAAAAATAAGTAAAAAAACATTAGTTCATGAATACTTGTAACATATAAAATCGTTTCCAAAAGACATACTTGTCACCCATAAATACTTTGTGAAACGTGATATTTATAAAAGATTCCCATAATAAATTAGAACAAAATTATAACCATAATGTTATTTTGGGGCATTAATTACACAGTAATGTAACCCTCTCAGCTACATTATAATTTTTAACCCTCAGAGATACCTTATAATTTGTGTAACCATCATAGTTACAATTGGAGTAACCATACATCCAACCTACAACATACACATAACCAATGCGTTGGAAGGAGAAATATTTCACACCATTCAACATAAAAAATTCCAAAGAACCAGAACATAATAATTATAAATGAATAATATCATAAAAACATTTCTTTTGAACTTTTTTTAAATTAAAAGAGGATTTTAAATGGAAAGTCTATTATAAATATAATATAATTGATGTGTAACTTAGTAAGGTTGACAGGATATGTATAAACACGGTAAATACATATAATTGAACATATTATATACAAAACACATCACAGAAACAATTTTAATAAAAAATAAATAATGATTTAGGATGTTTACCCAATGAATGTAAATCGAGTTAAGAATTCCTTTAACTTAGGTTTTTATAACTTCATATATTTTTTAAACTCATGTATAATTGTTAAAAGAGTGTTATAATTATTTAAAATAAATATATTAACCTTTATAATATCTTATATGATCATTTCATAACATCATTTCTTACTTTAATTGTTAATATTGTGTTCTTTCCATTGTTTCGGGTGCGTTCTAAACATGATTTCCATGATCGGTTCATGATGGATGTTCTTGTCGATTGGAAGTGAAACTACCGAATAGGAATAAAATGGTAGTTATATCATTCCAAACCCATAAATTATACCATTTATCATTTTGAATTTTTAAATGAGCAAGAAATATATGTTAAGACATTAATGATGTTCGTTTAGATCATTTTAGTGGTTCATTGATAATAACGACCTCGTTTTGTTTTATAAATTATAACCATGGGTTAAAAAGGATTCCAGAACCATGGATGAGAAATAATAAATATTTTATAACCAGTTTCAACCATAAAAATGGTTCCATTTATAGACATGAAGTAATTAATGAATATAGAAATCACGTCATCCACAATGTTGGTAATTCGACAGATCGTAGTCAACATGTTTATTCCTTGAATAAGTGGTTGCGAGGACGAAGATTTATGACTATTTTTCCATGAACAAGAGAAAATACATAATATAAAAGGTTTATGGAGCTTTCATACCTCTAGTATAAGTGTAGTGGAAGAGACTATAAGAATGAAAATGGAAAGGAAAAGAAAACAAATGAAAAAGGAAGAGGATTTCTGAACTCTTGATCCCTTCTCCTTGAGATCCTCCATGAGGCTTTTGATTTTGGAATTTTGGTGAGAAAAATAGGTATTGGACGTGGGTAAGGATATTGGGGATGTAATCTGGTAGAAATTAGATAATTCTCATGGTTTGAGAGGTGTTGGAGAAAGTGGGGGAAATGGGGGGTATTTTTAATAGAGGAGGGAAGAGATTTGAAATTATATTAAATATTATTTTATTAATCTACTTCAAGAAAAGAAATAGTGAGTCTTACCTAACTAAAAATAGTAATAATGGAATGTGATTTTGAGATAATGGGCTTACAGTATCACTACATCATCGATGACAACACCATGATGCAGAAATTTATTTATTTTCACAATTCAAAAAATTCACTACTCAACAAAAAATCAAGTATTTCATAAAATTACAAAAAATTAATCCCAACAATTTTTCATCATGTTGAATCCATAAAAGAACACCATTTTATTAAAAAAAACTATTAATTTTAGAAAACTAATATTTCAATAAAAAATACTTTATTTGGAAAATAACAATTTTCAAAGCAATTATTTACATATTCAACGATATGGGTGTACCATAATTTCAATTCAATATTATATATACAGTATCATAGGTGAGGTTTCAATTCATAAGGGTATTCCACTGTTCATAAGGGTAACATTACTATTCATAAGGGTACATTACTATTCATTAGGGTCAAGTTACTACTCAAAATGGTACATTACCATTCCTAAGGGTACATTACAATTCACAAGGATATGTTACTATTCATAAGGGTATGTTAATATTCATAAGTGTATGTTACTATTCATAAGGGTATGTTACTATTCATTAGGATATGTTATTATTCAAAAAAAATATTTTGGTCTTATAAGTCTATAAACAATATACTGATCACAATTTTAGAATAACATTTCTCAAAATTCAAATCATAGAAGCTTTAAATTTATGTTTAAATGTTAGTTATAAATATGTAATTAAAATAAAGTCTCATGCATTTAATTTATTTATTTTTAAAACCTTGGTGTGTTTCAATATCATAGAAAACCATTAGAATGTAATCAAGCACTGTGTGGAGATTTCCAAAAGGAAGGGTATATTGATCGATTAAGGAAATTGGGCTTCAACATGGATTAAAAATTATCCATTCTTCTTATCTTGTTATCCTTACCTCCATGATTATCCGTAATTTTCCAATCCCATATATATGAAATGGATAAGTATCTCTTTAAAATATTTTTTATATTTATCCCAGGTGATAAGGGTTGATTAAAGCCTATTTTTCCACCACTTGTGAAAAGGTTAAAATACAATGATGAATTTTCCATAGACAATATATATCTAAAATATCATTTATGTAATCCTTAATGGTTGAAAAATATTCAGTGGAAGTAGAATGAATTTGTGGATATTTTCATTTTATATTACAATTATAGACCAAGGAATTGAAATTACAACGAATTAAATAATAAATAAGTAGAATCCACCTCAGGAAAATTCAAAAAGATTCTATTTATAAAATTTTATTAAATAAAATTTTATTTTAAAATAACTTTATTTATATTTTTCAGCAAAAATATTAAAATATAGGTTATAGAGTGAACCCACATTGAGAAGGGGAAGGTTGATAACTATATCAATAAATGGGGGATACCTAATTATTATTTCCATGTGAATTTATTAATGTTTTTATTATGTATTAATGAAAATTTATCCCAATATCAAGACTGAATAAACAATACACTATTTAATTTTTTGGAATAAATAGTTTTATGGTTCATTAATTGTAAACTAACTATTTAGTATCTATTGAATCATAAATAACCATTGTAAGAATGTTGACTATAATGAACAAGCCTGGTTACCCTAGTAACCCGATAACCGAACCGGTCCCAACATAGCCCGAAGGGCATTCCCGATCCCCATGGGTCAGTGAATAGAACCTAGCCTTGTACAACATACAAATGGGAACAATTATTTGCCATAAGAATGCAGAAGCAAAAGAAACAAGACAGTATGAAAAACAAAAAGAAACTCCACTAGGAGTAATGTACCGGAAAAGAAAGAGGCATAAAATCCCAAAGTACTATAACCCAAGTATTAAAAAGGGAAAAATAGTCCCAACATCCCTAAGGACACATTTCACCAAGAGAGGATCAACATGTGGATCCTCCTCTAAGAGATTCCTTCCCATTGCTCGAGCCTAGAAGAAGGAAATCTACAAACACCTGAAGGAAAATGTAGGGTGTGAGCCTAAGCCAAGTAGGATACCACAAAAGATTCCATAAGAGATTCCAAATATAGATTATCCATAGAAAAACATTAAATTTTCAAATAAATAGGTTTGGCAACTAAAAAGCATATTTTAACAAAACATTCTATACATTTTCAAATGATGGAAAAATTACTTTAAGCAAAGGCTTTACAATGATGGAATATTTCTAAACCAATGGCTTAAGTAAAAAATTTATATAAAACAGTTTATATAAATTCAGTAGGCATTTAAAGTAGTTCATAAGAATTGTCATTCATTTATATCTCAAATATAAATAAACAAGTGAGCAACATGGTCATCTGTCAAAATGTATGATAGTATTAACCAGTTATATGATTCCGTACTCTATATGAAATCGGTAAAATGTGTATACACATGTCCCTATGACACTGGCCAAAGTAGACTCATCACCAACTTTTTAGGGATCTGACCCGCCATAAGTATGTTTCAGAACATTGTCGTAGTGTAGAGTGTATCCAAATAACTCACTAACTACCTATGGCATGCATGTATTCTTACATGATGAGAAAACTATTTTAAGAATTCATAAAATATGATCAATCCCATTAATGCATTTAAAAAGTTCCAATTTCATTCAATTTAATACCAAAATAGGTTTTAATAAAAATATTCCTTTTTCACCAGATAAAACCATTGGGTTTCTATCAAATCATTTTAATCCATTTTCACCAGTTTGAAATCCATTCAAAACTAATTCCATCATCACACAATTTATTTTCTCAATTAAATTAATCAATTTAATTGAAATCATTTCCATCAAATCCAAAATATTAATTGAACAATTTAAATTGGAAAATTTACATAAACACACCCAATTCCATGGAATTGGGGTTTTCCAAATTTGCATGCCAAAAACATTTAAAATATCTTGATTCTCTGGAATCGAGTTTTTATCAATTTAATTGAAAGAAAATTTTTCCAATTGAATTTAAATAAACAATTGGAATATACCAATAAAATACTATGATAATCAATGTGATTTTTCGTGACGGATCCACCTATCCCAATGGTTTTGACGAAAACCACAACGGTCGAATAACGCTCAAGAAACCCGGGGAAACTCTCCAAAAGCCAGCCTTTGATCTCTTCTCATAGAAATATCAAGACCAAACATAATCATATTTGGAATCCACAAACTTACATCTACCCATAATGGGCGTAGATCTATGAAAATGAGAGAAAAGGAGAAGTATATCAATGTAAATCTATGAAACTGATCAAGAACGATGAAGAATGATCACATACCTCAACAATCCGGATTTGATTCATGACGAGAAGCCTTTGGATCGCCTCCGAAATGATAGGAGAAACATATCCGACCTTAGGAGAATAAAAATCCAAAGTTAGGGCTGCTTAGGAGGATAAACAAGGCACTTAGAGGAAAAACGTCTGAGATCCACTTTTATAGGATCTCATTTAAGTGGTCGCATAGTTTTCCCTCACAGTTACACTAACCGTGCACTAACCGTGTGTTAGCCACTGCCTCGGCAGTCATTCCATGCATGGTTTGGCCGCATGGTTAGACAAACTGTGCACCGCCCGTGCGAAAGCTACTGCCTCCAAGACCAACTACATACTGTTTGGCCGCACAGTTTAGACAACTCGTGCGCCTCC
This sequence comes from Viscum album, assembly GCA_963277665.1. Lineage (NCBI taxonomy): Eukaryota > Viridiplantae > Streptophyta > Magnoliopsida > Santalales > Viscaceae > Viscum > Viscum album. The sequence goes on from OY728128.1 coordinate 476,979,036, forward strand.
TATGCGACATCACCATTGACTCTAAACAAAATTTAATGTTCTCCTAACTCTCCCATTCATCACTACTCCATAACTGAGGAACCTAGTAACTTAAAAATTACCTGAAAACATATTTTTATGCTACAACCTCCCCACCATAAGATATTTCTGTCCCCAGAATCCTATGAAGAAAATTACAAATCAAGAAGATGAGGACACTACTCTCTCATTAGTGCCTCCCATTCGCAAATCTCATGAGAATCAGATCCATGCTTCTGAAGTACATGGTCCAGATGTATCATTCTCCCATGAAGAACATTGGTCTCAAAATCAACAATCCTTGCTGGTCATTCGGTCACAGATAAATCTGGTTCAATCTCAAGATCACTCCATCTCAGAACATGTGATGGATCAGAGAGATACTTTCACATCTACGATAAATGTAACATGTTATGTATCAACATCAGGTGTGGTGGTAGAGCTATACGGTAATAAACTTTACATACAAGACCAAAAGCATCTAAAGGTCCCCCAAAATGAGGAGAAAGCTTCCCTTGCCTCCCAAGTCGTCGATGACCTAATCACGGTGAATCTTTCAAGATCATCTGGCCACCAATTGAGAAATCTAATGGTTTAAAACGATGATCAACATAATACTTGTACAGACTCTGTGCTGTCAACATTATCTGACGAATAAACTGGATCTTAGTTGTTATCTCTTGGATCAAACTCGGTCCTACCAAGGAACATTCACTAATCTTTGACCAACATATAGGATATTTACAAGGACAGCCATACAATTCCTCAAAAGGAGCCATTTTGCTCATAGAATAGTAAATTTTGTTATAAGAAAACTCAACTAGCCCCAGATGATCATCCCAAAAACCACCAAAATCAAGAACCCATGTGCGGAGCATATCCACAACGATCTAAATATCTCTCTCTGTCTATCCATCTGATTGTGGATGGTAGGACGTGCTTAAACAGACCTGAGATCCTAGTTCCTATTGAAGGCCTCTCCAGAAGTGATATGTAAACCAAGGATCCCTATCAGAGACTATAGCAGATGGGAATCCATTCAAACGAACAATTTCATTCACATAGATAAATCCCAGCTCCACAACTTTGGTTGTATCCGGAATAGGTATAATGTGAGCTGACTTGGTCAACCTTTCATTCAAAATCCATATCGCATTCTTCATCCTCTGGGTTTGAGAAAACCCAAAAAAAATTCCATAGAGATTTCATCCCACTTCCATGGAGGCACTGGAAGTGGTTGAAGAAAACTCGAAGGTTTTTGGTGCTCATCTTTCACCTGCTAGCATGTATAGCAACGAGATACAAACTCAGTAATGTCTTATCTCATACATGGCCACCAGAACTACCACCACATTTCATATAATATTTTTATGGTCCCTGGGTGCATTTCCCAATGAGAGTTATGGAAATCCCAGATCACATCCTTCCTTACCGATAAAAGAAGAACTTAACGATTTCGATAACACAGAACACCCTCTTTGGAGAACGACCACTGAGCTTCTGTCTCCCAACCACAAACAGAGTCCCTATTTCCATGGAATTCATCATCCAGTTGATGTTCCTGAAAAATTAACTCGGGAAGAGAAGCTGTCAACTGGACACTGGCTATAGAAACTTCTTCCCCCTTCCACTGAATTCCAATATGCAACTAAAAAAAGTACCATCAAAATCCACTCTTCTTAATATTATTTGACAGTCTGTGATGGATGTTTCTTTCTTAATGCATCTAAAACTACATTCCCTTCCCCCAGGGTATGGGCAATGTCAATGTCAAAAGATTGCAGGTACTCCACCCAATGACTATGGTGGAGACTCAAATCTTTTAGAGAGAAGATATAACTCATTCTCTTGCGGTCTGAATACACTGTAAACCATTCTCCATAAAGGTAATGTCTCCAACACTTAAGTTCCTACATTACAGGTGCATGTTCAAGCTCATGGGTAGGATAGTTTTTCTCATGAGGCTTAAGATGACGAGATCCATATGCAACAACATGATTGCCATGCATATGGACACATCCTAAACCTAATCTGGATGCACCACAGAAGACCATGTAACATATCCCAGCCTCAGGAAGAGTTAACACCGAAATAGTATTCAACAGATTCTTTAGCTCAACAAAATTACTCTGACATTTATCATTCTAGGAAATCATCACTCCCTTTCAAGTCATAGGAGTCATTGGAGAATCTAACTTTGAGAAGTCTTTAACAAACCGGTGATAATATCCTATTAAGACCACGAAGCTATGAATCTCAAAAACATTTTGTGGTTGTTCCCAAGTCATAACAACCATCACCTTCTCAAGATCAACCGATATTCCTTGTTCTCACACCACATGTCCCAAGAATTTCACTTCCCGAATCTATAAACCGCACTTTGAAAGATCGGCATAATGTCGGTGATTCCATAGAAGACTCAAAACTGTTCTCATATGATTCAAATGATCCTCCTAAACCATGGAGTAGACAGGCATGTCATCCGCAAAGACTACCAAAAAAGTATCTAGATACTCATGGAAGACCATGTTCAACAAATCCATGAAAACTGTAGGAGTATTTGTTAGGCCGAAGGGCATAACAAGGTACTCATTATGTCCATATCTACTCCGAAAAGTGGTCTTTTGAATGTTATATTCTTTTATCCTCAACTGATGGTAACCAGATCGAAGATCAATTTTTGAAAACCAATTTTCCCCTTTCAATTGATCAAACAAATCATCAATTCATGGTAACATATATTTGTTCTTTATCATAACTCGATTGAGATTTCGATAATCAACACATAAGAGAAGAGGACCATCAACCTTCTTGGAAAAGAGAACTGGTGCAGCCTAATGTGACACACTCGGGAGTATAAAAACTTTCTCAAGAAGATCGTCTAACTGAAACATCTGTTCTTTTAGCTCAGCTAGAGCCATTCGGTAAGATGGAATAGAAACCAGTTGAGTACTAGGTATTAAGTAAATAGAAAAATAAAACTCTCTTACTGGTGGAAAACCAGAGATGTCAGAAGGAAACACGTCAGGAAACTCAATGACTATTGGAGGGATATCACTACACATTGAGTCTCTCTCCAGATCAAAAGCTAACATAGATATAAGTTTCCCCAACCCTAGATAAGAGGGTCCACCATTTCCTGACCTTTGGTACCATTCTCCTTGGAAAACAAGAGGCACACCACTGTGTGAATTAAGGAAGACCCATCGAAGATAACAATCGATCCGGGCCTTATTGGCAACGATCCTATCCATCCAAAATATGACATATAATGATTTCATGTTGAGAACCACGAAACTCCATGCATGATCAACATCTGATAGAGAGAAGACACAAGCAGGACTATAGAGACCCTTCTCTCCCATTATACAAATGGGTGTAGTAATATCCATTGCACAAGATAAAATCTCTATAAGTGGATTAAGTAGATTAACAATATTGGTTGAAATAAATGAGTGAGATGCACTAGTATCAAAAAGATATGTCACTAAAGATAAAGCTATAGTAATGGTACCTCTCATAGTTACATGACCTGTATTAGCTACCTCTGGCGACTCTTCCACTGCATGAAGATGAATCATTCTGGATGCCTATGGCTGGAACCCTTTTGTACGTGACGAATTTGATTTCCCCATAGTTTCTGGAGGTGGGGATTGTCAAGTTCTACTACGTGGACTATAGAAGTGGTGGTAGAATATTTTTATGTTCTATAAACATCCGCATGAGCTATAGTTCTTGGGTGCCTCAGTGCAATCCCTCTTAGAATTTCCAGGCATTCCACACTGATAGCAAGTCAAAGAAGCCCCTCCCATTGATACCGGATGTCTGGAATGACATTGTTGTCGAGAACTGCCATGAGAAACTTCACGCTTCTGTTTTCCTTTAATGGAACCAACACTTCCACTAGGAGGGAAAAGAACCTCCTTCAACACTAACATTCCTTAATTGTCCATCTCAACCATCTTGGCCCTATCCAGCACATCATCATAAGTGGGTAGCTTTAGTAAGAAATCCTGATAACAGATATCTGATCAACATCCCAAATACAATCATCAAGACTTCATCTTATCATTACATACAATCTCAATAGTAAATTGTACCAACTCAGAAAAGAGATTTGAGTACTCAGTCACGTTTTTTTTGGCCTGCTAAAGCTTCAAAAACTCCATAGCCTTGGCCAACACCATTGATTCTGGACATAACTAGTTAGTGAAAAGTACCCTAATGTCCTTCCACTCCAAACCCTCATGTTTCCCAACCATCGCCATAATGTCCCATCATCTCCTACTTGGTCCCTCCAGCACGAAGGTGGCCCACTTCACCTTGATCACATCAGGTGTCTCCAAGAACCCAAACAGACGTTCAATCTTACTCAACCATTCCACAACATGTTTAGGGTCAGTGGAACCTATGAAAACTGGTGGATTCTGGCATAGGAACTCTTGATAATGATTTTGGAGAATATCACATTGAGGATCTATAGCTTGAGGCTGAATAGGAACTTGAGGTGGTGCCTATCCTAGAGCTTGGACATTGAGAACAATCACCTCAACTAGACTCTGATCCACAATAGGACTCACTTGCTGAGATTCATCAGCAGCCTCTTTTTGGATCTGATTTCCATGTCTTCTTGAAGGCATGTTGCTACACAACATAAAAAGACATTTTATTAAAACTCAAACAAAGTAACAAGGAAAACTATTATTAATAGAAGAGAATAAAAATATTTGGATTCCACTCTATCCAATTCAAAAAAGGGAAAATACTAGAAATAATACAGAAGTCATATTTCCCTAACCAACCCTGCTGACTTAAGATTCATTGAGGTGAGATCGGGCCAGGTACATAATCACAACTACCTCCTAAGTACCAACATTAATACTCAAATGCATACCGTCATCAAGACAATATGTTTAACCTCCGTCTGATACCATTTTGTCAAGAACCAGCCTGGTTACCCTGGTAACCTGATAACTGAACCAGCCCTGACATAGCCCGGAGGGAATTCTCGATCCCCACAAGTCAATTACTAGCACGTATAATCATACAACATACAAGTGTAAATGATTTTTTCCTCAACAGTATAGAATCAAAAGAAAAAATATAGTATGCATAACAAAGAGAAACTCCGCTGGGAGTAATGTACCAGAAAACAAAGATGCATAAAAGCCCAAAGTACTATGACACAGGTACTAAAAATGGAAAAACAGTCCCAATGTCCCTATAGAAAAAATTCATCAAGACAAGATCAATAGCTGGACCCTCCTCCAAGAGATTCCTTCCCTTTTCCCATGCTTGGAAGAAGGAAATCTACAAACACCAGAAGGAAAAATTTGGGTGTGAGCCTAAGACCAATAGGATATAACCAAAGATTCGGTATCATATTCAAAATATAGATTATCCAAAGAAAAACATTCAATTTTCAAATAAAGAGGTTTGGAAACTCAAAATAATATTTTAATAAAACATGCAATACATTTTAAAATGATGGAAACATTACTTTAAGCATAGGCTTTACAATGATTGAATATTTCTAAAACAATGTCTTAAGTAAAACATTTATATAAAACTATTTCTATAAATTTAACAGGCATGTAAATTAGTTCATAAGAATTGGCATACATTTATATATCACATATAAATAAACAAGGGAGAAATATGATCATCATTCAATAGGTACGATAGTATTAACAAGTTATAGGATTCCACACTCTCTATATGAACTCAGAAAAATGTGTATACACACGTCCCTATGACACTGGCCAAAGGAGACTCATCACCAACCTGTTAGGGATGTGACCCGCCGCAGGTTTTTTTAGAACATTGTCGTAGCATACAGTGTATCCAAATAACTCACTAACTACCTAAGGATTTCATGCGTTCTTACATGATGGGCGAACTATTTTAAGAATGCTTAAAATACAATCAATCATATTCTTCCATTTCAAAAGTTCCAATTTCATTCCATTTAATACCAAAATAGGTTTTATTCAAAACAGTCATTTTTCACCAGATAAAACCAATGGGTTTCTTTCAAATCATTTAAAGCCATTTTCACAATTTTGAAATCAATTCAAAACCAATTCTATCATCACACAATTTATTATCAAAATTATATTCAAAAATTTAAATGAAATAATTTCTATAAAATGTACAATTTAAATTGAATAATTAAAATCAGCAAATTTTCATAAACACCACAATTCAATGGAATGGAGGTTTTCCAAATTTCCATGCCAAAACCATTTCAGATATATCGATTCACTGGAATTGAGTTTTTATCAATTTAATTGAATGAAAATTTGAGAAATTGAATTTAAATCATCATTTGAAATAAATCAAGAAAATACAATGATAAGAAATTTGGTAAGTCGGGATGGATCCACCTACCTCAATGGTTTTGACGAAAACCACAACCGTCAAAGAATGCTCAAGAAACCTGGGACGATTCTCAAAAAACCTGCCTTCGATCTCTTATCCTAGCAAGATCCCGACCAAATCTCATCATATTTGGCATCCACAAACTTATCTCTTTCCTTAATAGGTGTATATCTAATAAACCGAGTGAAGAGGAGATGTAAATCTAAGTAGATATAAGAAACCAATCAAGAATGATGAAGAATGATCACATACCTCAATGAATCCGGCTTAGATTCACCAAGAGAAGCCTTTGGATTGCCTCTGGAATGGTGGGAGAACCTTATATGACCTTATGACAAGACAAATCCCGAGTTAGGGCCACTTTGGTGAAAAAATGAGGCACTTAGAGGAAAAACGACTGAGATCCACTTTTATAGGATCTCATTTAAGTGGTCGCACAGTTTTCCCACATGGTTACACTAATCGTGCAATAACTGTGCATTAGCCACTACCTCAGTAGATATTCCATGCACGGTTTGGCCACATTGTTAGGTAAACCGTGCACCGCCCGTGCGAAAGCTACATCCTCCAAGACCAACTATGCACGGTTTGTCCGCACGGTTTAGACAACCTGTGTGCCGACCGTGTGACTTCCCGTTTTCCTCAAAACATAATTTAATGTCCTCCTGACTCTGCCATTTGACACTACTCCAAAATAGTGGTACTTAGAAACATCAAAAGTACATGAAAATGTAATGTGATGTTATATTGACTATATAAGTTGAGACTCTTATGTGATTTTAAAAATATAATTCATTATGAAGTATAGATTAATGTTGTTGACCTATTTTTACCCATTAATGTTATTAAGTGTTAATTGAGATAAGATAAAGGATATACAAACAAAATAAATAGCATATTATTGATAAATAATTAATTTTAGATAATAGTTCATGAATAAAACAAATATATTTTATACAATTTTTCACACAATCCATTTAAAACTAAAAGTATCTTCTTATACATTACAAAAATATTTTAATAATTTTTCAAAATTTTCAATGAAGAAAATGAGTTCACCTGTAAAATATCAAAGAATTGATTAATAGTCTTATTAGAGAACATATTATCCTTGTAATTATTAATAATTTATTTAGATTAATAATTTTTCCTAACTCACAACTCCTATAATACAAAAATTTCATTTTAATATTAAAATAATATCAATTCTGAGGATTATATATATTTCAAATCATATATTATTCCAGCAATGTTGTGTTCTTCAAATAGATCTGAAAAAACTAACCATATACCAACTATATTTTCTAATGGAAATAAAATAAATTGTGACATGATAAAAATATATTGGAACATTACCACACATGATTGTGGAAAACGATTTTTCAAAATTTTCCTAAGCTGAAAATGAACATCAAAACACAAATAAAAGCATGATTTAATTATCATATAGCCTCTAAGGATACTACCATACATTAAATATGGTCTATATTTACATAACTGAATCATATGTATTTTATTGAATGTGTAAGTAGCCTTAAAATCTATTTTTTGAGGCTCTAGATCAACATGATTTGGAATAGGAATATTGGACTCCACTATTCTTAGTGGGAGGAGTAGTTATAAAGACACATAAAACAATGGAATTAAGAAATAAAGGGGAGGTTTATATTCACCATTTTGTGTGATATATATACTATTATTCCAAAATAATGATTCTTAATAAGAATCTATAGGTGGTAAAATTCCAAGATGCAAAATTATTTATACATTCATTATGTAGACACCATGTATCAATTTATAGGGACTCTATACTATGAATTTTTCTAGGACTTGATACTACATCTGAATATTCAAGAGAAATGATAAATGGATGGTACTAGATATTACCGACAACACATGATTGATTATATAATGGTTTGATATAAGAAAAATACAAATTCATCAACTATAATGACTATAATCCTTTTGATTTTTACTTGTCAATGCATGTTTTTATAAATATCATTTTGGGCTATTGATTGTCATGGACAACAAAGTTAGAGTAATTCTAATGAAAAAAAATCCAAATTTCATGTCTAAAAGGACATCAAATGGTATTTTTTACAAGGAATAACTAAAAAATGTCAATGAAATCAATAAATTACAACAATATATATGAAATTTTATAAAATCATTTACCAAAAATGTAATATATAGTGATAATAGAATAGTCATATTTATATGAGCGTGTGTCAGGTATCACGAAATAGTTATTATGAGAACTATATGTTTTCAAGAACAATATGTTGAGGACATATTAAAATAATTGTTACTTCACACTAAATATTCAAGATAATGTAATGAAATTTCTCTATGTTTGTATTAATAGAGAAACTCTGTTTGGGTGAAAGGATCTAACTAATAGATCTAAGTGTCTTCCCAAGCTAGTCATAGTTCATATATTTAAAATTTATAGAAAAATTAATGTTTATACAATTAAAAATAGATTTTTTTCCATATAATCATTATAGTATAACAGTCATGGGTATTTTAAGGGATTATGGAGATTACAATAATTTCACAAACATATGCGACAATAATTAACCTCATATTCCAAAATGTTTACTAATTTTTTATATTATATATTCATAAATAATTATATGTGATATCAAATTGATCCAAGATAATTTTATATATATTTCATTAGAACTATCCAAAAGTATATAGAAATGTAAAATATGATGAGTTCCTTGGGATTGGATATGTGTGAATTCTATTAATAATTGTAACTGAACACAAATGTTCACTTCATTCAATAATATCAACTATAGTACAAAATGGACAAGGTAATGTGGAAAAAAATTAATATCCATAGGTTTCTATATCTATAATATGTGGTTATATTGTTTCTTCTAATGCAACTTAATGATTTTATTAGCAATGTACCATTTATAATTTAGAGATATACAAAATAAAGTGACTTGTCATTTTATGATAATCATTGACTACATAAATATTCATAATATTTTTACTTTAACATGGGAATAAATTGACAATTAGCTATAACATTAGATGCCAGATTTACTCATGGTATAAATGTTTCATTAGAATGATTTTTCACAAAGCCATATGATATTGTCACCTCAATTCATAGTAATTAAATACTACATGCTACAATATCCATACTCAATCGAAGAATGTTCACCAAATATGAAAAACTAGTTATTTTTTGTGGGATCTAGTGAATGTGGTATTCTGTGGGGTTCAGTACTATAGAACCAAGATCAGTTATTTTTAGATTACATCTATATTCAAAAAATTTAATATTTATATAATTATTTTTTCAAATAATTATTTTTCTTATGTGTAACATTGACGTAAATATGAACTATACCATCTATAATAATGATAATGTCAATGATGCTATCCACCTTGAATAGAACATTGTGGTTACCTAATGATATATTTAAAAATATATTTATCATTTGATACCATTATAAAATGGGACCTATAAAATGTGGAAGTTAGTTTTGTGTAATAATTAGCTTATTAAGATTGTTCTCATGATGTTTTCACTCAGTAATCTGTATGGTATGTGATTTTAGGAAAAACCCCACTAGTATGAATTCTGTAAGACTTGGTGTCATTTATTATTTTTATCTGTGAGTTTGTGTGATGGTCCTTTAAAATTAATATTACTAATAAAGCATATTTTGACTCTAAAAAATTGATTTATTTTTGAACAAAAATACTAATATTTAATGGTGACGGTGAATATATTGGGTGTTTCATAACTAATGTGTTATTAATTAACTATTCTTGGTATGATCTGTACAGTGCCTATTTATATAAGATGTTATCTTGACCATTTGATTGGAATAAATCCATTATGATAAATTATATGGACAATCATAATTAATTAATTTATTTTAGATATTCAAATAAAGACTTATCGAGAATTTAGGTTAATGAAAATGTTGTGAATCCTGGTTGAAGAGATATTGATATCGAGGTATTATATTACACAGTGTGAATTCTTATGTGCTACTCATCATTGAGAAATGATATGCATTCTATTGGGTTACTTTACCTATTTCATGACATTAATCTTAGACTTTTTGGAATTCCAACATAATGCTATCATGAAATGATCGTAGAGGGTAACATAGAAACTGTTTCCTAGATTAAATATTATTCTAATTACTAATGAATAATGTAATTCATGTTTTCTTAATCACTACAATTTCCATGGAAATAAATAATTATTAATTAATTAAATAAATGATTTATTTTCATCCTAGGATATTTAATAACTTTTCATTCCCTTGACTGTGTAACAAATAATATTTTTATTTATTTCATATTTAATAAATTATAATTCATTAGATTGGGAAAATATATATTTATATATGTGAATAATTTATTTATTTGTTAATTCATTAAATGTTAAGGAGTTTGAACAGAAAAATACCGCATCTATTGATAAATATTAATTTATGGTCTCATATAATATATTTATCCTTTTGTGGGTTAAAAATTATGTAAAATAATAATAATATTATTATTATATAGAATGAGGTTTACTATAGATTATAACATTTTTTAATTGAGTTATAATAATAAACAATCTTTTTTTCATATCCCATTTCCCTATAAATTGGTGGAAATGTGAATCATATAGGATTAATTGATAATTGATAATTATTGCACATAATAGAAATATATATCTAACTATTCCTATAATCTTATTTAGAATGATAAGAACGCATCCCGTACCAAAGGATCATCTGAAAATCATGATAAAAAAACCAATATATTTAATTCATTATGACGGTAGCCATAATTCAATCAATGAATGTAACGACCTAATTAATTAGTGTTCTCCTGGATGATAGAAGGTTAATCTATTACATCCCCAAGATCGGAATGAATAGGATAGGTGTGGTGGCAATCACAGAGAGTACGTTAAAAAATTGGAGTCCTTATAATAATATACATATTCGAATACACCCAACTATCACATTATAATAGTGTCGAATAGTATAAAAGTCATTATCATATATAGTGTAAAAATTCATGCGATAATGTCTAGGAAAATACATCCTAGTATGATAGTATAATCCAAAGAATAAAAGTTATGGGAAAAATAAACAACCGACTAGGAAAAAATTCCAAACATTAAAAAATATGGAATAAATGAAAACTCATTAATCTTGGCTCTCAATCACCAAATCACGTCCTCTAATCTGGTTTAATTTACCCAAGTGTCACTGTGCTCCACTAATTTCACCATCGAAATTAATATTTTAGGTATAGAAAAAGGAATGGGTAGGAAAAGACCATATATAGTATACTATATAAATACCATGTAGTATTCACTAAATAATGTAAAGGGATTTATAGAATTTTACAAAAATAGTCATCTCAAACAACTAAAATAGGGAAATGAATCCCAAGATAAAAATATATGATCCTAATGAAACCCAATACCGAAAAATTAGGATAACCATCTCACATCCCATCCGAAGTTGATGATCCTTTCCCTAAATCTAAAATTTCATCTATGATCCCCAAAATCCAATGAAACCACACCGAAATCAATGTGTAGGGGGCCACTCATCGCTACCTAGCTCTTCAGTCCAACTAACTATAACTCCGATTGGCGACCCAGATTTCTATAGAGATTGAATAAAGGGGAGCACCAATCTAGAGATAGAGGACCCATGAGCTATGTATGGTATTATCAACTCTACCTATATAAATCTAAATGGGACCCATGAATTGGTGTAGTAAGGGTGTACAACACTAGAATGTCACTGACGATCCTTCTATATCATTTCCATCCTCAAGCGTCACCCAAAAAAAAGTCTTCATGAAAACACCTCACATAATATCATGTATTCCATAATGATTTACACTATGCTATTATATATAGGAAAATAACACATGATATTCTACTCAATGGAGAAAATCTGAGTCCCGAAGAAAGAGATAGATGAGGAATATGTTTGTTAGGGAATACACAACGTGTGAGCTCACCTATTTTTTCACAGGTGCTACCCCAATGACATGGCTTAGAAATATATGATCAAATAAAATATTTATAGGTTCTTATTGGTTTTTATTAGCCAGTAGGATCCTAGTAATTTTTATCTTGCCTATGCTCATATATCATGTCAAATGCATGTGTGCAGTGGTCTCGTCTGAGTAGTCATCCATGACTGTATTCCCAGTTGTATCAATGACCTTGTTCTCTAAGAGTACATGGTGTATCATTCCACATAGGGTCCTAGGTATTTTGATTAGGAACATGGATTATCCACCCATTTTGGGATAACAACATGAAAACTGATCCTTATCCTGGGAAAACACCCTATCAGTGGGTGAAACATAAATACATGTATTTTTTCTTCTAGAGTGCATTGTATAGTTTCATCAATTTCTATGATGTTCACATGAATTTCACATACAATGTTTCATAAAATACCATGACATTAAGCTACCTTAATTATGTGAGGTTCATCATTGGATATCATTTCCCAACATCTAGAGGAAAGAATATAGAAGCTAATTCCACCTTGGGATCCGTTTACACGGACTCTTTTCATTCATTGATCCAAATCACAAACGTCATTTTCTAAAAAATGTAACCACCCTTTTCATTGACCAAATTTATAATCTTTACATTGTTCAATCATTATCATATAGTTTGGGGTTCGATCACACTCTAATCCAAACCTTTAAGTCAGAGGGTTTCAATATTAGCCAACAATGGAGAACACAAATAATGTTTGGGAGAAATTTGTAAAATGAAAGGTGAATCAATTATTTACAGAGATTTATAAGAAACTTACTGAAAGTTTATTATATTTATGTTGATATTGTGGAATATGAATATTAATTAGTTTATATTTTGTGAAACAATCCCTTAATCTAACATTTAACATTTTTTGGGTTGATTGTGTTTCATTAGAAATTGGGATTCCAAGATCAGTTATTGAGTTCCATTAATATTATTGATAATATTTGTAAACAAGGAACTATGATAAAGGAATGGATGATCTATAGGTGGTTCAAAAATAATATATACTTGGTGAAACCATTTTCTAGTGTTATGTAGGAATGAACATATTCTCACCATACATGTTTCAAGATTAGAATAGAAAATCTTTTCAAAGAAAAAAGGTTGTTCAAGTTATGGAGCTCTATGAAAGGTGAGGCAACACGAACATGAGAGTTGCATGCTTAGGGGAGAAATTGTGAACCTCACATGCATGGTCACCAAAATTCCCATAAATTGGAATCTACACCCCCACCCTCATTAAGAAAAAGATGAATACATAGTGAAAATACGAGATCTGTTAGTGCATGTGGTGGAAAACATCATGAAGATAGTTATGTAGAAGTTGCACGCCAGAAGAGAGTTGGGTGACAATAGTGAGCTAGGAATAAGAAACGGTGTCTCATAAAGTTGTTGAGTAGTGATAAAGTTATTGAGTAGTGATAAAGTTATTTATCCATGAAAAATTTGACACATTCATGCCATGAATTAAATTTGTGCGCTTGTAATCCATAGGTAGTGCGAAAGTTAGATGTTTCCCATTATATGTATGGTAAAGTGGTATTCATCAGAGGATGATAGTAGTTCTTCAAAAAAGAATCTCCATAAAATTTATGATTCAAGGATTCAAGAAAATGAAGGGACCTAATTTTCAATAAAATATGATTGGGTCACTTCTAAGAGAAGTTAGAATATAAAGAGAAAGACTGTGATCCTTTATACTAAAGTGAGGTTGAGAAAGAGGCAATTGGAATGACCCATGGGAATAGAGTTATAATAACCTAAACACCATAAAGGTAGTGTGCCAGGAAGCCAATGTATTTAATCTCGAACCTTGTAATTAGATGTGATATTTTGTGGATTTTGTATATTAGCACCACATGGTTGTATGCTCCTTTGATGTGGCACAGTGACGGTGAACCAATTAAAATTATTATGTCTTGTGAATGATTTAATTTCTGTTCATATATTTCTATGAGGGAATGATAAATAAAATTAATAATGAAACAATATTAAAATATCTAGTTGTTTTTATTTTTCATTCCTTGATTCACCCCTAGGGTACTCGACCTAGTGACCCTAAAATTTAATTATTTAATTTGTATATTGTGCTGATGGGAGGAATGTGTGATCACCCAAAAAATGAAGATAAAATAGGTGATTTAACATTTTAATCCAGTGGAATATATATGATAATAAAAATACCTATTCTGATTATTTATCCATCAAAAGGGAAGAATCCATCCACCAATGATGAATCAGTCGTACATTATTTACTTCATCTAAATCCGCCTAGGTCCAATCACCCATTATCATTGAACGTTATCTGAAAATAATGATTTATTAATCATCTTCTAAATTCATCCAATGGTTTTGTGGATAACCATGTTTATTGGTTTAAATTTGGTGATTATATAGTATTAGATGTAGTATATTTATAATAAAATTAAAAAATTTAAATAATTATTTTATCTAAAAATACCTGCTAATGACTTCCTCAATTGGACATCAGTCACCAACCAACCGTAGGTCACCCTTATGAAAAACCATACACTATATAGTGAACCATTATGTCGGATTTATCGTTCAAAATACCAAAAGTATATATAATGCCATTTAAACTTATATAATTCAAAAACATGCATCAAAATATATTAATTATTTATTTATTTATTTTGGGGTCCCAAAACACCCAAACATCATGACATCAACGATTATAAATCTGTAGATATATAAAGAAATATTCAATGGAAAAATACATTAAAACAAATGTTTCTATACTCTCCCATAATTCAAGTTATTTCACCTCGAAATGAATTAAATACAAAAAATGGTGGGAATACAAAATATTTTCTTAATCCAAATATTCAAAGAGCTCTCTTACACTACCCCATACTAATAAAATACTTGCACCAAAATGAGTTTCCATCTTTGAATTATTCAATCATATTGATTCTTGATCATGAATGGGTACTATGTAAAGGTTTCTCTATCATAGATTACCATATCTCCCCAGTCAAAAATTTCAGGTGAGTCATGGACATATCTTATCAACTATGACACATGGATTATGTTATACACTCAGTCAGACAATGATTGTAGGGCTAGTAGTTAGGAATCCTCAACATCCCGTGGTAGGTTCTTGAATGGCCCAAAAACCATTGGGATGACATGCCTCCCAATCCAATCATCCACAATCCATATCCTGAGGAGACTCTCAAGAAAACATGGTCTCTCTAATTGAAATCCAAGGGCCTTTGACACTGATCTGTGTATGATTTATGTCTAGTATGGGTTATATTAATACACTCATAGGTCATCCAATCCATCTTTATTAGCTCATGTTACATTTATAGTCCATCAAGTAATGTATCATAAATATAATTCTACTCTAAGGGTGAATAGATGTGTCTCTTATATAGTATCATTAAAGGATCCATGACAATATTAAAGTTCTAGTAGTTTTTATAAGAAAAACTCAACTAAGGGACCTTTATCTTCATTGCTCTCACCGATGTTTGACATGATATATATTAAAACATCTTCCAATACATAGATATTATTTTATGTATTACCTTTTATCTATATGTAAAAAAAGTATACTCATCATAAACTAGATCCCAAAATGCCACAGCTATCCTCTCATTGTAGTGATATTAAATGAGCACCCCATTCATAGATGACTATCAATGATACTCTGTGATTATAGATGATCTTCTAAGCATACAACCCCTCCCCCCAGAAAAACTATCCTAAGCACTTATACATTTTGGAATGGAAGTGTGTATACATTGTGAGTTATTCAATAGTCTCCCAGACAACGTCATGGCCTCTGACAATATAATGAAATTTCTATTACAATATCCATTGATATTTCATCCCATTTTATCTCTACTATCTCAAAAGGCTATGTGAAAACATTCAAAAACTATTATTCAACATTCACGTACAGAAATTTGAGACACTAATAGATGTACTTGAACACCATCCACATAATATATTCAAAAAAACTACAATTTAATTATCGTTTATTTATTTTCCACACGAGAGTGTACAACCATTTGGAAGTGAGAAACTCCCTAATTACCTATTCATGAATCATGAAATAAAGAATCAATGTTTCTAAACATATCCTCACTCAATCACTAGATATGTAGTGGTGATACCACCATTGACATACAATAAACTACACCGATCTCTTCTACTAGGGTAAGATACAACGAATCTAACTGGTTAGATTCCACCTCTACTGAGTGATAATGAGAATTCCATATATGTTCATATAAAATAATGTTGTCCTTAATAGGATTATTAAAAATTTGATGACATATTCATATGGGAACTATAACAAACAATTTTTTTTATAATTCTAATATATCTCTATGTGACGATATTCTACAGACTCTGTTTTTCTTTATAAACAATAAAATAATCCCCCAAAAGATAGTGCATCAACATCATTCTATTGATGACCAACACATCATTGTATAGGTCACAAGTAATGTTGTTATGTCCATGGGGTATGAAATAACTCATCACATATGAATGCATTACCTACCACTACAACAACACACAACTGAGCAAAACTTTTGGTGCGTCAAAGAACAATACGGACACCCCACCCTCCGCTAGTAGTCTCCACAAGGGAACTGGTCCACCGTATTCTTTTCTCACTGACAGATCATTGAAATTTATGGTTTTAAATAAACTAATACCATTTATATATCATATTATTCATTAGTGTATTAATCTTGGAAAAGTATTCCACAAACCTCATGTAATACCCAGGACATACAAGAAAACTATGCACCTCTGAAATTATTCTAGGTGTCTACCATGAAATAATTATTTGTTTATATTATGTGTCCATAACTATACCATGAAAAAAAATGAAATTATCCAATAATTAGCCCTCTCACCTAGATAATTAAACCATCACTTGATTACCTCACAACTGGTTATCACTGAGTATGTGTAGCTATATCCTCATATTCTCTATATGATCCTCCTCTACTGTAAATAAAACGATTATGTAATCTAAAAATAAAACAAAAATCAATCCAAATATGGATTTATGATATTATTTGAAAGATATATAAACATTGAAAGTGAAGTCGTCTCACTAGATGGAATCGCTATGAACTCAATGTGTATGTGAAAAAAATCATAATACAATTTTAGAATATCATCCTCGTAAAACCTCAACTAATGGTACCTGTACGTAAAATAGATCCTATAAAACCAACTCAAAATTCCCATATGGTCAATTCGGTCTTGAATCCTTGGAAATGGGAACCCAATATTTACAATTACATTTTTCTGGAAATGATCATCATCAGAGATCCTAATACACCCATGGAATTTTTTCTATAAATGAAATTGCAACAGCACATGGGGAAACATTGGGAACAATTAAAACCTTCCCTCTAAGGTCCCGCAACTACACCCTAAGAACTATATTTTTTTATATAAAATAAAATATTTCACTGATGATATTGGTGCGGTAAAAGGGTGAATGGAAATGGAAGAGTCCATCCCCCTTATCAGTGAAAGTCGTAGAACATCCTTATGGAATGTTTTCAAAAATTACTCCCATTATAAAGTAATCATAATGATATAATATAACACTATAAAAAAGGGAAAAAAATCCAAATTATGGGTGTTGTGTTACTGCTTCTTTCTAGAAAGACCCAACCACTCCACCTATAGTGTCCAACTCATTTCAAAACATTAATATTACATAATTTTTTTTAAATACAAAAAAATTATATAAATTGATTTCTATATACCATATTTGGTCATGTGGCTTTGGAAAAATGGAAATTTAATAAATATTACATGAGAGATATAAACTATCTCCCAATAGGTCTTCCATGATTATCACCCCTCTTAGACCTATCATATACTAAATATATAGTCATATCCCAGGGAAGGAAACCTGAAAATAGGGGAGCTCAGGTTCTCAGTAAGGGTAAAGGAGTCATGTAATCATAATTCATAGAATAAGGTCACAATAACATGATCATGAAAATATAAGATCATACACTTCATGTTAATGATGATAAACAAGAATCATTGCATAAATCATGGATTCTCTTAAAACATGAATCATAAGGAAATGAAGAAAATAATTCATAAAATTATAACATTGGAGTAAAACATAGAATTTTTGCAGACACATAAGTATATAATATTATTTATGCAGTATAAATGTAATTACAACCATGATCATATTAGTATTATGGTTCCCCTTCACATACCATCATGGTAGTCGTGGTTCGCTCCCAGAGTCATCTTATTAACATGATTCCACTCCAAATACAATCATGGTAGTCATGGATCACTCATCTTTTCATCCTATTAATCAAGGATCAGTCTAATGTCCGTCATAGACAATATCATGAGATATGAATCATTACAAAATTCATTGGAGGGAGATATAGGTCCCACCCATCTGGTAGTGAAACAATTCATAAATTTTTCATCATATCATTAATATTCATATCAAGAACCGGAAAATGAAATTGGTGTTATAAACATGTAATCCTATCAAGTCAAATTCTATGAGACATGTTTCATAATAAATTCATCATAAACATAACCCATGAAAATAAGCGTGTTTTAAAATCATTTATCTCGTGAAAGAGAAACAGGTTTCACAAACATCATTCTATAAAAAACATAATAAATTCTGAGAAATAATATGAAATAAAACATTTAATAATTTACCCATAAATACATAAGTAACACACAAGGACTTTTTCATAGATGGGAAATAATTTTGAAAGGCCTTTTAGAAATATTTAGGGGTAAAATAACCGTTCTTCTTTGAAAAAAAATTCTTTTTATAACATAAATCCTTTTAAAATAATTTTCTATGAAAATAGATTTAAAAATTATTAAAGAAATATTTTAAAACAATAAAACATTTTTATAATAATTTTTCCATCAAAATGATCTTTAAGTATCTTTAGGAAATATTTTACAATACATTTTTTAATCATTTTTTAACTTATGGTTTTCTGAATACATTTGGATTCTAATCGAAGGGAGAGACTACCAATGTTTACATAAAAAAATTATCTTTAGAACCAATGGGAGGAAATAGTTGTACTAAAACATTATTATAATTTGAATAAATATATTATATGTAAACGAATTATTATTATTGTGAGATTTATCTAAATATTTCATCAATGAAATCGTAATCATAAACAATCTCTAAAAGCGATGAGATTGTCTCAATTAAATATAATAACTTCGTATCTTGGGATCATACTCTCTATGTCAGAAAAGGAGATTACATTAAGATTAAAATATAATGAAAATAAGGAGATAAATGACATAACATATATTATTGATTGACATAAACATCAAAAAAGAGTTTATGAGTATAACAAAACATGATTCTAAAAAATGGAAAATTGAGACAATACATTTTTATTTATTTGGTATAATTGGAAACATAAACCCCAAGAATGAATAATTAAAAAATTGATATTTTAATACCCATTAATTTAAGTAAAATAAACAAATAATAAAATCATTTGAATTACTTACACCACACAAAAGATAATATTAGCGAACATTTCATGAATCTCACAGACATAAAAATTGAGACGAAATCTCCTTACCTTGTGTCTTAACTCTCTTCATACTCATACAAGATTCATGTATAATAAATATAAGTTCTTTATAAATAATTTAAATAATAATATTATTATTCATAATATCATATATGGTATTATTATGACTATATGTTACCCATTCAATAATGAACATATATTAATGTTTCACTTTGGTAAATATTCCCTATGTTAATCTCATGTGTCCTAATTTGATATATATTTAGCTTTTTTAAATATATAATTAGTTAAATAATATAATTATTGATATAAAAAGATTTTATATAGAGTATATTTATATTATAATAATTTATTACATTAAAAATATGAAATGGAATACACTATTCATGGAGATGATAAGTTGTACGTGTGCATGAACATTATTTCCGTTTTAATTATTATATTTAAATAATTAATGAAAAGAACATATAAGTATATATATAATTATTTAAGTAGATTTATGATATCCTATATATCATTTATATTAACTAAATCCATATTTAATGCAATCCATGTAGTTTATGAATAAATTTTATTTCTTTGAGGGGTGGTAATCCACACTTCTTCAAAAGAAATTATCATATTAATGCCAAATGAAAAGAAAAAATATATGTTTTTTAAAATTAACGAAAAAAATAAATAATTAATAAATATAATATATTAAATATATACATAGTGGGACCATTATAATGGCCAATATGGTATGTGGTAATGGAAAAATAAATGATCATCAATTTTTTAGGCAGTAGTTCTCCATACCCAAAAACAGAATGTTCATTACCCATTAGATGGAGGTGTGTCTAAGTATAAGTAAAAAAAGTGGATAAAAATATCATACTATATTGTTGATATTTTTTTATCATACAATTATGGAATAAATACATTTTAGGGATAGAGAAAAAGGAAAGGATCCTGAGACAGGACGTTACCTCTTAATCGGGTAACTCCTTTTGGTTTGTGACAAAAGGCTTCATTGAGTTGACTTCTACCAAAGGTAAGTCATATAATTGTAATAAAGGGGAGTTGGGAGATTATTTTATCATAATTTAGGCTATCTAAGGGACTTGGGAGGTGATGCTATGTGGGTAGAGGTGGTAGACTTTTATAGTGAAGGGAAAGTGAAAACATAGAATTTTTTGGAAACAAGTTAAGTGTACCAACGTTATTACCTAAAACATGTCACAAAAAAAAACAAAAACAATAATTGAAGTATAATATCTGAATTATGGACATAAAATGGGGTTTTGACAAGTTTCTAGGTCGTTTGGCTCTTAAATTTTTCGTTTCATACATTATTAACCATATTATTCTCTTAGTAGATGTAATTAATTTTAATCAAATTCAATAATTATTTCATTAAAAAATAGATGACTGTAATAGAAATTATAAATAATTTTCATTCCAAATAAATAATCCATTCATAAAAATTCTAATGAAAAAAATTGATGAAATTAATTTAAAATTAATGAAACTGACATGACGACAGTTTGAGTTTTTAATGTAAAATCGTCCAAAAAGATTGCTATGTTTTTATATCTAATTTCAATGTGAAATTTGTTTCATGGACATAAATTGGATTAAAAGATTAAAATATTATCAAAAAAAGATTAAAATATTTAAAAATATAAATTATCCTTATAAACAAATTTGATGAAAAGAATTCTTGAATAAAAATACATTATTTTAATTTTCTATTAAAAATTGAATCCTTATGGAAAATACCAATCCTAAACTATTTTTTTCATATCTTGAAATATGAAGTCTATTTTTCCAAATTAAATATATAAGTCATCCAAATATATTATTTTAAAGAGGTTCACTATAAAATGGCGGTAACACTACATTTATAAAAAATGGGTTTTATACATTAAATTGGGCTTGTTCTTATATTGTGCATATAAAAGCAATTTAGTGAATATAAAAAGTATTTTATTTAATATAAAACATATTTATTACATGATTATAATTTAACAATTGTACTTACCTTATTCTACTACGTTAAAATTTTGTTTTCACTATATTAATATTTTCATTTATATTCAATCAGTCTCCATATTAAATTCTAATTAATTGGTAACCAATGGATTCATATTATATTTGTGTAAACCACATATTTGAATAATTTAGTTTAAAAATTCATATACATCAACATAAAGGCTATTTTATATTTCATTATAATAATATTTTTAATAATATTGTATTTTTTGGTAGTACTCGGTCTTGTGTGCTACAAAAGTAATCCTGGATAGTCAATCTTGTGAATAATGTACAATAACCTTGTAGTTCCATGTTACATATTCCAAGTAAGTGGTGTGTATAAAATAATACAATCATGTGTCTTGATAAAGGAATATTTTACTTGGATAAATGTATTTTCCATGTCTTGTGAAATGAAAAATACTAAATGATTAAATTTATTTGAAAAAAATCACAAAATCTCAAGGTCTAACATTCTACCCCACATAAAATGAATTTGTCACTAAAAATTCAACTAGGTTATCAATGTTTTAATACATGTATGTTTTTTCAAAGAAAACTACATTATAAAAATTAATACTAAAACAACCCATAGAAGGGGAATGTTGGAACCATAACAGTTATCCAAAGTAACATATACATAGGAAAACATAAGTTGGGAGTGTAGATTGGACATGGATGAAAAACATAAATCATTATACGAAGTGATTGAGATCATAAATAACATATATATTTAAAAAAATAAAATTTGAGGTCCTTTAATTTATATATCTGTGATGATTTATAAGGTCATTTGTTCAACAAAATTAAATCTGTTAAGTCAACATGTATTTTTCATCCTTATCATATATTTGAGTAATTCATCTATTGACCTAGAATATTTGTATATATACTTACATTAAATTTTCCTATAAAAAATATTTTAAAAAAATTATGCTTTTATTTATTTTTAATTAATCCATTAATTCAAGTAATTGATTTGAAGATATTATTATTGATGTCCAAAACACTAAAACACACTTTTAGCATATCCTATGGCCCATAAAAGAATTAAAAGTCTAAATCTATGTATCTTAAAATAAAATATTCATTATTCTATAAAAATTGACACTACGAATTCATAATTAATATTTATTGATAAAAAATAAATAAACATTAACCATTACATTGCGTATGCTAGTGGTAGGTGTAAAAACCTTATCGTCCTTCAGTCTTGTGTTCTAGAACAACAGCCTTAATAAACATGGATTTTTGTGACCAAAATTACATGATTTACTTTTCCAATACAATTATAATATAATATATAAGATCATAATCCTTGAAATAAGTATATTTAATAAATATCTTATTAACCAAGGATTTCAATACAAACTCAGTGCATAAAAAATCCTTTATAGTTTAACTTAATATTTTCATGAAAATTTAACATAAAA
The DNA here is from genome assembly GCA_963277665.1 of Viscum album. Classification (NCBI taxonomy): domain Eukaryota; kingdom Viridiplantae; phylum Streptophyta; class Magnoliopsida; order Santalales; family Viscaceae; genus Viscum; species Viscum album. Next base: position 477,002,510 of record OY728128.1, read on the forward strand.
TCCTTTACAAAGATAATAATAGTAAATGATCGAAAAAGAGTCACCAAACCACCTTAACAGTGATTTCCCTATATATCACAACGTTTATATTGGTTGTCACATTACAAACATGTGAATTCCATCATCATATATTCTCTTGAAACATTGTAATAACTGAAATTACCATAAATCCTTTTTAAAAATATACATTCTTCTTTATTTTAATGTATATAAGATCTATTTCCAAAATCCAAAATATGTTATACACTACATCAATGATATCATATACCACCTATCAATAAGTCCTTACTTAGTTTCAAGGTAATCAGTACCATCAAATATAATTATCCATATAACATGTATCTTTATCCATACAACACTATCATAACCTAAAGAATATATTATGGGTAACCATCCCTTATTAAAAATATCACTTTTCCATTAAATTAAATAACCAATCCATTAGGAACATTTAATATAAACTTGTAAATGTAGATCAAAAAAGCATACGTAGAACAGTACATGTATATTTCATTTTTTAAAATCCAAATACATAATAACAATGATTATTCTACTTCATACTTAGGACATTGTCAAGGATAACTCATCCAATTACAAAATACCTCTTTCCTTACACATTCATTCTATTCTCTCTTTATCATCCACAATTTATCGATTACTCACCCAACCTTGTTTATCCACTAAAAAACATTTTACACGGGATATTTAGTTTCATAATGACCATTCACTCTATGCATATAACACTTAAACTATTATGATGTCCTAGGAAGACCAATACTCTCTTCCATTTTAATTATCCAAACTATTAATTTTCCTCAATTAGTTGACTACTTTTTTTCCTTCATTTCAATAGTTAAAACATATTCTCATTCCTATAATTCATTCACATATGTGATATTTTTCACATTAATGAAGTAAAGGAAACATAATCTTCTTTCTTTTATGGTCTCCATTACTTGACTCTCTGTGAACACCTTCATTATCTTCCTTGGTGAGTCTGATAGTTGGTTAAGGAATCATTTTTAATCATGTTCCATGAAAACTTATAAGTCATGATCCAACATATTTCACTTCAGTGAACATTCCACTTAATTTATCATCAAAAAATCATCCATGAAATTAAAAATTAATCCAACTCCATCTGGTTCCCAACATTGGCTAAAACCAAATGAATATTGTCAGGATTACTTAACATTATATATAACCACATGGTCTTGAATATAATTACTTATTTTATGCCTAAATAATGACACCTCCTTTAATATATGACACCCTACGTTCTTTCTAGGTTATAAATAGTGGAATTAAATTTATTTATTTCATAATTTTTTATATTGAGTTTTTGAATTAGAAAAGATTATCTTCCTAGAGTGTCAAACTAGGTGTGCAGCATGTCCCATTTCCATATTCTAGATTACCCTGAGACAGGCCTAGAACATGTTTCCATTGTTCTCATCCATAGGTATACATATGTAACAGACACATCCACTTATAGTATACATATCGAGATGTATTACATAGAAACCAGTCACTATATCCTTCTCTCGAATTCCAATGCAATTTCTTATTATTTCACTTATCCTTAATCTTATCCTTTTAAAAGGATTTATGGTTATCATTATAGTTTTCTCCTCCTTGATTTCAATGGATAGAAAAACCTTTGTGATGATACAATTTATAACACCCTCTCTTTTGAAAAAATTAACATTACATAACATCTGAGTAATACATAAAAATCATACAAAAATACACCCAAAGTCTATAATTGTTCATGTAACTTAGGAAATATGGAAATAAAAAAACTAGTATATGAGTGAGTTAAATTATATCCCACTATTTTCTACAATATAATTACCCCTATTATAAAAATCATACATAAATATATCCACATAATATAGGGAAGGGAACATGAAAAGGTGTGAGGTCGGATTCTTAGTAAGGTTAAAAATGGATACTTGTAAGCATAATCGAGATAACTAGGGTATGAGAACATGATCCGGAAAACAAAATATCATACCCTACATGTCAAAGATCGTAAACATGAATCATTCCAAAAATCATGGAAGCTCAAAATAAATTAATCAAAATCAAATAAAAAACATAAGACATGAAAACATTATATTGGAATAAAACAAGAAATTTTGGAAGACATATAAAAAAATAATATGTCATCCATAATATCCAATGAATTACTTACAAGACCCTCTTTGTAGTATGGGTTCACTCCCCACACCTTCTTAGTAGTCATGGTTCACTCCCATGCCCATATTCATAGCATGATTTCACTCCACATACAAACATGGTAGTCATTGTTAACTCCTAAGACAACCTTATTAGTCAGGGATAAATCCCAATACCATCTTCCTCATTTTCATGAGATAGGAATATTTACACAATTCCTTAGAGGGAGAAAGAGGATAGACTCATATAATTGTGAAATCATTCATATATGCTCCAAGAGATCATAAATAGTCTTATCATATACCATGAAATGAAATTTTTATTGAAATCAGGAAATCATATAATAACTTATGGAAAGTGAAATGTTTCATAATATTTTTATCATAAACATAAATCAAGAAAATATGTGGGTTTTAGAAGCATATAGCATGGGAAAAAGAAATTTTTTTTGATAAACATCATGTTATAAAAATATAATCCATTAGGATAAATAATATGAATGGAAACATTGAATAATTTAACCATAAAGGCATTGTTAACAAAAAAATTTATGTAATCTTTGATGGGAAATAAATTTGAAAGGAATTTTTAAATATATTCTCGAGGAAAATATCATTTCTTCAATGAAGAAATAATTATTATTACCAAATTCCTGTTGAAAACATTTTTCATAGAGAATAACATTGAAAACCTCTAATGTAATGTTAATAAACTATAAAACAACATTAAAATCCTTTTTCCTTGAAAATTTCCTTCATGGATATTTTAAAAACATGATTTTTTTGAAAAAACTAGGATTTTGACTAAAGGGAGAGATATGGTCATATTTTACTCAAAAAATTAGCTTAAGTACAAAATAGTGGAAAATATGATTCTAACACATGAGGATCTCTTGAATAAATATAGGGGAAGTAAACACATGGGTAATCTTGGGAGATGGATCAAAATATTTTATAAAAGAAACATAAATGTAAACAATCTCTAAAAGTGATGAGATTATCTCAATAAATCATATAACATTGTGGCTTGGGATTATACACTCAATGTAAGAAAATTAATTTACATTTATATTAAAATATCATGTAAATAGGGATATTAATTATATATATGTTAACATAGAATTATATACAATTAAATATGAGTTTAGGTTCCAAAAAAACATGAGTCTCAATGTAGGAAAAATGAGACAAAACATTTTTATCGGTAGGGTAAATTTTAAAAATTAAATCCCATCAATGAAAGTTCATAATATGGATAAATTAATTTTAAAAAATTTATTTATAATATACATAGAGTAAAATAATGATATGTTCATACACCACACAAAGTGAATTAGTGTTGAACATAGCATGTATCTCATGGGAATAAAAAATCAGATGAAATCTGCTTACCCTATGTCTTAACTCTCTTCGTACTCATACAAGATACCTATATAATAAATATAATTTTATTATGAATATTTTAAAGAATTATATTCTTATATATAATAACATATATGGTTTGATTATGACCTTATGTTACCCTCTTGTAAATGATCATATGTTATTAATTCACTTTGGGTAATATTCACTATGTTTTTCGCATGTGCCATAATTTGATATTTCTTTGATCATTATACATATATAATGACTTCCAGAATTTAAATAATGATATAAATATGTTATATATCCTAAATATTTGTATTTTAATCATTTATATCAAAATGAAGTCCGAAATAGTATACACCATTCATGGAGACGGAAAGCTATACGTACGAATGAACGTTGTTTTTGTTATAAATGTCATGTTGAAAGAAAGAATGAAAACGATATATATATATATGTGGATAAATATTAAATTAGATTTATGATATCATATATATCATATATATTCACTAAATCCATCCTCAATACAATACATGTAGTGTATGAATGAATCATATCGCTTTGAGGGGGCGGTAGTCTACACTTACTCAAACAAAATTATCATATTAACACCAAATGAAAAGTAAAACGATATGTGTTATAAAAAGATTATATAATTATAAAAAATAATAAATATAATATATGAAAAATATAATCATATTTTTCCTCATTATGGCCACCACGGATGGTGGTAATGAAAATATGCACAATCATCATTTCACGAGAATGTTTTTCATAGTACATAGAAACAGTTTGTTCCTTACCCATTAGATGGAGCTGTGTGTAAGTGTAGATCTATAAATTATCATAAAAATATCATATTATATTTATTATATTGGGTTTTTAATACAATAATAATATAAAGATATTGGAGGGGGTAGAGAAGTAATATAAAGAAATAGATATTGATAGAAGACATTATCTCTTAATCAGGTAACTTCATTTCAATTATACCAAAAAAATTCCTTCAGTCACCTTCTTCCAAAGGTAAGGATTATAAGGGGATTTAAGTAAATATTAAAACTTATTTTACTAGAGTTTGGAATATCTATGGGTGTTTAATGTTGTGAGGATATGGGTAGAGGTGGTGAACTTTTATTTGGATGGGAAAGGATCCAATTGGATGTTTTGAATGAAAGTTATGTGTAACCAAGTTTTTACCTAAAAAAAGTATTACCATAACTTCCAAACACAATAATTAAAAGTTAATGTCCATTAAATTTTCTTTGGACATGTTTCTATGTCATTTGGGTCCTATATTTATGGCATAATACTTTATTAACCTTATTTTTCTCTAAGCCGATGTAATTAATATTCCTTTTCACTAATCATTTTATTAATAAAAATTAACTTATTAAAAATTCTATATTATTATGATTCCAAATATATAACCAATTTTTAAAAATTCTAATTACAGAAGTGGAATAAATTAATTTAAAATTAATCTTGCTTATAGGATGACACTGCTCGTTTTTTATATAAAAACCTCCCACTGTTTTCGACGTTTTTATATCCAATTTCAATGTGAAATTGCTTCAAATGAACTAAATTTGATTAATTGATAAATAAATTTTTCTATATAAACTATTAAACAAATCAAACCTATAAATAATCCTTATAAAAAATTTCAATGGAAAAAAAATTTTGAATTAAAATGCAGTATTTTAACAGTTAATTAAAAAATGTAAAATTATGGAAAAATACCAAAAGTTTATCCTGGCCTAATTTTTATATCAATTTTTAATTATAATTTTTTTGGGACATATTAAATCTATTATATTTTCAAAAGTTGGATTTTAAATTGGTTCGCCATTAAAATGCGGTAAAACTACTTTTATAAAAAAAAAAATTTTATGCACAAAATTATGTTTGTTCTTATCTTAAGTCTATTGAATATATTAGATGAATATAAAAATATTTGTTTAAAAATATAAAATATTTATTACATTAATATAACAAACCCTTTTTATTTAATTTAATTTACTATGATAAAATATCTTTGTAACTGTACTAATATTTTCATTTATATGTAGTCCATTTTCATATACAAATCTAATTAACTTATAACCTGTAAAATCATATTATATTTGGGTTAACCACATATAAACAATATTTATATTTATCAACTTAATGGATACATTATTTTCCATTAAAATAATATTTTTAATAATATCTTACAGTTAGGTAATACTCGATCTTGCTTATTACACAAGCCAATGATGAAGTTCAATCTTGTGTATAATGTTAAATGACCTTATTGTTCCATGTAACATACTCCAATTTAGTGATACATGTATCATATTCTAATATGGTTCTACGTGAAATTAATTCTTGAATTACTGAAAAACTATTTTCAGTGTTTTGTGAAGTTAAAAATAACTAATGATTAAATTAATTCAATTTTTTTCACAAAAACCCATGTTGTTACACCATCATGATAACTATCTCGCCAATAAAATAATATCTCATATCATATATATGAAGAAATATAAAATTTATGTTATAATATGCTATCTCATACCATACCATGGATAATATGTTCATACCAAAGATGACGACATAATTTTTCATAATGTTTTTTAATAAGACACAAAAAAAATCTATCCACAAAACTTTGTCAGACACTAATAAAAGATATATGATATAGAAGAATCTATCAAAGTACAGACCTCTCTCCAGATCTACTAGGATATAGTCTCAATTACAATGTCTATATTATGCAAAAAAAAAGGTTATAATGGAAGGACTCACACCTGCATCTACTAGTATGGGAGAAAGAGTATTAACGATACAAATAGAACATCAAATCATATCATGAAGTTACTGGTTTGATCCACCATGGTAAAACATATACCAATGTCATTGAAAAATAGTTATCTGAGGTTTATTTTGGCCTCTAAGTGGTGGTGATGGATGTATAACATATTTATAGCCCACATAATATGCTCCTCCCATTGGAGCTCGAACATATCCTCTATCTGCATCGCCTCTAGCGGGGATACCTTACCCATGTGTGGAAAATATCAGATCATGAAACTATATTAACTATGATGGTCTATCCACCATCTTTATACCATTATTGGAATGAGAGTTCAGGAAATTATCCATCTTGTAACCCATTGCATCACATGCATAATAAAGGCCTTCATATGGATTGTTAGATAATCTACGTGATACTTATGCTGCAAATCCACATTTATGTATTCAATAAATAGAATGCATTTTATACAGAGTCCTCGATTTATGAATCCTACTAACATCATGTAGATAATTCAACCCTATAATTCCCACTTCTAGATCCAGCCACATAAAAAACCTCTTCTTTAATCTCACATTCCCTAGATCCCACTATAGTACTCAATCATAAGTGGTTAGGACTAATAAGACTAGACTTTTCTCAAATTTCTCTACAAATGCATTAATTAAAATTTATTACTCATAAGAATTTATATCACACTATATAAAGGATGTATCTCATGATTTTAGGGAACATCATGTAATACACATACAATTATATATCATTCAGATGGAACTCATAACGTTATTGGATATGAACTAAGTGTTACCATGAAGGATAATACATCCCACAAAAAAACTTGTTGATTTTGGACCATTAGTGAGTCGTCGCATCATGGGTCTACGTTATGAAACTACACAATAGCCTTTATTATCATGGGAAAAGAATTTATTCTTGTACCAACATCAGATCATTTATGGTTTGACCATTCATGAAGACTCGAACCACAAACTCAATCGAATAATTTTATATAGGGGAATTTGGATGACCATGAAACATCAAATTTCTCTAATAAAAGAAATCATAGAGTTATGTATGCTTGTATTCAACATCATCTTGATATAATTGTACTATATAATTTTTCAATGGTTGTTTCACTAATCTCTACCCACATAGAAGTAACATATCATGCGTATGACACTTAACTGAGGCATTATCAGTGAAATAATGGTCACCATCATCCTTTCATAGTTACCTAGCTTAATGTCTCCACAAAGGCATCTTAAAAGTGACTAAGACCAACCATGGTCAGATGATAAAATATATATGGGGATCTGAATCAATAAGGATAGATAGAGGTATTGATCATATATCATGAATATACCATCTTTTCATGTATCCAATGTCTCATTATTCTATGATTACATGTAGGTTTCTAGAGTACTAGGGAATGGATAGATCTTCCTCCTCACAAAAGCTAGATTCTATTGCCTAAAATCCACACTCAAGAAACTCAAAAACTATTTCTTGAATATCCAAATGATCCCCATATTGGGTATCAATCTTAGAACTGTCCTATTGAATGAAATTCTATAATACTACTCTATTATGAATCAAGCCACCAGGGAAGACATGTCCAATGGAAGGCTAAGTTGTCAGAACCCCAAACCCTCCTCTAATAGTCTAGGAACTATATACGTATCCCTACAATAAATAATATATATTGGAAGGTTTCATAATAATTTACCTATATGCATGAATCTAATAATTTCCAAAAGAAGGTGATGATGAATATAAAAGGTAGTAACATATAGAGTTCAAACATGAATGGAATAACTGTAGGAAAAAATAGAGTATTCAAGTATAAAAAAGTTGTTAATGATATTATATAAACGCATTCCCAACCAAAAATGTTGTCACATACTGAAAAATAATAGAATAATTTAAACCATATAGAGTAGTACTCCTAATATACAACTCCAGATTATCGTACATGGTCCATGACGCTAATTATAAAAAACTTTCACTAATGTTACCACTAAACTAATTGTTTCTTTCATAAGACATGACATGTGTGAGAAACCTCCATAAAAGTAAGAGTGTATACATACCAAGTATAAAACATAAAAAACATCAAAATAAATGGTATAAAGATAAAATATCGGTCAAATTAACCCAATCCAAGTGGTAAATAAATCCAAAAAGGTGCATTTATGATCACATAGACCCCTAGTAGACAGAGAATAAGGATATCCATATCATATCTCAGAAAAATTCAGTGAGCCTACTTGAGTATATTTAATCCCATCAGTAATTCCCAATATCCAAGAAAACCAATATATAATCTATTTTGGGGGCCCTATCCGAACAAATTGAATCCAATATTGAGGGAGAGAGTAATCTTATTGAGGAACCTGACTCCACTAGAGATTGAATATGGGGGAGTATCTCTCAAATGATAGATGACCCATGACCAATGATTGGGAGTAATAATAGTATCTCTATAAAGTGTATATGGACCATGAAAAATTCAATGAGCCTACTTGATGATACATAATCCCATCACTAATTCCCAATATCCAAGAAAACCTCTATATAATCTATTTGGGGGTCCCTCTCTGAACTAATTCAATCCAATATTGATGGAGAGAGTAGTCTTTTTGAGGAACCTTACTCCACTAGAGATTGAATATGGGGGAGTATCTCTCCATTGATATATGACCCATGACCAATGATTAGGAATAATAATAGTATCACTGTAAAGTGTGTATGGAACCATGAAATATTATGACATGGGAGAACAAACCATTGTATCTCTATAATAATCATATTTGACCACCATTTTCATTTGGAATTTTCTAACAAAGTGTAACTCATGAAAAAACCCACATCATATCTCGTATGTGAAAAAAATTCCACCGCCATGTTATAAATATAAAAAACACAACATAGGCTACTCACAAACAAAAATCCTTAACCAAAAAAGTTTTATATGAGAAGAACAAATTATTTATAGAATATATAATGTGTATCGTGGTCGACGTGGCATGTGACCCCAAATCTTTGTCTAGACGTGTTCTCCCATGAACATGTATTGCAACATCATGTTGTACTACATTCTATCTATGGGTGGAACATGGTGTTTTTCAACCATCCAGATCCTAGATATATCCATCTGGCATATGTTTATGTATCATGGAATTATTCCCATTTACACATTCCATGTATTAGTACATGTACATACAAATAAACCCAACCATGAATTTTACTGTGTACTCTCAATGTACATGGTGCTTCATTCCATCTGAGGACCCATGAGTGTGTATCGGGAACACGACAGGGCCACCTCAGGTAGGGTCACATTATTTGTGGGCCCAACAACATAACATGTTATCCTTTACTCAGAAAAACACACTTATTTCCATGGAAACTGAAGTACACACCATTTTTCATTCGCTGTACATGGTGTTTTGTCATGTTATTCGATGGTCTTCACACATTTTTTAGATAATCCAATTTTACCACCTTACATGTCTGTTTACCACATCAAATCTATGTATTGTCCTCTCCATCCATTGATTCCTAAGATAATCTGGCTAGAAATTAGAATCTGATCACTTTCATGGATATTGTCACATGAATCATCACTGTTAGGATTTTCAAAACATTAATTAATTTCACACAACTATGAATCCACTATTATTCAAAAAAATTATAATCTCTCAATTATTTTCATCACCACCATATATTATATGGTTATATTATTCTATAATCCATCATAGAAAGTTGAACGCCCGTCACACGTTCCAATGGTAGAGAATAAGAAAAATTTGGTGGATAAATACATAATAAAACTAATTCCCTAATTTTCTATGATTTCCTAGAACACATTTACAAGGTATGGATTTCAAGGGTGATATCACTTAATATCAATACAAAATTTTTTTAAAAAAAATTAATTCATATATCATTCTGATTTGAAGAATGAGAGATCTGTAATAAAAAATAATGGTTATAAAATATATGCTTTAAAATTTTAATTCGTGGGTTGTAACATTCTATATAAAATACCTATATATATTAGGGATTTGTATTTGGTGAATAATGTGTCTTCTAGTGATAATGAATCAGAACTAATTCTATTTCACCTTAATTCAACTCTATCTGATAATTATTCACCCTCTAATGGGATCCTCCAATAAATAATTCATATTATTCTTCTCAAAATCCTCATAATATTATATTGAAAACCATGGATATTATTTAGAATCAGGCATTAATATACTATTAGATATAGGTAAATTAAAATATAATAATAATATTTAATTATTAATTTTAATTACATACATCCGCCAATGATTGCCTGAACCGGGTGTCCAGTGTGACCCAACCTTTGGTTCCACCTTGGGTTAAGCCTATTCTCCAGAGGGAACCATGGTCTAAATTTCTTGTAAAAGGTACAGAGTAATTGGTAATTTTATTCACACTAAAATGATTCTTTCATGTGAATTAAAAAAGACAATTTTTTTTAACATATAAATTTTGAGGTCTTGGCTTCCCAAAAAACCACACTAACACCAATAATTAATCAAGAGATATATAGTAAAATATTCAAAGGATAATTCCATAAAAACTAGTGTGTATATAGGGTCATTAATTGAATAAATGATCATGTATGGGTCATCTCTAGTGGGATTCTACACATGTATCAATAAAACACAACAAAAATAATTTCAAAATTGATTTTCTCCTCATCATAAGCATCATCAACGAAGGACCCCATAATGAGGTAACCTTTTTATAATAATCAATAATAAATTAAATATAAAATTAAAATCAAAAGATCAACTATTTTGGTTTTATAAATTGATAGATAAATATATATTTTTATATAACACCCACCACAAGCAATTTTATTACACCATAAACAAAGAGAGATATGATATCTGAATTTCTATCATCAAAATTAATATAATCACTATGTAAATTTAGAAAATACATTCCCCAATTTACATAAAATTATTCTAAATGGAAAATAATATGATATTTAATAAGACCATTCCCAAATATTTAAATTGAATATGAATTATAAAAACAAGACTAAATTATGATTCAATTGGTAATTTTCATCAATAACTAAATATAATTCTTTTGGGGATATAAATAAATAAAAGTAAATACTTCTACATATTTTATATAAATCATAAAACTAGTCTAAAATGAAATTATTTTAATATTGATCATATCTATCTCCAAACGTAGTTAATTATTATATTGATTGTCCCTTAGTAGAATAAAAATAATTACCATGAGTAACAAGAAACATCAATTAACATTATCCATAACATTATATGCAAAATAAATACAAATATAACATAAATTATGACACCTTTTTTTCATCCGATTACTTTTTATGTTTCATTGAATATTGATTTTATTTTAATATAAGTTTTTTTGATTCTATCTTCAAATTCATCATTACCTAATCTATTAAAATAACTAAACCCTACTCTAAAAGAACTTAATATTACTCGACCAGAAGATATGTTCGCTTTGCATCATTTTACATTATTATTCATTACATATCAGAAGAAAAAATACCATATATTTTGTTATTTTTGTTTATATAGAGATTAGATACGCGAACAACATACATTATCACACTGTTAACATTTTTAAATTTTCTCACATAACTAGACCCCCTTTTGTACATATCACACACAATAATATTCATCATAACATGGGAAATGGAATCATAATAAAAGTGTGATCTCAAATGACCCAAAATGGTAATCATAATATATAACAATCAAATATCATAAGTTTTAATTAAATAAATATGTGGGTATAAGATCATAACAAAGTTTTATTAACTTATCATGTCGAAAAAAAATATACATAACAAATGACAAATTATATCTATATTTCTCTATAACATTAAAAATGGATCACTATAATGTGGAATCATGGTTAAATAATCAAGACATTGGTATATTAACAAACATATGAATGTGTTATAAAAACAAATATATGAATCATAAATTTGTATATGTTTAACCACTAGTTATTTTATTTAAAAATGGACTATGAAAACCAGATATAAATAACGTAGTGGACTTGGCATAACAACACTTGTCATATAAATTTTTAGACATTATCTATCCACTAATGTTTTCTATCCTTTTGATCTTTGGATAACCACCTCGGCTCCATGCTCTTTTTTACATGGAATACCCACTAGTTCCCCATACATTTTCTAATATGGGATAACCTACCACCACCCAAATATTTTTGGGTATGGCCCAACCACACATTCCCAATATCCTTTTGGACATGCACTAATCACATACACCCCCATTGAATCTTCTAAATTAGATTATAATTCATGTCCAATAATAATCATATGGCATATAAAACCATACCTAATGCATTTAAGAGACATAATCCACAAAACAATAACATCCTGCTTATATATATGTACACATAATCATAAAAATGCATAAATAAACCATGATAAATAAAATAGAAACATATTGATTTGAAAAAATATATTAAAATTAATTTTGACAAAATGGTTGATTATATCCAACAAACATAACCGCAACGATGCATATGAAATATGAAATGATTATACATAGTTAAAAACATATTATATTATTATTAAAAAATTGATTTCAAAATATGAAGATGTATTATTTTCTTTTTATTTTATTTATATAAAAAATAATATTTTAAACAATTTGACTTGATTTTACTTTTGAAAATATTGAAAATATTGGAAATAATTACATAAAAGGAGACCAATGATGATAATGACATTGTAATTTCATGTGGATAAAATTGAAAAAAAAATCCCTTTAATGTATTTAAAAAAATAATTACTATATAGAAAATAAAACATATATATTATAAAAGAATATTTATTATGAAAGGCCTCATCCTTATAACATTACTTAAACATGAGTTAAATAAAGAATTAACATTGAGAATATTTTTAGGTTTAGAGCTTTAGAAAATTATGTCATAACTTATCAAAAACATCTTGAATATTACATGTAGACCCTTCTACTTAGTAATCATTTTTTAATAAAATAAAAAGCCTTTAAAAATGAAACATATGTAGTTGAAAGTTATAGACAACATGAATTTCCCATGATCCCATCCTTGAATCTATTCATCTTTAAGTCATGTGGAAGAAATTTAAAAAATGGGGGATTAACATAAAAAGCTCAGTAAGGGATATAAAATAAATAAATAAAACATTAGTCCATAAAACACATAGAAAACACATTCTCTTTATCATACCACATGAAATCGTACGATTTATGAATAACACATATAAATCAAAATCAGAACGGTAACTTGTGGAATATATATCATACTTACATTTTACCCTTCATAGATACATAGTTTGTTATGTATGGAATACCAATCACAATATATTCTATAAATATATTTGTAGAAAAATTATAGTTTACCTATTTCACGTTACCCACTGCATTGGAGAGCTATCTTGGGCTCACCCACCATAGGATCATCATGGAACCACCCATATATGTAAAAAAGGATGAAGATCCATAAAATATTCATAACAAAAAAACCCAGCATAATGTAAAGATAACATTTCCACATTTCAATCACAATGTATCATTTCAAGATATTGACATAATCAATGTTTTATAAAACCATTTTCAAAACCATTCATAACATTTAATAAATAGATTTTTTAATCAAAGTTTCCCATACCACATTGAAGCTTTTAATAGAATTATAATTTTAAAACACTAATGTTCGTAAATATGAATTTTAAAAACCATTTTGAAAAAATATACTCTAAGGAGAAGTATATAGAAGAATAAATATATGAAATATTTAAAACAATGTTTTAGTTAAAGAGTCTGTTACCACTTGAGAAAATACACAAATAAAATGAATTGTAGAATTATATTAAACAAAGATTATAATATCCAGAGAATAAAATGATTCATGATATAATATTTTAAATGGATGTATATACACCATGTGAAAGTGAATTGGTGTATAAAAAAATAAGTCTTAATGGAATCCATTTTGAAATAATATCTTATACAAATATCACCACCTTATATTATGTATAAATCAATGAAATAATTATTTGTCAAAAAAAGTAATACACCAAATATAAGTGGATATTATGTGTAAAAAAATCAGATTTCATTCACACATATTTATAGAATGACATAATCAAGAAGTATAATTTCTACACATAGAATTCAAATTGGGTTATGATGTTCTCTTATAAAAATACGACTGCCTAATGACATCGCTTTAAAATTAAGAAAATTAGTTGATGAGAGAAAAATGGTTTTCTCAAAACATGGATATAAAATAATCAGCAATAAGGATATATATAAAAATATCCCAACATATGAAAATTTAAATTAAAAGACATATCATAAAATAATTCTTTGACTAAAAGATGAGGGAGAAAGGTTCCCTTACCGATTTGGTAACATACAAAACATACACCCAAATGAAGGAAGGATCATAAAATGAAGATTTAAATACCCATAAATTAATATATTTACACAAATAATATAGTCTTGGGAAGTACATATAGTACACAAATGCAAATAGAGTAAAATAAGGCATGAATCTCATGGTAATAAAAAGTGAGATGAAAACCAATTACCTCAAGTTTGACTTATCTTGTATGTTCCTTGATCCTCATGAATAATAAATATAAGTTAATTTATTTATTCATAAGAACCTATTTAAATTTAATTATTACTCTTATATCACTTATTACTTTTCTATAAGAATTAGATAATTATTTGAGTTCATATCAGACATTTTGTTGATGTTCGGAACATCAGTCAAAAATGAATTTGTTATAACTACAAATGGTCCATGTGGTCAAAATTCCATTACCTCTAGAATTATTTTCATGATTTAGATATTATATATATAATATATATTTCCAGTTTATATTTATTTAAAATAGTCCATATCATATGGATATATGAAATTGAAATGCACCGTTCATGAATACGGTAAGTCGTACGTACGCATGAACGCTACTTGCATTTCATTTTATTCATTCTTAAAGGAATGAAAACCAAAAAATAAATGGGTATATTATTATTCCACAATAATATAATATTTTATATATGTTAAATAATTTCATTGACACCATAATTTATATGTTCCATGTATGGTTTGAATGAGTCATATCACTTTGAGGGGGCAGTAGTCCTCACATCCTCAAATGAAATTATCGTATATATACTACATGAAAAGAATAAAGATATGTTCTAAAGATAAAATAAATATAATGAATATTATATATAATTATAGTTCTATCATCATGGACACTGTTAAAGGTGGTAGGAGAAAATTGAACAATCATCATTTCGTGAGACATTAGTTCACCGCCCATAGAAACAGTATGTTCTTTACCCATTAGATAGAGGTGTGTGTATGTTTAGTTCGAATTATTTTCATAAAAAAATCACGAATATTGATGATAATGATTTTTTTTGTAAAAAAAGAATAATAAGGGAATAGGGAGTGAGGAAGTAAATTTAAAGAAAAGAATTTTAGGGAAGACATTACCTTTAAATTAGGTATCTCCCTTCGGTTTGAACCAAAAGACATTATTGAAGAGCCTTCTTCCTAAGGTAAGGATTCCAGGAGGAATACATGGATCTTGGGAGATTATGTTTTATTGGGTTTGGATGAGCCAAGGGTATTTTTATGTGTGACTAATGGGTTATAGGGGTGACCATTTATAATTGTGAGGGGGGTACTTTATGAATGTTTGAAAGTATGATATTATTATAAAAAGTGTTTCGGTTTCAAAAGGATCAAAACTAATTAAATTTTACGATAATATGAATATAAGTCGTAATAAAATCATCCAATAATAATTGGACACGGTTTATATATATTCTTAATCCTTATATTTTTATTTAACCCTTTTTTAACATACTTAACATTCATCATTTCTTCTTGTATATTCTTACTATATGGTTAATATATTAACCATAAAATTTCAAGATTCCCAAAATGTATCACCAATAACATTTCTAACATCATATAATTCATTTTACCGAATCTTAGATTTTAGGACTATTTTACCATTTAATAAAGTATTAATTGATTTAAAAACTCATTTTTGTAAATTTGTATACTAATCATATGATGAATTTTTTAAAAATACAAACCAACTTGGTTATTTAAAAAAACATCATTAAATCAAATATAAAAAGTCATAATAATCTCTAAAATAATTTTATGTCACACAATGTTTCAAAATAAATTTATTTTAAAATTTTTAATCTCATTTATTTAAAACATTCATTAATGGGATAATTATTACATCGTATTTATGTCATAAAAAAATATTTATATGATGCCTAAAAATAATAAATAAAATACCATTATATAGGAAATCAAATTAGAAATATTATGACTATTTATAGTCAATGATATCATTTATATAACCCAACATTAAAATTTTCGTTGAAAAACAATACATGTTTATGATATTTTTATTTTTACATTAAATAAAACGTTATTAATGTCATATTCTCACCCAATGTAATTAAAAGGACAAATTTTATACACAATAATTATATTGGTCAGCTATGACTCATTCAATAAGGTTATGAAATATGTTAATCTAATTTTATATTATTATAATATTATTTTTACCTTCAGTTGTCTTATTTACCTTTAATCGTGATAAATAAAAATCAGAAGTTTCTATTCCTGAAAAATTAAATTCATCATATTAAACTAGATTTTATGTGTTGATAATTACCATGTAATTCATATTTTTAAAATTTAATTCCCAGAATCGGTAAAATTTCATTTAAATGAAAAATCCTATTTTTTTTAACTACTAGGAAGTGTTTTTCACTCTTCATAAAAAATTGAATGTTTTCTGAAAAATAAAAAAAATTACCCATAGATAATTTTGATATTCGAAATTCAAAAATGATGTCTATTTTTTCAAATTCATTATATAGATGATTCATTAATTAATTTATATTTAATTGTCATTCTCAAAACCTACAATTGTGTTTTTATGAAATAATAACTATCAAAAGATTGATAGTTGATTATGTACAATTTCAATGTGAAATTACTTCCAATGAAAAACATTGGATTAAATGGTAAAAAAATAATTTAATTTCACTTTATAACCTATAAAAAGTATAATCTATCTATATAAAAAATTATATTAAAAGGAAAATTAAAATTAAAATGCAGTATTTTTCACTATTCATTAAAAATTGATCATTATCATAAAAATAAAACAATTTCATCCAAAGTAGATATTTATGTACCAATTCATAAAAATAATTTTATTTTTTAAAACATAACATATAAAAGTGACAAAAAAATAGATTGAAAATGGGTTCACCTTCAAAAGGAGGTAAATCGGCCTTTTAAAGAATATTAGAGTATTTATGCTTAAAATTTTATTCAATCTGATTTGATGCCTCAATATTTTTCTTGGATAAATGTAAAAACATTTAATATAAATTTTTAATCATACTTTTGATAACTCTATTCATTCCTGCTAAAACAACAACTATGTGTTAACTACCTTTTAAAATAATAATATTATATTATTATTTTTCAGTATAACTCAATATTGTGTGCAACGTAAGATTTCAAATAAACATGTTTGTTGTGTATCAGGTATTCCATCTAAAAAATAATACCCATTAATGTAAAATAAATATTTAAATCACGAATTTTAATAAATATTAAAATTTTATATTCTTTATTGACCTGGGATTTACATTCTTACCCCTTTTGGGAATTGCATCCTCGCAATTTAAAAATTGGGCTCAGAAACATCAATAAATGCACCATATTGGAAAATAGTAAATAAAACCATCACATTAAAATAATGAAAGGGAAGTACAAAGGACACTCGAGATATCCCATTTAGTGGTTCCATGTAGAAAAACATGGATATGGGAGAGAAACTAAGGGTCATGTTTTGGTGTATAGTGATAGAAAACATTATCAAGAGAAAGCTAACACTGCGAAAACCATAAAAATTTGATTAGTTAAATGGTCACTGATTCCCAATTTGGAAAATTAAGAAGAAATTTTTTTTATGTTCCATTTCATATATTTGAGGAATTAAATTACTACATATAATAAGAACATAAAGAAATATAATTACCTTTAAATTATAGTTTCATCATTTGATAAATTTCTACCACAAACTCTATTTTCTACAAATGATGAGTATTCAAGATGACTTCGTAACACCTAATGTAGTAGAATCAACTTCTAGAGAATTAAATAATTTAAAAAAATTTAACAATATATTTCCCTTGTCTTTAGAGATTAACCAAAACTAAAATGGTTAGTACAAGATCAGATAAAGCCCAAAAATGATAATCCATTATAAAAAGAAATACTATTTCTAATATCCAAAATTCAACAAACAATGCCCTAAGTTCAACAAATACCATTCAATAAACAATTTTTCACAAAATTCATCAATATAGTCCAAACTATGATTGAAACCCAAAACTCAGAATAATTTAATCTAATAGTCTTCCACTGTAAATCATATCATTTATATCTAAATAAATTTGACTGCATTTAAAGTCTCATACTAAAGTGTAATTAACCTAGTCACATATTCTCTATGGTAGGTTTTTCATTTCCATACATAAACAAAATCATCATATGTACAGAATAAAAACATAGAGTCCTCACAAAATAAAATTCCACTATTACTCCACAAATGAAATCCCATAGTATTCTATTTTTCTTAGGCATATAGAGTTCCCCAAAGAGAAAACATCTTCCAAAATAACCATTATCATTTAATCACCAAATCATTTTCCAATACTAAGGATATCGATTTAATAAAACAAATGTTCCCAAAATAAACTCATTAATGATCAATAAAATCATTTATCTACTAGAAAAAGTCATACAAACTAGGTATTTCACGTTTTCCAGTGTTAAACGATAAATCGCAATCATACATTGGTTGTGGGTTTGATTCCCACATCTTTGTTTGAAATGATGGGTTTTCACATGGTCTGTATGTTATCTATTTTCAAAAACTATATAATTTTATAACATTATCCTAAAAAAGAGAAAAAATCCTCAAAAAATAACCACAACTTATTTCAACCACAAATGTTATCCAATACCTTTTATTTTTCATCCCAAAATATAATAACCATTTATCACCTCTAAAATAACTATGACCCATTTATAATATGCTAACCATTATGGTTATGTCACTTCTTCTTATTTAACACCCTAACGTCTGATGTTATATAAACCTACCTTTAACAACAACTCTATGTCCCCACCCTTAAAAAATTACTTAAACATTAGTTAATTCAATAATTAAAATTCAGGATCTCATCACGTTTGGAGCTTTAGAAAATTATGTCATAAATTATACAAAAAATCATTTATATTACTTTTATACACTTCTAACAAATTAACGTTTATTTTATAAAATAAAAACTCTTAAAAAAGAAACAGATATAGTTCCATGTTTCAGACAGCATAACATTTTCATGATCCCATCCTTCACCCTATTCATCTTCATGCCTTGTGGGAAAACATTTAAAAAGAATCGGATGATAATAGAATCCTCATAAAGGGATATAAAATAAATAAAGAAAACATTAGTCCATCAACACATCCAAAACATAAGCTATTTTACATATCTAAGGAAATAATATGATTTATTAATGACATATAGAAATCATAAACCATAAAGGTAACATGTGGCATACATATCATACATTCGTTCTAGAATTCATAGCTACAGTGGAGTTAGGTTTGGAATACCCATCATAGTATATTTCCAGAATCTCTTAGGAGAAACATTAATGATAATCTTCATCACATTACCCAATGCATTAGAGGGCTATCTTAGGCTCACCCACCATAGGTTTACCATGGATCCACCCATATACGTAAATAATGAACAATATATAAAAAATATTCATAACACATAAAACCATTATAAAGGACAATATAATATTTCAACATTGAAATCACAATATGTCACACCCCAACCACAAACACAAGTTATTTTATTCTTTTATCAGTCTCATTTCCTTTGGATGAGGATTAATTGAGTCCCTATTTAAACTTTTACAATGTTTGATTTTTTTTGGCAGGTCTCGGGCTGGTGCGCGGTCATTGCACCGCTAGGGGCGACCGTGCGTTCGATCCTGAAGAGTGCACTGTTGGCCAATTATTATCAATATTCAAAATGAAAGGAATTAAGATTTCATTTTAAATACCATTTAGTTTATATTAGTACTGTTTTTTATTAATATTTATTAATATTATCGTCTTTTTTTATTAATAATAATATTATTATTAATATTGAGAAAGTACTTTATTTTAATTATAGTGTTGTTATTATTATTATCATTTTGTGTACGTTATTATTATTATCATTATCATTATTTCTATCATTGTTGTATTATTATTATTATTATTACTTTTATTATTCTTATTAAATTTATATTAGTATTATTTTACTTTATTTTTTGTTGTTTATTTATTATTATTAATATTATTTTAAGAGGGATTTATTTTTTTTCTCTATTACCCATCGCTACCCCATTTTTTTATCCCTCCCACGCATCACTTCTTCCCCCCCTATTCTCAATCACACACCTCCTTCCCCCCCCCTTTCAATCATGCCTCTTTTTTTCTATTCTTTTTTCCTGCCCTACCACACATCTCCCCTCTCCCCCTATTCCCAATGACACATCTCTCCTCTCCCCCCGCTGTTCCCAATCACGCACACCCTCTGCTCCTCTTCTATTTCCAATCACGGACCCCTATTCCAACCCCCTATTTCCAGCGCACCTCTCCAATTTCCCTCCTATTTTCAGCTTCACACCTCCACCCTCATGACCTCCCCCCTTTGGCACGATGGGTTTCCACGGCCTGGACTTCGAACAACGCAATGGCCGGAGCTTATCAAGGTCACAACCTCCTCTTGATGGTGACCTGCAGTAGGCGCACACGAGCCCTTGATTGAGTTTCTGTGGCGTGTGACCCCCTTCCTCAGATCTCCCTCATTCCTCGATCATTCTTCAGATTTCTTTGTGTTGCTCCAACGATTCGTTGAGTTATGGTCCTTAGACCCCTTCTCTTTCATCGCATTGACGATTCGTTTATGTTTTCGTACTCGGTTTGGATTTAATTAAAACCCTATGGTTGGGATATCATGAGATTGTTGGGTTCTTTCTTGAATAGGGTACGAAAAGACCTCCTTAGGTCCTGTTCTTGCGTGTTCCAACATCCGCCACCGAAGGCAATGTAGATTGACTCCATTTCGGTCCGCCGTCGACATCTGGGGTATAGTTTTATGCCCATTGTTTGGTTTCACAGATTTTTTATGCCCCTAATTAGTCTTCTATAGTGTTTTTGAGTATTTTTGAAGTTGTTAAAATTATGTTTTCAGTTAGTTCCTAGTTTACTTCTTCTTGCATCTATGATTATTTTCTTGTTTATGTGACAAATATTATTGTGACGGTTTTTAAAATGTAATTCGCATCACTATGATTTTCTCGTCTAGATTTTTGTGATGCTTCAGCATTGATAAATTGTTTAAAAATTAGTCATTAGCATGATTCATTAATTATGTTTAGGTGTTTATGCACTTGGGGTGTTGATAAATTGTGATATGAGCTTTTAAAAAAATTGATACGATTTTGGGGGTGTTGCCCTTATTTTTATTAAAAAAATGTTAAAGTGTGTTTTGGGTTTTACTTGTGAACGTTTTTATTTTTGTAGGGTTCGTTTTTGATTTGTAACTTGATTTGTTTGTTTGGACTAATTTTATTTTAGGGATTTATGGTGTTTTGAGTCTCAGGGATCTATCGTAGGGAGTTTCGGTTGGTTTCGATGGTGCGCACGCATATCACCGGGTATGAATATGTATAGATATATATATCATCTTTGTGCGTGTTCCCTCATGGCGCGGAGAACACATGCATTAGTTTAAGGATATATATATATATATATATATTTGGAAGTCCATGTGTGCGAGCGATTTTCTTCTTGAGTAAGAAAGCTTGACGTGACCTTAGTTCGAGGTAGGTGTTTCCAACCATTTCCCTTTTAGATTCAAACCTTGAGCACTTGAATATTTTAAATTAATCCTTTTATATCGTTTTCATATTTATCGTATTTATGAAAACCATATGGCTTAGTTATATTGCTATTTTAAATTTCTAAAAGTGGCTTTTGATGTTGGTTTATATGAAATGCATAGGTTCATGGTAAAGTTAAATCAATTTCTTTGTGATGTGTTTGGTTGCAATTGATAGTGATTGTGTTTTGGAAATGTATCAATTTCATTGGTGTGTTTGTTTAAAAAAAGACAAACCAGTATGTTTTTTTAGAAAATATTTTTAAATGGTGGTTGGTTAGAACGATGCATTTGTTTTTATAAAGTGTTGTGATAGAATTTGAGTTTGGTTTCCATGATAAAGTCTTTTATGAAAGATGATTTTTAAGGCGATTCTTTCTAAAAACTAAATATTCTATTGGATGTTGGCACATATATGGGAGCACTAGGTGCTCTCATGGATGTGCCTCCAAATGAAGAGGACACATTAAAGCTATGTTTTCTTAAAACTAGGTTTCAGAGAAAATAATGTGTTGTTTCAAAGGGAATTGAAAGAAGCTGGCCCGATTGGCTTTTGGTGTGAGTTAGATGGTCGTTTTTATAAAGGCTCCTTTGGCTCTTTTAACTCAATTGCAATACTTGTGTTGAATCTTTGAAAAGAATGAGATTGCACTGACTCTTGGGAAAAATGTGTGTGCCTGATTAACAACTTAACTGGTTCACGAATTTTTTTGAAAAGGCGAATGCTGTGAAGGCCTAGTTGGAACCTTGTTGAATGTAAAAGAATTTAATATATACATATTTGTGGGGAATATCTACAGGGGAATTCTCTTTGATGATTGTCGTGTAGTGGTGTCTGTGTAAGGGGTTGGAAAGTGTGGTGAGATGAGTCACGCATGCGAGGGCCTCCCACTTACACAGTATTATTAAAATCACCATGGGTTCCTAGGCGTCATTTAGATAATCGAATGACAGTTTCCGGCTAACCCCGATTAGATGGGTTAGTCCCCCCATTGTAGGTAGGACTTGTGGGGCGTGCAACTGGTTGGCTGTTAGGGCGGCCAGTTGGTTATTGACTGTGGAGTACCATGCCGGCAGGTAGTTTGAACCCGAGTATGTCCAGGGGTTTTCTAGGTATGTTTAGGATCACCCATGGTTATTGCTTATGTCTTCTTGTTAACATTTACTTGCACTTGGTTTCCAACATTTATTTACTACATGTTCTTCTTTTGCACAATTGTGATAAACATGAATTTGAAATTTTAGTTTTCAAGAAATGCATTGTTTTTAGGAAACCGGGTTTTGGTGTGTATTGCTTTTTGAGATTGTAAAACAGGATCCTTTTTTACTTTAAAATATGAAAACCCTATTTTATATCTTGTATGTGCAAACTAGTATTTTGGGATTGTTTCTGAAAAGTGGTTTTGGTTGGATGCTATGGTTTACTTTGGCATCCCTACTGAGCATTTTTAATGCTCACACCTATTTTATATTTTCAGTCACAAGTTTCCCTTGTTCAAGTTTTCTTGGATGAGTTGCTCATTTTAGGAGAAATGTTTTCCTTGGTTGGTAGGTGATCGAAGGCTCACATGGAGGTACGTCTGTTTTTTGGTTTTTTTCCATTGCTTAATTTGTTTTCATTTGGGCCAAATCGTTCCCACATGTTTACTATTGATGCCCGACACTTGTTGTCAGCCCGTGGGGATAGGGAACGCCCTTCAGGCCATGTCGCGGATCAGTTCGGGAGACCGGTTCAGGGTTGACCTTGGTCGGTTCGTGAAAAAATGGTATTAGAGGAGGTTCTTGTTATTTGGGTTGTCCAGTAGGTGGAGATTAGGACTCTCGGGACTCGAGAGGTAGGTACGGGAAGGACGTCATGATCCCTCGCCTGTTCCGCACTTTGAGTCTCCAGGGGTAGTCCGGGAATTGAGTCTTTGTCTTGTCCTGGTTTGTTTTGAATTGAGGGATGACAACGAGGGAAAGCCGATATTACAACTTGATCTCACATGGATTAGTGACCCATGTGGAGTCTGAGTACACAGTTTGAATTCATCCTAGTGGTCGACACTTACTTGGGACATGACCCACTACCATGTCGCCAGGTTATGTGTGACTGCTAGTCCCTCACTCAGGTGGTTTGATGTAAGTTGAGTGTTGTTTTCGTTCTGGTGGGAGTATGTGTGTTTCTGGGAATGAAAAAAATGTTTTTTTAAAATGGGACTGATTTGTTTATAATGACATTAAATTTATGAAATGAGTTTTAAAACTGAAATCTTTTTGTTTGGAAAACTGGAGTTTGTTTGGAAATTGGTTGAGAATGGTTTGGGGGAAACCTCAAGTACTCCTTATGAATGTTTGCACATGTGAGAGGATGTGTGGAAACTGTGTGTTGGTGCATATAAATGAAATTGGATGAAGACATGGGAAACAGTTCATGGTATTACCTAGGTGTGTTTGAAATTAATAGCTTGACCTTGTTTTCTAAATTGGCTTTTAAAGAGGAAAATGGTTTTGGAAAGTGATTATGGTTTGAAAAGTGGATTTGGGATTTGGAAACTGGTTCTGAAAAGAAAGCGGTTTTGAAAAAAATGGGTGGTTTTGGAATCTATAATAGAACAGGAATTTTGGGTTGTGATTTTTTTGTTTGGATTTGAGCTGGTTATTGTTGGATGATGGTGTTTTATTGATGATTGTTTCAATTGATATTGGTTTCGGCTTGGTATTTTATACGTTGTTCAGAAATGCCGCCCAAAAATGTTCCCAGAGTTTTTGTGAGTCCTGGCTATTTTTTGGTTCTTATCGGGCGTTGACTTTCCTTCACGGTGATCAGGATCTGCTAGAGATAGTATAGTTATTTGAAGGGGTCGAGCGTGTCTTCTGAGTATTGGGAACTCCTGAAGTTGTTAGAGTGCATGCCGTTTTGCATCTGTTCGAAGGTCCAGTCCTGGGTGAATAGGAGTGGTTCACCCCGCCATCACTGTAAGTTGGGATGATGTGGGATGACTTTAAAGATGTCTTCATCCAGAGATCATGGAGCGAGTCCTCCATTTTTTGGAGCATCACTTTTGAGAAGATGGTGCATTAGGTTTTTTAGTTGGGTTGGTCTCCGGAACGTAGACGGTTGGCAATCCACCATATCCAGTTGCTCGGGAAGGTTTCCCATCTGACGAACAGAGTGTTTCAGATGGATCTGTTTTCAAAGAGTCCTCAGCAGTGGCTTTGACTTTCAGTTCGTCGGACCGTCTAATGGTGTACTGTCAGTATAGACATTTAGGGTATACAAAGACGTCATGCCACACCCCTTCAATGACGTGTCATCATTGCAGTTGTCTGGATCATCTAGATAAGTTTTGCAGGAAGTGTTTCTTGAAGAGAACGTTGTGACCAGAGAATGTCAGTGACTCACTATGAGGCAGGAGGTGCTTCAGCCATCAGAGCCCCAGCCACAGGTCTCGGGGTGAAGCTCGCGCACAGTCAGGAGTTCACGGGGGGTGTGAAGCCTCAGTTCGGGTTTTGTTTTCGGTGTTGGAAACAAAGTATTAAAGGTTCTTCCACTCCCGTTCTTCCACTGTTAATGTTTTTGTGTTGTCGTTGGTTCATAGTGTCGTCGTGAAATTGGGATGAGTATGTTCATTTGTAATCCAATCTGTCTCGTTTTTTTGATTATGGTGTTTCAGATCATGCAATTTTCTTAAAGGTGTGTTTGGATCTTCCGTGAGTTGATGTCTGTTTGACTGGGTTTTATTGGAGATGTAAGTGTCTTTGGGAGAAACGACGTTATGAGAATGCTTGGGTTCACTTTGTGGGTTAAGTCTTCCCAGAGTTTTCTTTTTTCCCTAGTGTTCGGGGGTTTGGTATAGGTCCAGAATTCCAAGATTTAGTGGATGCTTTGTTTTTCTCAGGCTGTAATGGTTAGTTTTGGAGTTCCCGTGTTGCCCCCCTCCCGAGGTGGTATGTTTGAGTGTTAGAAGTTTTCACATTAGTGAATTCTTGTGGTGGGTAGAACCCTCTCGTGTTCTTTCCTCAACTTTTGGTAGTGATTATACTTTTTTTGGTCGGGTGTGACAGGTGTTGGTAATAGTCACCCTGAGCCTCTCGATTTCTTCTAAGTTTCATCTGGTCGTGGGCTTATGTTGTGTCAACTGTTGGCTTGGTGACTTTCTCGGGGCAGAAAGTGTCTATGGTGGGGAGAATTGTCACACCCCAACCACGGAAACAAGTTATTTTATTCTTTTATCGGTCTCGCATTCTTTGGATGAGGTTTTTTGGGTCCATGTTTGAACTTTTACATAGTTTGATTTTTTTGGCGTGTCTCAAGCCGGTGCGCGGTCACCGCACCGCTCGCAGGGACCGTGCGTTCGGTCCTGAAGAGTGCACGGTTGGCCGATTATTATCAATATTCAAAATGAAATGAATTAATCTTTCATTTTAAATACCATTTAGTTTATATTAGTACTATTTTATTTTTATTAATATTTATTAATTTTATCATATTATTTTTTTATTAATAATAACAATATTATTAATATTGAGAAATAATTTTATTTTTATTCTAGTGTTGCTATTATTATTATCATTATGTGTTGGTTATTATTATTATTATCATTATTATTATTTCTATCATTGTTGTATTATTATTATTATTATTATTATTATTTTAACTTTTATTATTCTTATTAAATTTATATTAGTATTATTTTACTTTTTTTGTGTTTTTTTGTCATTATTAATATTATTTTAAGAGGGTTTTAACCTTTTTTTCTCTCTTACCCGCCACTAAACCGTTTTTTAATCCCTCCCACTCATCTCTTCTTCCCCCCTATTCTCAATCACACACCTCCTTTCCCACCCTTTTTCAATCATGCCACCTTTTTTTTCTTTTCTTTTTTTCCAACCCTACCACGCATCTCCCTTCTCCCCCCTATTCCCAATCACGCATCTTTCCTCTCCCCCCGCCCCCGCGGTTCCCAATCATGCACACCCTTCGCTCCCCTCTATTTCCAATCATGGACACCTATTCCCTCCCCCGTATTTCCAGCGCACCTCTCCAATTTCCCCTATTTGAAGCGTCACACCTCCACCCTCATGACCTCCCCCATTTGGCATGATGTGTTTCCACGGCCTGACCTCTGAACAATGCCATGGCCAGAGCTTATCAAGGTCGTAGCCTCCTCTTGACGGTGACCTGCAGCAGGCACACATGAGCCCTCGATTGAGTTTTTGTGTCGTGTGAACCCCTTCCTCAGATCTCCCTCATTCCTTGGTCTTTCTTCCGAATTCTTTATGTTACTCCAATGACTCAGTGAGGTACAGTCCTTAGAACCCTTTTCTTTCATCACATTGACGATTCATTTCTATTTTGGTACTCGGTTTGGATTTAATTGAAACCCTTCAGTTGGGATATCATGAAATTGTTGTGTTCTTTCATGAATAGGGTATGCAAAGACCTCCTTAGGTCTTGTTCTTGCGTGTTCCAACATCCTCCGCCGAAGGCGAAGCAGATTAACTCCATTTCGGTCCGCCGCCGACATCCATGGTATAGTTTTATGCCCGTTGTTTGGTTTTGCATATTTGTTATGCCCTTAATTAGTCTGCTATAGTGTTTTTGAGTATTTTCGAAGTTGTTAAAAATATGTTTTGAGTTAGTTCCTAGTTTACGTCTTCTTGCGTCTGCGATGATTTTTTTGTTTAAGTGGATAATATTAATTTGACGATTATTAAAATGTAATTCGCATCGCTATGGTTTTCTCGTCAATATTTTTGTGATTCTTCAGAATTGATAAATTGATTAAAAATTGTTCATTAGCATGATTCATTGATTATGTTTATGTGTTTATGCACTTGGGGTGTTGATAAATTGTGATACGAGGTTTTAAAATAAATTGATACGATTTTGGGGGTGTTGCCCTTAGTTTTATTTTAAAAAAGTTAAAGTGTGATTTGGGTTTTACTTATGAACGTTGTGATTTTTTTAGGGTTCGTTTTTGATTTGCAACAAGATTGATTTGTTTGGAATAATGTTATTTTAGGGATTTGTGGTGTTCTGTGTCTCGGGGATCTATCGTAGGGAGTTGGGGTTGGTTTCGAAGGTGCGGACGCATATTCCCAGGTATGAATATGTATAGATATATATATCTTCTATGTGAAAGTTCCCTCATGGCGTGGGGAACACGTGAATCGGTTTAAGGATATATATATGTATATATACATTTGGAAGTGCGATCGTGCGAGCGAGTTTCAGCTTGAGTTAGAAAGCTTGACGTGACCTTTGTTCGAGGTAGGTGTTTCCAAACATTTCCCTTTTAGATTCAAACCTTGATCACTTGAATATTTTCAAATAATCCTTTATATCGTTTTTATCTCTATAGTATTTATGAAGACCATCTGGCTTAGTTATATTGCTGTTTTAAATTTCTAAAAGTGGATTTTGATGTTGGTTTATATGAAATGCATAGGTTCTTGGTAAAGTTAAATCAATTGCTTTGTGATGTGTTTGATTCCAATTGATAGTGATTGTGTTTTGGAAATGTAAAAATTTCTTTGGTGTGTTTTTTTAACAAAAAGATGAACCATTACGTTTTTTTAGAAAAGATTTCGAAATGGTGGTTGGTTTGAAAGATGCATTTGTTTTTATAAAGTGTTTTGAATGAATTTGAGTTTGGTTTCAATCCTAAAGACTTTTATTAAAGATGGTTTTTATGGCGATTATTCTAAAAACTAAATGTGCTATTGGATGTTGGCACATCCATGGGAGCAGTAGGTGCTCCCATGGATGTGCCTCCAAATGAAGATGACACATTAAAGCGATGTTTTCTTAAAACTAGGTTTCAGAGAAAATAATGTGTCGTTTCAAAGGGAATTGAAAGAAGCTGGCCCGGTTGGCTTTTGGTGTGAGTTAGATGGTTGTTTTTCTTAAAGGATCTTTTGTCTCGTCCAACTCAATTGTAATATTTGTGTTGACTCTTTGAAAAGAATGCGTTTGCACTGACTCTTGGACAAAATGTGTGTGCCCGATTGACAACTAAACTCGTTCACGAAATGTTTTGAAACGGCGCATGCTGTGAAGGCCCGGTTGGCACCTTCATGAATTTAAAATAATTTCATATAAACATATTTGTGGGTATCTAAATAGGGGGACATCCCTTCGAGGATTGTCATGTAGTGGTGTCTGTGTAAGGGGATGGAAAGTGAGGTGAGATGAGTCACGCATTCGAGGGCCTCCCACTTACACAGTATTATTAAAATCACCATGGGATCCTGGGTGTCTTTTAGATAATCGACTGATGGTTGATGGATAACACCGATTAGACGGGTTAGTCCCCCCTTGGTAGGTAGGCCTTGTGGGGCGTGCCACTGGTTGGATATTAGGGCGGCCAACTGGTTATTGAATGTGGAGTACCATGCCGGCAGGTAGTCTGAACCCGAGTACGTCCAGGGGTTTTCTAGGGATGTTTAGGATCACCCATGGTTATTTCTTATATCTGCTTGTTATCTTTTACTTGCACTTGGTATCCAACATTTATTTATTACATGTTGTTATTTTTCAAAAATGTGATAAACATGAATTATAAATTTCCGTTTTCAAGAAATGCATTGTTTTGGGGAAAACAGGTTATGGAGTGTGTTGGTTTTTGTGATGGTAAAATGGGATCCTTTTTTCCTTTAAAATATTAAAACCCTATTTTCAATCTGGTATGTGAAAACTAGTGTTTTGGGATTGTTTCTGAAAAGTGGTTTTGGATGGATTCTATTGTTTAATTTGGCATCCCTACTAAGAATTTTTAATGCTCACGCCTATTTTATCTTTTCAATCACAGGTTTCACTTGTTCAAGTTTTCTTGGATGAGTTGCTCATTTTAGGAGAAATGCTGGCCTTGGTTAGTAGGTGACCGAAGTCTCACATGGAGGTAAGTCTATTGTTTGGTTTTAGTTTTTTTCCGCTGCTTAATTTATTTTCTATTGGGCCAAATCGTTCCCACCTGTTTACTTTTGATGCCCGACACTAGTTGCCAGCCCATGGGGATCGGGAATGCCCTTCGGGCCATGTCGCGGATCGGCTCGGGTGACCAGTTCAGGGTCGACCCGGTTTGGTTCGTGGCACAATATATTATTTCCCGATATTGACAAAATCAATGATTTATCAAAACATTTTCATAACCATTCAAAACATTTAATAAACAGATTTTTGAATCATTGTGTCTCATACAAAATTGAATATTTTAAAGGAATTATAATTTTAAAACATTAATTTATAGAAAAATAAATCCTTAAAATATTTGGAAAACATGGAAAATTACTGATAAATATTTAGAATAATAAATCTTCAAAACATTTAAAATTATTTTTTAGTTAAAGATTCTTTTACCACTTGAGAAAATACTTGAATAAAAATAATGGTCGAATAACATTAAACAAATCTTATAATGACTTGAGAATAAGGGGATTCATGATATAATATGTGAAAGGGTAGTATATACACCATATGGAAGTGAATTGGTGTATAACAAAAAATAAGTCTCAATGGAACAGAAATTTAGATAATGTCTCTTTCAAAGATCGTATTGGTTGATTTAGGATAAATCATTGACATAATTATGTGAGAAAAATAATAATAATAACTACATATGTGGATATTAGGTGTAAAAAAATCATATTTCATTCACACATATTCATAGAATGATATAATCATGAAGTAGAAGTTTAACCCAAAGAATTGAAATTCGGTTAAGAAGTTCTCTTACATAAATTCGACAGCCTAACAACATCACATTAAAATTCAGAAAATGAGTTGATGAGATATATAAAAGCCTCTAATCACATGGAAATAAAATTTATAGAAATAAGGATATATATTAATGTATCCCAAAATCTGAAAATGGAGATTAAAAGACATAACATAAAATAAGTCTTTGACAAAATTATGAGGGGGAAAGGTTCCCATACCGATTTGGTAACTTCTGAAGCATATAACCCATGAAGGAAGAATAATACAATGAAGATGTAAATACCCATCAATTAAATTATTTTAAAAAAATTTAGTCAATGTTAGTAAATACACCAAAAAATATTAAATAGTGTGAAATGTGGCATGAATCTCATGGGAATGAAAAGGTGAGA
Source organism: Viscum album (assembly GCA_963277665.1). NCBI lineage: Eukaryota > Viridiplantae > Streptophyta > Magnoliopsida > Santalales > Viscaceae > Viscum > Viscum album. The sequence continues at coordinate 477,034,089 of OY728128.1, forward strand.
TGAAAACCCCATACCTCCAGTTCGATTTGCCTTGTATGTTGCATGTTCTTCCTGAATAATAAACATAAGATAATTTATACCTTAATAAGAACCTTTTTAAAGTTTATTATTCCTTTTATATCCCAAATTACATTTCTATAACAATTACATAATTATTTGAGTTCATATCAGAGATTTTGTTGATATTCAAACTTGAGTAAAAAATTAACTTGTTATAATTACAAATTGTCCATGTGGTAAAAATTACATTATCTCCCAATTTTTTTTCATGATTTAGAAAACATATATATAATATATATATATATATATTATATATTTATTTTTGAATATTCCATATCATTTGGATATATGAAAAAAAACCCACCATTCATTGAGACGGTATGTCGTACGTACGTATGAACTCTAATTTCATTTCAATTTTGTCATTTTTCAAGGAATGAAAACCAATTGATACATGTTTATATTATTAATCCTATATAATATTATATTATATATATATTTTAAAAAATTTCATTGACTTCGTCCTTTATATGTTCATTTGTATGTAATGGAAGAGTCATATCACATTTTGTTGGAGATTGTCATCTCTTTCTCAAATGAAATTATTGTATATATAATACATGAAATAATAAAGGTATTTTACAAAAGATAATTAAAGATGTATATAGATAAAATAAATATCATAAATATAATATATAATTACAGTTACATCATTATGTCCACTATGAGAGGGGGTTGGAGAAAATTGAACTGTCATCGTTTCATGAGGTATTAGTTCGTCATCCATAAAAATAATATGTTTTTTACGCATTTGACAAAGGTGTGTGTAATTGTAGTTATAATACATAACATTACATCAACCTAGTATATTTCATATACTGGTGTTTTTATTTAATCAAATAATAATAAGAGCATAGGGAGATAAGAAGTTAAATAAAAGAAGGTAATTTGAGGGAAGAAGTTACCATTAAATCGGGTAACTCACTTTTGATTGAATCAAAAGGCAATATTGATGTGACTTATACCAAAGTTAATGATCCCAAGAAGAATATAGGGATGTTTGGAGCTTATTTTGGAAGATTTTGGATTAGTAAAGGGGATTGAGACGTGTGAGTAATGGGTTAGATGTGGTGTCCTTTTATAAGAGGGAGGAGGGGCTCTTTAGGAATGTTGGAATGTGTTATTTTATTATAAAATGATTATTAGTTCCAGAAGGTCCAAAACTAATTAAATTTAAACATAAGTTGAATATAAGTCGAAATAAAATCATCCAATAATAATTGGAAATGTTTTTGGATATTTTTTATGCTTATTTTTATTTATCTTTTTCATAACTTATTTAACATTAACCATGTCTTCTTCTATATTTATACTATATGTTTAATATATTTTTTATAAGATTCCAAGAAACCCAAAAAGGATCCTTAATGATAGTTTTAACATCATAAATTTCATTAGGTCAAATATTAGATATTTAGGACTATTGTATTATTTAATATAATATTAACTGATTTTAAAACTCATTTATGTCACTTTTTAAAATATTCATATCATAACTTATTAAAAAATATAAAACAAAATTATGTTTTTGAAAAAACATCATTAATTTAAATATGACATGTCATAAAATCTCTAAAATTCGTGGATGGAATAAAAGGTTTCAAATTAAATTTATTTTAATATTTTTAATATAATTCTTTTAAAACATTCATTAATAAGGAAATTATTATATCCTCATTGTGTCATAGATAAATTTATTTATTTTGTGGATTTAAATTATAAATAAAATATCATGATGTAGGAAATATTTTTATCTTCATAATAAATTTTTATATTAAAAAATATCTATTATATATACCCACATTAAAATTGTCTTAGATAAACAATGCTTGTTTATGATATTTGTATTTTTACATTATATAGAATTTCATTAAAGTCATTATTTTACCATAATGACTTTCAAAGGCCAAAATTTCTACCCAGGGATTTTATTGGATTCCCATGACTGAACCAATACGGTTAGGATAAGTTTTAAAGTAATTTTTTATTATTATAATATTATATTTACCTTGAATTAATCTATTTACCTTTAACCATGATAAATAAACATCAAAAGTTCCTATTCACCAAAAATTATTTTCATCTGATTGAACCAAATTTTACACAGTGATTATGACCATGTATGTTGTATTTTTGAAATTTTATTTGCATATGTGGTAAAATTACATTTAAATGAAATAGTCCATTTTTTAACTTCTAGGCAGTGTTTTTACTATTCATTAAAAATTGAGCGTTTCCAGAAAAAATCTCAAAATTCACCCAAAGATAATTTTGATATTCCAAATTCAAAAAATATTTATATTTTACCAAAATAATAACATAGATGTTTCATTAATTGATTTGAAATTACTTTCCATTGTCAAAACAAAGAAGCGTGTTTTTATGAAATAATAACTATCAAAAGATTGACACTTATTTATGTACAATTTCAAAGTGAAATTACTTTCAATGACCAAAATTGATGTAATTGGTAAAAATATAATCTAATTATAATTTTTAAAAATAAAAATAATAGTCATTCTATCAATATAAATAAATTAGAATAATCGGTAGTTTTCATTTAAATGTAGTATTTTTCACTATTCATTTAAAAAATTTAATTTATTAGAAAAATCCAAAAAATTTCATCCAAATTAAATTTTTATGTGCCGATTCTAAAAAAATAATTTTTTTCAAATAGAATATATATTAATGTGACCAAACTAAATTTAAAATGGTTCTCCATCAAAAGGCAGTAAATCAACTATTTAAAATATATTACAGTATGTATGCTTAAAATAAGATTCATTCACATTTTAAGCATATAACATTTACGGTAAAATAAATAAACATTTAAAAAACATGTGTAATCATATTGTAGTTTTTTCTGTTAATTGATGCCAATACAACAACTATAGATTAAATACCATTTAAAATAATAATAATATTTTAATAAATTTAAGTATAACTCAATGTTGGGTGCATCCTAAGATTTCAAAGAAACTCGTTGTTTCGTATTGCATGTGCCATCAAATACATCATCCCATTTGAAGTTAAATTAATATTTAATTCAAAACAATTAATAAATATGAAAATTTAATATTATTTATTTACATGGGATGTTACACATTAAATTATTTTGAAAATAGAGTCATGGAAAATATAGAATTGAATTAAATATCATAGAAAAGGGATATGGTTATTCAAAAAGAAAACCAAAAATTTGAACATTTTCACTAATGACTCATGGAAAAAATGATCAAATTTTAATCACTTGATAATATACTTTTTAAAAAAATAGGAACAATAAGAGGTGGTCCAGAACAAATTTACCCATGTTTTTAGGGCCAACTGGTCACTTGTTGGGTAACTTGGGTTGCTAAATCCTTATAGACCTTAGAAGAAACCTACAAACAAGTATATTCTATGGATAGTTTTTTTCAGGGAAATGGAAAACATTCGGTTTATTTTAGATTGGTTTAATTATGAACTATGAAACCATTGTGAATTCATGTTATGATAATGGGTTGATCCAAGGATAGTATAAGGTATTTATTGGATGAATTTATTTGTAAATTATTTTAATTTCATTAACTTCAGAATGATTCATCCAACAAAATCAACATAACCTTCCTACACAATGGTTTAACTACATCACAATCACAATTCAATCACCTTTACACATGTAGGATAATTTTCATGAGCACTCCTAGTAAATATATCTTATTAGAATATGAAATGTGTAGAGAATAAATTCTATAAGGAAGAGGAAGAGACAAATAATTGAATAAAAAACTCAAATAAATGAAATTTGTAAAAAATTATTGAGTGAGAAATAATATCAAATCCCTCCTTATACTACTCCATTATATCAAACCTTAATAGGGTTATCCATACATAAATAGTATGATCTCAATGGAAGTATAAAGTAGACTCGTGAAGGTGGAATTGAAGAAGTGAAAACAATAAACTAACGATCACTTCAACATTGTGTGAATAATTTCCCAAGGTTTTGTGTGAATATGTTCACACAATGAATAAAAAGTATCAACGTGATATAAAGCAGAATAGAAGAATTGTATAAGAATAACTTTTATTATGAAACTATTTTTTATTGAACAACATAGAATTGGTAAATGAATTTTCATCATTAAACTCGAAGAAAAAAAATAAAATGAAATCTGTAGAGGATGATTATAGAACACTTCCATAGAAACTGCATTAATTAAGAAATGAAATTGGGTTGGAATGTGTCCTCAATATTCAAAGTTTATACAATTAATTGTGGTAGGCCTAGGTGGGTAGAATGTTAATGGATAGAATAATTTTCCACCCTTGAACAAAAGTGGATGTTGATATGAATCCACCAATTTGAGGCCCCAAAATTAAATTGTTGTTTGAAAAATTAGGGTGGGAAATAAAAGAATAAAATTAATTCATTGATATTACTAGATAGCCTAAAAAATTTTAGCCCAGTTAGATTTTTTAGATATGATTATAATGGTGGTGTATTTTTTTGGGCTTCATATTCATGACTAGAATTTAATCTTGAACATTGGCCACATAAAGCTCATATAAATATCAGAATGAGCTCTTTCAACTATTGAATTTAATGTTCCACATGATTTCCTCTAACTATAATTCAAATTATATCTTAATTGGAATTGGATCATGGCTACTACAATGATATTTTGGGGCTACTATCATGTCCACTTAGCAAAGAATATCTCGGGTTGATTTCCCATTATACTATCCTCCCAATATGAATATTCAATTTCTCCAGAATTATTAATTTTTACAAATAAAATTAGAAAACTTAGAATGAAATATAAAATTAAAATCAATAGAATTGGGTGTTTTCTGAGGTGTTCAAAAATGTACCTTGTAATAGTGAATTTAATGATTGAATTGCAATCAAAATGTAAAATATTTTTTAATTTTAAAAAAGAGCAAAAAATAGTGCTTACGAATAATGTATTGCATGAAAATAATATACATTAAAAGAGAATATTAACCTCTTCCAACGGCCAATCAAGGGGTGAAATAGTATAAATATATAAAAATGGTGAAAATAACTAGTGGATATCAAAATACATCAGGGTATTGAGAGAATATATGTATAATTTACACCTATGTATCATCTAAATATAAAAAATAATGACGTATTATTGATATTGAAAAAAAAACAGTTTTTATTACTCCAACATTCCATGAATACACTTACACCCCTTTTATGAACTCACTCCCTATCAAAATGGTTTTCTTCTGAAATATGGTTTTAGAACTGATTAGTGGAAATACAAGAAACCCAAAATCTATGAATTGGTTAGGATAATAAAAATGGGTTAGTATTAAAGGTAGATCCATGTGAAATTTTGGGAGGGGTAATGGAGAAGTCCTTTTATATGTGATGTTTGAGTGTCATTTAAAAAAAATACTAATTTGTTAATATATTAAATTGTAATGTTATCAATGAAAATGTATATATTAAAGTAAATAATTGAAAAATATCAGAGTTAAATTATCATTCCCTCATAGACCTAATTGAAGAAAATTTATTTTGATATTTTATGTATTTACACATAGTTGGACTCCTTTACATTATTTTTTTCATTAACATGCTCACTCATTTTTAATCTATGTTAATTATTTATATCCTATGAAATAAAATATAGAATCATTCCAAATTTGGATGATCCAATTTAATATTTTGACTCCATTTAAACTTATTCATTTTATAATAATTTGAAATTTAATTTTTAAATGAATAAATGATAAACGTAGAAAAAACTTTTTTTATTGAATTAAATTTTTTTAAAAATTAAACAAACTTAATCAAATTTCATAGCAACTACAAATAAAACAGAGGTTATTATTTTAGTATATATATTAAAAATTTACAATAATTTTATTATTTTTAATTATTCAATTAAAATATTATTATAAATATAAAAATAATTATAAAACCAGTCGTGTAAAAATATCACATTTTAAATATGAAATGATTTTAAAAATAAATTATAGAATATAATTATTTATATTCCATCGATTAAATATTATCATTACTCAAAAATTATAATCATTATTGGGATCTTATTAATGTATCAAAACATTACTTTTTAATAATAACATTTTTTAACTGGATTGAGGCTCGAAGGAAACTTTATTAAAGTAATAAAAAAATAAGGGAAACCAAAAAAGTAGGAAACAAAAAACCCAATAGCGTCAAGAAAGAGTAGAAACAACCATTAACCTATTCATGAGTGACTCCTCATATTGTGATGTTGGATGTGTCTTACCCTACCTTGAGGAAGTAGAGCCATCCTCCAAGTCTTATCTTGCATCCACAAGCCTTCGATATCATCTAATGAATCATCCATAGCATCCTCCTTCGTAATATCAGCTCTATAATCATTACTTATACCATCAACCATATTTTTTAATAATAATAATAATATGTAATGAATAAACCCAAATATTTTTATAATAAAATATTCTAAATAAATATTATGTTTTTCTTTCACTCCAATGTTATTAATTACATGTGATTTTTATTATTTTAAAATTAAAATATACACTATAAATATTGTAATATAAATACATATACATTCTCTATATATCTATAAATTATATATCCAACCACCATATGTGAATCAGTCATAATTAATTTCTTAATATTCCATTACAAACATCACTATAATTATTATACCTATTCATTTACATATTTCTGAACATTCCTATAAAATTTATACTAATTTTACTTCTTTCAACAAATTTTATCAGTGGTTGGATATTCAACATAAACCACTAGAATAAAAATTTTATGATTTAGGATTTAATATTTAATTATGGATTTATTCCAGGTCTAGTTTTCTTAATGGTTTTTTATATTTTGTGATAATATTTAATCTCAATAAAATATTTAATTGTTTACCTTATTTTATTATTTAATGTTAAAAATGATATTGATTATAGTATTTATTTAGAGATCAGTACGTAAAAAAATAATCTTCTATAAAAACGTTATGTATTTTAATAACTAATTTTACAAAACATCCTAAATCATTTTGAATATAATTTTATTTTATCGCATTTAATTAAATTAAATAAAACTATTTATATTACTCTTTTCCAGCAATCCTAAATCAATTTTCAAATATTATCTAATATTTTCTTTGTATATTGATTAAAATATTCTTTTATTTCATATCATTTAAATTCTCTATGTCCAATGAATTATCATACTAGAAAATTAGAGAGTATATTCTCTTAAAAAATATTTACAATATTGAAAAAAAATTTATGGGTAAATATCATGTATTTTCTCCACTATGAATACTCAAAAGAAAAATTTCTAACCGTCATATCATATATATTTTTATATGATATTAATTTTTTTGAATGAATAATTCATTAAAAAATTATTGGTAGTCGAATAATATTCCCTATATTATAATAAATATCTTCTCATATAATATAAGAATAATAATATGAAAATAAAAATCATTATCAAATAAAACAGTAAATATCAATTAAAAATATTCCATGTTCCAATAATTTTTTTCATTTATTAAAAATAGTCTAAAATATCGATAAATCCTTAAATTGATTTTGGTTTCACATATATAGATATATCAAAATATTAAAAATAGGTAATATTATAATATATCATTTTAAACATCAATAATTGATTAACATAACACCACTAACTAATATAGGAATTATATAAATTTCATAATTCACAAAAAATTATTCAGAATTTTTCATTTTTATTTAAATATTTACTTCCTTCCAGAAAAATATAGGTTTCTGTAACCTTTTATGGAAATTAGAAGAAAATTTATGTTACACTCTAAAAAGAATTTCCACTTCTTAATCAAAATTTTTCATCCTTAATGTATAATTATTACTGCATAACCTAGACATCTCTTACTATAGTTCATGTTTTATAATCACTTTTAATAAATGGAATAACATTTTGGAAATAATTCTTATTATAGAAAAATTATTAATGATAATAATTGAATTAATTATATAACCGTATATTCCATAAGAAATATATATTTTTAAGTACCTAACACATACAATAAATTTTATATATAGGTATGGATACAAAAATCCCTTAGTCATTTAACATATTATATATCGAGTAAATCATTATATGATTCTATGAAGTATAATGATACACTTATTTCCAAAATACATTCTAAAAAAAATAATGTTACTTCACCTAAAACTTATATTTTTTTGGAACATATATTAAGTTGTCTCACTATCAATTTCCTTAAATTAACTGTCTTAATTTCTCAACGGTTATACTCAATATTTTGATTGATGATAATAATAAATTTTTTTCTACAAAAGAATCATTTTAATTATGAGAGTCTGTTTTACATTAAATTAATATGATATTTTATTAATTATGATCCCTATAAATTGATGACCCCTTAAAATCAATTTTAACCATTCAGGTGAAAAGATATATATTTTTCCATGAAATATACAGGTTGTGTACATGAATAATCAAATAGTAAATCTACTAAAAAATTATGTTAAGTATACCATATATGAATCTGGAATATTTTTATGATTACAATTTTTCAAATACACCGAATGGACTTTCTCAATTGGAGAGATATATGATCCTAACTGATATGGTATCCCTATAGATTATAACCTAAATATTACATTATGAAAAAGGTAACTAATACTATGTATACCAATATTAAATAATTTACTAAAAAAATATATTCTATATAAATACAATTTTTCATGGATGACCCAATTAGATAATCAAGGTGCTGAGAAGTGTAACGTTAGAAGGAATCTAACAAATAACATTTTAAAGATAATTAATCACCCCATATTATTTTTTATCATCCACTTACACATTTGAATCCTTCTTATTATGTAATTTAGAATGCACATTCCATCCACCATAGAAATATTTTCTGATAACAACGAGGAAAATATATTTACCTAATTCAAGGAAATTATCTGTAATCAAAATTTAAATATTTTTACCACTATACATCCTAAATCTATCCGAATAATTTTTTTTGAAAAACTTCATTGTAAAGTATTATATTAATAAATACTCATAAATCTCAATAAGAGTAATCATATAGTGATAGATAAACAACCAACATGTTTTTAATAAAGAATAAGAATCTTTGCTAGTGAGTAGTCCAACTAAAAGACCCTCTACAAATTGATACATTACTCAAGATAGAATTAAATTAAATGAAAATTATAAAACATGTAATGTATGTATCAAATAAAAATAAAAAATTCAATCTTATACACTAATACAATTCAATGTCTAGTTATAAAAAAACTAAATCAATTTTTATATCAGGAATATAACTCTATAGATTCATGTTTGATAGTTTAGATGACGTTCAACTCAGTATACTAAATCCCAAATAAAAAATAATAATATATTCCTATATACATATTAATAAATTAAATATTAAATATATAAATCACATGTATATATATGAATGGAATAAATATTTATTCATAAATTAAAATGTAAATTAAAAAACATTAAATGGAAGGCACAAATAAACATGAATAATTATCTGTCACTGAATATGAAATATTCATAATATCATTCAATGATTTTAATATGACCTTCATTATATTTAAATTATGTGATATTTTATGAGAACCATTTGTATTAAATAATATAAAATTAGAAATTTATGTAAATAATAACTATAAATTAAATATATCACAATAAATATTATTTAATCTAATGATAACATAAATAACCGTAATGAATTTCTGAATGGATTAAATATTTTCCAAATATGGGCAGTATATATATTATCATTATATTTAGGATATATTCATAAATAAATATAATCATGTTCCCATAAATTACTTTTTAATTTATAATCACTTTAGTAATGATTTAACATGTTAATCAATTTGAAACCAATTCCAAATACAACAAAACATAATTGTTTTATTCCCATCAAATTTGGTGTGGTTTCACTATTCCTGCACACGTGATGGACATAATAATTACAATAAAAAATGGTCTAATTAATAAAATTTCTAAATATCTAGAACAACATTATAGATTTCACCACTCTTACAAATCTTTTAATAGTTAAGGAAATTCTTTTTTAGATCAACATTTTATAGAGAGTATCCAATTTAGTTCACATATGAGTAAACTAGATACCCAAATTTAATAAAATCTTGAAATTTATATGGACTATTAAAATAATTTTTAGGACCCAATATAGCCTAAAACATGACAACTACAATCAATATTGAATTAATGAAATTTTCTTTATGGTCAAAACATACAAAACTTTTCAAATGTACTATATAACCCATTATGTGGTCACCTATATATGTAAAAATATTTTATTTATTCTTCAAGACTAATCTATTATGGTGGATCATGTTCCATTAACTTGAGAAATATCATATCTTTCTGTAAGTGTTATATTTCATAGTTTGGAAAACAGATTATTTATAACACACTACAAAATATTTTTATGATATCATACCCATCATATAAAGGTCATAATTATTTTATTTATAGAATATTATGATGACACACAATACCACATCTTTGATAGAACAATGTCTTTTTCTACTAGTTAAAGAGTCTAAATTCCCATTTTTAGAAGGATCATGTCCTGTTAATGAATACTAATTAATAGAAATGGGGGTTTTCACTCACCCTTTTCAGGGAATCATTAATAAATGATTTTCTAATTTATAAATTCAATAAAAATTATCAAAATTGGGAAAAAATTTAGAAATACCATTGTGTGATTCCAATTGGATGTCTAATAAAAGAAAAATATTATAAGAACAAGGAAAAATCCAATGAATCACATAATCTATTTATATATTTCAAATAAAATATGAATAATGAAATATATGTTCTACTATCCTCTAGCCAATCTATCTCATTTGGATCGATGAAATTATTACACATTAAGATCACTATGAATAATCCTATGGGCTTCTTTTATTGTAGGTATCCATGGATCGGGTGAATAACATGACAATTGGGTAGGAAATCCTTCATGATATGGTTTTCTAGAAGAAAAAGTTCAATTGAATGATTGAATTGATAGTTATGAATAATCATATATTTAATACGTTTTATATAGTATTTAGATACTATGGTACAAAAATCTACCCAAGAACATTAAATAAGCTTATACATGCTTCAAAAAAATTACAAAATTATGCCTAGATAGATTGTGAATTCAAAAAAAGCATAAATTTTTAATTTTTTAACATTCATCTGGAATAATCCCAATGAATTATTAACATTTAAAAAATAATTTCAAATTTAATATTATAATATATTGGTAAACAAAATTGAAAAATGTGGTAGAATATAGAGTCTTAACCATGGTTTGTCATACACCACGATAATACCCTTACATTTACACCATTTGAAGGTATTTCATACTATTTCATGGTGAAAATAATTTTAGATGGTTGTGCTATTTGGAACACCATGAAAATTCCATAATTTTAGTTCACATTCTAAATATTACATTCCCATAAATGACCCCAAACAACACCAGACTGCATCACTGTACTTCTAGATATAAAAAATTACTATATATGAATATACACAATGATGTAAATTCTCAAAATAGAATATTGTCAATGAAAACTAATCATAACCATTACAATAATCTGTTGTAAAATTGAAAAATAACCACGGGCTAAAGCCATATATGTATGAATTATATGAGTGGACATCTCTTATAGACAAGGTCCGTGTAGACCATGGGCCCTATTATAGTTGGAATAAGGTCCAATCAACAATCATGGTTTATAACTATAGACATAGGGCCTCCAAAGCCAGTTTTAGAGTATGGCCATAGTTAATTTATATACCGAATTCATGAACATGGTCATATCCTTTGAAATATTATAAACAATGGTGATATTTGTTCATTGGGAATACTTTATATTAAATAAATGAAGCTTATATTTATTAATAAATTACTATATGTATAAATTTATACATATTTATACATATATTCATATATATATATATCAGAGTCTATGTGTGAATTTATACTTTTATATGACTATAATTATAATACATAACAAATTAAAACTATACTATATATTTAACCCTTTGGCCATTTTCTACATGTAATGATTCAATATGTGTACATTAAATTTCTTATAACCAACCACTATGTTTACTATATCCATAGTCATTTCAAAAAATATCCCACAATATTAGGATTTTCCCATTCATATATTTATATATAGTGTATACTGACCATTTATTATCGTAAAATTTTGCTGTGAACATCCATTATTCACATTCAACGATGGACCTTAGAGTACCTATATCCATGGTATGGTTGGTTTTTAAAATTTTACTAAGGATTCAGTTTAATATTCAAGTTCTGATAAATATAAATAGCTTCATAGTATAATTAAATGTCCACTAATCACACATAAACATTCTTTTTAGTAGTTTTAATCAACCTTTTTTATCTTTAGAAATACATTTTTTTCAAAATTATAAATATCATCATTATTTACTTAATTTACCTCAATAAGCACTTATGAAAATGATGAATATATGATTGGAATCGTAATATACATCATTAATTATAAAACACATCAATATTGTTAGTAAAAATTTATGGTCATAAAAAACAATGGAAATAATAATATTCAAATGATGAATATTTAAACACATTTTCCCCATTAACTGAATCAAGTGTATTTTGTTATATTTTTCAAATAATTTCCAACTATCCACCGATTGAAATAAAAATAATGAAATTTTATCAATTTACATTTCTGAATAATTAATTTTTTTTGGAATCCCCAAACAGATTTATTAAACATATTAATAATGAAAACTCACATCATATACATGAACAACACCCATGAATCATTGATTCAATAATATTTCATGATTAGGATAACAAGAACAATGGGGGAAATGAATCTAAACATTATATTATTTCAAATTAAAATCAATCATGAGTTTATTGGTTTTTAAAACCTCATGTGTGAGAAAAATTTAAATAATTGGAAGAAAGGGTATATGAGGGAAAATGTGATTCAGACCAAAATGATAAGTGGCCAAAAATTAAAAAAACTCTAGTAACCCACAAAATATTGTTAACTGAAAAACACCATGTTGGAGCCTTCTCATCCGAGATCAAAATTTTAATATATTTTTAACTACATTTATTCCATTATAATGACTATTAATTTGATAATTATTAATACACATATAATGGTATCTATTTCATAGATTCCAAAAAACTAGAAATTTATGCATGATCTAGAGAAATAATTTGAACATCCACGTCATAGCCATCTAATAATTTTTAATCCAACTAAAACATCTATTGTACACCAACAATAGGGAAAAATTATAGAAAAGAATATAGGCTAAACAGATACAGAAAATGGAATTCCAACCAATTTAGTATTTATAGGGTTACCACAAAAAGTATCATTGTATCAAAATTTCTAAATTTCAAATTATATGGAATAGACTAAAAAATTTGGATAAATCTCTTGGAAAATTATCACTTTTCAGCACTGGTAAGATGAACATTGAAATATAAAACAGAAACATCCACATATGAAGACCATGTCATCTGAAAATAAATGTAAAATATGTATTACTCACCATAAAATTTCATAACTCAACACTACACCTTTATATAACACCCAAATTATTTATAAATGACCAACGCAACAAAAAATAGCATGTAAACATATATAAAATTAAATAAAATTAAATTTGAGACATCTTAATTGAACCAAATCCTTGAGAATCTAAACTAAAAAAATTCAAATGACCAATACAACAAGAAACAAAATACACCATCTTAGATGTCCCCAAAAATCAATTATCTTCTCCAAAAATAGTATAATGTAACCTGTACTATAGATTCTCATTGAATATAAAATGTTAGGTCAATGAATCACAAAATATAAAAAATAACTCAAAATAACTCATGATGTTTATATTGTGTATTTCACACATATTCCAATGTGAACTCCTCCAGGGAACTATATTGAAACAAAAAATTAATCAAGTGGTATGATTCACTAATAAAACACATTCCCTTGATGAACCTAAATTTCAACTATACACTCTATAAATAATGAAACCTCATCTGTATCATGATCATGATAATAAATTTCATGATACTAATAATTAAATACCGATGAAGGTGAAACACATGAATATATTCATGGAAAAAATATGTTTTTTGAAGGGGAGCCAATCCATATGCCTTCTCACTAACTTTCTGTAACATCATGAGTGTTTTAATTAAACAATGAGGAAACATAATTCCCTAACCAAACATGTACTACACATAATATGAATATGAATTCAAGAACACATCATCATAATAGATGAACTCCAAAGTCCCCCTCTTATAATACATTTTATAATTTGATGATCCCTTTGAACCTTCATTTTCTCAAGAATCACCATCACTATTTAAAATATGGTATACACCAAATTTAACCCATGGACTTATTAATTCATGGACATGATGTAAAATAATGAACAAATGTATGATAACCGACAAGATTCTTCAAATGGGACCATACATGTGGCAAAATGTTTGTTATTTATATAATTGAAGTCACTCAACATTCAATTATATTCCACTGGACGTCTAAAATTTGAATAAAAAAATTACATATCCCCCATTTTATGAAATTTTTTATATATGTACCTATCCCTATGAGGATGAAACAAGGCCCTAAGATAGAATTTAATGGTGAAAGGACACTACAGACCATCCCAATATAACATAGTTAAATGAGGACTATGATTAGAGATTGTTTTCCTCGGAATCAAGTGAAACTATATGATTTCAACCATGAAAAAAATTGCTATGGAATCTATGATACTAAAATAATTAATATCTCTGAAATGAGTCTACATCAGATATTGTTCTATAATCATCATGATAGTAATACAACCACATTATTATTAAGGTGGACTAGAAATAATACCCCTTGAAATATACTCCCATGTTAATATTGCAACATCCAATTGTTATTTAAACACACAGATAATATGAGTCTATATAATAAACTACCCCATTCCAAATTTTTTGACATGATATCAAATGCTAAGAACCCCCATCCATTTTCTCCAGATGTAACTCGATACATCATGATATATCTTAATGACACTTAGATGAACAACTATATATATTCTATTAAATTCATGATGGATCATCTCAAATACCACTATAAGGACACATATATTCCAATAAATCAATCGATAATTTTGTTAATCATCTAACCAACACATACGATTCTAATTGTAAATATTAAAATAATTCCAAATTTCCACTTTATGATCACCAAGCTATGATTTTTCGACATTGAATTATTATTTCATCTCCATCTAAAATTGGATACATATCCTAATAGATTCCCCTATATAGATATTTAATGTTATATGTTCCATATTCATTATACATACATATCCAAATTCATAAACACTACCACCAAAAACATCTTATATAGTGAATAAAAAAATAAAATACCCCTTCTCAGATTAATTGAAGATATATGTATCAAAATTATATAGTAATTCCATTGATATTAGTTGATAGAATTAAAATGATGTTGAAAGAATATATACCACTATTTTTTTGTGGTTATAGAACACCAATCATTATATAATGAGGTAATAAAACCACAAATTATAAGAAAACATCACTACTAAAACCACATGATCGTGGGTATACTATTTATGGACATTGGTATATAAGATTCATTACAGTAAGAGATCACAAAGTTTTCCCAATTTATCTTCTCTCTAGACTAACTCACCACCTATGAGAGGTCCGTGGAAAAATCATTGTCTTTCATGTATGGGTCCATCATTGGTATTTCCATTCTCCTCAACACAAGGGATTACGAAGACACATGAAAAATAGTCATTCCCACTACATGCATAGAAAATCATATTAATTTTTGGCTTGATCCTTTTCATAACTCCTATATTATTGATCATCTGGTTTAAAACTAATGAAACATCTTCATCCTGTGACATAATGTTGATTAATGGCATGGGCTTATTGCGGGCCATCAATGTACATCAAGATAAAGAAAACAATCTCTCTAAAACAAAAACCCCTCCATTGTGATTATTTCAATCAAATGATATTGTCTGTTATCATAAAATTACTAAGGATAAAAAAAGTAAGGACACTGTAACTACTCATGATTTTACAATACAATTCACTAGGAAATAATGAAAATGTTGTTTTCTTTATGCATACAAAACCTCAAATAATGTGCTCCAACTAATTAGATGAAGGTAATTATATATAATGACGAATAATAGAAAATATCATAAATAAGTGGATCTTAATTAATGGTAAATGCTTAAAAATATTGATTAAAACACTTAACGTTTTTTAAGGGCATATTTCAATAAATTTTGTTTTCTTTTTATTATTTATTTTCACTTAAATCTGAAAAATTATAAATTTTAAAAGGTTATTTTTATATAATTGGTTTTATTTATATATTAATAAAATTTAAATTACCATAAGATTATTCCTTGTGATTTTTTCAAAAATAACTCATTTTTAGTTGAATATTCAAATATATTATTTAAGAAAAATTATTATTTTTATAAACACATAACTATATAAGATATAATTTAATAATTAATTAATAATTTATTTTTTCCTAGATACATTAAATGGATAAAATTATTCTATTTAAATATTTTTACCATGTTAGTAATGAAATGATAACTTTTTAGAACATAGAAAACTGTCTATGACTATTTAAAAACAGATTAATAATTTGTTATAATTTGAAAAAAAAATTAATTTTCTTTTTATTTTATGTTATTTAATATCCTTAAAACATTGATTTTTTAACAATTAAAAATTTTATTTCATGTAAGTTAATAAATTTGATATTTTTTAGATACTGTGGAGAATTTCAGTTTTTACGTGTTTTATTTATTTTAAACCATTTTGATAGATACAAGGTTGACAATTTCATTTCATGATAGTGTATACTGTTTTTTAGTTCACCATGTCAATAAGTGAATGTTCAATGGTGTTACCAATAAAGTGAATATGGATGAGTCCATGGAATGGTGTATGATATCGGAAAGTATAAAAATAATATAATAAGAGATAGGTTGATGTTATCACAAAAATCAGAGAACCCAGAAAGGATTACATCATGAAATGTTCTTGGAGATGTCATTGAATTTTGATCACTGTGATATAATCAAAAAGAAATGGCTCTGATTTTTTTTTTGCGTGCATGATGATGCATGAAAATGGAGAAATGGAACATGACTCGTACAAATAAAATGTAGCTAAAAAATAGTAATTCTAAGCCATCATTGGAAAATATTGCAAAAGAATAACATTTATTCTTCTGAAAATTTTTAATGAAATTTATCAATAGTTTATGAAATCTGTCTATATAGGTGATTTGAGGCTTTCTCAGAAAAATATGATAATTAGAATGTTTTGTGGAAGTTATAAAATTTTATGAAAAATAATATTGTGTGATTTAATGATTTTTTCATTGAAAAGACATACTTGCATGAACTCGTGAAACATATTTGAATGGTTCTTAATGGTGGTGAGTTTCATGATAAATAAAATATCAAATCAATGGTTTTTATTGAACAATTATTTTTTAAAAAAATCATTAGTCATGTGGATGATTGATGAACAATGGTCTAAAAACAAATTTAAATTAGTTGTTAACCCCTTATTTGAAATATCCAGAATCAATAAATATGGAGAGTCTATAAATTTAAGATAGAGTTGTGAAATGGTAATTAATGTGAGAAGTAGTAAGGAAAACTTGGTTTATGTAAATATTATATTGTTATAAATTTGAGGAAGAATGTTTTTGAGAAATTTAAATTCTATCCGAACATATTTATAATGCAATTACATTTCTAAATAATGAATATGATTATATATGTTCATTTGAGTCTTGAATAAGTATTGAATGTTGTCTAAACATGCATCTTTATCTAATTATATTCAATTCTCAGGAATGTTAAATGTATCTTGAGGAATGAAAAGTTTCATTAAAATTAATGATTTTTTATGAAGTGATGAGTTTCATGAACATAAATGAGTTTTGTTAAAAAAAATTAAGAGTTTTATGAATGTGAATAATGGTAATTCAACCCAACTAAGAAGTATATAAAGTGATTAGAACTCACGATATATCATTCCAATGGAAGTCATTATTGCTTAATGAAAACCTCACCAGGGAAATTGAAGCTCCATTAATGGTAATGTTCATAGTTATTTTATATGATTATTATGTATATAAACAAGAACATATCATTTTAATAATCATAATACATTTTTTCCTTGCATTATATTAGGTGAAAATGAGATTTTCATCCAAAAGATGTGAGGAAATTGAGATGATAATGGTTGGGAACATTAGGTTCAAGTGAGGAAGACCTAAATCCTATAATGTTTATGATTCAAAAAATGACCCTCCATGGACATCATGTTCATCAATAACATGATTCTGACTACCCCAGACCAACCTTTAAAATTATTTGTGTTGGTGACCATCACTGAGTAGGAAAAAAAGTAAACAGGATGGATTAATATAGTGATCCAAAAAACATGAACATGCCTATAATCCCATTCAATTCTAGAAAAGTATGTAATACTAATATCAATAATGCATATACAATATCTATCCAACGTCAAATTATGAAAAAGGTACTAGAATTGATAAGGTGTTCAAATACCAAACCACACCAAATATACAATGAGTTCATCCATCTCATAAGGAGGGGAACACTATCAAATGAAACCTCACATAAAACACAATGGTCTTTCTAGCCCAACTATGATTTACCTACACCCAATCCTCTAGGTTCATCAAAAAAGATTAATTATCTTCATAAAACATGATAGACATTGAAAAATCAAACATATGTGGGAGTATAACAATAGCCAGCAGGGAAACCCAAAATTAATAAGATTAAAGAATCAATAGTTGTTAGATCATAATAGTAATATTGTTGTGAACCCAGATATATTCATAATATACAACCTTTTTCTAATGGTCTCAACCAAAACCGCCATCCAGAATTTATTTCTCATGGATTCAACATAACATTCATTTAGAGAGTACACACGATGCCTTCCATTCTATTTCTAGTGACACATATCCAAGTGGTTATCATTATTAGGTCATTACAAATAAGTACTCCATGTGTCTCATATGATAACATCATCCACATTGGGGATCACCCCCATGGCTACTGGGTGACACCACCAACCCTAGTAGATATGAATCCAAAATTTGGGATTGATTCTAAATTCTCTGAAGTCCTAGATATACAATAAAACCAACATATGAATGATAGTGGATCCCATCCTTTTCCCATTAAAGTATGAATGGAACTCAACCAAATAATGAACCCATAAAAGGGTTCACAACCCTATTCTTGGGATGTAATGGCACACAAATACATCATATGAAAGGATACAACTATTTATTCAACTAATCCAATTATATACTCAAGATAAAATGGTTTCTAAGATATATTTTATGATCTACACTATGTGTACCACAAAATACGGTCCTTCCCATGTCCATGATTGTGATCATCTTCCCATTCACTTTTACCTCATGTTATTCTCTTGAAAAAATGTATTTTTATCCGTCAGCTACATATTCCATGTGTCCAGGCCATGTCCAAGTACATGGATTTTCCCATGTACTCTACTTATAATTGTGAATCCCTAGAGAAATACATCAAACCACCCGCCTGGGTCACATGACATGTGGTAGAGACCAAACACAATATAATCGTTATATCTCCAACATAAACCTTATAACTATAGGTAGGCATCCCACCTGGTTTGTAACACTGGATTATAAATCATGCACTGCATAATTTACTAGATTTTATAGTCCATTTCTACATCTTTATGATTTATCGCAACCACCATTTACCTCACTAGGAATAATGGATAGTAGGTCCCCAACCCTCATCATCACATCAAATCAGAAACTAAACCATTATTTTATTAAAAAATAATTCATAATTTTCTATTTCCTTTGTGCCACATACTCACTTCACATCAATTGCACCATCGACCAAGTACCATATATTTGTTATTTATCTATTTCATTGAGTAATGGTTTCCAAATTATTAAATACCAATTAATCATCGAAACATGGGCCAAATAAATCTCTCTTCATGAATATTAAATCATATAGGGGAGATAACTAAAAACCATAAACATGGTGAATGAAAAGATGTTTTTTAAGTGATCCACTATCATAAAATAAATAAACGAAGAAGAATAATCAAGAATGAAAAAATAATTCAACCATAAAATAAAAATATACAATTAATGTGATAATCAAACCTTATTCCTAGAATTTATCAACATTAAAAAAGTTATTAATAGATATGGTGAATCCATAATAATAAAAAATCATGCCTAGAGTTTGAAACAATCGTAAGTGAATAATAATTTTTTGTTGAGATGTTGGAATGATAAACAATCTCCAATAGTGTAGCTCAGCCATGTGATATAGATCAGATCCTCTAATATTATGTCATTTACCAACATTTATCCAATATATATCCTCTAGTATTCTAGTGTTATGTAGCTAAAAACAAGACATATCAATAATGTGGTATTTATAGAGGGAATAATAATGTCATTTCACCAAGAAAAATAAAATAAATAAATAACTTATTTAAATATTTATAGCAACCCAATAAAATGTAAAAAACTCCCAAAATAGACAAAGGATATGTTATAAATAGGGTAACATATGAATTCTGAACCCAATGGTGGCCTTTTAATTTCGATATGTGCCCCCATTTAGAGGTTATGCAACATTTTCTGGAAAATATTGAACATGATATTAATATATGTAAAAATTTCTCAGTAATTTTTTTGGAATCATTAGACCATGGAATCATGAATATTCGTAACTCTTGGGTAAGAAAATGTTAGTAGATTTATTTTAAAGAATTAAATAGAAAACCCTAGACATTATATTATCCATACCTTGGGAATGTTAATCCTAAAATTGTGAAATAATACTACAAAATGTTGGTACTAATCTCAAATCTTGGACTACCACTCCAAGGTATTATAATGTTGATTCTCGTGATACCATCAACCAAACACCAAAGGAATCGATCACCCATGGAAGATCCTCTATAATCAATCCTCGATCTCCACTTAGTACTCATTAATGAAATTTATATCTAGGATGTCTACCCCACCCTATTCGATAACATGAAATTGTTCGTTGGAAGACATGCTCCTCTGGGACACGTGGATTATGTAATGAAAATGGTCTAACTACCATGTTAGGGACATGTTCTATGGAACCTCTCCAAATGTATGTAGTACATGGAAATGAACAATGAAACATAATTAATAATTTCCACCCTAAACAAATCTATATAATCCATGCCAATGTGATACCTTGAATAATACATGGTTTCCATATTTAAACTCCAAATGAATATTTAATCGGTTGTCATGTTATATATTATAGAAATATTCAGTCCTCATATGATACTAGATGATATTCTCATTATCTTTCATAGCTAACATCAACACTATCTCCATGAGTGATGAATCACATTGATTAGTCCAATAATGTGTTTCCCCATCAATTCATCAGTACAACTCCTTGAACAGTGCCACCCTAATGGTTGAATGCTATCTATTTTATTATCAAATCACTAACAGGGGTAGATGATCCTCCCATATACACCCAATTTCCAATAATCAAGAAATCAACAAGCACTGCCAAACTAAAACTATTTTCACATTTAGGCTATCAGTCTGGCATTTAAATACCATGATCAAGCATAACTGATTCCCAAAGGCCTCCAAGAATACTCTCCAAAATCATCACATGAATATAGAATCACATTTTGAAATAATAATTTATACAACTTCATGAAGATAATAAAATATCCATCATGTAAATGTATCCCACGATCTAAAATAAACGCTACTCTCTAATGTATAGAATGTGGGATAATGTGTTCAATCTACCTATGGTCACCTAGATTGCATCATGACCTCAATAATCATATGGTTACCCAATATTGAATCCAATAGAGATGGAATCCCATGACCACTATGGACCTCAAGTGGATGACATAAAATAAGTAGAACTTGATTCTCGAACATTACCTACTAAATTTCTAGTCATCAACATACAAACTCTTTTACACACAATAATATTATTGGACACTAAAAATGATGTTATAATTCATGGTGAATATTTTATCCACCATGATGTAACACCAATGGTAATGTTTGAAACTCCCTCAAAAATTCCACATAAAACATCACAGGTACCATAGTCCATTCATTGAAAATGATAATTTTCTCCCCTCATTTATAAATCCATGTGGATTATATGAAATTGATATCGTAGTATATACCGTCAGATATTCAATAAATACATTAAAAGCTTCCCTAAATGAATGTAAATGTGGTTGGGTAAAAACCATTGACTGTAGATATGAAGAAACAACCATGTCCACAAAGGTACAAACCAATGATCTTAACTACTTTGACACCTCAACCAATAATTGAGAACAAGATATCTTATAGAGAGTGCCTCCCAGGATGTTCCCATTTCCCTTGTGTATAGTCATTTTCAATGTCATAATCATGTGGTAACAATATCAAACACCTCTATATAAAGTTAATATCCATTAGAGGGGTGGTATATTTAATACTATTGTGGAAAAATAACATAATAGACTTCTCACCCATAAGTTTTTCTCTTTCCATATTATCGGAAAAGACTACCATTTCCAACTCACTATCATGGTCATGTTTGTAATCTCATTTATTCTAAAAATCAATGACCCATATGTTATAAAAATAGCCTTGGAATTAGTATGAAACCATGTTTGGTGCTTGAGGAATCTGAGAACACTACATACTAGACACACTCTTTTGGAAATCTCAAAATGTGTTCACTCTTCATTTACTTCCACAACTCTTGAAATTCTAGACATCACATTTACCACCAAATTATTTTTTTCTCATTCTGGTCAATTTAGTGAATGATAACAATATCCTGGTGAAATTATGTTTAAATTACATATAATATCCTACAAATCCTAGGATATTATTCTCTATCCTCATTCTCTTGGGTGGATCCCATGCTAATACTGTACTGACCTCATCCAAGTCCAAGACTACACCATCAAATGAGATATTGTGTCTCAATGAATTGGTCCTTTTAAATTTTGAAAAAAAAAACTCTGATAGATTCTATTAATGTTACTAATCATGATGTGTCTATAGAGCAGTCCTCGCATGTCTTACATACTCCTACTAATACACATTGTACTCAAGGATTTAATTGAAAGAGACTATAAAAATAAATTATAACAAATTTAGAAGGGGATGGTGATTGATTCCCATTAACAATGATGTGGAATTCAACATGATAAAGTTAATCACTAAGCAGTCATAGTGGGCACAGTGGAATCTAAATATAATCATTGATATATCCTCATCCCATACACACAGATGGCTATAGCCTGATTTGAGGTTAATATTTAAGAACAATCACACCAACTAAACTGATAAAATTAGTCAAAGATCCTCTATAGTGGATACAAATTATTCAAGAGAAATTTTTTTAAGTGTCTATAATACAAACAAAACATGAAGATCATATCATCCTTCTAAATGAACATCACTAGGGCTACCCATTGGGAAAAACTATGTCTCATAAATCCCTTCCTTTGATTGTTCTGTAGCTCCAACATATACTCTAAAATATCAAGACGATAAATAAAATATGTTGGCACAGATATTATGACTGTCTTTTAGTGTAATTCAATGTCTATGTCTATATCTTTGTAGTAATTTAGATAGAAATTTCCCCATGAATGAAATTCTCTTACTCTTATACCACTGGAGGGAACTATTAAACCATATCATCCACTGGTCCAATAGTATTTCTAGATAATTAGCTATTAATAGTCTGCAAAATCCTATGTATCAGTCATTACTTTCCCCTTATGTTCTCTTCTCAGCCATAATAGAAAATCTTGGAATGTCATCATAAATACAGTATATCATCCACCTAAAATATTCAATTAGGGAATGAAATATTTATTATTAGTCCATACCTAGGATGATGTCGTAAGGCCTCATCAATAATACAATATGATCTTTTAAAATTTTCTCACCTCCAATAATTAGTTTACACCGTCAAAAATAATTTTGTTATCATTGAGTCACCTCTTGTTATAGTCTCCAAGCATAAGCGATGAGCCATTTGATCATCTGAAATATCATTTTTAAAAAACATAAAGGTATCATGAAATAAATGGATCAAACGTGTGTCTATCATTTCATCATGTAAGGTAGAGTAAACATATATCATATATCTAATCATTCTTGGTTCATCGGGAATATACCCCTAAACATCTTACATCATCTTATGTCCCTACCAACTAGATCCTTAAACTAGTGACATACATCTTCTTGGTGTTGGTGGCATCACCCGGTGATTGTCACAGTTCACAGTTATACCATATTTATATAAATATTAATATAATGTATGGTGTCTAACAAGGGTTTTATCTCACTGACAAGTGTAGGGAGTCTAACTATCAAATCTATTATGTATCATTATTTTTTCATAATTTTTAATGTAAAAAGTTTATTTTTATTTTTATTATATATATATATATATATATGAAATACAAAGGACAGTAAAATGAAAATAGGATGAATGCAGGAAATGAAAATGGACATGAGGATGAATTCCACTGTATTCTACAATTATTTAATTATTGTATAAATCATCTAATTCAAGGAAGAGGTTCAATATTATTCAATAATTCATCCTCCACAATTTCATAAGGTATGAAACCACTAATCTTCCAAAGATATAATTAAATAGAATAATAATTCCACGTTCTCTCCAAAATGAATGGTTTATAAAATTCCTCAATTAAGTGAACAAAATCTCTCACATTGCTGGTAGCAATCACACAATATTATCCCAATTGAACCACAAATCTCCAATAATATGATGTGTGGTCTGAAATAGATGGATATATTTTTATACTATAGAGTAGGAAGAGTGTGATAGTGTTAATGGACTTTAGAATGATGATTTCATCTTAAAAATTCTACTTCCATTCTCTTATTATACTCATCGAGGTGAAAGTTTTAAAATTAATCACATAAATTCAATATTGTGACTATTATTCCCCTTTGGATCACCATCAATGGATTATCACTCCATATTACTAGAGATACGAGTAACTGATATATCATAAATCTATGAAATATGATGAAGTTGAGGGGGGAAATAATAACAAAAAATAATTTACCAAATAACAGAATATAACATTACATTATAAATGTAAAATTACTATAACTACAATGGAGGAAATTTCAAATAGGATATAGATAAGAAAATATACTATTAGAGGGAAAAAATTATAAACGATGATATATACAAGGAATCTAGTGATGATCAACAAGATCCTTTATCTATTTTAGATAACTTCCAAATAAGATTGTCAATTCTTCAGATCAATTTTATAAAGAATATATAAGATTCAAGATCATTGAATCAATTTTATTTTTCAAATGATATTTGACAGTATTTGTACATGCTGGCAATGGGTCCAAGGCTGTGATGAATTCTAACAATGTTGTTCCACGAATTGGAATATCACTATAAAAATAAATATTTAAATTATAATAAAAATTACTATCCACATATATATACAATATATATATATATATATATGTTTATAATTATCACTATTATCATTATATATAAATAAATTTCTTATTTTTATATTTTGATCATTTTTATATTTTTATTTGGTTTTCGTTTTATTAATATTGTTTTTTTTGTTTTTTCCCATGTTTAAATCAAGAGGGGTAGAGTTCTTGGCCATGTATTCATTAATTTCAGGTTACCTAGGATTCTTCTTTATTGAAATCATTCTTGATAAGGAAACACAATCACCTATAGGTAGGACATCTTGAATATCTAGTGGTTTTCAATTTGTTGTGTAGTTCTCTATTCTAGGTTTTTTTGGTGCATGATGTTGGTCCATTTAATCTGTGGAAAGTGTTTTTGGTCTTGGGTTTATTCACATATTACGATTATGAATCAATAAATGGAGTGGTGATATCCATTTTCTTCCTAATATTAGGGGTCTGCTAAGGGATATGAGAACACAGATATCTTCTGTATTCAAGGTTGTCCATAGAGTGGAATCCATTTCAGTATTTTTTAATATGGTCTGCTGATGGACTTATGATTTCATTGGTTTTTGTTTTTCTACTCTGTTCTTCATTGAAGATGCAATTTTTCCTAGAGATGTATTTAATGGTAATTTATTTATTGGATTTTGATCATATGTATCATCTATAGATATCATTTGGGATTTGTGGATCTTGTTTGATGATGGAAATGGGTGGGAATATGCGGGGTATAGAAAGAAGGATGAACATTTATTCATAGTTAAAACAATATGTGTATGCGGATGAATGGAGGTGCGACAAGCATGGTGGTCAAGGAGGAGGAATATAGTGAGGAGATTGTCTATTTCACATAGTTACTATAATAACCTTGTGAAGAAGAATTTGGGAGGGGGAGTGTGATCATAGTTAGTGTGATTACCATGATTATAGTTTCAACAGTTTGGTCTCATAGTTAGTATATTGATAGTGAGAAGTATTTTGAGGCAGTTAGACGTGCATGGTGCAATAAAAATTCTTAAATTCCTAACAAAGATGATTTATTAGGTGTTTTTATAAAAAACATGGTAATTTTCAATAAATGATAGATAAAAATACGAAAATTTCTATCTCACATTAATCGCCAACACATAGGATAATTCACTCCCATAAATTTGATCATTATTTTCAAATTATTTGAATTTAAAATAACAAAAAGACATACTAAATATTTATTGTTTACAATTTGAGTTGAAAAAACATATGTTATCCCAAATTTAAATATATAATTCCTCATATGTAAATTTTGTCCCAGTATTTTTTCAATTTATCCAATGATTTAGACTAGCAGTGGATAAAAATAATTTTAGGTTGATTCATACATTAAAAAAATAACTTATATTGAGTCCTATATGAAAGGTTTCCTAAAAAATAATTTAATTTTTACTATATAGAAACAATATATAAGAGATTTATATAAATATATTTTCCCTATTTTAATGGGGTCAATAATATCCTCACCATAATGGATTCATTTTTTACAAGACCATTTCCAATTAAGTGATTCCAACTATAATTTTGTGTAAGTAACTATACATATCACTTATTCTGATGAATTGATTTAATTACAAAAACACTCATAGTTAGCATGTATCATAGATCCATTATGGTATCCCAATTAAAATTTTTTATCCTTGGTTCAAAGGACATATATAATTTTCATTTATATTGTATCTGTAATGCGATTTGTCTCCAAAAGGTTACATTAAATCATATCATTTTCGTTAGTCAATTTACTGAAGGTCATAAAATTGATTCCACAAAAATATTTTCACACACACACACACACCATATCCAGGATCTAAGACCAAAAATTCATAAAATAGAGATAAACTCACATAAAAATAACTAAATTTATTTTATTTTAAGAACCCCTGATTCAACTAAATCCCATCATTGTATCTTCAAACTAGGAAGGTCATTTTTTGATCCCAAAAAATAGCTTTCATACTCCTTGAGGTGGAATTCATTATATGATCCTCACATGGGAAACAAATGTGGATTTTTAGTAGAGATGATTCTCTTTTCCAGATGAATATGCGTTTTGGATTTCCATATTCCACAAGGACAATCCACATTGAGGGATATGATGAATGAACCCCTTCTAGGAGTTGGCTATGGGTTTCTAAGATCATTTATTTAATGACATCAACAAATGAAAATTACACGTTCTTGATTTCTTTAAGATTTTTTTTGTATTAAACGTTTAATGATGTCTATATATATTTGATATCATCAATTTTAATTGTCTAAAAGCCTAAACATACTTATAGATATAAAAATTATGGCTCATATAAGTCATAATAAAATTATAATGGAGAGAGGATCACTGCGGAGGACCATCTGCGTAGGCCCATCTGCTGAGGCCCATCCACGTAGGCCCATCTACACATGTCTATCCATGTAGTCTCATCTGTGCATATCCACCAACATGTCTATAAATAGAAACTATCACGTCAAAATTTTGGAGGATGAACCTAGGGGAGGTTGTCATCATGAAGCCCTTTCTCCGATGTTGTTCATCCCTACATGGGTGATTTTTTATGGACCACCCTTACTAGAGCGTGGACCCTAGACTAAAACCTTGGTGACCCATACCTAGGCTATAACAACCCTCACATTTTAAAATATTAACATTACATATCATTTCTGAAATACGTAAACATCATTCAAATAGATGCCAAAAGACATTAATTGGTCTATTCCCATTGGAATCATGGAAATGTCAACACTGGTACATGAGCGAGCTACATAATCCCCCACTAGTTTCTACATGACATGAACCCCTCTTAGACATATCATAAAAAGAATATATCACCATAACATGGGTAAGGAAACATGAAAATGGGTGTGATCAAATGCTCAGTATGGGTAATCAATATAGACATGTAAGCACAATCATGAACATAAGGATATGAGAAAAAGACCATGAAAAAAGAAGATCATAACTGTCATGTAAAAGAATAAAAAAAGAGTCATTCCATAAATAATGTGAGTTAATAATACATGAATCATAAGGTAATAATTGACATATAGAAGGAAAGTATAATATAGGAATAAGAGAACGAAATGTGGAAAAAATAGCATATAATATGATTTCCATAGTAGACATAAAATTTCTTCCGAGATCATCTTTGTAGTATGGGTTTACTCTTTATACCATATTCACAGTCATGGTTAAATCCATTGTTCATCATAGTAGCATGAGTTCACTCCTCATATTATCTCAATAGTCATGGTTCACACAAATAGCCATCTTAGTAGCGTTAGATCACTCCTTATACCATATTGGTTATCAAGGTTCACTCCCAAGTCCTTCTTACTCTATATCATGAGACATAAATCTTTTCACAATGCATTAGTGTGACATATAGTTCCCACATTTCTCATAATGAAATCACAGATATGTGTAACACTTGATCATACATAATTGTGACATAACTCATGAAATGAAATGGGCAGTATAAACATGTAATCATATCTTAACTAATGGAAAAATGTTTGTTTCATAATAATTTCTCTTTAAAAAAACTAGTACAAAGAAACATGTTTTAAAAGAATATAAACCACGATTGAAAAATTGGTTTCATAAGGACCATGAAATTAATTATAACCCATTCAATGAAAGAATATGAATGGAACATTTATATCATATTCTTAAAGATCATGAGTAGCATCAATTGATGTATTCTTAGATAGAAAATAAATTTGAAATATAATTAAAAATCATTTTTGAGTAAAATATCCTTCCTTAATTAATAAATGTTTTTTAATACATAATACCATTTAATAATCATTTTCATATAAAATAACTTTAAAACATATATAGAATAATGGAATATATTTTAATACCCATTTCCTATAAAGAAAATAAGATAATCCTAAAAAAAATTAAAAATATTTTTCTTAGAAAACAAAATGAAAATATATAAATAATTTTAGAAGTAGTTTTAAAAATCACATCATTATATTTACATTGAAAACATATAAATAGAGATAAAATTATTATTGAATATTATATTCATATAAATACACAAAAAATTAACAAATAATTCTTGAAAACGTTTTGAGACTCATTTTACATGAAACCATATAATATAATCATTAATAAATTTGAAAATAAGTTTACTTGAAAACATATCAATGATGCATGAAAAATATTCAAGAAATATTTTTTTTGAATAATTATAAATGAAGAAAGAAAATGTTTTGAGATTTATTTTCTATGTAAAATTATAAAATAAGATTGAAATTTTTTTGAAGACCATTTCCATTTAAAATAAATTTTAAAATCATTTTATAAACAAATAACCTTTAAACATGAAAATAAATATTCAATGTTTTAATGGTAGATAAATCTGTAGATGTCATACGATGTAAAAAAGAACATTCATTTTGCATGGTAAAAGGATATAAAATTAATTCAATAAAAAAGAGTCCAAAATGGAACATTTAAAATATTGGTAAATGAAAAAAGGGTAAAAATTTCATTTAATTATCATAGTGTATTTTTATAATATTTTGGGATACCATTTTTCGAATACATCGTTTTGAAGGAACATAGATTTCCAACCAATGATATGGTAAATTCAGTCATTCTTATAAACTATTTATTAACTATTTTATGTAACCAAGTGTGTAAAATGGTACCAGTAAATGCATATAGAATATATATACATAAGAGAATAAATTTCATGAATTTCATGAGATGTGTAACCTAATATTTCATTAAAAGATGCATAAACATAAATAATATCAAAAAGCAATGATATTGATTCAATAAACTCTTATCACATGGTAACATGGGATCATACTCCCCATGTAACAAAATAAAAATACATTATGCTTAAAATATATAGAAAATATGGAGAGTAATGATATAAAATGAAAAATTTATGTATATACACCTCAAAAATTTTATTTTTGTGCATAAGAAAACATGAGTGTCAAGGAAGGAAAACTATGACAAAACTATTTTTCCTATTTGGTAACAATTGAAACATAAAACCCAGAAAATATGTATCATAAAATGGATATATATATATACCCATTATTTTAATTTTTATAATCACTTAATATAAACTTGGGAATAATTTACACCACACAAAAATAAATAGTGGTGAAAATATCTCATATCTCACATAAATTAAAAGTGAGATGAAATCCCCATACCTCGTGTATTGAAAATCTTCATACTCATACAAGCATAATGTATACTAAATACAGGATTAATATAATACCATTAACGAACAATATTAAAAAACATATTACCATATATGTGTTTATTATGACATTTTATTACCCATTTGTTAACAATTTTTATGTAATGGTTTCACTTTGGGTAATATCTATTTTGTTCTTTGTGTGTGTCTAAATTTATTTTATCATTGGACATTATACTTATATCTTGATTTCCATAATGTAAATCATGATAAAAATATATCCCATATCCATTATATTTGTATTATGATAATCTATTTCATAAATAGGTGTTTAATAGAATACACAGTTCATGGAGACAGTAAGTCATGCGTATGAACATTGTTTCCATTTTAATTGTCATATTGGAAGATAGAAAAAAAATGAAATATAAGTATATATATAAATATATAATTGTTAAATTATATTTATGATATCCTATATATCTAATATATTCACTACATCTATCCCTTTTTTAATCAATGTATTGTATAATTGGAGACTTCAATGTTATCCTCAATTCAGGTGAGAAAATGGGTCCTTCTCATGCTACAATCTCCATGAGAGAATTCAAAACCACTATAAAAGACAAAAAACTCATTAAAATATATCTTATGTGTTCCAGATAAACTTTTTATATAAAGCACTACTATAGGGTGTCTCCTCTACACAAGATAGTGTTTTCACGAATGTTCTTGCTTTAGATAAAAGGGACACAATTTCAAGCACCACCCTTCATAAACACCAATCATATCATCATACTATTTTGGTCAATGTATGCACAAACACTATTAAACGTCTACTTAATTTTAAATTTAATAATGATTGGTTCTCTAAGAATGAATTCACTCACATCGTAATGAATTTTTGGCTCTACAAGACACATTTCAATGATGCTTTTGCTTACCCTACCAAATTAAAGCCTCTTAAATAGATGGTCAATGGTTGGTGTAGCTCATATTACACAAAAATAAACAAGGATATACTACACCTTGAGAATATGATCAATAAACTTTAAAATAATAGCATTAACTCAAACATTAGCACTAATTTGAATCATGAAATAAACATTTCGATAAAGCTCAATTCTTTGCTCACATTTAAGGAGAAGATGAGGAAACATGATTTCAATGTGAAATGGCTATCTAACAGTGAATGATACACTAAGTTCTATAATTCCCATGAAATAACTCGAACTACTTTTAAACCAGTTACCTCTTACAAAGATAGTGACAACATTTTAGCCAATGAGAATGATATTTCCAACCATATTGTTTCTTATTTTGAATCTATCTTTAACATCCTTAATAATAACAAAGATATCTTACCTGAGATAATTATTTTGGTGGTTAGTGATGAAGATAAAAACCTTATTCTTGACATTCCACATGATCATGAAATTAAATTCATTGTCTTTAGTTTAAATCTAGATAGTGCTCTTGTACCTGATGGCTTTAATAGTGGTTTCATTCAACTCTACTGGGATATTAATAATTTTTATGTTTGTAATTTTGTCAAATCCTTCTTTGTGAATGGTGTTCTCACTCATCGTCTAAATGCTTAGTTTCCCTCTATAATTCCTAATGTTGAATATGATTTTGGGATCTACATTTTTAGTCCCATTTCCCTCATTAACACCCTCTATGAATTCATCACTAAAATAAATACTAATAAGTTCTATTCTATCACTGAAAAATTAGTCTCCTGGAACCAATTTAGGTTGATTAAGGGTAGATCCATCCAAAACTCCATTTTATTGCTTCTGAGTGTTCCAAAAACCTAAAATAACCAACAGAGCTGTTAATATTACCATTAAACTTGACAATAGAAAAGACTTTGATACTATGGACGAGAGTTTTATTGTTAAATTGATTTAATATATTGGTTTTAGCGATAATATTATCACTAATATCAGCACATTGTTCTATTAGGCTTCCATCTCCATTCTTATAAATGGATCCCGTTGGGGATATTTCAAATGCAATAAAAGGTATCAAACAGGGGGATCTCTTTTTTCTATCCTTTTCTCCACTGTAGTGTAATATCATAGTCATTTAATCACTTTTTTTGGTTAAACAAAACAATATTAAACCCATACATGTTTCTCAGAATCTGAATGCACCAACATTCCTATTGTATGATGATGATATCATTATTTTTTTCAAGGTGTAAAGAGAAACATTTGAGCCCTCAAATATTTCATTGCTCATTATGATGAGATCTCTAGTCAAACAATTATCTGGAACAAATATTCTATATTCATTGGAATGAATTTCCCCTCGAATTGGAAATGTAGAATTATAAGTGACTTAGGTATAAAAGAGGTATCTATCCCTTTTAAGTACTTAGGTGTCCCCATATTTTGTGGAAGACCCAAATCAAGTCATTTTTCTGAAATTTACAATCAAGTAATAAATCAAAATTCCTCTTGTAAAGGATAATACCATTCTATGGAGGTCATAATGTCCCTTTCAAATCTACTATTGTATCAAAAATGTATTACTCTATGATGGTCTAGAAAGGGACTGGTAGTATTATATCAAAATTAATACATGAATCAAATAGTTTTTTTGGACAGGTAGAACTGTGGAAAGGAAACTTGTCAGCATCCCCTAGTCAACTTGTTGCAAACCTATTGATAAATGATCCATTTGCATTTAAAATCAAAAAAATTTAATGAAGATCTTCAATCCATGCCCTCCTGAAATCTTTTCTATAATAAATATAATTCCATCAACTTTCTCAAAAATAGATTTCTTCAAAAACATAAGAAGGGAAACTCTATTTTTCTTATCTCATCTATATAGAAATCAATAAAACATTCCTATTTCTCAATTATAGATAACTCCATGTGGATGGTCTCTAAAAACTCTTCAATGACCTTCTAGTTGGATAAGAAGTTTGTCACTCATTTAATTTCTAGGGTTTCCCCTAACGAAATTCCTGATAACATCAACCTCTCTATCAGTGAATTACTTAATTCTCGAAATGATTCTATTCCTGATAACATTATGACTATCATTGAAACCTATACCTTCTATAACACTGATGATTTATTAGTTTGGAAACCTTCTCACGATGGAATGATTAATTTAAAAAACTATTATTACCACACTTTTTGTAACTATGGAAGTGAATTTGGGTGGTTAATCCTTTTTTGAAAATCCTTGTATAAACCCCCCAGGATTTCATTGTATCTGGTGGATTTATCAAAACAGACTCCCCACTGATGATTGCCCTCAATCGTCTGGTTTTCAGCTCTATTCTAAATTCTACCTTTACAATCAAAATAGTGATGATACAAATCATCTATTTCATTATTCTTCCACTGTTTCTTCTCTTTGGAATTATAATTTTGTCATTTTTATTTCATATGGTGGATGAATGACTCTATAAAATCTCAATTAAATCAATGTAATGATATGAATTGTTCTTAAAAAATTAAAAAAAAATTCATTACTATTGTCGCTGAGATTTACCACATGATATGGTATGATATAAATGATTTTCTTCATAATAAATTCTCATCCAATCATAGTTCAGGATGAATGCATATTCTCATTTCAATTCATGAAGTCGCTTCGATCCAAAATGGCCACTGCAAAAACACTGTGCACGCCTTCAAAATCCTACAAGGATTGCATATTGCTGGAAACTATTTCCAACCACACCGTACTTTTGATGTATTTTGGAATTACCCCATATCATGATGGATTAAGGTTAATGTGGATGGTGCATCCAAAGGAATTCCAGGCCCTACGATTTGTGGATCCATCATAAGGAAAAATATTGGTTAAATCATTGGTTGCTTCTATGATATATGTGGCATTGATTTTTTCACCGAAAGGTGAAATAATGGGTATGATTCCTGATGTATTTCTTTCCAAACAACATGGTCGGAACAACCTCTGGATTGAGAGTGACTCAACCACCATTGTAAAAGCAGTTTTGAATGTTGGGATACATCTTGCGTAGCTAATCACCACCCATTGGATGGACTACATTAATGATCTTCTTGACATCAATTACAACATCACTAATACATATCGTGAAGCTATAATGATTTTTGTTGGTCTTCGAAACAAGGGAATCAATCTAGACATTAACTGGTATGATAAAATTTATGCTGACTTAATTCATTTTCATGATAATGATTATAATATGTTTTCGTATTTCAGAATAATGTAATTATTTTCCTTTATAAAAATTGTGCTTTGGTTTCTTGGTCAGGTACCATCATCTTCTTTGAAAAAATCATTGTAGTGTTCGAATTAATCATATGGATTTGAGGGGGCTGTAGTCGAGGCTTCCACTAATGAAATTATCATATTATCACCAAATGAGAAGTAAAAATATTTTTGTTCTAAAAGGAATACATAATATTAAAGAAATAATAAATATATTATATTATTTATATAAATAAATTTTCCATCATAATGGCCACCATAGTAGGTGTTAATGGAAAAATGAACTATCATCGTTTCGTGAGGTTGTAATTTTTCATACACAGAAAATATATGTTTCGTACCCATTATATGGTGTTGTGAGTAATTAGAAGTATAAAAATTCCAATAAAAAATAATATTATATTTATTATACTGATATTTTGATAAAATAACAGAATTAATATATTTGAGGGGGTGGATAAATAAAATAAAGGAAGGGATAATGGGATAATACGTTACATATGAATCAGGTAACCACTTTTGGATTCTGCAAAAAGTCATCCTTGAGATTATTTATTTCTAATGTATGGATTCTAGGAGGACTTAAGCGATGTTGGGAGTTTATTTGAGCTGTTTTTTGTCATGCCAAGGGCTTGATAGGTGTCAGGAAGTTATTAGAGGGAAGGGAAATGAAATACTTTTCATTTAAAAAATTTATGTTTACCACTGGTTTTACATAAAATAGTCATAAAAACAAATAAAACATTGTAATGGAAGTTTAATAGCCAAAATATTTTCATAAAATGGGGTTTTTATTGGTTTCTAGGTCATTTTGGGTGTTATATTTATGTTTTGTACTTTATAAACAATATTTTCCTCTTAATCAATTTAATTTATTTTAATCACACTATTTAATATTTATGGAAAAAAACAATAAAGAACTTATTTGAAATTATAAATTATTAATATTCCAATTATGGAATTCATTTTTCAAAATTCTAATAACATATTTGGATGAAATTAATTTAAAATTAATCCCGTTGATAGGATTCCATAGTTGGTTTTATTGTAAAAACATCCAAAAGTTCTCAAGTCTTTATATCCATTTTTAATTTTAAATTGGTTCTAATCACCAAAATTGGATTAATTTACAAAAATATTATCTAAATAATCTATAAATCCCAATTGAAATGTTATTTACCCTTATAAAAAAATTAGATGAAAAATCCGTTTTGAATTAACATTTGTTATTTATTACTATTTATTAAAAGAAATAACCTAACCTTGAAATACCAAAAAATTATCCTAACCTAATTTTTAGGTTTAAATGAAATGATAAATTTTATATTGAAATATTAGATATTGACATGTTATGAAGATTTTATTTAAAATGGTTTCACCAATAAACGTGAAAAAAATATCTTAATTAAACAAATATGTGTTCGAGCATAAAATTGGGGTTGTTCTAATATTATGTATATCAAATATATTGGTCAAAAATAATTTCTTTAGTAAAAATATAATTTATTAAATTAATATCACATACTAATTTTAAATAATTTAATTTAATACGTAAAAATATCTCATTGACTATAATAGTATTTTTCTTTATATTCAATCGGATTTCATATTCATTTATATTTAATTGGTATCCTATGAATTCATCTTATATTTGGGTAAACCACATATTTTCATAATTTGGTAAATAATATACATATCTATAATCTTAATATCAAGGTTATACCTCATTATAATAATATTTTTAATAATATATTATAGTTCCGTAATACCATGTCTTGTGTATTATGCAAGCCATCAAGGAAGGAAAATCTTGCATGTAATGTATTCTGAATATGTTGTCCATGTGAAAGACACCAAATTTTTGTTATATATAATATAATCCATGTGTATTACATGTAAAATTATTGATTTACAAAGTGAAATACTATTTTTAGTGTTGTGTGAAATGAAAAATATCAAAATATTAAATTAATATGAAAAAAATTTAACCAAATCTTGGTTTGTTAAATTCTTCCACCATTAATAGGAATTTCTCCCCAAAATTTTTGTAGGTTATCAATGGTCTAATACTTGTTTGTTTTGTTCATAGAAACCCACTTAATAATAATGAATAATGAAACTTCCGTGAAAATTAAAATGTTTGAACCAAAAAAGTTACCCAAATTAACATATACATAGGAGAACAGAGGTTGGGAGTGATGATAGGACATAGAGTAAAAGAGTATATTTTTATAGGGAGTGATTTAGGTCATCAATAACAAACAATTGATTGATCAAAAAAAATTTAAGGGACTCAAATTCATAAATATATGATGATTTCAAAATACAACATTTCAAAAAATGTATAATGAGAACTTATTAATCACTTTTAAAATGTTGAGTAATTGTTTATTTATCTGTATAAATAGAATTTAATTCTTTTTATGTTCATTCATCAATTTCTAATACATACATTACTTCAAAGATTTAATTTCTATAAATTATAATTGATGCGTTAAGGTAAAAAATATACATTTAATGGATCATATGGCCAACAATATAATGAAATGTTTATCTATTTGTCTCATCAAAATAAATATGAATTAGTCTATAAAATGAAACACTATGGGTTCATCATTGATATTTATTCATAACCGATAATTATACATTAACTAGGACATCATGTTGGCCACTAGTTGGTGTGGAACACTTATTTTCCATTTTTCATGGTCTCAAGACCCAGCCTTTCGAACTTGACTAGTTGTCACCCGAAATAAATGATTACCTTTTCATTATACAACACTAATATAAATTTTAAAATATATAATATGGACATCCTTAAAATATATATAATCACTAAGTACCCTTTTATCCAAGTTTTTCCATACACACTCTGATTATAAATACTTCCTCAGTTGTTTTACTTAATATTTTCATGAATGGATATCCTTATAACCATTCTTAAAGATGAAAATCCAAAACATAAAAAAATAGTCCCAAAATCAAATCAAAATTGATTCCCCTACATATCACTAGGTATTTCATTGTTGTTATATTCTAATCATGCGAATACAATCATTATATATTCTCTTGAAACCTGGTAATAACATGAATTAACAAAAAAATAAATTGGAAATCATTATTTATTCATTTTCCAAATTATATTGGATCTATTACTTAAATCTATAGATGTTGTAAACATCATCAATGATGCAATGAAACACCTATCAACATGTCCTTACTTAGTTATAACGTAATGAATACCACCCTATATACTTATCCATATCCAATGTATCATTATCCATAAAATATTATATTAACATAAAGAACATATTAAGTGTCACCATAACATAGACAAAATATCATAATGTCATTATGTAACATCACTGTTCCATTTGGAACATTCAACATACAATTGTAAATATGGAGAGAAAACGTAAGAATAAAAATCAATATATATTTCATAATTCATAAATTTTGAATCAAAATTCATTAATACTTTGATTACATAACTCTTACTACATTAATAATGCCACCTCAACCTACAACATAATATCTCTTTACCTTCACATTTCATATGTAGTCTTGACATCATCAACAATGTAACCATTACTCGCACCTCCTTACAGATTCTCTTCAGGAACATTTTTCTTTTGAAATTGAGATTCATAAAGACCATTTACTCCACACTGAAAGCACATATTCATTGATTATATCATAGGTAGTCCAATATTCTCATATATTATAATAACTAGAAACTTAATTTATCCCTTTTATTCAATTTATTTTTGTGCTTCTATTATATAATCAAAACATCTTCTAGTTGCTCTAATTAATTCACTTAGGTGATTATTTCTACATTCATGACATAAAGGAAACTGAATATTCTATCCTTCGTGGTCTCACTTACCCACACTCTCATTAATATCTTTCATTATATTCTTTGTTGAGTACTAGAGTTGGTTTGGATAAACATTGTTTGTCATGTTCCAGGAAAGCTGATTAGTCATGATCACAACATCTTCCACTCCATTCACAATTCCACATTAATTATCAACATAAAACTATCCACCACATTCAAAAATTAATCCAATTCATTCCAGTTCCACCCATTGAATAAAACCAAAATCATTGTTTGAGAAATATTTATCATTTAATAAAACCACAATTCCATTAAAATAATTTCTTATTGGATATATAAGTCATGACATATTCATTAATATTTGACACCCTAGGTTCATCCTGGATTATTCATAGCCAACATATATTTAAATCCTTCATGATGGTTCATTATGATTTTGTGAATTTACAATAATATTACCCAAGATTTTCAAAAAAGGTGTGCAGCAAGGCCTATTGTCATGTACCCTAAAACACTAAGTCTGGGCCAGAACAACTCTTTGATGTTTTACCCCTAAGTTCATCAATTCTAGAGACATATCCACTTTTAGTATCTGGATAGTGATTCATTTCTAGGAATCCACTCACACTATCTTTTACCTAAATACCAGGACATTTTCTTAATCTATAACTCATCCTTAATCTTATCCTTATAGACATACATTGAAATATATTAAAAAATATACCTAAAGAACTCACTAATGTTTTGATAACATATATTAATTTGTTTACCTATAAATTTTTTATGACGCCAACTATAGTGAACCTCAATTCTCAAAATATTACCATTACAAAACATTTTTAGATTATTTAAAAATTATAAATATATACACCCAAAGACCGTAATTTGTATATTGAATTTCGTAACATGGAAATGTAAACACAGGAAATTGAGCGAGCTGAACTATCTCCCACTAGGTTATCCAAGACTACTACCCCTCATAGACATATCAAAAAATAAATATAATCATAACTTCCAGAAGGAAACCTAAAAATGGTTCAGTTGAGAGGCTTCGTAATGGTTAAAATGGGAGGATTGCAATCATAAGTATGATCAATAGGGTATAA
The DNA here is from genome assembly GCA_963277665.1 of Viscum album. Classification (NCBI taxonomy): domain Eukaryota; kingdom Viridiplantae; phylum Streptophyta; class Magnoliopsida; order Santalales; family Viscaceae; genus Viscum; species Viscum album. The sequence goes on from OY728128.1 coordinate 477,074,291, forward strand.
GAACATGATTCGGAAAATAGATGATCATACCATCCTTTCCAATGATTTCAAACCTGAGTCATGAAGTAAATCATGGAATATCATAAGGGATGAATCATAAATAAATAAAGAACATAATCCTGGAAAGAATAACATAGTAATAAAACATAGAATTGTGGAAAACTGATAATACAAAAATATGATTACTATAGTAGAGAAGGAATTGCTACGAAAACAATATTAGAGTATGGTTTCAAAACCCATACCATATTAATATTCATGGTTCACTCCAATGGCCATCATTGTAGGATGGGTTCACTCCTCATACCATCTTGGTAGTTATGGTTCACTCTCATATCCATCTTATTAGTGTGAGTTCCCTTCTTATACCATCATGGTTGTCATTGTTCACTCACATGGCCATATTATATTATCTCGTGAGATATAAATAATTATCCAATGCATTGGAGGTAGATATAGGTCCCACGAGTCTCATAATCAAATCATTCGTACATATTCCACAACATCATACATAATAATGTCATAACCCATGAAATAAATGGGGTATTATAAACAAGTAACAATATCATATCCTATGGAAATTATAGGATTCACAATCATTTTTTCAAAAAAATAACCCTTGAAAAGATGTGGGATTTAAAATCATATAACCCATGACAGAGAAATGTGTTTCATAAAAACCATGACATTATGTATAAACCATTTATATAAATATTTTTTATGGATCCAATAGATCATTTCCTAAAAGGGTATCATTAAAATCAATGGATTTCATCGTATATGAAAAATAATTTTTAAATATCATTCAAAAAATTATCTTCATGAAAATATCATTTCATAAATGAGGACTAATTTATAATACAAAATCCTATTTGAAAATCATTTCAAAAGAAAATACCATTCAAACTTATAAAGAAGGATTATACTATTTTCAAGTCATTTCCCATGAAAACATTTAAAATAATGTTCATAACAATTTAAAAAACATTTTATTCTAAAATTCACTGAAAAAATAAAACTAAATATCAAAAAAGTTTTGAAAATCATTTTTTGAAAATACTTTAAAAACAGATTAATAGAGCATGAAATGTTTTCAAAACTATTTTCTTAAAAAAACTCTGGAAACTTATAATTAATGATTGAAAATATGATGATAACAATTTTACTTGAAAATTTATAAAACAATCATGAAAACATTTTGAAATCAATATTCCATGAAAACATATAACAAATTATTGAAAATGTATCAAAATCCATTTTTTGTGGAAAAATATAATAGAAGCATGAAAAAATTTTGAAAACCATTTTCCTTGAAAACATACAAACTAAGCATGAAGAGTTTTTTATGAACATTTTCCATGAAATTATTATTTAAAAATATGTTCTAAACAATCAACCTTTAATCATGAAAAGAAATATTTAAATGATTGTTGATGGATAAATATGTTAATGTCATAGGAGGTAAAAAGGTCATTCTATTTGTACGGTAAAATAGGATAGAAAATTGCCTCTTTAGGAAAGTGACATGAATATTCCATTGAAAAAATTGGTAAAAAAAATTAGGGAATTTTTTTAATTATCAATTGGTATATGTATAGATTTATTGGAAACAATTTTTATAAAATAGAGTTCAGAATGAACATAGATTTCTGACCAAAGGGAGGGTAAGTTCTGACTTTCCTAAAAACACTTTTCTAACTATCATATATATCATACAATAGAGAATTGTACCAATATATGAATATGGAATTAAGAAATATATTATAATAAATTCCATGAATTCATTTACGGATGAAAGATAATTATTCTTAATATGAGATATAACATTAACAATCTCTAAATGTGATGTGATTGTTTCAATAAACTCTTATAACATTGTAACAGGGGATCATTATCCCCATGTAAAAAAATAAAATTAAATGAAACATAAAATATCATGAAAATAACTTGTATCATGATATAAAATTTAAAATTTAATTACATACTACTAAAAATAATAATTTAGGTACATAACAAAACATGAGTCTCAAAGAAGGAAAATGGTGACAAAACCGTTTTACTGATTGGGTAACCTTAGAAACATAAAAAACATGAGTGAATTATAATAAAATGGATAGGTAAAAAAACAAAAAATTATGTATAATATTAATTGGACACAATGATGGAATGTTTATACACCCCTCAAAAGGAAATAGTTGCAATTATATCTCATATCTCCGAAAAATTAAAAGTAAGATGAAATCCCATTACCTTGTTTCTTGACTATGTTCATACTAATATAATAATCTTGTATCGTAAATATCAGTTTACTATTATTATATTTAATAATCATATTATTATACATAATTCCATATATTATTTTATTATGACCTTATATTTCCCACTTGTTGAAAATCATATTTCAAGGTTTCACTTCGGGTAATATTCATTTTGTTCTTCTCATGTTTCTTAATTTGTTATATAATTGGTATTTATAATTATATAACTATTTTAATAATTAAAATCAAGATATAAATATCTTATATATAAAATATATTATTATTATAAAAATATATATCATAAAGATGTATTAAATAGAATACATCGTTCATAGAAATGGTAAGCTATATGTATAAATGAGGGTTGTTTCAGTTTTATTTTTTTATTGAAATAAAGAATGAAAATGACATAAAACTATATATATATATATATATCATTGTTATATATGATTTATGATATCATATATATCTTATATATTCACTAAAACAGTCCTTACCAGAACCCATATAGTATATGAATGATTCATATCTCTTGGGGGGGGGAGTCCACACATCCTAAAACAAAAATATCGTTTAACACCAAATGAAAACTAAAAAATATATGTGTTATAAAAGGAAAAAAATATTCTTAATTAAATAATAAATATAATTTAAGAAATATATAAAACGATTTTCCACCAAAATGGTCCACTTGATTTGTTGTAATGGAAAAATCAACAATCATCATTTTGTGAGCCACTAGTTCACTGTACATGGAAAAAACATTTTCAATACCCATTTAATGATGGTTAATATACGTTTTGGTCCAAACCATAGCATAAAAATATCCTAGTACATATAGGATATTATGGTTTTTATAAAATAATGTAATATTTTTTTGGGATTGGGTGGAGAATGAAAATAATAGAAAGGAGAATGAGAGAAGACATTACCTATTAATCAGGAAACTCCATTTGGTTTGTGCAAAAAAACATTCTTAAGTTGAATTATTCTATAGATAAGGATTATATGAAGACGGAATAGAACTATAGAGATTATTTGACTAGATTTTGGGAAATCCATGGGGCTATAGATGTGTTAGTTAGTGAGTAGCTGTTGTGGCCTTTTATATGGATGGAAAGGACCCACAAGGCATTTTATGACAACAACTTTGGTGTACCCACGTTTTAATAGAAAAAAAGACATACCAAACCAAGAGAACTGATTAATGGAAGGTCAATGGATGAATAATGGTCATCCAATTTTTTTTAACACGTTTCTAGGTTTTATGGGGTCTTAAATTTAAGGTTTTTACTTTATTAACCTTATATTTCTCTTCACTGATGTATTTATTTTCCATCACAGTCACTAATATTTTTTTTCCAAAAAAGTGTCCATTATTTGAAATTATAAATAATGATGATTAATAATATGGAATCAATTTTTCAAAATTCTAATCAATCTATGGGATGAAATTAATTTGAAATTAATCCCACTGGCGAGATGAAACTACGTTTCAAACACAAAAAAAATCGATAGTATGGTAGGTTTTTATATTAAATTTCAGTGTGAAATTTGTCCAAATGAAGGAAATTGGATTAATTTAAAAAAATATTATCTATATAAATTATTATAAAAATTGATAATATAATTTATATTAATAATAAAATTAGGTGAAAAATATGTTTTTAATTAAAATCCATTATTTTTAAGTATTCATTAAAAGATGAAATGATACATAAAAATACCAAAAAAATTTCCAAACGTACTTTTCATGTTTACACTACAAATATAATGTTTATTTTGAAATATTAAACCTATCAATATATAAAACGTTTATTTAAAAAGGGTCTACAATTATAGTCTATATAATTAACTTAATAAAAATATAAGTTTTTATATATAAAACTAGGTTTGTTTTTATCTTATGTTGATAAAATCTATTGGATGAATATATGAATTATTAAATTCATATATATATCATAATTATTACATTTATATCACTTAAAAAATTAATTAATATAATTTTATTGGTTAAATTCTCTTTGTGACTATAATAATATTATTTTTATATTCAATTAGGTTTCATATTGTCTTCTAATTAATTGTTAACCTATGAATTCATAATATGTATTTGTAAACCACATATTTTCATAATTAAGTTAATAATATTAATATCCTTCAACATAATTGAAATTTTATTTCTCATTCTAATAATATTTTTTATAATATATTATAGTTAGTAAATACATGGTTCAACATGTTATGAAAGCCATGATGGAAGGAAAATATTCCATGTAACAAACACGAACATTGTTTTTACATATAACATGAACCAATTTAGTGGTGTTTATAACATACTACAACATTGTTTCATGTGAAATAAATTTTTTACATAGTGAAAAAATATTTTCTATGTTTTGTAAAATGACAAATATCGAATGATTAAATTATTTAAGAAAATTTTACCAAATATTAGTGTGTTATATAGGAAACCCGCTTGGGAAACTAGTAACTAAGAGACCCAACTGGGGGACCAATCGAAGCAATCACTATATACCATATCATGGATCTGGATCCCTCACACCCCACTCAACATCATTTTTGGCCTACGGTGTCGGACTTTCGGGCCAGTACCTTTCCTTCCATCACTAACCCCCATGAATAATGTAGTGTTTCACCACAAAAATTTTCATTCTAGGTTGAGACCATTTTGGGTTGCGCCTTTTACGTCCTTAATGACTTCCACCTGAATTCCATGATTTAATATACTCATCTACACTCTATGAAACTCCTTGATTCAACAAAACTCCACTTGGTTCCATTCTTATGTTTGAATTTGTTATTCTCATCAAGGATTCCTCAGAAAAGATGAGTCAATAAAATTCTCTAAAAATCATCAAAAATCATCACCTGACTCCTTGTCTAGGTTGAGATACATGGTTATCCTTCATATTATTATTACTTAACCAAACATAACATGGGAATTCTCATTTTTATTAATCCCTGGACAATCATTAAATGGGTATCATCATTATGAGTTATCCCAAGCATAAGAAAAAATTGTAATCATCCTTAGGAGTAAGCCCCATCAAAACATCAAATGTGTGTAATATGACTGATGTTCATCCTACCCCTAAAAGGTTGAACATAATCTTCCCAATTACTTTTACAGTGTTACCTATTAGAATTATCCTGAATATTAATGAATACAATTGTGGATAAGGGATTGAAATGTCTAATAACATGGGATGATTTAGATAAGAAATAATTCTTACTATAGGAGTTTCTAAAACCCCACATAGATCCAATATTTCTAACTAATATGTCAACAAACCTTTCATGGAATCCGATGAATATCATGAATATAATGATATATCTCTACATAACTTTATTTTTTGATTTTTCCATTTCATTATTAATGGATATGGTTGACCCTGGATCATTTTTATGACTATAACTTATCATTTAGAGGGCCAAAGAAGTGGTCTTTTGAGTGGATCTACACCACATGAAATCTTTATACTCATTAGATATCCAATTGTGATGATTCATGGCATGAACATGATTGATCATGTCAATAATTATTTTATAATGGATGTTTTTCCTACTTAATGAACTATATTATTATAAATAAAAAGGTTCCATGACCTCAAGAATATATATTTAGTGTTCTGTAAAAGGAAAATCTGCGCATACCCCCTCCTCATTAAAAATGCATTACCATACATACATACTGATTATTGAGAAGATTCGAAAAAGAAATATATAATGATACCTTGAATCCATTTCCACTAGGAAAACTCCTTATAAATAGTGATTACATTTCCCCTAAGTCATTTATTAATCAGGGAAATTCTTAATGAAATCATTAGCATTATATTATATCACATGGGGGATAAAGTTAAAAAGGTAACCATGACCACTAGGGTATAAATACATCATGTGAGGGTTATATTTCACAAGGAGTGAATATGAGACATATATATTCCTCCAAAAACCTAGGGTTCATTTGTTAAAGATACATCATCTTGGACGATATATGGATAATTAAAACACTTCCTCCTATTGAATAAAGCCCGAAAGAAGGATGTTTTTCATCCCCCGTTTTATCCATGTTAGGTGATATCTCTCAGGGGGAATTAATTATAGTTAAATAATCATATCATTCAGATATTTGTTAAAGAAAACCATTTTATTAGAAACATAAACATCCCATCGAGCTCTTATATCAGATTCATCTAGCTTAATATCATCTTTAAAGTAATATTAATCCAACCACATGGAAAGTTGTATGTTATACAATATTTAGAGGCACAATATTAGTAGTATGATATTATTATGGAAAACCATCCATTATCCATCAGTGATGAATGTCTTTTAGATGTACACACTACTAAAGAAAATTTGAGGTCATCCTCCAATAGAAATGACTAAAGGAAACATTCTCTATGATATTGGATTTTGTTCAGTCATATCATGAGTGGGTTGTGTCCAGAGAACACACATACTAGGTGACCATATTTTTCATTTGATATGGATGATATGATCTAAATATTAATAATGAAGCGATCAATATGGCTTCACACTTGGCATTCCCCTTGTTGATTCTTACACCACATGAACCTGTCTCCTGAGTAACCTTGACCTTTTAGTCCAATTTTAGATGAAGGTTTCACTATTTATTGCATGTCTATAAATTATAACATCCCCCTCATTTAATTTTTTATTATTCTAGAGTGGATTTAAGGTATCTCCCAAGAAGACATGCCTTTGACATCGAGGTGAAGCTGCTTAGGTCCAACCAAAGGGCCTCCCTTCCCCTCATATCACATTAGTCCTAAAAAAATATATAAGAAGCAGGTAAATCTACCAAACCCAATCATATATGAGATATGTTATCTTAAGGAAATAATATAATCAACCAACATGACTATAGTCTATAAAATCCATAGATGATGATTTTTTTTGGCTCTACGTGCATGAAATATTTATGAAAAATCGTGAAGGAAAAGTCCTTAAATTTTGGAGGTTGTTTTTTGTTCTCAAGAATAGCCACCAGTACCACATTGGATTGACTAAATGTTGTGGTAATAAATTCCAACATCACCCACACCCCTTGGCCATAAAAATTCTATATGGGAAGTGATATCATAGAAGTGTGGATTTTATTGGTCCCCCACCCCAAAGAGATCTTGGATTGAAACGAATAGAAATACTTTTATAGTTCATCCCTATATGAGTACATGCACTACTGTGTGGAGGAGATAACCCACTAACATTCATAAATGGGTTCACCAAAGATAATACACTGAATCCATTTGTGTAGGGAATACAAAAATGCCGTGGGGATATAGTTTCAGGTATTGTTACATAGACAAGAAGAAGAACATTTCCCATTATTATTAACATATGATTGATCCAAAAATTTAGGAACCACTATCCTTGGGCACATAGGATGGAATTTTTAGAATATGAGGCCTAAAAAATATAAAAAAATATAACTAGAGTATGAAATATCACCATGTTTTTTCATGAATTACTTTTACCCATGTCGACCGCTCCTTTTGACCTAACCAGAGGGGAATATAGAGACCGATTCCATGATATGGGAGAAGTTATAGGAAACTAAGAGGTGGAAGAATAAAATAACACTACTAAATAGGATGGAATGTCCACAATATTATCTTATTTAATCCTTTGATTTAACTAGCTTAATATAAGTGGTTGTTTGGATGGGGATTCAGCCATCTTGGAATGGGTGTTCAAGAAAGCATGAAGAGAGTGACCCAAGAAATAGAATGTTTTATTGAGCCTTGAAGGGGAGAGACAGACCCCCGATTGACACCATGAAATTGTGTCACTGTCTCTCTTGAGAATTAGAACAAGTAGAGGGTGAGAAAGATCTATTTATTCATAGTATCTATCCAATTGTCTGTTCGATGAAAATCCCAAATATTATCACCAATCCTTCACATGAAAGAACTGATGTGGAATTAAAATGGGGGGGGGGGGGGCTTATGGATAACCCTACCCATAGTGAGAGAGAGTCTATACCAAAATCTACTTCCACCAACCACCAAAAAACTTGAAACTATCAATTATTGACTGATCGAAAACTATGATAGTAGGATTGAAAAAGAAAACAGCATCAGAGGCTAACACTACACAGAACACCATACAATTACATATTGATGCCAGCCATAGTACAAGTAACCCCTATAAAAGATAAAATATATGAAATTATGGGATAGTTGAATTGTCCAAATCAAAAATCCCTTTCATAATCCACCAATGGGAATCAAAACCATATTCAAAAGAATAAATAGAATAATCTTTCATCAGATAACTGTAATCTCAAGCCACCTATATGATGCCCAGTCATATGTCAACAAGTAGAGGGATTGTTTTTTTAATAATTATGGAGATTGATGTAGAGTCATATATTTCATGGGGTTCCATTAAAGGAGTCTGAGGGGGAGATTGTGTAGATTCATGGTCAAGATGGATTCGAGTATAGAGGTGACTTGGGAGGTCAAACAGGGTCCATCCACCCTGGAGATAGCTGACATCAAGGTAGCCAAAAATTAATGAGGTAGGATCACATATATAGGAATTTGAAATTTGAGAAGTTAATCTGGTGTGTTCACAATAGTAAAATAAGTGATATTCCATTATAATATTGGTTCTTTATTTTTGGATTTCGGTATATAATAAGGAGAAAATGCTTAATAATGAATCTCAATAGATCTATATTCAGTGTTAAAAATTTTTTTTAGTAAACTAAAAAGAAAAAATAAAAAACCTATTAGCATGGAAATATATTTGAGTGAAAAAAATTAATATAGACTGGAAATTGGAGGGAATAAATTTTAATGAGTGTGACTAGAAAATGGTTTTTAAATATTTCATATTTTACCCAAATATAGTCCATAATATATGTCCCAATAAAGATGAATTGGTTTCAAAATGGATATATTTCTTAATGATAACCAATGTATTATAATAATGATAGTGGACAAGAATGATGATAATGCGAATATGTGAGAAAAATGAAGCTTCAAATTGTTATAATTGAACTAGATACACATTTAGTATAAAATAAAATGTCTATAGTGAAGGAGTAGAAATATATAATTGTAAAACAGAATGAAAAGTCAGACATGGGTTGAAATATTGAAAAGAATGAAGATCAATTATGAAGAAAATTGTTTATCATCAAAAGAATAATATTGTAGTGATCATAGAGATCGAAGGAAGGAAGAATCCTAAAAATGGTCATATTGGATCCCTCTAATGTTATTATCAATATATGATGTCAACAAACGATGAAAATTTTTGTAAGTAATAAGAAGAAATCATCTATAAAATAAATTGATAAATATTAAAGAAATGTAGTCACAACCTTATATTATTGTGAAATTATGGTACATACATTGAGTGGCATAAATAATTTCCAAGTGCTTAATGTAAAAAATTGTTAATATGTTGCCAATATATTTCAAATTAGATGCTATAAATTTGTTAATAATTGTAATGGAATATTCAATATATTTTTTCTAGTAGTGGAATTTCTGATAGAATTGGATGATGTTAGAGTAACAAAAGGTGTAATATTAAAGTATTACCATCCTAAGAATCTATAGAATGACATAATAATTTTATAGGGTAGATAAGGTATCTTCTTTTGTATAATTATTTTCCATCATGGAATAAAAAAAATATGTGGTTACGTTAATAGACGACAAAATAAAACATACATGAATCATGCATATGTGGTTATAAAAATTCATAATATTGAAATAGATTAGTAAAATTATAGATGTTACCAATAATAGATAAAACAATAAAATGAAGGGAATTTCCAAATCAGGAATTAAATATAATGATTATTAGGAATTTTAAACAGGTTTGGATCTAGGTCCTTGTTATATCCCATCAATGAGATGATGGTTCACATTCTGTTATTGGTATTTGATAATTATATTAGAAAATACTATTGTAGATAATACATGAATATTATAATATTATAAATACTATTTTGTGTTGGTATTTTCCTGCATATAATTTTGATTACGTTCCATACTCACATCGACCAATTAATTGAATTTGGTATGTATGTAATATTATCCATGACCTGTTCAATTATATTATGAAATAAGGAATCTTGGTCAGAACCGTTGTGAATAAGGTGGTGTAATAAGGCCTAGATGAATGACTCAACACAATATAAAGGTTGTGGGGGTGGGAAATGCTGGGTAGGTAGAATATATTTGAGGGACATGTGTGCTAATTCTTTTCTTTCATTCTTCTATACCTATAGACCAAGAATGTGGGAAAGAGGGGTACCCAACAAAATGACCATATAAACCTAGGATGATATGTGGAAAAGAAAAATATGAAGTTTTGATAATTCTTATCATTCTTGGGTTCATGTAAAGTTATAATAGGCCTATTCATAATTTGGTCATTGGTACATGTAAGGGTTACCTCTCAACGAAGATGAAAATTGAATGTTTCCTATGTAAATAGGACGAATTTTCAGAAAAATGATATCACTCTAGAATTAAACTATGTTTGCTTAAAATAATAAAAAAATGAATTTGTTTTGTATGATTATAAATAATGTAGTGATTATTTATTAGATTAATAGTGTGGATATTAGTTTTCGAATCAATGATTTTTCTGAAGATCATTTCCAGTAAAAATACCTATGGAATAATATTTTTCATGTTGTTCCATTAATAAAAGGTAATGACCAAGCCATGAAATTAGAAGTCCAAGGAAAGCATCATAATTGATGTTTATGAAAGTTACATTTCGCAATAGAATGTATATTTCCATGAATTTTAGAATCCTACCATGGACCTTGAATAAGAATAATAGGAGGATAATGAGTTTGTTGAGTAACATTAATCAAATATAAGAAGGGGGAATTTAATTTGTTCTAATGAATTGTTGGTCCATACAGACCATCATCATTCTTCATCATAAGGTATTGAATCATTCCCTCTCCATATATATATAAGAAAAATTTATTTCATATTATTGAATTGTTTGTTGTTGTGGGGGAGATATGATCCATGAAAATGATTCACCATTATTTTCATTTATTTTTTTTTTGCAACAAGATATATTTTTTGGGATTGAAAAAAAAAGCACATGAGAAGTAACAATAAATTGAAATAATTATCATGGAGAGATGAATTTTTCTATATAATCAATGTCAATGGGTTTCTAGGTAGAATGATTATTTAGAAAAATAATCTATATTACTTATTTATAGTAATTATTAAGAAAATTATCAATTATCAATTTTTTATTTTTTTATCTAACATGACATTCTATCAAACTATTATTAAGATATCATTACATTCTACAGATAGATAACACTCATATTGATGTTCAATTCCATTTTTGGTGACGAATCTAAAAAAATAGGGAGGTGTTTATTGATATGTATATGGAATATGGAATACCCAAAAACCAAGGATATACAACTAGTGGATGAGTGGAGATACTAAATACAAATTATAATTAATTATATAGTCTAAAAAATTAACAAAATTGAGCCCTCTATTCAATAATTTTCATCGATTACGGTTTGAAGAAATCATTTCAATCACTATTAATATGTATTGTCAACAATGATTCAATGAATGTTAAGTCCATAATATTTTCAAATAATAGTTTTTTTGAATATGAAAATTTAGTATGAGTTTGGATTCTATGGAAGAATAATAAATAAATAATATTTCCTTGAAATAAGGTTACTATCCATGGTATTTTATATTTATAGATGTATGTGAGTTTAACAGAGCATTTTGATATTTTAAAAATTATATTTTCTCTAACAATGAATTTATACTCAGTATGATTAAATGTTTTCTTGATGGATATTTTCAAAATGATACATCCAACAATTTAAAATATTTTTTAGTTATTCAATAATAGAATGTTATTTTTTAAATGGATTCATTTATAAAATGTTTAATATAATGTTAAAAAATTTATATAGCTCAATGAGTAAAAATTTTATTCTAACTAATGGGAATAATAAGAGAATGAATTTAATATAATATATTGTTATTGTATCCACTTGTCATATGTTAGGACCATATTTAAAATGATTGAGAAATAGTAAAACCCATATGAACATCATTGGTAAAGGAAATAGGGTTCTATGAAGTAATAAATAGATTATTTGGTATTAGTGAATGTAATATTAGGTTTTTTGTAAATGAGGAAAACATACAGAGAATTATTTGGTTATAACATTGATTCCCATATTTCCCTTGGTATATGATGTAACCAAATAATTTCATAAATAAATATTACATCATTATAGATGAATATTAATAAAATTAATAACAATACATGCACTATAACCATAATGGTTTAGCTAAATCGGACACTAGATACCTAAAAAGTATAATTCTAAAAAATATCTTCAATATCCCACACAAGGTTTTTATCAAATTGTTCACTACTTAAACACATCCAACTAAAAAATCACACTTGGAATACATGGGAAAAGGAATAAATGAAATGGTGAGATCTTATTTTACTTAGGATAAACATCAGAGATATCAATATATGATCATATGCAAGAAAAATATATTAATAATTGTATAATATCATGATTTTAACATACAATCATCTTGGAAAAATTATCAAATATCATAAATATGAATCATACAATAAATTTTATTATTTAAAATGTAATGATCAATATAAGAATGGAATTTAAAATGGAAATCATGACGTTTGAAATCATATTATAATAATTTTAACATGTCGTAATAATTCTGTGACTCAAAAAATAGAACTATATTGAAAAAAAACATAATACATTCTTCCTGTAATTTCCCAAACAATATGATTATATCATTCTCTTAAGAGTTACATATATCATGTTAAAATTATAGTCTATTATAATATTATTAACATGTTAATATATTATGAGTTTTTAAAATCCATAATCATTGTGCAATGCATTGGAATTATATATAAATCTCCACATACCTGTCATTTAATCATATTCCATCATATATATTCCATAAGACATTGAAACATTCATCATACAATACTTTTCAAATCCATGGTAAATAAATGGGTTTCATAAACCTCACATTTTCATAATCATAAAACATTCATAGAATGAAGAAGGATTATCTCATTAGGTCATCTAACTAGGAAAAAATGGTTAACATCAAATGGTATTAAAATATAACATAAATTCATTTTAAAGATCACTCGCTTATTTAATGATAAACATACCTACATTAAATTGAAATTACATTAAGAAAATTTTATAAAATAAAAATTATTATAAGAAAAGTATGACATGAAAGTATAATTTTAATCCATTAAATTAATCTTCAATTCAGTGAACATTCAATTCAAAAAATATTTTTTTGTGAGTGAATATTTTAATACAAAACGTTTCCTCACAACCTAGGAAACAATAACATAATTTAGAAAAGGATAATAATAATATTTTTAAACCTCATTTAATTAAAAAAACTATGGTAAAAATTACAATAAATAATCATTTAAAATTATTAAAATCATTCTATAATTTTTTTAGAACTTGGTTATGATGGTGTATGATTCGGGGGTAAATGAGGAGAAATAATGTTGACGTTTCTTAAAAATATTTCTTAAACAACATTCAGTAGCAATTATAGGAAAAAGGTAGAAAACATCAGTACTATAAAATTATAAATATTAAATTAAAAGGGTCTTATTTGATAAGGGTCTTATAAATTACATCAAAAATATATTCAAGCCTAAAAAATCATGATTTAAATTTAAATGATACATAAATATATTACATAAATTATCAGATTTCATAATACATATTAAAACAAAATAATATAATAAATTTTTATTTATTGTATATATATATTAACCAACCGTATAAACATATATTATAACATATATGATTTACTGATTACATCTTAAAACCTAATTATTTATAATTCTATATTAAAATCGGTGTTCCATGTCATAACTTCTTTGTTTTTCATGAATGTTTCCATTTAAAAATACAATACATCTAAATTGGTCATAGATAAATTATATCTAAAATTTTAACCACGAAATTACTATGTTATTCAATCATTAAATACCATTTAATTACTATGTTAATAAATTAGTGATGAAAATGTATTACATCACTTTGTTCAAATGGAAGTTTGTACGTACTCAAGATTAATTTTTTGAATTCTGATGAATGGAATAAAAGAAAAGTATACATTAATTAAAATTTAAATAAAAATAATAATTTCATAAAAATCCAATGCATTCTAAAAATGTATCATTATGACCATTATTTTTAAGTGGTGATGAAAAAAAAGTCTTTCTTTGTGAAGGTGTTAGTCCACACATACACATGGGTAGTTTTTACTTTTCCTATGGGATTGAATGTTTGTAGGTACTTGTTTTTCTATAATAATAATAAAAAATATTTATATTTATAGTGTTAAATTTTTTATTTTATCAGGTAATCCATATAATTTTTGGAGGTAAAATAATAAATAAAATATAAAGTACATTCTTAATAGTTATGACTCTTTATTGAGAAATAACCTTTTACATAAACACAATTCATCGAAATGGAGGTATTTTAGATAGACTTGAAACACCAGAATATGGTAAATTAAGATATTATTCTATTTTTATTAGTATTCTCCATTATATAAATTTCATATATTATGAATAAGAAAAGAGAAGAGGTCCCCCTTCCAATGTGAGGGGAAGGACGCACATGTCATTATGTTAATATTTTATTTATAATATATATAATTTCATTTTAAATGGGGAAAAGTCATAAATATTTTAATATAATAGGTCAATGGGATTAAATAAACTCAACCAATCATATATTTAAATGGCTTGGTGTAATTTTAATAATTACTTCACAGATAAACTACGTTAATCTCATTTTAACCAAAACAATGATAACATAAATTTAAACGAACATAATATAATTATATAAAAATAGTTATTAGTTGAATTTCAAAAAATTACATATTAATTAAAAATTTTATATCTATTATATCATCTCAAATATTTTTGGTGTCTAAAATAACATTTAATATAATAACAAAAAATCATGAAAAACAGGTTTTATAAAAATTTCTAATAAAATAAATAAAATAATTTTACATTAGAATTATGTGAAAATAAGGTTAAGAAGATTTTATTTGGTAATTTGATAAAAAAAATTAAGGATTTTATAATTTTTATCATACGAAAACAAAATGAACCATTCTAATAAAACCGTTAAATCCAAACACCAATAAAAATATATAAATTTGAATAAAATAAGACTTATCATCACAAAAGTAAAACATGGGTAGAAAAATAAAAAAAATTTGTAAAAAACATTGTTTAACTCATTTCAAAAATATTTGTTCTGAACCAGTCTCAAAATAGGATAGTAAAAATTTATATATAAATTTTTTAATGCATTGTTCCACGTGTTTTAGCCTCATTTTTAAAGTTTTTGTGTCTCGATAAATATTTACCATGGTTACTATTCACAATGACAATTAATTAAAATGAACATATTAAAATATATTAATTATGATCATTAAAATTAACTAATCCATTATAAATTATTGAATTTATATATTTTCAAGGAATTAAAAATAATATTACCATTATAAACTAAAAAAAAAATCTAAAAATGCATTTTGAAGCATAAAAAAATATGTTTTCATATTCAATGAATTGTAAAAACAAATAATATAAATTAAGTCATTTAATTTATTAAATGACATTTAAAGATTATTACAATAATTAATATATAGAGACTAATTTAATGTACTAATATAAAAAGATATATTGTAAATAAATCAATTTTTCAGAAAATAAATATTTTAAATTAAAATTATTTTTTTTAATTTATAAACACACGTTAACCAATGAATTTATTCTATAAAAGTGAAACAAATAATTTTTTATATTTCATTTAGTAATATTGTTTCCCCCGAATCCAATTTCTAGGTGATAAATACCACACTATATAACCATAATTTAATAGTATATTATGATCTATTTAGACCTCTTGTTCCATGAAAAGTATGTCATCAATGCAATAAAATTTATTTAAAATTAATTATATCATAAATTTACGGTATGCCAAAATTTAATCCATTATTTTAATTTCACAATCCCTATTTGATCACTCTAATAAAAACAACTTTTGATAATTCTTCTATATCATATCCTTCTATTTCCACATAACTTTTAAAAATATGTGGTTTAACATAATACATTTATCTAGTGAGTGTTCCTATTTCACAATACATTCTCTCATCAATCTAGAATATCTACCGATTATTCCTCATGATAGATATCATAATCCATTGGTATTACCTCTAACTTTAGTACATCTAATGGACTAGGTATTTAATTACTTTAGAGAGATACATGGAACCCAATGTGAACATGATAGGTATTTGTAGAAACCATCATGACATGATCATGAATTTTGAATGTACAAACATATCTATGGAACGACATTACCTTGTTTCCATATATCATGACCTTATTTTCTAGAGATATTAAAAGAAAAAACATATAATTAAATTTGAATTCAGGATATAAACGAGGAAAATTATTTATATTTGTTCATAATTTCATTCACTATATATAACTATCCCAGCATGTTGTGGTTTTGAAATATATTGAATAAAGGGATTCATAAGGATCCATATGAATGCTCATTTAAATGATATTTTTGTATAAATACAATACAAAATTTACTTGATTATTTAAAAACCTATGAAATCCATATAATAGTTTATCAAAAATCAACTTTAATTTTAATTTTTCTCTCCAACTCAATATCTATCTACGATTGGATTGTATTTCTAAAGCTAAATCCAATGTTCAACAGCTACAAAACAATTCACTGAAATAATGAATTAAACCTTAGTCTTTCTCCCAAACAATTGAATATGATACTATATACATCCTTACCATATCCTCAATATATCTCCTAGAATGATGATAAATGGATAGATATTCTCTAATGGAAATGAAATGTTTTTATTTTTTATAGGGATAATCTATAACAAAAAATTCTTCATGTCATTTATTTTTTTTCATCTTTGATGATGAAATTCATATTAGTGTCTCCAAATTTCCATTAAGGTATCGATATTATTCATATCGCCCCTTGTTACATCATTCTACCATCCTTAACACACTTATATTCCATACATCGAGATATATAATATGAAATATCCATTTTCATGTTTCCCCAGCAGAAATTCTCATTCAATTGTCTATACATCATCACAATTATGAGAATAATAGGGAAAAATGAAAATTGAGATTCAAACTACAACTACCTTCTTATGTATATTATTAATATTTCACATTCATAGTTCCTAAAAATTTTCATTCTATATCGATTATGATTACCCTCATTAACATTCCATAGAATATTATATATTTCCATATCCACCAAGCTTGACATTTTAACAATCTCATAGTTTCACTTTCATAAGAAAACAATATGATTTATCCCCATTAACCACTTAATCATGATCCAAATTATAAAAATTTATATATATTGGATCCATCTAAATCATTAAAATGGATGAATAAACATGGTCACTCTAAAATAGTGAATCATCCACTTTTTCCCCTTCACATAGTGGTAGTGTATTGAGTAGTGATAATTATTATACAATTCCAAACATCTACTTCTAGGAATATAAAAAACTATATTTTTGAATATACACAATAATATTTATGATCTGTATATATATATCCCAACTTTGACCATAATGATATTGAAAATATCTTCTCAAGGAAAAAATTACTATTTTTATCTCTAAATCATGTGTCAGTAATTTTTTAAAATTAATTTCAAATTGGAATGAGGAATAAGATATCATTATATAATTCAATAAGATTAAAGGTCCTAGACCCTTAATTATTTATTCATAATATATATTAAATTCCACTCCATTATAGGGTAGTGTGAGTATAGGTTCACAAACCAACGTTCTTTTTAGCTCCTTGAAATTTCGTACATTCATTAATTCTGGTGGTACATGATTCCCCTGAAACTCAAATATTTTATTGGAATAGATATATATGATAGATCCCACCCAATGAACCAATATGATCCAAAAATCCCATGAATACTACATAAATAATTTATATTGTTTATTATTGTCTATTTTATAATAAAATCATTAATTGAATGATTTAATGATAAAAATTTTCATTAGATTATGTGATCGAAGAAATAAGTATTATTTGGCTATAATTAAAATATAGTATTCAAGGAATAAAAATATTATTTACCTAGGGTCTTCATCAAAAATCCTCAAATGGTATTAATGGTCTCCTTTTCACTTATAATATGAGAAATTATTATTATTAAATATTGATACCAACTGATTGATGTAATCTCTAATTGCTCAATTCATAAGATCGATAATGATGGTGCGAGAATTAGAAATTAAAAAATGGAATTACTATGAATTAATAATGAAAATACATTGTATGAGATGTTTTGATTAATATATCCTCCTTCTTGAATCATAATTGATAATATCATAAAGGAATTTAAGTCATTGAAATGTAAAGATTTATATTCAATAGGTCAATCGATTCATCAATATAGGGTAATAAATAATTTATTCTTTAATGTGATCTTGTTATGTTATCATCAATCAATGAAATAACATGAATTTTCCAGTTTAATATTAGAAAATATAATAGGTTAACACTATGGTGATTCACTATTGAATTTGAATCCCTCATGTACATTCTCAATGAATTTCATGGTAAATTCCATCTACTCATTAGTTTCAATTCAATATAAAGGATTTGAATATGTTTAGCACTAGGAATGAGTTGTATTAAAATATCAACATCAATATTATTGGGAATACTAGGCATGTATTTAGGAAATACATTATTATATTCCTAAATAATGGGAATATATAAAATGATTATTTTTTCTCTAACCATTTACGACAAATATAATTCATGAATAAGTAGTAAGATCCATAAAATGGATTAAAATTCTATTTGATGTTCATATTTATAATCACACAGAATGATACTCATAGGATTATTCATAATATCAAACATGATGTTCCTTCATCAGAAATTGATACAAGCTCTTTATAGAGAGATTTAATCCATGCCCAAAATCACATCAAATTCAGATAGATAAATAATCATTTTATTATTTGGAAGAAAGATCCCATAAATATATATCATATAGGGTATATAGACACGAGTTTTTATAATCATACCATTAATGTTTTTCACTTATATCTCAACATATAATAATTGAGATTATAAATTAAAACCCCAAGAGATGCTTCATGATATAATGGAATTTATATTTCTACGATTATATAATATACAACAATGTTTTTGAAATACTGTCACCACGTCAACATAATTATTCTATCATTATTATCTTACCAAAACCATAGTTGTTAGTTCGATAATCATAACTCAGAGTGAGAAATAATATAGTGTTTAAAAATAATAATAATTATTTTCAAATCGTTACATCTTATTTATAATCTGTGAGACCATAGGTTTTACCTAGCTTGCCTATTTTAATTGTCTATTCAAATCCTTAATATTGGATTATAATGAAATTTATAATTGACCCACGAATACCCCTTTTGAGTGTCTCACTAGGTGTTCAGTATCAGACCCACTGATTATGAACCGGTGGCGATAAGGTTAATACATAATCCCCTAAATTCCATGTTTTTACCGATGGGTGAATCTTTTAAATTTCCATATCTTCATTAAAGTATACATATTTGTTTATATTTTCATGGAAAACAACATAATATCATGTTTTCCATAATCATTGTATAGTAACCAATATAAGAACGTATCCCCATATTATCACAATTTTTTTCAAATCCTAATATCCAAATAAATATAACCATGCAATGATATATATTGATTTGATCCATCAATTTCATTTATAAATATTACTTCATTATATATGAATATTCAACACAACTCAAAATGATAAATACACATGAACTATAATGTTCTCCGGTCATTGGAGACTTGATACATTGAAAACATAATTTAGTAATGATCTTCATGATCTCCCCAAATATATTTCTCATATAGTACCCTTAATAGACATTTCCTACATAAAACCATTCTACATAACATTGGAAAATGATAAATAATAATGGATAAGCTTTGATACCCAATAAGGGTAATCATTGACGATATTACATAATAATCATTCAAAAATTTTAATTAATCATAAGGGTTTGTTTTCATGTTCATGACATAAAATGTTCATAAAAAACATGTCAAAGATTATAACCATTATCCATGAAATAAAACATGATCATTTAGAAAAATTTAAATCATAATATTAAATAAAAATCACAAATAATCATGAACCATGATGGTATATCATAAAAATTTGAATATGTAGTAGGATTTTTGTGGATTAAACATTATCTATATTATAATAAGGTATTTTTATTGATTTATTAAAAATTAAATTACTTAAATAAGATTATCCCAATCTTCTCTATGAAATAAAATATATCTAGTAAACTCATTTTTCACTAAAGGATTTTTTAAATTAATCATCTCTTAGGAGTTTCTTAACTCCATAACCTCTTATGATTTTCCTAATTTTTTATCATATTCTTATGATTTAGAGGGAAATATAATTACAAAACCACATACCACACAATGATAATCTATTCATATATATACAACAAGATAAAAATATTTACATCATATCATCATCGAATAACCCATATACAATAAATAGGTTATATAAATATCATAAAATATATATAGATAAAAATAATTATGATGGTATATGTGGATTACACGCCCAATAAATCATATGTCACATAAAAATATCTTATCACATATTAAAAATAAATTTAAAAGGTCACTAGAATATTTCATTAGGAACATATTATTTTCATTTTTAAATCTCTTATTTAAAATCTAAAAAATTAATAATATTTTTGAAATTATTTTATTTGAAAATAATATTGTAATTATGTAATGTAATATTTAATTATTTGACTATCCATTACATTGGAAAATTCAATTCATGTAGTAATCCTTTAAATTGAAACATCATTTAACACTTATATTAAAAAGAAAATCATTGAAAAAATGAAAATTTGATTATTTTGATACCATTATATAAGAATTAATTAGTAGAAAAAATTAATTTAAAAAATCATTGGAGAATATTGAAAATATTATTTTAATTTTAAATAGATCATTGATAAGAATTATTATGATTGCTATCTAAATCTAGAGAAACAATTGCATCATATTTATTGTAACAATTCTAAAAAAAGTAACTACCCATGATTGGAAAAAGGAAAAAAACAAAAAATATATATAAATAGAAATATATAGAAAATTAAAACATAATAAATAGATAATTATTATACAATTTTCACTACCATAAATTCTAGCATAAATAATTATGATTAAAATGATACAAAAACACAAATCTATTAACTCATGTCTCCTATTACATAAAATTCATTTTAATCTCATATGTTAAAAATATATACTTTTTAATAAAACAATTGGTGAATTATTTTAATATATATTATTATATATCTGATTAAATCATAATATATTATCACATATCAATTAATATTCATTTAATTTATTCAATGTTTTGAGTGATAACCTCTAAAAGTTTCATACATGTTAATTTTCAGCATTCATGTACCATGTAAATTGATCATGGGTCGATAAACTATTAAATTATATTTCAGTTAATTAATATTATATTTAATAATTATATGATCGTATATATATATTTATTTAAAAAAGTTTCAAAAATTGAATTATATTACATCATGGAGGTTGTAATCTTTATGTATACACCAGTAATGTTTCCACATTTTGATGAAAATAATTAATGAAAAAAATAATTACTCATCATTCCATTCTAATAGAAATATAATAAATAAAATATATATTCAGTAAATCTAGCACTATAACCATCTATATGAAATAGTAGGGAAAACATGGTGCATCACTTTTGTGGTGGTTGTAGTACACAAATTAAAATGATGGATGTTTTCATTTACAATGTGAATGATATGGAGACAATGGGTTTTTCATCATCATAATAACAATTTAATGTTTTGGATATTATAATTTATTATTTTTAAGGGAAATTGTGTATTTTAGACGATGTATAAGATAAAATAAAATCAATATTAATACATATTCATTGATAAAACTATTTTTGATTTCACAATAACCACTAAAAATTGGGTTTTCCAGAAAGGAATGAATCCCTATGATATGGGTATGGATGTTAGGCTTGTAAATTGTAGGGTCATTCCAATATAAGGATCTTAATCAATAAAAAAATGGATGAGAGATGGTTTCTTTAATAATCAAGGGAAGGATACACTTTGAATTACATGAAAATATTTAATTATATTACATAAAATAATTAAAAAAAGTGAAACCCAGGAAACAAATATAGAAAGATAATATTTCTTATGGACATAATAAAATCAAGAAATCATAATTTGAAAAGATTTGTAGACATTTTTTCCTTATCTACTATTTAACCCACTTTTATCTCATTTTATCCTTGACCTCGACAAAATAATTTTACACCATTATAAATTATTTATATTAAAAAATAAAAGGGGTATTCTAAAAAGCAAATTAAATATGTCATTCAAAATTTTCAATTATTTTTTCATATTCAATTTATATGGGTGAAAACATTAATTTGAATATATGAATAATATAATCATGAAAAATTATTTTAAAAAAATTCCAGATTTAAACATTTATATATTTTTATATAGATATCAAGAAAAAAATATGATTTCAATGATTTTTTTTAAATAAAGTGGGAGTATTTGGGATATTGGATACTGATAAAATTGAATGGAGTGTTTTAACCACTATATTAAATTTAATGAATAAATAAGTTCTCAATTTGAATATAATATAACTTATATTTAAAAAATGTAATATATGGTTTCTAAAATTCAAAATAACATAAAAAATTTTATATAACTCCTTAGACATATATTTACAAAAAATACACACATTATATAAAATATAGTGACGTGATAGAGAAATTTTGAATCAATTCCCTATAGTTAAACCCAGTTTATCCTTTTTTACCAACGTGAAAAATCATTAACATTCAAAATTTTCAAAATTACTAAAAACATATTTCTTCATTTTAAATTATATAAATAATTTTTTATTCAAAAGATGGATTTTTTTTTAAATTTTCAATTTCATTACGATTGTTAAATTTATTTTAAAATAAGATCTTAAAATGAGAAGAACTTTTTTTTAGATAAATTCATTTTTTTGTTTATAACTGGATTTATTAATACTTCATCCCACTGAAAAACCAATATATGTTTATTAAATTTTTTTAATATATAATCAATAAATTTATTTATAATAATATATCAATATAGTATAATCTAATTTATTCTGATGAAAGCATACTCTGAGAATAAAAACTAGTTTCAAAAGAAGAAAACATCACTTTTACCATCAAATGCTTTTATTTTTAAAATCCAAATAGTTGATGAAAAATATATTCATATTATACATGTATAAAAATTAATTTCCCATAATATAGTTACTAATATGAAAACACATCAATCATTAATCTGGGAAATATGTATAATATTATATAAAATTAATTTAGTAGTATATCATGGTTTATTTAATTATGGTTTTTCATTATAAGAAATTAAAAAAGATATTACATTTATTTAAATGTAAATATATCTTAAAACATAATTGTTTAAGAATAATTCTTTTTTTCATACATTTATATCTGGTTCATAAGGTACAAATACTACATTGGATTTAATAAAATGGTGAAGAATAGAGGATTAAAAATACATGTGTAGTTTCTCTCCCAATGATGTAATGCTCATGAATCTAGGTGTGTTCATTTCCATCAATCCATTGGGGGAGTATGGAGTGAATGATTCAAATTAAAAAATTCTAAATATGTTTATTCAAAATATATTTATCATAACAGGTTTTCTTATGGGTTCATGAAGAAAGCGGTTTCGTAGTCCGATTCAGGAATTGTTCTTTCTTAGAGATGGCCTTATGCGAAAATGTTCACACCATTGATAAATCCGTAATTAATAATAGTCAACAAAATTTTTAATTTGAAAAAAAAAATTTTTTATTACGGATCCTTTGATCGGTGTAATAAGTAATAATTTAAATGATTAATTGGAGTGTTTCTAATAATTCTCAAGGGTGAGATGCTGAGCCACCAATAAGAATTGGTGATTCAATGAGTCAGATTCATTATTGACCATGGTTAAATTGATTCGGGTTTGAAATTACCAAGGTGTGATGAAACATATTCTATTATTTCACCATGTCAGTAGTTGAATGTTAGTATCCCATGTAATTATAAATTGATACATTAAATGGTGCATTGTGAATTACAATAATATAGGTTATGATTACATCAATATAGGGTTTGAAGCTATCCGTGAAAGAGGAGCACCGGACTGGGATGCATCATGAAAATTTCCTGGAGATAATCCTAGTGTGTGAAGAAATTTAAAAACACATGATGGAAATTATTAGAATGTATTATAGTTCAATATTATGAGTTATTAAAATAACATTTTTTTGATAAATCATACTTCATACAACGCCGAGCTTGAATGAACTGAGTATTATTTTTCTGAATATCACTTTTATAACCTAAGTATCAATTAAAAAAGTATGAATAGTAATAAAACATTATAAAATACAAATTAATGGTAAAATCAATATAAAAAATATTTATTTCTCCTTAGTAAACAAATATTTATTTTTAGAAAAGCCATTTTTTATGAAAAAACATTTTCTCACAGTGAAATTTTTATTTAATTTTATGAATACATTATCTTTAATTTATTCAATTTTTAGAAAATTTATTTGATAGAATGTAATTATTTTTAGAAACGTTATATTAAAATAATTTTAGGATTAATTTTTATAAATTGTTCTAAAAATATGGATTTCTTAATGTATAATAAAAAACATTACCTCATTTTGAATACTATATTTTTGTTTCTAGATTTTAAACAAGTCCCATTAAATTTGAAAATGATTAAAATGTAATATTTATTCTTTAGTATAATAAATAATCTAATTATATTAATTGGTATCAATTTCATGATTTATTTTGATATAAACCATTTCTAAACTTAAAAAGGAATTTTTATGAAAAAAACATTAAATTTTGTGTTTTAATTTATAAGTTATTTCTTCTTCTTATTATAATTGAATTATGAAAAATGGGATTCATATATTGAATTTGAAGGTCTGAATATTTTATATAGAACCCTTCTATTTCTATTCATTATGAATAGTAACCAATTTAAAAAATTGTCACCACAAAAGGGTATGTTGTGTAATTATGGTTAAAAATATATATATATATGTAATTTAAAATAATACCAAAAATTTACAGAATTTCAATGGATGATTATACACCATCGTAAATCATCCAATAATCTAAAATATGACATCATTTCTATCAGTCTATGATTTTATCCTTTATAATACTTAAATGATAGATCATGACAAAAGTTACTTTACTTCTTTAATTAAATTTAATATTTTATTATAAGAAAAAATAAAACATATGTTCAGTTATAAATATTACTTTGAAATATTATTGATTTTTTATAATATGAATGTATTTATTATTATTAATTATGAAATAAATATCATTAACACTTTTTTATGTCGACAAATCATTAATTAAATTAACAAAAAAATAATATAAGATATTTTATAAATACTAAAACATTTATAAATTTAAATAAATAGTGTGTTAGATTAATTTTATAGATAAATATATAATACTAGTATGGTTTAAATGAGTTATTTTAGAAATACCATTTTTTCTGAAATTATTTCAAAAATAAATAATTAGTGTAAATAATTAAATTAGATATATTTTATGATAAATAATTCATTACCATGCCATTTAAAATTATAATAAAAAGATTATATTCAGCCAAATGAATGAAAGATGGTTTCCAACATTAAGGATAGTCAATTTTTGGTACAATTGACATTTTATAGTAACAATCATGGCCTTTAATGAAAGAAAACAAAAACAGTACAATAATTATTTAAAGGGGTTATATAGGAGGATTGAGAATATTTTTAGATATTATTGTAGTATTACATCAATTGTGACCCATTCAGACAATGAAAATAATTTATTTTGATTGAAAACATTATGAAATTCAATGAATGCCCCTCCCCTCAATTATAAAAGGACACCCCTTCTCTCAAATCATCACAAAAAATTTATCCATGTAACTAAACTAAAACCATATGATTTTTCATCTTAAGTTACAAATATAATTTTAATAATATCCTTTATTTTTATGACAAAGACCCTTAGTAACATATGAAATGATCTAAATAAGCTATTTTGAAGAATATGTAATCTTCTTTACATAATCATTAATATTCATTTCATCTTAGAATTCCTCTAATTCTATTGTAACCATAAAAAACATTAACTAGATTATTAGTATAATATTGGGATGTTATTATGATTATTGGAAAACCTTTTTATATCTCTACTCAATCACTTGAAAACTAAAACCATCACTCGTGTATATATATAGTTAACTATCATCACATAGTGGTTTAATTTGTTTTTCATCACCACAATATATGGGTGGTTATAAATATTGAATTAATGAATATATATGAAATTTGTTACATAAATATTCCTATATAATTTTAATATCATATATACATTCATGCATTCTAATCCATTATATAATGATAATGTAGCATATCCATACAGATAAACCACCACCTCCAAGATGAGATGTGAACCATTATTCATTAACACGTTAAATGAAAGGTAATAAGGATATATTTAGTTTTTATATATTATATTTATGTAATGATTATAACTATGGTTAATATTTAATCATTAAACAATTATAACAACCCATCTTTCCTTACAAAATATGCTTGAGGAAATAATTAGTTAAAAACTAAAATAATAAAAATAACAAATTATTGACAAACTAGTGATAAAATTTTACAAGATGATCATATAGGATCAATATATTTTAATACCATTCAGTTATAAAGTAATTCCATACATAAAAACATTATATAGGAGGTTAACTAATGTTTACCTAAGAGAAACATGTCGAAATTGATTTTATCTTAATTTATCCACCATTTAGACATATTTAGTAATATACACTGATTTAAATTTATGTAATGTAGATTAACCCATTGAGTTAGTAATCATAAATATAAAATTATGTCTAATGACAAGTGAGTGAATTCAGGTTACTCCTTTATGATTAATTTTTCAATGAAAACAATATCATATTTCTCCTTATAAATTGGTATTCTTTTCATCCATATCAATATTTTTCAAATATCAATTTCTGAAAAAAATTTACATATAGGAAAATTATTTATAAATGATATTATATTTAAATTTATATTTTATCTTTTTTTAATGGAATATTTATAATTTCATCCCAAATGGAGACATTTTCAACTTTAATTGCAGAATGATAAAAGATTTTCTAACTCAATCCTTATTAACAGAACATTCCAACACGATAAATGTTTTACACAATTTAGAATAATCTAAAATAAATCATATCTTTTTCAATGAAAATTATTTTTATAATTTTTATTTAATCTGTTTTAATTTTTTGTCTAAAAGACTTTTTTTTAAACATATTTCTATGGAATTTATTGTCATATTTTATCATTTAATAATTTATTTTTTATTAACATTTCATGAAACATTAACATTGCAGTGATCATTTGACATTACATTTACATTATATATCCATCATGGATAAGATTATTTAAAAAAACATATATCAGTCATTTTTATGGTGTTTTACAATGAATAATATTCAATTGAAAGTGGTGTATTGATATTCTTTATTCCTTAAGTGATAATGATATTTATTGATAAGAAATTTTTTTAATGACTATAATCAATAATTTGATATATAAGAAATGAATTAGATAATCTATGATGCATATGGTATTAAATTATATAGACATGTGATGCATCGATATGTCTGAAGATATAAACCATTTAGTGTAATTACAAGGGACTTTACCCATATTTTTAAATAGTCATGTATCAAGGTCATTATGGTAAGGATATCGTGTCTTCAAATATAATTTCATCTGGTATATTTCATTTCCCGAATTGAAATTTTATTAATTATTATACATGACATCACTCTATTTATAATATGAAATGATATATTTAATAATCACATTATGGATTGAATGGATTTTTCTTTTCTTTTTTCACCATTCCATTTTAATTATGCCTTCTTGATTCATGATTGTTTGTGTAGTAAAATCTTACTAGGAACCTCATCTCACCCTTTATATGTTTTCATTTTCCCATCCTGACAAGGAATCACACATCTCTACATATGGAATTGTTTGTTGTTTAACCTTGTATTGTTTGTGAGATTGTAATAAATATATAAGCTAGGCAGGGTTTGCTTAAAATATTTATTCACTAGTCCTTTAATGATCATGTTTAGGCCTCAGTTCCACTCATCTTATGACCCATTTAACTTTACACCTCAAACCAATAAAAAATGAAACAATCGATAAAAAATTAATATCCTTTGGGCTTGGTGTATAATATAAAAAATGCAATAAAGTTTTTATATAAATTTAAAAAAAATTATCGATCATTTATAGTGAAACGCCTTTAATATATACCATTGTAAAAAAATTGTAATTCATATCTATGTTTATGGATTTAGGTTTGTTCGAGGTGGTTTTAGACCATGGTTAATAGAAACCATGGGAGCTATAATTTAAATAAATGAAATCAGAATTAGAATTATAATAACCCCTTATTATATTTCAAAAAATAGTGGCATTATTAATTTGAACAAATTTTCATGATGACAATGATATGAGATAAATCAATGTGTTCAATTATTTAGTAATAAAATCTAATAGAAGAAAGAAAATCAATACTCATGATTTCTGTTGGGATTCACGTGATGAGAAGTGTAGAAAAATTGTTGTTGGAGATGTGGATATCATGTCCTTATTAGAACATATATCCCAATTTTATGTGTAATAATATTTCACATATGTTGAAAAATGATGTTTAATATTTTGTTAAACAAATATTTAATCATTTCCATCTGATAAAAGCCTCTATAATTAAGGGGTCCGACAAATCTAATTGTCGCTGAGTAATGGATACTACCCCATGAAAATATTTTTCTCTCCATTGTATGCATCACAAGGGAATAGGTTATACTAGTAGTTTAAATTATTATAGTTTATTCCGATCAATATTGGTTATTTTTTTGAAATACTAGGGAGTAATAACAAATGTAACCTATAGAGTGGAGTACTTTTTATGTCTTATTATTTGATAAATAATTCCCTCATGAGAAACATACAAAAATGGAGAGAATGTTACTTAACATATAAAAAAATATAGAAAAATATTACTGGATTATAATGATACATTTATAAGACTATCCAACTAGGTCACATATTTTATATGTACCATAGGGTGTAATATTTACCATTTATTTAGAGGCCTTAAGAAGAACCTTTGTAGGGAACATGTTTTGTAATAATTTTCATTATATGATGTAATTATATTTTTTTTATAAAAAAGACGAAATAATTCTCAAGATTCTATATCATTAGGAGAAATAAATGGAATTATAGGTTTTCTAATAATGATTAATTAATTAAAGCGTCAAATAATTTTTGGGGAGTAGAGAAATCCCATTCATTTGAAAAATGGGGAATGAAACATCCTAGATACTTTTTGAATGGAATGGGAGTTTGTTACAGGTGTAATGATATGGGTCCTCTGTATAATGATTGTAATGGAATGAAACAAATAAGTGATGTAATTTTCAAGAACTAAAGAAAAATAGGTCATTATTCACACAAATTCCCCCTGAATCAAGGGAAAATACAAAAAATTATTTCAAGGAGAGAAGGACATGATTATGATATTCATATAACTGAGGATAAAACTCCTAATGTTGTTCTAGATGGTACATTAATCATTGAATAAATATAATCTAATTATTTCATTAATACCAGTTCTTCAAACATTAATATCTTCCTTGTTTTCCGGTAAAATTACAAATTTCCCATTATAATATAAGAATTGATATTTCAATAAAATAATTATATTCAGAAATCTAACAAAAATAGGGATGTGAATGTATTTTCCCTATATGATCCCTAAAAATCCCTATTTGTTGATATTATTTATATAACTAGCAATGATTTTTATATAATCCTTGGTATGGATTCTATATCAAAATATAAGGTAAATAATTATTATAAATAGAAGTAAATTTTGATTCATGAGGAATATGTATAATTCATTTTATACTGAGGGGAGACTTCACCATATGATTCATGTTTAGATCCACCTCTAATAGATCTTCAAAATGAGATTCTTAGGTATTTAGAGAAGAAAAAAATATATGGGTGAAAATGGTAATCTGGAATAAGGAAGTATACTTATTTTAAAAGAAAACATTGATATATTTTCGGATGAATTTCCCAAACATACACTAGTACGTGATGTTGTGTCTTGAATTAATTTAATACATTACTGAATACCAATATCAATGAACCACTATAGAATGAATAATATGTAATTATTTGAGTGGGTGAAATAATTGTAGGAATTTTTTGAAAA
Source organism: Viscum album (assembly GCA_963277665.1). NCBI lineage: Eukaryota > Viridiplantae > Streptophyta > Magnoliopsida > Santalales > Viscaceae > Viscum > Viscum album. The sequence continues at coordinate 477,105,305 of OY728128.1, forward strand.
GGTATTTAGACACCCTAGTGCTTCACCATGGAGATACCATATTCTTATACTTAAGAAAAAATACATATCTATGAGGTTATATATTTAATTTCAGGAAATAAATGATATTATGTAAAATAATAAGTATCTTTTTCTTCACATTAATGAGTTATTTGATCATATTCATGGTACTCAATATTTTTCAATGATTTACTATTTCTATGGTTAACAATAATGATGAAAAATGTGACATTCTATAAGGAATACATTTAGAATGAGGAATGGTAATTATGAATTTATTTTAATTCAATTTGGATTTTATAATGCTCCCTCTATATTTATATATCTACTGAATTATATAAATGAATAATATTTAGATAATAGTTTTGAGGTACATTTTAATGATATAAAAATATATTCTATTATATATGGGGATCATGAGAATCACTTATGAATCATAATTGACACTCATTGTGAATATATGAAATATGAGAAATTTAGTGTCTATGGGTATGTGTTATCTCCAGGGTGAAATATAAAAGATATTCATAGAACATAAGAGCCTAATTTATATATTTTCATATAATTAGGTTGATATAAGGAAAATTGCATGGCTCAAGAAACTCATGGTTTATTATTTCACAATACACTACAATAGATGGAAGGTGTGTATGGATGTGGATTTTTTGAACGTCAAATATCATATAGTTCTAATGAAAATGAGAATTCATAATGATCATGCTTTATAGAATTTAACAAAGATGAATATAAGAATTATTATTGATGGGGAGTATTAGTTATTTTTCAAATTATTCAAGAAATATCATTATCTTAAAAGTTAATAAGTTCTAAAAATGATGATGAGAGTTTTCCAAAGAAAATATTAGCTATGAATGATGTAATGTGGGATGAAATAGTATCTGAAGAAGGATTTATGACATTTTTAAATTGGTGACATATACCATAGATAAATGATAAAAAAATTGAATTATTATATGATAAACATAGATTTAATTACATTATACATCGTGGTAGAAACATGATGTATTAATATTTGAATGGAAACTTCTCGTTGGATAATATAATGTGATAAATAAATAATTATGTATCAAGATTCATGATATTTAAATAGGAAAATTCTATGATATATATTATTATAGCTGTCATGAAACACCAACCAATTCCTTTGTAAAAATGGGGTGGCATTACTATAGAATTTTTCATTGTATTTCTAAACACTCCTTGAATGAATGATGATATATGGATTATTATTGATATTCTTAAAAAATATACAAATTTTATCACAATAATAGATTATTTACGTATTTAGATTCATTAATTACTATCTATGAATGTTGTTTAAGGTCATTAGGATTCACCTTTTTCAATAGATTCTGATCAGGTTCTAGGTTTTTCATCATAATATTGGGGAAGACTTCAAAATTTTTTGGATACTGAGACTGATTGGGGAAACCCTAGCCACACTCCAAATAATGTTATTTCCAAAAGGACTATCCAAAATTATAATATATTCTGATGCCATTATAATATGAATTTCAGGGTTTATGGGATTAGTGGATTAATTTTTTGGAGCTTTCTATTAACATTTGTTCCATTAAAGTATTAAAATGGAGAAGCATGTAGAATTACATGTAAAGATATTTCATACATCAAATTTTAGGGACAGACATGGTAAAAGATAAATTTGTGGTATTTATCTAGTTTAGTAGACAATCACAAAGGTAAATACTATTGAAACTCATATAAATAAAGATCAATGAAAATAATAGAGAACTGGTAATTACTAAATGAAATATTTATAATTTTATGTTGGTGATAATTATTGAAAATGTTTCTATATAATAATTTTATAAGGTTCTTTAAAAAGGAATAATGATTCCATGATACAACATAGATTTATTAATTGGGAATAGGGTTGGATTTGGGGGTTACAAAGCGGAAATTCCACTACGCATCTTCAAGGTGAATAATGTGTTAAATGTATATATTTCTAAGAATGAAAATAACAGAACCAATGCATGTTCACTCTATATATCTAAAAGAACTAGAACATGATCTAACATGTTAGTAAGAGCATGTCCTGATTATTAATACGAGAGAGAAAGTGATGAGGAATCAGATGACTGAACTAGTAAATGTATAGTTGAAAATACATAAAATAGAGGATCCAACATATAAACCACACATTTTAATAATGAAGAACTATCCTCATATGTCTAAAATTTTATATGATTAAATTTTTATAGGATGAAACTTTTTTTGTGGAATAATCAAATATCCCTTGATTTTAAAAGAAAACTATGATTGATAGCATATACAACATGCAATACGAAGCCTAAATTAACCACAAAATGTTATTATTTAAATATAACTGTAATATTATAACCATATAATTGGTGGGAATTAATATGAATAACCACATTAAAAAACACACACAAATTTTATAATCAATATTGTTTTATTTATTAATTTATAGGAAAAAACAATTTTTTATTATTAATTTATTCGTAAAAAAATTTCTCTTAAAAAATGATGTTTATTAATTTTGAAAAAATAATGTAATAAAGATTCTTAAAATTAAAAGAAATTCACTTGATAAAATTAAGATCATTTTTTAAAATAACTGAATCAATGTTTTCTTAGGATGATTTTGTTTTGGATTTTTCAATTAAGATTGAATTTCTTGTGAATAAATAAAAATAATTCTTTTAATGGAAAATGATATTTTATTAGAATTGTTTTTTTTATTAGGCTTTTATTTGGACCATTATAATAATTATGTGAGAGATAATGACAATAATGTAGTATTCTTTATCAATATATGGTACACATCATCATTTTATTTATGTATTGATCCACATATTTTATATCTTTTAAATTATATTCTTTTTGAGGAAGAGCTAAAAATTTATATTTATGAAACATGTAATATTTGAACCATTATGTACCTAATATTCTAAAAATATTTATGTATTACATATGTAATATCTATGACAACAAATGAAACATGATGTTAATTTTTTTTATATAATCCTTGATGATATTCCAATATTATTGACTTACTATTGGGTTGAAACTACTGAATGAAAATTGGTGAATTATTGGATTTGAGGAAAATAATATAATATTTTTTTGAAATGGTATTCATACACCCTAATGAATATCCTTGAGGATCCTTGTTATTTTAAAGAGATGATATAGAAATATGTGGTTTTTCATTGATTATAGAAAAATAGTTGATTCAATGATAATGAAAAATGTATAATCTATATCACAATGATTATCTTGTAATCATCAACCTCAATAATTGACCCTTCATCATGATATTTTTAGTTAATAATAATGAAGGATGGAATTATGATTATATAATTTCATATCATGTTTACAGGACACATATTTACTCTATTTTCAGGTGCATTTACAGATTGACCATCTTTTTTGGATTCAATTAATATGTTATTAATGTAATATATGGTAAATATTTCGTGGTATTTATAAATAATGTCATTGAATAGTATAAAATAAATTACTATATATAGAAACACTTGTAGTTCAATGTTGAGATACTTAAATAAAAAGTGTTTTATTGGAAATTAAGAAAGTATGAATTATATCTTTTTAATGTTTCGTTTTTTGAACATATTGCCTCCGTTGATCAAATCATTGTTATTCATAAAAAGAAAAAGGTAGTCTACAAAATACCTACACCCAAAATCATAAATTATGTGTGTAGATTCTAGGTTTTGGATGGTTAATATTATAAATACGTTAAAAACATTTTTTGATTATCTTAACCACTAATGATGAATATATGTAAATGGTTATATTTATATGGAAAATGAAATTTGATGAATGTTTGGAATAATTTAATAGGAAATAGTACAATTAGTTTATTTTTATTATATTATCATGAAATGAGGTATTTGTGATATATAGTGGTACTTTAAATAAAGGACATGGTTGGGTCTTTACAAATAATGGTAATGTATTTTCCTATCCATAAAATAATTAAGATATTCATGAACTGATATACACAACACATAATCCTGAATTGGAATCCATAAGGTTTCTATGATGATATGGAGAAATTATATCAATAGTGAAATATGTTAGACATTAATAATCCATAAGAACATCATATAATTTTTTTAATGGAAAGACCATAGTCTGAGAAAAAGTTAATGACTCAAGAAACTCATAGATTATAATTCCTCAATACACTATCACCTAGAGAATAAAAAAAGTAGTTGATTCACTAGGAAGGAAAGTTAATGTACTCAATTCCTAAAAGAGAATTAATATGGATATTATGGTCATTGATTGAGTAAAGATTTTTGTAACTTTCCTAACCCAGAATCCACTAAAACGGTGCACTGAACCAGGTGGTTACATGACCTTATGCACACCTCCCCAAACACCAACAGATTCTAACAAGCAGTGAGGGTCCAAAAGGTCAATTGGGGAGACAATATCCCCATTTTATCACAGTAATCCACAGAAGAAGATAAAAATATAGGAATAAGAACCAATAATATAAGAGCATGCATAAAAACCCATTTCCCAAAATGGATACAATCAAATCTAATAGTAAATATTTCATGTTTTTCTTTATGTACAAAATTGAACAAAACCGAGAATAAAGACAAAATGAAATATCCACAAAACATTCCCAACATCAAGACCAGGTCCTCCCCCATGCACACCCATGCCAAACCAATTTCCTAAAAAGGGCCTTTACCCATACCCTAATCTACAAACATGATGTCTGCTCGAGTACTAAACGACGGACCATGTAGGGTGTGAATATAACATAGTAGTCCACCACCAACGGTGTCAACAAAAAATCTGGTATGAAAAATTATGCATACAAAAAGGGAAAAGAATAATAAATTTCAAAAAATGATTAAGTTACTTTACAAAGATTATTTCCATTACTAAAATTTATCACCATTAATTATCTTACCATTCCATCCCATTTTCCATTACATACCATTTCCATTGTATTTATCATGGGTTCATCAAACTCATCAAGTTACAAGGGATTAGTGTACACAATAACATTCATGAGGAAGAACACCCAGTTATCCTATATCACTAGGATTAACCTCCACATGTCAACCATATCCTAAACTTGAACCCGTAGTCTGGGTGGATGCAACTGTTTGGGAACATAGCCTTAATCCTCTTCCCAAAATAGTGCATTAGGGGTGGTTTTCAGAGCCTCTGTTTAACTAAACCAATGTGTGTTGAACCTCAAGTCAAAAACCCACTCTATCAATCCATATTCACATGTTATATATATATATGTATCAATTTTCCATTCAAACAAAATGTCAACCATTTCCCGAGGAAAATATAAATCGTAACAATATCATGAGAGTTAATACCATGCCTTAACCCACTAAAACATTTTCCTCTTTTCACATCATTTAGCCATTTATCCCAATTCACTTTTATTGTTCTTATCTAACATTGATTTCATTCATTATGCCTCTCTCACATGGCGTAGTTCATTATTCTTTACTCTCTAGGATTCAGTACCATGCTCATAATCCATTCCATTACAGTCCTTAATCATTTCCACATATTGACTGATTTATCCATTCATCATTCTCAATCATCAACCCATTTATGCATTCCAACACTATTAACAATTCATATAGAATGACTATGATTAACCCTAATAAAACACTTATTAGCTAACCCAATATCCCTTTGGTTATTATTATTCCTAGTTGAATCACCTATATTCTACCCAACACAACTAATCACATCCACATGATTATCAACAGATCTACATAAATACACAACAATGTCACTTGTTCTTCAGAAATCCTTAGGTCTAGTGAAGACATAACACCCCATGGATAGATGTAGATCAGTATCAATACCCTAGATGCATCAGATTTGGATTTTGGGGATTTCAATTTACTTTCTTAATAACCATTTTACCTAAACATCCCAAGGGTGATCAAAACTTACAAATAGGCACCCGAAAACAAAACCACACATGAAAATATCCAAAAATAAACCATGGGATATAAATTGTATACCACCTACATCAATTATATTGGTGAAGATATTTTAATCGAACACCTAGATTAAGATTCTCCCAAACCATGAAAATTCAACCTAGAACTCACCCAAAGAGTTGGGTTTTAAAGATTCAGAAGGAGTAGAGAAGAAGATACAAACCCTAATCTCAAAGGAGATGTAAGGATGCGATTAGCCATAATCGGAGTTTCGATCCACAAAAAAAGACATGAAAAACACCTTAGAAATGAGGGATAATGATCTCTTAGATCCTTTGCAAGATATGGTTTGTTCTTATATTGATGAACGAAGAATAGGCAGGGAGTCCTGAGTGGGTATTGAAATCCCAGTGAAAAAATTGTGGTTTTTTAATAGTTTTTTTGCCACACAGTTTACCCTCATGATTTTCCAAACCTTGAAGAGGTCATTATCCAAAATATCACCTCTCACATGTTTTCCTAAAATTTCTACATAGTTAGCACTAACCATGCGCCGATAATGTCACCTACACAAGAAACCCATTTTCCTCCATTTTTTGTGTCCTGAACACATGGAACACACCTGAGCCACCTTAAAGACATGGTTAAGAACTTAATTAACCAGAAGAAGGGATTCAAACAAAAAAATAAATGTGAACATACCATCACATGATCCGGGATCAAACATCCTCCCCAACTTATAATGATCACGTCCTCGAGTCAAGCTCCCAAACATCATTGAAATTTCATTGAAAAGAGATGAGGCCACTAACCCCACATTTTTGTTTCCTTCTCCCATGTTTCATCCTAAACATTCACATGATTCCATAGAACTCATACTAATGTCACAACATTATCGCGCAATACTTTTTCACTACTATCCACCACATAAAATGGATTATCCTCAAAGAACACATCAGCCTCATGCTCCACAACCTCAACATCCACCACCTGGGTTCGGTTAGGGTGATACCACATAAGATACAACATGTGATAAAAGTCTTGGATCCCACTATACCACTATTAATGATCCAATCAATATGCCAACGCTCCTATCCTCCCAAAAATCGGAATGGACACACATAACTAGGTGCAAATATTCCCTACTTCTGAATCTGTTAGTGAACAAATCTTGGAGACACCAGAAGGAACACACTTTCACCCTCCTTGAAATAAAGAGGTCTATGCCTCTGATCTGCATTCAACTTCTGCATACTATGATCTGTTTCCATATATTTCTGAATCAACTCTACTTTATCTGAAGTCTCCTACACAAGAATCTGTCCCAACAGCTTGGATTCACTAGCCTCCAACCAACACAGTGGATATCTACATGTCCTCCAATATAGATCCTCAAACGGTTCCATCTGAACCGTAGCCTGGAAACTGTTGTGGTTGGAAAATTTAACAAGAGACTGGTGCTTCCCCCAGGAACCAAAAAAATCAAAGAAACAATCCCACAACATTTCTTCTAACACATAGAATGTACACCCCAACTACCCATCAATCTACGGGTGGAAATCCATACTCAAAAGCACCTATGTACCAACCACCTTCTACAACCCTTACCAGAAGTGTGATGTGAAATGAGGACAATGTTCCAAAACTATACGTCATTTCACACCGTGCATCATACTATTTCATAAACATAAAACTCACCAAACTAGTCAGTTGGGTATGTCTCTAGAATCGGTATGAAATGAGTATCTTTTGTTAGTCAATCCACAAGCACCTAGATTGCATCATTCTTCCAATGAATCCTCAAAAGACCCACCAAAAAAATCCATCATAACATCATCCATATTCCATTATGGAATGGTAAATGGATGTAACAAACCACCAAGAAATTGATGATCGGCCTTCACATGATGATAGGTAAGACACTATGCCACATAGTACACAACATACTTTTTCATTCCCTTCCACCAAAACTGCCTATGGAGATCACAATACATCATGGTAAAACTAGGACACACTTCCCATTTTGATGCATGGAACTCATGCATCAACTCTTCCCGCAAGCATACCAGCACAACAAAATTACCATGAACACAAAAACCCACATCCTCACTAACAACCCAACCATAGGGTGGCTCCCCACCTTTATGTATTTACTTTATGGACAAACATTCCATATCATTGAGAAGACTTTCCATAACTCCAATCAAATGGGTTGAGTCAACTGCCTCAAAAGCAAGAGTCACCAGACCTTTTTTATATCACACATCCTAGTGCATTCCTATGAATAAATCCATCACCTTCCACTCAGTGCTAGATTCATGAACAACCTAGATCTGATCCTTCTTTCTCAAAGAAATAGAAACACTGTTCTATTTCCCTGGTGTATATACCATCTCAAATTTAGAAGTCTATAGACACTCAACCCATCTTTGATGTTGATGATTAAAATCCCACTATAAAATGATATACTTTAAACTCTTGTGATCGGTATACTCTGTGAACCATTCTCCCAACAGGTAGTTCCTACAACACTTTTTGGAATACACTACTATAGCTATCTCATGATCATGAGTGGGATAATTAAGCTCAGAAGGTCTCAATTTCCTTGACCCATAAGCCACAACCCTGTTATCTTGCATCAAAATATCCCTAAGACTGATATTGGACACATAAAAAATAGGATATACTTCTTAACTGGATCAGGTATGATCAAGATCAGTGGGGTTTTCAATCACTTTTTCAACACATAAAAGGCATTCTCACTAGCCTCAAACCACTCAAACAAGATTCCCTTCTTTTTCAAGCCTGATAGAGGCTCTACCAAGTGAATGAAATAATGGATGGACCTCCGATAATACCCATCCAAACAAAGAAAAGATTGAACATTTGAAACACTCTTTCGATGCTCCCATGACACAAAAACCTACAATTTCTTTAGATCCACTAACACAACTTCCTCAGATATGATGTGACCCATAAAATTCACTTCTCCAATCCATAACTAACACTTTGACCTCTAGGCGTATAGTTGATGATCACATAGTTCACTAAGAACGATGTCAAGATGTGGGCCATGATCGTTATCAGTTTTCGAGTACACCATGATGTCGCAAAAAAAAAAAGTCAACTAAAAAAAGATCCACATAAGGATTAAAGGTTTGGTCATAAAATCCATGAAAATCACTGATGAATTTGTCAAGCCGAAAGATATCACCACAAAATCAAAAAACCCATTATAGCTCCTGAAAGTTGTCAGTGGTACGTCAAAAGGACAGGCATTCAACTATTGATATCCAGATCTGAGATCAATCGTAGAAAACATTGATGCACCCCTTAAATGGTAAAAAAAGTTCATAAATTCTAGGAATAGTCTAATAATTTTTCACTATCATCTGATTTAAATTCTGATAATCAACACACAAACTAAATTTCCAGTTAGTCCACTTTGAAAAAAATAACAGGTGATCCACAAGGAGATATACTAGGACGAATGAAATCTATACATTCCAACTCATAGTGATGAACTTTCTCTCCTCTAGTTCTGTCAGTTTCATTCGGTATGGCGGAATAGAAACCTTCTCTGCTCTCCACATCAACACAATTTGAAACTCAACATCCCTCTCAGGTGGCAACCCCAAGATATCCTCCGGAAACACATCCTGAAACTGATCCACTAATGGAGGGAAGACACACTACTCCCATTTTTCATCTTCATGAATAAGACAAGCTAATTTATCCATGAGCCTATCCAACGGCTAACAAAAATTTCCTTTAGGACCTTCTTGAACATCCCACTCTCCGCAAAGGACATAAGTGTCACCCTCATGTGACCTGAATGATACCTAGAGATGGTAATAGACTATGTGCTCCGGATAAAACACCAACTAGTCTATAACCAATATCAGTTCAATAATCAACATCTCGAGAACGAATAAGTCCCACAGTAAACAATACCCACCGACTTCCAGAGCACACCCCCTACACTTCCAGATATCTTTATTTCTCACCCCAATGGAGTTTCAATCAATATAACCCTTCCCACACTCTCCACATGAAAAACCAATGCTACCAAAATCCGAGAATTAATAAAAGAGTGTATGAAACATGTGTCAAAACACAAACTAGGAAGCATACAAGACACAAGGATCATACCTTGAACAATCGACACCACAGTCTCGCCCTCACCGGGTGCAGATTGAACTACATGAAGTTGACCAACCCCTCTACCCTCGGATCCAACATGCCTGCATGCACTGCACATCCCTGCTGATGTGGGATATCTTTCGTCGGAGTTCCTCGTCCGATGCCCTTAACAGTATGGCTTAGGGATCCTTATCTACCTAGCTGATATGGATCTACTGATCCCTTGTCTCTGTAATGAATTTACTTTTCACCAATATTCATGCTCCCGTTTTGATGGTTCCTGCAGAACCTCTGAACGTGTCCCAATATGTCGCAAGACCCGAACTCAAAAATAGGTCGAGGACACAGGCCACAAAAGTGACTTGACCTATAGAACTGATATAATAACACCTGATCACCACCCTAGGATTACGACCCTATTATTTGACAACCTTCACACATCTTCCATGCTTGAAACTTCCAAAATGACGCTTCCGGCCCTCAGAAGCTACACCACATGTTCAACCACCTGGCATGACAATCCCACTACCTAAATCTACCTTTAGGTTCCCTTATGAGATCAAGTCTAGATCCAATACCTCTGTAAACCTCCTCATGAAAATTATATTCACCTGAGACTAGATCTCATGTCTCATCCCATCCTCAAAACACCTCGTAACTGTGGCCTCATCCCCTGCAAATGCTGAAACAAAAATCTGTAGGTCAGTGAAGGGGACAACATACTCTATTATCGGCATCGATCCCTGAGTTAGTCTCATTAACTCGACTTCCTGTTCCAACCTCAATGTCACTGGGTAAAAATTCTCTAGGAAATTTTCCTTGAAATCTTTCCACCACATCCCCTCTTTATGCTCATTCTGGGACAGGATGTCCCACCAATGATTTTTCTAGCCCTGCAACATATAAGCTGCTACCATGACCTGCTTCCAATCAGAAGTCTCCATATGATCAATTATCTTCTAGACATACTCTATCTAGATCTATGGTGCCTCTATCCCTCCCGCTCTGGTAAAGGTGGGGGTGCTGCAACTAAAACTCTCTAGTCATCTCAATCATACTCAGTGCAACACGCCCTAGAACCCAAACCATCATCTGCCAAAAACTAGTCATGTTCTCTTGTAACTACTCTTCTCTACTTTCCTAGATCACAACAAGAAGTCTCTTCACCAGCCACAACAACCCTCCATACATGGACCGCCCCAACCAACCATTACATTCTAAAAACATCAACCGACCATACCTACCATGATCCACTGCCCACAAGGGGTAATCAATCATACACCAGCATAAGGCTCACACAACATGTTACAAACAAAATTTTCAATTCATTTAAACCCTTAATTTCACATATTTCATTAATCATCATTTATTATACTTTTATCTTCACCTCAACACATTTTTCTGTTTATGACATTTTCTATTTTTTATAATCAATATGAATGGTGCATTCTATCATTCATGCCTCACACACCCTACCCATTTGTGTCTACCGTAAAGGATGCCACCTATCTCTCTAGGTGCCTACAATGATGCATGAATGCACATCCTCATTCCATGGAGGCCATGATGAAATATCATAAAACCATCACATCACACAACCTGTGCATCACCCAATGGTGAAAATCATCAACTATATTATCACACAATCAATAACCACAATCCCCTCCCTAGGTGACCAGGTTTTCCCTTGTATATGGGTTAGCTACTCCCAAGAATGAACTCATTACCAAGTACCAACACATCTTAACTCCCATATACTATACCAAATAACAATATTACAGACAGGAGAATAAATAACACCTCATATAGCACTTTGTAACATCCTCGACCTGGAGGACAATAAACCGTTGCTCTGAGCTAGATGGTTTCATGCCATTAAGCACACCTCCCCATACACCAAATCGTTCTGACTAGCAGCAGGGGGTCCAAAAGGTCAATTAGGGTGAATATACCCCCTTTTTATCAGTTTGAGTCACAACAAAAGATAAAAAATAGCAGAATAATTATCCATAATAAAAGAGAATTCATAAATAACCATTTCCCCAAATGGGTACAACCATATCCAATAGTAAAGATACCATGTTTTTTTACAAGTGAAAAAGTGACCAAAAACCCAAAATGAAGACAAGGTACAAAATCCCTTAAATAGTCCTGACACTAAGACCTAGTCCTCCTCCACATACACCCATGCTAACCTAACTTCCTAGAAAGTGCCTTTTCCCTTCCTCTCACTTGAAAACATCAAGTCTACTTGGGAACCCAATGGCGGCCCGAGCAGGGTGTGATTACAACTTAGTAGGCCACCACCAATATTGTCTACACAATATCCAATATAAATAATTGTACATGAAAATGGGGAAAGAATAATAAATGACAAAGAAAAGATTAGGTTCCCTTAACCAGTATTGGACCGTTACCAATGTTTATCACAAAAATTTATCATACTATTTCATCCCATTTTCAAATACATTCCATTTCCAACGTATTTATCATGGGTTTAAAAAACAAAACAAGTTAACTATTCTCTAAGTGAAATGTTACATGCATGTGGAAAAACAAATGGTTATCCTATCTAAATAAGACTAACTTCCTCATGTCAACAATATCCTCACATCGAAGCCTCAGTCCATGTGGATGAAACCGTTAGGGGAACAGATCCCCAGTCCTCTTCCCAATCCCATGCATTAATGGTGGACTATATAACCTCGGTCCAACTTGACCCATGGACGTAGAACCTCATGCCAATACCTCACTCTAACATGTCATGTTCACATGCTACTCAAATATGTATCCATTAACCATTCACACAACATCCCAACCATTTCTGAAGGAAAAAAATCATAACAATAACATGAGAGTTAATACCATTCCTAAAGCCATTAAAACATTTACCACATTTCACATCATTTTTCCATTTAGCACAATTCCTGTTTATTATACTTATCTGACTAATCATTCTTTCATAATGCCTATCTCACTAGGCGTCATTACTTTTTCTTAACTCACTAGGCATCATTACCAAGATCATAATAAATTACATTATGGCCCTTAATCATTTCAAAATATTAACCCATTTATCCATTCATCATTCACAAGTGTCAACCAATTTACAATATACATCAATATTCAAAATTCATCTATCATAACTATGCTCAAACCATATAAACCACTTCCTTGCTAACCCAATATACCTTAGGATATTATTATTCCTAGGTGAATCACCTAGCTTCTAATCAACAAAATCAATAACATAAACATGTTTATCAAGGGATCTACATAAATAAACAACAATCGGAATTGTTATTCACAAATCCATATGTCTAGGGATGTTAGAACACCCCAAGGGTGGTCATAGATTAGTCTCATCACCCTTGACGCATCCCATGGGGATAGTGGGGGAATAAATTTACATTCTTATTAACTATTTTACCGAAAAATTCCAAGGGTGATCAAAAAATACCAGAGACACCCATGAACAATACCACACATTCGCAAAGAAACAAATAAACCATGTTGTATAACTTGTAGACTTCCCACCACAATTTTGTTGGTGAACACACTCTTAATCAAACCCTTAGATTCTACTTGAACCAAAAATTGAACCTTCAACCAAGATCTCGCCCAAATAGTAGGGTTTTAGCTCATTAGAAGGAAATAAGATGAATATATGAACAGTAAATTTATAAGAGAAGTAAGGATGGTATTAGCCTTACCTAGAGCTTGAATACACAACCAAAAAAAATAGAACCACCTTATAAATGAGGGAGATAGATCACTTGAAGCCCTTGGGATATTTGGTTCAATATTTGGGGGAATATTGGAGAATGGGGAGGAAATTCTGAGGGGGTATTAAAATCCTGATGTCGAAAAATTGTAATTTTTTAAATGATTCTAGGCCGCATGGTTGAGCTGCAGTGTTTGAAAAACCATGTGCATCCCATGTAGTGGCCAATGTATAAAATTCATCCTCCTGTACAGTTTCCTAGGTTATCTACACTGTTGGCACAAATCATGCCCAAAATGTGGGGCATACCCAGAAAACACTTTTTTTTACAATTTTTCTTATACTAAACCCCCAGAACACCCTTGAGCCTCCTTATGGACATAGGTATGCAATTAATTAACAAAAAGAAGGGATTCAACCAAAATAATTAATGAGAATATGCCTCCCCAAGATCAGGTATCTTACAATGGTTTTTCAATTTAATCAAGAATGGGAAACGCAACTCCTTTTTTAAAATACATACAAACAATATTTATTGGAAAAGTTAAAAAATTCTCAATATGGTGATGATATATTTAAAAGAAAAGTTAATGTTGTGGAAGATTTGAAATTCTCATTCAATATATATATAGAAGGATTTCACTAATTTTGAAAGAGGATAAGTGTATAATTTATTCCAATTCTAAAAATAGATATATTTGATGTTATTATGAGATTCTAATTTTCAACACGGACATGTAGATCCATGATGTATATATATTTTATGAAATATTTATGGTGAAATAATCTGACGAGTGAAATTCATAATAATGTGTAATGATATTTTCTTTTTCAACTGGTGACAGAATAATAAAAACATCTTAGGGGAGATGCACAATTAGTACTTATTACTATGGAAATTTTATTACATCACTATGTACTTTGTTTATAGATTATTAATGTTTTTGGGAAGGAATGACACAATATGTTTAATTGTTGAACACCTTTATAAATATGAATATTAAATCACAATAAGAGAACAATTACATTTATAAAAACATCGAAAACTCTATTTTAATGATATTTTAATAAATAATGGTTCACGTCATCCAATTATGTCTTATCATGATTGAGGACATAGTTCAAAATTTTAACACCCTGAAATGCTAATGTATGAACCTTGTTTTTGATAGCATGTACGACACGTGACACCAAGTGTGTAAGGGAATATAAAATCTAAAAAATTTATAATATATTTACTATTTAAAATTTATTCTATATATTTAAATGAATGAAAATCTAAGTTAGTATGTGTTACACGCATGAGATACATTCTTTGATGTCTTTCATTGCACACAAGATTGAGTTTTACCAAACATTAATATATTATTAAAATATTATCACATAATATAATATCATATAAAATGCCATTATTTTAGTATTTATGAATAATATTAAATTAATTAATCTAATTCCTGGTTTATATAAAACAAATTAATTCATAGGATATCAATTAATGAGAAATTAATACTTGAAAAAATTCGATATAAAAAAATATTATTATATTTACGCTTCCAAATTAGTGGTTTCTTATTAAAACTAAGTAATTACAATTAGTTAATTATTATAAAAAAATATTTCAGTTATATATTCAGTCAAAATTTTTTGATAACCATTCAATAGTTTTTATCGTAATAAGATATGAGAAAAATCAATTTTACACATAAAACCCATTATTGTTATAATGGAAATTTTAAAACCATTTAATAAAAACTCATTTTAAATCTAAATTATGACACTTTAATTTTTTTAATATGAATAATGAAACATCATAGTTAAAATATAAACATAATAATTCTGTTAGGGGGGTTATTTGATAATTTTTGAAACATTTCATTTTTAATGAATATATAAAAATACTGAATTATAGTTTAATACTGCTTTTTCAATTAATTTTTCTAAAGTTAAATTATACATTTTATAGATTTTAATTATTAATTTTATATTATTTTTATAATTTAACAAAATATAATTCATTATAATGAATTTTGGTTTAAAATTCATTATAAAAATATATCAAGTGTTTATACTTTTTATTTTTAAAATTGCATTGTCGTCTCGCTAACTTGATGAATTTAAAATTAATTTCAACCACATCAATGATTCTAATTTGGAAAAAAATGGATAAAAATTATTAATAAGATTTTTTTATAAAATCTAATTTGGAAAACGTTTTTTACTAAGATGATTAGTGAGAGTAATTAATATAAATAAAAGTTATTAAGGTATAATTAGGTGTAATAATGGAATAAACCGTAATCTTACGGACCCAAATGACCTAAAAAGTTGTCTAAAATACATTTTATGGACATCATTAGTCCATAAACCTTCAATTATTGTGTTTTTTTGATTGGATGAATATTATTATGTAACAACATGGGTACACATCACTTGTTTTCAAAATACCAAGTGATTCCTTTTAAACCACTATAAAAGGCCACCACTTCTCTGCATTACGCACACCTCTCCACACACTATGGCTCGATGAATATGGGAAAAAATATCTCCAAAAAATATCACCCTTAATCATATATGCATTACATTAGGAATAAATCAATTCAAATAATCATTTTGGATGATACTGAAAGAAATTACCCAATTAAGAGGTAACATATTCCTTTAAGTACTCTAGTTTTATTTCCATTATGAAAACCCTAAAAACGTCTAACTCTATTATATTATAAAAACTTATGCATCCCCAATATAATAATATGTCTTTATGTCAATAAATTTACCTACACTTAAATTTTTTTTTCCAAATGTGAAAGGAACATATTGTTTCAGTGTACGGAGAACAGCTGCCTTACTAAATGATGATATATCTTTTTTCCTTTAACACCTCTCACGGTGGCCATTATGAGGGTAAATACGAAAATATATATTATATATTATATATATTATGTATTTATAATTCTTCAATACTAATATATAACACAAATTTAATAAATTAAATTTTTTGTTAATATGATACAATCATTTTAGGATGTTAGTATTATTGCCCCCTCAAGGTAATGTGAAACGTTCACCCAGTAAATGGAATATATAATAGGTGATTATCATTAAAAGATGAGAAAAAAAAATACTATATTATATTAATTTTATAATTACCATTATGTAAATATATATATTTATTTGTATCATTTCATTTATTACCCTCTCACACACTTAAATAGAGATAATGTTATTTCTGTACATGTGGACTATCACATACTTGATGTTATATGATTCTTTTTTAATAAAAAATCATATATATTATTATAAATGATTCAATAATATCTTATTATTTATATAGTTATAAATATTGAATGTATAAGGTGTTACTTACATTCATTATATAACAATCAATGGAAAATAAGAACATTATTCATTTGTACGTGCGGCCTATCATCTCTATGATGATAAAGTTGATTAATTTTTTCTAAATCTGCATAATAATTTCCTTTAAATATATAATTTTTGTGTAAATATTATAATTATGTCAAGATTATTATTATTTATATGTTATATAATGAACCCTTTGACAATAGGTGTCATACCAAATTGTTTCTTTACACATTAACTGAATTTTGTCAAAACAACCAATGTAAACATAATTATTTAAGAAGATATTTTAAACAATGAAAAAATAAATAGTGAATTTAATGATAAAAATAATAAAATATTCTCAATAAAGTATAATATTATCATAATTTTATTATACATGATGTTAAAAGATGTTCTCCTGAAAGGAATCACAAGATAAAAAAGTTTCCTCTCACTTTCTTACCTATGTGATATAATTGTCTAGTTCAGCCCAAAATTATTCATTGTGGTGTATGTTCTTCTCATTTATTTATATTATATCATGTATTAGATTTTTATAATGGTATTTAAAATAGAAATTTAATATTATTCCTTCAAGAGGATACTGATTTAAAATGTTTCAATGTGTTATGGGAAGCATTGGAATGTTTGATGACTATTTTTGTCAATAACAACATTAATAATATTTCTAGGGTATTTCCATTTATTGAAATTATATGAATATAGTTCAATAAAACAATTAATTTCATATACTCTATTTATTCATCACCATTATCATGAATTAGTTCCATTTTCCTCGCTTTTTTGTGAAAATGTTTTAGAATTTTTATTATGAAAACCTGAAATTATTTTACTCTTTAGTCGGAGAACATCTTTTATTCTAAAAATCGTGTTTGGTTAAAATGTTTTAAAAAAATTTAATAAAATGATTTAGTAAAGATATTTTTACCCTTTTTTTCTTTAACCAATTTTTATAATGAAATATTATTTTCAATTTTTGATCAATTAAATTTTTTAACATTTAGTAGTGAAAAAGGAATGTTTAGTTTACCTTGTTTGGAATATAAAAATTTACCCTTCCTCATTTCATTGATGCTTTCTTTGCATGAATAAATTTTTAATTTTTAACATTAATATTGTCCAAATTTATTTACAAATAATAGGTTATTCAAAATGGTTTACAAAACTAAAGGAAATTTTTATCATGAATTATTTTGAAAAATAGTTTCATAGTTTTTATATTCATTAACAACAACAACCCTTTATTCTTATTCTACATGGTATTATTTTGTTGATACCATCCTTATTATTCCATTGGATGGTTTATTAATGAATTGGAAAAGGATTGTATTCTAATTAAATTACTTGATTCATTTTCTATTCCAATAGTAATATTCAATATCATATGATCATTAGATATTGGATTTCCCACTAAATATCCATTTCATTTTTCATAGATTTTACCATTACCTTAAATGTATAAAATTTTACAAATGGTGTATATAATGAATGTTATTTTATTATATTGGGAAATATAGATAATTTTTTATTATTTATTCAGTAATAATATTTGGAAAGGAATATTATATATATTGGTAATTTAATATGAGTAATTTCATGGACTGAAAGTGGCGTGTGGAGCTTGGATATTATATATCTCATCGATGCATCGATAGGATCTCATGATTCAAATAATTTGTGCAACTAAAATTTTTTTCAATAAATTATTTTAAACTGTATTTTTAATTTTCTTAATTGAATGGGGCTTCAGGTGCCTTAAAAATTACATCCATTAAGAAATAATTTCCTTTATATCAGTTTCAGTAATTATTAATCCATGATATTTTGAATTGTCATATCTATTACTACTTTTGTTTTTTAGTTAATTGATTAAAAGGAATGTTTTTTAGTTCCATTCCATTCCATATTTATTTTTCCTTATCTAGTTATTTTAATGGCATCTGTTTCCATTTAATAGATTTGTATATATTTTTTCATATTCTTCTCAGTTTTTTGATTATATGGTATGTGTGTTCTATTTTTTACCATGCAATACTTATTATTGTCATAGATTCATTTTTTATTCCATAATATTTCTCCCTTACTAAGAAATTTAGATCACCGTTATTATGATTCCCTCCCCAGGAATCCAATAATCATACTATACAAGATATATAGGCATTTACTAGATAGATTAGACTTATTATTAATGTCACTTATTTATAGCGAAAAAAATTATATAATGTTTATTGAATTAATTTTTAAAACAAGACTCATAAATATATCCTGTTTAACAATAATACTAAGGTATTCTGTCTATTAGAATTGTATTCCTTGTAATCATGAAAATTTAATTGATCACAGACCCCGGATTTGGGATTTCTGGGGTTTGGTCGCTACAGTTGGTATAAAAAATAGATTAGAAGAAACAATGAAAACATGATTTAATAAAAAATTCATTATATAAAATAACAATAAAGTAGAAATAATGACTAATGGATAAGAACATCATAGAATTTACATAAGTTAGGTATTATATGGGTCTTCATATAAATACATCCATGAATAGATACTACAATTGTGTGTGTTTCCAGAACAGATGTACCTCAGGGTTTTATATCTAAAAAGTTATTCCGATCTCAACTTAAGGTAACCTCAAATATGACAATAGGCATTACTGCGCATCTTTCATGACACTACTGTGGGATTTTCATAGGATACTCAAATTTTTCAATTCAATCCTTTATGAAGGATATGAATTGATAATGAAAATAAATATCTAAGGCTAAACTAATTTTGTTTTATATTGAAAATCGGGAATCATGATTTAAAAATCCTAGAACTAATATTCTGGATAAACCCTACATCCCAGATAGACCTATATAAAAATTAATTGATAATGTAGTCATGTATTGGGACTGTATCGATAATCAAAGTTAAAATTCTATTTAGTGATTAACATTAATTCCAGGATGTTCATTATATTTATTTTTTGAAATTATATTAATTTTGTTTTATAAAACTAAGAATTTTAATTTTTCTAAAAACCAGTCAAATACTGTAAGGAATCTGGTATTGAACCCATGATCAAAGGATGAAATGGTTTTCATTCCAACCACTATTGTATGCAATGACCTGGTTTATTTTTAATTTTTTTTATAAAATTTTATTAATAAATGGTAATGATGAAGCATTTATATCATTTCTAAGGATTAGATATTAATATATTAAAAATATTGTTTTTTTGAAGATAAATAATGAAACAGAGTTATACTTGAAAATCATTAATATGCCTTATGACCCTTTAAAATTTTCTTTTAGTGCCTCAGTTATTAAAAAAGTCATGTTTTGTAATTAATATCAAGTGGTAATGGTATGAATAAGAATATTAATTAAGAACAAAAAAAGATAGGACTTTTGACCTGAAATTGACAAATATAAAGTAATAATATATCCTTATTTTATTCGGTATTAAATGAATTACACAACATTAGGAAAATTACATAGAAATAATATATTTCATTAATACCATAATTCCTGTTGAACAAATAGTCTTTTATATTATTGAAGATTTATTGCTTTAAGGCCCTCAAAATTTTATCAATCATATACTTTTTTATGATCGATGGCATTAATCACTCTCTATATATATTTATGTTTTTCCTCCATGTATATATCCTGAAATGTCACTAATGATCTCAAACATAGAGACAAAGTTATAAATTAGTCCATGTGACCTTTTAATTATCATTCACACATCTCTAGAGGATTATTTATGTACACTAGTTAGGATATGAGATTTCATGGTATGAAATAACAAAAAATATGTCAACAATATTGAGTTTAAATATAGTCAATACAATTAAATTAATGTATGGAGAATGTAACACCCCGGAATTCTAAAGTAAGAACCTTGTATTTGATAGCATGTATGACACATGACCCGAAGCGTGTAAGGGAATATAATATATAGATACATTATAATATATTTATTATTTAGAATATATTCTCTATATCTCAATGAATGATAAAATGGTTTAGCATGCGTTACACAGAATAGATACATTCTTTGATGGCTTGCATTACACGCAAGGGTGAGTTTTGTCATACTATATTATATAGCTAAATTTTTATTATTTCAAATAATATGATATTTAAAAGACATTATGATAGCTTTTTTTGGATATTATAAACTAAAATATCAAATATTAGTGATTATATAAATATAAATTTAATTCATGGATTACCAATTATTTAGAAGAAAACAAGAACCAATTTGACATATAAGGAAATATTATTATATTTAACCTCCCAAATGAGTTTGTTATTAATAAAAATAATTAATTACAATTATTTAATGTTTTTAACGAAATATATATGTTATATATTTAAAAAATTATATTCATCCATTAGTATTTATTAGAAACAGTATAGAACAAACTCTATTTTACACATAAAAACATATATTTTTACAAAGGTAATTTTAACGCCTTAATATGAATAACTCATTCTAAATCTGAATTTTTATTGTTTAATATATATTTTATGTTAAAATAAACTTCATAACTGAAATATAAACAAAATTAATACGTTAAGTTGAATTTTTTATAAATTTTTGAAGCATTTCATTTTGTAATCATTAGTTAAAAAGACTGAATTTTAGTTGAAAACAACTTTTTCAGTTAATTCATTTATTATGATAGATTATAATTTTAATTAATTTTAAAAATTAATTAGAAAATATTTATATAAATTTATTCAATTTATTTCATGTTAATCAATTTCACTATGAAATTTATTATAAAAACTTATTAATCTTTTGGATGATTTTTAAATTAAAAACACACATTGTCACCCTACATACGAGATGCATATTTAATTAGTTCTTCATAATTATATAATGTTAATTATTAAAAATGTATTCCATATTTATAATCAGAATAATTTATCATTTAAAAAAATTTATAATTCTATTTTTTCAAAAATATTAGTTAAAGTAATTAAAATTATTCATAATAATTAAGTTAAAATTAAGCTTCATAAGGGACTAACCCATAATATTTAGGGCCCAAATGACCTAGAGTCTTCTAAAAATGTTGACGTTTCTTAAAAATATCTCCTAAACAACATTCAGTAGAAATTATAGGAAAAATGTAGAAAACAGCAGTACTATAAAATTATAAATATTAAATTAAAAGGGTTTTATTTGATAAGGGTCTTAAAAATTACATCAAAAAGATATTCAATCCTAAAAAATAATGATTTAAATTTGAATGATACATAAATATATTACATTAACTATCATATTTCATAATACATATTAAATCAAAATAATATAATAAATTTTTATTTATTATATATATATATTAACCAACCGTATAAACATATATCATAACATATATGATTTACTGATTACATCTTAAAACCTAATTATTTATAATTCTATATTAAAATCAGTGTTCCCTGTCATAACTTCTTTGTTTTTCATGAATGTTTCCATTTAAAAATACGATTACATCTAAATTGATCATAGATAAATTATATCTAAAATTTTAACCATGAAATTACTATGTTATTCAATCAATTAATACCATTTAATTACTATGTTAATAAATTAGTGATGAAAATGGATTACATCACTTTGTTCAAATGGATTTCTTTACGTACTCAAGATTAATGTTTCACATTCTGATGAATGGAATAAAAGAATAGTATACATTAATTAAAATGTAAATAAAAATAATAATTTCATAAACATCCAATGCATTCTAAAAATGTTTCATTATAACCATTATTTTTAAGTGGTGATGGAAAAAAGTATTTCTTTGTCAAGGTGTTAGTCCACACGTACATATGGGTAGTTTTTACTTTTCATATGGGATTGAATGTTGGTAGGTACTTGTTTTTCTATAATAATAATAAAAAATATTTATATTTATAGTGTTAATTTTTTTATTTTATCAGGTAATCCATATAATTTTTGGATGTAAAATAATAAATAAAATATAAAGTACATTATTAATAGTTATAACTCTTTATTGAGAAATAACCTTTTACATAAACACAATTCAATGAAATGGAGGTATTTTAGATAGACTTGAAACACCAAAATATGGTAAATTAAGATATTATTGTTTTAGTATTAGTATTCTCCATTATATAAATTTCATATATTATGAATAAGAAAAGAGATGAGGTTCCCCTTCTAATGTGAGGGGAAGGACGCACATGTCATTATGTTAATATTTTATTTATAATATATATAATTTCATTTTAAATGGGGAAAAGTCCTAAATATTTTAATATAATAGGTCAATGGGATTAAATAAACTCAACCAATCATATATTTAAATGGCTTGGTGTAATTTTAATAATTATTTCACAGATAAACTACGTTAATCTCATTTTAACCAAAATAATGATAACATAAATTTTAACCAACATAATATAATTATATAAAATTAGTTATTAGTTGAATTTCAAAAAATTACATATTAATTATCAATTTTATATCTATTATATCATCTCAAATATTTTTGGTGTCTAAAATAACATTTCATATAATAACAAATAATCTTGAAAAGTAGGTTTTATAAAAATTTATAATAAAATAAATAAAATAATTTTACGTTAGAATTATGTGAAAAGATGGTTAAGAAGATTTTATTTGGTAATTTGATAAAAAATTAAGGTTTTTATAATTTTTATCATACCAAACCAGAATAAAACATTCTAATAAAACCATTAAATCCAAATACCAATAAAAATATATAAATTTGAATAAAATATGACTTATAATCACCTAAGTAAAACATGGGTAGAAAAATAAAAAAATTTGTAAAAAACATTGTTTAACTCATTTCAAATATATTTGGTCTGAACCAGTCTCAAAATAGGACAGTAAAAATTGATATATAAATTTTTTAATGCATTGTTCCACGTGTTTTAGCCTC
This sequence comes from Viscum album, assembly GCA_963277665.1. Taxonomy (NCBI): domain Eukaryota; kingdom Viridiplantae; phylum Streptophyta; class Magnoliopsida; order Santalales; family Viscaceae; genus Viscum; species Viscum album. The sequence goes on from OY728128.1 coordinate 477,129,439, forward strand.
ATTTTTAATGTTTTTTCATCTCGATAAATATTTACCATGGTTACTATTCACAATGACAAACAATTAAAATGAACATATAAAAATATATTAATTATGATCATTAAAATTAACTAATCCATTATAAATTATTGAATTTATATATTTTCTAGGAATTCAAAATAATATTACCATTATAAACTAAAAAAATCTAAAAATGAATTTTGAAGCATAAAAAAATATGTTTTCATATTCAATGAATAGTAAAAACAAATAATATAAATTAAGTCATTTATTTTATTAAATGACATTTAAAGAGTATTACAATAATTAATATTTAGAGACTAATTTAATCTACTAATATAAAATGATATTTTGAGAATAAATCAATTTTTCAGAAAATAAATATTTTAAATTAAAATTATTTTATTTTAATTTATAAACACACGTTAACCAATGAATTTATTCTATAAAAGTGAAACAAATAATTTTTTATATTTCATTTAGTAATATTGTTTCCCACGAATCCAATTTCTAGGTGATAAATACCACACTATATAACCATAATTTAATAGTATATTATGATCTATTTAGACCTCTTGTTCCATGAAAAGTATGTCATCGATGAAATAAAATTTATTTAAAAGTAATTATATCATAAATTTACGGTATGCCAAAATTTAATCGATTATTTTAATTTCACAATCCCTATTTGATCAATCTAATAAAAACAACTGTGGATAATTCTTCTATATCATATCCTTCTATTTCCACATAACTTTTAAAAATATGTGGTTTAACATAATACATTTATCTATTGAGTGTTCCTATTTCACAATACATTCTCTCATCAATCTAGAATATCTACCGATTATTCCTCATTTTAGATATCATAATCCATTGGTATTACCTATAAGTTTAGTACATCTAATGGACTAGGTATTTAATTACTTTAGAGAGATACATGGAACCCAATGTGAACATGAGAGGTATTTGTAGAAACCATCATGACATGATAATGAATTTTGAATGTACAAACATATCTATGGAACGACATTACCTTATTTCCATATATCATGACCTTATTTTCTAGAGATATTAAAAAGGAAAAACATATAATTAAATTTGAATTTAGGATATAAACGAGGAAAATGATTTATATTTGTTCATAATTTCATTCACTATATATAACTACCCCAACATGTTGTGGTTTTGAAATATATTGAATAAAGGGATTCATAAGGATCCATATGAATGCTCATTTAAATGATATTTTTGTAAAAAAACAATACAAAAATTACTTGATTATTTAAAAACCTATGAAATCCAGATAATAGTTTATCAAAAATCAACTTTTATTTTAATTTTTCTCTCCAAATCAATATCTATCTACTATTGGATTGTATTTCTAAAGCTAAATCCAATGTTCAACAGCTACAAAACAATTCACTAAAATAATGAATTAAACCTTAGTCTTTCTCTCAAACAATTGAATATGATACTATATACATCCTTACCATGTCCTCAATATATCTCCTAGAATGATGATAAATGGATAGATATTCTCTAATGGAAAGGAAATGTTTTTATTTTTTATGGTGATCATCTATAACAAAAAATTCTTCATGTCATTTAGTTTTTTTCATGTTTGATGATGAAATTCATATTAGTGTCTCCAAATTTCCATTCAGGTATCGATATTATTCATATCGCCCCCTGTTACATCATTCTACCATCCTTAACACACTTATATTCCATACATCGAGATATATAATATGAAATATCCCTTTTCATGTTTTCCCAAAAGAAATTCTCGTTCAATTATCTATACATCATCACAAATATGAGAATAATAGGGAATAATGAAGATTGAGATTCATACAACAACTACCTTCTTATGTATATTATTTATATTTTACAATTCATAGTTCCTTAAAATTTTCATTCTATATCTATTATGATTACCCTCATTAACATTCCATAGCATATTATATATTTCCATATCCACCAAGCTTGACATTTTAACAATCTCATAGTTTCACTTACATAAGAAAACAATATGATTTATCCCCTTTAACCACTTAATCATGATCCAAATTATAAAAATTCATATATATTGGATCCATCTAAATCCTTAAAAAGGATGAATAAACTTGGTCACTCTGAAATAGTGAATCATCCACTTTTTCCCCTTCACAGAGTGGTAGTGTATTGAGTAGTGATAATTATTATACAATTCCAGACATCTACTTCCAGGAATATAAAAAACTATATTTTTGAATATACAAAATAATATTTATGATCCATATATATATATCCCAACTTTGACCATAATGATATTGAAAATATCTTCTCAAGGAAAAAATTACTATTTTTATCTCCAAATCACGAGTCAGTAATTTTTTAAAATTAATTTCTAATTAGAATGAGGAATAAGATATCATTATATAATTATATAATATTAAAGGTCCTAGACCCTTAATTATTTATTCATAATATATATTAAATTCCACTCCATTATAGGGTAGTGTAAGTATAGGTTCACTAACAGATGTTCTTTTTAGCTCCTTGAAATTTCCATACATTCATTAATTCGATGGTACTTGATTCCCCTGCAACTAAAATATTTTATTGGAATAGATATATATGGTAAATCCCACCCAATGAACCAATATGATCCAAAAATCCCATGAATACTACATAAATAATTTATATTTTTTATTATTGTCTATTTTATAATAACATCTTTAATTAGATGATTTAATGATAAAAATTTTCATTAGATTATGTGATCGAAGAAATAAGTATTATTTGGCTATAATTCAAATATAGTATTCAAGGAATAAAAATATTATTTACGTAGGGTCTTAACCAAAAATCCTCAAATGGTCTTAATGGTCTCATTTTCACTTATAATATGAGAAATTATTATTATTAAATATTTATACCAACTGATTGAGGTAATCTCTAATTGGTCAATTCATAAGATCGATATTGATGGTGTGGGAATTAGAAATTAAAAAATGGAATTACTATGAATTAATAATGCAAATACATTGTATGAGATGTTTTGATTAGTATATCCTATTTCTTGAATCATAATTGATAATATCAGAAAGGAATTTAAGTCATTGAAATGTAAAGATTTATATTCAATAGGTCAATCGATTCATCAATATAGGGTAATAAATAATTTATTCTTTAATGAGATCTTGTTATGTTATCATCAATCAATGAAATAACATGCATTTTCCATTTTAATATTAGAAAATATAATAGGTTAACACTATGGAGAATCACTATTGAATTTGAATCCCTCATGTACATTCTCAATGAATTTCATGGTAAATTCAATCTACTCATTCGTTGCAATTCAATATAGAGGATTTGAAATCTGTTTTGCACTAGGAATGAGTTGTATTAAAATCTCAACATCAATATTATTGGGAATACTAGGCATGTATTTAGGAAATACATCATTATATTCCTAAATAATGGGAATATATAAAATAATTATTTTTTCTCTAACCATTTACGACAAATATAATTCATGAATAAGTAGTAAGATCCATAAAATGGATTAAAATTTTATTTGATGTTCATATTTATAATCACACAGAATGATACTCATAGGATGATTCCTAATATCAAACATGATGTTCCTTCATCAGAAATTGATACAAGCTCTATATAGAGAGATTTAATACATGCCCAAAAGAACATCAAATTCAGATAGATAAATAATCATTTTATTATTTGGAAGAAAGATCCCATAAATATATATCATAGAGGGTATATAGACACGAGTTTTTATAATCATACCATTAATTTGTTTCACTTATATCTCAACATATAATAATTGAGATTATAAATTAAAACCCCAAGAGATGTTTCATGATATAATGGAATCTATATTTCAACGATTATATAATATACTATAATGTTGTTGAAATACTGTCACAATGTCAACATAATTATTCTATCATTATTATCTTACCAAAACCAAAGTTGTTAGTTCGATAATCATAACTCAGAGTGAGAAATAATATAGTGTTTAAAAATAATTATAATTATTTTCAAATCGTTACATCTTCTTTATAATCTATGAGACCATAGGTTTTACCATGCTTGCCTATTTTAATTGTCTATTCAAATCCTTAATATTGGATTATAATGAAAGTTAGAATTGACCCATGAATACCCGTTTTGAGTGTCTCACTAGGTGTTCAGTATCAGACCCACTGATTATGCACCGGTGGTGATAAGGTAAATACATAATCCCCTGAATTCCATGTTTTTACCCATGGTTGAATCTTTTAAATTTCCATATCTTCATTAAAGTATACATAAATGTTTATATTTTCATGGAAAACAACATAATATCAGGTTGTCCATAATCATTGTATAGTAACCAATATAAGAACTTATACCCATGTTATCACAAATTTTTTCAAATCCTGATATCCAAATAAATATATCCATGCAATGATATATATTTTTTTGATCCATAAATTTCATTTATAAATATTACTTCATTCTATGTAAATAGTCAACACAACTCAAAATGATAAATACACATGAAATATTATGTTCTTCGGTCATTGGAGACTTGATACATTGAAAACATAATTTAGTAATGATCTTCATGATCTCCCCAAATATATTTCTCATATAGTACCCTTCATAGACATATCCTACCTAAAACCATTCTACATAACCTTGGAAAATGAAAAATAAGAATGGATAAGCCTTGATACCCAATAAGGGTAATCATTGAAGATATTACATAATAATCATTCAAAAATTTTATTAATCATAAGGGTTTGTTTTCATGTTCATGACATAAAATGTTCATAAAAAAATGTCAAAGATTATAACCATTATCCATGAAATAAAACATGATCATTTAGAAAAATGTAAATCATAATATTAAAGAAAAATCACAAATAATCATGAACCATGATGGTATATCATAAAAATTTGAATATGTAGTAGGATTTTTGTGGATTAAACATTATATATATTATAATAAGGTATTTTTATAGATTTATTCAAAATTAAATTACTTAAATAAGATTATTCCAATATTCTCTATGAAATAAAATATATCTAGTAAACTCGTTTTTCACTAAAGGATTTTTTTAAATTAATCATCTCTTAACTCCATAACCTCTTATGATTTTCCTAATTTTTTATCATATTCTTATGCTTTAGAGGGAAATATAATTACAAAACCACATACCACACAATGATAATCTATTCATATATATACAACAAGATAAAAATATTTACATCATATCATCATCGAATAACCCATGTACAATAAATATGTTATATAAATATCATAAATTATATATAGATAAAAATAATTATGATTGTATATGTGGATTACATGCCCAATAAATCATATGTCACATAAAAATAACTTATCACATATTAAAAATAAATTTAAATGTTCACTAGAATATTTCATTAGGAACATATTATTTTCATTTTTAAATCTCTTATTTAAAATCTATAAAATTAATAATATTTTTGAAATTATTTTATTTGAAAATAATATTGTAATTATGTAATGAAATATTTAATTATTTGACTATCCATTACATTGGAAAATTCAATTCATGTAGTAATCCTTTAAATCGACACTTCATTTAACACTTATATTAAAAAGAAAATCATTGAAAAAATGAAAAATTGATTATTTTTATAGCATTCTATAAGAATTAATTAGTAGAAAAAATTAATTTTAAAAATCAGTGGAGAATATTGAAAATATTATTTTAATTTTCTATAGATCATTGATAAGAATTATTATGATTGCTATCTATATATAGAGAAACAATGGCATCATATTTATTATAACAATTCTAAAAAAGTAACTACCCATGATTGGAAAAAGGAAAAAAACAAAAAATATATATAAATAGAAATATATAGAAAATTAAAACATAATAAATAGATAATTATTATATAATTTTCACTACCATAAATTCTAGCATAAATAATTATGATTAAAATGATATAGAAACACAAATCTATTAACTCATGTCTCATATTACATAAAATTCATTTTAATCTCATATGTTAAAAATATATAATTTTTAATAAAACAATTGGTGAATTATTTTAATATATATTATAATATATCTTATTAAATCATAATATATTATCACCTATCAATTAATAACCATTTAATTTATTCAATGTTCTGAGTGATAACCTCTAAAAGTTTCATACATGTTAATTTTCAGCAGTCATGTACCATGTAAATTGATCATGGGTCGATAAACTATTAAATTATATTTCCGTTAATTAATATTATATTTAATAATTATATGATCATATATATATATTTATTTATAAAAGTTTTAAAAATTGAATTATATTACATCATGGAGGCTGTAATCTTTATGTATACACCAGTAATGTTTCCACATTTTGATGAAAATAATTAATGAAAAAAATAATTACTCATCATTCCATTCTAATAGAAATATAATAAATAAAATATATATTCAGTAAATCTAGCACTATAACCATCTATATGAAATAGTGGGGAAAACATGGTGCATCACTTTTGTTGTGGTTGTAGTACACAAATTAAAATGAGCGATGTTTTCATTTACAATGTGAATGATATGGAGACAATGGGTTTTTCATCATCATAATAACTATTTAATGTTTTGGATATTATAATTTATTATTTTTAAGGGAAATTATGTATTTTAGACGATGTATAAGATAAAATAAAATCAAGAGTAATACATATTCATTGATAAAACTATTTTTGATTTCCCAATAACCACTAAAAATTGGGTTTTCCAGAAAGGAATGAATCCCCATGATATGGGGATGGATGTTAGGCTTGTAAATTGTAGGGTAATTCCATTATAAGGATCTTAATCAATAAAAAAAATGTAGGAGATAAGGTTTCTTTAATAATCAAGTGATGGATACACTTAGAATTACATGAAATATTTAATTATATTACATAAAATAATTAAAAAAAGTGAAACCCAGGAAACAAATATAGAAAGATAATATTTATTATGGATATAATAAAATCAAAAAATCATAATTTGAAAAGATTTGTAGACATTTTTCCCTTATCTACTATTTAACCCAATTTTATCTCATTTTATCCTTGAACTTGACAAAATAATTTTACACCATTATAAATTATTTATATTAAAAAATAAAAGGGGTATTCTCAAAAAAAAATTCAATATGTTATTCCAAATTTTCAATTATTTTTTCATATTCAATTTATATGGGTGAAAACATTAATTTGAATATATGAATAATATAATCATGAAAAATTATTTTATAAAAATTCCAGATTTAAACATTTATATATTTTTATATCGAAATCAAGAAAAAAATATGATTTCAATGAGTTTTTTTAAATAAAATGGGAGTATTTGGGATATTGGATACTGAAAAAATTGAATGGAGTGTTTTAACCACTATATTAAATTTAATGAATAAATAAGTTCTCAATTTGAATATAATATAACTTATATTTAAAAAATGTAATATATGGTTTCTAAAATTCAAAATAAAATAAAAAATTTTATATAACTCCTTAGACATATATTTACAAAAAATGCACACATTATATAAAATATAGTTACGTGATAGAAAATTTTTGAATCAATTCCCCATAGTTAAACCCAGTTTATCCTTTTTTACCAACGTGAAAAATCATTAACATTAAAAATTTTCATAATTACTAAAAAAATATTTCATCATTTTAAAATATATAAATAATTTTTTATTAAAAATATGGATTTTTTAAAAATATTCAATTTCATTATGATTGTTAAATTTATTTTAAAATAAGATCTTAAAATGAGAAGATCTTTTTTTTGATAAATTCATTTTTTTGTTTATAATTGGATTTATTAATACTTCAACCCACTGAAAAACCAATATATGTTTATTAAATTTTTTTAATATATAATCAATAAATTTCTTTATAATAATATATCAATAGAGTATAATCTAATTTATTCTGATGAATGAATACTCTGAGAATAAAAACAAGTTTCAAAAGAAGAAAACATCACTTTTACCCTCAAATGCTTTTATTTTTAAAATCCAAATAGTTGATGAAAAATATATTCATATTATACATGTATAAAAAACAATTTCCCATAATATAGTTACTAATATGCAAACACATCAATCATTAATCTGGGAAATATGTATAATATTATATAAAATTAATTTAATAGTATATCATGGTTTATTTAATTATGGTTTTTCATTATAATAAATAAAAAAAGATATTACATTTATTTAAATGGAAATATATCTTAAAATTTAATTGTTTATGAATAATACTTTTTTCATACATTTATATCTGGTTCATAAGGTACAAATACTACTTTGGATTTAATAAAATGGTAAATAATAGAGGATTAAAAATACATGTGTAGTTTCTCTTCCGATGATGTAATGCTCATGAGTCTAGGTGTGTTCATTTCCATCAATCCATTGGGGGGTATGGAGTGAATGATTCAAATTAAAAAAATTCTAAATATTTTTATTCAAAATATATTTATCATAACAGGTTTTCTTATGGGTTCATGAAGAAAGCAGATTCCTAGTCCGATTTAGGAATTGTTCTTTCTTAGAGATGGCATTATGTGACAATGTTCACACCATTGATAAATTAGTAATTAATAATAGTCAACAAAATTTTTAATTTGAAAAAAATAAATTTTTTTATTAAGGATCCTTTGATCGGTGTAATCAGTAATAATTCAAATGATTCATTGTAATGTTTCTAATAATTCTCAAGGGTGGGATGCTGAGCCACCAATAATAATTGGTGATTCAATGAGTCAGATTCGTTATTGACCATGGTTTAATTGATTCGGGTTTGAAATTACCAAGGTCTGATGAAACATATTCTATTATTTCACCATGTCAGTAGTTGAATGTTAGTATCCCATGTAATTATAAATTGATACATTAAATGGTGCATTGTGAATTACAATAATATAGGTTATGATTACATCAATATAAGGGTTGAAGCTATCCGTGAAAGAGGAGCACCGGACTGGGATGCTTCATGAAAATTTCCTGGAGATAATCCTAGTGTGTGATGAAATTTAAAAACTCACGATGGAACTCATTAGAATGTATTATAGTTCAATATTATGAGTTATTAAAAGAAATTTTTTTTGATAAAATATACATCATACAACACCGATCTTGAATGAACTGAGTATTATTTTTCTGAATATCACTATTATAACCTAACTATCGATTAACAAAGTATGAATAGTAATAAAACATTATAAAATACAAATTAATGGTAAAATCAATATAAAACATATTTATTTCTCCTTAGTAAACAAATATTTATTTTTAGAAAAGCCATTTTTTTATGAAAAAACATTTTCTCACAGTGGAATTTTTATTTAATTTTATGAATACATTAACTTTAATTTATTCAATTTTTAGAAAATTTATTTTATAGAATGTAATTATTTTTACAAACATTATATTAAAATAATTTTAGGATTAATTTTTATAAATTTTTCTAAAAATATGGATTTTCTAACGAATAATAAAAAACATTACCTCATTTTGAATACTATATTTTTGTTTCTAGATTTTAAACAAGTCCCATTAAATTTGAAAATGATTACAATGTAATATTTATTCTTTAGTATAATAAATAATCTAATTATATTAATTGGTATCAATTTCATGATTTCTTTTGATATAAACCATTTCTAAACTTAAAAAGGAATTTTTATGAAAAAAACATTAAATTTTGTGTTTTAATTTATAAGTTATTTCTTCTTATTATTATAATTGAATTATGAAAAATGGGATTCATATATTGAATTTGAAGGTCTGAATATTTTAAATAGAACCCTTCTATTTCGATTCATTATGAATAGTAACCAATTTAAAAAAATTTCACCACAAAAGGGTGTGGTGGGTAATTATGGTTAAAAATATATAGATATGTAATTTAAAACAATACCAACAATTTACAGAATTTCAATGGATGAGTATACACCATCGTAAATCATCCAATAATCTAAAATATGACATCATTTCTATTAGTCTATGATTTTATCCTTTATAATACTTAAATGATAGATGGTGACAAAATTTACATTTCTTCATTAATTAAATATAATATTTTATTATAAGAAAAAACAAAACATATGTTCAGTTATAAATATTAATTTGAAATATTATTGATTTTTTATCATATGAAGGTATTTATTATTATTAATTATGAAATAAATATCTTTAACACTTTCTTCATGTCGACAAATCATTAATTAAATTAACAAAAAAATAATATAAGATATTTTATAAATACTAAAACATTTATAATTTTAAATAAATAGCGTGTTAGATGAATTTTTTAGATAAATATATAATACTAGTATGGTTTAAATGAGTTATTTTAGAATTACCATATTTTCTGAAATTATTTCAAAAATAAATAATTAGTGTAAATAATTAAATTAGATATATTTTATGATAAATAGTTATTTAATATGTCATTTAAAATTATAATAAAAATATTATATTCAGCCAAATGAATGAGAGATGATTTCCAACGTTAAGGATAGTCAGTTTTTGGTACATTTGACATTTTATAGTAACAATCATGGCCTTTATTGAAAGAAAACAACAATAGTACAATAATTTTGAAAGGGGTTATATAGGAGGATTGAGAATATTTTTACATATTATTGTAGTATTACATCAATTGTGACCCATTCAGACAATTAAAATAATTTATTTTGATTGAAAACATTATGAAATTCAATGAATGCCCCACCCCTCACTTATAAAAGGACACCCCTTCTCTCAAATTGTCACAAAAAATTTATCCATGTAACTAAACTAAACCCATATGATTTTTCATCTTAAGTTACAAATACAATTTTTATAAGATCCTTTCTTTTGATGATAAAGACCCTTAGTAACATATGAAATGATCTAAATAAGCTATTTTGAAGAATATGTAATCTTCTTTACATAATCATTATTATTCATTTTATTTTAGAATTCCTCTAATTCTATTATAACCATAAAAAACATTAACTAGATTATTAGTATAATATTGTGATGTTATTATGATTATTGGAAAACCTTTTTATATCTCTACTCAATCACTTGAAAACTAAAACCATCACTCATGTATATATATAGTTAACTATCATCACATAGTGGCTTAATTTGTTTTTCATCACCACAATATATGGGTGGTTATAAATATTGAATTAATGAATATATATGACATTTGTTACATAAATATTCCTATATAATTTTAATATCATATATACATTCATTCATTCTAATCCATTATATAATGATAATGTAGCATATCCATACAGATAAACCACCACCTCCATGAAGAGATGTGAACCATTATTCATTAACACATTAAATGAAAGGTAATAAGGATATATTTAGTTTTTATATATTATATTTATGTAATGATTATAACTATGGGGAATATGTAATCATTAAACAATTATAACAACCCATCTTTCCTTACAAAATATGCTTGAGGAAATAATTAGTTAACAACTAAAATAATAAAAATAACAAATTATTGACAAACTAGTGATAAAATTTTACAAGATGATCATATAGGATCTATATATTTTAATACCATTCAGTTATAAAGTAATACCATACATAAAAACATTATATAGGAGGTTAACTAATGTTTAGCTAAGGGAAACATGTCGAAATTGATTTTATCTTAATTTATCCACCATTTAGACATATTTAGTAATATACACTGATTTAAATTTATGTAATGGAGATTAACCCATTGAGTTAGTAATCATAAATATAAAATTATGTATAATGACAAGTGACTAAATTCAGGTTACTCCTTTATGATTAATTTTTCAAAGAAAACAATATCATATTTCTCCTTATGAATTGGTATTCTTTTCATCCATATCAATATTTTTCAAATATCAATTTCTGAAAAAAATTACATATAGGAAAATTATTTATAAATGATATTATATTTAAATTTATATTTTATCTTGGTTTTAATGGAATATTTATAATTTCATCCCAAATGGAGACATTTTCAACTTTAATTGCAGAATGATAAAAGATTTTTTAACTCAATCCTTATTAACAGAACTTTCCAACACGATAAATGTTTTACACAATTTAGAATCATCTAAAATAAATAATAACTTTTCAATGAAAATTATTTTTATAATGTTTATTTAATCTATTTTAATTTTTTGTCTAAAGGACATTTTTTTTAAAACATATTTCTATGGAATTGATTGTCATCTTTTATCATTTAATAATTTATTTTTTATTAACATTTCTTGAAACATTAACATTCTAGTGATCATTTAACATTAAATTTACATTATATATCCATCATGGATAAGATTATTTAAAAAAACATATATCAGTCATTTTTATGGTGTTTTACATTGAATAATATTCAATTGAAAGTGGTGTATTGATATTCTGTATTCCTTAAGTGATAATGATATTTATTGATAAGAAATTTTTTTAATGACTATAATCAATAATTTGATATATAAGAAATGAATTAGATAATCTGTGATGCATATGGTATTAAATTATATAGACATGTGATGCATCGATATGTCTGAAGATATAAACCATTTATTGTAATTACAAGGTACTTTACCCATATTTTTAAATAGTTATGTATCAAGGTCATTAAGGTAAGGATATCGTGTCATCAAATATAATTTCATCGGATACATTTCATTTCCAGAATTTAAATTTTATTAATTATTGTACATGACATCACTCTATTTATAATATGCAATGATATATTTAATAATCACGTTATGGATTGAATGGATTTTTCTTTTCTTTTTTAACCATTCCATTTTAATTATGCCTTCTTGATTCATGATTGTTTGTGTAGTAAAATCTTACTGGGAACCTGATCTCACCCTTTATATGTTTTCATTTTCCCATCCTGAAAAGGCATCACACATCTCTACATAGGGAACAGTTTGTTGTTTAACCATGTATAGTTTGTGAGATTGTAATAAATATATATGCTAGGAAGGGTTTGCTTAAAATATTTATTCAGTAGTCCTTTAATGATCATGTTTAGGCTTCAGTTCCACTCATCTTATGACCCATTTAACTTTACCCCTCAAACCAATTAAAAATGAAACAATCGATAAAAAATTCATATCCATTGGGATTGGTGGATAATATACAAATGCAATCATGTTTTTATATAAATTTAAAAAAAATTAAATTTATCGATTATTTATAGTGAAACACCTTTAATATATACCATTGTAAAAAATGATCATTCATATCTATGTTTATGGATTTAGGTTTGTTCGAGGTGGTTTTAGACCATGGTTAATAGAAACCATGGGATCTATAATTTAAATAACTGAAAACAGAATTAGAATTATAATAACCCCTTATTATATTTCAAAAAATAGTGGCATTATTAATTTGAACAAATTTTCATGATGACTATGATATGAGATAAATCAATGTGTTCAATTATTTAGTAATAAAATCTAATAGAAGAAAGAAAATCAATACTCATGGTTTCTGTAGGGATTCACGTGATGAGAAGAGTAGAACAATTGTTGTTGGAGATGTGGATATCATGTCCTTATTAGAACATATAACCCAATTTTATGTGTAATAATATTTCACATATGTTGAAAAATGATGTTTAATATTTTGTTAAGCAAATATTTAATCATTTCCATCTGATAAAAGCCTCTAGAATTTAGGGGTCAGACAAATCTAATTGTTGCTGGGTAATGGATACTATCCCGTGAAAATATATTTCTCTCCATTGTATGCATAATAAGAGAATAGGTTATACTAGTAGTGTACATTATTATAGTTTATGCCGATCAATATTGGTTATTTTTTTGAAATACTAGGGAGTAATAACAAATGTAACCTATGGAGTGGAGTACTTTTTATGTCTTATTATTTGATAAATATTTCCCTCATGAGAAACATAAAAAAATGGAGAGAATGTAACTTAACATATTAAAAAATATATAAAAATATTACTGGATTATAATGATACATTTATATGACTATCCAACTAGGTTACATATTTTATATATACCATAGGGTGTAATATTTACCATTTATTTGAAGGCCTTAAGACGAACCTTTGTAGGGAACATGTTTCGTAATAATTTTCATTATATGATGAAATTATATTTCTTTCATAAAAAAGAAGAAATAATTCTCAAGATTCTATATCATTAGGAGAATTAAATAGAATTATAGGTTGTCTAATAATGATTAATTAATTAAAGCGTCAAATAATTTTTGGGGAGTAGAGAAATCCCATTCATTTGAAAAATGGGGAATGAAACATCCTAGATAATTTTTGAATGGAATGGGAGTTTCTTACAGGTGTAAAGATATGGGTCTTCTGTATAATGATTGTAATGGTTTGAAATAAATAAGTGATGTAATTTTCAACAACTAAAGAAAAATAGGTCATTATTCACACAAATTCCCCCTGAATCAAGGGAAAATACAAAAAATGATTTCAAGGAGAGAAGGACATGATTATGATATTCATATAACTGAGGATAAAACTCCTAATGTTGTTCTAGATGGTACATTAATCATAGAATAAATATAAGCTAATTATTTCATTAATACCAGTTCTTCAAACATTAATATCTTCCATGTTTTCCGATAAAATTAAAAATTTTCCATTATAATATAAGAATTGATTTTTCAATAAAAATGTTATAAACAGAAATCTAACAAAAATAGGGATGTGAATGTATTTTCCCTATATGATCCATAAAAATCCCTATTTGTTGATATTATGTATATATCTAGCAATGATTTTTATATAATCCTTGGTATGGATTCTATATCAAAATATAAGGTAAATATTTATTATAAATAGAAGGAAATTTTGATTCATGAGGAATATGTATAATTCATTTTATACAGAGGGGAGACTTCACCATATGATTCATGACTAGATCCACCTCTAATAGATCTTCAATATGATATTCTTAGGTATTTAGAGAAGAAAAAAATATATGGGTGAAAATGGTAATCCGGAATAAGGAAGTGTACTTATTTTAGAAGAAAACATTGATATATTTTCGGACAAATTTCCCAAACATACACTAGTACGTGATGTTGTGTCTTGCATTAATTTAATACAATATTGAAGACCAATATCAATGAACCACTATAGAATGAATACTATGTAATTATTTTATTTGGTGAAATAATTGTAGGAATTTTTTGAAAAGGTATTTAGACACCCTAGTGCTTCACCATGGAGATACCATATTCTTATCCTTAAGAAAAAATACATATCTATGAGGATGTATATTTAATTTCAGGAAATAAAAGATATTATGTAAAAGAATAAGTATCTTTTTCTTCAAATTAATGAGTTATTTGATCATATTCATGGTACTCATTATTTTTCAATGATTTACTTTTTTTATGGTTAACAATAATGATGAAAAACGTGACATTCTATAATGAATACATTTAGAATGAGGAATGGGAATTATGAATTTATTTTAATTGAATTTGGATTTTATAATGCTCCCTCTATATTTATATATCTACTGAATTATATAAATGAATAATATCTAGATAATAGTTTTGAGGTAAATTTTAATGATATTATAATATATTCTATTATATATGGGGATCATGAGAATCACTTATGAATCATAATTGACACTCATAGTGAATATATGATACATGGGAAATTTAGTGTCTATGAGTATGTGTTATCTCCAGGGTGAAATATAAAATATATTCATAGAACATAAGAGCATAATTTATATAATTTCATCTAATTAGGTTGTTATAAGGAAAATTGCATGGCTCAAGAAACTCAAGGTTTATTATTTCACAATACACTACAATAGATGGAAGGTGTGTATGGATGTGGATTTTTTGAACGTCAAATATCATATAGTTCTAATGTAAATGAGAATTCATAATGATAATGCATCAAGGAATTTAATAAAGATGAATATAAGAATTATTATTGATGGGGAGTATTAGTTATTTTTCAAATTATTCAAGAAATATCATTATATTAAAAGTTAATAAGTTCTTAAAATGATTATGAGAGTTTTCCAAAGAAAATTTTAACTATGAATGATGTAATGTGGGATGTAATAGTATCTGAAGAAGGATTTATGACATTTTTAAATTGGTGACATATACCATTGATAAATGATCAAAAAATTGAATTATTATATGATATACATAGATTGAATTACATTATACACCGTGGTAGAAACATGATGTATTAATATTTGAATGGAAACTTTTCGTTGGATAATATAATGTGATAAATAAATGATTATATATCATGATTAATGATATTTAAATAGGTAAATGATATGATATATATTATTATAGCTGTCCTGAAACACCAACCAATTCCTTTGTAAAAATGGTGTGGCATTACTATAGAATTTGTCATTGTATTTATAAACACTCCTTGAATGAATGATGATATATGGGTTATTATTCATATTCAAAAAAAATATACAAATTTTATCACAATAATAGATGATTTACGTATTTATATCCATTAATTACTCTTTATGAATGTTGTTTAAGGTCATTAGGATTCACCTTTTTCAATAGATTCTGATCAGGTTCTAGGTTTTTCATCATAATATTGGGGAAGACTTCAAATTTTTTTGGATACTGAGACTGATTGGGGAAACCCTAGCCACACACCAAATAATGGTATTTTCAAAAGGACTATCCAAAATTATAATATATTATGTTGCCATTATAATATGAATTTCAGGGTTTATGGGATTAGTGGATTAAT
Organism: Viscum album; assembly: GCA_963277665.1. Taxonomy (NCBI): domain Eukaryota; kingdom Viridiplantae; phylum Streptophyta; class Magnoliopsida; order Santalales; family Viscaceae; genus Viscum; species Viscum album. Next base: position 477,146,270 of record OY728128.1, read on the forward strand.
TTTTTAGAGCTTTCTAGTAACATTTGTGCCATTAAAGTATTAAAATGGAGCAGCATGTATAATTACATGTAATGATATTTCATACATCAAATTTTAGGGACATACATGGTAAAAGATAAATTTGTGGTATTTACCTAGTTTAGTAGACAATCAAAAAGGTAAATACTATTGAAAATCATATAAATAAAGATCAATGAAAATAATAGAGAACTGGTAATTTCTAAATGAAATATTTATAATTTTATGTTGGTCATAATTATTGAATATGTTTCTACATAATAATGTTATAAGGATCTTTAAAAAGGAATAATGATTCCATGATACAACATAGCTTTATTAATTAGGAATAGGGTTGGAGTTGGGTGTTACAAAGTGGAAATTCCACTACGCATCTTCAAGGTGAATAATGTGTTAAATATATATATTTCTAAGAATGAAAATAACATAATTAATGCATGTTCACTCCATATATCTAAAAGAACTAGAACATGATCAAATATGTTAGTAAGAGCCTGTCCAGATTATTAATATAAGAGAGAAAGTGATGAGGAATCAGATGACTGGACTAGTAAATGTATAGTTGAAAATACATAAAATAGAGGATCCAACATATAAACCACACATTTTAATAATGAAGAACTATCCTCATATGAATAAAATTTTATATGATTATAATTTTAGAGGATGAAACTTTTTCTGTGGAATAATCGAATATCCCTTGATTTTAAAAGAAAACTATGATTGATAGCACATACAACATGCAATACGAAGCCTAAATTAACCGCCAAATGTTATTATTTAAATATAACTGTAATATTATAACCCTATAATTGGTGGGAATTAATATGAATAACCACATTAAAAAATACACATAAATTTTATAATCAATATTGTTTTATTTATGAATTTATAAGAAAAACCTATTTTTTATTATTAATTTATTCATAAAAAAATTTTCTCTTAAAAAATGATTTTTATTAATTTTGACAAAATAATGTAATAAAGATTCTTAAAATTAAAAGAAATTCACTGGATAAAATTAAGATCATTTTTTAAAATAACTGAATCAATGTTATCTTAGGATGATTTTTTTGGATTTTTCTATTAAGATTGAATTTCTTGTGAATAAATAAAAATACTTCTTTTAATGGAAAATGATATTTTATTAGAATTGTTTTTTTTCATTAGGCTTTTATTTGGACCATTATAATAATTATGTGGGAGATAATGACAATAATGTCACTTTTCATCTTTTAATATCTATAATATTTTATGATATGAATAATTATAACTTATGGTTTTTTTCTAAATATTAATTTTAATGGTAAGTTAATTTTTATCTTTTCAATTTATTTATAATTTCTAGTTATTAAATAATTAACATAAATACTCATGAAACACTGACACTAAATTTAAAAAATTAATTGAAAAATAATGTATAAGATTTTAAATATTATAAACATAATATAACATTAAATATTTACTGTGATTAATTTTTTTAATAGATAAAAATTTCATAGTCACGATTCACTGAACCAAAAATTTCTTAATAATTAGAAAAATGATGTATATGATTTTAATTAATCTAAATATTATATAATTTTAAATATCTATTATGATTAAATAGTTCTATAAATAAATTAGTCATTTTTGTTATGTGTAAATGGTTTATATATAAATTCTCTCTTGGGCTTGTTGTATTTAATTACAGATTAAATTAATATTTTGAAAAATTAAATTAATGAATGTTTTTAAAAATTCTTAACATTTAAATTATTTTAAAATTCATAAAAATTAAATCTTATGAAAACTAAATTTTATATGGTTTATAACATCAAAAAGGTCATTCTCTATGTAATTTTTCATTTTATATTTATATACCTTATCATTAATTGAGAGAAAAAATTAATGGTATGGTAACTTTCCAAAGGGATACTTGCGGTTAAAAAATTATTACTATGAAAACATAACCAAAACTAGTCCCAATATTTTTTAAGGATAGTTTTCTTAAATCACACCAACATTATCGTCAAAATGTATCACTTTTTGGATATATGGTCATAGAAAAAATAATTCTTATTAATTTACTTCTTCATGAAAATTCCAAGATTTCCCTACCCATCACTAATAAAAGGACAACACTTCTCCCGGTTATTAAAAAAAATTTGAGACATATAGCTCAACCAAACCTATCCATTCATCTTCTCAACATCCATATTTAAAATTTCGAGTTTCTTTATTTCCTAACATACCATCCTATGGTCTTGTATGAAAATATATAATGTAGATCTTTCAAAGAAGATTGAATCTTGTTTACAGGAACATTCAAATGTATTTCCACATTGACACTGTATAAATATTTTGTAAATATCATGAAATAATAAAACTATTTTAATAATGATAATGATATGTCATTGTGATTGTGGAACAACCATTTTACATCTTTTTTATTTCCAATGAAGTGAAAATACTACTCTCATTCATATGAATGTCTTATTATCTCCACACAGTTGTGTAATTTTCTTTTCATTATCAATTTATTATGATATTTAGAAATAGTAAATAATAAATATTTATTCAATTCATTCAAATGATAAACATATTTAATTTTAATATCATATATTCCTTCATATATTATATTTCATTGTATTATGATAATGTCGCTCGTCCATACATGTGGAATACCACATATGTGAATCAAAGTGATCTATTTTTCATTTTATATTTACATGGAAGGTATTATGGGAATATTTAATAAATATATATTACATTTATATCATGTTTAAAATTCTAGGGATTTTCTAACCCTATTAAATCTACAATAATCAAAACTTTATTTAAAATAAATTTTTGAGAAAATAACGCAGTTAACACCAACAATATGATATAGAAATATTTTTTACAAATAAGTGATATGATCTTATAAGATTTTCATATTTGATATTATAAATATTAAAATGATTCTAATTTAAATTAATAACATGTTTAAAATCATTAAACATGAAGTTAAAATAAAATATTTCTTCCTAAAATATGTTTCATTCATCTTTTAGTACAAAATTTCTAAAAGGAATGGTTTTTAACTTACTTGGTGTTAATATCCCCCCACCTTTATAATTTTACACTCCATAGTTTCTTCGAGAATTTCTACAAAGGATTAAAAATAATACAATTTGAGAAATTATTTCACATCCATTTTCTTTTATTCTCCAAAAAGAATAAATTTATTTAAAAATATGTATTTCTTATTAATTGAAGGTTATAATTTATACCTTATTTTATTTTCAGGTTATTGAATTTATCTTAAAACATTAAATTTCGCGTGATTATTAAATATTACATTTCCATGAAATATATATTAATGATATGATTTCTTCTATTATTGTATACCATTTCTTTATAAGGTACTCTACATTGAATGTAATTTTATTGAATGGGGAAATATTGATATTACATATTCATTATTCAATATAGATATTTATTGAGATTTCATACTATTAGATAATTAAATCGACCATTCTATATATGAGGAACACATTGGAAACACAATGATAGGTGGGGACTAAAATTGTATATCTCCTTGATGAATCAATAGGTCTCATACGAAAAATAATTATTGTAAATAAAATGGAACATCAAATATAGTTTTAATCTATCATACTATAAGATCTTGATAGCACTGATATCCCGATTTTTTATATCATGATGTTTGATATCATGATTTATGATAGTTTTTATCTCTTTCCATGATAATTTAGTTATTATTATCAATGCGATTACTACATTAATATTATTGAAGAATGAATTTCACAATCTTGTTATTGATTAAATGGAATTCATTTTCAATTATTCATCATTCTATAATAATTATAGCTTATTTATTTCTAATTGATTCTATTGTACATATCTCTTCCTTAAAATCTCTTCTCATTCATTTTTTTATTTCCATTTGAAATGAATAATGAAATTGTGATTAATTTCATAGATATAATAATGTTTTTTTTCTATATATTTTTTATTTCCAATGTTATAATTGAATCTTATATATATGTAATTTCTCAATGATAATAAACTAATTCATCATGTGTGGTGAGTTCCATTGTATCTATTCCAATATAATAATGTATACACAATCTCTAGGTTATGGTAGATGTAGTTGTTATAGTTTGAATCAAATTATTTTTTGTATAATCCTTCAGAAATAGATTTTAATGAAACGAATGTAACCTGATAATTATGATAGTCCCCTATATTATTTAAAAGCCTTAGGGGATTTCAATTTTCACACAATATTCATTATGACAATTATATGAGAAAATGTAATGTATTCCATTATTTAGTGATGGATTTTAAATTAGGAAATATAATTAATATCCATGTTCATTTTAGGGATTCTCCCACTAACAATGTCAATAAAGGATGGTTTTAGAGGTGAGGATATCATGGACTAGGGATGTAATGAAACATAAATTGTTATACTGCAAGTATAATTTCATAGAGATGATGTTGATCTGTGGGGGTGATTGGTCTAGAATAAAAGTAACGAATATAAAATTTAACATATTTATTGGATACAATTTTAAGAAATATTATTTGATAAATATTTATGTCATGATAAATGAATTGAAATTATGAAAATTCTCTTCGGCTTATTGTATAAGGGGAAATAATGTGTTTTGGAATTTTGGGATAACATTACATGAACATCCTAGTTTCTTTCTAGATTATAAAAATAACCCATAGATTATGATTGAATATTACATTGAATACCATAAGCCAAAACTATTTAAGGAATTTACATTTTAAAATTATATCATCATATGAATGAATGGTATTATGTAGGATGAAAATAAAAAAATAATTTTGTAGATCCTATATCATCATGGAAAATAATGATAATAAAAGCATGTCTGTGGACCCTGGAAAAATTAAACAATTAATGAATAAGAGGTGAAAAATAAAATCACATATTGTTAAAATTATAGAATGAATCATCCAGGATAATATTTGGATGGAATGAAAATTATTGAGAATTAATATTATAAGGGAAATATAGATAATTAATACCATCAGATAAATAAAATCAATGATTTATAGTGATTCATCTGTAGAAAACTGTTGAATTATTCACACCAATTACATCATCATTAAGCAAACATACCAGAAATGTTGTTTGGGGGAGAAACCCATGCGTTTGTGATACAATCGATGAGTTCAATGTTCCCAATTATGTGGCGGAATATGATTTAATGATTTTTATAATATCATATGATTACTTATTTGATTCAGTATCTTCTTACTATTTTATATATTTCACATTTTCAATGAAAATATCAAATTTATCTACACTGTTAGAAGGATGTTTTCAGTCAAAACTCAAAGAGGAATCTCTTATAAACAATGAAGTGTTGTTCCATTTTTATTATGAACCATATTCATACCAAATTTTCTAATGTGGTTATATAATCAATGGTTGTTTTTATATACTCCATGTTATTTATTATATGTAAAAATAAAATCTAATGATTTATTTGAAAAATCCTGAAATTACAATTCATGATGAAGATGTAGTATTCTTTATCAATATATGGTAGACATCATCATATTATTTATGTATTGATCCACATATTTTATATCTTTTATATTATATTCTTTTTGAGGAAGAGATAAAAATTTATATTTATGAAACATGTAATATTTGAACAATTATGTACCCAATATTCTAAAAATATTTATGTATTACATATGTAATATCTATGACAACAAATGAAACATGATGTTAATTTTTTTTATATAATCCCTGATGATATTCCAATATTATTGACTTACTATTGGGTTGAAACTACTAAATAAAAATTGGTGAATTATTGGATTTGAAGAAAATAATATAATTTTTTTTTGAAATGGTATTCATACACCCTAATGAATATCCTTGAGGATCCTTGTTATTTTAAAGATAAGATATAGAAATATGTGGTTTTTCATTGATTATAGAAAAATTGTTGATTCAATGATAATGAAAAATGTATACTCTATATCACATTGATTATCTTGTAATCATCAACCTCAATAATTGACCCTTGATCATGATATTATTAGTTAATAATAATGAAGGATGGAATCATGATTATATAATTTCATATCATGTTTACAGGACACATATTTACTCTATTTTCAGGTGAATTTACTGATTGACCATCTTTTTTGGATTCAATTAATATGTTATTAATGGAATATATGCTAAATATTTCGTGGTATTTATAAATAATGTCATTTAATAATATAAAATAAATTACTATATAGAGAAACACTTGTAGTTCAACGTTGAGATACTTAAATAAAAAGTGTTTTATTGGAAATTAAGAAAGTATGAATTATATCTTCTTAATGTTTCATTTTTTGAACATATTGCCTCCATTGATCAAATCATTGTTAATAATAAAATGAAAAAGGTAGTCTACAAAATACCTACACCCACAATCATAAATTAGGTGTGTAGATTCTAGGTTTTGGATAGTTAATATTATAAATACGTTAAAAACATTTTTTGATTATCTTAACCACTAATGATGAATATATGTAAATGGTTATATTTATATAGAAAATAAAATTTGATGAATGTTTGGAATAATTGAATAGGAAATAGTACAATTAGTTTATTTTTATTATATTATCATGAAATGAGGGATTTGAGATATATAGTGGTACATTAAATAAAGGACATGTTTGGGTCTTTACAAATAATGGTAATGTATTTTCCTATCCATAAAATAATTAAGATATTCATGAACTGATCTACATAACACATAATCCTGAATTGGAATCCATAAGGTTTCTATGATGATATGGAGAAATTATATCAATAGTGAAATATGTGAGACATTAATAATCCATAAGAACATCATATAATTTTTTTTAATGGAAGGACTATAGTCTGAGGAAAAGGTAATGACACAAGAAACTCATAGATTATAATTCCTCAATACACTCTCACCTAGAGAAGAAAAAAAAAGTAGTTGATTCACTAGGAAGGAAAGTTAATGTACTCAATTCCTAAAAGAGAATTAATATGTATATTATGGTCATTGATTGAGTAATGATTTTTGTAACTTCCCTAACCCAGAATACACTAAAATGGTGCACTGAACCAGGTGCTTACATGACCTTATGCGCACCTCCCCAAACACCAATGGATTCCAACAAGCAGCGAGGGTCCAAAAGGTCAATTGGGGAGACAATAGCCCCTTTTATCACATTAATCCACAAAAGAAGAAAAAAAATATAGGAATAAGAACCAAAAATATAAGAGAATGTATAAAAACCCTTTTCCCAAAATGGGTAGAACCAAATATAATAGTAAATATTTCATGTTTTTCATTATGTACAAAATTGAACAAAACTGAGAATAAAGACAAAATGAAATATCCACAAAACAGTCCCAACATCAAGACCAGGTCCTCCCCCATGCACACCCATGCCAACCCAATTTCCTAGAAAGAGACTTTACTCATCCCCTAATCTACAAACATTATGTCTTCTTGAGTACAAAACGACGGACCATGTAGTGTGTGAATATAACATTGTAGGCCACCACCAACGGTGTCTACAAAAAATCTGGAATGAAAAATTATGCATACAAAAAGGGAAAAGAATAATAAATTTCAAAAAATGATTAAGTCCCTTTACCAAGTTTATTTCCATTACTAAAATTTATCACCATTACTTATCTTACCATTCCATCCCATTTTCCATTACTTACCATTTACAGTATATTTATCATGGGTTCATCAAACACATCAAGTTACAAGGGATCAGTGTACACAATAACATTCATGAGGAAAAACACCCAGTTATCCTATATCACTAGGATTACCTTCCACAAGTAAACCATATCCTAAACTTGAACCCCCAGTCTGGGTGGATGAAATTGTTTGGGAACATAGCCTCAATCCTCTTCCCAAAACAGTGCATTAGGGGTGGTTTTCAGAGCCTCTGTTTAACTAAACCTATGTGTGTTGAACCTCAAGTCAAAAACCCACTCTATCAATCCATATTCACATGTTTTATATATATATGTATCAGTTTTCCATTCAAACAAAATGACAACCATTTCCCAAGGAAAACATAAATCGTAACAATATCATGAGAGTTAATACCATTCCTTAACCCACTAAAACATTTTCCTCTTTTCACATCATTTATCCATTTATCCCAATTCACTTTTATTGTTATTATCTAACATTGAATTCATTCAGTATGCCTCTCTCACATGGAGTAGTTCATTATTATTTACTATTTAGGATTCAGTACCATGCTCATAATCCATTCCATTACAGTCCTTAATCATTTCCACATATTGACTGATTTATCCATTCATCATTCTCAAGCGTCAACCCATTTATGCATTCCAACACAATTCACAATTCACATAGAATAACTATGATTAACCCTAATAAAACACTTCTTAGCTAACCCAATATCCCTTTGGTTCTTATTAATCCTAGGTGAATCACCTATATTCTAACAACACAACTAATCACATCCACATGATTAACAACAGATCTACATAAATACGCAACAATCTCACTTGTTCTTCAGAAATCTGTAGGTCTAGTGAAGACAAAACACCCCATGGATGGATGTAGATTAGTATCAATTCCCTAGATTCATCAGATTGGGATTGTGGGGATTTCCATTTACTTTCTTAATAACCATTTTACCTAAACATCCCAAGGGTGATCAAAACATACCAATAGGCACCCGAAAACAAAACCACACAGGAAAATATCCAAAAATAAACCATGGGATATAAAATGTATACCACGTACATCAATTATTTTAGTGAAGATCTTTTAATCGAACCCCTAGATTAAGATTCTCCCAAACCATGAAAATTCAACCTAGAACTCACCCAAAGAGTAGGGTTTTAAAGCTTCAGAAGGAGTAGAGAAGAAGATACAAACCCTAATCTCAAAAGAGATGTAAGGATGCGATTAGCCTTAATCGGAGTTTCGATCCACAAAAAAAAGACATGAAAAACACCTTAGAAATGAGGTATAATGATCTCTTAGAGCCCTTGTGAGATATGTTTTGTTCTTATATTGATGAACGAAGAATAGGCAGGGAGTCCTAAGTGGGTATTAAAATCCCAGTGGAAAAATTGTGGTTTTTTAATAGTTTTTTTTGCCACACAGTTTACCCTCATGATTTTCCAAACCATGAGGAGGCCATTATCCAAAATCTCACCTCTCACATGTTTTCCTAAAATTTCCACATAGATTTCACTAACCATGCGCCGATAATGTCACCTACACAAGAAACCCATTTTCCTCCATTTTTTGTGTCCTGAACACTTGGAACACACCTGATCCACCTTAAAGACATGGTTAAACACTTAATTAACCAAAAGAAGGGATTCAAACAAAATCATAAATGTGAACATACCATCACATGATCCGGGATCAAACATCCTCCCCAACTTATAATGATCACGTCCTCGAGTCAAGCTCCCAAACATCATTGAAATTTCATTGAAAAGAGATGAGGCCACTAACCCCACATTTTTGTTTCCTGCTCCCATGTTTCATCCTAAACATTCACATGATTCCATAGAACTCGTACTAATGTCACAACATTATCACGCAATATTTTTTCACTAATATCCACCACATAAAATGGATTCTCCTCAAAGAATGCATCAGCCTCATGCTCCACAACCTCAACATCCACCACCTGGGTTCGGTTAGGGTGATACCACATAAGATACAACATGTGATAAACGTATTGGATCCCACTATACCACTATTGATGAGCCAATTGATTTGAAAACGCTCCTATCCTCTCCAAAATCGGAACGGACACACATAACTAGGTGCAAATATTCCCTACTTCTGAATCTGTTAGTGAAAAAATCTTCGAGACACCAGAAGGAACACACTTTCACCCTCCTTAAAATAAAGAGGTCTATGCCTCTGATCTGCATTCAACTTCTGCATACTCTGATCTGTTTTCATAAATTTCTAAATCAACCCAACTTTATCTGAAGTCTCCTAAACAAGAATCTGTTCCAATAGCTTGGATTCACTAGCCTCCAACCAACACAATGGATATCTACATGGCCTCTAATATAGATCCTCAAACGCTGCCATCCGAACCGTAGCCTGGAAACTGTTGTTGTAGGTCAATTTAACAAGAGACTGGTGGTTCCCAAAGAAACCAAAAAAATCAAAGAAACAATCCCACAAAATTTCTTCTAACACATAGAATGTACACTCCAACTACCCATCTATCTACGGGTGGAAATCCATACTCAAAAGCACCTATGTACCAAGAACCTTCTACAACCCTTACCAGATGTGTGATGTGAAATGAGGACAATGTTCCAAAACTATATGTCATTTCACACCGTGCATCATACTATTTCATGAACATAAAACTCACCCAACTAGTCAGTTGGGAATGTCTCTAGAATCGGTATGAAATGAGTATCTTTCGTTTGTCAATCCACAAGCACCTAGATTGCATCATTCTTCTAATAAATCCTCGAAAGACCCACCAAAAAATCCATCATAACATCATCCATATTCCATTATGGAATGGTAAATGGATGTAACAAACCACCAAGAAATTGATGATCTTCCTTCACATGCTGATAGGTAAGACACTATGCCACATAGTACACAACATACTTTTTCATTCCCTTCCACCAAAACTGCCTATGGAGATCACAATACATCATGGTAAAACTAGGAAACACTTCCCATTTTGATGCATGGAACTCATGCATCAACTCTTCCCGCAAGCATACCGGCACCACAAAATTACCATGAACACAAAAACCCACATCCGCAACAACAACCCAACCAGAGGGTGGCTCCCCACCTTTATGTATTTACTTTATGGAAAAACATTCCATGTCATTGAGAAGACTTTCCACAACTCCAATCAAATGGGTTGAGTCAACTGCCTCAAAAGCAAGAGTCACCAGACCTTTTTTATATCACACCTCCTAGTTCATTCCTATGAATAAATCCATCACCTTCCACTCAGTGCTAGATTCATGAACAACCTAGATCTGATCCTTCTTTATCAAAGAAATAGAAACACTGTTCTATTTCCCTGGTGTATATACCATCTCAAATTTTGAATCCTATAGATACTCAACCCATCTTTGATGTTAAAGATTCAAATCCCACTGCAAAATGATATACTTTAAACTCTTGTGATCAGTATACACTGTGAACCATTCTCCCAACAAGTAATTCCTACAACAATTTTAGGAATACACTACTATAGGTAACTCATGATCATGAGTGGGGTAATTATTCTCATCGGGCCTCAATTTCCTTGACCCATAATCCACAACCCTCTTATCTTGCATCAAAATATCCATAAGACTGATATTGGAAACATCACAAAATAGGATATACTTCTTACCTAGATCAGGTATGATCATGATCATTGGGGTTTTCAATCAGTTTTTCAACACATAAAAGGCATTCTCACTAGCCTCAAACCACTCAAACAAGATTCCATTCTTTTTCAAGCCTGATAGAGGCTCTACCAAGTGAATGAAATAATGGATGGACCTCTGATAATACCCATCCAAACAAAGAAAATATTGAACATTTGAAACACTCTTTTGATACTCCCAGGTCACAACAACCAACAATTTCTTTAGATCTACTGACACACCTTCCTCAGATATGATGTGATCCATAAAATTCACTTCTCCAATCCATAACTAACACTTTGACCTCTAGGAGTATAGTTGATGATCACATAGTTCACAAAGAATGATGCCAAGATGTGGGCCATGATCGTTATCAGTTTTTGAGTACACCAAGATGTCGCAAAAAATGTCAACTAAAAACAGATCCACATAAGGAATAAAGTTTTGGTCATAAAATCCATGAAAATCACTGATGAATTTTTCAAGCCGAAAGATATCACCACAAAATCAAAAAACCCATTATAGCTCCTGAATGTTGTCATTGGTATGTCAAAAGGCGATGCCTTCCACTAGTGATATCCAGATCTGAGATCAATCGTAGAAAACATTGATGCACCCCTTAAATGGTTAAAAAAAAGTTCATAAATTATAGGAATAGTGTACTGATTTTTCACTATCATCTGATTTAAATTCTAATAATCAACACACAAACTAAATTTCCAGTTAGTCCTCCTTGAAAAAAAATTACAGGTGATCCACAAGGAGATATACTAGGACGAATGAAATCTATACATTCCAACTCATAATGATGAACTTTCTCCCCTGGAGTTCTGTCAGTGTCATTTGGTATGGCGGAATAGAAACCTTCTCTGCTATCCACATCAACACAATTGGGAACTCAACATCCCTCTCAGGTGGAAACCCCAAGATATCCACCGGAAACACATCCTGAAACTGATCCACTAATGGAGGGAAGACAGACTACTCCCCTTGTTCATCTTCATGAATAATACAAGCTAATTTATCCATGAGCCTATCCAACTGCTAACAAAAATGTCCTTTACGACCTTCTTGAACATCCCACTCTCCGCAAAGGACATAAGTGTCACCCTCATGTGACCTGAATGATACCCAGAGATGGTAATAGACTATGTGCGCCCGATAAAACAGCAACTAGTCTATAACCAATATCAGTTCAATCATCAAAATCTCGAGGACGAATAAGTCCCACAGTAAACAATACCCACCGACTTCTAGAGAAAAACCCCTACACTTCCGGATATCTTCATTTCTCAGCCCAATGGAGTTTCAATCAATATAACCCTGCCCACACTGTCCACATGAAAAACCAATGCTACCAAAATCTGAGAATTAATAAAAGAGTGTATGAAACCTGTGTCAAAACACAAACTAGGTTGCATATAAGACACAAGGATCATACCTTGAACAATTGATACCACAGTCTCGGCCTCACCGGGTGCAGATTGAACTTCATGAAGTTGACCAACCCCTCTACCCTGGGATCCAACATGCATGCATGCACTGCACATCCATGCTGATGTGGGATATCTTTCCCCAGAGTTCCTCGTCTGATGCCCTTAACAGTATGGCTTAGGGATCCTTATCTACCTAGCTGATATGGATCTACTGATCCCTTGTCTCTGTAAGGAATTTACTTTTCACCAATATTCATGCTCCCGTTTTGATGGTTCCTGCAGAACCTCTGAACGTGTCCCAATATATCGCAAGACCCGAACTCAAAAATAGGTCGAAGACACAGGCCACATAATTGACTCGACCTATAGCACTGATAGAATAACACCTGATCACCAACCTATTATTAAGACCCTCTTATTGGACAACCTTCACACATCTTCCATGATTGAAACTTCAAAAATGACGCTTCCGGCCCTCAGAAGCTACACCACATGTTCACCCACCTGGCATGACAATCCCACTACCTAAATCTCCCTTTAGGTTCCCTTATGAGATCAAGGATTGATCCAATACCTCTGTAAACCTCCTCATGAAAATTTTATTCACCTGAGAATGGATCTCATGTCTCATCCCATCCTCAAAACACCTCGTAACTGCGGCCTCATCCCCTGCAAATGCTGAAACAAAAATCTGTAGGTCAGTGAAGGGGACAACATACTCTATTATCGGCATCGATCCCGGAGTTAGGCTCATTAACTCGACTTCCTGTTCCTACCACAATGTCACTGGGTAAAAATTCTCTAGAAACTTTTCCTTGAAATCTTTCCACCACATCCCCTCTTTATGCTCAGTCTGAGACAGGATGTCCCACCAATGATTTTTCTAGCCCTGCAACATATAAGTTGCTACCATGACCTGCTTCGAATCAGAAGTCTCCAAATGATCAATTATCTTATAGAAAAACTCTATCTAGAGCTCTGGTGCCTCTATCCCTCCCTCTCTGGTAAAGGTGGGGGTGCTGTAACTAAAACTCTCTAGTCATCTCAATCATACTCAGTGCAACACGCCCTAGAACCCAATCCATCATCTGCCAAAAACTAGTCATGTTCTCTTGTAACTACTCTTCTCTACTTTCCTAGATCACAACAAGAAGGCTCTTCACCAGCCACAACAACCCTCCATACATGGACCGCCCCAACCAACCATAAAATTCTAACAACATCAACCGACCATACCTACCATGATCCACTACCCACAAGGGGTAATCAATCATACACCAGAATAAGGCTCACACAACATGTTACTAACAAAATTTTCAATTCATTTAAACCCTTAATTTCACATATTTCATTAATCATCATTTATTATACTTTTATCTTCACCCCAACACATTTTTCCATTTATGACATTTTCTATTTTTTATAATCAATATGAATGGTGCATTCTATCATTCATGCCCCACACACCCTACCCATTTGTGCCTACCGTAAAGGATGCCACCTATCTCTCTAGGTGCCTAAAATGATGCATGAATGCACATCCTCATTCCATTGAGGCCATGAGGAAATATCATAAAACCATCACATCACACAACTTGTGCATCACCCAATGGTGAAAATCATCAACTATATTATCACACAATCAATAGCCACAATCCTCTCCCTAGGTGACTAGGTTTTCCCTTGTATATGGGTTAGCTACTCCCAAGAATGAACTCATTACCAAGGACCAACACATCTTAACTCCCATATACCATCCCAAATAACAAGATTACAGATAGGGAGAATAAATTACACCTCATATAGCACTTTTTATCATCCTCGACCCAGAGGACAATAAACCTTTGCTCTGAGCTAGATAGTTGCATGCCATTAAGCACACCTCCCCATACACCAAATCTTTTTGACAAGCAGCAGGGGGTCCAAAAGGTCAATTAGGGAGAATATACCCCCTTTTTATCAGTTTGAGTCACAAAAAAAGACAAAAAATAGCAGAATAATTATCAATAATAAAACAGAATGCATAAATAACCATTTCCCCAAATGGGTACAACCATATCCAATAGTAAAGATACCATGTTTTTCTACAAGTGAAAAAGTGACCAAAAACCCAAAATGAAGACAAGGTACAAAATCCCTTAAATAGTCCTGACACTAAGACCTAGTCCTCCTCCACCGACACCCATGCTAACCTAAATTCCTAGAAAGTGCCTTTTCCCTTCCTCTCACTTGAAAAAATCAAGTCTACTTGGGAACCCAATGGCGGCCCGAGAAGGGTGTGATTACATCATAGTAGGCCACCACCAATATTGTCTACACAATATCCAGTATAAAGAATTGTAGATGAAAATGGGGAAAGAATAATAAATGACAAAGAAAAGATTAGGTGCCCTTAACCAGTATTGGATCGTTACCAATGTTTATCACCAATATTTATCATATTATTTTATCCCATTTTCAAATACATTCCATTTCCAACGTATTTATCATGGGTTCAAAAAAAAACAAGTTACCTATTCTCTAAGTGAAATGTTACATGCATGTGGAAAAACAAATGGTTATCCTATCTCAATAATACTAACTTCCCCATGTCAACAATATCCTCACATCGAAGCCTCAATCCATGTGGATGAAACCGTTAGGGGAAAAGATCCTCAGTCCTCTTCCCAATCCCATGCATTAGTGGTTGAGTATAGAACTTCGGTCCAACTTGAACCATGGACATAGAACCTCATGCCAATACCTCACTCTAACATGCCATGTTCACATGCTACTCAAATATGTATCCATTAACCATTCACACAACATCACAACCATTTATGAAGGAAAACAAAAATCATAACAATAAAATGAGGGTTAATACCATTCCTAAATCCATTAAAACATTTACCACATTTCACATCATTTATCCATTTAGCACAATTCCTGTTTACTATACTTATCTCACTAATCATTCTTTCATAATGCCTATCTCACTAGGCGTCATTAATTTTTCTTAACTCACTAGGCGTCATTACCAAGATCATAATAAATTACATTATGTCCCTTAATCATTTCAAAATATTAACCCATTTATCCATTCATCATTCACAAGTGTCAACCCATTTACAATATCCATCAATATTCAAAATTCGTCTATCATAACTATGCTCAACCCATATAAACCACTTACTTGCTAACCCAATATAACTTAGGATATTATTATTCCTATGTGAATCACCTAGCTTCTAATCAACAAAATCGATAACATAAACATGTTTATCAAG
Organism: Viscum album; assembly: GCA_963277665.1. Classification (NCBI taxonomy): domain Eukaryota; kingdom Viridiplantae; phylum Streptophyta; class Magnoliopsida; order Santalales; family Viscaceae; genus Viscum; species Viscum album. The sequence goes on from OY728128.1 coordinate 477,162,424, forward strand.
GGATCTACATAAATAAACAACAATCTGAATTGTTATTCACAAATCCATATGTCTAGGGATGTTAGAACACCCCAAGGGTGGTCATAGATTAGTCTCATCACCCTCGACACATCCCATGGGGATAGTGGTGGACTAAATTTACATTCTTATTAACCATTTTACCGAAAAATTCCAAGGGTGATCAAAAAATACCAAATACACCCATGGACAATACAACACATTCACAAAGAAACAAATAAACCATGTTGTATAACTTGTAGACCTCCCACCACAATTTTGTGGGTGAACGCACTCTTAATCAAACCCTTAGATTCTACTTGAACCAAAAATTGAACCTTCAACCAAGATCTCACCGAAATAGTACTGTTTTAGCTCATTAGAAGGAAATAAGAAGAATATATGAACAGTAAATTTAAAAGAGAAGTAAGGATGGGATTAGCCTTACCTGGAGCTTGAATACGCAACCAAAAAAAACAGAACCACCTTATAAATGATGGAGATCGATCACTTGAAGCCCTTGGGATATTTGGTTCAATATTTGGGGGAAGATTGGAGAATGGGGAGGAAATTCCGAGTGGGTATTAAAATCCTGAGGTCGAGAAATTGTAATTTTTTAAATGATTCTAGGCCGCATGGTTGAGCCGCAGGGTTTGAAAAACCGTTTGCATCCCATGTAGTGTACAATGTCTAAAATTCAACCTCCTGTACAGCTTCCTGGGTTATCTACACTATTGGCACAAATCATGCAAAACCTGTGCGGCATACCCAGAAAACACTTTTTTTTACCATTTTTCTTGTACTAAACCCCCAGAACACCCTTGAGCCTCCTTATGGACTTAGGTAGGAAATTAATTAAAAAAAATAAGGGATTAAACCAAAATAATTAATGAGAACATGCCTCCCCAAGATCAGGTATCTTACAATGGTTTTGAAATTTAATCAAGAAAGGGAAACATAACTCCTTTTTTAAAATACAGACCAAAAATATTTATTGGAAAAGTTAAAAAATTCACAATCGTGTGATGATATATTTAAAAGAAAAGTTAATGTTGTGGAAGATTTTAATTTCTCAGACAATATAAATATAGAAGTATTTCACTAATTTTGAAAGAGGATATGTGTATAATTTATTCCAATTCTAAAAATAGAAATATTTAATGTTATTATGAGATTCAAATTTTCAACACGGACATGTAGATCCATGATGTATATATATTTTATGAAATATTTATTGTGAAATAATCTGAAGAGTGAAATTCATAATAATGTGTAATGGTATTTTCTTTTTCAACTGGTGACAGAATAATAAAAACATCTTAGTGGAGATACACAATTAGTACTTATTACTATGGAAATTTTATTACACCACTATGTACTTTGTTTGTAGATTATTAATGTTTTTGGGAAGGAATGACACAATAGGTTTAATTGTTGACCACCTTTATAAATATGAATATTAAATCACTATAAGATAACAATTACATTTATAAAAACATCGAAAACTCTATTTTAATGATATTATAATAAATAATGGTTCACCTCATCCAATTATGTCTTATCATGATTGAGGACATAGTTCAAAATTGTAGCACCCTGAAATGCTAATGTAAGAACCCTGTTTTTGATAACATGTACGACAAGTGACACCATGTGTGTAAGGGAATATAAAATCTAAAAAATTTATAATATATTTATTATTTAAACTTTATTCTATATATTTAAATGAATGAAATACTAAGTTAGTATGTGTTACACGCATGAGATACATTCTTTGATGTCTTTCATTGCACACAAGATTGAGTTTTACCAAACAATAATATATTATTAAAATATTATCACATAATATAATATCATATAAAATGCCATTATATTAGTATTTATGAATAATATTAAAATAATTAATCTAATTCCTGGTTTATATAAAACAAATTAATTCATAGGATGTCAATTAATGAGAATTGAATACTTGAAAAATTTTGATATAAAAAATATTATTATATTTACGCTTCCAAAGTAGTGGTTTCTTATTAAAACTAAGTAATTATAATTAGTTAATTATTATAAAAAAAATTTCAGTTATATATTCAGTCAAAATTTTTTATAACCATTCAATAGGTTTTATCGTAATAAGATATGAGAAAAATCAATTTTACACATAAAACCCATTATTGTTATAATGGAAATTTTAAAACCATTTAATAAAAACTCATTTTAAATCTGAATTATGACACTTTAATTTTTTAATATGAATAATGAAACATCATAGTTAAAATATAAACATAATAATTCTGTTAGGGGGGTTATTTGATATTTTTTGAAACATTTCATTTTTAATGAATACATAAAAATACTGAATTATAGCTTAAGACTGCTTTTTCAATTAATTTTTCTAATGTTAAATTATACATTTTATATATTTTAATTATTAATTGTATATTATTTTTATAATTTAATAAAATATAATTAATTATAATGAATTTTGGTTTAAAATTCATTATAAAAATATATCAATTGTTTATACTTTTTATTTTTAAAACTTGCATTGTCGTCTCGCCGGCTTGATGAATTTAAAATTAATTTCAATCGCATCAATGATTCTAATTTTGGAAAAAATGGATAAAAAATTATTAATAAGATTTGTTTATAATATCTAATTTGGAAAACGTTTTTTACTAAGATGATTAGTGAGATTAATTAATATAAATAACAGTTTTAAGGTATAATTAGGTGTAATAATGGAATAAACAGTAATCTTAAGGACCCAAATGACCTAAAAAGTTGTCTAAAATACATTTTATGGACATCATTAGTCCATAAACCTTCAATTATTGTGTTTTTTTGTTTGGATGAATATTTTTATGTAACAACATGGGTACACATCACTTGTTTTCAAAATACCAAGTGATTCATTTTCCACCACTATAAAAGGCCACCACTTCTCTACATTATGCACACCTCTCCACACACTATGGCTCGATGAATATGGGAAAAAATATCTCCAAAAAATATCACCCTTAATCCTATAAGAATTACATTAGGAATAAATCAATTCAAATAATCATTTTGGAAGATACTGAAAGAAATTACCCAATTAAGAGGTAACATATTCCCTCAAGTACTCTAGTTTTATTTCCATTATAAAAACCCTAAAAACGTCTAACTCTATTATATTATAAAAACTTATGTATCCCCTATATAATAATATGTCTTTATGTCAATAACTTTACCTACACATAAAAAAAATTCCTAATGTGAAATGAACATATTGTTTCAGTGTACAGAGAACAACTGCCTTACTAAATGATGATTGATCTTTTTTTCCTTTAACACCTCTCACGGTGGCCATTATGAGGGAAAATACGAAAATATATATTATATATGATATTTATTATGTATTTATAATTCTTAAATACTAATATATAACAAAAATTTAATAAATTCAATTTTCTGTTAATATGATACAATCATTTTAGGATGTTAGTACTATTGCCCCCTCAAGGTAATGTGAAACGTTCACCCAGTAAATGGAATATATAATAGGTGATTATCAATAAAAGATGAGAAATAAAAATAGTATATTATATTCATTTTATAATTACCATTATGTAAATATATATATTTATTTGTATCATTTCATTAATTACCCTCTCACACACTTAAATAGAGATAATGTTATTTCTGGACATGTGTACTATCACATCCTTGACGTTATGTGATTATTTTTTAATAATAAATCATATATATAATTATAGATGATTCAATAATATGGTATTATTTATATAGTTACAAATATTTAATTTGTAAGGTGTTACTTACATTCATTATATAACAATCACTGGAAAATAAGAACATTACTCATTTGTACGTGCGGCCTTTCATCTCTATGATTATAAAGTTGATTAATTTTTTCTAAATATGCGTAATGATTTCCTTTAAATATATAATTTTTGTATATATATTATAATTATGTCAAGATTATTATTATTGATATGTTATATAATGAACCCTTTGACAATAGGTGTCATACCAAATTTTTTTCTTTACACATTAACTGAATTTGGTCAAAACAACCAATGTAAACATATTTATTTAAGAAGATATTTTAAACAAAGAAAAAATAAAAAATGAATTTAATGATAAAAATAAAAAAATATTCTCAATAAAGTATAATATTATCATAATTTTATTATACATGATGTTAAAGGATGTTCTCCTGAAAGGAATCACAATATAAAGAAGTTTCCTCTCACTTTCTTACCTATGTGATATAATTGTCTAGTTCAGCCCAAAATTATTCATTGTGGTGTGTGTTCTTCTCATTTTTATATATTATATCATGTATTAAATTTTTATAATGGTATTTAAAACAGAAATTTAATATTATTCCTTTAAGAGGATAATGATTTAAAATGTTTCAATGTGTTATGGGATGCATTGGAATGTTTGATGAATATTTTCGTCAATAAAAACATTAATAATATTTCTTGGGGATTTCCATTTATTGAAATTATATGAATATAGTTCAATAAAACAATTAATTTCATATACTCTATTTATTCATAACCAATATCATGAATTAGTGCCATTTTTCTCTCTTTTTTGGGAAAATGTTTTAGAATTTTTATTATGAAAACCTGAAATTATTTTACTCTTTAGTCGGAGAACATCTTTTATTCTAAAAATCGTGTTTGGTTAAAATGTTTTAAAAAAATTTAATAAAATGATTTAGTAAAGATATTTTTTCCCTTTTTTTCTTTAACCAATTTTTATAATGGAATATTATTTTCTATTTTTGATCAATTAATTTTTTTAACATTTAGTAGTGAAAAAGGAATGTTTATCTTACCTTGTATGGAATATAAAAATTTACCCTTCCTCATTTCATTGATGCTTTCTTTTCATGAATAAATTTTTAATTTTTAACATTAATATTGTCCAAATTTATTTACAAATAATAGGTTATTCAAAATGGATTACAAAACTAAAGGACATTTTTATCATGAATTATTTTAAAATATAGTTTCATAGTTTTTAAATTAATTAACAACAACAACCCTTTATTCTTATTCTACATGGTATTATTTTGTTGATAAAATCCTTATTATTCCCTTGGATGGTTTATTAATGAATTGGAAAAGGATAGTATTCAAATTAAATTACTTAATTCATTTTCTATTCCCATAGAAATATTCAATATCATATGATCATTAGATATTGTATTTCCCACTAAATATCCATTTCATTTTTCATAGATTTTACCATTACCTTAAATGCATAAAATTTTACAAATGTTGTATATAATGAATGTTATTTTATTAAATTGGGAAATATTGATAATTTTTTATTATTTATTCAATAATAATATTTGGAAAGGAATATTATATATATTGGTAATTTAATATGAGTAATTTCATGGACTGAAAGTGGCGTGTGGAGCCTAGATATTATATATCTCATCGATGCGTCGATAGGATCTCATGATTCAAATAATTTGTGCAACTAAATTTTTTTTCAATAAATTATTTTAAACTGTATTTTTAATTTTCTTAATTGAATGGGGTTCCAGGTGCCTTAAAAATTACATCCATTAATAAATAATTTCCTTTATATAAGTTTCAGAAATTATTAATCCATGATATTTTGAATTGTCATATCTATTACTACTTTTGTTTTTTAGTTCCATTACATTCCATATTTATTTTTCCTTATCTAGTTATTTTAATGGCATCTGTTTCCATTTAATAGATTTGTATATATTTTTTCATATTCTTCTCAGTTTTTTGATTATATAGTATGTGTGTTCTATTATTTACCATGCCATACTTATTATTTTCATAGATTCATTTTTTATTCCATAATATTTCTCCCTTACTACGAAATTTAGATCGCCATTATTATGATTCCCTCCCCAGGAATCCAATAACCATACTATACAAGATATATATGCATTTACTAGATAGATTAGAGTTATCATTAATGTCACTTATTTATCGATAAAAAAATTATATTATGTTTATTGAATTAATTTTTAAAACAAGACTAATTAATATATCTTGTTTAACAATAATACTAAGGTATTCTATCCGTTAAAATTTTATTCCTTGTAATCATGATAATTTAATTGATCACAGACCCCAGATTCGGGATTTCTGGGGTTTGGTCGCTACAGTTGGCATCAAAAATAGATTAGAAGAAACAATGAAAACCTGATTTAATAAAAAATTCATTATATAAAATAATAATAAAGTAGAATATAATGATTACTGGATAAGAACATACTAGAATTTACATAAGGTAGATATTATATGGGTCTTCATATAAATACTTCCATGAATAAATACTACAATTGTGTGTGTTTCCAGAACAGATGTACCTAAGGGTTATATATCTAAAAAGTCATTCCGATCTCGACTTAGGGTAACCTCAAATATGACAATAGGCATTACTGCGCATCTTTCATGACACTACTGTGGGATTTTCATAGGATCATCAAATTTTTCAATTCAATCCTTTATAAAGGATATGAATTGATAATGAAAATAAATATCTGAGGCTAAACTAATGTTGTATTATATTGAAAATCGGGAATCATGATTTAAAAATATTAGATCTAATATTCTGGATAAATCCTACATCCCAGATAGACCTATATAAAAATTAATTGATATGTAGTCATGTATTGGGACTGTATTGATAACCAAGTTAAAATGTTATTTAGTGATTAACATTAATTCCAGGATTTTCATTATATTTATTTTTTGGAATTATATTAATTTTGTTTTATAAAACTAAGAATTTTATTTTTTCTAAAAACCAGTCAAATACTGTAAGGCCTCAGGTATTGAACCCATGATCAAAGGATGAATAGGTTTTCATTCCAACCACTATTGTATGAAATGTCTTGGTTTATTTTTAATTTTTTTTAAAAAAATTTATTAATAAATGGTAATAATGAACCATTTGTATCATTTTTAAGGATTAGATATTAATATATTAAAAATATTGTTTTTTTGAAGATAGCTAATGAAAAGGAGTTATACTTGAAAATCATTAATATGCCTTATGACCCTTTAAAAGTTTCTTTTAGTGCCTCAGTTATTAAAAAAGTCATGATTTATAATTAATATCAAGTGTTAATGGTATGAATAAGAATATTAATTAAGAACAACAAAAGTTAGGACTTTTGACCTGAAATCGACAAATATAAAGTAATAATATATCCTTATTTTATTCGGTATTAAATGAATTACACAACATTAGGAAAATTACATAGAAATAATATATTTCATTAATACCATAATTCCTGTTGAACAAATAGTCTTTTATATCATTGAAGATTTATTTCTTTAAGGCCCTCAAAATTTTATCAATCATATTCTTTTTTGTGATCGATGGAATTAATCACTCTCTATATATATTTATGTTTTTCCTCCATGTATATATCCTGAAATGTCACTAATGATCTCAAACATAGAGGCCTAGTTATAAATTAGTCAACGTGACCTTTTAATTATCATTCACACATCTCTAGAGGATTATTTATGTACACTAGTTAGGATATGAGATTTCATGGTATGAAATAACAAAAAATATGTCAACAAGATTGAGTTTAAATATAGTCAATATAATTAAATTAATGTATGGAGAATGTAACACCCCGGAATTCTAAAGTAAGAACCTTGTATTTGATAGCATGTATGACACATGACCTGAAGCGTGTAAGGGAATATAATATATAGATACATTATAATATATTTATTATTTAGAATATATTCTATATATCTCAATGAATGATAAAATGGTTTAGCATGCGTTACTCAGAATAGATACATTCTTTGATGGCTTTCATTACACGCAAGGGTGAGTTTTGTCATACAATATTATATAGCTAAAATTTTATTATTTCAAATAATATGATATTAAACCGACATTATGATAGCTTTTTTGGATATTATAAACTAAAATATCAAATATTATTGATTATATAAATATAAATTTAATTCATTGATTACCGATTATTGAGAAGAAAACAAGAACCAATTTGACATATTAGGAAATATTATTATATTTAACCTCCCAAATGAGTTTGTTATTAATAAAAATAATTAATTACAATTATTTAATGTTTTTAACGAAATATATATGTTATATATTAAAAAAATTATATTCATCCATTAGTATTTATTAGAAACAGAAAAGAACAAACTCTATTTTACACATAAAAACCTATATTATTACAAAGGTAATTTTAACGCCTTAATATGAATAACTCATTCTAAATATGAATTTTTATTTTTTAATATATATGTTATGTTAAAATAAACATCATAACTGAAATATAAACATAATTAATGCGTTATGTTGAATTTTTTATAATTTTTTGAATCATTTCATTTTGTAATCATTAGTTAAAAATACTAAATTTTAGTTGAAAACAGCTTTTTCATTTAATTCATTTATTATGATAGATTATAATTTTAATTAATTTTAAAAATTAATTAGAAAATATTTATATAAATTTATACAATTTATGTCATGTTAGTCAATTTCAATATGAAATTTATTATAAAAACTTATTAATCTTTCGGATGTTTTTTACATTAAAAACACACATTGTCACCCTACATACGGGATGAATATTTAATTAGTTTCTCATAATTATATAATGTTAATTATTAAAAATGTATGCCTTATTTATAATCAGAATAATTTATCATTTATAAAAATTTATAATCCTATTTTTTCAAAAATATTAGTTTAAGTAATTAAAATTATTCATAATAATTAAGGTAAAATTAAGCTTCATAAGGGACTAACCCATAATATTTAGGGCCCAAATGACCTAGAGTCTTCTAAAAATGTCCTTTTAGGGAAGTAAAAGGTCAATAAACCTTCTATTGTTTAGTTTCTTTTTATATTGGATTACTTTTTTTAGGTAAAAATATTGGTACAACTAACTTGTTTTCCAAATAATAAGTGTGTATTTTTCCTATACTATAAAATACCACCTATTATTCCTATTAATCACCCCTCTAACGTGAATTTTTCTCATCCCAGATATTTTAAAATAGATCATAATCATACCTCACCTTATCCTAGAGTCGTTCCCTTTGGAATAAATCAATCATTAGATGCCTTTTGGTATAAACCATAAGAAGATACCTAATTTGGAGGTAACATATTCTCTCATGATATCTTGTTTTATTTCCATTATACATCCCATAAACCATTTTTATTCATTGATTATAAAAATAATGGTATAATAAATTGTAATACTATGTTTTTACTCTTTGGTTTCTACTTAATGTTACACACAATTCAATCTAATTAGTTATAAACATTCTGTTTTTGTGTGTGGTGACCTACGGTCACCCAAATGATAATTGATCGTTTTTTCTTTTCCACCTCTCAGGGAGGCCACTGTAATATAAACATTATTTATTTTTGTTATATTTGATATTTATTCTATTTATATACTTATTTAATCCTTTTATAACACATAACATTAATACTATTAATTTTTTGATAATACAATTGCATCATTCGAGATAGTGTGGACTACATCCCCCTCAAAACAATGTGATTCGTTCACAAGAGAAATAGAATGTATAAAATATTATTATAATTAAAAATACTACAAACAAAAAAATCTATTTGATATTAATGAAATATTAAAATTTATGGATAAATTTATATATCATTTTTATAACTATTTAACACCATTATAAATTGATGAAATCATTCAAGGACATGTGGACTACCACCTCTTGGACAAGATGTGATTCCATTTTCATCAAAACAATTATATAGATAAGTATATATTATTAAATAATTTATTAATTATGAGTTAATTATATTTCTAGAAGGATATGGTGTTTCTTCCCTTATTTCTATAACAATCATTGAAAAATAAGAACATTACTCTTTCGTACATACAGACAACCATCTCCATTAGAGGAATGTTGATTGATTTTTTATTTGTATTTTTAATAATTATTTTTAATGTTATTATAGATGTATAAATACCATAATTATTTAATTATCATTATTATATCTATGTTTTATATGACATATTTTACCATAGATGGCCTACCCAATACATTCTTGACCCACAATCTAAATTTGGACATAACCCCTGATGTAAAAATAATTGTTTAAGTAGTTGGATATTTCATAATAAATAGTGAAATAAAATTATCGATAAACATGAAAAGTGTTATCATGAAATTATTAAATTATCATATGTTTATTATATAGGATGTTAAATGATGTTCAGCTGAAAAGAAACACATGGTAAGGGATTTTAATATCACTTTTTAATTATATGAGATAAATGTCATGTTCACCGCTTACTTCTTTCATGTGGTGCATATATCCCTCATTTTTATATATTATATCATGAATTACATTAATATAGGGTAATTCAAAAATACATTTTAATATAATTCCTCCGTAAGGTTTCTTATTTAAAATATTTTAATTTGGTTTGGGACACTTTCGATGATTTAATGATTTTTTTCCTCAACCAAACCATTAATGATATTTCAACGGTGTTTCCATTGTAGGGAATTTTATGACCATTGATCAATAAGACCTTTAATTTTCACTAATATGGTTATTAATGAACATTATCAAATATTATTAGAATTTTTTCACTCTTTCGTACTCATAATGTTTTAGATTTTTTATAGAAAACCCAACATTATTTATCTATTTATTCAAAGAACATATTTTGTTCTAAAAATCATGTTTTATTAAAATATTCTCAAAAATTATTTTAATATGATTTAGTAAAGAATTTTCCACTTGTTTTATTTTACCAATGTTTTAAAAGAAATATAATTTTCTCTTTCTAAACAAGATATTTTTTTAACTATTAATTATTCATGTGAAATGTTTATTTAACCTTGTATTTCTTGTATCGATATACCTACCATCATGCCTTTAATGAAACATTTTCATGTTTTGAGGGATACTTTTTAATGAAAATATTTTCCAATGTGATTTCCAAAGAAAATATTTTTCAAAATATTTTAGAAACCAAACAAATATTTTCCCCAAGAATTCTTTTAAATGTTATTTTTATAGTATTTTTATTCATTGAGAACAATGAACAGTTATTTTTACTTCACTTGGTATTTTTTTTCTATTAATATATTCCTTATTATTGCTTTTAATTTTTTATTATTGATTATCCAAATGATATTATTCACATTCACTTCCATGAATTCTTTGTCCCTATTAAATATTCATTATCCTATGATCATTAAATATTTAACTCACCCCTAATAATCCATTTCAGTTATGACGGACAATAATATTTCATAAATTATATACCATTTTACACATGGTGCCTAATTTTAAATTTATTTCATTATTTAGGGAAATATTTAAAATATTAAATTGTTTACATAGTACAGAAATTGGATAATTAATATTATTTTTTTTATTATTTGATATGTATATTTTTTTTCAATACTCATATAGGGTGGATCCTAGTGGTTATATATCACTTTGATGTATTGATAAGTTCTAATGGGGAACATAACAACGACCATTAAACAAGTTTAAATGATTATTTTTAAACCATCTTGTGAATTGTATCGATGGTAGTGGTTTTAATGTAGCATCGAAATGATGTCTATTAAGAAAGAATTCCTTTCAAATTAGTTTCATTTATTATTCATCTATGATATTTTTCATCGAAATATCTATGGATACATTTCATTTTTAGAATATTAATTAAACAATAGGTTTTTTAGTTCCAAACAACTCTATATTTATTTTTCCTTATCTATTTATTTGAATATAAATTGATCCCATTGATTACCATGATATATTGTTTATTCACTTCAATCTCTGTTTATTGATTATATGGTATGGGTGTTATATTATTTACCATTTTTTAATTATTATTCACGTTGATTCATTACTAATTAACCTATATTTTTTCCTTAATGAGAATGTGACACCAGCCTTATTATGTTTCATTCCCTCGTAATTCAAGTAGAATATATGAATGATTTGTAGGGATTTACTATATGGATAAGTGTTATCCTCTTATTTATTAGTATAAAGGGAAAACATATTTTAGAAATAGTTTATTAATTTTTAATACAAGAATCAATTTTTTATTTGGTTTTCCAAGACTAGTAAAATTTTCATTCATTTAGTATTTGATACCTTTTAATTATTCCAAATTAATTTATTACTGACACTATCTTTGAGATTTTATTGGTCAGGTTGCTAAAATATTTTAGAATATGTATTCGGAAATATCTGAATAATGATTTTATTTCAACAACATCCATATCCCTCTATATAATGTTTATTCCATAATGAATATTAATAAATTTTATGGTATAATGATTTCATGTAAAATTGAATTTCATGGTATGTTCGATAAGTATTTTAATTTGCAGTTTTTTTATTATAATAATTATTTCCATTGATGTATTAAAATGGCTCGGTATGAAAAATTATATTGAAAGAGATATAATTTAAATTATTAGAATAATTTTAGAAAGATTAATTCTTGATCCTTGTATTTTTTAGTAAAAAACAATTGTTTTGACTGTTTAAACTAATATTAATGAATCTAAAAGTAAGAAAAAGAAATATTTAGATAACTGAAGGAATGGTTTTTAATTTCAAGTTGGAGATCAGGTTTTCTAGAATATAGCACTTTCTAAGTGTCTTATGTGTTTCATTATTGAATGAAATCTAATACTCATGTACATATAATCATTTGAAATACTTTAATTAATAGGAATTGCGTCTTAATGATTTGAAATTCCACTGTGACTCTTTAAACTGAATGATGCATTTTATATCACTATGTTAAGGAAGTATATACATAACCAAATACATAAGATAACATTATAATAAATAGAACATGAACACTATATATTGTACTATGATTATCCAATCATGATTATTTACATAATGGAGAATGTCTTGTGGAATCAGACAACAATATGAGTAAAGTTATGTTATAGAAATTAAAAAATAGTGAACCAACATGGAAACCAGAAGATGTTATGAACAATAAACCTATAATTTGTTAGAATGGTAATATACAAAAACATTTTTTATTGATATTTTTATAATAGGATTGAATTTAATAACATTATTTTTAATAGAATACTATGTTCGATATCATATAAATCCAGAAAACCCAATCTTAAATGGAATGAATAATATCATTATTTAGATTTTCCCAGCATAACATAACCATATAATTTTAGGGTATGAAAAGGAAAAAACATTATAAAATTTATATTAATTTCATAAAAAATATATAATTATTGATTAATTATTGGAAAAAACTCAGTTTTTAAGGAATGTCATTTAATTCCTCAAAGATACGTTTCCAAAAAATAAATATTTATTTCCTAAAATAAAAAATTAATATATTAATTTTATAAAATATAGAAAATATATTGGATAAATTAAATTTTTTTTGGAATTATAAAATAAAAATTATCTTTGGATGAATTTTTGGGATTTATCTAAATGTATTTAAATTCTAGTGAATAATGAAAAACACACATTTTTATTAAAAACTATATTTTTTATGAAATAATTTACAATGACTTATTTTTCATTAAAAACTTATATGTGAAATATATTTTTAGATTTAATTAATAATTAAAATATGTTTATTGAGGTAAAATATTGGATTTTATTCACTATAAAATCATTTTTATACATACAAGGATTTTTTTTTTAAAACCTACTTTTCATTAGATTTTTTATTTTACAAATAAAGTAATTTCATAAAATTAATGACATTGAATCACAAAAAGTGGATTCCATATTTTTAATTAGAAGTCCAAATTTGTTAAATAGTTCCATTTTATTCCATGTCATTATAATTAAAAATTAGAGAAAATTATTCTCACCATAGTAATGGTTAATTGAGTAAATAAGGATAAAAATAATGTTATATTCATTAAAACACCACAACAGAGTAACATAATTTCTATGGAAGATTTTATTTTCTCCATGATAATTCTATATTATAAAATATCAATTATTTTCCCTAAACTGTGATCTTGACATTATAAACAATTGATTTGGAGACATTGTTAAAAATGACACTTTTCGTTTTTCAATATCTCTAGTTTTCTATAATATGGACACATAAAACCTCTGTTCGATTTTATATTTTCATTTTAAATATAAATAACTGTTCTATAAAGGTAATTTATTACTAATTTTTTGTGATGGAATAAATAAATTATTTTTTTATTATTTTGACGCCGCATTTTTTTAATTAGTATAAAAATAAAATAAATGATTTTTAGCTACTAAAAAAATAAATAAAATGAAATTATAATAAGGTTCCCTAAATTATTTTAGAAAAATATATAATTTTTTAGGTATTAAAATATTATATATTAGATACTCATTATTCGTGTTGAATATTATTTAAAATTATGTAAATAGTTTCTCAAATGAAATTATTTATATTTAAGAAATAATAATATTTTATTAATTAATTTAAAATCTATAAGAAACAAATATTAATATATTTTAATGTTAAATTGATGGAATTCACATCCATGTCCCATTTTTAGGTTGTTTTTTATTTTTATGTTAACATTATTATGCCATAAAGGATAGACACCATTAATAGTATAATAATGATCAAAATGGTTATCAGGGGTTAAAACTAAATGATGAGGGTAAAAAAGGACCCAAAGTTTTCAAAATATTATTGTATTATAGAAATCCGGCTCATTTTTTAAATTTCATTGAATTGTAACTATTTTTCGTATAAAATATTTTATATAAATTTAATTCATTAATAACATCCAAGAATTCCCCTACCTTGACTTCCAAATGGACACACATTCTCTTGGTTCATAAAAACATAATGATCCATATATCTATTGAAAACCCCTTCCACTTAACTTATAAACATAGTTATATAATTATTGAAGCATCTAGACTTCCTATAATATCATCCCTGGAACCCTTAATAAAATATCAAATGGATCTCGTTTGATGAAGATGTAATTATATTTAAAAAAATCCAGTAAATTTATGTCTTCTTGGACTTATCCAAAATATATTGTATCCAACATAAAAAAGAAATTTTAATACCTTAAACTTAAATTTAGGTGATTATGCTTGTGATACAACTGTTTATATATCTTTTCTATCACATGAAATGTGAATAAATCACTCATGCATACATACGTTATACCATTAACACGTAACTGAGTAATTAATTTTACTTCACAAGATTAATTGTATGATTTTTATTTTTTAATTGAATAGTATATATTATATTTATAAACAAAATATTATTATGAAATTTTAATATCATATATTATATCTTAACTTTCAATCCAATATTAAATGATAATGTATCTCGTGATTACAAGCATACTACAACCTACACCGAGTGTTGTGATCTATTATTTCACCTCCTCTTTATATGGAATGTAATAAGATATAATTTGTGGATATATAATATAATTATTTCATCATATAAATTCTCATTATTATTGTACGATAATCAATGTAAAATGAAATATAACTTCCACAATATCATATGCATGATAAAATAAACTAGTTGACACCCAAATTGATGACATTGAAATATTTTCGACAAATAAATGATAATATGTTATAAAAAGATCATATATTATATTATAAATATTAATTTAATTAAGTTTTAAATTAATGGAAATTTTAGAACCATAATGCATGATGTTAAACCATGTTTAACTAAGTTAAAACATGACGTAAGATATTTAGTCTCAATTCTCACTGCATTGAGACATATTTGGTAATATGAACCTATTGTTTTCATTAGTGTATATAAATCTTCATTGATTTATTTAAAAATAATATATATTTATTTAAGATGATTGGTTATTTAAATAATATTACTATATCCAATGGAATTTTTGAAATAAAATATGATCTTGTTTTTCATATTGGTCATGTATATTTTTATTATATTTTTGTAATTTTGTAAATAAAATTAAGAAAATCATTCTTATTTACACAAATGATATATAATGGAATTTTTTAATTTTCACTGAAATTTTAAATAGTATGGTAAAAATATTCCAACACCTTCCCAAAATTATTAATTTTATACATTCAAAAAAAAAATCAAATTTTTTATATTATATTTTTTAAGGACGTTCCCATTACCATTACTATTCTACAAACATTAACATATTTTACAATATTAAAAATGATTTACCTAGAAAAATATTTTAGAAATTTTACAAAATCAATTTTTTAATTTCTCAATAAGATACGAATTATTTTCAAAACCAGTAATTATGAATAATTTATGGACATATTTTTTATCATTATTTTTTTAGTTTCTAAATTTATAATTAAAAATTACATTCATTAATCATTTAAGATTATAGGTCTCGTAAATGACCATCAAAGATATAATTATTTACTAAATAAATTACTAATTATATATAATTTTTTATAAATATAATTTTATATGATTGACTAAGGAAATATAGATATTCAATATTCTTCACTCAATCATATTATTTAATGATAGGGTATATTTCTAAACAACAATTAAATCAATAACATGATATATGATGATTTTAATTGAAATGTAGTGAGGGGTTGAGAAGATAATTATATATCCCCTCAAAGCATAAATATTATTCATGAGACAAATAAATTTGATAATGTAAATGGTTTTTTATCGATAATTTTAAACTACCTTGGCACAAGGTTGTAAGGACCAGTATATCAAGATGTCTTCGATCCTGAAGTACAATAAAGTGAATTTCATTTGTTGATAATTTCGTTATTATTCCCCATGACAACACTACATTTATATAATAAATAGATACATTCCACAATAAATATATTGATTAAATTGAATGTGTCATTAAATTTTCATCTTACCATATTAATAATACCATACTGATTCATGAAATAATTATTTTTACGTAACTCTTACTAAGAATTTCATATCACAAGTAATTTATTTCAATTTCCCCATGATATAAAGATGAATATTTTGAATAATAATATATATACAATAATCCTTTTATGATGTATTTTATTTTATTTCCAATCTAATAAGTGAATCATGTATGTATCTATACTTCTAGGATTGGTAAATATATCAATCTTTCATGATGTTATCCCTTATATAAATGTAAATGTGATAATCTAGAAACCATCATTAGGTTACATGATTATGGTTTTTTAGTTTGAGTGTGTATTATATTTTTACACATTAAAATGGTGGAAAGGAAGAGATATCATGAAAATGAAATGATTCATGGACATGGGGATTACATATAATCATTAAAAAAATAGAGAAAAGAATTATTTTTACATATGTGAAAATTATTCATTAAGGGTATTAATAGTTTCTTGAACTACTGTAAAATTGGATATTTGAGGGCTCTTCATCAAAATACAAAAAAATGAATTCTTCCATTTTAATTATGTAGATTCACAAATATCATATTTCTGTGATGAAAAAAAGGTTAAGTGATGTAGAAATAGTTATGTGGAAAAATGAAATTTATATAGAAGATTATATATGGAAGTGACTTTTTCACTAAATATGAAATTAAATCAAAGTATTTTATTGAAATAGTAAAGTTTCAAACAATGTAAGAAATATAAATGGTAGTTTAGTTAAGTGTTAAAAACTATATAAATAAGTATCACCATCTATATTTAAAAAAATATTATCAATGATGATGAAGAGCATTCGAATTCCTGAAATAGGAATTTGATGGTAATTCTTTTTCAATTATGTAATGAAAAAAATTATGTGAAAATATTACATGTGTCAGTTTTACAATGTAATATTCACAAATGTTGTGAGTTTCAAAAATAAATTCACTTTAACAATTATCTATATAAATAATAGCATGTCACTATTTGACCATGAAATTTTCGTGAAATTTCTGGATGGCACATGAACATGAAATGTTGTGTGAACTATTTGATGTTTTGTGAAATTGAATATTTTAGAAAAAGTGATGATTTCTATAGAAATTGGTGTGTTGAACCAAAGTGAAATAGTGAAATGAAAATGTGATAGATTATGTGACAATGAGTATTGGGAATTGAAATCATGTTATGGGAACATAATTTTATTGTTCGTAATTATAATCCATGGATGAAAAGTCATCAGAAAATTATTAATAGTAAATAAAACAATGTGAAGGTACTATAATGTTGAATTTCGTATTATTTTTTATAATGATAATTTTGGAGATCATAGATAACTCATCAATGGAATTGTATCAAGATACTGAATTCATGATTTGACGTCTCCTCAAAAGAGTTTTTCCTCAATAAATAGTGTGGAATGGGAGGTGTAAATGTGATTAAGACATGATTACATTGATATGCCCCTAAGCATACTAGTGGGAGTAATCTCAGAAATGAAGTGAAATAGACAAAATCAACAACTTAAGGATTTATTTTGGATTTTAGTACATTAAGACATTTTTATTTTATTTCCATTAGACTAGCCAAGTGTAGCATAACCTAGAAATTTAATTTTCCCACATACATGATCCTCTTACATTATATAGGATGAAAATCAGTGTGTGTGGATTTAGTGTTCATTGATCATATTTGAATAGGGCTTGTATAAGTGCATCACGTAATTTAATCATGATTAAATAAGATATCATATGAGTTTACCTACTAATAAACATGGTTGATATCAATTTGGGATGTGAGGGTTTTGGGTTACCAATATAAATGATAATTTATTTTATAGAAATATTCTACCCTCCCATCAGTCAAGGAATCTCTCTCTAAATTATAGTATCATGGAAAATAATAATTTGATCCCAATTGTAGATTTTATTCTTAGAAACACCATTTTAAAAAAATTGGCTTCGCCCATCTAATACCTCAATTTTGAAATAAAAATTGATAAACCTTTTATATTTTATTTCAGGAAATGGTTTTATTATTTCAAATAATAATTTTAAAATTAGAAAATTAGTGAGACATTAATTCAGTTAATTATATATAATTCCAGTTATTTCAATATGAGTTACTATGGTAAATATATAAAAGGATAAGTAGATATTCAATAATGTTATAAGTCAGAAAAATATATTTATATTTTATCCCTCTAATTGTTGTGAAGAAATGTGTCTATTAAAAAACCTTCTCCCATCCATTATTTTGAACATGTTGAGCCTTTAACCCATTAATAATGACATTACATTGTTTAAATTTAACGGTAATCTCCATAATTACCCATATCATCAATAATTATATATAATCACTTCAAACACATCATGTAACACAAATTACTTCTAAATTCATCCAAAAACACTTCAACTATTCACCCATTGCAATCATATTTAAATGTAATTATACATTAATCTCAATTATTTATCTTACAATGTCATGAGGTGACCTAGGAGGGGATCTATCCATAGATAACCCAAGATAACCTCCTTAATACAAAGGGTTGGTGACCATTGATGAAGACATAACTAACACAGGGAGGACATTGCCTATGTACCTATGCAAAGACACACATACACAAAAACCACCACCTAATTAAAAATTGAAGAGTGGGTATAAGTAATGGAATAAAAATGAAAATTGAACAACTAGGCATGGAAAACACCATTATAGTACAAGAGTATGGTAGTGTAAACTGGAATGTAAAGGGGAAAAATACATGCCAAACAAAAAATATATCCCAACCTAACAGAATTGGAAATTTAAACTACTGAGAGATCCATGCTCTTAATCTCCATGATGTGACTACCATACATGTTCCAAGTACAATGTATCTATTTGCTCCACTAAAGTCCCTAATGACCTATATTTTTTCTACAGAAGATGTATAACCTATAAGAGAATCCCATTTAGGGTGTGAAAATACATCCCCAGTTGGATGTGCTAAAAGATAAAGGTAATATGTAAGATTTACAATATTGAATAGATAGATTGCAGATAGTAATTAGGATTTAGAATAAATTGAAGGAAAAATGATCAACCCAAACAAAGATGGAATGTAACCTCATCCATGCACATGTGGATCAACATAGTGTGTACATAAGCTACATGTGGAGTCTTTTAATCATATATAAGGATATTATACACATACCACCAAAATAATCATGACACTGAATGGACATGTAATAACCAATGTGTCACATCCCCGACTTCATTTAATGTCATTTTTTTCATTTAACTTCCATTCCTAATTTGTTTTTGGGGTTTACCCTGCATTTTTTTGGAAATGGGGGGTTTTCAAAATTTGGGCCAAACTATAAGCCCATTTCCGGATTTAAAAAAAATTGATTCTATTATAACTCCTTCTTTTTTCAACATTTTACACTAACTGAACTTCCCAAATGGAATCCCCTGGTATATTAAAATCACCATATCAATTTTGGATCCTTAATAATAAATAATAATGATTGATTTGGTTTTTTTAATTAAGGTTTTGGGCCAGTCCAAAAGCCCATTTCCTATATTAGAAATATTTTTTAATTCGTTCACATGTATTTGATTTTTTTATGTTTTTTCTAGGATTACAACTCTTACCCGAGCCCACTAACCTATGGCGCACTGTTATGCTTCCGCCCCCCAGTTTGGAGATCATTTGAATCAGTAATTTGGGAGAAACATTTCTTGGTTTCTCAAATCGTCCATATTGAAAAAGGTAAACTGATTCCTTCATTACTCCTCTATTTCCAAATAGTATTCCCCCTTTCCAGTTCCTACATTATCTCCAAATAATTTTTAGAACCTCCATTGTTTATTTTTAAGTTTGAAAATTCTGATACTGGTGGATTTATGGTGATTTATCCATGATTCCTTCAAGTAACTGTTATCCCCTTCAAATTCTTCCATTTCCATAGGGTTTCATCCCTCTTTCATGATGTTACAAAGTGTTAGGAAGATAGGGTTTGAACATAGGGTTTTAAATCGTGTCTTTTGGTGTTATATTGTGATTTTAGGTTTCTCTTCACTTCCTTGTGTTGCGGCGGTGGTGCGCCTTATGTTTGGCACCATGATTTGAGGGTTTTGACTCGAAATGTAGGTGGTTCCTTGTGTAAACAATTTTTGATTCTTTAGTTTGATTTATTTACCCAGTTTTCATTTTCCTCGTATGTCTTTTGTGGTTTGAAAACTAATTATGAATGATTTTTTATGTGTTTAACTTTATAGTAGCATTATAGCTCGAAATTGGGTGTTTTCATGTGTAACTCTTGGGGTATTATTCAAGGTGATTTTATAATACTTGAGAGTTGTTTATGCAATATTTCTAGGGATTAAAATTCTATTTCGTGTTGGTATTTTGGAGATTTTTTCCTTTAATTATGGTTTTAAAATGTCTTTTATATGCAATGCTTGGATATACACCTTTAAATTATTTAATGAAAGATTTGAATAGATTAATGATTTCGGTAAGAGGTGAAACCATATTAGAAAACTGTTTTGGATTGTGTATATTTTGAAATGTTCCATTTTAAATGTTAAAGGGTATATCATGTTAAGTGTATCATGATGGAAATAGATTATAAATATGTATAATGGTTTTACAGAAATATGAAAGTGGTGTGAACGTGATGTCGGTTGTTTTGTGTGAGTGTAATGTGAAAAATGGATCTTGTTTATGAAATGTGTATCATGTAACTTGTGAGTGGGTTGTCATGTGATTTTTATCATCTTGGAAAAAAATTTATAAATTGTAAAATGATGTGTTGAATTGTGAAAGTAATGAAAAATGTGTTGTGGGCTATTTTTGTGTGATTATGATTTCAAAAATCATTTGAATGAACAAGTGGATGATTTAATTATGGTCCATAATTTTGGGATGTTTGGATAATGTGTGATGTGAAAGATATATTTTCATGTGAAAATTATATTTCATGTCTTGTTGAACTTTTGTGAACCCAAATGGGAACCCCAGTTATCTAGGTGGGTGGACATGTACTAGTATGCTAGTGATCCCGTGGGTTTGGCCTCTGTTTCATGTAACAGGATTGATACTTACAACACTAACTAATCTATGATGATGATTATGGGTGATCACTAGGTTATGGGTATGTTCCCTACTAGTGGATATTGCATGAGAACAGATATTTGTGAATGTTATTTGCATAGAGATACGAGCTACTTGGTATCCACAATGAGTAAGTTCATATGAGTCATTTCTCATTGTATATGCTCATTAGATGTTATGTGAATATCATGGTCATATGGTATGGTTGAGATTAAAAACTCAGTTGCTTTGGATTTTATTTTAAATGTTTTGAATCTTTAAATTAGCCCACTTGAAGATTCTTTTTATTCAAAGTAATAACTTTTAGAAATTGTTACCATCTTTTCATGTTTTTGAAAACTCACATGATTATCATCATTAAATGTTTATCACATTGAATCTCATAGTGATGGTATACTAATGGGCTTTCTCTCACACGATACTTATATCTTTTTGTGTAAGTAGACTTGTTTATTTTGTTGTTGTTGGATTGGTTACAACTTTTATGCTAACAATTCGGGTTTTTACTGGTCATCTGTGATGCGGTGTTGTGGAGATGGCTTGAGGGTGATGCATCTTTCCATGTCGACATTCTTTGGATTTACTTGTTTGGTTTTTTCTCTTTTTAATGGTATTTAAAAATAATTTTTAACTTATGTAATTCGTTTATGAAATTTTGAAAAAGATGGTTTTTGTTTTAAAATCTAGATTTGTATCATTTACTTTGTTTTTTAATGTTCATAATCTCAGGTAATTAATTCCCAACCGTCATTTTTTGATACTTGGGAACTTGTTCCAGCGTGTGGGGATCATGAATTCCTTTTGAGAATTATCGCATTCCAGGTTGGGTGCCGGTTTTGATGGCTACCCGATTCGGTTTGTGACATATGGTATCATAGGATGTTCAGGTAAACTATTTGGGTCATGTTATTTTAGGATCAATAGGGATATTTTGGAGCTTCGATTGTTGGGACATGACTGTCTGGTTAATGGTTGTGTGCCTGGCCAGCACACCACAGGATGGGATTCAAGTCACCAGGGGAAATTAGGATTCATCTAATTCCATTGGTTTTAATTGTTTGACGATGATTTCGGGAAATGAAAAGAGAGTTAGGCTAATGGTCATAGTGAGCTCGAAAGTCCTGGAATGCCTTGTGGAGTATGGGATATTTCCCTAGAACACTGTCCATGATGGTGAAGTTATTGGAATATGGATGCCATACATATATCCATGTCACCCACCTAACCTTGTTCCCCATTGCATTTCCTAGTATCATATAGTTTTGAAATATTAGATGTTCTATTTTAATGTAATAAATGACACAGTTTTAAGAAGCTTAAGGTTTTTTTGAAATGAATTTCAAATAAAGAGTGAAATTTTTGATTTTTGGAATGGTGGAACTAAAATTTCAGATTTTTTTTTGAATTACGAAAATTGTGTGTTTACACCTCTTTTGAAACAATGAAATATGTTAAAGTTGTTTTTGAAAAAGATTTTCCAACAGAGTTTTCTAAACTATTGAAAGGTGTTTTAATGGGATGAGTTTTTGGAAATTAATGTGTATGAATTTAATGTGAGTTTTCATTTGAATGACTACACCTTTTGGAAATATTTTTTTAGTGGTAATTTAGGTTCGATTTTGTGGTTACCGGTATTGAGAAAAAAAATTATTGGTTGATTGTTTGGTTTTGAAACGTGGAAAGAGTTTTTGTTTTAACAATGGGTTTTTTCATGAGTGACCACTTGCATGGGGTTCTTTTGGATGATGGATGGTTAATGGCATGACTGTAAGATTTTCTGGATTGATATAAGGAGGGTTCATGGTGTGGCATTGAAACATAAATGTGTGGGGCCCTTGTGGTACCATAGGTGAATACACTAACCGCTGAACAATTTTTTTTCAACGAAATATTTTAAATGAAAAACTAGATTTCTTGATTAGTGTTTTTGGATGGTGTAAATTATATGTTTTTGGATATGTTGATTTTGTTGAATGTTTGATTCCAAGAACCCCTATTAATTGAACGGTGTTTTGGGTTTGTGTTGGGTTGGTGAACTTGGTTTGAAGGGCTGGTTAGTTTTCTCTTCTGAGAATAGTTTGGGAAGCCTTTATGGTGGTTCCCCTCATTTATTTGGATCATGTTATAGTATTTCATGCCCAATGGACCAGGATGGTTGTGTCCTTGGGTTTTCTCATTGGATAAAATACTCCCCCATTATGGGATACTGTACAATGAAGTGCAACACAGATTGTTTCTCCATTAGAGAATACTCAAGTTGATCAATTAATGGAATATTTTCTAAAAAAATTTAGAATGAGCCTACACGCTTTCATTTTTTGGTTTTGAGGATACTCTTGTAGAGGGAGAGTGCTCATGGTAGGTTGAAAGAGACCATATATTCTTATGTTTCCTGATTCGTCAAATGTGGAAGTGGTCTGGGGTTGATAGTGTGGATGTGTGTCTAGATGGTTTTTATGGTCCTTCATAGTATCTTTGAAGTAAGTGTTCATGTCAAACAACTAATGTGGGAAATGTGGTCATGAGAGTACATTATGGCCACCTTCTGGAATTGTGTGTTGTTTGGGGACTTGGCCTAATTTCCTCTTCCAGGTATTGTTTCTACCAATAGTAGTGGTCATGTTCTGTGATTTCTTGTGATGTCGTGTTGTCATTTGACTTTAATGGTGAAGGTCATGCAATCATATGAAGGTTTATGTTATATTGGGAGTATGTATCCTTTGGAAAGACATAAAAATCAACTAATATATAAGAAGAATTATATATGTTTCCTTTCCTTCTATAGGTTCTCACCCAAAGAAAAATGGTGTGATGTTTGTGATTCTTATAATGCCCTGTTTCACTGAAATTTCATGTTTCGATAATTTGATTTTTGGAGTGTGTTATTTCTTGGAGAACACATATGGGATTTCGGTGTAGTTGTTTGTAGAACTAGAGTGAGAAGTTCCATTCAGGGGGTTTCCAAATCCTAACGATAAGGCCAAAGATGTTTCAATCCTTTGAGCTCCAGCAATATGTCCCAGAGAGACCCTG
Organism: Viscum album; assembly: GCA_963277665.1. Taxonomy (NCBI): domain Eukaryota; kingdom Viridiplantae; phylum Streptophyta; class Magnoliopsida; order Santalales; family Viscaceae; genus Viscum; species Viscum album. The sequence goes on from OY728128.1 coordinate 477,187,478, forward strand.
ACATTTAGTGATGGGAAATCCCAGTAACGTTCATACCATTATAGAAAATACAGTCCTCGAGATGAGACATGGGAATAGTTTAATCATCTGGTGTCATTATCATTATTCTGTTATTATTGTTTTATGGAAATTGGTGAGGGGAATTTTTCCCATGTTTGTCTCCTAATCTCTTTCCATCCCCTTTTCTTTCCATTGAGTTTTTGGAGAAAGTATTAAAAGTTGGATAGACAAGTTGAGCTCATGGTTTTCACATTTTGAGTTGTAAGTGTTCCATATAAAACTATGCAGATATAAGGATCCACGTGATTAGCACATGGTTTCCCAAACTATGTGGACTACCCATGCGGTCGTCCCAACACATTGAGTTTTGGGGTCTTTCGGTGTCGAACCATGCTGGTTTGTTATGATGGTGGGTTCTAATGGTAGGGAGTCCCACCATTGGACTCATGTATGTTATTTAGGAAATTTCTAATGGACATCTTCCCCTTGTACAAGGGTGTCTGTTCGGGCCTCCCCTTGTTACTGTCCCTATTCTATTTCAGGAAAAATTTTAAGTTGTCTCTTATGGTGGGGATACCATTTCTGTCTCCATGTACTAGTAACTCAGTTTTGTCCTTGATCTTATCTTGGAAGTCAGTAGTCTCGTTCGATTCTATCTAGCTACCTACATCGTTCATGGTTAAGAATTGGTATCGGAGAGTGCCCAATGAATATGTTATATCAAGTTAATTGTTACCTTGATCAATGTTATTGATTGTTTGGGTAAATTGATTGAGCCTTGTATGGACAGTGTTTGGGGAGATTTCTTTTGGGATAAAACCTCAATGTGATTGATCGTTTCTGTAAAGTGGTGTATCATTTTCTTGTGAGAGTATTCCTTATTTAATAGGTCAGTTGGGGTGTTATGGCTTTTGGGGTGAAGAATAGAAAATTCTCCTATTTCGGCCTTTCAGTTGGGTTTGGTTTTTTGCTTTTGGCCCTGTTATAGATTTTCGAGGGTGGAATGTTTTTTGGTGGGGTGAATTGACACATCCATGACTTATTTTAAAGTCATTTTTTCATTTAATTTCCATTACTTATTTGTTTTTGGGGTTTACCATGAATTTTGGTCGAAATATTGTGATTTAGAAATTTGGTCCAAACCATATGCTAATTTGCAAATTTAAAAATAATTTTTTGTTTATATTATAACTTATTTTTTTTCAACATTTTAAACTCATTAGACATCCCAAATGTGATCCCCTAGTATATTTAAATCACCATATCAATTTGGAATCCATAATAGTACATAATAAATATGGATTTGGTTTTGTTATAAAGTTGTTGGGCAAGCCCAAAATCCCAGTTCCTACATTAAAAAGATTTTTTAATTCTTTAATATCTCATTAAATTATTATGTTTTTTCAGTGATACAAACTCTCACCCAATACCACAAACACAAGGCGCGCTCTCATGCTAAACTTCCCCTCTTTGGATATCATTTGAATCAGTAATTTAGGAAAAACATTTGTGTATTCCTCAAATCACCCATATTTGAAGAAGTAAAATGATTCCTTCATAACAACATAATTTATCACTATATTCCCCCATTCTAGTTACTACATAACCTCCTCATCCATTTTAAAACCTCCCTTGAATGTTTGTATATTTTAAAAATCAGATTCTGGTGTATTTACAGTGATCTCTCTAAGATTCCTTCATGTATATGTTCTTACCATTCATTTCATCCATTTTTTTAGGGATTCATCCCACGTTCCCGATGTTAAAAGGTGTCCAGATGTTAGGGTTAGAACCTAGGGTTTGAAATGGTGGATTTCTTTTGTAATCTGTATATTTTAGGGTTTTCTTCACCTCCTTGTGTTGCAGGGGTGGTAATCATTATGTTTCATGCCATGAATTGATGTTTTCGACTCAAACGGTAGGTGGTTTCATGTGTAAATAATTATTGATGGGTTATCTTGATGTATTTAACCACTTTTCATATTCTTTATATGTTGTGTGTGGTGATAAAAATTTTTATGATTGATTTGGTTAGGCGTTTAACTTTATAATTGAATTTTTTCAAGAAATTGTGTTTTTTCATTTGTAACTCTTGGGGTATTATTCAAGGTAATTTTATAATACATGAGTGCGGTTTAGGATGTGTTTCCAGGGCTTCCAATTCTATTATGGATTGGTATTTATGTTATTTTTTCCTTGCATGATGGTTTTGAAATGGGTTTTATTTTGTGAAAATGTTGTGTATACTCCTTAGAATTTTGTTATGAATGATTTGAATGGTTTAATGATTTATTTAACAGGTGAAACCATATTGTAAAACTGGTTTGGGTTGTCTATATTTTGAAACGGTCCATTTTAAATGTGAAAGGGGTTGCCATGTGATGTGTAACATCTTGGAAATGTTTTATAAAAATGTTTAACGGATTTACCAAAATGTGAAAGAGATGTGGATGCGATGTGGGTTGTTTTGTAAGAGTGTAACGTGAAAAATGGATTTTGTTTATGAAAATGGTATTATGTAACATGTGAGTGGGATGATATGTTATTTTTAGCATATTGGGAAATATTCTATAAATTTTAAATGGATGTGTTGAATTGTGAATGAAATAAAATATGGGTTCTGCGATATTTTAGAGTGAGTATGATTTCAAAATGAATTTGAATGAAAACGTGGATGATGTGCTGGTTTGATGTACATGTGTGATGTAAGGTTGACCTGTGATGTGAAAGTGATTTTTTCATGTTCAAATTATTTTTCATGTCTCAATGAAATTTTTTGAGCATAAGAGTTAAACATGGGTATCTAGGTGGGTGGACATGTACTAGCATTCTAGTGATCTTGTGGGGTTTGGCCTCAATTTCAGATAGAAATATTTATGGTTACAATACTAAATAAACAATTATGATAATGATGATGAGGAACAACTAGTTTATGGGTATGTTCCCTACTATTTTCTCATGCATGAGAAACAATATTTTTTATGGTTACGTTTAGCAAGATTCGAGGTATCTTGAACCCAAAACAAGCTAGTGCCTCGGGGGGTATTTCCCATTTCTTATTCTCATTTGATTATTTGCTCTTACAATTGGAATACAATATGATTTTCAGGAAAAATTAAGTATATTTTAAATATATTTTAAATGTTTTTACTCTTTAAATTATCCCACTTGAAAACGGTTTTTATTCAAGGTTACATCTTTTAGAGATTGTAACTAGCATTTCATGTTTTTGAAAACTCACAAGATTTTCATCTTTAAATGTTTATCATAAGGAATATCATAGTGGTGGTATCCTAATGTGCTTTTTCTCACACCCTAATTACACCATTGAGTGTATGTATACTTGGTTATTTTGTTTTCTCTAGTTTGGGTACATGTTTTGTGCTTATAGTTTGGGTTTTTACAGGTCATTTGAGATGCAGTGTTGTGGATATGGCATAAGGGCAGTACCTATTGCGATGAAGAGGTTCTTTGGATGCCCTTATTTGGATTTCTACCATTGTAATTGTATCTGAAGAAAGTTTTACCTTATGTAATTCAGTTCTGAAATTTTTTAAAAGATGATTTTAGTTGAAAAATACAGATTTGTTTTATTGAGGTTTTTTTTGTTTAATGTTTATAAACCAGGTTAAATCATTCCCAAAAATCGTTTTATGATACCTTAGAACTTCTTCTAGATTGAGGGGATCCAGAACTCCCTTTGGACCATATCACGGGCCGGGTCAGGAGCCTATTTAGATGGTGACTAGATTCCGTTCATGACACTATGTGTCTTCATGCTTCATGGAAAGAGAGAATCCTAATCCAATAGTGTGAAAAAATAAGTATATATTTATATATTATTAGTAAAAAGAAGACCAAATGAGAGTGTAAAGGTATATCCATCTCATATCTAATCCTATGAATAAGTCTCACCAACAGTTTCAAAAGTTCATCAATGATGCCCATTATATCATGTGTCTTCCATGAAGTAACAATCCATGAAATCCCATGAATTTTTACTATGTTTCATAGTTTATGTGCCAAAACATCAAACTAAATGACATATTAAAAGATATAAAAGGGGTTTATACTATAATAGATAATGTATGGATCACTTCCCTACTCTATTGGAGGATTTCACATGGAATTTATTGAGGGCCTAACACCAATCTCTATTGGAGGGTTATACTTGAATGTCATCGAGAACCTATTGTCCATCTCTACTTGAGGGTACCACTCTGAAGACATTATTAAGACACTAAACATATTTACTTGAGGGTAGCACTTAGAAGTTATTGTCGAATGAAAACCCATCTATACTAAAGGGTACCACTTGAAATTCATCAAGGACCCATTGCATAGCTCGACTGGAGGGAACAACTCAGATGTTGTCGATGACCCACTACCTAGATATACTAGTGGGTTACACAAGGAAGTCAACAAGGACCCATTTCAAATATCTACTATAGGTTTCTATTATGAGGTCATTGAATACCCACTGCGCAGCTCTACTAGAAGGTATGATTGAAAATTCATCTTGTTATCTTATATGATCAATAGTAACATCAGGCATTTTTTAACAATGATTTGAGCTTGGAACATTCCGCATCGTATCCCAAAATCCACCCCGGAGTGAACCATCATGTTATATAGAAAAACACACTATATATTTTCTACTCATGTTTCAAAATACAGCTTCTTATGAAGGAGATACAAAGCCTATAATTTTTATAAAAACAAAATTAGGGGTACACAGCCTGTGAGGGGACCCACATAGTATGTGGTCCTACTCCACAACCAGGACATGTCTCTAACATATACATGAAACCCAAACCATCTTGGAGTACACTATATGTAGGGGTTCTAAAGTGTGTCTCCAATATTTCTAGGATCAATTCTGGTCCTTTTGACCAAGTCAATGTACCAGAACCCATGTCCGTGTACATTAGTACACGTCCATGTTCCGAGATGTGTACTTACACATGAGCTCCCTCCACTAGTTTCCAACATAAAGATCATCCTTATAGGGAAAACATACATGGAATATGGAGGGATTCATTTTTTTCGATAATTATAATCTTCTGAAACCCTATTCTTCACTATAAGGGGTGTACATTCCATCTGTTCATAATTATACGTGGGGTTTTCTAGGATTTTCTAAAAATTATATATCCACTATCTGTGCCTTTAATATGGTATTATCCTTCAATTAACTCCCTATCTTCGATCACGATTTTTCTCTATGACTCTGACTGATTTTTTTCCTCCTTTCAGTGGTAGGAAATCCAAATTCTAAAGCTTGTATGCATTATAATCACCAGAAACACATGGGTTCCTTCCATCCACAATGATTCATAAATCGATGGTTGAGATTATCTTCCAAAAACCATAACTGTTCCATATCTAGACTAATTATAACCATCCTTCAATCCCATTTGAAATAGTTATGATTCTAAGTTTTTGATGGGGCTTGGTACTAGTAGGTATGGTAAAATGAGGATCACAAGGTCAAACCAGTGATGAAGGTGAAGAAAACGGTAGTGAAAAGAACAATAATACTTGTTTAAATTATCATTTCCAATCGTTCATGGAAAAAAATAATGAACATAGCATCTGAAGTTAGAAACTATTGAAAATATTCAAATAAATTTTGTACGTAGGAGAATACCAAGGCTAGAATTAGTACAAATCAATTTAATTGATTGATATTCTATATCAATTTAATCAAAAATGGTTTAAACCAAAAAATTAATATCCCTACCTTAATATTTTATCCTTCTATATCGATGAAAATTCTTAAAAATGATTAAATAAAATCATTTGATTCACTTCATTCTAATATACTATGATCCTTCTTTTATGTCATCATCTGATGTGATTATCCAATGGAAGGAGAAAGAAGTAGATTTTAGAAGATCCTAGGATTATGATGCTAGTGAGGAGATATTTATAAAATTTTCATTTTGGTAGAAATGAATGAATGAATGAATGAATGAATGTATTAATTAATCAACTAATAGTAACATCAACTTCCACAGTGTATGCATGCTTTTCTCCAACCCATTGTTTGGATAAACGATGGGAAAAAATGAAGTAATTAACATAAATATGGATTCATATATCTTATAAAATCCTACCTTTAAGATTTTTCTTGTTTTATTTGACTAACCATTTGCATACAACATAATATATATTTAATGTTTTTATAAAAATTAATTCTGGGCACAACGGATCATGGTATCACACATTGTGTCAGTTCATAGATCAAGAAATATATATAGAAATATTTCAATGTCTTATAATGAAAAAACTGCATCTTCATATAGAATCAGTATACAAGGATCTTACCAATAGAAATCCCATGATCTAATATGAGGTCACAACACATTTACAAAATTTGGTTTTATATTAAAGGGTTCCTTATCTGAACATTAATTTCATGAGGCTTATTTTTGATTTAGAATCATAATATATCAGATATAGGGTGATTAATACCTAATCGATATATTTTTTCCTATTTATTAAATTTATAGGGTTTGAAGACCAAAACTATGCTTTTTATTTAACTATATTTTATTTTTAATGTTATCAATGTTTTCTGGGTTTTTTATCTCAATTTTTCTTTTAATATATATGTTATATATTCATAACATGTTTCATTTCTTAATTGTATATATAATTTTGATTGATATATTTTGTTATATTACATATGGAAATATAAACTATTTAAAAATATATCTCCATATTCCCTTGGACGGGCTTTTTATTATAGTTTTACTGAATTCCCTAGGTATTTTGGTCTCATATACATTTTCACTAATTTAAAAATAATCTCCCAAATTTTCATTATTTTATCATATTTTATTTCCATTGTACAACATTATAGTGTAATTTATCTATCTCTATGAATAAAACAAATGTTTTTTATTAAAAATATCTTTATCAATGAATATTTTACCTATAAATTCATGAAATTATTAAAAATAATTCATATTCTTCCAAAAGAATTTATTTATCTCCCATTATATGGATGGAAATAGTGTTTCAAATTATATTAACTCTTGAGGAATTTTAAAAATAAAGGGATGTACTAATTATTTTATAAGGTTTTATTTTTGTAATGTATTACTGTTTTTAGAAGTGACTTTAGTGACTTAATTTATATGATTAAATTCCTCAAGTTTTTTTTAAATATTTTTATTTAATTTGTTTAAAAATATTTCACTAAAAATAGTTATTTATAAAATAATTTTACGGGGTTTTTAAAATTTTTACTATTTAAATATTTTCTCATGTTCATGGATTTTAGTTCAATGAAAACATTTATAATTTGTATTTTACCCTTTCAAAAGAGAGGTATTCCATTTTATTTTACTAGTAAATTTTCAAATATTAATAATAGAAGGTTATTTTCATCTATTATAACATCCTTATTTATAATTTTTTCACATTGATGTTATTTTTAATTAACTACCTATAATATTTTTTGGACTCCTTATGGAATAATTTTGGATTTTTTATAAAACCTATTCCTACTGTATATGTAAAATAATTGATGGAAACATTTTGAATTTTTTTTCATATTCTAATGGAACACATATGTATGGATGATTAATATTATTAATTTTTGAGTCCCATATTTATCACACAATGAACTGGTTAATTCTTTTTATCTCATAATATAGTTATGAGAATTGAGAATTGATTCTCAATCTCCATAGGGAATCGGGAAGTGATGCCTACTCCACCATGTTTATGGGAATAAAGTAGGGATAACTACACCACAATGATATATGACTGAAGAAGTGATATCTGGTAAATTATGTATATGTGAATTAGGTTTTGATTCACACACTATTAAAGGAATTTGGTAGTGATTGACACTCCTCAATTTTAGGGGAAATTGGTAATGATTCTTGTTGTACTATTTTATGACTTCTTGCAAATGTTATTTTTGTTTTTTTATTTTTATTCATTTCCATGACCTTAAATTTCATTATTACTATTATTATACTCCTTGGATAATATTTAATTTATAATGGTTCTTCAATGTTATATCTGTGTACATGTATTATTTTTTCTATATTAAATGTCTTTCTATCATGGTTTATAGACAACTCCCATTGTTCCATGTTATTTTTAATAATTTATATCTCAATGTATTATGTTTTATTTTATATTTATTATCTAATACATGATTACTTGTTGATGAGTTTTTCAATAGTGGGAATTTTATAGGACCATTTTCGTTTTAATTCATTTTCTAAATAAGTTTATTACAATAATATATTTAGAATTAATATTATTCTAGATTTTCTTTGTTGGATATCTTAAATAAATAAAAAGGAAATGTTAATATAGTGGAAGAACCATCATAAATGTATGTTAAATAAAATATAAATAGTACTAAATGTCATTAATCCTCAAATGGTTTGGGTTGTGTGATTATTGTTATATGTACAGTTTTATTTGTTGTAAAACGTAAAAATAAAGATATATTTAACTTAGTTTGTATTAATGATAGCGTATAATGTATGTTTCTTTATAAAAAAACTTACAAGTGTTGGTTTTAGGGGTTTATATGTTTTATATATTTAGGTTTTATTTATTTTTTTATCATTAATATTGTAATTTTTTGGGAATTAAGATGATAGAACGTTAGTGAAATCCAAAAGATGTAACTCTAAATGTAAATCAACATACTGAACTTATGGTGATTTTTTAAGTATGTGGTGTCCCTAGAAAAGATTAACCTAATGGAAAAATTACAAGTGTATTCATCTATAGAATATAGGTTACTAGAGGTAATCAGTGTGTGATGTTCTAATTGAGTTTATTCTCAATCTTGAAGCAATTCATGAAGAGTTGGACAAATAATAAAAACCTAGATAGAAACTTCTATGTGATATTCTTTCATGAATTCACATTTTTTTTGTTAAAAATTATGATATGATTTAATGTGATTAGGTTTGTGAAAATAAAAGAAAATATCAAAAAGAATCTCAAGAAAATATAGGTTTATCTATGAATATCATAGACAAAACTAAACTATCATATGTTGAAATTAATCTTCCATTTGAGATGATATATTAGGAAGAGGTTTTTATATTCCTATAATATTGTAATATGATATTATTGGATACTATCATATAAACATGGTTTGTGTATTTTATAGAAATTAGGATGATGAACAAATTTCAATAATTATTGTCTCTATAGAAATTTGTAGAAACATTTCTTTTGAGTTATATTTTGAATAAATGGCTGACAATATTAATATATTCCAATTATGAAGTCAATGATATATTACCTTTTATTAAATAATATATAAGGGATTATACCACTCTAGAAGATATATATTGGTACATGATAAACTATTAGATACCTGAATCTATTTTTATTAATATGCAATAATTAAAATATTATGGTTAAAATTTTGTTAATGATGAGATTGTTACACCCCTGGATTATACTATATAATTATCCATTAAATAAACCATGAGTAGATGAAATGGTTTACACGTAGCATAAATCTAATATTTGTCTCGGTATAATGTATGAATATCATTAAGAATATATAAGGATAATAAAACCAACACTAGAAAAAAATATTTTTATCAATTTGAAATTTTTACATAATATAATTATGAACACCTCAATGTTGAAGATGGATTTTTAATATAAATTAATATTTATATTTTTTTAATAAAAACAATATTTTATAAATATTTGATATTAAATTAATTTAAATGAATAAATTTTTCATTCCACATATAACATTTATCATAAGATTAATATTTGGGATTTTTCTAAAATAATTAGTTTTTATGTGAATTGTGAAAAATAATGTTTTTTTAAATTTAGAGATGTTTTGAATGTGTCGTTATATTATATTGAAATATATTTTTTTAGATATTGATATTAATAAAATATTTATGAAATAAGTATAATTATTCAGTTAAAATTATAGTTTAAACCTAGAAAACCAATGTCTAATTTTTAGAAATTTAGTAATATTTTATTCAAATAACAAAATATTATTTGGTCATTTCTTGTAATTTTAAATCATTGAGGAAAATATGTTTTAGGATTAATATGAAAAAAAAATATTATTAATAATAAAAAAATAAATCTCATCAAAATTTAAAACATTAAAAATTTTAACCCATATAAATATTTTAATAATAAAAACACACTTTTTCTAAAATTTATTTTTTGCACCATATTGGTAAATAATTAAACTAAATTTTAAAAAGAGCATATAAATTTTTAAAGTGGTTCATTTTTTATTTTGTAAATATCATTGAAAATTTATGAAATAATTATAATAAGAACTTTAGTCTGCAATAATAATTACCGACATAAAATAAATCAGTTGCCTCGATTAATATAATAAACCGTAAAATGAAAATAATATTGTATAAAAGGATATAACCATTTAAAAAATGTACATAAATGAATAAAAATGCGAGTTGATTCTGAAACAAATAATCCCCTAATATAATTTACAATTTTAAAGACTTCTATTCATTAATATTGAAATTCCATTATTTAAATATAATGGGTTCATATTAAATTATTGTTCACTTAACATACAAAAGGGGTTGACCTCCACAACCTAATGATTCACCAATCCTTTGAAAATTTATTATAAAAATATAAATAAATATTCCTAATAGTGTTTTTCATATTTTTAATAATAAAATGATCTATATTACATTTCCTATGTAAAATATTTCTTTTTACACTTCCAAGATAAATCTCTTGTTACCATCGATGTAATAACATGATTGACTAAAAGGCATTTCATGTAATGGGTTCATTTTAACAAATATAATTTCATGATATATACTTCTTACTACCCACTAAAATATCATGAATATGGTGTTATTACTATCTAATGATTTACATTTAACTTATCATTTAACACTTGGTATTTAAAGATCCATGTAAATATCTTTATTTAAAAGGGTTTTGATTGAATAGATATCAAGTTTATTTTGGTTTTGGCATATCATTTATCTTTCATTATGATTTGATTTATATTCACTACCTAATTAATTTTATTGGGTGTATATTTTTTGTCCATGTATTCATTTTATAATAATTCTTAGTGAAATATAAAGGAATTAGAAATCTATCTTGTGATTCCTTTTCCAGGGTTTCCAATTCCAGTGTTACTACAGTCGTTGGGCATTTTTATTTGTAACATCACCCTTTTTAATTATAATTACTCCTCCTAAACTTTTTTCATCTATTTTTTTTGTATTCCTTCATTGTATGTTATATTCCACATCATTTTTTAGGTGTTTAAAATGATATATTTCAATCGAGTCATCGACCTCAATGAATTTCTTGATCAGAAAAGATTGAAGTTGTAAAATAAATTCCAATCTTTCCAAAGAAATATATTTTCATATACTCTATTTATTAATAAGGATTAAATAATTACTGTAACTCATGATAACTTTTAAAATAAATATTCTTTAATATTCGAAATTAAATGTTTTATTATTAAAATGAATTATTGAATTTAGAAGAGATTTTATGATCTTCTATTTGAATAATGAATTCTTCATGTGTTTTCAAATCTTCAATAATAATGTTTCTAAAAAAATATTTATTTATAAAAATCATTTCATTAAAGAGGCATTAATTTTTAAAAAAATTTATATATTTCAAAATATTTGATCAATTTTATGTATTTCATTTAAAATTAAAAATCATTTTGGAGATTTTTCACACATTAAAAAGTTGTCTTCTATGTTATTTTTAAATTTATTTATCCAATGTTCATAAGAAAAAAGTTTACATCTTTGATAACATTCTTGATGATTATTATGTAACATTTTGTTGTTTTTTTCCAAAATAAAACTTCTTTTATGGGTTGCCTTATGTAATTTCAATGAAATATTTTAAGAAATATGGTACCTTTCCATGGGTCAATTTACTGATGATTTATGTATAATTTTTTCATGTTCTGAAGGAAAAAACATGTCTTAAAGGTTATTATTATTACATTTTGGGACCTATATTTTGCTCTCATTAATTGGTGAAGGATTGATATCAGATGAGATAAATATGAAATTAAATTTTCAAACTCCCTCCACTTTTTCAATAATGAAGAGATGAATTTACAAATATTTTAATGGTAATAATGATATGGTTATTGATCCACCATGTTATGTCAATAAGAGTGTGATTCCTACTCAATTATGTTTATGTTAATAATGACGGGAATCCTTCTCCATTATTATAATCAAGCACTGATGTTGGATTCATGATGTTATTAAATTTGGGAAGTTGTACTAGCTCTAAAAATATAATTTAAAAATATATATTTGTGACATATTTTAATATTATGGTTCATTTCCATGAAAATCTATATATTCTTGTTTATGTTTATTCTATATGGATCACATTTATTTTCATGTGTTTCTATACTCTTATTCCATGGTATAATTTTTTTCATCCAAAATATCATATCTTATTATCATGATTTATGGAAAAATATTGTTGATCAATTTTAAATTTAAAAATATTTTACTCACATGCTTAGGTATGCATCATATCATTTTTATCTATCTTTTGATGAAATGATGAAATTTTTCCCCATTATGATAATATATACTCAACATTTTTTTTTATTCCATTCACCATGAAATGTTTTATAGGACAAAATTTAAAAGGAATATTGATATAGAGATTATTGTTGAGTGATTTTAATAAATAATAAATTAATATTTGTATAGTGAAAAAAAATTGATGAGTAATATATGGGTGTTAATCCTAAAAGACACTAAATATTATATTCATTGAATAGAGTAGTTTTCTGATATTTTATTTTAATTTAATTTTCATTTTCTAAAATAATGATATAATTATACTATATCATATTATACCCGGTTTTTTTATATGTATTTTTATTAGGAAAATTATATGTATAAGTTTTTGGAATTATAAAAAAAATACTTTGATATTACTATAGAGGCCTCTCATAAACACATATGTCCAAAATAAGATGTAAAATAATATTAAGGTTAATAATGTGAGATACGTGAATGTTGATGTGTAATATAAATCTATCATAATTCCCAAAACAAGTTTGATATAACATAAATTTGTACATATTGAATCATTATTGAATATTACACTTAACATAATATGTGATAGATGACATCCCATATAAGTAAAATGTCATAAAAGTCCATATTATCCCAAGAATACCCCATCATGAAAAATGTAAAAAATTATTTATGTAGCACAATTAATTATTTGGGAATACAAATTGGGAAAACTAAACATAACACAATATCTATCATGTCTGTGTCAGCATAGAGATCCAGCTGACATTGTAACCTAGGAGGTCTCTACCTCTATGGAAACTACAATGCACTTAGTTTATGCCTATCCTCATATCATCCTTCTAGAGTAATCAAAATCATAATACGAAATGAATAGACTATATACACACTAGGTTGGAGGTCTTCTTTCTAAAAATCATGTGAATGAACTACAAATTACCACTTATTGGAAATACCTCAAACATCAGCCACTAAATGGATCCCTTATATCTAAAATTATCACAATCCATAAGATCAATCACTAGAATTTTTGTTTCATGACCATTTTTTGGATCATGGTTGGCTACATAAGTTATATGATACCAAATTTAACAACATGTGACACTATTAAGAAAATACATGGTTGTTGAATCACAAATTTCATGGAAATCAGTTTCCTATTACAATTTGATTCTTTATCAATTATTGTTCCTCATAATAGATTTTTATACAAACTAAGTAGACAAAAAAGTAATAAATGTCATCGTATATGAGTATGTAGACCATTTTTCAATCATTAGGCTCTATAAATAGAATGAAATACAAAGGAAACTATTAATTTTTTCCCTGAAACCTTATCTAGCCTCACATGTCACTTATCCTTAAATACTAACACTTGTAGAAACATAGTTTAATTTTCCAATAAGTGTATTCATACAAATAGGATCCCTCATAGATCATAATATTCTATGAATACCATTAGCCCCTTTTATCCCATAGTACATTGGCTAAAGATGAGAAATGATTATGGGAGTCAATTATAGTGGGAGTCTATATCACAAATAATAAATGAAAAATTACACCTCATCATAGGATATTGTAAAATAGATATATAAATTAAAAAAATATAAATTTTTAAACATGTATTCATTCGATAACAAGAGTGTCTGTAAATGACATAACTGATGAAAATGGAAATGTAATTGTTTCCAAATATAGGCTGAACAACATAAAATATAAGAAGGAAGAACATAAATTAATGTATATGAGATACCATTGAAATGATATTATCCCCAAAAAATATATATCTTTATAACCAATCACATGTACCATTATTAATTTACAAAACCGCATCCATAATGATTTTTATTGACTCACACATAATATATATATGGCACTATTTTTATGAAATTGTTTTTCTAATGAATGAGTGAGAATATAGAAACTCAATAAGACAACTGGAAACCAAAAATGAAAGGTTAAATACCTGTAACATAAAAATTATATAGGTGGAATACTTATTTAAAATTAAATATGCACTAAGGAGAGTGGACCTGCAATATTGTATAATTATTTCACCATAGAAACCATCCATAAGAGAATAATTACAAAACATCCATAATTAGACATGCTAATTGAATAACCCAAATCTAATTGGATTCATGAATAATATCCTATTAATTATTTGATAAAACACAATATTAGAGTATGGAACACTAAAATTGAGTATAACACTAAAGAGACGAGTAACACATAACATATACAAGAGAGGTACTAGTCTAAGGAAATCTCAATTTTCATGTCCCATCATCATCACTAGTCTTAATGATCTAATTATAACATCTAACAATATTTACAAAAAATTAACCTTACCTACCAGAAATAAAATATTCCATAGTAATATATATGAAAATAATACTCAGTTTGGGCTATTTATATTCCCAAATTAGTTGCTCGTGGGTGGGTTTTCATTATATATATTACATATGCATTGTGTGGGACATATATATGCCTCAATGTGTTCAATGTGGAATCCCATGAACACCATGTAATCCCCAACATATATGGGTAGGGAACTATTTTTTGAAAGACAGGCCTCATGTTCACAAAAATGTCATAATAATGGGAAGAGGAACCTAGCACCATGCTCATGTTGTGGACACCTGACCAGGTTTGGAAGACATTTCATGGGGGGATCCTCTCAATCCATATATTATAAATTATGGGGATCATTAAATTTCATGGAAAATCCTAATTAATGTTGCATATCTCCCAGTCCATTGAGGATTAGTTAGCCTCACTCATAAGGTATTCCTTCGGTGAGGTATATGGTGGAAATTCCAAAATTTTATGGGATTGAGGGTGGGTGTGGGAGTAGATGCCAACCAACACTCCATTGAATTGGGAAATGAGAATGTGGTTCAAGATACACCACTATTGTGGAAACTTTCCTCCAAACTATTCACACTATACCTTAATAACCACTCTCATGGGGGTCCCAACCATCAGGATCCAAACAACACTATATCCATGGTCGTAACAATATACATTTATCATGCCACATGATCCACACATATCTTAACACTATATAATCATTCCAGCATAAACAAACAATGTTGCTCCTCCTTTAGAATGACTAAAAATTATCAACCCTAGAACCTAAGTTTCTAACCCCATGTGTTACATATTATACCTGTCTATCCTTCCTAGGAAATCATTAAATATTCCTAACTAGGTTCACTAATTAGAAAAAGGATTTTTTCTAAAGGGTAAAAAATTATTCCAGAGTTCCTTTTCCTATCCCACAAAAAACCGATCAATATTTCATGATGTTCACTACTCCTGAAAGTATACACAGAAAAGTAATCAGTTTATTATAATTTTATTCAAGTAGGATCCCAAATATAATGTTCTATTTTATTGTCATGGTTATAAATATTTATACTTTTATGTATCACAATTCTAGGGGTTTACAATATCCCCCTATTTAAATAACAATTTTCTCATTATAGACCCCACAACTCAACCCATGTACTTCCATTGTACTTCCCACAAGGTAGTATTTCTGAAAATATTATCCATGAACTGACCTACATGGGCCACAATCCTTTTCATATTAACCCACGTGTCTCTTATAATAGTCTATTTTTCATACCTTCACACCACATGATATTACCCAAAAATATAATTTATTGAACTAAAGACTATATCAATAAGGAAAAAAATTAATCATGATTTACTTTTACTCACCCACACACAGTTGGAAGAATCAGCAGGGGAACCCATAGTAAATCAACTCATGGAAAAGAATTATTAACAGTGTTTTTAAAATCACTTATGATACTGAAAAGAAATAATAACCATGTTCCTTTGAGTAGTTTTATTAAGAATATTACATCTCAATTTTCCAAGGAGTTAACAATCATATTACATAAGTCCATGTAATTTTTTTATCGGAATCGACTATATATACATATTATACCATGTAAGAAATTGAATGTATATGATAAAAATACATATATCATTAATATTCTTCCATGTTTATCCATACACCACTAATAGTTTTATTTACGGTTCACTATGAAAATGGGGAAACAATATAAATGGATATATTAGATTCTCAATACTGGATAACATACAAGGGAAGCTAATATAGGATAAAAATATTGAAATAATATAACATGAATTAGTGATAAAATGATTATATAAAAGTAATAACATGAAAATAATATAACAAATTTTGTTTGAATAATATTGAAAATAAATCAAATATATAATAATATTTAATAACATAATAATTAAATTCATAATTTCGGATATCGAAACCATATATTAATAACCCCTTTTCATGAAGTATTTTATAAAGTGGAAGGAAGAAACCTAAAAATAATTCCAGTTTTTCACAGGATTCCTATAATTTAATTGGGAAGATATATAATTTTGGGCCCCACCTATCACATAACATGTCCTATACATCGGTAATATGGTATATAATATGAAATATATTCATATTTCACATTATGAATCCTATCACTGAAACCAAAACTCTAAAATCATTACTTATCTATATAGAAATCGTACATATATGAATTAAGAAGGTTTTTCCACTCAATAGAATAAAATTGAGAAAAATGTGATTATCTATAAATCATATTATAATCCCAACAATTAATTCAAAGCGCAAAGGGAATAATCGTTTCCAATGTAATGATAGTTGAGTAATAGTGAAATATATATTAATAATATATGAATATATATATATATTATTAATTTTATACAATACACTAGACAATTATGATACTAAAAAATATTAGAAGGTGACCTATAAAAAAGTTACACACAACCTAACATATATGATATGTATTATGGAAAAAATTACCTTTGATAATGAACTCCCAATATTTGTGTCATCGTTAAGGAAGGTTCAATTATACTAAAAATATTATACATATAGAATATACCTGGTTTAGGTGGAAATATATATATAATTTTGGCATATAAGGATTCATGAGCTTATATAATTTTATATTCACAATACCTTAAATATATTCCCTAAGTATGGAATTTGTAAAAGAGTTTATTTCAATGGAAATATTTTTTAAATATAATAACATATAATAAATATATAATGTGGTGGAATGATAATATCTAATTAAAGGTATAACATGATATTAATGATAATATACCATAATAACAATATGTATATAATAGTAGAATAATTATAAAGAAAATGAAAAGGGAAATTATGGGAAAAGATAAGAAACACTTCCTTATAAATAATGAAAACATCGGAAACAATAATGAATATATGGAAAGTGTAATTTATCATTTATATTATATCAAATATAGGATTAAAACATGATTATATAATCCTTTAAATATAGAAAATTCAATAATATAGGTTAAAATAATCAACAATTACTGAATATGAATAGAAAATGGGAAAATTTGGAACGACTTACCCAATAGATTGATTTCTAAAACATTATATAGGAAATTTAGATTATTAGAAGATTCAAATTAGGTATATTGGGATTTAAATTTTTATAATAGTGTTACTTAATTGTTATTTAGAGAAGGTTAATGTATGGAGGAGTGAGTATATATATGAATTTCTAGATAATTTTTTCAAAAAAAATAAAATTGGATTTGGGGAATTTTGTTTTGTCCAATTTAATACCATTATCTTACTCATTATTTTATTTTATGGTAATTTTAATTTATACCATGTATTTTTTTTATATTTATTATTTATTAGAATAAAACTAATTAATTTATTTTATTCTTTTTAGAAGGTAATTCCCATGTGAGGCTTTTTCGAACCCTCCACACATGGTAATCCCCCCTACCCATGAAGAGGTCACTTACCTGAGGTAGAGCCTCAGCTAGGGAAGGAGTCGTTGCCAGCTGAGATGGCAGAGCGTCCCTGAGGGTGAAATCCCGATCAATGATGGTTTGTCAAAGCAATCTTTCATCACATTGGGCCGCACCTCATTTTTCCCACCTAGTTGAGACCGAGCAACCTGGAAAGATGGGTTCATGCCAGGGTAGAGGCCCACACCGAAATTGGACTGCCGTGATTTGAACCCTAAACCTTTCAAAGAACGACATTGTTGTACCACTCTCCTTCACCATCACTCCACCACCGATGTGGAAAACGTGTTGTTGGGTAACGAGGTATTGGGGTGGACTCCCCACATTCACACTGCACATCCCGAGCGAGGCCCAAGGTGGCCAACCCTTGGGCTTATGCCAGTTCCCAATAGGGTAGAGGGGTCCATGAGAGGTTTGTTATCATATAGGGCATGTTTCCTTGCGAGGACTCAAATTTGGAACCCTGGGGCTAGGACACCACCACCTTTAACCAACTCACACGTGCCCCATGGGAAAACATGTTGTTTGGTAATGAGGTATTGGGGTGGCCACCCCAAATGTTCGTCGCACGTCCCCAGCGAGGCCTAATATGGCCAACCCTTGGGCTTAGACCAATTAACAACGGGGTAGAGGGGCCCATGAGAGGTTTGTTATCATATAGTGTGTGTTGAATTTTGAGGACTCGAACCCGAAACCTCGGGGTCAGGACGCCACTGCCTTTAACCAACTCACCTATGTCCCGAGGAAAAAATATAAATTATATATTATTACTTGATAATTATAAAAATCATTTTCAGGGCTAACACAGTACCTTAACAGCATTGGACAAGTCTAATTCGGTGCCTTATAGATATTGATTTAGAAGTAAAAAATATTTCAACATATAAATTATTAAACATAATTCATAAATTATTATTTTTACTCATTCTTCAAAATTTTGTACTTATATAACATGAATCGTTTCCAAATGTTTGTGCAATGCTTGTAAAAGGCTAGAAAAGTCTCATTAACAAATTAAATAACTTGTCTTCACATTCATATGAGTAAATATACATAATGAGTGCATATAATAGAATATATTGAGGCCAATTAATGTATTTTTATGTTATTTATTAATTTTAAATTTGTATATGTGAAATAATTACCTTTAATGATTATGCAACACTAATGTAGATCTTGTGAATTTAGAAGAAAAAATCAATAAAAATATATTAATTATATTTATAAGAAACAAAAAATGAAAAAAAATTGGATATAATCTTATCAGATGATACATTTTCGACCCTAAACACCCATTGGTCAAATTTATAAACTTTTGGATCCACTTTTTGGAAATTATGTCGATCATAGTCATTTTTTTTAATGAAATTCAAAATGTTTGCACTATGGGTTTTTATTAGTATATCATTACTTATATATGGTTTTAAGAATATATATTTGATCATAAATAGAAATTTAAAATCCAAAAGATTTATATTCATCATGGTAAATTATTTTTAGTTTTTAGGAAAAAAAATAAAAATCCTTAAATACTTACAGAACAATATAGAAATAATTATTTAAATAATGGAAAAATCAATAACATTATTTTAATTATTATGATATGAACCATTATATTACAAAATAACATGATTAAAATTTATTTGATGTGTAATTTTTTTCTATAATCATCCAAGGTTCAGATTTATGAACATTTTTTTCCATCTGGAAGTGGTCATGCTCCTTAATGTATTTTATTATATTAAAAGTCAAAAACTTCATACTCTTGTTTTCAAGAAGTATATTTTTTATAATATGGGGTCATCCAGAATATTTGTTAAAATATATTTTTTCTTTATAAAGATACAATATTTACCTATATCATATTAATTTTTTTTTAATTTTGAGTTAATAAATATTTATTTTAAATTATCACACAACGATGATAAAGTAATTTTTCAATTAAGGGAAATGTAAAATAAATTATATTGAAAATATTAACAGTAATATATTTAAATTAATTAAGGTATTAAATGAATTCAATAAATTAATATGACATATTATTGATAATTGAAAAGACTTTTCTCAAAGATATCTTACTATATTTTTATTCTTAATGTCAAAGTAATTAAGAGTATCAAAATTAAAAATAATGAAATTTAATAAAGATAATATTTATTAAAATTATTTAAATATAAAAAATATTAAATAATTACAATGGGGATAATATATGGTCTAAAATTCCACCACATGTACATTTATTGGTTATTCAAAATCTTTTTACTCTAGAATAGACTTAATATAGTTTTTTATTTTGGGAAATTCAGAAAGTTCCCCTCACCTCAATTATAAATGGAACCTCTTACATCACTTAATTTTACCACATTGATCCTTATAGCTCGACAATTTCATAAAAAAGTATATTTTCAACTTTTAATGATACCCTATATAGGTTCTGATCTTTTCAAAATGCCAACCATAGATCCATTTGTTGGATATTTAAAACAGGAATTAAGAAGAAGAGGTAATAACTATAAATGATCACTTTTCTTTTCTACTATTCCTTACCTCCTATAAATCTATGATGTTAATCATAAAATAGTAATTTATATATCATCAATGTTATGACATGTTATTAGGATTACTAAAATATCATTATACACATTATTTTATACCAAACATGAAGTGAATGTATCGCTCATGCGTATGTATGACATGCCATCTCCACATATGTTAAGTCCAATAAATTCCATATATACATTTTTTTAGAATTATTTGGGATTATTACGAGTCTGAGAAAATTTACGGTTCTTGATTCTGAATCCCAGTCTTCCTGGAATAGATTTTTGAACATTTGTTAAGGTACTTTTAGTAAACAAGCATGCGACATTTTCTATCTTTTGAATCAATGCTCGGATTAAAAATACGAGGGCACCGTTGAGTCTACAATGCTGGGATTCACTTAAGGGAGTCTTAAATTTAACCGCAGTAGGTCGACTGAAAAATTTAGTTTTGAAAATTATTAAAGAATAATAAAATTACATAAAATAGGTGTTTTATTATTCTACAAACAGTTGAGTGGTGGTGGTAAGATTGTTGAGTTTTCAAGCCATTTAATGGCTTGACTATTTGTTTTTGTTACCACCCGATTGAGAGTTAAGAGGTTCATTCATTAATGAACCTCATTAAACTCTCATTGTGTTAATCGTCCTTTCCCCTCAATTTAAAAGAAGACCAGGCTTGGATTTTTGACACGAATTCTAAGAACCTATGATGAAGTGTCACGGCGTCTTCCACCGATGAAGAACCGAATGTTGGAAGGAAATGTTGGAGGAATAGATCTGGGATCGACGAACACCAGCGGCATTATGAAGCGTGGATTCTTATTGCACAACCACAACATCACCTCTGAATCCAACATAAGGGTTATGTTTAAATTCAAGTGAATTTTTTTCTTTTCCTATTTATTGAAACGAATGATGAGCCATTGAAGTATTATATTTTATCTATGTGGAATCAATTGATACCCATTTGTTATGATGCTAACGAGGAGGGAACGTGCCAAATGAATAAGGCCCAGACCCTCCGCCACTTCGATTGTGTCACGTTCCTCATGGGAGATGTTTGAAATTAACGACAACTTGAATCTGGGAGCCACAAAGTGATGATCGTAACCCGGGAGGCCTGTAGGCACATTCAGTAGGGAAAACAGACCACCGTAGCTAACCCAGTGGCACTGACAGGTGACAACAGAGACCGACATCAGATTAATGCAGTGGAAGTAGTCGATGTGCCGCCACATGACGTGGAGGGAAGCCACGGCAGCCAGCTTTTGGCTGGACACTTTGGCAGAAAGTGGTGTGCCATTACACATCGTGGTGAGGAGGTCGTAGCATCGAAGCAGTGATAGAGGTGAAGGAGAATCACATCCCATGGGTCCCAATGACAGAAGGGTTATGCCACGTCGAACCACCAATTTAGAATCACCTGAACGGCTTCTCTATTTAGGAATGGAGTCCAAGACCCATCTCGCAGACCGCAGCATCTAGTGGGTCGGCCGTCCGGCGGGCCTGGCCGGTCCGCAACCCAGCGGGCTGAGCCCACAATGGCACATCTTGTTTGGGCCATGCAGGTCGGACCCAGGTCAAAATCGAACTGGCTTGGGTCGACCCGAACTGAGTTGGGCCAGCACAGAATGGGGTGGGTTAGGTTGGTCCGACCGGGTTGGACTGGACACGGACCCTCTTCGGAAAATATATGCTTAAAAACTCATATCTCACAAACCAGATGTCTGTTTTGACGTACCGTCTACAATGATAGAATACATGGAATGAGATGGTCATTTTGAGATACTTGAACTGAGTTTTGTTGAAAGCTGGAATATGACTGGATTGGATCCAACCTAAATCCAACCAGGCCCAAGACACTAAAATGCTTATACCACAAAGACCGGGCACCCTATTGATGCGATGTCTATCGTGTTGGAACCATTAGAACATGGAGTTCCATTTAGTTATTACTTTTTGTAATGTCTTGGTAGATGAATAATGACTGATATCTTGAGGAGGGGATACTATGAATCTCAATCACACTAGGTGTAAGGAATCTTGTGGCTAGATGTCAATTGTAGAGAGACCCTTTGTGGATCAGCATAATAGAGACCATGTGTGGAACAACAACATAGTGACCCCATGTCGATCAGCATCATAGTGACTCTATCTGGATCAACATCATAGAGACCCTATGTGGATCAACATCATAACAACCCTATGTGCATCAGCATTCTAGTGACCCTGTGTGGATCAGCATTGCGCGACCCGACGTGGACTAGCCCTAGAGCGGCCCATCGCCAAACAATGACATATGACCCTGTGTGGATAAATTGTGAAACAAGTCCTTCATCGATCATTTTTGGGAATTTCTTAATGGAATAAAATGATAGAGCTTAAGACTAATCATCATTATTCATGAACTCTGAGTTGTATACCTGTTTTGTGTTGAGTCTTTTATATTGTGGTTTGTGATTGAGATAATTTTTTTTGGTTTCCCATTGTGTAATTATGAGATACCTTCAGGGGTCTCAGGGTCCCTATTGGTTATTTTTATACTCACCCCTACACGAGCATCACTCGCACCTTGTTGTATCTTGTGCAGATGATGAGCAGCTTGGCTGAGACAATAGGAACCAGGAACAGGTGGTACACAGTGGTGATTGGTTGACGTGGAGAGCTGTTGAGACGATCTCTACCTACCCTTCAGGTAGCATCCTTGGTGGATGATATCATGAGTTGATTTCTATTTTCTATTGTATTTTATGTTTCTGTTGGAAATTTATTCTGGCTCCATTACTTTCAGTACACACTTTACTAATGTAGTTTTACTTTGTCATTAAATCTTATTGTGTTCTTGGACTAAGTGTTTGTATAGTTTAAAATTAAATCCCTTCTCATTTTAGGGATATGCCTTTTTGGTGCTAGTCTCCATGCCCTAGTCTATAGAAGGTGGGCTTAGGGTAGTCACGACATGGGCCTTGAGGGACGGGTCATGACAAAGTAGAGATACAATTCATTTTTCATCACCAATATTTCTGTATGGTAATTATAATGGGTTTTAGGAATATATAAGTTTTACAGTATATTTTAATAAATCCTAATATATGAATTATTTTGTACCTTTCCATCACTCCTTTAATAAAAAAATGAATACAATGTTCATGTGTAAGTACAACCTACCGTCTCCATGATTGGTGTGATTAATTTTTCTATATATAATTAATATTAATTATTTTATATTTGATTTATACCATCATTAATATTATGGAAATCATTAGACCATGATCAAACTATAAGGACTGGGACTACCAAACTAAAACATTCATGGAAAATGAAAATAGTTATCACCCAAAAAAATGATTTTAATAAAAAAATATTAATAAACAGATTATAAGATGCTATAAAAAATAATACATGATAAGATCGATATTTTTTTTAATAAATTTATAATAAATTCACATTTATTATACATGATTTTTAAACCTGAATAATTAAATTCAAGACTTGAGGTACGATATTTTTTTTTACTTTTATTTTTATAGGACACATGCCTTATACAATACATGATTCATTAGTGTGGTGTATATACACTCATTAAATATATTTTATGAGCCTTATTCTGAATATTGTGTTATTTACATATCCATATTTTTTTCATTCATGGGGAATATGAGTAGACTGTTAAGGGTTTATATCACAATCTCATTATTATTCATGGTTGTTTTTTATAAATATATACTGGGGAAAATTTATCTTTAATTTCCATGTTTTCAAAAAAAAATCAAAACAGTTTTTACTATTATCCTATGAATATTTAAATTCTTTTTTACCAATTTTTTCATTTTTACAAAATTCTTTGAAAAGAATATTTATATCATTTTCCAAACAAGGTACCTTTTGAATTTTTCATCAAAAATACTAAAGAAAGAATATTTTAACTTGTTATACTTGAGATGATTTTACCAATTTCATGAAACTGTAATGTTTTGAAGATTCCTATAAAATATTAAAAGATTGTTTTCTTGGAAAAAAATTTCCTTTTTAATTGTACAGCTTTTAAAAAATATGTTTTCGAAATGGAAAGGGTATTTTTCTCACGAATTATAACATGTGACATTTAAAAATAATTTTTCAATATAAGACAATAATAGTTGATGTTAATTATGATATACTAGGGATATAATTCATGGATAAATCCTTATTATTTATCTAGATTGTTTATGTTTGTTATGGAATCATGTTTATGTACCAATTTCTTTTTCATGGGTTTTGGAATGACAAAATGTTTATGAAATCTATTTCTTTTCATGGGTTATTAAATGATGAATGATTTATGATATCATGGAACACATAAATGTGATGTCTGTTATGTGATCGGTGGGTCCTATATCTCCCTCCAATGAATTATATAAATCATAATATATCATGTGTTAAAAATGGTAAAAAAGTTGATAGGCTTGATCTATTGTGGGAAACAGGTGTTTCGAGATCTATTATGTGAAATAGGTCCATCCGGATCTATTATGAAATATACGCGTTTTTGACTCTCCTTTTGTCACAAAATCTAATGATTGGAAAAGGGGATTATCTTAACTCAATTTGATTCAACCTTTGGACAAATATCAAAAATCAGCAAAGGAAAGAATAAGAAGAATGTTGCACAAGGGTCGCGCAATTGCTACGATGGTCGCGCAAGTAAACTTGCGCGCCAAAACGGTCGCACAAGTACACTTACGTGCCCTAAGTTATAACCACCTAGGGTCTTCTCTAGCCTATAAATAGACCATGTGGGCCCCCCTTTTTGGGGAGGGATTTTTTCCAGAAACTCAGATTTGAGCTCATGGTTCCTTTGTCTCTTCTCAAAGCTTCCGAAACACTTCTATGGTAATTTATTACCTAGAACGGAAGATCTAAAGAGTGGGAGGAAGGCGTAAGTGTTGAAACAAATTAACACTTGCGTGCCGGAGTGGCCAGCCTTTAATGAAAATGGCCACACTAGAGCACCGCCTAACTCCTTCAATAGAACATGCACACCACTATTCTGGAAGAACCTCAAGATGATTCTAAAGGCTTTATCCAAGAGTCTCTCAATTATTTCCCTACTGGTTAACCGTTGCTCAAGTACCCATGTGTCGCGCACGTATACCTGCGCGACCAGGACTTGCGCGCCCACGCAGTACCTGCGCGCCTGCCAGGTCTTGTGCGCCCCCTGCATTTTTGGATGCCCTTCTTGCCCATTTCACCCCTCCTATTCAAGATTCAGTCTTCAAGAAACTCTTTAATGCAATTTTTGGCATGATTTCATGATTTGACTTCCTTATCTGAAAGGAATTCTGTGGAATATCTCTCAAAACCTAGTGATTTACACATCTTTATGTCACTAAAGATTGAGATTTCATTCATTCAACCTCATCGTTTAAGATGAGAGAACTCATTAACCTGGGCCTCTTTTTTAGGAGTAAGCCCCAGTCATAATCATTAACTTGGGCCTCCTTTTCAGAAGTAAGCCACAGTCATAATTTCCAAATATGGGCATCCTCCTTATGAGTAATCCCCAAGTCCTCATTAAATTGGGCATCCTACTCACGAGTAAGACCCAACCATAATTCTCTTAACCCGGGCCTCCTTTTCAGGAGTAACCCCAGTCTCAAATATGGGAATCCTCTTCAGGAGTAAGCCCCAAGTCCCTTAATTTTTAAAGTCTCTTAACCTGGGCCTCCTTTTTATGGGTTAGCCCCAGTCTTAATTCTTCTTAACCAGTCCTATTTTACCTTTGATCCGGGATTCCTTCTCAGGAGTAAAACCCAATCTTAAGTCCTCTTCTAATTTGGGCCTCCTTTTCAGGAGTAATCCCCAAGTTAGAGTATTCAAATCTCTATGAAGCACATATACCATTATGGACCATATTCTTGGATTTCTTCCCTGAAGTAAATCATAATCCTCATTTATCTGGGGAGTCATACATACATAAGTCCCACATTATTTCTTATGATTGCATCATTCATGTCATAGTTGTCTGATTTTTACCAATACCTCTTGTTTCTCACACCGAGAATGAATCACGTAAGCTTAGAGTGTAAAAGTAATTATGACATCCTTCTTTGATCCATCAATCATAAACATCATACTCCCTTACTCGAACTACGTGGGTTCTGATTCCTTTTTAAAAAAAGGATACGTAGGTATCCCATCGAAAGGTTCGATCCCAACTCTGAAATAATCCATGTCCTTTTGAATGACAATAAACTTCAAGTTCCCCATTGAGTGGCTTTAAAACCAGCATGCTCATCATAATGACCAAGATACTTCTATATAAATGTGTTGAAGGATACCATTGACCAAGAATCTTCAATAAATATAGAAGATTATCTATCGATGAAGAACCTCGAATACATATAAAATATTCTCTAAATT
Source organism: Viscum album (assembly GCA_963277665.1). NCBI lineage: Eukaryota > Viridiplantae > Streptophyta > Magnoliopsida > Santalales > Viscaceae > Viscum > Viscum album. Next base: position 477,214,842 of record OY728128.1, read on the forward strand.
TCCTACATATTTAATCATTGATTGGCAGATATGAAGGAAAGCTCATTTTATAATTGGTAATGTAATAAGGAATCACGAACATAACTTAAATCTATAAATAGTGTCTTGGTGTAGACAATAATTCCCCTCAAAAAGGTTTGATGAGACCGCCCTCCCATCTTCTCAACAAATGAAAATTCCTAAGCATCATTAGTCCACAAACTAATGAGCTCCTATGTTTGGAAAGTAGGTCCAAATGGATATGGAATCATTGGATGTTACTTGTTCTATGAAAAAACCCTTTAGAAACTGATTGGATTGTTTGAACATCTAATCAAGGAGGTCATCCCCAAATTCAGAGGGAAACAAAAAATGGTGAACCCGACGTGAATGCTTAACCAAGTTAAAATTATGTTTTACCTATTTGTTAGGCCCATATTTAAAACTCAATGAGATGGCCAACAAAAAAAATCATTGACATATGTGCTCATCCAAAAGATGTACTGGCAGAATTTATCTTGATTACATCTGTTATATCAAACATGAACTCTTTTTCCAAGATCATTTGCATTTCCAGAATGGCTGCTCTCAAGTTCACACTTGTGAATATCGCTGCTGTGAATGCCACTACTGCTACTCCTTCTGGATCAGCGTTCACTCGGAGGATGATATCACCTACTCAGTGTCTTCAACGCCGGGTATCAAATGCACTGGTTAAGGAGTACCGTCAACACGGTACCACCCCAACTCTAGAGGCTGCCCGACAAGCCCCCCAAATAAATAACTCACATCGGTCGTCCGGACAATGACGAACAATGATTAAGAAGCAGGTGGTGCTAACCCCCATCTCCAACCGTTTCGGGTCGTTATCCTCCGGATGTAATCACCATTCGCTCCCTTATTCTAGCATGGTGAATGAGCAGGTCCCTCAGAGAATTAATTCAAGAAGACAAGAGTCCTTCCTGAGGGCTCCCACCAATAATCGTCACCAGACTCGTGCTGCAGGGCGCCCTCAACATGATGAGGTTACAGACTCCAGGAGTTCAGCTCAGGTTCCTCGAACCCAATCAGGCAAGATGAATCGCCAGAGGCGAAGTCCGGTCAAAAGTGAGGAGGTTCTCATCTCTTCCATATCCAGAGAAGTCCACCAACCTAACTTGGTGGCAAGCAATGAGCGGCCACACACACCTACCTGTTTTAATTCTGCTGTCCAGCAGACTCGTCTGGCAGCAGCATGCCAATCCCGTCAGGAAATTCCGGCGGAGTATTATAGACAGGAACATACACCTGTTTATACGTCATCAGTTAGTCAGCAGACTCGTCTGACTACAGGTGGTGGATCTCGTCAACCATGTTCGACATAGTGCATTCAGCAGACACATTCACCTGCTAGTATTGATCAAGAATACCAATAGTCTCAATTGGTATCATTCAGAGAAGTCAGTCGGAAAGCTCCAGTGACAAACTAGAGGCAGACTCATCTTTCTGCCCCTACACTTGTGTACTGTCAGGATTCACTAACAGGAAAAGGGGGACAGGAGTAGGCACACACACAGATACTCCAAGAATGGAATGGACGCATATCCCCGTTCTGGCAGCTGAAGTCACCATGCATATTCTATAAATGGTGAAAGAGCATAAGCAAGTTCCTGCTCATATCCTGGATGCCTGTCAGGATATTATAATAGTTTCAGCAAAATCACAGGGAAGAACACATAAATCTATCCCTACCAGGGGAGTGACACATCAACTGTTCACTCCAGAACAGACACACACATTTTTTCCAGTCCAAGAGGGTTGTGGGGCATACACCCGCATATCCTATGGACAACCAAGTCAGGCACATACACCTGATTTGAGTAGAGATCGTCAGCCTAACCTGGAAATCTTTCCAGATCAGGAACATACACCTGCTCAGAGTAGCCACTTTCATCAACATGTGGTTTCCAAATCGAGTAAGAAGGCGTCTAAGAAAAAGGCACGTCCAGCACAGTCAAGAGATCAAGAGACAATCCGTAACAAGGCCTTGCTCGATGCTGGAGTTCATGAAGCCCTCAGACAATTATATGTTGGAATTCAAGATTCTAATCCCTCATTTCTCAATAGTGGGAACATTAATTCCAATGTACTTCAACAGAAACATCCTCATGAATACTTGCATCATGAAAATTCGGTTGATCTTGAAGTTTCATCTTCAAATGAGAGCCATAGAAACCATATGTGTGGTCAGAAGACCAAGGAGCAAGAGATTTCATCTTTTTTTGTAACCCATTATGGTGGTCCTCCCCATGATGATGAATTTCTCAACGAATGTCCTCTCCACAGTAGTGATGCACATTGCCCGGAAAAAACTCCAGTGGACAATGTAGTGCCGAGAATGCCCTCTTATTTTGAGGCACTTGCAAATGTGAAACCAGTCATGTATGATGCTTCATCGCTAGCAGGTAAAATAGTTTCTCAATCAGAAGATAGCCTAGGGTGTAGGTCATTCTTTGAACCACCCCTAAGTCATGAATCTTCTAGTATGATCAATGATTTCTCTACTAATATTGTTGAATCCGATGAAGCAACAAGGAAACACCAACTTTGGTAAAATCAGGAAGAAGAATATTCATCAAATGATAAAGAGGAAATGTTGAACATGAGAAAACAACTGGCGAAAGGGGAAGTGCCAGTCTTGTTTTGGCTAATGGATGACTCTCTGTATGACATTCCATAAATGATAACGGAAGATCGAATTCATGATATTCATCTCAACATATGGAAAACTCATTGTTAGTTGAAAAATAATGTATTATATTATGATGAATATTAAAATCAGGTTAATATAATAGAAGGGTTACAACGATAAATTGACATGGCATCTCTATCAGTATCTTGATATCTGATGGATGAAAACCAACAGAGAGCCCTTCAGTGTTCATGCCTTGGCGCACTAAGAAAGATGCGCCAGTTAATTGACAATTCCCCATTGGGTATTCATGTCATAGGATGGGGGTGTTCATGGAGCACTGCATTTCACGGTGTTATCCAATCAGCAAAGCCAGCTGAAAATGGTCTCATGCAATGTTATTGCCCGTGGCCAGCCACAGTCAATGGGCTTTGTTTGTAATCAAAAGCTTTCCTAAGAACATCCCTCAACTATTTCCTCCCAAAATCAAGAATATAGAGAAGACGTTGTTGAATTACTCCTGCATCAAGAAAATGATAATATTGAACATGCATCTGGTTTGGAACAAGCACATCACCAAGTGACAGAAGTGTCAAAAATCATCCAATGGTCTATTGAAACGAGTGATAAAAGTGGATGTAGATTGATGCATCCATCTAATTTCCGAAATAAGGATCGCATGATCAGGAACTCTTTTAATAAAGTCTCAGACATAGCATGTCAAGAGACACCCTAGCTCACCAGACTGGGGACTCTTTTAATCCAACCCTTGGAATCAACAAATAGGATTCGAGGAATTGAGCAAAGACAACAGGAACAGCCCTAGTCCACCAGACTGGGGACAATTCCAAATCATCAAACCCCTCCTCAGATAAAGTCGGTCTTTTATTGATTGGGGAAGAAACCACAATAGGAATGAAGAGCCAAATTATCAGTAGATACTCTCCAAATTACGGTTATTCATGAAGTTCCTAAAGGATCAAATCAACAAAAGGCAATGTCTCATCAAAGATATGGAAGGAGACAATATCACAGAAATGCTGATAGAAGGGATGCGATGCGTTATGCATCAATCAATGTCATCAATTCCATTGTTGCAGATCCACCAGATGATGCTCACTCAGGGGACTCAGATGAAGAGGTTCTTGCTCAAGAAGATGTATGCACTGACACAAATGAAGAAGGTGTGCGTACACAAAATCAAAGGGTTAATCAGAAACTAGGTAATCCTTCAAGTAACCCACTTCCCCCTCTATGAAAATGATCCAAAAAAAGGAGGGGAAAGAATCAGGTTACATATCCTTCCTCTAGAGAGGGCCAATCTCTCTCACTACAGCAATGATTTGCGCAACAGGAGGAAGAAATGAAGGAATTGTGGAGGATGAATTCAGAACTAATTCATGGTAGTCTTCCTCCTAAGCATGCTGGATTCAGTCAGCCAAGGGATTTTGTTGCAGCTACTTAGATGGATCAGGAATATCCTCCTCTATTAGTACACCCTTATAGGTCTAATCCTACGGGTCAAGTGCATCAACAATTGGCAGTGCTTCCATCAGTTGCAGTACCAACTTCCATACCTTTCCAACCTCCAATCAGTGCACCTACCCGTGTCCATGTTCAACCGGATGTTTCACAGAAGTTAATAACTACCATTGAGTCATTAACAGCTTGGTTAGAAACTATGGAAGGGAAACATGTGCTGGTTCAACAAGAAAAAAAGTTTACCCTGAATGAGTAGATTCAATCTCTCCCCATCAAATTTTGGGAACCCTGTATTCCCAATTTTCAATGGATCAGGTGATCCTGAATAGCATTTGATGCATTACGTGTCTTGTTGCAATCCTATGATGGGAACTCTGGAGTAGAAAGATGAAGTGAAACTCAGATGCTTCATGAGAACCTTGCAAGGACCAACTTTTGACTGGTATACAAGCTTGAAATCCCAGTCAATTACCAGATGGGAAGATCTCCGTAAACGATTTCTTCTTCAATTTAGATCAACATTTCCAAAGGAAAAAGTTTTTGATCTTACAAATTGTAAGAAAAGGGAGAATGAAAGAGTCTCTGATTTCATTGCTCGTTGGAAGGGGTTAATATATTCAATGAGCCTTGCACTCCCTCAAGATGAACTGTTGCCAATCTGTGTGGAAAATCTTCATGACGAATTACACACACCGTTGATCCCTGTGAAATACACAGGAGGGTTTCGAGACCTTACTTTAATCACTCAGCAGATTGAAGATTCCCTTATACACGCTAAGGCTAAATCTCGTGTAATTTCATTAACTCCATGAAAGAGAATGGGTAAAGCAGAAACTGCTACAGTTGTGCTTAAACAAGCACCTGTACCTATTTCGACTTCAAAACCTTTATCTTCTCAAAGGGATCCACCTCCTGAGCGCCAACAACAAAGGCCATTTCATCCAGATGATCAAAGAGATCAAAGACGAAAACAATTTGAGGATCTAAAGAGTAAAACATACTCTTTCCGAAATGAACAAGTTCCTGGTTACTTCATTTCGGCTCTGGAAAATAATCTGGTTCAATTGCCAAGGCCTAGGAGGCCAAACAAGGAAGGAGATGGAGACCGTCCCAATTATTTCCCTTTTCATTAAATGTTGGGGCATCCCATCCAGTAGTGTTCTGTATTAAAAGACCTCCTAAAAAAGATTGTCGACTCAGGACAAGTAAAACTGAAAGGTTCTTCAGCTCAGGTAGCATGTGTTACTACTACAGTTCCAGAGGAGGAAGACGAATGGCAAGAAGTAAAAAGAAAAAATGCACAGAAGTATGATGATTGGATGGTCAGAAAGACAATCAATCAAACTCATGATATTTTTTGAACAAAATTAAAGAAACCAATTGTGTCTTCTTCCATGAATATTGCGGCAAAACCCTCTTCGTTAGAGGGAAAGTCCTCAAAGAAATTACATGATTCAAAGAAAGAAAAAGAATCAGAAGAAGATGAGTATGTGTCAAAGCCTAAGATGTCTTTGACTCTAGTAGACTTCATGCCATCTACATCAAAGCCATGGGCACCGCCCCACCAAACGGCACAGCCTAAACAGGCTAGTCAGGAAGAGTCTTCATCGGATGAAGAATTGATATTCGGTTCTATTAATATGATTCCATTAACAGATCTGTATGCCAATTGCAGTTTCAATTATAATGAGCCCAAATTACCTATATCACATAGAGGAATCAGAGGAAGTTCTTGAGTCTCAGGATACAGGGGAAAACATGTATCTATCAGAATCCAATATTCTAATTCTACCCCTGCTAGAACTGTGTACGCAGCAAAAACGCATGGTAGAGCCCTTCAACGAGCTCAGCAAGAACAAGAAAGTTCTTCTACCAATAGCAAATTCAGTCTTGGCACAGTTATTTTGGAAGATCGGTTGAAGGTTCAATTTTCTTCCACTCAGGATGTAAATGGATATAATAGGTCTAATCTTCCAAATATAGTAATATTACCAACTCATATCCCAATAGAAGACGCATCAACTTCCAAAGCATCTACTTCCAGTGTACCTGCTAAACCACAAATTCCTATTGGGAAATGTAGACCTCTGGATCAAAAGTATGATGTATTGAAACAATTGTCCCATGTACTAGCTAGGTTATCAATTATGGATGCTATGAATCTATCAAAAGATATTCCAGAAGCACTCATCGAGGCTTTGTCGAGTCCCCAGGATTTTGAAGCTGAAATTACTGCACCTGAAGTCTACCACATTGAGAATAATCATGCAGTATTCCATGAAATAATATCTTTTACTGATAAAGAAGAAGATGATGTTGTGCATGGTCATATTAGACCTTTGTACTTATCTGGAAAGGTCAATGATGTAGACGTCCGAAGTGCTTTCATTGACAATTGTTCAAGAGTCAACCTCATGCACATTCGTACACTTCGTCGATTGGGCCTCAACGAATCTGATTTATCTCCTTCTACCACGTTATTGCAAGGATATGATAAAAATGAACAAGAACCACTGGGTGATGTTACACTCAAAACTCAGTTTGGAGATCTTGTATCCAATTCGGATTTCATGGTTGTTGATCAAGACTCAGCTTTCAACATCTTTCTTGGAAGACCCTGGCTACATCAACATGCAACTATCCCTTCATCATACCATCAATGTCTCAAATATTGTTTCGATGGTCATGTTGGGACATTGTATGGTGATATGGCCTCGTTCAAGACATGTGAGTCTCAATACATTGAGGCGGAATTCTATCACATGAAGGGAAAGAAGAAATCCACAACAAAGGAGATTACCAAATTTAATGCTCCATATGGTTTAGAGAAAATTCCAGTAAATCCATTTACACATGTGAGTACAGATTATGTGTTGCCTATTAGTAAAATTTACAGGATAGAACCAAATAAAAATACTCTTATGGAAAGATCCATAATGTCAATTACAGCAATCGAGCCAGACAATAAGAGAGAAATTGGTAACCCACCAAGTAGTGATGAAAGCAAAAATGGTGACATCTTCAATTCATCTGCTGAAATCCAACAAGTCTATACCTTTCCAATTAGGCCAGAACAAGTTATAGCATCATCAGAGGTGAACAATGATGTCGATTCTCAATCCATCATCTCCTCTTTATTACCCAAAGAGGAATCTTCATCATCAATCTGGTCGGAAATGGATGCTTCTTCTTCAAGATATACAAATTTTGACATCTCTTCTGATCAGGAAAATTCTGCTTTATCATCTACTGTGCAAGTAGAAATTGATGAAATAACACATGATGAAGAAGAAGAGGAAGATCTCAGAGATGCTCCTCCAGAATTTGAAGAAGGTATCTCTACCACTGTGGATGAACTCATAGATATAAATCTGGGTACAAAAGAAGATCCCCGCCCCACTTTAATCAGTGCGGCCATGACTCTTGAAGAGAAAGAGATGTATATTTAGTTTCAAAAGAAAAATAAAGATATATTTGCTAGGAACTATATAGAAATATCCGAGCGTGATCCTGATGTTTCTACTCATCATTTGGGTTTACCAGAAGAACATCGAGGATTTAAGCAAGCTGTGAGAAGAACACACCCAACTTATGCTTCCAAAATTGAAGATGAAGTGGATAATCTTATTGAAGATATCTTAGTCATAGAAGTTCAGTATCCCGAGTGGTTGGGTAATTTTTTCCTCGTAAAGAAGAAGAATAGAAAAATTAGAGTTTGCATCGATTTCAGAGATCATAATCGGTATTGTCCTAAAGATGATGTCCCAGTTCGGATTATAGATCTTTTAATTGATGAAACATCTATCTATGAAGCACTTTCCTTCATGGATTGATATTATTGATATAATCAGATCCAAATGGACACAGTAGACGAGGAATCTACATCCTTCAGAGCCCCTTAGGTGAGTTTTTCTATCGGGTAATGCCCTTTGGCTTAAGGAATGCAGGTGCAACATATTAGCATGCCATGCATCGTATCTTCAAACCCTTCTTAGGGAAGTTTGTTGAATTCTATGTAGAAGATTTGGTGGTTAAATCCAAACAACTTTATAATAACTTGGATGATTTGGAATTCATATTCTGCAAGCATCGACAACATAATTTGAAGATGAACCCCTTAAAATGTACTTTTGGGGTAACCTTAGGAAAATTTCTTGGATTTTTTGTACGACATCGTGGTATTGAAGTCCATCCTGAGAAGACCAATTCAATCCATGGTATGTCACCTCCTCAAAATTTGAATGAATTAATAGGACTTCAAATACAGTTAGATTATATTCGGCGTTTCATCACCAATTTGGCGGGCAAAATTTTACCCTTCACAAAATTGATGATGAAGGGAGTCACATACCAGTGGACTGAATAATGTCAAGAATCATTTGATATTCTCAAGAAATACCTCCTCAGTACACCGGTACTCATGCCACCTCTTGAAGGATGACCACTTATCCTCTACGTGACAGCTCTAGAGTGATCATTGGGTTTTTTTATTGCTCAAAAGAATGATGATGGGAATGAAAACAGCCTCTACTATCTCAGTCGAACCATGCATGAAGAAAAAACCCAGTATTCAAGTATTGAGAAGTGATGCCTAGCATTAATCATTGTAGTTCAGAAGTTGAGACACTACCTGCATCATCTCGAGGTCCAATTGGTATCTCGCAATAACCCATTCAAATTCATCCTTAGTCGTCTAATGCTTACAGGACGTCTGGCAAGGTGGGCAGTTATTTTGCAGCAATTCGACATTCAATATGTGTCTCAAAAGACGATAAAGGGCCAAGCTCTGGTTGATTTCCTGGATGAACACCCATCAGTTGAAGACACGTCTTCAGATATTGAACTCCCTGATGAGGAAGTCTTCTCTATTTAGGAAAGTCCTAAAGCATGGGAAATGTATTTTTATGATGCTTCCAGAAGTCCTACATGGAGTAAAATGGAAAATCCTAAATTCAACAAAGTTGTCTTAGGAATTGTGCTCATTTCTCCAGAAAATGCAGTGTTACCTTATTCCTTCTTATTGTGGGAATGTGGTACCAATAATGAAGAACAATACCAAGCTCTCATAGCTGGCTTGGAATTAGCGCTTCAAGAAAAAATGAATCACATAAAGGTGAAAGGTGATTCAGACCTGGTAATCAAACAAGTAAATGGGAATTATGCCATCAGAAATGAAGAACTAATCCCTTTGTATGATTGCGTCAGAGATTTAATGGCGGAATTCCCTTCGGAACCGACATTTTGTTATTTCACAAGGTCACAAAATGCTCAAGCTGATGCACTGGCTAATATATCCATAGCTCTAGCAGATCCAAATCGGGACGAGACAACCATCAGTATAGCCCACCATTGTGCAATTTCACCTTATGTTCGAATCAGAGCATAGGATATTAATGAAATTAGTCCCATTCCTGAATCGTATGGTCATACTACACGATGGATGTCACCTATCAGGGAATACCTTCAAAATGGATCATTTCCACCTGATAGAGCCGAGAAAGAACAAATCATGGGATGTGTGGTCAATTTTAATCTTTATGATATCCCAGATCACCTAGTGAAAATTCTCTACTAATGTGGTTTTGATGGAGTTATCTACAGATGCATTGATGGTGAAGTGACAATGGATTTCATGAAAGAAGTGCATGTAGGAGTCTGTGGTGCCCACCAGTCTAGACATAGACTATCTGATCAGATTCGAAGGCTTGGATACTTTGGGCCCTCAATGATACAGGATTGTGTTAATTTCACAACGATGTGTCATTCATGCCAACTTCATTCATCAACCTCTAGAGTCTCTTCATACAGTTAAATACTCATGACCATTTGCCACATGGGGAATGGATGAGGTGGGACCTTTCCCTTCGGCTACGACCAAGTAGTTTAAGTACATTCTTACTGATAATGACTTCTTTTCCAAATGGGCAGAGGCAATACCTCTCATGGAAGTCAGTTCTAAATGTGTTTTTAGCTTCATCATGTCTAAAATCTTTACCAGATTTGGTGTCCATCATACCATATTAATGGAAAATGGCACCAACTTCTGTTCATCTGAGGTGAAGAAGTTGTATCATGAATACAACATCAAATCAAACCATTCATCTCGGTATCATGCAGCGGCCAATGGCCAGATATGAGCCTTCAACAAGACTCTTTCAAATATACCACAAAAGATGGTGGATAAAGACAAAAATTCATTGCCTGATAAACTCTTTCTTGCTTTATGGGCTTATCGGACTACCACCCACACTGCAACGCGGTCAACTCCATATTCATTGGTATATGGAATGGAAGCAGTCTTTCCAATTGAAGTTCAGCTACCCTCATTCAGAGTTTCCATTTGTGATCAATCATCTACAGATGAACAATCTCAAAAGTGATTGAATGAATTGGAATGGTTAGATGAGAAAAGATTGTTCACTTTGCACCACTTGGAAGTCTATCAGAATCGAATAGCGTGAGCTTTTAACAAAAAAGTTCATCTTCGTTCATTCACATAGGGAGAATTGGTATTATTTCTCAGAACTCCAATGATTCTAGGAAAGAAACCTCCCAATAGTGAGCCAAAATGGGAAGGACCTTACTCAATACATAGGGTTTACTCCAATGGAGCTTATTCATTAATCTCAATGGATGGAGAACTCATCACTACTCCAACCAATGCCAGATTTTTGAAGAAGTATTTTTTATAAACACAAAATACATCATCAAAGGTCCTGTATGACCTTAAAATACACCACCGTCCAGCAAGACGTTAAACTGCATCGTCAATGGTCCATGCATATGACCTTAAACTATTCTCATTTTCGTTCAACATGACTGTAAACTGTATCGTCCCTTGTTCGTCCAACATGACGTTAAACTGTGAAAAAGTCCCTAATATGTCTAGCATGACGTTAAATGGTGTACTCTTTTATCCTCACTACATGACATTAAACTACACAGTCCCCCTTTAATCCAACACGACGTTAAACTATATTGTCCCCATCATCCTATCTATATGACACTAACTTGTACAGAAAGTCCATGATATGTCCTACATGACATTAAACTGTACTTTGTCCCTGCTACAAGACACTAAACTGTGCAGCACCAATAGTCTTAACTGCAAGAATTTAAACTGCATTGTCCCATTATATGTCCTACATGACATGAAACTATGGATCGTTAAGGTTGTTTTTACCTCTTGTTTCTCACACAAAGTATGACTCACGTGATCATAGAGCAAACCTCAACCATAACACTCTCTCTGGGCTACTAACCATGTGTAAGTCCCAAAAACATAACATTTTTTAGGTCGTTGTCCCCAATAAAAACATGATCATTAATTCATTATTTAATTGAACTATGCGGACTTTGACCCTTGCCTTCCAGGCTGGGAACGTAGGCAACATCCCAAGGTTCAAGCCCAAAACCAATCTCTTTACATCAGTTCACCTCCATCTCAAACGATGTTGATTCGTGAAACCACCCCTAGAATCAATATCTTTACATTGGTTCACTTTTTTCCTTGTTATACGATGTTAAACTATACAACAATTTTGTCCAGTATGAAAATAAACTACAATATTCTTTGATACCCTCACCTTAGAGGGATCCATTATTTACATTGATTTTTGAATCATGTTTCTTTTCAAAGACTACGTGCATACATGGAAATTCTCAAACCTTTTATCTTGGGTTAAACCATCATTGTACTAAAGTCCCCTTTCACCCTTCACATGTATGAATCAAATTTGTACAGAGGGTATTTCTAGAACTATGTGGGCTTGATTCCCATCCTTATGGGAAATGTAGGAATGTTCGAGTGTCCCTCAAATCCAGCCCAATGCCTTTGGGCCTAACCCCAAATTCCACTTCTAGTCCCTTCGGTGAAAAGTCCCCATGAAAACACACAATGTGTATTTCTTACAATGGTCCAAGATCTATGACTGTAAAATAATATATCTAATCCTTTTGTCCCACATGATGTTAAACTATAATTTAAGAACTACATATGGCTTGATTCCCATCCTTATGGGATACGTAGTGAAGTCCAAGATTTCAATTCAGGACCCAGCCACAACATGATTATACTTAGAATTGATCTGTGTATCTTTGTATACATTGGAAAATACCCATATTTATGTGTCATAATACTAACATTAAATATTTTCATATCTTCATAACCTTTTCTTGACTTCTAGTCACAAAAATGTCAAATTTCTGAGAGTTCTTTTACCTGACTATGCAGCACGTGCTCTTAGGCGGCCTTGCATAAATAGTCTACATAACAGACCTGTCAGCCAAAACATACTATTATTTGACTATGCAGCCAATGCCCTTAGGTGGCCCTTCATAATTCGACCACCTAACGGGTTTTTTAGATAATGGTAACTTCATTTGTGGGAATAAAGCCTCTTTTTTCCTTATTGGTCTTAAATGAATGTATGTAGGGATCTGCCAAAAATAGCTATCATTAACATATTTTTCCCATATCCTTTTTCATGATATGAAAAGTATTCATGTCTATGGATTATATTCTGCTTCCATAAATTTGGGTCAGACCTCTGTAGAAGTGATACCCATCTAGTTCTTCAATAATCTTGTTCAGAAATATCTTCTCCATAATCAAGTACCTCTTTCCATACAAAAAACTCTATACTTTGGAAATTTTGAATCTCCATAAACTTTCACTGGCTTTTAGAATTAGAAAAGTAAATTTATGAGAGTTCTTTTACCTGACTATGCAGCACGTGCCCTTAGGCGGCTTTGCATAAATAGTCCACATAACAGACTTTTCAGCTGAAAGATACTTTTATTTGACTATGCAGCCAGTGCCTTTAGGTGGCCTTGCATAATTCCACCCCCTAAAGGATTTGTTAAATACTGGTACCTTCATTCTTGCGACGAAAGCCTCGTTTTTCCTTGTTGGTCTTAAATGACTGTATGTTGGGATCTGCAAAAAATATCCATCTTTAACATATTTTTCCCATATCCTTGAATGTATTCAAGTCTATGGTTTATATTATCCTTCCCTACGTTTGGGTCAGACCTTCATAGGAGTACTATCCATCCAGTGATTCGATAATGTTTTTCGGAAATATCTTCTTCATATTAAAGTAACTCTTTCCATACAGCAAACTCTATACTTTGGAAACATTGAATCTCTATAAACTTTCACTGGCTTCTAGCACTAGGAAAGTAAATTTATGAGAGTTCTTTTTCCTGACTATGCAGCATGTGCCCATAGGCGGGCTTGCATAAATAGTATACATAACATACTTGTTAGCCAAAAGATACTTTTTATTAGACTGTGCATCCAATGCCCTTAGGTGGCCCTGCATAATTCAACCCCCTAAAGGGTTTGTTAAATAATGGTAACTTCATTCTTAGAAACTACTTATCCAAATGCCTTTTAGATCTTTTTCATGTCATTCCTCAGATCCAAATATTCTTAAGTCATAGTTTACATATTTTCCCTCATACTTGAGTATGGTAATATGTTTTCAGATAAAGTGTCAAGGAATTGAGTCAATTTTAATCCATTTCAGTCAAAGCTATTTTGACCTTAAACATTAGCATTTATATGTCCGACGTCCATGACATTAAACTGCCCACAAAAGAAAAAGGAACTCTGAATAAAAGTAAAGTTTAGCTCACTAAACATACATTTTGTATGATTTATGTAATATTGAGCAATTAACAGGTTCAATGTTTGTTGGGTTATTTACATTAATCCTTGTAAAAATCAAACTCTGCTTACTAGGCCCATTGTCTTAGGTAAAATTTAAAGCATGTAGCAGGAAAATACATGCACAAGTGATTAAAGATAAAATAATTCTTTCCATTTGATGCATAAGATACAAAAGGACATCCACAGACTAGAGTCTCTTCTATTTTTCAGGAATTACAAAAGACTTTCAACATAACTCTTCATTTGATTTACGTCATCCCGGGCATCATCAACATCCATCTCGAATTAATTCATTCAACTAGATACCATAAGAGATGCAGTGATACCAGCTCTTCTTGGAACAATGGTAAAAGAATGTTATTGAGTGCAGTTTGAGAAAATTTTCTACTGATCAAATAGTGAATCTGTTTCGGTCTAAGAGACTTGGAAGATGGATACATGGATTTGAGAATGAAGAATTGGAAGTAAAGAGCCATTTGGAGAGAATACTCTTTTCAGATATTGCTCTAATGCCTTATTTGTCTTCTCTCCACCAACCGGCAACAGAAAACATTTCATCCAATGGGTTTTCCATTTTCATATCTGAAAGGAAATGACATGGAGAAAAAATTTGAAAGTTCACACCATTTTTGTTGCTCTTAATGAGCAGCATAACCGAAATAGAGGAGTAGCAGTGCAGCTACATCTCAGGTGTATTGTTCTTGGCTTCTGGAATATTGACGCCTTGTAGATGAGCATGACCAGACAGAGACAGGTAGATGCTCTGTGGGAAATTAAGATGATATTTCTTCATGTACATAGCCAAATCTGGGAGAGTGTTGTCGCAGATATCATAGTAATCATGACCAACAATGTTCATCATGTCATCAATCCTCTTTCTTTCCAGTTCATCAGCCATTCCAATTCTCTATAGAGCCATTAAATATGCACAAGAATTGAATAAATTAACTCTTAAATGGATTAATTTTTAATAAACTTTGAGAATAAATTTGAAAAAAATGGAAAAAGCATTAAGGCACACAAGTAAGAATGTGTCACGCAAGTGTTAATGTGTCATGCCTGTTTCTGTCATGCAAGTATCACCGCGCAAGTCCAAATACCTATACATAAGCGCGACAACAATGAAACATCGAAAAAACAGAGAAACTTGTGTGGCAAAGGTGACCTGCGCGATGAGAGCTCGAAGGATTGAAATCTGGATGCTTTGTAGGGAAATGGGCCCGCAAATTTATAGGCCAAGCCGCACCCTTGCGCGTCGATGCCTGTGCGCTCAGCACTTGTGTATTGCCCTCTCCGCCCTCGCAACATGCACGCCGCTTTTCCTTTGGTTATCTTCTTTTCCTCAGAGTCACATCCTCATTTATTTTGGATCCAACTCTGAGGGGGGACTTTTGTTGATGCTCATTTAATCACAAAATCTAAATATTGGAAAAGGGGATTATCTTAACTCAATGTGATTCAACCATTGGAAAAATATCAAAAATTGGAAAAGGAAGGAATAAGAAGAATGTTGCACAAGGGTCTCACAAGTGCTACTATGGTCGCGCAAGTACACTTGCGCACGGAAACGGTCGTGCAAGTACACTTGCGCGCCCTAAGTGATAACTGCCCGGGGTCTTCTCCAGCCTATAAATATACCCTGTGGGCCCCCCATTTTGGGGAGGGATTTTTTCCAAAAACTCATATTTGAGCTCCCGGTTCCCTAGTCTCTTCTCGAAGCTTCCGAAACACTTCAATTGTAATTTCCTCCCTAGAACGGAAGATCTAATGATGGGGAGGAAGGCCTAAGTGTTGAAACTCATCAACACTTGCGCCCCTGAGTGGCCAGCCTTTAAGGAAAATGTCCACACTTGCGCGCTGCCTAACTCCATCAATAGAACGTGTGTGACACTCTTCTAGAAGAACTAAAGATGATTCTAATTGCTTTAACCATGAGTTTCTCAAGTATTTCCCTACTGGTTAACCATCGCGCAAGTACCCATGTGTCGTGCAGGTATACCTGCGCGACCAGGACTTGCGTGCCCACGCAGTACCTGCGCGCCTACCAGAACTTGTGCGCCCCATGCCTTTTTGGATGCCCTTCTTGCCCATTTCACACCACTTAAGCCATTCCACCTCTCTTATTCAAGATTCAGTCTTCAAGAAACTCTTCAAATCCATTTTTGGCATGATTTCTTGACTTGACTTCATTATCTGAAAGGAATTCTGTGGAATACCTCTCAAAACCTAGTGATTTACACATCTTTATGTTCCTAAAGATTGGGATGTCATTCATTCAACCTCATCCTATAAGATGAGAGAACTCATTAACCTGGGACTCATTTTCAGGAGTAATCCCGAGTCATAATCACTATTCGGGGCCTCCTTTTCAGGAGTACGCCCCAGCCATAATTTCTGAATACGGGCATCCTCCTTAGGAGTAATCCCTAAGTCCTCATTAAATTGGACATCCTCCTCAGGAGTAAGCCCCAACCATAATTCTCTAAACCTGGGCCTCCTTTTCAGGAGTAAGCCCCAGTCTCAAATATGGGCATCCTCTTCAAGAGTAAGCCCCATGTCCCTTAATTTTTCAAGTCTCTTAACTAGGGCCTACTTTTTAGGAGTAAGCCCCAATCTTAATTCCTCTTAACCATTCCTAATTTACCTTTGATCTGGGATTCCTTCTCAGGAGTAAAACACAATCATAATTCCACTCCTAATTTGGGCCTCCTTTTCAGGTGTAAGGCCCATGTTAGAGTATTTAAATATCCATGAAGCACATATACCTTTATGGACCCTGTTCCTGGATTTCTTCCCTGATGTAAATCCTAATATTCATTTATTTGGGCAGTCATACAAACATAAGTCCAACATTATTTCTTATGATTGCATCTTTCATGGCACAATTGTCTGATTTTTACCAATACAACTTTTTTCTCACACCGAGCATGAATCACGTGAGCTTAGAGTGTAAAAGTGATTATGACATCCTTCTTTGAGCCATCAATCATAAACATCATTATCCCTTACTCGAACTACGTGGGTTCTGATTCCTTTTTTAAACAAAGGATATGTAGGTAGCCCATCTGCAGGTTCAATCCCAACTCTGAAATAATCCATGTCCTTCTGAATGACAATAAACTTCAAGTGCCCCATTGAGTGGCTTTAAAACCATCATGGTCATCATAATGACCTAGAGACCTCTATATAAATGTGTCAAAGGATTCCATTGACCAATAATCTCTAATAAATACAGATGATTCACTATCAATGAAGAACCTCGAATACATATAAAAGAGTTTCTAAATTTCCTACATATTTAATCATTGATTGTCAGATCTGAAGGAAAGCTCATTTTATACTTGGTAATGTAATAAGGATTCACAAACATAACTTAAATCTATAAAGAGAGTCCCGGAGTAGACAATAATTCCCCTAAAAATGTGTGATGAGTCCGACCTCCCATCCTCTCGACCAATGCATATTCTGAAGCCTCATAAGTCCAAAAACTAATGAGTGCATACCTTTGGAATGTAGGTCCAAATGGATATGGAATAATTGGATGATTCCAGTTCTACGAACAAACCTGTTAGAAACATATTAGAATGTTTGAACCTCCAATCAAGGAGGTCATCCCCAAATTCTGAGGGAAACAGGTGTTTCCTGATCTACTATGGGAAATAGGTGTGTACTGGTCCACTATATTTATTGTCTTAGTATTTCTCCCTGACATATTAATTTTTTTATATATTTATGTTGATGTCACAATTTTATGACATTAGCTTATGGTTAATGATTTATTTATGAGAAATTCTCACTGTTATGGTCTATGTTTTATAAAATGATAATGTATTTGCCATGAATCATATTTATGATCTATGAGAGGTTGGGTTTGAACATTATATTTTATGTTCCAGATCACATAACCATATTCTTATCTCATGTTTTCTTATGATCATGGATTGATATCTTATATGATTACCCTTATAGATCATCTAAGATCACTATTTACATATATTTCCTTCCCAAGGTGATGAATAATGGTTTATGTAGGGAATGACTAATAGGAGTAAAAGATGAGAAAATATTCGTGGGAGATATCAATGATCTTTCAAAAAATAAGAATATTTACATATCATCTCCAAATACTCTAAACCTTTATGGCTTTGGAGTGGATTATCTTGTCATTCATATAAAAAGTTGTAATATATATGTATGAAAACCATAGTCCATTATACTTTATTAACGATAATTTGATATGTTACAAAATATATAAGGAACAAGAAGATCTATGAAGGGTGATATTATAAACTCTTTGGAAGGAGAATTTGTTCATTAAATTTAGAAAATGTGAGTTCATGTTACAAAAAGTCACATTTTTGGGGAACATTGTAACAAATGATTAAATATTAGTGGATCTAGAAATGAGAAATGTCGAAGAGGAGTGTCCACATACTTCAACTATAATCAATATTAATAGTTTCCTTAGTGTAGTAGGATCATATAGTATGTTTTTGAAAAACATTTCATGGATTTATAATCTAGTAACTAAATTAACTCAGAGTTAGTTAATTTTATCTCGATAAAGGTGTGTGAATAATGCTTCCAATAATAATAGATGTGGTTGGTTAGTGAACCTATATTTTCCTTACCATCTAATGGGGTTGTATTATTCATTTATTGTGATTCATCTGTAAAGGGGATCAGATGTGTACTCATGTAACATGAAAAAGTTATTGCCTTTGCATCATGAAAGGAAAAGACTCCTAAATAGAATTTTCTAACCCATGATCTCGAGTTAAATGATGTTATTATTTCTCTAAAGATATGTAGACACTATCGTGATACGGAAAAGTGTGATATATACATATACCATCAATGTTTGATGTATATATTCACATAGAAGGAACTGAACATGAGATAATGGAGATGGTGGGTGATTCTTAAAGGCAATGATTTTTAAATTCATTCCCACCCTGAAAGAAAAAAAAGTTCAATGATGCATTTAGTAGGAAAGATATTTGTGTTCTTGAATAGATGAGGATTAAATGAGATCCATAAATCAAGTACCTATTGAGTTTGTAAATGGGAATCATATTAAAAGGGACATGATCAATCCTATCACAAATTATTTTCAACCAACATTACTAGAGAAGATCACAAAAGATCAAGGATATGATCCTTTGGTGAAAACTTATATAGACTCCATAAAAATTGGAAGTTTCCTAAATTCAATATTGATAATGAATGTGTACTGAAATTTGGTACAAGGATTTGTATCCCATCTATTCCAGATATAAATAAGGATCTTCGGGATGAAGCTCAAATATCTACATTCTCTATAAACCCAATAAGCACTAAAACTTTAAAGGACCATCATGATCATTATTGGTGGGATAATATGAAAATGGAGACAGATGATTACTCTAGAAGGTTCTTAGTGTTTCAACAAGTAAATTCTGAGAGGAAACATTCTAAATGGGTATTAGAACCCCTACCCATACTTATATATAAGTGGGGTAAAATCACTACGGACCTTTAAAATGGTCTTCTAAAGACACCCAAGGGTAGAAATTCTATGCGGGTAATAATAAAAAGGTTGAAAAATTCATCCAATATCATTTTCATAAGAGTGGATTTCTCTATGGAGATCTTAGATTGCAACTATATTCATGAAGTAGTGAGACTCCATAGAGTAACACTTTCTATTATTTCTGATTGATATCTAATAGTTACTAATTAATTAGAGAGGATCCATAAAAAGGATATGAATATAGAAGTAAGCCTAAGAAAAAATATTCCATCCTCAAACTGATGGGTAGTCTCAGAGGAATATTCAACTTTGTAAGATATGTTTTGAGCTAGATCACTTTATTTTCAAGGGAGTTATAATAAACACATTAAACTTATTTAGTTTTCCTTTAACACTAATTTCCATTAGAGTATTCAAATGTCACTATTTTATGATCTCTATAACAAATGTGTAGAACTCCAATATATTGGGATGAAGTTAGATAAGGGAAACTATTCGGACCAAAAATTGTGAATGAAATTACATAAAATATTCAATTGATTCAGAAAATCATCTAGGCTTCTCAAAGTTCAAAAACATTATTATACTGAAAAATAAATTAAAAACATAGTGATTTGAGTTACAAATAATAAATTTTTAATATATTACTGTGGAAGGAATTTATGATATTTTTTAAAAAGTAAAAAATGATTCATAGGTATATTAGTCCATTTTATATTTTGGATCATGTTGGAGTGGTTTCTTATCGATTAACACTACTTCAATGTCCTTATAATGTTGACGATGTCTTGCGCATGTACCTATTAGGAATGTATATGTCTGACCCATCATATGTACTTGATAATAATGGTGTGAATTCAGAAATTGAATTTTCATATGCATAGGAAATGATATATATTCTTGAAATAAGTCAACATGTGTTGAGGAATAATACAAAACACCTTGTGAAATACCTGTTGAGAAATCAACATGTTTTTAGAGGTTATTTGGGAACTATTGGAATCCTTGAAGAATAATTATCGTCACCTATTTTCATATTAGTTTGTAATGTGATAGTTTTTAGGGTGAAATTTCTTTAAGGGGGTAAACATATAATGACAAGAAAAAATTTATTCAGCTAATAAAGAAACTATTTCCTCTCTATCATTTTTTTATGTTTTACAATAAAAGCACATAAAAATAATTTTATATTTCATAATAAAACTAATCATAATAAGTTGATTTGGAATAATAAAACTAAGAATAGTAAATGGATATAAACAGGGAATAATATTAAATTCATTAAAACAAACTCTATGGGCTTAAATTCCTATAAGAAGATCACCCTTACTGTGAAGCTAATAAAAAGGAAAAGAAGTGTTATGAAAACCATAGACATCATAAAAGGATGTATAAGAACCTTTGTAAGTAATGTATTTACCGATAAATAGAGATTTATTATGAATTTAATGATAGATATGATCATTAGGCTTGAGTATCACTGGCCAATATGGCTGATATCCATTGATAACATTAATCAATAAAAAGGTTGGTCATTATTATTGTTGTTGGCGTAATAATGCGACTGTTGGGATTATTTTATTATTGTGTTTTTGGAAACTATATAAATATATTAATCCACTTTAATATTATATTTTAAATTAAATATATATTTTAAATTAAAAATATATGTTTTTTTATTTTCATGGATTTATCTTATAAAATACATTTATATGATAAAACAAACTAATGACGTCTTATGTAATATTTATAAAAACCATACAATTAATTATATCATAAAATATAATTAATTTTCAATAATTAAGTAATTTTTTTGAATGTTAAAATGAAAATATTAAGAGAATTGTTTTTATAAAATAAAAATCATTATTGGACTCAACATATTTAAATTATATTAAGGTGAATTTATGATAAATTTTAAAAAAAGTTGATTTTTGGGTTAAAAAGTGAAAATACTGTATTTATGAAATATGATAACTATAAATATATAATTAGAATACAATAATGATTTAAAAAATTTAAATCCTTATTCTTATTAAAAAATTTATTTATGGAACTACATAGTAAATAATGTGTTACTTTATGAAATACATGCATAGATTTTTTGAAACCCGTGATTTTAACCTTTCTAAAAACTATTTGTATGAGTTATACATGTATAATATTTAGAATTGATTTTATCAATTATATAAATTGAAATCATTAAAATTTATTAAATATTTTGAATTATAAGGTTCACATTAGGTAATAGTTATAATATCATTTATAGACATAAAAAAGTTACCATTGTAAAAAAGCAGTTACCATAGTATAAGAAAAATAATGTAATGGGTAAAATTTAAGTGGTAAAATCATAAAATATATAAAAACTACAACATCAAATGGATGGTTTATGTATTTCAATACATTAATAAAACATTAATATATTAACTGTAAAACAAATTGGTGTAATTAACGCCACCCAATAGTTCTTAGCCTTTAATATAATATAAGTATTATATAATCCCTTAAAAGAGACCCCTCCTCGGGTATAAATACCACCTTCCAACACCAAATATCCACTAAAAATACATTAGTCATGAATTTATAGTTATTTAACCTCCCAATGATTCCCTACAAAGTTAACCAAATGTCTTAAGGCCCCATAATCATGTCTTAGTAAGAAAATATTCAATAAGGGAACTCTCCTCTTCTTATTTTCCCTCTAAATACACTTTTATATATACCATGAAAATGTTAATAAATGTTCTTCTATTACACTTTTTATATTTCACTTACTTTAAAATTGTGTTTTATCATTATGAGACCTTCTTTACCTACAATTATTATATTTTCATTATACACAATTTATATCATCTTGTTGAAGAATTCATTTATTTATTTTCTATTTTCTACATGAGAAAATCTCGTATTATGAATACCTAAACCTATTGTGATATGATCCTTGTTCTCAACCAGATGAAAACACTGGGATTTTTTATCTTTTTCATTTACTGGGATAATTGATTTCAAAACTGAGCTTCAGAATAATGTTCTATGAGTTATAAGCTTTCAATGTGATTTTTTGTACCTGAAGTGTTTTCCAAGTGTCTCAAGGAATTTTAAGAGAGTCCAAATTAGTAAATTTAGGTTTTAAAGGACCTACAAAGGGAATATTCTTTATCTTAAACTGTGTATCCCATAGTAGGAAACCGTACGACCTTATGTCGGTGGGAAGAGGTTGTTGCATAGGCTATACACGGTTTACCATACCATTATCCTAGCCCATGAAATTGAAAACATGAGGTTGTACGTAAGCACTATTCACCACATAGGTTGCACATGGTTAGGCTATCCATGTGGGAAAAAATGCATGAGATTCTCTAGGTTCCGGGTAGAGGGCACCTAATTGGCACACGATTTTCTAAAATTTGAGGCCTAAAACTTGAATGATCACCCATTTTACAAATTGAACAAAATTAAATTAAATTAAATTTAAATCGCAATGTATCATATCCCCCACTACCTCACTACGCACCCCTTGGGATCTCCTTTTATCCTCGTGTGTTACCCCCTCCATGACCTCCTCTGGTGCATCATCTTCCACCAGATTTCGTTAGGATTTCTATTCCAATCATCATGGTAAATACTTCTTCACCCCTCTCTTTCATTCATTGTTCAATTTTGGTCTCCGTATCAACATGTGAGTTATGAAAAACACAAGGTCAAGGGGTAAAGCATTGTTTTTTTGTTTCTTATGGTGTTAGGATCTGAGGTTTGTCTCTTGAGACTTCTTTATGCATGTTTTGATGTTATCTTCCGAATACAATGACTTGTGGGTTGATTATGGTTTCCATCACCATCCTAGGGAAGGGTGTACACTAGATTATTGGTTAAAAACATTTCTTTTTTTCCTTTCTATGATTTAGAGTCCCAAATATTTTTTTATAGTGAGTTTTTATCATCCTTGAAGGCATTCTCTCTTATACATATGTATGTATATATATATATATATATATATATATATTTTTCATGCCCAAATTTCCTAATGAAATGGGGAATACATGCATTGGGTAATGATATATATATATATATATGAATTTATGTGTGTGAAAGTATAGAGTACTTTTGATTTTTCGCTTGTAAAACTGTCAAGTGCCAAAGTGTTTGTCTTGGCTTTGGTCTAGTTCCTGGGGTGGGTACCATTAGTTTTCTATTTAAACTATTAAATTCATTAATTAAATACTTATCAAAACCTTATGTTATTTTAATTAATACAACATGGATTTTAGAATAAATATTTCCTTGGTAAATTGAATGAAATGATAAATATGAAAAAATGTTTCTTTAAGAGTAATGTCATGTTTTAATAATAAAACCCATCAAAAGGAGGTACAATGTCCTCAAGGTAAAATATAATGATAATGATTTTATTATTTCTATATTTATTACCTTGGATCATCATTTATACCATGAAGTTATGTTTAGTATATAACATGTTGAGACATGGGAATTTTTGAGGTAATGAGATGAGTTTCCGAATTTCACTATAAATTTTCTTGTAACCATTTCATCTTGTTAGTTTATACATTGGCAACCTAAAAATTGGTCATTTTGGATTAATGGATCAAAATACAGTGTAACTCATTTACCTAATGTTTTGGTTAAGGTAACTGTAATTGTTGGAATGGATCATTCAATATGGTAGCATTCTTTTTTGGTAATGAACATGACCCATTCCGTTGGAACTAGGACCTTGAATAAATTTTCCATGCATATGAAAATTTATCTATATGAACAGGACTAGGAGGGATTACATCAAATGGAATGCCTTGATTGAATTATTTATTCATAATGAATTTCTTTCCCATTATTAAATGGTTCAAATAAAATGGATAACGAATGGAATTCAACTTTCCTATTGAGATTCCTAAGAGGCAGTGCGTTATCCATTATACTATAATTGTAAATGTTGGTTTTATGAATGTGATAAAACCCTTATATGGGTTTGATAAATAGAATTAATGGGTGGTCTCATCTCATGTAGTAATTGGTGTATGAATTTGACCAATACCATCATAATGTTTTGATATAAATTCTTTAGATGTGTTGCCTTAAGTATAAATGTGATCCTGTATAATTATTTATGAAGAAAATGAGATAATGAGATGCAAGAGTTTTTAATGATTCATGAATAATATATCCTTAATGATTTCTTCATATAGACAGATGGATCTAGTGGATGGGACATGATAGACCCCCTAGTGATGGATGCCTTTAGGTACATCCAGATTCTTCCCGCATCTGAATCCAGGGGACACTACTACAAAAATGGGCAAGGGAAGCGCCACCTTATATCAGCGCTATGCAAAAAATGCTAATAAATAATACATGTATCAGTGCTAAAATTTTAGCAACTATAAAGGGTAACCTGTATCAGCGCTATGAAAGCGGTGATAAAGGGACACTTTTTCAGCTCAAAAAAATCACTGATAAAGGGTACCTTTATCAGCTCTAAAATTTTAGTGCTGATAAATGAAGGCTTTATCGGCGCTTTTTTAGCCCTGATAAAGGGTCTCTTTATCACGGCTAAAAAAACACTCATAAAGCCTTCCTTTATCAATGCTAAAAATTTAGAGCTGGTAAAACTGTAGTAACATATTTTATAAAATCAGTCGCACAGCGTCTTCTGTTTATGGTTCCCTAAAGCTCTCGCGGTATTGTACCCCTGTGGAACCTCCCCACCCCATGATATATGCGTTTCCGGACCTCTTCCACCCCTAATTGTCACGTTTCCAGACCACTTCTGTTATCCATTCTTCTTATCCTCCCCCTCGAACCCCTTCAACGGATCCTCCTCCCCGCAAAACCTATTTCTCCTCCTCTCCACTCAACCCTACTTCACGCGAACCGTACTTCTATATTTCTCAATGGTTGGTGGATCATCCCATTAACGTCACCCTATGGAGGTCACGCCTTCCCCTTCCGATGTATGGGTGAAGGTTCCCTACTTCTCCTCCTCTATGGTGAATTTATTTTATCTTCTTCTTGATTCCCTTCTTGAAGTTTTTTCTTTAGGAAGGATGTGAAATCGAATCTGATTCGGTTTTTGTGTTTTTTTGTTATGGTTTTAATGGTTAATGTTCATACATTGGACTTTTGATTACCATCCTATTGTTAAGTCATGTATTATTTGACTGTTCTTCTCATTCTTATGAAATATTTATTAAATCCTTAGTATAGGTTGGGGGCATGAAATTTCACTTTCTTTATTATGTGTAAATTGTGGTATTATCATGTTATTTTGTTTCCATTGGATGGATAGTAATGATTAACCTAAATAATATAATGAATTACATGAAAGGAAATGAAATTGAAGAGGGAGTTTTTCATGTGATTTACGAAGTTCCATAATATTTCATATATATTTATAGATTTATTGGTGTTGTTGCTAAGTTATTTATTCTTTATGTTGTGAACAAAATTTCTTACAACTAATAATATGTTATAACCACCATTCATTTTTTTCTAGTCACTTAATGTAGGTAATGAATTTGTTGAATGGAAATCTATAATTAAAGTGTTATATTTAAACTATAAATTCTACTTTAATATGATAGTGTTTAAGGGTAGTTATTAGTGTGAATTTCTTATATTTTTTCCCTATCAAGATTCTATGTATGGGGTATTTATCACTATGATTATAAGGGTGATGGTTGATTTATGTGGTTGGGAGCATGTGGTGTGGTAATATTTCAGTAGTGATGGATGGATTATTTTGTGGTTATGATAGTAATGATAGGGCTATTTAGGAAGAAAATAAGTGGGTTTATGGATTTTAGAATGAATTTAGTTGAATTTTATGTCATGAAAATGTAGTTGTTATTGGGTGGTGTTATAGTTTACTTTTTGCATGGAATATGGTTGGAATAAAT
Source organism: Viscum album (assembly GCA_963277665.1). Taxonomy (NCBI): domain Eukaryota; kingdom Viridiplantae; phylum Streptophyta; class Magnoliopsida; order Santalales; family Viscaceae; genus Viscum; species Viscum album. Next base: position 477,241,076 of record OY728128.1, read on the forward strand.
GAAAATAGTAAAGGGTGATGTGTTGGAAATGATAAATGATGGTTTGTTAAATTATTAATGATAATGATTGGAATAATTATGTTTAATAAAGGGTTAATGATAGAATAAATTTTATTAATGATTAATGAATGGATTATAATGTGTAGTGATTTAATGATTGGTTTTACATTAAAATGGTGAACAATTGAAATGTATATGGTAATAAAAATCCATGAAATTATAATGTTAAATGAAATTAGAATTTGGTAGTGTTTATATGGATGCATATGTGATTTGTTGGGGATTATTTGTGGAATTATAATGGGAGTGGTTATAAGTGGGTGGTAGTGACAAGGAAATGGTTGATGAGGGTGTTTTTAGTGTTAGTTTGGTGTAAACCCTTAGGAAAGATTTATATGTGACTATATACTTATTATATTTTCTTATGATTTCTTACACACTGCCACTTGAGTCGATTAACTCGATTGAAATCCATTTGGGTACATTGGTTCTGAGTGTTTTTTTTCAGTATCTTGGTTATAGAGGGAACACATATGGAACCACTCCCTCTTCCCTTCTCCCCATTCACACTTAGTATGAATTGTAATGTCTCATAGTGGGTGTATATATACTACCTATAACGATTTTTGGTTTTGGTTTATATATATTCTTGTTGACATGATTATGTGTATTTGGTTTGAATACATAGTGGGGGATGTGCATTGTAGGAGGAGAGTATGATGTTTATGTCATTCGTGTCCACGATATCATACTGTGATGAGGATATGATGTGTGGTTGTGATGTGGATATGGTTTTTTATGTGTTTGTGACATGTGTATGTGTGGATATATGGTTATAAGATTATATAGATGTGGTTGAAGCCTAAGAAATATTCCATTAGAGTGTGAGAATGACCAGATTAGTGGGGAAGTGGAATGTGGGGTAATTTATTAATATATATTCTTTTGATATTACACTTAAGATAGATATTGGAATTAGAAACTCATGATAATTTAATGGGATGATAGGTCAATAATATTTGTAAAAATATTCATATGGAATAACATGGGAGACCATCTATGACACAAGTGATTATCCCTCTGTGATTTGATTTAAGTAACTTGAGCTTACCAAAAATATTAGGCATGATGATATTGAATGTATGGAAGAGATCTAGGAGTGGTAGATTTATAATTCTTGATTAATTTTTGTTTGGACTAGGGTGATTTGAGGAAACTATAATGAATATAATGTAATTATATTTAATAAATTTCATATTGTAGAGATTTTGATAATCCTTTCTTTACTTATAGTGTTGCCTAATAGTTTTCATCCATATGTATTTGAGGATAGTGAGGTATAAAACGATGGACTTGTTGACCATAGAAGGGTTGACCCGATAGAGGATGATGAGCCATGGAGGATGATCTCATGTGAGTTATACCATCTATGACACAAGTGAATATCCCCATGAACCCCTTTGTGTTTGGAAACTGTTTTGATTTTGATGGGGGGTCTATCATGGTTTTGTTGATTTCCAAATCTTTATTGGAAATGGTTATGCTCTATTAATATCTATTTTTATAAGGAAGTGGTTTTCTTCTACTGTATTTGGAAGTCCTGTTTTCTGTATTTGAACCATAAATACAAATATTTGAGATTCAAATAGGATGGATATGAATAAATATTGGATGGATGTTAATGGTTTGACAATAGAGTATGAGAACAGAGTAAAATATTTCATCATGTTTGAAAAGGATCACGCAAAGGACCATTCTCAAAAACATTGTCCGTGTTTACATTGTTGTTATTCTAGACTACTTACTCTAGAAGAGTTGGAAGAAAATTTGTTATGTCATAAAATTTATCGGAGTTATAAATGTTGAAACAAACACAGATAAAAAGTGAATTTAGCTACTGGTTGGGATAAAAATGTGTTTTATCAATCATCAGATATGAATACAAATATGGATAATGATGAAGAACGTATGGAGGATGTGATTACAGATGTCAATGATGATGAATATCTTATTGATGAAATGAAAAAGGCAATTGAAGATGAACTCTGTGATTTCCCAAAATTGTTTGAGAATTTAAAGAGTTGTGCAAATACGCCATTTTATGATGGTTGCACAAAATATACAGCATTTTCAACTGTACTGATGTTGTATAAATTGAAAGCATGAAACATATGGAGTGATGAAATTTTTACGAGACTACTTTCCCTCTTGAATGTCATGATCCCAGAAGATAATGATCTCCCAAGCTGGATATATGAATCAAAATGAATGATACGCTTGATGGGAATGATTTATGAAAAAATACACTCCCGCCCGAAAGACTGTATATTGTTTCTCAAGGAGAAAAAATCACTTTCAGAATGACCAATGTGTGGTGCTTCTCGATACAAGAAAGTTGAATCCAATTCTAAGAATGTTGTATGGCACTTTCCAATCATTCCAAGGTGTATGCGTCTATATGGAAGTGAAGAAACTGCAAGACAATTGTCGTGGCATGTAGATAAAAGAAATAAAGATGGGAAATTAAGTCATCTGGCTGACTCTCCTCAATGGATGAAAATTGATCATGAGTATCCAGAATTTTGAAAAGAGCCGAGAAACCTTCGTCTTGCATTTTCTACAGATGCAGTGAATCCTTTTTTGTTTTCAGACCAACACTCATAGTAAATCGCATGTTATGTTGGTAAATTATAACTTTCCACCCTGGTTAGGCATGCAGCGTGAATTTATCATTTTATCTATGATTATATTAGGACCAAAACAACCAGGTAATTATATTGATGTTTATCTTTCTCCTTTGATCGAGGATTTCAAGTTTTTGTGGGATTCATGTGTTATGTTGTATGATGCTTATAATAGTGAATACTTCAAGTTGATAGCAATGTTTTTTGGGACATTAAATGATTTCCTTGCTTATGAATATGTGTTAGGACATAGTATTAATGGAACTCTAGGGTGTCCCGTGGGTGAAGAAGATACAGAATCAATTTGGTTCAAACATTCATCGAAATATGTGTATATCGTACATCATAGATTTCTACCTCATCAGCATAAGTACCGATCTTGGATGACATCATTCAATGTTAGTTCATAACAATTCACAACCCCATCTCTAAAAACAATTGATCACCTGTTTGTGAAAGTAAAAGATTTGAACACTATTTTTGATAATCCATTTTCCCAAAACCTTATGAAAATCGGTTGGAAAGAGAGATCTGTTTTTTAATTACCATAATGGAATTGTTTGTACATCATAAATTTTCTTGATGTGATACATGTGGAAAAAATCTATGTGACAGTGTTATCATAATGTTTCTCAATGCCTCTGGAAAAACAAATGATGGAATTAAGGAATGGTTGGACATGGTTGACATGGGAATATAGGAATAGTTGGCTCCCGTGAAGGGTGAAAATCGAATGTTTCTTCCTCCAACTGCTTACACTCTTTCTAGGGAGGAGAGAAATTAGTTTTGAATCTTCTTCAATGAAGTAAAGGATTTGGAGGGGTATTCATCAAATATCAAGAACATTGTGTCAATGAATGATTTGACGTTAAAAGGGTTGAAATCACATAACTGCCATATTTTGATGCAATATCTTATTCCTATATCTTTACGCTGAATTTTTTCCCAAGAATGTTCTTCATACGTTAACCAAATTATTTTATTTTTCAAATATATATGTATCAATGTCTTAGACCCAGCGAAATTTCCAGCTATGGAAAAAAGAAATTGTCATCATATTATGTAAATTAGAAATTTTCTTCCCTCAAACATTCTTTGATATGATGGTTCATTTGATGATTCACTTGGTGAGAGAGATTCGAAATTGTGGTCATGTGCACTATAGTTGGATGTACCCAGTTAAAATGTAACACCCCAAGATTTTATGAGATATATTATTTTTAATTTCATTGATTTCTTCTATTTTACAATACACCAAGATTATCTTGTACTACACACAACATAGTATCAGCTTGCAGTATACACAACACTATTCTTGGCTCATGTTACACCAAATTTCAGGTTCGTTTTGTAGAAATTATTATAAGAAACATTATGTATTGATTATTTTTAATGTATAAATTAAATATGTTTTTATTATGTAATATTCAACACCAAAGGGAGCTTTCACTATACGCTGCCCGGACATGGCCTCCATTACACGCAATCATGACCATCCTTGATAGAGTGTGTAGTACGCAATACCGGGATTCACTAAACAACGATATATTGTTATTATAAACTAGATATTATGAATATTATTATCTAAATATTTAATTTTATAAAATTATAATTTATCTTACACATTTCATATAACATGGTATGAGAAGAAAATAAATTTTTCGGGTGAAATATGTATTTTTAAAAAAATACAGTTTTGTCTCCTTTTGATGGTGCACCCACATTAAATATAGTTTTGACACATATATAATTTAACTTCAACAAAATAAAAATATTCATTGAAATAAGGATAAAAAATTTACTTTGGATACATTTTTAATATTTTTCTGTTAACTTTCACATTTTGATTAATAGTAAAAACACGCTAAATTTTACTTAAAAAAAGATTTTTCATCAGGATAATTTATATGGTTAAATTATAATAGTAAATTGTTTTAAAGTATAAATAGAATATATTTTTACCATTTAATATAATTTTTGTCATTAGAATTAATTTTACATTGAATTCATGGGTAAAAATATTTCATTCTTTGACAATGTTTTAACTTTTAAAACTCGTTTTCTTAACAACATGATTAATTTTAAATTAATTACTGCAACATCCATGTTTTGAATTTTTAAAAATGGTTTCCATATTTGGATTAAGTGGTTCCAAATTATGTTAATAGGTTACTTTTATTTTTTTGATGTTATGAATAGTAACTACGGTAATTTTTTTTACTACAGTAAAAGGTAAATCGAGTAATTAAGGGTAAAAATAAGATTATAAAATAACCCTAAGTCCTTCAAAAAATCCATTTGATGATTAAAAGAAGACCCATATCAGGTAAGGGTCTGAATAGATTCATTTCATAGAATTATGATCATGAAAATGATATAATTATTTTTAAAACGAATGAAAGTGACAACATGTCACTCTCTTATATCTTATAAGTGTATTAATTTTAATTTAGTGATAAACCATATAAAACATCAAATATAAATAGTCTCTAGAAAGATAATAATATTATATAAATCATGTGAATTTATTTATTATGTTGAAGAAATAAATTATTATTATTAATGATGACACAATAGTGATGTAGATATTACCTTATTGATTGAAATATCAAATAAACGGTTTTAAAAATATTGAAATAAATTTTATATGAACTAATTAATGTTCTCCACAAATTTTCTAGATGAATATGAAATGTTATCAGTCTATTAAATATTTTGGTTTGAATATATCCTCTGTTCGGATTTTATTTAAATTCAAATAAATGAATTCTGTCAAAATTGACACTATTGTTATTTAATAAAAATAACATATTATAAAATTGTTTAAAATTCACAGAAATATTTAAAAATTATAAATTTAAATTTATAGGGTCTATAATTTCATAAAGTATCAAATTATTTAAAATTCACAAAACACAAGTAATTATTTATAACAATTTAAAATTTAGTATATTATTACTACAAATAAAATTAAAAACATTAAATTAAGATAAATAAAGTTGATCAGGTTTAAAATTATTTACCAACACGCCTAAATTTTATTGGTTGATTAGATTACAACCCTATATCATCTAATATTCATATTTGAGTCAATTTTAGATGTTTTTAAGTTATGTTTTAATTTATTATAAATTAATATTTCTTATGTTTCCAAAGGTTCCCCTCTCCTCCCTTATAAAATGGAACCTCCTCCCTCTCCACCTCACACCATTTTGAGCCTTCAAGATCCGAAAAACCCTAACAACTTCTCTTATACACATCCCTATAAACATTCTAGAGGTCCTGGTCTTCTTCAAAGAACAACTTTAGTGCCCTAAGAGAAGGTTTAGAAGAGGAGCATCGAAGAAGAGGTAATATCATTTACCGATTCATTCAAATTCATTTCTTCTTCTACTTATTATTATTTTTTTTCATAATAAATTAATAACATAATTATAAATCATATTATAATATGTTATTATATATATGAAACAAACTTATTTCACCTTCTATCCATCCTATAGAAAATGAAATCACTGTGCGTGCGTACGTACGAAATACCTTCTCCACGTCGTGGTGTAATCTGTTTCCACCACCACATTACTTCGATGGGAATAATGGTGTAAAGATTAAATATATATGATTATTATAACATGAAACTAATTCTTAGATAATCTATCATCTTATCCAATACCATTTAATAATTATGGGAACGATATCATCGCTCGGGCGTACATACAGATTACTGTCTCCACGACGCGATGAGATTAATTCTCCATGATAACCATTCAAGAATGATTATAAAGTACATATATAACAAATAATCATGAAATATATGAAATAATAATGCTACTATATATATATATGTCATCTACTTACTTCTATTCAATTCAATAAGGAAATGAAAACAGCGTTCATGCGTAGGTACAATCTACCATCTCCATGGACGATGTATTTTATTTCATTTATCTATATATTATATATATATAATGAATATATATGTTATATAAATCATTTTTTTTAATTTATGGAATTATTTAAATAATGATATTAGTAATCATAATATCAAGAACAACAAGTCCAAACACGTACGATAAATGAAATGATTTTACCCAAAACGCGACATTAACATGGAAGGGAAAATGAGCGGATAATATAAAGTCATAAGTGAATCATATATGATATCATAAATATAATTATGGTTCTTTTAAAAGTTAATAATATGTTTAAACCCACTATACAGGAATCTCGAACACATACGTAAGAAATTGGACACAAGGTAAGGGATAATTTTGCAATCTCATTTTTATCCGGCATTGCATATACGTAAGTATTTACTGGGGTTATATTATTCATCAATGTCCATAAAATATTTTTCATTAAGTGTTTAATATTCATCCATTTACGTTTAAGGTCATGTTTACCCATCTTTGTCTTTTACTTTGTGTTATGGAAGGAATCTTTCTTTTATTTACCATATGATGAACATTTTGACTTTTCCGACATTAGTACGAGGAGAATGTTTCTTTATCGTATACGGCATGAACAGATTTTTAAGGTTTCATAAAACCTATTTTTCATGAATATTGAAATAAAAATTTTCATGGTAATTTTAAATAAAATCATTATCTTTTAAAATTGTGTGGCATTTTGTGAAAATAAAATGATTTTGAAGAAGAAAAAATATTTTCCTCAAGAATTCATTTCAAGTATTTTTTTCAAAACTATTTTCCATATAAGATGAAATTATTTAGCTTGTTTATATTTCAAGTATAATTTCTCAATTATTTACATGGTTTTATTTTTAATATGATGAAATGATTTCCAATTTTTATAGAAGGATTATGTCACGATGAGATGATGTTTATGAAACCCATTTAATTCCTTCGGTTATAATGAATGATTTATGTTTATTTTGTGGTACAAGTAAGAATGATTTCATTATGAGATGGGTGGGAACTATATATCACTCCAATTCATTGGGTAAAGATTAATATCTCATGATATAGACATGGCTGGAATGGATGGTTAATCGGGTTCAGCGATAAAGGACTAGAATGAGGAGTGAACTCGATTCAGTAAGAAACTTTGTCCACTATGATGGTCTTGGAAGAAATGCCTTGGATACTATGGAAATCATATCATGGGATTAATGGTTTTCCACAATTAAATGTTTTATTCCCATTCTTTTTTATCATGATTAATGTATCTTTATGATCTATGCCTTATATACTGCCATGATTTATTTCTTAAGATTTTGATGTTTAAACATTATGTTCATGTTTTTAAAAAGTTAAAATGTATATGATTTGTTTTATTTTATCCATGATTACCCTTTCTGATCATTTGAGCTCACCCTTTATATGTTTTCTTTTCCCCAGGATTTAATGAAAGCTTTTAGGGAAGAAAACAAAAGGGGATGATCTTTATGGGAGATGTTGAAGATCATTCACCGTGATAAGAATTTTTTGTTCCATGTTTCAAAGAAACTAAAATATTACGACCTTTGAGTGTTGGTTATTGTTATGTATTAATTATTCCACAAAAGTAATGTAATTTCCATGTACCTCAAGCTTGGTTCACTACAGTTGGTATCAGATGAATGGTTTGGTCAACGTTTGGAAACTAGGATGTAAACAATTTAGCGAGATCCCTAGAGATATTTATAAGGTATGTCTAGGGATGTCCCTAAGGTCAACTATATGTATAGGTTATAGTAGTATAATTATGGTAATGATATGAGAATTAATCCTAAGATTTTTTATATTGAAGGTACTACCCCTTTATTATGTTGTTTTCCTAGAATGATTTTTTTCTATTACACTAATATTTTTGGGTTTTAGGTAATGGATGGAACCCGAAGGAACCGTGTTGATCAATGTAATGGACAATTCAATGATTTTCCTCTTGAAAAAACCAATGTTATGGGATATGGAGTGAAAAATCTTATTTCTATAATTACACAAGCTATGAATCATTCCGGACTTCTAAATGAGCAGAGAAGTGAACAACATTCTATTGAGTCCTTCATGAGGCAACATCCACCTTCTTTCAGTGGGTCTTCTGAACAACTTGTTTCTGAACAATGGATTAGTACCATTGAAAAGATATTTTCCATACTTCAATGTTCAGAACATGAAGAATTCATTTTGGATGTTACCCTTTAGAAGGTGAAGTAGACCAGTGGTGGACTCTAATTAAGAATACAAGGCCCCAAGATGAAATTGAATCTATGGGATGGGACGAGTTAAAGAATAAGTGTTTTAATAAGTAATTCCCTCATATTCTTCGAAAAAATATAGAAAAGAAGTTCCTTGAGCTTAATCAAAAGGATGATGAGTCTATTGGTATATTGGAGGCGAATTTTACAAGGCTTCCAAGTTATGCATCTGGCTTTATCATCCAACCTGAAAGTAAAGTTGATTGATTCTTCCATGGATTAAAAACAAGTCTTTGAAGGGAATTAGCTAAAGAGACATAATTAGTTATGAAGAAATTGTGTGTTGTTCTACCAAGGAAGAACTAGAAGTTGGTGTTACATATCCATCTCATGGTATTTACGAGAAACAAAATATGGAGTTCACGGAAAATTCACAAAATGGTGGTGAAAAGAAGATGAATGTTTGTTTATGCTCAATGTGTGGAAAGAAGCAAGGTGGAGATTGTATTAAAGGGAAAAGTAAATGTTTTATGTGTGGAAAATAAGGTCATCAAGTAGCTGTGTGTTGATGTAATGGAAAAAATGTAGCTAATGATGTGAATAGAGAAAAGACTACAGAGAACGCACAACCAACACTTCAATTCTACATGTGCAAGGAAATGGGGAATTATGCTAACCAATGCCCTAATCCAAGGGTTAATGATGATCAACATCATCAACCTCTTAAGAAAAAGGATAAAGGGATGTCACATGCGATCACTATTGGCGATGTTGAGTATGACCATGATGTAGTTAAATGATTATGTGTTTATGTAATGAGATTCGAAAATAAAGTTGTGGAATCTCATTTATAGTTTCGTAGAATATTGGAATATCTATGTATTGGTATTCAAAAATTAAATGGTACTAGTAACCATGAAAACTGATTGAAATATTTTTGGAAAGCAGATGATATGCTCATAATGAAGGGATAAGGAGAAAATGAAATGTTTGATAGTATTAATGAGCTCATGAATGATATAAGGACAATGATATATCATGGTTTGAATATATATAAATTTTTGGATTTTGGTATGTGGAAAGAGTTATCTTTTGATAGCATTCATGTTTTCACAAATGTTCAATGGGTATTCATTTTTCAAGAGAATACATGATTATGGTATTCACATGTTTGGAATGTGACCAACAAGATATATCTTATGATATATGGGGGATAAATGATGGTACTCACATGCTTGTTAGGTGTCCTTTCATGTAATCAATTTCTTTATACTATGATATTGGACAGATGTATTTTGGATATGCCAAAATATTGGAATGGATTATGTTGGACATCAGATAATATTATTTATGGATTGAACTTTTTTTTGATAGTATTTCTGGAATGTTATAATAGTGTACTTTTAGAAAAAGGACAACCTTCAGGGTGGGTGACAACCCGTCACGTTAGACAAGATTATGAGAATCGAACCCACAACCGAAGTGCGAGAGGCTTATATTTCCTACCATTGGCCTACATGAATTCCATGGATAGTAGAAACTAGTTTTTTAAGCATGATGATAGATGAAGTATAAGTCTATTTTTGGAACCATATACGATTAATCACAACATAGATGGACTAATGTATATAACCTTTGCTAACCTTGTGTTTGAGATAGATGGAATGACCTATCATTCTATCGCATTATCTGCTAACACTTCGCAAAAGACATATTCAACTTCATTTCATTAAGTGATAAGTGGAAATTGTTCAAGTCACGAGCAACAGTAATATTTTCCAAAATCAAGTAATTATTTCTTTTACTTCAAAAATTCTTCAACATTTGGGAAATAATCTTGAAAACCAACAATATTGTCCTATTGTCGTCATATCTGATGAATCAAATGGTACCGTAGATCATCACAAATTTATGGCATTGTGATTGATGGATTTTTCATATCTATGTCCTATGCCACTCTTCATCAGAAGTTGATGGTTATATTTCTCTTCCATATCCATATTTCCACCTATGATCTCCTATTTGGTAACCCAGTGATGAGTTAATTTGGGAAACATTTAAGTTTTTTTACTTCACATTTTAAAATTATGTTTTAGTATTCCTTTTTACGATGTGGGTTTCTACGAAAAAAACTTTCAAGTAGTAAACAATTTATAACCCCTGATGAATTTTGAGGGCGAAATTCATTTTAAGTGGGGGTAGAATATAACACCCAGAGTTTTTATAAGATATATTCTTTTAAATTTCATTTATTTCTTCTATTGTACACTACACCAAGATTATCATGTACTATACTCAACACTGTATTATCTTGGAGTATACACAACACTATTCATGGCTCGTGTTACACCCAATTTCATATTCATTTTGTATATATTATTATATGAATCATTATGTATATATTTTGTTTAATGTATAAATGAAATAATATTTGATTATGTTATACACAATGAAAAAAATATATTTCACTACATGCATCCCTGACTTGGCCTCCATTACATGCAATCACAACCTTCCTTGATAGCGTGTGGAGTACGCAATAATGGGTTTCACTAAACAATGATATATGTTTGTTATTAATTATCCATTATAAATAGTATTAACTAAAATTTTAATTTTAGGAAATTATAATTTATCTTACACATTTTATAGAACATGGTATGAGAACAAAATAAATTGTTTGGGTAAAATATGTATTTTTTAAAATAGGCAGTTGTGTCGCCTTTTGATAGTGCACCCACTTTAAATATAGTGTTTGACAGGTTTATATGTTAAATAAGACAAAATAGACTTTTTTATTTCAATATGTATATAAAAATTTACTTTGGATAAATTTTTTATATTTCTCTCTTAACTATCATATTTGGATGAATAGTAAAAACACACTAAATTTTACTTAAAAACAACTGTTTTCATCCAGATAATTTATATGGGTAAATTATAATAGTAAATTGTTTTAAAGTATAAATAAAATATATTTTTACCATTTAATATAATTTATGTCATTAGAATTAATTTTACATTGAATTCATTGGTAAAAAAATTCAATCTTTGACAATGTTCTAACTTTTAAAACCTGTTTTCTTAATAACGATATTAATATTAAATTAATTTATCCAACACCGGTGTTTTTAATTTTAAAAAATTGATTCCACATTTGGAATAAGTGGGTCAAAATTATGTTAATATATTACTTTTATTTTTTGGATGTGATAAATATTAACTACGGTAATTTTTATTTAATACAGTTAAAGGTAAATCGAGTAATTAAGGGTAAAAATAAGATTATAAAATTACCCTAAGAAATTACAAAATTCTATTGGATGATTAAAAGTCATATCATATCACATAAAGGTCATAATAGATTCATGTCATGGTCTTTGGACCATGAAAATGATATAATTATTATTAAAACCAAAGAAAGTGACAACATGTCACTCTCTTATATATTATAAGTGTATTATTTTTAATTTAGTGATAAAATGCATAAAACATAAAATAAAAATATTCTAAAAAAATATAATATTATTATCTACATTATGAAAAATTATTTAGAATTTATAGGAATTAAATAATTATCATTAATGATGACACAACAGTGACGTAGAAATTACCTTATTTATTGAAATAACAAATAAATGGTATGATAAATATTAAAATAAATAATATATGAACTAATTAATGTTCTCCACAAATTTCCTAGATGAATATGACATGTTGGGAGTCTATTAAAGATATTGTTTCAAATATATCCTATGTGTGGAATTTATTTAAATTCAAATAATTTAATAGTGTCAAAATTGACACTATTGTTATTTTATAAAAATAACATATTATAGAATTTTTTAAAATCACAAAAATATTTAAAAAATATAAATTGAAATTTATATGGTCTAAAATTTCATAAAGTATCCAAATACGGAAAATTCACAACCCATAGGTAATTATATATATCAATTTAAAATTTAGAATATTATTACTACAAATAAAATTAAATAGAATAAATAAAGATAAATCAAGTTGATAAGGTTTAAAATAATTTCCCAACGTGAATAAATTTTATTGGTTGATTATATTACAACCCTATATCATCTAATATTCGGATTTGAGTGAATTTTTGAGGTTTTAAAGTGGGGATTGAATTTATTATAAATTAATATTTCTTATTTTTCCAAAGGTTCCCCTCTCCTCCCTTATAAAAAGGATCCTCCTCCCTCTCCTCCTAAAACCATTTTGAGCCTTCAAGATCGGTCAACCCCTGAAAATTTATCATATACACTTCCATAGAAACATACTAGTGGTCTTTTTATTCTTCAAATACCAACATTAGTTCCCTAAGAGGAGGTTTAGAAGAGACGTGTCGAAGAAGATGTAATATCATTTACCGATTCTTTCAAATTCATTTCTTCTTCTACATCGACTTATTTTGTTTTTTCGTAATAAAGATAAAAAATCTGTATCACTCATATACTGGTATATTATTATAAATATCAAACATCCTTATTTCACCTTCTATCCATCCTATGGAAAATGAAATCACCGCACGTGTGTACGTACAGAATACCGTCTCCACGCCCACCACCACCATACTTGGATGGGTATAATGGTGTAAAGAATAAATATATATGATTATAATAAAATGATACTAATTATGATATATTCTATAATCCTCTCCAATACCATTTAACAATTATGGGAATGATATCATCGCTCGTGCGTATATACAGATTACCGTCTCCACAATGCGATGAGATTCATTTTCCATGTTAACCATTCAAAAATGATTATAATGTATATATATAATAAATAATCATGAAACATATGACATAATAATGCTACTGGATATATATATATATATATATATATATATATATATATATATATATATCACCTACTTACTTCCATTCAATTCAATAAGGAAATGATAAAAGCGTTCATGCGTACGTATGGTCTACCATCTCCATGGACGCTGTATTTCATTTCATTTATCGATATTATATATATATATATATATATATTAATATACTGAATATATATATATATATAATTCATTTTTTTAAATTCTTGATTTTAGTAAATAATGATATAATAAATAATAATATCAATAACAACAAGTCCAAACACATACGATAAATGAAACGATTTTACCCAAAACGCAGCATTAACATGGAATTGACAAATGAATGGATAATATAAAGTCAGAAGTGAATAATATAGGATATCATAATTATTATTATGGTTCTTATACAAGTTAATAATATGTTTAAACCCACTATATTGGATTCTCGGACAGATACAGATGAAATTGGACATAAGGTAAGGGATAATTTTTCAATCTCATTTTTATTCGAGATTGCATATACGTAAGTATTCGCTGGGGTTATATGATTCATCCATGTCCTTAAAATGTTTTTCATAAAGTGTTCTATATTATTCCTTGTATGTTTAAAGTCATTTTTACCCATCTTTTACTTTTACTTTGTGTTATGGAATGAATCTTTCTTTTATTTTTCATATGAGAAACATTTTGACTTTTCCGACAAAAGTACGAGGAGAATGTTTTTTTCACTTATATGGCATGAAAGGATTTTTATGGTTTCATAATGCCTAATTTTCATAAATATTCCTCTACATGTTTTCATTGTTATTTTCAATAATATATTTTTCTTTTAAAATTGTGTGGAATTTCGTGAAAAGAAAATGATTTTGAAGAAGAAAGGATATTTTCCTCAATAATTCAATTCAAGTGTTTTATCAAAAAGATTTTCCTTCTAAGATGACATTGTTTAGATTGTTTATGTTTGAATTATAATGTCTATATTATTTACATGGTTTTATTTTTAATATGATGAATTTATATCCATTTTTTGGATGGATTATGTCACGATGAGACGATGTTTATGAAACCCATTTTATTTTTTGAGTTACGGTGAATGATTTGTGTTTATTTTGTGGTAAAAGTAAGAATGATTTCAATATGAAATGGGTGGGACCTATATCTCCATCAAATAAATTGTTTAAATATTTATATCTCATTAGATAGACATGGTTGGAACGGAAGGTTAATCTGGTTTAGTGATACAGGACTGGAACAAGGAGTGAACTTGATTCAGTAAGGGACTGTGTCCACAATGATGGTCTTGGAAGAAATGCCTTTGCTAATATGGAAATCATATCATGTGATTAATTGTTTTCCACAATCACATTTTTTATTCCCATTCTATTTTTTCATGATTAATGTTTCTTTACGATCTATGCCTTATGTACTGCCACGATTTATTTCTTAAGATTTTGATGTTTAAACTTTATGTTCATGTTTTTATAAGTTCAAATATATATGATTTTTTTATTTTCTCCATTATTACCCTTACTGAGCATTTGAGCTCACCCTTTATATGTTTTCATTTCCTCTAGATTTAAAGAAAGGGTATAGGTATGAAAACCAAAGGGTAAGATCTTTATGGGAGATGATGAAGATCATTCACCATGATTAGAATATTATGTTCCGAGTTTCCAAAGACACTAAACTATTACAACCCTTGAGTGTTAGTTCTTGTTATTCATTAATTATTCCACAAAAGTAATATAATTTCCATTTATGTCAAGCTTAGGTCTCTATAGTTTGTATTAGAGGAAAGGATTAGTCAACCTTTGGACACTAGGATGCGAAAAAGTTAGTGAGATCCCTAGAGATATTTCTATGGTATGTCGAGGGATGTTCCTAAGGTTAAGTATATATATAGGTTATAGTACTAGAATTGAGGTAATGATCTTATAATTAAACCTAAGATGTTATATATTGAAGGTAATCCCCCTTTATTATGTTGTTTTCAAAGAATGATTTTTGAATCTCACACTATTCTTTTTGGGTTTTAGACGATGGATGGAACCCGAAGGAACCATGTTGATCAATGTAATGGACAATGAAATTATTGTACTCCTGAAAAAACCAATGTGATGGGAGATGGAGTGAAAAATATTAGTTCTATACTTACACAAGCTATGAATCATTCTAGACTTCCAAATGAGTATAGAACTGGAAAATATTCTATAGAGTCCTTCATGAGGCATCATCCACATCATTTCAGCGGGTCTTCTTATCCACTTGTTGTTAAACAATGGATTAGTACCATTGAAAAGATATTTCCCATACATTGATGTTCATAACATGAAAAAAGTTGTTTTGGTTGTTAATCATTTATAAGGTGAATCAGACCAGTGGTTGAATCTAATTAAGAATATAAGGCCCCAAGATGAAATTGAATCCATGGGATGGGACAAGTTCAAGAAAATGTTTTTCAATAAGTACTTCCCTCATATTTTTAGAAAAAATATGGAAAAGTAGTTCCTTGAGCTTATGAAAAAAGATTATGAATCTATTAGTATATAAGAGGTGAATTTTACAAGGCTTTCAAGGTATGCATCAGGATTTATCATCCAACCTGAATGTAAAGATGATCGATTCTTCCGTGGCTTAAAACCTAGTATTTAATGGGAATTAGCTATAAGATAATTCATTAGTTATGAAGAAATTATGTGTTTTGATATCAAGGAAAAACTATAAGCTTGTGTTACATATCCATCTCATGGTTTTGATAAGAAACTAAAGATGGAGTTCAGGTAAAAATCTCAATAAAAATGGTGAAAAGAAGATGAATATTTCTTTATGCAAAAATTATTGAATGAAGCATGATGAAGATTATAATAAAGGGAATATAAAATGTTTTACATGTGGAATAGAAGGTCATTGAATAGCTGAGTGTCAATGTAATGGGAAAATGTAGCTAATGATGTGATAGAGAAAAGACTACAGAGAACGCACCACCAACACTTTAATGATACAAGTGCAATGAAATGGGGAATTATGGAAACCAATGCCCTAATCCAAGGGTTGATGATGGTCAACATCAACAACCTATTAAGGTAAAGGATAAAAGGATGTTATGTGAGATCATTGTTGGTTATATTGAGTATGAAAACGATGTAGTGGATTGATCATGTGTTTATGTAACGAGATTCTAAAATAATGTTGTGGAATCTCATTTATAGTATCATGGAATATTTGAATATCTATGTATTGTTTTTCATTAATTATATGGTACTAGTAACCATGAAAAATTATTGAAATATTTTTGGAATGAAGATGATATGTGCATAATGAAGGGATAAGGAGAAAATGAAATATTTGATAGTATTAATGAGCTCATGACTGATATAAGGACAAAGTTATATCATGGTTTGTGTATATATAAATTTTGGGATTTTTGTATATGGAAAGAGTTAACTTTTGATTTCATTCATGTTTTCAATAATGTTCAATGCGTATTCATTTTTCAATAGAAAACATGATTAGGGGATTCACATGTTTGGAATGTGACCAACAAGATATATATTATGATATATGGGGGATAAATGATGGCATTCACGTACTTGTTATGTTTCCTTTAAAGTAATTGATTTCTTTATACAATGAGATTGGAAAGAAGTATTTTGGATAAGAAAACATATTGGAATGGATTAGGTTGGATATCAGATAGTATTATTTAAGGATATAACATTTTTTGGTTATTATTTATGGAATATTATAATAGTGTAGTTTTAGAAAAAGGACAACTTGAATGACGGGCAACAACCCATCACGTCAGACAAGATTGTGTGAATCGAACCCAAAACCGAAGTGTGGAAGGCCTTTATCACCTACCAATGGCCTACAGGAAGTCCCTGGTTAGTAGATACTAGTTTCATTTTTGTAAGCAGGATGATAGATGTAGTATAAGTAATTTTTTGGAACCTTATACGATTAATCAAACCATAAATGGACTTATGTATATAACTTTTACTAAAATTGTGTTTGAGACAGATGCAATGACCTATCATTCCAACGCATGATCTGCTGACATTTCTCAGAAGACAAATTCAACTTCATTTCATTAAGAGATGAAGTGGAAATTGTTCAAGGTACGAGCAAAGGTATGATTGTACCAAAATAAAGTAAGTATTTCTTTTAATTCAAAAATTTTTCAACATTTTGGAAATGATCTTGAAAACCAAAAATGTTGTCCTATTGCCCTCATATCTGATGAATCAAATGGTACCTTAGATCATCAAAAATTTATGGATTTGTTATTGCTAGATTTTTCATAGCCATGTCCTCTACCACTCTTCATCAGAAGTTGATGGTTATTTTTCTTTTCTATATCCATATTTTAACCTATGTTCTCCTATGTGGAAACCCAGTGATGAGTTAATTTGGGTAACCACTACTTTTCATACATCACTTTTTAAAATTATGTTTTAGTGTTCCTTTTTTCAATATGGGTTTCTATGAAAGAAACATTCAAGTAGTAAACAATTTATAACCCCGACGAATTTCGAGGGAGAAATTCATTTTAAGGGGGTAGAATGTAACACCTCAAGATTTTATGAGATATATTATTTTTAATTTCATTGATGTCTTCTATTATACACTACACCAAGATTATCTTGTACTATATTCAACACCGTATTAGCTTGCAGTATACACAACACTATTCTTTGCTCGGGTTACACCCAATTTCATGTTCGTTTTGTATAAATTATTCTATGCAAAATTATGTATAGATTTCGTTTAATGTATAAATGAAATAAGTTTTGATTATGTTATACAAAACTCCAAAGGGAGCTTGCACTACACGCAACCCTGAATTGGCCTGTAATACACGCAATCACGACCTTCCTTGATAGCGTGTGTAGTACGCAATAATGGGTTTCACTAAACAATGATATATTGTTATTATGAACTAGTCGTTATGAATAGTAATTACTACATTTTTAATTTTATGTCATTATAATTTATCTTACATAGTTTATAGAACATGGTATGAGAACAAAATAAATTTTTCGAGTAAAATATGTATTTTTCAAAAAATGCAGTTTTGTAGTCTTTTGATGGTGAACCAACATTAAATATAGTTTTTGACACATTTATAAGTTCGATTAGAAAAAATAAAATTATTCATTGAAATAAGGATATAAAAAATTACTTTGGATAAATTTTTTATTTTTTTCTGTTAACTTTAATATTTTGATGAATAGTAAAAAAACGCTAAATTTTACGTAAAAATAACATTTTCATAGAGATAATTTATATGGTTAAATTATAATAGTAAATTGTTTTAATGTATAAATAGAATATATTTTTTACCATTTAATATACTTTATTTCATTATAATTAATTTTACATTGAATTCATGGGTAAAAACATTTCAATCATTGACAATGTTTTAACTTTTAAAACCCATTTTCATTACAAAGGGATTAATTTTAAATTAATTACTACAGTTTCTGTGTTTCGAATTTGAAAAATGGATTCCATATTTGGATTCATTGGGTCCAAATTATGTTAATAGGTTACTTTTAATTATTTGATGTTATCAATAGTAACTACGGTAATTTTTATTTACTACAGTTAAAGGTAAATCGAGTAATGAAGTGTAAAAATAAGCTTCTAAATTATCCTAAGACCTGAAAAAATTATATTGGATGATTAAAATTCAACCCATATCACATAATGTTCATAATGTATTCATTTAATGTACTTTTGACCGTGAAAATGATATAATTATTATTAAAACCAAAGAAAGTGACGACATGTCACTCTCTTATATCTTATAAGTGAATTAATTTTAATTTAGTGATAAACATCATAAAACATCAAATATAAATAGTCTCTAGAAATATAATACAATTATATACATCATGAAATTTATTTATAATTTTTATTAATTAAATAAACATCTTTAATGATGACACAATAATGATGTAGAAATTACCTTATTGATTGAAATATCAAATAAATGGTTTTAAAAATATTAAAATTAATATTACATGGACTAATTAATGTTCTCCAAAAATTTATTATATTAATATTACATGTTATGATTCTATTAAATATTTTGGTTTCAATATATCCTTTGTGTGGATTTTATTTAAATTCAAATAAATGAATAGTTTCAAAATTGACACTATTCTTATTTTATAAAAATAACATGATATAAAATTATTTAAAAATAAAAAATAATTAATAATTAATAATTGAAATTTATATGGTATAATATGTCATAAATTATCCAATTATGGAAAATTCACAACACATAAGTAATTATTTATAACAATTTAAAATTTAGAATATTATTACTACAAATAAAATTAAATAGATTAAATAAGGATAATTCAAGTTGATAAGGTTTAAAATAATATTCCAACATGTATAAATTTTATTGGTTGATTAGATTACAATCCTATATAATCTAATATTCGGATTTTATTCATTTTTGGAGGTTTTTAATTTGGGAATGAATTTATTATAAATTAATATTTCTTATGTTTCCAAAGGTGCCACTCTCCTCCCTTATAAAAGGGAACCTCCTCCCTCTCCTCCACACACCATTTTGAGCCTTCAAGATCGGACAAACCCAGCCAATTTACCTTATACACTTCCCGAGAAACATACTAGAGGTCGTGGTCTTTTTCAAAGACCAACTTTTGTGCCCTAAGAGAATGTTTAGAAGGGGTGCGTCGAAGAAGAGGTAATATCATTTACCGATTCTTTCAAATTCATTTCTTCTTCTAATTCCTCTTATTTTATTGTTTCATAATAATGTAATAACCTAAGTATCAATAATATACTTATATGTCATTATATATATGAAACAACTCTATTTCACCTTCTATCCATCCTTTATAAAATGAAATCACTGCGCGTGCGTACGTACGGAATATCATCTCCACATCGTGGTGTAAGCTGTTTTCCACCACCACCTTACTTGGATGGGTATAATGGTGTAAAGAGTAAACATATATTATTATTATAACATGATACTTATTCTATGATATTCTATCATCCTATACAATACCATTTAATAATTATGGGAACGATATCATCGCTCGGGCGTACTTATGGATTCTCGTCTCCACGACGCGATGAGATTCATTCTCCATGATAACCATTCAAGAATTATTATAAAGTATATATATATAAAATAATCATGAAATATATTAAATAATAATTCTACTTGATATATATATATATATTTCATCTTCATACTTCCATTCAATTCAATAAGGAAATGAAAACAACGTTCATGCGTACGTACAGACTACCGTCTCCATGGACGGTGTATTTCATTTCATTTATCTATATATTATATATATATATACTGAATATATATGATATATAAATCATTTTTTTACATTCTGGAATTAATTAAATCATGATATAACTAATAATAATATCAAGAACCACAAGTCCAAACACGTACGACAAAAGAAATGATTTTACCCAAAACGCGACTTTAACATGGAATTGACAAATGAATGGATAATATAAAGTCATATGTGAATCATATATGATATCATAAATATTATTATGGTTCTTTTAAAAGTTAATAACATGTTTAAACCCACTATACAGGAGTCTCGGACACATATGGAAGAAATTGGACATAAGGTAAGGGATAATTTTGCAATCTCATATTTATCTGAGATTTCATATACGTAAGTATTTACTGGGGTTATATTTTTCATCAAAGTCCATAAAATGTTTTTCATAAAGTGTTTAATATTCTTCCATGTATGTTTAATGTCATTCTTACCCCTCTTTGACTTTTACTTTTTTTAATGGATGGAATCTTTCTTTTACTTACCATACGAGGAACTTTTTGACTTTTCCGACAAAAGTACAAGGAGAATGATTTTAAACTTATACCGCATGAACAGATTTTTACGGTTTTATAAAAACTAATTTTCATAAAGATTCAACGACATGTTTTAATGGTTATTTTAAATAAAATAATTTTCTTTTAAAATTGTTTGGCATTTGGTGAAAAGAAAATGGCTTTGAAGAAAAAGGATATTTTCCCCAAGAATTCATTTCAAGAGTTTTATCAAAACTATTTTCCATCTAATATTAAATTATTTAGTATGATTAAGTTTCAAGTATAATGTCATTATTATTTACATGTTTTGATATTTAATATGATGAAACTATATTCATTTGTTTTATATAGATTATTTCACGATGAGATGATGTTTATGAAATCCATTTTATTCTTTGGGTTATGATGAATGATTCATGTTTATTTTGTGGCACATGTAAGAATTATTTCATTATGAGATGGGTGGGACTTATATCTCTATCTAATGCATTGGGTACAAATTTATATCTCATGACATAGACATGGATGGAACAGAAGGTAAATTCGGTTCAGTGATACAGGACTGGAACGAGGAGTGAACTCGATTAAGTGAGGGAATTTGTCCACTATGATCGTCTTGGAAGAAATTCCTTGGATACTATAGAAATAATATCATGTGCATAATGGTTCTCCAAAATTACATGTTTTATTCCCATTCTATTTTATCTTGATTAATGTTTCTTTATGATGTATGCCTTATGTACTGCCAAGATTTATTTCTTATGATTTTGATGTTTAAACTTTTTGTTCATGTTTTTTTATGTTAAAATGTATATGATTTGTTTTTTCTTCTCCATTATTACCCTTACTGAGCTTTTGAGCTCACCCTGTATATGTTTTCTTTTCCCCAGGAATTAAAGAATGGTTTTAGGTAAGAAATCAAAGGGGAAGATCTTTATGGGAGATTTTGAAGATCTTTCACCCTGATTAGAAGATTATATTCCGAGTTTCCAAATACACTAAACTATTAAGGGCCTTGAGTGTTGGTTCTTTTTATGTGTTAATTATTCCGAAAAAGTAATGTAATGTCCATGTACGTCAATTTTGGGACTCTACATGAATATTATATGAATATTTTGAAAGTTTATGTCAAAAATAAAAGTCATCAAAAGGGTTTTATAGTGGAGCGATATATTGTTGAGGAAGCCACTTAATTTTTGTACTTAATACCTATTTATTGTGGAAAGAATTGGTCTCCCAAAATCTCGTCACACTATATTCATTGAGGGTGAGGGAATATCTAGAAGAGATATTGTGACAATCAGTATTACAGATTGGGAGTAGGCCCACCATTTTGTTTTGTATAACAGTTGGGAGGTTGCTCCATATATTGAAATTCACAAAGAAATTATTAGGCAGTTGAATCCATCAAGGGAAGAAAAATGGATATCAAATACACATAATCACCAATTTATAGGATGGTTTCAAGACCATATTTTTAAGGAGTTGGATGAAAATATGAATACAATTTCAGAACGATTTCGATGGCTAGCCACCAGACCAAGTTTGTATGTATTATCATACAATGGTTATGTAATTAATGGTTATATATTCTATAATGATGAACATGATGAATATAGTACCTTGAAAAATAACAGAGTTACACTTGTGGCTGAAGTGATGAATATTTTTTGTAGTAAGGACAGAAATCCTATTTATGCAAATATTTCATACTTTGGCATCATCAAACAAATATGGGAGTTGGATTATACAACATTCTAATTGCCAATTATTCAATGAAAATGGTTTGATAACAACAGTGGTGTCAAAATAGATGAATGGGTATTTTTGAAAGTTTATTTTAGTGATGAAGGGTACAAAGAAGAAGATTTTATAATGTCATCACAAGCGGTACAAGTTATTTATGTTCCAGATCCTGCAAACCGAAAGTTTTCGATTGTTCTGTTATCGTCCAAAACTACTAAAGGGTCTGATGAAAATTCAGTTGAGGATGATCCTTTTAGTGGTACGTCGAAATCATTTTGTATTGGTCCCAATGTAGATGATGTTTTGAATGTTAGAGGAGACAAAAAATAAGGGATTTGGATAATATATATAGGTGTAAAATCCCTTCATCCTTTGAAAAAAGAAAGAGAGCTCAGTAAATAGGTTATATTTTTTTGTAATATAGATTTTTCTATCTCATGTTATTATATTATCATTACTGAATTTATATAAACTAAATTAACTGTTCAACCACTTTTGATGATAATGACTTCCGCATGTTCAGATGCTCCTAACCTTGAGGCTGAACCAGTCTCTCATGCTATTATTGCTGCTGCTCCTATTGTGGCTGCGTCATAGAAATGGTTGGGGATGAAGGACCAATGTCGCAGAAAACACATGTGCATCGTAGTTTGATGATGTTAGCCAATGTTCATAAGGCGAAATGAAAAGGCATAAAATTTGATATCGGATGGAATGCATGAGGCTAACTTGTGAATCCATACAAGGCTATGTTTAGTAGTTTCATTGGAGTAGTCACCTATAAATGTGCTCTTATTGACATAGATTCATGGAACCATGTTGTGTCCGGGATGAAGGCTGTGATCTGGGAAGAAATTACGGTAACATTATGATATTGTTTCATTAATTTACTAGAAAATAAAATAATGAAAGAGTTTCTTACTCTTCTCAATCTCTTACAGAGTGCATTAATAGTATATGATTCACACAAGAATTATGTATTAAGTCTTGAAGGAAGGATTCATCGAGGTTTTCACACTATTTTTACAAAATGTCACCTAAAAGATTCAATGGTAAAATAATCATGCACCCACCAATTTCGTACGCTCACATGATATCCAAATAAGCATGGAATGCATTTATTGGCCACTGTGGGGATGAAAAGTTTTAGTACATTGTACGTGATAATACATTGTTTTAGGATATGTTTATTCATGACTTTGATTATCAATATTTCATTTATAAAACAACAACTTTGTACTGAAAATAAGGAACATGCATCAAAACCAATATACCCTTATCTTAAAGCAAGGATGGGGTATGCTACACTAGAAAATAAAATGGTACATATTTTAAATTTACCATAATATAGTTAGGTGCAAATAAACAACATCATAATTATCTTTTTATATTTATATGAATATTGATGAGCCTAAAACCAAAGAAACTTCCATCCCACATCATGTGATATGGAAGGAGGCATCTGTGAAAAAGGAAGGGATGCAAGTAGATGAGAACAAACAAAATGTGTGGGAAATATGTGTAAGTATGACACAATGATAAAAAGGTATTTTTATATTGTTATTACATAAAAATAATTAGTTATTTTCCTATATCTAGTAGAAATATGAATCAACTACTCTTGTAGTGGATGTAGACCTATTATCGATGGCTTTAAAATTTCTAAAACAATACGGTCGTGCCAGAGGATCGGGGTTTAGGGTGACAACCTGAGTATATTTTGAGAAAAAAAGAAATGGATGATATGGATGAAAAATTGAAACAAATTATTGAAATACTAGCGACTATTGAAGAATGATTGCAATGGCAGGGAGATTTGCTAGAAACTTTTGTGGTTGGGAAACAAGGAGAAGACACAACTTAGGAACAACCAGTGCATGAAGATCCCTCCCCACCCCCACCAGATTTGAGGCGATCCATTCCAGTCAAAGAGTTGTATTAGCCATGGTAATAAATATTCTAATAATTTTTCCCATGAAATATCAATCAGACAAACACTAATAATTTTCAATTACTGATCTTCTATAGGGTGATTATGATTGTGATTTTTATCTTCCAACACCCACCTATCACCTTGTAGTGAGGGCTACATTGTTCAACATCCTAGATGAAAAGCTGAATAATAGACCACTTCCAAAAGATCATCTTAAAGTAATGAGTACTGTAGCTCATGATCCAAATTCAAATATACTTATTCCACTTGATGACAATGATATTCCTATGTTCAAAAAGGCTATTGGGACATTCATTGCATGGTCGTCATAGCTTGTAAGAGTACATGCGGATGAAGAGGTATTTATTTCCTTTTTTCAAGCTAAAGCATTAATAATTAATAAAAAAACGGTCTAAACCAATGAATATTATTATAGACGGAGAAATGGAAGGGGGTGACAAACCTCAGCTCAAAACCATCTAAACGATCGACCAACCGATCCCAAGGAGCCACTGAAAGCACAATAACACCACTTGTTCACTATCCACATTTATTAGCATTTAATACACATGTGGACACGAATCTAAGAGGTGGAAGTAGTCATATATTGGTTTTTGAAAAGAATATATACTAAGAGGAAAGTCAAGATTTCGTTTCTGATGAAAATGTAAATGAGATCGTTGAAAATGGGTGGCTAGGTGTCATAGTTGTAAATATATTTATGAGGTTTTTTTCATGAATTTATTTCTTAAAAGCTAATTTAATGTGAAAATTATGTCTAAATGAATTTTATATTGTTGATAGACCTATATATGAAAAACATTATAAGGAATTTTTCCTTGAGCCAAAATTAGGTATTGTTAGTTCTCATACAACATCAACACATCTAAAAAAATTAGAGCTAGAAAAAAAGGATGAAATATTGAATGACTTGCTGAAAAAATTTCAATGTAAGATTACAGATGATAGACTCTTCGGAATAAAAACCATGTAGGGGTAAAACTCTTTGATTAATTCATATCAATTATATTTTCACTTCTTTTGTTACTTATTAATTTTTGTGTTTTTAAGAATCATTGGATTCTAATTGCAGTGAAATTGGATACTCCAATTATTTATTTTCTAGATTCAAATCAAGGATATCCATCAATCCGACAACACATGATGGAGTTTTAGAATCTGTAAGATAGTACATCCTACGTTTTAGGTCTAAATATCTTGTAATATAATTTATATTGTCTTTTATTGATGATTCTGTTATGATAGGTGGGTGTTTCATTGTCGTCTAAAAAAAATAAATGAGGATAGGGGCTAAGAATAAGGAGGTGAGCAAGTACAATGTCAGGACAAATATCACATCATTTATAATAAAATTTAAGTATCCAAACACATATCAACACAAGTTACTTATTCTCCTAATGATCAAATTTTTTTGCAGTGTCCAAAACAAACAAACGGTAATTATTGCGGTTATTATGTTTGTAAATTTATGAAAGAGATAGTTTTTCATCAGCAAACTAGAATCCCTGAAGAGGTATTTTCAAAAACAACTATTATTTCATTTAATTTAATTATTAATTACTTATTATTATATTTCTAAGTACTACTCTAACTTCTAAAAACACTCATACTCACAAGAAGATATATATTGGTTCAAAAATGACTGGGCTGTATACCTGATGGATGATTTTACAGAAATAGCATGAAGATCTGACTTGGGGACATGTACAATAGGCAGCCATTTTTGAGAGGGGTTAAGGGGACAAAATGATGAAACATTGGTGTATATAAATTTTCATAGGAAAATTGTTATTATTATTAAATAATACATCCATTCTACAATGAGTTATTTCCACATTTTAATAGATGAAATGCACCATCAACATATAATAATGATGAACCACTCAAAGTGTCTATATTTTGATTAGAATGGACAGAATTTTAAGTGACATCAACAATTGACATAAGATAATCTGAACAAACACATTTGGATTGTGTTTATCCTTTAGAAGAACAATCCATGGGTCATTTTTGACATGTATGAGTCAACCCAGCCTCAGTCTGAGGCACGGTGTGGAAGGTATCACTTAAAGGGTCTCTCTTTTGTTTAAAATGGATCGAATTTTAAGTGAAACAACAACTGACCAATAGAAATATGACCAAACTCATTCATATTGTGCTAATCATTTAGGATAATGATCCATGGGTGTGTTGGTGACATGTAGGAGTCAAACCCGTTACAATCTGAGGAACTGTGTGACCAGTATCACTCAAAGGGTCTCTATTCTGTTTAAAATGGGATGAATTTTAAGTGAAAACAACAACTGAAGTATGGAGATCCAATGAAAGGAATTCTTATTGTGTTGACCCTTTAGGAGAACAATCCATGGGAGTTTTGGTGATGTGTATGAGTTAACCTTGCCTCAAAATGAGGCATGGTGTGGCCGGTATCACTCAAAGTGTCTCTCTTTTGTTTAAAATGGACAAAATTTTATGTGAAAACAACAACTGATGTATGAAAATCCATCCAAACACATTTTTATTATGATCATACATTAGAAGAACAATCCATTGGTGCATTGGGGAAGTGTATGAGTCAATCCTACCTCAATATGAGGCAAAGTGTGGCTGGTATCACTGAAAGGGTCTCTCTTTTGTTTAAAATGGACAGAATTTTAAGTGAAAACAACAACTGACAGATGAAAATCCAACCAAACACATTCATATTCTGTTGATCCTTTTGTAGAATGATCTATGGGTCATTTGTGATGTTTACGAGTCAACCCATCCTAATTCCGAGGCACAATGTGGCCGGTATCACACAAAGTGTTTCTCTTTTGTTTAAAACGGACATAATTATAAATGAAAACAACAACTAACATAAGAAAATACAACCAAAAGAATTCAGATTGTGTTCATCCTTTAGGATAAAGATCCATGGGTGTTTTGGTGACATGTACGAGTCAACCATGCCTCAATCCGAGGCACAGTGTGGCCAGTATCACTCAAAGGGTCTCTCTCTTGTTTAAAATGAACAGAATTTTAAGTGTAAACAACAATTGACCTCTGGAAATCCGATAAAACACATTCTGATTGTGTTGATCCTTTAAGATAAGGATTCATGGTTCATTTCAGACATGTATGAGTGAACCCCGTCTCAATCCGAGGCATGGTGTGGCCAGTATTACTCAAAGTGTCTCTCTTTTGATCAAAATGCACATAATTTTAATTGAAAACAACAACTGATATTCGGAAATCCGTCCAAACTCATTCAAATTGTCTTGATATTATAGGAATATGATCCATGGGTCATTTTTACAAGTCAACCTCTCCTCAATCCGTGCCACGGTGTGGCCGGTATGACTCAAAGCGTCTCTCCTTTGTTTAAAATGGACAAAAATATAAGTGAAAACAACAACTGACCGCCAGAAATCCAACCAAACACATTCAGATTGTGTTTATCCTCTAAGAGAATGATCCATGAGTCATTTTTGATGTGTACAAGTCATCCCCACATAAGTCTGAAGCACGGTGTAGCCGAAATCACTCAATGTGTCTCTTTTTATTAAAATGGACAAAATGTTAAGTGAAAACAACAACTGACGTACGCAAATCAGACCAAATGCATTAGGATTGTATTGATATATTATTATAATGATACATGTGTCATTTGTGACGTGTAAAAGTAAACCTCGCATCAATTCGAGGTACGGTGTGTCTGGTATCACACAAAGTGTCTCTCTTTTGTTTAAAATGGACATAATTTTAAGAGAAAACAACAACTGACGTATGAAAATATGACCAAATGCTTTCGTATTGTGTTGATACAATAGGATAAATATCTATGGGTCATTTTTGACATGTAAGCGTCAACCCCGCCTCAATCCGAGGCACGGTGTGGCCGGTATCACTCAAAGTGTTTGTCTTTTTTTAAATGTTCATAATTTTAACTGAAAACAACAACTGACGTACGTGAACCCATACAAACGTATTCGGATTGTGTTGATATATTATGAGAATTATCCATGGGTTTGTTTGTGATTTGTAAAATTCAAACCTGCCTCAATCTGAGGCATAGTGTGGCCGGTATCACTCAAAGTGACTATCTTTTGATAAAAATGGACTGAATTTTTAGTGAAAACAACAACTGACCATCGTAAATCTAACCAAACGCATTTGGAATGTGTTGATAATTTATTAGAACAATACATGGGTAATTTTTGACATGTAAGAGTCAACATTGCCTCAGTCCGAGGCACGGTGTGGCCAATATCACTCAAAGTGTCTCTCTTTTATTTAAAATGGACATAATTTTAAGTGAAAACAACAACTGACATACGGACATCTGACCAAATGACTTTGGATTGTGTTGATATTTTAGTAGAATGATACATGGGTAATTTTTGATGCGTGATATTTAACCCCAATGCAATCTGAGCCATGGAGTGGTGGGTATCACTCAAAGGGACTCTCTTTTGTTTAAAATTGACAAAATTTTAAGTGAAAACAAAAACTGACCTATGAAAATCCATCCAAACGCATTTGGATTGTGTTGGTACTTTTGGATAAATACTTATGGGTCATTTGGGACGTTTATAAGTCAAATACTCCTAAATTTGAGGCATGGTGTGGCTGGTATCACTCAAAGTGCCTCACATTTGTTTAAAATGGACAGAATTTTATGTGAAAACAACAACTAACATATGGAAATCTGAACAAATGCATTCCGATTGTGTTTTTCATTTTGGAGAATTATCCATGGGTCATTTTGGATATTTATGAGTCAACCCCAACTCAATATAAGCCACGGTGTGGCTGGTATCACTCAAAGGGTCTCTCTTTTGTTTAAAATTGACATAATTTTAAGTGAAAGCAACAACTGACCTATGGAAATATTAACAAACGAATTTTTATTATGTTTATACTTTAGGATAATGATAAATGGGTCCTTTAGGATGTTTAGAATTCATCCCCACCTCAATGCAAGGCATGGTGTGGCTGGTATCACTCAAAGTGTCTCTTTTTTGTTTAAACTGGATAGAATTTTAAGTGAAAACAAAAACTGACATACGTAAATATGACCAAATTCATTTGTATTGTGTAGATCCATTAAGAGAACAATCCATGGCTGTGTTGGAGATGCGTATGAGTCAACCCTGCCTCAATCTGAGGAACAGTGTGGCTTTTATCACTCAAAGTGTCTCTCTTTTGTTTAAAATGGACAATATTTTAAGTGAAAACTACAACTGACATATGAAAATCTGACCAACTGAATTAGGATTGTGTTGATCCTTTAATATAATCATGCATGAGTCATTTTTGATGTGTATGAGTCAACCCCTCCTAAATTCAAGGCACGGTGTGGCTGGTATCACTCAAGGGGTCTCTCTTTTGTTTAAAATGGACATAATTTTAAGTGAAAACAACAGTTGACGTATAAAAATCCAACCAAACACATTCATATTATATTGATCCATTTGGATAACGATTTATCGGTCATTTGTGATGTGTAATAGTCAACCATGCCTCAATATGAGGCACGGTGTGACCGGTATCACTCAAAGGGTCTCTCTTTTGTTAAAAATGGACATAATTTTAAGTGAAAACAACAACTGACGTACGCAAATCCAACCAAATTCATTAATATTGTGTTGATCCATTAGGATAATGATCAATAGATTTGTTTTTTATGTTTAAATGTCAACCCCACCACAATCTAATGCATGGTGTGGCTGGTATCACTAAAAGGGTCTCTCTTTTGTTTAAAATGGACAGAATTTTAAGTGAAAACAACAACTATCCAACTGAAATCTGACCAAACACATTTATTTTGTGTTGATCATTTATTATAACTATCAATGGGTCATTTGTGATGTATATGAGGTAACCTTTCCTAAATCTGAGGCCTAGTGTGGCCGTTATCACTCAAAGTGTGTCTCTTTTGATTTAAATGGACATAATTTTAAGTGAAAACAACAACTGATGTAAAAAAATCTGTCCAAACACATTCGGATTGTGTTGATCCTTAATTTGAGAGATACATGGGTCATTTTTTATTTGTAAGAGTCAACCCTCCTCAATCCGAGCCACGGTGTGGTAGGTATCACTCAAAGGGTCTCCTTTTTGTTTAAAATTAAAAAAAAAAATTAAGAAAAAACAACAACTAGCATACACAAATCTGATCAAATGCATTAGTATTGTATTTATAATATAGTAGAACGATCCAAAGATCATTTTTGACGTGTACGAGTCAACCCTGCCTCAATCTGAGGCACAGTTTGGCCGGTATCACTCAAATTGTCTCTCTTTTGTTTAAAATGGACAGAATTTTAAGTGAAAAAAACAACTGACATATGAAAATATAACAAAACGCATTCGTATTGCGTTCATACATTTGGAAAATGATACAAGGGTTCATTGGTGACATGTATAAGTCAACCATGTCTCAATCTGAGGCATGGTGTGGCCGATATCACTCCAAGTGTCTCTCTTTTGTTTAAAATGGGCTGAATTTTAAGTGAAAACAATAACTGACAAATGAAAATCTGACCAAACACATTCAGATTGTGTTGATCAGTTTGGATAATGATCCATGGGTCATTTTTGACATGTAAGAGTCAACCCATTCTCAATTTGAGGCATGATGTGGCTGGTATCACTCAAAGTGTCTCTCTTTTGTTTAAAATGGACAGAATTTTAAGTGAAAACAACAGATGGATTTCGGAAATTTGACAAAATGAATTTGGATTGTGTTGATCCTTTAGGAGAAGGATAAATGGGTCTTTTTTAACATGTAAGAGTCAACTCCACCGTAATTTGAGGCACGGTGTGGCTGGTATCACTCAAAGGGTCTCTCTTTTATTTAAAATGGACATAAATTTAAGTGACACCAACTAATGCCGTACGCAAATCTGAACAATGCATTCATATTTTTTTATCATTTAGGAGAAAAATCCATGGGTGTGTTGGTGATGTTTACAAGTCATCCCCACCTCAATCCGAGGCACGGTGTGGCTGGTATCACTCAAAGGGTCTCTCTTCTGTTTAAAATGTACATAAATTTAAGTGAAAACAACAACTAACCAATAGAAATCATACCAAAAACATTCAGATTGTGTTGATACTTTAGTATAATGATACATGGGTCATTTGTGATGTGTAAAAGTAAACACATCCTCAATCAGTGGCACGGTGTGGCCGGTATCACTCAAAGTGCATCTCTTTTGATTAAAATGGACATAATTTTAAGTGAAAACAACAACTGACGGACGGAAATATGACCAAATGTATTTGGATTGTGTTGATCCTTTATTAGAACGATCCATGGGTTATTTGTGATGTGTATGAGTCAGCCCCACCTCAATATGAGCCACGGTGTTGCCGATATCACTCAAAGGGTCTCTCTTTTGTTTAAAATGGATATAATTTTAAGTGAAAACAACAACTCACCTACGGAAATCCAACCAAATGAATTCGCACTATTTTTATCCTTTTGTAGAATAATCCATCAGTCATTTGTGATGTGTACGAGTCAACCCCACCTCAATCTGAGGCATGGTGCGGCCGGTATCACTCAAAGTGTCTCTCTTTTGTTTAAAATGGACATAATTTTAAGTGAAAACTAAAACTGACATAAGTAAATCTAACCAAACACATTGGGATTGTGTTTATATTTTAGGAAAATGATCCATGGACGACCCCCCAACCCCCTGGATGGCCCCAAACCCTTTGACTCCCCCACCCCCCTAGACACCACCCCACCACCTAGACACCTCCCCCACCCCCCTGGACACCCCCAACCACATAGGAAAATTGAATTTTACTATTCACCCAAACATTTAAACTATCTCAAAAAATTTAAAAAAACATATCATTACCTATTTTTAATTTATTGATTCAAAATTTGATGTAATTTTATGGTAATAATTCTTTATTAATGAAATTTTTTTATTAAATTAAATCTATAGTGTTTTATAATAAAATATTTTGCATCAATAATATAAATACTCTGTTTAAAAAATATTTATTACATTAAAACATATATATGAAATTGACTTCTCATTCGATAATACGAAAACATTATATATATTTTCTAGTTTTATTAGTATTAGGTGATATTATCTTTCATTTTTATATTCTAATATACCACACAATCTTTAAAATTACCATTACAATGATTATATTACTATGATACCACTTGAATGGTCACTTTGAACTTCCAATAGTTATATTATACATTATGAATACAATGTAATTTGACTTGTGAAATCAATTATATAATCTATTAGTTTCATTAAAATTTCGTTAAATTTATTTTTTTCCATTATAAATGTAATGTATCATATGTTAATGTTATTTATTAAATTTAATTATCATATAGATTTCGTAATTTTTTATTTTATTGTATAGTTATTTTTTATAAGTAACTAGTTAATATAATTATTGTGAATAAAAATATCATCAATTAGTGGACTAATGTGACGAAATTAAGGAGATTTTATTTGGTCATGTCTAAAATAATGATATGATTATTTATTATAGTAAAATCCCTTGTATTAGAAAATATATCTCATAGTTTGGATAAGAATTCTTGGGTATGTTGGAAGAAATGTATAATATAATTCTTGAAGAGAACCTAGTCAATTTACATTGTTCACATCTCCTGATTCCCATTAAATATTTAATTCAAATGTGTTAAGGAGAATGCTTATCATATGCCATCACGATGATACTATGTATACAATGATTGTACATTTGGTTTCTATATGATGAGATGAAAGTGTAACTAAGAAAGTGAAAAGATGTCCATTTAAGGAATCAACAAATCTATGAATATAAATTAAAATGAAATTCATCAAAAAACACATGTCATGACCAAATATGAAATAGTTTCGCACTACATAAATGTAAATACCAATACCCTATATCTAATATTTTAAATTCCATAAAAATATATAGGATGACAAATATTATAACTAAAACTTAAATATCATCAATATTCATAAAGTATTATCAAGTATAAAAAGAAAATATGAAATGGTAAAAAATCATATATTTCACTAAGATTTACAAACAATGGAGGAGTTTAGTTTCATATAAAAGTATTTGGTATTTGGTAAAATATAAAGATCATGGGTGTCCTCATATACAATTCCAATTAATCTCAATCGAAATCCATGTATATGATTTTTTTCTATACTCAAATATTAAGGAAAATAGCGCACACTCATCTAAAAAATAGTAAAATGAAGATCCATAAATGATAATCTCATTATTGATATATCCATCTCTCTCACTCATTCTAGTCTAATTTTTAATGGAATAGCTTTGATTCATGACTAAAATTTGAGATACCATGGTATGATGAATCCCATTAAGAGGGGGTGGAATTTAATTAACTAGAATATGATGATGGTCATTATCAACATACTTATAACAACCTACAAAACAT
This sequence comes from Viscum album, assembly GCA_963277665.1. NCBI lineage: Eukaryota > Viridiplantae > Streptophyta > Magnoliopsida > Santalales > Viscaceae > Viscum > Viscum album. Next base: position 477,275,724 of record OY728128.1, read on the forward strand.
TTTTCTATGATCTGTGTTGTAAGAATTTCATAAATCCAAATATAGGGAATTTCTGTCACAATATAAAGAACCAATACCTTCTGTATGAAATTTACTAACACAATAAATATGGAATGTAAAAATAATTTATCCGGAAATAACATACGCCTTGTGAAAATGGACAATTACATCACATGAGACTTGATACTTATATCTGGTGAGACTTAGTTCATGTGTGATTATATATCATAATTGATTTATCTTGATGTATTAAAATTATGTAATTTCATACCAAATTATTCGCATAAATAGTGAGGATATAAAATATAATTCTCTAAGTAAAGTGAAATAATACATCCCCATGGATGATTATCTAAATTCCATTGAGTAATGGTAAAAACATTAAAGGTGTCATATTTTTATACAAATGAACAACACATGACAATATTCTTGGGGTAATTTTCCACATAAAAATGAAAATATCTCATGAAGGATTAAACCAATAATGAGAATATAATGGAAAATAATAAATATATAGTAAAACAACATGGCTGATTATGAACATATGAATAATGAAAGAAAACAAAATATGAATTAGATTCATTTGTAAATAAAATAAATAATTCTAAAATAAAAAAGTTATTCATATAAAAACATGGATTTGGGTTATTTCATTTTACTTAATTTTGTTGTCATGGGGCCATAATTTGAACATAGATTAGTGTATAAATTTAGAAAAAATACATGAAAATTGTCATATTATTATTTGGTTATCCGTTTGTGTGTAGAATATCTATATATAATGACTCCCATTCAATTAATTATATAATTAAATTATGGAAAGTATCTATCATTCTTGAAACACCACACCATAATTTGGGTTTATACAAATTTAAATACAATTGTGAAATTATCCGCCTTATAATCCATGAACAAGTTAAAATCAAATTAAATATCATATATTTTTCCAAAATGGTTTTATAAAATTATTTTTCTAATGAAATATACACCGATTCAGTTGTTGAGAGAGGTGAAAATGGGTACATGTTTCATTTTTAGAAAACAGAAACTCTACATGTTTTTAAAATAGAACAAAATGTGATTTTTTAATTTTTAGTAATCATAGAACTGTAAAAATCAACATATCCCGACACATGATAATGCATATTATTTTTTCCTCTATAAAATACTGAAATAGTTTTTGTATGAGAAATGCACCTTATTAGATACTTAATGGAATTCAATTGTGTCATATATTAATTTTCCATAACCCTAGTGAATATGAAAACATTGAATGAATCATATGATCTACAATAAATAAAAAATCATTATAGTACCCACTACCTTAACATAGGTATTTTGACCAATATATTAAACATAATTTCTGATGGATAGAGATATCAAATTAATACCTGAAAATCTTGGTTCAAAATGACACAAACATGTTTTCATGAATGATGGATATATGATTTATAAACATTTAGATAAAAATATTGTTACTATAAGTAGATAATTTTAACATATCGTTAACTTAGTTTAATAATTCCTAAAATATTTAAAAAATAACATTGATATTTGATTTCAAATATTTCTCAAATTTTATTTCAATATATGTTATAAAATTCAAATAATATCATATGAGAAGATTATTAATGATACTATATAGTAAGTAGAGTATTAAATTTTATTCATATTTTAAATTAATAAATGTGGGAAACAGAATTGAATTATATTTATTGTCCAAAATAAGTGATTTATTTTTATTATTACACTCCCAAGAGGACTATATTAAACCAGAGAGTTACATATTATGCGAAGAAATTAAATTAATCTTGAGTTCATGAACAAATCGCACAAAAGGAATCATATAATGATATTCATTAATATGAATATGCATGAAATAAATTTTAATATGTAATTGTTCAATATCAAGATCAATAAAATCAATAAATGGAAAACTATTCTTACATATTAATTTATCATCAACTAGGATAATTATTTTAAATAACCAATCCTCTCTCATTAATAGAATCTCTTGGTGACAATTCATTCCACTTATTTGGTTTTATTTTATCTAGATATTTTTAAATTCCACTTGAATATAAAATTACTAAATTTGAAATTTTTAGTTGGTATCTTAGTCATAATAGACCATGTTTGATTAATTTTCATGCAATGAATATTATCATTGATTGTAGTGATCTAGTGCAGAAAATCACTATCATAGAAATTTTTTTTATATAATAGGGTACCTCATTAATAAGATACTCTACAATATGCGAGGAAAATAATTATATATTATCTTGAATATAAATAAATGGAGTTATTAGAACAATTGTTAGAAAATCACTAAACATACGATAATTATTAATATTTTTAAGAGGATTAATATCATAACTAATATAAGCATCTGATTTTAAATGTGTCTCTGGTTAAATATTGGTCGGAGATTCCACTAGAGAAACAATTTTTGATTGAGAATCAAACAAATTAGTCCTTTTTTTGTTGTATGTTCACTTTAATTAGTGAAACGACTCCCACGTTGAGAAACAAACTCGTGGAATACCAAATCCCAAATTATAATTCGTTTTTGAAAATAATTTTTTAAACCAACATTTATTACCATTAACCCCCACATGATAACCTATGAAAATACTCATAATAGCACTATGATACAGATTGTCCCAGATTATATTTTAATTGTCCTTTCAACAAGGAATCCATACATTTCCATAAGATAAAGCTCGTTTTCTCAAGAGATAATCAAGAGTCTAAAAATGTTTTATTGAATATTAGAATTATTTGATAAAGTATAAATTTATAGTGGATGACATACCCCAAAAATATGTTGGTTGTCAGATTATTTCAAGAATATCATAAATACCTAAAAATGGTACAATTTATGTTCTCTAGCAACCAATTTTAATGTATAGTTCCATGAGTTTTTTAATACTAATGAACTCCCTTTGATTAACAGTGTTCATTGAAATATGTTTACAGTTATTATACAACATTTTTTGTTATCGTAAATATATTCCTCCTTTTTATTTTATTTTTATTATAATACTTCTTTAATTTTGACTCTTAAAAAAAATCAGACATATTCCTCAATATATAAATCAAAATTATCTTAGAAAAATCATTTATAAATGTAAAAAGGTATGATCATCAACAGTGGGATGTATCCCTAAAAGTCCTACATAAATATACAAGTGTAAACCCTAGTGGGATACTGACATTAATTATAGACACATTGATGCTTAACTTCAAAGAACAACCTAGAATTTAGTCGTAAAATAATTTTATATTGGTTATTGTAACCTGAGATAACATCCACATCTTATAGAACTTTCTAAAGGCCCATTGTAATGTATCAGGATTCAAGTGTTATTTCTGCTTCAAATTAATATATTTTTTTACTACATTCTTCACAAACAACATAAAAATAAAAAACACAATATATTTTCGAGAGATATAATGATGTGTCAAAATAAAATAAACAATTTTTTTAAAATGATGGTTGATTACATCAATCAAATGTGCATAAATTACATGTGTATAAATAGTACAATTGAATAATATATTTAAAACTTAGATGATACGTGGACCATCTTTACAATTTCCATTAACAATCAATAGAAATAAACAATTAATGAGAAATATAATAATATAATGTGAAATAAAATCCAAAATAAGTAATGAGAAGTGTGAATTAATGAGTCAGATTATAATGAATGATTGTAGGATCTATATAATTTGGAATGAAATATAATAGTTATAAATATAGTCATTGGAAATATTTTCCTTAGATATATAGTCATTTGATATATAGGTATCAAATATATATACTAATGCAGTGTATTATTTGTAAAAAATTAAAATATTATATTATTGAAATAAGAAATAATAATATATCTAATATCTAATACAAATATTTTATTAAAATATATATTTTATTCCATAAAATATTTATACCCAAAAAATATTTGATCGAATTACAATAAATATTTTAATAAAAATCGATTACCGAAATTAATTTATCCCAACATAAATCATTAATTATAATTTTATTTCATTTCATTTTATTTCGTTAAATATATTATTTGTAAATAATAATTTTTATAAAGGTTTTTCATGTTTTTATCTTAAAAAAAGAAAACACTATAATATATCGAATTTAAGAATTTTTATCCTTTAAATTAAATATTAAATAAATTAAAAAACATCACATAATTATTCATACGTTATAAAAAACAATAAATTCCTTTTATATTTAAAATTTTATTTTACTAAAAATTTCCTTTTCTCTCTTTGAATTTTAGTTTAAGAATGTAAATATATTATGGGATATTTATTATAAAATTTATTATTCAAATGAATAATATTTTATCACTAATTTAAAAAGTAATTAGTAAGAAATATGAATAATAGAAAATATTTAAAATGATAATTTTCTATGACAAAAATAGTTTTCCATTTAATATTATTTTTCTATTTGAATCATAAATTAAACTTTTTATAATTTTATTTTTTAAAAAATTACATTATTTCCTGATAAATAATGATAATATTTACATAGAAATAATTTTTTTAGAAAGATTGATTTTTTTGTGAACTGTTGAAAATACTATTTTTATAAATAATATAAATTTTTTTATTCCATTTTGATATAATAATTATTTATTTTCAAGAAAAAACTCTAAAAAAATATTAATTCAATCTAAAAATCATTATATTTCAATTATTTCCAACAATTAGAATCCAATGATTGGGATTTTAGAAAAATTATTTCATTTTATTCTAATTATATTATGTGTTATATATTAATTATTTAAAAACCAATTTTTTCACATTATTAGTAATTATATAATGTAATGAATATAATTTTTGGAATCAAAATATCCAACTTATCATATATGAATAATTAAATTTTTATGTAGAAAAATAATTTATTTTGGTTAAAAATGATTTACAGTGGTAGAAGTAAATATGGTAAAAGTAAAATTAAGGGGGGAAGCCTAAAGTATCTAAAACATTGGATTTATTCTGTTTATTAGAGTTTTATAGAAAAATACTCTTTCCATATCTATTATTTTCATCCTTTGGATCCACATTCCTTTGAATGACACATGACATTAATGTAAAGTAATGAGTAATTAAAAAACAATATCTTCTCTCACTTATAAAAGGATCCATTCACCAACCCAGTTCTCCATTAATCATAAGAATTATAGCTCAACTAAATTCCTCCAAAACCACATTTCAATGGTCTCAAAAAAAGTTCAAGGGGTTTTCCCTAAAAAAATCCTGTTAAATATTGCACAATAATTTTATCTATATATTACATTAAAATTACCTAATCACCTATTTTTCATTTACATTCCATTATTTCATCTTATACTTACCCAAAATCTAATATATATAACATAAAATATTTTAATCAGTATCAAGAATTTTTTAATTTTTATTATTTAAATGTAATATTTTTATACCTCCCTCTAAATCAATCAAAAAGGTAAATGTTCTTTTTGCGTACTTCTGAAGTACCACTTCGAGGAATGAAATATTTTACTTAAAATCACCCACTCACATGGAAAAATATAATAATATATATGATGAATGAATATTATATTTATTAAATAATTATTAATATTTTCGAATAAATATTAATCTACCATAATTATAACACCACATGATTTTATGTTATATATCTTATTAAATAAATTATATTTATTTGATAGATTATGTTCCATGCAACAGTGAGCTTAACTAAAATGTGATATACTGATTAATATTAACATGATAATTTGAATAGTAATGTGACTTTTAGGACTAATAATCTAGCCATTTGAATTATTACAACACCTAGGAATGTATAAATCAAATTTATGTGTCTCGTAAATCAATATCTGATATATTTATATCATTAAATAAGAAAATAAAATTGATAAAAATGATAAATTTAGTGTTTGTATTTTCTGTGAAAAGTACTTCTTTATATTAATTATTTTAATTAATATGATTATTTAAAATGAAACTTATTTTAAAAAAAAATTCCAAAATTATTATTATCATATATTATAAATATAACATAATTTAGTGATAACAAATATTTTTTTAAAGGGCCATAAAATGAGATATAATTTTAAAAATCATATTTTTTTAATAAATGATGTATTTAATTATAAATTACATATATCATATTCAGAAAATTATTTTCAAAAAATGAAGTCAGGTTTTGAAATCTAAATGTCTAAATTGGTTGTGGTGAATTTTTTGGATCCTTCTGAAATGGTTTAATTTTTTGTGAATAATGAAATAATGTAATTTATGTTATTTAACATTTTAAGAAAAATGCTTATATTTTTTAGTCATGGATTATGTGATCAAAAATTATTTCAAACTCACAAGAATGATTTATTGTACATATTCAAAATAAATAACACAATTTAGAGTATTGATCCAAAATAATAATCAAATCCGTAAAATTAAAAACACCCTTATACTACCACAATAAATATAACCCCTTTAAAGCCCTTCTCCACTAACCATATATGCCCATAATATTGACTAACAACTTATGAAATCCCTTCCCAAGACTCATCCCTAAATCCAAGACCAGTTGGTCTTACCAAAATTCATAATCCAAGTGTTTTAAGGAGATCCCCAAGGAGAAGATATTTGAGATGTAAAATCATCATTCTTTCTCTTTTATTTTATATTTGTTTCTTATCCAATCATCACATCCAATGTATATTTGTAAATTGTAAATATATTAATATATATATATATATATATATATTTATATACTATCATATTATTGTGTTAATGGAATATCCATCATCAAATTTGTTATTCTCTACTTTTAACTCTAAAAAAGAAAACATCACATGTGAGGTGTTGATTCAATGCCGTCATAGGTAAAGAGTTTTAATTTTTCATTAATTCCTTCAAGGATATCCATAATAATTTTTTTATTCAAATATATTATAATACATTTCTTACAACATACATAGTATTACATAACCAGTATGTGATGATAATATTAAATAATATGATAGTAGTTCATAATAGTTGAATAACTCGTCAAAATTAATAGAATATTATTCATCAAATATTAATATAATGAATAATCCTCATATAAAATATAAAAATGATATATGGGACCAATTAATAGATTTAAAATATATTAATACCATTTCATTAAACTTCTAGGAACTTAATCTATTTATATATGAACATAAAAATTTAAACACAACGGAATAAATCATCGAACCATGAAATGAAGGGTCCTGATACAAAGAAATTAATCATTATAACTCATATAGATTCCTATGAATTAATTAAATAAAATTGTAATAAATAATATATATGTTGATTATTTTATTAATTAATTTATCTAATTTTACAATCCAAGAAATTAATTACAGTTGAATAATTATTTTTGACTAATAGTAAGGGTTTCTTCTCTCTTTTATTTCTGTGATATATCCTTTATTCACCACTTATATCTTCTGTGTGGTGTTTTTATTCATAAATTAGATATATTATATAATTAATCTATTTATCTTGATTGTAATAAATGTTTCATTTGATGATCATTAACTTTATGGGGCATATGATTTGAATAATTATAATGTTTTAGGGATTTCATTACTCAATATTCATTCATTTGGTTAAATTTATATTACATTGATTATGACATGATAATGTAATGAGATAAATTAATTTCGAACTCCTTATGATGTATTTAGAATTTTATATCGATTTTTAGTAAATACGTGTAACAAAAAAAACTTTTATTCATGAAAATTCTTCTAGATCAAATTAAATTTCTCATTATGTAAAATTGTTTTATAAAACATATCAACTTCCTTGGTTTTGTGTTTTTGGATTTTAAAATACAGTTGAGAATTTTTACCATTGCTAATATAGATTTCGAACAGTGATCACATGATTAGTATAAATATTTGTCTTTTACAAATCCAATTTACTCAGACAAAGGAATTGATGGCCTAATCTAGTATAATTACTCCTTACAAAGTCCATTTGTTGGAGCTCGTAAATGAGGTAGCATCAATGGGCTTTTCCCTTTACCAAGAACAATCTAAGCTTCAACACATTATGTTTTAACAGAAACTCTTACATGATAAGTGGATATTAATAAAGATTACCACCCGACTGATGTTATCTAAGCCACCCCAAGAGTCTGTCACCATTGCACACCTTAACCTCCTGTCTTATTCATGTGTTATAAATGGTTTTGTTAAAAGACCCTAGAACTATTATTATGTGGATTATTTTTTGTATAGAATAATGAATATACATTAATTTTATCATTGTTACATTATAGGTTTTTTTTAAATCACAAATAGTATTTTTAGTTAATATTCAAATTCAATTGACAAATCTATTTTGATTAATGAACGGGATTTTTAAATTAAATATTAATTTATTAATATATTATTATCTGTAAATTACTTTTTATTAAATATAAATTATCTTATAAATTTTATTAATATAATTGTAATTTTTATTATCGTTTGAAAAATGTTGTTGTCAAAACCGATGAATTTTCAATAAATGTGATTCATTATTTTATAAGTAAAAAATTAACATATATAGAAAAAAATTTAGATAAAATGAATATTTTTTATGGAATCAGAATGTTGATGTTATCCAACGTTGATTTATTCATAATTTTCTGAGATAGTCGAATTTTTGGGTAAAAATTAAATACCGTTTAAATATATAATTTGTTTTATGACATCATCATGACCCAATATGGATTTAATAAAATAAAAAAAATGGTTTTTCAGGAAATATATGTTTTACCATTAAAATAATGTGACTTTATATTAGTTTTATTTATTTTACAAATCCTTAGTGAACCATCCAAGACTTACAAAAAAATTTAAAATTATAAAATTATTTCCATTAGATTGTAACTTACCTACCCATAAACAAGCCTAATATTTTAATATGATTGAAATTATCCAATTAAATAATGTTTTTCACCCCCCCTTTTGAAATAAAATTTACAAAAAACATGGGATGGTTTGGGTTTTTTATTAGCTTAATGTGTAGTGTGAAAAATCTAAATAATAATGAATTCAAACTCCATTCCTATATTTACCCACTCATACTCCCAATAATATTCACTAAAACCATTTGGATCTAGACCAAACTCTTACATCCTTTCTCTAGAATCCTCCCAGGGTGCCCCAATCAGCCAAGAATCTTTTATCAGGCCCCTCTGAAATCTTTTTGGTCACACTTCCTGTTAAGGGATTTCTTCCTTTCTCATTTTTTCCAAATTTCATTATACGGTTATGCCCTTTTATATTCAATTAAAATTGTTGGGTTATTATTTAAAACTTCCACCCATAATTCCATCTTTATTATTGAGTGATTTTGTACCTCCTTCTCCCTCATTAATTCCTTTAATGAACATCTATTATCAAGCAGAAATTTCCAGAGGGAAATTCTCTCTTCTCATTTATATTAAAGATATTAATTTTTATTATGAATATAAGTTCCATTAAATATATTGGGATATTATTTTCAATAACCTTATTACTGTAAATTTAATGTAAAAATGAGGAAATACTCATTTCTCTCTCAATAATCCATTTTACATTTTCTATTTGTCCTCATTAGGCAGTTGATGTTAAACTAAAATTTCCCTTGCCAAAATCATAATATATGTGAATACCATACCCATTTCTCAATCAAGGGTATTCACCTTTATTCTAATAAATGTTTTTATTGGGGAATTAAATTAATGTATTCCAAATCTCTTATTCTTGGAATAAATTTTTATGTTTAATGAATCAATGTTTTATGATCCATGTGACACACTTATGCACGAAATGAAATGTTTATAAAGGATGTGCCCTGATAGCACTCCAATGCATTGGTTAAAGGTTTGTATCAATATATATCAATTTCAATGAGGGTTTAATAATAATAATTCAATTGAAATGATTGTTTACACATTCTAACTCAAGTTCAATGAGGTTTTACTCATGATCCATATGCAATGAGCCTTAGTTCATGTTAATGTCATGTTAAATGTTGTATCCCCATTTAAATGTTATGATAATCATGTTATATCATGCATTTATGTTCATGTTTCTCTTGTTCTCCATTGATATTACTATTTTCTAACATGTACAATATTCTTCATGTTATTCCCTATTTTCTCCCTTACTGGTCATTATAGATCACCCTTTTAACATGTATGTCATCAGCTTGTCTCATGAAATGCTATGTAATAGGGAATTTTGTGGTTATATAAAAGTGGTTTTCTAGAAATATGTCGTATATTATACTCTAATTTGTCATGTAATATCCCTAATTTTCAAATATACTAGACCTATCGATCGTCAGAGTTTTCTTAACTATATGATTATGTGACAAATCATGTTTTAGTGTCTAATAAAGAGCAGGGTAGTAATAGTTCATATCAGAGGATAGCTTCAGTTATTTTTTGCGATTAGGATAAAAAACTCCTAGTGAAAGCCTAATGGATAAGAATAAGTATAATGAAAACATGCCAAAACATTGGAAATTATAATGTAAGGGGTTTAATAAGAAAATACAGCTCTACCCGGATACAAATTTGTAGAGGCAGCTCGTCCATAGATGAATCTAGGTGTAAAAACCAAAAACACCACTTTGAGCTAGACTCAAACGAGAACTTTTGCATGAAAATGGTTCTTTCATCACTCTTGGTTACAACCCACCCAGAATATATGCATTTTTAAATTCAAAAGCCTAGTATAAACCATTTCTCTGGGATTAAGAAAATTTCCCCTAAGAATATATGTTGGGAAGTATATCATGGATAACATATATTGAAGCCTAAAAAATCATATGTTAAAGAAATAAATATATTTTTTAAGTTATCCCTTTTTTCCATTAGATTACCCTTTATGTGTTACCCATAACAGTCTTTTTATTTCATCCCATGGCTGATAATAGGAGGAATCATGTAATCAAACGATGTGAAGATTAATGTTATAACTATTCTAATGAGATAATAAATATGATTGGAGTGGGAATCACAAACTCTTTCAGGATACTCTATCAGTTTACTCTTGTTTTGAATAGAATCCTAGGTAAAGACGAACATCTAACACCCCCCCCAAATAAAGAACAAGCTGTAATCGAGACCTTCAAGAGACAAAGGCCTGTGACTTTTAATGTATCTTCTGATCCCCCAATCGATGGAAAATGTATCAACTCTATTGAAAAGTTATTCTCCATCCAATAATTATCCAAACAAGAGAAGGTTCTTATGGATTCTTATCATATGGGGTTGAATTTGATCAATGTTGGATATTTATAAAATAATATGAACCCTGGTAAAGAGATCGAGGCGTTAGAATGAATGGATTTATAGAAAATTCCTTTCAATAAAAAACGTTCACGCACCCTCTGAATTAAGATGGAAAGGGAATTCCAATCCCTCAACAAAAAAGACGAAAAATCCATCAGAGAGTATGAGTAAAACATCACAAAGAATGCATAATATGCCTCCCCCTTTTTCGTTACCCCCAAATTAAAGGTTGTCCCCATCTTTGGTGGGCTAAAAAATATCCCACGGAAAGCCCTAGCTATCCCTGACTTCAAAAACAATGATGAAATGGACAAATATAACCTCAGAGTGGAAAGAGATATTAATGAATCTCAGGGGTATATTTGGGATAAGAAGCCGAAGGTGGACTATAATAATAGTGGTCTGATGGATAAATCCAATGCTGCTATGAAATTCCAACACCCCATTTTCCAAAGGTGTGGAATGAATAACCCCAAAAATATACTGAATGGGATGAAGAAATACTTTAGGCGAGGAAGATAAGGGAAACTATCCAATAACAGCTGAAAAGAAAAACCCACTGTTGTGATAGAGGAGAGGAACACTCAGTTTGACCATCAACCCATTGTTCATTAATTCAAATACAAAGTATTAGGGCACCTTAAAAACCAATTCCCTAAGACATGGGTTTTAAGAGGCAACGATCAACCTCCAATATAGCTAGGGATATATTTTTCCATCACTACCACTAAATAGAATCCCAACAATTAAGTGGTGATATGTACACTTGTTATTTATTCATGAATTTCAAAAATAAATTTTGATTTTGGTTCCACACATTCTTTTATATCCCGACAATTTAGTAGAACTATTTTAACACAACCACAAATTAGGGAAGTAGAGATTTTGGTGAGAACCACAAATGGGGAAATCATTGCATCCTATGAATATTACTCCTACACTATCACATTTTGTGGATAGAAAATCCCAATGAACCTTTTCATTATCCCATTGGTGGAATTTTATATAATTATTGGGATGGATTAGCATTCCCTATATAGAGCCAGCATAAATTTTCATGAGACAGAAATCATTGTCCCTAGGGTGAATCAACCCCAAATTTTGTACATGTGAAAGGAGGATGATGAATCTTATTTAATAACACCATTTAAAGCATGGATATTACTTCCCTATGGGTATGCATATTATGCTCATATGATTGAGTCTATGGAAGTAGTCATCCTTTAAGACATGCCTATTTTGATAGAATTCGCCTCATTGTTTTGTGAGGAATTTCCTGGTCTTCCTCCGAGAAGAGATATTGAATTCTCGATTTATCTTATACCTAGGTAACTACTAATATCAAAGACTATATAGAATGGATTTTTTGGATATTGAAGAGATAAGGAATAAACTATAGGATAATATAGATAAATCAATTATATTACCATGTGCTTTATCATGGGGTGCACCGGTCCTCTACATCAAAAATAAGGATGGGTCAATGCGCCTTTTTAATGATTATCAGGAGCTCAAAAATTGATGCTAAGAAAATGTATCCTCTCCCAAAAATTGATGTATTCTTCAATCATGTACTTGGGGAACAATACATAACTAAGGTGGATCAACGATCGGGATATTACCAAGTAAGGGTAAAGATGGAGGATATTCCGAAGACTGATTTTTGTAAAAAATACAGGCATTATGAATTCATAGCATTTCCTTTCAGACACACTATTTGTCTTATAATCATCATGGAATTGATGAATAGTGTCTTTAGAGGTTAGGAAAACAAATTTGTGATAGTATTTATATATGATATTATAATATACTCCAAAACCAAAAAATGATCCTGGGGAGCATCAAAATCACTGTACTATAGACCGTGTGAATGGAGAAGCTCTATGAAAACTATAAAAAATTTTATTTATGGTTGAAGGAAGTCTCATTCTTGGGACATATCATCAAAATAAATGCAATATGTTTTGATACCTCCAAGACAAATTCTATTTAGGGGTGGCTGATGCCAACATCTTTGACGGATATCCATAGATTTCTATGGTTAGATATATATTATTGCTTATTTGTGTGAAATTTCTAATGATTGTCAAACCCTCGTACTAAGATAACTCAGAATGGAGTCAATTTCGATTGGAGTGAGGAATGTGAAGATAGCTTCAATGATTTGAAAATAAGGCTTTTCACTGTACCCTTGCTCACATTACCCACATGTGACGAACTTTTTGTTGTATTCAGTGTTTCTTCAAAGAAGTTCCTATGTTGTTTTTTGATGAAAAATAATAAATTCATTGCCTATACATTGAGACAATTGAGTGTTCATAAGAAAAAATACCCAACAATAAACTAGAGTTTGTTGCAGTAATCTTCGGTTTGAAAATTTCACCGCATTAGCTCTTTGGGGAGAAGTGTGAAATATATATAGATCAAAAAAACCTCAATTATATATTCACATATAAATAGATAAATTGACGTCAAAAAAGATGTTCAGAGCTGATCAATGACTATGACTTCTCAGTTCATTACCACCCAGGGAAAGTGAACAAGTTGGCGAATTCACTTTGTATAAAGGACATTGTGATTCTATAATGTATGACAATTGAAAAGGATCAAATCTTCTTAGATTTCAGGAATATGGACATGGGAATCATAAAAAATTGAACATCATAAATCTTTTAATAGAAGATTTCTCAACCATCTCTTTTGGAAATGTTAAAGGATGCTCAAAAGGAATATGTAGGAATTTAGAATAAAGTGGAAACTATCGGAAATGGAAAATCCTTAGAGATCAATGATAATGAAGAAGGAATTGTGAGATTTGGGTCAAAACTATGTATTACATCAATTCTAGAGTTAAAGAATGAACTTTGGGGTAATTCACATAGTTCTAATTTCTCAATTCACCGTGGAAACATAAATATGTATCGAGACTTATAAGTGAATTATTGGTGGTATAACAAGATGATGGAGATCCTTGAGTATACATCAATGTTCCTGGTATGTCATTAAGTGAAGGCTAAGAGGAAGAAGTCTAAGGGGATGATGTAACTATTACCAGTACCAACATGGAAATGGGAGAACATCACCATGGACTTTTTCACCGGACTTCTGAATACATCCAAAGGAAACAATACTCTTTGGGATGTTTTGGATCATCTTTTAAAGATTGCACACCTCATTGAAATTTGAAAGAATTTATCATTGGATCAAGTGGCACAAATATACATCATATAAATCGTATGGATGCATAGAGGTACACTATATATGGTATCCAATGAAGATCCATGATTCAACTCAATGTTCTGAAAGAGTCTCTAACAATATCAGAATACTTAGATGAACATCAGTATGACTTATCATACTCAAACTTCTGGCTAATCTGAGCAGACTATCTAAGTACTCAAGGACATATTGAGATCATGCTTCATAGACATCAACGGAGTATTGGATAGACATATTCCTCTGGGAGAGTTATCTTACAACAATAGTTTCCACCAAAACATCCAAATGGATCCTTATGAATCTAATTATAAGAAGAGGTGTAGAACACCAGCATGTTGGGATGATGTTGGGGAGTGGAAACCTTTTGGTCCAGAAATGGATGATGAAATGGGGGAGAATCTTAAGAACATCTAGATGAAAATTATAGCTACTAAAATTTGACAAAAGATCTATATTGATAACTGTCAAGGAGACCTAGATTTATATGTTGGAGACACGATATTCCTCCACATATCACTATAGATAAATTTTTTGATATTTTGGGAGAAGGGAAATAATAGTCCAATCAACCATTTTGAGATTCTTGATCGCATTGGAGTAGTGTCCTATCAACTAGAACTCTAACTGAACCTATCTGAAGTACATGATGTATTCCTTGTATCACTCTTGAGAAAGAATATAACAGACCCATCACATGTACTCAATCCAGAGATGGTACCATTGGAGAATGGACTCTTCTATGAAGAAAAGCTGGTGATGATCTTATATTTTAGGGGAAAAGTTCTATTAAATAAGACAATGCCCCTTGTCATGGTGTTGAAGAAAACCCACAAGTTTTAGGGGCAATGTGGGAATCATAAGATGTGATAAAGAAGTGTTACCCTTAACTTTTTTAGTGTGGGAAAAGGAAATTTCATGGGATAAATTACTTAATGGGGTAAGATTGTAATGAACCAAACTTTTTTTAATGAAAATTCATTTTAATCTAATTAAATGTATTATTATGTAAAATAGATATATAAAACACATGCACAACCGTGGTTTTATGTTTTTGGATATTAAAATACCATTGAAAATATTTACCATGGCTAATATATCAATTGAACAGTGATCACATGTTTATTATAAACATAAGGAATTAAAAATTGCAATTTACTCAATCAAAGGAAGTGATGGCCTCATCCAGTAGAATTGCTCCATACAAAGCCCATTTTTCAGAGCTTATAGATGAAGTAGTATCAATGAAAATAGCTAATGTCCAATCCCATGCTGAGCTTCAACGCATTATGCTTGAAAGGAATTTCCTACGAGAGAAGTGGACATTCATAGAGATTACCACATGAGTGATATTATCCGAGATGCCCCAAGAATCTGTCGCCATCGCACACCTTACCCTTAGGTCTTATAAGGGTGTTATAAATGGTTATGTAACAAGACCCTATCACTTTGATTATGTTCATTAGTTTTTTATAGAATAAATAATATACATTCATTTTTTCCTTGCTACTTTTTATGTGATTTTTCATCACAATAAGTATTTTTCATTAATATTCAAATTCCAATGAGAAATCTATTTTTATGAAGTAATGGATTTTTTGGAATTAAAAATATTTTAATTAAATATTATTATCCTAAATAAATTTTTATTAAATTTAAATTTTCATATAATTTTTATGAATACTATTGTAATTTTTATTATGGTTTGAAAACTGTTTATGAAAACACCAATGATTTTCTGATAAATTTTTGTGTATATTTTAAAAGTAAAAATTGAAAAAGTTAGAAAATTATTTTGATAAAAAGAATATTATTTTTGGAATCAGGATGTCGAAATTATCTAATAGTGAATGTTTCATAATTTTCTAAGACATTCAAATTTTTATGTAAAAATTAAATTCCGTTTAAATATATAATTTTTTTTATGACATAATAATGGCCTAATAGTGATGTAATAAAATACAATAAAATGGTTTCTTATACAATATATGTTTTACCTTTAAAATAATGTGGTCTAATAATTTTAACATTGTTTTTAAAAACCCTTAGTTTTCCATCTTTGAATCATAAAACATTTAAACATTTTAAAAAGATTTTTCTTGAAGTGTGACTCACCCTCACATAAGAAATCGTAATATTTTATTAAATTATTCCATTAGAATTATAAAATAAATTTTTTCACTCCCCTTTTCAAAAATCCATGGGAAAAAACCATGGGATAGTTTGTGGTTTTGATTAGTTTAATGTGAAATGTATAAAACCTAAATATTAATCAATTCCCTCTCTTTTCCTATAAAAAATCACTCAAACTAATATTCATCACTACTCATACCATTTGTAGCTCGACCAACTTCTTTTCTATTCTCTATATAATCCTCCCAGGGTTCCACAAGCTCCCATTAAGCCACACTAAAGCCTCTCCCAAGCCTTTAGGTTCACACATTCATGTATTGGATTTCATCCTTTTTAATTCCATCCAAAATATTTTATGTTGTTATGCCATATTATTATCAATTAAAAATTTTGGGGTAGGAATTAGCACCCCCCCATTCATCCCTCCTTATTTTTGAGTGATTATACACCTATTTATCACTCATTAATTCCTCCCATGAACACCTGTTAACATGCTAAAATTCAGTAAGGATTTTAACTCTTCTCATTTACATTCTAGAAATTCATTTCTATTATGCATATAAATTCCATTAAATATTTTGGGATATTATGTTCCATGACCCCATTACTATCCATTTCAAGTAAAATGATAAGATACCCCTTTCTCTCCCATCATCCCATATTAATATTTCTATTTTACGTCGTTATTCTTCCGAGGATACACCAAAATTTCGCATTATAAAATCATTGTGTAAGTGAATACCATACAAATTTTTTCTCAAAGGTATTAACCTTTACGAACAACGCCTTGTTCATTATGGACCTAAAATTATGTATTCAACATATTTTATTCAATTAATAAATTATTATGTTTAATGAATCCATGTTTTATGATCCATTTGGCTTACTTATGAATTAAATGTAATGTTTCTAAAGGGTGTGCCCTGATATCACTCAAATGCATTGGTTAAAGATTAGTATCATGATATTTAATAATAAATTAGGGTTTAATCATTATAATTCATATGAATTGAGTGTTTAATCATTATTATTCAATTTTAATGAGGGTTAACTCATGATCTGTGTGCAATGAGCCTTGGCTCACGCTAATATCGTGTTAAATGTTGTTTCCACATTTTCCTGATATGATAATCATGCTATAACATTCCTTTACGTTCATATTTCTCTAGTGATCCATTGATATTCATATTTTTTAAAATGTACTATATTCCACAAGTTATGCCTTGTTTAATCCTTTAATGGGCTTTATAGATCAACCTTTCACAAGTGTTTCGTCATGTTATCCCATTCAATGTAAAGTACGAGGGAATGTTGTTATCATGTAAAGTATGTTATCAATAAATATGTTGTATTTTTATGTCTTATGTTGTTTGGTAATGTCGCAAATTTTCTATGAAACTATACCTCTCAATCGTCATAGTTTCCCTAAGTCCAAGTTTATGTAATAAATCTTGTTTATGTTTGTAATAAAGAGTAGGGTTGTTATAATACACATAATATAATAATTAAATTTATGATATGATACTTGTAAGGGACTTTGGGTAAATTTTATTTCATTGAGTAATATTTTTGATGTTATTCACCTATTTTCATTTCTTTGGAGTATATACTGAACCTCTTATTCATGATCATAGAAATTTGAATATATCATTAAATATCCATATTTCATATATCTTTTATATGATTATTTCCTAAATCCTATACTAATTATTAATTTTGTGTTTAAATTAAAATTAATTTGATTAAATGGTTAAATGATGTTAAATCAAATTCATTTATTCAATACGGATTTTTTTGTGAGAAATATTTATTCCGGATTAAAATTTATCACAAAAATAGGCATGTAATTCATTGTACATGTTGACACGGGTCCATCAAAGTTATAGATATCCACTCGTTGCATCTTTTTTCTGATGAGATGAAAAATTGGACATAATTTAAAAAAAATTACACATAATGATTAAAATTTCCTCAGATAGGTCTTTATTGTAAAGGTACAATGATACCTGAGATCACAGTTTCAAAAAATTTAAGAATTTTCTTCATTAGTATTTCACTCATCATTATCCATGAAATTCTTGGTGTAATATAATCCATGGATTCATTATATGTTCAATTTATTAGTTAAATGGTAATTTCTCAAATAATTGACATTTTCATTATGATTACACCCTATCCACTCATGATTAAATGAAATGTATTTATGTTTTATATACCAATAATTATTTATTATGTTTCATGTTTTATTGATTCATGTTAGAATCTTTTTTATTTGACCTATACAGATCATTTAAGCTTACCTTTTTATCTATTTTATTTTTCCAAGTTATAATGATCAAATATTTAAATGAGTTCAATGATTTAATTAATTTCATTCATAGTGTTTTAAATTTTATTTCCAATTTAACTAGAATACTATATTCATATTTAGTGTTTCAATGTCACTAAACTAATCTGTCTACTTGGATTTGAATTTTTTATCAATGGAAAAGTAATAATGTAATGCTTCGGCTCCATGCTATTGTAGTTTGGGTCATTATAGAATTTAGAGAATGTTTAGTTGAAACATTGGTAAATAGATTTTAAAAAAATTTAACAATGTTAAAACATTAAAAATTCCATATAATATGTATAATCATTTACCATTATGATATTTTTTATTTAATGTCTTGATGATCATGATGATTATGGGATAACATAGTGTCTTCCATTATTTAGTGGTGACTCAAAATGAACGTATAGGTTTCAATACACACAGACAATGTGGGGATTTACCAACCAAGAAAATAAAAAAAAGTAGTTTTATGGATGAAGATATCATTATCATACTAGGATACCATACTCAGGTTATGAAAAAAACTATACTACTCCTATGTTGGATCAAATAACGATACAAAATCGCCCATCTTATAGTGGGAATACTCATCTATTTCATTGTGATATATAGCTCAAGGCCCATGAAAATATATTTCTAGAATTGGGATGTGATGGAAGGTAAAATGTAGTACAAGTGGTAATTTCATCATGGTAGATCTTGATGAATGGTGGTTCTTGATCCAGAATTCTAAGAAGGATGATAAATTAGAATACAAGGAATTTAGAAATTTAAATGTACCATTATTTGAAAAATATTTTACTCATGATAAATGTAATTAAATGAATTAAAATTTATTAAATTAAAAAAAACCAAGAGTACATTATTTTAAAGTACGGGGTTTCATTAAAAAGAGTATCCTAGTTTTTTTAAAAATTACATACATGATTCAAAAAACAATATTGATCATTTGTGTGAAGGTATTACGAATAGTATCATAAGGGTGTTATCTTAACAATAATATTTATAATATGATGAAATATTAATATGTTCCTTAAAAAAGAATTAATTTTCATGATCTTATATAATTAAAGGAATTCAAGAGTAGAATTGGTTGGCAATGAACTATGATAAAGGTAATTCACTAAATAAGAACTATGTAATTATGAATTTTTAATCATATTAATATTGTGGGATGAAACATCTAGAAAAATTTCTAGAGGGAAATATAGTGTGTCACCAATGTAAAGAAGAGGTTCATTTGTCTCATGATAGGATGTAGAAAAAATAGTTATATTATGTGATTAGACTTTAAAAAATGGGGAATTATTCAAACCCATGTCCCATGATCCATGAGAGTATATCATAAAAGATAACGAAGGGATATGGATATGATTTTGTGATTACTATATTTGAGGTAGATGTACCCAGTGATGTGTGATGAGGTATATTAATCTCATCTTCAAATTTATCCCCTGCATTATTTTCTTAAGAATCATCACACTATTTTATTTCATTGAAATTTTCCATGAAAATTTGATGTTTAATTTTTTAGGGGGGAGGTCGAAGCGCAATTTCATCAGATTTGTCTCCACCATTTCCTCATGTCATTGGGTTTATTCCTCTCATGATTCTCTATTTTTAGTATATTTGATTGTATATTTTCCTTTTAGGTATTATTTATCATGGTTGTGGCTTTGTTGTATAGAGTTTGCGGCTAAGTTAAGGATGTGACTAACTACTGTGGACCTACTCAATAGATACTGCTATGGAATATAGTTTCGGTATTTCTTTCATATATGGTCTGTATAAGTGGTTTTATAGAAGCATTTGTTTCTGTCGTTCGATCATCCATCATTATTCCATGAGGAGAGTCATATGCTAGCTTCAATTTGAGCATTGCATTATCCTTTTCATTGATGGAATTTTCAATATGGTGTTTTTTTATACTCACTATTCTAATTGGTTGTTTCGGTAGTAGTGAGAAAGGATGTTTACTAGATAATCACCTTTCTCATATTCCTTAAGTCATACCTATCATTTTTTAGCTCCTCTCCAACTCAGATATGGAAGTAGTGTATCATTGAGGTTTTCTGTGCGTGGGATAGTAGTCAACGAAATTTGAGGAGAATACCGATTCATCTTGTTCCTATATTAGTTTTAACCTGTTTAGTTGGTTAACACAATGATTCTAATAAAATTTAATGGTAAAGTTATATGTGTCAGCTAACAAAGAAAATAAGGTTGAGTGGAATTGATGATTTTGACGAGGTTGAATTGGACTTATGTATTTCATATGGTTAGCATACCTACTCTGGTGATGATTTGGGAAGTGATGAAAATAGTTGTATTTCAATGAGGGATATGATTTTTAAAATATTTTATAGTACAATGGTGATGATTTTTATGGTTTCTTGTTTTTTCAAACCTCAGTGAAAATAATGGCATAAGAAATGCTGGATCCGACAGCTTCTGTGTTCCGTTTGAATTTAAAAATTCGAATCATGATTTTGGATGTTTTTTTTGTTTGGTTTCCTGTCAAACATAAATTCTTTTATTCAAAGAGAAAAACTAAATTATTCAGTATATATTTCACATTTTATATAAAAAGGTAGTTTTCAGTAAATATTATTAATGAATGTCTCACTATGATAATTATTTTCCAAGAAGTCTCCATTACAGAATTTAAATCTACTATATTTTCCGACCTTATCATCTTACATATATTGGAATTTAATATAATACTCATTATGGTATGGATTTCAATGTATGATGGGAAATATTGTTCCAATGAGTAGGAAATTACAATTTGTGAGGATGATTTAGATTACATTTTCTTTAGATGAGAAACATCATCATATGAATCTTACCTATATCCACCCCCAGTAGCTCTGCTGAATGAATTTCTGGATGAGGAATAGAAAAACACATGTTAGATGAATAAGTTAATATATAGATTTAGGATATACCTATTTCACAACAATATATAATTTTATTTCATATTGAAATAGTTGGACACCCCCTAGAGCCTGAAGTTGAGTATTGGATTTATTTAATACCTGATGAAATACCAATTTCAATGACTCCCAATAGAATTGAAATTATTGAATTAATGGATATTTTGAAACAAATAGGGGAGTTGAGTAATAAGAGATTTATTCACCCTATTTTTTCTCCATGGGGGGACCCTAAATTATTATTAAAGAATAAACATGGACCCATTAGGGTGTCTATTGATTATAGAGAAATAAATGAAATTATAATGAATAATAAGAATCCACAACCTCACATTGATAATTTATTGGATCAACATCATGAACTTCAATGTTTTCTATTGATTGAAATTCATTATGGATATCATCAATTGGGTGAAAAGAAGGATGAAATTCGATGATAAATTACTGGATGAGGAATGGGCATTAAGAGTATATATTAATTCAATTTTGATTGACTAATTTTCCCATAGTTTTTATGGATCTGATCAATAGATTTTACAAGATATATTTTTAGGATTTTTCATGTATTAATTGATGATGTTTATTTATATTCTAAATATTATAAATAACATGTGAAACAGGTTAGGGTAATTCTTTATACACTCACATGGAATGATTCATATGGTAAATTTAGAAAATGTTACTTCTAGTCTCAGGAAAATTATTTTATGGAAATATTTTCTCAATTATTTGAAACAATGATGAACTTGTGTAGATAAAAATCATTATAAGAGTAGAATTCACCAAATAACATAACTAGGGTGTGTAGCTTCATGGGATTACCATGTTACAAACAATTTTTCATTCAAAAAATTTCATAATTTTCTTATCATCAACAAGATTATACCTAAATTGTTGATGTTAATATGCACATAATAATGTGCATAATTTTGTGAAGAATTGAAATGGAGAGTAGTCATTTCTCTGATTTTTACTCTACCATGGGAAAATGATAGATTTGTGATAAAAATAGATGTATTAATGAAAGTAATAGGATTTTTCCTTATGAAAGGTGATATTTATATTGAATAAACATCAAGGTAGTTGAATATTCATAAATAAAATTATCTAAATCATGATCCGGAGTTAACAGCTGTGATATTTTCGCCGAATATATAGAAACACTATCCTTATGGTGAAATATGTGAGATATATACAGATCCCATGAATTTGAAATACATATATTCATGTAAAGTACTAAACATGTGTAAAATAAAATGTCACTAGATACTCATATATTTTTATTTCTCAATACATTACCACCCTAGAAAAGAAAATATTTTAATTGATTCACTGATTATGAAGGATAATGAATTTCTGACCAAGATGACGATTGAGAGAGATTCAATGAACATGTTTATTAAATATGGATATGTGAATTTATAAGGATATTGATCTCTAAAATGAAATTAAATGAGAAGGTAAAAATATATCAATCTACTAATCAGAATTTTAAAAATAAATGTAATGTTGTTAAGGATGAATGATTTTATGTCTTCATTTATGAGGCTCGATTTCTTTAATTTTGTAAAAGGATATATTTCCCATAAATACTTCATCTATTAAGATAACTATTATTTGATTCTCTTTGATGAATTTTCTCAATAGACCCTTGTAGTACCATGATGTATAGATATCAGAAAAAATATTTTTTGTGGGATAATATAAATAAAAAAATTCTTAAATATGTGTCAAGATGATTACTATTTCAATAAGTGAAGTTTGAGATATATCATCCAAGAGGAGTCATGAAACCTATACCTAAACCTATATGGAATATGGATGAAATTATTGTGGTCTTTTTATAGGACTATTGTGGACACATAAAAGGAATAGTGTAATATGGGTTATTTTCATCATCATAAAAAATCTACATATTTTCAAGATATATGATCATATTTTCCACTAGAGATCTTAAAAATTCTCAATATTAATGATTTTTTAGATATTACGGGGCACCTAAATAAATTTTTTCTAATCATGATCTGATTCTTTAATAAAAACATTCGATGATTCATGTGGGATACGTTTTTAACAATGGAATATTTTTTCCAAAATAATATTTTCTATTAAAGTATTAAAATGGTGTAATTGGATTAATTATATAGAAATTGATATCATATTTTGACATTTTGGGATGAATTTGGGGGGAAAAACTCATATTCCCCTAACATATTAAAGATAAAATGACAATGTTAAAGACTATTTGGGGTTATATTAAATCCTCTAAATGTAGGAAAAAGAATTATGCAAAAAAATGGAAAAAGGATTTAGAATTTCAAGTTGGACATCATGCATTTATCAACATATCTCTAGGGAAGGGTATGACAATGTTTGGTAAAAATGAAAAAAAATTCTTGAGAACCATTGAAAAATTAGAAATTATAGAATTAATTGGAGTTATAGATTACATATTATAAATTCCATCATTTACCTACACTTTTTTTGAATTGTTCCACATAACACTATTCTTGAAAAACATGGAACACCAGACACATGTAATATTCTATGATGAAACAAAAATAGAACATGATTTGTGTTACTATGAAGAGAATATTCATATTCATGAAGATAGTGAGAATGTATTGAGAAATAAAATGAATCAATTGGTAAATGTTATTTAGAGAAAAATAAAATAGAAGAAGAAATGTTGGAAAATGGGGAAATTATGAAGAATAAAACAATGTCATATTGTTTAGAATGTAATAATCATGAAAACATTCAAGGGAGAAATTTTTTAAGGAGGGAGGAATATAACACCTTAGGGTTTTATGGTATGTGTCCTCATAAATAAATTCAACTAATTATATATCATACATTTCACGAAACATCAAGATTAAAT
Source organism: Viscum album (assembly GCA_963277665.1). Lineage (NCBI taxonomy): Eukaryota > Viridiplantae > Streptophyta > Magnoliopsida > Santalales > Viscaceae > Viscum > Viscum album. Next base: position 477,300,548 of record OY728128.1, read on the forward strand.
GATCTTTGATATAATGATCTTTTATATAATATTAAAAAATAACTAAATCATTAGAATAGTAATATGATCATTAGAAACAGTATAATGGACATTAGAGAAATTAGAATGACTATTAAAGTGTATATAATGTTTATTAAACACCTCAATGAAAATATGATATATTTATATCCTATAATAATTAAATTAATGTTCTAGAAAGATAAATTTTATGTTGGTATTCCTATGAAAGGTAAATGTTTATATATAATGTAATAGTTAATTGATTTTTTTAAAGAAAATTTAATTATATAAAATAGATTTAAAATTAATATTTTTTTCTTATAATTATAATATAATTTTAGGAGATGTTATTTAATTTTTGAATGTGTCATAAAATCTTTTATAATTTTAAAATCATTATTATTTTGGAAAAATGATGATTTTTAATACAATATAAATATATAATAATTAGATACCTATTTTCATAAAATTAATTCCAGTTTTGAAATATACATGTTGAATATTAGGTAGTGTTATTTTTTGAGATTTATATGAAATAGTTTATTCTATATAGAATGGTGAAAGACGGTAATCTATGGAATTAAAAATATTAATCCAAATAAATTTTTTTTTTCATTGATGATGCATGTAGTACCCCCCATTTGAGGTATGTGTACATTGTTTATTCTTTTTTTTTAATTCGTTTAAAGTGCATTGGATGAGTTGGGAAGAGGTTGGGAGAGTTTGGAATGGTTTGGATGAGTTTGGAGGATTTTAAAGGGGTGCATAGTTTGAGTATGGATAGTGGAAACCGAGTGGATTCTCCAAGAAACCGTGCAAGGGAGAGAGTAGGCTTCGCATAGCCTGCACACAGTTTAAAAAACCATGCGAGGAAACCATGCGGACCTTAGCTCTCAAGGTAGTAGCGTGCACATGGTTAGAGCACAATTTTCCAAACTGTGCGTGCTAACCATGCGACAACTTAAAAATAGGGTTATAAGTTATGGGCTCTCTCGGGCTTAACCTATTTCACCAAAACATCCTCCCACTCTTGAATCACTTGGTATTTTTAGTTCTCAGGGATTTAAGGGGCTTTCCCACTCATTTTCGATGCATTTTGAAGAGAATTCTTAGCAGTTTAAAGGTGGTTTCTCCTGGGTAAGTCTCTCCTCTTGGTTTCCTTGTGTTTTCCTCTAGGTCTACACCCCTATCTTTATTTTTTTTCTAGATCTACACTTTATTTGTGTAGATCTATGGTTGTGGTTGGCATGGATGATGTTTTTAGTGCTTTTGAATGTTTGGTAAAGGGATCTGGAGAGGTTTCGGTGGTGCGTTCACCGGATTTGAGGTGCGGTTGCTTGTGGGTCAATTTCTCGAGAACCCTAAAGGTAGGTGGCTTCTCTCTTGACTCCACATGGTTAGAGATAGTGGTATTGGTAACAATTAATTTTTTGTTATTGAAATTAATTGTTATGTGATGTGTGAAATTGGTTAGAAATCCCTTGGGTGATGTTTTGGGGATTTTTGGGAAAAAGAGGGTTTTATAGTTAAATACTTTTGTTGTGGATTTTAAAAAAGAGATATTAAAATGGGGTGCTATGGTTGAATTTTGAAAATGATTTATCGAATGGTTTTCAATAATGGTTTTTTTGATAGAAATGTTGTTTGGAATGTAAATTATTTTCAATAAAAGGGTGATTTATTGAAGTGGATTGATATGCAATGGAATTGGTTAATTACATGTGGTTGTGACCTTGGTAGGTTATATGCTTGGAATTTTCTTGTTTTGAATGTTGTGTAGAAGTGGTGAGAAGTACCACTATAAAAAGGGGATGGAAAGTGGGCAGAAGGGACACCATCAATGGTAAGTGGATGGGAAGTTCCACTAAAGTGTGAATGGGTGAACGGGTTGGACGAAAGCTCCACCATTTGGTTGTTGGTTGTTTGGTTGTGCATTGCTTTGCAAGATGGAAATTATGGTGCTAATGTGAAATGATGAAATGACTTGTGGAAAGTTTGGTTGGCTTTCCCTTGTTTCTTTTTTTGGGTGAGATGGCTTGGTAAGGGCATATTGGGCTTATGAAAATGGTTTCACTTGTGTTTTGTTTTATATAAATTGTTTTATATAAATGTGCTAACAGTTGTATCCTAGTGGCGTGTATAGGGATGTCATTTGAGTAAATCCTACTACGTTTTAGTACTCACCCCCTGCTTTGGCACATTGGTGTCTTTGCAGATGTTGCGTACCGTGACATGGTAAAATGTAAGGCATCACCCTCCATGAGTGGAGCATTGTTATCCCTTGGTGGAGCTTGGATCTTGGTATGTAGCTGTGGTGGTGTCATGGATTGTGGTGTTTGGTTGATTTGTTTCTATAGTGTTCTCTGATGTTGTGTAGACATGTCCCATTGTATTGGTTTGTATTTGTGTTGTGGAACAACTTGGTTGTCTTTTTGGAATGCATGGTTGGGTAATTTATTTGACATGCATCATATAGTGGCTGTTAGTGGATGGATTGGTTGGTTTTTTAGTATGGGAAAATTGTTCCCCAACTTGACCTTGATGCCCTCGTCATTAATTTCCATCCTTTGGCATCTTGGGAGAATCATTTAAGGCCATGTATCTCCCACCACCTCCTCAAGCCAATGGGAATGGGGTGGGGTATTACAGGTTGTATCAGTTTGTTCAGTCCTTTGGAGTTGATTCTTGGATTTTGTGTTGAAATTCGTTCTGGTGCATTCCTTGAGTCGGGACGGTAGTAAGGCATAGGAATGTTAGAGCATTGAATGTATAGCATAAAAGGACGTAGCTAACCCTTCTATGCTGAAATTAATGTTACCAGGGTGTAGAGTACATAACTGTTTTGGAGACACTTATAGGCATTGAATATCTCATTGTCGTGGGTGTAGCCAATGAGATGAACATGACATGCATGGTACAAATGACTTCCCACTAGGACACATATTTCATTGGGCATAATGATTTAAGGGATGAATTTAGAAATGGTTTTGTGAATGTGTGAGATTGTAATGTGAATAAATATGGTATTTTGAAAATGGTTTGGTTTTCAAAAACGGTGAAACATCGCCAATGTGGAAAATGTGAACTTATGGAAAGACTTGTGTGATAGTGTTGTGTAATGTGATTTGAAATGGGATTTCATGATGTATACGGATGTGAGACTCATGGTTGTTTATTTTATGTTTATATAAATGGCACCGGGTAGGCGTCATAGAGACCAATTGGAGGAGGCTGCTGAGAATGTGTTAGCACCTGAGCCACAGGTGAACCAGCAGCTAGTGCAATGCATTTTGAATGGTTTCCAAGCTGTGGAAAGTGGGAACAGAGTGGATGAACCAAGTAATGTAGATCATGCGGTTCAGTTTAAAAAGAATAATCCACTCATCTTCAGGGGTGATTCAGATCCATAGAGGGAAGAAGCATGGTTAAATAGAATGACCAAGATTTTCGAGTTCATTGGAACACTGGTAGAGTTAAAATTGATGTTTTCCACGTATATGTTGGATGATCTTTCCCACTAGTGGTGGGAGTTGGTAGTCCAAGTGGGGACGGACCAGGGTATGATGTGGGAAGGATTTGAAGAATTTTTCAATAAAAAATTCTACCCACATACATTCATAATTGATCATACGACTGATTACTACAGTTTGAAGAAAGAGATTATATCGGCAATGGAGTATGTAGCAATGTTTATTAACTTAGTGCGGTGTGCAGCTGAGGTGTCGGGTAGCACGTCTTGAAGTCAAGGATCTTTGAAGCGGGATTATGGCATGAAATCCGTTCAATGATAGAGGTGCTGTGAATAGATGATTACACAGAGATGGTGAGTAGACCCTCGGTGGATGAGCATGATTTGTTGGGCGCTCCGGGCAGAGGATGTATGGTGGTACCCATGGGGAATAGTGGGAACTATAACACTGGGTTTAAGAGGAGTGACACTTATTCCCAAAGTGGGAATATGGAATATAATCTGATGGCAGGATCGGTAAATCATCCTCTAAAGCCCCAGAGAAAGCCAGGATATTTTTAGTGTGGTTCTACAAGCCACATCAAGCGGGGTTGTACGACACGACCTCGATCATGTCATAATTGTAAGCAGATTGGGCATCTACAGCGTTATTGTCGGAATGCTCCAAGGTCGAGTGTGCATGAAACTCCTCATGGATCGCAGAAGTCGTATGCTTTGGCTGGATAGGGACATCAACACACCCCTCATCAGTAGAGTAAATTGGGTCATGGTGATTCTCTGAATACCATGACGCCTCATTAGGGAAATAAAGAGTAGAGTGTGGATAGCAAACAGGTGTTTGGAGCTGAGCATGTTATGGTGGATGATCATTCGGGACCATCCACTGTCCGAGGTACTATTATTTTAAATTGGACCTTGATGCAATTGATGTTTGATATGGGTGCTTCACACTCTTTTATTGCAGCACATGTGGTTGATTTCCTAGGTTTAAGGGTATAATTGATCCCCTCGGTTTTCAAACATCAAAATCCTCTGGGTCCAAGAGAGTGTCAATCCTTCTGGTGTAGTGAATGTTGTATCATTGTAGGCGTGGTTGAGCTAATGTGAAATTTCTCAATGATTGAGATGGATGGGTATGATGTAATCCTGGGTATGGATAGGCCTGTAGCTTTTAAGGACCACATTGACTGCGATGCGCTTATAGTCGCTTTTATGACACACGATGGTGTGAAAAATCTCTTTAGAGGAGAGAGGTATCAAAGGAAGGGTGCAACGGGTTTGTTGGCACCAGCAGTGGGCACGTTATCATATCAGTTGGCGGTGTTGTTGTTAGAATCGGTAATGGGTGTTGAGTATAGTGTTCTTCCAATAGTGGTAGATCAGTTCATAGATGTTTTTTTCTGAAGAATTATTTGTGTTACCTCCCATAAGAGAAGTGGAGTTTACGATTGATCACCTTCCAGGGACCAGTCCTATCTCACTTCTGTCTTATTGGATGGCACCAGCTGAATTGCGGGAATTAAAATTCCAATAGGATGCATTAGAAAACAAATGGTTTATCCGGCCTATCACGTCTCTATGGGAAGCGTCGATGTTGTTTGTGAAAAAGGAGGATGGAAATTTGAGGCCATGTGTTGATTATCATAGACTTAAACATGTTATGATAAAGAATAGATATCCACTCCCATGGATTAATGATTTGTTCATCCAGATGAGGGGAGCCCAGTGGTTCTCCAAGATCAACCTAAGGTCAGGATATCATCAATTGTGGGTGAGGAAGGATGATATTTGTAAAATATCTCTCATAACTAGATATGGCCATTATGAATATGTGGATATTCCCTTTGGTATAATGAATGCTCTAGTGGTGTTTATGGAATTGATGAATCAGATATTTCAGAAATATCTAGATTCATTTGTGGTGGTGTTTGTAGATGATATTCTGGTGAATTCAATGACATGGGTGGAGCATGAGCAGTACTTGGCGATAGTGTTGGGGATATTGAGGGATCATTAGTTATATGCCAAATTGTGAAGGTGTGACTTTTGGATACATGAAGTTCGTTTTCATATCCATGTGATTTTGGAAAGAGGTGTTTTAGTAGATCCGGAAAATATAGAGGTTGTTTTCTCATGGAAACCACCAAAAAAATGTGTTTGAGATGTGGAGTTTTCTTGGTCTAGCTGGGTATTATCAGCATTTTGTTCGTGATTTTTCACATATTGCATCGACAATGACATATTTGACAAGAAATAATGTTCCATTACAATGGAATGATCAATGATAGCAATGTTTCGAAGAGCTAAAGGGTCGCCTTACATCAGCACCAATCTTGGTTTTTTCAGAACTACGAAAATAGTACGTTGTGTATTGTGATGCATTGGGATCAGGGATGTGGTGCGTTCTCATGAAAGGGAATCATGTGGCTACGTATGGATCATGGCAGTTGAGAGTGCATGAGAAGAACTACCCAACTGATGATTTGGAGATGGCAGTAGTGGTCCATGCTTTGAAAGTATGGCATCATTATATATTCGGTGAGAAAATCATGGTATGTACAGATCATAAGAGCTTGAAGCACATTTTCTCACAAAGGGATTTGAACTTGAGGCAAAGGAGATAGATGGAATATCTTTAGATGTTTGACTTTGACTTGATGTAAACATTGGGTAAGGGAAATTCTGTGGCTGATGCATTATGTATAAAATCATATGCTCAGGTGGTAAAATAGGCATCAGACCAGTGGTAGTTGATGTCGGTTATAGATGAGATGTGGTTGGAATGTGAAGACCAGGGTGATAGAGTGGTATTTTGTGTGGATTTTTTGATTCTTGAATTAGTTATTCTAGTTAGAAAGGCACTGATATCTGATTCTATGTGTGTGACCATGAGGTCGAGACACAAAGGTGGGGAGACCATTAGGCATCGGCAACTGAAGGGAGATTATGTTATGTGTTTTTGGAATCGGATGGTTGTAAGAGTTGCTTGTCAGGAGGACCTTCTCAGGTAATATCATTATTCTAGGTGGGATGTTCATCCTGGAATTCAGAAAATGTATAAAGCCCTCATGGCGTAGTTCTGGTGGGCTGGTATGAAAATAAGTGTGGTTGAGTTTGTTTCGAGGTGCTTGACTTTTCAGCAGTTTAAGGTAGAGCATCAGAGGCCAGCATGAATGTTGCAGTCTTTAGCAATCCCTATTTGGAAGTGGGAGCAGAGAGCGATGGATTTTTCCATTGCTCTCGCAAGTACGGTCATAAAGAACGATGCCATTTGGGTGATAGTGGATCGTATAACGAAGTCGGCCCATTTCATCCCGATTCGTGAATATCATACAGTGGAGGATCTATTCAAAATCTATATTCAGGAGGTGGTAAAGAGGCATGGTGTTCCAGTTTCGATTGTATTAGATAGATATATGAGGTTTACATCTTGTTTTTGGGAATCCTTACAGCAAGCCCTTGGAACTAAGTTGACCATGAGTACAACGTATCACCCTCATACAGATGGTCAATCCGAGAGGATGATACAAACACTGGAGGATATGTTGTGGTCTTGTGTTATGGATTTTGGTGGCTCGTGGGAGGATCACTTTCCATTGGTTGAGATTTCTTAAAATAATAGTTAGTAGGAATCCATACATATGGCTCCGTTTGAAATGTTGTATGGGCGGTAGGGTCGTTCTCCACAATGTTTGGTGGAAACGGGTGAGTCCTCGATGGTTGGACCGAGCCTTGTCCAGGAGATTACGGAGAAGATCATGTTGATCAGGAAAAGAATGGAGATAGTTCAGAGTTGTCAAAAATCATATGCGGAACATCGTCGACGGTCGTTGTCATTCGAGGTGAGTGATCATGTTTTCTTGAGGATCTCTCCTAGGTTGGGACATCGTTTATTTGGAAAATAGGGAAAGTTATCTCCAAGGTATATTGGGACTTTTGATATTTTTGAGTTGGTTGGTGAGGTGGCTTATCGTTTGGCTTTTCCACCCAGGTTCAGTGCGGTGCACAATGAGTTTCATGTGTCGCAGTTGAAAAAGTATCAGCTAGATCATGACCATGTGATACGATGGGATCATGTTGAGCTAGAACCAGATGCTTCGTTGGTGCACATGCCAGTGCGGGTTGTGGATAGGTAAGAGAATGACTTGTGTGGTAAAATAGTTAGTTTAGTTCATGATTTTTGGCAGTCTGGTCAGATTCAAGAGGAGACATGGGGGAGGGAGAAGAAATGGTTGAGCAGTGGCCCGAGCACTTTCGGCAAAGGGAGGGTTCACTAACTTCGGAGGACGGAAAGTCCAATGGTGGGACGAATGTAGTACCCACAATTTGAGGTATGCAGCCTTTTTTTATGATTTTTATGTGTTTAATATGCATGGGATGAGTTGGGAAGAGTTTGGGAGAATATGGAATGTTTTTGGATGAGTTTTGATGATTTTTAAGGGATGCACGATTTGAGCATGGTTAGTGGAAACCGTGCTGATTCTCTAGGAAACCATGAAAGGGAGATAGTAGGCTTCGCATGGCCTGCACACGGTTTTCCAAACCGTGCAGGGAAACCATGTGCACCGTAGCTCTCAAGGTAGTATCATGTTCAAAGTTAGCACACGGTTTTCCAAATAGTGTTGGCTAACCATGCGGCCACTTAAAAATAGGTTTATAAGTTCCGGGCTCCCTAGGGATTAGCCTATTTCACCCCAAACTTACTCCCACTCGTGACTCACTTAGTATTTTAGTCTTTCAGGAGTTTTAGGGTCACTCCCACTAATTTTGAAAGTGTTTTGAAGAGGTTTCTTGGCGGTTTGAAGGTGGGTTCTCATGGGTAAGTCTCTCCTCTTGGTTTCTTTGTGTCTTCCTCTTCATCTACATCCCTATATTTCATTTTTTTCTAGATATACACTTATTGTGTGTATACCTAGGAATGTGGTTTCCTTGGAAGATGTTTTTAAGGCTGGTGAATGTTAGGGAAAGGGATCTAGAGAGGTTTTGGTGGTGCGTTCTCCGGATTTGAGGTGTGGTTGATTGTGGGTCGATTTCTCGAGATCCCTAAATGTAGGTGGCTTCACTCTTGACTCCACATGGTTAGAGCTAATGGTTTTGGTTACAATTAATTTGTTGTACTTGAAACTGATTGAGTTTTGATGTGAGAAATTGGTTAGAAATCCCGTGGGTGATGTTTTGGGGATTTTTGGGAATAAGAGGTTTTTATGGTGAAATACTTTTTTTGTTTATTTTAATATGGAGATTTTTAAAATTGGATGTTATTGTTAAATTGTGAAAATGATTGATGGAATGGTTTTCAATAAAGGGTTGGTTTATTAAAATGTTGTTTGGAATGGAAATGATTTTCAATAAATGGGTGACTTATTGAAGTGGATTGATATGCAAGGGAGTTGGTTGATTGAATGTGGTTGTGACCTTGGTGGGTTATATTCATGGAATTGGCTTGTTTTGAATGTTTTGTGGAAGTGGCGAGAAGTACCACTATAAAAATGGGATGGATAGTGGACGGAAGGGCCACCGTCAATGGTAAGTGGAAGGGAAGTGCCACTAAAGTGTGAATGGGTGAATGGGTTGGACGGAAGATCCTCCGTTTGGTTGATGGTTTTTTTGTTCTGCATTGCATTACAAGATGGAAATTACGGTCCACATGTGAAATGATGAAATGTCTGGTGGCATGTTTGGTTGGCTTTCACTTGTTTTCTTGGTTTGGGTGTGATGGCTTTGTAAAGGAATTTTGAAAATATGAAAATGGTTGCACATGTGATTTATTTTATATAAACTATTTGATATAAATATGCAAACAGTTTTATCTTAGTGGTGTGTGTAGGGAAGTCATTTAGGGAAATCCAAATGAGTTTTAGTACACACCCCCTGCTTTGGTAGGTTGTTGTCTTTGCAGATGTTTGTACCATGACATGGGAAATGTTAAGGCAAAACCCTCATTAATGGAGCATTGTGATACCTTGGTGGAGCATGGTGCTTCGAGATTTGTGTGTAGCTATGGTGATGTCATGGATTGTGGTGTTCGGTTGATTAGTTTCCGTAGTGTGCTCTGATGTTGTGTGGACATGTCTGGTGTATTGGTTTGGAGTTGTGTTGTGGAACAACTTGGTTTTCTTTTGGGAATGCATGGCTGGGTAATTTATTTGACATGCATCATATAGTGGCTGTTATTGGATAGATTGGTTGGTTTTGTAGTAATGGAAAATTGTTCCCCAATATGATCTTGATGCCCTTGGCATTTATTTCCAGCCTTTGGCATCTTGGGAATGACGGTTAAGGCCAAGTAGCCCTCATGACCTCCTCACACTAATGAGGTTGGGGCGGGGTGTTACAATGCAAGAAACCATGTTCTCAAACTCATTTGTACTATTTACTATACATAGTCACAAGAGTCAACACGATTGATAATCTCGTGCCAAAATATTAAATAAATGAATAAAATAAAAAAAATACCTCTCCTCCCACTATAAATATCACCACATACCACCCATTATCCACACAAATTTTAATCCTTTAATATTATTTAAATTCTTCAAAACCCAATTACAAATTATCTTACCCAAAACCATTACATTATATTCTTAAATAAATTTCAAATCTATGTTTCCTAAGAAGGTTCCCAAGAAGATTATTCATAAGGTAAATCCTCCTTTATTCTATATTAATTTTATTATTTATCATATAGTCTCCTCACCTCCAATATCCCAAGTGGAATGGTAATTTCAATATGATATATATATTAAAATTTTATTGTGTTAATTTAATATCAATAATCAAATATCATTTCCAATACTTTAAATTCATAAAATGAAAACACCATCTATGAGGTATCGATTCATCACCTTTATAGATGTTCTATTTTTTCCATTACCACCTTCAAGGCTGTTTGTTAAACCATTTTTATGATTAAAATATATATTTATATTTATATTAATGATTATATAATTTTATAGAACTAGTATATAAAAAAAATATTAAATAAAATGAAACTAGTTCATGATGGTCGTAAAACCCCCAAAAAAACTAACCAATTGTATTAACATTTAATCAAATGAAACATCCTCGTGTAAAAAATGATAAATGGAAAAATTATAAATCATTGATGTATATTAATATAATTTCATTTATACTTTCTTTATTTTTTCAATTTTACCAAATGATCTATATTTATACACAAGTAAACCAATCATGAAACCATGAAACAAATGCTCTCAAAACAATGAAATTAAACATTATAAATCTAAAAAACTAAAATAAACAAAAATAATAAAATTATAATAAAACAAATATATATTTTATATTTTGTGATTTATATTATCCATGAATCTAATTTTATTATCCTGGAAATTAATTACATGTAAAAAATGTGTTGGGAAATACAGTATGGGTATCTCATTTCATTTTCGTTTTTGAGAGATTTGCGTTATTCACCACTTATTTATAATTTTGAGAGGTATGTATAAATCCATTTATTTTATCATATCATTAATCTATTTATCTTTATTACATTATATTTTTCATTTTATGGTGATTAATTAAATGGGTTATACAAATCGACAAAATAAAAATTTGCAACGGTTTCATAACTCAATTTTAATTTATTGAGTTAAGATTTTATTTAATTGATTATTTCATTATATGGTTATGGGTTCTCTGTATTGTTATTATATTATTTTTTTATACCCACTTATTTTATGTGCATTTAAAATTAATACTCATAATATATTTTTTATATTAATGATATGATCCTTGTATGGGATGTCGTCTCAATTTTCATTGGTTGAGGCTTAATTTTCATGTTAATTAAATTATTTTATTTTCTATGATGTTTGTAATGAATATTATATTTATCATCCTCAATATTATAAAATTTCATTAAATATCCATATTTCTAATAGAATGGATATAAGTTATTTTTATGAAACATACCTATTTTTTATCATGTGTTTATATGGAAAACAATTTGATTAACTAGAGAAATAATGTAAAATATGTATATTTTACACAATAAGGATACTTTTTGATAAGGATTATTCATTCATCAGTTAAATTGATCATTTAGATATTTGATAAATTCTTTGGAAATGAAGAAAGATGTGGATCCCAATTATATATAAAACCTTGATGAATTATTTGTATAATGAGATGAAAATGATGGGGAATTAAATGTTTTTTTAACATAATGATTAAAAAATCATGTGAAAGATGATGATGGAAAAGGTACCATAATACATGAGATCACAGTGTCAATGTTATTAATCCTTTCATTCATTATGATTTCATTCATTAATTTCAATTTTTTTCAAACTGTGATATTATCCATGGATTCATATTGTGCTCATGATATTGATTAAATGGATTTTTTTTCAATAATTTAAATTTAAATAATTATTATGCCCTATCCACTCATTAATGATAATCTATTGATTAAATTTAATGTATTTCTACTATATATCACATTCCAATTTGATATATTTCATTTATTATTGATTCATGATAATTTCAGTTGTATTTGACCATAACAAATCCTTTCAACTCAACCTATTATCTATTCCAATTTTTCATAGGAAATGAAGTTGAAATGTTTGAATGAGTTCAAGTATGTATTTACATTTTTATGATTTATAATTGACTACTAATTTAATAAGGTTACCATGTATGTATATAGATCTTCAATAGTACTATACTGATTATTTCATTTCATTTTGAATATTCAATCTTGCACAATTAAATAGATTAAGCCTTGCAATTTTTCTTACTTTGGTTGTGTTCATTTCAATACTTCACACACATTCACTAGAATAATGTTATTTTTTAGAAGTTACTCTATGCAGTCTATCGCCTTTAAGGATGACATGATTCTTTTTTCATCACCACCTTACAAGGATGATTTTATGAATGTATTTAACGAATATATATGATAATTATAACATTTATTTGATTCTATTATGTTTAATTATTATTTAATATCCCTTCATTCTTTTAATTCGAATAAAATTCCATGAGTGTTTCTTTATGAACTAATTCTCCCATTTATTTTTTTATTTAAAATCACCACATTACATGAATGGGTACAAAATAAATATGATAAATATATATCATTAGAGGGAATAAAATATTTCATGAGTATTTTTTTATGGATTAAACAATTAAGAAATTATTATTATAAAATTATCCATTAATATAATTAAATTACCTGAAAAAATATCGTCATCAATTTCATTTTTAGACTCATAACTCAAAATATCTTATAACGGTATTTGACTTTTAAAATTAATTGATAATTTTAATTCTAGTTCCTTTAAATTTTTTCATGATGAATTATTTATCAAATAATTGTTTTGGAATTCCTGATTCCAAAATATGAATGAAATCATCACATTTATTAATTTTTTAAGATAGACAAAAATCGCCATACTAACATGTTGGCTGTGAATGACAATAATTTAAAAATGTAAAAGGTCATTGTTTTTAATTTACATCTCAATTTTAATTATTATATATTTGTGTATATTTCCCATGAGGGTAAGGAGATTTAAAGTATACCACGAGTCAATATATTGGGCTTTCATCTCAAACATCCTTCATTCAGACATGTTTCATTTTGTGATCCTATTATTTATATGATGTATATAATACCTATGTGAAATATTTTATTATAATTATATTATATTTATCTAGAATAATTTAATATTATAAACATTATCATTCAATAATATATGATTCAATTATTACCAAATAATTATGGTTTTCTTATATCATTTTTCATTATTTGAGACATGTGATGTATTCACAACTTTTTTCTAGAGTGTGGATTATGTAAAGAAATATATATGTTTATAAGATTATTTTAGGAAATACATTGAATTTTATAATTTATCTGTTTTTCTATTATTTCTTGTATTTCAATTCAAGGTATACAAATATTATAAATGATGTTTTTAATTAAAACCATTATTTATTATGATATAAATCTTTATCTTGAACATTGTTGTTATATTATTAGTTTATTACAAATTATTGTCTTATTATATTAATTTTTCACTTTATCTCAAAAAATATGAAATATTTAATTCCAAAATTATGGATTGATGAACTTACATCCCATAATTTAATATCATTTGAAATAATAACTCTCATCCTTTATTGTATGATCTTTCTCTTCCATGGCTATTTTCATCCTTCAAACCAATATTTTCCTTTCATATTTTGAATCAATAAATGTGTTATTACCTGTGATTTTATTATTCTAAATCATATAATTATCTTCAAAAACTATTTTAAAACATTTTTTAATATATTTTAATGAATGTATAAAAATTTAACTTAATTTATACCATTTCTCAAGGAATTGGTCTTACATAAAGTCGGGTTCTATTTATTATTAGTCATGGTAGACATTGAGAGTTGTTTATGGATATATCTACATATAAATTAATTTAATATGGGTTTTGTGATATTTAAATAGGATGAATTAGTATTTTTTACATTTTACAATTGTTATGTAAAGGTAACCTTTTATTTATATGGGTTGTGTAAGGGTAAAATTTGGGTTTTATGAGGGTTCCAAAATCATTTTGTATGATTAAAACCTAACTTATGTCATTGTAAGAAGGATAATATATACTATACTAAGGATAATAATGAACTCCATAAAAAATAACTTTTATTTAATAGATACATAATGGTGAACAACTTTTTCACTAGTATAAAAAGAATTTCGTACACACCATGTAAGGGTTAGTCTATGTTTTTAAAGGCCATGCAAGTATAAAGGTTGTGTTTTGTAAGGGTAATTACTAGTTTTTAAAAAATGTTTAAGGGTATCCCATGTGTATTTATGTGTTAACTAACACTTATACATGATGTTCGGGAGCTATGTAACGGTAATACCATGTTTCCCATCTTCTCTACCATTTTTTGGAAAAATTTATTTTAAAAATCATTCCATGTTTTCTTCTTCCGAACATGATAATGTGACCCATTTTCCGTAATATGATAATCATATATCACAAGAATTAATTCTTTTGAATCATTTAATGCGATAACTCCCATTTAAAAATTTTAATAACCTTCTCATTAATAAATAATGTAAAATTCTAAATTACATGGTGATTTTAATTTTCAAAATACTAATATTCTGAGACACCCTTTTTCTTTTTATAAAAAATTAAAAACCATATTCAGCATTTATTTTTTATAATCCTAATTTTTTAGAATTCAAATTATCTTTTATATAATATCATCGTGTATAATTAATTTTAAGTGATTGTTTTCACACATATTTTCGTAAGTATATTATATAATAATATCTCATAGTATTTATGTAAAATGATAATGACTTATAGTGATGATAAACACATAGAATTATCAAAGAATAATAATAAATAATTATCAATTTCTTATATCAAATTATATTAGATAGACAATACTGTAGGAAGTGGTAATATAATATTTCTTTGTGAAATAAATTTTTATCTCATACATTGGAATAATTTTATAATTTTATAATTATCCTAGAGATAAAAACTAATATTAGATGTGGTGTTTTATTTATTTATTTTAGAAAAATTATTGAATTTGTTCTTGGAATCCTTGGTTAGTGGATTTATATCAAAATTAAGTGGTCATGACCCAAGAAGTAATCCCTTGATGAACCATAATTTTGGAATCATGAAAAATGAGGTACAAAGTTATATGGTTTTTCGGTCTCTCATTTACCTATGTTTTCTTAGTTTAATTCTTCTATTTTCATGAATTTATTCCATGATTAATTTTTCTGACATGTGTCTATGAATGTGTACAAAATTAACACTTATGATATTTATTTCCATGAGAATTTTTAGGGTGTATAGTTTCACTATTTCAATATAATTTTTTGTTGTTATGTGTTTGTTATGTATTCTCATGAATAAATTCAATGATTACATTGTATTTTCAAAAAAGTTATGTGTGTTATCATTCCATAGAGTATTTTATCAAAAAAATTTGATTAGTGGACCTTCATGTTATGTATATCCTATAGAGTATGAGTATGAAATGTTTTATATGATGATTTTGATGGTCCTATGTTCATTTTCGGGGAATTATTTTCAAGGTGACTGACCCAACGATGCATGTAGGGTCCAAACATCATGGGGCCCTAATAGGAGACATCTTAAGAGTGTGGTGTTTTAGAGGCCTATCCCATTGTAGAGTTGTGATATAAAGGTTTGGGGGCCTAATCCAATATGATGTCTTAAAACCATTGTGATATATGTTACAATCGATGTTTCATATTATTTATTAGATATGGAATGAAATGGTAATCCAACCAGCATGGATCTGATGCATGTATGGTTAGAGGTATGTGGTGGATTAGATAACCCAAGGTTACTCGATACAAGTGGTATAATTTTTATTGATATTACACATTTATTACTATCATGGAATAGACTTATTTTACATCATCACACTTATTTACGAATTTTTTCTGGTGTCCTCTATGGTTTATTACTCACACACCATATGAGAATGTAGATGAACATTCAGATATTAGGGTTATAAATTTTCTTATAGGAATTGGTCCAATGGATAAAGGAAAAGAATAAGAGAATAGATCTTGTGGATGAAGGAGACAGACTCCTGAAGAACCCTGTAGTTTATTTATGTATAATATATATATAATATTTTTTGGATTTCGATACTGAGACCCTATTTCTAAATTTATTTTATGACATGTATTACATATTTTAGTTTCTTCATGTTACTCTAATTATTTAATATTTTTTATAGGACATGTTACTAAGGGTATTGTCTCCTCACTAATTGACAAAGAACCCAATTAATAGACAAGAACATATTATGTATAGGGAGGTGTTCATGATGTCATGTTACCCTATAAGTCATAACATGTTCTTTAGATCTAGGAATTGAAAACTTTTACCAGATCACAGCTTCTTAAATTCCATTTTTCAATAACATTAGAAATGGTTAATATGAGATAGTTGTGTATGCCATGGATATGGGATTGAAAATTTGATTATCCATCACTTCTTTAACGAGCCATTGATTTACCATATAAGGGATTGTCTTAATAGTCATATTCATTGGTTACTTCTAGGAGGGGGTATTCCATGGGTAATTGGTAGACTTCAAGGAAATAATTTTTTATCACAAACTATGATTAGTGTTCATCTTAATTAATTTATTATTAAATAAGTTTTTCTTATTTATTACATAAGATGTCACCTCAACATATTCTTATAGGACTACATGCAAAGAATTCATAGAATTCATCCACAATGTAAGATATCCTTACTCAATATCCAATCATGTATGATTATATAGTACTATGTACTCCCCCACCTACTTTTGGTTTAGGTATAATGGATGATTTATCCAGTAGATGTTTTTTAGTACATATCCTTTGTATAAGAATTAATAACTATGGTTGAATATTTTGTGACATTAAAATCCATCATTCTTAATCCTAATATGCCACTAGATTCTGGTAGGGGATGAGTAATGTGTTGAAATAATAGTTGGAATCTCTTTCCTAAAAGAGATATGATGTATTGTCATATTGATATTAGACCAAGTTAATTCTGGGATCACGTATCATTTCAATACAAATTTTTTATGGGGATACCTTCATTTTGAAGGTGATCAATGTGTATCATGAGGACATAATGTAGAATAGAATTATCAAGAAATGTACGTAACCATATCTTGTTCTACAAAGAGGATGGTATTCATTGGAACCATGTTGATTAACAAATTCTAAAGCTCGTGACATTGAAGAATAAAAATAATTCAATTATGATTGATAATTTTTTGTATCAGTTACAAGGATAATAGTGGATATCTATGAGTTATCATCGATCAAGACACCACACACATTGGTTCCGTTATGGGGAGATATTGAAATGGAATTTAGGGTAAGGTGTATGTTGTGGGAGTATTTGGTATTTTATATTTTCTCATGTCAATGAAAACATTGTTTTCATGGATCTTGTGAACAAGATATTAAAACCATATCTAAACTCTCTCTAATATGTTTTCTTGAAACTTTCATCATTTAATGACCAAAAATAAGTAAAGTTTCCAAACATATTATGACAGTCTATGTTACTCTTCATGGAAATCACCCTTTTGATAATCTATTGAAAATAACATCCAGATTTTTGAGTTGATGTTATTAGTTCATGTTGTGTGTGATACTGTTATATTTTTGAACCCTTAGTATATGGAGGTAATGATATCTTGGAAACATTCCTTGAACATGTGTGGGATCAAAAGTTCTCTTGGATTAGTGGGATACTAATGTAAATTTATAAAATAAATTCTATTTTAACAAGTGTGTACACTGACTAATAAGAGAGTAAATATCCAATGGATGGAAGAGTGTGAATATTCATTTCATGATATGAAAATGTGTTATATTACTTCTTTAGTACTGATACTTCATGGGGCTATAATGAGATATGATTTATCTGAAAAGAATACAGAATTGGATTCAAAGAGCTAATGTTGTAGAAAGGGAAGGTAGTATCTTATGGTTCCATATATATATATGAACCCATGAGCAAGAGAACCCATCTCATTACATGGTTCTTGATGTTGTGATTCGTGATATAAAATTCATATTATCCTATATCCATAAAAACAGAATGTTTTCTTTAAAAAACAAATGAACCTGCATTATATCCTCAAAAATTAGGACGTGAACATTAGGATGATAAACTAGAAGTATTATTTAAATAAACTCTATATTGAGATGGTGTGTGAGCATAGAATGGGTATCTTTTTAGTAGATGGTATTTTCAGTAAGATGCATTATGCTCTGGAGTTAAGTGAGAATCCGTTATAGAAGAAGCGGACCATGATAATCTCATCCATTGATTTGAGAATTAAAACTTCTAAGGATCATGCATGGATAAAATGTGATCCAATAGAGGTGTCACCTTATATAGTAGTCTAAATCGATGCTATATTGGAATATAACCCATAGTTTTCTATGATATGGGAATAGCCATCATGGGGTGATCGAATACTCTGGTAGACATTGGGGAGGGAAAGTTGTTGATTATAGTTGGGAGATTAATACTCTCTATTACCATAATAGAGTGTATGATGAATGAAACCCATACCTCTAGAGGGGCTGTATCTATAGTGAAACTAAGATATATTATGACATCATAAAATGGTTTTGGTGGCATGGAATAAGGAGTGAAATTGTTGTTTTTGTGTACTAATTCTTTAATTTATAGAGGGTAAAGGTACAACACTGGCTTCCTCATGGTATTCTACAACCACTTATAATTCCAATATTGATCTGGGTGGACTTCAAGATAGAAGTTATGATGAGGTAACCCTATACCCTAATGATTCATGATTCCATCTATGATATTTTTTATTAAATGAATAATTCTATTAAATTCCTACAAATCATAAAGACTCACTTAGTGGAAGGCAATAAAAAGTTATATATTTGTTTAATAGTATTATTAAATGATTTCAATTGAGAATTAATTCTTAATGGGGAACACATTTAACACCGTCCTTTTTGTATGAAAGGATGAAGTCTAGAATACTTATCTAACATTGAGTATAGTCAACAGTAGTCCGAAAGAAGAAAAATTTTAGGGAATAACTCAGTTAATAGTGGTTGTACTCTAATAATGTTGTATAGACATTTATGGAACATGGTATTGGAATATATAATTGGTATAGTTTTCTCATGGAATGAGTTTAGACATTTCAATTTAGATGGCACCTTATGAGTATATATATGGAAGGTCATGTTGTTCACTACTATGTTGGAACTAGGTGGGTGAGTCTGTCATTTATGGGGTGTGTATTCTTTTAGATAACTCAGAGTGTGTGAAATTTATTAGGATGTTGATGGTACCAAATCATAGTAGTAACCGGTCACATTCATGCGGTTGTCACCTCTATTGGTTAATTATCAATTCAAAAGGTTGGTGAAAAGAGGAAAACTATTTTTTGGCCTCTTTTAGATCTCCAAAAT
This sequence comes from Viscum album, assembly GCA_963277665.1. Lineage (NCBI taxonomy): Eukaryota > Viridiplantae > Streptophyta > Magnoliopsida > Santalales > Viscaceae > Viscum > Viscum album. Next base: position 477,320,032 of record OY728128.1, read on the forward strand.
GTTAGTTATGAAGAAAAGATAGATATACAATCAACCATATTATCAATTCATGGATTCTTTGTTTCATGTTTCTCAACATATGAGGTAGATTCCCAATCATATGCTTTTTATAGATAGTGATCATATTTAGTTCGAGAAAAATATAACTTGTGAGGAGAACCTAGGGTATATTATAGATGAGAGTTAAAAATTACTTCAAGGGTTGATGGTGAAACTTTTCCATATCCAATAATTGTATAGATAGATATAGGATAAGATGTGTGAGATAATCATTATTTTTTTGAACATAGTTGATCAAGTTGTTTGAGTATGATCACTTGAGACAACACTTGAGGTTGAGAACTCATTAAATTGGAATATTTTTAATGTTATAATTTAATAAATGATCTTTAATATGTATATTTTTTATAGAATATAATCCTTTTTGGATAAAATTAAAAGAACTTATTTTCCACCAATACCCATGTAATAGGTCATATTTAGAGGTAGTTTCATTATCCCCTTACGTGGGTTGGATTTTAAAATTTTTAAAAGGGAATCTACTCATTTTCATAAGTTATATAAATTTATAGTGAGGATTTAATATTTTTAATAATGGTAAGCCTCTATTACATAAGGGTATAAATAGTTAACATGCTATTTATATGGTTTTAATAATGATTGGGATTGAGTTGTGTAATGGTACATTTGGATATGCATTATGGTTAATCTAATCATTCATAAGGGTTAGGATGAGTTTCTTTATATTGAATAATGTTAAATCATTACCTAAAATAAGGTATCACGTTAATTTCAATGGATTTTTAATTGTAAATATCCACTATTTATGTGTATGATGAATTTTTTAGACATTACATAATGTTAAGGCAATGTTTTTTAAAAAATTGTAAAGGAAATGGAAGAGATGTGCGAGGGTAAATTCATCTTTTCAATTTCTATATAAGGGTTACCCATGGTTTTTTATCGGGACAATATTAAACTTATGCGATGTGTGGGAGATGTGTAGTGGTAAAAACATCTCACCCTTAAGTAGTTCCCTTTTTTGAAAAAATTATTTATAATTTTTTTAACGTTTTCGTATTCATAGCTAAAACCTCTAACCATTTTTATGAATATAATATCCATCCATCATAGGAATTAAATCTATAGACTCTTTGAATGGTATAAATTTTTTTAATTGATTAAAAAAAATCAAATTTTGGAATATTTTCAAATATTAAATTAAATAATGATGTTAATTGTAACGACCCAATATTTTTCAATGGAAATTCATTTTTTATAAATATTTCATAATCACATGAAATCACAACACATAATTAACTACTAAGTGCTATGTGACCCTCAAAACATAATTTTTTCACTTTTGTGATGTGAATTTTGAAAATCTGACATACATAGTTGCGATTTGTAAGTGATTTGGTTCCCAATATGAAAAACATAATTTTTTGTGAATAGTTACTTACCCTTATGAATAGTAACATACCCTTATTAATACTAATACATCATAATTAATAGTAACCATAAATCTGATAGAATATAAATAAATTCAAGACAAAGTTTGATATATATATGCTTTGGAATAAGTAAAAGAATGTTTACAAACTACTGTTTTTAGAATAAATTATGATTTTAGTTAATTATTAAATTAATCATATTTCGAAAATTATTTTTGAAAAATGGATGTCATTTTTGGATTCTACACATTGAAAAATGGTTTGTGTTATTTTTTTTTGGATTTTTCTAAAATACTTGTATTTTGATTAATAGTGAAATACGGTAAAATATTGTATATCAGTTAAATACATTATTCATGACATCACAAGTGATGTAAGACCACTTATTTCAAACTCACGTGATAAAATTTCTATTATTGGTCAAGGAAGACACAATATTCTTTATCTTGTGGGTAAATAATAAATTAATGGATTTTATATTATGAAATCTCCTCTCTCATCCATTATAAAGAACCCCTATCACTACCCCTTCTCTTCACTCCCCTCAAGCCATGTGCCAGTTGATTCAATAAGGTTTATTTATGAATATTCCTTTCCTTTATGTTTTGAAAATAAAAAATATCTTATCTTAAGGAAAATTTTATTTTCACTTTGTTTCATCTTGATATGGAAAATTTTCATTCCCTAAGGAAATTTATCCTTACCATGTTTTTCTTTGTTCATTATTTTAGACTAACTCATTTTATGTATAAGTATAAAATTTGGTTTCATATCTAAAACCTTGTAATTTTATAAAAACATAAATATAGAGAATTATTTTTTCAGGATTCGAATTAAGGTTCAGAATTCTATGAAATCAAGTTCCAAACTTTATGAGTTTAGACTCCAAATTCTCTGAATTCAGGTTCCGAACATTCTGAGTTCAAAATCTGAATTCTTGGAATGAATGTTTTGAACTTTCTGAGTCCAGACTCCAAATTCAATGAATTCAGGTTCCGAACATTATGAGTTCATACTCTGAATTCTCTGAATTCTGGTTATGAACTTTCTAATTTCATACTCCTAATTCTCTGAATTCAATATCCAAACTTTCATAGTTCAGACTCCAAATTCTCAGAATTCTAGTTCTGAAATTGATGAGATCACACTCTGAATTCTTTTGAATTAAGAATAAGAACTTTTTGAGTTCAGACTCCAAATTCTTATGAATTCAGATTCCAAATTTCCTTGAAATTGAGACATCAAAATTCTATAGAATTCAGGTTACGAATTCTTCTGATGATAGAATTTGAATACCCATGTATTATAGGCACCGAATGGTTTTTTTATTATAATCTAAACTTTTATTTTTCCCTACACTCCAAAAAAATGAATTTGGTTAAGCAGCCATATTTTATCGTACTCGTGTTTTGGTTATAAAATGATTTCATGAATTCAGTTACTAACTAACCGTTGTTTGAGTGACACATGTACAGGTCCCTTTGAAATTCCAGGGAAAATATGACCATTGGAGGAGGGAGAAAACCATTGAAGTTGTGCCTATAAATAGGAGATCATTTGAACGAGCTCAACACTATTCTATGAATCTAGAGATTTCTTACTTCTGAAGTGATTTCAAGAGAGATACTTTCATAATTTGTGCGTATAGAACATGTTGTTCAGAATTACTTCATGGAACTCTGAATGTTTATGAGTACATTCGAGGGCTTTTAGGGATAAGAAGACATATGTGTCTACTACCTTGAAGTTTTAGGGCTTTCGGGGATAGCAAGACTGATTCCAATATTCGTACCGCGGCCTTCGCTTGGTGTGGGTACGACATACGTTCTTGAAATTATAAATCAAAGGACCTTTATCCATGGTATTTGGATACCTTTCTCTTTCGGTAAAAATATTTACTACTTGTTATGTGTATTTTATCAAGTTTTCTACTGCATTTTGGTTGTTCAGGAAAGTATAATATTCTTACACTTTCTTATACTTGTACTCTTATTTGTAGGATTCTATATTCTTTAAGGTATAATTTTTATCTTTTTAAATCTTCTTAAGTTTCATTTCTAGAACCACATTTCTGGGATCGAGCAAGTTAGTATAACTAAAAGGTCTTGTGAATTTACCTTGTTTAACAATGTTAAACACTTCCATCATTAAAAGTTACAAAGTAATTTCTTAAAGTATAAAATTCCCCTCTCTCTATTTGATACTAAGAATCTACATCATTATTTCATGACTACAATCTGTATAATTTCGATCCGAAAATTGGTATCAATGCAGGTTTCTAAAGTAATTATATTCACATATATTTTTTCTTGCTCAAGTTTTTCATTGTTCTATATTTTCCATGTATTGGATATTGTTATCCATGTTTACAAACATTTATTACTGATAACTTTGTGTGGATTGTTTTTTATTTAAGATCCAAGGAATGAATGTTGGTTCCATAGACAACATAAATCCTACCAGACCACCTATTTTTATGGGAATAATTACGAATATTGGAGAGGGTGTATGATGATTTTTTTATCAATACTGGAGTGGACAACTTTTTATGCTTACTGGAGATTATGAGATTCTGGATAAGGAGGACTGAACTGTTACTAATCAAGGGAAGTCAGAATATCAACATAAATATAAGGTACGCAATACATTGTTGTGTTACATGACCAGGAATATATATAGTAATATTTTTTCATGTGAATCTACAAATTGTTTTTTGATGAAGCATGAAGTTACACATTTTTGTACTTCCAATGTTATTGAAACAAGAAGAGCTATGTTTAGAGCTGAGTACCATGGTTATTTTCTTTCCTTATGGAGAACCTATATTTAAGGTGCAATAAATATTTATCACTATTTTCAACCGCATACAATCCATGGGTGAAAAAGGTTTGGATGATGAGGAACTTGTAGATAAGTTTATTGAAATCAAGCCTAATGAGTGGGAATCCAAGAAAAAGCTATAGATGAGAATAGGAATGTCTCATAGATTATGCTTGTTGAACTATTTGGAACTCTTCTTCAACATGAGACTAGAATATAGAGAGATGCTGATAATGTTAAAAAGAAGAATGGGAATGAAAGTGTTGCTTTTACAACTACTTCTAATCAGATGAATGCCAAGACTCCTGAGAGAGTTACATGATCTAAGTCTAAGAAGGTTACGGTTTTATCTGAGTCAAGTGAAAGTGAACATTCTATGAATGAACTAGCTAATCTATCTCTAAGAATGAACAATATAGTTGGGAATAAAGGCATTCAATATATATACAAGAAGAAATAAAGGAAAGGAAAATGACTTTGATGTCACTTATTATGAATGCAAAATAGCTGGACATAAAAGCCCAGATTTTCCTATGATTAAGAGAAAAGATAGAATGGAAAAGAATTCTATGATAAATAGAAAGAAGTACTACAAAGACAAAGATGAGAATGTTTTTCAAGCTAATGATACCTTGAGTACTAGTGGTTGAGACTCTTCAGATGAATCCTTAGATTACGAATATTTTAGAAAGAAGAATCATGTTAATAGGTAAATTACCTATTGAAAATAATTGTTTAATGGAAATGTTACAAAATGTTGAATCCATCACCAATGTATCCTTGAATTCCAATTATAGTGATAGAATGTATTATGAATCCTCGGATGAAGAATCTTTTTTTGATGAAGATAATATGTTATATACCAATTAAGAAGTGTCTATGTTTTTTAAGATTCTAGAGAATGAAAATTATATAGTCAAGAAAAATCTTGATAAGGAAAATTCTAGGATTTCTATATTTATAAAGGAATTATCAAATATTTCTAACGATCTTGATAAGAAAAACCTTGATTATTAAATTATTTAAAAAACCCTTCATGATGTTAAGAACTTAATTATTAGTCTAATGTCAGAAATATATTGCTTGAGTAAATGTTTGTCAAATTTTAACATATAGTAGTAAAACATTCATAAGATGTATTCTCAATTTCTACCTCTAAGGAATAATTCTGGTTTTGGTTATACATGTTAAAAACCGATTTTTATTAACAATTATTTTTTTTCTCAATGTGCTCCATTTTCACTAAGTATCACTGTGGTGGGAATTGGGAAAAGAATTGTTCCTTAAACAAAACCCAATATTTAGGTTTTCATAATGCTTATTTTTCAAAGGAAATGTGGATACCTAAAATATTTCTTTCTGAAGTTTCCAGATCCAATAATGATTGGGTTCTGAAAATTAAACTCTCTTATTTTCTGGAAAATAAATAATGTACCAACCGAAATAATTGGTACATGGATAGTGGATGTTCCCGAAATATGACTGGTAACAAAAACGTCTTTGAAAATATTATCAAGATGAAATGAGGAAAAGTAACTTTCATAGATAATACTAATGGAGAAATTATTGGTATAGGTAACATAGTTCTTCTTGAAAAACATCGATTTGAAATGTTCTATTTGATAAGGGTCTTAAGAAAACTCTAATTATTATACGCCAATAATGTGATTAAGGTTACCTAGTTAATTTTAGGAATGAAAAGTGCTTAGTACACATTTCCATGGAAGAGTTTATTCTCACTTCTAATAGGAAAGAGAATGTATACACACTAAACATAGAAGACCTTAAGAGCCAAGACCTACCTTTCCTTAGTGAAATGGAAGATAATTCATGGTTATGGAATAGAGGGTTTGGACAATGTAACCATAGAAACCTATGCAAACTCTCTACGAAAAGACTAGTTAAAGATCTATTAGAGCATAGATTTGATTTTTCAAAAGTTTGTGACACTTTTCAATATAGAAATCAATATAATTCATGTTTTAAATCAGTTGGTGAAGTCTCAAACACTAGTGCGTTATAGTTAGTTCATATGGATATTTTTGGTCCAACACAAACTTAAAGCATTTGAGGAAAATATTTTGTATTTTTCTTAGTTGATGATTACACTATATTTTCATGGGTCTATTTTCTAGAAAAGAAATCAGACGCTTTTTCTTATTTAAAAATTTTTAGATCCCATGATAAAAATGATAAAAACCTTCCATTGATAACTATTCATAGTGATCATGGAGGAGTATTTCAAAATTCTGATTTTAAAACATTATGTAGTAGAATAGGCATTAATCATAACTTCTCATCACCCAGAACACCTCAACAAAATGGGGTTGTTTAAAGAATAAATATAATTCTTTGAGAGATAAAAAGAACCAGGTTGAGTGAATAATCTATTGCCAAACATTTTTGGGTTGAAGCTGTAAGTACTTTTTGTTATACTATAAATTGTGTTGTGGATAGACCTTTTATTAACAAAACTCTTTATGATTTATGGAATAGTAGAAAACCTTGACTTTCCTACTTCAAGGATTTTGGTTGCAAGGTATTTATTTTGAATAATAAAGATAATCCAACGAAATCCACACCAAAATAAGATGAAGGAATTTTCTTAGGTTGTTCCACAACTTCTAAGTCATATAGTGTTTTCAATAAAAACACTTGTAATGCTGAAGAAACCATACGTGTAAAATTTGATGAAACTGATCCTTTTGTTTTTGAACAACCTCAACCTACATCTTTGGATGTGTTTTCAAAACCTGATTATCAACCTTTGTTAGAAGATCCTTCTGATAAGGAAAATGATTGATAAAATGTTTCTCATGTATTTACCCAAGACTATTTTCTACCCAATGTTGATGAAAAATTATTTCAAAACCCAAATCTGTTGTTTCTAAAGAATCATCATACTGATAGTATCATTGGTGATGTATATTAACCTGTAAGAACTAGAAGTTTCTTATGAAATGAAGTAGAACATTTGGAATTCCTTTCCCAATTAGATCCAAAACACACTGATGAAGCATTACGTGATGATGATTGGATAAAATCTATTTAAGATCCGCTAAATGAATTCAAAAGGAATAAATTATGGACCTTGTTTGAAAGACCTTAAGAAACTTCTGTTATTGGATTCAAATGGGTATTCAGAAATAAATCTGATGAAACTGGAATCATTTTATGAAATAATCCTAGATTGGTTGCTAAAGGATATAATCAACAATAAGATATATACTATGAAGAAATTGTTGCTCCAGTAGATAGAATTGAATATATTCCTATTCTACATGTCTTTGCAGCATTCTTCAATTTCAAACCTTTTGTAATGGATGTTAAATGTTCTTTCCTTAATGGTTTTGTTCAAGAGGATTTTTTTGTGTGGAACAACCACCTAGTTTTGAAGATTCAAAATATCCTGAACATGTTTACAAACATACCATATCTTTGTATGGACTTAAGAAAGCCCCTATAGCCTGGTATGATAGACTTGAAAGACTTTTTCTTCAAAATAATTATGTTACGTGAAATGTTGATCCAACCATTTTTATAAATAAAGATAAGAAAAATAAAATTCTAAGGGGGATTTCTTATCTAAGATGATTTTCTTATGCAATAAAATGCTATGTCTCATTCTGAAAATCATGAATACGATCCATAGTGTTTCCAAATCCTAAGTGGGAGATAGTCATGTTCATATTTTCCCATGTGTAAAGAGAGATAATTTTTACTTTCAAAGTCCAGAAAAATATTTTATATGCCCTTATATTATGTTTTGTAAGGATGTTTGTCGTTTCCAAAAGGGGGTGATTGTTGAGTCAATAAGGATTCCTTAGGAATTTTCAATTCTTTCATGTTTTGAAAATCACAAAAATCTTATCATAAGGCACATATTATTTTCCCTAAGTTTCATCTTCATAAAGAAAATTTTTCATCCCCAAGGAAATTTATCCGTACAATTTTTTTCTTTGTTCATTATTTTAGTATCAATCATTTTATGTCTAAGTATAAAATTCGATTTAATATCTATAACCTCGGAATCATATAAATACATAGATATAGATAATTAAGTTTTCAGGATTCAAATTAATGTTCTGAATTCTCTGAATTCTTGTTCTGAAATTTTTGAGTTCAGTCCCTGAATTCTATTAATTCATGTTCCGAACATTCTGAGTTATGACTCCAAATTTTCGGAATTCATGTTTCGAACTTTCTAAGATCATACAAAAAATTCTATGTATTCCCATTCTGAACGTTCTGAGATCAGACTCTGAATTCTCTGAATTCAGGTTCTAAACATTCTGAGTTCAGACTCCGAATTCTATGAATTCATGTTCCGAACTTTCGGAGTTTAGTCTCTAAATTCTCTGAATTCATGTTTCGAACATTTCGAGATCAGACTCCGAATTATTCTAAATTTAGACTCTGAACCTTCTGAGTTCAGTCTCTAAATTATTATGAATTTAGATTCCGAATTTCATTGAAATTCAAACTCTGGAATTCTATAGAATTCAGGTTCAAAATTCTTTTGAAGACAGAATCCGAATACCCATTTATTATAGACATCAAATGGTTTTTTGAATAGACTTCGATCATTTATTTTTCCGTACAATCCGAAAAATGTAGTTGTTTAAGCAACCATATTTTTTCCAACTCATGTTTTGGTTATAAAACGATGTTGTTCATTTAGTTACAAACTAACCATTGTTTGAGTGACATGTGTACAGGTCCCTCCTAAAATCAAGTAAAAATATGACTGTTGGACGTGGGAGATGATTTTTGAAGTTGTGCCTATAAATAAGAGCTCATTTGAACGAGATCATCAATGTTCTATGACTCTAGTGATTACAATCATTTGGTGTGATTTATAGAGAGATACACTCATGGTTTGTGTGTACTGAACATCTTGTTCATAATTGCTTCATGTGACTCCGAATGCTTCTAAGTACATTTGAGGGCTTCCGGGGATAGGAAGACAGAGGTTCTGAATACCTTGAAGTTCGAGGGCTTGTGGGAATAGAAAAACTGATTCCGATATTCATATTGAGGGCTTACTCTAGTGTGGGTAAGACCGACATTCTTGAAATTATAAATCAAGGGAACATTACTCAAGGTTGTTGGATACCCTTATCTTAGGGTTAAAAAATTTACTACTTGTTATGTGTATTGTTTCAAGTTTTCCACTGCATTTTGGTTGTTGAGTAAATTATAACATTCTTATACTTTGTTATACTTGTACTCTGATTTGTATGATTCTATACGCTTTAAGGTAGAATCATTATCTTTGTAAACATTTCATAAGATTCATTTCCGAAAACACATTTCTGGAATCAAAAAATTTAGTAGAACTATTAGGTCTTTTGAATTTACCTTGTTTATCCTTGTTAAACACTACCATTTCAAAAGTTCTAATGGAATTTTTAATTTAGACAATTCTCCCACCACCCTCTTGTATATTGATCATCTACATCATTATTTCGATACTACAATCAGTATCATTTCAATCCTATAGTGCCTTCTCCAAATTTTGTCCAAATGTCCTCCCAAACTCCTATCAAACATCCAGAAAGCCTTGGTCTCATTAAAAAGACCAAAACCTCTCCCTAAAGATGCTCTCAAGGATGTTTGGTTCAAGAGGTAAATTCTTCTTTTCAATTCGTTGTCTTTCCTTTCTTTTTTATTTGTTTTCTTTTTCTATTACATATCCTTATCCAAATTTTGTGATGACTCCAGTACCATATATGTACATGAATTTTTTCATGATAGTATAACAAGTTATCATCATATCTACATTTTAGCTTCTATTATACTAGTTGCAAAAACCCCATATGAGATGTGTCAATTAACCACATTCAAGGACGATGGGATTTTGATTTATTTTATCATTATCTATTATTGTCATGAAACCATTATTCTTATTCTTGAACTAGATTATTATATATTTAATACACCCTATTTTATTTTCGGTAATCCCTTTGTACAAGTGATATTATTTTATAAGGAAAAATAAGTGTGTTGTAATCAAAACCCACAAATTAACCAAAACAGTTATCATTGAAGTTCTATATAATAATTCATCCCCATGACGTGTAACCAAATTATATAAATGACCAAAAACACTTATGCATGATCATAAAAAAATGTGAATTCAATTCTGGAGACTTAAATGAACTCCATTATTTAAGAACAAGGGAAATGATTTTGAAAATAAAGAAAACAAACACTCCAAAACAAAAAAAAATTATATAATAACTTATCAATAAAGGAATAAATGAACTACATAGATTTATTATATACTGAATTATTGTCTAATATGTTCTAAAGTAGATTATTAATAATTATAATTTCATATTCCATGAGCTTATGTTCAAGAGCGTAACCCATATAGATTAAAGGTTAGGGGTTTTCCACCCGAACTTCCATTTCCATTCGGTTTAAAGTCATTGTCTAATTAAGTCGAAAAAATTCTTATTTATTATTATATACTAATAATAAATTCTGTGTGTGTATTCTATATATCTACACTGACCCGAATCCTTCTATATTTTATGTATAGTTACATGTTTTAAAATGAGCTTTCAAAATTATTTCCAAAATACAAGACCGATTCAAGGGAATATCTCAACTTCTTACCTATTTTCAAGGGCGATCTATAATATCTTTTTGGAAACCATTAGATTTATAAAATCACTCATTTTATTATGAAAATAATATCTTACTTTACATCTGGTTCTATATAACGATTGTTCCAAATGAAATCTTATTTTCAAAGTAAAAGAGAATTTATTTCAGGAATTATTCGATGATTTTATAAGATTATCTTCCTCTATTCCAACACCCCGGTTCATTCATTTGTATTATTGGGATTAATACTTCACTCTATAATCTTCCATATACAATTTTATGGTTTATGGTTATTTTGGATGTGGATGTACAATCATAAAACCATTCACCAATTTACCCTGAATGGTTAGTGTATATGCTTAATGTTCAGGGAAAGTTATTTGCATTTCATATATTAATTTCAATGTGAATATACGTGTTGTTTAGGTTTATCCCCATTCATATGTAGAATTAATTTGACATATTAAGTGTCGGGTGGGGTCCACAATAGCCCAATCGGTGCATCAGTAGGTCTCATGAGACAAACTACGTTCTTGGCACAAGGACATGACAAAATGATTTTTAATGGTCATGGCACGTGGCCATGAGGGTAAGGATATGTGGTCCTGAATTATGAATTCTCTCATTATAAATATAGTATTTAAGGATCATGTGGATATTCAACTAGTACAATACCCTTGATTATGATATTCTATGGAAATATTTACTAAGCTCATATTTCTACCATATTATGTTTAGGTAAATTTTTAAATGCATGTGTTTTCAATTATTCACCATATCTAATGTTTATGTTGTCTTTTGCCGTATTTCTTACCTATACTGAGCATTTGATCTCACCCCCTTCATATGATTCATTTACACAGGGAAAGAAGAATTTTATTATGAGTGACATGCCAAAATAACCTGGGAGTTGTGGATGTTGTCTAAGGAGTTTCTATGTGGTTTTTCAATTCAAGTTGTATTGATGAACTTATGTATATATCTTTTTTCCTATAAAAATAAACTACTCATTCCATCAGGTTTCTTATTCCTTGTTTGTATGCCAATAAAATCAATAAGGCACCGACTCAAGGAAACTAGTGTCAGGTCCTTACAGTTGGTATCAAAGAAATTTTAGTTGGAAAATCGAAATTAAATTTAGAAAATGTAGACCACGGAAGAGTCCCTAAGATAGTATTTGAGGAAAAAACAAAAAAGACCATCCCAGTATGTTGGTAAGGAATAGATTATGATGATCTTCCAAGCAATACAGGAATGTATGGATATGAGCTGCTAGAGGTGGCTCTAGTGTAGATGTACCAAGGAGTGAATGTTCATACAAAGAGTTTCAGGCTTGACCCGGGGTATCTCGGTACACGAAAATGGGACTTGTTGCACTCTTGGTTATGAAACTCTTGTGGGATATGCTTAGAACAATTCACATTTTCATTACAAGACATTATGAATTATTTAAATTTATAATTTTTTTTCAAAGAAATCATTTTTTTAACTATGGGATTAGCCACGTGTAAGATTTCAATTTCAACAAATAATTTTGTTAATTTAAGATTATACATTATGATTCATAACCTAATCTAGTGTATGCCATAATCCAGAGATAGTTCCTATTGGATGGAATGGAAACCATACGAATGCACATGTCCCTTGTAGGGATTTCCCTCCTATGCAAGATAATGATGTTGGATCTGGTGCTGTGACTACTTCTGAGCAACTCATAACTAAACTGGGACAAATTACTCTAGTTATGAATAATAACCATGCCTGTATGGAGCATCTATATCCACCATTTTGAGGATCTATATTATATCTCCTTATGGGACAACAACCTCCACCATTCAAAGGGACTAAAAACCCTTTTGTAGAAGTGTAGTTGATATGTTCCCAAGAAAAGATATTACTTGCTCTGGGAAGTAATAAAAGAGAGAATCTTGTCCTGGTAATTTATTGTCTAACAAGAGAAGTGGATTAGTGGTGTTAATTATTCCAAAACACAAATGATGGGGAAGGAATATAAGTTATGGAATAGTGGGATTTTAAGGAAATCTTCTCAAAAAAATATTTTCCTCATGAATAGTGAGCATATATGGAGAGTAAATTCTTGAATCTGAGGAAAACGAAGGATTAAATTGTTGCCGAGTATGAAACCAACTTTACAAGGATGGAAAGGCATGTTCCTGACTACATATATAATCCAAGGATTAAAATTATTTGATTCATTGATGGTTTGAAACCATTCCTCTAAAGGGATCTAGTCTCCCATTATTTCTCATCATATGAAGATATAGTATAAAGTGCTATCAATATAGAAAACTAATTATCAAAGTCTTATAAATTTAAGGGAAATAAATAGAAGAATAGGGCTTCTGATAACTCTGGGATAGGAAATAAGGAAATGGGGAATAATGGATGAGTTGAATTTATATCATGTAGTAATTATGGGAAGAAACACCCTGGGACTTTCATGAAGGTGATGGGAGTCTATTACAACTGCGGAGATAATGGCCTCCTATCTCAGGAATGTAAGAGGAAGAAAGAAGGTACCAATGTTATCTACTACAATTGCAGGGAGATGGGAAATTACACATAGGAATGTCCTTAGATTTCGGAAAATGTTCCCCAAATAAGGCCAAGGGAGCATGTCCAATCATGTGTGGTCACAACTACAGATGTTGAAGTTCCTAGCAAAGAGGTGGTAGGTACATTGATTATTTCATCCATCATAGCCAATAAATTATTTTATTCTTGATCATTACATTAATTTATATCTTCCTAGTTTTCCAAGAAAATTAGATATGTCCAATTTGATTTATTAAATGAGTTATCAGTTAAATCCCCTAGTTGATGTATCATTGAAAAAAAGGTGTGTCTTTTAGTCCCCCTCATGACACATTAATTTTCTTTAGTGTCTATACTTATCATTATACCAATGGTTGACTATAATATATTTATCGATTTGAATTGGATATAAAATTATGATGCAATGATATATCATAAGAAAAATGAAGTTACACTTTTTGAGAAGGGTGTAGAATCCCTTATTTATAGACCTGACACCTCACCATTTGATTCTAATCTAGATCCACCCCCAGTCGCTCTACATAATTCACTTATTGGGGCATAAGATAATGAAATAAATTGGGGTGAGGAGAAGAATGTACTGATTGAGGACATACATATTGTGCAACAATATGTTGGTATCTTTCGAGAGGATTTACCTAGACACCCTCCAGAGCAGGAAATTGAGTTTTCTGTTGACTTATTTCCTAGTTCAAGAACCATATCAAAGAGACCTTATAGAATGGACACTATGGAGTTAGCGTAACTAAAGAAACAACAAGAGGATTTGAGTGATAAAGGATTTATTCGACCTAATTTTTCTCTATGTGAGCCCCAGTTCTATATGTAAAAAAGAAAGATGAGTTTATGAGGTTGACCATTGACTACAGGGAGATCAATGCTATTACAATAAATAATGAGAATCCTCTACCATGAATTGATGATTTATTTGACCAACATCATAGAGCCCAATATTTTTATATAATTGATCTTTGATCTGGATATCATTAGTTTCTTGTGAGGAAAGATGACATTCTAAAAAAAGCATTTCATACCAGGTACGATGATTATGAGTTCACTATAATGCCTTTTGGACTAACTAATGCAACATTAGTCTTCATGGATATAATTAAAAGAGTTTTCCTGGATTATCTTGATGAATTTGATGTGGTGGTTATTGATGATATCCTTGAATACTCTAAAATCCATGAAGATCAAGAAGATCACATGGGCACTATTCTGAAGACACATATAAGAAATAAATTATATGGGATGTTTAGCAGGGGTGATTTTTTTCTCCAATCAGTTTTCTTTCTGGGCCACATTGTCTCTAAGGATTGAATATCTGTAGATCCAATATAGAGAAAGGATGTGAAATAATGGACTACTTCCACTATCCAAACTGAGGTACGTAGATATATTGGTTTAGTAGGTTATTAATAGCGTTTTGTTCAGAACATCACTAATTTATCCATCCCATTGACCAAGCCCACATGAAAAGGGGATAAATTCCTATGAAAAATGGAATCTGAGGAATGTTTTGAAGAATTTAAGTGGAGGTTAGTGAATGTTATGTTCCAAACCCTACCATCGGGGAATGATGGGTTAGTTATATATAGCGAAGCAACAAAGAAAGGACATGGTTGTGTCCTTATACAGAATGATCGAGTGATTTCTTATACATCTAGGAAGCTAAAATTTAATGAACAAAACTATCCAACTCATGATCTTGAGTTAGAAGTTGTAATCATCACATTGATGATTTGGATAAAATATATATATGATGAAAAATTTGAGATTTATACATATCATAAGAGATTAAAATGTATATTCTCAATGAAAGAACTCAAAATTAGATAAAGGAGATGGATTGAGCTACTCAAAGACTATGATTGCACAATAAACTACCACCCATGGAAGAAAATAAGGTAGTAGATTCTTTGAGTTGAAAGGACCATGGAATTTTGAACAAGATGAGAGTTGAAATGGATCTTATGTTCATGGATCTATTAAAGACGGATATTGGAATTATCATGGAAGGTAACACATCACTAAATTTTCAAAATTTTTTCGAACCACATTTACTGGAATGGATAAAAAGTTCTTCGGAAGATGAGGAGGAGTTTCAAAAGAAAATTAAATCTATAAAGGATGGGAAGTTGACTTACTTCGCATATGAAGGTTGCATTTTGGAATTCGGAAAGAGGCTTTGTGTTCCCACTATTCTTGGGCTAAAGAATGAACTATTGGATGATGCGCATTGCTTTAATTTCTCTATTCACACAGGTAGCATAAAGACGTATCGAGATCTACGAGAAAATTTTTGGTGGGACAATATGAAAATGGAGACTGCTGAATATACATCAATGTTCCTAGAATGTCAACAATTGAAGGATGAGAGTCAAAATCCTCAGGGGATGATTAAACCACTACCCATACCAACATGGAAGTGGGATAAAATTACCATGGACATTGTTACTGGACTTCCAAGGACAGCTAGGGGAAACAATGAAATATGGGTTATTGTGGATCTTCTTATAGAGACAACTCACATTATCACGATTCGAGAGGAATTCTCATTGGATCAAATTGTATGGATTTACATCAATGAAGTTGTAATGATGTATGGAGATCCACTATCTATTATATTTGACAGTGATCTTAGACTCACCTAGATGTTTTTTAAAAGTCTCCAACATGCTCTAAGCACTGAACTGAAATTCAGTACAGCCTATCATCCTCAACTGAATAGACAATCATAGTGGACTATTCAGACACTAGAAGACATGTTGAGAGAATGTTCTATGGAATTCAAAGGTGGAAGGGACCAACATCTTCCACTGGATGAATTCTCCTACAATAACAGTTTTCACTTGAGCATCTGAATGGAACCATATAAATTACTTTATGGGAAAAGGAATAGAACATTGGTGTGTTGGGATGAGGTCAGTGAGCATTAGCTGATAGAACCCAAAATGATTGGAGAAATGATGGAGAATGTGAAACCCATTCATCAGCAAATTAATGCAACCCAAAGATGACAGAAGAGTTATGCGGATGACTGTGGAATAGACATTGAATTAAAAGTTGTATACCTGGTATTTCTATACATATCTTCATGGAAGAAGGTCACGAGGTTTGGGAAGAAAGTAAATAAAATCTCAGGTATATTGGCCACTTTGAGATCCTTGATCGAGTCGGAGCTGTGGCCTATCAACTAGAACTTCTACCTACCATGTCGAAGGTTAATGACATCATTCATGTATCTCTTTTAAGAATGTACATACCTGACCCTTCACATGTACTCTCTATAGATGTGGTACAGTTAGAGGATGATCTTTTCTATGAGGAGAAGCCAGTGAAAATCTTGGATCGTAGAGACAAAGTTATGGGTAACAAGAAAACTCATCTGATCAAGGTAATATGGTGAAACTATATGTACAATGAGGAAACATGGGAACTGGACGAAGTAATGATTGAAAAGTTACCCCTCCTTTTTATGTCCTATTTTGTAAAATGGAATTTCAAGGGAAAAATTTCTGAAGGGGGAAGAGTGTAATGACCCAATATTTTTCTATTAAAATTCATTTTTTTAAATATTTCGTAATAACACGAAATTACAACATAATTATATACTATGTGCTACGTGACCCTTAAAACATAAGTTTGTCACTTCAGTGATGTGAATTTAAAAAATCTGACAAACATAGTTGCGATTAGAATGTTTTTTGGAGTCCAATAAAAAAACATAATTTCTTTTCAAAAGTAACCTACACTTATGAATAGTAATATATCCTTATGAATAGTAATATACCCAAATGAATAGTAACATTGCCTATGATAGTATATAAATTATATTCAAGTGAATGTACGATATACCTATTCTTTGGAATAAGCAAAAGAATATTTTAAAACTGTTATTTTTAGAATAAATTATTATTTAAATTAAATGTTAAATTGATAACATTTAGAAAATTAATTTTTAAAATGGACTAAATTTTTGTATTCTACATGTTAGAAAATGGTTGGGGTGAATATTTGTGATTTTTCTGAAATACTTGATTTTTTATGAATAGTGAAATACGGTAAAATACTGTATATTAGTTAAATACACTATTCATGACATCACTAGTGATGTAAGACCACTTGGTTCTAACTAAAATGTTAAAATTTCAATTCTTGGTCAAGGAATACTCATTATTCATTGTCTTATGGGGAAATAATAAATTAATGAATTTTATTTTAAGAAATATCCTCCCTCCTACTCTACAAAAACCCCCTCTCACTCCTCCTTCTATACACTCCTCTCAAGCCCTGTGCCTTCTTCAAATTCATTCCAAATATCCTACGAACCTCCTATCCCTCTTATATCATACCTTGGCCCCATAAAAAAAACCAAAACCTCTCCTTTAATGAAGTTCTGAAGACTGTTTGGTTCAAGAGGTAAATTCCACTTTTCAATTAATTGTATTTCCTTTCAAGTTGATTTGTTTTACTTTTCAATTACCTCTATTTATGAAAATTTTATGTTTAATCTCTTAAATTATATTTAATATAATTTTTTAATGATAGTGTGATAATTTATCATCATATCTCCCTTTTAAGTTCTTTTATAATGGTAGAAAAAACACCATCCAAGATGTGACAATTTACCACATTCAAGGACAGCGGGAATTCGATTTCTATTATCAATCTCCATTTTGGTCATGAAACCATTCTTCTTAAACATGAAACAGATTATTATATATTTAATATACCATATTTTAGGCTCAGTAATCCCTTTGTACAAATGGTATTAATTTATAAAGAAAGATGAGTTCTTTCTAATCAAAACCCATAAATTGACCGAAACATTTGTCATTACAGTTCTATATAAAAATTCATCCTGATTCCATGTAACCAAATTTTATTAATGACCACTAAAACCCGTGGATTATCATAAATAATATCCAAATTAAATTCTAAAGATTTACATGAAATCCATTACTTAAGAACAATTGAACAGATTATTATAATAAAGAAAATGAACACTCCGAAAAGAAAAAAATTTATATAATAACATATCGATAAGAGAATAAATGAATTAAATAGAATTATTATAAACTAAATAAATTTATAATAGGTTCTGAATTAGATTATTAAAAATTATATTTTCATATTCCATGAGCATATGTATAAGAGCGGAACACGTACAGATTTAATGAAAGGGTATTTCCACCTGAACATCCATTTCCATTCATGTTATTTTCATTGTAGAATTACCTCAATTAAATTCTAATGTATTAGTATATACTCATCATAAATTATTTGTCTGTTCTATATATGTACACCAACAATAATCCATATTAATTTTAAGTATAGTTATATGTTTTAAAATGAGCATTCAAAATTATTTCTGAAGTACAAGCCAGATTCATGGGAATATCTCAACTTCCAACCTATTTTCAAGGGAAATATCTAATATGTTTTTGAGAAACATTATATTTATTAAATCGCTAATTTTAGTATGAAAATAATACCATACTTCACTTAATGTTCTATACAAATGTTTTTCCAAAAGATCTCTTTTTTTCTAAGTAAATGAGTATTTATTACAAGAATTACTTGAAGATTTTATAAGGGTATCTTTCTCTATTTCAACAATATTACTGATTCTTATGTATTATTAGGATTAATAATTCATGGTATCATCTACCATATTCAATTTAATGGTTTATGATTATTTGGTCTGTAGATGTTCAATCTTTAATCCATTCACCAATTTACCCTGAATGGTTAGTGTTTATGCTTAATGTTCGAGGAAAGTTATTTTCATTTCATATATTAATTTCAATGTTATTGTACATGTGGTTTATGGTTATCCCCATTCATATGAGGAATCCATTGGAAATAGTAAGTGTTGTGTGGGACCTTCTATATCCCCTTGGTGCATCAGTAGGTCACATGATACATACTACAGTCTTGGCACAACGCCTTGAAAAAATGATTATTTATGGTATTTTCACAAGTCCTTGACGGTATGGATATGTTGTCCCGCATTATACATTACCTCATTATGAATATATTATTTATGTTTCATGTGTAAATTTTACTAGTAGAATACCCATGATTATGAAATATTTTGGGAATATTTACTTACCTCATATTTGATCCATATCATGTTCATGTTTATTTTTAAAGGCTTTTTTTTCAATTATTCACCATGTCTAATGTTTATGTTTCCTTCCCCT
The DNA here is from genome assembly GCA_963277665.1 of Viscum album. Classification (NCBI taxonomy): domain Eukaryota; kingdom Viridiplantae; phylum Streptophyta; class Magnoliopsida; order Santalales; family Viscaceae; genus Viscum; species Viscum album. The sequence continues at coordinate 477,339,707 of OY728128.1, forward strand.
ATATTTCTTAGCCTTACTAAGAATTTGAGGTCACCAATTTATTATGTTTCCTATCCACAGGGAAAGAATAATTTTATTATGAATGGAATTCTTAAATAACACTGGAGTTATAGAAGTTTTTTAATGAGTTTCTATGTTGTTTTTCATACCATGTTGTAATAATTAACTTATATATGTATATTGATTCCCATAACACTAAACTACTCGGTCCTCTGGGATGCTTATTCCTTGTTGGTATGCAAATGTAATCAATAAGGCTCCGACTTCGAGAAATTGCGGTCAGAAACTTACATTAATTTTTTAATATCAATAACATAATCCACCCATGAGAAGCTCTTTAAAAAACATCAATAATCTCTAAAATATTTTTTATATTACTTCTAATTCATGTAGAACACTGTTATATTAAGAAATAACAGTACATCTTCTTCTTTTTATTCAAGACATTATTTATTTCATGTGGTTTAAAAATTATTCTTTGAAGTTGAAATTTATGGCACATGTGTTGGAAGATTTCAATAATTTTCAAATTATACAGGAAAGCTAATATCTTTTATCTTATATTTTTGTATTTATTTTTGAAATTTAATAGATTATAATACGTTCATAGAATCTAGGATTATTGGTTTTATCTATTGAGTATGTGTAGAAGATTCATGTATCGATTTCATGATGAAAACTGACATTGTATTAAACATCATTTAGTTAGGGTGTTCCGTACCTATTTGGAATATTCGATACACATGTTTCCCTTTTATAATTGTTTTATTGGAACAACTTGTTCATAATTCATGATATTTATCACATGTGGGTATTTGTACATACAAAGTGACCAATTATGATATATATTTCCACATGTAACTCTTGACTAGATTTTATCCCTCTTTGATTATGATCACATGTTTTTATGTGTTCGTTTTCTATTATCATGATGATATGTTATATGTATATTCCATTTTCTATCCAGTGAAGTATTTTACCTTCCATTGGTGGTTTTTTTGTTACATAAGTGAGGTGGGTAGTTGCTTTTTATCATAAAGTGGAAGATTGAACATGGTTTTGGATAATGATTATGATATTACAAAAAACAAGGAACCTTCCTGATTGTATTTTGGATTGAAGCATGGAATTTTGTTGGGGAATTAAATATTAGGGGATTAACATGAGGTATATATGAGGTATGAATTATTCTATGCTTTACCCATGGAAGAACCAAGATATGATGGTCTAATGTCCTAATCTGACATACTTCCTTGAGTCCAATGGGAGATGTATTATAAGCCAAGTTACATATTCCATCTTAGGTTTTAGATCCTATGGTTATCCTAAAAGTGTGGATCCCATGTAGGATTGACTGGGGGTCTCTGGTATCTTTGTTATGACATGACTACTCAATACATGTGGAATGATTATGATTATCATTACACAATTATTAATGTTATGGAACACACTTATTATAGTTTAGTGAACATGTTATGGACATATTGTTGGGGTTATATTTGGTTAATTACTGACACTATATATAGTTATAAAAGATAATTTGAATAACTCATTACTAGGGTTCTAATTAATAGTACTGGCTCATGGCCGGCAGATGTGAAAAGGGTCATATAGCTTATTGCGGTTCGAAATGGACTCCAAATGACTCTTTCATTTTTTTTATTTGTCATATTTTTACAGTCAACTTTGTCTTTACACCATTGGATCCCATTTATATATTTATTTTATGACATGTGTGCCATATTTAAGTTTCCTATTGTTAGTATGATAATTAAAAATATTATTTTATTACATGATATTGAGTGTATAGCCTCCCTGCTGACAGACATAGACACTTCCTTCCAGTCAATAACCACTTAAATTAAGGGTGGCATCGATTAATTCATGTGATCTTTTTCATCGGACCCAAAGGTTTGGGTCTTGGATTTATAGTGACATTCATAAATATTTTTCATATAATTTAAATGAAATAAATACTATTTTGTTAAAAATTTAAATTTTAAATATTAATAATTTAAAATAATAAAGTAATTTTATTTTAGTAATTTTTATTTATTCTATAAAGACCTGTAAAATTCATGGGAATTTTTTTCATAATTTTCTTTGGGATATTACAAGAACGCAGTTTCAGACGGCACTTGATTCCGAGGCCTGGTGTGCCCGGAATTTCTCTCCGAAGTTTAGCTCGGGTACGTTCAGTGAACGAATGAGCGGGAATTCTTATCTTTTGAACCGGTGCTCGGAATCGAATTCTGAGGGCACCGATGGAACCGCAGTGCCGGTAATTGCTTAGGAACACCTGTTACGGAGTTTCGTTTTCACGAGAGTTGATGATAAAAATTGTGGAAGTTTATTTTTTAATTATTCTACAATTTTTATTTTTACTCTAAGTGTATAATCCTTGGAATGGAATGTGGGTAACTACCCAACCTCCCTTGGGAGGTTATGAGGGTGGTGGGGCCCACATGGACCCCACCCCTTCATATCCTCTAAACCCCCTCAACTCCCTTTTAAATTTTGTTAACTTAAGTTTAATAACTTATGGAGTTAATGTGGTGAATTAAATGTAAGTTTTTTAAATTAAAACTCTTGAATTTCAAAAGGCTTGTTGTGTTAATAAAATAAGAAAGGAGCTTATTTTATTTTGTTGTTAGAGTTTTTTCGTTGAGAGATTTTAGGACGAACATCTTCTTCTTGACGAAGAACACGAAGAACGAACGATCTCCAACGTGGAATGCCAAGCCCTCGGTGACCGTCTTAAGCAACACCGACACGCGACGCGACGTCTGCTTCCACGACGTTCTTCTTCCGTGACGTCTCTTATGTGATGGTTTTCTGTGACGAAATCTCCGTCAACGTCTTCGAATCCTCGCTTCGTGACGCCGACGTTTGTCATCTCTTTTATCAAGGTAGGGGATTTATTTTATTTAATTATTGTCCATTCATGATTCTAGTTTATCGTTCTTCGTGGATATACGTCTAAATGTTATCATTTAACGAGAGGGGGTCGGACCACACAAACACGTCCGACCCTCCTCCTTATCCTTGTTTGATACTTTGTGGTTTGGACGGAATGGCGTGGTGCCGTCGCACCACACAGGAATCGCACGGCAAGTAATTCGTGGCCTCGTCGCGCCGCGCCGCGTCGAATGAAACTGAAGATTCCGCGTCTGGAGCGGGGCCGTGGCGGAAGGGCGCGGTGCCGTCGCACCGCGCCAGATGAATCAAGCCGTGGCCGTTTCTCGCAGTAGATAGATGTCGCAAAGGTCCAAGCGGGCCAGACCAACGGGCGGACGACCACATGATACTAGCTCGGAGGTGCGAGGCACACGTAGCAGAACCAGTCTTACGAGTGGAAGACAGTGCTATGCATGCGGCGGGTAGGGCCACATGGCTCGTGACTGCCCGACCCTCCATGCAAGGAAGCAGCAGACGGTTGAGGAACCATCTAGGCAGAGGAAGAGGTTCGACCGTGGCATTCCCCAGGGAGCAGGCGGACGAGGCAGAGGAGCAGGCCGAGCATTAGGTGGTGGGCGACGCTTTGAGGCTCTACCACCACCACCACGAGGAGGTCCACCCCGACCTTAGGGGAGAGCAAAACTTCAGGCAGCTGAAGCTTACGATCATGGAGCTCTAGAAGCGGGTGGACTAGTACGGGACTAGCTCCAGGCATAGAGGCCTTTGCCCATAAGGCTTCTAGATTCGTAGTTTGTGTTGCCTTGTGTCCTTGTACTTTGAGTTGGTGTAATAAAAGATGCTTGCAATAGTTATGTTTGCTTTTTGTCTTTTGTTGTTAATACTAAGAGGTGCCGGTTAAAAACTGTTGACTTGACCCTCACTTGCGAGATTCTTACTGGAGGAGACCCAGTGACCACACACTGATTCCAGCAGTGTGACTCAACCCTTGGAGGCGAGAGTAACAGCTGGATCTCTTGGGAGCAGCGTCGAGGCCTTACGACGTCATCCATGCCATGAATTAACAAATCATGACGGGATTGACTGTATTAGGCAAGGATTGTGGTTCATCCAGGGGATGAGACCGGATTTTCCTTTTTGGCAAAGGAGAAAACTTTTCAGCTTTGCAGAACGTTAAGGAGGAAGGGGAAACCCTTCTTGTGGTCAGACAGATGTCAGCAGAGCTTCCAGGAGCTGAGACAGAGATTGACTAGCACCCCTATCTTGAGGTTTCCAGAGGAGGGAGTAGGGTATGTAGTCTACTGCGATGCATTTGGGACCAGACTCGGATGTGTCCTGATGCAGGAGCGGGCCGTGATCGCCTATGGATCCCGTAAGTTGAGGCCGCATGAGCAAAACTACGCTACCCAAGACCTGGAGTTAGCAGCAGTGGTCTTCTCTCGGAAGACATGGTGACACTACCTAACGGGCGAGCGTTTTACAATCTTTTCTGACCATCAGAGCCTCAGGTACATCTTCTCTCAGAAGGACCGGAATCTGAGATAGCAGCGATGGCTCAAGTTCCTCCAAGATAATGAATTTGAGATAATCTATACTCCTGGGAAGGGGAAGGTGGTAGTTGATGCTCTTAGTAGGAGGATATGAATTCAGCTACTTGAGGAGGCGACAAAGAAGCTAGGCTCTTTGCAGATATCCTGCATGGATAGAGATGGAGCAGCCTTCCTTCAGTCTCTCACAGTCACTCCTCCACTATTGCAGCGGGTCAGAGAGGCACAGCCTGGGGACACTGACTGTGAGACGCGGCGTACACAGATATCCTCAGGGCAGGCACCTGATGGTTTCTCCTTTGGAGCAGAGTACGACATTCTTTTCAGAGGACATACCTTGGTACCAGTTGCTTTATGGGAGGAGGTGCTGAGAGTGTTTCACACTTCTCCTTTGGCGGTACATCCTGGAGTGGTGAAGATGTACCAGGATCTCAAACGACAGCACTGGTGGTCGGGCATGAAGAAGGCTGTGGCAGAGTTCGTTTCTCGATGCCTCACCTGCCAGCAGGTGAATGCTGAGCACCAGGTACCAGCAGGCTTGGTACAGCCCTTAGAGGTCCCGGAGTGGAAGTGAGACGGGATATCAATGGACTTTGTGACTAGACTTCCACGCACTTCCAGAGGTCACGACTCCATCTCAGTGATTGTCGACCGACTCACCAAGTCGGATCACTTCTTAGCCATCAGAGAGCAGGGCTCAGTGGAGAACTTGGGACGACTTTACGTTCAGGATATTGTACGGCTTCACGGTGTTCCGTCATCTATCGTCTCCTATCGAGATGCTCGCTTTACTTCCCGGCTTTGGAAGGGGTTGCAGGAGGCATTCGGGACGTAGCTACGTCTGAGCACAGCCTTTCACCCTCAGACGGATGGTCAGATGGATAGGACCATTCAGACTCTCGAGGACATGCTACGTGCATGTGTCCTCGACTTTGGTCGTAGCTGGGAGGACCACCTACCCCTGGTGGAGTTCACGTACAACAACAACTACCACTCCACCATCGGGATGGAACCATACGAGGTGTTGTACGACCGACCTTGTAGATATCCTTTGTGCTGGACAGACCCTGGGGAGTCATCACTTGTGGGATTGGAGATGGTCCAAGCCACGACAGAGAAGGTCCAGGTCATCCAGGAGCGGATGAGGACAGCTCAGAGCCGGCAGAAGTCATATGCTGACAGGAGGCGGAGGCCACTAGAGTTCGAGGATGGTGACCATGTCTTATTACGTGTCTCACCTCGACGTGAATTATGGAGATTTGGCCGAGGCGGCAAGTTGTCTCCATGCTTCATTGGACCATTCCAGGTCCTCAGCAAAATTGGCAGGGTGGCTTATCGTCTGGCTCTACCACCTCAGTTGCACCGGGTGCACGACGTCTTCCACGTATTTCAGCTGAGGAGATACGTGCACGACCCGACGCACATCATTGACCATGGGGAGCTAGACGTTGATGATGTGGTGACGTTTGCAGAAGTCCCAGTGGAGATCGAGGATCGATAGGAGTGGGTCCTATGTGGACAGTCGATTCCTCTAGTGCGCATAAGATGGAAGCACGAGAACCTCTAGGAGAGCCCTTGGGAGCGGGAGGCTTATATGTGTGCTCAATACCCTAATTTGTTTCCCAAGTTTTTGATGTATCTTTATGGGGGCGTAAAGCCCTAAGGTGGGAGTAATATAAAGACATGTAAAATTCAAGGAAATTTTTTTCTTAATTTTCTTTGGGATTTTACAAGAACGCAGTTTTAGACGGAACTTGATTCTGAGGCCCGGTGTGCCCGGAATTTCTATCCGAAGTTTAGCTCAGGTACGTTCAGTGAACGAACGAGCAGAAATTCCTATCTTTTGAACCGGTGCTCGGAATCGAATTCTGAGGGCACCGATGGAACCGCATCGCCGGTAATTTCTTAGGAACACCTGTTCTGGAGTTGCGTTTTCACGAGAGCTGATGATAAAACTTGTGGAAGTTTATTTTATAATTATTCTACAATTTTTATTTTTACTCAAAGTGTATAATCCTTGGAATGGATGTTGGGTAACTACCCAACCTCCCTTTGGAGGTTATGAGGGTGGTGTGGCCCACATGAACCCCACCCCTTCATATCCTCTAAACCCCCTCAACTCCCTTTTAAATTTTGTTAACTTATGTTTAATAAATTATGGAGTTAATGTGGTGAATTAAATGTAAGTTTTTGAAATTCAAACTCTTGAATTTCAAAAGGCTTGTTGTGTTAATAAAATAAAAAAGGAGCTTTTTTTGTTGATAGAGTTTTTTCGTTGAGAGATTTTGGGAAAAACATCTTCTTCTTGATGAAGAACACGAAGAACGAACGATCTCCGACATGGAACGCCGAGCCCTCGGTGACCGTCTTCTGCAACACCGACTCGTGACACGAAGTCTTATTCCATGACGTTATTCATCCGTGACGTCTCTTCTGCAACAGTTTTCCGCGACGAAATCTTCGTCAACGTCTTCGAATCCTCGCTTCGCGACGCCGACGTTCGTCATCTCTTTTATCAAGGTAGGGGATTTATTTTTTTTAATTATTTTCCATTCATGATTCTAATTTGTCATTCTTCATGGATATACGACTAAATGTTATCGTTTAATGAGAGGGGGCCAGACCGCACAAACACGGCTAACCCTCCTCTTTATCCTTGTTTGATACTTTGTGGTTTGGACGGAATGGCGTGGTGTCGTCGCACCACGCAGGAATCGCACGGCAAGTAATTCGTGGCGCCGTCGCGCCGTGCCGCGTCGAAGAAAACCGAAGACGCCGTGGCCGGAGTGGGGCCACGGTGGAAGGGCGCGGTGCTGTCGCACCGCGCCAGACGAATCAAGCAGTCGCCGGTTTCAGGCTGCGGCGGAGCAGGGTGACCGGCGGCTGGTTCCGGGCCGCTGGTGTCGGCGTTGGAGGAAGGACCAGCCGTCACCGGTCCTTGTTGACAAACCGGCCGGCCGGTGCGGGCCGGCCAGACAAAGGGGAGTCGGGGGAATTAATTCCCCCAGACGGCCTACAAAAACGGCCCCCTTAATTTGGTGGGGGCACAGTTACACCAGGGGGGCAGCCCCCCCCCCCTTTGCCAATGGCTCGACCAAAGGCCGAGCTAGCCAGCGTGCTGGGCGCGCTGTGCCCAGGCCGGGTCGGGCCGACCGGGGGGTCTCGGGCCGGGTCGGTCCGGGCCCGAAACCCCCGTTTTCGGACCGTCTTCGGTCTTTTGCTCATAACTTGTTCTACGGACCTCTGATCGACGCACCGTCAGTTGAGATGTGATCCTTGAATCGAGATGATCGTTTCAGTATATTTCACTCACAGTTTCAAAATACTTTGAGTTCATCCGGGTTGGTTCGTACACGAAACCAACCGGGCCCTTGGAGCCGAAACACTCATATCTTAAGCTCTGGATGTCCGAATGACGTTTCATCGACGTTGTTGGTTTCCTCTTAGTGAGACAGATCTTTTGGCTTACTCCGCCAGAGGTTTGGACGCAGGTGGAGTACATTTTGGTTGGTTTTTAAGGGTTTCCGATTGACGCGCCCTCTGCAATGTTGAGTTCCTGTTGACGATACGAAACTTTTGGATATATCAACTCCGAACTATGTGTTAGTTGATGTATCAGTCTCTCGGATCGTGGAGCGGACCCTCCCGAACGAGATTGATGTCTGCGGGAACCCTAGTGCTGGATGCGACTACTACTGGGACTGCGACGACGACTGTGCAGAGATACTCAGTGGATTCGACGACGAAGACTACAACACTCAGCGATCCTGTGTGGATCAGTGCTACCGATCTTGTGTGGGTCTGATCCTGTGTGGGTCAGCGCTCAGCAGTTCTCTGTAAGCCAGCGCCTACAGATCCTGTGTGGGTCCGATCCTGGGTGGGTCATTGTGGGAGTTAGTACCTATCGATCCTTTGTGGGTCCGACGACTTAGATGGATCAGTGATCATCTCTATCGTCATTCGAAAAAGTATACCTATGTTAGCTGAATCCTGTTTTACATTCCTGTGTGGACTCTATTGTGCTATCCTGTGTGGATTTACGTTTTGCTTTCCTATGTGGATTGAGTTGTTCTTTTCTGTGTTGATTACATTTTTCTTCCTGTGTGGAATACGTTTTCTTTACAGTGTGGACTGGGTTGTACTTGGGATCAGAGGTTGGAGCGTATTGGAATTGATGACTTAGGTATATGTATGGGCATATACCTAAGCAGTTTAGGTTGATACTTCGTGATTGTATCTTTCCTTTTTGTTTATCCTTTTTGGATTTTGGGAGATCATCGGGGGTCTCGGTATCCTTACTGAGTGGCTTATACTCACCCCTGCACGGGCTATGCCCGCACTACGTTGTGTTGGTTGCAGACGACAGACAACACTGATCATGGTGGAGGCTTGCGGAGCAGGATGGTACCTGGAGGTGGACCACTGGGCGGGACGTACTCGGAGCAGTAGGCTGGACCGAGGAGCAGTGGAGGCTTTCTGTACCCACCCTTCAGGTGGAATTCCCAGTGGACAGCTCATCGTTGCGGCTTTACCTTTCAGTTGTTGTTTTCCCTTTCGAGTTGTACTTTACTTTCAGTTGGACTTGTATTTCCGGCCCCCTTTACTTTTCCGCACTTACTGTTGTACCAGCTTTTACTTAGTGTTTACTTTTCCGCTTGCTTACTCTGTGGTGCTTGTTTACTTTACAAAGTCAATGCCTTCCCTTTTTACTGGGATTTACACCTTGGTGCTATTCACCAGCCCTTGGCCTATGGAAGGCGGGCTTGGGGTAGTCACGGCACGGGCCCCGAGGACAGGTCGTGACATATTCCATCACATATTTCCTTAAAAAGACCAATAGATCAATTTAGGTCTTCAATTATTGGAATTTGTTGAAATTTCATATTTTAAAAATGAATACAAATTAATTTCAGGGAAAAATTTTTAATGAGACTTATAACTTTTTATTTTAATAATATGTAGAAAAATTCTTTATAATCTATATTTTCATGATTTTACAAACATTTTATTTACAATAACTAAAATATATAACTCTTTTTTTGAGAAAAGTTTTAGAAATCCCAGCTATGTTACCTTGTGAAATACTCTACTTGGTTGACTACATTTTGGCTATCACTTAATATAAATCATGAGATCATTTCCTGAAATAACATTTAGTAATTTTAGTAACAAAATATTTTCCCTTGAGATATATATGATATTACATATATTGATGATGCTTTATAAAAACATTCAAAAAACCCTTTTATATTTATGGTTTAATTATGTTATAAATGAATTATGAACTATATCATGTTTTTATAGAATAAATATGATTGGTTATTATTGAAAAAGTGGATAATCTTTATTCCTCCACTTAATTAGAAATTTTTATGATAGGTAAGTCCATTCCCAATTATATTAATGCATTAAACACAAATCAAATAACCCACATAGTTGGTGATCCCAAGACTACTAATGGTATTTATAAATTGGATAAAATTTTAATACATTGATATTATTATTATATTGGATAATTATTTTTATAAAATTATTAGATATATGATTACGGTATCCTCCATCGAATATAATTTTGATCTCATAATTACATAATCTTATGCAATGGTATATTTTTTTAATTTTATATTACACATACTTGTATTATAAGGACAAATCATTTTATTGTAAATTCTTATTAAATGGTAATTTTAATTTCTCTCTTGATTCTTATATTCTTATAATTTAATCCTTTTAATGAATTTTTAGTTAGTTTTTCCAATATTATTTTATTAACCCCCTCCCACATTCTTTTATTTTTAATTCCACTAGTTTTTAAGATGACTATAACCTAACATATGACTAGAACAGAATCTACAATATATAATTATAGGGAATTATTCAACATTTTCCGAAATTTATATTATTATCTTTGAGAATAAATTATTCTTTATATGAAATTAATGAATATATCTGATTATTTGACTTAGAAATCCTTATTTAGAATAAATGTTACTATGTACTGTTTCTGTTTTTTATACCTAACATGTGATTGTTAGATTGAGGCACATTTGTTAATATCAAATTAGGTTTTAGTTATTTTGTGGATTAAGAACAAGGAATATAAGTGTATACACTATTAATAATACGAAATATATGAAAATAACTAAATGTTTTAGTAATGAATATATTTTTAATATTATTATTTATTTCAACCCTATCTACAGAAAAACATTTGGATATATATTATTAAATAGATGCACCTAGGGGAAATAACCCTAAAAATCATGTTTTATTGTTACCTTTATCTTCCATTTCTTTATAAATATCAGACCAAACAGTATGCATGGTTTTACACTCTTAGGAGATATATTTTACTAGATTTACATGGTCATTATGAATAATTATGAAGGATTTAAATTTTATGATGTAATATATAACTACTTTAGTTATAGATTCTAATAGGAACATGATCATGGATATCCTAGGATTGATTGAAGGATTTATTATTTAATCTAACTATATAATAGATTAAATGATATTTTCATCGGTTAAAATGAAGGATTATAATGAATAACCATCCAAGGATTGAGAATTTATATTCATATGTTTTTTTAAATGAAAATGTTTGATATTTTGAGAACCATATTTGTTTTATTAATTTGAACAACATCATGAGAATATATTTGGTAATTGTAAATCTTTAGAAACCTATAAGAATTATAGATAACTAAAGAGGGGTAATTTGATGATTTTTTAAGAAATCTAGAAATATGACTATTATGATGAAAAATATAAGATTATAGTATTTCCCAAGTTACTATGGTTGATAAACTTTCTCAATACATTAATTAATTAACAACATTATCACCTAGTTTTATTGGATTTGAATATTAAAATGTTTGTGGAATAATTTCTTTAATGGGTTGAATTTTATGACCTACTATTTTATTATCAATTTCTATTTAAATATTAATTAGTTTAAAAAAAATTCCTTCAAATTCAATATGGGGGAAAATAGTAATACATGTTACTATGATAAAAAGTCTACAAATTTACATTAAAAATTTTATTAAATTTTGCAGTTTATTACATTGATTAAAATTGCATAAATTAAAACGGGAAAATAAAAAAATGAATATTTTCTTTAAACTAAGAGATATCATAGATCTTATTCATTATATAGAATATATCTTAGTAGATATAACCCATTAATGAGAATTAACATAATTAAATGAGAAGGAATTATCTTAAATATGGAATGAGAGGTGTGACTTATGAAGTTAGAATGAAATGAATTGTCTTAGTAAGTATAAATATATAAATACAAACTCAACATTATAAATTTTTTCATTTCAACAATGTCATTGGATAAATAGTTCTTGGTTATATAAACATATAATATGTATAGTAATATCGTTTAATTTTTATTAAAAATTGTAAGTTATGTTTTATAAATAATAATTATTTTAAAAAATATAATTTTTAATTAAAATATATTATTAATAAATATTTAGTTTCTATTAAAAAATTATTATCAATTAATAATGTTGTTAAAAAAATTTAATGAGAATAAATTAATAATATTTTTTTATTTCAATATAAATTAATAATTGTATTTGTATTTGATCTATTATCATATAATATATATATCTATGTACATATTTTCTAATTGTGTTGTTTATTATTATTTAATAAAATACACCAATAGTAGTGAATGAATTTAGTTAAATTTAATAATGAAATATATATTGAAATAAAATATCTATCATCCCATAGAATTTACCTAGAATGCAATAAAAATCTATTAATTTGAGGAGTAAAATTTTCCCCTTCTAGAAAACATTTTTTTGTGCTAAACATACAATTTTCAGAAATTAAATATTTCATGGTTTAATATTGTTGATATGAATATTAAATTTACAATGAATCATGCATTCATAAAGTGATTTTAATATATTTTCATCATAAAATCATTATAAATAACACATGATAATCGAATGGTGATGTTTTTTGGATTAAATATGAAAAACAATTAACTTATAATAACCCATATCATTCTTATCGAAGGGAAATGTATTCAACTAACTAATGATGGGGTCAAATATTAATTAATTTTCAATGTCTACAAAAAAATTCCAACACTATAATCTAATTTAATTTTTTTACTTATATTACATTCCTCCATTACTATTGGAAAAATTAAATATAAGAAGGGGTCAAAAAAAACACATGGTATGGGTATCAATTTTATATAACAATAAATGATCAAATATTATCATAAAAAAATTATATGGGAATGAGAATGAAAAGAGTAAAATTAATGTAATATTTTGAATTAATACTAAATAAAATGTGGATCATTTGACGTTAATCATATATGAGGGCTATGTAGTAAAGAAAAAAATATCTACCACCATGATATCCCCAAGTAAAACCATTCTTATACATATCAGTATTACAACTATTTTTTGTCTCTTGTGGAAGAGGAAACATAATAAATGTTGATTTGAGACTATCATTAGGGGTACCAATGGGAGATATCGAGGATCATTTATGTATAACATGAGGATGATTTTATAAGAACCTCAATATAAAATATTAAATCCATACACATTAATTCATAGATTGTCATCATGAGTCATGGATGGAATCATTATTTTTCATATGATATGATTCATAAAGGAATCGTAGATCATGATCCATTAGAGAATAACAATAGTATAATATCAGTTCATGAAAGAGTTTCATAAAGTGTAGACTAATCATAACAATATAAGTCTCCTTTTTAGTCACACATAAAATACCATCATTTCTTATTGTAAATAAAGTAAATAATGAAAATAATTATAAATAAATTTCATTATTCAATTATTCATAACTTTAACAAACATAACATTGTCAATATTACCCATTTCATTACATGGATATATAATTCTGAGACAATTGGTAAAATATTCATAATCCATTCATATGTATTCCACCATAACATAATACATTCATTATAATTTCATAATATAATATGTGGAAATTAAATGGGACTCATATATATCCCATGATCATAATCATAATCCATCTATAGTGTAACATTCCAAAATTTTTAAGGCACTAAATTACTATTTTTATTATTTTTTAACCTTCATTACTTTCTCACTTATTATTATTGACTTTGATTTCTTTTGGTATTCTCTGGTTGTCATATGTCTATCCTTGATTTTTTAGGACTTCTATGGTTTTCTTATTGTTTTAAACCAGAATTTTTAATAGGTATGGTGTATCTATTTTTGAATTGTGGAACAATATGGAGGTTCTTCGAATTTTGGGATAGTAATATTGTAGAACATGGTTTTTGGTGTGTATTATTTGAAAAATGAAGATAAGGGTTAATATTTTTTTGGATTCGATACATCTTGGGGATATAATGTGGCATATTATTTATATGTTTCAATATTTTTTGATGTGGTTATTACCATGTTGTGTGGTTCCTTATCCTATATTATAACATCCCATAATGGGACATTGCATATATTTCAGACACCTTTTTTACTAGGATAATTAATGGTGCATTCTCTTTTATTGCATAGTAGTTTTGTTTTTTATCACGAAAATTTAGTGGTGGTGTAGGGATTCTGTCGTAGTATTATGTTTTATTTTATTCCAATATAAATTTTCAAATACATTCGAATCCAACATTATCCAAATGGTTCGCTTGAACCATGGGTGACTCTTGTAATTTATCAAGCGTACTTTTATCCCTTGTGATCATCACATAAAACTCTATTTTTATGTTGACCTACATTTTCGTATTTTCCCAACTTGTCCATCCAAGTTATCATTTTTTTATTTATAGATTATAGCATCCTGCATTTTTATCACATAAACTTTCATTACATTATACAAAACTTTTGATCTTTAAGGTTTAGTTTCTTGGAAACCAGGAACTTAAAACATGAAAACATAAAACATTCTTCTTAAACACTTGAAAGGCTTCTCCTCATGTTCATCCTAGGTTCATTACTACATCTCATAACCTAAAGAAATACGTCAAATTAAAGGGTGAGCAGAAGGCCCAGTAAGGGAAACAAGGGAAACATTTAACATGTGAACTTGAGATACATCAACTATGTCATGAACAAGAACTTTAAGGCATGATAAAAAAAATCATGTGGCATATCATAATAAAAATAACATTTTTCATAACATTAAGATGTGGATACATCATTTAACATAGAAAATCATGAACATATCACCAAGGTCCATCCCCAAGGTGTCATTTGAAAATTACCAAGGTTATTCCCCAAGGTATTGTGAAAATTGTAATCTTAAGTGGTTACATCATTACCCAATGCATTGGAGCGCTATCAGGGAGAAACCTTAAATTTTCCTTTATTATCATGTGAGACACATATATAATCATCAAAAATTTCATAAATAACCCATATATCATAAAATAAATGGGTTTCATTTCATAATCATAACGTTTTAAAAACTGCTTTAAAGACATGATCTTTACGTCACTTTAAACCCACGGAAAGGGAAAGAGGGTCTCATGTATGTAAATCCCAGAATTTAAAATGGAACATTTTGATATATATGTGATTACCCTTGTATGAATAAGAGCTTTGAGTATTCACTTTATAACATAAAATAATTTTGAGAAAAGAGAGAGGCATTTTGGGACGATAATTCTGCAGCATAACAGCTATGTTACAAGGTTTTAGAAAACATTGAAAACAGAGGGGAAATGGGTCACCCACTCATAAATAATCCATAAAACAGTAGGGGGACAAAATATAAGGGATTTAAGAACATGTTAATGAAATTTTAAAGATATACCATATGAAATAAAAAACATGGATGTGAGACAAAACAAGATTTCTCTTATTAAAATTCGGCAGCCTAACAGCGTCACTTAACTTCAATAAAAAAATATTTGACAAGATCAAATAGGGTCTCTTATAATATGATCATAAGAGATTAGTATGATAGATATGGAGATCATACCCCAACATAATAAAAGTAACTTGAAAGATTTGACATGAAAATCGAACTTGAAAATTGGGAAGGGTGAAAGAATCACTTAAAATTTCGGGAGCCTAACGGCGTCACTTAAGCTTTCATAAAACGAAATGATGAGAGTAATAGGGGATCTCTCATTATATAAACAATAAAGGAAAGTAAGAGTAATATAAGAGAACATCCTATCACATAATAACAGGGATCATAAAAGGAATGACATAAAAGAGATTACATGAAAAGAAGGAAAGAGGTCGGATCCCTTACCATAAAACGTAACTCTTAAATCTCAAAGGTTGGGACCTTGAGGGCTTGGGGGAACCTTGGGATGACTCCATGGGAGGTAATGAGACCATAACTTCGTTGGGGGAGAGTGGGGAGTCGAAAGGATGAGATGATTTCTTGGTATTTATAGGGAAAGTGAGGGGACAAGGCATTAATGGCCAATGGACACCTCAAAAGTGGTTTTCTCAAAAGCATGGGCCCTCCCATGGTACTTCCCATGGATTTAGGCCACATGGGGACCCCAATACAATAATTAATCACCTTTGGCCAGCCATCCCTTAAAATATATCATGACATCATCATGACACAGTTATGAGATCATTAAACATACCGAAACCCTAAAACTGTATTTTTACTATTCACTGAAAATTCAACTTTCTCAGAAAAATCCCAAAATTTCACCTTAACCAAATATCAATGATCTGATTTCAAAAAAGAACTCCATTTTATAAAAATAATTTTTTAAATAATTTTAATTTAATTTTTAAATAAATACACTATTCACTGAAAATTCATTTTTTCAGAAAAATCCCCAAAAATTACCATAACATAATATCGACGCTCTGAGTTCAAAAATGAAATCCATTTTATAAAAATAAATGTATAAATATTTTTAATTAAATTTTTAATTAAAAAACACTATTCACCCAAAAAAACTAATACTTGAATAATAATTTATGAAACCGTTATTTAACCATTTTATTGAATCACATTACTTAATCAAGGTGCCTAGATTATATTAATACTTTATTTAAGTGAGATTACTAATCCATTTGGACACATTACTAATCCTAATCATAAAATCACTATTCATAATTTACTATTAATCAAAAATCAAGTTGATCTTATTAGACTGTAAATTTCGTACTGAACATAATTATAAAAGGCCATTTTTTGAAAATATTTACACATTATTAATTATTTAAGGTTTACATAACCATTTTTAAAATATCATTTTTTCTAAAATTTATCAAAAATATGCATACTATATTTATCCGGTCATTTAAAAATTCATAAACTTCATCATAAGAAGAAATCCCAATTTTTATTTAAAACAAAGGATTACAAAAGGCATTTACGGTCTCCTTACATAGCCCCTTATCACACCAGCATAGGACCTAAGTATAAGGTGTGCTAAGGTGAGAGAATCTGAGGGAGGCTCGGCTAACATCGCACGAGTAGTAATTTCTATCAGTTTGAACTTCTCGCAGAGGCGATTCCGTTCTAACTTCACATGATGAAGTTCGGCTTGGGTTTGGTCCAGAGCAAAGCCCAGTGGTGCTACCTCCTTCCCAAGTTCTGTTAGATGGGCTTCGATCGGTCAAAGACTACAAGGTGAGGCCATTGAATCTTATTTCTATAATAATTAACCAAGATTACTTGTATTTAGAGACAATAATCAAAACGTTTAGTTTCCAGCGGTCATATTGACCAATGGTCATATAGCCGTCTAAACCCAACAGTCTCATATTAATTATAATCATGTTATCAAATGAAACATTGTTGTTGAGTATAAAAATAAATAAAATAACACATAAAATTAGGAAACAAGATTTATTCAAAATTTCATGTCGTTACATTCTTCCCCCCTTAAGAAATTGCGTCCTCACAATTTTTTTGATTGGGTTTTTAAAATTTCATTGAAAGTCCCACATCGGAAAATGAGTCAGTAAAATTATTACTTTAAAAGAATGAAAGGGAAGTACAAAGGTCACCCGAGTTATCCCAGACTAGGATTCCATGTAAGAAAACATGGACATGGAAGAAAAACAAAGGGTCATGTTCTGGGGGAGAGTGATAGAGAACATGGTTAGGAGAAAGTTAACCATAAGAAAATCCCAAACTTATAAAGTGTATAAACGGTCTTTGATTACATAGTATGAAATGTAAACCAACAACGTTTTTGTTTTACGTTCCTTTTCATAATATAGAGGAATTCATTTACAACATAAAACAAAAACATAAGAAAATATACCTATCTTCATGTAGAGTTTCATCCTTTCATAAGTTTCTACCCAAAACTAATATTTTCTCCAAGCTATGAGCATTCAAAACTACTTGGTCTCATCAAAACACAAGAATCATCTTCATAATCCACAAAAGTTTAACTATCTATTTCTTCTATCTTTAATCATTATCCCAAAAACAGAAAGGGTAAGGTAAAACAACTCGTAAAAAAAATAAAGAATCCCATGGGAATGGAAACTACTTTTAAATCTTCAATGTTCCATGGTACTACCCAAAGTTCATCATAGACCATTCCATAAATAAAAGTCCTTAAGATTCCTCAAAATAAAAAAAAACTAAGTTTGAAACCCAAATACAAGAAGGATTTGATAACATAGTCTTCCAAAATAAACTTAATTGTTCATCTCCAAACAACATCAACCACTCCTAACATCTTATAACAAAAGTAGCTAACCTAAACATATTTTACCCATGATAGGTTAATCATTCCCATAAGAAACCTAAATTACTATAAGTCCACCTTAAATTCATCGATTCTTCAAAATATAAGTCAACATTACTCCTCAATGAAAATACCGTAGTAATATATTTACCTCGATCATATAGGGTCCCCAAAATAGTGAACGTCTTCCAAAATAATAATCATCTTTTAATCCCCTAATAATCTCTTTCATATTAATATGGAAATCGTCGCATTTCCTATCACATTGGTTGTTGGGACATGTTCTTCCATTTCCCACCATTAACTAAGAATAGAAAGTATAATTAGGGGCTTAAATACTTAGCTAATAATCATGAAAAGGAACTTAAATCTTATAAGAATAACTTGTAGAAGAAAAGTATACCCTAACTTGTGATCCCCAAGGTTCTCATCTAGGTTATCCATGATCATATATTCTTATGTGAATCTTTATTTTATTTTATCTTTGTTCCTTTAAAAATAATTCATACTAAGTTTATGAATTTACCAAAGCATATCCCCCGGGAGTGCCGTAACCAAGAGTACAGCAAGGCCTGTTGTCGTGTACTTGTTCCCGTTTGAGTTTAGCTCAAAGCAGTGTTTTCGGGTTTTACCCCTATGTACATCTGTCCTAGAGCCACCTCTACCTGCTCGTATCCAGACAAGGATGTATTTGCTTGGCAACCCATTACTCAATACTCACCAAAATACCAGGAAGATTTCCTATATATAAAATTTTCTATAGGCTTCTTCATAATGTTTTCATATCCTAATTTCCACAAATAACTAAACCATACTTTGAATCCAACTATAGCATCCCGCCTTTTTATCACATAAGCTTTCATTACATTATACAAAACTGAGGATCTTTAAGGTTTAGTGTCTTGGAAACCAGGAATTTAAAACATGAAAACATAAAACATTCTTCTTAAACACTTGAAAGGCTTCTCCTCATGTTCATCCTAGGTTCATTACTGCATCTCATAACCTAGGGACATACATCAAATGAAAGGGTGAGAAGAAGGCCCAGTAAGGGATACAAGGGAAACATTTAACATGTGAACTTGAGATACATCAACTATGTCATGAACAAGAACTTTAAGGAATGATAAAAAAAATCATGTGGAATATCATAATAAAAATAAAATTTTTCATAACTTTAAGATGTGGCAACATCATTTAACATAGACAATAATGAACATATCACCAAGGTCCATCCCCAAGGTTTCATTTGAAAATTACCAAGGTTATTCACCAGGGTATCGTGAAAATTGTAATCTCTAGTGGTTACATCATTACCCAATGCAATGGAGCGCTATCAGGGTGCACCCTTAAATTTTCATTTATTATCATGTGAGCCACATATATCATCATCAAAAATTTCATAAATAACGCATATAGCATAAAATAAATGGGATTCATTTCATAATCATAACGTTTTAAAAACTGCTTTAAAGACATGATCTTTACGTCACTTTAAACCCACAGAAAGGGAAAGCGGGTCCCATGTATGTAAATCCCAGAATTTAAAATTGAACATTTTGATATATATGTGAATAAACTTGTAGAAATAAGAGCTTTGAGTATTCACTTTATAAAATAAAATAATTTTGAGAAAAGAGAGAGGCATTTTGAGACAAAAATTCTGCAGCATAACGACTATGTTACAAGGTTTTAGAAAACATTGAAATGAGAGGGGACATGAGTCACCCACTCATAAATGATCCATAAAACAGTATGGGGGAAGAATATATGGGATTTAAGAAAATTTTAATGAAATTTTAATGATATACCATATGAAATGAAAAACATGGAAGTTAGACAAAACAAGATTTCTCTTATGAAAATTCGGCAGCCTAACGGCGTCACTTAACTTCAATAAAAAAAAGATTTGACAAGATCAAATAGGGTCTCTCATAATATGATCATAAGATATCAGTATGATAGATATGGAGATCATACCCCAACATAATAAAAAGTAACTTGAATGATTTGACATGAAAATCGAACTTGAAAAATGAGAAGGGTGAAAGAATCACTTAAAAATTCAGCAGCATAACGGCGTCACTTAAACTTTCATAAAACGAAATGATGAGAGTAAGAGGGGATATATCATCATATAAACATGAAAGGGAAGTAAGAGGAATATAAAATAACATCCTTTCACATAATAACATGGAGCATAAAAGGAATGACATAAAAGAGATTACATGAAAAGATGGAAAGAGGTCGGATCCCTTACCTTAAAACGTAACTCTTAAAACTCAAAGGTTGAGACCTTGAGGGCTTAGGGGAACCTTGGGATGACTCCTTGAGAGGTAATGAGACCATAACTTCGTTGGGGGAGATTGGGGAGTCGATCGGATGAGAGGATTGCTTGGTATTTATAGGGAAAGTGAGGGGACAAGGCATTAATGGCCAAGGGACACCTCAAAAGTGGTTTTCTCAAAAGCATGGGCCCTCCCATGGTACTTCCCACGGAGTTAGGCCACATCGGGCCCCCAATACAATAATTCATCACCTTTGGCCGGCCATACCTTAAAATATCTCATGACATCATCATGACACAGTTATGAGATCATTAAACATACCGAAACCCTAAAACTGTATTTTTACTATTCACTGAAAACTCAACTTTCTCAGAAAAATCCCAAAATTTCACCCTAACCAAATATCAATGCTCCGATTTCAAAAAAGAGCTCCATTTTATAAAAATTATTTCTTAAATATTTTTAATTTAATTTTTAAATAAATACACTATTCACCGAAAATTCATTTTTTCAGAAAAATCCCCAAAAATTACCATAACATAATATCGATTCTCTGAGTTCAAAAATGAAATCCATTTTATAAAAATAAATTTCTAAATATTTTTAATTAAATTTTTAATTAAAAAACACTATTCACCTGGAAACACTAATACTTGAATAATAATTTATGAAGCCGTTATATAACCATTTTATTGAATCACATTACTTAATCAAGGTTCCTAGATTATATTAATACTTTCTTTAAGTGAGATTACTAATCCATTTGGACACATCACTAATCCTAATCATAAAATCACTATTCATAATTTACTATTCATCAAAAATCAAGTTGATCTTATTAGACTCTAAATTTCGTACTGAACATAATTCTAGAAGACCATTTTTTGAAAATCATTACACATTATTAATTATTTAAGGTTTACATAAACATTTTTAAAATATCCTTTTTCTAAAATTTATCAAAAATATGCATACTATATTTATCCGGTCATTTAAAAATTCATAAACTTCATCATAAGAAGAAATCCCATTTTTTATTTAAAACAAAGGATTACACAAGGCAGTTACGGTCTCCTTACATAGCCTCTTATCACACCAGCATAGAACCTAAGTGTAAGGTGTGCTACGGTGAGAGAATCTGAGGGAGGCACGACTAACATAGCACGAGTAGTAATTTCTATCAGTTTGAACTTCTCGTAGAGGCGATTCCGTTCTAACTTCACATGATGAAGTTCGGCTTGGGTTTGGTCCAGAGAAAAGCCCAGTGGTGCTACCACATTCCCAAGTTCTGTTAGATGGGCTTCGATCGGTCCAAGACGACTGGTTGAGGCCATCAAATCTTCTTTCTATAATCATTAACCAAGATTACTTGTATTTAGAGACAATAATCAAAACGTTTAGTTTCCAGCGGTCATATTGACCAATGGTCATATAGCCATCTAATCCCAACGGTCTCATATTAATTATAATCATGTTATCAAATGAAACATTGTTGTTGAGTATAAAAATAAATAAAATAACACATAAAATTAGGAAACACGATTTATTCAAAATTTCGGGTCGTGACATTCTTCCCCCCTTAAGAAATTGCGTCCTCACAATTTTTTAAATTGGGTTATGAATTTTCATTGAAAGTCCCACATCGGAAAATGAGTTAGTAAAATTATTACATTAAAAGAAATAAAGGGAAGTACAAAGGTCACCCGAGTTATCACATACTAGGATTCCATGTAGGAAAACATGGACATGGAAGAAAAAAAAGGGTCATGTTCTGGGGGAGAGTGATAGAGAACATGGTTAGGAGAAAGTTAACCATAAGAAAATACCAAACTTATGAAGTGTGTAAACGGTCTTTGATTACCTAGTAGGAAACGTAAACCAAAAACATTTTTGTTTTATGTTCCTTTTCATAATTTTGAGGAATTCATTTACAACATAAAACAAAAACATACGAAAATTTACCTATCTTCATGTAGAGTTTCATCCTTTAATAAGTTTCTACCCAAAACTAATCTTTTCTCTATGCTATGAGCATTCAAAACTACTTGGTCTCATAAAAACACAAGAATCATCTTCATAATCCACAAAAGATTAACTACCTATTTCTTCTATCTTTAAACATTATCCCAAAAACAGAAACGGTAAGGTAAAACAACTCTTCAAAAAAAATAATCCCATGGGAATGGAAACTACTTTTAAATCATCAAAGATCCATGGTACTACCCAAAGTTCATCATAGACCATTCCATTAATAACAGTCCTTAAGATTCCTCAAAATAAACCAAACTAAGTTTGAAACCCAAATACAAGAAGGATTTGATAACATAGTCTTCCAAAATAAACTTCATTGTTCATCTCCAAACAACATCAACCACTCCTAACATATTATAACAAAAGTAGCTAACCTAAACATATTTTACCCAAGATAGGTTAGTCATTCCCATAAGTAACCGAAATTATTATAAGTCCACCTTAAATTCATCGATTCTTCAAAATATAAGTCAACCTTACTCCTCAATGAAAATACCGTAGTAATATATTTACCTCAATCATATAGGGTCCCCAAAATAGTGAATGTCTTCCAAAATAATAATAATCTTTTAATCCCCTAATCATCACTTTCATATTAATACGGAAATCGTCGCATTTCCTATCACATTGGTTGTTGGGACATGTTCTTCCATTTCCCACCATTAACTAAGAATAGAAAGTATAATTAGGGGCTTAAATACTTAGCTAATAATCATGAAAAGGAACTTAAAGCATAGAAGGATAACTTGTAGAAGAAAATTATACCCTAACTTGTGATCCCCTAGGTTCTCATCTAGGTTATCCATGATCATATATTCTTATGTGAATCTTTATTTTATTTTATCTTTGTTTCTTTAACAACAATTCATACTAAGATTATGAATTTACCAAAGCATATCCCCCGGGAGTGTCGTAACCAAGAGTGCAGCAAGGCCCGTTGTCGTGTACTAGTTCTCGTTTGAGTCTAGCTCAAAGCGGTGTTTTCGGGTTTTACCCCTATGTACATCTGTGCTAGAGCCACCTCTACCTACTCATATCCAGACCGGGATGTATTTGCTTAGCAACCCATTACTCAATACTCATCAAAATACAAGGAAGATTTCCTATATATAAAATTTTCTATAGGCTTCTTACTAAAGTCTTCATATCCTAATTTCCACAAATAACTAAACCATACTTTGATACCAACTATAGCATCTGGCCTTTTATCACATAAACTATCATTACATTATACAAAACTGACGATCTTTAAGGTTTAGTGTCTTGGAAACCAGGAACTTAAAACATGAAAACATAAAACATTCTTCTTAAACACTAGAAAGGCTTCTCCTCATGTTCATCCTAGGTTCATTACTACATCTCATAACCTGGGTACATACATCAAATGAATGGGTGAGCAGAAGGCCCAGTAAGGGAAACAAGGGAAACATTTAACATGTGAACTTGAGATACATCAACTATGTCATGAACAAGAACTTTAAGGCATGATAAAAAAAATCATGTGGCATATCATAATAAAAATAACATTTTTCATAACATTAAGATGTGGATACATCATTTAACATAGAAAATCATGAACATATCACCAAGGTCCATCCGCAAGGTGTCATTTGAAAATTACCAAGGTTATTCACCAAGGTATCGTGAAAATTGTAATCTCTAGTGGTTACATCATTACCCAATGCATTGGAGCGCTATCAGGGCGCCCCCTTAAATTTTCCCTTATTATCATGTGAGCCACATATATCATCATCAAAAATTTCATAAATAACCCAAATATCATAAAATAAATGGGTTTCATTTCATAATCATAACATTTTAAAAACTTCTTTAAAGACATGATCATTACGTCACTTTAAACCCACGGAAAGGGAAAGCAGGTCTCATTTATGTAAATCCCAGAATTTAAAATGGAACATTTTGATATATATGTGAATACCCTTGTATTTATAAGAGCTTTGAGTATTCACTTTATAACATAAAATAATTTTTAGAAAAGAGAGAGGCATTTTGAGACAAAAATTCTGCAGCATAACGGCTATGTTACAAGGTTTTAGAAAACATTGAAAAGAGAGGGGACATGAGTCACCCACTCATAAATGATCCATAAAACAGTAGGTGGACAGAATATATGGGATTTAAGAACATGGTAATGAAATTTTAAAGATATACCATATGAAATGAAAAACATGGAAGTGAGACAAAACAAGATTTCTCTTATGAAAATTCGGCAGCCGAACGACGTCACTTAACTTCAACAAAAAAAGATTTGACAAGATCAAATAGGGTCTCTAATCATATGATCATAAGAGATCAGTATGATAGATATGGAGATCATACCCCAACATAATAAAAAGTAACGTGGAAGATTTGACATGAAAATCGAACTTGAAAAATGAGAAGGGTGAAAGAATCACTTAAAAATTCGGCAGCCTAATGGCGTCACTTAAACTTTCATAAAATGAAATGATGAGAGTAATAGGGGATATCTCATTATATAAACATGAAAGCGAAGTAAATGGAATATAAAAGAACATCCTCTCACATAATAACATGGAGCATAAAAGGAATGACATAAAAGAGATTACCTGAAAAAAAGGAAAGAGGTCGGATCCCTTACCTTAAAACGTAACACTTAAAACACAAAGGTTGGGACCTTTAGCGCTTGGGGGAACCTTGGGATGACTCCTTGGGAGGTAATGAGAACATAAATTCATTGGGGGAGAGTGGGGAGTCGAATGTATGAGAGTATTTCTTGGTATTTATAGGGAAAGTGAGGGGACAAGGCATTAATGGCCAAGGGACACCTCAAAAGTGGTTTTCTCAAAAGCATGGGCCCTCCCATGGTACTTCCCATGGAGTTAGGCCACATGGGGCCCCCGATACAATAATTCATCACCTTTTTCCGGCCATCCCTTAAAATATCTCATGACATCATCATGACACAGTTATGAGATCATTAAACATACTGAAACCCTAAAACTATATTTTTACTATTCACTGAAAATTCACCTCTCTCAGAAAAATCCCAAAATTTCACCTTAACCAAATATCAATTCTCTGATTTTAAAGAAGAACTCCATTTTATAAAAATAATTGTTTAAATATTTTTAATTTAATTTTTAAATAAATACACTATTCACAGAAAATTCATTTTTTCAGAAAAATCCCCAAAAATTACCATAACATAATATCGACGCTCTGAGTTCAAAAATGAAATCCATTTTATAAAAATAATTTTCTAAATATTTTTAATTAAATTTTTTATTAAAAACACTATTCACCTGGAAAAACTAATACTTGAATAATGATTTATGAAACCATTATTTAACCATTTTATTGAATCACATTACTTAATCAAGGTGCCTAGATTATATTAATACTTTCTTTAAGTGAGATTACTAATCCATTTGGACACATTACTAATCCTAATCATAAAATCACTATTCATAATTTACTATTCATCAAAAATCAGGTTGATCTTATTCGACTCTAAATTTCGTACTGAACATAATTGTAGAAGACCATTTTTTGAAAATCTTTACACATTATTAATTATTTAAGGTTTACATAAACATTTTTAAAATATCCTTTTTCAAAAATTTATCAAAAATATTCATTCTATATTTATCCGGTCATTTAAAAATTCTTAAACATCATCATAAGAAGAAATCCAAATTTTTATTTAAAACAAAGGATTACACAAGGCAATTACTGTCTCCTTACATAAACCCTTATCAAACCAGCAAAGGACCTAAGTGTAAGGTGTGCTAAGGTGAGAGAATCTGAGAGAGGATCGACTAACATCGCACGAGTAGTAATTTCTATCAGTTTGAACTTCTCACAGAGGCGATTCCTTTCTAACTTCACACGATGAAGTTCGGCTTGGGTTTGGTCCAGAGCAATGCTCAGTGGTGCTACCTCCTTCCCAAGTTCTGTTAGATGGGCTTCGATCGGTCCAAGACAACTGGGTGAGGCCATAGAATCTTCTTTCTATAATAATTAACCAGGATTACTTGTATTTAGAGACAATAATCAAAACGTTTAGTTTCCAACGGTCATATTGACCAATGGTAATATAGCCATCTAAACCCAACGGTCTCATTTTAATTATAATCATGTTATCAAATGAAACATTGTTGTTGAGTATAAAAATAAATAAAATAACACATAAAATTAGGAAACAAGATTTATTCAAAATTTCGGGTCATTACATAGATGGTCATCATAAATGATTAGAATTATCATTTGATGTTTTTAATCTAATTCCATTAACAATTTTTATTGAAATGTTGGATGATGACTAGTTGATCAATAATCGTAGTGTTTTTAACTAGATTCATTGAGGTATGTTTCTAATTTTGTCTTCCTAATTATATATCAACAATATTATTGATATTTATGGTTATAAATTCATGATCTCGAATATTTATTGATTTTTAGGGCCCTCAACTCATCATGGATAGTTTTTTTCCTGTGGAAATTGTATTTTTGAGTGTTTCATGGTCTCGGTATTGTGATAGAAATTCTAGGTTTCAATCCTGAATTTATTACTATATAAATTTATTTCTAAAATAGATTTAAATAATTAACTATCTTGTGGAAAAATGTGGTGGATTTATTTATATATTTTTTTAATATGGTTTCAAAATTAGTGTTTTAAAATGTATTTTATTTAATGCATTTCTTATGTGGTTTTAATTATTAAATTATATTTAATTATATAATTGTGTAAAACATGTATGTGGTAGATTGTGAGGTTGTAATCCTTCCAAAAGGATGAAATGTTTCCTACTATTGTTGTCTACCAGAAAAATGTGAACACAGTAATGTAAATGTTATGGAAACTAGTCAATCTCAGGATTATAGTATTATTATTTGATCATTTTTTCGAGGGTAATTTTCAATCTATTTTCCAAAATAATAACTATAATGAAAAATGGAGACTCATTTTGTGGGAATTATTATACTTATGTCCTTTTCTTTCCCTTTCAGCTTCTATTGAGATTCTTTATTGGTGTATGTATAAAAATTATATGAATATCTAATTATAGGCTTATATTGTTAGAATTTTATTTCGTTTTTTTCAATGATTTATAATATATATATATACTATCATGGATTGTTTAAAAATATATGAATTTTATTTTTGTTTTTAATTAGATATAATGAAAAAAATTGTTGGACCATAATCGACTCATATTCTCACAACCAACAAACACGTTTGTATCTATCTAGAGATTGGTATATCTGATGTAGGTATGGGAATGTAAATTCCTTGAAGTTGAGTGTTTTTTTAGTTGGTTATGATATTCTAGATGTGAAATATGGACACATGGATTTGGATATAATTTTTTTATGTATATTGGTTTTCATGATGAATCATCAAACTCGTTTCCTAATGTTTTCAATAATTTTATATTTTTTTGATTTTTGAGTATAGGAATATTCTAGGAATTTACTTCTTATCAATATGTACATTATGTTAAATAAATTCAGAAATATTATTTATTGGTTCCCTGCTTCCTCTCACAATCCCAAGGGGTCAAGAACACCCATATGGACGTTTCAGGTCTAATTTTCAATTGATTTTTAAATAAAAAATATGAATTATATCAAATGATAATATCCTGATAAACAACATGTAAATAAAATGATTCCATCGTAAATGAAAACAACCTTTAAAAGATAACTAGAATATTTCATGAGTAAAATATGCTGGTGATTTTCTACTAAATTATTCAAAAATTTAATGAAGTCAAAAAAATGATAAAATTTTCTATGGAAAAAAGTCTGATATACTTTCCATTTTATATATTTAAAACTTTAAACCCAAAAAACATATAGAAAATTTATTTTTTAAAAAACATTTATGGAACATATAAACAATTATTCAAATAAAATAAATCTTATACTGTTATTAAATTCCACTCATGTTAGGAACCATTAAAAAATTTACAATTTAGTAAAAATTAAAAACATGCCACATTTAGAAAATAAAATGAAAATAAATTTTTAAAAAATTAATAAAAACTAAAACATAGTTAAAAATGACTTTTAAAAATTATTTGACAATATAAAAGAATATTCATTAAAACAATAAAAAAAAAATTGGACATATAATAAATAGATTTCCGATGACATTGTGAAATAAGGCCACTCTCCCTTAAAAACATTCATTCCATTATCTACGCGTAAAAATTTTAGAAAAATTAGAAGAAAATATTAAATATTCAAAAGGACCATGATGAGATGAAAATAAAATAAACTTTAGAATAGTGAAATAATATAATTTCCTTAATGAAAATTGAATCATAAAATAACCTAATAAGAAGTGATATAAAAGAATTTCCCATTGTCACTTATGAAACTGTTGAATCCTAAGACACATGAAATAATAATTCCCAATGATACATTATAAATCATGAAAAAATTCAGATTCAAGTCATAAAATTAAAAATGATTAGTGTTTACTCTGTATAAATTTAGATAGGTGAAAACATAAGATATTTCCCAAAGAGGGTGATCTTTGATGATAAATCCTTACCAATTTGGTAATATATGAATTAATACATCTTGGATGGAATTATATAATTATAGAATTTAAATTAAATAAGATGAGAATTTTCAATTATATATCTTCTAAATGGGTTATTATATACACCTCATAAGCATAAGTAGGTTCATAACCTCAAACATGTCCCAATAAAATAATATTGAGATAAAGAACCATATCTTCATGTCAGACTTCCTGCAAAATACATCTAAACTCATATATATTATGTTTAGATTTTTTATAATTCAATAAAATTTTCATATACATGCTTATAATATCATACATTATGCAATTATAATAACACAATGCCTATTTATCAATAAATATTTATTTAACTCATTATTTCCATGTCTTAGCAATTTCATTTTTCGTTTATTTTTCATCTCATTATTTCGTATCATTGCATACTGGTAATGATTCATCACAATATCTATAAAAATAATAATTATATAAATATCATATAAATTCATAATATACAAAGTTTTATCTTTCAATAAATGGTACACATAAAAACAGAATTACAATATTCATATAGATGGTAGTTCAAGCATATGCATGAATGAGGGTTCAATTTTTTTTAAATATGGAATGCAAGAAATTAAGTTAACAATTAACCATAACATGACAATAAAAATATTATATATTTCATATATATATTAATTATATATAACATTATAAATATCCATGAGTATATGCGAGGAAAAATAATCATAATGCTTTGTAGAGGAGGAAGTCCACATGTGCCAACGAGTAATTATTTTATTTAAAATTTCATTGAATAAGGAGGTAGATATTGTTTTCTCCTAAAAATAATAAAATATATGTATATTGTAGAATGGTTATATTATTATACTAAACTGGTTAGTACAAAATTGATCTATGTAGAATAATATGTAAAGTGAAAATACTTGTTTAATATGGTAATCTTCTATTTGATGAACCTACAATTGATATCTTTTTAATGACCCATTAGATGGTATTGGAATAATAATAGAGGCTTTATATTTTATATAAGTATGTAAGGAATATTTTTTCGAGATTTTTCAAGATATGTTTCTCATGATGTGAGAAAAATAAGTTTAGTGGTATCCTTATATATGAGATGAGAGGGGAACCTGTAACGAACAAAAAATTTATCAATGAAATTTATATTCATATTTTTGTGTTTAATTGTATAAATAAAACAAATATAAAATAAGAAACAAAATAACAACATTATAAAACAAGAAGGCAAGAAATAATAGTTATTTCTATATGTTATACCAATAAAATAATAAAATGTCCTTTAGAATAGTAATGTTACCCTTATGAATATTAAACCAGAGAATAGAACATTAAAAACACCTATTAAATTATAAATATAATTTATAAATATTATAATTTAAAATATTATATAATTATTTCATAATATAAGTAAACAAATGTTTCAAAAATTTTGAATTAAGTTTTTATATTTTTATAAACATAAATGTTTATTTTGTTTTAATGATTAATATAATGTTATAAACGCACGTTGTTTACATAAAATTTACTTTAATGAATATATTTTTTTGTTCTTATTATTATTTGTAAATTTTATTACAACTTAATTAATTTTTCATACTATTATAAATTCAGGGGTCACTTTATAATTGCTACTTCCCGAAAAAACAATGGGTTTAATTAAAAATTAAATTTCTCATATTTATGAAATAATTTTCCTATAATGGCTTCTATTTATGGATTCTAAATTTCGATAAATAATTGGGGTAAATTTTTGGGATTTTTCATAAATATTAAAAAATTTGGCGAAAAGTAAAATATAGAGAATTATGGAATGTTAGAATTATACACTAAATATTATTTTTTGTAAGTAATTTATTATGTAAGAACAATAATCTCAAATCACCATTATTATTTTAATATATTTAGTGATAATTAAAAAACTATTCATATTTTAGAGGAAAAATAATAAACTAATGAATACAATAATGAGAAAACAACCCTCTCTTCCCCTATAAATACCACACCTCTCCTCATTTTCTCCTCACACCTCTCAAGATTTGATCCTTCCCCAAATTCTACAAAAATATATTCATATTCCCCTTCCCCACATCCAAGAGCCTTTGGTCTTAAAAATATACCAAAACTTACCACCTATAGATGTTCCCAAGAAGAAGGATTCAAGAGGTAAAATCCTCATTTTTTTAAAATTTCATTCCATGTTCATTTCATTTTCTTATTGTCTCCTCAACTCTCCTAAAAAATTGTTATAGTAAATACAATACAATAAATATACTGTAGTGTAATTATTATAATGTAATAACAAATCATCATTTCATTTTTCTCTCCTTTTGTACAAAAATGAAAACATCATCCGTGCTGAGTTAATTTATCTACCTACATCATGACTGCTCATATAACCCTTTTTAAATAATATTATAATATATATATTAAATCTTATTTAATTTTATGGAATCAATTTAGATACCTAATAATAAATGATAAAACAAAACTAGATTCTGATTATTGAAAATCCAGCAAAAAATGTAATGATTATCACTAATGTCTTATCTAATGATTCATCCTTATCCCAAAATTACCAAATGACCTATATAACCATTTAATATATTTTATGGTATGTAATTACATATAACTTCAATTATGGTCATCCATTATCATTTTACATTATTTTCTATATGTGTATACAAGTAAACTGATCATGAAAAGAAAGGAAACCAACACTCTCAATTGAGGGTTTTATTATCGTAACTAATAAAAAGGGAAATAAATTAATAGAATTAATTTTAAAAAAGTAAAATAACTTTATTAAATTTTATTAATTTATTATTTAGTAAATATAATTTTATTATTCAGGTTATTAAGATCATGGGTAGAACACATTCAGACATAAGGTAAGAGTCTCTTTGCGAATAAAATTTTTTTCGTTGGGTTATGATTCCTCTGTATTTTCAATAATGAAACATTAAATTATTTTTGTATATGTATTCTAATTTAAATTTATATGATCCAATCTATTTTTTCTAGATCATTTTATCAATCTATTTGTATTTATACATCTTTTAATAGGTTTCCCTTGTCTATTCATCCTGAATAGAAAACATGATTAAAGGGAACTTCCCAATTTGTTACCCATATTCATGTATCATGCACTATCTTTTATAACCCACCGTTACTTTTCTAAAATAACTCTTTTTATCGTGGGAAACTACAATTTTGTATTTTGTGTTTCATTAAAAAAAATCGTTAAATTCCATTTAATATTTTCCATAAACCACAATAAAATGTGTCATTTGTAAAATTTATTAAAAATATATATTTAAACATTTTACCATTAATTGTAATTAATTTATCATGATATATGTGTATATTAACTTATTAATGTCCACAAAAGATTTAAATCCATAATTTCATGGATACCATTATGATATTCCTTTTCACTATGCCTTATGACCTGATTATGGTACCTAATTCATTCAATGGGTAACCCTTATAGTTGATTAATAATATAGCACACATATTAATTAACATAATTTTTTCTGTGTATCTAGATTCCACTCCAATGAATTAGGTAATGTTTAGACTCGTGAGGCATGATGTTGGGACCTTGAGTGAACCTAGTTCCTTTTTGTGACTTTGTCCATGGTGTGATATAGTTATGGAACATAACATTAACTCTTGTTTATTTAATATTATACGAAGTTTCTATAATCATATGATGTCAGGGTTATATATTCCAATGTCATATATGTCATTCTGCTTTATTTTTATTCATTTTTATGACGTTAATTAGTCATGTTATGCCTTCTAAATCATGTTCAATTTTTTATTCCTGTACTTATTACAATACTAGGATTTTTATCTCATCACTTTTGTTCATGTATTAACCATGATATCCTTTGTAGATTTATGTCCTCAATGAATGTTAATATATCATTATGTATATTAAAAAAATAAATTTTTAGTTAGGTTTTCATGTTTTCATATTTTGAAGATAATCTCCCAATTACCCATGAAATTTTGACCGATGGTTGTATTTAATACTAATTTTTTTTAAAATCCTGTAATAATATGAGTAATAGGAAAAGGTTAATTATATCATTAGTGGGATTTAAAAAATTATTAAAGTAATTAAAATTATTTTTATTACTAAACTGTGTCAAAATTTATTAATTTAATGTCTATGATGAATGCCATTCTAAATCGTACAACAAAATAATATTTATTCAAGATAAGTGATGTTTTAACACTTATATCTTAGCTGTAACCCCCATAAATACTCGTAACTATTTCCATGATATCAAAATATTTTACACTTTATGGGTTAAAAATAGATGAATAAAATGAATTTTGGGCCATAAGTTGAATATGAGTTATATTCAATATGTTATCTCATTCACTTATCCAAGGATAATATTTTTAGGAAATTTAATTCATTTAATAAAAAACTAGTTTACCTAAAATGACATTAAATTCATTTTTAGAAATATACACATAGTTAAATTTTTTCATAAAATTGGAAAAAAATTAATTGAAATATAAAAATTTAAAAAATAAATAATATATTATATTTATCCAAAAAATTTGAGTAACACTATAACACAATTGAAAATATTAAATTGTTTTCTTAAACAAATATATCTGAATATTCTACAACATTCAAAAAAATTGTGTTCTCATTGTGTATGAATTTAATACACCGATTTCATCAATAAAAATTCTGAATAAATAAGTATCATAAAAAATTATTAGTTATTAAAATAATATATTTGATATATTCTAAACATGTTTTGTCTTAGTAATAAATATTAAGGATATCTAAAAAATTGAACAAGTAGTTTCAGAATTTTCATTTGCATAAGATAATAAAATGGTATTTATAAAATGATAATGGATGAAAAATGACATAATATCAAATATTTAATGTTTTGGGTATAATGAAAATCATACAATGAAATAAAGAAATATATATAGATGATTTCTAAGCCTTATATTGTAGTTTTAACTCTGTTCTACATTTTTTACACATTCCTTGGTTAGAACAATTTTACCAAGTTATTATTTATTAGGAATAAAAATAATGTCGACCAATTTAATAAAATTAAAATTATAATTCCAAATATGGAATCTATTTTAATAAATCCAATACATATAAATGGTATAAATGACATTAAAAATTATATAAGGCACTGTGATAAAGGTATTATAGAAAAAAGAATTTAATTGAATAAAAATATTTTCCTATGGAAATTGAGAATAATTTAGAATCCAAGGGAATTAATTGGATTATTTTTTATCAAAATAGAATAATTAAAATATAACCAAATTAAACAAAATGGAGAATTTTATATTAGTGAATGGAAACAAATGTTTTCTATAAACATGGTATTTTTGTCAATATTTGGGAAAAAATTAATCTTTTCAGAAATATGAAAAAATATCAACTTAAGATAATTTTAAATTGTTGTTTTAAAAAATTAATTAATTTTTATGAAAATATTTTATCTCAAATTTTAATTAATTATAATATTTTCACTCAAAAAAAAATTTAAAAACCATTTTCGAAGAAAATATATATTTTGAAGAAAGAAATTACCTCCCCAGAAATTGATGGATTATTTCCTACGAACTGATAAATATATTTTTATTGAGTATGGTCATTATTAATATATTATATATATTTTATTTATGATTATGCATACCCTCCATATAAATGCAAATATTATAATTATTATTTTTAAATATAATATATTTACAGTATATTTGAATTCGTTTAACTCACGATGATCCATGTTAAGAATGATATTGAGGATATTATTCTTTAAACTACATTTTTAGGGTGTTAAATCAACCACACCCAAATAAATATCATTTGGAAAATTTTATCATGGAATTAAAATTCTCAATAATTGAATATTACTTCATTGAAATATAAAATTATATATAGTGATAATAAATATTCCATGGAAAAGGGGAAGTGGGAAACACAATGGTTAGTTTAAATAAACTATCTTTGGGTTCCCAGATAATGATAATATTTGAGGGATGTAAAAATATGTAAAATTAATATAAATATAATTCCTGTGGACAAATATAGATTGATAGAGAGCATGGTAATTATTTTGTTAAGGATGAAAAAATAAAAAAATCAATGAGGCGTGAAAAATACCATCAATTATTATAAATTACTTTAATTTATAAAGAATTTTTGTTTTCAATATCCCTTTTATAGAGTTATAGAATTCTTTTGACACGGAATATGAGATTATATCCTTGTTGTATGTCTTCAAATTTAAAAACTAATTTCATACATTGGTTTTTTTCAATTTGTTTCTAATAAATTACATCTCATATTCCAATGATGAATGAAAAATATAAAATTTTCATTGTGAGAGAACATAAATAAAACTCTAATTGACAATAAGATCTATAAAAGGATGATATGATATCCCACCAACCAATATTCAATTAGTAAAACCAAACATTGTCATTATGTTCTAGAAAACATAAAGGTAATAAAATATCATGTTAATGATATCTATCAATTTTTAAAATATTAACATGAAATGATATTCACAAATCATTATAGAAATATAATAAATTGAACAATTCAAAAAGAATTGTTTAACAGTATTCAATACCATTATTTTAATGTCACAAAAAATCAAATATCAACATAACTTTAGTCACCAAACAAAATATTTTAACTCATAATAACATATAATAAACACATGAATAACCTCGGACTATATTATCCTAATATAATCTATTATATTGAATCACCATAATACCTAAATAAAATCAAATGTTCTTCCAATAATTAACTATATACTTATTATTCAAGTAAATTCAAAGATGGTCTAATTTATTCTATAATTCTAAAAATTCAATCAAACTTATCCATGAAAAAATAAATCACTTTAATATTAAGTCACTATTCTTTTTGAAGTCCACTAATACTGTCCAAATTATATTATTAATATAAATCTTCTATATACTCCGAAAAAAATTATTATAACAATGTCGATCACATATTATTTTTTATCTATCCTTCAATAATGTGTATTCCAATAATATCCCCATATAAATAAATCATGTTTTTAGTTTATTTATATCATTCAACATATGATTTAAAATCTATAAATAGAATATACTATATATCTATCCTTAGATGTTTCTGGATTCCTTCAAAAAAATAATTGATAAAACATTTTAATAACATAATTCTGAAATTCAAATAAATTAACACATCAATAATTCCACTCTTTTTATTTTCATAGTGTATTGTGTCACTTAGTCTTGGAGAAATCTGTTTTTTTAAATCATTCACTCAGATAATTCACATTTTCACTACACATAAGCCATTGAACTATAAATTCCACACTATAATGTTATTTATTTCACACCATTGAACTATTCATTTTTCTCCCATAATTTTAATCTATATTACATTATTTTACACACTGAAACATGTTCATTTTTCATTGATACTTTCCTTGGGCACTTCTCAAATTCTCAGAAGATAAGAATATAAACCTTCTAACCTCTATGGTATTTATGGATGCCAATTTTCTTCCAATATTGTGTCTCATGAAACTAACCCATGGGGAAATTTTTTATTATATATTGATATATATGGTTAGATTTAGTGTTAATATTATAAATTAAAAATAAAATTTAATTTGTTTTCTCAGGAGGGAAATCATTGCATAGTCTATCAAAATAATTTCATAGAATTTCACATTCATTGTCATCCATGATAATCATTTATTAAAATCTAATACATTTTCATATATATAAAATGTGTATTAACATAATAATATCATCTATATATAACAACCAATACATTGCATAAATTAATATCACATCAAAATTTTTAAATATCCATGATAGAAAAACAAAACTACACTATGAATGTATAGGTTCACTATCGTTAGAAACTATGAAACATAAAAAACTAGTTCATAAGACATCCACGTTGTCCCCCACTTATTCCTCTATAACTACACCATTTTGACATATCAAACATAATACCCTTATTCACAAGTTGGGAATGAAAAATGTGAAAGGTTGAGTTATGATGATCAGTAATGGTAAAAAAGGGAGATATAAATCATATTATAATCAAACGATATAAAAACATTACATTTGAAAATCATATCCTATATATGAAATATTGGGATATCTTTTCATTGGATATGTCATAAATGTTCATAAAAATGAATTCAAATATTATAAAAAGTCATAACATAATACATGGAATTTTTTCCATACACATGAATATAGAAAATCACTTCATATTTTTCAAGGATCATCTCCAAGACCATCATAATGGACAAATTGTACTACTGAATTGATTTCAATGCTCATTCCTAGCCTTTATTACAAGAACTGAGATCATTTCCCATGTCATCCCTATCCATATCATGAGACAAAAATACATACCCAACAAATTGGAGGTATATATAGTTAAAACCCATATCATAATGAATTAATTATTACCTGTGCCACAAAAAAGTACAAAACATCCATCATATCATGAAATTTTTTTAAAATGGGTTTCTTAAACTTCATTCCATCAAAACATAATCCATTTGAACCAAAAAAATATAATAAATATAAGTAAATCATAAACACAATCATAGAACATTTATAATAGGGATAATATACTAGAAACATAACCCTATAAATTAATTATGGTATAGATGGAAGATAATATTTATAGAACTCCTGAAATTTTTTTTTTGGGAAAATATCCATTCTTCTACAAATTTTTTTTCTTTTTCCCAAAATTCCAAAAATTATAAATCAAAATAATTATTTTAAATAGCCCTAAATTATTAAAAACGTCACTTTAGTAAAATAGGGTTTTTTAAAACCATAAAATTTCAATCATGCCATATAATTTAAATAAAAAAATTCTTCTTGTACTTTTTCAAATAAGTCAAAAAGCACCTCGAATAAAAAAGACAAAATATTCTTTTTAAATTGAATAATAAATGATAAAAAATGAGTATAATTTAATATAAAATATTTTATAAGAATATAATTAATATTTGTGAATACAAATTTATGAAAATTGAATATAAAAATTAATATACCTTATTAAATACTTATGTTTTAACAATCTCAAATAATAATGAGATTGCAATATTATCCATTAAAATATGTATGATATCCTTTGTATATATCCAAACCTCGTATATTGAGATTTAAATAATATAATTGAATAATTATAGAATCATACACATTTTTATGATATCGTGTATGATCATATTATCATCCTATTGTTAATAACATTTTAGTATTACTCCTTGTTCAGGTATTAACTACTTCATTTTCTAAGGCATTTTTGGTCGAATAAGTTCTGGTTCACCTTATTACATTATATTTGTGTCATTAAAAATGATATTAATATAATATATTACACATTGATTCATTATATAAATTTTAATAATCATGATTTAATGGATATAATTTGGAATTAGTCACATTGCTTTGTGGAGAAGGTAAACATTACATACACACAAGCGACAATATCATTCTGATAATTGTGATATGGTATGATGTAGATGGTATTTCTTTTTCAAGAATCAATATAATATTATAATAAATATATAATTTTAATTTTTTATCATGATATCAATCCAAATAAGGCGGTGGTTCAAAATAGATTACTCTACAACATTGAGACGATAAGTTGTACATACGCACGCGTGGTGATTTCCTTTTTCATAGAATGGATAAATAGTGGAATATGGTTTCTAAATTATCATAATAAAATATTTTTATATATTTGATACTTTTGTTATTACTTAAAAATGGAAAAAACTCATTAAGAAGAATTGGAATAAGAAATTCATTTAAAATAATCATTCTAGGAGATTACCTCTTCTTCTAAGCCCTCCAGCAAGATCTCATTTTAATGGTTATAGATATAGTATTTTTAGAATAAAAAATAATATAAAATGTTAATATTAAAGTTTATAATCAAAATGGTAAGGGTATGAACATGGTTTAAGGCTCAATGTGAATTTAAGAAGTGTGAGGGGAGGTTTCCTTTTATAATTGAGGTGAGGGGCACCTCTGGATTCTCAAAAAATATTAATTTATAAAAAAATTAAACCACAACAAAAAACCTAAAAAACAACCATATTTTTTATGATGGGATTTGATAAGGTTGTAATATCATAATCAAAAAAAATTTACACAATGTTTCTTCTAATTTAATCATTATCATTTTAATTAACCCTTAATTGTTAAATTTAATTTTAACTAAGGTAACATAGTATTATATATTAAAAGAATGAAATATATACTTATAGTATCTAAATTACACCATAAATGGAAAAATTATATCATTTTAAACCAAATCATAATTATTTTACAGTTTTAAAACTGTGTGATTATTTAAATATAATTTAATAAAACCAAATTTTGATAAACAGTCAATAATGTCAACTTTTACCCTATTCATTTGATTAATTTTTTTAAAAATTATGATAACAAGTTATCTTATAAAAATTATTTTCATATATTCCCCAGAGGTCATGGTAATTTTTAAATGTAGTTGGAAATATTAATTATCTAAAATTAAATTTATTTTAATATACTTAATAACTTTTAATGTTACATCAATTAACAAAATAATTACTACATCAGCATTGTGTAATTATTTATTTTAATTATTTGTCAAATATAAATTATAAAATAAAATACTATGACGAATATATTTATACAATATTTGAGAATATTACTTATAGAAGAGTATATGTTCCGAAAAATATAACATAAAAAATGTTAAATTTATTAAAACATCAATGTGAAAACATTAACATATCATTAAATAAAATATTATATTTTTCAAAATAATTTATATATGGTTAAATTGTTCAATAACATGTCCCTTGGATGATTATGTAATATATTTACTCAAAAATAATATTTCATGAAGTTTTTTTACTGGTTATTATTATTTCTAAATTTTTTTTTTTGAATTTTCATCAATTAATTAATCAGAAATGTATAAGATTTTAAGATAATTTTATATTTACCAAAAATAAAAAATAAAATAACATTATAATTAAAAAATAATTATGTTTAAATTTAGTATTTATAGTCAAATTTATCATCTATATAACCACATATTAAAAATTATATAGTTATTAATGTTTGAGTAAGATATAATTATTATTTCATTAAAAAAATTAAATGTTCTAATCTCATTAAATTGTTTTTGGAAGGAAAGAATTTAGGTCCAAAGATGATTTTGGGGAAAAATAATATTAAATAGTATTTGGAAGGATGGTAGGGTAACTTTATAATGTAATATTATATATATTAAATATAAATAGATACTTATTTTATTAAATTATTACCTTTCATTTTCTATAAATTTGAAAATGGTAAATATGGGAAATAATTTTTCTAAACACAATATTATATTAATAATTATAGGATTATATAATCCTAATTTATAGTTACATATCCCTTAAATACCTCATTATATTTTCTAAGAAAAAGTAAAAACTGTTGTGGAAGTTGTGCGTGGTGAGTTCTCTAGAAAATATCTCCTGAAATTTTCTACACACCTGAATTTCTTTCGCATACTATCTCATACATATCAGAAGTATTTGAGTTCTTATTAGTCTAGGCCGGGAGAAAGATTTTAGAAATAAAACATACTTTACAAGATGAAATAAATTGTCTTCATAAGGTAGACTTCCCCTACATGATGTAATTTCTTTCCATCCTAAATTTCATTAAATTATGACATATTTTTTTACATTCCTTTTTAAAAACTATTTTAAATTGGTTAAATTTTATTTTAATATATCATGTTTTCATTTAAAGTTTTTGTTTCATTTAGAAAAAGTTATTAACATAGTATTTATTTAGTGAAAATACTTTGTTTATTTTTTCGTCACTATATTCTTTTCAACATAAATAAATTGTATCCTCACAATTTTTATTATTACTACCTAAGGAAAATAGTTATGTGTATTTAAATGAATTACATGAAACATAAATTTATTTCTAGTAAGGTATTATCCATACTTTTTTACGTTTTACTGGAGAATACCTAATTTTACAATTAATAGTTATATAACTAAAAAAATTATCTCATACTTTTTTTCATATAATCTAATATAATGGGAGAAATTTTTCATTTAGATTATATAAATGAACATTAAATAATTAGTTATCATGGTTTTATTACGTTTTATAAATGTATTCTTTCTATCTTCAAAAATATAATGGTCCTTATGCATATAGTACATATACAATCCAAGTATCCTATTACGTGTGACTAAAGGAATAATAAAAAGAATTTTTAGGAAGAAATTTTTATAAAAAACTATTATTGATGAGTTATATAAATTAAATATAGTAATCTTTCAATGCGATTTTTAAAGAATAAATAATCATTTTGTGGAATTTTATAACATATAAAATATTTTAGGTACATTTAAATGGTTTGAATAACATAAAAATAAAATACATTCTTATTCAAGAGTGGACGATGATTTCTCTTCAATCATTATCTGTAGAACCCAGATTTTTTATTACAGAATCATTTTTATATTATTTTAAGTATACATAGTTTAAAATGAGTTTTGTGAGATTTTGGGGATCTTTTGAATGTTTTTATTCTTCTTATACATGGGATCGAGTTGTACATGGTTTGTGATGATAGTGAAAAACTTTATAGAAACCATTAATTGTGAGTTAGGGAAAAATAGAATGTGCACATGTTGCACACAATTTGTTCAAACCGTGAGCTTTGCAAATTGGATTTGGCCTTTTTGATGTAGGGTCTTTGACATGGTTGATGAACGGTTTGGAGATCATGAGAGATTCCCATGTGAGGGGTTTTTTAAGGATGTTGATAGTGCATTGTAAGCACAAAATTTTTGTAACCATGTGACTAAACTATGCACATGAAGAAACAACTTCCTTAAAAAGAGGATCTCGATCAGTTTCCATTTGACCGACTCATTTTTCATCCTATTAATACCTAACTTGGGATTTTTCTCTCTCAATGGTCCCAAAAGGTTCTCCCATTGAATTTGTAGTGCTCAGGAGCTATTCCTTGGAGCATTGAAGCTTGATTCATTTTTTAAGCCTTCGATCTACTTCGTTCATGACATTTTTCATTGATCTACTTCACCCTCTATACATATTTCTTAGATATTCACCCACTCTGGGTATATCTAAGGTTTTTGATTCCATGTATTTTTAGATTTATCTAGTTTTATAATAGTGTAAGAAATATAATGTGGGTTCAATGTGTTTTCAAACATGTTTCTTGAAATTCATTATGTTGTTTATCAAGTTTTCCAAAACTCTCGAGGTAGGTGGCTTCAGTGTCGACTCCTCTTGCTAAAAATAGTTGTCTTATTTTCAAATATATTTAATTTATTGAAATTGAAAGAGAAATTGTGGGGGAAATAGTGACATAAATCCTCTTTAGTGATGATTAATGGTTTTTGGTGAAATTATAGAATTGTGGTAAGATGTTATGTAAATCGATTTGGTTTCATGATTTTAAAATGTTTGTTTTAAAATATTTATTTTCTGGAATTTTTAAATGGATCATTTAAAAATTTATTTAAATAGAAACATTGTTTTATGGAAATGGTTTTGGCTTGTTTGGATTTGCATGGTTTTTTGGGCATACTTGGTGTGTGTGTTCATAATGCATTTATGAGGCTCGTTTGAAACATGGCCTTGTTCTAAAGGACAAAGATATAATTAAACATATGATAGAATTAACTTTTTATGACTTGACTGATCGAAGAGAGACCACCCAGGAGTTTGGATCTATAATAATGAAGCATGCACGGTTAGTTGTGGAGATATGTGTAATGGATTTGTTATTCTTAAATGGACCTTGTGAACTGGTTTTAAATCATTGTTTGGTTGTGTTATTTTAATAATATATTTTTTTGGAAATTGGATGATATAAGAAGTTGTTAATATTTAGTTATAATGTTTTGTAGAAATTGTCTTATATAATAATTTTTATTTAAATGATAATCATTTTCTAATCTAAGTAGTGTTTGTATGGAAGTAATTGGGGAAACCCTGGTGATATTGTGTACTCACCCTTTCTTTTTCACTTTGTTGCATTTATAGATGCCATCTACATTGATATGTGAAATTATAAAATATCACATGCTATTATAACTACTTCTTGATACATGGGATGTTTGGTGAAGTTGTATCTCAGAGTCTTGTGGTTGTCTTGATGTTTTATTAGTTGTCTTCCTCTCTTTTCATTGATATTGTAGTCTTCAGCTGTGGTATATGACATTAGTTTGATTTTGATAAATTAAATTCTTAGTTTTTTTGTTTTTATCATGCATCATATTATTTTCTTTTGATATGTATATTAGGGATCATTTTTTATTATTAGATTGAAAATCATCCACTATATTCTACGAAGTACGGCGACATTTATTTGTAGTCATTATCGTCATGTAGATCTTAGACAAGGCCATGTAATTTCTCATTGAACTATTAAGAAAATTAGAGTAATATGGATGTTATATATAGTTTCAGTTTTTTTGATCAAAACGTAGGTTTTTGAAAAA
Source organism: Viscum album (assembly GCA_963277665.1). Classification (NCBI taxonomy): domain Eukaryota; kingdom Viridiplantae; phylum Streptophyta; class Magnoliopsida; order Santalales; family Viscaceae; genus Viscum; species Viscum album. Next base: position 477,383,329 of record OY728128.1, read on the forward strand.
TAATTATCAACATTCTCTTTTCGTTGTGGAACATGTAGTCATCTATTCTGTCCATTTTGGAGTTCAATTTATTTATTCTCTAGTCCATGACTTGGGATCATATAATGAAGTATTACTATTGGTACATGAAATATATATCATAAAAGATGTATCTAACCTCTTATGCTAAACATCATGTTACCATGGGGTTGGGTAAAAAGTGTTTTTGAGAAACGTATTGGTTTTAAATCTCATTATCTTTTGTTTTTCAAATGAGAAGATCATGGAAAGAATTTTAATAATGACATCCCACTAAGAGTGAATACATTAATTTGAGTAATTATTTATGAACTTGTGAAAAAATTATAATATATTTAAATTGTTATAGTGTTTTCAAATGAATGATTTCGAGAATGAGCATGGCAGTGGAACATTATAAAATAGTTTGATTTTCAGAATAAAGTATACAATTTTCAAAAAATTATGGAACAAAGTTATATGATAGTTAATCAGATAGAATTTGAGTTCTGGGCCTGCAATTTATAGAGAGTGAGACTTTTGGCATTTTATCTCTTATAAAAAATGGCACCCAATAGGTATCGTAGAAACCAACCAGAAGAGGGTGTAGAAAATTTGGTTCTACCAGAGCTCCAAGTGAACAAACAAATTATTCAAAATATCATTGAACAATATCATGTCAGGGATATAATGAACTGAGGGATGAGCCACAACATATAGATTATTCCATCAAGTTCTAAAATTAGAATCCACCTATCGTCTAGGGTGATTCTAAACTAGAAAGTCTATAGATGTGGTAGAACAAGTTGAATCACAATTTATAGTTCATCATTACAACAATGGATAAGAACATCAAATTGGAAACCAATATTCTAATGGATCATTAATTCATTAGGTGTGATGTAGTTGTATAGTCTAAAGTAGATCAATTACTTTGGTTGGAGTATTTTGTGGAATTGTTAAAAATTAAATCCTCGCATATTAAATATTGGTAAGACAATATAATTTTCATCCTATAATAGGATTATATATATGTCACTGATAATGTATAAAAATAATGAAATTTAGTGTGCTTTTCACCCGAGGATGCAGCTGGTACGTCCCCGAATGAACACATCACTTAACCAGGACAATGGAAGGAGAATCACTTAAATAAAGGTGTGCATTGTGTTATCCATCCATCGAAATTTAAATTTTTATAAAATAAAGCCATTTTAAGGGAAAATGGCAACCAAGTTTCACATCCAAAAGCCACTACGTGCTAAAAGAGCTCACAAAATCATTGAACACCAAACTAAGATTACATGACTCAGCTATTCTATATAGTTCCCAGTAAAGTGCACTAACATGGGTGTCTGGATCCTTGCTAATGAGCTCTTCAAAGTGAGAGATCAATCATTCCATTGTATGAATGAATTCCTCTAAGTTGACTTTATTCTGATTGAAGCCTCGAGTCACAATGCGGTCTTGTTTATCTATCCAAGCTATTTTCTACTCGTTGATCTCCACTTGTATCTTCTGTTCATCCATTTTTCTGAGATCCTCTTCTGAGACTTTGGGCCATACCTCTTGTTCAAGAATTTCTTCCTTGCTGTGCAAGATGTGCCTCAAGATCTCCCCACCATCTCCATCCCTATCTCCCGAAGTCCTTACCACTACTTTACTCCCCCCCTTTTTGAGGGATTGTGCTTTCATTTTCCCTACCCTTCTTGGCCGACCTGGTCTCCATAGGTTTTGGCAGATGGGAGTATTCTTTGCGAGCCTTATACTTTTTCCCCCGCACCACAATACAATCCCCTAGGTCATGAGTTCCTTGTTTCCCTTTCTTCCTCCTAACGTTATGAGGTCCATTCCCTTGAAAACAATCCAAGTTGTCCATTGAAGAGTGGAAAATCATGTCATCACTCGAAGAAAACTCCTCATGAGACAATGGCGATTCATAATCCTCCGAACCAGCAAAACGGTTCCCCAAAATTAACTCCAAGCCTTCATTGAGGGGGTTGTGGGCACTAGAGGACATCCCCATACCTTCCTTGTTCTCCAAGCCGTAGTGAAGAGCAACCTCCTTGGAGGACATCCCCTGAACCATGTCATCATCATCAAGCTGGTCATATCCACGACCCATAAACTGGAACCGCTTGATATTTTCCTCCCATCCATGTCCTTGAGGGCCACCGGGACCATGATCACTACTCACTGGTACCTTCCCTTTCTGCAAAGACACCCTCCTTTACTATTTTAGCAAAGGAGGGAGCCACCGAAGGACTGCATTCACCCTGTATCTGAACAGGTTTGGGAGGATCCAATCCACATTTTAACCTAACAAATATGTCATAAACCATTGGATCAGAGTGCACAGACTTTGTGTTGGAAGTGGGGGGTTCCAAGATGTGGCCATTCACTGGAGGCACCCCAGCATTCTCTGAAAATGTAGCTGCAACAACAGAGGATGTTCGGACTTCCCCCTCACTCGCCTCTGAACCATTCGCCTTTGAGACAGGGATATACGATGGTGACTCCAAATGAAGCGGATTAGCACTACTGGAGGGGTTAAAACCCGTAGAACGTCCCACCACATGATCCAAACAGGACGAACGACATGTATTCCGAAGGTGACCTAGATGAGGGAGCCACCATGAGAATTGCATTATTTCAACAAAAGGGGACATCTTCATCTCAATTGTCATGGGGATATGAGCTTAGGTTCTTGAGACACCTTTCTTATATCGAAGAAATCATATGATTTTTTGGTGCGAGGGAGTCATAATAAATCCCATCAATTGAATAGAGATCTCCATGATGATTGTTGGAATACCATGAATCCTCAATAAGGGAACTGTCATCAGTAAAATGAAAAACACATTGTTGCAATGAAGCAATTATTTTGATCTTAGAAATTTATTAGGGATTATTAGGATGGACTATCTATGGTGAGTGGTATGATTCTTTTGAATTCTACCCATATATAATTATTTTTTGTACTAGGGAAATATATTTTATTTGTGTTATTTATTTGTTGAGTTTAAAACATGAAATGATGATTTCTATGATAAAACATAAAACTTATATTTGACTAAGAGAATTTCAAGCCTTTTTATGTAGATAATGTTCTATAATTGTTGATGGAGCTGAGATGAAATGGGATTTCTCTATACTCGGGGATCAATTTCATGATGTAATCATGGGTATGAATTGGTTGAAAATGTTAACGGCTCATATAGACTACTATATAAGAATATTTAGTTTCACGAATTTGGGATATTTCAAGCATATCATTAGAGGAGAAAGGAATATGAAGACTGGTGCAATAGGATCGTTAGTATCATTAGTATTAATATCATACCATTTGGCGGAATTGAAATTGCATTTAATGGAAGAGATAGAGAATATCATTTTTCCAACACTATTTGATCACATTTCTGAAGTGTTTCTAAAAAATATCATGGTTCCCACTAGTAAGGGAACTGAATTTTATGATTTTTTTCCTTATGGTTACGTGTACTACTAAATTACATCTTATAAAATAGATCAAATATAAATTAGGGAGTTGAATTTGTAGTTGGGAGATCTTGGAAGAATGGGTTTCATTTTCCCAAGCACATATCTATAGGGAGCACCAATCATTATTCATGAATTAAGGAGATATAACTCTATTTATGTGTGTGGATTATCATTAAATTAATCAAATTAAAATAATTTATAAGTATCCATATACACACTTCGATGGTTTATTTGACAATTTTTGGTGTGATCATTGATTCTCGATGATTGATTTTTGATTAGGATACCACCAATTGTGGTTTCTGAAGGAGGATATTCAAAAAATAGATTCGAGATGCAGATATACACATTATGAATATGTGGTAATGCATTTCGATATTATCAACACACCAAAATTATTTATTGAATTGATGAATCAAATATTTCAATTATATGTGGATTAATTTTTTGTTGTTGTTGTGGATGACATATTGGTGTATTCAGGTACATCACCTGAGCATATGTAACACTTGGAGACAATATTGGGAATCCTGATATACCATCAGTTGTGTGCCAAAAAATTATGATATTTGGATACAATATATAAATTTTCATGGACATTAAATTTCATATATTGTTGTTTTAGTGGATATAAAAAGGATACAAATTTTCATTCTCTTAGAAACCACCAAATAATGTATTTAAGATAAAATGTTTTCTTACTCTATATGGTTGGTGCATATGATATCTTCATGAATTATACAAAATATCTTCACCTATGAAATAATTTAAAATTATTAATGTTCATTTCCAATCGATTATGTAATGTCCAGAATATTTTCGATAGTTGAATTTTTTCCTGATATCAATACCTATCATGATATTTTCATCATTGTGATAAGGTTACACTGTGTATTGTCTTGCAATGGGATCCAGGTTCTGATGTGTTCTCATGATAGGACTCAATGATATTTCATTAGGATCAAGGATGTTTAGGATACATGATAACTACTACCCAACTCATTTTATTGAGTTAGATATGGTCGTCTATGCATTAAATAATTTTCATCAAGATCTATTTTGTGAGAAATTTACAATGTTTATAGATCATTATAACATAAAACATATATTAAAAAAATGGATTTGAATATAAGTCAAATTATATGGATGGAGTGTCCCAAATTTATCAATATTGACAGAATGTATACTCCTGGAAAAGATAATTTGGTGGAGAATTCATTATGCAGAATGCCCAACACTCAGTTTGAAAAAGATGACTTAGATGAGTGGCACCTGATGTTGGACATGCTGACATGTATGTGGAATGAGAAGATCGAGGATATGTTTTGGATTTCAATATAGTTTCACATGATATTGATTTGGTAAATATGGTTTTAGAGGCATGTAAATATGATAACTAATGCTTGGATCTGAGGTTAGAACTCAATGGTTGGGAGACCATTGAGGGTGGATTCATGGCAAGAGTTCAGTGATGGTGATCATAAATATGATGGTCGTGATTATGGAATTTCAAGTTAAAATTATTCAGGATAACTATCATTCGATCTGGGCTATTCATCTAGGAATACATAGGATATATAAGGCATTGGAAGCTAATTTTTGGTGGGTCATTATGAAATGGATGGTGGCTGAGTTTGTTTCGATATACATATTGTTTCTGTAAGATAATGTGGAACATTAGTGACCAGTATGTAAATTGAAATCTTTACCTTTCCAATTATATAAATTGGAGAAGATAACAATGTATTTTGTTATAGGTATCCTAATAATGGTTCAAAATCAAAATTAAATAGTGGTTATTGTAGATCATATTACCATGTGATCCCATTTAATCCCTATTCATGATGTTAATACAGTGGATGATCTATAAAAAATCTATATCCAAGATGTGGTAAAGATACATGGAATTACAGTTATGATCATATTAGATGAATATCTAAGGTTTATTTCTCATTTCTAGAAATCCATATAGAAATCCCTATGGAATCAGTTGAATTTGAGTACATTGTATCATCATGAGATGGAAGGCCAATTTTATTGGATGATACAAACATTTCGGGATTTGTAGTGGGTTTGGGTAATGGATTTTTGTGGCTCATGGGAATAGAATGCGAGGTTGTTGTTGTTCCCGTAAAAAAATAGCTATCAGGCCATGATACATATGGCTCCTTTCAAATAATTTTATGGGAATCCTAGTCATTTTCCACATTTTTGGTTTTAACGAAGTGTGACTTCACTTGTTGGTCCATGTATTTTCCAGGAAACAATGAAGCTAATTCATTAGATCAGAAAAAGGATACTGATGACTCATATTCGTTAGAAATGTTATGTGGATCATCAACAAGGGTCATTCTCATTTTTACTAAGTGATAATTAATTCTTGATGATTTCTACAAGGATTGTAGGTTATTTTTTTTGATGTATGGAATGTTATGTATTTAATAGATTATCCCTTTTGAGATACCGGAATGGTTTTGGGGAGGTGGAATATATGTTGGAATTTCCTCTATGGTTCAGTGTGGCACACAATGTGTTTCACATATCATATCTGAAAATGTATCACACTGAACTGGAAAATGTGATAATATTGGATCCCATTAACCTACACCCATATGCATCATTGGTTCATATCATGGTGCATATTGTGGAATGAAAAGAGAAAATCATTTTTGAAAACACATTAGGATAGTGTGGGATTAATGGATACATTGTCATATTTCGGAAGAGAATTCGGAATGGGAGAAGGATATTTATGAGAATTGGCCAAAAAAATCATGGAAATGATATTTTTATACATTCTAGTGAATTATATAACAATTTTGTGGAGAATGTATCACCCCTGGATTCTTTTATGTAACCCAGTTTTTAAATATTTCATCAAAATAATTAATAAGGGTGATTTTTGGGGGACTTTAGAGAAAATATGCGGGTTTATGGGGATTTTTATAGTTCCACAGGTGGTTCAATGTTTGTGGTAAAAATAAAAAATTCTAGGAAGAAGTTCATAGAGAGAGAGGGAAAAATAGAGGGCACACATGTGGATCACGGTTTCATCCGAACCATGTAGCTTCCTAGTTGAAACTGTGTGCTTTGAAAAGTCGATTTAGTATTTGTCCAGAAGTGGATATAGCATGGATGACACATGGATTGGAGATCATAAGAGATTTATATAAGAGGGGGTTCTTGAAGTTATTGTCCACCACATGATTTTCCAAAACATGTGACTAAACTGTGTGCGATGAGAAAAAAACTTCTTTAAAAAGTGGATGTCCCTAATTTTTCACTTTAAATAACTATTTTTCCTTTAATGGGGCCCTAACATAATATTTTTCATTATAATAGGTCATAGAAGGTTCTCTAATTGAATTGGAAGTAATCCAAATCCATTCATGGGTAAGCTGAATCTCGATTCTTATGGTAAGGCTTTATTCTTCATCATTCTTCATGTTTTTCATAGATCTACTTTTGCCTCTCTCTTAGTTTCATAGATCAATGACTGATGTGTATAGATCAATGGATGAGAATTCCAAATATATTTATATATATCATCATTAATAATAAGTGATGAGATATATTGTGGGTTTGTGGTGTTTGTAACCCAGATTTGTGATGTCTTCCTTACATTTTATCATTTTTTCCAAAACTCCCAACGTAAGTGTAACATCACAGGTAAATAAAATACATGAAATTTTACATATTTATTAATATTTTTAAATTAAATATCAATTATACTTTAAAGGGATGATATGTTTCATGGAGTACCTGATACGCAACAATGAGTTTCTTTGAAAACATACGTTGCAAACTAATAATTTAATATTATTATTTTAAATGGTAGTTAACGAGTAGATGTTGTATTGGCAGGAATGCAATGAAATAACTAGAATATTATTATATATTTTTGTTGAATATTTTTACATTTATCAAATAAATTGTATAGGCTTAAAAAAAGTAAAGAATTCGATTTTAAGCATGAATACACTAATATTCACTAAAAGGTAAATTTACTGTATTTTAATGGAGAACCCTCATTAAATCTAGATTTTGTGACTTTTATATGGTCTATTTTAAAAAATAAAATTCTTCTTTAGAATCGGGACACCAAAATTTACTCTGGATCAAATTTTGGTATTTTTCTGATAATGTTCATTTTTTAAAGAATAGGGAAAAGTAGTATATTTCAATTCAAAAGTGCCTATTAATATAATTTATTTATATGGTTATATTAATTTTTTAATTAGAATTAAATTATAATTATAATATATGTTTACCATTTAATATAATTTTGTTCATTTTCTGTAATTTCATTTTTAAATTGAACATAATAAAGTGTCAATCTTCTATTACTTATTATTTCATAAAAACATTCTATTTGTTTTAACATCGGCAATTAATGGTAAATTAATTTATGACAATTATCTATTTTGAATATGGAAAAATAGATTACGTATTATTAATCAGTAGGTCCAAATTGTTTAAATAGGTAACTTTTATTTATAGTCATTTCAAACATTTACTGCAGTAAATATTTTATTTACCAGGATTAAAAGCTGAAAATAATAAATGAGGGTAAACTATAATATTATAATAATATCAAATTACCCTATAAAGTGTCCTAATACTATTGGCTAATACATATCCCACCTTGGGAATCCTTGGGTTGAATTATGGACCCCATGGAGCCACATGGGAGTAATAATGACATTTTATATTAATTATTTTATATTAAAGACAAAAATGACATAAAAAATATATTTTATTAAATAAATATTTACATAGGGTTATAAAAGTAATATTTTCTAGTTTAAATATTATTTGAAAATAAAAAACTATTTCCAACATCATGGTATTTTTTTATAATTTTTGGACATCAAATAAATTAAATTATTTATGACACAATACTGATACAATATTTACGTCATTAATAAATGATTTAAATAAAAATGTTTATAAATATTAAAAAAATATCCAAAACCTATACAATTATTATTGGATTATTTTATTTCGACCATGAGTTATTTTAACTTTGATATTAACTAATATTTGAGATTTTGAAACCGAATATGAGGTTATAATAAAATAAGTGTGTCAAACTTTCATAAAGAGCCCCTCCTCTCCCTTAGAGAATGCCCTCACATCAAACCAATTCCTCACACCACTCTGAAATTTTGGTTCGACCAACCTCTGATCCATTAAGCTCCCAAGAATCCTCTATTCATCCTAGAAGCCTTACCATAGGCAGAAATCTTTTCAAGAAACCCTTTTGGTTCAATCCAAAGGGATATACCTGATTTAAAGGTAACATCTTCTCTTAAGTTCTTTTGTTTTATTTTACTTCTCAAACCCCCTAAACTCTTTTTAATCAATTATTTTATAACAAAACCAGTATCCTCAATATACTAGTATGATTTTATGAGATGGATTATAACTACACTTACACACACCTCCATCTATTGGGGGAAGAACATACTGTTTCTGTGAATGGAAAACTAACATCTCACGAAGCGATGATTGTTCAATTATCTCCTACCGCCACTTATGGTGGCCACTAAGATGGAACTATATTTATATATGATATATAATTTATTTTTCTTTATTATTCATTAATTTTTATTTAAAAACATTCCTTTATGCCTTCCAATATGTGTATACACGATAATTTCATTTGAGGAAGTGAAGACTACCGCCCCATCAAGGTGATATGAATCATTCTTGACATACATGGAACGTATAAAGATGGAGTTTATTAAATTATGTTAAATATATATCATATTATATTATTCTCTAATTATAATATACCTAGGTATCATTAAGTTTTTATTCCACTAAATATTAAAGAGAAATGAAAGTAGTGATCATGCGTGCGTACGGCATACCGTCTCCATGAAGGGTGGATTCCATTTCGTATCTCCAAATGTTATGTAATTATATAAATACATGTATATACTATATATATATATATGATATAAATGATCGTTAAATCATTAATATCATTTGTTGTATAATTTATTTTTGACCACATGTACAAATTGTAATTATAAGAAGTTCATTTTTAACTCAAATTCCGAACAACGACAAAATGTCCGATATGAGCTCAAATAATTAACTAACTGTTAATGCAAGGTAATATGTGATATAACAGTAATAATAAACATTAATAATTTTATGGATAATGTAGAGATTAAGTTAAGTTTATTATTCAAAAATAAAAAGGAACATACGAGTCATGTTGGATAGAGGTAAGATATTTCTTATCTCACTTTTATTTCTGTGACATTTCCATTGTTCACCACTTATTTATTGCATGTGGTGTATTTTGGACTTCCATTTGGTATATATTATCATTATAACATTTATATTAATGGTATTATATGATTAATTTGGTGTTTATTAACTTTTTCTTATACGACTCGATTGATTACCATGTGGTATGGTTTTTCATCTCACTTTTATTTCTGTGAGATTCATGCTATATTATCCACTTTTTCCTTTTTTGTGGTTGATATACTGACAATGATTGTATTATTTGTGTAATATAATTTAATTTATGGGTAATTAAATATTCATTGTGTGATCATTCTTTCATGGGTCACATGTTTTGTATGTTACCAAATCGGTAAGAAAACTTTTCTCCCTCCCCTTTTTAAAAGACGTATTTTTGTTATGACTTTTAATTTACATATTATTATGTTGGGATATGTGCTTAAATATCCTTATTGATGTAAAATTTATGTACATGTGATGAGATATCATTTTTTCTCTCATCAACTTATTTTTTGAATTTTAAAGTGACGTCGTTAGGCTGTCGAATTTATGTAAGAAAACATCTTATCCTAATTTCAATTTTTGGGGTAAAAATATACTTATTGATTATGTCGTGTTGGGAATATGTGTGATTAAAATATTCTTGTTTTACACTTAATATACACTTATAATGGGTGTATTTATTTTATTCACACATAATTATGTAATTTATTTATCATTAATCTAAGGATACCTTCTTTATAAGGGATTTCATCTCAATTTACATTTCCATTGAGACTTAATTTTTGATATGCACCAATTCACTCTTATATGGTGTATGTAATTTCCTTTTTCATATTATATCATGAATACTTTTATTATCATGACATTATTATGTTCTAATTAAATTTTATTCCTTAACTATTTGTATTCTAGGATCTCGTATTTTGTTAAAAACTCATTAACTAAAATATCATTTTAAATGTTTTAAAGGTTTATTCTTCTAAATATTTCACATTAATGTCCATGTTTAAAAAATTGTTTTAGTTATTTATTCATATAGACATGAATGTTTTGAAATTGAAATTTATTTCCAAAGCTTCAAAGTGGTATGAGACACTTTAATTCAAAAATAACTTTATTTAATTTTTTAAATGGCTTTGAAAATGGTTTGATAAAAGCTTTGATATTGTCAATTTTTTTAAATGATATATTTTGATTGAAATGTTATCTTTCCATTATGTCTGTTTTATGGGTTATGAATATGTTATGGATATTGGGAATTGATTATGTATATGAGTGGTTCCATGATAAACCTAGGGCGGGTTAGCCCGAGATAGCTCTCCAATGTGTTGGGTAACGTGACAGAGGTAAATGTTAATGTTTCCCCTAATAGATTTAGGGAATATACAGTTATGGGAATTCCAAAGGTGACTCCCTCTATAGATGTGATAGCTAAAACATAAGTATGTTATTTATGCAGTATGTTACCATTATGATTTATGATATCTATGCGTTGTTCATAAATCTTATGATTTCATGAGATATGTTATGATTGAAAAGTATAGTTTCATTTATTTGTATTTATTCATGGGATAATGTTTTCATTCATTATTTTACAACCCTTACTAATATTTTCATGACCATATCATCTTTTTGAAATTTTTTCCACAGGACTTAAAAATGAATAAGTGTCAAGAATGGCATCAAGGAAAAGTCGCACTGTCTAAAACATGGAACCAGACATGGCACTTTTTTTCAAGAGTTTTTATTTTATGAAAAAAAAATAGATAATTGATAGTAGTGTCTACATATAATTTTCTAGTTGATATGTAATAGTTATGGCCTAATTCTCTAAAACTCTAAGCCAAAAAAGATCGTCAATGTGGATTATTCATTTAATTCAATATTATGTAATGTTTAATGGTCAGGTCCCTATAGTTGGTATCAGAGGTCTGTTTAGAAAAATTTTGGGATTATGAGTTTTCGTTAAACACATATTTAGTCTCTATGTCTTTTATTTCAGTTAAATCCATGTTTTTTTAACTTTTTCAAATCAAGGAAACATAGATACAGATGGAAGGAGGAGGATCGCAAACAACATTCTTATCAATTAATGATGACTTTCTAGAAATAATTTTTCCAAAATCATGTTCTGATGATTGCGATACTTTCTCTAGAATACAACTCACTTGCAAGCAGTTGTTTGAGATATCAAACACCTCCAATATACCAAGTTATCGACATGGATATTGGTATGTATTTATACAAATCTTATTTTCACAACATTATAATATTTTCATGATGTTAAATATTATCAAGGCATTTACAAATATTTTTCTTTATCACAAGATTTTGAAACATATTATGATTTTAAAAAAGGTACTGACGAAGGAGACCCTTGTGCATCCTATTTATATTTTTTTACGATATAGTCTCTCAGCACATACATATGGTATTTTAAAAGGTTCATTAATTGGAATTTTCCACTCAAATTTGGTCCGACTATTTTATATAAATCATGTATTATCAGATGTTTTTAAATTATATGTCATGCAGGATTATTTTCCAAAACATTATTTCTGTGAACACCCATATGAACCATTTTGTATAAGGTTTATTTGGATAATGGAAGCAAATGGTTTTGTAGGATCTTTAAATAATTGTTGCAATTCATGGACCTTATACCGACTTGAACTGGATGACGATGAAACCAAATGGACACCATGATCAATGTATGATGTTCTTCATTTTGTGGATCATTTTTTTATCATATGGTAGTGAAATAAGACTTCAAGTATTAAGATGTTGAGATCATAATGAATTTGGATGAAAAGAAGAGTTATATGGAAACCATTTAGGTTAAAACATGTTGCGTTTATTTTTCAGTTTTATAAAATGGAGAATCCGTAGGATGGGTGACAACCCGTCATGTCTGGAAAGGCCGCAGGAATCGAACCCACAACCGAAGGGTGACATGGGATCATCATCTACCAATGGCCTATGTGAATTCCCTAGTCAGTATGAATTATTCTTTTATGTTAAATGAATTTATGTATCAGGAATAAGTTTATTTTGGGAAGTTATCATTTATAATATGGATATCCTTAGTATAGAAAAAAGATTTAGTGATTAAGTGATAAAGGTTGTTGTTTAATATTTCCTCTATTTTGAGGAAACACTATATGCCTAAGGAAGATAGAATATTTTGTGATTTCTGTTGTGGAAAAATGGTTGAAATTTTAGTTTGGAAGAATCTATGTTTTTATTGTGAAATTATGATGATTTGATTTATTTATGAAAATGATTAACCTACCATGGAGAATATGTGATAAGTTTATTACATTTAAATATGATACATTATGAGTAACTGGTGTTATTTGGTGAGAAATATTAAGATGTATCTTCGAAGATTATGTAATTAAATCCTTATGGGTTTTGGGTTAAAATCATATTTTGGATTACTTTTGAATAATTTTTGGGACAGTTGTTTATTGAATAGTCTTTTTTGATCTTTGGGTTTTGTTTGACAAATTTTGGAGATTAAGAGTAGTTTTTCTTCTTGTAAAAGATTTTACTTTTTAGGTATTATCAGATCTCTCACTAACCATTTAGGTTTTAGTTGATGTTTAAAGATTGGAGAAATATACAATTCATCTTTTTTGGTTTATGTGTTTCCCTAGAATAATATTCTTGTGCTTTCGATGTGACAAAGTCTTTTTCAATGCTCTTTGTTTGGATAAAAGATTAGTTTTTGGTAAAAACTTATTAAATTATGAATCTAAACATGAAGGTAATTATATTTCCTTATGTTTTTATTATATGTATTAAATTAATTCCACAAAATTATTAAAAGGAATGTAAAAAATGTTGTTGGTTTACGTTTCCTACTGGGAAATAAAATATTGTTTAACACATCATAAGTTTGTGATTTTCTTTTGGTTAACTTTCTTTTAATCATGTTTTATATCACTCTCCATCAGAAAATGACCATTTGTTTTCTCTTATATATCCATGTTATTCTACATGGAATTCGAGTATGGGTTATCTTAGGTGACTTTTTTACTTATCTTTTATTATATTAAAGTGATAGTTTTACTCACTCGTTTCTGATGTGGGGCTTTTAATGAAATTTTCAATCCTAGTTTTAAAATTGCGAGGACGCAATTCCCAAAATGGGGGAAGGATGTGACATCCCAGGTAAACAAAGAACATGAAAATTTTCATATTTATAAATATTTTTGAATTAAATATTAATTCTACTTTAAATGGGATTCTATTTACGATGGAGTACCCGATACACAACAATGGGTTTCTTTGAAATCCAACGTTGCACACTAGTAATTTAATAATATTATTTTAAATTCTAGTTAACGCCTAGCCATTGTATTAGTAGAAATGAATATAACTAACTAAAATATTATTATACATGTTTGTTGAATATTTTTACTTTTATCCGATGAATGTTATAGTCTTAAAATAAGTAAAAATTCGATTTTAAGTATAAATACTCTAATATTCACTAAAAGGCTGATTTACCACATGTTAATGTTGATCCCTCTTTAAATCTAGTTTTTTGTCACTTTTATATGTTCTATTTAATAAAATAAAATTCTTAAATTGATTCGAGACACTAAAATTTACTTTGGATGAAATATTGGTATTTTTCTGATAATGTTCATTTTTTTTAAGAAATAGTGAAAAATGCTGTATTTTAATTCAAAAGTGCATATTAATATAATTTATTTATATATTTATATTATATTTTTAATTGGTTTTAAAGTGTAATTAAAATATATTTTTACCATTTAATCTAATGTTAGTCATTGTATGTATTTCATTTTGAAATTGGACATAAACAAGTGTCAATCTTCTGATAGTTATTATTTCATAAAAACACGCTATTTGTTTTAACATTGGGAATTAATTTTAAATTAATTTCTTCCACTTTGTGTTATGAATTTGGAAAAATAGATTCCATATTTGGAATCACTAAATCCAAATTGTGTAAATAGTTATCTTTTATTTTTATACATTTTGATTATTTACCATAGTAAATATTTTATTAACCCTGATTAAAAGGTAAAAAAAATAAATACGGGTAAAATATAATATTATAATAACCATAAATTACCCTAACAAGTGTCCTAATCCTATTTGATAATACATATCCGAAATGGGTAATACATGGGTTGAATTTTGTACCCCATGGAGCCACATGGGAGTAATAATGAAGGTTTTTATTAATTATTTTAATTTAAAGACAGAAATGACATAAACAAATATCTTTTAGTAAATAAATTTTTACATATGGTAATATAAGTTATAATTTCGACTATAAATATTATTTAGAAAGATAAAACGATTTCCTACATTATGGTAGTTTTTTTATAATTTTTGGACATCAAATAAATTAAATTATTTGTGACACAATAATGATGCAATATTAACCTCATTAATAAATGATTTAAATAAATAAGATTATAAATATTAAAAACATTAACAAAACAAGTCCAATTAATATTGGATTATTTTATTTTGACCATGAGTCATTTTATCTTTGATATTAACTAATATTTGAACTTTGAAACCGAATATGAGGTTATAATAAAATAATTGTTTCAAACATTCATAAAGAGCCCCTCCTCTCCCGTATAAAAAGCCCTATGTTATATCCAATTCCTCAAACCTCTAAATCCTTTTGGTTTGTCAAACCACTACTCAATTAATATCCCATGATACATATATTAATCCTATAATAATTAACATAGGAAGGAAGCCCTTCATGAAATCCATTTGGTTCAATCCAAAGGGAGTTACCTGATTTAAAGGTAACGTCTTCTCTTAAGTTCTTTTGTTTTATTTTAAATCTCCAACCCCCTAAACTCTTTTTATTACATTATTTTATAAAAAAAAGAATCCTAAATATACTAGGATCTTTTTATGATAAGTATTTGAACTGAACTTACACACACCTCCATCTAATGGATGAAGAACGTACTGTTTCTGTGAATGGGAAACTAAAGCCTCACGAAGCAATGATTGTTCAATTATCTTCTACAACCCCTTATTGTGGCCACTATGATGGAACTATATTTATATATGATATATATTACGTTTTTATTTTATTTATTCTCATATATTTTTTATTTAAAAACATACATTTATGCCTTCCAATATTTGTAAACATGATAATTTATTTGAGGAAGTGCAGACTACCACCCCCTCATAGTGATATGGCTCGTTCTTGACATAAATGGAATGTATAAAGATGGTGTTAATGTAATTATGTAAAATATATATCATATGATATCATACTAGAAATATAATATACCTAGGTATCATTATGTTTTTATTCCATTAAATATTAAAAAAAATTGAATGTAGCGTTCATGTGTATGTACGGCTTACCGTCTCCATGAACGATGCATTCCATTTCTTATCTCCAAATGTTATGTAATAATACAAATACATGTATATACTGAATATATATGATATTTATGATCTTTAAATCATTAATATAACTATAGAGATAATGGATTTTTGACCATATGGACAAATTGTAATTATAACAAGTTCATTTTTAACTCAAATTCCAAACATCGACAAAATGTCTGATATGAACTAAAATAATTAACTAACTATTAATACAAGGTAATAAGTGATATAAAAGGAATAATAACCATTAATAAGGTTGTAAATCATGTTGAAATTAAATTAAGTTTATTATTTAGTAAGAACAAGGAACATACGAGTCAAGTTGGACACGAGGTAAGGGATTTTTTATCTCACTTTTAATTCCGTGAAATTTCCATTTTTCAGCACTTATTTATTGCATGTGGTGTATTGTGTACATCCATTTGATATATATTATCATGATTCCATTTATATTCATGGTATTATATGATTAATTTGTAGGTTATTAACTTTTTCTCATACGACTCGATTGATTACAACGTGGCAAGGTTTTTCATCTCATTTTTATTTCCGTGAGATTCATGTTATACTCGCCACTATTTCCTTTTTTGTGGTGAATGTACTGCCCGTGAATGTATTCTGTGTTTAATATACTTTAATTTATGGGTATTTAAATATTGATTTTGTGATCTTTCATTAATGCCGTGCATGTTTCGAAAGTTACAAAATCGATAAGGGAACCTTTAACTCTCCTCTTTTTAAAAGACTTCTTTTTGTTATGCCTTTTAATTTACAACTTATTCTATTGGGATATGTTCTTATATATCATTATTGATGTAAATATTATGTCCATGTGATGAGATATCCTTTTTTTCTCATCAAATTATTTTCTGAATTTTCAGGTGACATCGTTAGGCTGTCGAAATTCTGTAAGAAGACTTATCAACCCAATTTCAATTTTTGTGATAAACATCTACTTCTTGATTATGTCATGCTATGAATATATGTGAATAACCTATGATTATTTTACACTTAATATACACTTATATTGTGTGTATTTTTATTTTTCACACATAATTATGTAATTTATTTATCCTTAATATAAGTATACATTCCTTATAAGGGATTTCGACTCAATTTACATTTCCATTTAGACTTCATTGTTGATATGCATCAATTCACTATTATATGTTGTATTTACTATCCTTTGGCATATTATATCATGAATACCTTTATTCTAATGATATTATGAATTTCTGATTAAATGTTATTCCTCAATTATTTGTATTCTAGGATCTCTCGTTTTGTTAAAAACTCCTTAACTATAATATCATTTTAAATGTTTTATAGGATTATTCTTCTAAATCATTCACAATAATTTCCATGTTTTAAAAATAGTTTTAAGGAATTATTCATATGGAAAAGAATATTTTGAAATTGAAATTTCTTTCAAATTCTTCAAAGTGGTATGGGACACTTTGATTAAAAAATCTCTTTATTTAATATTTTAAATGGATTTGAAAATGGTTTGATAAAAGATTTGATTTTGGAAATCTTTTGAAATGATATTTTGGGATTTCAATGTTATCTTTCCATTATGTTTATTAGGGGTTATGAATATGTTACGAATATTGGGCATTGTTTACGTATACTGGTGGTTCCATGATAAACCTAGGGCAGGTGAGCTTGAGATAGATCTCTAAAGCATTGGGTAATGTGATGGAGATAAATGTTAATGTTTATCCTAAGAGATTTTGGGAATATTCGGTGATGGGTTTCCAAATGTGACTCCCTCTGTAGATGTGACAGCTACAATGTAAGTATGTTATTTATGTCGTAAGTTACCTTTATTATTTATGATTTCTATGTGTTGTTCATAAATCTTTTGATTTTTTTAGGTATGTAATGATTGAAAATTATGGTTTCATTGATTTGTATTTATTGATGTGATAATGTTTTCATTAATTATTTTGTAACCCTTACTGAGCTTTTAATACTCATCCCAGGTTTTTAAATGTTTTACACAGGACTTAATGATGAATAAGGTTCATGGATTGGATCAAGGAAAATTCACGTTGTTTAAAACATAGAACTAGACATGAATCTTTATTTTCATGGGTTATTATTTTATGAAAAAATGGACACTGAGTTGTAGAGTCTACATGTAATTTTCTAGTTTATATGTAATAATTATGGCCTAATTCACTAAAACTCTAAACCTGAAAAGATCCTCAACGTTAATTATTCATTTAATTCAAGATTATGTAATGATTTAAGTCCGGGTACTTAATGTAAGTGATTTCAAACTCAATACCTATTAATAGAACTGAATGTTTTTTATTCTAATTGAATTAATTTATTGAAATTGATTGTGAAATATTTTTATTCAATTAATGATATAAATCATTATTAGTGATGATTTATGTTTTTTGGTGAAATTTTGGGATTACGCTATTTTTTGGGAAAATTTATTTGTTTTCTTCTTCTTAAAATGTTCATTTAAAAATAAGGATTTTCTATATTTTTTTATGTTGTTTTTTGAAAAAAGGTTTTCAATAAATATTTTTTTAATGGAGTAGTTTTGGAATGTTTTTATTGGTATGGTTTTTTGACATACTTGGTGTGTGTGGTCATATTGGATTTATGAGGATTGTTTGAAATATTACCTTATTCTTGGTTCCAAACTTCAAATGGAAATTTTGATATTATTCCCTTCTAGTGACATGGATGATTGATGAGAGACCTCTCATGATTATATAACTATCATAACGAAGCATACATGGTTGGTTGTGGATATAAGTTGAATGGATTGGTTATTCTAAAATTAATCTTCTGAAATTGTTTTAATGCATTGTTTGGTTGATTTCATTAAAAAATGGATTTTTTGGTAAAATAAATGATATGGAAATTGATTCTATTTTTTAAAAAACATTTATATAATTTTTTTTATAAATTTTTTGATATATTTTTTACTAATTTTTTTTATTATAGTGGTATGAGTAGGGAAGTAATTAGGGGAAAACCTTTTGAGTTTTATTACTCACCTCTAATTTTACACGTTAGTGATTTGTAGATGTCATCTATTGAGATAAGGAAAATGGTATTGTACCACACATATTTAGAACTAATTCATGATACATGGGATATTTGGTTATGATGGATCATGGAGCTTGTGGTGCTTGGAGTGTTTTAGTTGTCTTAGAGATTTATTAGTTGTCTTCTTTTATCTACATTGATATTACAGTCCTCTATTGTGGTACATGATTTTATTATGATTTTGATAAATGAAATAATGAGTTTTAATTCATTTTTATCAAGAATCATAATAATTTTTCGTTTAGTTATGGATTTTCTTACTAGTTGTTTCATTATTATAGGTAAAATCCTCTCCCACTAGCATTCATCCCCTTTTTTAATTATTTCTATCCATTAGCATCATGGGGATGTCTCTTCAGGCTAGGTAACGTCTCACCTATTTCTCAAGACAATTAGAATAAGTGGTATATTACAATATCACTCTTTTACTCATTTATGTAGTGGATATTTATGATTTCTATTGGTCCCTTGGTCTTCGATGTTTTGGATTCCTATATTTATTTTAGCGCTTTTATTATGGAATCTTCTTTGTAACTTCCTAGGTTCCCCACATTTATGTCCCTATGATGTTAGTGGAACATCATGGTGAACTCTAATTCATTTCACCTTGTCCACAACAGTATTTTTCTCCTCAATGGTTGATTTATATATTACCTCTTTTAATATAGTTAAAATATCTTCTAGTTTCATTAAGAAATTCCCATAAGTTCCTCCCATAATATACATGACCCAAAAAAATGGAACATTCTTCCATTCATAATATTTTTCATAAAAACTACAATGATACTAATATTCTTCTATTTAGTGTATTTTTTGAATTTTCAACTATGTTAAAATTGTGGATCATAATTTTCATTATCTTGTTTTCATATTCATAAGATTTCTAAATCCATATATTATCTTGTTATACTTTTTTTGGGGGAAATCATAAATTTTCAATGCTATACATTATTATCTTGGTTCATTTAGGTTTATTACATGTCTAAAATCCAAATTGGTTAACATGAGTGGGGAATAATTAATATCGTAACAGAATTATTATAAATGGTTTAATGGAATCTCACCCCTAAAATTTATTACCCTTAATGATCATCAAAATAATAAATTAGGTAATCATATATCACTAATGTTTCAATCATGTATTATTTAAGATGGATTATTTCATGGTTATTATCTTAATTCCTTACAATTATATTTTCATCATAATTTATTATAATGTGATTGTGATTAAATACATAATATCCTATAGGAATTATAAAATTAGTGTAAATTTATGACACTTTTTCATGAACTATGTGACGATTGTGTCAGTACCCATCATTTACATTTTTAAGTTTTGATCTCTATGTATTTCCATGACAATAGATTCACCCACTTATAGTGTCCTGATGGGTTGTTATTTACTATAAAACCACACTCTCTCTACTTTACCATACCATCTAGATGTTATCCAATACGTATTCATTATCCTTGGGATTTCTCTAATGTTCCCACATTGTATCCTCAAAAAAAATTAAACTATTCTCTAATACCGTCTATCTCGTTCATGAATTCATCACATGATATTAGTTTATTTTTAAAATAAAATTAATTGTCAAATATAACTCAAGAATAGATATGTGTATTTTTATTGATGAATATAGAAATAAATGAACCATAAACTGAAAGAACATACATCATATAATCCAATGGAATTTTTTCACTATACATAGAAATAGATTAACTATAATTAGTCTATAACAGCTCTCAAAAATTTTATACATAAGAAATGAATCTAGACATTCCATGAGTATTAATTTCTTTTATTACCTAGTAAATGGTATCCCAAGAATTTATGACTTAAAATACATAGAAAGGGTATGAATAATACATAACAATTAGTGAAATTATGTGAGATTAAGATGAATATTTTGGAATAAGAATGTAAACCAGGAACACAAAAATAATATATAGAATCAAACCCAATAAAACATGGATAAAAATATTTGAATTTTAGATTGATGCTTTAGAATAAAAAAAACCCATTTCAAAACATATTGGATACATAATATTGTTTCCAAAACATAATATGTGACATTATATGAATAGGTCATGTTTCACATCGAATACCATAATAACATATTGGGAAAAGTATAGTAGTGGAATAGGTTTACTACAAACTCTCGTACATAACATAGCAGGAGATATAAATAATTAATCAATTCATTGTTTGGAAATTTAATTTTAGTAAGACATGTTATATCATAATTTACAATAATAATTGTACCATGTTGTAAATGATATATATAATTTTAAATAATAATTAATTACATGATAAAAAATGTGATTCATGATTACTTTTGAAAAGAATAACCATAATCACTCTAGATAAATTAGGATTATATTCATTAAATAAAATACCGTTAATTAATAAAATAAACATATATAGATGTTTACAGATATGGAAAAATACTATAAAAAGTGGGAAACAAAATATACCATATAATAAGGGCTCATGAATTGGATTATTTGATGAAATGAGTTACTTCCCATAAATACGAATTAAAAATTCATGGGTAAATGATGAAAAATGAATCTGAAGATGTTAAATCAATTTGGGAATTAAAATATTAATTAGAATTAAATGGTAAGATGTATTTTTTAAAAGAGTTTTAACATTTCATTAAAGACAATATAATGTGTCACATTCAAAAGAAAATTACAAAATAGTTTAGTAAATATATTGCATCATTAAATTTGAAAATAATTTCTAATAAAGGATAACTAAAAATTTTATAAAGGTATATAAAATGAAATGTGGTATTTATGATATAACATTTCATCATGTAAGGGAAAACTCATTTGATATTTAATTTTTTTTTGTTGAAAATGCACATAAAAAATGAGGTAGTAAAACATCATATTAAAAAGTGGTAAATGAAAATAGGATTTACACAAGTGTTAATATGTAATAGAGATACAATTTATTATATGATATCATGGTGAAAAGTGTATAATATTGTCATGGGTGAAAAAACATCAATTAATAATATGGGATGTAATATTAACATAATTGGATTGTCAAGAAAGGAATTCATGAAAATGGGTGAATTAAATAAAATGTTATATCAATTGAAATAAATAAGGTACAACATATTAAATCCTATACATCACTCTTAAAAAAGAATTATAAGTCAATAAATTATTTTCTTATTTGAAACACCTTATATTTTGAGGAAGAAACCAATCAAACTCTAAAGAAGTGTAAAGAATGAATAAAATGAAGATTATCAAATATTTAATAATTTAATATATTTTAAGCCAAGGGGTAGTATTTATAAAATAAAAATTAATCATAATATATAAATAATTCCTCAATTAATGATAATATATATTGAAACACTTAATGATAGGATATCACTTGAGTCGAAGGAAATCAGACGTATAAAACATTATTTGAATTTGGGTATTTGTTTAATCGAAAATTAATAATTTATAAATAATTCATGGGATTTTAAATATATAAAACACAAAAAATGAAACATTACTCATAATGTGTAATATGTCTCAAGGAATCAAATTTTAGTCAACGAAAACCCTTTCTTTTTATCATGATTTTATAAAATGAGAATTTGCATCATTTAAATAAAGCATAACTATATTAATTGGGTATTTTATAACCTTATTAAAAAAATTATGATGTACACACAGCCCATATAATCATTATTCATACATATATTAATTATATATTATCTATTTCCAACATCGGGTGTAGATATTTTTTCATGTAAAACTAGTTTCATCAAATCCATCTTTATATCATTCTTTTCAAAATGGCTTAATTATGACTTTTGTAATGGAATTTTAATTTATTCCTTGTAATTAATTATAGTGATATATTTTCATTGAATTTTATTTTCTATTACAATTCTTTAATAAGAATATATTTATGACTTCTATTTTGTTATTTTTAACAAAAGAGTCATGAAATATATTGGAATGTGTTTATTTTTAGTATTACTATTCCTATAAATATATATTAATTTCTTTATTTATATATTATATTACTAGTAATTAAATTATCATATTTATCCATGATATTATATTATTTCTATGATAAATTAGGTGGGTAGACTACCCCAAACATTAATTTACCCTAATTGATGGATTTTTTTTATGAATGTCTTTTTTTTTGTAAAAGAAATTAATAACACAGAAGAATATTGATATTATTTACATACATGTATGGTGATGAATAAAAGTATAAGTAAGCATAATAAATATTTATTAACTATTATGAAAAATGATATAGGTTACTTTGTGGAAGTGGTATTCCACACATTGGAAAGTCAACATTTATATTTTTTAAAAAATTGGTGGGAATGAAGGTGGAATATAATTTATTTCCTCATAATAAAAAATATATAACATTTCTCAATTTTATCCTTAAATTTCACAATTATAATTAGTGTATAGATTTTTTGGGGAAAACATATGTCATTGATTCATTTATGTAGTATTCAACATAATGTATTAATGATAGTTTCATTTTTATTAATGGAACCGGTTGATGGTGATATATAGTTATTAATATAGAAGAATTACATTCAGTATAAAAAAATAATGATGTAATAATATAGGAATTAGATAATTATAATTTAAAATTTAAGATAGAATCAAATAGTGTTTTGGAAATATGAGTACACATGTTGAAAACATCAAGGTTTATTTTGTGGATTCAATGGAAATGTTGGGGTTTTGCTAATTCCATTTGAACAGAACCGTAAGGAATTGAAGTATGAATATAATAGAAGGGAAAGGGTAAAATTTCATGGGGAAACATAATTCATTTAGTATTATCTATGGGGTTATTAGAGGACCCTTTTATAAGTTGAGAATGTGGAATTTCTATATTTATAAGAACTTAATATAACAGGATCACATGTTAATCATGTTGACTATAAAAACCTCACTTTTTTAAGTATGAGATGTTTGGAGATAATCAAACAATATATCACATTGACTATTCCCCTCTTACATATATATTTTTGAGTATATATATTAACTTATAAGTGGTCGTGAGGTTTAAATATAGGGAATGGAATTTAATGGCTATACATTGTCTTAAACAAGGCCAATGTGTAGCTGGTTTGGATCTAACATTCATCTTTGGGTTTTCATATTCAGTATGAAAAATATATTTCTACCTCTAATTTTTTATTGGAAGATTATCTGAGATATCTATACTTACAAAATGGGTGAATTGTAGTTTAAAAACACTAAACTAAACAAAATGAAAACCGTCTTAATGTAAAAATACTAGTCTTATACTCTTCCTACTAATTAGAAATTTTTTATCATAATAAAAATGATTTGATTATATCAAAATATGTTTTCATTGATTTTAATGTTTTATTGATAAAATATTTTTTTGAGAAATGTAACTATAAATACTATCCTTCAAAAATATGTTCTTTAGAAAAATAGTTCTTTTTTCAAATAAGAAATACACAACATATATAATTAGGAATTACCTCCAAGAAATGTACAAACAATTATCTCTTTATCCTTAAGATTAATGAGAGTTAATAACCTTGAATTAAGGTATCCAAAATTTTATACTTTCAGTAAATTCAAATTTTCTTTACTATGAATGCACTTGATTCAATAATCCGAATAAGCCTTATCTTCTAAAACATGGAATCCTTCAATATGATGATCGGATTATGTCTTCATATCCCTAGAAGACCTTAATCTGAAAGATCAGAACCACCATCTTCATATACTTAAAATCTTGTGATTTTAACAATGATCAGACAGATAATAAAAAAGTAACAGTTCTTAAGTAAATATACATGACAAGAATACCATATAAATTCATTTATCTAAAGAACTATATTGAATAATAATTATATGATCAAGCAGAGAAATTTTTATAAGACTTGAGTTATAAAAATGTATCAACTCACAATCCTTAAAATGAAATGATATTTATAACTAATGCTCTGAAAGTAATATTTTGAAGTTAGTTATAATAGCCTCACACGATTATCTCTTTGGTAGTACACAATGATCTAGCATAACTGATTTCCCCTAGTCATTTTATTTTATCACCATTACAATGAAAACCATTCTCCCTTAACATTGAAATAATTCAGGGAATTCTGATGAAAAACATCATTCACTATGATGCAATTCATTATTTTTTATCAATATGATTCAACTGAATGAGGTTCAGTTATATTTCTCAGTACCAAGGACATTTTGATGTTCACTACATTGTTCAATTTGGTTAACAAGTTATTAGTCCAACCATTGGTCTAATAATATATCAATATAATGAATTATTCAATCCTTTATTCTGATGGATCAAATTTAGTAAATTATTTTTTGAATTCATATTTCATTGGAAAATATCCAATGTATGGTCAAATGTAATGTTTTTTAAAAAATATTTATACAAACATTTGGTATAAAATTTTAGAAAATATAATTTTATGAATGTGTTTTTTGTTTCCTAAGAAAAAGTATTAGAAAAGAATGAAGTAAAATCCTACCAAAAAAATCTTCGATTTTCTATAAACCACAAACCATAATACATAATTTAATTGTAATATCTTTAAAAACATACAAAAAATTAACCTATTAAGAACATTGAAGTTATTATTTATAACTCCCCTGGGGTTTTTTAACTCTTCAAAAAATATAATTTTTATTTTCAAATGAAACTTTTAAAGGTGTAAGTGTGAACCCAACACAAGGCCTGCCAGAATCAAATCCCACCCACTACAAAAACCCATCAACCATCAAGATACAGATCCTGACCACTGTACAAACTAGTGAACTACACACAATATATATCTTCACATTTCAAAATTCAAATTTCAATATAATAATATCACCAAACTTGTGACATGTCCCATCCCATTGCACGCATCCCATCACTGCCTACCGCCATCCATCACAGTCAGAGAAACCCACCACCTAATACATCATCACAATAATACAAAAAACACTCCACAAGACACCCTAGGACTGAAATCATGTATTCTTCATAACCTGTACCATCTTCCCCATAAATATTTTCACCATCAACATCAGTATGTTGAGAAACGAACTCCAACATTGTCACATAACTTCCATTACAGAAGTTAGAAACCAGAGCGACTGAAAACTCATCAACCACAAAAACTCCACAATCCACAATTTTCCTTCATCTAACAACCAAGATAGGGTTTCATTCCTTAGTGAATCGATGAATTCATTATTTACACCTCTAAATACTCTAAAAAACAATTACTCCCAACCTACCTTGATAAGAGAAAATGTACATGGAACCATGGTAGAGTTAATGTAGTATTAGATTTTTGGGGAAAGAACCTTTTTCCAAGGAAAGTTTTTAGTAGAACAAAAATACGTAAATAAAAATAAACCACAAAAAATTCCCTCCAAGAAGAAGGTTAACAACTATAATAGAAACCATCCATAGATTGAAACCCAAAACTAGAAGAAAAGAAAACTAATTAGAGGAAGATTAAACTCAAGAAGAAAACATAACTATGGAGTGAACCCATAAAATGAAACCCCAACTGAAATGAGGGAAACTGAATAAGAGAACCAAAAAAATAAACAACCCTTTGTTACACCTAAACCCACATGCATAATCCCAAACCCATATGTGGAAAAAATACACAAATACAAAATGGTGTTGCGTATGTCAGGTCAGATTGGAAGAGAAGGGTTTGAAAGAGAGAAATCGTGGTAACTCCAAATTACTAGAAGGAAAAGAACATTATGAGATGAAAGTCATAGAAGTAGAAAAGGGGACCCATTATTGTCGAAAGAAAAAAATAACCTGAGTAAGGAGATGCAGAATCAAAAACTGAGGCTCGACTGAAGAAACCATGGAAGTCATGAAACAAAGAATCCAAAGGAGGAGAAAAATCCCATACCCAGTGCGAAGACTATGAAACAAAAAAGGGAGGTTGAGGCCTAAATATAATAGTTGTCCCCAAGATAGTGGGGATCCATTTCTTCTCCACACTGAGCACCATTGGGTTCATAGCTGTTTTTTAATATAATGGAATAAAATTAACCACCACCCCCATAGTATAGCATTTCCACAATTATAAAACATGTCCCCTAATTATTAAATTACATCTCTCTTAAAAGAATATTCATTGCATTTTGGATTTTCAAAAATAATGGGAATGTATAAATATTTTCCTAAAATGTTAGAGGAGTCATATCATACAAAAAAATTTATCCTATGACATAACTATTTATCAATGAATAAAATTAAATAATATATATCCAATCGTAATTGGGATACATTCAAGAACAATGGATTTGGATAAAAAATATTTAATATTCAAAAAACCATTATTATTTTTAAAAAATATACTTAATGAGATCAAATAATAATTTTAAACCTCCTTCATAAGATTATTCATTAATGCCTTGAACATTATAAACTCATGTTGATACTTATCAGGATTCATGAAAATTTATTCCAAAATTACCTACTTTAAACAGATGTCTTTAATATTTCTATATCCACATAAATTTTTTTGTTTTCATCCATTGTGAAGAAATGTTTGGATTTACACAATCTGATATGGGTAATATCTAACTCCAAAATCTGAAATTTTTTTAAACTTATTTAATTCATACGTATGATCAAAAAATTTATCTCTGAAATCCACTTCAAAATTCACTCGATATGATACGTCATAAAATATCTGGTAAAAAGAATTTCTATATTGCAACAAGAGTTTATTTACTTCTTGAAATTAATAACTATGTTTTATAGTATCATAATCTATTCTATTCGACAACATATCTATATGAATATATTTTCATTTCTATGTATTTGACTTTTTTGAACGTTTCTCAACAATGCTTCAATATGTATATATGATTTGTAAAACTCTATCCATGACTCTGATTTCTCATAGAGGTTTTTTTAATTATTTTGTAACCATGCTTAAATAATCACAAAATATGGAATGTTCGCTTTTAACCTTTCAAAATAATTTAAAATAGAATAAAAAATATGCAGTGAAATGGTTTCCTTCGAACATGATGAACCTGATGATGGTTTGGGTGGATTTTTTCTTCTTGATTCATCATTAAGGTTTTAAATTCAACATATTTTTCTTTTCCAATCTATGAAATATTGTAGTCATAGGAAATTTATTCAATATCTTGATCCTTATCTAATTAATTTTTTCATGATTAATGTTTTTAAAATTATAATGTTGTTATTCTTCAATTGAGAAATCCAATCCTTTCACTTTTATTATTGTATTTATTTCCATTATATGATTATTATTTCTATTGGGATCCTTTTATGATTGGATCCTTATTAGTCATAAAAGGAAATTCAAATGATTATGATTATTATTCTCATTACTACCTTTTCTTTTGATTATTTTCATTTTTGTGTTTCCTCATTATCATCTTTTTCTTTTCCTTCATTCTATTCATATACATCTTACACTTAGTATTATTCTATTTATTCTTCTTCTACTACTTCTTCTTATTCTACATCTCGCTCTACATCTTCTTCAATTTCTTAATTCATATAATTTTCTTCTTATTGTTCTACTTATAAATTGAGAAATTTAGTTAATTTTATATTTTTTCATATAAAAACTCATTTTCCAGTAGATTTTGATGCAAATTCATCCTTAGGTATGTTAGGAATCTATTCATTAAAAACGTTTATTTCTTTTCCATTATCAAAAATAGAATGTCTACTAATGAAATTTATGATGTTTCAACAAAAACAAGTCTGGATTTAAAAAAGACATAATTGGTATGGTAAATTACTGGGAAATTAATCATATAATCCTTTTCAAAACATATCAACAATATTTCACAAACTATTTATTCAGGTAAACATTTTATTTTCTTCTTTATATTTTATATTTCATATAATTATTCATTTGTTCAAATTCATAAGTAATTTTATCATCTAGGTCAACTAAAAATATTGGATCCACTAGTATCTTTTCTACATTTTAATCTTTGATTTTCAACAACACAATCCATTAATTTCATTTCTTTCATTTGTATCACTATACGTGATGAATCAAGCATTCTATATTTATGAACATACACAAAAAAAATTATTTCTGTTCCTCTAATGCAGATATAATAATATTTTCAACAAAAATTTGGATATATAATGAAAAAGAATTTTCATTCTAAAAATTGTATCTCAGACAATTAATGAAACATGTTATCTTTTCACGAATGAAATTTTTTCTATTTTAAAAACATCCAAACTTTTTAAAATTAACATCCTGATGAATGATAGAATCATGATAATATTTTACATTTGTAGTGATATTTTAATGTCCTATGTTGTAACTAAAAAATATGTCACCAATTCAATGTGCCTCATATTGGACATGTAATCTAAAAAATATAGCAGAACCATTAAAATTATCCTTGTCACCCTTCCTCGGAATTAGATATCCTCATATAAAAAATTATATTACACTAGTTTCACTTGATATATGAGAAAATATAATTACTTTTCCAAAAATTTAAAAAATAATCTTCATCCTCCTTTATCTCAAAATTCGAATATATCTCTAGAAACTTGTGAGAAAATAAATATGTCTCACCAACAGAAAGAACACCAAACATGACCTGTACTATATTTAATGGCCGGTTATATCAACTCAAAAACATGGTGAAGGGGACATTATCCTTACCTTCTTCTTCAAAAAAATAAAATATTTGCATTAAATCCTATAAAATATAAAGATAATAAAAAATGATGTATTTATTTGTATTCCCTATAAAAAACATTCTTGGACCTATATGAAAATGTTCACTTTAATGGTTGTATCAAATTTATCAATATAATAACATTCAATGAGACATTATTTTAAAAAATTCCTTTTCTGATAATCTTATTTTTTCCATCATAATGAGAACTATGCCTAATATCATATGAATGAAAATATATTTAGATTAACGGATTTAAGGGGTGTGTGATATTGGGAACAAGAAAAAATAATAACTAACGTGGGACAATAGGGTGACACCCATTTATATAGGCATTAGAAAAATATATTAATATTTCAAATGACCATCAACTGTAGATTTTAAAACATAACTAGTTTGATTGTATAGATTTAATAAAAAAATGTCTTTAAAAATATATTTAAAATCTCATTGTTTTATTAAATTTATTTTATTGAGAATCATTACAATTATATATTTTTTGAAATTTTTAAAAATATAATACTCTTGGTAAAGAATGAATGAATAGTAAAAAAATTATAAAAATGATTAATAAATTTGGGTAAAAAAATAAATGAATAATACCTTTCAATGTAGAATGTATTATCAGTATGAATAACACATGTTCTGGTTTTTTTGACAATGTTTTATTATGTTAGTTTTATAAAAAACTAGTTATGATAGTCTTCTTATAAAAATAATTATTATAGTTACATTTAGAAAAATTATTATTATAGTTTTATTATAAACACTAATTATAAGAGTTTTACATCAAAAACTAATTATGATATTTTTATTATGAAAATTATTATGAAAATTTTATAACAAAAACATATTTCAATTGGTTTATTAAAAAATAAAATTATGATATTTTTATTCATAGATTGAGTATTATATTTTTATTATGAGAACTGATTTTGATAAAATTTTTATAAAAAATTATTATGATAGTTTTTAATAAATTTCAATTCAGAATATAGTCATTACTATATAAATTTGTTATAAAATGTAAAAAAAATTCAAAAGAAAGCTGTTATTCAAAAAAACATGTCTACCCCATATGAAAAAGAGTATATTAATTTAAGGATATGGGTAAAAATGAAAATGATATTAATGATAACTTATATTTAATCATTACTATATTCCGTCTAATGTATTCAAATATAGAAAAACTAATGAGATTAGTAAAATTGCATAATTTTTTTCTTATGTTCATATAAATTTTGAAATTTTATATCTTTTAAGTTTCTAATACTAAAGTAAAAGGTGTCTTATAGATATGCATTTTTAAATTAATTGAGGTGTAGTGTTTTTACAAGAGGGAATGGAACTTCTATTGTGTCAAAATATTTTATTTTTACATTACTCATTCCAGAGTTTGTGATTGTGTGTTTCATCCCCAAAACAAGAGCACAATAACATCCAACTACAACATATTCCGCTTTAGAAGTAGAAAGTGTTACTAAGTATTATTTCATAGAAGACATAGAACCTAAATATTGACCTATGAAATGAAATGTAACTGATGTAATTTTTATATCAATTCTCCTATGACCAAATTCCGCTTCTCATGAATTGTGTACTTTGAAAACTGTTTAAGATGAATAGAAACATCTAAAATGCATAATTCCAATATGATACTTAATGATTTCTTTAAATGATTTATGATTTTATTCTTTCAGATTTTCCTGACATCTTCCACATAAAAATACTTCAAAAATAATATCTTGATAAATAACTGTTATGTAATGTAATATTCAAATCATACCTCTAAATGTTTTGTGATCATCTGGTTTCCAAGACACATCATGATATAAATTTATAATGGTACCAATATTAGTATTAATAGATTTATAATTTTCATACAATAATTCCATAAGAAAATATATTATATAATAATGTTGAGAAAAAAAATTTCCCTATGGTTTTTGTAAAATTAGAAAACCAAGAAAATAGGTTACCTCACACATCAAGCTCATTTTGAACTCATTTTTCAAAAGATTCACCAAATAAAAAATTAATTATTTTTTATATAAACTAAATATATGGCCATCATCATATATATTTACAATCATAATGTATTTATTTAAAACATTTTTAAAAATTGTTGTTTCTTCAAATCCCCTAGCACAATTGTTTTCTAACAAAAATCTAGTTCACAAATCATACTAAAATTTAGAGGATTTTTTATGTCCATAAAGTACATGGTATGTTTATAAACATGTTAGGTATATTTTTTAATTTCTAAACCAGTAGGTTGTTCAAAATAAAAATACTCATAAACAACACTATTATTAAAAGAAAACTTCACATCCATTTGAAATAGTTTGAAATTATAAAATTATGCAAAGGATATAAGTATTCTAATAGCATCAGCTCTCGCTACAAAACCATAATTTCATTCATATTCTATTACCACATTTTGGTTATATTTTATTTTAACAATTCATGTTTTATTTATAACAATTATTCTATTTTCATCACATTTATTCCAAAAAACATGTTTTCACTCCAGTTATATAAGTTTTTCTGGTTTGTTAAACTAATGTAAAGAATTGGTTCTGTTCAAACTAACTGAGTTAATCATGAATTTATTTTACCCAATACTCATCATCGAAATCCTCATCAAGATTCATAGAGTGAAGTTGAGAAAAAAATTATAGATGTTAAATTTCATTTCTAATATAATTTTTAGTCCTAACATGTTTATATATACCACCAATGATACTTTAACTATGGTGATTCCAATGAAATAATTTATTTCATGCGAAATCAAATGTACCTTTTCATCAATATGAGGGAAAAAAATATAGACAAAGTTATTTTCCTATGAGAAAAACTATCTAACATAGGTTAAAAATTAGTTTTATAAATAACATCAACTAATTTGAGTTAGGGTTGTCTAAAAACAAAAGGATTAGATTAATTAAACATAACATGCAGTGTTCCATAAATAGAATAAGATTTTTTTTGACAACACAATAATACATACTAGAAGTGGAATATCCTTAAAAGAATTAAACATTTGATAGGGTTGAAAACTTGTGTATATTATTTTTATTATACAGAATGAATACATTTCATCCAAAAATAATGATGTAAGAAACATTTTGTTTTCATCCAGTCCAAAAATATTAAGGTATTTTATTAATAAAATGTCTTATAAAAATGTGATTTATAGTATTGAAGATAGTATTAAATTGATTAGCATAAATAAAATTAGCAATATAGGAATGACTAATCCCTAATCTAGAAATATATTAAAGAGATATATTTCTTATTTTTATTACAAAATTTTGTTTTGGGGGTCCAGGTGCAGAAAATAATCCATTTCCATTCTTATTAGAAAATATTCCAAAATCATAAGTAAAAAAATATACACCACAATCACTATCAATTGTTATCAAGTAATGGATATTAAATTTTTTATTTCAACCAACAAAAGATTAAAATAACTAAATAATTCATATTTATTTGTATGTAGATAGATCCATGAGTATCTATTGAAATCATAAACTATGATATATACATAGTATTACCCACCAATATGTTTAGTTTTTATTTGACGAAATAAGTCCATGAGAATTAATTGTAATGTATCAAAAGATGAGACATCACAAATAGATTTAAAACATAACTTATGTTTCTTATCATATTGAAAAGGGTCACAGACATTAGAAGTATTAAACCTATTCTCCAATAGATAATTAACCAATATTATCATAGTCAACATCACTATTGTTACAAGTTTATAATATCATAACATTCTATTACATATTTGAGATTATTCATCCATTGCACTAATACGAGGTAAATAGTGGCTCCCAAGGTTATCATTGTCTATAATGTAATGATTCTAATACTTATTAAGATCATGAAAAAATTAATCCTCGGTACTATATATTTTAGATTTTTCATTCCTAAATTTATCAAGGTAACCATGATCACATTATTGATTTATTCATATAATGTTGTTATTATTTCCACAAAAACTAAACAATTGAAATATGTTATTTTCAAATATGTGCAATTCTAAAAATACCAATTAAGTATTTTTGAGAATTGTCTCTAAATGTTAAATTTCCACCATTTTTAATGTCAATCTTCTTAAAGAAATATTAGTTCCCAATCATGTGTAGAATGTAACCACTATCCATGTAAAAAATATTTTAATTCTTTATAATATCATTCTTTTTATACAAGTAAATTTTTTTTTGGAACCCAATCCTTTATCGGTCATTTATTATTAGAAAATTGTATTTTGGGTAACCGAAATTTTCAAATTTTAATGTTTTAGTAAAATTTAATTTCCTTGGAAAAATAATATTTTTGATGTCCTCAAGATGAGTCTCTTCTTAATGAACAATTTTTCTTACAATATTCGCCACATTGGAACATAGTACAAAATATTTAACCTTTATAGAAAAAGTATTTTTCACTTAAAACATGAATTATATATATATATATATCAAATTCCAATATTATAATAATATAGATTAATTTATTTATACATTTTATAAAAAATTACCTTACTTGTTGGAATATTTGATAAAATTTCATCAAACTATAAATTTTAGATTTTTGTTTGACATCTATATTTTTCTCCATGATAGTAATATCGTTGGAACTATGTTTACGGACATTATATTATATCAATTTTTTGGATAAATATGATCCCCATTTCCTTTAAAATACTATCATTGTCCAATTTAGTTCTATCAATATCATTATAATGAATATATATTCACTTTTATAGAAGATTTATTCTTGAATATCAATTTTCATGTTTTCATTATTCAAAATTAATATTTTAAGTAAAATTTTAAATTTAATTTTCTAATATTAATGCATTTTTAGAATGATCATCATAACTGGGTGAAGTAATCTCTTTTATTAAGAATAATTTTTATCCAATTATTCAGAATTTTTATCTTAATCAGGTATGTTTACATTTAAAATACATAATTATAAGTGATTCAAAATTTTGTACGTTGTCCACAGAAATTGATTTTACATTTTTACTTTTGCAAGAAGAAAAATGTTCACCTATCATGAACATTCATTGTTAGAATAATTTATAGAAGAATCCCCACCACTTTCACTCGATGTTTAAGAATCATTCAATAATTTCTTTCCTTTATACATATAATATTTATGGGAATTCTTATATTAATTTCATTACTTATTGTCTTTTGTATTCACTTAGGACAATCT
This sequence comes from Viscum album, assembly GCA_963277665.1. Lineage (NCBI taxonomy): Eukaryota > Viridiplantae > Streptophyta > Magnoliopsida > Santalales > Viscaceae > Viscum > Viscum album. The sequence continues at coordinate 477,418,537 of OY728128.1, forward strand.
AGTTAGATAATTCCATTTTTCCTGTATTTGTAACGAGTTGCATCATAATTCTTTATATTATTTTTATCCTTGTGGACTTTATTATTTTTCAATTGAAAATAATTCATCAGAACTTTCTTCTTGATTCTTATATAAATATTATGTAATTATTTTTTGAAACATTTGTTCAAATAAAATAAGAATGAAAAATTACATTATTTTTCCTTTAAGATTTCTCAACTATTTTTATTGAGTGAACATTATTGAGATTATTTGATTTTATAGAAAAAAAATTCCCAATTTTTTATTTATCTACATTTCAGAGTCCCTCTATAATCTGCCATAATATTTTAGGAGGGTTCTGATAAGATCATAATGATTTAAATTGGATGTCTTCCTTGTTTCATCAAAAATAATTATTTTTGATACCCACTCAATGGGAATTATGTCAATAATATTTTCCACCCAAATATAATTCTCATGAATATTTTCACCAGGTATATATATATAATAGATAATTGTCATAATCCATTAGTGCATCTTTGCAACCACCTCACTATGATGAAAATAAATGTCCTTTTAGTTATCTCATAGATTGATTCTTCTTGTTTCAATGAATTTAGATGTACCAAAATGTGTTACTTCCAATTTACTCACATTATTATTGGAATCATTACAAGAATATATTTAACTACAGACATTCATGGTCATATAAAAAATAATGTATTTCTAACGTTGTAGTTCAACAGATATTATAACTTCATAGAATGAATAAAATGAGAACCAACTTTATCAGATGTCTTATACATCCCATTAAGAATTACGATATTATCAACTCTACTGGTTATCACAAAATTTTTCATTCTATTTCTCCAATAGTCATAGACATTCCAATAAAATATGGGTGGTCATCTAGAAACAAGATTATCAAGAGATTTATATATTCATGGATTAATTCTAATGAAAACTAAAAAATCATTTTAATTAAATACATTTTGTGTAAGAACAATTCAAAAACAATGATCTTATGAAAAATTATGAAAAGATGCATTGGGCAGAATAAGATAAACATTAGCAAGCTATTGTAGAATAAATGCGCTTTAATAAAAATTGATATATTTTATGAGTAACATAGATTATTATAAATACATGAGGGTTTAGGGGATGATTTATAGTAGAATAAAGTTAAACTAGACAAAATTAAATACATCTTAATGTAAAAATACAAGACACACACTTCATCTGATTATCATAAAATTTCAATCGTAAAAAACCAATTTCATTATATCAGATCATGATTTTATTGGTTTCACAGTCCATAAAATTAAATGGTTTGTGAGGAAGATAAGTACAAATACTAACATTCTAAAACACACACAGTGGAAAAATAGATTTTAAACAAACAATGAATACAAAATATTAAAAAGTTAGAATGACTTACAAGATCACATAAAAGAACACACTCTTTTAAAATAAATATTATTGGTGGAAAATGACATTGAGGAAAGGTATACATAATATTATAGTTAGTATAATAGTTGTCATTTTTTAATATGAAATAACTCAATTCGATTATCTTAATAATCTTAGTATTCCTATCCTTAGAATCCCCCAATATAATGATTGGCCATAGTCTTCCATGAATTGGAACCCTCAGTGTGATGGATTAGATTCACCATAATCCTATAACTAGAATCACTTGATCATGAAAATTATTAGAAGCATGGAACAAAAGAAATGGTTCGTAAGTAAATGTCTCTATCATTGATTCCCTAAAATGAAAATTCTATAGTGTGTTTCAATTACTAAGAATGAGATGGTAACGAAGACAAAATTTCAAAAGACATGAGTTGTAAAATTCATCATCTCCCAAGTCTTCAAATGATTTAATATTTATAGGTGAAGCTCCAACATGTATATTTCTATGTTAGTTTCAAGGGACACAAAAAAAAGATCATTGACAACTCATATTGATCTAGAATAACTAAATGTATCACATCATATTTTTAGAACCATTACAATGAATACAGTATTTCATATGTTAGACACAATTCGAATGTACCTATATTATAAAAATTAGTCAGTATGATCTACATAATTATTGATTATCAGTCTGATTTAACTCATCGATGGATATTACAATGTATCATTATAAAGAACATTTTGATGCTAATTGATTTTGTTTCTCCGTTAAATAAGGAATATGACTAACCAGTAGTCTAAAAAAGTCTATTTGATGGCTCAACCACACCTTCATCACCGTGGATCATATTGAGTAATATTATTTTTATATTAAAAATTTATTATAATCATTTATATGTATGGTAAAATGTGAATTTCTCTAAAAAAATAATAAAACACGATGGATATTAAAAGAAAATAAAATAGTTTTTATAAAGTATTTTTGAGTTATAATAATAACAGAATGAAAAAGTAAGATATAAAACATCTGACTCAAAATGAACTAACTAATGGACATGTAAAAACACCTTGAAATATATAGGTAATAGTATCTAGCCGGAGGCCAGTCACTAATTATATGGTGCACCCCATGTGGGGATGCATTAAATGCACCCTATGGGTTTTAATTAAAAATTATTTTGACCCTTATTTATTATTTATTTCAAATCCCAATAAACCTATTTTTAATTTTATACCTCTCTTCCTCTCTCTAGACTTATCCCATTTGTCTCCACCTGATCCATCATAATGATATCAATCTAACAAGGCTAGAATGGTTTTATTAGTATAGATCTACACCTATTTCCACATCACCATTATGAAATGTTCCTAGATCTATGTTCGATCTATGTGTTGTATGTTTACCCATTACAATTTTCTTCGATCCATCATATATTAGTGGTAGAAGAATATTTCTTGAGATATTACTTGGAATAATCAAGATCTACCTTCATATATAGGGGTTCTGTGAATAATTAATTTTGGATCACTGTCATAAAACACTTATTGATGGAATATGGGTAGTATAAAATTAATCTTTTAATGATCATTTGGTTGATGAGTGGAGGTTTCAACATGTTAACAACAAACCCTTTTATTATATATATAACTATGAATATTGATGGGTGTTTCTGGGAATGAAACCAAATATTGATCATCTTGATATATATTCTTCTTAAATACAGTATTCAATTCCTTTTCCATTGATGGATTGGTGATGGGTTGGTGATCATCAGATACAATGTAGGGTATAAAATATAATTGGAGAAGAATTCATGAACTATTTCTCCATCGAAAATGAATCCAGTGAATTTTCAAACCCTCCATCAACATCTTTTAAAGATGAATCTAGTGGTTGTTTCATAAAGGTTTGTGATTATAATACAGCCCCTCTATAAATTAAATATTATTTAGTATCTATTTTATTCTGTTTTATTTAAAAATGTTACCATTAGTAACCATCCATGAACTATGATCCCATTATATATGGGAGTGTTATGTGGTTCAATCTTCATTCCACTATGAATATTTGGAGTTCTATGTAAAAAAAAGTAATCAAGGATGTCCCTACTCATTTACGGATCGTATTTACATTCATTTCCCTAGTATGAGTCTTGATAATGGATTTTGTGTCTACCATCAGGGATTATAATTTTAGGTGGTTCTGTGTTTATTTGTTATGTCTATTTTTGATGATCGAATAAATGATTATACAGGTATTATTTTTACCATGTTTTATAATCATAACATGTAATAAATATTGCTATTTTCTCCATTAGGATTTTTTTATGATTTTTCATTTATGATATACAATGTAATTTATTTACCATTCCATGGAGTTGTTTAATTATATTGAGATGGTTGGATCAAAATGGTACAATTATTCCCTAGGTGAAATGTTATCATGACCTGTGATGATGACGCTGATAAATCATTAAAAGGGAAGGGGAATGGAAATTCCAAAAAAAAAATAATGTATCACGTCCACTCACTACCTAGTTTGTTTCACGTCACTGGTTTTCTTGAGGTAGATATGATACAGTGTAGTAGTGACACTCAATTACTAGTGTATTACAAGAATCAATTTCCAATGATTCTAAGTGGATATCGAGTGTAATGTTCAAAAGATTACCTGAGGATGTCGAGCACCATGTTATTATAATTTCTCATTATGAGTAATTTGTACACCAACACTTTTTCTATTTCGTGATCACTAATTGTGTCTCCTTCTGGCATAGAGTTGATGAAGGTATGGATTGGGAACATAGTGGAATGGTTATCACGTGATTATTAGGTAAATGATTGTTATTATTGATTGTTAATTTATTTTCTCATTGAATTAATATGTTATATATGTTACCTTTTGTTATGAATGAATTTTTGGGATTCTAATTTGTATTACTTTTACCAACCTATAAAAAAATCGTGGTTTAAATGTATATTTAATGTATATGAATTATGAAAAGGGGAAAGAGTATGAGTCTTATAGATTATTTTAGTAATATAGTGTTAGTGGGGATACCATGATTTACGTCGTAGTAATTTTTAGATTTCATTTATTATTTTTCATGAGGTTGTTACATTGGTTATTATTTCTATATGTCACCTTCATTATTATATAAAATTATATTTTATGATTTTTTGTGATCACATGATATTGAGGTTATTCACTCCCCACTATTTCTGTTAATACCATCTCTAATAGTTGATATCCTCTTCCATATGGGGTGGTGTGCATGAGGTCATTTGACCCTCTCGATCAGACATAGTGGTGAATGTAGGGTACTTACAAAATAATAGGAGTTTAAAATTTCCATTATTTTTTTTTCGAATCCTATGACATATTTAGAAGGATATAGTACATATGGGTCATAGTGATATGTTTTACCAAATACTTGTCCATCGTATAAGTAACTGAACCACGAGATACCATTGACAAGAATTCAATTATGAATTTTTTGGTATTATGGTAACCTATGTGGATCATATGTAGGTATGAAAAAGTTCATTCCATATATATAATTTTTGATCTTCATAATATTTTTTTAATTTAATACCTTGGTATGTGTTCTCTATTCTGGATAGGCTTGTTTTATTAAATTTAATTGTACATCTATTTTGCATTTTTTCGAATTTATCTTTTTCAATTTTTTGTTGAAAATAAGTGTGTTGTTCTATTAGTATATTGAATTAATTGTGACTAATGTGCAGGTACATGGTACCTTATTTAGTGTTCGGTGGGTTATACATTGAGATATAGAAATCCTCTTAGGAATACATTTGTGTGGTATGATATATTGGATTGGTTCAATTATGAACTAATTTAAATAGATGTCTAGTATTTCATCCATGTTTAATAATGATGCTGCCTCGAATGAGAATTGAGGGATCACCTAATGATGTGGGTTGGAATTCTCCCTCTAGGGAGAATTCAAAAATTCCTATAACTATATTTTACAAGATCTCACCAAATTATTAACCTATAACCTATTTAGGTTTTTTAGCAGTAAAATATCTTCTTTATAATGTAAATTGTCTGGCCCTCTCACATGGGGGTGGGGGTTGGTATATAATTTTATTTCCAACTAAAAAATATAATCATATATACCACATCCATTGTCCATTCAGGGACCTGGGGGAACACAATATGATATAGAAATGACGGATGTTAGTGGGTGTATATTTATCCTCTATGATGCACCCGAAGACATGAAGGTAATGATGGAAGCATTCATGTTACATTTATTTTCATGGAGGTCATGGTTCCATGATAGTAAAGTCTATGATATAAGAGGTTATCACATGAGGGCCCTTCATAAACCTATTAATTATAGAGTTTTTTTTTAAATATGTTGATGTAACACTAAGAGTATGAGTTTATGGAGCTACATTAGGGGTGAAAGAAGCAATTTTTAAAATCTGTTCATTTCTCATACTTTATAATAATTACTCATATGTTTATAGGAAAAGGGGAAAATAATGATAGGATATTTTTTTATCACTTCATTTAGATATAAAATTTAATTTCATAATAGTTGACCAAGGGGCATTCCTTGAATTTCTAAACAAGGGATTGACTATTGAGATGCTCCTAGAGAAGGATCACACATTGTTTCTTCTTTCAAAATTTTTTATTCAGTTGGGGGAGCCATTTTCCACTATGATGAGTATATTCAACTATCATATGATGAGGATGACTAGGATATGATCAATATCCATTGTACTAGGCTCCAAAAATAATGAATCCTTTGGTTTATGATTTTTAGGATCAGGAAATAGATCTATGGTTTGTAGAATATAGGTAGTAGATAATACTATATGAGATACTGGTGAGTTTTTGAAAACTATTTGATTTATTTTATTGATCAACATTATTTAGTATAATAAAGTGATTGATACTGGGGATTCCTAGTCCATTATATCTTTAAAATTTGTGTATGGACTTGAATTCCCAGTTAAGTTATCTTCTGAGAAACTTTCCCATGATACACCAATTGGAATGAAATTTGAAAATCATAATAAATTACTATATTATTCTATAGTCATTACCAGTTATGGAAATATATGATACATAATTATTCTATAGATATTGAGATTAAATATGATTCATGGAATGGATGGGATGACCAGTTACTCAGATCACATTGATTTCAATCAAAGATATGGACATTTTACTATACCAAAGGGATATAATTCCATGATAAACAGTGAGTGGATGTTGAAAGAATGTAGAGTGGTTCTAGATATGATCCAACATTAGATTATCATGGTGAATATTGTAGGAATTACACACTCAATATTATCAAAGGTGTCGCTAATATATTTTTCTCTTGTTAGGGATCTTTTTCATGCCATATTTCTATTTGAATTCAACGGACTTCCCCTATATAGAGGTTTTATGTTTTACAATTAATCCATTCCATGTGTATCACCCATTTATCTTCATGCGGTCATATGAAATCAGTAATGTTAAATGAAATCATTGAATATTTCGAGTACATGAATGATATGGTATTCATAATACCCAAAATATCACTATAGGGTTCACCTAAATTAGGTGATGGTGAATAATATATTTCCTTTATCCAAGATTGACGAACGGTTTTTTCAATTATTGGGAGGCCCATGGTTGCCCATGAGTATAATTTAATTGATCTATTACCAAGATCAGGATAAAGTGGAGGAAATTTAAATGATGAGTTTTCAATATATGTTTGAGCTACATAAGTACTTGGAGATATTGTATGGTCATTAGAGTACCCAAATAATGTTACTAGATGTCATGAAAAATATCTTACAACCATGTCATGACTCATTCAATAGGGTTCACATTGATGAAATCCTCATTTATACACCATCCCTAGTGCAATATTCCAAAAATCAAGAGATTTTCCACAATATACATTGATAGATACCGTTTTAAGTAGTGATTTAATTGTTTATCTTTTTCAATTAAAAAGTTCATTTCACAGAGCATGTGATTTCTGATACATATATATCCCTTAACAATAGAAATTTGAGGTGGTGGAGTCCTAAATATGTCCATATAAAATGTTCAAGATTATTATATTTCTTTTTTATATTTGATATAATTTATTTTTCATTAGGAAATCTCCGACATATCAATAACTATGACTATACTGGAGAAGAATGGAGTGAAGATCCAATTGTAAGAGTAGTGTTAGTATCCAATTCTTAATTTGAAGAGGATATTGATTATACCTTCAGTTTTAATAATTCCAACATCAAAGTTTTTTTATACTATTTACAATGACTGTTCACGAATTCATTTTGGAGTAGTTAAGATTGAAAGGGAGTGGATAGAATCTCATGGATCATATCATTTTTGACCCTATGAGTGGAACTATCTTGCATATTACATGAATCATTTACACTTGTAATATTCTCTAATGTGTTGGTGACACTGTGTATTTGTTGATATGTTTTTTATTCTATACAGATCAAAATATACACTACTATATATCAAATAAGATAACATAACTGTTAGTTAGAGGTGTCTGGTAGTGTATATAGAATATTTTGGTAGACTCTATTAGCCTGAAGACATAGGTATCTCAGGATAATAGTGAAAATAATTAATTGGAATAGTGGATCCTAATGATATTATTTGATTATTGGAATATGTATGATCATTAATACATTTTATAGATGAAATGTACCCAATAATAGCTCAATCTTCCTCATTAGGCCAAGTAACAGAAACTCATGAGACTAAACTTGAGTGTGGTATGATGGTGAAACAACAGGAAGGCAGTGATCTTATACTTTATTGGTCATTGGATAAAGACAATATGATTATAGTACATATGAGTTTTATAGTGTCTACTTCAATTAGGGAAGTGTAAATTATAGGCTTTTATAAATCTAAATGCGAATTCTAACCGAGTGTGATAATGATTTACCATGGTATCATGTTGAAAATATGATGTCCATGAATGAATAAGGAAATTTCAATAAATAATGTAAAATTCATTAACTTTCAGATGATTATGATTGAGGACCAACATCCTATAGAAAAATCTAGCCACTTCATGTGGCCATGTTGAAGTGGGAGGATGTCACGATGGACTTTGGGATAGTGTTACCTTGTAACTAGAGGATAATTTAAGTTTTATATCTAAATATAAATTTGGTAATGAATTTTTATCATTTAATAATAATCTATGAATCTCACTTAATAAAAAATATAGGAAATATTGTTTTCTATTAGATAGTACTCTTTCATCGTGTTCCTTTTCATCATCATATCTGAAAAATAAGAACATTTTTCTTATATATTTTTGTAGTAATGAATACATCCATAGGTATATAGATGAGGTTTAGTAATATATACAATCCAATGATAGATGGATAGTTATAGACGATGATTCTCATACGTGATGATATTCCTGAGGAATACATCCTAGACATTAGTAGAGCTTCTGATGATCACTTACCCTTGATGAGATAACACAAAATAATATTTACTGGGATTAAATTCACATGGTTCCTTATGTATATAATTTTAACATCATTAAAATTCATAAATATTTTGTAAAATGTATTGTGAGGTATTATTTTTGGGGTCTATTGTTTTTTAAGAGACATATGAGAGAGTTTTGATTCCTTAGATATTTATGATAGCTCAACGAAGAAATCGATAATATTCCAATCATAAGTGGATTACTTTAATTTTTACTATTTTAAACTAGGTTATTATGAGAGTGGCTCTTCAGTTGGGCCTATTATGTTTTTGAATGTCAGGTAAGTTAGCAATGTGTTATGTAGGACCTTTAATGATCATAATGTATGTAGGGATACAGTAAATTCTTCTTGGAATTCATTCTATTTACAAAGGTTTTCTTGATATGTTTTATATTTATAAACTCTATAGGTATATTAATGATTTGATTCATGTAATACAACGTGAAGAATTTTTGGTAGATTCAGATGTATCAAATATCTGATTGACATGGTACAATGAAATGAAATAGTCCTTTAATGAAACATGGTTCCACTTCTGTGGATATTTTGGCCTCATAGGCTAATCTAGCATGATAATTGAGAGCATGTTGTATGTTTTTATACATGTTGGACTTATTTTATTGGGTATAAATGTTGATGTTTGTTCTCAAAAAACAAAAGTAATTAGATTTTGAGGATTATAACATAATTTCATCACTTGAATGAAAAGTAATTTTATAGTTAATACAATTAACTACCCATCAGATTTTTTACCTCTACTATAGATTTATTAATGTTTATAATTTAAATTAATGTGGGGTTGGGGTGATATTTTAAGAACAAGACAATAATGGATGCATGGTGGCTGAAAAAAGACCACCAGATCAGTAATAGTGATCAACCATCTAGCTAGTGGTGAAATTAGTATGTCCACACAAATAATGATTCCACCATCCTACTAGTGGATGAGGCAGAACACCAACCATTCATCTAGGAACACTTGCACACTCGTGTGGCTATCCAAGGGTTTTATTAATTGTTCCCATGATTTTTAATTCAACACACATTTAGCAATTATATATAATCCAAATGTTACCTCAAATAACATATTTTAAATATAAAATATTTATTACTTCCTAGGGAGGTCTCCCACTCATATGAACTTTATCCATTAATGTGGGATTCATATGGAAATTCAAGAACTATGACAGTATTCTTGATCTACACCTATTTCAACTTTTTCATTGAAATATCCACATGTATCTATATCAATTCTCTGAGTTCGACGATGATCTGAATATATATCACTACAATAATAAAAAATTTAGTGGTTTATCTATCTAATTGATGAAATTACTTGATCAAATCAATATATACCACTAAATACCTACAATATATGGTTGATAGATAATTTATATTATTTTTAAACCCTGATAGGTTAGTATAATGATGATATAAACTTTATCAATTTATGATCTATTTGTATATTATTAATGGTTTTGACATGATAATGGTGAAACCCTTAACGAGTGTCAGATCTATAAAGAATGGTGGATGATTCTCATTATGTCATCATTGATCGATCAAATTAATATTTTATTCCTATTGAATTTCATATTAAATTAACTTTACATTAATATATTGATAAGTGATCGATGGTGTTCTTTTTTAATTGAGGTTTAATTCAACATTTGGATATAAATTAATGATCCACTCATTGATTGGAAACTGATCTATTGAATTGGTGTATCCAAGTTAAACATATCATGGTGTTTGTTTTAATTTTGGATGCCATATGGTATTTGACTACCAATCCACACATTGGGACATGTAATAACCTTGATTCCATAATTTAAACTTCTTTCCTGAAGAACAAAAACACATGATATGAATCCTTGATATGTATCTCACTCTATATTGGTGATATCTGTGGTTCAATCATCATTCTATTAACGATCCAGGGATTAAATTATTGAAGAAAATTATGTATGGAAGTTTGTTACCTTTTAGGTATCTTTTATATAAAAAATTCCTTAGTATGATTCTTCAATTTTGATTTATTTATTACCATATATATTTTGATCGCATGTGGGTATTTAAAAATCCCATGATTCTATTTACAATTCTTGATTCCAGGAGTATAGTTGTACCTTGTTTTAACATGTATTGATATTCATTACGTGTATTTTATGTTTCTAAATTTTTCATCATTATGATAATTCATGACATTCCATGTATTCCCTAAAACATTATGTATTTAACTTAAATTAGAGTTATTTCCTTGTTATATGGGTTGGTTGATTTTAGTGGTAACAGTATCCCATATAGGAGGAGTGTTCATGACATTCGATGATAATGTTAACAGTCATAAAAAATTAATGGTACATTGAAATTATTATCTAATTCAGTATTTCATTCACACTAATTTAATAGTATGCATTGTATCACATGTATGATGGATGCCTAGATGATACCAAATAGAACGACCTCTCATTAAAACATGGATTTTGATACACTTCTTAACATGATTCATAGATTACATTGACTAGAATGTTCATTTGATGACCTAGGGATTCCATGTATCATGTTCACTTGATGCCTCATATTTTGTAAAAAGCATGTCATATTTATTTATTGTCCATGATCATAATCGATATATCCCTCTCCCATTGAGTTGAAGAAAGTAATATTGGGGGTCATGGTTAAGTGGATATCTCATAGGTTCTTGGTATATAATTTTGTTTCATAACTGTATATTTATTTTATTCGGGGATACAAATTTTACACATGTAATCACTTCTCAACAACACATTTCTGTTTTATTATTGAGTATTGTTACACAGTCCATATTTTGGTATTTTGGTGTAAGTATATATTTTATGTTTAGGTATTTATTCAATGAGATGGGGGCCATGGAGGATGGATGAGCTAATGACAACAGAATCATTGGGGATACAAATATATAATCTAGTGGATTTCCAAATAGTTTATTTGTAATTCTACTTGAGATTTATAACTGTGATTGACTTGCAAAACATGAGTCCTTCTGATTAAATTTGTATGACTTCTATTACGTGTGATATTTTTTTAGTTTTTAATATGTTACATGGATTATAATTTGATATTTTAATGTTTTATTTTTTGTAAACGGGATATGATATTGAGGGTATTTTCCCCCTACTTAAAACATTCAAGACCATGCTATTAATATATTCCCTTCATCGTATGAGGAGGCATAAATTAGGTTACATGACTATAATGACCGATCTCAGTGGTGCGGATAGAGGTGTTTCAAAATGATATCAAAAAGGAATTTTCTTTTGTATGGGCCAATATGGGACACGGTATAATAGAGATAGTTTCATTGGACTCAAGGTGATTTGACATGTTCCTAGAAAACTCGTCTATAATGGATTTCTAGGTTACCATTGAAATGTCCCATTTATAGATTTTTTTGGATTCCATGTGCATTTAAACATCATGAATAGTCAATTAGAATCACATGATATATATACATACCTATTGTGTGATGTATACTAGTTCTCTAATTTTCTTCCTTAATATTTTTTATCCATATACGAAGGAATTATATCCAATGATTGAGTGACATATCTTTTTTTTTATTTTTTTTTTTTATCTTTAGTCATTATTTATTTGAACCTAATCTTGTTTATATATATATATATAACATTGACTAAATATAAGGTATAGATTACCTTGGTTCATGATAGGTGGGTCATACAATGGGAAATGGTATTCCTCCTAGGATATCCTTTATGGGATACCATATATAATTTTAGATCTATCTTAAACTAATGTAATTTTTCATTCGAACAAATCTTTAATATTTTCAAATGATTATTCCCCAAAGGAAATTGATGTTACAACCTACTAAAGTGGGAAGAGATTCTCATACTAGAGGAAATGCCTATATTCAAATTTGTACAATGCATGTGGGTTCATTAAACTTTGTCAAGAACCAAATATTATTTTTAAGGTAGTATGACCACAAAAGGAAGGCGTCCCCCCAAATTTATCCTACCCATGGTGAAAGTTCACTATGATAGAGGATCAACTATGTCATAGACATCCAATTATAGTACCCACTAACCTTTCAGTGAATTGGGAGTCTGTAGGTTGTTGAAAATTTGATATATAACATCAAATGTATCTTTGACCTCATTATGAAATCTATGTAATGATTTTTGAATGCGTATGTATTTATTCGATAGGCCCCCCCAAGAAGAGGTGGGGTATGATGGGATGGCTAGAGAGATGCAAGTATCACTCCAAATAGTTCTTCAAGGACTTGTTTTTTTGGAATTTGTCTTCTAATATGTTGAAGATTGAAAAAACATAATATTTCAATGATCTATAATGATAGTTCGTGATGGAATATGCATAATTATTTCCTTTCACTATGAATCTATGATTTTTATGTCTCTAATCTAGAAATTAACAACATAAATCTTGTACATTTGATATAAATCTCTATTTTAACATTAGATAATATATTAGAGTATTCAATCTAAAAATAAACCAGGAGGTTCTAAAAAGTACTAGACTCTTAGTAATGGAATACAGGAGGATGTGGTATTTTTTATTATATCAACTTCAGTAATTGTAAAGGCAGAACTCATACTAATTAGATTAGTGTATCCATTTTAAGCATGGAGATGTAGATTGGGATCTGGATGAGGTCATTAGTGGCAATATGAGATGACGAAAACTCAGGTTGATCATGATGTTTTGGGATATGGAATGTGATATACTGTAAGATGAGTATATTTTGTGGAAAAAAACCATTATAATTTGTATTGGTTCCACATTCCTTTAAAGGTGTGGTCCTGATCAAATATTCATTTTCTAATTTATTTGGTACCAGTGCATTCCATTATTTTATTTTTACCCATGATGTTTCTATAATTGACTTACAATTAATGTTTTATATTGAGACAAATTCCCTCAACAAACCATTATTGATTAAACTAGACAATATTCATCATCTTATATACTTTCCTAGATTTTTTTCACTTACATATATATGTGGGATTTCTTGATTTTATAGATGATTTTCATTGATTCTATTCTTTTAATAGACTAGTTGATCAGTTTCCAAGATCACATTGAATCCTTTCAGATATAGTTATAGTTTACATATCCAATGGGAGAGAATTTTTTTTATGAAACATGATGGGGTGTTAGGGGAAAGTATATTTGTTCTAGACTTGATGAATCTTAGAATCATCAACATATATATTTCATCCATTGATCTTTTAATAGGACTGGTAAGAGGCACTTCATCTTTTTGATGTTGGGGTTCTCTATAATTATTTCTATTTATAAAACAACATTTTTATTCCCCCTTATATAGGTGTTGAATTAACGATATACCTCATTCCATGGGCATATTAATTTTTGATAACCCCTTATCAAATGGATCCCATATATTTATTGGAACTCGATGATTATCTCATCACATAGTGAATAATGTATTTATCAAGATGAGTACTTCACTTTTTGGTGATCATGTTTGTTTCACCACAACTGAATATTATTGCCTTAAAATATGATTGTATTATCAAAATATGAATTTTATTATAGTAAAGAAATGATATCTTTTTTCAGATGATCGATGAAATATTAGATTAGTTGTGTAGGTCTTGGTGGTTCTCTTTTAAATATCATTAAACGATATATTTAATTATTTTTTAGAGAGGATGACAAATAAAATATGTCGTTTTGGATTAGGTAAGGGCTATTTGAATACTTAGTGATTCTATTTATGTGTATCAACACAATATAAGTGTTCTCAGTTCAATGATAATATTATCCCCAAATATCATGATCATATATCACGGTTTTCATGGAAGACATCATTATATTACCACTCAAAACATTGTAATATGATAGGCACCTCAAGACTACCATGAGTACACATTGAGAAGTAATATTTATGAAAATTTATTGATTTTAATATTGTATCATTAGGATTTGTTGTTCTTATTGAAATTCAGGTGTGATATGGTTATGTATTTATACCTAATGAATGTGTATGTCGTGAGTATGTTGATACATCAATGTAAATGTTCATGAATAAGATCTTTTTGTGTTTAACATTATACTACTGATGTTTTATTCATGAATTCTCCCATTTTTAGGAACTAGTGACTATAATGGTATAGAAGGGTTTGAAATTATAATGTTAAATCTTCTTTGAGGAGACTTCTCTTGTTTTAAATATAACGTTCAAATAAAATCAATTTTTGATACTTTTTGATCTATAGATTGTTTATTCCATTTTCAATAATGAATTAACCCCTTCTTTGGGAGAATTATGGATGTTTAACATGTGGGTAGTAGCTTAGGGATCGTATTAGTTTGGACCCCATGAGTGGAACCGTCTTACTAATCACATGGATCATGGAGTTTTGGGCCATTATTTGAAATATTAGTGACTCTCTATCTTTAGAGAATGATGTTTTTTCTACACATACCATAAGATCCCCAACTCTATATTCATGTAGTGGGAGTTAAATTGAAGTCAACAGTGTTGGTAGGGTATATATATACATTCCACATTGATACATCTTATGCACCCAAAAGGTACGTTGGTTGAAAATACACATAGCTATATTATTTAGGTAGCTCAAGAGCATGGTGAATTACCATTGAATGAGTCATGGAACCTGATGAATTTTTTTCCAAATATATGTTGAATTTTTTTGAGGAACAAGGATCAAAAATTTCAACCCTATAGTTGTAACATATTCCTAAATGAACCAAGTGAAATAAACATAGTAAACCCATCTATAGTGTGACTTAATATATGATAATCTATCAGGGGTGATCTAATACCCATGTGTACATTTAGAGGTGATTATGTAATCCTAGAATATGATATAGATAGATTCCTTACTTCTCATGGGGAGAAGATAATTTGATACTTCTATACCTCTAAATGGGATGTTCATCCTATACTAAAAAAGTTGTACCATAACATCAAGAAGTAGTTCTTTTGGAATGGGTTGAAGAGGGAAATTGAAAGATTTGATCCCTAATTCCATAGCTTCATGTGGATTAAATTCATGAACCAGTACCCTAGTGGAATACTCTATCCACATAAATTTCCATGTGGATGTTGGACGATGTGATGATATATATATATTTATAGGGATACCTAAAACCCTAAAGTTCCATGGAGTTGTTTTGATGATTATCTACCATTTAATTAATGTTATTAATTTCATACTAATATATGATACCCAATAATGTATATGATAAGTGAGTGATTTATTTCCACCCCTAGAAATATTGAAATTCATAGTTTACAATGTCCATACTGATGTATTTTTTAGGATTTTTATCAAAGACAATATGGTGGTTTGATATAATCAGCTATCCATGGTTGAGATTTAATATCAAAATAATAACCATTCTCTGATTCAGATGGCACATTATGAGTTTCGTAATAGTATTCCTTATAGTTTATTAATTTATTACACAAGTCCTATGAAGAATCATTTTTGGGGCCCAAAATTGTTTAGGAGACCTCTGAGAGATTGATGTTGCTTTAGAATAGGTTGATCATAAATGAGAGAATATACAGATCTTATGCCAACTGTATGAGGATTATATTAGGGTTTATTTGGAATATTTTTTTGAGAGTGACTCTATGATTAGTCCACCATTTGATGAATAATTAATAAATTATTAAACCAACCAATTTTTTGGCATTTTGATATCATAGAGTGGGGTTTATGTGGATTAAAATATGGATTTTTCATCTAGTTAACATGGTAATCATGATCTTCTCCATGTTTCTTAGCTCTAGGGGAACTTGTATGTTTACATACATCTCATCAATTCTGCAGGTATTGACTTGGTTTCATTCACATCTTACATAGATAGCACGATGAAAATGGTAGAATACAACATGAAATTCATTTATTTTATGGTGACACCACTAGTACATATCCAATGGTGTTCATGGAAGAAACCATGCATAGTGTTAGGAGTGGTAGGGGTGATGTTTAGGTTTGTTGGACCAAGATGTATGAGTATATCCATTAATGATAATTTTCAAGGATGGGAAGTATTTATATGTGGAAACTTTTAATATAATAGATTGATTTTAAAGTAGTTGATGTTTTTAATTAATCAAATTCAATGTTCCATTGATGTTTCACATCTCTTATTCATATTTTAATGGTTGGAAAATAAGTTATAAGGGTTGTTAGGATAAGAGATTAAG
Organism: Viscum album; assembly: GCA_963277665.1. NCBI lineage: Eukaryota > Viridiplantae > Streptophyta > Magnoliopsida > Santalales > Viscaceae > Viscum > Viscum album. The sequence goes on from OY728128.1 coordinate 477,435,695, forward strand.
GAATGTATCTTATGGGATGTATAATGGCCAAAACTAGACCACTGGTTTTTTACTAGGAATCCACCATCCAATTAGTGGATGTGGTAGAATTCCAGGAATTCATCCAAGTCCAATATCGAGTCAGGGCACCATGATTGGGGTTGTATGAAATGCACCACGTAGGATCGATCATGAAATTAATGAATGAAACTATTCTACTTGATCTACAGTGGTTTCCTATTATTAATTGATATATGACCATGGATATTTATTGGTTATATGAGTTACATGATGATCCAATAAATTTCCCTCCCTTCCCTCATATATTGTTGGCATATATATAAATTTGACTATGTACCGTGGAAGAATCTTTATCTACAATTTAAGACAATAATTCTACGTATAATATTTTTGGATCACTATCCTAAAACACTTCTAGATGAATGATACATTATATAGCTTTTATCTATAGAAAAACCCATGGTATAATTGTGTAGGTTTTTGACATATCAATGAAAACCCCCTTGACCGGAGCTATAACACTCAGTAAATGTTTCCCTTAAAAGTAAATAATCATATATTGATAATTTTGGGATCTTATTATTATATAATCACATCATTAATTCTTTTTTATTGTTGGATGGATGATGGATCTACTATCGTTAACTAGTCCCAATGTTCCCTTCCATAATTGGTGATTAATTCATGATCTCTTACTGAATTGATAATTGATTGGATGAATTATTAGCCACTTCTTCCATAGATCTTGATTTTGGATCTATTCCAAGACTTTTATGTAATGTGACATTAGATACACCGTTCACAACATATAATCTTATTCATTCTCCATTTTCAACATATTTAATAACTAATTAGATCAAATGGTACGCAAACTTGACCTGTGTGATCAATATTTGTGGGTTCGATTCATGTTATATATTCTTTCATTTGACTAACCTTGGAATTATTTTAAAAGAAAAAATCAGGTAGCATGTTCCCCATTATTTTTATACATTATATACACTATTTTTAATGGTAAAATTCTTGTTTTTGACTTTCCTTTTTAATTTTTTTATAATGCTCGCATGTGGTTGTCAGTGTATCTGATGAGATTATTTATGATGTTTGGTGAAATTAGTATACATTCATTTTTTAACATGTTTTTATATTAATCGCATGTATTTCATATAGCTAAATTTTTTTAGGATGATTTGATATTATTTCCATGGTATGACCAATTCATTTTATATTTACCATTCCTTGGAGATATTACATTAGTATTGATATTGTTTGATCATCTTAATATGTTTATACCTTATAGTGTGTGTTCTCATGGAATATGGGTATGACATCGATAGATGAGAGAAATGTTTACATTCATTGGGATTCTTAAAAATTAACTTTTCACACATACATTTATAATTTAGTGTCTGTATTTTCCATTTTATCTCAATTCCATTGGGATAATAATTAGTGTGGTCCCTCATTTCCATGTCGATATAGAGCGTCCTAATTCAACAATGGCTAGAGTATAATGAGTGGAATGTTCACATGATTTCATCATGATTCAGTGATATATTTTCCCTAAATTCTTCATACCATGTAATATTTATTCCATACTTGGGTCTTTTCATGATCACTACTGGTATCTACATCTTTTATGATGATGGTGATGTTACGGTTTGGGGTTATAGTGGATTGGTTACCACACAGGTTCTTGGTATATGATTTGTAACTCTGATTGTGGCAATATATTTTTATGAAATACACTTATTATACATGTGAACTTTTTTTAAGGATGCATTAGTGGTTTTCTACTATGTTTAATTACTCACACCTGGTACAAAATTACCGATGCTTGTAATCATTTTATTTACAGTGATATGAGAAAGGGAAAGGGACCCATGTTGGATGGTTGAGATGAAGCTCACAGAATATGTGGTGATGTCAACATATAATCCATATCATTTCCATTGATTATTTATTATTATTCATGATCTTATTTTCATGGTTTTTCCTTGCCACACATGGATCTTGGAAATTTTAATTATATGACTTGTGTGTTGTGAGATATTAAATTTTCATTATTTATTTTACTCCATGTTACTATGATTTTTAAATTATATTATATTTTTATAATTTGTAAAAGGATATAATAAATAGTTTATAGTCTCCCCACTAATGGTGTCCAAACCCTAACTAAAAGATCGAACCCACTTGCATATGATGATGCATGCAAGAATCCATGTGACTCTCTCTCTCTCAATCCCAGTGTTCAAAGTCACGGGGTTACATCAAATTGATAAAAAATGGGAAATACGGGTTTTTTATGTGAGATAATGTTGATTATCCATTATAAATTCATTTGCAAACATATTCTATATTTTTTATGCCTTTTAATCCTTGAATATTGACTTTTACTATTTTTTTACTATGGAAACTATTTTTTTCCTAGAAATTTTTTTTATGTATAAAAATAAAACAATCCTTATTATATTATTTAATCCGACTGATTTCATATATAAAATTTATTTTATCAAAAATATAAAATGTTTAAGACAACATAATTTAAACATTTTCATGTGTAACACATCAAAAACAATTTTTAAAAACAATATTTTTAAAAATAGAGTTTGTGTGGTGGGAAAAATTATCAATGACTATTATTTTTATGATCTTCATTAGTTTATTATTGAGAAAACAAGATTAATTTTATATTTAATGAAATAAAAAACGAAATTATAGGAAAATATTACTTAAAATGAAAGAACAAGAATAAATATTTTAACACAATTATTTTTAATCAAAAAAAATTCATCATAGGTATTTTAAATACAATATAATATTTTTAAAATTATTATTTTTACCTTATTATAAACAAATTTATATAGTTAAAATGTTTTTTATAGTTCTAATTCATTCTTAAAAATCCTTTATATTTTAATTTTTTGTAAAAAATATTTTTCATTATTATCTTTTGATTTTAATTGATTAAAAAATCCCGTAATTTTTCCATAATTTTATCCCAAAAAGATTAATTTTAATATGTAGATAATTTATTCAATTTAAAATTTTGAAATATAAAAAATATCTTTTAAATAATTTCTGTAAATAAAATCTATTTTTTTTTTGAAAAATTAAATTTCAAGTCCATTAAAACTAAATTTGGTATGTACGAAAAATAAATATGATAAATATCTTATTAAATTAATTATTACAGTTAAATATATTTCTAATTTCTAGTTTCACATGCTCTAATGTTCCCTATATCATATTTAATCATAAGGTGTCATATTCCAGCAGTCGAGGATGTTAGTTCTGCTAGCTTATATCCCATGTTCATTTTTATAATTTTGAATTACTCTAACATATGATTTTATTCACAAAATATTTTTTGAGTTAATCTATGGATTATTCTAGATAAAATTCTTGAAAATATACCTCACTCATATCCTCTTATAAATTGAATTCATAAGTAATACTTCTACAATTATATTCTATTTCATTCAATAGATTATTTACTAATTTGTCTATATCATTTATAGCAAAAAATTTAACAAATATATTGTGATGATAATTTTTTTATCATTTCCTAGAATTATTTTATTATATTATATCATGTATGAAAACTAGTTAAAATTTTATTCGTGAAAAATAAATAATTAAATTTTTGTATATTATAATATTTACATTATTTTAATGAGTAAATGAGAGGAAATAAAAATAATAAAAATTAATATTTAAAATGATATATTCAAATAAAAATGGTTTGTCAATAAATTAATTATTTCTAATTAAAATTATAAGCACAAAATTTTAGAATTTCATTTTTAGAAAATTAATTTCATTTTGTATTTATAATTATAATAATAACATTTTTTTTAATACTTCATTAAGTATTTATTTTTAGGGTAATAGTATAAAATAACATTTTTATAAATATAAAAAAATTTATAAATCCATTAAAATATAATCATGAAATTAGTATTTAAGAATCATTTTTATTACAAAAATTATTCCTTAAGTTAAATTATTTATTTAAAAAAATTAATTAGAATCCATTTTTTGAATATTAAGAACCTAATTTATATTATTTTAAAATAATTTTGTTCATGTGTTATAGATTTATTATTGAAAATTTAACTTTTATTAATTATTATAATTACAAAATTTTAATGGTTATAGTTATTGGGAACAGAATAACACAATTATATAAAAGTAATAGTTTTATTTGTAGTCCGTAAAATATGATATATATGCTAAGATATGAGTTATCATGTTAAAATAGATTATGGTAAAATAATAAATTTATAGTCATTTTCCTAAAATATCTCAATACATATCCTATATGGGATGACTGGATGTAGATCATCCAATAATACTCACATATAAATTATTTTTCATTTTTAAGTTTCATTCCATTGAATGTGACATGAAATTTATATAATGATATGTGTATTTACCAAAGTTACACAAAATCAGTTTTAATAATATTTCATTACAGCCGCAATTCACCACACACACAAAATCCTGTATTTAACACCATAAGATTTTAGTAATTATTATCCATTATGAGAAACCATTATATATTTAAAACATATTTCATATGGAACACTTATTTAAAATTAATATTATGAAATTTTACTGAGATAAAATATTATATTACTAGATAAAATTAAATACATTTTAGGGGAAGAAAAATTACTAACTATAAAACTACACATGCATTATTAATGAAAACCCTATTAAATTACCAATACACAATAATATTAATCCACTTTTTAATCCATGAAGATCACAAACCTGGTCACATTTATGTAAATATTGGTAAGAAGTAGAAATATTATAAGCATGATGAGAGAGAAAAAATTATTTTATATATTCATGCTATATTACATACAATGTATAAATTAATGTTGGGATTATATAATTGTTATATCTATATGACTATTAGTAATATATATCAATTGGGTTAAATAATGGAACACATTTACTAAAAAATTATTTTATATGATTAATATCATTCAATATTAAAAATAGATTTATTTTTAAATAAATGTTTTTAAAATATTTTTTATTTAATAATAAAAATAAATTAACTTTTTTAATAATATTATTTGAATGATATGTAACTTTTCAATATATAGAATAAAGTATTAAAACAATTTTAATTAGATATTGATATGTGATTAAGAAGAAGTAATATCTAGAATATCATTTTCCAGTTAAATTTGTTTTATATATATTTATCATTTTCATATAATAGTTAAATATATAATTTTTTATTCAAAATTTTAAAAAATTCTCATCAGATATATATTAATCAGGTAAAAAAATTAGAACACATTTTATAGATTTTTCTAAAAATGTTGGTTTTTTGGTGAAATTGAAAAAATATTGTTTTTATAAAAACAATCACTTTTATGAAATTATAATGATATAATAATGAAATTAATGTTTTTGAAAAAAAATACATATAAAGAATATTTATTTAAGTAGTTATATAATTCATCATAAAAATATAATATTAGCCTTCACAATAATATATAAATTTTTTTCATTTATGTAATGTTTTTTTTGAAATAATAATTAATTTTTGTTCTTCTCATTGAATCAATGATTAATAACATTATTTATTTTTTGGGTTTTAATGATAATAAAAAATCAATTTAAAAAATTTATCTATAAGGAATCTTCAATATATATGTGTTTATTATTGCATCATTTTAATACATGACTAGGGAATTTTTCTTAATAAATGGTTTTTATTAAGTTATGTATATTTTTTAAAAAAATTATCTTTAATACCTATAGAAATATAAAAATAGAAACTAATGTCTATAATTGGTTCTTTAATTACATAATATGTATATTTATTCCATTCAATTTTTAATCAAAAATATTATTTACCCAAATAAATGTTCTTCACCACATTAAATGTTATATGTTTTAAAGTGGGGGGAGGTTATTATTTGGAATAGGTCTTCAAATAACCAAAAATTATATAATTAATTTAATTGGATGGGTGTATTTGGTAATTAATTCATCGTATATTAACAAGTGGAATAAATTACTATCAACTTAAAACTAAATAAAATTTAAACTGTTTTCATTTTCTTAATATCAATAACGGTGCCACACTTATCATTTATAAAGGAGAACCTATTCTCATAAATTATTCTCACATCCTGAGAACCTAATATCCACCAAAATCTACCCCAATATCACAATAATTATGGTTCCCATTTTATATAGGTCTAGATAACACCAAACACCATTTCAAGAAGGCATAACCTGTAACATAAGAAAATATACACATGGATGAGTTATATGTATCCAATTAATTCTATTTTGTTAATTTATTCTTCTACTCCATTAAAATACATTATAGGAATCCTAATATTATAAAATTGTTATAAATAATATATATATTTTTTATTTTTATGTGACAACAATTTTACACCACCTTTATATCCAATTGGAAATGAAAACATTTCTTATGGAAATGTTAAGAATAATGTCTCCACAAGGTTACACAATTCAATTTTCATCACCAAACACATGCATGGTTTTAATGATATATTTAATCAATATATATATATATATGATATTTATGAAATTATTTTTTTATATACAATATATTTTCTACATTCTTACCCTCCCTTTCATTGGAAAATGGAATCGTCACTCATGTGTACGTGCAGACAACTACCTCCATGATGAGATATAATTCATTTTTAATAAAATACTTTCTTTTATCGTCATAATGAAGGATTCATAAAATTAATATGATTATTATAATAATATTATTATTAATTCTAAAGGATAGTAATTTATCTAATTTTGTCCTTTTTCCATTAAAAAATTAAATGGCACTCGTGTATGTATTTAAACTCCCTCAATGATAAGTGACATATCACATTTTTCATCACCAACATACATAAATGTTATTAAATATATATTAAATTTATATATATTATAATTTTAAAATTATTATTATTCTATTAACATGATTCATTTGTCTTCATAACACCAACCTAAAACATTTTAATAGTGTAGGGATGAATGTCCTCAAAAAGCCGACATAATTCAATTCAAGGTATCCTATATAAGTAATAATAACATGTTAATCAAGAGAAAGATTATTATATAAGAAAAAAAGGTGTATAATTAATTTAATCAAGAGTTAAAAAACATAAGAGATGTGTTTGGATTTGAGGTAAGTGATTTCACATATCAATTTCCTTTCATTGAGACATAATTCATTTTCAATACATGTTTTATTTTATGTGTTGTAAAAAAATACATATGGATCTATTATACATTGTTTTAAAAATAAATATAGTAATTTATGAATCCTTATAAAAATACATATATTAATTTTATTCTGATTCAAATGCTACAAAAAAGGTAATGTATTTTTCATTAAGACAATATTTTAATGTTTTCCATTACAAATATTTCACATCCATTTTCATGTACTAAAAAATGTTAATATTTATATCAATATTTACTAATTAGTTTAATTTTCCAAATTAATTGTAATTTTAATACAATGGTTTGAAAAGGATTATTTTTCATATTTACCATATTTTTTAACATAAATATAATTTTAAATGTTCAAAAATAATGTTTTCATAACATTTACCACATGACTAGATTTTTCTATAGTTATTTCAACTATTAATTATCACCATTACTCTATAAATATTAATTTACATTCAAATATGATGATATAAATAATCAGATTATAATTTTCTTTTTTAGGATTTCTTAGAATTAAAGGCCATTTCTCATTATGTTATATGAAAATGGAATATTATTTAGGGGTATAAATTAGTGTTTAATGGGATCTAGGATAAGAATTCGAATGACTAATAAAATTTAAATTATATGGTACATATAAATTATATATTATTATAAATGATCATGGTACATTTCAATCTATTATATTGGGTAATGATTTAATTTTGTGTGACTAATGATTGATATAGCTTTTTAGGGAACTCCTACTGAAAGTGTTTTAGGAAAGATTAAATAGGGTTACGAGTGTGATTCCCTAATACACGTTCATGATATTTCAATTATTGTTATTGGTTTATAATTTTTACATTATGTAATATTTCACATTAATATGTTATTATGATTAAATTGAGATTCGCAATTTTAATTTTGATAATGTAAAATATTTTTTTATTTACATGTTTTTAAAATGACTAGCATTATTCATTTGTTATTATATACCTATGTAATTGTATTTTGGTCATCTCACATTATCAAAATATTTCCATATGATATAAGTATTTGAATGAAATATAATATGTTCAATTTTTTCAAATGGAATGTCATCGAAAAAGATTAAATAATTTTTGAATGAAACATGTGTATAAATTAAATGACCCATATTTGTGAAATAAAATTAAAACGTTGTTGAAATGATTTCTTTTATATGTAATGGTTTTTGATAATTATCTGATAATATAAAACAAATAAACCATGATAAAATAAATATCTGAAATACATGCAATTAAATTTATAATCATTGACTTTTTATGAGGAGTTTTTCATGGTGTGCAACAAATAAATGTCTACAAAACATTATATTTTATTCGGTTATCATATAATGTTATTTTAAAATTTTTCTCCATCATGGGATAATAATTATCAGTCAAATCGTATGATTAAAAGTATAGATATCCTTATGAGGTTTAATGTTTTGAAATCTTATGGTGATTAAGGATATTTTGGAAATGTTTTGTCCTAACCCCCTCCCCACAATGTGTACCCCTCCTAGGCTAGCAATGTGACAAGGGGGATAATGACCCCCGAGTCCCGCCACCAGTAGGCCCTGGTTTGACAACTTGCACTGAGGGTATAATAATCACATAGTTGGAAGGGATTTCCATATAAGAAAAAACATGGGAAAAAGTGAGATAAGATAAAAACCAACTCACTCCAACTCAGATAACAATATAAATGAAATCCCAAGTACACATATGTAATGTCATAAAAAACTACAACAACTGAAAGAGGAAAACTAGAAGTACCCAAAAGAATGTAAAAATATATAGAACCCACCAATCCCAAACAGCTCGAACAAACCCAAGCTAATAAAAACCATCCTGATCTCCAACCTTCTCTAAATTACCTGAAAAATTGTTTACATATACATAGGGTGAGTATAACAGTATAGTCAATAGGATCCACCCGAGACCATCTCGTGCAAAAGTAATGAAAGCATGCTAAAGAATAATGAACGACAAGTAAAACTAACGCAACACCTAAATAGGTATACTGTGTTCCTGGACTATCCATGGATACTCTCAAAAATTATCACAAACAAGAGTATATCATATAATAAAGAATGTCAAGTGTACCTGCTAAAACATCCCCACTAGTTTTTCGTTTTTCACCAACATCGCACGTCCAAATCATCTCTTTCAAAAATGGATTTCCCACAGACACCTGGACAAAGCACCACAACACACACGTCATTCAAAAAAACCCCATTTCCACATATGAAAAGTAACCTGGATGTTTCTAGGATCCACCACAGCTCACATAACATGTATCATATGTCTGGTATTAAACCTCAATCCATTATATCCCATACACCAATAAGGATCCTCAGGTTGTCCTAGAATATACACGTTGAAACTATAGTTGTCCATAGGATACTATATCCATAATATATGTGTGTTAATAACCACAATCCACTACAGCCCTCTACACACATATATGGGGAAATCTTACCGTTGTGCCTACCAGTACAAGTAACATCCATGAGAAGAGAGTGGGGAAAATGGGGTAGTCATCCATCCATCCTCCCTACAGAATGTGGGGGAAAACAGCCCCTAGGGCTCAGAATCCATGTGGTGTCAATTTACATAACTTATAGGGTGTAGTAGTGTATAGAAACACAAAAAGTACTGAATATACTATAGCTTACAACCAAACTATATTCATAACCTAGTATTAGACACAACTTCATCTAACGTCTCTCAGACTCCTGACTACCACTTCTAAGACTGCGTATCCTATAAGCACACAACCATTAAAAGAGATCAATTACATTTATTCATTCCCTTATTATTAGTTGCACTTTACATTAATTAATTTTTTAAACATTAATTAACCATTAACAATTCAACATTAAATTTCATTAGCATAACACCCAAAGCTCACAATTCCTTCAATTTAAAACCACATCATTATGCCCATGGAATATCCAAACCCATGGGTTAACATCATTTAATCCATTTTTCATTTACATCATTACTTTCCCATATTCCAAGGAATTATAGAAGAAACATTTTATGATTCCAAACATAAGGGCTCAATACGGTGAGTAGATGAACTACTCATAGAGTCTTTGATGCCTATAGAAAAAGCATAGAACCATCATCCCTCAGGATCCCAAACATAGAAAGCATTTGGCATACCCCACACATTTCTACCCCTTATGGAAGGAGGGTTAGAAAATTCAGCTTCCTTGTGTAGTGGGGAATGTAAAGAAGACAAACTACCAATATGAATCAGCAAGCATCCAAACATTCTCATCCAACCTGTTTCGTCATCCCGAGTGTCCTCCCTCACACCCACATGCATAAACTAATGCATCTCTCCACTCTAGGCATCAAAACATTCCATAACTAGTAGGCATCCATGCCCCCAAATATCCCAATAGTCATCCAGGGTCACATCACAATAGAAACAGAAGGAAAACAAACATCTCATCAATTGGGCTCTTGGCCCTTAAAAAAGCAATTGGGAAACTCATAACCATACAAAAGAATATCTTTTATCAAAAAAAACTAGTTATTTAATCAATCTAGGATAAAGTGATTTATTATTCGTAGGTTCCAAATTCAGTAATGTGAAAAATTATGTTATCACAAATAATTAAACAGGCTTACTACTACAATTTTATTAATATCAAATTATAACAAGATGAACCATATTCATTTATATTCCTCTTTATATTTACCCCCAAAAAATATCAATATATTCCAGTTTATGTTCTTTACCAATTTCAATCAATATTGAAAAGCGAAACAGATAAATAATAGATATCACACTATCTATAAAAACACGAGGCAATAACATACGATCGATATCAATTTATTTATCTGGTTCAAATATTTATTATGTCAATTCCATTGTGATCTAGTGGGATAAAACATGCCTACTATACAGATTCATGCAAAATAAAAGAGATGAAATTATTACCATACCTCAAATTGTTCTTGACGTCCTTTATAAGAGAACAAGCCACACAATAGGTTACGATCTCCTCCCCCATGACAACTGTATCCACAGAAGGATGCAGAGACACCACCACACCAGTCAACACCCAAGAAAATTCCATTAGGTACATTGAGATATAATTCCATAAAAGGGCAAGGAGTAACATGTGGACATGAACCAAAAATAATGGTGATAGATCATACCTTATATGGAAGATTGATAGATACTGCTGGGTCAAATCAAAACAGTGGGAAACCAATCCAAGGCAGAAAGTTCGATTGTACATCTCCTATGGGATGGAATAAAGGATTCGAGCCTCTAGCATCTGATAACAAGGAGGAAAAATTAGGGAAGAAGATATCTCACCCCATTAGAAAGTTTTACGGATCATCAGTTTAAGATATAGTGTATTTTTGATTAAAACTAGATCGCATTAAAACATGCAGTTTGAATGAGTAAAAACATCACGAGCCTTAGAAAAATTAATATATAATTTATTGCCTTTGAATCGTCCTTAAAGTCATTAAAACAAGTCATAAATTCATTTTACGTCAAAGGAAACATTAAAGGGGTGATACTATATGAAGCTTGAAAAACTGTTTACGAACTATAAATTTGGAAATGGATCATCATTGTTCATGAACCTCACTATTCTGTAAAGACTGTTCATTAACCTCAACATTGAAACCTCGTTGTTCTGGAAACACACCATTCTGGAAACACTGTTCATGAACCTCACCTTTAAAACCTAACCATTCTGGAAACAATATTCTTGAATCTCATCATTGAAACCGCACTGTTAGAACCTCACCATTATGTAAACAATGTTCATGACCCTCACCATTGAAACCTCTCTGTTGGAACCTCACCAATCTCAAAACACTATTCATGATCCTCAGCATTGACACCTCATCGTTGGAACCTCACCATTCTTGAAACATTTTTCATGAACCTCTCCATTAAATCAACATCTTTGTATCCTCACCATTCAGGAAACACTATTCATGAACCTCACCATTCAGAAAACACTATTCGTGAACCTCACCGTTGAAACCTCATTGTTGGAACCTCACTAATCTGGAAACACTATTCATGAACCTCACCATTGGAAACCACACCATTTGGACCTAACTATTCTTTGAACACTGTTCATGAAATCAAAATTTAGCAATGGAAAGATTTTACTGTGAGAACCTCACAATTTTGGAAACACTATACATGAACTCAAAATTTGGCTAAGGAAAGAGGCTACCATCGGAACCTCACCATTCTGGAAACACTGTTCAAAAACATTAAATTTGGAAAAGGAAAGAGATTTCCATTGGAACCTCACCATTCTATAAACACTATTTAAGAACATGAAATTTGGAAATAGAATGTGGTTACCGTTAGAACCTCACCATTCTAGAAACACTGTTCACGATCTCCAAATTTGGAAAAGGAATGAGGTTATTGTGGAACCTCTCTGTTCTAGAAAAACTATTCATATAAGCCTGACAATGACACTGTTCACATAAGGAAACCGTTGTAGTATTCACTTAAGGCTAACATTTCACTGCTCAGCTAAGGCTACCATCGGACTGTTCACAAAACTGGAAAATTGGAAAAGTGTTGAGGATAAGTCACCTTGACCTCCTGGGACACCTCAGACACCAGATTCCAGCAAATTAATGGACCCGATATGTCTGATCCATTACTTTAGATACCTCTCAAAACATTCTCATCCTCAATAATTCAAAACCAATGTAAAAGTGAATGGAAAAGAAGTCTGAATAACCACTGATCCAGATACCTCTCAAAAGGGATAAATCTACAAGAAGCAACCAAAAGAATGCCATCCCATAAATATGAAGGCTCTATAACCACAATTGGGACATCATTACATGAAAAGATTTAAATATAAAACATCTCTATGTACTGAGTATCTATCTGTGACTCACATTCCCATGTACTCTCTGCCATGCCACTGGGTCACCACAAGACACAAACTAAGGGGATAAAATGCCCGCACAACACATTATCCTTGTGGTCTTGGATCTCCAGAGGTCATTCCTTGAAGGTCATATCATCATCTACATAGATCTCTCCCAAATCGATGACGTGAGAGTAATCATGAGGATAAGGACGGAGCCGTGACACATGAAAAACATCATGTATCCGTCTCTTTTATGGAATAAGTTCTAATCAATATTCCACAACTCCAACAAGAGCTAACACCTCGAAAGGACAAAAAAACCGGGGAGAAAGCTTACTCCCACGACCAAACCTTCACTATCCATGATATGTATTAACCATAAAAAACATAATCCCCAACATCAAACTACAAAGGTCTCACCTTTTGATCGCCGTATCATTTATAACAATCCTGTGCTACCTTCATCCTCTCACGAATCAGCTAAACCATCTTTGTTGTATTCTGCACTAGTTACGATCCAAGAATTGTTATCTCTCTGATGTCAGTCCGACACAACGTAGAACAGAGAGGTTGTCCAAACAAGGTTTCAAATGCAGCCATATCGATGGTGGAGTGAACCTATTGTTGTATGTGGACTCCACCAATTGTACGTGTCTCATCCATGAACCTCCAAAATTTAGCACACAAGAGCGTAACATGTCTTCAAGAGTCTGGATTGTCCATTCTCTCTAACCATCCATATGATAAGGAAAAGTAGTGAAAAGGAATTTCTGAGATCCAAAATCATGTGGGAGTCCTCTCCACTCCCTATAAGTTAATGAGGAAATGATCAGAAATGATCTTCCTTGGGACTCCAGGAATTCTAACAACCTTCTCCTGATACTACCTTGAAAAAACATCCACTGAGCATGTCTCCCTGATTTCCTTAAGTGGGATGATTTTTTTAAATGAGTTAGTACCACCCAAATAGTGTCATTTACTCCCTCAGCTTGAGGTAAACCAATAACAAAGTCAATTGAGATGACATCCCACATCCAGTGAGGGACATCTAATAGATGGAGCAAACCACCAGGAAGAAGGTGTTCGGCGTTCACCTTCTGGCTGACCAAACATCGAGATACAAACTCTACAACCACACTTTTCATCCAAGTCCACTAAAACTAACTCCTCAAGGCATGATAAATCATTGTCATGATAGGATGCACCTCTCTAGTAGAACTATCTAACTCTTTGAGAACTGTCTCATGCATCTTCAAAGGAACAAAAATCCATCTGTGATATAGAACTCAATGTTTATCATCCTCAGACAAACCCTCAGGGGCCTTACCACAAACAAATTGATCTCTCCAGACCTCCACCTCTAGATCCCGCAACTGGGACTCTTCCACCTGATTCACATGATGTGATTGTACCGTCTTATACAAGAGACATCCTCTGCCCCAAACTTCTCCCATGTCGATATGTAATGCTTACAGTTCTTCAATTTCTATAAAGGAGTCACTAGATTCATGCACTACATCGCTACGTGGCATCCGACTCAATGCATCAGCTACAACATTCCCCTTTCTAGGTTATATGATATTGTGAAGTTGTATTCTTGTAATAACTCCTTCCACCGATGTTGATGTATGTTCAAGTCATGCTGGGAGAAAACATACCTCAAACTCTTATGATTGGTGGAAATGACAAATTACTCTCTATTGAGGTAATGTATCCACAAAATCAGAGAAAAAACAATGGATTCCAACCCAAGATCATCGGTGGAATAGTTAGGTTCAATAGAGACACAATTTATGACACCCATAAGAAACAACTGATCTCTGTTACATCAGAACACACCCTTACCCCAGATGTGAAGCATCGCTGAAAACATCATACTAAACTCCCTCTACTGAAAGACAATGAACTTGAGCACTTAATAACTTCTTCTTTATATACTTAAAAGTTTTATGACATTCATCAGACCATATGAATGATTTATCCTTTCTATTCAAAGATGTTAGAGGAGTCATAATTCGAGATAAATCAGCTATGAACCTCTTGTAGTAGCACGTGAAACTAAGGAAACTTCGCTCCTCTGATACTGTCTTGGGGGATTCCCAAGACACAACTACTTCTATCATCGATGGATCCATACCTACTCCCTACTGGGACACAACATGCTCCATGAAACAGACTTCTCTATAAGAAAACTCACACTTCTACTACTTCCAAAACAGCTTATGTTGACGATGAACTCCTAAAACTATTGGGACCAATTTATGTAGTAGGTTTTGTTTGTTGTCAATGGTTGTAAATGATGATCAAAATGAAGGAGATCAGGAATTACTCCAATGAAATGGAGGAATGGTAATTCCAATAATTGTTGTACTGGTCATAAGTTCAAAGAACATGTGTCAAAGGTGATGCATTGTTTACAAAAATGAAGAACATGATGTATAATCCATCTGAGGATGATTAAAAAAGAATGTTTTTTTGATGAAGACCATGAAATTCCTCATTATTGCATGATAACCATGCAAGAGACATCTTAATGAATTGAATCATATGCTTTGCATGAAGTAGATAATGACAGTGGAAGAAGAATACAATGTGCAAGGGATTGGAATTTTGAGATGGCCATGTAGGGATTGGAATTCTGAGATGGCCATGTGCATCACATTGTCTCAAAATATTATGATGCTAAATCTGTTCCTTCAAATAATATATATCACGATAGTGGAGTTTGTGAAGAAAGTAGAAGAGTTGCTGAAGGATACAAATCACCGAAAAGAAGTGTTTTTAAGGTGACCATTCTTGTTGAAAAAGTAAAAAACGACATACATATTTGTTGACAACGGAGATTCTATGGTGGCATGTTGAGTTCAAGGGTTGTGGTTAACAATCAATGTTTGATTCATGAACTTCGACAAAGGAATGGATGACCTGGATGTGGTACACAAAGAGTAGATACAATGTGGCCATGTTTTCCAGTGCTTGCCAAATTTATGGGCCTGAAAATCGTCAAATGGAGAAAACTAGTTCTAGAAATGATAATTCTGTGCCGTTTACTAGAAGAAAAGGGAACTTGCACACCTAGCGTTTTTTCAAGATAAAAATATGTAAAAATGGAAAAGGAAAGAGGGTCACACCAGTGTTGGGTTGGTCGCGCAAGTGACCTGCACGCCGTGAAGAGACTTGCACGCCGGTTCCTAGGTGGATTGGAAACATGCACACCTATTGTTTTTCAAGAACATAACTTCAAAATATGGAAAAGGATAGAAGGTCACGCAAGTATTGGTTCAGTCACACAAGTGAGTTGCGAGACAGAGATTAGGGGAGATGAGCTGCACACTGGGAATTGCATGCCGAGGGAAGACTTGCGCGCCACCGCACAGGGGGTCCAATTTGCCTATAAATAGAGGACCACTCCTCCTCATTCGGAACAGAGTTCAAGACTTAGAGACTATTCGAGCTCTCATCACGTAGGTGGTTGAGCCGTGCAAGTGGTAGTTGGGTCACGCAAGTGCAGGCTACACGCCGAATGTTGGTTGCACGCCTAAGGCAGTTTAGGAGAGAAAGGAAGTGGGTCACGCATATTTTGAGTTGAAGGATGAAGTGTCGCTCATGTGTGTGGGTGTCACATGCACACCAAATTTGTATCACCCAAGTGACTTGCGCGCCAGTCTTGGGACTTGCGCGCTGGGCTTGGAAAAGTGCGCTAGGTGCTGTTGGAGTACGCCCGTCTTTTTAGAGCTGCATGAAAGCTAGAATATTTCTCGTTACCTTCAGTGAAATAGATGATGTATTTATTTGCGAAGACGGAAGAACAATGAACAATTTGGATTTATGAAGAGAAGTTGTACCACACACACATGACTGATGTTTAACATCCTCGTTGTTCTTTGCGAAGAGAAGAAGAACGGTTCATGCAGTAAACTCAGATCTCCACAGAGCGAGGGGAATATATCAATACACTCAGGTGTTATTATTGGGAATCAAAGGAAGATAAGAAGAAGATATAGTGAATTCAGTTATTGCACTAAAGAAGAATATTGAATACAAAATAGCATCAACACAGTACTCTGATGCACGCATTGTCTCGTGTTGAACAGTAGACAAAGACTTCAATGTAAATCCATTGAAGAGACCTTCACGTCTACAAACTGAGTGGGACTTCACCAACAGTAGTGAGCTAGGGGGAGTCAATGGGAGTGAAACGAGGGACGTAGTGATATATCCCTGATCCTTTATAAAGGCAGTGAGCCTAGGACATAGTGAATGTTCCCGAACCATTGTAATCCACAGCTAGTGAAGATTAGTGGAATTTGGTATGACCGGCAACTTGTCTGTGTATTCTCCTTAGACGTAGCCCTTAGTGGTGAACCAAGTAAAAATTATTATGTCATCTCTTTGCATGTGAATGTTTCATTGCTGATCATATCCATCATATAGGTTTATGAACATCCTACCAATGTGGGAACAAGATCCACAACTTTAAAAAGAAAAAGTTGTCACCCGGATTCACCCCTCCCCTCTCAGGGATTCCGAGGGTCCTACAAGTGGTATCAGAGGGAAAGTTTTATATATGTTGGATACTATGCAGTAATCATATTCAGAAGAGGATTTTAGTTTCTTTCCTAAACTCAACAATGAAGAGAAGTCATGATAATTACTTAGTCATTTTTTGATGAAGCCTACATCCATCAAGACCATGAAAAAAATTAAAAAGATAGACAAGAAGTAGTTGAAGAAGTCCCTCATATCCAATGAAGATACTATGTATTGTTCTCCATGCCATTCCAATAATGAAGAAACATCAGTCTTGGAATGTATTGAGTATGTGGCATAGGATTATTCCAGAGGAAAGGATGACACCCCTATTTCAAGATTTTAGGAAAAACTCAAAACATATCTGCATGATATTCCAGAAGAAAGGGATTCTATTATTTGTAGCTTATTCCAATCTATAAAGGTTGAGATCAGTCGATTAGAAAGGGAATCTAACAATATTGAAATGGGGTTGGAATGAAAAGTTCTAGAAAGTATGAATCTCACCATACGTGTTAAAGTCATCGAAGAAAAAGAAGAAGTCAATAAGACTATAAAAGAAAATATCCATGCACTTGAAGCTGAGCTGAAGAAGGGAAATGAAGTGAAGAGTTTTTTTAGGAAGAAACATCCATGAAATTTAGGGAACTTGACTCTTTGTTACAAAACAAAGTTAAGATTCATGCAGATGGGGTTTACAGATTGAAGAAGACTTGTGAAGAGAAGATGATCATGATTGAAGATCAAGAGACCATCCTCAATATTGAGTGTCAATAATTGGAATCCTAGTTGACCAAGATTGAGAATACACATATTGAGACTTCACAAAAGAATAAATCAAGTGATTCTTGCACTCAATGATTATTGGAGGAATCTAAAGCTGAAATACCTCCAACATGTGACAAGAAGATCATGAAAACTCTTGATTATCCGTATCAAGAATCAGTTGCTGCTGGTACTCAATGCTCACTGGAGGACTCTATTGTCAAAATACCTCCAACATGTGATAAGAAGATCATGACTTCAATCATTGATATATCCAAAGCAACTGGGAAAGTGAAGCTACCATCCAAACCCTCTTGTACTCGTGTTTCAAAATATGTTCCCACAATCAGTGTAGGCTGGAATAAAAATTCTAAACAAATATGGATGAGGAATGGTGAGGGGACGAAACCTACCGCCATGGATAGGGTGGTTGGGAAGAAAAAGGAGGAAGTTGGTTCCTCTAATAGAGCACAAAAAATTAAGAAGAATGCCCAACAACCCGATACCACATATACAAAGAAGAAATGTTGTGTGGGTTAATGCTGGTGCTACAATAGATTTGGGAATTGTGCACTGGATTGTTGGTACAATCCCTTTAATGAAAAATCACTTAGAAAGCCAGTATCAAATGGAAGAAGTCTAGAGAAGAAGAAGCGGCATCTACAGGTCCAGAAGCATCTGTTTACAGCAAACAGATGTGGAATTCTTGATAACATCTATGATGAATCCAACGGTAGTGGTCACAAGGCAAGTACATTCCCATATCAACATGCTTTCACTATTGATAAGAAAAGAATACCTTTGATTCCATCTAATTATGAAGAAAATACCATCGGAAGAAATAAGAAGAATATTGTGAACACACATTTCCCCAAGAAGATCTCAATTAGGGAAGCTGAGATGACCTAGGATTTTAGATCCATGAAATTGAATGGTCATTCATCCAAAAGAAAAACTAAGTGTGATGAAACTCAGATGAACCCATCTAGAAGACCCAAACCAGCTGCAACAGTTCCAAATGAAATATTGGTCTTCTGGATAGAATATTTGAATAGAATGAGGAAACTTGAAGATGAAATGGCCATGGCTGGTGACAAAGGAAAAGAAAAACATTCACGTGATGAAGATAGAGTGTAGGAGAGATTTCAAACCAAGAGAAACACATGTGTCAAAGAAGTTCTGTGTGAGAGATGCAAGAAATCAAGTCACATTGAAAAAGTTTTCCTAACCTTAATTCCAGAGCAAGAAGAAGTCCTTAAGAGGAGTAAGAATGTATCATTCATGATGACTGTTAAGCAGAACAATTCCCCACACAAAGTAGAAGAGAATGTGAATAAATCCATGCAACATCAACAGATGTCAGAACATATATTCAAATGTCCAGGCATGATGAATAGAGTGAACAGAGGAACATGGTTGAGAAAATAACCTCAACCATGTAGCTCATATTGATGAATCAAGGAGGAACCTCCTTATTCCCTTAACCATTTGTGTATTGCATTTGTGCTAATAATACAGGGAATTGAAGGTGACGCATGCTCTCAGGTGGAGAACCTGAGAAGTATTGAATGTTTTCAACTCTTGATATCCAATATAAAGAAGTTTCCATCCTTTATAGATTCTTCAATTGATATTCAAAGATTAAGATGACGAAGGATCACACTTGATGATGATGATGAGGAGTGTTTCCCTTGAGGGGGAAAAATGAAGAATCTTCCAAAATCACTGCTTCAGTCAATATCATCTCCAGCTTGAATCAAATGCAGTTACTCTGTGAATTTCCTGAAGAACATGTCATTGGAGAAGGTATGTCATTTCTCATTATCTATCCCTTAGTTACTCAGATCAAATATCATTCTACAAAGGGGGAGTAATTGAATTGATCAGTGACATAAAAAGAATGGATGTGACCCTAGGCCACTTATCCTGCTAATTGTACTTGAATGTTTTTGATCTATTTGCTGATGTGAGTGCAGGAGTTTCAAGTTGATTATTACCTATCACATTTGATTTCCTCTGCCTGAAATAAAAGTGGTAAACCCTTGAAGACAATATAAATTTGTTCTCATCTCGTGTGGTATCATGATCTGTGAATAATGGACAGCCTTGTTGTCTAAATCAAATCCTCATGTTTTCTACATTGAGAATTGCTCAAGTAGACTTAGAGTGAAATGATTAATGAAACATTTCTTAAGTATAGATTGATACCCTCAATAACATTATCATTGTATTTCTTGTCCATAAGGGGGATAGAAAGTGGTATGAATGTTTTAAAATAAAATTTGATTGAAGAGTATATTCTCATTTTGAAATTGACGAATTCATTTCAAAAGATATGTGAGGTACTGACAACAAAATACAAAGGGGGAGATTGTTGGGACAACATTGTGTATATGGTTGTATTTTTTGTTAATTGTTGTCAATGATGATCAAAATAAAGGAGATCAAGAAGTAATCCGATGAAATGGAGGAATGAAATTCAGAATATTGTTGTACTGATTATAAGTCAAAGAACATGTGTCAAAGGTGACACATTGATTACAACAATGAAGAACATGAGGTATAATCAATCTGAGAATGATTAATGAATAATGGGGTTTTGATGAAGACTATGCAATTCCTCATTTTTTCATGAGAACCATGCAAGAGACATCTTATAGAATTGAATCATATGCTTTGCATGAAGTAGATAATGACGGTGGAAGAAGAAGACAATGTGCAAGGGATTGGAATTCTGAGATGGCCATACAGGGATTGGAATTCTGATATGGCCATGCGCATCACATTGTCTTAAATGATGATGATGCTAATGTTTTTCCTTCAACAAATATATATCATGATAGTGGAGTTTTTGAGGAAATCATAAGAGTTTTTGAAGGATACAAATCACCAAAAAGAAGTGTTTTTGAGGTGATCATGCTTGTTGTCCAAGCAAACAAACAACATACAAATTTGTTGACAAAGGAGATTCCAGGGTGGCATGAAGAGTTCAAGGGATGTGGTTAACGATCCATGTTTGATTCAAGAATGTCGACAAATTAATTGATGATCTGGAGGTAGTACAAAAAGAGCAATTACATGGTGGCCCCGTTTTCCAGTGTTTTCCAAATTTATTGGCCTGAAAATCGACAAATGGAGAAAACTGGTTTTGGAAAAGAGACATGTGAGTCGTGTACATAAAGAAAAATTAACTTTTGCGCCTAGAGTTTTTTCGAGATCAAAACATTGAAAAACGGAAAAGGAAAGAGGGTAACGCAAGTGTTCGGTTGGTCGCACCAGTGACATGCGCGCCGTGAAGAGACCTGCACGCAGGGGCCTAGGAGAATTGAAAAATTGCGTGCCTATTGTTTTTCAAGAATAGAACTTCAAAATAAGTCAAAGTAAATAAGGTCATGGAATTATTGGTTGGGTCACACAAGTGAGTTGTGCGATAGAAGCTAGGGGAGATGAGCTGCGCACCGGGACATGCGCGCTGAGGGAAGGCTTGCATGCCACCGCGCAGGGGGTCTAGTTTGACTATAAATAGGTGACCAACCCTCCTCATTAGGTGAGGAGTTCAAGAATTAGAGACTGTTAGAGCTCTCGTCACATAGGTGGTTGAGCCACGCAAGTGGTAGTTGGGTCGCACAAGTGTAGGCTGCGCACTGATTGTTGGATGCGCACCCAAGGCAGTTTAGGATAGAAAGGAAGTTGGTCGTGCAAGTTTGGAAATGAAATTGGAAGTATCGTGCAAGATTTTGGTTGTCAACTACGTTCCAAATTTGTACCACGCATGTTACTTGCGTGCCGGTCTTGGGACGTGCGCGTCGGGCTTGGAGAAGAGCACCATGTGCTGTTCGAGTACGCTCGTCTTCTTGGAGCTACACGAAAGCTGGAAGATTTATCGTTACCTTTAGTGTAACTGATGATGTATTCATTTTTGATGATAGAATAACAGTGAAGAATTTGGTTTTATGAAGATAAGTGGTACTGCACACACATGACTGATGTTTAACATCCTCGTTGTGCTTTGCGAAGAGAAGAAGAACAGTTCGTGAAACTAAACTTAGATATTCCCAGAAAGAGGGGAATATATCAATACACTCAGGTGTTAGTAATGGGAATCAAAGGAAGAGATGAAGAAGATATAGTGCATTTTTTTATTTCACTAAATAAGAAGTTTGAATACAAAAGAAATTAAATATAGTACTCTGATGCAAGCATTATCTCATACTGAATAGGAGACAAATACTTCAATGCAAATCTATTGAAGGGACCTTCACATCTATAAACTGGGTGGGACTTCACCAACTACAGTGAGCTAGGGGGAGTCAATGGGAGTGACCTAAGGGACATAGTGAGCTATCCCTGACCCTTTGTAAAGGCAGTGAGCCTAGGTCAGAGTGTTGTGCCCGAACCTTTGTAATCCACAACTTGTAAAGATTAGTGGAATTTGGTATGACCGACAACTTGTCGGCGTATGATCCTTGGATGTAGCCCTTAGTGGTGAACCATGTAAAAATTGATGTTTCATATCTTTGCATGTGAATGTTTCATTGCTGATCATGTCCATCATACAAGCATAACAAGTTCCTACTGACGTGGGAACAAGATCAACAACTTTAAATAGAAAAAGTTGTCACCCTGATTCACCCCTCCCATCTCATGGTGTCTAGGGGTACTACAAAAACAGCACGTAGATGCTCTGCATTATCCCCCTTAAAGGTGGAGTACACAAGGATGTCATTGATGAAAACCACCACAAACTTGTCCAGGAACTCACAGAACTCAGTGTTTGTCAATCCAATTCACACAGTTTGAGAATTTTTTTATGTCGAACGACATTACAACGTACTCATAATGCCTATAATGTCAACAGAAAGCTGTCTTCAGGATATCCTCATCCTTCACACACATCTAATGATATCCTGACCGTAAGTCAATCTTTGAGAACAAACCTTCACCCATTAGTTGATAGAAAAAATCATCAATACATGGAAGAGGATTGTGATTCATCAATGTCACTTTTTTTAAGTGATGATAATCGCCACACAACTGCAAAATACCACAAGCCTTATTCACAAAAAAAATTGGTGCACCCCACAGTGACACACTCTTCTGAACAAAACTGCACTATAAGATACCATCAAGATGTATACGTACCTATAGTAAATCAGAAGGGTATATACTATATGGAGACATAGATATAGGATATACACCTGGTTAATGCTTGATCTCAAACTCGATATCTCTTCGAGGGGATAATGCTACAGTATCTTTTGGAATGTCATCTGGGTACTCTTCTACCATCTTAGGAAACTCCAACTGTTGATCCATATAAGAACTCAAAATCAGCTCATCCATCATGGATGATAAGGACACAATAGGCCTCTGACCCATCAGATGTTCTTTCTCACCAACAAACACCACTAGCTCCTCATCCACATTAAAGAAAACAACATGTCACCAGATGCACTCCACGATAGCCAACACCGAATAAAACCAATCCATGCTGAGGAAGAAATCATGTGGTTGTATTCATAAACATGTGAATTCTCCCCAAGAGCGGTGCTACCCCACCACAAGCTCACAATCTCTACAAGCTTTAAACAAGTCAGCTCGGCATCCAACTGGTCTAGTTAATGACAAGGGCACTGGAAGCCTCTCTTCCTCATGTACCAAAACACTGATATGGTTAGGTGATATGAAGGAGTGCTTCGCTCCTGAATGAAACAAAGAATACACCAAGGTAGAAAATAAGAAAAGGGAACCTCGAATGACATCTCTCTCTCTCCTGGAGATGGAAACTCTAAAGCATGAAGCTGACCACGACCTCATCCACTACCCCTCTAACCCTGATGATGACCACCACAACAGCCGTGCTCTACTCTCGGAGGACATGGAGTATCACGGGGCTATCCACTGCATACACCATCATCCCTCTGCTGATCAAAAGCAGGTGCAATTGGATGTTTCTGCCTCGGTTGGAACTTCCTCAACAGAGGAACCTGGAGCAGAACACCTAGAGAACGATGACTTCTCTAAAAGGTCGGGCACTATCTATACTGATGTCTCGTCCACTAAAAGGCAAACAAGAGATTGATCCCTTGGCATAGGCCTGAGAGCCTCCTCCCCCTGGTGAACCGATATTCAGAGGGCTGGGACCTACCCTCGGCCAAACATAAAGACTTTTTCCTTGAAAACAGTGAACCCTGGACCACAGCTCTGCTTCATGAGGAATCATGGAGACTCCCCTCTCGTGATGATTCAGTTCTTTCCAATGTCCTATCGAGAACTTCTTCTCTGGCCAATACCTCAGGATATGTATTCAGCATAAATTGGGTGACCTGACACTGGATATCTAGATACAAAGACTACTCGAAATGCCTTACCCTAGCCTACTCATCTGGAATCTGGTCTGAATAATATCGTAAAAGGTTCTTGAAATGAATTCCAAACTCTCTCACACCAAAGACCCCATATCAAAGGGTATGAATCTCCTAGTGAATGGATTCCTTTGCAGTCGATGAAAAAACATGACTCTAAACATGTCTCAGAACTCCCCCCATGATATCCTTGGCTCCTCACGATCCCCGTGGAAGAAGAACCACCACAGCCTCGTGGATCAATGCAGAATCTTCACAACCAAGGACACACAATGATCCTTCTGAGAATGGATTTTACTAAAGCCTGTATCAAACTCCTCCAACCAGTCACTCGTGACTACATCTAAAATAGAGTCCTCATAAGTCTGCAAACTCTGGCACTGAAACTCTTGTTGTGTCCTCCTATAAGTGTCTTTGTCGACAACCTCGACCCGACGGTGATCTGCTGGCATAGCTTGCTAAACATTTTTTATGAAATCCTAAGGAGGATGTTGACCTGAAGCAATGCATGACAAATAAAAAATAGTTAAAGTTCTTAAACCTATAATATAAAAGACTCAACATTAATTAATTAATTTTTTTCTTTTATTCATTTTAGGTTAATCTATACAATCGTCTACCTATTCAATCATAGGTACAATGAAGAATAATCCATGATCATTTCCTAGGTCTCTACCCTAAAACTAGTATCACCTCGTTTAGTAGCCATTGTAAACCTAATTTTGTACATCAGATCATAGGGTTCCATAAAGACCTATGTCTCAGGAGGAATCTAGTGTTTACATCACTTGATAAACATGACTGACACTATTTCCCTACCAACCCATGCAACCTCACCTGTGCCTAACAACAAACACCATCTTATCTCTCAACTAGACCTCTGATACCACTCTGTCATGACCCCTCCCAAAAATGTTTACACATCCTAGTCCGGAAATGTGAGAAGGGAGATAGTGACCCCACAAGTCCCACCTCGAGTAGGCCCCGAGTTGGAGACTAGAACTGAGGGTATAGTAAACACACATATTAGAGGCATTACCCTCTAAGATAACACTTGTGAATGATAGAGAATATAAAACACCAAAAAACTCCAACACATACAACAATATAAATGAAATCCCAAGTACACTTATATTATGTCATGCAAAAATAATACAACTGCTAGGGGAAAACTGCATGTACCCAAAAGAATGTAAATACGACAGAAACCATGAAGCCCAAATAACTCCTGCATCCCCAAGCTAGTAGAAACTCGTGTGATCTCCAACCTTCTCCATGTGACCTGAAAACAATTTAAATATACATAGGGAGATTATAATAGTATAATCAGTTGGATCCTCCCCAGAGCCTCTCATGCAAAAGTAATGAAAGCATGGTAAAGCACAGTGAACAATAAGTGAAACTCACTCATCACCTAAATAGGTATACTACATTCCTAGCCTCACCATGGATACTGTCACCAAGTATCAAATATAAGAGCATATCATAAAATAAATAACACCAAGGCTACCCCATTACTACTTCTCCACTAGTTTGATTCTTTTCCCCAACGTTGCACGTCCTAAGAATCTCTCTCAATAATGGTTTTCCCACAACAAACCATGTGAAGCACCACAACATACACCACATGGAACAAACCCACCACATCCACGTACGAAATGTAACCCGATGGTTTCTAGGAGCCATCACTGCTCGTATAATAAGTATCATTCATTGGGTATTTAACCTCAAGCCATTATAGCCCAGACACTGATCAAAGATCCTCAATCCATAATAGCCTATACACGTTGCACATATCGTAGTATATAGGAAACTATACCCAGAATGTATGTGTGCAAATAACCACAATCCATTACAACCCTCTACACCCATAAATGGGAAAAACTAACTATTATGCCTACCGGCACAAGTAACTACCAAGAGAATAGAGTAGGGCCAAATTGGGTAGTCATCCATCCCTCCTCCATCTAGAATGTTGGAGAAAACACACACCCCCTAGGTCTCAGAATACCCTAGGTGTCAGTTTCCCAAATTGATGAGGTGGAGTAGAAAATAGAAAAACAGAAAAGTACAAAATATATTATAGCTCACAACAACACTATGGGCATAATCTAGTCTTAGACACTACTGAACCTAATGTCTCTCAGACTCTCGACTTCCACTTCTATGACTAGGTATACTATAAGCACACAACCTTTAAAATATATCAATTAAATTTCTTCATTCCATTTTTATTAGTTTCAATTTATTTTAAATAATTATTTAAAAATTAATTAATAATTAACAATTCCACATTAAATTTCATTAGAATGACGCCCAATGTTTATTATTCCTTCAAATTAAAACCTCAGCAACGCGACCTAGAAATCTCCCACCCCATGGGTTAACATAATTTATTAAATTATTTAATTACATCATTACTTTCCCATATTCCCATGAATTCTAGAAAAAACATTCATAGCTACTAAACACAAGGGGAGAAACACAGTGAGTAGACAAACTACATGTTAATTCCTTGCCGCCTATTGTAAGAGCATAGACCAATCATCCCTCAAGAATCTAAACATTGAAAGCATGTGGAATACCCCATGAATATTCTCCCCTTTTGGAAGGAGGATATGCAAAAACAGCTGCCTTGAGCAGTGGGGAATATAAAGTATATAAACAACAAATAAGAATCAACAAGAATCCAAGCATTCCCATCCAACCCGTTTCATCACCCCTAGTGTCCTCCCTAACACCCAAATAAAAAAACTGATGCATCTCACCACTCTAGGAATCAACTGTTCCGAAAACCAGTAGGCCGATCACTACATCCATCCAGGCTCACATAACAACACAAGAAACTAGAGAACAAATTTCATATCTATTGGGATCATGGACCTTAAACAAGCATGATGGTAACTCAGAACCCTACAAAAGAAATATCTTTTATCAAACAACCAGTTCTTTAATCCATCTCGGATTAACCAATTTATTATTCATAGGTTCCAAGTTCAGGAAACCTAAATAGTAAGATATCACAAATAATTTAACATTCATACTACACCAATTTTATTAACATCAAATTACAACCTGAAGAACCAGATTTATTTACATGCTTCATTATCTTTATCTAAACAATTATCAATTAATTTCTACATTAAATTCATTACCAAATTCCATAAGGATTTTAATGAAAAACAAATAAATCATAGATATCACACTATCTTGAAAAACAAGACACATTAACATACGATTGATGTCAATTTATTTATCCAGGTCAAATATTTATTTTGTCAATTCTATTGTGATACATTGGGATATAAAATTCCTACTATATTGTTGCACATAAAAGAAAAGAAAAGCAATGAATCCCCTACCTCAAATTTTTTTTGATGTTATTTATATGAGAACGAGCCACAAAATAGGTCATGATATCCTCCCCCCATGAAAACTGTATCCACCCGAGGATGTAGAGACACCACCACACTGATCAACACCCAAAAAAAGTCCATTTGGAACATGGAGATAGAATTCCATAAAAGGTTATGGTTAAATAAGAGGAGATAAACCCAAAATAATAGAGATAGATCATACCTCATATCGAAGATTGATTGATACTACTTGGTTCCATCCAAACAGAGGGAAACCAATCCACGTAGGAAAGTTTTATTGCACAACTCCTATAGGATGGAATGAAAGGTCAAAGCATCTCACAGTTGAGGAAAATGATAAATAATTACAGAGGAAGATATCTCATCCCATTAGATGATTTATTAGAGAATCGGTTTAAGATATGCTGGATTTTCCATTAAAAGAGGATCACATTAAACCACGCAGTTTGACCAAGTAAAAACACCCAATGCCTTTGGAAAATTAATAAAGGTGTTATAGCCTATAAATCAGCCTTGTAGTCCTTAAAAGTGCCTTTAAATTCATTTTACGTCAAATGAAACATTAGAGGGGAAAACTATAGGAAGCTGGAATCACTATTCATGAACTCGAAATTTGGAAAAGAAAAAACAATGTTCATGAACCTCACCGTTATGTAAACACTGTTCATGAACCTCACTGTTAAAACCTCACCATTTGATCCTAGCCATTCAGGATACACTATTCATAAACCTCACCCTCGAAACCTCGTTGATGGAACCTCACCGTTCTGGAAACACTACACATGAACCTCACCGTTGAAACATCACTGTTGGAACCTCACCTTTTTGGAATCACTATTCATGAACATCACCATTGGAACCTCACCATTCTGGAAACACCATCCACGAATGTCACTGTTGGAAACTCACCGTTATATAAGCACTATTAAAAAGGCTCGCTGTTGAAACCTCACTGATGGAACCTCACTATTCTAGGAGCACTGTTCATGAACCTCACATTTGATACCTTACTATTGGAACCTCGCCATTCTAGAATTACTTTTCATGAACCTCACCATTGAAACCTCACTGTTGAAAATTCACTTTTCTTGAAACATTGTTCATGAACCTCACCGTTGAAACCTCACCATTAGATCCTCAACATTTTAGAACCAATTTTCATGAACTAAAAATTTGGCAATGATAATACCATTAAAACATCACCGTTCTAGAAACATTTTTGATGAACATGACATTTGGAAAAGGAAAGAGGTTATTGTTGGAACCTCACCATTCTAGAAACATTTTTCATGAACATTAAATTTGACAAAGGAAAGATGTTACCATTGGATCCTCACCATTCTAGAAACATTGTTCATGTACTTGAAATTTGGAAACAGAATTTGGTCCACGTTGGAACCTCACCATTCTAGAAACATTGTTCATGAAATCAATATTTGGAAAAGGAAAGAGGTTAGCGTTGGAACCTCACAATTCTTGAAACACTGTTCACATAATCCTACTGATGAATCTATTCATATAAGGCTGTCGTAGCACTGTTCACCTAAAGCTATCGTTGCACTGTTCACCTAAGGCTGCCATTGCACTATTCACCTATGGTTACCGTCATACTGTTCACAGAACTAGAAATTTGGAAAAGTGTTAGGGATACGCCCCCTTGACCTCACGAAACACCTCAGACCCCAGATTCTAACATTGTAATAGACCATAGAGGTCTGGTCCATTACATGGTTTCTACATTTTAGTATATTTTTGATGTATATGTAACCCTTATTATTTAAAATTGATTCTGTGTGATGTTTATTTGGGATGAATATTATTAATTTTTATGAACATACACAAGAATGTATAGATATATTTTACATTCAATATATTATTTTTTGTTGTGGTAATTATTTTTTTTGGGATGAGGTTTACAATATTATTTGAGATAATATAGTATTTGATGAATAAATATTCCGTTATTTTTTGGAATAATATATGACTTTATTTTTTATTTCATTGGTATTAAAGTAATTTTTTGAAAAAATTTGTATATTTTAGAGAATATATTACAAGGTTATATAAAATTTAAATATTTATGAGTCACCATGAAATAATTCAAAGAAGGATTGTGGGTTTTTTCAAAATAGTAATTTTGAAACACATAATCAATAATTATCGATTTCAATGACTTTATTTATTCCATGAATTCATCAAAAATTTATTCAATCAGTGATAAATTAATTACTTCAGAATCATAATAATACTAAAATATTACTATATAAATGAAATAATAATTTTCTACCATCCTTATCAACATTTAAAAATTGAAACGAACACTCATTCATACATCCAAACTACCACTTCTATGACCGATTTATTTCATTTTTCACCTCTACCACACATTATTTTTTATAACAATACATTTCAAGAATAAATATTATATTTAAGAAATAAATAATAATATTGTATGATAAATCAAGACCTAATGACTTCAATATAATTCATTAAAAAAATTAATGTGTGGCTAGCACATTAGTGCATACTACATTATCCCTGGAAGATAAGTATCATTTTCACAGCACCCCAAATGGAGAGTGAAAAAATATATTTAATGAATATGTAAAATTTTAATAAAATATTAATGATTATTTAATTATAATTTATTATTTAATGTAACTTATTTCTTATTTATAAATGATAATGTTCCTCGTGTCAATGTGTGGACTATAACCTAAATAGAAGAAATGTTTCATCATGCCTCACCACCATACATGATTTTTTATAAAATTTATTTTTTGAATATATAATAAGTTAAAGAATAATAAATATAATGAATCTATTTCAGAAAGGATCATAATAAATCAACATTCATTATATAGTAATATGGTTTCATTAGTACTTTACAAAAGAAATTGATCATTAATTTCATTTTCAAGATTCATAAAAAAACACTTGTGGAATGGTATTGGAACATTATAAATAATTAGAGAAAATATATTATAATACCATAAATCATATTTCAACGAATAAATTTGTATCAATGAATACAGTTCAATGTCTCTATTAAAAAAAATAGAGAAACTACAAAAATTACTAACATCTGATGACAATCATAAGCATTCGTTAACTCGAATATGGTTTGTGAGTGATGAAAATTGAATTATATAAATGGTAATAGATATCAACATATATTAAATAGTTTATTATGATAGTTATTTTTAATATGTATTAGGTTAACGAGATTTTGGGTAATTGAGTAGTTAAATTTCTGGTTTTTACATCTAAAACATTCATCTTAGAGACAGGTTTTTTATAGTCCTCCAATTATTATTTAATTGATGGATATACTTACTATGTGGAATATTTGGTCATTATTATCATATGTACTTGTTAGTTAATGTTATTTTTCAGGTTTTCACATTCAAATGGTAAGGATTTAACTTTTACCAATGTTGAAGTGGCTTCTCATCCGAATTTTTATTATTTTAGTCATATGACATATTCAGTAATTTTTTATATAGAGTGATGTATCTACTAACCAATAGAAGATTTTATAATAAATCAATGAATTTCAGAGGATTTATAAAAACTTATCTTGTTATATCTATCGTGGTATTTCCATTAAATTGATACTAATGATGAGATGAATTATTTTATGTTAAACATTATTTATTTTTGTTATAATGAATCTCATAGAGAATCATTCTTATAATAAGTTTTTCTTCCATAATTTTTTTTAATATCTGTTTCATTATATATATAACTAAGAAAAATTCAGTTTTTATTTCCATTATTCTTACACGTTGAATGACTTCATAATAAAATTTTTCATCGTTAATAAAAATTCACATATTCATTGATAAGACCTCTCACTTCTATGTCCTGGTTATTTTGTAACATCCCTACCAGGGTTCCACACAACAGTTCCCCAAGACGGTCAGAAAGATGCCCTCAAGAACACCTCCCTATACTCTAGAGGGTGCTCACTAGTAGAGAGGGTCTGGTACGTCAGTCATGGAGAGACTATAGAATCTTTATAATAGTAATTCACCAGTGGATAAAAAAACAATAACCAAGTTTATAATATTATTAATAACTAAAGGAAAACCAATGTCTGAATCCAACCAAACAGAAAATACAATACTCAATTGATAGGTAAAGCATGCTATGAAAATAAAAGTGAAATGTGTCTACAGTACAACTGATAGAAAAGGCCTAATGACTTTCAAGCAGTCCTCAAACCATGTCTGATTCCCTCAAAAATTATACATCCCCAAAATAGTAATCTATATTAGCTCATTTCCAATATACTATCAAATAACAACAAAGTATACTCATGTTTCAATCAGGAATCCCGAATAGGGTGTTAGTACAAGATATTAGCCACTGATAACAGTGTCTAAACAATTCCAATCAAATGATACTATATGTATTTCTATAAATTAATAAGTAAAATGGGTAAATAAATTGTTATCACATTATCAATTATTGTTTATTTAACTACATCAACTTTCATGGTTCTCAAGGAGACTCGTACCTCAAAACTGACTTTGCCTCATGATGGAGCATGAAGTGTTCCCTTGGTTATACCATAACATAATACCTACATTGATTCATGTAGGATCATGAAGTATTCAATGGATTATCTTATCTGAATACCTGATTTGACTCATGTTGGCGTTCAAATATACTCATGTGAGGCCATTACTCATAGTAATCATATTACTATTCTTAATTCACAATTTTTATGACCATGTTAGCATCCTTTAAATATAAGTTGAATTAACATGTTACATTTAACACATTTCACATTTGGATGACCAATTTACCACAATTTAATTCATTCCAAATGACCATGTTACAATTTTCAAGTCACTACATTTGGATAGCCAATGTACCAACCTCTATTTTATGTGAAATGTAAGTGTTACCATTAAAACATCACACATTTAAATGACCATGTTACCACCCTTTAATTCATTCTTAATGACCATGTTAACATTTTCACATCATACATTATTAATTCATCAATTAATAATTCATCATCAACCCATTACAAATTTAAAAACTAGATAAACAAATAAAATCAATTATTTTACTCACCTATTAACTAAACTAATAAAATACATTAATTAATTACTCAATTAATTAATTATTCAACAGAAAAAATATTTGTTAATTAATTATTTACAATTAACTATCCAATTAAACTCTCAAAATTTCATAATTAATCTGACAATTAATTATTTAAATAAAACATCAAAGCACATAATTAATAGACAATCAATTATCTCAACATATATAAATAATTAACTAATAAATAATTCCCGAATTAATTATCTCAGACACAACTAATGAAAGGTCTCAAATATGATATCAAAAAATCTTAAACAGTTTCCACAAATCAATTATCTATTTGGACATCCCCTTAGTCCTATGATTAAATCAAAAATTAATCATCTATATCACCAATATTTCAAAAGTTCAATTTCACATTCCTAATTAGCCCAGTTTAGGAATAAAAATTACTATGTGATACTATAAAATCCTTAATCTCACATGAACATATCAAATTCACAACTCTGGGAGTTCAATTTAGACCACCTACCTTAGTTTGTTGATGGAAGTTTTTCAAATGGATGTCCCCAAAATCCTAGTGGCACAATGACGTCGATGAAGATGCAGATCTATATCCCTAATACCAAAATGATGATCAAATGAATCAAGATCATTAAAATCTATATCTCGATTCACAAACCAAGATAAAGAGCACAATTGACAGTTTTAGATCCATAGAAATTGTATAGATCTTTAATGAAAAGATCAAGTATTGTATGAGGGAATAACGAGATAATCATGAAGATGAAATACTCCTAAATGGACAATAATTGATCTTCAATATAATATTTTGATCTCAAATAATAGTTTTCTAAATTCCTTCAAATCCCTTTCTAAATATTCAAGCTCACCTAAAATCATCAAATCCTGATCCCTGGTCGAAAATGAGGTGTATTGATGTTTTGGGTGATTTTAATACCATTTTATTTAAAAACATGTTCAATGTGCACAATTTCACCTTTAATGGGCACATGGTTATGGATTCTATGCATAACCATGTGGACCGCACTGTCTAGGTTCGCATGGTTTGCACGGTTTTCACGATTACCTGGGTTTGGGCGCATGGTTTTTCAAACCATGCACAAACTGTGAATTACCCTCTATACATATATTTTTCATAAAACATCACCCAAAAACACATCAAACCACAACCTCAGAGTAATGGTACTTAAAAAAAGTACATTAAAAACATGACCAATATGACTCTAAAATGGTTGGGATTGTAGAATCTCCCCACCTTATAACAACTCATCCATGTACTTCACTCCCAAACATCCCCAATATTTTGATCCAATAATATTGTGCCATTGGGCCCTTATATCATCGTCTTATTATGAAGTGTCTTCTTGCACATGTCAATGTTACCATAACCCAAGAAATATCGACATGGACTTCCCCCTAAACATTTCATCACTACGATCCATCACAGGTATCTGATGCTCCACAAAGGATGCATCTATCTCATGGGTAACATAATCCACATAGATCACATGATATGGATTTGGGTTATATCATCATAGTAATGATACATGGAATACATCATACATAGAACAATATTTTTATGGAAGAGCCAATTGATATTCCATCTTCCCGATTCTTTCTACTACCTCAAACGGTCCCACAATCATGGGCAATAACGTACCCTTCCTATGTATCCTATGGTGACCCAACCTAGAAGACACATGAAGGAATACACAATCACATTTCGTAAAATATAGGGGTCATCTCTGTATATCAGCACTTGACTTATACACACACTAAGCTATAGCCATATGGTTTCAATTCAAATGCACAGGCTCTGGTGACTCCTACAAGAGACTCAGTCCCGAAAAATCAAACTCACCTGCATCTAACCATCATAGAAGTTATCTGCATGGCCTACCAAAATGTTCCTCATATGGATCAATCTTAATAGCTTCCTGATAACCATTGTAATACGCGAACTCGCCAAAATCCTAGTGCTTCTCCCAATAAACACTGATGTCATGAACACATTCTCAGAACATATCCCTTTCCACATGTATGGTACACACAGAATTCCAATATATATATGGGTGGAAAGTGGTAGAAAACAAAACATGTGTTCCAAGAAACTTCTACAATCCCTTCTAGATCTAGGAAGTAGTGTGTGATTAGTGATCTGAATCTTTTGTCCATGGAACCCCGTGCATAAGAACTGTCTCTCGAAAGTATAGCTCCCCCAACAACTCTACTATGATTGTTTCACTAAAAGGTATGAAATTTTATACCTTCGTCATTCATTCCATAATTATCCAAATAGAATCATGCTTCCTAAGATTCTTTTGAATACCAAACAAAAAATTTATATTCACGTCATCCAACTTCTATTTCGGAATAGGCAACAATTGCAACAGAACTTTGGTTCATTGATGCTCAGCCTTCACCTAATGACAGGTTAAATATGACTTCATGAACCCTGCCATTTCCATATTCATTCCTAGCCACCAAAACATCTGTCGTAGATCATGGTACATTTTTTGTCACATCATGGTTTGCTTCCCACTTTGAGGAATGAAATTCCTGCATGAGCTCCTCTCGTAAGCTAGTAGGTAAAACCAACCATTTTTAACAAAGATGAACACATCATCATCTTTCAACTATCCTGAAGGTGTCTCCCTACCATCGAGGATTTTTATCAAATCTAAACACTCAATATCTTCATTCTATTTATCCTAGATCCTTCACAATAGTGTATAATCAACTACTACTCAAACTATAGAAATCTTCTCCTCACTCCCCTGAACCGCCCCATGAATTTCAGCCATCAAGTCCCTTATCTTCCACTCTGCACTTGAATCATTTACCTACCATGTCTGAGTTTTCATTCTCAAGGCATCCACCACAAGATTCCCATTCTCAGGTGTATATTTCAACACAAAATCACAAGACTACATATACTCTCTCCAGACTTACTACTGATGATTCAAATCACACTGTGAAAATATGTATATCAAGATTTTGTGATTCATAAAAACTGTAAAATTTTCACACAAAATATTATGTCTCTAACACTTAAGAGCCTAAACCACAACTTCCTACTCAAGGTCATATATAGTCTAATTCAGATCATGTGGCCTCAACTACTGAGACCAATACCAAATGACTCAACCCCCCTTTATCAACACTTCTCATAATCTGATACTAGTAGCTTCACAATGCACCAAGTACTCCTCACCCCACTCAGGTGTGACCAAAATCGGTGTCGATGTTATGTGGTTCTTCAACCATGGAAATTTATTCTTGCAATCTTCAGTCCCCATAAACAATATCCATTTCTTGGTCAAGTCTGTCAGAGGCATTTCCAATATAGAAAAGTCTTAAATGAACCTAATTTAATACCCATACAATCCCAAAAACATTTGATATCGAAAAAATTATTGGGATACTCCCAAGACACCGCTGCTCGAGCCTTTTATGACTCCACATACACACCTTATTCATTGATGACATGACCTTGAATGTGTAAACGGTCAATCCAAAAGTGACACTTAGTTATCATGGTGTATAACCGATTCTCTATCATAGTTCTTATGATTATGTAAATATGTTGGGCATAATTGTCAAAAGTCTTGATGTAGATGAAGATGTCGTCCACAAACACCACCATAAACTGATCCAGGTAAATATGAAGGATCATGTTCGTCAAGGCCATAGACACAGCTAGGGAATTTGTCAACCCAAATGGCCTTATGAAAAACTCATAATGTATATACCTAATTCAAAAATCCTTCCTTGGTATATCAAAATTTTAAACTATCAACTAATGATAACCTGATATCAAATTGATCTTTGAGAACACACAAGCTCCCTTCCATTGGTCAAACAAATCATTGATATGTAGTAGTAGATATCAATTCATCATAGTATTTTTGTTCATCTTTAGAAAGTTGACACTCAAACAGAATCTCCTATATTCTTTATTTGCAAACATCATAGGTTATCTCCAAGGCAATGTACTTGGACAGAAAAAAACACATACCCTCCAACTCCTCCAACTTGTTCTCTTGATACTCAAAGAGTGTAATTATATAAGGTTGAATATATACTGGATCATCCCTCAACATGATGTAAATAATGAATTCCACATCTCTCTTAGGTTGAATACATGTGAATTCTACCAGAATCCATTCTCAAATAGTCCTAAAACTGACCGAATGATGTTTTTCTGACCACCCCCATCATTCAGCAATAAACTAGCAACATGGGTTGTGAGCTCTCCATGTTTCATTGTAATTAGCCTTGCTCAGCATTCCAAGATATCCCACTCTCCAATATGATCATAATGGTCAACCTTAGGAGACACAATGGTCACTATAATTCGATAACAATCGATGTGGGATCTGTATGCAAGTAACCAGCCTATACCCATAATTAGGTTGAAGACTATCATAACAGGGACTTAGATATCCCAAATAAAATGATACTCCCCAATATGTAGTGAACATTCATTTCATAGATTGAAATATTTAGATAGTGTTCCCAATAATGTATCCATATTCATTACACCTCTCACATACTCCACCCCTTGGGTAAAACCATTAACAAATTATGATGATATAAAGTAATGAGAGGCACCAGTAACAAACATGGCACTAGATAAAGTATATGCTACTAGAATAGTACATCTCACTATTGAAATCCCATCCTCACTCTCCATAAGTGTAGAATCTGTTGTGAGAAATTGTCTTACCCCTCTTTCTTGTGACGTTGTCTGACTCCCAAGAGTATCACCACTATACTGATACGAGTGCTCCTGACCTGAAGCACCGCATCCACTACCTCAACCACCTCTTCTATAATAACTCCAACAGCCAAATCTCTATGGTGTAGATGACCCGAATCCCACACACTAACTATGCGCAGCTGCTCCCTCAACACCTGCATGTCACTGCATCCTACAGAACCTATGTAGGTGCCCCGCGTGGCGGTATGTCTGAAACTCTACGTATGGTCATGAATAGTTTCAATGATAGGGTCCCTATCAACCACAATGATGCCAGATCGCCCCAGTAAGGTCCTATCCAACTGACCCTCCTGTTTGATTACTCTATTTCCCAGTTCCATGGGTATTGGTGTCATAATGGAACTTCATTATATTGAAAGTTAACCCTCATTATATTCCTATAACATCGACGTTCCCTATACCTGGTGTAACACCCCAAGCATCCACGGTATGTTTCCCTTTTAATAATGCAATCTCTTGCATTGTATGCAACTTCGAGATTCTAACACACCACAACCAATCAAACTTGCCGTTATGAATAGTAATACCTACTTTTTGAAATTTTATAAATTTTATCTATCAAAATGCACTTCATTTTTGGATTTGTTATATCTAAATTATCTTAGGATGAAATTTTGGTACTTTTCGGATAACATTCATATTTTGACGAATAGTGAAAATTACTAAATTTTAATTAAAAACTACTTTTTTAATCAAAATAATTAATAGTGATACCTTATGAATGTGAGTGGTTTTAAATTATATTTAGAATATATTTTTACCATTTAATAAAATTTTGGTCATTGGACGTAATTTCACAATTAAACTAGACATAAACAAGTGTCAATCTTTTTATAGTTATTATCTCTTAAAAACACGCTATTTGTTTTGACAACGGAAATTATTTTTTAAATTAATTAATGCAACTGATATGTATTGAATTTGGTAAAATAGGAATCATTTTTGAATTCATAATATCAAATATAGCTTAGGCCTAATTTTTAGTATTTTTCTGGAAACATTCAATTTTTGATGAATAATGAAAAACACTGAGTTATATTTTAAAACTGAATTTTTATTTAAATCTTTATTTAATTTATTTAAATTTATTTAAGGTAAAAATAGATAAATAAAACCTATATAAGTTCAATATAATTCGTTGGAGTTAGTTTAGCATAATTTTAGAGATATAAAAATGTTATTGAACTTTTCACCATCTTTTACTCACCTCCTAGGAGAATTTGAAAATTCACATAAAACTTAATTTTACCACTTTTGTGAGTGGAATTTCTAAAATCTGAGAGACACGGATAATATCAAGGAGTAAAATGTGGTTCAATGAGATGAAAATTATTTTTTTTAATAGTAACTTTTTACTTTTATTTACCACAGTTAAAAATAAATAGGGTAATTAAGGGTAAAAATGATATTAATATTACCCTAACACATGACCTAATTCTATTGGACATGTGTATCTCGACCAAAAACAACATTAAGAATAAAATATTATCATTTACTCCCACTTTAATTAGATTATGACATTTATTATTATATAATTCGAAGAAGAGTTAAAAGAGTTAAAATCAATGATCATTTACTAAAACATTTTTAATATAGGGATATACATAAGATAAATTAGATTGTAAATATTAATTATAAATATAAATATATTTCCTACATAATGGTATTTTATTTATAATTTTTAGACATTAAATAATATAATTTATTTATGACACAACAGTGATGAAGTAATTAACTAATTATTGAAATATTTAAATAATTGATATTATAAATATCAAAATAAATGTAATTTGTGACTTTTTATGAATTCCAATAATTTTCTAGGTTAATATGACATATTATAATTGGTTATATAAATTTTTTTCGAGGAAATAATTCTGTTATGAAATTATCAAATACAAAATACCCAATAGTGTCAAAATTGACATAAAAGAGTTTTTTTAAAAAAAAATTATATTATTAATTGATATTCTATCCCTAAAAATACATGGTTCATCCCAGAGACTTATATCATGATATGTGTATCATTAATGGAACAGAAGTGGTTTGGTTGGATGTATATAGTATGTTTATTAAATATATAATATAAAAATACAAAGTGACATGGTAAGTGTCAAACTAAATAACTAGGAGTTAAAAATAAACGATAAGCTTAATATAATGACCCAAACCTGTCTAAATTCTATTGGTTGAGTGGTTTTAGACCTATCCCAACCTTAAACTTTAAATAATCCATTTTTCAGCCATTATAAAACGAATATGAAATTATTATAAAATAGTATTTCTACCTTTTCCAAAGGTGCCCCTCACCACTCTTATAAAAGGGCACTCCCCCTTCTCACTAATTCAGACACTCAAAGCCTTTTGGATCGGAAAAACCCTACCCAAATACTCTCTCAACTTCCCTCACTTCAACTTAGAGGCCTTAGTTTGATCATAAATCCATCCTAAGGAGCCCTTTTGATCAAATCAAAAGGAAGAACCCGAAGAAGAGGTAATGTTTTCACCACCCTCTTTCAAGTTCCTATCTTCTTCAACTACTTATTTCTTTGTTATCTCTATTATAAAATAACAACTCAAGTATCGTAAATATACTATGATGTTATAATAAATATGGTAAAACCATATTCAGTATACTCTCCATCCTTTAAATGACATGTCACCATACGTGCATACGTATGGCTTATCATCTCCACGTCGTTGTGTAATTGTCATTAAATAAATTATTATTTGGATGGATATAATAATGATGTGTAATTCATGTAAATAATAAATATAACATGATAATTATTCTTTCTATATGATATAATATCCAATTATATATTAGTTTAATATCAAAAGAATGATATTTTCGCTCGTGCGTATGTACGTACTACCGTCTCCACGAATGCGATGAGATTCATTCCCCATAATATCCATTTGAGTCTAATTCTCATTTAATGATTAAAAATAATTTTTAAGGAATTGATATCATTCGGTATATGAATAATATACAACCTATATATAACAAACACGGCTTACATAACAAATAATACAACAGAAATCATGTATGTTAACACCCGAAAATGACGATAATACTAAGATATTATTAACAAATAAATGTTAAAAGATCATATATGATATCATATTAACGTAAATGATTATTTTATTATTCAATAAAAATTATTTAACCATTATATAGGAGGTTAACCTACGGTCGACCAAGGAAAAAGTTCATAGTAAGGGGTTTCTTATCTCACTCTTAATTTCTTGAGAATTCCATAGTTCACTACTTATTTATTTCATGTGGTGTATGTGAAATTCCCATTATTGTATTAATTGTGTAATATACTTTAATTTATGGGTATTTACATCATTATTATATAATAATTATTTCATGGGTGTATGTTTCATAAGTTACCCATTCGATAAGGGAATTAGAAATTTCAATTTGCACTCATTCGGCTTTAGGCATTGTTCATTGATTATTTTACTTCCAAATTATGTGTGGAATCACTATTCATGTGATTATGTCATAATTTCCACTCCCCTTTCTATGGATATAGTTTTTATACACATAATCACTCCATTGATACATTCTCAAGTCATCCGTATGAACTTTACAAGAGTAATTCGAACTCCATCCCCATTTGTGGAGTTAAATATCCAATTCATTGGTGTTGTTTTTACAAGAAAATATGTGAATGTAATATGATTGATTTACACTAAATATCCAATAATATTGAGTGTATTTATATTTTTGACACATAATTATGTTTTTGATTTATCTTTAACCTAGGGATATGGTCTTTATAATTTAATTCATCTAAATTTACATTCCATTGAGACTTCTTTGTTGTTATACACCAAATCACTTTTATATGGTGTATATAATGTACTTTGACATAATATATCATGAATCCCGTTATTCTCATGAAATTATAAAGTTTTTATTACCTCAATTATTTGTATTCAAGTATCTTTATTTTGGTTAGGAACTCTAACTAAAATATCATTTTAAATGTTTTAAAGATTTATTATTATAAATCTTTCTCATTAATTTCCATGTTTTAAAAATGTTTTTAAGGATTTATATATATGGACAATAATGTTTTAAAATTAAAATTCCTTTTAAATGTTTCAAAGTGGTATGGGACACGTTGATTAAAAAAATCTATTTTAAATGGATTCTTGATAAATAGTGTGAATTTAAATGTTTTCAAGAAAAGGGGGATATTTCTCCCAATAGTTTGATGATTATTTTAATCTATGTCAATATCCTTCATTGTTCTAAATTGAGGTTAGTCTGATACAATAAAATCTTCCATATTGTATCGAATGAGTCATGTTTGACTATGGATGTGCTATTTTTATACCATTCATGGTTTGTGGTTAAAAGTATTGAAATTCTGTATGCTAGTTTTAATACAAATGTTTATGTTATGTTTCAAACTTTTCATATGTGAAATGAATTGGACTCAGTAAGTGACGGGTGGAGCCTGCAATAGCTCCTCGATTAATCGGTAGGTCTCATGAAACAAATTAGTGTCTTGGAATGAGGCCATGACAAAATCTTATTTTTAGTCTTGGAACGTGGCCTTGGCTACATGGTTATGATAGTCTGGCATTATGCATTTCATCATTATGAAAGTGGTTATTAATATTTTCATGTGATTATTCGACTAGTAGAATATCCATGTGAATAAGTAAATGACATTATTTCATTTTATCCTTGCCATATTATGCTGAAGTTCAAGTTTAAAAGTCTTTTGTTTTAGTTATACATTGACTTAAATTTGAATGTTTATTTATGAAATTTTCCGCTATATTGTTATCCTTACTGAGTTTCTGAGCTCACCCATTTCAATGTTTTATTTTTCCCAGGATGTGAAGAAGTATTTTATGAATGACATGAAGGGATAGTATGAAGGTATATGAATACAATATGTTGTTGTAGTTTTTCACTTATTGATGTAATGTAAACATTATGAATATATCTATTGCTTCCAAGGCTACTAAACTAATCAATCTTTCGAGACTTGATATTTTTCTATCATGAAAATGATATCTACTAATGCACTGACTCTGGCCAACTGGGGTCGTGGCGTTACAGTTGGTATCAGAGGATGTTTAGTACAAACATTGGGAGATAGATTTAGCTAAAATCTGATTAGAGCACATATCCCTAAGATAGACTTTGAGGATTATTATTGAAGAACTTACTATAATTTTTTTATTGTAGATATTTTGTGAGTTTTCCGAAAAATACATCCCTGTCTAGATATGATCAGGTAGAGGTGGCTCCGGCACATATGTACCTAGGGGTAAAATGCGAAAGCACCGCTTTGAGCTAGACTCGAACGGGAACTGGTGGACGACAACAGGCATTGTTGCACTCTTGGTTACAACACTCCTGGGGGATATGCTTAGGATAATTTACATTTTCTTTACAAACCTAATTGAAGTATTATATATAAGATGAGAGTAAATGAACTGGGTTAATACTAATGTGTTTCAAATTGAGAATATGGTGACATGTTAATCTCTAAATGATTTTATGACTACTGGTACTCACTCAATGCTTTCTGGTTTTTGTCAATGGCTTGATTCCAAGGAAGTCATAGTGACTTTGAGAATGATGTACAAGGTGGGAACGATGGTGGTAATGAGAAACAAAATGGAATTTTGATAGGCGTAAAAGATATCGTCTTCATGACAATTCAATTTTCAAAAAATATGATCAACAATATATATATATATTATCCAATTCCCGGACACAAAAAAGAAGAGAAAGGTGATGAATGATAAGAGCTCCAGTAGTGGAGACCATGGAGAAAGGAATCCTCAATTTCTATCATGCAAGAAATGTGGAAGGAGACACTGAGGAAAGTGTCTCAATGGGACAAAGAAATGCTTTTTTTGTGGGAAGGAAGGACATAATGCGAATAATTGTCGAAGAAAAAAGAAGAGTATTATGGATGAAGATAAAAATGGTCCCAAGAATCCATTTACAATCATTTTTAATAAATGTAGGGGACCTGGCCATTACCCAAGTGAATGCCCTATTATATAGGATATTTGATTGGTCAAAGAAGAAGCTATGTGGAAATAAATAGTTGGATAAAAGTTTAAAAAGTATTAGTTCTCCATGTTGATGGGTTTACTTTGGAATAATTTTCTCTTGAATTTTTAACCCTCTAGTTTTCCATGTGATAATGATATTTGAGGAAAA
Organism: Viscum album; assembly: GCA_963277665.1. Taxonomy (NCBI): domain Eukaryota; kingdom Viridiplantae; phylum Streptophyta; class Magnoliopsida; order Santalales; family Viscaceae; genus Viscum; species Viscum album. The sequence continues at coordinate 477,479,952 of OY728128.1, forward strand.
ATTATCTTTTCTCTTGTGGATATAGTTATAAGTAACCATTTTGTTTTATATGATCATTGGGTTTGAGGCAATTATATGTTATTATAAATTGGGATGAAAATGAAATGTATGAGATTACATTTGTGGTTAAATTATGATATAGTTATTTTGAGGAATTTATCTCATTTTGGTAATGTTATAAAATATAGTTTTTTGAAAAAGGACAACACGCAGACCGTGTGACAACCCATCGCGTCGGACAAAGCTGTGGGAATCGAACCCACAACCAAAGTGCGATTGGGATTTATTGCCTTCCACTGGACTACGTGAAGTCCCTGGTTAGTGTGACTATTTTTTTAGTTAAATTATTTAATTTATCAATAATAATTTGATTTTGGATCTTATGTCTTATCAAATGAATACCATTAGTATAGGAAAATGATTTGGTGATTAAGTGATAAATGTTTTTTTGGAATTTGTTCGCTTTGTTGTGAACAATATATACCTAAGGAAAATAGAATAGTATGGGATTTTATTTGAGGAGTAATGGTCGATTTTTATCTATTTTTTTATTGTGGATTTATAGTGATTTGGTTTATTTATGGAAATGATTAACCTATAATAGAGAATATTTTATTAGGTTAATTACTTTTAGGTTTGTGACTTTAAGAGTAATTGATGTCATTTGGAGATACAATTTTACATGGAAGACTACATTCTTATAAGTTTTGGGTTTCAATATTAGTTTGGATTATATTAAAGGAATTTAAGGACAATTGATTGTTGAATGGTATTTATTTAACTTTGGGGTATTGTTGGTTTAATTTTAGAAATTAAGATTAGTTTTTTTTCTCTAATGAAATATACATTTGGGGGATCATCAGATATTATAATAACCATTTGTGTTTTGATAAATCTCTAAAGGAAAGGTAAATATATAGTTTATCCTACGTGGATCATGTATTTCTATAGAAGTTTATTCTAGCTCTTTCATTGTTACCAAGTCTTCTTGAATACTCATTGTTCAAAAAATGAGTTTGTGGTAAAAAATTATTATAGAACAAAACTGTACGTAAAAAGTAAGTATATCTCTTTATGTTCTTAGTTAATATCATAAATGAATTCCTCGTCCTTATATAATGTAACTTAAAACAAAAAATGTTGTTCGTTTACTTTTCCTAATGGGAGACTAATGACCATTTGTCCCAACAAAAGTTTGTGGTTTTCTTGTTGTTAACATTCTCCTGATCATGTTTTCTATCCCTCTCCATCAGAACATTACACATTTCTTATCGTCCATATCCATGTTTTCTTACATGGAATCCTAGTATGGGTTATCTTTGGTGACCTTTATACCTCTATTCCTTTTTTTTAAAGTGATTCTTTTATTGACTCTTTTTCCAATGTGAGACTTTCCAATATATTCTCAATCCCAATTTTAAAAAAATTATGAGGATGAAATTTATTGAAGGAGGGGAGAAGGTAACACCCCAAACTTCCACGGTATGTTTCCCTTTGAATAATTCAATGGCTTGCATTGTACGCAACTTCAAGTTTCTAACACACCACAACTAATCATACTAGCCGTTATGAATAGTAATACCTACTTTTTGAAATTTTATAAATTTTATCTTTCACAATGGACTTCATTTTTGGATTCTTAATATCGAAATTAGCTTAGGGTGAAATTTTGGTACTTTTCGGATAACTTTCATTTTTTGATGAATAGTTATAATTACTAAATTTTAATAAAAAATAACTTTTTTAATCAAAATAATTAATAGTGATAAATTATGAATTTGAGTGGTTTTAAAGTATATTTAGAATATATTTTTACAATTTAATACAATGTTGGTCATTGGATGTAATTTCACATTTAAACCAGATATAAACAAGTGTCAATCTTTTGATAGTTATTATCTCTTAAAAACAAGCAATTTTTTGACAATGTGAATTAATTTTTAAAATAATTAATGCAACTGATATGTTTTGAATTTGGTAAAATATACATCGTTTATGAATTCATAATATCAAATATATCTTAGGCCTAATTTTTTGTATTTTTCTAGAAACATTCATTTTTTGATGAATAGTGAAAAAATATTGAGTTATAGATTAAAACTGAATTTTTATTTAAATAATTATTTATTTTATTTAAATTAATTAAGTTCAAAATAGACACATAATACCTGTATAATTTCAATATAATTCGTTGGAGTTATATTAGAATAATTTTAGTTATATAAAAATTTTATTGAACTTTTCACCGTCTTTTACCCACCTCCTAGGATAATTTGAAAATTCACATAAAACATAATTTTACCCCTTCTGTGAGTGGAATTTCGAAAATCCGAGAGACACGGTTAATATCAAGGAGTAAAATTTGGTTCAATGTGATGAGAATAATTTTTGGTGAATAGTAAATTTTTACTTTTATTTACCACGGTTAAAAGTAAATATGGTAAATAAGTGTAAAATGATATTAATATTACCCTAAAACAAGTCCTAATTCTATTTTACAAGTGTATCTCGACCAAAAATAACCATAGGAATAAAATATTATCATTTAGGTCCACTTGGATTAGATTAGGACATTTATAATTATTTAATTCAAAGAAGAGTTTAAAGAGTTAAAATCAATGTTTATTTACTAAAAAATGTTTAATATAGGGTTATACATTAGATAAATTCGATTGTAAATATTAATTAGAAAGATAAATATATTTACTACATAATTTTATTATATTTATAATTTTTAGACCTTAAATAATATAATTTATTTATGACCCAATAGTGATTCAATAATTACCTAAATATTGAAATATCAAATTAATTGATATTATAAATATCAAAATAAATGTAATTTGAGACTTTTTATGAATTCCACAAATTTTATAGGTTAATATGGCTTATTAGGATTGTTTATATAAATTATTTTTGAAGTAATATTGCTGTTATAAAATTATAAAAAACAAAATACCCAATAGTGTCAAAATTGACATAGAAGAGTTTTTAAAAAATTATTATATTATTAATTTATATTCATTCCTAAAAACCTAAGGATCGTCCAAGGGACATATATCATGATAGGTGTATCATTAATGGACCACTTGGGGGTCGGTTGGATGTATATAGTATGTTAATTAACTATATAATATAAAAATATAAAGTGATTTGGTAAGTGTCAAACTAATTATCTAAGAGTTAAAACTTAAATATAAGGTTAATATAATGAACCAAAACTGTCTAAATTATATTGGATGAGTGGTTTTAGACCTATCAACACATTACCATTTAAACAATACACTTTGTAGCCATTAGAAACCGAATATGAATTTATTATAAAATAGTATTTCTAGCTTTTCCAAAGGTGCCCCTCACCCCTCTTATAAAAGGGAAATCCCCCTTATCACTAATTCACACATTAAAATCCTTTAGGATCGGCCAAACCCTACCCAGATACTCTCTCAACTTCCCTCACTTCACCCTAGAGGCCTTAGTTTGATTTGAAATCCATCCTAAGGAGCTCTTTTGATCAAATCAAAAGGAAGAACCCGGAGAAAGGTAATGTTTTCACCACCCTATTTCAAGTTCCTTTCTTGTTCAACATCTTATTTCATTGTTATTTCTATTCTAAAATAATAACTCCAGTATCATCTATATAATGTGATTTTATTATAAATATGTTACAACCATATTCATTATTTTATCTGTCCTTTGAATGACATGTCACCATACGTGCGTACGTACGGCTTACCGTCTCCACGTCGTGGTGTAATTATCATTCAATAAATTATTATTTGGATGGGTATAATAATGATGTGTAATTCTTGTAAATAATAAATATAACATGATAATTATTCTTTCTATATGATATACCATCCAATTATATATTATTTTAATATCAAAATAATGATATTGTTGCTCGTGCGTACGTACGGACTACCTTCTCCACGAAGGCGATGAGATTCATTCGCCATCATATCCATTTGAGTCTGAATCTCATTTAATGATTAAAAACAATGTTTAATGAATTGATATCATTATATATATGAAAAATATACAACCTATCCATAACAAACACGACTTACGTAACAAAGAATATAAAGGAAAACGAGTAAGTTAACACCCGAAATGACGATAATACTAAGATATTATTAACAAATCATTGTTAAAAGATCATATATAATATCATATTTATGTAAATGATTTTTTTATAATTAAATAAAAATTATTTCACCATTATAAAAGAGGTTATCCTACCTTCAACCATGGAAAAAGTACAAAGTAAGGGTTTTCTTATATCACTTTTAATTTTGTGAAAATTCCATTGTTCACCACATATTTATTGCATGTGGTGTATGTGTACTACCCATGATTGTATTCATTGTGTAATATACTTTAATTTATGGGTATTTATATCATCATTGTATGATCCTTATTTCATTGGTGTATGGTTTGTAAGTTACTTAATCGATAAGGGAATTTGAAATTTCAATTTGCACTCATTTGGCTTTAGGCATACTTCCTTGATTATTTTACTCCAAGATTATGTGTGGAATCAGTATCATTTTATTATGTCATAATTTCAACTGCACATTATGTGGATATAATTTTGATACACATAATCACTCCATTGATAAATTCTCAAGTCATTGGTATGAACTTGATAAGAGTAATTTTAACTCAATATCGATTTGTTGAGTTAAATATCCAATTCATTTGTGTTGTTTTTACAAGAATATGTGTGAATGTAATCTGATTAATTTACAGTAAATATCCAATCATATTGAGTGTATTTATATATTTCACACATAATTATGTCTTTGATTTATCCTTAACCAATGGATATTGTATTTATAAGAGAATTCATCTCAAATTACATTCCATTGAGACTTCTTTGTTGTTATACACCAAATCACTTTTATATGTTGTATAAAATGTACATTGACATTGTATATAATGAATCCCTTTATTCTCATAATATTATAAAGTTTTGATTACCTCAATTATTTGTATTCACGTGTCTTTATTTTGGTTTGGAACTATAACTAAAATATCATTTTAAATGATTTAATGATTTATTATTCTAAATGTTTCTCATTAATGTCCATGATTTAAAAATGTTTTTAAGGGTTTATATATATGGACATTATTTTTTTAAAATAAAAATTCCATTTAAAAGTTTCAAAGTGTTATGGGACACTTTGATTCAAAAAAATCTATTGTAAATTGATTCTTGACAAATAGTGTGAATTTTAAATGTTTTCAAGAAAAGCGGGATATTTCACTCAATAGTTTGATGATTATTTTAATCTATGGTAGTATCATTCATTATTCACAATTGTGGTTAATCTGATACAATACAACCTTCCATATTGTATCGAATGAGTTATGTTTGACTGTGCATGTGCTATTTTTATACCATTCATGGTTTGTGGTTAAAAGTATTGACATTATTTATGCTAGTTTTAATACGAATGTTTATGTTTTGTTTCAAACTTTTCATATGAGGAATGCATTGGACTTAGTTTGTGAAAGGTGGAGCCCGCTATAGCTCCTCAATGCATCGATAGTTCTCATGAGACAAACTAGTGTCTTGGCACGAGGCCTTGGCAAAATCGTATTTGTAGTAATGGCATGAGGCCTTGGCTACATGCTTATGATAGTCTGGAATTATGCATTCCGTCATTATGAAAGTGGTTATTAATATTTTCATGTGATTATTCGACTAGTAGAATATCCATGGGAATAAGTAAATGGCATTATTTAATTTTATCCTTTCCATATTATGATGAAGCTCGCGTTTAAAAGGATTTTGTTTTAGTTATACATTGCCTTAAATTTTTATGTTTATTTATGAATGTTTCCGCTATATTGTTATCCTTACTGAGCATCTGAGATCACCCCTTTCAATGTTTTATTTTTCCCAGGATGTGAATAACTATTTTATGAATGACCTGCAAGGATAGTATGAGGGGATATGAAGAAAATATGTTGTTGTTGTTTTCCACTTATTGATGTAATATAAGATTTATGTATATATCTACTATTTCCAAGGCTAATAACTAATCGGTCTTTCGAGACTTGATCCTTTCTTATCATGCCAATGATATGTACTAATTCACTGACTCTGGGGAACTGGGGTCGGGGCGTTACACCTGGATCCACGCTCAGGTTTCCCTCATCTATTAGAGGTCGATCCACCACTTCAACAAACATATTTAATTGATAAAGATTTACTTGAGATTTAAACTCATAATTAATTCTTTCTTGAATGAATTTAGAGGTAGTTGCCTCATCTTCGTCCAATTATGGGGAAAGGAATTGAAAATCTATGAAGAGTCCTGAATAATCAATCACAGAAATTCTCCCATGGGTGAGATTCATAAACTACGAATTCATATCTTCTATCAGCATCTCAGGATAGGAGTTCCTCAAGAAAATATCCAAATAGTCCTTCAATAACATACAATCAATCTGATCAGTTCTTACCTAAACGTATCACCAGTGCTTCACTAATACTCATAGCATTCAAGCAGCCACCTTGAACCTCCTCTTTGCTGGAGACTCCAAATGTTCAAGTATCGTCATTAAATAATTATCCATAAATTCACCTCCCTCAGGTCCACCATCTCTAGTAAATGTTGAGGGTTCTGTAGTTGAAACTCCCTTGTCAACTCAGACATTATTTTCCCTACCTTCCCTCAGTTGTTGTCTATGAATTTAATGAAACAACCACTGTTCACTCAGAACATCTTCCATTCACCCTAATTTGGAAGTAATGGTGCCTCAAGCTCACTCTTGGGAAGATCATTTTGATCCATACCCTACAGTTTATCCCTCAACACACATAATGGATGAAAAATCACTAGATCGCTAAACCCACGTCTTACCCATGTCTTAGGTCTCACAAAAAAACCTTATAATATATATGTTAGTGGATAAATAAACACAACAACTTTTAACATGTCATTTCTCTGTTTCTCTCCACATAGTCCACACCTAGGATCCACCACTACCCTTCACCATCATTCACATAGTTCATGCTTACTAGGATAAGTACATTATATTTAATTAATTCTTATAATACATTAATAACAACATTTTTAATTAATTAATTCATCTATTAATCAATAAACCCCATCTCATTATTCATGTTTCCCATTTGATACCCATTTACCCTCAGTTTTCATCATTTTACTAAATTTCATTATTCAGGTTACTAACCTAATATCAATTCAATCTCATAATAAGTAAAACATTTCATCTTCCACAACTCACCCAGAACCCATTTTCCAATGAGTGCCTAAAATGATGCATGTCAATATAACCCTGTGTACCTAGGATGATGCATGTTCACTCATCTACCATTCCTCATCATGCACCGAGTCAATACTCAATAGTGCTCAAAAATATTTCTCACATCACACCCCATGAGTGTCACCAAAGGATAAATAATATCAAACTGTAACAAAAAAATAGGATTCACAACAATCCCACCCAGAGTACGCAAATTTCCCCTGTACCTTGGATTGCAACTCCCATGAATGACCTCATTACCAATCCCATACTCTTCATATTCTCTTTTCTACCTTTCACAAAATTTTATGAAATAATACGATGAAAGAAAACTCCTTTGATACCACTCTGTAATATCCGGACCTGGGTGCAATGCAATGGTTTTGCAAGCTGGTCGGTAACATTCCCTCACGCACACATCCCCATACACTAGAGGGTGTTGACTATTAGTCAGGGTATAATAAGTCATTCATGGTGATATTATAACCTATTTTTTATAGTACAACACTAGTGAATAAAAAAACTAAAAAGTTGAAAAAATATATAGAAGAAAACTATAATCACAATCCATCCAAATAGGAAATACAATTCTCAACTAAAAGGTAATTCATTCTCTGATAATAAAAGTGTCCAGTGACTACAATGTAGATAATAAAAGAAATAACGACGCCCTTGTGGGTCTAGAACCATGTATGTTTCCCTTAACCATACTCCATCCCCAATTCATCAATATATCCCAGGGCCTTTACCTTATCCTATACTGCAACAACATGCCTTATCAGGTGTTTATCAGGCGGCCCAAATATAGTGTGAGTACAGCTTAGTAGGACACCTCTAACGGTGTCTAAACCAGACCAGAAAAAATATAGTGTATCCTGTTCTATAAAGAAATAAGTATAATTAATAAATAATCATCTATCACATTATCATTTATTCTTTATTTGACCAAATCAAACATCGAGGATCCCTTGGTGTCTCGTACCTCAATAGTAACATTGTCTCATTTGATATCCCGAAGTGTTCCCTAGAAAATACCATAACTTAATACCTACTTCGACTTGTACCAGAGCTCAATGTGTTCCAATTTTTATGGTATGTCAATACCTGATTCGACTCATTCTAGAGGTCAAAATAACATCACGTGAGTTCATTACTCAGATTATTCATATTACCATTCTTATATCAGAATTTGGATGACCGTTTTAGCATCATTTAAACTAATGTTGAATGACTATTTTACCATTCACACGTCACACATTTGGGTGACCGTGAACCGCCCTTTAATTCTTGATGAATGACCATGTTACCATTCATACATAAGACATTTGGATGACCATGTTATAACCCTTTAATTCATGTCGAATGACCAGGTTACTATTTTCACATCACACATTTAGATGACCATCTTACCACCATTTAACGTATGATGAATGACCATGTTACAATTTTAATATCCCAAATTAATAATTCATCATTAAGTAATTCATCATAATCCCAATACAAATTCATAAATTATTTAGACACATCAAATATGTTAGTTAACTCATCTATTAACATAGAACACAAATTTCATTATTGAATTCATTAATTAATTAATCATTCAACATAGATATTATAGCATTATTAATTCTCCTCAATTAATTATCCAAAAAAATATCAAATTTTCATAATTAATCATACAATTAATTTTGAAAATCAAATTTCAAATCACTTAATTAATACACTATTAGTTATCTCAACATACCCAAATAATTAACTCATTATTAATTACCCAATTAGTTATCTGAAACACTACCAATTCAATATCTCAAATACAATATCTCCAATAATAAGCAATTTCAAAAATTCAATTTGCTATTTGGGCCGGCCCTTGGTCCCCAGATTAAATCAACAAGTAATCATATATATAACCAAAATGTCAAAATGTCAATTGGAATTTCCTAATTTTTCCAATTTATTAAAACAATTACTATGTGATACTGGAAAATAAATAATCTCAAATGTAGTAATCAAACCCCTTTATATTATATTTTAATTTGGACAACCTACCACTGTTTTTTGATAGATGTTTTCCCAATGGAAATCCTGAAAATCCGAGAAGCCTAAAGATGTCTATCAAGATCTTGATCTAAATCCATAAACTGAAAATTAAGATCAAATTCCTCAAGATCATTCATATAAAGATCTATATCTACAGTCATAGATATAGATCTCAACTCATACATTTATATCTATAAGAAATAATAGATATCTTCCAAGAAAAGATCATGTAATGTTAGAGGGAATAATAGTAGAATTGGCAGGATGAAATCTACTTACCAGGACATGATTTTATCATCTTATCGGCATTTTATATCAATGAATGGTGATTTAAAGGCCTTGGAATCCATCCTAAAAGATCTGGGATCACCTAAAATATTCAAATTCAGAGCCAAGGTTTAAAAGGAAAAGTTTTAGTGGCTTTTATGGTTTTAAACCCATTATTCGTACAATGCAGTTCTTTGGGAACTGTTTCACCTGGTAGGGGCACATCGTTAACGAAACAATGTGAAAACCATGTGGACCTCAATATATAGGTTCACAAATATTTCAAGTTTAGTTGTTTTTAGGTACATGGTTTTTCAAACTGTGTGAAAATCATGCACATACCTCTATCCATATATAATTATTAAAACAACACCCAAACGCACCTCAAACCACATCTCTATAGAAAAGTTACTTAAAAACAAAATAAATTTACATGAATAAGTTCTTGAGATGACTCTATAAAATGCCATTATCAAACATATTTTTCAGCATTAATGTTATCAATTATTATTATGAAATTAAAATATTCATTATTTTTCACAAATTCATTATTACTTTTTCCTATTTTAGAAAAGAATCATTAGTTTAAAAAAAATATGTTCAATAAATTAATTTGAAAAAATAAATATTTTTTTCATTTTATTATAAAATAATTTATCATACACTACACATATAATTTGGTAAATCCTTGTATATATTTCAATAATCTAAAAATTTTATTTTAATTGTTGTATTATATGAAATATTTTATGTAATTTTGTGGAAATTATTTCTAATGTTGACTCATAACTTATTATTTCTAAAACACTGATATATTAATCATAAAAAATCTATTTTGATGATGTAACTTCTATTTTACTCAGTCTCTCAAAAAATATCTATCTCATATTTAGTAATTATTCATGATCCACCCCTTAATTACTTTATGAAATTATCATTTTGGGTTACAAAATTTTAGGCATCATCCTACTTATCTATTTGTGTAATTTTATGAAATATAATTTTAAATGGCTACGAAACCCATTTTCTTTTCAAGGGTTCTTCATTATATTAGATATGATGAATTTTTTTAAGGATTATATCTATAAAAACCATTCATACCCATGAGTTAATTGGGAAGTGAATGAATGATATATGACTTCATGATCTGATGGAATTAAAATAACAGTTATTTATTATATGTATGGTGGGGTCATTATAACCCAACGAATTAATTTGTGATGTTTATATCTGATGAGAAAAAAAGTATATTGGATGATATCCCAATCCAAATCATGTATGGGAGTTTATTAAAATCCCATGGATACATAGGTGGTAATACCAAACTAATGATTACCAGTGTGGTAATCCCAATCCCTATAACGAACGAAGGTTGTGAACCCAAGACTACTGATGGGGCACAACGATAAAATTTTGTTACAAAAAAATATAATGTTATGATTTCTTATGATTATTATTATTCAAAATTTATATAATATATAACTATAATATTTTCCCTGAAACCTGACTATTATATAAATTTTCCATGCTATTTTTTGATGATATGTTTTCTATAATTTGAGATTATATATACATCTATTATATGTAAAACACTTATTTTCCAATGTAATTTATATTTATATATTTTTTTCATGATCATTTTTCTCATATGTTCATCATTTAAAATAGTCTTATGAATTGTTAATATATTTATCTGCTACTTTTTTTTAGATTTCCAATTTTTTTGTTTTTAATTCCATGGGTCTGAAGATTAGTGTAAACCATGATATTTAAATATGGGTATCTAGTATGGTTGGATTATGATGAAATTTTCACATGTTTTGTAAAATATTTTCATTATATGGGTCTCAAAATTATGTGGTTTTTACACCAGAACCAGAATTGAATTTCTAGGGAATATTACACTAGAAAATATCATTACTCTATGTTATATTATAGAGAATAGTGTTATAATTTTTAGGGACATAGTTACTACCCATCTACCTAGAATTAATCATTCCATTAATACACTCAAACCATTAAAAATAGATTCATTCATGGCCATATATAAATAAATTTATATATTATGGGATTTGTATTAATATATTAATGTAGAAATCACTATGAATAGAAATCGTAATGAAATTGGTTTATATTTACGAAATGGTACCACTATACCTCATGTAACTTGCAATAATTGTTTTCATCTATCTCTTATAATAATGTGTCCCCCTATATGACATTATGTCTCTTCTTTTTTCAATTTGAAACATTTTGAACGAATATGATTATTAGTGTTTTGATTTTTATCAATATATTTCTAGGATAGTTAATCTTTTTATTGATAATTTTATAAATGATATGTGTGTTAAATTATACTGTTTAACGAGTATATCATGATGTAAATTCCATGATTATGCTTTGAAAATTAGGTCATTTTAACAGTGTTCCATGGATAAGTTGAAACTATAATATTTCTGAGACAAACATTGGTGACTTGACATGAAATAAGGGAGTTAGGCCAACCTTACATAGATTATCTAAACATAAATAAGGATACACGTGAATGGAATTGAGTGACCACTATTCTGAAAGGGTTTTATATGAGTAAATAATTTGTTGTGTATGTCTTGTAGGTAGTAAATTTCATTAAATAATCATAAACAAAATATTCATGATGAAACTAAATGAACACATTATTGATGATAAAGAAGTTACCATCATGTTATTAAATAGCGGAATACCTCATCCAAATTAAAGAACAAGTATAGGTTATTGGATGTGATCTAGTTGTTGAAATTTATTATATCAGATACAAACAATAAAGGAATCAAGCCTTGTATATAGTGATCATTGATAAAGAATTGTATCTATATAACTATTGATGATTACTAGATTCTGGAACACAAACACATTTTCTATATTTTCTTTTTAGTCATTATCTTAATAGTGAACCATAAACAACACTTTCTATTCATTCATTTACTATTAGTTTTCATGATGGATGTGTAACAAAATATGAAAGGATAAATGTGTTCTAAAAAATGTGGGAATATGTCTTGATGGATAAAAAATAAAATGTTCACATAATTAATCACACACCCCCTCTCTTGGTGTCATGGGTAACAATTTTTTTCAAAAACATCTCCTTTAAATCCGTCCATCAATTTAGAAATGGAATTTCTAATAGTGAATATAAGGATAGAACTAAATTTAATATATTTTATAATATACTCTTCTATGTGATGATTTTGAGGAAATTATATTTTACGATTATGGATATATCATTTTCCATAGATTATAGAAAGTATTTCATTGCCTAAAATATCATATTAAATCATAGAGGTCATTATAGTTAACTAAAACCTAAAATTTCCTACTTTTAATAGAATGTTATTGGATTAGTTTTGTGGTATACTTTTCTTACCTAAAAATATATTCATAAAATAAAAATTGAAATGTATCTTTAATTCAAATAAATTACTCATGAATTAAAAAATTTGACACCCACAACCCCACAAATTTTGTAAAATGTAACTAAATATTGGAAAATATATTAAATTAGGGAGAAAAATTTATGAATGATTTCACATGTTTTCTAAACAATTTAATCATCATTTAGAAAAACACATTTAAGAATAGATCTTCCTAATGATACATCTTATGTGATTTTACTTCATTGATACCCAATGCGGGGTGGTTAGGGTTTTGATATTTCAAAAAATAATAGTTATATGTATTTTTTATACAATGTCTTCATTAAAACACTATAACTACATGTAGGATTCCTAAAACCCTTAAATATGACACAATAAATCAATCACTATGATTTGCATTGAAATTCCATTTTTTCGTACCACATGATACCCTTATTATTGAATATTATATATGATGTTTAAAATATTCTCACAGATACATTAAATATGATTTAGAACATCCTATAAAATATATTTACCCCAACAGAATCACATGAAAATGGGATTTATGCCCTATATATCTTTCAATATTTCACTTTCACAAAATCATGTATCCCTTTGTCCAATCTAAGTATATTTGGTTTCATATATGACAACATGATAATTCCAATCGAGAACACTTTTGGATATCCAAGAAAAGTATTGGAAATATATCATCTACATTTTCATATATTACAGAATATGAAATACCTTATAAATACCCATACAAAACCCAATTGGATAAACTGAAACACTTCTAGAGGTGAACCCTTAGTAAATCATAGTCCATGTATTTTCAACCATAATTGCTGACACCACAAAAAAATTTAGAGTAAAAAAATTGTACAAATATCTATATCCATAATTGTAAACAAACAATATACTATATCAACGAATCAATTATACTCAATCTAAAAATGGATCTACCAATACCTCTATCAAATACATGTATCTTTATACTAGTGTCTATGAGTCTCATCCCACAGTCGAATGAATTTTCATTAATTCCATTTATTTAAGACATCGTTTGTAAATAAGAAAAAATATCAAGTAAATCCTACCTAGATAACACACTTTTTCAAAAATCTCAATATATTAAATGACAGGCTTTCAGAATTAATCACATTAAATTCATCTTTATGTATGATAACATCTTATTACTATTTTTTGAAAAGATAAACACATAAAATAAACTTGTAAGGAAATGATCTAGTCTCTGTAGTGAATATCAATCATGTGAAAAATGTTACTCATTATATAGGAGTAAAAACTACATCAGGGATGATCTCTAAAACATAACTTATTCTGCAACCTAGACATCCACCTCATAATGATAAAATTATAGAAGAATGCATAATAATGAAATAACAATATAAATATTTTTATACTATATATATCTCCAAAAATCATGTATTTTTCACTCTTATTTGATCAATCCACACATAGTGTATATAAGATGTAGTGTATGAATGTCATAGAGGTATAATAAATTGGTCATTCTGTGCACAAAAACACTTTTTGAACATAAGAGATAATTTCATCCATCTCACTATAATAATACTCATGCTCAACATAACAAATGAACATGACCAATAATACTCTAAACAGATATTATATGTGGATAAATTAAAATTAAACATTAAGATAATTGTTATCATTGTATTTCATTAAATTAATATCCATAGAAAAACAATGTTTCTAATATTAACGAATCACAAAGTGGAAATTTAATTTTGTTTGAAACATATAATTTTATCAACCCCCTTTTAAGAATATGTTACCGTACCCAAAATAGACACATGTCTAACTTTTCATATATAGTAGAAAACTAGATATCTCATATGTTTTCCCCACATTTTGTGGATTTTTAAATCATTTTTTTATATATCAATCATAAAATATCTCATTATGACCATTTGATAAAACAATCCCTCTAAACTCTATAGTGTATAACATAATGTTAAAAAATATTAATGGTAGGATTTATGAATCATGTCCCTTTGTTTATCCCCATGGAAAAATTTAATATTCTTATCCAAATAAGATTAAATCTATTGAACGTAATATCTTTGTACATATTTTTTATAAGCACACAAACATTGTCAGATCACTTTCTATAAAAATTGTCACTGAAATAATTTCATAAATCGTCTAACTATTTACATTATTTTTTTCATATACATCGTAATAAGTTTTAGAATACGGTGAAAATAACATTTGTATTGAATATCCATCACCATATAGTTTTTATGGAATGGAATCATCACAATATTATCATATATGATTGTTCAGAGGGTCATATAACATATTATAATAAAATACAAAAAATTGATATATTTAACTACATTTCTCTACTATTATAACTATTTTGGGTTTCCAAGATAAGTGAAAAAAAATAAACCAATATTATTTTTACAAATGACAATCTATGGGAACTTATTTACGAAAAAAACTGAGATTTTAATAATAATGTGTCGCGTATTACATTATGTCCATTAACATGATATTATAGGTGACATGGTTACAGTATTAGATACTCTGATGGATGATGAATGTCATGAAAATTGGATCTTTAGATGGAACCTAATATATAGTAATTTTAATTAGATCTTATCTCAGTATCTTATCCAATGTTGTTCAATTTATTTATATCCATGATTCTAATTATTTATCTTTTTAATCATATATATTCTATATACTTATGTTCAAACCATTTTAATTTCTAATTCATTTCACAAGACATAAGTTGTTTAATTATGTAAAAATATCATACAAATATATTTACACATATCCAATTCAATATCATTTAATTAAAGGATAATATAGAATGTTATAAACACTGAGTCCGAGAGTTAATTATATAACAAATATTTGTTATCTTTTCAAACCCCACCCCCTAAATATTATTCAGAACATATACTTATATAACAAGGGAAAATGAATATAAATAATCACATCATTTTTATAAATGAGGTTAACCAATAGAATGAATGAATATATCCCTATTGAGTGGTATTTTTTTATCCCATGAACACAATTAGTCATTTAGAATCAAGAAATAATTGACGAAGCAGTATAGGGTTGAACATGTACAATCACTGGTATCAACCATAAATTCATTAAAGAACCAGATCACATTGAAAAATAGAATAATACATATCTAAAGAAAAATCATAGATGAATGAACCTATTATATAGATCGAGTGTATATGAGATTCTCCAATATAGACTCAAAAAATTAATTTTTATGTCTCTTAATTTTTAATTATTTACATAATATTCTTCTTTTTTCTCAAATAAATTATTCAGTCCCTTCATCAATTTGTAAATTTTTTTAATTCTTAATTTTTTATTCTGTATAACATGTTCTTGTTTTCTATAGTCAGATATAAAAACTCATAATTTTAAATTAGTTTTTTTATCACCCCATTAATTATCGTGATAATTCAAGAAATATGCCTATATTTATTGTTCCATGAAACATTAGATTTATTAATTTTGAAATATTCTACAAAAATGATTATTCTCATTAAATAAATGTTATCATAGATATAATGAGGAACATAACCCCATTGTGTAATAGATCACTTTGCGGTGTGAGTTAATATGTTATTTCCTCATAGTTATAAATTTCACATGGTGGAATAATATATTGTGGAACAAATCCCACCCACTAATATGTTTTATCTGGTAATGCAGTATTGTTCTCTATTCATGGTGTGATTTAATCCTAATTACTATAACCCCCTCCATATAGATTTTATATTAAAATACAATCATGAATGGTATTTCACATTCATTAAGCATAAAAATTCATGTCCATAAAAATGAAATAATGATAACTTCAATTGAGATAATAATATTAATAATGATATTTATATTTTTTATTAATAGAATATCATCATATGGAGTATATTTTGGAAATATTTTATAGAAATTAAATGATTTAAGAAATGTTGTAACTGTTTTCTTGATTTTTTTATAAATAATTTATTACATAATCAAAAATATTATTCTACTTTTTTTTAAAAAAATTATAGAATTTAATAATGAATTAAAAAATTTCATGATATCATATAGAACCTCAAAACAGCTTTTGAAATATTTGGGAAGAAATATATTTTTCAATTGAAGAAAAAATGAAGTATTATAAAACTATATTACTTGAGAACCTATTATTTAATAAAAATATATTCCACTTTTGTTTAATAAATCATTGAACTATATCAATTCAGCTGAATTCTCTACAAAAAAGTCGGAATCATATAAACAAAATTATAAATGACCTCAGAAAATGTACATAAAATGAATTAAAAATAATCCTCATGTGGTTATAGAAATATCCCTTTATTAATTAGTTCTCAATACCAATATCATTGAAGTCCATTACTGTTATCCTCTAATAAATAATAATAAATTTTAATATCCATACTACCCTATAAATTTAATAAAGACAACATGATTGTGGAGGGAGTGGAACCATATCATTTAGTTCCATGACTCATGAAATCTTCAAATCTATATCTACTAGATTCCTAATTCTTGTTGAAAATATGACTAATCCGTACACACATAATGAATTTTTCTTAGAAATTTAAAAAAATACAAAACATTATTTTAAGTCGATAAATAAGAAAATTATTTTTAAGACAATACTCTAATCTACATAATAGACAAATAATTATAGTTACTAGAAATCATAGTTAATCCCCCTCCATATTACATATCCCCTCTTGAAAATACATAAATACACAAAAATTGGGGTGTAATCTTAAAACATAGCATACATTATGTTTTGGAAGAAGGATTCAATATCGTTTTTAGCCTAAGTATCTCAAAATAATTATTTGTAATTTTTTTAATGTAGATATTAGAAAAAAATTTCATCAATATAACATATTAAATTTTCATAATTCATTGAGCCACCATTTATGTTAAAATGTTATAATCACTATAAATATTTTTTATAATGAATATTGCACTATATTATTGGATAGATATATGGAAGTGTGATTATAATCACCCATGAAAAAAGTATATTAGTCAATGAAGGAAAAACATTTAAGGTGTTTTTTTAAAAATAATCTATATAGATTAATTTTATAAATAATCCTATTTAAAAGATATAATGTTTAAGGTAACCAATTTTCTATTTTTTCATACCAATGAAACCATTTTATTACTAATGAAAAAAGTTGTTCTAGTTAGCAATATCCTATTATCAATTCGGCATTCCCTGTTATTATTTTTGTTCACATTCAGATAAAGAACACATTAAACATTATAAAGTAAACAATAACAAAATCTATTTAAGATATATCTAATAATTAGATTTTTTTTTCTGTAGTATCAGGTTCAATATGTTTTGTTGGACACTTTTGAAAAATATCAACATAATACACTATTTTAAATTTATAATCTATCATGTATAATAGATTTCTAATTAAATAGCTAAATTCCATTTCATTTACATATTTCCCTTATTCATCTAAGTAATGATTTTTTCCCACTTTTATATGTGTCAATTATTATAAAATATTATTTTATCATGATTTATAAAGAATATAGAACATGAATTATTGAATAATGTGTCTACTTCATCTTACGTAATTTTTTACATCTTATTCAATCATAAATCATTGAGCTTTTTTTGGTATTCTTCTCCATCTAACAGACTTTTCAAAATACAAAATTTCATATCCATTAAGATGAATTTGAAAAAATACATGCTATCATAAAAAAAGTGTATATTTTTTCTTGTTTTTTGTCACAAGATAATTTTTTTTTTAAAAAATTCATTGCCCTCAATTTTTTAGTCTAATTTGTATGAAAACCTATCAATGTTTCTAAAAATAACACTTTTTCATAAACCATATTTCTAAAAATTCATTTATTATAAATTAAAATTTTACCCTTGGGCCTTTGTTCAATCACCTATAATTGATAATTTTATATTTTATATATAACATTATTAATAAAGTCAATCCACTTCTTTCTTCATAAAATAACCATTATCGATTTTATTTTACATCATTTATGACAATTTAGTGTTACTATTTTTTGTTTGTTTCCTGAACCACTTGGTTTTAATATCCAATGATAATTTTTAACAAAATGATTGTTTAAATTTATTTTTATCTTTATTTATTTCAAATAATAAAACATGTTTAATTTTATTATCACTATATATATATTTAATGTTAACATGTCGTATTTATTTTGTATATTTAGTTGGTTTAGATTTGGTTAATACTACTAACTAATCTTTAGTAATATTATCATTACACATCTCATCATATTTAAAAAATTATTACATCGTAAAATTCCATAATATTAAATGTTTTTTTAGCTTTCCATCTATAAATAAATCAATATATGGAGTAAATTGAGAAAACATCATGTTTTTGACATTTAAAAAAACAAACCACTATTGTCACATTTCTTACTGCTCGTGCATGGATTCTAAAACATGATAATGTGTTTTATGATATGATTATTCTAGACAAACATTTCATATAGAGGAATATTTTATTTTGGCCTCAAAATAAATATTTTTTAACTATTATTGAATTGTTAACATGATGTATGAGAAAATCCTCATGGTTTCAGGCACTATAAGAATTATTCAATCCATATCGACTGGGCTTCCAATATAACTTTTTGTAAGACCATTTTTTAGGAGTATATAGATTATTTTTCTCATTACTAATTTAACTAATATCCTCATATTATTTTAATTTGTTTTTTATTATTCAATAATAGTATCTTATATATACCTATTTATGGGAAAATATATTTTTTCAATAGTCCTTCTAATGCTTTTGAATCCTAAAAATTTTGGTGACATGTGAGTCATGAACATGAAACATTTCATTTTAGTGATGTCATCAATTAATGTGAATAAGTATTCTTCTCAATTTTTTACATATTAATCTAGATATAAAAATAGAATATTACAATAGTTATATTATCATTTTAGATATAATTTCTCTATTTTTTCATTTTAAATTTTTTTAAAATTTATTTAATTATATTCATTAATATTTTTTATATTTGTTATAATAATTTCTCTCATAAATTTCCTAAAAAAGTATTCCAAGATGGTTATGAATTATATTCTGGAAATCACATTGAACATTCATGCTTAAGTAGAATAATATCACGACTTTTATAATAAAAAAAAGGTTACCAAATGTAATAAACACTTTTTATATCAAAACATAATAAATTGGAAACATATGAAATACAAATTTCCATCTGTAAATTAATTAATTATGATCATGAAAATGTTTATTATTCAATAAAAATGTTATGAATCAACACCCCAATAAAGCTTGAATTTCATGATATATTGTTATTTTTCTTAATACTGGCCAGACCCTAAACTATACTTTCAAAAGCACCTACTTTTCAAAAAGTAATTTTGCCTCCTGTTTACCTCATTATATTAAATATATAATTTAACTGACCTCTTAAATGGGAATTGAACCAACACTCCCTGTTCCATATTTTTTCAAATTTTAAATCATTAAAAAACTCACAAAACATTAGCATATTATTGGACCTATTTCATATCACGATTAATCTCGGAATTCTTATGGTGATTATCTCTATGGGAATTAATATAATACTTTCATTTGAGATGTGTAAACCCCTATTGTAGGTCCCTGGGACATCTTGAGAGGGGAGGGGTGAATCAGGGTGTTAAATATTTATTTTAAAAACAAGGATCTTTTTCCCACGGTGGTAAAAACTCATTACACCTGTATGATAGATGGGAATATATTGAAAAAATCAACATGAAAAGAGATCACACAACACTTTTACTTAGATCACTAATAAGTGCTATATACAAGGAGAATACGCTGATAGGTTTCCAGTTGTACCTAATTAAACTAAACATCAGTAGGCATGGATTACAATGTTCAGTTATAGACACATTGTCCAAGGCACACTGCATTTACATATGTTCAGGGATAGCTCATGGCATCCCTCGCATCACTCCCGTTGACTCCCACGAGGTCACTTCCTTTGGTTACATCTCACTCAGTTTATAGAAGTGAAGGACATTTCAATAGATTTGCATTAAATCCATTGCCTCTATTCAGCATGAGACTTTTCTTGCACTGAAGTCCTAAAATGGTGCAATTGAAAGAACTGAACCACTAAAATGGATATTCAGAACGTCCAAATATGTTACACTGATGATTTCATGCAACACCTACCTTTTTCATGTAGGAAATCACATTTTGTGGGAAATTATTCATTTTCACGGGGGAATATTTTGCGCAACAAACCCCTTTATTAACAACATTCACTTTAATATGAATCCTTAGCTTTTATGAAAAGCTTCAAATTTTTCACCTAGCAGAAAATTTTATGTGCAACCTCATGTTTTACATGGAGCCTCATGTTTTATGGAAAACCTCTCCTTTTTCATGAAATTTAAACTTTTACGTGAAACTCCATTTGCGCGCATCGTTTATGCGCATCGTAACTCGGATCTTCTCTATGTCTTCTGCCGTACCGAATGTGAGGGGGGATGTCACCTTTTATTTATAGGTGTCACCGACCCCCGAGTGAAAACCCCCACGAGGAGTGAAAAACTCTCATTGTGAATGCAATCCTTTTTCTCACATGAACCATTTTTCGTGCACATCTCCAGATTTCTCACACACCTCATGCCTTTACCATTTTTATTGTTCTCTTCCCAAAACACCTTTTTCAAGAGAAAACCATCCTACTTTCACGGTTGCGTGCAAAACCAATTTAGCATGCAATCCATGTTTTTCACGCACAACTCAATATTTCGTGCAACTCATGACTTTTCCATTTTTCAGCCATCTGATCCCGAAACATGCCTTGCGTTCATGTTTACAACACACCAACCCTTTTTCACAAAAGTTCCTTTTCCAAATACACATTTTCCTATTTCCGGATTTTTAGGCCCAGTAATATTGCAAACACTGGGAAATGATGCCACCTTCAATATTGTTGTCTTCTTGAACTGTATGATCACTTTACTTTCAAACATTCTGAACATCCAATAAATATTGACAACATACACAACCATACTACAATTATTGCATAGAACGACCATGGTTCCTATAATCCCTTATATTTGGGCTTGTTGGAAATCACCAAATAAATTCAATAGATCACCAGCCACATCCCAACCTAAAACACAGTATTCATCTCTAACAACACTATATCTATACTTGAACAATGCTCAGTGTAGAACACAAGAGGGGAAGCCTGAATTGGTATCCCTTGTTTTGGAATTATTAAAGATGCCCAAGCTATTCTCTTACCTTGTCACAGTAGAACTAAAAGCACTGAATGAATTCCTTCTCATGTCAATTCCATCTCTTATGAATTCTATCTCCTCCCATAACTGAATACTCTTACTATGTCACAGAATCATTACATGCCCAAAATAAATTACTTCTCCCATGAATTTCATTTCATATGAATTCATTATCCTCCTATCACTGAATTCTCATCATGTCACAGAAGCATTACAAGTCCATCGCATGTCCTGAATTTTTTCCTTCTCCCCCATTGACAATAAATCCAAAGACATATATTTGTTCATTAAACAGCTAAAAACACCCCATGGACAGTATCTCCCCCCAAAAACCTGCATCACATCCATAAACCGATTAAAAACAGTTAGCATTTCTGGTGAGATGGGATCTTTGGAACCTCCTTAGGCTTTTGGAGGTGGCTGAACACTAAGGCTCAACCGATGATTCTCAAACACAAGAAATTGACAGTGGATTGGTCAGGATATCAGCCACTTTCTCATCAGTTGCCACATTACCCATTTTAATATTTCTATGTTAAAATTTTTCCTTGATAAATTGATGTCTGATATCTATATGTTTTGTACAAGTGTGATGAACGAGATCATTCATAAGATCAATTCTTCTCTTGTTATCACATTAAATCACCATTGGTTGTTTCACATCATCACCAATATCTGTTAGTAGTTTCTTTATCCGTAGCAGTTGAGTGAATTATTTTGTAGCGAATATATACACAGGTTTAGCAATACTAAAATATGTTCTTTCTTGTATCATTCTAAACCATCCAATGCATTTTTTACCAATATATAATTCTCCACCACTGGTGGACTTCCTTTCCACTACATCACTAGCCATGTCATCATTACAAAATAATGATAATTCGCTATCTATTCCTATATAAAATATAACCCAATGTCATGAGTTCCTTGAAGATACCTCAAGATTATTTTTACTTCCACCATATATTCCTCCTTTGGATTACTCTGAAAGCGGGCCGCTAGACCTGTTTCAAAGACAATATCTAGCTGAGTTAATATCATGTACATTAGGATCCCAATGATCCTCCTGCATTTGGTGGGATCAATAGAGGTTCCATCCTCATGCATTCCATGTTTGGTTCTGAATATAATCGGGGTTGACATTGGTTTGGAGTCATGCTTATTAAATTTCTTCAGCAGAACTCTTGCATATTTTTTGCGTGAGATGAAATTGTAATCTTTCGTTTAAGTGACATGTAGCCCCAATAAATATGTGAGCTCACCAATCATTGATATTTCAAATTAATATTTTATGTGATTGTAAAACTCATCCACTGATTTTTTCCTACTTCTGAAAAATATAATGTCATCAATGTAAACAAGAACCATTAACTGATTTTTCAGAGAATTCTCCACATAGAGATTGTGACCTAATCCAACTCTTCTGAATTAATACATTTTGAGATAAAAATCCAGCCAGAAGTACCATGATCAAGGTTCCTTCTTGAAACCAAAAAGGTCATTCTTTTATTTAAAAAACAGTGTTTCATAAGTACGAATATGAATACCCACTAGTTGTTCAATGTATACTTCTTCTTCAAGAACACGAGTCCAGGATGTTGTTTTGTCATCCACTAGATATACAATATATCCTCTTTGTATTACCATAGTAAGAAAAAACCTGATTGACTCTACACTAACCACATGATTAAAGGTTTCATCAACATCAACACCTTCAATTTGTGAATATCCTTTACATACCAGTCATGCCTTGTTTCTAGTAGCACATCCACGCTCATCAAACTTTTTCTTTAAAATCCACTTTGTTCCAATAACATTGTGACCATTGGGTCCTTTGACTATATCCCATGTCTGATTCTTGTCAATCTAAACTAACTTTTCATTCATGGTTTTCACCCATGATTTAACCATTTTAGCTTTTTCAAATGAGGATGGTTCACGAACTGATAGAAATACAGACTGTGTTTTATTCCTCATTCTTTGAGTTGGTGAGGGTGAAGTCCAATCCACAATAATGTTGGATTGATCAATTTATGCTCTTTGATTCAACTTTTGAGATTCAACTACATTCTCTCTAGCCAGGGTTTCCTCTTCAAATTATTCTTCTGAGTCAATATCATGATGTGAATCTTGAGTGTTTGGTACACCTTCCTATATTTATGTACATTCATTTACTCCACTTTCCCAATCATCCACTCTTTCTATCACATCATCATGTTAAATCCTAGAAGAATTTTTGGTTTTCGTTTTGTTTATATTAACATCTCTTCTTTCCACAATCATTCTTAATAACTTGTTGAAAGACTTGTAGGCTATGTTTTTCCTTTAGTAACCAAAGAAAATTCCTTCATCTACGTTGTCATTGTACTTCCTGTGACTTCTTTCACAATTTCTGAAGAATAATTTATATCAAAAAACATGAATGTATTTCAAAGCGGGCATCCTTCCATGCCACATTTCATATAGAGTCTTTGTCTCACCCATATAAAGCCCTATTTTATTTTGAAAGTACACTGCAGATTGAACAGCCTCTTTCCAAAAATATCATGGAATATGACTCTTAATCACCACAGTACATTCCATGTTTTTCACCAATAAATTCTTGAATTCAACAACTCAATTTTGTTGTGGAGTTCACACACTAGCTACCTCATGTTGTATCCCATGTTTCTCTAGATAGTTTTCAAATTCAATGGACGTTTATTCCCTTCCATTGTCAGATCACAACACCTTAATTGATCATCTTGTATCATTATCGTCGATTTGGAGATACGTTTTCATGACGTCAAGAACTTGTAATTTCTAGTTAATAACCATTAAAATATCCATTCTACTATAATCTTCTATATGAAAGAAAAATTACCTATCTCCAGAAGTTCTAGAAACATTTATTGGGCCACAAACATCTATATGAATGAGATCAAGAAGACGAAATTCCATTTTCTTCTTTGCCCAATATGAACTGTAGAATATATTCCCCTGAATGCAAGCAACACAAGATTTTTCACATTCACACTTCAGGTTGGGAAAATCTATGACAATCATCAGTTTTGATATTTTCTCCATTTCTTGTTGATTGGTGTTCCCCATTCTCTGATGCAACAAGTTATTTTCATCTTCAATAGTGATGTAACAAATGATTTATTTACTATCAACCTGATACAGGTTGCCTTCCATTATACTTCCATTATTAAGTGAATTTCACATATTTCCCTTTATAGTGAAGCCTTTCAGATTGAATGTGAATATACCTCCTGAGTCATAGAGTTGACTCACACTTAGTAGTTTTTGACACAGACCAGCCACATAATCAACTTTGATATTCTTCATCTCTCCATTAGCTAGGTTAGTACTTCCACAACCTTTTATCTTTAAACCATAGTCATTACCAAAGTGCACTATCCCATCGACCATTTTCATGACATTCGTTTAAAGGTATGTATTACCCATCATGTTAGATGAGCATCCACTATCAAGAATCCTGGTGTTGTTATTCTTTTTAGCTATGAGGGACTCTTCTCCAAGATTGAAATTTTCAATATTCCACTTTTTCTTCCATGAGGTATTTGTGTTGAGTTTAGGAAATTTATGGACTTGCAACTCCCTCTTCCATGTACATGGATTCTTCATATTGAAGCTCTTCTTACAGAGGGTAAAACCTATTTGAAAAAGAAATAAAATCTTATTCATAAACATTTAATTTTATATGACTTCGATGTGAGGTGTCTGTTTTACTTCTATTACTGCAATATAGAGCATTATGGTCAATTTTAGAACAATAAGAACAGTATCCTATGAAATTGTTTCTTCTAATAAAATTAGTGTATGAATTTATTTCTCATTTTTTGAATTCTCATCTCTTCTCCATTCAAATATTTCTTTGCCTCTCCAAAATAAGAAATGGTATGGCCCAGATATCTACAGAACTGAAACTTTATGAGGGGGAATGTCTTCTCACTTCTACTTATACCCATTCCTTCTTCCTTGGGATAATAGTTTCACTATTTGTAATTCTTGGAGGATTGAGGATAGTTGTCTATTATTCATTCAGATTGAATTGGGGGTATATTTTTTAGAACTATAGGTGATTTTTCCAGATGACCCACTAACTTATAGAATTTATTTTGATCTCCTATATTTGTTGCATTTTACAATTCAGCCTGAAAACTGATTCAACTATTTCCATTTGATGTAAGTCTTTGACCATTCAATATTATTTCAACTCCATTAGAGCCATGTTTTTTCTCTCCAACAGCTCAGTATCTGAGAACCACCAAAGTATATTTTCTTCCTTGATTATTTTTAAATTTATTCACACTCAAGTTTACTCTTAAGAGTAACAACATCCTCCTCAAGACCATAAGAAGTCTATGACTTTTACACTTGTCTGGAGATGAGGACACTGATGACCTTTCCCTGTTATTCAATTCTCATCTTCAGATCCACTACATCATCATTTCTTTCATGGATTTTATCCTATATTTCACAAATTTGTCCAGTCATTCAGATTTAGATTCGAGCTGATTAACATATTCATTTGATTCTTGTACAATTTATTTAAACTTATTGGAACTCTTACATTTAATAATATATTACTAACAGCATCCTTACGTTTCAACTCAGGATTGGAAGTAGTTGTCAAGTGATTTCCTCCACCATTATCTTCTAAATTTTCAATAGTGTCCATCCTAGAAGAATGGTTTCTTGTTTTAAATTATTGTTCTTCTTCTTCACAAAATTCATTATTATCAACTTATTCTCCAAAAACAAAACTCTTCTTTAGGACTTTATTTCTATATTTGATTTCTCACATTTTGAAAAATCATATCTGAGGCTTATCAATGTTTTCAGTATCGTTATCTTCATCATAGAGCTTCTGTAAGAATTTGGAGGCAATGTGCCCATCTTTTCCACATAGAATGTACAAGATAGGTAACTTACCGTTGAATTTCCCTTTTCCTTTCTGAAACTTTTAGGAAATGAGAGACTGAAATCCTTTTCCGCATCATATTCACCAATAACATCTTTTTAAATTTCCAGTTTCTCCATTTCATTGAATGACATTTCCTTTCTTACTGGAGTCATAGAATCTTTTAGTTTGTCTCTCATTTTATTTTCCACCAGGCTTCTCAGAAGATCATCCAGAGAATGTTTGGAAAGATCTCTTTATTATAGGGATAACACATTTTCATTTTACATAGGAGGATGTCTTCTCAAGATTTTATTTATGATATCAATGTCTTTGATTTCCCCTCCAAGACCTCGAATTTTTCCCACTACTTTAGTAATTTTATTGAAGAATGAATCTACATTCTCATCAGGATGCATCTTTAGATCGTCAAACCGGTTGTGCAGGACATGAATTTTTTCCTCCTTAACTTTGTTTTATCTTTCATAAATTTTTTCTAGTTTATCCCACATAGACATTACTGATGTAAAACTCATCAACTTTAGAAAGATCTTATCTGATAGAGCCATAGTGATAGCATTCTGAGATTTATCATCTGCATTATGATCATTCTCGTCTACATCTGTAATAGCAAACCCTGTTGGATCAGTAACTTGTATTCCTTGCACATTAGAAAATATGAAATCCATTCCAAGGGTTATTAAATACGATCTCATTCTGTTCTTACAAATCTGAATATTACTTTCATTGAAGAGAGGGATTCGCCTATGGCTGACTTCATTCTACATGATGGAAAAGGAAAAATCTGACACCAGTAACCTTTACACTATGATACCCCTTTTGGACCTCAAGACACCCAGAGAGGGGGTGAATTAGGGTGTAAAATTTTTCTTTTAAAAACAAGTATTTTTTCCCATAGTGGTAGGAACTCATTAAACCTGTAAGACTAATGGGAACCAAAAGAAAACAACCACAAGAAACGATACCACAAAGCACTTTTACTTGGTTCACCACTAACGGCTACATCCATGGGGAATATGCAGACATGTTGTCAGTCATACCTAGTTCCACTAAACTTCACTAGCCATGGATTACAATGTTAGGGTATAGTCACTCTTTCCCCAGCACGTTGCCTTTAAAAATGTTCAGGGATATCTCACTACGTCCCTCATGTCACTCCTGTTGACTTCCCTTGGCTCACTACCGTTGTTGACATCCCGCTCATTTTATAGATGTGATGGTATATTCAATAGATTTTCATTGAAGTATTTTCCTATGTTTAGCATGAGTCTCTAATTGCATCATTATCCTACAATGATGCACTTGAAATCACTGAACCACCGAACCAGAAATTCAGAACATGTAAACTAGTTACACTGATGATTGTGCACAACTCCTAACCATTTACTCACAAGAACTCAGTATTGCGTGAAATCATAGCTTTTCACATGGAAAATATTGGTGCAAAAACCCCCTTTACAATCAATATTCACATTTATGTGCAGCCTCAGATTTTACGCGTAGCTTCTAATTTTTTTGCGCAACATCGAATTTTAAATGCAACCTCATGTTTTACGTGCAACATCGTGTTTTATGTAAAACCTCTCCTTTTTTTGCTCAATTTCCACTTTTAAGTGTAACTACCTTTGCATGAACCATTTACGCACATTAGAACTCTGATATTCTCTAATACTTCTACCACACCAAAGGAGGGGTCCCCTATTATTTTTAGGTTTCATCGACCCCCATGTGCAATCCCCGTTGTGGCTTGCGAAACTCTCATTCTATGCACAATCCTTTTTAAGTGTTCTGATCCCAAAACACATTTTTCACGAGAAAACCATCATGCTTTCACTATTGCACGCAAAACCAATTTAGTGTGCAATCCTTGATTTTTGCGCACTAATCAATATTTCACACAGGTCATGCCCTTTCAATTTTTTGGTGATCCGATCCCGAAAAATGCCTTGCGCGCAAGTTTCCAACACACCTACCCTTTTTCTCGCATGTTCCTTCTCCAAACAATGAGAAATGATACAACCATCAATATTGTTTTCTACTTGAACTGTATGATCACATAACTGAAAAACATTCTGATCTTCCAATGATGATTGAGAACAAAAACAAACCACACTCCAATTCTTCCTTAGAACGACCATTGTTCCAGAACATACCACATCTATCATGGAATCCTTTAGTGTTAATAAAATTTAATTTTACATTAAAATTATTTTGATTATGTTTATATTATTGTTTGATATTTTCCCTTAGTTTTAATCTCCCCCTGTTTCATGCTTCTTTCTAGGACCTTGTAATAACATATTACAGAAATAGTTGTAAGATTTATCCCCCAAAAAAATCAAGGATATAATAATTCAAGAATTATCTTCTTTTGATAAATGTTAATCTTCTATATAGGATATTTATTGATAGAACCCTATGAAAAATATTGAGTTCCTAACCCCAAACCACTAACCAAAATTCTCTAATGGGTTTTTGGGGCTGGTAATTTTCTCTCTGTTAAAATGTTCACCATAAATAAATTAGGTGTTTTCCATTTTATTTTTTGTATTTATAATCAGTCCATATGACTATTAATTACAAGAATCCATAGTATGAATGTTTTTTATTTGAGATAATCCATTTTTAAACATACCAATTTCATATCCAACATATTTAAAATAAATTTGAATACATTTTTTATTGAAAATTTATCATTAATATATGAAATCCTTATGAAAAATCATTTGATGTTTTATTTTTTCTATATAGATTTTGGAAACCCTATATTCTATTTTAAGCTCCCCTTATCCCCATGATTTATACATCAAGGCTGTTCATCTATAAAATTTAATATTCCTTAATTATTTAATCTAATTGGCTATCTTTTATTTTTTAACAATTGTTTAATTTCTCATATTTATATTGTAGTTGGGATGATAATTTTCATCTCTTGGTTTTCCTATTTTCTTCTAACACAACATGATTTACATTATCTGTTTATTTTATATTACATATTCTCTTTCTACAGCTATAAAAACATTTTTGTCTTATGATTGATCCTATAATGAAAAAAATTCATCTTTTTCCTTCCCTTTGTGATCATTTTTTAGAGTTACTTTATAATATCAACTTCATCCCCATGTTCCTCACTATCATATATATATATTCTTCAACAGATATAAAATTTATTCTAACGAATTAATTAGTAATTATATTGATAATAGTAGATTTTATTTTTAAAATTCCCCTTAAAAATGACCTTCATAGTTACATTACCTTTTATAGTTATCATATAATTTTCATTTGAAAATTAGTACAAATATAGAAAAAAATTTAGCAATTAATAAATATTAAATTAAGATTATTTCTATACAAAATACTCCCTTCTATGAAATTTATTGACATCTATTGTATAGTTTTAAATGAGGCCCCCATATTTTATAAATCTTCAGATCCAATATGATTATCTTAATCCTTAACATTTTAAGGCCATACAAAAATTGTCATTTTCCATTCGTTTCATTTAACTTGAGTTCTTCTCCACATCTCATTTTTTAAATTTAGGGAGTAAAAAGAAGGTTCATCAATTATGATATCATCAGGATCTCTATATTTAAGAGCATATATATCAGTAGAACACATGGCATAAAAACTTTTAATATGATTCTTCATCCCAATAAATTCATTGTTATTTCATAAAAATACTCAAAGATCATTGAAAATAATATTTTCACTAGTAAAAACCGGAACAACTGATTTGTATTCAAGGATTCCAAGATCCTAAAACTATTTCATTATATGTTCCTTAATATCGTCCCTCATTATCTTGATTCCATCACAAATGATATTTGAATGTTATTATAAATAAAATTAGTTTAATACCCCCTGAATTTTGTGGGTTTACTTCCTAAATGGTTGGACAATATGTCCTTTTTGTCTTTTCATTACTTTCAAAATTTACTTTTTAGGATGAGACCACATTGAAGTCTCAAATGGAACTATGAACAGAAATGTTATTGAATTGAGATCATGAATACCCATAGATACAATACTATGGACAACTATGTTGTTACATATATTAAATACTGTTTCGTTAATTGTTATCATACCTTTTATATTATCAAATTTATGTTGACCCATTTCAAAAATAAATATGGTTGACTGAGTCAATTCCAATTCACTCATACCAATTATAAGAACCAAATTATATCAGAAAGACACAAAGATGGGGTTGGTCATTGTTTCTTATAACTTTTCCTTCACAACAAAAATCCATGTCCAGATTATTAAACACATTTATATAAATATTTTTGTTTCAGTAAAAAGTGAAGAACAAATAGTTTTCAATGTAGTTCACCAACTTGATAAATTAATATATACATAGTGGGTGGTTGGTTTTATCCCCCACAGACTCATATATTTTTTATTATCAAAATAGTACTCAAGTAGTGGTATGATCATGATCATATATAAGTATTGTAATAAACCAATATATTAGGAAATCACCAACTCACTATTATATATTGAAGAATATTTCATTGAAGAAAAATCCCAAATGAAATCAGGTATCATAAGGATTAAGTTGATGTGATCTTCTATCTAATCTTAACAATGTTAAAATTCATCCATCTCTTCATTCATGTCTTTTAAATAACACATCCTATTTTTATCTAATTATGTATTGAGTCCATTTTTTCAAATGATTTCATTCTTTCCTAAAAACATTTATATTTTAGATCACTTAAGAAATTATTCAACATTTGAGTATAAAAACAATTCCATTAAAATACACAGAATTATATCCTTCTTAATTCACATTTGAATCCTAATCATGTATATTTATTCATTATTCTAGGAAATGACCAAAAATTTGAGGCACTAATTTAATCTATTCAGTAATGAAAATTCTCTCGATTGGATCCTAATTTCGAATATCCTTACATAAAAGTTGTAGTGATGCATCACTTTCATATAAGATAGACTATTTTATGGATTAATCATATTTTGTTGCATGTATATTTCCAATGGGGATATTATTATATATTTTTGCATGGTTATGAATTCCTTGAGCAACATTATGATAATTTTTTGAAAATTATCATTTGTAATTTAATATCAAATAGCATTGTGATATTTATTTCATTACTCATGAATCGTAAGATACTAATATTCAAATGTTATCCTTGAAACTATAGAGGAATTTGATAACTTCATTAATAAATATACTTGTATCATTATAGAATATCATAAATTATTATAAATAGTATTCCCAAAGTTTGTTTAGGAAAATTATTCGAGTATATAAATAAAAAAACAATTTCCCTTGGAGATGCTGGAAATGTCTCATGAAATAAAAAATATTAATATTATATATCAAGTGGTATTATTTCAATTTAGAAAAATAACTCAATATGATAAAATATAAGCAATTAATTTGGAATAAAAATCAAAAAACAAATCTTCTAAAAATTGATATTTTTAAGCATCAACAATAAATCACTCAACATATTATGAAATATCAATGAATTATCCACTTTTAATCATTTGTATAAAATATTCAGATTTATTTTATTAAATTCATAACATAATAAATTCTCTATAATTCATCAACTTGCACTCTAAATCACCTCAAATTAAATTTCAACACCTAATAAAAATATATTGATATAAAATACATCATCTTCCACTATATGGTTAATAAAAGATAATATACATAAACATTTCATATAATGTATAGTACCCAAATACAATGAGATCACTGAGATGGAGGGATCAATTTTTTATTTGTTTTTATTTTTAAAAATATTTATTCTAAATTCAACCTCTAATTCCAATTAAATAATCAATATAATATTCATACATTAGATTATCGTTACTCAAATATATAGTATTTAAATGGAAATCATTACAAGGATAGGTAATATTCAGTCTCAATGGAATCCTACTTCATACAGTAACATGTAAAATAAACTATTTATATATTCATCAAATATAATATTATGTGGTACCGTTAATATTTTATCACATCTTGTTTATAAAGAATACGACCACAAGACCTAGCTTCCCCTAAAAATATTTTTATTGTACCTAAAATAGTAACCTACAGCCCATTGGTTTATATTGTTGTCTCTCCAAAATAATAAAAGAATATTAAATTTATTATTTTTTGAAAGATTCCTTGATATTTATGGTCTTATTAACCATTAATTAGATTGATTTTGGACATTTTTTTCATCATATAGTAGTGTCTTAGTGATGTTCCCATTTTTTCCTCGGGTCTAGGTCTCGTGTATCATTCTTCTATTGTAAACTCACTATGAATCATGAATCATAGTACCTCCTCTACATTATAACTCCATAATTATGTGATATATGAATATAGTGTGCCTTATAATTATTACATTGAAATATAGGATCTGATGGATGGGTCAAAAATACGCACTCATTGATTGAGAATGTATTTCATTAAATTTTTATAATAGTTGAAGTACTGTACAAAATATTACACTCACTTCCTAAAACAAATATTCTTGTTTCCCATTGAATATTTCCATGATTTTTACCCACTATAATTCTGACACTTCTTTAGTCATAAATTTCATTTACAATATAAATAATATATCATGAAAAACCTCAATAACGTTTTGTCTTTGATTTTGTACATTGTTATTTGTCTTTAATAATTATGTAACAACATTGTAATATACAAAGGCATGTAAATCCACATGTTAGATATCTAAAATTTTCCACTGACCATGTATTTTCAGAATGGACACCCAAAATTAAAAACCACATCGTCCACCATTTTATTTAGAACATGTGAACTTCTAAAATGAAATGACTTAAATAATGTAATGAAAAAATTCAATACAAAATGTGTGACAATGTATCCTATATTACAAGCATGAATACAATTACTACATAATGGCCACACTAAACTTCTCTTATTAGAATCTCTTCAATTCACAAATTGGATAATTACTTATTTTTTATTAATAATTTTTTCTATCACTATTTGTATATTTATATCATAATAATTTTATGAGGGTCTTCTAATTCTTAATTTCATATATATTAAATTTATATGGCTCATATATTTATTCAATGGACTTTAATTAATTTCACTATGTTTTGATGTCGTATGAAATTTTGAAGTTATGAATATATTTATAGATTTTCCAATGTCAAGAAAACAATCATTTTTTAGTGAGTTCTAATGTTATATAAGAATCGTGGAAGTCATCAAAAATGGTATGAAGTCATTCAAAACTGTAATTAAAGGCATAAAATATTAAAAAATTCTTATAATGTTATATAATTTATTAAGAAATGTAAGGTGGTCATATAAAATGAATTATTGTTCTATTTGTTTCCTTTAATGTCATATATAAGGTTTTCATTTCCTCAGAAATCACTTATAGAAAACAAAAACATCAACACATATCCTAATTTTATAATTTAACTATAAACATATAATTTTTCAAGTAAATTCATAATGAATTAAACGTGGTACATGGATTCTCCATAATTACAATAAAAAATTATCCAAGGTATATTCCAATGAATTATTGTATCCTAAAACATTATATACCCTTGTATAAATTCTCTATTTTTTTCAATCGTCATTCTCTTCATTTATTTTATACATTACTTATAAAAATTTATCTCATCACCTTATACTACTAGATCACCTAACACTATTCAAGAAAGAACTTCGCACCCATATAGTAGAAGTACTTGGATTTCAAACCACGTCTAAAAACATAACTTGTTATGGGTTTCTACATAAATATATGATTCATATTTATCTGTAACTTTCCATGATTTTATGGTATGCCTCTTCTCAATGATAATATTT
Source organism: Viscum album (assembly GCA_963277665.1). Classification (NCBI taxonomy): domain Eukaryota; kingdom Viridiplantae; phylum Streptophyta; class Magnoliopsida; order Santalales; family Viscaceae; genus Viscum; species Viscum album. Next base: position 477,515,051 of record OY728128.1, read on the forward strand.
TTTAATGATTATGATTCATGTAACACCAAGATTAAATAAACATTGAAATATCATTATAACCTAGCCATTAAATGGGAGATAATGAAAATTATTAAAAAAATTATATAAATTATATATTATATATTAAATATAATTTTTTAAATTATTATTTTGTGTTTTACAAGAATGATATAAGAATAAATCCACCTGTACACATAAAAAATATTTTTCTAAAGTCACTGTTTCTTCATGTTGATGATGATTTTTTTTGAAACTATAATTTGAAACTTTTATAAAATACATATGACAAAGTAAAAATTTAATTTTTTTAATTGTAAAATTAAATATTACATTGGTTGACTATTTGGAATATTTCAAATATTTTTATTTTTTTATGAATATTAAAAAAATACTAAATTTAAATTAAAAACATACTTTTCATCTAAATAATTTTTTATATTAAATAATATTTTAAAATGATTTTAATATAATTTTTTTCAATAATAAATAATTTAATCTCATTAATTATATTATATTATATTTTATATTGAATAGGGATATGGAAAAATTTAAAACTTCTTGACATTTTCACTATAAAATACCTTTTTCTGGCTCCATATAAAATATTAATTTTAAATTGATTTTAACCAATTATTTGTTTTACAATTTAAAAAATGGATACAATATTTGGATTCATAAGGTCCAAATTTGTTAAATATGATCCCTTTATGTTGGGCTACTAGGAATTTTAACTTTAGTAATTTAAATTACAATGGTTAATGACAAGTCATGTAATTATAGGTAAACAGAAAAATATAAATATTAGAACATTACACTAAAAAAATTCATAATTTCTTGTATGCCTGACTTTATCCCAAAACCAATCCTCGGTGGATTTTATGATCTCTCGGCTTCCCTTTTAGGTCCATAATATATATAATGTATTTTATTTTAATGATATGTCAATGATGGTATACTCTTGTTTTTAACAAGATAAAAAATTAAATGTTGGGATACATAGTGACTATATTAGACTAGAAATATTCTTTTTAAATATAATATTTTTATATTAATAATGTAAGTTTTTTATTACTTTTTGAAAATACATAATTAACTTAAAGTCTTGCATAATGATGATGCTGTAATTGTTTAATTAATTGAAATATCTAATAAATGATATTAAAAATTTTAAAATAAATATAATGTGACATAATATATGACATCCACGAATTTTATATATTCCATTGACTTGTTAGTGATTTTATAAAATATGTTTCTCTATGAAATATTTTTTATTGACTTAAATACAAGTCAAATTAACTAATTTTGTCAAACTGTATATTACTATTATTTTAAAATTAATAATATTTAATTATTTTATATAAAATTATGAAAAACATAAAATTCATAAAAATGAAATGTATGTGATTAAAATTTTAATTAATGATTTATGTACAGTTTTTTGGTCATCTTATTGTAAAAAACGTTATCCTCAAAGAGTAAAATGTCGTGTTTTCACAGGTAGAGTTAAAAGTATTAAATATGGGTAGAAACAAAATATAAAGGTAATATTGGAATGAAAATAGTTATAAACAATATTGGATGAGTAATCTTCAACTATTATCACCTAGTTATTTAAAAAGTGTTATTAATGAGCACTTATCAATAAAAATAACTTATATATTATTTAAATCAAAGACATCTATAAAATGACACTCTATTTGTATTGAATATCATTTGGGTGTCTAAATAGATTAAAAATCAAGATATGAATAGAACTAAATGTCGATTTTTATCACAATGAAAACTTTTTCAATATATAAATTATCTTTTAATTTTTAGAAATTATATAACTACCTAATATTCTTCCCTAATGATAATACATTATTTATTTAAAGAAGAATGAAATTAAAATAATATATTTTAAAAGTATTAATTTTGAAATATGTGGGTTGAGTTAATGTTTATAATAACATTATTGATCTTTAAGATACATTAAATATGTGGGAAATAATTATATTCTAATTACAATTAATTATTTATGTATTTGATGTCATATCAAATGAATACTACCAAATTTGAGTCTAATAATATTTTATTGAATTAATATTTTAATTTTTTTTAAAAAAAATTTAAAAAACATAAAATATTATGAAAGGCGTAAATATATGGTCTATAATGTATTATCATATTCAGTGATAAGAAAATTGAAATTCATTTCTTCTATAATTTCCATAATATATTTTAATATTTTGATGATTAAAGAAAGTTCCCCTAAACTCAATTATAAAAGAGACAATAATCCCTCACTTAATCACACAAAATTGATCCATCATGATTATCCAACCCATAACAATTTCTCTTCTAAATATCCTTTTTTATGTTATATAGTATATGTCCCATCAAATATAACTACCCTATATCACAATATTATATCTGAAATGATGTCATCTAAAGTAGAGGTAATCATAATTTTCGACTTTATCATGTTTGCTTCATCTTCCAATTCATCTAAATTTTTTGTTTCCATAACAATGAAATAACTAAAATTTCATATATATTATGATATTTTGTAATGATTAAGGGACTACCATATTTCAAAATTTATAAATACTATGAAAAATTAAGGCACCAAATGTGTGTACGTATGACCTACCATCTACATGCCATGGTGTAATTTATTTTTCTTCACCACATTAATTGGATAGGTAAAATCATTTAAAATATAGATATATATGATAATAATTAAATAATTTAAAAAAAATTAATATACCATCCACTTACCCTTTTACCATTAAGGGAATAATTCTGTATCTTGTGTGTCAGTAAGGCCTACCATATCCACGATGCGATGTGAATTATTTCCCATTTTCAAAAATGAATAATGATTATAAAACTATATTCAATGAATAAATATCATATATATGACCTTAATATCATTCAATATATTATGGAAGTATATACTTGAATAAAACATTGTCTTATATGACAAATCATTCATCGGAAAATGAAGTTGTTAACACATGATACATAGACAATAAAGAAATATTATTAAAAATGAGTACGAAAAATAAATAATAGGATCATATATGATATGAATATGTTTCTTTTAAAAATTATTATACTTATTTAAACCACACTAAAGAACATTAAAAACATTCAATTAAGTCGTTGTAGATGGTAAAGGTTTTTTCTCATCTCACTTTCATTTCCGTGAGATATTCCTAAGTAATAACATATTTATTTTCTATTGATTGTTTACCATTTAAGAAATCATGTCATGAATCTGTTTATCTTGATTTTATTACTTGTTTCATTTTATAATTATTTACTTTTCTCTGGTTTATGATTTAAAATTTTTAAATTGGTATGGGACAATTTCGTTCAAAAATATCTTTTGAAATTAAATTTTCTATATTTGAGGAATGTTTTTTACATGAAAGGCTACAGTTAGGGACTCATTAATAAAAGACCCTTGATTAATCATGAGTATCTTGAGATGAAATTCAGTTGGACAAAAAAACCTTTTGTGGTTTTTTCAATGTATAATCGGTTGGGTTTCTACACATAGAATTAAAATAGAAAGAGGATCCAACTTCAAATTAACTATTACAAGGATATATGTTGATAGTTACGATTTCTGACATTTTTATTTTCCCTAATTTAATATATTACTATACATAACATTTTCACAATGAGAAAATCTCACTATGAATTTTATTTATCATTTTATTGATTACATGGTATGTGTGTTCAGTTATACATTTCAATTTTGATAAGTCTCATTGATTAAATCTGGCTTCCATTGTAATTTAACATTATAATGCATTTGAGTTCACCACATTCTTATGTTTTATTTCCCAAGATGAAAAGAATTTTTCTATGATTAATATAATGGGTTACTCAAAAGGTAATAATGGTGTTATAATATAAAATAACCTATCTATTTTATGATTAAATAATAATTTGAATTACAATTTTATATCTATTTTTCCTTATTACTAAATTATTGGGCCCTTTGGGATGATGTTTCTTTTATATGATGGAAATATATATATTCAAATTGCCATTTACTGGAAACTAGGGTATCAATATTTATAGTTGGTATTTGATAATGTTTAGTAGAAACCTCTATAACTAGATTTAGTTAACCATAAATTAGGGAAACATAACCATATAACAAACATTGATAATATTCTCAATGAAGCCGTGTTTATGATATAGATATTATTTATACATAATGTTTTCCATTTTTTCTAATTATTTAACTAGTTTTGGGATAAAAAATTGTCTTTCCTAATGATATGATCTAACTCAGTATGTGCCATTATTTAGAAATTAAACATTGAAGAATGAAATATTTAAATAATCATGGAATTTGTAGAGATATATCTACTAAGTGAACCATTAACTATTTTATTTTAATAGAAAAAATTATGGATATTTCAGGTTATCTTAAATAGGTTATGAAAAATAACATTTCCCAAATCGAGATAGCTATTACATAGCGAGACATCACTATATTTGGTCACATTAAGTGATAGAATACAACATCATTTATTAGGAATACTAATCTGATTGCTGTTGAGTAAGGGATATAATATTTTGAGTAGATTGTGGTATAATTGGGTTGTGGTGAAATGGAAAATGAAAAAAAATGTAGTATATTACCTCAAAGATGATGCAAAACAACAATGGTCAATAATCCAGAATTCTTGGGAGGAAGAAGAAATAAAATACATTTAATGGAATTAATTTAATTATACACTCTTCCAAAAAAAATCCCCATTGATGAAAAATTAAATATGAATATAAATTTCCATTGTTTAAAGAAAAATGGAGAATAATTTTTTTTTGAGTATGAAGCTACTATTACTAGGTAATCTAGGTATAATGGTGATTAGATATACATTATAGAGTATAATAGTGAACATTTAATTTAAGGTATTATACCCATTATCAAAAGGGCACTAATTTAAAAAACATTTTCTTCATACAATGAATTTTTTTATATGATTTCATGATATATATTGAATTGTCCATGTCAAATATCTTTGAAGGGAAGAAATAAAAGAAGAGGATGGAAGTTGAACTTTTTTATAAAGGGATGGATCGAAAAAAGGATTTTCCCGCTTAGGACTATTGTGGTAATAATCACACTAAGAAGTACTTGAACGTGTTTAGAATTTGTTATATGTTTGGAGAGAAGGATCACTAGGAAAAATAATGAAAAAGGATAAATACAATAATGAGATTTTGGGTTCCAATTATTGTGAAATTGGTGTAATAGCCCAGACCCTTTGGGCCCATTACTTTTCCAAAGTGAGGCTCCACCAAAACGGGGGCATTGTGAGGGTGACACCGGTCACAGTGGCACCGTGACGGTGTCACCGTGAGGGTGACACCGTGAGGGTGGCACCGTGAGGGTGGCACCGTGAGGGTGAAATCATGATGGTTGCACCGTGTCCCCTCGCTGAGTCTTTCGTTCTTTTTCCAGTACCTGACTTTTCCACTCCCGCAACGTAAGTTTCGACGTAAATTAATTCTTTTACTCCTTTTAAAACCATTTAAAGACCATAATTAATTCCTAAAAATCCCGAGAGACCTCCGTGTGTAACATCACAACATCATGGTCAACCCACGACACCCACTCCTTTCACGGTTTGACATTCTCATCTCAACCATCTGTGGCTCTTATAAACTATGGGTTAGTCGTGGTTTCTTATTTCCTCAATCGCGGATTTTCACAAAAAGCTTCTGGTGCATCGGGCGAGCCGCATCGTTATGCGTAGTGTTCTGCGCCCGGCCTAAGCATTGATAGATGAAGCGATTTTTGTTCAGGCCAGCCGCATCGCTATCCGTAAACTTCCTCCCCTGGCCTCAGCGTAGATCATTGATCTAAAAAGTAGGGAATTTCTTCATCGCCTCTCCCTTTGGTGTATCCTGCGGGGTGGACATGCTTTGTTTTTGTAGAATTGGATAAACCAGACCTAATAAAGATAATGAACTGATTCTATAAATAAAGAAGGGGGTCATGATCATTGATGATATTTTATATTATGACCTTCTTCCTGAATTATGCGGGCTTACACCTACTGAAAATCATGACCGTTGGTAGTCTTTCTTTGTGCATTAATGAACCCCTGGTGATGTTTTAAGTGGCTTTTTTATGGTTGTGAACTCCTGCCGTGAAAAGTAAATTGGTTAATTACGTATATTCGACTAAGTAAATTGGACGAACCAGGATCGACCCTTTTGTGATAACCCCTGGTTAAGTCACATGGAATTGAAATCATGGAGTGTGTTAAATCTTATAAATCTGAAAATACAGGCATGACCATGCTTTGTGTTGGTAGTAGTGGTTTGGTTTTTTTTCTTTTACGGGCCGATTGCTGGAGATATTGGAGGGGATGGGATCCCATATTCTTTGTATGCTCTCGGTGGTTATGAAATTGGGGATGGGATCCCCTGTTGATATGGATTCGGTAGTTGTGTTTTTTAAGACCCGATGGTTACTTGTTTATTTCACGAATTGGGTTGGGATCCTCTGTTGCTAAGAAACCTTTTGGGAGAGGGGACACAGGGCAGCGTCTCGGGGTTGTTTTTGGTTCCAGTACTTCGGGGGGGATCTCACTATTTCCTTGTTGTTGTAACATTACAAGAGAACCAAGTGTGAATGTTTAAATTGACGATTGACTGGATTCTTTTCCTTGGTTATGCTTATGGTGTTAGTTGCCCAGTAGTGCATGAACTTATTTGAACATTATCACTAAACATGAAACAAAAATGGGAAAAATGGGTTTTTTTGGGAAGAGTCGTGACTCGGACTTGAGTGTTGTTGTGATCTGTAGGCTGTCTGAAGAAAAACCTAGCTTTGGGTGAGTTCTTGTTACCAATATATATACTTGTAGCTTTGTTTTTCTTATTCGCACCCCACCCAAGTTGACCACTTAGTGCCGAACACCCCCATTTCATGGGGGAGGGTGTTTTTCCCAACACTATTCTTAGTGGCAGGTTATTAGCTCCTTTTCTGCTCCCTTTCCCAGATAGCCCAATTATCTTCGGGCAGGCTGTGATGGCCTGAGGTCCATTATTATCCAAATAACCTTCGGGCGGGGTAGTGTGATGGTTGGCCAGGTGTGTGCGGCAGGTAGTTTCCCAAGAATCTTCAGGATGAGGCCCAGCTTTCTTCAGGCATGGAAGTGGATCTTCTAGCCCAGGTGTCTTCAGGCGTGGTGGTAGTTGTTCTGGCCTAGGTGTTTTCAGGCATGGTTACGTGTGACAGTTGTGGCCTAGGTGTTTGCGGGCGGGATTCGGCAGTGGGACTATGTGTGGTTGTTTCCGAGGTGTGTGTGGGAGGGTGAGTCAGTGGGACTGCAGTGACAGAATGGCGGGATTGGTTCAATGCATAGGATGTCTCAATAACAAGTGGGAAAGTGGAGTGGGGTACCCAAACATCGATCTTCTCTTATTATATATATTACTTGACTTGAGTTATTTGGGAAGTGTTCCTTGGTGAGGCTTGGGTGTATAGTTTACCTTGATAGGTGTTTGGTTTACTCAATTTCTCATGGGACTTTAGTACGTTCCCCCACTTGTGCATGAGAGTCTTTGGTTTTTCCTACTGAGTGTACTTGTATGCTCACCGTATATATATAAAACCTCTTTCAAGTTTCTAGGAGGACTTCGGGGATCACGTGGGACCATACTAGCGCAGACCTTTGGGGCAGTTGTAGTTGTAGTTTTCCATTCTTTGGTACTTACCTTTGTTGTCACCTTTTGTACTTTGTGGCTCTTACTTTTGGCACATGCATGTGGAAATGGTTTACTTTTGGCTTTACTTTTCATTTTTCTTGGTATTGTTGGGTTCCATCTTCTTATCTCCCGATCCTATAAAACAAAAAGGGTATTGCCTTCCATTTGTGTGTAATTTTTTATACCCTTGGTGCTAGTCGCCACTCCGGGAGCTATTGAAGGCGGGTTTTGGCGGTCATTATCTCTCCTTCAACATAAAGAAGGACGGTCCTCGCAATCTGTTGTCCCTTCCCTCCTTTTGGTGAATGTAGGTTGTGAAAGAATGGTATCAGAGGTGATGGTTGGGAGATAGGATGGAGTCTGGAGTTAGGAACAGTGAGAATTGCATGGGATGGTAAGGCAACAGTGTTGGGTGACCTTGGTGCGTGAATTAGTCCAGGGAAGACCGGCTAGGACATAGGATTTTAGGGCCCCCCGTGATCCAATGCAAGGACTTTGGACCTGCCGAACGACCAAGTGAGGCCACGCTGATTGCAGGGTAGGGACCCTAGGAAAGGTACATACATCATAATGGCTTGTGTTTTCATGTTTCTGGTATGTCTTGGGAATTAAGAATCAATTAAAATTTAAAGAAGTTTTAAGAACGATATTATGCACTACTTGGGCTTAGGCATTCCTTGTTTACCTTACAGATATGGCACCTGGAAGGTGACCACGTGTGGTACAGGAGAGCGTGGCCCCGGAGACTACTTTGGCCGATCGACAGAGAGATGATCGAGAGGAAGAGGATGACCAGTGGCAGAAGACTCTTCGGGCCTTCCAGCGACAGACCCTATAGAATTAAGAGGGCAGCACCTCTGACATGAAGACAGAAGGATGGCTGGAGGAGCTAGTGATAGACTTCGGCCTGATTCGGGCCCCGACCGAGTACTGGGTTCCTATGGCCGTCAGCCAGATGCAGGGATCAGCATGTCAGTGGTGGACGCTTTACCTGGGAGAGAGGAGAGAGGCTGAGGTGGCATGGGCTGATTTAGAGAGAGAGTTCCGGGCGGAATTCCTCTCCTCGACGATGAAGGCAGAAAAGAGACAGGAGCTACTCTCCCTCCAACAGGAGAGTATGTCTGTATGGGAGCTAGGGATCAAGTTCAAGGACCTCCTACATTTTCTCCGGACCTCTTTCCCGATGAGGAGTCTCGGACGAGACGTTTCGATGAGGCACTCTGACCCTCCCTCCAGTATGTTGTTACCCCCTTTATCCTGCCAACGTACATGGAGGTCTAGAAGAACGCTGAAGTGGTGGAGAGGATGCGTGCTCAAGGAGGTGTGTCATGAGTGGGGATCCAGCTGGGAACATCGAATGGGAAGGCCATCAGCACCAGACCTCCAGCGTCAGGACCCTCCAGGTTCTGACCAGCAGGGAGCAGACCACAACAGTGTCAGTTTTGATCCCCCGGTCCTCGCCCTTTTCCTTTAGGCTCGGGAATGCGGTACTTCATCTGTGGGAACCCTAGACATCTCTGAAGTAAGTGCCCAGACCAGGTGCAGTACGTCGGTGGCAGACAGCCCCAGTACCAGCCCCAGCAGCAGCTTCTAGCCAGACCTTTAAAGCAGTAGCAGCAGGGACAGTGAGCTCCCGCTCCTCTGAGGATAGACGTGGGAGGAGGGGGCCGACCTCAGGGCAGTCCTCAGGGACCATGTCTAGTGCGTGGTTGGGGAGGTGGCTGACACCTGAGGGGCAGAGGAGCCGGGCATGGACAGCTACATGCCGCGATGGCAGCAGTTCCAGCTGGGCTGGAGGTTGTTCGAGGTATGATCAGGTTGTTTAGCACTCTTGCTTATGGCTTGTTCGATACTGGAGCATCACACTCCTTTTTTGCATCCATTCAAGCCTGCGCCGTGGGTCTAGATGCCGAGAGACTTCTAGTGCCCCTGGTGTTGAGCACACCAGTCGGAGGTCAGACCGACTTGTTGTTTGTTTGTCGAGGATGTAGACTGATGATAGGGCCACATCAGTCGGTTAGGGATCTTCTCCTGCTACAGATACAACCATATGATGTCATCCTAGGCATCGACTGGCTATTCTCTGTGTGTGCCGTCATCGACTGTTTCCGAGGAAGGGTCGTGTTCTCAGACTTGGGCGACCGGCGTGTTACCTTCATCGGTGAGCAGGGCGGTCAGAAGGGCAACAGGCGAGAGGAACCCCTCCTCTCCTTGATAGCCGAGCTATCAGTAGAGTCAGTATATGCTGAGATGGTGGAGGTGCCAGAGGTTATCCATGAGTTTATGGAAATCATTCCTGAGGAGGTGACGACTCTACCCCCTCGACGTGCTATCGAGTTCGGGATAGACCTACAACCCGACGCTCGTCCGATATCGATGGATCCTTACCGGATGGCACCTTTAGAGCTACGGGAGTTGCAGATATAGATTGAAGATATGATGAAGAGGGGTTATGTTTGACCAAGTGCGTCACCGTGGGGTGCTCCAGTCCTATTCATAAAGATGGAAGATGGTGGTCTCTGGTTGTGTATAGACTACAGAAGGATGAATCAGGTGACGATCAAGAAACACTATCCTCTTCCGAGGATAGACGATCTTTTCGACCAGCTGAAGGGGGCAGGATGGTTCTTGAAGATCGACCTAGGGTCTGGGTACGACCAACTGAGAGTGAAGGAGGGAGACATCCCAAAGACGACGTTCAGGTGCAGATATGGACACTTTGAGTTCGTGGTCATGCCCTTCAGTGTTACGAACGCCCCGACTGTGTTCATGGGGCTTATAAACTCCATCTTCTGGGAGTACCTAGATCGGTTAGTAGTTGTGTTCTTCTACGACATCCTTCTCTACTCAAGATCAAAGGAGGACCATGCCGAGCACCTGAGGAAGGTTTTGGAGGTCTTCCGACATCATCAGCTCTATGGGAAGTTGTCAAAATGCAATTTCGGGACAAGAGAATTGCACTTCCTCGGGCATGTGGTGGCCGAGCAGGGGATAGTGGTGGACCCATCAAAGGTTGAGGCAGTTGTTTCATGGGATGAACCCAAGAATGTGGCAGAAGTCTGTAGTTTCACCATGCTGGCGGGTTTCTATCGGAGGTTCGTAACCAACTTCTCCTGAGTTGCAGCCCCTTTTACAGCCCTGACCATTGAAGTCCAGGTTTTCATGTGGAGTGAGCAGTGCAAGTCATCCTTCAGCTATCTGAAGGAGAAGTTGGTAAGTGCCCCAGTGCTGAGATTTCCAGAAGAAGGGGCGGCATATGAGGTGTTCTGTGATGCTTCATGACAGGGCCTAGGATGTGTGTTGATGCAGAAACAAGGGGTGATCTCTTATGGGTCCAGGAAAATACGCCCTCATTAGCGTAATTACACCACCCACGACCTGGAGCTTGCAGTGGTCATTTTTGCGCTAATGTTATGGTGGCACTACCTCATCGGAGAATGCATTGTGGTCTTCACGGATCACAAAATCATGAGGTATATCTTCTCCCAACGGGACCTAAATTTGTGACTGCGGAGATGGGTGGAGTTCATCCAGGATTACGACATCGAGATCTCTTATACTGAGGGAAAGGGCAATGTATTGGCCGATGCCTTGAGCAGGAGGACGCAGAAGGATGCGGTCTGAGAGTCAGCGGACGCCTGGAAGGTGATGAAGGATTTGGCTGCTTTACACCTGGATGTGAGGATGGATAGAAGTAGAGGCTTCCTATATCAGATGACAGTGAAGTCATATCTGTTTCAGCAAGTGGTGGAGTCTCAGTGGGGAGACCCGGATTGCAAAGTGATGCGTGACCGAGTTGACCTGGGAAATGCTCCGGAAGGATGGACAGAGGATGGTTAGAACCAGATACTTTTCCAGGGAAAGTTTTTTGTTCCGGAGGCGGTGCACGAAAAGGTTCTCAGTGAGTTCCACAACTCACCCCTGGCAGTACTCCCAGGAGTTTCCAAGATGTAACAGAGACTGAAGAGGCGGTTTTGGTGGCCCGGCATTAAGCGAGCAGTGGTAGAGTTTGTGGCCAAGTGCTTATTTTGTCAGCAAGTGAAGGTTGAACACTGAGTTCTAGGAGGCCTACTGCAGCCTCTAGATGTCCCTGACTGGAAGTGGTATGACATCTCGATGGATTTCATTATGGGACTACCCAAGGTCCAAGGGGGATACGACGCCATCTGGTTGGTAGTGGACAGGTTGACTAAATCATCGCACTTTCTGGTGATTAGGGAGTAGAGTGTAGTGGATGCTCTGGCACGAAGGTTTGTGGATGAGGTGGTTCAGTTTCATGGATTTCTGAGGTCTATAGTCTCGGATAGGGATGCACGGTTTACCTAATCAGTTTGAAGAGGATAACAGTATGGTTTTGGCACCCAGATACACCTTAGCATTGCATTCCATCCCCAGACAGATGGACAAACCAAGCGCAATATCCAATCCCTAGAGGATATGCTACGGGCATGTGTTCTGGACTCAGGAGGATCATGGGTGAAATACTTGCCTCTGGTAGAGTTTTCCTACAATAATAGCTACCACTCTACCATTGGCATGGCCCCATTTGAAGCTTTGTACGGGAGTCCATGTTGTTCACCTGTGTGTTGGGCCGAAGTTTGAGAGGTAGACATCCTTGGCCCAGAAGTGGTGCAGAGCACAACATAGAAGGTTCAAATCATACAGGAAAGGATGAAGGCATACCAGGACCGACAGAAGTCATATGCTGATACCAGGATGAGGCCCTTGGAGTTTGAGGTTCGAGACTACGTGTTCTTGAAGGTCTCCCCTCGGCGTGGGCAGCGGAGGTTCGGCAAGGGGAGTATGCTTTCTCCAAGGTTCATCAAACCCTTCGAAGTGTTGCTGCTGGTCGGAGAAGTGGCTTATCAGCTATCGTTACCACCGCCGCTACTGAGGATACATGATGTATTCCATGTGTCCCTTCTCCGTTGGTATCTGCACGACGATTCACACATCCTTGATTGAGGTGAGCTGGACATCGAGGACGAAGTGAATTTTTTGGAGAGACCAGTGATGATCGGGGATCGCAAGGAGAAGGTGCTTCATGGGTGAACCATTCCCTTGGTTTGTGTGTTGTGGAGACAAGGTGGGCTTGAGGAGAGTACGTGGGAGAGGGAAGAACATATGCGTACCCAGTATCCAGAGTTGTTTTATGTTTTGTTTCTTGTTGTACCTGTTGTGGTATAACGTTTTGTCTTTTATCTATGAAATATATTGGTTTTCATTCCTCTGATTGTGTGTGAAAAGCCCTGGCTATGTGGGAGGAGAAAACCTGACCCCTAATCAAGACGCATTAATGTTGATGCGATTAAATCTGTGAGGGCAAGTCAGTGCCACCCAAAGCGGATAATATCTTGACATGGGGGAGGAGACTCCCCAACCCACATGACTGGGCAGTTTGGCATGTTATGTATCTTGGTTCTTGACAGGGAAGTGTTTTTAGTTATCAAGAGTTCACTTCTAAGAGGTATCTTTCAAGGTGGTTGTTCAGACCCTCTCTTTCCTTCTTGTGATGTTTTGATTCTCGAGGGCGAGAATCGTTTAATAGGTATCTAATGTAATGTCCCAGACCCTCCTAGCCCATTACATTTACAAAGTGAGGCTCCACCAAACGGTGGCACCGTGAGGGTGACACCATGAGGGTGGCACCATGAGGGTGACACCGTGAGGGTGGCACCGTGAGGGTGACACCGTGAGGGTGGCACGATGAGGGTGACACCATGACGGTGGCACCGTGTCCCCTCACCGAGCCTTTCATTCTTTTTCCAGTACCTGACTTTTCCGCTCCCGCAACCTAAGTTTCAACGTAAATTAATTCTTTTACTCCTTTTAAAACCATTTAAAGACCATAATTCATTCCAAAAAATACTGAGAGACCTCCGTGTGTAACTACCCAACCGCGTGGTCAACCCATGACCCCCACTCCTTACGCGGTTTGGCATTCTCATCTCAACCGTCCGCATCTATTATAAACTATTGGTTAGCTGTGGTTTCTTCTTTCCTCGATCGCAGATTTTCATGAATAGCTTATAGTGCATCGGGCGAGCCGCATTGTTTTGTGTAGAGTTCCACGCATGGCCTAAGTATTTATAGACGAAGCGATTTTTGTTCAGGCGAGCCGCATCACTATCCGTGAACTTCCTCCCCCAGCCTCAGCATAGATCGTTGATCCAACAAGTAGGGAATTTCTTCATCACCTCTCCCTTTGGTGTATCATGTGGGGTGGGCGTTCTTTTTTTCGGTAGAATTGGATAAACCAGACCTAATAAAGATAATTAACGGATTCTATAAATAAAGAAGGGGGCTGTGATCGTTGATGCTGTTTTATATTATGACCTTCTTCCTGAATTATCCAGGCTTACGGCTACTGAAAATCAAGACAGTTGGTGGTCTTTCTCTGTGCATTAATGAACCCCTGGTGATGTTTTTAATGGCTTGTTTATGGTTGTGAACTCCTGCCATGAAAATTAAATTGGTTAATTACGAATATTCAGCTAAATTAATTGGAAACACCTGGATCAACCCTTCTGTGATAACCCCTGGTTAAGACACATGGAATTGAAATCCTGGAGTGTATTAAATCTTATAAATCTGAAAATACAGGCATGGCCCTGCTTTGTGATGGAATTATGGGTTTGGTTGTTTTTCTTTTACGAGCCGATTTCTGGAGATGTTGGAGGGGATGGGATCCCCTGTTCTTTTTATGCTCTCGATAGTTATGAAATTGGGGATGGGATCCCCAATTGATATGGATTCAGTGGTTGTGAGTTTTAAGACCCGGTGGTTACTTGTTTATATCACGAATTGGGGTGGGATCCTCTGTTGATGAAAAATATTTTTGGGGAGGGGACACGGGGCAGTGTGTCGGGGTTGTTTTTGGTTCCAGTACTTTGGGGGGGATCTCACTTTTTCCTTATTGTTCTAACATTACAAGAGAACAGAGTGTGAATGTTAAAATTGTCGATTGACTGGATTCTTTTCCTTGGTTATGCTAATGGTGTCAGTAGCCTAGTTGTGCATGAACATATTTGAACATTATCACTGAACATGAAGCAATAATGGGACAAATGGGTTTTGTTGGTGAGAGTCGTGAATCAGACTTGAGTGCTTTTGTGATCTGTAGGTTTTCTGAAGAAAAACCTAGCTTTGGATGAGTGCTTGTTACCTATATATATACTTGTAGCTTTGTGTTTATTTTTCGTGCCCCCACCCAAGTTGAGCACTTAGTTCCAAACACCCCCATTTCATGGGGGATGGTGTTTTTTCCAACACTATTCTTAGTGGCTGGTTGTTAGCTCCTTTTTGGCGCCCTTTCCTGGATATCCCAAGTATCATCGGGCAAGCTGTGATGGTCTGAGGTCCATTATTAGCGCAAGAACCTTCGGGTGGGGTAGTGTGATGGTTGGCCAGGTGAGTGTGGTAGGTAGTTTCCCAAGTATCTTTGAGATGAGTCCTAGGTTTCTTAGGGCGTGGCAGAGGATCTTCTAGCCCAGGAGTCTTCGGGCGTGGTGGTAGTTGTTCCGGACTAGGTGTTTGCAGGCATGGTTATGTGTGATAGTTGTGGCCTAGGTTTTTGTGAGAGGGATTCGACAGTGGGACTGTGTGTGGTTGTGGCCCATGTGTGTGTGGGTGGGTTAGGCAGTGGGACTGCGGTGACAGAATGGCGGGGTTGGTTCGATGCGTAGGATGTATCAATAAACAGTGGGAAAGTTGCGCGGGGTACCCAAACATTTTTATGCCCTTAATATATATATTACGTGACTTGCATTATTTGGGAAGTGTGCCTTTGTGAGGCATATGTGGATAGTTTACCTTGATAGGTGTTTGGTTTACTACTTTTCACACGGGACTTTAGTACGTTCCCCCACTTGTGCATGAGAGTCTTTGTTTTTCCCTAATGAGTGTACTTGTATGCTCACCCTATGTATATAAAACTACTTTTAGGTTTCCAGGAGGACTTCGAGGATCGTGCGGGACCATACTAGCTCGGACCTTTGGGGCAGTTTCTGTTGCTATTTTCCTTTCATTGGTACTTACCTTTGTAGTCACCTTTTATACTTTGTGGCTCTTACTTTTGGAACATGCTTGTGGAAATGGTTTACTTTTGTCTTTACTTTTCCTTTACCTTGGTGTTGTTGGGTTTCATATTCTTATCTCCTGATCCTAAAAAAAGGGTAATGCCTTCCATTTGTGTGTAATTTTTTATACCCTTCGTGCTAGTCGCCACTCCAGGACCTATTGAAGGCAGGTTTTGGGGGTCATTATCTCTCCTACAACTTAAAGAAGGAAGGGCCTAGCAATCTGCTGACCCTTCCCTCCTTTTGGTGAAGGCGGGTCGTGACAATGGGGATCTATGTAAATTAATGACCCAAAAATCAAGGAATTATACAGCAGAAGAATCAAATGGATCTAGGTTGAGAATATTTTGTTACTAAAGTTTTAGTGGAATTATTAAATTATTTTTCTTCATGGAATCATGAATTCTTTTGTAAATGTATTTTTTCAATTATATTACTGTTATAATAATCATAAGATATATAAGTATTGTACTATTGTACTTCAACATTTTTTATTTGGAAGAATTCATGTTTCCATTGATGTTTTAAGGATATCAAGGTATTTATATATTTTATATGTGACATTAATAGTTACATTATTCGGTTTTTGGGATTCAATTATTAGATATTTAATTTTCATTTTTAATAAAATATTGGCCATTGGGTTTTTAAAAACGTATTCTATTAGATTCTTATGATTAAATACATATGGAATGTATTATGATTAACTTTAGATTTTATTTCTTGGTAAAATGTGCTTACCATTTTTTCAGTAAACATTTAATGGAAAAAGTAATGACATGTGAATCTAATGATTTGTTAAAGTGATTTAGGCCTAAAAATTTATCTTGAACATAAATTTCTTGGCATAAATGGTGAAGTAAAAATGGATTGACGCACAAAAAACCAATGATAGTATTCTCATGAAATGGATAGTAAAAAAATAATTTTATTTTATAATGTTCTCTTATATGTTGTAATGGAATCACTCAACTATAGGAAAATGATTTTGGAGTATAAATTTATATTTTTACTTTTCATTCTAATAAATCAATGTTCATTTAACCCATCAAAACTTTATATTCATGTGACGGTTAACTATAAAATGACCATATTTTATATAACTCTCATTCATAAATTGATTGTTTTGTTTCTCATCAATTTAAATTTATTCATTTTCTGCTGATCTTCTGCTATTTAAATGACTAATTTGGTAGTAACCTTCTCATTTTTGCTTCTCTCTTATTAGGAGTATGTTTTATAAATCCTATTTCCAATGTGGGAATCCCAAAAAAAGAATTTAAAGTATCCACCACTAAATTTTGAAGTGAAATTTCAAATTATGTGGAAGGAATTCAATTAATTATGGGAAAATGTAACACCACATGATATTATCATATAACTCTTTTGAAATTTAATATTTTGGAAACCTTATGTCGCCCGAAAAACCAAAATTAAACAAATAGAGATATATTATTTTAAATAAGACATTAAATTGATTGGAATGAATAGTATTAACCAAATTATCAAATTTATATGTTATATTTTTAAAATACTACATTCATCAAATACTTTTCTATATATGATAAAAAATAAATCCACTTTTATGCATAAAAACTATATTTTTTAAAGCCATATTTGTCAAATTTTGATTGGTTATTTATTTGAAACTAAATTTTGAAACAATTATATATTATGTTTCATAAATAGAAATTTAATTTTTTAATTTTGATTATCATTTTTTACATTTAATTTAATTTTTTGTTTTTTTATTTGATTTATTTTTCTCAAGAATAGTATACAAATACAACATTCTAATTTGAAATAGACTATTCAAATTAATAATTTATGATGTTTAATTATATATTAATTTTTGTTAATGTAATGTGAGAAAAATAATATGTATATTCATCCAATTATTTTCATTTTAATATCTTTTAAATTGAATGTGGATATAAAAACATTTCAATCTTTTTCATGCTTTCACTTACAAAAGATTTTTTTCTCACCCATTCTATGGGTTTAATTTTAATTTTACATTATCCAATACAATATCTTGAATTTTGAAAATTGAATTCCATATATATTATCAGAATGTTAATTTTTTTTAAATATTTCCCTTGTTATTTTTTTCCAATACAAATAGTAACACTAATAATTTTTATTACGACGGTTAAGGGAAAATCAGATAATTAAGGGTAATTATAATATTATAAATATTATAGATTTACCCTAATAATTTTACTAATTATATTAGATGACTTAGTTTTGCCCAAAATCATCATTTGATATATTCTTTGAGCTCTTGTAGCCACTTGTATGACATTAAGCAGTTTATGGTATTTTATTTTAAAGAAATGTCAAAGATTCCATACTTTTGTTATTAACAAATTACATATTTTAATAATGGGTATCAATATGGATATATTTGAAAATAATTATTATTTGGAAATATATATTGATTATAAAAATCATGGTATTTTATTTTTAGTTTTTAGGAAATAAATAATTAACTTAAAGGCTATCACAATGATCGTGTAATAATTGTTTAATTAATGGAAATATAAAATAAATTAGATTAAAAATATTGAAATAGATATAATTTGACATAATAATTATAGTCCTATAATTTTAAATATTCCATTAAAATATTTCATATGTATAATAATGTTTGGTTCAAAAATAACAGGTTTAATTATTTATTAAATCAGTGTAGTGTATTGTGTCAAAATTGACATTACTGGTTTTTTAAGAAATAAATATTATTTTTTAAATGATATGAAATTATTTTGAATATATAATTCACCCAACTTATTGGTATAAGGATTAAAATTTCATCACTCATCCATTTATGTTTCAATTTTTACTTTAATGAACAATAATGACCTTCAAAGAATAAAAATATGTGTTTCCATGATAAGAGTTAAACAAATTATATTGATTTTAAAAGAAAATGATAAATGTATGTATGTGACATAAAATTTTATAAGAATTATTGGATGAATATTATTTAACCCCTTTCATCAGAAGATCTAATCGGAGTTATTTAATTGACACTTTTCCTGTAAAATTGCATATATATTTTTTAAATCAAACATAGTTACAAAATGTCACTCTCTTTATATTTTGAATAATTTTTGTGTCCTAATAGTTAAAAAATGAAGAAATGAATGAAAATAAATTTATTATTTGATCCTAAATAAATTATTTATATTATAGAAATTTATTTTGAATTATTATAATTTACATAGATATGTTAAATTTATCCACATTGATATTATAGGATTTATTTAATTAACATAAAAATAAATTAATTTTTTTAAATGTAGTAATTTATATTTATTTCAGAGGATTTAATGTGTATAATTTATTATATATATATATAGGATATATTAGAGATTTTTTAAATAAATATATTCTAATTACCACTTTTTAATGATGTATTTGAAGTTCAATTAAATAAATTGTATCAAATTGGAAAATAATGATATTTTAATTAATTACTATTTTAATAAATTTTTTAAAAATAAAATAAAAATTCTTAATAAAAACTGGTATAATATATGGTCCATAATTTCTTCCCTTATTCATTTATTTTGTGGATTTTTGAATGTGCCCCTCACCTCACTTATAAAAGGGAACCACCTCCCTCACTCCGTCACTCCCATTTGATCCATTAATTTTGACCAAAACCTACCCATTTAGCTTCATGATATCATCAGTTACATTATTGGGGTTATTGTCTTCCAAAACACCTACAATATATAACATTTTACGCAATTAAAGGAAGTACTCTGAAGAAGTGGTAATCATCATTATCGAATCTTTGATTTTTGTTTTTACTTCCACATCCTATACATGTGTTGTTTCCAGAGAATATTAATAACTATAGTATTGTATATATTTTTAGATGTCACTATTTTTGTTTTCTAACAATATTCCTTATTTTATTAGTCCCATAAAAAATAAAAGTACAATGTGTGCATACGTACATCCTACCATCACCTGACATGGTGAATTTTTTTCATCACCACTATACACTAATAGTTATAACGATAGAAATAATGGATATATATAATAATTATGGTATTGTATTTTTTATGGAAAAATTAATACACCATACACTTCATTACACTTTCATCATTTAGGGAATGATACAATCCCTTGTGTATACGTACAAACTACCGTCTTCATGATGTTATGCGATTCATTTCTCATTTTCAACATTCAATATTAATTATAAAAATATATATAATGAATAAATATTATACATATGTCTTTAATATCATTCAATAAATCATTGAAATATATCCTTTTCAAAATGTTATGTACTTTCATGCCAAATCATGAATAGAAAAACATAGTAGTTCACACCTGAAACATGCGTAATAATGAAATATTATTAAAAAATGAGTAATAAAATGATATAACAGGATCATATATGATATTTATATAGTTGTTTAATAAATTATAAATATTATTTAATCCATTGTCAATGAGTTTATATCATATTAAATTATGTTTATGTGAAAGGTTTGTATTTTTCTAATGTCACTTAAATTTATAGTAGATATTATTTATTCACGACATATTTATATATTTTGGTGTCATTCCCATTTGATAAATCATATTATTAATTTCTTTATAATAATGATATTTAATGATTCATTCTACAATTATTTAATTTTATGGGCCTTATTATTCAAATATTTCAATGTGGAATGGGAAACATTGATTTATAAATATATTTTCAAATCGATTATTTCATATATAAGTAATGATTTGGACATGATTGTATCGCATTTGGACTAGTTTATGAAATAACCGCCATGAATTAGTACTATATTGAGATGATTTTTTTTTCAAAACACATCATGTTTTTCTAAAATAGGTACCATATGGGGTTCTACACGTAGACATAAAATGGAATGAGGATTGATCTTGGTAATAATTATCCAACAGATATATATTGATAGTTTATACATCTAACATTATGAATTTCCTTCATTTAATTTATTAATATCCAGAGTATTTTCAAAATGAAAATATATATATATTAATATAAATATCAAATTATTCATTTCATGAAATGTGTGCTATGTTATTTACCATTTTATATTGATTATAGTCATTTATTCAATTTAGACTTCATTATAAATTACCCTTTAGTAATTATATTACCTCACCCATTCATTATCCATTAATTTCATTGAGTTTTAAATAAGTTTATTATTATTAATATGTAGTGTAATTCTAATGTAAATAATTGGGTTTCAGTTAAAATTTATTTTTGTATTTATTGATTAAAATATAATATTGATATCAATTATTTAACTCATTTTCCAGGATAACTAAAAAATTTAGTACTTTGGAATGAAGTTTATTATATCTTATTCTAATATAATAAGGTAAGGAACAAGGTCTAGAATACATGGTTCTAGGTCATTATATTGAACATGAATCATCAATATTTCCATTATCATTTATATTAGTTGTACCTCATCTCATTCATCCACTTATGAAACACACACATATTCATAGCTTCATTATCAAAGAAACAACATAAAACATTTTAATAAAAAATTATTATAAATTCTATCATTATAATGTTTCTTAATTGAATGATATTTACATTATTTACATGGGAAAAACTAAACCAAAAGTACTCAATTCCCAAAAATTCTAGAATAGGTCATAAGCATCTAGGCGAGTAGGAACTCTAAAAAAGTACCTCTACCCAAGGACACATTACATAAGTGATAGTTCAACTGATAAAGAATATAAAGCATATAATCTATATTCATGATAATCACCCTAATAGAAAAAAATGATCCATATTGATGAATGATACATATAATTTTTATGTACCAATCATGTAATGTAACTCTTGAAAAATAATAAAAATATTAACACAATAAACTAAATAATAAAGTTAATAAAAATATATAATGAATTTATATTCCTAAATAATGGAAATTTTAATTACAATTAGTTAACTGATTAATTCAAATATTTAGTCATGAGAGATAAACTTTATTATATTTCATAAATATGTTATAATAAAAAACACAATATAATTTTGGCATATTCATTACAGAAATTTTATATTTTTCAATATAAAAACATCATATTAATTTCATTACCTGAACTCAAAATATCATTCATTAAATGCAATTTTAATTTAAATATATATATTTTTTAGGATTATAAATATTTAATTCAATTATATTTTTTAATCAATTTACATTATGTGTATAATATAATATAAATTTAATAAATCATCATAAATAAAATAATAATTAAAAAGGGTAAATAATATATCAAATAATGAACATAATTTGAAATATTCAATTATTATATTTTTAATGACATGAAATTTTTTAATAACTAAAATTATATTTTTTCCATACATTAATTTACAAACACATTATATTTTTTTTCTAATTAATGTTAAATAATCTATTGATCAAATTCATAATGATTGTGATATATAATCAAGAAGTTATTTTTTAAAATTCATATTTTTAATTAAGAAATATTTATTGAAAATGATTCATAAAAACTTAGTAATTAATTATCAACTCATTATAATTTAATTATTTATTACCAATTAACAATTAATCTACTTATACAATCTTTTAAAATTAATATTCCTCCCCGTAATACATTTTACCATCATAAATAAAAAAATTTAAATTATATAATTTTTAACATAATTAAATTATTTAGAAAAATTTATCATCCATTAATATTCTATAATATCTATTGAATCATATGACATTACCAAATTTCATTTTATTTCCATGAGGAAGATTCATGTTACAGTTGATTCAAAAAACAACACAATAAATCATTTCTATTATTTGACATATTGAAAAATTATTCAAGAAAATATCTCATATCATTTGTTATAAAACACCTTGATACCATATTTTTAATATGATACATTATTTTTCACCACACTCTACACGTAAATAATAATTTATGATAAACTAATATCATATTCTATTAAATTTTTAAATAAAAACGTTTTATACAATGTTGACGCAAATGATATCACATATTTTAATGTACAAGAATATTGTGGATTATAATATATCTTATCATATGATCATTCTTATTATAGAAAAATGAAATTTTATTTTACGATTGGTCTTATGATAGGTAATATGATTTTAATATTTTTAATTATACACATAATTCCTAAAATCTAATAACATGTTAAGCTCTAATTCTGATACTGGTATTCATAATTGTATAAAAACCAATGATATAAGAATAATAATAAATAATAGAATACCAATCCTAGATCACTAGGCCTAGACAAATGAAACCATCAATAAAATGATGAAACTGTAATATAGTGTAATTTAAATAAATGAACAACAAAAGAATGTAATCCATCAATAAATGGTTTTATGAAAATGACATGATGGGATAAAAAAATACACAATCTTGGGGTTTCAATGTGTTACTAGAATCATTCAACACTCAAATAATATTTTTCATCAAATAGTGATTTCAATATCCCAATTGTGTAAAGTGGATAGAAGAAATAGATTTTCGATTTTGGGAGATTCACCTAGACACTATCCATGAAAACATAAAAACATATCATAATGTCCTCAAGGATTTATAATTCCCACAATAATATTATTCTAGATGATATGTTATTTCATTATTTCTGTTATAATATATTTATATTATGTAGATTAGTATTAAACCTATAATGACCCAAAGTTTAAATAATGGAAATCCCTCTTGATCTAATTAAATGTCTCATTATGATTATATAAAATGTCAACTTCTTTGGTTTCTTGTTAAGAATAGTGATCACATTATTAGTATAAATATTGGGCTTTAACAAATCCAAATTTACTCAGGCAAAAGAAGCGATGGCCTCATCAAGTAGAGTTCCTCCGTACGAAGCCCATTTTTTGGAGATTGGAAAAGAGGTGGCATCCTTGGGCTTCTCTCTTGACCAAGCCCAAGCTGAGCTTCACCGTGTCCTACTTGAACGGGACCGTCTATGGGAAAAATGGAAATTGATAGAGATTACCACTCGAGCAATGTTAGCTAAGCCACACCAAGAGTCTGTCACCATCGCACACCTTACCCATAGGTCTTATGCGGCTGTTTTAAGGGGTTATGTAACGAATCGCTAGTACTATGTTAATGTATATTATTTTTGTATATAATAATGAATATACCTCCTTGTCATTTTTGAGACATTGTAAATAGTTTTTAAAGTTTAAATAGTGTTTTTAATTAATATTTAATCAAGAAATCTATTCTGTTAAATTAATGTATTTTTGAATTAAATATTATTTTAATAAAATATTATTTTTATTATTAAATTAATTTTTATTAAAAATAAATGATCTTATAATTTTATGAATGCAATTATAATTAAGGTTTGAAATCCATTTCTGTCAAAACCCGTGAATTTTTTATAAATGACGGTTGTTATTTTAAATGTGAAAATTAATATATTTAGAAAATAATTTAGATAAAATAAATTTTATTTCTGGAATCAGGTCGTCGAAATTATCCAAGGGTGATTTTTTCATAATTTTCTGAGACAATCAACTTTTTGGGTAAAAATTAAATACCGTTTAAATATATAATATGTTTTATGACATCATAATGACCCAATATTGATTTTATAAAATACTATAATCATTATGTTCGTCCAATATATGTTTTACCATTAAAATAATGTGATTTTGGGTTTGTTTGACTTATTTTTCAAATCATTAATGGACCCCTCAAGACTTATTAAACACCTTGTCTTTTTAAATTAATTTCCATGGAAGTGTGACACACCTCCACATAAGCAACCCTTTTATTTTAAGAATTTCGGACATTGGCTCCATAAAATATTTTTTTACTCTTCCCTTTTCCAAAAACCATGGGCAAAAACCATGGGTTGGTTTGTGGTTTGGATTAATTTAATATAAGGGGTCCCAAACCTGAATAATAAATAATTCCCTCACCTTTCCTATATAAACCCACCCAAGATCCCACATTCTCCCCACTTAAAGCCATTGGAGTTCGTCCAAACTCTGCCCTACTCTCTCTATAATCCTCCCAATGTGCCCCAATCTCCCATGAAGCCTCTCACAAGCCTCTCTCTAGCCTTTGGAAGCACACTTCCAAGTAAGGGTTTTTTCTTCCTTTCTCATTTTTGTCAATTTTCATTATGTTTTATTTCCATTTTATATTCAATTAGGAATGTTTGGGTATGGTTTATCACCTCCCCCATACATCCCTATTATTGTTTGAATGATGGGAGACCACTTTCTCTCTCATTAAATGCCTCCCATGTACACCTGTTACTATGCCGAAATTCCAAAAGGAACTTCTCTCTCTTCTTTTACATTCAAGAAATAATTTTGTACCATGAATCTAAATTCCATTACAATTGTTGGGAAATGTATCTACATGACCTCCTTATTATCCATTACATGTAAATATGATGAGGAACCCCTTTCTCTCTCATCAACCATTTTTATGAATTCTTATGTCACGCCGTTACGCTACCGAAATCGCAGCGATTTTCTACGCCAATGCCATTGTGTAGTAGATACCATTCCCATTTCTCCATCAAGGGTATTCACCTTTATGAAAATATACTTATTTATTACAAATATTCATGTATTAATTCAAAATTCATTTAACATTGAATAAATGATTATGTTTTATGAATCCATGTTTTATGATCCATGTTGCACACTTATGCATGAAATTAAATGTTTAAGAAGGGTGAACCCTTATAGCGCTCCAATGCATTTGGTAAAATGTAGTATCATGATACGTCATGTGCAATGAGTGTTGACTCATGATAATTCATGTGCAATAATGGTTTACTCATGCTTTATTTGCAATGAGGATTTACTCATGCTCCATGTGCAATGAGCCTTGGCTCATGCTAATTCCATGTTAAGTGTTGTTGCCACATTCCCATGTTAAGATTATCATGCTTTATCATGCCTTTATGTTCATGTTTCTATTGTTATCTATTGATATTCCTATTGTCTAACATGTGTTGTACTCTTCATGTTATTCCATGTGTATTCCCTTACTGGGCTTTATAGCTCACCCTTTTCTTATGCATGTTCTCAGGTTATCCCATGCAATGCTAAGTACGATGGAATGTAGTGGTCATGTAAAGGATGATATCAATAAAGTTTTTGTATTTCATGTTTTATGTTTTTATGTAATGATCCTAAGCCCAAAAGACAGTAAACCCCTCAGTCTTCTTTGGTGTATCAAGTGATGTTTTATGTAATAAATCATGTTTAAGTTTGTAATAAAAGCAGGGTTGTCATAGTTGGTATCAGAGGATAGGTTTAGTTATTTTTGGGATTAGGAAACCCTATTAGAGCCTTAGATACAAGACTAATTATAATAAAAACATCCCTAAGTTTTAGTATGTACTGGGTAAGTGGTTTATCAAAAAAATACATCTCTATCTGGATACGAGCAGGTAGAGGCGGCTCTGGCACATATGTATCCAAGGGGTGAAACCCGAAAACACTGCTTTGAGCTAGACTCAAACTGGATCTAGTGCCCAACAACGGGCCATGCTGCACTCTTGGTTACGATACTCTCAGGGGATATGTTTTGATAAATTCAAAATCATAGTATGAACCCTTATTAAGGGAATTAAAAAAATGCCCCTACGAATATATGTTAGAAAGTAGATCATGAAAAGCCAAGATTGAATCCTATAGGATCATGAGTTAAGGAAATGAAATTTTATTTATAAGTCATCAACTTTTGTCTTTGGATTACCCTTTCTGTTTTACCCCTACCTTTTCTTTTATTCCAGCCAATGGCCAGTAATAGGAGGACTCGGGCTGACAACCGTTGTGAAGATCAGTGTGATGACTGTACTAATGAGATGCCAAATCCAATGGGAGCGGGAATCACGAACATTGTCACGCTTCTCTCTCAGGTAACTCATGTTTTGAATAGAAACACGGGTCAAGAGGAACGTTCAACCCCCCCAAAGAAATAACAAGTCACTATCGAGAGCTTTATGAGACAAAGGCCTCCTACTTTTAGTGGATCATCTGATCCCACGATCACTGAACAATGGATCAACTCCATTGAAACGATCTTCTCCATCCTTCAACGTTCTAAACAAGAGAAGGTTCTCCTAGAAACTTTTCGTACGGAGGGTGAAGTTGATCAATGGTAGACATTGATCAAAAATACAAAGCCTAAGAAGGAGATCAAGGCGTTGGAATGGAAGGATTTCCAGAATATGTTTTTTGATAAATATTTTTCACGCAACCTACGACTTAAGATGGAAAGGGACTTCCTTTCCCTCAAGAAAAAAGATGAAGAATATGTTGGAGAGTATGAGGAAAACATCACAAGTCTTGCATGATATGCTTCCAGGTTTTTCGTTACCCCAGAATGTAAGGTTAATCGCTTCTTTGGTGGGATGAAGCCAAGCATGAAGAAAGCATTACTGATTCGTGACTTCGACAGCTATGAGGAAATTGTGTGATGTTCGCTTAAGGTCAAAATGGAGATTAGAGAATCACAGGGGTATCATGGGGATAAGAAGCGTAAGGTGGACTTCAATGCTGGTGGGCCGATGGATAAATCCAATGGTGCTAAGAAGATCCATCACCCCACTTTCCATGAGTGCGGAAAGAACCACCCTAGAAATTTCCTTAAGGGGATGAGGAAATGCTTCGGGTGTGGAAGGGAAGGGTGCCTAGCTGTTAATTATTGGCAAGAATGACCCACTACTACGGCATTGGAGTGGAACACTCCGTTCGAACCTCAACACATTGTTCAATGCTACAAATTCAAAGAACCGGGTCATTTTGAAAATCAGTGCCCTAATCAAAGGGTTTTTAGAGGAAACCAACAACCTCCAAGAAAACATGGAAGATCTTTTTCCATCACTTCTACTGACGTGAACCCCGAAAACGAAGTGGTGACATGTACTCTAGTTATTCATTCAAGAATATAAAACACACATTTTTATTCAGGTTCTATGTATTCTTTTATATCTCGAATGTTTAGTGGAACAATCCCATCACCACCACAAATCATGGAAGTGAAGATGTCGGTGAGTATGGAAAATGGGGAAATCATTACATCCCATGAGTATAAGTCCTACCCTATTATAATATGTGGATTTAATTTCAATGAAAACCTTTTCATACTACCTCTAGTGGAATTTGATGCAATTCATGGCATGGATTGGATTTCCTTATATGGAGCCAACATAAATTGTCGGGAGAGGGAAATCACACTCCATATGGTGAATCGACCCCCGTTTCATTACAAGTGTAAGGGAGAAGATGAATCTACTTTAGCTCCATAATCTCATTCATGGATATTAATGCCTTATGAACACGTGTATCTAGCTCAGATGATTGAGTCCATGGAAGAAACCATCCTTTAAGAAATGAATATTGTGATGGAATCCGCTGAAGTGTTTCCCAAGAAACTTCTTGGTCTTCCTATTAGAAGAGATGTTGAGTTATCGATTGAACGTATAACTGGGGCACTACCAATATCCAAGACTCCATATAGAATGTTTGTTGTTGAGCTTGAAGAGCTGAAGAAACAACTACAGGAGAATCTGGATAAAGGGTTTATATGCCCAACTGCTTCACCATGGGGTGCACCAGTCCTCTTCGTCAAGAAGAAGGATGGGTCAATGCGGCTTTGCATCGATTATCGTGAACTTAAAAAAATCACGATAAAGAACAAGTATCCTCTCCCAAGAATTGATGACCTGTTCAATCAGCTTCATGGAGCACAATACTTCTCCCAGGTTGACTTGCGGTCGGGATATTATCAAGTAAGGGTGAAGAAGGATGATATCCCCAAGACTGCTTTTCGTACAAGATACGGGCACTATGAATTCAGACTAATGCCCTTCGGACTCACGAATGCTCTAGAAATATTCATGGCCTTAATGAATATAGTCTTTAGAGATTACCTTGAAACATTTGTGGTAGTCTTTATAGATGACATTCTAATATACTCCAAAACCAAGGAGGATCATGTGGAGCATTTAAGAACTCGACTAGAGACTTTGTGCAAAGAGGAGCTCTATGCAAAGTACAACAAGTTTGAGTTCTGGTTGAAAGAGGTCTCATTCTTGGGCTATATCATCACAAGCAATGGGATATCTGTGGATCCCCAAAAAAAATGCAATTGAGGGTTGGCCGAGGCCAACATCGGTAACAGATATTCGTAGAATCCTATGGTTCGATGGATATTATTGATGATTTGTGAGGAATTTCTCATGATTTTCCAACCCTCTTACCAAGCTAACTCAGTAGGGTGTAAAGTTATCTTGGAGTGATTAATGTGAAGAAAGGTTCAAATAGTTGAAAATGAGGCTTATCACTACACCCATTCTCAGTTTACCCACAAGTGGGGAACTTTTTGTGGTATTCAGTGAAGCTTCGAAGAAGGGCTTAGGATGTGTGATGATGCAGAATGATAAAGTAATATCCTATGCCTCAAGGAAGTTGAAAATACATGAGAAAAACTATCCAACGCATGATCTCGAGTTGGTGGCGGTGATCTTTGCTTTGAAAATATGGCGTCATTATCTCTATGGAGAGAAATGTGAGGTATATACTGACCACAATAGTATTAAATATATATTCAAAAAGAAAGAGCTTAATATGCGTCAGAGAAGACAGATAGAGCTCATCAAGGATTATGACTATTCAATACATTACCACCCTAGGAAAGCGAACAAGGTGGAAGATGCCCTAAGTAGAAAGGATCCAGCGATTCTATCAATGATGAGAATTTAGAAGGATCCAATATTCTTAGACTTGATGAAGATGGACATGGGAATCATAAAGAAGGGAACATCATCAATCCTTTCTCAAATGATTTCTGAACTGTCTCTTTTGGAAAGGTTAAATGATGCTCAAAATGATGATGTGGGAATTCAAGAAAAAGTGGAAGCTATCAAAAAGGGGAAATCCTCAGAGTTTATTGTTAATGAAGAAGGAATTGTGCGGTTTGGGAAAAGACTATGTGTTCCATCAAGTCTGGAGATGAAGAAGGAACTTTTTGATGATACCAATAGTTCAAATTTCTCTATTCAGCCAGGGAGCACAAAGATGTATCGAGATATCAGAGAAAACGTTTTGTGGGATAATATGAAAAAGGAGATCGCTGAATATACATCAAAGTGCCTGGTGTGTGAGCAAGTGAAGGCAGAAAGGCATAATTCTAAGGGGATGATGAAACCATTGACGATACCAGAATGGAAATGGGAGAACATCACCATGGAATTTGTCACCGGACATCCGAGGACATCCAAAGGCAACAAGGAAATCTGGGTTATTGTGATTCATCTAACTAGGACTACACAATTCATAGCTATTCGAGAGGATTTCTATTTGGATCAACTGGCACAGATATATATCAGGGAAGTGGTAAGGTTGCATGAAGTACAACTATCTATTGTGTCTGACTGAGATCCATGATTCACCTCTATGTTTTGGAAGAGTCTTCAACATGCTCTGAATACTGAACTGATCTTCAGTACGGCCTATCATCCTCAAAATGTAAGCCAATTTGATCAGACTATCCAAACACTTGAGGACATGTTGATAGCATGCTCAATGGAATTTAAAGGAGGATAGGAACAACATATTCCTCTGGTTGAGTTCTCTTATAAAAATAGTTTCAACTCAATCATCCAAATGGCATCATATGATGCCCTGTATGGGAAAAGGTACAGAATAATGGCATGTTGGGATGGGGTCGGTGAATGTAAGCTGCATCGACCAGAAATGGTCATGGAAATGGTGGATAAGATGAAAACCATTCAGCAGCATATCAAGGCAGCCCAGAGTCGACATAAGAGTTATGCAGATAACCATTGATGATACCTTGAGTTTAAAGTTGGATACATGATTTTTCTACGCATATCTCCTTGGAAAAATGTCATGCGGTTTGGAAATAAAGGGATGTTAAGTCCATGGTACATAGGCCCCTTCAAGATTCTTGATCGTGTCGGGGTTGTGGCCTATCGACTAGAACTTCCACCTACTATGACCAAAGTATATGATGTCTTTCATGTATCCCTCTTAAGTAAGTACATACTAGACCCTTCACATGTACTCTCTTCTAAGGTGGTACAATTGGAAGATGATATTTCTTATGAGGATTCACCAGGGAGGATCTTAGATCGTAGAGAAAAAGTCCTATGAAATAAGACAATTCCCCTCGTCATGTTGTTGAAGATAAACCGCAAGTTTGAATAAGCGACTTGGGAATCGGGGGAAAGGATGAAGCTGAGTTACACACATCTGTTTTAGTGTGGGAAAAGGAAAATTTTGTGGGTGAAATTTTTTAAGGGGGGAATATTGTAACGACCCAAGGTTTCATTAATGGAAATCCCTCTCGATCTAATTTAATATCTCTTTGTGTTTATATAAAATGTCAGCTTCTTTGATTTTATGTTAAGAACAGTGGTCACCTGATTAGTATAAATATAGGGCTTTAAAAAATCCAAATTTATTCATACAAAAGATGTGATGGCCTCGTCCAGTAGAATTGCTCCATACGAAGCCCATTTTTCGAAGCTCGGAAAAGAGGTGGAATCCTTGGGCATTGCTATTGACCAAGCCTAAGCTGACCTTCACAATGTCAAGCTCAAACGAGACCGTCTACGGGAAAAATGGATGTTGATAAAGATTACCACTCCAGCAATGTTAGCTAAGCCACCCCAAGAGTCCGTCACCATCACACAACTTACCCTTAGGTCTTATGCGGCTATTTTGAGGGGTTATGTAAGGAATCTCTAGTACTATGTTCAGGTATATTATTTTTGTATATAATAATGAATATACCTCCTTGTCATTTTTGAGACATTATAAATAGTTTTTAAAGTACAGATATATTTTTTAATTATTATTTAATTAAGAAATCTATTTTATTAAATTAATGGATTTCTGAATTAAATAATATTTTAATAAAATATTATTTTTATTATTAAATTAATTTTTATTAAATATAAATGATCTTATAATTTTATGAATGCATTTATAATTGTGGTTTGAAATCCATTTCTGTCAAAACCCGTGAATTTTCGATAAATGACGGTTTTTATTTTAAATGCGAAAATTAACATATTTAGAAAATTATTTAGATAAAATAAATTTTATTTCGGGAATCAGGACGTCGAAATTATCCAACGGTGAATTTTTCATAATTTTCTGAGACAGTCATCTTTTTGGGTAAAAATTAATTACCGTTTAAATATATAATGTGTTTTATGACACCATAATGACCCAATAGTGATTTAGTAAAATACTATAATCTTTATTTTCGGCCAATATATGTTCTACCATTAACATTATGTGATTTTGGGTCTGTTTGACTTACTTTTCAAAGCATTAATGGACCCCTCAAGACTTATTAAACACCTTGTCTTTTTAAATTAATTTCCATGGGAGTGTGACTCACCTCCACATAAGCAACACAATTAGTTTAAGAATTTCGTACTTTGTCTTTATAAAATATTTTTTTCCTCTTCCCTTTGACAAAAAACATGGGCAAAAACCATGTGATGGTTTGTGGTTTGGATTAATTTAATATAAGGGGTCCCGAACCAAAATAATTAAGAATTCCCTCACCTTTCCTATATAAACCCACCCAAGATACCACTTCCTCGCCACTAAAATCCCTTTTAGTTCGTCCAAACTCTGACATAATCACTCTATAATCCTCTCAAGGTGCCCCATGCTCCCAAGAATCCTCTCACGAGCCTCTCTCTAGCCTTTGGATGCAAACTTCCAAGTAAGGGTTTTTTCTTCCTTTCTCATTTTTATCAATTTTCATTAAGTTGTATTTCCCTTTTAATTTCAGTTATCAATGTTGGGGAATAGTTTATCACCTCCCCCATAATTCCCTCTTATTGTTTGAATGATGGGAGACCCCTTTCTCTCTCATTAAATGCCTCCCATGTACACCTGTTACTATGCCGCAATTCCAAAACGAACTTCTCTCTTTTCTTTTACATTCGAGCAATAATTTTGTATCATGAATATAAATTCCATTACAATTGCTGAGAAATGTATCTATATGACCTCATTACATTCCATTACACGAAAATATGTTGAGTAATCCCTTTCTCTCTCATCAACCATTTTTATGAATTCTTATGTCACGCCGGTACGCTGCCGAAATCGCAACGATTTTCTAAGCCAATGCCATTGTGTAGTGGATACCATGCCCATGTCTCCATCAAGGGTATTCACATTTACTTATTGATTACAAATTTTCATGTTTTAATTCCACATTCCTTTATCATGTAATAAATTATTATGTTTTATGAATCCATGTTTTATGATCCATGTGGCACACTTATGCAATAAATGAAGTGTTTAAGAAGGGTGCACCCTTATAGCGCTCTAATGCATTGGGTAAAGTATATTATCATGTTATGTCATGTGAAATGAGTGTTGAATCATGCTAATTCAAGTGAAACAAGGGTTTACTCATGATTTATGTGAAATGAGGATTTACTTATTCTCCATGTGCAATGAGCCTTGGCTCCTGCTAATTCCATGTTAAGTGTTGTTGCCACATTCCCATGTTATGATTATCATGCTTTATCATGCCTTTATGTTCATGTTTCCCTTGTTCTCTATTGATATGCCTATTTTATAACATGTATTATACTCCTCATGTTTTTCCATGTGTATTCCATTACTAGGCTTTATAGCTCACCCTTTTCTTATGCATGTCCTCAGGTTATCCAATGCAATGCTAAGTACGAAGTCATGTAGAGGTCATGTAAAGAAATTTTTCAATAAATATGTTGTATTTTGGGTTTTATGTTTTTATGTAATTATCATAAGCCCCAAAGACACTAAATCTCTCGAACTTCTTTGTTGTATCAAGTGAATTTTTATGTAATAAATCATCTTTATGTTTGTAATAAATGCTGGGTTGTCATAAAGCCTCCATTAAATATTGATCCATTATCATTCTAGCGTTCATGGGGAATAAAATTCATGTGTCAAATTATTCTTGAGAATAAGTCAATACCACTAGTGGTGGGATACCATTTTCCTTCCTCTATATGATCTTCATCAAACCTATTAGATATGGGTGTATAAGTCTTAGTTGATCATTGGAGTATGTTAAATTATACAATAGTTTCCAAATTTATTTTTTATGTATGTTCAATTTATTTTTTCTTGGTTTTCTTGTTTTGAGATTCCTTTAACACTTCTTATTATTCTAATAAGTGTTATTTTACCATTATTTATCCCAACACAAACAATCTAATTCAAATACCTATTCATCACACATTTAAGGATAAAACATAGTCTGATCCTCAAAATTATCACATCTGATAATAGTATATTGTCAATGGTAACCAGGTTATCATTTATTCTCATAAGATTGATGATTAAGGGACATAGGACTAATGTATCTAGGTTTCCCACAACATTTCAAATCTCTGTATGTTCACGAAGAAGGATTATCTATAGAAATCATACAATCTATACCATTATTTAACCCATTACATTTCTTTTAAACTCTATATTCAAATCATCCCTACACTATGAGCCCATTTCATTGAGCCTTATCCTAACATTTAAAAAACATCTATTAAAAAATGACATGTTGAATTTTTAATAAATATAAGAAATATTTAACATATTTTATATAATTCAAAACATTATTATAAGATCTATCATGGGACATTAGAAAATAATTTTTGGAAAATATAATTTCCAACAACATTAATATTTTTCAAATATTTCAAAATATTTCTAAAATAGTCAACATGTTCCAATATTATTATCCTAGGATGAATCAAGAATTTTATTAATTTATATATTTTATAAATGAACATTAAAAATGATGTATTTAAATAATGTTTAACTTATTTATATAATATAATAGTATAAGTGGTTTCTTATACAAGTTTATATAAGCCAATATCACCCAAATGCAATGTAATAGAGATATGTGATTTCCTTATACTTATAAAAGAGAAATATATGTAGGTGGTCATAGCCTATCCGTTAGATTACTGACTAACCACTAGATTTTGCAGCATATCTAGGGAATCCTATATCCCTTGCTGGACCATGAGCACATTTATCATGAGTTGAAAGATATTAAAATTGATATCAATAATGAAAATTTTAAATACATACTCAGGTAGTATAATTGAAATAATATAGAGGAACTAAAAACATTTGTTGGGGAAAATGATTGTCTAATAGCCTCATGAAATATGATATAAATAATATTTTTTATTAATATCTTATATTCGTATTCTTAAAGAAAGAAACAAGGGGGATTTTTATGGAATCTTATGTTTGTTTGAATACAAAAAATGTAAATTAGAAATTGAATTAAATAATATAATTTGGGAGAAACCATATTGGTCTTCCATTAGTGAGAAGAAAACCATGATACAGATGATTTAATTAATGCTAAAATAATGTATGTGAATAAAATAGAATAAAAGTGAACATAAAAACTATAATAAATATCCATATCCAATGGGTAGTAAAATAACAAAAAATAATATTAAACATTGATGTGGTAGTCAAATTTAAAAATTGATTGTATTAATAGTTTCTTTCATGTGGTTTTTAACATCATTGAAAACAGATGAGTAAGGAGGTACTCATGAGAAAATACAAATATTATCTATGTGGCATACACTCTGAAATCTATTAGGAACTATAAAATTAAACACACAAACATCCAATTATTCAATAAACAACGATAAAAACCTCTATTGGTTAGACTAGAGTTCTCAAGAGCATGTTAATTGACAATATATTGAAAAATAAACTTAATATTCAAAAAACAAAATCCATTAATTTTGAAAAAACCTAGTTAATTAATAAAATAGTTATAAATATTTTTATATTTTGAAATCACCTCTATATAGATTTATCAAAACTCTGTTTGAATAAATTAATATTATCCTAATATTTTGTGATTACTTAAGTCACATAAAAATGTGGATATATCATTAGTAAAAGCATTATATAAATATATACTTTATAAGAATTTATTTGGGAAAAAATTAATATAGATGAAGAAGATCATAAATAATCACATTGTAGAGGTAAAAATCATTTGGATTAGTATCATGTTAATAGTTATTCCTCTAGAATAAGAATTTTCCCATTTTCCATTACATTTATTACTATAAAAATAGAATCTACAACCATTACTAGGTATAAAATTACAATAGTATAATAGGATATCAACATTATCACAAATCCACTTACAGAAATATTTTTCAGGAAGAAATGATGATGTAAATTGATGAAGCAGTATATCCCATAATGAAAAATTAATTTAATTCAAAATTTCTCTAAATCAATATTTGGTTGTAAGAATATTTCTGTACTCTATAATTTTGTATCAAAACATTTTATTAATATTTTTACAGAGTAATAAAGAACTCAAATGTAATATAAAATATATAGATAGAAAGAGGGATAATGATTAATCAATAATTGGAAACTAATCAGGTTTTGATTGACTAACTGGATTCTCATAACCTACTAATATCTTCTTCCATTTCTAATGGAAGAATTAATATTTGATAAATTTCACTTAAACATTTTAGTGATGCATATCATAAAATAGAGGCATGAATTTGTGAAATATATCTCATCATCACTTGTTGATTATCATTTTTCATCAATATATTATTATCTTCCTAAATCGATAAATTATTTCTCAAAATACCCATTTAATAGTAATCAATCAAGATCCTCATATTCTATCTAAAATCAAAACCTAATAAATTGGTTAAAATTTCATTTATTTCATTAATGATAGACATTGGAATATATTTCATAAAATAATAGTATTAAAAAGGAAAATTTAATTCATTTATGTTATCCTGATGCATCATATTCGATTCAATATTTAGGAAAGAACACTGGATTTTTTCTTGATAGTTATTTTAGATAATCCTTTGTACTAACAGTTGCGTTACTAGAATATGTGGTAACTTCACATGTACGTGAGGTCTTTCAATGTTATCCTACTATCACAAATATAATTTTATAACATTAGAGCTCTATTTATCGGGGATTATACAATATCCTATATTTTATTTCATGTATACTATAGTATCTTTATTTGGACATTCAATTTATTGAGTAGTTGGAGAAATTTCAACCATGCATGATTGATAAATAACACATTCATTCCAGTTGGATTATCATTACATCCATCCTTTTTGAATGTATGATTATATCAAGATTTATTAATTAATTTTATATGATTTATTCATGTGGTATATCCCACACTCATGTGTGAATTTGTATACTTAGTTAAATTTCAATCATTTATCCAATAACCACCTATCTTATCAAGTGGTCAGTAGACTTTCATTATGTTGTCTCTTTGTAGATTTATGGTCACTATGGTAGACAAGGAAATTATCCAATTTTTTTAAAGAATAAACATTGCTAATGGAAAACACATAATTCATTAATAATAAAATAAACTTGTTTTGAGATCATTAAAAATTAAATTTATAGAAAAACCTAATCAGAACCAATGTTAACCAAGACTATTTCAGGTTCCCCCATCCACACTCTAAATGTTCGATTATAAATAAAATATATCTAATATATTCAACAATATATGATACATGTGTGATGATTAATCCCAATATTCTTGTTCATGATTCAATTTCATAGAAAATATGGGCAATCATGCAGTTTATCTCAAAGATCCCATCATGATACCTCACTATTAGATCACCCCCTGGTCTCTCTACAAACACAAAAATACAAAACAATACCATTATATACTAGTCAATTATTCTATTCTTCCACTATAAAATACATTGCCATTGATTTGTTCAATTTATGATTCTCATCATATGAAAATGTAATCATAGTAAAGGAACATATAAGGAATGAAATTATTCTATACCTCATTCATCAAGCACATTATAAATATTCATTGAAGAACACGGGGGATAAGGTATTAAAAAAATCTCATATTAATATTAATATTAATGTTAAAATACTTTCATTTGGTATTAAATATTATATATAAATACTCTAAATTAATATATATAGAAACAATGAAACAAAAATGATATTTGAAAATCATGGAATAAATGAATGGGTAAAAATTAATGATAATCATGCCCTTCATTAATGAGGAATTTTTGATGACTTATTGAATTCTTTGAAACATTGAAGACATTAACTAATTTTGAATTCTCTATATGTTATTGTATATATTTTCCATTAAACTCTATTAATTTCCATTATAGTTTTATATTGATAAATACAAAATATACTTCCAAATAAAGATTATCCTTATATTTATAACATAAAATAATCGATCAACTATTGTAAAAATTGATTACATGAAATATATTAGTGATGGACCTAAATCCCAAACAAGTAAATAGTTAATATTTTATTTAAATCCTCAAATTATAGATTCACAAGTAGTGTACTAAGAGATATTAATTTATTTCTACATAATAGGATAAAAATAATATATTTAATATCTACAACAAAATTAAAAGGCCAGTGATTCTTCTAAATATCAAACATCCACTTGAACTTATTTATAAATTTTATTAAAAATAGTTTCCAATTGAAATTTAAAATCGTTGTTCACTAAATCCTCCCCATTAGAAATTAATTTTTGATAATAAATCTTACTCATTAAGGAGGTGAGGGTACTAAACTCACATATGATTCGAATGCTCACTTGATACATCTAAGATATTAATGTGTATAAATAAAATATAGACTAATGGAATAACATTTCCAAAATGTGTGTTTTCCCATAAGTCAATTATAATCACTCGGTACTCCAAAAAGGTTCAGTCATCCTCAATTTCTAGCCACTCTAGTAAGTAATATGTAATGGATCACATGTATATCTTATTTTTTAATATTTGGATGATTTTTTTAACATAGTCATAATATAGGAGAAATTATAGAATGTAGATAGCCTCATAAATACTTCATATAATCTTAATAATCTTGATGAAGCATAAGGATCAATTTATTCATGACATAATATACTATGGTTTCATGGTGTCGAGTCCTTTTGGAGTAAATGGTCTCCCAACAATAACTGAAAAGGACTCAATATTCAGTCCATGAGGGTATTTTTGTTGGTCATACATATACCCATATTAATTCATTTCACCAAATACATCTCCATCATCAAACCCACCATCTCAAAAAATTATTTTTTTAATTTATGACTGATGAAGGGGTGAACTATGTATTCTCTAATACAGGGACACAAATGACTCCATTAAATTAGTGTATTGTTTTCTATTGTTGTACATAAGCACAAAAAATGGTGCGGTTCGGTTCAAGAAAACCAAAAATATAGTGCCTAATATCATAAAACATCCAAAACACCATAAATACTTTTCTTTATCTAGATATATTTTTAGGGATAAAACATTGTAGTTTACCATAATAGGGCCCCAATAGTATCATGAAATCTCCAAAAAATCAGGACTTGAATCAAGTATTAATGATAGAAAAATTTATTTAACACACTCCCTGAAAACTATTGAAATCATATATGTTATAGAATCTATAGTTCTATATTGAAGTCAACAAGACAATGAATAGGATTTGAGAAAAAAAATTCAATTGGTAATTTATTACATGAATCTATCATTATAATTTTTTTAAATTTTAATGTCCATAAAAAAAATATACTCATTTGATTATACATGATCCACAAAAAAATAGAATGGGTTATATCAACATAGCTAATACCTACTTCTCAACCTTCACCATATTGTTATTAATGAACACTGAAAAAATTTAAAACCATTATTTTTCATATAGATACACTTAATTATAGATAAGATCATTTTATATGTCATTCAAACGGGGATAAAATATAAAATTCAAGTATAAAACTCCATCAATACCTCATTATGTTTCGTAAGAGTTGTAATGATTTCATTCTAGAAGAGGATGCCATGCTCCATGCATTCAAAGAACAATTCATTCATATATAACACTAATAACTATGAATGATACGATACAATTTTAAAATGATATAATTTTGTCCCCCCCCCCACACTATTTAATGGAATTTATGGGATACCTCTATAAATAGATGATAAGTGATGTATTACTATTTCACCAAGAATATCCATACTAAGGATAACATCTCAGACACCACATGTACCATATAAAATGGGATTTCCTAGTAATTGGATAATCTCTCATGCCTCACAATCATTGATTATATAATTTATAAATATAATTATTCTACAGAAACAATAATTTTCAATTCATTTCCTTCTTATTAAATTGCATGTTTGGTAGTAATAAGATGTTATAGGAGGGTTCTCTGGTAATCAGAGATACAATGTTTCTACATAAGTTAGTTAGGAATGTTAATGTTGAATTAGCATCATGAGATTTTGATTCAATAATATTATGTCTTGGGATTAACTGATTATCGTGGGAGGAGAATTCCAACTAGAAACTAACTCATTGCATAAAAATTTGATTCATGGTGTGAATTAAGTTAGTCTGAGGTGCCATGAATTTTAGTTTTTGTTCAAGTTATAGAAAATTATTATCATATTATACTATAAAATCGTCTAATGGATAGTCCCCTAATAGTTATTTATATTAACATTCAATTCACACCAGGAATGTGGTGTGTTCCAAACTATATAAAACTAGAAATCATATTAATCAATTAATTCATCAATAGTTTCTTTATACTTGTGGCTGAAACTTATGTATTAATATACTGAATTCTAAATATTCTTCTCATGTATTTATCCATGGGTTTTGGAGGTTTTCCATCGGTGATCCTTGGTGAGTTCTAATCATTTTCCATTTATTCATGTTGTTTTTTATTTGGGGATTAGTAGTTACTATGTTTTTTACTGTAGGAAACCTTTGGGTGGCGTTTTTATGCTTCAATTATATTGTTTGGGTTCATCAATTGATTCCTAATGAATTTTTGTATAATAGGTTGTTCCAATTTCCCATTATTGTGAAAATTAAATCAGATCACATTTTTGTGTTAGAGGATTTTCATTCAATCCATGTTTATGTGAAACATGTGTGTAATAAACTCATTCCATTCGGTGGATATTAAGGGTCACCATAATAATGATATTAAAATAGCATAATTTTATATTTATGCTAATGAGTGGAAATCACATGTTTTACTATTTTCATTATATTACTTTTGAGATTGTACCAGTTGTTTCCTATGCTAGAAATCACAACTGTTGGGAGCCTTGATTATGTTTTATATGACATGTTGGTTGGACACTTAATGTGTTAACATTGAATTACTCACTAAATGAATGTATAAGAACATATTTATGAGATAATAATTTTTAATTGGAAATATGTTTCAGTTATAATATTCATTATAAA
Source organism: Viscum album (assembly GCA_963277665.1). NCBI lineage: Eukaryota > Viridiplantae > Streptophyta > Magnoliopsida > Santalales > Viscaceae > Viscum > Viscum album. The sequence continues at coordinate 477,556,269 of OY728128.1, forward strand.
TAATGAAATAATGTAATGATTTACATTAATTTGTGTTAGATAAGTGAGGATGTGATGTTTCATGTGGTTATGCTTATTATGTTTCCTTGTGTGTTGTGTTATATTGTGTGGTGTGGGTAGAGACCATAAGGGTTATGATTATTTAGGCAGATATTTTATAATGTATGAATAAGTTATTATGGGTATGATATTATCATGTTTGTTTGGTGTGGTGGTAAATATGGGGTGTTATTTTGATGAAATGTTTTAGCTGTGATGTGGAGTGTTTATGGTTAATGATATTTTAGTTTATTGGTTTTTTTGAGAAGGCTTTCTTGATGTGTTGTGGTAATAATGGTTAATGTGTGTTGGGTGAGTTTTTCATTGTGAAATCGTGTAAATTTCTCACTTATCTATGGAATGTAATATTAATTCTAAAAATGAAATCTCCTAGGATGGTAAATGAATTACTAAGTGAGTGCTTTGATTTGATATAATTACCGTAAAAGAAATTATAATAAAATATGGTATTTAAATATGAATACAAATATCATAGAAAATAGTAATTTGTGTATAATTTTTTATTTAGGAAATTTTTGAAACCTATAATTGAAAGTTATAATGTGATTTTTTGAATAGTGGTTGTGTGATGTAATGCATATAGTTGTGGTATAATTTTTGATGGTTTATTATTTTTACATTAGTGATGATGTTCTTTACAATAGTGTAGTTGCTGCGAACCCCTAGGTTGGTTATTTTGGGTTTTCTATATATCAAGTATTTTATGTTATTTATCTAACCCCAAAAGTTGGATAAATAAATTAATTCCTAAAAGTGATGAGTTTTGGGTGTTAACCCTAACATGTGGGATGGGGGAGATATGTATGGTTTATTACCCTCTCTTCCCCTCTCCCACTTAATCACTGATGATTTTGGTATTTGTTTGAGACTGCATTGTGGTGATGAGTATGTGATATGTGACGGGGATCCGACATACTATTAGTATGCATGGGGTTAATGTCCTTTCCATTATTGATACCTTATTACATTGGAAATTTGATGAGATATGATGTGATAGAATGGGAGATGTCTGGCGATATGAGATGTGATATACAAGGTCACTTAATAGTATATGTGATGTGATGTTAACTAATTCTAGAACATTATAAATGACCTTGTGAGGGTGGGTCGATATGGATATCTTCCAAGACATATCAAAGATGGTAGGTAATTTATATTGCATTTATTGACGGGATGATAAAATGGGAAATTTAGTATTTCTGAGTGAAAGTTGAACATTTTTTTGGATGTGGATTGAAGGATCCATGATTTTCTTATTAACACGATGATACTATATTGGTTACATTATTTGGTGACTGATCTATAGTGAGGATGGATTCGGTAAGTTATGATGCTTGTGTAATTATTTTTTCTACTATCCTTTTACTAGTTCATTATAATGATCTTTTAACACGTATACTACATACCCTTGGTATGATACTAAAAATTATACATTTTATGATCACCTTATATATAATAAATATTATCAAATTTTGTAGTAGGACGTGGGAAATGTAGTTGGATACCACTAGTTGGGGTTTTGGAGATGTTCTTGACATCCCACTATAGAACTTGTCATTTTATATTTACATAGTGGGGTTTATCTATTTATATTTACATTGTTCAACCATTGAGGGATAGTTTTTAGTTTATTTTAATGTTATTTTCTATAGTATCTTGGTGATTTATTATCATATCTTAGAATATTATACGATTATTGAGATTAAAGCCTATAATATGTGATACTTTTTATACCATCGCTAAATATTTCTAACTAGGGGACTAATGGAGGTCAGACTCATGGGTAATTATGTCCCTTCCATCATTGATGGACCACAAGTGGAAACATTAGAGGGAGGGACTCACGATAGAGTGGGGTAAAACAATTTGGTTGAGCGGTTGGATGGTGTTTGCAGTTAGGCACTCTGAGGATTATATTGTTTGTTAGTGAAATAGTTCTAGTTCATCTTGGTGTATGATATCGGTCCAGGAGACTAGATATGACTTATGATTTTAAGTACCTCATTATTCGATTCAAGGACTCTATGATTATTTAACATCCCTTTTAGTGGAACCTACTCTAATGTTAGACACCTATGAGAGGAATATACATCATTATTTACTATATCTATTTCTAAATTAGGTGAATCATGGGGAATTAAAAAAACTAATTAAATGATCTTGATAAAATTTTATAAAAATGTGCTTAAAAAACTCCCAATTTTTTAATAATGGATCAAAATAATTTTCCATTAGTATCATATGTATTTGGGATTCAACAGCATTATTAGGATTATTAGAATAGGATCATTATAGTACAAAAGGAAAAGGAATGGAAGAGGGATTTTAATTCCATTCAATGGAATATTTCCAGAGAGTATCAAGGGATCTTATCTCATCTAGAAATTGAGTGATAGACATAGGAACTATATATTGCATTATGTTTGATTCATTTATGTCATGAGATTTAGGATACCTTAGATGTTGGTTAGAAGTGGGTATCTATGAGTGGGGACAACAGTTGAAAATGTGTTTTGTCAAAACATTCAAAAGGTGTTTTGGTCCTAATTTTTGTCGATGATGAAAAATTTAGAAAATAGGATTGATTTTATCACCATGTAGTCAGATATCCTGAGTTTTCATTTTTGTGGAATCTATTTTAAGGACATCCTAAATTTTTCTATTTATATCCATATATATTAGGAGGCGAGGGCACAAAATCTAGAGGAGATAAATCACTAAATGAACTAGTGTGTGGTCACCCAATTTTTTTCTATATACATATAGTGTCGAAGAATGAATATTTTTCTGAATATATATTTTATATGGGATCTTATCCACTAGAGTGTTGGTTGTATGATGTGTTAATTATATGTTCTTCAGGAAGTGGGACTCATGCATTCTTGTAGTACAATATTAGATCAGTGGGGAACCAACTATGGATGATCATTCCTCTTCCTTATGGGATAGTTGGATTCTAATCATACTACATGGGGATTCTATTTTCATGATATTTCTATGGTGGATATTCCAACATCCACAATTAGTTCATGAACATTCGGGGTTGAAAGATTCAAATGTTCATCCAGACCCCTTTTTGACAGCAGCAACAACAGTTCCTCTTGAGGTCATTTTTTAGTAAGGATCACTAATGCATGTATAGTTGATGATGAAATATGTCTTTTGCATGGGAAGCCTCATGATGGTAATTTTGTATTATAATGAATTCTGTAACATGATAATAGATGCTAATTCATATCTATTCATGAACTAGGCATGGATATATAAAGGCAATCTATGTTCCTTCACTACTATTGATTGATGTTCTTTGAGGTATGATCAATTTACCATATAAAATTATTTTTTCCTTGTTTAATTTTGGATCCTTCCACCTATTTTTCTCTTATATGGGTAGAATCATTTGGAAGGGATGTAGATTGATTATATTTTCACTTGGTTTTATCTATATTTGTTGTAGTATGGACACATTTATTATTGTGTACTAGAGATGCATAACATTTATGTTGAAACACTAATCACTCGAGGACTTCTAAGCACTATATTTAGAACCATATTACTTTATATTAGCCACAGAATGGTTGTTTTATTCATGGTTATTCAATGAAATTTTCTATATGACATTATAATTCTTGGATATGGATGACCAATGAGTGGAATTCATTATACATGTGGTTATTGGAAGTGTGGAAAAAAAGTGGATCCCCATTTCCATCTATATTCAAAAAAGATAGTGGAGGTTTATGAAGAGGAAGCTCCCTAGTTTTTATTTGTGTAGATGGAATTTTTTACTATCAAGGTTATGATACTACACCCTTCGAATGAGAATGTATTTATGATAATGTTAAAATGATAAATGTATCAAATTTAGATTGATCCATATCAAATGGGGCCAATGGATCTATGTGAGTTGAGGTTTTAGGTGGATGATTTATTGTATAGTGGATTCATCCAACCCAATATATCTCTATGGGATTGTTTAGTGTTATAATTAAAAGTCAAAATGGTAGTCAAATTCTTTCATAGACTACTGTAAGTTTAATAAGGTCATGGTCAAAAAATACCACTTCTAATGTTCGATGATTTTCTAGACCAAATTATAAGAGAAATATCTTTTTGAATATTTATTTGTGGTTTGGATATCAACAGATGATGGTGAAGGATGAGGGTGTTCTTATGACTACCATCATGTGAAGGTATGGGCACATTGTGTTTGTGGTCATGTAATTTATTGTCCTTTACCAATCATGAATGTTAATAGGACTCATGAAATCCATATTCCTTGACTCTCTGTACCAATTAATCATCATCTTATTTTAAAACATCTTTGTATACTAAATGTTGTGGGATGATCATTAAAATCATCTCATAGAAATACTATTAGTTCTTTTACACCACTAGCTATAGGTGAGGTTTCAAATAATTACTTATAGAGGTGGGAGGTCCATTTCCTTGGGTATTTTGTGTCTTAGTAATGTATTTTAAGGGAATAATCAATGTTCAAGGAACATAGTACTTAGGTAAAACTAATGAACATTGAATAGGTACATAATTTTCTTGTTCTTGTAGGCTATTCTTAGAGGTTCGTGTATATTTTATCAAGGTTTTCTAAAAAAATAGCTACATGGACATTAATGTACCATTAATTTTCCTAGACATATCAGTTCTATCCACTATTCATTTAAATGATGATGATGTCGGTCAGTACACAAGTGATTTGGTTTACTGATGAGTGTGTGATTTTTTGGGTTTTATGTCAAGCATTATGTTTGGGTTTGTGAATAATGAAATTTTTTAAAAGGGCGATGATCTCATATCAGTCAGGGATGTTATGTCTTTATGAGATGAATAATGAAACTCATGATCAAGAGTTGGAAGTAGTGATGTTTGCCTAAAATTTTACACAAATTCTCTCATCAGTGAGCTCTTTATGGATTAATCAGACCAAAATAGAATGAAAAATATATAATTGGTGTGGTATTTGATTCATTCTAGTAATAGTGGATGGTGTATCTCCAATATTAAATCATTTATATCTCTTGACCATGGGAATTAGTAATTTTTTTTGCTAATGTTATATGTTATTAGTCCTAATGTGATGCATTTTAGGATTCATCCAATTTTTAAAAAGCGATGGTGGAAAATTTAGTGATTCATTTCATGGTAGGTAGAGAAGTGGTTTAATTTTTAATCATTACATGATTTTTGAATCACCCTTGATTTTACTAGTGGAATTTTATCAGTGGGGAGACTGATAGGAAGAGGTTATGTGTGACAATGTTTGTCACATTAAGCCTCTATAGTATTTTTCATCGGATTATTAGAACAATATGACATATAAGTGAGGTTGTTTGTTCCATTTATAATGCATGAGGGATTTATCCCAGATTTTCATATATTAAAATTATTTATAAAACCTAGTATTCCCATGGTATATCATAGTTTTAGGAGTAACTTTTATGTATATTGATGAAATGGTTGATGGTAGAGGTTTTTGTGATGATTAAATTTTTTATGTGAAAATGGAGAATGATGTTCTAATAAGTTTGTTACAAAAATTTCATTATAATGAGTGTCATTGGGATGAATACATGATTTATTTCATCATTGGGTGTCATTAGGAATAGGGGTGATGTGATGCATTTTGGATGACAGTGGACCAGGTGATGTAGTCATCTCATTTTCTAGCTATCTATTAATCAATTTTTGTAGATGTGTTATCAATATGGTGAATGTATGATGTAGTTATGATTACTTTGAATCAAAATACCAATCAATGTAACTAGGATCCTTATTTTACCTCATTATTATAGGGAAGATGTACACTTTCTTTTTTAACCCAATTTTATAATAGATAATATTTCCAAACATAGATGGATGGGAAGATTGAGTGCATCAACCAAATTCATGAGGATAAACATCAAGAATGCATCATATATTTTTCTTGATAATTTTTTTTAAAAAAAATTGATATGTAAACATGTAATAATATGCCACAATCATCAGTTGACATGGAAATACTTGTTCAATATTACTGGCGGCATTGTTGTTCCATGTTTTTCAAGATGAAATTTAGGGAGTCAAAAGATCTTGTTCATTATCTGAAGAATAGAGTGACTGAAAATATATTGTTGGTTCATGAGTGAATAAGGGTGTAACATCACCATCATAAGGGCTAAATAAATTTTAGGTTGAGTTACCTAGAGTTTTATTTTATTTTAAATGACTTCTCAATAGTCTCCCCTTGATAGAGACCAAATAAGTTAGATAGGGGGACTAATAAGTATCATCATTTTTATTTGACTTTTAATGTGATTGGGTTAGTTGTAAAGATGGTACATAGGTTGAAACTACCATCATATCTATAAAATATATATGGTGTCATATGTGTGTCTTATTTTAGTTGGTTTCTTCATGATGACCCCAATTTCATTTAATAGGGAGTGTGAGATATCAATGATGATGTATCATTTGTGGTATCAAATGAAACTGTCTAGGATATCTAATCCCCTTACATTTCTTGTTTGGTAGATATATGAGGTTCGAGTAGATTTTGGTAGAGGTTACTGCCAAAATGTTTCTAATGAATTAGTCTAACAATGTGAATGTTGAAATTATTTCATTAGATTGTGATTCATGACTTATGTACCTCACAATTCATAGTTTCTACTTGAATGAGGAGTCTTAATTGACAATAATTCACAATGTGAAATAAAGATTATATATGTGAATTAATTGGGTGGAAGGATCCATGAATTTAAGTTGAAATTTGATATATGGTACATTCATGATGTAAATATATTTCACATATTTTAATATAAGGCTACAATATAATTCATGATATTATTATGAAATTCATGATGTGAATTTTTTGTGCTCCAGGATTATAATAAAAATAAAAATCATTGGATTTCTATAATTTTTCATTCATTTCCTATTAGCATATTGGAGAAGCCTAGGTGTATTTTTTGTATCTTTAATCCATTATAATCATTATTTCATCCCTATGTTCAAGATTTTGTTAATTAGAAATCTAATGAGATTTCATATCCTTGTCCCCTTATTTCCTCTTGTTCTCTTTTGATGGATTGTCAATGGAATTTTTTTTTGTCTACGGTGTGTTTGATCTGTTTTTTATAGTATCAATAATTATTGTTCAAGATAATCTGTGGTTTTATAGTGCATTTTTGGTTTATGGGATGTTTTTTATTTACCATATTGTGGGCAACAAATTGGGAATTTTATATGAGGTAGGGGATCAACATGCACTCCTTGTTCATGTTCAAAAAGTGTAGATTTTATTATTTTTCCTTCCATTTTCTGTATTCTAATGGTTGGACTAATAAATATAATCAATTTTTGAAATATGAAATTTATCAATATGTGGAGAAATTTGATGTGTTAGTGTTTATAGGATATTACTGATGGTATTTCATATGTTATTTCAAATACTAAAAATCGTTGTGGTTGGGATCCGTGATTGTAGTATATATGATATATATAAGACCCTTTTTGTGTCATTGTTTGATCCCTCCAAAAATAAAAAACTAAGAGAATATTTTTTTGTAGAATGAAATTTTATTTCCATATAAATAAAGTTTTTATGATAATACACATTCCAACTTATGAAATAATGTAATGAAATCCCATAATTTATGTTTTGGAAGAAGTGATGTGATTATTAGGTTAGATATTTTAATTATTCTTCCTTGTGTGGTGTGGGATGTTTTGTAGAGATGGTGTTGGGGGTCTAGGTTGTGATAATGTGGAAATTTATGTGATTGAGTACACATGGAAATATGTGTGGGAATATTAATGGTTCTTATGTGCTATGGTGGTTTTGATGGGTGGTTGTTTGGATAAAACAATTTGTTATGATGTGTGGTGGTTATGATGTTATTGTATGTTATGTTTGGGTGTTGAGGTGATATGGTTTGTATTATGGGGTTTTGTGGAAACAATATATGTATTTATAGAAATCTATTGTGTGGTGTAGTTTTTTATGTTTCTTGTTTGACCATTCAATAAATTTATAATTCTAAATTTAGATTTCATGGGAAAGTAAATTAAGTAATAATGTGATGGTCTATATAATTGGTATTTCAAGTAAACAAATTGACAAAGGAAAGTTATGTTTAAATATGAATAAAATGTATTGAAAAATGGTTTTCTATTAAACATTACTGAATTGATAAACTGATGGATCCTATATTTGAAAGTGGTCATGTGTGGATATGTGCGGTGGTTGTGTGGTGGAATGCCTATAATGGTGGCAATGGTGTATTGGTGATGATATGGTGTTCAACAGTGGCATTTTTTGGAATCTGTAGGTTGGGTATTTTGTTTTATCAATATATCATCTATTTTATGTTATTAAAATGTTTTCCTCACCCTAGTTATATAAACATTCCAATTCAAAAAAAGATTTTGTTTATTGTTGTTCCACAAAAATATCCATAATTATGGTGTCATGGATGGTTCACTACAGATCTTCCCCTCTCTTCCTTCAATAGAGATAATCCTAGGTCAATGTAGATTAACCGGTGGTGATGAGTATGTGATGCGTGGTGGGGGCATGTGTGTAAGGATTATAGTAGAAGGAAAATTTCTATCATGTTTATAATACTCAAATACCATTTTTATGTGATGAAATGTGTTGTGATGGCCCATTTGTGTTTGTACAATATGTGATGTGATATATCAGTTTTCATCGGGTGATATTTGATATGACGATGACTAATTGTTGAACGATATTCTAGACCTTTCAGGATATGTTTGTTTGGGACAGGTCTTCATAATCATCATATATGGATGGTATGTGATGTTATATATATGGAAGGGATGGGAGCACAATACATTTTACATTAAGGAGTGAGAGAATAAAATTAGTCGGGTAGCAACTATGGGGTGGCATGATTATGTTCATGGATCTATGTTACTATAATTAACTCATAATTTTGTGAGTGAGATATTTTGTCTCTTTGTTTGGTTAGTTAACCTATTTAGATTCTTCTGGGTTCTCACATTTGTTTTATGGAACATTTTCACTCAATTTTAACATTTTCACTATAGGTCGTGGGTAGTATCCTACTAATTATAGATGTTATGATCACCATATATATATTTACACACCTTTTTCTAGGTTTTTAAATGATCTTTTGGGGACGAGCTAGAAATTACTAACTTGGGATTCAGGTCTGTTGTTGAGTTGCAGCTATAAGACTTGTATTTTTGTATTTACTTATAGAATTTTATTTTTAACTTTTGAGTTTTCAATATAATTTTTTTGTGGTTTTGAGATTAAATCATTATTTATTAATAGATTTTATTAGTGGGTTATTATCCCCTATCTGAATATTATATGAATATATTGGGAAATACCTATCATATGTGAGATTTTTATACCCTCATTTTTTACCAACCATGGCCCTACCAGAGGTTGGACTTATGTGGAATAAATCTCTCTATTTCTTTATAATCATTCTGGGATGAGAACATTTTTATGTAGGGGTATTTGTAGGAACTATTTACATCACATAGGCCTTGGATTATTATCCTTCAAGGAAAAAATATACTTGATATTCATCTTATATGTGTAAACCCTTAATCCCTTACGTAGTAGGTAGTGTATATAGGTCATTTTGAAAAATGATATTATTTAAAGATGAAAATACTGATTCTTGAGGTTCCATTATTGTTTCTCAAATTATTGGTCCCCTAAAAAATCAACACCTATACCAACATCATCAAACAATAAAACATATATGCAAAGACACATTAAAACATGATATAATCAACACATTTCTCAATAAAATATATAATAAGAGAATTATTAATCCATTTATTTATATTCTCATAATCTCCCTTGAATAAGTTGGATAAGATTAATGGATTCCCCTTTTGAGTAAAATACTTCTTTGGAGGTATAATAACAGATAATTCCTCAAATAATTTCTTCTAAATCCCAATATACTAAATAAAAATGTTCAACTTGAAAATAGTATTGGGTGGATCCAATGACATCAAATACATAATCATTAAATGCTCAAAAACTAATATATCCACCCAATATGACATTATGAGTCATTTAATCTTCCAAAATCCATAACATTGTCTTCTTGGATTTTCTCATTGACTATTTTTCTCAAATAATGTATCATACTATTTATTGATCCAAAATTTTATCAATGAAATTTTATTTATTATAATAATGTTATATGGTATAAAACATGTACATAGCATATAGTACATAATAAAAACGTTTGTCTCAACTATGAAGAATGAAATAAGATATATTTATATAAAATAATGATCCTATCTAATGTAATAGTGACACGACCTTTCGAATAGTAACATGAAAATTATTAATCATAATCCAGCCAATAGAATATTAACCATGCCTATGTGTATATAATTAATGTTTATTTATCTTATAAGGGAAAATGTAATATATTTATATCATGGTATAAGTAAATGAATATTTTTAAAATTATAAATTAAGTGTTCTTAATTTTGTAAAACATAATTTTTTTAATATTTATTAACTAATATATATATTTAAATGAATAATGATTTTCATAAACATGATTCTTAAATTAATATTATTTTGGTTTAAAATTATAAGATAATTTTTTAAGAAATTAATTAATTTATCTATGGTCGAAAAAATCATTATAATATTATCATAATTATTATTCCAATAAATAATGGTTTTATATAAAAATTTAATTATTATTATTTAAAAATTTACTTTAATAAAATATATTCCTTTTCTGAAATCCGCACATAAAAAAATGATTACTGTTATTTGGGATTTTTCTAATATAATCGAGTTTTTGGTGTATAGTAAAATACTGTAATTTATGGTAAAAGCTAAATACATACATTATATAATCATTGTTGATATCTGAATTATTTAAGAAATAAAATATCAAAAACTACTTAATTATTTAATATATTTGCTGATATGTATCAAAACAATAAATTGTATTGAACCAAAATATAAAATAATTAATATTATAATGAAAATACCCATCTTCTCTCCCTATAAACACAACAACTAATCACCTCTTCCCCTCACCCCTTCCAAGCCCTATTGATTTTTTCAATTCTTACCAATAATCTTCCCAACTTCTAAGAGCTGATGATCTGAAGAAAAACCAAACATTATTCCTTGATGAACTTCCCAAGTAAATGTTATACAAGAGGTAAAATCCTATTTCGTTCTCTTTTAATTTCTTCTCTTTCATATTCTCTCCTCACCACCCTTATCCAAAGAGGCATGAAAAATATATTATCATATATAGACTATAATTTTATTTTTTTAGTATTATATCTATCATCAAACCTCTTCTCCTCTACATTTTATTCTAAAAATGGAAACATTGTCTATGATGTATCAATTCACAACCTATGTGGATGACGAGTTTTCATTTTACATTATTTCCTTCAATTAAGGCCATAAAACCAATATTATGGTTATTTTTATTTTTAATATTCATACTATAACTTTTTTAATTTTATTTAACTAATTTATAATCAAAAAATTTTTTAAAATGAAATTTTTTCATGATGGATTGATAAATTTAAAAAATAAAATATTATTATACTTTTATCAAATAAATAATATCAATTTAAAAAAATGATATATATGAACATTTAAAAAAAATAATGTTCATTAATAAAATATAATTTTAATTCTAATGAATTATTATCTTTTTATAGGAAATTTCTCACTTGTATACAAATATATTGATACTGAAAACCATGAAAACGAATACTCATTGAATGAAAAAATTATTTTCTATAATATAACTCATCATAATAGCCATAAATGATCATTATAAAGTTTTAATAAATAGAATATATGTAGAATATGTTATTTATTTACTAATTAATGATTAGATTTTTTTATCAAGTATATTAAGTTAATGTGATGAAATCATTCAAACATAGTGTATGGGGATTCTCAAACCCAACTCTCTTTCCTTTGGTTATACATATTTCATTGAAACTTTCATAATGGATTTTCTATTAATATCCCTAAAATATTTTTTTTCAATTCACTTATTCTATAGGGTAAACATGTTTCCAAAATTTTATTATTATGAATATGTAGTTTTTAAAATAGTACTCTAATTTCTAAAACACATCTTGAATCTCTAGAGATAGTTTATTCTTTACTACATATTGATTATTCTTAAACCGAGTATAATTTTCCTATTTTTTTTGGAAACCCCAGATATTATTCTTGACTATATTAATAAATAAATTCTTATGAAATCAATTTCATAATGGTATTTTATTAATATAATTTTTATAGTTTCTATGTGGAATACATGAATATATAAATTTTGATGGTGTGATGGGAGGTCCTGAAATTAAATATCCCTCTAATGAATTGTGTAATGTGATGTACCTCATGAGATAATTTTCAATTCTAATGAATGTCATGCAATATATTTTCACAATGATGATGTTATGATTGAGCACATATTTTATTCATAATGAAATACTAGCATCGTTGATAACAATGTTTTGTATTTGAACACAGTCATTTTGTTTCATCGTTTATGAATTAAAACATTTCATGCCATTATCGTATATTCCCCCTCATGATTATGATAATCATACAATTCTTATTTTTTGGTGATTATATTTATTCTCACTAATGACATGTTTATTTATGTCCTTATTCATCCTCTTATTTAGATTTTATCTCTACTATTTATTTGATGTATACCCCAGGCGACTACATGTACTAAGGAGAAAGTGATATTTAGAAGAATAAAAAAGATGTTATTAAATAAATTTTTATGTTTAATTATTTAAAAGTTATGTATGTTCATCATTTCCCCATGGCAATAAAACATTGGATCCTAGATTTTTAATTCAGTAATGTTATTTATCTTTAAAAATATATAATAATGAGGTATGGTAATGTAGGGTCTCTATAGTTTGTATCGGAGCATGGTTATGTTAATTTGTGAATTATAATTTGAGAACAATATGGAAAACCCTTATGAAAATATATATATATATATATATATACATATAGAAATCATTATTTTTTTAAAAAATTAAACATAGGGATCCCATAATAAAGGAAATTAGTGTTAATTATAAATGAGGATAAAATATTTATTCATTATTTATTGACTTTTGTTTTTTTTCAATCATTTTTTTATTTTAGAATATGGTGGTAATAAATAGAATATCGGTCAATAACCCATGTGAAGGAAAATGTTTTGATTTCTAGAAATACATTCCCAATTCCTTTTGTGGTTGAGTTTAAAACAAAATGTAAATTCTTCCACATATTTCACTGTCTATGAATAATAACATAAACAAAGATGAATTTTCTCTTTCACTCAAGAAGGATAAATAATCCATTTATAATATTATGGGAAAACTATCACCATAATTTAGTGTAGATTCGGATCTACTACTCATGGAATGGTTGGTCAACTTAATGGAGATGATCTTTTATATTTTTCATTGTTCTAAGAAAGTGATTGTGCCTCTGTTCCTTTATATATATGATTAATAGGATGATCAATTGAGGGAGTAGATAAAGAACACCATGTTCAAGGATCAAATTGAATAAATGGAGTGGGAAGACATTAAAAAAATATTTCCTCACAAGTATTTACATAATAATTTGATATATATATTTGAGATATAATTCTATGAGTGGATGAAAAATGAAGGTTATTATTATATTTTTTATAAATAAAATATCACAATGATTTCAACGCACACCTCATGTTTTTTCTAAAATGATCGAATAATATATTGATTTTTAGTTCTTTAAAACCAAACCTTTTGGAGGTTATATCTCTCTAGTACATTGGTAGTTATTAATAAGTATTTTGATGTACTCCCAAATTTATGATAGGGTGTGTAAAATGGTCCCACCACTACGACGATATGAAAAAACATTGTTATTCAATATGGTGGATCTAATGAAAACGGTGGAATGAAATATCAACCACTCACACATCAAAAATGTAGGAATACGCCTCATGGGAACATCCTCTAGAGGGATATGAAAATGCTATATTTTTGGAGATAAGTCCCCCAAGCTCATTAATGTCAAATATATGTAATGTTGTGTCCATTGTGATGGATGAATGGATGAAGCCACCCAGTATAGAATGCATTAACTATAGGAAGGAAGGGAACTATCAAATCTAGTACACGAATCCTTCAGACCTTGGGTACAATCCTCATTAGTAGCCACCGGATACAAATGGATATGGAAATTTTATTCTATCAATACTACTGAGGTGGATGATTAAAATGTATTAATATAAGTCACATTTCCTATTCACATAATAATTTGTAAATTCTGAATTGATATTGGTTCGATGAAATCATTTATATCCTACATGTTTTCAAGATATATGGAATAAGAACCCAAAAATATTGATTTATATATATTTTTAAAAAACCTGGTCTTTTGATCATTACAACTCATGTGTTGGACTCCTCTCATATTAGCGTATGATGGAAGATTCTTTTAGAGAATCTCATAATACTTCATTTGGAGGAATTAATGTCTATAATATGAATGGATTTGATGTCATTAGATAGGTATGAAAACAATATTTTGGAAAAGGAATTATATTTTAATATTCCAAAACATTATATTCTCCACTAAATATTCATAGACAATTATAAAATTCTATTTGGAAATCCATTAATGTTGTGGTTGTTGATACCCTATGAAGAAGCTTACCTCACTCAAATTGTTGAGTCAATGTAAGGTATAACCATGAATAAATTCATAATGTGAGGGAATTCATTGATTTATTTTCCAACATGTAAACCAATCATACCCCATATCAAGGTTAGTGTTTTAAATTCAACATAAACCTGAGGCCATTTCTATATAAAAATATCCTTACATGATAGACCGTATTGATCTGGAAGTGTTAATAAAGAAGTTACAAGATCACCTAGATAAAGGGTTCATAAACTCTAATGTGTCTCATTGGGGTGATTGAGTAATGTTTTTCATGAAAAATGATATATCAGTATAGATTTGTATCATTTACTTAGATCTCAATATGATCACCATAAATAAAATTTATCATATTCCCAGTATTGATGACCTATTTGGTAATCTATGAGGAGCTCATTACCTCTCAATGGGAGAACATTGTTCATGATATCTTTGACTAAAGGTGAATAATGATGATATTCAGAAGAAAAATTTCCATAAAACACATTGGCATTATGAGTTTTTAGTGATTCTAGTTAGAAAAACAAATTCCCTTGAAATAATCATGGATTTGATGAATATTGTTTTCTGAATAAACTTTTATAAATTTTTGGTACTTTTTATGAACAATATCATCATATTCTTCAATATTATGGGGGAATAAGATGATAATCTAAGGTTTTTGTTGGAAACCATACAAAAGGAGAAATTTTATTCCATATTCATCAATTGTTACTTTTAGATGTGTAAGGTCAAATTGTTTCGGAACACGATCACATGTCAGAATATATTTTAGGACCCTTCAAAAATAATTTCATTTAGGAATGGTCACAACCAACCAGCTTCATGAAAATCCATAATTTTATTTGATTAGTGGGTTACTACTGACTTTTTGGAACAAATTTATCATTATTTTCTGACCCACTAACTACAATAACATAGAATGGGGTAGAGCATATCTATATATATTAATTTTAGTAATTATTCAATGTATATAAGAATTGGGAAATCATTTCAAATGTACTTAAACATAAAATAAATAGAGAATGTTTTTTGATATACAATGTTGTTTAATGGAAATTCATTGGTTTTTTACTCATACCTAATGATAATGTAATAACGTAACCCTCAAAGAAGTAGATGATCCATAAATAGAGCTACCCAATACATGATTTGGATCTTGCATAAGTGATTTTTTACATGTAAATTTAGTGTAATTACCTTTATGGTTATAAGTGTGAAATATTTATTGATCACAAGATTATATTTTTTATATTCAAACTAAAGGATATCAATATGCATTAAATTATACTGTTATAGATAATAAAGAACAATGATTTATCCATTAACTACAATACCCAAAGGAAACCAATGAAACAAAAGATTTTTGATGAAAATAAGGTTTAACTCATCCATGAGGCGTATTGAGATATACCAAATATTCATGGATATGAAAAAGATGGATTTTGAAATCATAATGGATGGGAAAATATCTTACCTAACAAAATGATTTTCTAACCCTCTATCAAATATATGATCAAGGAAGAATAGAGGGATGATCTCCAACTAAAAAATATGGTGAAAGTGGTAAAGAAAAAGAAGTTAAAATACTTACACATTGATGATGACATTTTGATTCAGTTTGGAATAAGGCTTTGTGTGCCTTCATCACCTCCGATTAAGAACAATATATTGGATAGTGAACATAGCTCATATTTCACTATTCATACTACATGTACCAAGATATACAGAGAAATACAAGAAAACAGTTGCTGTGGAAATATGAAAAATGCGATTTCAGACAATAGATTACTGTTTTAGTTTTGTCTGTAAGTTAAATTAGAGAAACATAACTCCAATGGGAATATGGAACCATTACATATCCCCACATGTAAATGGGAGTGTTTCACCATAAATTTTTTACTGATCCTCTGGAAACATCCAAAGGACATAATTCAATATGGGTAGTGATGGATCGACTCATCAAGACTTCATAATAATTATAATTTATTCCTATTATGGATTATTTATCTGTTTCACAACATTAATGATATATGTGAAAAAAGCGGGGAGGCTTCCTGGTGTTCCGCATTCAATCATATCTGATCTTGATCAACAACTCACATATAAAATCTAGATAAATATTCAATATGATTTGAGGGTTGAAATGAATTTCATCATTTCCTATCACATCCAAATTTATAGACAATATAAAAGGGTTATTTCGACACACGAGGAAATGTTGAGAGCCTACTCAATGTAATTCAAAAGATGATGGGATCATCATCTCCCATTAGTTATGTTCTCATATAACAATTGCTTCTACTCAGCTATTGAAATGGCCCCATATGACATTCTATATGGGAAGCGATGTAGAACAATTAATTTTTTTTGAAGAAGGTGGAGAATTAATGATACATGGTCATGAGGATCTATAAGAGATGAAAGAGACTGTTCAATCCATCTAGCAACATATATATGTATCTTACAGTAATAAAATTTTTTTGTTGAAAAATGTTTAAAGGACATGGAGTTCGCTGTTAGAGACAAATTCATCCATTTAATTTCACTATGGGAGAGATTCATGCTATATGAAATGAAATTGAATCATAACCCATGGTACAAAGCCCCTTTGAGATCATAGATAACAAAGAAGCAGAGTTATATCATCTTTCACATCCACCAATTATGGATTATTTTCATGAAATTTTTTCATCAATCTCTCTTATGTTAGTACATACCTAACCCCTAACATGTACTAAATTAGGTTGTTAAAAAATGGTGAATGACCCTTATAATGAAGAGAATCCAGTAATGATCTAAGACCACTAAGAAAATATCATACATAAAAAGATGAGTCACCTTATTAATGTGTTGTCTAGGAACCATAAGTATAAAGAGGTGACATAGGAAATGAAGTAAGAGATTGATTATAAATTCCCCCTATTTTACCTTATTTCTTATAATGAAATATCAAAGGAGAAATTTCAAATGGGGTGATGAATGTAAAAAACCATAATTTTATCACTGAAATTTTCATCCTTATAATAACTTTATATGGTATACAACACAAGCATAGCAAATTAAACATAAAAAAACATTATTCGCATATATCTAAGAATGAAATAGGTGGAATTTATAGATAATAAGTAACCTATACTAATGTAATAGTAAACTGACACTTGGAATAGTAATATAATCATTAGTAATAGTAATTTTGTCAGTGGAATACTAACTTCGCCTATTAATGAATAAATAAAATTTTTTATTCTTATAAATGAAAGAATGATATATTTTTATCAAATTAAAAGTAAATAATTTTTTTAAAAAAGGATAATTTAACTGCTAAAATATTTGTAAAAATAAAATTTTTATTTACAATATTATAATTAATATAAGGACTTAAAATAATTTTTTTCAATTCATATATTAATAAATTAATATTATTTTCTGAAATAAATATAAAATAATATTACGAGACATTATATTGTATTTCGAGGTGTCAAAAAATAAATTATGATATTAAAATCTATATTTTTCAACTAAATGATTATTTTATATAAAAATAATGTTATCATATATAGAAAATTATAGACATAAAATACAAAAATTTCTAAAATTTACACATTGTTAATGTTTTATGTTTATTTTTTTAGAATTTTCATAAATATTTGAATTTTTGTGAATAGTCATCTATGATAATTTACGATATAAGATAAATACATGATTTTTTTCATGGATGGTGTATGGATTATTTTAGAACCATAATCTGTAGAATTATTAATTATATACTATATTTATTCATAAGGACCAACACTATTGAGGTTCCTGAGCCCCAATAGTAAATGATCAGTATAATAATTCAAAATACCACTCTCCTACAACTATAAATACCTCCCCCTCACCACCTATTCCCTTCGAACCATCCAATCCATGAATAATTTATAAATCCTATCCAATTAACTTAACAAGCCTCTTCTCGATGTAAACTTTCACTACTCTCACAAAAGTCCAAAACCATGTTCTATGATGCCACAACCCATCCCACGGGGACCGGATGTGACTATCCCAAGCCTGCCTTCCCTAGGCCTGGGGTTGATGACTAGAACCTAAAAGATTTACCTGAACATGGAAGTCATTTCCTTAGAGATCAGTACACACTCAAAAACTGAAACTGAAGTAAACAACCAATTAATGCAACGTACAACAACTAGAACAACTGTAAACTGAAATCATTATGCTGGAATAAAATCCCTAGAAGCTGAAAATAAAGTAAACAACTTTCGAATCTTCCCTGGAGCTCAACCTGTAAGGTAGCAGCTGTAATTCTATAGTCGAAGAAGATGACTCGACTGCTCACGTCACACCAACGTCCACTAAGTCCCGAACCTCCCAATTCTACCTCAGAGCATCAGTTGTCTTCACCAAACATACACATGTAGGTTAAGGTCATACTGGGGTGATTATAAAAATACCCAATAAGGGACCCCAATACCCTCTAAGATATCTAAGTAATCCACAAAGGAAAACATCACAAGAAATTCCACAAAGGTAATATAACAAGCATGATCTAAATCATGATGCACAAACAAAAAGAGACATCTCACTCTAATGGTTTAATATCAAGGTTACTGAGAAAGGGATGACTAGTTGTAAAGCCAGATCATCCTATTCCTTGTAACTCCACTACTGACTTGTACATGTCACTGTATGCTGACCCATATTGGTTACTAGATGTGGACCCGTATTGGTCGCTGGTGCTGACCTGTATTGGTCACTGGTTCTAACTCGTATTGGTCACTGGTGATGAATCGTATCGGTCGTTGTTGCTGAACCATATTGGCTGTTGTTACAATGTTAGGGATGAATAGTCGTACAACTTGATCATCACACTCTGGAGTTTCAGATGCTGACCCGTATTGGTTGCTCTTCCTCTTCATGTCAAAACCAGCCACTGGATTCCTGCTTGAAGCACACCTGATCATTGTAAGACTCTTCTTCTCAATCCATAGATTCAATTTCATTCTTTATGAAGTCTATAAAAAACATACCCAAGGGACCATCAAGTCATTGGGGTCCCAACGTGACAGACAACCCGTCGATCGGACACCCGGTCTATGAGATATCCGCACTTTTGTAAAAAGGGCCCAGATGGATTCATCTAAAATCCAACCTAGGATGAATATAAAACACATTAAAAACTCAATAAGAGTATCTTTGAAGGACCAAATTTTCAGAAGGTTATTTATGCCACAGATGGCACATTGATAGGAAGCATGGTCTTTTAGTTAAACCCCATTCTGTAAAACAAAAGTGATCACACCTCGGCATGGACCTACTTGAGTAGGCCCGTCGGAATATGCCAAATGGACCGCTTCCAAAAAGGGGTCCAGACCCCACTAATGGAATGTCAAATGGACACCCAGTTTGTCAGTTACATGTGTTACATTATTCGAGGACAGATTTGGCCTGGTCCTAGTCCGACTCGGTCAGGCCAGCCCGACCCAACGTGACTAAGTGTCTACTTGACCCCTTTCAGTCTGACACATTAAGGGTTAGCCTGTCTGGTTCGTGGGCCTGGGTTTTGGTTGACTCGGCCCACCAGGTGGGTCTCATCCCACCCACACTGGCCCTCTAGGCAGCAGGTCTGGCATGATCAGTCGGCCTGCATCCTACCCTGTCTTCCTGAAAGAGGACCGCCTCACCCATCTTGCCCCGCAAATGTGGGGCCATTTCATCCGGCATGACATGACATGGTGAGAGGTCTGTCTCACCCTCTTCTGTGGCCTGTAGCACCTATGGGTGTCACCCATCCCCCACATGGCCTGCTCCGGCCGACCACCGCTAGCCTTCGCGATGCGCGGTGAAGCTCCTTCATCCAACACCCGATGCCGGTTCCCGCGGGTCTCCTCCAGCCTCAGCCAGTTGATGCCAGCATGGCATGCCATATGTTGTTTTGGTGGGCCACCAGAATGATGTCGTCATTTCGCAGCCCTCAAACTCCTTTTTTCCAATTTTGTTGCTCCACCACGAAAAATGCATCTAGGAAATATTTAGCGGAGGATTCGGCCCTTGTTGGATTCAACCCATGCCCCCCGACATAGTGTTTTAAACATAAAAAAAATAATAAAAACGAAGAATAATCACTAATTTTAAGACCCCGCAACTACCATTTGCATGATTAGATTATACATGGATCAACCTGTTAGTCGGTTGGTCCGTGTTCATTATATTTTTCAAGAACACGAAGAGAGGGAATATCAAAGCACGTAAATCCTATACCTTTTATGACATTTGTTTCCCCATGTTCATCCTCGAGGGTTTATAGGGTCGACATCGCTTCCTGGTTCCAATCTTCTAAATGCATTCTTTGTCATTATTCATTCTTAGTAGTGCTGGAAGTGCGTCAGTGCATCTCCTGGGAACCCCCCAAATCCTTCCTCATTATTTTGCTTAACATGTCAAACTATTCATAGATCCACGTTGCGGCATTTTCATAATGATGTGACATCGCATCATTACACTATTTCATTTATAAAATAATGTCGCTGTTTTTCACAACTAAATTCGCTATTATGTTGTATAATACAAGTCATCTATATGTTTCATTAAATTTCAATGTAGTTGCATTTTCTACACCCCGCATCATTTTTGTCCTCCACACAATGGATATAAAATAAAAAATTAATTCATTTAAATGCTTTTATTATTTTTCTCGAAAATTTAAAAATTTAATATTTACACTCAGCCCTCATCGGACAATGTTAAATCATTTTTTGGTGAATACGAGCATTTCACATTAATCTGTGCCTTTGGATTTTTAATCTGAGCAACATTTAAAAAGATAGAAAACACCACCCATGCATTTACTGAACGTACCTTAAAAAATGTTCATAAATTAATTCTTCTAACACTAGGCCTCGGAATCATGCGCCGTTAATTTTTGGAGACTCGGAAAAATCCTAAATAAATTAAAAAAAATCAACGAATTTTTTGGGTGATTACATTCTCCCCAAATTAGGGATTTATGTCACCAAAATCCAAATAATGATACACAAACAAAGAGGGGTATTGGGCACGGATATGAGCATCTTTAACACATGTGCTCTCTTCTGGATTCTTGTGCAGCCAATGAACTCGCACTAGATGAATCAACCACCCATGAAGAACTTTCTCATGTCGATCCTATATCTCCATCGGGTACTCTAAAAAATCCGCCCCATCGTCAATCTCCAACTCTCGATGGTCGATGACGTGATATGGGTCATGTACGTATCTCCTCAACTATGATATGTTGATGACGTTTGGCACCCTCTCCGACTACGGTGGTAGTTCCAAGTGGTAAGCCACCATGGCAATCCTCCAAAATATTAAGAATCGTCTGAAAATCCTCGGTGATATTTTGCCTCATCGGCCAAATCCATGTAGTCCCCATCGAGGGGAGACTCGCAAGAATACGTGGTCCCTCTCCTGGAACTCCAATGGTCTCTGTCACCTATCACCATAGGACTTCTGTTTGCTCTGTGTAGTATTAATCTTCTCTTGGAAGACCTGCAACTTCTTAGTGGTACCATGTACCATCTCTGGGCCCACGAGTGTGGGATCTCCTGGATCCATCTAGCATAAGGGTGATCTTCACGTTCATCCTTAAAATTCCTCAAAATGGGTCATAAAAATGGTGATGTGATAACTATTGTTGCACGCAAACTCCACCAAGGGTAGGTGGTCCTCCTAGTTGCGACCAAAATCTTGGACACATGTACAAAGCATGTCCTCCAGGGTCTGAATGGTCTGCTCAATCTGACCAACTTTCTGCGTGTGAAAAGTTTTCCTCAAGTGAAGCTATGTTCCCAAAGCCTCCTATAATCCCTTCCACAACTGAGATGTGAAACATGCATCACTATCTAAGAAAATCGTTATAGGAACCCTGTGATTTCGCACGATCTCCAAAATGTAGAGACATCCCATGCTCTCTATCAAACCCTTCCCTCGAATATCAAGGAAGTGTGTCGACTTGGTGATTTGGTCAACGATCACGCATATAGATTCGTTCCCTCAGGATGTACGTGGTAACCCCATCACGATGTCCATCAATATCCCTCACCACTTCCATTATGGTATCTCGAGGGGTTGGGTCATGTCTTTCAGTACCTAGTTCTCAGCCTTCACTTACTGTCAAGTGAGGCATCTAGAAACATACTCTTCCACATCTTTCTTCATCCTGATCCACTAGTACTGATGTTGGAGGTCCTGATACATCATCATCACGCCTGGATTTACTACCAATGGGGATGTATGGAACTTCCCGAACACCACCTCTTGTACTTCCACCACTACAACTATACATCCTCTGAAATGGATAGCATGCTACCCACCATCAGAATATTTGTCAGGTTCATGGACTGAGGATATCTGAGCACATGTAGTCTCACAACTATTTTCTCTGATTTTCACCTCCCTGACTCACTGAAATAGTATAGGTGCTACTACCATTGAATAGAGGTACACTATCTCATATCTATCCATGTTGGATATCTGAAGAGAGGTTAAATACTCTGAAGCCTCATTCAGTAGCTATGAACTCGATCTCTAGCTAAGTGCATATGACACTACTTTCCCCATCCCAGGAGTATTGACTATCTCAAAATCATAAACCTTGAGGAACTCTTTCTAATGCAGCTATCTCAGATTCAGATATTACTATGTGAAGATATAACTAAGATGCTTTTGGTCCGAGTAAAAAATTATCCACTTGCCCATCAAGTAGTTTCTCCACATATTCAGTGCGAAGAATACTACTATCAAGTCTATGTTTTGAGTCACATAATTCTACACATGATCCCTCAGCTATCTTGAGAAATAATAAATCATGTCATCATCCTACATTAGGATGCAACTAGGTCCGATCCTTGATGCATCACAGTAAACTCCGAAGTTAGTGCCCTCCTCTAGCTCCCTCAGGATGGGAGCACTGGCCAAGATTTAACTAAGCTTTTGAAAGCTTTTCAGGCAAGTATCTAACCACAAGAAGGGTTTCCCCTTATTCATCAAGGCATTCATAGGTACTACTACTCGAGTGAAATTGGGCATAAACCTCCAATAGTAGCATGCTAATCCAAGGAAGCTCCGCACCTCAGTAACACTCATGGGTGGATCCCAAGCATGTACTACCTTGATCTGCACTGGATCCACTGCAACTCGAGTCTCTAATATGACGTGTCCCAATAAGTTGACCTTTCATATCTAGACCTCACACATTAATAGCTTCCCATATAACTGGTGCTCCCAGAGAGTGTCTAGATCTATCATCAGGAATGCAACATGCTCTTCCTTGGATTTTGAGTACACCAAAATGTCATCGATGATGACCACTACAAAGTGTTTGAGGTATGGATTAAATATCATGTTCATGACCCCCAGGAACATTTCTGGGGTATTGGTCACACTGAAAATCATCACCATGAACTAATAATGGTCAAACAAACATCTAAAGGCTATCTTCGGTATGTCCTTATCTCATACCCTAATATGATGATAACCTAATCTGAGGTCTATCAACGAGAACCACTTCGCTTCTTTCAACTTCTCAAACAGATCATCAATCCTCATCAGAGGATGCATGTTCTTCATGGTCACCTGGTTTAGGTGATCGATGTCCATACATAGGCTCAAAATTTTGTTTTAAATCGTGGAAAACAATACCGGTGATTCCCATGTAGAGACATTGGGCCTTACAAATACCTTATTCTGTATGTTCTCCAACTTTACCCTCAGCTTTGGATCTATATAGCAGCAATCCGATATGCTAGTGTAGATATTTGTGATTTTCCTGGGTACATTTCAATGCAGAAGTCTACCTCTGTGTGAGGAGGTAGTCTTGGGAAATCGTCAGAAAATACCTCCTCATACACATCCACAATTGGAACTATGGACTCGCCTCATCCACTATGTTGAAGGTCCTGCAATGCAGATGATATGTAATCGGCTACACCCTCTTGAGCGCATGTCCATCACTACACCCCCATTTTACTTCTCATCAATAATGGAAAACTGACCTCCATCTTTGTGCATACATCGCACTATAAGTATCAAGCAGTCGATGTGTGAAATGATGATAGCCAGTCCTTGCCTAAAATGACGTCGTAGTGATTCAAAACTCCTGCTAAAATATCCCATATGAAATTATCTTCTCTGAGATTAATATCACACTGTTTGCACCAGTGTATGACTGCTGAATATCCTCCCGTTGGAGTAATAAAATGCAATGGTAGAGCTTAATGATTTTTTAGAATCTCAATGGCTTGAACTAATTCAATGGCATGTAAATAATGGCAAGTACCTATGTCGATAAGATCTACTACTAATGTAGAGAAGATAAAGATTTTACCTCATATCATCACAGGGACGTCAGGTTCATGAGCGTCTACTACATGTTGCGGGGCATGTCCCCACCCACCTACTCACGGAGCTCGTGGTGGGACGCCTAGGGGTGGTGGAGGTGGTAGTTCCTGGTAACCTTGACCACCTCCCTCTGCATGTCCTACTCCCATGCTTCCTTCGCTCCCTGGCTAAAGTTCATGCTCATGCTGTTGTCGCTGCCTCGGTGGCCCCTCCACCATCTGTCGATCATCCACATGGGGATTAAGACACTCATGAGCTCTATGACCCTATCCTGAGTAGGAAAAAAATCATTCCTAAAAGGTGACTCCCACGGCCTCTCGATCCTTTCACCTCTGACCCTGCATCCTGAGGTCTCCCTCGAGAAGGTCAATCCCACATGGGTTTTTCTGTCGTCTGTTTATAGATTCCTGTAGATGACTTGGATACCAATATTGGGGTAGGGTCTCTCATTGTCAATTCCTTCTCATCTAGTATGTTTTATATTAGCAAATCTCTCCCTAGCACCCTAGTCTGCATCGAGATGCTGAGAGGAACAATCGCATCTCTGGTCTATCATGAGAGCCCCTGCTCAAATATCTTGGCCCTAATGTGGGGGTCTCGTACCATATTGGTGGAGTTTCACGAGATGTAAGTAAATTTCACCATATAATGAGCCACAATCTGGATTACCTACTACAGATGGAGAATCTCATTAATACCCACAAAGCGTAGTGTCGTTGGCACAAACTCCATCATGAAAATGATATCAATGTCCAGCCAGGTGATGGTCCTCTCCCCATGCACCTAAAGCTTCAAGCTCCACCATCATTCTGCAGAGCCCTGGAGAATGCTAGCAGCTCTGATCACCATTTTGTCGGTGGATGTTTCTACTAAGAGAAATACCCATGAAACCACCTCATGAAAGTCCTCTACTTCCTGGGGTTCTGTCTCACCTCAAAACCTTGGAGGAATTTGTCTCTGGAACTCATGCAACACACTCAGCAAACCTGCATGATCCACTTGTAGCATAGGCTGATTAACAAGTGGTGGTGATGCCGATACACCAACCAATTGTTCCATCATTTTGAGTGGTGCATGCCTCGATGCCTCATCACTTGGGGGGCCATTGTAATGATCTCTAATAGAATCTTGGCTGTATTTCATCATGGATGCATCATGTGAGAAACAGATGTGCCACGTTCAATATGTTATACCTAGACATATGACTCAAGAATGATCGTGAAAACTTTTCAAAACACTAGCAACTAGTTTTTTCATATACCGAGTTGGAAAACAGAATTTGGGGTCATGGTGTATGGATACGTCGGACGCCGCACCATGACTAGACTCCCAATACTGAAAATCGAACTCAAGTCACTTTACACCATTATCTCTTTAAAATTAGAATCACAGTTCTTCTGGTAGAACTGACCGCCCTCTAATACCACTTTGTCACGACACATCCCATGGGGCCAGGACATGACTACCCCAAGACCACCTTCCATAGGCCAGGGGTGGTTGACAAGGACCGGAAGGCTTTTCTTGAACAAGAAAGTCATTTCCTTAGAAATCTATACACACTCAAAAAGATAAACTGAAGTAAACAACCAATAAAATTATGGTAAAACCACAATTACAATTGTAAACTCTAAGAGTGGGCCGAAATACAATCCCTAGAAACTAAAATGAAAGTAAATAGTTATCATATCATCACAGGATATGTCAATGGAGGGTAGAAGCTGTAAGTTTGAAGTTGATGAATAGGATATCCACTGCTCCTGTTTCACTAAGCTCCACCATGTATTGAACCTACCAAGACCGCCTCAGAGTGTTAGGGGTCTACACTAGACATATACGTGTGGGCGAAGCCCGTGTAGTGTTGAGTATAAAAATACGCAGTGGGGGACCCTGAGACCCCCAATGTTCTCTCAGTAATCCAAAAAGGAATATATTACAAGAAATACATCAAAGGTAATATCACATGAATGATTTAATTCATGGATCACAAAGAAAAAGTGACAACACACAAAAATGGTATTACTTAAAGTTAACAGAGACATGGATGACTGGTCATAAATCCATATCATCCTATTTGTAGTACCTCCACTATTGACCTCTACAGGTCACTGTATGCTGACCTATATAGGTCGTTTGATGTTGAACCATATCTGTCAATGATGTTGACAAGTATTGGTTACTAGTGTTGACCTGTAGTGGTCGCGGGTGCTGACCGGTACTGGTCATTGTTGCTGACACATATTGGTTCCTCGTACAAAGGTAGGGATGATTATTTGTACAGCTAGATCATCCCACTATAGAGTTTCTGATGCTGACCCGTATTGGTTGCTCTTCCTCATCATGTCATAGCCAGCCGCTGGATTCCCGTATGATGCACAACTTATATCCAGAGGACACTGCTTCTAAATACATTGGTTCTATTTCAATTGGTAAAAAGTCCTACAAAAAGCATACCAAATGGATTGCCCCATCATAGGGGTCCCAACGTGATAGATGGTGTGTGAGTCAGATGCTCGGTCTGTGAGATATGGGAACTTTTATGAAAAAAGGACTATATTGATTAAAATATACTACAACCTAGGTCACATGTCCAAATCCATCAATACTCACTTAGAGTATCTACAAATTACTGCCTTTTCACAATGGTCCTTATTCCATATACGGCACATCGATTAGATGCCCGATCGATTATTACTTCGCTTTTTGTGAAATGGGAGTGATCATACCTTGGTTCAGCGCAACTCAGTCGCCCGACCCCATGGAATATACCAAAGGGGCCGCTTCCCAAAAGGGGTCCCAACTCCATAGAAGACATGTAAAATGGACACACGGTTCATCAGCTATGAGAATTTAATTGTTCGGGGGACGGCTGGGTCTCGGCCCAGTCTGACTTGGTCAGGCCTGCCTGACGCACCGGGTCCCCGAGACTACCTAACCTCGCCCGAGTCCACCTATTTAAGGGTCAGTCGAGTTCACTTTGTCTATCCAGTCGGGGTTGGACCTTCTGGTTTGTAGGCTCGGGCCGCGGTCGGCCCGGAATGCCTAGTGGGTCTCGACCAACCCGCAACGGCCCACTGGGCCACAGGTCTGGCTCGCTGGACAGGTCCAGCCCATTCGGACGACCCCATCCACACCCGATCCTCTATAAGTCAGACTGATTCACCATGCTAAATCCGCAGATGTGGGGCCGTTTCGTCCGGCGCGACGCGAGGTGGCGTGGGCTCCACGCCGCCCTCTTCTTACGAGTCCCGCTGGTGGCGCCTGCGGGCACCACGCATATCCCACGCAGCCATCATGGTCCAACCACCTCTAGACTCCATGGCGTGAGATGACACGCCGCCTTCTACTACCTTTGTCCAGTTGCTGCGGGTCTCCTTAGTCCACCACCAGCCGCCACCGGTATGGCGCGCTGGCAGTTGTTTCTGCGGGCCACCAAAATGATGTCGTCGTTTCTGGGCCCACAAACGCCATGTCGTAGTATTCATTGCACCACCACGAATAACACACCAAGGAAATGATTAGTAGATGGTTAGGGACTTTTTTATTTTGGCCTACACCCTTCGCGATAGCATTTAAAAAATGGGGAAAAATAATAATAATAAAAGGAAGATTAATGCCCAAGTTTAAGATCCCACAACAACCATTCACATGGTTAGTCAAGATGTGGATCAACCCATTAGTCGGTTGGTCCTCATTAGTTATATTTTTTAAGAAATAAATGAGAGGGAACATCAAATCACATAAACCCCCTACATTTAGGATGATTGTTTCCACATGTTCGTCCTCAAGGGGTTACGATGTTGAGGATTCTTCCCTATTCCGACAATCTAAAGGCGTTCTTCATTGTTCACCTTTCTTCACTGGGGTGGATGTGTATCAGAGCTTCGCTAGAGAATCCCAAAAATCCTTCAACCTTATTTATACAAACACATAAAACTATTTATTCAACCATACTGCAGCCTTTCCTTAATGACGTGACGTTGCGTCGTTACGGTATTTCATTTATGAAACAAAATAATTTTATTGCACCAATAAATTAACTGTTATGTTGTGGAATATTGATCATCCACATGATTCATTAATATGCCCCATCGCCACATCATCGGTACCCCACAAACATCATTTTCCACAATGCAATGGAGAAAAATGAATAAAATAATTCTTAAAAATTATTTTATTATGTTTCACGAAAATTCGAAAAATTAACTTTTCTATTCGACTTTCATCGACCAACGTTAAGTCGTTTCTTGGAAAATCTTAGCATTCTGGGTTCAATGGTGCCCACATATTTATAATTCAATCAATAGTTCAAATGATTGAAAATATGGTCAGTGTGTTTACTAAACATACCTTAAAAAAGCTAAAAAATTCATTCTAGGCACACTGGGCCTCAGAATCACGCATCGTCAATTTTTGCAGACTTCTAAAAATCCCAAATTATTTTAAAAAAAATTACATGGAATTTTTCGAGTCTCTACACATGAGGAAATTCTTATAGATAAGATATTCAAGAGGTAAAATCCCCTGTTCTATTTTAATTTTATTTCTTATGTTATTATCTCCTCATTTCCCCTTCCCAAATAGGCTTCATAACTGTTGTATCATTAAAATAATGTAATTTTATTTATTTAGTGTAATTTCTATCATAAAACATCTTTTACATTTCCTTATATACAAAAAATTTAAATATCATCAATAATATGCTGATTCACTAATATCATGGATGGTGAGTTTTCATTTTACATTATTTCATTCATTTACTTTGATAAATTGATTATTTTATCAAAATTGATATTAGTAATCATATTAAAACATGTTTCATATTTTGAACTAATTTAGAAAAATAGTATTTAAAAAAAGAAATTATTTCCTGATAGTTGAAAAAACCACAAAAAAACAATACAATTTTATCATTAATGTTTTAAATAATGAATCATCCTTATATATGAAATTTAAATATTAAAAAATTCAATCATCTAGAAATTAATTAATGATATATTTTTTCAATTATGGATTAATATTCTCAATTTATTTGTACTTAGATATTTCAATACATGTGAACCGATAATGAATTCCATTAAAATGAACACATTAGAAATGATGAAATTTAACTATATAACTCATAAAAATCTCCATAAACAAACATAATACAATTATATTAATGAATTGCACGTAGAATAGTTTTTTACATAGTAATTAATGAATGTAATTTAATTTTCCAGGATATTAAGTTCCTGTCGAAGAATAATTCATATATAAGGTATGGAGATTGTCAAAACTGAACACCATTTATTTTGGTTGTATCTATTCTATTCCAAATTTTACTGTAAATATTATGTTAATATTACCCAAGTATAATTTCATTGTTATTACATCTTATTTTCTTGGATATTCATGATTCCAAAATAGTTTTATAAAAAATAAAAAATTTTCCCAAAGAACTATTATTTCCCAAACACATCATGAATCCTCTTGATATAGATTCTTATTTACTGAAAACTGATGATTATTATACCATGAATGGTTTTCCATTATTTTCTGGTGACCCCAAAAATTATTCATGAATGTATGATTTAAAACATTCTTACAAAATCCATTCATTTAGAGGGGTTTTTTAATTTCTATAATTGTTATATGTTATATGTGTAATTCATTATTATGTAAATGATTTGATGTGATAGGTGGGTCTGAAATTTTTTATCCCTCCACATAATTAGTTAAAGTTATGTATCATATGAGATAATTTGAAAAACAATTTAAAATGATTCAATAATATTACACAACTATGTGATATATTTGACCACTAATACACAATGTTTCACTTTTATGAATTTCCACTCTCCATGATTTATTTGATGTATCCTCTCTTCATTATAATAAAGATCCAATTATTATGTTGTGATGATTATTATTATTATCACTCATATTATATTGATATAATTCATTTTTCAACATCATAGAGGTATTTTATCTTATCCCTTTCTTTGATTTATATAATCATGTTACTACATATAATAAAGTGAACATGATATTTATAAGGATAAAGAATATGTTCTTAAATAAATATTTATGTTTTATTATATATATGTTATTTTTTGTAGTAATTTTCCAAAGACACTAAACCATTAGATATGACAATTGTAACCCTGTAATATTTTTATCTTTAAATTGATGTGTGAATCATGTAACAAAAATTAGGTTCACTATAGGAAATCTCTAGATTAAGTACATTTTATCCAAATATATTTGAATTGATAGAGGAATGATCATTAAAAACGTCTATGAACTGATATTGAAATGATTATAAAATTATGTCATGTTTCCCATAAAAATAGATGTACTCTTCATCTCTCAAAATGAAACTATTTTGAGCTCATAAATTGTATTATGACACTGGAATGGTGTTTTTATGATATATTTCTTCTAACTATGAATCTAATGATACCTAATCCCAATATATTTCCTCATGAAAAATATAAGTCCTTTATATTTTAAAATATTCCTATAAAAATTGATGTCAGAATTTTTTTTTAGATGTGACTTAGTTCAGGGGTGAAATTTCATTATATTTACTTATGATCAAGTTTTCATTATTTTTTTATAAAATACGAGTTATTAAGATATAGAAACTGGGATTAAGGAAACCATTAATTAAGAGGTCCTCTGGATATATATTTTTATCCATGAACATATATGTGCCCATATGTACATTACACACATACTAATTGTATATGTGTTTTAGAGGATAACACCCAATAAAAATATCTAGCTGAGGTTGTATTTTTATGAGATTAACTAATATCCCTATGTTATAAAATATAGATAAATAAATAAAATATTAGATAAAAATTTCATTTAGTATGTTTTATAGTGTATAAAATATATATTTTATACATAATCCCATATCCGGAAACCCATATCTGAGACACAATACACATTATTCCATATCGGAGACCTCCTTGAGGATAAAGTGGAAGAAGTGGATTGAAATGTATCCCAACATCATCATTACCTAATGTATCATGTAATCATATACCAAATCATTCACTTTGAGGGAAATCCATTATTTGGTAGTTAGGTCTTAAAACCTAATGTTACCTTTGGGGAAATAGTTTCCCCCATGTAAATCCTTGTTTTTATATCTATTTGACTAGAACGTAAATCTCATGTTTTATGTCATATAACCCCATTTAAATTAAACATTTTTCCTCTATGCTAGTGGGAATCCATAAAATTCCCTTCAATGTCAATCCACTAGACTATGAATTTTTTGTTGGAATGGTATAATAGATACCTTTTCATATGGGTGAACTAAATATACACATGTCTTTTCTGGACCTCCCTCTATAAAATCGCAATCCGAAGTTCACTCTAAAAATATATATCCTGTGTTATAATTTATAGAGGTAAAATCCCTTCCTATATATTACATCAGGGTAATCACTCAAACATACTTGTCATTGGAATTCACATTGTACTGTTTTTATAGAGTACCATATGCATTATGTCAACCACGACCCATACTTTTTTATCGACATTCTCCCTTAATAAAATTCTATAATCTAATCTAAAGGTGTCATCCCTAACATCAATAAATAACAACACCCTTATAAAAATATGTTAAATAATGTACCATCATAATGTGAACTCATCCATGCTTTGGGTAATAAGAATTCATGAATTGATATTTATTTCCTAAATAATTCTCTATAAGGAAAGTAAATATATGTTCCATCGCTAAAAAGTCCAAAATAATCACTTTAGTAACCAACCCTATTAAATCCTCCACATCCTAAGGGTTATAATGACCTAAATATCACTCAGATCACAAAAAATGTGACTCATAAATCAAGATCATCATGCTGGAATTATCATCTTACATCATAGTAAATTTCATATACACAACCGATGTTGATTTTACTCTTTACACCATGGGTAGGGTTCTTCCTTTTACTATTAGGGATGACACACCTACTACTCATTTCATGGGAAAATTGTCACATCACATTACTACTTAAATAACGTAGGTTGCATTAATGGAATTGGATTATTATGATATTTCATCTAGTGTTGTGTCTCTTAAAATTGAGTCAAATAATGCATGTGAAAATGTCATCCAACATTGATTAAATAAATCCTTATAAATACAACATATGATGGAGATGGGAAATTAACCAAAATATGGTAACTATAAAAGGTTGTACCATCATACTATTCTAATAAAAAATATGCATAATAGTAAAAATAAATTAAAAAAATTTAAATTCAATAAGAAACTTTACATATAACCCTGAAACCTAAATTATATTCTTTGGTCACTTAATCAAAATCAATAAGACACGAAAATGATTCTGTGTGGTTATTAAACCACACCTCATGTGTATCCTAACACAATATTTTCTCTCTAAAATACCCAAAATATGATACATAACTAGCATGGAGGGACCCAATGGAATGATTTTGGGGTTATTTATAATCTGATTGTTCCCCCAAATCTCACCTCTAATAGCCAATGGGCTGGTCACTAACACCCAGAACAAATACCACACATATGGATGTCCCTAGATGAATAATCCTATTCATAGCCACATTTATATATAATACAATAAAATAATAAAATTTTTAATATATAATAGAGTTTTAATATAAATTTCATTCCACATAGACTAATAATTCATAAAATTTGAAAAATAAAACCTAGAAATTACGGGGGAATAAAATGAACCTACATCCAAAAAAAGAACAAACATTTAAATATTAAAGAGTTAAACTCCCCATAAAACATTAAAGTAACAAAAAAATGGCCAGTTAATATCACCACCATGAATTAAAAAGATACATCTTCGAAATATCTATGTCTTCTATCATCACCTACACACTACACACAAATTTAATTGACATAATATTTAATGGAATAAATCTTCTGTTAGTGTGAGTGTAAATGTACAAATAATTATTCATTATAACCATAAAATTTGGTAAAAAGATACATTTTGAGGAAATAAAAATTGTAGGAAGTATCCTAGATATGAATAAATGATTTAGAAAACCAAATTATATAATAAAAAATTAGTGTTAATAAAAAATATAAGACATATATTAAAGGAAACAATACATGATTTGTATTTTCCAACTCCAATAACACCTAAAATATTTGAATTATATAACACACCAAGATATTTCTAAAATATCCTAATGGGGGATCATTCCACTTTTTGGGATATCAATTTTGATCTACGTAGTACCCTAACCCTGGTGATGAAATTTTCCATTACATGCCAGGGTACATATTCTAAGGACAGAGAACCATTCCTTGTGCATGGGGAAGTACCTAAACTACAATAGTTTTAAATTTAACCATGATTGATCATACCAATACTAACACGGTTTACATATTCCTCATGTCAATAAAAAAATTCATAATGCACAATTGATAAAAAATCTACTTTTTTCACAAATGGCTCACTCAAGCCACGTTCTCATCCATGCAGATCAAAGATCCAAATAATTTTCAAATTTCCCTAGTAATTATATTTAATAATATAATGGACTACCCCATCTAAATATAATTTAAAAAAATTATATACCATTTATTTAGTTAATATTGTCAAATAGAAGAGTGTAAATGACCAAAACCAATGAATAAAATATTAATTGATTATACTATTTTGTCCATGGTGTGTAATACTTGGGTAGAATATTAGGATGTACTCCCACCGAACATCCATGTGAATATAAACCAATGATGAATACCCCTTCAATATAATGATGATAAAAATTTGTAAAAAATTCATGTTGGGAAATATAATGAAATATATTCATATGGTTTTATCATTTTTGTGGTCTCCCTAGGCCACACGGTCTTTTTTTGCAGGTATAATCTAGTCTATACTATCATACATCCCATGTCATGTCGACCAAAATACAAGGTGTGTGATTCATAATTTCACACCATTTGATAAATTACTTATCTGAAAAAACCACAGAAAGAGATGGTACTAGACACTACTTGTTCCTTGATAGATACATGAATTATAATTGAATATTTAATTCAAATAATGGTTAGCTAACTATAATGTTAATATCCATATGATTTGTTTCGGCCACTTCCCACACCTATACACAAACATCATATTAAATGAATATTATCCCCTTCTTATAGATGTTTTATACCTATTACTCATTTCCAAAATCACATTCAACATGATCCATGTTTCCCATCATTGTATCTCGTTTAACCCTTCCTTGAGAAATGACCAGAGGCCTCTGTTATACAATTCCTAGTAGAACACAATAATAATGATTCCCCCTTGATAATTATCATTCCTAATCTACATGCCCTATTTTTTATTATTCGTTAATCTATCATAAAAACTCATTAATTTAAAACCATGAAATATTTTGATTTCATACATTCAACTCTCATCATGGAATAGAAAATGTGATTTAATAGAGGATAAGAATCGGTGACCATAAGTACATTTTCCAACATTTATCAATCATGTGATCAATCATTGTTGAAGAATGTGTGAGATTAATGATCTATAACAATAATAATAATAATAATAAAATCAATAAAGTATCATATCGATTAAAAATTTATTGAAAAAAATATACAATAATTAAATACAAAAAATTAAAATTAAATTATGATTTCAAATTCATGAAGCATATAATGAGAATTAAGGAAATATAATGATTTCTTACCTCAACAGAAAAAATTTACTGTTCTTTTCATTTTTAATTCCTAATTAAAATCTTCTATGACTTTACCACCACTTTGAAAAAAAAGCTAGAACTAAATAAAATATATTTAAATTATATATATGGAACCCTGTTGAAAATGATGTGTAGTCCATCAAAAATAGGTTTATCAACATTTTTATTCATGAAATAGTTTTTTTCAATTGGTACAATAATTGAATACTTTAAAAATATTTGTCTCAAAACAAAGAATGAAAATTATATGTCTCATATGTTAAAAAATATACAAGAAAAAATCCTAGTATCTGAATTTATATACAATGACTTATTTAAGAGAATCAATTTATTTATACACCCAAACATTTCACTATATATTTTCCTAAAATTAAAATTTTTATCGATAGATTTTTACACACACAACACTGAACTAAGATGAAAAAAATGATTTATTTAAGTTAATTATTAAAATTACTATGATTGAAAAATCAAATTTGGGAAATAGATTTTTTGAATTTGAGTAACTATTGGATTAAATATTTGTAAAATTGAATTAAATAAAAAATTTAATTCTAATTTAATTCAACTACTATGGATAAAAAAATTATGAAAATTAATTTATTACTAAAAATAATTTGTCATGAATTTTAATTTTATTCCAAGAAACTGTGTATAGTATGAGTAAGAAATATAAAAATATATCGTTAATATGAATTGTGAATAATAACTAAAATAATTACTGAATGATAGGAAATAATGTTAAATAACATTTAACAATTTGTGAATCTATTTTCTTATACGAAAAATTATCTAATATATTTTTATATTTAGTTTAAATATTGAGTTATTGAATATTCTTTTGAAAATTTTATATAATAAGATATTTTTTTGAATTATTCACATCAAAATAATTCTAAAATGAATGTTTTTTTTCTAGTGGAGATTACTATAACTTGAAAAATAATAATTTTTTCAAAAATAATAATATTTATATTCTTTTCATTATATAAGCATAACATAAAATATTAACGCTCCATTTATGTAATAAAATATCTATTTTTGTGAATACCAACTTATTCTGTAAAATATTCTTTTATATTATAAATCAAATGTACAATATTATTAAAACTACCTATAATATTTCATTAATAAAAACGGTTTTCTGTAATTTATTTTCTTTAATTGCCTTTTTGGTGAAATTCAGTTTTGGGTTTCTTTGAAATGCATATAATTTTTTTCATAAATCTGTTTATTTCGTTAAAATTTGTGCCTTTGATAATCATATCTTGTAAATTATTTTTAAATCATAGAAATATACTTTTCCTAAAAATCTTTTTGTATGCATCACGTATTTTTATATTAAAATTGTCATTTCAGAACGACAAAAATATTATTTTGTAAATTTAATTCCATGTTTGAAATTATATTTTTAAATTAGTAAAATGTTAAAATCATAATTTATTTACATAAATATTAATTACAAATGTTAAAAATTAAAAACCAAAGTGAATGTAAATTTGGATAAATGTTTTATATTTATAATAAAACCCCTAATTTTTTTCATGTATCTAAAATGAGTTTATTATGTGAATCTATACCAACACCACATCTCCCCGACTTTATAAAATTATTTATCCATTAAAAATTATGTTGTTATATTTTATTATTGTAAATGTAATGAATAGTTCCAAAACTACCCTTACCTTCACTTATAAAAAATGTAACACTTATTCCACAGAAAGATTAAACTATGAATTCTATTTCATGTTAGAACATGACCCATTTTTTGTTAGTATAACCATATACCATTGGATAATGCTTCTATTAACCATTAGGTTACTTAAGGAATTCAGATATAATAAGTTTCTTAAGAGAAATATTAAGCTTCCATTATGACTATTACCTTATCATAAAATTTTATTTTAATATTATCTTCCCTAAATCATGTCTATAATTTTTAATACAATTAAATAAAAATAACTCGTATATATAAGATTTTGTTATTTTTATATAGAAAATCATAATTCATTTTAATCTACCCTCTAAGATATCCCAAATCATTAATCATGTTTATATGATGGACTACAAACTCCACAACACGATGTCATTTTATTTCATCATCACCAATCATGGATAGTATCATGGATCTATTTGAGGAATAAAAAAGTTATATATTTTTAAAAAAAGTATTAAATGAGTATTTTTTATATATACCATCATATAATCCATTTATTGTGGAATGAGATCCTTAATCATCTGTGTGGAAGACTACCAACACCATGAATGAGGAATTTAATTATCCATTACTATATAAAATTTATATTTACTGTAATTTATTTAATGTGGATATATTTATTTGATTATATTTTTAAATTTTATTATATGTTACATTATAATTATCTAAAAACATCACCATAAAAAATTAAATCATTATAATAAGTTACTATTGGGGTTATTTTAACATCGTATATAAATTATGTTATAATGAACATGCAATATATTATTATGGGATCTAAAATAATATTAGAAAAACTAAATACTTTTATATTTATTATTTCTATTTATTTTGAAATACTAGGGTTAATATTTTAAAAATTTATTAATATAACACCTTTCAGTTGTTAAAGATATTGAAAACTTGTTCTTCATGATTTCCATGTTCAGAATATAAATTAATTATATTTTCTTAATGAGAATTTCACATATTTAATCAAAACAAATGGTCATTTTCTTTTTTATTACATTGAAGTAATGAACTTGAAATCACTTATTGAGAATCAATATCATCTTCATGATTTTATTATTGAAACAAACAACAAAATGTTGTAACTCAATGTAATGGGAACATACCAAACCTGGTTAATATAGTTTTATTTATTTATTATAAAATAATTATAAAAATATTAATATTTTAATATTATTTTCTATGATAAGTTATTTGGATAGTAATGGTAATTATAAAGGAGGTCAGAACAAGGTCAAGTAAAAGGGAATAACCAATATGGGGTTTATGTTAAAATATCTTTATTTATGAATCCTTTTCTGTAACATCCCATGGTTTTGGAAATATTATTTTTCAAATGAATTTTATTTTTTAGATGACTTATCTTATGGAAAAAATCATGATTAGATTTTAAAATAATGAGTTTATCTTGTGATTAACATTACACCGATTTTAAATGAAATATTGAGTACTATTAAAATATTATTACTAATATCATCATGTTTATCAAGAAATTGAAATAACTTGAATGAATAAGAAATACTTAATTAGGAATATATAGTATGTACAAATTTAAAGATTTTTTTAACTAAATAATTATAAATGAAAATAAAATAATCCACATCAAAATAATGTTATCCTTTTAAAAAAAACAATTTTATCAAGACAAACTCAGTTTACGGAAATAAATTTAAAAAATATATTTAGGTGAATATTTTAGAATAAATTTATATATCACTTATTCAATAATCTATATTAAAATTAAAATTGTTCCCTTCTTATAAAATTTAATATAATTTATCCATACCTATGCTTAAAAACCTTTTTATCCTAAAAAGGTTTCTTCCCCTTTTCTGGCATACGTTTTTTAAAACCATTTTTGAAACTATAAGGGAATTTATTTTAAAAAAGTAAATTTATTTTTGAAATCAAAATATGAAAATGTTAAAAAGGGTATTTTTTTATTTTCTAAAATTATTCCTTTTTGATGAATTTTGAAAAATAAAAAATTTTAATTGAAAAATGACATCACATTTATTATTTTTTATGGATTAATTATATTAATTTTTTAAATGTATTAAAATTTAAATTAAATTCCTATTAGTATAATTTATTTCATTTTATTATTTTTTTAATATGATATAAAAACATTATAATTTTGAACATTTTCTCTTCGAAACCCCAATTTCTCATCACAACTATGGGATTTATATTAAATCTAATTTTTCCAATTATGTGATTTAAATTTGAAATAATTGATTACCTTATTTTATTTATAAAAAATTATACTATAATATGTTCAAATTAATATTTTACCAAGAATAATTGTAAAAACAATAAAATGTATTCATTAGAGTAATGGTAAAATGTGTATACATTCGGTAAAACTACAATGGTAATGGTTAAAATGAACAAAAAGTATTACTAACCACATTTTTTGTATCTTTTTAAACCAAATATTATATATTATCCATAATAATCTATTTTGGAGTCTTTTTACATGATTAGGGCATCATTAAACTTTTTTCTTTCAAAAAAAATGACATATGTGACACCAACCTCCCATATAAAAGGCCACCACCTCTCATCCCCTTATACAAAATTCAAAATAGATTGGATTTGAAAATGTCTATGTAAATAAATCCTAGATTATAACTATTAATTATTGAAAACTTATTTTTAATATATATCCTATGTAAAAAATATTTTTTTAATCCTAAGAATTATACCCAAATAAGATGTAATGTTCATCAATGAGTGTTTTTGTTTAATTTCTTTATGCATATACATCCCTTATTATTATAACATAATGACATAATAAATTAATTATATTCCATATATGTAGATTTTTTTAAATTAATATCATTACCTAAAACAATATTCACTTCAATCAAATGGGTTTCAAAATCAACACTCATGAGTATGCAGACTACCACATTGAGAAACAATGTCATTATTTATTCCATTACAACCTATCCGGGTGGGATATAATGGTGAATTTAATGTTTGTATATTATATTTTGTATATTTTTGTGTTTTTTATGTATTATATGACATATTAATTCATTCTTTCCCTTTTTTAGAAGATAATGAGTTTTCTCGTGTGTACGACAGTATACCACCTTGAGGAATGGCGTCATTCATTCATGCTTTTAGGGAAATTATCCATAATGGGTTAAATGAATGTATATGATAAATTTTAAATAACAGATATTATTTAATGATAATGTATAATTTTAATTTAATTATTTTAGCACATCAATAAATTTCAAATTACATTCTTATGTACATATTGCATACCTTATCCCTAAATAGTGAACTCAATTTTCCATATCTATCATTAATATAATTAAATATTTAAATATAGAATGAATATATATTATATTTATATCATTTTTAAAATTATGGATATTATGGAACTATGATCAAGGTATGGGGATAATAACACATCAAATCATGCATGAAAAAAGTCATTTATTTCTCGAAACATGACTTTAACATGAAATTATTAATAAATGGTTCATAATAGGTAATAAAAAAAATTTATATGGAATAATATATTTATTTTTAATTATTAGATATTTTTATAAAAAAAATTAATATTTATTATTGAAGTGGTTAGAACTTGTATGCTAGAGGGTGAGTATTATAGTGAGGGATTTTCATCTGAATTTTTTACATTAGAGAGCCACAGTCCATATTCATATCCTTCATAATTTATTTTGTATATAATGAACATGAATTTATTTTATGAATAAATTAAATAAAATCAAATGGATTAACATAAACATTTTAGGATATCCCATTCAGGGGGTTTATGGTTCATAAGATACAAAATTAAAAAGGGGTTTCTTCTTAGTTTCCTTTTATTGAAATGAAAATTATGTTATAAACCTCTATTCATTAATGATTTATGTATAAAAAACATTTGAAATGTAATATCATGAATTTAATTTTCCTAATGAAATTTAATGTTCCATTTTTTTATTATGTCATGGGTATTAACTAAAAAAGTTTCAAAAGTTTTAATGATTTTATGTATTAATGTTATCATTTTTGGGAGTATTTATTATTAAAGTTATGAAGATGAAATATTATTTTACATTTCTTAATGAAAACAGTAATTTTACTATCACTAGGTTATTCATAATATTAACAGTACCATTTATATAATATTTAATTAAAATAGTAGATCTATTGTTTTTGATAAATTTAATCATTATTTCTCTCTTCAATTGGAAATATGTTTTCATCCAAAACCATTTTTCAATAAAAAAATCAAAAAAATTTATAATAATTTCTAAATATTTTTAAAATAACATTTGCCCCATTTTTTAAATTTTTTTACAAAAATTTAATGATCTCTTAATAATATTTTCTAAATAATTATCATTCATATTTAAAAAAAAATTAAATGAATGCATGTTTTAACGTGCTCTACATAAATGAAACATCCCATAATCATATCCATTATTTTATTTAAAATAACCATATATATAATAAAATTTAATTTCAAATAAGAGTGTTTAAAAAATATATTTTTCAATTTAGAAAAGAAATTATCTTCATGAAATTATTAAACGATTTTTAATGAGTCCATTATAAAGTTTCAAGGTTATTTTAAATGAAATGGATTGTGAAACAAATTTATGTTTTAAAAATATTTTTTGAAACTCAATATGTTATTTTATTTATGAAATGATTGAAATGATTTATATATCTTTCTTTATATGTTTTTAAGGAAATTTTCAATGAAAGTTCTCTATGATGTTGTATTGTTTTTAAAAAGGTATTTTCTAAGTGGAAGGGCTATTTTCATCACAAAATCCCCCAAGTAATCATTCAAAATATTTTCCATGTAAGATTACATTCATTATTGAAAATTCTCATTTACTCGGGATAGGATCCATTGGTAAAATTACAACTAATGAGGACTAAGACCTTTATGTCACCCCAATTCATTGGGT
The DNA here is from genome assembly GCA_963277665.1 of Viscum album. Lineage (NCBI taxonomy): Eukaryota > Viridiplantae > Streptophyta > Magnoliopsida > Santalales > Viscaceae > Viscum > Viscum album. The sequence continues at coordinate 477,598,840 of OY728128.1, forward strand.
AATTATTTATATCTCGTTAAATGGAGAGGATTACAACTGGGAGTGATCCCAGTTCAGTAAGTGAGTTTGTCTGCTAGGATGGTATTGATATTGAACCACTAATACTACGATGTTTTAGGCAAGGAACACATTCCACTTTTGTGAAAGAGCAATCATTGGGTATAGAGGTGTGTCCCTTTAGGTGGGGTATCTTCCCATGGACTTCCAAGATAGGGTTTGACAATGAGCACTAAATATTATGGACATGATTTTTTATTCTTATTTGTATTCCAAAATTATATATGTTATGGAAATTTTAGGATCCCATGAATCATGTTATTTTATTTCATTATTATTCATGACCTATACAATAAAAATAATTTTTCCATAACTCCATATTATGATCTTTCATAAGTAGGGTATGGTTTTAAAATATTATTCTAATGTTCTCATACACATATTTTCATTTTATTATAATGCATCTCCCTCATTTACCCATAATGAGAAATTGAGATAACCTTTTCTTATGATTCATTTCCCTGGGGTATGAAGAAAGGATATAAGTATGGTATGTATGTTAAGGGTATGAAATTAGAATATATTTCTTGGAAAAAAATTAACGGTCATTCACTATTAAATAATATACTGTACCTAATCACTATTGACACTAAACCATTATGTTCCTCAATAATTTATTTCTATAATTTATTTTATTTTCTTATAAAAATATATAATATCTGTATATGTGAATCCTAGGTCTCTATAATTTTTATCAGAAGAATGCTTATAGTAACCTTTGGAAACTAGGAAAAGAAAACATTATTGAGGTCCCAATGGTTATTTTTAATGATATGTCAATGGATTTATAGAATAAAAACTTTAATGATTTTTTAAAGTACAATAAAATGTATTTTAATCTTGGTAATGGATGGATTAATTGGTTTCAAATAAATTATATCCATGTACGGATACTACATGTGAATTTGTCCCTAGAATAGAGTTGTATATGGTTAATAACTCTGAAGAGGGTCCACTGATCTAGAATCAACATTCACATTGTTCACAAGAATTATCTCTGGTACACACATAGTTTGACAATTATAGGGGATATTTTTATTGAAAATAAAAATTATATATAGACCATCATTATAGATTAAAATATATAGTTATTATGAAATAAATTAAATAAACCCATGGTAAAATGAATTTAAAATAATGTTTAATTATTTAGACAATATAAATATTATTTTCAATGATTATGTGGTTTCCCACAATGATTCGTATTTCACCCACTATGAAATTCTGTTCTAGTCACTAGAATTAACCATAATAAAGTGGTTTAATTTTGAATTTGATAGAAAATTTTCCGAGGAGTTTCTAAATGGGATTATGATTAGATTTAATGGTATTTTCATTATTGTTAATCTTTTTTCATGTAACATTATTAATGATGTGCCCCTTAAAAAACACTTGAACTAGCTAAAGAAGTTATAGAAAGTGATTTCTAAGAGTCTAATTTCTGGAGACCGTAGAGGAGTGATGATTTAGTTTACAATATGTCAATAATATTTTATGAATCACTCATTGGAGTTTTTTAAATGAACTAAATTTTTATTTAGGTGTGGGAAAGAAGGAAATATAGAATGTTACTACAAAAAAAGATATGTTTGGTTAATGAAATGTATGAGTAAAATGGTATCTCTTAGGTTTCATCAACTATTGAATGTTTTAAATGTGGAAATTATGGTAATTATAAAAATATAGGTCATATGGTGAAATTTCTTAAAGAAAGTCAATAATATAGTATGAGTAATAGTATTTTTGATTCCATTAAAGTGATAAAAATAACATGTTAAAGGAATGTGGTATTTATGTAAATGATTATGATTCATTGTTAATGGATCTAGATTTATGTGTGATGATTGAATTATTTCTATATTGTGATTATTGAATTATATCCTATGAATCATGAAATATGTAATGAATTTTAGTATATGTTATTTATTAATGGTTTAAAAAAATAATTTTAATTTTACTGATGTCCTAAAAAGGTTATTTAAATGTATGGTCATATTTTTATTAATATAAAGTAACCCTTAATAATCCCCAAATGTGGAGAAAATGAATTTCAGTTTGTATTAATAGATAATTGATATAGATATATTTAATTGGATAGTATGGATTTCTCTATAACATATTTATTATATGTTGGAAATGTGTTTTATTTTATAATTGTTGGGGTTTATAATTTTTTTGTATTTTAAGAATATATCGTATAATATATGTTTTTTATAATTAAAGATGAAGTATATATTTTTTTAATAAGGTTTTATGTTAATTAATTTTATTACCATGTCTCAAAAGAATACATTATGATGATATTAACATGATTAATATATGAAAATCAAGAGGTAATATATGATATATGGTGTATAAATTATATGAAATTTAGTGAAAATCATTATAGATTATTGGATTTTAATATTTTAGAATAATCATAATTAAAACCATTTATGAAATAGTTTATGTTGAAAATTGGTTTATGTGTTAGATATTAATGTATATAAAGATTTATCAATATTAGATAACCTGTGATAACAATTTTTTATGATGATAACTGGTAATATAAATAATGACTTAGAATTATATTATGGATTTTTTTAACCAGTATTACTTCAAGAATAAAACTTTTTTAATCATTTCATGGGGAAAAATGATGCGTAAATTGTTCCATGAACACCCAAAGGATGATATTATACTTATAAAATATAATTAAATCAGGTAATAATATCATATAATGAAAATTTCCTAATATTATCCTCTCGAAATAAAATATTGTCATATTATCATCATTTTTTTGAAATATATTACTTTTTTAGTCCTATTTGGATAATTGTTTTTCATTTTTAGTATTCTTCGTATCACCAACTTTATTGTAATCAATGATCTCTAACAATATTTGTAATTATATAAAAATTTATTCCATGTCCAAATAATCACATCCCAATAATTTTATCCAACGTTGAAACCTAGTTATAAGATACATTTGGTATTCTTTAAGCTTATAAATTTCATTTTTTAGGAGTAGTTTTATTTTTTATTATTATGATGTTGTTTTATATGATATAAATTTAAAATTTTAATCCATTCATGATCGAGATGAATTTTTATGGAGAAATTCATTATAAGGTTATAGAAAGTAACATACGAATATTTTATGTATTTTTTTTCAAATTAATTTTACTTTCTATATTTATTTTGTTACACAAAACTCTATGTCGATATTGTGTGACAATATGTTTATCATTTTTTATATATAACACTGATATTAAAAAACATGGAATAAAATTAAAACATTTTTATTTAATATTATACTTATCACCTAGAACTTGGAATAGGTTATATGAATATGATTAACAAAATTATAAAAACATATTATCTAAACATGTATATAAAATTAATTATTTGGTGACCAATTAAATATAAAAGAAAATAAAAACAATCCCTTCTAAATAATGGGTATCTTTAACTGAAAAATATCTTCACAAATTCCAAAATGTTTCACCACAATAAATAAATGAAAAAAAACATTTGGTGAAAATTTACAATTAAGTTAATATATTATATATTCAGTAAAATATTTAATGTCATATAATGTAATTTCTAGGAAATATTTAAGAATATAGATAATTTAACCCAAAACAACTGTTTTTTGTGAAGATGATGTTTTGTCACCTTTCATAGTATACTTATATTTACAAAAAACAATAATATAATATATTAGGAAATACAGTTCTTTTCTTAGATGATAATATCAAAATTATATTAGAGTGATTATTTGTGATTTTTCTTAAAATATTCATAATTACTAGAATATTGACAAATACTCTACCTTAATTGAAATGTGTCATTTCATTTGAATTATTAATTAAGTAATATAAAAAATATTTTTTATGATTTATAATTTGTCCAATTATTTATATATTAATCCAAGTTATTTCATTTTAATCATTATGAAATTGAAACTGGATATAAAAACTTTAAAATTTTGATTATATTCTCTTTGAAAACCTAATTTCTCATCGCGTTTATGGGATTATTATTAAATCAATAATTTCCAATCATGTTATTTGAATTTAATGAATGGATTAAAAATATGAAATAATAATAGTTTAAACTATATAAAATGTTAAAAATAAAATTTAAAAAATTAATAGTAAATCTAGTATGAATTATTTCCACAGTTAATGTAAAAATGTGTTTTCCAAGGATCAAACTAAATAAATAATGATCAAATTTGAAACAAAACTTTTCAAAAAACAATTATATGTATATCTTTATTCCATTCACCTTATAGTATCTATAATAATTCATTTTTATACATATGGATGGAAAAAAATTGGGTACACCTATTTCATTTAAAATGATTACAAGTATGCCACACACATCACTTATGAATGGACACCCCATCTCCTCACCCGTACACCCCATAAAACTAGTTTTTTATCCATGGTCTAACAAATTAACATCCCAAATTCCATAATATCATCATAAAAACCATTTTCTGTAAATAATCTACCCTAAAATGGTTTTTAGATCAAACATATGGAGGATACCTGAAGAATAGGTAACATTCATCAATACAAATTATTTTATTATATCTTCTTTCAAATTATTCCACTCTTTTTGTATGAAAATGAAATGTAAAACCCAGTATCATAAATAATATTTTATATTTTTATTTTGATAGTATTACAAACAATTATATCCATGTCTATTAAATGGGTTACAAAATTATTGTTCATTTGTACTGTAGACTACCGCTTAATGAAACTATGTCATCCATTTTTCCATTACCACTACTCATAGATGGTTATAACGATGGATTTATTTTTAGGGTTTTTTATTTAAGATATTATTATTATTATTATTCAATTATTATATCACATATACCTTCATGTTTTCCATTTTTTAAGAAATTTATAATCTATTTCATGTGTACGGTGCACTACGGACTCACAAAATGATGTGATTATATCACTCTATAAATAAAAATTAATATGGGTGAGTTTAACATAATAATAATTAATGATAAATAAAAAATACTGAATAATGATAATACATATTTTACCATGATTTCATTTAATATTTCAATAAAATGGAAATATTACTCATGTATACCTATGTCCAACCATCTATATGAATGGTGTATTTAATTTTATATATCATTATTTTATGGAAAATGAAATATACATACATGCTAAATATATATGAAATTTAAATCATGGATAATATTATATATATTATTTAAGAATTATCAATGTAAGAGTATAAAATTAACCAATCAAAACATAAATGAAATTTAATTCATTTATTTCTTGAAACATGAATTTAACATTGAAATTAGAAAAATGGGTAAAAAAATATCCACAGTAAATTATATATGGTATGCAATATATAATTAATTTTATTTAATATATTTATAATAATCTAATATTTATTTTAAATGTGGTGAAAACATGTATGATGGAATTCGACACTGAAGGTATTAGATATTTGTCTTAATTTTCACTACACTATGACACATGTCATATCCACCACTTATTTCATATATTTGGTGTATATACTATCAATTTATGTATTTAATTATGATTATTGTTAATTTATTTTTATTTACATATCCATTTCATGATCTTTCAATCATTTCATTTACAGTTCAAAAGATACCAATGCAGTAGTGGGTTTTTGTTTAAATATTTCTTATTTTATACATTTATTATATTAAAAAAATTTATATTTAGATGTATATTTATAGTACCTAATACATGTAATATATTTAATTTATTTATCATCATAAAACTTTTATTTTTATTTTATATTATTCCTTTAGGGTTATTACGTTATAAAGCTACTAAAGTGGTAATGATTATAAGTAAAAATATTATATTTTATAGGGCTTATTTATGAATATTTTTTTGTGATAAAATATTATGATCCATATATCAATAAAATCATGAATTATCCTATAACATGGTTATTTATTATATTAATAGTACCATTTTCCTATATTTTGTACTGAAAATAATTGAGAAAATAATTTTACAAAATCTAAATTTATTTCTATCTTCTATCAGAAATTGGTTTTCCTCAAAAAACGAGTTTTCTATATAAAAATAAAAAAAAATTATGTTAATATCATATAGTTTTTAAATAAAATATTTATAGATGATTAACATTTTACAAAATTTTTGAGAAATTAATCTTCCTTTCATTTTCCAAAGAAATACTATTTTTTAATGTAAATTAGAAAGTGATTATTCTTTTAAATTGTATGGAATGATTTAAAATTCTCCTCACCATGACCGTTATATTATTTAAATAATTATTTATAAAATTTCATGGTTTTTAAAAAAATTATTATCAAAAAAATATTATTTTAATGGGGAAATATATTTTTCTTCATGAAACGTTTTACGATATTTTTATTGATTTATTAATAAATTTAAAGGTTATTTTAAAAGAAAGGGATATTAGAAATTTATTATGTTATTTTAAAAATTTTCCAAGTGGAAGTGACATATTCATTGGTAAAGGAAATATTAATTAGGAAATGTGTGATATTTTTTATAAATATACTATTATAATCATTCATTATTTCATTCCGAAGAATGGGATTTGAAAATGATTTAAATTTAAAAAATTATTTTTTCCATGTGGAATGTATATTGTCATCAATATATGACCAATTTAATCGTTCCAAATATTTCAACACAAAATATTGAATTATTTGATATTAATTACTATTTTTCAGGAATATGATTCAGAGATATGATTCTAATTCATTCTCTAAATGGTTTTTGTTTATAATCAAAATATGTTTATGAAACCTATTTTTCTTGCATGGGTTATACGATGATAAAATGCTTTTGAAACCAGCTTATTTCTTCAAGGGTTATTATTTAGGAAATAAATATATTCTTATAAAACCTATTTATTTTTAAAATGTTATATTTTAATGAGTTTTTTATAAAATCAATTTAATTTCATGGGCTCTGATATGTTGAATGATTTTAGGAACACATATTTTTGATTTTCAGTATATGATGGTGGTTACATTATAACAATGGAAATTAGTATCATTATAACCATGGATGAATGATACATTATATATATATATATGTTACATTATAACTCTATATTACTATGACTTATATATACTTTAAATAAATTGGGTAATGATTTATATCTCGTGATATAGTAAATATAGGAATAGAGAGTGAACCTGATTTAGTAAGGTACTTCCTCTAATACAATTTCCTTCAAGGTGAACCATGACTATTATGACGAATTTGGAGGTGAATCCATTCTACTAGAATGAATGATATTCCATTAGGTATGGTGGTGTATCCCACCCAGGATGTGTTTCTACCCATGGAGTTCCATGATACGTTTTGAAAATTAGTGAAATTCATTTCTATGAATATATTATTCCAACATTCAATGTCTTATGTTAATGTCATCATCTGATGACACATGTTCTCTGATTTTTATATTATTAATATCTTATGAACTACAAATAGTTATTCCATGACTCTAGGTAATGATCATTGATATGATGTTTTTGGTTCTCAAATGTTATTATCCTGTTCAAATATTCTAATATTCGTAATATTCTTAGGAATCTCCCTTTTTTTACGAATACTCATAATCTAAGATCACATTTTCTTGTATTTTATTTCCTTATGTAATGAAAAATTGATTGAATTATTATATGTCTATGAAGACTAATAAATGGGATGTTATTTCTTGGAAACATTTGTGTTCATAACCAGACATGAATTTTGTTTACCGACTATCCAAATTCACTAAACTATTATGGTCTTTAGGTGTGTTTTCTTGAAGTGTATTATATATTAATAAAAACTTTTTAATATTTTTCTATAACAATTCATGGTTTCAATATTTTCTTTTATGAACATAAAATCATTTAAATAGTGTGTACATTAACTATTGGATATATAATATCATTATTTATTATTATACATGGTATTTGAAATATATTTTCGAGGTCTCTCATTCAAGGGGGTTTTACATGATCATTTTTTAATCCAGAATGGTTTTAATCTCAATTACACATCATTGGGGAATGATATGGTGTTATGTAGTAATAATAATTTTTATACAGTATAAAATAAAATCTCAAATTATAATATAAAAACATTGTTTAAATTGGAAACATCACTTCCATTCATGTTCGTCCTTGGTGTAAGAAATGATTGATATCTTCTAAAAAATTTAATGGGTTTTTAGAGATCAATCATTTTTCATGAGTATTAATGTTCTACATTGATATTAATATTTCATTCCATACTATATATCCACATTCAATAGTGTACGGAACATTTAAATTCAAAACTAAGTTATCTAAATGTTCCCTTTATTAGTGAAAATCGATCTATGAAAATAACAATTTACATCCACTTAAATAATGGTTTCCCATATATAAGAAAAATTTTCCTTCCCACTTATGATTTCATAAATAATTAGAAGCATAATTTGTGGTTACCTATATAAACAATTATTTTTATATTTTTTAATATTAAAAATTATGTTTCACTAACTATTTTTTGTAGTCAGTTTTCAAAAAAAAATAACATCACATGTTCAAAAGGATTTTCCATCCCTGCAAAATAAATGGGTTTATCGTCCACCAAAAATTAATTTTTTATAACCATTAAGTATTTTCAAATATATATTATCGAATATTATTTTTAAACGTTAAATATTTCAATGTAATTTCACTTCACCTTTTTACGAATTTAATTTTATATGAACCATTGACATCTTCTTTTACAACAAATATATATATTCTTTATCTAATAAAACCATTCCATATTCCACCACCATTTTCCCATGTGTCAATAATGGATTTATTTAATTGGATATTACATTTGATTAATCTCCGACTAAATATATTTATTTAATAATCTTTCATAATTATTGGTTTTTTGGGTTTTAACCATATACATGATTAAATTAAATTATGGTGATCCCATAAAGATGTGTTTTGAAACCCATTTCTCTTCACATGTGTTATTTATGATGTGATTAGTGAAAACCATTTTCAATATAATATTTTTTTATGATATGCTTGTTTATTTATTTTTTATTGCACACATATATATAGATGATGAATGGTGGGGTCCTATATTTCACACCAATGCATTGGGTTATGTTCCATACCACCTAAGATAATGAATTTTGTGGTGAATTATATGGTGGAATATTTATTCCAATTTTTTGAGAGAATTATACGTGTGGGGATTTCATATCAGGGTTTTTATGTGAATTATATATAGGATTATTCATTTAAATATCTGTTATATGAATGAGAAGTGGGATATATGTATAGAAGTATATTTCTACGAATCATTTGCATGAAGAATTTCATTAAAGTTATTTTTTGAACATGGTTCCTGAAGCCTTGTCCTAAGTATTTTCAACTATTATGTTAATGCAATAATTCCTTTCACTATTGTGATTTAATCATTTTTCACATTTCAGAATGACAATGGTTATAATCTATGGTTCAAGATTAACATTTCATGATACTACACACATTTTAAATGGTATATGTTGGTTAATTTTATATTAAATTTCCTTATATAATTAATTATTAACTTATTTTATTTTTCCTTGTTCCTTTTTGTAATAACATTCCTAGCATCCCATTTTTCTCATATTCATGTGATCTAACCTATGATTTCATGATGATATGTTTTCCCTTAATGAGATTTTATGTCACCCCTTTTATATATTTTCTATCCCTAGTTATAAAAAGAAGTATAACAAATGTGATTTTGAGAAGTGGTTCTACTGTTGTTCAAATATAGAGAAATGTTCTCAAGTATTGTAAAATAATTTTCTTATGTGGTTGATTCTTAAAGAAACTAAAATTTTCAATCCATGGGTTTTGAAACAGTGTGTCATATTTATTATAAAAAATATTGTGACAATGTATTTTTTATTTATATTTATCATGGGTCTCAATAGTTGGTATAAGAATGAGGGTTTAGTTATTTTTGGCCATTATTTTTGTTTCTTTTAGGATTAGGATAACATAAATTTAGTTAAAATCCTTTGAATAATTATAAGGGTTAAGTCTATTTTTAGTAAAACATTTGGAAATTTTGGTAATGTTTTTAGAATGTGGTATTTCTATAACTGAAATCAAAGTATTTATATAGTAATGTTGATGTTGTTGAAGAATAAATTCACCTATGGTAAATCACTAAGAAATATTTTTTTTAACAATTGACACAATCATCACCCTGATTGGGTATGAGTGGGATACATACTTCTCACCATTCTAGACCCTACTAGGAGATATTCATTGAAATATCACCTTCCTTTTACAAAATATAGTGATTAATTGATTTCATAGGTATTTTATGGTTTTAATTGTAGAATTATGATAAAATGTATCATAATGATGAAACAAGTGTTATTTATTTTGATGAAAATGATAATTTTATTTGTTGAAGGTGTAATTAATTTACAATAATGGTTGTAGAAATAGAAAAACCATAGTAATTAGTGGTCGGATGGATAATTCAATGATTTTATAAATAATAAAATAAATTGTTTCTATTCTTGATGGATTTCCTATCAATCTCATAATTATTAGTCACTAGAAAATAAGCTTTTTATGAAAATACAGAATAATAATTTCCAATGATTTATATTCCATGAATTTAGGTATTTTCCATTATGATTCTATAACCCAAGGGTTAGCAAGAACAATAGAACTTTCTAACCTCCTCTACCATTGGAAGAATTGAATTCCAATGAAAATTATACTATAGTGAATCAGGATGTTTATGAAACAATTGTGATCTATTACACATTTTTAATTGAACAATATTAAATCCATAATAATAAATCTAAGGTGTTTTCAAAGTGTATTAAATCTCTAAACTAATAATTTAAACAATCTATGAAATGTTCTCATAGTAAGATTTGAGTATCATTATTTGACATTTATGAGAACATAAAATGTTAACTCCATTTTATGAATACATTTTTTAATATTTGACTTTAAAATATCATTATTTTATATTATTATAACCATTTATTAATTTTTAATCATAAATTATGTGAAAATTATATTTTATAATGATCTTTTTAATAAGTAAATTAAATGAATGGAAATACATGTTTTAAAATTTTAATTTTCTAATTCTTTTTTATAGGTTTTTCTAAAAAATCATTTTCATGTAGCTTTCCATCGACCTATGGGAACCAACACACATGGTGAACCTATAAGGTAGAAATGGCCATGTAACCCACATGGTATCTTATAATTCCATAATTAATATAATATAGGCATATCACATTATCATATGTGCACATGGGTCCATGGATGGAGAGTCTCTGCATTTGTAAGATTAGATATCCACCATTTCTGGGTGGCACTGGAGGATTAATGAATTCTATGAAACCATACAACTTGATTCATAAAAAATGGAATGTAATAATTTTAATATAGGATATTGACCATGGATACAACCAATTAATGAAGTGGGGAGACATGATACTTTTCATATATACTGAAACTGTGTCATCCCATGCCAACACCATGTGATCATTGTCCAAGAAACATATATTTTTTTAATACTAACATCAACATATTACTCCAAGGATAGAAATCATAAAGAGATCGACACCACTAAAATTTCTGATAGAGCCATAATGTTAGACATTTTGGCATCGTGGAATCCAATGGAGCTATAGATGATACTATAATTGATGTATTATGGTCATTCCACTATGTTGTAGAAACTTTTGCATCTATAGAGGTGAAATATATTTCCTATATAATGCATAAAACTATTATATTGGTAAATTTAATTGGGGATAAGATATAACATGATGAGTTTGGTAAAACCATGAATAGAAATCAAGAATATGATTACTTTGAATCTATACAATGGGATCCTGGCTATGTCATGGTGTGGCCGATAGTTGAAAAAGTGAGGTTTTACAATGAATATGAATGATTACTATCGGGATGATTTCTATTCCATAGAGATGATGAATTTAGTGATTTTTAAAGGCAATATGGGGAATTTATCATAGTAAATGTTTTTTATAATTATGAGACACATGTTTACTATATAAGGGAAATTATTCTTACTAATACGTGACAGTAATTATTTTTTTAGGGGAAATACTTCATATGAATACATGATACCTATAATACATGTGACTTTGGCTACACAACAGACACCATTACAATAATTTTTTTCTAATGGAATAATTAAGAAAATAAATATTTTTAAGCTCTTATTGTGATATAGGTCATGAATTAGGGTATTTTTAAAATAACTGTGTGTGTTAGAGTTCGCCTCAAAACCATAAACTACCATAAAACTATCCCGTGAAATAATAATTTTTCATGCGGATCACACATTACCGATTTAAAAATAGTAATTTTGGTGAATTAATATTAAAAAGGAAATTTGGTGATGAGATTATATCTAAAAAATAACTGTATTGATACTCTATAAGGGGAACATTTTATTTATTGGGGACTAATGACACTTGTCTAGTTCTAGAGCATGGTAATATTTCTAAGGGTTGTTACTACTAAGGATATGCTTAATTTTTATATCCCTAATTCAATTATAGCTAAGTAAAATCTTATATATCAATAAAAATAGATAACCTTGAATGTACATTATGTATGGTGTTTGAGTAATTTATATCTATGATAAGTTATGAATTTCAAATTTCATTTCATACTTACCCACCCATCTTATGCTGGACTGGTTCTATACGGGGTGTCTTTATTGTTTCAAATTCATCAACTATATATCCTTCCCATGAGAAAAACAATTTATGAGTTTGATGTATCTTTGTTTAAATAATTTTTTAACACATACCTATAAATAAAAGTGTGTAAATGAGAGGGGAAGGAGGTGTTATAATATAAAGTGTGAGTAATTTTAGAGGAGGCTCACTGATATTTGATAGTGAAAATATATAATTTGAAAAACACAGTGCATTTTCATAACTAATTTGTGAAATTTAGATAAATATTTCATAGTACATTCATCACATTCATCACAAAACCAAACCAATTTCAACTACCATTTTCCATATAATTTCATAAAATATTGTATTCCATATGTACCGAATTCCTTATTTTTCATCACACATTTCTGCATAAAGAATTAGAAATCCATTTATATATAGTAATAGAAAATATATTTTCGAAATGTTTACCAATTATATTTGAAAATACTTTTCGTGTGCTAAAAAAGTCATTTTGAGAGAATTCAGATTACTTGTCTTTAGAATGTATATAAATTTTCCATTTGTTCTATTTTTTATCATTAGTTTTTTTCATTTTTTTGATTCATAAATGACCTTATTGCATAAATACTAAATGAAGGGAAATAAAAAAATATAATAACTCACATTAAATCCTAGGATATAAAGAACATTATGAACATAAATTTTTAAAAAATATGAAAATGAAATCATGGTTGGAAGAGATGATGGAAAAAAATCCCACTAGGGGAAAAAAGGAATAAACCTGTAAATGCATGATCTCATATGCTATAGAAGACCCTTGAACATGAATATCAATATGAGCATCCTCATTCATACAATCTATTATCAATACTCCAAGATAAATTTGATATTTATATAGTTGATTAATCATTCTGTCCAATTTATCATGTTACCATTTGATGACCCCAACACACTCCATTTTAGTTTCTTAAAATTTTGTGGCGCATTTCTATTCAATAATTAAACAGGAGAATAGTAGGATTAAACAACATAATATTATAAATCAAATACTATGTTTGGGAGTTGATCTAGAGTCTACCCCCTCACTCAATCACGACATAGGAAAATATGTCATGAAAGTTCAAGGGATTATTTTTCCCTCATTCAACATTGATGTATAAATGATATCATATATTGAAATTTTTATAAATTGAATGAAGAATAATTATATTGTAAATTGGAAAATTTTATAATGATAATTATAATATATCATCACCATGACTTAAAAACATGATAAATAACTCAAACCTTATATAAATTACCTTAATCAAAGGGCAACTATTTAGATATAGATACTCCCACAAGAGGTTTGGAAATGAGAAATCAACATGAATAAATATACGTATTGGTTGTTAAGTTTTTTAGTAGTAGTTTTCAATAGAGGAAATCAAAACAAAGAAATATTTATATATAAATATATATATATATCATTTTATTTTATTTTATATTTCACATAGAATTATATGCATGGGTACTAACTTATAGTAATCCATGTGCAATGTATCATTCAACATCATGTTGTAAAATAATGTTACATCTCACATAGCGTACTATAAATCCATTCCGTGTACCACTCAATAAAATTCTAGATTGAATTGTCAAAAATATTACGTCTATAACCACAAATGAGTTTTGTTTTTCTACGAATTTATGTATTTACATGGTTTATTAGCTCCAACACTCATCCGTGAAGAATCTTCCACATGGAATTAGTAATCGTAAACTAAATTCCCCATAAATTATTCGTTAACATTGAAAATTATTTTTTATTCCCTAAGAAAATCCATAATTAGATGATTATACACATCTAAATATCCTTGAAATAATATTCATGGAAATAGAGTTCCTTTGTGGTTCGTTATTCCACTAACCTCTTACGTAAAGGGTTTTCTTCATGGGACGTTAAAGATGATTCCAAATTGTGAGCCACATCATCATATTAAGAATATCAAACATCCGTCATTATTTTTTTATGATTTAATTTGGATTAAAAAATTCCAACATAACACTCACCCAACATCATGAATTCAATGCCAATTTCTTTTGATATATCAGGGAAGTCATGTCAACTTCAATCCATGCTGAAAAACTAAGATCAGTACTATTTACACATGAACGCACCATGAGATTCATCTTAACGAGATATCGGCCAAAACATGTAACACACATATATATTCCAATAATGGGCCATAGGAAATTCCCATAATGGTCTTGTAAATGGGAACATGCTGGTGCACTCATATTCCCACCATTGTCACCCATAAGCTTTGTCAGGATGGTTATTTTGGTATGGTTCACCCTTGGGTACTACACGGGACCGATATTAGTTGGCCTTGCTTGTACATTGGTTTTTAAATTATTTTTATGTAGTTAAACCATAAAACAAACATATAAAAGTTCTATTTATGAAATGAAATTCAATTTCAAGCCTTCTCAAAATGTAATACTTTTATAGTCTTCTCAAATTCTATTATTCATCATGAAAATAACTAAATTCATGTTATTCCCCTTGTTGTATAAATGTGAAGACATATCATCACATGACATTAAAAATTGACATCAACAAAAACAATTTTCTGATTTATACCAGAAGGAACATTCCATGAGTGAAATTTAATTCCAAAACAATTCTCTTGGAATCATTATTTCATTCGAAATCACTAAATATATATTTAAATACATTGATTAAAATTGAAGCAAATATGTTCAACAATATCCCACTTTTTATATTTTATCATGTATTCCATCAGATATATCACATCGCATAAATTTAAATATATTTGTATCCATATTAATCACCATTAATGATAATAAAATTCATATTTTTGGGGTCTTCGGTTATTATCCTATAATTATTCATGGGATTATCCAATGTATACAACTAGAGAGATATAACCATACTTATCTAATCTATCTCTTAAACATCCAAGCACCTGAAATAATTTTCAGAATGCCTCAAATTAAATTAAGGATCATGTACAAAGTATATTATCCACATTATAATTTTAGGTGAAAATGAATAATTTCCCCTTTGTCTCGTCATTTCATCAATCAAACACTTCAATAAAATAAATAAAATTTTTAGAGAAATGAAAGGGTTGATGGATAACTAATTCCATATAATGGATGACCCTCAAGAAATCTCATATCTTTCACCATCACAGAATTACATGAAATCCATGGTGAATAAAAAATCAATTTTAATATTATGATTTATAAGAATAGTATAAATAATTAGTAATAATGAGGTACATTAATAATCATCAAGTGATAGGAGAATTATGAACAAGAAGTTTCAACCTTAACTCCACAACATCTCTTCTAAAAATGCGTCAGTGAAGACATCTTCAACAAGACCATCAATAGAACTGTATTCTAGAATCTTATCTTTACCTACCAATTTTTCCTTGATAAAATGATTTCTAATATTAATATTATCAGATCATAATTTTTCAAAGGATTTTATGAAAATCCAACAGATCATTGATTATCACATGAAATTTATGGTGGTCTCTCTATCTTAATTGTAAAATCTCCCAATTTCACTTGTATCCTGATCATTTTTGTAAAATAATGTTTATCTACACAATAGATAGACTAATTTTT
The DNA here is from genome assembly GCA_963277665.1 of Viscum album. NCBI lineage: Eukaryota > Viridiplantae > Streptophyta > Magnoliopsida > Santalales > Viscaceae > Viscum > Viscum album. The sequence continues at coordinate 477,615,283 of OY728128.1, forward strand.
TCTTAGTGTTAATAAAATTTACTTCTTATTAATCTAATGGACACAACATTCTCAAAGAAATAATGATCCAACTTTATAGATCTTAAATCATTATAATGACCTACCCCATAGGTATATATAAAGACAGTTGTTATAAATCCCCACTATGTCTATATATAATACCATAGTTCAATGTTCCTTCAACATATCGTAGAATTATATTAACTATCAACAAGTTATGATCTTTATATTTAGTCTGAAATATATAATCTTGAGTCAATGTATAAGTTATATCATTTCATGATGTTGTTAGATAAAGAATACATCAATTGATTCTTCTAAATTTATTCTATTTAGCACTATTCAATCTTCTTCCATATATAATTTACTTCCAACTAAAAAGGGTAGAATATTTTTTTTAATACTACATTGAATAAATCTTTATAAATTTCCTAGAATATATTTAATGATATAGAAATATGGAATATGGTTTCTTATCAATCTAAATACCCATATAAAATTTCATCTAGCCAATAATGGACATATATATTTTTTGTTTTTGTTCCGTTATCCTTTTTTTAATTCTTTATGAATGTTATATCAGAAATTTATTTTGATCCTTTCAAATAACTTCAAAATTTCTATTTTTGGTAAAATTCTTAAGATTATATTCATAAATATGTGTGAATAAAAATGTTACCTAATCATTAACTGTAATACCAAGAGACAGATGATAAATAAATATCTTATTCTTACTCCTAAGTTATTTATTTCCAATAAAATTTGAAAAACTTATAAGATATTATGAGTTAATATTATCCATCCTCCATACATAGTGGATCCTAATAGAGGGATCCTAGCACTCTCAAAAATTGATATTCCCAGGAGGAGTTCCACCACTGGGAATGGGTGGGTTGAATTAATGGTGATAATTTACAATTGTTATTTCTTTTGAAAATAACATTCAGTTATATATTTGAAACTAATCTACTATTATAATACATCAAACTCTCCCAAATGTTGAAAAAATGTTTTAAGAACACAATATTTGGAAGAGGAGTAGTCTCAAAATTATCTGAGACCTTTCTATCATTCATTAGACTCCCAATAATATATTATACACTATAATCACAATTTATTATATAATACAGGTCTTCACTAGAAAATTGTCTATATATGCTTTGTAGAGTTTGAAAAGAAAAATAGTTTCATAAATTTAGTTAAAAAAATTATAAAAATAACACAATATTTATCACCTCTGAATATTGGATTCTTCAAAAACATTGTTGAATATCCATTCATTTGAACCTTTTTGATAGATAAAATATCATATTCTCAATTTCTAAAGAACATCATTTTAATGGTTCTTCTTCAATATTTGAATTATGAAATCAAGAAATATACACTTTTCTTGTATTATTGGTAGTGACTAGTATTTTCACATAATAATTATCACCTCGCATATTTTGGTTATATCAAACTGTTTTCACACGATGTTTCTACTTTATAAAATTTTATCTACACTATGAGAGAAAAACAATTTTTTTGTAAAATTATCTATATACTTTAGTATACTCACATTCTATTAATATATTCCCCATCAATGTCCCACCTCTATATATTAGAATAAAACTAGTATTTATAATCAATTATTCTCGAGTTATTGAAGCAGTTATCACTTAATAATTATGTGAATGTGGTATGTTGTTTAATGTGGTTAAATGGATTTTTAATAGTAAAACTGCATGCTATTTATAATTATTTTAGTGTGAAATATGTTATTCATGTCTGAATAGTAATTATAATTTATGTTTAGAAAGGAAAATTTCATCATAGGGTATTCTCAAAGCAACCCTAAAAAAATCACAACATATACAATCAAATTTAGCACAAATAATATAATGTGCTATGTGTTTTAGTGTCATATCTCCAAAAAATCTCTATCTTGCGTAAATAATTTCAAAATCACATTGTATGTATTTTAAATTCAATTTATTCAATAAAAAATAAAATCCCTGAAATCTTCTCCACATATAATCTTCACAAAACATGACCACAAATGCAACCAATATTCCAATCAAATATTGTCACTAAAAACCATTTGGATCATCAAATCACTCAAATAAATGATCCACAATATCAATTAGATCATACCTAAACTCCACATGGAAAATAAAATTATTCACATACTATAAAACTCTTTATCTCATAGCATTTGATATGCTTTTATGATTGTCATAGCATTATATTTATGACTGCAAGGTGATAATAATCCATCAATAAAGAAACAATCATTTACACGTAGTAAAATAATTTAGTGTCATGCATGGAATATTTTAAATCACTTCAACATATCAATAGACCACATAATGGTTTGGGATGTAAAAAAATGTTTTTATTTGGAAACACGCTTGGTTCTGCATAGTGATTGTGTTTGTGCATAGTTCCTTGGATACAACAATTTTATTTAGAAAACCATCTACATTGTGTTCATTTTTGTAATCTAATTTCTCTACAAATCATTCCCCAACAACGAAAATCATTTTTTCACACAATAAAAAACCATATTTACCAAATTTTGAAATATTAGAAGATTCATGAAACGTCCCTCATGGAGATAGAGTTCCATTGTGGTTCACCATTTGGAAAACCTCATCCGTGAAGGGTTATATTTGTGTGAGGTTAAATAAGATCTAAAATCATGATCAGAAACCACATATCGAGTGAATTAAATTTTGTTAGTTCTTTTCATATTAATTTAAGGGGATTAATCAGACCCACATAGAATTTATCCCACATATAAAACTCAATGTGGCTTAGCTTTGTTATATCATCGTAGTCTTGATGGATTCACTCTAAGATGAATTCAAGAGATTATTTCTTATTACACACACACATGACACAAGATTTTCCTTGGAGAGATACTAGAACCACATTCCTCCCCCTATGGGAGAGCACTCCATGATGCCTCTACAAGGGACCCCCATGTGATTATACATGACACACATGATGGTGCACTTCAATTCCCACCGATGTCACATGTTTTCATTCCCATGATGATTCCACGGGCGTGGTTGACCCTTGGGTCTCACATGGGCCTGATTTGAGTAGGCTTTCGTAGGTATTTGGGGTGGTAAATTTTTTAAATAAGTCTACCATTAATCATAATTAATGAAATTATATGTAAAAAATGAAATTAATTTCAATTCCATCATAAAATGTATTACCAAATGAATTCACCATCATATATTCCTCCTCTTTCCAATAGATACATGAATTGTGATCATCTTTCTGAATTAATTTTCAAAATCATTAGCACATAACTTTAAAAATTGAAATCAATAAAAATATCATCATTTTTAAACTAGGAATAATTATACATGTGTGACATACAATTCCATAATATTTATCTTTGAATAAATGTTACATCCATAACAATTCTCCTTGAAACATTACATCATCTAAACGCACTAAACACATATCGACCCACTATGAAAAAAATTAAAACCTTAGGTTCAACACACCCATATAAATTATATATAAAGAAAGTTTGACTTTATTATGGCCAATCATTAGAACCCTGATTTTCACTACAATGTTTTTAGTACATATATTATAATTGTTAAATTATATATAGTTATTGAGTACCGAGTAAAAACTAAAATTTATTTATGTATAACAAAATAGATCTCATCCAATGCAATACCTCTTTCAAACTCATAACTATATCCCACATATTCTTAGTCATGTCTTTTAAATAAAATATACTCTGGACACATTTATAAGAACTATTCAATATGTATTCATGGAATTTATAGCCTTCAAAATTATTATGCTACTTCAATATGGGAATTGAATGAAAAATTTACAAAAATAAAGAGGGAAAATTAGGTACTTGGAAATCAATGTATGATGAATTTTCATCCAATTAATCATGATTCCAAGTGGATGTCTACCATGCTTCAATGATGTCCCCATATAAGGAGATATAATATCAAATAACAAAAAATTTGTAAATACAACCCAATTATGTACTAATGTATATAGAAGTAAGATTAAATTAATATATTTTGAAGAAAGGTAAATATTACGAGGAAGGAATAAAAGGAAAAAGGGGAAAAAATTTAAGAGGTATAACTACCTCCATACCAACCACAAGCATTATTTCTATTTTTTTAAAAGGAATATGAGGTTTGATGAAAAAATAGAATAGTTATTGGAAGTATTTAAAAAATTTCAATTCTACAAACCATTTACATAATTGATCAAGAACATTCCCACATATGAGAAGTTTATAAAGATATATGTGTAAAAACTAATTCTAGATAAATTAGGTACCATACATATGATGGTGGAATGTTTATATATGGTATTAAAAAGACTTAAAATGAAGAAAAGTGACCCACGAAGCTTTTATATTCCAATAGTTGTTCGGTATATTGAGTTATGTACTACATTATGTGATTTAAATTACTTTTTAAATATAATTACATAATTAATATTAAAAATATAGGGATTTATAGATATGAATATGATCTGAGTTATGATTCAACGTGGGGATACAATATTGAATCATCCTCACCGACTACGTGAAGATTCTATAGTAAAGGTACACCTCTTCTACCGTATAGTGGAAATTATTGTGATTAAAATGATTGAAAAGAAGAGTCCAATTATATTTGGAAAAAAAAAATTAGATAATTTAAGGGAACTAATTGATTTTAACAGAATAATGTTATGAATTTCTGTTACTAACAAATATGTAAAGTTCCTTATATAATGAGTGATGATGAATCTAGATGAAATATGAAATGAATTTATTGAAGTCATATAGAATGTTGTCGTGGATATTTTATTCCTAAGAAAAAGTGGTGATATATCTTTTGTATAAAATAATGTTGAAATTTAAAGTGATCATGAATGTAATTATGTCGATGAAAAATATAAGAGATAGTAGAGGGACTAATTTCAGTAAAAATGTCAATGTCGGTCTATAATATTGGGATACTAGTGAATTACCCATTCAACATTAAAAGTAGGATAAACAATACTGTAATATCCCTTTAAAGGATGATAAAGTGTTACTAATAGGAAGAGTAATCTTATATTTTTTAAAAGGAAGTGGTTCCTTCAACATAAAGGAATCACAAATCTGACAATTTCTAGATCATGATCGAGAAACCTATTTTTTACCCTCAATCATGTGAAATTTAGAGGCAATGTTGATCTTAATGACCACAAAAAATGAAATTTAAAGAGGAAAAAATTATTTTAATGTGCATTAGGATGGTTGGATTTAGCATTTTTTTTAAATTTTATAGGAATGTAGTTTAAGTGTATATTCCTAAAAAATTTATCCTCCATGAAAATGATCCAGAAATTCCCTTTTAAAAAAACATTCTAGGCCCGTGAAGATTCTTAATGTATGGAATAAAGTCATAATTTAAATGGAACAATCAACGATAACCATGAAAATGGGGAGAAATTTTTTAAATCTAGTATTCCTTTTTCATCTCAGATTTTCAAAATCTATTTATAGATTTATTTTAAAAAAATATATAAAAAAGATTCAATTATTCCTTTATTTGATCAATGAGGCATATAATTTTCAAAAACCCCATGAAGTGATGTTTGAATTTTGAAATAGATATAATTGATTTTGTGAGATTTGGATATGAGAATATTAGACTTGATGGTTTCAATTTTATTTCTAAAAATCATTATTTTTATTTTCATCCAAAAGGTAATGATTCTTTTCAACAATGTATTAATAATGTATTTTTTTAATGTTCATGATAAATAATTTATTCTTATTTATCTTTCAAGGATTTTTTTTCCTCAAATTCATATGATACCATATCCAAGAGGTTTACATATAATTTTTTTCTTTTTTCTTTCATAATTTGAATAATGAACATGTTGCATGTTCTATTCTAGGACATGTTTTTCATCTTTTCAAAATGATGATTTATCAAATACACAATAAAAATGAGTAATATTTTTTTATTCCAAAAATATCCTTGAATCCTATATCACATTTATCCTAATTTTATCCATTAATTTTTATGAATATATTTCCATTGGAATGATCCACACTAAAATCCAATTATATAACTTCATACCCATATTCTACTATTTGTAAATATTATAAACGTTCAAATGTGGTGTGATAAGAAGATCACTATAAAAATAGATATAAATTCGAGAAATAAATTTTTTTTATTCCTTTGATTATAAAAGAGACACATATCATTTTATATTATATATATTGAATCTCCCTCTATGAAAAAAAAACTATTTTTACTTATAGTGGGTCCAGAAACAACATCACATGAAAATTTATTTTTATCATTTAGGGATGGGTGGTAGATGTGAGACAAGTCCACTATCAAATTTAAAAATATGGAAAACATTTAAAAAATAAAAAATTGAATATGTGTAAATGTTTCATTATTCATTCACTATACATTCCATTTTATTTGATTGGGGAAGTGGCTGTTGTCACCTTTTTTAGGGTGAATAATTTTTCATTACAAACAATAGTATTCCCTATATGTTTTAGTAATATTAGTTATGTATATTAAATTTTTTAATTAAATTTCCTAACATCCCTTACCAAGAGTGTCATATGATCCACAATTACGTGGTACGTTATATTTTTAGTTATTTTAATCTATAAAATGTGGGGAATTTTGTTCATTGGTAGTTAGAGTTATGACACATTTACTAATTTAATGAGGAGAAAATATTATTTTATTATTTTATTAGAAAATAGAGAAAAAAGTGGCCAGGAAGATGATGAATTGGATAACTAACAATGATATTTTAGGAGGAAATAATGGATGATATAATAGATTCCATCAAATTTCATTGGGAAATATATTTTACATAATTTCTAGTAAGGGGTTGAATTAATTTTCTATATGAGACATAGAAAAATTCACTATCCCCAATTGTAAATTTTTTAGTATCATTAAATATAAATTCCAAATACCTGTTCAATGTGGGTTTAGTTTTATGAATTTTAATTTTTATAAACATTTTTTGTAGGTGTTGGGAAAAAATGGAATACATAACTATACCTCATCCTATTGGAAGAAAAACACATGGTCTTCCAATTAGAGTAATCTAGGCGAGAAACCCATATAGAATTCATGAATGCAACAATGAGTATTAGGTTAGTATATCACATGGAAACCTGAGAGCACCAGTGAATGGGAGGAGATTATTTGTGTTAGAGAGGGGAGAGTTTCACTTTCATGGGGTAGAATTGATTCATTTAGTCATCCTCTGAAGCCCATAAAACATGAAACCATTCAATGGGAATATTTTCATATACGTAATGGAGATTGAAAAAAAATAGAGGATGTGGAATTTAGAGACTATGTGTATATTAAATACATACTTAAATGATGACACATTGGGTTAGCTTGGTTTCACTATTCTTGTAAACACACCCATGTTGTCATCAACACCCAATTTTCCATTGTCAAATAAGTCTATATATAATAAACATTTCGATGAAGCTATAAAATAAAATAAACCCACACTATACTCCATCCTTGTGTCATAGAAACAAGTGGATTTAAACATGATAGAGGTGGAACAACATTGTTTTAACACTAATTTTTTTAGAAAATATTGCTTATTGAGTGAGGAAATGGATTAGTGTCACCACATTTGATGATTTACTATGGGTAGTGTTACTTTTCGAGATGCAATATTGTGAAATATTTGTTTCAATATGGTAGTAAATATAGAATATGAGAAATGGGAGGCTATCTCATGTAATCATAGAAGCCTCAAGGAGGGGTCGATAATGGAATTAGTGAGGTTCGATAAAGAATATGAAGATGCACTACAACACTGATGGATATAATGAAATAATGAATAATATACGGGGGGACATGGTAATATAGGAGTTGTGTAAGGATAATGCACTTTACCATCAGGTGACACTAATGAGCTGTGTAAATGTAAAGATCATTACCCTTTCTTGACATTAATGTGCTATATAAAGGTAAATAGTTTTTCACTTAAATGACCCTTATGGTCCACACAAAGGTTTCTACACCATATAGACACTACCGACACCATATGGTTTTTTAGTAATATTTAAAATTCCCAATATCATTATAATCATGGTGTTATAATTCTAGGCCATGGTGGTTTTTATAATAACCATGTACGTTGAATAGTTCTTATATCTCTGTGAGATAGAATCCAACCCGAAACATTAATTCCTTATCCAAACCATCACCAAAAATTTAAATTTTTTACGAGGATCCAAAACTAAGAAATTTAATATTTAAGACAATGAAATTAAATATCAATGAGAAGATAATGCATATAATTTTTTATATAAATATAGAATTCTTCTACAATGCTTGGGGACATTGAACCAGGCTAGAGTTTAGATACTAGAGCCTAGTGCCCAGATGTGCTGCTACTATGGGAGGGTGGATTCTTATTATATAAATATTCAAATGAATATTTCATTATGACTAGAATGTAGTGGTAAATCATTTGTGGAAAGGGAATAAATATTGGGTAATATACTTATTATAACGTTATTTGTGTGAATTAAATATCTAATGGGTTATGAATTTTCAATTTCATTTCAATTACACCCCCACTCACATGCATGACCAATATTATTGTAGGAGGGTCTACTATTTCAAAAGATTCAACTATTAATCCTTATAATGGAAAATATAATGAAATAGTGTGGGGTATATATTTTTAAATAAGAAATTGAAATCCTACATATAAATAAAAACCCTTAACAAATATGAGAGATTGTTCTTTATTATGTAGATATTGTATACATTAAGGGGAGGCTCAATAATGTTCAATTTTTAGCATATCTAATTTAAAAGTCAAAATAAAATTATCAATTAGGTTCATGAACCAGGATTTTTTTTCGTTTTATGTTTATCCCATTCATCAAAACCCACAAAAATATCAATTTTATATTTTCAAATCATTGTCTAAAAATTTTTATGTCATATCTACACCATTATCATTGGATAAACCTAAACTACCACATACTTTGTTATTATGTTTTTTTATATTTATACTTAATAAATTTTTTACATTTATTTACAATATACAATTAAGGAATCCTTTTACAAGGTCATGAATCATTCCCTTATATATTTTGTGATGAATAGTTATATTTCTAAAATTTATTGGATATCAATGATAGACTCTATATAAATTTCAAAACTAGTAAAATTATATTTCATATCTAAAATAATAACATGATCTTATATCACCTAAATAATGACTATGAGATTCATAGGGAATTTAATTATTAGGGGTTTCAGATCATATAGTTGTAAGGATACACAATATTTTGATATGCATCTTAGGAAATAACTATTGTGCTTTATAGTATCATCATAATTAGATAGTTTGATACCACATTGTAAATTAGATCTTAAGTCATAATAAATTTATGCATAACCATGAATATATTTATTAATATGTGATAATTAAAATTTTATGTAGATAAATTATTTATGGGGGAGAATGTAATGGTCTAATATTTTATTGTATATTTTCTATAAAATAGATGTGTTCTTTTATAGTTTTACCCACATGCATCACCATAGTAAAAAAACTATAATATAATTAGGTAAATCTTAAATATTAAATATATTTTATAAAACCAATTAATTGAACTATAATATATTAATATGGAAAAACAAATTTATAAAAAAAGTGTGTAATTAAAATTGGGACTATTTTTTCAGAGAAATTAAATGAAAATTTGAGTGATTAAAAAACAATGAATATATTTATATACATAAAATTATATTCTTCTAATACTCTACTATAATAAACATCACTATTTTACATAATGTTATAGTCACATTTATATTTCTAAATAACATAATTTTCAATGATTTTAGTAGAGGAACTCAAGCCTCTAACATGAGTGTTACTTTATCTATTATATTTTTTAATCTAATACATCCATAATAATATATAAAATTTTCATATAACTAAATAAGTATAACTAATATTCTAAAATTTTGTAATATTTTTTCTATAAAAATTAATTATTACATTCCATATACTAAGTGAGACATAAACATCAATCGTCTACATTTCTGGACTACTGCCTTAATGATAATGTGTGGATCATTTTTCATAACTGCATCTCGTAGATGGAAAATTGGATAGTTCTGTTAAGATATTATGTACTCTATGTCCCAAATAATATTTGTAAATGATTATTTATTTTATACACCATCATTGTTTCAATTCATTATGAAATGGAATCTTTAATCAGGAATACGAAACACAACAACATCCACAACTGAAGTATTCCATTAATTATCATCACCAACCATTGATATTTATTATTCTGGATTTAATATCAATATATTTTTTATTAAATTTTTATTATTTTTATTGTGTAAAAGTAACATTATCTATATATTCCCTTAATCATTGATTCATTATAACATGTTTTCATTTTGGTATGTTTAATTTCCTAAGTAAAAATGATATAATGATTATGTCATAAAAGATTATAGGATATTAAATCATGGTATAATCATTTTGTAATGATTTAATTAATATTTTAAAATTATTCATGAATATGTTTTTAAATATTAACAATATTTATTACAATATCACCCTTTGCTCAATAATCACCTCAAAAATGAGTTCATCATGATTTTTATTTTTAAATATGTAATCATCAATTTCATAATCTGAAGTTGAATCATATGTAATAATTTGAAAACTAATTATAATTATATAATGAAATATATGTGATATATGTGCATGAATCTAAATATTGAGAATATATCCCATCTTCGTGAATTATTCACATAACAAACTATCTAATGTTCTAATACATGGTAATTAAAAAAACAACAATTAGTTAATATAATTATAATATGTTATGTTACTATAATTATAAAATTGGATAGTTTTTATATTTTCGTTTCCTCATCATTGATTAATTTAGATGTGTTCATTATACATGTGGTAAGATAATGATTGATTAATCTGGAATAAAATATATGGTTATCGTCTCAAAAATTCCTCATTAGAGACATGTTTCTGTTTATGTACATAATTCCATTTAAATTTTGTGTATAATATCAATTGGGTATATTAAATAATGAATTATAATTTTTAGGTGATTTTAATTTCAATTTCATTGTCTCTCTTAAAATGTTTTTCTGTGATAATTTTTCTTAGATCATAACTGTTTTCATCTCAATCACCCGTTTAAAGTAATAATTGATATTAAACAGAAATAATCATTTTTATGGTGTAAGTAAATACCATTGACCTAAAATTTCATAAATTTTTTTTGAACTTGGTAAATTCACTTCCATTCATACTCTTCATTACAATTGGATATAAATGATATATTAAAAAAATTTAAGGGTTTTTTCCAATGTAATATGCCTTCTTTAGTTATAATGTTCCTCTTTGATATTAAAATTTTATTTCATATAATGTACCCTATTTCTATCATGAGAGATAGATTTTCATTTATGTATTCCTTATTTATGATTTCCATTCTATCATAAAAAAATACCCTATATTGAGAATAATTCTCATCCACTTTTTTTATGTGCTATATAATTTTATGTTTCGTTAATCTGTGATGGTGAAGATTTTACAACATACTCACATAGATAATTATTCGTCTATGGTGAAAGAAACTAAAAGTCAAACCAACCCATTAGCTTGGAATTATTTAAATTTCCAAATAATTATGGTAAAATTTTGAGGATGTAGCAGTTGGAAATTAATATATATGTTTAATAAAAACGAGGGGTAATATTTTAACCTTTTTGACATGCACCAAATTATACACATAATACCACAAATTCAAAGATGAATAATGTTATATAATTAATTAATGACTAAAACTAATGACACAAATTATAAAAATATAGATAATCAATTTACTAATATAATAAATAAAATAATGACACTATGACGCTAAAATAGGACAAGATTATAAAACTAAGGTGGGGCCACTCTAGACATCCTGAATATAAATAAATCCAAAAATCCACCTCCATAATCCATGATAACCACATAAAAATTAATTCCTAGTGAAATATAAAAACATTCCCTTTTTAGTATCGATGAAAAAAACAACTACATATGCACCGATATTATAGGATGGGATATGTATAAAACCACCATTATGCAAACCCTAGGTTACTCTTCCCACAAGTATTTAAAAATGTATCAGGTTAGTTCGTAGTTTTTTAAATAATAAATTCACAAAATACATCAAAATTTATAATAGTATCATTGTTTATATATAAATCTATATGGATTAAAATGAAGTGAAATTCTCAAAAATTACAATTCCCATAGTCAGAAGAAAATTTTTATAAAATGAATATTTATATACATATATATTACATATTATTTGATGAATATTCAATAAAAACAAAATGATCCATCCTAGAATCATTTGGGACTACTGTCAGGGGCGATATTGTACCCTTATTGTTACATTATCACAATGGTTAATCAAACAGTTAAATAGTGGAAGAATAATAATTGATGTATAATATTAGGAAAGAATCATAATTTAATAAATAACTAACATCAACTATATCCATCATAAAATATATAATGATTTAATTTCATTTATCTATAAAAATATATCATGTAGACATGGTAGCGGGAATGAAATACAGTACATGCCCCAAAAGATAAAAAGGCAACAAATCCATCGCTAATGTAACCATGATACATAGATATGTCATATGATTCCCCACTCCTATTCTATAACCAAATCCTTTATCAAAACACTCGGTGATTTTCCCTATCCCTACTAGCATCCACATAATCATTCAGAGTTCCATCAGTAGTACATAGGGGTTTCAACTAAACTAAGTAGGCAACCACTAAAGGTGTCAATAAATATTTAGTCAGTGCATATAATATGATTATTGTGTAGGTATAATAGTAATCAATAATAAAATTTTTATAGGGTCTTATATGGATCCTAAAGGATATCAGGCTAACACTACTTTCTTAGGCCAATGCTGGATAATATCTAAAAAGGTACCCATATATATACAAATATATGGTTTGTATACAGAGTGTAATCTATATCCATGTGTATTGATACTTATAAAATTATGGAACAAAGAAATCTCCCAGACTTCCATGGGATGTATCTCGAATATCACATGTTTCTTGGGACGTCATACCCAGTATCACAAAATAATGGATTACAAACCCAATTATATAATAGTATGGTCTCTAGGTCTGAATCCCAATAGTCGGGTATCCACTCCTATATAATAACAAGAGGTTCACCATTCCCGAATTAGAAAAATATGGCCACATTTCCCAAATCAAAATAATGGTGTCCCCATATCTGAATTATAACAACAGTGTCACCATGCCTAAATCAAATCAATAGGGTCCCCAAGCCTGAATCATGACAATAGGTTCACCGTCCCCTATATCATAATCTATCAGGTTATATAAGCCGATATCACAATAATGGGTTTAAATTCCTACATCTAAATATAGGGTCTCTAATCCAATAACACATTATAGGGATTCCGTGTCTGTATCACAACTACCGTAGATGGGGTGTCATCCCGTATCATAATGCATGAGGGTCATCACTCCCATTTATCATAACAGTGAATAGTTGTCAAGGATTTAATTAGATCCAATAGATAATTCAGTATTTATTATCATTTCATGATAGTAAGGGAATAACCATTTATCTATTTAGTTATGTTACATGGTCATACTACTCATCTTCATTCATTTCATTATAATCTGAGAAGCGTCTTAGACATTCAATACCACTAAAGTTATCCATATAATTTATGATATCCAAATTTATAATTCAAGAAAAAACCATATTGAATTTTCTTTTCCCATCTAGACATTTATAAAAATAATTGATACTTCATAATCTCACCAAATGGGATGGAAATCATATAAAAGGACCTCAAAGATTCTATAGGTTCTCAATTAAGGATTCAAATTTATAGATCCTTCAATTTTGGGGTAAATGATGAAAATATATTGAGTTATAATGGAACACAACATAATATATATCAATTTTTTTAGTTAAATACTATTCCACATATATAATTCCAATATAGGTTCAATCATTTACTATTGGCCTTTGGTATGATCATTATTGGAATGAAAATGGAAAATTAGGAAATACCGTAAATATAAGGAATATAATCATAATAATATATAACCCAATCATGTGGAATAAAAATGAAAAAAGTGAAATATTAGTAGAGGAATTACCATGAGAAATCCAATGAGATGAATAGTGTTTGAGTTAGAGTCTGGATCAAGGAGTTACCCCATATCCTATCATTATTCTTGAATAATCTCACCCAATAGAATAAGGAATTTCCATGGCTAGAGAAAAAGGAAAGGTAGGCTGTTTAACATATACGATTAAATAATGGAAAAGATTTCATTATTCTAAAAATATTTGGTTTCATGGTTTGGCCTTAAGGTTGTCCAATGGTGTCCCATCAAATTACAGCTATCTATAAAAAAATCCATTTTAGGATAACGGAGAACAATTATATATTCCATGTTTCAGCCATTACTTTTCCCACTTTTATAAATTACAGAGCATAGATATTGGATTGTTATACAAGATAAGATGATTCATCAAAATGTGTGGACCTGGGATGTGGTATAGATCACTCTGCACAATATAATTAAAACACATGGCATGTGATACAAGGTTTCTACTATCCCTTTGTAAAATCATACATTTCTATAAACACGTGCATAATGTTGGAAACAAGCCATGGACACACATATTTCCATCTTGTGCCAATTATGCCTAAAAAAACTAAAATAATAATTAAACCTTAAATTAAAGGATTTTTATATAATAGAAAAAACCAGTTCTTATATTCTTCCCCTCATAAAAGAACTATTCACCATGTTAACCTTTTAAGGGTGTAAGAACACTATCTGATAACACCAGTGACTATTAAGCTCATACGTCATCCTCCTACTCTCAAGTTTTAACCAGTAACAAGACATTCGGTCGTACCAATTTTTCTTAAGGGGATGGCCATCCTCTGATTAATTTTTTTCTCTTATTAATTTGAGATATGGTAAACTCCTAAAAATAAGAATTAGAATCTATATAACCATATTCATGATCAAAACTATAAGAAATTCTAGTAGTATAATTGCGAAGCTGTGATATGTTAAAGACCACAAGCATGGTACCGAATCTATGATGTAATCGAAACTGATAAGCAATCAGTTTGACACATTCCAAGATCTAAAAATGTATAAAAAATATAGTTTCATCGGTAAAAAAAATAAAAATCCAGTGAAACATCTTCCCTTTTCAATTTCAGGATTGGTAATGGATTTAAGAATCCTAGAGGTCGTTGGTTCTCCATCTTCACCAAATAATAGGTGGAAATCCAAATGATAAAAACTAAAATTTCAAATTTCATCCCTACCCAACAATTCTATCATAGGGTATCAGTGTAAATCTTATGATACATAGGTGCACTTCTCAAAATGATTCATGTGACTCTCACATCATCTCCTCTCTCGTCCCTAAAGAAACCTAGAAACACCCATGAATATATTGGATGTTGACTATATCAATATACCAATCCCGGGGTGGGTCCTCATCAGAAATATTATCTCATATGACTTAGACATTATGATCTGAAAACATCGATGTCATCACTCTGTATAAAAGTGATGTGGTCACTGAAACTGTTGCAAGTACATACTATCCATGACAGACATAAACCAATAAGTGTATGTCAAAAAATAGGGCTTTATTTTCAACTATATGATTAACTCCTAAAATAAATGAATCTGAACCCTCATTCTAAAAGCACCAACAACATAATTTCCATTTCCAAGTGTATAGGAATTATTAATGTCTATGGACTATAGTTATTCAACCCAAATTCATTTCCTATGATTAAATTCATGATTCGTGAAATATACATAAAGAATTTATGGTCTGAATACACTTAAAAATTATCTCCAGGTAACCAATTCCCACAAAATTATAATTCATGATCAACTTCTTCCATCTTGATATTGTGTGTCGGTTAATTCCTCTCATGGGGCCTCAACTATCTTGATCAATAATAAACCACTCGATCCTCATATATTATAATCTAACATAGTCAGATTCAAAATACATCAGAATTTAATGTATATATTTTTCTTAACTCTAGTATAATTAGGATTAGTGTGAATGATAGTATCTCTTTCATCCTCAAATAGGCTATCTCATTCACTTATGACCATTTAAACAACACACCTTTCATATTCAATAAAAAAAAGTGGTGTTTATAAGTGTGTAAATTATTAAATTAAATGACTTCTATTACTAGATGCCACCAAAAAATCAGTATAACTATGACATTCTTTGAATAAACCTAGGTAACTTCAACTTTCCCCTTCTCAAGTTCAGCTGATACTACATCATATGATATATTATAATCTAGGAAGTGAACATTATCAATCTAAAAGTTTCATTTAATAAAATTAGTATATAGTTACTACTCTCTCAATGTACTCAAAATGATCTCACAATGTTTATCATTGTCCCTTAGACTAAGAGAATCTACTAATATGTTATTTATGAAGACCAGAATGATGGATTCCATATAATGGTAGAGAACTCTATTCATAAAATCGTTAAAAGTGGTAACCACATTATTGATACCGAACTACAAATAAATATAATAATATATTACTTATAGACTTTGATAATATGTAAATTTTATATCATAAGTTCTAACACATACCTAGTGATAGTCAAACAACATGTCAATCTTTGAGAACACAATAACTCCTCAAAGATGGTTGAAGTGATCATTAATAAAAGGCCACAGATAAGAGTTCGTCACATTAGGATGATTCAGTGTCTAGTAATCCAGAAAACCCCTGAGGGTTATATCCATGTTTTGGTGAAAAGAACTGGTGAACCCATTGGAAATTATTGGTTTATATAAAACGATTGGCCACTACATCCCATAGCTTCCTATGAGATCCTAAAAAATAGTAGTATATATCCTTTAAGGAGGAATGTATTCTAATGTAGCTCCACAAACTAGATAGATTATAAATTATACCTCTATCATAGGAGGTAGTCCATAAATTAATTAGGAAAAACATCCCTCGAGCTATCTATAATAGGAGGAAATCAACCTCATGCAACAATGGATTATCCATGTGATGTATAAAAATTAAAGCAGTCACTCCACCAATCCCAAGATAATTAGTTCTACCTCTTACATACATAAAATTTCACTAACCCTTTTAAATATTTGTAATACCCTCTAGATATTTAAAAGATACCGTTGTGTGATAGTAGTCCACATAGGGCTGATACAGAACCAACCATACCATCCTATGAATTATAATAAATATATTATTCTTCGGGATGAAGAGTTTCTAAGAAAAAAAATATACCTACCTCAATGGAGAATTACATGAACTAACATACATTATCTGAATGTATACACAAAGGAGTGTCAAGATTCCTCAAACCCCAAGAGTACTCAAAATACATCCCAATTACTTACACAATAACCATAGATATAAAGGATTGAGATTAACCACTATAGAACAAGGAAGATAATGATATAGAATCCAATAGTATTGTTCAATGGATATTAGAAGTTATTCTATCCTAATCCACTTCTATAGGATAAAATGAATAAATATGGCCTTATACATGGACCAGTGTTGCAACCTGGCTTTCCATAATGGGTATTCTTAACAGGTGTTGTGAATATAAATCCTTGATACCAAACTCTTGACTTACCCCTATATTTATACACCTAGTAATATACCAGCTACATTTTTTGTGAGGTTATCCTAATCCTACTTTTGATATTGGATATGATAGGTATCAAATTCTACTCTATGTAGTTGGATTGTTCCTACAAAAGAGATAAAGATTCCATAATCTCTCATAGCCTCAACACTTCATATAGTCTATAGGAAATAGGGATTCGTATTCCTAGGATTCCTACACAGGTGAAAAAACCACATAACTGCCAGTGTGGGTCTCTATGATGCCGATGCTCACACTAATAGTATCAAAATATCATCCTCAAATTGTATCGCTTTCATTGGATCATCAGAAGTATATATATTAAAAATTCACTAAAACTCTACAAAATTATAAAATTTGTCTATAAATTACATGTAATCCTAGTTTAGTTTCAAGATTCACCTACCATGATAATCCCTTATGGTCTCAAGGATTAAATATTCTCAAAATTTAGAATGGAAATCTCTTCAAATCACATCCGAGTAAAGGCCATCCAGATTTAGAATATCCCACATATATTTCAAAGATCCCTCAATCATGTAACTAGTTAAAATAACTCACCTATCAAGTTTTCTATCCAGTTGATTGATGATTGTAACATCTATCTCCATCTATATCTATATATTCTCGAGGAAAACATCCCTTGAAAATGATGCTAGATTCTTCTTCTAAAACTCCTGCATCAACTCTCTTATAAAAGGTACAGGTGAAGGATATTCTAATATTACAATCATAATCTATAGAATATATAATCATAATTTAACATCATCACCAACATCCATGATAATATTAGGTTTCACGGGGTGTACTACTACAGGTATCACTTCAATCTTAGGTCCCACCCCTATGGATCATGGTATTCAAAACCCTCCTAGCGCAAAACACAAGCACATCATGTCGGAATATCTATACAAATTATAATAGAATTCATGAGATAGTATATAACAATGATAATATTGTTAATATATAAATAGGATGTGAAACAACCTTCCTATCTTATATTTACACCCCTATCCATTCTTATAGATGTTGATCAGGGAGATAGAAATGAATATGTATAACAAAATAGTTCCTATCTACATACGAATATTAAGTTTGTGTTCATCAATATCTATGTTTTTTTATATGTTTCCTAGAATAAATAGTTTCAATTGTAATTATAGAGGTATGATTCCTTTTAATTTTTATTGGTATCCCTATTTATTGTTGATTTTTTGATTTGAAATTTAATTAATTTAAATTTAATCCAAATTATATAAAATTTATCATTAAAATGACGAACAATAAATATCATCTCGTCCAATTTAAATGTCCCCATAGTCCATTGATGTAGAATTATTCCATTAATTAAATATCAACCACACACTTATGATTTCCCTTCATGAAATGTTTTCATATTTCTTTTAAATATCAATAAGAACTATAACATGTTTCGAGCAACACATGCTAATTTGTAAACATGGTATGTAATAATGCAAGACATATAAATCTTGTAATGTACCTAAAATGAGGCTTCATAAGTGGTTCATTTCAATATTTGGGTATGGATAAAATATAATCCTCAATCATAATAATAAACATTTTATATCAAGAACCAATGGTGGAATCAAAAAAACAGTAACTAGCAAAAATAAGAAAATAATGTCATATCCTAGGAAATGTTTTTATTCCCTATACATGGATCTTCAACTCCAACGAATACTTAATTACCAAATTCTATAACATTATAAAACTCATAAATAATATTTCAAAAATAAGAGACAATATAAAGAAGATCACTTATACCACATTCTGTTGTCCCAGCTAGGATTCCACTAAATAGTTACTTGATCTACTAAAAACATGTCATCTATAATACCTCCTGATGATCTAGAGGCTTATGAATATCAATTAGAGTCTACATTGGTATAGTGGGGATAATATAACATTTTGACCAGAGATGCATAGTAGTAAAGAAAAAAATATGAATACTGAAAGATTATTAAATAACTAACATCATATGTTAAATTATCTAAATTAAATAAATAATCAACATCAATAATATCCTTCAACATATTCAAAAATATGTAATGTCATGTATCTATAAATATTCAATAGATAGTAATGGAAGAATTCATGCAATACAGTACATGTACCAAAATGCCAAAAAGACCAAAAACAAAATCTACTATAGTTTTATGAGTTATTGCTTGTTCATGATCTTCCTCACTACCATGATATAGCCTAATTTAGTATCAATCAATGGGAGATTTCCCTATATGTACCTACATCCACATAGTCTACCCTCATACCATCGACTGCTCAAATATGGTGTGAGATAATATCAATAAGAAACCACTTATTGTGTCTATAAATATCTATTGAGTTCAATGAATATGAGTGGTTCTCAATTTTAGTAGCGAGAAATAAAAAAAACTACAAAAGGGTAGTCATAGTTCTTAAAGGATACCAAGATGAAACTACCTACTTTGGCCCATGCTAGATAATCTATGAGTAATTAACCCTATGTATAAAAATATATGGTCTATAAACATAGTGATTTCGACTGCCAAATTAATTCATACAGCTACAACCAAGGAAGTTATGTGTAACTTCAATATATATGGTTTGTGGCATGATGTCACAAATTTCAATGGATTCCATCCTGTGTACTACAAAATAATGGCTTCCCTTCCCAGAATTACAAAAGTAATGTAATTATTACCAATTAACAATAGTACGGTCTCCATGAATGAGTCATAATAATAGAATCACTCTTCCTTAATCTTAATAATATGGTCACCATTCCTGAATCATAATAATATGATCGCCATCCAGAAATCCTTATAATAGGGATACAATGCATGAATGATAATTATAGGGGTTTCATGCCTCAATCATGATAATAGTGTCACCTATCCAATGTATCATAATATATAAGGTTCACCATGATCATATCACAAGAATGGTCTCTATTCCCATATCAGAATATAGGGACATCATCCCCATAACAATTTACAGGTTCACCAAGAATGTATAACAAATGTAGTATAACTGATGACATTCCCCTATAAAAACTAATGAGGGTCTTCCTGCCCATTTATCATAATAGTTAAATGTATTCAAGAAAATAATTTGAGAAAAAAATAATAATTAATAGTTTAATAAAATTTCTTATTTCCAAAGGCATCACCATTTTATTATTTAGTAAATTGACCCAGTCACACAAACAACCTCTCTTCAATTTCAGATTAGCTGATATGTGTGCTAGACAAGATATACCACTACAATTGACCAATTATTTTATGAAATCTAAATAGTTATAGTCATTCAGAAACCACATATAAGATGGTTTGACCATCGATATATTTATAATAATAAAGGAAACTACATCAACGCACCTAATGGGGAGGCAACAATTGAAGGGGTTATCATAATGTCATTATGTTCTAAATTAAGGACACCAATTTAAGGAACACTCATTTTTTGGTATACATAATGTGAAGAAAATATAAATCAAAATAACACATAACATAATACATATAAACATAGACGGGTAAAATCATTACCAACTACCTTATAATTGTATAGTTTCACTCATCAATTATCAACTTTTGGTTTGGTCCAAATCAGAAGAAAATGGAAAAACAAACGAACCCCCTAAAAAAAGACCATATGGGCCCAAAACTAAATAAAATCATCTTGTGGATTAAAAATTACGAAACATGAATGGTTATTTAATAACATACTAATATCTATCCATTTAGACAAAGAGTGTTTGAATTGGAGTCTTAATCGTAGAGTTACACCATATCATGGCTTTAGTTCTGATGTTGATCACCTAGTAGATGAATTAGTGGCCAAAGATAGAGGAAAATAAAATGGAGGATGTGTTAATATTTATGAGTAAATATGTAAAAACTATGTTAATTTTCTTTATAATACATGTTATCAATGATTGGATTCATGGTTTTTCACGGTGTTCTTCAACCATGCACACCATCTATCTAAAACCCTCATCACATGGTAATTGTAAATGGTTAGGAAACAATTTGTTGAGAATGAAGTTAAAATATAATAAAAAATATACAGCATCAGTGTTGATGTGTGGCCCATATTTCATGGTTTCATCAAACTATGCAGTCATAGATAGTGATCTAGAACACTACACATGGTTTAATCAAACACTACATTTTAGGGGAACAATTTCTAATAATTCTGTGGCCCGGGTAAATTTCTAAAAACTCAGCCTTTTGTATTTGAAAAATCCCTAGACACCACCACTTCCCCCATGAACATACTAGGAATCAATAAAATTAAACATCCAATGAGTTAAACATACAAATAATGTATCTTTACCACATAAAAATCAGGTTTATACGATGGTCGAGAAATTTTTTTGAACATCATAAATATTTCTAGTAGTGAAACTGTGAAAATGAATTTAGGTTAACACATAACATATTTACCTCATGAGTTATCATTGTTTAATGAATTTATTGGAGGGATTTAACAGACTCAACTATCACATAATAATAACACACCAATATAAATTCCACAAGATCATAAATTATTCATCATAACATCATAACATAACCCATGTATAATAAATATGTTTTGTGAAAAGCCCATCAATATAATTATAAAACATCCAAAAAATAATAAGTATTATATGATTGGTTTATGTCCCTATTAGTTTTTGATAGACATAAAAAAATATTATCATAAAAAATTTCCATAATACATCATTGGATCATTTATTAAGATAAATATTGCTTTAATTTTTAAAATATTTCTTATATATATTATATATTATAATATATTAAGGGAAAAAATTTAAAGGATTCATATGAAATTGTAATTTTATATTCAAATAATTTAGACATCATAATGATTGGAAATTTTGTTCTTGAATTATATGTTAAAATAAATACATTTTCTTCACAATTATGTAAAAAATAACAACATACCTCCATTGGAAAATTAAAAAAATATTTATTTTCACAGAATGTTTCTGATTAAGATCAAGGGTAAAGATTTATTTACAAAAAAATATGGTAATATAAAAACATTATTTACTTTTTTGAAATACATTGATATTAAGGAACAATTTTCCATGCCATATAATAATACATAATTGGTTTTCTATAAAAACATTTTTTTAAAATCATGATTATTTAAATATATAAAAATTAACAGAAAAGAATAATTATTCAAAAAAATAAAATATGATGTGAAACTTAAATTGGGATAAATATATAATGACCATATAATATTTTTTGATTATAATTCTACCATATCTAATCTCGATTAAAATGGTATCTAAACAATAACCTCTTTCCTCTTTTCTAACATTTCAGTCAAAATCTGTATGATAGAAATAAATTAAAATTAATTTTTAAATAAAATGTATATAAATATATTTATGATATAAAATTTCAAATTATATGTATACAAAACATATAAATTATGATATTCTCATAACATTTGATCTGTCCAATCGAATACAATTTTAGAAGATAAAACCTTGCCTTGAGTTTATCTTTCTTCGAAATTTATCTATATTTCTTTATAAGAATTTTGAATTTATTATAATTATATACTAAGATATTTTATATACTTATTATAACATATAATAATCCATGTATAATAGTTAACTATCTAATTTTTAATAAAACCATATTAAAATAATCATTTTAAGGTGATGACTAATTTATTCCATTATAAGAATTTTAGATCTGTTTTTCTTGTCCTTACACGTAGATCATTGTTCCATAGTCTCTAGAATATTCATAATGATATAAATATAATATTTATTTGTTATGAAAATATTTCTATTCTTTTGTAAATATTTTAGATATAAAATTTAGTTACACCATTCATGGAAAGAAGTAGGATTCAAATACACATGAACGTTTTTTCACCTTTTAAGAGAAGGAATGAGAGAAATGTAAATAATAATACATATCATCATAATAATTATAATACTATATATATTTAATTATTTAGTGATCTTATAGTCATTTCCATCCAACTAAAAAATAAATGAAAAATAAATCACACTACATATAGGAGGTGGATATCATTATATATGCACGAATGACGTTATCAATTTCCAACTAATTGAATTGTAAAAAGGTAAATGTTGTTTTATATGTGAACAATGAAATTATTTCATACTTATGATATGTAGACATTAAACACATCATAATACTCTTCCATTAATTACGGTGTCTGAAAATTATTTGTATCACAACATGAAGACTACAAGCTGCATGAACGCGTGAATGATACATTCTATTCACATTTAATAGGAAATATGGTTTTCAAAAAGTTTTTTCATAATCATAATAACATTATATTTTATTTAATATATTTTATTTAATAATTTAGGATGAATATTAGAGATATATATTTTTTAAAAGAATAATAAAAAATAGATTCATCAGTTAAGGGGATTGCCTCTTCATTGAAATTACTCCTACATATCTTCTCCTATGGATCTAGGGGTGAAATATTTTGAAGAACCATGCCTCTAGAATTTGACTTGGGGAGTTTTGGGGTTAATTTTTTGGGGTTGTTAAATATAGAAGATGAAAATTTATTTAATGAATTTATAATAGTGGTTCCTTTTATAATTGATGGAAGTGGTACTCTTAAAATTTATTTTACTTTAAAATATAATAAATTCATTCTCTATCTGAATACTTACAATTATATAGGTATACATAGTTAATATAGTATTGGGTTAAAATCTCGAATACCAATAATATTTGGAAATATTTATGTTTTTTGGACTATATTATTTTGTTTTACCTTAATGTTATCTAATTTTAATCAAAACTACAGTAATGTCATTTTCACACATAATGGATTTTAAATTTATTTATAAGGTTAAAATTGGATCAAAAATGGAAAATATATTGAATTATAAAACATATCATTTCCAAAGTTTTATATTATATGTTTAAATTATATTTATCCAATTTAATATATTATTATATTCATAATTTATTACTTATTTAATATTTGAAACTATTAATTTAATTTGTTATTAAATGTTACAATAAAAACACACTATTCAAATATAACACAATAAAATATCTATAATCATTCATATTTAAATAAAACATTTGCGGGATATTATAAATCATCCAAAGAAAAAATATTTTTAGTGTTATTAAAAATAAGTTACTTTACTTTTCTATTTCTTGCACAAGCACTTCCTCTTTGTTTGGAATTATTTTAAGAAAATATTATAATCACCAAAAATAAAAAACCAATAACCGTATAATAAAAATTTAATGAAATTTAATATAAAATTAAAGATACACTGAATTTTTTTTACTCACATTTATGTCATGAAAACTTATATAATATATCATTTTATCTTTTTTGGCCTTGTGTAAGAGTTTGGATAAGACACTTGTTATATTACTCAAAAATTCATATATGACCAATATTATCATCAAAAATATTTAATATTTAACATAATTGTCTATCATGGAATTCAATATTCTTAAATATTATCTTTATGACACAAAATTTAACTTTTCCAATAGTATATAAACACTATATTTGTTAGTAATAATTAATTTGTTTTTTTTAATGAAATAATTTCTAATTTATATGTTTCGATTTATTTATATGTTATATTTGTAATTTATCATCATTAATGGCTGGTTAAATAATTTTAATGAATAATTTTGACATTTTTATCTGTTGAAAATATCTTAGATGATATCATATATCATGTAAACATTTTTTTACAATTTTAAAAAAAATTAATTTTTACAGAAAAAATTGATGAAAATCATCATATGGTAAATATTAATTTATAAATAAAAATTTATTCAAATTCATAAAATTAAATTCCTCAATTTTATAGAATTTTGTTTAATATAAACACATCAAATGCAATTAATAAGAATTTTACTAAAAAACATTTTTAAGCACAAAAATGAATTTAAATTAAAGCTAAGTCTGTTATGGATTCAAAGGTATTTAATTATAATATTTGAAAATAAAATATAACAATGTTAATTTATGATCAAATTTAAATCATAATAGTAAATTTAAATAAATAATAATAATTAATCTACCATAAATTCATAAAAATAGTGTTTCCACTATATAATGAAAAATAAATATTTGAAGAAAAAGTAAAAAAATTACCAAAACACAATAATGCTATTATAATTTTAGAAATAAAATTTAATTTATAATATAACATTTCTAAATGTTTGGGAAAATAAATATAACATTTTCTCAGAAAAACTAGAAAAATTAATTTTTTAATAAATTTTATTATCAAAGAATAAAATATATACTAAAAAATTGAGTGTGTGTTTCAAAAGAATTTAACAATACATTAATTTCGATTAATTAATGAAAAAAATTTCATTTCTTTATTCCTTTTCACAATTTTTAATCTAATTACTATGTCATAATAATAATATTTAAATAATAATATCCCATGGTTTGTTTATTCTCTATTTTTATTATCATATATGATATCGAACATAATTTGATTCACATAAAATATCTTATTGTTATATTCTCACATCATAAATATATTTTATTCTCAAAATTATAACTTTTATCAATATTTATGGTTTTATTATTTTTAAATACCATTTATTAAGTCATACATTTTCGAATGTGATAATAAACTTACATTTGATTTGATGGAATGAAAAAAATAAAGTCATATGAAATAACAAAACATTAGTTGGATAAACATTTTCGGATTAAAATATATGGACTTGGATGGGAATAAAAAATCTGAAGGATTAATAGAGATTGATATAGAACAAATTAATAAGAAAGTTATCCACCAAAAATCCTGTAATTGTTAATTGGTAGATAGGCCAATGATTTATCAGAAATAGAAATAAATGGATGAGGTTTTTATATCAAATACATTTAAAAAATGTTGAAGGATTATTTTACTATCAAGATTTAGTAAAAAACAATATATAAACATTCTAATTATTCTCATTTTACAATCACAATTCAATTATATTTTTTCCCATTGATCTATTCCACCTCTATATCATCACTTACCCGGTGAAATAGATATTCAAGATAATGTTTTCATTCATTAAGTACTAAAATTAACATTTAATGAATTATAATAACCATAATTTATTTGTTCAATTTCTTAATATTTAGTTAAACCAAAATTCATTTTAAAATATATTCAATTACATCTGATGTTTAACTTAATCCATTACATTAATAGATATCCTTATGGATCAACCAAAATATGGTTCAACAAAATTTAATCCCAATGATTAGAATGACTAGATATTATATCCTTCCATGTTCAACTATAAAAAAATTTTATTCCTTCATAAATTCTCATAAAATATTTTATATTCCATAATAATTTCCAAAAAATTATGTCACAATATAAACACATATGTTTCCAAATGAGATTTCATCTTAAATAATGTCATATGATAGCTAAGAATATTACTATTAGAATTCTGAGTTCATCCTTCCACCGATTGAAGAACATAAATTGATTCATAATATCAAATATGATTTTCATATTCTAGACTATTTGTATAGAGATCCAAAAAATGTTCAGAATCACTTAAAATTTCACTAAATTAAGATTTACAAGATATTAATTGGGCACATTCATTCATACTACATCATGAAAATCACAACTCTTGAATGGAGGATAGGTGTGAACGAATTATCACGATTCATATAAACCATTGTGATTACATAAGCTTTCAATTTTTCCATTATCATAAAAGGATGTTACTTCATATTATCCTCTTAATCCCTTAGATTAGATAACTGATTTCCATAATTCACAAACTCCTCACATATATAGCATAGCTTTCTGGTTGGTGGATTTTGTTGAAACATATCTTTATTCCATTCATTACATTTTTTCATCACATTTAACTGATATTCATTTACTCGATGTCCAAGTTTCATAGACATAAAAAATATTCTTATTCTCTTCATGAGTTAACATCTATGTTTCATCCCATGTATTGGAAAATTATATGGTTGTAAAATATTCTTCTATCCATGTTTTATTCCATTGGATATGTTATGAAACACTATTATTTTTTTCACCAGAATAATATGTTTTTTTCAATTATCCATTTCAAATTTGAGTTCACAATAAATGATTTCTTCATATCTTCCAGAGTCACTTATGTATAATTCAATTCAAAAAATTGGTTTCAAACCACTAAAAAATAATTATATACTACATTTTATATAAATGATTAAAATATACGCATACAATGTTAGTATTTATAAATTATACCCATATTCACTATTGGATTCATCAATGTTTTTAATAATATAAATTAATTCAACATCCAATTTGTTATATTTTATATGAGTTAAGTAATTAGTAAAAAAACATTTGATTAAAATCATCGAATTCCTTGGAGTCAATTTACAAAACAAGACGTGTAGACTTAATATGATTCCACCATTGGTCAGTGTCACCTACCAAAAAATAATTGGGTAGGAAATATTTTCATTTTTGTTACACTAAATAATATAAATATTTTTTACATAAAATTGATTCTTTAATCATAAGAATTCTAATAGAATGAAGGTTGACATTTTCATATAAAATATTCAATGGAATGTTTCACCACCATTAGAAAATTTGATGAATAAATAGTCTCATGTTACTAGATAGACCTTGATAGAGATCCGAGGGAATAGTAACAAAATATTGCATCCAATATTCTTAGATAACTATTGACTCAGGATGATGGTTGTTCCATTGTTTTTCACATTTATTGTACCCTTGATACCTTCAGGACACTAATTGTATAAAACCACAAGAAATTTGTTTGTTTCCTTTTAATAAAAATATATTAAAAAAATAACTTACTTGTGAAAATCATTCATGAGATTCCATTAATAATGATACATAGTTCATTCATGTACATCCTCTGTTAAAACCCTTCATTGTAGTTCTTTAAGAAAATAAGAATTACCCCAAAAATATCCTTAGGGTGTTTCAAACAAGGTTTCTAGTAAGTAAAAACTCATTGCATATGAAAATTTTTGTCATGATATACTCAACCAACTCATTACGGTGTTATTACCCTGGGATACATTTTTTTCAAAAACGCATCCACATATACTATCAATATATGGATGTTTAACTAGTAAAACCACTCTCTTTTTTTTACCAAAACATATGAATTATAATTTTCATATGATTGTCCTAAGGGTGATTACTAATGTTTTATGATTCCGGTTTTCAATGGTTACTTACAAAATTTATTTTATACCATCTGTAGTACCCCATGATTTCTATACATAAATATTAAATCTTATATTATGAATATTCATTATATAATATTATGATCCAGGCCCAAATAATATAGGTCTAATTCTGTTAGATTCTTGGATATATAAATAACTTTTTAATATTAGATATATATAATCTCTTACTATGTTCTCTATAATTGGAACCATTCATACAAATATCATACATAAACATTCTTCTCAGAACATTGGGAAATGAAACACTATAAAGGGTGACTTTAGATTCTTAGTAAGGATTAATGAATGTTATATCAATGATCACATAAACATAATATGAGAATACATATATGATAATGTGAAAACACGATTTCATAGTCCATACCTTATACATCATATATCAAAATAATAAATAATTTCACAGTATTGGTAGTTCTTAAGATAATAATAATAAAGTAATCAGTAAATATGTTCCATGAGTGTGAAACATAAAAATCAGAATATAGAAAAAACAAAATCATATAAAATTTGTAATATTTATGAATATTAATAGATTCTATCATTAATTTATGGACATAAAATATGGTGCTTATGTAAACGCAAGGGTATTAAATCCCAATCCCTAAAAAATATTATACAAATGAAATCAAGGTCCTTACTTAATATTATGTACATAGAAGCCACATCTATGTTTATTTGAAAGTGACCTATGTCCATGAGTGAATATGTAAACATGAAATTGTCCTAGTGTGTAATATATTAGCCTAATGTGTTATCCATTTTTTCCTATTATATTGGATAACATGAAAATAACTATCTATCATATAATCACAATCCAAAAATATAAATTCATCATGATTATAAATTATTCATCATAACATCCTAACATAACCCCTATTATATAAAAGGGTTTCATAAATATGTCATCATCATTATAATAAAAATACCATTGATATTATAAGGACTCTATCCTTGTCTGTTATCACTATCAATTCTTTATTAACATCAATGTTTATTATTTTGGATAGACAATTTCCTTAAAAAATCACAGAAATATTTTGTAAGGAGAATACCCCTTTCTTTTTGAAACCATTTCCTTAAAATATTAGGATTTCTTAAATATGATGGAAAATATTTTCTATGAAATTTATCAAGGAAACACATAATGTATTATTTTATACCAATGATTGATCATGGGAGTGTGGAAATATTTTCATGTCGTATGAGTTAAAATAAAAACATTCCTCTCATAATTTTGTGAACAGTGAACTAGTACTCCACTCATAAAATGATAACAATATTCCTATTTATTACATTTTCAAAAATCAATCATAGGTAATAAATTCATTAAACATTCCTAGGAAAAATAAAAATTAAATACGAAGACAGTTTAAAAAATCATTGATATGGAAGAAATATATTCCTGATTGAAAAGTAAAATATATTCTGTTTTCCTTAAAAACCCCATTTAAATGTAGATTATTTAAAAGGGGGAATGATAAAAAAATTTCTAAATAACAAGAACATAAAAACATTAAGGGCATAAATAGATTTGAAACCTTTAATTTTATTTAACTAAAATTAAATCATAAATTATCTTGATTGAAATTGGATTAAAACATGAATCCCATACCACATTAGTTGATATTGAATCATAAACCCCATAAAATAAATAATATAAAATTAAAATATAATTTTCCATAATAAAAAGAGTCTAATTATTTAAAATTTGAATTTAAATATATAGAAACCCTATATACTAATATTTTTTCATAACAAAACAAATTTCCAAATGTAGAAAATTTGAGATGATAATCTCTTTCCTCACATATTCCATTTTGAACGCTCTCTAACATCCATTAAAATAAATTTAAAATTGTAATGTTTTTATGAAATAATAATTTAAAAAACAACAATAAAATATATGGACCACTTATAACATATCCACATGAAATTATTAATAAACCCTATTAAAATCATCATTTTCAAGGGTTAACTATTCCATTCTTCTATATGAATTATGGTTTGATAGTTCTTATCCTTGTTCATTGATCATGGATTATTCATTAAATTAATGTAAAAAATAATATAAATTTCATATATATTCATTATATATATATATATATATATTTGTATATTCATATTCATTGATTAAAATTAGAGATATAAAATTAAATTACACAGTTTCTGGAGACAATAGGTCAAACATATGGGTGAATGTTGTTTTCTATTTTTGATGGATTGAATAAAAAAAGTTAAATAGTAATTAAACATAAAATATTTATTATAATATCATATGTATCATATAAATTATTTTAATCCACTATTATTACAATCTAATTAAAATTAAAATGAAAAAGAAATCAAATCACATCGTTGAGGGGGTAGTCCACACGTACACATGTGAAACATTATCATTTTCCAAAGGATTGGAAGAAATGATGTTCATTATAAAATTATAATTAATAATGTTTCATTATGTCATAAATATATTATATTAACATTAAAACCATCATAATAATCAGTTATATAATACGTTTATAGAAAAATAAAAATAAAAATCATATTATATTTATTCACTAAAAAATATTTTTTTAAAGATTCCAAATTTTCACCCTATGATAGTTTTGAAGTTACAATTTAAAATATAAAATTCATTGTATCAAGTACAATTTATTAATTTTCCAATAAATAATTCTAATATTTTATCAAAGAAATAAAAATAATAAAATTTGAATAAAATATATTTTTGTAGATTAATAAAGTATTTCTTAAAAATTGACTGATTATTTACAATATGTTTTCAATAAACTATTCTGGATTAATACCATTAGATATAAATTTCATAATTTGGTTAATATTATTCATACCTTCCGATTCAGTGACAATGTTAGAATAATAATTGATAAATAATTATATATCATGGTTTGATTAAGCTCCATGTTAGAGGTCACATAAACTATTTAAAAAGATATTCTTCTATTAAAATTCTAGGGTGCTAAAAATTGGTACATTTAAATCACCCATATCATCCCTTTTATGACTTCACACACCTGCACTCATTCATGTCTAATGCCCCCTCTCCTTCTCATTAGTGGATCTCTATCGACCGCCATGATATTACTTGTCGATAATCGTTGGCCCAAATTGTTATTGTAACCATGTCCCCCTCCCTCACCTCCCTAGAAATGATCCAATTCACATGAAAACATTTAAACCATATTGATCCTTTTACACATATATAAATAATTCATTGTTTTAGGGAAAAAAATTATCTAATTCACCACCTTCCCTCTATTCATCACTCATAACAATTATTTTTAAAATTGAAAAGTGAGTGCACAATCTAATATATACTCAGAAATATATTTCAATTTCAAATAAGAAACAAATTATTCAAAAAAAAGTGTCCTTTATATTCCAATTTATGTTTAAAGTTGGAATGAGAACCAACCACTAATACATTATTCATCATAAATCTTCACACTATCTCATTAATATAGACTCTTTCTACTATATTTCTAATGATTTATAAGATTTTTTGACTAAAACATGTCAAATACCATAAATAAAACCCTTAAATTATTGTTCTATTATTATATTTATGATGGAAGGAACACATTAATATTATAATTGAATTATATATACATTACTTTTTTCCCACGATCCAATGATAATTTATTTCTCAAAAATTACTTATAGAAGTCGATGATTACATATTAGAACCTTCTGGAAGGATGAGGATTATGAAACTTTGTTAGGAAAAGAAGAATATGATTATTTAGAGATTTTCTTAAACCAATATAAAAAATTAATTTGTAAAACTAATTGGTACGGTCATATGTTTAGGAAAAACATTTGAAAAAAAGAATAAAATTTCGATTATACATAGTTGGGATACATGTTTAGAAAAATAATTCACCAAATATTAAAGTATCTAATGTATAAAAACAAGAATGTCATATAATTTGGTTTAATGGTTAAGAATATTTTTTACTATCCATAAACCTACCATGTAACTGTCATATTAAACATACATGGTTTCCTATAGATGATAAAAGCTTTGGTTTTCTTATTCACAAACAATGAAAAGTTTAAAAAACTAATAATGTAATATAAACCACACTTGAAACTCCCCTAGACATGTTTAATTAATTAAATAACATAAAATATATATTAAATTAGATAATTACCCCAATCTAGGGGTCTCATAATGTCACAAAAATCTATTCCATATGTAGAAAGATGGAGATTATTGTTCTCATTAATTAGTTCTTTCCACTACTCCTGCATGCATTTCCCTCATTAATCAATATCTTCTTGAGTATGTCTATTCATCCATAAAACTTTACAAAGGTTATATTTCTATATCATATAGAAATTCCCTATCTCTCAAGAATCATAATTTTTTAGGGAGAACCATTTCATCTGGATCAACAATAACATGATCCCAACTATCAACATGAATATTATCTATTATTCATGGAAAAAATTATGGATAAAAATAATTATCACTAAGAAATTTAATAAATGTGAAACATCATTCAATTTTTAATTATGAAAAAATACTCCCACAATATCAAAAAGCTATTCATCCAAGTATTTCTAGATGACGATGACCAAATCACAATAACACACATTTAAATACTAGGTCACATATACCAAAATAGAACTATTGATACCTATGTTCTAAATATAATTACTATCATACATAGGAAAAATTTATCCAAATATAAGTAAAACTATATTCTCTTTATTATCTTGGAAAATAATATCCCCAACTAATTAAATTTCATCCACATCTACCAAACAATATTGATAGTTAAAATGATGACCATAAAATTACCTTAATGAAACCATACATGTCAAGGACCTATAACTATTATTAAATGAGAAATCCAAAAAGGATATATAATATTATTATTAGGAATCAAATTATATTGCACAAGATCAAATAATATCATGAAATACATGGATCAAACATTCTAACAACCCATAATTATATGGATTACATTCCATACTCATGGTTAATAGTTTTCCCTGAAAATATTACAATTGTTACAAAACAAGATAATTAAATAATGGTTATGTAAAAAAAATTAGATGATGAATCTCCACCAGAATTAAAAACATCCCCAATATTCATCTTTTCTAAATCCCCTACCATTTTGGACCCTCAAATTTGGTTTAACGATTCCAAAATTATTGGGAGTCCAAAATTTCCTAAATAGAATCATGTTGTGGATGGTTCATTGCTATACCTATGAAAATTTCCATGGTAATATTATCCCATTTCCAAATAGATACATTCATAGTGTTTAGTGTACCATATGGTCATTTGAATCTCATCATGATCCTATTTAGAATCAAGACATTTCATAAATTAAGTAGGAATTTTTCCATTTATTTCGTACTGAAGTAAATGTTATTTCATTACTTGGAAATTTTATTGAGTATCAGGGTTAATATCAAATTTGTAATAATGATACACTAAAATAATATATTCATTTAAATATTGCAGTACCGAAATTCAGGTATAAAAATAAAATATTTTTTTACCATTATTATAATCATAGATGGTATACCGACCATTTAGTATTGTATTATTGGTTAACAAATATTGACATAATCATTGATTCTCTTTAAAAAATTCATCGGAACATGAAAAAAAAATGGAGAAGTAAAATTTATTTGTATTCTCTTTTAAATAGTTTATATGTCGGGCTTTATTGACTCTTATAAATTTCCCTTAGTTATGAGCTTCTTTGTCCATGACATTATAACGCAATAGAGTTGACGTATCAACCACTGAAATCCCTTTCCTGAGTTTATACCCTATGTTAAAGAAAAAAAATTGGAGATTCTCTATCAAATTAAATTTTCTCATATTCTAGTCAATCGTATAAATGGGATTCTTCATGGTTTTATTATTAGTAAATATAATGAACATTTCTCTAAAGTGATAGAGGTTACAAGCTTTTTCAAAATGCTCTACTTCACCCACATAATCGACTTTCATTATATTATTTTATACTAATGGTTGAAACTACCTCATGATATAGGATGAAACATGATATCCATTAATAATTACACAAACCATTCTCAATATAGCAACATCCCAATATCGAATACACCCATAACATGGTTCTGGTATGTCAGGGATTAGGTTCTAATGTGATCCAATCATCGGGCTTATGAATGTATTTTTGATGATCTTGTATCCAAAGGAATCTATATACCTTTTTCATTAATTCCTTAATTGGAGAATAAATCTAAATTATATATCTTGTGATGAAATGGTTAGGGAGAGATAATCCTAGAAAAATAAGGATCTCAATGGAATTCATTGGTTATTTACAAGAAATGAAATCTTAGATCTCTCTAGGGTTATGTGATATGCCTTCATTAGAAATAATATTTCAAATAAATAAACATCTTGGTTATATAAGTATCATTTTGAATATTTAACAAAAGATCGGTTATCATGAACACTTTTGATAAATCACTATTCACTCACTATGCAAATTTACACTTCCAAATTAGACAAAATTATCATCGAAAAATACTAAACATATAAATCAAGATATTTTTGGAAGAATTGATTCATTATTAAAATGAAAATTTTATACGCATTAACCACAAAATGCACCAAACACTGAAATAATAACAGATATATCACCTCTAAATATAATTAGATTCTTTTTTAGAACTATTATTATTATTTTAATTGATCATGAAAATCATAGAACCATGGAATAGGATACTAATTCTTTAGAAATACATTATATATATTTTAATAATTAAAAGATAATTTAATTAAAACATTTTCCTTCTTTATAAATTGATCTAGGGAATCCCAAAAATATATTTATTGGTAAAAAAAATTACTCTCCAATACCTAAAGTTGGACCATTATTTCCAACAACTATGTCAAAACCATTTAATATTAATAAAGAAAAAGGGGGATTTTCCAATAATTAGATCAAGTGAAAACTCAATTAACAACCTAGGGGAGTCTAATGAAATCATTCAGTGGGACCACTAGGTACTGGTCAACTTTTGTAGGAGGATTCATAAATACATTTTAATATATAGAGGCAAATTTTTTTACTTCTAATATAATTTAAATAATTCTATATGTGATAAAAAAACTAATACTAGGCTAGTATTCATATCCTAATCCACTTGGAATAATTAATCAACTCTATATCAGGATGTGATTGTAATATTTTGAGCATAGTAAACAATATAAGATTGAAATTCCACCTATAAGTATATTCTTAATATTTAACAAAAATACACATTTCCATGATTGGAAACTACATAATTTAAAGATACAAATTATTGAAAGAATACATTAATTTATTGATTTATATAATACATCTCAAAAATAGTTGTAGTACCCGAGGACTGAAAGGATATATTTAATTGAGTAATAGCTACTAAGAAATAGTTGTTACCATTTCCCCCTAATATAACCCCACTAGACTCTCTAATATACAAAAAACATGTATGTATTATCCTCATAACTTTGGGAAAGGAGAACATATGAGAGGCTTGATATTGAAAGACATGTTAGGGGAGATTCAAAAACAATTCATCATGGGTTGGATCAAAAGTAAAATAAATAATATAAACATGGAAGAAAAAAAATATTATAATGGATAAGGGACAATAAGAGTATTCCACAAGTCATGATAGAAGGTCATGTAAGCTCAAAAGAACAACATATTCTATGTAAAAGGAGTTGATAAAAAATATAATAAATTTGTTCATTGGATCATACAAAATGCATATATTATATAATGGTTTATGTCTTGACCCATCCTCGGGGCCCATGCCGTGACTACTCGAAGCCCGTCTTCTATAGGCCAGGGGCTGGCGACAAGCACCAAAGGCATAAATCCCGATAAAAAGGGAAGGGATTTCCATTATGAAATGTAAACACACACACAACCAGAGTACAAGCGGAAGAGCATAATATGTAAAACTGAAAAAAAATAGTGCTGAAAGTAAGGGGCAGAAAATACAACCCCAACTGTAAAGTACAAGGTAAAAGACAAAATAGCTGGAAGGTGACAAGAAGCTCCTGGATCGTCCACCACGAATCCTATCTGAAGGGTAGGTATAGATACTGCAGCTCTTGGATTATCCACCACAGATCCTACCTGAAGGGTAGGTACATATATCCCCCTCAGCGCCCTCATCCGTCAACCTCCTCCGGGTACTGACTCGTCGTGAGGTCCATCTCCAGGTACCGTCTAGTCCTTGTATACTCAGCCATCGTCAACGTTGTCTATCATCTTCATCTAACACAACGAGGTGCGGGCATACCCTGTGCAGGGGTGAGTATAAAGTTACACAGTATGGACCCCGAGACCCTCAAGGTCTCACCAAAATCCAACAAGGATAAACCACAATGAAAGATCTCAACAGATAACCTTTAATTAGTTATATTCCAAATAATATAATTATGTTATTATGTAACCCATCTTAATCATGAGGAAAACACAAAGGTCATTGACTCACCTCAAAGCAGAATTTTTATTCACGATGACGAAAACATGGCTGCTGAAGAACTCCTCCTCTATCGATCACAATAGTCCTGTAACGACTCAGAGGTTCTACTCGCTAACCATAGACTATTTAGGTACTCCTCCTCTGTCAAGTACCACGGGTCTGCCACCCCATCACAGTCTTAATCCCTGTCATTGGTCTGCCGCCCCAACACATTTTTTCTCCCCCTACTAGATTACAGAGGTACTCCTCCTGTCGATTACCATGGGTCTGCACCTCAACACAGTAGTGCTCCCCGCCATGGTTCCTCCACCCCAACATAGTAGTGCACCCCACTGGGCAAGTCAAGTCACTCGAATACGAAATGGACAAGTAGTCATCAGGTCTTAGCTAGATACAAGGTCATTGTACTCTGTATGTTCATCTCCAGGAGGATCCGCTCCACGAGCTACTAGTCGACACTCCATGTGTCACGAAGTTCCACAAAGAAGTATCTAAAAGTACCACCTCATCATAGGGGTCTCAATGCAAAAGATGGAACGTCAATAGGGCGCCCGATCTGTGAGTTATTAGCATTTCTGTTCTAGGGGCCCGGTTGGATTTTAGGTACAATCCACCCCGGACATGCTCAAACCACATCCAAAACCAATGTAGAGTATTCCAAAATAACCGTCTCATCAAGAGGAATCCAACATAGTCGACGAAACTTCAATCGGACACCCAGTCCATAAGTTATAAGTGTTTCTGTTCTGAGGGCCCGATAGGTTTCGGGTTCGAACCAACCCGTCCGTACCCAAACTTTACCGAAACCTTGAGTGTAATATACCTAAATTACCATCACTATCCAAATAATCCCACCCAACTAATGGTGCATTGATGGGTGGTTTGTAGCTCAATATATGGTCATTTAACCGAAAATGTTCCAGAAATAGGGGGTCTGGGCCCAATCCGACCCCGCCCAACACCCCCTGGGTCAGCCCGAACTGCATCGATCTGACTTTGGTCCGGGTCCTGCACGGTAGGGCGCTCTCGGGCCTGGCTGGCGTGGCACGGTCCACGACCGGCTGAGCGTTACCCAGATCCGGGGAGGCATGGCCTCCCCGCTGATTGGCATCGGCGACGCCAGCTGGCGCTGCCCCCCAGTAGTCCTGGATCACGTGCAGTCGTGGGATCCTCCGCGTCGCTGATGCGACTGTTTCCTTGGCGAATCTCCTCCAGAAGCATGCCGGGGTGCCGCGTCGCCAGCGACCCGCACTGACAGCGTCATCCGCAGGCCACTGGACGCGCTCCAGTGGTCTGATTCGCCCACCGTCTGGGCCTACGGCTCTCCCAAGACCTATTCTTCACTGCAACGGCTTCAAATCACCGATGCAGCCCTGTTTCACATCAACCGTCATTCCTCGCACAAACATACAACCAGTGGAAGGTCCGAGCTTGTTCATTATCCCGTTACCTCGCCCCCACGTTAGAGGATCAAATAAACCCCCAAAAGAATAATGTTCCATGCTCTAGGGTATAAAACATGTAAACGTAAATATAAAAAATCCCCCTAACTCGATTATGGTTCGTTCGACGCAGATGCGGAAAGCGTTGTCACTTCGTCAACGTCGGGAACGAACCATCGTCGTTGGCAAGTTCCCCACAATTATGTTTCCTCCTTTGATGCGGAGGAAGAAAAGGAAGTGCGTTGTTGATCTTCATTGAACCGTCATTCTTCATTGAAGAGGCGTCCTTCTTCATCGAGAGAGGAGTTCTTTTCTTCTTCACATAAGAGTTCTCTCAAAAACTGAAGAACATCACCAAAGTTTCTCCACACACCAAAATATCCAACTCAAAATAATATCTCAAGTTATTATTTTTATTCACACCCCAAATATTTTAAAATTCAAAATCAAGCAACTTAATTAATTAAATGAAGTGACTCATCTCATTAATTATTTCATGTTGGCATGAATTAATGGAGGAAAGGAAAGGTGAACAGTTACATAAATTTGGGAGAGTTTTCAAAATTAACATGGGAGTTTAATTGGGGGGGGGGGGGTTAAGAGTGTTATGGAGTTTAGGGGAAGTTGAAAGGTTGGGCTAGTGTGGGCCCCACCTTTCAGTTATCCACACATGGGATGTTGGGTGGGTGTGGGCCCCACCAACAACTTCCCATGGGAGGAATTAACCTCTTTAGATATAGAATAAAATTGTACAAACCATTTTATTTACTTATTTAATTAAACCCCAAAAAATAACTTCTCCTTTCGTGCAAATGCGACTATGGTAAAGGTCCCCTAAAGAAATTACCGGTGCTGTGAGTTCATCGGTGCCCTCATAATTCAATTCCGAGCACCAGTTCAAATGATAGAAAAACCCGCTCGTTCATTTACTGAACATACCCATGCGAAACTTCAGAATTTGATTTTGGGCACAACGGTCTCAGAACCAGGTTCCGTTAGAAATGGCGTAGTCGTAAAATTTCAAAAAAAATAAGAAAAAATTTTCCTTGAAATTTCCGGGTCTTTACATTACTCCCACCTCAGGGATTTACATCCCCGTAATGATACAACACATTCTAGGGAAACAAAAGGAGGTACCGAGCACGCATCTGCGCCTCCCGCTCTAATGTGCTTTCCTAGAGGTTTCCCATGCTGCCAGTGAAAGTGCAAAAGAGGAATTGAATATCCTCGTAGGAACCGCTCCTTTCGATCCTCAACCTCTACTAGAGCCCTGTGAATGTCACCCTATCATCGATGTCTAGCTCCTAGTGGCCGATGATGACAGATAGGTCATGCACACATCTTTTTAGCTGAGATACGTGGATGACGTCGTGCACCCAGTGCAACTGAGGTTAAAGTCCAGACAGTAAGCCACCCCGCCTAACCTGACGAGTACATGGAATTGTACGATGAAATGCGGAGATAACTTAATGCCTCAACCAAATCTCCGAAGACCTCGTCATGGTGAGACCCATAAAAAGGTGTGGTCGCCATCCTCGAACTGATGTGGTCTCATTTCCTATCAGCATAGGACTTATGTCTGTTCTGTGAAGTCTTCATCTGCTCCTGGATGATCTACACCTTCTCCGTCGTAGCTTAAACCATCACTGGTTCTACACAAGCTGATTCCTACATTATCCACAAGTGATATCTGAAACATTTCGAGCTGCT
Source organism: Viscum album (assembly GCA_963277665.1). Taxonomy (NCBI): domain Eukaryota; kingdom Viridiplantae; phylum Streptophyta; class Magnoliopsida; order Santalales; family Viscaceae; genus Viscum; species Viscum album. The sequence goes on from OY728128.1 coordinate 477,656,011, forward strand.
GTCTCGCCACTCCTAACAGCTGAATGCCTGAACTCCTACTAAGAAAATCTACTACAACGTTCCCCTTCCCAGGAGTAAGGACCCTCACGAAGTCATAGTCCTAGAGGAACTCGAGCCATTGCTTCTATATTAGGTTTAGGTTCTTCTGATAGAAGATACACCTAAGACTATTGAGTTGGAGAGAACCATGAACGGTTCACTCAATGAACAATGGGTGAGACTAGCCAATTGAATTAACTCATTTCAACCTTTCTTCATCTACGTTATACATGAGCTGCTAATATTTCTCCACTGTCGAAAAGATAAAACTAGTCACATCCCCTGAATAAACCACTTCCTTTTCCTAGTACAGTCAATCTGGACATGAACGATACTATTTCATGCCATAGATGGTGTCGTAAGGCCTAGACGCTACTACCAAGAAATCCAACCATTACTCTCACCTCCATGGGTTGAGTCACACTATCGACATTAGTGCATGGTTACTGGGACTCCTCCAGTAGGAATATCGTAAGTGAGGGTCAAGTTAATAGTTTTAATCAGAACCTCTTTTTATCAACCATACAGAAATTAAGGAAAGAAAATGTCACAAGGAAAAGTGTCTTTTATTACCCATGCTCAAGTACAAAGACACAAAAACCACAATCAACAACAACATGGAAACTAGACACACCATGAATAAAGGCCTCTATGCCTGGAACTAGACTCGCTTCTATCCACCTGCTTCCAGAGCTCCATAGTCATATGCTTCAGCTTCCTGAAGTTGTGCTCTCTCATATCCACATGTTCCCTGCTGTCGGGGTGGACCTCCTGGTGGTGGAGGTGGCGATACCTCGAAGCGTCATACACCGCCAGCTGTACTGCCAGCTCTTCTTCCCTAGTCTCGTAGGTTCCTCCACTGCCAATTGCTCATCTGCTGGATAGGTCGGTTAGTCTCGAGCCAAGTGACACAGCTTGCCGCATGCATAGCACTTCCTCCTCCTCGAATTCCTGGATCTGTTTCATTTGCCTCACATAACAAAACCTATATCCCGAGGTCTCCCACCAGTCGGCCTAGTCCTCTTGGACTTCTGTGTCATCTGTCTAAGGTCGGCTGCAGAAGACTCCGCTACGGTCAAAAAAAACTGCGGCAAGGGCATCAGCTCCTAAGCACGCTCAGAGTGTAGAGTCGCTGGTATAAACTCCACCCTGAAAAATGTCTCGATGTTTCCCCAGGTGTAAGTCATCTCGTCGCAAAACTGGAGCATATGGCTCCCCCACCTCTCAGCTACTCCTAGAAAGAGACTACCAGCTAGGTACACCATCATGTCACTGGGTGTCCCAGCTATGTGGAAAGCTCATGCCACAAACTCCAACCAGTGCCCAGTTGTCTGAAATTCTGACTCGCCTTGAAACGTTGGAGGCCTCTGTCATTGGAACTCGTGCAATGATCTTAAGGGGCGTGCACTCTCCGCTGGTGTCTCAACTATAAAAGGGCCATGTACCAAGGCCTCGCTGCTTGGTGAGCTATCATCGCGCTCTCCACTCGGTACCCACACCGACTGACTGGGTGAAGTAATCCTGAATGAAACAGATGTGACACGGTCAAAATACTATACCTGGTGAGCTACCATGGTTTGATCTGATTAAAATGAAACTTTTGAAAACACACACGCAATCAGTGTTTTTGTGCACTAAGTCGGAAATCAGAAGTCAGGGTCCTGGTGTATGGATACGTTGGCCACCCGCACCAACACTAGACTTCTTGGACCGAAGACCACACTTAGTACCATTAACAGTGTCGCTTCACAGTATGAAAATATCAGAGTCCTAAGTTCTGTGGTAGAACCGACTCCTCTAATACCAATTTGTCACAACCCATCCTCGGGGTCTGTGTCGTGACTACCCCAAGCCCCCCATCCATAGGCCAGGGGCTGCCAACTAGCACTAAAGGAATAAATCCTGATAAAAAGGGAAGGAATTTCCTTTGTGAAATGTAAACACACACAAAAGCAGAGTACAAGCGGAAGAAAAAAATAAATAAAACTGAAAACATAAGTAGTGCTGAAATTAAGGGGCCGGAAATACGATCCCAATTGTAAAGTACAAGGTAAAAGACAAAATAGCTGGAAGGTTACAAGAAGCTCATGGATTGTCCACCTCGGATCCTACCCGAAGGGTAGGTACAGATAGTGTAGCTCCAAGATCATCCACCACAGATCCTACCTGAAGGGTAGGTACAGATAGCTTCCTCAGTGCCCTCGTCCGTCAACCTCCTCCGGGTACTGACTCATGGTGAGGTACACCTCCAAGTATCATCCAGTCCTCGTACACTCGGCCTCCGTCAGTACTGTCTGTCGTCTACATCCAACACAACGAGGTGCAGGCATAGCTAGTGCAGGGGTGAGTATAACGTTACTCAGTAGGGACCCCGAGACCCTCAAGGTCTCACTAAAATCCAACAAGGATAAAACACACAGAAATATCTCAACAGATAACCTTTACTTAGGTATACACCCATAAATATACCTATGTTATCAAGTAACCCATCTCAATCATGAGGAAAACACAATGGTTATTGACTCAGCTCAAACCAGGATTTTTATTCACTATGATGAAAACACGGCTGCTGGAGAACTCCTCCTATGTTGAGCACAGTAGTCCTGTCACGACTCCGAGATTCTACTCACTATCCTTAGACTACTGCGATACTCCTCCTCTATCGAGTACCGTGGGTCTGCCACCCCAACACAGTAGTGCTCCCCACCATGGGTCTACCGCCCCAACACAGTAGCACTCCACCTGCTAGCCTACAGAGGTACTCCTCCTATCGAGTACCATGGGTCTACCAACCCAAAACAGTAGTGCTCCCCGCCATGGTTCCAAAACCCCAACACAGTGGTGCTCCCCACTGGTCTAGTCATGTTACTCTGATACAAATCGGACAAGCAGTCATCAGGTCTCAGCCAGCTACAAGGTCATCGTACTCTGTATGCTCATCTATGGGAGGATCAGCCCCATGACCTACTAGTCAACACTTCAAGTGTCATTAAGATTCATGAAGATGTATCTCAAAATAACACCTCGTCATAGGGGTCTCAACGCAATAGACGGCGCGTCAATGAGATGCCCGGTCTGTGAGTCATTAGCATTTCCATTCCAGGGGTCCGGTTGGATTTCAGGTAAAATCTAATCTGTCCATTCTCAAACCACAAATTAAACATGTCTAGAGTATTCCAAAATAACATTCTCATCAAGAGGAATCCAACATAGTTGACAGCATGTCAATCGGACGTCTGGTCCTTAAGTTATAAGCATTTCCGCTCCGAGGCCCCGATTGGTTTCGGGTTCGAACCAACCCGGACATACCGACACTTTGCCCAAACCTTTAGTGCAATATACCGAAACGACCGCCTCGATCCAAGGAATCCTACACAATTGGAAGTGCATCGATCAGAGGTTTGTCGTTCATGATATGGTCGTTTAACCAAAAATGGTCCAGACATAGGGGGTCTAGGCTCGGTCCGACCCGGCCCAACACCCCCTGGGTCGGCCCGAACCGGGTCGATCTGACTCGGGATTGTGTCTGTCCTGGTAGGGCGTTGCCCGACATGGCTGGCATGGCCCGACCCACGGCTGGCTGAGCGTTACGCAGAACGGGGGAGCCCCCCCCCCCCTGATTAGCACCAGCGGCGCCAGCTGGCGCCGCCCCCTAGTAGTCCCAGATCTCGAGCCACCGCGTCGGCGAGGCGTGCCAGCAGTGTCTTCTGCGGGCCACTGGACGCGCTTCGGTGGTCCGATTCACCCATAGTCTGCGCCTACGGCTCTCTCAGGACCTGTTCTACACTGCGACGGCTTCAAATCCCCGATGTGGCCCCGTTTCACATCACCCGTCATTCCGCGCACAAATGTACAACAAGCGGTGGGTCCGGGATTGTTCGTTAGCCCGTGCCCCCCCTGCGTTAGAGGCTCTAATAAACACCCAACAGAATAATCTTCCATGCTCGAGGGTATAAAACACAAAAACGTAAATATAAAAAATTCCCCTACCTCGATTGTGGTTCTTTCATTACAGATGTGGAAGGCATTGTCTCTCCGTCAACGTTGGAAAAGAACTGTCATCATTGGCGAGTTCCATTCAATTATATCTCCTCCCTTTATGTGGAGGAAGAAAAAGAAGCTCATTGTCGATCATCTTGGAACCGGTGTTCTTCGTTGAAGAGGCGTCATTCATCGCTGAGAGAGGATTTATCTTCTTCTTCACACAAGAGTTCTCTCAAAAAACTCATGAACTTCACCAATGTTTCTCCACAAACCAAAATATCCAACTCAAAATAATATCTCATGATATTATTTTTATTCACTCTAAAACAATTTTAAAAATCAAAATCAAGCCACTTAATTAATTAAATGAAGTGACTAATTTCATTAATTAAGGCATGTTGGCTATAATTAAGGGAGGAAGGGAAAGGTGAAGAGTTACACAAATTTGGGAGAGTTGTCAACATTAACATAGGAGTTTAATAGGGGGGTTTATGAGGGTTAAGGAGTTTAGGGGAAGGTGAAAGGTTGGGGCTTGTATGGGAACCACATTTCAATTATCCACACATGGGAAGTTGGGTGGTTGTGGGCCCCACCAAAAAAATCCCACGAATGTAATTGACCTCTTTATATATATAATAAAATTGTACAGACAATTTTATTTAATTCTTTAATTAAACCAAAAAATAACTTCTCCTCCCATGAAGACGCTACTACGGTAAAGGTCCCCTTAAGCAATTATCAGCGTTGCGAGTTCATCAGTGCCCTCAGATTTCAATTCCGAGCACCGGTTCAAAAAAAATGATAACACGCTCGTTTGTTTACTGAACATACCCAAACGAAAGATCAGAAATTGATTCTGGGCACACTGGGCCTCGTAATCGAGTGCCGTCAGAAACTGCGTACTCATAAAATTCCAAAGAAATTAAGAAAAAAATTCCCTTGAAATTTTCGGGTCTTTACAGTTTAATACTCATAAGAATATGTATTCATAACCTCAATATCATAGCTAACCTAATGGATTAAAATGTCAATATTGAGAAATTATATATTATGTATCATTCTCATGCTTAATTGTTCTGAAATATTCTAATATTAATAGTGTTCAAAGTCATTATTTTTAATGTTTTTAATATGATTCATGTTCATCTCAATAATTTGAACATATTTAATCAAAATCATGTATAATTTTATCATTTCTAATAGTACTGGAATGCATAGTGTTGAGACTCATAATATTTACCTCATGAGGTATAAAACATTAACCGATGCATTATATGTAGGTACTGACCCAACCCATCATCATTCATATATATGGGTTCAATAAGATAATAATAATTCATCATAAAAATAATTACCATTGGATATAAAATTGGTAAAAATCATCACATCATGAAAACCCAATGTAATTCTAAATGGGATTGACAATACATTAAGACTGTACTATTAAAATTGACCACATGCATATACATGGATCATATCTGACATTAAAAAACCCAAATAAATTATTTTATAATAAACATTATATTGTGATTCATCAAAAATTATTTTTTAATAAAATAAATTATTTATAGAAAATGGTATTGAAATCATAAATTTTTTTTATAAAAATAACATTTATCCAAATTCTAAAATAATAAGTGATGGTTATAACAACATTAACTTTTTAAAAATGTGAGGTGAATTTTTTGTAAAAATATTTACTTTTTAAAAGATACATAAAATGGAATATATTTCTAAATTACATAAGTTTTTTAATGATACAAAGTGAAAGTAGTTTTAAAATTTTTACATTTAAAAAGAATATTTAGTAATTCTCATTTCCAAATTAGGAAAAGTATTTAGAATTATGAATTCATAATACTATGACAAATTATAATTTTATAAATAATCTTTAATAATTGATAATTAAATAGAAATTATGTGTTTTAAAAATTAAGGTGGAGTAAAAAGATCACTAATTTTAAAAGTGCAGAAAAAATTAAAACATTTTAAAATAAACTTATTGAAACGTCCTATATAAAATTAATAACCTAAATATCCTTTTTGAAAGTGGATAATGGAAATATGAATTTCACAAGGGAAAACTCATAGTTTTATTTACATGTATGAAGGAGAACATTATTCAGAAATAAAAATATGGACAAGCAGGGGAAACTATCATTAAGTACGATGAGAATTATTCATAACATAATTCCATTTTAAATAAATATGAGAACTTATAATTAAGGAATATTTATAAGAAAAATGGTTCTGGAAATATATTTAGGTAAAACAACATGATTTGAAAAATGATGGTCTAGGAGAAACATTGTAACCCATAAAGTATATTGACATTTTAAAACCATTATATATTAAGGAAGATTTTAATGGTAGCCCATGAGAGGAAAGAGTTTTAATGAATGAGATGTTTCAATGTTCAACAATACAATATGATATTTTTCATAAATGGGATAATTATAACACCATTAAAATGAATATTTGTGTGTAATATCAAATCATGCCTTAATGAAGGGTCATTAATATGATAAGCATTTCCTTTAATTCCTCATTAGTATATTATAATCTATCATTCTATATAAATAGCTTGACTATTGAAATAACAAATTTTGGAAAGGTATTCACAAACAATACATTTTATAATATTCACCTATAAATATTCTCAATATATATTTTTTATTTATTATATATTTTTACTATCAGATCTTGGATATAAAAATTATTTTAGACTAGGTTTGAAAAAACAATGTTATTCTTCATTTTCCCCCAAAATTGATAATTCCCAAATGATAAAAGGCACTATAATTTATCCTTTAGGATAAGATATAAACAATAAATTTCATTATAAGGGACTATTATTAATGTTTCTATTGAATTAAATTTTCTACGGTCGTATTTGGATTATTTTTTCAAATATATTATGTCTCTAAATTAATTAATAAACTGTTCAAATTACCAAACCAAAACCAATTAAAATTGATTTACTTATTCATATAAAATATCACATTATTAATTTTTCAAATGACATAAATTTTTCAATTTTCATGTAGTTGGTTGAATAGAAAAAAATATCATGCTTCAATAAATGTGCATAGGAAGGTTTAAACAAAAAAATGTATTCTGGAATGTTTGAGTATTAAATTTATTTAGTAAAGTTCAAAAGAACAAGATTCCTCATTTTAAAACATAATAATCTTGATTAAAATTTAACCGTGATAATTATTTTATGAAGAAAAATATCTTATGTCCATTTTCATAACATTTCAATAGGATAAATATTTATGTGGACCCCATTTATCCTAATTCAATACTTAAATATAATATAATATCTTTTAAATTAAAACATATAAAATGTTGAAAACATGTCTTGTAGATAAATTTTATTCAATCAATTACATGTATTATTTTTTTTATCATTTATTACAAATCAAATGAGTCTTAATTTATTAAATATAAATCATTGTACTAATTATAAGTGACTTTGTTTTATAAATATATTTGTTTAATTTAAAATCCTAAAACACAAAAAGAAATCATTCCATGAAAAAATGGATTTACCAAGGTAACAAATTATTTTGTTGAGAACTTAATTATATAAAGCTTATTTGAAGGATTTAAACTTATTTTATTGTTTATATTATCATTAATATCCACATAAAACATTATTTATGAATAATATAATATTCATCATAGATTATCAAAATTACATTTTTTAAGATAATATATATTTACAAATAAAAAGATGTTTCTATTTTACATGTATTAAAAAATGTCTCAATGTATAATTATTAATAATATCCTTTTCTCTATATATATTTATTTCAAAATAAATTTTCCTTTATATTTACCTTCTAATTAAATGATATCACTTTGACAGTTATAGAATGTTTTATTGTTTATTTTGGTTTTTGGTTTCATGAGAAACAATTAATTGAACATAAGAGATTTTAATGTTAATATATATATATATAGTCAAATCATAGGGTGCTACATCTATTCTTAATAAATTAAATCCTTTTAATTATAATAATAATATAATTATTGTAATATCAAAATTAAACTAAAATTCATATACCACTTGATATGAAATTTCAATAGATGCATTAACAATGAAATTGTAACGAACATATCAATTCCCCCAAATCGGTCGATCAATAACATTATGTTATTTTCTCCAACTTCTTGATTCAAATGTTTATAATTATTTTTTAATAAAACAAATATTATATAATATTCTTCTAAAAGGGTAACCATAATTATTCTTGAACTAATAGACTATAGTGTGTTGAGTTGATTACCTTCATACATCAATTTTTCGCCCTATGTAAATAGAACCAATCCATTATTAAATTCAAAAAAATGAGGATAATAATATTTTCAAAATGAGTATTATCATAAACATCAATGAGGAATATAATAAAATAACATTTTTTCTTAAATAATCAAATTATCTGGATTGTTATTTGATTCTCTTTTTAATCATACTATATATAATTTGATATTTATAATCAAAAACCCACAAGGCATCATCAGTGCTAGAGTGGAAGATAATTCTTACATAATTATCGTAATCCACATCAGTGGTAGTCACTGAACTAGTTCATATGTATTCCATTATTCATTTATTTCTTTATTTTGTATTATCTTCACTTGGATTTGGGTGTGGGAATCTATTTCATACATACATATGTCTTTGACTTTGATGCATTAGAAATTTTTTGGATCTGTTTATCTTTCTAGACTTTATACCTCAGATCACCAATCATGATCATGATGGAAACCATTTCAAAACTAGAAATATTTCATGGTATATTTCAATAAAAAAATTATTGAATGATTATTCCAACATTTGTTGCATGCAAGTGCCTGTAATTTCATTCCTCCATGCAATAATTCATATTATTTTTATTGAATATCGATATTCATTTTACGCATCTTATATATGTATGAGATACCAAAATATTATTTCAATAATAATATCACATACACCATTATATAATAGTTATCACAGTCTCTTAAATCTAATTCAATTTTTATACTTTGTTTCATGACAGTAATGAACCATTTGATCTTATACTCAGGGTCATAAAAATACTAGGGGCATACCTTGTGAGTCTCCAGATTTTTTCATCTAATGTACTCATTGATTTAAAATCCATTTCATTCAAATATATGAAATGTACAACTATTTATGTGGAATTTATTTCGGGAAAATATGTATTAAGAAAACCTTAAAAACTGTCCCTATTCATTTGTATAAAATTATTCAATTTTTATTCTTAATGAGTGGTTGATGTTGGTCAACATCACATTCTAGATGATAAACATCTAAAATTTCATTCTTAATCCATGAGAATTGGATTATATAAAATACCCTATATATCAAACTAATATATTAATTATAAATAATTAGAAATTAAGACCCACTCAATTAGGGAGGATGTTGTCTCATAAGACACTAGATAGTAAGTTACAACTTCCTTGTTGCGTTATTGAACTCACAAATGATAGTTTTCTTAATCATTATCTAAGATAACATTATAATAAATTTTTTCATCAATTATCTATCCCATTAGGTTCTTCATTGGAAAATTAATTAAATTATTTTTTTCATACAATGTTAAAAATTATTCACTTTCTTCTATCTATCTAGTAAATAAAAGAAAATTTTATTTATGATAAAATTTGATATATAAATACAAATGAAAATATAAATATAGATAAATTAACTCAAAATTATATAAAAAACCTAAAAAAATATCTATATTAATTTTACATTTTTATTAATGTTTATTTTCCACACTGAACTACTTTTATATACAAAAAATTCACAATGTTTAAATAATAGAATTTAAATTACAAAAATCATATCACCTGGGAGATTTGAGATAAGTGTATATTTTGATGACCACACATTCTACCCCATGGTGAACATTTATTTCATACTTATCCAGAATTATTCTATTTGAATACCCCTAGTTTCATATATTTCATATCCTCATAAACATTATAGTATTCATACAGGGATGTAATTTCTATAAAAACCACATAATATCTACTTTATGAAAACATCATAATGTTATAAAATAAATAGACGTGTCCCTATAATTTCCACTAATTTTATATGATCAAATTCCCTAAATTAAATATTGTAATGCTAAAATATAACTGAACTGATATATGATATCAACTATAGATACCCAACTAAACATAATCTAAATATATCATTAATTAAATTATTTACATCATATTTCACACAAAAAGTAACTCAACAGAAGGATTTATAGGCATGGTATTATTGAGGACTAGCTAGATAAGAAACAAATGTAAAAAAGATTCAATTATAAAACTCCACTAGAGTCTGTCCACCTCATCCCACAATTTATGCTTATCTTCATATCATGGGGAAAGTAATCTATATGAAAGGGTTGACCATGAATGCTCCATAAGTTAATATATCAAAATACATTCCTCGTGAGTTTGATTAGAATAATCTAATAAAACATGAACATTGAAGAAATATCTTATTACAATAAAAATGAGACTACAATAGTTCTTTATATGTCATGATTAAAGGGAATATCATCTAAAATTAAAAACATATATCATTAAAAATATTGTATAAATGTGATATAAAATTCTAGAAATGAGGATAAAAAAAAATAATATAAAAAAGAATCATGGAATATTTATAAGAATGTGTCTTCATATGATTTTGAAAGTAGAAAATCAAAAAAAGTATATGGACATTCAAGTGATAATAGAAAATCTCCATTATGTTATTGATTAGTCATGTCAGTATAGATAATCCACATAGTGTTCACAACCATTCATTTTAATGTAGATAATAAGAATCATTTACATGCTAAATCCAATGAACATAACTAATCCACATACTACACTTATATAATCATTTAAATGTAGCCAATATTAAACATTTTCACGATTAATACAAATTCTTTATGATGTGAAAATCATTAAAAATGCATGGGAGGGTGCTATAATACCCCACATGTTATCATAAAATCATATGTGTTCCGTGACACATCAATCCTTCATAATATCATGAAAAAACATGGGAACAAAAAAGGAATTCATTGATCATCATATAAATAACCCTTATAATGAATAATGTGTTTCCTAGTGCCTCAATTTGATATCACTAAATCAATCATCAAACATATTCATGTGTGGTTCCAAAAATTCTATCACCCAAATTGTAACACCCAATGATTTCATAGTACGTTATTTCTATAATGTAATTCAATAATGTGCGCTAGACGTAAGACAAATTTTGAGCGCACAACTTACCAAACATGTCGTTCAGAAAACTATTATGATCAGTGTTAACAGAATTTTAAATTTTATACACTCTATATAATTTTAAAATCCATATTATGTTTTTTTGACATAATATAAGAACAAATTCATTTTTTTCAGATAAAAGAATTATTTTAAAAAAATTCAAATTTACCACCTTTTAATGGAGAACCCTTTTCAAAACAAATATATGACAATTTTATATATTGAATTTAATGAAATTAAATTATTTTTTAGATGAGGGATAAAAAAAATTAGTTTGGATAAATTTTTGATACTTTTCTAATACCTTTCATATTTTGAGGAAGAGTGAAAATATTAAATTTTATTTGAAGTAGTTGGGGTTTGGCTTAGTGGTAAGCACCCCTTAAATCTACATGGAAAATGGGGGTTCAAAACCCATTGGGCGGAGGGTACTGTAGCAGTACTGTAGTGTACTGTAGTAGCAGCGGCACTGTAGAAATGGCGGGCACTGTAGCGGCGGCAAAGCACTGTAGCGGCGGAGGGAACTGTGCAGTACTGTAGCAACGCGGGCACTGTAGCAGTACTATTCACAGAATGGGCTTTGGGCCAAAAAAAAGGGCCTACGGGTCATGTAATGGGCTAAATGCCCACTGGGCCTTCAGGCTATGTAATGGGTCTCCCTCTACCCAGTTAAAAGAGGTCTTTGCTTTGCTTTAATAATAAAAATGAGGCTTCGGCCCCATCCTTTTTTTAAAAAAAAAAATTAATTGAAAAAATATTTTTTAATAGAAATAACTAGTAGTGTTAAATTATGCATTTTAATGGTTTAGAAGTATAAATATATTATATTGTTACCTATTAATATGATTTAGGTCATTATAAGTAATTTGACATTTAAATTTGACCTAAACGCATGTCAATCATTTACTCCAATGGCCCGAAGGCCTTCATTTTTTATTGATTATTGATAATCCACCTTTCAATGGGTGAGGTGGAACTCTATCAAGTCTCATAGGCGTAATTATTACATGACCCATAGGACTTATAGGAATCCATTTCCCGTAGGCTTCAAACGTTACATACAACCCAGACTAACTACTTGGAAATACTCCTCCCCAGCATCTTCATCGTGACATCAGCTCTCCACCTTCACATGGATGTTCGGCTGGGCTTTCCCGGGCATGCACAGGCTTGTCTCGATGGTAGGTGCCATACCCTCTCATTCTTTCAATCCTTTTAGCTTATGCATTGGTTAAAACTCCTTACTCCTCCTCCTTCTGATGCTTGTTCCTTGTGTGCTGTCTGGTTTTCATCTGCACTTTAAGGTGTCCCAAAGGCCATTAGGTGGCCTGAAAGCCTTACTGACCCGAAGGCCTGGGTGGCTGGACGGCCTTGAAGGACTCATGGACCAAATTGGAGGCCTGACGGAAAAAATGGGGGCATATTACTGGCTACTACAATGCCAAACAGTGCCTGCTACAGTTATTGCTACAGTGCTGCTACAGTAATCCGGATATTATCACCCACCTGGATTTGATCCTGGGTCTCTTGGATGCACTTAAGGAGTCCTCACCAATAGGGCTGAGGCTCATGTGCTCAATATTTTGATAGTTTTTAGTTTTCAAAAAACACTGCTTTTTGGTTTTGACAATGGGAATCAATTTTAAATTAATTAATGCAACTACTTTGTTTTTAATTTTGTATAATATAATACATTTCTGAATTCGTAATATCAAAACTATATTAAGGTAAATTTTTGGTATTTTACAAAAAAACATTCAATTTTTGATGAATACTGATAAACACAACGTTACTATTTAAAATTGACAATATATTCAAATGAATACTTATTTTATTTTATTATATTTTAAGTCAAAATTGATATATAATACCTATATATGTTCAATTTATTTCATTGGGGTCATTTTATAATAAAATTGATGTATTAGATTTTATTGAAAATTTTAACATCTTTTACTGACATTCTAGGAACTTCTTCAAATTTTCCTAAAACGAATGTTTACCAATTCTTTGAATTTAATTTCAAAGATCCATGAAACAGGATTGACATCATTATAAAAAATTTGGTTCAATAAGATGGAAATTATTATTTTATGAATAGTAACTTTGAATTTTATTTACCACAATTAAAAGTAAATAGGGTAATTAAAGGTAAAAATGATATTATAATAATCCCAACACTTGTCCTAATTCTATTGGATAAGTTTATATAGAACAAAACCAACCATATGAATAAAATATGATCAGTTTGGTTCACATTGATTAGATTAGTATATTTATTATTATTGTATTTAAAGAATAGTTAAAAGTGTTAAATTAAAATATTAAAAACTAAACCATTTTTAATATAGGGTTAAATGTAAAATAAATTGGAATATAAATATTCATTAGTATGATAAAAATATTTCCAACATAATGGAATTTTATTTATAACTTTTAGGGATTAAATAATTCAATTTTTTATGACACAATGATCATGCAGTAATTACTTGATCAGGGAAAGATTAAAATAATTTACATTATAAATATATCAATAAATGTAAATTGATGATTTTTATTCCATACACGAATTTTATAGTTTATAATGACATTTTAGGGTTTATGATATAAATTTTTTTGAAGTGATATTTTTTTTATGAGTTTAACAAAAACAAAATACCAAATAGTGTCAAAATTATATATATGAGTATTTAAAAAAAATACTATATTATTAATTGATATAATATTTCAAAAAATCTACGGTTTAGAATAAGGACTTATATAAGGATAGATATATCAATATTGAACCACTTTTTTTTCTCTTGGATTTTTATATTATGTTTATTAACCATGTATATTAATAATAGAAGAGGACATGGTAAAATATAAACTATCAGAGTTAAATCTAAATGATAAGGTTAATATTGTGAAATAATCTTGTCAAAAACCTATTAGTTGAGGGTATTTAGACCCATCCCCACTTTAGTTTATAAATAAACAAATTTGGAGCAATTGTAAAATGAAAATGAGTTTATAATGAAATAATATTTCAATATTTTCTTAAAGTTACCCTCACCTCTCTTATAAAAGGGTACATCCCCTTCTCTTAAAATCACACCTCCAAAGCCATTTTGATCATCCCACCCCTACGCAAATATCCTCCCAACTTCCCTCACATAAACCAAGATGACTTCCGGGGAGCAGAAAGGCATCCTAATGATCCCTTTTGTTCAAATCAAAAGGAAACACCCAAAGAAGAAGTAATTATTTTATCACCTCTTTCAACGTTCTTTCCTTATTTCACATTCTATTTATTTGTCAATTCTACACCAAAATAATAACTCCAGTAACATATACATAATGTGATTTTATTATAAATTTTGTAGAACCATACTCATTATTCTATCTGTCCTATTAATGATACTGTCACCATGTGTACATACGTACGGCTTACCGTCTCCACGTCGTGGTGTTGTTTGTTATTCAACACATTGTTTTTTGGATTGATATAAAAATGAGTAATATGAATATAAATAATGAAAATAACATTATAATCTCTATTTAATATTAATATACCATCAAATTTGAAAACTTTTAATTATTATATTAATGATATCGTCACTCGTGGGTACGTACGACTTACCGTATCCACGATGCGATAAGATTCATTTCTAGGTTCTTCATTCAACGATGAATATAAAAATATATATTATTAATAATTATGTAATATATGACATAAAAACTGTACTGGATATATATATATATATTCTTATGTGAATCTTATTCACTTACTTTCGTTCAGTAAGATATGAAAACGGAAACAACGTCTATACGTAAGTACAAACAACCGTCACCATTAAAGGTGTATTCAATTTCTTATATCTATCTATTATCCATATTTATATTCTAAATATAAATTATATATAAATCATGTTTTATATTCTGGAAATATTTAAATAATGATATAAATTATACCATCAAGAATAACAAGTTAAAACACACACAATAAAGAAAGCGATTTTTACCAAAAATGTTAATTTATCATGGAAATCATTATTAAATAGGTAGTATAAAGTCACAAATGAATCATGTATGATATGATAAATATTAATATGGTTCCTTTATAATTTAATAACATACTATGGTCATTATACAGGTGGATAAAGGTACCCTTGTCCAATGGAAAGTGCAAGGTCAGGTTTAATTTTTCAGTCTCATAATTATCCGAGGTTTTTAATGTATAATTATTTTCAGGGATATATTTATTATCTATGTTCATGTTTCATAAAATAATTTCTAAAATAATTCTTCTAAGTTACTCTTTGTCTAAAACATCATTTTAAATATTTTAAATATTTATTCATCTAAATCTTTCTCATTAATGTACATGTTTTCAAAATGGGTTTAAGGATATATTTATATAGACATGAATATTTTAAAATGTTAATTACATTAAGAATTTTCATAGTGTTATGGGAAAATTTAATTCAAAAATATATTTTTAATTTTATCCATAATAAATTGTGTGACTTTTGAACGATTTAATGTAAAGGGGGTATTTCACTCAAGAAGTTTTAATGATCATTTTAAACTATATCATAATCCATTGCTGGATATTATTCTTGATTAAGGTTGAATTATTATGATAAATTTCTTCTTATTATATTGAATGAGTTATGATTTGTTTTACTCTTGATGTGCTATTTTTGTACCATTCATGGTTTATGGATAAATTATTGACATTTCGTATGCTAGTTTTAATATGAATGTTTATGTAATGTTTTAACAATTTCATATGAGTAATGTATTGGACTTAGTAAGTGACGGGTGGAGCCCGCTATAGCTCCTCGATGCATTGATAGGTCTCATGAGTCGAATTAGTTTCTTGGCACGAGGCCTTGACAAAAATTTTATTTATAGTCTTGGCATGAGGCCTTGACTATGTGGTAATTATGTATAGTGTTAGGCATTCCCTCATTATGAAATTAATTATTACATGTGATTATTCTAACAGTAGAATGTCTATGTGAATGTTTATATGGTAATGTGGGATTTATTTAATCAATATTATGTTCAATTTTATGCTTAAAAGGTTTTTTTTTATTACACATCTTTCCATAAAAATTTATAGCTTCCACTAAATTATTTACCCTTACTGATCATCTGAGTTCACCCCTTTCTTATTTTTTCTTTTACCAGGATTCCAAGAAGTCTATTATGTTTGACATGCAGGGTTATGATAGGGGAATAATGGCGTTTTCAATGGATTATTTATGTTTTGTTTTTTGTTTTAATGTGCAATGTAACTTTCATGAATGTAATCATTTTTCCAAGACTACTTAATATATCTGTCCATCGGGGCTTGATTCCTTGTAATCATTCCACTATATTAAAATAAATTACCTCATGGATTTTGGGGTCGGGGCATTACAATTAGTATCAGTGGAAGTTTAGTACAAACCTTGGATACTAGATATAGAAAAGCTATGATTATATAACAGTACCCTATGATAGACTTTGAGGATTAGTATAAAAGAAAGTTTTAGAATTTTGGTAATGATGAAATTTTGTGTATTTACTATGCAATGCATCCCCGTTGGAACACGAGTAGCTGGAGAAATCTCTGGAACAGTTGCACCTATGAGTGAAAACTCTAACAAGGAGTTTCTGGATTGACCTGAGATATCCTGGTACACGAAAATGGGAATTTCTGCACTCTTGGCGATGACACACCTATGTAATATGCTTAGGATAATTCAAATTTTATATACAAGCCATTTTGATGGATTTAAGAGTAAATAATTCCTCAAAAAAACATTTTTTTATGATTATAGATTATATGCATAATATTTTCAATTTACATTTGGTATTTCACAATTTTGGAATTATGCATTGCGATTTATAAACTAACCTACTATGTGACATTTTTTAGAAATGTCACCCAATAGATGGGATGAGAACTCTAACTATACAAATGATCCAAAGAGTAATAAGGATCAAATATTTCATGTTATTAAGCCAATATTTAGATGGGAAATCATCTCCCACGTATTCCCATTATATGATGAAATAGTATCATGTGGTAATAAAATATGTAAATAAATATCTGAGTATTTCAGCTTGGAATGAAAGAAATAGAATAAAAGGATGGTAGAGATAGAGATGGATAATGGGAAAAGGGGGAAAGAATTATTTTTCGAATATGTGTTAACTGTGGAAAGAATCAACTTCATAAATGATTGAAGGGAATGGGAGTTTGTTATATGTGTGGAGAAAAGGGAAACCATGTATGTGATTTCTTGGTTAAGAAAATGGTTTCCAGTGTATCATGCTTCATTGTTAAGGAGTTGGTACACTACACGAATAAATGTCCAAATCATCAGAGAATGCCCCAAAAGATTCTATTGGAGAATAATCATGTTATGATACAATGACGGATGAAGAGGAATGACTTGGGTTTTTATGTTGTTATTAAAGAATTATTTCATTTGTGTGTTGTATCAACGATGTACTGTTTATATGAATTATGGAAATAAATAAGGATTGTACTACAATAAAATTTCATTTAAGGTTTGAGATTATAAGGCTCCATGAAAAGTGACTCGATAGAAAGTTAAATTTTTTGAAAAATAAATGGTTGAAAGAAAGATAATACTTAATATTATTCTGATACTAAGGTAGTAATTTTGGAATAATATCTGAATTATTTGTATAAATTGTATTTGATATTCTTGAATACATTGAAACTAAATAATTTTTTGTTTATTCCATTATCATTGGAGTTTACATAATATTTGGAGATAATAAGTATATGTAGTATTCTATAGAGGATAAGGGAGAATAAATTTAATCAATAAGGTTTTATGATTATTTCAGGTGTTACTGTGTTTTAAAAGAATACATGATGAAGGTATACACATGTTATTACATGGAAAAAATGTTTTTTATTGTGTTTACCTTCCTTATAAGTTTTTGATTGTGATTTTGGACAGAAGTTTTTTGGATAATTATAAAGGTTATAATGGATTAATTTTGACATTGTATACTATTATTAAGGTTAAATCATTTCTTAAGGTTGTTTTTGGATTGTTATAAAAATGACAACACAAAGGTTGGGTGACAACCCATCGCATTCGGTAAGGCCTCGAGACTTGAACTTGAAACTGAAGGGAGACAAGGGTGCATGACCAACCATTGGCCAACGTGATGTCCAGATTTGTATAATGTTGTTTTTTTAAATCGTCTGGAAAATGAATTATCAATTCATTATTTTTGGAACCATGTAAAATTAGTTTAAATTGAATATTTTTGAATTCTATTATCATTTGAAGTATAAGATGAGTTTGTGGTAGGAATTAGTTAAAGGATGAAACTTTATATCTCAATTATATCTTTTCCTCTCATTCTATGAATAAATTATTTATTAAACTTTATTGAAGGGATCTTAAAATCAAAATTATTTAATCCTAAAACCTTATGTTTTTTTGAACTGATGATATTTTAAATCATCCTAGATTGATGGATTTAAGGCCATCAATTTCACCCATGTTTGTGATTGATGAATGTAATCACTCCTGATAAAAATTTACCTTTTTCTTCGAATTATGTTTCTCTAATTTCCAAAAATGTTCTCCTATTAGAGATAATAATTTGGTGGTGACTTTTTCATTTCACTTTCCCTCTTATGAAGACAAAATATTATTAACCCAATTTCTTATGTAGATTTTACACAGAGTTATTTTTCTATTTTTAACCGTTTATTTGCGAAGAACAATTTCAAATGGTGAGAATTCAATTTATTGCAGGAGGTAAGAATTTAGAACCCCATGATTTCATAGTACATTATCTCTTCAATGAAATTCAATAACATGTGATAGATGCAACACTGTGTTCTAGCGCACCACGGCTTACCAAACTAGCCATTCAAAAGGTGGTTATGAATATTATTATCTTAATTTTCAATTTTATATACTCCATATAATTTTTTAATATATATTATTTGTTTCTTAGACATTATATAATAAGAAATTCATTTTTTCAGATAAAAGATGTGTTCTTCAAAAAATGCAATTTTACTGCCTTTTAATGGAGAACCCTTTTCAAAACAAATGTTGGAAACTTTTATAGATTCAATTTAATGAAATTAAATTCTTTTTAGAATAGGTACAAAAAAATTTAGTTTTGATAAATTTTTGGTACTTTTATAATAACTTTTGTATTTTAATTAATAGTGTAAATACTAAATTTTTATTGAAAACAACTTTTTTTAATCGAAATAATTTATTTTGTTTAATTATGAATATTAATGGTTTGGATGTATAAATATATTATATTTTTACCATTTAATATTTTGTAGTTCATTATAAGTATTTTCACATTTAATGTTTACATAAACACATGTCAATCTTTTGATTGTTTTTACTTTTTTAATAACCCACTTTTTGGTTTTGACAACACAAATTAATTTTAAATCAAATATTTCATATTATATGTTTTTAATTATGTTAAACACAATTCATTATTGAATTCTTAATATCAAAATTAGCTGAGGGTGAATTTATGGAATTTTTATGAAAACATTATGTTTTTATGAATACTGAAAAACACTACGTTATTGTTTAAAACCGACATTTTATTTAAATAATTATTTATTTTATTTAAATTTATTTTATGTAAAAATTGATATAAAATACATATATATGTTATATTTAAATAATTTGAGTGATTTTATAATAAAATTACATGTATAAAAATTTCATGATACTTTTAACATCTTTTACCTACCTTCTAGGGACATTTAAAAATTTGTATAAAATGAAAATTTACTGCATTTGTGAATTGGATTTCAAAGAATTGAATGACACGGTTGAAATTAGTAATTAAAATGTGGCTCAATAAGACGAAAATATTTTTTTGGTGAATTGTAACTATTGACTTTTATTTACCACGATTAAAAGTAAATAGGGTAATTTACGGTAAAAATGATATCATAATTACCCCAACCCAAGACATAATTCAATTGGATAAGTGTATTTCGACCATAACCGACTGTAGGAATAAAATATAATCGTTTTGTTCCACTTTGAATAGATTATGAGATTTATTATTATTTTATTTAAATAAGAGTTAAAAGTTTTAAATTCAAATTTTAATATAGGGTATACATAAGAAAAATTAAACTATACGTATTCCTTATAGAGATAAAATATTTCATATATAATTTTATTTTATTTATAATTTTTAAGGATTGAATAATTATATTTATTTTTTACCCAATTATGATGTAGTAATTAATTTATCAATGAAGGATTAAAATATTTGATATTATAAATATAACAATAAATATAAATTGATGCTTTTTATGCCATCCACAAATTTTATAATTTAATATGACATGTTAGGGTTTGTTAAATAATTTTTTTGAAGTGATAATGTTGTTATGACTTAAACAACAAAATACCAAATAGTGTCCAAATTATCGTAAATGTGTTTTTAAAATGAATATTATATAATTAATTGATATAATATTTCTAAAAATATAAGGTTCTTTCAAAGGAATTAGATAATTTTAGATATATAAAAATTGAACAACTTGTGTTTATCTTGTATTTTTATAGTATTTTTATTAACTATTTATTATATTAATACAAGAGGACAGGGTAAAAGTTATATTATTTAACTAAGAGTTAAATCTAAACGATATGGTTGATATGGTGACCTAAACATATCTTAAACAAATTGGTTGAGAGTATTTTGACCCATCACCACCTTATCTTCATGATAAATCAATTTTGAGCCAATATAAACAGAAAATTATTTTATAATAAAATTATATTTCAATCTTTTCCTAAAGTGACCAAGACCTCTCTTATAAAAGGGTAATTACCCTTCTCTTAAAATAACACTTCCATGGCCATTTTACTGGAGAAACCCCAACCCAAATCAGATCCCAACATCCCTAACTTAAACATAGATGCCTTAACTTGAGAGGAAATACATCCTATGGAGACCTTTTGTTCAAATATAAAAGAAATACCCAATAAAGAAGTAATTATATTATAACCTCTTACAAAGTAATTTTCTTTTCCACTTTCTCTTTCTTTTTTATTTACATGCCAAAATAACAACTCTAGTACCTTTTACATACTATGATGTGATTAGAAATATGGTACAACTATACTCACTATTTTATCCATCCTATCAATGATAATTTCACCAAGTGTACGTCTGTTCGGCTTACCGTATCCACACCGTGGTGTAATTTGTTATTCAACAATATGTTATTTGGATTGAAATAATGAAGATTAATATTTATATAAATAATGAAAATATCATTCTAATTTCTCTATTATATTAATATATCATCCAATCAGACACCTTTTAATCAGTAAGAAAATGATATCATCACTCTTCTGTACGTACAACTTTCCATCTCCACGACGCGATGTGATTCATTTCTAGGTTCACCATTCAATGATGATTATGAAAATTTATATTATTAATAAGTATGTAATATATGAAATAATAATTCTTTTGAAGATATATATGTTTGTATTTAGTTCCATATATCTTATTCACAAACATCCTTTCAACATGATTTAAAAAAGGAAACGATGTTTATGCGTACGTACGGCCTACTGTCTCCATAAATGGTGTTTTCCATTTCATATATCTATCTATAATAAATATTTATATTCTAAATATATATTATATTTAAATCATGTTTTATATTCTGGAATTATTTAAATCATGATCTAAATGATATGATCATTAATAACAAGTTAAAACACATACGATAAAGAAAGTGATTGTTACCCGAAATGTTAATTTAACATGGAAATCATTATTAAATGGTTATTTTAAAGTCATAAATGATTAATTTATGATATAATAAATATGAATATGTTTCTTTTATTATTTAATAACATACTATGTTAATTATACAAGAGTTTAAACATACCCCTGACCAAAGGAACGTGTAAGGTAAGTGTTAATTCCAAAATCTCATTATTTTACAAGATTGTGTATGTGCAAGTATTTTTAGGGACATATTTATTATCCATGTCCATGTTTCATAAAAGATTTTTCAAAATTACTTCTAGGGTACTCATTAACAAAAACATCATTTTAAAAGTGTTAAATATTTAATCTTTTAAATCTTTCTCATTAATGTCCATGTGTTCAATATGGGTTTAATGATTTATTTATATGAACGTGAATGTTTTCAAATGGTAATTACTTTAAAAAGATTCAAAGTGTTATGGGACACTTAGATTTAAAAATATATTTTAAATATCATCCATTATAAATTGTGCAAATTTTAAATGATTTCATGAAAAATGGTATTTCACACAATGAGTTTTACTAATCATTTTCAATTATATAATCATACTTTACTGAATATTATTCTTGATTAAGGTTGATTTATTATAATAAAATTTTCCATATTGTATTGAAATAGATATGATATATTATACTATGCATGTGCTATTTTAATACCATTCATGGTTTATGGATAAAGTATTGTCATTTCGTATGCTATTTTTAATACGAATGATTATGTTATGTTTAAAAAATTTCATATGAGGAATGTAGAGGACTTAGTACGAGACGACTGGATCCCATTATAGCTCCTCGATGCATCAATAAGTCTCATCAGACAAATTACTTTCTTGGAACAAGTCCATGGAAAAAAATTTATTTATACTCTTTGAATGAGTCCTTGACTATGAGGTAATGATTTCCAGCGTTAGGCATTCCCCCATTAAGAAATCAATTATTACATGTGTTTATTCAACTAGTAGAATATCCATGTTCTTGTTTATATGGTAATGTTTGATTTATGTTCTCCATATTATGTGCATGATTGTGTTTAAAAGGATGTTGTTTTTATTACACATCTTTCCTTAAGTGTTTATAGCTTCTGCTAAATTATTTACCCTTACTGAGCATCTAATCTCACCCATTTCTTATGTTATGATTTCCTAGGATTCCAAGAAGATTATTATATTTGATATGTTTGGTTTATCTAGTAGAATAATGGCATTATCAATGGATTATTTAGGTTTTGTTTTATGTTCGAATGTGTAATGTAACATTCATGTATCTAATCAATTTTCCAAGACTACAAAACTGATCGGTCCTTCTTGACTTGATTCCTTGTAATTATGCTAATGTATTGGAATAATGCACCAGCTCCGAGCTTCTAAGGTCATGGTGTTACAAAAATATAGTATTTCATGGGTACATTATGACATAAATTATTAAAAATCAATTCCTTAAAATTTATACTTTATATATAAAGTGGAAATTTTATGATGAAATCATAAAATGATTTTTAGAAAATATTTTTCATCATCAGAAGAACCAAATATATTAAGGTCACAGTGGAAATTTATTTTTTTAAAAGGCTGATTCTTTTTTTATAACATTTATCTTTTTAAAAAGTTAATCTAGTGGTGGATCCTATAAAATGATATAATATTTTCAAAAATATGATGTGAAAAAACATTGAAAACATTTATTTTTAATAAAAACATTCAATACTCGGTGCATGAATATAATAATATGGTTTTTGAAAGGTGAATTGAAAACACATTAAAAACATATTCTTTTCAAATTAATATTTAATTATATTGTCATGAAAATATTTAATGTTTATCCAAAACGAAGGTAGACTGAAATATAAAATAGATAATTTCGGAAGGATAAAAAACATTTTTTACATTATGAAATAAGAAAATCGGAAGCCAAAATTGAAAAATAATAACCAAAATATCTATTTCAATTGAATAGAACTGAAATTTGAAGGACACTTGAGAAAATACATAGTTTAATTTCTTTGTATAATGTCCATTAATGATGTGAAAGGAAAATTTGGATTTGTAGGGGATATAATAATTACATATTAAGGGAATTATACATAACAGAATTTAATATTCAATATTGTGGATATATAATCAATAATAAATATTTTCACAAAAATTAATCTCCTAAAATATAAACATGTAATTATAAATTAAATAAAATATATTGATCTATGAGATACATTGGACTCAAAAAGAATATTGAGTTATTAAAATCATTTAATTTTATGGATGGTATCAATAATCACACACAATACAGAAAATTGAGATTTAATGTTATGTTATCATAAAAAATAATAACATATAATATATTTTTGATGTGGAATTAAATTCACTATATAATTGATTCTTGTTTTACGGTATCAATGAATTATCAATGAAGGGTGATAGATATTGAAATACTTAACTTGAATTACCACACGATATATCCCTCTATTACATCCTCAATAATAAATATAAATATATTAATAACATATTCAAAAACATTATTCATATCCATTAAATTTTATAAACATCACTTTTTGTTAATCTACAAATTTATTTTAGTTAGTTGTTATATATTTTCAATTCCACGTGTGAGAAATAATTATTCATTCAGTTGTTTTTTTACTAAATATAGTTTTTTCCATAGTCTCTGATAGTCCATGATTTAAAAAAATTAATGGAACATGAAATTATTGTTTAGTCTATTTTATAAACATTTAATTTTATTCTCTAATAATTCTATCCTATTTTCAATATCGTGTGTCAGTAATCATAATTGTTTTAGAACATGTTTCATAGTAAGGATAATTATTTTCATTATATTACATAATTTGATTAGTTAAAATCATTAATTTAAGTGTAGTTTATGTTTATGGATATTTAATAAATATATAATTTTATTCCCTGTGAAATTTTCTATAGTTGAAGTATAACAAATTACTTAAAAGGATTTTTTGGGGGTTTTTAATAAATTAACTATGGTGTCTTAATAAATGATATAAGTTTTTATATTAGACAAAAAAATAACAAATTATTATTTATATATTAACCAAAAACATTCTGTTTCAAATTCCATACATGATATAAATTTATATTAGTTTTCATGTTGGTGTTTATATCATCCAAATAATAGCAAGGTAAAATCTATGGGTGGTAATGGCTATGTAAAAGATTTTTTTTTGTAATTTCATAAAATTAAATAATAAACTAAATAATTTAATGTTATTATGGATGTGAAAAGTAATTGGGAAGAGTTATATGAATGTAGTAAATGAAAAATTTGTTACCACATATAAATAAATATAATTTCCTCTCGGTATGTTCATTTTAGGGTATTCATTTTACAATTATACATTTTTTTAAAATTAATTATAGAAGGGATAATATTTATTTTAACTGTTTAAATAAAATAATAAATAAAATATCTATACTATATAACCATATCTATATATATCCTTGAATGTTGTTGAGTAAAAATAAAATGTCTCCTTCATAGAGGTGGTTGTCAACACACACACACCCATGAGAATTCTTTTAATTTTTTTAGTTTAGTTGTATGGGAATTGATAATGGTCATACCATAAATCTAATAACATTTAGCTATATAATTTATATGGATGTGGTAACACCCCAAGCTTCCATTGTACGCTTCTCTTTGAATAATAGAGCAGCGTGTGTTGTACGCAACCTCAAGTTCTAACACACTGCGACCAATCAAAGTAGCCGTTATGAATATTAATAT
Source organism: Viscum album (assembly GCA_963277665.1). Classification (NCBI taxonomy): domain Eukaryota; kingdom Viridiplantae; phylum Streptophyta; class Magnoliopsida; order Santalales; family Viscaceae; genus Viscum; species Viscum album. The sequence goes on from OY728128.1 coordinate 477,681,907, forward strand.
CCACTTTTTGAAATTATATTAATTTTATAATTCAAAATGAATTTCATTTTTTTATTTTTAATATCTAAATTATCCAAAGTTGAATTTTTTGTAATTTTCTGAGAACTTCCAATTTTATATGAATAGTAAAAAAATACTTAAAAACAACTTTTTTAATCTAAATAATTTATAGTGATAAATTATACTATTGAGTGGTTTTAAAGTATAATTAGAATATATTTTTACCATTTTATCCAATGGTGGTCATTATAATTAATTTCACTTTGAAATTGGACATAAACAATTGTCAATCTATTGATATATATTGATTCTAAAAAACACTTTGTTTGTTGTAACAGCGGTAATTAATTATTTAATAAATTAAAACAACTTATATGATTTTTATTTTATAAAATAGACATAATTTTTTAATTAGGAATATCAAATATATCTCAGGGTGAATTTTTGATATTTTTCTGAAAAACATCAATTTTTTATGAATAGTGAAACCACTCAATGGTAGTTTAAAAACTAATTTTTCATGTAAATGAAACATTACCACTTCTGTGATTTAATTTTCAAAAATAAAACATACATGGTTTTCATGAGGAAGTAAAATGTGGTTCAATGGGATTAAAATAATTTTTTTGGTGAATAGTAACTTTTATGTTTTATTAATCGTGATTAAATGTAAATAGTGAAATTTTAGTTAAAATGATATTATAAAAATATGAAAAAATCTTGACACTTTTCATACACTTATTGTATGAGTCATGGCCGACCAAGACAATGCATGGGTCAACTTGGGGACCCCATGGATCCACTTGGGTAAGAAAATGACATTAATAACTTTTTATTTAAAGTAAAAATAAAATTTTCACAAACATGTGTTGTTTTACTAAAACATTATTACATGTAGTCATATAAGATATATTTTAGACTATAATTATTCATCTGGAAGCTAAAAAGATTTCCTACATCATGGTAATTTTTTTATAATTTTTAGACATTATATAAATTAAATGTTTTATGACACAATGATGATGCAACGATTACCTCGTTAATTAATGATTTAAATAAAATGAAAATATAATGTAAAATCTAAGACATACACTTGTCAAAACCTATTGGATGAGTATAATTCGAAACCTTAACATCTTATCCTCGAAATTTATCAATGTGGGACCTTTAAAATCCTAAAATCATTTCATAATAATGTAACATTTCATGAATTTCCAAGAGTGCCCCTCCTCTCCTCTTATAAAAGGCCCCCACCCATACCACCTTATTCACACATTAAATCCATTTGGATCGCCCAAAATCTTCCCAAATACTCTCCCAACTTCCCTCTATTACTCCTAGAAGCCTCACATTGGGAAAAAGTCTTCCCAAGGAAGCCTTTGGCCCAAATCAAAAAGAGTTACCTGATTTTAAGGTAATGTCTTCTCTTGTGTTTTTTGTTTATTTTGATTCTCCAACCCCCTAAAATCCTTATATTACTTTATTTTGTAACAACAACAGTATAATAAATATACTTGGATGTTTTTATGAGAAGGATTTTATTTACACTTACACACACCTACGTCTAATGGTTAAAGAACATAATGTTTCTGTGGGTGGGGAATTACTGCCTCACGAAACAATGATTGTTCAATATTCTTTTAACACCTCTCATGGTGGCCATTATGATGACACTATTTTTATATATGATATATATTATGTTTTTTTTTCTTATTATTTTGTATGTTTCATTTAAGGCATACCATTATGATTTACTTTATAGGTAAACACGATAATTTCATTTTAGGAAGTGCGGACTACTACCCCCTCAAAGTGATTTGAATCGTTAATGCCATATGTGGGATGTTTAAAGGATGGAGTAAATGGTATTATACAATATATTAAACTGGAATTATAGTATACATTTATATAATTATAATTTTATTCCATTAAATACAAAATAAAAATGAAAGTAGCGTTCATGCGTACCTACGGCTTACCGTCTCCATGAACGGGGAATTTCATTTATTACCTCTAAATATTATGTAATATTACCCAGGAAAGTCCAGTCAGAGGCAGAAACCCCTGACCATTTATTAAATGAAAATAAAAATTACAGAAGACAAGCAAACAAGAAGATGGATGAGGGCGAACAGCTTGCCCACATCCAAACAACAGTCCCAACCACAAAAAGAGAATAACAGATCAAATTTCACACCCTATTCATTTCCCTCCAAAAGAAAACAAAAACTCCAGAACTCAAGGATATCAAATCAAAACTTCACAAAGATGAAAATCCCAGAATACCAGACAATCCGGGCCACAACACCAGATCTAGAATTCGAATGAAACCCCACATTATTTGAAGATTATCACCCATTCTAGACTTCATCAAATGAACATTGCCGAGAACCATCATGCAACGCAATCAACAAGAGCCCCGGAGGAGATTCTTCCAAAGCACATCCAACACAAAAATGCAGAACCGAAAAACCAAAGAGTATCATCAAACAAATAAAAAATCAAAAATAGAAGGAAAAGATGGAGATCAAGAACCCATCACCATACCGAAGACCACCCATGCACTAAATCTCGCTGGAAACCGCAAGCCAAAACCTAGATCCCATCGCCCCCATCCAAAGGACACACACGAAGATGACATCGGACCACCCAACGCACATACTGAAGACGCGGTAGCAACCCTCAAGCATGTAAACTGGAATAATGAACATTAAAATTGTTCTTAAGAAAATAGAAATTAACTGTAGTTTATTATTCAGGAGATTAAAGTACGATCGAGTCAAGTCGAACACGAGGTAAGGGAACTTCTTAACCGAATTTCTATTCTTTGGGTTAATCTCTTACATTCAAATTATGTCATGATATTATTTTGTCCAATCTTGTATTTGTACTTTCATTATATGTACTTATATTGAATACACATAATAGATCTAATTTATTTAAAAATTGATCTTTATAAGGGAACTTCTTAACCGAATTTCTATTCTCTGGGTTAATCTCTTACATTCAAATTATGTCATGATATTATTATGTCTAATATTGTATTTGTACATTATTTATGTGTACTTATAGTGAATACACATAATAGATCTAATTTATTTAAAAATTTATCTTTGTAAGGGAACCTCTTAACCCAATTTCTATTCTTTGGGTTAATCTCCTACATTCAAATTATCTCATGATATTATTATGTCCAATCTTGTATCTGTACTTTCTTTATGTGTATGTACAGTGAATACAAATAATAGATCTAATTTATTTAAAAAATGATCTTTGTAAGGGAACTCCTTAACCCAATTTCTATTCTTTGGTTTAATATCCTACATTCAAATTATGTCATGATATTATTATGTCCAATCTTGTGTTTTAATTTATTTATATCTTCTTATAGTAAATACACATAATAGATCTAATTTAATTAAAAAATGATCTTTGTAATGGAACTTCTTAACCCAATTTCTATTCTTTGAGTTAATCTCCTACATTGAAATTATGTCATGATATTATTATTTCCAATCTTGTATTTGTACTTTCTTTTTGTGTACATATAGTGAATACACATAATAGATCTCATTTATTTAAAAAATTATCTTTGTAAGGAACTTCATCTCAATCTCCTTTCATTGAGGCATATCTTGTATTATACACAACATTCCTTTATACGGTGTATAAAACTCTTTGACTTTTACTTTTATTCAAAAAAATCTTTTTATACAAAGTGTTTTTACTAAACATCAAAAAGAAAGTTTTGTCTTACATATGCGGCGACAACGACTTCTCCGCCGTTGTGACCATTATTTGAGTTTCGGCTTCCTATACAAGCCATATCATTTTTTAAAAATGAAAAATAAATACCATGTCTTTCTTTTCTTTTATTATGGTATTGAAAATGTTTTTGATAATGTTTTTATTATATAAATGTGTTATTTTGATATCTTGTGATTGAAATGTGAAAATGTTATGTTTCCTTTATGCATGTTTTATGTGATACGATTATGTTATGGTTTATGATATATTTAAACCTATTCATATGAGGAATGCATTGGACTTAATAAGTGACAGGTGGAGCCCACTATAGCTCCTCGATGCATCTGTAGGTCTCATGAGGCAAACTATTGTCTTGGTATGAGTCTTTGATAAAATCTTATTTGTAGTCTTGGCACGAGGCCTTGGCTACGTGGTTATGATAGTCTGGCATTATGCATTCCATCATTATGAAAGTGGTTATTGATATTTCATGTTATTATTCTACTAGTAGAATATCCATGTGAATAAATAAATGGAATTATTTCATTTTGTTTTTTTCCATATTATACTGAAGCTCATGTTTAAAAGGATTTTGTTTTAGTTATACATTTCCTTAAATGTTAATGTTTATTTATGAAAGCTTCCACTATATTGTAATCCTTACTGAGTATCTGAGCTCACCCCTTTCAATGTTTTAATTTTTCCAGGATGTGAAGAGGTATATTATGAATGACCTACAGGGATACTATGATGGGATATGATGACAAGATGTTGTTGTATTTTTTTTACTTTATGATCTAATGTAAGACTTATGAATGTATCTAGTGTTTCCAAGGCTACTAAACTAATCGGTCTTTTGAGACTTGGTCTTTTGTGATCATGCCAATGTTACGCAATAATGCACCGACTCTGGGTAACTGGGTTCGGGGCATTACAGTGGGTATCATAGGTAGTTTAGTACAAACCTTAGAAGCTAGATTTAGATCAACTTTGATTAGATCACATAGCCCTAACATATAATTTTAGGATTAGTATAGAATATCTTCCTATAATTTTGGTATTATGGAGATTTTGTGAGTTTTCCAAGAAATACATCCCTGTCTGGATACGAGCAGGTAGAGGCGGCTCTAGCACAGATGTACCTAGGGGTAACAACCGAAAATACCGCTTTGAGCTGGACTCAAACGGGATCTAGTGCACGACAATGGGCCTTGCTGCACTCTTGGTTATGACACTCCTGGGGGATATGCTTAGGATAATTCACATTTTCATTAAAAACCATTATGAAGGGTTTATGAGCATATACTTCCTCAAAGAAAACATTTTTATGATTATGGATTATATCCATAAATAGTTCAATTTATGTTAAGTGTTTTCCAAGTTTATTATTATGTATTTCGATTCACAAACTAATATAGTGTATGACATTTTTTAGAAATGGCACCTAGTGGAAGGAATGGAAATCGTATCAATGTACGCACTCCATGTAAGGATTTCCCTCCTGCTCAAGTTAATTATAATGGAGTTGGTGATACAACCGGTTCTGATCAGCTTATCACCATACTGGGACAATTCACTTAGGTTATGAATAATAACCTTATTCGTATGGAGCACCCTGATCCGCAACATGGAGGATCAATGTTAGACCGCTTCATGAGGAAACAACCACCAACATTCAATGGGAGTACAAATCCCTTAGTATCCGAACAATGGATAAATTCCTTAGAGAAAATATTCCATGCCTTGGGGAGTAGTGAAAGGGAAAAGGTTATCATGGTAGTTTACCACCTCACTGGAGATGCCGATCAATGGTGGTCGCTGATTCAAAACACAAAGGAAGATGAAGAAGTATCAAGTATGGAATGGAGGGACTTAGAGGAAATTTTCATAGAAAAATACATTCCACATGACCATCGAGTAGTTATGAAAAGGGAATTTCTGAGTCTGAGGTAGAAGGAGGATGATAATGTCGCAAATATGAGGTTAACATTACAGGGTTAGCGAGTCTTGTTGAAGATTATATACGTAACCCAAGAAGTAATATTGATCGTTTCATTGATGGGTTAAAAATATTTCTCCATCATGATTTAGTATCACAATATTTTTCAACGTACAAATATATAGTCTCGTGTGCTATCCAGATAGAAAATGAATTCTCAAAGTCTTATGACACCAAGGTAATGCAAGAGAATAAGAGAATGGTGGAACAAGAGATAGATAAAGGGAAAAGGGGAAAGAAGGATTTTCCATTATGTGATAATTTTGGGTAGAATCACCCTGGTACTTGCCTAAAGGGAATGGGAGTTTGTTATAAATGTGGAGAAAAAGGTCACCAAGCTCGTGATTGCAAGGGAAAGAAAGAGGCTATTAATGTTTAATGCTACAATTGTAGGGAAATGAGGCATTATGGAAATGAATATCCTATGCATCAGGGAAACGTACCTCAAAAAAGGCCAAGGGATCAAGGAAAATATTATGTTATTACTACATTTGAAGTAGAATAATTAATGTATTGGTGATTTAGGACTCAAGGATTATATTCTGGATATATGAATAATGTGATATATATAAGGATTGTACAACAGTACTTGTTGTTTTCATTAAGGTTTTAATATGATGAAGGTAATCATATTTTTAGTATGTGACAATAAGAGAAACATTACATTGTTTGGGGAATCTAATGTTACAAATGATTTTGGAATTTAGAGACCTTTTAGAGAAAGTCTGGACATATGTATTTTGGATAAAGATAAAGGTTGGAATGGATTAAGTTGAACTTTGGATAGAATTGATTAATGTTAAAACATTTATGAAGATTATTTTTAGAATATTGTAATACTATAGTTTTTGGAAAAGGACAACCTATAGGTCGGGGGATAACCTATCATGTCGGACAAAGCTATAGTGATCGAACCCAGAACCATAGTGCAAAATGCCTTTATTACCTACCTCTATCCTACAAGAAGTCCCTGGTTATTAAAAAAAAGCTTTCCAAAACTAAATGGTATGTGTTAATATTTGGAACCTTATACAATTATGTTAAATATAATATTATTGAGTTCTATTACCTTTTGGACTGAAAGATGTTTTTGTGGTAAAAATTTATTAATGAATGAAAGTCTATATGAAAAGTAAGTATATTTCATTACGTTCTTAGTAAATCTCTTAAATAAATTCCTCAACTTTATGAAAGGAATCTTAAAATAAAAATGTTGTCGATTAACTTTTCCAATTCGGAAATCATTGGCCGTTTAACCAATAAAATGTTTGTGGTTTTCTTGTAGTTAAATTTATCCTAATAATGTTTTATACAACTCTCCATCATACCTTGGTGGTTTTTTTCCTCCATATCCATGTTTTCATATAATCCTATTATTGGCTATCTCGGGTGACCTTTGTACTTCTCTTTCTTTATATTAAAGTTATATTAACATTATTTCCAATGTGGGTTTTCCACAAAGGTATTTTCTTTTTTCAACCTTTTATATTCAAAGAAAAATTCCAAATTGTGAGGATGAAATTTATTGAAGAAGGGGAGAATGTATCACCCCAAGCATCCATGGTACGCTTCTCTTTGAATAATAGAGCAATGTGTGTTATACGCAAACTTGATTTCTAACACACCGCGACCAATCAACGTAGTCGTTATGAATAGTAATACCAGCTTTTTGAAATTATATTAATTTTATAATTCAAAATTGAATTCAATTTTGTATTTGGAATATCAAAATTATCCTAGGTTGAATTTTTTTTAATTTTCTAAGAACATCAAATTTTCTATGAATAGTAAAAAAATACATAAAAACAACTTTTTAATCAAAATAATTTATAGTGATAAATTATACAATTGAGTGGTTTTAAATTATAATTATAATATAATTTTACCATTTTATCCAATGGTGGTCATTATAATTATTTTCACTTTGAAATTGGACATAAACAATTGTCAATCTTTTGATATAGATTACTTCTTAAAAACACACTTTTTGTTGTGACAACGGGAATTAATTATTAAATTAATTAAACCAAATTATATGATTTAAATTTTTTAAAATAGTCATGATTTTTGAATTAGGAATATAAAATATATCTTAGGGTGAATTTTTGGTATTTTTCGGAAAAACTTCAATGTTGATGAATAGTGAAACCACTAAGTTGTAGTTTAAAAACTAATGTTTCATGTAAATGAAACATTACCACTTCTCTGATTAGATTTTCAAAAATCCGACATAAATGGTTGTCATTAGGAAGTAAAATGTGGTTCAATGGGATTAAAATAATTTTTTGTTGAATAGTATCTTTTAAGTTGTATTAATTGCGATTAAAGGTAATTAGTGAAATTTAAGGTAAACCTTATATTATAAAAATATGAAAATATTTTTGAAAATTTTCCTACACTTATTGGATGAATAATGGCAGACCAAGAAAATCCATGGGTCAACTTTTGGACACCATGGAGCCAATTGGGTATGTAAATGACATTAATAACTTTTTATTTAAAGTAAAAATAAAATTGTCACAAATATGAGTTGTTTTACTAAAACAATTATTACACGGGGTTATATAAGTTAACTTTTTGACTATAAATATTCCTTATAAATATAAATAGATTTAATACATCATGGTAATTGTTTTATAATTTTTATACAACAAATATATTAAATTTTTTATGACACAATGATGATGCAACGATTACCTCATTAATTTACGATTTAAATAAAATGAATAGATTATGTAAAATCTAAGACTTACACTTGTCAAAAACCTATTGGATGAGTAGATTTAAAACCCTTATCACCTTATCCACTAAATATATAAATTTTGGACCTTTAAAATCCGAAAATCATTTCATAATAATGTAACATTTCATTACATTCCAAGAGTGCCCCTCCTCTCCTCTTATAAAAGGCCCCCACCACTACCACCTTATTCACACAATCAGGCCATTTGGCTCAGAAAAACTCTTCCCAAATACTCTCCCAAATTCCATCTCTTACTCCTAGAAACCTCGCTTTTGGTAGAAGGCTTCCTAAGGAAGCCTTTGGACCAAATCAAATAGAGTTACCCGATTTTAAGGTAATGTCTTCTCTTGTCTTATTTTGTTTTATTTTGATTCTCCAACCCCCTAAATTTTTTTTTACTTTATTTTGTAATAAAAATAGTATCCTCAATATACTTGTATGTTTTTATGAGAAGTATTTTATTTACACTTACACACACCTTCGTCTAATGGTTAAAGAACCTACTGTTTATGTGGGTGGCGAATTACTGCCTCACGAAACGATGATTGTTCAATCTTATTTTAAAACCTCTCATGGTGGCCATTATGATGACACTATTTTTATATATGATATATATTATGTTTTTGTTTTCCTTATTATTTTTTATGTTTCATTTAAGGCATTCCTTTATGATTCCCATTACGGGTAAATGTGATAATTTCATTTTAGGAAGTGCGGACTACCGCCCCCCTCAAATTGATTTGAATCATTAATGCCATATATGGGATGTATAAAGGATGGAGTAAATGGTATTATACATTATATTATACTGGAATTATATTATACCTTTATATAAATATTATTTCATTCCATTAAATATAAAATAAAAATGAATGTAGCATTCATGCGTACGTACGGCTTACCGTCTCCATGAACGGTGCATTTCATTTCTTACCTCTAAATGTTATGTAATATTATAAATGCATGTATATACTAGATATATATGATATATATGATATCTACATCATGAATATAATTCTGGATATAATGGATATTTCACCACGTGAACATCTTTTAGTTATAGGATGTTTATTTTTGACACAAGTACCAAAGATCGACAAAATGACCTTTATAAACATAAATAATTACATAATGTTCATAACATGGTAATAAGTGATATAAAAGGAATAATGAACATTAAAAAGGTTCTTAAGAAAATAGAAATTAACTCTATTTTATTATTGAGAAGATTAAAGAATGATTGAGTCAAGTCAGACACAAGGTAAGGGAACTTCTTAACCCAATTTCTATTCGTTGGGTTAATCTCCTACATTCAAATTATGTCATGATATTATTATGTCCAATCTTGTATGTTTACTTTATTTAAGTGTAATTATAGTGAATACACATAATAGATCTAATTTATTTAAAAAATGATCTTTGTAAGGGAAATTTTTAACCCAATTTCTATTCATTGGGTTAATCTCCTTCATTCAAATTATGTCATGATATTATTATGTCCAATCTTGTATTTGTACTCTCTTTATGTGTACTTATATTGAATACACATAACATATATAATTTATTTAATAAAATGATCTTTTTAAGGGAACTTCTTAACCCAATTTCTATTCTTTGGGTTAATCTCCTACAGTCAAATTGTGTCATGATATTATTATGTCCAATATTGTATTTGTACTTTCTTTATGTGTACTTATAGTGAATACACATAATAGATCTAATTTATTTAAAAAATGATCTTTGTAAGGGAACTTCTTAACCCAATTTCTATTCTTTGGGTTAATCTCCTACATTCAAATTATGTCATGATATTATTATGTCCAATCTTGTATTTGTAATTTCTTTATGTGTACATATAGTGAATACAAATAATAGATCTAATTTATTTTAAAAAAGATCTTTGTAAGGGATCTTCAAAACCCAATATCTATTCTTTGGGTTAATCTCCTACATTCAAATTATATCATCATATTATGATGTCCAATCTTTTATTTGTACTTTCTTTATGTGTACTTATAGTGAATACACATAATTGATCTAATTTATTTAAAAAATGATCTTTGTAAGGAACTTTGTCTCAATCTCCTTTCATTGAGGAATATTTTGTTTTATACACAACTTTCCTTTATACGGTGTATAAAACCCTTTTAATTTTACTTTTATTCAAAAGTAATCTTTTTATACAAAGTGTTTTTACTAAATGAAAAAAAGGAATGTTTTGTCTTACGTATGCGGCGACAACGACTTATATGCCCCCATTATTTGAGTTTAGGATACCTATACAATCCATAACATTTTTTTAAAATGAAATGTAAATAACATGTATTACATTTACTTTATTATGGTATTGAAAATAGTTTTGATAATGTTTGTATTATATCAATGTGTTTTTTTGATATATTGTAATTGAAATGTAGAAATGTTATGTTTCCTTTATGCATGTTTTATGTGATACGATTATGTTATGGTTTATGATATGTTTAGACCTGTTCATATGCAGAATTCATTGGACTTAATAACTGATGGGTGGAGCCCATTATAGCTCCTTGATGCTTCCGTATGTCTAATGAGACAAACTAGTGTCTTGGCACGAGGCCTTGACAAAACCTTATTTGTAGTCTTGGCACGAGACATTGGCTACATGGTTATGATAGTCTGGCATTATACATTCCATCATTATGAAAGTGGTTATTGATATTGCATGTGATTATTTAACTAGTAGAATATCCATGTGAATAAGTAAATGGAATAATTTCATTTTATATTTGATACATTATGCTGATGTTCATGTTTAAAGGGCTTTTGTTTTAGTTATACATTGCCTTAAATGTTAATGTTTATTTATGAAAGAATCCGCTATATTGTTATCCTTACTGAGCATCTGAGCTCACCCATTTCAATGTTTTAATTTTTCCAGGATGTGAAGAGGTATATTATGAATGACCTACAGGGGTAGTATGAGGGGATATGATGACAAGATATTTTTGTAGTTTTGTTTTACTTTATTATGTAATGTAAGACTTATGAATGTATTTAGTGTTTCCAAGGCTACTAAACTAATCGGTCCTTCGAGCCTTGATCTTTTGTTATCATGCCCATGTTACGCAATAATGCACCAACTCTGGGTAACTCGGGTCGTTGCGTCACAAATGTAAATTAATACAAATGATTATAATGGTCTTTAGGAGGTTGGATTTGAATGATAAAAAATAATGTAAAATCATAAGTAATACATACGTTGTAAATTCAAATATTTTCTTAATGTATCCTTGAGTATTGAAGGACTTGAGGTACTAATTTGAGACGTAGGGACATGAAATGTTGAAATTTTATATTTAATAATAAAATTGTGAATATTCTCATAGGAATTTAAAAAATTAGGTATGATAAGAAAAGTAATGACGTGTGTACATTTTACAGGGGAAACATTCGGAAAATATATGCAAATGTAGGCTAGGTAAAGGGTAAGAATGTAATTTCATTTGACTTAGGTGGTGAAATATTGATAATTATTTTATAAATAAAAATATAAAATAAAACATATTTATAAATTCTAAATTGATAAATCATAAATTGGAAACTATTTAATCCAATTTAATTCATAAATATAACAAAATAAAATTTTAAATTGTATTATATAATGTGTTGAATTCATTTTTTATCGAAAAATGTTACGTTAATCATTACTTTTTTTTAATGTTATTTAATATTTATTAATAATTAAATGAGTGAAAATTTATTTATATAAATGATTAAAAATTATATTGGGGTATTCATTTTAAAAATAGGTAAATTTATTTTAAATTCACAATATTAAGAAACTAATAATTCTTTGAAAAGTAAATGTTTTACCATGGTAACTAATATTTATTTTATTGTTGCACATTATGTTAGCCGATGATATTATTCTTCTGGTCAACAACATGCAATGTTAAATCAGATATCTCTTTAAAACCATGAATATGTATGAATATTTGAGTGGGTATTGGGTTAACCAAATAAAGTGTAGTATCTCCTTATAAAAAATCTTCTATGTAATCCGATTTAACAAAATACAGTGGCCATTCGACATTAAAAAGAGGAAACTCTAGATGAATTTCCTTGGGGATCCAATTTCATGTGGTCAAATAAAAAATTCCGCCTTTGCTGGGAGTATCAAAGGGATCCATGGAATAAATAATTACTATAAAAACATATTCATTTCATTTGGTTGGAATATCACACAAATCTATAGTGTCCTAACATCGATTTTGTTTCATGTTCTATCCACGAACAAGACACAAAATAGAATCATAACCAAACTAGAGAATATTATGTCCCCATTCATGTGGGATAAAAAGCAGGATGGCAGCTTCCATTGATAATCCTAGAACCCCATTGATGAAGGATGCATTGGTCTACATAACATTTCCAAAACCATAGAGGCATTTCAATCCATAATGGATTGTGATATTATAAAAGGGAAATCATTATAGGTGAAGTTCATAAGGGGAAAATATAGTTGTGATTGATAAGTGTTTTCAGTGATTAATGGACACATTAAATAGTAGGATTGTTTTATGATGTCATATATGTAAGATCTAAAAGATGAAATCTAGTCGGTAGTTTGGAATAGGGACCGCAACATCTAGAAGACGAGCAAGCATGAGGATAAATTACTCTTCATGGGAGGTTTGTTTCCTCGTATCAACTTTATAGAGGCTAGAACCTTCTAGTGTTTTTATTCAATTTGGAATAGTGATTATTGGGTTGTTTATGATATCATGTGCCTGGACGAATATTTGGACTTATCTGTTTTCTCTGGAGTATCCTTAGGGAAACTCAAAATTTATGATTTCAGAATTATGATGCATCCTTGTAGATTTTCAGGCAACTGGGCCCCCAAGATATGGTTTAAAGAACTCACATGTAAGATGAATATTCTAGTATGGATGTATAGAAATCATTTTCATTTGACAGATCAAAATTTCTAGAAAAGGGTGTGGTTCAAGATTATAGATTTCATTTGTTCACATTCGCACACTAGGAAACTATGCCGTATATCATTCTCAAAGGCGAATGGGATAAGTTGTTGTAGATTATTATGAGGTGGGTCTTGGGTATTCAGGAACATGTGGATTCTATGAAGTAATTCTTTGGTGATCAGGCTATGGAGGGTTCAACCAAATGGTTTTGAGGAGAAAAAATGTGTTGTGGATATCTCAGTGGCTTATTGGTCACATTGGTGTACAAGGAACAAGGAAATACACAATGGTTCGGACACCTTCACATATTTTTAGGACATGTCAAAGGTTATACTAGACAAAATGGGAATACCCTTCATAGGAGGGTCCTTTGGATATGCGGTCAGTGGATTCTTATCTTGACCACAGAATAACCTGGTTGGACGAAATGTAAGGACAAATACATGGTTAATGTTGAATGCACTAAGATCATGTATCAAACAGAAATATTATTTTTCTTCCAATGATGGAGAGATGAATGTCATTGGACTAGTTAGGGAATTAAGCGAATTATATCTATTTAGATTCAGATCATTCGTTAGACTAGGATCCGCTATCATTGTAGAAGAAAGAGCTATGATAACGAGTCTTATGTAATGAAGTATTTATAGTATCCTATTTTTTGAGTTGGATTCGAAATCAACGATGATGGTGGGTTTCATTCAAGGGAAGTGATGATTCTTAAGGGATATTATTTATTTTGGAAAGAGGTGAAGACTTCTTGTTGACTAGGGGATTAAATTTTTTCATACATAGAGATAATATTTTTTTTGGGTGATACAGTCACAAACAAATGTATCCTTGATTACTCAATGATTATCTATAATGATATAGGTTCCTTAACTACTGATTGTATGTTTTCTCTACTAGGAAATTCCCTTGACCTCCATCATCTCTGCCCATATTAGTGAGAGAGCCTCATATGGTTCATTTCCATAAAAATTCTAATTTTCAACCATCATAATTTTATTCCTTAGAATAAAATTGATCCCATTACCTAATTTAAAATTTTATGATAAATATTTATCAAATAATTTTATGAGATTCAATTTATGAATATGACAAAAATCAATTTTAATATCGATTCATATCACAAAAAACAATAGTTTTAAGATACACATATCATTTATGATTAAAATAATATTAATGTATACATAATAATATGTATTGGATGAATTATAAGATATTTTATTGTATATATTATCAATACATTCAATTTCATTCATTTTTTACCTAAAAATAATTAACAAGACAATGCATAAAAATTAAAAAAAAAAAAGATAAAATATATTTTTAAATGATTTTATTTATATTTAGAAATACTAATAAAAATTTATCGATGAGTTACATGTAATGATGTACTTTGTGTATATATGTATAATAATTCAATTACCTATATTTTTACCCTCCAATTTAATGACTACATTTTTCTAGTTATAAAATGTTAATTGGTCATTTTGGATCAGTGTTGCATGTCAATTGAGCCATTGAAAAAAATATTTTCTAATGAATTATATATTGATATATAGTAATTTTTGGGTGTTATATACACTCAAAGAGGAAATATACTACAACAATTGTAATGGTGCATTCTGGGAAAAAGAATCCACTAAAGTCCTGATGATCTTGTGTTTTCTCGATGCTCAAGATATAAATAATCCACTATATATGAAACAATAATTTTATAACAACATGATATGTAAGAAAATAATTTTTTTCACATGTATAAAATAAACATTATTATGGTTTTAGTTTAATAAAATCATGTCATTTTGAATTAAGGGACTGAGTCTCTCCTTAGAGAAAAGCTTTTTTTGCACAAAACATTTCAACCAGCACACATAGAATTGTCCATTATCCTTTGATCTGATGTAAATTATATAATTGAGGTGTTATTGGACACATCCAGGTTCATTTTTTTCTGGTGGGAGTGAATTATTCTAAAAATATAAAACCAATTGATCATGGGATATATCATATAGGGTCAAGAAATCTATTCCCATTGAATTTTGATATCTAATGAAATGTTTCAAGGGATGTCCTCATTTTCCACATTAGTGAAAATCTCATGGATGTACAGTATACTCGTTCATATTCTGACTAAAATAAATACATTTAAAGTGTTATAGATCATTGTTATTATGTGATGGATAATAGACGGATCTAGTAAATTGATTCACTATTGTTTGGAAACACATTGAATAACTCGCACTAGTTTGATTAATACCAAAACTAATGTACCCACCTTCACATGGATGTAAAATTTCATCCCCTCTATTAGGGTTCATTGCATGATAAATCCTTCTCACCATTTCCTTATTCTTCATCTATATGTATTAATAAATAATTATCATGGAAACAATGAAGAATATATCAGGTTGTAGACCTTCCTTGAATAGATATTCCATCATCATTTAACTAAATTATACCTCTAATGTGAAGGGAAAAAGGTGCGTGAATGTTGTATAATATCTAGTCACTAAAATTAATCCTTGTTTTATCATTATTAATTATGTAATATTAAATGTCTAGAAGGAGTGAAGATAATTTGTTTAACAAATACACAAACCCCACCAATGTTAGACACTGATCTAGCTTCCCATAATGTGTTATATCATCCCATCATAGCTCTCAATCATAAAGAAAGTATATGACTAGATAAACATGTAATAGAGATATATATTATAGGATTTTCGTACACTTTCCATACTTCCCATCCATACTTCATCTTTATTGGATACTGAATCAACCCAGAATATTGGTTCAACATATTTTGGCAATTTTGATGAACGATTCATGGAATTTGGTTCCTATCCTTTTGGACCCTTATCGACAGGCTATAAAAATTTCATTTTACTATATACTATCTATTGGATGGTTTATGGTTTAGGGAGAAACACAATCATTATTTCACCATATTTTTTTGTTTTTCCTATTCTCCAAACTAGTTTGATTTCTGTTCTATAATAATATCCTCATTTTCCAAATAATATTTTAACTACATCATTATTCAGGGTTACATCATATATCATGCTAAAATTGCAAAAAAAAAGTAGTTGAATAATAAATGAAATCAAATAATCATATTCCTATATTGAAGTAGTTGTGAATATATATAATAATACAGGATACCAAACGAACCATTTCAAACCATAGAATTATGTGATGAATAATCGTAGATCTACAACCACATGAATAACCCAATCCTAACAATAAGATTTGTAATTTATGAATTCCTACTGATATCAGGTGAAATTCCTTAGATGAAAAATGTTTGAAAGAAATTCCAAAGGTTTAAACAGAAAAATTGAGAATGGTTTACTTTTTTTACAATAACAATGTAACAAAAAAACCAAAAATTTAGAAACCCAATATTGCTATATAAATGATTCACTTCTCACACTAACAAATAACAGTTTCATATATTGAATAATTAGTGTATGAGTGGAAACATTGAAATTGGGAAGTAAACCACCAAAAAACATATACAGAATGGTGTATCTTTTATAGACATCCAAAACATAACCATCTCCATAGATACGTCTCCATCATCAATGAGAGCTACATTAAGAAAAACTTCCATATAATTATGAAAACTTTTCATTACCTGAATAATGTAAACAAATGTCTATATATTTACCTCTATTATTATATTATGTGAGAGTATAAATACGTAATATGATAATTTTCATTAAACATTGCCTCATACAACTAAAAACCCAATTGTATATGAATAATTTTTTATTAAAAAATTGTTCAAATTAAAAAATAAGTTTATAATAATTAAATTTTTAGATATAAAATTGGATGAAACAAATTAAAGATTACCTCACCGAAAAATAAAGTCTTCATGGGTAAAAAATTGTTATTTTTAAATAAAATATACTCTCATTTCAGGTTCTCTCGTGGACATACCCATGTATGCCAAATGAATCATCATTTTCTTGAGAGTATAAATCCAACCACCCATATTTGAATATTTAGATATAATTGTCTCCCAAAATAGAAATCGTTACTAAGTCCCTCATGAAAAGGTTGAATTATCTAGAAAAAACAAAAAATAATTATGTCAATTTCTCACAACAAAATAATTTTTGGTTTTTCAAAAAAAATATTCAATTCATCCAACTCCCTGGGGAGTCACTCACGTCACCAACATCAAGGAAACCCAAATGAGTGGATAATATAATATATTTTTAGCAATATATTATTCATTTAAAAGATAAATGAAATCATTTTAAAAATAAAAATTTCTTCAAATTGTATAGGAGTTGGAAAGAGGGAATCCCAACTATGATGAATATGTTTGACATGAATAATTGCACATGATAACAGATATCTAAACTCTTACTTCTATTTATCTAAATAATCCCAAGACGTATTCATCAAATCATATTTTTTCCAATATATAATTATATAAAAAACCTAACAAATGGCTTAGTTTAAAGAGTGAATCAATGTATAAATATAACAATAGAATCATATATACCATACATTTTATCACGATGATCAACAACTCAATAATTCACCAAATATTCTAAATTAAAATAAATAATCACTAAATATTTCAATGAGTAAGGTTGATGGTTTTCTGGCTATGTCACAGAAACACGAATAAGGTAGTTTGGGGTATTTTTAGGGTATTTAAAATGTTTTTAGATTTAATTAATGATTTATCATTGTACGATCACATGGTTAGGCATGATGTGCATCAACCATATAGATCACCCCAATACTAAAATATCCATTTTTTAATGGTTACGAAAATAGTGCAACAACTATTCCAATAACAGTAATCCAAAAACATTAAAAGATCCATTTTTAGACTGCAAAATATATATATCCTTTCTTCATCCATGTACCTTCTCATAAACTTTTATATTCACCATATATAGTTTCCTAGAAAATATTTTCTCATTCCATTACACCTACTAAAATTTAGAACACATAAAAATTGTTCTAAATCATTATAAACCCAAAACGATACTACTAAATACTTTCTAAATATATTATCAATCTATTAAATATACTGGAACATATAATGGACTCAATCATCTATTATAAAACTAACTATTTTATAGACGGTTTTATTGTTTTTATAGATGGTGTGTCTATAGTTAATGAATGGATTAATTCACTAAAATGAGATAAAATATCCCTAATAACATTTCTAGATTTAAAAAATAATTTTATATAAAAAATTTAGTCCATAAGTTCTAATGAATATATTGGTAATTAGGGTTTTGAGAAAAACTAGTTTGAATGAGTCTCACTTTTTGGTGGAAAAATTATCATCCATTATGGTGTCTCAAAAATGAAACACTATAAAATCATAAGATTTAAAGAGTATATTAAATGATAGGTTAGGTCCCTTGAATATAAAATTTAAATTATATTTCTATTTGAATATGGATAATAACATACACTATAGATAATGCAGTTATATTAGATTCCAAATTGATGTTAAAAGACCCAAGAATCTAACACTAATGGAGATGAGTATAAAGGAAAAGAAATTGATGTCTATAAATAATGAAATATTCCAACCTCTTCCTACTCAATCATTTATATTTGATGATCCATTGGATTTTTTAATAATTTTTGGGTGCTCCATATTAATAAATATTATATTACTATAATGTAAAAATGTTAGGAATTTTTTCTCCAACAATATTATATAATAAAAATATACTTCTATATGTATGATATGGAATAGAGGATAGAATTAGTTAGGAGAGAACATTAAAAACATTTTTATTAGATAAACCATAATACCATTACTCAAGAATGGTATTCATAGTCATTGGGTTTGTAAAATGGTCTCTTTTCTACACCATGAACATACCATTTGTAATACATGAAATCCATTACTATTACCCAAGGGGATGTGACACCAACGTCCATATCCATTCATCTATCTAAACCACTTATCATAAATTTTAACCCAGTTAATATAAACACTTAAACTATATAATGATGTTTAATATTGTACTGGTTGTCTATATTATATTTTAATTCAATATTTTATGGTATTTTATTTTTAATTAAAAAAATTCCACACCAAAATTATTGTCAATTTTAGTAATACATTCTAACAAAATGAATATTTATGGGTGATAAATTCATGTGTTATATAAAGTTACATAACCTTATTTTTGGTAGTACAATAATTGAATGAATATATTAGATTATATAAATTATTATTCCAAACATAATATTACTGATATTTTGATTATTTATTTTAAATTGTTCTATATTATATCCTTATTATTACTAAATCTATAAAATTTATATATATATACTGTGAGTTTTTTTATTATAATAAACGAGGATATTGTTACATGTTATAATTTTTATAAAATAGATGACAATATAATGTGTTTCTATACAACATAATCCTTTCAACATTACAAATAAAATTTATTGACATGACAAAAAAAATTTAATGTACAAATAATTTTTTATTATATGTTTATTCTATTCTAGTGAATTAAACGTTGTATGAACTAACTCTTACATCAGAAATATAATGTGTTAAGAAATATTTATATTTGGAAGTATCATATATTTAAATTTCATATGATGAAGGAATGTTAAATAATCCAAAAAAGGGGAGTCATCGTGACTTTAAAAGCAAATCATTGACAATTTGAATATGTATTATGATATATTAACTCCCATAAGGATATTAAGTTACCAAAAAAATAATATATTAAACAATTTTTTAGATGTATTATGAAGTTATTGAAATATTTTAGGAGCCATGGTGTCTAATGATATTTTTTGATGTATAAAAAATATCATGGTTATTTATGAGAATAATTGAATAATCATGAATTTGGAGAAGTCATTTTGTCAAAAGAAGTACAACAACGTATTTGAATCATTTAATGTATATATGTATTAAAAATTAAAATTTTAAATACCAATTTTTTTTTAAAAAAATAACATAATTACGGATTAATATGTGTTTTAATTTTCTTTAGTTAATACTTTTTAAGATGGTATAATCTATATTTATTGAATTTTTAATTCGGAAGAAATTTTTGATTCTGGGGAAGAACGTAGCTTCACAATGGATACCTATTTTAAATTTCTATAGAGAATATTAAGAACAATATAAACCATGTTTAATATTTTGGGTATCAAATATATTTTCTCTCAAATATATGATGTAATACAAATATGGTTTAAAAAAATCAAAAATAAAACAATTTAAGTGCAGGAATTTAAATGTAGCCTCATATTGTGATTCCTCCAAAAACTCAACATCCTGAAAGTAAATAATTAGACATGGTACTACTAAAATGATCCAATAATGATATAAATTAACCAATCAAAATAATTTATAAATTATAATAGAGTTATAATATTTCTTTGATGAATATTAACTCATCGATTAGTTTTGGAAATAGAAAACTATACACTAAAAGGTTTAATTTTTTTGTATTTAATCATTTAATATCTCAAGTGTAAACTTATTGTAATAGGTTTATGGGAAAGGATATTTATAAGTCCTGTTAGTGATAAAATATTAATATATTTCCATAAATACTGTGAATAATAGCCTCTTGCACTAATCTGTATGATCACATGGAATAGGATAAATATAAAATCACCAAACACACATTGAGTGATAGAGGAGTGGAATAGTGGAGAATCATATACAAGTAAAAAATATGATATGTCCTAATATCATTATCTTATTATTTTTTTATATTTTTAATGATTACTAAAATATTGGCATATTTGAAATATTTTAGGAGGTATTTTTAATCTATTATTAAATTTAACAACTCAATTCACTCCCTATTGAGTTATTCTGGTACAGTATTTGGTCAAAAAGTCTATATATCATTGAAATGAGTGTTATGATTTATAAGTTCATTGGAGGAATTTTATATGTATTTTAAATTTGGAGAATTTAATCTTGTTCTTCTGTGGTGTACAAAATCAATCTCTATATTGAGGTGAGTAACACAGGAACTCGTGCTCTCTCTCTCTCCCTTTATTTTTTATGTGGGATTATCAGTACATTGGTTATTTCATTTAGTAAATGACATTGATTTCACTATATAATTTAAATATATAAAATTGGACCATTGTTATATTAATTTGATATATGGGGAAATTTTATGTTTTCATTTTATTTTAGCATGGACTATGGATTTATAATAAAAATTAAGAGGTATGGAATATAAGGGAACATGATTTTGAGGAGGACACTGAGTGGGTTTGAATTCGTTAAAGGTAATGAATAAAAAAATTGAACGATTTGAAATATTTGAAAAAACCGAACGAAATATCCCATTTCTGGTATCATATATTATTACATGGGTACTATAAACTAGATATCACATCATCAAAGAGCGAATAGTTTAGTATCGTTGGAAAACCGTAATCAATAATATGTTTTACATTACATCATTGAATGAAATAAAACATAGAAAATTATTTGGAAACATACCAATTCTCTTTGATCATACTACTTTTTCAGTCATATTATACATATTAATATCCTAGGGAAACAAAAAACATATGAAAGGCTGATCTATGATTCTAAATAATGGTATATAATAGAGAAAAATCTAAAAAAAATAAATATAAACAATAATGAAACGTGAATAACTAAAAACAAATTCTATTAAAAATAATATTGAACGTAATATTGTAGGAATACAAGATGATAAAATAGATTCATATAAATAATAACATGAGAATGATACAAAACCAAGGATATTATACTAGTTGAAAAATCACATATATTATCAATAACTAGCCGTATGATGAGGGAATTCATGATTTGGGATGTCTTAAAAATACAATCAAAGTCAGGGAAATTAATTTTAAATAAATAGTAATGGAATTAGGAAAAACACAGTTTAGATTGTCTTATGAGAAAAATCAATCCATCGAGGAGCTACATTGGGCCCACCTAACACATAATGAGTCCAATGAATTCAACATTTAAAAGTTTTGAAACATAATCAACACATACATTAAAATTAATAACATGATATGAAATTTATATAATTTATCCAAATAATATGATGAATGCTATCAAAATTGAACATCCACATTCAAATTGATTATAAAACCTCATTAAAATATGGAAGATTTTATTATAAAATATCAAAATAAATTAAGAAAAATGATCCAAAATAGTGTGTTGACATATATGGGAATACTCAAATGAAATAATTGAAAATTCCTAAAAGATGAACTGCATTTAATTCGAAATAATGTTTTCAAAAAGGTGTGCAATTATTAATGAAAAACATATATGTTAAGATGAAATTGAAATCAGTTAAATTAATTCTAAAGTCACAAAGGTATCATAAATGTTTGAACATTATATCATGTATTACATGTAAAGAAAAAATTATTTTAAAAATATAATAATTTAAATGTGTATTTTTAAAGAATGTGTGAACATTAGCAATGTCAATAGATTATTTGTATCATAAGTAAAAAAGAAATGAAAAATCTCAAAAACACTTTAATATAATCAAAAATAATTTTAAACATAATGATAAAAAACATCATTAATGGATTATATGTTTAACCTATAGAATTGATATTGGGTTATGAATTCCCTTACCACTTTGAAACCAGTGAAACTGTATGACCCATAAAATTTATGATCACAAAATGAAACATTAATTTCCCTGACGAAAAATTTAATCATGATATGTTATATAAATGGTAACTATAAAATCACCAAAAAAAGGAAAAGCATTAAAATAATTCATATCATACAAAAATAAAAGTGGGACATAAAAACCCTTAACTTATGTCTGAATGTATTCTACACATTCACTTAATATCCTTGATAATAAAATTATATTCATTAATAATTTAATACAAAAACACACACATATTTTTATTTACTGTAATTTTATTTTAGTAATATATTTCATATTTTATGAGTTGTAGTATTCATTTTTTTCAATCAAGAATCATCAGTTCCTTGGTTTTCATGACTGGTTCACTTGTATACATGAGTTAAAGATCTTGTAAAATGGGAATAATTATATAGAACTAAAATTATATGTTATTAATGAATATAATGATTAATAAATGGTCATATATATATATCATGTTTTCTGATATGTGCATGATTCCTTGAATAAAATGTTAATGATAACAGTTTAGATTATTTTGGTGTTTTCACAGTCATTATGAACCATTTTTATTTTATTAATTAATATTATGAATTTATATAAGTTTCATAACAATAAATAAGTTCTAATATACATTTGAAAATATGTTTTATCCATTATTGTGAATTTATTACTAGACTTGATGTGGTATTATAAAACAAAATAAACCATAATTAGTGAAGGTGGTGAATCGACCCCTCATAGATGATTTTTTCAATTTTAGAACAAAAGGGGAAGAGAAGAAAATTGATTATTCACATACCATTAAGATAAAATTATATTGTATATTTAATATTATAGTTACCAAGTTTCTTTTTGTAGAAACAACTAGGGATTAATAAGAAAAGAAAACGAATTAAAAGAGAGAGTGGAATTGTTTTACCTCTTGAATGACGTCTTCGTGAGAACCTCCGTAATGGACCGGGAAATGGTCTTTTGCTGAGGCCAATAAGACTAGAACATGGGAAATATATTTGGTAGAGGAATTAGAGAAAATATAAGTGATATTCAAATCATATACGAAGTGAGGAGAATGGGGAGTGAGGGTGGTAATTACTATGATAGGGGAGGGGAATATTTTATTATTTTATTATTTTATTTATTATTTTTGTCTCATGACTTTTAATAGTGATGATTATTGTGATTATGTACTGTAACTAGAGCATGGTAGTTAGAGATAATGGACACTTACAATATCTATGACTCAAATATGACTTGAAAATAATTTATATTTTATTAATGTTAAATATTGTAAATTATCATATTTCACTATTCAATTATAATTCAACTATTTTATAAAAATAAAAAAAATCACCATAAAAACTATTAAATGGATTGAATTTTATAAAATAAATTATAAATATGAAAAATTTTATTTTAAATAAAAATCATCATTTATATGAGAAATACATATTTTTATATTATAAACGATTTTATGGAACATTGACAAATAATATATGGTATCATTAAATTATCTAATAATTATAAAAAAATAATGTTTGATTCTATTTTATTCTAATAAATATTCTTTTGAACCATTATATTAGTTATTTAATAGTAAATAAAAAGTTACATTTCACGAAAACACAAACACTTTATTAACCATTTATAAAACATTTTTTTATTTATTAAATTATATAAATATATCATATTTTCATTTATGATATACCAAAATTTTATTTATATTCCATTAGTGTGGTTATTATTCTACTGTCCATATTATTATTCCAAATGGTCAAATGACATTCAAAAAAATAAATTATTCAGAAAAATACCATAAGTTTAACAAAAGAACAATCTTATTTTTAGATTTTAAAAAAGAGTATTATTTTGTAAAGTAATATTTATAAAAGTGTAAAAATTTGGTATTAAGATAAGAATACATTAATTGGGGGAAAATATCCTTCTAAAATTATATGTGTGTGTGTGTGTGGTTATTATTATTTTTATTCTTATCACAAGCCCTTCAAAATTATTGAATGGATATTAAAAAAGTTTGATTGAACATATAAATTTCATACTGGGGTTAATATTATTCATTCCAACCAATTTAATGACTATATTATCACAATAATAATATTTACTATTTCATAATATATTAAAGGTATTATCTTGAAAATTATACATACAATATAATCTTGGGGTGTTACATTTTTCCCTACATCAATAAATTGTGTACTTGATATTTTGAAATTACACTTCAAAAATAAAATTTTATACTTTATAATTCCATTCGGGGAAACAAAGATCATAAATTTGGATAACAATACATCAACTTATTATGACTAAATTGTAAAGATGAATGTTTCAAAAAAAACTAGGCTTTAGAATTGGATTTCATTAATTTAATGATAAAATATAGACTAGGAAGATAAATTTGACTATCAAGTTATAATGGAGTGTGATAGAGGACATGATCAATAGAAATTTAGCCATCAAAGAACCGTAAATCTATGATCAGTTCAAATACAATTGAATTCAATGAAAGAAGTTAAAATGAATAAAATTTTCTCTCAAATCTATTTCTCCTATAATTGAGGTATTATTTTACTCTCTAGATAAATGACAAAAAAATAAACATACTTTTTTCTATTAATGCTAGAATCATAATATGATAATTTGGTTGTTCATCAATCTATCTATACTTTATTTCACAAATCTAGTGGTGGATATTAAATATGAATTTTTATGTGAGGATCACTTTTACCAAAAGAGCAATAAATCATTAAATTTTCTTTTATATATTGACAAAAATAAAAATGGTTAAAACATGTTACAAATATGATAAATCATAATTGATGAAAATTTAAACTTACTCCCTTCCATAAGTAGTTAAATTTAGAATCATTCAAAATAAATTTTTCAAAAATCATGTCCCAAACATTTAGAAGGATGGTAAAAAAATTTCATAAATCAACATATATAATATTATTTTAAATAATGATTCTCTTATTTTCAAATACCAAATATATGAATATATTAATCATAATTAACCCTTTATGAAACATTAATGCTTCCAATAGTAAAATATCAGGTTGTTGAATATATTCCATAAATAAAAAATAATATAACATAAACTGTTAGATCACTAAGAACATTCTTGGTCACCAATACTATACCTAAACATCTACTTATTATTACATGAAAATAAAGAGCATATTCATGTTTATATTCCTTTAATAATGTTTTTTTAATATCAATAATCCACTAAATCACACTTCTTTGTATCATTCAACACACTTTCAAAACCTAAATGTAAATTTACTATAGTAAACATCATATATATTTCATAATTCATTCAAAAAAATGTAATTGATTATTATACTCTGATAAAATAATTATTGAATCCATACACAAGAACATTAAGAATCCGGATTCATCATTAGTAGTAAAGTAAAATTGGCTTTGATCACTTAATATTATCTAGTGTACAATCCCTTTTTCTCATAGGTAATTATTTTTCATATTTCCTCATACCCTTACTGTAGACACATTGAATATTATATATTTATTTCATTTCCATGAAAATTTGGAGAACGATGTCCTTTTTCTCCAAACATGATGTAAAATCCATTTCCATTTATGTAATTATTTGGCGGTTTCCTACCAAAATTATCACATGTGGGGATATACATCTTTCCCTTCATCCCATTATCCATATTTTTCCATTACTTTCTCTTTTTCACTGTCATCCTTTCTATTTAATAGAACATTGATAGTTATTTCTCTTTCATTATATCACATGATATTATATCCCCATATGATGAAAATGTTTCATAGATTAGTTCCCTTTGAGGAAATGTAATATATCTATCAAGGAAACATTAAATAATTCTCCTTCGGTTCCATATGTTGTTCTAAGAAATCCTTATTAACTGTGTTTTTTAATTATTTAGACATATTCACCTCTTAATTTTGTTTTAGACACAATAATTGTCTCTTCATAACTTTTTTCACTTCATAATTCAAATATTATTGATAAAAATTTCCTTAAAATAATTACATTCCATATTTAATATTTCATCGTCCTCCTTAGTTTTTCGATTCAGTGTCTACCATTGTTTCACATATCCAAATAGATGATAAAATTCGATGAAAAAATCACAATTTCATTATTATTATCAACTAAAATGGATAATATGAATCAATTATATTTTTATATTCATGTTTTTCAATTTATATAAACAATAATTTTAGTTCATTATATAAATTGAACTTCATTTCTCATCATAAGTGCTATTAGTTATTAAAGTGTGTAAAATTGTGAAAAAATTATAATATTCTTGTCGAATTCATTATTTTTAATATTTGAATCCGATATTTTTTCATATGATTCATAAATATTGGTAGAATATTATATATTTTGGGATAAATAGATGAAACATAATGGGTGATGGACATTTTGGAAATGAATCCATAAATTTATAGATAAAGGATAATGGGCCTTAGGCCAATAGAATAAATGAGGAGCCCAAAATTAAATCCCACCAAAGCTAAAATATTATATATATATATATATATATATAATTATGGTGATAAATTAGTTCAATTTTTTATAGATCCAATTATTATGTTTTCCAGAAGTTAGAGCGATCTCATGTTGAGGATTAAATCATGGATCAGATTTGAAGGGCCATAAATTTCTTCATAACATTCATAAGGAATATCCAATTGGAATAAAAATTATAAATAAATTTTAGTATATGTGGTGATCATATTTTTATTATACGGCCTCTTTTTTCATCCATATTCAACGTCAAATTAATTGGTCCAAAAGTGAGATAAATCACGCACTTTTTGTGATGAACATTTTAATATCAGATTCCCTTTAACTTCTCTCGAACCATTTACTATCCGAATTTATGGCGATGGAATTTATAGACATGATATCAACCCTATGACCCAAAATTACCTATTTAATGATATTGTGTTCATGTTACATTGATGCATGTTTTATTATTTTAATTACAATTTCATGCTTTCATTATGTAATCCCAATATTAATATTTCTCATGTATTTTTTTCTATATGAATTTCCTTATTAATAAATATTATTCTTCTTATAATTTTTCATTTTATATTTCCTTTTTCTTACCACATTGATAATTTTGAATCAATTTTCTATTTATTCACCATAAAATATATTAAATTCTTCACACAATGGTGGGGTTCTTTTTTCATTGTTATTCATTTCCTAAATTCCATCTATATTATTTTACTTACACCTTCTATTGAGAGCTATAAGTCAATGTATGGATAATAAATTTGTGGTTTGATTATTGGGAGTTTCTTCCATGTAGATTGGATGTTATTTTTTTCTTTAATTTTTTAATCAATTCTTAATTTTATGATTTTCATTCGATGATTTATTTTCATATTTGTTTTCACCGACATTATAGATGATAAATTTTGATTGCAAGTACAATCCAGTTACAATGATAGATCATGAAAGTGATCCTCTAAGTGAATTGGTGATTAGTATTGTAATTTTTATGAATTAAAATGGATAAGGATATTTTTTACAAATCACACAGAGTGGATACCTCGTGAACTAGTGAACAGTGAATTCATAAAACAATAATTGCATACATTCTATCCCTAACAAAAACCTAGGACTAACCCATATTGTTAAATTATTTACATTAATATAATTAGTTGTTTAATTCATATGTTAAAACCATTATCTTAAAAAAAATTATTCAAAAATCCAAATTACAATCAATCCATAAGATGGCCACTCTTTACCCAAACCCTACAATTTCATTGAGTGTATAAAGGTTACTTCTTTGGTCCTTGTGGATTTGAGCCCTATTTATAACATAATGGGTTCATCTTCAAGTAGGATAAATTTTTGAAACTCCAATTTTTTACGTTATTATCGAGGACCCAAGAATGTATTTTTATACACTCGCAACATTTTCTCACCCAATGTTCTCTATTCTCAAACTCGTATCTCTTATCTTTTACCCTTTCTTTATTTTGTCCTAGAAACCTTAAGTAAAAAATCTAGTCTACACCAATGGTGTATAATAAAAAATATCCAATCATAAATAGTATTTGTCATCAAATGGGATATAAAAATTGGGAATTGCGTCACATAAAGAATTTCATTGATCAAATCAGGAATGATTACCCCACACCATGTGAGATGTACAATCAATGGTATGATGAATGTTTAACTGAAATATTATTAAACCTCTCAAGGATGGTTGATGAGATCAATATTAAGCAATTTTATTATGAATATACCCCTCTCCAGTATAATACCAAAAAATTATTTAAAAATTTTGTAACCAAATGGAAAAAATTAATTCAAAAGATTCATCATGGAGATACGAACTACAGGTAATTGAAACAATTATGGACCACATTCCTACTCAGACTATGCCATCCTCAATATTGATATAATAAATATATAACAAAAAACCCAAATTATTTTACTTAGCAAACAATATTAGAAACTGATATATTTTAATAGGATCAATGAAATATTGAAGGGTATTTAAATAAGGGGGAAATTGTTTTTTTATACCCAAAAGAGGACAACTTGACATCATATAGTGAGTTTTCAATATATAACTCTATTGATGATTTTTCGAAAACATTAATAACTAAATAAATAAGAGGAATCACAAATATAGAATACATACACATTCCTAAAATTGATCTATCCAATTTGGTATTTAAAACTTCTGTTAATAAGGAACCAATTATTTAAAAAAAATTAGTAAAGAAATTTTTCTAGATTCAAATTTATATTCTTCTTTAATAAATATCAATGAACCTAAATTCCAAATTATTATCCTTCTTTACCCACTAATTAATCCCTTTACAGGTGATAAAAACTAACATAAGGCCATCAATAATTCTTATGTTGAAAAAAATAATGTAGGAATGATCATTGATACCTTAGAAAAACTATAAATGCCACTCGATCAACAATTTCTGATATTACATGGAATTTCCTCAGGTTTTAGAACAAATAATTGTATGTGACATAATTTTAAACAAAAAATATATATAAATTTATTAGAAGTGGGAAAAATATTTATCCCTTAAAATATTTAATGATGATATTGTTTATGTTGGGGGGTCCAAGACGATGTAATGACTTTTTTCTATGCTCTTTCAATGACGCAGCCCGGATTCAACTTTTTTACAATTTTTTTTTATTATTTTTTCCTAAGGGAACCACCCTGGGGTGTCAAGTGTGATCTAATGTCTCATTTTTTAAGATAATTATCTGCTAAATGAAAATAGTATTTCAAAATTAATACCATATTTTTAAATATCATACCCACCCGATAATCACCTGCAGGGTGTTGACATGTGATGTGAAGCCAAAGTATTCAATTTTCTTTATGGGACATCAACTTCAAAAAAGGTTGTTTTGTTTCATGATTCAATTTGAAATAAAGTCTACCATATTTTTTTATATTACTAATATATCTCTTCTATTTTATTTAAGCATTTAGGGTAATATCATTATAAGTTTGGGGGATTAGAAATATGGGGTTTTAGAGAAAAAATACTACTTGACTAAAATTATATTGAATAAAAAAATCATTATCCTTTCATCCATTAATGTAAATTTTGAAACATTAAAACTGAATGTCAAATGATTTTTAATTCCATGATTATGATTTTAATGCATGTTTATATTAAATAGAATATTTTTTGGCAAGCGTGGATATTCGATGTGATTTCTCAACATTTTCATTTTCATACCTATAATAAACATT
The DNA here is from genome assembly GCA_963277665.1 of Viscum album. Lineage (NCBI taxonomy): Eukaryota > Viridiplantae > Streptophyta > Magnoliopsida > Santalales > Viscaceae > Viscum > Viscum album. The sequence goes on from OY728128.1 coordinate 477,712,803, forward strand.
ACACCATGAACATATATTAAATTTTGGGTGTAGGTTTGTGTTAAGGGTTCCCTTTCATTAGAATATAGTGTTTTTGGATACATATATTTAAATTTTAGTTTGAAAAAAACATCATACATATATGTTTTGTCCAAATGTGTCTTATTCAAAACATGGGGGATATGACTCCATGGTTTTCTATCCGTAGTTTGGTTTAAATCTCTAACATAGTGCATGGAATTTTAAAAAATTGTGTTTTTTTGAACTTGGGGATTGTGAATCCATTGTTGTATTGCCAAGAGTATGTATTTTCATCTATACTATGGTTACATATAAAAAAAATACCTAAAAACCAACAGAAGGGGAAGAAATTTTGATACTCATATTATGGGTTAATTTAATTACCACCTAATACATCTTTTTTCACATGAATAAGAAAATTGGCCCCATAACTTTTTGTGATGAAAAACACATCATCATTCAAAATCAAAATGAGAGAAAATGTGACTATAAATTTTAACAAAGGAATGAGATTTACATTAGGATATTCTTATGAAAATATTTTCTATAGAATTATTTTGATAGGTTTCCGGATTTTTTAAAATGAATTCATTTGATGATAATTTTAAGTTAAAATATTTTTGCAAATGAGGATTCAATTTAAAAATTTTGGGATTCTTTTTTCTCGATAGTAGAAAAAACATGTTGGGGGTTTGATTAGCCACTAAGAGAGTCTAATATTCATTGATAATTTTTAATTTTAATGCGTTTCAATTCCCATAAACAACAATTTTAGAGAATTTTATAAATTGATCTTCATTTATCATTACATATGTGTTTAATATTTAGAGTGTGTAAAATTTAACCCAACTAGTAATCTTCTTATGGAATTTATTATTTAGATTATTTTAATTTTATAATTAGTAATATTTTTTATCTTTATTGATGATCATTTTTTCTATTAGAATAAATTGATGAATTCCAAGGGAAGATGGATTTTTTATTCAATGAATACAGAAACATATAGACAGATAAAAATGGCCCTTATGCCAATCAATTAAAATTGGATCCCTTAATTCATGCCAATGAATCTCAAATTTTGTTTTTATATGAAGAAAAATTTTCGAATAATTTCATTCGATTTTGACAATAGATAATTATTAATTTTTTAGGAGATCCATGGATCCCTAGATGAGGATATAATTAGGGTTCATATTTGGAGGCCCAAGTATTCAACCCACCAATTTCATCATAACATCCGTATTTAATATGGAATTGATCTAAAATGTATACATTAGTTATAGGACATATGGACTACTATTTTTCATATCAACTACCCCTACATAATTTTCTGTCTTCAATTTCAAATTCACATATGAAAAAGGAGTATTCATGAAATACATTTATGTGGTCAACACTGAAAACACAAATTTGCATGCATTTTGCACCCACCTTTTACTCTCTTAATTAACGGGAATGGAATTTAAGGATAGGGGAATAGAATATAGGACCCAAAATTACCAATTTATGGTGTTTTTTGTTAATTAATTTGGATTTATATTTTACCATAGTAGGTGGTTTTTTTCATGATTTCATTTCAAATCAAAAATCCCCCTCTTTCTGCCCAATTCTAATCTCTCTCTTCACTTATATTTTGACACCAAGTGCAATGTCATTATATGTTGGGGGAGTGAAAATCTGGGATTTTGGAAAAAATGGTATTTTATGATAAAAATTCAATTAAATGAAAAAAAATCAATTTCACTATCCATTCATGATTTACTTTACATTCTAAAACAAGAAAAATGAATGAATTTTTTTTTAATTCCTTGATTGTTTTAGAATGTGCATTTGTGAGTTGTTTTTATTGTCTTCATTATCATCCTCTTTATAAAAATTACACAATTATCATCTATTGAATTTTGGGTGTTTGTTTGAGTTCATGGGTTACATTCATCATAACATAGGTTTGGGGGCTACATTCATTTTAATTTGAGTTTCTGTAAAATAAATTGAATAGAACACCACATAGAGTTAAATTTTTTCCAAATGCATGGAATTTGGAACATAGGGATTATGAATCCATTGGTTTCTATCACAAATTTAGCATTAATATCTCTATTTTAATTCATGGAATTGAAAACTTAAATGGCATTCAGTAAAAGGGGATTGTGAATACATAGTTTTCTTTCCCAAGGCTTTTCTTTTAATCTCTATTGTGGTTAAAAACTAAAAAAACCAAAAATACCAAAAAACTAAAAAACTAAAAAAATAGAGAGGGAAAAATTTGATAACTATCTTACAGTTTAATATTATTTCCATTTAGAACATCCCTATTTCCCCTTGAAGCAAAATATGGGCCCCATGTCTTTTGATATTCACACCACATCATCAGGCTTAATTAAAATGGATGAAATGTAATGATGAATTTGAACAATGAAATGAGCATGGGATGGGAATAAAATAGTGAACCAAACATTTGATAATTTATTCTTAGACGATCATTATTTTTTGGAATAACATTATATTATGAGCATTCTATGAGAAAATATTTCTGAAAATTGGAATTCAATTTCATGTTGTTTAGATACATTTTTCTAAGTACAAGTAACATTCATGTAGATGTGTTATTAGAAACTATATGTCACGACCCGTCCCCCAGGGCCCGTTCCTTGACTATCCCAATCTGGCCTTCCATAGGACTGGGGTTTGTGACTAGCACCAAAAATGTGCATCTCTCTAACAGGAATGAATTTCATTTAAAGCTGTACAAACACATAATTAATGAACCAAACAACAAGAAACCCTGAAGTAAACTATTGTTGTAAAAAGTGTTATAAAATTAATGGGTTGAGATAACAAGCCTAACTGAATAGTATAAGTACAACTGAAAATAGAAAATAGCTCCTAGATCATCCACTGAGGATCCTACATGAAGGGTAGGTATAGGTTGTCTCCACAACACTCCACATCATCCTATCATCTCTGTGTACTGCCTTGTCCTGGCTCCCTCATGTCTTGGCCTAGCTGGTCATCATCTTCACAAGACACAACAAGGTGCAGACAATGCTCGTGCATAGGTGAGTATAAGAATGCCCAAAAAGGGACCCTGAGATCCCCCAAATGTCTCTCATTGTTCCACAAAGAAGAAAACCATAAGATATACCTCAAATGTAATATCACAACCATGATCTAAATCAAGAATCAAAATGAAAAATAGACAGCTCCCACCAGGTATACAACTTAGAGATTAGGAATATTTATGAATAGTCATAAGTTATATCATCTTATTCCATTTGGATGTTCCACAACTAATCCACAAAGAAGTTGTTCTTTTACCGATCCACTCTTGGACAAAAGTCGTTGTTCCATGATGGGCCAATGTAAGTTAGGTCCTGAATGGGTCACGATACTATTGATCCACACAGGGTCGTTAGAATACTGATCGACACAAGGTCACTAGAATGCGGATCCACACAGGGTTGTTGTAATGCTGATCCACATAAGGTCGTTGAAAGACTGATCCACACATGGTCTCTCGATACTGATCTACACGGGTTGCTTTTTTATGATCCTCGATGGGCCATTTTGAAAAAGTTCATCATTGAGTAGCTATGATGGTGATCCACACAGGGTTTCTATGATTCTGATCTGCACTGGGTCGCTACTTCCAAGACAACCGGTCACCGGATTCCCATTCATAACATTCTTTTTTATGGGGGAACCGCTCCTCAATCCTTCGATTATATTTCAACCAGTATGATGTCTCAAAAAAATCATACCCAAGTGACTAATCCATCATTGGGATCCCAATGTGAAAGATGGTGTGTCGATCGAACGCCTAGTCTGTGAGATATGAGCACTGTTGTAAAAAGGCCTCAGTAGGATTCAAGTCTGATCCAACCCAAGTTAAATGTAAAACTCCGTCAAAACCTCACAAAGTGTATCTCCATTGGACTTCCTGGCCACGAGGGTCCTCATTCCACAGACGGTGTGTCGATTGGATGCCTGGTCTATTTGTTACTTCCCTTTACATGAAACAAGGGTGACCGCACCTCGGTCCGGCCCGACATGGTCGGGCCAACTAGAATATGCCAAATGGAACGCTTCTAAAATGGGTCCCCAACACCACATACGGTGTGTTAAATAGACACATGGTTTTTCCGTTATATTCATTTATTTAATCGGGGGCTGGTTTGGTTTGCTACTAGTCTGACTTGGTTTGACCGACCCGATGCAACGGGACCCGATGTATACCATACCCTACCCAGGATAGGCCTGTTAAGGGATGGCCCAGTTCACTAGTTTTTGTAGGTAAGGTATGACCCAATGGTTTATGGTCCCAGGCCACAGTTGTCCTGGACCACCAGGTGGGGGGTGCACAGCCCAGTCACGCTGGCCTGCAGGTCCGACCTACAGGTGGGTCCGGCCCACGTGTAGCCTGGTCCACTAGAAGGCGGACTATTTTCACCCAATGGACTTATGTTTTTGAAGCCATTTTGTGTAGCATATGGGGTGTTGCCCCCAACGGGTTCAATGATTGGACTTTTGGATGACTGCCTTCCTCCAACGCGGCATGGCGCGGGGCCACGGCTCCCTCCTCCTGTTGCGGCCCACTGGACACGATTGTTGTCGCTGTCGGCACTTGTGGCCATCACCATTGTCTCACACGACAGGCTTGGATAGCCTCCTGAGAACGTTGCGGTGCGTGATGGCACGCCGCATTCCACCGCCCAAGGCAGGACACCGTGGGACTCATCCAACCACTATCAGCCGCCGCTGACACGGTGCACTAGCAATTTCTTCCACAGGCCACCAAATATGCTTCGGCGGTCTATTTTTTATTCCTTCAATTCCTATAAGACTATATGGTCACCTTTTCTGCTGAGTGTTTGCTGGTTGCATTGTTCCGCTCCGTTTGTTAAACCATTCTAGAATAAAAATACAAATTCTTTAGAAGTGGAGGGTCCTATCCTAGTTCGTTTAGCCCATACCCCCAGTTCTAGGATTTCATAAATTGGTAACCAATTTATCTCATAAAGATGAACATTAATAAAATCCACTACAAATATTAGATTTCCTCTAACGATGATCTATAGAACCATCATCATCTTTTTCATCAGTTCGTGATTCGATGGCGCTCATCACTACTCACTTTTACTAGTCTCTTCCTCCAAGTGGTTGGGGCTATGGTACGTTTCCAGAGCATTTTCACTAGATGAAGTCAGGCCAACACCCCTCCCCGAGCTCCATATAAATACAATGGGGTAGAGGTGGTTAACATTCTGAGGAATTTATGAGGTTCATTTAATTAATGAACCTCCCAAATTACAACTGTATGGTTACAAAAAAGGAGGAGTCAAGCCAATTAATGGCTTGGCATGTTTTCGGTCCAACCACCACCTGTTAACATCTAGAGAAAAAGAAAATAAATAAAATAACATAAATAGTTATTTTATAAATCTTTAAAAATACAGCAAAATTAAATTTTTCACCCAACCTACTATGTTCAATGTGAAGCATCCCATAAGAGAATCCTGGTACTATGGATTCCACGGTGCCCTTAGATTTTTAATCTGAGCACTGGTTCTAATGATATAAAATTCTGCTTGCATGTTTACTAAACGTACCTGTAAAAATGTTCAGAAATTTATTCAGGGCACATAAGGCCCTAGAATCACACGCCATCAATTTTCCAAGACATGTAATAATCCCAAAAAAATTTAATAAAAATATTTGGAATTTCTGTGTCTATACATTCTCCCCACATTAGGGATTTTTTTCCTAGAAAGAAACAACAAATCTAGGGAAACAACTGGGTGTAATGAAAACAAATAAGGGCCTCCATCTCACATGTGATCTCTTGGGGGTTCTCATGCTGCCCGGGAAAGCACACCAGAGGGATCGATCATCCATGAAGGACCCGCTTCTGTCGATCCTCAATCTCACATGTTACCTCTGTAAATTTCACCCCATCATCAATGTCTATCTCGCCTCAATCAATAATGTGTGGTGGATAATGCACGTACTTCCTTAGTTGCGACACGTATAAAATATAATGCACCCGATGCACCTATGCGGGAAGAGCTAGGCGATACGCAACCTCACTAACTCTACTGAGTATATGAAAGGGTATGATGAACCTCAGAGATTTCATTCCACCCCAGACAATTCTTCATAAACCATGTTGAGGTGTGACCCATAAGAATTCATGGCATCCCTACTCTAACTCCAATGGTAATTGTCTCTTATCGGCATAAGACTTACACCAGATCTGTGTAGTCTTCATCCGCTCTTGGGTGATCTGAACCTTCTCAGTGGTAGCCTGTACCAACTCTGGACCCATAAGTGCTAACCCCTGGTTATTTCCCACATAGAGGTGATATGCAGGGTCAATCATAAAGGGCCTCAAACGATTCCATACCTATAGTGGAGGGATAGATTTTTTTGTAGAAAAAATCCACCAGGATAAGTGATCCTCACAACTGTGGACAAAATCAAGGGCACAAGCACGAAACATTTCCTCCAGTGGCTGAATGGTCTACCCCGTCTATCCATTCATCTGAGGATAAAAGGTGGTTCTCAAACATAGATGAGTCTCGAATGCCTCCTGTAATCCCTTCCACAACAAGGATGTAAAACTTGTGTCACAGTCGGAGATGATCATTGTCATCAACCCATTAATTCATTCAATCTCTTGTATATAGAGGCATCCCAATCCCTCTACTGATCCCTACTCTCTGATGGGTTTGAAGTGGGTTGACATGGTCATTCGGTCTATAATTACCCCGTTGGAATCATGGACCCTAGATGTATGTGGTATCCTTGTAATTAAATCCATGGAAATACAATCCCACTTCTACTGTAGTGCCTCTAATGGCTGCACTAATCTTACTGGAACCTAATGCTCGACCTTCAATTGCTAACAATTGAGGCATCGTGAAACAAACTATAGCACTACTTTCTTTATCCCTGGCCACCAGTGCTGACACTGGAGGTCCTGGTACATTTTCGCCGCACAAGTATGTACCATCAGTGGGGACATATGGAACTCCCCCAACACCTCCTCTCGTAGCACCGCGATTACCATAGTGCGTCTTCTAAAGAGGATGAAGTGGTCCCCACCATTAGAAAATCTATCGGGTCGCTGTCTTGTGGATATCTGAGCACATCGAGTCTCACAGTCAATGTCCCCAAGCTGGCCCTCTCAAACTTTCCTAGGAAGTTGGAGAGTGATAGTCATAGACTGGAGGTAAGCTTCTCCATCTCTATCCACACAAGATATCTACAATGCGGCTTGCTGCTCTATTCCGTTACTCAGGAATTGTAGACCAGACCTCCTGTTGAGTGCATTTGTTTCTACATTTTTCTTCCCATGAGTGTTGACTATCTCAAATTCATAGTCCTGGAGAAACTCTAGCCAACGTCGTTGTCTGATGTTATGATCCTTTTGTGAGAAGATATACCTAAGACATTTGTGATCAGAGTAAATAGTAAACCATTCACCGATCATGTAGTGTCGCCACATCATCATAGAGAAGACTACTTCTGCTAACTCCATGTAATGGGTTGCATAGTTCTGCTCATTTGGACTCACCTATCTTGAACCATAAATGATCACCGCTCTCTGTTGCATTAGGACACATCCTTGTCTGGTCCCTGGCGTGTCACAATAGAATACATACCGAATGCCCTCTTCGGTTATCCTCGTGATAGGGGAACTTGTCAGTCTATCCCTCGGCTCTGAAAAAATCTATTGGTATCTCTCCGCCCACATGAAGGGTAGTCACTTCTTCATCAATAGTTTCCAGGGTGTTGTAACTCTAGAAAATCCATGTATGAATCTTCTATAGTACCTTGTCAACCCTATAAAACTCTGCACCTTGGTCATACTCTCAGGTTGATCCATTGAAATGACAAACTATATCATCTCGGGATCCACTTCAACTCCAACCTATGAGATATTATGTCCCAGAAAGTGGACCTCCCATATCTATAATTTTCACTTCAATAGCATACCATAAATCTGGTCCTCTCGGAGTGTATCTGGATCTATATGCAAATGAAAATCATGATCTTCCTTCGATGCCGAGTATATCATGATGTCATCAATTAAGGCTACTGAAATTCGATCAAGGTATGGATGAATGATTTTGTTCATGAGTCCCGTGAACACTTTAGGGGTGTTGGTCATGCCAAATTGCATAACCAAGAACTCATAGTGGCCATACCGACATCGGAAGGTCATCTTCTGTACATCATCATCTCATACCCTGAGCTGATGATATCCTGATCTGAGGTCTGTCTTCAGAAACCAACAATCTCTGTTTAGGTGATGAAAGATATCATCAATCCTCGGGAGCAGAATCATGTTCTTCACAATCACCTGTTTCAGGCCCATATAATCTACCCAAATCCACAAACTCCCAACTACCTTCATGGCAATCAAAATCATTGATGTCCATGGAGAAACACTGGACCTTATGATCCCCTTACTTTAATAGTCCATTGCCCTTACCTGTAACTCACAATGCTCTGCGAGAGCCATCTGATATGATGGTGCAGACATCGTTGTTGTCCCGGGGTACATGGTGATGTAGAAGTCCATCTCTGTGTGGGGAGTTAGTCGCAGAACATCATTAGGGAAGACATAGGCATGCTGGTCCACCACGAAAAGATTTCTCAGACTCTCAACATCAAATACTCCAAGGGTAAGTCTATAAAACTGATGTGTGATCACCTGCACCCTCCTCCAGGTAATTCTATCCTATGTGTCAAAGGTTCCCTTCTCACTAGTGGAGGAAAACCTAGTCTCATCCTCACGGACACACCACACTTTGTTCCTAATGTAGTCAATCTAATCCTGGACTATAGATAACCAATCAATACCCATGATGACGTTGTAAGGCCTCGAAAACACAACAAGAAGATCCCAGTCGAAGATCTCAACTCCTAGTGTAATCTCACACTTCCAACATGAGTGTGTAATCATCGAATCCTCTCCCATATGAATCTCTACCCATATGAATCAATCCAACGACTCCACTGGGATCTCTGAGCTCCGAACGAGAGCCATAGAAAAGAAAGAGGGACTGATACCTATGTATATAAGTACTGGAGATATGGATTAGTAGACACAGATCATAACATGAATCATATCTGGAGAACCGTGGTCATAGGCCTCAACTTCCTAGAGCTGAGCTTGTCCATGTCCTCATGCTCCCTGTGTTCGGGGTGAACACCTGGAGGTGGTGGTAGTAGAACCTCAAATTTCCACACCCCTCTTACTACACGACCTACTCCTCGGCCATATATACCTCTTTATGGACCTCCTCGCTCGAATATCTTCCACTACCTCGGCAGCCCCTCAACCATCTGCTTGTCGTCAGTGTGGTTGGTCATGCTGTCGCGATCCATGTGACCCTGGACGCCGCACGTGAAGCATAGTCTACTCCACGACTAGACTTCTCTACCTCGTGGATCTTGAACCTCTGACCCTACGTCTTGGGGTCGCCCACCAGAAGGTCTGGTTCACATGGACCTATGTGTCATCTGCCAACTACTAGCCGCATATGACTCTTCTATGTGTCGCCCGGTGGTGGGTTTCGTCGTCGATGTTTTCTCAGAAAGAAATAAATCAACCATGTGTTCTATCTAAAGCACTCCATCATGTGTTGGGATGCTAAGAGAGTCCATAGATGCTCTAATATCATGTCGGATTCCCTGAATTTAGGTCTGGGACCTGAATAAAGGGTACCACACCTTGTTGGTGCAGTAACGCGAGAGGTCGGTGAACCTCACCGAGTACTGGGCCACAGTCAGGCTGCCCTGCTGCAAGTGTAGCAGCACATATGTTCAAAGAGGGCGTAGAGTCGCGGGAAAGAACTCAGACCTGAAGAGGCCCCTAACATTTACCCAGCTGAGGGTCTCCTAGTCATGTATCTAGAGCATCAGGCATCACCAAATCCCTGTAATGTCCTGGAAAAGGCTAGCAGCTAGGATCCCCATCTGGTTGACTGGTGTCCAAAATAGCCAAAAAACTATATCCACAGCCTCCATCCAGTCGTCAACTGCCTACAAATCAATCTCGCCTCAGAACCAAATAGGCCTCTTCCACTGAAACTCATGCAATATGCTCAGTTAGCGTGCACCATCTGCTGGTGGGGCTGGTGGAAATGGATTCCCAACAGGAAGTGGTGCTACTGGTACACCACTAGACAGTTCTAACAATGTGTGATGGCCCTACACCGAAGCCTCATCTCTCGGTGGGCTGTCCTTGCGTACTCTCTTGGAAATCCTGTCTGGGTATCTATGAGGTGTCATCCTAAAAGGAAACAGGTGCGACATGATCTATAAATTATACCTGGTGAGCTGACTTGAAAGAGATTAAAAGTAAAACATTCCCAAAACACATGAAATCATCATTTTCATGAACCTAGTCAGAAATCGGAATTTTAGGGTCTTGGTGTATGGATATGTTGGCCACTGCACCAACATTGGACTCCCTGAACTAAAAACCACACTCAAAACACTTAACAATATTGCCCGATTTAAAAGATCAGATCCATAGTTCTTCGATAGAACCGACTCCTCTTATAAAAATTTTTCATGACCCGTCCCCCGGGGCCTGGGCTGTGGCTAACCCAAGCATGACTTCAATATTCTAGGGGTTGGTGACTATAACGGAAAAGGCATATCCCTAGAAAATGAAGGAATTTACTTTAAACCTATACAAACACACAATCCCATAACACAACAAGAAGCAACCACAATGTAAACTGCTATATAAAATTTGTACTGTAATTTAAGGGGGAGGAAGACAAGACCAACAAAATAGTATAATTACAAATGAATGGAGAAAATATCTATTAGATCATACACCAAGGATCCAACCAGATGGGTAGGTATAGATCATTTCCACAGCATTCCACGTCAGCCTATCTCCTTTGTGTACCACCAAGTCCTATCTCCCTCAAGTATAAGCTCAGTTGCTCATCATCATCACAAGACCCAAAAAGGTGCGGGGGAGCCCGTGCTAGGTCAGTATAACAATACAAAGTAGGGGACCCTGAGACCCCCCGATGGTCTCTCAGTGTTCCACAAAGGAAAATTTCACTAGATATATCTCAGAGGTAATTTCAAAAGCATTATATAAATCATCAAGCACAAATAAAATGAAATAGATCACACCAGGCATAAAACTAAAAGAACAAGAATATAGATGATTCATCTTGAGATATATCATCTTATGCCATTTGGAAGTTCCACAACTAATCCACACAGAAGTTGTTCTATTACCAATCCACTCTTGGAAAAAATTTGATGTTCCGTGATGGGACCCATTAATGTGGGTCCACATTGGGTCATGATAATACTGATACACATAGTGTCACTAGAATGCTAATCCACACAGGGTTTCTAGAATGTTGATCCACATAGGGTCACTGGAATGCTAGTCCACATAGGGTCGTTGGAAGGATGATCCACATAGTGTCTCTCGATATTGATCCACACTGGGTCACTAGTTGCTGATCCCGAATGGAATGCTCTGAAATTTGTCCACATAGGGTTGCTACAATTATGATCTACACTGGATCTCTATTATACTGATCCACATATGGTCTCTACTTCCAAGATAGTTGGTCACATGATTCCCACTCATAGTACGCTTGTTTCTAGTAGAACCGCTCCTCAAGCATTCAGTCATATTTCAACTGGTACGAAGCCCTCAAAAATTATACCAATGGTACTGCCCCATCTTAGGGGTCTCGACGTGATAGACAGCGCGTCGATCAGACACCCGATTTGTAAGATATTATCATTTGGTAAAATTGACCATGTTGAATTCAAATATGATCCATCCCAGGTTGCACATAAAACTCTATCAAAACTAAATCAGAGTTTCTCTAATGGACTACCCTGTCACAAGGGTCCTTATTCCAAAGACGGCATATCGATGGGATGCTCGGTCTGTTATTTACATCCCTTTCCATGAAACGAGTGTGATCACACCTCGATCCAACCCAGCATGGTGGACCCACCAGAATATGACAAATGGAACATTTCCCAAAAGGGGTACCAATCCCATAGAGAGCATGCCAAATGGACACCTGGTTCATTAGTTATAGGAGTTTATAAATTCAGGGTCTGGTTGGTTATGGGGTCGGTTGGACTCGGTCTTACCAGCCCGACGCAATGGGTCATGGGGTATACCAGACCCCACAGGTACTATTCGATAATGTTCGGCCCAATACACTATGTCCAGCCTCTCAGGGTCATCCCATTGTTTCAGGGGCTTGGGCTACAGTTGGCTCGGCCCTCCTGGTGGGGCTCGTCTCACCCATGTTGGCCCACTAGGCCGCGTTTCCGGCCTGCTCGGTCAGCCCGCTTCTCGCCCGGTCTTCCAAAAGCAGGATCGTTTTCTCTCGCTGGCCCTTCAGTTGCGGGGACATTTTATCGAGCCGGTGGGGGGATTCCCCACCAGGTTCAGTGGTCGACTATTTGGTCGACCGACATCAGCCAACATGATGTGGTGCAATGTGGGTTTGGGTCACCCTACTTCTACCACAGCCTGCTGGCCGTGGTTGCGGCCCCCATCGGCACCGCCCTTGGCTATTGTGGCACGCGATGTTGTGTTTATTTCCACTTCCCACAGCCGGTCGTTGCGGGTCTTCTGCAGCCATCACCGGCCGCCGCCGACATGGCGCACCGGCTGTTTCTTCTGCATTCCACCGGAAGTACTCTAGTGGTTCAATTTTTATAGCATCAATGCCAACGAGGCACTTGGGTCACCGTCGATGTTGTGTGTTCACCCATTTTATCCTTCCTCTTCGTTTCGTACATCGCCTTAGATTAACTAGAAAAATACCATAGAAGCGAAGAGTACATGCCTTGTTCATTTTGCATGCACCCTCCACATTAGGATTTCATCATGTGGTAAACAATTAATCTCATGATGATAAAATTTACAAAAATATCCTTACCTGGAATAGATGTCCGCTGACGATAATCGATAGGACCTCCTTCGTCGTTTTCATTGGTTCATGATTCAGTGGCCCTCGTCACCGCTCGCTAAAACAAATCTTGTCATCTAATTGGTCAGTGTCGTGATAGTTTTCTATATCTTCGTTGCTTGGTGAATCCGAGCCAACACCCCTCCTCAAGATCCATATAAATATGATGAGGGAGAGGTGGTTGATGTTTCGATAAATTTATGAAGATCATTTAATTAATAAACCTTCCAAAATAAAATGGTATGGTTACCAACAACAATGAGTTAATCCAATTAATGGATGTACATTTCTTCACTCCTGCCACCACCACTTATCCACTGGAGAAAAAGAAAATGAATAAAATATCAAAACATATTATTTTATTGATCTTTAAAAAGTCCACAAAATTAACTTTTTCACTAGACCTATTGTGGTCAAAGTGACATCTCCCATAAGCAATTCTTGGCCCTGCAGATTCAACTCGGCCCTCATATTTTTAATCTGAGCACTAGTTCAAATGATAGAAAATGTTGCCTGCACGTTTACCAAACATACATAAAAAAAGTTTAGAAACTCATTCCGGGCACACTGGGTCTTAGAATCACGCGCCATTAATTTTTGCTGGGCGGTAATAACCCCAAATAATTTTTAAAAAAATATATATGGAATATCTAGGTCTTTACACTATATTAGGATAATATGAATTTATTAAATTTTAATATTCATGCCTTTTGATATCCAAAAAAATTAATTTTACTTCATTTTTAAATTGAACATCATTTCTCAACACATGTGCCATTCAAGTTCAGAGTGTGTAAAATGGGGCCCGGTTAATCGTCTTCTTATGGATTTCATTGTTTTTATTATTTTAATTTTATATATTCAGATATAATTTATATATTTTTATGGAACCTTTTATTAAAAAAATGGATGAATCAAAACTGAAGATGGACACATTTGTAAATGAATGAAGAAATTTTGGGACAAATCATAATGGTCCTTAGGCCCATCTAGTAAATGTGGAGGCCAAAATTCAAGACCAATGAAGATCATGTTTCATATATAGATATATAAAATTAATGTATCACTTCATTCAATTTTTCCCATATCTAATTCATATGTTTTCAATGATATCTTGGGGGCCCAATTTGAGTATTAAATTTTGGGCCATATTTGAGGGCCCATTAAATCATCCCTCCAACTTAATCATAGCATATGTATGGAGTATCCAATGGGGATAATATTTATAAATATCTTATAGGACATATGTAGGGTCATATATCATTTATGTAAACCCATAATATTCTTCCATCTTCAGTGTCAAATTTTTACATCTGAAAGGAAGATGAATCTCTTTGTATTTGTGTGGTCAACATTGAAAATTAAAAGTTCCATAGATTTCTCACCTAACATTTACTATCCTAATTAATAGGGAAATAATTTATTGATAGGGCTTGAACTTAGGAAAAAAAATCAAAATTTATTAATTTTCTGTTTGAGGTATTTTAATTCCTATTTTATTATATCAATTTTAATTTCAAGATTTCATTTTGAAATCACATCTTAAATTTTTCTAATGCATGTTTTTCATTCACTTTAAGTTCACAATAAAAGATCTTCTTCATAGTTTTCAATTCACATTTATTATTTATAACCACATTTATACCATTGAATAAATTTTTAATCCATTCATACCGATAATTTTTTAATTCCTCACACAAAGATAGAGTGTTTGTTTTATATATGTTTTTCATCTATTTATTTATTCATTTATAAGTAGACTTACCCCATATATTGAGATCCTTGCATCAATTATATGAAAAATCTTTTATGGTTTTCTTTTGGGGAGTTTCTCAGTAATGGATAGGATGTGATTTTAAGTTCATTAATATTTAAATCAATTCATTATTTTATGTTTTCCATTCAATGTATTATTAAATTTCTTGGTCATCACGAACTTTCATGTCTACTTATTTTTAGTTCTTGTAAGATCCAATTCCTTATAGTGATCATGAAAGTGATCCTCTATGTTCATTTATGATTATAATTCATATTTTTATTGGATTAAATCACATAATTATATTATAAAATTATCTCATTTATTGGACTCCTATTAATATAGTGAATGGAAATTTCATATAAAATTAATTACATTCATTATAACCATAATAAAAACCATTGATAAATCCATATTTTTTAATTTTTTATATCAAAAGCTTTAAGTTATTCATTCAAAATTTAAACCATTATCTAAATAACATTGGTATTGTAGTATCCCAATTGTAATCAACACATATGTTTTTCACACCATTGCCATGCCCACCTACATCTTTGTGTTTCTAATGGTTTCATCTCATGTCCTAGAGGTTTTGAACCCTATAATTACAACAATGACCACTTTTACCAGTATGTTAAATTTGGGTTTCCCAAAAATACTTCCCAATTTGAGAAATATATTTTCTAAGGAACTTATCTGTTTCATAGATAAATATTTAACTTTTTTCCAATAAAATATTGAGATTTTTGTCACACAAAAAGGTCTTGAAATGATACACCAAATTGTAGATTATAAGGATTCTCTGTATGGGATAGGATATTGCTCATAACATGTGTCAGTTATCCCAATATAGTTATAATTTTATCATCTCTACCTAGAGATCCATTTCTAGAATCATTATATTCCATAGGAGGAAAATATCTACATAGAATATGTGTATTAATATAGTTTCCATTTCTTCTACACGGAACCATTTCTAGAAAATGGAATATATTAGATTATATCATAACATTATGAAACATAATGTATAATCTCATTACTTGGGAATAACATAATTGTAAATTTAAAATGTATTTATAACTACTCTCAAAAACATAATATTGGTTTTTAGGGAATATCTCAAAATTCTGTCATAAGGTTGAATCTCTTTAATATATTTTTTCCTAAATCCATATTTCATGGTTTCTATAATCATGCTCTAATGCCAACAATAAAGACCCTAATATCATTATCCATGAGCTAGTTTTTTACCTTATTACATTGGAACTATGAACAAGAGAACACATCCCAATGTGTTTAATAGTTTATTAGATTTTGATAAATAGATAAAAACCAATGTTTTGAAATACTACATGGAAATAAATATTACATAGATACTTCTTCGTAAACAAACTTATTCTCCAAGATTATCTCTGTATGTCAATTATAATATACATCATGGAATCCTAGGAAAAAATAAAACATAAAATATGAGTACTCTCAGAGGAACCATGAGGGTAAGAAATACCGAGGAATATATCATAAATAAACATAAACAATAATGGAAGGTAAATAACTAAAAACACATGCAATTAAAAACATAAACATGACCATAATATTCCATGAAAAAACTAATCAAATAACATAATATAAATAATTACTTGAGAATTATACTTTATCATGGAGATTATACTAGTCAAACAATCTAATGGATTATCAACATCTAATATAATACCATGGTATTTCATAATGTGGGACATCTAGGACATATAATTTGGGACAAGACCAATATGTCAACCTTAATGGGTAAGGCCTCAGCCAGAACCCTGTCTAGGTTGTTTCCAAAGAACTATCAATGTATCAATGTGATATATTGTGTCCCTACCAATAGATACTAGGTCCAATAAATTCATCTAATTAATGGTTTCAAACATAATGAACAAATATATTCATATTGAAACTAGAATATGAAATGTGAATGATTCCCCCAATTAGTAAACATATTCTTAAACCAACTAGTAAAATATGAAGAATCGTATAAATATTTCACGTCAAAAGTCAAAATGATCATAAACAATTCAATAATATATGGTATATGATATCAAAAGTGATCGACCTCAGTTCCTAAAATGATCCAAGAAACAGTGTTGATATATATGAACATACTCTAAAAAATCATTTACAAATTCCTGGGTGAAGTACCACTATTACTTTGATGTGATTTTTTTAAAATTCCACACAATTAGAAAACAGAAAATATAAATGAAATTGACATTTTAAACATTTAAAGCATTATTCAAGGGAGTAATAAATTATTAATGTTTTAAAATACACTCATTCCATATAAATTAAAAAATCATTTACTTTAAAAAAAACATTTAATGGATTATTTTTATAAGCCTAAGTGGGTGTTAACCAAATGACTAGATTAGTTTTATTAGATATAAATTTTCATCAACCAGGTAGAAATGCTTCTTAAGATAATAAAAATTCATTGGAAACATTATCATACAATAACATAATAAATAGTGTATATTTTTAACCAAAATAATTAAAACTGGGCTAAAATTTCCTATTAACATAGTAAATAGGTGTACTATAAGCCCCATTAAATTAATAAACTCCAAATTAAACATTTAATACCATAATGATGAAAATATTCATGATATGATTTATCAACGGGATATATATGTACACCACAGAAAATGAATATGTGGTGAATAATGCATATACCAACGAAATAAAACTGAAATGAGAAAACCTAAAACTTATTTCCAAAAGTATTCTTTACATTCCTTTAATATCCATTATAATGAAAATAGATACATAAATAATTTAATTCAGAGATAATTAAATGTTTTTATTATTTATAATAATGTTATTAAATAAATTTAAAGATTTTTTGTGATTTATAAGATAAAATTCCAATATTCATGGGTGATCATTTCCTTAGTTTTCATGATATATACACTTTTACACATGTGTGAAAGATCATTTAAAATTGGAATAGTAATCAAGAACAAAAATACGATTCTAATAATAAACATAAATATGATTAAATGGTCTTATATATCATTTTTACAAAACAATATAGTGATTCATTACATAAAATTTTTTATAACCATTTAGATTATTAGGTAATTTTTTTGATCATCACACACAAGTTATGTTTCATTAATTAACATGATATATATGTACTAAATGTGGAATAAAAAATATTTCTAATAAAAAATTTACAATATGGTTTAACCATTATCATTTTTAATGACCATCATTGACTATAGATTTAGAAATAGAAAATTCACATCCACGAAGGTGGTGAGTCAACACCTCATAGAAGATGTTTTCATTTTTAGAACAGAAGGGGAGGATAAGTGAATTGATTGGGGATATTCCATTCACATAATAAAATAATATATATATATATATATATATATATATATATGATAATGGAATTATAATTTAGCATTAGATATGGGAGGTTAGGTAAGGAAAAAAAAATAATATAATTTGAAAGTGACGGAAGGTTTTACCTCTTGCATGTCGTCTCTATGAGAACCTCCTCAATGGATTTTGAAATGGTCTTTTGTTGGGACAATCAAGACTATAACGTGGAGAAGATTCGTGGAAGTGGAATTGGGTATAATATAAGAAACATCCAAAGCATAGATATAGTGAGGGGAATGAGTGATATTTATAATGGGAGGAGAGGGTTTTTTTACTATTTTATTCATTTATTTATTATTTTTCTTAAAGACAATCAATAGTGATGATTAAGGTCACTATGTACAGTAACTAGAGAATGTAAGTTAGAGATAGTAGAAAATTAAATATTTCATGACTCCAAAATGACTCCAAAATTCATTTATTTACTTATAATATAAAATAATGTATATTAACATATTTAGTTATTCAAAAAAGAATTAAACTATTTCAGAAAAATGCCAAAATATCAATCATAACCATTTTCCTAAATGAAGATTCTAAA
This sequence comes from Viscum album, assembly GCA_963277665.1. Classification (NCBI taxonomy): domain Eukaryota; kingdom Viridiplantae; phylum Streptophyta; class Magnoliopsida; order Santalales; family Viscaceae; genus Viscum; species Viscum album. Next base: position 477,731,518 of record OY728128.1, read on the forward strand.
ACAATAATTTATTTTAGGAAAATATTTTCCTAATATATGAAAATTTAATTATAATTAAAATGATCGATTATTAAAACTAAATACAGAATTTAATATTATAATTTCTTTTATGCAACTCTGAAAAATTATCTACAGTCTCAGAAAATTATCTTATAATAAACATTTAAATTTCAAAAAAAAATACCACCACTTAATTTATCAATTTTTTTAAAAATTAATTTACTTATTCCCTGTTAAAAATATATTATATATTCATTTATTAGATACTTTAATTTTATTTTTAATTTTATATGGGTGTTTGTTATTCTAATGGCCACATTATTATTCTAAACTATCAAATTACTATAAAAAAATTATACTTTTCATAAAAAATACCAAATAGTTTAACCAAATTAAATTGTTTTATTTTTATTCAAAAATTTATTTTATTTTTTAAAATAATATTAATCCAAGTATCGAAATTTGGTACTAAATCTGGTGTTGTATTATAAATAAGAAAAAAAATTATAAAAATATAGATTTTATTCTTAAATTTAGAATTATTCTTATCATAAGTGCAATAATTTAATCAGATACATTTTAATTACATTCAATTTAACATGTAAATTTCAAAGTGTGTTCAATACTATTTTTTCCCACCAATTTAACAACTATGTTATAAAGATAATAATATTTTTCTACCCTTAGGATATCAAAGAGATTATCATATAAAAGATATATACTATAAAATATTGAGGTGTTGCAAAATAAGTGAATAGATAAGTACAAGAAAAAATGTTTCAATGTGGTAAAATAAAAAAATATATTAACTATTATCTGTTATAAAAATGGACCAGTTATTGTGGTATTTTATAGAAATAATTTATGTCATTAATTATTGAAACATTTAAATTATTAGTATTTGAAATGGTGGAATTATGTGATGGAAATAACATCAGAAATGTAATTGATAGAGATGAAATAATAATATTGGGAACCTTGGTTGGGATACATGAGTCGGTATATATCATTTATTGAATTTTTATTTTAACGGTGCTAGATTCGTAATTCCCTACTATTATGAACTACCACTTCAATTGGATAAACTGATGATAAAACATATTAATTTGAATACTATGAGAAACAAGAATATCTAGAAGACTTCTTTTTCATAAAGTGTATTTGTAGGTATAAGAATTTATGTCATGGTATTCAGATAACGATGACGAGGATTTTATTATGGATTTTATTATCCTTGTCACAAACTGACACATAGAGGCCCCACATATATTGGTAGTAAGTTAAGTGTAACCCCCAAGACTACCACTATTAGTCCTTGGGATGAAGACGTATCAAAACTAGGAATATCACACAAATGAAATTATATATCCTAAAGAAAATTTATAAATTCACACCTCAATGTAAATCATAACCAAGAGTGTTAACATAAATTATATTAAACAAAGATGAAATAATGCAGGAAATACCCTCTAAGAATCGTAGGGATATTGAAATATAATTATATCCCATCTATGAAAGGGGAAAGAAAAATTTCATATGAAGAAAGGATTCCACGAATTAAAAACTAAAGACTCTGAAGGTATTTCATAGGATCACTAACATGAACCACCACCAGTGATCATCATCAATGAGTACTACTAAGATTCATCCACAACAGTTACTCAAAATTCACCATCAAAATACCTGTGTATTTCAAAATAAATGATATGTGTGTGATATTATCAAGTTGGGTGAGTATATACATACTATGTAGGATTCCTTGACAAACAAAGAGGAAGAAATATGAATATATGTTTTGCTTGACACTTAATAAGGGAGAGTAAACCTAACAAATAGATATTACTATAAAAGAAATTGAAATAAGTGAAAGAAAAACTCTTGATCATTTCAGCCTTCTAAAAATGATGTGTCTATCCACAAATACATGTGTCAGAGTTATTGTGATAAAACTATCCCTACATAATACTCTATTGATATGGGGAACCAAGCCTCTCAAAAGGAACATCATGGATTAATAGGTGTATCCCCCAATATTGTTGAGGATCATTGTGTCATCTTTGCTTTATGGTCATAGATTTCCACTCCACATATAGAATAACCAAACCAAAGGGTGAGTATTGGAGGGGGGTTTAAATATTCTCTATACATGAAATAGAGGATCCTTACCATCATCTATATGTGTTATAATTATGTTGCCAACCATAATATATTTCTTTTGATCACACACTAGTCATAACATATCTTAATTATGATAAAAAAAGTGATCTGATCATAGAACCATGGATAATATTGTTAATTTCACATGAATGTTCATAATCACATTCTATATAGAAAACGTCACAAGATACTTGTTTGTAAAATTCAGAATCCAAAAGTTGGATTCCCAGGAGGTAGAACATTTGATGAATTATATACATTATATCATCTCGGTTATATGGGTTCTAATCAAATTATTCATATGGTCGTGTCTCAGAAACATACCTATCATTTACAAATGAATCTAAAAATATTGTCACTCATGGGACATGGTGAGTGGGACTACATGGGGTACATGGAATGTACTCACCATACATGGATTGTATAACCATGTATAGTCACATAGCCTATGAGAACAACCACATGGAAGGGGATATTTAAGTTATCTAGGATACCCTAGACACTATAGAATGTGGCCTATGTTGCATGTTTCCATCCATAACACATAGACTTTAGTTAGTAATTTCAAAAATATTAATGACTTTTTTACAATATCTTTTTGTATATGCTGATCTCACCTCAAATCCCACCCAATATACATCTACAAGCTTTGGTTGTGGATCATCCATCACTGAAGGCTAATCACCAACCCTCCCATCACTAGAACAGAAATTAATACCATATAATGTCATTAAACTCACCTAGATTATGAAAAATCCCTTCCTAGTTCTTTTATTATATATTAATTATTCATTTATTTCTCATTATCTAATAACCGAGATCATTATGTTCCTTCATTCACACATAAAAATAAATCGTTGAGTTTGATTTTCATACAAATCGGGATATTAATTGTCCAATTGCTCCTTGAAATGGGTCAAATGATAAAGAACATGTGGAAAGGTAGGATAGAAACAAAGAAAAATAAAATAAAATATTATCATCAACAAATATATCTTCATCCAATTGCCATCAATTATAGAAAATGAATAAACGTATATTTGATTATAATGTCAATAATAATTCCATCCATGAAAATTAAAGATAAATTGATAGAAAAATAAATTAAAAAGGTAGAAGAAGATTTTTAAAAAAATATAATTATTCTATTATTTACATCTAAATTAACTAGGAAACATTTGAAAATAATAAATATCAACCTCATCATTCGATCAATTGATATTGAAGAAATATTCATTAGGATGCATGTTGATGTCTTTATCAATAACCAAATACTGCAATCTTCAATCCACAATCCTGCTGTGTTTGTTTTTCAAAGATATTCTAAATGGTGGATACATAATTACATAGTGTTATGAGGATATATATATATATATATTCAATACTATTTATTATAGATATTTCTTTTTAGGTAAATTATTTTATTTAGGAATATAAATTACGAAATAAAATGATTTAATTGATTCTTTTAATTTTCAACTATGAATATCCATCGACCAAAGTTTCAGTAAGAAAAAAAACTTATGTTCCTATTGGGGTAAACCAGAAATCCTAAAAACAATGGAGAAATATGATTTCACATTTAAGAATATTATAGACTGAAAATTTGTTATGTAAAAGAAATAGAAAGTATATAATTTAAAATATTTCATATTTAATAAATCAATTTTGTGGTGCTATGAAACCCTTAACAAAATTCCCACTCTGAATTAACACCATGATATATATATATATATAAATATAAAAAGTATCCCAACATGAAAACTAATGTCTTTAAATTTCCCCATACTTAATTTAATTGACATTATAAACAAAAAAAATCATATAAATGGGGCTTTATTGAGCCAAAAATTTCTATTGTGATCAAAAACTATCTCTTATGGGTTTCTTGTAGCCAAAGAACATGCACCAATGAGATCATTTTCTCACAAAAGAGTCATTTCTATCTAATATGATATGGCCATTAGGTAATAAAAAATGGTTTCTCCTCCCTTGATGTCCATCTCATCCCAATAAATAACCCTTGATCGTTCGTGAACATACAAATTTAGCTATGATATGTGGAAGCGGGGATGAAGCAAGTAAAAAAGTGATAGTGTATATAGGTATTAAGAAACCTCTGTAACCATGTATTGGACTTTGAATGACCCAATGAATGATGATGGTAACATGATACCATATCAGAACATCCACCAACCTCAACAACATGTACCCTTTAGGAACACATTGTATCAAAACTCAAATTCGATGGGCATAAAATATAAAGATATATAATATTTATATAAACTATAATCAATCAACATTTAATAAAATATTACATAACATTTCATATTCATTTATTGAACTAGATACCATATCCTAAAAAATGTCTCACCTATCTATGTCTGATATATGGGTGACCAGGACAGTCTTCTATAGAAATATTCAAATGGTTCCATTACAATATTGTGGTGATAGCTATTATGAAAAGATAACTCCACCAATGTAATGTGATCCTCACAACTCCAATCATTGTACAAAACACCATCTCTTATTATATCCCCTAGAAACCCATATTATATATTCTATATGGACATCCATCTCACGGAAATTTTTTGTTCTCATCTTTCACTAGGTCCTGAAATCCCACTACAATCACTTCACAATAATGAAGTGATCTATGAAAATTTTTTGGAGAAAAATAATTAAGAGTACCCCATGAAGTCATATGATCTTAAAAATGTATAAGAAACATAAAAGCTTCATCGAGGTCTGACCCTAGATGGAATAAAAATTAGTCAACATTGTATGTCATTTCACAATTACGCAGGCAATGTTGTTGAATTTCACTATCATGAAAACACATCTTACAAGATCCATTTCCATTCTATATAAAATAAACATGGTGAATCAATATTATTAGTCAAAACATTATGAACCCAATATTCTACATTCACATATTGGTATGTGAGGAATCAAGAAACAAAGATAGAAATGCTCTACATTTGACTTAAGCACAATAACTACCAATGAATGTCCCAATATACCATCATGACATCAAGATATACCATTAATGTGGAGGTGTAAAACTCCCTCAACCACTCCACGTATAATTTTTTTATCAAAACCACTATCAATCCATGAAAATTGATAACTTTCATCTTGTATTCACAAAATATAACATGTTCATTTATTGAATTTATTTTGTCACAAATAACTAGACAATATATTTATCCCAAATGTGTCTCCATCAAAAAGTGAGTAACTGATGTTGTCATTGAAAATGATTGGAGAAAATTTATCTCACTATATTCAACTAGGTTCTAATGTAAAAAGTTCATCTTCACAAATTCCCCCCCAACCATGTGAGATTGTGATTTAATGAAAATTGAATACACTACCACATTACACTTTCCAAGAGTATATATTACCTCAATTTCTTAATTATCAAGGAACTCTACCAAATGTCTCCTTAATTGGTCAATGTCTCTTAAGGAAAAGATATAAATGAGTTTTAGGTGGATTTTTAGAACAAAAAACTGCTTTCTAGAAGTTATGTTCTCTATATATTAATGTAAAATTATTTTTCAATCTACACTATATAGGTGGTTTTGTATTTTCCTTCATAGGTTATCAACTAGATACACATTTACAGTATTTAATCCTTCTTCTCTATCATCATACACCTGATCCAAACTATTGAGACATCATATAACACCACAAAATCTACACTCACCTCTTGTATTCACAAAACCGGATCACCAATCCACCACTAACTTATCTAAATGAAGGATTTTTTAAAATGATCGGTCATAGAGAACAACATCCCTTTTTTCTCATGGTAGTTAAAGGGGATAATAACCTAAATTTTTTTTCAACAAATCACTCATAGTACCTAGCCAAAAATGAAAAAAATTGTACCTTAGAAATGTTCTTCGGTGTGTCTTAAACTAGCATAACATATATCATTGTAGGCTAAAATATGATCTATATATAAATATGGAATTCCTGTAAAAGTGAACTACTCTTATCAATAACTAACACTTTAAGAGACTATTGTACAACTAGTTATCCGGGTTATGTCTTATAATATACTCATATTATATGGGTGAACCTCATGTGATGAAATTTAAATGAGAATTTAAATTCTATAGAAAACCATGAATTTCTATAATAAAATTTGAATGGAAATATTCCTATTTATCATGAATGAAGTGGGGGGATTCATCATACCAAGGGATATCACTGAGTACTGGTCAAGTTCCTTGCAACATCTGGATGTTTTCTTTAGTATTTTTACTCAAAACCCCCATCATGTGGTATCCTTGACTGAATACATTCATTGATATAAATCTCACACATTTTATCATATCTAATAGGTTATCAGTCCTTGAAAAGGAATAGTTATTCCTCATATACTGTACATTGAGTCGATGATAATATATTCATAATCTCACAATCCATATTACCTTATTAAAGAAAAACAATGGTTCCCCTTAAGGGGATAGATTAGGATTGATGAAATCCATCTCCATAACATCCTACCATATCACCATCAGCTCGTGGAGCTCTTCATGAGAAAACTTATATGCTACATAATTTATCGATATTTTACTAGGGTGTAATTTAAAAAAAATTATATCTTAAAGTGCATGTAGTCTTGATGCAATCATTTGGAAGATATCCATGCACCCATCCACTACAACTAGAACCTGGGTTGTTTTAGAGAGAACTACACCAATGGAAAAACTCACTAACATATAAGAGATAGGTTGTAGCTTCATATTTATGATTCTACACCACTCCACTTGGATGTACCTCTAACCATTTTAATATAATATCATATCATCCTCTCATAGGAAAATAACTTTTATATTATGATAGAATATATAATAATTTTATTGTTGATAGTGATTACATACCCATAATGATATCATATGTATTCATTGAAACAACTAAGAGATTCCTTGTTAATATATCGTTGTGACATCCCATTTCTTTTTTATCAAGATGCAGAATGATTTAAAGACGTGTAACTATGATACACTCCCTGTAATTATTGTAGGATACAAGTTGTGGAAGGGATCACGCTGGGAAATATTACATGTTGTGAATGGTGGCTTCATGTCATTAGTTATTTAAATAATGAATTTTTAATCTGAGGTGATAGATTTTTTTTCGTACGTATCCAGTGTGGGATTCACTACATGAATGAAGGTTCCATGCGAGGTAATGGCCTATATACAGTTTTTATAGAAATCATTATGTTGTTTTGTTTCAATTACTTCTCTAGTTTTTTGGATCTGGACCTAATGTAGTTTCATAGAATATTTGAGTGACTCAACCCCTTCTAGATCGATTTCTTCATAACTCTATAACCATTTTTGTTATGATATGTGTCTCTGGGTATAAAACATTTCCATTTCATAATTTCCTTTGATCATGAAATCATCATTGGGTTATGTCTTTGGATCCACTGGTCTATGGTTGGTGATTATTATCTATTTCTTGCTAGATACGTTGTGTAATCTTGTTCTAAAGAACTTTTCATTAGTTGGTTGTGGTGTGGTGGGCATTCTTCATTGATGAATGTGGGTTTATTCTCTTCCTATGAACCCGTGAAATATAAATTGAATAGATATTTATGTGGATTTGATTCTATAGCCTTCATTGACATTGTTGGGTTTCTCTGATTTTGGGATCCATTACAATTGTGTACAACCATAGTTTTAATGTAGTTGGTTCTCTCTCTATATTATATTGATTATCATAATTGTTTTTATTTATGAAATATTTTTATATTGAAATTTTCTTGATTGTTTTATGTTCGTTAAAAATGGGTTTTAGTGGAAAAATATTTTCCCCGGTAATTGATAGATGGAGATAAAATGTTTATTTTCAATGCATTGAAATGAAATTTCGAAAATGGTTTGGAAAGGGTTTTCATATCATTGGAATGAATTGTGAAGAAATCACATGGGTTACCTCGGGTACTTAGGAGGAATATTTAGCTGGGCTATCTTCTATTGTTTTATGATTATCAATAAGGTTTATCTTGGTAATTTCCTCTATTCATAGGCCTATTGTTCTATGAGATAGATATATACATTTTAGGGGGTGGGGTTACAAAAGGTTTATTACTCTACTTCCTAGGCCAGTTATTCTAAGATTGGAGTTTTTGAACATTATTGATTGTGGTATGAGTAGTCTGTGGCCTAGAACTATATTATTCCTTGTTGTTTAGATACCTATGATTTTGTATTGTATTTCTTGGTTTTCTATGAAATCCTTAATCTGTATGCATTGGATTATGGAAAATGATATCGAAAATATGAGTTTCCATTGATATACCAACATTTGATTAGATGTGTGTAAAAAGGTAAATGTTTACCCTGGTTTTTATAAAACTTCATTACTTCTTATCATGTCATATTTTATTTAAAATGAGTATACAAGGACTTTTATATAGAGACTGGTTACGGAACACCTTGTTTGGATCCTACTAAGCATGTTAACTCACACCATGAGCACCCCTTTAGTGGTGCATAGACCATTGTTGGTCTTCTAGTGATGGTATAGAAAAGGAATCGTACGGGTTTTTCATGGTTCATGTCAGCTGGTTTTGTAGCTAGTGGTCAAATTATAGGAGTCCGTCCCAACCATCATTTAGATTAGCTATTTGGTTTTTAGTCCTTTGTATTTTGACTTCTCTAGATGTTTTTAGCTACCTTTTTAGTGATATTTTTTCTCTATTTTCATACAATTATGAAATATATGTATTCTTCATCATCCTCTATTTTTTCTTTTAAATATATATATATATACATGCATATATATATTCCATGTGGCTATTCAATTTGGGTGAAATTGTTCCCTCTATTTTGTTGTTCATTACCTTAGTTCTTGTGGCCTACCTGTGGGGATTGGGAATTCCCTTTCGGTATGTAACTGAATGGGTCATGTTTTGAGTTTAAGGGAAACCATGATTGTTTCATTAAAATTTGTAATTAGAGGATTTATATCCTTAAGAGTCCACATATTAGGACATTTGTTTAACTAGAGAAAGGTTTTTCAGGACATGAGTGGTATGTTGTGATAATTTCTTGTCAAGATATTGACATAACAAGACTCATTTTCAATGTTATGTTGGGATGTTTTCCTTTAGTATTGGTTTTTGTTTTAAAAATATATGGTTTTTACATATGGGTTTTCTAGTTTGAACTATGATTTGATATGTTGTTTTGTAATTCTTATGTTTCTTTTTACAGCAGAATACCTCTAAGATGTCTTCCATGAGTTCCTCCAGAAGGTGCAGCTGATTCTCATCAAGGTAACCCACCAATAGATAATAATATCATTGAAACTATCATAGGACCAATATGTGATTTTGGTCACGGTGTATCGTGAATTCCGAATACAGTGGTAGAGGTACAACCAGGAACGAGAGGAGAGAGAGATCGATCACAGGAGTTCTTATGTGAGAAGCCACCATCTGTTAAATGAAATACAGAACCTCAAGAGGAATATGACTGGCTAAATAGGATTGATAACGTCTTATAATTTCTCAATAGACTTGAGATCATCAGTGTTAAGTGTGTTTCATTCCATCTAGATGGTTCCGAAAAGCAATTGTGGAATTTTATGGTCTAGGAAGATATGAACGTGGGCTTAGATTGAAAGGGTTTCAAAAACAAATACATTTAGTAGTTTTTCCCATAGTTCATGATGTTTTAAATTTATATATAATTATTTTATTTACAATAGGAATTGCATTTATTGTTATGATACAAAAATCATTTTTCAGAGCTTTTCCATTTTTCCCAGATGCGAGGAACAATGATCAGGTGAAGGCTTAAAAGTACCTACTGGGTTTGTGACCAGTTATCAGATCACAAGTGTTTATACTGAATATTACTGTCTATGAAGAGATGGTAGACATAGACATTATTAAAAAAAGAAATATGGTTGGAATGTTTTCATTTTAGACAACATCTCTTCTATCGGGTGGAAACTTCTATGGCACACATGGGAAGAAGAGGATGGGGAAAGATCATTACAGCAGTATTAGAGGTGGGTCTCGGCATCAGGCATCCTCTTCCCCATCTGTTACAATGGGTATCATTACATTGAAATAATATAAGGGTGTAAAGGGAGGACACACCAAATGTTCTTTTCATATGACTATGAATATGTGAATTTTTTTTTGGACACATTGGTCACTTATAATACTTCTGTAAGTATTTGACAATGTCCTATTATGGTTTGGAATTTTTATCTCCAAAGGATACTGTGGTGTAGTCCTACGCTTCAAATACTATAATGCATTATCCATAGGCCTCAGGAGTGAATCATTTTCTTAGAGTAGATGAGTGTCCATAGGATGTTACTGCAGGTCTGACAATATTGAGATGTACTATCCTTATTTCATCATTTGTATCACTTAAATTATTTGATACTAGAACCCCCACTCATTTATATATACACATTTTTTATGTTCTTAATCATCTAAAGAATCTTATGTCATTTACAATGGATATAGAAATAAACATTGGTAAAAGGAAAGAATAGTGGTTTAGGTATCCATCTTCTTCGTTGGAAATGACTGATATAGAGTTGGTAAGGGATTTTATCTTTATTTATTTTGTTCAGTTTGACATCATCATTAGTATGGATTAGCTTATTGATCATCAAGTGGAGGTTTATTATTATCATAGGTTTGTTTAGTTTTTTAATTCATATGGGATCTATCATGTGTTTCCAAGGTGAGTGTGACCCGAATATAGGTTTTGGAGGACCATCCACCCCATATCTCATGAATTTGTTGTATTCTGTTGTATTTGAGCCCAATAAAATCTCTCTTACCATTATTTTCCCCATTATTGTATGAGACATTCTTGAAATTTTCCTATACAATTTCTCTGAAATCCTCCATTGAGATGGGTAGAGTATACAATTGATCAACTTCTATGTATGCAGCTGATATTGCTACCATCCCATCAAATGGAAATAGTGGAGGTGAAATAGATCACGGTTAAGTTCGATGACTAGTAAGTAACATGTTCTGTTCACCATTGCATTTCTCCTTTTGAAACCCCTATTCTCTTTTCCAAGAAAGTAGATGGTTCACTTATTTTATGAGTGGAACATAGAAAGTATAACTAGATGATGGGTAAGAAAAAATATCATTTTCCCAGTGTGGATGATCTACTTGATCAGTTAAAGAGGGGAAATCGGTTTTTATTGTTCGATCTTCTTTCAGGTGACCATTAGCTCAAATTTCAGTTGTATGATATTCTGAAGACATCCTTTCAGAGTATATATATCCATTATGAATATCATATTTTTCCTTTCGATCTTAGTAACACTCCAAAAGTATTTTTGTCTTAGGTGAATATGATACTCCATCAATATCTTGACACTTTATTGGTTTTGTTTGTTTATGATATTCTGGTTTATTAATAATCTGAGAGTGAGTAGGGGAATTATCTCTGTATTGTTTTGGAAGGTTTGATAAGCAAAAATTTGTATGGAAGACAATTGAAATGCAGTTTTTGGATTCAATAATTAATGTTATTTTGGAAAAAAAAAATCATAGAATGGAGTATAAATTGATCCATAGATGGTGAACGCTATTTTTTCATGGAAGGAACCACAAAATGTCTTGGAGATATGAATCTTCCTTAGACATTTTGGATACTACCAATAGTTCATTGAGGATTTATATAATCTGGTGTCACCATTCACTCCTCTTACTAGGAATGCAGTGAAATTTACCTAGGATGTGAAGTGTCCGACTTCTTTCGATGGGAAGAAATGGCTTTGGATATTTGATCCTTTTTTTATCTTACCTGGGCCCAGTATAGGATACATGGTGTTTTTCAATGAATTAGATGTTATTTTAGGATATGTGCTTATGTATGATGATCATGAGGTAGATTATGACTCTTATCCACTTCGACCACAAAAGAAGAATTCCCCCCTTTCATGATTTAGATCATCCCGCTATCATGAATCTTCTTATGTGTTAGAAGCACTATCTTTTTGGAAACAATTCAGGATCATCTCTGATTATACATTGTTTGAGTTATATATTTTCACATAAATTAATAAATCTCAGATAGTAAAAATGGGTAGAATACCTTTATATGTTTGACATTGAAATCACCTAAACCATTGTAAATAAGAATGTTGTTGCAGATGCTCCATGTAAGAATGCCCCAACACACAATCATTGAATCGAAGGACGAGTAGAAAGTTATGGGGCTTTTCTCTCAGTTTTACCTCAATACATATGTGGATGTTACAAGCATGGTTATGGAAAGTGTTCAGTTTTCATCATCTCCTTGGAGTGTATCTTGTAGTGTCATCAGAAGTATTCTGAGTTTCAGAAGACTCAAGAAAGCCTTTATTGTTAGGAGACTACTACTACTAAGATTAAATTTTTAATTTCCAAAACCACTTTTGGGAAAAACTGAGAAACCATACAATTTCAGTGTCGAGAGATTTTGGCACAGTAAAAAATCATAAAGTCATTAATAGTGAGACTAATGATATTGGAATTGCTTACTCGATATAGCCCCCAATGTAGGGCATGGGCCTTTGTATCTGGATCATCATTGACAAGGTCTTCAATGTTTTGGACAAGATTGTCCCATGTATGAATGTACTCCTCCACATTGATTTTTATTTTGTTAATGTCATGTGCTAAAATAAGGTCATGTTTGTAGATTGAGTCCCATTGATTTTTCTTGAGGTCACCTCGAAGATCCTTCTCTAATATTTTGTTCTTATCCTCCTCTGAGGCCATGAGCATAATGGACACTTCTTACATTTCTTCATTTGATGATATAAGTAGCTCTATAACTTCCATCCCATTTGTATCATACACCATTCCCAACACCTCCCCATAATTTTTTATTTTAAGATCTCGACTATCGATTTTTTATTTTCCTTTTTGAGGAACCATGCTCTTATTACTACCCTGAATCTGATCTGTAGTTGCATTGACCATCACCTTGGAATTACTGGCCGACTGTGTCTCCATCGTCTTTGGTAGCTGAGAATAGTCCTTCTGGCCATTGAATTTATTCTCCTCAACTACAATCCACCCACATGAATCGCTATTTCCCAAACGACCATTATTCATTCTTGGACTATGAAGCCCTTTTACTTGAGTTTCCTCCTCACAATCCACCGAGAGTTGACTGGATAACTCTTCATCATAATCAGCATCAGATAAAAGAGTGGAATTCACTTCCACCGCCTCTTGCATCACCTGCCCCGGGATCGGCTGTAGCTCATGTTCGGACCCCTCCTTATCCAACAGATTAAAATGATTACTTAAAATTAGAGAAGGATTACTTCTCTTGGCCCTCCTCCTAGGAAATGCCTCCTCATCCAGGTGTGACTCGTGGGACCCATGCCCCATTCCACCACTTGACACACCCATAGAATTTTTTTGAATCACCGTTGTAGCTCGGTTAGCACTTTCAGACCGCATAACCCCTTCTTAGGAGATAAGAATCCCCACCACAGTATGCACCAAAGGGGAATGCCCCCGGGGCTGTGGACATGCCAGATCATTGCTTAGACACATAAATATATTTGCAACCCTTGGTTCAACCAACCCGTTATGAGATGTCTTGACTAGAACAAGGTCTCTATCGACCATAGGATTATTAGATGGGGGAAGACCCCTACCATCCTGATCAATTTTTGTCCCCTGAGTTTCCGGTCATACCTCATATGTCATCCTATATTTACCATGAGGAAGCACCTGCTTGATCTGACACCCATTACGACAAACATCACCCAGATTTCCTAGCCTCCCACAAGACCCACTATGGTCAATCCAAAACTCGAAGACAACTGCTTGCTACCACCGAAAATCTTCACCAATTATTATCCACAGCCAGTCCACCGGAACCTTGGAGCATCTACCTCCTCGCACATTCAAGGGAAAATTGGATGGCTCATAGCCTTCATTCAACTGTTGGAGCATATGTAGCGACCAAAAATGTTTCTAAGTAACTAAAAATAGAAGTATTTTGGAAGGGAAGTGAGAGAATAAAGAAGCTTACCAATATCGCAACAGAAATGTATTTTCATCCTATTATTTTTTGAGGAGTTCAGTCATGTTTTATTAGCATAGAACCTCGGGGGTCATATATATAGTAAAAACATAGATGTATTATGATATAAAGCTGTAATTCTAGTGGCTGGGAATGATGTGTGACATCACAGTGTTTTTGTCTTGCTATTAGACCTCGCAATGGATAAAGGTAGAGCACATGAAACTTTTTTGGTTGATCCATCCTTTTATGGTGCCGGTTTGGAAATGGGAAGAGATATCCATGAATTTTTTGTTGGAATTCATATATAATCCCTTAGGAAATAATGTTATATTGGTGTTTGTTTATCGGTTAACGAAGTCTTATAATTTCGTTCTGATCAAGGATACCACTTAGAATGATGTCCCGGGTAAGAAGTATGTGTATGAGATTGCGGTGTAACATGGGAGTCCTTATTGCTTGTTTCGGATAGGGATACTATCTTTATTTCTAGATTTTAGAGGAGTCTTCAATAGGTAATGGGAACTCAGGTCATGTTCATCATATCATTCAATCTATAGATAGGTGGTCAAATTGGTTGAGTAATTAACATCATTGTAGATATTCTATGAAACTCTATCATGGATTTTGGAGGATCATAGGATTTTCATCAGGGATATGTTGAGTTTGATTATAAAAATAATTATTAGTCATCAACTTCAATGGTCCCCTTTGAGGCATTGTTTGGTCGCCTGTTTAGATCAACTCTTTGCAGGGGTGAGGTAGGGAATGTATCATTCGTTGGACCATGTTTGATTCCTAAAATGTCTGTAAGGACTTGGGATGTACATCGATGTCTGGTTATAGACCAGAGTTGATAGAAATAATATGTGAATTAGCTCTATCAAACGTTTGAATTTTTATTATGTGCCTATTTTTTCATTGAATTTTCTCCAATGTTAGGTCACCATCGATTTTGAAATAATGGAATGTTAGATCCATGTTATGATGGACTGTTTGAGGGCACTGAGTAGCCCAAAAAATTTCATATCAGATATAATTTTTGGTTTAGTTGATAGGTTTTCAAGATGTTTTCCATATATCTCAACTCATGAAATATCACCCTTATCACTCTCATGTTCTTATATGGAATTAAATTGAGTTAGAGTAAGAAGATTTTATTCTGGAAAAATCGGTTGAGATTATTGAATCTAAAGTGATTGTCTTGTGTCAGAAGTCGATTTTGTTGGTCATAGTTCTATGGATACAAGTATGATATACCCATGAGACTTGGGAATGAAAATCACTGATGATGGAGAAATGACCTCATCTCTTTCTGAGTAATAAATCATCCACATGAGTTCCAAGGGATAGAATTTCATTATAGTGGGATGTTGGTAACACCCCATTGTTGTTTTATCTTATTGTAGAATGATTCCACAACATGTAATTATAATAAATTATATGTAATTTTTGCTGGGTGTAAGTCATGAAATGGATCAACGTGTGAAATATTACACATCGTGAATGTCGGTTTCACATATTGACTTCTTTAAATGACGAATTCTTTATCTGAGGCAATGGATTTTTCTGCGTAATTATCCAATGTGGGATTCATGACGTGAATGGAGATTTCTCACCTTATAATGGATCATGTACAGTTTTTAAAGATAGTGTGTGGATTTTTTGTTTCAACTTCTTCATCGGTTCTTTGTGGATCTTGACCTAAGATTGTTCACGGTGTTTTTGAGAGACTCAACCCCTTATAGATTGATCTGTTTGATATTAGATCTCTATTGCAGTTGTGGTTTGTCTCACTGGGTAAGTAGCATTTTTTGTTTCTTCATTGAATTTGATTAGAGTGTCATATTTGGGTGACGTATTTGGATTTTTTTTCTATGGTTAGTGGTTCTTCTTGGTTTCTCCATATATGTGGTGTGGCTGGCATTCATCTTTGAGGTATGTGGGTTTTCTCTCATTCTAAACCCCTTATTATTCAGAATGAAATCAATATTGATGTGGATTTTATTATAGGGACTTATTTTACATTTTAGGGTTTCATTTATTTTGGATTCCATTACGGGCGTGCGATACCTGAGTTTTGAGGTAGGTGGTTCCATCTCTAGCCTATGTTGATGAACTCATTTTTTTTTCTAAATTATTTTTTTAACTATTTATTGGCATGTTTATTTCTATGTAATAAAATGTTTTTAATGAAAAATGGGTTTTTCCTTGTTATTGATATATTGAGATAAAATGGGAATTTTGACAGCATTAAAATGGGCCTCATGAAATGGTTTTTAAAGGATAACAATAAATTCTTAAAACCTGAACATGGGATATCGTGGGTTCATATGTGGAATGTATAGGTGAGGCCATGTAAAATTTGATTTATTATCAAGGAGTTTTTTATTGAATCATTCCTTTTTTTCCTATTCCCATTATTATAGGAGACAGATATTGGCAATTCTGTGGGGTTACTCATGGGGTATTCCTCTACTTCCTAGGCCTGTATTACTAGGATCAGATTTTTTTGCATTTGATTGATTATAGTATGAGTAGTCTATGACCTAGACCTATAGTTTTCCTTGGTGTAATGATACCTTCACCTTTGGTTTGTTTTCACTGGATTTATATGTAATCCTTTTTATGCATGTTTATGATTATAGAAAATGATATGGGAAATGTAATTTGAGATTGATATAACTACTTTAGTTCAAAATAGTGAACAAAGGGACATGTATACTGGGTTTTATATAATAAAATCGTACTTATTATCACTCAATGTGTTATATAAAATGAGCGTACCTAGATATTTATCTAGAGAATTGTTAAGGAATGTCTGGGTGGGATCCTACCGAGATTGTTAGATCACACCCAGCACACCTCTTCGGTGGTGCATATGCCATTGTTTCTATTATTTTATAGGGAAAGGCAAGACGCCACAATGTGTTGGATAGATTTATTTCATTTAGTTGGGAAGATTGAGGTGATCTGTTAGGAGTCCATTCATACTATCATTTGGGGTATCTTTTTTTTAGTCCTTTTAATTTGGACTTATCTTGGAGTTTTTAGCTACTTTTGTAGTTTTCTGTTTTTGTTGTTTTCTTATAATTATGTCATATATTTCTTCTTCATATTCTAATGGTGTCTCTTGATATATATATATATATATATATATATATTCCACGTGGTTATTCAGGTTGGGTGAAATCATCCCCTCTGTTGTTTTGTATGATTCCAGGGTTCTTTTCACCAAGCCATGGGGATTGGGAATGAACTTCAGATATGTAAAGTAATATGTTGAGTGCCGAGTTTGAGGGATACATGTGGTAGTTCATTTCACTCCCCCAATGCATAAAGATGAACTATCCATAGATCATTAAATTATTGGAATCTATACATATAGGAATCTCAAACCACAAATGTCTGTAAAAATCCTCCACATAAATCACAATATTAAAATACAAGGGATAAGGTATTGAAATATTTACATTTTCATGTGTCTAAAATAATTGTTGTTAATGTAGATGCCCATAAATATTTTCTTGAATAATCTTATGAATGTAATTATCATATCTGTCTATAGACATTATCAAACCATGCCCTTATCCACCATCCATCTAAGATCTTTATGGTCCACATATTGGTATGGGAATATAAAGTAGTATGGCCCCCTATGTGCAGTTCCACATTCTGAGTATCAACTACTACTCTAACGTCACTATTTCCTTGGTATCTACCAAGACCACCCCATGGTGGTCCCATATCCTGATTATTACACTTATTAATAGATAATTTAATTTCTTACAAAATATTTTTAATACATAAGGTTATGAAATAATCTACATAGTGTTCCAAACCATTTGAAAGCCTATAATCATCTGTATCATAGCTAACTAGATCAATGAAATGATCCATATAATTTCATTCCCTAGGGTTGAGAATGAATAATTGATGACCTATATCACTAATAAAATTATTTCTAATATCTACAAGTATTAGAAAATGACTATTGTCCATGATTTAAACTCCCATATCTAGCTTCCCTACTCTCCCATAAATGGATTCTCTCAGTCATCTAGGTCCACATTTTCACATTGGAATAAGAGGGAATTAATTGATATATTACACTGTCTTAGATATCCTTATATAGGTCCTAGTCAATCTTTAATTCATAGAAGTTTCAATAACACAACATATAGTGAGATTATCATGTGAGGTCATCCAACCTCAACATATAATGAAAAACTATCAAATCACAATTTGTGCACTCTAGAAGCTCCAAAATACTTATTGAACACATGGATGTTTGATAATACTCCTAATATAACATTATTTCAAAACAAATACATATGGTAGTTTTCCCGTTGTGGGTTTAGGTGACTAAACACCCCTAGATCCCTATTGAAAACATAAGAGGACCCGACCCAAGCACAACCATCTAATCTACTGAGGTCTTCATGAGATAGAAAACTCAAACCACTAACTCAAGATACTAAATTTTTGTGTAATTTTTTGGGTATTTATGAAATATATGTTTTCTCTACTAGGAATGAATCATTTACCTATATAAATGGAACAATATCATGACCATCATGTAGATTAAAATTATCCTGAACTACTAGAAATTTTTTTACGCACCTCTCATTGAGTAGAAGCACTACATAATAGTTTCTTGTGGGAGGAACCTCATGGATTGTTCCCTGAAATGAGGCCTCCTCACTCATTGGGTTTTTTTATCATGCCCCAGTCTCGGTATCCTAGTAGGCTACCATTGAGGTTGAATCCTGAAATCTGACAATACAATCCATAGTAAGAATATCATATATGGGGATATGAATAAAGAAGGACATGGAAGTTAAAGACCCATTCATATATGATTAATATACCACTGAAATTGCCTACAATAATTAAGGGCAACCCATGAATTCATATGATCTTATAGATGTATAATAAACCTAGAATCTTAGTTGAGGTCTTCTCTTAGATGGAATGAAAATAAATAAACACTATAAGTCATTACACAATTATATAGGGAATGTGGTTGAATTTCACTATATTGAAAACATATATTGCATGAACCATTTCCACTCCTTTTAAAATCTACATGAGGGTATCAATAGTTTTATTCAAAACTTAAGGAACCCAAAGTTCTACATTCACTTGTTGATAGGTGAGAAATCAAGAAACAAACTTAGCAATGATCTACATCATACCTAACCTCAATAAATATCAATGAATGTACCAATATTCCACCATGAAATCAGTAAATAAAATTAATGTGGAGGTGTAGAACTCCCAAAACTACTCCATGTATAATTTGATCAAAACCACTATCAATTCTTGAAAATTGATAAAATACATCTGACATTCATAAAATATAACAAGGTCATTTATTGAATTTATACGGTCACAAATAACAACACAATATATTTATCCCAAATGAGTCTCCCTCAAAAAGTGTGTAACTGATTGTATCAATGAATATGAATTGAGAAAAGTTATATCACTCTCCTCCACTATGGTCTACTATAAAGAGGTCATCTTCAATAATTCCACCCCTACCATGTGATATCATGATTTCCTTTAAATTTAATACATTGCCTCATTACACATCCCAAGAGAATATATTACCTCATTATATTAATTTTCAAGGAGATCTACCAAATACCTCTTTCATTGGTCAATGTATATTAGTTAAAAGATAAAAATGAGTTTTATGTGGTTTTTTAAAACCAAAAACTATTTCCAGGAAGATAATGTCTCTATATATTCAAGTAAAATTATTTTTTATCTACTCTATATACATTGTTTTGTATTTTTGTTTATGGGGTATCAACTCAATATTAATTTACATTATCAAATCATTTTTCTCTATCAGCATGCACCCAATCCAAACTCTTGAGACATCATATAACACCACATAATCAACACCCACCACTTCTTGTCGCAAAACCAGATCACCAATCCACCACTATCTTGTCTCCAAGACGGATTTTTGGAAAGGTATGGTCTAGGAGAACAACATACATTTTATTCTAATGGTAGTTAAAGGGGAAAATAAACTATAAAATTTTTCAAAAAAGTCAATCATAGAACCTATCTAATAAAAGAAAACATTTTACCTTAGATTTGATCTTGGGTGTGCACTAAACTAGCACAAAATATATCATTATAGGCTAAAAATACGATCTATATATTAAGATGGAATTCCTAATAATGTGAACAACTATTATCAATAACTAACAATTCTAGATATTTTTGTACAACTAGTTATCATGGAGTACGTCTTATAATAACCTCAAATTCTTTTATTGATCCTTATATGTTGCAATTAAAATGAAAATTTTAATGCAATAAAAAATCATGAATTTCTATAATAAAATATGAACACAATGATTCCTATTTACCATGAATTCAGTGGGGGAATTCATCACACCAATGGTAATCACTGAGAACTAGTCATGTTTATAGAAACATTAGGATGTTTTATACATTATTTTTACTTAAAACCCCAAACTAGTGGTATCATTTCCAAAATTGATTCTTTGATAAGAATCTCACACATTTCATCATATTTAAGAGGTCATCATTCCTTGAAAAAGAATAGTTCTTCCTCATATTCTTTGTATTGATTCGATGAAAATTTATTCACAGTCTCATAATCCATTTTACTTTTATAGAGAAAAACAATGGATCCCCCTATGGGGACACATTGGGTTTGATGAAACCCTTCTCCATAACATCATACAATATCACCCTCAACACCTAGAGCTCATCAGGGGAAAACTTATATGACACATAATTTATCTATATTGTACTAGGGTTTAAGTTAAAATATAAATTTATATCTTAAAGTGGATGTAGTATTGATTCACTAATTTGGAAGAAATCCATGCACCCATCCACTACAACTAGAATCTAGGTTGTTGTAGAAAGAACTGCACCAATAGAAAAACTCACTAACATATAAGAGATACGTTGCAGCTTCATATTCACGAGTCCCTGCCAATACACATGAAGGAAACTCTAAATTTTTTAATATAATATCATCTTATCCACTCATAGGAATCTAAATTTTCTATTGTGATAGAATATATAGAAATTTTATTTTGGATAGTGATTACATACCCAAAATGATATCATATAGATTCATTGAAACAACTATGAGGTTTCATGTGAATATATACCTATAACATCCAATTGATTTTTTATCTAGATGAAGAATGATTTTATTCCATGTAACTAGGATACACACCCTATAATTGATGCTACATACAATTTTTGAAAGGGATCAGACTGTGAAATATTACATTTTGTGAATGGTGGTTTTATGTCATGAATTCATTAAATAGTGAATTTTTAATCTGAGGTGATAAATTTTTCTTTGTATTTATCCAGTGTGGGATTAATACCATGAATGGAGGTTTCATTCAAGGTAATTGCTAGAGTACAGTTTTTAAAGACAACATTCGGGTGTTTTGTTTCATTTCCTTCTCCAGTTTTTTGGATCTCAACCTATGGCAGTTTCGGGGAATTTTTTCAAGACTCAACCGCTTCTAGATTGATTTTTTCGAAACTCTATCTCCCTTTCAGTTATGGAGTGTCTCAATGGGTGTGAAACCTTTCCATTTCATCATTCCTTTAATAATGGAATCACCGCTGGGTTATGTAGTTGTATCCATTGGTCTAAGGTTGTTGATTCTTCTCGGTTTCATGCTAGATATGTTGTGTAATATCATTATGAAGTCCATTTCATTAGTTGGTTGTGGTGTGGTGGGAATTTGTATATGAGGATTGTTGATTTCCTCACTTATTCTAAACCCTTGTAATCTAAATTGAATCAATATTGATGTATATTTTAATCAATATAATTCATTGATGATGTTGGGTTTTTCTGATTTAGGGCTCCATTACAAGTGTGAGCAACATTAGTTTTAAGGTATGTGGTTCCCTCTCTAGATTATAAGGACTATCCTGATTGTTTGTATTTATAAAATATTTTTTATATTGAAATTGGAATTTCTGTTTTATGTTTGTCAAAAATGGGTTTTAATAAAATAAAATCCCTAGTAATTGATAAATGGACATAAAATTTGTATTTTCAAATCATTGAAATGGAATTTCTGAAATGGTTTTGATAGGGTTCAAGTGATTGGAATGAATTGTGAAAAAAGAACATGGGTTACCTTGGGTACATAAGTGGAAGATTTTTCTAGGTTCATCATATACTATTTTATTATTATCAAATAGTTTTATCTTTGTAATTTCCACTATTTCTTTGGCCAATTGTTCTTGGATATAGATATTTAGCTTTTGGGGGATTTACACATGGGGTATTCCTCTACATCCTAAGGCTGTTGTTCAAGGATTAAAATTTGTGAATGTGGTAAATTGTGGTGTGATTAGTCTATGGAATTGACCTATAATATTCCTTTTGGTTTTGATACCTGTGATTTTGTTTTCTATTTCATGGTTTTTTCAGTATGCCCTGATCTGTAAGATAAGGATTGTGGAAAATGATATAAAAAATGTTCATTGACATTGATATACCTACATTTGTTTAGAAGTGTGTAAATAGGTTAATGTTTACCATGGATTTAATAAAACATATTTACTTCGTATCATGTAATATTATATTTAAAATGTGTATAGAATGACTTTTATACAGAGACTGGTTATGAGATCCCTTAGTGGTGTCCTACTGAGCCTATTAGCTCATACCATGAACCCATTCGGTGGTTCAAAGGTCATTTTTTGTATTCAAATGCATGTTAAGGGAAGGAACCATAGGGACGTTATGAGGTTAATGTTAGCAAGACGGGTTGCTGGTTGTGAGATTGTCGGATTCCATCCCTACCATCATTGGGATTAGCTATTTGGTTTTTAGTCTTTTCCAGTTTGACGTGTCTAGGAGATTTTAGCAACCTTTTAGGTGATCTATTTTTTTTATTTTCATAAAATTATGAAATATATGTCTTCTTCAACATCCTCTATTGTTTCATGTTTGGTTTATATAAATATATATATTCATATATATTCCATGTGGTTATTCAGGTTTGGTGAAATGGTTCCCTCTAATGTGTAGTCCTTTACCTAGGATCTTGTGGCCAGCCCGTTGGGATTGGGAATTCCCTTTGCATATGTAATAGAACGGATCAAGTTATGGGTTTGAGGGAAACCCCAATTGGTTCATTACAATTTTTTATCGTAGGAGGTCTGTCCTCAAGAGTCCATGTATTGGGAAATTTGTTTCACTAGAGATAGGTTTGTCAAGACCTGAGAGGTATTTGTGATAATTTATGGAAAGCTATTATCGTAACGAGACTCAAGATTACATGTTATGTATGGATGTGTGTCTTTATTATGGGTTTTTATTTTAAAAATATAAGTTTTTTCTTATGTGTTTTCTTGTTTGAACTATTATTTGATATGTTGTCTGATAATTCTTATGTTTATGTGTGTTGTAGTATACCTCCGATATGATTTCCATGACTTCATCATAATGGGGAAGCATATTCTCATTAAGGTAA
Source organism: Viscum album (assembly GCA_963277665.1). Taxonomy (NCBI): domain Eukaryota; kingdom Viridiplantae; phylum Streptophyta; class Magnoliopsida; order Santalales; family Viscaceae; genus Viscum; species Viscum album. The sequence goes on from OY728128.1 coordinate 477,755,240, forward strand.
CCCCCCAATAGATTATAATCTCATTGACACTATCATATGATCCTTCTATGTTATTGGTCAAGTTGTACCATGAATTGAAAATTCTGTGGTCGAGGTACAACTTGGAGCTGGAGGAGAGAGAGAGAGAGATTGCGAGAGTTCTTATGTGAGAAGCCACCATCCATTATATGAAATGCAGAACCATAAGAGGCATAGGACTGTCTGAAAATGATTGATAAAATCATAGACTTTTTAGAGACACATGTGAACTTCAGTGTGAAGTGTACAATGTTCCAACTAGAGGGTTTTGTCACGCGATTTTCAGATTCTATGGTCTAGGAATATGGGAATGTGGGCTAGGATTAGAAGGGTTTTTAAACCCTACTCATTTAGTAGTGTTTTCTAGAGTCCATGATGTTTAAAAAGTCTCTATCTTTCTTGTATTTAAAATAGTATGTGTGTTCATTATCGGCGTACGAAAATCATTTTTCTGAGATTTTCAAATTTTCCCTAGACATGGTGAACAATGATCATCTGAAGGTTAAAAAGTACATGTTGGGTTTGCAACTACTAATTAGATCATAGTTGTATATGAGGAATTTTTATATCTATAATGTGATGGTATACATAACCATTACTTAAGAAATGAATATGGTAGGAATGTTTGTATTTTCCACATCTTATCTCCCATTGGGAGGAACTTTTAGTGGCATGCTTCGGAAGAAGAGGAAGTGGAAAGATTATCATAGTAGTATTGGAGGTGGGTCTCAACATCAGGCCTCATCTTCCCCATCAATTATAATGGGAATCATTCCACTGAATTACAATAATAGTGGAAAGGTAGGACACACCAAATTTTACTTTCATATGACTTCAAAGATGTGAAATTTTTGTGGACACATTGGTCACTTACAATGCTTCTGTCAATATTTGACAACGCCATGTTATGGTCAGGGATTTTCATAACCCAGGGATACTACAGTGTTGTCATAATCATTAATGACTATAGGAATATTTCCACATGCCCCAGTAGCAAAGAGTGTTCATAGATTAGATGAGTGTCCACAATATGTTACTACTAGTCCGACAATATTGAGATGCACTATTTTTATTACATCTTAATATTAGTTAATTTATTTGATACTATGTCCCGTAATTATTTATATATTCACATTTTTTTGATATTATCAAACATCTAATGAATCATATATACTTTATAATGGATTTATCAAGAACTGTTGGTAAAAGGATTTACTAGGGTTTTAGGTACCCTTCATGTTTGTTGAAAATATATAATACATAGTAGGTCATGGATTTTATAATTGTTTAATAAGTTGTATTTTATTCCATCATTATTATGGATGCGCCTGTTGATCATCGAGAAGAGGTTGATTATTAAAATAGGTGTGTTTCGTTTTGTAAATAATATGAGAGATATCATGGGGTTTAGGGGGGGGGGGTGGGACCCGAGGATTTGTTGTGGAGGACCTTCCTAAATATATCTCATGAATTTTTTGTATGTTGTTGTGTTTGATCCCCATAAAATTTACCCTATCGTTGTTTTCCCCATTTATGTTTGAGAATTTCCTAACATTTTTCAATAAAATTTCTATGGTCTTCCTCCATAGATACTGGTAGAGTTTAAATTGATCATGTTCAAGGTATGCAGCTCATATCGATACCATCCCACTGTATAGAAATAGTGGAGGTGAAATAGCTCATGGTTCAGTTCTACGACCTGTTACAAAAAAGGTTTTGTTCCCCATAGAATTTCTCCTTGGGATTCCCCTGTGCTCTTTTCTATGAAGGCATATGGTTCACTTATTTTATGTGTGGAATATCGAAAGGTGAACCTGGTGATGGTAAAGAAAAAATATAATTTTCCTAGTGTGGATGATCTATTTGATCAGTTAAAGGGGAGAAATTGGTTTTCAATGATTGATCTTCTGTTTTGTTATCATCAACTCTGATTTCATGATTTTGATATATGGATGAAAACATTTCAGATTAGATATAGACATTATGAATATATTTTTATGCCTTTTGGTCTTACTAAGACTCCAAAAAAAATTATCGCTTTGGTGAATCACATATTCTGTCAATATCTTGACACTTTTTTTGGTATTATTCATTGATGATATTCTAGTTTATTCATAATCTATGATTTAGTAGGGGAATTATCTATGAATGGTTCTAGAATGTTTGATAAGTCACAACATTTATGGAAATATTTGGAAATGTTGTTTTTGATTTAATAAGTGATGTTGTATTCGCACAAAATTTCATTTAATGGCTTATGAATTGATCCATAGATGGTAAATTCTATTTTTTTAGGTACGGAACCACAAAATATCTTTGAAATATTAATATTCCATGGTCTTTTGGACACTACCAATGGTTCATCAAGGATTTATATAATCTGGTGTAACCTTTGACTAATCTTACTAGGAGAGAAGGGAAATTCACCTAAGATGTAATGTGTCAGACATATTTCGATGAGGAGAAAAGGATTATGATATTTTCTCCTATTATGATCTTACATGATCCCAATATGAGATAAGTGCTGCTTCACAATCCTTCAGGTGTTGGTTTAGGATGTTTGCTTATGATGGATGACCATGAGGTAGATTACAACTCTCGTCAGCTTTGACCACATAAGAAGAATTACCCCACTCAAGATTTATAGCTTCATGCAGTCATGCATGCGCTTATGTGATAGAATCACTATATTTTTGGGGAATATTCACGGGTCTTCTCTGATCATACATGTCTAAGTAATATATTTTCTTAGAGAAAATTGAATCTCAGTTAACGATGAAATGTAGAATACCTTCAGGCATTTGACATCGATATCACCTACAACCCAAAAAATAAGAATGTTGTGGCAGATGCACTTAGTGAGAAAGTTCCATTACAAACTATAATGTAATCGAAGGAGGAGTGGAACCTTATGGTTATTTTCACTCACTTTAACCAAGATTCTTAGGAGGATGATTCAAGCATGGTTCTTTCCAACGTTCATTTATCATCATCTCCCTTTTAGTGTATCTTGTAGTGTCATCTGAAGGATGTTGACTTAAAAAAGACTTGACAAAGCCTTTATGGTTGGGACACTATTTATGGTTGGTATTTTAATTTAGATTGTCTTCTTCACATTCAAAAAAGTATTTTCATCCTAGCATCTATGAGGAGTTCAGTCTTGTTTAATTGTTATAGATCCTCATGGGTCATAAATCTCGAACCTACAAAGATGTATTATGATATAAAATGGTAATTCTAGTGGCTAAAAATCATGCATGAAATTGCGGGGTTTGTGTCTCGCTATTAGACCTCCCAATGGATAAAGGTAGAGCACTTGAAACCTTTTTGGTTGCTCCAGCCCCTTCGGGTGCCAATTTCGAAATTAGACGTGATATCCATTGGATTTTTGATGGACCTCCATAGAATTCATTTGGATAGAATACTATATAGGTGGTTGATGATCGGTTAATGAAGTTTTTTCATTTCCTTCCTATCATGGATACCACTATGGATGAATGACCAAGTAAGAACTATGCGTAGGAAATTGTGAGGTTACATGGGAGTCTTTATTCCCTTGTTTTAGATAGAGATACTATGTTTATTTATAGATTCTAGAGGAGTATTCAAGAGGTGACGGGAACTCAGGACAAGTTGATCATTTCTTACAGTCTATAGAAAGATGGTAAAATGGTGTGAGTAATTCATATCATTTTAGATATTATTTTTGCCTCTATCTTGGATTTTGGTAGATCATATGATTATCATCTTGGACCACATGAGTTTGTTTATAAAAACAGTTATTATTCATCAATATGAATGGACCCATTTGAGGCGTTGTATGGTCACCAGTTTAGATTTCCTCTTTGTTGGGATGAAGTTGGTGAAGTATCATTTTTTGGACGATGCATGGTTTAAGAAACAACGTAAGTGACTCAGTATGTACCAAAATGTATGGTTATAGCTTTGAGTCGATATAAATCATATGCTGATTGGCGCTACAGAGCATTATAATTTTTCTTATGTGATTGTGTTTTCATGAAACTTTCTCCTCGATTAGGTCACTATCTATTTAGAGATATGGGAATGTGTTATTTGAGATATGCTGGAATCTTTGAGTTCATTGAGCGTCATGAAAAATTTTCATAATAGAAAGAATTTCTAGTTTAGCTGATAGGTTTTCTTGATGGATTCCATAAATCTCATCTCGAGAAATATCACCCTGATCCTGCTCATGTTCTACTATTGAATGAAATTGAGTTAGATCCATATTCTTTTAATATGGAGAAACTGGTTGAGATTGTTGAATCCCATGTGAATGTCTTGTCTGGGAAGTTGATTCTGTTGGTTAGAGTTCTATTGAAACAAGTATCTTATTCTCACGATACATGGAAATTTGAATCATTGATGATGGAGCAATGATTTCATCTCTTTCTAAGGATTAAATCATCCACATGACTTCCTAGGGATGGAATTTATTTATGGTGGGAATTTTGTAACACCCCATTGTTGTTTTAGCTTATTAAATAACGATTCCACACCATGTAACTAGGATATAGTCTATTTAATTGTTGTTGGTTATTAGTAATAAAATGGATCATGATGTGAAATATTTCACATCGTGAATGTTGGTTTCACATCCTGAATTCATTAAATGACAAATTTTTTATCTGAGGCGATGGAGTTTTCAGCATAATTATCCAATGTGGGATTCCGGGCGTGAATGGTTATTTCACACATTACAATGGCCCATGTAAAATTTTTAAAGATAGTGTTCTATGTTTTGTTTTAGTTCCTTCGTATGTTCTATGTGGCTCTTGACCAAATGATGTTCCAGGGTGTTTTTGAGAGACTCAAACCCTTCTAGATCGGTCTGTTTGATACCTGATCTCTATTTTAGTTGTGGTGTGTCTCACTTGGTATGTAACCTTTTTATTTTTTTCATTGAATTTGATAATATTATCACATTTGGGTGACATATGTGGATATTTTGGTCTATGTTGGGTGGTTATTCATGGATTGTTCCTAGATCTATTGAGTAAACTCTATCTTGAGGCCTTTTATTCCATTGGATGTGGTGTGGAGGGAATATGTATTTGTGGTATGTGGGGTTTCTCTCTTTCACCAACCCCTATTCTTATAAATGAAATCATTCTTGATGTGTATTTTATTATAGGATCTTATTGGATTTTTTTTGGGTTTTTCTGATTTTGGATTCCATTACACGCATGTGATGCCTGTGTTTTGTGGTATGTGGTTTTGTCTCTAGCCTATGTTGATGAACCAATTGATTTTCTTTATTATTTTTTTATATTGATATTGGATTTTTTTTTGTGGGGTAAAAATTTGGTTTAAATGAAAAATGGGTTTTCCCTTTGTAGTGATAAATGGAGATAAAATGGTTATTTTCAAATAATTTAGAAGGGATTTTTGAAATAGTTTTGAAATGGTTTCAAATGGGTCAAAATGAATTATTAAAAAGAGAACATGGGTTACCATAGGTACATAGGTGGTACGATTAAGTGAGTAAATGCTCCATTATTTATTTTCAATTAGGTTTTTCTTGGATCTTTCCATTGTTTCTTAGGCCCTTAGTTATAGGTGGCTGATATTCACAATTTGGGGTGTTTAATCATAGGGTATTACTCTACTTCCTAGGTCATCATTCTAGGATAATTTTTTTTAATTTCATTGATTTTTGTATGAGTAGTATGTGACCTAGACCTATAGTATTCCTTGGTGGTATGATACTTGCCTTTTTTTTGATTGAATTTCTAAGTAATTCATTATATGCATATTTATACTTGTGGAAAATGATATGGAAAATGTGCATTGAGATTGAAATAACTACTTTAGTTTAGAAAAGTGGAAAAGGGGACATGTTCAACCTATTTTCTATAAAAAAAACCTTATAGGTTATCCTTTCATGTTTTATATAAATTTATTGTACATTGATATTTATCTAGAGCCTTGTTATGGAACACCTAGGGGGATCCTATTGAGCCAGTTAGATCACACCCTTCACACCTCTTCGGTGGTGCATAGACCATTGTTTGTCCTCTATTATAGGGAAAGGCACGACACCACAATGTGTCAATGAGATTCATGTCATCTTGTTGTGTAGCTTTAGGTGAGATGATGGTAGTCCATCTATACCCACATTTGGAGTAGCTATTTTGGTTTTAGTCCATTGTTTTTGGATTTATCTTGGTGTTTTTAGCTACTTTTGTAGTTGTCTGCTTTTTTTGTTCACTTATAATTATGTCATATATTTCTTAGTCTTCTTATAATGTTGTCTCTTATTTTGTGTGTGTATATATATATATATATTCCATGTGGTTGCTTAGGTTGGTTGAAATATTTCCGTATATTTTGTTGTTTGATTCTTGGGTTCTATTCACCATCCTCTGAGGATTGGGAAAGAACTTCGGATATGTAAAGGAAAATGTCGACTAAGGATTTTGAGGGAAACGTGCGTTAGTTCATTTCAGACCCCCCAGAGCATAAAATTGGACAATCCATAGTTCAATAAAATATTAGAATCTATACATATATGAATCTCAAATCACAAATTTCTTGAAAATTCTTCCACATTAATCACAATCTCAAAATACAAGGGATAAGGTATTTAAATATTTAACTGTTCATGTGTCTAAAATTATTGGTGTGAGTGTTGACGCCCAAAAATATTTCCTTGAATAAACTCATGCATGACCTTATCATATCTCTCAATAGACTTTAACAAACAATTCCCTTGTCCACCATCCATCTACGATCTACATGGTCCACATATTGATAGTGGTGAGAATATAAAATAGTATGGTCCTCCTTTTGTAGTTTCACCTTATAAGGATCAAAAACTACTATAAAATCACTATTTACCTTCTATCTACCCAGGCCACCTCAAGGTGTTCCCATATCCTGATTATTACACTTCTTAAGAGATATTTTCATGTCTTATATAATATTTTCAATACATCATGTTATGAAATAATCTAATACGTGTTCCAACCCATTTCAAAGCCTAGCATCAACTATCTCTTAGCTAATTAGATCTATGAAATGATCCATATAATTTCAATCCATGAGGCTGAGAATGTAGTATTGATGAACTATATCACTAAAAAAAATTATATCTAATATCTACAAGTAGTAGAAAATGATGATTCTATATGATTTCCACTCCCATATCTAGCATCCCCACTCTCCTGTAAAAGGATTCTCTCAGTCAACGAGGTCCACTTTTTTATATAGGCATAAGAGGGAATTCATTGAGAGATTACACTATCTTATATATCTTTATATAGGTCCTAGTCTATCTTATATGAATAGAAGTATCAATTACACACCGTATTGATTGAGTATCATGTGAGGTCAGTGAACCGCAACACATAATGAGAAACTATCAAATCACAATGAATCCACTCCTTATGCTCGAGAATCCATACAGAACACATGATGTAAGATTGTACTCTAAATAGAACATATATTCAAAACCAATATATATTGTATTTGTCCATTCATTGGTTTAGGTGGCTAGAACCCACTATAACCATATTGCTAACTTAAGAGGAACATACCCAAGCACAACAATCTAATCTAGTGAGGTCTTCATGAGCTACAAAACTCAAGCCACTAACTCAAGACAAAAATTTATTGTCTAACGTTTAGGGTCATTATGAATTATATGTTTTCTATACTAGTGATGAGTAATTTCCCTATCTCAACAGAGAAATATAATGATCATCATGTAGATTAAAATTATCCTGATCTAATAGAAATTGTTTTATGCACCTCTCATTGAGTGGAAGTACTACTCTATAGTTACATAACGGAGAAACCTCATGGTGAGTTCCCTAAAATGAGGCCTCCTCACTCAAGTGGTTTCTATCCTAACCCATTTTTAGTATCCAGTAGGCTACCATTGTGGTGGCATCTTGAAATTTGAAAATACAATACATTGTTAGATCATAATATCTAGGGAGATAAATAAAGAATGACATGGATGTTTAAGACCCATTCATATATGATTTATACACCATTGAAAATCCCTAAAATTGAATCCTCAACATGTCAAGTTGAAAAATGTTTACCAGAGACCATGTGTATAAAAACATTGTTCTACACACCAAAACTCGGTTATCTAACCGAAAATCATTACTCCATACACCTTAACCTTATTTTTGCATGTACTCCAACCTCTACACACAATGCATACAACTCTGAACACCATCTCAATGATAGATCAAGATGATACTACTCTATCATGACCCACCCAACTGGGGCCCCACCTTGACTAGAAGTCTTACATGTGTGAAGCAACATGACCACCTAAAATATTTAATAGGTTGAATATTAACACCGAGTATAAACATCATATGATTACTAGGGTTTAGTCCTAAAAACCTATACACACAAAAACCATCCAGTATATCATAACCATTCAGGATAATATAAATTTTGCTAAATCAAAAGGAAATAATGCATGTAATAATATCAAGGAATAACTAAAGAAAAATAATTGAAATAAAAACTAATATAATATAGGTAATAATCAAAATCAATCAGAAATAAAGGGGGTCCCAACATACTAACTGATGATAAGGGAGGTCATTCACATGAACTCTACCAATGAACATCTCTTGTAATCACTATAATAGTGTACTTATATGCTCTAACAACACTAGGGCCACCAAATAAACTATATAGATTCATTATTTCTGCATGAGAAGTGAAAAAAATGGGAAAATACCATGTAGGGGTTAGTATATTCATACCACGTTGGATTCCATGACAACAACACTATTGGTAATAGAAATAAACAGTTATCTCGACCCAAAACAATGAGTAAGAAGCCCAATAAATTTATGTGATCATAGAATAAACTAAAAGAATATAGTGATGAATCTCTATATATTCACAACTAGCTAGTGATGATGATTATAACCAAATATCCATGTGCCATTATATTCTTGATTCCATTAGCCTAATGTAAAGGTCACTAGATACAGAGAACTCATGCGTCACTAATGGAAAATAACATATGTGGAGGCGTTGACCCAAGGGGGTGGATGACGCAAGTTACATGTGTAATCAGTGGTGATAGAGTTTGACTCCATATAAAGGATTTAATTTCCCCATTTAGGGAATATGAAAGATTGAAATACATTTTATATATGAAATGGGAACCCATTACAAGGCCTACTAGTTTTTTCATGTTTCCTGAAAACAATCTTTTTATCATAAGATGACACTCAAGTCTCAATATTAAAATATAATTACAGAATGAGTAATATATTCATACCACCACATGTAATAGATATTATTTAAAAATAGTTTTTTTAATAAAGTTATATATGTAAAATTACTTTGGAAGGACTACTCGTGGTTTTAATTATATGTATCACCGAAGGATAATGAGGAGTTAGAATATTCCACGTAAGACACGCATCGAGTTCCTTAGGGTAAATGGGGTGTTCCGCGACTTCATTGACTATCCATTTCATGTATCTTGTCCTAGAATATAGTGAAGGTGTATACTTGTTGTGTCAACTAGGGTATATAGTTTTTATGACCACCAAGGGTCACAATCATGTACTCCCTATATACAGGTCATCTAAGTTGGAACAATAACATAGTGTGTGGGATTAAGCACATAGAATTTGACATTTAACATGAATAGGAAATCCTATATTCACCATAATTCAAACTACATATCATGTGTTCTTCTAGAACACATGCTGTATAGTTATAAATTTCATAAATGATAATGTGTTTTTTCCTGGATCATTACATGTCAGTTGAACACTTCATAAACCTAACTAATGTTCTTCATGTTGGGTCAAAAATGGATCTTGTATCACCATAGTTTAATTATTAGCAGAAACATCAATAAAAAAATTATATAGCTTTTTATGATGAACACTTTGTAAACATGGCCAATGTGCATAAATATGTATCAATCTTGTATGTTCTATCACCAAATGAAGTTTCTTATCCCCCACATCACTAGAATGGATATATTCAACATTAACATTGATTCTACTCGACCAAAACCAAGTAAAACCCATCCTAATATCTTCAATATATCTCAATTCCATCATTAATTTCTCAATTATTCATGAACAATGATCATCATGTTTCTGTATAATGAAACCAAAATGAATTTAGGTGTTTGATCAAGGTTGATACAATATCTGAAATAGTTGGACCACATCTCAGAAGTGGGATATCTATAAATAACATAAGTAATCATATGATGAATCCAAGGAAAAATTAATATAAATTTCATATTAGGATAATATCTCTGTAAAATTTAGCATGATTTGAGAATCTAATGAACCAATAATCAATTTTATTGCATTAAATAATTCAATCCAAAGAATGAAATCCTAGTTTTTTAGGGAAATTATTAAAAAAAGGCCAAAAAATTCATTGAAAATAAATAGTATATAATAAAAATATCATGTAATAGTGAAAAATCTAACAAATATAAAGGTCCTAACTCTCTATTAGATTGATCATGGATAAATAATGTATTTGTGGGCTCTCTGTCTATATCAATGATTATTATTAATGAATTCAATCATTGATTCCAATATCCTCCCACATTGTTTTCTCAAATAACCAATAAATAGTGGCTCCCTTAATATCTAAAATTATTGAACTATTGAAATAAAATTTAAATTGTATGGGGTTAAATATACTATTTTCTCTAGGTTATGTTATCAATTTTGAAACATAGTTTAATTTTTTTTAATTTTTTTAATTTAATATCCTCTCATGACTAAAAATTTAAAATTTTCTAGTTTGATAGAAAATTAATAGCACATTTGGTAAACATCTTATCATAAATATAAGGGTAGTCATATTTTTTTGAGACTCCAATTAATGGGAAAAATATTATTTCAAAAAATATGTTCACTTTTCATTCAATATATTAAACTTGTTCAGTATAAGAATTTCACGGTCCTCTAACACCCATAATGTCACACCGACTAAAATGAAAACTACTTTATATATGAAAATGGTACAATATTCAAAACCAAAGTCATTAAAATTCTAATTTATAATGGTTTTTACAAGATTTATAGTTCAAATCTTCAGAATTAATAATTTCAATATCATGACGATTATTACCCAAATTATTGAAAATTAAATTCAAATACACTATTTTATAATATGAGCCTACTAATGGACACTAGAAAATATTTATTGATCTTTATAATATAATTCTATTGAATTATTTTAATGAAATAAGTAAATTATTATTCAACTATTTATTAAATGATATATAAATATATGGGATTCAAAATCATGGAATTTCATCCATAATGATTTTTTATGAGATGGAATGAAAAATGTTCACATTAATTTCCAACAATATAATTTATTTGTAATTATAGAAATATTTTAACATTTAATTCATTTTATAAAAAATTAATTTACAAGTGATGGTATTTGTTTAATCCATTTTTAAGAAATAATTACTAAAATAGGTTTATAATTTTTTGATAAATATAATATTCTATAATTGACATAATAAAATTTACATATTCACTGTTATTATTCTAATTAGTGGTTTGTTGATGAATATGATACTATAATCATCACCTAAATTATTAACTGGTACCTCAAACTATACATTTCAAGTTAAATTTGAGAGAATTCAAAAATGAATTTTAGTTTTGTTGGTCAATTCAAATGGGATAATAGATGTATTTATAGATAACTAAATAAATATCATGGTCTTATTCATTTCATGGATTAAATAAAAATATGTTACATAAATAGAATTTTTTTATGATGTTGAACTCAATTGTGAATTTAATTTCCAAGGATAGTGGTTAATATTAAATAATTGATTAAATGGGAAAAATTTCAACTATTATGAGAAGAACCTAGACTCAAAAAATGGGGTAAAAATTTATAATAATAAAATAAATTGACTATTAATAATAATTTCAATTTTAATTAAATCAAAAAAATTATTCTAACAAACTAAATTTTTTCAGAACTCACTAAAATTTAATTGAGAATTATATATATTTCTTTAAAAAATTAAAATAAAACTGGGTGAATTAAAATCAGGTATAATATATTGTCACAAAGATTATAACTCAATAAAATTTTACAATGTAATTAATTAGAGAATAAGGAACCCAAATAATGAATATTAAATTAAAAGGAGAACATAAATAGGATTTGGAAGATGAAAACAAGAAAATAGAATATCAATGAATAAATTAAGGATTGAAGGATGATAAAATGGATGTTTTATAACATTTATTCCACTAATACTATTACTAGAGAATTTGAATTAATGGGATTCTAAGGAAACATGATGTATGTGTCTTAAATTTTTAAATAATTTTCATATTAATATTTCCCTTGATGTGTCATTAATATGAATTGAAAAATATTAAAACATATTTATATATTTGGTTTCAAGAACGTATTTTTTATATAATATTTGAATAAAATACCTCTTGATGGAACCATTTTTTATAATTTCAAAATTTTAACAATGTTGAAATAAAAAATAATTTTTCTTTTAACAAAATATATATTCGACCCCATGGATTTGGAAAATATTTGAATAATTTATGTGTGATTGTATGCTTATCATGCTCAACATTCTAGAATATTCATTTAGAAGAGATTACTATTGCATGAGTTTTTCACTATTTTGTGTATCAAAATGACATATATCCATGTTGTTTAATTGACTATATTATTATTTACGTTAATAATGTTTATTACATGATTGAAATTTTCCCTCAAATGGAAGATGATATAATAACCATGTTTTGAGGATAACATTTTCAAAAATCATCTGGTCCCCTATTGTTTTAGAATCTATATATTTGTTTTTCCACGTTCAACAACCCAATGTAAAACACTGAATCCACTATAAAATGGTGATTTTTCATGGAGAAGAATTATAATTTAAGGTGTAAATATTTCCATAAATTTCAAGAACTACTATCCAAGTAGGAAGATAGTAATATTATATAGTTGGATGAAAAGTGTATTCAAAAAAATATAAGTGTACGATCTCTTAATGAGAAGAGTGAGGTTAGAGAAAATATTATTCTAAAAGATGTTATAATATGGGATAAATTTTTTGGTTAATCCATGATTTAAGTTATTATTTGTTAGTACATAATAATTTTTTATGGTATATTATAGTGGAAGTAAAAATTTTACTAATGAATGACTCCAGATAAATATTTATACAATAGGAAAGGAGACCCATATATATAGTTGAAAAAATATTAAACTATTAATTATTCTATATTAAGTTTCCCCTTTCTAATAAAAATTCATTTTAATGAAGGTGGGGTAATTTTTCCCTAGAAAACTAAAAACATAATATATTTATGATTCAATATGTGTTATTAATTATTCGATTAGGAATTTATTTTTATAAATTTATATAATATTATTTAAAATATATAATATAAAACTCTAAACTTGTTAGAATTAACAAATTTGCATAATAATCATATTTTTCTAGTGTCAATTAATGTATAAAATAGATGTCAGTCCAAATCCACAATTTTTTTGAAACATTGTTTTATAGAAATAATTCATAGAATCTCTCTGAATAAGTGAATTTAGATTTTCTATAATCATACTATATATAGAGAGAAAATGTTCATGTTTCAATTAATCTAATTAAGGGAATATATTTATAAAAATTAAATCCATTTCCTTCTTGATTATTTACAAAAAATATGACCCTTTTAAAAGATAATGGGATATTTATAAAACCAAATAAACAACGAAATAACAATTCGATTTCACTAGGAGATATCTTTCATGGTTTATAGAGAAAAATTAATTCAATCAGGGAATGTTTTGTGAATAGTGGCAGATGGGTCACATTAATATGGTGATACAAGTCTTTAAATATTCCATAACATGTACCAATATAAAGTATATGAGACTCTCTATTGAATGACTCATGTTTGGGAAAAATAATTAGGGATTTAATCTTATTTGTATCCTTCTAGATCCTTGTTATGTGAAATTATATGATAGTGCATACTATTTGAAGGTTGGTGTTACTCACTCGGCTTTGCTATCTTCAAATCAATCCTTGATACTTATTAAAATAAAATAATTGAAAGATGTAGTGGAAATTCATACTTTCAAAAATCAATAACATAGATACAATTTTTTTAATGTGGTTAATGATTATTAGAGTTCAACCACACTGGGGATATAATTGGAGGCCCATCATGAAAAATAAGATGATTCTAATATGATTTCATAATATAAGGAGGTGATTAACCCAACATAAACCTAATATAAGAGACTCTTAGTTTTGAGATTAATCAAATGAATAGATATTTGGAAGTCTGTTTAGATTTTGTGATCACTTTATCATCATATGAGAAAAAAATTAACAAAAAAAATAGATTCATAATGTTGAGAGAGATGTATCAATGAGTTCAACGAATCAATGTCTTAGGGAGGGGAAAATATCTTTTTTTAAGGTGAATAATAAGTAAAAAAATATTTTGAATTTTAAACTAAATGTTAGGGATGGATTTCTCACCAAACGCAAAAAAGGGGTTCCCATTTTTTATCTTTTCCAGTTTATGGAACTCTTAGAAGATGTTAAACTAGACTAGAAATTATTTTCATATAAAAGAATGTGTGGAACTATTTATTGAAATAACATTAATGGAATTAGATAATAGGGGTTATGAAATCATTGAAAAAGTATTATAGGATATATTAGGAAGGATAAAACTAGTTATTACATTATATAATTATTGGACTATATGTTTTCCTTAGACCCTTCTCTAATACATCGTGAGAAACGTTCAAGATTTATATAATACAACTAGAAAAAAATTTCATTAGGGGGGGGGTTCTTTGATGAGTTACTTATACATATACCATAGTCTTTATTCTATTTGTAATGACATTAAACTCAATAAACTATTATAAAATTATCAGTAAGACTAATCTTTCTTAAAAAATTATGAAGATCCTAATATATAGTTTGGTTTCAGACCTAATTAAATGTTTAACATTGAATGAGTGGCCAATTTATAACCAATTTATAATAATGAAAGGGTATATTTAGTTGGAAGTAGAAATTATTAGTGACCTCAAAAGAATGATAGTAAGATAGAGTGTCCTAGAAAAATATTACATGGATATGTGTTATGATATGTTGTGTATGAATTATATATTTAAGATCGTGAAATGATTTGGAATCTGTTATTGGTCATTGGCCCTTCACTTTTTATGTTAGTCATCGTGCTAATTTTGAATTAATCTCAAAGAAATAGTGTTTTGTTTTTCAAATCCAATACATGTTATTTAAGAAGGTGAACTATTTCCCCCTATCTTATTCTTCATGGAATAATTTTGTCTCTACAAAAATATCAATGATTTAATTTATAAGGATTTGATATGTCCTTAAAATGGTATGTTGAATTATACTGGTGTGTTACGTAGCATTTTTTATGATGTCGTTCTTTTATCCATTAATGTAAATCATATATTAGAACATGGATTTAATAGGGTCATTTAAAATTATATTAGATGGTGTAAATTAATATTCAATTAAGCTATGATATGTGTTTATATTTTAAAATAGTTTATGTAATGGTGAGCTAACAAAATTTAAATGAATTTAGGTACAAATAAATGTTATTTCCAATGGAATATTTGGGGGAACCCCATTCCATGTGATTTTTTCATATTCCAAAATTTAAGGGATGGTTTGGGAATATTAATGTAATGAATAACAATTGTAATAGAAAATTTCATCCCATTAGAGGTTGCATATCATTGGAAAACAAAAGTATATCCTCTACTCCCGTGCAGGTTTATTCAGTCTTTCATGATCCTAAATATATTGTAAATAACATTGAGAATATTATTAATGTTTTTTTGGGAATTATCATCAAAAAGTATGGTTTCTTTTAGAATAATTTTCCTATATTGGAAAACCCCATTAAGGAGGGATACATCATCCTTAATTATGGTAACAAATAATATATGAAATTCATGATGAGAGTGACTGGTTATGATGATTGTATTAGTGAGAGTGGGAAGTGGTGAATTAGTTGTAATTTACATTTTATGTTTCCATAAAACAAACATCACCTCCTATTAATGATTCCATTCCCTTCTCAAAACAATTCAAACCCACATCCAAAGGAATACAAGTATTTACAGTGTTTACTACTCAATAAAAATAGTTACATTCTTGGTATGGTTTGGAAATGATCTAATATCACATAATCCACTAGATACCAATCCTTGTTATATAATGATTATTAAATACCATTTCACTCATGTAGAACTATGTAAAATATTCTAATAGTGTGTGTGCACTCTCATAGAAAAATTTGGGTAAAATAATATTTGTGTAAAAATTCATGTTACATGTTATTATGTTAAACACCACAAATGTATTATTTCTAAAAAAATTCTTCATTTTATTTCCCATAAGATGTTAATAACTTCATGGACTTTGATAAGAAAATCATATCTAATTTTGCAGTGCATTTTTTAATCCAATTCTTCCCAGTATGACTCTCCCAACTCGATTCCACCTAGTTCAGTTCCTCTCAATAAAATTATTCCTAGTATGATTTTTATCAATATAATTCTACCTAGTATGATTATCTGTATGATAAATATATTGTTTTCTATGTATGATTGAGACAATTCAAAACCACTTCTTCCTTGTTCCGGAAATTCCAAGAGAGAAATCCAGATCTTATTATATGTCCTAATATGATAATAATATGAATATGGATTAAAAGGTTAATATGATATACATATGAATACAATGATTAATTAATAAAATTATCAATGAATATTAAGATTTTATAAATAAAATTTTGACATCTTTTCTCTTCTCCTTTCGCTTTACCCCATCAAAACTTATTCAACAAATAACAAAAACAAAAAAATTCGTCTATCCCAAGAAAGTCCTAACTTTTCTTTCATCTCTCACGAGCAAATAATTCATCAAATAAATTAAAAATTAACTATTACCTTCTATAGGTGACCCTGGTCATGTTTTGCCGAGAGTCCCAAAATATTTCTTACTTAAACAAATTCACCCATATCTCAACTTCTCTTACATCTCAAGGGAATATATGATTTTGTGAAATCTACTCGAATCTTCTGGAACATTCATCTACCATCATCTCATAATTAATGTTATTTTAAAAAACTAATTACAATTTAATTATCTACACCAATTTCAGAATAGAAAACATTGTACCAATTATAGAAAAATACACCCAGTGAGTTTCATGCTCCCCTTGATATCTATAAACATTCATCATAAAATCATTTAATTAATTTTAAATAATACTAATTCAACACCATATAAATATTTGACAATATTTATGGTCTTTCTCTATCATTATGATTTTCATCAACTATATCTCAATTCCATATACATTAGTTTTTTTTTGAAAATAATTCTTCTAGAGTCCGCAGGTACAATGAATATGATAGACATGTATCAACAGTCTCATCTTTATCAAATTATATCCTTTAAAACATTATCCATGTTTCATGACTTCTATAATTACATTTAATAATTTTTTGAATATATTCAACCACTTCAGACATACAATGGAATGTGTCATAACATTCCATTATTTCTAGATTCTTTTTTTCCTTCTCAGTTGGAGTAAATTTGTCCAGAAATCAATTAGCCCAAATAAAATCTAGCTGAATAAGATTTTCTAGATTACGGTCTTTCTAAGTTCCATTGGACTACATTCGATAATTATGAATTCCATTGGTATGGATATAAACATTCTGATTATGATCGGACTAATTTCATTAACTTTCCATTTCTTTCATCAAGCATGTATCTTTTTTCCAACATATGTATGATTTATGAGAAATAATAATTAGAAAATTATCATCACATTTTATCATATCCATGAGGAATGTGATTAAAATTACTACCTCATTATAATACTTTACAATTTATGACATGAGCTTAGTCTGATCAGAATCTTTTCTTCCAAACAATATCTTCATGATACAATGAACATTTTCAAACAACATGAATACAATTTTTCTGAAAAATAATTTTGTGTCTGATTATCAACATTAAAAATTTAATTGATATATCATATTTCAAAAAAAAAAGACAATAACCTTTTAAATTTTTTTTTTAAACTTTGGAAAACCACCTCCATACTACTTTGTATTTACAATCTCCCACTTTTGATATTTTTTATCACCCAAGATTCATAAATCATTGATCATTGTGAACTAAAGATATGGATTAATTATCAAACAAATTAATACTACAAATCCTAACATATTGTAGGAAACAAGATTTATTGATGTTAAAAAATAATGTCTAAAATAAGTTATTATGAAACAACCTTAGAATTCTTCAAAATAAATTCATCCCCATCTACGTCTTCTTGATAATACAAATTTTTTTTCCAATTACCACATAAACAAATAGTTATAACAGATCAAACATAATAAAATGTGGGATTCATAGCTAATCCACAAATACCACTTTTTACATGCATAAAAAATGATATATTTTTGAAACAAAAAAATTATCCCCCATAAATACTCTATGCATTTGTAAGATAAGAGAGGGGATGAAACAAGTTACTCATTTTCTGTGAGAAATAAGATGGTTTCCCATGGCCAACCTCAATTTAGAAAAATATTCCCTTGATAATGGTTTTCTGAAAATATCAAAAACTTGTAATAATGTTGGAACTTACTCCATCTTTAATTCACTCTTCTATGTGTTCCCATTAATGAAATAATATTTGTTATCAATATGTTTTGATATATAGTGTTTAATTGGATTCTTATTTAGATTGATTGTACTTTTATTATCACAACCAAAGAGAAAGGGTAACATTACATCAACAAGTAAGAAAAATAGTGTAATTTTCATCCACATAAGTTGAGAAATGTCTTGAGTGGTAGAAACATACTCATCTTCAGCCATACTGAGAGTTAAAAAATTTTGTTTCTCAGAATTCCCACTAACACCACTCATTCCTAGAAAGAATACCATACATGATTTGGATATTCTATCGTCAAAATTTCCTACCCAATCAGCATCTCAATACCAAAATAAATTTCTGCTACGATACCTTCTTCAGAAATCATTTGTTCCTTTGAGGTATCTGAGAATTAGTTTTCCATTAATTAAATGGGATTATATTGGATCACTCTGAAATAATTCACATAAGGTAACATCATAAACATTGTTGGGTCTTCAGGTATTAAAAAACAACAAACTTACATTCCTCTAACAAAAATCTTTCTTATCAAATTATTTTCCTCCTCAATCATTAGAAAAAATTATTCCCACAGAAATTGTTATAGAAAAAGGTTTTATTTTTCCATCCCAAACCTCTTAATAAGTTCCATAGAATAATTTTCTTGAGAATGAAAAATGTATTCCTTATTTTGTAGTATTTGAAACCCAATAATGTATTTCATTTCCTTAACCATGGCCTTTTTAAAAAATCATATCTTCAGTAAATCTCTCAAAATGTCATAAATCATTTCCAATAAAGATAATATCGTCAACCTAAACATTTACAATGAAGGAATTCGCTTGAATTTCATTGATTTAAATAGTTCCACCCACTCATCCTTTCATAAAACTCATTTTTCATAAGTATGTATCAAATTTCAAATACCACTCCCTAAAATCCTATTTTTCCTATAAAAATATTGTTTCATTATGAAGTCAAAATAATCATTGTTTCCAAAAAAATCCACAAGGTTGTTCAATTTAAACATCCTCATCAAGATTACCATTCAGGATTGTGGATTTGATATGGATTTGGAATATCTTTTATCCTCATTGTGCAGAAATAGAAAAAATATTCTTATTGTTTCCACCCTTGAAACCAGAGAATATGTTTCATGAAAATCAATATATTCAATTTTTGAATACCCTTTTCACTAAAATATTTCATTTTTTCTTATCACTTAACCTTATTCATTAATCTTATAACAAAAACTTACATTGTGCCTATAATGTTTTTTACATGACTTAGGTAGGAGTTTCCATGAATCATTCATTTAAATTTTATCCAACACTTCATTAATAGCTTGAAACCATTTCAGATACTCAAAATATTCTTTTATATCATTCAGATACACATTTGAATACAACGAAGAATGAGAAATAAAATTTTTATTCTTCTTGTTCCAACCATATAGTGTTGATCACCAATGATTTTTAGAGCCTCTATGTGATTCCTCCTCATATGAGGATATTTTAATGTATCATTATCATTAATGGAAAACGTAGAGTATTATTATTCTTCTTGAGTATCAATACAATTGTATGTATCCTTATCATCATTTAATTCCTTATCTTAATCATCCTCCTTAAATACATGATCATGATTGTATCCCTTTGATATTTCAATTAATTTCGCACCTATTGAAAAATAAATCTATGTATTTCTTTGTTGATTCATCTATATTCTCTTCCTTTTTGAGTATACCCAGAATAATCCCATATTCACCTTTTTGCCTTAACTTCTCATAGTTTCCAGCATTATTTTATTAATACATAGAATACTGATAATTATTAAGTCCTAAAAACATGGTGTTTTACTATAAAAATAATTTTATGGAGTTATTCTCAATATTATCCAATAGAAACATTGGTTTTTAAGATAAACCACTGTACTCATGGCTTGCACCAAATAGTAATGAGAAAGACCATGTTCATGGAACATAGTTCTTCCCATTTCCACCAATCCTATATTCATTATTACATAAAACACATTTTATTGGGTATTTTTTGGGGAAATATATTAATTTTAAATTCTATGCATCTCAAGATAATGTTCCAATCCTTTACTTCTTTATTGACCTCTATTTTCAGTTCTCAGCTTCTTAATTGAATACTCACAATCCTTTTCATCTATTCTTCTGAAACTTTTAATAATTTTAGATTCATCTAACTTATGTCTGATATACATAACATAGTTAATGTAAGTAAAATAATCAATGAATGTAATGAATTAATTATTTGTACTTGATTATTATTTTATCATTGTCCCACAAATATCATAATTAATCATCTCCTTGGATGATTTCAAACAAATGTCAACAATATTAAGAACAACATTTGTAATCATTCATTTCTATAAAAGAGGGGAAAAATCACATTTTCTTGGAAAATAACCAACGTCTCATACATTATATTACTTTAAAAAATGTCTCATGTTTAATTAATACATATGTCCCATTCTTTTATTCCACACTTCATTATCTTCCACCATACTTATGTTACAAGACTTTTGTATTTCACCAACCATAAAAAAGTTTCCTTTTGAATGACAACCTCTTATGAAAATCTTTCAATCGTAATCACATTTAAAATAAAAATACCTCATTCTTTGAGATAACATTGTTACAATCATCACACAGTTGTAAAAAACTTATCAAATTTTTTTCATCCCATCCATATGCAATGTTTTCTTGGATTTCATATTTTATTTTCCAATGATGGATGACATGATTCCTTTGATATTCAAGGATTCAACATTACCAAATTTCAATATTCCTTATTTCAATTCTTTCATGTTTTTAAAAAATTTCAAATATCATATTATATGAGAAGAACACCCAATAACAAGAATCCAAGAACATTCTCATTTTCTATCATTCATAGTAGTTTCAACAACAAGAGAATTTTATTCTTTATTTTCTTCATTCACATTAATCTTATGAGAATTCTTAAGAATATTTTTTAGGTCCATAATAATTCAAGATATACTTTTGAAATGTGTCCATGATTTTAAAATCATTCACAAGTAGTTTCAGAATGTTTGACACTATTTCCAATCATTACCACATCATTACCAAGTTTCATAAAAAAATCATTTTCAGACTTCTTATTTTGATGGAATTAAAATCCATTAAATAATTTCATTCCATAAAATATTGATAAATGGTAATATTTTTGTTTTAACAAATATATATTGGACTTCTGTTCGAATCCATCAAAATACCAACAATATCTATATAAGGAGTATTTTCCTCAGAAACTTCCATTCTAACAAGAGTTGTGAACACATTTCTCAGCAACCTTCTTTTCATTCTTTTCTGATCCACAAACCATTATATTATTAATCAAAAACATATTATTTATTTTCAATTTTATCTAATAAAAATGTATTGGAAGGATTAAAAGATATATAATATTTAGAAAAAAATTCTGACTCAAGGTTCTTTGAGAATTTTGAATTTCTAAAAATTTTGTCCTCAGACACATATATTACATTCCCAGATTTCATATTTTCAGAAACAACCCCATTTTTCTTTTCCACCCATTAAGGAGTCTTTTTTTGATCCTTCTCATTTTTCTTTATTTGAGAACATTCACCAACTTAAGAGACAGTTTTTTTGAAACTTTTGTTTTTAATCTCTACTTGAGATATATTTTGTTGTACAACTTCTAAGTATTATTCTTTTTCATTCAAATTCACTTCCAAATTCATGTTACTAATATTTTATTCATAAAGAAATTCATTAAAATGATGATTTATTTGACCAACTTCACCTTCTCTTAAGAAAAACATTCATGATTTCTTGTCGTGGAAAATTCATCGTCCAACTTTTAGTTTATCTTTTCAAGACTCCTTATTTTTCTCATACATTATTTCAACTACTCTTTGAAAATAAATTCATGTTTATTTTCTTCATCCATGGAACTCCTGCCTCTGAATCATTCTTCATTACCTATTTAAATAAAGTATTATCAATACCATACTTGACAAATTTTTCTGACTCAACTTCACCACCTTCTATTTCATCATCATTATATAATAAACTTCTTGTTTTAGATTTAAATAATTTTTTAACATCCCCTAAGCAATATATTTTCTTTTTATCTACCTTTTTATTCAATGATATTCTTAGATTTCCTAATCCTTTATCACTATCATGGTGATTCATTATTTGAGGACAATTTTTTGCAAAATGAACGAAAGGTCCACATTGAATATATTTCAAGGGATGTTTCCCTATGTATTTTCATGAAACTCATTCAATTTTTTTAAACCACGTTATGATTTTAGAAAAAAAATTACATAGAACATTTTCATAATCGGATTCACAACCTTCCTCATTAGTTAGATTTGTCTCTAATTTTTCTTTCATAGCATACGTGAAGTACATTTCTCTATCAAGTCTTGTATTCCATCTCATATTTTTCTTCCATATCATTTCATATGTAATGAGAGTGCTATAAAAATAATATATTGATAATGTATCTGTATCGATGTCTTATTATGAAGGAACTTTTTCATAAAACATATATGGAAGGATTCTCAAAAGCTTTTAAACCACTCTAGAATAATATAACTTTTCACCTAGACATCTGATAGTACCAAACATTTAATTTACATTGGTAAATAATTCCCCTACGTATTTTTATTCATGAACCTCCAAATCGTCACACATTAGTCTCTAGATTTGTCACATTTTGTTCTTCAGTTTTGTACTGCCTTCTTATATGATTTCCAATTTATCCCACATACTATTAATTGTGGAAAAACATATCAATATAAATAATTCACTTTCCAAAAGAGATAATAATAGAGCATTCATGGCCCTTCCATAATTTAAAATATTTATATTCTCAACATATATTAGGGGAGATTTTTAAATAAATAAGAGGAATAAAATCTATTGTAGCTTCAAGAACATCATATCCCATAAAAATATGATAAGGAAATATTATATCTTTCCTGATATGATAATTAATTCCAAAAAACAAGAATACATTTATTGTTCAAAAATTTTAAATTCTCCATCAACAAAGATTAAGGGAAGGGAACCTTCACTCGGATACTATCTAAAAGTGCCCAGTCATAATGAGTTTATCACTGATAGGGGGATATTGTAAATCAGTGATACTTTTTCTTTTATGTTTCCTTGAATGAACCATCGCAACTTGTAAAACATTCCACTCCATATTGAAAACTATTCAAACACATATCCATTGGAACGTTATTTTTATAAGGTTTAATATATAATAATAATATCTATATCCCTGGTATGTTTTTGTAATGACCCAATAGAACACAATCCACTAGAAATAAATCCTTGGTATACAATGACTATGATATAACCTTTCAATCTTATAACCCTATGTAAATAATTCCAATAGTGTGTGTTCACCCTCTTAGCACATATAGGTTAAAACAATATTGTATAATAATACATATTACCTATGTTTTTTTCAAAATCAAAAAACATTTATTTCTGAAACAATAATTAAATTTCTTACTAAGAATATGGTAGTATCTTCATGGACTTTGATAAGGAAAACTCAGTCAAATTTCCCCAGTTTATTTTCTATAGTCCAATGCCTTGTAGGAAGATTCTCCGAATAGGATTATCCCTAGTATAGTTATTCTCAAAATGATCCTTCCATGTATGACTAATCTCAATAAAATTATCCTCAATACGATTCCAAAAAAGAAAAATGTAGCACTAACTAAGTACGATTGAGGCAATTCAGAACTCCTTCTGCCTCATTCCGAATATCACAAAACAAAAATCCGGATCCAATTATCCACCCTGATATGATGATCAGATAAATATTATTTACTAGTAGTATAAATAAATAGTTGAAGCTAATGGTTACTAAATATTAGGCTTAGTGATTATGATGATCACCTGAATAAAACATTGTGATCTTGTCTCTTTTACATGCTCTTCAACCCATTTAAAATTCATCAATAAAATCTCAATACAGAAACCTTATTCACTCCCTAAAATTTTAGATCTTTTCTCTATTATTAATTGAATATTACATCAGTCGTATAATGTAAAATTTAATTTTCTCACATCCTAGGTGACCCATGATAGATTTTGGCAGGAATCCCAAAATATTTCTCACTCAAAAAAATTCACCCAAATATCGACTTCCCATAAATCAAAGGTGTGTTTAGTACATCCTCAACTTTTCTAGAATATTCTTAAATCATCATCAACCTTCATCGCTTATTAAACATTATTTTAAGAAACAAATTACAAATTTGATTATCTACTCAAATTATGGAATGAAATTTTCATTATAAATTATAGAAAACTACACCCTTTAAATTTAAAGGTCCCGCTCGACATCCATCTCTTTTGTTCATCAACTCTCTTGATTCATTATAAAAGAAACAATGTAATTAAAAACCTTTTAAATTGTTGAATACATTGTTGATCAGTCTATGTCAATGTGATTTTTATACACTTCAGCATAATTAATTTTCCATCGATTATTGTTGAAAAAATTTATTCTTGAGTATGATGGTACACAGAATATGATATATAGGTAACAACATCTTCTACTTCAGAAACTTCATTCATTTACAAACTTTTTCATGTATTATGACATCCTTCATGACTTTGAATGAATTTAAGAATAGCTTCAGCATCGTCAGACATACAATGGAATGTATCATAATGTTCCAATATTTCTCTTATCATTCTTTCCTTCTCTGCTAGAATACATTTGTCGAGAAAAAAATTGTCCCAAATACAATCAGGCTGAATACTATTGTCCAGATTATGATATTCTAGAGTACTAATAGCCTATATATGATTATTTTGAGTACGATTTTCTTAGATATAAACATTATCAGTATGATTGGACCCATATCATTCACTCTCCCTTTCTATCATCAAGCTTGCATCAAATGTTTTCTATGTTACTTATGATTTATGGGAAATTCAAATCATTATAACATCATTACATTTTTATCATATCCATGATGAAACCGATCACAATCAGTACCACATTAAAATATTTTCCCATTCTAGAACTGAGGTGAGTCTGATATGAATATTTACTTTAAAATATATTCTACATGATATTATGTAAATTCATATAAATGAGTCTTGTTTTTCTGAAAACTAATTGTGGGTCCAATTTTTAATGTTAACAATGATAGTTAATATATATTATTTGACAATAAAAGGAAAAACATTATAAAACATGCTTCCTTAAACATATAAGAACCATCTTCATATAACTTGGTCCCAACACATTAAAAAATATCTTCAAAAATTATTAATGGAAAAATATTGATGAACAGATTCATGAAAGAAAATTGAATACAAAATCCCTTAAGCAATCCAATAGAGTGGAACAGCAACACACATAGATCATATTAGGTAATACTACCTAACCAGCGTTTTTACACATTCTCATTAGATTTTTTTGATGTGAATAGATAATTTATTTGTCTATCATTATGTCTGTTAACTCAATATATTTTCACACTATCCATTAATCAATAGAGCATTTCAGAAAGAATCATGGAATCAAAAAATTTTTTTAAATAATTTTTAATAAATTATATAGAAGGATTTGTAATGATATCACTATTTGAGGTGATGATGATTGAAGTATTTTTACATCAATGGGATCAATCCTTTTCATGGTGTTTAATATCCAAGCATCAATGTATTTATAATATCAAAATGATGAGTGATAGACATGAATCTTATTTATGGATATTCTAATAAAATACTTATTTATTATTTGTAGCAATTGAAGCCATGTTATCCCTATAAAGGGTTAGGTAAAATAAAATTCATCTATTATTGAGTCTAATTGTTCTTTTATCATGATGTAGATTATGGATATAGATACTAACTTATTCTTCGAATAATGTTGGATAAGGACTACATAGTATATTCATCATTGGTGATATTCAATTAAGAATCACAATGATTATATGAAATCATTCCTACGAAGATGGAATCATGGGATCCTTATTATAGAACAATATATTAAACTACAATAAATGGTTATGGTGTAGGACACTGGGTCATCTTATTATATAATAAAAATTAATGAAAATAATAGGGATTTATTTCTTCTCTATATGGAGGATAACTTAAGCTACATATTATAATATGTTTTTTCATAGTTCAACAAGATATTTATGTCCCACTCACTCAAATACGTCTCCCATAAAATTGAAAACATGATGATGGGGTGGAAAAATTATTACAGGGTTACTTGGATAGATGATTAACTCCTGTGATGGGTTTGAAAATCAATACAGACAACTCATGCCATTAGTGGGTAATGAGAGGATGAAACATTCATCATAGGTGGGTGTTAACAATCATGGATTTAATATAATTTTAAAGAATCGTACATTCTATTACTACTGAGATAAGGATATATGATTAATGTTATTTCCCTACGTAGAATTTATATCATCAGTTTGGTCGAGGGGGAAAGTTTTTATCTCAATTTACATGGATTTATTCTTTGTCATTAAAATTATCCCTAGTGAAGAATGTATTATAAATTATCTTGTCAGGGTAACCATGGTCAACAAAAATATATTCATCATACAGGGTTCGATGGAATTTGGGATGCTGATTATGTAGCATTAAATGTACCATTGGATGACTCTGTCATTATTAGATCATATACCAGTCATTTAACCCAAGAAAATTAAAAAATTTATAAGGTAGAATTCAATTAAACTATACCATTTTAGACCTATATTTGGATCGATATAGATGTTTCTCTACTTATAAAAATGTTTTTAATTTTTAATGACATTGGATTATATTTAATAATGAACCATTAATATGAATGATGGTGGAAAATGATAAAAAATTAATGTAGGGATAATTTTTTTTAATTTCATTCATTAATTTCATTCCTATTTAATATTATAAAAATTGAAAATTTCCATTACCCAATTTATAATTGGTTTATGATGTTTTTTCAATCATTTATTAATTTTTTAGGAATATAATTCTACCCAATTTTGAAAATTTTATTTACTGAATTTTTTTTTGAAGAATTGCATTCAACACCATGACCCGAATCACTGGGTTTTTTCCAAAGTACAACAAGAACTCATGCATGAATCCCTATACCCAAGTGGTTTATGATTAGTGGAAAGGGTATTACAACTTCCAGTGAAAGACTATTCCCCCAGTAGGACTATCTAAACACTATAATAACAAAAAAGTGCTAAAAACATTCTCGAATAAAACATTTGAAATAGTAATATTATAATCATGATATAATAAAAATAAATCCATTACACAATGTAAACCATATTATCCCCACCCCCAATTTGGTAGTTTATCCTAAATGAAAATCAATGAAATTATACTAAAAACACTACCTCCATAGTCCATTGACCATCCAGGAATTTCTTACATCCTTGAAGATCCACCTTTCTTTCTCCATAATATATAGATTTTTCCCTTAGTTGCATCTTTTTTCATGAAATATATATATGTATTAAGATTCCAAAAATAGGTTGTTAGTATAAACCCAATAGGACACAATCATTGAATCATTTACATAAATTGAATATGTATATAAATTTTAATATAATGAGGGAAAAAAATAACACATATGAAACCATTCATATGAGGGACACTCGTATTCTAACAAGTCTACCATAGGCCCTAGTATTACCTTCATTGGATCCATACTAGAATGAATGTCTCAAATTTAATCATATATCATATTAATCTCCATGAATGAAACATTCCACATATAAAGTCTCATTTCTAATTAATCCCCAATTAAGGAAGTAAAGTAATCGCACCCCTAGACCGGACTCAGGCTATAGAACATGTTCATCACTCTTATTTCCATACTAGTTCACAAAAAATGATTTTCAGACCCTATATTTAGTCCCATGTCATTCCATAATTCCATCATACCCCATTCTCTATTATAGGATAGTTTATAATATCATTGTATTAGTTCATTGTATCTTTGTACCATCATCATCAATAACACCATGTCAAGGTAGCAGATGCTCCCCTCTACGGGACAACGAAGCTATAATGATCTATCTATTTCCTTGACATTAGGTAAAAAACTCCACAGTTTATGAATTCACTCATTATAGGGTACAACATAGCTACACACGATCGTAGAACATAATTCATAGGATTCTTTGGCTGCAAACAAGCACCATGTGTAAAACAAAAACATTATATATCATACAAGCATTCTCAAGGAAATAAAAACATGGAAACACATTCCATTCATGGTAATCATCTTTATAAAAAGGCCCCATTTTTTAATGACTTCTTACCTTATGTGTACCGATGTCAATTTCCAGGATATTTTACTAAACCATTCATTTTCACCAATGATCCCCAATAATATTATTCACTAATGGTAGATCTAGATCAATTCAATAGAGGGTTGGAAAGTCTCTAGGGAAGATGTAGATAAATAGATCTATAAATAATTCTCTATTAGATCATTATGGAATCCATAAATCTTTCTAACATAACTTTTATATGCAATTCATCAAATGAGTAGAAGAGTATTTGTGATTCCATGTATAAAGGAAACTGTTTTGGGGATAGGGGATCAACCCAAGATTGAAACAAAAAAGAGAGGAGATAGATAGAGAGAGTGGTAATTACATCTAATTACAATATATATTGACATTATATATGAATTATGGTTAAATATGGAGTGATATTTAATTAATGGGTTTAAAAAAGTAATATTAAAAAAGATCATTAAATTAATGGACCATATGGGTACCATTTGGTAGTGGGTAGATATATAACATCTACATAGTCACTCAAAGAATATACATGGGATACAACCTCTCCCATCATCTAGATAGTAAAATAAATCTGACTCTTCAACGAAATTAAGGGGGGTTCTTATTCCCTAAACATTAACACTGACTATCATGTGACACCGTATTAGCCCCAAATAAGACTTCTGGTGTCACATACCCTTAACAATCTAATTTATAAATACAAAACAATTATTACAAGCCTCAAAACCCTAAAAAATCATTGAATATATTCCAAAACTCAAAAAATTGTATCCATTATAATCTAATGGTTGTTAAAAATATCCCCACCTAATGAAATTTCTCAGATGAGATTTTTCTCTAGTGATATATCTAGAAAAATATATCTATTGATATAGAATATCTGACTCTAACTCCTATGTAACCTTTTTAATTAGTCTATGATGCCACAAAATAAGAATATGTTATACCATCTTCTCCATAAAACATTCATTCTCCAATCCATAATCGGAATTGGTCACACTACAAATAATGAATTTGTTCCTTACTCAATATACTTGATGTGAGTCACAAGTACATTACCATGCTCATAAATTTGAAATTATGGCACGTGGAACATGTCAAGCATACATAAATTACTTGGAAGAAGATATATTTGATATGATTCTTTTCATATATTCTTTATGGCCTCATAATATCCAATAAATTTCATCCCCAGCATCCTTGGTTTTCGAAATCGTCGATACCCCAACTTATGTGACACCTATAGCAAAAATCATTCTCCCATAAAAAACTATAGTGGTAAATTCTTCCTGTCAGTGTCTTCTAATTTCCTATAGTATATTATAGGAAAGAACTTATGAATACACTGGATATGATCATAGTTATAGTACCGCACACTCAATTATTTAACAACCATATTACATTCCTCAAGAAAAACCAACGGTTAATGAAACTACCGACCAATAAGAGCCTAAAATAGTTCAATATTTCTCTAAATCAAGTAATTTTTATTGTATAACAACACTTCTAAATATATATGATGATTTTATTATCCCTTGAAATCTATGACACACGATCTTAGAATATCCTCAAAATTTTTGATTTTTCTCTTAGACTTCACCATACTATGTAGATGATATGATATACTAATCTTTAATTGAGTTCTCACTATCTTCTACTAGGCTCAAAAACGATGTAAAAAATAAAAATCTTAGTCTCACACAACAATTAGAGGCATTCCATGTATCCATAAAATATCATAATCAATGTTTTCCATTTTTCATCATTATTAATATTCTCCTAGGTTATAAAAAATTGTCCACCTTCATCTGTCGATCAACAATAAACCATTGAGAATCTCAACATTACATAGTCTTGTGTAACCCAAATAAGAAAACACATCGTCACTTCATCCCACATTCACTCTAGAACAATAAGAAGACAAATCTGTTCACCTATTAATTGATTCCAGAGATTAATTTTCTAATATAAAATATTATTAGATAAACAACTAGTTATATCCTTATTCACACATGGAAACAAAAACCATAATCTGTTATAATGATAAATATTCATTGATCCAAGATGCACCACCCACTATAATGAATTTTTGTACATATTTTTCTATTCTAACATAGAATTAGAAATGAAAACTCATCCATGAAAACAATCCATGTCATCTACATCTATGGAACATCCTATAATTAGATTATCTCCCACTAAATTTTCACACATCCAAAAAAATTCAAAATATAATTCCTAGTTAGATTTCACCCAGTCCGGCAAGAAATTAATGTTATATAATGATGAAAACTCTATAACAACATTATCCTTAGATCCACCCTAAAACCATTAATCCAAAAAAGTTAACTATCTCATTCCACTACATAGGATCTCTCTTTGTGCTCTTTGGAAATATTATGAAGAGAATATATGATGAAATTCACTCTTCCAAGAGAATAAGTCACTTCAAAGAAAAAATATTCATGTACTCAACCAAAATCCTCTCTTATTTATTCAAGTAATTTTGAGATAATTTATAATCTATTCTTATGTTATCAATTTAAATGATAAAAGACTCATCGAAGAGATAATATATCCAGTATTTCATTGGATGGCCCGCTAACACCAAATATAAATTAGGGGTAGGGTAGTTTCACTATTAGAGTTATATCTGATGAGACCCAAGAGAAAATACCGGATCTAGATACATTAGAAAAACTCTTATGTTGACACATGAAGCACTATAGAAAACTTGGTATCCATTTCTAGGTTCTGGTAGTATCAAAATTGGAGATTATGTGAGTCTCCTCTTCATCTATTGAAAATTCTGGTCACAATGATCTATCCACATAAACATCCCATCCTTCTCAGTAATCCTAATCTAAGGAACAAAAAATGTTAATTCTATAATGAACCATATTTACTACTTAGAAAATCCCCAGAAACATATATTCTTGAACATATTCACTTATTATTCCCATGACATCACTACCGTTTTCTTCTCAAGATCAACCAATATTCTCCCATCAGAAATCACATGCCCTAATATTTCCATCTTTTGGATCAAAAAGTGACACTTATAAATATTTTCATATAGGTGATGTGATAAACATATAGTCAACACATTCATATGGTTTATATAATATATCTATATGATATTTAAGTATATAATCATATCTGTAGTGAATCCTATAAAAAATAACTAATATATGGATTAAAAAATGTTCAATGGATCCATAAACATTGTTATAGATTTATTGAACCATAAAGGAATTAAATATACACATGAAACCCATGAATTCTGATAAATATTTTATTAGATATATTCTTTATCATTCTAAAATATTGTGGTATACTAATTATAAGGAAAACATGCAGAACCAATAAGATCACATAAACTCATTGTAAAATTCCTTGAACTCTAATAAAGAGTACTTATTCCTCACCATATGTCAGGTCAACTTCATAAATAACAAGCATATCCAATTTCTCTCACCAACCTACATATATAATAAAACATGAGATCAATAGAGATAAGTACTCAGTTTGATAAATCCATTCACCTTTGAATCATCCAACATCTCACTGAGTCACTTAAACTAAACGGATGTTATAAATTACTGAGGAATAAATTTAGGTTTTAGTCCTAGAATGATTTCAACATATAATTAAATTTATCAAATATGAGTAATTACTGAGAATTTTTCTAGACTGGAATCCGAAAAATATGAAACTACTTCAGAAGATGAATAAGTCGCTACTTCTCTATCAACCATGATAAACAATACCATAATTGATAGATTAAATTATATAAAATAACTCAATTATATACCCATTACACCTCCTCCGACATCCCTTTCACTATAAATTACATGAGAATGTATTAAAAATGTAGAAATCCTATATAATAATTGTTGATGATTAGATGTAATAATATTTTTACATATAACAATTCACATTCCTTTAACTCCATCATCCATAACATGGAACATAGTATTAAAACATCATATGTCTATCCAATAACACATTCCCCAAGTCCCTATATTCAATTGAGTAATTGACCATTTCAATATTTGGGCGGACCATTTATATCCCCTTTTTGCAAGACCAATCGCATCCCATGTCTTCCCAGCTCCCCTATAAAAACATATATGTATTTTTATAAAAACCCTCTATAGATTACACATCATGCCTCATTTATTATATATGTTATTTTATATAGGTAAAAACTGATGATTCTATTTGATGTGTCTACCATTGAAGTAGAGGGCGACACCCCCTCTTTTAAAGGGTGTACAGGAGAAACTTCTCTAATCTGACTGTGTACTACCACCTTATCATGCCTCCTTATTCATCCTCCTAATTTAATGAATAATTTTCCACATAGAATAAGAAATATTCTACCTCATTGATACCCTATGGGATTAAACAAGTCCTGATATAATATCATGGTCTAGATCCTTCTCAGTTCTAATGGACTTGTGTAGATCCTTGAAATATGATTTATACTCTATGATCCTGACAAAGCACCTCAACTCTGTCCAAATGATGATCTCAAACATATGGTATTTTTCTCACCCATTCCCAATGAAATGGGGATGGGATAAAATAAAATATATGAAACCTAATGTATAAGAATATATCAATGATGTCTATAGATAGAGCTTCATGAACACTTGAGTTGGATCCATATTTATGGTTTCCTTGTAAAACTCCTCAAAAATATATCAGTTTTGGTCTACTAATTCCTAAACCCGTATCTATCTATGTGGTCCATCATTCCCCACCACCTACTCATGATTTTTTAGATCATTAATGGAACCCCCATAACATATTGATCCTCCAGATACTCTATTAGACAAATGTCTCCTTTGATTTTATCTATCCAATATTTTATATCTTATGTGTCCCCAAATACCCTAGAAGGATGGAGGAATATGAGGTTTGAAGAAAAAATAGAACATTGTCATATATGATCCAACACATTTCACAACTACTGTCAAAACGACACAATGAAGAAGCATTTCCACTACCTAAACCAATGGATTTGTTGTTAGAGCATTATTAGTTACAATATCATGCATGTTTGGAGGAACTACATGAGTCACCTAATTCTAAGGACAATCCTAACCCTATCACAAAGGTTTCCCTATTATTGAATTTAAAGGAAACATAATCTAATGTGACATATTGAAGAATAGATATGCCTACAACTATTCACATAATGTAACAACCCATGCAGGTTACATGCCCACACAAGTAATTTTTACAAATAAGACATTATTGAAGTGGATAACCACATCCATAGGGGTTAACCACCATAGAACTACCTAGGGATAAATCTAGGTCTATCACACCTTCATGTGAGCCACCGTTATGTACACATACAAGAATATATAATACATAGGTTCATGAAATTTAAATTCTAGTATAGATATATGATAAGAGGAAAGAATAATCAATGATAATTAATTAATTTACCATATATGTTTAATAAGAAAATAGTCATATAGAATATGATCATAAATTCCTATCGATTATTCATGAACACATCAGAATATCAAAATCATATATAGAATATTATCATCGATTATTAAAAAAAGTATAAAAGCACAAATAATAATAGCATATCATGCCCTAGAAACTAATAGCTACATTATCCTTCGGTGTCTCAGAACACATGTGATTCACCAACCCATGTTTCAAAGAGCTGGTATTCATTTTACAACTACCAAATGAAGTCAATGAGGAAAGAAATGAAATTGTGGCCTTGATAGACTTTTTTACCACCGCAAACCAGCTCACTAGTTCTAGGAATGAGTTTTATATAAACGCAAGTGAAGCTCCCATTATAAAATCGGATGCATACTAGAGATAGCGATTAAACAATGTCATGGGGATATTATATCAAGGGGAATAATATCCATTCACCATAATCACAATAATGAATAAATATACATTCTAAAATAGCATACCAGGAAGTAACAAAATATCATCTTCTTGTAATAAATGACTTCTATGTCATACAATATAAAAAAAAGACTCAAAATATTATAGGTAAAAAAATGTATGAAAAATATATAAATTAAACTAAAAACAATCTTGAGATTGTGTAGAATCTATAAAAGCATCGCTTATATCCTCCTATCTCCACCTACTCAGTTCCCCAATATAAGACCCTAGACCTTTATTAGCTCTTTGTCCATGATATATACATGTTAATCAAGATTAATATGTCGGGTATAAGTATAAACTCGATAGTACAACTCAAATAAGAATATTTTTAAATTTTACCTATATTAAATTTTGTTGGTTATGGTGGAAAATAAAATAAAAAACATGAAACTAATCATATGACGGGTTTTAATGCACTAAGAAGTGTATCACAATCTTCATTCCAACATATGTGAGCTCCTTGTTAGAAAATTCTCACATATATGATCATTATATAATGAAAAAACAATATGTTGATAATGTCTTCTATCTAATCGAGCCATTTGTCTAGCCACAAGGTTGTCTCACCCATATCTCACCCTCATTTCATGCCACAATACTTTCATTCCCCTTACTGTAAATAGTTATTCCAGAAGATCATGGTAAACCAAACATTATCCCATGTTAGGAAATAAGTTTGTTACCCCATATTATATCTCATTTCAAACCCCAAGTCCATAAAACCCCTACACTTTCTCTAGGTTTTTTCTGTAGCACCACATTGCATCGATACATTCTCCTCCTATAAAAGAAAATAGAACCATGAAGAACAAAAAACCACCTTAAAAGTAGTTAAAAATATTCACTTGGTAGGAAATAAATTAAAAAACGGTATTAAACATAAGTTAATAATAATATCACATATTTAATTATTATTATAGTCACCACACAAACACCATATACAAAATGCGAGTATACCATGTAAAAAATGTTATCACAGATACAAAGACATGAAAAAGGATGAAAATAAAGATAATAAAAAATAATAAAATTACCTTATATTATATTAAATTCAAAATAAAAATGTTTTTATGTTAATTTACTTGATCTTTCAATGAAACACAAATTTATATCAATGATCACTCACCAGATCCACTGCCAATGGAATATCAAAATCTATTTAAGGGATAAATATAAATTCTCTATATCATATGTCTATCCAACAATAAAACCATAATTAACCATTATATCATGATTAAATTCATATTTATAGCCAACATTGATCACATATTATATATTTGTGGAGGACAAGGGGATTCATGATAGATGTAATGAAACATAACTTTTGGGATCCAATAGATCGATCAAATCATGAAACCCCAAATAGTG
Organism: Viscum album; assembly: GCA_963277665.1. Classification (NCBI taxonomy): domain Eukaryota; kingdom Viridiplantae; phylum Streptophyta; class Magnoliopsida; order Santalales; family Viscaceae; genus Viscum; species Viscum album. Next base: position 477,791,641 of record OY728128.1, read on the forward strand.
TATAATTAGTGAGAAAATTACAAAAAATGATAGATCATTGGATAATATAATATAAATTTTTGTTGAACCTAGGTATATGTATTTATACTAGAGACATATAACTGAGATTTTTGACTACCTCTTAATGACTGGGATATCTAACCACAACTGAGGAGCTGATGGGAATCACCGGCCAACTAAAGTATACATGTTGTGCTATGGGGTACTACCTATACCACAAAATAATTGCTTGTAATATACATTATTACTAATGGAATAAAACGAGCTTCCATCACTAATACCATCTCGACCATCTAGCTAGTGTCAGTAATAGTCTTTTCAAAGAACTCCAGTAGCTTTAAATATGTATGTTGGTCCCAAAAATTATTAAACCTAATATTTTTTATTTAAAAATCCTCTAAAAATCCACAAATACGAAAAAAAAACAACTAAATATAAACTCAATTAAACATTTCATTTGTAGACTCGGGCCATACGAAGCCCATCTGTCAGAGCATGGGAAAGAGGTCACATCTCTGGGCTTTTCTTTGGACCAAGCCCCAAATAAACTCTAACACATTAAGTTGAATAGAATTGTTTAAGGGAGAAGTTCAAATTTATATAAATCACCCTTTTAAAAAAAATTTCTAATCCACCTGAATATTATATCACCATTTCACATATTACTGTTAGGTCATATGCAGGAGTTATAAGAGGCAATGTAATGAGGCCTTAGTTACAAAGTTTATTCCTTTTATATAAATAAAATTTTTATTTCTTATTATTGATAAATTTTTGAATTTTAAATGTTAAGATAAATATAAGATGAATTTTTAGACGTTCTAAATTATTGGTGAATTTTGGAAAAAATGTATTTAAAAATATTTTATTACACTTTCAATAATTTATATTGTAAAATGACTTTCAAAAAATAGTCTTCCATATTTTTTATCAGTAAGAATTTTATATTCTAATAAGATCATAATATTTTTTTTGTGAATAGTAAAATATGAACAGTAATATTACCGTTTGGAATAGCAATGAGACCAATAGAATAGTAAAATCACTTAATAATGTATAAATAAAATTTAGGCATCATGATTGATAATGTTATATATTACCATAAGATAATTACTGTTTGAGAAATTATTAGTTAAGTATCAGTATTTATTTGTGTGAATTTTTTTTACATAAAAATGAAATATATCATAATTAATAATTTATTTCCATAAAATTTTGTGCATTTTTTTTAATTCAAGGCATTGATATTAGGTTAGGGTGATTTTATAGGATTTTTATAAAAAAAATTATTTTTCGGTGAATCGTAAAAACACAGTATTGAGTTTTGGTGTATTTGATGACATTATTAATGAAGTAATCATGATTTAATAATTATGGTTAACATGTTTATAGTACGATATGTTATGAGGTGTCCCATGCATCCTATAAAATTGTATAATACCATGTTAAAGCCCATGGTTTTTCAAATACCACTAATGAGGTGTCCCTTGGAAATTAATTAAATATTTCCTAAATTTTCCTATAAATACCAACCCATTCCTTCATTCATTTCATTCCAAATTCCTCCTCAACAATGATCTAGTCTTTTTACCTTTCAAGGAGTCCTCCCAAAGTTTTCTTAATCCCCCCATTTTCCCAACTATCATGTTTTTATGTTAATATTCATGGTAAGGGAACCTTTCACCCTCCTCTTTTAGTAACAAATTCTTTTATGTTATGTCTTCTAGTTTCCATTTTATTATATGGTGGTATATTATTTTATATCCATATTGATGTAAATTTTATTCACTAATGATTAGAGACCTTTCCCACTCACATAAATTGATTTTATTAATTTTTAAGTGACGTCGTTAGGATGCCGAATTTTGGTAAAAAAAATCACATCTTCTCTTTCTAGATAATGTTTCATGCGGTATGCCATTAAAATATACATACCATAACCTTATTTATATTTTATTCTGTCACTATACCATGTTATGAGTTATTTATTAGTGGCTCACCCTTTTCCCGTAACTTTTTAATGTTTTCTAAAACCATGATGTATAGTTGTTATGTTGTAGAATTTTCATCTCAAAATCTCTGTCTTTTTATCAAGAAATTATCTTATATTATTTATGTGAAAACCCAAACCTATTTAACATCCAGGGGTATTAATAAAGACATAAAATTGATATATTTTATTATGGAATTGAAATAGATATAATACTCACTACCTTTCCATGGGATATAACTGGCATAATGATCTTCTTTTAAAACACATTTTAAATGCCGCGATTTTGATAGGAAACCCATTTTATTAATTATCTTCGGGTTATTTATGAAATGTTTGATTATGATGTATATGGATCAAATGAAAATTAAAACATATTAAGGGTTTTCTCTATTATCTCTCAAATGAAATGGGTAAAAAATTTAAACTCTTGAGAAGACAAATTTTACGATACCACAGTGAATAACCATTGTAATTTTTATGACACCATGGGGTTGGACCTTGGTGATTTGTTCATTAATGTATAAATTAATTGTTTCAGATATATTTTCATGTTATGATTCAATTTATTATTTCTATGATATTCCATTTTGTCATTCCTTTTTGATATCCCTCATATTCTTATTGATATCGCTCATGATCACATGTAATCTGTTTCACATGTTTTCTTCACTGGGCCTTCTGCTCACTCTTTCCTTTGATGTATGTCTCTAGGTTATGAGATGTAGTAATTTTACTTAGTATGAACCTCTGATAAATCCATACAGGTGGATTAGAAGAATTTTTTATGATTTCATGTATATTGATCTGGATTTCCAATACATAATACTTTAATTATCCTCTTTTGGTAAAATGTATTGAATGGATATGTAATAAAAATGTGGGATGTCATAGTTGATATCGAATGATATTTTAGTTATTTGAGGAAATTAGGAAGTGAAATCATCAGTAATAACCATATATAAAAGTATAAATATATGAAAACATCCTAGTATTTTTGTGAAATATTATGTAGGTGACTTCCAAACAAATAAATCACTATTTGGATACGAACAAGGGGATGTGGCTCTAGCACAGATGTACCATGGAGTGAAAACTCCAATAAGGAGTTTCAGGCTTTACCCAAGGTGTCTTGGTACACAACAACATGCCTTGCTTCCCCTCTTCTTTCACACTCTATTGGGATATGTTTCATTAATCACATGCTTCTTATGAATAATTATGAATTTTTTATAGAGATATGTAATTGTTTAATCATGATTTTTTTAGAAATAAAATCCTTTATAGTTAAAAGATTCATAAAGAAATAATATTCTCACTATGTTTATATTATTTTAGAGAATGGAGGAAAATCGGAGGAACCATGAAAATGGTGATCACAATGGACCATACGACAATGGACCTCTGATGGAAGCCATAATGGAATCGTTCATGATAATGTTGAACGAAATGACTGTAGTTATAGTAAATAACACTAATCAATACGATATATTGATCTAACCGCGAAGGGAAAAACATTTTGTTGTGTCCTTTATAAATCAACGACCACCAACCATCAGTGGATCTATCGACCCATTTATTTCTGAAAGTGCATCAACTCTATAGGGAATATCTTTTCTGTGCTCCACTGTTCATATAAAGAGAAGGTCACCCTAGCTATTTACTATTTATAGGGAGAGTATAATAAGTGGAGGGAACTAATTAAAAACACAAGGCTGTGATTGGAGGTTGAAGCTATGGGGTGGGAAGAGTTTATAGTGATCTTCATCAATAATTATTTTCCTCATTCCATGAGATCAAAAATGGATAAGGAGTTTCTCAGATGAAGGATAAGGGGAATGAATATGTTGGAATATTTGAGATAAACTTCACAAGGATTTCATGTAACATCTCTAGCATTCTCATGGATACAAATGGGATGGTTGATAGATTTGTTGGTGGACTAAGACCTCATCTGTGGATGAATCTAGCCAACCAATACTATGATATGTATGATGAGATCATGTGGAATGCAATGAAAGTAAAACCGGAGTTTGGTGAGATGTAGTGGTCTATAAATCCAATGAAAAGAAGAGATCAAGGGATCCATGATTAGGGAGGACCATTGATTTGGTATGTGGAGGCAATATAGTCCAATAACCAATGTTTAATAAATGTTGGATGATGTATTTTGGAAACTTCCTACTCCGGGGTTGGAAGTGCTGCTAGTGTGGAAGAGATGGCCATATCATGAGGAATTGTCGTAATGAGGTGAAGCCTCAACTTCCCAACACTAATTATAGGGGGAATATGGTTTTGGCCATACTTGATGTCCAAATCTATATGTCTGGACAACTTGGCCACATTTCCAATCACTGTCCAAATCTGAGGGCATTATAGGGGAATCACCATCAACCTCAACAAAGGCCAAGGGAACAAAGTTTTTATTTTTCTATCACTACATATGAAGTTGAAGCACCAAATGATGTTGTGGAAGGTACTCTTATTTTTATGTCAAATCTATAAATTACATTGATGGATTCTTGTGATAAGCATTCCTTTATTTTCTCCTTGTTTGAAATTAATTTAGAATCCACCCCTGAATTTCTAAAAGTAGAGATATCTTTTCAGACTCCATGGGGGATTATCCTAGCCTTGTTAGTGTTTAGAAACTATAGTAGTTACTTTAGTAAGTAAAATATTATCAAAAATATAGTAGTTATTCCCATGTTTGAAGTTGACATTATACTAGGGATAGACTAGATCTCAAAGTATAATTATATGATTAAATGTAGAAGAAAGGAATTCTCAGTAGTCTTGAATGGAAAACCAAAAGTTATCTTCCATGGATAGATATGTCAACCTGATCTATATCTGTAAGAACCCCCTATATCCTTCTTTATGGAGTTGATTGGTGAAGAACATGGAGGAAATGATATTGTAATAATAGAAATTGTCCCCATCATCTAGAAATACATTGATGTTTTTTCTATGGAGTTACCTGGACCTCCCGCAGAAGAAGGGCTAGATTTCTCCATTGAAATAGTACATGGATCTCATCTAATATCAAAGAACACTAATTGGATAGAAACTGTAGAGTTGGAGGAAATACAAAAAAACTCCATAATCTTTTGGAGATGGGATTTATTAGACTGAGTGTGACTCATTGGAGAGTACATGTTCTCTTTGTGATGAATAAGGATGGATAAATACTGTTTTGCATAGATTATAGACAACTGAATGGGAACACATTGAAGAAAAAATAACCTCTTTCATGAATTGATGACTTATTTGACCAAATTTGAGGGAATGATTTCTTCTCTAAGATGGATCTTTGATCTGGTTATCATTAATTGATGGTGAAGAAAGAAGATATAAAAAATAATTACTTCCAACAAATATATTATCATTATATGTTTGTTTTTATTGTATTTGTATTTACTAATTCTCATGTTGTTTTTATGGAATTGATGAATAGATTCTTTAAGGACTATGTTGAAAAAGTTGTGGTAGTTTTTATTGATGATATTATGATATATTCCAAATTTTGTGAGGATCATGAAGATCATAGGAGGGTTATTATGCATAATTTAGGGAAGGATAGTATTTTTGGAAAATTTAGCAAATGTGAATACTGGTTACAACAAGTTGCTATCATGGGGCACATTATAACCAATTAAATAATCACAGTTGACCCAGAAAAGAAAAAACTTGTAGAGGAGTGACCTTAGCATACAGTAATTACTGAGATTCTTAGTTTCCTTGCATTATCATGATATTATAGGTGGTTTGTGAAAAAAATCATGCCTTTCTAATCCATTAACCATGTTAACTCAAAAAGGGGTGATGTTCATCTGGAAAAAAGAGTGTGAGGAAATTTCCAAGAGGTGAAGAAGATATTGGTTACTGCACTCGTGTTAAATCTTCCATAAGTGGAAAAGGATTCATTATTTTTAGTGATGAATCTCTGAAAGGGCTTGGATGAGTACTCATGAATGATGGAAAAGTCATTTCTTATGAATCTTGATAGATGAAGACTTAAGAGAAGAACTATCCTATGCATGTTCTGGAGCTAGTTGTGGTCATTTTTGATCTAAAGATACAGAGACACTATCTTTATGGGATGTAATGTGATATATACATATACCATCAATGATTGATGTATATTTTTCACAAAAAAAAACTAATTGAACATGAGACAAATGAGATGTTTGGAACTTCTTAAAGACTATGATAGTTCAATTAATTGTCATCCCGGAAGAGAAAAAAAAGTTTATGATGGAATATGATGGAATGTTCCAGTTGTTTTATCCATGATGAGGATTCAGAGATATCCTTTGATCAATAACTTAGAAAATATGAACATGGGAACTATAAGGGAAGGTACATCATCAACTATATTACAAATGTTTTCTCAACCATCATTACTAGAGAAGATTATGAAATCTCAAAAAGAAGAACCATTGTTTTAGGTGAAGATTGAGGTTATAAAGGATGGGAAGTTTCCTAATTTATATATTGATCAAGAATGTGTAATAATATACCATAAAAGACTATGTGTTCCATAAATTAAAAAAATAAAGAAGGAACTTATGGATGAAGCTCGTAACTTTATGTTCTCTATACATCATGGAAGTAAAAAATTTATAGAGGATTTCTTGATCACTATTGGTGGGATAATAGGAAAAGTTAGATTGAAAGTTTCACTAAAAAGTGCATTGTATGTCAGCAAGTGATGGTAGATCGACAACTTCCTAAAGGGCTATTTCAACCACTACATATACCAGTATGGAAGTCGGAAAATATAATTATGGACTTTTTCATTGGTCTCCTGAAAAATTCCAAAGGAAACATTGTGATATTGGTTATTATGGGATTTATCACTAAGACTACACATTTATCTCTATTCCAGAAGATTTTCATCTTAATCAACATGCCAATATTTACTTGAAGGAAATGGTAAGGCTGTATAGAGTTCCACTTTTTCCCATATCTGATCATGATATATGGTTCACATCAAAATTATGGAGAAGTATTCAACGTGATCTGAGCACCAAATTGAATTTTAGTATTGAATATCATCCCCTAAACTTATTGGCAATATGAAATTACTATTCAAACACTCAAAGACATGGTGAGAACATGATCAATGGAATTTAATGGAGGATGGGATAAACACCTCACATTAGTTCAGATCTCTTACAACAACAGATTCCTCTCGATCATTCAAATGGCTCCCTATAAAGCTCAATATGGGAAGAAATGTAGAAATACTATGTGTTGGGATGATGGTGGTGAGAGAATTATTTTTGGGCCTGATCATGTGAAAGAGATTATAGAAAAGGTTCATTCCATCCAGCAACACATTAAGGCTGCTCAGAGTCGGCAACATAGCTATGCTGACAACTTGTCGAAGGGACTTGGAGTTTGATGTTGGTTATATAGTCTTTCTTTGAATTTTACCTTGTAAGAGATTCATATGGTTTGGGAAGAATTGGATTCTTATCCTTAGGTACATTGGAACCTATAAAATCCTTGAACGCATAAGAATAGTGGCCTATCAGCTTACACTCCCTCCAAATCTATCACAAGTTTTTGATGTCTTCCACGTATCCCTCTTGAGGAAGTACAAACCTAACCATTCACATGTACTGAATCCATAGGTGGAACAACTAGAACATGAACTCTCTTATGATGAGAAGTTTATGGAGATCTTGGATCCTAGAGACATGGTTCTACGCAACAAGACTACCCACTTAGTTGAGGTGTTGTGGAGAAATCCCAAATTTGAAGAAGTCGCATGGGAACCAGAAGAGTCTATGAGGCAGAACTACCCACAACTTTTCTCTTTAGAGGGTAGGATTTAAAATTTTAGGGATGAAATTCCTTAAGGAAGGAAGAATAACGACCCAAACTTTTGAAAAATATTTGTTTCCTGAATTTGTGTGTTATTTTATTTTATACACAAAAAACTATATCCTTTAATTAATGATGTGAGAATAATTAATATCATACCACTAGGTTTCGACTCTTATATGGTTATTGGACAATATGGCAGTTTGAAACTATATCTTAACTATATGGTTATTGTTTATAAATACAAATGATCATGGTCAATTAATACAGAAAGAAGAGGTGATGGCCTCATCTAATAGACTCGGGCCATACGATGCCCATCAGTTAGATCTCGGGAATGTGGTGTAATCTTTGGACTTTTCTCTAGACCAAGCCCAAGTATAACTCTAACATGTTAATCATGAATGGAATTTCTTAAGGGAGAATTCCATGTTGTTATAAATAACTACACATGCAATTTTTTCTGATTCGTCCCAATATTTTATCACAATTGCTCATCTTTCTATTAGGTCCTACGCAGGTTTTATAAGGGGTTATGTAACGAGGCCTTATTGAATTTTTGTAATCCTTTTGAATAAATAAAATTGGTATTTCCTATTATGGTAAATTTTTTGTGTTTAAAATTCCAAGATAAATATAGGATGAATAAATAGAAAATCCATATTATTGATTAATTTTGGAAAAAATGTATTTAAATATATTTTTTATACATTAATTAAATAATTTTGTGAAATGATTTTAAATAAATATTCATCTATAGTTGTAATCCGTAAAAAATTCAGATTCTAATTAAATCAACTTAATTTATGTTGAATAGTAAATAATGAATAGTAATATAACCCTTATGAATTGTAATGTGACTAATTTAATATTAAACATACTTAAGAATTTATAAATATTATTTAGGGATCTTGATTATTAATGTGATATAATAGCATAAGTAAATAACTGTTTGAGAAAATATTTGTTAAATATTAGTTTTTGTTTGGGTAAATAGTGATTTTATTTAAAAAAAATATCAAATAATTTGAATTTTTTTTTATAATTTGGAGTTAATTTTTGAATTGAGAGGAATAATATTAGGTTAGGGTGAATTTATGTGATTTTTATATAAATTTTTTTTTTTGAATAATTAAAATAAAATTTTGAGTTTCGGTGTGTTTAATGACATAATTAATGATGTTATCATGCTGTAATAATTCTGGAAGACATTTCTAAAGTATGATAACTAATGTGGTGTCCCATTTGGCCAATGCCAAGGAAAATACCATGGTCAACCTCATGGTTTTACAAATGCCACTAATAAAGTTTCCCTTGAAAATTAATTCAATATTACCTCACTTTGGTATAAATACCAACCCATTCCTTCATTAATTTAATTCAAAATTACACCTCAATTAATATATAGTCTTCTTACCATCCATGGAGTCCTCCCAAGGTTCCCAAAAGCCCCCAATGTCCCAAACATCGTGTTTTTGAAGTTACTTTTCATGGTAAGGGATCATTTCACCCTCATCATTTAGTAATGACTTCTTTTATGTTATTTCTTCTAGTTTCAATTTTTTTATGTGGGAGTTTGTTATTATATATTATTATTTATTTAACTATTATTCCCAATAGATGATATTCCATTTCATCTCTCATCAAATGATTTTCTGAATTTTTAAGTGATGGTGTTAGGCTGCTGAGTTTTCATAAAAGAAATCGCATATACCCTTCCAAGTTTTCATTTCGTGTGGTATTTCATTAAAATATCCATACCATGATCTTTTTTCGATTTTATTCTATCCCAATACTTTGTTATGAGTTTTTTATGAGGGTTAGACCTTTTATTCCCTCTTTTTAATGTTTTCTAAAACTATGTTGTATAACTGTTCTGCTACAAAATTTTGATTTCAAAATCTCTCTATTTTCTTGAAGAAATTGTTTTATTTAATTTATGTGAATACCCAAACCTATTTTATTTCCATAGGTATTCATAAAGACATAAAATTGATATATTTTATTCTGGAATTAACATACATATAACCCTCACTCCCTTTCTAGGGGTTATAAATGTCATAATGATCTTTTTTTAAATAAATTTTTTGATGTCAGGATTTTTACATGAATCCCATTTCTTTAATTCTATTTGGTTCTTTTATGAAATGTTTTTTTATCTATGTGGATAACATAAAAATAAATAAATATTAAGGGTGTGCCCTGTTTGTGCTCCAATTCATTGGGTAAATAATTTATTCTCAAGAGATGACATGTTTTACGATACCTTGGTGAATAACCTTGGAAATTTTTATGACACCTTAGGGTTGGACCTTTGTGATATGTTCATGAATGTCTAAATTAACTTTTGAACCCACATTTGGATTTTATGATTCATGTTATTATTTATATGATATGCCTCTTTATCATTCCTTTACGATATCCCTCATGTTCTTATTGACAACGCTCATGATCACATGTAAACTATTTCACTTGTTTTCCTTACTGGGCCTTCTTCTCGCCCTTTCCTTTGATGTATGTCTTTAGGTTATGAGATGTAGTAATTATACTCAGGATGAAAATATGATGAATTATTACAAGTGGATTAAAATAATTCTATATGTTTTCATGTATATTGTTCCAGATTTCCAAGAAACTATACTTAAAAGATCCTCTGTTTGTAAAATGTAAGGAAAAGTTATGTAATAAAAAGTAGGGATGTCATAGTTTTATTTTCCCTTATTTTATTAAAAGAAAAGTGTTTCCTTTATAATTTCCACTAGAAAAAGGACAAATTGTGAAAAAAAGTGTTAGTTTTAGTCTTTTTCCTAATATTATAGGATAGTTCATTTTGAATGAAAATTATATTTAAAAATAAGACTTAATGTTTCCATTTAGACTTATTAATTGAAATATATTGGAAGATTAATTGATTTATTTAAAAGATAATGAACTCGAAATAAAATTCATCACTTTTTAAAGGGATCATGACAATAATTTACCACTTACATATATATATATATATATATTTATATGTATATATTTCTGATATGAAATTTTCTTATGATTTATTCCTATCTATCCCATCCAACATGAGATTATTAATATCCCTTGTGAAATCATTATATGATTGAAAAAATCATTTTATCTTCTGAATTAAAGGGAATCATTAATCATATTTTTCGGAACAACAATATATGTTTACCAGTAGTCCCATCCATTTTCAATTTTATTTATTCTTCACACACCAAGACTATTTTCTATCCCTACTTGAAACACTCAAAGGCCATCACCCACAAAATATTATAGAACATTTTTAGTATAGAAATATGTATATAACATTAGTTTTAAAACCTAACCAAAATTATGTGAGATATAGGTCAGGGAGAAATATACTATGGTTTCACTATAAGATATATTGTTTTCCATTATGGAGAATTAATGGTATTTTAGAGAGAAAATACACAAAAATTAAATAACATACATTTATATGAAATTTTATATTTGATTTTACTTATTTAATTATTATGTTATTTAAATTGGTGTCTTGTAATTTATGTGGGGAATAATGTTGTAAAAAATAATGAGGAATTATATTAAACCCAAAACATTATGGTCTGGTTTTACATTTTTGGGAAAACATTTGGGGAATAGAACTTTTTATATAAGTTATTTTAAAGAAAACAACATTCATTTATAGATTATAATGATTATGGAATGTAGATTTATATAAGAAATGAGTATTTATTTAAATATTTTTCAATGGCGTTAATGAGTATAAGGGAAATAAATCACCATTCAGAAATATGAAATCTTACCGAATTATGGTGCCACTTATATGGAATGTGCTAAACCATGGATAGAGAAAATGGGTTTTAAAACATGATAAAAGTTTATTAAGGATTAATAAAAGATGATATAGATTCATTTTCAAATTTTAATGGGTATATAATCAATTTAAAGAGTTGAATATTGATTTTTTTGAGAAAAAATATGCATAAATTATTAATTAGGTAAATGGAAACAATATTTTATCTATATCCATAGGTACATAAAATTATAGAATATATTAATCACATGAATATAGATGCATTGATTATACTAGAATACTATGATATTAAAAAACAAGGTTTCTAATATTGACTTCATCATTTTTTAGATATATTGAAATGATATAATTATGCCATTGACTATTTTCAAATATGAATGAGGAAATATTTTTTTTGTACATGGATATGATGGATGATGTCATAAAATTCTAGATTTGATAGTTTATGGTATTTTTTTGAGTTAATGAAATTAGTTCATTATCATGGTAGATATATTTTATTTTCTTATTTCACTTAACAAAATAATGGGAGGTTGAATCTACTTTGGTAAGGTTATCAATAAAAAGTTATTTATTCAATAGTGATTTAATTTTTATTTTATGATTGTTTTTTGATTATGAGGTTTATAATTATTTATAAAAAATTCATGACCATATTTTCATTTTCATTATAGGAAAATTTGATAATAAATAATTATATTTTAACTAAATTATCAAATTTTCATTCATGAAACTAGAATCGGATTAGAAATATTATTCATTAAAATTAGTTTTATATCTCATGATAATATTTTTAATTCCTTCATAAAAAATCACATTATTTTTTGGATAATTTCGTAATATTATATTCTCATGATTTTATTTAAATATAATATGTATTATCCTCATCTTTTCACTAAATTATTTCAAATATTTTAATTCATGATCATGGATGTTACATAATTAGAACATATATTTCATCATTGATTTCATTGAAATTAGGTTTTTCTATTGTTATAATAAATAACTCAAATATGGATGTCTTATTTTTTGGATCATCAATATTAACTATATATCCTTATAATATAAGGGTTGGAATTATAAATAAGAAATATTTAATCATTAATTGTTCTCATAAATATAGTATATACATTGGTTAATTTTAAAATCCATTGGATTTTATTATTCATGTGAATGTGTCATGTTTTATTATACAAATGTCTTCAATTAATATTGATGTGAAAATTTAAGAAATAATAATATCCTTTCAAACACTATACAAAAAACAATGTAATGGGTTTTTAAACATTCATGTTCATAAAGAAGATGATCCATTATAATATAATGTAAACCCAAAATTTATGGCCTTCATATTCTTATTATTTTTATACTAAACTAATAAAAAATAATTTTATTAATTTAATAATATAAATGATATCATTATTAGGGGTATTAAATAAAAACATATGAATCAGCGGATTTTACTAATTCGATGAATATATAAATTTCCTAATACATTAATATATATAACTCCATGACATAAATAGTGGATAAATAAACGGGTCTCTTGATCCAATAATGAGTTTATATCACAATTATGGGATCTAAAAACATTTCTAGACATAAATAATATTAATATTATTAATAGAACATTGATAGAAAAAAACTTATTGAGTTTATATGTTTTAGTGTAATGATTAAATATAAAAAATGATCTCGAATCTATAAATAACTTATTTTAAAAATACTTATGCACATAAAATGATGGTGTCTTCCCACCCTTATGGTAGCATGACCCCTTCTTCTTGGGTTATCTATGTCTCTATATTTTTTATTTCTTCTTAATTTTAGAGTATTTGGATATGTTATGGTGGTGGGGTTGTTCTTTATATCTACACTCATTGAACTGGATGCAGTTCCATCCAAAAATCCTTGTTAATGGATTTTACGGTTCCCACATCCGCCCAATTTCATTTGTAATCTTCATCGGGTTATCCTTATTCCCTTGTTGTATGACCCTTATAGGATTATTTTTCCAATTTTCTTGCAGGTAAGTCGGTGGTTCTGCCATTGAGTTATCGGTCTGTGATCATCCCTGGTGGTGTTAGGATTTTATTATTTCACAGATCCAAGGTCCTTTTTTTACTACTGTTGATGTGAGATCCATAGTGTATAAACCTAGGTGGACTCAATGGATTTAGTCCATGCAGTATCTACTGTGTTCCATCTATCATTTAGCTTAAAGAGGAAATATTTAAGGGAATCATTTAGGTGTTTTCATGGATGATTGGGAATGTGGTATGGAATCTGATGGTTCATCCTTGATTGGTGTAATCTATGGTTTTGTTATTTCCAATTTCATGCTTGATTTTTGGTTTATATAATAGTCTATCATTTGGTTATTCATAACTCTTCTGGTGGACATTTTTCATCTGTGGATGGGACTATTTTGTTGTTGGGAAGAATATTTCATTGTCAGATATATAATTTTTCTTATTGAATTTTCAAGGAGGAGTAGCTTTGTACCAGTGTTGTTGAGTGGGAATCCTTGAAATATGGATGGATGTGCTGAAACCCATCATTCAACCATTTATCTATTTTCTAGATGAATGGGAACCCTTCTATGGGATTTTTCATATTTTATTTACTATTAACATTCATTGAATCAAGTTGACAGTGTAGAGTGTTCCTTAAATGTATTGTCGTGTGGGAAGCTCAAAAGATAAATGGGTGTGGTACAACCGATAATCATTCCCTACTCTCATATACTAGAGTGGGAAGGAGGGGTTCTCTGCTACATTTTGTTGCAACAACATGCCACAACTTCTTTAGGTTGAGGGAAAATGAGTCACCATTTATTGAGCTCACGGTCATATTGTTTATCAGGGTGTTCGATGAAATTTTTTCTAGTACACATATTGAAATATTCTCCCTTTAGTCACTTTGGACAGACCATTTGAATATATTTGGTTCCTAATATTTATTTTCATTTTTTGCCTGCATCCATGTATTTTCTCTCTCTTCCTCAATTCGAAAATGGGTTTTGTCTCTCTTTTTTTAATAAAAGGGTTTTACCCTCAACAGATTTCAAAAATAATCTGCTCATAAAAAATCAATAAATGATAACATAACATTGATTAAAACATTATTCAATCAATCACCCTTAAATTACACACCTAGGATAATGGATTTTGTTTACCATTATTTGGTTTTAATAAATAATAAATGATAAAACGCCATTATTCCTGAACAAAAATACCTAAATTTAATCTCATTTTTGAATAGTTTAACACCACATATCTAAGTATTAGTAAATTACCCCACTTTTTCTAATTAAATCTCCCAAATTTCCCAACTCATCAATTTGATGTGAAAATTTCCAATAATTTATAGATTAATATCTCTAAAAATAAATGGAGTAATTGTTAGAATCAAAATTATAATACTTTTATATATTATGAATATTCAGTGAAATCATGGCCTATATATTTTTATTACTCCAAAATTTTATCATATTTTGAATTTGTTAGCTAATAAACCCATATTTCTCTAACTTCTAACAAGAATATTTTCTCTATCATATTCATTAATGTCAATGAATTAATCTATATAAAATACACATGTACCAATTATGTATACATTTATATCATCGTCATGTTCTCGTATTCATAATATTAGAATTTTTAGTGCAATAGAACACTATTTATTTAATATAGTACACCAATAATGTATTAATAAAAATGATTTCTTTTATACAAATTATGTATTTCTAAATTATGTTTTTCTTCTTTACTCCTCAAAAATAATACTTTGAAATTTATTTATATTCCCATGGTATAATTCTATTATATACTTTTCATTAATTTTCATCCACAACTAATGGAATCCCCCCCCCCAAATCCTTCCATCAAGGTAAACATTTCTACCCTAAAAAAGTTTTATATAGCATGTTTTGATAAATTGGGTATTTTCATGAACCTCTTTCCCCAAAAAAACTCTCACACAACAAAAATGATGTTTTTAATATTCATGAACCATGTTTCCTAGTCCAAATTATGAAAAAATGGGTATCAATCATAATTCATTCTCTTCTAGAGAGTTTATAGAAGATTATTTGGATTTACTATATCCCTAATAAGATTATTCCCTCCCCAACCATCCAATAACTAGACTTGTCGCGATCTACATAATAAATTAGCAATATTGACCATATATTTATTATTAACCAGAAGAATATTACATTAAAAGGAAATAATTAATCATAATTATTCTACTGATGTTCACACATCTATAAACACTCATTTATTCGTGTTTTATGTTATTCTTAAAGGTACATATTAAACACTTCTCATCATACATATTCAAGGAACAAAAACACTATGACTGGGAAATATAAAATTTTAATTATCTTGGATATGAAGATAATAATTCAACGACACCATCCATATATTTATAGTAAATAAATAATCAAAAATTCCCTAAAAATAAATTAAATAACACAATATTTTAAAATGTTCACCAAACCAACTCAAGATACAACATGTTAATACCTTGATAAGTGTAAAATTTCATTCTCCAATCAATAATTTCTGTCTATGATTCGCCACATTAATTTTTATAAAAAATATAGAAATAATGTTTACCCTACATAAAGGAAACAACATTATATGCCCAAGAAGAAGGTAAGTCCACAAACCATGGAGAATTTTCCATCTTCCCTTTGAACCCTTCAGTTCAAGGGATAAAAAGGATATATAAATACTTTAGGTGATTCTAAACCATCCTAAAAAATTTTATAATTATAATTATTATAATTACAAGAATAAACCTATCATAACTACCTATCAATGAAGCATACGACAGTATATAGGTTAATCCATCCGCCTCTGAATTCAAATACACCCCCCCAAATTAACTAAAACACACCCAAATTCTAAGAACCATGATACAATAATACAGATCTATTAAAAATATATCGTAAGATATATATATATATATTGTTTATTTTACATTACCACATATTTAACCCTTAAAACAGAATCACTCAACAAGAATCTCCCCACATAATAAAGAAAGAAATTATTATACATGGGAAGATAAGAATATTCATGAAAATAAGGATACACAATCATGAATAAAATGTGAATACAAAAAGGAATATAAAATTTTCAATCAAAGAGGGGGAAATTATAAATTCAAAAGATATCAAATATTTATTCATCCATATCCTGGTATATTCCATAACTATGTACAACAATAAATTTATTCCAACACTATCATAAAAAACAATATTAAAATAATTTTTTTACAATTTCCATGGGGATAGATATAAAAGAAATATTCCCTGATCTCATACACCTCCAGTACAATAAATCCTCCTTCCATCATCATAAATGTAATTGATGACGTAAAAATCCTACATGACCACCACAATCCCAACACATTCCCCCATCTAATTTAATCTATTAAAAACTAATGCATTAAATGAAACCCACATGGTTAAAGGCATCATAAATTTAAATAATTAGGCACCTAGAACATTTATCCAAATTCATTATTTCAAACAATAATAAATAAATGTCATATAAAACTTTGATAACTCATATAAAAACCCATTACCATATTTCATCCAAAAATTATTTGAATAATTTATATATCAAAAAAATTGAATATTCAATGAAAATATTAATTCTAAAAAAATATATCATTTTAAATAAAAATTAATAATATATTTTTTATATAATTCAAAACCTACCCCATAATCTAAAAGGAATAATTTTCTTGAAAAGGTATACATTTAACAAAAATCTTATTTCTGGCCCATTATTTATAAATACATTACTCTAAATCATCCTTTATAATCATTAAAAAATCATTAGAAATAATAAAAATATTCTTTTCAAAAAAGCAACACGATAACCAGTAATGTAACCTATAAATGCAAGACCATGTAAGCCACTACGAAAATACTACATTTAAAAAACTATATATAGTCATTTAGATTTATTTAAATATGTCTATGTCTCATAGATTATTTTTTAATTCAATTATCATAATTAGACAAAATTTTCCAATCAAATATTCCCTCTACGATAATATAAAAAAATACTACAACCACTAAAAATACATATACATCACCCATTTACCATAGAAAAAAATGGAATAAAATCTTCCAACAATAATTATTTTTTTAATTCATTAAAAATTATTGTGGGAATCTAAATAAGAATATTAGATCATCTCAACCAAAATAAATGAAAACTAAAATAATAATTATAGAAAAAACAACAGAAAATATATAAAATAATAGAAACATTGAATACATGGAATAATGATGTCAATCGACCAAGAAAGAGTCATTATTAATATCAAAGAACCACAATATATTAATCTTTTGTGAATACCCCATCAATAAGGTCAATTTCATTTTTTATCATTAAAACATAAATCCAAAGAAAACAAAAGGGAAATTAAAATAGTAAATGCTATAAAGGAGAAGAGACTAAATAAAATTATTCATTACCTTGGATGTATATAAGAAATATGTATAATTATTCTTCCAATGGATTTAAATTTATTGAGGAATATAGGAGGGGTAATTCTATATCTATAGATGAACATGGAATTTGATAATAGTGGAGAAGTGAGATAAGTTACAACTTCCTGAAAGATTTAAAAGATTACATGGTTTCTCAACACATTTTAAATCTATTATCATTAATTTTTAATCAATATTTCCTATCCTATTCAAAAATATATGGATGAATTTTATATTTTAAAAAATTTTCAATAAAATTACATTTTCCAAAAACACCCCTTTTTAATTCCTTTCACCGCCAAACATCGAGGAACACTTACAAGAAATAGACTGTATTACAGTTCAATAATTTTTTTATGCACTAAAAAATATTATAATGATAATACACTTATATAGATCCATAATCAATAAATATCATTTTATATTCATCATCCGTAATTCGATTAAATTTAATTCTTAAAATATGGGTAATTAAAATATCACATACATCAACATGTTTCTAATAAAATAAAAAACTATCTTTATTTACTCCATCGCCTAGAAATTTTGTATCAAAACTATAAAATGATATTATAATAATCAAGTATACTAATCAATATAAAATTAATAAGAATCATATAACTACCAACCATAGAAATTAATTAACACATAACATCCCATTGAAAAAATCCAATTCACCATTAGATAATCAGTAGCTCTCATCTAATATGAAAGATCCTACCTAATATTACTTCCCATGTAAATAATTATTTACCCTCTACATGTTTGGTCACCCTTACATAACAATTGATACATTCCTCTTGGGTTTCAAATAAAATTAAAAAATTGAAAATTAAAATAGTTGAACCCATAATATAAGTAAAAAACAAAATATTTTTTTACAACAATTTAAAAAAAATTATTATATTTTCTATAAAATTCACACATTCAAGACACAACAACTAGGGTAATATTCCAGCTTTGTTATTTTATAAAATATATTTCCCACCATGGGAATTTTCATATCCAAACCCAAAAATGGGAAAAATCCATTTTTCATCATTTAATAATTAATAAAATTAGCTATGACATTAAAAAATATAAAGGATATTAACTTTATAATTATATAATATAAATAATCCTAGTATGATAGTTCATTTAGCAAAAAACATACTTATAAATTATTCTTTAAAAAAGAATTCAATTTCCTTGAATTATTTAAATGTTTAAAAATATAACAAATTAATGATATAAAGTAACCAAAAATATTTTTCCCTTTGTTATAATATTTCCCCAAAAAATGAACTCAAAATTAATCACTTCCAATAAAAAATATATAGCGCATTAATAATAAGAAAATATTAACCATTATTGTGCCTTCATAATCAACACCCAATTGTTGCCCAGTACATATTTGGGATATATAATAAAATAAATCACACATACCAAAAGTGTGAACCAAATTTAAAATTTACCATATAATAAGTTTTCAATCAGGTCTATACTATATTAAAAAACATAAAACCTACCATTCGTGTTTTGATAGCCTATTTACCCCTCTATCTTAACCAATTGAAAAAATACCAAATCTTTCATTCTCATTTTAACACCACAACCACAGTTTCTATCCCCCAAGCTCGAGAAGACTTTAACCATGATGGTACAAAAGTTTTAAAAAAAATTCTATCAAGTAAGTATATATTTATATAATTAGTAATGAAATTTTATTCATCATAATTTACCAAAATTATGAAATGTTGAGAATTAAGAAAATTATAGATGACCATTCCATATATTATTTTTTAAAAATAATGGAATATTAAAAAAAATCTCCCAAATAATGTAATGGATTAAATATTTAAATATATATCATCTTTAAACTAGTTCTTTAGGGGAACTTATAAAACATCAACATAACTATTCTTAGATGGGGAGATGACACTAAAAAATGACAATATAATAAATAAAATATATAATTGACTCATATAAATATAAAACATACCATATATAAATATATTATTTATATTTATAAAATGTTTCATTTCAAATTTCATAACCATAACATGTTTTAATTGACTCTAATCTAAATCATATCACCATGTTTTAATAACTCAACATCAATGTAAATGATCCATATGAGTCTAAATCTCAATAAAGATGTTACAAATTATTCATATTGAAAATATATATAAATAAGTTCCACTTAATAGAAACAAGCCTATATGTATGGGTAAGGAATTAGTCCACCTTCATTAGATAATTTTCCATTTTCATCAAAAATCATGACAGGTAGTGAAAATTGTTGATTCATTTTCAATGTCAATGAGTGACTATAGACACATCATGAAAATTTTAATATAATGATAATTATAAAAAAAAACTATATCAATAAAAATACTATATAATAAATGATTATGAACTATATAATCTCAGACACACTTTTATAATGATCTAAATACACTTATCAATTTAACCAACATGCACTGCCATTTACAACTGCAAACTTATCCCAAAATTAAATATCCTATAAAAATAATTAATAAAAATTTATTCATTATATTGACATTCGACATGGTAGCCTAAAAAAATTAAAATCATAAAATTAAAATAGAAATTAATGATGGAGGAAAGGGTTATTGTATGGAAGACAACAATAGATACTCAATGAGGACCCAGTTATTACAAATAAATAGTTAAAGTAATATGAAACCATACATATACAATTAATGATACACTGTCAATGAAATCATATAAATATATTGATATATGACTCCAATTAATCCATGAAATAGATCCACTATGACTATAAGTTAGCATTAAAAGGAGGAACATATTTTTCCTTACATGAAATCAGCATTAAAAGTCAACCTCACTCTTAATAGTTAAGAGTAATATCTTCTACTTCACTAGTATAATGGGTCAAACATAAGGTATTTTGAATTTCCTATTTGGATCCCAATAACTAAATGTTAAATAGTTTATATATTTAATATTTTAATTCCACAAACCCCATTCACCTAGATGTGGTATGTTTTATTTTACATGGAAATAAGAGTACAAGAGATCACATTCCCATGATCAAAAGACTCATATTCCTAAGAAGACCTGATATATATACATGAAATTGAATTATAATGAAATTAAAACTAAATTGTAATTATAAAAATTATTTAAATTAGGCATTATTAATTTATAAATATTTTCTTTAGAAGTTCACATATAGTAAATATAATCATTATATTATGTCATGAGAAACATTGGAAATTGTTTATGTGAAATTATTAGTATGTGATATAAAAAATTTAATGCTAACTTGGATTAATAATTGAATAGCTAATTCAATGATAATAGATATAAAATATTCTATAAAATCAATAAATAAGATTTATATAATCCCATTATATCAGTAGAATGGATATAAATTATAATCTGGATAATAATAAATTATCTCATAATGACAGAATGAAAAATATTAAACATCATAAGAAACACATCATGGCCGCCATCTGTGAACACATTCATAAATTTTTTCGACTACATCAAACACCCTATATAATTTTTATTATACTTATTGATATATTCATGGGATATATAATTTTGAGCTCGGCATATCAAATAATAAGTCAACTAAATATATAATATGAAAGGGAAGGATTAAAAATGCACTACAGAATGTTCTCAATAGAATAACTTCTTAAAACATGTATATAAAATAATTAATTTTCTATATTAAAATAATTGGTTTACAGATTTTCATTATTTCTATAGTTAAGAAAAAAATATGAATATCATGGATAATATCCATCAATTAAATAACAATGTAAAGGGTTAACAACCATATGAGATAAATTGAAATATAGTTAAAATAATATACTCCTGTATCCTATTGAATTCTCTGGATAAATATTTTATATAATTTAATTTAGTTTAATACTATATTAAATGGTCAAACTATATAGAATATATTGATATAATACCAAGAAAATATGTACTTTTTATCAATAAATTTTTTTCCAATATTTGTGAATACACGTTTTCAGGATATAGAGGTTCATGGTACATGCATTGTACATGATAAATGGATATCAAGTCAAGACAATATATCTTCATAGTTAAGGAATAAATAACAATATCATGTTAAATTTCCTATAAATTATTTTACAACAAATTTCAGATTCAAATTTTTAAAATTAATTACCTAGTTATGTGATGAATATAGAGTTATAGTTATTGGATACTTATGATGAATACCAACAAGTCTAGCATGAAGAAAACATTATGACCATTTATTAAGATGAAATAAAAAATACATATCAGAGGAATATGGGATCAAATAAAGGTAAATGTCCTCATCCACCTGAAAATAGGTCTATATATCATAACACAAAATATCATTTCCATTTTTAGGGTCACCAGCAACCTCCAAATCAGATTGAGATTTATCATGATTAAATATCATAAGAATATTTGTGTCAACCTTCATGGACATCAATGAATATGATCTATAGACACATTCCCAGCAAGGTTTGAAAAATCCTCATGTGGTCTTTGCATTGAAGGCATCAAGGTGAAGCGGTCACTGTAACTCGTATGTTCATTAAAACTCATGATTATATACTTAAACAATGCCTACTCAAAATTGCATGATTCCATAATAGGGGTACCACTCTCTATTCCATCTTACAAATTTTCCCCCATTTCTAAAATAATTTAGAAGACTAAAAGAGTTTATATATTTCTTAGAGTCTATCAATAAATTTTTACACATCAGCCTTGTGGGTATCAAACTCATAGTGATAAGGGATCATCAATCCCAAATATATTGTAGGGTATTCCTCAGATGAAGTAAACTTTTTAGCCAAATCTACTCGAGGGTCGGAGGGGACACTTTGATCACTCTCTGGAGTTGGATCCACCAACTAACACTTTCCATTTAACTTATACACCTCAGAGTCAAGTTTTCCATAAATCATCACATCAACAACATTGGAAAATGGCTCTTTGATTGTATCATCATCATGATTGATGGGTTTTAACAATGATGCATCTTTCATCCTTGGCTTCCATTAATAGAGATTTGTTGGGGAACCCTTATCCTGTATTCCTTTCTTGAAACATGCTTCTAAAATGTCTCCAATGAGTGTCCAAAATCTATATAATCATTGTGGAAAAAATGGTTTTTTCATACACAACATAAATTTGAATGTTATTAGGAGTATAAAGGGTTTCCTTGACAATCAAGGTGGACCTATAATGAACCTCCTCTAGCATCCAAGAAAATTGACAAAACTGGACATCCTCAACCATTTAATCAAGATGAATATGAGTCCCAATTT
The DNA here is from genome assembly GCA_963277665.1 of Viscum album. Lineage (NCBI taxonomy): Eukaryota > Viridiplantae > Streptophyta > Magnoliopsida > Santalales > Viscaceae > Viscum > Viscum album. The sequence goes on from OY728128.1 coordinate 477,815,106, forward strand.
TTATTTCTATATCATACAAAATATTTGGATTCCAAAGGACCTAGTTGTTCTACGAAGACAAACCTATACCCCAGAAACGTCATTTCATTCAAGTGAGAAATTAAAGAACAATGAAAATTCAGGTAAATGAATCTAACCATGTTTCATCAGTAGGTTCCCAATGCTCTATGCATGAATCATTCATTCATCTTAAGTAAATATGTAGTGAAATAAACCTTGACCAAGAGAGTTGATTTTCCAATTAGAGAAACCCCATTAATTCAAGGTTCTATGAAAGAAATCATCAATATTCCATGGTTTTTCACATTTTATCAAATGTATATATGAATTTATAATTATAGGAAAGAAATGAAATTATCAATAAACCACTCATAAAATAATAATTATATGGCCAAACATCTATTATACTCATTATTAATAAAATATTTCATTGAATTCAACCCTCTAGTTGTTATGCATTTATAGAAAACGTAAACATCTTCAAAATGATGTTTAATAATGCTGAGACCTGATAGAGGATTATACATCTACATCATAATTTCTATTTCATATAAATGGATCCCAAAGTAAATTTTACATAATTCAAAAAATTCATAGCTTACATGGTGAATTTTCAACCATGTATTGTATTGAATTTAATTATTATAACCTGAATTATTACATCACAATGAATTATAAATGGGTTATAATGATAGAGTATTGGGCTTTTACATTAACTTAATTTCATTACTATAGAAAATTTATTGATATGACAATAATAATAGATTATATAAATAAATATTGAAATGTATTTTGTAATGTAAATGTATATAGGGGTTGAAAAGAGAGAGTAAAAATACTCTTTCATCGGTATGCTAACAACTTATGAAAAGGAAAGAATGAGAGTGGATAAGTTATTTCTCATGAATGGTTTATAAAATTAATGGTAACATAAGAGATTATATGAATATTTTAATTAAATATAAGATTCCATATTATAAATTTATATATTTTTTGGATTTGAATGATTTTGGAGCCTATTAGAGTGGAGAAGTATGAGTTTAGGATGTAATTTTAGCTATGTGAGATTACTATTGCAAGAGTAATAGAAGTGGGGTCATGGAAATATTTCTCTAAGATTTTTTTTAAATATAGAGTTCAATTCTATAAAATTTTGGCTGGGGTTCTGGTTACTATATTATGGTATTGGGTCTTGGTCCATGAGAGTTCATTATCATGCTATTTGGTGGTGCGTTCTTGGTTTTAGCTTGAGCGTGTTTCATTATAGTGATCAGATTCCTCTGTCATTATTATGTTTTTTGAGTCTCTAGGTTATTATTTTTTGAGTAAATTTTATATCCACTCATGATTTTATTAATTCCATTTTTTGGGTCATCTTTAGTAGTTCATTACATATTACAATTTTAACTTATGTCGGTTGGATGTTTCATGGGGCCATTTCTATTAATCTTATATGAGGACTTGGCTAACCTAATGTGAGTGGGATTTGATGTGTGGTTTTATATTTTTTTGTTTAATGTAATGTGTTTTAAATTTATTATATCAATATTAATAATGTTTTAATGTTTGGGTTATTTCATTGCATCGTAGATTTTTTATGGGTACATTAGGTCAGATGTGAATAACAATGGAATTTTTTCTTGTATCTTTGATGATAGATTGTTATGGATGAGATTCATAGGTTTAATTTTGTAATTCATTATATGTTTGGATATAATGTGGTTTCTATAGTGATATTTGGTGTAACACTTCATTAGTATAAAATAATACTATTTTTCATAGCATATTCAACATGCAAATCTGTGTTTAAAAGAACCATGATATAATATTAATATATTATTATTTAAATATGACCTATATAACATAGAGATTAAATTAATTTGTATAAATTCTATTAATTAAATAATTAAAAATATAAAAATATCATACTCAATAAAAATTTATTTTGAAATTCATAATAACTAACCAATCAACATTTAATGGAGAAATTTTATTCAAAAAAATATTTTTCACATAAAAATTATTTTTATATAATTTTTGGGAAAAAATTAGAATAAATTTATAAAACTCATTAAAATATAATACTATAAAAGGATAATAATTTATTTAAATCATCATATTAAAATTAACATTTGGTGAAATTTGGTCATTTTTTTGAAGTGATTGATTTTTAAATAAAAGGTTAAAATAATGGATTTAGAAAATTCTCTCATTTCAATCCATTAACTAATGAAATTTAATGTTCCATTATAATTTTTATTTTTTATTAGTGTTAAATATGAATATTTTATTAATAATTCTTAGGTAAATTCAATTTTAATTGTTAATTTTCATGATTTTTGTATAAGATCAATTTTATGCTTAAAATGACGGTTTCTACAATCTTTTTTCAAATACATAAAGATTATCTTGTTTAAATTATTTAATTAAACCATATTAATGAAACATTTAAATAAAAATAAAATATTATACATATATTTATTATAATTGATATTCATATAATTATTATTTTTAATCATGCAGTTAACAAAAAATCATTTAATTTTTGAATAACACAATTTCTAAAAAAATGTTTTTCAAAACCTATTGTGGGATTCATTTTAAAATGATTTATTCCACGACAATAATTTGAATTTGATAAAATTTATTCCATATTTACAATAATAATAATTAACATTATGTAATATATTCAACTAAAATTTGCTCATAATTAATTATTAATGTTATAAAAAATACTTGTTACTTTGGTGAAAAACTAAAATTGTTAAAGTGGGTAACCTTATAGGTAAATTAAATAACAGGTTTGAAACAATATTATGTTTATATGGATGGGTTATGGATTGGCCCTCTCACCCCTCAAATCTATATTTTATAAAATTTTCAGGAATATGTCATGAGAGTGACGTCATATTATTAAATTGTTTTGGGAAATTATAATAACACCATTATATTCTATATAATGAAACCTTTTTTTATGATTATTGAATAATATTCATCTATCTCATCAAACCATCATTCATGATTACGATGGAATACAACCTAATGAACCTTAAAAATTTATCCTAATCATCACCTCCCATATATATTACTAATTAATTTCTTAATTTTATATGTTTTAATCACAACATATTAATAATTCTTGATGGGTAACAAATCTCATCGCATCATATCATTCCACGTATTGAAAAATGATAACATATTCAATGTGTATGAAGGACTACCATCTTACAAAATGATGTTATTAATTTTTATTTACTCATTAAATTGATTATATATATAATTGAATTTAATAAATTAACATTCTATTAGAAATTGCATTTTTTATATAAAAAATGGATTCTTTTCATCATGAATACTAAAAAATGGAAGAATTACTCATGAGTTATATGGTTTTCCATCATCATGATTATAACATAGATCTTATTTCCTAACCACATTTCATGGTAGGATTTTAATGTAAAATTGTGGTTTAAAATATAATTAGGTCGTTATAATTATTCTTTAGATTATGGAACAATTACCCCTTTGTCTATAATCAGCACATCAACATTATTTTGAAATAATGAACTGCACATTTCTAAACCACTTAATGTGGACATAAATGAGTAAGTAATTAAATTTGATATAAAAATTATTGAGGTAAATTGTTTTTGAATAATATATTAAACATTTAAATGGTTCTGAAAAAATATATCATATGTATAAGTTTCTTATTGATGAGATATAGTCCATTCATGAAAATTCTAGTCTTGAGTTAAGGGATATTCCATATAACATTTACTTCTATAACACATATTACATATTAACATCTAATTTTCCTTTATAGTGTATATACATCCCCACTAATGTTTTATACAATTAATTTCATTACATTAATTATATTTAATTTTCTATTTGACGTCATTTATTTCATTAAAGTTATGATTCAAAAGTTATCATGTGGTATGGGGTTAACCCCAAATATCATCATTATTTGTGTATTTTTTTCATGTATCCATTGGTGTAATTATTTATTTTTGTATCTTAAACAAAATATATATCTTTCTCCATTATTTATTAATAAATTTTTCCATTAAAATTACTATTTTCATTGATTTGTAATGTAAAATGATTAAGAAAATGATTTAAATAAAATTAAATTAAATTTCTATTTAAAAAAAATCCTTCCATATATATATATCCCTTAATAATTCATCATGAATATATTTAATATTCTACAAATTTTTATTTAATAAATTTTATCCATGATTTAATTTTATCATGGTAGTTTGAAATTAATCTTCTTTTCATTATCTTAATTATTTGTTTTTTAACAATTTTAGAATAGTGTGAAATGATTGTTCTAATCATATGCCATGTGTTAAATTAATCACTATCATGACCGATCAATTCATTGTATATTCCCTTAAAATCATATATTCTACTATTAAAAGAAAAATGTATCCATAATATTTTAAATTTATTTAGATTAATGAACTGATTTCATAGTGAAAATGTTATTTTTCCCTAGATATTCCATATATAATTTTAAAGAAATTCGCTTCAATGAATACATCCATTTATTTTCTATATTAGTTAAAAATTATTTATATATGTTTCTCACATATATAAAAAGTATATTTTCCATTACTTTTCTAGATTAATATATACCGTATTTTAATATCTCAAGTGCCTTCATTATGAAATTTTCTCTTATTATAAAAGTGATAAGATTACGAAACCCATTTTATCTATATGGGTAATTAATTATTTTATGCCTTATGATTGATATCCTTTTGGTTTAAAACATATATCAGGAATAATTTTTTATGGGGGGCCTATAGTGTGCTCTGATTCATTGGGTAAAGCTTCGACATCATGAGGCATCATATATGGGATTAGTGAGTAAACCTGTTGTCATCACCCAAACTCTAGAAGTCTGGAGTCAGTTCCTAAACCATGGTTTAAAATATTATGCCTAAAAAAGGGATACAAAAATATAACATCTTGTCCCAATATAGAGGAACATTTTGGTTTAGGTTCTGGAAAATCAAATAGTGCTGGAACACTTCTTCTGATGACTGGGTTAAGCTTCAAATTGTTTTCATCACAAAGAGTACCCAAAGCTTTAAAAAAACTTGTAAATCATGTAAAAAATAAATTAAAATGTAGGGTGAGAATATAAATTCCCAGTAAGGGTTTTTAAAACATTTGAAAAAAATCCCCCCCCCCCTTTTAAAAAAAACAACCACCATGGAAAAAATCAAAAATCTTTTTTTTGAAAGGAAAAAAATTACCTTCCTAGGTGAATCATCAATATTCTCATAGTTTACATGTAGATATTTTTTCAAAAGACCATTTTCATATAAGATAATTTCACTTTACATAAAAACCTGAATCAGAGTGTGCATGTGTCTGTAAGAAATACGATGTGCATTATTCCTAACATGGTCAATCTAGCTTCAAATGCATAGTTGTGATTATAAGCATTCATATCATGATCCATGAGAACATAAAATGAAATTTATATGGATTTAACATTAGATACTTTTTCCTTGTATAACATGCCATCTTCATTTATGGTTATTCATTTTTATTTCACTTCTATTATCATAAAATATTCTTAGATAAGGGTCAATAATCCCTTAGTTGACCATTTACCATTCCATAATGAGGAAATGTATAATTCCGAACATTTTCAAGGCCCTTTGCCATGACCATATGGCTAGAAACCCAGCATAATTTTAGTTAACTACCATACATAGTTGTGAACAAAGCTAGTATCTTGTTCACAATTCTTTTCACATTTACTCATCACATTACCCAATGCATTGGAGCACTATATAATTCTGGGCGCACCTGTCACATCATTTTAAGTCCAATACATTTCTCATATGTCTTATCATGGTCTCATTTTCATAGTGTTAATTATAAATAGAAATCATACATTCTTAATCCATAATCATTTGCATATATTAACTTTCTCTAATTGAATCAAGCATTGAGTGCGACAGAACATGATTTGTTAGTTATAGATTTAACAATTATGTGTAGGAACTATAATAGCAGTGCCTTACACATGATGTAAGAATCAGTTCACATAAAATAACGGTTTATTACATGAAATAACAACAATTTCATTAAACTCTTAATAATGTGACCTTTTTCTAAAATTATGTTTACATGCCTTGAAATTGGGATACTCAATTAATCTATGAAACGTGAAAAGATTAAAACATAAACTATAAATGATCCAAATTCTTTCTTGAGACAATTTGGAAATACAATTTGTGGATTATTTCTTAGAGAATGGTTTATGCATAAAAGAAATAATTAAACAAATGTACTCATGCATGAATGTATACTTATACTTGAACATGAAAACTATCATACCGCTTGCCTGAGAAATAAAGTTTGAAATACAAGTGTGTATTTTTTGGATTTGAAAATCATGGAAATATAATATATATATATACATATACTTATATATGTACACAAGGTGTATGCATTAAATCATTCATAACCCAAACAAGACTAAATAGATTCTTGTAACCGTTATACTCCTCATGATCATGTTTTAAACCAATAAGGATTGGTTTTATGGAATCTCAGATGTTACCAAACTTATATATATATATATATTTATACATTTATATATATATATATATATAATTTTTCACATAACATCACACACATGAATTATATTTAAGGGTACACAAAAAATGTCATAGATTAGAACCCTTGAATGATTTTTCTTGTATCGAAAAGAAAATAATTCTTGAAAACAAAAGATCACTCATAAAAGTTCATTAACCAGGTATATTTTGTATGGTGAAACCATATAGGATTTAAAAATTTCAATATAGGTTGGGGAAAACTAATATAATCCCTGAAACATTGAAATGGACAAGTAGGATTTTTCATGTTTGAAGCATAAACTCCTTTCATGTGTAATATACTCAAAATGTATCTTGATTATCCGCATGAATTAAGGTTTAGAATAAACTAAATATTTACATATATTTATATATATCCATATATACGTAAGAGTGTAGTCATTTAACAAAAAGAAAACATAGCAAAAATGTATCCCTTTCTAGACTTCAGGAGTGCAACAAGGCAGGGCAGTGGATGTTTGCACATTGAGGGGATGAAAACAGGTAAATACAAGTAGAAAATACAGGGTTTATATAGGCCGTATACACATATTATTTATATGTAATGTTTCACAAATTAAAATATTAACAAAGACATAACATTTCACCAAGACAAAACAACCAACCTGTTGCTTAAAGAGACAACCCAAAATAATCGGTGATTAAAATACATTTATATATATATATAAAGTTTGTGGGAAACATGGGTGGAATTGATCGGGTTTGTAAAAATAAAATAAAAAAAGAAAGGATATCGGGAGAATTAAAGGATGATCAAAGGTGAAATATGGGGGATCTAGAGGAAGAAGAAATGATGATGAAGAAGAAGATGATGATGATGATGATGAAAAAGTGGGTGGCCCACTGGTTGGCGTGAGGTAGAAGAAGATGATAGAGAGAATAAATTAAAATATGAAATGAACGGTCCAGATCAAGCGAGCTTTGATTGGACGACTAGGATGAGTCAGTGGTTTTTTAATAATGAAGGATGGTTGAGAATAGATCTTGAATAAGATCGGAGGGATAAGGCAAGGCGCGTGTTTTAAAACCGAATGAACGATCATTATTAGATCTGAGATAGATCGGGCGATCCAGGGTTGATGAATCATTTTAAAACTCTAACCTCCAATGGCCTGAAGGCCTTATTTTTTATTGATTTTTTGATAATCCACCTTTAAAGGGGTGATTTGGAACCCTTACAAGGCTCATATGTGTAAGTGTTACATGGCCTGTAGGCCTTAGAGGAATTTAATGCCCGTAGGCTTCAAAAATTACATACAACCCAGAATAACTATTTGTAACTACACCTTCCCAAAATCTTCATTGTGAAATCATCTCTCCACCTTCGCATGGATTTCCGGCTAGGCTTTTCCATGCATGCACAGGCTTGTCCTGATGGCAGGTTCTATACCCTCTCATTCTTGTAATCCATTTAGTTTATTCTATAGTGAATTCTCTTTGCTCCTCCTCCTTTGACGTTTGTTTTTTTATGGTTATCTAGTTTGCATCTGTACTTAAGGTGGCCCAAAGGCATTGAGGTGGAATGAATGTCTTACTGACATGAAGTCCTAGGTGGCTCGAAGGCCTTAAAGGACTCGAGGACCAAATTAGTGGCCCGAAGGCCCAAAAGGGGTAATATTCCCAGTTGATACGGTGCCAAACAGTTCCTGCTATAGTTTATCGCTATAGTAACTGCTATAGTTTTGCACAGTTCCTGCTACAGTACCTGCTACGGTACTACTACAGTTCCTCCTACAGTGTTGCTGCAGTGCTACTACAATAACCCGGAAATTATCCTCTTCCTATATTTATCCCAGGTCTCGTGGATACACTGAAGGAGTCCTCACCAACTAGGTTGAGGCTTATGTGCATAAAACTATCAATCGTTTGAGATTAGATCTAATTTTGATCAAATAGTATATAAAAAATGCATTGGTGCTCCGTGGTAGCTGAGGGTCGAACGCGAGATCAGGATCGACAGCCTAAATCGCGCACGACGCGATCCAATGGCCCAGATTTGATCCCAAACGATTTTTGTAGCCCCACATCAAAACGATGAGGGGTTTTATGGATTTTTATAGGCCTGATGATCCAAATGAAGGCTTAGAAAAGAAACATATCACACACCTAGGGAGCCTTCTAAATGGGTTCTCAACATCTCAGGCCTCAACCTACCTCTGCCTCGCCGTGACCTTGTGCTCACGGTGACTCTCCCAAGCACTCTTACTCTCGTGAACCCCTCGGAAAACCAATGCCCATGCCTGAGCCGGTCATGGCTTGGGATGAGGGCTAGGCTCAGCCACTGAGCGTGAGCTGCCTCCCTCGGTGCATCTCTAAACGGATGGCCCTAGTGGGTCTATTTTTTATAAAATACCATATTTCAATGTTATAAAGTATCAAACAAAATAATCACACTATAGAAATTATCATTTTAAACATGACTTATTTTAAACATTTGAAGGTTAATGAATAGAATTTTCCTAGTTAAATGTATTTCTAAAATTATTTATAAACACTAAAGCTCTATCATAGAAAGTTTAAAATTGAAAACAAGAAATTCTTATACTAGTATTATAGAAGTCAAAACATAGTTTAATAAACTATCATAGTTTAATTAAAAGAAAATAAACACTATTTAAAATAATATTTAAGAAATTAAAATCATCACAATGTATTTGAAATATTTTTTAAGTGTTTTTAATTCCTTAATAAACTTCAAAATCAGTTAAGTTGAATTCAAAAATTTTCACCATAATCAGAAGTTATCTTATAATTTTAAATTTGTAAATTATGGAAAACTAAGTTGTACTTAAATATTTTGAGATAATTCACAACAAGGACAACAAATATAATTATAGAAGTTGGAATTTAATGGTCACCCAAGGAAATGGTCAGGATGTTGCCTTATAAAAATATAATTAGTGTATACCAACTTCAAATACCGAGACACAGAAGATGGTTCTCTTCATCCCCATAATGCTCACTACGATTGATGTGGTTCTGGTTATATTGTTCTTAGTCGTGGAAGATCCAACAGAAATCCACTACTTTATTGGCATGTTTTTTGTGATGTGGGGTTTACTAGTGATCATGATTGATCTAATTGTAGTAATTCCTTGATTGTAATGGTCCATAGGCCTTGTTTCCATGTATCTATTTCTAGTGTTTTAAATGAATAAAAAGTCATGTGTTTATTTTTTTGTGTATTGTTTAGATAAATATAAAATTAAGCCAAGTGTAATAATTAAAACTTTTATTATTAAACAAATTATGTTCAGGGTATCACATTATCTCCTCCTTCAATGAATTCCACCCCCACAATAATATTACACCAGTAACCAACTACCAACAAAACCAGATATACATTATACATGAGGTCCCCTCTTCCAGGACCACCATTACGGATAATTCGCTATTGATTCCAGGTGGATCCCCAAATTAGCACCTAGTTCCTTGATCACTTTGGCCCATATACACCATGAGCAGTTATGGTCGAACCTATGCCTAAAAAATTCGATCTTACAAATATTGACATGAGAGGTGTAGAGGTTGGGGATTTGGGAGTGGGATAATTTCCTATAAATATCCCGAACCACCTCTCAATTCATTACATTAAAGTTGTAAAGCATCCTATACATACTGAAACTCAGGACTTGGAAGAGATAGGTTACTCATGTGTCTCCCTCCAAGGAAACTTCACAAAAGATCCCCATGGATATGTAGTTCTCAGACAAGGTGAAGCAAAGGAAGAGACTTTCAAGGTACTTCCCTATCTGTCTGTACTTTAATAGTTGTGTAGTTTCTATGCAGCGATAATCATGAAGGTTTCCCTGGATGGCATGAAGGATTTTCCATCTAAGGGACACTTAATAAATACATTTTCTAGAAATGTACTGGTTGGAAAAAGGGTAGTAGTATTCTAAACATGTCTTGGTGATTATGGATTATAGTAATTCAGTAGGAAGTGATATGAATTTGATCGATGAACTCATGTCTTCCATCTGAAAAAAATCAGGGGACATGTTTTACATAGTAATGCATAACCACATTTCAATAGAGACATTATTTAGTAAAAGCATATTAAGATACCAACACATAAAATATATCATTATTCATTTGAAATGGTCGGTAAACTCAAGGTCTTACATACTCATCATGACATATTTTCATAGGTACTACCAGTGTTGGGGATTCCCCCAGTCTGTAGTCAAATGGATCCCCGAGGCTATTTCAAATTCTATGATCTCTTGGGTTGAGATGAAATACAAGCAGCTAGGATCAACCACATTTGGACATTTAAAGTTCCAAGTGAGGTATGTGTTACATGTATAATGTTTAGAAACATCATTATGAACTTGACGTCGATAAAGTAAACGAATAGTCTCGTATTTAATAACAACAAAGTCCATAATTTGACCATGAAGACCGTAGGTCAGGAGTTGGCAAAGATATTCTGCTCAGAGGTCTCCCTCCTGTGTAGCCTCTTGGAAGTCCTCCCAAGATGAAAAATTATTTTCTAGGGTAGAACACTTAGACAAGGCATCAACATATTTTCCATGCAGTACATAGAACGAAAATTTGGTAGGCATCATAAAAAAATATTTGAGTCCTTCCCCTCAGTGGAGATGGAGTACACGAGTTGAATTGGATACATGATATAGGGTATTTCATGATAAATGGATAATTTCAATAGTCTCGTAGCTTTCAGTACATGATCGTCCCACAAAATCGTCTAGTACATCAATTGAAAGAGACATAAGGTGTGATTCGTCAGCCATCTGAAATATTGATAAGGATTTTTCTTAGTATGATGCAATTATGTAATTTCTGGTTGCTCTAATTTTCCATATTTTTTCTAAACCATCCTCAGATACCAACTATCACATCCCCAACCCAATAAGTCTAGAATCAGTGCCTGAAACATGATGTACAATTTTATTTATAAAAGCTGGCCTAAAAAATTGCACGTATTGTACCAATACAAAATATCATTTCAGTTAAGGTTATGGAAAATCAGATACTGTTGAAACACTTCTTCTGATGATAGGGTTAATCTTCAAATTGTTTTCATCACAAAGAGTACTCAATGCATGGGAAAAACTGCTAAATCATATATAAAATAAATTAAAACATATGGGGAGCGTAAAGATTCCTACTAAGGGGTTTTAAATAATTTGATGAAATCCCCCCCCCCCTTTTAAAAAAATAAAACAACCTTGGAAATAATCATAAAACTTTTTTTAAAAGGAAAACATTTCCTTTTGAGGTGCATCGTCAATATTTTTAGAGGTTTCTTGAATAAATTTTTCCAAAAGACCATTTTCATACAAGATAATTGCGCTTCACATAAAAACATGTTTCAGAGTGTGCATGCATATATAAGAAATATGATGTTCATAATTCATAACTAGGTCAATCCAGCTCAAAAAGCATAGTTATTATTATAAGCATTCATATCGTGATCCATTAGAGCATAAAAAGAAATTCATTGGGCTTTAATATTAGATATTTTTCCCTTGTATAACATTCCATTTTCATACTTGGTTGTGACCTGTGATTTCACGTCCGTTATCATAGAAGATTATGAGCTAAGGTTCAACAATCACTTGGTTGACCAATTATCATTCCATAATGAGGAAATGTATAATGTTGAACTTTGTCAAGGCCTTGCGCCAAGACCATATCGGTGGATACCCAACATAATTTTGGTTAACTACCACAGATATTTGTGAACAAAGCTAGCATCTTTTTCACACATCATTTCACATTTACTCATGATATTAATCAATTTACCCAATGCAATGGAGCACTATGTAATTCCAGGAACACCCTTCACATAATTCTAAGTCCAATACATTCCTCATATTTCTTAGCATGGTACCATTTTCATAGTGTTCATACAACAAAAAAACATACATTCTTAATCCACAGTCATTTGCATAAATTCCCATACATTAATTAAATCATGAATGGAGTGCAAAAGAACTAGATTTTTTTAGTTGCAGATTTAACAATGACATGAAAGAACTAAAACAACATACCCTTACAGATGTAGTAAGAATCAGTTCGCATAAAATTAAGGGTTATTACATGAAATAAAAAAAACTTCTATTAAACTTTTATGAATGTGACATTTATTCTAAAACCGTATTTACATTCCTTGACATTGGGATGCTCATTTAATCCATGAAAAGTGAAAAGATTAAAACATAAACTATAAATGATCGAAATCATTTCTTGTGATAAATATGAAACCCAAAGTGTGGATTATTTCATAAAGAATGGTTCGTGCATAAAAGAAATAACTAAGCAAATGTACTCATGCATGAATGTGTATTTATACTTGAACATGGAAACTATCATACCACTTTCTTGAGAAATAACGTTTGAAATACAAGTATTTATTTATGTGGATTTTAAAATCATGGGAAAATATTATATATATATATATATATATACATATATATGTACACATGTAGTATGCTTAAAATATTTCATAAAAAAAACAAGAATAAATACATTCTTGAAACCGTAATATTCCTCATAATCATCTTTTAAACCAATAAGTATTGGTTTTATGGAAACTCAGATGTTACCAAACTTATGTATATATATATATACCTTTACACATAACATCACACACATGAATTATATTTAAGTGTACATCATAAAACGTGATATATTAGAACCCTTTCATGTTGTTTCATGTATCTAAAAGAAAACAATTCTTGAAAACAATTGATCACCCAACAATGTTCATAAACTTGAAGTACTTTGTATGAAGAAACCATATAAGATTTTGATATTTCAAAATATTTTGGGAGAAAATTATATAATCCTTGAAATGTTGAAATGGACATGATGGATTTTTCATGTGTGAAGCATAAACTCTTTTCATGTGAAATATACTCAAAATATATCTTGATAATCCAAGTGAATTAAGGTTCAGAATAAAATGAATATGTTCATAAATATATATATATATAGATTCCTATATACGTAAGAGTATAGGAGTATTACAAAAATAAAACATTGAAAAAATTTATCCCTTACTTGACTTGAGGAGTGCAACAAGGCAAGGAAATCGATGTTAGCACGTCAAGGGGAAGAAAACAGGTACTTACATGAACATGATATAGGGTTTATACAGACATTATAAAAATATTATATATATATATAATTTTTCACAAATTAAAATATAAAAAAATACTTAATATTTGACCATGAAAAAACATCCAACATGTTGATTAAAGTGAGAAATCAAAAAAATTGGTGATTAAAATACTTTTATCTATATATATAATGTTTGTGGAAAACATAAGTGGAATAGATCAGATTTGTTAAAAAAATTAAAAAGGGAAAGGATACAGGTAGAATTCAAGGCCAATCCAAGGATAATGGTGGGGGATCTCGAGGAGGGAAAAAAGAAGAAGTAGTAGAAGAAGAGGGAGAAAGACTTGGTGGCCCACTAGTTGGCGTGAGGTAGAAGAAGATGACACAGATAATAAATTTGGAGAGGAAATGAACGGTCCAAATTGAGCAAGATTTGATCGGATTGCTAGGATGATTCTGTGGTTTTTTAAAAACTATGTATGGTTGTGATTATATCTTTAATAAGATCGGATGGATGAGGCAAGTCACATGTTTTAAAACAGAATGAATGGTCATGATTAGATCTTTGATAGATCAGGCAGTCCGAGGTTGGAGTAGTGTTTTAAAACTCTCAGATGGTCGAGATTAGATCTAATGTAGATTGAACGGTCCTTAAAAATGAGGTGGATTTATGTGGTTGCTGAGGGTCGAACGCGAGATCGGGATCGACAAACCAAATCACGCGGGACATGATTTAATGGCCTAGATTTGATCCCAGTTGATTTTTAGCCGTCCCACATCGAAAAGGTGAGGAGTTTTGGGGATCTTTATAGGCCTCAGGCTCTGAACAAAGGATCAGTAAAAACACACAACACACACTTAGGGAGCCTTCTACACAGCCTCCCACCCATGCAAGCCTCATCCAACCTCTGCCTTGCTATGACCTTGCACCCATAGTGGCACGCCCATCTGCTCTTGCTCCCATGTGCACTTTGGGGAACCTTTTCCCATTCCTAGGCCAGACATGGCTTGGGCTGGGGGCTAGGCTTAGCCACCTATAATGAGCTTCCTCCCACGGCCCAATAATAAACGGCAGGTCCTAGTGGGTCTATTTTTTTATAAAAATCCCATCTATCAATTTCATAACGTTTCCCAGAAAATAATCACTATATGGAAATTGTATTTTAAAACATGCCTTATTTTAAACATTAAAGGTTAATGAATTACAATTTTTCTTAGTTAAAAGAATTTCTAGAATTATTTATAAATAATAAAAATTTAACATACAAAGTTGTAAATTGAAAACTAGAAATTGTATACTAGTAGTATAGAAGTCAAGACCTATTTTAATCAAAAACATAGTTTAATTAAAATAAATTAAACATTGTTTAAAACACTATTTAAGAAATTAAAATCTTTAAAATTTATTTGAAATATTTGTAATGTATTTTGGATTCCTTAAAACATTTCAAAATCACTTAAGTGTAATTCAAAATGTTTCACCATAGTCAGATGTTTTCTTATAATTTACAATTCATAAATTCTGGGAAACTAAGTTGTATGTAAATGTTTGTAGTTAATTGAAAAAAGGCCAAGGGATATAATTATAGCCATTGGAAGTCAATGGTCACCCAAGGAAATGGTCGGGTTTTTTCCTTAATAAAAAGTGATTAGAGTCTTCCAATATCAAACACCGAGACACAGAAGATAGTTCTCTTCATCCATCTAATGCTTAGTAAGATTTCTATGGTTATGTTTATATTGTTATTAGCCATGGTAGATTCGAAGTAAATACACTACTTTATGGGAATTTTTGTGGGGTTTTGGGGTCTACCTGAGATCGTGATTGGCCTAATTGTAGTAATTTTTGGGTAGTTATGGCCCTTAGGCCTTGTTTCCATGTATCTGTTTCCAGTGTTTTAAATGAATAAAAAGTCTCGTGTTTACTTTTGTGGTCTTTATTTATATAAAAAGAAAATTAAGCCAAGTGTAATAATTAAAACTATTATTACTACAAATATTAAGTTCGGGGTATCACACCCATTCCATTGTTGGACTTTAGACACTATAAAATATTTTCTAGAAATTTAGATTCGAATCATGTTTACACCATTTTATTTCATGAACTAACTCATTTCCAACCTAGACCATTCACTTGAGCTTGTATAATGGAACTACTAAGAGGAATCCCTGATCGTCCCGAGATGGAAACAAGAACTAAGGGAATCCACAAGAGATAGTGGAAATTATTTCTCCCACATACAACTGAAATAAATAATTAAAATAGAAAATGTAGTAAAAAAATGATTATATATAAACAATGAATAAAATAAATACATATGTCAGATCCAAATACAATGAAGTCAAAGAAAAAAGATAATAAAAAACCACTAAAATCAAAATAGAACTGACAAAATCTCTATATGACCTCATAGTCAACACTAACCATAATACAAACTTGATCCAAAGGAAATCCCAAACCAGAAACATAAAAATTGAAATATATATAAATTCCAAGGATGATGTGTGGGACAAGTAGGATTCAATAATAAATATATTAGAAGGAGAGAATCAAAGAAACCATACAGGTCCTTTCCTGAATCAGTCCAAAAATTATAGTTTGAATTATATTAAAAAATAGGATTTATCATTTAAAGAATGAAACATAGATTTAATTTTCTAAAAAAATTCCCATTTAAAATTCAGTTTAACATAACAAAAACTAATATAAAATATCCAATATGATATAATTATTGATATGTTAATAATAAAGGTAAGAAAACAAGAAGGAAAAAATAATAGATATACTAAAAAAAGTAAAGTAATAAAATATATAGATCGATAGATAATCATTTATGTTTTTGAAATATCTCTAGATAAAATTGCAATACATAATAATATAGGACTCACCTTATGGTATATGTTGTAGCTCTAGAGTAAATAACCAACCTAATTGCAGTAAACTATCCTCAATAGGAGCACATACAACCTGGCCACTCATCAAATCTATGTGGTATCAACCCATGTAATTGTTGTCAGTAAGACACCATCACTCAAACCTCCCGATGATTCTTAGAATACCCATCATAGTATTATGTCAGGATTTTGTAGGTCATCACACATGTAGAAAAAACCGATAACCCATATATTCCACTATTCTTTCCTAGACCAAAAATTGAATCCATCAATATGATGACCATCTACACAGAGGGGAAACCAAAGAGGTTCAAAAATCTTAAAAATACATTTTCATGTGGCTATCATGCCATACAATCTTCAGATTATTGAAACAAGTTTCTAAAATTCCATAAAATACCAACTAGGCCGTAGAACAAACTTTTCGTAAAACTATCTCGAAACAAGATTCCAAAACCAAGGTGAAAATAAAAAATATCATTATATAATTCCAAATTGTACATATAGTCATTTAATTACTAAACCATAACTCATTTTGAAAAATGATCCCGGTCTTATGACACACATTTGAAACAATATTTTAATTCATTCCAAAACCAAATTACCATTAAAAATCTATTTAGTTTTAGGAGAACCATTAGGGATTCATTATGAATTCAGTTGTGCATGATTGTTTTTAGTGCCTTTTTTGGGTTTGATGTTTTTTTGGAAAATGGTTGCAAAGATCTCTTTAATATATGAATAGAAAAATGAATCCCTTGAAAACCCATTTCAGCCAAATTATTCCACATGAAAACACCACAATTCATTAAACAATAATATCACTATAATAAGAAGAGAATGTATAATTTAATTTGGAAATCTAACGAAATTAATGACATGATTTGGAAAAAAATGATGGATAAACCAACAACTTTGATGTGAATATGTGAACAAACTCCAAGTGAAGGAAGAATATATACCATGAGGAGATCTAAAAAATGAAACATTAATAAAAAACCAAAATTATACATTCCCAATCCTAGGTTTTATCCTAGGGTGATCTATGCTAATAAGAAAAAGATACAAAATATAGTAATATGAGAAGATAAAGAGCCCCGCTAAAACTATAGGAATCACCATGAAATCACTGAATAATTAACTATTGAGGGAGGGATACAATAGAGAGGACACTGGGAGTCACTCTCATAACCCAAGGTTGATCAAAGTGGAGAAAAACCTCAACTTGGTTTAAAATGTGGAGGGGAAATGTGAATTTTTTTTATTTTAGAGATCCCTTGAATGTCACACAGTTTAGACGATTGGTTTTCCAAACGTTGTGAAAACTATTCACACCCAACTGGAGAGTAGGAACAACCAAACAATATGACTATATCATTTGGAAAACCTTCTTCCAAACATGCTTAGTGGTTCTATAAAATAATTTAAAACCCCTCTATGTTTTCCATATTTTTACTATAAATATGTTCAAGTCATGTGCCATGTCCCTCACACCAAAATAATGTCAAATGGTTTCTACTTGATCGTGTATTGTTTTTTTCAAAATGCATCCAATCCATTCCATACATAACGCGAAAGAATAAAATGAACTGAAAATATACCTTCCCTTAACCAGAAAAACATTTTACCCTCAAAATGAGCACACAAACCATTCATAGGGTCATAACACATCCAAAACATCAAAGAAAAACTAAAATTTGTCACCGAGAATTCAACCGGAACCTCATCCAAATGACCAAAAATATTGAAATGAATCAAATAAAATGAAATTCCATTGTGGGGTTAGGGAAATTATACCCTGCACAAAAACATTTACCACTATTAAGTGAAACTACAGCATAAGTAACAACTCTAGATTGAAATGGAACAAAACATAAATAAACTAGGACCCTTAGTGTGATATTTCACTCCCCAAGTCAAACCCAACCATCTCTAGAGAAAAATACTATGATGAGAACCATGTTAGAAAATTGGAGGGTTCTTAACACCATAAGAAACCAAATTATCACAACAACACTAACACCGTGAAAACTTAAAAATAATCAACATGCTAAATTCTACCCTAGAATGAACACCCAACACAAGGGGAAACAATTATAAAAAATTAAAACCAAACAACCAATTAGAACATAATTCATTATTTACACAATACACTAGAACCTCCAGAACAATAACATTATAAAACACAACTATTCCACCAGAAATTGTACCATTCATGACTGACCACCATAAGGTACAACTGCATAACTACACATGGAGGAGGCCAACAATATTTTTATGAGATCTAACAACAATGAAGAATAATAAAATAGGAAAACCTAAACATTACACGTAGCACTAATCAGGAAAAATGATAGGACATGGTTCCCTACACCACCAAATATTCCTAACTAAGTGATGAGATTGAATCTGGGACCTATGGCTAGAGGCTTGATATCATGAAACATCTATTTCCCCAAGTTATGACCTGACAACCCCCACCAGAAACATCTTCCTCTAGAAACCTTACTTGAAGGACTTATGTAAGTGAAACAGACTAACATATCATCTACAGTCCATTGTACAATTATGGATATATGGCTTAGAGTGCCCATGTCGGCCAAAATGGAAGCACACTAGAAACTCTTATGACAAATGAGTATTCGAAAACAACAAATGATACTCGTTAGGAATAGTTTTCTTAGGAAGATATTCCTTTTCTAGAAGTGGAACCATCATGATCTCCAAGATAAATTTTATTTCCAACTACTAAAGGATATGCTCCGTGAACCAACATGGATAGAAATGCATCATATAATATCATCCGGACTAGAACATCCTCGGAATATAGAAATTTCCCTTTATTATCTAGATAACGACCCCAAATGAAGAGATAATATATCAGCTATTCCATGGATGTTATCCCTAGAAAAATGGGTACAATATCATTGAATTGATCAACATAGTCCTTAATCCAGTGTTCTTATTTCTAAATACCCAAAAACTCCACCACTTTATTCACCTTAAAAAATCTGGTAGACACCGTTGGATAAATGTTGTCTACAACACATCCCAATAAATTCTAACTTTGTAGGATGGTGGGACAATCAACTTACACTAATCCCAACAAGGTCCCTCAAATAAACTCAAAATAAAATGAACACTCAAGGATTCAGGATTCCAAATGGCCTAAAAACACATTTTACATTATCAAGCCACTCCATAACCTCTAAGATGACTCAAGCACCATGAAAACCCATATAAAGGTAGATGAACTCATCTCCAGCACTCCATTTCATGTCTGGTTGGTGATGAAAACTACATGAAAATCATTAGAAACTATCTGGGTATTTTTGGGCAACATACAGTAAACAATAGATAGATAAAAAATCAACAAAAAACTCATATAACAAGTAATTTAAAACAAAAACACCAAACTCACAAACCAAAACTCCATAAATGGAAACATTCCCCATTTTAAAACCCAAATTTTCCTTTCAACATTCAAAACCAACTTCTTCCAAGGACATTTTTCAAAAATATCGAACCCGATTACAAAATCCAATAAGAACACAAACTCCCACATTCAAAAATAAAACAAATTAAATAAAATCAGATTCCTTTTGATAAATAACATCCTATTTTCAAAATTGTTTTTATTTGTTGAAATCCAGTCATGAAAATGAATACTGAATCAAAAACCACTCCCATAAAATATAATCAACAAAATAATCACAAAAATCAAACCATACAAAATGGGGAAATAGACGCCCTGTATACCTTGGAAACATGGTTCAGTAGATTATTCCTAATGAAAAATCTAACAATGAGAACTCTCTTGAACCATGAAGTCAGGTTCCACATGTGTATATACTCCATCAATGATCGTCATGTAACTATAGTTAACTTCTTTTCTCATTCCCAACCTAAATAATACACCCTAGAATAAACTGCATAATTCCAAAAGACCAAATATTAGGAGTCAAATACATACCCACCACTAGTATCCAAAGGATCATAATGTGGAATATTTCATGACTCTTCTAGTACCTACCTACCATGTCCCAAAAATACTATCTCCAAACTAACTGATTCCCCAAAATAAAAAAGGGATCCTCTAATACCATTTTTTCAAAAACCAACCTAGCTCAACACTATACTGGTCACATGAGATGGCTTACAACAAGGACTGATAGGAATTTCCTTTTCTTAATGGACGGAGACAAGCATTGTGGCCATCAACGAGAGACTATGGGAATTATTTAGAATAGTAACAACTAAAAATAAATAAATAAAATTGTTTTTGTAGAAATACAAGTAGGATCCATAAACATAGAAAGTAATAAATACATAAACATTATCAATATACAACTATGGATAGGTATAGCCGGAACTACAAAATGAAGTAAAACCAAAAAATAATTGAAACATTCTCTATGTGACCAATTGGTCAACACCAACCATAATACCAACATTCTCCAATGGAAAAGTATAAAAAGAAACATAAACCAACAAAATAGATCAGGTCTACCAAAATTGAGTGGAACATGTAGGGTATGAGCATATATTTTTCTGTAGGTTTGGAAAATAGAAACTTTATACTTCTATTCTTGAATCAGGCCACAAATGCATTTTTGAAATACATTAAAAAGTATGTTTACCATTTAAGGAACAAAACAATGATTTACCTTTTCAAAATAGTTTCATTGATTTCATATTTATTTTACCATACAAAAATACTAATTAAAATTCACACAAGGTTATAAATAAGGACATTCTCATAATAAAGGAAAAAAATTGTAGGTATAAACTATCAAGGATAATAGTCAATGTGTAGTAGAAAAATATTAATTTATAGAATGAAAATAATATCCATTTCCTAAAAATCATTACAAAAATCCCATGATGTACTCATATCAGACACATCTTTGGGATTATGCAGAATCATTATAGTCAATAACCTACTTTGAATCTCTAAAAACCATCATGTGATGATCATCCTACATGGACTCTATACAAATATATAGGTACCAACACATCTAATCCGGGCTTGTAAGAAAATGTATCTAGAACCTCTAAAGGACTCCCATGAATCCCATAGTCGTGTTACTTGTTTAATGGGGAGGTCCTCGCACTAGTTTCATAATCAAATAACCAACATAATTCACCGTGATTTCATACTCAAAACACCAACACCACCTATATTAAGACCATCCCAAATGGAGGAACTACCACGATATTTTCCACGTCATGTTAATATATGCATGTACTAAACAAGACTACACAACACATGAGTTTCAAAAATACTTTTTGAAAAGTCATTGAATTACTGATCAATCCATGGAACATAGATTTTAATTACCATTTCTAAACTATTTTAAAAATCCTATCTAAAAACATACAAGAAGGTGACAAGATTCAAAATGGGTGGTTACATCATTTAGAAACTAAACCACATCACAAAGATCCAACGGTCCATGAATTAAGAAAAAAATTTATGCCACCTCTAAATTAATTTAATATCAACATTATCATTTTGAATCCATTAGTTTTTACAATAACTATTTGGAACATGGTTTTCAATAAAGATAAGAGAAAATAAAAAAGTATTGTTTTGAAAACTAGGGTTCAATGTTGACATTTATAACACATATATATTATAATATTTTTCATATCACTATATGCACCTTGTGAACAAAGAGATTTTCCCAAATCCAATAGTACACATGGAACATCACCTAATTTTAAAAATTTAGGTTACGAATCAAATATTTGTTTGAAGCCATTTTACACATATTGAAAAACCCATAAAGAAAAAAAACCACACACCCAATACTCAATTACCAATGAAAACATATTTACCAATATCCAATGTATGCAAAAAAAATCCAAAATATACCATTTAACATTTAAAAGATAATTTGTATTTAATCATACAATTTTTGTGCCTATATATATAAGCATAGTTAATAAAATCCATTGAAAACAAATTTCAACCAAATTCCCCTACATGAAAACACACAATTACTCCTAAAATCAAAAAAAGTATAAGATAAAAATTTATAAAATAATTTTAAAAGATAATTATATCTATTACATACTACAAAAATGAAATGGATGGAGACACAACCTTAATTATGTGTAGATGTGAAAAAACATCAATAGAGGGGAGAACATAGACCAATAAATTCTATATTGAACCACCTACCAAATAAAAGAACCCAAATTAGTCAAACCTCAATATATGGTGTGGAAAGGAGGGATAAATGAGATTAATAACTAGAGATAAAATAAAGGAAGAATATAATAAAAGGGAAAATCCCCAAAAAAACAAAGAGGTATCCCCATAAGATACTTTAATAATAAACAATTATGGTGGGAGTGTAAATGTGGTGGATATTGGGGGGACATATCATTCCCATATGTTGAGAAAATATGAGAAAAACTTTAAATTTATTAAAAAAATGGAAGAGAAAAGTGGGATTGTATGATTTTAAACAACTTAGAAAAGTCCCACGGTTTTGCTGCACGGCTTCCCAAACCATGCACCAACCATGAACACCCTATTGGATAGAAGGGAAACTAGAACCATTTGGATAAATGGTTTTGGAATCCATGTACCATGTTTATATCCAAAATATTAGAACACCTCTTAGGTTTTCTTCTAGGTTTCCCCTTACCTTGTGAAAGTCGTGCACCTTTTCCCTAAGACCAAAAGAATGGTGACAGTTTCTTCTATATGTTTCACGCCTTTTCAAACGGTGCTCAATGATAGGAAAACTGTGAGAGAATAAAATGAACTAAAAACATGAATATCCCTGACCATATGTATTATTTTCCCTCAAAATGGTCATACAGAGAAAACAACTCTCAAACCTCCAACATATAAAATTTCTTATCAGAAACGTGACCCGAACCACAAATAAACAACCCAACATCATGAAAATAATAAAATAAAATGAAATTCCATGTTTTATGTGTGAAGTATTACATATTTATACATAACTTAATATTACTACATATTCTTATAATATAATTTCTTTATGATTTTCTCCTTAGTGATTAGAATTGAGTCTCCTCTTTTACGATACAATTTCAATATATTCACTCATAAGTTATGTTTCCTTATCATTATTATTAACCTAAAATCCTTTTTATCTCACCAATTTTTTCTATATATTCCAATGTATATTCAATGATGTTTTTCGAGGGTTGAAATATTTAGGATCTCAAAATGAAGAGAATAATAGAGAGGTTTTCTTTTAGTCTCTCATTGATTTATTACGATCCATGTCTTACAACGACACATGAAATCATGATATTTGGGTTATAATTATTGGATTTTATGTGAAAAATCATATAGTAATATGTCTCAAGGTATTGGAACATAATATTTTGGGAGAGGTAAAACGGGATTACAATGAGATCATAGGTTGTGTGCCTGATTCATGCCCATTAATGTGTCTTCATGACACATTACATATTAATTCTAAATGTTTATTAAACAACTAAATATAAAAAATACCAATAAAAATTTTCTTATTTCATATAACTATCCGCACCCCATATCAAATAAAAATTCTATATTTGGTGATCCTTAGTCATCCATTTATTGGTTTTATCCCTTGGAAGATCATTAAATGTTTAATTTATAGATAATTTTTATACTCATCATATAGTTATATACTTTTCCATCATTCAAATATCAGATATAAATGAACTACAATGTTGGTTTTGGAATAAATTTTAAATGTTATATATTAATAATGTTTGACTGTTAGATTTATGGTTGATTATTTTTCAAATATTTGGGTTTTATTGGTATTCTATTTTCATATCATGAATTTCAGGATGGATATTCTATTATTATATGAGATTCAATAAATCCATTTCAATATTTATGTGACCTATTAGAAGTACCATAATTTTAGTTTCATTAACTTCAGGGTATAGATTTACAAAATAATGATAATGAATTTGAGAAAAGGTAATTGATTATAATGGGTGATTCACATGTGTTTCGATTATATTACATATAATTGGTGATTTGTTTGATGATTTTTTCAAGTGTTCGTATTCAATGGTTTAATATATAAATTTTTATTTGCAATAATATTCATAGAATCACCATTAATATTTTGATAATAAAATAATTTTGGTTAGTAATTTATTGAGTTGCATGAAAGAATTAAATAGATAGTTTTTAAATATAAAAAACAATATTAAATTATTTAATCATTAAATGGAATACATTTAGTATAGTTTTACACTATAGTTGTTGTTGTATGTTTCTATGAATAGATTTCTACTTATAGTGGTTATAGATGATTTTACTTGTGGTATTGGCTATTAAGGAGTATGGGGTGTGATTTGGTTTTTTCAGTTATGAATGGGTTATTATGTGTGGTAATATGGATGGATACATGGAAATTGTGTAGTTTGTATTCATGTGGTTATTGGCATGGGATGTGTGTTAGTATACATGGTGATGAGATTCATAATTGTTGTGTTTGTTTTATAGTTTCATGATTTCATGTAATGGGGCTAAAATATATGGAATAGATGTAATGTCCCAACCTAGGTTCCACAAGACAGTTTTTAATTTGAACTAAGATGTTCCTCCCCATACGACATAGGTTTCCTAATAGAGGTGGGGTAATATATATAACATGGTAACACTCTAACCGTCTTTACCAAATCATCAATGAAGATGAAATATACTATCAATAACCAAGCGATAATAACCATAACCAAAATAATTCCAGTATCACAAGATGACGAAAATAGGAATTCAATATCCAAATAAAATTAATATATATTTTATCCAATATACATGTTATGTGTATGTTTGAAAAACCCGAAATAATGACACACTAGATACTCCCGAACAGGTTTCAAAAAAATTTCTAGTCCCCGCATCCGTGATCCATCCCAACTCTATACTCTAATATATGGATCATTTAAAAATAATTTCCTGGAAACATGAAGTATATTCTTGTACTGATAAATCACCACATGTAGGGTGTGATTACATCCTAGTATTCCAAAAACATATATGAAACAATGCCATTTTATAATATTGTTTGTAGTCAGATAAATAATATGGTACATCAAATTAAATACAAATCATATTTAATTATTCTTAAATTATCTATAGAAATTACTTAAGTTCAAAATTACACAAGAACCTTCAATACCTACTTCAGTCCATGAATGATTTTGAACCATACCACATCTCACAGTTTCCATTTATCATTTCAATTCAATTTCGCATTCATGAAATGGGCTCTAGAGCAGTGGTATATAACCCCATTGGTGTTTAAAGAACCAGTCCTTGTCCCACAACTCAGTGATCACATATAAATTCATAAATCTATTTGGAATCGATAGCGGTGGATGACAACTCTGTGAGTATTTGGAGAAGTTGTCCCTATCGCACAACTCATTTCAATAATATCATCACACCCCATTAGAGTTTAAAAATTTCACAATTTGCATTTATCAAATAAGAACAAATCACAAGTCATTTCTTTATATATTTTTTATCAGCACAAGGATAGATACTTGATTTCTAATCCCATTAAGCACCCATTTCAAAAATTCGTTTATTATCAATTGAATGTCGTTGTGATTCATAAATTACATAATCACAGTTCTATTGAATAGTCACTAGAAAACATCTACCAATTACAATTTCAATTTCCACATGATCAAATCATTCCATTAAAAAAATTGTATTCAATTAATCAATTTAATTTAAAATGAAATTACCCAACATTTTGATTGTAATTTCACAATTACTTACACGCAATTTCAATCAAGACTATGGTAATTGATAAATAAACCACCTAACTCAAGATAATTGATGAAATATCTCTAGGAAAAAAACCCTTAATAGATTTATAATAGTTGAACCAATAATGGTACGAGTTATCTATGATAGAAACCAAGGATCCGGATCAACCCCAAAATACACAACCATCAAAATTCTTCACAGCTTCATTATAAGAAGGAAGAAGGGAAGGAATCCTATAAAACTAGATTTCATGGATTAAAACACCAATCTGTGATGATATTAGATGAAGAAATCAATCCATACCTATTTAAAGTCTCCCTAGGGTCAAGAGAAGTGAGTTTTCATGATAGAATGAAACCAAAATAAACTACACAACAATATTTAAATATATTCTCATGGAATTACACAGCGTGTAATTCCATTGCATGTTGTGTAATTCCATTTCATGTCATGTAATTATTTTAAATGGTTTACATTGAAAAAACTATATCCTGAGGTTGTTTTATATTAAATAAAATGTTACTCAACATGAAATAGTATTATATGATGTGTACATTTTATGCATAATATTTTTTATCACAAGAAAAAAAAATTTCATAAAATATCTGACCAACTCCAAACCCTTCCAAACAAAAATAAAACCGTCAAAAACCAAGGAAAAAAGATAGAGCCTATAAGAAACCATACCATAATAAATTACAGGGTATTACATTCTCCCCACATTATAACACATCATCCATGAGTTTTACTCAAAATAATCTCTAGGATTATGACGTATAATGGATGGGCCAACGATCCCTCATAGGTTCTTACCTCTCCCATGTTTCCACCAAAACAATATCATGTTTCCAATGTAATCAAAACATTTTCTTGGTATTTCCCTATATAAACTTCTCATTGTGATCCCAAACATATATTATATACTCCTCAAAGTATACATCAATATCAAGATAAACATCACCAACATCGATCACATTAGAAGGGTTGGGGTGATACCACCACATCTCTGACATAAGACAAACATCATGCATGGCAATGCGCCTCTATGGAAGAGGAAATTAGTATGCCACTGAACCAATTCACTCCACAATCATGAGTGGTAAAACCAAAATGGGCACCAACTTGACCAAAATTGGAATCCCAAGGTTAAATAATCTAGGTGACACACGAAGGAAGAAATGCTAACAAACAATAAAGTCAATGATTCATCATTTTCAATCAGTATACAACTTCTATATACTCTAATCCATAGCCTTATGTTTCCAAATAATCTGAACCTTCTCCAATGTACCAAGAACAAGACCTGGTGCCAACAATTATAAATAACCTACCTCCATCTAGCATTGAGGTGATCTTCATAAAGAATACTAAAGATCCTCATATGTTTCAATTTTAATATTTTTATAATAACTATTTTTATTGGAGAAATTAATCAGTAATAAGTGCTTCCATGAAGACCTTGAAAAGTCAAGAATTCATTATCGTAGAATTTCCTCAATACCTATATAGTAGATTATGACTTACCATATGTATGATTGTGGAAGTTTGTAATCAGAAATACCATCATAACAAGAACTTTCTGCAATCCAAACTAGAAACAAGAGGTGAGACGTTAGTCACTATATAAAACTATACTCCATAAAACCCCATACTTATAGAACATACCCAAAATGTACATGTATCCCAACTGATCCACTAAGAAAGTCTACCAAAATAGAATAAAATTTGGTACTATCTGCAATTAGTCCATAATCACCCGGTTAATGTCCTTATTTTGAGGTTTGCTCGTGTGAAATAGTAAAAAAAACATAGAAACATCATCCCACATTTGTTTCCAAATGGGAAAAATATATAGTAAACAAACATGTCATTAATTATTTTCCCTCACTTTCTGATGATTATATCCATGTATCGTGAACCCTTAAACCTCCTTTCTTCAAACCCTTCAACCAGTATTGCTGACATAATTAAATATACTTCATTTTCAAACTCGGATGCACCGCCGACAATACGAAATGAAATTCATGCACTATCCCCTCTCTCATATAGATAAGAATAAAAACACATTCCCATACATAGATAATCCCATCCTTGTATATATTAAAATTGGAAGGTGATTCTACATATTCAATGCTTTCCATAAATGCTAAAAATTCATGAACCTCATACTACCTCTCTCTAATTAGGCTCAAATTACTACATTCAAGTGATATTATTATGATTTTCATATGATCTAGGCCCTCCAAAACCACAATATGCATATCAAACAATATGTTCATTATCTTCCACTTAAAACTATACTCCTGAACATCCTATGTCTGAGTTTTCTTACACAAAGAATCAGCAACATTGTTTGGTTTTCCAATTGTATACCCTAGCCCTTAAAGACCCTTAAATTTCAAGGAAATTTTTTTTTTCTTAATTTTCTTTGGAATTTTTCAAGAGCGCAGTCTCTGAGGGCACCTGATTCCGAGGCCCGGTGTGCCCGGAATCATTTTTCGAAGTTTTGGCTCGGGTACGTTCAGTGAACGGACGAGCGGGTTTTTATAACTTTTGAACCGGTGCCCGGAATCGAATTCTGAGGGCTCTGATGAAATCGCAGCGCCGGTATTCGCTTAGAAACACCTCTTCCGGAGTTGCGTTTGTTCGGGTGTGGTTTTTAATTTTCGGGCATAAAGTTAAGATATAAAATAATTTTGCGACAACTTTATTTTATTTCACTTAATCCACTTGGAAGCCACTTGAAGCCACATAAAGACGGCTTGAACTGAGTTAAACCAGATTGGATGCTATCCAGAAATATCCTACCCCCTTGGTAGGATATTTGTGAGGTGGGGCCCGCACAAGCCCCGCCGTTTCTTTCCGCTAAGAAACGCACCCGCGAAAACCCGTCTTTATGAAATTCAACTGATGCGTTTCTTAAATAGTAACCGACCATTTAATTGGGAAGTTTATTTCGTGAATTAAATGGGCAGTTTCATTCGTCGAATTAATTCAACGAATTAATTAAGTCGTTTCTTAACCAGTTTTCAAATTCGTTGGCGTTATAATAAAATAAGGCCAATGCACGACCCCTGGTTATTTGCACGTTGAGAATATTTGAGAGGACCCTTGTATCTTCTTCTCCCTCGTGAAGAATGCGAAGAACGCGAAGAACATGAAGAATGCGAAGAATGCCGAACCCGGAAATCGACGACGCTCCCGTCTGAGACGTTCTTCCACGCCCCGATCTCTGATCACCGACCGTTTGAGGTGAGTGATTTCGGGTTTCCTCTAAAGGTTCTTTTTGGTTTTAAACGAAACACAGATTTGATTATTTATAATTTAAATCTGTTGTTCTTGGTCTGTTGAGCTCGCCAACTCAACGCCGGATTCCGCGACGACACGACGCCTTCCCGCGACGATGCGATGATCTCCACCTTCCGCGACGAGCATTTCGGCAAAGAACGCTCATGCGCGATGACCAACGAGGTAGGGATTTTATAATTTGGAATACCCCTCTTTATATTCCCGTGAAAGTTCTTTAAAAATTAAATAACCGGTTTCAAATGAACAATTTTATTTTATTAAAATTGTCGGTTCATGTGTTGAACAAAATTCTCCCGTTTCGTTACCTCTAACGCAGAGGGTGTGGGCCAAACGAACACGGCCCGACCACCCTCCGCCGTTCTTCTTTTTGTGCGGATTTGACAGGTGACGACGGAATGTGCCGCAATGGATCTTTGATGATCCCGCAGTGAAGAACGAGTCCCGGGAGGAGCAGCGGCGCAGACGGGAACAAAATCGGACCACCAGAGCGATCCCGGTGGCCCGTGGAACTCGCCGGCGGCACCGGCAGCCGGGAGCGGCGGCGCCCCGGCGCGCCGCCGGGCAGGCCGCCGCGCCTGAAGCCGCGGCGGCGGCAGCACCCGCGGACCCGCGGCCGCGCGGGTCCGGTGCACTCGGACGTGACTGACGCCGCGTCCCCGACTCAGCGCGGCCCCACGCGGGGGGGCGCGGCACCACCAGGCCGCGGGGGCAGCACCACGCGGCGCCAGGCCGTTCGGCCGCTCGGCCGAACCGGACCGGGCCGGACGGGGTCGGACCGGGTCGGGTCGACACGGTTCGGGTTGACCCGGTTCGGCCGACTCCCCGGGGGGTCGGGCCGGGTCGGCCCGGGCCCGTACCCCCCGTCTTTGGACGTTTTTGTTCAAACGCCCGTAACATGAGCTACGGGCCTCCAAACGACTCGCCGTCAGCGGAAACACGATCCTTGGAATGAGACGGCCGTTTCGGTATATCGCCCTCAAGGTTTCGGAATACTTTGAGTTCGGCCAGGATGGTTCGTACACGAAACCAACCGGACCTTCGGAGCGGAAACGCTCATATCTTGAGCCACGGACGTCCGATTGACGTGCCGTCAGCTTTTTTGAGTTCCTCTTTGTGAGACGGATCTTTTGGCATACTCCACCCGAGGTTTGGACGCAGGTGGAGTATGGTCGGGTTGGTTTTTCCTTAAAACCCAACCGGGCCCCTGGAACGAAAAAGCCAATAACTCTCAGACCGGGCGTCCGATTGACGCGCCCTCTGCGACGTTGAGTTCCTGTTGACGATATGGAACTTTTGGATACATCAACTTCGGACTTTGTGTCAGTTGATGTATCGGCCTCTCGGCTCGTTGAGCGGACCCTCCCGAACAAGCTTGCTGTGTGCGGGAACCCTAGAGCTGGCTGTGACTGCTTCATCGACAGCGACGACCGTGCAGAGATCCTCAGTGGACTGCGGCGACGACGGTGCAGAGATCCTCAGTGGACTCCGCCGACGACCGTGCAGAGATCCTCAGTGGACTGCGGCGATGACTGTGCAGAGATCCTCAGTGGACTGCGACGACTACTGCAATCAGCGATCCTACGTGGATCAGTGCTACAGGTCCTGTGTGGGCCCGGTCCTGTGTGGGCCCGATCCTGTGTGGGTCCGATCCTGTGTGGGTCCGCGCTCAGTGGTTCTGTGTGAGCCAGCGCCTACAGGTCCTGTGTGGGCCCGATCCTGTGTGGGTCATTGCGGGGGTTAGTTACCTATCGATCCTTCGTTGGTCCGATGACTTAGATGGATCAGTGATCGTCTTTATCGTCATCCGAAGAAGTATATACATGTGTGAGCTGAATCTTGTGTTGAGCTATCCTGTGTGGATTTACTGTTTACTCTCCTTTGTGGATTGTGTTGAGCTATCCTGTGTGGATTTACTGTTTACTCTCCTTTGTGGATTGTGTTGAGCTATCATGTGTGGGTATACGTTTTGCTTTCCTCTGTGGACTGGGTTATGCTTGGGCTCGGACGTTGGAGCCGAACGGGAATTGATGACTTAGGTATATGTATGGGCATATACCTAAGCTGTGTCAGATGTTACTTCGTGATTGTATCTTTCCTTTGTGGATTATCCTTTGTGTATTTCGGGAGGCCTTCGGGGGTCTCGGGGTCCCTACTGAGTAGCTTATACTCACCCCTGCATGGGCTATGCCCGCACTTCGTGGTGTTGGTTGCAGACGACGGGCAGCGCTGATCGAGGTGGAGGCGTACGGAGCAGGACGGTACCTGGAGGTGGACCACTGGGCGGGACGTACTCGGAGCGGATGGCTGGACCGAGGAGCTGTAGAGGCTATCTGTACCCACCCTTCAGGTGGGACTTCTAGAGGATGGCTCGACGCTGCAGTTTTTCCTTTCAGTTGCTGTTTTTCCTTTCAGTTGTACTTTACAGTTGGGCTTGTATTTCCGGCCCCTTTTACTTTCAGCACAGCTTGTACAGTTTTTACTTAGTGTTTACTTTTCCGCTTGCTTACTCTGTGGTTCTTGTTTACTTTTCAAAGGAAATGCCTTCCATTTTTTTTGGGATTTACGCCTTGGTGCTAGTCGCCAGCCCCTGGCCTATGGAAGGCGGGCTTGGGGTAGTCACGGCACGGGCCCCGAGGACGGGTCGTGACAAATTGGTATCAGAGGCGGTCGGTTCTACCGCAGACTCTGATCTTTCTTCTATGTGAAGCAATAGTGTTTAGCGTATGGAGTGTGGTTATCAGTCCAGGGAGTCCAGTGTTGGTGCGGCGGCCGACGTATCCGTACACCAGGACCCTGACTTCTGATTTCCGAATTAATGCACGAAAACATTGATTGCGTGTGTGTTTCAAGTTTTCTTTGTGATTATTTGTGTCAGCTCACCGGGTATACTGTTCTGACTGTGGCACACTTGTTTCCTTTTCAGGATGGCCCCACGATGGCAGCCAGCTAGGGTTCCGAGAGTAGAGCGCGACGACAGCCCGCCGAGCAACGAGGCCTCGGTACAGGGCTCGTTGACAGCAGAGGCACCAACGGTACCTTTACCCGCCGAGCCCCTGATGCTTCCAGCGCCGATCGCTGACGATGTACGATGCCTCGGAGCTCTGCACGAGTTCCAGTGCCAGCGACCACCCAGTTTTTGTTGAGAGACGGACCCCCAGGCAGACGAGGACTGGCTGGAGGCGGTCGTTCGAGTTTTCAGGCTAGTGAGGACAGCAGCAGACCTCATGGTGATCCTCGCGGCGAGCCTACTACACGCAGCAGTAGGACGATGGTGGAGCTTGATGCTCAAGGTACACGATGAGGCCTCCCTCATCTGGAAGGACTTAGAGAGCCTCATCCACTAAGAGTTCATCCTGGCCACCCTCTATGCGGTGCGCATTCAGGAGCTTCTTCAACTGCGGCAGGGCAGCTTGACGGTCGCCCAGTACGCGGCGAGGTTCACCTATCTTTCTCGCTACTCGACAGACATGATACGGGACCCCTTCTTCCATGCCCGGACCTTCGAGAAGGGTTTGAGACATGAGATCAGGGCATCGCTGATCTCCCTCAGCATCCCGACCCAGGCAGGAGTGCTGGAGCGGGCCATTCTGATCGAGAGCTTTCTGGCTGAGTCTACAGCGAGACCTACCGCAGGGCGGCTGGTAGCAGAGTCTTCGGCAGCTGGTAGCCGACGGATGACTCAGGCTTCCAGGAAGACTAGGCCTTCCGGCAGACCACCTCGGGATAGTGGCTCAGCAGTGCAGGTTACACAGCGCAGAGCCAGCCTTCTGAGAGGCAGGCAGTGCTACTCGTGCGACGGGCAGGGCCACATGGCTTGTGACTGCCCGACCCACCGTACCGAGGAGCAAGAGACGGTGGAGGGGCCACCCAGGCAGAGGCAGAGGGTCGACCGTGGCGGTTCGCAGGGAGGAGGCGGACGAGGCAAAGGAGCTGGATGAGCAGCAGGTGGTGAGCGACGCTTTGAGGCTCTGCCACCACCACCACCTGGAGGCCCGCCCCGACCACAGGGAGCTGGCGGGCAGAGACAGGCACAGCTCCAGGAAGCAGAGGCCTATGAACACGGCGCGCCAGTGATGATTCAAGGTACGATCTATGTCTATTCCACCTTTGATGCAGTTCTGATAGACACAGGAGCAAGTCAATCTTTCATAGCCACTGCCCTTCTTCGGAGCTCGGAGATTCAGACAGAGCCGTTGTCTCGATCCTTACGGCTAGAGATTCCTACGGGAGCAGACTCGACGATTACGCACTGGTGCCGGCAGTGTGAGTTTACTCTAGGAGGCGAGAGCTTCGGCTGGGATCTTCTTGTAGCGGCGTCGAGGGCTTACGACGTCATCTTGGGCATGGATTGGTTATCTACGGTCCATGCACAGATTGACTGCATTAGGCGCAAGGTGCGATGTGTGTGCACCGACGGGAGCAGGTTCACCTTCACCGGTGAGAAGGGAGCCTTCGCAGCACAGGATGGACACACGCAGAGGAGAGGGCAGCCCATCACTCATCAGTTGGGTAGCCTCATCCTTGAAGCAGTTGACGTGTAGAGTCCTAGTTTTCCTGCAGTGGTGGATCAGTATGCTGACGTCTTCCCCGATGACGTTCCAGGGATACCTCCTTGAAGAGAGGTAGACTTTTACATTGATCTGTACCGCGGGACAACCCCGATATCCACTCCAGCGTATCGGATGGCCCCCGCTGAGCTTCGAGAGATATGGGTACAGTTGGAGGACTTACAGGGCAAGGGGTTCATCCGACCCAGTGTTTCACCCAGGGCTTCCCCGATATTGTTCGCCAAGAAGGCGGACGGGAGCTTGTGATTGTGTGTTGATTATCGTGGCCTGAACCAGGTGACAGTGAGGAACAAGTATCCGCTACCCAGGATTGATGACCTCTTCGATCAGCTCAAGGGAGCACGGTGGTTCTCGAAGATAGACCTCAGGTCAGGCTGTCATCATCTCAGAGTTCGAGATGAGGATGTGCAGAAGACGACCTTCAGGTGTCGGTATTTCCACTACGAGTTCTTGGTTATGCCTTTCGGCGTGACCAACGCTCCAGCAGTGTTCATGAGCCTCATGAATAGGATCTTCCAGCCATACCTCGATCGATTTGTCGTAGTCTTCATCGAGGACATCTTGGTGTACTCGACAATGGAGGAGGAGCATGCCTACCACTTGTGTGTTGTACTAGACACACTCCGAAAGCACCAGCTTTATGGCAAGCTCTCGAAGTGCTGGTTCTGGTTACGTGAGGTCCACTTCTTGGGGCACGTCATTTCTGAGGCAGGAGTTGTAGTGGATTCCGCGAAGATCGATCCATTGCAAGCTTGGGAGCCACCCAAGAACGTGACAGAGGTGCGGAGTTTCTTGGGCCTAGCCGGATACTATCAGAGATTTGTGCCGGACTTCTCCAGATTTGCAGCCCCACTCTCAGCGTTGACGAAGAAGGGGAAACCCTTTGTGTGGTCAGACAGATGTCAGCAGAGCTTCCAGGAGCTGAGGCAGAGGTTGACCAGTGCACCTATCTTGAGGTTGCCTGAGGAGGGAGTTGGATACGTAGTCTACTGCGATGCATCAGGGACCGGACTCGGTTGTGTCCGGATGAAGGAGCGAGCTGTGATTGCCTATGGATCACGTCAGTTGAGGACGCATGAGCAGAACTATGCTACCCATGACCTGGAGTTAGATGTAGTGGTCTTTGCTCTGAAGACTTGGTGGAACTATATGATGGGCGAGCGCTTTACAGTCTTTTCTGACCATCAGAATCTCACGTACATCTTCTCTCAGAAGGACCTGAACCTGAGACAGCAGTGATGGATCGAGTTCCTCCAGGACTTTGACATTGAGATAGTCTATACTCCTGGGAAGGGGAACGTGGTAGCCGATGCCCTCAGCAGGAGGACGGGCATCCATCTACTTGAGGAGGCGACAGAGCAGCTAGCCGCCTTGCAGATATCCTTCGTGGATAGAGACGGAGTAGTCTTCCTTCAGTGTCTCACAGTCTCTCCTCCACTTCTATAGCAGGTCAGAGAGGCTCAGCGTGGGGATGCTGACTGTGAGACACGGCGTGCACAGATATCCTCGGGACATGCACCTGATGGTTTCTCCCGTGGAGCAGAGCACGACGTCATTTTCAAAGGACGTACCTTGGTACCAGTCACTTTACGAGAGGAGGTGCTGAGAGAGTTCCACACTTCTCCTTTGGCGGTACATCCTGGAGTGGCGAAGATGTACCAGGATCTCAGACGACAGCACTGGTGGCCGGGCATGAAGAAGGTTGTGGCAGAATTCGTTTCACGGTGCCTCACCTTCCAGCAGGTGAAGGCAGAGCATCAGGTACCAGCAGGCTTGGTACAGCCCTTGGAGGTCCCGGAGTGGAAGTGGGACGACATATATATGGACTTTGTGACTGGACTTCAACGCACTTCCAGAGGTCACGACTCCATTTGGGTGATTGTTGACCGACTCACCAAGTCGGCACACTTCTTACCCATTCGAGAGTAGGGCTCGGTGGAGAGATTGGGGCATCTCTACGTTCAGGAGATTGTACGTCTTCATGGTGTGCCATCGACTATCTTCTACGATATGGACGCTCGCTTTACTTCTCGGCTTTGGAAGGGGTTGCAGGAGGCGTTCGGGATGTGGCTACGTCTGAGCACCGCCTTTCACCCTCAGACGGGTGGTCAGACGGAGAGGACCATTCAGACTCTCGAGTACATGCTCCGCGCATGTGTCCTCGACTTTGGTCGCAGCTGGGAGGACCACCTACCCTTGGTGGAGTTCGCGTACAACAATATCTACCACTCCACCATCAGGATGGCACCATACGAGGTGTTGTACGACAGGCCTTGCAGATCTCCTTTGTGCTGGACAGACCCTGGAGAGTCAGCACTTGTGGGACCAGAGATGGTCTGGGCCATGACAGAGAAGGTCCAGGTCATTCAGGAGCGGATGAGGATAGCACAGAGCCGGAAGAAGTCATATGCTGACAGGAGGCGGAGGCCACTAGAGTTCGAGGAAGGCGACCATGTCTTCTTGGGGGTCTCACCTCGACGTGGGTTGCGGAGATTTGGCTGAGGCGGCAAGTTGTCTCCACGCTTCATCGGGCCTTTCCAGGTCCTCAGCAGGATTGGCGAGGTGGCTTATCGCCTAGCTCTGCCACCTCAGTTGCACCGGGTTCACGACGTCTTCCACGTATCCCAGCTGAGGAGATACATGCACGACCCGAAGCACATCATTGACTATGGGGAGCTAGACGTGGATGATGGGGCGACTTTTGCGGAGGTCCCAGTGGAGATAGAGGATCGATAGGAGCGGGTCCTACATGGGCGATCGATTCCTCTTGTGCGCATCAGATGGCAGCACGGGAACCTCCAGGAGAGAACTTGGGAGCGGGAGGCTCAGATGCATGCTCAGTACCCACATTTGTTTCCCTAGTTTTTGATGTAACATTATGGGGACGTAAAGTACTGAGATGGGAGTAATGTAAAGACCAGTAAATTTCAAGGAATTTTTTTTTTCTTAATTTTCTTTGTAATTTTTCAAGAGCGCAGTCTCTGACGGCACCTGATTCCGAGGCCCGGTGTGCCCTGAATCATTTTCTGATGTTTTGGCTCTGGTACGTTCAGTGAACGGACGAGCGGGTTTTTCTAACTTTTGAACCGGTTCCCGGAATCAAATTCTGAGGGCTCCGATGAAATTGCAGCGCCAGTATTCGCTTAGAAACGCCTCTTTCGGAGTTGCATTTTCTCGGGTGTGGTTTTTAATTTTTGGGCATAAAGTTAAGAAATAAAATAATTTTGCGACAACATTATTTTAATTCACTTAAGCAACTTGGAAGCCAATTGAAGCCACTTAAAGGCGGCTTGAACTAAGTTATACCGGATAGGATGCTATCCAGAAATATCCTACCCCCTTGGTATGATATTTGTGAGGTGGGGCCCGCACGAGCCCCGCCGTTTCTTTCCGCTAAGAAACGCACCCACAAAAACCCATCTTTATGAAAGTCAACTAACGCGTTTCTTAAATAGTAACAGACCATTTAATTGGGAGGTTTATTTCATGAATTAAAAGGGCAGTTTTTTTCGTCGAATTAATTCCACGAATTAATTAAGTCGTTTCTTAACTAGTTTTCAAATTCGTTGGCGTAATAATAAAATAAGGCCAATGCATGACCCCTGGTTATTTGCACGTTGAGAAGATTTGAGAGTACCCTTGTATCTTCTTCTCCCTCGCGAAGAACGCGAAGAACGCGAAGAATGCCGAAACCGGAAATCGACGACGCTCCCGTCCGAGACGTTCTTCCCCGCCCCGATCTCCGATCACCGACCGTTTGAGGTGAGTGATTTGGGGTTTCCTCTAAAGGTTCTTTTTGGTTTTAAACGAAACACAGATTTGATTATTTATAATTTAAATCTGTTGTTCTTGGTCCGTTGAGCTCGCCGACTCAACCCCGGATTCTGCGACGACGCGACGCCTTCCCACGACGACGCGACGATCTCCACCTTCCGCGACGAGCATTTCCGTGAAGAATGCTCACGCGCGACGACCAACGAGGTAGGGATTTTATAATTTGGAATACCCCTCTTTATATTCCCGTGAACGTTCATTAAAAATTAAAGAACCGGTTTCAAATGAACAATTTTATTTTATGAAAATTGTCGGTTCATGTGTTGAACAAAATTCTCCTGTTTTGTTACCTCTAACGCGGAGGGTGTGAGCCAAACGAACATGGCCCGACGACCCTCCGTCGTTCTTCTTTTTGTGCGGATTTGATGGGAGACGACGGAACATGCCACAACGGAAGTTTGATGATCCCGCAGTGAAGAAAGAGTCCCGGGAGGAGCAGCGGTGCAGACGGGAACAAAATCGGACCACCGGAGCGATCCTGGTGGCCCGCGGAACTCGCCGGCGGCGCCGGCAGCCGGGAGCGGCGGCGCCCCGGCGCGCCGCCGGACAGGCCACCGCTGCTGAAGCCGCGGCGGCGGCGGCACCCGCGGACCCGTGGCCGCGCGGGTCTGGTGCCCTCGGACGCGGCTGAAGCCGCGTCCTCGACTCAGCGCGGCCCCACGCGGGGGGTCGCGGCACCACCAGGCCGCGGGGACAGCGCCCCGCGGCGCCAGGCCGTTCGGCCGAACCGGGTCGGGTCGACCCGGTTCGGGTTGACCCGGTTCGGCCGACTCCCCGGGGGGGTCGGGCCGACACGTAACCCCCGTCTTCGGATGTTTTCGTTCAAATGCCCATAACACGAGAAAAGGGCCTCCAAACGACTCGCCGTCAGCGGAAACGCGATCCTTGGATCAAGACGGTCGTTTCGGTATATCGCACTCAAGGTTTCGAAGTACTTTGAGTTCAGTCAGGTTGGTTCGTACACGAAACCAACCGGGCCTTCGGAGCGGAAACGCTCATATCCTGAGCCATGGACGTCCGATTGACGTGTCGTCAGCTTTGTTGAGTTCCTCTTTGTGAGACGGATCTTTTGGCATACACCGCCCGAGGTTTGGATGCAGGTGGAGTACGGTCAGGTTGATTTTTCCTTAAAAACCAACCGGGCCCCTGGGACGAAAAGGCCAAAAACTCTCAGACCGGGCGTCTGATTGACGCGCCGTCTGCGACGTTGAGTTCCTGTTGACGATACAAAACTTTTGGATACATCAAGTTCGGACTTTGTGTCAGTTGATGTATCGTCCTCTCAGCTCGTGGAGCGGACCCTCCGGAACGAGCTTGTTGTGTGCGGGAACCCTAGAGCTGGCTGCGACTGCTTCTTCGACAGCGACGACCGTGCAGAGATCCTCAGTGGACTGCGGCGACGACTGTGCAGAGATCCTTAGTGGACTCCGAAGACGACCATGAAGAGATCCTCAGTGGACTACGGCGATGACTATGCAGTGATCCTCAGTGGACTGTGATGACTACTGCACTCAGCGATCCTACTTGGATCAGTGCTACAGGTCCTGTGTGGGCCCGGTCCTGTGTGGGCCCGATCCTGTGTGGGTCTGATCCTGTGTGGGTCCGCGCTCAGCGGTTCTGTGTGAGCCAGCGCCTACAGGTCCTTTGTGGGCCCGATCCTGTGTTGGTCATTGCGGGGGTTAGTTACCTATCGATCCTTCGTGGGTCCGACGACTTAGATGGATCAGTGATCGTCTTTATCGTCATCCGAAGAAGTATACCTGTGTGAGCTGAATCTTGTGTTGAGCTATCCTGTGTGGATTTACTGTTTACTATCCTTTGTGGATTGTGTTGAGCTATCCTATGTGGGTATACGTTTTGCTTTCCTGTGTGGACTGGGTTGTGCTTGGGCTCGGACGTTGGAGCCGAACGGGAATTGACGACTTAGGTATATGTATGGGCATATTCCTAAGCAGTGTCAGATGTTACTTCGTGATTGTATCTTTCCTTTGTGGATTATCCTTTGTGGATTTCGGGAGACCTTCGGGGGTCTCAGGGTCCCTAATGAGTAGCTTATACTCACCCCTGCATGGGATATGCCCGCACATCGTGGTGTTGGTTGCATACGACGGGCAGCGCTGATCGAGGTGGAGGCGTACGGAGCAGGACGGTACCTGGAGGTGGACCACTGGGCGGGATGTACTCGGAGTGGACGGCTGGACCGAGGAGCTGTGGAGGCTATCTGTACCCACCCTTCATGTGGGACTTCCATAGGACGGCTCGACGCTGCAGTTTTTCCTTTCAGTTGCTGTTTTTCCTTTCAGTTGTACTTTACAGTTGGGCTTGTATTTCCGGCCCCTTTTACTTTCAACACAGCTTGTACAGTTTTTACTTAGTGTTTACTTTTCCGCTTGCTTACTCGATGGTGCTTGTATACTTTTCAAAGGCAATGCCTTCCCTTTTTGGTGGGATTTACGCCTTGGTGCTAGTCGCCAGCCCGTAGCCTATGGAAGGCGGGCTTGGGGTAGTCACGGCATGGGCCCCGAGGATGGGTCGTGACATAGCCCAAAATCAAATTACTACATATACTAATCTTGTATAAGCTTCTATGGATTCAAATAACTTTTTTTATAGGTATACCTAAAGAACTTATGATTAAGATTCGTTCAGTTTCCAAATTTTTCTTCATCTCTTAAATGGAATTCTCGTATGCTCTTGACCATTCAAACAATACTCATTTCATGGTCAATCCTTAAAGTAGTGAAACCTATTTGGAAATGATTTGTAGTCACCATCAATAAAAACCCACAAATCCTACATATTTATAGATTTAAAAATAATTCTTGGGATAATCCCATGAAAGAACATCATGCACCTTCTCTGGTTCCACTAACTGGCCTTCCAATAAGATGATATTGATCATTCCACGCATAGTGGAGGCATGAAATTGGTCATTCCCGGCTTATCTTATTGTCAAGATTGATGATCTATCTGAGATCAACATAATTATTACTGATGTGATCAATTGAATTGAATGAATAAAAATAGAAAATGGTTAAAATGAGAAACCAGAGAGAGGATCATTACGTAATATTTAAAATTAATTTAATCAATTAACCAATAAGATTATTGGAAGTATTTATTTATTGATGTATCTAACAATAGAAATTTTTTGTACCATCATTTCATGGTATTAATAAATAGAATATTTTCTCTAGTGGTGATCCATACGTGATCCAAAAATCATAAAATGTGGCCAAAGGAATTTCTGTGTGAAAGCATGATAGATCCTATCACTTTCTTCATCTTCCTATAATCCCCATGATAATATATTATAGTTTTTCTCTTTGAAATCTCTATTATATATATATATGAAGAGGAAGATCTCACTCTGTTCTTGGGACCATTTTGGGAGAAGGGATATCTCTTTGGCTTGAGAGGATTCACTTCGGCTTTCTTTGTGAACACCAGAAAAATGAATTGAATCTACTTGTGAATAGTATAATTGGGGTTATATATCATCAAGGATAGAAATAATAAAATTCACATGTTCCCCTTATAATTTATTTAATTAATTGTGGAACCCCATTTCAATTAAAATTGTAAAAATATTATTTATTAACATGCGCTTAAATTGAGAATTAAACATATGTATTCATTATTCACAGAATATTAAATATTTTTTTTGTTGCATTAGGAAATATATCCTAATGTCCATAGAGAGAATATACCAACTTAATAAGGCCCCCATAAAAAATATAGTAATGATGTAATGACATAATACTATATATATATGCTAATTATGTAATATAACCCCTTTATCATGACATATCTAATCATACTTGTTTTGTATCGGTGGCATCAACTTATGTGCTCAGTGTCTTATTCTTTGACTTCCAAGAAATTGAACTTTCTTATAGAACTCAAGTTCAATGGATTTATTTAGGCTATATCATTTCCATAAAAGGTCCCAATATGAAAACTTCCTTTTAATAAAATTAGGAACAAATATTTTCTCGTATTATTCATTAATGCAATATTATTTGTGATGCAGCCAATGTATCATACCTTTCTGTGAACATAGTTCATCACAGTTTTCATCAATTCATCATATTTGATGACTCTTCATTATCATTAATAATAATATTAATGGCTATGGATAAATAAAAATTTTTGTAGTTTGAAACCTACAGTGAAACATATAAATGTGGAATTCATATTCACTAGTATTGTTCTCATAATATCCTACACTATATATTACCAAGGGTGTGCAATATGAGAAGCTACCTCCATGTCCTTTGAGTCTCCACCACTGATGTAATATTTTTTTCACTCAAATGATACGTTTTGGCTATATATTTTCTATTCAAGAATATTTTTATAGCACTTTTGGGTTCTAATCATAGTGGGGAACTTCAATTACATTTTAGCGAGACAATAACTCCTAATATATTATCGCATAAAATTATATGAATAAGAACTATCATAATGTCATAAGGATTTTATAATTATTCTAATCTATGGATAAATGATATCATAAAGTACATAGGATTCTGTTTTAGGGAACCAAATCCAACATTATCCAACTCACACAATAGAAAACTACTAATAAAAATTAATCTTATAGCTCTCACATTATACTCTTGCTCCTGCTAAGATATGCCTTTTGTCAATGG
The DNA here is from genome assembly GCA_963277665.1 of Viscum album. Taxonomy (NCBI): domain Eukaryota; kingdom Viridiplantae; phylum Streptophyta; class Magnoliopsida; order Santalales; family Viscaceae; genus Viscum; species Viscum album. The sequence continues at coordinate 477,857,890 of OY728128.1, forward strand.
TTCCACCTTGTTCTCTTTGGTGGTTACTCTATATAATATAATATCACCCCATTGATAACAATCAAGGAAGAGGTTATAATTTCATACAATTTTATATATCTATTGGTGTGACATTGTCCCTTTTTCATGATCAACCATTTTAGTATTATCATAATAAAATGGGATAGGATATTTACTTCTAGGTACCATATGAATTTCTTATAAATTATTTTCTATTCCAACCGCTTCCTTAGATATATCATATGCATTTATATACTCAAACATCATGGTTTAATCTGCTACAACTTTCTGATTTAATGTCTTCCAGCTCACAACGCCTTTCTTGAGAAAGAAAATGTATCCCTATATTGACTCTAGATCATTATGATATGTTAAAAAACTAGAATCAACATCTCACCTGTTGACTAGCTCCTCACCTCCTCCTTGTGCAAGGAACATATCCACAATGCTTCTCTAATACTTAAGGATGGCCATAATGGCAGACCAATGTTATCCATCTATATATTCATTATATCTTCCTACCATGCTTAATGTGGATGAAACATCATGTTGAATACATAACATGGAATAGACGATTGATTCAATCTCTAAATCATGTGGTATCTTACTCATTCATTCACTCAAATACTTTGTTTATGGAAACATTTTCTTATAAACATGTAGACCATGTGACACTATAATCATTCCCATATTGGATTCCTGAAAAATAAATCTCTTTTGTATCTAGGGTATTTTTTTTCTTTTTCCAAGAGACCTCTTGGATATAACAAAAATGATCTTGATCCTTAGAATATCGGCTACTTCACCTATTTCCTTCATGGGAGAACACTTATTTAATGAGTCCTTAAAAATAAATAATTTTGGTATATAATGTCCGATATGAAATTTATCAACAAAATATACTACATGTATAATGAATGCATTTTCTCTAAACCATTTTCAACAAATGGATCACATTTATTCTTAATGAACCAAACACTTTAATATGTTTATATAATCAAATTTTCCCCAGCCTGGATTCTTTATTAAATATGTAAATTTATCTACATTACATGAAAATAAATCACAGATCACCTGGACTAACAAAACCTTTTGTTTGTGTCATGTATAAATCTTATTAAGGGTTCCCATTAATGATTTTAGATTTGACATTCATCATCCAAATCTCATATTCATGGTAAGATGCTATTAAAAGTATAATATTTATGGATAAAAACATTGAAACTGGTGAATGGTTTCATTGATTTCAATTACTTAAAGCTATTTAAATCCACTGACCAATAGTCTTAATTTATAGGTTTTTACATTATATTACATGTATTTTTTTCTCTTGAAACCTCATATTCACCTAATGGGATTTGATGGAACATATGAATCAACTAGAAGAAAACATTCTTATGATACATGGAATCCATTTTTTAGTTCGTTTATTTTTTCTATCTGGAATATTCTAATCTCTATAATACCTCATTGTTGGAGAAAGGATCATAATTTTCAACCAATAATGAGTTAGAATCATCAGTTACTTGAAAAAATATCTCCCTTGTTCTCTTACCTTCCTTGTTTATATATGAAGTCCTTTTGTTTCAGGAAATACTTCTACACTATGTACCTCTGGAACTTGTTCATATACCAACTCTTTTATATCTTGAGCATAAAATTCATGATGATAAATCTTTTTTCCACAATAATTGTTTTGGATGTTCCCCCCCCCAAAAAAAAATTATTTATTTATAGTGATATTGAATTTTTTATTTGAGGGGTTTATTTAGGTAATATCTATTTGCTTTATAAAGATATCATGTAAACATACACTCTATTCCCCAGGTTTCTAGTTTGTTTCCTGATAAGGCCTTCATAGAAATTGTGTTTTTTCCCAATCCATAACTCAGAGGGAATTTTATTTTCCAGTTTAGTTGGTAATTGGTTTAATGTATATGCCACAATTTGTAATGAATATCCCACAAATGATAATGGGTTATTTTCATGACTAATTATCTACCTTACCTTGTATAACAAGGTATGGTACCTATATTTTTATATCCTTGTTACACTATGGTGTCTCACATAGAGGGAGTTGAGATAGAATCTAAAACTCCCATATAAAGTTTATAAAATATTGTTTTTGATATCCACCACCTCAATTCGATAGAATCTTCTTTATCTTATTTCCATGTGGATTCCCTATATAGTTCTTGAATTCCTAAAATTTCACAATGGTCTCAGACTTAAACCTCGTCAATTATGCATAACAATATATACTCAAGTAATCTATAAAATCAATGATGTAACAATACCCACATTAATGTTCTCCTAGAAGTGGACCACCCACATTAGTGTGTAAAAATACTATAATATATGTGGATCTTTCAATCTATCCACTAAATGGAGGTTTGGTAATTTTTTCATCTATACAAGAACAACATATTTCAACTGGTTTAATCTCAGAGAAGTCTAAATGGCCATCTTGCGAGGGCTTTGTCTAATTATTATTATTTAAATTACCAATATGTTTATTCCAAGGTTGGGTGTTATATGAGTCCGGTGAACATGATTCTTTATCCATTTCCTATACATGGTTTTCATAATTTAATATATAATTACTGTTATATAAAATTTTCCATAAAAAATTATTTTTCCCCTTTAAATGAAGAAACAATAATTTCAAATCATGGAAACTCGTCAATAACAAACACATCATTAGCTAGAGGATAAATACTTTCACTATTATAAGTAATTACATCCACCTATCCCCTAGTAATATTTCACAATCTAATTGGATTGTATATTTACATAAATTTTGAGCACCACAAGATTTATCAAATACCCAGTGTTTTTATATTCAAACAATCCACTCAATAATGAACACACCATTAGCTTCCCATTTCATATGGATGTAGTTTATCTTCTAGTGGACTAGATCGACATGTGAAAAACATAATTCATTTTTTATCCCTATCAAGGGTTGTGCCTCTCATTGAAAGGATAATGATCATGATATTTAGAATTGATGTGCGTCTTGGTCCCCCTTTCCTTGTTCTTACTTCTCTAATTCACTGTAAGGACAGTGGGTCTGTCATGCTACATGTAATTGTCCACTTAGTGTTTCAAATTAATATGTTTCAAAAGTCTCTTCTCATTATTTGTAATTTTGTAATTAAGAATAAAACTAGAGAAGTTTTTGAGAAGTAATGAAACTATTATATCTTTACACAACTCATATGTAAATTTTGTCTGTATGATTTCTAAGAATTCAATGTTTCTAATAAGAATTAATACCAAAGTACCAGCTCGCATACACTCCCCATGATTAGGTTTAAACATGTAATATGACAAATCATACCTCACTAGTATCACCTTCCATTGATAGAGATCCCGAACTTGATAAATCATGATATACTCATACATGTCCTCATTTTCCATTATAATCTCATTAGTCATGGAATATAGAATAAAGCATTGAAAATATATGGAATCTTTTAAATTTTTATCATTGATGGATACCTCTTCATCACATGCATAATTGCAAGGGGAATCAGGAATAGGTTCTTCTAGCACATTCAATTTTCATTCTTGGACAATGATAATACATAAGTGCCTTTTCCACTATTGGAAATTTGTGCGAGTGAGACTGTTTTCCTTCTCAAGAATGGATTGTGGTGATATGATTGGAGTAATTTTAATTCCATTTAGGTAAAATAATAATAGAATAATATGATTACGTTATATGATAATATTTGGTCAAAAAATAACTAGTACATTCATTAATGTTCTAGTATTTTATCAAAACCCAAAATCCATCACCATTTGTTTTAGAATATCATGTTTCTTGGAAATTTTAGTGTAAAGGATTTGTATTCCAGTTATTGTTACCCCAACATTGGTTGGTAAGGAAACATGAATGGTTATATGTAGGAATTATAAATTACAACTACATTAATTCATAGTTATTTTATCTTTTTAGTGGAATCCCCAATCTATAAATCCATAAATTGGATATCCAGAACCCTTCCCACTATGTTAAACCATGTTTTTCTTTGGAATTCACCCTTAATGTGAACTAAGTTAAGTCAATCAAAAAGTAAATTTACAATTCTTCAATAACTAAAATCACCCCAACATTGGTTGGTCAAGAATATTGAATTATGGTTCAATTTAAATATATGTAGTGGAAGGCTATACCAACATAATATATACTTTATGGTTTTTATCTTTTGTGCATAAATTTCAAATTCATGATTTTATAACGTGAAATTTTATATAAATAATATATAATGAAGTTATTAACCTTGTATTACAAAAAATTTAGGAATAAGAAAATATATTTTAGTTCTATCTTCCATGTTTATTAAGTCATTATTTTATGTGGTCGTGATAAAAAATCGATAATAAAAAAATCATGCAACATTATAGAAATAAAAAAATTTGTATCATTGTGATCTATTACTAATGGATAGCTTATATTGAATTTGATAATAATATCATTGATGTAGGGTAAATAACATTGAACAAATTAACATTTTTGATACATATTTCTTGCAATCCACCTATATATATGTCTTGTATTGGTTTAACCTCAGTTCTAAACATGAACCACCTCCACTACCACGGGGGATTTGTCTATTATATATTCTATTACTCACATGTAGGCTTGGGAAACAAGATATTTATATAAAAGAATCCACATGATGGAAATTACATTCATATTAAATGGTGTGAAATCACAGATGCCAGTAATATTATCAAATAATAAATAAAATGAAACTGAACACATAAAATGGACCGTTCTAGGATCATGATCATCCACATGAATGAAATGAATTTTTTATTTAAAAAAACTAGAATTCAAATGTTAGTTAATATTATTCAAGATAAATATCATGCTAATTATTTAATTATAAGCATTAATTAATCAATTATTTTATCTCAATTCTATTCCAAATTTCCTTGATATTCCCATCCATCAAAGTTTTTAATAAATTCATCAAATTTATTTAAGATTAATTGTGTACATAACTATAAAATGGGGGGATTATAGTGAATACATGTCTGAAAGTAAGTAACACGTTTTTAATTTGTATACATTTTACTCTTTTGACATACAGAATACATAAGATATCATGTAGTTCATGAAGTGTACTATCGACTCGATAATTTAATAGAATTTGATGATTCCTCTATAACATGTCATGATTCCATGTGAATAGTGTAATATCTATCTTACAACTCATAGATGATATTAGGATCAAAACATTACACAAAAATAAATTATACAATAATATATGCATATACATATTTTAAAAACCATCACAAGGTGTGCCCTATCCACTTATTTACTACCCACAATAACATGTCAATAATGTTTACACTATATAATAAATCAATTTTAATTTTCCATAATTTTGTATCTGTACATGTCTTGTAAATTTACGCTACATGGCATGTACATCTATCACTGTCCATCTGTGTCACACATCTAGGCACTCGAAGTGTAAGTCATTTCCTAGAAATTTGGAGTACACGGTGTATATAAAGACCAAATAGTAGGTGGCCTCAAAGATTATTTGTCACCAGCCTGGAAGGAAGGGTATTGAAACACACATTCCATTTCTGACTTAAAAGGAATACATACTTTGTATTTGTGATACACAGTGTGTACTCCATCTCACCATTCGCTAGGCTGGCCTAGTCAACACATGGTCAACGATATTAAATGAACCATGTGTATCCAATGCATTATATTTGAATTATTTACAAATTAATTTCATGTTCCAATTAACACATGTACATCGAATGTAATTCTAGATACATGATGTTTACTCTACCGTTATCCTTCCAAGATCCTTGGAACCTCTAGATGAGTATTTTTATGTTAGTTTTTTATAATTAAACATTTTGATTATATTTATGAGAAATTATTGTTGAATAAGAATATATAATAAGTTGGATTATATTATTGATTAAATGTAAAAAAACTAAATGAAAAATATGAAAATAAATAAAATATATTCATGTAATTATAAAATAACTATGTGACCTATCTGATACCACTTATAGCATTCAAGTGTAACAGAACCATGCAATTGGTCAGGCCCAACATAGATTCACGTCATGATCGATGATCAATCCACGATCTACATGATGTTAAATATTATGATCAATAAAGTTAAATCATTGAAAACATTAAATGGATAAAATTTTAGAACTAGAGAAAGGTTCTTGACATATTATTTTTAAATAATTTAGTTAATTAAATAATTAACTCTTTGGAATTATTTCTAAATCGATTGATATGAAAATAGATCTGGGTATTATCATCATTGTGTTTTATGAATCAAGATATTATCCCTTCTATTGTTGATCTATACGTGATCCAAAAATCATCGAACATCCCTTAAGGATTCTTGGGGTGCTAGAACAACAAATCATATTACATTCATCATTCACCAATAATCTCTATAACAATCACTTCCAAAGATTTATATTTTGTATCTCTATAATTGAGAGTGGGATGTGGAATAATATCACTATCGATTTATGGGATCACCTTTTGTAACACCCCCAGATTCCATGACATGCATCTCTTTGAATAATACAGTAGTGTGTGTTGTACGCAACTTCAAGTTCTAACACAAACCACAACCAATAAAACTAGCCGTTATGAATAGTAATACCCACTTTTTGAAATTTTATAAATATTATTTTTCAAAATGGAATTCATTTTTGGATTCGGAATATCAAAATTATCTTAGTGTGAATTTTTGGTATTTTTCTGAAAACATTCAATTTTTGGTTAATAGTGAAAATCATTGAGTTATAGTTTAAAACCAAATTTTTATTTAAATAAAAATTTACATTATTAAAATTTATTTTAGGTAAAAATAGATACATAATACCTATATAAGTTCAATTATATTCATTTGATTCAGTTTATAATAATTTCATATATATAAAAATTGTATTGAACTTTTCACCGTTTATTACCAATCTCCTAAGAGAATTTGCGAATTCACGTAAAACTCATTTTTTCCACTTCTGTTAGTGGAATATCAAAAATCCGAGAGACATGGTGAATATCAAGGAGTAAAATGTGGTTCAATAAGAAAAAAATAATTTTTGGTGAATAGTAACTTTTTATTTTTATTTACCACGGTTAAAAGTAAATACGGTAATTAAGGGTAAAAATGATATTATTATTACCCTAACACATGTCATAATTCTATTGGATAAGTATAATTTGACCAAAAACATCCTTTGGAATAAAATATGAACCTCTTTGGACCACTAGGATTAGATTAGGACATTTATTATTATTTAATTCAAAGAAGAGTTAAAAGAGATAAAATCAAAGTTAAATAAGTAAAACATTTTTAATATAGTGTTATACATAAGATAAATAAGATTATAAATATTAATTATAAATATAAAAAGATTTCATACATAATGATATTTTATTTATTATTTTTATACATTAAATAATTTAATTTATTTATGACACAATAATGATGCAGCAATTACATAATTAATGAAATATTAAAATAAATTATATTATAAATATCCAAATAAATTTAATTTAATAATTTTTATGAATTTAACTAATTTTCAAGGTTAATATGACATGTTATTATTACATAAATTAATTTTTTTCGAATTAATAAATTTCTTAGCACTTTAAAAAAATCAATTATTAAATAGTGTCAAAATTGACACAATGGAGTATTTAAAACAAATATTATATTATTAATTGATATTATTTTACTAATAATATAAGGTTCAGAAAAATGACTATTTTAAGGTTATAAATTTTAATAATTAACCACATGGGGTTCTCTTGGCTTGTTATTGAAAGTTTATTAACCATATAATATAAAAATACAAAGATACATGGTAAATGTCAAAGTATTTAACTAAGAGTTAAATTTAAATGATAAGGTTAATATAGTGACCCAAACCAGTATGAAATCTATTGGTTGAGTTGATTTATACCCATCCCCAACCTACCCTCTAAATAAGTCACTTTGGAGCATTTATATACCGAATATGAATTTATTATAAAATGATATTTTAAGTTTTTCCTAAGGGGCCCCTCACCCCTTTTATAAAAGGGCACTCACCCTACTCTCAAATTCATTCCTTCAAAGACATTTGGTTCGGCCAAACCCTGCCCAAATATTCTCTAAACATCCCTCACTTCATCCTAGAGGCCTTATTTTGATCATAACGCTAACCTATGGAGCCCTTTTGATCAAATCAAAAGGAAGAACCTGAAGAAGAGGAAATGATCTCACCACCCTCTTTCAAGTTCCTTTCTTCTTCCACTTATTCATTCATTGTTATTTCCCTTCGAAAATAATATCTCAAGTATCTTATATATACTTTGATGTTATTATAAATATGTTAAAACCATATTCAGTATTCCATCGATCCCTTGGATGACATGTCACCACACATGCGTACGTATGGCATACCGTCTCCACGTCGTTCTGTAATTATTATTCAATACATTATTATTTGGATGGGTATAATAATGATGTTTAATTCATTTAAATAATAAGTATAACAAGATAATAATTCTATATATTTGATATACCATAAAATTATAAATTATTTTAATATCAAAAGAATTATATTGTCGCTCGTGCGTACGTACATACTACCGTCTCCACGAACGCGATGAGATTTATTCCCCATCGTATCCATTCAAGTATAATTCTCATTTTATGGTTAAAAATAATGTTTAAGGACTTGATATAATTCTGGATATGAATTATATACAACCTATCCATTACAAACATGGCTTATGTAATAAAACGTATAAAATAAAATGAGTAAGTTAACACCCGAAACAACAACAATGCTAAGATACTTTTAACAAAGCAATGTTAAAAGATAATATAGGATATCATATTAATGTATATGATTCTTGTATAATTTAATAAAAATTATTTCACCATTATATAGGAAGTTAAACTAACCTCAAACAAGTAAAAGTACAAGGTAAGGGTTTATTTCACAATCTCTTCATTATCCGAGGTTGTTTATATGTAATTATCTATTGGGACCTCTTTATCATCCACATCCATGTTTCAAACAATTGTATTTCAAAACACTCTTACTATTTTATAGAATATGGGTTAAAATCATTTATACCCTTGATTGACATTTTATAATAATTTTATAATGGAATATTTCCGGTTTTTTTCGAAGAATGTCATTTTTAACCTTTTCGACAAAATTAAGGTAAGAATGTATTTTTAAACTGATACGTCAGGTGCAGCTATTTTCTGCCGTTATAAAATCGTTGAAGGATACCTTACAAGATTATAAGAGTATTTTGAAATTATATGTTTTATTTTTTAATTATGTAACTTTTAAATGATTTCAAAATAAGAGATATTTATCTCAAATAGTTTTTATTTCATCTATGTCAACATCCTTTGATGAATTTTAAGCTTATTTGAAGTTGATTTATTATGATAAAAAACATCCATATAGTATTGAAGGTTTTGGGATTTGATTGACTAAGGATGTGTTATTTTTATACCATTCATTGTTTATGGAGAAAGTATTGACATTTCATATGATAGTTTTAATATGAATGTTTATGTTATGTTTAAATCAATTCATATGAGAAATGAATTGGACTTAATAAATAACGGGTGGAGCCCTCTATAGATCATTGATACATTGGTAGGTCTCATGAGACAAACTAGTGTCTTGGCACAAGGCCTTGACAAAATCTTATTTATAGTTTTGGGAAAAGGTCTTGACTTTGTGGTTATGATAGTCTGGCATTATGCATTCCATCATTATGAAAGTGGTTATTGATATTTATTGTGATTATTCGAATAGTAGATTATCCATTTGAATAAGTAAATGACATTATTTGATTTTATTTTTGTCCTATTATGCCGAATTTCAAGTTTAAAAGGTTTTTGTTCTAGTTATACATGGGCTTAAATGTTTGGGTTTATTTATGAATGTTTCTGCTATATTGTTATCCTTACTGAACATTTGAGCTCACCCCTTTCAATATTTTATAATTTTTCTTAGGATGTGAAGAAGTATTTTATGAATGACCTGCAGGGAATGTATGAGGGGACATGAAGACAAGATTTTGTTGTAGTTTTTTACATTATGATGTAATGTAAGACTTATGAATATATCTAGTGTTTCCAAGTCTAATAAACTAATCGTTCATTCGATACTTGATCTTTTGTGATCATGCCAATGTTATGTAATAATGCACCAACTCTGCATAACTGGGGTCGGGGCGTTACAGTTGGTATCATAGGATGTTTAGTACAAACCTTGGAAACTAGATTTAGAAAAACTCTGACTAGAGTACATAGACCTAAGATAGACTTTGAGGATTAATATAGAAGAACTTCCTAGAATTTTGGTATTGTAGAGCTTTTTTGAGTTTTCCGAGAAATACATCCCTTTCTGGATACGAGAAGGTAGAGGTGGCTCTGGAATATATGTACCTATGGGTAAAAACTGAAAACACCGCTTTGAGCTAGACTCGAACGGGAACTGGTGCACGACAACGGGCCTTGCTGCACTCTTGGTTACGACACTCACAGGGGATATTCTTATGATAATTATCATTTTCATTACAAACCATTATGAAGGGTGTATTAGTATACACTTCCTTAATGAAAAGAGTTTTATGAGTATTGATTATATCCATAAATTTTTCAATATATGTTAAGTGTTTTACAAGTTTGGAATTATGTATTTCGATTCACAAACTAATCTAGTTTATGAAATTGTTTAAAAATGGAGCCTAGTGTAAGGAATGGAAACTATATCAATGCACGCACTCCATGTAGGGATTTCCCTCCTTCTCAAGATAATTATAGTGGAGATGGTCATGCAACATGTGCTAATTAGCTAATCACCATAGTAGGATAACTCACTCAGGTTATGAATAATAACCTTACCTGTATGGAGCACCCTGATCAACGTCGTGTAGGATCAATATTAGATCGCTTCATGAGGCAAAAACCACCAAAATTCAATGGGGGTACAAATCCACTAGTAGTTGAGCAATGGATAAATTCCTTAGAGAATATATTACATGCCTTGGGGAGTAGTGAAATGGAAAATGTTATCATGGTAGTTTACCGCCTCACTGGAGATGCTGATCAATGGTGGTCATTGATTCAAAATACAAAGGAAGATGATGAAGAATAAAATATTGAATGGAGGGAGTTCAAAGAACTTTTCATCGAAAAATACTTTCCTCATGACCATCGAGTAGATATGGAAAGGAAATTTCTGAGCCTGAGGCAAAAGGAGGATGATAATGTCGCAAAGTATGAGGCTAACTTTACAAGGTTAGAAAGGCATGCTACATATTATATACATAACAGAAGAAGTAAGATCGATCTTTTCTTTAATTTGTTAAAACAGTTTCACCCTCGAGCATTAGTCTCACAATCCTTCTAATCATACGAAGATATTGTCTCGTGTGCTATCAAGATAGAAAAAGAATTCTCTATGTCTTATGACATTAAAGGAAAACAAGAGAAGAGGAGACCTACTGATCAATCTGAAAATGGAAATAAGGGGAATAAGGGAAAAGTTAAATATCCATCCTGTAGTAAATGTGGGAAGAAACACACTGGTACATGCATAAAAGGAATGGGAGTCTATTACATGTGTGGTGAAAAAGGCCACCAAGATCGTGATTGCAAGGTGAAGAAAGAAGCTACAGATGTTCAATGCTACAATTGTAGGGAGATGGGACATTATAAAAATGAATATCCTAAACGTTAGGGGAACGTACCTCAAAAAATGCCAAGGGATCAAGGCCATGCTTATGATATCACTACTGCTGAGGTAGAAGCTCCGAAAGACGTGGTGGCAGGTAATTTAATGGTTTCCCCCTGTTTAGAAAACTCATTATTTGATTCTAGGTCATCACATTGTTTCATATCTTCCCAGTTTGCAATGAAAATTAGTTATTTCCAATTTGATTTAATAAGGGAGTTTTCAGTCAAAACTCTTAAGGGAAGTATCATTACAAAAAATTTTGTGAATCAGTCCCCATTAGAGTATGTAAATGTTCTTTATCTGCTAATCTCATCGTCATACCTATGATTGAGTTTGATATAATCCTCGGTATGGATTGGCTTTCGGACCACGATGCGAAGATTTATTGTATGAATAAGGAGGTTACGATTTATGATTATGATGATAAGGAACACCTTATCTTTAGAGTAGAATCGTCACCACCAAATTCATATCTAGATCAACCCCCTGTAGCTCAACAAAATTCAATTATCGGGGAGGAAGATAATGAAATAACTAAGTGTGAGGAAAGGAATGTTCAAATACAGGTTCTAACTATTGTGAAAGAATATTTTGATGTGTTTCCAGAAGATTTACATGGACATCCTTCTGAATGAGAAGTTGAGTTATCATTGATTTAATTCCTAGTTCAAGGTCCATATCGAAGACCCCTTATAGTATGACCACTGTGGAATTATTTTAACAATAGAAACAACTAGAGGAATTGAGTAAAAAAGGATTTATTCGCCCGAGTGTTTCCCCATGGAGAGACTCTGTCCTTTTTCTGAAGAAGAATGATGGATCTATGAGGTTATGTATCGACTACAGGGAAATAAACGTTATAAAAATAAAGAACAAGTATTCCCTACCTCGCATTGATGATTTATTTGACCAACTGCATGAAGCTCAATACTTTTCAAAGATTGACCTTAGATCTGGATACCATCAGTTGTGTGTTGTAACACCCCGAGAGTTTATGAAAAATATTCTTTTTAATTTCATTAATGTATTGTGTTGTCCGCTACACCAAAACGATCTTGCACAACACGCATCCTTGACTTTCCTTGCATTACACGCTATCACGACCTTGCTCGATAGCATGTGTAGTACGCAATACCGAGTTTCACTAAACAATGATATGCTATTAAAATATTATTAAAACTAGCCGTTATGAATAGTAATAACCAGTTTTTGAAATTTTGTAATTTTTTTTTCTAAATGGACTTCATTTTTGGATTCGGAATATCAAAAATAGCTTAGGGTGAAATTTTGGTACTTTTTGGTTAACTTTCATATTCGGATGAATAGTGAAAATTACTAAATTTTAATTAAAAACAACTTTTTTAATTGAAATAATTAATAATGATAAATTATTAATTTGAGTGGTTTTAAAGTATATTTAGAATATATTTTTACAATTTAATACAATGTTGGTCATTGGATGTAATTTCACCTTTAAACCATACATAAACAAGTGTCAATCTTTTGATAGCTATTATCTCTTAAGAACACGCTATTTGTTTTAACGACGAGAATTAATTTTTAAATTAATTAATGCAACTGATATGTTTTGAATTTGGTAAAATAGACATCAATTTTGAGTTTATAATATCAAATATATCTTAGGCCTAATTTTTGGTATTTTTCTGAAAACTTTCATTTTTTGATGAATAGTGAAACCACTAAGTGGTAGTTAAAAAAAATGAATTTCTCATAAAACTTAATTTTACCGCTTCTGTGAATGGAATTTCAAAAATCCGAGAGACACGGTTGATTTTAGTAAGTAAAATGTGGTTCAATGAGATGAAAATAATATTTGGTGAATAGTAACTTTTTACTTTCATTTACCGCGGTTAATAGTAAATAGGGTAATTAAAGGTAAAAATGATATTATTATTACCCTAACACATTTCCTAATTCTATTAGATAAGTGTAATTCGTCCAAAAACAACCTTATGAATATAATATGACCATTTAGGTCTACTTGGATTAGATTAGGACATTTAATAATATTTTATTTAAAGAAGAGTTAAAATTGTTAAAATCAATGTTTCATAACTAAAACATTTTTAATATAGGATTATACATAAGATAAATTCGATTATAAATAATCATTAGAAATATAAAAAGATTTCATACATAATGGTATTTTATTTATAATTTTTGGTCTTTATATAAGTTAATTTATTTATGACACAACGATGATGCAGTAATTTCCTTTTTAAGAAAATATTAACATAATTGATGTTATAAATGCCCAAATAAATGTAATTTGAGACTTTTAATGACTTACACTAATTTTATAGGTTAATATGACATGTTATTGTTGATTTAAGTAACTTGGTTTGAACTTATAATTCTGTTATAAATTTCATAAAAATCATGTACCAAATAGTGACAAAATTGACAAAAATTAGTTTTTAAAACAAATATTATATTATTAATTGTTATTTAATTCCTAAAAATCTAAGGATCGGCCAAATGACTTAGATAAGGATATATATATTAATAATAAACAACTTGGGGTTCCTTCGTCTTGTTATGGTACGTTTATTAACCATATAGTGTAAGAAAACAAAAAGACACAGTAAAAGTTAAACTATTTAACTTAGAGTTAAATCTAATTGATAAGGTTAAAATAATAACCTAAACTTGTCTAAATACTATTGTATGAGAGGCTTTCGACCCATCCCCACTTTATCTTCGAAATAAGACCCTTTGGAACCATTATAAACCGAATTTGACCTTAATATAAAATAATATTTTGAGATTTTCCTAAGGTGCCCCTCTCCTCCCTTATAAAAGGGCACCTCCTCCCTCTCCTCCTCACAGCAATTTGAGCATTAAAGCTCGGCCACCCCCTACCAAAATCTCTTATCCACTCCCCTAGTATCATCCTAGAGGTCCTGGTATTCTTCAAAGACCATCCTTAGTTCATTAAGTGGAGGTTAAGAAAAGGCGCGTCAAAAAGAGGTAATATCCATTACCGATCTTTTTCAATTTGTTTCTTCTTCAACTTCTTCTTCTTTAGTTGTTTCATGATAAAGTAATAACATCAGTACTTCTTATATACTGATATGTTATTATAAATATGAAACAACTCTAATTAACCTTTTATCCATCCTACGGAAAAAGGAAATCACCGCGCGTGCGTACGTACAGAATACCGTCTCCACGCCGTGGTATAATCTATTTTCTGCCACCACATTAATTGGATGGGTATAATGGTGTAATGAGTAGCTATATATGATTATTATAAAGTGATATTGATACTGAAATAGTATTCATACACTTCAACACAATTTCACGATCATGAGAATGATATCATCGCTCGTGCGTACGTACGGATTACCATCTCCACGACGCGATGAGATTCATTCTCCCCATTAACCATTAATGAATGATTATAAAGTATATATAAAGAATAATAATTAAATATATGACATGTTAAATCTACTGTATTTATGTATATATATATATGTATTTCATCTACTTACTTCCATTCAAGACAATAAGGAAAGGAAAACAACGTTCATGCGTACGTACGGACTACCGTCTCCATGAACAGTGTGTTTCATTTCATTTATCTATCTATTATATATATATATATATATACTGAATATAAATGATATATAAATCATTTTTTATATTCTGGAAGTATGTAAATCATTATATAAGTAATAATAATTTCAAGAACAACAAGTCCAAACACCTACGATAAATGAAACGATTTACCCAAAACGCTTCTTTAAAATGGAATTTACAAAATAACGGGTAATATAAAGACATAATTGAACCATATATGAATATGATTCTATAATAAGTTAATGAAATTATTTAAATCATTATACAGGAGGTTCAGATACGTACAAAGCATATCAGACATAAGTTAAGGGAAAATATCACAATCTCATTTTTATCCGAGATTGCTTATACTTTGGTATTTACTGGGGTATAGTTTATCATCCACATCCATGTTCCCTAAATATGTAATATTATTTCCATCCACCTACAATTTTTTAAAACCTATTTTACCCTTTGGTGAGTTTTTAGTAAAAGATATTAAAGGAATATTTTGTCATTTTTCGTACGAGGTACTTTTTGACTTTTCCGACAAAAGTACGAGAAGAATGTTTTTTTAACTTATATGACATGAATGGATTTTTAAAACATTATTTCCAAGAAGCTTCCTTTACAAGTTTTCAAGTTTATTTTTAATCAACTTCTTTTAGTTTAAAATTGTATGACATGTTAAGAAAGGAAAAAAAATTTGAAGTAGAAAGGATATTTTCTTCAACAATGGAGTTCAATTGTTTTATCAAAATTATTTTCCATATAAGATAATAAAGGGTTATCTTTTTATCCCTATTATTACATTGATTTTATTATGTTGTGATGGAATTATTTTTATGAATTCCTTTGTATTATATGAATTGTTTTATGATGTCACGATGTTTAAGATTCCCATTTTTATTACATGGGTTATGCTATGATGTATGGTTTATGATTTTGTGGCACACAAAAGAATGGTATCATTATGATATGGGTGAGACCTATATCTCCCTCAAATGAATTGGGTAATTATTTTATATCTCATGAGATAGACATGGCTGGAATGGTAGGTTATATCGGTTTAGTGAAACAGGACTCAAATGAGGGTGACTCGGTTCAGAAATGGACTTTTCCCAGTAAGATAGTCTTGGCAATGAGTCTTGACTAATAAGATATGATTCTCTATGATTATGTGTGTATGCCACAAAGCTTCATGTTTTATGTTATAATTATTGGGATTTCATTTCACTACTATGATTTATCCCATGTTATGAAATTATTCTCTCTTTTGCAGGTTAAGATTTCCAAAATGTTATGTTCTTATGAATATGATGTGATTGATATGTCTTTTGTTTACCCTTAGTGTGAATTTTATCTCACCCTTTTATGTTTTCATTTCCCCAGGATATAAAGAATGGATTTAGGTATTAAAAAAATGGAAGATCTTTATGGGAGATGTTGAAGATCTTTCACCACGATTAGATGATTATATCCCGAGTTTCCAAAGACACTAAACTATTATGATCCTTTTGTGTGTGTTTTTGTTATGTACTAAGTATTCTGCAAAAGTAATGTAATTTCCATGTACATAAAGATTCAGGTCTCTACATGTGTAAAGAAGGAAGACATTCTGAAGACAGAATTCTGAACCAGATACGGGTATTATGAGTTTACGGTAATTCCTTTTGGATTGACTAATGCACCCTATGTATTCATGGATCTAATGAATGGAGTTTTCAAGGAATATCTAGATGGTTTTTAGTGGTATTTATTTATGATATCTTGGTATACTCCAAAAGCTATGAAGATCATGAAAATCACTTTCGCATTATACAATAGACTCTTAGAAGATATGTATTATATGGGATATTTAGAAAGTGTGAATTCTGGCTTCAGGAGATTCCTTTTCTTGGCCATATTATCTCTAAGGATGGAATTTTTGTTGATCCTTATAAGAAAAGTGCAATCCATGAATGGCCAACTCCAACTAGTATAACCGAGGTACGCATTTTTATTGGTTTAGCAGGTTATTATCGGTGCTTCGTTAAGAATTTCGCCCGATTGGCTAACCCATTAACGAAGATCACACGAAAAGGGGTTAAATTTTGTTGGACAAAAGACTCGGAAGAATGTTTTGAAGAACTGAACAGAAGATTAGTCAATGCTCCTATATTGACTCTACCATCAGGGAATGATGGGTTTGTTATTTATTGTGATGCATCGAAGAAAGGAATTGGTTTTGTTATTATACTGAAAGATAGGGTTATTGCTTATGCATCACGACAGATGAAAATTCATGAGAAAAACTATCCAAATCATGATTTTGATTTAGTTATTGTAATCTTTTCTTTGAAGATATGGAGACATTATCTCTATGGTGAAAAATGTGAGATATATACCGATCACAATAGTTTGAAGTATTTTTTCTCATATAAATAACTCAACATGAGGCAAAGGAGATGGCTTGAATTACTCATGGATTATGATTTCGTGATACTCTACCACCCGGGGAAGGAAAATAAGGTGGAAGATGCTTTGAGCAGAAAGGATCATGGATTTTTGAACAAAATGAGTGTTGAAAAGGATCTTATATTCATGGATCTAGTAAAGATGGATATGGGAATCACCAAGGAAGGTGAAATATTAATACTTTTTCAAATGGTTTCCCAGCCATCTTTACTAGAATGGATAAAGAGTTCTCATACCGATGATGAAGAGTTTCAAAAGAAGATTAAAGATTGAATGATGGGAGATTGAGTGACATTGTATATGAAGATGGAATTTTGAAATTTGGGAAGAGACATTGTGTTCTTGATATACCTGATCTAAAAAGGGAATTGTTGGATGATGCTCACAGTTCCAATTTCTCTATACACCCCGGGAGCACCAAAATGTATAGAGATTTGAAGGAACATTTTTGGTGGGACAACATAAAGAGAGAGATTGCTGATTTTGTGTCAAGATGTATGGTTTGTCAACAAGTGAAAGCTGGAAGGCAACAGCCTAGAGGAGTCATGCTACCTTATCCCATACCTGAGTGGAAATGGGATAATATAACGATGGACTTTTTCATGGGACTACCAAAGACTCCTAGAAGGAATGATGCAATATGGGTCATTATTGATCATCTTACCAAGTCAGCACATTTTCATGCTATAAGAGAAGACATACCACTTGAACGTCTAGAAAGACTAAATATTAATTATGTTGTGAGACTTCATGGAGTACCCTTATCGATTGTGTCTGATCGTGATCCCCATTTTACTTCAAGATTCTGGAAGAGTCTTCAAAACGCCTTGGATACTAAACTTCGTTTGGGCACTGCCTACCACCCTCAAATAGATGGACAATCGGAACAGACTATTCAAACCTTAGAAGACATGTTGAGATCTTTCTCACATGAATTTCAAGGTATGTGGGATCAATATTTACATATGGTAGAATTTTATTATAACAATAGCTTCCATTCAAGTATTCAGATGGCACCATATGAAGTATTATACGGAAAGAGATGTCGCACACCAACCTGTTGGGATGACGTTCTTGAAAGAAAACTTTTAGGCCCAGAACAGGTGGAGGAAACGATGGAAAATGCAAATGTATTCCAAAACCACATCAAAGTAGCTCAAAGTAGGCATAAGAGCTATGCCGATAATTGAAGGAAGGATTTGGAATTTCATGTAGGAGATCCTTGTTTTCTTGAAAGTATCTCCATGGAAGGGAGTTATACGTTTCAGTAAGACAGGTAAATAGAGTCCCAGGTACATCGGATCTTTTGAAATTCTAGAACGAATTGGGGATGTAGCTTATCGTTTGGCAATGCCGCCAAGTCTCTCAAAAGTTCACGATGTGTTCCCACACATCAATGTTGAGAAAATACATGTCTGACCCAATGCATGTACTCACTTATGAGGAAGTAGAACTGGAACCCGATCTTTCTTATTGCGAAGAGCCCATCAGGATTCTTGATACCAGAGAACAAGTGTTGTGAAACCAAACTACTCGTCTGGTAAAAGTTCTATGGAGAAACCATAATATAGAAGAGGCAACGTGGGAACCATTGGAACTTATGAGGAAGAAACACCCGAGTCTTTTCATGTGGTAGTATTCTAAAAAATTTCGAGGACAAAATTATTTGAAGGAGCGGAGAATATAACACCCCAAGCATCCACGGTATGCTTCTCTTTGAATAATACAGTAGCGTGCGTTGTACGCAACTTCGTGTTCTAACACACACAACAACCAATCAACCTAGCTGTTATGAATAGTAATACCAAGATTTTTTAAATTTTATAAATATTATTTTTCACAATGGACTTCATTATTGGATTCGGAATATCGAAATTCGCTTAGGGTGAATTTTTGGTATTTTTCTGAAAACATTCAATTTTTGATGAATAGTGAAAAAAACTGAGTTATAGTTTAAAACCAAATTTTTATCTAAATAATTATTTATTTTATTTAAATTTATTTGAGGGAAAAATAGATACATAATACCTATATATGTTTAATGTATTTCATTGGAGTCATCTTATAATAATTTTAGATATATAAAATATTTATTTAACTTTTCAACGTCTTTTACCCATCTCCTAGAGAATTTGCAAATTTACATAAAAATCAATTTTAGAAATTCTGTGAGTGGAATTTAAAAAATACGAGAGACACGATTAATATCAAGGAGTAAAATGTGGTTCAATAAGATAAAAATATTTTTTGGTGAATAGTAACATTTAACATTTATTTACCATGGTTAAAAGTAAATAGGGTAATTAAGGGTAAAATGGTATTATTATTACCCTAACACATGTCCTAATTCAATTGTATAAGTATAATTATAACAAAAACAACCTTATGAATAATATATGAACCTCTTTGGCCCACTTGGATTAGATTAGAAAATTTATTATTATTTAATTCAAAGAAGAGTTAAAAGAGATAAAATAAAAGTTAAATAACAAAAATATTTTTAATATAGGGTTATACATAAGATAAATTATATTATAAATATTAATTATAAATATTAAAATATTTCCTACATAATTATATTTTATTTATAATTTTTAGACATTAAATAATGTAATTTATTTATGACACAATGGTGATGTAGTAATTATCTAATTAATGAAATATTAAAATAATTGATATTATAAATATCCAAATAAATTCAATTTAAGACATTTTTTGAATTTAACTAATTTTATAGGTTAATATGACATGTTATGATTACTTAAATAATTTTTTTTAGAATTAATAAAGTATTTATGACATTAAAAAAAATCAATTATTAAATAGTTTCAAAATTGACATAAAGGAGTATTTAAAACAAATATTATATTATTAATTGATATTCATTTCCTAAAAAACTAAGGTTCGGCCAAAATACTTATATAAGGTTATATATATTAATAATTAACCACTTGGGGTTCCCTAGTCTTGTTATAGTATGTTTATTAACAATATAATATAAAAATACCTAGAGACATGGTAAATGTCAAACTATTTAACTAAGTGTTAAATATAAATGATAAGGTAAATATAGTGACCCAAACCTGTCTAAAATATATTGGTTGAGTGGATTTCAACCCATACCTAACTTAGCGTCGAAATAAGTCACTTTGGAGCCATTATAAACCGAAAATGAATTTATTATAAAATAATATTTTTTGTTTTTCCTAAGGTTCCCCTCACCCCTCTTATAAAAGGGAACTCCCCATTCTCTCAAATTAATAACTTCAAAACATTTTGGTTCGGCCAAACCATGTCCACATAAGCTCCCAACTTCCCGAACTTCATCCTAGAGGCCTTAGATTGATCATAACGCCAAACTAATGAGCGCTTTTGATCAAATCAAAAGGAAGAACCCGGAGAAGAGGTAATGATTTCACCACCCTCTTTCAAGTTCCATTCTTCTTCCACTTCTTCGTTCTCTGTTATTTCCATTCTAAAATAATAACTCTGGTGTATCCTATATACTGTGATGTTATTATAAATATGGTACAACCATATTCAGTAATCTATCCATCCCTTGGATGACATGTCACCATACGTGCGTACGTACGGCTTACCGTCTCCACGTCGTGGTGTAATTGTTATTAAATACATTATTATTTGGATGGGTATAATAATGATGTGTAATTCATGTAAATAATAAATATATCATGATAATTATTCTGTATATATGATATACCATCAAATTATATATTATTTTAATATCAAAAGAATGATATTGTCGCTCGTGCGTACGTACGGACTACCATCTCCACGAACGCAATGAGATTCATTCCCATCATATCCATTCAAGTCTAATTCTCATTTGATGATTAAAAATAATTTTTTAAGGACTTGATATCAATCTGAATTTGAATAAGATACAAACTATCCAAAATAAACATGGATTATGTAACATAACGTATAAAATAAAATGAGTAAGTTAACACCCGAAATGACGATAATACTAAGATATTATTAACAAATCAATGTTAAAAGATCATATATGATATCATATTAATGTATATGATTATTGTATAACATAATAACAATTATTTAACCATTATACAGGAGGTTAAACTACCCTCAACCAAGTAAAATTACAAGGTAAGAGTTTATTTCACAATCTCTTCATTATCTGAGGTTCTTTATACGTAATTATCTATTGGGACCTCTTTGTCATCCACATCCATGTTTCATAAAAATGTATTTCAAAACATTCTTAATATTTTACAGAATATGGGTTAAAATAATTTATACCCTTTTTGGCTTTTTATAGGATGTTTATCAAGGAATCTTTCTGTTATTTTCCAAACAAGGTCCTTTTTAACCTTTTCGACAAAATTAACTTCAGAATGTCTTTTATAACTTATACACCGGGTGCGGCTATTTTCCGCCATTATCAAATCGTCAAAGCTTCCCTTAAAATCTTATAATAATATTTTGAAATTGAATGTTTTATTTTATAATTATGTGACTTTTAAATGATTTCAAAAAAAAGAGTTATTTATCTCAAATAGTTTTGATTTCATCTATGTCAGCATCATTTGATGTATTTTAAGCTTATTTGATGTTGATTTATTATGATACAAAACTTCCATATAGTATTTAAGGTTTTTTGATATGTTTGACTGAGGGTGTGTTTTTTTATACCATTCATGGTTTGTGGAGAAAGTATTTACATTTCATATGCTACTTTTAATATGAATTTTTATGTTATGTTTAAACCTATTCATATGAGGATTTCATTGGACTTAATAAATGATGGGTGGAGCCTGCTATAGCTCCTCGATGCATCGGTAGGTCTCATGAGACAAACTAGTTTCTTGGCACAAGGCCTTGAAAAAATGATATTTTTTGTCTTGGCACAAGGCCTCGACTATGTGGTTATGATAGCCCAGAATTATACATTCTATCATTATGATAGTGTTTATTGATATTGCATGTAATTTTTCGACTAGTAGAATATCCATGTGAACAAGTAAATGTCATTATTTCATTTTATTTTTGCCATATTATGCCAAATTTCATGTTTAAAAGGATTTTTTTTTTAGGTATAAATTGCCTTAAATGTTTATGTTTATTTATAAAAGTTTCCGCTATATTGTTATCATTACTTAGCATCTGAGCTCACCCCTTTCAATGTTTTAATTTTTCCTAGGATGTGAAGAAGTATTTTATGAATGACCTGTAGGGATTGTATGAGAGGATATAAAGACAAGATTTTGTTGTAGTTTTTTTACATTATATTGTAATGTAAGACTTATGAATATATCTAATGTTTCCAAGTCTACTAAACTAATCGATCATTCGAGACTTGATCTTTTGTGATCATGCCAATGTTATGTAATAATGAACCGATTCTAGGTAACCGGGGTTAGGGTGTTACATCTTTGGTGAAGGGAGATCTCTAAGGCTTGAGAATATTCTCTATGGTTGTCTTTTTGTAGACCAAAAAATGAATCAACTCTACAAGAAAATAATAAAATTGTGTTTATAAAATAGTAGACTTAGAGATAAAATAAATAACAAGTGACAACTTTTATTTATTTAGTTCCTTGTGTAACCCCATATCTATTACAATAATTGAATAATTCTCATTTTCTGGAATTCACAGAACATGAGAATTGAAATTAAATTTTATTTATTCAAATAATATTCAATATATATTATTTATCATAGGACATTAAAACACACTCCGAAATTCCAAAAAAATAATTAGTTCTTGAATAATGACTAGTTATATAAAAATTATATATATACATTATTCTCGATTAAAAAAATAAATACTATATTCACTAAATAGAAAATAAATATTTATTAAATATTATTCTCATATGATATTCTATTGAATAAATGATGAATAATACTTATGATCAATTATTAATGAAAAATTATTATTACACATGTGGGAATAATATTTATTCAACTTGATAAATAATAAATAATAATATACTATTTAACTGAGATTCTAGAGAAACTTAGTTTGTGACCCTCTTAGCCACTTCCTCGATAGCATTAGGTAAAGTAGTCTGACATCCAAGGTTAGAATATAGAAACATTAAATAGACCCCAAAGAGAAATACATTAATTTCACAATAACATATTAATTCATATGGATTCATAATGTGTAATATAATATGTTTATCTTGATTCTTAAAATCAAGCATGATGTAGACTGATACCGTCAACCTATGTACTCGATGTCTCTTTCTTTGACTTCCTAGAAATTGAATTTTTCTATAAAACCCTGTGTACATGTATTAATTTAGTATATATCATTTACATAAAATGAAATGAGATATAAACTTATTTTAATGAATATAAGGGATAAATTATCTCTCAAATTATTCATTTATTTCATATTACTCATTACGCACCCAACAAATCATACCACACCATGAACATATGTCATCACAGTTTATAACACTTAATAAAATTATTTTTCTCATAGTAATTAATAATAATATTATTATATGTATAAGGATCAAGGTACATGTCCATAGATAAGAACATCCAATAACTTGTATAAATGTGTATTTCCAATTGGTGAGTCTCATTCTCATAATAAACTACACCAGATATTACTAAGGGCGTGCATTAGAAAAAGGATCCTCATGGAACTATGAGTCTCCATCCCTAATAACATTTATCATTTATGTCTTTAAAATGAAATCTTCTAGATATAGAACATATATTTAGGAATAGTGTCTTAGCACATTCTGGTTCTCATCATAGTAGGAAACTAATATGACTTTATTGTGTGATACTTTATCTTAGGATATTACCACAAACAATGTTACATAGTCAAACAATAATGAGGTGATAATAAGTTTATTAATATTAAAAATTGTGAATATAGGTCATAAAAAATTACATATATTTTGATTCTAGGGAACCAACTCCAATAGATTTGACCCATGAAATGTAACTAAAAAATAAAAAATTTTATCGTAGCTTGCTTATTCTATAGTAAATGCTCTCTTAGTGTACTCTGGATGAGTTAATGATGTGGCACCTAATCATAACGAGCTATGGAGTATATTAATATTTCATCCAAAGAAAAAAACTAATCCAAATACAGGTGGATGATTTGGTTCATCAAGGCTATATACACTACAAAGGACTTCTTCATCCCAAATGGCATCACAAATAACTCATAAATTCCATACATGATTCTAAATGATGTTCATAGTATATTAGAATTTTAAACCCTTAACTGATGATAACCCTATCTAAATTCAATCATGGTGGAAACAGAAGATCATCTGAAATAGTAAAATATATCTTCGATACATTGTAGAGTATATTTTTCATCCAGTTCAACATCTGTTAGTCAAAGAATTAGAGAACAGTTTTGTTGGACTTATATGAAAAAAAACGGGACAACCCCAAGTTGATGTAATTGGAGGGATTAATCCCTTATACATAAATTCTTCCTGTTAAGTCTTAAGATCATAAATATCCATCAGTGCAATTATATATGTTGGAATAGAAACTGGCTCAGATCTAAGAAAGAGATCAATCGTAAACACATTTTTCCTCTTAGGTGGAATCCCTATTAAGTCCTTTGGAAATACATTATAGTACCAATCCAATACAGTTTGAAATAAATCATGATTTAAACCATCATCATACCTTAATATAATTGAATCCAAGGTGGTGAGTTTCCCCAATTTCTGATGAACTAGCTTTATTCTGCTAGTATGGATGTTCCACACTCTACAATGTATATAACTATCATCCTCAAGATATTTAAGGGTCATTGTCCTACGGTAACAGTCAATGTGAGTATATTATTCAACTTACCAGACCATACTCAGATCCAAGTCAAACATAGGCTTATCTAAAAAATATAGATCCCATATAAAAATATACTCACTATCCTCGATAGAATTCCCATTTCAAAAAACAAGGACTACCAACCTTAACCCTAATGGTGTATAGATCCTCAAATATCTACTAACAAACTATACCTTCAGATTTATCCCATTGAAATTTTGTGAAAATATAAGTGTATATGAGGCCACAATAAGAAATAAGGCACTATTAGAACATAAGTTACAATATTGGTAGATCTGACAGTTGATGGTATATGGTATCTATCCACAAGTGCATGCTCAAATACTTGAAAATGTATTTCCCATATTCCCTATGTTGTAGTACGAATCCCCTATGATTCCCAACTCTACTGGTATAGGTGCCCAATCCAAGATGTACTAAATCTGCTACCTCAAACACCATAGACAGTAGATCTACATTTTTTAGGAAAATATGGGTGATAAAATCCCCTTCTAGGACTATGATTCGTCCTAGATCCTCCATGAATTCCCAATGGTCAGTGGTTTCTATAATTCCTCTATAAGTTACCGATCCTTTCTCATTATCAACACTCCACTGGAGGTAGAGGACATTGGATATGAATATGTCCTAACCTAACCAAATTATTGATGTATATATAGTTAATCCTAGGAGTAAATGATCCATTTCCTTTTCCACCCTTCTTGTTATCACCCTTATTAAAATTTTCAAGATGATGCTTCCTACTTTCAAAATACATACCTCTAGTGTAACTCCCAAAAAATATAAATTAGGAACTTCATATTCGATAACTTATATGACATGCAACACCAAGATCATAAGAGAATATAATATTTCAATAATTAATAATAAATTTACTATTTTAAATAAATTAAATATATTCTGTTGATTTTAATGCATGTGATACTGAGTAATCGTGTAACCCATACACCAACGAGTTTCTTAAATGGATTGTGTTTCTCTCAAGACCATGTTTTTACCGAGTAACAATATATAATTAAATTATTAACATTAAAAATAATACAATTTAACAAACTAGGTGTTACAAATATTATTAGGTAACATATAAAAATATATGGTTTATAAAACTAATTAATTGGTCACAAATGTAATGTCCCAGTTCCGGTAGCTACCCAGAGACACCCCGTACCCAGTTGGTCACATGGCCTCAAGCATATTTCCCTAAATTCCATAGGCTGCTGATTTTCAGTGTGGTCCTTGGGTGTTATAGTGGGGAAACTATGCCCTCATTGGAAGAGTAACACAACATAAGTAAACATATATACAATTGAGGAAGAAGTAATAATACCAGACATCGGTAAATATCATAAGACTAGAAGAATAAACTGGAGGACATATATATAATGAGGATGACACATATGTCTAGGAAAGTAGCTAACCAAATCAAAATGCTAGAATACAGTAATAAACCAACGTACAAAAGGAACGTAGTAAAAACCTCCACAGTATCACAAACCTCAGCATGATCCCATGCTCCCCCAAATCCGCAACAATCATGTACCTGATGTAGAAGGGTGCTTGCCCTTATCTATACGTACAGTAATATATTCTATTTGGGTCCAAAATTATGACCCAAATAGGGTGTGAGACTATATCATAGTAGGCAACCACCTAATGATTTGTGCCTCAGAGTCAGTGAATATATATGGCAGGCTATAATCAAAATGAAGTAGTAAACAAGGAAGTACTCAAAAGTAAACAAATCAAATAGTTTCAAATGCATTCAATTATAAGATATCATGTATGCAGATAATAAAAAATGGATAACCCTCTTGAAATTACTCACATCCTAACCCATCTGGTTCAACAAAACAAGTACAAGAAACCCTCTAGGAAATACACATTGTCTAACCTCGCTAGTTCATCTTAGCACAAACTCTATGAGGAAGCACTCACCATCAATTCCCCCTATAGTCTCGTATCGGTAACAAAAAGGTGCTCTAGGGAATAAATCAATGTCCAATTCCCCCTATGGCCTACATTGAGAAACTACAAACACTCTGAGGAAGCACTTATGTCCATTCTGTTTATGGTCTTGCATCATAATAGTAAAACAGACACTCTAGGGAAGACCTCAGTGTCCATTCCCCCTATGGTCTACTACACCAGGTTCCCACAGCCCTGTGTAAGTCAATCGAGCAAAGCGATATATAACAGCCAAAGTGTACCTCAAGAACTACTTGGATAAATAGTCTACAACATAACAGCATGTCATATAATAAAGACCACTCCACCCTATCAGCTTTAGGAATGGAAAGCAAGCAACCTAACAGGCTATGCAAGACCAAATTATCAGAAACAATACAATCATGGGTAACACATCCATAACATAGTAATTCACACTATTCATATTCAATTGACCTCTACTCAATCTTAAAAATCATTTCAACAAATAACTGGGTTAAATTCGTAAACACGCAATACCCCAAACAAGGGTTTGGGAACTTTTGCATATATAAATCAAAGACGATCTATGGAAAGGAACAAACCATCTACCTCGGCATTGTACGACTGATATACTCTGTCATCAACCCTTGGATATACCTAGAACGTGGTACATCTATAAAAAAATCTAAAATGTTCAACTGAGGATGACTCACGAGAGAGGAGAAATCAGGAAATGTGGTTCAAGAAGGATATAAAACTCACTGATGTGATTCTAATTCAACCGAAAAAGATTGATTCTGAGAACAGATGCTCAATTGGGGGCTTGGGGAAGTATCAACATCGTATGGATTCTCTCGGTCGAAGAATTTGAAGAAGAAGACACTTCTTCCAATTAGATGCCAACCCGGTCTATTTAATGAAAAAAATACATGGTGTGTAGTTTATAAGTACACAGTGTGTACTTTACCTTACTGGCCCCCGCATTAGGTGGTCTCCAGGTCACCACACACAGTTTTGTGCTCAGTCGTTAATCGGCCAGCACATGGATATGTGTGGAAAAAGATTAAATGGATTGTACATAGAAGTACATGATGTGTACTTAAAAACATTCTATAAACTCCTATTTTTCTCAACAACAACAGAAAAGAGAAAAACATACTTGAAAACAATATCTGGGTTCTTAAAAACATCCCACCTTAAATAAATTCATCCCCAAATTTCCCTAGTAAGGCGGCATAGAAGAATAATCCTCAAAATGCTCTGGACACCATGATCGTACATCAACCTCCCTCTCCCAGGTCTCATCTTGTACTCACCCATGCTACCATATCACTCATACTAGTGGAATAGACCAGACAGAAAGAACACTCCTTCTTCGATCAAAAATATGGATAAGATGCTCCTCAAACGAGGCATGGACCTCTAACTCAACCTCCTCAGGTTGAAAAACAAGAGACGGTTATGAGAAGTAATGTTGAAGCTGAGAAACGTGAATGACATCATGAATATACCTAGTACCTCTAAGGGAACTACAACCAATAGGCAAACGGCCTGACTCTCTCCAACACCTCAAATATTCAACGTACCTCATTGAAATCTTACCCTACCTCCTAATCCTCTTGTGTCCTAGACTCAGTGTGACAAGTAGAAAAACCTAATATCCAACCTCTAACTCTAGAGGTCATCTCTATCGATCAATATAAGACTTCTGTCGTGACTGTGCAATTTCCATCCAATTCTGAATAAACTCTATCTGCTTCGTGGTCTCCTGGACATGTCCAAGTCCCAGCATAGCTGCCTCTCCTACCTCCATCCACCACAAGGATGATCGACATGGCCTACCATTCAAATCCTCATAATGTGTCATCTGAATAGTTGTTTGAAACTATTATTGTATGAAAAATCCACAAGAGGTAAGTGTTTATCCGAATAACCTCCATAATCCAAGATGCATGCATGAATCATGTCCTCAAGAATTTGAATCATATGCTCGGACTGGCCATATGTCTGGGGATGGAAAGTTGTACTCAGAAGTACTCGTGTACCCAAGGCCTTATTTAATCCCTATCAGACCCGAGAAGTAACATGTGATTCTCTGTCTGAAACAATGGAGTGTGGAACTCCAGGTAAATGCACAATATCTCGGATGTACAACTATCCCATCCCATCAAGACTGAAGATCTCCTTGATCGTCAATAAGTGAGAAACCTTCGTGAGTCAGTCAATGACAACCCAAACTACATCAATCCCCTGAGGTGACCTCGGTAAATCCATCCCGAAGTCCATTGTGACATCATTCCATTTCCACTCGGGAATGGGTAACAGGTGCAAAATCCCTTCTGGTCGCTGATGCTCCACCAAAACATGATGACAAGTGGAACACCTCATGAAAAACCCAGAAAAATATCTCTTAATACATGGCCACCAAAAATGACAGTGTAGATCACGATACATATTCGTGACACCGGGATGAACGGCCCGAACTGAGGAATGAATTTCCTGCATTAGCTGATCATGTATATCTATTGGAATCCATAAGATCCCAAGAAAATTCATGATCTTATCCTCACCAACTATACATCTAAGAATATGGTCCTCTCCTGAAACCCTCTACTATGGTACAAGGGATTCATAATCTGATAACTACCTCATTCTCACTCGATCAAGTAGAGTAGAGCAAATTGCAACAGAAGAAAGAAACGTCTTCCCATGACTATCATGCACCTCCAAATTCATCTCGGAGAACAAATCCATAAACTTCCACTCACTGCTGGCCTCTTGAACTGCCTGTAAGTAAGTCCTCCTACTCAATGCATTAGCCATTGTGTTTCCTTTCACGGGAATATATGCAAGCTCAATGTCAAATGACTGAAGGTACTCAACCCACCTTCATAGTCTAAAATTCAGGTCACACTGAGTGAAGATGTAATTGAGAATTTTTTGTTCAGTCAAATCCACAAAATGCTCCACAAGAAGATAATGTCTCTAAAATCATAATTCCTGAACAATAATAGCTAGCTAGAGATCATGCGTCGGTAATTTCTCTCATATATCCTAATCTGCCGAGACTCGTATACAACGACTCTGTCTCCCTACAAATGCCCAAATCCCAGCCCGATTCTTAAAGCATCATAGTAAACAATATATCTCTTGCTCGGCTCTGTAAATACTGGTATAAGTGCTGAAGTAAACCTCCCTTTCAGCTCCTCAATGTTTGACTCAGAAAAAACTGACCTCAAGAATTTTTCACCCTTTGTAGTCAGGAATGTCAGTGGCACTACAGTGTGTGAAATGTCCTATATGAAATGTATGTAGTATCCATCCAACCCTGGAAAACATCATACCACAAAGACATTCTTTAGCTGCTCCTAGGAAACTAATTTTCTAACTTTCTTTAGGTCTACTGATACACCTGTCTTTGAGATAACATGAACAAAGAAGTGAATTTGGTCCTTCAAAAAGTGGAATTTTGAGACATTAACATATAACTGACAAACTCTCAGGTTATTCAAAATGATCAAAATATGGGTAGTGTGGTAGTGGAGAGAGTGAGAGTACACCAAGATATCATCCACAAAGACTACCATGAATGAATCTATGTATGGATGGAACAGTCGGTTCATCAGTTCCATGATGTCTACAGACGCATTTATGAGACCGAACGGCATAACCACATACTCGTATTGCCCATACCTGCTCCGAAAGGCTGTAATGGGTACATTAGATTTTCTAAGACACAATTGAGGATAACAAAATATCAATTACATATTCGAGAACACCCATGCCCCTCGAAGCTGATCAAATAGATCCTCAATCCTTGGCAAGGGATATCTATTCTTGTTTATCAACTGGTTCAACTTCCAATAATCCACACAAATTATGAGGGTACCATCCACCTTATTTTCAAATAGGACAGGCGAACTCCAAGAAGATGTACTGGTTCAGATAAACCCTTTGCCTGCAACTCCTCCAACTGCATCATGATCTTTTGTAACTCATGTGTATCCATCCTATAAGGAGGTTTGGACACTGGTGCCACTGTAAGAAAAAGTTCAGTCAGAAATTCCACCACTCGTTCTGGAGGCAAACCTAAAAAGTCCTCGAGAAAGACATCCCTAAAACGATCCACCATTGGAGGAAAGTCCATCTGTCAAGTCCCCTGGTCATTCAGATATAGACTAGAAATCTGGGTTGTAACTCTTATCAACCCATAATTCTTGGGTCCCACTCTACTCTTCTAGACATCGCATTCTCTCTTATGTTGAAATGATCTGCCCTCTTGTGACATGAAACTCACCCTATGGCGAGAGCAGTCAACAATATCTTGGAACGGAAATAACCAGTCCATTCTGAGAATGACTTTATAGTATATCATCTCTAATTCATAAAAGACACATAAGATGTGAAACCCACCAACCTCAAGGAGCACTCCTTACTATACAGTACACAAGTAATTCTTGACCCCAACAATGTGTCAAGCGTCCAGATAGCAGTAGAAGAATGGATACAGAGCCCAAGGCTCTCTATAGTTGAAATATATATAGAGATATGGGAAGACCATGTATCAAAAGGTTTAGATGCTAAAACTAAGGAAACTATGATCATACCTCAAACTATAGAGGGTCTGGGATCCTTCCCCTGGTGGTTCTGCACCACTGGAAAAGTCTGACCTACACTACAGCCTTATGACCCTACCTGACCACTCTGAGCTGATCCACCCTGTTGACACTGAATGCCTAGTCACCGGCTACCGTGTCCATGACCTCCACCTCGTCCAGAATGGTAGGAAGAACACCAATTCCCATACTGGTGAGAAATTTTTTGTTCTACTCTAGAATGAGGAGTCATTGAAAAACTCTTGTCGCTAGCTGACGATGAGAAAAATGGACAGAAACACTAAAGATGACCAATCTTGTTATATGATCAGCAATCAAATAGGTCTCTGGGGAAATTTGGCCTCGTATTCCAAAACATTATACACTGGAAGCACACAACATGGCTACTAGAAGAATTGTCCCACCTCCTTGGATCTCCACGCATATACTACCTCTAGTGCTTCATGCTGTCAGTAGGAGTGATACCAACTCCAGATGCCAAACCGCCCTGGCTCACAGCTCCAGAATCCCTCATAGTGCACTCCGTGATCAGCACCTGTTTGACTATATAAGTGATGGAAGTTGATGTTATTAATTTTTTCATGACATATTATATACCCCATTTACTGATTTTATATGAGATGTGTATAATTTTTGTGATATATTATTGTTTTAATACTATGTAGAATTTTTTATCATTTTTAGAAGTAGTCCAATTGAGTAAGTTTACTATTTTATTTATTACTCTCACCCTACTAATTCAAATTATGTGGTTCTTGTATTCTAGGATTCCTAATTTATTTTAAAACATTTCATTAGTAGGGATCATGGGCCATTTCTGCTATTTAAAGGATCACATGTACCACACAAAATGACCCAATGTAATTGTGAAGAAACTGGACCAGCCATGATGATTGAGTTACTGGTATAAATTCTGAAGCCCAAATTTTATTAACCTCTACCATATGTTCATGATTATCCAAAAGAATCATGTATAAAAATTTCTGGGCCCAATAACAAACACAATGGGCCGAACTAATACATTTAAACTCAGCCCACATTTTTGGCCGGCAATTAAAATCAGTACAGTGTTGATGACATGGATTCTGATCCAGACATCATTTTGAGGTGATATTTACCAATGTAAAAGAGGAGATATAGGTGGATGTATTTGTTGAAGACATCAGTCGGTTTTGAAGGAATCTTCCTATTCAAAAACCCTTTCACATTTTGAACTTCAAAAAAGACTGGATTGAAATGGGAAGATTAAAATTGTTTAATCAACCAACCATAACATTGGCTCCATAGGTCCAAATGACTCCAAATATTGAGAGAGGATGGAAAAATTATTATATACATATTTTAAGAAGGTTATATCTTGAGATTCGGCTGTCTGAATAGCCCACATGGTGATTCAAGTGGAGGGATAGTTTGGGAAGGAAAACAGTCCACTTCCTTGGGCTATAAATGCACCCCCACCTCTCTTTCAAAGGGGTTGGAATTTCAGAAGAGGGGGACAATATTGGAATGAAAAAAGAATTTACAATGTCTTGGGATAAACTTCAATACTCTTGTTTTCACTTGATATACCCTTCCTCTTCTCTTTGTTTCCTTTCACTTTTGTGTTTTTCTTCATTTGTAATCTAGTAAGTTTGTGTTTGGTAATTCGGTTTTAATGCATGTTTCTTCATCAATATTTCTTATTCTCATCCACCTTTTGTAGATTAATATTAATGTTCTTAATATAGTTCAAATACAGTTGAATCCCTTTACCTTCTTTTTCTTCCTCATTCAATTGAAATTCTGTTTTTAAGAATCATCATTGTTCGTGTGTGTGTGTGTTCGACGCACCACTCTTTTTTTCTTATCCATTTTATTATTCTCTTCTTAATTTATCATCATAATAATTATAACTAGATTATTAAACACCAAAATGTCTGAGTAAATCCAATATAGGGGTGAGTCAAAATTTTGGGATGTTAAGTTATTGAGAGTATTTTCTTGATGAATATTCTTTGAATTAACATTGTGTATGTTGGACTTAACTTGTCATGGATTAATGAATTGTTTTGTTTAACGTGTGGTTTCCCTGGATTATTGGAACCATAAATACACCACCATCAACAATATTTGATTGATATTATAACCTTAAGTTAATTTAAGGCTTGTATTAAAGCCTTAACACTAAGTAATTCCAATCAACATTATCTTGTGAAGTGGGTGTAAATTTAATGATATATAAAGCAAGGCTCAATGATTTCACAAGATTAACTCCCTAATGATGAACTCACCCCAATCTTTATCAATTTGTTAAATCAATTATAGTCAATAAATCATATCAATTAAGCTTTGAAAACAAACCCCCATAATCAAAATAAAATCAATTAAAAAAATGACTATTACAATGTATCATCGCCGAGGATTTGACCCAAGTGCTGCTACACACATTAGTAGAGCACCGGAGCCTTGACCGGTCGATAAAAGACACTCGGTCATGCATTTCAAATGGAACCACTTCTAGGGATGGTGCATTAATTAGTCATTATTTTCTGTTTATTGTAAAAAAAGTCAAAAAAAAATTTGGAAAAAAAACACAATGAAAAACATGTCTTCTCATTAAAATCATAAAATGAAAAAAATACAAATAACAACCCATCTTCCCCTTTCTTCAAAAATCTCTCTAAATTCCCCATAACATTCTAAACAATCCCTTAGATTTTTTTGACCCTGAAACTAAGTGAACACTTCTCCAACTTAGTAGAAACAAAAGAGATAATCAAATAATTAAAGAACCAATCCTTGTCCAACCAATTTAATTAGATATGGCCAATCCTAGGGAACAAAAACTTAAATAACTTGTTGCCCCTAATATGAACTACCAATCTCTTGGTATGTAATATCCAAAAATAGAGGATGGATTTGAACTCAAATCGGGTTTGATTCATCTTCTTCTCATTTCCATGGGCTATCAGGTGAGGATCCACATATTCACCTTAAAGAGTTCCAAGTGGTGTGCTCTACCATGAAACCTCATGGGGTTTCTAAGGAACAAATCAAACTTCGGGCATTCCCTTTCTCCCAAGCTATCACTGCTAAGTCATGGCTTTACTACCTACTTCCTGGTTCCATAACCACATGGAATGACATGTAGAAACTCTTATTAGTGAAATTCTTTCCTTCTACTCGTACTGCTTCTATCCAAAAGAAAATATGTGGTACTTGTCAGTTCCAAAGTGAATCACTCCATGAATACTAGGAGAGGTTCAAAAATCTTGTTGGAACCCGCCCACACCACCAAATACCTAACCAAAACTTGATCCAATACTTCTATGAGGGGTTATTGGCTATGGAGAGAAATCTCATGGATGCCGCAAGTGGTGGTGCTCTTGTTGATAAAACTCCTACAGCTGTAAGAGATCTCATAAGTAACATGGCTGGAAACACAAAACAATTCTATACTTGAGAACATGATCAAGTCAAAAAAGACCAATATAATCAGTCAATTGAGCCAAACAAGATGATCGAGTGGATGAGTGAACTTATAGGTCTTGTGCGACAACTAGTTTTGGCTACCAAATCCACAACCTCATCTTCTCCACAATCAATGTTTCCTGGACTTGTCAACAACTATGGAATCTGCAACTCTTCATCTCATCCAACAGACACATGTCCACAACTTCAAGAGGATCAATCTGATTCATTTGGACCAGTGGAGCTCAATGCAGCATATGCTCAGCAGAACACCAACCCTAAACTATCATGTCGGTTTGGTAGAAACTTAAACCAACCTCACTTTGACCCCTTCTCTTCTTCCTATAACCAAGGACATAGGTATGGTAATCCCATATCTCATCCTCCTCAATTCCATCCTCAAAACCCAAACCAATTCCAATATGGTCAAGGTGTTGGTAACTTCCAACAACCTTATCCTTTTCTTCCTCAACCTCAAAGGAACAATCCTCCTCCTGGATTATATTATCCTAGTTAGCCTTCCAAATTCCAAAACCAATAAAATCTCTTTCCCAAGAACCAAAATAAAGGTAATCCCAATTCGGGACAAGCCTCTTCTTCTATGAAACCATGGGAATGTACAGTGGAAGATCTTGCCTCTTTCACCCGTTCTAGCCTCAAGAACATTGAAACCCAAATTGGTAAACTTGAATCCCACCTTAGTCAGCAGCAACCATCCAATTCTTCCCTACTTCCAACTCAACCATTAACCAACCCCAAGGGTAATGTAAGTGCAATTACACTTAGATCAGGAAATCAAATTGCTATGCCTTAAGAGAAGTCCTCTAACCCTCCTTTGAATGATTAACTAGAAAATGAAAATAAAAAGAAACTGGAAAAGGAATCTGAATCCATTCCCCCACCTCCTTCTATTCCACTTAGGAATCAAATTCCTTTTCCACAAGATGTTTCAAAGCCAAATAAGTCATTTGAACCTAATCATGAAATTCTTGACATGTTTAGATGTGTTGAAGTCAATATTCCTCTCTTATATTCCCTCAAAAAAATTCCTAAATAGGCCATGATTCATAAGGAATTGTCCACCTACAAGAGGCAACTTAGGAACTTTGAAAATGTTTCCACCCAGAAATCTATTCCCATAAAGTTCAATGATCTGGGGACCTTTACGGTTTCATGCGAAATTAGAAGTTCTAACTTAGATGATGCACTCATAGACTTAGGATCCTCAATTAATGTCATGCCCAAATACATCTTCTCTCCCCTTGGTCTAGGTACCTTACATCCAATGGGTGTCTTCATTCCGTTAGCCAATCGAAGCACTGCTAGTCCTGAGGGAACAATTGAGGATGTCATTGTCTGATTCAATGATCTTATCTCCCCTGTTGATTTCTATGTCCTTGACATTGAAGGTGAGACGAAATCTTCTCGATCTCCCCTGATTCTAGGAAGACCATTCCTCATGACTGTGAGAACCATGATTGATGTACATTCATGCATCTTATCCATGGAATTCAGTGACCAATAGGTCAAGGTCAACATTTTCAAAGCCATGCGATACCCATATAAGGATCACTCTGCATTCTCAATCCATTCTTCTGAGGACACTTCTGTGAGTCAATCGAACACCAATCCACCATGTTATTCATGTTATCATGGAAAAGGATCTTGTGAAATCTGCACCATGATTAACCATGTCATAAATGGTGAAGTTGACGTGGACCTCTCATTCATAGACTCCATCAATATAGAAGAACATGGAAACTCTCTTGAATCCCACATCAACTCTGATCTCTTCTGATCCACCTTGGACAGTATTAAGGAAAATGAATCTAAAGCAAATGAAGTCACATCTTCCATTCCAGATTTTTCTATCCCAAAAATGAAAGATGAGACTGATCTAAAACCTCTTCCTGATCACCTGAAATATGCATTCCTTTTCATTTATCACTCATATCTTGTCATTATCTCTACTTCACTTACTAAAAACGAAGAGTCCAAACTTGTTCAGGTGTTGGAGGAAAACAAAAAGGATTTAGGATGTACCCTACATGACATACCGGGAATCAAACTTGCCCTTTGCATGCATCAAATCCATCTTGAGGAATCATCCAAACCAATTAGAAAAACACAAAGAAGACTCCATCCAATCATACTTGAGGTAGTTAGGTAAGAGATCACCAACCTTATTCATGTTGGTATTATCTACCCAATTTTTTATAGTGAATGAGTTAGTCCAATTCAAGTTATACCTAAGAAGGGTGGGATAACTGCTGTCACAAATGAACATGGGGAGGTAGTCACTACTTGAGTGAAGAACAAATGGAATGTGTGTATCGACTATAGGAAATTGAATGTTTAAACAAGAAAAGATCACTACCCTCTCCAATTCCCCGATCAGATGCTGGAAATATTATCTAGAAATTCACACTATTACTTTCTTGATGGATACACTGGCTACTTCCAAATCCCAACCGCACCTCCAAACCATGAAAAGTCTACTTTCACATGCCCCATTAGAACATATGGATATAGAAGAATGCCTTTTGGCCTTTGAAATGCTCCTTAAACATTCTAGAGGAGTATGATGAGTATATTTTCCAAATTCATTGAACACTGCATCGATGTCTTCAAGGATGAATTCACCATTTATGGTGAGTCATTTGAATCTTGTTGGAATTCACCCTCTATATCCCTCCAAAAGTGTGTCAACTGCAACCTTGTGTTAAATTTTTAAAAATGTCACTTCATGGTTACAAATGGGATTGTTCTAGGGAATATTGTTTCAAAAGAAGGTATTGAAGTTGATCCTTCCAAAATTTAAGTGATCAAATCACTTCCTCATCCCACTTCTATTCAAGACAACCATTCATTTCTCGGTCATGCCGGGTTCTATCAGAGATTCATCCATAAATTTAGTAAAATCTCCCTCGCACTCACTTGTTTGCTCCAAAATGATGTGACATTCCATTTCGATGAGTTTTACAAGAGAGCCTTCTTTGAACTCAAAACTGCTCTTACATCTTCCCCAATAATCCAACCCCCCAGATTGGTCCTTACCCTTTGAGTTGATTTGTGATGCTTCTGATAGAGCAGTTGGGGCTGTTCTTGGTCAAATAATATAAAAGACTCCTCATGTGACCTATTATTCCTAAAAAACATTGGATGAAACTCAATCTCACTACACTGTCACTGGAAAAAAAAAATTAGCTGTGGTTTTTTCCTTAGATAAAATTTGGCCCTGTCTCTTAGGTGCCAAAAATCATCATCTTCACAGACCATTCTGCTATAAAGATCGTACTCAATAAAAGTGATTCCAAACCGAGGCAAATAAGTTTGATCCTAATGCTCCAAGATGTTTTCCTTGAAATCAAATATGGACAAGGAAAAGAAAACCATGTGGATGATCACTTGAGTAGAATTTCTAATTCTTTTCATTCTGAAATCATCAATCCTGAATTCCCCACTGATCACCTTTCATCTCTCACTCCAAAAATACCACGGTATTCCCCAATTGTAAATTACATGGTTTCTGGTGTTTTTCCTGAAATATTTTCTAAAGAAAAATAATGAAAATGAAAATTTATTCAAAATACTATTTTTAGGAAGAAAATAAACTTTGGAAACTAGGGCTGACATGGTAATAATGAGATGTCTCGATGAAAATGAACATTCTTCCATATTAGAATTCTTTCACTCAATACTCGGTGGTGGCCACTTTGGACCACAAAGGACATCCTGAAAGGTCCTCGACTCTATATTCTTCTGGCCTTCACTTTTCAAGGACTCACATGAGTTCTGTCATTCATGTCCCACTTGCCAAAAGTTTGGTACAATTTTAAAGAGAAATAAAATGCCCCAAAAGCCTTTAATTTTATGTGAGATCATCGATGTTTGGGGTATCAATTTGATGGGACCATTCTCACCATCCAATGGATTCTCATACATTCTTTTTATAGTTTATTATGTTTCTAGTTGGGTCGAGGCCAAACCCAATAGAAAGGATGATTCACATACTGTTATTGAGTTTCTAAAGACACACATCTTCTATAGATTTAGCACACCTCGTGCCTTGATCAGTGACTTAAGAACACATTTTTTTAATAGAACCATGAAATCTCTTTTAAAAAAGAATGGGTTTGTACACAAAACTTCAATTGTATATCACCCCCAATCAAATGGAATGGCTGAACATTCTAATAGAGATGTGAAAAGAGTGCTCGAGAGAATTGTAAAACCCACTTGAAAAGACTTTCCTAAAAGACTTGGTGAAGCACTTTGGGCTTATCGAACTTCCTATAAAACACTCATTGGGATGTCTACATTTAGGCTAGTTTTTGGTAAAGTTTGTCACTTTCTAGTTTAAATCCAACATAATTCATTTGGGCATTGAAAACCTGTAATTTTGATCATGAAAAATTCGGTGAAGAAATATTGTTGCAATTGGCTGAACTGGAGGAGCTTCGACTTGATTATTATGAGAATTCTAATCTCTACAAAGAAAAATCCAAGGCACTCCAAGACAAACACATCCTGATAAAGGTAGTCCATGAAGGTGTTAAGGCAATTAACTTTAATTCAAGATTTCGGATTCACCCATGTAATCTTAATTCTCATTGGGAAGGTCATTTTTTACTAATGTTTACCCATTTAGCGCAGTGCAAGTCCACGACCCCTCTTCCAAAAGAACATTCTCGGTTAATGGACATCAGTTAAAGCATCACCATGAGAGGACGCACAATCCTAGATCAACATCGAATTCCACTAAATCCCCAACT
Organism: Viscum album; assembly: GCA_963277665.1. Lineage (NCBI taxonomy): Eukaryota > Viridiplantae > Streptophyta > Magnoliopsida > Santalales > Viscaceae > Viscum > Viscum album. The sequence continues at coordinate 477,898,301 of OY728128.1, forward strand.
TCATTAGTCTACCTACCCCTAGATAGAGATGTCAAACCGCCAAATCCAAACTAGGGGCACCTCTTTCCCATTAACTCTCTCTCTATCTCTTCCTCTCTCTACCGCTTTCTTATTCTTCTTCTCTTTTTAATTTTTTTACCATTTTCATTTTCAAACCCTTTAATTTTCTATTTCTCTTTTTTGTGGGTGTGTATTTTAAGGAACACTAAAAAAACTAAAAAATTTAAAAAAAAGTAAAAATCCAAAAGAGTCGTACTTACTCACCATCAGTTTTAAACTTTTTTCCAACCATTTTTAGGAGTCTAAAGACATGGTTTCAGCTCAAAAATTTTGTGTTTTCATCATATATTTGGATAATGAATTTTGTGTCAAGAATAATACATTTTGAATCCTCAATTTTTGATTTGGAAAATTCATTTCCCAAACTGTGAGAAAAAACATTTGCTTTCATACCAAGGCCACCTATGGACATCATTTCCAAATGTGTGTTTTCACCCTCATTTGTGAGTCTTGAGTATTTGGACCTTCGATCTGAGTTTCCTACTTTATTTTGCATTAATATGATAGATGATTTTTTTTTGAACCACATGAGAATCACAATAGCCAAATAGCCTCCCATTTCCCTTAAATTAATCCTCTTTTTGAAATCCCCTTCGAGCCTATGAAAACCTTTTCTTTGATAACAACATTACAATCCCAATACCTTTTTCCTCACAATGTCAACATTGATTTTCATTGCATAATTTTTTACAATTTAAGTGTGGGGGGAAGATTTCATTATGAGTACCCTTTCTTGATTTCAACGTGTTAGTATCTAGTTGAGGGAATGTATCCATTTAAGTGTGGGGGAGAGGTTGTCATTCATTATTTTTTGGGGATTGTAATGTACTTTCATTTATGTAATTTTTTAAATGTTATTGACAAGTGTTCATAAAAATCAAAAAAATTTAAAAAAAAGTATAAAAAAATTGTTTGTTTTTTGGGTAGGTCAAAAATCACTATTTCTAAGCCTTTTATATAGTTATAAATATTAAAATTATTATCGTTAAGAGATCAATCATTGGTTGGGATATGAGTGTGAGATATTTTCCATGTTTAACTTTTGAAAAAAGAAAAAAAAGAAAAAAACACGTGCATTATATTCTTATTTCATTGGGAGAAGTTTTGTGGTTTGAAAATATATCATCTTCTCATCCCCTTAAAATTTTCTTCCTCTATTGTTTCTTCATTCACACAATCATTCCCTTTTAAATATGTGTTTTCATTTCCTTCCATGTTTATTTTCAAAAAAAATTCCATTGCTTTTTCTATGTTGGTGTTTTTACCCACTTCTTCTCTCTCTTGGAAATTATATTCCTACCATCCCATAGCCAGATAAAACCCCTTATAAATACCCCTTGATTATTATGCACTTTTGATTGGGATTTAATCCTGAGAGCTATTTCAAACTCTAATATTTTTTCTTTTGGTTGGTGAAAGAGTGAACCTCCAAAATGAATTTTATCATCTTAGGAGGTGTGAGTTTTGAGTGTCCACATTTTCCATTTCTAAATTTGAGAATGAAAAAATGAATTAGTTTTGGAACATTGTTTGTATAAAAACTTGTGGTGGAATTCCAAATTTATTAGTGAAATAGTCTAAACCTCCCCTAATTGGAGAAAACAAAATTTTAATAACTATTGGTGAGTAAAAATGATTTTGTTATGTTTTTATATTTTTTTCACATGAGGACATGCACAAGACTAAGTGTGGGGGAGTTGATATTATTAATATTTTAATTACTTATTATGTACCCCCTTTACTTATTTTATATGAAATGTGCATAATTTGTGTGAAATATTAATGTTTTAATACTGAGTATAATTTTTCAGCAATTTAGAAGTAGTCCAATTGAGTCAGTTTAATATTTTAATTATAACACTCACCCTAATGATTCAAATTGTGTGGTTCTTGTTTTTTAGGATTCCAAATTCAATTTAAAACATTTCATTATAAGAGATCATGGACCAGTTATGCCATTTGAAGGATCACAGGGACCACACAAAATGACCCAATGAATTTGTGAAAACTGGACCAGCCATGATGATTGAGTTACTGGTCTAAATTATGAAGCCAAAATTTTATTAAACTCTACCATATATTCCTGATTAACCAAAATAATCATGGATAAAAATTTCAGGGCCCAATACCAAACACAAAGGGCCCAACTCATTCATTTAAACTCATCCCACTTTTTGGTCCTAGAATTAAAATTAGTACAGTGTTGATGACATGGATCCTGAACTATACATCATTTTGAGCTGATATTTTACAGTGTGAAAGAGAAGATATAGTCGGCCAATGTTGTTGAATACATAATTCGTTTTTTAAGGAATTTTCATATTCAAAAACCCTTTCACTTTTTGGACTTCAAAAAAGACTGGATTGAAATGGACAGATTTAAATTGTATAATCAATCAGCCATAACATTGGCTCTGTAGGTCAAAATCAATCAAAATTTTGAGAGAGGTAAGAAAAAGTTATTATATACAACTTTGAAGAAGGTGATATCTAGATATTAGGCTGTTTGAATAGCCAACATGGAGATTCTAATGGAGAGATAGATTGGGAATGAAAACAGTCCACTTCCTTGGGCTATAAATGCATCCCCCTCCTCTCTTTCAAAGGGGTTGGCATTTTAGAAGAGAAAAGAATATATTGGAACGACCAAAGCCTTTCCAAATTATTGGGAGGAACTTCCATATTCATGTTTTCACTTGATATACCCTTACTCTTCTCTTTGATTCCTTTCACTTTTGTGTTGTTCTTCGTTTGTAATCTTGTAAGATTGTGTTTTGTAATTCTGTTTTAATGCAAGTTTCTTCTTCAATATCACTTATTCTATTCCACCTTATGTAAATTAATATTAATGATCTCAAAATATTTTAAATACATTTGAGTCCCCTTCCCTTATTATTCTTCCTCATTCAATCGAAAGTCTTTTTAATATTCATCATTGTTCGTGTGTGTATGTGTGTTCGATGTACCACTATTTTTTCCCTATCCCTATATTTTTCTTCTCTTCGTAATTTATCATCATAATCATTATAACCAGATTATTAAACACCCAAATGGCTGATTAAATCCATTATTGGGGTGAGTCAAAATTTTGGGATGTTAGGTGATTGAGAGTATTTGCTCGATGAATATTCTATGAATAAGCTTTGTGTATGTTGGACTTAACATGTCCATCATTAATGACTTGTTTTGTTTAATGTGTGGTTTACATGGATTATTGGAACCATAAATACACAACCATTAACAAGATCTGATTGAGATTAGAACCTTAAGATAAGTTATGTCTTGGATTAAAGAATTAACACTTAGGAATTCCAATCAACATTATCTTGTGAAGTGTGTGTTAATTTAATGCAATATAAAGCAAGGCTGAATGATTTCAAAATCTTAACTCCCTAATGATGAAGTCACCCCAATCCTTATCAATTTGTTAAATCAATTATATTCAATCAATCATTTCAATTAAGCTCTTCAAACAAACCCCATAATCAAAATACAATCAACTAAAAACAAACGACTATTACAAAGTATCATCGCTGAGGATTCGACCCGAGTGCTTCTATACACATTATCAGAGCACCGGAACCTTGAATGGTTGATAAGAGACAATAGGCCGTGCATTTCAGAACTCAACCTGAAGATGTTCACCTGAGATCGAATGTCGTGCCCGAGACCATCCTAAAACTTCTTTTCCAGGAATAACTCATCACCTCATAGGATAGGCAAGAAGTGATGCAACTCAGAGAAACAAGAAGTGTACTAGATGAATGAGAGTGAACCCTGCTCCAAACCCATGAACTCTCAGGCTCGATCGGCCCCCAAAGTCTCAGGGTAGAAGTAGTCATAAAAGACATTATCTAACTCATCCCAAACCATAATCTACTTGCGTTCTTCCAGTGAGATCACATCCCACAATCTCATGGAGGAATACCGAAGCATATACCTAGAGATCTTCACCCTCCTCTCTGGAGGCATCCACACATGCACGAAGATAGAAATCATAGCCTCTAACCATGACTCGGCAGCCTGAGGTCCTCCTTCCCCTATAAAAGTGGGAGGATGCTATTGCTGGAGAACCCATGTAAACTCTACCATAGAAGGGGCATGATGCGGTACTCCTTAGATGGTCTGCATGAACCTTATAAAGCCCTCTTGGAACTATGCATCAGCACTTGTTCCCAAAATGACGGTTTGTGCCAAGACTAGCACAACTGGATGATCTCTTGTTAGTCTGTGATCGGCCATGTCTAGCGTCTGATAACTGTCATGTAACAGGTGGAAAACCAGAGGAATTCTCGATTGCATGACTCTGCAAGGTCAAGTGCAAACCTTATATTAGGATTTTGAAGGACTAATAACATTATTTTTAAGAATGGAACAAGAGAAATACACAATGGTGATTTTCAAAAGATGGATACACGGAAAGCATAATGCCTACATGGCGTGTTACCATAAGCCTCATTGTGGGCCTGTACTTCTGCCAACCCAAGTCTTGTAACACCCAAAACACATGGTGTGTTGTCCTAGCACATGGCGTGTACTTGAATCCTCTTCCCCTACCTGAGTTATTCTACATGACCAACCGACACGGTTCTCATAAAGAAATACTACAAGGTGGGTTCTTTCCAGACACGTTGTGTACTAGACGAGCTTCACTGGACCGTGTTGTTAGTGACATGTCATGTTACACAGCTGACTCTACACAATGTGTTTCGATTAGACATGACATGTACTAGGATATTTCACTATCACATGATGTTACTCACACGGCAGGTTATACGGCTCTACAACACAGCGTGTACATCCGGTACACGGCATGTCCAACCGGAGATTTCTCAACCCCGTATCTCTGTCCACACAGTCAGTTACTTGGTTAGAGACTACACGGTGTGTACATAAATTACAAATCATGTACTTAAGAGAAACAGTTCCTTCCCGAAGAAAAGGACACATGGTGTGTATTCATCATTACACACAGTTTATTCTAGTTTTTTCGGACATTAAGCCTCAATAACTTCTCTGGAACCCATAAAAACCCTGAGATGATCATTAAAGTCCCAAATTCCAATTTGTGAGTGCCCATACTCCCCGCGACTCAAATCTTGGCATCTTATACATGTCATACATGTGGAAACAAAGGCAATGATCCCCCAAATTCATGTTCATTAGAGCCCAAAACACCTCATGAACCAACTTTTGGTGTTCATTCATAAAAAGCCTTATGCACCTCAATACCCTATCAAAAGTATCTATTATATCAAGGCATCTATCACAACAGCATGGATATCTAACACAACATCAATCACAACAACTTGAAAGAGCTAATGAACCATAAATGCAATGGTAAGAATGCATGACATGTGATATATAGCAAGTGAATATATGATGCATGAGATGGAATACCATCTTCTCATCAGGTTTCAATAAAAATAAAGCCTCAATAAAATCAACAATAATAATACAATACATGTGAATCACCCAATGGTGAAAATCAGATCAACTATAATATTCCAAAACCAGAAAAATTGCAATAAATGAGGTAAATTTGGTTTTCCCTATACGCGGGTTAGCTACTCCTGGTCACAACTTATTACCAAGTGCCTATTCCGTCCTATCCCTGACTATAGGATCCAAACAGTAAGTCAAAATAAAAGAATCTCGTTGATACCAATTTGTAATGTCCTGGTTCTGGAAGTCTCCTAGAGGCGTCCCGTACCCGGTTGGTCACATGGCCTCAAATGCATTTCCCCGAACACCAGAGGTTGCCAACTAGTAGAGAGGTCCTTGGGTTTGATAGAGGGAAAATTATGCCCTCATTGGCAGAGTAACACAGCCGAAGTAAACATATATACAACAGCAAAAGTAGTAATTATACCATACATCTGTAAACAACGGAAGACTGAATGAATAAACTAGAGCACATATATATAATGATAATAATACATATGTCTAGGAAAGTAGCCAGAAAAATCACAATTTTAGAATATAGTACTAACCCAAAGAAAAAAAAGTTGTGAACAGCTCCACAGCATCACAAGCCTCAGCTCATTCCCATGCTCCCCAGCTCCACAACAATCAAGTACCTGAAGTAAACGAGCAGAGGACCTTATCTATACCTGCAACAGTATAATCAGATTGCGCCCAAAAGCATGACCCAAACAGGGTGTGACACTAAATCCCAGTAGGAAACCACCCAAAGATTTGTGCCTAATAGTCTGGGAATATATATGAGAGGCTATAATCAAAATGAAGCTGTAAACAAGGAAGTACTGAAAAGTAAACGAATACTATAGTTTCAAAAGCATTAAATTAACAGATATCAAGTAAGTAGATTGTCACAAAAAGGTAACCCTGTGGAATTTACTCATAGCTTAACCCCTCTGGTTCAACCAAACAAGTAAATGAAACCCTCTAGGAAGTACACATAGTCTAACCCCACTGGTTTATCTTAGCACATACTTTCTGAGAAAGCACTCACCATCAATTCCCCCTATAGTCTCGTATGGTAAATGAAAAGGCACTCTAGGGAAGCACTCAACGTCCAATTATCCATATGTTCGACATTGAGGAACAATAGACACTCTGAGGAAGTACTTACGTCAATTCCCCTTATGGTATCACATCGTAACAGTAAAAAATACACTTTGGGAAAGCTCTGAGCGTCCATTCCCTATATAGTCTACTACACCAGGTTCCCATAGACCTGTGTAAGACAATTGATCATAGCTATATATAACGGCCAATGGATACCTCATGTACTACTTCGATAAACATTCTACAGCATAGTATCATGTTATTTAAAAATAATACTCCATCCTATCAGCACTAGGAATGGAAACCAAGAAACATAATAGGCTAAGAAATTCCAAATGGTCATAAACAGTAAAACCAATGGAAACACATCTGTAGCATGGAACTTAACCCTATTCACATTCAATTGACCTCTAATCAAGAATAAAAATCATTTTAGGTAATAACTGGGTTGAACCTGTAAACACATAATACCTCAAATAAGTTTATTGGGAACTTTTGCACATATAACACAAATACTATCTACAGAAATGCATAAACCACCTACCTCGGCATTATATGATCGGTATACTCTAGCGTCGACCCGTGGATCGACCTAGAATGCAGTAGATCTACAAAAAAATCTGAAACGTTCAACCTATGATAACTCACAAGAGAAGAGAAATCAGGAAACATGGTTCACGAAGAAGAGAGAACTCACAGATGTGATTCCAAGGCAACCGACACAGTTTTCTTCAGAAAACAGATGCTCGATCGGGGGCTTAGGGAAGGATCAACACTGTATGGATGCTTCGATTGAAGAAGGTGAATAAGAAGAAACTTATGCCTATTACAAGCCACCCCAGTCCATTTATTGAGAAAAATAAAGTACATTATGTGGAATTTATAACTAAACTGTGTGTACTTGCCCTTACCAGCCCCTGTATTATGTGGTCCTTAAATCACCAGACATGGCTGTGTGCTCGGCCGTTACACGACGTGTATATATAAATACATAGTGTGTACATAAAAAATTTCCAGAAACTCCTCCTTATCTCAAAAACACCAGAAAAGGGAAAACATACATGAAAAGATGATCCAGGTTCTTACAATATAATAGTTATAATTGAATATAAGAGACAACTGAAAAAAGGGCAATATTATATAGAAAACTAATTTAAAGCTCCAAATGCATTTTAACCCTATTAAATTAAAATAATTAAAATTAGGGGTGATATTAATGTAATATTTTTATTATATATTCAATATAAGATTTATTAATTTTTATCCAATATATGATATATGAATAAAATAAGAACAAACAGAACTAAATGCATAAAATACCATATTTTTATTTAGTCTATTTTCCAGCATTCTAAGGAAGAAACAATAACAAATAAAATAATGGAATTATTATTAATATTAAATGTCAAAATAAACATAATTTTTGAAATAGAAACATAAAAATTAGTTTTGGGTGAATTTATGGTATTTATCTACAAAGTATAAATTTTTAATGATTAGTGAAAAATAGAAATTTTAGTTTAAACTCATATTTATCTAATTTATTTATAAGGTGAAATTAAATTTCAAATCATTTTTAAAGTTTAATAAGATAAAACTTTTATAAATTAAGAAAATTATGTTTATTTAACTCCATTTAACTATTAAATTCAATCTAAAAACATAGAATACTTTTGGATGTATTTACTTTAAAACTTGAATTATTGTCTCATATATGGGATTAAATTAAAACTAACTCCTTTAAATTATATCATTGGAATTTGTAAAAATGTATTCCATATTAGGAATATGAATAATTTATAAATTCAGATTAGATAATATTATATTTTGAAAAATAAGATTAGGAAAAGTAATTAAAATTAATTGCGACAATTTTGGTAAAATTAAGAAAAACATATAACGAACCATTAATATTAAGTGTAAAAATGACCTATAAAATTTGCAAAACCTATTTTATGGAAATATTTATGAAAATAAACATACAAGGTTATATAATTATCAATTTGGACACATTATTTATAACTAATACTTAAATAATGCCCAATTATTTTAAAAAATGCCAACTGGGCCCAATCCCTCAACTATAAAATAGAACACATGCCTTCCCCTTCCACACACCTCTAAATCGACTTTTTCTCGAAAAAATATATGATAAAAATATCTCAAAAATAGCTACCCTAAAACCATAATCCTCACCTTTTATATAAATAAATCCACGTAATCCCATTGGTTTAAACCAAAAGGAGTTACCTGATTAAGTGATAATAGCTTTCATTAAGCTATATATTTTTATTTCCATTATAAATAATATAAAGTATAATTATTTGATGATCATATAAAAACAACATTAAATTATATATACTAATAAAGTTTAGTGAGGCTGGTTTGACCTACACTTAAAAATACTTCCTTCAAATGGGTAACCAACTTACTGTTCACATATATGATGAATTACAACCTCAACAAATGATGAATGTTAATTTTTCATCTACCACCTCAGAAGATGGAAATTATAATGGAATATATACATATATATTATATTAATTAATTAAATATACATATTTAATTCCTTTATAACACATACCACTATACATTCCATTATGTGTAAATATTATAACATTGTTTGTTGAAGTGTCGACTACCCCCTCCTCAATGTGATGTGACTTGTTCACACTGTACATGTAATGTATAGAGGATGGTTTTAGTAAACCAATATAACATATATAACATATATATGATCCATGAATTATTATATTAATATGTTTCATTTACATTTCATTCTATTAATAAAATAATAAAATGAAACTAGCATCCATGTGTTTTTATGTTCTACCATGTCCATGAACGTTGAAATTCATTTCATATCTCCAAAAGATAAGTTATTTCATAAATTAATATGTAATAAATATATAAGATATTTAATTCATTTTTTATCTTCTTTATATGATGAAATTATGATCTCAGTAGTAGTAACAGTATATATCAAGACTAACCATTCTTGAGAAAACTAGGCAATTAACACCTGAAATGGTTAATATAATGATTGATTATAAAGAAATGAGTAATATGATATTGGAAGAAGATGTTACATGATATTATAAACATGATAATCATTCTAGTATAATTTTTTAACATTTTTTAAACCACTATACATTAGATTAAAGACTAATCAACCAAAAGGAAATGTAAGGTAATGGACTTCCTCTCACATTACATTCCATTGAAACTTATTTGTAGTTCAGATCATATTCCATTTACACAGTTTATATATATAAATTTGAATTACAATAACATTAATATATATTTATTCTTATGATATTATTTGTTTAGATGGACATTATTCAGTAATGATGATCATGATTTAAAAAGTTTATTGTGGAAAAGGATATTTTGGAATGTTTAGATATTATTTTCCTGAAGAATAATGTTAATGATATTACACATCCATTCAGGAAAATTACATGACCATTATTCAATATATCCTTTAATTTCATATACTATAGTTATTCATGACCTTTTCAAAGTATTATTAGCATTTTCCTAATATATTTTACTCAAAATGTTTTATAAAATATTTTAATGAAAACCTGAAATCATTTGTCCCTTTAGTCTGAGAACTTGTTTTCTTCAAAAACCCATGTTTTAATAAAATAAATTTTAAAATTTTTTCTACCTTTTCAAAATTATTTTTCAAATTCATTTTCACCCTTTAAAAAAATTTATGTTTTTACAAGTGATTTTCAATGGATGTTTTTTTTCCAAAATGTTTTAAAAAAAATGATATTTTATTCAAGAATTATTTTTGAAGCTCTTATTCGATTTGATCAATGAAAAAAATCACTTTATTTTTAATCCACAAAGGATATCTTGTCCTAATACCTTACTTATTCTTCCTCTGGATAGTTTAGGTTTTATTTGTCCATGGATAGTATTGACATTCTTTTCTTTTGTTCCTTTTATTTCCCTTGATATATTCAATTTCATATGTTCATTTGACATTTAATTTTCCTTATATATCCATATAATTTTTAATGGATATAATTATTCACTAAACTGTATACCATTATTCATATGGTGTTCTGTTTAACATTATTAGATTCCAATCATTATTCCTTTAATGTTTTATATTCTTAGAATAAATCCTTGACAGTATTGGATTCATGGACACAATCCTTGAAATTAATAGATTCTTTGAACGAAGCCCTAAAATTATTAGATTCCAGTCATTAAGAATAGAAATAACTAGATACATGGAAAGAACCCTCTATGGAATGTTATATATATCCATCATTACTCATTCCTTCATTTTGATTTAGTCATTATTTATCAATGTGATTGTGCATCAACATATATATGGATACATTTCATTATTATATTATTGATTAAATATAATGTATTTCCAGTTCTGTTCATTTCTATATTGATTTTTTACTTTTATAGTTATCATATTAGAATTTGATTTTAGTTATTACCATTCCATATTGATTAATCTAATTGAATCATTATTTCTTCCAAAATAATTTATCCTTACTGAGCATTTGAGCTCAGAATTATTTTTTTCAATTCCTAGGAATCCAATAAGAGTAATACAAAATATATTAAGGGATATACATGATAAAAAAACATATTTTCCTTGATGTTATTTAGTTACAAAAACTATTATGTTTTAAATAGTACATTAATTTTAAATATAAGACTCATGTATTTATATGGATTTCCAAGAATTATAAACTCACTGGTCCTTCAAGAATTAATTAATTGTAATCATAAATATATAATTGTAGTAGACAGTGGATCCTGAAATTTTAGGTTTGGGTCCCTATAGATGATATCAATGGAATTTTATTAGAAACAATGATAACCAGATTTAGGAAAATGTAAATTATTGAACATAAACCTAATGTAGAATTTGAGTATTAGTATAGAATGAAATCCTAAAAATTCATCTTGATAGAGATTATGTAGTTTTTCTAGAAATACACACTTGGATAGATACTACATGGGGATGTGGTTCTGTAATATATATACCTGGGAGTAAAAACTCTGGAATGGGGTGTCAGGCCTATCACAGTGTATACTGGTACACAACAACGGGCCTTACTACACAACAAGCATGAGATTCAATGGGTATATTCATTGGATAATTCACATTTTCATTACAACCCATGATAAAGGATTTTAACAATGAATATCCGTGGTTAAACCAATTTTTTTTTAGATTAATGAAAAGGTATCGTGATTTATAGATCATATAAATGATATTATGAATATGCCATAGACCATGGAAAGGCTTATGTGTTAATAATGGAAGAATTATTTATGTATTGGGGTTGAATTGAATACCTTAGTTAGAAGGATATTTAGTGATTAACCTTATTTCAAGGATTTCGACAATATTTATTTTCGAAATTATATTAACACAGTTTTAGAATAGGGATACAAGTATTTCGAGTGACAACCAATCATTTCTGGAATTTCTATGGGACTTGAAACCTTGATTGAAGTAATATAATGGTTCAACTCGAACCACTGACCAATGAAATGTCTTTATTAATATATCATTTTTTTATTTAAACTTACCGAGGAAGGAATGTTAATGATGAAATTTTATTGTTACTATTTAGGATCAGTGATTAATGTATAACCATGTCGAATTTGGACAATAGTTATAGATAAAAAGTTATACTATTCACTCTTTTAGGGACTTTAAGAAATGTTAAAATTTTATTTTAGTGCTTAAAAAATAAATATTAATTTTTGATACCCATTCTAGGAATTAGTGGATAAATTTGTATTTTATCAAATTAGAGCAAAAATATTAAACTATTCATATTAAATTAAATGTATAATGTAGTAAATTTACTTATAGTTTTGGTTAGTAAAGTAACTTCTCCACAATAAGGATATGATCTAAAAATATATTTGTCTCAATACCTTAATTTTTGTTGAACCAATGGACTTATAAATCTTTGTTGATTTATTGATTTGAGGCCCACAACATACTATTGATCATTCACTTATTTTTGATTGATCACATTAATTATTCACAATAATTATTTATTCATTTCCTAAAAGTATTTATCTATACATTCCACTAATGTTATCGTACTTAGAGACATAGATACATGTTAGTCCATGTGACCTTTGTAATTCTCATGATCTCATTTACATATTATGTTTTATGAACCCTTATCATGATTTGGGATTTTAAACAAAGGAAATATCAAAAAAAGGTATTTCAAATATCATGTTTAACTTATAAGGAAATAATTTCATGAAGGTTGGCATAATGTAAGATCTCAAAAATCCAAAGTAGGAACATCATATTTGAAAAAGAGTATAGGTGAAACAAAAATCCCATAAGGGAATATAATATCCTGAGAATTTATAAAATATTTAATATTTTAGATAAATCAAAAATATTTTATAACATTCAATGAATGTGACACTTATTTAACATTTGACACATTAAAAAACAAGTTTCTTCAATGGATTTCACTACACGAAAGACCGATTTTTACTGAAAACAATTTATTATTAAAATTTTATTATTCAAAATAATAAGATATAATAAAATATCCATTATTAATTATATAGAATAAATTATAAAAATATATGATTTACATAACTAATTCATTGGTTTCAAATTAAATATAAATGAAAATAAGTTCCAATTGAAAGTATAAGGAATATTATATAAAAAATCATTTTTTACGCTCGAAATTATTTTTTACCCTAATAAATTAAAATAATTAAAATATTTTTTTCATGTTATAGTATTATATATATATATATATATTATATATTTAATATAATATATTTTATATTCATCCAATTTATTTGAGAAGAAAAATATATGAAGAAGCTGAATTTCACACATAAAATATTGTATTATTATTAATGCACTTTTACTGCCTTTAATAGAGAACATAGTTTGTATAAAACATTCAAAAATATTATAAATATAATAATTAAAAAAATTATTTTTTAAATATATACATAAAAATTATATTTGGGTGAATTTTTATTATTTTTATGTTAAGTTTCTTTTTATAATGAATTGTGAAGATTACAGATTATTAGTTCAAAACTACTTTTTAATCTAATTCGTATATAATGATAAATTAAAAATTAAATTTGTTTTACATTTTCAATAGACGTTTTTTCAATCAATTCATCCAATTTATGAAATATTAGTCAACTTCACTATTAAATTTATTATAAAAACATAAAAAACTTTTAGATGATTTTATAATAAAAACATGTATTGCAATCCTGTTTGTGGGATTAAATATAAATTAATTTCTTCCACTTATGTTCTTGGAATAATTAAAATTGGATTCAATATTTTGATTCATTGTAATTTATAATATATAATATAGTAAAATTAGTTTTTTACCAAAAATAATAGTGAATGTACGTAAAATTAATTACATAGATTAAGATAAAATTAAGCTTAAGAAAGAACTAATCCTTAATCATCAAGGGAAAAAAGACCCATACACTTGTAAAAAAGCTATTTTATGGAAATATTTCATCCAATAAAAATATATTGTTCCATAATAACCTATTTTCACTCTTTGGGAATAAGTAATACATGGGGAACACACAATTAGTTTTGAAAATACAAATTATGCCCTTTCCCTCCACTATAAAAAGGAATTGAAGCCTCCCCTTCCTTATACATCTAAATCCCCTATTAATAAACAATATCTAAAAATAAATCTCATAAAAGTCCCACCTCTCAATCTTTAGTCCTCACCTAGGAAAGAAATTAACCCAAGGAAGCCTTTTGTTCAATCTTAAGAGAGTGGCCGGATTTTGAGGAAACATCTTTCCTCATGCTCTATAGTTTTATTTTCATTCTCTACTATATGAAATGGCATTATTTCAAACTTATATAACAAAAATAGTATAAAAACTAAACTTATATGTTTATATGAAATTTTTTTACAACAATTGTACTCACTTCAATATATTTGGTAACAAACATATTGTTTACATATACGATGAACTACCACATCACGAAATGGTGATTTTTCATCTTTCCTCTACTTCTTCTCATTGTGTATATTATAATAGAGAATAATAATATATTATATATATGATATTACCTATTTCTATATTATTATTTAATTAATTTGTAACATATAACAATATATTTTACAATTTTTATAAATACGATAACACTCTCTGTGGAAGTGTGGACAACGTTCTTCTGAAAGCAACATGACTCATTCACGCTATACATGGAATATATAAAGATGGTTATAATAATCCTATGAATCAAGAATAAAATATAAATGATAATGGAATTATAAAATACATATTTATAAAAGAAGTCATTCTTTTAGTACAATATTGAATGGGATGTATTGTTTATGCGTATGTACGACCTACCATCCACATGAATGGTGCACTTCATTTCATATCTAAAAATATTTTGAAAAAACTAAATACATATGTACTGAATATATAAAATATTTAACTCATAGTTTAAATTATATTTATTATGAAATATTGATTAGTCTAATTGGATGAAAAATTAACAAGTGAAAACATACTTGTGAAAACTATGCAATTAACAACTAATATGGTAAAAACAATGAATAATTATTAACAAATGGGTAATGATATATTATAATAATATGAAATATGATATTAAAAACATGATTATGGTTCTATTATAAGTTGGTAACATATTTTAAACCACTATAAAAAGATTAAAGGGTGGTCATCCAAACGAAAACCCATGGTAACTGATTTCAACTCAATTTACATTCTGTTCAGACTTATTTGTTGTAATACACCCAATTTCATCTATATGGTGTTTATATTACACATTAACATCTTATATTATGAATATATTTATTATAATGATAATATTTTATTCATTTAATGTTTTCACTTCCTGAGGATCACGATTTAAAATGTTTCAATGTGGTATTAGAAACTCTGGAATGTTTAAATATTATTTTCCACATGAATAATTTTAATTATATTTCACTTATAATAAACGAATTTATGTGACCATTGTTAATTAAGATCTTTAATTTTTTTCATCATGTAATTCATGGAATTTTTATGTATTTTTACAATTTTACCATTTTTTGTTACTCAATATTCTTTAGAAATGTTTTCTTGAAAATCCATCTTCATTTATATCTTTAGTCGGAGAACCTATATTCTTATGAAATCCATTTTTTATTCATATGTATTATAATTTTTTTTATATTTTCAAAATTATTTATCAAATGAAATTTAACACATTATAAAAAAATATGTTTTAAATGATTTTTTAAATGAAGATTTTTTAAATTGTTTTTCAAATCAAATGGATATTTTACTCAATAATTCTTTTAATGTTCATATTTAATTTTATCAATAACAAGAAACCTTAATTTTAACTCCATTTGGGATATATTTTTCCATATCATCCTAATTATTTCCCTTGATGTTTTATGATTTATTTGGCCAAGGATTGTATTGAGAATTACTTCCTCGATTCCTTTTAGTCCCGTTTAAATATTCAATTTCCGATGACCATTTGACGTTAAATTTTCCCTATATATCTCTATCATTTTTCAAGGATGTCATTATTGCCTAAATATTATACCATTTTTAATAGGGTGTTCACTTTTAATGTATTAGATTCTTGGCACAATGCTTTGAATGAATATGAGTCTTGTCTTGAAGCTTTGACAATATTCGATTCATGGAACGATTCCAGGACAATATTAGATTCTTGGATTGAGGCATTGAAAGTATTATATTATTTTAATGATTCCTTAGGTGTTTTAGATAATTTTCATTAATCCTTGGTGGTAGGTTATATATACCAATAGATATGAATTCCTTTATTTTTTATTTAGTGTTAATTTATCCATGATATTTCTCTGCGAAATATCTATGGATGTGTGTTAGTATGAGTTTACTTTTTAAATTCATGTGTTTCTAGTTTTGTACCTTGCCATATTGATTTTAACTTATCTATTTTTTATTGGCATCTTATTTCAGTTATTACATTTATATATTTATTATTCTCATTGATTCATTATTTCTTCTACTATACATTACCCTTAATGATCATTTGACCTCACCCTTATTTCATTTCATTTCTAACGTAATCCAAAAATAATACTATCAAAGATATAAACGGATATAATGGATGAAAAAACTTAATTATCCTCTTCGTTATTTAGTTATAAAAAAATATATTTTGTAATTAATTTATTAAATTTTAATATATGACTCATGTTTGTACTAGATTTACCCACACTACTAAACTCATTGGCCCTTCAAGAATTCAGTATATATAATCATTCTAATTTAATGGTAGTAAAATCCTCTTCTTGGATATCTAGGGTCATGATACTTCATCCTGGCCATCTAGTAGATACCACATGTGTTCTAATGGAACCCACCTTCAAGTTCCCCTTAGATATGGGACCCTGATTCAACACTCCTGAAAAAATGTTTAGTCGAAAGATTTTTAAATGGGAATTAGTGTAACATTAAATTCCATAAAAATATTATTTTATTTATAATAGACACATACCCTACCAACACTGTAGAAAAACATTGAAAATCCACAAATAATCATATATATTTCATTAAAGACGTTCTCCCATAGGTCAGCCTCATGAAATTTACTACCCTCGCCAATGTGTGGGTATTCAGGTAATATTTTTTCAAGAACATATCATGAATATAATTCCACACCAAATTCACTATCTATCCATAAAAATTCTAGATGTCCCCCCAATGCTTTACCAAACCTCATAACATATAAGTATCAAGTTTGGCACACTTCTTAGTAGGAGTCTCTACGTGGTCAAGATTCATCTAGAAAGACTCAATCTAGATCTTTTCCCCCTAAAATATAAATTTTCTAGTAAAATTATGAGTGTTTTAAACTGGAATTCTCATGTCATGCCATATATTTTTTCACAACCGTCCTTGGGTCCCATTCCCTAATCCTGATAATCTAAGAAATGTTCTCAGAGATCTGCTCTCTAGATTCCTCACATGTAACTATTAGAGTAGCTTGTTCAAGTACTAGAGTCACATTTCAATCCATGTTATCTGGTCATCATATCAATATAAATCTTTTTTAGGTGTGTGTCCATAATTTGGAACACATTCCTTAGGACACATAACAAAACATTAACACACATTAAAAATATAGTGTCCCATAAATCCATAACAAGTCACCACCCTTGACCCACCTCTCCTTCAAAACCATGTCACTATTTCTACCACAACCATCTCTCACATGGGAAATGGCTCACATAGATAAAATATTTTGACATTTCAATGTTCTGTTCAGACACCAAATTATCCATTTCATTTACAATATTTAGTTTCATTTTAAAATTTTCATTTTCATATTAGGCACTATTTTCATTTAATCTACACATTTAATGAAATAAATTTTCATTTAAACAACTCACCCTAAACCTAATTATTCACGCATTCCGAAATATTATTCATGTCACACTATGTCCTGAGGGTCCAAAAATACAAATGATTTCACAACTGTCATGTCATTTGAGTCCATGAAAAAAAATCAAATAAAAATAATAAATTATCACAACAAGTGTGTCAATCGACATAAAATTATATCAAACTGTTAAAAAAATTAACTATAACAATTATCCCTCCTTAGGTAATTCGTTTTACCCTTGTACATTGGTTAACTACTCCCAATATTGAACTCTAGATTATGGAATAAATCATCAAAATTTCATTTCTATCATTCCGAAATTGTATAACAAAAGAAAATAAAATAAAACCCCATTTGATACCACTATGAAATGAACTGACCTGAGTGCCATAAACCATTCCCCTGAACTAGTACACTATGCATCTTTAGGAAGGCCTCCATATATACTACAAGATTTTGACATGAAAAGAGAGTAAAAGATATAAAATGGGGGGATATAACCTCTTTATCTAATCATCATAAAAAATGAATAATTAAATAATATCAAAATTATAATAACCATAAATAGAATAATACCAGTATTATAGGATGACTAAATCATGAATACAATATCAAAACCAAAATAGTAGATATTTCAGGCCATATATGCATCATGTGTCTATATGAAAAAACCAAAATAAGGACACATTGGAGACTCCAAACCAGGTCCCAAGAACAACTATAGTTCTCTTATCAATGTTACATCCAAAATCATCCATATAACACAAGGATATTTCTCTTATCACGTACTGCATGCATGTTGTCTATTTTTGTACAGATAAGGCAGTCAGAGTAGAGAGTGAGTACAACTCAATAAGAGAACAAAAAAGGTGTATTAAACAATATATTCTCAATAATAGAATTTTAGTTGTATAAGTAATGAATTCCATCAAATTAAATAGTTTTCCCATTTCATTATTCTTTAATTAACAACATAAATTACCTAGCTTCATGATGTCTCTTCAACTCTCAATAAATGCTTCAGCCCGTGTTGGAGAGAAAATTATATCACTTTTCGTTGTTTTCATTTATCATTTTAATTCAATTTCATATTCAACAAATGGGTTCCTAGAGTGGTTGTCTATAACTCAATGTGAATTTAGATATTTATTCAATATACCACAACTCAGTGATCACATTGATGATTCATAAATATGTTCTAGGCCTACAGTGCTAGTCTGGCACCCACTAGGTATTTGGAGGAGCAGTCCCTATCCCACAAATAATTTCAATCATATTGGAATACCCCATGGGTCTCTAAAACAATAACAATATAAATTTATCAAATAATAAAAAATCACAATTCAATCATTTAAATATATTGGAAATTCTAATGGTTGAATACCCATTTCAAAACTAAATTAAGCACCCATTTCACTTTTCCTATTATTCTCAATTGTGTAACTAAATAATTTATCAATTCCATAATCACAATTCCAACCAATATATGTAATCACAACATTTACCAATTTAAATTTCAATTTCCCCATATTCATTCAATTTCATTTTTAAATCGATATTTAATTAATCAATTCAACATAGAATGAAATTTCTTAACAAATATATAGAAATTTCTCAACTATATATATTAAATTTTAATCTAGGCAATGGAATTAATAAATAGACCACCTACCTCAAGATCATTTACGAATAATCACCCAAAAAATACCAAAAAGTGATGTAGAAGAGTAAAAAAATAGAATAATAGATCAAGGACCCAAACAAATGATTAATGAAGCAACCTATATTTTTATCAATGGAAATAAATTTCTTATAATCATGTAATATATTATAAATAAAAAATCACATAGAGAAACCTAAAATTCTTATTCTCATAAATAAATAAATAAACATTTTTCTTTAAATAAACCAATAAAATTTCCAAAAATTAATGTTGGACAATAAATAGAAAATAAGATACTATGAATAAGATACTTTTGATATTCCAGAAACACATGAATGACTTCACTCACGGAAAAAGCTATATAAATATAACATAATGCCAACAATAAAATATTAATTTTATGGAGGAAATTATATATAACCATATAAGAAAGTAGATGTGACTAATGGATGTAATAATAGGAATTTATACAATGCATTAAACAATTATGACTATAAAATCCCACCGATTTCCATATTAACCTAACTATTGGAATTGTAATGTGATCATCGGGAATTATAATCTAGTCATTATAGTAGTTACATCTTCTATAAATTTATAAATAGGAATCTATTCTATTATAAATGAAAATACGATATATTAATGTCGTGGAATAAAAAAATAAATGGTTTAAAATTGATAAATTATTTTTTGGAATTTTTAAGAAATGTAACTTTTTGTTTAAAATTTTATAATTAATAATATGATTTAAAAGAAAATTTATAATCATTAAATTTATTCATAGATTAATTTTTTGTTATATTATAAGTATATGATAATTGTGTGAGACCTAAATTAATTTTTATTAGTTTCATAAAATCAGTTATAATATTAAAATATTTATTTCTTAAATAAATTATAATTTTAATTATAAATTAAATCTCTCATATTTATAAAATTATTTTAATAAAATAATGTCCATTTTTGAAATCTAAATGTAAATTAATCATTAGGGAGAATTTTTTGGATTTTTATAATATAGTTTAATTTTTTGTCTAATGTTTACCCAATTACCTTCCCAATCCACTTACCCACATTTAAGAACCGATTTAATTAACAAAAAACCAATCACAAGTTCCTTAATGAGGTTTTCATTGAGATGAAATTCAAGAGGTAAAATCATTCTTCTTTTAATTTTAAATTATTTATTTCTTATACCTTAACCAAACCAGCCCATCCAAAATATAATTATATCTCTAATATCATATATATATACTAGAAATTTATTATATTATTGGAATATCCAACATATAATCTATTATATTATAATCTTATTCTAAAAATAAAAGAATTGTTTGTGATGTGCCAATTTTCCTCCTACGGAGATGATGTGTTTTTGTTTTTTCATTATCACGTTAAAGGAAAGTCATAAGAACGTTATTATCATTATAATAAATTTTAATATGTGTATTATAACTTATTTCATGTTTTGAGATCAATATATAAACATTCTATTAAATAAATTGAACCTTGTTAGTGACAATCAGAAAAACAACAAAAATTAACTAATCATCCATAAATTAATGTTTTATCTAATGAATTATTCTCATACCAAAAAACAAAATGATGGTTGAGAACATTTAGAATTATTAAATTATATTAATACCATTCCATTCCACTTCTAATATTTTCCTTCCATTTTTGAATGCCCCCCATAATTATACACATTATAACTGATCATAAAACGATGAAACAAATTCCCATGAAAAAAATAATTATCACTCATCGAAATGGCCATAAAATAATGTATTAGTATTAAAAGAGGTAGGATCAAATCCGGGCAGGGTCGAATTTCCGGTACTATAGTAGACTTTAGGAGGGCACTGCAACAGTACTGTAGTAGTGGCAGAACTGTAGCAGCGGTGGAACTATAGTAGCGGTAGCACTGTAGCAGGTACTGTAGTAGTGTGGTTACTGTAGCAATACTATTCACCAAGGGGTCCTTTGGGCCAAAAAATGGGCTTTCAAGCCTTGTATTCAGGCCACATGGCCTTGGGCCTTCGAGCTGTGTAATGGATCTCCATATACCTAGTCTAAAAAGGTCTTTGCATTAAATAATAAATTGAGGCTTCAGCCCCAACCTTTTAAAAAAAATAATTTGATTATCTGGTATAATGAGGGGAATGAAGAAAAATTTCAGACATTTGATAAGGGATCTCTCTAAACCTCCAAATTACATTTGGGTTAAAATTTCCCTCTCTTTTTTTCATAATGTAATTACTCATTCATATTATATAATAATCCATTATTATATGTGTTTATAGTAAAAATATATATATATACCAATTAATCTTTATTTTATAGGGTTATAACATTATTTAAGAGGCTCCCTTCTCAATTCCTCCTGATAAACTAGAACGATTAAAAGGATCCTTTCCATATCATACCCACATTTAAGTAAACTATTTAAATGGAATTAGTCAACAAATTTTTTAATAAAATCAATCATTTAATCATAATAAATTAATTTTTCTACTTTTGTTTTATATAAAAGATTAATCCTTTTACACTTTAAGGACTCTTTAATATTTTTCCTTAAACAGAACTAAAGTGGATCGTTTCTAATGTTATATAAACAATTTTTTTACATGTTTTCAGTTATGTTCATCCTAATTTATCATGATCTATGTCCATTTTCACTTATTAATATTTTTGTATTATTTTAATTCATTATTTCATGGAAACCACTATGATAAACCCAATAGTTATGTCTTATAACATGACTATGATTCCCATTTCAATACATGGATAACCCTTATGGTTATTCACTATGATTATTATTCATGTGGCACCCATATGAATGAATATGTTATGATGGGTGCAATCATATATCACTCTAGTTCATTGTTTAATTTTTTGTCTCATGAGATTTCTAATATGGGATTAGAGTGTAATCTTAATCCATAATGGGATATTTCCACCATGTGATTTTGTCTTTGTTGTTTTCCTCAACACATAATTATGTCATAATATGTATTGCTGAAGAATTACCATATATCAAAGATCATATGATTCCATGTTCTATATTATATGATTCCATATGATTATTCAGGTGCCATGGATTTTATTTTATCATGTTATGTAATCTAACTCTTGTATTGTTCATTGTTCCCATGACTATTCCATTACTAGGGTTTTTGATCAATTTTTTTCATGTATTCTTTATGTTATATTATGCAGATATAGGAGATCAACTGGTGTTATTAGATCATTATTTACTTTGATAAATATATTTTTATTAAAATTCTATGTTTTTAGTTTTATGTAGCTAATTTACAAAAAAAACTAGACATTACGATCCATGATTTGTAATTAATGGTTAATTGTACTGAAAATAATGTAATAATATATATATATATATATAATGCTTGGGTGAGTATAGTATATATTAGGCGTTGGTCAAGTTATTTCAATGGATTAGGATTAGAATACATTAATAATATCCCAAGGGATAATAATATCAGCATGGATAACCTAGATTGATTCTTAGTGAATCACATGTTTTTATAAACTTTTCAAATAAAACTTTATCCTTTTATGATCAATGTTTCTTTTTTATATTCTTTTTAGTTACGTATTCAATACCCACTAATTTTATTTACTTTGTTTTTATTATTTACTCGATGTAAATAGTTGAACCCATTCCAATAATCAACATGATAGGAAATGTGATTATTTCACTAATGAGATGCAAAATATTATAGGAATTGGAGAACACAACCTTATGAGATAACTTCCTCAACATATCAATATTATCAATAAAAACATTAATCCTGAAGAATACCCTCCTTTTCCTATGAAATAGAATGTTGATGTAAAATCCATTATGAAAAAAAGGCCTCCTATCATAAGTGGATCTTTAGATTCCCTTAACAAAATTCAATGAATTAAATCCATGGAGAGATATTATTTATCCTAAATTGAAAAAATGAGGATAATGTCATTCTAGGGGTTTGTATCTTTGATTGGGAAGCTGATTAGTGGTGGTAACTAATCGATAAAAAATTCTATGGAGGAAATTTATGTTATGGATTATGAAGGATTAAATATAAAAATTTCAATAAATATTATCCTCGAACTCCCCATACTAAGATGGAGTGGGCACTACTGGAAAAATGTCCTATAACCATGGTTCAAAACCATGGGTATAACCCCCAAAACCGTGGGTATGTCCTATACCCACGGTTTTGGGAACCATGGAATAGAACGATGTTGGTATAGGTCCCCAGCCTATACCCACTGTTTTCCAAAACCGTGGGTATAGGTGTCCTACCACCGTGTCACCGAAACATAGCAAATTTCCACGGTGTCAACGGATTTTACCCACGGTTTCAAAACCGTGGGTATAGGTCCTAAAATAATGTAGGCACAGAGTTTCGATCTCGCAACCTCTTCACTATAAAGACCGCATCTAACCACTACCCTAACATCACCTATTTATATATATATATATATATAGTAAAATACAGTTTTAAAAACTATGGGTATAGAGGGAAGAACCGTGGTTATAGGGTTCCCGCCAAAAAAAAATTCCTTCCCGTGGGAAAGAAAAATTTGTGCACACACAAAAGTGATCTCTACCCACGGTTTTTGATAACCATGGGTATATGTATTTTACCCCAGACTTATCTCCACGGTGTTCCCCAAAAACGTTGGGATAGGTACCCCTATACCCACAGTTTTGGGAGACCATTGGTATATGTAACTTTTCAGGACCTGTCCCCATGGTTTTGGAAAACTGTGGGGATAGACCCCCCTATACCCAAGGTTTTGGAAAACTGTGGGTATAGGTCTTGAAAAGTCACCTATACCCACAGGTTTCCAAAACTGTGGGTATAGGGGTACCTATCCCCACGGTTTTGGGGAAAACCTTGGGGATAGGTCCATTTTCCAGTAGTGGGGAGTTCATTAGACTCAAGTAAAAGGAAGATAAGTCTATCATGATGTACGAATAAATAATTAAAAGACATTCACGATTCTCTCCTGACATTTCCATGAAAATTGAAGGAAATGTGGACCACTTCTTTAGTGAATTAATGCTAAGTATTAATAAATCACTGGAAATAAAAACATTAATAGTTATAAGGAAATTGTTCATTATTAACTTGAGATTGAGAATGAAATTGGACAAACATAGTTGTCTCAATGGATAGAAGATAAAAGTGAAATATATAGTTTAATATGGGAGGATTATGTCACGACCCATTCTAGTGGGGCCCATGTCGCGACTCCCCATGCCCGCCTCCAATAGGCCAGGGGCTGGTGACTATCACCGAGTAGGAAATTTACTAACATGATAGGAATTGCCTAAGTACCTATACACACACACACACACATCACCAAGCCCACAAATGCTTAAATGTAAAAACACTAAGAAAAACAATCTATGCATACGACTAAACCCAACCAACATAGTGAAACAGAAAGTAAAGTACTCAAAGTAAACTGGGACAGAATACATGCCCACACAATGAAAATAAGTGTCTAAAAACTGCAAAGTCTAACCTATAATCACAAAAGGTTCTGGGACTACTGCTCTAAGCCGTAGGAATGCCTCGGCCTGTAGGAAACTCAGAAATCTCAGTCCTGTCCTGGTCTCCCCTAGACACTGTCAAAAGGCTGCTCATCTGCACAAGACATGACACGTGTGGGCAAAGCCAGTGTAGGGGTGATTATAACAATACTCAACAGAGGACCCCGAAAACCACAAAGCAGTACACAATGTAAAGGTACAATCATTTATTCATTTAGCACAAACCTGATATACTCAAAACAAAGACATGTAGTCTAGAGACAAGTCACACAACTGTGTACCCCCACTAGGGGTTTAGTTTGAAGATTCCACGAAGCCCTCGTTCCGGGAGAACACACTCCACAAATCTTATAGCTCTGATGACGTCGGTCTGAGAAATATTGTTCATCGGGAAACGTCACGAGAGATAGTTACACTCATTATGGGAGACATACTCCTCAGTGGGAAATATCACCATACATAGATGAGGATCACATCCTGGACCACGGTGGATACTGCGACTCATCCGGAATTCACCTGCTAGGTAGTGGATCGATTCCTGGTGGAGTTGGTCACGTCGATACCAGACTCTACCTAGGGTCAAGAATGGATAGTGGATCTCGATCTAGGCCTATGGGATGGATGTCTGACTCTATCACAGAATTTCCTGCTGAAGGGATCATGCTCTTGTTGAAGGAAATGATGCATGACCATCAGGGGAACGAGAAGAAAGGGAACTAACCCAAAAAAATATGTCCAAGTTACGATGAACAAGAAGACCATTTTATTTTCCAAAAAAGTACAGAGTGTGTAGAAAATTGACACGTAGTGTTGTCTAACCCCGGGTACTGCCCGTGTACGACGGCCCGTGTCATAGGTCTGATCATGTAGAAAACTGAGTACATGGTGTGTAGTATGATGTACAAGCCGTGTCTGAGTGACTAGGGTTGGATCTGTGTATGCTAGCCATGTGCCTGTACACGGTTATCAACCCGTGTACTCCATCCCGTTTAATCTGTAAACGGGGCGACCCGAGTTACTGGCCTCACCTGGCCGTGTGATGGTGTACATGGTTGTGTACTCCATCCCGTGTTCGTGTACCCCTTGGATACACGTCGAGTCCCACATAGCCACATCTGCCATGTTGTACACACCGTGTTCTAAAGCTGTGTAGACCATCCAGTCTCCGTGTACATCTGAAAATGCACATCGTGCTTTGGGGAAAGTCTAACACGTTGTGGGACCATGGTCACACGCCATGTGATTCCTCTCTACCCCTGAAACTATAGTTGTCCCTACCAGTACTACACAGAGTGTTCTTAGGAAGTGCACGCCATGTATTATGAAAATTTCAAGAAACGTGGACCTCCTCCGTCGCACCTCCGGTGAGGCCCCATTCATCGATCCGACCATCTGATTGCCACAAAACTCTAGAAACCAGGTCTCCCCAACGTCCTAAGGTTGTTTCTATTGTTTTCGATCCCCCGATCGACCCCGAAAATATGTTTTGATCTTCCCCCATGAAGAACGCTCGAAGAATAATCTCTTCCATTCTGAGTGGATTCATTGTCCGTCATGGCTGTCGCACCTCCGTATGGTCATTGAGATATTGGGTATCTAGTTTGGGATCGTTGCATCACAAAACCGACGCACACTGATATGTTTTCCATCACCCTATGAAAAATGTGAAGAACACACGAGATGAAAAGGTGAAGGAAAAAACCCATAGAACAGATTTGAGGAACAAACCTCCGCTGTCATTTGTCACGTCATTGATCCTCCCCTGTTAATAGACTTAAACGTAGCATAACTCAACAAAAATAATCAATGTTGATTAATTCCACATAATCATCCCAATAAAGATCCCTCCCGCAAGAATATACGAATCTGTGGATCAACATGTTCGTGGTTGATCCGCATTCATTGTTTAAATTTAAAAATGTGGGAAGAGGAATAAAATTACAACCCCTATCTTTAAGAAAGGATCTATCATTGACAAAAGGGCCACGCTGTCGTCATCGTCGATATCATTCAAATTCTTTAGAATAGTGAATCTCAACTTCGATCCATCGTCATTCGTCGCTGAGAGTTTTCTCCAACGCTCCATGGATTCTCCAGAGATTTCTCTCAATCGTCTCCCATGAGAAATATTTGATTATCCAAATAAAAAGGGAAACGTATTTTACATCCCAATACGCTAAGGAATTAATGATTCATATTTTCTATTTCTGTTTCATTATGACACATCATTAATTAAAGAAATTGCTTCCCCATCGCCGGGCTGCGGTGGACGTTTACATAAAAGAAATAAAATAAACTTTTGAATTTATTTTATTTTATTTTTCTTAAAATGTCAGAAAATTAACTTTTTCCCTCGACTCACGCTGGCCGAGGATAAGATTTTTCTTTGATAAATTCGCCATCCTGGACACAACGGTGCACTCACATATTTAATCCGGGCATCCGTTTGGAAACTGCCACAGCCGTGCTCAACTGTTGACTCACATAACTTAAAAAAAATCAAACCTCCATTCCGGGCACAATAGGCCTCGGAATGATGTTCCGTTTTCACTCCCAGGCTCGAAATAATTCCATATAATACTTAAAAATAATCCACGGAAAATCTGAGACATTAAATTCTCCCCACCGTGGGGCTTTATGTCTCGAAAATCCCAAAAAAGGCTACTAAAAAATATGTTGGTGCTGGGCACTAATTTGGGCCTCCCTCTCCCACGTGCTCTTTTGAAAATTCTCATGCTACCACCGGACACGCACCAAGGGAATCATTCACCTAGGAAGTATCCTCTCCTACCGATCCTCGATCTCCACTGGGTACTCAGCAAAGTCACTCCATCCTCAATGTCCATCTCGCCCCAGTCGATGACGTGCGATGGGTCATCCATGTACCTCCTCGGCTGTGACACGTGGAAGACATCATGTACCAGATGAAACTATGGCAGCAGAGCTAGGCGGTACACAACCTCACCAACTCTGCCCTGTCTCTGGAAAGGTTTGATGAAACTTGGAGATAGCTTACCGCCTCGGCCAATACTTTGTAACCCTCGTCGAGGTGAGTCTCGAAGAGAGACATGGTCTCTCTCTTCAAACTACAGAGTTCTTCTTCGTCTATCAGCTTAAGAATTCTTCCGGCTTTGTTCAGTCTTCATCCACACCAGGATGACCTGCAACTTCTCTGTGGTAGCTCGCACCAACTCTGGACCCCTGAGTGATGACTCTCCGGGGTCAGTCTAGCAAAGCGGTGACATGCATGGTCTCACATACAAGGCCACGAATGGTGCCATACCAATGGTGGAGTGGATTCTATTGTTGTACGCAAACTCAACCAGTGGTAGGTGGTCCTCCCAAATACAACCATAGTTCATGACACAGGCTCACAACTTATCTTCGAGAAACTGAACGGTCCTCTCCGTCTGACCATATCTCTGGGGATGAAATGATGTGCTGAAGCGTAGATGAGTCCCAAAAACCTCCTGCAATCCCTTCCACAGTCGGGATGTGAAACGTGCATCTCAGTCTGAGACTATTGTCAAGGGGACTCCCAGAATCCAAACTATCTCCTGTATGTAGAGGTGTCCCAATCTCTCTACGGAACTCTGCTCCCTGATAGCTAAGAAGTGGGACGACTTGGTGAGTCGGTCAACGATCACCCAAATTGAATCAATCCACTTGGAAATATATGGTAATCATGTCATGAAGTCCATCGATATTCCATCCCACTTCCACATTGGAACTTCCAGGGGTGATCTAATCCTGCTCGAACTTGGTGCTTGGCCTTCACATGCTATCATGTAAGTCATCGAGAAACGAACTATGCTACTGCCTTCTTCATTCCTTACCACCATAACAATCGTCGGAGATCCTGGATCATTGTTTCTTCACTAGGATGTACCACCAAGGGGGGTGTATGAAACTCCCTTAGGACCTCATCCTATAATGCCACTGGTACAACAATGCATCCTCTAAAAATAAGTATGTTCTCCCCACCTTGTGAATATCCATTAGTAGCATGTCTGGTGGATAACTGAGCACATAAAGCCACATAGTTGACATCTCCTAGTTGTGCCTCCCTAACCCAGTATAAGAGTGGAAGGGCGAAAACCATCGATTTTAGGTAGGCTTCATATTCTCTGTCCATGAAGGACAATTGCAACATGGGTAACTTATTTGTCGCCTCACTCAATAGATGTGAGCTCGACCATCTTGTTAGAGCATCCACCACCTTGTTCCCCATCCTAAGAGTATAGATGATCTCAAAATCATAGTCCTGGAGGATCTCTAGCCAAATCATCTATCTCAGAATCAGATCTCTCTACGAAAATATGTACCTGAGGCACTTGTGGTCAGAGTAGATGATAAACCGCTCGCCCATAATGTATTGTCACCACATCTTCATTGCGAAAACTACTGTAGCCAATTCAAGATCATGGTTCGCATAGTTCTGCTCATTTGGCCTAAGCTAGCATGAACCATAATCAATCACTACCTGCCACTGGATTAGGACACAGCCAATCCAGGTCCCTGATGCATCGCAAAAAACTATGTACTCGACACCCTCCACCATCATTCTCAAGACTGGGGCACTTGTCAAACTATGTCTCAATTACTCGATATCCTGTTGTCACTTCTCCGTCCATACTAAGGGTTTCCCCTTCATGGCCAAGGCTATCATCGGTGCTGAAATTCAGGAGAAATCAAGAATTAATCTCCGATAATATCCTGCCAATCCAAGGAAGCTCCTCACCTCCGTCACGCTCTGAGGTGGCTCCCATGCTAACACAACTTCCACAACTACTCCATCTGCTGAGATGACATGTCCCCAAAAGTGGACCTTATGAATCCTGAACTGGAACATTGAGAGATTCCCATGAAGGTGGTGCTCCCGAAGTACGTCTAGGACCATCCGCATGTGTCTCGCGTGCTCCTCCTCTGAAGCCCAGTACACAAGGATGTCGTCGATGAAGATGACTACGAACCGGTCCAAGTACGGCTATAAGATCTGGTTCATCAGTTCCATAAACACTACATGGTTGTTCGTCATGCCGAAAGGAATCACCATGTACTCATAGTGATCATAGCGGCATTTGAAATCCGTCTTCTATATATCCTCATCATACACTTGTAGCTAGTGATAGCCTGATCGAAGGTCAACCTTCCTGAACCACTGTTCCCCTATTAGATGATCAAAGAGGTCATTGATCCTTGGAAGTGGATACTTTTTCTTCACCGTCACCTGGTTAAGGTGCCGGTAATCCACGCACAACCTCAGACTCTCGTTTTCCTTCTTGGAAAACAAGACTGGGGATGACCAAGGTGAAACACTGGGTCTCACAAAACCCTTTGTCTTAAATTCCTCCAACTGCACCCTCAGCTTGCAAAGCACTACGGGAGACATCCAATACACTGATGAGGAAATCAGTGCCTTCTCGGGGTGTAAGTCGATGCAGAAGTCGATTTCTCGATGGGAAGGTAACCCTGTAACATATTCGGGAATGATGTCCTCATACTCTACCACTACTATTGGGAACTGGGAGCTCACAACATCCACTACTCTGAGGGAATGGCTAGCCAACTCATGGTTGATTGGCTACACCCTCCTATACATAAACTCATTCTGCACTCCTTGGGTTTCTTTTTCTCTGACAATGGAAAACCTCATTCCATCACTTTAGACACACCACACTCTTAGCCTAAAACAGTCAATCTCGGCATGTACCGATGTTAACCAATACATACTGAGAATGACTTCGTAAGGCCTCGATGCTACCACCAAAAGGTACTAATAGAAACTCTAACCTCCAAGGGTAAGATCACACTGTATGCAAAGGTGTTTGATCGTTGAGTCTAATCCCGTAGGTGTCCCCAAGTGTAAGGATCAAGTCAATGGTTCTACCGGAATCTCGAGGTTTTGTACAGGACATTTGTCTACGAAGGAATTACTGGAACCTGTGTCTATAAGTATGGAAGGTAAGGTAGATAAGATACATATCGTACATTGAATCATCACTAGATTCCCTGGGTCATACGCCTCGACCACATGCAGCTGTCCCAATCCATGTCTCCCATCTCCCTGAGCTAGGTGCGGACCTCCTGGGGGTGGTGGTGTAAGTAAGTCGAAGTTTCTGCCACCACCCGCAGCTCTCCCTACTCTTTTTCCACATTCACTGCCTAGAGGGTCTGTCTGCTCTACTCTCTGCTTCTGACTCGGTGGTCTATCCACCGCTTCACTATCAGTAGCTTGACGGGTCGGTAAATCTCTATCGAGATGTTCCCTACAGTCACATGAGTATCATCGTTCTCCCTAGGATGACTGGATCCAGCCTGAGAGCCCTGGACTGTTCATCCTCTGTCCTGGGTCCTCCTATGACGTCTCCTGCATCCAGATCTTTCTCTCTAACACTGGCTCCCAGATGCTGGTGTCTCCAAACCGGTCTGCCTACTGCTGACTGCCATCGGCTTTCTCTACTCTACCAATAATCTCTTGATCACCAAGGCATGCTCAAGCACTCCATCATAAGTCAATATGCATTGAGACACGACACTAGCTCGGATGTCATTCCATAGACCTCCCTTGAAGGTCCGAGATCTGAATTACTGATCCCTGACCATATACATCGAGTACTGGGTAAGGTTGGTGAACCTCCTTGAATAGTCAGCCACTGTCATACTACTTTTTTGGAGTTGGAGAAGATCCAAGATGCATACTTTTCTCAGCGTAACCAGAGATAACTCCTCCCAAAAGAGTCGCTCAAACTCCGTCCATGAAAGAGTCTCTTCATCGTGAGTCTGTGTGGTCAGACTCCACCATCGTCCCACTGAATTCTGAAGAAGGCTCACTCCTAGGATCACCATCTAGTCTACTTGTGTCCTCACTAGATAGAAAACTCTGGTCACCGGCTCAAGCCAGTCCTCAGCCACCTGAGGATCAGGCTCGCCTCAGAAACAGAGGGGTATCTATCTATGGAACTCATGGAGTGTGCTAAGCCTGCGCTCCTCATTGGTCGGTACCGCAGGTACCACAGGCTACTCCAATGGTGGAGGTATAGTAGGTGCACCACCTGGTGGAAACGCTAGGGGAACTGGTCCCTTTATTGAAGCCTCATCACTGAGGTATTCATCCTCGTGATCGTGCTTCTGAATCCTAGAGGGTATGTGTCGCGGAGGCATCCTGTAATGAAACATGATGTAGCATGGTCAATAAGTATATTTGGATAGCTTACACAAAGGATATGAAAAAACACAACCCATTAATATATGATGCATTTACCATTCTATTATTCCCCCACAACCAGTTTTTTTATGTATCGAGTCAAAAAAAAGATTATCAGAGTCCTGGTGTATGGATACGTTGGCCGCCGCACCAACACTAGAGTCTCTGGCTAGAAATCCGAACTCGGAACACTTAACATCGTTTCCCCAAACTAATCTTAGAGACTCTTGGTCATAGGGTTGAACCGACCACCTCTGATACCACTCTATCATGACCCATCCCACTGTGGTCTGTGCCGCGACTCCGCAAGCCTGCCTCCAATAGGCCAGGGGATGGTGACTAGCACCGAGTAGCCATTTTACTAACATGGGAGGCATTGCCTAAGTACCTGTACACACGCAAACATCTCCAAGCCCTCTAATTATAAAATGTAAAAACACTAAGAAACAAAATGCATGAAAATGACTAAACACAACAAAAGGAGTGATATAGAAAGTAAAGTACTGAATGTAAATTGGGCTAGAATACAAGCCCCTAAAAAGAAAACAAGAGTCTGAAAACTGCAATGTCCACCCTGTAAATGAAAAAGGTGATGGGACTGCTGCTCAATGTCGTAGTAATTCCTTGGCCTATAGGATACTCAGAAAGCTCGGTCTTGTCCTGGTCCACCCTGGACTCTGTCAAAAGGATGATCATCGGCACAAGACATGACATGTTCATGAAAATTCCATGCCGAGGGAGAGTATAACAATACTCAGTAGAGGACCCCAAAACCCACAGAGCTGTACAAAAAGATATGGTTCAATCATATATTCATATTGCACAAAACCGATATACTAAAAAAACACAACTGTTGTCTAGAGAAAAGTCTCACATCGGATACCCCCACTAAGGGTTTAGTTAGAATATTCCACGAAGCAGTCGTTCTGGGAGACCGCACTCCACGAGTCTTATAGCTCTGATGACGTCTGTCCGATACATTATATTTGTCGGGAAACGTCACGAGAGGGAGTTACACTCATTACGAGAGACATACTCTTGAGTGAGAAAGATCACAATACACAGATGAGGTTCACTTCCAGGGCCATGGTGGATAGAGCAAATGATCTAGAATTCACCTGCTATGTAGTGGATCGACGCCCAGTGGAGTTGGTTACGTCGATGCCAAACTCTACCTAGGGTCAAGAATGGATAGAGGATCTCAATCTGGGCCTCTCAGATGGATGCCTGACTCTATCATAGAATTTCCTGCTGAAGGGATCATACTCCTGTTGAAGGAAATGGTGCTTGACATTAAGGGGAACGAGAAGAAGGGGCACTAACCCAAACTAAAGATGTACATGTTACAGTGAACAAGATGACCATTTAATTTTCCAAAAAGTACACAGCGTGTAGAAAACGGACAAGCCTTGTTGTCTGACCCCAGGTACTGGCCGTGTACAACGGAATGTGTCGTAAGGCTGATCATGTATAAAATTGAGTACACGACGTGTAGTATGATGTGTATGCCGTTTCCGAGTGATTGAGGTTGGCTCTGTGTATGCTGGCCATGTGCACGTACACGGTCATCGACCCGTGTACTCCAACCCATGTAATCGGTACACGAGGTGACCCACATTACTCGCCTCGCATGTCCATGTGATAGAGTACACGGTTGTGTACTCCATCATATGTCCCTGTACCCCCTGGATACAGGCTGAGTCCCATGTAGCCACCTCTGCAATGTTTTACACGCCATGTTCTGAAGCTGTGTAGATCATCTCGTGTCTGTGTACATCCCAAAATACACGTCGAGCGTTAGGGAAAGTCTAACACATCATGTGACCTTGGTCACACACCATGTGATTCTTCTCTGGCACCCAAAAGCCTAGCCGCTACCCCCAGTACTACATGGCGTGTTCTTAGGATGTACACATTGTGTATTCTGAAAATTTCCGGAAACATGGACCTCCGTCGTTGCTCCTTCGGTGATGCCCCATTTGTCGACTAGGCTGTCTGATTGCTACGAAACTCTGTAATCCAAGTTGCCCTGACGTCCCAAGGTCGTTTCTGTTGTTTTCCATCCCCCGATCGGCTCGAAAAACAAGTTTTTATCTTCCCATGTGAAGAACGCTTGAAGAACAGTCTCTTCCATTTATAGCAGATTCATCATCCGTCATGTCCGTCGCACCTCCATAGGGTTGTTGTGATCTCTGGTCTCCAGTTTGGGATCATTGCATCGCAAAACGGATGCACAATGATATTTTTTTTATCAACCTGTGAAGAACGTAAAGAACACGCGAGAAGAAAAGGGGAACGAAAAACCCATAGAACAGATTTCAGGAACAAACCTCTGTCTTCGTTCATCACGGAGTTGATTCGCTCCCATTAATAGGCTTAAAACGAGAAGAAATAAACAACAATAATTAACATGGATTAATTCCCCATAATCAACCCAAATAAAATCCCTCCCACAGGAACATACAAATATACATATCAACATGTTTGTGGTTGATCCGCATTCATCGTTTAAATTTAAAAACGGGGGAAAAGGAATAAAATAACAACCCCTACCTTTAAGAAAGGATCGATCATTGATGAAAGGGTCACACTGCCATCATTGTTGAGATCCTTAAACTTTGTTGGTACAGCGAATCGCAGCATTGATCCATCGTCGTTAGTCGCAGAGAGTTTGCTCCAACGCTCCACAGATTATCTAGATATTTCTCTCAATCTTCACCTACAAGCAATATTCGATTATCCAAATAAAAAGAGAAAGGTATTTGACATCACAATACTTTGTTGCATTAATTAGTCGGCATTGCTATTTATGTGTCATTATGACACATCATTAATTAAAGAAATAGCTACCCCATCACCGCACTGCAGCGGATGTTTCCGTAAATTAAATAAAATAAACATGTGAATTTAATTTATTTTATTTTACTTAAAACGTCCGAAAATTGAATTTTTCCATCGACTCGCGCCGGTTGCGGTTAGGATCATTCATAGGTAAAGTCATTTCCCAGATGCAATGGTGCCCTCAGATTTTTAATCCAGGAAACTATTTGGAAACTTCCACAGCCGCGCAAAAGTGCCGACTCACTTAACATAAAAAAATTCAAACCACCATTCTGGGCCCATTGGGCCTCAGAATGATGTGCCTTTTTCACACCGGGTCTCCAAATAATTCTATATAATATTTAA
Source organism: Viscum album (assembly GCA_963277665.1). NCBI lineage: Eukaryota > Viridiplantae > Streptophyta > Magnoliopsida > Santalales > Viscaceae > Viscum > Viscum album. The sequence goes on from OY728128.1 coordinate 477,933,966, forward strand.
AAATAATACACTGAAAATCTGATACATTATAGATTGAAAGATAAATTGCATAGTGGAATGAAAACACAACATCCCTTGTGACAAATGTGGGGGTATAAGATTCATGGAATCAACCTAAGGGGGACTCAAGGATACATTAAATATGGAAGAGAGGGTAATGAGGAAATGTTTTACTGAAGTAATTTGAATAATATCCCTATTGTAGAAGAAGAGGGTAATATTTTGCTCAACACTCAGCCTATAGTTGAATGTTTCAAGTTCAAGTAACATGGGAAATATGAAATCCAATTCACTATGAAAAATGTTTCCAGAATAAACAACGAATAAAAACCTATATGATAGATATGAAGGGATTATACTATTACTACGGATGAGTTGGATCCCAAAACAATTATGTGGTGATAAGTATGGTAGTTATTATTTTTAAAATATAAAAAAATATCACTTAATTATATTTCTATATATTATTTCATATATTTCATGTTTAGAAAACCTATTCAAAAAACACCTATAAATATGAAGTTTCAGTTATCTATGAGAACAAAAAATGGGGAAGTTATTTCATATTTAATATATAATTATTCACTGGTCAATGTTTCTGGATTGAACCTCTTAGAAAATATTATCTCACTTCCTTTGGTAGAGTTTGATGCTATAATGGGCATTGATTAGCTATCTTTACATAAATCCAACATCTACTATCAGAAATTCGAGATCGCACTTCACTTCCAAAGGAATCCATTAAATTATTAAAATTTTAAATATGATGTTGAATTATGTTTAGAATTATGTTATAAACTATGGATATTATTTACTTTTGATAAAGAATATCATTCTCAAATGATTATGAAAAAATAAAATTTCATGCTCAAAGACTAGCACATTGTGAGGGACTACACTGATGTATTAACAAAAGAATCGATTGATCTTCGTCCTGACTCAGAAGATGATTTATCAATCAATCATATACATGTATATCTACATATATCAATGAAACATTATTTAATATATTCCATTTAGTTGGAGGGACTGAATAAATACTTACACATGAAAATATACAAGGGTTTCATATGATCGAGAGATTATCCCTTGGGTGTGTTGATCCTCTTCACCAAAAAAGGATATATCATTATTCATGTGCATTAATTATATTGAGCTCAACAAAATCATGATAAATAAAAATATTTCCCTTTTAGGGATAAAGTACTAGTTTGATAATCTATCCAGGGATAATTATTTGTCTATGCTGGACCTTCTGTAAGGATATCTCTAAATAAAGGGGAGGAATGAATATATTCACAAGGATACCTTTAGAAAAGTGTATTCATACTATGAGAACATTTTTATTCCATTGAAACACTCTAATAATCAATAAATATTCATAGAAAAGATATATTATTCAAAGAATACATGAAAAAATTTTTGTTCATAATTATAGATGAAATTATGATATACCCCAAGAGCAAGGAGGAAAACTAGGAGAATATCAATACTATGGTAATTAAATATTTAAGGGAAAAACATTATGAAATGTATAGTAACTATGAGTTATAAATGGTGTATGTAACATTATTGGGGAATTTTATTATTATAAAATGAATATTTGTATACCCTTCAAAGACATAGGAAATTGATGTGTGGCACATCTGAAAAACTATAATGGAGATCTATATTTTCTTTTATATTATTTGGTATTACATATGATTTTTGATGAACCAATCATGGAATAAGTACCCACTAACCAAGATGACTTGGATGGGTTTAAGGATTTTCTGAACTACTGAATATGAGGAATTATTTAAATATTTTAAAAACTATCCTATCACTTCACTTGTATATACACAACTGATATATGGAGAACTCTTTGGAGTACACTATAATGCATCATCAATTGTATATGGTAGTTTACTGATGAAAATTAATAATTTGATAGCCTAATCCTCAAGGAATCTTAAGGTTCATGTAAAAACTACCCACACATGATCTAGAGTTGACGATAGTGATCTTTCCATTGAAAATATAGGGATACCTGTGTGAAATATTTTGATCAAAATAGATTCAAATAAATATTAACCTAAAATGAGATTAATATGTCCTATTAAAGATTTTTGGGCTCATTGAAGATTATGACTACTTAATCTTGAACCATCCTAGTATGGAAAATAATGTGTTGATTAAACTAAGAAGAAAAGATCATATAACATTATCAATGTTTATAATTGAGAAGGCCCCAAAATTCTTAAACATTCAAAGGATGTAAATGGGAATCATTAATGAAGTAACATCATATCTCCTTTTACAAATTATTTATCAATCATCCCATATAAAGAAAATAAAGGATTCTCAAGGAAATGTTTCGGAAATTCAGAAAAAGATAGAAGCTATAGGAAATGGGATATCCTTATTGATAAAAATTAATGACGAAGGAGTATTATGTGTTTTTTACACTACTATATGTACCCGTTAATACTGAGTTAATGAAATACCTTTTAAATGATGCATATAACATGAATTTATGTTACCACCAAGGGAGAAAAAATATATAGTGAGATCTCCAATATAACTATTAGTGTGGAAATATGAAGTAAGAGAAAATGGAATATACCTTAAAGTGAATAGAATTTCAGTAAGTGAAGGATTAATGAATAAAGAATAAGAGGATGATGCAAACCTTATCCATACTGAAAAGGATGTTGGAAAACATCATGTTGAACTTTCAAACCACAATTCTGAAGAAATATAGTGGAAATAATGATATATGGGTCGTCGTTTTTCTTATTAATAAACATCTCACATTATTTTGATTATATTGTATTTCTCATTAGACCATATTACAATGATATACATTAGAGAAGTTTTGAGGCTGCATGGAGTAATATTATGGATTATATCTGAATGTGATCCAATATTTAACTCTAGGTTATGAAAATATCAACATCATTGTAGAAACACTATGTTGAAATTTCATATGAACTATCATCCTAAAATTGATGGGTAATTTGATAAAGCTATTCAGAAAATGGAAGATAAGTTGAGAGCATGTTATATGGACTTTTAAGGGAGATTGAACTAATATATTACACTTTTCAAGTTCACTTACAAAAATTTCATGCACCCAAAATCCAAATGTCCAAATATGAATAAATTCATGGTAAAATGTTTATAACACGTGCATGTTGGTATGATGTCAGTGAAGTAACACTTGTCGGACCTAGAATGGTCAATGAAATTGTAGAAACGTTGAAATCCATTCAGCATCATATTAAATTAGCCCAAATTCGATAGAATTTCTATGCAGGTAACGATGAATGGGACACAGAGTTTTAGCTTGGTGAAAATGTATTCTTATTTATATATCCATGTATGAGGGTCGTGATATTTGGGAAGAAATGAAATCTATATCCCAGATACATAGGCCCTTTTAGAATCATGATTGTATTAGAGCTATTTCATATCAACTAGAACTTCCACCAACCAAGTCTCATGTAAATAATGTATTTCATATGTCACACCCGAGGAAGTGAATACCAAATCAATAACATGTTCCAAATTAAGGGGTTATATAGATTGAATATGACCCCTTTTTAGGGGGGTCTGTCGGTGATGATCTTGTCCCATATGGATAGCATTCTACGTAATAAGACTACTCACCTGGTTAAAGTACTATGGAGGAACCATAAATATGTAGATGCGACATGGGAACAAGAAGAAGAGATTAAAGAGAAATACCCTCACCTTTTTTCACCATTTTATGTAAAATGAAATTTTTCAGGTGAATGTTCATTAAGGGGGGTAAATTTAATGCCTCAAAAATTTATCAATGCAAATTACCTTTTCATAATTCTTTTATATATTATAAATCACAATAATCAAATGGAGAAACTAGTAAAATATTTTTCTCATAAATGAATAATTATATATTTTTTAGATAATTAACAGATAATAAATAAATGAATTATTGGGGAAAAATAAAAAATAATATAATTAGAATTAGATAATTTGGATATTTTCGATCCACTAGAATGGCTGCACTGGAAAAAAATGCATAAATAAAAAATATTTTTTAGAATAAAATATTTATTTTAGTGATGATTATATATATATCCTACGATTAAAATTTAAGTGACTGATGAATGTAATGAGAGGAATTTATAGGAATTAGTAAACCCGGATGACTGTTGGAAATCATACAATTAGAATCACGACCTCAAAGTCTGTATAGTAATAGAATTGTTAGGAAAAATAATCTAGTCATTATAAGGGTAAACTAACCTATAAAAGTAAATAATAAATTTAGGGTTCTTATAAATTATACTATCATATATTTATATCATGTAATATGTAAATAAATGTTTTAAAATTAATATCATAATTATTATTGATTTTTTGAAACATAAATGTTATTTACCAATTATATAATTAATGTAATGATTTAAAAGAAAAATTATTTTTATAGAATAGATTAATACATTAATATTTTATTCTATTAGAATTATTATTTAATTTTATTAGATCTTAAATAATGTTTCAAATTTCCATAAAATTGGTTATCATATTCAAATCAGTATTTTTTTATTGACCATTATTTTAATTAAAAATCAAATATACATGTTATAGAAAATTAGTTTCATAAAATGGACTCCATTTTTTAAATCTAAATTTTATAATGTGGTTAGGGTATCTTTTTTGTATATTTCTAATATATATTATTTTTTGGTGAATAAAAAATAAATTAATTTACAATAATTAATAAATACAATAAATCTCAAATCATTGATGATGAATGGCTGATGTAAGCACACATTTTTTCAAACTCCCATCAACAATTTTTAGTATTTCTTCATGGGAAACAACACTATTGATATTATTGGGTCAAAATAATAATCAAATGAATGAAATATTGCAAAACGTCCCTCTCCCCATATAAATACCACCCCTCACCACCACTTTTCAAAACACCACTTAAGACTTTAAGATTATATATATTCTAACAAATTACATTAAAAACATAATAACCACATATGAGTCCTATTGGTTTTAACAAAATACCAAACCCATTTTCTTTGAATAGGTTCTCAATAAGATGACATTCATGAGGTAAAATCTCCGTTCTTTCTCATTTAAATTATTTAGTTCTTCAACATTATACTCACCTCCCCATACAATAAAAAATGATAACTCTAGTATCATATATATATTGGATTTATATATTTTTAAATTTAACATCCATCCTGAAATCTCTCCTCTTCTTTATTTATTCTAAAATTTAAAACATTGTATGTGTTGTGTTGATCCACCATCTACATGGAGGGCAGGTTTTTTATTCTTACCACCTTCAAGGCTGGTCATAAAACCATTTTTATATCTCAAAAACGTTATATTATATGTATTATAAGACAATTCATGTTTTTTATGCAATATATAATTATAATAGTAATCTTATCTCTACTAGTTCATGATGATTATACAACCACAAAAAAAAATAATCATTATTTTCGTTGAAGTTTAATCTAATGAATCATTCTCATATTGAAAAATGATATATGGGACTATATGAATTGTGGAATTATATTAATACCATTTCATTCAACATAATGTGTTTTTCATCCATTTTACAGGACCTCCAATAATTATACTCAATGGATCCGTCCTTACAAAAAATGAAACAAATGCTCCTGAGGATACAAAATTAAACACTAAAACCCATAAAAATGGGTTTCAATGAACATAATAAAATTTCAATATATAAAATATATACGAAAAAGGTAAATATTTGAGAAAATAATTGATATAATTAGATTATCATGGTCATTAAGTTCCATTTTAGATCACATTTTAGCATATGGTATGTGATCTTTCCAGACCTCCTTATTACCTTTGGGTTACAATTTCTATCTCTTTTTCCCAAAGAAAATTATTTTTATTATTATATAATTATAGAATAATATCTATTTATTCATAAGAAATATGTATTTTAATCAATATATGTTTCTTTTATGGGTAATTACATGTTTTAAAATCATTCATCATCAATTCCTCTCGATAAGCATGCCTGAGTAAATGGATCTTCTCCATTTATTGTGCATTTTCATGTACACTACATAAATTGTTTTAAGCAACCAATGTTTTTATAAAATCAATAAATTTATTATAAAAACTATCTTTTTTCATTTGAGGTTTTATACAGATAATTAGTCCTTCTTCATCTTTATCGACTCTTTAATATTTTCCCTTAAACCAGATAAAAGTTTCTTAAACACTCATATTACTTGTTTTCACTTTAATTGGACTTAATTTATCAGGATATATATATATATATTACCTTATTAATATCCAATTAAATCTATTCCTTATGGGATTCTATAATGATACTCCCTTTGGTTATTCCTTATGAAATAATTACAATACCCAATTCATTCCAAGGGTAACCCTTAATTTTATTCCTTAGGGTTGATTCGTTATGTGGAATAAGGATAAATGATTATGTTATAACGGGTTCACATATGTCATGGTACAATGCATCGGATAATATATAGTCTCTTAATATGTCTTTTACAGGATTAAAAAGTAAACATACTACATTATGGGAAATTTTCCACCATGTGTTATCATCATCGTATTATCCATGACTCATGTTTATGCCATTTTATGTGCTAAGCCCACATTTATATGTTTCCAAGATCCTATGATTTCATGTCCTTTGTTGTATTCTTATATATGAAAATTAATGTCCCATTCCATTTTTGTTATCATGTTATTCCTTCTAACTCTTCATTTAGGATTCATTCCCATTACTATTCCATTATTGGGCTTTTTAGCTCACATCCTCTTTCCTTTTATTCTCCACCTTACCCTATGAAGATATATGAGTTAAAAGAAAGTTTGGAACTCATTATGATTTTTAATAAAGATATTTATTTATCTAGTCCTTTGTTTTTAGTTTTCATTACATAATATTTAAAAGAAACTAGAATATAAGATCCATGGTTTGTATTAGATGGTTAATTATTCTTAATTTCCTCTATTAATATGTGTAAAAGGATATGTTAATTATTGTCATGATCAACCAATGATCTCACAATTATCAATAGTTTCCACTTATTCATCAAAATGAGGAATGGATGGAAACCAATCAAAAAGGAATTCCAAAAATCACCCTCTAATTGGAGTTGATTATAGATGGATAAATTGCTCCAAAACCAATGACATTAGCCTCAGGGTTTAGAGAAGGAAGGAACCAAAAATGAACGAAATTAAAATTAACCACATGGAACCTCATAATTTGGTTCTCTTGGAATTACAAGACATGTAATTCAATTACACATCAGGAATTTATTTTTAATGGATAATGCAGAAAACAAACAGAGGATTTGGTGATTTTATCCAAACTAAAATATTACAGGGAATGTAGTTGTATTATGTTGGAAGGAAATTTGCAGAATACTTAGTTTCTACCAAAAATAGTAACATGTAAAATATATTACCTCCTCAAAGGACTTCAAAGACAAAATAAAACACTATGCATCTCTAGAAAAAGAGAGAGAACTCAAATGGGAATGTACCTAGAAAAAATAACATGATCATACAATTGGTAATGAAATATATGGTTATATTTAATTAATGGTGGATAGATAAATTTAAATTTTGATGGATAATATTTATAAATGAAAAAATATTTTAATAGTTTTTTTTGTGATTTTAATTTAAATGAATTTGTACAATGATACAATAATGGGTGTAGTGAATGTGGATAATGAATAAATAATTTTTCGACATTAAATACAGATGAATGAATAAAATAATTAATTTTATTAGGATGGTAAATTGAAAATAAATAATTCAATATGATTTTTTGATAATATGGGTAATTTAAAAAAAATTAAGATAGTAATTATTGGTTGTATGAGATTTCTTATATGTAGAGATGGTAGTACCTTTGAGTGAATGCTTGTTATGACTACATGGAAGTTGTTGGTGATTGTAGTGTTGGTTTTGTGTGAACTAATACATTGAGTCTTTGAGGATATATTATATTTATTTAATTTAATTTTTTCTTCTATTCTTCCTCTCAATTTGGATATCCTCACAAATTGTATTATAGATTAGGTTTTTACATGTTTTGATCAAAATATTGTTTAAAGAGGGCATGATTTATTGGTTACACCATTATCCCCACTCTCCATTCTATCTATAATATATACTTTGATGGGAAACCTTATGTGAAATCATATATTTTGAAATGTCTTATTGGTATATTATATAATATACATGCTGATTTGGTTACATTGTTGTAAAGATTTGACATGGTAGTGGACATTCACTGTAGGAAGATGGAATATGATTGATGACTTTCATATTAATGTTAACATTCTATAATATGGTTAGGATGTGTTATTCAAATTGGTTATATAATATAATAACATTATGGGTTTTTTTGGTATATGGTGGGGGATATTTTATTATTATGAGGATGGGGTTATGGTATCAGGTATATTATTCTGAGAAGTAAAATGGAGTTTGATGGAATGGATGTAGTTGGAGTAAAACCGCTATTAAATTTCCCATCTAGGTGTGGGAGGGAAAATAAGTTGGGATGTGGCTGTGAGGTACCATCATGATATATTTTTTTGTTATAATATTTATGATAGACCTGACCTAAAGACCCTTTAAAACTTGTACCGAAACTACATTCCATATATACCTAAAGGGAATTCTCAGTCCCCAAAGGATACAAGTAGCACCATTGTATCAAAATAATAGGGACTGCTTTTTCATAGACTTATGCATACTAACTGACATATATAAATACATATAAAGTGACATTAAATGAAAATAGTGAATATAAATATATAAAATTAATAATATATTTAGAATAATGAGAATCATACAACTGAAATGAATGAAAAAAACACCATGAGACAAGCCCATCATTAAATGATGACAAATGTAAAACCACTACTCTGACAGACACCATATGATTGATTGGGAAAATTTGCACCATCACAATGCAAGCTACCAAAACACAGGTGAAAGAAAACCTATCTTCCAATATTGGGTTCCTTTCCTTTCCCTACACTGAAATACCAAATAATTCCAACAAACCACCGAAGGGGTGTACAAGGTGTGAGATAACAGGCTCAGTAAGATCCCTCATGGGTATTCCATTAAATTTATCAGTAAAAAAATACAATAATGATCAAATTTAAATAAATAAATTCTTGATAAAAGGATTAATGTGTTTATATGAACATCATCATAAATATTTATGTCCCTCTTTATCCACATTTTAAATTAAACCACGTAAATCAGTTCCACAACATTACATATACATATATCAAGGAATATATATATAATAAAATTGATCAATGGATGAATCATATATCTTAAGAAATCCTTGGTTGTATCAAACAAAAAAAGTACAAGAGAAAATCCCTGGTAACATCACTCCATGGATCACACAATATAAGGATGGAGATGATGCCCATACTCCAAAAAAGACAACCAATCTACATCAAGCTTGTAAATATATGCATCAAATCTAGGAATTAGTGGAACCACCTAGAAAGTAATCCTCTCAATAATTTCTTTAAATACTTTAGAAAAACAATCATATGGAGTAGAGGGACACCCCATAACTGAACTATGAAATAATATCAATGGATGTGGAATATTATTTCATGTTCCACCCAAGTTCCCAAGGCTTCCCATATGGACTTCATTACAAACCAATTCATAAAAATCATTCTTCAATCCCCATTTCAAAAATAGATTCCACAATAACTTGAAAATGCCAATTAATTTACAAAAATAAAACGAAAAATATTCTTCTATCAAAAAAACATTTCGATACACAAAAATATCCATCATAAAAATTGATTTTAAAAAATAGTTCAGAAAAAATGAAATTTAATTAATCCATCATGGGATAGAGACAAAACCACCTAACTCAAACTCTAGTTGCACAAAATAGAAATGGAATCCACCGATAAGGAGGAAAAAAATCCAGAAAAAGAAGGAACTAAAATAAATATACACATCCAAGAATTTATTCCCTCTAAATAAAGGGTTAGATAAAAGGTAAAAACAACCAATAACACAAGAAATGTGTACGCTAAAACACAACAAACATTTGGGATATCCTCTGATGGAATTTCACACAACATGTCCTAGAAGAATCAAGAAGAATCATTATCTCATATGTAATGATCAAAAAATTGATAAAGAGATATAAATAATTGAGAAATAAGAAATGATTAATCAGCTAGAGAAACTCAAAACCACCATAACAATAATAACTGTCCAAATTAAAATATTCATATGGGTCATAGTTGTCAAATATCACTTGGGAAGAACACTGGGTTATGATAAAAAATGTTCCACAATGAATGGTTAATGAATAACTCATATGTTTCCCTAAAATTCCATCATAATGGGAATTTCTTATAATCTATTCTATTTACACATCATGTAATCCATGTGGTCCATATATGCTGAGAAGCCCATAACCTTTTAAAAAACCAATATTTAAACATTACACATCATTTAAACCATTCCAACATCATTTAATTTTTCATTTTTATTATTTAACTCATGATATGTGTCTGGGGAATAGTATACATCCTTACAAGGAATTTAAATTTCTAAAAGATAGTGAAAATTCCCATTTTTAGGAAAAAAACTATAATTTTACAAATAAGATCTCTAAACATGGGGATAACTCTGTCAGCCTATAAATTTGTTTTACCTGGACTCCATCAATTAAAAAATATATACATGCATATTCATTAGTTCATTTCTCCATGAAATGATTTTCATCCTCCATAGTACTAGGAGACATCCAAATAATGAGGAAAAAGAATAAAGGGAAGAGAGATACCTGAGAGACGGTAGTAGGATGCTACAAACACTCAACCATAATACTTTCCTTCCCATGGAAGTCATGTGCATGAATGATGTCCGATAAAGAGGTATGGACACCAAAATATCATCAAAGATTCAAGTTCCCAAATATCCTAAGAATATGATCAATGCATCCTTTACACTCTAACCAATGGAAATTACTTCCCCTAGGGGATATTCACAAGAGAGTTAACAATCTCTATTAACTATAGAAGGTTAGAATCCTCTGGATCTAACTCAATATCTTCCCATCATAGATCATGATAGTTATTAGGATGGTATTTCCTAAGGGGGAATATATCGAAAATATTATAAAGGAATATCCATTAAACCTTAAATATAATATTATTAGAAACATTCCTAATCCACTTAGTTAGTTCAAATAGTCCAACTTATATCGGAACCAAAATTCACTTTTTTACACGTCGACAGTTACCCAACAAAGAAGAAACATTCAAGAAAACCTGATAACAAAATGAAAAAATTAAAGGATAATAAAACTGATAGACATAAGATTTATTTGAACTCGGATATGTATTCCCATATGACTATTCTATGATCCACCAATATCCAAGACAATGGAATGAAGAAAATCCTCCATAACCTGAATAGCACACCCTGTCAAATCGGTTGTCTATAGAAGTTAAGTTTTACCTAACAAGAAATGAGTTCCCCCAAACTCATGGAGACTAATACATATCCATGAAGTAATAACTGGATACCAATTTGAAAAAATTGTATATGGAACCACCTATAACCTCATAATCTCCTACCGAAAAAACATACTGAGATATCCAACTTTGGTGGTGTCCCTAATCAGAATGAAATTATCCCACATTTTTAACCAATCATTATTCACCCAGAGAGAATTACTCCATCCAATATTTAATGGTAATCCTACAACAATGTCTGTGTATACCTTTTCCCTTTTCCAAACAATCACTAGAAGTCACTGAAGAAAACTAAATGTTTTGATATAATGTGTCTTTATCTCTTGGTATGTGTAACAATAGAAACCATAATCATTAATATCAAACAGCATACATAAACATCATAACTACGTTCTCATGTCATAATGCATCTTCATTGTTAAAGGATGATTGAATAGTGAAAATTTTGGAACTCAAAAAACTAATCTCCTCACTAATAATTGGATGGAAAAACTAATCCACAAAACTAAGTATACCATTTTAAGAGAGATACAAACAATTAATAGACTTTCCACCATATTGTGTTTCTCAAATTCATGTAAACATTTATTCCTACTATTGATCCTATATAATAGACTCATGGATATATTATCATAACTAATAACTGTCAAGAACCACACCTAAATCATCCACATGAGAATCCAGATGCAGCTAAGAAAAAATCCCCAATATGTTCCACTCTACCTTCGATTCCAAAATAGCCTAAAATGGAAGTTAATAAATATGAAAATACATAATAACACTCCCCTTCTCTAGGGTGTAGGTGATTTCAAAGTCAAACATCTATATATATTCCCTGAATGGTCTCTATATGATATTAGAGTCCTTTTGAGAAAATATATAACTCAAATTCATGTGGTTAGAGAAGGATGTGATCCTATCCAAAAACATACACTGAAACCAACATTTAAACACATGTATTACCAAAGAATGATTTAAATAATTATTCGGGTAATTATTCTCATGGTTTTGAATCTGGTGAGGTCTAGAATCTACCACATGATAATCATTCATAATAATGAAACCCAATGATGCACCAGATACATCATGAAAAACCATATACCTATTTCCAGGATCCTGTATGATAGAATAGGATCTAAAACCCGTAGAAAAATGTCTTGTATTTTATTGTGATTATGTCCTTTTTGCAAGACTTATTTTAAATGTCCTGATAGAACACATTTAATGGTGGTTTTTTGAAAACCCAATAAAAATATGGACTTTTAGCATCGTTTTATCCAAAAAAAACTAATGTAACCATTGTTCACAATGTCCCATATAATTTCTCAATGTTCATTTTTTCTAGTTGTTAATTGAGAACATAGTAAAGGATGACATTATTTTTCTAGTATGAGGTATGGCTTTTCTTAGATAAGACATAGAGAAATTCAAATTTTGATGGCCATAACATTTAATTTGAATGTTTTTTTAAGCATCCAAAGTAGTAAAAATGAATGTTGGGAAACTAAATACTACCTATAAAAAATTAAATACATTTTTTATTAAAAACCAATGTCAAAACCACTTTTGAAGTCTATAGTTACTAATACCCAAAGTTGATATTCATTTTCATGAACAAATATCAATCATCACTTGATCTGGTGCCCGAACCCATAAACAACAAGACCCAATGGGTGTTATCAATCCCCACAGGCTGGCACAAGTTCATAGTAATCATTATCAACACCAGGGAATGATTTTACCTAAATTCATAACCATAAAACAACCAACAACATATAGTAAGATGAATATGGAAATCAACAACCAAACAAGTCATTACATGGTTTCAAATTACATTCTACAATATTTTACAAAACCAATAGATGGATACAACATATGGGGACCAAAACCCATCCCAATACCACCACTAGGAAATGGTTTACCTCCCACAAGCCTTCTAAATAAGACCTTCCATGATGATCATAATCATCCTAAAACACTATCTCCAAAATCATTTCCTTTACCTATATCAAACATGACCAATTCTACTTACACCACATGGCGTATACAGGGTCTGAGCTGTTTCCCAGTAGGATTCCTCCCAAAAAATATTTCACCCTCTAAACATTAGATGACAAATATACATGCATGTTTCGTAACTGAAATATAGTGCTAAATTAATTTATTCAGAAGAAATTTTAAATGAAAACTCTATTACACTTTATGTAAACCCAATATCCACACCATATGATGGTGTTGAATGAAACATAGTCAAATATAACCATGTATGGGAGATTCCATATGTGTAATAGCTAGCGAATGGGACCCCAGAACCTTGTGTCTCAGTGTAAAGTTGTAACATCCCAGGTAAATAAAGAATATGAACTTTTTTATTTATTAATATTTTTGAATTAAATATTAATTTTACTTTAAATTTGATGCTATGTTTGATGGTGTACTTGATACGCAACAACTGGTTTCTTTGAGATATTAAGTTTCGCACAATGTTGAACAATACTGGAAAATAATAATATAACATTTTTATTTTAAATGGTAGTTAACTCATAGTCAATTTATTGGCGGGGATGAACAGAACTAACTACAATATGATTAAACATGTTTTTAAATGTTTTTACATTTATCTAATAAATGTTACAGGCTTAAATGTGAACAAATAATATTTTAAGCATAAATACTATAATATTCTTTAAAAGGTCGATTTAACACCTTTTGCTGGCGAACCATTTTTAAATAAAATTTTTGACACTTTTAAATGTTCTATTTGAAAAAATAATTTATTTATAATCAAGATTTCAATATTTACTTTGGATGAAATTTTGGAATTTTTTTGATAAGGATCATTTTTAATGAATAGTGAAAATACAACATTCTAATTCAAAGCCTCCTTTTAATCTAATTTATTTATATAGATAGATTATTATTTTTGTTTAACATAAAGTGTAATTAGATTATATTTTTACTTTTTAATTCAATGTTGGTCATTGAAAGTAATTTCACATTGAAATTTGACATAAACAAATGTCAATGTTTTGATAGTTATTATTTCTTAAAATCACATTTTTTGGTTTTGACAATAGAAATTAAATTTAAATTAATTAATGAAAAATATATGTTATAAATTTGGTAAAATAAAAATCATTTTTGAATTTATAATATCAAAATTATCTTTGGGTGAATTTTTGGTATTTTTCTGATAACATTCAATTTTTTATGAATAGTGAAAAACATTGTCGAGTCTTTAAAAAAATCAACCTTTTCATTTAAATGATATTTTACCACTTCTGTGAATAGTATTTTAAAAATATGACATTCATGGTTGTCATCAATAAGTAAAATTTTGTTCAATAGGATGAAAATAATTTTTGTTCAATAGTAACTTATCATTTTTATTTACCGTAGTTAAAGGCTAATAGGGAAATTCAAGGTTAAAATAATATTATAAAAAATATAAAATTACATTAACACATTTCCTAACCTTATTGGATGAGTCATGGACAACCAATAAATTCCATGGTTAGAACATTTTTCCTTGGAAATCCATTTGGGTAAGAAAATGATATTAAATGATAAAATAGACCTAAAAAGTCATGATGTTAATAGCATAAAAAATTGACATAAAGGAGTTTTTAAATCAATTATTAATTTAATAATGATAAACTAGTAATAAAAATATATGAATCCGCCAAAGGAAATATATGATGTTACAAATTTCATTAATGATCTAGTTTGTGTCTCTTGGCATTTTATAGTAAATATGTTAACCATATACTATAAATATAAAAGATGACATGGTGAAAGTTAAATAAGCAAACAAAGGGTTAAATAAAAAAGATAAGGATTAACAAAAATATCCAAAACATGTACAATTATTATTAGATGATTTTATTTCGACTTATATTCATCTTATCTTTGAATTTAATGAGTTGTTTACCTTTTGAAATTGAAAAATCATTTTATAATAAAATAATACTCTGACACATTCCTAAAGAGCACCTCCTCTCTCTTATAAAAGGACACCACCTATAAATCATTACACACACCACTAAATCCTCTTGTTTCATCCATACTCTACCGAAATAAGATCCCAACATCCCTATATTCCTTCCGAAAGCTTTACCATAGGCATAAGGCACTTCATAAAATCCTTTTGGTTCAAACCAAAGGGAGTTACCCCATTTAAAGGTAATGTTTTCCCTAAAATTCTCTTCTTTTATGTTACTTATTTAGTCCATGTGATATTATTATTCATTGTATACATAAAATAACCATTATCAACAATATACTAGGTGGTTTTTATGATAAGTATTATAACTACACTTACACACACCTTCGTTTAATGGGTAATTAACATACTGTTTCTGTGGACGGTGAATTACCACCTCACGAATCAATAATTGTTCAATTTTCCCCTATCACATCTCATGGTGGCCATTATTATGGAACTGTAATTATATATGATATTTATTGATTTTATTTAATCTCTATTATTCTTTAATTATATTTTATAACATAACATTATTCTTTTCATTTTGTATATAAACGATAATTTCATTTGAGGAAGTGTGGTCTACCGCCCCCTCAAAGTGATATGACTCATTTATACCATACATGGAACATATAAATGATGGTGTCAGTGAAATTATTTAACATATTTAGAAAATGAATTTATTCTATAATAATAATATACCTATGTTTTATTTGGTTTTCATTCATTTAAAAATGAAAAAATGAAATGAAATTAGCATTCATGCTTACAAATAGCGTAACGTCTCCATGAACGGTGAATTTAATTTTCTTATATCCAAATGATGTGGACAATTCCAAATAAATATATACTAGATATATATATATATATTTGGTATATATTATATCTAAATCATGAAAATAATTCTGAATTTAATGGAATTTTTACCACATGGACAATTTGTAATTATAACAAGTTCATTGTTGACTCAAGTTCTGATCATCACCAAAATTTCTGATATGAACTCAAATAATTATCTAATTGTTATATTAATTTAATAAGTGATATAAAAGGATTAATAAACTTGAAAAAGGTTATTAATTAATTATAAATTAACTTATGTTTAATATTCAAGAAAAATAAGGAACATGCGAGACAAGTCAAACTTGAGATAAGGGTTTTTCATCTAACTTTGTATACCCGTGAGATTCATGCCATATTTCCTACTACGTAATTTTGTGAATAGTATACACTACCCATGAATTTATTATTTTTTTAAATAATTTAATTTATCGTTACTTACATCTCTATTTTATGATCTTTCTTTCTTGGGGGTTATGTTTCGTAAGTTACCAAATCGGTAATGGAACCTTTCTCCCTCATATTTTACTCAAAGACTTATTTTTATGTTATGTGTTTCAATTTACATTTTTGTGTATTGGGATAAGTTCTTATATATCATTATTTATGTACATTTTATGTCCATGTGATGAGATTCCATTTTTTCTATCATCAACTCATTTTCTGAATTTCAATGCAATGACGTTAGGCTGTCAAATTTATGTAAGAGAACATTTTTACCAAATTTCAATTCATTGGGTTAAACTTCTACTTCTTGATTATGTCATGATATGAATATGTGTGAATGAATTTTTTTTATATACATAATATCCAATTATATTGGGTGTATTCTTATATTTTACACATAATTATGTCATTTATTTATCCTTAGTCTAAGGATACAATCTTTTTAAGGGACTTTGTCTCAATTTACAATCCATTTAGACTTATTTGTTGTTATAGACCCATTCAATTTTATATGGAGTATATGATACCCCTAGACCTATTATATAATGAATCTCTTTATTCTCATGACATAATAAGAATTTTTTAATGTTATTCTTCAATTATTTTTATTCAAGTATTTTCTCAAGTGGTAAGGGACTCTTTAACTAAAACATTGTATTAAATGATTTAAAGATTTGTTCTTCTAAATATTTCTCATTAATTTCCATCTCTTAAATATGTTTTTAAGGATTTATTTTTATGGACATTAATGTTTTAAAATTAAAAATCCTTTAAAAGCATCAATTTTTTATGGGAAACATTGATTCAAAAATCAATCTATTAAATGTTTTGAATGGTTTTGAAAATGTTTTGATAAAGAATTGATTATGTCAACATCATGAAATGGTATATTGTGATCAAAATGTGGAAATGTTATATTTACTTTATTCTAGTTTTATGCATTATGAATATGTTATGGATCTTTGGCATTGTTTACGTATATGGGTGGTTCCATTATAAAACTAGGGCGGGTGAGCCCGAGATAGCACTCCAATGTATTGGGTAACGTGAAGAAGGTAAACTTTAAGGTTTCTCCTAAGAGATTTAGGGAATAAACTGTGATGGGTATTCCAAACATAACTCTCTATGTAGCTGTGAAATATACAATGTAAGTATGATATATATGCCACAAGTTACCTTTATGATTTATGATTTTATTGTGTTGTTCAAAAATCTTATGATTTCATGAGGTATGTAAAGAGCTTATGTTTTCTATGTGTTGATGGACTAATGTATTCTTTTTTTATTTTATATCACTTTCTATGCTTTTCATGCTCATCCCATGTTTTTCAAATGGTTTCCATTGGACTTAATGATGAATAAGGTCAAAGATGGGGTCAAGGAAATGTCATGATATCCAAAACACAGAACTAGACATGTTAATTTTTTTAAGAGTTATTATTTTATGAAAAATGTCACGACATGTCCCCTGGGGCCCGTGCCTTGACTTCCCCGTTCCTACCTTCCGTAGGCCAAGGGCTAGCAACTATAACTGAATGTCATATTCCCTAAAAACCAAAAAGGCATTGCCTTTTTAACCTGTAAAAACATGCAAACAAGCACACATCAAGATATGAACACAAGTAAAACTGTATATTAAAAAGGGTCCGTAGAGTATGAAAATGGGGCCACAATACAAGCCCAACTTGAATGTACAAGAAAACTGAAAAGTTCCAGTAAACTGAACAACTCTTGTGAACTCCTGCCAAGCACCCTACTAGAAGGGTAGGTATATCACTCGAACGGTCACCTATGAAGTACGCTTCATCTAATATTCTCCCCCAAGATACATCTAGTCCTGGTACTCTCATCCTCAGTCAGCGTTGTCCATCATCTGCACCAAACACAATAAGGTGCGGACGTAGCCCTTGCTGGGGTGAGTATAACGATACTCAGTAGGGACCCCGATACTCTCTTTGGTCTCGCAAAACCGAAAAAGGATAACCGCAAAGCATGAAAACATCTGAAAACCATACATAGGTATATTCCCATACATATACATAAGTTTTCTAGTATACACTTCTCATTCATGAGGAAACTCAAGGCCCAAATCCATATCCAATGTATAATATTTCCACGTAGGAAAGAATACCATGAAGGTATCACCACAAAGGTAATTCCACACAAAAGAATATCACAAAGGCACCACCACAATTGTAATTACCATAGAGGTACGCCACACATAAGATTTCAATAGAGGTAAATATTCAGCTCACACCAGGAATAATTCTGGTACAGTAGTAGAGATGATAAGATGTAACTAATGAATCATCTTACTCTGTTAAGAGGCAAACCCACATTGGATCTTAAATCATCAGACCCACACAGGATCCTAGTATATCATCAAACCGATACAAGATCATTGTGAAGTAGACCCACAGAGGATCCTAGTATATAATCAAACCTAGATAGGATCCTAGTACATCATCAGACCCACACAGGATCCTAGTACAATATTAGACCCACCTAGGATCCTAGTACATTATCAGACCCACACATTATCCCCTTCTCATATTTTATCTAGCTACAGGGTTCCCTCACTAAGCTCACGTGATTCCTGGAAGATCCACTCCTCAAACCACATGTCGATACTCCAAATTCCATGATGCCCCATGAAGATGTATCCCAAAGAACCGACACATAAAAGGGGTCTCAACGCAATAGACGGTGCGTCAATCGGCCGCCGGTCTGTAAGTTATTGTCCTTTTAGTCCTAAGGGCCCGGTTGGATTCGTGTTTGATCCAACCCAGCTATACCCCAACTTTATCAAAAACCCAAGTGGGGTATACCAAAAGGACCATCATGATCCAAGAATTTCGGTTCTACAGATGGTTTATCATTTTGACACTATATGACTGAGATATGTTGAATACAAGACCCCTCAATAATAATAATAATAATATTGGTTGTTTCATGAACCCGAGCCACAAACCAGAATTTAATATTCAACATTAGACTTAAACTGGCCGTCTTAATGACAGGATCTTGTCACCACAGATGGTAAGTTAATCAAACGTCACAAGTAGGAGTTATGGAGGGTCGAAGATTTAATAATAATAATATAATATTTTTATTTGAGCATTTTGGGTACTCGATCCAAAAAACCCGAAAATACTTCCAATATTGGACTCATAATTTCCGTCTCAAAGTCAGGGTCATACTGTCGTTGAAGGTTCGTGAAACTGAGGTCGCACAGAAAAGTTACGGACGAATTATTGTTTTAAAACCAAAAATAATAATAGCATTATTTATAATATTATTCTTTTATTCTTTTTCCCTTATAACCCATCTAAATTTAGATTCACATATAGGTGTAGTGCCTCCTACTTATTCCAATGATTTACTTTTAAATTTCTTTATATTTTTAATTAATTTATTTTCCACTATTCCTCTCTCCAATTAACTCTTATTTCCCCACAATTCTCACTCACTGTTCCAAAAAGCAATCAAGCCCACGACTTCTCCTGCAACTCTAACCACAGGCTTCTTCCACACATCTAGAAGCATCGTACCACTGCCTATTGCACCTTGCGCTACACCCCAAAGACACGACAGAATTTCACCTACGCATTTCCCCTTCGTCCCACTGCATATTCATTCTAAACCCGAAAAATAAAATGATCGCATATTCGCGATCATCAGGTCGAGGGCTCCATGTCCATATGTCACGCTCAACATAATATTTTGTTTCCAGTGCCAATAAATATTAGGCCGCCTCCTTCCATGAGCCATTGAATTTTTGTTCCAATCCTGAAAAATTAAACGATTGCATAATTGTGATTCATTCGTCGAGGGCTTCGCATCCACACATCACGCTCGTCAAAACACTGTGTTTCCATTTCCAATAAATATTTGGCATTGCAGAATGCACGAAGAACGTGTGAAGAATAAAAAGAAAGAGGAGCATGGGTTATGTGTGAGATGATGTCCATGTTCGTTTGGCCATCATCATAGTGAATTTGGGATATGAATAATAAATAAAACAAATTCAAACCTATATAAAAACCCATACACTGATTTTTCTATTGGAGGTGGTGTGAGGAAGTTGAAAAAGTTGTTTAAGGGAATGTTGTAGTTCATCACTCCCACAAGATGCTTCCATTTTTGGCTTGGTTGTTGGTTCCACATTTTTCACCTCCCGTTGGTATCAGCTCTGTCCTCCAAGGGTTTTATGTCACTGTACATTGTCAGCACTTCGTTTCTTGGCAATGAAATACTGACACCTCTCCCCAAACTACTTATAAATTGGAGAGGGGGAGGGTGTGCAATGTTCGTCAAATTAATGGAGGCCCATTAATTAGGAACCTTCCTAATTCCCAAATGGTGCAGTTACATAGAAAGAAAGGTCAAGACATTAATTGTCTTGACACGTCATCAGTAGCATGTTTCCGCTTGTCCATTGGAGGAAAAGAAATAAAATTAAAATAAACTAAGTTATTTTTATTATTCTTTTAAAAGTATCAAAATCTAACTTTTTCTCTGAACCTACTGTGGTCGAAGTCAAGCCTCCTTTAAGTCAATCATAGCACTGCAAATTAAATGGTGCACTAAAATTTCAATTCCGAGCACTGTTTCAAAAGATTCAAAATGTTTCTCACGCGTTTACTGAACATACCTGAAAAAAGGTTCGGAAAATTAAGAGCAGTCACTCTCGCCTCATGTTGGTCGAGGTTAGGCTCTTCCTAAGTGAAAAATGCCCCAAAGAACCAAATGATACACTCTAATTTCCAATCCATGTTACCATTTAAAATTTGTGGATTTTACAATAAAATATTTTTCACTTAAATATTTTATTTACGACCAAACAATAAATTTCACTGGTGGCACGTGCCTGCCAATGTTAGTATCTTCATAAAGAAATCATACCCTCTCAAGTTCAGCGGTGGTCTCAGATTTTTAATCTGAGTTACAATTTTTGAGTTATATGTATTTAAGAAATAAAATAATTTATTTATTTATTTTATTTACGATTATGCCATTTTTGTGTTTTCACATAGGAGGCCCGGGTTGACTAAACTTAAGTCGCGCCTAGGGTAAACCCCCCATGATAAACACAATGGTGCCCTAGGATTTCTGGCCTAAGTAACCATTTATGAGTATTTCCACTTTTTTAGGAAAACTGCTTAAGCGCGCTAATTAAAACTCAACCAAAATTAGATGGATCATTCCTAGCACTCCAGGCCTCAAAATCACACGCTATTAGATTTCATGGTCTCGAAATAATTACATATAATTAAAAAACAATTTTTATGGAATTTTTGGGACATTATATTCTCCCCACCATAGGTCATTGCATCCTCGAAAGCCACAACAAAGGTAAAACAATCAAAAGAGGGTACTAAGCATGAATATGAGCCTATCGCTCCCATGTGCTCTCCTGGATGTTCTCGTGCTGCCTAAAAAAGTGTACCAGAGGTATCGACCAGCCACGAAGGACCTGCTACTTTCGATCCTGAATCTCTAATAGAACCTCTGTAAATGTCACCCGACCATCGAAGTCTAGCTCGCTGTGTTTGATGATGTGGGGTAGGTTGTGCACATATCTGTGGGGAAATAGATAGCCAGTATGCCACCTCACCCACTCTATAAAGAATCAAGAAATGTATGATGAAACTTTGAGATAACTTGCCACCTCAGACAAAACTCTATAATCCTCATCAATTTGAGACTCTTAGGAGGACATGGTATCTCTCCTCCAATCGGAAAAAGACCTTTTTTGGCTATGTGCACTCTTACTTTCTTACATGTGAGACATCATGATACAAACCCTGCCACTACTTCCTTCATCCCTGGCCATCAGTACTGACGTCAGAGATCCTATTAAATCTTCACCACACCAGGATGAACTGTTAGAGGGGACATATGGGACTCCCTCAACACCTCCTCCGGTTGCGCTACCGGTACCATAGTACATCTTCTGAAGAGGGTGACGTTATCACCACCTTTAGAAAATACATCAAGTGGCTGCCCTGAGGATATCTGAACACGTCATGCCTCACAATCAATGTCCCCAGGCTACACATCCCTGACTTGCTGAAGAAGTGGGGCGAGTGACTGTCAGAGACTAAAGATAAGCTTATGCATCTCAATCCACATAGGATATCCACAAAGCAGCTAGCTGCTCTGTCACCTCACTTTGCAACTACTGGACAAACCTCCTGCAGAGTGCATCTACTACCATTTTCCCCTTCAAGGAGTATAGATTATATCAAAGTCATAGTCCTGGAGTAACTCTAGCCACTCTGTTGGGAAATAAAAACTCAAAACTACTACTCTCGTGAGGGTAAGGCTGGAGGACTCAAGAATGATCGATTCCACTCTCCTATGCATGAGTTTATCCTGTGCTACTTGGGTTTCCTTTTTCACTGACTAAGTAAAACCTCATCCCAATTTTTTAGATAAACCACAACCTTTTCGCTTGATATTGTCAATCATGGTATGAATTGTGGATGTTCAGTCATACCCAAACTAATGTCATAAGGCCACGATGCTACCACGAAGAGGGTCAAAACAAAACTCTCACCTCAAGGGTCAGATCACACCATCGGTGTAAGTGTGATTATCATGTCTCATCCCAAAGATATCTCCATATGTGAGGGTCAAGTCAATGGTTTATCCAGAAACTCTAGGTCATGGAAATGATTTGTTGAAGGACGGAATGATTGGTACGTCTGTCTATTGATACGACAGCTAGTAGTAAACACAGACCATACCTCGAATCATTCCAAGATCCCTTGGGTCGCACTCCTTGACCGCATGCAGCTACTCTCTTCCCCTATCCTCCAGCTCCCTAAGCCTGGCGGGGACCACAATGGGGGTGGTTGTAACATGGTGAAATGTACACCACCTCATGCTACTCCCCTAGCTATGCTTCCACATTTGTAGCCCTGTAGATTCATCTCTTCCTAACACTTACTCTTCCCAATTTTTTTTTACATGACGAAGTATCTAATACTAGAGATAGTTTCTTTCTTTCCCACTAATAACATTCACTGGCTGCATCCGCTCAACCAAAGAATATTAAACTTCAAGGGTTCTCTCTAGAACCCTAACATAAGTAGGAATGCATAGAAAAAATAGTGCTAGCTCAGATGTTCCTAAATAAACCTCGCTCAAGGGTCCTAGCACTGAAGCACTGATTGTATCATATTCATCGAGTTTGAGGAATGATCGGTATATCCCGATGAATACTTAGGTACCGACATGTTGTCCTAACGAATCTGTAGAAGATCTGGAGAACTCTTAGACACCACCTCAAGCAAGTCCTCATCCGCCTTTTAGTCGGGCTCACCTTGGAACCTGAGAGGTATCTGATATTAAACCACGCATAAGGCAGTAAGCCTATATGTGTCCTCTACCGGTACCACCGTTTGTAAATGCTGACCGATGGGTAGTGATATAGCTGACACACTACTCGAAGGTACCATACTGGGAAATGGTCCAAGTACCAAAGCCTCATCACTATGCAAACCATCCTCTTGGTCACTCAATGTAAAAAACAAGTTGATTGGATCACCATCTGCTCTACTAGTGTCTCAACTAGGTGAAAAACTCTAGAAACCACCTCCATCCAGCCCTTAGCTACATGGAAATCTATCTCGCCTCTAAACATCGGAGGCCTCTACTGCTGAAACCTGTGTAACGTGCTCTGTCAGCATGCATTGTCTACCAATGCAGCTGGTGGTAAGTGATTCCCAACGGGTGGTGGTGCTGCTGGTACACCATCTGAAGGTGCCAACATAGTAAAAGGGCCATGCAACGGAGCCTCGCCACTCGGTGGGCCATCATCATGTACTCTATCCCAGGAATCCTATATGTCTATCTACTTAGTGACAGCCTGATAAGGAACACTTGCACCATAGTCATTAAGTTATACCTGGTTATTTGACCCAAAGAAATCAAAAGAAACTCTTCAAAAACCCATGCCATCAGTGCTTCCGTGTACTGAGTTCAAAATAATAACTCAGGGTCCTGGTGTATGGATACATCAACCGATTCACCAAAACTGGACTCCATGAACTGAAAACCACACTCATTACACTTAACACTCTTACTTCAGATAAAGAATCGATGTCTTAGTTATTTGGTAGAACCGACTCCTCTGATACCAATTTGTCACGAACCATCTCCCAAGACGATGCTGTGACGAACCCAAACCTTCCTTCAATAGGCCAGGGGCTGGCAACTAGCATCAAAGGGCATATTCCCTAAAAACCAGGAAGGCATTGACTTTTTAACCTATAAACACATGCAACCAAGAACACAAAAATATACGAACATAAGTAAATTGTATAATAATAATTGTGTGTACAGTAATAAAAAGGGGTCAGAATACAAAACCAACTGGAATGTGCAAGAAAACTAAAGAGTACAAGTAAACTGAACAGATCCTGTGAAATCCCACTAAGGACCCTACCAGATGGGTAGATACAGCTCTCGAACGGTCGTCTCAGTGGTACGCCTTGCCTAATATCCACCTCCGAGCTACATCTATTCCTGGTACTCTCGTCCTCAGTCAGTGTTTTATGTCATCAGCACCATACACAACATGGTGTGGGAGCAGCCCGTGTAGGGGTGAGTATAAAAATACCCAATAGGGACCCCAAGACCCTCGATGGTCTCAAAAAAACACACAAAGGATAACCAAAAAGCATGAAAACATCTGAAAAAAAAACATAGGTATATGACCATACATGTACCTAAGTTATAAAGTATAATGTCTCATTCATGATGAAACTCAAGGCCCAAATCCTTAGAAAAAGTACAACATTTATATGAAGGAAATAATTCCACGAAGGTAACACCTCAAAGGTAAGTACCTCAAAGGTAACACCACATAGAAGAATACAACAAAGGTATCACCATGACTGCAAGTTCCACAACGGTACGCCACACAGAAGATTACCACAAAGGTAAAGATTCATCTCACACAAGGTATAATTTAGGTACAATAGTAGATATGATTAGATGTAACTACTGAATCATCTTAATTTGTTAAGAGGTGGACCCACATAGGATCCTAAATCATTAGACCCACATAGGATCCTAGTACATCATCAGACCCACACAGGATCCTAGTACAGCAGACCCACATAGGATCATAGTACATCATCATACCCACACAAGATTCTAGTACATCATCAGACCAACACAGGATATTAATACTTCATTATACCAACACAGGATCCTAGTACATCATCACACCCACACATGATCCCTTTATCATATTTTATCTAGCTATAGGGTTCCCGCAGTAAGCTCGCATGATTCCAGGAGGATCCTATCCACATGCCATAGTTCGATACTAAAACATCAATGAAGTCCCATGAAGAAGTATCCCAATGGACCACCACATAAAAGGGGTCTCAACTCAATAGACGGTGTGTCAATCGGACACCCAGTCTGTAAGCTATTAGCCTTTTAGTCCCAAGGGCCCGATTGGATTTGGGTTTAATCCAACCCAGCTGTACTCCAACTTTATCAAAACCACAATTGGGGTGTATCAAAAGGACCGTATTCAACTAAGGATTTTGGTGCCATAGATAGTTCATCATTTCGACACCGTATGAGGAAGAAATTTTAAATACAAGATCCTGTAATAATAATAATAATATTATTGGGTGTTTCTTGAACCCGAGCCACGAACCAACAACATCTACCATCTTCTGATCATGTGGTGCTGGAGAACTCTCTTCAACACCTTCCCTGTGGTGCAGGGGAGCTTTTCGAGGAGGAATTTTTCAACAAAATGAAATAGTCACATCAGAAATACATCAATACATAAATACTAAAAAAATAATAGCAATATAAAATACCCAAAAAATCAAAAACACTAAGGCAACGCAATGAACAAACCATGTCACCCCTATCTAGTGTCCATATACAGTCTGAAGCCTGTATGTCCAACTAGGAGCCTAAGGAAAACAATCTTACCAACATCCCATGGAAACATTTGGTCCGTCATAATGTGTGTTGGCATGGCATGATACTTGATATTGGAACTCCAATCCGTAGTAGACCTACCTCCATCTATCCAGAATCTAACCAAATAGCATGAATTAAAGAGAATAACCTCACTTTGAAACCATTTTGTCACGAACCAAGTTGGGTCATCATCTGAGTCGACACCTGACCCTATCCACGACAAGGCCTGAAGGGCATTCCCAAACCCCACAGGATGAAACATGTGAAAATGTATCATTATCAACACTTGGGAATGATTTAACATAAATTTACAAACATAAAAAAGTGACAACATACAATAAAAAAAATAAAAAACCGCAACCAAATGAGCCTTTACAAGGTCTCAAATTCCATTATACTATATTATACAAAACTAAAAGAGTTCTCCAATCCCAGGGGACCAAAATTAATCCAAAGGCCACCACTAGGCAAGGGGTGTATCTCCCAAAAGAAATGTCCACATCAATATCCAATAAGATCTTTATCATTCCAATCCATCATCACCAAAATCATTACCTTTACCTATATAAAACATTACCATGTCTACTCACACCCCAAGGAGTAAGCAGGGTGTGATCTATTGTCTAGAAGGATTCAACTAAAAAAGGATTCCATGATCTAAATGATAGATGAAAAATATACTTTCATGTTTTATAACTAAATGAATGTGATAAATTAATTTATGGGAATCCAATTATAAACGAACCACTTTTACTAATGAAGTAAACCAAAAATCCAAATTGTTTGTCGACGGTGAGTGAATCAGAGTCATAGAGCACCCAATATTGGAGAGGCCCTCTGGGTAATTTCTATAAAATGGGAGCCTAGAACCTCATTGATTTTTGTAAATTTTTATGGGAACCACAAAAATCCAAATTATCATACAAAATACACTAGAGAGGAGAATCATTCAAAATTGCAGTGGTCTCTGTTCATCGTCAATGTTTAGTTAGTGTAATCATCATAAATATTTCTAAGTAAAAATAGGCTATAGAAAAATCTAAATCACTATCACTCAAGTCCTAGTCCTCCCTCATAGTTACCCATGATTCCCTTAGTTCTCAATAAATTTTACCAATACACAAGACACACCACATTTACACATGCATGTCCAACAAGGCTTTACACACACCAAAATCCCTAATTTTCAATCAAAAAACCTCATTCACAATTAAATGGACACCCAAAGCATTCCAAAATATATTTCTCCACCCATAAAAAATTCAATAAACATTTAATAAATTTAAAAATCATTTCAAATGCACACTTCAAGGCCCCACTTCAAAAAAACACCATCCTTACATGAAAATTACATTTTAAAATCAATTTCAGACACTAACACTTCAAAAAATATATTTTCAAAACATTTATAATTTATAAAAAATAATAACGAATCCAATAAATCTAAATAAATTCATCAAGAAACTTTTAAGCATGGAATCGCCTACTATATATGTTGGACACCAAAAAAACTAGTTCGAGATTCCTGTGCCACCATAACTCTATCATGAGAAAGGAATTTTGATCCCTAAATCAATAGATCAGACTATTAATATCATACAACAACCCAAAAATTGGAACCCTAGGTCTGGAGAAGATTAAATCCCCAAAAGGAAGATAGAAAACCCTATATTGTTGAAGGATACCAGGAGAGGTAATAATAACATGATTATTCATGGAAGATTTGCAGCAAAACAGGCATAAAAATTGTGCCCTAATGGAGGTGGAAGGAGTATGAGGAGGATCTAGGGAGAAAAATCATGCGATGGTTGAAAATGGGGGTGTTTTGGGGTTAAACACGAAAGGAGAGAGACTAAGGGAAAGTATTTAATCTGCCGGAACATCCTCATGGTTACTTCGTAAGGTTTGGGAAACCGTACAGACCATTCTATCTAAATTGAGAACCCCATACACTTACTGGGGCCATGGATCTAAGTTGTGTTGAAACCATGTGGTAGGTTATTTCTCCTATGGCATGGGTTTTCTGGGTGGGTACACGGTTACCACTAAATGTGTGCCAATAGTGCCTAGGGCTCTACCGAACCAAAAACATCCATTTTGTTACAAAATTTAAAAATAAAACCCTAGTGAAAATTATAGTCCAAAATAATATAGAAAAAAACTAAAAAATAGATAATGGATGTGACATTTATCATAGAAGCGTTTTAATGTGTGTATTGCATTTGGAAAATAAATGTTAAATATAGTCTTAATTTCATTTTTTCAAAATAAAATGTCATTAAAATTATTATCTTATTTTAGTTCATCTCTCACGATTCATTTTGACATGTAATAGAGATAAAATAGAATTATTTATCAAATTTTATAGTCATCTTAGGTTGGACTTCTCTAAGAGAAGTCTTAGAGAAGTCCAAATTTCGACTACCATATATAATGATCTTCATTTCTATTTGATCACTATGATTAGTAGCAACCAATAATGAAAAAAAAATAAAACATAGCAGACATTTGCGATGTAATGTTTTTGTAAATACCAATGGTAAAACAACTATTAACAATGGTTTTTAAAAAACCCGCATTAATAGTACATTTTTAACTTTTTCAGTGGGTTTTTGATAAAACAGAACATCAAAATTTGTTTTTACATTTGATATTTTTTCTTGTGAACCCGACATGAAAATTTTATTCATTGAACATTGAATATATGTTTTATAAAAAAACAATGTTAAAACCCCAATATTAGAAGGCTTTTAACGTTATGTAAATGTTAAAATTCAAATTCACAAGTTTAGTATTTCAATTTTTTCACAACTCATGTTTCAAATTTTAAAAATGAATATAAATTTAAATACAACTATGGTAAACATATTTTCATATACAATATATACATCACAATTATTTGTACATTTTATTTATTCCCATCATTTAATTTAATTATTATATTATTCTTACGTCACTAAAAATATAGATAATTTCTCTTATGATGTTGACGAAATCTTGCAATCAGGATACCAAGAAAAAGCATTTCCATTAGATTCAACAATTAATGTGATAAAATAATTATCATTCACAATTTTCGTTGAGATATAAATTGATTCCTAAAATGAATGAAAATAAAAACAAACATATTAATTTGAGTGAAATCACCAAAAGCATTGACAATGAGTTTAATCATAATGTCCTTTTTTTAATGTCATTTGGTGTCTACAATTTTCAATTCATGTTTCTTGTGTTTTCTTTGAAGTTATTATTATATATCAAAACATATATAGTTCAATATTCATACGGCCATAACATTTTAAACATAAATCTTTTTTAACTCCATGTATAGTGAAAATAATTTTTCTTACTTTAATGTTACATCATATGTATGATAAATAAAATAATAGCTTTTCAATACAAGGATATTAGGGTCTACTATCTTGGGAAAATTAAGATCACACTTAACATTTATCTTAAAAACATAAATATTTATTTAAATACTTATACATTGTCCTTATAAATCATGATTTCTCCTTTTTTTATATATTCACCAAAGTATATACGTCATAGAAAAAGGGGTGATCTACAAGCCTAGTAAGAGGATGAATAAGGGGAATGAATAAACATATCTAGATTGAGAATAATCAACAACAAAATTTTATTTTCATAGGATAATATTCAACATCATTAAGGAAATATTTTACTATATAATGGAAATTGGGAATGTAATAAAATGAGATAACATGTCTTAGTGGTAAAAATCCACATATAGTTTTTAAAAAATCTAGGGTCATGTTCATGTACAAAATATGTGTATTATCATAACTTCATCATTTTGAACAAATATAGATCAATATACAAGAATATTATTCTATATATCATGAGATACATCACATTCCCCGATGAATTGGATGGATATATAAGTATTGTTTGACCCATCACCTCATGACATTTACATAATCTTTCATACCACGTAAAATCTATATCAATCAAATTCATGACGTAATGAATGTAAAGTAATTGGTTTTATAAGGATTTAATATATCCTTATTTCATGAATAAATTTTTATTCAAAATGGAAAATAAAATATAACATATTTGGTAAAAGAATAATCATTTTTTTCCAAAGAATATGTTACTCAAGAGGAATCAAGATTTGTAATGGAATGAATAATTATTTTGGAAAATATTTCTAAATTCCATAAAACGATGTTAGAAATATGTATATTCCATAAAATAAAATTATAATAAGAATGAAATTATATTTAATTAGCTTTAGAGGAATATCCACACTAAATTTTCAGTGAATGATGGATAACCCAAATAAATGGAAATGGGTTTGAGAACCCCCGATCATTATGTCTGAATAGATTCCACACGTAATTATATGGATAATAAAATTATAAAAATTAATTATTTAATTCAAAAAATATTTTACATTTATTTTATTTATTATAATTATTTTCATTTATAGCCATTTTGACGATTCATATTGTTTAATTTCATCCATTTAATATAGTTTATTTTCATGGTTTCTGTCTCAATTTATTTGAGTACAACTATGGATATCCTAAAAAATTGGAATAATTATCCTAAAGTGAAATTACATGTTATTAATAAACTTACCTAAATTTAAAATAGTATCATATATTCTTTTGTTTTCTAGTATGTGGATGATTGATTTGATTAATCATTAATGGTAAATGATTAGTTTATTTGGGGTTTTTTCTAGCGATCATAAACTAGTTTCATTTTATTAAATATTATGTATATAAATTAAATAAAAAACATTAAAAAATGTTTTAACATACATATTAGAATCTGGATTAATCTTAATAGTTTTATGACGACCGTTTAAGGAAGAAAAGTAAAATGACATCTCATCGTCCACAAAAGTGGTGAACCAAAATATCAAACGCTATGTCTTAATTTTTAGAATAAATAGATGATATAAGAGTCTTGATGATGGGTATTACATTAACCAAATAAACATTTCATAAATATATTATGATGGAGTTATCATCCCTCTTTAGATAGGGAAGGTGAGGATAGTTTAAGAAAAGAAAAGAAATTAAAAGTGAAGGATTGAGGATGCTACCTCTTGAATGTCTTATCCTTGAGAACATACTTAAGGCACTTTAGTTTTTGTAATTTTTTGATACCATTAGCTCCTGTACTTGTGGAATATTATAATTAATTGAATTAGGAAGAATTTCAACAAGTTACAAGTCTTATAAGGTGTGAGGAAATGAGGTGGTTAGGGGTGGTATTAATAGGGGAGAAAGGTATCATTTGATTATTTTATTCATTTTTATTATTATTGGGGATAAAGAATATAAATAGTAATGGTTAATATGAATAAATAAATTAAATGTTTCATTATTGGTCTCAATAATGGGTTCTTATATCATACATAAATCAAACATGACTTATAAATTCATTTATTTAGATTATACTGAAAATTACTGTATTTCACTATTTACAAAAAATTCAACTATGATAGAAAAATTCATAAAATTACACAAAAAAATATCAACATTTTTACTTCAAAAATTATATCAATTCTAGGAAAATAATTTTCCAAATATAAGAAAATTTATTCCAAAATTAAATCATCGGTTATTCAAAAAATACCTATTTTAATATTATAATCTATTTTATAACTCTTTGAAAAATTAATTATGCCCCCATACAATTATTTTGAAATTATAATACATCATATTCAGAATTTATGAATCTATTTTATGAAAATATTTTTTTATTTTATAAAAGTATATTAATTAAAAAACTATAAAGAATCATTTAATTTTTTAAAAAATAGAAACACTAAATATATCAATTCTATAAATTTGATTTTTATATACCATGATAAAACTATATCATATTTTCATTTATAATATACCAAAATATTATATATTCATTCATTTTTGAGGTAACCATTTCTAATTTCATGTCAATATTAAAATGGTCGGGTTACTATTCTATTAGTATAGGTTCCTTAATTTCTATTAATACAACTTATATTATTCCACATCTATGAAAATATTTTTTATTGGGTTTTATAGATTCTTTATGTATATTAATACATGGTTATATAAATTTAATTTCCATTGATAAAATTTGCGATCGTTACATTTTCCCCATCTTAGGAAATTTCATCCTTGAAATTTAATTATAAAAACTAAAGTTAAATGTGGGGAGGGTATTTATCCTCCACTATATCCTATGGTTACCAAGTCTATTGATCATACTTATGGATCGACAAAATTATATTGAAGAGGTGAGTAGTCTTGATATGTATAACCCTATCTCTCCAGTCCAAAATATTTACCGGTCACTCCTCACAAGGGTGGTCATTTTCTATTCATTCGTACTATGAGTTCAGTACATATGATGGATATGGAATGTACTTCCTCTAGATAGATACATGGAACACATCATGAACATAATTCATGATTGGTATATGTCAAATAATATTATCAACTTCTCCCATGTGTTCAAGGATCAAATAGGGGCCAATCTACCATGGGCTATGCATGCCTTTCATTCCAAACCACATGAATCTCTTCCATGGTGATATTTGAAGGGGATTTTTTTCTCTAAAACCAAAATGAAAATCCCTTTGATGGATGTCATAATAACTCTATTTTCATCTCTATTTATGGTTAATGTTTTTTTGGTTGGGATGTAACTTCTCTTGTATCTGTTTTATGTGGTCATGTACCAGTAGCTTTCGTTTGGAGACTTCTCCCAATAGGTTGGAATTATACATCACTTACCACAAAGAGATTTATATAGACATGTAAAAATACTCCAGTGTAACTATTTTTTTATTATAAATCTACTAATGGGATATTTTGATCCCATCCTCCAATTAATTCCATTGATCTAGAACATATAATTTCATCGATCAACTGAATAGTCCTTTCAGATTGGTCATCAATTAGGGGGTGATATTCCATGATGAATTTCAATTTAGTGCTAAATTATTGTTGAAATATCCTCCATAATTTATATTTTAATCATGAATATTAATCATATATAACAGAATGTGGATCCCTATTAATCCTCACCACTTCCATCACATATATCATCACATGTTTTTCATGAAAAAAATATTCTTTAATATCAATGAAGTGGTCTGTCTTAGTGAGTTTTTAAATCAATTAATATTTTATTAAATGATAAAATAGTCCTAAAAATATAGTATTCTTTCAAATGAAATATATTATTTTAAAAATGTCATTAGTTATCCATTTTGTGTCTCCTGTAATTTTATAGTAAATATACTAACCATATAGTATGAATATTCATGAAGACATGGTGAAAGTTAATTAAGTTAACAAAGGGTTAAATAAAAATGATAAGGGTTACAAAAATATTCAAAAAATGTCCAATTTTTATTGGTTGAATTTATTTAGACTTATATTCAACTTATATAAGAACTTAATGATTTTTTGACCTTTTTAAACTGAAAATCATTTTATAATAAAATAATACTCTCAAACATTCTTAAAGAGCACCTCGTCCCGCTTATAAAAGGACACCACCTATAACCCATTACTCACACCTATAAAGCCTCTTGGCTAATACAACCTCAGCCCAAATAAGCTCCCAAAATCCCTCTATTCCTTCTTGAAGACTTACCATATGCATAAGAAAATTCAATAAATCCTTTTGGTTCAAACCAAAGGGAGTTACCCGATTTAAAGGTAATGTCTTCCCTCAAATTCTCTTCTTTTATTTAACTTATTCATTCTCTATGATATTATTATTCATCGTTTACATAACAAAACCATTATCCTCAATATACTAGTTTTTTTTGAAGGATTACAACTACACTTACAGACACCTATGTCTAATTGGTAAAAAACATAGTGTTTTTGTGGATGACGAAGTACTGCCTCACGAAATGATGATTGTTCAATTTTCTCCTACCACCTCTCATAGTGGACATTATGATGGAAATATAATTATATATGATATTTATGATATTTATATTATCTATATTCTTCTTTAATTAAATTTTATTACATACCTTTATTATTTTCATTTGTATATATTGGGTAATTTCATTTGAAGAAGTGCGGACTATCGCACCCTCAAAGTGATATTCCTCATTCATACCATACATGGAACATATAAAGTATGGTGTCAGAGATCATATTTAACATATATAGAATATGATATTATACAGTAATAATAATATATCTAGTTATAATTTTGTTTTCATCCCTTTAAAAATTAAAAAAAATGAAATGAAAGTAGCGTTCATGCGTACATACGGGTTACCGTATCCATGAACGGTGAATTTAATTTTAATATTTCCAAATTAGATGGACAACTATAAATACATATATACTGTATATATATATGATATATATGATATATAAATAATTAAAATTTTTCTAGAGATAATTTAATTTTGACTACATGGATAGTTTGTAATTATAACAAGGTAATTATTTATGCAAGTTTTGAACATCCACTAAATGTCTGATATGAACTGAAATAATTATCTAATTTGTTATCAGGGCAATAAGTGATATAAAAGGAATAATAAAAATAAAAAAGGTTCTTAGTAGATTATATATTAGATAAATTATAATATTCTGGAAGAACAAGGAACATACGAGACAAGTCAAACTTGATCTAAGGGGTTTTCATCTCACTTTTTATTCCTGTGAGATTCATGTAATATTTTCCACTATTTGATTTGGTGTGGTGTATGTACTAACCTAGATTTTATTAATTGTTTATATATTTTAATTTATGTTTATTTAAATCTTTATTATATGATCCTTCCTTCAGGGGGGGTATGTTTCGTAAGTTATAAAATAGGTATGGGAACCTTTCTCCCTCATCTTTTACACAAAGTCTTCTTTTATGTTATGTATTTTAATTTCCATTTTCTTATGTCGGGATATGTTGTTATATATATTTGCTTATATAAATGTTATGTCCATCTGATGAGACACCATTGTCTATATCATCAACTCATTTTCTTAAATTTAAATCGATGTCGTTAGGCTGTCAAATTACTGTAAGAGCACTTATTAACCCAATTTAAATTCTTTGGGTTAAACTAATACTTCTTGATTATGTCCTTATATGAATATGTGTGAATGTCCTATAATGTTTTTAATAATAATATCCAATTACATTGAGTGTATTATTTTTTGTCACACATAATTATTTCATTTATTTGTCTTTAATATAAGGATACGATCTTTCTAAGGGACATTGCCTCAATTTACATTCCATTGAGACTTATTTTCTGTTATACACCAATTCACTTTCATATGGTGTATATAATGCTCGTTGACATATTATATCACGAATTTATATATTCTCATGATATTATAATCTTTTTTAATGTTATTATAAAATTATTTATATTCATGAATTTTCTCATGTTGTGAGGGACTCTTAAAATAAAAAATTGTTTTAAATGTTTTAACAATTAGTTCTTATAAATATTTCTCATTAATGTCCATGTTATAAAAATGGTTACTATGATTTATTTTTATTGACATTAATGTTTTAATATTCTAATTCTTTTAAAATATTCAATTTGTTATGAGACACTATGATTCAAAAACCACTTTACTAAATGATTTGAATGGATTTGGAAAATGGTTTGATAAAGCATTGATTATGTCAATATTCGGAAATGATATATTTTGATTGCGATGTGGAAATGTTATCTGTCCATTATTGTAGTTTTATGGGTTATGAATATGTTATGGATATTGGGAAATGTTTACGTATACAAGTGGTTCCGTTATAAACCTATGTAGGGTGAGCTTGAGATAGCTCTTCATTGTATTGCGTAACGTGATGGAGTTAAACGTTAATGTTTCTACTAATAGATTTAGGGAATACACAATGATGGGTATTCAAAATGTAACTCCCTATATAGCTGTGAAAGATACAATGTAAGTTTCATATGTATGCCACATGTTACCTGTATGATTGATGATTTCTATGTTTTATTCGTAAATATTATAATTTCATGAGGTAAGTTAAAGATCTTATGTTTTGTTTGTGTTGATGGAATAATGTATTCATTCTTTATTTTATATCCCTTAGTGATATTTTTATGCTCATCCCATGTTTTTGGAATGTTTTCCATAGGGATTAAAGATGAATAAGTTCAAGGATGGGGTCAAAGAAAAGTCATGTAGTCTAAAACATGGAACTAGACATGTTTAATTTTTTTAGAGTTTTATTTCATGAAAAAAAAGGTTGCTGGTAGAAATGTTTACATGAAATATTAAAGATGTTTTTTATAAGTTATGACCTTTTTTTTCTAAAGCTATAAACCTAAAAATATCCTCATTGTTAATTCTTGATTTAACTAAAGTTTATTTAATCTTTTAAGGCTGGGGCCTTAAAAAAGTGCTATAGGAACCACAAATATTCATGTTCTCATGCTTGATCCACTAAATAAGAGAAGCCTCTAAAATTCTTGTGTTATCTAATCTTATTCAATGTTTAGTTAGTGTTATCATTATAAATCATACAAAGCGAAACCAGTCTAATGACAAATTCAAATAACTAGAACGCTAGTCATATTCCACCTTCCTTACTTCCAAGTCTTCCCTTAATGATCAATCAATTTTCACAAGCCACAAGACACACCACATTTACAAAGGAAAGTCCAAAAATGATTTACAGACACCAAAACCAATGATATTCATTTCCAGAACCTCTATCAAAATTGAACGCATAAAAAAACTTTTCCAAGATTCAGTTTGCAACCCTCACACAGATGAATAAGTCGTTTACTCAATTTTGAACAAAAAATTGCCTCACATCAATGATACAAAAAATTTATATGAAAAATAAATATTAAAAACAATTACAAACCCAAACTCATCAAAAACTATATTCACACAACATTTGTTATTTATAAAACATGCTAATGAACCATAAAAGCCAAATAAATTCACTATGGAAATTTCAAAAATGGAATCACATACCTTTTTTATGGGGAAACACAAAATATGGTGTGAAATTCCTGGAATGCATTAACCACACCCTGAGAAAAGAATATTAACACCTAAATCAATATATTTTTCAATAAATGTCAAATCTCAACCATAAAATTGAAACCCTCTGGATAGAGAATATTAAAACCTTAATATGATGAAAAAAATCCATAGATTGGATATGGGAAAAAGGAGAGGAGAAACTTACATAAATATTCATGGAAGATCTGCACCAAATATGCCACCAAAATAGAGCCCCAGGGGAGGTGGAAGTACGGTGAGGTGTACCCGGGAGCGAAAATACCAAAAGGGAGGAGAAATGGTAGTTTTTTGGTGTTAAACCCAAGATGTGAGAGAAAAACTGAAAATTTGTAATGGGCCGGATGATCTAAACAGTTAGTCCGCATGGTTTGGAAAACCATGTGGTAACCATACAAACCATTCGGTCTGAACAAAGATCCCCAGAGTATTACATTGGTCATGGCACACAAATGTGCGGAAGCTGTGTGTTAGGTTCTTTCTCCTGCAACATAGTTTCCTAGGTTGGTGCACAATTTCCACTAATTAATCGAAAAACATGCGTAGGGGTTTGACCAACCAAAAATATACACTTTCGTTCCAAATTTAAAAAATATTAGGGAAAATGATAAACTTAAATAAAATTGAAAAATATGGTGAAAATAAATCAAATATTTGACAATTGGTACTCCTTTGTGACCCAAGCCTTTAATTCCAAAGTCTCATGCATATAATTTCCTTACTACCAGAGGATACAGACCAATGGAATATACCTCACATGAAGAACCCTCTTTTGGGAATCCACTATCAGTATTGGTCATTCATACATTGATAAATCATTCTCTATATCAAATTTGTCCCAATTTCACACTTGACATGGGTCTGGATTATACATTTTCAATTGAGATACATGAAACACACCATGAATTGATGTATACTGAGAAGGGAAAAATAACCATTATTCTATATACCAATCTTCTTGGGGATTTAAAAGGGGCTGACATACCTCAGTGTTAGCTTCACATGCTTTCGCAAATAATTATGACTCAGATGAGGGGGATCATCCAGGAATACCAAATAACCCAATGAGATGACAAGATATCAGTTCCTCTGATCAGAATAATATTTATGAAGACCTGGAGCTATTTAAAACCAATTCCTAAGGATTTTGACTTTATCACACGTCTCTTGCACTAGAATCTTTCCAAAAAGTGAGATCTCACCCACCTTAGTCCAACACAAAGGAGACCGACTAAGC
The DNA here is from genome assembly GCA_963277665.1 of Viscum album. Classification (NCBI taxonomy): domain Eukaryota; kingdom Viridiplantae; phylum Streptophyta; class Magnoliopsida; order Santalales; family Viscaceae; genus Viscum; species Viscum album. Next base: position 477,973,023 of record OY728128.1, read on the forward strand.
GAAACATAGAGTGCCTAAAAGTGATCCATTTGGATAGAGGATTCTAAACTGTAATTATAAAAAAATTCACACAATCCCAAAAAGCTATCCCACAAACCATCAGAGTCCAAAAACACACGTACAAAACATTTCTTCGAAAATCTTATTTTCCCCCTCCATTTAACAATCCATTTGAGGATGAAATGACATCCTTATCTAAATATGCGAACCCAAAGCCCCTTGAAGGCCTTCCTAGAACTAAGAGGTAAATCAGGAGTCTCTATCTGAATTAATCACTAATGGAACACCATGATGTTTGACCACCTCCTAAACATACACATGACCAACTCATCCACTTTGTCTTAATCCCTAATCGAAATGAAGTGGAATGATTTAGTCAAATGGTCAATCACTACCTAAATAGTGTTACTTCATCAAGGAGTACAAGGTAATCCAATACTCAATTCCATGGAGACATAATCCCACTTCTATGTAGTAATGGGTAACGATGATAGAAATCCTGAGGGGATTTGATGTTACACATTTATATGCTATAATTTATAACAGAATTGTACAAAATCATCTTTATCTTGTCTCATTCTTGTCCATCAGAACTAACGAAAAAAATCATAACACATCTTGGTATCACCTGGATGGACATCACACTGAGACTGGTGGCTATTGTAAATCACCACCATATGCAAAGACAACTACCCCAAAAAACAGACCAAGAAAAACATAATTTCCTCTGGTGAAAATGACTAATTAGAGCACATCTCCCCACTATGAGGAAACTACACATATCAATAAGACAACTCATCACTAGGATCCTCTTGTTGAAGCATCTATAGAAGATGTAGATCCAACTATACACTTTCCAGGAAGGCACCTTCACTATGATCCATAACCTCAAAGTGAATCTCGACAAAGAGCCCCATCATAGTCTACTCATCACAAGACATATTCAATACCAACACAAGAAAATTTCAACACATGACATCAGCCACCACATTTCCCTTTCCCAGGGTATAGAAGATATCAAATTCAACCCCTGAAGATATTCAAACCAATGATTCTACCTTAGATTGAGATCATTATGAGTGAAAATGATGGAAAAACTCTTATGATCTAAGTTAAACAAAAATATCTCCCCTAGAGATAGTGATGAATTTTTTTTAATTCTTGCATAACCACTGTTAACTTGATTTCGTGGTTCGGTTAATTCATCACATGTGGTCGGAGTTGGTGAGGGCCATATTCCACTACGTGGTCATCCTGCATAAGAGCACACCCGAGACCCATACATGAAGTGTCATAATAAAACAAAAACATCATTCTTAAATCTTGCTAAATCAAAATGGGTTTTTTGGTCAACTGCTGCTTTAGCTTCTAAATATATACCTAACACATTGGGCTCCATTTAAACATCACCCCTTTCAGGGTTAGTGTTTTCATAGAGGAACCATGTCATGAGAAATCACGAACGAACCACCTATAATACCCCACATGGCCGAGGAAACTCCTGATCTTGAACATGTTACTTGGAGGTTCCCATGAAGTAACTTCACTGATATTCTCGAGGTCCACCAAAACCCCTTTATCCAAAATTAACAGGCCCAGAAACTTTACCCCTGATCCAATAAGTGAATTTTTAGAATTTCACATAAAGGAGATGATCTCTCAAGGTTCCCATTACATCCTCCAAATAGTTCTCAAGCTTTAATTTAGATCCAGAATCGACTAGGATGTCATCCATGAATAAAAAAATAAATAAATTAAGATACTAGTGGAACACCATATTCATTAGCACCATAAAGTCTGATGGTGCATTTGTTAAACTGAATGGAATGAAAAAATAATCACAATGGTCTTACCTACTTTGGAAAGACATTTTTTGGATATTTGCCTCTTTTTCCCATACCTAGTGTTAATCCAAACACAATTAAATCATATAGACCCACTTTTCTTCTTTCAGATGTTCAAAAAATTGTCAATCAATGCAATAGGGTATTTTTTCGTAATGGTTACCTTATTAAGCTTCTGGTATTAGACACACAAATAGAGAGATCTATCATCTTTAATTGGAAAGAGAACTACAATGGACCAACGAGAGATGCTCAGGTGAATGAACGCTTTGGATTCCAAATATTCTATATATTTAATCCCCTCAATTCAGTGGGGACATAAGTTATGAGGGAAGAGATATATGATTTTTTCCTGACAACAAATCGATTGAAAACTCTACACCCATATCCGCGGTTAAACCTAAAAAATCATCAAGGAATGCCTCTAAGAACTCATCCTCCACATGAGGTAATCTACCCGTAGGAGAAACATTTTCATCCTCCAATACAAGAGATAATATTTAAAGAGAAAGATTACCCAATTCCAGGAGTATAGGTCCAACATGACCCAACCGAGGATCTCATTCTCTAAGAAAGGCATGAGAACTCCCATAAGATTCCATGAAACTATCTTTACACAAATAATAATCAATGTGTGCTAATAAATTCACCGTTTAGTCCATGACAAGGATCACATCAAAAAAGTCTATATCTAGGAATAGTAAATCACATTACATCTCAACCCCTAACACTAATAGAGCACATGATGGTCACCTGAGGCCCTACTCAACCTCCTTTCCCAACAGTGTCCCCAACTCCATCACAAGAGAGGAAAACTTGGTTTCAAAATTTAACTGGTTCAAAATATGTGAAAATATAAATGATAAAGACACACCAGCATCAAATAAAACCTTAGATATAGAAGATTGGATTATAATTAAACCTCAATCATTCGAGTTCCATGCATCTTGTTTCACTAGTTCCTGCTATAACAGATGAAGGTTCCTGGTATTTTCATGAGCCTGATCCTAAGCACTAGCTTGAGGCTCCGTCCTGAGTTGACTTTGATAAGAAGAAGATCCTATCCTCCACCACAACCACCAAAAAAAAGATCCCACCATCATGGACAGTTCTGATTGACTCATAATTCTCATGAAATCCACTGATCTCACATGTCCATATTAACAACATGTAGCTCTACAAAATCATTTAATGTTTTCCCACACTCCGCATTGATGAATGGTTTTTGTAGGAGATGTACAAACAGGTCGAGTGTGTCCCACATTCTCGTACATGTGGAACACTATGGACCCATCATCAGAAACCATAGAGGAGGTATAACTAGAAGGCTCGACTCAGGTACCACCTCCTTTCATTTCATGCTCCTCATGATTCATCTTATTGTTATATGAACTACCACTGACCATTGATATCTTGTCCCTAGAGACCCCTGACCTGGCCTTACAGTCAATTTCCACCATATAAGCTTTGTTAACCACTTCTGTGAAATGGTTCAAAATGAATAAGAAGACATGGGAGTATATATCTTGTCGCAAACCATTCTAAAACAATTTATCCTTTAACATCTCATTTGAGACTATTTCAATGGCATGCCGAACCATCTTGGAAAATGGTTAGAATACTCCATCACTAACTGATACCCCTGAACAAGGTCTAGGAACTCCCAAGATTTGGAAAACTTTATAACATTATGACAGTATTGATCATTGAAGAGCCAGGACAACAAAATTTTAGTTTATACTGAGATCGAGTGCTCTGCCTATTACAATGTGAGTAAATCTAAATATTTCTTCATCAACATCTTCTGCGAATTTTTTTTGGAGTAACAGAGTCTTCAAACCTATCCAATTCAATACCAAAATCATATCAGAATGTACTAGGGTATCCCACCAATGATTTTTAGGACCCTTAAGTTGAAAACTATTCATATCACCTTGATACTCTCATGTGTATAGATGAATTCAATCATTGGATTGATCTTTTAGGACATTCATCCATCTCTCATGGTTTATTATAACACTTAAGACGACGGTGGTTCTCATGTTGGAACGACAATGATAGATATATATCTCTTGAATTAACTTTATGTATGTCCAAAAATGGTTTCTAGATTTTACATATATCATAGACGATAAAACAAAATGGACACATGCTATATTCATAAAAATTATAATTTATATGGGGATTACCTTGAGGATCATCGGTTGCACCCTCCAGTGGAACCTGAGGAACATGTCTCAGTGGAATTATGATACACATAAATAATGTAGATACAATGAAAAAATAGAATGATCTCAGTAAAAACCAGAAAATTGTAAGAAGAAACCGATATTATCATTAATATCTCAAAATAGGAGACATACATGCCTACATCCCATAGTAACATGAGACTTGTCACAGAAAGATATGGAATGTCAGTTAACCCATTCTACCTCTCAAGTCTCATCTATCCTTTCTATAGTCTATAAACATCCCATGAAAATGAATCTTTATGAAAAACACCTCTGATAACAAATGTTGACAAAGCCACCCCTAATTCCCTCTGAAACTAGTATCCAACCTGAATTTCGACATCCCTAAAGGGAATTTATGGTCCTCATATGCAGGATACAAGCACTCAATCATCAACCAACAAAAAATGAGAATTATTTTACCCAATATGTAGTAAAAAAATTCCATGTATACATATATGTGAATAAATAATAGTTTAAAAGTACGAATATATTTATATATATGTGTGTCTATGTGTGTTTGTGTTTTATAGCATTTATAGAACAACATAAGCAATACAACAAACATGGTAAAAAAATTCTGAAAGAGACAAGTCCAAAGAAAAATCATGAAAAATTAAAATAAGTAATAAAATAAACTCCATGTCATAGTGTGGAAAAAATCCATCTATGTCACCACCATGTCCATAAACATGTATAACAGAAATCCCCACTACATCACTATGAGGCCTTTCCTTTCCCTATATCGAAGGATAAAACAATTTCAATGCATCATTTTAGGGGTGACCTGTGTTACATCCCAGGTAAATAAAGAAACATGACATTTTCATATTTATTAATATTTGTGAATTAAATATAAATTTTACTTTAAAAGGGATTCTATGTTTGATGTCATACCAGATACGCAACCACAGGTTTCTTTGAAGTCTAATGTTACACACAATGCTGAGTCATACTGAAAATTAATAATATAATATTATTTTAAATGGTAGTTAATGCCTATCCATAGTAAAGGAAGGCACTAATATACCTAAATACAATATGATTATACATGTTTTTTAAATGTTTTAACATTTATCCAATAAAATTAGATGATTAAAATGTGAATGAATCTAATTTTAAGCATAATTTACTTTAAAAGGTTGATTTAATGCCTATTAATGGAGAACTCACAATAAATCTTGTTTTCGTCACTTTTATATATTCTATTTGAGAAAATAATATTTTTATATAGAATTGGGACAATAAAATTTACTTAGGTTAAATTTTTGGAATTTTTCTGATAAAATTCATTTTTTAATGAATAGTGAAAAATACTGAATTTTAATTTAAAACTGCCATTGAATATAATATATTTTGATGGTCTTATTATCCATTTAATTTTTTTTAAATTTTAATTCGATTATATTTTTACCATTTAATCCAATGTTGGTCATTGGAATTAATTTCACTTTGAAATTGGACGTAAACAAATGTCAATCTTTTGATAGTTAATATTTTTCGAAACACGCCTTTTATTTTGACAATGGGAATATATTTTAAATTAAATAATCCAACTTATATGTTTTGAATATGGTAAAATAGACAAATTTCTTGAATTTCTATGATCAAATATATATTAGACATAATTTTTGGTATTTTTTTGAAAAACATCAATTTTTTATGAATACTGAAAACACTTAGTAGTAGTTAAAAAGCTAACTTTTTCATTTAAATGAAATTTTACCACTTCTGTGAATTGAATTTCAAATATCTGACATAAATGGTTGTTATTATTAAGTAAAATGTGGTTCAATAAGATAGAAAATATTATTTCAGTGAATTGTATCTTTTGACTTTTATTTACCACGGTTAAAGGTAAATAGGGTAATTTAAGATAAAAATTATATATTAATAGTAAAAAACATAACTTAACATGTGTTTTAAACTTATTGGATGAGTCTTGGATGACCATGGGCATCCATGGGTCGATTTTGGGAGCCCATTGTTCTATTTGGGAGTGATAATGTCAGTTTAGATTAATTAATTTAAAGTAAAGACAAAAATGAAAAAAACAAATATCTTTTAGTAAATTAATTTTTACATCGGGTTATATAAGTTATCTATTTGACTATAAATATTACTTATAAAGATAAAAATATTTCATACATTATGGTATTTTTTTATAAATTTTATACATCAAATAAAATAAATTATTTATGACACAATAATGATTCAGTGTTTACCTCATTAATAAATGATTTAAATAAATAAGATTATAAAGATTAAAATAATATCCAAAACCTGTCCAATTCTTATTGGATGATTTTATTTCGACCCGGAGTCATTTTTATTTGACATTAATTAGTTTTGTACATTTAGAAACCAAAAATCATTATATAATAAAATAATATTTTCACACTTTCCTAAAGAGCCCCTCTCCCCCCTTATAAAAAACCCTCACCTCTTACTCATTCCTCACACCTATCAACCCCCTTGGCTCATCCAAACCCTACCAAAATATGCTATAAATATTCCTATAATCCGTATAGAAGCCTAATCTTAGGCATAAGGCACTTCAAGGAGTATTTTTGGTTCAAATCAAAGGGAGTTACCCGAATTAATGGTAACATTGTTTCTTAAATTATTTAGTTTTATTTTGTTTTATTTTAATTGTCCAACCCATAAATTATTTTTATTACATTATTTGATAATAAAAATAGTACAGTAAATATAATAGGGTTTTTATGATAATAATTTGAAATAAACTTACACACATCTCCATCTAATGGGTGAAGAACATACTGTTTCTGTTGAGGGCCAACTAAATCCTCAGGAAATGATGATTGTTCAATTATCTCCTACCGCATCTCATGGTGGCCATTATGATGGAACTGTATTTATATATGATATATAAAATGTTCATGTTTTCTTTATTCTAGTGTATTTTCCATTTATATCATACCTTTATGGTTTCCATTGTTGGTAAACGTGATAATTTTATTTGAGGAAGTGCGGACTATCGCCCCCTCAAAGTGATATGACTCGTTAATTCCATATGTGGGATGTTAAAAGTTGGATTTAATGATAATATATATGATATTATACTGGAATTATAATATTTCTATGTATTATTATGTTTTAATTTTATTAAAAAAAGAAATATACATGCAAGTAGCATTTATTGTATGTACGACTTACCATCTCCATGAACGGTGCATTTATTTTCTTATCTTCAAATAATATGTAATATTATAAAAACATACATGTATTATATATAGATTCTATATATGATATCTACATCCTAAATATCATTATGGAGATAATGGATATTTGACCACATGAACAAATTGTAATTATAAGAAGTTCATTTTTGACTCAAGTACCAAATATCGACAAAATTACCGTTATTAACTTAAATGATTATATAATGTTATAACATGGTAATAATTGATTTAAAAAGAGTGATAATATTGAAAAAAAAGTTTGTAAGAGAGTAGAAATTAACTTTTGTTTAATATTCAGGACATTAAAGAAAGAAACGGGTCAAATTGGACACGAGGTAAGGGAGTCTGTCTCAATCTCCATTCATTGAGGCATATTTTGTTTTAATACAAGAATTTTTTTTATACACTATATATATACCTTTTAATTTTCATTTAATTCAAAGGGAATATTTTTCTATGAAGCATTTTACAAAATGAAAAAAAGGAATATTTCTTTTAACATAATCGATGAAAACAACCATTTCCATTATAGTGAGTATTATTCGATCTTTGGATTCCGTAACAAGCTATAATTTTTTTAAAAGAATAAAAATGAAAATATACTATTTTATGTATTTTGGTATTGAAAATGGTTTTGATAATTTATTTTTTATGTCAACATATTTAAGTGATATATTGTGATTAAAATATTGAAATGTTTTCTTTCGGTTATATTTTTGTATGTGTTATGATTTTATAATGGTACTTGGAAGTTTGAAGGGTGGTTGCATGATAATCCTAATGACGGGTGGTGTATTGATAATCTTGGGTGGTTGGTTACATTATAACCCCCATTTCATTGGGTGTGGAAGTTGGCTGTATGGCTATTCCATTTAGTGATAGGTGTGGAAGTCGACCGTATGGTTATTCCATTTAAGTATGTTGGTGTCCCAAATTATCTTTATATGTAATGTGTTCTTTATATGGGTTTATGGTAATATTTTGGATATAAAAGGGTAAGCAATTATCTTTTATTGAGTGAAGAGTATTTACAACTTCATGAAGATGAAAAGTATTACTTATGATAAAGTATTCATGGTTTACTTTTTATTTTTAAAAACTAACAATTTTCCTTCTTTGTGTATTCCTTATTGAGATTTTTATGCTCATCCCATGTTTTTGAAATTTTTTTAATAGGACATAAAGTGGAATAGGGTCCGGGATGGGATCCTAGAAAAGTCAATAAATCTATAACATAGAACTATACATGACTCCTTTTTGCAAGAATTTATATTTTGTGAAAAAATAGAAACTGAGTAGATGTGTATACATATAATATTAATGTTATTAAGTATATGTTATGACATAATTATATAAATCTCTAATCCTGACAAGATCCTCAATGTGAATTATTAACTTAATTCAATAATACTCAATGTTTAAGGATGGGTCCAGATCGTTGGTATTAGAGGATGGTTTATATAACTTTAGGAGTTAGGATACTGTTAAGTTAATATCCATAAATTATTTTTAGTTTATGTTATGATTGAAATGATATAGAATTTACATATTACCATGTTTCATCACCTAATATATTTATGTGTTACGAATGTTTTTTCGTAGAGGAAATAGAGTAGCTTTTCTGGGATGACATACAGAGGGAAATTACCTTCCAAATCAGCATCTTGAGATGGTCAGAAATCAGAATTGAGTAGTTTGTTGCAGTGACAGCTTAGCTAGATCGGGTTATAAATTGTTGTTGTGTTTATAGATGATATTTTGGTTTATTCAAAATGAAAACAGGAACATTAAAGTCATTTAAGGGTTTCCTTTGAGACATTAAAAGAAAAGAAACTATTGGGGAAATTTCGAAAGTGTGAGTTTTGGTTACAATAAATTTCTTTCCTTGGACACATTGTTTCAAAAAATGGCATTATTATTGATCCTGCTAAAACAAAAGTTGTTTGAAGACTGGCCGAGACCCACAAATATATTGAGATCCATTGTTTTCGTGGTTTATAAGGTTATTACCGATTAATTATTTAAAAGTTTTCACGGTTATCAAGTCTGATGACTATTTTAACTCAGAAATGTGTTGAGTTCATTTGGACAAAAGAATGTGATGATTGTTTTTTGGAATTGAAAAGAACATTGGTGAATTCTCTAGTTTTGGTGTTACCTTCCAGAAATGGTTAGTTTGTTATCTACAGTGATGCTTCATTAAATAGACTTGGTTGTGTCCTTTAGCAGAATGATCTGGTATTTGCTTATGCTTCATGTTAGTTGAATCCTCATCAGTTAAATTACCCTACATATGATTTGGAATTAGTTGTTGTTTTTTTGATTTAAAAATATGGAGGGATCATCTATATGGAATAAAATGTGAATTATCTATTGACCAAAAATGTTTGATGTATATATTCACTTAGAAATAATTGAACATGAGACAATGGAGATGGTTGGAATTAATCAAGTATTATAATTGCACGATCCTTTACCATCTAGGAAAATAAAATAAAGTGGCTGATGCATTGTGTCGAAAAAGTAATAAATCATTAACCATGCTACGTTTTTAATGAGATCCATTGGTTTTTTATTTGATAAACCTTGGTATAGAAGTTGTGGGTGCATGAAATTCCTCTATTTTGTTATAGGTGTTAGTGAGATCATCTCTATCAGAATGAATTAAGAAAGCACATATGGAAGATAGTGAGTTACAGAAAAAGGTATTGTTGGTTCATAAAGGTAATTTTCATAATTTTGAAATTGATAATGATTGTGTTTTGAAGTTTGGGAAGAGATTATGTGTGCCTTTTGATTCAAAGTTGATGAATGAGTTGTTATGTGAAGCTCATAGTTCTCCATTTTTAGTTTATCCTGGCAGTACTAAGATATACAGAGATCTTCAAGAGTATTATTGGTGGCATGGAATGAAAAGAGATATTGATGACTTCACTGTGAAGTGTTTGAATTGTCAAAAGGTAAAAGTAGAGTGGCAGTTACCAAAATTAATGCTTCGGTCTTTACCGATGCCAAAGTGGAAATGGAAAAAATATATCAATGGACTTCATTGTTGGATTACCGAAGATATCTCGAGGTAATAATACAATCTGGGTTGTTGTTGATCGATTGACTAAATTTACTCATTTCCTTCCTATTAGAGATACTTTATCTCTAGATCAACTTTCTCGGTTGTATGTTAATGAGATAGTCAGGTTTCATGGTGTTCCCCTCTCTAGTGTATCTAATCGTGATCCTAGTTTTACTTCTATCTTTTGGAAAGGCCTTCAAAAGTCGTTGGGTACTTAAATAAATTTTACTACAACTTTTAAACCACACTCAAATGGGCAGTTGGAATGAATAATTCATACCATGGAGGACATGATACATGTTTTCTCGATGGATTACCAGGGAATTTGGGACCAACATCTATCTTTGGTTGAATTTTATTATAATAAATGTTTTCGGTCCAGTATACGAATGGATCCATTTGAGTAATTATATTGAAAGCAATGTCAAACTCCAGCTTTTTGAGAAGCAGTTGGTGAAAAGATGCTGATGGGACCAGAAATGGTAGAAGTGATGGCAGAAAAAGTTCAGTTGATTCAGAAGCACATGATAACAACTCAGAGTAGGCATAAAAGTGATGTGGATAACCAGAAGAAGGATCTTCCTTTTGAGGTAGGTGATCATGTCGTTCTCAATTTTTCTCCATGTAAAAGTGTGATGCATTTTGGTAAGAAGGGAAAGTTGATTTTGATGTTCATTAGACCTTATGAAATCATATAGAAATGTGGATCAGTTACGTACATAGTGGCTTTACGTCCATTTTTGTCATAGGTACACATGGTTTTTCATGTTTCAATGTTGAGAAAGTATATTCTAGATCCATCTCATGGTTTAAGTCTAGAGGTACTTCAGTTGGAAGAGAATCACTATTATGAGGAACAACCAGTTCATATTCTGGACCGTAGAGAGAAAGTGTTGCTGAATAAGGTAATTAACTAGGTAATGGTTTTGTGGAATGCCCATATGGTTGAAGAGGAAACGTGGGAATCCAAATATGCTATGTGGGATAAATAACCCATTTATTTGATAAGTGTATAAAATTTTGAGGATCCAATTTCCAAAAGGGGGGAAGGATGTAACATCCTAGGTAAATAATGAAATATGACATTTTCATATTTATTAAAATTTGTGAATTAAATATTAATTTTACATTAAAAGGGTTGTTGTGTTTGATGGCGTACCCGATACGCAACACAAAGTTTCATTGAAGTCTAATGTTACACATAATGATGAGTCATACTCAAAAATAATTATATAATATTATTTTAAATGGTAGTTAACTCCTAGACATTGTAAAGGCGGGAATAAAAATGACTATCTAAAATATGATTATACATGTTTGTTAAATGTTTTTACATTTATCCAATAAAATTTAGAGGCTCAAAATGTGAATGAATCTAATTTCAAGCCTAATTTATTTTAGAAGGTTGATTTATCTCTTTTTAATGGAGAAGTATTTTTAAATATAGTGTTGGTCACTTGTATATGTTATATTTGAAAAAAATAAAATTCTTCTTTAGAATCGGGACATCAAAATATCCTTTGGGTATTGTTTTGGTATTTTTCTGATAAAATTCATTTTTTAATTAATAGTGAAAATATTGTACTTTAATTAATAATTGACTTTTAATATTATTTATTTATATGGTTATATTAACTTTTTAATTGATTTTAAAGTGTAATTAGATTATATTTTTACAATTTAATCCAATTTTGGTCATTGGAATTAATTTCACATTGAAATTGAACATAAACAAGTGTCGATCTTTTGATAGTTAACATTTCTTAAAAACACACCTTTTGTTTTGAAAACCGGGATTAATTTTAAATTAATTAATCTAACTTCTATATTTTGAATTTGGTAAAATAGAAATCATTATTGATAAGGAATATCAAATCTATCATAGGCTGAATATTTTGTATTTTTATGAAAAACATCAATTATGGATGAATAGTGAAAACATTAAATAGTAGTAAAAACACTGACTTTTTAATTTAAATGAAATTTTACAACTTCTGTGAATTGAATTTAAAAAATATAATATAAATGTTTGTTATCAGTAAGTTAAATTTGGTCAATAAGATGAAAATATTTTTTTGATGAGTAGTAACTTTTGACTTTTACATACCACGGTTACAGGCAAATAGGGTAATTCAAGGTAAAAATAATATCATAATAATATACAAATTACCTTAAAACTTGTCCTAACATTATTTAATGGGTCATGGCCGACCATGGGCATCCTTGGGTCTATTTTGGGACCCCATGTAGCCACTTGGGAGTGATAATAAAACTTAAGATTAATTTATTTAAACTAAAGGCAAAAATGACCTAAACAAATATCTTTTAGAAAATTCATTTTTACAGAGGGTAATATAAGTTATCTCTTTGACTATAAATATTCATTTGAAAGATAAAATAATTTCATACATTATTTTAGTTTTTTCATAATTTTTAGACATCAAATAAATTAAATTATTGATGACACAATAATGATGCAATTTTTACATCATTATTAAATGATTTAAATAAATAAGATTATAAAGATTAAAATAATATCCAAAACCTATCCAATTATTGTTGGGTGATTTTAATTCGACCATGAGTCATCTTATCTTATACTTGGAATATTTTTGGACCATAATAAACTGAAAATCATTCTGTAATAAAATAATATTTTCACACTTTCCAAAAGAGCACCTCCTCCCCCTTATAAAAAGACCCAACCTCTAACTCATTCCTCACACCTCTCAAGTCCCTAGGCTCATCAAAACCCTACCCAAATAAGCTCTCAAGATCCATCTCCTCCTCATAAAGTCTTACCTTTGTAGAAGTCACTTAAAAAAGTCCTTTTGGTTCGAACCAAAGGGAGTTACCTAAATTAAAGGTAACAGTTTTTCTTAAATTCATTTGGTTTATTATGTTTTATTTTACTTCTCCGACCCCCTAAAAAAATTTATTTTATAATTAATACAATATCCTAAATATAGTATCTTGTTTTATGATAATTATTTGAACCACACATACACAAACATTCATCTAATGGGTAAAGAACATACTGTTTCTGTGGATGGAAAACTAACGCCACACAGATTGTTCAATTATCTCATATCGCCTCTCATGGTGGCCATTATGATGGCACTGTATTTATATATGATATATATTTTGTTTTTTTCTTTATAATTCTTTATTTTCCATTTATATAATACATTTATGGTTTCCATTATGGGTAAACATGATAATTTTATTTGAGGATGTGCGGACTACCGCCCCCTCAAAATGTTATTAAGCAAGTAGAAATTATCTTTTGTTTATTATTTAGTAGATTAAAGAATGAACAGGTGAAATTGGACATGAGGTATGGGACTTCATCTCAATCTCCATTCATTTAAACATAATTTGTTTTAATACATGACTTTCTTTTGTACACTTTATAAATACCATTGACTTCTCATTTAATTCAAAGGGAATCTTTTTCTACAAATCATTTTACAAAATGACAAAAAGGATGGTGTCTTTTAACGTAAGAAGTGAGAAAGACCTTTTCCTCCTTCTCGATTATTATTTGATCTTTGGATTCCTTAACAAGCCATAATTTTTTTTTAAATTAAAATAATTACCATATACTCTATTATTTATTTTGGTATTGAAAATGGTTTTGATAATGTATTTTTTATGTTAATATATTTAAGTGATATATTCTGATTGAAATGTGGAAATGATTTACTTCTTTTATATTTGTTGTATGTGTTATTATTTTATAATGGTATATTGAATTTTGATGGGTGGTAATATGATATACCAAATGATGGGTGGTGTCGTGATAAACTAGGACGGGTGGTTACGTTATAACCTCCAATGCATTGGGTATGGAAGTCGGTCGTATGGCTATTCCATTTAGTGATATGTGTGGAAGTCAACCGTATGGTTATTCTATTTAAGTATGTTAGTGTCCCAAGTTACCTTTTTATGTTATGTGTTCTTTATATGGGTTTTATGGTAATATTTTGGTTATAAAATGGTAGGCAATGATCTTTTATTCAGTGAAGAGTATTTACTACTTAATAATGGTGAAATGTATTAAATATGATAAAGTATTCATGGTTTAATTATTGTTTTGAAAATTTAAGACTTTACATTCTTTGTGTATCCCTTACTGAGGTTTTTATTCTCATTCCATGTTTTTGAATTGTTTTTCACAGGACATAATGTGGAATAGTGTCAAGGATTGGATCATGGAAAAGTCATTCTATCTGAAACATGGAACAAGACATGACTCTTTCTTTCAAGAATTTTATTTTTTGAAAAAATGGAAATTGAGATGATGTGTTTACATGTAATATTCAAGTTATTATGTATATGTTATGACATGATTCTCTAATCCTCTAAAACTGGAAATATCCTTAATGTGAATTATTAACTTAATTCAAGAATATGCAATGTCTAAGGGTGGGTCTTTATAACCTGGGTATGAGATTACAAGCTCAGTAGGATCCCACCTAGTGTTTCTATAACATGTATTTGTAAAAATAATCCAAGAATACCCAAAATTAAATAAACAACAGCACAATATAAATTTTAAGATTTTTATATAAAAAGGCATGTTAAAATTTTTAATTTTCCCTTTATCAATATTTACAAACAGAAGGCGTAAATCAGTTTCAAATAACATCACATACATATAGAAATGATGATATATCAAATAAACCAGGTCAAATCGTTCTCAAATAACATTTCAAATATAATATAGTCAAGGCCATAATAGTACCAGCAAAAAGAAAAGGTTACATTATGCAACGGATCACACCGGGCCGGGATAGGTAGGACACACATACCCCCAACATATAAAATCATCCATGAATCAATACCTTAGACACATGCACCAAATCCAGATAGAAAAAGAACACCTTGGAAAGTGAAACATCAAATAATGTCAACCTTGTACTAAGAACAAAATGCCTAGGGAGTATAAGAACACCCAATGAGTTATCATCAAGAAAGTATCAATGAACGAGGCCTATTTCAACATCATACACATAAAAAATTAAAGATTCATGTATTCTTTATTTTCATAACTTATTATTAAATATCATTCTTTGAAAACCATTTCACAGATCCATTTTACAATACATATAAAATACATTTTCACATACCAAAAAAACTATAAAAAATTAATTTATCCACAAAAAATTATAACACACACAAATCTCGATCATGAAAATTCATTTTAAAATAATTTTTATAATAATAAATAAATTTAGTTTATCCAATACAAGCTAGATATAGAACCTCCTACCCCAAACATAGTCACAGATGCCCGCAAAGGAATCGATGAGCCACGAAGAATGAAATGATGACAATAGAGGCCCTAGAACCATCCACACATATAATAATTGTATCCATTTATAAAAAAGGTCATTGAATAAGAAGAATAAACCCATTCCTCAAGGAAGTCACACACAGCACCACATCCAACATAATGGTTAACAACTGGAGAAGGATCACACGATATATCATGAAGGAATCAGAATGAATCATCATCTCAACTAAGTATATCAAAATGTGAAATGTAATTATTCTACAATGATAAATAAAAATGAGTAAGTAGAAAGGATTACTCACCCTGAGAAACATACCACAACCACACAAAAGATCAATCACTAAATAAATGGTCCTAAATGGTAGGATGTGTCAAAATTCACCATGGAAGAGCTATGGGTTGATATAGAGGATTCATGTTGAATGAATAATGAAAAACTCATACGACATCATAAAAATACATCCTCATAAGAATTACATGAAATATAATCCCTTTACTTGTCATGTAATCCATGGTTTCTATACATGTAGAAAAACCTATCATATTTGTCCTAAAACCAATCTTTAGAAATAATTCATCATTTAAGCCACTTTCATGGCATGTAACCATTCATGTTTTGTATTCATCTAATGAACTGATCCTAGGGGACAATCTATGTTGTGTACCACAATTATGTATCAGGAAAATTCTCATAAGATATATTACTATACAATTTCTATACAAACAATTCAAATTCCATTGGACATCCTCATACTCAGGGAGAAACCCTTTAATTTATTACATATTAATACATAGACGAAATTAATTAAAATAGATATACATCCGTGAAATTTTAAACATTTTCTAAGAAAATACTTTCTATCCTCGACAGTCCCAAGACACAACCAAATAAATAATAAAATGTATACTGAGAATAAATTGACATGAATGAAGGTAATTTAATTTTACAATATCATTATTCTAGTATGTAAATTTTTTAAGAAATACTTAGTGAGGTTAGGTGATATTTCACAATTTAAGTCATTATGTATTTTTTAGTGGTTTTTTCACTGAGTAGTTTTGTTAATTTCCAACATTTTCATGATATTTTTTGAGTAGGATACTATGTAGAATAAACCTATTCCCATATTTATATATATAAATCTATTTAAAAGGTTTATATAAGGTATTTTGTGACTATATACATATTACTAGTTCTTTTTTAGTCGTTATATTGAATTTTATATGGTAGGATTTGATTTTAGAATTTTTTTTAGAGACATTATTTTATATGAAATATACATACATTATTGTATAGTATTTATCAAATATTTAATATGTATTTAATTAGTTGTTCCCTAATTTATCATTGTAATTTTTTAGATAAATTCCTCTCATTTGTGTGTTTTTCCCTCAGATATGTTTTAAAAAACATGGCATGTGGGAGGTCAGTGTAGGGGTTCACACTCAGAATCACATATATCACAAATGATATCCATAATGGGGTGGTATTTGATCAATTCGAATCTATAATTAGACTAAATTTAGGATATAGATTCAACTTGGTATCTTGTAAGGAATACATAAGTTTTTTTAGAAATGGGGTAAATAGAACAAAATATGTAATGATGTAGATGAGACTATCCATGAAACATATTATTTGTACCCCTAGTAATATGATGCAAGGAAATTTGTAATACTCAAAACTCATGGAATGATAATTTTTATATCATGGGTGAAGACATGGTTATTTACTTGAAACAATATTTTTTCCATTGGTGATTGAATTTTGATTATTCTAGTGGATTAAAATAAAATTAAATTAAATGGTTCTAAATAAATCGAACATTCCTAAGAATATAAGTCTCATTCCTGCTATTCTAGGAATAAATTATATTCATTATATATGTGTGATTGAAATTATTAAGGTACATTAGTATTATGTGGTAGAATGTATGATAGATTACCTATTTGAGGAGGATGATTCTTGGAGGAATATGTTTTCTGAGTTCTAGAATTTGAGTTTGTAAAAGTAATATAGTTATAGCTCAGATAGTGATACATATTACTAGTTTAAGGAGTTATAGATTATCATAACATTGATTCCTACTAATATGCATTATTGATTCCCATTGGATATCATTTATATGAGAGTATATGAATTCCAATGGATATCTGTATTTCTGTGGGAGTGTATGGAGTTGGAAATTTCAATGATTTTTTTTAAAATAATACTCATGTAGAGTATTATTCATTGATATTAAATGGAGTTATGAAATATTATTTCCTTTATATTTTTTTAGGAAGTATGATCATGCAGAAGTAATATAATTTATTCAAATAGAATCATCTCTTTTCCCATAATATTTTTATAGATGAGGTGGACTAGGAAAAATGTTTTGATGTGGTGTTGTGACCTCTAATTCAATTCCATGTTTCCCTATTTATGTGGCCAATATATCTGTTAGTGAAAAATATAGAATATGTTATCCAGAGGCTATATAAGCTGTTGGAATAAATATGAGTGTTAATTCACTAGGTATTCATATTTATTTTAGATGTTTATTGAAGATCAATGATGTGATGTAATCCATGATTTTGAAAAAAAAGACATAGTCTTAGTAGTCCTTTCCAATCTTCTTTGGATATGGTAGTTCTCATACCTCTACTTAGAACTATATCTTATTGTTATTTTCATTAAATGACATATTTATTGCTAAATCTTTGAATCAACATTTTCAAAATCTAGTATGTCACTAGAATCCAGCAACAAGTTCATCCATCATAGTATGTTTTTAGTGTCTCCTTTGGTCCTCAACTTATTTTTTGTTTTGATAAATACTTATTCCTCTCTTAATTTGTTCACATATTATTTATTTTAAATAATATTTGTTATATAATTCTATAACTAATTTTTATTATTAATTTATGATAATAATTATTATTATTTATGAAATTATTATTTAGGTTCCTTATATATATTTTTAAAATTTCTTATATTCAATATCATTATGTATTCCATGAGATTTTGGAATGTATCATTATGTGTTATAAGTTTCTATAAAATATAAGTGGAAAATTACTTATAAATTATAATATTGAATTTTGTTTATAAATAGTTTTCAAAATTTATAAAAAGGAAGAAATCATTATATTTTGATGATATTACACTTATGTATTGAGGGAATCATAAATAATATATATGGTTTGTAGAAAAATTTAAGGCTATAAAACTTATGTTTTGATTTTGTTACTCATAATTGTTATAGTGGATTTTTAAATTGCATAAAGGACTATTATATATGAATTCAACATAAATTAATGTATTTATAGTTATGTAAAAACATGACTCGTATATAAAAAGATATAATCATAAGTTACCTATAAATATTCTAGAATGTTACTTCTTTATATTATCTGACTATTTTGTGTTTACTTCATCAAATGAAGAGAGTAAAGAATTATTGATCACATTTTATTATATAATTATAAATGATATTATATGATGTTTAATATATGTAAAATATATTCATAATTAAATTGATTTAAATTTTCAGGAGGTTGTATCAAATTATACACATGACCAGACGTAGTGTTTGAATGATGACTTTTATAGAGAACTGTAAAATTATCCATCATAGTATATGAGAGAAAATATGTGACGCTATGACTTCTTAAATCTAATGAGAATTATCGTAAATGTGTTAACTATGTAATTTCTTTATCTAAATTCTTCTAACCATTTCATTACAAGTTTTTGATAGATCTAATGAGCAGAACATAGAAGTGATTGTTCCATAATCTATTTTCTAATGAAGAATATTCTAGTAAAATGTAAAAATAATTAGTATGTGAAATACAATGACTCCATAAAATATCTAAACACTCGAGAACTGGAAATTTTGAGAGGCACATTATTCTATTTAATATTTTAATGAATTTTTGATGAATTTATTTCACCATATTATAAATCATTCCACTCATTCATCATGGCACAACGATTGTTGCAACTACACCTTGAAGAATATTTTTATATTTAATTATTTTCATAGTTCTATTAATTCATTGTTGTGATTAATTTTTATTAAAAATGAATTATTTAGTTGTAAAAAAACTCATACATTTGTTATGACCCCATTAAATGGAATTAGTCTAGATAAACATACCAAAAAAATATGATGACACATGCTATTCTAATTCCCATAAAATACAAGGCATGTTGTTTTCCACATCAAAAGAATGGAATTTTCTTCTATGTCTGAAAAAGTTAGTGTTTCGGTTTGTTCCTATTAGTGGAGAAATTGTAGGATGTAATTTTTCTTCCACTCTCCATAAAAAATGCGGTCAATTTAGCATTTATAATTCATATCAAGTAGTAGTGGTGTCTGAAGATTATAAGCATGGTTTTTGTTTTTTATACTAATATAAAATCCATTTGTGTTTTTATTGTTTTTAATTTTCATACTTATACTTTTCACATAATAAATTCATTTATTATTTCATGAACCCATAAATTTAGTGGCTCCACTAACATGCTCGAAATGCATATGTGGACGAATGTAGAAACACTCCTTCAATGGGCCATGAGATAGTATATACCACTAATGGTATAAAATGAATACTATAAGAGACATTTAATTCATTATATAAATTTAATGATAATTGATAAGATGAGATACACTAACCCACACCATCAAAGAGATAAATTAGACATCCCAATATGTGAATACAATCCCTTGTAGATGAAAAAAATAAAAAATGCCTACAAAAACGTCATAATTTACTATGAAACTCTAATATATTATGAACAAACACTTCAATCTAGTAATTATAAAATTAATCACCATAAACCACAGAAAAATATTAAAATATTTTATATATGTAGGTTAAAATAATATATCCTTACTATGTAGGATCATCTTTGAAAACACTCATGAAAATCGGAATGACTCATACTAAATCTCAAGGAGTAAATAATAAAATCCATCTTTTTGAATAAGAAAGACAAACTATATCGCATACTTTACAAGGATTACTCAATAGTAAAACACAAAGTTAACAAATTCTATTTGAAAATAATATATAGAAGAAATGGTACAATTTATCTAATTCCCTAATTTTTCACCCTCAGGAACAAATTAAAATCATCATGTGTACCCATGCCTTCCATAAGTAATCCCACACCATATGCATAAACATCACACCTCATCTTGCATTACATGTAGATTATCACAACCTCTTCGTCATTATTTCAAATATGACTAGTTAGTATATCTGAAAGACACTACATTTCATGTTAAATTCTTCATAACTCAAGTAATCACATCCATTAAAAATACACATAAAATAATTCTTAGTCCTAATAAACAAAAATCAGGTTTGTGATATACCTAAAGCCATTGAAAAATATACACACATGTAAAGTAATACGGATAACACTAACAACCCGTATAGATTTATACATTATACAAAAATCCATTACGTCGTTGATATATCTACACATCATGAAATGATGATTGGAGAGTGGGTAAAGTTGAGAAGCTACCTATTTGTTTCATCAGCGAACATAGTATTAGTGGAAACAGCAATACCCAAAGTATTTAAGGATTGTATTTTTCACCCAAAATTGGTTTTGGATAGTATTAAAATAGAAAATATATGAATATATATATATATATATATCTCACAAAACCAAATTTTAGGAATGTACCAAGCCATAGACTCAAATACAGTCATCATCACACATGGCTCCTAGAACCCACTACAAATGCATGGGAAATAATACTTCATGCATTCACAAGATCCTAATGTTTTAATATTTATATCCATAATTACATTTAATTATATATTAAAATTTCTTCATCATTAAAACCCATATAATCTATGATTTTATAAATTTATTTCATTACAATACAATATTATTAAAAATTAAAATTCTAATTTTTAAAGTTCTCATTCCATGCTCTAAGTGACTTCTTTAAAACTGTCTTCATTATTGATTATTCATCATTTCACACCACCACACCCAATCCTCAATTTCAACACTAATTATTTTCCCTTCCATTTTCATGATAATTTAGACTCATTCAAACCTACCATAAGAATATGCAATTGGAATTCAAAATAAAACTACTAAAATTTGATGAAACCTACAAAAACAACGATATTTATTGTTGGAAATAAATAAAAATATCAATAAGGATGGGAAATTATATCTCTCAACATATACTCATCAAGAAGAAAATAAACAAAAAAATATCCTGAAAAATAGCATATCCCACCACTCATCTTGTGTCATCAGTGTAAATGTTGTCCTCATCTCAATGATAAAAAAAATATCCCATCATTTATCATTAATCAACTATAATTTTTTTTATAATGCCCCAAATAGAAAACATGGTAATGATATATCATCCTACAATATAAATACATGGAAACTAATGTATTTTCATCAAATATATTCATGGTAAAAAAATCCATAACTCCATATAATACGAATCCTTTTCAGACATGAATGTCCTCACTCATATCATCAAATATACCTCAAGAAAATGACCATTACATTACCATCATTATCTAATAGATTCGTTTTGAATATTTTTTAGTAATATGAACCATATCACTTGTATCTATCTACGTATTGAAAATAATGATTAATAATTTTCTATAATTAATTTCAAAATAAATATTTTTTAATAGAGAACGGTAATCAAATTCCCATTCCATTTTATTTAAATAATTCATTTTTGTAGGTATTACTTTTTTTAATCAAATTTCAATAACTGAATAAGTTTTATGAAATAATAATAATCAAAATAATAATATGATTTATCAATAAATAATTATCACATGAAATTGAAAAACATATTCAAATTCATTAACAATATGCATAATTATCATTATTAGGTTATTTCCAGTATATAACCATTCAATCCAAAAAATAATAAATTGAAATTGAAAAAAAATAAGGATATTTAATTAGTATTTTACATCAAAATAGATCATTTAATGTTATCTGAAAAAGAACGCAATCATAATCATGAATATGAATTCCCATCTCCTATATGAAATTCAGCACACCCTTGGCATCCCACCCTCTATCCTCCATAAATTACCAATAGAAAACAACAATAAATATTATATAAACCATATACCATAGATTTAAAAGATATAATTTTGGAATAGATAACTATTCTAAGAATAAGTAACTCAACATGAATCACCAACAAAAGATCCCTAGAATCTTGGGACTTAAAAACAAAGCTGGCTTATATTATTCAAGATAGGAAATTAGTTATCCTTGGTTTTGATGTTGAATAGAAGAAAGATTAGTAATATGAGTGGGATACATATTTTATATATGATTAATTCTTAATATACCATTGTGAAACCCTTTGACCACATCATAATCCCTAGTGTTTTCATCAATACTATTGTGAAACAATAGTGGCCCATAAAAATTATTCCTCCAGATTTTATAATCAATTCCATGAATAAATCACCAAGATCATATAAAATCATTTAAAATTTATAGAAAAACATATTCCCCACTCTACAATAGTACCTCATATATAAGATATGTAAACACCATATATAACAATCCACAATTCTAAAATAAGAACATTTTATTCTATAGCACATATAACATTAAACACCTTTCGTCGAATAGAATGTAACAACCCAATTATTTTTGACATATTTATTTTTAAATAAAATTAAACTCTTTAATATCTTGGATTACAGTCAATGCTAATTCTATCTTATGTGATATACAACAATGAGTTTCAATGACAACCTATGTTACATGCAAGCCCAAGCTTTTCCAAACTCTATACTATTAATACTAATATTTAATATGATATTTAACACATAGAAAATGAATTTCATTATATGAATATAATTAACACACACACATATATATATATTTATAACATGTTTTCGTTACTTATATATTGGTTATCAATAAAATAAAAATCAATTAGATGAAAAAGAAATTTATTTGAAATGATTTTTTTCTAAATGAATGATTAGGTCCAACTTACAAAAACAATTGATAACTATTTTTTATTTATTTTATAAAATTTATATGATGAAATAAAAAACTTTTTTGAAATAAAAATATCAAAAAATCTGATGGAGAATTTTTTATATTTTTCTGAAAAGTTTCATTTTTCGAATAATTGTGAAAAATACAAAAATATAATTGAAAAATGAATTTAATATTATATAATTCATAATTTTAAATTTTTTTTTATTTAGTTTTAAAGTTAAATTATATCAATTATATATAAAATAACTGAATTTGAGTCATTGGAACCCTATTCATATTCATTTTAGATATATAATCATTTTAATCATTCGAACATTTTCACTCCAAACCCCACATTTTCATTATTTCTGCATGATTAATTTTAAATTAAAAGAATACAATTATGTAAATTAAAATATTTAAATATTTATTATATTTTTCTGATTATATTAATTTACATATTACAGTATGAAAAAATTAATTTTTGACCAAAACGAATAGTGAATGTGGTAAATATTAATTAACACAGTTAATGTAAAAATTGGATTACATGGGTTTTAAAGTAAAACTATTAGTGAAAATATAAAATATGAACTTGTGAAAAAAATATTTTATCACATTTTTTATACCCTAAAACATATATGTATGGATAATGGACCATGTTTTTTCTCATTCTACATAGGAAAAAAGGGTTAGAGAACTTAATTCTCTTAAAAATACAAAGTTTCTATTCTCCCCAACTAATAAAAGACCACCCCCTCTACTCTCTTATGAACACCATAAAACCTCCCTGGTTTATAAAAAATCCACCCAAATAACCTACCAAATTCATTAATCTCATCTAATGTTTTTTTGGTAAATCCATCTTATGAAGTCATTAGTGATGACATATGATGTTACCCAAAGAAGAGGTAATGTTATTTAATAAGAATCTTTGTTTAATTTATTTCTATACATCCATTAATTATTGTAAAAATATGGATATATGATAAATTTTGTATCTCACATACATTGTGATATCTTAAAAATAATTTATTGGTCTGCAACCATCTTCACTACAACCAAATGGTTTATGAAATTATTGTCCATTTGTATAGAAGACTACCGCCTCATGAACGATTGTCATTCGTTATTCCATTTCCATATTTAATTATTCGGTTTAAAGATGGATATATATAAATATATGATATTTATAAAATATTTATCTTATAGGATTCATTATAGCATATATGTAATATTACCCTCTAATCTATATGAGATATAATTATGTCACTTGTGTGTATGGTAGACCACCGCCTTGTGAAGTGATATGATTCATATTTCACTAATACTTCAAAGGGAAGGTGATTCAAATTTTACTAGTATATTTAGTGTAAGAACCCTGTTTTGGATATAAAAGACTTTGGAATATTCTTGATATTATTCCAGAGAAGCGCCTTTAGACAGCATGCGATTTCGAGCCCCGATGTGGACAGAATTAAATTTTCAATGTGTTCACACTGGGAACGCCAAATAAATGGGATAACACCTAAACGGTGTTTTGGATGAGAATTCTGAGTGTATGGATGGGTCCAAAATGAGGTTTTTACCCTAGGAACGACATAAAACATGTCGGCACGGGGCGTTTGGGCCCCTCGCTCGCTATCAGAACATTAAATGGATAAATTAAATAATTAATTTATCTATTTAATGGATTAACTCAATTATCTATTAAATGGTTTCTCGGATTGGAAAAATGAGTGCACCGTTGAGTTCAGAGCATGCCGTTTACCCTAGGAGGGGTATATGTTTTGCGGGCGCGGGTCGTCTGAGAAAAATGGCCCCAGGGGCGTTTTCGTAATTTAGCTACTTCGGACATTAAATTTTATAACTTTTGAACATGGCCTCGGATTAAAATTCTGAGACTTCCATTGTGTTTGGGAGGTGTTTTTTACCCTAGGGGAGGTTTATTCTTGACCTCGCCAAAAGTTTCGGATGCGGGTTAATTTAGAGTTTTAAATTAATTAAGTTTTTAATTAATTTTTCCAACTTAAACCAAACTCTCCTCCTCCCCTCCCTTTTCTTCTCAAGGTCGAAGTGATATCAACCAAGGAGAGCCATCACCAACCCTCCTCCAACATTCCTCTACAAGTCAGAGGCAAATCCGGCACCGACGGATCTATTGCGAAGCTTCGGGCTACGCCCACGAGGTAGGGGTTCTTCATTTCATGATTTAATTTCAAACCTCCCCTTTGAACACCAATATTAGCATTGAATTGTTGCTGTTTTGTCAAGAGAATTCCATATTTTTTTAGTACTTGTTATATGCTCTCCGAAGCATGTGTCCGTTTTAAAATCTGAGTCCCGAGGACTTCACAAACGTCTGTCGAAGATTGCAGGTTTAAGGATGTTTTCTGGAAGATTTGGGGTCTCCGACAAGAGGATGGCGTCGGCGCGGGTCTTCCAGGCGGTGGCGGACTTGGCTCAGGTGGCCGGACGGCGCTGCGGGTGATCTTGGATGGCGGCTGGCTGAGGTGGAGCGACTGCGGGCGTCGATATGGCTGGCTTCAGGGCGAGGCGTGAGCTCGGGTTCAAGCGGCGGTCCGGGGCGTCGGCGGGCGTCGTCGAGGGTGAGGCCGAGCGGGGGTCAGCATCGTGGTCGAGCGGCACAACGGGCTGAGGGCTTGGTGATGAGTGGCGGAGCTGGCGGAATGGCCTGTCGCGGTCGGCGGGGAGGAGCCAAGGCGGCGACCTTGGGGCTGTGAGAGGAAACGAGGACCCGCCTTTGGCGGGTCCTGTTGGGCGACGGAGACCGGCCGAAAGGCCGGTCGGTTGAGGAAGACCGAACCCACTCGGGTTCGATGGTTTGAGACGGGCCGCTGCCAGTGGGCTGCGGTGGGTTGGAATGAACACACGGCTGGGCCGCGGGCCGGTGGTCGGGACCGGGCCGGCGGTCGGGACCGGGCCGGCGGTCGGGACCGGGCCGGCGGTCGGGACCGGGCCGACGGTCGGGATCGGCCCATTTTGGGTCCCTTGCATTCGGGGGCCGTAACTCCTAAACCACGCCTCCGTTTGACTCGCCGTCTACGGATGGGGGACCGTATCGACGTGGAAACACTTTTAAAGTGAGTTTAGGGGTTTTCGGTTGTGCGCCCGAGGACGGGTGACCTGAGGGGATTTAATTAAATAATATTAAATTATTATTAATGTTGCGACAGACGTGGCTCCCAAGCCGGACGTCCGTTTGAAGCGCTGTCAGGGGCGCAGTGGCCCCGGATCTGAGTCGGTTCTTCCAAAGTTGGTTCGGAGACCTTGCGGTTTGGTTTCATTGCTCGGTGGCATGAAACGCTTTATACGAACAATTAATTAATTATTTAATAAATTAATTGATTCTTATGTCGGACTTAACTCTTGTTTGGGATGTCCGATTGACGGGCCGTCAGCGGGTGCATGACCCCAGTCCGCGTGCGGACTTTTTTAGACGCTTTCTGAGGCATCCAGGTTGGAGAGAGGGTGAAGGCCCCACAGGGCCTAGTTTTCACACTTTAGGATGAAATGTCGCTTTTCCAACGGACATCTGTTTGGGGTGTTCGAGCACTGCATTCATTGTGTTTTTCTGAGTGGATTGCAACGGTGAAATCCGCCCACCTAAATTTGAGCTTGAGGTGTGGGCCCCATGGGGCCCTATTTGCGCATAACGCGGGGAGTTACAACTTCTGCATTCGGAGTCCGTTTTAGGTGCTGTCAGCGGTGTTGTGACCCTGGCATCGAGACGATGTAGTCCGTGGTGGTTTCAGTTGCTGAAGATGGAGTTGAGGCGTGGGCCCCATGGGCCGTCTTTTATGCTGTGAACAGCATACTGTGACTTTTTCATCAGGTGTCTGTTCGGGGCGAATGAATAGTCAATTTGACGTGTTTCTCTGAGAGCATCACGATGAAGCAGTTCGCCCGGCCTTTTTTGGGATCGTGGTGTGGGTTCCACCTGACCTGACTATGGTGAATAATACCCTTTTTTTATCGGGTGTCCATTTTGGATGATTAAGTAGTCAATCCCGTGTGTTTTTCTGAGGGGATCGTAGTGGTGTGATCTGTTTGTTCTGTTTCAGGATTTCTGGTGGGCCCCACACGGGTTGGTTATGGTGAATAGTACCTTTTTGACCGGTCGACTGTTTTGGGTGAGTAAGTAGTCTATCTCGCGTGTTTTTCCATGATGATTACAATGGTCTAATCTGTTTAGGTGAGAGGAGCCTCTTACATGATCTTATTAAATATGGAAATATGAAAGGTGCTCTGGTGGTGGTTCTTCTTATTGTGTTCGAAAGCGAACCCTTGGCGTGAGATCACATGCACTCCCATGTGAGTGAAGTAATGCTTGAATAGTTTTGGTTGGCCATGCCTCAACCATTGAGGTGGAAATTTGGAGTTGATAAGTTTAATCCTTCGCGTTGACGTTGGGGGCCGTGTGCACATTAGCCTTTGGGCTAGAGATGTGGCTTACTCTAGGAGTATGCAAGAATGCTGGGAGGTACATGTCGTTGTTTGTACCTGAGAACGTTTGTGCGCTTGGTTGGAGTTGACTTGGGGCCACACGTCATGTGGGGCCCATGTGCGTTCCATGTTTTTCTTTTCGTACCGTTGACCTCTCGCGGCATAGAGGGTCCTCTTATTCACGATGGTTTAAACCCACAGGGTTGAGTAGTTTCCCCTGGTTTTGAGCTGGAGTTGGGTGGTTGCACGATACCCACTCCGAGTTCTGTTGGACAGTTTTGTACCATCCAGTAGGGATGACCAGAGCAGTTCCGGGTTTACCCTCTAGAGGAGATTGGGAAATGGGTTTCTCATCGACTTCTTCAGGTTTACCCTCTACTAGATACTGGGAAGTGGGTTGATCACTGACTTCTAGGGTTTACCCTCCAGTAGAGACTAGGTAGTGGGTCACCCGACGACCTCTTAGGGTTTACCCTCCAACAGAGACTGGGCAGTGGGCCACCCGATGACTTGAGGGTATACCCTCTAGCAGGGCTAGGTAGTGGGTCGTCTTTGTCTTGTTCCAAGTCTACCCTCTAGAAGGTCTGGGCAGTGGGTCGCCTGTCGACTTGTTCCGGGTCTACCCCCCAGCAGGGCTGGGCAGTGGGTCACCCATTGGCATTTCAGACATAGTCATTACTACTAGGCTAGTCTGTGGCTTTACACCATGAATACTAGAGCGGGTCCCTTGTATGTATTGGTTAGTGATGTGACAACTTTGACTCTGAGCAGACCTCTCAACTGTATGATAGTGACGAGGTGTGGTTTCACTTAACACGGAACTCTCAAGTATGAGAGGCACTTTCCCCACAGAGATGCGTCCTTGTGACGCGACCTAAAACCGTGCGGGCGAGTCAGTTCCTCCCAAAGCAGATAGTGTCGAGGTGCGGTGATTTGAGCCCCTTGGCTTGCAGTTCAGGGCAGACGAGTGAGATGCTAGGCATAAATGATGGTTACTTCTGAGACTGATAGCGACTCACTTTCTAGGGCTGAGCTACGGAATGGATATCCTCTTACGATCTTGTTCGGGCTTCTTGTTTGAGCATATGGACATATATATGTATACCTGGTTCCAGTACCCACTCCTTGGATTTTGTCTACTCTCCATCCAGGGGTGGTGAAGACGTGCGGGGTATGCCACATGCTTTCCGTGTCTAGCTTCTCGTGGTTGGATAAGTCTACTCTCATGCTTTAGGCAGCGAAGACTCCATGGGAAGTTCATCTTCTCACCATTTCTAGCTCCTTCTGTTGGACGAGTCTACTTCCTTTCTCTTGTTGGGTTGAGCTGATACTCTATTATACTCCTTTAATTTTCCCTATTCGATTTACTGCTCACTATTAAGTACCTTCTTTGTTGCTCCCTCGAGCCTTCGGGTTATCCTACTGAGTATTTTTATACTCATCCATGCTTGGGCTTTGCCCGCACTTGTTGTGCCCTTGAAGATGATTGAAATGTTTGTCGTGACTTCAGCAGAGCTTAGGAGTTCGGGAGCTTGGACCACGTATGATCGTCGTAGTTGGGTTCCCGGTGTTGGACTCTCCCAGCTGTTTTCTTTTGTTTACCTATTGTCGGGTTGTGGCACCTTTTCTGGTTGGCCACGTGTTTTTCCATTTTTCTTTTCAGTTTACCTTAAACAATTTCTTTGTACTATTTAGAGGTCGATACACATTTGTGGTTCATTTATAGCAGTTGGTGCTTTTCTTTTCTTATTACTCTGCACTTTTACATTGAGTGTGCTACGTGTGTGTGTAGAAGTACTCATGAAAATGCCTCCTCGAGTTGTTTAGCCTTCGGCACTTGCTGCCAGCCCCTGGCCTATGGATGCGGGCTTGGGGTAGTCGTGGCTGGAGCCCGGGTCAGGTCAGGTCATGACAGTTAGGGTTTCTAAAGTTCCTATCAAATAAATATCAGTATATTACTTAGTAATAATATTTTGGAAAACATATATAAGTTAACATAACCCTATTATATATATTATAGATAAGTATAGAAGAACATCCGAAAGATGTGATAAGGTATAAATTATGTGCTTTTTCATTTGAATACTCTCTTTATAGAAAATATAAGTTCATGTGGTTATGGAACTTCTATACTTTGAGGTAATAACTCTAAAAGGGTTGTATTGGTCTTGACCCGATCTTCAAATGGTGCATTACAATTGGCCTTACTCCACACCTGAGTCGATACTCTCCAGTGATATACTAAGGATAATTCATTTTTTCTATACAACCTGTAACACCCTAATATTTTTTGAGAAGAATATTTTTTTGATGACTTATGTTATACGCAACATCAAATGAATCTTTCACTACACACAACACTAACTTGGCGTGCGTTATACATAAGAGCAACCTTCCAAGATAGAGTGTTTTGTACGCAATATCGAGTTTCACTAAACAACGATATGTTATTAAAATATTATATAAAGTAGCCTTTATAAATAGTATTAACAACATTTTGAATTTTATATAACATTATAATTCATTTTACATATGATATGATAAAAAATCAATTTTTCGGATAAAAGAATTAATATTTTTTAAAAAATGCAGTTTTCTGCCTTTTGATGGCGCACCCATTTTAAAGATAATTTTTGAAAAGTTTATAAGTTAAATTTTTTTTAAAAAAATTTATTCATTTGAATCAAGTTATAAACATTTACATTGGATACATTTTTTATACTTTTCTGATAACATTCATATTTTGATGAATAGTAAAAATATTCAAATTTTTATTTGGAAACAATATTTTTCATCAAAATAATTTCTACGGTTAAAAAATATTATTTAATGGTTTTAATGTATAAATAGAATATATTTTTACCATTTAATATAATTTATGTCATTATCATTAATTTTAAATTGAAATCATAGGTAAAAACATTTCAATCTTTGGCAATGTTTTAACTTTTAAAACTCGTTTGATTAACAACGTGATTAATTTTAAATTAATCACGTAAACTTCTGTGTTTTGAATTTTGAAAAATTGATTCCACATTTGGATTAAGTGGGTCCAAATTATGTTAATATGTTAGTTTTTTATATTATTAATAGTAAATACGATAATTTTTTTTACTAAAGTTAAAGGTTAATCGGGTAATTAAGGGTAAAAATAAGACTGTATAATTAGCCTAACACTTTCCAAAATTCTATTGAATGAATAAAAGTCAACCCATATCACCTAAAGATCTTAATAGATTCATTTCATGGACCTTTGACCATGAAAATGATCTAATTATTTTTAAATCTAAAGAAAGTGACAATATGTCACTCTCTTAAATTTTATAAGTATATTAATTTTAATTTAGTGATAAACTTCATGAAACATTGAACATGAATAGTATCCAAAAATATAATAAAATTATCTACATCATGTTAATTTTTATTATAATTTTTAATTATAAAATAATTATCATTAATGGTGACTCAATAGTGATGTTGAAATTATGTTATTGATTGAAATATCAAATATATGGTTTTAACAATATTAAAATAAATATTATATGAAGTATTTAATGTGCTCCACTACTTTTCTAGAAACATATTACCGATTATGAATCTATTAAATCTTTTATTTAGAATATATCCTCTATGTAGATTTTATTTAAATTCTAATAAATGAATTGTGTCAAAATTGACACTATTGTTATTTTAAAAAAATAAAATATTATAAAATTGTTTAAAAATCACAAAAATATTTATAAATTATAAATTTATATTTATATGGTCTAAAATGTCATAAATTATCTAATTATGGATAATCCAAAGCACATTGGTAATTATTTATATCAATTTCAAATTTAGAATATTATTACCACAAATAAAATTAAATATATTTAATAAGGATAAATCAATTTGATAAGGTTTAAAATAAATTCAAAACATGTATAAATTTTATTGGTTGAGGATTTTAAAACCATATCTCATCTCATATTATAATTGAGTCATTTTTTGAGGTTTTTATGTGGGGTTGGAATTTATTATATATTAATATTTTTGGGGTTTCCAATGCTGCCCCTCTCCTCCCTTATAAAAGGGCACCTCCTCCCTCTCCTCCTCACACAATTTTGAGCCTTAAATCTCGGCCAAACACTGCCAATTTCCCTTATCAACTTCCCTAGAAACATAATAGATGTCCTAGTCTTCTTCAAGGACCAATATCAGTTCCCTATGAGGAGGTTTCAATGAGGCGTGTTGAAGAAGAGGTAATATCCGTTACCGATTTGTTCAAATTTATTTCTTATTCTACTTCATATTCTTTAGTTGTTTCAGTATGAAGTAATAAAATCTGTATCACTCATATACTTATCTGTTATTATAAATATTATACAACCCTATTTCATCTTTTATCCATCCTACAGAAAACGAAATCACTGCGCGTGCGTACGTACGGAATACCGTCTCCATGTCGTGGTGTATTCTGTTTTCCACCACCACCTTACTTGGATGGGTATAATGGTGTAAATAATAACTATATATGATTATTGTAAAGTTATATTCATTCTGAAATAGTATACATACACTTCAATATAATTTCACGATCATGGGAACGATATCATTGATCGTGCGTATGTACAGCCTACCATCTCCACGATGTGATGTGACTCGTTCTACATGATCTTAATTGAATAATGATTATATAAATGAATTTAATGAATAAATATGATATATATTACAATAATACCATTCTGGAAATGAGGTACCTATAACATAAAAATATTAATAAGAATTTATTTGTTAAAACATGCATAAGAACATAAAGCAATGAACACCCGAATAACAAGTAACAATGATTTATTACTAATAAGAAGATAAGAATATGACCATATATGATATCATAACAATTAATATGATTATTTAATAATTCAATGACATTATTTAAATCATTATACAAGATTTTTGGATACGTACTAAGCAAATCAGACCTGAGGTAAGGGAAAATCTCGCAATATCATTTTTATCCGAGATTGTTTATACTTCATAATTTACTGGGGAATATTTATCATCCACATCGATGATTACTCAATATGTAATATTATTTCTATCCTCCTAAAATTTTTTAAATCCAATTTTACCCATTGGTGAGTTTTTAGTAAGATATATGAAAGGAATCTTTTTTCGTTTTTAGTACGAGGTAATTTTTTACTTTTTTCAGCCAAAGTACGAGAAGAATGTTTTTTTAACATGTACAACATGAATGGATTTTTGATGATTTCATAGAACATTATTTCCAGGAATAATCCATTACATGTTTTCAAGTTTATTTTTAATTAACTTCTCTTAAGATTGTATGAAATGTTATGAAAGGAAAATTGTTTTTTTTTGAAGTAGAAAGGTTATTTTCCTCAAGAATGGAGTACAAGTGTTTTATCAAAATTATTTTCCTTCTTAGAAAATTAGGGTTCTATTTCTATCCTTATTGTTACATTGATTTGATTATGTTATGATGGAATTATTTTTATGATGTCCTTTTATCTTATATGATTTATGTTATGATGGCATGATGTTTAAGAATCCCATTTTTATTACATGGGGTATGCTATGGTGTATGATTTATGATTTTGTGGCACTAATAAGAATTATTTCATTATGAGATGGGTGAGACCTATATATTCCTCCAATGAATTGGGTAATTATTTATATCTCAATGTATAGACATGGATGGAATGACAAGTTAATCCGGTTCAGGGATACAGGAATGGAATGAGGAGTGAACTCTTTTCAGTAATGGACTTTGTCCGTTATGATGGTCTTAAAAAAGTTCCTTGACTAATATAAAATGATTTTCTATGATTATGTATGTATTCCACAAAGTTTCTTGTTTTATGTTATAATTATTGGGATTATATCTCAATACTATGATTTATCCCATGTTATGATATTATGATCTTTTTCGTAGGATAAGATCATCAAAATGTTATGTTCTTATGAATATGATATGATTGATATTTCTTTTGTTTACCCTTACTGATCATTTGAGCTCACCCTTTTGTATGTTTTATTTTACCCAGGTCAGGAAGAAGGGTATTAAGAATGATATGCCAAAAGGGACTCTAGATATGATGAAATAAATGGGAGACAATGTTATTGATTTATGAACCAGTTGTTTATGTTTCCCAGTTTCGAAATACATTATTCCTATACGATCCTATCATTGTTTTGTTATATGTTGTAATAACTATGCTTCACTTCTGAAGTAATAACTATGTATATAAAGTATGAGTTGTTATATATCCCAATATTATGGTTTCAATAGATAAGTAAAATGATTTTATGAGTTTAAACAAAAGGATTATTAGATTGAATTTTATGTGTCACGATTTTGAAATAAAATAAATGATTATATTTTTAACCTCATTACCAAATAATGACCTATATTGAACTAAATATGATGATGAATTTTTGTATTGTAATTAAATAATTATGTTTTACATGTATATTAACTATAGTATTTTTTTGTAACAATTATGAATGATTTTGGTATTGTGTTGAATTATAAACTCATAAATTTCATTAATAACATTAGACTCATGGATAACATCAAGGGTTATGAGTTTAAACATTATCAAATGTTCAAAGTCAAACATAAACATTTTAAAAATGTTTGGTATAATGAATGTATATTGATTAAAAACATTTTAAATAAATTCTAGTAAGTCTATGTTTTAGTGGAAAATTTATATGAGTAATAATTCCCTTAAATTTTATATACAAAAGTTTAATAGTATTAATAAACTATATGTTTTATAGGATCAAAAATAGAATTTTCATAAAAATAAAATAATATTATATAGATTTTATAGGAAAAAATAAAATTGAAATACTTAGTACAATGTTAATTTGATATCTATTTTGTTTCATGGATTTCCATAATATTTTTATGGGAACATTATAAGAATACGAATAATATATTTTTGAAATAGTACAACCTGTATGCTGTGTGACGGCCTGTAATGACCTGGAAATTTCACAGAATTTGTTTTAAAATACTTTGGAATTTTACGAGTCTGTGGCTTCTGGAGGCACTTGATTCCAAGGCACGATGTGTCTGGAATCAATTTTCAAAGATTATCTCGGTTACGTTAAGTGAACGAATGTGCTGGTTTTTCTAACTTTTGAACCGGTGCTCAGAATTAAAATCTGAGGGCACCGATGAACTCACAGCATCGGTAATTGCTTAAGGGGACACTTACTGTATTTGCGTTCGCAATGGAGGAGAAGATAAATTTTGGCATTTATTTAAGAAGTAAATAAAAAATTGTCAGAACAATTTTTTTATTTAATAAGGTGGTTTTCCATCCCATGGGTAGTTAAGGGTGGGGCCCATAGCCACTTAACTACACAAGTGTGGATGTTAGAGAGGTGGGGACCACATAAGTCCCACCATTTAATTTACTCTAATCTCATTAAGAACCCCCCCCCCCATTAATTGGAAAAATCCCCATTTAATTTCCAACGTTTCAAGTTAATGAGGAACCTTCCTCTTTTCCCTTTTTTTATTTAACTTCCAACATGTTAAATAATGGGGAACCTTCTCTCTCCCTTCTTAAATTAATTGTCATCACGTTTTATTTAAGGTGGTGATTTAATTTGGGAGAGTTACGTTGCGTGTATAATAAAATAATAGGAGGAACCTATTATTTTATTAAGGAGGAAATATTCATTCTGCGAGGAAGAATGGGAGAACCCTTGAGGTCTTGGAAGAACGTTGGCCTCCGATGAAGAACGATGAAGAATTTATTTTCCTCAATGATCAACGATGCGCCACCCTATCTATTCTCCGTGACAAGAGAGGGGACGCCGCTTCCTCCTCAGCGTGCTCTGACGACGCCTACGATCCTCTTCCCCACGACGCTGTCTACCACGACGTCGAAGTCCGACATCAACTGTTGAGGTATGGGAATTTTGAATAAATTTCATTATGTGATTTTTATACCCTCAGAATGGCATGAAAACTTGTTTGGTGATGTTTAGAACCTCTAACGCGGTTTGTGCGGACTAACGAACAAATCTGAACCCACCGCTTCTTTTTTCTTAATGTGTGGAATATTTGGAGATGACGAAGGAGGACTGAAATGGCGACTAGAGGCCTTCAAAGAGATGTAAAGGTCCCAAGATGACCATAGGAGTAGAAGGGAGAAAAATTGGACCACTGGAATGACTATGGTGGCCCGCCGAAGTCTTCGACGGCGCCCCGGCGCACCACCGGTAGGAGACCACCGCTGCTGAAGCCGCGGTGGTGAGGGATTGGATCCCGTGGATATGCGGGATCCAGGGGAGATGCTGCGTCGGGCGCAGCGTCAGCAAAACACAACGGGGGGGGGGGGGGGGGCATCCCCCCTGTTCAGCCCGCTGGCCAAGCCAGTGCCCCCCCGGCCGAGCCTGGGCACGTCGCGCGGACCGGACCGCGCCCTCCCGGGCCGGACACGAACCGGTGTAGGGTCGACCAGGATCGGGCCGGGCCCAGACCCCCCACTTCGGACCGTTTTCGGTCTCTTTCCCATAAATTGAGATACATACCTCCGATCGATGCACTGTCAATTGAGTACTAATCCTTGGATCGATATAGTCCTTTCGGTATATTAAACTCGAGGTTTTTGAAAAGTTTGGGTACGACCGTGTTGGTTCGAACCCGAAACCAACTGGGCCCTTGGAGTGGAAATGCCTATAACTTAAGGACCGGGCGTCAGTTTGACGTGTCATCAACTGTGTTGAATTCCTCTTGATGAGACGGTCCTTTTGGATTACTCTGTTTGAGGTTTGGATGCGGCTGGAGTATGGTCGGGTTGGTTTTATCTTAAAACCCAATCGGGACCTAGGGACGGAAAATCCAATAATTCTCAGTAAGGGCATCAGATTGAAGCACCGTATGTCATGTTGGGTTTCTTTTGAGGAGACGGAACATTGGGATACATAAACTCTGGACCTTGTAATAGTTAATGTATTGACTCTATCTCTTGCTCGAGGAGCGGTCCCTCCTGGAATCGAGCATGCTGTGTGCGGAAACCCTAGAGCTCACTGCAACTGCGACGATGATGACTGCACTTGGATCCTCCATGGGTTCACCAGTGAGGATGACTGTACATGGATCCTCCATGGGTTCGGCTGCGATGACGACCATACTGGGAACCTCTGTGGGGTCGACGGCGATGACTACAGTTCTTGTATACTATGTGGGTCCGGCTGTATGACCTCTGTACTTGTATCCTGTGTGGGTCTGGCATAGTAGCTGGTATTGTATCCTATGGGGGTCTGACAGCTTAGCTGGTCTTGTATCCTATG
Source organism: Viscum album (assembly GCA_963277665.1). NCBI lineage: Eukaryota > Viridiplantae > Streptophyta > Magnoliopsida > Santalales > Viscaceae > Viscum > Viscum album. The sequence continues at coordinate 478,010,469 of OY728128.1, forward strand.
TGGGTCTGAAAGCTTAGATGAATCAGTGGCTACATCTTATCATCTCTATCACCTTATTTAGTGTATACCTGTTTGAGCTGAGCCTTGATATCAATCATTATCATCGATGTGATTGTCTTGCTTTCATGTGTGGACTGCGTTGTGTTTTTCTGTGTGGATTGGATTGTGCTTGGGCTCGAGAGATGGAAAATAACTGTGACTGATGAATTAGGTATATGTATGGGTATATACCTAAGAAGAGTTGTTGATACTTTGTAATTGTATCTTTCCTTTGTGGTTTATCCTTTGTGGATTCTGAGAGACCCTCATGGGTCTCGGGGTCCCTACTAATTATTGTATACTAACCCCTGCACGGGATATGCCCATACTACGTTGTGTTGGATGTAGATGACAGACAACACTGATCGAGGTGGAGGCTTGTGGAGCTAGACGGTACTCGAAGGTGAACCATTTCATGGGATGTACATGCAGCGGACGACCGGACCCGAGGAGCTGAGGAGACTATCTGTACCCACCCTTTAGGTGGGATTTCTATAGGACGACTCGATGTTTCCTTTATACTTACTACTGCTGTATTTTCCTTTCAGTTGTATTGTATTATCAGTTGGGTTTGTATATTGGCCCATTTACTTTTCAGCACTTACCTTGTACTCAGTTTTACCTATTGTTTACTTCACTTGTGTACTCTGTTGTGTTTGTTACTTCATAAAGGCAATGCCTTCCCTTCTTTAGGGATTTACGCCTTTGGTGCTAGTCACCAGCCCCTGGCCTATAGAAGGCAGGCTTGGGGTAGTCACGGCACAGGCCCCGAGGATGGGTCGTGACACGACCCATCATGTCTTGAATGTATATGAGACATAAACCCATAAAGAAATTATGAAAATGGCTATTCACCTAAGACATGCTTATACAATTTCCTAGTTAGTATCCCAAATTTCAGATAGACTATCTAAAAAAATAAATATTAATGATCAACCAGTGCTGTTACTTAAGAGCTTTAGAGATTAATTTATTATATATGAAAATTTATGAAAACTATATTGGTTTTGGAAAATTGTTATATACATGTGGGAAGAAGTTTTACTCTATTATGGATCTTATGATCCATTAAAAGTAAATTTAAGTTCTTTAGGAATAAGAAATATTTTTTTATTTTCACTACATGGATTCATTGATGAATTTGAAATTTATGGAATCAAAACCAAATAATGAAATTACGATTATTCTATAGTCACATATTATTATTATTTCAATATTATATTATATAGTAATTCAATTACTCAACATTAGGAATAAGGATATTGAAATAATATTTTTTCTTATTACCATTATTGATGTCAATATCAATAATCATTTTCAAAAATATCTGATTTATGATTTTGAGGACTGTAACATTCCATTGATCTCTCAATTATTTATAATCAGGGACCTCAATCATTATCTATAAATATATATATGTTTTTATTCCTTGTAACTATATTATATTTACCCCAATTTCCTTCTATGTAGAAACTGTGACATCCCACCTCTCCGTATTGGCATGAGAATGTGGTAGGTCATTACTGAGACATAGGTCACATCCCCAAGACACCAAAGGATAGAAATAAATTCCAATGGATTCATAAAATTTTAGGGGATGATCCTTCATTTGAAAATAAAAATACAAACCAAGAGTACAATATTAAAACACCCACTATATGATTCATGAGAAAAAAGTAATACAATCCAATTTAATACCAACTCACAACAATACCAAACTATAACAATGAACCATATTAGTGTACAAATTGGAAACTAAAAAAAACTAAATGTCAACCATGAAATATGTCTACAAATACCATGATCTCCAAGACTAAACTAAATAATCCATCCTAATGGTATCATGAAAAATTTTAAATAAATGTGAAACATTTCTTTTATCTTTCCCTCGCTAAAAAACATCTATAAATAAAAAAACTTATAATGGAGGTCTTTATATAAAACTCTATATGTTTTATCTGAATTCCATCCCTACTCACTCCACTAGTAATGAAAATGTTAATAAATATAGTTATTTATTTTATATAAAACTGTTTAATAAATTGTTTATGTTAAATATGAGCTATTTCAAACCAAAATAGTTTTTTTTACCGTAACAGTTTCTAAGTAAAGAAAACTAAAAAAATATACATATCCATTTATAAAATACCATTTTATCAAAACCCATTACATTACACATAACCACACACACTCTCTAGCATGGTATTACCACTACCAGTGTAATATCATGTCCGTACTCCCTCCCTTTGAAGGTGGTACTCTGTGCCAATTATATGTCTCGTTCAACACCCATCGAACCATTGATACCAAACCCATACCAAACCGTGATTGTCAAATAATTTCAATAAAAATATACTTTTCTTTAAAAAAATAACCATTGAATTTTATATTCTTCAAAACCAAACAACAATTATAAAATCATCCATTTTAAATAATTTAACACATTTCACATTCAACAAATACTCAATTCCCACAGTTAAAAACCATTCACTAAAGAGGGGTTATGTAATGATTTTTTAAAAACATTAATAATTAAATTCATGAAAATAAATAAATATAAAATATTTCCTTCATGTTTTAATAGGGTGTGTTGACAGTGAGGCCACCCACCTTACAACTTTGGGGAAAACAATGAAAATTAAAAAATATTCGGAAAATCAGGTTGAAAATCCAAAAATTAACTTTAGATCTTAATCTATATCAACCAAAAAACAAGATCTCATCATTATTGTAATACAAAAACATATATATGTTCTTAAGAGACTAGATATATAAATAAAATATACGTAAGAAGATTAAATCTATGGAAAAAACCTAGAACAATCACATACTTGGGGATCTGAGCCACTAACACACAAATAATCACAAACAGATTACTCCTGGATCAAGGGTACAGGTATCTAGAGACATTGATAGGATATGAATTATTTTTTAGGTTTTATTATGTGAAAAAATAGTTGTTAACGGGATAATACGAGTTAATTCCAAAAAATTAGGATCTAACTTTTTAGTATGAAAGGTTTAGGTTCATGGTTTGAAAAACTAGGTAAAACCCTTGCCTTATTCACTTCCACTAAACATCCATTACATATTTGGATCACACAATCAACAAATTATGAACCAATCATGGTCATCCATTATGTTCGTCTTTTTATAGTATCCCTAGTGTGGCTTCACGGATTGTAAAAACCATGCTCTAACTCTGTGCCTTCCCAATACCCACTATTTCCATTAAAATATTTTGGGTAGGTGTTGTATGATTTATAATAACCAATATCAAAAAATAAGCTTCTAGGAAAAGCCCTAAAAAATTCTAAATCTCCATTAAAACAACCCAAAAATAACCTCATTACTTTATATAATCAAAATAAATAAATAAATTGTTAATTACATAAAAACGAGTGTGAGACATTCTCCCTACCATTTTCATTTCTGTGCTTAGAAAGCTAAAAACACTATTTAACTAAAATAGTTTTAAACATTGACCAACAACTTACTTTTCCCATTTCTACATTTCTTCTTAAATCTCAAAATCCTCATATAATACTCACAGTAGATTGATTATTTTTCAATGCTTGAATTTATCTTTTATATCGGAAATCCATATTGTACAATATATCAATATATAATTTATATCATGGTCAAATAGATTCCATCAAATCATGGGGTTAGGATTAGGCCAATTCATTTTCTACTGAGATAAAGGAAACACATATTTCACCAAAATAAACCATATTGGAAAATCCAAATGATATGTCACCTAACCAAACCATTTATGTACCTCAAAAAGGAATTGGTAAATATGAGATAAAATTCATTACATCCAACATAATTGATGCCCATTCCTTGGAGAGATTATCAAGAACACATAATCACTAATAATGATTGACAATGATAATCAACGATGATCCTCGTAAGATTTATGATGAATTTGAGATGTCTCAATCTTCTTACAGATCAACAAGATCTTCTATTTTTTCTCTTGCACAACTGTTGGTATGACCAATGAATTATCACATATTACCTACAAACATACTAGAGAACAACAAAAATATATATAATATGATTCAAAAGGATTCATATGTATTGAGGCCTCAAAAATGTTTTAATATTTGAACTCCATTAATGGTATGTTATCCTCCAATGAGACACTAAAATCCATTACACAAACCCATACCATGTATTCCAATTTTTCAATCTTACATATAGATTATCCATCCTTATGAGGATGATATACAATAATAATTTTCTACAATATTTCAATGAATGTTTTTAAGGATTCCTAAAACAAGACATAAACCTCATATCATAGTCTGATAGTATAGATACTAGTATTCTATACCTCTTTACCACTCTTTAGATATAGAATTTATAAATGTCCAACACCTTATGATGTTCACAAATGGTGATGAAATGGATTGAATTTGTGATCCAATATACTATCACACATATAGAATCATGTTTCCAAACATCCATTGGGAGGCATGTTACAAATTCAATATCTATCTGCTCCCCATTCCAGACATATATTTGTAAATATTGTAACATACCTATTGCACAATAGTGATCTTTCATAACATGATGGTTGGTGTGGAATATTATAAAAAACTCTACAAATTATCATTTCATGAAAACCAACCAAAAAATTTTGTTTATGTCATTAAACATATTTCGTGTTCTAGGATCAATAATCTATCTTCAGTGGTTGTAACCATGAAGTTGTGGTTACGGAAAATTCATAGGTTTAATCATCTAAACATAAAACCAAAAACCTAAAATCTCATCATGGTTTTATTACTAAATGGTGTCCCGAACATTGAGCCTTGACCTCATAGTAAAAAATATATAATTTCAACTTATGAGCCTCTTTATCCAAGTTTACCAAATCATGAACCAATGAAACTAGAAATAAAACCACTCCACTACCTCAATCATGAAAATCTGAGTTAATATCATCTCTCACCAACATCAGACGCCATTTTTGTGAAGCCTCTTTTTAAACAAACTATATGTCTTCCTCCATAATTCAACCACTAAATATTTTTCATCAACCAATGTATAAATAAATTCAAAATCAAAACATTATGTGTTTCTGTCCCATATAATTTAGAAACACTATAAATATTCTAAACAATGAGGAAGTGATGCCATGTCTTCAAAACATGGACTAAAGTAGAAAAATAAAAATTTTGTGTAGAGTATTTCTTTTCATAAAAACATTTATCTCATGAATCATATTATATAAAATGATCAAAATTCATGATAAATCAACCCATAAAATATCCAAAATCATCAAAATACACCACCAAAATATCCAAAATAATATTATTTAATGGTGATATGTTATAAAAAATATGATAATTACATGGATCCAAAAATACTATGCTCAAATTAAATATAGTGACTTGAAGGTACTCAACAAAAGTAGATTTCAAAGGTTAAGTTGAAGAATATAAAATATATAGTAAATAAAAAAATCATATCATCCTTGAATTTATGAGAATGAAAATTTTTATTAAAAAAATAATACAAATTTTGAACTAAAATATTCTAAAATAAAAGAATATAATAAATATGAAAATGTTAGGAGTCTACCAAAATTATGATTTGGAAATAAGATCTCAGGTTAATGGTCAAAATGTGTATGAACAAAAGGAATCATAACATGGAAAACAAGTAGTTTTCAATTGAAATTACTCATTTTAAGGATACATTTTGTATTTTAAAGGATTTAGAACCGCATCAAGGATTTTTTAGTTCATTTTTTTCATATCACTACAATTATAGAAAATTTTATAGGTAGAGTTTAAGGGGGATTCAACTCACTGAAAGAATAAAATTTTAAAAATTATCCAAAGTATCAGGACTAAATGTTGGAAAAAAATCAGTTAGACTCATACATAGACCGATCATGTTAAGTGTGAGTGGGAAAAATTCATTTATTAATAGATCTAAACTAGGCTGACCTGAGCCTATCTTGTTTATTAATTGAGCCATTAAAAATCCCAAATAAAGAGCATGTTAAATTTTATCACCATATTTTTTAGTCATTCTTTAAAATATTAATAAATTATATACAATTTATATACAATAATCAATTATTTTAATTAAAATTTTAAAATTTTAATATTTTTTAAAATTATCATTACAATATATTATATTATAGTTGAGTAGATAACATATTAGGTCATGTAATAATGCCCCAGCCCAACCCTATTATTAATTAGACATAAAAATAACACTATTTAATATTGAACTAAAATTAATTATTCCCAATAATATGTTTCACTAGTTTGGGATTATTTGGATAGGTTCACCCACTAACCATTTCATAGGTCCAATACATGACATTTGAGGATGTTTGTAGAAGGTGTGACCAACCATGATACTTTTAAAAAAAAATGTATCATTATTCTACCTTCCCAACTAAGAATGATTTTCAACACTAAAATGTATAAGAAGAAGAATTATAAATTAATGGAAAATGAATTAGTTATTTAAGTGGTTCATAAATAATATTAAAAGTAACATCCATGAATTTTGGGTAGTGATTTATCCAGACATTAGAAAGGTAATTTAATGATTTAGGGTATAAAATTCGAATGAAGTATAAATAAACTTCCAAAATAATGGGATAATCAAGACAATAGGGATTGTTAATTTCTTAAAGGGATGATCATATTTTTAACAATCCCTAGATATATCTCATTTCTTAAAGGGATGATCATTTTAAGGCATAAAATTTCTACAAAACATGAGATGTATCATGAAAACCCAACCATAGAACACTACAATAATACTATTGAATATTTCCCACCTATTTTCAATTGTATCATTCTCTATGTTATTTCATACAATCTTTCTTTATATATTACAAATAACCACACTAAAAATCATCTTTTACCAGTGGGATTTGGATGATTATTTGAGGATCGAGCCATCAGATTCTAAGACATACCACTACCATATAAATGTTTTTCCCACTTGTACATATTCCCATCATTAAATTTCACACCATTTTTGATAGGTATTAGCATGATTCCTCCAGTCATAGTTTATGATATGTATTGCTCTACATTCATCACATGGTAAACCATATCTATATAATATGTAATACAAATAATGAAAATTATTGAGTTAATTTCAAGCCTCAACCCTTATTCAAATATGTGTTCCTTTAAGGATCTACTTGTAGCAATATCAGGTGAAGAGATGTCTAAATTTAAAAATTCATACATTTAATCTTTCACTGTGAGGTTCTCCTAAGTTATTCTAAAAATATATATTATTCTATGAATCTTGAATGTGTGAGGATATATTATTTTTGTTATGTAACTCTTCAAATCCTTTAATGTATTGCATTAGTCTAATATAAATTGGACTTCTAAATCCCACCACTAGCATGAAATATCATTCATCATGTACGTTGCCATCATAAATTTTAGCTCAATAGGAGTTTCTTATAAATTGATTATTTGATTCATCCTATTTTAACACACCTCTACATTACTTAGTTCTAAATCACCTAGAATGATTGGTGTATTATTTATTTGGAATAGAACTAAATGATCAACTTACCTTTGTTAATCCCTTTGAATCCCTTTATCCATGACCCAAAAAAATACACACTTCCCTAAACCATGAATTACTCCACCTATAGCTCAGAAGAAACAAAATTCTCAGTTGCTTCTTCATGTTGGTTTCTATGATTCCAACCTGGTTCCAATTTTTATAATGAAAAATCCATTATGTATCACTCTCTATAAATATAAGGCTTAACAATTTCCTATTTACCACATCACACATATCAATACATGGATTTCCAATTTCTTCATTCTCAACATTCCAATCATTTTTGAAATCTATTCCATGATCTTTGAAAATTGATCTATTTATAAGATACCACTACCATTCCACTTTAAAATATCTCATTTGAAAACATTTTCAACACATTTACAAAATCCACCTTTTTTCATATAATAAATAAATACTCAAAATAAAATATGAAGTTCTAGTGGGATTTCAATTCCTTCAATGCATGTAATGATCTTCTCATTATAAAATCCCATAAAGTAGAAGTTACAACTCTTATATGTGTTTATAACTATTTTTTACCCAACTCCCTCATAACATGAGTTTTGGAATACATTTGTTTGTTATACCTATTTATTCTCTATATTAAAAGATTTAATGATCCTATATCTATTATATTATTCCTATAAAAGGAATACACAAGAATGAGATTCCGACTATAAGAAAAAATGATACCTTATGTACCAAAATTAATGGGAGACCCACCTAGACTAATACCAATTGTAACACCAATCCACTTCTCATTGTATTGAGAAGGCCATAGGACGTTACTAGGTCTTAGGTGGAATCCCCAAGACAAAAAAGTCTAAAATTAAATTCCAAGGTCCTCATAAATAGTTTGGGGATGATTTTACACTTGAAAATAAAACAACCAATATAGGAGAACCATTATATAGAATCCTAAATATGATGCACGAGAACAAACAAGTACCACCTAATATAATTCAAAATAAAAAACAAACCACAGACATAAACCATATCAGATTAAAAAGTTGAATAAAAACCAACAAAGCTCAAGGAAACCCACGAAAAAAATGTACAACTCCATAATGGTCCATTTTGAAACTCCACATACCATTCCCATGTGGTGGGTGTGTAAAAAAAATTATAGTTCTTCCCAAAATGAATTACCTACTCAATCAACTAGTATAGAATATGTAATAAATTTACATCAAATAATTTATATAAAACAATTTAAATCACTTTAATAGTCTGTATTAATGAAAATCTAGTTCTCACCAAAACAGTTCATTAACCCAAACATTTTCTATATAGGGAAACCAAAAAAGACTTTATTATCATTTCTCAAATTTTAATTCTGCATAAGCAATTCCATTCGACATGAAAACACACACACTCACTCACTCATTCAATCGTGGTGTTACCATGGATAGTGTACCTTCACATCCATACTTCATCCCATTGATGGTGGTACTTCATGAACATTATCCATCTGATTCCCCCAACACCCAACCATTTTTTGAGAACATTCAAAAAAATAATATAACACCCTTTAAATAAAACTATAATTTTATTTAATATTATTTCTAATAAATATTCCCTTGATTAATACCCAATATCTATTTAAAAATATTAAATTTCAAATAATGTAACCAATTTCACTTTCCATAAATACTCAATTCTGATAATTTAACTAACATTATTAGAAGTGGATATCAATTAATAATATTAAAATAGTTTAACAATTCAATTAATAATTTTTAATTAATTTTAAATAATTCCTTCAAGTTAGAATAACAGGATTCGAGAGTGAGGCTACTCACCTCACAACTTACTCTAAAAATAAGAATAACAAAAATTATTTCATAAACTGCGTGGAAACCCCAAAACCCAACAATGGATCTTGTTCCCCAATAATAAATCAACCATATATCATAATTATTGAAATAAACCAACATATATATATATATATATTTATAAATGACCAGATATATGACTCTAGGAGTGGGGAGAAGATGAAATCTCAAAAAAAACTACGAACGAACTCTATCTAAGTAATCCGGTCCTCCAACACACAACAATAACAAATGTATTTCTCCCAAGTCAAGGGATAGGGTCTCTACATACAATGTGACTAGAAGAAAACATTTTATTATTTTATTAATTGAAAAAATGAGGGTTTGAGGGTAATATCATATTATATCCTCAAAATTAGGATCACTGGTTTTTACACTACATGATTTATTCCCATGGATAACAAAACCATCTTCCAGCCACTACATCTAAAAATAACATGCATGGTTTCTTCACAAGTTTATAAAAACTATGGGATAACCATTATAAACAACTATATTCCACTATTAATGGAATCACTTGGGTCGCCTCATGGTATGGCTAAACCGTTTACCTATTGTGCACCAGCCTAGTAACCTATGTTTCCCCTAGAATGGTTTCCTGGATGTGTTTCACATTTTCTACCAACCATTCTCTGATCCTGCACCTCCAAAAAAATCAAAAATAAAAATTCCAAAACTCATCCCAACATTCTAAAACATAAATTAAACACATTATATACCTAAAATACACAAATAAGGGGTTAAAATATGGGGTGTAACATAAACCTATTTCTCTATAATTTCATATGACAACTGTAATTCTAATTATCTCTTACATTGAGGATGTTTTATTAACCATTGTTTGATATGTATTTTTAAACAATAGTGTTTCCAATGTTCAAACCCTTGATTACTGAGATGAAGTTCAAATTGTGAGGATGAAATTCATTTATTATGGGGAGAATGTGACACCCCAAAATTCTGAAATAATATAATTATATTTGATAACATATATAAAATGCAACACTAATCTTGGAATAGAATACAAAAACTCAATAAATTATGATACATTTATTTTTTAATAAATTATATATATTAAATATCATCCATTAAATGCATCATTACGTATATCTTGTGTTACATGAGACACTAATTTTCTTTTATAACCTATGTTAAATGCAAGATAGAGTTTTAAAAAACAACAATATACAAAAAAAATTATTATTTAATATGATATTTATCACATGGATATTATAATTATATATATCAAAATAATTAGGCATTTAAATTTTTTTTTTTAAATTTGTATTAGTTATCTATTGAATAGTAATAAAATATGTTTTATTTAGAATATAATTAAATCCTTTCTCAAAAACTATTTTCTTTAAGACCCTTTATTTCATCTTTTGTCAACTAATTTAAAAATAATTTTCAATAAATTAAAAAAATACATATGAAAAATAACCAAATTTTTTGAAATCATAATATCAAAATACACATAGGATGAATAATTGATATTTTTATGTAATTTTTATTTAATTATCGAATACAGAAAATTAATGAAGTTTAATTGATTATAGCCTATTAATTTAATAATTTATAATGAGAATATATATTTTTAATTTTTTTAACGTAAAATTATTTCAATTATATATAATTTAAAAATATACATTTTAATTTAATATTTTTCATATTTAATTTAGTTATAATTTTTCAAAAAAATTGATCATTTTCACCGAAAAACATGATTTTATAATCACACATGTGGTATTAGATTAAAAAAATACATTTTATTGAACTAAATTTGGAAGACTGGAATAAATATTTTTAATTAGAATAATTAAAAATTTATAATATGTTGAAATTAACTTTTTAAAAAACTTAATATTGAATATTGTAAATATTATTACCGCGAATAAGAAAAATGTGGGATTACCTTGGATTGCACTAAAAACTAAGTGTATAATTTCCTAAAAACATCTCTAAAAATTATTTTATGTTCATATTTAGACCATTAAACCTATATTATTTAACAATAAACTCGTTCTCTTCCTAGTTACATATGAAAAATTAAGGGGAACTCAATTTGTTTCACCAATTCATAGTGTTTCATATCCCCAACTTATTAAAGGACACCCATATCCTCTCTTATTCACACCTTAAAAACTATTTGGTTGGGAAAATACCCCCAAAATCCCACCACAAAAATACTATTATCATCTTATTATCCTTAGTTTTGGTAAAAATCTATAGTATGAATGTGTTTGTGAAAGACTAATTAGGATACTCAGAGAAGAGATAATGTTTTTTAACAAGCATCATTATTTCATTTGTTATCTACCTCATTCATAAATTATAAAACAATGATTATAATATAAAATATATTTATAACATATACTAAGATATTTTTATACTAATTCCATGACCTAAAACCATTTCCAATTCAATCAAATGGTATTAGATATCATGGTTCAGGTGAATGGCTGACAGCCTCCTAGCAAACCAATGTGATTTATTCCTTCATCACCACATCTCACAGTTGGGTATGATGATGTATATAAACTATATATATTATATTTATAACATATATATATCTATGGAGTAATTTTATCATATATTTACTTTTAACTCCCATTTCATATGAGATACAATAATGTCAGTTGTGTCTATAGTGTACTATAACCTCGTGATGCTTTCTCATTCATCATTCACTAACCCATCACATGGAAGGTGATAATGATAAATTTAATAAATATATCTGATTTATATGAAATAATTAAGATATTAATGAAATATATACCATTATAGGAATTCTATATAATACATTTTCTTCATTAATGTTTCTCAAAATTAATTATGATGACGTCATTCGTGTACGTGTAGACTACAACCTTCATGAAACAATGTGACTCTCTTTTCATCCCCAAACCATATGGATGATATATATAATAATATTTAATGAAATAATATGGTATCAATTACATATTTTTCATTCCCTAAAGGAAAAAATATTACATACCTCATTTCCATAATGATCGTTGAATAATAGGGATTCCACTCAAGCATACATATGACATACGATCTCTATAATCATAACATACTTCATATTTAGTAACCATGCTTCATAATATTAATTAATATTATAATAAATGTATAAATATTATAATTATTTCATTATTATTATTCTATGGATGGTATAACAATATAATATTCCCATGATCTAGATCATTCATGACAAAACAAACAGGATACGACACGACCACAAACACCCAAAACAATGAAAATAATGAATGATTTTTAACAAACAAGTGATAACATTTTATAAAATGATATTATATAATATTAAAAAAATTAATAATATTATTATATAATTTAATAAAATTCAAAAAAAATCAATAAATGAAACTCAATATTATTCAACTGAAATGAAGCATGTAGTAATGGATTTGTTAAGTCAATTTATATTCATTGGGTTAAACTAATACTTTATTGATTATATAATTCTAATATTATGTGTATTGTAAAAATATAAAACCATATGTTGTATTTAAATTTTATTATGTTTATTTATAGATAAAACACAAAATTTATTCATTGATTAATTTTCTCTTAAATGTAAATATCATTATAAGTGTTTTTTTCGCAGTCAAAATCTAATCGACACCGTTTATTCATTAATTTCACTTAAATGAAATTATTTGACCATTTCCAAATAAATCTATCCAAAATTATTCTCCTCAAGTTAATAATGATATTTTTTAATTATTATTACCATTTTATACTCTTTAATACATATTATTTTAGAAAATATTTTTATGAAAAACAATTCTTATTTCTCTCTTCAATCAGAAATATGTTTCAATCCAAAAACGTGATTCCTAAAAAAACATTTTAAATAATTTTAAATAATATAAAATTATTTCATGATTTTATTTTTAACAATTTTTAAAAAAAAGGAAGATTCTTTTCATTTTCTGATCAAGGAACTTTTGTAAAAATTTTACAAATCAAAAGGCATGTTGTTTTAATATATACTACCTGAATGGATGTAATTAACCACATGAAAACATTTAATTGTTGCTTTACTATCAGGTTTATGAAGATTATTTTAATGAATTATTTTTTCAAAAGTGATTTTCACTCAAATTTATATTCATGATGTTTTTCACTATGAAAAGGATATTTTCCTCAACATTGTTTTTTAGCTTTTTACCAATGAAAAAACCCTTTATTTTAAATATAAGCTAAATGGTATATATTCTATTGAAACAATCATTAATATTCCTCTCTTTGATTTATGATAACCTATTCTAAGTAAATTATCAAAATTCACCATCTTGATTTATTTTTTATAGTCATTATCTTTCACTTAAAATATTAAATTTCTTCTGATATTTGGTCCTTCAATTTCACATAAATACCATAATATTTACCATGTATATTATTATTTTTTAAACCTCATATCATTTAGATATACATTTTCTACTTTTTTAAATGATTTAGGAAATATCAATAAATTTATATTCTATACTCAGTACAGTTACTTGTTTAAAATGAACATTGTTTTTTAATTAAATTTATTATTTTATATTTGTGTAATTATTTTGACATGCATAAAATGGGCTAGGGACCATATATACACAACCCATCAAATTATCAGTTGTCGCAAAGGATGAATCAATTAGATTACCATAGTTAAATTGGTTTTCACATGGTTTGTTCTAAACCATCTTGTGAGAGGTATTTATGATAAATGTATCATAGTCCCATGAAACATGAAGTATGATAATTAAAAATTTCCATCATTTATAATAAAATTATAATTATATGTGATATCATCTCTATAATAAATTCATTCTTAGTCATGGGTTTAATGTAATGTGTTTTCATTTAATTACATTTCTTTATTGATTATGCCATATGTATTTATACAATCAAAAAAAATTAAATTTCATATATTTTCTATTTGTTACCTTAACATATTGATTATGTGTTATCTATTCATATAGTAATGGTTTTTAAATGGAAAATGTGTTCATTAATTTACTCTTTCTTATTGTTTATTTTAACTGTTTCATGAAGATTGTGATTATAAATTACCCTTAATGATCATTTCAGTTCACATTTATTTTGTTTTCTTTCCCTGGGATTCCATTATGTTTTCTATGAATGATATGAAGGGATATGATATATTAAATTATTCTATTAATGAAAAATATTATGACAAAATATCTGTACTGAAAATTAATGTGAGACTAATGTGTGTATCTAGGATACCAAAACTAACAAACTATGCAGTCCTTTGGAATGATATTTCGTGTATATTATGACAATGTATTAAATCATGCACTCAATCTATTATACTATGGTTATGATCATAGCACAATACTCTCAAATGCATAAAATAACATATTCCCACTACATAGATATTACTCTATAAATAAATTCACCAAAACAACTCATTTCATTCCGCCATATCATTAGGAGAAAATATTATTGCAAAGAAATTATATAAAACCACACCACATCATAATCCAATGAACCATATAACAAAACTCACTTCCATCCTTCTCTAATAAGGACTTGAAGAACCCAAAAATCAATGTAATTTCTTGTGACAAATCAGGTCCTTACATTCAATTCCTCCCAAAAAATTATTATCCATGAAAATTTAGACCAATAATCTTGGAGAAAATAAGTGGTAAAATAAACGAAATTCCTATGAGATAACTCTTGATGATGTCTCCATATTAGGAATGTGTCCAATACATTATGTGGTCAGAATTCATAGAAACACAATATCAAAAACCGTCTCATAAAATAATAAATTGGCAAACATGTCACGTCAACAGTGAAAAATCTTTTAAAAACATAGGATATTGAGTAAACATCTATAACTCATGATCCTAAGTGAAATACACTATGAAACCATTCAACCATATCACATGAACCATATTAAAACCATTCTCATGAAAATTCATCTCAAGATGGTCCTAGTTCTCTACAATCCACTACTAAAATGACACATCATCTTCAACATCTATCTAAACCTAATTGATTTTGTGGGAGTCTCGAGGAAGTCACCAATGAAGAAATACATATTAAATACATCATGAATCTAGATCAACTGTAGAGGATGTGTTTACCAATATAAAATAGCTTCAACATATGACACTATCTTGAATGGTCTAAAAATCCAAGGGAAAGATTACTCAAATTTATAAATTTTTCCTTCCACAATGAGGAGATACCTTACAAAAAATATAATTTCCAATGTTATAATCCAAAAGGATACATCTATGATTCACATCTATATTATAATGATACTATGATTAATTCATTCTATCATAGATCACCAAAACATTCTCAATTATATTATGATCCAATTTTAGTCAGTGAGTATCAAAATATCTAACCTCAGTAAAACAAAATGAAGATTATAATGGTTATCCACATATATATTTAGAGGAAATGTGAGAAAGTTCTAATTTTCAAATAGAAGTTGTTCCCTTTCTACAGATGTTGATAATTCTACTATCCTGATCTTAGTAGGCCCCTTGAACCAAATATATTAACCATGGGTCCACTAAGGACAATGTTAGTTATAGATCAATTAACTAGAGGTGCATCTAAGTGTTGGATATTTCACATTGAAAATGGGATATATTATACATTGTTATCCAAAAAATACATTCCTTGTCATTTTATTTATGGGTGATTCTGCATTCACTTAGAGATACATCATTTACCCACCTATGAGAAAAATACTGATCTATGATTCATCATAAAATACATTTTACACCCAATTTTTGGTGAAAAATGTAATTCATCCTCCACATAATGATACATTTTCACCATAATTTGACATGGACTATCATATGTAATTCAACATGATCTGTGTGTTTATGGTTCACTTTTGACCTTTGAAATTATATTGGTGTCGTATCACTTACCATAAGTTTGTTAGTAGTGGTATGTCATCCACTAAATGACTACAGTACTAGTATTACATCATTTATTAATACAATAATTGATCTGTGGTATATCTCATACATGGGGTCTGTATCAATGGTGAATCACTTACCAAGGGATTTGTATTTGTAGTGCATTTTCAACCAAAATCTGTATACTAATGGTGCGTCTTCTTCATATGTAATAGAAGTGTTGGATCATAATTAACCACATGAGGAACATATTCTAGAATTGTTAGAAATAGTGATGTATAATTCACCTAATATATGTCTTGGTTATATATCATTTACTTATGTTATTGGTTTTTGATGTATCATTCACTTAACTAATGTGATGGTCATGCATCATTCAATCAAATATTAAGTAAGGGGGATGTGTGGTTCTCCATTTAAAATATATGAATGGTGATAATTAGATCACACATGGTTTTGGATTATACTATTGTTATATTTTATAAATTATGCATTGGTCGATATAGATATGTGAGGATTATATTGGTGGGTCCATGATTACCCATAAGATAATCGTCTTCTCACACCATGTAGGAACATCTTGGTATGTGTGTGTGATATGTGATTGAAATACTAGTTTTTGTGTGCGTCCTAGTATATGTTGAAGAGTTGGTATAGTATTATTAGGTTGAGGCAACCCATATATGACTATGTTGAGGAATCTATGAGCCTCTATTTATTTTTTCACTCAAAATTATTTATGTAGAATGTTTTACCAGCCCATGGGTGGCCCTCCATTAGTGTATTCTTATCTTACAATATGTGGGAATTTTTATATAGAATTGTTTTGTATTTATGGTTTTCATTACATTTTATTTCCATATAATACACTAGTATGTTATAACTATTATTAATGTTTTTATTGGTTTTCATTGGAATGGACGATACATGGTAATAGGGTCTCGAAAGAAGGTCTGTCATATACTAACCACTATTTGATAGCATTTTGTATATTGAGAGGTGAAAATAAAGTCACGGGGGGGGGGGGGCAAAGTAAAAGCCAAGTAGTCTATGTGATAAACCATAATAATAGTAATTAAATTTCCTTAAATAATTTTATTGTTCATTTCCTTTTCATAAACACAAAAACAAACACATCAAAAACAACATAACAACTTTATAATGTAAAATTATTTAATATGAATAATATGATATGGACAATAAATTGATGGAAATAAATATAATTAACAGACCTATTTAAATGATGTGAAAAGATATATTAATTTAAGAGTCATATCTTTAAAATAGTTATTTAATTTTTCATTGTACTATTACAAATAATTTATTTTACATTAAAAATTAATTTTATAGAATCAACATCATTATTGAAATACATATATCAAAGTTATCCTAAAAATTGTTTAGTGATATTTCTAAAATAATTTATTTTGAATGGAATAGGGAATAATAAAGTTATTTCAAATACAATGACTTAAATTA
Organism: Viscum album; assembly: GCA_963277665.1. Taxonomy (NCBI): domain Eukaryota; kingdom Viridiplantae; phylum Streptophyta; class Magnoliopsida; order Santalales; family Viscaceae; genus Viscum; species Viscum album. Next base: position 478,028,320 of record OY728128.1, read on the forward strand.
AATTATAAATATATAAGTAAGAACTAAATATTTTATTAATCAAATAACTATTTAAGGAATACTTTTTTGACTTTTATTATTATTGTTATATATATATAAACTATTTTTGACATTATAAAACTATTGTAATCATTAAATTATAATGAAATATATTTTTAATCTTTTATAATGATATTTTAATTCAATGGAAAAATTTGATAAGGCATAAAATTTAAATATTGATAATATTTTATTATTAAACAGTTTTACCTTATAAAAAATTTAATATTGATTAATATGGAGTACAAGTATAGAATAAAACATAGAAATTTTGTCACCGGTCTTTTTTAGCTATTATATTTTCATGATTGTAATGAATCAAATCAAAAAGGAAAAAGAGTTTAGTAGTCTTGGTAAATATGATACATATATTAGTATTTCAGTAAAAATGAACACACTAATTAAAACATAATTATTTTTAAATTAATAAATTAAATGATAACTTTATTCCCTATTGAGTATCTTAGTATATCATTCTTACTTATTGAATTCCTAGGGAAACGAACATAATAATAAGGGTCTCAAATTCTTAGTAAGGGTAATGTTTGTAGGATGAAATTATGAATAAATATGAATAAATAAACATGGAAAGTTAAATAACTAAATTCACATAACAAGTAATAAATATGATAAAAGGTAGGGAATAAATAATATGAAAATTTAAATTAAAAATAGATGCCATTCAAATAAATATATAAGGCCAAATCAACAAGGCAATGTATGAAACTGAAAAACATTTCATTTAATTAGTGAATTAAAATTAAATTTTTATATAGATATGTCGACACAAAATCTCATGGATAAAAAATAACAAAAGGTACATGAGGGAAATTCTTTATTATTGGTTTCCATTTTTCCTATATACATGGTACCTTTACTGTTAGGACATTTCACAAGATGGTTTACATCATATCGGGTAAAAACTCATATAAGGTGGCTAGCCAAACAACATTTCCCATTAGTCTACTGATCTAATGAATGGATACCTATAACTGGTCTACAACTATGTCATACGAGTCCAAAACATCGCTCGTATATCGAATAATCGATTTAACAATGTTTCTTATAAAATATAATTATAGAGCAAGAGATATAGATTGTTCAATATTTTACCAAATAATTAAATCACATTTAATGTAAACACCATTTAAGAAATTATATATGGTTAATGAAATGAACATATCCATCAAAAATCAAATGCTAAATTAGGGGACATTAAATGTTTAATTGTAATATGAAATTGAATTTTTTTAAGGGGTAAAATGAATCAATGAAGAAAAAGTGAATATTATCCTAAACTAAATCAATCCTAAACCATCTAGAAGTAGATTATAGATGGTAAATATTAGCATTCCCTAAGTGGAGGAAAATAATGGGTTGTTGTTGTATATGAATTAAAATATTATAATTAGATAATTTTAAAAAAAATTGAGAAAAATATCATTTTGTTTTGAATTTTTTTTGAAAAACATCATCATTTCAAATAATTATTTTTTTTAAAAATCATTTCAAAAGTATCCTTTTAAATATGTAATGGAATCTTGAAGGAATTATGGAGGGTTAATCATTTCTTGTCATATAAGGTAAAAAGATCATTCCTTTTGCAAGGTAAATGGTTAGAAAAAACATTAATAAAAAAAGTGACCAAAATATTCAATTGTAAATATAGGTAAAATAAAATGAGGTAAAAATGTCATTACCAAATCATTTTTTAAAATATTTTGAAAACTTTTTAATAAAAAATTTAAAATAAAATTTGTTCTCTGAATAAAGAGTGAAATAATGTCAGGTTCTCTTAAATAACATTTTCTAAAATACCTTGAGCACCAAAGAGTCTAAAAATGGTATTAATACTTGAAAAATGTCACGAAAAACGTCATAAAATGAGAAAAATAGTTCATTGACCAATTTTCATATCATTTCCTTGAATAGAAATACCATTTAAAAATCATTAAAATTACTCTCCAGGAAAACAATCTTTTACCTTGCCAAAGTGTCTCATACCACTTTCAAACATTTTAAATCATAATCCTCATGAGAGAATAAAATTATTTGAAATTTATAATATCAATAGTCTATGGAGATTATAATATATTATGAAAATGGGACGTATATAAACCACATAAAGGAAACTAGGTGCATAACAACAAATAAACCCCAATGGAATGTAAATTCCGATGAAATACCATAAATTGTGTTTTCTTTTCGGTGAAAATCCATTAGAATCATTTTTAATAAACATATGTTAATTATATAATTTAATTTGGAACAATTTTTATTTTTATCATTACATTTATTTCACTTATTATGATTTTTTATACAACTACACACATAATTGTGTTTATGTTGGTTATTTTGACCAAATTTTTTTATGTGTCAGAAACAATTTTTGTAGGCCAAATATGGTCAAATGGGTCATTAAATAACTTATAAATAATAATAATCAAGTAATTTTAATCATATTTGTACATTAATAATAAATTTAAAAACAATCATTAAATATGGTTAGGAGAAATGAACCAGGATCACAATCATAGAGAAGGTAGGTTGTATGTACACCTGAGTAATGTTGTCATTTATCAATGATTTTTATAGAAAGAAGGTATGTATCATTTTATCTTTCGATAATGAACATTATATAATAAATATAATATTATTTAATCATATATAATTAATTATAATCTTATTCTAATGTAAAAGGAATCACAACTTGTCAAGGAGGTGGTGGTCCACACATCTAGGAACGACATTGTCACTTTTAATGTGTGAAAGGATAATAAATAAAATTGAATATATTAAATTTATAGATAGTTAATTATGCAATTAATATCATATATTTTTTTATGTCAATTTTTTTTATTTGTAATCATTATTGATACATTCCAGGGAGAAGGTGAACGAATCCCATCGCTATAAGGGGGTGGTAGTCCACACTTTCTAACATAATGCTAATCTATTCCCACACAATTGAGTTCCTAAGGGTATGTGTTATAAAATAATTATATAATTGAACAATACATAACACATATCATATTTATAATATAAAAAAATATTTTTCATCATAATGTCTAGGATTATATATTTTAAATGGAAAATGAACAATCAAAATTTCGTGAGGCGGTAGTACATCATACAAAGAAATATAATGTTCATTGAAAATTAGATTGAGTTGTGTGTATTTTTAGGTCAAAACCATATCATAAAAAAACCTAAGACTTTTATGATATAAGATATTTTATAGAATCCTATAATAATTAGAGTATAGGGGTTAGATAATAGAAATAAAACTAAAGATCTTAAGGAAGTCTGTTTCCTCTTAATCGAGTAACTACATTTGGTTTTTACCAAAAGGATTAATAGGATTGATTCCTACATTAGGGGAGGCTTATAGGATGAGGTTATTTATTTTTAGGATATATATTGTATGATCATGTTCAATCCAAATCTGGTTGAGTGGTTTGCAGATGTGGGAGGAGATAAGAACTTTTATAGTGGAGGAGTGAACCCTTGTAATATTTTGAATAAGGCATTCCATACATGTCATTCATAGTGAACATGGATCCCATAATAGAAAAAAAGTTATCCAATGGATGATAGGGGAAAAATATGTTCTGAAAATTTATATTTTACATGTGGTTAGGTCATTTGGGCCCTTAATAATAATGACTTTCCACATATTAAGCTTAGTTTTACCATAATCATTATGATCATTTTTAATTAAATTCAATAATATTTTATGTTAGAAACTATTTTGAACTTATTAGAAATTAGAAATTATTATTATTATGAATATGGAATTTATTTCTCCAAATTACAATCAAATAATTGATTGATATAAATGTAAATGTAATCCCACCACGGGGTGACAATGCATGGTTTTGAAGTAAAAAATCTTGTTTGAATATTTTATATGTTTTTATAGTCAATTTAACTATGAAATTAAATCCAATGATCTAAATTGGATGAATTGAAAAAAAAAATTATATATTTACACTTAAAAAAAATTAAAATATAATTTTACCTTATAAATAAAATAGATGAAAAGGATATTTTGAAATAAAATTTAGTATTTCTAACTAATCATTAAAAAAATAAAAATTCATAAAACTATACCAGAAAACCCACAAACATAATTTTTATATTTATTTTAAAATATTAAGTTTATTGTGAAAAATAGAATCTATACAAGTTACAAAAATTGAATTTAAACTCTATTCTCCATTAAAAGATGGTAAAAATGCCTTAATAAACATATATGATTTTGTGAAATATTTCTATATTCTTATATTATGAATATCAAAATTAATGTATGAATATAAAATATATTTTCATGAATATGTAACATATATATTTCATGAAAATAAATAAATGTTGAATTAATTATATTTTTTACGAAAAGGATCTTTTGGAAGAATAAAAATAAAAAATATTTATTTTTTATATCCAATTGGTTCTTATTTTAATTTATCATTAGTTGGAATCCAATGAATTAATTTTATATTATTGTAAAACATTCATTTTCATAATTTAGTTAATGATATTAATAACTTCTAACAAGATGGTTATATTATATTATATTAGATAATAACATTTTTTAATACATTGTAATATGGTGAAACTCGGTCCTGCTTGAAACACAACCTATCATGGAAATTCGATCTTTACTATAATTAATGATATTGGGGAAAGACTCTCTGGGACATAATTCAAGCTATCAAAGAAGGTATCTCTTGTTTATAGTGTGAGATAACTCAGTTTTTTTGTTAATTACAAGACATCGAATATATTATATTAATTTAATATAGTAAATATGTTGTTATGTATCAGGTTAATGTATTACCATTTAACACTTGGTGTTTCATTTCAAAGAAACCATTGAATACAAATACATAATAAATAATTTTGGGGTGTTACATTTTCCCCATATTAATTAAATTTTACCCTCCAAATTTAAACTCGATAACTAAAATAGATTATTTGATATTTCATACATTTAAGTCCCACATTGTGATAATTGTTCATAAAACATCCTCTAGGAAAAAGAGAATTGATATTAGAAAGGAATTATGGAATAACATGTAAATATGTATCTATGTAGAAGAACTTTTGTATAATGTGAAAATATATGCTTGTTTTAAGGGCATAAATAACTATAGGGAGTGTTTAGGGTAATCAATAATAAACAGGTGAGTGATCAATTGAATGTTATGGGTCTCAAATCTATAAATCTACAATGATTATGAACACCATTGTTTTTTTTGCTTTTATCTATTTAAAATTCGTCTAAAACATTAAAGAAATGGATATATTAAAATTATATTTGATATTTGACGCACTAAAATCAAATTTTAATGGATTATAAAGCCCACAAAATAGTGAAAAGTCTATGTATTTATCTCTAACTATTTTCAAAAACTAATACAGTCAAGAAATTAATATATAAACCTAAAAAGTAACACAAATATTTAATTATTAATATTTATAAATCAAATTTATTACCTAAAAATCAATTAAATATTTTGCAGAATATTATTTGGGTCAATCATTGGCATGAATCCCATATATCCCTTCAGTCATAATTTTAAAACCCCTGGCCTTGCCATATTTTATTGTGTTTCACTCAGATTACATGTTATCCAATTCTAAAACCAAAAGAATTTTATTTTCAAAGAAATTATGATGGACATCCTTGAAATAAGTTTAATCACTAAATAGGCTTCTAACTAATATTTTTAATACAACCTCAATACCTAAATACATCAACCATTTTATTTCAACATTTCTCCTTCCTTGGTCTATAGATTATCCATAATATCATTTATTGGATTTCTAAATCAGGACACATTTTTTTCAATCTAATTCACCATTGGTTTAACCTGGGTTATTGATTGTAAAAATTCATTATAATGTTTTGTAATGAAAATGTTAATTGTTTCTATGAATATCCCTAGGGAGTGTCAAACCATGTGTATAGTAAGGAACATTGTCATGTACCAGGTTACTCTAATTGAGGATTGAAAATCCTTGTCAAAATTTTCACTCCTCGGTACATCGATGCTAGATCCACATCCACTTGTAGTATCCATATGAGGATTAATTGATAGAAAATCTACATGCTCTCTACTTGACCGAAACATTAGGATGCTTTTCTATACATATCCTGAAATTCATCCTAAGGGGTATGTTATCTAATCATTGTTTTCCAAAATGTAGTTCCGATGGATTCTGTTGATCTTACATTGTTAAATTCTCTAGAGACCCAGCCCTAGAAATCCCAGATCTGGTGTATGATATCAATGATATTGGCATGATTATAGGGAATAATATCCCAGAGGACTGAGAGTATAGAACTCTTTCTAAACTATATACATATATTATACTTTTATTAAAATCTAATATATTATCTACATAAAAATTATAAAAAAATTACATCTAATATAACATTATTACTTCTAGAATATCCTTTCATATCATTATTACTTATTGGATTCCTAATGAAAAGGAACATATTAAGGGGGGGGGTCAAATTATCAATAAGGGTACTTAATAGAAGAAGCAATAATGAATCAATATGAATAAATATACATGGAATGGTAAAAAACTAGACAGAGCTGAGAAGTAATCAATAGGAAGAAAAGGTGGTGAATAAAATACAAGGCAATGTAAATGAAAAACACATTCTATTTAAATAACTAGATGTAGACAAAACAACATAGAATGGCATGAATCTGAATCAAATTACATTTAATCAATGAACTTAAAATAAAATTAATCCATATATCTATATATGAAAAATCTCATGGATAAATAGTATCTAAAGATAGAAGATGCAAATTCTTAAATACGGGACCTCATATTTCCTTGGTACATGGTACCTTTACCAGCAAGAACATGAAAAAGACATTTTACAACATATCTTGTAAAAAAACATAAAATGTGGAAAACCAAATGGATTGTCCCATGACACTAACAATTAATTTAACGGAAATATATAATTGTGTCCACCAGTGTCATACCAGTACAAAGAATTCCTCATATATCAAATAATCGATCAAACAATGTTCTTTAAAAAATATTTTTATGGAATAAGAGATATGGATTAATCAATATTTAACCAAATAATAAAATTACATTCAATGTAAAAACCATATAAAAATGATATAAGGTTTATGAAATGAACATATCCATGTTAAATGACATGGTAAATTAGTGGAAATTCAATGTACAATGATCATTGTAAATTGAATATTATACTGGTACAAAAGGAATAAAGTAACTGAATTGGAACACTATCATTGGCCAAATCAATCATAAATGATCCCAAGGATGATTAGGGATGGTATTAATAAAATATACCTAAATTAGAGTAAAAAAATTTGTTTTTTATTGATGAATGGAAATATTATAAAAATATCTTTTAAAAACATTCTTGAGGAAAATATCCATTTGTTTTGAAAATCATTTTACAAAACAATTTCCATGAAAATAAAATTCAAAAAAATCATAAAAAAATTAACCCTTTAAAAATTCAAAGGGATCATCGATGTTTTCATGGTTTTTTAATCTAGTCATTCATTATAAGGTAAAAAAAGATTCCTTTTTCATTGTAAAAGGTTAGAAAAATACCTTGTTCAGAATGTAATAAGAATATTCCATTTAAAAAATTGGTAAAATAAAAAAGGGGTAAAAATCACATTAATAGATACTTTTTTAAAAAACATGAACATATTTTAATAAAACATTGTCTTTTATATAAGATAGGTTTTCCAACTATAGAAAAAAATGTACTCATGTTTGCATTAGAACCATTTCCAAAAACCCCTTGAGTACCAATGACTTAATAAATAGAACAAATACATTAAAATGATAATGAATTACAACATGAGAGTAAAATTAAAATTTTTATTGAAAATTGCTCAAATAATTTCGACTAATAGAAATTCCATTGAAATATCAATAAAATTATTCTCGAGGAAATTAACCATTAAACATTATAAAGTGCCCCACACCACTTTGTAACATTTGAAATCATATTCCTCATGAAAGAATCTAATTAAATGACTTTTATAATTTCATTATAGTAGGAGATTCATGATATTTTTGTAAAATTGTATTATATAATCTATATAAAATAAAAAAATTTCATAATAACAAATAATACTCAATTGAATGTAAATTGAGAAGAAATCCATTGCCTTCCCTTTCATTTTGGGTGAACATCCATTAACATCTTATATAATAAATTTATGTTTGTTATCTATATTCTATATTACCTATTTCATTTTTATCATTACATTTTTTCATGTATTTTAATTTTCTATACAACAACATAAAAACTATGTTTACATTAGTTGTTTTTACCAAATTTGGTTTATGACTCAAAAACAACTTTGGTTAGACATGTATGGTCAGATGGGTCATTACATAACATCTCTAGAATAATAAAAATTAAATAATTCTCATATTTATACATAAAATATATATTTTAAAACAATAATTAAATATGGTTATGAAAAATTAATCAATATTACAATCATGGAGATAGTAGGTCGTACATACTCATAAGTAACATCCTAATTTTTCAGTGATCGATATGGAAAGAAGGTATGTTTTATTATATAATTCTAAATTTATCATAATATAACAAATAAAATATTATTTAATCATATTTATTTATATATACATATAATTATTGTGATTTTAAGGGAATCACTTTATGTTGACGTGTCGATAGTCCACACATCTTCGACTAGCATTATCACTTTTAAGTGTGTGAAAGGATAATAAATAAAATGATATATATTAGATTCCTTAAGATTTAATTATTCAATTAATATCATATAGGTCTTTTTTGTTTCATATATTTAATTATAATTATCTTTCGTACATACCATGGATCGTGTGAACGAATCAAATTACTTTGATGGGGTAGTCCACACTTCCTTAAACAATGTTATCTTATTCCCACAAAATGGAGTGTGTATGGGTTTGTGTTATAAAATAATTACATAAGTATAAAGATATAATAAATGTAATTTATATCATATAAGAAAATAGTTTCCATCATAATGTACACCATGAGAGGTGGTAAAGGAAAACTTAAAAATCATCATTTCATGAGGCAGTTCTTCACCATACTAAGAAATAATATTTTTTTTCATTAGATGGAAGTGTGTGTATGTTCATATATAACCCTTAGCATAATAAAATTCCATAATATTTAGTATGATAGTTTTTTATACAAGTATAGAATAAAAATATTATATTGGTTGGATAATGGAAATAAATCAAAAGATCTTATGATGTTTGTTACTTATTAATCGGGTAACTACTTTTTATTTGTACCAAAAGGCTTCCATGGATTACTTCTTTCCCAAGGGGAGGTTTCTAGGATGGGGGGGGATTTTTAGGGCATATTTGGGCAGAATGTTTTCAATAAAAAATGTCTTGAGAGGTGCGAGGAAGAGGGAGGAGGGGGCATTTTATAGTGGCAGATGTGTGACACTCTTGTAATATTTTGAAAAAGGAAATCAATTCAAGTTATTCCCATTGAATGTGGATACAATAATATAAATAACTATATTCAATTGTGTGTAAGGTAAATATATTGATAAAAAAGTGGATCTTGAAAACGTTTCTAGGTCATTTGGTCCATTAAGATAATGGTTTAGTCCCTTATTAAGCCTAATTTTACCATATTCATAGTGATTAATTTTAGTTAAATTCACAAATGTTTTTGGTAAAAATTGATTTTAATATATTATACATTTTAAATTTTTATTATTTCAAATATGGAGTCCAATTTTAATAATTCCAATAATATATGATGCATAAATTAAATTAAATTTAATCCCTATAGGGGATGAAAATCTAGATTTTTAAAGTAAAAAAACATCAAAATATTTTATCTATTTTTATAGTCAATTTCAAATCAAAATCGATTCTAGTGACATAAACTATAACAATTGATAAAAATATGATATAATTAAAATTTAAATATAATTTAAACATATAAAAAAATCAAATGAGAAAGATGTTTTGAACTAATATTAAATATTTTCCACTATTATTTAAATAGTGAAACATCATAGAAAAACAAATAATTCACCCAAACATAATATTGGTGTTTTTGTTTCAAATGTGAAGTTTATTTTGATATAAATAATCAATAAAACATCCAAAATTGAAATTTAAACTAGGTTCTCCATTTAAATAAAGTAAAAATGCCTTAATAAAAATATAGGTTTTTATGTGAAATATTGGTTATGCTATTATCTTGTACATATAAAAAACGGGTGAATATAAAATATAAGTTCTTTATTATTTAATATATATATTTAGTTACATTCATTAACTTATTGTAATTATTTATTTTTATTAATAAAAAACCCCTTGGGAAGAATAAAAATAATATCATTTCTTCTAATATTCAATTAGTTTTTATTTTCATTTCTCATTAGTTGGTAATTAATGAATTAAATTTAAAGTTTTTTAAACCATAAATTTTAATAATTTAAATAATACAATGCATAAACTCTATCAAAATTGCTATGTTATATCATATTATATTTTTTAATAAAATATTATTAAAACATTATTATTTGGTGAAACTAAATCTTACGTGCAATGAAAGATATTATAAAAGGGAGATCATTCCCATAATGCAAGATATTGAGGAAGGTATGTCTTCCATGTAATTTAAGAAATAAAGGAAGGCCTCTATTTCATGGAACTTGAGCTAACTCAGTGTTGTGTTCATTACATGATATATAATATATAATATTTATTTAATATAGATAATATATTTTATTGGATCAAGTTAATATATTCCCTTTTTACACTTGTTTTTAAATGTAACTTGCACCATTGAATATAAATTTTATACTTTATAATTTTGGTGAGTTACAATAAATATATTTTTTAATCTTGAAAACACACTTTTACTAAAAATACATTTACAGAATATATGGATTTATTTTAAAAATAACAATCCACTCTGATTGAAATATTAGTAAATAAAATAAAATAATCATTTATATTAAATGGATTTATAAGATTAAATTGATTTTTATTCATCAAAACTAATTAATAATATTAAAAAATAATTATCTTCATAAAAGTAAAAATGGAAAAAATCGATTTTCTACGAAGAAATTTCCCGAACAAAATCAAAAAATAATGTTTCTAAATTGATGATTGATGATTTTATTAACCAACACCCACCTCTCAGGCCTATGTTTTACATTTTTTTTGTGAATTTTACACTTTAATAGTTACATTACATTGTGGAAAATGTAATGGATTCTTTAAAAAAAATCCTCTAATTCACTTATAAAAGGGAATTCATCCACTAAACTATCTTACATATTTCCCCCAATATTTTCATTATAAAACAATTAAAATTAGTTTATATGATATACTGTTACCACTAATTTATTCTTGTGTTCCCCATTAGTGAACATGAGGCCTCCAATCCCATGTTCATATTATAGAGGAAACTAATGATCACAATGTAATGAATATGTCATTAACCTTTTAATGCTAATATTCCACATAAAAACTATTTCTAGCCACCTAAATATAATTAAATCTATGTAATTAATAAGAAAATATTTTATTATTTAACATCCCTAAATGAATCATTTTTATTCTTCATGAATGTGTCATGTTGATATTTTAATAAATATTTTAGTTTATATAATTTTAATTATTCAATAGTTTGGGTTACATGAAATTATTAGTTCAAATGAACTATAAGACACTATTAGTATTAAATGGCCCACATAACCAAGCCATTAATTTGGAATGAAAAAATTAAATAAATAATTTATGAAATAAATATAAAGGGCTAACTGAATATTATTTTTTTGGTAGTAAAATAACATTATTCTACAAAAGCATGTTTTCTTAAAAAATGGGATTATCTTCTTTTTATGGGTGAATATTAATTATTTTATGTTCAAGAAAATTTATTTTAAAATTTTAATTTCATTATTTAATTTATAATTCCAATAATATATTATAATTACATTTTTAGTAATTTTTTGAAAAATAAATAATTTCTTAAAAAATATTGAAAATAAAGATTTTTTTGAAAATTATATTTTCTTTTAAATACATTACAAAATAAAATTATTTTCATGATTAGTTTAAATTTTTTATTTAGTTCTTTTTTATTTAAAATTATAAAATAACGGTTTTTTAAATTGATTTTATACACGAATATATTTTCCTTCTAAAAAATGATTTTTACTAAAAACTATTTTTAATAGAAGTTTGAATGTTTTATTTTAAATTAAATTATGAAACTTTGGATATTTAAATATTGAAAAATGGATTCCCAATTTCGATTCATATGGTCATTTTTTGAATCTCTCCATTAATTTTCTTTTCTAATATAAATAGTGTCTTTGGTAAATTGTTTTACTAAAACAAAGGGTAAATTAGGAAATTTAGGTTAAAAATAAAATTTCATTGAATATAAAACAAGTATAATGCATGAATCAATTTTATTGGATAAAAATAATTATACACTTATCACAAAATTATATATATTTTGTTTTTTAATGGTTACTTGTCCTAAAAGTATCCTTATATAATATTTAAATGAAAGAAAGACAAGATATGTCACTTTCTATGACATAAATATCCCTTATAGGTCCAAATAGGATAAAATATTTTATAATCATATCTTAATACAAATTTTAAACTTACTAAATTAATTTTCATGATAAAAATATATATTTTACTTTTTGGGAAACTGATTTCTGATTGTGATATTTATAATATTTTATTTAATTAAAATTTAAAGATGCCACATTAATGTTTTAAAAAATATATCATTTAAAAAAAGTGTTAACCAAAATATATATTATACTATAAACATTATTATGAAATATAAAAGAGTTATCTCAGTCATGATTTTTTATTTATAATTTCAGTCATTAAATAAGTGTATCAAATAATTAGAGAACATTAATGTAGTAATTAATTTAGTAATGAGAATATCTAATAAATGTTAATAAAAATGTTAATATTAATATAATATGAGATAACTATAATGGCGATCAAAATTATTAGATTAAATTTACCTTTTAGGTATATAATATAGTATTTTATTTAAAGGTGTCCTTTTATCCTAGTATTTCTAAAAGTCTGTGTAATGATTAGTGTCAAATTTGAATGTAATGATATTTTATAAAAATAAAATTTTATTAATTATTTAAAAATGATTAAACATCATTAAAAATACCTAATAATTGTAATATGGTCTAAAATGATATTAATATTTCATTTATGATCTAATTAACTTCCCATAAGTATATACAGCATCCTTTTAATATAAAATGATTTGTTACATTTGTTAAAATTAAAATAGACTAACTAAAGTCTAATCAAAATGATAAGTCCTACAATAATATAAAAACATCTCAATTTTATTTTGATAGTACAACATTATATAGTATTATATTCTAATACATGTATTTTTGGAGATATTTTTAGGGATAATGAATTTATTATAAATGAATATTTTTTGGAATTATAAAGGTTCCCCTCACCTCAACTACAACCGGGCATCTCATCCATCACATATTCAAATAACATTTATCATTGAATCAAGGAATTCCCCACCCAATTTATCTCCAAAAAAATCCCTATTCACATTCTATAGGTTCAGATCTCCTAAAAATACCAGCCCTAGTGTCCTTATGAGGGCATCTAAAGAAATTTGACCGAGGAATAGTTTACCCCATTTAATGAATCATTCAGTATTATTGATTCTCTTAATTCCACATCATATGTTTTTTCAATTATAAACTAATGAAACCTTAATAACCTATAATATTATATTTTACTCTTATTGTGGGAATTTTTTACCTTTTATCTATCCTACCAAAAAAATCACAACACATACCTACAAACAGCTTACCGTCTCCGCAATGTGCTGCAATATATTTATTATTACTACTTTATTTGGAGGGGTATAATGATGAAAATAGTAATTATATATATGTGTTTGTATATTAATTATTAAATTATATTTATTATGGAATGAAAATTAATATACCATAATGTTTTTTATCATTTCACTATTAAGAGAATGTTATCATCACTTGTGTGTACGTACAACCTACCGTCTCCATAAAGTGATGTTATTAATTTTCCATGTTCAAAATTGATACATGATTATATAAATGTATTAATGAATAAAAATGATATATATTGTCTTAATATGACTTTTGAAATTTTTTAATTATATCATATTCATAAGATATTAAAATTATATGATAAAACAAATATGTGAAAATAAGCAGATAACACCAGAAAGATGGGTAATAATGAAATATTTTTTAATGGATGACATGATGATATAATATGATCATATAAGATATAATACACATGGATATAGTTTTGGTATAAATTAGTAAAATTTTAAACCATTATATTGGAGTTTTGGAGATATATGAATGAAATTAGACTTGTAGTAATGGTTAACTTCACGATCTCATTATTATTGGGATTGTTTTTATGAAATTATGTACTTGAAAAATTTTATCATCCATGTTAATGTTTCATAAATAAGTTCCCAAATATTATTAAAATTCATATATAATTTATAATTTCATATTTACCGAGGCATGATGTTTTACTAAATGGTTTATAGGAATATTTTTTTCATTTCCCAATTAGGTGTTATTTGACTTTTTTTGGAAAGAGTACAATATGAATGTTTTTTGAACTTATTAATCAAGAATGGATTTTTCCACTTCGAAAATTCCTTAGATAATTTAATATTACCTTATAATATACATGGATTATTTTAAAAGAAAATTGTTTCATTTTAAAATGCTCAAAATTTAAAAAAAGAGAAAATTTTCAAGATGAAAAGAATATTTTACTCAATAATTATTTCAAGTGATCTTTCAAAAATTTAAAACAACGATAACATTATTTTATTTTATTTATAAATTACTGGGGATATTTTTTAGGGATACTTTTTATATTATTTTAATTGTTATTTTATTTTATTATGTAATGATATTTATGAAACTCATTACATTCTCATGGGTTATGTTATTATAGAATGATGTTTATAAAATCCATTATTATGGGTTCTAAAAATAAATTATGTTCTTGGGGAAGACATACGCAGGTTTTTCATTATGTCATAGGTTGAAAATATCTCTCCCTAATTATATTGGGTAATTATTTATATATCATGAGGTAGACAACAATAATGATGAGTGAACTCGGTACTATAATATAGGGCTAGAATGGGGAGTAAACCATGTGCAGTAATTGAAAATTTCCACTATGATAGCCTTGTAAATGAGCCTTGACAATATAAAAATTATTTTCTATGCATATTTGTATTAAAAAATTCAATGTATTATAATATAATATGTCCTTTGATTCCTTATTAAATTCTATTATTTATCCCATTACAAGATATCATTATATTCATTATGTAGGATATAATTTTCAAATGTTTTTTTGTTCTCATGTATTATGATTATAATACTATTCATATATCCCTTTATTAATCTTACTCAGAATATGAGGACATTATTTATTATGTTTTTTACCACCGGATATAAAGTAATTTATTATATAAAATATATCAAAATGTGTTCTAATTATGAAGTAATATAAGGGAGACAATGTAGGTGTTTTATGAATTATTTACTTATATTTCCTTATTTCCAAAGACAGTAATCGTAAATGATTCTATTTTTTAGATATGTTATTAAATAAATATTATTCTATTCATAATCAATTTATATGTATTAAAACCATGTCCCATTATATTTGGTATCATAGTAAGGTTTATGTAACGCCCCGACCCCAGAATCCTGAAGCTGGTGCATTATTTTAATACATTGGCATGATTACAAAGAATAAATTCCTAAAGAATTGATCAGTTTAGCAGTCTTGGAAAATATATTACATACATGAACATTACATTACACATTCAAACATAAAACACACAAAAAACAATCCTTTGATAAATCCATTATTTCCCTTTCTTAACCCTACATCTTAATCATTATACATGTCTTGGAATCCAGGGAAAACAAAACATAAAAAAGGGGTGAACTCAGATTCATAGTAAGGGTAAATAATTTAGCGAAAGTTAAAAAAATTTATGGAAAGATGTGCAATAAAAACAACAACCATTTAAAAATTAACACTAACATAATATGGAAAAAATAAATCAAAAATGACCATATAAAAAGCACATGGGTATTCAACTAGTTGAATAATCACATGTAATAACTAATTTTATAATGCAAAAATGCATAATGTCGGATATCGTAACCACATAGACCATACATCATTCCATGAATACAAATAAAAAAATTCAAGGTCATCTTCCAAGACACTAATTTGTCTCATGAGACCTACCGATGAATCATGGGGCAATAGCGGGACCCAACCATCTCTTACTACGTCTTATGTATTCCTCATATGAAAAGGATGAAATAGAACATAAAAATTATTACCAAAACTAGATTACGAAATGATAATAAATTAACCATTAACCATGAATGGTACAAAAATAGCACATCCATAGTCAATCATATCATTAATACTTCACTAAAATATGGAACATTTTATTAAAATAAATCAACTTCAAACAAACAGAAAATCTAGCAATGGATGTTGACATAGTTGAAAATGATCAGAAAACTATTTGAGAGAAATATCATTTTTTGTGAAATCATTTAAAAGTAACACATTTATAATGGAAGTCATTTGAAAGATATTTCTAAACCAAAGTTTCCAATACCACTTTGAATCTTTTGATTGAAATTTATATTTTAAACATTCATGTCTATATAAATAAATCCTTAAACCTATTTTTGAAATATGGACATTATCGATAATTATTTAGAAGAATAAATATTTAAAAAATTTAAAATGATGTTTTAGTTAAAGAGTCCCTTGAAATTAATCCATTTAAAATATTTTTTATGAAACATTAACAAGGATAATAAATATTTCCCAATAAACACTTACACAGAAACAATCTTAGATAATAATGTGATTGGAAAATTAACCCTTACCTTGTACTTTCCATTAGTCGTGGGTACATTTAGCATTCCTTATAATTACCTTAGTATGTTATTAAATTATACAAGAACCATATTAATATTTATGATATCATATATGATTCACTTATGACTTTATACTACCCATTTAATAATAACTTCCATGATAAAGTTACATTTTGGGTAATAATTGCTTTTTTATCGTACGAGTTTTAACTTGTTATTATTGATATTAACACATAGATCATTATTTACATACTAACATAATATTGAACTGGAATTATATATCATATATATTCAGGATATAAATATTTATAATCGATTGATTTATGAAATGGTTAACATTGTTTATCGAGATGGTAGGTCGTACGTACGCAAAAATGTTGTTCCTTTTTTCATATCGAATTGAATGGAAGTAAGTGAATAAGATAAATGTAAATACATATATATATATAGTATAATTATTATTTCATATATTACATACTTATTAATAATATAGATTTTTATAATCATCGTTGAATGGTGATCGTGGAAATTAATCTCATCGCGTCGTGGAGATGGTATGTCGTACGTACACATGAGCAACGATATCATTATATTGATGGTGATATAGTATGAAATTGGATGTTATGTTATATATACAGAATCATTAAAATTTTATATTTATTTTTTACACCAATTATACTCATTATTAGACCCATCCAAATAATGAAGTGTTGAACAACAAACTACACCACGACGTGGAGACAGTAAGCCGTCCTTACGCACGTATGGTGACTTTGTCATTCGTAGGATGGATAGAATATTGAATATGGTTGTACCATATTTGTAATAACATCTCATTATGTATAAGATACTGGAGTTAATAATTTGGTAAGGAAACAAAAAAAAAGAGGATGTGGAAGAAGAAAAGAATGTTGAATGAGGTGATGAAAAAATATCCTCTTCTTCGGGTTCTTCCTTTTGATTTGAACAAAAGGGATCTTTGGGTTGGATTTATGATAAAATTATGGCCTTTATGTTGAATTGTGGGTAGATGGGAGGATATTTCAGAAGGTTTTTTCAATGAAAAATGGATTTGGAGGTGTAAAGATAAGATAAGGACAAGTACACTTTTATAAGGGAGGAAAGGGGTACTGTTCGAATATTTTGAAATATTAATTTATTATAAAATAATTTTATATTTCTAATAGAACCAAATGAATTTATTTAGAGTCTAACGTGGTTATGGGTTGATATAATCTCAACCAACAGGTTTTATACATGTTTAGGTCATCATATTAACCTTATCCTTTAGATTTAATTTTCGTTAAATAGATTAACATTTACCATGTCTTATTGTGTTCTTATATTACATGGTTAATAAAATAACCATAAAATGACAAGAAAAACCAAATTGGTTAATTAATAAAATATAAAACCTTATCTATGTCATTTTTCAAAAATATAGATTTTTAGGTTTTTTATATTATGTTTTAAAATAGTATTTGTATTACAAACTCATTTATATAAATTCTGACACTATTTAGTCATTGAATTTTTTTAATGTCATAATATGTTTATAACGTCAAAAAAATTAAATTTATCATCAATAAAATGTAATATTCATCTATAAAATTCATTAATGATTTCAAAAGTCTCAAATTACATTTTTTTGATATTTATTTAATCAATTATTTTAATCATTCATTAATAAGGTAAATACTGCATCAACATTTTGTCAAAAATAAATTTAATTATTAAATCTCTAAAAATTTAAATAAAATACCCTAATTTTGGATATATTTTAATCTTTCTAATTAATATTTATAGTCGAATTTTTCTTTTTTATAACCTTATATTTAAAGTGGTTATGTTAATAAACATTGAATTTAAAACTTTTAACTCTTCTATAAATAAAATATATTAATTGTCCTAATCATAACCAAATGGTTCAAAGGGATCTTATTTTTCTGCATATGGTTTATTTATTTAGAAATACACTCATCCAATAGAATTAGGACACGTGTTTGGGTAATTTATATATTATTTTTACCTATAATTACTTTATTTTCTTTTTACCATAGTAAATAAAATTGATATGTTTATATTCACCAAAAAAAATTTCATCCTATTGAAACAAATTTTACTTAATGATTTCAACGGTGTCTCTCATATTTTTAAATTTTTAATTCTTTTAAGCAGTAAAATTATGTTTTATGAAAATTTGCATGTGTTCCTAGAAGGTGGGTAAAAAAATGATGAAATAGTTTAATAAAATTTTATATATGTAAAATTATTATAAAATGACTCCAATTAATTAAATTGGACTAATATATGTATTATGTATCTATTTTTACTTTATGATAAATTTTTTATTAAAAGTAATAATTTAAATGAAAAAGTCAGTATTTATCTACAAAATTGTGTTTTTCACTATTTATCAAAAATTGAATATTTTCAAAAAAATACAAAAAATTCACCCCAAGATTAATTTGATATTATAAATTCAAAAAACATGTAAATTTTACTGAACTCATAACAAATAATTTTCATTAATTAATTTAAAATTAATTCCCCATGTCAAAACCACAATGCAGGTTTTTAAGAAGTAAAAACTATCAAAAGATTGACATGTGTTTATGTACAATTTAAATGTGAAATTATATCCAATGAATTAAATTATATTAAATGATAAAAATATAATCAAACTATACATAAATACCACTAAAATTTATAATTTGACACTATAAATTATTTTTATTAAAAAGTTGATTTTTATTAAAATTTATCATTTTCACTATACACAAATTCTGAAAGTTATCCGATAAGTACTAAAAGTTTTTCCAAACTAAATTATTATTTACCACTTATAAAGATGAATTTAATTTTTTTGAATTTAATATATAAAATGTAAATTATTGGATTTAAAAAGGGTTCTCCCTTAAAAGGTGGAAAACTGTATTTTTTTAAAAATACTTCTTTTATCTAAAAAATAGAATTTTTCCTTATATAATTTCTAAAAACCCTTAATATAGATGTTAAAATTATATGGAGTATATAAAATTCCAATTTCAGTTAATATGATTCATAACCACTTTTTAAACGGCTAGTTCTGTAAGTTGTTGTGTGCTCGAACTCGATGTTGTGTGTCACACAAGATATTGGATTACATTAAAGAGATAACATATTATGAAATCCCGGGGTGTTGCATTTTCCCCTACATTAATAAAATACATCCTCTCAATTTGAAATTGTTCATAAAAAATAAATGGCCGAAAATAGAAAATGCCTTTGTGGAAAAACCCATATCGAAAATAGGGTTAATAAAATTTAGTATTAATAAGATGGAAAGAGAAATGAAAAAGTCACCACCAAATTAGGATTTAAAATATTATATCATTGGGGGAAATTGGAGACACATAATTCGAGGGAAAATGTAAATATTTATATGTAGTGATTGAGGTCATCAATCGCAAACAAATGAACAATAAATGGAAAGATGAGGTCCTTAAAGACGTAAATCTATAATGATTTAAAATATCATTGGTTCAAAAAAACATAAATGTTTGGATAACACATTTTTGGTTTTAAGATCCTTTTCCTAACATTTAAATGTTAATTTATTCATAGAATAAGAAAAATAAATACTTGACAAGTAGAGTTCCTTCTTTTAACTAATTTTTACCAAAAATTCATATTTCACTCCAACAGATAATAGAACTGAAAAGTATTCTGTTTATCCTAATTGTCGAGGGTTTCAAAAAAATTAATTTATAATTCATCTATAAGACCATTTACAAAACATTGCATTATACAAACCAGGACATCACGTAAACAATTAGTTGGGGATGCACCCTTATCGCTCTTCGGTTGTGGGTTTAACTCTCACGGCCTTGTAGGATGTGATGGGTTGTCGCCCAACCATCGGCTTGTCCTTTTTATAACAATACAAAAATAATATTAAGAAATGTTTTAACCTTAAACAATATTATCCAATGTCCAACTCAATTCATTATATCATTTAGACTTATACAAAATACTTATGTCTAAACTCACAATCCAAAATTTATAATGAAGGTAAACATATTGAAGATCACTTTTTCCATGTAATAACATGTGAATACCTTCATCATGTATTCTCTTCAAACATGTTAACACCTTTATTTACCATTAAACCTTATTTATTATATTCATTCTCCATTATTATTAATATAATACTATATATACTCTTTAAATTCATAAATTTTTTAAACTCCAACAGTGATGGAATATACAAATCATTAATTAGTTTCAAGGTAGTTGCGAATATCGAATATAATTTCTCCAAATAAAACACATATTATTCAAAAATCACTACCTCAGTATCATGTCCATATTGAGGTTTATCTTTCTCTTATCAATATATTTTCCAAAACATTTAACCAGCTATTTATTCACTTTTCCTGGTACCACACAATCTCACATCCTCAATGAAATAATACTACAGTAGAATCCTATTATACTCTATAATTCTTATAACTTGTACAACATTAATAAAATAGTAAAATGACATAATTATTTAATAACAAATTAAGAACACTAATCATTCCTCTTCATATGTGGTAGTATCATAAACTGATTATTATCTAATAACATAATTTGGGGTATACTCTGATGATTGATTCACGTAGTGTCCCAACTCTTTGCAGATAAAGCATTGTAAATTTGAAAATTTTTTCTTTCCCTTTCAATCAGGAACTTGATGTCATTTTTTTCAACACTTATAAGAAAATCCCTTTGCATTCAAGCATTTACCAAGTTGATTCTTTCCACCGCTATCACATTTAGGAAAATTCTTCTTTCCCTTCTTCCATTTATATAACTTTTTCTCTTCCATCCTCTTCTTCTCTAGATTCCCTTTAAAGACATAGGACGTAAATAATTATTTACTTACATTATAAACGCATCATACTATTTCCTCATATGATGATAATAAATGGGATGATATTTCTCTTCAAAATGTTTTCTTCAGACCATGAAAGATATGATCCTTCTTACATATTGGATCATGTGTATTGTTGGTGTTCTAATTCCTTCTACTGGGAACCATTTCTAAATGATGAAATACACTCGTTTAGCTCATATGATAATGTATAATCAAAAAAATAGAAAAAATCTCAACATTAATTGGATATTTTTACATATCTAGTCCCATTATCATAAAACATGTCTCTTTACTGACATATTTAATCATAAATCCATCTTAATGGTTTGTAATGAAAATGTGAATTATCTTAAGCATATACCCTGAGGGTGTCGCAACCAAGAGTGCAGGACGACCCATTATTATGCACCAGTTCCCATGTGTGCCTATCTCAAAAAGGTGTTTTAGGATTAACCCCTATATACATCTATGTAAGAGCCTCCTCTACCTTCTCGTATCTAGATATTGATGTATTTCTTAGTAAAAAAACAAAATTTCTAACTTACCAAAATTAATGTAAGATATTCTATATTGATTTTAAAAGTATATCTTAGGGTAATGTTTCATTTTCATAGTTTATCTAAATCTATTTCCAAGGATATTTCTAAACATTATTTGATACAAACTGTAACTCCATGACCCCAAAATTCTAGAGCCTATGCATTATTTTAATACATTGACATGATTACATGGATTCACATCCTGAAGGACCGATCTATTTTTCATTCTTGGAAAATATATTACATACATGAAAGTTACATTACACATTAAAATATAAAACACAACAAAAATAATCCATTTGGAAATCCATTATTCCCCTAGCTAAACCATGAATATCAGTCATAATACAGTTCATGGAATCTGTGGAAAACAAAACATAAGAAAGGGGAGAGCTCATATTCTTAATATGTTAAATAATTCAGTGGAAGCCATAAAATTTTAAGGAATATTTGTAACAAAAACAATATCCTTTTAAACATAAACCTGAAAATAATATGGAAAAAATAAATCCAACATTTCCATATAAACCTATATATGGATATTCTACTAGTCAAATAATCACAGTAATTAACTAATTCCATAAGGAGGGAATGCATAATATTGGACATCATAACCACGTAGTCATGGCCTCGTTCCAAGACTAAAAATCAAAATTAAGTCCATGACTTGTTCCATGACACTAATTTTACTCATTAGACATACTAATGCATCAAGGTGCTATAGTGGGCCTTACCCATTACATATTACATCCAATTCATTCTTCTTACGAAACTGTTGAAACATAACAAAAATTTTGTATTAAAACTAGCATATGAAATGCTAATACATTTACTATAAACCATGAATGGTATAAAAATTTCACATCCATAGTAAAGAATATCATAAAACCTTATGTACAATATGGATGATAGTATCATAATAAATCAACTTCAAACAAGAATAAAAATCCAACAAGGGATGTTGACATAATTGAAAATGATCATTAAAACACATTTAGAGAAATATCATTTTTTGTGAAATCATTAAAAAGTCAGAAACTTATAAAGGAAGTCATTTAAAAGATATTTTTGAACAAAATTATCCCATAACACTTTCAACCATTTTAAAGGAATTAATGTTTTAAAACATTCATGTCCATATAAATAAATCCTTAAAACATTTTTGAAAACATAAACATTAGTGAGACTGATTTGGTTGAAAAAATATTTAAACCATTAAAAATGATTGTTTAGTTAAACATTCCCTTAAAAAGAATCCGTTTGAAAACAGTTTTATGAAACATGGACATGGATAACATATATTTCCGATTAAATACTTACACATAAACAATCTCAGATAAAAATTAGATTGAGAAATTAACCATTACCTTGTATTGTCCTTTAGTCAAGGGTATGTTTACCCTACTGTATAATAACCATAGTATGTTAT
This sequence comes from Viscum album, assembly GCA_963277665.1. Lineage (NCBI taxonomy): Eukaryota > Viridiplantae > Streptophyta > Magnoliopsida > Santalales > Viscaceae > Viscum > Viscum album. The sequence continues at coordinate 478,052,287 of OY728128.1, forward strand.
TAAATTATACCAAAATCATATGAATATTTATGATATCATATATTATTCACTTATTACTTTATACTATCCATTTAATAATAATTTCCATGTTAAAGTAACATTTCATGTAATAATCACTTTCTTTATCGTACGTGTTTTAACTTGTTATTCTTGATCATATCACTTAGATAATTATTTACATAATTCCACGATAAAAAACATGATTTATATATCATATATATTCATAATAAAAATATTTATAATATATGAATATATGAAAAGGAGAACACACTTTATGGAGATTGTGGGGCGTACGTATGTATAAACGTTGTTTTCGTTTTCATATCGTATTGAGTGGATGTAAGTGAATGAGATATATGTATGTAAATACATACACACAAACACACACACACATATATATATATCAATATATTTCCAGAAGAATTATTATGTCATATAATACATACTTATTAATAATAAATATTATTTAATCATCGTTGAATGGTGAACGTGGAAATGAATTTCATCGCTTTGTGGAGATGGTAAGTCGTATGTATGCACGAGTGACGATATCATTAAATTGATTGTGAAATAATATGTAATTGGATTCTATATTATAAATACATAATCATTAACTTGTTATATTTATTATTTACATTAATTATACTCATTATTATACCCATCCAAATAACAAATTGTTGAATAACAAACTACACCACGACGTGGAGACGGTATGTCATATATACGCATTTATGGTGAATTTTTCATTCATAAGATGGATAGAATAATGAATATGGTATTGTAATATTTATAATACATCTCATTATGTATAAGGTACTAGATTTTTTATTTTTGTATTGAAACAATAAATAAATAGGTAGTGGAAGAAGAAAAGAACCATGAATGAGATGATGAAATAATTACCTCTTCTTCGCGTTCATCCTTTTGATTTGAAAAAAAGCGTTCCTTAGGTTGTATTTCTGATAAAATTAAGGAATCCATGTTTAAGGGAGGGTAGTTGGGAGGATATTTGGATAGGGTTACTCGAAGTCAAATGGATTTGGAGGTGTGAAGATAAGTGAAGGGGGGTCCCCTCTTATAAAGGAGGTGAGGGGCACTGTTGGAAAAATTAAAAATATTAATTTTTTATAAAATCATTTTCGGTATTAAATAGCTAAAAATGGATTTATATAGAGTTTTAGGTTTGTATGGTTCTAAATACTCTCAACCAATAGGTTTTAGACTTGTTTCGATCACAATATTATCCTTATCTTTTACATTTAACTCTTTATTAAATAATTTAACAATTACCATGTATTATTGTATTGTTTTATTACATGGTTAATAAACATAAAATAAAATTCCATGGGAACCTCATGTGGTTAATAAATTACATATCATACTTTATCTGAGTCATTTTGCCAAACTATATATTTTTATGAGTTTTATAATATTTAATAATCTAGTATTTGAATTAAAAACTCATTTTTGTCAATATAAACAGTATTTAATAATTGATTTTTTCATTAAGTAATAAAAACATTAAGTCTTCAAAAAAAATATTGAATTGTCCCTAATATTCCATATTCACTTATAAAATTCGTTTATGGCATCAAAAGCATCAATTTACAATTATTTTTATATTTATAAAATTATTTATTTTAGTCATTCATTAATAAAAAAATTATTGCATCATCATTGTGTCCTAAATAAATTTTATTATTAAATGTCTAAAAACAATAATTATATTACAACTATGTGGGAAATATATTTATATTTATAATGAATATTTATTGTCTAATTTATCTTATGTATAACTCTATATAAAAAATGGTTTAGTTAATAAATATTTAATTTAACACTTTTAACTCTTATTTAAATAAAATATAATAAATGTCCTAATATAATCTAAATAATTAAAAAGGTTCATAGTTTTTTCCTAAGGATTATTCTGGTCGGAATAAACTTATCCAATATAATCAGTACATATATTGGGGTAGTTTTAATATTATTTTTACCCTTAATTACTTTATTTACTTTTTACCGTGGTAAATAAAATTCAAAAGTTACTATTCACCCAAAAATATTTTCATCCTATCGAACCAATGATTACATAATGATGTAAACTGTATCTATCGGATTTTTGAAATTCAATTCACAGAAGAGGTAAAATTACATTTTATGCAAATTTTTAAATGTGCCTATAAGGTGGGTAAAACATGTTAAAATATTTCAATAATGTTTTATATATTTTATCTTATTATAAAATGACTCCAATGACTTAAATTGGACTAATATATGTATTATGTATCTATATTTACATGATGATAAATTTTTATTTAAAAATAAATATTTAAATGAAAAAGTCGGTGTTTATCTACAACATAGTGTTTTTCACTATTAATAAATAATTGATTATTTTAAGAAAAATACAAAAATTCACCAAAAATATAATTTTGGTATTTTAAATTCAAAAATTATTTCAATTTTACCAAATTAATGACATATAATTTTAATTAATTAATTTAAAATTAATTCCCATTGTCAAAACCAGAAAGTGGTTTAAAAAAAAATAAAAACTATCAAAAGATTCATAAGTGTTTATGTACAATTTAAAGATGAAATTACATCCAATGACCTAAATTATATTAAATGAAAATAATATAAACTAATGATACATTAAAACCACTCAAATTTATAATTTAACCATATAAATTATTTTGATTATAAAATTTGTGTTTAATTAAAATTTAGTATTTTTCACTATTCATCAAAATATGAAAGTTATCCAAAAAGTACGAAAAAATTTCCAATTTTTTTTATGTACCACTTATAAAGAAGAATTTTATTTCATTAAATTTAATATATAAATGTTTCAAAAAATTTATTTAAAAACGGTTCTCCATTAAAAGGTGGAAAACTCGATTTTGTGAAAAATACTTCTTTTATCTGAAAATTTGAATTTGTCCTTATATTTTATCTAAAAACACATAAAAAGGATGTTATAATTATATAGAGTATATAAAATTCAAAATTCATTTAATAAAATTCAAATATTCCTTTTAAACGGCTAGTTTGGTATGTCATGGTGCGTGTGAACACAGTTTTGCATGTGGCACAAGCTATTGAATTACTCTAAAGAGGTAACGTATTATGATATCCCGGGGTGTTACACTTTAGTTAAACTTTGGAAAAAATGATGTGAAAAGCTTATTAATATCCTAAATTATATGTATATGTATATTATACAATTAAATTATTTTCTAATGATAATTCATAACATATGATTAATCATAAGCTATTAAAAATTGAAACTCTATTAGAAATATCCCTTGATTATGTGGTTTTCCAACTATTATTAGTGTTTATAAAACTATTAATTTTGGTTTTAGTCAATTGTTCGAACCCGGAAATAATACATTAATGATAAATGTGACGGGAAATTAAATGATTGTGCTCCAGAGAAACCAATTTTAACGGGAGATGGAATGAAAAATATTTTTGATATTATATCACAAAATTCTCAATCTATGAAAAATTATACACTTAAATATGACCAAAGGATGGAACAAAATTAGGTTTAATCCTTTATAAGACTATCTCAACCTTATTTATTAGATCTTCTAATACACTATAGGGTGAAAAATGGACCAATACCACTGAGAAGACATTTTTATTGTCCAATGTTCAAAAGATGAGATATTAAATTATGTATTTTATCATTTGTAATGTGATGTGGTTCAATGGTGGAACCACATCATGAATAAAAGGTAGTGTCATTACATTGATTCATTGGGATGATATGAGTTTAGAAACATATTTTTAATAATTACAATACTTTCATTCTTCATAAGAAGATGGGGAAAGAGTTCCATGTTCTTAAAAAAGTATTATGAATCTATTGATTATTATAAAGAAAGTTTTACAAGCCATTAATCGTATGCTTCGAGAATTATCATACAAAAGGAATTTAAGGCCAATCAATTCATTAGTGGATTGAAACTAGGTATTCGATGAGAATTATCCATAATAGTCTTTAGTATATATAATGAAATTATTTGACGTGCTCTAAAGGATGAGGTTGACATTGGATTCACCCATCAATATTATGGGTTTGATAAAAAGATAAAAATGGAATTCAAGGGAGAACAAAAAATCCATATTTAAAAGGAATTTTTATTTTCCTTTATGCTCAATGTGTGGAATGAAACAAGGATGAAACTATCTTATGGGGACTATTAAATGATTTAAGTGTGGTAAAGATTGTCATCAAGAAATTGGCTTCCAAATTTATGGTAAAAATATAGTTAATGATTTGAATAGAGAAAATTCAAAACAAAATTCATCTCCCACACATTAATTCATCATGTGAAAAGAAAATTTGTATTATGATATCCAATCCCACATATGAAGGTTAACAATGATGATCGATGTCTGAAACCTATTTGACAGTAAAGGAAGTGGTAAATCATGTTTGGTCCCTACCGGTGATGTAGAGTATGATAATGAGTTAGGGAAAGGAACACTTACCATCCCCTATAAAATATTAAATTATTTTTTCCTAGATCCAATAAATCCTTTATTTCTAAATATTTTTAAGTCAATATCTATATTAACTCTCCAATTTGATGTGGAGTTAGCTGTGAAATCACTTAATGGAACAATGATGACATAGCATGTTTATAATTCATCCCTGGTAGAAGTTTGTGGGAATGTGAATCCTTTAAATCATGGGATCCTTCCTTTTTCTAAATTTTATATGATTCATGGCATGAATTTGCTTTCTCTATATATATTTGAAATCAATTTTCGATGAATGTAAGACACATCTCAAATTATGAATTATTACATGATCATCTATTGATGAAAGGATGAATATGAACTTAAAATGGAAATTACTTCCATATTGTGGGTCATAAATAATATAAAAAATTTTTCTCTCTATTATATTGTTTGAAGAAAAATTACATTAATGATAAAACTATTTTATGAGAGTTTTTTTAAATATTTCTAAAATAATTTCAAGGTATTACACCAAATCCTACAATTTTGTTTTCAATAGAACTCATATATCATGTTATGACAATTTAAAAGAGACCTTAAATAATAGACCCAATTGTTTAAGAAGAAACATCAAGATATTATTTACAATGGATTCATAATACCTAGTGCATTTCCTTAGCATTGACCATTTATGTTTATTGAGAAGAAATATGGATCAATGAGAGTCTACATTGAATATAAAGAACGTAAAAAGTTCACTATCAAGATAAAATATCTTCTCCTCTAAATGGATGACTTGTTTGATCAACTATGGTGAGATAATTTCATTTCCATTATTGATCATTATTCTAGATATCATCAATTAAGGGTCGAAAGTAGGATATACCCAAGGAGGAATTTTGTACAACGTTTGGATACTAATAATTTATAGTGATGCCTTTTGGTCATAAAAATTCCACCTCTATAGCAAGGATTTAATGAATAGATTAATTATAGATTATCTTAATTAGTCTTTTGTATTCCTTTTAGATGATATTTCTAAATATTCAAATAGAAATTAAGAAAATGAAGATCACTTGATTATTGTTCTAAAGACCCTACAAATGAAGATGCTTTATAAAAACAATATAACTCTGAAACATGGCTTAAAAAAGAATCACTTTTTGGTCACATGATCTCAATGGAGAATATATCTATGTATCCAAAAATGACGGAAGATATTGAATGGTGTCCTAGACCAAAAATAGTAACTGATATCCAAATTGTTTTGAATTTTTCTAGATATTATCATTAGTTTGTGAACGATTTATCATAATTATCGAAACGACTCACCATGTTCACTCGGAATAGAGGTAAGTTCATATGGAAAGATGAATGTGAGGGGAATAAAAAGGCATTGAAAACAATATTAGTTAGTGAACATGTTCTTACACTACCCTGCGGTGCAGAATGGTTTATGACCAATAGAGATGCATCAAATAAGAGATTGGGATAGGTTCTCATGAAAAATGATATGACGATACCATATTCCTCGAGATAATTTAAAATCCATGATCACAATTAACCCACTAATAATTTAGAGTTAACTATAGAAATAGTTTCCTTATATATATATATGAATTATATTTATGGATAACAGTGTCATATATATACTAACCATAATAGTTTAATGTATATTTTCAAAAAAATAGAGATAAATATGTTCCAATGAAGATGGTTGGAGTTGATTAAAAACTATGACTTCTTTATACATTACCCCCCTATGAAATTTAACATGGTGGAATATTTTTCAAGTCAAAAGGGTTATGCTAGAAAATCTATTTTTAGGGTCACAAATGATCCAAAATTTATCGATTTGTAATAGATGGATATAGAAAACATAATGGAAGGTGGTAAATTTTATCTTAATCAAAATAATGTTCAACCATATATTCATGTGATGATTAAGAAGGTGCATAATGAAGTTATAGATATTAAAAACAAGGTGATAAATATTCATAGGTTCAACATTGATTATGATGGAATAATGATGTTCCTGAATCTTTTTTGTATCCCAACCATAGAAAAATTCATAGAGGATCTATTTGATGAGGATATTAGTTCATTATTCCCAATTTATACTTAAAATACAAAAATATATAGGGACATAAGCGAGTATTTTCATTGAAATGGTATGAAGAGAGATACTGATGATTTTTTCCCGGTTCTTGATTTGTTAGAAATTAAAGGTTTAGGGATATAATTATAAGGGGATGATACAATCATGACACAAAAAAAATTGTAAATTGGAAAAACAAACCATGGATTTTGTCATCTGACATCCCTAAACATATAACTTCTCTTATAAAATATAGGTTATAGTTCATTTCCTTATGAATTTTTCACTCTTAATTTATATAAAGGGATATTTATCACTTTATAATCCATCTAGAATTTATATAGTGTAAGTGGTGGAATTAAATGTAGTTCCTCTTTCCATTATATCAGATTAAGACCCTGTGATTACCGTGATGTTTCAGAGAAGTGTTCAAAAGGATATTCATACTCCATTAAGTTTTAGAACTTCTTATTAACCACATATATATGGCTAGTTTGGGATGATAATGAAAACTCAATAATACATTTTTCTAGATTTCCCAATGAATTACAAAGGAGTTTGGTATCGACACCAATTTTTGTTATAATTTTCACACAATAAAATCTTCCAGTCCAGTATTTAGATGGATCCTTATGAAGACCATTATGGTAGGAAGTGCAGAACCCCAACATGATATAATGATTATTGGGAATGAAAGATATTGGGACCTAATCTAGTTGAGGAAAAGGAAGATAAGGTTAGATGTATTCAACAACATATAAGCTCATATCATATTAAAAAAAATTAGATATGCTGACAATGAATGAAAAGAAATTGTTTTTGATGTGGGTGATATGTTATTTCGATGAATATCTCCCTAGAATATAGTAAGGGGATTTGAATAAAGGGTTATCTATTCCCTCAGTATATCGGTCCCTTTGAAATTATGGATCTTCTTGGGAAGGTATCTAATATATATTAGCTCTACCTCTAATTATATATCAAGTACCTGATGTGTTCCATGTATCTATCTTGAGAATGAATATTCCTAATTAGTAACATGTACTACTCTCAGAATTCATACCTATGTATCATGATCATTATTATGAAGAACAACTGATAGAGATTCCGGATCGTATTGAGAATTTTCTATGAAACAAGACCACTTTTTTTGTTAATGTATAATGGAGGAACCACCACTTTGAGGAAGCTACTTACGAACCTGAAGATGTGATGACGTAGAAGAATCCTCACCTTTTTATATCCATGTGATTAATTTTGAGGGAAAAATTCATTTTAAGGGGGTTTCAATGTAACACACCAATATTTAAATAAATATTTCTCTATAAATATTTATAATTATTCAATTGGTTGTGTTGCACACAACTTGGAGATTAAAAAACCAAGAGACACTATTCGTGTAAAATGACCTTTATAACCAAGGAATTAAATTCATTGGAATAAACATTAAAAAAATTTATATGAAATAAAAATATATTCCCAACTCAATATGAATTAATTCGTATTAAAATATCATTATTCTCCAAAATTATTTTTTCTTCAAATATTAGTTTATTATCATTTTATGAGTGAATATTAATTTTTCAAATTTATATAATATATAATTAAAAATATTAATTTCATTTTTTAATTGATAATAATAATGTTATCTTAAAATTGTTTTCTTATAATTTTCTTAAAACATTTATTTATTATAGAATAGTTAAAATACTAAAGTTAATGAAAACATTACATTCATTTATAGTTTTTAGAAGGTAAATTTGTGTTTGGTCTTCATTTTAAATTTTAATTAGTAAAAATTTATTTATAATAAAACTATTATTGTTTTCCAAAATTATTTTTAAATTAGTTTATTTTATTTTTTAAAATGGAATATTTCTGAAAGCTCTTTTCCATGTCTATTTAAGAGTTTTATTTTGAATTAAATTCTTAAAACATTTTCTATTGAATATTGAAAACTGGTTTCTAAATTTTCGTTCATAAGATCAAAATCAATTGAATAGGCCCCTTTTATTTTTGTTGAATATGAATAGTAACTTTGGTAAATTATGTTACCATAGTGATGGAAAAATTGGGTAATTTTCGATAAATAAAAAATGATAAATACATTATAGTTTCTCTAACATAAGAAACAATTTTTTCTATGAATATAACAAGACTATTAACACATATGTATCTAAATTAAGTGTTTTAATTGAAATATGTTCATTAAATATTATTATATATTCTTTAAATTAATAAAAAAAATATCACTTTATTTGTCTTAAATATCCTTTGTGTCCAAATGAGGAAAAAATAATTTTATGACGGATTATTAAGGTAAATTTTTAACATAATAAATTTATTTTCTAGATATATAAATTTATTTGTAACATTTTTCCCACATATATTAGAATTTTATATTTATAATATATTATTTAATGATAATATTAAGATTTCACATTCATGTTTTAAATAATATATCATTTTCAATATAGGATCAAAAAATGATATATTTACCTATAAGTATTTTTCTTAAATTAAGAATATTTATCTCTATTATGGTATTTTAGTTTAATTTATTTGTGAACAAATATGTATATTAAATAATTTCACAATACTATTGTATTAATTGTTTTATCAATGGGAATGTCAAATAAATGCTGCTAAAATTATTCAAATAAATATAATTTGACAATATTAATGTGATAATAACATTTTATAGATAAAACTAACCTATTAGGGATATAATGAAATATTTTTTTCAATGTTAACATGTGATATAAAAAGTTTTTAATGTTGAACTAATGAATAGTATTAAAAATTGAACGTAATTGTATTTAATAAAAATAATATTTTATCAAATTATTTAAAAATTATATAACATATTTAAAAATATGAAGTAATTATACTATGGTCAAAAACGTTAGAAATATTTCTATTATGTACTAATTTATGTCATATAAGTAAATATTACAATCATTTTATATAAAAAGTGTTGTTACGATCGTTAAAATTAAAATAGGTTAATTAAGGGTTCATCCAAATGATAAACATTAAAATAATACCAAAACGTCTCAAAAATACATTCTTATTATATTACAATATTATATAATCTAATAATATAATAAATTTACTTTTTACGTATTTTTATGGAGATTTAATTTGTTATAATAATTTTTTTTTTGGAATTCCAAAAGGTCTATCACCATAACTATAAACGGGAACCTCTATGCTCATATTTTCACATCATATTGAGCCTTCATGTTTGACCATACAATAATAATATATCCTATAAACATACCTATACTAATTATATAGGTTCTTATCTTCTAAAAAGACCAAATATAGTGTCCCTAAGAAGAGATATAAGGGATCTTCTCTAAGGAAGAGATAATTGTCTTTACCACCTCATTAAAGATTATTTACTATTTTACTTCATATCCATGTGTATTTTATATTGTAAATTAATAAATATATATATAAACTATATTCTTATAAGTTATTAATATTAATGGACAACTTTATTAATCCTTCCTTCCATTATATGAAAAATAAAATCATTGGGTGTCTATACATAGGTACGGCTTTCCATCTCCATGTTGTGGTGTAATATTTTTTTTCATCATTGAATTATTTTGATTTGTATAAAGATATAAATTATTTATATGTATGATAATTATAAAATTATATTAATTATGGAAATAAAATTTTTATTCCATCATCTTCTTTACCATTTCACCATTAAAAGAATAATATCATCGCTTGTGTGTATGTATGGCCTACCTTCTCCACAACATGATGTGATTCATTTTCCATGTTAATTATTCTTGAATGACTGTATAAATCTGTATAATGAATAAATATGATATATATTATCTTAATATAATTCTGGGAATTATTTAATTCTATCCTACTCACAATAAATGGGTATTATATGATTAAATATGAGAAGTAAAATGTAGTAGTTAGCACCTGAAACATGGGTAAAAATGAAATATAGTTTAACTAAAGACAAGATGATATAATAATATCACACATGATATAATAAAAATGAATATGGATCTAGTATAAATTATTAACATTCATTGAGCCATTATATTATAGTTTTAGATATATATGAAGGAAATCAGACCAAAGGTAATGGTAAATTTCATAATCTCATTACTATTTTGTATTGTTTGTACCTAAGTATATAATAGAAAATATAAATATTCTAGGTCAGTGTTTCATAAAATAAATTAAAAAAGATTATTACTATTATTATACAATTTTAAAATTCATTTTTACCCTTTCATGATATTTTACTAAATAGTTTCAAAATAATATTCTTATCATTTTCATGACGATGTACTTTTTTACTTTTCCAACAAAAGGATGAGTGAAATATTTTTTTAACTTATATGACCAGAGGATATTATTTAACATTCATTACACCTTAGTTCCTTGACGTTTCCATTTCATGATTAAAATTTTATTTTTTGTTAGAGTTTTTTCTTTTAAAACTATATATAATTTTAGAAAAAAAAGAAGAAAGGATATTTTCATCATGAATTATTTCAAAAGATCATTCAAAATATTCCATCTATGATAACATTATTTGTTCTAGCTTATGAATTAAAGGGGATAAGTTTCAAGGAAACTATCCTTAATCATTCTATGGTTATTTAATTTTATTATTGAAGGATATTTATGAAACCCATTCCTTTCGCATGAGTTATGTTGTAATGGAATTATGTTTACGACCCCTATTTCATTTTATGGGTTTTATGAATGAATTATGTCCTTATAGAAACAATATGTTTGGTTATCATTATATATATTGTGGGACCTATATATCCATCAAATGCACTAGGTAAATATACATACATATCTCATGTGTTTGATAGTACTGGAATGAGGAGTGAACTCTATTTAGTAAAACAAGGATGGAATGGAGAGTGAACATGATTCAGTAAAATATGTTGTCCACTATGTTGATATTTTAAATGAGGCTTGAATAATATGGAAATAATTTTATATTCTTATTTTTATTTCAAAATTAAATTTCTTATGATAGAATGTGTACTTTGAATATTTATTAACTTCAATTATTTATCCCAGGACAAGATATCATGATCTTTGATTTGTAGGATATAATTTTCAAATGATTTTTATATTCTTATATATTATGATAATAATATAATGATATCTCATTGTTTACCCATAATGAGAATCTCTTTTCATGATTTCTCATTAATATTTCCCCAATAATATTAATAATGTTATTAAGAACTATTTATTATAAAGTGTTCTAGTTACGAAGGAATTTGTGGTAGAAAATATAGAGGTTTTATAAATTAGTTGTTTATGTATCCCACTTTCCAAAGACACTGAACCTATAAGGTTCTTGCATTGATTTTTTATGTCATGTGATTAATATTTTTTTATTTTGATGTAACATATATTTATGAAAATTATGTTATTATATATATATAAAAAAATAACTCTGATCATGCATATGTGTGAACTACTTCCTCCACAAACCGACCTCTTCTATTTTATTCATCACCATCACTCATTAAATATATTAATGATTATAATGAATAAGAAATGATATATATATATAATTTAATTTTCATTATTAAAATGAAATTAATATCTAACTTTATACCCTCTAATTTTCTAATAAAAGATAATGTCAACTGTGTATATGTCCGGACTATAACCTCCATGAAGTATCATTTTTAATTTTACATAATTATTTTTATCCTCTTTCGAAATAATTAAAAATATTATTAAATACCCTAGAAAATATAAAAAAATATATTTATACCTCTATAGTAATGATATAATGACCATCATACCCAATAATAAAACTTATCCATTAAAATGTGAAATGTTCATTTTGGTTCAGTTTGACCACTAACATGAAAACTGGTACAATAAAATATCATTGATGAAAATATGAATTTATGTGACTGTAATTTATTATATAAATTATAAAATAATGAATTTATTTCGGTTTTGTAATGTTAATGTCAATATTATACTCATTTAATTAAGATACCATTAAATGTTGGTTAAAAATCATTGAAACAAGATCATAAAAAACTCATGATTTCTAAACATAAAAAAAAATTCCCAAAATTAAATTATTTCATTAAAAATAATTATAAAATTATATTTTAATACCTCTTATGATCCAAAAATGGTTAACTCTGGGATCATAAAAAATAACAACACCATGATTATGAAAATTTTTCAAAACAATAAAGATTATTATCACATGAAATTTAAAATAGATATAAACTAACTAATATAAATATAGAGAAAAATTATTTATTTTGCTGAAAAATTGTTATGAATGTGAATACTTTTTCAAAGTAGGTAACTAATATGTTTATCTTTATTATACAAGATTTTACATAAATATTTATGAATCCAACAGTAATGTTTAGGTATTTGATAAATGAAACTGATTCCATTGAGTTTTACAACTTCTTCATGAATTTACATCCATATGTTCACTAAAATAATTGATTATACATGATATTTTATCTTATATATGAATGGTGAAAATTAATTTTAATTCAAATAATCATTCATCGAGATTATTCATTTTATATTTCTTATAATTAGTACATAAATTTTAAAAAGATACTCATTTCTATTACTTTTACATCATTGATTACCTAATGTTTTTCAAAAAATGACCTCATGAGTTTTGGTTTTAATTTTTTTTAATTTAGAAATGATAAATCCTTAATTTACTTATGTTTCATGTACAACCCTCTATTTTTATTCTTTTATGTGATTAATTTTTGAGTGATCAGGTTTTCAATGTTAATCAATTTAAATGGTGTTTCAAAACTATTTGAATCATTAATAAAACATACTTATATTTCAATGAGTTCATTATGCTATGAAATGATAATTATTTCACATTTATTGGTTCATAAAACACATATTAATATTTTATGTGTTTTTTATAAACATATATTATTTTTAATTTAATTTTATTGGAACCCATTTTACCTCCAATGGTTCTTTATGATGTGATCAGTGAATGATTTTAATATATCTGTCGTAAGTATGTATTATGTAGGGTGGGTTCCTATATCGGTCTATAATACATTGGGTATAAGATTAAATATCATGAAATATATATACACATGAACAATTTTGTTGTTCTTTAACTATGATACATGTCTGTTCCTAATGAAGGTAATTTATATAGTAATGTAATTAATTTTTTTGCATGCATGGGTGAAAGTGTGTGACTTGAGAGGTTAATGTTTCCCTATTCTAATGTTTGTCAAATATTTGAATTATTTTCTGAATTTTGATTTTATTCACTCATTATTCGAGTTATATATATAATTTTCAATCCATGAATTTGATATTATGGTTCCTTATTTATAATTAATAGCATAGGTTCTTATTACTTGTCATATTAAGATCACTTCTATTTTATAATTATAATTCATTATTATATGATATTTATCTCAAACACATGTATTTTATTATACTTATTTAATCATCCTCAATTAAGTGTTTATTCAACTCTTATTGATAATCTAAAATCACACATTTCATATGTGTTCATTCTCGGGGTTGTGGGACGAGTTTTACTAATGAGATGGTTAGATGAGGGTATGGTATTGTTGACATAATATGAAATGATTTCATGAATTGTAAAATAAGATGATTCAATGAAAATAAACCTATCACTCCATAGGATTTTATTATTTTCATTTCTGAAATGTAATTTTTATATAATATACAAGAATTAAAATAAATGCATGTTAAGATTCAGTGTCTATAGTCCCATATGGGGATATTACACAGATATATCAATGCATTTTTTATTTTCATCTTTATTAGGGATATAGTTGATATAAAAAGGACTGGTCATAATTTGGTGAGTATTATATTTTTTGTGTCGCGTTAGCCCATGTATGAGTTGAAGTCGTAGCTACCATAGAATTGAGATTCTCCTTCTTAAATTTTACTATTATGATTGAGTTGTTTGGTTATGTCGGGTTTGTTTATTGGTTAAGGATGTATTATGTTTTTCTCTTATCCGGATCTGGAAAGAGACAAGGGATCATGGATCGTACTCATTATATTGGATTCGCCTAAAATATCAATGATGGTATATATTTGAATTCATTATGAGAAAATATCTAATGTTTATGGGGGAAATAATTGGTCATATATTGTTTTCCTATACATGTTAATGGTGTAATTACACACAACCAGAACGTGGATATTCACTATTATTCAGTATACTAATATTATTTATATGCACTTATGTGTATTTTATTATAATCCATGTTAGAGGTTATGTGGGATAAATAATGTTAGAATTTTTTTTAAAAACTTCTAACTGGTATTTATAGATTCTAATATATAATGTTATCAAATTTGGATTTAATTATATTGGTATGATTCTTCCATGTGTTTCAATAGGGAAATATATGATGATATTGTGAATGTGATTTTCGGTTTGAGATAATGATAATTTTATCATTCTTGTTATTGGATAATTAATATTAAAGGTTGACCATATGAATAGGAATTTTTCATACTAATATTTACATTTTATTTTCAACTTTTATTTCATACTCAGCACCATCAGATTCAAAAAATCTTACACTCACTAATATGATTTCTTATTTAATTTTTTTCCAACATTCATGATAATTATGTGACATATTCAAGTTTAATATATCTACCATGCACACTTTTTTTGATTTAAAACAATATATTCTAGATTGTTTATGAATACACAATTGGGATGTAATCACTTAATGGTTGATTATGTAATATATTGGATGACTTGGTAAATGGTATTGATGGTGTAATATTGAGGGGTTTGCATTGTAGGTGGATTTCTTGAGGATGGTATCCTTTATGTTTAAAGAACCTTATTTTTTAATGGATAAGATATGTTATTTTGGTGTGATTTGTGGTGATCATTTGATTATTATTATGAGGTGTTATATTGAAGTGGATTTTTTATGATGATAATGATATGTTGGTGGTATGTGGTGTATGGTTATGATATGAGATATAATATGTGATATCCTAGTTGTGGAAGTGATAAACCCACCATGATATTATAAGATAGGGAATGATTGTGAAAAAAGAACGGGGAAGTGGTTGTAGGGTACCAGCAAGACTTATTCCCATTTGAATTTATA
Organism: Viscum album; assembly: GCA_963277665.1. NCBI lineage: Eukaryota > Viridiplantae > Streptophyta > Magnoliopsida > Santalales > Viscaceae > Viscum > Viscum album. Next base: position 478,068,034 of record OY728128.1, read on the forward strand.
ATAATATTCATCGAAATGATAATGAGTGTGGATGATTTAGTGAGGTTAGGAGATAGATGACCTCATAGAAATATGTGTTATTTGTTATGTTTATTCAAATATATACTAATATACATCAGTTATATTTTCATTATTGGTTTCACAGGTGGATCTTATAAATTGTATTTCTATCCATACCCTATTGTATATAAATTTTTTGGTCGTCTCCATTTTTAAATTTTGAACAAAGATAAACCCTAATATTTTATGATGATCATGGATGGAGTTTTCATCATTATTGATGAGTGATTTTTGGTTTTATTTGTTTCAAATGAATTTTCATATATAATATGAAATTAATTGTGTATGGGATTTATATTTTATTTCTATAGATTATTGTTGGTTATTTATTTGTTCATGGGATTTATAAGGCTATTCCATCCAAATTTTGTATTTTAAATGATTTGTTTTATATTCAAACCTATGATATATTTGAAGATTACTTAAAAGAACAAAATAATCTTTAGAACTGTCCCATGATGGGTTTCAAGCGGTGGTATCTTCTGGTAGAGTTTTATCAAATATTTTATTTACAGTTTCGATGAAGATTAAGAAATTGGTACTGAGGAGTTCATGGGTTAGACATGGATGTACTATAATTTGAACCTATAATTAATGTAAAAATGGGAGAATTTTTAAGAGACCTATGATTTTCCAACTATTATATAATTTAAGGAAATTCAGATAACTAAACAGGAGAAATAATATACATTATATAATAGTGATCCGTAAATGGTACATGCATTATGATGACTGTATCTAGTTTTGAATTATTATTAATTTGGGTACTGAAGATAAATCTAATTAAATAATTTTATTTATAGTTTTATTTTTCAACTATATGGATATGATTCCTTATTGTGAAACATGTCAAAATTTTCAAGATATGATGGGGGGTTTTAGGATACAGTATTTTTTATTAATTATAATACATCAATATGTTTCATGATAACATTTAATCGGTGTTGTGAGTTTATTTTTTTATTCTATTAATTTTTATATGATTACTCAATTTATATAGATATGTTTGTGATTTTATGAAATAGAATTTTTTCAAGGTGTCTAATGATTGTATCAAATTAAAATATTAAGAATTATTGATATTCAATGAATATTAATGGAATAAGATAAATTTAAACCTTAAAATTGATGAAATAAACATTACAGATTATTTTTAATTCTCTTATAATTCATAATTTGAGTGTTTATGGATTTTTTTCATGAATTTTTTGATATATTATTTTTTAAAGGAAATTTTAATTTCATTTCACTACTGTTTTCAGCCTCAAGATGTATATATCATGATTTTGGTTAACTTATATTTATTAGTCTAAATTTTAAACATATTGATGATTATTTTTTGAGTTTTAGGTAAAAAATTTATTACTCAAAAAAATATTATAAAACAATTTATTATTTCATATTTTCGAAAACATGTATTTTGAAGGAAATCGTTTTTGACATATAATGTTATCCATCATGTTTAATATATCAAAAATTTAATATGGTTTTCAATTGTATTAGTAAAAATCATGTTAATTTTTTAATAGAATAACATAAGAATAATAAACATCAATATAATCATTATATATTTAATTTTAAAAATTATTTGTTAACTTTTTCACCATAATTTTTAATGATATGGTTATTGAAATTTTTTTTGATATTAGGATGCTAGTTTTTAAAACCCTTCATATGGAATCAAATTATATATACAGTTTTATTTTATATTATTTATGTGTCTTGTTTAAACAAAAATGTAATTTGATTGTTATATTTTTCATAAATAACATGAAAATTTATTTTTAATTATGTTTGTGAAGTTATTATAAAATAGTTTAGAATATATTTAAAAATGTTTTTTGATAATCTATTTTTCCCAGAAATATTAAAAGTTTTTAAATGAAAAGGTTTTAAAAATAATTGACAGAAAACATATAGTTGGTAATACGGTTTTAAATGTACTGGTTTTAATGGATGTATTCGTGTTTTAAATTACTGATTCCCTTTATAATCCTTTTGATAATGATTTGAATTTTAGAATTTATGAAAGGAAATTTCTTGATTTCGAGGAGGAATTTTTGAGGTTCTTTATTTTTCACAGATTTTTTTTCCTATTATGAGGTAGAAATGATTAGTGGGTGGAATAAAATATATTTCTTTTTTGTTAGATGGGTTTATGGGTAGTATTTTTTGTGTTTTATTGTTATTTTATTGAGGGTAAAAATATTTGTGATTATTTTGAAGGAATATGTGATTTGGTAATGAATAATTTTTTAGTTTAGTGATTTGAGGCAGTGGGAGAGAAGTTGATTCTACTGTTATGTTTGTGTTTGAAAAATAATTTTTGTTTGATTCATTTATATATGAAACAATATTGATTTTTATGTTTAGATTATAGAAATTTTATTAGAAAACTATTATATTTAGGAGATTATTAAATAGATTAATGGTTCATTGGGTACGTTATTTTCTTATTTTAATTAGTAAAAAGTGGCATTTTCCTTTGTAGGGGTATCAGGCCTCAAGGTTGTGAAATAGTTATAAGTGTTTTTCGTTGCAATAAAATTTAGAGGGAATCCTGATATATTTCACATATCCTTAATAGTGGGGTCAATTCAGTTGTTTTATTTAGGGTTTCAAATGATGAACCATGGTTTTTCAAAATAGGATTCTTGGGATGAATTACTCTCCTTTTTCTAGGATGAGTTCATTCCCCATGTACATAATTAACAACAAATAAGGGTAATCATGCAGTTTAGGTAAGAATAATCCAGCAAGTTTCAACTTTGTATTCCCTTTTATGCATTTAATTTTAACCTTTCAGATCTATTATCTAATGAATATGTATTATCATAATGTTTGGACCCCATATTGAGGATAAAGATTCAAATATGGGTTTTGTTTTTGTGGTTGGGGACTTGGGTAGAGGTGAGGAATCTTCTTCAGATTATTGAGGGTGATTTTCCTTATAATGTTATTTGATCTGAGTAGAATGCCTCTAGTTTTAGATCTTCTAGTTTTTCAATGTATTGACTATGTCTGTTTTATGATGTTTGGACCTGAACTCAATCTTTGGACATAGCTATCTGAAGGTGTCATGTAATGGGTACAATGGTATATTTTCTATTTTAAATTCCATGGATTGTAATTCTATTAGTTCCCAATAGTTCATGTTGTCCCCTATTATTGAGTAATTATTTTCAATTATTTTTGTAAGTATTCATCTGGTAATCATTTATGCTGGATTAATTATGGTTTAAAAAAATCTAAGAGTTTGTTTTTTGAGTTATTAACCTTATTATTTTCTTGACCAGATCATTTTAAGAATATTTTCCAATATATATTAAGAAATATGTTATTATCACTCAATATATTATATTTTCAACATTAATATAAATTATTTTGTTGTTTTAAAAATATATTATATTTAACAATGACTTATTTAAATTATACATGGAATCTATGAAATCAATATTTCATGAAATTTTTTCAAATTATGAAATAAATAATGTTTATTACATTGGTGAATTTTTTGGTTGATGTAATTCATGTTGTCTTATTTTTACATATATTTTTCTAATACCTTTTTCATAGTATAATTTCAATTAGAGTGGGACCTCTCTTTTATTTTTGGATTCGTTGTAATTAGATTTCATTATAAGTTGGTTTCTATTCATAGGGAAGATAATAATTTTAGTTGTATATATTATAATGGATTGAACTTTCTCAGACTTCTACAGTAAATCCTTTGGGTGTTGGAGGTGTCTAGTGAAGTCAAGTAAGAACATGATAGAGTTTGAGATGAAATTATATATAATAGGGATTTTTTGTAGTGTGATATTATTTAATAATCTAGTAATATAAATTTTTGGGAAATGGTTTATCCATGGTAATGTGTATTAAACTATGGTGTATTGGATATGACATGGTCTATTCATTTTAGTTCATTGTGAGCTACGATAGTTAAGAGTTATATTGTTTTCAAGTGGTCGTCCGGAAGAAATGTGAATATTATTTGTTATATTGTGGGGGTACAATGGTTGTTCTTAAAATGGATAGTAATTCATTTATTCTGACATAATCCATTTCATGTCTATATCTTATAGGTTGGGTTTCATCATGGTAGTTTGATTCACAATGTATTGGTATTGGGATTAATCATATTTTTACCTATATATGTTATATGTAACATGGTATCATTGTGGAAAAAATAATATGAGCCTTTGGGTGAATATAAAATGAGTGTGATTGAGTAATGGTTATAATCATTGTAGTTTTAAGTCTTTAGTGGTAAATTTATTTGGTTTTGTTTGTCTAATGTATGTTATTCCATAGGGTCCTCCATTACATTATTTTCTATTTTGTGTCTCTATTGGTAGGATGTGATATTTCTAGTGCTTGTATTGTATTTTTTAGGATATTATATTATAGCATAACTATCGTGGTCATTTCATGGCCATTAATTAATATATTAACTTAATGAAATTATAACTATGAGAATTTTAAAGGGGTGAGTGGAGATCAAGATGTGATTTTTGGAGGTGAATTTAATTTATCATTTCTAAAAGTTTATGATCAACATTCCATGATAATATTATATTGTATTCTATGATGATAATAACACTATTACTTTTAAAAATTTATGACTTATTTCACCAACAGCACCTAAATCCTATAAATCTAGTGATACATATTTGGTGATACATATCTATCCTTTTATTGGTTATGATCTTAAACTTCAAGAGACCAAATTAATCCAAATGATCCAATGTTACATCCTCTTATCTCTGTCTAAAATTTTCTTTATAACCTTGTTTAAAAATTATTTTTATCATAGTAATGAAAGTTTTATATAATTATTTGTTTTATTTTTAAGTGGAATGGTCTTGAATAAACCACACACTTGATCGTTTTATGTTTTACAATACCAAATTTGGAGTTCCCTTATCATCTAGTGAGTCAGTTGTCAAAGATTCATTTAAGGAAGGGTATTATTAACTTCTCCTTAGTTAATTATCCGAAATTTTTGGATAATACTCATTTGTATTTCTTTTTGTGGAGTTTTTATATTAACCATAATAAGATAATAATATGAACAATAGAAAATTTAATGGAAGAGGGGGATTTGAGTTTTTTAATGTTCCGCATTATTGCCCAGTTATTAATGGTTTTTCTGATGTTGTCTATATGTGTTTTATTATTCATATATTGATTTTCAATGATTTGTTTTATAGAAATGTTAGAATCACCTTTCATATGGGTTAATCACCTAAATATGGTAATAAATTAGTTGTGTTGAAATCATTATGTAAATTGTTCAAGTTAGAACATGAAATTACAATTTAGGATAATGAGAATGATGCTTGTATAATTAAATGTATAACATTTTCATTATATTTTAATTTGATATAATATTTTTGATATATATTATTTTTCTTTGTTAGGATTATGTTGTATGGTTTGCTTGTGGTTCTGATTCATGACTTATTTTATTGTTATGGTAATAATTACGGGAATAGTTGTGTGGAAAGAAATGGGTAATATTGTTGTTATCATGGTTTCTATAATAGGATGTGTAGAGGTCATTATGGTGACTAGTTTAGTTGATATTGTGATAGTATTATATTTTTTCAAAGAAAATGAATGTGGTTTGGAGTTAATAAAAATATAAATGGATAATTGGTCAAAATAGGAAAACTATATAATGTTAAATGATTAATAATTAGTGAGTAAAGATATAAAGAAAATAATTAATTAATTGTAATTTAATGAAAGAAAAATATTTTTTGAATTATAAAATTTGTGGACCAAAAACTGTCCATTTGAGTGGATTTTCAAAAAATATTTAAAATCTATGGCATACGAATTTAATTATACTAGTAAATTGTAATTGAGGGATATAATGAATGTAATTATGATATTGGTAATTAAGAATTTAGTTATTGTTTTTTTTTTATTATGATGGATTTCTTTCATGTACAGTGGTGGTTTTAAGTATTAGATGGTGATAGCGGGGCCATTGTTTGAGTCAATGTGACATTTTATTCAAGGGAAACTGCTTGGGAATAAATTTTGAGTGAGTACCATTTACTTTTTCCCCTTTATATTTTATAACATTCCAGGAATTTGAATAAAATGTTAATATATCATTAATTTTAATTTAGATGTTAATTTTTTAATTGGATGAAACTAAAGTGTTATTTAATAAAAATTTTGTTCATGAATAAAAATCGATTTTTTAAACAAGGTTAAAATAAAAATATTATATGAATATTAATTTTGTATTATTTTCAAGGGATTCTTTTTTTATAAAAAATATAACAATTCTCTTTCAATGAGAATATATAAATTTTTATTAATTTAAATTCTACAAATAAATGTTTTTTATTTAAATAAGATGAAATATATTCAAGTTTTTATTTTGAATTAAATATACTAATTTTATATAATAAGATCATTTAAAATAATTTTATAAATTAAAATACTTTATTAATAATGGTATATTTAGATTAAAAATAAATATTTATTATTTTTTTAATTATTTATTTGGATACTAAAATTTATATTCTTCAAAATATTATACTTATAATACAATTATTTTATAATAAATTAATGTTTTAAATATTTATACACTATATATAAATTTGTAGTTATATTATTTTACATTAATGAGTGTAAATTATTAAAATTGATAAAAAAAATTAAATTGGAATTAAAATTAATACATTTGGAATTAATACCTGTATATTTTAGTTTCAGGCAAAATATATGTATCCAAATTATAGTAAGAATAAAACTATGTATTCATATTCAAATAATTTTATAGATTTTGTGTGTTAATTACATCAATTTATTTGGTATATGTATAAAACAATTCTTCGGCCAATAAACCACCCAAGAGACACCTCAACCACACATGTGGGACCCTATTGGCCAACCATGTGGGAGTGGTCAACCGTATCCAGCACTAGGAGGCATGGGTGGATATATGTCCAAGTATTGTTCCCACTAGGTGTGCATGAGTGCTTTCATGGTTCATGCATAACAGGAACAAGGTTTTTAGTTCCATTGTACAGGTCATCACCATATCATGTGACTGTGTGTGTGGGTATATGTGGGTGATGATACATCGATGTCTTTTCATGATAACTTATTGGAGAGTTTAAAATTTAAGTGAGTGAACAAATTCAAAAAAATATATTTGGGATCACATGACTTGTGAGCTGTTCACCCAATATTAAATACTTCCTATTAAAACACATATATCTGATCATCTACATTCAAGAAATATGAACATCTCACTTATTTTCATCTTCCTCACTCATTACCTGGATAATAATAATGTCATCCTCTTCCAATCCAATTCTCCGTTATTCCTAAACCAATTTATGACCCCAATTGATGTTAAAATTTAACAGTGGGTATCATCGTGTTCTTCAAAACATATGAAACTGATTTATAAAATATATAATATGAATCATGTTCAAACTTTCTATAACTAGTTATATATATATATGTTAGTGTGTTCATGTACATATAACTAAATATTGGATCACCAATTTTTCATTTAATGCTACCCTCATTCATCTTTTTTCACCTCCTCATCTTACATAAGAAGAAATTTTTTATATATAAATAGATATACTCTCCATAATTTTTTCATGAAAAATATTCCAAAATTTAATTATAGGAATTTCAGGGAAAAAATAATTTTATAATGTACATTTTTGTATATATATATATATATATATATATATGATCCACAATTCATTTTAGATTACCAGAATCATCATATTTATTCTTGAAATAAACTATTTTCAATGGATATAGTGAGTTTATATATATATATATATATATTCATCACTAATAGATATTTTTTCTATATATACTCAAAGTTGATATGTGAGCTCAGAAAACCTGACATCCTTGAAGCATCAAAATTATATTTTTTAGGTTTTCTTGTGGATAAAATAATTTCATAGATCTTGAGATTCTATATAAACTAAAATTATTTTCATCATAAGTGTGCATATATATCTTAAACATATACCAAAAACCATAAAAATAATTTTATCTAACAAATTTTTAAATTCAGTTAATAAATAATAAAACCATCATTTTTTGAATTAACTTAATAATGGTTCGTATTTGTCTTCCATTTATATTTTAATTATTCTTCATAACTGACATGAAATAATTACATAGCCAAACACTCTCTCTCCCTATTTATTTAGTGTATTATCTTATTCCATCATTTTGTTCCTAAGCTACTAGTGAAAAAATACTATTATCAATGACCTCTTAGTTATTATCATAAGCTATAATTCCACTTTGTAAGGGTGATTTATTTATTTTTACAATATATACAATTTTATGTTTTCCAAATCCATATTTATGTGGGAAAGTTGCGTTTCAAGTGCCATCATTATTTATAAACTAAATCTTCAGAAGAAATTTAATTTGAAAAATATTATTTCATTTTTATAAGGGAAAAATATATTTTTATCAATATTTTAATTTAAATCAAATTTCTTTATATGTGAATTATTCTATTATAAAAGTCTATCTCAAAATGATATTTTCTTTAGAATTGTATTTTCAAAATGAGTTTTCAATTTATCACATTGGGTATAAAATTTTCTTTAAAATTTATGGATTTTTCACACATAAGTTTGTATGCCATTAAACACTGTCAATTATTAACATTCTATAATTTTAATTAAATGGATGTTTATATGGTTTATTCCTTCTTTAAATGAATTCCAGTAAAATATTGGATTTGGGATATCTGTTTCTCCTAAACTGCATGGGGCTTTCATAAATATGGATTCTGAAAATGCTAATCTGATATGAAATCATTTTCTCTAGAAAATAATTTATATTTTTCAATGTTTGATTTATTGAAAATAAATGAGAAATTAAAATTCTAAAAATAATTCATATAAATCATGGAAATTGAGTATCGAATCTAATAATAAGGAATAGTAGGGGAACTGAATACATCCAAGGGGACATTTTCCTAAAGGTAACAATACTAGGTTCTTCATGGGATTCTAAATAGATTATATGTTTCATTTGTTTCTATAAAATAATTTTGTTTTTAAATTATTATTTTTTAAGTAATTCAAGTATAAATCTATTAAATCTTCAAATATATATATATATATATATATATTTATATATATATTACGTTAAAATGATTTTTTAACAAGGTAACTATTTTTAAAAGTTTTTAATATTATTTTCATTATTATATTTCACATACTATGATGAATTAATTTGGAAATGTATTTATTATAAAAAATTGATTATATATGATATAATATAAAAATTTTTTCCAAGAGTTTTCATGTTATTAATTAAATAATTTCTAAACCCTACTCTAAAATCCCTTACTGAGAAAATATTGGCTAAATATAAATTTTAAATTTATTTTCACATACTCTGTAAAAATTTCAATTTTTTAGTTTCATTTAAGGTATCATCTTTAGTGAATTTATTTATTTAATTATAAATTATTGAAAAAATATCATATAATTTAAGGTTTTTCTTTTTTCCCAAAACTAGGGCAAAAAGATCATCCAGTTTGTAAAAGGATGCATATTTTATAGATTTATTTTTTTTAAATAAATAATAAAATATACATTTTTTAGAACTATATCTAGCTATGTGGGTCTTGAGCTACATCATTTAGTAATAGAACGACTGTTTATAAAACAATGGAGATTACAATATCTTTGATTGATTATAATTTAAAATTTATAATTATTCTTTACTGTATTAGGTGACTCCATGGAAGATAGAATTTTGGAAACTCTAGTTTTTCAATAATCTAAAAAAGGAAAATAATAAATTCTTTATATAATATTTATTAATTCCATATGTGAAATTCTCTTAGGGGGAAAACACATCAACCCAGAAGTTTAAGCTTATTTTTCTTGTTAATAGTTTTTTATGTTTTAATTTAAATAAAATATAAGAAAAAGTATAATTTAACATAAATTAAATGATTTTCTATAACCAATTTGAATTTTAGTTATAAATTATATTAAAATATTCAAATTATAGAAATTTTAATTGTATATTTTTTTAATGGGATGATATTTTTTTAAAATATTAATTATATTTTAATTCAATAATATTAAAATTTATACATTTATATTCTTTAATATATTTTATGATATAAACATTTTAAAAAAAAATTTAGATCATATTTTGAAAATAAAATGATAATTTTACAGTATAACATGTTTTGAATTAATTTCATAAATTATTATCCTTTAATAATAAAAATATATTTTCATTAAAAATTATTATTAATTATTTTAAAAAATATTTTTAATTTAATATTTATAGTTTTCAAAATATTATTCTAATAAAACTAGAAAATTATAATAACTTACTATTTTTAGCATTTATAAACCACTTTTAAATTTTTAGTAATAATTTTTAACATCAATGTGTATAAAAATTTTATAATTTCTAAATAATGAAATTTGTATTAAAATTAATTATTTTAGTATTCATAATATTATGATAAATTTAAAACAAAATATAAGTATATAAAGGACAATAATATTAAAATTATTGATACATATGTGTAAAATATTGTACAGTTTTTATTTTAATTACCATAATTTATTATGTATATTTATATAAATAAACTATGTTGTAAATAGACCAAACAAGGGACCCCTAAACCACACAAGTGGGAACCTATGTGTTAACCACATGGGAGAGGTTAGAAATGGAAATCTATGGACTAAATGGGTTATCATATGTTAAATAATAGTTCCCATTGGCTGTGCCTGAGTGCACGTATGGTGTGCACATAGTGTGATCTTGATTTTTTTCTTCCATTGTGTGGGTCAGCACGACAACATGTGGCAAGTTGTGTGTGTGTATGCAAGTGTCTACCCCCTACTGCATTATCTATTTACTTATGGGAGTTTTTGATATATAATTGAGTGACTAAATGGTAGAATGTTTTATGTGGGATAATCATAAGTACTTTTGAGCCACCACTTAAAATTTCCATTTAAAACAATTGTCTTATCCATCATATTTTAATTGTCTGGTCTTCTCGTTGACCAACTTATTCCAATGTTTAAGCTAGAAAAACCTGATTTCATCATGTTCCCCTCCTATAACACTAAATTCATCCTCAACTAGTTTATGGAATATTAATGTTAAACTTTTACAGTGTGTGTTATCATGCTCTTCAAATCTAACATAATTGAATTATAACATATATATTTTTAATCTTATTGAAACTATATAAAACATGTTAAATAAATATTTTTTTTATATAATATATTTTAAAATCATCAATAGAATGATATTTCACATTCATCATTCCTCTTCCACTTATCTTACAAAATAAGCACAAATGAGTAATATATATATATATATATATATTATATTCATCATGTTTTAGGAGGACTGATATTGAATTTCATCATTGGATTTTCTTGGATACTTGGATCAATTCATGAACATGTTTATATATATATATATATCATCCATGCCTATGTTTAGATTTCTATAATAATCATTTTCTTCATAAGATAAACCCATTTCAGTAATAATAGTACATATAAAATATATATTAATCCATATCAATATTAAATCTCCTTTATTTTTATTATTAAAATTGATTTTCAAGCCTATAGAAAACATCATATTAGTTTTAAAATCAAAATTTTCAAGGATTTACAAGGGTTTTTATCTTAACATATATCTGTATAATATATATATATCTCTCCCTCTCTGTGTGTGTGTGTTATTTTCTTCTTCAATGTATATATAAACAAAATTATTATTACAAAAAAAAGAAATAATTTCTTAAAAAACAATATTAAATGAAATTGATAATTAATAAAATAGACTATTTTTGAATCCACATAAAAATAGATACCATGGATATTCCATTTCTATTTAAAGACTTCTTCCAAACAAAATAGAAATTCCCCCATAACCAAACTCTATCTCCCTAGTTGATTCTCTCATTCCATATACATATTCCAATACTATATGTGAGAAAATTAAATATGCAAAAGCCCCCCTTAGTCTAATAAAAAGTAATAATTCCACAATGATAGGTTCATTAATTTATATTTAAAAAGTAATAATTCAACAATGATTTTTATTTCAATATTTATTTTCTGAAAAAACATATTGTAAGCGTGTTTTTGTTTTAAAATTTCTATTTTATGTTTGTATGGAAAAATAATATTTTTATCAAGATTTCATATTTCTGTGAAATATTTTTATATGTGAAATATTGTGTTTTTAAAGCCACTCTCGAAAATTGTTTTTTTGAAGAATTTTATTTTGAAATGGATTTAAGTATATCATTTTATGTATAATATTTTCATTAAAATTTATGGATGTTCCACACATATAAAGGTATGGCCTTGAATAATGAATTCCATAAACATTCCATTATTTTTATAAAAATATTTTTCATATGATTTTTTTTCGATTTACATGAATTTTAGTACTGTATTAATTGTTAAATATTGGTTTATCTAAACCATTATCATTTATTAATAATGGTGTAATTTCTTAATGTTAATTTTATATTAATTTATTTTCTCTAGCAAATAAAATATTTTGTTTCTGGAAGGTTTTTTTGTTAGAATGAAAACGAGAAGAGAAACACATAAAAAGTATTTTCATATAAAACATGTAACTTGGGTATCAATTGTGAAGATGAGGAATGTGATGTGATACCATGAACACAAAGGGTAAGTAATCCTAAAGGTTACAATGCTAGTGGCCTCGTGGTCTTGTTCGGGGTTTCGAAGTATTATTTTAATCAAAACAAGTAATTGTTTACAATGGAATGTTTTTAAAAGTTTTCAAAAAGAAATTTATGAATTATTAATTGGATTTTATCTTTTTAAATTTGACTCACCATTAAATGTGATATTTATTTTTAATGGATTATTAGTAGTATTTACAGTTATATATATTTTTCCTATGATTTATATTTCTTAAAAGTATTTTTTATATAAATTTTATAAATTTTATATAAATTTAAAATGTTTTTAAAGAGTTTTCATAATATTTATTAATTTATTTTTAATCGTGGCTCTAAAACCCCTTAATAAGAAAATATTATCCTCACATTAAATTTTAATTTTATTAGAGGATCAGTATAAGTTTGAAAGGTGTTTAGTTTTATTAAAATAGATATCTCCAGATAAGTTAGTTAATTTGTTATAATTTTTTGTATAAATTAGAAGTAATATATGGTGTTTTATACTCTTCTAAAACCTATAATAAAAGTATCTCCGAGAATATGTAGGAATGTATAATTTTACTTATTAATTTTATAAATAATATTAAAAAATTATTCATTATGTTTTTTATCACTCTATTTTGGATTGTGGCCCTCAAGTTGTCACATAATTCAAATGCACTACCACATGATTCAGATATCCTTATTGGGGCACATATAGTTTTTGGTCCTGGGTAATTTTTCTAACAACCATTATTGTGTGGTAAAGGATTCATAACTATACTTTTCCCCACACTCTATTAATGTTTTATTACATGAATTGATATCTTAAAATTGTTATATAAATATATTTAGTAATGCATTATGATTCATTATATTTTATATTGGCTGACTTTTTTATCTAGTTTGGATGATGTTACATGTTCGGGATGTTCATAGAAAAAAGAGGGAATAAGGTCAATTTCCTTCTTTTTCATGTTACCCATAATTTATCACATATTCATGTGTGATTTTAGTATTATATATGTTTATAATGTAGTTAATGTGGTGTGGGGGATTGTAGTGGTTAATATGTGATGAATATATTGATATGAAAATATTATGTCGTATATTGTTGTGATATGGGATATAATATATTATGGTTTCATTGCTAGATGGATGTAAACACCAACACATTTATTATTTGTGCATCAAAGTTACAAATTAATGAGTATGTGGATGTGGGGTACCTCATTAAAATTTTTTAGTTTGATTCTATATTAACTATATTGTATGTGATATGTATTGGGTATAACATAGTGGTGTTCGGTGATAGATGCCGTTATATAAGTGTGGGTTTTTATATGATATTTATTCCCTAATGGATTCATATGCATATTCAACTTTTTAATGGGTGGTTTTGTTTATAATCCCATTGAGTGTGGTTGTATTATCACACATATGTATATAAATATTCATAAATATTTCTATGAGGATATTTGTGACCATGATGGACTATACCGTTTTAATATTAGATTGGATGGAATTATTGTTACCGTCTGGGCGATTATATTATTATTGTTCTCATTACAAACCATTATAATGTATAATATTTTCCTACATTATATACTGGGATCACTTATAATTTTTGGTGTTGATTGGTTATTTTTCATTACTTTTTATTTTTTATGATTGTATCACATCCCATTTTTTTCTTTTTATAATTGATTATTTATAATAATAGTAGTTTTATTAGAGCCAGGTTTTGGGGGGTTACTCATCTTCACTTTCTGGTGAGGATGATATGCTAGTGGGGGTGGCTAAAGAAAATATTTTTTAATGTAATTTTCAATGACTTTAATAAATTCAATCTTAATCATCATACAATCAACATGAAATGTTTTTATGTATATTTTGTATAAAAATACAAGGATGAGCATATAAATCCTATGAAGAGTTTAATAAAATATTTTTAGTGTACCAAGGATTAATCATAAAAATAAATATGGAATATAAATAAATATTTATATAAATGGAATGGCATCCATTATTCATGATACAAAAGTGATGAATGATATTTTGATATGATAATCATGTGGCTAGTGATATTCTCCAAATACTCCAATGAAAAGACACCCATTATGTCATAGTATTATAGTGAAACATTTTTTAAACGTTTCAGTATTGGTAATGGTATCATACTTATTACCATATATGATGTATCATAAACATTGAAACAATAAAAAAATAATCATGGGGAGATATACAATTCTTGATCGTTGTATCTTATAGTTTTCCGTATCCATAACGGATGGAATGATATATATATATATACATTAGTATAAAATTAATCATAATATTGTTTAAATACTCATTATTAAAAAATTATTAAAAAATATATGTTTTATCATAGGGGGTGACTAATAAAAAGAGTAATGACAAATGAAAAATAAAACTCTTTAACCAACTATTTATTCTAAATGAAAGGAATAATATGGGATCATAATCTTAATTAATTGTATTAATTAAAATAACATAGGTGAAATAATTATTAATATAGCAATTTAGAGTAAAAATATTAATATATTCTTATTTATAATGTTTTCAAATAATTAAAATATTTTAATATGCAAAATAAATCCTTGTTGAGAAAAGATTATATAATCCACATAACGTATCTATATTTTACTAATAAAACCATCCAAATTAATCTCTTAGAGCCTCCATATTTGAGAGAAATGTTTCAATTTAAAAATTCAAAATGTAGTTTCTAATTTTTTTTAAAATTATTAAAATTATTTATATATATATCTATTTAGTTTTATGAATAGAGATTCCCTCTTCATAAATCCATGTTAGCAATATCATAGATAAATGTAATACATTGATAAGTAGTGAATAATAATGTGAAAGAGTGTAATTCCCAAGTCTGAGGTGACACCTTGGTGTCCTAGTCGGCAATCCATAAGGACTTTGGCATGTCTCCCTATACAAAAGAGGCTTCATTCTATAAAAATGGGGAATAAATCATATTTTGGAGGGAAACTTCCCATTTAAATCACAATTCCCCTTTATAATAAAATAGATAAATATCATCCACAATATATTATATGATTACAAAATCAATAAAAATCATGCTATGAAAAAATAATTTGAAATCATGTTGTAAATCATCCCACTAATCACCCACTGGGACTATCACATATAAATCATTAAGACTAAAAAATATATTTAACATTCACTACTTCCATCCCAATTGGACACCTCATTACCAATATCTAATACTATATCATGCTACTCGTGTTTGATCCATTAAATTAATAATGATTCGACCTATAAAATAGATATAGGGTCATCTTGTTCACCATAGTTCTCGTGTACGATGTGTGAAAAACATCTTAGTACGGTCTCACTAAGTTTCCATAATGTACACTATAATATTATTGTATACATAAATTAAATAAACAATAGATACAAAAACATACATTTCAGATAATTATGTGATTAAAAGTACAATATGAGACCTAACCAAATTTGATTAAAAATATTCTAAAAATATGTTATAAAATTTCATAAGCCCCAACCCATACCTAGAAAATCTTGTTAAGGCACATTCTTTTCGATTAAATCTAACATGGTCATTAGTGTAGGCTCAAAATAAAATATCTAAGGCACCCCCCCCCCTCAAGGTAAGTCTATACAATATAATAAACATGTTAATAACTATATATAATGGAAAGATAAATGGTACCCATATGACCCTTTCTCATACTGATGATGCTTGAAAAATTATTACCCAACCTAACCCTTCATCATGTTTGGGAAAAAATATTTTTCCCAACCACTACCCACCAATTTAGGGTTGGGTGCATAGAATGGCACTTAAATACAACAATCCAATGACTGATATGGTACATAATATTATACACAATAACTACTCATAGAGGCACAATTGGTAACCAAGTGTAGTACCTAAACAAAACCCATCGATGTAAGGTGTGGTGAATAGTATAGTACCCTACCTGATCATCCTCACGAAAGGCCCCACTATAAGGCTTGGGGCTTCTCTTAATCTACATGTAAAGCTATATATAACATACCAAACTATTTACTAATGATGTTGGTTTGAGTTTATATAAATTTACTTAACCAAATCCTCACTATGAAATTGTGTATTGAAGGCACATACCACCTGGTATTCCATAGGTGAGGCCATATATAAATATCTAACATTCATAAAACATTTCATATGCATTCCATTTTAGAAGGGATTTCCTCCCATCTCAATGTCATCAAATTTTCAATAGGGTGACTGGTACTGATGGTTTGTGCCTACCTGTTGAAAACATCTCGAAATCTATCTAGCCTCATGGGAAGACTCCCATTTAAAGGCACATCCAAATTATGTATCACTCTCTAACCCCCATCAATGTTATCATATTTATTTTGAATCATCTAATAAGATTATCCATACATGTATTAATCTCTAATCAATGAAACAAATAATAACCCATCACCCATTGATTACATAATAAAAAAAAGATCTACATGACCTCATCCATAAAATTTTGGTTACATACTCTTCCATGTCTAAAAAAATGATCAGGTACCATTTACATGGGATAATCCTATAGTTTCCTCAGACCCACATTGGAATATCTAGTTCCAAAAACAACTAACATACTACACCAGAATTGATACACATCAATGATTAAAAAATATTTTCCCGATTTAAAATCAATGGTCCATTATATTTAATATTTTAAATAGTTTTGAATAACCATTTGTTAATAATTCTCATGAATTCACATCAAATGAACACTTTTATCCACTATATAAGATGCTAATAAACCAAGATGAGTATTCTGCATCTATCATAAATTTACAAAAAAATATTATCTTCAAGACTTGGTATATTTAATACATTCTTTCATAATCTTTTTAAAAAAATGATATGATGATATCAAATTCTTAGGGTAAACATAAAAATAAATAATAAAAGGATTGATGTGAGGAATGGGTTGATATCATAATTTAGTTGACTTTATTCCTAGAATCATAGTATAAAAAGACACTGTCAAAGGCACATGGATTAAAAATGGTAATAAGATAATGTAGTAACATCGTAGGAATGTGAAGACTATAAAGATATAACATCTCAATAATAATTCAAGGATTATTAACATGTTTACATAACACAGTTCTCTTTGATAAGTACACACTCCCATACTTTTATATGGTCTCTTTCTATGATCTATGATATCTCATTTGATATAAACATTAGACAAGTAATTGGAGGGATATGTAATTCTAGTCCCACCATTAACATAATGAAAATAAGTCTTATATGTGTGACAAGGTTTCACTCAGTATATCCTAAAAACAGAAGGTTATAAAATGGGTTTTATAATAATTTCAAGTTGTTCCCTAAGGATGAATTCATTATTTTATCAACAATAATGACATGATAAAAACCTAGAAAATAAATTTGTATCCAATGAATTTAATAATTATTATAAATAAACCCCATTTAAAATATATTATTCAACTTTTCATATTTTCAAAATATAGTCTATAGATATAAAATTTTGAAAATTATTTCACCAATCAATCTATTTATTGAGTATCAAGGTGATCACCATTTAATCACATAGTGAAAAATATATAATTCATAGTGGAAAGGATTTGGATGAAAATCATGCATATATAATCTATATATCATCCATAGAATCACCTGTTCAAATACTTAATAACTATTTATAATTTCATTTCTAATTAATAAAATCATACCACCAAAGAGATTCTATATTGGTTCATGTTTAGGTCTCATTCAACATACACTAAAATGATAACCAATATATTTCTAACCATCCCTTTTGGGGGTTATAATAGATGTATCTATTCCAAAACTGTGTCCATTCTCTAATATCCAGATAGATATTTAATATCAATTAAAATAATATAATCTCTATTTTATAAAAAATTCAGGTCGTTCTCATATACTAAGAGTTATACCTATGGCATCGACCATCGGTCTCTTAGCCTCATATATAAACAACATAAAATATTCAACACTTCTAGCCTCGTGATTTATATTCAGTATCAAAACCAGTATCATTATAAACTCATCAACCCTTGATATCATTACTAAATATTAAATAATCCTCTACCAATAACATCATAACCTCTAAATATCTCTAAAAATTAACTTGATACCAATAATAATTCCCATAAACCCAAACTCAAAAATCCATAGTCTAAAACACATAATTTAAATAAATGTCTTTGATAAAAAATTATTATTAAAAAAACCATCCCAAATTTACAATCAAAGACCATTATGTATGTAGTTTTGGAGATTCAATACAAATAACCAACATTGAAATATCATGTCTTCTAATAAAATGGAAACATTTTTTCACCTTATAAGAAGATAATTGACCCATTAAGATTCATTAAACTCTACCATTATATCTCCAGACAATATACTTGTATAATCTTAGCATATATAGTACATTCATTCATAAACTAGGGAAAGGGAGACATGAGAAAACATGTGGTAAATTTTCAGTATAGGTAAACATATTAATAATTCATGACATATCATACATGATATAACACATTAAATCATAGGGAGGATTATCATATGAATGGAATCATAGAATAGTTACATGTCGTAATATTTACATTGATTAAAAAATGATCATAACATAACAGAATGGAATTATAAGAATGTAGAGGCAACAATAACCTAACATCAGAGGAATAATTGAAGTCAACATGCCCAGTTAACATAACATAGTAGGTCATGATAACTACCCACTCTAATAGTTTTCACGGATCACAGCCCACACACCATGATATCTTATGAGATCGAAGCATTACCCAGTTCAATGGTGGCCTATATATTTATAATTACACCAATCATATAATAAAAGTAATATTTATGTGTGTCACATGGTTTAAATCAAATTATTTTAAAAATACAATGGAATAATATGGGTTTAATATTTATTTACGGTGGCTCCCTAAGGATGCCTTTGTGATTTTGTAAAGAATCATACCCTGATACATCCATGTAAAATAAATTGGTATCCAATGACTTTGATCATTATTATAGATAAATGACATTGAATATTGATATTTAAAAATATATAATCTCTATTATATAGGAAATAGATATTCGTTTTATATACAAATTCCAATAATCAATAACTTTATTGGTAATTAACATGATCACCCTTCAATCAAGTAGAGGGATGTGGGACATTCATTAAGGAAAAGAATTAGAAGTAAATCATTAAAATACATGGGGATGACTATGAAATACCAAATCAATGAAGGATCAAACCATATATTTAATAAAAAATTTCATAATCTATCAATGTAAATAAGTTGGGTGGTCTCATTTTAAAAATATCATTTATCAATTATAAGAAAAATATGACGAACACAATTATTACTATTTGGAAAATTCTACTGAAAATAATAATTTCCATTATACATGGAAAACAATTAAAAATGAATAATTTATTATATCACGATAAAATGAATATCATTTTCTGAAATAGGAAGCCATATGTTGTAATTATCTAAAACACAACATCGAAATACGAAAGATAAGTTCATATGGAAATATGTAAAATAAATTCATTCTATTATATACCCCATGTGGAAAATGTTTAAAAAATTATTTTCAAACAATTTTATTGAAGAAAATTATAGTTAGACATAACCTTAAAAGAATATTTATAGAATAATTTTCTATAAATGTATAATAATATTCAAGGGATACCTTTTTTTGAAAACTATGTATGTGGAAAATATTAAAAATACTTAAAATTATTTTATGAAACCCGCATCGTATGAAGGATAATAAGGCATTAAAATTAAAATTAATGATGGGATAATTAATGGTTAGTTGATATAAAAAATATTTGGGTTATATATTACAATATATATTGGTAAATCCAGGATTTGGATGAAAATTGATCATTGGAAAGTATACGAGTTATTCCAATAAAAATATTTCTATTATTTTAGGTTGTATTTCATCAAAGGGGTTTATATTAAGGATGATAATAAAAATACCTTTATAACAAGAAATTCTATCATTTAAAAGTATAATTATATGAAAAATAGACATGGAATATTAATATAAAGAAGAGATTTCATGACTCATGTGAAAATGGATTGACCTAATAATATAACAATGACTTGAGTAACATCTTAATCAAAAAACTACATTGATATAGAAAATTAAATTGGAATTAAAATAAGAAGAAAAAAATATTTCGTGATAAAATAACAATTGGGGAGAGTATAAATCTGATGAAAGTAAATTGGTGTGATGTAAAAACAATATGTACAAAGGGAGTTTGAGATAAAAAATATATTATAGCTTACGAGCATTCTAATGAAAACACTAGAAACAAAGAGAGATTAAATTTGAATTTAAAATACAGTGAATATGGAAAATACATGAAATAAATATCCATTTTGTAGCATATAAAACATTTAATATGTAATAGGTGCATACAATTATGTTTTTATCAATGAAGGATGTGTTGAGGATTACATGCTACCCCTGTCTGAAGTCATTCAACATTTAAAATTATCTTCATGAATAATAAAATTATTTTTATTAAAAAATTTAACTAATAAATATTTCAATATATCTTTTATTTCATATGGTATACTTATTATAATACATTGATAATATTTTAAATTTTCTCAACTTATGTTGGTTACTCATGGTGAATCTATTGGTTTTTTCATGAATCTCTTCGCATGCTGACCAAGGTCATTATTAGTTTTTAAATATATTTTCAACAACAAAAATCTGAATAATGTTTTAAATATCAATTTTATTACATAAAAAACTATTTCAAATCCACCCTTTGTTTGAAGTAATTTAAAAAATACGTGCTGGTATATAGAGGTGGTAATTAGATAAAAAATTATGGTTGATACTTTTTTTACAAGGCATGATGAAAGTAGAAATTATAGTGATTTATCGTTTATGAATTAGAATCATGTTATAAATAGAAAGTTTATTACTCAAATTAAATTTTCTAAATATCAATGAAATGTGGTGATGAAAAATTGGGCATGTTATTCAATGGGGCTATATTCTGCACTTTGCATGATAGCATTTTTAATTTTAAAATAGATTTAATGGAAGTCATATAAGACAGATTAAATTAATATCATAAAAATATCATATAATTAATTTTGTTTTATTATAATAACATTGATAGAATATATTAGAGGATTTAAAAAAAATAATTAATATGAAAGCTTAAGAAAGGTGTGACCCCTTCATCGAGACTTTGAATTTTCTATTGAGTGTCTTTTTGAAAATAGATGACCTAAGCTATCTTCTAGAGAAACGAGGCTTGAGGTTATGTTAGTTACTTATAGGAAAGCCATTTAGTGTTTAATATCAAGAGTAATTCTAATAAAATTTTAATAATTGAATGCGTAGAACTTGACTTCTTTTATAATAGAAGAAATGGTTAATTTATAATGAAAATAATGTTAAAGGGGTAGAATAAAAGTGCATGAATTTTTAGTGAGTTATGTGTGTTATGGTTGGTGAAATATGAGGGTTTGACTATTCATCAAAAAATAGAGTTTCTATAATTTCTAAAGGTTATTTAATCGTAGGTAAATATGATCCACATTGGATTAGTCATTTACACACCAATTACACTTAATAATATATTGACCATGTCAATTATCTCATTAACAAAATTATAAGGATATCCATATTAAAAAAATTATAATTCCTAATTTGTTCTCAATTTAACTTAATTAATTTCATAAATATGAGAAAATATGATATTAAATTAAACACACTTAACATAGAAGAATGGTTATTTAAATAATAGATTTTTTTAAAACATTAATCATTATATAAGATACAGATTGCATGATTATTAATTTTAATGATATTAATTCATTTTTTATAAATAAAATTAATATTTTGTGACATTAAAATAAAAATATACATTAATTTTAAAAATATATTAATTAATTAAAATGAAAGACATAAAATATTTTTCCTTAATATCGTTTCCTTTTTTACTTTGGTTCTAAAAATATTATCCATGGGTATTCCATGTTTAAATTATAATTGAGAATTAATAATGTTATTCCTTAATTTCCTAATTTATCATTAAATGGGTTTATAGCCTTAAACAACAATTTTTAGATTGATAACTTCATGAAAAATAGAATTTTTTTGTAAAACGTTTATTTTCAACAAAAAAAATTATTTTAAAAAATTGGGAAAAATTGAACTAAATAAATTTGGATACTATAAATTTTAAAAATTATTTTATTCTTTATAATTATAATTCACAATATTAATTATTTTACTTTCATTAGAAAATAACAAAATAAATATAACATAATTTTATTGAAAAAGATCATCATAAACATTATGTGTTTCTCATTTAATTTCATACAAAATCTATAATTAAATTAATTTTAATATTTTATATCATATATAGATATATTATACTTCATCATAATGATATTTTAAAATTATTATTTTAAATTGATAATTTATCAAGACATTCTTCTTAGTTTGTGTGAAGAATGATATAAACCTATGTATTATTTAATGGAAAAAATATATATATTAAAGTCATGTGTAGTTATAAATATTGAGTTTTTACACAGTCAACCACTTTAATATCATATATAAAGTACACTATAATACCTTCAACACTCATCCATCCAATATAACATTTCCCCTACACTATCATTCCAGACTGTAAATTAATGTAAAATCACTCTACAAAACACATGTAGACCCTGAGGGCTTTTGTCCCTCCTTATACTTTCCATATCCAAAAGTGTAATTTCCATCACACATGGATTACTCCTTTGATGTCTTCCCTACTTTGTATATAAAACAAAAGTAGTCAACACTCATCTCATCATGAGACCCAATAACATATATATTCTCTATAGCAACATCAATCAACTCTTTTTCTACTTAGAGACATAATTATCAGTAAATATGAAATTCTAAAATGTTGATATGAATACATATTCCACCTCTAATATGATCAATTATATTAAATATATTTTGCCCAGTTCCCTCCAAAACCATTCACCAGTTCACTCTCAATCCCCACCACCTGACTCATTCCCATGAAAAATTGTATAATTTCACACTCATGGATAAAAAAGTATATATTATTTTTAAGGGATAACCTACCAAAACCACATAACTATTGACCTCTTTATTCTATACTTTCCAAGATCTAATAACATCATTACTTATACTATTCTTTAATTATAACCCAAACCCTTAACATCATTCATAACATTAAAACTAATTAATTATCCAAATCAAGAATTAACAATATAATTTATTTCCAGGAGGATTATAACTAAAATAATCCTCAAACATATATGTGTCAATAAAACCATAAAAATATTATGTGTCTATTCTTAGAGAACATCTATAACCAAGAAGCTAAAAAGTACCATTGTTCATTCTTGATTCCACTACCCCATTGTATACCATTGATAAGGACCCTTGGAAAAACTATAAAATAATATATAAATTACTTAAGAAGAAAATAATTGGTCTTAAAAAGAAACCACTCAATTTGAATTAGCATGGGACACATAGAATAATCACCCATTCTCAAGATGGAATCAAACAGGGGAAGATAATGTAAAGGATACATGGAAATTATAAATCATTCCCAATGAAAAAACATCCAGGATTCCCATTAATACTATAGCTCTTCTGGGGAATATTTTTTTATATCAAAACCTATGGTATAGGGCCCTTCCCCACATGAAACCATTGCAAAATTATCCCTATGGGTCACGACATGGGTCTACTCTCCTTAAAATTAATGGGAGACCTATAAATTTTAGGCCTTTCGCTGTTAAAAAATATCATACATTCACTGTCATGAAATTTATCTCCTAGGTCATGATTTAACCACACAATATGAAGTATGCGTCCCAATCCCGCAGAAAACCATTGGATAATTCCCCATATGATAATGGTGTCACATCCTCAATCAGAGGGCCCCACCCCATGGTCAGACACCATTACAATTTTGACTCTTTAGGTTGTGAAATGATTATACTTTTCTAGGGGTGGTAATAGTGTCCATATTGTAACCTATCAACTAATGGCATGACTTTACATCTTAAAATTGTATCACTATCACACAAAAAAACATTTAAAATGAAATATAGGGGTCACATCGTGATTGGATTATTTTCAGAAAAACATGAAGG
Organism: Viscum album; assembly: GCA_963277665.1. Lineage (NCBI taxonomy): Eukaryota > Viridiplantae > Streptophyta > Magnoliopsida > Santalales > Viscaceae > Viscum > Viscum album. The sequence continues at coordinate 478,093,079 of OY728128.1, forward strand.
CATGTGTGATGTTTTATAATATATTTTATAAGGTGAAATTCCATAGGGTTATACCCTTTATATAATTGTTACATACATATGTAATATATTATTCCATTCCACCCCCACCCCCACAAAAACAGTTGTTTTTTTCTGAGACCCTATAATTACAGTGTAACACGTCCTCTATAGGAAAATTCAATGAAAGGGTTAGTCCCAGACCATCATTTTCAATCACATGAAAACCCAAAACATCTCATTTGTCTCTAAATACATCCAAAAAGTATCCATTAGATATTTTAACCTCATAAAAACATATAAAAATATCAATCCTTGAAACACCCCTGCTCCAGTACCATAAATAGAATTTCTTCTGCCTACAATTACCTAAAAATATATAAATCAATATATAATCATCACCATAATTAATCTCATATTTGAGAAGATATATGTGATCTCCATATATCATTTATTACCCTTTATTGAATATCAATACATAACTAACTCACTATACTCCGTTCATAAAATAAAAATTATCTTCCACTATGAATCCTTAAATATAATGGTGTACTATTCACTAAATATCATGAGACACTCTCACCACCATCAAAAAATATTGAGACCACTTTCAAATACACATGTTTATTACTTTAAACTGATGTTTAATTAATCAGATGATTATTAGGATAATGATGATTCCCACTATATGACTATACTCATATAATATGATATCAAACCTTGGTGTTCCTCACCATAATAATACCATAGTGAAATGAAATTAAATTTTTCAATATGCATGATGTAGTTTCCAACTCCTTAAACATAATATAAAAATCATCGGTCAGTCCCACTCTAGTGTAATTTTACCAAAATATCTTGAATACATGCATCAATACATAATCTCTGCTCCCAATCACAATTCTCTAATTCCCATAGGCATCAAAAGATCATCTAAATGAATACACCTAATTCTAAACCCAGGTATTCATTTAATTCCATAATTGGATCCCTAACCACAGACACCATTAATCATACTCTCTATAAGATCACTAACACAACTCCAATCTGTCTTGGTCTCAAATCCGACCAAATTCCATCCCATCCCTTATTCCAATACACTTACTTTTTCCAAAACCACAAAAAATTCCAATTCAACTATTTTAAAAAATGGTACATAAAAAGAATATGTAATTTTACACTTGTATATTAGTTCCAAAAAAATTATATAACAATCAATATCATTATATCTATGACCCTACCAATTATAGGGATGTATTTTTATGGATGATTTGATGTTAACCACTATATGAGTATCCATATCATCTATATAAAAAATTGAAAAAACCAGGATGACCAAACCACAACACCAAGATACATAATATATATTACATCTTTCAATAGAGGTAACACTTACCATCCCCATTAAAACCACAGACAACAATACCCAAAATCACACAATTAAATACATTTATCATAAATCAAAAATATATGATCATCATTCAAGTCACACTATTCATAACTATTAGATTCTCACACTCCCACATCAACCATTTTCATTGAAAATACAATCCACCCATTGATATCCTCCTATCAACTAGATTCAACCTCTTGTAAGCCTCTCAGAGGTTTACAACTACCCTACAACATGATCTCATTATAACCCAATTGTTTCACATTCCCAAATCACATTATTGAGAAAACCCGAATCATACTCCAATGAGTTTTTTTACACTGAAATTGGACCCACAAACCCAAACTACTTACACATCTTCACTGACATCCCAACCACACCTTAACCTATCTATCACGAGTAATTAGTTTAAAAGATATTAAGGGATCTCAACCCATCCATATAATAATTGACAATCACCCATCACACGGGTGGAAATAAAAATCCTTGAAGTACCAATTCATCCTTCCAATATTCTACTCAAAACCACATCACATAACAAATAGGTTCTGTAATCTAACCCATCCTACCCTTTAAAACCAACAATGATACCAGAATCATACAGTAAATGTTCTTTACATCTCAAAAGAATCTTGAATCCCATAGGCCATTTTTAATCCATATATGTTTTATCGATATTCTTATGGAGACCAATTTTCATCCTCTAATCCTATTATGGACTCCAATTCCTAAAACAACCCACCATTATTCATTATACATACATTATAAAGAGGTATAATATTGAGGCAATAATACAATATCACAATGAAAGATACAAATTTCCTATCACTAGAAAATGATATTTTGGTTATGTTGAGTATAATAACATAAATAATATTTTCAGGAAAATTCCATTTTAATATTTATTGACACTTTTAGAAAATGAACCTCCATTTATTAGTGAGTAAGAATAATATACAAACATATGGATGTCATGTGAATCCAACATTCCAAATATGATTCATGTAAGTATGCCTCCTTTCACCACATTATAAGATCCAACAACAATATTAGAATCAAAAATACATGTATCGTACTAGAATAAATATCTCTACCATAATGGTTTAAATCAAAATAAAAATTTCAAAAACCATAGAAACCTATACATCCCACTGGGAGGGTTTTCATGACTCACCAGAACTAGGAACATCGCTAGCTCTCACAATCCCAAATTGTTTGTAAATCATGTCCTATTTAGTAAGACGTTAGGTAAATACCTATGGTTACTACTTATGAGGACTGAATACAAGACTGTTCTTTAGTATCCTATCCAACATACATAATGTTACAGTCATTCCTTTCCATATGCTAAAGCCTACCAACTAGCAACCAGGTACTAAATCATACATTGGTGAGAAAATTCCCATTAATACCATAATCCATAGAAACAAAAAAGGAACCAAACATAATTAGTAAAATATAATCAATAAACATAGATGTAATAAACATATCCATTCTATAAATCATGAATTTTAAATTCTATTGGAATTAAACACAATGTTTATCAACTATACCAATAAAAAACAATGAAATATAGGGCCTCAATAGGTTCCCATAATACATGTATTAATATGAATTTATACTTGGGGATATTAAATAATAAAAACATTATGATACAACTAAGGTCGTTAGGTGATAACAAGTCCACCATGAAACTCGACCAAACCTGTATTGACCCATATATAGAATCATTAATCTCACACAAAAACTAAAAACACATATCTATAGTCTTAGTTTATAGAATATTATCATTCCCTGAACTCCACCATCATCCACATTATATGGTCCATAAAATTAATAAGTAGAATCCCTTCATATAAGGCCTCACAATAAAATAATCTAGTCCATCTCCCTTGGGTTAGGATGAACGAATAGGAACATTTTCATCCCTAATCTTATAAATGGCTCTATAAAAAAGTACACAATCCATACAAAACATAGTGTAGGGTTCATAGTATTGTATATAATAAGTAACCATCATTGTACTATTTCTTGAATATTATAGTCCCCAACCACTCTTCGTCGATACAATATAGGAAACACAGTATAAAACACAATAAAAACACAATCATATAGTGTATGGCACAAATAATATCACAAAACCACTACCCACTAACTGAAGGTATGGAACACAATTTGGAACAAAACCTAATACTCCATAATAAATGATAAATTTTAATTCATAGACCATCCATACCTAGGTTTGGGGAACTATCTATCATGTAAAAATACACATCCCATCAATTCAGGATTCGATACATATAATATTACCCCACCCGATCCTCATCAATAAGTGGTACACTATAAGTCATGGAAAATATAATTTTTCATAGGGGGGCATCCATTAACCTCCAACATGTAATGATTTTGGTTAAAATGCGAAACAAACTCTTGGTAGAAGCCACATCACAAATTTAATTCAATCATCACTGGGATGCTTTTCACTAAGAACTTATATCTATATCTTGATCACATATAAATTCATATGTATCATGCTGTTATTATCACCTAATTTCAATCATTTTCAAATAAGGTGTAACAAATTTTACCTATTGGTGATCCCATTTATCCTATGAGGAAACCATTATTATCCTTCAAAACCATCCTCTTCTCATCTATATAGAACCATGATACACTTATTCATTGAAGACCTCATTAAACTATAGATTTACTTGAACTTAGCCACAAAAGACAGCCAGCATCCTCTTTGCAATATTAAGTTATAACCTAGTCCAATTTTCCCAGTATTATCTTGAGTTCAATCATACTTATCCCATTTGAAATAATATTTCATTATTTTAACAATTTCATTAAATTAAATTCCAATATCAAATATCCATCATGAGAATTTTCAACCTCATTAAATAATGTAAAACCTCTTATTCAAATTATATTATCCCATAGGGATTATCTTACTCATTATACATTCTTATTCACTAATAAATACTCAAATTTTTCTTTCATAAAATATATGGGATGTATATATTTATCACCCAATACATTAGATTTTACCCTGTAATTCCATCCCAAAAAATCCATCAGAGACATGCCTATTCTACTGGTCTCTCATCCAAAACTCAAGGACTTATCATGTCCCTCTCATAACCTCAAAAAACAGCTTTAGACCATAGCGACATAGAAATCGGGTGATCCCAAATTATCCAAATAGAAACAAAGAATTTATTATGTATATAGTAAAATAAATTAAAACATATATCATTATTTTGGGAGATCACAGTCACTATAATTTTACATGGTCTATTATAATGATTAAGAGTTGACACTCATGTATCAAGTAGCATATAAATTTTCCTAAAGGGAACACCTAACTCAATCATGGAGTATTTGAACTCATGATGATCCTCTTGTCATTAGGAAATCCTAAGCATCCTATATCAAATATTGTATCAAATCCTGATCCTCTATCAAAATAAATAACACTCAAAATATTTAATTATGAGAACTTATAATGAATTATTTATTTTAGTTCAACAAGTTATTTTCACAATAAAACTCACCAAGAATCAGTCATTCATTGAAAAAAAGGAACCTTATTCATTAATCATTCAACAAAATCCTCTTAGTAATCAATGAAAATTACTATCATTCTGACGTGATTCAATAGCCCTCTAGAAAAACCCTCACGAAATCCCTAGATTAAACCACCACTACATAGGCAAATTCAAGAGTATAAAGACGATTAATGGGGGATTAAGGAGGAATAAATTTAATTAAATATTAATGGAAAATATATAATAATACCCCAACCTAAAAGGGGGAATCGAACAATAGATGGTTAGGGGAGGATCTGTCTAAAATAGCTCTCAATTCAGTCATTATTAACCAAAAAAATGTAGAATGACATGAAAATTTCAAGTCATCACCTGTTTTTAAAATATATTCCTTGTTTCCAGTCAAGATGTGTCCCACATACGCCATTTTGGTTACTCACAAACATTGTTATATAACCCACTAATATAGTTCACCATCATAATGAGACACCACACTGTCATTATATCACCTCCTCAGATAGTGATCCATACACAATATTGGTGTGCCACTTTTGGGATACACTATAATGCATCGTTTCCAAGTGATACCCAAGCCTCCATTCCAATTATTTTCCCCTATAATCATGGAAATCATGACAAACACCATGAAATAACATTATCACATGCTTGTATGACATATTACATGGTTTTCAGTGTTACTAAATTCTTCTATGAAAACTACATTAGATTACATGAGGTCACCTAATATAACATGCAAGGGGGCTGAACACAAAATGATAGGATAATTGAAGGTTTTATACCCAAACATATTATTGATTCTATAAAAATCTGATTAGAACACATGTTACTCTATGGAAATAAATTGACATTGTTTCCACATCCCTATGAAGTAAAATTTATGAATATAGGTCACCCCAACCAAAAACTAACAATCACCTAAGTATCCAAAACAGCTATCAAGCCTCTTCCCAACTTAGAAAATCCTCCTAGAGTTGTTACAGCCCTTGGAATACCAATCATAATCCCTATTATAGAAATATTCACCACCTCGAGATGGAAAATACAAGTTTCCTCATAAAAATTTACTCACAAATTTATGTATCATTAAAAATATTCTTACCAGAATGAAGTATTATATTATGACCAAAAAACCATATAGATCGAGTTTAATAAGTGGAATTGATAAATTTTCATTAATTAGACATGAAATTAATGTTAGTATAATAGATAAGAAATCAATATTAAAAATAAATTTAAAATGTTTTAGGACTAGTTTCAAAAGAATAACAAAAAAATATTATGAGAGAATATAATATTTATTTTCGATATTAATCACATCCTTCACATCAAAAAAATGATAAATAAAATCATTTATTATTGAACTAATATTTTGAAAACAAGAGATTGAGATATTGGTTGTTGATTTATACAATTTATCTTCTGTAATTTGAAATGAGGTTCATAATTTATTATTTATATTCAAACAAGTATCATTTAAGAAAATTATTAATATAATTCAATGACTGTCTTTGAAAAAATAAATTTCATGTCTCTCTAATGTTGTTTTTTTCAGGATATTTCAATCCTAACTAATGTATATTAAGATTCAAATTTTATATCACTAAATCTCATTTTTTATATATTTTTCGACCTTTTAAAAAATGAAAACCTTATAAAAATGTTATAATATAAAATATATTTTTTACATTGATAATACTTTTATTTTTTTGGATAAAAATTACTATTTAAAAAAATATATAAAAAATAAAACAATTAATGACACATAAAAACATATATACAAAATGTATTTTTTTATTTTCTTAAAAAAATTATCTCCAAAAATTATATAAAGATAATACATAACTAATTTTAATACATTGATTAAAAAATTCATATAAATTAATAATATTAAATATTTTACTATGAGATCTTATATTATTTAATAAAAATAATAAATACCTTATATTATATTTTTTACAGTAAAATAAACAAATTAATAATGAAAATTAATTATTATTACTTGATACTATACTTAAATATTATTTTCACACATGATGGATATATAAAAATAATTTTACACATTAAATTAAAATTATTTTGTTGTAATATATAATCATTAAATTATTATTCCAATGGTAGTGTAATTATAGAAATTATTACCTTCATAATAGCTAAAAAAAAATTTCTTTGGATATATAATAGGAACATTATCAAAATATAATCCTATAAATAAGAAATATTACACATTAATTCACATATGATATTAATTAAATTCTTTATCAATGATATATATTTCAAAATTTTCATCTCCCAAAAATGATTTTTCTTTCACAATAATTAATTATTAAATTCATAATTATTAAAGGATTCTTCATTAATCTATATTTGAATCTTCATTTCATGTTATTTATATATATATATATATATTATAGTTTTATTTTTATCCAACAAGATTAATCATTATATTAGTTAAAAAATAATATTAATTAAAATAATGACATGTTGATTGTGTTTCCAAAATTCGTAATCAAATTCCTTCATAATTGGTATCAGTTTTATATACATAATTTCACATATTTTGTTAATGTGATATTGTTTGTGTTTTTTTATTTTATTTAAATTCAATTATTATACCTCTTATATAAATTTTAGCCATTAAATTTATATCATGACTAATTAGACAAATAAATTTGGGTAATTATTCACCATCTCCACCTTTGGTAGTATTATTTAATCTAAAATATTTTTTTCTTGATATTTTATTATGTTATTAGTTATTCAAATTTTATATAACATGATCCCTCATATTGTGAATGTGCACCCATTTTGTATTTATATTGACAATATATTGTTATATTCATTCACATTTTTTTTATATTCAATGGATTAAGAATATACTAACATATTAATGATATATGGAAGATAACAAATTAATTTAAATGTATTTTTTTTCATAGTTAATGAATAATTAATAATTCATATTATATTATATATATCAAATGGGTCTTGGTATATAATTCTTAAAAACCCTATAATGTGAAAATGTAGGATTCTAAATTAAGGATATTTGAGAAAAAGCACATTATCAATGAATAAAAAACCAAATTCCATTATATAATATCTTAATTATTTTTATATTTTAATTTAAATTATTTAATATGATATTAAAGTTTAATGACCTTATCTATTACTCCTTCAATCAACTCTAATTTCATCACTATAGGAAGGAGTCATACATAATATTCCAAAAAGCTCCTCAAAATTTGTTAACTAAATTTTATAATTATTTCTATTATTGTATTTTAATTATACCAAGGGGGTTTCATTAAAATGATCATTGTAATTATTATATCATGGAATTATAATATACTAAATTTTTATGATTGTACATTTGAGTTATCCCTAAATATGTTTGTGGAATATAGTTACACAGTGATGACTTGTATTTTTCAATTTGTGAAGGATCCTCCAAAAGAATAATATGAACCTTAGATAACATGAAGAGGTAATATGGTGATATGAAAAATATAATTTTATCATATTCCTTATATAGATTGGTTTTAATGATATCTATAATGTTTCACTATCATGGATAATATAAATTACTCTATCTATGATCTCTCCCTAAAAATGAAAAAATGAAAAAATTAGGAACATAAATTATATATACCTTATATCTGATAACATTATCCGGAGTGGATATAATGAACATTATAAAAAAAATATTATTTTAAACCACCAATGGTTGTCCACCACTAATAGTATCTCTAACCAATTGTAGAAGGAAATCAATAATTTTTATATGTATGTTACTACCCCATAGTCCAAGAAGAAATAAGTAATATAGATTCATAATTTTATATCACATTCCCATATGAAAATAGTTTATTTAGTTTAAACCTTTTAGGGACCTACTTATTTAATGAATGAGCCTTATTGAAATTAGGTATTTCATAAATTCTTTGTAAAACTGTAGCATATACATTATACTTTTAAATTTTTTATTCATTAATATTAGGTGACCATTTAAATCTCCAATTATGAAACATAAGATTCATGTTAATCAATAAATTACATTTATAGGTCCAAATAATGTGATATAATTAATGGAAAAAATTATATATGTTACAGGTGATATACTATATTTTATATATTTCATTACATATGTTTTTATTTAAAGTATAGATATAACACATATCACTACAATATATATTATATTTTTAATATATGACATGAAATTCACTAAATACGCATAACATTTATTCACATTTCATAATAAAATGGTATATAATATACAAAAACATTTTTAAAAACTATCAAAACCAATTCCATTTTCTAAAAATCATTTAAAAAAATGTATATTATCATTCTATAACCATATGTATAACCTAATTTGATTTTGAAGAATTGAAATTTATGATTATTAACAAATTCAAAAACATAAGAAAATACATGTAATTTTACCATTTAATCAGAGCCACCATCATGCACATGACTGATATAGAAAATAAAATAATATCATACAATAGATATTCGTTATAAAAGTTTTTAGGATTTTTTTAATGATGGTTTCTAGCCACTTCATTGAGGGATATTCCTCTCCATTATTCATAATAACTCATATAAGAAAAATGTTTTGTTTCTTCATGTTGAATATGCACCATTGGTAAGGGTATATCATTTCTCTGAACCTTTTCAAGTCATAAAACAGAGTTATATATAGAAATCATAATGGCTGAATATCATGGGGAGATGGTTCACCAATTGATTTGGTGGTATGAAATCCCAGGAATTACATACCTTTCCTTCATGGATGACATATAGTTTTTTATTAATGTCATATGTTAATCAGTTCAAATTTTTAAAGAAATTTTGAATTAAAATACAAAAAATATTGTTCAATGTATCATTGTTTCTAATATATCTTTATATATTAATGAAAAATGATAAATTTGGAAAGTTATTATCATCAATGATCATCATGTAATTTTTTTGAGGTACCTCCCAATAGACTATCTGGTTGATCCTCTTTCAGGAAAAGAATATAATTTCACTAAATTAATGTAATTATATGCACAATTATGTATAATATCCTCAATTGGAAGAAAAAATTACATCTTTTGGGATAAGATCACCCTCTTTAATATTTCGTTGATCGCAATTTTAAATTATATACTCTATGTCATCTCGGAATCATTTTTGGTTGATGAAATAACTATGAAAAATATTGAAAGAATCATATCGGATTCCAAGAAATATTGTATATATTGTAGGGATATCTTGTCTATATTGGGGAGACTGGTTATTGAAGATGTTATTAAAGGAAAATTCAGACCAATCAGGTCATTTCCCAAGATAATGTTATGTTAACAGTTCTACCCCAATCCAACCTCTATTTTTTCATGGGTAGATGACTAGAAAATGGTAGGAATATCACAAAAATTAGAGGCCTTGAACTATATTAACTAGAATCAAACTTAGATCTCTAAGGAAAAATATATCTACAATCACCATGAGGTCATATAAACAGAATCAAAATAAATATATACAATGAAAACAAGATACAAACATAAAAATAAAACACTCTACAGTGGGGATACCATGGAAAAATAGAACAAAAAATTAACACAGACAAGTAGATACAATAGAATGATCCTCCATGGTGAATGGAAATTTGTATCATTCACTGACTTCCATGACAACCACCATTATATGCTAATCCACTCGGACTTGATCACTACCATACATAGACCAAAATCATTTGGAATAAGCTCCATATAAGCGACACCAATTCCATTTCTACCATGTCCATGTCCAATGTTTGCATCAGTTATATAAGTTGGATTGAGTTTAGATAGAATCCAACAGTTTTGTGTAATTTTGAGTTAGTTGATATATAATCCCAAACACCCATATAATGTGGATAACCTCATTGATAAGATATTCACCATCTCAATCCGTTTGATGCTTCTTTATCTTCATTCCAATATGATTCTATAATTTCTTTTTATATTATTTGAATCTATAAAAGGACATGTACTTACACCTCATCTAGTAGATATACCCATAATTACTCAAGTAATTAGTAAAAGCTTCGATATATGAATATCCACCACTATATTCTAATAGAAATGGTCCACTGACATCAGTGTGTGGTGATCCTATAATCTATGAGTCCATTTCTCCCAATCCATCGAATAAGGGTTTGGTCATTTTTCCTTATAAAATATCATGGAATCTTTGAATTGGTTTTAGATTTAATGAGCCTAAATAACCATCATGACATAGATTTTTCAAATTCTTCTAATTTACCTGAACAATTTTCTAATGCCATATCTGGGTGTTATATGACTCACCTAAACATGATCCATTATAAATTTCCAATACTTGGTTTTTGTAATTTAATATATAAACGACATTATTTAGATGTTCCATAACATTAAATATGTTATCCTAATAATAGAAACAACCACTATTTATAAAAATCACATTATACCCATCAATAATGAAGATTGATTAATAAATCATGTTTTTTGTAATCATTGATAAATAATAACAATTTTTTAAAACCATAATAAGTTTTATTGGAAATGAAAGGTTTTATTCACCAATGGACAGAGAAGATGACCATGCACCATTAAAATCTCTCAGATCCACCACTCTTGTTCATCTCATTCAAAATATACGTGGTTACTTCATTTGGATATAGATGATATCACCAAAAGTTATATGTAATACCCAATGTTTACATATTGAATGATTACACTTGATAACAAACACACTATTATTTTCACCACACATCTAGGAGTAGTTTCTCTTCTTGGGGCCTTGCCTACCACATGAAAAAGGGATCTCCTCCTTTTCTGTAACCTACATCTAGATCTCATTCTTACTGTAACGATGGTGTTCAGGAGCTTCCGACCTGTAAGGAATCTTGGGGCCCTTTTCCCCATTATTCCTTTTCCTGTTCACCATAACAACCCTGAGTTTATCATGCCCCATGTACTTTTTTAATTGGATAATCAATGTTATAATATATAAAACTCTATTGTCATTATTTCTCATATTATAAAAAAAACTATATATTTACTTTGGAATTTATTAGTGAATTAGATATGTATAAAGCTCATCAAGGAATTTAGTCTCTAATATGTTTAAGTGTTTAATTTATCCAATAAAATAGAATATATGAGTCCCAAATGGCATAGACTCTCCTGGATTAGTTTTAAACAAATAATTGTAGATCTCATACCTCTATTATCATAACATCTCTTGACAGAGATCCCAATGGTCTGACATCATGCTATATGAATCCACTCTTGAAAATTGGTTCTTGTGTAAAGGTTGAAATTATCATATAAAAATCATAGTGATGTGTTTGATTGGATTTTATTATAGTCTATAAAAATAAGATACTCAATGTATTAGAACATAATATGATAAAATTTATTCAATTAAATAATTATTATATTGATTAATATCCCTGTATTTTATTGCATTCCAATAGCCCTCACCATTGATGTTGGAATATAATGTTTCTTGGATATCATAGTATGATGGATCCATATTCCCCTTCACATTACCCCTAAATTTTTTGGTAAGTAAACTAAAATAGTTTTAGGTAGGAATTCAAAATGCCAAATACATTAACTCACAATTCCTATATCTATTGAGTGGACAGGCCAATCTTGAAATCCATAAATTGTATTTATCCAACTCTTTCCTCTCAGTTAGACAAACTCCTTCATTGGAAGTAAGCATTTGATGTGAACTAATTTAAGTAAACTAAATACTACATATTATAATCCCTAATAATTGAAGGAAACATAAAAATGTATGGTAAATAACTCTGAACATTGATTAAATTTTATCTTGGGTAGTGGATGGTTAATCCAACTTTTTATTTAAAAGTAAGTGAATTTATCCTTTAATGCCTAAATTCCCAATTAATATCTATATTACCTGCTTATAAATATTATGTGGATTTAAATAATTGATTAACCATGTCAAGATAGTATTTTCACATTATCCATTTTATTATAATTTTATCCTCCATTCTTGTCAATTTCATTCATTCAGGTGATTGTGACAAACCATCCATAAAGAAATAACCATAAAACAATAAAAAATAATACAATAAATTAGTATGATCCTAATTTTTAATAATGGCGAGTATATCTAGTGGTTTATGAACAAATCATTGACCTAGGGGGGAAATACCATGGTGAAATTAAGGTTCTTATTATAGCTTTCCACCTATAAAATGACACACTTGGATTGGTTTCAGAGTGGCTCCAAAATTATGCCACCTCCACTATTTTGGGAGATCCATCCATAAAATGTGGTTTTACCCACAAACAGGTGAAGGGGAAAGGGTTTCTATAAGAGAACCCATGGTCCCGTTGGATCATACATAATAAGATTAGAAAATGAACAAAGGCCAAAAATTTAATTTAAAAATAAATTAAATTAATAAAATATCATTCAAATTTCTGGTCTATTCCCATGATCATTCACATGCAGGAAATGAATAGTGCATTTAATAAAACATGCATTCAATTATTAGAAATTCATATTTTGGATAAATCAAGATTCTATTAATTAATTACCTTACTTAATTAATTAATTATTTTAACTTATTTCTCATAATAATTTCCTTGATATTCTTATCCATCATGATTTCAAACAAATAAAATAATTTTTTTAAAGCTAACATGGTATATAAATATATCATAGAGGAAACATGGTGAATACCAGCCTGAATCTACGCAAGATATATCATACTTTTATATTGTTTACTTGTGTGAAATATATAATAAATGGCATATCTCATACTTTCGTGACATGTAATGTAAATATAATTATTAAATGATTTACATGATTTTAATTCATGTGTTATGATTCAATTCATGTAGTGTAATGGCTTTAATATGACTCATACATGATATGTTGATCAGAAAATTACTTAGGTATTAATTAAACATTTATATATATATATATTTAACCTATCCAATGGAATTTCCTATCAAGTAAATGACCAAACACATGAACATGTCATTGAGTTTCACACAATATTACAAATTTAAATTAATTCTCTATAATTTGGATTATGTACACGATGTGTACAAGATAGTTAGATAGATTTTCCATCTCTTACCATATCTATTAGGAACATGCCTAGGGACACGACATGTAAATCTTGATGTAGAAAAAAGGAGTACGCGGTGTGTAAAATGGGATAAACTGTTTGTGGTCTCCAATTTACCTAGAAACTAGTCTGGTAGGCTGTGTATGGAAATACATGGCTCGTCTATGGCATAAAAGGACTACACGTCATGAACATAGGCAACACAGAATGTAATCAAGATGACCTTTTACTAGGTTGACCCAATCAACCCCTTTTTTAGGAAAAAAATGCACCACATGTCATCAATGTACAAGGCTTCAATTAATTCTAAAATAATTGATGATGCATTAAGGAACAGTACACGATGTGAAACTCTTGTTATATAGCGTGTACTCTTATATTATCTGGACAAAATCCTCATCAGCTCAGGATGAGTTCTTTGATTTTTTTTTCATAAATGAAATTAATGGTTTTGTATATATATATGAGAAATGAAAGAGGAAGAAGAATATATCTCAATTTGGATTAAGGGAATGATTAAACATGAATTAAAAACTAAAATAAAAATTTATAAATCAATCAATGCTATTTATATATTATGAATAACTATGTGATCCCATTGATAAAACTATTAGGTTTCGAGAATAGTGGAATCATGCAATGGGATGTTCCTAACATTTATTTTTGTCATCATCAATGGTCAATTCATTATCTACCCGATGATAAATGCCTTAATCAATATAATTGAATCAAAAAATAGAAAATCACTAAAAACCTCAAATAGGATTGGGGGTCATCACATATATATTTTTAATTAAATTTATCAATTAAATTATTTCCTATTTGAATTATTTTTTTTAAAGAACTGTCAATAAATCTGTGTTGTTCTGTTATTGTTTTGTAAGAAATCATCAGAAGATTCCCCTAGTGGCAATCGACATGTGTTCTGAACATCCTCGAACATCATCATAGGAATATCTAGGTTCTAGAATGAAAAAACATATCACTCTTTTCATCCACCTTTGATCACCTCAAGAACCACTTCCAAAGAATTCATCTTCATGTCTCCTGATGTGAGAGTTGGAGTTGGAGGAGGATATCACTCCATTCATAGGAACATTCTTAGAAAAGGGATCTCTTTAAGGCTTGAGAGGATTTTTGAAATCTTTTGTGCACAACCAAACAAATGAATTACAACTTTGATAATATAATATATTTGGTCTTATATATATCCATGGTTTGAAATAAATATTCTCACAATCACCCCTTATTATATATTTAATACCTCATGAAACCGCATGTCTATAATATTATTATTATTAAAATTTCTTGACATTTTCCTAACATGAAAATTAAAATTTATTATTATTTATTGAAATAACATTAAATTTATATTACGTATCAATAGATCATTTAAGAGGGACTATCATTCCCACATTATATTTAGAAATCCTTGAATAAAAATTATATATTTATTAAATAAATATCACTACATTATTCTCCAATAAATACATAAATTTGTATTAAATATTCTATTTACAGTATATTCTCTCAAATAAAAGGAGACATAATATATGAGATCAAGAAAACATGAATAATTATTAATCCTTGTGTGGGAATAATATATATTCAAATTGTTAAATAATAAATAATAAAATATATTATTTAACTAAGATTTTGGATACACTTACTCATAGACACTCTTGGCCTCTTTCTCAATGGCCTTAAGGAAACCATTCTATGTACAAGGATATCATCAAGAATCATTCTAAGGTAACCATATAGAATGAATTTAATGTCTCAATGAAATAATACTTCATACAGATGATTACAATGTAATATAATTAATTTATCATGATATATCTAATCAAGAAGGTTGTGTGATGGTACCATCATCCAATGTACTTGATGTATCTTAAATTTAATTCCATGAAATTGAACATGCATATAAAACACCATGTCCGTGGATTTATTTAGGCTATATAATTTTGATAAATTTATAGATATATAATCCTTAGTTAAAGAACATAACATAAAAATGATTTCTTACATTATACAATAATAAAATAAAACTCGTGACACACCAAACATACCTAAGTCACTACGAACAAAATTCGTCACCATTTTAATAAATAAATCAAATTATGAGACTCATAATACTCATTAATAATGATGATAAAGACAGAGGATAAATACACACATCTTTATATAGGAATATCAAATGAAACCTCTAAATGTTGATTTTGTATTGGTAGGTCTCAATCTTATAATAACCTATGATAGATATTACCATGGGTGTGCACCATGAGAAGGGGCCTAAAAGTCTTATGATTCACCACCCTTGATAGTCGATATAATTTGTTCCTTTAAAATGATATCATGACACTATTGAACATATATTTAATAATAGTTTCATAGAACTTTTCGGTTCCCATCATAGGGGGGAACTACTATGACCCTTTAGTGTGATAGCTATCTTAAGGGCATTATCACATACTATGTTATAATTATGAAAAATCCAGATGTGATAAGTTGTTTTCTAATTTAAAAAACAATGAATACATGTTATAATAATATATAAAAGAGTTGGTTCTATGGAACCAAATCTTACTATTTCAAAAAGGAAACCCCAATTGTTTTGATGAATCACAAGACCTAGAGAAGTATATACAACCTTAATATCCCATGTAAAAGCCAATTCCAAAATCGCTGAAGGGGTACCTACTTGTTTGTCGTTTATTCTCATTAGAGTAGATAAAAAATACACCATCAAATATATTAATACTATCCAACCATTCCTTTGTTTGTTTTCAATATAACCTTTTTAGCCCCACAAGATCTACAAGGGGGTACACACCTCTAATAGATAGATATGTTAGTATATGGAATACAAAAACTAGCGGATCTCCTTAATATCCCTAAATTTAATAGACTAGTGAGTAAAATGATTATAAATAGTTTAATTGATCCAAATATAAGTTTAAGGGAGTTCGAAATCTAACAGAATATAAGATATAATGAATCCACACCTTGACCAATCCATTTTCATGTGAGTATCAACCCCATCAACACTTGGATGATTACATCTAGACCCTACCATAATCTAAACATCATTGAAGGGAGAAATCCACTATGACCATCAAATGTCACATATTGGATATTGGAATAAAGTACATAATGGTATCCCACATGGATGAGAACTCAAAATGGTTTATCCGTATTTTGAAAACAAAATCAAGTAATTATTGACAAATTTACTTGAATACCATTTTCAATTCTATAGGATAAAATATATATATTACTATCTTTCTTCACAAATTGGATAATATGTCCAAATAGATTTAACCATAGAGATATTGCTGAAAAAATAGGATATGAACTTCCTAAAAATAGAAACATATAAATATTATTTTTTTCATCATATAAAACATAGTATATGACACATGGTGGATCCCAAGGCTCAAACCACAAGTAATATTTATGTACCACATATTGTTCTAGTATTTTCTATCCTCATATCATGGTTATGATATCATAGAATGTGAATCAAATAGATGTATCACAGGTTGACCCACCTCTCCCACATTATAAACTCACTTATTTAATTATATTATTATTATAAAAAAATTTGAAAAAAACGTTAGACCATTTTTAGCACTCACATGTTTACTATATTTTTATTAAACTTACCATACAATGGAAGGTGACCATAATCCCATACTCCTTTCATTTCCCCTTATCAAGGAGGCTATATTGTTATTTCCCTTGTAAATAATATAATCTTCCATGAGTGGTTTACCCTCTCCTATAATCACTGAATCTCATATTTGGGCCTCCCATTCACCACACCACAACCACTTAATCATACCTCATGCCTCAAAAATTTCCATAATTTCATTAATACACACCCCATGTGTTTGGTTTACATATACCCATTTCACACTATTGTCACCATCAAACCATCTCTCCCCATAACACACCACTGAACTATTATATCTCCAACCACAACAATAGTAAGTGGTCCATCTTCATCAACATGAGGGAAAATCATTATTATTGATAGAGATGGTGGGTTAATTAGAGGATAATTTCGAACCCAAACTTTGTAAATATGGAATGCAATAACAATGGTTTTTTCACATGGACCAATGTTGTATATAATAAATAAAGCATACATTATAATGATTTTTCAAATAATGAATGCATAATAGAGGAGATAAAAATATTATAGGGAATGTTCTTAAGAAATAATAGTATTATAACTGTAATCCTCTATAAAATACGATAAAGGGTTTAATGAAATCATATAAAAATCACTTCCCAAAATTGAAAAAATCTATGAAAAGATTTGTTGGTTTAAACATAATATTTTGAAAACATGAAGAAATGAAAATGGGACGTACCTAAAAAATTATCGATCATTTATGAAGATTTCTAACATCTATTATTGTATCTATATTCACATTCATCTCTATGATCCAATTTAGTCACCTGATTAGATATCATGGAAAACATGACTCATTTGAATTTTCACAATATCTATTTGTTTATATCAAACAAAAATCATGTTGTCCATGTTGGTACCACATAACAAGGTTATTATAGGGAATTTCCTAGTGTTTGTCCCAATAATAAATCAATAAATTAATGTTACAACCTAAAACATAAATCATCCAATGAATTTATACACTCATGTTTTCATATTTTAACCCCAATTATACCATCTTAGGCTAAAACCCAGTATTTAGGTCCAAACTATTGTGAGAGGTTCTCCATATATGGTCTTGGTTAAGAGATAAAATCATTTAATGAAAAAATTATCTTCCAAAATATTAATTTAATATTTTTTATTGAATTATTTTTAAGGATCCATGAAATTGATTCTTCTATAATGGTTATTCCATGGAGTTATCCCCATTCCCCCGAACCACCAAAATAATAAGATATTTTTTCTAAGGTAATATTATTTTATAAAATTATTTATTTACCACTAAGTATATATCAAGGCTCTTGAAAGTAAAAATCATAATAAGTCTAGAAAAAAATAATTGGTTCACTATAATTAAGCTTAGATATTTTAGTGGGAATTGATATGGAATGTTGGAAATATTATCCTAAATGGCAGTCTTAGGGAAATCTATTTAGGATAGATTTATCCAGAAATAATATGGAGACATTCAATCAGGTTTTCTCAATGAAGAGGCTATTGGACCCCAGATAAGGGCATGCCTTTATTAGAAAACCCATAACATCTTGAAATATTTGAATTTTATTGTTATCCATGGGGCCAAAATATACATAGATTATAGGAATGAATCCACTCTCTGATTCCTAGGGTGTAAAATATCAAACAAATTGTCATAGATATACATAAAAATTCCCATATTTCATATATTTTATTTTAGAGAGTATTATAAGTCTCTTTATTTATACATTCAATTGGTGGATGATCCTAAAACTTTGGTTTTAAACCTGTAGGAAATAAGAGAACTTCACCTCTAAATACAACCATATGGACATGCCCATGCAATAAAAACTATGATAGTAAGGATAATTTCATTTTAGTGAAAATTTATTCCCTCCAAGTAAAAAACCATATATGATATTCTTATAACCATATTATTACTATATATGATTTAGTGTATAAAATAAATGTTAATCATACACGAAAGTGAATGTGTTGTGTAAATTCAAACATGAAGCCTATGATGCACATGCTTTTCGATGTATATTAGGTGAAATACATTTTAATTCATCTTATTAGATGCCATGGATCATCCAAAAATATTCAGAAATATGGAACACATACTTGATACATGTTTTCAAATTTATTAATGTTAGTCCTCAATGTCTCAAATAAAACATATTCTTTTTGTAGTATGATTTTTGATAACATAGATGGTGTGTAATTAGATTGAGAAAAAGGAATAAGTTCTTCCAAAGTGATCGTGAATAAAGGATTCATAGTGGTATTAATTTACTATTTATTCTTGTTCTATAATCAAGTATTGGCATATTAAATTAATAATCAAATATAATCCTTAATTTAGTAGAATTTTCCTTTCTACAAGGAAATCCTTGGTCTCAAGGTGATCTATAATCCAACATATCATGTTATTGAACACAAATCAAGTATATCATATGTTAATTTAATTATTCATGGTTAAGGGGGGTTTTGTGATTATCTAGTATCTTTTATTGTGCCCTTTTTAAATTTGTACAGTGATGATAGTGACCTCATTTATGAATCTGTGGATTTTTTAATAGATTATTTATCTATAAGGGGTAAAATATCTTATTTCATAGATTGAAGTAGATTCATCCATATTAGATCACATCATGAGGGGATACTCATCTTGTCACTATAGAATAACATATCTTATCAAGGCCTTCAGAGTAATAATTCGCGAAGGTGTCATTATAATTCGTACATGCCGTAAGGGGAATTATACGGTAGAATATCTAGCTTTGAAATCTGATCAAGATTAAGAGATGATCATTTATGTGGTAATCAGTTATATACTAATTTATTTTAAATATATTATTCATGGGGTCACCCTTGGGAACTATAATATTGGTCCTCTTGGTGGATTTTACCATTTCCCTACGCCTTGTTTCATAAAAAAAATTAATAATTTCAGTAAGTTAATGTCACTCAATCTACATAGTTATTTGTAATTACCTCTATAAAATATTAATATATATATATTAACCATCACCACGAAATTCATGCCTATATATCATTTCATATCCCATATAATATTTTTTTTCCGAGATATTAAATTTAACTATGATTCCTACGAGGAATATATCGATCATAAAAAAATAGAAACATTATTGATTCCTTGCAATTCAATTGTAAAATATTTTTAAATAAATTTTCATTCAAAACATTCTGGAATATAAATATTATATTTATCAAACTAAAAAAACTCTATTATTAGAAATATCCTTATCCACAACATATTTATCATATCCTGAAATCTTGGATAAAAATAGACTAAGATTTTGAATGTTAACATACACAGTACCACATTATACTCATTTGATAGATATAAATCTAAATTATAAATGTAATATAGCTGAATATTAATTAAAAAAACATATGTATATTTATATAATTTTTATTACAATTCTTGTGATATATTTTTTGGGTATAGTCAACAAAACATGTCAAAATTGTTTTTCCTAAGTGAACACTTTACCTATATATGGGTTCCTACACCTTATAATTATAAAACCTAAACCTCAATCATCCATGTGTAAAATGAGTTGGGATAAATAAATTAATTTTGGAACACCACCATAAACTCTAGAGGTTGTCAAATTGCTTCTAGGGAATGAAGAATTATGTGGAAACTATACACTGAAAATTATATCTTGAGGGTAATTCCCAATTCTGCAAAAACATATATATAATCCATTTCTATAATGGACAACTTGAATATCTTATGTGTAACAAAAAGGGATCCAAGAGGGCCCCCAAACTCAGGAATATAAAATAAGTAAAAACATCTATATGATTTATTTTCCACAATAGTGTAGTTGAAATAGAATGTATAACAAACATCATATAAATAATAATAATAAAAATATTCACATTTTCCATTATATATAATGCACAAAAAAAATAAAATGGTCATTATACCAAATAAAATGAAAAACACATACTAAATCTTCATCTATGATACCCTGATCACCTTGATCCATGTATCCATGTTTTAAAAGAAAGAATTTATATCGTGAAATAATTATGTCTACCCTTATAAATCGATACATATTCCACGATAAATGATTCTATGATTAATTTGATGTCAATAAAAATCTCAGAGAGTGAAAGATTGTGCTCAATGTGACTCACCCATCTGAAAACATAAAACAAAATTCAAATAAAACAATTTTTGATCCGTAGTGATTATAGGACACAGTCACTATGTTAACTAACACCAGCATTACACGTCCTATGATAGGAGACTCCATTCTGTATATGATGATGTTTATACCCTTGTGACACCATGAGGTACACCACATTTCATGATTATCTTGGAAGACATTTCCATTGAGTTTTATCACAAATCCTATGAGGAATAAATCATTAAAGTCCCAAGTAACCCATTTTTCTTCACATTTCATGTAGATAAATATAAAGTTTCCTAAGGGGAATATCATTTCCAACTACCCATGCCAATAGACCGGTTACCTCAAACATAAGAAAATATCTATAACAATGTCTCAAAATATTTACCATGTCACTTTGGGTGAGGAATCATAACCAATTTCCTCAAAAATACACTATTAATCCATATCAGGTATCATAACCATGTTTCGTACCAAAAACCAATCACTCAGGGTGACGTCTCACCTCCAGTCTCATACAAAGACCTAATGACATAGTGTGAGTATTTTAAACAACTATCTTACTCATACATTATAACTCATGGTCAGGGTTTAAAGAATTTTTTTTACTAATAACATATCACTCATGTTATGGTATCCGAACTATCTCAAGAAAAACAACACAACTGATATGTACCTAGTAGGTTGATAGATAATGTTTGTAACACCCTCCATCATGCGACTATGATGTTTTTTTATACCTCAAGCACTCATCCTTGTATTCCTGATTATTTTGATTAGAAATAAAATTCTTATAAATATATTGGGGATACAATATCCACTTTTAAAAAATAATGAACATAGTCATTGCATGATAAATAACTGAATACAATTAACTCTAACAGATAAACAATAATTTTAATAAATAACCCAATATCATTAATCCATCCAACATCATATTATTTTTTATAATAATTTCATAAATGAAACCAAGTAAAATAAATAAAAATATAAATTCTCCCAAAAATAAAATTCAATCCCATGCTTCACATATCCTAGATCCACTTCTAGCCATGAAATAAAAAAATTTAGTTCATGGAACCATTTTTTATCATGAAATGCATTCATGATGTTTTTCTATGTACCAAATAGAAACCTACATACTGTGTGAGTTAAAAATAGTATGATACCAACAATGTTTCACAACAATCCATTATAAGTAATAGTTAAATAATAGTGTGATAAAAAATGCAGTAAGTATACATAAAATATTATATATCAAAATAAACATGTCTTCCAATGAGCATCTGGTCATGATGCAAATGGTGTTCATCCATACCAAATAATGATTCATGTCTCATTATCCATCCTCATTAGACAAAATTTGGATTCGTAATCCTAGGGCCAAAATACATATTATGTTTACAACAAACCAAAAATTCATTCCCATGTCATGGACTATTACATAGATAGTTCACATCAGACCCAAGGTGAATCCCCATAGAATAGGTTAATCACATTTTATGTGCTAAAAAAATAAATATTTATAAATTTATTCAACATACACCAAAAATATTTCAATAAGACAATCCATTCCCACTATTATTCAATATATCAATTTATATCATTGATCCAATTACAAAAGAAGTAATCCATGATGACTTTTAATTCTCAAGTTAAGTGATTACCATAAACCACTTACCTAATCCCCCTAGTACAGAAATAAATTTGGAATATTCTATTGATGAACCAATGGTTCTAAAAGTCTAATATAAGGGAACTGAGTTTAAATATCATGATTTTCAACCTATTTTTAATGATGGAAATTCCTCATGGGTGCCTGAAAATATAGGGATTCAATCACCAATGTACCCGATAGAATATGAAAATGGTGTAGATGTTTATATTCCAAGAATAAAAGTGATTAAAAATTTAAGTCACATATAAGGTGTGTTTGCATTATATCATAGGCTATATATACTGGAATCCCAAAGATGATCATTGGATGATGCATTAGAGCACCTACCACAATACCAGAAAATAAAAATTCCATGAATAAAACACTTGGATTAATGAAATAAAAAATTACCAATGTAATTTGATAGAACAATCCCATTAGGGATGGAATGAGAAGAAACAAGGAGGAATGAAGGATAATTCAACAATCATAATATGGACTAACAAAATCTATATGTTCTAATCAAAAAAATAAATCATGAAATCAAATGATGTAATTGCAGAAGATGAGGAATCCATGGTGAACCCTTTAATATAACTAATCCCAATATATCATAAAGTGGAAATAACTAAAGATAGTAAACTATGTCATAGGTGAAAATAGAGGGCTTTCCTAACATAAAAATATCATCATAATCCCACTGGAAACTCATTGTTATCTTGATGGCTAGCTACGACATTCTTGTATCATTATAGGGATCATACCCCATCAGGTAGCTTTATAGTGGACTAGAATTCTAGCTGATGTCCATGCATCATCTCTTCAGATCCATTCCACAATAATAATTAAAAAATACATCCCTGTTAAGACCCTAATCATCTGTGAAGAAACACTTTATACCTGGAACAATGCTCAATTATGGAATTTAAAATGGGTTTAATAGAATTTAATGAGAATTAAAACATAATACATGACTAAGAGTTTACAACCATCTCACCATATAAAATCTCATCCCAAATATTTACTCCCACGAATTAGTAACATCTATCATCAAATAACACAATATATATCTCTCACAACTTAGACTCTATCTCATATGTCTCCTCCAGAACATTCCCGTGATACTACAGCACTCACACTATGGGACTGGACTTTCCAAATTGAATCATCTCACTATTGACTACGATATGGATAATTTATTACACAAATATGTGTCTATATCAGTATCAATATAATCAATATTAATAACATGATAAGGATCAAGGTTATATATCCAAATTTTCAAAAAATGAAACAATTCATTCATTACATTGTTGAATTTTGTTAGATCCAATAAATATTCCTGTGGAATGATCCTATCATTAATCTCAAATAAAAAAAATATGAACTAGCTTCCATTACATCTATATATAGTGTTTCCTATGCTTGGGTGACACCAAATGAATGACATGGTGACCACCCTTGAATTATATAAGTCATGTTTTATGGTTAGAAAAAGATTTATAATTTATTTTTGTAGTATCTGACCACTTCCAAGTCTATGAAATGTGTTTTGAGGTATCTTTCAAGATTCTATGTCCAATGAGCACAAAATATCCCACCATAATCCATAACAAAGGAGAACAAAACAACCTTGCATATAGAGACTCGAAAGGATCCATTTGTATTGATTATTATAATCTATTATTAATCAATATGATTTTTCTATGGCTCAAAATAAAAACTAAAGTCCCAAAAAAATTCTCGTAATATCTCACTTAAAAATAAAAAAATCTACTTAGATTAGACTTCAATCTAAAGATGATAGGATATAATTTGAAGAACCTTTGAAGGTAGTTCCTTCTTAAGAGGAATCATGATGTGTAATGGGGCTCATCATTTTAAACAATTCTACGTAGAACTCCATGAAACAAAAATATCTCCCACATATGTAGTTTTCTCAGATCACCAAAAGTGATATTACCCATGCTATGAAATAAATATGATACCTTAGTTAGTCAATCCATGACCACCCACACAACATCATTCCTTTTATATGCCTTAGGTATACCTATCTTGATGTCTATGGTGATATTAACCCACTTTAGTTCTGTAATGGTTAAATGATTTAATAACCATACAACAAATTAATGGTCATCCTTCACCAACTGAATAGGGTTCCATAATTCCCGAATAACTTTTATATCTATCATCATCCCTCGCCAAAAATAATACATTCAGAGGACATGAAACCTATTTATCAATTTAATATTCACCACCCATTTTGAATCATCTGATTACCTCATATGATTGTCCAATCAACTCAATGGAAACTAGATAATAGCATCAATAAGAAGAATCTGATCATTTGCCAAAACCTATCCAAATGTGGTATCCCCACAATATATACTTACCCTCAGCATTAAACCCTCTAGATCAAATAACTTCTTTCTATTGATATGATTTTGGTGGGAGTGTACAATATAGGATGACATCATAATTTGTCTCTGATGATACAAATGGACATCCATATGCATATACAAAAAAGGTTCCATTTTCCACCACTCACTATAGGATTCTTACACATGCAAATTAATTTTCTTCTTCTCAATGAATCAACATCAAAATTTACATTTCTAGGAATAAAATATAATAAGATGTCATAAATCTGTAAGTAATCGACCCACTTATTTTAAAAAATTCAATTCCTCACTATGAAATGGTTTACATCTAGATATTCTGATCAGTGTACACCATCAATCTCTTCCCCGAATGATTATATAACCAGAATCATATAGTGTGTTTCACCAAATCTTATATAAGGTCATTTGGGGGATTATTTAACTCATGTGGTACTATATTACTAGATCTACATGAAAAATCATTATCCTTATACATCAAACTAATCTATGCCTAACTCTTGTTGCATCATAATGCATTGTATTCACCTTACACATCTATGTTATGGTTTGGATCAGTGATTTGGTTTGAGAAATATTTAATTCCTAAAAATAATCTTTGTTAGCATCTGAAAAAAAATATTCATACCTATCTTGGTCATACTAGAAATCACTACTAATATACAGGTTATTTCTAAGATGAAATTCTAATAAAATCTATCCAGACCAAAAATGCTTTGAATCATTACTGTATTCTTAGGTATTTCCCACGACATCATGGTCGTTACCTTCTATGGATCCACTAACAAACCTCCATATGATATATTGTGTTCCAATATGTTAACTCAGTCTTTCTAGAAATGGAATTTAGAATGCCTCACAAAAATATGATACCCTCTCAACTTACCCTAGATGATTTCAAGATGTTGGGAGTGAATTATGAAAGTGTGTTCATCAGACAATAGATTATCCTCATCTAATTCATTAAGTCCCTGAATACTGATAGTGTTTTCATCAAAGAATAGAGTATTACAATGATCTCGTATTATCAATAACTAGTACTAAAATTATTCTTGATTATATTAAACTATATCACCCTCAACTAGTGGATACCAAAACAAAAGTCATACATAGTGAATATTCAACCACCTATCCTATAAAAAAATATCAATGATATGAGGAACCAGATATCTATTCAGGAATTTTATTTGATTCAAAATCTAGTAATTCACACATAAAACAATTTTCTATCAACCTTATAATATAATAATATATGAATAATCCACATTTACAAACTCTACTAAATGAATACCTTCACATCCCAATCCTTAAATTAAACATTAAACTTCTTAGGTTCTGCTAGTGGAATCCAATTCAGATGGATGGACCTATTTTGCCTCTTGTGACCATCTCAATAGTGAGTTCAATATGTATCTCATGTTATAAGGAGTGCTATTTTGGAAATAAAACATAAAACCAATCTACCACCATAGAGAAAAAATACATCTCATAATCATCCAAAAAAGGTATTGCTACTTAACATGTGATGCAGTCTTGTTTTTGTGTAATTGGTCATACTAACCCCACCTAAAAATCTCATTCTCTTCAATAAAAATAATTTGTACCTTTTAGTGATATGAATGTTACTATCCTATGATAATTGATTATTTGTTACTGGTACATAACAATTCAAATAATTTACCAAAATCAAATAAAAATAGTTCCATCATATTAAAAATATATATCCAATATGTTTTAGAATTTTATACTTCTACTCCATCTTGTGAAAGACATTATATTTTGGCTGAGGAATGAACCTTGATATAAAATGAGAGTTAACAAATCCTCATCAGAAAATAAAAATGGACCCATGATATATAGGTAAATCTCAATCATTGAGGAAGGTCATATTGAATCACCTAAATAATAATATTATTGTCATATATTATGGACTATCATTCATTCCATTTGGAATCATGGATCTAGTAAACTAATAAAATAGGAAATTTTGGTTGACAATGGGATAGTAGAACCATGTTTCCCATTGTATCATATCAAAAGATGCATCAATCCACATAATTGTCTAATAGAGAATCACTACATAGATCCATCTCATATACAGGGATGTAGAGGGACTTTTTATATATTTTAGTATACGTATGTATATGTAGAAATCATGCACTGATATTTATGACATGAGTATAATCCTATTTTAAACTGATGATTAGCTTCAATACAGTGGGACACCTTATATAGTTTCAAGATCATGAAGGGTAGACAAAGGATTCATGGAGATTAGAATCATACAATAGGGAATAATTACATGTGTTTTAACATCATGTGGAGAGTACATAAACTATGCAGCCTGATTTCATTTTAGAAAAACTTCTATCATTAAATTTAACGGAACATAATGATGATAAGTATCCCAGGTAGTTAAATATCTTATAATGAGAACATTTAGGAGAATTGATATGGACAAATTTGGCTCTAGTGTTAGAGAATTATTGGACATCACATTAATGGTGGGTTATCAAGTAACCACATGTGGTGTGGGAAAATAGAATTAGTAGAATAGATAAATTTTCAATTTTGTATTTATATCCATATTTAATAGTGTCAAGTTTATTTTGGTATCACCCACAGTGTTTTGGAAATCCCAAACACATCTAATTATTTGTGTAATATACATGTACTGTATGGGGGAAAGGCTCATGATGAATACAATCTATATCAAAGGCTCCCAATATAGATCTCACTCATAACATAGAGGGATAAAACAAATGAATCATAGAATAGATTCAATGAATGAGGTAAATTAAATAACCAAGTAATTCAAACAATAATGGAATTTTAATATTCCACAATGGGGGTATTTGGGAGTCCAATATATTGATAAATACCATAATAGGACATAGATCACTTGAAAGGAAACTAGTCCATGAATAATATTCAACTCGAAGAATTTTATTGTTTTATAGGATAGACAAGACAAGTTTATCTATTGAGATTCATACAACTAGGATGAAATATCACGAATTTTAATATCATGTGATACAAAAATTGTTCTTTACTGTTTAAATTATTATATAAATGGAATAATTTTTTATATTTTATTTTTCAAAAGGTGTTTGGGGGTATTATAACATTTAAACACACACACTGCACACACACAACCCAGAAAGGAAGGCCATATCATCCTAAGAGATAATTTAGGGGATCTTCAAAAACCTCTATACTCATGTGACTCATTATTAGTGAGATATAAAATGGGTGTTTTGAAGATTACATGTATCATATTGCAGAAAATTTCACGGATTTCTTCCAAACTCATAACTTAGCTTCATACGGAAAGGAAAAAAATGTTGTCTAGTTTATATCCATTCATCAAGGACTTCTGATTAGTATTGTGTGGGTAAAATTCAAGAAATATGTGTTGGAAACCCATCTTATTCCTAGGAAAGGAAAATACCTATCATTAATAAACAAATTTATAGTCACTGATATATGATGGGGGTTCTATTTTATTGATTGGAACAAATTTAGTAATTCTACGATTCACTAAGAATCCTATAATAATATAAATCTTGACATGGAAAATTATGATCAAAAGGGTCCTATGGAGATAAATCTTGAACACTGGGAGAGGTAATTTATTTATTTTGATAGAGGACTATTGTAACAGTATAATATAATGGTTCCGTTTTAAAACATATAATTTGGATGTAATAGAATATTCTGATTTTTTCTAGCTTAAATATTCAATACATAACTAGGTATACATAAATTACAGTAATCACACCACTCATATCTCATAAAACATAGACCTAATGCATTCTGTGCACTAACGATGGAATGGGGAATCGTCATTCTATATGTCGATCAGGATCATGTGTAGTGAATTTCCAATTAAATTTATAGTTTCCTAAAATAGGAAGGAATGAAAATCTGTGTAGATGAGGTCTCACTAATAGGACAACGTGAGGTAGCTTTTACCATGTAAATGGATTTTGAATAAAACTAAACAAGATATGTTAAAATATTACCCCAGAAACCATCAATAATGATCTACCTCATATATAAAATCGATTAAATTCCCCTAAATATAATTTATTACATGATCATTAACATCATGAAACAATGAATAAACCAATTAATTTGAGATATATATAATTTAAATAGTCCATGTAGTTCAACTACATGATGGTAGGATGATACACTATGTATTTTAGATTCATGAAGGAATCATATTGGGGACATAGAGTTTAGGGTCATATTAGTAAGACCTATATATATTGTAAATCATCCATAATGCTACTTTTTTGGTATAGTTAGAATAATTATCAATCATGTCTGATGAGTCTTTGAATTCTCTATCTTTATCAGGCCTTAATTAATATAAGTATTTTTCTATTCAATGAAGATAAAGAATCCATAAATCATATGACCAAAATTTTAGTGGTATGAATGATAATTAGGTTGATTTTCATTACCTGCTTCGAATGTCTCTTGATCATTGGGAGCATAATGAGGTTTCTCTCAATAGAAATATGAAATATTTGTCCCATTGATCAATACTAAAGTAATGTTCCTTTTTAATTTGGAATGGTATGGTCCTGATGTTTTGATATACATTGTATGTTTTTTCAATGTATCTTCATGCCTAAAGAAGATACATCGGGGTCACAAGCTCTATGATCCCATAATCAAACTTCTTCAAAATAAAATCCAAACATATATAGAACATACTATTTATATTCCCAAACATTCATTTTTATGGGATTTAATCTATATGGTATTTCAAATTTACCTCCTTTAGTCACTTAATCTTTATAGCCTTGATAAAATAATTCTCCATTTTATTTAAATAATACATAGAGACATGTTATGGTTTTAAAAAATATAACATTAATTGATTATTATTGAGAGAAAAGATACAACATTTCCTCCCTAATTTTCCACATATGGACATATTATCAAGGGAAAATGATGTAATTTTTTATCTAGGAGGTTGTATCCGAATTTAGATTATATTAGGAATAAATGTACAAGAATTAAAATACTAGGAAATAAATAGTGTAACTACTAAAAAAGTGATCTCCCACTATCATAGGGAGTGTGTGGTGGCCACTAAGGTCGATCAATGTCATAATTTATAGAAATGTGGTGGTGAAAAATATGTAAATTCCCCCCAACCCTATTAGTTGTTGTACATCACTGAAAGGAAGAACTCTATTAGATAGTGGTTTCATTTCACCATAAGGAAAATTTCCCTCAAACAACTCAATAATTATTTCATAGAGATTCTCATTTTCCCATCATAATAAGAAAACATTTTAATCATATGAGACAGACTTTACTTCCTTATTGGGGTAATAGGTAAAATAATTTTCAACACTCAAACCTTTTTCAATGGAAATATGGGTAGATAATGATGGATCCCCAATGTTAATATTAGTGACAACATCAATTTTTTATATTTGGTTTATTATATTTAAATATTTCACTCTATGATATCAACATGGATTAAGATATATTATTTATAAGAAGATGTGGGATTACCAACCTCTTATTCATCATAGATGGAAATAGAGGGTTGGAATGGTTGAAGTGTTCAAGATGGTCTCAGAAGTGTTTCAATATTTCTATCAATAGTTTAATCAATAGAAATAGTTTATAAATATTAAAAACATTATGAAACAGTATTTATGGAGACAAACTAAAACTACTGTTCATTATAAATTGAGTATATTGTTTACTGTATTGGTGAATGTTGGCATGTTTGGTGGACTAGTTCTTATTAGACCTTTCAGCAGGTCAGTGCCTATGAATTTCCATATAGGTAATCTTCCCTTTCATCTTATTATTCAACTAATTATTTTTTATGGTGAATGGATAACACATATTCCAATGTCTCCCTGGGGTTTTTAGATTGTTCTTGTTCATCATTGAAAACCTAATAAAAATGATATTTGACAGTGTAGCTTTCAAATATAGTATAATCTAGCATGTGATGGTAAGGGAAGGAATTTGTGTGATAATCCTTCCCTATTTCACCAAAATTATATACTTTTGGAAGTTTGTATATGTTGTTTTTTAAAGAGGTGATAATGTACCATGAAACCTAATCATTTTGTAGGGAAAAATTTTAATTCTTCTTGGAATTGATGTCACATTTCTTGATACATTTTTCTCTGAGGGTTATTGTCATTGATTCAGCTATTATTTTGTTCCTTATATATGATGGATATTATTGAAGAAATTTTTTATTTTTTCTATAAATTGAATCATCATGTATTTTTTATCCAGGTGGGATATTATAGAATCTGTAGGGGTAGTTCAAGGTGCAATGTGTAGTCAAAAAATTATATAGTATGTTACAGACACAAAACTCGAAAAAAATCCATTAGGAAATCGTTAATTAGATTTTTTTTGTCAAACCCTACCATATTCCAATAAAATAAATGAATATATAATTCTTTTATTTCAGAAAATTTTTGAGGTCAAGTATATTTGTTTTCCTCTTCATAGAGTTGAATTTTAGAGGGGATCAATAAAGGATTTCATCAATTCGTACAATAAAATCATATATGAGATTATTATAATAAGAAAACATTATGTTGCCCATGGTATTCATGAATAATATGATCTTTGAAACCTCTTTCTATTCTAGGGCTCCCAAAAATTGCAACCCCAGGGAAAATGACAGAGTTAATATTTTGGTTCTCCCATTTCATCAAATGTTGAGAATTTAGAATTTCAAAAGATGTGTTGAGGAGGATTAAAATCCACCCATTTGAGTAATGTATTCCAATCTAGTGACATTAATTCATATCAGCCTTCAATATAATCAAATAAAGTTTTTATATCATATATTTTTTATTGGTATTTCACCAGCTATGCCAACCTTGAGTGGATTTCATAATTTAAATTTAATGTTTCCCAAATTTTGGGAACTCTAGAAAATCATCTGGGTTCACTATCATCTGATTCAATTTATATGATATCAATATGATTATTTGGATCAACTCCTCCTTTGTAATTTGATATAGTTATTACCATTGAAGTATTTAAACTTAAGAAGTCATATTTTATTCAGTCTAAAGAGTAGAAATAGTGAGTTTGTTTGCCTTGATAAACTCTACATTGAACTTCTCAAGTTGTGTTATTTCAATTTTCAAATGGGAAATATTTTCTGTTGTTGAGAAATAGTCACAATTTTTTGTTTCTATGTGCATTTTTGGGTAATCCACCATTGTATACATCCTAAAAATATCATTTTCTTGATCATCAGTTGGGGAAATTGTACTAACATTTAATATTTTTAAAATTATGGATGAAAGTATGGATTTCCATGGAGGAGAAGTATTCATATTCCTGGTGTGTTTTTAATAACCTGGTAATATTGGAGATTTTTTACTAGATAAAATGATAAAATTACCCAACCATATTGTATGGGGTTCTCCCAAGGGTCTTCTATAACGAGGACTATCTCGGATAAATTTTGGTGCTTTTACATCAGAATGGTCTGAAATTAGACTTCTGTCACTTTCTTGATACACTAATGGGCCTCAAGGGTGTTAGTCATAATATGGATATGGGAATTAACTTTGGTTTCATTGGTTGGATTACTTCTATCGACCTGCATTTTGATTCATTAGTTAGATTAATTAGGATATAACATCTTCCTCTACACTTTCTAGGGATAAGTATTGGTGTAATTGACCAATGTGAATAGGATCCCACATAGGTTTCTCATGGGATGTTTCCTTAACATGGTGAGTGTTCTAATGCACCTCCCCCATATGAAATGGATGTTATCCCTTACTATCAACATACTAATAACTACCATAATGGATTGGATGTGTTAATAGAGGATACCATATCATTAGTAGGAAGACCAATGGGGCTTCATCCTCTAAAGGCCTTCATGTGATGCGTCAAATATATGGATGGATCCAATGAGATAATATGCTTATACCAGAGTGTTCACTAGTTTGTTTTGGGGGTATTGGGTTACAAATAGGGTATTCTGAGTCCATGATTCTATGAACTATATGGACGTTAAGGTGTAATAGGTCATTGGTGGTGTGTAGTGGATCATTGTGTCATATCAGTATGACCATGTTTCTTAATGAAATTGGTATTCGTTGGTGAATTTTGTGATTATATTTTGATTATAATATGACATTAATTTCATTTAATGGAAAAAAATTCTCACGGTGAAATCAAAATTATGATTTCTTTGTTGACTAATCACATTCATAGTTATTGGATTCAAATAAGATTCACTGTTATGTTTCAGAAGAAAATACATAAAGATTGGTGAAGATGGTTTCTAATGGAAAATTGGACCATTTAATGTGAAAGGATTATCACATATTAATGATTCAATTCTATAATGAAATTCTATATTTAATGGATTCTCTAAATGTGTCGCCGAATCAGCAATAGTTTCATGTGATAGTCATTGTGGACATACATTCCTAATATTGTTGATCCCTAAGTATTAGGGAAAAAGACACTTCAAAATGCATATCAGATGAGGGTTTGGGAGGTAAAAATAATAACACCTTATTTAGAGGATTATTTCCCACTATTAGACTCTTTTATAGATGTAAGATGTTTTTGTTTATCATTCTCAATTTATAGTACAATATAAGTCACCGTTCCACCAATTCTCTCATTGGACCCATACATCAATGTAAACATATATGTATAATATAGGATGTATATTTTTATCCTTTAAATTAATAATTATTTTTTTTATTTCTATATATATGGTCCCTATGGATTTTATAATTGTATAAGGATGTGGTTTCTGTTGTGATGTTGGAATCAGGAAAGTGTGAGGGGATTCCTATGTGTCCCTTTGAAGTGAATTATAACACAAATAGTTGTGTTCCACATAATGGTACATTTTATAAGTATTCATGTTAGGGGAGAAGAACCAATGTGGTACCTTTTATGTTTCGTGAATCCATGAACTATTTAGTGAAGATTTAAGTCATTCATAGATGAAAACTAGGTGAAATATTCCTAGATATTTTTGGAGTGATACTTATCCTTGATTGGACTATTCTAGTTTATTATATCTTTTAGTAACATGAAAATCAAATCTTTGGTCGTATCTTACACCAAATTGGATGACAAAAATGTTTTTTGTTTCATAAAAGGTGAAAAAATAGGATATTAATATTGTCTATGGAATTGGGCTTCCATAGTGGGTTCTTGTGTTATGAAATGGGAAAAACAGGAGAAAGAGTGAGGATTTCACATTACTTCTTCATATGTGGGATTTTTATATAACGAAAGGGATGAAAATGGGAGAATTAATGGGTATTCAACATTGATGTTCCCTTGTAGGAGTTCAATATCAAGAATGGGGTGAAAATAAGAGATTGAGTAATCTATTCACATCAGTGCCTCCTATGAGGGATTAAAATGTTGTGGAAGTGGAGAAGACATGATATTCAGTTGTGATTGGGGATTTTTTCTACCTTGGTGTCATTCATGTGTCATTAAAGGGTCAACATTATGAGTCTGAGTGGGGATTACACTTTGGATCTACCCATGGTTGAAGGACCATAGACCATTGATATTTCAAGATGAAATCATCAATGGGATCCATCATAGGTCTTATATAGAAATAAAAGTCCCATGTTATCATAAAATGGAATATTTGTGGGTAATTCACTAAATTGGAGGTGGAACATAACTTTTGAGTGCACATTTTGTTTTTCCTTTTAGTTTTTTCATTATTTTTTATGGAATCAATGAAATTATTTTGTGTTTCCAACATTCTAATATATATCATAGACGATTATAGTGACAGTAGGGAGTACATATTTCCCATACCAATGATGGATAACAGTTTTAATCAGGATATATTAGTCTATAATATTTTCATGAAGTCCATAATAAGTTCACAGGAAAAGAAGGATCAAGATGCATGTTAATTTTCCCTTAGTGCATCTATAACAAAATATTGTTCTGTGTTTCACAAAGTCTCACCGGCATGGTGTGTCTCACTATGTCTCATCCGCATGGTGTATTTTTCTTAGTAGCATCCATAGGTTGTGTTACACATTTTCTCATCGACAAGGTTTGATTCACCTATTATTATTCTTAAGATGGTGAATTTTTCATCACAATACGTGGGGGAATACAAAAGTGGTAACTAATAAGTGTATTTTTTTCACATGATGTAGTTTACTCAGTGAGGTTCTCATACTAATGCACATCTACTAGAAATCATATTATTGGTGTCCCCAAAATGTTATCGATCATGGAGATGAACAATAAATCTATTATAATGGAACAAATAGAATATTATTCACTATTGATCCATATCAATTATAACCTAACCCAATGTGTCTACTCTTGAAAGTGTAATGCAGATATTTACTTGAATTGAATGGATATTTGGACCATAATGTAGGTTTAAACACCAATAATAACCCATTGGTCATATAAGATATTATTTAGGAATATATTAGAAGTAATTTCCTAGACGACTACCTAACAGATCATATATGCAGTGACTAAAAAGGATCCACTAATCACGTATCAGTTTGGTAACATTGATACTAGAGATATTAACATAAGACTATGTCAGAATATCTAGTTCTTGAATGAGAAATCAATTAATATTTTATAACCATTATCTTCAACATGTGTTGGACAAGGATGGACTGGGTTGTAACTTTTGAAGATGACCATAGTTGTGAAGGTGTGCGTGATCTTGCAGCCTAAAAATTTTCACTAGGTCTATTGGTGATCACATGTTGTGATTCATTATTAACTCAAATACAATAAATATATAGTGAATACTCTTCAGTAGGACTGCATAATGTAATCACATAGTGACCAATCATATAGAGTTTTTATTCATGGAATTATTCATATGCAGTCATGCACCCATAAATCATTAATGGTGTCTTTATTCCTAATGGGATATAATATTAAACTAGATGTAACCTTTGATCTATAAGTATTTTTTTGATCCACTATAGGTCAAATTTATTCATGTTAAGTGAAAAATTCCCTTGTCTATAGGGTACCCCCATATAAAGTATTTCTAATGGATAAACAATTCTTGAAAACCATTAAATTTTTTTCACTTAGAAAGCCTTTTTGTTATCAATTTATGAAATACATGAGAAACACCTTGTGGGAGTTTATCACAATAATTTCATCAAAATGGGTATCATTTTTGGAAAATCATCACCCACTATCTCTATAAAATCTTGCAGCAGAAGGAAACTTTCATGTTTTACATCTATGTAAAGGTATAAAAACTAAACTATTGACCTAATCCCAAAAAATATAAATAGAATCAAAAAAAATCTTACCCCCCCAACAGCTAAGGGAATGAAATTACTATATATCATATGGTTTCATTTTTTATAGAACCACACTATAAAAAAAATTGTATCCAAAATCAATAATTGAAATAATAGGAACATAATATTTAGAGAACAAGGCATCACAAACACAAGCCCAATATAACATAACTCACTTTAAACAAACCCATATACTTTACATTGAAATGAATTTTAAAAAAACCTAAATACCATTATTGAATAAAAAACTAAAACACCTATACATGATTATTTTTAAAATAACCTCATGGTAGATTTAATCAGATAAGACACTCTAAAAACAATACCACAATATCCCACTTTTAAATAAAACATTATATTGAAAATATATTTCAAATACCGCACTAAAATCACCATTTCCACATAAAATTCCATATAAAAGTCATTTTTTTAATATCTCCATTTCCTTTAAAATAACATTTCAAATTATAAAAAATGATCTTTTGGAAATTCATTTCAATTAATAAAAGAACAAAAAATCCATAAATAGGTATATAAACCCCTATTTTATCATAGAAGAACCAAAGAGTATTTTAGAATACAAAACAATCCTTATGGACCATTATGTCAACACGATATCATCCATGATTATGAAAATGATTACACCAAATCATATAATATTACAAAAAGATTACCAATATTCATATAATCAAAAAAAATATCCATACAATCTAGAGACATAATTATGCAAAGGAAACCCATGCCAATCGCTAATTAATTAATACTACCGAGATCAAACCATCAAAAATGGGTCCCTAATCCCTTTTTTGATCCAAAAACATCATCAAAATGATAAAAAACTTTTAAAACCAAATGTAATTTTTTTCATATTGATGCTACACACACCGAGTTTCATAATTGTGAAAATACCAAGATCCTTGAGAGAAATGAATAATAGAGAGAAATAATCATATTAAAATATTATCATTCCACCTCTACACACCAAAAAAAAGATACTTAATTTTAGAATTATTCAAACATTATTTGGGGGAATCATAAGCCCAAATCATAATAACTAACATTTAAATTAATGAAGAATAAGGATATGAGTGTTAAGATCAATAATAAATTTATCTTATAAGAAAATTATCTATAATAAAATTTAAAATAAAATTGAATATAAGAGGGACCAAAGGTAGGTAAAAATATGGGACAGGAGAATGTTTTACTAGAAAAAGATATCCTCTATCAAGGAAAATATATATATAAGAGAAATTGGGAGTAAATATTAACTGAAGGTTCATTACATGATGAATAAATAAGAAAAAAATCACCATGTACTTATTCTATAATCATAGGGTTTCTAATGACCCTACCCAGTATTTATAGAAGGATATGGACCACAAAATGACCTATATTGAGGGAAAAACATATGTGAAAAGTAGAGATTTATCTTATGGGATTGGATATTATTACATTATCTTGTTTCAAATATTAACAACAAAAATTATTAGTAATTATTAAATTTACATTAATATTATAACCATTATAAATTTGATAATCCCATTATTTTGATAAAAAATAAATCCTTGGGAATAATATAAAATGATAAAATTTATGATAATCTATAATATACCATACACCTAAATAAAATACATTCTTGTTATTTTATTTATAGAAATGATCATGTAAATAGATCCACTACATTATCATTTCTTGACAATGAACATTTCATTATATCTCTCAAATAATATTTATATTGATTAGATGGTGTTTTCATAGAATTTGAATATTCCTTTTCAATAATTGAGATATTATAACTAGAGAAAAAAAGAAACATGTTTTTTTTAAATACCATTTCAATTCTGTATAATAAAACTAGATCAAAATTAATATGTTTAATGTCTTTATGAGATTAGTGAGTAAAATGAAATTTTGGAAACATAACTTCATATATTATTAATATTAATAACAGACATATAACTATGATCATAGTATGATCGTTACATTAGAAACCACATTGACACATATTAAGTAATACATGGGATAAAAACAATCTATCTGGATAATCTGAATAAATATTACGATGAGATATTATAATTGTAAATGAACAAAACCTGGGTTAATAAAATAGGTAGATCAGAAATATTCACGTGGGGACATATAATAATATGAATAATATCATTAAAACATTATAATCATGACATTAATAAATCCCATTGGTCATGTAGATGTTAGCCACACTAAATTATATTTGAAAAATCCGAAAATAAAAGAGTGAAGGTGATGGAAAGAATTTACCAATAGTTTCATATATTATTTTGAAATAATACCATCATAGAAATTATTTTAAATGTTCAAGGTTTCAAAAAATGGAATTAAATAAATATATTTACACCTAATTTTGTGGTTGAACAATATATAATTTGTTAAATGATGAGTTATTTATATGTAAAACAAATTATGTGTGATAGAATTGATACATTAAACAAAGAAGTTTTGAAATGTTTCACGTAGATATTGTAAATGTATTCAAATAAATGAATGTGAAGTATAATAGACATGACATATATATCCCTGTATAAATTTAGAAATATTGAATAAATGATATTATGTTTGTATTTATACATAATATGAAATGATTATATAAGAAATTAGGGTTATGTAGAATAATATCAACAGAATGAGAGTGTGGATTTCCATTTATCGTGACTATGAATTCCTTTTTAGGCACATATATCACCCCAAATATCCAAATTATAGACATTAATTTAAATTTTAGAGATTTATCAATTTTTATATTAATAATTATCATAATATATTATATAATTATTGTATTTTTTCTCATGTTGATTGTTTGGTTTTGTTTGGTCATCATTTAAAAAGCTATTTTTGGTATGTTGGTAATAATCAAGGGTATTTTTCTCATGGTTCCATAATATGAATAACAATTAATTAATATAATTTCATTAATATAATTTTATAAGAGTTAAATGATAAATAAATAATACAAAAAAGATATAAATTATGAAACATGACTTTATACTATTGTTTTATACAACTAAACCAACCACAATGTTATATTTTTGACATCGCTAATATCATGTCTATTTTACCTTAAAATATACTAAGCATGGAAGATTTATTTTTATAAAAAGAGTATACAATTATCTACATGAATGTAGGTATTTTTTATTTTATAAAAATAAATCTTACAATTTCTAATAGATGCTTTACGAAGGTTTTTTAGAAGATGTTTTAGTCTAATTCACATTATATTCAGAGTTAAAAATATGTTTTATAATAAAAAGTATAAAAATTTACTATAACATTTTCAATGGAAAAAATTTAAATGTTTAAAAAAATAAAAAAATATATTGTTAATTGAGTAATAAAAACATAAAAAATTTATAGAAATGATTTCACACCTTAATCATTAGTTTAAAAGAAGTTTCTAACCTAACATTGGATATCATAAATATTCACCTCAGAGTAATGGTATTCATTATTTTGCATGAAATCACCTGATCACAGTGATCAGACTCATATTTTCCCCTTGTCCATCAAATCCCTTAACCAAAATAATCCAAATAAACCTTTTTCTCTCGACTGATGGAGCCCTCGATCCACATGACCAGAAAACAAATTAATCAAATAAGTCTAACATAAGCAATTTAAAATGGTTTCATCATAAATTAATTCATTAATCTAAACTATATAATAGGTAAAATGAAATAACACTTAATTAATGTGATTTTACTAAACACATTTTCCCAAATTTAGATAGATAGAGGTTAAAATATTTTTCCTGAATATCCAAAATATTCATTCTCAATGAATGTTGATATATTTATAGCTTACATCCAATGTAAATATATATATCTCTCACACATCATTGAAATGGAATTAGATACACTGTATATTTACTTGATAAGTATATCAGAGAACCAATATCTATTAATCATCAGGGTTTTCAACACTACACTTCATAATGATTATATGTGGTATAATGTAATGTTTTTGTCTGGGGAAATGTATAAGGATCTTTATCTGGTATGTTGATTAACGTTATCATGATAGATATATCCACCTATATCCATTAAATTCAATATAATATATTTATTATAACGTATTCTAGTAGAATTCATCATATTATATATTTTATCCATTATAATCCTCTATTGGTGACATTTTTGTTTCTATGTATGATGTAAAAATTACATATCTATTCAATATACCTACGAATGTTTTGTATGATAGCGGTAAAATCCTCTATTAGGTAAAAAAATAATCATTACTATAAAAAACCTATTTACATTGGAATTATAGATGTTATAAATTTATAATTATTTAATAGATAAATTTATATTTTCAAAAGTATGTTTCATAAGATTATAATGTCTTCATTCAACTAAAAAATATACCACTATTTTACAATCCCAATTCACAAATTATTAAATAGATATCTAAATTTTAAAACATTATAGAAAAATACTCTCCATGAAATTTAAAACATAAAATAATTATATCCTTTTCCCTTTCTCTAAAAAAGCTTAAACATTGCACATTTTCCCCATTTCTTCAAACATTTAAACATTATATCATTCCCAAAAAATTTTTTCCAAAAGGACTTTAGAAGGTATAATGTGTTCTTTAAAATTTTATTATATATATATATAATTATATTAATGTAAGGAAATTTATAATTACTCCAAAATTATTTTAAAAAACAATATATTTCCAAGCATATTAATAAAACAATCATCCAGAGATTTTTTTTTGACTATTAAAATAAATTTCATGAGTTAAAAAAATTATTTCATTTAACTTTTCAAGATAATCAGCAAAATATTATTACTATCCCTATACCTCATTCCTGATCCATAAAGTACAGTAATAAAATTTTCAACACATTATTATAAAACATCAATATTATCCCCTTCATTTCAAATTTCATCATCCTAATGAATTTTGAGTGATATAAGATCATATATTTGATTTTTTACTTTCAAAAAAATTTATATTGAATCCCTATAGAAACTTTCTATTTATTTTAATACAAATTATAATATATTAACTTGTTTTCACCCTTGATATGTTATATCCATTTTACAACACTTTTGAGATTTTTGAATTTCAATGTGGATTTTACCATGATATAAATTAATATATAATCATTATTGACAAATTTTTCAATTAATTTTTAGAGGGAATAAGAGTTTTTCAATAAATTATTTTTTTCTATGAATCTATTTCCATTTAGCATAGATTTCAGGAAGGAATAACATTGCCTCTTCATGTTTTATTATTATTTCATTAAATAAATTCTTCCTCTTTTAAATTTTCATGATAGTATTACTCATAGTATGATTTGTCAAATAACTTGAAACATATTGAATATATGGTTATTTTGGTCATGATGGTCCATGTTCATACATTTTGTTGAAGTAAAATGGTGAAATTTATAGAACCTCCACATC
The DNA here is from genome assembly GCA_963277665.1 of Viscum album. NCBI lineage: Eukaryota > Viridiplantae > Streptophyta > Magnoliopsida > Santalales > Viscaceae > Viscum > Viscum album. The sequence goes on from OY728128.1 coordinate 478,135,843, forward strand.
ATTATTATTCTGATATTTATCTAATGATTTTCATTTGATTCAATCTACAAACTTTCGGAAGACTCGTATTACTAGTAACAAGGAGAACACATTTTTCATAACCAGATGATAGAGATGTAAAATTATAATACAATGTCACTTAAATCTCTCTGTACTAAATTAATTCATCGATGACATTTCCTTTAAATCATAACTATATCTTCCCTAATTTTTATAGGGTTTTATACGATGAGAAGCATGTTTATGTTTTCCATCAAATTTTCTAATAGAATAGATTATTCATCATTAACGTACTTACTAACATGAATAGAACCAAATTTTATTTCATCCTTATAATTTTCTTTAACATGATCCATTTGAATGGATGTTGATTCATTTTATTGAATTGTATGAGGTGCTATAGAAAATGATTCCACTAAAATTGGAACATTTAGATCTTTCTAATAAAAATCGTATTTGGGGGTCTTATTCATTTTAGTCTAACCTCTATAATGATAACTTAAAAAAAATTCATAATTTCCATATTGGTTTTTGTTTCATTTCCTTTTTATCATTACATTTCTTTTACTTTCTTCTTTTCTAAAATATTCATTAAGAAGTTCCTCTAAAATTGAATCCAGTAGTGTTTCTAAAAAAATGTTGTACAATAACCTTTTTTTCTATTTTACTTTTAACTATTATATAAAAATCATCTCTAGATATTGTTTTAACATTCTCTTATCATAGGAGAAGTTACTTTTCACCATCTTTTATCTTATCCAGATATTTCTTTTTAATTTATTTGAAGGCACTAACATATGTACATTTCGGTGATTTGTTTTCAAACATATCAAAATATTTAACAAAAACATGATTCATCTGAGAAATAGTTTCTTTGATAATATATGGTTTTTTAATATTACAAGGACTACCTCATTCTCAATACATTATTTTTTCCTAATGTCAGCCAAAATAATACTGATAAATATTATAAATAGAACTCTTTAATTTATTTTCCCCAATTTTAACAGCCCCAATACTGCATAATGTAAACATTACTATATTAAAAATAATAAAATAGAAAATAAATAAAAAAACATAGATATATTTTACCCTTAATGCATCCCTATCTCCATATCTATATAATGTAATATTTTGTATCAAAATCTAGACAATCCTTACATCTGTAGTAAGGTGGGATACTTTTCTACCATTATCATAAGTAAAAAATATGGATATTATTATTTTTTCTTTTTCATAATTTAAAAGAAATCAGGAATCGTTTGTTTCTAATGTACTACATACCCTTCCAATGCAATTTAAATCATCATAGAAATTTTTTCTGATTTTTATATTATATGATTTTATGAAATGAGTAAATTAAATAATCATTAAACCTTTCAAATATTTAAACTCTAAAGATACATAAAACACTAATGAAATTTCAAATAAAGTAAATTAAAAACTTTATTGGAGATACAGAAGGATTCACATCCATGGAATACAATTTATGATTTCAACAAAAAATGGATACCCTTTAGGAATAAACTCTATCAATAAATATTTCTTCATATGATTTTATGTTTTCAAATTCTCCAGAGGATCTCATGATTATGATTATAAGAACATAACTAATATGATGAAATGAAAAATAATCTTTCAAAAAACACAAGATGGTGATAGAATACCTTAGAGAAAAGGTGGTAATGTATTGATGATCCTCTTATTCAATATATAGACTCACAGAGATAGCTAATTCATCTTCCAAAATGAAGATATAATTGATAAAAAATATTTAAAAACCAACAGTTGAGTTCTGAATATAGAAATACGACCATGAATATATTTTCATAATGTTTAATGTTAAATAAATATTAGTCAATAGTAATAATCATAAATATAACGTTTAATATCTTTATACAGAATGCTATTTTGATAAAATAATTAATTTATTTAAAAAATAAAATAATTATAAACAATATAGAAAATTTTTAACAAGAGAGAACTATTCTACTACAATGTGAATAATTTTATGAAAAATCATACAAAATTTTGGATGATAGTAAATACTTCATGGTAAAATAAGAATTTAAAGGACATTGTACTTTTGAGAAAACAATTTATGGATATTTGTATGATATGAGTTTTTATGATTATAAAATCACTTTTTCCTGATAAAATGTTATATAAACCATTTTTCCAGAAATTTTTAATGATATCAATAAAAAAATAGAAACTATCTTTAAGCACTAAGAAAAATTTTCCCCCTATTTTTTTGATAATTTTCCTACTTAGAGGATATTTTTAAAAAGTATTTAGATAAATGATCAATTTAGGTTAATAATTTAGTACTACTTTTTAATATACTCAAATCTCTAGTATTGAGTGTTTTTTTAAAATATGACCAAGTTATTATTGAATTATGATAAATTGTCAAATATTATCTCCTTTTTATGTGTTAACCCATAAGAAATGTTGTCTTAATAATAATTTTTATGCTTTTTGGTGATGTTTCAGCTTTTTAATTAGATCTATGACACTTTTTTATTACCAAAAAATATAGTTTTACTAAATCTCTTATCAAAATAAGTGACTGTTTGTTGAAACCAAAATAGGTGAGAAAAAAGATCATGGTGTTATATATTTAACTTAAATAGTGGAAATTATTACCAATTATTTTTCTTATAAGAACAATAAAATAAATATTCCCCAATTAAATGACATTTTCAATATATAGTTTTTTTCTATATTTTATATTCTCAAAATTCAATATCAGGAAAAAAATAGTTCAAAATGATTTTGGAATGAATAAAATAATTTTAGATCTATATCTCCCTTAAGGTATCCACATTTTTGTTTAAATTCAATAAATGGGTTTTTTTACTACTTTCATAAAATATAAATCATGCCCAAACAAAAAAACATTAAGTATTTTTGAGTGGTGGTAAGATATTTTAAACTATAAATTCATCGTCCAAAAAGTTTTTGATCAACTCATTTTCACAATTCATAAAAATACATATTTGATTAGGTTTTTATAGAAGTAATAAGACTCTTATCATAATCATATCTAGAATTTATACATGAATAATTAATTTAATTTATTTGAGATATCAAAAAAACTTTTGAATATTAAGATATTTTTAAAATAAAAAAAACAAAATTTCACCCATCATGATCCTTTAAAACCTAGTCTTCACAAAATCCACAATGTAATTAGAATGATATTTTTAATTTGAGACAAATATAAATTTTTTGAAATAAATTTGAATAAGTATGGTGTCATGGGGAACCCACTTCATAATATTTTTTGATCTCAAGATCCCTAAAAAAAATTAACAAAACTCTACTAATATTCTCATACCAGATACTTTGAGCTTGTCAAATTATATAAAGTTACATACTATGTTTGTAAACATTATTTAAGTATATTATGGTTACAAAACCAGGTGGTTTTTTGACAGAAACACCCAATTATAGATATATATTATGAAAATAAAACAGCAAATTTATTTTATAAGGAGTAAAATTTATGAATGATTTATAGGATAGAGGTAAATTAATTGATTCATGGAAATATTTTAGAGAAACTGTCTCTTTAATAGTCTATTTATTCTAGTTTATTATCTCCAATAACAACAAGAAATTCTTTATTTCTTAATATTATTGTAATTTTATCATGTTTATTATTTTGTACCCATTTTATTCTAATAACATGAAAATATTAGGATGTTCATGAAAAGTCAAAACATGTTTCCTTTCAAATATATTATTTACATTTTGTATTTTACTTATTTAATGTCCATTAGGTAAATCCTCACTAATAATGTTTGGTTGAAAATGATATAAGAATGCATAATCATCGTAATCATTTCTTAACAAACTTCATGTTTTCGATGGTTGATCTACATCACCAAGGGTATTTCCATTTGAATAATTCCATATGATATTATTATTTTAGGGGTTTTTAAAATTATGTTCTTCACAAATGGGTGTTTTTTTCTAGTGGACTAACATTAAAAAATGATTCTTTAATGGGTCTCTCAAGTGACGAATTTTCCAACATGGGTTTAAAAAAGTTTTAAAATGTTTATATGAAGATATAGTTCTGGGTAGTTCAAAAATAAAGTGTTATTTTCCTCAAATTATATATCCAATGATTCATCTAATATTCTTATTGTATTTTAAAAAACGATAATCTTATCATTGTGTTGAATTACCAAAGAAATTTCATTCATTATTTCTTCATGTAAATTTATGGAAAAAATATAATTTGTATTTGAGATAAAAAAATTTAAATCCCATTACTCATTTGTATCATAATTTATCCTTTCTTTCTATCTATAATTTAGTAGAAATTTTATTAATAATAGTTCTAATTAAAACATTATTTTTAATATTAAAAGACTTTCTACAAAATTCTACCCAAAAATGAATAAAAATTTAGATTTCACTCAACATAGTTCTTGTAAATTATTTAAGAAACTGATTTTATATTAAAAATAAAAATTTATCATTGGGGTTATAAGAGGTGAAATTTTATGTATAATACCATTCTTAAAATAATAATGTTTAGAATCATATTTTTCAAAATTTCAACAAGATCACTATAAATATTTTATGAACATAAATTCTCTCATATTTAACATGGGCTATAGTTTTTATAAAATATAACATAGAATCCTAATTTTCCCCTATAAAATAGACCCAATTATATATAATGTAGTCATAAAAAATATATATGCATAGTTTTTTATTATAATAACTCACATTTCAATTACAATGATAAATCTATGCGAACGAACTATAAATAATTGATAGTTGAAACATCACTAATTGATTTTCCATTAGAAAAAATGAGAGGTATATATTTTTTTATAATCTAATAAATGTTTAATGTGTATACATTATCATGAATATTAGTATAAAAAATAAATTTACCTTATTATATTTGAACAGTATATTTTATCATTCTAGAGGATCATAAGATAACCTTTATCAAATATGTAACTCCAGATCATGTGATTCTTCTTTAGTAATACAAATTATTGAACATTCAAATTTAAATTTTTACCATGAAATATAATGTATAGAATACTATAATTTTTTTCCAGAGATTTATATTTAAATGGTACTTTTACACTGTTAAATTAGATAATCTTCTAGGAAATTTTTTTATTACGAGTCATATGCCTACAATAAAAAAAATTAATTTATGAATTATTCTGAATATTGGAAGTCATGAAATCTATCTAAAATAGAAAAATAGGATTCAAGTACATATATTTTCTTGGGAATATAAATATTACCAAATATGACTTTGGGAGTCAACATCTGCCCATTATTATTATATTGAACTACTAATAATTATATATATATATATAATATTGATGAATATAAAAATATTGATCATTACCTAATGAAAATTTATTCTTTTAGTTTCAACCACTAACATTTATCATCAAATGTTATAATTTTTGTAATAAAGTTATTATTTGGAAATGGATTTCTGTCCCATTATAAACAATTCAATAAGTATTTCTATATTGTTTCAACCGTATATACAAATTTTAAAAATTATTTTCCCAGAAATTTTTTTTTATTTTTTTCACAAAAAATATTTTAGAGTTTAGCTAAATAACAAAATTTTGATATTATTTCATTGCACTAGAAAAATATTTATAATATCACATTGAATAAATATTTTAAATTTCTATGTTATATTTTAAAATTCTAGAATGTTATTTGTCTTTTTATTCTATAGAAAATTCATAGACATTAATTTATTTTTATTTTGTTTCCCCAATATAAAAGAATATCATATAACTTCCAAATATATGTGTCTTACTCGCGTAAATAGATATATTACATTTTTATTCCTCAAAAAAATGTTGAAATTCCATAATATTAAGGTGTATAGCTTTCATTAATGGGTATAATTTGGTGGGATCCATTGATACCTTTTATAGAATACATTTCTTATAAATATGAATTTTTATAAAAAATAGATATATTTTTTATCATTTTCGTTATTTTAAGATGATTTTAAAGAAAAAATATATTCATCACTTACTATATATGTTTCATAATATTTTAATAAGTTCATTATTTTTTCTGATATAAATTTATTGAGTTTCTATCAGTATTTTCCCCCATTTTCTCTTTAGGAAAATCTAGTCTTTTATGACTAGGCTTCATACATTAATAAAACTATCATCGCTGAAGTGTTTTATTATCACATAAATATTTTATATACTTCTTTCATTTTAATAAAAATAATTTATCATAATAATTAATATAATTTTTTTTATAAATCTTAGATTTTTTAATTCTCACTCTCTTCTCATGAACTACTTTTAGTATCAATTTTAATAGTTTTACTCTAGATGAATTAACAAATTTTCCAAAAGTCCTAGCTTTCTTTTTTGTAGTACTTGTATTGGAAAAAAATATATCATTATTATTTTTCTCTATTTCAATATCTCATTTAAAATATACATTTTATTATATGAGAGTTTCAATAAAATAGACTAAAATCTTCTTAGTAATATTCTTATTATCATAATGATTTATTCAATTAGATTCCCATTGAATTGGAATAATATTTATATTTTTTCAATAAACAACTGAACTATTAAATATTCATCTCCATTAGATTATAAAACAATTTAAAATATTTTTATATTATGGTTTCATCTAGTGAATAAATTCAATTAGTTTAAATTAAAATTCTATATAGTCTTCTCATAATATTTCTATTATGGATTCCATAACATTAGATGTTCTAAAATGAGTTAATTCAATTTTATTCTAAATATGGTTTTTAGAATTACGTGTTGAAATATGACACCGTATACATCTATTCATTGAACATAGAAATGTATTTATCACATTCCATTCAAGATGATATTTTACTTCCACTTATTCAGTAAATATAGTAACATCCTCATATGGAATTTGAAAACTCGCCTTTTTTATAAAAACTTTATCTATACAAGTATTGATAATTAAATTCATCATTTTATCTCTCAAATACTCATAACCAACACCATCATTGACTATTATTGTTTATGTATTTATATTTTCATGTTCCCTAGTGGATAAACCATCCATCATATAAAAATATAATCTTTTATAGACAATATTTTTGTGTAGTTTATAATTATTATAAAATATATTTGATACCAAAATTTGGATAAAAATTGTATATAAATTTTAACAATAGGAGGTGAATTGTAGATTATGAAAATAAATCATGAATTTTTTACTTACCTCTTTATTAATTTTCATTAGATGATGTTTCATATAAATAATTATTATATTGAGATTTAAAAATGTTTTATATTAAATGGTGTAACCATCTTCTATAACATGGATAGAAAATATATATTTCTTAAAATAGGTAAAAAAAACCTTAAATGTAAGTAATAAAAATTCTAAAAATAATTTCATTAATGTCTCCACACACTATAATTTAGTATAAATGAAGTATTTTACCATACATATCGTATCTGTAATATTATGAACACAATAATGTTATGACTTTCAAAATAATACCTTTACCACAATGATTGGTCACAACATCGTTTCCCTTAACCTTAGGAATACTTGATGAGATCAATTAGAATAAAACTCTATCTTTCTACCCAGAAATCCCTTAATCAATGAGATTAGACAGAACAAAAATTTCACAAGCAAAACAAAAGGATTTTAAAATGTTATCCTAATAAATGGATACCTAAAAAAACTCTCCATATGTAATGAAGTAAGAATTATAATGTAACAATATTTTTGAAGAAGCATGATATGAACATTATATAGTTTTAGTTTTAAAATATTTTTCTTCAACATGGAGAATGTAATTTTGTCTCGAACAATGCTCGGATGCCATCTGACCTGACACCCAACCCCGGCCGCAACATGCCCCGAAGGGCATTCCTGATCCCCATGGGCTAGCATCATAAGATGTTTTAAAAGAAGGTTTGAATGCTTATGTGATGTGATGACACATTTAGTACTTTGATGATGTGATATAGACATCTGTGTCTTTGTGTGTGTTTGTGTTTGTGTATGTGTGTGTGTGGGAACCTCTCTAGGGAGACTTCCCTTCATGGGTTATCATATAGGGTGTCTGTTTTTGGGGATATAAAGTGTTGTGAGATGAGTCATGTGTGCGAGGGTCTCCTACACACACAGTTTTTACTATTACCACCATGGGTTCCTAGGAATCTTATAGATGATCAAGTGATGGTTACTCACAAGCCCCGATAAGATAGGTTGTTTCCCCCAGGTAGATTTATAGGCCAGGTGGAAATTTCCCCTGGTTTTGTTGCGAGGCCAATTAGTGGGTTATAGACTATGGGGCTTCACCATACACCAATAGGTGGTTCCGAAACGAGTACGTCTAGGGGTCTTCTAGGTATGTTTATTACCACCCATGGTTACTATTATTTTTATTTTTTACCTTCAACTTCATTTAATGGTCATTTTTTCAGCTTATTTATTCTTAGCATATCCCTAGTGTTGTTGATCTGTTATTTTATTTTAAATGAAAAAATATATTTTGATTGTGGAAACATGGTGCGCATAGTTTGGAAAAAAGGAATGAAATTTGTTTATTTTTGAAAATGAAGAAATACTATTTTTATAGACATATTTCCAATATACTGTTAATGGATAATTTTGAGGAAGGAAAAATATGGAAACATTAGTGATTGACTATTATGATGTCTAGCTCACACCCTACTTGTACCATACAGTGTTGGTAGAGTCAAACTATTTTGCAGGTTCAGATTTTCTTTATGTTTTTTTGGTTTGATTTATCTCTTGGAGAATGTGGCCAAGAGGGCACACATAGATCATGTTGTTAACTGGTTGTTTTATTTTTTTGTAGCTTTTGGTTCATTCAATAATAGTTTTATTTAGTTGAATTTGTATTATACCAGATTTTTCATTTATTGATATTCAGTTGTTTAGCCTTACTGCATCTTCAGTTTTTCATATTTTTATCCTCTATATTATTCAGTTAAATCATTCCAATTTTATTTATCATGATTTCTGGCACTAGTTTCCTGCATGTGGGGATCGAGAACACCCTTCGGGCCTTAACACGGACTGGGTTGGGTGTCGAGTCTGATGGTGTCCCGACTTGGTTCGTTAAAATATGGTATCAGAGGGATATTCTTATTATTTGGGGTGTCTGGTAGATGGAGATTTGGGATGTCAGGACCCAGGAGGTAGGTTAGGGAAGGGCATCATGATCCCTTTCTTGTTTTGAACCTCGAGTCACTATGGGTAGTCCGGGATTAGAGACTTTTGTTTTGTGTTGTCTTGGATTGAGGGATGTCAATGGAGGTGAACCGATGTCATGTTGTGGCCTCGCATGGGGAGGTGACCCTTGTAGAGCCCATGTGTATGGTTCAAGGACCACTTTGTGTTATGGATTAATTGGGACATGTCTCACCACCACATCTCTTATAAAGGCATAGACACTATTTCTTCTTTGAGGTATTTTTTTGTTCATCATGTTTTGATTTGGTTTTGGTTTGTGTTAGTGTGTTGAAAATAAGAGTGTATATTCAAATGGAAAATAATTTTAATGAAAACTATTTCAATAAATTTGCTTTAATTTGTTAATGTTGGTTTTGAAACATTGAAGGTGTTTTGGGTTTGAGATTGTGAATGGAATGTGGACATTGTTATTTCTTATTGATGTTGACATGTGTGTGGGTATGTGTGGGAAGTGTGTGTTGGCACATGGTATTGGAGATGGATTGTCATGAATGTAATGGTACATAAGGTACCATGGGTTGAGTTTTTGAGTAAAAAGTTTGGTATGGTTTTCCTAAAGTGGATTTGAATTAGAAAATGATTTTGGAAAAAAATCCTTTTAAATTGGTTTTCTTAATTTTGGAATTATACTTGGAAGAAGACAGTTTTGTGTTTTAAAAGGAAAATAATGGGTTTTAGAAAATGGTTATTCTGGTGGAGTTTGTTTTTAAATGGATTCTATGTTATTTGGTTTTGGTTAGTGTTTTTCCTCTATGTTTATGCCTCAGTTTGATCTTGGATATGGTTTCCTCTTTTCATGTTGTTCAGAAAATAACAACTAGAAAGGTCCCCAAAGATCCTAATGAGTCATGTTTGGTTCCTTTTCTTTCACAAGTTTTGCATGTTTTCCTTGGTGATTGAGTTTCTCTTGAGGTTGTGCAGTGGGTTGAGAAAGTGAAGCATGTTTTGAAGTCATTGGGAATTTCTGATACTGTTAGAGTTCGTGCAGTTCAAAGGTTGTTTGAGGGTCTAGTCGGGGTTGGTTTCCCCTATATCGATGTAAAGTGAAATTTCAGGAGAGGGTTTTAAGGTCCCTTTCAATGAAAGGTTCATACCATAGGAGGTGAATATGCGGAAGGTGGTACAGCTATAGGATGTTTAGTAGGGTCAGCGATTCGTAAAGTCTTATGTTGACCATTTCAAAGAGCTTGTTCCATTCTCATCAGAAGTAGCATCAGAGGATCATATAAAGGCCACACTCATTGTCTAGGGTCTTCGTCATGAAATTGCTGAGAAAGTGAAATCATCCAGTGAAACATGTTTCAAGAAGTTGGTGAATGAGGCATTCATGGATGGAGTGGTTTTGAGGGTGTAGTAGGTGGTAGTGGGTTCTAGTTAAGGATCCCCATCTAGTGAATGGGGTATGCCCGTGGAGCATGTTTCTTGAAAATCTCATTCATCGGTTTCAGCATCCATTTCATCAGGACATTCTCTTGTATGTTTCTAGTGTGGTCGGTTTGGTCACACAAAGTTGTGTTGTTGTATTCCTCTGAAGACCTACCGACTTTGTGGATATTTGGGTCATTTTGAGAAGTTCTTTAGGAGGTGCTATCGAAAAAGGAAGTCTTGATCGGAGGATGTGTTTTTTGACTATGAGGCATGAGATCCTTTAGCCATTAGAATCCTAACCACATGCCTTAGGGTGAAGCTCGCACAATGTCAGGAGTGACCAGGGGTGTGAAACTCTATCCTAGTCAGGTTTTCTATGTTGGGATAGAAAATTTTAAAATATATTTCTTCTTATATCCTTGATATTGTAAGTTTACATTTTTTTAATAGTATGATGAACTAGATCTCTTGTAACCCAATAATTTGTGTCTATCTGAATGTGGCCTTTTAAAATTTTCATTCTCCTTTGAGTGTGATTTGCCTTTGTGTAAGATGGTCTTGATTTTAACATTCAACAGTGCTCATTTGGAGATGCTTGAATATTTATACTGGATGTATTGGGGGTCTATTTCATGTGTATGGTTCCCTATTTCAGTTGTTTTAGTTTCAATGTTTTACATGGATGTTCAGGTTTGACCCTGGTCGAGATTTTTGGTTTTTTTATTTATCGGGAGATTTTTTCAAGTGAAGCACAGTTATCGAATGGTTAGTTGAAGCCTTGCTGCCCCAGCCATTCAGGTAGAACCAACTACATGTCTAGTGCATGATTGTGTGGTAGGTCTCAGAACCATGCAGATTGGTTCCATTTTTGGGCCGATTAATTGGCATGGTTATACAATGTTTTTCAAACCATGCAGCCAACCTGACTGGGGTTCCCCTTCTATCCGGTAGTTCGTGCATGGTTGGTGAAAAGTTTAGTAAACTGTGCATCCAAACCCTACAAGCTGTCCGAATATTTTATATGATGAAATCCCTTGTTCTTGGTTATAGTTTGGGTTTTATTTTTGTTTTAAATGTTGTTTTTATTAGTTGAGTTCGTGTGGTGGGGAGAACCCTCTCTTGTTTTCCCTTAATCCTCATTTACATGTTGGGGTTTATTCTTGATCAGTCAGCTGTGACTTGTGGAATGAATATTTACCATGGGGTTCATTTCTTCCCCTTATATTTTTTCAGGAATTTACTTGAGATTTGGTTGACATTCGGATGGGTGACATTCTAGGGGCCAATATTGTCTGTAGTGGGGAGAATTGTCACACCCCAACCTCAGATACTCCTTCATTTTATTTTGATTTTCATGATGCTGGAAATTTAGGTTGATTTTTGGGTGGAGTTTCCCACAAAAGATTTTATGTTTTAGTGGTATTTGTTTTATTCTAAACCAAATATTGGTTATGGTGAATGGTGTTGGGAGAAAGTGATGTCTTTGGGAGTTTGTGACACCCACGGTGTCACATCCTTGTGTTCAAAACCATCATGGCTTATTGGGAAAACATCCCTAATGTTTGGGGTATAATTTGGGGGGTTTTGACCATTTTGGGGTTTCATCATTTGAGAACGATCTACCCAAACCATGCAACCTAACCATGTGATGATTCAGGAGTTTTCCAGTAGTCCTTTCCCGGTTTGACAAACTATATAGTAAAATCGTGCAGCAACTTGCAGGCTTTTTAACTTTTGTCACAGAGTTCCAATTTGTGTGATTCCACCAAAAAAATGAATACATATCAATTGGGAATCCACCAGCGGAGCCTCCCCTTCCTTACTTCTTTAATTTGGGGCGCTTTTGGGGCGATTTCACAAGAATGGTTAGTGACTCTTCTTGTTTCCTTCACCAATCTTCTCTCTTTCTCTTCACCTTGTTGTTTATAGGGTTTTCATTGGGATTTCCTCCCTTATCAAAACCCTAGGGTTAGGTTTGACTCATGTATTTTGTTTTCTTGTGGCTTGGGTGTGCGGACAGTCCATGGGGCTATGAATACTCCTCTGTTGATGTTTAATAACATTCACACACTATTGAGGTAGTTGTTTCCATGATTTTATTTCCATTGAAAACCCTTGATGCTGGAATGCTATGGATTAATTTTTAAACCTAATTCTCACATCCATAAATGTTATAGTTAACTTATTTTGGTGTTTTTATGTTGGTTACAATTGTTAAATATATCTTATTAAAGGATTCCTTGATTATGACTTTGTGTAGGTGCCTTGGAAGTGTTTGATAAAATACCTTTTGTTTTATAAAAATGAAATTTAGCCCTTGTTGTATTCTTTGGACTTGGATTTATATATTTCATTGGTTGGAACATGAATTAGATCATTTAATTTTATTTGGTTTCATATTTATGGCCTGATTATTTATGGTGAACTATTTTGGAAAAGTCCTTCGGGATTTTGAAATGTTTATGAGAGAAGTTACAATTGTGTTGGTTTAAAGTGTAGTGGTATCTTTGGAAAATTGTTTTGGGGAATTATTATGGATCCTGAAAGGGATTCATTGGATGTTTTCACATCCATGGGTTCACAAGTTGCACACATGGATGGGCATTCAAGTGAAAATGACACATAAAAAGGATGTTACACATGAACCTTTATTTCAAAATTGTTTTATCTTCTGTCTCCCATTATATTCCTTCTAAAATGGATATCTAATTTCTAATTTTTTTGTGTTTATTGTGGATTTAAATTGATTTTTGTTTCATTAAATTTTAAACCATGGCGCATTTTGGGTCAGGATTGGTTTCAAATGGTTTAATGGCCCATTTGTATTTGTATAATTGGAAGTGGTTTTATAAATGATTTAGATGTACATTGGTAAATGTATTTGGGTGTGTAATATTAAAGTAATTTTTGTCATTATACTTTTAATTTTTATGTTTTGTTTTGATTTTAGAAAGTAATGTGATTCAAAAAAATTGAATGACCAGTTGGCATCATAAGGTGTTTTACCAGATGGTTTGAATTCTTATGAGATGTGATGGACTAATTGTTACTTTGATGATGTGATATAGATATATATGTGTGTTTGTTTTTGTGTTTGTATGTTCATGTGGGAACCTCTATAGGGAAATTACACTTCATTGAATTTCATATAGGGTGACCGTGTTTGGGGTAGGCAAGTGCATGGAAATGAGTCACCCATGCGAGGGGATCCTACTTACACAATGTTATTATTACCACCATGGGTTCTTGGGACACTTATAGATGATCGAGTGATGGTAGCCCACTAGCCCTTATTATATGATTTGGTTCCCACTAGTAGATTGATTGGCCAGGTGGAAATTACCATTTGTTTTTCCATGAGGGAGATCGGGGGGTTATAGACTATTGGGAATCACTATATGCCATCTAGTGGATCCGAACCAAGTATGTCCAGCATTCTTATAGGGAGGCTTAGGATTTCCCATGGTTATTATTTTTATTTCTTTTTTTACCTTAAGCTGCATTGAATGGTAATTTTTTATGTTTATTTATTTCCATCATATCCCAGGTGTTGTTGATATGGGTATTTAATTTAAATGAAAATCTATTTTGAATGTGGAAATATGGTGTGCATAGTTTGGAAAAAGGGAACAAAATTTGTTAATTTTTTTAAAAGAATGAAATCCAATTTGTATAACCTTATATTCAAAATAGTGTTAATGGATTGTTTTGGGAAAGGAAACACGTGGAATCTTTGGTGATTAACAATTGATCTTTCAAGCTCACACCCTACTTGTACCATTTAGTATCGATGGACCCAAAATATTTTTTTAGGTTTATATTTTGATCAGGTTTTTCTAGTTTGAGTTATATTTTGGAGCATGTGGTCTTGTGGTTGGTGGTGACCAAGAGGTAACTTTAATATTGTGTTAGTTTCTGGTTGTTTTATTTTCTTATAGATTTTGTTTCATTAAATATATGTTTTATTCAGTTGTATTTTCATTGATACAAATTTTTCATTTATTGATATTCAGTAATTTAGTATTTTTGCGTCTTTAGTTTTTCATATTTTCATCCTATTTATAATGAAGATAATTTGTTCCCACATGGTTTATATTGTTCCCTAACACTAGTTTCCAGCCCGTGGGGATCAAGAACACCCTCCGAGCCATATCATAGACCGGGTCACATGCCAGATCAGATGGAATCCCAGATTACCTCATGAAAAATTTCACATTGAATACTACTCTATTTATAAGAAAACTCCCAATGGTCATATTTTTCATTTCATGGAGGTGGTTGCAATGATGTCATGTCCATGTATTATTTACATGATAATTGTAGCATACCATCATCGTTTAAAGCACATCATGGTTTTCCCCACTAAAGGTCATATGGGTTCTAATTGGTAGAATGTAATTTCTTCATCAACTAGATAGTATGATGTTCTTCATTCATTAGGATGATAAAATTTCATTTAATATACTTGTCTACCTCTATCCAATAAAGCTAGTTTTATAGATTTGGAAGAAATTTGTATGGTGGAATTTTTTATATTACTTCTAATAGACATAATAAGCCTATTTTTGATGATTGTAGTTTCTATCCATCCAATATTTAATGTATATTTTCATCTAGTATACATAAGAATGTTCTATATAATGGAAGAGATATCCTTAATCTAGTAAAATAGTAATATTTCCTTCAAAACCACTTATGTACATGGAAATTATGAGTGATAGAAATGTATATACTTTTAAAATGTGAATTATGGTTTTCAAAAGCAAGGCTACAAAGGGTATAAATTATTCATTTGAATCAAAATAATTTATTAATAATATAGTAATTATACATGAAAATCATTATTATATCAATATTTGGATGTTTAATGTGCATTTAGAAAATCAAAATCAAATTGGGGGATTATCAATATTTGAAAAATGTTTTGAGATGTATTAAAAATAAATAAAAAACTAGATATTTTATTTTTATAATTTCATTCTGGTAGAATTATGAAACAACATTATTTTTTCATAAAATAATAACATAGAAATATAGTAGTGGGGATAAGATAAAATACAATGAAAGCATTATGATTTGGGAGCCACGAAATTCAATTTGAGATGAAACCATAGTATAGTCTTTAAAAATTATGGTAATGGTATTTGTATAGATAATATCTTACAAAATGTGGATAAGAATGTTTAGGCTAATATTTTGAATAATAATGAGAAAATAGAGAAGTAATTGTAGTGCATATAAATAGGTGGATGATTGTAGAATTTATTACAACATGGGAGTACATTATTTTGAATAAAATCATGAATCAAATGAAATTTTTACAAAAAATTATATATATTATTAATTATTTTTAATGAAATTGATTAAAAAATTCATGTGGGACTAAAAAAACCCTCTAGTATGCATTATATAATTAATCATGTATTTCCATTAAAATATAAATTTAATATGTTAATATATATTAATATGAACCTCTAAAATTAATTAATTATGATGTTACAAAAATAAATATCTGTTTTTTGTAATTCTAAATATTAATTTTAATATAATTAATTGTGGTTTTTATAAATCAATATTTTCTAATAATTTAAACTTATACTTAAAACATATTTAATAGATTCAGTATTTATATTATGATGTGTGGATATTTAAGTTTATATAATTAATTCATGTTGAACATTAATTATATGGTTAATTAAATAGATAACCTATCCGTTAGATTACTATTACAACTATTAGGTTTTTATTCCCATGATCATATATTAAGTGGCTAAATCTCCCATTTAAATTGAAAATATTAGGATTAAAATTCCTATATTTAAAAACTAATCCCTTTATTATTCATTCATTAACTTTTAATTTAAATATCAACATATTTTATTCATAATTTTATTATATAATTTATATTAATTTTTGTTCCATATAATTATTTGAGGATATGGTATTTACAAAGACCAACACCCATCAAATTTAAATCTATTTTTTATTTTATATTTTTATGCTTATTAGAAAATTTATAGAATATAACAATCCTTAATATATAATTTTATGTTATTAATTAATTTTTGTTTTGTTACATGGAGAATAACATTAATTATACTATTATTTAAGGAAAACATTTACCTTTAGAGAATGTGTTTTTATGAAAGAATTTTATCAAAAAGGGACATCATTTTATTCCCTTGTTAATGAATTTATTCATGAATTTTAATCCAATGTCTATTTTGACAACATATGATGGTACATTTGATTAATTACATCCTCAATTTCCCATATATCTTCATCACACTTTTGATTTTAGCTTAGCACATTTTCAATGTGAAGTATCTTGTCTTGTAACACATTATCCTCATATTTAATGATATTTATTGGTTGCTTCTTAGAATATATATAATTATATAACTACACAACATAATTATATAATAATTTTGTAGGTTATGATACATAATTTGTCATGATTATTATGTGTTATATAATATGTACTTAACAAACTGTTAGTGGAATTCCCAGTCGATAGAACAAAACATCAACATCTTATGGAATCTTAGAGTAGTTGACATACCTTGGTGTTAACATTACATTCTTCATCGACTACATAACTCTATTCAGTCATGTTATTCAATGTAATATTCTATACCATGCCCTATAAACATGATCTAAAAATTATTAACAGCATAGAACTCATGGAAACACTATGTTACAATGATTAAATGCATAATAACATGTAATTTGGAAGTCAATTGCACCTCTAGTTCATTTTATAGTATCTTTTTTTCTTTATGTTACTCATAGTATTTTATATATCTATATTTCGTCCCATAAATTGATTAAAATGGTTAATCATGAATTCTTGAATCAATTTTATTTTGGTATGTAGACTTAGTCATGGGAAGATATTGATCCAATCCAATATCCATGTCTATATATAATTCTTGATGAATATCTCCTAGATAATAAATTTTACTTTTAGGGTGATAATAAATATGATGAACCAAAAATTGAGTAAATTCCATCTTTATTTTCAATTCTCTTTAATGAATCCTATATAACATTTAACTTAACCTAAAATAATTTTTATATACAGTTGATAATGGGGTACCACATAGCCTCATCATTACTCTAATATATATATATATATATATCTTGTAATTTATATCTAGTGAGAGGTTTTATCAAATGTAAACTAGCCATTTGGTGTTTAAGAGATAACCTGCCATAAATAAATTGATTTTTTTATATTTCTTCAAAACATCCATGAAAATAACTAATGTAATGTTCTACAATTTCCATATTATGACATTAAATTCTAATATCACTCCCATTATACCTTTTCCACTACCCCTTAACTTAACATCCCACCATGAACCTTCATATATATCTAAAAATGAAATTCAATATACTATACTTCCCAATGATTTATCAAGTATCTATTTAAATTTTTTGTTCTTACATGTTGGATAGAGTGGGATGATGTATGAGTATCATATAACATATCATTCTTTAATTTGGGATATAATTCTCCTCATAATCATGTCCCAAATATAAAAAATAAATATTTATTAGTGTTAAAAATTAATATTATACCATTATTTATTTCATTATACAAATTTTTTTAACCCCATCATCCATTTAAATTAATATTATCTTATCAAAGATATGTGATTGAGAATCCATTTTAGAATGTAATTATTTCACACCTTGCATTATGATTATCCTGTACATCTTTTTCATGTCAAATAATGTTCTGTCATATTCAATAATAATAATTGATATTGGTAATATATATATGTATATATATTACTTTTGGTATCTTACACTATTTACATTGACGAGTGACATTTAGTAACACAATCAAACATCCTTCAAAAAAAATTCGATATATGGATGAATAATTTTTTTTCAAAATTTGTTTTTCTTACATTTCATAATATTATATCATTTCACACAATTTAAAATTTTGATAGTTGTTTCTTATTTTCATTATTACAATAATAAAGGTATAAAAATTAAAATTTTAATATCATTCCCATGTCATTAATCATCAGTTCATTCTGTAGGATAAAAATCTAGATCATTCAATTAGAGTCACATTATTGTCCTATAAAAAAAAATTATGGGAGATCTATTATTGAAAAAACTATTTTGTTTTTGTAATAACATGGACCCCTACGTTATATAATGATAAATTGAATAAATCCCAAAAAATTTATTATACAAGGGTTTATTTTCATGGGGATTTAGACTATGGTGTAATTATCATGTTGTGGTACGGGATACATGCAATGAGGTTTCAGTGTCATGAAATTCTAGATTGAATAATGGGTTGTATTGTAAATGGGATATGGAAAAATTAAGATGATTCAATATTCATTCCTATAAATATGGTTCTGTAGGTCAATATTATATGAATCCTCCTTATATTTTCTCAAGAGAGGGCGGAATCCATATGTATATTAGGTCATGATAATGAATGTTTTTAGTTTTTTAGGGTTTTCATCCCTGTGGTATTTTTTTTGCGTGGTCATTGAACTTTATCTAACATTATAGTTCATTTAGTAAATCATGATTTTTTATTACGCACCCATATCACAATTCCAACTAGAACAAGGTGGTTCATTTATTATATCTATTACCTTTTGGTTGGTTGTGTATAATTTCGTTTTATTGCACTATTTTTTGGCATGGTGTTCATCTTGTTTAAAGTAGGAGTTTAAGGATTTCACTTTTATTCTTGTAATTTTATGTGTTTCACAGTGCTATCTTTGGTTAGGAGCTGAAAATTATAACTAATGTTGGATTAATGTTATATTACTTTGATATTTTCATTGGTAATGAATCAGGATTTTTGGATCATATTTTCATTATAGTGTGATGACCCTTATCATTCCTTGATTATATAATTTTTCATAATAGATGTAAATTTTCTCAGTATAATTAATTACATAACATTTTTCTAACTTAATCATGTCAAAAATAATCCAGTGGTGTATTTATAATGACCCATGATTTTCATACAAAGATATTACATCATTTTATATAATATTCAATACATTAAAAAAACACTCTTGAAGACCATAATCGTTTAGTGTCTTTGTAAACTAGTTTCACAATATTCTCATTTGGTGAATTATCACAAACATCCCATAGAAATATCTTCTCTCAGAGAACACTTATTAATCATACCCTACATAAACCATTATTCATAACCATGACATATATAAAAAGAAATTGTGAAAATAGATTCATATAAAGTGTATAAATAAGAGATGTAAATATATTATCATATCAAAGATTAAGATAATCAGAATTTTATTTGATAATGAACATAACATAATAAGTTACTACCCAACCTATAACAGAACATAAACATGATTCATGGAATAAAACTTTTTAATTTCTAAAAACATATCCCATCTGTGATATAAATCATCACTAATCAATAATGAACCATAATATCATGTAATAAATGTTTTTAAACATCATAAATATTGAAAACCATTTCATATTTCAACACTAACTGCCAATAAAGTCAACAAATTGGATCAAGACTCATTAGCTATTTTCCTTTTTGGATTCGGACACACCTATTTCCCATAGTGGATCAGGAGAAAACTATTTTCTATATTATATTTGGAAAAACTATTTCCTATAGTGGATCAATACCATTTACTTTTTACCATTGTTATATCATGTGATATAAATCATTACCAATGCATTGTAGGGGGATATGTGTCCCACCAATCGTATAATAAAACTTACACATATGTGTTCCATAATGATCACAAAAAATTCATCATACATACCCATGAATTGAAATGGGAATAAAAAAAATTTCATCATATAATAACACTTGTGAATCATATAGGTTTCATAATTATTTCATCATTACAACATTACATGACCCATGTAGAGAAAAATATGTTTTCATAATTTTTTATCATTTTATAATGTGTTGAAAAGAAATGAGTTACATTAAAATCATATTATAATAAACCAAACCCATTCGGAGAAAGAATAAAATTGGTATCACTTTTGGGGTGGTAGTCTGATATACTCACAAGTGACGTTGTTGTATTCCCACAAAATGGATAGTATGAATGTATGTGTGATAGAATAATTCAAAAATTATTATAATAACATAAACATAATATATAAATAATAAATCTATTATTATTTACATCCATGAGATGTGGTAAATAAACAACTTGGGACATCATTTCATTAGGCAATGATATGTTGTACAGATGAACGATGATTTTTAACCCATTTGAAGGAAATGGATATGTTTGTAGGTAATTATATTAACATAAAAGACATATAAGTATATTTAATGTATTTAGGTTTTTATATCATCACTTTTAATTAATATTTGAAAGATGTGGAGGAAGAAATAATATAAAAATGCTCGATGAAGAACGTTACATATTCCCCAGGTAAACTTAGCAGGTCTCTAACAAAATCCAGCCAAGGATTGAATTATATAAAAAATAAATTTTCTAGAATGAGATATGGTAATTTTAAAAGTGATATTACTTTTATTTTGTAATGAATAATGTCATGAATAGTGTTAATAAGTGATGGGGATTGAGTTCTCTTTTGAAATTGAGGAGGGGTGTAAATTTTGTAAATACCTAAAAGTATTATATAATGTGAGGTCACTCTCACCACATGTGGATAAAATATTGATAAATAATATGTGTTTGGTATTATATGGTGTTTCCAAACCTTTGACACAATAAAAAGAAGATTCTAATGTCACATTATTCAACCTTTATGTTTTACTCACTTTTACTATTTTCATTTTTACTATGGTAAGTAGTTTATTTTATCCTAGGTATTTTATCATCTAAGACTAAAATTAAATTTTCATTATTAAATAATTTAGACCTTATTATTAAAAATATTAAATAAAATTTATTAAATATAAATACTTTTTGTGTGGATAATTAATTTTCACACAAGTGCATGTAATGCACAAATTCTCATTTTATCCTTAATCAAGGAAATTAATTTTTAATTTTTTCACAAATTATTAGGGTAAAAAATCTAGTTTTCCATATTATATAATACATATAATTACTATTCCACATATGGAAACCATTAATCCAAAATTACATTCTCAAATGTGTACAAAATTAGTATAAAATTAATCCTCCAAACATGATGAAAATGTTGTTTTCAATGAAAAAATGGTCAAAATCATATATAATATTTTTATCAAAACCAAAAATGTAAATTATTAAAATGTCCAATATTTTGCTAATATATATACAGGTAAATATATTTTACTTTTAAAAAATTTAAAATATAACTTATCTTTATATATTATTTTAAATAACATGCAGTTTTAAAATAAAATTCAGTATTTGTCACTATTCATCAACAGGTTCATTTGTTCAGGAAAATTATCAAAGATTCAATCCATGATAATTTTTATATGATTATTTTAAAATTAATTTCACTTTTTCAAATTGGTTTTCTTAAAATTATCATAATGTAATTATGTTATTGATCACAAAATGAAATGAAATAAATAGTTTTGAGACTATATAATTTTTGAATCATATAAATAAATGATCAAAAAAATTAGTAATTTATAATGAAAATGAATCCTTTAATGATGAACATCACAAATAATATTTAAATTTAGTTATTTTTATTAGTGGGGAAATTTATAGGCTGGGAGATGAAAGTTTTTTTAGAAAATATATATATATTAATTGTTTGTTAATGTTCTTTAAAACATGATGTTGCATGTAACCGAAGATAAACATGGTGTTGCATGTAACACAAGATAAACCTGTTATTTGGTGTAATACAATATAAAATTGTTATTTAATGCAATGAAAAATATATAAAAGAATAAATTTATTTTAAAAAACATTCCCAATCAAGGTGAATTATATTATACCCCCTTAAAATGAGTCTCATCATCAATGTACATCACTTTGGTGAAAGGAATGAAGGATAATTATTCATAATTATATTTTGAGTCTCCCATGTAACCTCATCAAGCATCTGGTCCCACCAAAAAATTCTGACTGGTTCAATGGTATTATTTGTTATAACATTCTCTACTCAATCCATAATCTTCATCATTTTTTACTGATAGGAATGATCATGATCCAATTGTACAACCTCTGGGTACTGTATATGTGATATATTAGGTCCTTAATTTCTTAATATCGATGCATAGAACACATCATGTACTTGAGAGAGGTTATTTTGGTGAACCAAATGATAATATATAGTCTCAACATGATCAATTATTTTAATGGGGCTGATATACCTATGGATTAATTTTCTCAAAATTCTTCACTTAATAAATTTTTAAAAGGGCCTTCCCACCAAATTTAAATTCTTTATCACATTAATGATTATTATCATAATAATAATATAAAACGTTTACAACCCTTACATGTTTCTAAGTCACTTTAACCTTCTCAACCACATTATCAAATTTTGAATTTCCCAGCATAATTCATTCTATAATATAATTCAAGTACATTGGAGTTCATTTTTTCCTTTCATAATGGGAATCAAAATGAGCTATCTAAATGTGGTAATGAAATATATCTTCTATGAAATATCAATATAAGTAATATGTTGACCCTAGAAACATTTAAAATCAGTAGAATATGATTATAGAATATATTCTTTATTGTAAATTATTATCTCAAATTGGCCATCTCTCTGAGGATGATATGTAGTGATAAAAGATAAATCTCTAAAAATATCTTGAGGGAGACTTCACCAAATCAATGATGTAAACTCCAAATTATGATAAAATGTAATATATGGTACTCCATTAAACTTTTCAACTTCCATGATTTTTATTCATTCAAGAGGATCAAATGATTGATATTCTCTACTAGAACTAAAGTGTTTGGACATTATATTTTGATCAACTATAACTAATAATTATTTTAAATAATAGTTATGATAATCAGTGAAGATTTAAATAAATATTATTCATATTTCAACATATTGAAAATTCCTTATTCCTCAAAAACCTTTTTCACTATATAAGAAACCAAACGGCTCCATTTCTATAAATGTCTCTTAAATTATCATTAATCTTGATAAAATATTGTAATGAACCTGAACCCTGTAACCCAGAGTTAGTACCATACATTATTGCATTTGTATTATTACAAGGAATCACATCATGGAGGACCACTTAGTTTAGTATCTTTGGAAGCCAGATTACATACAGGAACATCACATTACAACTTGAATGTAAATATTGTATCGCAATTACTTTGGAAATATTGATAAATCAGTCATGAACCATCCCCTGGGGCCCGTGTGGTGACTACCCCAATCCTACCTTGCATAGTCTAGGGGTTGGGGACTATCACCAAAAAGGCATGTCCCTAAAACAGGAATAAATTTCTTTTAAACTTGTACAAACATACAATAGATGTAAACAACAAGAAGAAAACATGCAGTAAACTATTGTAGTAAAAGTGTGCTGAATGTAAAGGGTTCAGAATACAATCCCAACAGAAAATTTCCATGTAAAACTAAGATGAGAAAAATATCTCTTTTATTGTCCACCAAGGATCATACCGGAATGGTAGGTACAACTCATCTCCACAACACACCATGCCATCCCATCTCCTCCTTGTACCACCTTGTCCGGGCTCCCTCAAGTCTCACCTCACCTACTTGTCGTATGCACAGGACACAACAAGGTGCATGTGAATCCCGTGCCAGGGTGAGTATTACAATACATAGTAGGGGACCCTAAGACCATGTAATTTGTCTCAAAATTCCACAAATAAAAACCACAATGCATGATCTCCATCCGAAATCATGAAGCACAAGAAATGGCTCAAACTAAGTTTTAGTGAAGTATAGAAGTACATATGATTAGTCGTGAAACTAGATCATCTTATTCTTTCCAGAGTCACTACTGCTGACCATATAGAGTCTGACCCACATAGGATCAATAGGTACTAACCTCAGTAAGTCCCAAACAGGATCCGACCTGCTCGAAGCCGATAGGTACTAACCCACGCTGACCCATACATGATCTGACCCACATAGGATCGGTATGCACTGACCCACAAAAGGATCGTTGAGCGCTGACCCAGAGAGGATATTACCAATACATGATCTTTGCTGACCCACACCAGATCACTCGATACAAACCACTTTATGTTCTATCTCAAACCTCTGCCTCACTTCTAGCCACTGGATTCCCACTCATAGTATGCTTGATTCTAGGAGAAATGATTCTCATGACATCAGTAATATTTCAACTGGAATGAAGTCCCATGAATAAGTAACCCAATGATCTATCAATCCATAAGGTTCCCAACGCAAAAGACGTCGTGTCTACCAGACGCCCAGTCCATAAGTAATTGTAATTTTAGTGTTGAGGGCCCAGATGGGTTTGGAGTCGATCCAACCCAGACTTCCTCTAACTTTCTCCAAAACTCTCATGGAGTATTTCAAAATGACCACCATGTTACTATGGTATTTATGCCATAGATGGTGCATCAATCAGATGCAGGTTCTATTAGTTACACCATTTTCTGTGAAATAGGTTGGGGGATTGCACCTCGGTTCGGCCAGGCTCGGTCGGACCCACTAGAATATTCCAAAAGGGGCCTCTTTCCTAAAGGGATCCCAATTCCACATAAAACATTTCAAATGGACACTTGTATTTTCAGTTATGGGAGTTTATTTATTCGTATAACGGTTGGGTTTGGGCCCGTTCCGACTCGGTCAAACCGTAACGATGAAATGGGTCCCGGGGTCTATTTGACCTCACCCAGGTCTGGCCCGTAAGCATACTAGCCCAACACGATGG
Source organism: Viscum album (assembly GCA_963277665.1). Lineage (NCBI taxonomy): Eukaryota > Viridiplantae > Streptophyta > Magnoliopsida > Santalales > Viscaceae > Viscum > Viscum album. The sequence goes on from OY728128.1 coordinate 478,161,302, forward strand.
GCCATAGGTCCGGCCTGACCTTCTTGGGAGGTCCGGTCCTCTTATTCGGCCCAAATCCAGTGAGTCCTCCAGAAGGTGAACCGTTTTCTTTTGCTGGCCCTACTGTTGCGGGGCCGTTTTGCCCAACCGGGGGGGCGCTGCCCCACTGCATTAAATGTTCAGCTAGTTGGCTGACTGGTTTTTTACAACATGGCATGGAACATGACCATACCTCTCCTCCCGTTGTGTCCACTTCTACCATCGGTGCCTGCGGGCACCGCCCTTGTCTCACGCGGCTGGCTCGGGCCATCCGCCTTCGGTTACTGCAGCGCGTCGTCACCCGCTCCCTACAAAAGCCTACATCCGATTTTTGTGGGTATCCTCCAGCTGCCTTCAACATGGTGCACTGGCATTTTTTGCAGGTCACTGGATGTTCTCTAGTGTCCGTTATTGGTGTTCTCTGCACCTACATCTCTCTCGCACTATAGTCGTCCTAGCATGACCCATGATTTTCGGTTGCCATCAATCTGACGAAACCGTCCTCAAAGAACAGAGAATGAGCGAAGCGGTGGATGGTCTAAGCCTTGTTTGTTTGGCTAGCTCCCTCTGGGATAAGGTGATAACAAGCGGTATAGTATATAGTTCATTAAATACAAATTCAAAATAAACCCCCTACCTATAAGAGATGTTTGTGGATGATGATCGACATAACCCCCATGATCATTGCCATTAGTTCATGATTTGGTGGTTCTCATCACTGCTCTTTGATAAAAGTTTCATCGTCCATGTGGTTGGTGTCATGGTACATTTACAGAGCTTCGTCGCTAGGTGAAGTCGTTCTAACCCTCTACCCTGAGCTCTATATAAATAGTGGAGGGGGAGGGTGAGTAATGCACGTGGAATTAATAGGGTTTATTTAATTAAGGAACCTTCTTAATTATAATAGTGATGTTAGAAGAATAAAGGGGATTCGGGCCATTTAATTTCTTGATGTGTCGTTGGTCCCACCACAACCGCTCATCCACTGGAGAAAAAGAAAATAACATAAAATAACAATTTTTATGATTTTTCATTATTTCGTTAAAAGTCTCCAAAATTAAATTTCTCACCCAACCTACTACAGTCGAACTGAAGCCTCCCTTAAGAGAGTCATGGCACTATGGATTCAATGTTGCCAATAGATATTTAATCCATGCACCAGTTCAAATGTTAGAAAATGTCGCCCATAAGTTTACTAAAATTACCTTTAAGAAATTCTATATATTATTAGTATTCATCCTCGACCCGCGCTGATTGAGGTTAGGCTCTGCCTAAGAGAAACACGTCCCAAATAACACAATGATACTATCGGATTTTCAATCCGAGTAACCATTTAGATGTTATGTATTTTAATAATAAAATAATTAATACTTAATTATTTTATTTGCGGCAAACAACTAACTTCCAATGTGGGCCCGCGCTGGCCAATGTTAGTATCTGCCTAACGAAACCATACCCTCACAAGAACATCAGTGGTCTCATATTTTTAATCTGAGTCACCATTCGTGAGTTATAAGAATTTGAAAAAATAAAATAACTTTATTTAACTATTTTATTTATGGTTATTCCATTTTTGGGTTTTCTCACCGGAGTCCTATGCTGACTAAACATAATTTGTGACTAGGGTAAACCTGCTATCTTGAACGCAACTGTGCCCTCAAATTTTGGAACTGGGGAACCGTTTAATATTTATTCCACATTTTCATGAAAACCACTCACACACACTATTTTTGAGTTTAACATTTTTTGCTGGATCATTCCGAGCACTCTTTGAATTAGAATCACACGTCGTCAGAGTTTGAAGTCTCAAAATAATTATATATAATTGAAGAAAATATAAGTAAATTCCAGGACATTACATTCTCCCCACCATAGGTCTTTATGTCCCTGAAATACAAAACAAAGGCAAATCAAACAAATGAGGGTACTGGGAATGAATATGAGCCTCCCTCTCCCATGTTCTCTCCTAGAAGTTCCCTTGCTTACACAAAACTCCCACCAGAGGGATCAAACTTATTCAAAGGAATCCATCATATTGATCCTATATCTCCACCAGGAACTCCGTAAAATTATCCCCATCATCAAACACTAATTCACCCGAGTCGATATTGTACGATGGATCATGCACCCATATCCTCAGCTACAACACATGGAAAACATTATAAACCTGGTGAATATGTTTGGGAAGTGATAGAAAATACGCCACCTCTCCCACTATAATGAGAATCTTGAAAGGTACGGTTAACCTTAGAGATATCTTCCTTCCCCGACCAAATAACAGCAATCCTTGTCAGGGTGAGACCTATAAAAAGACATGGTCTCCCTCCTCAGACCCCAAAGGTATCCATCTTCGGTCATCACAAGATTTCTACCGACTCTATGTAGTCTTGACTTACTGACATGTGAGGCATCATAGTAAAAACAATGCCACTGCTTCCCTCATCTCGGGCCACCAGTACAAACGTCGGAGGTCCGGGTACAGCTTTTCCACTCTAGGATGTATCGTTAAAGAGGATATATGGGACACACTCAACACCTCCTCAAGAAGTGTCACTAGTACCATGGTGTATCCTCTAGAAAGAACAACATTCTCCCGACGTTCTGAAAATACTCCAAGAGACCGTTTTGAGGAGATCTGAGCACGTCGGTCCTCATAGTAAACATCCCCAAACAGTGCCTCCCAAACACACTGACGAATTGGGGGAGTGACTGTCATAGACTGGAGGTAAGCTGGTCTATCTTTGTTTATGAATGATATCTTGAGCACGACTAGCTGCTCTGACACCTCACTCATTACTTATAGACCAGACCTCCTGTTGGGTGTGTTTGCTACCACGTTCCCCTTCGCAGGAGTATAGACTATCTCAAATTCATAGTCTTGGCGGAACTCTTTCCATTGTCATTGTTTCAGGTCCAGGTATTTATGTGAGAAGATATAGCTGCGACTCTTGTTATCTGATAAAATAGTATACCATTCATCCATCATGTAGTGTTTCCACATATTCAGTGCGAAGACTAATACTGCTAACTCCAGGTCATGGGTAGTATAGTTCTGCACGTGCTTTCTCAACATCCATGAATTGTAGGCAATCACTGCTCGCTCCTATATTTGGAAAAAACCTAGTCTGACCCATTATGCATCGAATCACACTAAATACCCAATTCCCTCTTTTGGTAGCCTCAATATGGGGGCACTCGTCAGTCTCTATCTCATCTCCTGAATGCTCTGCTAACACCTCTTTGTCCACAGGAAAGGCTCCCTTTTCTTTTTCAATGGGGACAAGAGTGCCGCTACCCTGGAGAAGTCAGGTACAAATATCTGGTAGTACCCATCCATATAAGAAGTGTCTCTCCCTTCAAGGAAGTAATACTAGAAATATCTTTTGAAAAGATGTCCCCACACTTCACCACTATTGTTGGGAACTAAAAACACAAAACACATGCTGCATTGAGGGTAAGGCTGGCCATCTCAATATTGGTCAACTGCACCCTCCTAGTCAGGACCCTGATGTGTCGCATTACACTACATACACAACGCCCTCTCCTAGTAGCTTAAATAAGGGGGAACTCGACAGTCTCTGTCTCAACTCCTGAAAGCTCTTCTAACACTTCTAAGTCAGCATAAAAGGCTCTGATTTCTTCATCAATGATGAAAAGGGTGTCTCTACCCTATAGAGGTCAGTTACAAATCTCTATTATTACCTATCCAAAGCTGATGTCTCTCTCCCATAGGGTAGTTAATCTTGGAGACATCTTTTCAAAAGACATCCCCACACTTCACCACCACTGTTGGGGACTGGAAACCCAAAACTCCTTCTTCCATGAGGGTAAGCCTAGCCAACTTAGGATTGGTTGGTTGCACCCTTCAATGCATGATTTTATCCAATGTTTCATGTGTTTCCCTTCTCGATGAAAATGGAAAACTCCACTCCATCGTTGTAGACATACTACATCCTTTTTGCCTAAAATTCTCAACATGAATATGAACTGTGGATGTCCATTCCATACCCAAACTAATGTTGAAAGGCCTCGATGCAACCACCAAGAGGTTCCAACTGAAACTCTCACCTCAAGGGTCAGATCACACCATCTTCATAAGTGTGATTATCGAGTCTCCTCCCAAAGGTATCTCCCGACGTAAGGGTCAAGTCATCAGTTTAACCAGAAAATCTAGGTCTTGAACAAGATTCTTTATAAGAAGTAATGATTGGTACCCATTTCAATTAATATAGTAGTTAGTAGTAGACACAAACTGTACCTTGAATCCTTCCTGGAGCCCTTGGGACACAGTCCTTGACTGCATGTAGCTACTCCCTTCCGCATTCCTCCAACTCCCTGAGCCTAGTAGGGACCACATTGGAGTGGTGGTTGAAACATATCAAAATATAGACCACCTCTTGATTCTCTCCTATCTCTATTTACATGTCTACAACCCTGTGGATTCATCTATCCCTATCACTTCCTCTTCCTGAAATATTTTACATGCCCAAGTCTCTTAGACTGGCATCAGTTTCCTACTTTCCTACTTCTAACATTCACTGGCTATATCTTCTCATCCAAATAACATTCAACCATAGAGGCTCTCTCTATCACCCTAACATAAGTACAAATGCATAGAGAAAAACTGATCACTCATATGTCCCTAAACACACCTCAATCGGAGGTCCGAGCCCTGATGCACTGATTGTACTGTATTCACGGAGTACCTAGGATGGTCAATATGACTCGATGTATACTCACCTACCAACATGTCATCCTGCCGAAGATGTAGAATCTCTAGGGAATACTCAAACTTTATCTTTATATGGAATGAGACAACCTTCACTGAGGAAGGTTCTCATGCTTTTCCATAAAAAAGTCACCTCTTCATAAGATCAGGGATAATTTAAATCAAGTCATCATCCTGCTGAGCCACGAAGAAGGTTCCCTACTAGGACCTCCATCTAATCGAATGCTTCCCTGGCTATTTGGAAACTCGGTCACCTCCCCAAGCTAGTTTTTATCCACCTATGAGTTGGGCCTACCTCGGAACCTGAGGGGTATCTGATGTTGAAACATGTGTATGGCACTAAACCTACATGTGTCCTCTACCAGTACCACCAGTTTTAACTACTGACCAACAGGTAGTGATATAGATGGCTCACTACTCGATGGTATCATCTCTGGAAATGGTCCATGTATTGAAGCCTCATGACCATGAGGACCATCCTCATGGTCATGCACTGAAATGTCTAGCAGCTAGGATCACCATCTGATCTGATGGTGTCCCAACTAGGTGGAAAACTATTGCCACAGACTCTAGCTAGTCCTCATATGTCTCACATCGAAACCTCAGAGTCCTCTACCATTGGAACTCATGCAACACACTCAGTTGGTGTGCACGGTACACTCGTAGCATATGTTGCTGATCTATGATGGGTTGCGCTAAGGCTGGTCCTTGTCATTTCCTGCGCTGCTAATTCACACAGGGTCACTCGGTGGTCTATCGACTTGTACTCTTTCTGGAGTCCTAGATGGATGTCTAGGCGGCGGAATCCTAATAATGAATGGGTGTGCCATGGTCATTATGTTATACCTTGGGATCGGAAACCAAAGAAACCAAGGAAAAACATGTCCAAAACACATGCAATCAGTGTTTTCGTGCACCAAGTCAGAAATCAGAATTTATGGTCCTGGTGTATGGGTATGTATGCCGCTGCACAAACACTGGACTCCTCGAACTGAGAACCACACTCAAAACACTTAACAATAATGCTCCATTGAAAATATCAAAGTCCATGTTTTTCAGTAGAAGTGTCTCCTCTGATACCACTTTTTCATGACCCGTCCCCAGGGTCCAAGCCGTGACTACCCAAACCCCACGTTACATAGGCAAGGGGTTGGAGACTAGCCCCAAAAGGTTTGTCCCCAAAATGGGAAGGCATTGCATTTAAACCTATACAAACAAACAACCCAAGTACACAATAGGGAGAAACCACGAAGTAAACATCTTTCATAAAAGTTTTCTGAAAGTAAAGGAGCTAGAATACTTTCCCAACTGAAAAAGTACAAGTACAACTGATAAAATAAAAACAACTCTGCTATAATCCACCGAGGATCGTACCTAAAGGGTAGATATAGCTCATCACCAAAGAAAACCAAGTTAGCTCGTCTCCTTCATGTACCACCTGGTCCTGGATTCCTTAAGTCTCAGCTTAGTTTTTCATCATCTGCACATGACACAACAAGGTTTGGGTGAAGCCTGTGGAGGGGTGAGTATAACAATACCCAGTAGGTGACCCTGAAACCCTAGAAGGTATCTCAGAATTCCTAATAGAAAAACCGCAATGAATGTTCTCAATCACAAATCATAATGCAAAAGACACAGCTCAAACCAGGTATATGTGTTGTATTGAAGTACAGATGGTTAGTCCCAAATCAAGATCATCTTATTGTGTCAAGATGCACTGCTGCTAACCATATGGAGTCTGACCCACATAGAATCGATAGGTACTAACCCCTGCAAGACCCACACATGATCCAACCCACCTGGAACCGATAGGTACAAACCCCCACAAACCCCCCACCGAATCTAACCCACACAGGATCAGTATGCGCTGACCCGCATAGGATCAATGAGCGCTGACCCATAGAGGATCTGATCCACACAGGATTGGTGCTGACCCACATAGGATCGCTCAGTGATAACCTCCATATGATCTGTCCCCTACATCTGCCTTACTGCCAGCCATTGGATTCCCTCTCATAGTACACTTAATTCTAGGTGAACAGAACCTCAAGCCATCGGTCGTATTTCAACCAGAACAAAGCCTCATGAATATGTAACCTGATTATCTGTCACGTCATAAGTGTCCCAACGCAAAAGACGGCGCATCAACTGGACACTCGGTCTATATGTCATTGGCATTTTAGTGCCAAGGGACCAGTTAGATTTGGACTCGATCCAACCCAGCCATACTCCAACATTCTTCAAAACTCTCATGGAGTATTTCAAAAAGGCTTCCTTTTCACTAGGGTCCTAATAAACTAGATAGAGTGTCAATCAGTCAGCTGGTCTGTTAGTTACATCCATTTCCATGAAAGGGGGGTCGCACCTCGATATGGACTTGCAAGGTCAGGCCCACCAGAATATGAAAAAAGCGACAGATTCTGCAAAGGTATCCCAATTCCTCTGACGACATTTCAAAAGAACACTAGATTTTTCAGTTACATGAAATTATTTATTCAAGGATATGTAGGGCCTAGGCCTGATCCGACTCAGTCAGACCGATCTGATGCAACGAGCTCTGGGTTCAATCTGACCCCACCTGAGTCCGGCCCATTAAGGGTAGGCCCGGTTCACTAGGTCCAGCCCATCTGGGTCGGCCCAGTTCGGTTTGCAGGCCTGGGTCGTGGTTGGCCCGGCCCACAAGGTGGGGCCCAGTCCTCCCGCACTGGCCCGCTAGGCCGTTGGTTCGGTCCACTCGGCGGGCCCACGTCCAGTCCATCGACTAGAAGACGGACTCTTTTCTTCCACTGGCCCCACGATTATAGGGCCATTTTGGCAAGCCGATGGGGCGCTGTCCTACCACATTAAACGATCAGCCATTTGGATGATCGGGTTTCACTAACATGATGAGGGGTGAGGCCGCACCGCTCCTCCCACTACGACTTACTGGCAGTGGGGGCCACCCTTTTCCCATGCAGCCATCTCAGGTTGGCTGCCTTAAGATACCATTGTGCATTGTATCACGCCACCTTCCACCACCAATGGATTATTTCCACGGGTCTCCTCCGGCCACCATCAGCCACCGCTGACAAGGCGTGGTGGGAGTTTCTTCTACGGGTCACGGGACGTGCTCTCGTGTACGTTCATGGTGTTGTCTGCACCTACGGATCTCACGCACTTCCACTGTCATAGTGTGACCCAATATTTCAAATTTCCATTAAACTAAGGAAATCGTCCTCGAAGAACAGAGCATGAGCGATGCAGCGGCAGTTTCGGGCCTTCTTTGTTTGACCCACACCCTCTGCGTTCAGGTGATAACAAGCGAGATATGATTTAATTCATCAAATACAACTTCAAAAAACCCCTACCTAGAAAAGATGTTCACTGATGATGATCGATAGAACCCCCCAATCATTGTTTTCATCAGTTCGTGATTCGGTGGTGCTTATCACCGCTCGCTGAAACCGGTTTCATCCTTCATGTGGTCGGTGTCGTGGTACATTCACCATTGGAAATTGGAGTTTTCCCAACAGTACTACAGCAAAGGTTTGAGGAAACCGTTTCTATAGTGTAAAAGAAACAAAAGTTTCAAACTGTTCGAACAAACCGTTGGCAATGTGTATATATTCCTATGATTTCCCAATGGTTTTCTAAAACCATTGAGAAAAAATTATTTTCTCTAATGTATACCAATGGTTTTTATAAACCATTGGTAAATAGAAGTGTTAAAAATGGTTTTTAAAAACCATTGGGAATGTTTCCCCCCAAATACCCAGTGCCCCATCTCCTAGTAGGTCCGATTTTAGACCTAATCCAAACCTCCTCCTTATTTATTCTCGGCCGCAAAACACCTTTTAGATGAGGAACCTTCTTCAATCAAACAGATTTTTTTTCTACACTTCAAATTACTTATTGTTACCATAGTTTTACTGTTCTTCCTCTTTTTAATTTATGTTTTATGTTTTTATTTCTGCTAAATTAGGGTTATTGTTTTTGGAGTACCGAACCCTTTTTTTGTGTTTTTTGTTATACACTTCATACGATGTAAATTATCTATTTAGTGGGGTTTTTTAGTGCACGAGGTAAAGGGTTTGTTTTATGTTTTTTTAGTGGGTTAAAGGGTTTGTTTTATGATTTTATGATTTTTGTTTAGTGGGGTTTTAAGAATTATGTTTAGTGGGGATTTATGTTTTTTGTTTAGTGAAATGGCTAATTCATGATTGTTTGGATTTTTTAATGAAAAAAATTATTTTAAATAATAACACCCTAAGGGGGCTGTAGGAGGGGTAGGTGGCTATCCCGGAGTGGGTGTCACGAACCAACCCGGGTTGACCCTAAACCGGTCACCCGAGCCGGTTTGCGGCAAGTCTCGAGGGGCGTTCCCAATCCCCCCGGGATGGCAACTAGTGCTGGGAATCAAAACATACGCTTGGGAACGATTTAAGACCAAAACAAATAAACAACCAGGACCAGATAAATAAATGAAATAAACTAAGGAGGCAGCATCATGAACAACTGAAAAATAAATAAAATAAACTAATCCAGATGCATGGTGCAACCCAACAGACAGAAAACTAAAATACAAAATGAACAAACCAAACTGCCACTACCCGATCTCCATGAGACCTCTTGGTCACCACCAACCATAAGACCAGCTATGCTCCAACATCAAGCGTCTGCTAGGGAAACATGAACAAAGACTGAACCTGCAAAACAGCTCGGGTCTACCGACACCGGTCGGTAAATGTAGGGTGTGAGATAATCGCTCCAGAGGAATCCACCAAATAATCCATTTCATTTCTTCCAAAAAATATTCCATTAATAATAGTTTGAACTTCATTATAAAATTATGTTTTCATACACACATTACTTTTTAAAAACAAACAATCATTATCCACTACCCTTCATGTTCAAAACGAAATACAAGGGGAAAGAAAGGGGGTTGTGCTTTCTATTTAAAAACATCTAATTGAAATCCTTTTTAATGTAATAAAAAATTCACAGTTTTCTAAATAAATACCAAAACCAAGAGCAAAGATAATGTGTCAACATAAAGAGGGAAATGTCTCTAATAGTACTCGTAATAGGGAAACATGGGAAATCCTAGGAACAAAGAGGAAGACCAGAACATACTATACATGTGACTCATCCTAAAGGCATTCCCTAAATCGATGATTTCATAAAGACCTAATGCTCGGAATAAACCTACATGGCCTAACCGAGGGGCCCAATCCCAATAGTAGCAATAACTCAGTATTCCCCTGCTATGAGGCCACTAGAAAGTGCGTAGTCTAAACTAGTGTATCAATCGTTCTCAGTAAACCACTTTGAAATTATAGGTTCCCATGAAAAGTTCTCAAGGGGTTGTGCCATATCATTCAATGAAAAAGTCACATACATATAATCAACACACCACAAAAACTGGCACCGCCCCAACCACCTCAAGGGTTTTTCCCTTGCCTCAAAATAATTATCCAAAGGAGGTCCTATACCGAGGACCCTCCCATCTCACGATCAATCCACGAGGCAAGAGGCCTAACCCAAGAGGGGTTTTCCAAACAGCATTTTGAAGATTCTAAATGGGTCTTTAACTTTACAACATTCAAGAATTTACCATTAACACTTTGAAAAATATTTCCAAAACAAAAAATACCATTTATTTCATAAGACACCATACAACAACCACTTTTGTAACCAAATAAACCCTTAGAAACTCATTTCAACAATCCAACCCACCATTTTAAAACAACACACACTTTCAAGGGCCAAAGGGGCATATACCATTAAGCAAGTAATTTGAAAACCCCATTTAAAGACATAGGTCACCAATTTGAACATCACCAATACATTTATAAAAAAACCAAACCATTTCTTTAAAACCTTTAATCCCTTAAAAGTGTCAACTAGAAAATTTGACTAAAACATATTATGCACAACCTAACAAAACTCACCACACATTAAAATCCACTCTTAATGTCATGCGCACCTTAAAACATGTCCCAAAACCAATTTCTCACTTCTTCCATAATTTAATAAACCATTGAAATGCCTTATAAAACAATTTTAAATAACTCTCCAAGGCTTTTATATCAAGAACACACCCAAAACATTTAACAAAATCATTTCCAAAACAACACCGCTTATCCACATTCAATTGTGTAGGAAAAATCACATGTATGAATGGAAGAACATGTCAAACCCTATTTTTATAAAGTTAGACTACTAATAAATCATTACCATAAGCTAACTACAACTGTAATAAAGTGTAAATCAAGGATTAACAACTAAATACTAAAACACAAGCATCACATGGAACGAAATTGGAATAAATAACATAGAAGCACCTACCTCAAAACAATTGGTCGAGCCAATGCTTTCAAACTCACACCGCCACCCGCTCACGTACACGCACTCCCACAAAAGGCACACACTAGAAAAATAACATTTTCACACCATAACAACGCATTCGACACCCAAAGTTAGTGCGGATAAGACCAACACACAAACAGTTAAATACCAGGGACTCAAAAACAACATAAGACACTAAATTGGATGACTAAAAACAAAACAGTGGGTGCATTAACCTTACCCAAAAAATTGTCGTCAAGGGAAATCGAGTTCATATGCCTCACCCTTGGTGGAGGATGCCGGAACCATGACCAAAGGGTCCCGATACATTAATCTCATAGCCTATAGAGAAAAAAACACCACAATTGAATATTAGCCAAACCTTAGGGTTTCAGCTAAATCCTCACTGGGTACCGAAAAAGAAACAAAATGCCAAATAAATTAAGAAAACGGGGTCCAAGGAATATACCTCGACGAATCGTTGATGCAACACGAAGAAATCGAAAGAAATTTTGAAGAACACGGAAGATCCAGGAAAACGGGTCATGTGCCATTGAGACACGTTTGAGGGTCCAAGCGTGCCTGCTGCAGGTCGCGATCGAGAGGAGGTTGCAGTCGAGGGAGCTCCGGCCATGGAGTCACTGAAGGGGAGTCTTTCCGTGGAGACTGCTGCACCAAAAGGAGGTTACAGGGGGGCACGACACTATAAGGAGGGGGTTACGGGGGAGGGGAGTGACACTGACAAAGAGGGAGGGATAGGTGATCGTGAGAGGGATAAAAGAGGGGGAAATTAAATATAAAAAGAAAAGTAGAATGGGAGCGTGAGAGAGAGTGGGTGAAAGGGGAGGGAATTAAAAAAACAAAACAAGGAGAGGGGAGCCATGGAAAGGGAGAGGGGTGAGGGGAGAGGAGAGAAAAAAACAAAAAGAAAGAATGGGGATAGGGGGGTGTGCGAGGCGCATGGGTAGATTTAGGAATTCATTTTTTTGAATCTTAATATCATAATAACAATAATATTAATAATAATAAAAATTTAAATAATAATAATAATAACAACAAAATTTTAATGAAACTGTTTTTTTATAATATTAATACTTATATATTCCCAACAACATCATTAATTTCCATAATGATAAAAATAATAATAAAATGATTTTTAAAAAAATTAATTTAATGATAATAATAATAATAATGACACTGAAAGTAATAATAATTGTAGTCACAATTGTATTCATAATCATTAAAATAAGAAAAATATTAATAACAACTAAATAATTATATTTACAACAATTTCATTGATAATAATATTAACAATTTTTAATAATGAAAATATTATTATCTACACAATAATATTATTATTATTATAATTTAAAATTTTAACTAATTTTATTTTCATCAAATTTTATTTATTTTAAACATTACACACTTGTGCGACCACTTGGGCCGATCGTGCAGTCACTGCCAACCATGTGATGTCCGTGCACCGGTCTGACACCCACCGAAACTAATAAACGATAAAACTTTTAAACCGGTGCTCAACTTGCGCCTTGACGAACCTAGCTGAATTCAAGAAATAATAAAATAAAATTATAATAAAAAGGATCGGGGTGTGATAATTCTCCCCACCACAAAACATTCTGCCCCCAGAAAGTCACCAAGCCAACAGTTAACATAACTATAGTCCATGACCAGACAAAACCAAAAAAACTGTGAATCCTAGGATGACCTTAATCTCAAGAGGTCACACCCAACCAATTCAATAGAAAACTGAAGCCTAAGGTTGATTGGAGAACAGGGGAGGGTTCTCCCCACCATGAGAATTCACTAATTTGAAAACCATGAAACCCGAACACACCACCCCCCGAGGGGGGCCAATGCGGGAACTCTCAAACTGAACCCATTTAATTTCTCCACATGGACCGAACAACACTCATAGACATAAACAGAAAGCTTTCTACGAAACGACCCAACACCACGATGATACGAAATTTAACTCAGTCCCTCACACACAGTCCAAATAAAATCTTCACTGCAACCAGAGACTAGGGAATTCCTAGACCGAATCAAAAAGGACCATGAAAACCCACCCATTAATTTCACAAAACCAAACATCCCCCCCTAAAAAAATTGATGCCAAACTCAAAATTAGAACGACCTGTTTATTCGTGGGCCCAACACCGTTCAAGGAAATCCGATCGATTTGAAAACTCACTGAAAACAAAAAGACCGCTTAGACTATAGTAGAACAAGTTCATCACACCACCACAACAAGGATGAGCTTACGACGGTGACAAAAATAGAATAAGAAAACTTTGGATATTTTCCTCCCAAAGCTGAAAACATGATTCGGACCGACGTTCCACACACCCTCAGCAACTCCTGACTGTGCGCGACCTTCACCCTGAGACCTTTGGTTTGATCCCTGATGGCTAAAGAATCTCTTGGCACACAGTCTGGAATTTGCGTCCTCAAGTATCTGACTCCCTCCCGAACATTGCTTCTTTTTGAAATCTCCCTGGTGCCTCGAATAGTCAAACGGTAGTAAGACATCAGATTAATGCGACAAAGTGGCTTAGAATGGATGAACTAGCTACACTAGTGGAATGCAAGAGAATGGTCCAACAAACTGGAAGTCTGCATCGATGAACAAGATTCTTCATAAACAGATTCTTCTAGTGCACCCCGCTTGCGAAATGGAAAACCTTCGCAAAAAATGACCACCACCAACTACACCCTAAACTCCAATGAAAAAGGGAAATCTCATCCTTTCTAGTCTAGATATGGACCCGCAAATAAACTTGAGACAGTGCGAACCTTATCACCCTCGGGAGTTCCCCACAACCCAAAGACACACACTATCTCCCTGGACTATACAAATGCCTCTAACGGACTTCAACTACCTCATTAGACTGGAAACACACTAAAAGAACCGGGAACTGGGCATAACTCGTTAACAACTTTAGGAGACTTTCTGGGTATCATACTCATAACAACATGAAAAACATCATCGAAACCGGCATCATGCCAAAACTCAATCAAATCAACAACACAAGACAAGGGAAACAAGATCATAATCCAAACATTTAAAAATACAAGAATAAATCACTTTGCAAAAAATATTATTTCATTAAAATTTTAGAACTCACCTATGGCACCTTATGAACCATCACATGTACGTTCATTCGATGTCACTCACATCATCTGAAAACAAGTGCCATCGCGCACTCTCAATACATACTAACACACGTGTGACCCTCCATAAGAAGTGCCAAGGTTCAAACACTTCTTTTACTTACCAAATCCTAACACATACCAAGTTTTTCCAAAATAATACACTTTCTATTTGAAAACCCACATTACTAATTTCAAAAACAATTTGGAAGAAACCTCTTTTTTCATTTCAAAATCACTTTCATTTTCGACACACACAAACACCGACCAAGTTCAAAACGAAACACAACCAACTATAAACCATCAGAATGAGGGAGGAGTGTATGTGCCTAACCAGGAGACGTGGTGGTGAGCCATGCCCCAAGTAAGACATAACTCTAAGAGGACCTTAAACTGTTCACTTGGACTCCACATGGGTCACCACCCCACGTGAGGCGGCAATGTGAACCGATTCACTCCCATTGTCATCCCTCAATCCAAAATATCCAAAGACAAAAGACTCAAATCCCGAACTACCCCTGGTAACTCAGGTCTCGTCACGAGCGGTGGTGATCAGGCACCGACCCGTAACGAACAAACCAAATTGCCACTACCCAATCTCCATGTGACCTCTTAGTCACCACCAACCATAAGACTAGATGTACTCCAACATCAAGAACCTACTAGGGAATCCTGAACAAAGACTAAACCTTCAAAACAACTCGGGTCTACTGACACCGAGTGGTAAAGGTAGGGAGTGAGCTAATCGCTCAGTAGGCAACCACCAAAGAATCCTTGTCATTTCTTCTACAAAACAATCTATTAATACTAGTTTGAACTACATTAT
This sequence comes from Viscum album, assembly GCA_963277665.1. Lineage (NCBI taxonomy): Eukaryota > Viridiplantae > Streptophyta > Magnoliopsida > Santalales > Viscaceae > Viscum > Viscum album. The sequence continues at coordinate 478,176,373 of OY728128.1, forward strand.
AAAATTATGTTTTTAAAGACACTTTACTTTATAAAAACAAACAAACATGATCTACTACCCTTCAAGTTTAAAACCAAATACAAGGGGAAAGAAAGGGGAGTTGTGCATTATATTTCAAAACACCTAATTGAAATCCTTTATAATGTAATCACAAATTCACAGTTTTATAAATAAATACCAAAACCAGGTGCAAAGAAAACTGGTCCACACAAAGAGGGAAATGGCTCTAATAGTACACGTAAAAGGGAAACACGGAAAATCCTAGGAATGCAGAGGGAGACCAGAACATACTATACATGTGACTCATCCTGAAGGCATGCCCTATCTCGATGACATCATAACTCCCTAACGCTCGACATATCCCTACATGGAAAACCCAAGAGGCCCAATCCACATAGAAACAATAACTCCGTATTCCCCTGCTATGGGGCCACAAGCCAGTGCATAGTCTAAACTACTGCATCAAACGTTCTCAGTAATCCTCTTTGTTATGATAGGTTCCCATGAAAAGTTCTCATGGGGTTGTGCCATATCATTCAAAAAACAAGTCACATACATATAATCAACACACCACACAAACTGGAACTTCCCCGACCACCTCAAGGGTTTTTCACTTACCTAAAACTAGTAGTCCAATGGAGGTCCCATACAAAGGACCCTCCCATCTCATGATCAATCCACGAGGCAAGAGGCGTAACCCAAGAGGGGTTTTGCAAACAACCCTTTTGAAGATGCCAATCAGACCTTTAAATTTACAACATTCAAGCATTTACCAATAACACGTAACCATTTCAAAAACAACAAATACCATTCATTTCATAAAATACCATATAACAACCAGTTTTGTTACCAAATAAACCCTTATAAACCCCTTTCAACAATCCCACCCACCATTTCAAAACAACACACACTTTTAAGGGCCAAATTGGCATGTACAATTAAGAAAATAATTTGAAAAACCCATTTAAAGACATAGGTCACCAATTTCAACATCACCAATACATTTATAAAAAAACCAAACCATGTCTTCAAAAACTTTAATCCCTTAAAAGAGTCAACCGGAAAATTTGACAACAACATAGTATGCACAACCTAACAGAACTCACCACACATTAAAATCCACTCTTAATGTCACGCGAACCTTAAAACATTTCCCAAAACCAATTTCGTACTTCTTCCCTAATTTAATAATCCATTGAAACACCTTATAAAACAATTTTAAATAACTCTCCAAGTCTTTTATATAAAGAACACTCCAAAAACATTTAACAAAATCATTTCCAAAACAACACTTCTTATCCAAATTCAATTTCAAAGGCAATAGCATATGCATGAATGGAAGAACATGTCAAAACCTATTTTTAGCAAGTTAGACTAATAATAAATCATAACCATAAGCTAACTACAACTATAATAAAGAGAAAATCAAGGTTTAACAATTAAATACTAAAAAAAGCATCACATGGAACGAAATTGGAATAAATGTCATGGAAGCACCTACCTCAAAAAAATTGGATGATCCAATGCTTTCAAACTCACACCGCCACCCACTCACGTACACGCACTACCACAGAAGAGAACACACTAGAAAAATAACATCGTCACACCTTAACAACGCATTTGATACCCAATGTTAGAGCAGTGAAGACCAACGCACAAACAATTAAATACCAGGGACTCAAAAACAACATAAGAAAGTAAATGGGATGAAGAAAAACTAAACATCGGGTGCATTAACCTTACCAAAAAAATTGGTGGCAAGAGAAATCGTGTTCGTCCGCCTCGCCCTTGGTTTAGGATGCCGGAACCTTGACAAACAGGTCCCGATACATTAATCGCATAGCCTATATAGGGAAGAACACCACAATTGAATATTAGCCAGACCATAGGGTTTCTGGTATATCCTAACCGGGTACCAAAATAGAAAAAAAATCCAAATAAATTATGAAAAATGGGTCCAAGGACAATACCTCGACAAATCATTGAAGCAACATGATGAAATAGAAAGAAATTTCAATGAACATGGAAGATATGGGAAAAGGGGTTGTGCGCCATTGAGACTCGTTTGAGGGTCCAAGAGTGCGTGCTGCAGGTCGCGATCGAGAGGAGGTCACAGTTGTGGGAGCTCCGGCCATGGAGGCGCTGAAGGGGAGCCTGGCCGTAGAGAATGCCATGCCAAGAGGAGGTTAGAGGGGGGCACGACACTGCAAGGAGGGGGTAACGGGGGAGGGGAGTGAAACTGCCAAAGATGGGGGGGGGAGAGGTTATCATGAGAGGGATAAAAAACGGGAGAAATTAAATAAAAAAAGAAAATGAGAATGGGGTATGAGAGAGAGTGGGGGAAAGGGAGGGAATTAAAAAAATAAAACAAAGAGAGGGGAGGCATGGAAAGGGAGAGGGGTGAGGGGAGTGGAGAGAAAATGTAAAAACAAAGAATGGGGATGGGGGGTACGCCAGGTGCATGGGTAGATTTAGGATTTCAATTTTTTTGAATCTTCATATCTTAATAATAATAATAATAATAATAATAATAATAATAATAATAATACACATTTAAATAATAATAATGATAATAATAATAAAAAAAATTTAATGAAAATATTTGTTATAATATTAATACTTATATATTCACAAAAATATCATTAATTTTCGTAATGATAATAATAATAAAAAACTAATATTAAAAAAATTACTATAATGATAATAATAATAAAAAAATGAAATTAATAATAATTATAGTCATAATTTTTTTCATTTTCATTTAAATAATAAAAATATTAATAACAACTAAATAATTATTTTTACGACAATTTCATTGATAATATTATTATCAATGTTTAATAATGAAAATATTTTTATCTACATAATAATAATATTATTATAACAATTTAAAATTTTAACTTATTTTATTTTCATCAAAATTTATATTTATTTTGAACATTACACACTTGTACAAAGACTTGGGATGATCGTGTGGTCACCGCCAACCACGCGATATCTGCGCACTGGTTTAAAACCCACCAAAACTAATAAACGATAAAAATTTTAGATTGGCTCTCAACTTGCGCCATGAAAAAGCTACCTGAAGTCAAGAAATAATAAAATAAAATTATATTAAAAATGGTCGGGGTGTGACAGTGGGGGGCTATCCGGGTGGGGTAGGTTTTCCAGGGGGTAGGGGGCTGCAAGGGGGTAAGAGGGATATAGGGGTGTGGGGGAGGTGGTATGGGCTTCCCCGATGAGGGGTGTGGGCTGCCCCGGGGGGTCAGGGTGTGGTGTCTAGGGAGTGGGTGGGCTATCTAGGTCGGGGGGGCTATCCAGGTGGGGGAGATGTTCAGGTGGGGTGCTGTCCAGGTGGGGGGTGAACTGCAAGGTAGGGGTGTCGGCTGTCCAGGTGTGGGGGGGCTATAGGGGAGGGGTGTGGGCTGTTCAGTGTGGGGGTGGTGGGGTATCATGGGGGGCTATCCAGGTGGGGGAGGAGGAGGCTAAAGAAGGGGAGGAGGGCAAGGAGGAGGGTGAGGCGGATGAGGATGGCGATAAAGAGGCTGAGGCTGAGTATGAGGGCGAGGAGGAGGGGAGGGACGATTATGGGGATGATGATGAGGATGAGGTTGAGGGTGATGATGATGGTGATGATAGTGATGGTGATGAGGGATATATTGATCCATTACATATTTTACTGATATTACTGACCTTTGATGTTTATTGATTTGTTATGCCTGAATATTTGTGTGATTATGTTGGTCACATTGTCTTTATGTTTTACCTATATTAATGAAATTTTAATTTTTTAGTGGAATTTAGAAAATAGATGTTATGAATATATTGAAATTATTTTTTTAACCTTGAAAGAATTTGATTAGAAATTATGAAAATATTATCCCATGTGTCTAGGATAGCATCGTAGACAGCCCCCCTCCTCCTCCCTGGACCTTGAGCAGACCCCCACCCTCCTCCCTGGAACCCAGACAGCCCTCCGGACGGCCCCCCAAATAGTCCCCTAGACAGACCCCCCTCCCCTGCCCTCCTCCCTGGACCCTGAACAGCCCCACACCCTCCTCCCTTGTCCCATGAAATCCCCACCTTCTCCCTGGACCCCAGACAGCCCCCCCCCCCCCACCCTCCTCCCTGGTCCCCGGATAGCCCCCTGGAGAGCCCCCATGATAGGCCCCCACCCTCCTCCCTGGACCCCGAACAGCCCCCCGGACAGCCCCCACCCTCCTCCTTTGACCCCGCATAACCCCCCTCCTTCGTGGACCATGGAAATCCCCCCACCCTCCTCCCTGAACCCCAAACCCCCCCCCCACCCCCCGATAGCCCCCCACCCTCCTCCCTAGACCCCGGACAGCTCCCACCCTCCTCCCTAGACCTCGGACAGCCCCCACACTACTTCCTGGACCCCGGATAGCCCCTGAACGACCTCCCTAGACCCTAGATAGCCCCCCCCCCCCCCCACACACACCTCTCCCTAGACCCTGGACACCCCCAGACAGCCCCCCGCATAGCCCCCTGGACACCCCCCGGACAGCCCCCCGACCCGACATCCAAACATTGGGCAAGTGGCGCTTCTGCATATATAAAACATCAAAAAAAATTCCAGAAAGGCTAAGGACCCAATACCTTGATTCTGGAGACAATCACACACTTTATTCGTCGTCTTGGACCCCAATCTAAGCTCTCTTTAAAATAGAGACCCATTTATGTAAAAATAACTGGAATACAGAAAACTGACCAAGCGTATTTGGATAGTATTGATACTTTAGCACAAGGATCCATGGGACATTTGTGACATGTATGATTCAACCCCGCCTCAATACGAGGCATGGGGTGGCTGATACCACTCAATGTGTATCACATTTATTTTTAATTGGGAAACATTTTAAGTAAACACAAAAACATTCATATGGAAATCTGACCAAACGCATTTAGATTCTACTGATAATTTTGTAAAATTATCCATGTGTCATTTTTGATGTTTAAGAGTCAACCTCGCCTCAATCTGAGGCATGGTGTGGCCAGTACCACTCAAACTGTCGCACTTTTATTTGAAATGGATAGGATTTTAAGTAAAAACAACAGCTTGCATACGGAAAACTGACCAAATGCATTCGTATTCTGTTGATACTTTAGGAAAATGATACATGGGTCATCTATGATGTGTATGAGTCAACCCTCCACAATATGAGGCATAGTGTAGCCGGTACCACTCAAACTGTCTCACATTTATTTGAAATGGAAATTATTTTAAGTGAAAAGAACAACTTGCATATGGAAAATAGACGAAACGCTTTTTGATTGTATTGGTACTTCAGGAAAATGATCCATGGGTCATTTTTGATGTGTTTGAGTCATCCTCGCCTCAATATGAGGCACGGTGTGGCCGGTATCACTAAAAGTGTCTGTCTTTTTTTTTAAATGGTCACTCTTTTAATTAAAAAAAAAACATACAGAAAACCAATCAAAATTTTTCTGATTATGTTGATACATTATCACAAGGATCCATGGGTAATTTTTGACGTGTATGAGTCAACCCCAACTCAATCTGAGGCACGGTGTTGCAGGTACCACTCAAAGTGTCACACCTTTATTTGAAATGGACAACATTTTAAGTGAAAACAATAAATGGTATACATAAAACCTACCAAATACATTCAGATTGGGTTGATACTTTATCAAAACGATCCATGGGTCATATTTGATGTGTACGACTCAACCCCACCTCAATCTGAGGAACGATGTTTCCATTCTCACTCGAAGTGTCTTTCATTTGTTTAAAATGGACACCCTTTTAAGTAAAAAAAATTGGCATACAGAAAACTAACCAATCATAATCAGATTGTGTTGATACTTCAAAACAAGGATCCATGGTTCATTTTTGATTGGTACGAGTCATCTCGGCCTCAATTTGAGGCATATTGTGGCTGGTACAACTCAAAGTGTCTCACTTTTATTTGAATAGGACAACATTTTAAGTGAAAACAATAACTGGCTAACGGAAAACCAACGAAACACTTATAGATTCTATTGGTACTTTTAGGAAAAAGATACTTGGGCCATTTGTGATGTGTAAGAATCAACCCAGCCTAAATCTGAGGCACAGTGTGGTCAGTACCACTCAAACTGTCTCACTTTTATTTGAAATATACAGGGTGTTAAGTGAAAACAGAAACTTGCATACAAAAAACCAAAAAAAAAAATTGGATTCTTTTGATACTTTAGGAAAAAGATCCATGGGTCATTTTTGACATGTAAGAGTCAACGTCTCCTCAATCTGAGGCATGGTGTGGCCGGTACCACTCATATTGTCTCACTTTTATTTGAAGTGGATAGGGTTTTCAGGGAAGACAACAACTTGCATACGGAGAACTGACCAATCACATTCGGATTCTACTGATACTTTAGGACAATGATCCATGGGTCATTTTTGACATGTACAAGTCAACCCCCCCCCCATGAATTTGAGGCACGGTGTGGCTGGTACCACTCAAACTGTCACATTGTAATTTGAAATGGACAGAATTTTATGTGTAAACAAAAACATGCACATCGAAAAGTGAAAAATGGATTTTTGATTGTATTAATACTTCAGGAAAACAGTCCATGGGTAATTCTTGACGTGTATGAGTCAAACATTCCTCAATCTGAGGCATGGTCTAGCCGGTATCACTCAAAGTGACTCTCTTTTGTTTAAAATGGACACTCTTTTATGTAAAAACAACATACATTTGGAAAACCGACCAAATATATTCTGATTGTGAAGATACATTAGCACAAGTATCCATGGGTCATTTGTGACATGTGCGAGTCAACCCCATCTCAATCTGAGGCACGGTATGGCCGGTACCGCTCAATGTGTCTCACTATTATTTGAAATGGTCAACATTTTACGTGAAAACAACAATTGGTATATGGAAACCCGACCAAATGCATTCATATTATGTTGATACTTTATAACAACGATCCATGGGTCATTTGTGACATGTACGAGTCCACACGACCTCAATTCGAGGAATGGTGTGTATGGTACCACTCAAATTGTATCACTTTTATTTGAAATGGACTGGATTTTCAGTGAAAACCACAACTTTCATACGGAAAACCGAACAAACGTATTCAGATTGTGTTGATACTTTAGCACAAGGATCCATTTTCCAGCCTCACACAATCCTATTCTAATGTGAGGATCTCCTACCCCTATTCTAAAACATATGACATTTAATACACCAATCCCATCCTCAAACAGTGGGTTCTATGACCAAACCAAAGTCCCTTTGGGAACCCAATACCAAAGACAAAATTGAATATTCATACCCACTACCCAAAATGGGGATTCATCTCACATCACACCCAAGAGACCAAATAAACATTAGCCACATAAACCCTTATTCAAATTGAAATGTCTATGAAAAACATGTAGGCTATTCTAGTAACCCATATAATATGTCGAGATTGGACAATGTTTTCTACTAACACATCAAGAACAATTTATACATGGATACATAGTCATTAGAGGAATATAAACATCCCATGAGCTTCTTATATCTCATCCAAGGTCGAATCACATGACCACTACCATTTTCTATCTTATGGGTATCATGATCCTTGTCCACTCTACCTATGTTTTTCTATTGGATTTAAGATAGTCAACCCAAGACCATGATGAAACGTCCCATGTGCTTCCTATAACATGTTGGATTTTTCTATTGTGTTTATTTGTGTTGTTGTTTGAGTGAGGAGTGAATTCTAAATTTTGAATAGTGTTATGGGTGTTATTTCTTTTCAATTCTAAATTTCTGAATTCTATATGTATTGGATTCTGTCGGTATAGGTAATGAATTCTAAATATTGAATACTATTATGTGTATTGGATTCTAGATGTATTGGATTTTAATTTTTTACTCTTGTTATGGGTGTTATTGAATTTCAATTCTGGATGTATTGGATTGTGGATGTATTGGATTATGGACTTTTCTCCTATATTGTGGTTTGAGTGGGGAATGAAAATTAAATTTCAAAATTTCGGAATTTTGGATGAATTTAAAACATTACATGTAGCCTTTTGGATTCTGGGTGTATGTGTTCTTGCATGTCATGAATAATTGTAGGTTGAAGAAGGCGCCTATAGGTTGGAGGTGGTTGTTGGGTGCTTCTATGGAGCTATAGAATATGTTTACCAATGGTTTTCAAAATCGTTGGTATAGCCATTTAATGAATATTATACCAACAGTTTTGTTATAACCATTGGTATAAACATCTACCAACAGTTTTAAAAACCATTGGTATATCCTTTGGATGTATATTGTACACTATATACCAATGATTCTAAACCTTTGTTATAAGGGTAACATATACCAACAGTTTGTGAAACCGTTGGTATATCTCTTACTTTAACATATATACCAATGGTTTACATAGAACTTCTTGTATAAGGCTATACCAATGGCTTACATGGCCATGGTCTGGGAAACCATTGGTATATAATATACCAATAGTTTCCCAGCCTTTACCAATAGTTCCGAACTGTTGGTAAAGGGTAAGATTCCAGTAGTTCTTTCTAGAGATTCGTCACTTGGTGACGCAGTTAAAACACTCCACCCCGAGCTCCTTATAAATAAGAAAGGGGGAGGGTGACTAACACATGAGGAATTAATGGGGTTGGTTTAATTAAAGAACATCCTAATTTCCACAGTGTTGTTACAAGAATAAAGGGGATTCAAGACATTTAATGGATTGATGTGTCGTTGGTCCCGCCACCTCCTCTCATCCACTAGAGAAAATTTAATGAAAATAAAATAAAAATTTCAATCTTATTTTATATTTTTTAAAAACCGAAAAACTGAATTTTTCACCCGACCTACTACAGATGAAGTGAAGCCTCCCTTAAACGAATACCAGTGTTGCAGATTCAACGGTGCACTAAGATTTCTAATCCGAGCCCCAGTTCAAAATTTACAAAACACCATCCATGGGTTTACAGAACATACCTCTAACAAAATTCAATAAATTATTTGCATTCACCCTCAACCCGCGCTAGTCATGGTTATGCTCTTCCAAAGGAAAACACATCCCAATGAACTCAATATTACTCTTGGATTTTCAATCCTTGTTACCATTTAGATGTTATGGATTTTATCAATAAAATAATTCTTACTTAATTATTTTATTTATAGCCAAAAACTATCATTCAATGTTGGCTCATTCTAGAGAATTTTTGTATCTTCCTAAAGAAATAATTACCTCACGAGTTCAACAGTGGTATTAGATTTTTAATCTGAGTCACCATTCGTGAGTTATAAGCATTTGAAAAAATAAACCATCTTCATTTAATTATTTTATTTATAGTGATTAAATTTTTGGGTTTTTCTCATCAGAGGCATGTGCCAACTAAAATTATGTCGCGGGAAGGGTAAACCTTCTATCTTGAACGCAACAGTGCCCACATATTTCTGATCTAGGCACCAGTTTAATAGTTATTCTACTTTTTCAAGATAACCACTCACACAAGTTATCTTCAATCTTAACATTTTTCTACAAATCATTTTGGGCACTATGGGCCTCATAATCACACACCGTATGATTTCACAGTCTTGAATTAATTCTATATAATTAAAAAAAATATACGGAAATTTTGGGACATTAAAAAATCATAGATTATCCCTGAAAGTTATTCAAAATATTCATCATCATATCCTGGGGAAATAAAAAATTATTTGAGTGAGATTAAATGTTCAGTGAGGTTATGTAATATAGTATAAGTTATCATAAATGTAAATATTCGTCATAGTGAATAACAAAAAACACATTCCATAAAAACAAACTAGATCATAATATGGTAGGAATTAAAGCTGAGTAAAAAAAATCCATATAACTGTTCAGAAGAGAATGAAAATTATACACAGATTTTCTACTGGTAAAATATCACATGTATTATAAGTTACTAATATAATATGTAGGGAATTCATAATTCTGTATATTTGAAACATATCATCAATGCCTCATCTAGGACCTCTAAAAATACTAGAGTAAGTCCTCGGCCAAAACACAATTCAATTGTGTCTCATGAGACCAACCCATACATAAATTAAATTTTGAGGGGGCCACCTTTACTCTCTGGGTCCAATTAATTCTTCAAATGAATGGGGATAAACATTAACAACAGGAAAATGTAGAATCTAAATAAAATTCCCAAATCAGTAATCATAGTCACATAAAAAAATCTAAGTAGCATGTTGAATTGTATCATGATAGCACAAACACAGTTAAACTAGTCATAATCAACTTAATAAAATATGTTATATGAAAATAATAAGATATCAATCTCAATAAATGAAATATTTCAATAGATATATTAAAATAGATGAAAATAATCTGATAAATTCATCATGGAATTCGTGAGATAAATACCCCTATTACTTTGCAATGAAGCGTTATTTTGGAAATATAATTTTTATTCATAAATAATGTTTGTAAAAAACCATTAATAAAAAAATATATTTTGTCATGAAAAAATTATTTATTGTAAAAAAAATAATGGTCTCTTAAAACATACTGTGGATGGTACTAGAATATGGGTATGAAATTAACATGTTCTCTGCAATTGGGCTTACATATTGGGATAATTGAAAAGGGATCCTTACAAAACATGTATTTCTTATAAAATAAAGATGATTTGATCTAGAAACATGATTTTGGAATGTATAAACAGAATTTATAAGAAGTATATATAAAAATAATAATTATTTACCATGGTTTCTATAGGAATAAAGCATAACTCGAATGAAAATGGTCGTGTGGGAGAAAAACTCTTACGTTTTGTCCAAATGTGTGCCCCACATGATAAGAAAATCCTAGATAATAATATTAAATCAATTAATTAATTAATAAAAAACCTTCTATACATGTATTTTATTTTTTATAATTTTATTAAGTTCAATTATGACCTTTTTTATGAGTTATAATGTAAAATTTTACTGGTTAGGAGTATTTGTTTCCTTGGTTTTCATGATCGGAATACATGTATATAAGTATGGATGTCCAAGTAAAATTGGTATAATTCTCCAAAATATAATTTATATCTTATCAATGAACATACATAATTTTAAATGGTTATATTTATAATTTTTTTATAGTAAGAGGATGAATCATGATATAAGACATATAATGATAATCATTTTCACTCTTATAGTGGCTATTGATCATAACGAATTCATTTTGTTTTATCGTTTAGTAGTATGTAAATATGTTACATATAAAAAATAATAATGAGTTTAATGCATAATTTATAGATATTTTTAACCATAAAAATGGTTTCAATTTCATTCATGAAGTATATATTAAGGAATAAAAAGCTGATATCTATGAAGGTTGTAAGTAAACACCTCTCAAATGAATGTTTTATATTTAAAATAAAAGAGAGAAAAAAATGAAGTTGGAGTAAGGATATTATATTAAAATGATATTATTCCATTATATATATGATATTGTGCTTATCATTCTCACTTTTATATAGGATGTGAGGATATAATAATAAAAGAAAAGAACATGAAAAGAACCAAAATGGAAAAGGAATAAAATGTTACCTCCTAATTACTATTCCCTAATATCCTCTTTAAGGTGATGATTTTTTGTATTCTTTTTGGACCTAGAGCTCATGGATGTGGGGTGGGGGGTGGATTCTGAGTTGTTTGGGTAGAAATTTGACATGCTTCAAGGCTTAGAGTCATGAGAAGAACTGGTAGTCATGGGTTATTTCTCATAATTATTTTTATTATTTTATTATTTTTCCCAAGATAAGAAATATTGTTGATTCTGGGGACTAAAACCATAATAAGTTCATATGAATTTGAAAAAAGGGTTCTTACATCATCTAAAAGTAACCTATGGCTCAATAAATAATGTATTTATCATTTATAAAAAATTATCGTATTTTATTATTCACAAAAAATTCAAATATTTTGGACAAATCACAAAAATTACCTTAACCATTTTTCGACATGTGATGTTAAAAATGATTTCATTTTATGAAAATAATTTTATATCCATTTATCTTAATTTAATTTTAATATCCTTTGGCTCCCATGTCACCTCTTCAATGTTATGATTTTTCAAAAGAAAATTTACCATTCTATTCTTCTAATTCCTCAACACATGTTCTATAGTGTCCAAATTCTAGATTGGTTCTTCATTTCAAGATAAGTTATTTTCCAATTCTATTCCTTCATAAGTGAGTACCGGTGTTGGGTTTAAAGTGTACATCCATAACAAAGATATGTCGAACACATGTTGTATCTTAAAAAGGATAGGCCACATTTCCATGTGATAAGCCACAACTTATATTTCTCTCTATAATTTCAAAAGGACCAATGTACATAGGTCTTAGTTTCCCTTTCTTCCCAAATCCTATAACACCCATCCTTGGAGACACTATCAATAAAACATGATCTCACACATTGAATTCCAAATCCTTCCTTTGATTATCGGTGTAGCTCTTTTTCTTCCATTTTTCTACTTTGATATGGTTTTGAATAGTCATTACCTTCATTGTTGTTTCCTCCACAAGCACTCGGACTACATGATTCTTTTCACCTACTTCATCCCAAAAAGTTGGTGTATGAAATCTCTTTCCATACAATGCTTCATATGATGCCATTTGAATACTTGAATTAAATCTATTATTGTTGGAAACCTCTATCAAAGTAATATACTGATCCCACACACCACGAAGGTCATGGGATCGTGATCTCAACATGTATTCTAATGTTTGAATGGTCCTTTCACACATCCAATTAGTTAGAGGGTTATAATCAGTACTCATGCAAAGCTCAGTATCCAAATCATTCTGAATACCATTCTATATTTTTTAGGTAAATCAGGGATCACAACTATACACAATATAAATAGGTTATCCCTAATGTCTTAAAAATTCATTAATATAGAGTCCTTCTTGGATCTCTAGTGCAAAATCCTCCCTTATATCGAGGAAATGTAAAAATTTGGCAAGACGGTCAACAATCGCCCATATTGAATTATTCTTTCTTAGAGTATTCGGTTATCTAGTAACCAAATCCAAAATTATTTCATCCTATTTTAATGTAGAAATAGGAATGGGTTTCATGAAACCACATTTATGTTGTCTTTTAGCCTTGACCTATTGATAGACTAAATATATTCATATATAATTATCATTTTCCCACTTATTTTTATCCCACATGAAATATTCCATCAAATATCTATACATTTTAATTATATCAAGGTGTATAGAGAAACTAAAACTATGGGAATCATCCAATAACTCCATTTTGATATCATGTATAGAGGGAACACATATCCTCCTCCAAAATTTCAAAATTACATCCTCACACACTAATTTTGGAAATATCTCATCACTCGCATTTGTAATTTTCTTTTGATGGTTCTAATAATCACACTAAGAACAATAAATTATTTCCAATATTGATGGTTGGGAAACTAGTTGAAAAGGTATAATTTTTCACCGTCCATGATAGTTCTCATATCCATATTTAATAGATCCATGTACAAAAGATCATTATTAGTCCTTATTTTGTACAGAACTATGTGATCCTTCCTGCTCCATTCATTTATTACCTTATTTTCCTTATCTATTTGGTAGTGTATTTAACAATCATAATACATGAGTAGCTCGATCCATCTCATTCTCATCATGTCGAGTTCATTCTGTGGGAAGTTATATTTCAAGCTTTTTTGATCGGTATATACCTCAAATAATTCTCTATACGGATAGTTTCTCTATTTCTTCAGAGAAAGGATTACATTTTATAACTCATGAATGTGATTTATATATTACTTCTCATGAATTTTTAAATTAAATGATTCATAGGAACTAACTCTATTATTTTAAAAAAGTACAAAACCAAGTCCTTTATTTGATACATCATTATAAATCACAAAACCACCAGTTTACTACGGTAGAGTCAATATTAGAGAATTGAATAATATCCCCTTAAAAATTTTAAAATATTATTCACATTATATTGTCCATATGAACATAAAATGTTTATGATTAATCTAGGTTAACGGGTTACCTAACCTAGTGATCTTCTAAATGAAGAGATGATAATAACCAACTAGACCAATAAAACTATGGATCCAGGTTATGTGAATTTGTGAAGGAAATACCTTAACATCCTTTCTCTTCATAAGATCAACTGAGATTCAATCCTTAGAGGAAATATGGATAATAATAAAAACTGATTGAATCCAAATTTCCCACCTTCAAAATATCTCATATAATTCATTAATTCTAAGATTCCTCATAACAATCCGAAATGTATTCTCATAGTCTTTATATCTTTTTATGTATACAATGATATCATCAAGAAATACCACAAAAATGATATCAATATATTCTGTGAAAACACTTTTCATTATATCCAGGAAAATAGAGGGTGCATTATTCAGTCTAAGTGGAATTAATGTAAACTCACAATGTCCAATCCTGGTTTGAAATGTTGTCTATGGAATATTTTCCTTTCTCACTTACTATTGATCATAACCAAATCCAAGGTAAATATTTTAAAAGTATTTGTCCCCATGATTTTGAAAAAATAAATCACCAATGTGATTTATGGGATAGATGTTCATTATTATAATTACATTTATTTCTCAATAACTAATTTACAACCTCATGGGTCCGACATTCTTGTTGAAAATTAGTGAAGGGGTCCCCAGGGAGAAACAAAAGTGATAATAAATCTTTATCACTCAATTACTATGGTTTATTCATTAGTTATACAAATTATATAGGGTACATTCTATAAGGATTCATTGATATAAGAATTGAATGTGGAACTTAATCAAAAGAGAACTCAACTTTCTACTCTAGTGGATGTCTAGGTAATTCCTCTAGAAATACATCTATGTATTCTTATACAATAAGTACATCTTCAATTTAAATATTTGATTTCCTTACCCATAGAAGATGTTTTATCATACTCCCCCTGAATTTCATTTAGTATAGATATTTAGGGTGGATCTAGATGGGAATTATATGGTTGTGTTTCTGCACTAAATATATGGGATTCTATACCTTCCACACAAATCATAATTTCCTTCTTCCTACAATAGATATTGACATAATATTTTGAAATCTAGTCCGTAATTATGATTATTTCAAAGTAGACCACAGGTATGATGATAAAATTATCATATAAAAAACATTTATATTCCAAAATCTGGGCTTCTTGAAACATATTTTTTTCAATGGGACTTCCCTTAGGGGTTTTGACAATCAACTACCTTATTATGAATAATTTGAAATATAAATTTTTTACAGATAACTTGGTCGATAAAAAGGAATGCGATGATCCAGAATAAAATAATTATTAATTATAATTTAAGAAGATGATTAATGTGCATGTAACCATGTCACTAGGAACTTCAACCTCAGTTTTTGTGATTGCATTATCTTGTATTTTATCCCATCGAATTCTTTGGGGATACATTCCTTGAAACATAGAAAAATCATTTGATAAATGTCCCATATACTTATAATTATAACATTTAGCATTGGTACCTTCATTCGTTCCCTTGTAATCATGGGATTTGTGGCCTTTTCCTCCACACTTATAACAAATTCCTTTTCTTTTTAAGCAGGCATCAAGGTGTTTCCTTCCCAAATTATAACTTATTGTAAAGATCCAATTTTTATTCTTCCTTTTATTTATTATTTTATATTCCACCATATTCTTCTATTTCATTCCCATAATGTAATAATACATAACGAATTGTTTCCTCTATCATGATATAACTCGAGACTATATCTTTGTATGATGAGAATGCTCGGGAAACTAGTGCCCATCATAGGAATGGTTTTAAACCATCAACAAATTGATCAATATTGTTATTTTGATTATGTTTTTAGTCCATGAAATTCCTTTGAAACCTTGTAAATTTGGATTCATTTTTATCACAAATCTCATCCTCTATTTTCATTATATATTTCTATTTCATTTCCACATCTTCACATTTTACACGAGAAAAATATTTTTTTGGAAAATTTCCTTAAAATCTCTCCATTAGTTATTTCTAATTTCTTCATCCCCTTTTTGAATTGAATTAGTGACCACTTTTCATATTCATCTCCCGATAGAGGATAAACTTCCATGAAAATATTCTCTCCTTCATTAAATCCCAAAGAGAGAAATATATTCCCTAAGGTGGATATCCACTACTCTGGTATAAATGGGTTTGTAGACCCATTTAATGAGGATGTTGTCGTCACATAAAGAGGTAAACCATTTCTCTTCCACATTGTGGTTCCAGATACTCTATACAGGTAATGTTACTATTCATAGCTTGGTTTAGTTTTCCCAGTATAGTTATAACTTTCTCAGCATCAGTCATAACTCTAATACCAATATCATTATCTTCCATATGAATACAATACCTATAAGGGATAAGTGAGTTGATATGGTTTCCATTCCTTCAACTAAGAACCATTTCTAAATAATGGATTAACCTAAATTAGACTATGAATCGTAATGAATACTGTCAAACTATAAAAATAGATAACATTAATTGAAATAACATGCATAGATAATCTTATAATCATAAAAATGATCTCTTAGGGGATATATTTACTTTTTAATCATTCATAATGTTTTGTAAATAAAACGTATCTTATTGAAAGCATTTTCCTGGGATGTTTCAAACCAGGGGAGCATTAAGACGCATTTTCATGTACCCGGATACCCAGAGTCTAGCCTGGGACACCTTGTCATTATTGTTACCCCTAGATACATCTATATCAGAACCATGTCCATTTAACTATCAATAAAGAGATGTATTTCATAGAAAATCTGCATAATCACGACCACACTAAAATTTTTGTATAGTCTTCCATTATTATACTCAATTTCTATCATTGGGATATTCTTCTTATTATTTGTTTTCTAAATCATTATTTCATGGTTTCTACTAAATATTCTATGATACTAATTGTAAAGACCCTCACCCTCGTAACCCAAAGTTAGTACCCTACTTTATTACTAATATACGCTTATAGGGAATCCCATCTTAATGACATATCTATTTAGTATTTTTGGAATCCATATTATATACAAGAACATTACATTATAACATGAATGAAAATACACTATAGTAAATCCCTTGGAAACATCCATATCTCCTATATTTTCGATGAAAGTCATTCATAATATTCATCGTCGCATCTTGGGGAATAATAAAAAATTACAAAGGAGTGAGCTCAAATGATCAGTTAGGGTTTGTAATATAGAGAAAGTTATCATATACATAATCCTTAGTCATGATGAATGCCCAAAAATAGATGTCTTTAAAAAAAAACTTTATCATAGTATGGAAGGAATTAAAGATGAATAAATATATCTATATGACTGATCATCAGTGAATGATGCTCAATCATAGATATTCTACTTGTCAAATATCCCATTTTTATCTATTTCTCAAATAATAAAGAGGAATTTCATAATGTTAGACAACTAAAACATATTTTGAAGGCCTCATCCAAGATGTATAAAAATTATAGTGTAAGGCCTCACTTAAACCCCAACTTAGTTTTGTCTTATGAGACCTACTAATGCTTTAAGGTGCTATAGTAGGCCCCGACCATCACATTTGATGTCCAATTAATTCCTCGTATGAATGGTTGTAAACATAAAAAACATGAACAAATGAAATGTAAATAACTTTCCCTAATATGTAATCATTATCACTAAGCAATCAAAGTAGCATGGTGAAAGGTATCAAGATAGCACATCCAAAGTCAAACCAGTCATAAACCATTTAATAACATATAATAGATGAAAATTTTAAGATTTAATTCTCAATAAAGAATAAAATTCAATAGATGATTTGAAATAGATGAAAATAATTTTATAAAATTATTAAGGAATTCTTGTGAGAAATAACCCTTTTACTTTTCAAAGAATGGATCTTTTAGGAAAATAAATTTCATTTTTCATAATTGTTTTTTAGGGAAATTGATGAAAAAATAATTTTTTTCGTGAAATAATTAGTGATTTTTGAAAAATAATATTGTCTTAAAATAGATTATGGATTCTACATGAAAATGTGTTTGAAATCAAGATGTTCTATTTAATCGGGACTTGTGTATCAAGATAAATTGAAAAGTGAAACTTGTAAAACATGTATTTATTATAACTGAATATTGAATCAATACTAAAACATGATTTTGGAATGTATACAAAGAATTTAGAATAATTATATAAAACTAATGAAGAATCACATTGGTGTATCGAAGAATAAATCCTAACCTAAATGGAAAAAAGGTTTTCGGGAGAAAATACATACCTTATGTCTGAATGTGTTCTTCACATGATCATAACATCCTAGATTATTAAATTTAATCCATTAACTAATTAATTCATAATTTTATATAGATTTATTTGATTAATTATAACATTATTAACTCAATTTATGGCATTTTTATGAGGTATAAGATAGAATTTCATTGTTAGAGATCGTTCATTTCCTCAGTCTTCACGATTAGTATACTAGTATATCAGTATGTAAGTTAAATTGGAATTAGTATAATTCTCCAAAATTGAATTTATATGATATTAATTAACATATATAAATTTAAATGGTTATATATATCATTTGGTTATATGTTCTGATTATTAATCATTAGATAAGACATTTGGTAATAATCATTTTCATTTTTAAGGTGGGTATTGATCATAATGAACTCATTTCATTTTATAGTTTTACATTATATTTATATGATACTTATAGAAAATAATAAATAATTCAATAAATATATTATATTATGGTTTAAGAAAAAAAATGGATGCATTACTAGCCTTCAAGAATAAATTTATGAACGAAAATTATTTGTCAATTGTTTTCTAAAATAGAACCACTCAGACGATGGTTTCGTTTTTAAAATAAAAGAGAGAGATAGATAAAGGAGTATAAGTATTGATAATATATTAAAATTATAACATTCCATTATATAGATGATATTGAATTTATCATTCTCATTTGGATAGAGGATGTTAGGTGGGAAAAATGAAATAAAAGAACATGAAAAAAATAAAGAGGAAGGGGATTTTACCTCTTGAATACTCATCCTTGAGAACCTATTTAAGGGATAGTTTTTTGTATTATTTTATTATCAAGGGATCATGGTCTTGGGTGAGAGGCTTTTGGAGCGTATTGGCCCCAAATTTGATAATATTCAAGGCATATATGTGTATGGAGAAGTGGTGGTAAGGGGTGGTATTTATAGTGGATGAGAGGGGTCATTTTTCATTATTTTATTCATTATATTATTATTATTTTAAAGATAATAAATTTTTTTCATTCATATGACTAAATACAGAAATAAGTGCATGTTAGATTGAAACAAGGGTAATTAAATTTTTCCAACATCACATATGACTCAATACATCATGTAGTTATCATTTATCATAAATTTTCATATTTTTCTATTCAGCAAAATCTCAAGTATTTTAGAAAAATCACAAGAAAACACCCTATCCAATTTTCAAAAAGTAGAATTAAAAAATCAATAACGTTTTATGAAAACATATTTCTAAATATTATAAATTTAATTTTTATTTAAAAGCATCTTTTACTTGAAAATTATTGATTTTAAATCTATAACTGATTATATAACACTTACTAAAATTATCTATGGTCTCATAAAACTATATTAAATTCTTAAGAAAAAATTTTTAACTTATGAATACATTTTATATGAATATATTTTCTTTAAATTCATTTTTATTTTCTATAAAATTGTAATTAAATATTTTTGACTCCAAAAAATACAAACAATTAATTTAACAATTTAAAAAAATAATTTACTTAAACTATTATATAATTACATGATACATTCATTTATAAGGTGCCTAAATTTTATTTAATACATTCTTGGGTGATGTTACAACTCATTATTTAGATTTACTATTCATAAAGGTCACATTATTATTCCTTAGGTCAAGTTACTATTTCATTAGTATAGGTTCCCCATCTTCTTGAAATTCCTATTAAATCATTCATTCTTCATTAATAATGTTTTTATTAATTTCTATTTGTGATTTTATATGATATATACTACATTAAAATAATAAGGCAAATTTTAATGCCATAGTTCAAGTTTGTTACAACTCTCATCACAAAAAAACACAAAAGTGATGTCATTGACTATGAACTTATAATCATCCTTAAACTCATATACGCATGATGGTATCTGTTACTCATAATTTAATCTTACATTGAGATATATTTTCTTCCAAAAGGTAATTCTCCCTCTATCCTATATATAACTTCTTATCTTTTAAAAATTAATTTCTATAGGATTATTGTGATCAACCTTCTTCCGATGGAATATCAAATGTGATTTTTTTTTTTGAAAATTCATATAGAGGAATAAAATAAAATGAAATTAACTTAAGTATGAACATTATTATTTGTATGGGTCTAAATCCCACAAAATCAAAAATAAAATTCTCAATTAAGGGGTGTAGGATTTGTGTACCCTAATTTTCCTGATTCCCTTCAATCGTTGTCATTGAGTAGTCTTTCCCTTTTCACATTATATTAATTTTTTTTTCTTTTTATCCTCATTAGACATTAGATTAAGGAATTTATTTGTATGATTCCCATTTTAAATTTATTTGAATCACTGGAGTGTGGTTAGTGAATTATGTGAGTATTTCTCAATATTAAAACAGTAACTAACTTCTTCATATCACTTCACCATTCAATTTCCCAATGAATTTACCGTCCATAATTACAAAAATTACTAGTAACCATCACAAAATTTACTCCATGTTTTTCTAAAACAGTGATCATTTTGGAAATATCATCTTCTTTATATTATTTTCATATTTTCATTTGAGTTCTATTTATTAATCTTATCAAAACCCTGAAATTGATACATAACAGCATCCATCATTTATAACAGGATAGCACATCAGATGTTCTCTTTGTATTTACTAATGTCTCTTATAGAAAAGGCCTTTTGAAGACAATGTTTTAGATAAACAGTGAATCAATAAAATTTTCCATAAAATATTAATATTAAACAAAAATCAGTCATTGCAAGTCTTCTAGAATTATCTCCATTACTACAAATAGATTTATCATCATTTTTTATATGTTAATGGAATTCCATATCCACCATTTTTTATAGATTATGCGGGATTTACATACTATTAAATATCCCCTATAATCAATTCATATTCCATTTATTCATTTTCCTCATTCTCTTTCATATTCATAAAAAGTGTGAAACACTTATTTACTTCACCTACCCAACAATAAACAACCAAAATAATTTTTCATACACTGATCACTAGAGAAGGGGGATATATTTTTAGTGGTTCTAATCCATTTTACAATAACTAATAGATCATTTGATCCATGAAAATAATTTAGTCATTTATTCATAAAGGACTCAAAAGAATTTTATTTCATGTTCTTATTATTTTGAAGTTAAACATGATTCATAGCATGTGAATGTTTATTGATCATATCAATAAAACTTTTCATTGCATCTCACATAATTTTTTTTCATCCGGAGGACAATAATTTCATTATCTATTTCATTCCTTCTTAATTTGGATCCCTTGGGTTCCATCCATTGAATAAAAACAAAATTATTATTTGAGAGAGTTTTATCATAGTGAAAACCACATAATCAAGAAAAAATCACTTTATGGGTGTCTAAATCATGAAACCATTTTCAGTATATGTCACTCTAAGTCTATCTAAGTCCATTAATAGTTACTATATATTTAAACCCTTCATGAAGATTTATTAAGAGTTTGTGAATTTATAGAGCATTTCTATAGGACATTAAAATCATATTTAATTCCAAAGTTCAACTAAACCATTCATCTAAAACAAACTATAAAAACCTAATATTTTCATTTACATATATTACATCATTTCAGTTGAATATTTAAAACATCATATAATCCAAAAACTAATAAATATAATTGTTTATTGTATCTAGAGACTAATAACACAATATTCTAATTTTGTGAATGATTTTCAAAAAATCCCATAATTATATTTCCACAATAAAATACTCAATCTAATAAACATAAAAATTCATTCTTCATGAACTCAGAATGCAAAGATAATAAATGTTGAGGTCAGGTTCTCTGTAATGGTAAACATAAGTGATATAAATATATAATCATTTTAATGAATAAAATAATCATAAGGGTATGTGATCCCAATTATAATTTATTATGTTCATTCCCAACCATTAGTAGATCATATATAGGATTCATGGAATAAAACAATATCATTCATGAAAACATAGCCCATAAGATAGATAAATATTCACAGATCAATCATGATCCATATAATCATTTCATGAAATTGTGAGAGATTAAAAAATATTGAAAAACATTTCATTAGAAAAGGTTAAATACCATGTCAATAAACATAGCGGATCCTGACATGTCACCTATTTCAAATATTGAATCATGCCACATTGATTTCCCATTATAGATCAAGAAACGCATTCTTCCCATAGTTGGTCATGTCATTTGACTTTTTCCAATTATCATCACAAGAGATAAAAAACTTTTCAAATTACATTGGAGAGAGATATTGGTCCCACCAATCACATAATTAATATAATACATAGATTTTTGAAAATGATCACAAAAAAATTACTCATATCATAACCCATGAAGTTAAATGGGATTAATAAACATTTTATCATATTATAACATATGGAAAACAGATAGGATTCATAATCATTTCATCATTTCATCATTTCATGACCCATACATAAAGATACAGTCATCATAAAAATTTTATCAGGTTACAAAATCCAGAATAGGAATTGGTTTCCTAATAAATATGAAATCTTAAACAAAAACAATTATGAGAAATAATAATAATATTATCCATGATAAATATTCCCAAAAATTTATATATTATTCCAAATTATGTCATCTTAGATGGAAAATTGGGTAAAAAATCCCCCACCTCTTTGGTAACTTTAAAACTTTAAACTCCATGAAAGTGGAATACTCCAATGGATATTATTTCCTGATAATATAAATTATAAACATAAAAAAATCATTCATGGTCAGAATATATTGCACATAGAAGGAATAGTTAGTGAGTATGTAATTTTCCTCATAGAAGTGAATAGTGAGACAGAAATCAAATACCTTAAGTCTTTACATCCTATACACATGTTCAAAAATCATGTATAATAAATATTATATTATTATAAAAAAATTCTACAATCATACATATATATATCAAATGATATATGATTTACTAATCAATATTTATTACCTATTTATTAATAGTTCTATGTTAAAGTCATGTTTCTTGAAATAACTGATTTTTATTGTATGTTTGGATTTGTTATATTTTCTCCTCTTGCATTGATCTTAGATTATTCATCTACAAAATTATAACCATGATATAAATATAATATATATTCATTATTTCTGTATTTAGAATAATATAATAAATATATATATAGAAAATAAAATATGTCATTCAATGAGATTGTGGGTCGTATATACGCATGAATGCAATTTACATTCAATCAATGAATTGAAATAAGGAAATTTAAATGATATATTACAATTAAATTATAATTTTTATATCATGTGTATCACATTTTTCATAAAACCCATCCTTATTAACATTCATGTAAATCATGTAGGAATCATATTGCTCCACCCAGTGATTTTATGACATTAACATATGAGACATTATCTTCTTCCCATAAAATAGAGAGTATTAACATAAGAGTTATATAATAACTCAATAATTATAAAATTGTTATTAATTTTAAATATAAATATTATGTCTATCATTATTCCATTCCTTGATAAGTAGAAATGAAAAAAGAAATAACATCTGTTTGAATGGAATGAATTCATCATAGACCTGAATGATGATTTCATAACCCGTTTGATGGAAATGGATATGGTTTAGGGTAATTACCATAATATAAAAAAATATAAATATATGTACAATACTTTTTTTATAACATCATTTCATAATTATAATTGATGGAGATGGGGGATGAAATAAAATAAAAAGGCTTGATGAACAATGTTACCTCTTCTTTAGGTAACCTCTTTAGGTTTTCACTAAAATAATTTTATTGTGGGATTTATGTAAAAAATAATGGATTGAGGATGTGATTAGGGATGTTGTTTAGTTATTTGTTATTTTTTTCTTGATCCATGTTTCATGATAAATGTGAATAAGTGTGGGGATTGGGTTCTATATTATAACTAAGGAGGAGGGGCATTTTTGTAAATACCCAAAAAAATTCAATAATTGGGGGGGGTCACTCTCCCCTTATGTACATCCAAATTTTATAAATAATATAGGTAATTTATTACATGTTATATAAACACCTCCACTAAAAATAATATTTTTAATGATTTCTATCATTATTTATTATGTTTTACACAATTTTACTATTTTTAATTTCATTACGTGAAGTAGTTTTTTTTAAACATGGTAATTTATCCTTTAAGAAATAAATAAAATGAGACTTATTGGATTATTTCTATATAAGTTTTAAAAATATTAGATAATATTTATTAATTAAAAATCCAATGTGTGTTGAAAATTAATTTTAACACAAAAACATGTAATGGGAAGAACCTATTTTTACCTTTAATCCAAGAATTTAATTTTTAACTATTTTCACAAATTATTGTGGTAAACAATTAAGTCAAAAATATTTGATTAAAAATTATAATAATTCAAAATAATTGACCCATTTCTATAAAAATTTATTTCACATAAGTGTAAAATATTAATATAAAAATAATCTCATAGATGAGATGAAGAAGCGCATTTTCAAAGAATAAATGTTTCATAGTGTAGAGTGTTTTGGTATCAAAATTAAACATTAAAATCAATAAAATATAATAAATTTCATTAGCATATACATAATTGAAATAATTTTATATTAAAATAAATTTATAATTACATTTAACTTTATAATTTATTGAAATGAAATGGATTTTTTGAATTAAAATTCAGTATTCATTTCTATTCAACAAAAAATTCCTTTCAAGAAATTTCCTCAAAAAATCACCATAAGCTAACTTTCATATAATGATTAAAAAAATAAAGTTTGTTTTTTAAAATATGTTTACAAATTCATCAAAAAAAGAATAATTATTTTCCAAAAATATATATAACTATTACAGTTTTGATGGAATTTAATTTTTGGTGCATATAAAAACTTTTTTGAAAAATTTAGTACCTTTTTAACAATATGTTTTATCTATATTAACAATTATCCATTTCATTTAAAATTTATTCTTTCCTTTTTTTGTCTATATTTTAATGGACATGTTATAGGGTTAATTTTTTAATATAATAATTTTATTATTTTGTCATAGTTCGTTAAAACATGTTGTTTCATATAATGAAAGATAAACATAAAGTTTCGTGTAACACTATATAAACCTAGTGTTATTTTTAATTCCTGATAAACTCGATATTTAATATAATGAAAAATATAGAAATTATAAAAATGTATTAGAAAATTTCTGAAAATTATGGTGTGTTACAATATTTATGAAGATACATAACCATATATAGAAAGGTTTTTCCTTGGACTTTGATAGATCAAGGATTTTTATGTCTAATAAGTTTCCTCTTCACCCCCTTCTTCTTTCTATTATTATTATTACTTATTCGAAACTATTATAGAGGGTTGGCTATTGTTATTAATATTGTTTTGTGGTTTGATAAATCCTAGTGTATTAAAATTTGTTTAGTATTTTCCCTTATTTATCTACGTTGTAGGGTCATACTATAATGTGTCTTCATACCCCTAAATATTGAATATTTAATGGAGTTTTGGATTCAATAATTCTCATTAATCATTTGTGTGCAATATTTTTATTAATCACTCTCTATTATTCACTAGGTTGATCGTATGGATTCACTTAAATTGTCTGATGAATTAGAATAAGATAAATTTAAGTCAAGTGGTTGATTCGCTAATGTTTTGAGAAATTTTTTGGTATTAATTATAAATTAATCTTTTTTAATGATTGTGTCAAGAGATTTATATGTTTACAATAAAATATAATTTTTTAAATATTATTTTTATATATCATCATCCAAGATACATTAGTCATTTATAATTGGTAACGAATTCATGGTGGAAAAATATAACTTAATGTCTTCATATTTGAACATAAAATTATTATTTACTATGAAATAATGAGTATGATAAAGTTCAATTGAGTGAATCACTACTATGTTTACCATTTTTGATACTCTTTATGGGTATTCCATAGTATAACTATTGGGAATTTGGATAATGTTTTTTTGTAGGTTGAAATGATGAGTTGTGGTTTGATTACAGTAATGGTGGACATGTTGGTTGATGTTCATGATGTGGGTTTCAAGGGTTTTTTGTGAATTAATTGGTTGTTTTATGGATTTGATGGTGGATAATGAATTCTTTTTTCTGATGAATTACTTTGTGTTGTATCAGTTATTATGGATATGAGTTATAGTCTCCATGTAGTATGGAATATGGTTGGAAGTAAATGATATGTTAATGGGTGATTACCTAGAAATTGATAAAGTATTGGTTATTGAATGATAAATGATGTTAACTTCAATAAATATAGATGTTGATATATAAAGGCTGGGATAAATGAAATAAATTTAAAATGAAATGTGTCAAGTAGAAAATAAAACAATCCATATCTCTATTACATATTAATTCATCAATTTTTAAATAAAATTTTACCTAATAAAACCTATAAGAATGATAATTCTAGTATATTTGGGAATTAGGTACATTACACAACAACTTAAACATGAAATACATTTTAATTATTAAAAAGGTCCATAAAAAGCTTGTACTTAAAACTGCATGTGATAACATGTCGACATATATAAGAATGGGGTGAGATATGAATCCAATAAAGGGAATAAATATGGTATAATATAATAAAAGTAATATATCGTAGACAATATACATTTCAATAGTCTATAAAAATAGTTATAATCACAATCATGAACAATAAGGCATGATATAACACGATAATTCTAATGAAAACATGTTAACTGTTGAAACAACTTCAAAAAATACATTATAAACATATGTTAAAGATAACATCCAACAGATCATGATGGAAAACGTCCAATGATGGAGTAATTTCACTCACTAATCCCTTTTATGACATCTCATGAGACAAAAATATTTCCCAATGAATATGACTGTTATAGAATTAGAGGAAAACCCATCACATTCATTTAATTTTTTGATTAAGTGTAGAACTAATCATTTTTAACACATTTTATTCCATTATTATGGAGTGTGGAATACATACATGTAATTCCCAAATGAAAAATTATAATTTCATAAATATGAACACCTTTGACAGGAAATGGGTATGGTAATTCACTACACATTTTTTAACATTGAAAATAACATTAAAATTTTGGCAACATAATATAAAATCTAAATCATTATATATTCATGGTCAAAAAATGGTATTAACCATGTAATTTTCTGTTAAATAAGGTATGAAAAATTATATTATGTATGACAGGGAAGGTTTAGATACATTTATATGTTAGGATAATCGTAAAAGCGGCTTTAAGGAAAACCTAATTTATGGTTATATTATCATGAGATAGATTTTTGAAGATTTATAGGATTCTTCATCAAATATATATCTATTAAGAATGTATTTTTTGGAAGAAATAATGTATCTATATATGAAATTTATCAGGATCATAATATCCCTCTGAACTAGTAACACAGAATATTCAAAACATATATTTTTGTGAAAATGATAACTATGTTGATATATGGTATGAATAGGGGAACATAAGAATGATATAAACAAAATTATCCATAGAGGAACATGTCTATAGTTGATCCTTTCATGAAACAAGAACCTCATACTTTTGGTGGATCCTCAAACCTAGTAAAATACATTGGATGCATAAATTCTCTAAAAAGATAACTGTAGTTTTTTAATATTTGTAACATCCGATGGTAAGCCATGATATTGAATATTTTATGGTAAATTAGACCAATGGGGTTATTGGAGTACTGACACTATGGTCAAAGAAGAAATAGTTGTTATATATTGGATGGTAATTAAAGTTATAATCCATGAAAGTAACATTCTTTATGTTATTCGGTGTAGAATTATAAGGAAATTATTGTGGTTGGAATAAATGTTAGTGCACTATGATTCATCCTATAAATATAATTATAATAGACTAGCTTTGTATGTACTAGATTTCATTATGGTTGATGATTGGGAAATTTTCCAATTTTACTAACGATCGAATCCATGTTTACAAACAGCTATTGTCACACATGATATCAAAGGATATGGGTAAATTATATGGTAAGTTGAGGAATTAATGATGGGTTTTGAAATTTTACCACAATAAAGATCAAAGGATATCTATGTTGTAGGATATGTTGAAAAGTGAATCAAAGAAACATAGTGGTAAAAAAATTCAATTACCCTCTTAGGACAAGTATATAAATCTATATTCTAGAAAATTCCATATGATATCTGGGAAGCGATACTATTTTTTATCACATGGAAATGTAGATCCCAACTTAATAACAATGAGAAATGGAAATGGTATAACCAGTAAAAAGAAGTAAGAAGATAAATGATTTAATTGAGATGATTTGGAATATTTTGATAATTCATATTCTACGATAGTTACATAAGGTGTAAATCATAAATATCAGAAATATAATGGTGAAAAAAGTAATTTTATACTACTATAGAAGATACATGACCCTAAAATGTAGCGGTTCCAAGTACAATAATTTTTTATTTTATATTATTCCACAATATTGTTTTATTAAAGCTCTATGAATTAATTTATATCACGAAATGTTTCATGAAAAATAGAAATACAATTTCAAGATACGATGCCATAACTATTACTAAAAACAATTGGTGGTTGTATAAAGGTAACAAAACTTTATATAAATATTCATATTATCATCTACGGAAGGTATTTTCCAACAAACCTTACCATATTTCCATTTATATATTTTACTATTATTATGGTTAAGGAATTGAAATTATTTCATTCTACAATTGATTCAAATGATAATGAATTGATTTTGAATTTTTAAGGTAATTTTCAATTCCTATGTAGGAATTATTTTATAAATTTAATAATATTTCATGAAAATAAGAAAGTAATAAAATATATTAGTTAATTTTTTCTTACACATACTATTGAAAATAATGGAACTATTATGATTTGAGATGTTCCAGTGTAACATTAATGTATAGATATATATCCAAAGTGTTTTTTCGGTGTTATTCCTAATAAAGAGGTTTATTTTACTATTGAATGTTTTCCTAAAGTGAATACAATTTACAAACCCCCATAATTAATGGTTTCAATTCTATTTTTAGAATTGAAAATTAAACTACATGAGTCTCTTTATAATGGTTTCATCCACCCAAGAACTTCCCCTTGATGTACTTCTGTTTTATTTTAGAAAAATAATGGTTCTATTATAATTTTCATTGATTATAGAGCACACAATAACATCAATATATAAGGCCATATATATTTTACAACATATATATGGCTATTTTGACTATCTCAAGGGTAATATATGTTTTTTAATGATAAATCTTAGGTTAAGGTAGCATTGGATGACGGTAAAGGGATAAAAAATTCTGAGAATCGAATTCGGGACTAGGTGAGACTATTATAAATTTATTTAATACTCTCAGTTTAACAAGTACACCCCATATATTTTTTTAACAAATGAATAGAGTATCCCAATAGTATTTGGAAAAGTTTTTACTATGTTTGTCAAGAATATTATGGTATACTCTAAATCCATGTAAGATCTTGAGAAACATATAATGATTGATCAATAAACATTTTTGAGAATAAGTTACATATAAAAATAATTATTTATAATTTTGGTTATAATAAATTTTATTCCTTGAGAATATTATTTATAATGATGGAATATCTATTTTTTTGATAAAAAATATGTATAATATATGAAAACTAATAAAAAATTTCACTATGGATGGAAGTTTACTGAAAACATTATATTACTGTTTACATTTTTCTAAAAACATTTCACATTTATCTAGCCACCATCTATGTTATCCCAAAACAGAGTAAAATTAATCTATGAAAAGGAATAAGACAAATATTTCATTTAATTGAAATAATTATTGGTTAATTCTCCATTTTTTCCAAACAAGCAAAAAATGGACAAAAATTATTTATATTGATAATTATTTATTGGGACAATGATGTAACTTGATGCAAAATTATTGGGTAATCATGTATGCATATCTTTAATTGAAACCCCCTGATAAGAATTATCTGACACATAAAATTTAGATGGTTTTGATATTTTATACATTATAAACCATTAGGTATCATCTAGGAGTGGATAAATGTGAAATATATACTAATCAATATAGATTAAATTATTCATTCACTCAAAAATATTTGAACATGAGGCAAAGAATATGGGTAGAACTAATTAAGTATTATGATTCACTAATTAAAAATTATCCAGGTGAAGAAAACAAGGCAGTACATGGATTAAGATGAAAAGATAATTCATCATTAATATTGACAATTCTAGTATATGATTTTAATATCATGATAATTTAAAACATGACTAGGATCGATAGCATATAACACATGAAACATCGATTGGAAACAAAAAAGGAAATTTTTTTGAAATGTGGCCATTAAAACCTACCATGAAATTGGTGGGTGTGACAGTGAATAACTACATTATGAAATACATGTATAAAAGTTTTACTCAATTTAATATTTTGATTAATTATTAAAAAATAATATGTCAATATTTAATAAATACATTTAGAAGTTGAATCTTAAAATATTTATCTTCTTTTTGAAACAATCACATAAAAATAATCTTGGGTCGATATTTTTGGATTTTCTGGGAAATATGGATTTCTCAGTGAATAGTTTAAAATATTTTTTTTTCAAAAACTATAAATTCTTTTCATTAAATTATTTAATTTATAAGTTCAATTTCATCATAATATAAAATAATTCTTATTTATTTAGAAATGATCTATTCAATTACAAAGAAATCATAATTATACATGATTTTTTATAAGTTCATTTTTATCCATTAAATATTGTTTTTTAAAAGATATATATTATTTTGTTTTCCATTTTTATATAAAATTAATTTCATCCACTTCTAGAATTTGAATCATTAAAAATGTATTAAATATTTGGTAACGAGGATGATCAAATTATTAAATAAAACCATGTTATTTTTAATTATTTTTAATTATAATAATGGTAAATATATATTTCATTTGTATGTATAATGTAGGTAAAAAGGTTAATATAATGAGATAAGGTCTCCAAATCATCCCAACACATAACATTACAATTTTCATTTTAAAGTATTAAAACTTTTATTCTCTAAATAATTTTCATCTATGTTTATATTCTTAAAATTATTTTATCAAAGTACTTTTATATACATAAAGTAATTATAAAGGTAACCATATGCCTCTTTAAATTCCTTCAATGCGGTTTTAATGAAATAATTTCAATATTTTTTTATTCAACCTTTCAAAAAATAGAAAAAATAAATATTCTGTTTTAACATATACTACAACTACATATTTTTCTGCCACTATAACTATTATTTTATGTTTGGATTACATTATAATATTATATATTTTATTTGATGAAAACCCATCAATAGTTCTTTCTATATATTTTGGTTTTTCAATTTGGATTTATCAAAAAGAGATATAAAAATATAAAAAAAACAATTCTTATTCCAAAAATATGTATTTTTTTAGTTTGATCATGGGAATGCAAGATTGAATGTGTTTCATTGATGTTATTTTCCTAATAAATTGCTTACAAATTTTGGAAGATCTTTATACAGACCAAATGGAAGGGGACCATATTATAGCTCTCCAATTCATCAGGTAATTATTATATTCTCAATATAATTAAATTGGAAGTTGACCGTGTAGGTTATTCCACATATAAGGGTTCTATGAAAATAATGTTCTAAGACACCGACATGTTTTCTCTATGTTGGCTTCTTTTATTGGTTCCCTAGATAAATATTGATATTATATGCCTCAGGATTATTGATTCTCTTGACTCATTCCATTGATAATGATTTATGTCATGTAACATGTTTAATGATCTAGGTTTTGATGGTAATGATTATTCTTATGTTAAGATCATGGGATTTTAAAATTTCTTCATCCCAATATACTCTTATTATGATCTTTAATGACATACAATTATTAATTTTTATTCTTATAGTTACTGATCATTTTGTCTCACCTTCATTTTTTTATTTCCCCAAGGTTATAAAGACAGTTTTAACAAGATTTGTTACAAGAAAGGTTTAATCTGTGATGAATCTAATTGGATATACTTGAGACATATTTTAAAATAGTAAAAGGATGATCGATGATAAAAATAATCAGTTTTGGTTATGGTTATTTTTCTGTAAGTGTTTTCCTTATTCTCTAAAACTATATTCCAAAAATTTCCTTGGTTATGTGAGTGATCCAATAATATTATTATAGTTTTTAAATTTCTAATGAATAAGATTTGGTAAAACAATTATATCATGTCTTGAAATTTATAGATTATATTTTTATCACCAAATGTAGGATTTTTGGAATGGGGTTGTTATATTTGGTATTTGAGTAGGAATAAATAAAATTAGAGATTAATATTTTCTATGTGAGTTTTAATGAATTATTATGGATAACATCATGGTTTTATAAGTTTATGGCTGATCATAAGATATAAGGAATTAACATTCATTCTTAGGTACTATGTAATGTGATTTAAATAAGATTTTTGATATTTTGGTTAATGTTTAACTTGGTTGAGGTACATGCAACACTTTTTTTAAAATTTGAAGGATAAACATTGGAAAATAATATTATAAATTTTGTGATTTAATCTAATGGTTGTGAGATAAACATAGTGGTAAAAATATTATATAATATTGATCTTATTTAGGTTATTTGGAAAAAGGGATTATTAATTTGTTGAATAATCAAAGTTGAACATTTTGTGTTATTATTGTTTTTTAGAGATTAAAGTATTACTTTTACAAATGAAGGTTTATTCCTTTGGGGTATTATCATAGCATTTCATATCCATTTTCATCTCTTTTACTATCTATATATAGGGTAAAGATATTTTAATTGGTTTTTGGATCATGTGATCTATTTTATGTTGATTCTAGTTCATTGTACATGAAAAATTATTCTTGAATATTCCATTCTTGGAATAATAGATACAATTAAGGTGTAAATTGTTCATCCCAAATCAAATGGATTAAATTTTTCTTATTAAATGGAAATATTATATAAATAATGTATATTTATTTTCCTAGCTTATAAAGTAAATAAATACCACAACTCTCTATAAATGATCTTGAAATAAAGAACTATATTTTTACCATCATATATTATGAATCGATGGACTTATTTTTCCACTAGAGATTTATTTTTCTTTGGTTCATTTACATTCTAATTCTTATGTTCCCCATCACTCTATATTATTCCTTGGGTGTTATTTTTTCCTCCATTTCCCAATATTCACTTACTTCTATTTTAAACCTATTTTGGAATACAGTTATAGGTTATTCTTGATGATTTTTTATTTCCCTTAATATATTTTCAAAACGATGTTTTATTAATCCTTTCAATGATTTGAGTTTTAAATAAAGGTATTTTCACTTTTTTAACAATTGATTACCATGTTAAAGATAAATTTTTTAGGATACATTTTATTACAGGGGAAGATTTCTTACTTTGAGATTCTAAAAGAAAATTATTTCTAAGACTATTGAAGACATAAAAACAACAATCTGAAGGTAACCACGAAAAATTATTTAGAAATGAACGTTATAAAAATACAATAAATTTGTCAGTATGGATGTGAATAACCAAATTATTAAATATATTTAGGAATGAGATAAAAGTAATTATATACTGATTTTTTATTAGTACATATTTATTTTATTTATAATAATGTGATTTTAAACTTCAATAATAAAATTTCTAAAAATATATTTTTTCTGGTTTTTGTGAGAATATATAATAATTAATTTCTACCACATTTAAGAATATTAATTAAAAAATGATATTATTTTATAAATCATCATAATTAAAATTTTGGGTAAATTTTTTTCTTAAATGATTGATTTTGAACTAAATAGTGAAAAGTATCATCTTTTTACAGAAATTTATTTTCTTTGAGTAAAGTGATTTACTAGCCCTATTTGATCTTAAAAATAAATAATTCTTATTTAATTTAAAATAATCTAATTAGTTGAATTGGATTCATCAATATATTTGATTTTGATATATGTTTTTTAATCAAAAACACATTTGTTTGAAAACCATTTTTATTTTTGTTTTTCATTATTACATTAAATTAATTTAATCTAGTTCTCAAAATTTAATACAATAGTAATGATTTATTATTTGGAATATTAAGGTAATATTTTTTAAATTGTTATAAATTTTTTTTCAAAATGAATTGAATATGTGGAAAATATTTATCACCTCTATAAGGGTAAAATTTTTAAAATAAGTAAAAAAAATACAAGATAATGTCTCAAAATCAACATAACACTGAATTTAAAATGATTATTTTAAATTTTTTAAATATTAGTTTTCAATGTATTTTTCTCCAATGTAAATATTCTTAATGTTATTTTATGGATATATTTTTCCGGAAATAAATAAATTATAAAGTATATTTTAGTTCCCTTTTGAATTTATTCAATGGTTTTAAAAGGAATCTTTTTATGTATTTTATATAGATAATTTTGAAAAAAATGTAAAAGGAATACTCTATTTTAACATAAATTATGTAAAATTATTTTCCCCCATTATAACCATTATATTATATTTGTATTTCATTAAAATATTACATGTTATCTTCAACATAAATTCCAATTCCTCTTTCATCTTAGTATTTTAGTTTTTGAAAATTAGATTTTAATGAAAGGGGATATGTCAATACTTGAAATTATTTTTAGTAAAGGTTGAACAATATATTTTTTATGATGAAATTGAATATTTTGTGGCTTTTATGCATGTTATTATCCTTAGAGGTTCCTTATGAGATATAGGTGAGCCATACATAGGTCTATGATGGTTGAGCCTAATATAGCTCTCCAATAAATAGGGTAAAGATTATATTCTCTTAAAATTTATATTATAATTAGACCATGTTGTTTACACAATTTTTAAGGGTACTTATAATAATTCTCTAAAGAGTTATATTAATATAATATTCTTAGATACCCATATGTTTTATCAATTCTTGTTATAAGACTTTAATAGTTCTTTTGATCAATATTTACCTCACATTCCATATTATTATTGATTCCAAAGACTCATTACAATATTAAATATTTCATCCATGTTTAATTTTTAATGACCCTATATTTTTTGGGTGAAATATTATTATGTTATGCTCATGAACAATGAATATTTCATCATTACATTATTATTATCTTATGTTCCATAATTAAATTAAATTTATAATG
Organism: Viscum album; assembly: GCA_963277665.1. Taxonomy (NCBI): domain Eukaryota; kingdom Viridiplantae; phylum Streptophyta; class Magnoliopsida; order Santalales; family Viscaceae; genus Viscum; species Viscum album. The sequence continues at coordinate 478,211,975 of OY728128.1, forward strand.
ATTTATTTTACCCTTACTGAGCATTTGATCACGAATTTTTTATTTTCCCCTTTCCCTAGGTAATGAAGAATGATTCTAAAATATTTATTTCATTAAATTTTTTATTTTTTAAGAATTTTATGGGAGATATTGATTAATTATTTTGAAATAATAAATGTTGGGTATAGTAAAATAATTATTACATGAAAAAATGGGTAATTATTATATAAATGTTTTTTTGTTTTATAGAACTCAAAACCTAAAGGTCATTTCTGTAGGTAAGTGATATAATATTTTCATAATTATGTTTTATTATTTGATTAACTAAAATTAGATAATATTTTATATCATATCCAGAAAAGATAATATTATGTATTAAGCACTGAATTATGGAGTTTGAGTCTATGGATATTATAATTATCCTTTAGTTAAATATTTTAAAAATGTTGTCTATGAAATTTGGTATGAAGAGACTCATTCTATTTTAACACATGTATTAATGTAAACATCGTTGTTAGATTCAAGTGTGAATGCCTTGAATAAGGGTCGTGGATTAAACGAAAGACATTAATTGGTAAAAATTGTATTTTTTTGAGTTAAATCTTGATAAAGAATGTGTAATATATTTTTGGAAGTGGTTATGTGATATGATTGGTTATAAATAAAAAATTCGTTATTAAGTGAAGAAAATAGAACTTTTTTTGTTCATCCTATATGCACTATGATGCATAGATACATCTGGTAATTTTTTTCTGGGGAGGTATAAATAAATTTATCATTGAATTTATCATGATGTGTTTTAGTTTTTAGTAGTTTAAGGATGAGTGATGACTATTATATTGGATTCTTTATCATTTTATAGTTCCTAAATGGAAATGTGATAAAATATCCTTGGATTTGGGGGTGGTAATACTAAATTCATCTCAAGGTAATATTGCGATTTCAGTTATTGTTGATCATTTGAAAAAATTCATGAATTTTATACCAATAAGAAATAATATGTATTTGGATCATATTTTAATAAATTAAATTACATAGATAGTTAGGTTACTTGGACGTCGAATCCCCATTTTATCTTTTTATGATTCTAGGTTTACATTAGTTTTTTTGAAAATATTCAGAGGTTAATGTGTAATAAATTAAATTTATGTAAATATTTTTATAGTCAATACGATGAAACATCGGTGCATAAAATCAAAAATTAGATGATATGGTCTGAGATTTGTGATTATATTATGAAGGATGTTGGGATCATTACCAAAATTTAATTTAATTTTATTATAATAATAATAGCCAGGATTTTAGTATACATATGAAAGCTTTTGAGTTCTTATATTGAAATTGATTTTAAAGAACAACGTATTGGGATGAAGTGAGTGAGAAAAAATTATTTGGACAAGACTTGGTAGAATATCTATCAGATATTTTCAATATTTTTGACACAAAATAAGGGAAGCACAATTTAAAAAAAATAATTATTTAGATAACTGAAGGAAAAACCTTTCATCTTATGTTGGTGATCATATATTTTATAAAATATCACCTTACAATGGTGTAATGCATTTCAGTATAAAAGGGGAGTTAATACAATAATTAATTGTACCCTATAAAATTATGGGTAAATTGAGATCATTTTATTTCTAGGTATCAATACCTCTATATTTATCTCAGGTAGATGGTGTGTTACATGTTTCATTGCTAAAAAAGTATATACATGATTAATGTCATGTTCTGAGCTCAAAGGAGATATATGACGAATATAATATTTAATATGAAGAAAATTTAGATTATACTTTACATCATAGAGGTAATATACTATAAAATAAAATGATTCATTTGGTAATGGTTTTATGAAGGAATCACACTATTGATGAAGCAACATTGGAATCTGAATATTCGATGAGGGAAATTACCCTTACTGGTTTAAGTAATGAATAAAATTATGATGAAATAATTTTTTATGGGTGGAGAATATTAAAATATAAATAATAATTTATATAAATAATATTCATGATTTATAATTATTAATTTTATAGATTAATATTCATCATCTTTTAATAAATGATTTTATAAAAGTTTTCAGTTGACAAAGGAATAGGATTATTTATATAAATTTTTTTACCCTGAATTACATGGTTCTTATAAAAAGATAACTTTATTTATCCCTAAAACTAAATCTTTTAAAAATAACATCATTTTTTATTTAATATAAAAATCATATACTAGAATCGATATTTCATATTTTTTTGAAAAGATTAATTTTTGAGGGAATATTGAATAAAACATATTAAAAAAACATATTTATATATATTAAATAATATATTAGTAAAAATATATTGTGAATTTATTTTTAATGTAAAATTATATACATATTATTAGATATTTTATAAATAATTCAATATTAACCATAAAATATTTTATTCTGATATATGATTACTTTTCGTTTAAAAATTCAATTTTCTAAAAATGACGTTTCATTAGAATTTGCGTACTAATATAATAAATAATTTCTTCCACTTATGGAAATTAAATCTACAGAAATAGATTTTTTATTTTTTATTATTATGTTCAAAATTTGTAATAATGTCAACTTCATTTTTTTGGTCATTATGAATTGAAACCGCTATAAAAATGTGTTACCATTTAAAGGGTAAATTGGGTTAATTAAGATAAGATATTGATAAGGATATAAAAATTCATATTTATTCTTAATTAGTTATTTTATTTTGTGCTTATTAATATTTTAATCTAAATTGGAGAGTTTCATAGAAACATTAAAATGATTAATACTTTATTATATTAAGATGTTTAGAAAAATTATAATTGTGCCAATCCAATCACTTATAAAAGGGAACCTCCCCTCCTATATTCCCCTTGCATATTGAGTAGTCATGTTTGGCCAATACCTAACAAAAATGTTATACAAAATCCTACCTCCCAGGACCTATTAGTCCTATTTATTTGAAAATTCTAATCTTAGAAGGCTTAATGTGAAAGCTAAAGGGAGATTTATAAAGAGATGGTACAATCCTTAACTATCCAATTTCTAGTTTAATTATCCTTCTAGAATTGTCAAATATAATTCAAACACACTAAAATAGTATCATAAATATATTCCATATATTAAAATGTTTTTATAGTAATGATAACCCATTTTTTCATCACCACTTCCATCATATGGGAAATGAAAACATTACTCGGATGTACATGTGAACTACCACATCCACTTAGTGATTTATTTTATTTTTTTCATCATTAGGACATATGGATAGCTAAAATGATGTATCAGATGAATAAATATGATATTTATTACATAATTATGAAATTATGGAGATAAAATATTACCTACACTTTTTCTCACTCTCTTGGTTGTAAATTTATATCAAAGCTCATTTGTATATGTTGAATACCACCTCCATGATGTGATGTGAACCATTTTTCATGTCGAAATTAAAAGGATTCTTGTAAGGATAAAACTAGTTAATAAATATGAAAATTATAAACTATTTTTTATTTTATAAAATTAAAATATTATCCACTTTATATCAGTTCAAACCGTTAAAAAATGAATAAATTGATCATGTGTATGTTTGGAATATCGTATACATTAAATGATATGGTTAACTTTTCATGAATTCAATAACATGGTTGGATTTTTTAATATATTTAATTTATAATTATTTGAACTATATCATTTTTATGTTTATAGAGGTAATTCAACCATAACCCCTTTGACCACATTCATGGCACCGTTGTTTTTATGAGGCTATAAACTGAATGGACTGAAAACATTGAATATATACTAAACCAAAAAGACAACAAACTATTTTATAGTAATAAAAAAATTACAAATAATGAAGGGAAACTGAAAAAATTTATTAATAAATACGAAATATAATACAATTTTATAATTTATGAGGTATAGAAATTATGAACATTTATGGGACTCAAAGTATAGAATTTTACTTTATAACCTTATTTAATGTATTGCTTTAAAATATTTCTCCTCCATTCCCATATTTATCCTAATTTTTTAATAATTTATTTTTCATTCATCAAAAAATTTCAAAATCAATATTCAGTTACTTTTGTAATTATTTTAAAAGTTTTATGGGAATATCATTTAAACATTTACACGACATGTAATTTTAACATTTTTTTAACAATGTGAAAACATATTTTTTATCCAATATGGCTATAATGGCCCGGGGTTTTGTGGTCCATTACTTTGTGAAAATCTCAAGTTGGGTTTTCTGGTCTAGGAATCTCGGTGAAGTTTGGCCTAATTGTAGGCCTACCGGTAGCCTTAGCCTACAGGTAGGAGGCATACTGGTAGCTCTATCTACCGGTAGCCCGGTCTACCGGTAGCTTCATCTACCGGTAGCTCGGTCTATTGGTGGCTCTTGCCTACCCCCACGAGGTTTTTTTCCAGTAGTGCTCCTTTTTTGCGCAAATTGGGTTTTAAACCCTATTTTGACCCCATTAAGCTTGTTTTAAAGCCCGGTAACACCCATAAATGATTTAATTAAATATTTAATGAATTAAACAGGTCTGTGCATCAGTTTAAACCACCCCACCCTTTAATAACGTGTGGGGCCACATGGTCAACCCACGACCCCCACTTTTTACGTGGTTTCACGATGTTATCTCAACTTTCCCCAACCCTTATAAACTGAAGGGTTCAGCGTGGGTTTCTTCTTTTCTCAATCACCCAGTGCTTGTAGTACCCTTAGTTCAGACGAACCGCTTTTTGTTCAGGAGAGCCGCATCGCAATCCGTGTAATTCTGCACCCAGGATCAGCGTCGATCATTGATCAACACGTAGGGAATTTCTCCTTCGTCTCTCCCTTTTGTTTATCATGTGGGGTTGGCATGCTGTTGATTCTCTAGAATTGGATAAACCCAAACCTTAATGAAGATAATGAACGGACTCTAAAGAATGAAGCGTGGTTGTGATCGATGATGCTGCTTTTATTAATGATCTTGTTTTCTAAATTGTGTGGGCTTACGCCTACTAAAAATCATGGCTGTTGGTGGTCTTTCTCTGTGCACTAACAAACCCTTGCCTCTAGTGATGTTTAAATGAATTTTATTGTGGTTGTGAAACCTTTCTTTGTAAAGGAAATTGGTTAATTACATACATTCAGCTAAATAAATTGAAATCACTAGGACTAACCCTTTTTCTGTGATAACCCCGGTTAAAGTACAGTGGAATTGAAATCATGGAGTGTGTTAAATCTTTTAAATCTGAAAATAACTGGATGGGCCTCCTTTGCTTGGTGGTAGTGGTTTTATTGTTCTTCTTTCACGGGCCGGTTGCTGGGTGATGTGGGAGGGGATGGGATCCCCTGTTATTATACTCTCGGTGGTTGTGAAATTTGGGATGGGATCCCCTGTGTTATACTTCCAGTGGTTGTGACTTTAAGGAAGGGTGGTTACCTTGATTATATCACGAATTGGGGTGGGATACACTGTTGTTGAGAAACCCTTTTGGCTCTTGGATGTTGGACATGGGGCTGTATCTTGGGGTTTTCTTTGGTTATTGTGGTTTTATGAGCGAACCAGGTGTGGATGTTGTGGGTAATGATTGATTGTTTGCTTTCCATGGCTTGTGATTATTTGTTAGTAGCCCAGTAGTACCAGAAAACTCATTTAATCATAATTACTGAACATGTAAACTAGGATGGGACAAATGGGCCTTGGATTGGTGTGAGTTGGGACTTGGACGTTGTACTGTTTTTGTTCTTTAGGAGGGTTGAAGAAAAACCTAAACTTTGGGTTAGTGCTTTTTACCTATACATATACTTGTAGTTTTGTGTTTCTTATTCGCGCCCCAACGAAGTTGATCACTTCGTGTCGAACACCCCCATTTCATGGGGGAGGGTGTTTTTCCCAACACCACCATTAGTGGAAGGTTATTAGCTGCTTTTCTGCTCCCTTTCCCTGATAGCCAAAGTATCTTTGGGCAGGCTTTGATGGCCTGAGGTCCATTATTATCCCAAGAACCTTTGGGCGGGGTTGTGTGGTGGTTATGGCCCAGGTGTGTGCGGGCAGGTGGTTTCCCAAGTATCTTCGGGATGAGGCCTAGGTGTCTTCGGGCGTGGCAGTATATCTTCTCGCCCAGGTTTCTTCAGACATGGCGGTGTTTGTTCTGGCCTAGGTGTTTGGAGGCATGGTTACGTGTGAAAGTTGTGGCCCAGGTGTTTGCGGGCGGGGTTTGGCAGTGGGACTGCGGTGAGAATGGAGGGATTGGTTCGATGCATAGGATGTCGTCAATAGAAAGTGGTAATGTGGTATGGGGTAACCAAACATCGATGTCCTCTTATTATATATATTACTTGACATTCGTTGTTTTGGGTGTTTGCCTTGGTGAGTCTTGGGTGGATAGTTTACCTTGTTAGTTGTTTGGTTTACTCCTTTTCTCAGGGGACTTTACTACGATCCCCCACTTGTGCATGAGAGTCTTTGGATTTCCCTTCTGAGTATACTTGTATGCTCACCCTACGTATATAAAACTGCTCTCAGGTTTCCAGGATGACTTTGGGGATCATGCGGGACCATACTAGCTCCGACCATTAGGGCAGTTGCAGTTGCTATTTTTTTCTTTCTTTGGTACTTTACCCTTTTAGTCACTTTGTAATTTGTGGATTTTACTTTTGTAGCATGCATTGGGAATGAATCATGGCTTTACTTTTACGTTCCACTTTTGTTGTTGTTGGGATTACCATCTTATCTCCCGATCCTATTATTAGAAAAAGGGTAATGCCTTCCACTTAGTGTGTGATTATATACCCTTGGTGCTAGTCACCACTCTGGGACCTATTGAAGGCAGGTTTCGGGGGTCATTATCTCTCCTTCAACATAAGGAAGGATGGGTCTGGCAATCTGCTGACCCTTCCCCATTTTCGGTGATGGCGGGTCGTGACAGATTGGTATCAGATGTGATGGTTGGGAGATAAGTTGGAGTCTGGAGTTAGGCATAGTGAGGATTGCATGTGATGCTAGGGAAACAGTGTTGGTTGACCTTGTTTCATGAATTAGGCCATGGAAGACCATCTAGGACATGGGATTTTACGGCCCCCCGTGATCTCATACAAGGACTCTGGACCTACCAAACGACCAAGTGAGGCCATGATGATTGTAGGGTAGAGACCTTAGGATAGGTACATGCATCATAATGACTTGTGTTCTCGTGTTTCTGGGGTGTCTTTGGAATTAAGAATAAATAAAATGTTTAAGAAGTTTTAAGAATTATATTATGCACTACTTGGGCTTAGACATTGCTTATTTTCCTTGCAGCTATGGAACCTGGAAGGCAACCACGTTTGGTGCAGGCGATCGAGGCCCCTGAGACCACCTTGGCCGATCAGCATAGAGTTGATCAAGAGGAGGAGGACGACCAGTGGTAGAAGACAATTCGGGCCTTCTAGCGACAGACCCTCAAGAAGTATGACTGCATCACCTCTGATATGAAGATGGAGGGATGGCTAGAGGAGCTATTGATAGCCTTCAGCTTGATCCGGGCTCCGACCGAGTACTGGGTTCCTCTGGCCATCAGCTAGATGTGGGGAGCAGTGCGTTAGTGGTGGACGCTTTATCTAGGGGAGAGGATAGAGGATAAGGTGGCATGGGCGGATTTCGAGAGGGTGTTCCGGGCGGAATTCCTCTCTTCGACGATGAAGGCAGAAAAGAGAAAGGATCTACTCTCCCTCTAGCAGGGGAGTATGTCAGTGAGGGATCTTGGAATCAAGTTTAAGGACATCCTATATTTTGATCTAGAGCTCTTTCCTAACGAGTAGTCTATGGCAAGACGTTTGGAGGAGGCTCTCCGACCCTCCCTCTAGTATGTTGTTACCCCCTTTACCCTTCCGATATACATGGAGGTCCAGAAGAAGGCCGAAGTGTTAGAGAGAATGCACGCTCAAGGAGGTGTGTCACAAGAGGGGATCCAGCAGGGACCATAGAAGGGGAAAGCCATCAGCACCAGGCCTCCAGCGTCAGGACCCTCTAGGTTCCGACCAGCAGGGAGCTGGCCGTAGCAGTTTCAGTTTCGATCCCCAAGTCCTCGCCCTTTTCCATCAGGCCCAGGACCGTGGTGCTTCGTCTGTGGGAGCCATAGGCATCTCTGAAGTCAGTTCCCGGACCAGGTATAGTACGGTGGTAGTGGAAAGCCCAAACACCCACCCCAGAAGCAGCTTCCAACTAGGAATTTCCAGCAGTAGCAGCAGGGACAGTGTGCTCCCGCTCCTCCGAGGCCAAACGTACGAGGAGGAGGCCGACCTCAGGGTGCTCCTCAGGGACCTCGACCGGGATGTGGTCGGGGAGGTGGCCAATAGAAATGGGTCATAGGAGCTGGGAGTCGCCAGTTACACGTCACGGAGGCAGCAGTTTCAGCTGGGCCGGAGGTTGTTCTAGGTACGATCAGTTTGTTTAGTACCCTTGCTTATGCATTGTTCGATACCGGAGCTTCACACTCCTTTGTTGCACCTAGTATAGCCTGTGCTTTGGGTCTATATGCTGAGAGACATCTAGTGCCCCTGGTTCTGAGCACACCAGTCGGAGGTTAGACCGACATGTTATATGTTTTTCGGGGATGCAGACTGATGCTAGGGCCACATCAGTTGAATATGGGTCTTCTTCTACTACAAATACAACCAAACGATGTCATCCTAGGCATCGACTAGATGTTCTCCATGTGTTCCATCATCGACTGCTTCCGATGAAGGGTTGTGTTCTCGGACATGGGTGGCTGGCGTGGTACTTTCACCGGTGAGCGGAGTAATTAGATAGGCAGCAGGTGAGAGGAACACATCATCTCCTGGTTAGTCGAGCTGTCAGTGGAGTCAGTAGATGCTGAGATGGTGGAAGTTCCAAAGATCGCCCATGATTTTATGGACGTCTTCCCTGATGAGGTGACGAATCTACCCCCTCAACGTGATATCGAGTTAGGGATAGACTTGCAGCCTAGTTCTTGACCGATTTCGATGGCTCCGTACCGCATGTCACCTTCGGAGCTACGGGATTTGCGGATTCAGATTAACAGTTTGATGAAGAGGGGTTATGATCGACCGAGTACATCACCGTGGGGTGCTCCAGTCTTGTTCACAAAAAAGGCAGATGATGGTCTCAGGTTGTGCATAGACTACAGGAGGCTGAATCAGGTGGGGATCAAGAATCGCTACCCTCTTCCGAGGATAGAAAATCTTTTCGACCAGCTGAAAGGGGCAGGATGGTTCTCAAAGATCGACCTACGGTCTAGGTACCACCATCTGAGAGTGAAGGAGAGTTACATCCCGAAGATGGCTTTCAGGTGCAGATATGGACACTTCAAGTTTTTAGCCATTCCCTTTGGTGTTACGAATTCCCCGGCTGTGTTCATGGGGCTTATGAACTCCATCTTCTGGGACTACCTGGATCGGTTCATATTTGTGTTCATCGACGACATCATGGTCTATTCAAGATCAGAGGAGGACCATGCGGGGCACCTGAGGACGGTTTTGGAGGTCCTCTGACAACATTATCTCTATGGGAAGTTTTCGAAATTCATATTTTCGACATGAGAAGTGCACTTCCTCGGGCACGTGGTGCCCGAGAAGGGGGTAGTGGTTGACCCAACAAAGGTTGAGGCAGTTGTTTCTTGGGCAGCACCCAAGAATGTTGCAGAGGTCTGTAGTTTCCTCAGGGCTGATGGGTTACTATCGGAGGTTCGTACCCAACATCTCTTGAGTTGCATCCCCTTTGACAGCCATGACCAAGAAAGACCAGGTTTTCATGTTGGGTGAGCAGTGTGAGTCATCCATCAGCTATCTGAAGGAGATGTTGGTTAGTGGCCTAGTGCGAAGGCTACCAGAAGAAGGGGCGACGTATGGGGTGTTCTGTGATGCTTCAGGACAGGGAGTCAGATGTGTGTTGATGTATCGAAAAGGTGTGATCTCTTATGGGTCTAGGAAGTTATGCCCTCATGAGTGTAATTATGCCACCCACAACCTGGAGCATTCATTGGTCGTTTTTGCACTGAATTTATGGCGGAACTACCTCATCGGAGAATGATTTGTGGTCTTCAAAGATCACAAAATCATGAGGTATATCTTCTCCCAGTGGGACTTAAACTTGCGACAGTGAAGGTGGATAGATTTCGTCCTAGATTATGACTTCGAGGTTTCCTACACTTTAGGGAAGGGGAATGTAGTGGCCAATGCCTTGTGCAGGAGGACGCAGAAGGATGCGGTCCGAGAGTCGGCAGACGCCTGGAAGGAGATGGAGGAGTTGGCTGCCTTACACCTGGAAGCAAGGATTGATAACGGTAGGGGTTGCATGTATCAGATGAAAGTGAAGTATTCTCTGTTGTAACAAGTGGAGGAGTCTCAGTGGGGAGACCCAGAGTGCGAAGTGATGCGTGACCGATTTGACTAGAGGAATGCTCTGAAAGTGTGGATGGAGGATGGTCAGAACAAGATTCTTTTCCAGGGAAGGTTGTTTGTTACAGAGGCAATACATGGCTAGGTTCTCTGTGAGTTCCACAACTCACCCCTGGCGGTACACCCAGGAGTTTCCAAGATGTACCAGGGACTGAAGAGACAGTTTTGGTGGCCCGGAGTGAAGCGAGAAGTGGCAGAGTTTGTGGCCAATTTCTTAGTGTGTCAGTAAGTGAAGGATGAACACCGATTTCTAGGTGGCCTACTACAATCTCTAGATGTCCCCGAGTGGAAGTGGGATGAAATCTCAATGGATTTCGTCACGGGACTACCCAAGGTCCAAGGGGGATACGATGCCATATGGTTTGTAGTGGATCGGTTGATGTAATCAGCTCACATTCTAGCGATCAAGGTGTCGAGTAAAGTGGATGATTTGGTAAGAAAGTATGAGGATGAGTTGGTGCGGTTTCATGGATTTCTGAGGTCTATAGTCTTGGATATGGATGCACAGTTTACCTCACGAGTTTAGAGAGGATTGGAGCATTCTTTTGGCACCCAGCTACGCCTTAGCACTACTTTTTATCCCCAGACATATGGAAAGACAGAGCGCACCATCCAGACCTTGGAGGATATGTTGTGGGAATGTGTTCTGGACTCAAGAGGATCATGGGTGCGATACTTGCCTCTGGTAGAGTTTTCCTACAATAATATATATCACTCTACCATTGGTATGGCCCCGTTTGAATCTTTGTATGGGAGGCCATGCCATTCACCTGTGTATTGGACCAATGTTGGAGAGGCAGACATCCTTGGCCCGGAGGTGGTGCAGAGCATGACAGAGAAGGTTCATCTTATACGGGAAAGGATGAAGGCGGACCAAGACCAACAAAATTCATATGCTGATACCAGGAGGATGCCCTTGGAGTTTGAGGTTGGAGACCACGTGTTCTTGAAGGTCTCCCATCAGCGTGGACAATGAAGGTTCGGCAAAGGGAGTAAGATTTCTCTGAGGTTCATCGGACCCTTCGAAGTGTTGCGGCGGGTAGGTGAAGTGGCTTATCAGCTACTGCTACCACCGCTGCTACTGAGGATATATGATTTATTTCATGTGTCCCAGCTTCATCGTTACCTGCACGATGATTCACACATCTTTGGCTGGTGAGATCTAGACATCGAGGATGACGTGACTTTTGTGGAAGGACCAGGGATGATCAAGGATCGTGAGGAGAAGGTGCTCCGTGGGTGAACCATCCCATTGGTTCGTCTGTTATGGAGACATGGTGGGCTTGAGAAGAGTATGTGGGAGAGGGAAGCACATATGCGTGCCCAGTACCCAGAGTTGTTTTGAATTTTTTACTATTCAGTTTATAGTTGTTGTGGTAGAATGTTTTACCTTGTTGGCTATGAAATACTAGGTTTCCTTCCTCTGAATGTGTGTGAAAAGTCTAGGCTAGGGGGAGGGGAGGACCCGACCCCTAATCAGGACGCATTAACGTAAATGCGATTAAACCCGTGCGGGCGAGTTAGTGTCGCCCAAAGCGGATAGTATTTTGACACGGAGAAGGAGACTCCCCAGCCCACATGGTTGGGCAGTTTGACATGTTATATTGCTTGGTTCTTGACCGGAAATTGTTCTCTACTAACAATGAGGTTCACTCCTAAGAGGTATCTTTCTAGGTGGTTGTTCGGACCCTCTCTTTCCTTCTGGGATGTTTTAATTCTCGAGGATGAGAATCATTTAAGAGGTATCTGATGAAATGGCATGGGTTTTTGGGGTCCATTACATTGTGAAAATCTCAAGTTGGGTTTTTTGGTCTGGGAATCACGGTGAAGTTTGGCTTAACGGTAGGCCTACCGGTACCCTTATCCAACCGGTCGCAGGCCTACCAGTAGCTCAGTTTACTAGTAGCCGCAGCCTACCGGTAGCTCTTTCTACCGGTAGCTCGGTCTACCGGTAGCTATAGCTACTGGTAGATCTGTCTACCGGTAGCTCGGTCTATCAGTGGCTCACACCTACCCCTACGGGGTTTTTTTCCAGTGGCGCTCCCTTTTTGTGCAAATTGGGGTTTAAACCCTATTTTGACCCCATTAATCTAGTTTTAAAGCTCGATAATACCCATAAATGTTTTAATTAAATATTTAATGAATTAACAAGGTGTGTGCGTCGGTTTAAACTGCCCGAACCTTTAATGACGTGTGGGTCCGCGTGGTCAACCCACGACCCCCGCTCCTTACGCGGTTTCATGATGTTATCTCAATTGTCCCCCGCCCTTATAAACTAAAGGGTTCACCGTGGGTTTCTTCTTTTCTCAATCACCCTGTGCTAGTAGTACCCTTCGTTCAGATGAACCGCTTTTCGTTTAGGTGAGCCGCATCACTATCCGTGGAATTCCGCGCCCAGGCTCAGCGTCGATCATTGATCAACAGGTAGGGAATTTCTCCTTCATCTCTCTCTTTTGTGTATCATGCGGGGTGGGCATGATGTTGATTCTATAGAATTGGATAAACCCGAACCTTAATGATGATAATGAATGGACTCCAAAGAATGAAGTGGGTATGTGATCGATGATGCTGATTTGTTTTGTTATCTTGTTTTCTGAATTGTGTTGGGATTACGCCTATTGAAAATCATGGTTGTTGGTGGTCTTTCTCTGTGCACTAATGAACCCTTGCCTCTAGTGATGTTTAAATGAATTTTTTTGTGGTTGTGAACCCTTACTGTGTAATGGAAATTGGTTAATTATGTACATTTGGATAAATAAATTGAATGCACCGGGATCAACCCTTTTCTGTGATAACCCCAGTTAAAGTACAGCAGAATTGAAATCATGGTGTGTGTTAAATATTTTATGTCTGAAAATACCCACATGGGACTGCTTTTCTTGGTGGTAGTGGTTTGATTGTTTTTCTTTCACGGGCCGGTTACTGGGTGATGTTGGAGGGGATGGCATCCCCTGTTATTATACTCTCGGTGGTTGTGAAATTGGGGATGGGATCCACTGTGTTATGCATCCAGTGGTTGTGACATTAAGATCGGGTGGTTACCTTGATTATATCACAAATTGGGGTGGGATCCTATGTTGTTGAGAAACCCTTTTGGCTCCTAGATGTTGGAAATGGGACTGTATCTTGGGGTTTTCATTGGTTGTTGTGGTTTTACAAGAGAACCAGGTGTGGATGTTGTTGTTAATGATTGATTGTTTTCTTTCCTGGGCTTGTGCTTATGTGTTAATTTCCCAGTAGTTGCAGAAAACTCATATAATCATTATTACTGAACATGTAAACCAAGATGGGACAAATGGGTCTTGGTTTGGTGTGAGTTGTGACTTGGACGTAGTACTGTTTGTGTTCTTTAGGTGAGTTGAAGAAAAACCTAAAATTTAGGTGAGTTCTTGTTAGCTATACATATACTTGTAGTTTTGTGTTTCTTATTCATGCCCCACCCAAGTTGAGCACTTATTGTCAAACACCCTCATTTCATTGGGGAGGGTGTATTTCCTAACACCACTATTAGTGGCTGGTTATTAGCTCTTTTTCTGCCCCCTTTCCTGGATAGCCCAAGTATCTTCGGGCATGCTGTGATGGCCTAAGGTCCATTATTATCCCAAGAACCTTCGGGTGCGGTAGTGTGGCGGTTATGGCTCAGGTGTGTGCGGGCAGGTGGTTTCCAAAGTATCTACGGGATGAGGCCCAGGTGTCTTCGGGCGTGGCAGTAGATCTTCTAGCCCAGGTGTCTTTGGGCGTGGTGGTGGTTGTTCTGGCCTAGGTGTTTGCAGGCATTATTACGTGTGACAGTTGTGGCCCAGGTGTTTGCGGGCGGGGTTTGGCAGTGGTATTGCGGTGAGAATGACGTGATTGGTTCGATGCGTAGGATGTCTTCAATAACCAGTGGGAAAGTAGCGAGGGGTACCCAAACATCGATGTGCTCTTATTATATATATTACTTGACTTGTGTTACTTGGAAAGTGTGCCTTGGTGAGGCTTGGGTGGATAGTTTACCGTGTTAGGTGTTTGGTTTACTTCTTTTCTCACATGACTTTCGTACGTTCCCCCACTTTTGCATGAGAGTCTTTGGTTTTCCTTACTGAGTAAACTTGTATGCTCACCCTACGTATATAAAACGGCTTTCAGGTTTCCAGGAGGACTTCGGGTATCGTTCCGGACCATACTAGCTCGGACCTTTGTGGCAGTTGTAGTTACTATTTTTTCCTTTATTTGGTACTTTAGCCTTGTATCCACATTGTACATTGTGGATTTTACTTTTGTAACATGCATTGGGAATGACTCTTGGATTTAATTTTACTTTCCGATTTTGGTGTTGTTGGGATTACTATCTTGTCTCTCGGTCCTATTAAAAGAAAAAGGGTAATGACTTCCATTTAGTGTGTGATTATATACCCTTGGTGCTAGTCGCCACTTCAGGACCTATTGATGGCAGATATCAGGGGTCATTTTCTCTCCTTAAACTTAAATAAGGAAGGGCCTGGCAATCTGCTGACCCTTCCCTCCTTTTGGTGAAGGCGGGTCGTGACAATGACATGACGGTTTAATCCCACCAACATATCCATTATTAATTACTAATATTCCTATATATGTTTTTAATTATATTTTAAAAGAAAAAATATCCAAAAAATTCTCTTGAAATATTTTGTTTCAAATTTTTTTCAAAGAAACAAAAACATTTTTTCAATTTAATGGGATAAAAGAAAATGATTTTACATTTTTTCTTCAAAGGAAATTCAACTGGTATTTTTGATTAAAGTGAGTTACATATGTTTTATATTCATTATATGGTACCTTTAAAATTTATATTAATTATGGGTTGGCCCCACATAGAACATATAATGACTAATCTTGATATAGCTATCCAATGTGTTGAGTAGCGTATCATATTTTTACTGGCGATGGGTTTCTCATAAAAGATATGATAATTATCTCATTAAGTTACTCATTATAAGGGCTCTTTTAAAGATAAATATAAGGATAATGTATCTATGTACAAAAATAATATTATGGATGTGGTTTATAAAGGAAATATTTTTCATTCAAAAGGTAAATAGTTGTGGTTATGGTTTATTAGGAATTTTTATGAAATTTTTTTAATTAGGGTGAATGGATTGTTTTTCAAGGAAATATTTTCATGTGCTTTCATATTTTTCATGAAACCCTTTTTATTATGACTTTCCCTTTATTATTTCAAATGATCTTTCTTATAAAATACATTAAACCATTACTATATTTAATGCATATGCAAATGGGTATTTGAGGTAAAATGTTCATTCTGAAAAACGAAAATTTTCTTATAGACTTTTCATGTTTATCAATAGACTAATATGTTTCATTTATTTTATTCCCATTACTGAATTTTTTTTGTTTATCCCATGATTCAAATGATTTTTCATTAGCTTAAATCATGAGAAGAAATTTTTAAAAAATTATAGTTCTAGATATTGGAGTTATCTTGAATAATTAATGTGTTCCATTTCAAAGATCGTATATTTTAGAAAATTCCTTATATGATGAAATTTCAACTTGGTTAAAAAATGTTTTTAACTAATCCTCTAAAATTATAAACTAAATGATTCTTTATATTTATGAAAGACTATAACCTATTATAAACAATATTATTATTGGAAGAATAAGGTACATTATGTTATATGACTATAATATTTAATGACTTAGATTTTCCCCCTGTTTGTTTGTTGCAAATCTTACTTTTCTTTGAATAAATTTTGGGGTCATGGGTCTTATGCCCATGATCGAGCCTTCTCGGTATTTAATGATTTAATGGAAAAAGTAAACCTATGTGACATTGACCTTTATATATTGATTTTTTAAAATTTTTGTATTCCTGTAATTAAATTCCTTACATTTATAAGTTCAGATTATTTTTTATATATTTATTAATGGGATGTTCTTATGTGGTTGTTTAGTGTTGTGATTGAAATAAATGATTACATTGGGATATGATGATGTAGAATTGCTATTAATATGATTTTCACACCACATTTTAAATTTAATAGGAAGAAATGTTTTTGTATATGGAAATTATTGGTTCACATGTGAAATAGTTATGAATAATTCTCCGGCTAGTGTACCAATGTGGCGATTTCGGTTTTCCTATGGAATGTTTCCCCTCATTTCGGCTAGGAAAGGTAAGACTGGGTATCAGGGTAGGTCAATTGATGTGGTGCTTATTTTCTAAGGAATAGGCATTTCTTAACTAATGTCCAACTCAAATATTTCATATATTAACTCAATTGATCACATAGGACTCAATGAAAATGATAAATTTTCCATGTTATAGTTTCTTATAATTTGTAAAACAATATTTCTAGTATCTTTTATGGTTTGCATAAAATTTACCCTAACTGAAATTTATGACGGATTTAGATAAAGGAAAATAAATTGTGGTTTTTGATGGATAGAATATTATTTCTGTTAAGGTGGATTATTTTTCAAAGGAAACTAATGTAAAAATGATTTAAATAATAAAAATATTGAAAAGATATATTTTATCCCATTTCCAAAAAATTGTTTTATAGATTTTCATTTAAAGGAACATGAATGGGGTCTATAGGTGGAAACCTGCTATGTATTTTGGCACATGAATATCAATAAAAGCCTATTAGGATGCTTGGATGTACTGTATGATCTTGGATATCATGGTTTTGGTAGGGTATAGGTATTTGTGGTGATGCTTAACATTCACATTAAAACAATGAAGTAGTGGTTTGACTACTTTATTTGACCTTCATGTCTCTATTATTCTCCTCTTTATTATAATTTATTATCGGAAAACTGTCCTTTCCCCCTTTTTTTACCATAATCTATTTTCCAATTTATGCACTCATTCAAAATAATCATTTATTTATGATACATATTTTGTGTTGGTTATTAATCATTAGAGACATATCATAGATTAGATTCATTAATGATCAAATAATTCAAAATTATAGTTCTTGGATAAATTAAAACTTGTTTCCAACCCATGAGAATCTAGAACACCCTTCGATCCTTTTCACGGGATGGATCAACTACCCAATTAAAGGTTGATAATGGTCTGTTCATGAAAAAAAAATTATGAGAGGAGTATTATTTTTTAACATGGGGAAGTTTGGTATGTTGGGGTTAGAATTATTATTTATTAAGAGGAATATGATGAATAAGTCAAAAATCACTACATTTAAAAATAATTACTATGATTTTAGGGTTTTTTAATATAATTATATATTATTATTCATATTGGGTCTCAGTTATTTGATAATTTTAATATCTAATTTTTTTATTTATGTTTTTTGATAGAAATAGGGAAGAACATAGAGATATATGGTCCCTACATTATGTATAGAAAACTATGTGAAGGGCTTTCACCTATGTTAAATAATTTGTTCATTGTATGATTACTATATGGTAGGATAGATGGTTATGTTAATACTATAAGTTTCAAGATTTTCCATGTAATAATTATTTTTACTCTTTGAATTTTGAGAAATTTATATTTTATTAAATTTTTACTTATGGTGACTTACGTTGTATAAAGAGTGTTTATGATTTTTGGTATTAAATTTAAATGGAAATTATTAAAGGGAATTGATTCAAATAAAATTTTAAATTGGTTCACATACAATATATAAAAAGAGGAGAGGCATTCAACACAATATTTAGTTTTCTAAATGTTTCTAATTTGTTTTGGATTTTAAATGATAACTAGTTTTTTAATGTTTATTTTTACAATGGGAAAAGGGATAACATTAATTATTTTCATGGTTTTCAATAGATATTAAAAAAGCTTAAATGGGGTCCTTTAAAGGTTTTAAGTTGGATATTCTTATAAAAACATATTTTTTTTAAATATTCCCATGTTAACAGTCTTTTACTAAATGATTCAGATTTTGTTGATAATGCTTCTTAAACAATAGATGCTATTTTTGAAATGAATCTTGAAAAAACTCTCTAGGAACAAAAAGGTGAATTTATTTCACTTACTCAAAAAAAATGTATTGGGTGGCATATTTTTTCCAATAATTGTAAATTGTTGGAATTTAATCTTATTTAAATGGTATTTTGATGTTTCTTATTGATTTTTTTCTATGTGGTTTGGGTTTTTGGTTTTAATTTGATGGTTTTTCATTTCCTGTTTCTTGATTACAATGACATTCATACTCACTAGATTTTTTTATTTTTAATGAAACTATTTATATGAACATTCAATTCAATCTAGTGTCATATCATGGTGTTCTTCTTCTCATTCCCAGACATAAGGATATCATGCTAGAGTTTAGTAACTTGAATCATATTAATTTATTTTGGAAAAAATCTTCTCATTGATAATAGGTATGAATACTTGTAACACCCCGAGATTTTATGAAAAAATATTCTTTTTAATTTTATTGATGTCTTGTGTTGTATGAAACACCAAAAGGATCTCACACTACACGCATCCCTAACTTGGTTTGCATTACACGCAATCACGACCTTCCACGATAGCGTGTGTTGTATGCAATACTGAGTTTCACAAAACAATGATATGCTATATAAACTAGCAGTTATGAATAGTAATACCCAATTTTTTAAATTTTATAAATTTTATCTTTCAAAATGGACTTCATTTTTGGATTCGGAATATCGAAATTATCCTAGGGTTAATTTTTGGTATTTTTCTGAAAACATTAAATTTTTGATAAATAGTGAAAACACTGGGTTACTATTTAAAAACCGACTTTTTATTGAAATAATTATTTATTTTATTTAAATTTATTTAATGTCAAAATTGATACATAATACCTATATAAGTTCAATGTAATTATTTGGAGTCATTTTATAATAATTTTTTATATATAAAAAATTTATTGAACTTTTCACCCTCTTTTACCCACCTCCAAGGAGAATATGGAAATTCACATAGAACATAATTTTACCACTTCTGTGAGTGGAATTTCGAAAATCTAAGAGACCCGGTTAATCTCAAGGACTAAAATGTGGTTCAATGAGATGAAAATAATTTTTTGGTGAATAGTAACTTTTTCCTTTTATTTACCACGGTTAAAAGTAAATAGGGTAATTAAGGGTTAAAATTGTATTATTATTAAACTAAAACATGTCCTAATTCTATTGGATATGTTTTATTAGACCAAAAACAACCTTAGGAATAAAATATTTCCATTTATTTCTGTATGGATTAGATTAGGACAGTTATTATTAATTTATGTAAAGAATGGTTAAAATAGTTAAAATCAAAGTTTAATAACTAAATCATTTTTAATATAGGGTTATACATAAGATAAAATCGACTATAACTATTAATTATAAATCTAAAAAGATTTCCTACCTAATGGTATTTTATTTATAATTTTTAGACATTAAATAAGTTATGTTATTTATGACACAATGGTGATCCAGTAATTACCTAAATTTTGAAATATTAAAATCATTGATGTTATAAATACCCAAATAAATTTAATTTGACACTTTTTATGAATTCCACAATTTTTATAGGTTAATATGACATGTTATTATTGAATTAATAAACTTATTTCGAACTAATAATGATGTTATGAGTTTCACAAAAATTAATTTCCAAATAGTGTCAAAATTGACATAAATAGTTTTTAAAACAAATATTATATTATTCATTGTTATTTTATTCCTAAAAATAAAATTTTCGGAAAAATGACTTATATTAGGTTATATATATTAATAATAATCAACTTTGGGTTTGTTTGGCTTGTTATAGTATGTTTATTGACCATATAGTGTAAGAAAAGAAGAAGACACGGTAAAAGTTAAATTATTTAACACAGGGTTAAATATAAATGATAAGGTTAAAATAGTAACCTAAACTTGTCTAAAATCTATTGTATGAGTGTATTTAGACCCCTACCACAACTTATCTTAGAAATAAATCAACTTGGAGCTATTAAAATACCAAATATGACTTTATAATAAAATAATATTTTTAGTTTTTCCAATGGTTCCGCTCTCCTCCCTTATAAAAGGGCACCTCATCCCTCTCCTCCTACAGCACATTGAGACTTAAATCTCGGCCAACCCCTGTCAAATTCTATTCTCCACTTCCATATAATAATCCTAGAGGTATTGGTTTTCTTCAAAGACCAACTCTAGTTCTCTAATAGGAGGTTAAGAAGAGGCGCTTCAAAGAAGAGGTAATATCTATTACCGATTCTTTCAACATTATTTCTTCTACTACTTATTTTTATTTAGTTGTTTCATTATGATGTAATAACATCAGTATCACTCATATAATTATATGTCATTATAAATATTAAACAACCCTATTTCACCTTCTATCCATCCTATGGAATATGAAATCACTGCGCGTGCGTACGTACAGAATACCGTCTCCACGCCATGGTGTAATCTGTTTTTGACCACCACCTTACTTGGATAGTTATTATGGTGTAAATAAATAAGTATATATGATTATTGTAAAGTGATATTGATTCGGAAATATTATACATATGCTTCAATACAATTCCATGATCATGGGAATGATATCATCGCTCGTACGTATGTATGGACTACTATCTCCACGATGCAATGAGATTCATTCTCCATGTTAACCATTCATGAATGATTATAAATTATATATAATAATTAATACTGAAATATTACATAATAATGATACTGGATTTATGTATATATATATGTATTTCATCTACTTAATTCCATTCAATTCAATCAGGAAACAAAAAGACCGTTCATGCGTACGTACGACCTACCGTCTCCATGAACGGTGTATTTCATTCCATTTATCGATCTATCATATATATATGTATATGATGAATATATATTATATATAAATAATGCTTTAAATTCTTGAATTATGTAAATCAGGATTTAAGTAATAATATCAAGAACAACAAGTCCAAACACGTACAATAAGTGAAACGATTTTACCCAAAACGCTACTTTAACATGGAATTTACAAAAGAACGGGTAATATATAGTCATAAGTGAACCATATATGATATCATAACAATGAAATTGATTCTGTAATAAGTCAATGACATTATTTAAATTATTATACAGGGAGGTTCAGATATGTACAAAGGATATCGGACCTAAGGTAAGGGGTAACTTTTCCAATCCCATTTTTTCTGAGATTGTTTATTCGTAAGTATTTACTGGGGTTATGTTTATCATCCATGCCCATGTTTTCTAAAAATGTTTTCATAAAATGTTTACTCTTATTCCATGTATGTTTAAAGTCATTTTTACCCCACTTTGACTTTTACTTTGTGTTATGGAAGGAATCTTTATTTTGTTTACGTTACGAGGTACTTATTTGACTTTTCCAGCAAAAGTACGAGAATAATGTTTTTTAACTTATACAGCATGAATATATTTTTACACTTTTATAACACCTTATTTTCATGAATCATACTCTACAATATTTCATGTTTATTTTTAATAAAATCATTTTCTTTTAAAATTTCTTGGCATTTTGTGAAATAAAAATTATTTTGAAGAAGAATGGATATTTTCCTCAATAATTCATTTCATGTGTTTTATCAAAACCATTTTCTATAAAAGAAGGTATTATTTCATAAGTGTATGTTTCTAGTATAATGTATCTATGATTTCATATGTGTATGTTTCAAGTATAATGTCTCTATGATTTATATGGTTTCACTTTTCTTATGATAAAATGATATCCATTTGTTTTATACGGATTATTTTATGATGGAGTGATGTTTATGAAACCCAATTTATTTTTTGGGTTATGATGAACGATTTATGATTGTTTTGTGTAACACATAAGAATTATTTCAATATGAGATGGGTGGGACCTATATCTCCCTCCAATGCGTTGGGTAAAGATTTATATCTCATGAGATAGACATGGCTAGAATGGTAAGTTAATTCGGTTCAGTAATACAGGACTGGAATGAGGAGTAAACTCGATTCAGAAAGGGACTTGGTCCACTAAGATGGTCTTGGTAGTAATGCCTTGACGACTATGGAAATCATATCATGTTCTTAATGGTTGGAACAATCACATGGTTTATTCCCATGATATTTTATCATGATTAATGTTTCTTTATGATCTATGTCTTATGTACTACCATGTTTTATGTCATTTCCCATGATTTTTATGTTTAAAAATTATGTTCATGTTTTTATGTTCAAATGTATATGATTTGTTTTATTTTATCAATGCTTACCCTTACTGAGCATTTGAGCTCAGACTTTATATGATTTCTTTTCCCTAGGATTTAAAGAAAGGTTTTAGGTAACAAAACCAAAAGGGGAAGATCTTTAGGGGAGATGTTAAAGATATTTCACCACGATTAGAAGATTAAGTTCCGAGTTTCCAAATAAACTAAACTATTACTATCCTTGTGTTTCTAATTTTTTTATGTATTAATACTTCTTCAAAAGTAATGTAATTTCCATGTACGTCAAAATTCGGGTCTCTACAGTTGGTATCATAGGAAAAGTTTAGTTATGCTTTGGAAACTATGATGTGAAAACTTTAGTGAGATCCCTATAGATACTTCTAAGATATATCTAGGGATGTCCCTAAGGATAATAATAAGTATAGGTTATAGTCCTAGAATTATGGTAACGATATTAGAATTAAACCTAAGATGTTATATATTGAAGGTACCCCCCCCCCTTTATTATGTTGTTTTCCTTGCATGATTTTTGCCTCTCCCACTGTTCTTTCTGGGTTTTAGACAATGGATAGAACCCGAAGGAACCATGTTGATAAATGTAATGGACAATGAAATGAATGTCCTCCCAAGAAACTAGATGTGATGTGATATGGAGTGAAAAATCTTATTTCTATACTTACACAATCTATGAATCATTCTGGATTTCCAAATGATCAGAGAAGGGAACAATATTCTATTGAGTTCTTCATGAGGCAACGTCCACCGTCTTTCAATGGGTATTCTGATCTACTTTTTACTGAACAATGGATCAGTACCATTGAAAAGATATATTCCATACTTCGATGTTCAGAACATGAAAATTCCATTTTAGTTGTCTATCGTTTAGAAGGTGAAGCAGACCAGTGGTGGAATCTAATTAAGAATACAAGGCCCCAAGATGAATTTTAATCTATGGAATGGGATGAGTTCAAGAACATGTTTTTCAGTAAGTACTTCCCTCATATTCTTTGAACAAATATGGAAAAGGAGTTCCTTGAGATTTTACAAAAGGATGATGAATCTATTGGTATATACGAGGCGAATTTTACATGTCTTGCAAGGTATGCATCTGTATTTATCATCCAACCTGAAAGTAAAGTTGATCGATTCTTCAATGGCTTAAAACCAAGTCTTCGAAGTGAATTTTCTATAAGAGACTTCAGTATCTATGAAGAAATTGTGTGTTGTGCTATCAAGGTAGAAATGGAAGTTGTTGTTACATATCCATCTCATGGTTTGGACAAGAAACGAAAGATGGAGTTCAAGGATAAATCTCATAACAATGGTAAAAATAATATGAATGTTTCTTTATGTTCAAAGTGTGGAAAGAAACACGGTGGAGATTTCCTAAAAGGTACTAGAAAATGTTTTAAGTGTGTAAAATAAGGTCATCGAGCTGTTGATTGTCGATGTAATGGGAAAAAGGTTTCTTAAGATGTTAATAGAGAAAATACTACAGAGACTGCTCCACCAACACTTCAATTCTTCAAGTGCAAGGAAATGGGGCATTATGCTAATAAATGCCCTAATCCACGGGTTAATGATGATCAATGCGAGAAACCTCTTAAGGCAAAGGATAAAGGGATGTCTCATGAAATCACTATTTGTGATGTTGATTATGTCAATGATGTTGTGTAATGATTAAGTGTTTATGTAATGGGATTTCAAAATAGTATCATGGAATCTCATTTTTTGGTGTTGTGGAATTTTGGAATATCAATGTATTGGTTTTCAATAATAATATGGTACTAATAACCAGGAAAAAGTGATTGAAATATTTTTGAAAGAAGATGATATGCCCATAATGAATGGATAATGAAAAATGAAATGAGCTCATGATTGATATACGGACTAAGTGATATCATGGTTTGAGTATATAGAATTTTGGGGATTTTGGTATATTGAAAGAATTAACTTTTGACAGCATTCATGTTTTCACTAAGGTTCAGTGGGTATTCATTTTTTCAAGAGAATACATGATTAAGGACTTCGAATGTTTGGATTGTGACCAACAAGACATATCTTATGATATATGAGGATCAATGATGGTATTAACATGCTTGTTATATGAACTCTCAGGTAACCTTTTTCACTATAATATGAGATTGGACAACAGTATTTTTGGTAAGCTTAAATATTGGAATGTATTATGTTGGACATAAGTTAGTTTTGTTTAAGGATAGAAATTTTTCGATATTATGGATGGAAAATTATAATAATATAGTTTTAGAAAAAAACAACCTGTAGGACGGGCGAAAACCTGTCACGTCGGACAAGTATGTGGAAATCGAACCGACAACTGAAGTGCGACAGGCCTTTATTTCCTACCACTAGCCTACAGGAAGTCCCTAGTTAGTAGAAACTAGTTTTATTATATTATGCAGTATGATATAGGAAGTATAAGTCCATTTTTGGAATCATATACGATTAACCTCACCATAGATGGACTTATGTATATTTGATAACTTTTTTTAACCTTTTGTTTGAGACATATGGAATGACCCATCATTCTATCACATGATCTTCTAACACTTCACCAATGAAAAATTCAACATCATTTCATTAAGAGATGAAGTGGAAATTGTTCAATGCACGAACAACGCTGAGATTTTATCAAAATCATGTACGTATTTATTTTGATTTGAAAATTATTCGACATTAGGGAAATGATCTTAAAAACCAAAAATGTTGTCCTAGAACCCTTATATCCGATTAATGTGATGATACCTTATATCATCACAAATTTATGGCTTTATTATTGTTGGCTTTTTCATAGCCATTTTCTCTACCACTCTCCATAAAATCTTTATGGATAGATTTATCTTCTATATCCATATTTTCACCTATGTTCTCCTATGTGGAAACCCAATGATTAGTTAATTTGGGTAACCTTTATATTTCAAACATTAGTTTTTAATGATAATTTTGGGTATTCCTTTTTACTATGTGGGTTTCTATTAAAGAAACTCAGAACTAGTAAACCATTTATGAACCCAATGAATTTCGAGGGCGAAATTCATTTTAAGGGGGGTAGAATGTAACACACTGAGATTTTATGAAAAATATTATTTTTAATTTTATTAATGTCTTGTGTTGTAAGCTACACCAAAAGGAGCTTGCACTACACACATCCATGACTTGGCTTTCATTACACTCCATCACATCCTTCCACGATAGCGTGTGTTATACGCAATATTGAGTTTCACTAAACAATGATATGTTATGTAAACTAGCCGTTATGAATAGTAATACCCAATTTTTAAAATTTTATAAATTTTATCTTTCTAAATGGACTTCATTTTTGGATTCGGAATATCGAAATTATCCTAGGGTGATTTTTTGGTATTTTTCTGAATACATTCAATTTTTAATGAATAGTGAAAACACTAGGTTACTATTTAAAAACCGACTTTTTATTTAAATAATTATTTATTTTATTTAAATTTATTTTAGGTAAAAATTGATACATAATACCTATATAATTTAAATGTAATTCATTGAAGTCATTTTATAATAATTTTAGATATATAAAAAGTTAATCGAACTTCTCACCTTCTTTTACCCACCTCCTAGGAGAATTTGGAAATCCACATAAAACATAATTTTACTGCTTTTGTGAGTGGAATTTCAAAAATCCGAGAGAAACGGTTAATCTCAAGGACTAAAATGTGGTTCAATGATATGAAAATAATTTTTGGTGAATAGTAAATTTTTTATTTTATTTACCACGGTTAAAAGTAAATAGGGTAATTAAGGGTAAAAATTGTATTATTATTAAACTAATACATGTCCTAATTCAATTGGATAAGTTTAATTAGACCAAAAACAACCTTATGAATAAAATATGACCATTTTGGTCCACTTGGATCAGATTAGGACATTTATTATTAATTTATTTAAAGAATGGTAAAAATAGTTAAAATCAAAGTTTAATAACAAAATCATTTTTAATATAGGGTTATAAATAAGATCAATTTGACTATAAATATTCAATAGAAAGCTAAAAATATTTCCTACCTAATTTTATTTTATTTATAATTTTTAGACATTAAATATGTTATGTTATTTATGACACAATAGTGATGCAGTAATTACCAAAATAATGAAATATTAAAATAATTGATGTTAAAAATACCCAAAAAATGTGATTTGAGAAATTTTATAAATTACACTAATGTTATAGGTTAATATGACATGTTATTATCGAATTAAATAACTTTGTTTGAACTAATAATGTTGTAATAATTTTTACAAAAATCAATTACCAAAAATGTGTCAAAATTGACATAAAATAGTTTTTAAAACAAATGTTATATTATTAATTGTTATTTTATTTCTAAAAATCTAAGGTTCAGTAAAATGACTTAGATAAGGTTATATATAATAATAATAAATAACTTGGGGTTCTTTTGGCTTGTTATAGTAAGTTTATTAACCATATAGTGTAAGAAAACAAGAAGACACGATAAAAGTTAAATTATTTAACTCAGAGTTAAATCTAAATGATAAGGTTAAAATAGTAACCTAAACTTTTCTAAAATCTATTGGTTGAGAGGATTTCCACCCATCCCCACCTTAGATTAGAAATAAATCAATTTGGAGCTATTAAAAACTGAATATGAATTTATAATAAAATAATATTTTTAGTTTTTGCAAAGGTGCCCCTCTCCTACCTTATAAAAGGGCACCTCATCCCACTCCTCCTCACACCACTTTGAGCCTTCATGCTCGGCCAGCCCCTGCCAAATTCTCTTCTCCACTTCCATAGAATAATCCTATAGGTCCTTTTCTTCTACAAAGACCAACTATAGTGCCCTAAGAGGAGGTTAAGAAGAGGCGCTTCAAAGAAAAGGTAATATCCATTACCGATTCTTTCAACATTATTTCTTATACTAATTCTTCTTATTTAGTTGTTTCATTATGAAGTAATAACATCAGTATCACTCATATAATGATATCTTATTATAAATCTTAAACAACCATATTTCACCTTCTATCCATCCTACGTAAAATGAAATCACCGTGCGCGCGTATATACGGAATACCGTTTTCACGCAGTGGTGTAATCTCTTTTCGACCACCACCTTACATGGATGGGTATATTTATGTAAATAAATATCTATATAAGATTATTGTAAAGTGATATTGATTATTAAATTTTATACATACGCTTCAATACAATTCCAAGATCATGGGAATGATATCATCGCTCATGCGTACGTACGGACTACTGTCTCCACGATGCGATGAGATTCATTCTCCATGTTAACCATTCATGAATGATTATAAAGTATATATAATAAGTAATAATGAAATATATGACATAATAATGATATTGTATTTATGTATATATATATATATATATATTTCATCTACTTAATTCCATTTAATTCAATAAGGAAACGAAAACAGCGTTCATGCGTACGTACGACCTATAGTCTCCATGAACAGTGTATTCCATTCCATTTATCGATCTATCATATATATATATATGTATATGTGGAATATATATTATATATAAATCATGTTTTACATTCTGGAATTAATTAAATCAGGATATATGTAATAATATCAAGAAAAACAAGTCCAAACACGTACAATAAATGAAATGATTTTACCCAAAACGCTGCATTAACATTGAATTTACAAAAGAACGGGTAAGATAAAGTCATAAGTGAACCATATATGATTTCATAACAATGAAATTGATTCTGTAATAAGTCAATGACATTATTTAAATCATTATATAGGAGGTTCAGGTACGTACAAAGGATATCAAACCTAAGGTAAGGGAAAACTTTTCCAATCTCATTTTATCTGAGATTGATTATTCGTAGGTATTTACTGGGGTTATGTTTATCATCCATGTCCATGTTTTCTATAAATGTTTTAATAAAATGTTTACTCTTATTCCATGTATTTTTAAATCCATTTTTACCCCTCTTTGACTTTTACTTTGTGGTATGGAAGGAATCTTTATTTTGTTTACATTCCGAGGTACTTTTTTTGACTTTTCCGGCAAAAGTACGAGAATAATGTTTTTTAACTTATACGGCATGAAAGGATTTTTACAGTTTTATAACGCCTTATTTTCATGAATCTTACTATACAAGATTTCATGGTTATTTTCAATAAAATCCTTTTCTTTTAAAATTTCTTGGCATTTGGTGAAAAAAATTATTTTGAAGAAAAAGGATATTTTCCTCAAGAATTAATTTCACGTGTTTTATCAAAACCATCGTTCATATAAGATGGAATTATTTCATATGTGTATATTTCAATTATAATGTCTCTATGATTTCATATGTGTATGTTTCAAGTATAATGTCTCTATGATTTATATGGTTTCAATTTTCTTATGATAAAATGATATCCATTTGTTTTATATGGATTATGTTATGATGGAATGATGTTTATGAAACCCAATTTATTATTTGGGTTATGATGAATGTTTTATGATTATTTTGTGGCACACGTAAGAATGATTTCAATATGAGATGGGCAGGACCTATATCTCCCTCAATTGCATTGGGTAATTATTTATATCTCATGAGATAGACATGGTTGGAACGGTATGTTAATCCAGTTCAGTAATACAGGACTGGAATGAGGAGTAAACTCGATTCAGAAAGGGACTTTGTCCACTAAGATGGTCTTGGCAGCAATGCCTTGGCTACTATGGAAATCATATCATGTGCTTAATGGTTTCCATAATCACATATTATATTCCCATGCTATTTTATCATGATTAATGTTTCTTTATGATCTATGCCTTATGTACTGACATGTTTTATGTCATTGCCCAAGATTTTGATGTTTAAACATTATGTTCATGTTTTTAAGTTAAAATGTATATGATTTGTTTTATTTTATCCATGCTCAGCCTTACTGAGCATTTCACCTCACCTTTATATGTTTTCTTTTCCTCAGGATTTGAAGAAATGTTTTAGGTAAGAAAACCAAAAGGGGATGATCTTTATGGGACATGTTGAAGATATTTCACCACGATTAGAAGATTACGTTCCGAGTATCTAAATACACTAAACTGTTATGGTCCTTGTGTGTCTGTTTTTGTTATGTATTAATTGTTCTGAAAAAGTAATGCAATGTCTATGTACGTCAAAATTCGGGTCTCTACAATACTTATGGGTGAGAATATTCTTATTTATCTTCTTACTCTTGATTATCTTAAGGTTAAGATTGAAACTCTCATTCCAGAAGGTCTGATTTGTATGTGGTGGATGTATATCATCTGTACTAAGCCACAGAAGGACCTTTCATGGGAAATCATTAAAGGGAATTTCATTTAGTAATTATTTTCAAATGAAGTGAATGTTTTGATTATGATATAACAATATGGCCTCCATAATGGAGATAAAATGGCATTGGAATATTTTGTTTATTTTTAGATATAGTGTTATATTTCATTGACTTAAAAATCTATGATTATCTAATAGAATGGTGTTTCAAGAAAGGAATTCAAAGTGAATAATCAATTCTAGTGTTTTCCTTTAGCCTCAAATCCTATAAAGTTGGTCTAAATCAATATCTCATAGATAAAATGGGATTTCAAGTATAACTAGAGGCATTATTGTTTTTTCATATTCTTGAGTGTGATTTTGGAAGATATAGTATGGGTAAAAGAAAATTTACAAGGTCAAACCTTGTCAGTAGAATTATTAATACTCAATCTTGTTAATTCCTAAATTCTTCTTCTGGGAGCCAGCATGCCATATGTTATTAGTTAATATATATTGGATATTTTAAGAACACTTTTTTTATAACACCTGAAATATATTATTCTTACATCATTTTTGGTCATATGTAATGGTTATGTATATGATTATCTCATATGATAGGCATACCTAAATCTATCCATTACAAATATCTTCTGACTAATCCTATTAAAAGTAATTATGACTTGAATAATTTATTATCTTTCCTTTGGTATATTGTTTCCCTAATTTTTTCTTTTCACATTATGATTTATTTAATTGGTAGTTTTATAATTTTAGTGACGACGTATTGAAATTTCTAATATAGACAATGGATTCTATCTTGGTGACGTAAAGATCTTATTTATATGTATTTTCATTTTATATTCCTTAAATTTTGACTTTTTTATTTTGATGATTTTATTTGTAAGAATTTAAATATTAGAGAAATTATTATACAAGGGTGCCCCCCCATTAATGAGTTTTTTATGTTGAAATATTTTCTATATCACTTTTTTATGAATCAGTGTGTATATCCATATTGTTCACTTCTGACTGAGAATTAATTTTAGTTTGGTTCTATAGATTGGATTTTAATTTCTATATAATCTCTCCATTTTTTATATACCATCTCTCCATTGATATAATACTTCCCTATTCACTTCTAGATAACCCTCAATTGTTGATTGGGTGACTAAGTCTCCATTGGTTTCACTATATTTTGAGGTATCCCTTGGTTAGTGGACCCTTTTATTTTATTTTAAAAATAATTAAAATAAATCCATACGATTGTTATATACTAGCCTTGTTTTTTCAATCATCCTAGTCAAGATCCTCTTTTTTATTTATGTATGAGTTGGAAGCTTATTTTTTTCTTGGGATATGAATCAATGTAAGTTTTTGATAATTTTTTTTATGTTAAGAAAGAGCCTATATGGATTCAAAAACAATGCATGTAATCCAAATGTGATTCATTTTATTTTGTACTCATTTGTAAATTCAATATAGGGTATGGGTTGTACTAGAAATACCTATGACAAGGAATTTAGTTATGTTTCTCGTATAATGTGATTTGGGATTATCATAAGTTATTGATTTTTACATTTTTTATATAGAAAATATTTGGTAGGTTTTGGGTTTACCAGATGCTAGTGTTTTATATACTATAATAATATTTGGATTCAACAAGATCTTATGTTTAAGAATCTTGATCCTGAGTAACACTCACATAACCAAAGAATATATAGTGCTTTTTTACATATTTTTAATTTCACTTTATTTATATATCTATCTATGTCTATATAGTTTATTTCACATGTAATGATGATGTATTTGGTTATATTAATCCAATAATATTTTGAATTTATTCAGTATTATTGTTTTGAGTTTTCATCAAACCTTAGAACATTTTTATTACCATCAATTTGGTATTTGTTGAGTCATTATCCAGGTCATTTAGATTTTTTTGTTATGGGAGTATATTTGAGACTTTTTCTCTTGTGTTATGTTTAAAGTGGCCAAGGTTTCGGTTCAGTGATTAAGATTATAAAATGTTTCATTGGTATAATTTTTCATTTTAATTGGTATATTTCTTATTTCTCTTTGTAAATAATTGAATATGAGAATTTATATTGATATAATGTTCTATGTTGGAGATAATTTTCTTATAATGTTATTTAATTTATTTTTAATTTATTAATTTTTGGGTTTTAATTTATTCTATTATAGGACATCAGTTTTTAGGAGTTTTAGAGTATAATGAAATAGTCATTCCAATATTGACATTACATAATTTTTTAAGAATACTCAAGACATTACACAACTAGAAACCCCAATAATGAACTAGTATAGTGACTTTTGAAACATTTAAACTTAAACATGTGTACCCAAGTGAGATACATTACCTCCCTCTATGTTCTTATTAACTACCATTATTATTAGAAACATCGTAAATAATACATATATTTGTAACCTATGGATGGAAAAATAAAAATGGGGGAGCGAAGATGATCCGTAAGGGTAAACAAGGGATATATGTACGAATAATCATGAATATAAGGGTATCAAAACATGATCATGAAAATATAACATCAGACCCTATATATTAAAATATCATAAACACGAATCATGGAATAAATACTCGTAGTACATAAGAAATGAATCATTAGGAAATAAAGAACATTATATATGGATGAATAACATAGGAATTTGATAGAAAATTGTGGTAGAAACCTAAGAATATAATATTTATTTGCAAAATAGTCAAGGAATTTCTACCACTTCCATATTAGTAGTATGTTTTCACTCCACCCTAGCATCTTGGTAGTCATGGTTCACTCCCATAAATTATTTCGTATTCATGGTTCAATCCCACAACCATCTTATTAGTCAAGGTTCACTCCCAATTCAATATTAGTGGACAACATCATTTATGTCTATCTAAGGAGATATATATATTCCCAATGAATTTTAGGGAGATATAGGTCCCAACCATCTTACAATGAACTCATACATACATGTTCCATGATATTATAAACATTATTCATAACATAACCAATGAAATGAAATGGGTATCGTAAAGATGTAATCGTATCTTAAGCACTGAAAAAGAGATCGGTTTGATAATCATTACAACGAAGTGTAACCTATTAAAATAAGAAGGTTTCAAAGACATGTAACCCATGGAATAAAATTGTATTTTATAAATATATAACATGTGAAATATAAATGGGATTCACGAATGCTTTTTCATCAAAACATAAAACAATCATAGAAATAAATTGAATGGAACCTGAGATAAAATTTCCTATAGGTCGTGAGTAACAAAAATAGATGACAGTATAGATAGGAACTAATTATTAATGATATTATAGAAAAAATTATTTAGGAAAATAACCTTTCTTCTTTGAAAAATTATTATTATAACAAAAAACATTTGAAAAACATTTCCAATAAAAATTTCACTATAAACATTTAATAAAATCATTAAAAACTAGAAAAAAATTTGAAAACATTATTCCATGAAAATGGTCTTAAAATAACATTTTTAAAACAATATATTAAAACATAGTGTATTGAATAAAATTAATTTTTTAACAACGAGATAAATAAGATCGAATTTTCATAAAAACATTGTCATAATTACCTAAAGTACCAAAGAGTAGATAAAATAGTACCAATACTTTAAGAAATAGTTTATAACCATAGTATAATAAAATTCATCTATATTTATGAGAGATTTATTATAATATTTCAATAATGAAAGAATAATCATAACCAGTCTCGATAAACAACAAGATTGTTTCAATAAACTCTTACTACTTTGTAACATTGAATTATAATCCACATATAATAAAATTAAGTTAAATGGAGCCCAAAATTTCCTGAAAAAAATTATATTCATGATGTAAAATTTAAATTTAAAGCATATACACCTTATAGAATAATATTTGTGCATAACAAAACATGTGTCTGAAAAAACGTAAAATGAGGCAAAATTACATTACTGATTTGGTAACAATTGAACCATAAAACCTGTAAAAGACATATTATAAAATGGACATTTAAATACCAATAAATTTATTTATAAAAAACCTAGAATAAATTCATTATTATTATATATTCCTTAAAAAGTTAATTTCTGGTGAAAAAGTTGTGTATCTCATGTAAATAAAAAATTGATATGAAATTTCATTACCAATTCATGACTTCCATTATTCACACAGCATATTCCTTTATAGTAAGTATAATGTTATGATAAATTTATACTTCTACCATATTCATATATATATAATATAATATATGGGATTCTAATGATGTTTTATTACCCATTTATTAACAATTCCATGTTAAAGTAACATTTTGGGTAAAAACTGCTTTGTTTGTCATACGTGTTTTTACTTGGAATTCTTGATCATTTTACTTGAATAATGATTTATGTTTTTAAATAATTTAAAACATTAAATATATATCATATATATTAATTATATTAATAGTCATAATATTCTATTAATGACTGATATACAAAATGGAATACACCATTCAAGGAGGCGGCAGGTCGTACATACTCATGAACGATGTTTATATTTCCAAGGCATATTAAATGAAACAAAGTAAAAGAAATAAATGTGTATATGTATATATCATCATTATATTATCATTATTATGTCATTTATATCAATTAATTTTACTAAAACCAACTTTAATACATTCTATATAATGTGTGAACAAATCACATCACTTTGAAGAGGCTATTGTCCACATTTCCACAAACGAAGTTATCATATTTATAAAAAATGGAATGCATGAAAGTACGATTTATATAATAAATATATAATTATAAATAAAACATAAATATCATATATTTAATATAAATCTATTGTTTTCACCGTAATAATTACTATAATAGGTTGTAAATTTAAAACAAACAACATTATTTCGTCAGGTTGTAGTATTTCGTGCATAAAAAAAGAAATTTTGTTACCTATTGGGTGGATGTGTGTGTATGTTCGGGTTGAAAAATTAATATGAAGACATTACAGTATATTATATATACTGATTCTATTATTTTTTCATGTAATAATAAGAATCAAGGTGGTGGAGAAACAAACTAAAATAATGGAGCATGAGGATTGATGGTATATATTCTTTGGGAAACTCTCTTTAGTTTTCACTAAAGTGCTTCCTTGGATGTATTTCAACCGAAATAGATGCTTTAGGTAGTAAGGGATGGAATTTGGGGGATTATTTTGATAGGTTTTTTATGATATATAAGTCTCAATGTGGTGTGAAGATGTGAGGGTGGAGGTACCCTTTTATAATTGAGGTGAGGGAAATTTAGGAAACTAATAAAATATTAAATTAATATAGTTTAATTCTAAATTAAAAAAAGGTCAAAATTTAGTTATTTAAAATATAGGATGTTTATGGTTTAAATTATCTTCTACAATGAAAATATGCAAGTTTTGAATATTTTTTAATCCTTATATTATATCATTAACCATTATTTTACCTCATCAACTCTTACCATGATGACATGTGCTTTTACATTTTAAGGGTTAATATAGTTACAATAAAATGAAAAAATAATCATAAATTGATCATTTATGAAATTTTAAATAATATCTTAATATTTTTATGTAATTTGATACTTTTATGAATTTTATATCATTTAATACAATAATTATTATTTTAAAATATCTTTAATTTATATTTTCACACTATTCATTTATTCGAATTTTTAAAAATATCACCAAAAATTGGTATATTATAACCAAATCCATTCAATAATCATAATCAATTAAAAGGAATATATAAACAACATTTTTGACATTAATTATGTCAAATTATATTTATTTTATCATTTTTATTGACTTTTATTTTATATTTCTATTAATTAACACATTATTGCATCAACATTGTTTCATCAGTAATGGTAATTAATTTTTTTATAAAAATTATAAATAAATTACCATGTTTAAGAAAATAAATGAATCATTCAAATTAGTATTTATATTCAAATTATTCTTTCGTATAACCCATTATTAAAAATAACATTGTTATTAAAAATATGAGTACGAAATTTTAAACTTTTATTTAAATAAAATATAATAAATTTACAACCTTCATATAAGTGTCCTAAAAAGGTTATAATCTGAGAACATGGATTTTTTTAGTAGAAAAAAAATCATACAATAAAATTTTTAACTGTTTTACCATAATTTTTTAATATTTGTAATATTATTTTTACCTTTAATTACTCATTTTACTCTTAACCATGGAAATTAAATATTACTAAATATACTATTAATAATGTCAAAAAATTATTTTAAGAAATTAGAATACATTTATCATACAAATTAAAACTATATATGTTTTTTAAATTCAATTCTTAAAATCAGGAAATTTATGTTTATTGCTAATCTAGTAGACCTAGCAAGAAAGCGGGGTTTTAATGACAGAATGTTTGAACGATAATTAATATTTTCTAAATAAACTAAATAAAATACAATCCCAATGAAATTAATTGGATTAGTAGATGTATAATTTTTCTATTTTTACTTTATAACCATATTAAAATCAAATTTAACTATTTAAATAAATTATATGAAAAAGAAATTTTGAATAATATTTTAGTAGTTTTAACTATTCGTGCAAAAAATATTTTTTTCCCAGAAAAATCCCAAAAAATAACCCTAAGATAATTTAAACATTATGAATTCAAAAATTATGTTTATTTTATCGAATAAAATGTATAAAATTCTCAACAATTAAGTTTATTTTTTTTCTTAGAGGGACACTATAAATAGTTCATTTGAGAAAAAACATTTTTGAAACATATAACGACCATACCAAAAATTATATTTTTCAATCTAATTATGTTTTATTTTTATAAAAATGTTTATATGATTTCTAAATTATGATAATTACTTTAATGTATGAAACTTTAGATATATATATATTAATTTATTGCAAACATTCAATTTGATACTTCATGATGGTTTGTATAGAGTTTTGTGAATTTCCAAAGCATATTCCCAGGTAGTGTCAAACCAGGTGTGTAGTAAGTCTCATTGTCATGTACCAAGTTACACTTGAGTAAAGAAAAAATCACCCTATTGTATTTATTTCCAAAATTAACATCTATAATAGATCCACATCCACTTGTATTATCCTCACAGAGATGTAATGGACGAAAATCACTCACTCTATAATTTACTAAAATTCCCAGACATATTCCTAATCATTGTGTCATCCTTAGACATATCTTTAGTTTCAAACCTCTAAATATTTATAGATATATCCTAGGGGATCTCAATAAATATTTCTCATCCTAGTTTCCAAAGGATAACTAACCCTTTTCTCTAATACCAACTATAACAACCCATCATTTTTATACATCAAAATTATATCCTTTTTTAGAATGCTTAAAACATTACACAAACATATGACCATAGACCATACTGGACTTGTTACTTTAGAAACATGGAAGTATAAACACATTTACATAGGTGATATATATTATATCCCATGAGGATCTTATTGTCTCACACCCTTTTTAGATACATCAAACATAACACATACATTCATAACATGGGAAAGGAAACATAATAAGGGGGAGATCTGGTCCTCAGTATGGGTAAACAAGGAAGATATTTAAGAATAATATTGAATTATGGAGAACATATAATCATATAAAAATTATTTCCATAGTTGTCACGGAATCACTTTATAGGCCATATAAGTAGTATAGATTCACTCCACGTACCATTTTGGTCATCATGGTTAACTCCCATAACAATATGGGCAGTCATGGTTCCCTCCCATATCCAACTTAGTAGTCAAGCTACACTCCCAAGGCCATCTTAGAATACAAGGTTTTTTATATATATCTCATGAGATATATATCTTTACCAAATGTATTAGAGGGAGATATTGGTCCCACCCATATCATAATGAAATCATACATACATCTTCCATGAGATCATATGAATTATTCATAATGTAACTCACGAAATGTAATGGGTATCATATAGATGTAACATTATCATAAGAATTGGAAAATAGGTAGGTTTCATAATCATTTCATCGAATAATAACCTATAAAATAATAAACTTCCACATACATATAACCAATGAAAGGGAAATAGATTTCATAATCATATAACCAATGAATGAGAAATGGGTATCATTAATGTTATTCCATCAAATCAAAAGACATTAATAGAATAAAATTTAAAGGAACCGTGGATCATATTTCCCATTAGGAATGAGTAACACTAAATTATGTCATGTTATATGAGAAATAATTTTGATTTTTATTTTAAAAAAAAAATTCAGGAAAAAATATTCTTTCTTCTTTGAAAACATCTTTTCAAAAAATAATTACTTTTTGAAAACCCGTTCCTTTGTAAATTTCTTAAAAAATATAAATTATTATAAAAAAATCAAAAAAACATTATTTAAAACCTCATTCATTTAAAATTTTCTTAAAAGAACATTTTAAAATCATTTTTGATCGAAAACATGGAATATTTAATTAATCTAATTTTTCAATGAAAAGTGAGATGTGATCAAATTTTCATAAAAACATTTTATTAATTACCTCAAGTACTAATGATTTGAAAAAATGGTACTTATACATTAAAACATCATGTTTATGAAAATTATATGAAAATTCATGATCATTCTTGAGAGATTGATCGTAATATTTCCTCAATGAAATCATAATCATAAAAAATCTCAATAAACGATGATGTTATTTCTATAAAATCATACCACTTGGTAACATTGAATCATAATTCCAATTTAAGAAAATGAAAAATATATGGTGCCTAAAATATAATTAAAAATAATTATATTCATCATATAAATTTTCAACTAGAAGAATATGAACCTCAAAAAAGAACACAGATGAATTACAAAACATTTGTCTCAAAGAAGGTGAATTAAGAAAAAATTTCTTCACCCAGTACCTCTAATGATGCCCCTCCAAAGATGGAAATGAAGGAAGAAAGATAATGACCTTTGATTCCCAACTCTAGTAGTCCTCTGGGAGGCATCCAACACAAAAAATATACAAATTTCACAAAATTTGAGGCATTACCCTTGTATAGTAAATGAGATCAGGAGATAAGATGTATCAAACTCAAAATAACTTTGTGGAATATATATCTATATCAATAAAATCTAAAACCAATCCCATTAATGTCCAAAACAAATCTGTTACAAATACAATAAAACTACAATGTATATATAAAAAGGATATTTCTAAGTATTGAGACAGAAACCGTCCCCATATCTGAGCTAGTAAAGACCATCACAGTTTTTGTAATCCTCTTAGAAGCCATAAAAATGTTTTATATACATTGGGTGAGAATACAACTATAATTAGTAGTAAAATCCAAGGTCTCTCATGATAAAGTGGGATAAGAATACTAATTCCCTTATGATAAAATCGAAGAAACCAACAACACCTAATGAGAAATACTAGCTGTCCAAACCTCACCAAGGCATGATTAGACATTAGCATAAGTCATTTAAAGTAATTTAATAAGCAGCTCTATGTTTCTGTACCCCTCACCACTTGTCATTGGTTAACTACTCATGCCCTAATGGAAAACATTCTAAATCTTCCACACACTTTCACACGCCCCATGCCACAACCAACCTGCACACACATGGGAATCAGACCTAATCCCACAACCTAGGAAAATGAATCATGCCAAATCCTGGCCACAGACACCTAGGCCACCATTATACCACATACCACCTATATACACCTATGCCACAAACTTACCTCATCTTGAAGACACCTAGGAGAGAACACTACATCGCATCCCGTAGACACATGGGAAAACATGCCTCAGCCTCAAACACATGGGCCTCAGAACAACACCACAACCTACCTGAAGAGTCTTGGGATACCAATGGCTAGATGCTAGAGTAGGGAAGATTATGTAACCATCCATCCATGCCCCCACCTGGAAGTTGGGATAAACACTCTCTCCCATGATGATGGGGGTGTTCAGCATATAGTTCTCAACTATGTTTTGGAGTTCATAGAAATCACAAGATAACATATGAATAATACATATAGATACAAAAAACAAAACCAAACCTATGGGTTCTCAAAAAACAACCATCTCACAATACCACCTTTGATGCTACCTCTAAATGCATGTATTAACACCAATAACAGTCATTTCAGATCTTAAAAAAGGGGGCCCTCTTCACAACATACGTCACATACCACCCATTAAATTCAAGATAATTAAGAATTTATTGTTCTTATTCAATCTCTAACTGGGAAACAATCAACCATAACACATAACTAGCCACACATCTAAGCTCAACAGAGGTAGAAACATGTGACAAATGAATCACTCCACACTTCCTCCCCATTAAATTCAAGCTAATTTAGAATTTACTATTCTTATTCTATCCCTAACCGAGAAAAAATCAACCACGACACATAACTAGCCACACATCTAAGCTAAACAGTGGTAGAAACATGTGATAAATGAATCATTGCACACTTCCTCCCCATTTAACACCCATAATAACCAATACCATCATCATTCATCAAAGTAATCCCACCCAATCGATCATCCAAAACTACATAAAACCCATCTCATACCCACATTAATCAATACCTCTCATCATAACCAAACCTAGCTTCCCCATTTCACAAACACACAAAACCCAGCCACACTAACAAAACACAGCACATTTGTTTTGAAATTTCACTACACTTCATATCCATTCCACAATCAATCAATCAATATCTCAACCTAAGATTCCATTACATCATCTAAACCTCCCCATTAACACATCTAAACCCCCAACTGTAGCACCACAGAACCCATACAAGGAACATGAAAGAACCAAACTACACACAACACCCAACCAATCCAAACAAGGTAGAGTGTATTCATATTTTGTACACAATCATTCTTTCATTCCACTTTGGTAATTTTGGGGTTATCACAAAGCATGTTATATTTAGATTATTCTATTTATTTAGTTGAATATGTGTGGTTTTCCATATTTTAAAAATTATAGCCATTCAATATAAGACCATCTTCTAAAATTCACAATCCATCACCAATGTGCAAAAAAAGACCACTAATATCCATGATTTTCAGTAGGAACACAAACTATAAAATTCCCAATGTCAATAGATAACAAAGTAGAACAAAAGTAACTTCTCCCTAGCCCCACATATAATCATTAAACCAGATTAATTACATTTATTTTTTTATACTACTATCTTCCACAATAGTTCAATCATACCCCCACCCTACATGGCTGATAATTAAAATAGGGATGAAGGGATCCCTGCCTCGAGAAATAGATGATCATTACCTCCTCCTAACACCAAATAGGTGGTGTGTAGGGCTCGAGGTAAACATGTTACAAGGGTGCAACACAGACTCACGACTCCATAAGGAAGAAAGGTTTGGGGATTCCTAGTATCAAGAGTAAGGTAAATGTACAAAGAATAAATGGTCTCGTCTTTAGAAATGATAGATCCTTTATTAACTGATGAAATTGTTTTAGAATACATTAAAGATGAGTCATGATCAAGAGAATGTGGTTTGTCTATTTTGAAGTCTTCGGGACATTTATGAAATTAATGTTATGACATTTAAACCTAAAATCTTCCTAAAACCCATTTAAATATTATATTTAACACATTTTATGTCAAATAAAATGTTAAAGGGTGAAACTCCAGCAAACTAGAAAAATAGTGAAAACTAAATATTTGAAAAACTATTGAAAACGACTCACCGGTGGATGACCTACCATTAAACAACTCACCATTAAGTGACCTATTGTTGGAAAACTCACCATTGGATGACTCACTATTTAATGAGTCACCCTCAAGATTTACCGTTGGATGAGTCTCCATTTGATGAGTCCTTTTCACGAGTTACCACTGGTAACTTACTGGTGTGATTAATTGTTTCTTCTCACCACCATGAATTCAAATTGAGAGTAATCATTGGATGAGTCATTGTTGGAGACCTACCATCAGTGGATCATCATTTCTAACTCGCCAGTTTAGAACCACCATTGAAATTCAATGTCACAAGTCAGCGATCTGACTCACCGTTGGGATAACCTACCGTTGGAGAAACTGGATTTTTGAAAAATCCTAAAATGAGTCACGGTTACCTCTGAGAGAACCATAAAGACAAGAATTTCATAAATTAATGGACCATAGAGGTTTGGGTCATTACATTATATACCATTAAATATATTCTCATTGAACATAATTCAAAACCAAACACAAATGGAAAAGACTGGTCTGAACAACCACCATGTGAGAAACCTCTCATGGATGTTGCTTCACTTGAAACACGGCTGAAAACCAAACATATAAACATTTAATGATAAACCAATATGTGTTGTTTGAAAGAGGGAGTAAAACATCAACATTGTAGAACACCTCCCCTGAAACCTACTATTACAAGCAACTATAAGTCAAAGCACATAAGCCCAACAACAAAAGAGTCTGGACTTATGAATAGGTAATTTCATCTTCCATCTCAAGATATTTTCTACTCTAGGCATCACCCACTCACCGCATTGGTTTAATCACATCTCAAATAATGTCGCATTATTAGGAAAATAGTCCTCCCGTTTCTACATTATAGGTTTTCATCCCACATTAATGGAACAAGGAATGAACCCATCTCATAGGAAACAAGGTTCAGACATTACGTCTCAAGCAAAATAGAACAACGCAGAACTCAATACAACCCTGGGTATTGGGAACACATCTCCACTTCTCGCTCCCATGTACTCTCCTCTCGGCCACCATGCCCCCACAACATGAAAACTAATTAAATGTTCCATCCACAAAGAACCTTATTATGGAAATCTTGGATCACTAGTGTATGCTCCACATACGTTGAGTCAGCCTCAATATCTAACTCTTCCCAGTTAATGACATGAGAGTAAATGTGAAGACAATGATGAAGCTGAGAGATGAGAATGAATTCATGGATCATCCCCATCTCAGCTGCATTTCCAATTGCTATGACACCTTGCTAATGAAAACCAGCACCTCAAAGGGTCCAATGATCCTAGGAGAAAGCTTTCTCCCTATATCGAGCCTCTATTTCCCACATCGAGGGGATAAATTAAAGAACACATGTTTCCTAACCTTGAAATCCAATGGACTCCTCCTATGATCAGAACATGAATTCTCCCAGTCCTGTGATGACTTCATCCTCTCACAAACGAGTTGAACCTTCTCTATCATGCTCTGCATAACCTTGGGGCCAAGAAAAGATTCCTCCCAAACCTCTTTCCAGCATAAAAGTTGAACGACCAAGTCTTCAATACATGTATTAAAATAGAGCCATGGAAATAGAAGAGTGATATATAATATTATAAGAAAACACTACCAAGTGAAAGTTTCATACCCAAGATCCAGAAATGCCTAAGACACATGCCCAAAATATATCTTCCAGAATTTGGATAGTATGTTCTGCATGCCCATTTTCTAAGGGAGGAAGGTAGTTTTGAGGTGTTATGGAGTGCCGAAAGCCTGATGTAATCTCCTCCAGAATAATTTGGTAAAACATGAAACCCAATTCAAGAAAATGGGTCATAGAACTCCATGCATCCACAACACCTCAT
This sequence comes from Viscum album, assembly GCA_963277665.1. Taxonomy (NCBI): domain Eukaryota; kingdom Viridiplantae; phylum Streptophyta; class Magnoliopsida; order Santalales; family Viscaceae; genus Viscum; species Viscum album. The sequence goes on from OY728128.1 coordinate 478,255,418, forward strand.
CCACATACATCTATACTAAGTAATTCACTACACTCAACACCTAAATCCCTAATAAGTGAGCCGATTTTTTTAACAGGTCCACTAATACCAAAATCTCATTATATACAAGAAGAAATATAGAAAATATAGTGGATAAATCCATTGAGATTTCATCCCAATTACACTTAGGGAAATATAAGAGATGTAAAAACCCATTGGGAATACGGTTCTCAGCCTTCACCTGCTGCAACACTATGAACTTTTCCACAATATCTTCCACTACCCATTTCATCAAGGGCCACCTAAAACTCTCTCTCAATACAAGACACATCTTGAAAACCCCTGGGTGTACCACTAAATGCTTATTTTGAAACACATGGAGATCTCTCTCATGCATCACCACTGGAAAAAAAATCCTCCCATGAAACAACATCTGATTCTAAATATCCTCTAACCAGCCCACCAAAGCGTCACCCAGGTCATCACGATCACACATCATCTCTACCTTCAAATCTCCCACTGATACTCCTCCACATTCCACATTAGAGAAGAATCCATTTTCATCTGAAATAGACAACCTCTGCCACCATCAATTCATGTATCTAAGTTCAAGGTGTCCAAAACCTCTCTCACATTCCAAGTATCTATAGATTCCCAAACTCACTTCCTATTCTACTTTCTACTCAAATCATCGGCCAAAACATTCCCCTTTCCTAGGTTGTAATATATCTCAAAGTCATAGTCCTATAGAAACTCTATCCACCTCTACTATCATATGTTTAGATCTCACTGCAAAAAACATATACCTCAAACATATGGGTTCTATGAAGACCACAAATCGCTCCCTAATAAAGTAATGCCACCACAGCTTCAGTGAAAACATGAACACTACTAGATCCAGATCATGGGATTCATAGTTACATCCATATGGATGTAACTTCCTAGACCAATAAGATATCACTCACCATGGATTCATCATCACACATCCCAAACAAAGAATGGAATCATCACAAAACACCTCAAACATCACCCCTTATACTGAAAACCAGAGCACTAGATCACAAAAAAAAATCCATTTCAGATAGCCTAATGTTTCATGGAACTTCTCTCCCCAAAATATAGCATGGTCCTTCAAGGTTAAGTTTATCAATGGGCCTACAAATTAGGAAAAATTTGGTGCATGTATTTGGTAAAATCCTTCCACACTGAGAACACAATGACCCTCAACCACATTTTTTAGTGACACCCAAGAGAAAACTGCCACGGCCTTCAATGGGTCCACTACTACACCCTTTTAGGACACAATATTCTCATGTATGTACACCTCTCACATCTTAAACTTACACTTCGATAGATTTTGGTAGAGAGAGTGGCGTAAAATAACCTCCAAGATAGTATTGAGATGCATGGTATTATCTTCCTTTGACTTCGAGTAAATTAGGATTTCATTAATGAATATGATGATCAGCTAGACTAAGAACTAATAGAAAATGGATTTGATCTGCACCAGGAATATGGCTAGTGAATTCGAAACACCAGAAGACAGAACCACGATCTTAAAGTTCCCATACCAACATCTTCAATTAGTCTTCGGGATATCAGATTCATTCACCCTAAAATTGGTATACCTAGACCTCATATCTATCTTATAAAGCCAAATTTATCTCTTAGTTTGTCAAATAGATCGTATATCCTTTGGAGAGTTTTACAGTTCATGATTTTTACCGAATTCAACCTTCATTAGTTTATGAAAAACCTAATACTACTCTCTTAATTATTAACTAGAAAAACTATATTACCCCATAGTGAAACACTATGCCATATAAACAACTTATTCAATAGATCATCGATCCGGATCCTCAACTCCCACAACGTAAAATATGAAATCTGATTAGGATCAATCATAATCAATGAACCACCCTAATTAAAGTCTATCCCAAACTCAACAATGCGTCGAGGGGGTCGTGTGAAAACCTCCTTGAGGAATCCATCGAAGAAATCTCCATAAATTCTTGGAACCTCCTCCAACACAGCATCCACCAATTCCACAGAGAGATCAACTAATAAGGAACGAAAATTCCATATACATCGTACCCTCTTGGAATCCTCACTTTTCAATGAAAGCCAAACGTTGGCCATCCATTGTTGAAAACACAGTTATAATTGTAAATAAGTTAATAAAAACATTAAAAAAATGCATCCAATCGATACTAGATATGATATTTTATGGATGAATCTATAGTAAGAAAAGATCCCCAAAGGATTGATGTGGTCCCATCATCAGTCTCTATCCCCGATTCACATCAAACAAGCTGTTATGACCTCCTACTAGAGTACTCAACACTATGAAAAACATGAACCCTATACATGTCTAGTCCCAGAGTATAGGCTATACCGGGTTCAACAATGGAGTTTGATGATCCTAAATCAAACAAAGTGCAGGGAAGGGTACTAGAATAACAGATCGTACTTCAAATGATGTCTTACCCTGCTAGATTTGATACCTCTGTGGCATGAAACTGGCCATTCCCAACTACTATTCCCCTCTATTGATGACCACATCCTCTATCATTCATGGGCCTTAGTCCCTGAGAAAAACCCTAAGGTCGACCTCCACATTATCTATCTCCCCTCCGTAGAGAATGAGTCTACTGTCCCTAGCACTGCAACTTCCCTAATTGTAACTACTGCTGAGGCACACACTAGACCTAACCAACTCCACTATACTGATCTTGAACAAACATCATGCATTGAATATGATGATTCCCATGGACCCTGCATGTGAAAAACTTCAGCCCCAATGTCATAGGAAAAGAAAGATGACCTGAATGTCGGAACTGAAACTACTGAGGTCAGATCCATATTATGTGAAACCTTGACGGAACTGGTGCATGAGACCTTCTATGGGTAACCCTTCCTCTCGAAGAAATCTCATGGCTCCACTCTCAATGAATACCTCCTCTCATGTTCATCTGCTCAACAACCTACACATTCTTTTATTCCTCCAATTATGTCAGCAAAGTGATGTGAGTAACCATGTACTAGAGAGAAGGGAGAAGTGTCTCCTCTAGGCATTTGGTATGAGACTCTTAATCTGAAAGTAGATCTGGAGAAATTAGAAATAGATCCTTGAACATAATCCCTAGATCTCGTACCAACATACTCCCCGACTAGGGGGACAGTAGCTCCAGCCTCTTCTCAGCCTTAATAGACAATGAACTCAATTCTTATCGAAACTCATTCTCAAAATTGACCCATAGAATGTCAGCCTCCTTCCACTCCCAAAGGTACAACATCCACAACTAAAACATGACACCCCGTATTTTTATCAAAACCAATGGAAGCCATTACTCCATTTGATCTTGGATCAAGAAGAAGGTTATCACAAGCTCCTAGAGAAAATTTTATGTCTCCAGGTATGAATATTTTCCATCAAACATTCCTAGAGTCTAATTCCAGAATGAACATGCCATCTTCGGCCACAGGTCATCTACCCCCACTAGATCGACCCTCTGTCAATCAACTGGATTGTCTTACTGAGCTTCAAATTACCATTCAACACTTATATGATAACTAGGTTCCATGGATGAATAATTAAAAAATGGAACTCCTTAGCCCTAGTAGAATGAATTGAATTTAAGATTCATTTAACATGATATATTTTTATATTCTCTAAAACAACCAATTAAAATAAGAACACAAGTCATTATTATGCATTTAACTTTCCTAGGATATCTACCCTATAAATGGTTTAGCATTACTTGGTCATTTGATTTTCATAGAGTCCTTGAATTGGATAATAGGGGGCCCTAAAATCAAGTGTCTCAGCTGGTCTTCCCTAGCCTATGTTACAAACAAATATCACCTAACACTATTTCCCTACAAACACATGTAATTTTCACTATGACTAACTAGAAACTCCATCCTATCCCTTAACCATTATCTCGGATACCATTCAGTCACAATCCCTCCCTCCAATGAGGCCCTTCGTTAGCATGAAATGAGGGAAGAGATATAATGACCCCTGAGTCCCACCATTATTATGCCCCGGGGTGGTGACCAGTTTCAAGGGTATTCAATTCTCATAAAATGGGTGACATTACCCTTTTATAGTAAAAATTATCAGTATATAGGATGTATCAACCTCACAACAACTCACAAAACATAGACATGTATATCAAAGAAGGTTAATCCATCACACATGCATGTCTACAAAAAAACTATTACGAATACAATAAAACTCAAATGTATGTTCCAAATGGATAGATATAGGAATGGACACGAAAACTGTCCAAAAAGCCAAGATAGTAAGTTTCAACATGATCCATATACTCCTCCTGGAATACTAAAAATATTTTTATATATATAGAGTGACCATACAAGTATACTCAGTAGGAAAACCCTTTAGGTTCCGGGTGGAGCGGAAGCTCGTGGATGGGTGTACACAACATTAATTTTATCATTAACAATGATCAATCCAAGATCTATCATGATGATAAAATGTAGGATCTTCGGAACGGAACAAAGAATGAAAACAAAAGAGGGAATTCCTAGAACCGTAGAGAGGATAATCATATGTGGTTTGTAATTAATTTAATTAATAGTCAAGAAATATGTTGATGGAATTGTTTATCCAATGATGTTTCCAATCACGATTAAATACGATCTATCGTTTCTTCACATAAGCCATGTGTAGGCTTCTTCTAGCAGTGATCCACAAGTGATCCACTTATCTTTGGACGTCCCTGAATGGATATTCAGGTGCAAGAATGGAAGATAATTTTCTTGTGATGTCTGACATCGATCGACTTGAGATCCTCTTTCAAAGTGCTCTCCTTGATCTAGGGGAGGAGGATCTATCTCATAACATGAGGGAATTATTATAAGAAATGAATTATCTCTTGTCTTGAGAGATTTCTCTAGATCCATCGTGCACAACCAGAGAGAATGGTTAGATCTAATGAGAAAAATGTAATTGGGATTTATATTACTTAGAGTAATAAAATGAATTTATATTCAAATTTAATGTTTTTCATTTTATTTAATTCTTAGTAAGACCCTATGTCTAATAGCAACATTTAACTGTTAAAATCGCTTGACATGCATCCAAAAAATCACACCCAGTATCATTTTATTAAATAAATATTATTATTTCTCACAAATCCCTAGAAAAACTACACGATGTGTATATTAATATACACCGAGTGAAATTTTGTTTTTACATTTTTCTATTTCCTCTAAAACATTTATTAGACCATTAATAGAGACTATTTGTTTCTTACGAAATATCATTCAATTATTCACAAATAAATATATTATTTCCCCAATAGTATATTAGCTCAAATAACTATTGTCAAAATAAATGTGATTAGGCATCCATGAATAATTATTAAACAACAATCGAGAATAATATTTATTCAACTTGATAAGTGAATATTTAACTCAGGTACATGGATACACTTTGTGGGTGACCCTCTAGGCCTCTTTCTTAGGGGAATTAGATAGAGACTACCTAAATTCTAAGGTTAGAATCTAGCAACATTCCAAGGAACCCATAGAGAAATAATTTTACTCCACAATGACATATCACCTCCAACGAAATCTTACAATGAAATGTAATACTTTTTTCAAGATATCTCGAATCAAGTGAGTTGTATGATAGATTTATCAACCCGTGGGCTCAATTACTCATTCATTGACCTATCACAATTGAACTTTCCCATTCCACACCATAACCATAGATTTATTTATGATATACCAATTCCATCAAAGGGACTGAGATATCAAATTCTGTTATTGAAAATAATGGATAAATACTTTCTCGCATTATCTATTAATGTATTAATACTCATGATGCTCCCAACATATCCTACTTCTATACAAATAGTGTGTCGTCCCAGTTTTCTTCCATACATCTAATTGTGTACATTGCAATACCCATAAATAATAATCTTATTTTATAAGACCAATATACAGGTCCATAGATAAGAACATCTAAGGACACTATGAATTGTGGAATTCCTACTGGCAGGTCTCATTCTCATAATACCCTCCTGGATATTACCATGGGTGCACACCATGAGAAGGTGCCTCGGGATTTTATAAGTACTCACCCCAAATGGCCTATATTATTTGTGTCCCTCAAATAACATCATCTGAACATAGAAAATATATTAAACAATATTTTTATGGCACTTCTGGGTTCTCATTATAGCAGGGATCCACTATAACCCTTTAGTGCAATAGATATCCTTAGGACATTATCACATTCATTATCACACAGAAGAAAAATCAGGATGTGATAAGGTATTTATTAATATTCAAATATATGAATACAATATTTTCATAAATTAAAATGTAGTTCGTTCTAGGCCACCAACTCCAATAGACCCCCCCCCCCCTTGGACTAGATCCAACTTCTAACAACTTTAAACCCACTAACGGTCACATGACATTCGGGCTTCTGCTGAGATATGACTTCAGTCATGGGGTCTTTCATGTTCTCTTCTTTGGACACTCTTCTCACTAAAACTTTACCCCTTTGATAGAAATCCCTCAAGAGGTGATACTTCCAAAGAATGTTCTTTTTCCGTTGATGTAACCTTGGTTAATTTGAAAGATCATGTGCTGTAGAATTATAACAATATAATGTGATAGGGTATGTACTACTAGGAACTACATAAAGCTCCTTGACAATTTTCTGAATCCAGAAAGATTCCTTGGCCTCATGGGAAACCACTATATATTCAGCCTCCATTGTAGAATCAGTTACAATTGGCTGAAATGAACTCATCCATATCACAGCTCCTCTATTGAGAAAAAAAACATATCCTTATTGTAACTTCAGATCATTCTGATTTATTGGAAAACCATCCTCAACATTTCCTCTAATGACAATCTCCTCACCTCCTCCATTCTCCTGGAACACATACTTCATTCGTCTTAGATATATTTGTATAGTCTTAACCGAAGTATAATGTTGTTATCCTGGTTCAGATTGATATCTACCTACCATGATCATTGAATCGGAATCAGCAATCCTGGTACATAACATAGTATACATTTTTAATCATATAGATGAAGTGTATGCTATCTTACTCATCCTATCATTCTCCGGTTGTTTCTGAGTACACATTATCTTAGAAACGTGTATGCCATGTGACACTGAAACCAATCCTCTCTTAGATAGTTCCATACAAAATCTCTTTAGTATCTAGTCAATTTATGTTCCCAGACATAGTCCAAGTAGCATCTTCGATCTATCATGAATGATCTCTATCCCCAGAATGTAGGGTGTTTCACCTAAGTTATTCAGGGAGATACAGTTGTTCAACCAGTCCTTAACTAATTGTATGACTGATACATCATCTCCAAAAAGTAATCTGTCATCAACATATAATACTAGGATAACGACTGCATTATAATTAAACAACTTATGAACACATGGATAACATTCATTCTTAATGAAACAAAAAAATTTATGTCTTGATCAAATCCTATATTCCACGACCTGGATGCTTGCTTTAATTGATAAATGGATTTATGCAACTTAAAAACCATTTCGATTCACCTTGTGTCACAATCCCTTGTAGTTTTGTTTTAGAGACATCTTCATGAAGATTCCCATTAAAGAATGTTTTTTCCTTCCATATTCAAGATCTCAAATTCATGATAAGATTCTAGGGACATTATGATTCATATTGAAGTAAAACATGGAAACTGGTAAGAAGGTTTCATCGTAGTCAATTCCTTGACGTTGTGTGAATCCTTTAGCCACTATCCTGGAATTATAGGTTCTAAATTGACCTTCCATTTCTACCTTTCTCTTTAACAACAATTTTCATCCAACATGATTTACATCAATTGTCTCATCTACCAGAAGAGAGACTTGGTTGTGATACATGGAATTGATCTCAAAATTCATAGCTTCAAGCCATCTTCAAACATCTTATATCTTTACTACTTCCTTGTAGGAGAGAGATTCATCATTGTCCACCAATAATTATTAACCATCCTCAGTGACTAGGAAACCAAATCTCTCTAGTTCCATTACCTCTCATGATCTCAAGTGCAATACTTGTGTTTCTGAAACCTCTTCGACATGGAAATTTATAACTTGTTCCTATACCAACACGTGTTTAACTTTTGTATCAACTTCATAAAAGTAATTATTTCTCTTACTATCCTTTTTGAGGATGTTCTCTTTCTAAATAAAGAAAGCCTGCCTGAAAATAGTCACTTTCATGTCTTAAATGTTATATAAGTAATATCCTTTCATTTCCATGGGATGTGTGATAGTGTTCCACCTTGTTCCATTGGGTTCTAGTATGTTTCTTAAGAAGGCCTTATCAAATTCCTCACATCCCCATACACGTGTGTGCGAAAAAATGTGTTTATTTTAATTCAATAACATTGAGGGAATTCTATTTTCCACATAATTTGGTACTCAGTTTAATATGAATGATGCAATTTGTAATTCATATCCAAAAAAGGATTATGGAAGATCTGCATGAATCAATATCAACCTAACCATGTCCAACAAGGCTTAGTTCCTCTTTTTACTAACACCATTTCACTTTGGAGTTTAAGGATGGGTGAGTTGAGATAGAATCCCAGAATCCTGTGAATGGTCGATGAACTCTAGGTTCAGATATTCTCCCCCTTGATCTGATAAAAAATTATGTATCTTCTTACCATCATGATTCTCTATTTCAATATTTAATTCCTTTAATTTCTCCATGTACTATGACTTATACCTCATTATGTAGATATATCCATATCTACTCAAATCATCAGTAAAAGTAATGAAGTAAAAATATCCACCTCTAGATTCCCTTAGAAATGGTCCACACACATCCGTGTGTACCAATCCCAGAATCTCTATGGCCCTTTCATCCTATCCACTGAAAGATCTCTTGGTCATTTTCCCCTGTAAACAAGCGTGACATCTATCATGTGTTTTTAGCTCAGTAAAATCTAAATAACCATATTGTCAAGGTTTTGTGAAGCGCTTCTTATTTACATGACCCAGATTGTGATGCCACAACTCAATGTTGTATGAGTCATGTGAGATTGTTTCATTATCTATTTCCAACATTAGGTTTTAATAATTTAATACATACAATCCATTATTTAAATACGTCATACCATAACATACGATGTTATTATAAAATAAACAACTCTTATTTTCAAACCTGAAAATATATCTATCCATAATCAAACATGATACAGAAATTATTTCTTGCTAACAATTGGTACATAATAATAGTTATGTAATCCCAAAATCATCCTAGTTGGAAATGAGAGATGGTAGTCGTTATTGGCCAATGCAGCTATCATCGCACCACTGGGAGCTCAAAGTTCATTCAATCCTCTGTAAATATTTCTAAATCTACATGGTTCTTGCATTTGAATATAGATGTGAGCCCCATATGTATTATCTAATACTCAATGTGTAGAAATGGAAAGATTCAATCGATATAAAATGATCCTTTGGTATCCCCACACTACAGGGTGTAGTACCTCTTCTAGTGGCTTGGCTTGCCACATCCAAAAAATACTACTTCTCATTCCTTTTCTTACCTTTTTGTCTCCCCCTTCTTGGAGGGAGGATTCATGGGGGTATCAGACCATTTATAAATCCTTGGTCACTTATCCATGTCATTCCTCTTCTTGTTCCCAATAAGGTCTATGGGTTTGTCACACATCATATCTTCATCTACCAGGAGAATCATGTTCCAAAGTTCCTATAGACACTTCTCATTATTTATCCAATTTTAGTTGATAATAAAGCTATATAAGGTATTCAAATGTGATGATAGGATGATATATATAGGAAACTCATTTGGGAACGTAATCCCTAAGATGTATAGGTATTTAAGGTCACCAATATGTTTGACTACATGGGGCCTAGCTGGAAGAGACTCTCCAAAATTAATTGTGAACAAAGAGTTGAAGATCTCATATCTATCATGTCTCTCATTATCTTGATAGAGATCCTTAATGTGAGACATCACGATATACACATCAATGTCTTCATGTTGATTCAATATCTCATTAGACATGGCTGATACCATGAAGCATTGGAAATCTATGGCTTCATCAAAATGTATCATATAGAGAGATATTTACTCATCACTAGCCTCATTTCTAGGCGCAATTGGAACAATCTCCTCCCGCACATACAATTTTTTCTTGTGGTGAAGTATGACGCAAAAACACCTCTTCCACTCTTGGAAATTGGTGTCGGTGAGAAGGTTTTTCTCCTAGAGAATGGTTCATAATGATATGATTAAGCCATTTTTTTCACTTCTACAAATTAATATGAAAAAATATTTAGTACATTGTAATGATAGAACTGAGAAAAATAAATTAGTTAATACTTATTAGTCTCCAACTAATTTATCAAAATCCAATAGCTATCACCATAGAATACATAATATTTTGTTGCGTGAATTTTCTAGTGGCAGGGATCCATATTTCCTTACTCATTACCCCAACTAGTATTGGTCAATAAACTTGAATGGTTTTCAGTAGTAATTCCAAATTTCAACTACATTTACTCGCACCTCCTAGACAATCTTAGTGGACTCCCCAATCTTCAAATTATTTTATTTTGGGTTTCCTCAACCTTTGCCTCTTGGTCTCACCAAGTCCTATTTTTGCAGTCAACCATTAATGTGAACCAATTCAAGACAACCCAAAAACTAGAATTAGAATTTCTTGATAATTAAAAGCACCCCATCTGGGGTTGGTTAAGCACTTTGATCTATGGTTCGATTCTACCCAAAATTTTAGAAGTACATAAAGATATAAAATTTCGTTGAGGGATTTGTTTGTTCCTTATATGTAAATTTCAATGTATTATCTTTCGTACATCCTTGGATTGGTTTTTCCTTATCTCCACACTTGATCCACCTCCAATAGCAGGGGAGCTATATCCATTACATATTCTTTTATCTCACACGCAGGTGAGGGGTAAAATGGGGTTTTATATAAAATAATCTTTGTGCATGAAGGACCTATATATTTATGAGTAGAAGGCTCCCAGGCCAACAAATTTAATTTATATAAAAGTAAATTAAAATAGTCCATACACATAGGAGGGTCCTAGCCTAGATCATGATCATCCATACATGAAATGATATTTATGAATAAATAAAACTAGAATTCAATTCTTTAATCATTAGATAAATCATACTCGAATAAATTAATTATTATATTTAATTAATCCATCCTTTTATATTAAACCCTTTTTCTGAATTTTCTTGAGATTCTCATCCATCATAATATTAAACAAATACATTCATTTAAAATTATCTATTCACATAACTTGTACCTTGGAGGAAGCCTAGTGAATTCCCATTCATAACTACCAAATGAGTATAAATGAACATTACATAGATTTTAAATTAAAAATGTATATATAAAACACCTATCAAGTGTTGTTCCCCATAATTACACCCTCACCATAGTACACATCTCAAGGGTTTTCATAATATAATAATAACTTTATGTAATTCTCTCTCCATTGGTGTTTCCAGTCATGATCAAATATGATCTTTCATTGGGTCACTGAAGCCAAGTTTAAAATTCCTTTAGCGATGATCCACAAGTTCTCCACTTATCTCTAGACATTTCTAAATGGATCTTCAGGTGCTAGTGTAGAAGATCATTCTCCTGCAAAGTCCTCCATCGATCCCCTTGAGATCTTCTTTAAACTGCACTCCTTGATCCAGAGGAGGAGGATCTCCCTCATAACATGAGAGTATTCTTAGAGGAATGGAAATATCTCTTTGATTTATAGAATTCTCAAGATCTATTGGAAAAAACCATAGATAATGGATAGATCTAATGAGAAAAATGTATTTGGGATTTATATTACATAGAATTGAAAATTTAATTAATTTTCCAAAGGTATTTATTCATTTAATTTAATTCTTAGTAATACCCCATGTCTAATAATAACATTTGACTATTATTATCACTTGACATGTTGTAACGACCCAATGTTTTTCAATGAAAATTCCATTCTTACAATTATGTCATAAAATCACATGAAAACACATAATAATGAACTACTAAGTGCTGAGAGACCTTTAAACATAAGTTTTTCACTTCCATTTTTGGAATTTCGAAAATCCAACAAAGACGATTGTGTTCAAGATGATTTTGGGTATCTAATAAAACAAACATAATTTTTTTGAATAGTAACCTACCCTTATTAATAGTATCTTACCCTTATGAATATTGAGATACCCTAATGAATAGTATCCTTACCTATGATAGTGTAAAATGTTTTAAAACTAGATTTTTAATAATAAACGGTTATATTAATTAAATACTAAATTAATCATATTTAGACATTTATTTTTGGAAAATAGACTTCATTTTTGCATCTTACGGCTAGAAAAATGGTTGGTGTAAAATTTTGGGACTTTTCTGAAATACATGAATTCTTGATGAATAGTGAAATGTCATAATTTACCAAAATAAGATAAATAAGCTAATTATACTGTCATATATGATGTTCTGCTGATATAAGCCCGCTTGGTTTAGGATCGCATTATAATATTAAAATTCTTGGTCATGGAAGACTCACTATTCCTTTTCTTGTGGGAAAATAATAAATTAATGATTTTTATATTAAGAAAACAACTCTACCCTCCACTATAAAAACCACCCTTCACACCATCATTTCCCTCACACCTCAAAAGATTCAAGCCTTGTCTAAAATCTTCACAACCATCTTCCCTAGCCCCTCACCCATGTCCAAGATCTTCAGGTCTCATCAAATGTCCAAGCCTAGGCCCCTTAAGAAGGATCTCAAGAGGAGGATTTAAGAGGTAATTTCTCTACATCATTTCCTTCAACAACCTTTCAATTTAAAGTTCTTTTCTTGTCCTCTCCTAGCCTATCTTTTTCCAAATGGAATGGTAACTCTAGTATCAGTCATATAATATAATGTTTTGATACTAATGGAATATTATTCCATCCATCCACCTTTCTCCTCTTCATTTTACTTTATAAAAGAAAATGTTGGTTGTGAGGTGTTAATCTATCACCTTCAAGAATGACATGTTTTCTTTTTTCCATTTCTACCTTCAGATCTGGTCGTGAAACCATTTTTATAGTTGAACCAGAATATGTTATATGTATTAAGCCCTATTTAATTATCTGTACTTAACTTATGTACTTATTAATAAATGATTAATCAAAACAAGTTTGATGTGGTCAAAAAATTGTCCAAATTAACTCAAACAACCATCATTTAATTATTATCTATTGATTCATCTACATGGTATACAATTTTATTCATTATAATATCATTTTAACTTCTATAATATCATTAATAACATGAAATAAATGTTCTATATGTTTATCCATGTTCTACACGAACTTCAATTCATGAATACATGTGAAACGCTCAAGAAACCCATAAAAACGAACATTCCCGAACAATGTTTTTAAACCCTAAAACTCATCAAAAGGCCCCTAAAATAACACAATGAAAACAAAACTAACCCTATTCATTTAAAAAAGGTTTTTTAGTTTATAATTAATGAATATAATGTCATTATATAGGACATTAAAGCGAAGGAAGTGTTCAGATATAAGGTAAGTGGAAATTCTCAAACCCAACATTCATCCTTCAGGTTCTCACACTTTAACTCCTTTTTGATATGGTTACTTTTTAAAACTCTTGTTTCATCATTGTCATTACTTCTTTTGGATATACATGTTTGTCACTACTATTTATGTTAAAAGAACTTTTTTCCGAAAGAACTCTTCTTTTAAAAACACACCTTTTACTTCTCATTCTCGATTGATGATTCTTGTATCATGTATGTTCTTCCCTCATTATTTTGGGAACCCAATTTTTATGAATGTGTTCATATGAGAGTAAAACCATTCCTTTTCATGGGTTATTTGTATTCATTTTTTTATATGTTCATTTTTCCATGAATTATAAATGATAATGTTATGATGTGATGGGCACACCCATAATTATATAGCGCAATATGAATGTTTAAATGTGACGGGTGCACCCAGAATTATACAGCACTCCAATGCATTAGGTAAAGTGAAAAATCTCATGAGTAAATGTGAAATGATGTTTTAAAAAGATTATATCTTTGTTCACAAGTATGTGTGGTAGTTAACCACTAAGACATGATGTTCCATTTTTTTGCATTGCCACATTTCAAGTCTTATATTTATGCTTCCTCTTATTTTCATGATCATTTGCATATGTCATGATTATGATCACCCCAATGGAATATTTTTCTTATATTTTCACTTACTGGGCTTCTAGATCACCCATTTTGATGTATATCTTCAGGTTACTACATCTACTAAGGATAGTTCAAGTGCCAGTAAGAAGCTATATAAGATGAAATAGAATACATGTTTATGCTCGATGTTTAAATTGTTATGTATGTTCTTAGTTTTCCCAAGACACTAAACCATTCGATACTCTATGTGTAATACTATTTTGTTGTTTTTATTTAAAATGATTTAATAGTAATGTAAGAAAAGGTTGGTTCAATATAGTTGGTATCAAAGGAATGGTTTAGTTAATTTGGGAATTAGGATTAGTGAACCCTAGAGAAAACCTCGAGCATGAGACTAAGCAAAAATATGCAAACAAGAATATCTACATAGGGATCCCATATGTTATTCTTTTTGTATAAATTGTTTAAATGAATAAGTTATTAATGACTTGTTGACTTATTTTTTGTTCCACCCTTTTCTATTTTAGAAATTTTTGGTAATTAGGAGAAACCAGGCCCACAACTCATGCGAGAGTCAATGCAACGATTTCTCGAATGACATCTCCAATGATTTGGTAGGTGGAGTTCATAACTTCGTGGTGATTCTTACCCAATTATCTCAGTTTATTAACAATAACCATAATAATGGTTAACATCCTCCTTCACCAAAGAAGGATAAATTGTCTATTGAATGTTTTATGAGGCAACAACCACCAACGTTTTATGTATCTTTCGATCCACTAGTTGTGGAATACTGGGTCAACTCCATGGAGAATATCTTTTCTATACTTCACAGTTCTGAGACAGAGAAGGTGACACTAGCCTTTTATCATCTAGTTGGAGAGTCTGATCAATGGTGGGATTTGATTAAGAACACCATGCCAAGGGAGAAAATTGAATAGATGGAACGTGAAGAGATTAAGATAATGTTTCATAACATGTATGTTCGAATAACTATTCGCACGAAGATATAGATAGAATTCATAAAGCTCAAGAAAAATGATGGATAATCTATCATTACCTATGATGCAAATTTCACAATAATTTCAAGGTATGCTTCGGGGTTTTTATCAATAATGATAGAAAAATTGATATACTATTTAGTTGATTAAAACCAAACCTTAGAAAGGATCATGTAATTAGATACTTTGGGAGTTATGAAGAAGTTGTTAGTTGTGCTCTTAAAGTGTAGATGGAGTTTGGAAAATGTTCCCATGGCTATGGTGATAAGAAAGGAAATATGGACTTTCATGCGGGTGGATATAATGTCAATAGTGGGAGGAATAATCAATGACCCACAAGCCAAAAAATATGGGAAGTTGCACCATAGTAACTTCCTTAATGGAATAGGGAAATGCATCAAATGTGGGAAAGAAGGACACCATGGTAAAGAGTGTCGAAAAGAAATAAAAATAAAGGAAAATTTGGAGGAAGAAAGGAGAGAACCACCCATGGTTCAATGCTACAACTGTAGGGAAATAGGGAACTATGAAAGCCAGTGCACTAAACCTCGAGTTCTCGAGGGTAATCAGCATCAGTAGCCACAAAATCCAAAGGAACAAGGGGAGGCTTATGACATTACTACTGCAGAAGTGGAGCAAGATAATGAAGTCATACAATGTACACATCCTATTCACTCAATAATGGAAAACGTCTTATTTGATTATAGATTAATGAATTCCTTTATATCTTGAATGTTTTCGTGAACTATAGAATCAGATCCTGGAAACCTTGAAGTAGTTATATCTGTAAAAACACCAAGTGGTGAAATCATTGCAACCCAAGTGTTTTACTCTTCTCCTATTGGAATATGTGGGAAGATTCTTCCAGCAAATCTTTTAATACTTCCCATGGTGGAATTCGACGCTATAATGGGAATGGATTGGCTCTGAATATATAGAGCATATATCTAATGTCAGGAAAAGAAATTATCTTTTCATATTCCGAACAATCCCACAATCCTCTACAAATGTAAGGAAGATCATTAATCTCCTTTGAAAAGTCCTTACATGGTGTGGGTGTTGATTCACTATGAAGAATCATACCTCATGCAATTGGTTGATTCAAAATAAAGGGCTAACCTTGAGGAAATTCCTATCATGAGGGAATACAGTGATGTATTTCGAGAAGAGTACCCCGGAATTCCCCTAGATCCTGAGGTAGAGTTCTCAATTGGACTCATACCCAGAGCTACTCTTACCTAAAAGTATCCCTATAGGATGGCCCCAATAAAACTATAAGATTTAAAGAATCAGCTGCAGGAGCATCAGAACAATGGGTTCATATGACCTACTACATCATGTAACGTCTCGGCCCGGATGACCATCAAAGCAGTGGCCAAACCGATCGCCACATGGCCTCAAGTGCGTCTCCTTGTACTCCAGAAGCTTCCGACTAGCAGCAAGGGTCTTAAGAGGTGATAGTGGGGGGACTATACCCTCTTATCAGAGTTGCACAATGGTTTCTCAGAGTAAATAACACTAGTAGCAGAAGTAGTAATAGGTAAACAATGAACAAACAACAACGGAAGACATGTAGTGATATTTATTATAAGAGGTGTCCAAAGCCAGTTTACACGATATAGGGATGATGAATGATACAAGGTGAAAACAAGAAACAATATAGCATGCTCACAATACAATGAAAAAGAATAAAGAAAAGGAAGCAAGGCCCGACAGCGATCTCCGGAGCATCCCGAGCTCCCGCTCGGTCCTTTGCTTATATCTCCAGGTATGTGCTACACAACAATTGAACCTAGGTCCTGCAAAGAAAAAAGGTCTACTTAGGTACCCTAGTGTATTGGCGGCCTGAGTAGGGTGTGAGATATAAATATCAGGAGGCCGGCACCACCGGTGTCCAACCAAAACCAGACAGTGTAATATTAATTAAAGTAGTAAGCATGTATAACATGATTCCATAAGCTGAACAACATAGATAAACAACACCCGTCCTGGTTCCCTAAGGAAACTCGATAGCTATACCAACTTCAGCTCGTAGCCGGTAAAGTAGCCCGATCATGTCACCATATATATATATATAAGAATTTAGATCATGGATGGTGTGGGGTAGGAATGCCTCCCACACATTAATAAGATTAGTGGGAACGATGTAAGAATGTATCTCATCCCCAAAGGTCAACTAGAAAGTGGTAAGAATGCCTCCCTTCCATTCACGTATAGAGAATAGCGGGCACGAGGTAAGAATGCCTCTCATCCCATAGGTCAATTGGCAATGGGTAAGAATGCATACCTTCCATAGACGTATAGAGAATAGCCGACATGAGGTAAGAATGTCTCTCATCCCTATAGGTCAAATGGAAAGGGGTAAGAATGCCTCCCTTCTATACACGTATAGAGAATAGTGGGCACATGGAAATAATACATCTCGTCCCTATAGGTCAATTGTAAGCGGTATGCATGCCTCCCTTACATAATCGTTCAAAGTAGATGGCATGGGTTATGAATGCCTCCCATCTATAATCACTCAAAATCATTATCACAGTTGCATTAGAATGCATAAGGCAGTACATCTTAGGAATTTCAAATTTCCATACTATATTCCCAAACCTAAACAGAGTCCATATCTATACAAGTGGCACAATAACATTCCTCTCCATTATATTTATGATAAAACATCTTAAGCATTTCAATTAGGACACCGCCATGGGTTTGGTCACTTCCAATACACCCCATGAGGTAGATACTTATCATGTAAGTCATTAACTATACACCAACCCATTTCCAGGAGCTATTCAGTATATGCAAAATGTCACACAAACGTCATCTCCCTCAATTTTCCTACACATGGAAAATTGATTCACGGTTCAAGTGTCATAGCTATTTCAGTTAAAGGTCATCATTATCTCTTCTAAGCCATTCTGACTGTTCCGTTTATCTTCATCCCAACCCTTTAACTTATTAGGACATAGCAACTACGTTCAAGAGATCAAAAACATTGAGGGGTGTTATGGCAGAAAATCCTTTTCCCACTTGCGCAAATGCATCAAAAAAGGAACAAGTAGCTAAACATGAAATTTAATAATTATAGCAAGGAAAAACAAGTAGGAAAGCATAAATGTCTACATTGTACATTTTTATCTTGAATACAGCGCACCTCTGATCGAGGGGTTTTATTATTAAATAATTAGTTTAGTGACCAAGAAACCATTTTAATCTTTTCCCTGCAATTCACACTATTTTTACAAAAGCATTTAATTGGAACTAAACTTGCATAATTAACGTTCTAAAGCAGTGCATAAATAACTCACTAATACTTCACATTAAATTAAAGGCAAGGAGAGAGATCCTACCTCAAGGTGGATCCATCTGTCCACTCTGGCTCTTGGAGCTTTCTAACTATGATCTGATGCTACTCCCCCACAAGGCATATGTGATTTCACATATGTTTAAGGACACCTAGACTCTATGCACACGCTCGCTTGGATCTGAGCGTACATCCCGGCCCGGTTGTCCATTAAACCTGTGGCCGGACTGGTCACCACATGGCGTCAAGCGCGTCTCCCCATACGCCAGAGGCATCCGACTAGCAGCGAGGGTCATGGGAGGTGATAGTGGGGAGACTATACCCTCTTACCAGAGTTGCACAAAGGTATCTGAGAGTAAATAATGCTAGTAGCAGAAGCAGTAATAGATAAAAAATGAAGAAACAATAGCGGAAGACAAGTAGTGATATTTTTTATAAGAGGTGTCCAAATCCAGTTTACACGATACATGGATGATGAATGATACAAGGTGAAAACAAGAAACAATACAGCATGCTCACAATACAATGAAAAAGAATAAAGAAAAGACAGCAGGGCCCGAAGGTGATCTCCTGAGAATCCCAAGCTCCCACTTAGTCCTTTTCTCCTATCTCCAGGTATGTGCAACACAAAAATTCATCCTAGGTTCTGCAAACAAGAATGGTCTACTCGGGTACCCCTGTGCAATGGCAGCCTGAGTAGGGTGTGAGATATAAATCTCAGCAGGCCGGCACCACCGGTGTCTAACCCAAACCAGACAGTGTAATATTAATTGAAGTAGTAAGTAGTTATAATTGGATTCAATAAGAAAGACATCATAGATAAAAAACACCCGTCCATGTTCCCTATGGACACCCGACGGCTATACCAGCTTCGGCTCATTGCCGGTAAAGTAGCCTGATCATGTCACCACATATATATATATATATAATCATTTACATCATAGATGGTGTGGGGGTAAGAATTCCTCCCACCCATTAATAAGATTAGCGGCCACGAGGTAATAATGAGTCTCATCCCCAAAGGTCAACTGGAAAGGGGTAAGAATACCTCCCTTTTATACACATATAGAGAATAGTGGGCAAAAGGTAAGAATGCCTCTCTTCCCTATAGGTCAACTAGAAAGGGGTAAGAATGCCTCCATTCCATACACATATAGAGAATAATGGGCACGAGGTAAGAATGCTACTCGTCTCTATAGGTCAATTGGCAAGGGGTAAGAATCCCACCCTTCCATACATGTATAGAGAATAGCGGGCACGAGGTAAGAATGCCTCTCGTCCCTATAGGTCAACTGGAAAGGGGTATGCATGCCTCCCATCCATAATCGTTCAATGTACATAGTATGGGGTATGAATGCCTCCCATCCATAATCACACATAATCATTATCACAGTTGCATTAGAATGCATAAGGAATTACATCTTATACATTTCAAATAGCCATACTATAGTCCCAAACCTTAACACATTCCATATCTATACAAGTGGAACAATCACATTCTTCTCCATTATATTTAAGGTAAAACCTCTTAAGAATTTAAATTAGGACACCGACATGGGCTTGGTCACTTCCAATACATCCCAAGAGGTAGAGACTTATCATGTAAGTCATTAACTATACACCAACCCATTTCAAGGAACTGTTCATTATATAAAAACTGTCACACACGCGTCTTCTCGCTCAATTTTCATACGCATGGAAAATTGATTCACGGTTCATTTGCCTTAGACATTTAAGTTAAATGTTGTCATTATATCTTCTATGCCATTCTAACTATTACATTTATCTTCAACCCAACCCTTTAACTTATTAGGACATAGCAACTACGTTCAAGAGAGAAAACACATTGAGGGGTGTTATGGCAGAAAAGCCTTTCCCACATGGGCAAATGAAACAACAAAGGAACAAGTAGCTAAACATGCCATTTAATAATTATAGCATGGCAGAACAAGCAGGAAAGCATAAATGTCTACTTTCAACTTTTTTATCTTGAAGACAGTGCACCTCTGATCGAGGATTTGTTTTTATTAAATCGTTAGTTTAGTGACCATGCAACAATTTTAATCTTGTCCCTGTAATTCACACTCTTTTCACAAAAGAATTTAATTGGATCTAAACATGCATAATTAACATAATAATGTAGTGCAGAAATAACTCACTAATACTTCACTTTAAATTAAAGGTAAGGAGAGGGATCCGACCTCAAGGTGGATCCATCCGTCCACTCCGACTCTTGGTGCATTCTAACTAAGAGTCGCTGCTGATCCCCTACAAGGCATATGTGATTTCAAATATTTTAAAGGACATCTAGCCTCCATGCACATGCCTACATGGCCATGAGCGTGTGCAAGAGGATCGTTACACATATTCTTATACACATAATCATGTCTCTGGTCACCTGTGCAGTCACTTTGTTTATATGTACATGCGCACAACTAGACCGAGACATGTACAGTTGCTGCCATGCGCGAGTATACACATACCAGGGGAACCCACATACATATAACTATGTACCTATGCCTACACAGAAGAGCCGCCTATGCTCCGGAAAAGAAAAACCAACTCGAACCCGCCAACGCACTCGAAATCAAACCGGTGGACCGAAATCACCACAATCCGCCTTACCTTCGAATGCGGATGTCGTACGCACACCAACAAGGTTTTGAGGGACCTTTTGCATCCTCTTATAGAAAAATAACAAAGGAAAACCACGAATAAAAACAACCCTAAATCTTGGGTGCTCGGTCAAACGAAAATTAGGGAAAGGGATGGGCTAGAAATAGGCCAGAGAGGGGAGGAATCATAGTAGAGTAGCTTACATAGGATATTAGAGGAACAATTGCAAAAGAAAACAGAGGAGAGGTGGTCCGGCCGAGGGAGGGCTCACGCGAGGCCGGGGCGCCATGGGAGGGGGGGGGGTTTCATGTGGTCTGCCGAGAGAATAGGGGAGGTGAGTATTTTAGTTTAGTTATTTAATTTACAATGTTTTTTATTTTTAATTCACTTTAAATATTTTAGAAACCCAAAATAGGGCATGACGCACGGCTTGGGCTGTACGATTTGGAAAACCGTGCGCCAACCGTGTGTCCCCCACTGGACACCAAAGGCACCCCGCATGGGCTGGCCGCATGGTTTGGGGAAACTGTGTGCAGGCCATGCGGACTCCTTTGTCTCCTGGATTTAAGCCGCACGGTTTGAGAAATCGTACACCCACTGGGCGCCTTCTTCTGACCTTTAAAAACCAGCTGCCTTCGGGTTCGACACTCCCAGAACCCCTCAAGACACTCTGGAAACTTAATGAGCATTCAACCATGTACAAAAACATTAAAAAGAAGGGTACAATCCTTTGAAATCTCATTCTGAAGCCCAATCATAAATTCGACCAGTTCGGTAATTGAAAAGGTTCAATTCCCCCACTTTTTTACCCGGTTCAATATACAGGTCATTACAACCTTTACACCGTAGAACTTCTTGTCCCCAAGAAGCCACCAGAAACAACACACACCTCACTTGAACTATAAGGGTCATGAATCTTCGTTCAAACAATCGTGTTACGTTTCCAAACGTCCCACACACCAATGAACATCCACTTAAGCATGTGGCACTTAAGCCGTAAACACCTGATCCAATGCTCGTTTTCCAACCGAAACACCCAGACGACTATTACCCGAGCTCGTCATAACCGAGACACAATCGCATCGTCATCTCGCCACAATACTAATCAAAGGTAATTCCCACCTTAGGTTTTAATGTTAAACAGCCAAAACCAAACCACCACTCCACCATTCGAAAAAGACATTCAAAATCATTCTCCAAGCATTCCAAAGACACACCTAGAATGATTTAGAAATGATCTAACAGTTGATTTCCCCATTGACCTCAAAGCCCAGGCTGAAAAGACTCAAGCCACTCTGGATGACTATTTAAGAAGACGCAGGGCTTAGACGACTGACGATTTATAAGCTGAACAACGGTGCCTTCTCCCCAATGCATCTCACACTTACCACGAGATCATTCACCGAAACTCATACCCAACTCCCAGTGACATCTCAAAGATCAAACCATGAGAGAAACCACACATCCTGTGTGTAACGCTGAAAGAGAACAACCGAAAGAGCTCAACAGCTTTTAAAAACATTAGCGCGGCGTAAGACAGATGCTCTCTTAGTGCATCCAGGATGAAATCAAGATAGGGGTCCAGCTTGTCGCGTTTCAGAGTACACTAAGAGGATTGAAACGGATTCCAGTTTTTTATACCCAAAAACTGGAAATGAGAAAAATCTAACCAACCCTGGTTGACTCTACAGAAGAAACTCGGGTTCACCTGCCGACACATCAATATTTCTAAACCGATCACAGTGAATTTTTCTCGCACCAAGCATTTTGTGATCGTTCATGACTTACCACCAAGGTCCTCCATGACTAAAAGTGTTTCTTAAAAGGGGTTGAATACACCACCAACCAGATCAAGTCATGTTTTCAGGCAAGCATCAACGCATAACGACTCCTGTAAGCTTCAAAGGCATTCAAACAAACCCAACCATTCCCAGATGGTCTTTATTGATGTGTTCCTTCTACCTGAAAGAACAAAATTCACTTAACCGACATGACACTTCCCACCTTAGATGGGTCGGTGTAACCAAAAGAAGAAAAGACCAGCTTCTCATAAGCGAACTAGTTCATCGACAACTAAACAGACGTATGTCACTTCTCTGAGCCATGATCACCATGCTGAAATGTACAAGGATTCCAATGCAACAAGACCGGCGTGTCAACCACCCGAGTTCTCCGAAAATAATCCCGAGCATTGGGAAAACTTGACTCTCAAACGCTCAGGTCACTCTTTCATGGAGAAGACCCAAGACTGTACACAGCAGAACAAGAGATTTAGCCAAATGTCATTTAACCTTAGACGACCATTTACATGGATGAAGACTTACCAATCGTCCATTACTTATGGAGTCAAACAACCAACAAGAAACCAACAAGGCCTGAGGCATGTCTACAGAGCATTACTCGATGCTCAATCCCATGACAAGATCAAAAGAAGCATGACCACCCATCAAAGAAAGGGTGTTATTAGAAAATGAAAGTCCTATAAGGGACAATGAAAACTGAAAGGTAAAAAACGTCAGAAGACTCACAACACAAGTAAGGCATAAAGTCTCTAAGGTCGCTACCTACCACAGGATAGCCCCTCATAAAGAACAAGCGCCGACTCAAGCAGTTTCTCACACCAAACAAAATTCATCGGGCTCAAGCCTAACATTCAAGTCATTTTCCAAAAGAAAATAATTGCCCACAAAAAACATTTACGGTCCCATCTTAAGGTACTCTCAAGAAAGACTTAACTTACCCTCACATGTGGTTTCAACAGAGGACACCACTACTTGTTCCTTTTTCATTCCCATTATATTTAATGATGTTCATTCTTTTAATCACTTTAAAATATTTAATTCAAAACATCATGTAACCATTCAAACCAAAAATCACTAGGAACATGATCATTTTTAACAAACAGCTCAAAGTAAAGCAGGTAAGTCTCAACAAACTTCCATTTAACCACTAAACATTTATCAGACATCCCATCTCTCTTCAAGAAATTTATCATAATAAATTAATTATAAACAATTCAGACGACCTACGAGGGTCCCAACAAGACAAAACAGGTCAGGTAAAAATCCAAAAACTTTTACTCTAATAAACATCTCACAAGTAATCCTACCATACATTCATTATGGGTTTCCATTTCCCAACTCATGATGCGCCAATACACTCTATGGGTTGAAAATTGTATCTCAAAAGAAAAAAAACACATTTTAGAATTTAACTTGCTCAAAACAATCACCCAGTCATACAGGTGGCCACCTACCAACCTGTGAAGTGCCCATACACATTACAATTTGGCATTTGGTTCCCTTCATTCAAAACCAATTTAAATTCATTATAAAATTTAAACTTTAGCAGCCCTTTTTTCGAAATCTGATTACATAGGTTACCCTTTCCCAACCATAAGGTTCTCATACACCTTACAACTAAAAATTGGATCTCCTCGTAATTGCACTCATTTAATTTGCTCCAAGCAACCAATTCCATATTAACTGAACCTAGCATGTTATCTAAAGTAGTAACACAGAAACATGCTATATCACAGAAGCATAGAAAAACTACCACGACACCTATCACAACAGCAGGCATCAACTAATACATCCTAGATGGAATGGAATAATGCATGGCATGTGATTTCTAACAATGTGCCTATATGATGCATGAAATTGAATACCCTCATATAATCGGGTTGGAACAGAAATGGAACCCACAATTGCATCAACAGTATCCACAGAAACCATGTGTGTCACCCAATGGTGAAATCAAATCAACCATAATAATCAAAATCATTAAAATAAAAAATTCATTTGAGGAAATTTGTCTTTTCCCTGTACACGGGTTAGCTACACCCGAGCACATCTTATTAGAAAATTCCATCTCCTTCTTATCCCTATCTACTGTCACAAAGTTGTAAAACAAACCTGAAAAGAAACTCCTCTAATACAACTTTGTAACGTCTCAGCAAAGATGACCATCAAACTGGTGGCTGGACCGGTCGCCACATGGCTTCAAGCACATCTCCCATTATGGTAAGGCTACGACTAGCAGCGAGTGTATCAGGAGGTGATAGTGGGAAGACTATACCCTCTTATCAGAGTTTCACAATGGTATATCAGAGTAAATAACACTAGTAGTAGAAGTAGTAATAGATAAACAATAAACAAACAGGAGCAGAAGACAAGTATTGATCTTTTTTATAAGAGGTGGTGAAATCCATTTTACACGATATGGGGAAGATGAATGATTCAAGGAGAAAACAAGAAACAATATATCATGCTCACAATACAATGAAAAAGTATAAAGAAAAGATAGCAAGGCCTAAAGGCGTTCTCTGGAGCATCCTGATCTCACGCTCAGTCCTTTTCTCCTATCTCTAGGTATGTCCAACACAACAATTCAACCTAGGCCATGCAAATAAGAAAGGTCTACTAGGGTATCCCAGTGCAATGACGACCCGAGTAGGGTGTGAGATATAAATCTTAGCAGGACGGAACCACCGTGTCTAACCCAAACCAGACAGTGTAATATTAATTAAAGTAGTAAGCATGTAAAACAAGATTCAATAAGCAGGACTACATAGATAAACAACACCCATCCAGGTTCCCTAAAGACACCTGACGGCTATACCAGCTTCGTCTCATTGCCGGTAAAGTAGCCTGATCATGTCACCATATATATATATATATATATATATATATATAAGCCTTTAGCTCATAGATGGTGTGGGGTATGAACGACTCCCACCCATTAATATGATTAGCGGGCATGAGGTAAAAATTCCTCTCATCCCCAATGGTCAACTGGAAAGGGGAAAGAACGCCTCCCTTCCATACACATATAGAGAATAGCGGTCACGAGGTAATAATGCCTCTCATCCCAATAGTTCAACTGGCAAGGGGTAAGAATGCCTCACTTCCATACACGTACATAGAATAGCGGGCATGTGGTAAGAATGCGTCTCATCCCTATAGGTCAACTGGAAATGGGTAAGAATGCATCCCTTCCATGCACGTATAGAGAATAGCGGGCATGAGGTAAGAATGCCTCTTGTACCAATAGGTCCACTGGAAAGGGGTATTCATTCCTCCCATCAATAATCCTTCAAATTAGATGGCATGGGGTATGAATTCCTCCCATCCATAATCACTCATAATCATTATCACAGTGGCATTAGAATGCATAAGGCGGTACGTCTTATGCATTTCAAATAGCTATAATATAGTTCCAAACTGTAACACAGTCCATATCTATACAAGTGGAACAATCACATTCTTCTCCATTATATTTAAGGTAATAAATCGTAAGAATTTTAATCAGGACACCGACATGGGCTTGGTCACTTCCAATAAATCCCATTAGGTAGAGACGTATCATGTAAGTCCTTAACTATACACAAAACCATTTCACAGATCTATTCATTATATGAAAACAGTCACACACATGTCATCTCACTCAATTTTCTTACGCATGGAAACATGATTCACGGTTCAAGGGTCTTAGACATTTAAGTTAAAGGTCATCATTATCTATTGTAATCCATTCTAACTGTTCCGTTTATCTTCAACCAAACCCTTTAACTGATTAGGACATAACAACTATGTTCAAGAGATCAAACACATTGATGGGTGTTAAAGAAGAAAAGCCTTTTCCCACTTGGGAAAATGAAACAACAAAGGAACAAGCAACTAAACATGCAATTTAATAATTATAGCAAGGCAGAATAAGCAAGAAAGTATAAATGTCTACTTTCTACATTTTTATCTTGAATACATCGCACCTCTGATCAAGGTGATTTATTATTAAATCGTTAGTTTAGTGACCAAGAAACCATTTTAATCTTGTCCCTGGAATTTACGCACTTTGCACAAAATCATTTAATTGGAACTAAACATTCATAATTAACATACTAAAGTAGTGCAGAAATAACTCACTAATACTTCAATTCAAATTAAAGGAAAGTAGAGGGATCCTACCTCAAGGTGGATCCATTCATCCAGTCCGGCTCTTGGCGCTTTCTAACTAAGAACCGCTGCTACTCCCCCACGAGGCTTATGTAATTTCAAATATGTTTAAAGACACCTATCCTCTATGCACACACCCGCATGGCCATGAGCATGTGCAAGAGGATCCTTACACATATGCTTATACACATAAGCATATCTCCTCTCACCTGTGTAGGCACTTTTTATTTATGTACATGGTCACAAATATCCCCAGACAAGTACAATCGCTGCCATACATGAGTATACACATTCCGAGGCAACCCAGATACATATAACTACGTACCTATGCCTATATAAGCGAGCCGCCTAACCTCCGGCAAAGCGAAACCAACCAGAACCCGCCAACGCACTCGGAATCAACCTGAAAAACCGAAATCACCACAATCCCCCTCTCCTTCGGCAGCAGATGTCGTATGTACACCAACAAGGTCCCGAGGGACCTTCCGCATCCCCTTACAACAAAATAAACAAAGGAAAACCCAAATAAAAAAAACCGTAAATCTAGGGTGCTCGGCCAAATGAAAATTAGGGCAAGGGATGGGCTAGAAATCGTCCAGAGAGGGGAGGAGTCATGGTAGAGGATCTTACCTAGGAGATTATTGGAAGAATCTCCAAAGAAAACTGAGGAGAGGAGGTCCGTCCGAGGGAGGGCTCGGGCGAGGCCGACACGCCATGGGAGGAGGGGGGTGTGTCGCGTGGTCGGCCGAGAGAGGATGGGAGGTGAGGATTTTAGTTTAGGTATTTCATTTACATTGTTTTTATTTTAAATTCATTTTAAATATTTTAAAAACCCAAAATAGGGCACGTTGCATGGCTTGGGCCGCATGATTTGGTAAACTGTGCGCCAACTGTGCATCCCCCACTAGACACCCAAGGAACCCCGCAAGGGTTGGCCACATGGTTTTGGGAAATCGTTCACAGGCTGTGCGGACTCCTCTGTCTCCCTGATTTAAGCCGCACAGTTTGGGCATAACAGTTTGAAAAACCGTACACCCACTGTGTGCCTTCTTCTGACCTTTAAAAACTAGCTGCCTTTGGGTCCGACACTCCCAGAACCCCTCAAGACACTTGGGAAACATAACGGGCATTCTCTCATGTCCAATAACATTACAAAAAGGGTCCAAACCTTCTAAATCTCATTCTGAAGCCCGATCATAAATTCAACCTGTTTAGTAATTGAAAACTTTCAATTTCGCACACTTTTTTACCCAGTTCAAAACAAGTGTCATTACACATCACCTTGGGGTTCACCAGTGCTCTTTATGAAGAAGAATGATAGAACAATGCAACTGTGTTTCGATTATCAGGAACTCAACAACATATCCATAAAAAACAAGTATCATTTTCCAAGGATTGACAACTTGTTCGATCTATTAAGAGGAGATCAATAATTCTCAGAGGTGGATCTTCATTTTGGATACCATCAGCTAAAGGTGAAGAAAGAGGATATTCAGAAGATTGACTTCCGTACAAGGTATGGGCACTATGAGTTTCTGGTGATTCCCTTAGGACTTACAAATGACTCTGAAATCTTAATGGATTTTATGAATATATTCTTGAGACATTATGTCGATAAATTTGTGGTAGTCATTATTGATGATATTCACATCTACTCCAAGAGAAATGAGGAAATGAAGAACATTTAAGACTTGTTTTGGAGATGTTGAGAAAGGATAAGTTGTACACCATGTTTAGCAAATGTGACTTTTTGATGAAGCAAGTCACATTATTGGGGCATGTGATCACACGTGAGGGAATTTCTATGGATCCTACAAAAACAAAGGTGATTGTGGAATGGCCCAGGCCCACTATTTTCATAGAAATCCATAGTTTTCATGGATTATATGTGTACTAATGAAGTTTTAGTGAGATTTTTATCACGATTTTCAACCCCGCTAACTAAGTTAACAAGGAAAGGCGTAAAGTATGTCTAGACATAATAATGTGAGGGGAGCTTCAAGGAGCTAAAGAGAAGGCTGATCATAGCACCTGTACTCACACTCCCAAAAAGTGGGGAAAGTTTTGTGATATTCAGTATTACTTCAAAGAAAATAATAGTTTGCTTACTCATGAAAAATGACATTGTGATAGAATATGCCTTAGGACAGTTGAAGATCCATGAGCAGAACTACCCGATGCATGATCTAGAGCTGGAAGCCGTGATTTTTTCCTTGAAAATCTGGAGGCACTACATTTATGTTGAGAAGTGTGACATATACACTAACCCCAAGAGCCTAATGTCTATATTCACACAAAAGTATCTCAACATATGTCAAAGGATATGGTTTGATCTATCATGGATTACGATTTCTCTATTGACTTCCATCCTGTAAAGGCGAACAAGGTAGTTGATGCTCTATGAAGAAAAGAACCTACTACTCTATCCATATTACGGATTGAGAAAGACCCTATCTTCTTGGACATAAAAGAATGGATTTAGAAATTATAATGGTAGAGGATACATCTTACCTTTCTGAAATGATTACACAACCATCCATCCAAGAGAAGATTATGGAAGAAGAAAGGGATGATGTGGAGATACCAAAGAGGGTGAATGTAGTAAAGGAAGGGAAGTTGCATGAGTTCCATATCAACGATGATGGTTTGAGTCAGTTTGGCATGTGGCTTTGTGTGCCTTCATCACCCCGGATAAAGAAAGAGCTACTGGACGGTTCATATAGCTCAACATTCTCTATCCATCCTTGTAGCACCAAGATGTACCGCGATCTCTAAGAACACATATGGTTGGATAACATGAAGAAGCAGATTGCAGAATATATATCAAGGTGCTTTGTATGTTATCAAGTTATAGAAGAGTGACAAAAGTCCAAAGGGTTGATGCATTCATTTCCTATACCCATGTAGAAATGGGAGAATGTTACTATGGACTTTTTCACAGGTCTCCTGAAGACGTCGAAGGGAAATAATGTGATATGGGTTGGGGTTGACCGACTCACCAAGACTGCCAATTTTATCTCTATTTGGGAAGACCTTCTTCTTGAACAACATGCAATGTTATATGTGAAGGAAGTGGTGAGACTGTAGGGTGTTCCACTCTCAATTGCCTATAACCATGATCCAGGGTTCACATCGAAATTCTGGAGGAGCCTTCATCATTCTTTGAGTACTGAATTAAATTTTAGCATGACCTATCACTTCCAAACCAATGGCCAGTCTTAATGGACTATTTATATGATTGAAGATATTCTAAGAGAATGCTCTCTAGAATTCAAAGGTGGATGGGATCATCATATCCCATTTGTTGAGTTCTCAAACAACAATAGTTTCCACTCGATTTTTTAGATGGATCCATGTGAAGCTCTATATGGAAAGCGATGTAGAAATATGACCTTTTGAGATGATGTTGGAGAAAAAAAAGCTACTTGGACCTAATATTGTGCAAGAGATGATAGAAAAGGTTCAAGTCATCCAAAAACACATCAAACCTACTCAGAGTCAGAAAAAGAGATACATTGTCAACCATCGAAGGGACTTGGAGTTCGATGTTGGAGATAAAGTCTTCTTTCGAATATCACCATGGAAGAGATTCATGCCGTTTAGAAAGAATGGAATGTTAAGTGGAAGGTACAATGGCTCCTTTGATATCCTTGACCGCATAGGAGCTGTGGCCTATCGGCTTGCAATTCCACCAAATATGGAGCATGATTATGATGTGTTTCACATATCACTCCCGAGGAAGTACATATCAGACCCCTCACATGTACTAAACTTTGAAGTGGTACGGCTGGAAGATGATCTCTACAATGAGGAGTAGCTAGTAGAGATTCTAGACCTAAGGGATAAGGTTATACTTAACAAGACAACCCCACTTGTCAAAGTGTTGTGGAGGAACCATATGTTTGAAGAAGCTATTTGGGAACTAGAGGAGGTGATTAAAGAGATGTACCCTCACCTATTTGTGTAAAGTAAAATTTCGAGGGTGAAATTTAATAAGTGGGAAGAATGTAATGACCCAAAGTTTTTTAATGGAAATTCCCTACTAATAATTATGTCATAAAATCACATGATAACCCAACATAATGACCTACTAAGTTCTTAGTTACCTTTAAACATATGTCTTTCACTTCTGTGTTTAGAATTTCAAAAATCAGACACACACAGTTGTGTTCATGATGATTTTTTTAGTTTAATAGAAAAAAATAATTTTTGGTGAATACTAACCTACCCTTACGAATAGTGACATATCCTTATGAATAGTGATATACCCTAATGAATTGTATCCTTACCTATGATAGTATAAAATGTTTTAAAACTAGTTTTTTTATAATAAACTATTATTTTAATTAATTATTAAATTAATCAAATTTAGAAATTATTTTTGAGAATTGGAATTCATTTTTGGATTCTACACGTTGAAAAATGGTGGGGGTGAAATTTTGGGACTTTTCTGAAATACATGAATTATGGTGAATAGTGAAATTCCATAATTTACAAAAATAAGCTAAATAGGATAATTATAGAGTCATGTATGATATTTTTCTGATGTAAGCCCACTTGGTTAGGAATCAAATTATAAAATTACTATTCTTAGTCATGGAAGAATTAATATTCCTTATCTTGTGAGGAAATAATAAATTAATAAATTTTATATTAAGAAAACCTCCTCCACTCCACTATAAAAACCACCCATCACACCCTCATTTCCGTCACACCTCTCAAGCATCATGCATTTTCTAAACATTACCCATGATTCTTTCCTAGCTCCTCCCCCACATCCAAGAGCTTTTGGTCTCATTGAATGACCAAGACTAGGAACCTTAAGGAGGATGTCAAGAAGAGAATTCTATAGGTAATTTACCTCCCTCTTTTCCTTTAATTCCCTTTCAATTTCAAGTTATTTTCATATTCTCTCCCCACCAATCATTGTCCAAATGGTATGGTAACTCTAGTATCATACATATAATTTAATTTTATGATACTAATGGGATGTTATACCATCCACCCACTTTCTCCTCTTCTTTTTATTTTATAAAAGAAAACATTGTCTGTGAGGTGTTAATCTATCACCTCCAAGAACGACATGTTTTCTTTCTTCCATTTTTACCTTCAGATATGGTCATGAAACCATTTTTATGGTTGAACTAGAATATTTTATATGTATTAAGTCCTATTTAACGTTCTAGAACTAACTTATGTACATATTACTAAATGATTAATCAAAACAAGTTTGTTGTGGTCAAAAAACCATCCAAATTAACTCAAACAATCATCATTTAATTCTTATCTAATGATTAAGCAACATGGTATTCAATGTAATTCATTATAAGATCATTTTAAATTCTGTAATATAATTAATAACATGTAATATATGTTATGGATGTTTATCCATGTTCTATAAGTGCTTCAATTCATGAATACATGTGAAACGCTGAAGAAAACCATAAAAACAAACATTCCCAAACAATGTTTTTAAACCCTATAAATCATCAAAAAGCCCATAAAATTACATAATGAAACCAAAATTAACCTATTCATGTATAAAAAGATTTTAATTTCTAATTAATTAATATAATGTCATTATATTGTACATTATATTGAATGGAGCGTTCGGATATAAAGTAAGGGTAAATTCTCGAACCCAACTTTCATCCTTTAGGTTCTCCCTATTTCACTCCATTTTGATATGGTTACTCCTTAAAAAATCTTATTTCATCGTTTTATTTCATATTATAGGATATAATTTTTTGTCACTAGTATTTATTTCAAACCAAATTTTTTCCAAAAGAACTCTTCTTTTTAGAACACACCATTTACTTCTCATTCAAGATTGACGCTTCTAGTAACATGTATTTTATTCCCTCTTTCTTTTGGGAAACTGATGTTTATGAATGTGTTCTTATGAGAAAAAACCCGTTCCATTTCATGGGTTAGTTATGTTCATTTCTTATATGTTCACTGTGGCATGCATGATAAATTATAATGTGACGATGTGACGGGTGTTCCCGGAATTATATAGCACAATATGAATGTTTAAATGTGACGAGTGCATCTAGAATTATACAGCACTCCAATGCATTGGGTAAAGTGATGAATGTCATGAGTAAACGTGAAATGCTATGTGGAAAAGATTCTAGCATTGTTCAAAAGTATTTTTGGTTTCTAACCACTGAGACACAATGTTTCATTTTTATGCATTGCCACATCCAAGTGTTATATTTATGCTTCCTCTTATGTTCATTATCCTTTGCCTTTGTCATGATTATTCTCACCCCATGCTATATTGTTCTTATCTTCAACCTTACTGGGCTTCTATCTCAACCCTTTTTATGTATATCCTCAGGTGACTACATGTACTAAGGAGAGGTCAAGTGCCAGTAAGAAGCTAGAGAAGATGAAATTTAATAAATGTTTATACTCGATGTTGTAATTGTTATGTATGGTCCTAGTATTCCCAAGTCACTAAATTGTTTCATCCTCTATATGTAATACTATTATGTTGTTTATCATTAAAATGATGTAATATTAATGTAAGGAAAAACTCTGTCTCTATACATGTGTCCCACTAATTAAACCTCATATCATTTAATTTAATAATTATTATTATTTTTGACAAATCCCCAGAAAAACTACACTATGTGTATATTAATATACACGACATGTATTTTTGTTTTTCCATTTTCATTATTTACTCTTCCAATTTTACTAGACATTGAATAATGAATATTTATTTATTAAAATTATATCACTCCATTCTTCACAAATAATTATATTATTTATCTTACAATATATTCTCTTGAATAACTAGTGTCAAACGAAATTTGATCAGGCATCCTTGAATAATTATTAAACAACAATAAGAAATAAAATTTATTCAACTTTTTAAGTGAATAATTCTCTAAGATACATGGATACACATAGTGTGTTTCCCTATAGGCCTATTTCTTAGTGGAATTAGGCAGAGCCTGCCTAAAATCCAAGGATGGAGTGTAGAAACATGCCAAGCCACCCATAGAGAAAGACGTTAACATCGAAATGACATGTCATCTCCTATGAACGCTAACCATGTAATGTAATCCCTTTATATAGATATCTCGAATCAAGATGGTTGAATTCTAGTGTCATCAAACCATGTGCCCAATTAATCATTCATTGACGTACTCGAATTGAACTATCGCATTTCTTACCATCGCCATGGATATATTTAGGCTATAGAAATTCCATAAATGAGAATGAGATATCATTTTCTGTTATGGAATATAAGGGACAAATCCATTCACGCATTATCTATTAACGTTGTATTACTCATGACACACCCAACATATCCTCCCTCACTAAAAGAAGTGTGTTATCACAATTTTTTTCAATATATCTAAGTGGGAAAGTTGCAATACCCATTAATAATAATCAAAAAGTCTAAGGACCAATACACATATCCCTAAATAGGAACATCCAATGACACTATGAAATATGGATTTCATACATGTGGGTCTCTTTATCATAATATCTTCTAGGATATTACCATGGGCACACACCATGAGAAGGTGCCTCAATGTTTTATGATTCCTCAACCCTAATGTCCTATTTTATTTGTTTACATAAAATAACAACATATGGTCATAGAACATACATTCAAGAATAGTGTTATAGAACATCTGGGATTTCATTATAGTAGGGATCCACTAAGACACTTTAGTGAAACAGATTTTCTTTGGATATTATCATTTGCATTATCACACAGAAGAATAATCAAGATGTGATACAATATTTATTAATATTTAAATCCAAGAATAAATGTTTATCTTAAATTAAAAAAGTAGTTCTTTCTAGGCCCCCAATTCCAAAAAATAAATGGTATATCTTTCATAGGTGGGAGAAGCATACCAATCCCCCTATGAGAAAATAACATAAACCAAACTAACCTAACAAGGAATACTCTCCATCCAAACCTTGTTAAGGCATGCTCATGAAATATTGCAAGTCAAGTAATGTAATATAATAATAAATTAGAAGTTGGATACCCTACACCACTTCCCAATGGTTAACTTCTCATACCCTAACTAAAAATGCTCTAGCGCTTCCACGCTATTCAACAAGTCCCATGTCAAAACCCACTCGCACACACCTAGGCCTCAGAGCTAGTCTTGCATCCTGGGAAAATTAAGCGCACCACATCTTATCCATAGACAGTTGGGCCACAATCATACCTCATCCCACCAATAGACACCTTGGCCATAAACATACCTCATCTCAAAGACACATGGGAAAGCACACATAGCCCATAGACAATTGGGCCTCAAAACTGCACCACATCCTACCTGATGATTCTTATTCTACCGATTCCCAAAATTTGGAGAAGAAAAGATCAAGTAACCAGTCATCCACCCTCACACAGGGATGTTGGGAAAGACAAACTCCCCCGTGATGATTTGGGTGTTCGTCACAAAGTTCTCAACTAGGGTGATGTGCACGTAGAAGTCACAAGAAAACATATGAATAATACAAATTGATACCAAACACTAATCCCAACCAATGGGTTCTAAAAAAATAACCATCCCATAGTACCATGTTTTCTTTTACCTTTCAATGAGAGTTTTAACAACAGTAACATTCAATTTAGATTTTTATAAAAGAATGCCGCTACAAAATATCCTTCTCTTAACTCAATTAAATTAAATTTTATTATGCATTTATTTTTAGTTTTCCCATCCCTACTCAGGAAAATATCAACCACGGCACACAACCAACAACCCAACCAAGGTAAAAAGTAGAATAAAACTATCATAAAGACCCACTCCACATTTCTTCCACATTTATCACCCATGGAAACAACTACCATCATAATTATTCAAAGTAATCCTACCCAAACCATCCTACAAAACATGACAACCACCATCTGATACCCACACCCATCAGCACCTCTCATCGTAACCAAACCCGGAAGCCCCACTGCCCATACGCACTACACCCAGTACAAAAAATAGAAGACAACCCAGTTATAGTCCCACTACACAACATTACTCATCCATTCCATAATCAATCAATATCTCAACATGAGATTCCATTACACCACCCAAACTACTCCATACACATAGTTGTTCTCCAAACAGAAGCACCGAAAAAAACCCACAAGGTATAATATAGAACAAAACTAAACACAACACACAACCACACTAAAAAAGGTATAGTGTATTCAGATTTAGAAAACACACATTCTTTAATTCCACTTTGATAATTCTGGGCTTATCATAGATCATGTTTGATACTAAGGAATCCATTTATTTAACCAAATTTATATGGTTGGCCATATTTTCACATTTATAGTTATTAAATAGAAGGCCATCATGACGAATTCACAATCCATAACTAGTACACAAACAAGGACCTCCAATAGCCTTGATTTTTAGTAGGCAAGTAGCCCATACAATTCACATTTTCAAAATATAAAAAACAATAACACAAGTCACTTTTCCCCAGCTCTACACGGAAATTGTTAATCTAGATTAATTATCATTATTAACATGGTATCTTAATATCTTCCAAAATAGTACATTCATTCCTCGACGCAGCATGGCATGAAATTAAAAGAGGAATGAAGGGATACCTACATCGAGAAATAAGAGATCAACACCTCCTCCTTACACCAAATAGTGGGTGTGCAAGGCTCTAGGGAAACACAATCCATGGGCACCTCACAGGCGCACGGATCCTAACGGAAGAATGTTTTGGGGATGCCCGATATGAAGAGTTATGAAAAAGTTCAAATAAGAAAGGGTATCTTCTTTAGAAAGTTTGGGTCCTTTATTAATGGAATAAAGGGGTTCAAATACCATTTAAGCGGGATCACAATGAAGACCATGTGTTTCAACTATTTAGAATTCTTTACGACTTTCATGAAATTAAATAAATGATCCATAACCCCTTAAATGGCCTAACAAACATTTAAATATTGTATAGAACTAATTTTATTTCAAATAAATAGTTAAAGGGGCGATACTATTGAACAATTGAAGATTAGGGAAAATTGAAATTTCGGAAAAATGTTTGGAAATGACTCAACATTAGACGAAATACCAATGGACAACTCACCATTAGGTGACCTATCGTTGGATGACTCACTATTGGACGAGTCACCATTGAACAACACACCATTGGACGAGTCACCGTCGTGAGTTACCACTAGTGACTCACCACTGTGGGTCACCGTTATGAGTTACCACCAGTGACTTAACATTGTGAGTTACCATTGTGAGTCACTGTCATGACAAACTATTATGAGGTGCTGTTGGATGGGTCACTAGTGGTGAAGTACCATCATCAACTCAATGTTCTCACTCACCTGTCATGCCCTACCATTGTGAGTCATAGTCACGAGTCACTCATGTGACTCACCATTGGGATGACCTACTGTTGAAAAAACATTGATTTTAGAAAAATACTAATATGTGTCACTGTTACCTCCTAGAACACCTAAACGACTATATTTTCACAAATTAATTTACTAGAGAGGTCTGAGCCATTACACAAAATTACATTACCCGTTTAGTAACTTTTATACCATAAACCCCATGAAAGAAATATCATAAAATGTCTATTTAAATACCCCATGAATTTATGTATAATATTCCTAGAATACATTCATGTGTAGTATATACACCACCCAAAAGAAATTAGGGGTGAATAAGGCATGTCCTCACTGAAATAAAAAGTGGGATAAAATTCCTTTACCTTGTGTCTTTACATTCAACATACACATACATGAATCATGTATAATAAGTATAATTTTCTTATAAATTTATCACAGAACCCTATTTATATATATCAAACTATATATGATTTTCTTATATCCTTATATTACTCATCTCATAACAACTCCATACTAAATTAACATTTTAGGTAATAACAGCTTTGTTTATCGGAAGTGTTTTGACTTGGATTATTTATCCTCTTACTTAAATAATTAATTAATTATTTAAAAAATGTTTAAATTGAATTATATATCGTATATAATCAGTATATAAAAAATTATTTTAATATATACAAGAAGTATAAATATTAAATTTAATATATTATTCATGGAGATGTTAGGTCATACATACGCATGAACACTATTGCCATTTTTATGATGTATTTAACAAAAACAGTAAGTTACAAATATGTACATATGTGTATAATATCATAAAAGTATAATTATTATTTCATATATATAATATAATTTTATTGAACCTGTCATTAATAAGTTCCCTGTAAAGTGTATACAAATCACATTGCTTTAAGGAGGTGGTAGTCAACACTTCCAAAAACGAAATTACAATATTTTCACAAATGGAACATCATAAAGGTATGATTTATATAATAAATAAATAATTATGAATACATAATAAATATAAAACATATCATATAAAATGAGAGTATCCATCACAATTCCCAACCATAATATGTGGTAAAGGTAAAAGGAACAACATCATTTTCTGGGTAATATTTCATCGTACACAATAACCTTTAGTTTGTTTCAAATTAGATGGAAGTGTGTCTAAGTGTATGTAAAACCCTTAAATTAAATATAATATCATTATATTTAGGTTTATATTTATACTATTTGTTCATTAAATTTGAATAATTGAGTTGTGGAAGAAAGAAAATAAAAGAATGGATCATGAATAATGACGTTACCTCTTCTCTGGGTACCTCCATTTGGTTTGAACAAAACGGATTCCTGTGATGACATTCATACAAAAGAGATTATTTAAAAATTAAATTAAGGGAGATGGTAAATTATTTTTATAGGTTTGGAATGATCTATAATTCTTAATGTAGTGTGAGAAATTAAGGGAATGTGTTCCCTTTTATAATTGGGGTGGGGGAACTTTAGGAAACTCTTAAAATATTAAATTAATATAAATTAGTTATCAATAAATAAAGGCTTTAAAGAATGTTATTTCAAAAATAATATGTGTATAGTTCTAACTCCTCTAATATAATGAAAATTAGGAATGTTTTGACTATTTTTTAGTTTTATATTCTAGCATGAATCCTTATTTAACCAATTTAACTCTTAACATGATAACATGTGTGTTTAATATATATGGGTTAACATATTTACAATAATATTCCAAAGGAATATATTATTTTTCATTTATGAAATCCAAAACATTTTTCTCAACATTTTGGATGAATTATATATTTATATTACGTTTATATCATTTAATTAAATATTAATTATTTTAAAATATCATTAATGTCTATGTTGAAACTATTCATTATTTAAAATTTTAAAAATACCATTTAGAAATGTTATTTTTTATCCAACCCCTTTATTACATCACTAACTTGTAAAATTAATCAATAAGAATCGTGGTTGACATTAATTATATAAAATTACAAATATTTTATCATTTTAATAACATTTATTTTATATTTCCATTAATTAAACAATTACTACATTATCATAATTTAATCCATAATGGTAATAATCCATTTCTTGAAAATTATAAATCATCTTTAATTTTGACTATAATATTATTATCATTCAACTCACTATTTTTAATAAAAATTATGTCTTATACAAACCTATATTACAAATGATGTAATTATTATAAATAGGTGTACGCAATTTTTATAATTTCATGAAATAAATTATAACAAATGTCACACTCTCTTCCATGTGGAATAAAAAGATCATAATATTTGACCAATGATGATCTTGAAACAATCCCACTAATCTAATGAAATTTGGACATATTTTTAGGGTAATTTTAAAATATTTATAATATTAATTTTAACTTAAATTACCTGATTTACCCTTAACCATTGTAATTAAAAATTACTGCCGTTAATATTCATAATGTCCCAAAATTATGTTGATATTATTACACTATAAATATTATATTGACTAAAACTATGCTCATCTATTTGTTGAATTTCAATTCACATAAATTGCAAAATGATGATTAATGGTAATCCTCTAGACATGGCATTAAAGCAGATTTTTTATGTGAGAATGTTCAAAAGATCATTATGTTTTTATATCTAAATTCCATATAAGAAGATGAAAATGACATGAATCGTGTTAGTAGATATATTATTTATATAATGTGACTTTAAAACTAACTTATAATTACATTTATTTATACTAAAAATTTTCATGAATAAGTAGTTTTGAATTAAAATTCAGTATTATTCATTATTCATCCAAAACTGAAGTTTGTTAGAAAAAATCCAAACAAAATCAACATAAGATAATTTAAACAATATAAATTTAAAAAATAAGTTTATTTTATCAAATCTATTTTATATACAAAACATGTCTTCCTCCAGGTGATGTTTCACCGAGATATGAGGCCACATCACTAAAAATATTTCACTCCTCCCTCTTATCCATAAAATCACTATTGATGTGACCAACCACTTTTCATCCCTCTCACAATTCTGCTTGGTTTATATTAGGTTTTTTGTGGAATATCGTCGTCTTGATCCCCCCGACTCACCTCTCCCACCATGCCTCTTCCTTGATTTATATCTCTCGGAATCGTTGAATCCTCTCTCACACCATCTACCTCCCCAACTCCACTCTCCCCCATGTCTCCATCTACACCTCGCCCACACCTCCACCACAACCATACTCCCTAATCTAGGGTTTCATAAGCTTCTCCATTCGGACACCCAAAACCAGCTTCTATGTTATGTCTCCCCAATCTAGGGTTTCAACTCCATCATGCTCACCTCCCACTAGACCATTGTTTTCAATTGCCTTCACATATTTCCTATACCACTAGAATCCACACTCTTATACTCCGTCTTCTCAACTCATGAGTTCAGTCACCATTTCCTTCGGTTCCCGTGTTGCAAGCCCATCATGTTTTTCTATACCATCAACTGTCATCAAGGAAACCTGTCAACCTCTTCACTAAAAACATTACCATCATCAATTCATTCTTCAAAAACCATATAGATCCAGATCTATGAAACTTTTATGTTCTCCTAATATCAGGGAAATAATCAATATTACTTTTTATTTTCAGATCTCTATAAATGGTAAAATGTTTCCTTAACCTTAGATTCAACCTGTTAAAGACAGATCCCACATACGGTAATATTACGTTTATAAAATCTCTATAACATTTTCTTCTATTTAAATGTTTCACATTTCACTCTATTCATACTAAATTTACATACTGAAATATAATACAACTACATTCACAAAACATTAAATAGGGATCCCCTATATTTGGTCTTCCACAATATTTATACGACAATGAGTCTTCAGATACCCTACAGATCGAGAGGTAAGAAAAAGTACTGTTCTTAATTTTTTGAAACTTTTTTCCTTATCTCCCTGATTTATTAATTATAGTTGACTATTAATTTTGGATTAATATTATACAATTTCATTATTTTATTTATCCAATGTTACTTCATTTTTATTTTTTACGAGGGTTGTTATAGAATTCCACCACTGCATCTAAGTGTCATGAAGTGTATAATTTTTCCCCTATTTCCATTCTATAATTTCCAAAATCTAGGCTATGTATTTCTTGATTCAAAATTTGTGTACCAAATATGGTGTATTATTTTTTATCCATAGTGTTACAACCACCATCTTATAGGCGTATAGAGCATATTGGAACTCTGTAGGTATATTTAGGCAATCAAACATTTCTGCGAAAAGGTGAGATGTTGGTAAAAATAAATCTATTTTTAATGAATACAAAATTGGTAGTGATAGAATTAACATATGTGAATATGATTAATAGGAGAAGCATATCGGATCTCAGAATTCAGTTTTGTATGTTACCTTTTATTTTGATCAATTCACATTTTCCTTATTTATATTTTAATAAAAAATAAATCATTTTCGTGTCATCATTTCATTATCTCAATCAGATCATGCAACTTCATTTTTTTCTAGGTTAGGAAACTTTGATGTATTTCCTGCCTTATATATTTCATTATATTGTATATTTTAAAAAATTTCACGAATTTAAAAACCTTGAAAATAAAAATAAATCAAATTTTATCTAGTTTAGTGAACTATAGAACAATATTTTTATGAGCAATTCCTAGGACCATGAACTATTTCCCTCTAATTACTAGTTGTTCAACTACAGGAGACTTGTATGTTTTCAAATTCAATTAAATTATGCTAATATAACTTTTATGTGGTATTATGTCCTTGTTAAAAGTTGAAAATTTTCATTGAACCACACTTCCACAGATATCTATAATTAAATAGAATAATGGATCCAATGTTTTTTTGTCCTTTTATGGAAAAAGAAAAAGGAAAATTGAATTTCATTTTTAATGATTGGTATATTTGTATCCATATGAATGGAATGATTAATGATTTATCTAATCAAACATACATCATTTTGTTCTCTTTTGTGACAAGATCATCCAGATTTCCTTCAAGAAAAGATTTATACAATGTCCAATGTTTTAATAGGAGAAATTTCCTAAGTTATTTACATTTTTGAATTTCAATACAATTAAGATCTTAAACTGGTCTAACATTAGCAATTCATTAATGAATGTTGTTTTCCACTAAGATATTAGTTAATGAATATTTACCCATTATTACGTGTTATTATTCAATATAGTAGTATTTTTGTTGCTTCACCAGAAATATGTTTCAAATATCACTAAGGATATCTCTATGACATTGATGAATATGAAAGAGAGGAGGAGCATGGTGGATCTGAGACCCTGTTTTTGTAGGTTACCATTTTAATGATTGATTCAAAAATTTTTTGTACATTTCAATCCAAATTATATAATTATTGTGTCCTTATTTCTTTATATAAATTTTTTGTTATATCTTGACCACTTTTATGTGCATTAACTTCTACACAAGGTTTCATATGAACGATGTTTTAATCATATATGATCATGACTCAAAGTTCCTATATATGCACATCTTTATCTGACAAGGCTGTGATGGATGTTGTTTTCCAAGACGAGATTAGTTGACCAAACTATAAACATTTCTGTGTGTTCTTAATGTATTTTTACTATTCATTAATTCATTAGACATGTTACAAATATCAATTTGGATATCTCTACACATTCGTTTTCTTTTCTGGTCTATTTATGAATAATATTAGACATACCTCATGTTTACAAACAAATATTCATGTTAACAATCACTTATTAACACAACATTATGTCAAGAATATCGGTATATTTTCTATCACAAGGATATCTTCGTTAATATTAATTTATTTTAAGTTAACACTCATATTTTCTATTCTTAAATTTCTATATGCATTAATATGTTTTCTTATTGTAAACATTTTTTGATTTCTGTACAGATAGTTCGGGGCATGGTTCCTTCTTTTGATAATAAAGAATAAATATTTTACTCTTTTTTGAATCTCCTATGGTAATTATATGGAATAATTTTTACACCATTAATGGATTTTCACTTGTGTTATGATGTATTATTTTGATGAACATGGCATATGTTAAACCTTTTGAATATGTGTAGAGAGAAAAATTATGTTTTCCATATTTTATATAAATTTAATCTGTTCAACTATTATTTCATTTTATTAATTTATGTATGTCTAGAAAATATTTAAATATGAATATCAAAATGTGGAATCCCCTAACCAAAAATCATTCCCTCACTTCCCCCTCTTCTCACATTGCTTTTTTTTCTTTTAGCAAAAAGAATTCCATTATTTTGTTCACTGATATCAGTATATTTTGCATCTATATATACATTGAATGATTCAATGAGTTTAATGAGTTGCATATTCAATTTCAAAAACATTATTTTGAAAAATTTATATATTGAATCTTATATAATAAACTATATCCATATTCAGATGTTTAATGATGAACTTCATATTTTTATATTATATATATTTTCCGAATTTTCATTTTAAAATTACTATAGATTCTGTTCCTTGATGTTTGAAGAATGTTTTAGATCAAATCTATTATGAAGGTCTGTATACCAAAATAGAATGGTAAATGAGCATGTTGACTTTAATATTTATTCTTTAGATGAGCATTGTATCACATTATTTTGTCTCCATTATTAGTTTCGTGTATGTGTACTATATATCACATGTCATATATGTTTTTGAAAACTGGATCTTGTATTCTAAACTATATGGTTCTCCTCTTGTTTGTTACTTGAAAAGTTAAAAAATGACTTTTGTTCCCATAAACATCATTGGTTTCTTCATCCTACAATATTCACCAATGATCTTCATGTTAGCCTTTATTATTTTTTTTTCATTTTCAATCTTCTAGAAATATTTCATTGTTTATTCATCGATTACAATAGTATATTTCTATATCGCAGTAACCTATAACTCTTTGTTAAGTAATCTTTTATGGGTTTTGTTAACCCCATTTAATATTTTTAAAAATGTATACAATCAATATTATATTACTCGGTTTTTTATTTATATGTTTTATAAAATTGAGGATTTTTAAAACATGGAGATGACTGGAGAGTAAAGAACTATTTGATCTGTTCAAATCCAAATAACAAATTTAACAGCGCTGCCATTAAACACTCTAGGAATGTCATAGTTCTGGGGAGTTATCTCCAACTCATTCAATTTATAACATATATTTATATTGATTTAAATTTAATTTTAACAAAATCATGGCCATATAAATTGGAGTATATCAAATTAAGAGGCCCAAGAATGCCTGGAAT
The DNA here is from genome assembly GCA_963277665.1 of Viscum album. Lineage (NCBI taxonomy): Eukaryota > Viridiplantae > Streptophyta > Magnoliopsida > Santalales > Viscaceae > Viscum > Viscum album. The sequence continues at coordinate 478,300,177 of OY728128.1, forward strand.
TTATGTGCACAAAGTTTTCCTTCTAGAAAAACATTGGCGGCCCATAATAGTTACCACATCATTTAAGTATATTCTCCCAAAGGACGAAAGTGAATGCACTATCATGATATAGATTCTAATTTACATAGATGAAGAAGCTAGATGAAGAGGAGTTCATTGTTATTTATTATCATATACAATCCCAACCAAATAATGAAGGCACTGGATGGTTTAATGTTTGTTTTTTCCCTATGTAAACATTTTGGAATTTAGGTCCACTCATATACAATTCTCTTTGGTCACAAGGGTTGCTGCATTGTTTAAAATGGGGTATCTGATCGGTCCCTTTTTGATTAAATGTCTTGTGTTGCACAAGAAAACATAGTTGATGGATGGTCAGAAGAAGATAGTGTGGATGGGAATAGTGCTGGGATAGATAATATCAGTCCTTACTAAGATAATTGTGATACAGTACTCAATTCTTCTTTGTGTCTATTGATGTTGTCAATAAACACTTCAGAATGGGGAACTTCTAAAACATCTCAAATATCTTGGGGAATTTATTACATGGATTCTAAGGAGGATTCTTAAGCTCTTTTAATTGAGAATTATTCTATCCGAAGAGATCATTGTTCATCCCAAAGATTCTGTAACCTCAATTCCCAAGAATTAAGTATTTCAGTAACTATTGTTCCTTCAATATCTATTTGATATATAATAAAACTCATTATGTAACGTGTGTTCCACAATTTCTATAACTTTCATTTATTTATTTTTTATGTCATTTTGTTAAAAAATCAATATTAATATGAACTATTTTGTTTCATAAATAATATTAAATAGATAATAATAGGAATTAATTTATAGTGTCATGAGAATTCAAGAGAAAAGTACTAGTTATATATATAAGTGTCTAAAATTAATTTTATTTTTTTCACAATATGATATGAAAAGAAGTTCATTTGAGAAAATATTATTTTTGAACAAATAAATACATTACCAAAAAATATATTTTTCATTATCATTATGTTTTATTTATATGAAACCACTATAAATAATACATGAAATTTAATTTTTACTATTCATATTACTATATTTAATGTCTATGTTATGGTTACCTCATTTAAATAATTATTTCAACAAAATGATGTTTCTTAGAAACTCAGTATTTCATGTAATGCATTCAAATTTGGTGTGGCATGTAGACAAAAAAATTTGATGCTCTCTCTAGTGAATTCCAACTTGGTTACATGTTTATCGAATGTTTAAATTAGTGGAATTCAATACATTAATAAAAACTATTTTATTCATAAAAAAGGTTCATAAAAACTTGGGTTGTTACATGTCGGACCTAGGAGAGGTAGTTGTGTTGGAAATTCTAGAGTGTAGTAGTTCACACTACGAAAGATTGTTTCCCATCATGAACCATTTTTATATTACTCTAATCAAAATGTGTCAAATTATTCCCCACACTAAGAGGAATCTATTCACATCGTAAAGGGTAATTTTAAAATTTTTGAAGAAATTCCATTCATGATGTGAATAGAGATTCATGATGTGAATAATGTTGGTGAAGTTTTAATAGTGGCTCTTTAAAACATTCCCACCAATCAATTATAAATTTTTTTGGTCCTTCAATTCCCTATTCATATACTATAAATCAAAACAAAAAATATTTTTTATTTCTCTCCTCATCCATGATGGTTCCTCTGAGTCTCTTCAAGTCATTAGTTTTCATTAATAAGATAAGAGAACCTCTTATGTTCTCTCTTGTCCTTTTATCCTCCATGGCCCTTTAAACCATGGAGAATAGCTTATAAATATTGGTTTTTTTAATTTAGATATATTTTTTATTTTTTAGGGTGTGTTTTGGATCCCTCTTGATTTTAAGGATGATCGGCCCATGTCATGGGAGTTTTCCACCATTTTCATTAGATGTAGTGAAATTTGAGCTAGGTGTCCCATGAATCTCCCTTTAATATTAAAAAAATTATTTCATGTCCTATTATGGTTGGATATTAAATTTCATTCAATTTATTCACATATATTTTGGTAGAAATATCAAAGTATTTTTACATTCTCAATTTTTAAAATAAATTGTAAAAATGGTTGTTTCTTATGAATTAACCATTAAAATAATTTTAATGGGTCAGGAAATATTTTACAAATTAAAATTTGTGATTTTCTCTTTTATAGTTGAATATTTAAAAGGTATATGATATTTATTTCAAAAAATGAAGAAAAAGGTCTTCTGTAATAAAGACCAAGTGTTTTTTGTGATTTTTTTCTAACGTGTTTTCTAATTTTTATTTATTTATGTGATTAAATAATTATTATGTGTTTTATTGTATAAATGGATTTTCATTTCATTTATCCTTAAAAATTGATCCTTAAGACTGATTATAACATCGAATTATTTTTTAGAAAAAAAACCGTTGGAAATCCCTAATATATCTGATAGAAGTAATGGATGTTTGAATTTTGGTATTATTTTTCCCTGTTTAGGGATGTTGATATATTTTATTATGAATTGATATATGGGATGTTCTTATGTGGGTTTTTTAAGGTGTGAGTGAGATAAAATGTATTTCTTGTTCCGTATATGGTTTTACATAAAGATTCTATAACTAAAGTTTATAAATGATTTTTTTAAAGGAAATTAAAATTTGGATTCAATTGGAATGGATATAATAATTTTTTAAGTGGTTTTTTTTCAAAGGAAAATACTTTGAAATTGTTTTAAATGATAAAACTAGGGAAAACCCAGATTTTGGTTTATTTTCAAACTATTATATTTTAGATTTTATTTTAAAGGATTATGAATTTGATCAATCGGTGGGGGAATATAATTTTAGGCTCATGCAAATAATTATAGTTTTCGTGGTATGGTCAAATATAGTGGATGAAAATGGATTTATAATCATATTTATAGTGAATGGGTGACTGGTGTTCCTTCACTTCCACTTTAAGACTTGGCAGAAGTGGTTTGTATAATATACTTCATTTTATTATCATAATATTTATATCTTTTCTTGTACTTCCCTACCTGAACACTTTTCTTTTCTATTATATTTATATGGATCCTTTAGTTCAATCTATATTATTTTTCTATGAAATTGTTTTATTTATAATAGATTTTGTTTTTTTATTCTTCATTATTCGTAGATAAATTTTATATTACATCATGGGTTAAATAATTATGAAATTTTGTTAATGGATTCTCATAAACTTTTCTCTAGTAAATGGGGATTAGTAAAACCACTCATACCATGACATGGACTGCCTTGGGAAAAAACATATGGGGTAACTATGGATGGTGCAATGAAAATTGGTTTCAAATGAGTTTTCCTAGGTTAAAAGGAATTTTTTTGGTTAAAAAAATCTGGGACAGTTATATCTCATTAGGTATATCATGATTAGTTTCTTTATGACAACCTTATTTATAAGTCCTAGTTTTTTAACGTTGTATGGGATGGGAATTTATTTTTAATGATCTTGGTTCTATGTTGTTTAAGATTTTTTCTCTTAAATTTTTGTCATTTTTTATTTATAATGGAAAATATAGGAAATATAGGGAATATTTTTCCAATATAGCACTTGTAAAATAGTGTACAAATTTTAAAACCTTAGTGAAATCTATTGGGACTCCTATTATTAATGTACAGTGGGATAAGAATTGAAGCTAATACATGTTTTTGAATGAGTTTCAGTGATGATGGATTTTTTCCTACTTAGAGTTTAACTTATATAAATACTTTTTATGTAATATATATTGTCAAACGTGGATTTTTATATTTTTATTTTTTGTTGGATAAATTGAAATGGATATTTGAATTTGAATCTTTTAAAGATTATTTTCAAAAAATTTGTTTATTTAGTAGAAAAAAATTTGAGACACTTTCAAGATGATATTTGGTACTGATAATGTGTCTAATTTTTTTTAAAATCATGACTAGTTTTTTGAATGTTTTTTAGTACCTTATGAAAAGAGAGAGAGTTAATTATTTTCAAGGTTTTAGTGTTACTTAATGAATTTTTTATTGAGTTTTATTCAGGGTTAAATTTGGAAATTAATCTACATTTGTTTATTTTGAAATAATTTGATGTAAAGAGTGTCTTACTAAAAAGAAAAAAAAACATTTTTAATAAAGCTTCATTGAGAATGGAAATTTTTTTCAAATCAGTCTAGATAAAATCATATTATGTAAAATAAGTGAATTTATTTTTCTTGTTCATATAAATAAATATTGGGATGATTGGTTTTTGCATGAAATTCAAATGTTTTGTAATTAAAGGTTATTTTAATATTTTTTTGATAGTGCTCAGCGATTTTTTTTATATGGGGTTTGAGTTATAGGGTTTGTTTTGATGGTGTGTGTATTTATTTTTTTAGATTTAACCTCTATTTGGATTTAATTGACTAATTGGTTAAGGAAGATCTTTTTTTGGTGGTTATTTGATATGATCGAGTCTTATATATTGGGGTTATTCCTACCTTTACCTAACAAAATGACTTAATTGAAGAGATCCAAAACCTATATCATATTTATTTATTTGGGAAAAATAGTTTTATAAATAAGAGGTATTTATACAAATGTTTGATTATATTTTATTCCATTCATTACTTCATGAATATTTTGTGATTTAGTTTGAAGAAATCATGTTTTATGGTCTGAGTTGAAAGTGGGGGATGACTATTATTTTTACTAATTAATAGAAGAACCATAATTGGTAAAGATTAATTTCCTATTTTATTTTTTAAATCTCTTATAATGATATGAAGGTACCAATGGTTATTTAATTTTATGTCCTCCACCTGAAGATAAAATGATGTTGGAGTATGCATGATGTTTAATCAATTTAATTCCATACAAACCCAATTTTGCTTTAGATGACTCTCTTATTAATCAGGGTTTTGTGATAGATTTTCTACATAATTATCTCTTTTTTGGATTCATTATTCCTCGACTCCTAAGAAGTAGTGGTAAATAAATATCTCAGAGTTGAATCTCGATTGTTCAAATAACCGCTGGTGGTATATTTTCCTCATATTTCTAAGTGTGGGGGAGGAATCTCCATCTTGGGGAACAGGAAATTTTTAGAGTCATACATTGTGACATGAAATATTAAAATTACATATTTATTTTTCTCGCATGTTTCTTATATAAACCAAAAGACAGGAGTATATTAGTGTATACATATGAGATATATGAATCCTTCTTGTTAAGGAACTCCTAAAACCAATTGTGCTTGCAAACATTTCGGTTATCCATAAATGTTCTATGGTGGAGTTTCTCACATGGAATATATATCTAAATTAATCCCTTATAAATATGCTCCGATTCAACTTTCCTGACCTGATAATGATTTAAAGGACATTTGAGTTCTATTTTGATGTAATTTTCATCCTCTTGTTGGACTTATTATCTCAGGAGTTGTGAATTGGTTTTCCTAGAATTCAAATAATGTAATTTTGAATTTTCCAAGGTTTTTTATGGATCCTAGAATAGTTATGTAACATTAGAGGTTATAAATATTTTTACATGATCTGCATTTTTGTTTTCATTCCATAGATATTGATGGGTTGTGTTGGAAGCATTTTAATATGAGAAAAAATTGTATTTGTTGTGTATACCATCATTAGTGCTTTTTTAATGTCAAAAGATTGTTTCTTTTTCTTTCTCAGGGATTGATGGGTATGTAGTTGTCAGTAACTAATACTATAATATTCCCTCTTGTTTAGTTGTAAGGAAGGAATTTTATTTTCTAAATCATATCATTGGTTTTATATTATCATACTCACCCATGAAATAATAATTTCTATTTGGTTTAGAGTTGAACCATAGTTATTGAGTGAGTGAATGTGTATCTATTGGTTTCACATCGGTTCAGTGCATCATCTCACTTTTGGATCAGAGTTTTATATTTTAAATAATATTCCATTAAATCATTATTATAATTATATAATGGAATTGGATTCATTATTAGTTCTAAAACCACTTTCAGTTGTTACCTTTTAGAATTTAATTCTTGGAATTTTTTTAGGATTTAAATCATTTTGAAATTTTGATATTAAATTAGGTAATCAAGGAATGGATTCCATGGGATTTTGATACCATAGATATGATTAATATGTTATTTTCTATCTTGTTTGATCTTTTTGAAATCATCAATTGGTTATTTTTTATTAAAATTCTCTAGCGTTGGTATTTATCTATAGTTATCTGTTTCTATGATGAAAAACCAGTGATAGGTCGTTGATATTGACTAGTTGTACATAGGAAATATTGAATTGGTCTTTAGGAGAATGGGAGATTAGGTTTTCAATTTGATAATTCTTTTTATTAACAATGGGATAATGTTCTGAAGGCGGACTCTCAGGTTTCACCTGTAACATCCCAAGTAAGTAATGAATAATATATATTTTTATCTATGTCTATTAATGATTAAGATAGTGTCATAGAGGCTTAAAATGAAAATAAATACAATCTTATGCATGGAATACACTAATATTCTACTGCCTTTTGATGGAAAACCATTTTTGAATATATATTTTGACAATTTTACAAACTATGTTTGTCAAAATAAACTTATCCTTTATGATTGGGACATCAAAATTTACTTTGTGTGAATTTTTGGTATTTTTCTGACAATGTTCATTTTTTAATGAATAGTGAAAAATACTGCATTTTACATCAAAACTGCTTTTTAATCTAATTTATTTATATGATTAGATTATGTTTTGAATTTATTTTGAGGTGAAATTAGAATATATTTTTACCATTTTATCCAATGGTGGTTATTGGAATCAATTTCACTTTGAAATTAGACTTAAACTGGTGTCAATCTTTTGATACTTATTGTTTTGTAAAAACACACTATTTGCTCTGGCAGCAGAAATTAATTATTGAATTAATTAATGTGACTTATATGATTTGAATTTTGTAAAATGGACTTCATTTTTGAATTCGGAATATCAAATAAAGCTTAGGGTGAATTTTTGGTAATTTTCTGAAAAACTTCAATTTTTGATGAATAGTGAAACCACTAAGTGGTAATCAAGCAATGTGATTTTTCAATTAAATGAAAGTTTCCCACTAATTTGTATTGAATTTTGAAAATCCGACATACATGGTTGTCATTAAGAAGTAAAATGTGGTGCAATGAGATTATAATAATTTTTTGGTGAATAGTAACTTATTAAGTTCTTAATCACGATTAGTGGTAATTAGGGTAGTTTAAGGTATAAATAATACTTTGATAAAATGAAATGACCTAGACACATGTCCCAACCTCATTGGTTGTGTCATGGCCGACCATGACATGCCATGGGTCAACTTGGGGACCCCATGGATCCACTTTTGTTGGGAAATTACATAAATTACTTTTTATTTAATGTTAAAGTGAAAATTACACAAACATAATATGTTTTACGAAAACAATTTTTAAGTGGGGTTATACAAGTCCAAAATTTGATTATAAATAGTAATTGGAAAGCTAAAAAGATTTATTATATCATAGTATTTGTTTTATAATTTTTAGAAATTAAATAAATTTAATTATTTATGACATGATAATGATGCAACGATGACATCATTATTTGACGATTTAAATAAAATAGAAAGATAATGTAAAATCTATGAACTACACAAGTCCAAAACCAATTGGATGAGTGGATTTCGAACCCTTATCACCTTATCCACGAATTCTATCAATGTGGGACCTTTTAAAACCGAAACACATTTTCAAATAATGTAATATTTCTTTACTTTCCAAAAGTGCCCCTCCTCTCCTCTTATAAAAGGCCCCCACCTCTACCTCATTTCACACACTCTTCAAGCCTTTGGCTCGGCCAACCACTGCCCATTTTCTCTCTCCACATCCCTCTCCTCATCCTATAGGATTCCATTTGGGCAGAATCCTTTCAAAGGAAGCCTTTAGGCTCAACTCAAAATGAGTTACACTTTTAAAGGTAATTCATTCTCTCATGTTCATTTGTTTTATTTTGCTTCTCCAACCCCCTAAACTCTTTTTATTTACTTCTTTTGTAACAACACCAGTATCATAAATATACTAGGATTTTTTTATAAGATTTATTTGAGCTACACTCTCACACAACTACATCAAATGGTTAAAGAACATACGGTTTCCGTGGATGGCGAAATTCTGCCTCCCGAAACGATGATTGTTCAACACTCATTTAACACCTTCAAAGGTGGCCATTATGATGTCACTATTTTTATATATGATATATAATATGTTTATGTTTTCCTTAAGCTTCTGTTTTTTTTTCATTTTTGTCAAACCATTATGGTTTCCATTATGGGTAAACACGATATCTTCATTTTAGGAAGTGCGGACTACCGCCCCCTGAAAGTGATTTGATTTGTTAATACCATATGTGGGATGTGTAAAGGATAAAGTTAATGATATTATATATATTATTATACTGGAATTATAATATACCTTTATATCATTACGATTCCATTCTATAAAATACGAAGTAGAAATGAAAGTAGCGTTCATGCGTACGTACGGCTTACCGTCTCCATGAACGGTGCATTTCATTTCTTACCTCTAAATGATTATTTAATATTATAAATGCATGTATGTACTGGATATATATGACATATATGATATCTACATCATGAATACCATTCTGGATCTAATGAACCTTTGACCAAATTAACAACATGTAAGTGTAAGAAGTCTATTTTTGACTTAAGAACCAAATACCGACAAAATGAACATTATTAACTTAACTGATTACATGATGTTCATAACATGGTATAAAAGGAATAATGAACTTGAAAAATATTCATAAGCAAGTAGAGATTAACTCAAGTTTATTATTCAGGAGATTAAATAACGGTCGGGTCATGTCGGATACGAGGTATGAGACTTCGTCTCAATCTCCTTTCATTGAGGCATATTTTATTTTATACACAAATTTATTTTATACGGTGTATAAACCCCTTTGAATTTTACGTTTATTCAAAAGGAATCTTTTTTATACAAAGAGTTTTCTAAACTACAAAAGGGAATGTTTTTGTCGTACGTATGCGGCGACAACGACTTCTCCGCCGTCATGACCGTTATTTGAGTTTCGGCTTCCTCTACAAGCCATACCTTCTTTTTAAAGGAAAAATAAATACCATGTTTTACTTTTCTTTTATTTTAGTATTGAAAATGGTTTTCATAATGTTTTTATATCAATGTGTTGTATTGATATCTCGTGATTGAAATGTGGAAATTTTATGTTTCCTTTATGCATGTTTTATGTGATATGATTATGTTATGGTTCTTGGGCATTATTATGAAGACGGGTTGTTCCATGATAAACTAAGGGCGGGTGAGCCCGTTATAGCTCTCCAATGCATTGGGTAACGCGAAGGGGTGAAACGTTAAGGTTTCTCCGAAGAGATTTTAGGGAATATACTGTGATGGGTATTCCAAACGTAACCAAGTGGGTTACTCCCTACGTAAGAATGTTATGAATGCCTCAAGTTACCTTTATGTCTTATGATTTCTATGATTTACTCATGATTTTATGAGGTGTGTTAAAGTGCCTATGTTTTATGGGTATATTATGATTTCATTCTTATGTATATATGAACTCATGTTTCCTTTCCATGTTTTTTTAACCCATACTGAGTTTTATGCTCATCCCAAGTTTTTGAAATGTTTTTCACAGGTCAAGGGAAAGGTACATGATAAGATGATAGAGTCAAGGATGTGTCAGGATTAATCCATGTTTTATTTTGAATATGTTTCCATTGATGGGAATGAAGAATACTATTTTTATGTAACCACTTTTTTTATATGTGGAATGTAATGCAAGTTTTATGATCTAATTCTCTAAAACTCTAAACCCGAAAAGATCCTCAATGTGTAATCTTGTTATAACTCAAGACTAAGTAAGGTTTAAGGCTGGGGTCTTATAGTTGGTATCAGAGGTCGGTTTAGATAACTTTAGGAGTTATAATTCTATTAAATGATTATCCAAAAAGATTTTTTTTCGAAATGATATAGCATTTAAAGATTACCATGTTGCTTCATCTAAGACATGTTTGTTTAGAATGGTTTCCCGCAGAGGAAACAGGGAAGCAGTGCTAGGAAGGCATACAGAAGGAAATAACCTTCCGAATCAGCATCTAGAAATGGTCGGAATTGGAACTGAACAGTTTGTTGCAGTAATGGCGCAGTTGACTCAAGGGATAAATGGCGGTGGTATCCATGCACGAGATCAGCCAGATCAACCGCAGAGGAACATGTCAGTGGTGGAACATTTCATGAGGAAACATCCACCATCATTCAGAGGATCATCTGACCCTGTGCTAGCTGAAGGGTGGATTAGAGCACTGGAGAAGATTTTTGATGTCATGGGGTGTTCAGACAATCAGAAGGTTAGTCTTTCTATTTACCGTTTGGAGGGTGAAGCAGATCAGTGGTGGTCTATGGTTAAAAATATCAGGGACGCCGATGAGATTAATGCTCTTGACTGGGATGAATTCAAAGGTATGTTTCTTGAGAAGTATTTTCCTATGGCTGTTCGACTTAGGATGGAAAAGCAATTCTTGGAATTGAGGCAAGAGGAAGACTCAGTGGCTACCTATGAAGAAAGGTTCACTCGATTGGCAAGGTATGCTCCAAATTTTATCCGGGACCTTGATAGTAAAATCAATCATTTTTACTCAGGATTAAAGCCAAAGTATCGAAGGGAATTAGCTTCTCGTGAGTTTAAAAGTTATGAAAAGCTTGTTCGATGTGTTGAGAAGGTGGAAATGGAGTTTTCCGATGACCAAGTCTTCCATAACAACCAGTAGAAGAAGAGACCGAGGTGGCAGGAGAAAGGTAAGAATTCTTCAAAAAAGTCTGATGGTAAGAGAACTAAGTTTCCAGTTTGTGATAAATGTGAAAAAATGCATGCTGGGGAATGTCTTCTGAATTATGGGAAGTGCTACCAATGTGGTAAGATGGGACATAAGTCTCGTGATTGCACTGAAAATGATCAAGGTGAAGGTAAGAACAAATTTGATTTACAGTTAGTGAAATGTTATAAATGCAATGAGATGGGTCACTATGCAAACGAGTGTCCGACAAAGAGCATGAGTGATGGGAAGCAGTTAGACTACAAGCAGAAAGGGGTGGTGAAATCCTTTGCAACTACTTCAGTAGATGTCGGGCCATCAAATGAAGTTGTTTTAGGTACTTTGTTTGTTTTTTCAGATTATGCCAGTGTGTTGTTTGATTCGGATTCTACACATTCTTTCATCTCTGAAACCTTTTCTAGTAAAATGGGAATACCATCCCAAGAAATGACTCCTGAAATTTTGGTAAAAACACCTGGGGGAAGTGTCGAGGCAAAAAGAATTTATAAGAATCTTCCTATCCTTATCTGTGGAAAGAACCTACTTGCAAACCTTATTGTTCTACCTCTAGTTGAGTTTGATGTTATCCTGGGTATGGATTGGCTCTCTATTTACCATGCTAAGATTGACTGTAGAGCTAAAGAAGTTTATTTTCAGAAAGGCTTTCAGTTTGTTTACAAGAATGAACCCTTACTTTTGATAACATATCAAGAGGCCGAGAAACTTGTAATAGATGGAAATGAATGTTACCTTGCACACGTCGTTGAAAATAAAGGAACTGTTCAGATTAATGATGTGCCAGTGGTAAATGAGTATCCTGATGTTTTTCCTGATGAGTTGCCTGGAATAATACCAGATCGGGAAGTTGAGTTTACTGTTGACTTAGTTCCTGATGCTAAGCCAATTTCAAAACCCCCTTATCGAATGGCACAAAGTGAACTTTTAGAGTTGAAGGAGCAATTGCAAGATTTATTAGAGAAAGGTTTCATTAGACCTAGCACATCACCATGGGGTGCTCCTGTTTTATTTGTTAAAAAGAAAGATGGTTCTATGAGACTTTGCATTGATTATAGAGCCTTGAATAATATCACTATTAAGAACAAATATCCTTTGCCTCATATCGATGATTTGTTTGATCAGCTCCAGGGGGCTCAGTTTTTTTCAAAGATTGACTTGAGATCGGGGTACCATCAGCTGAAGGTAAAGGAGGCAGATATTCCGAAGACCGCGTTCCGTACGAGATATGGCCATTATGAATTTGTAGTAATGCCTTTTGGGCTAACCAATGCACCTTCTGTATTCATGGACTTAATGAATAGAATTTTCCATGAGTTCTTGGATAAGTTTGTGGTGGTTTTCATTGAAGATATTTTGGTGTTTTCTAAAATTAAAAGAGGATCATGAAAAACATTTAAGGGATATCTTGCAAACCTTAAAAGAAAAGAAACTGTATGGGAAATTCAGTAAGTGTGAGTTTTGGTTGCAACAAATTTCTTTCCTTGGTCACATTGTTTCTAAGGATGGAATAACTGCTGATCCTGCAAAAACAAAAGTTGTGGAAGAATGGCCAAGACCCACAAATGTAACCGAGATTCGTAGCTTCCTTGGTTTGGTGGGTTATTATCGATGGTTTGTTAGAAATTTTTCACGGTTATCTAGTCCAATGACTAAGCTAACTCAGAAGGGTGTCAAGTTTATCTGGACAAAAGAATGTGATGATTGTTTTCAGGAATTGAAAAGAAGATTGGTGAATGCTTCAGTTTTGGCACTACCTTCCAGGAATGGTGAGTTTGTTATATACAGTGATGCTTCATTGAAAGGACTTGGTTGCGTCCTAATGCAGAATGATCAGGTAATTGCTTATGCTTCACGACAGTTGAAAACTCATGAGGTAAATTACCCTACACATGATTTGGAATTAGCTGTTGTTGTTTTTGCTTTAAAAATTTGGAGGCATCATTTGTATGGAGTAAAGTGTGAAATATATACCGATCACAAAAGTTTAAAGTATATATTCACTCAGAAAGAGTTAAACATGAGACAAAGGAGATTGCTGGAATTAATCAAGGATTATGATTGTACAATTCATTACCATCTGGGAAAAGCAAATAAAGTGGATGATGCTTTGAGTCGAAAAAGTAATGCTTCATTAACAATGTTGCGTTTGGAACGTGATCCTTTGGTTAACGATTTGATGAACTTTGGCATAGAAGTTGTTGGTGCAGGAAGTCCTTCTGTTTTGTTTCAGGTATTAGTGAGATCTTCTCTATCAGATAGAATCAAGGAAGAACAGAAGCAAGATAGTGAGTTGCTGAAAAAGGTAGAGATGGTTCAGAAAGGTAAGTTTCCTGAATTCAACATTGATAATGATTGTGTTTTGAGATTTGGGAAGAGATTGTGTGTGCCTTGTGATTCACAGTTGAAGAGAGAGTTGTTATGCGAAGCTCATAGTTCTCCGTTTTCAGTTCATCCGGGTAGTACTAAGATGTATAGAGATCTGCGGGAGTATTATTGGTGGGATGGAATGAAAAGAGATATTGCTGATTTTACTGTGATGTGTTTGACTTGTCAGCAGGTTAAAGCAGAGCGGCAGTTACCGAAATGGATTCTTCAGCCTTTACCAGTGCCAGAGTGGAAATGGGAGAATATATCCATGGACTTTTTTGTTGGATTACTGAAGACATCTCGAGGTAATAATGCAATCTGGGTTATTGTTGATCGCTTGACCAAATCTGCTCATTTCCTTGCTATACAAGATACTTTCTCTCTTTATCAACATTCCTGTTTGTATCTTAAAGATATAGTCAGGTTACATGGAGTTCCTCTCTCCATTGTATCGGATCGTGATCCCATGTTTACTTCTAACTTTTGGAAAGGCCTTCAGAAGTCATTGGGTACTGGATTAAATTTTAGTACAGCTTTTCATCCTCAATCAGATGGACAGTCAGAACGAACAATTCAGACATTGGAGGATATGCTACGAGCTTGTTCTATGGATTATCAGGGAAGTTGGGACCAACATCATTCTTTGGTTGAATTTTCATATAATAAAAGTTTTCATTCCAGTATATAGATGGCACCATTTCAGACATTATATGGGAAGCGGTGTCGAACTCCAGCTTTCTGGGATGAAGTGGGAGAAAGGAAGTTGATAGGACCAGAATTGGTAGAAGAGATGGCAGAAAAAGTTTAGATGATTCAGAAACACATGAGAACAGCTCAGAGCAGGCAGAAGAGTTATGTGGATAACCGGAGGAAGGATCTATCTTTCGAGGTAGGTGATCATGTTTTTCTCAAGGTTTCTCCTTGGAAAAGTGTGATGAGATTTGGTAAGAAAGGAAAATTTAGTCCAAGGTTCATTGGACCATACGAAATTCTGGAAATAGTTGGATCAGTTTCATACCGAGTGGCTTTACCTCCGAGTTTATCTCAGGTACACAATGTTTTTCACGTTTCAATGTTGAGAAAGTATATGCCAGATCCATCTCATGTTTTGAGCCAAGAGGTAGTTCAGCTGGAAGAGAACCAATCTTATGAGGAACAACCAGTCCAGATTCTTGACCATAGGGAGCAAGTGTTACGGAATAAGGTTATTCATCAGGTAAAGGTTTTGTGGAAAAACCACATGATTGAAGAGGCAACATGGGAATCTGAAAATGCAATGAGGGATAAGTACCCCCATTTATTTGATAAGTAAATAAATTGAGGGGATGCAATTTTCTAAAGGGGGGAAGGATGTAACATCCCAAGTAAGTAATGAATAATAGATATTTTTATCTATGTCTATTAATGATTAAGATAGTGTCATAGAGGCTTAAAATGAAAATAAATACAATCTTATGCATGGAATACACTAATATTCTACTACCTTTTGATGGAAAAAAATTTTTGAATCTATATTTTGACAATTTTAAAAACTATGTTTGTCAAAATAAACTTATCCTTTATTATTGGGACATCAAAATTTACTTTGTGTGAATGTTTGGTATTTTTCTGACAATGTTCATTTTTTTAATGAATAGTGAAAACTACTGCATTTTACATCAAAACTACTTTTTAATCTAATTTATTTATATTATTAGATTATGTTTTGAATTTCTTTTGAGATGAAATTAGAATATATTTTTACCATTTTATCCAATGGTGGTCAATGGAATCAATTTCACTTTGAAATTAGACTTAAACTGGTGTCAATCTTTTGATACTTATTGTTTTGTAAAAACACGCTATTTGCTCTGGCAGCGGGAATTAATTATTGAATTAATTAATGTGAATTATATGATTTGAATTTTGTAAAATGGGCTTCATTTTTGAATTCGTAATATCAAATATAGCTTAGGGTGAATTTTTGGTAATTTTCTGAAAAACTTCAATTTTTGATGAATAGTGAAACCACTAAGTGGTAATCAAGCAATGTGATTTTTCAGTTAAATGAAAGTTTACCACTAATGTGTATCGAATTTTGAAAATCTGACATAAATGGTTGTCATTAAGAAGTAAAATGTGGTTCAATGAGATTATAATAATTTTTTGGTGAATAGTAACTTATTAAGTTCTTAATCACGATTAGTGGTAATTAGGGTAGTTTAAGGTATAAATAATACTTTAATAAAATGAAATGACCTAGAAACATGTCCCAACCGTATTGGTTGTGTCATGGCCGACCATGAAATTCCATTGTTCAACTTGGGGACCCCATGGATCCACTTTTGATGGGAAATGACATAAATTACTTTTTATTTAATGTTAAAGTGAAAATGACACAAACATAATATCTTTTACGAAAACAATTTTTAAGTGGGGTTATACAAGTCCAAAATTTGATTATAAATAGTCATTGGAAAGCTAACAAGATTTCCTATATCATAGTATTTGTTTTATAATTTTTAGACATTAAATAAATTTAATTATTTATGACATGATAATGATGCAATGATGAAATCATTATTTGACGATTTAAATTAAATAGAAAGATAATGTAAAATCTATGAACTACACATGTCCAAAACCAATTGGATGAGTGTATTTCCAACCCTTATCACCTTATCCACGAATTCTATCAATGTGGGACCTTTTAAAACCGAAACACATTTTCATGTAATGTAATATTTCTTTACTTTTCAAAAGTGCCCCTCCTCTCCTCTTATAAAAGGCCCCCACCTCTACCTCATTTCACACACTCTTCAAGCCTTTGGATCGGCCAACCCCTTCCCATTTGCTCTCTCCACATCCCTCTCCTCATCCTAGATGATTCCCTTTGGGCAGAATCCTTTCAAAGGAAGCCTTTAGGCTCAACTCAAAAGGAGTTACACTTTTAAAGGTAATTCATTCTCTCATGTTCATTTGTTTTATTTTGCTTCTCCAACCCCCTAAACTCTTTTTATTTACTTATTTTGTAACAAAACCAGTATCATCAATATACTAGGATGTTTTTATAAGATTTATTTGAGCTACACTCTCACACAACTACATCAAATGGTTAATGAACATACGGTTTCCGTGGATGGAGAAATTTTTCCTCCCGAAACGATGATTGTTCAACACTCATTTAACACCTTCAAAGGTGGCCATTATGATGTCACTATTTTTATATATGATATATAATATGTTTATGTTTTCCTTAAGCTTCTTTTTTTTTCATTTTTGGCATACCTTTATGGTTTCCATTATGGGTAAACACGATATCTTCATTTTAGGAAGTGCGGACTACCGCCCCCTGAAAGTGATTTGATTTGTTAATACCATATGTGGGATGTGTAAAGGATAAAGTTAATGATATTATATATATTATTATACTGGAATTATAATATATCTTTATATCATTATGATTCCATTCTATAAAATACGAAATAGAAATGAAAGTAGCGTTCATGCGTACGTACGGCTTACCGTCTCCATTAACGGTGCATTTCATTTCTTACCTCTAAATGATTATGTAATATTATAAATGCATGTATGTACTGGATATATATGACATATATGATATCTACATCATGAATACCATTCTGGATATAATGAACCTTTGACCAAATTAACAACATGTAAGTGTAAGAAGTCTATTTTTGACTTAAGAACCAAATACCGACAAAATGAACATTTTTAACTTAACTGATTACATGATGTTTATGACATGGTATAAAAGGAATAATGAACTTGAAAAAGATTCATAAGCAAGTAGAGATTAACTCAAGTTTATTATTCAGGAGATTAAAGAACGGTCGGGTCAATTAGGATACGAGGTATGAGACTTCGTCTCAATCTCCTTTCATTGAGGCATATTTTATTTTATACACAACTTTCTTTTATACGGTGTATAAACCCCTTTGACTTTTACGTTTATTCAAAAGGAATATTTTTTATACGAATCGTTTACTAAACGACAAAAGGGAATGTTTTTGTCGTACGTATGCGGCGACAACGACTTCTCCGCCGTCGTGACCGTTATTTGAGTTTCGGCTTCCTCTACAAGCCATACCTTCTTTTTAAAGGAAAAATAAATACCATGTTTTACTTTTCTTTTATTTTAGTATTGAAAATGGTTTTCATAATGTTTTTATATCAATGTGTTGTATTGATATCTCATTATTGAAATGTGTAAATTTTATGTTTCCTTTATGCATGTTTTATGTGATATGATTATGTTATGGTTCTTGGGAATTATTATGAAGACGGGTTGTTCCGTGATAAACTAAGGGAGGGTGAGCCCGTTATAGCTCTCCAATGCATTGGGTAACGTGAAGGAGTAAAACGTTAAGGTTTCTCCGAAGAGATTTTAAGGAATATACTGTGATGGGTATTCCAAACGTAACCAAGAGGGTTACTCCTTACGTAAGAATGTTATGAATGCCTCAAGTTACCTTTATGTCTTATGATTTCTATGATTTACTCATGATTTTATGAGGTGTGTTAAAGTGCCTATGTTTTATGGGTAAAGTATGATTTCATTCTTATGTATATATGAACTCATGTTTCCTTTCCATGTTATTTTTAACCCATACTGAGTTTTATGCTCATCCCATGTTTTTGAAATGTTTTTCACAGGTCAAGGGAATGGTACATGATAAGATGATAGAGTCAAGGATGTGTCAAGAATTAATCCATGTTTTATTTTGAATATGTTTCCATTGATGGGAATGAAGAATACTATTTTTATGTAACCACTTTGTTTATATGTGGAATGTAATGCAGGTTTTATGATCTAATTCTCTAAAACTCTAAACCCGAAAATATCCTCAATGTGTAATCTTGTAATAACTCAAGATTAAGTAAGGTTTAAGGCTGGGGCCTTATATCGCATACATGACCTAAGGCTAGACTATGTATTTATTTTTGAGGGATTTCTAATTATATTTTTTCTATCTCACTTTTTAGGTTCAATGTTTTTTTATGATTGATGTTCCTTTTATGTGTCCCATTGAAGAAAAATTTGAAAGCTTATTGGGTATAGTATTTATAGATGTCATTAAGCCTTTATCCATTGTGATTATCATCGATCAGGTATTTGAGGAATCATCATCTAGATCATTTAAAAATTCATGTTAATAAAATATCATTGATATATTATTTCATATAAACATTTTCTAGTTTCCTAGTTATTTATTAGTGTTTGAGTTCCCGAATGATTTCTTTGTAATGTTTTTTTTCTTGAGTTGTATGTTTCCCCTTTATCATGACCAACCACTAATCATGATAAATTAAAGGGATAGAAAGTGGTACATTATGTGTAATTGTTACATAACAAACTTTATTTCCTTTTTGTTTTATTATTATTGTTGTTTACCATCATCAATTTTTTTCATTAGTTTTTTGGAGTTTCAGAGGGATTGGGAGAAGCTTACATGCTTGAAAATGAATGATGCAATAGTTCTCACCATGAATGATGGTTTCATGCTATGAATTATTTTTAAATTTAATCTCATTAACCATATATTGAATTATTAACAAAATAGAAATAATCCTTTCAAATAGTAATGGACAGGTTCAAAAAATTACTATTAATGGTTACAGTCCCTTCATTCCATGAAATGTTATTCAAGCAATGAATTTGGTCATCCTAGTGTTTATAATAGATATTTACCACTTTTCCCGAACACTAGTATAAACCTATTCGGAGATTTATATCGATAATTTAATGCCTATGAATCCCAATAGTCCCTATTCGGTTTCTCTCATCCTATATGGTGTATCCTTTGAGTTGCTTCAACTAATGTGGTTTTTTCTTTAAGGTATGATATTATGTTATCATCTCCCTTGGGATTTTATCCTCCTAAACCCTAAAATCCATAGATGTGGAATATGAGATCAATGTTTATTCTTGAAAGGGTATTTTAGAGGTTTAAATAATTGTATGGATCCCTCTTATTTTATAAAGGTGACTTGGGTTTTATCATGGTAGTTAATCTCGAGGGTCATTGGAAGAAATGAAATTTGAAGATGGTGTCCCGTGAATCTCTCAGTATAATTAAATATTTGAATTCTTGTGATTTTATGGTGGGATTAAAATGTATTTCAATGTTTCTTATTTTATTTTAGAATTTTTTTTCAAAGTATTGTTACTTTATCTAGATTTAAACAAATGATAACAGTGGTATATAAATGAAATTAATCATTAAGAAATTATAATGGTTCAAAATTTATTTTTGAGATTGAAATTAAAGGTTTAATATTTACGAGTTAAATCATTAAATTACATATATTTATTATTTCCTAAATGATGGGGTAGTTTTGTTTTCTAATGCTTGGGTGTTTGTAACCCATTTGGGAAATGAATTAAAAACTCATATTTATCAAAGTGATTAATCGATGATAATGTAGATTGTTTTTTAAATGGAATATCATTTATTTAATCCTTAAATAATTTTCCATATCCTCATCTAGAAATATTAATTATTTATTAGATAAATTATTTATATAGGGAATTTTTCTTAATATATGATGGAAATTATGGATGTTTGAGTACATATAATGAGTTTTACTTTTGATGGAAGGTGGCATGTTTACTTATTCATGTACAAAGAGAATTTTCCTATATTGGTGTATTGAGGTGTGACAAAGATAAACAATTTTTTGTATTATGATTATATGAAATAATTATAACATCAAAACACACACCACATTTTATATTTCATAGAAAGGCTATGATTTCTAGGTTCGATGCCTTGTTACACATTATCACTAGTTATGAATTATTCTCTATGTATTAGACCTATGTAGTGATAGGGATTAGCCAATGAGATGATTTCCCTGTATTAGAATAGGCTTGGTTGGACTAGGAGATGAGGTGGCTCCATTCATATGTTGACTGTAATCTAGTGTGGACAATTTGATTCATTGATTATATACTAAAATCTTTTCTATATTATTCAACTTTAGAAACAATAATTACATGTTAATGATACAGTTTCTATAGAATGGTTCCTTCAATTTTTCTAAAATATATTTCCAATTTGTTTCATAGACTTCCTTAAAAAGGATCTTACTAAAATTTGTGAATTATTATATTAAATGATAATCAATTATGTTCTTTTATGGAACAAATCACATGTTGGATAATGTGAGGTTTTGTTCAATTTAAATTAATTTAAATTTTATTATATAAAAAACTAATGAAAATATATCATTATCCTTATTTTTAGAGTAGCATGTTATATCTTTTCTTTGAAAAGATTATGCATCGAGTTGGTGGGTAGAGAGCTTAAGGGATATTTTTCTCATGATTTTCATTACAATTTTAATAGGATGTATTGTATTAGTTGATAATAATGTATCTCTTAGTTTGATAATGGTGGATTCATGGGTTCCACTTCCACACATTCACATAGGTACTGGGTATCTGTGGTCTGTCTTTTTTATTTTATCTTGTTGTCCCAAATATTATCACATTCCATCTATAACCTTATTTCCACACCACTCCTTCCCCCAAAATTTTTTTTATCTTTTTTTCCATGATGTGCACATTTTTATTATGTTATTTCATTTATGATACATATTGGGTGATATTTTTTATTCATTATTGATATATCATAGTTTTATTAATTTATAGGTCAAATTTTAATCAGATGTATTTCTTAGATTCATACGAATTTAGCATCATCCCATGGGATTAGGAATACCCTTCAAGCCTTTCTGTTGAAAAAATAGAGTGTCTGTTTTAGAGGTGACCTATGTAGGTCCATAACATAAAACATTAACCATTGTTGGAATAATATGTATTATGTTATTTTAAATTCCCATTAAAGAATGGGGGTTGGATCTATGGAAAAATTTTATTTCCTATTAAGATTATAATCATTTTTGGGTGGTTGATCATGGGGGGGATGTTATATATATGACACTTATACCAATTTATAACTATACATGACTTTTAACAAAAACAATCTCTGCTACAAGATACCAAGTGATCAAAAATGAAACCACTATTAACACCCCGACCAAACCTGGCGCACACAATCTTAAATGAGTCAATTAATAATGTTACATAGCCTAACCTACATTTATTATATCATATAAGGGTAGTAATAATATCTATGACATCGATAAAATTGTTTTGGGGTGTTAATTTTTCCTTAAATAAATCACTCTCATCATGGAGAAATTATTCCAAAAATTCATCATGTGGTATCTTTTATATAGATATCCCATCACCTATAATTAAAATGTGTAATATAGTATTATTGAAAGTCATAACTAGAATAAAATAATGAAAAAAATAAAATTTAAATGATGTCATAAATAAATCCAAAACTCAAATGGTGCATCAATTGGGCATTATTCAATATAATTGCGTAATATTTCCATAAATATACACGACTCATATATTGGGAGCATCCATGTCTAAATTTTGTGTCCCAAAATCCTCCACATCAAACTAGTCATTTTCAATATCCTCCAACTATGGACCACCCCCGCCATTTCTAAAAAATATCTCTTTTGAAAAATATCATATTTTCAAGACCAATATCATATTTAAAATTATCTATATCCACACCAAGGTATGAGTATAGGTGGTTGGTAACATTAATTATTAATATATTCTCAAGACATAGAATTAACCCAATAAATGTAAAAATCAACAATTATTTATATGAATTTTTTTAAGAAAATACATTAGAAATATCAAATAACTAAAAAAACACTATTTGATATTATTATAAAAAAGATTTAAAAACACTTATAAAAATATAATCATCTAATATATTTTAATAGTTGGAGTTTTCTTAATAGTTGATACATTCAATTAATATGGAAGATGGCATTTTAGATTAATGTAATGACCAATATTCAGATCATATCACTTGTAGATATTGGTATTCCTAATTATTTTTCACTTAATTTGAATGTATCTTATATATGAGATTATTTTTGAATTGAACATAGTTAATGAATGATTGATACTAAAGGGAATGTAAGTTTATTCCATAATCAGTGTCTTGTATAGTTTCAAAAAATGTATTTCATAAGTAAATTATAAATTCATTATCGATACATGAGATAGTTATATGTTAGTTATGTTATTAAAATAAGGGGAATAGATATATAGTGCTTTAAGAATAATTATTTTAAGAGAATATTAAAATTATTACGGTAAATTCTTAATGTAAAATTGCAACACCTCAACCCCAGTAAAGGGTTTAGCTCAGTTACTCAGTAAGGATAATAATATAACGGAAACTCTCATAAATAAGCATAAAAATTTAGAGAAATGTATAAGTCTAAAAAAAATCCTTTAAACATTATTTCAGCATAATATTGAAAATCAAAATCAAATAAATCCATTTAATTATTCAAATGGATATATTACTTGTTTAATAATAAAATTTAATATCAATAGATAATTTCATAATGACGGAATGCATAATATCGGATATCATAACCACATATTGCAGTCCTCGTTCCAAGACTACAAATAATGATTTTTTGAAGGCCTTCTACCAGAACAATAATTACTCTCAGGAGATATACTGATGCATCGGGGAGATATAGCGGGCCCCTCCTATCACTTACTAAGTCCAATTCATTCCTCATATGAAAATGTGGAAACATAACATAAAAATTCATATTAAAAAAAGAATATGAAATGTAAATACTTTAACCATAAACCCTGAATAGTTTAAAAATAGCACAACCACATTAAAACATATCATAACTCATTCAATACAATATGGAAGATTATATTATAATAAATCAACCTCAATATTGAATAATATCTAGTAAAGGATGTTGAAATAGAAGAAAATGATCAGTAAAACTCTTTGAGAGAAACATCCCATTTTCTGAAATCATTTAAAAGTCACGTATTTATAAAGGAAGTCATTCAAAATTTATTTTTGAATCAAAGTGTATCACAACAATTTGAAACATCTGAAAAGAATTAACATTTTAAAACATTCATGTCTAAATAAATAAATCCATAAAATCAATTTGAAATCATGGACATTAATGAGAATGATTAATAAGAATAAATATTTAAACAATTTAAAATGATTTTTTAGTTAAATAGTCCCTAAAAAAGAATCCTTTTGATATTTTATTATGAAACATGTACATGGATAATAATTATGTCCCAGTAAAAACTTACACATAAACAATCTCAGATAATAATGAGATTAATGAATTTACCAAAACCTTGTACTTTCCTTTGGTCGAGGGTATGTTTAACATCCGGTATAATAACCATAGTATGTAATTATATTATAAAAGAACCATATTCACATTTATGATATCATAATTTATTTATTTATGGATTTATATTATCTATTTAATAAAAATCTCTGTGTTCAAATAATATTTCGGGTAATAATATCTTTCTCCATCAGACAAGTTTTAGATATTTATTCTTGATCGTATCACTTATATCATGATTTAATTTCTTCCAGAATATAAAACATTATTTATGTGTTTGAAATACCTGTATTTTTTCATGATTTTTTTAAATATATATAAATATTATGAGTCCGCAAAAATTCACTGCGCCTTATTCCGAGCCTCAGTGTGCCCAGAAAGAATTTATGATTTTTTTATTTAAATTTTGTAAACGTGTGAGTGGAATTTTGTAACTTTTGAAACAGTGCTCGAAATTGAAATCTGATAACATCGTTGAACTCATAGTGGCGATATTTTCTTACAAAGACCTTCACCTCGACCGCAGTAGGCCGAGGGTGGAAGTTGTTTTTTAGTTTTTTTCCTGGGAGAAGAAAAATAAAATAAATAACTTTTTATTTTTCATTCTTGAAACCACCATTTTGAATCTTGGTGGTGGGGACCACCTGAACTCTCTTTTAATGAGAAAAAACCCCTGGTTATTACCCACTTTAATTATCAAACATAAATTTATTTAATTTACATAACTTAATTAATATTATCTCCTCAACTCTCATAGGGAAGATCGTTGGAAAAAGGGAGAGGAGGATTTTGCTGGAGAATTCTCAAAGGAATAACATCTTCCAAAGAAGAAAATTCTTCGGATCAAGAATAAGGTTGATTCTAAAGCTCAGATTGGGAGCATGTTGTGGGAGCGACGAACATCGACGCCTTCATCTTCTTCCTCAGACCAAATCCAACGAACGAATGAGGTAGAGAATTTTGTTCAATTAGTTTTTCATTTTAATTCATTGATTCCAATCTATCAACCACCTATGATCCAAATAACACAAAGGGTGTGGACCAAAAAAACACGTATCGACCCTTCTTCCCTCTCTATGTTGATGTGTTCTTCGTGGGCGGATCGACGGTTGAGCATAACCCGACCACAACGACGGCTACCGACGCCGATTGGGCATGGCCAGCATCCAGCACACTTGTCTTCCACGAGGATAGGGCGGCATGCGGCTGCACCGCCAGTAGCAAGGGAGGATGTGGTCCATCAGCCAGTGCATTGGAAGGGGGCGGACGACACCCTGGCTGGCCATGATGAATCGGGTCAGCACGTGTCTACGCTGCCAGCTGAGGAGGAGGGTGCAGCTATCAAGTCGCAGCGTCGTACAAGGGAAACCGAAAGCCAGTTGGCCATAGGAGGACATTGGCGCTGTTGCGCCACTACAAGGTGGAAGCCAGCCGAAACCGCTGGCCGGCTGCGCCAAGCCAAGAAAGACCACTCTAGTAGGTCCTGTGTTTCAGCTGGCGGTGCCACCTAGCACCGCCGAGGTGGCCGAAGCCGAACGGATGGTGGACTATTCAGAATTCCGGGGGTGGGGGGGGGAGAGTCCCCCTGGGTATCTGCTAGGGATGACCCCGCCATGGCAGACCGCACCCAGTAGTACGGGTCGTGCCAAGCGGGCCTACCCAGCGGGTCATGCCAAGTTGGACGTGCCCAGCGGGCTGCGCCAAGCGGGGTGCACCCAGCATGCTGCGCCAAGCGGGGTGCACCCAGCAGGCTGTGCCATGCGGGGTTCTCCCAGCGAACCTCGCCATTCAGGTCGCATTTAAAGACTCAGAATTTCCATTTTAATATTTTTTAATTAAATGGATATCTTACTAGTCCGTGAAAATTGACAGCGTGTGATTATAAGGCCAAGTGTGCCCGGAATGAATTTCAGAACATTTTTCGGGTACATTCAGTAAACGTGCAAGCGGGTTTTTTTAACGTTTGAACAAGTTCTCAGAATTGAAATCCAAGGGCACTGTTGAACTCACAGTGCCTATAGTCACTTTAAGGTACCTTCCCCTCTACCACGGTTAGTCGAGGATGAAAGATAGAATATGGGTTTTTTGTGGAAATGAAAATAATAATAAAATAAAATAAACTTCTATTTTATTTTATTTTTTGAAACCTCCTATACATGGGTTATGGTGGTTGAGACCACCTGAGTCCTCAAAACCTCCCAATTTTGAATGTAGGGGTGGGGACCACCCGACCCCTCTTAATGGGGGAGAAACCTCTCAACTCATCCAATTAATTTTATGTGTCAACATAAAATTAAATGTCATGTTATCAATTAATTTTATGTGTCAGTATAAAATTAAATGTTATTTTATTATCTAATTTTTGTGTTGGCTATTTCTATTCTTTTTAGTGTAATTGGGGAGAGGATTGCCCGGTTGGAATTGGGATAGAGCTTCGAGGATTATTCTATCTAATGAATAACATGTTCTCCATCGAAGAACATGCTCCCCAACGTAGAACGTCATGACGACGAGGAACCACTTCAACTCCAATGATCCGACAATCGAGGAAATGTCGACGTCACCGATGTCCGTCTATACCCAATGGCATCAACTCCTCCCTTGCGGCCTCCGTCGACAAATATTTGAGGTAGGGGTTTATTTCTATGTGATTATCACTTCCCATGTTTTTTAATTCTAAACTAAGAATGCGGATGAACTCTCCTAAAATAGTTGATCTGTGGATGTTTTCTTTTGTGGGAATGGGAAAAGTTATTGACAAAGGTTGTGGGGATTGATGTTTTTTTCATACATGTTTTTGTTTCAAATTTGTGAACCACTTGCTACCGCTCTAACGCAGAGAGTGCGGGCCAAACAAACATGGCACGACCCCTCTGTTGTTCTTCTTTTGTGTGTTCTTCACAATGGTGATGGTGACCGGTGCCGGCTTTTGGTGCCGGTGGAACACAAGAATGACATCTGACACCACCGCCGACTACGACGAAGACAATGGCACTCTGCCACCCCCGCGGCTCCACCGCGCCGCCCACGGACCTGTCGCCCGCCCATGGCCCCACGGTGCTTCCCCAACGCTCTGCCCGTGACCCTGCGGCGCTATCTGCGGCCCCTCTGTGCCACCTCATAGCCTTTCCATGCCATCTAAGGCACTTCCGGCCCACAGCCCCGCCGCCTCGCCTCCCTCGCGGCTCCCTGGCCTCCGTGCCGCCCTATGCTGCCCGGCCGGGCCGCCCAACGTGGGCCGAGCCGGACCCAGCGGGCCGGGCCTCCCGGTGGGGGCCATGCCGAACCTAGTGGGTCATGCTTCCCAGCATGGGTCAGGTCGACCCAAACCGGGTCTACCAGGCCAGGTCAGTGCGAACGGTTCGGACCGGACCCAGACCCACATCGACCCATTTACACTCTTTTGGCCATAACTTTGGCACCCAACGTCCGTTTGATGAACCGTCCATGGCACTGGAATGCTTGGACCAAGAAGATCCCTTCAGTATAACCCACTAGAGATTGGGATAATGCTGGGGAATGGTCAGTTTGGATCAAGCACGAATCCAACCGGGCCCTCGGGACTAAAAGGCTAATCACATATAGACCGGGCGTCCGATTTACGCATCGTCTATTACGTTGATACCCCTATGACATGGTGGTCGATTGAGATTATTCTTCATGAGACTTCATGGATGTTGGTGTATCGATCAGTGGCTTGAGGAATGGACCATCATGAAGACGAGCAAGCCTTGTGTGGGAACATAGTAGCTGGCTGTGACATGAAAAATATAGAGCAGTCCCGTGTGGGTCATCACCTAGCGATCTTTTGTGGGTTAGCACCAAGAAATATTGTGTGGGTCATCACCTAGGGATCCTATGTGGGTCAGCACTGAGCAATCCTATGTGGGTCAACAGCATAGCCTCTTAACAGAGTAAGATTATTCAGTAGTTACATTTAATCATCTTTACTACTGTAACTAAGAAATAATTGGTGTGAGTTGAGTCTATACCTATGTGGTACATCCCATCATGGTAATACATTGGCGGTATTATTATGTGTGGCGTACTTGTGTGGTACTTTCCTTCATGGTATTACTTCCTTTGTGGAACTATTGAGCTTGGGGCTTTGGAGTTGGACTTTGTTTTTTCCTCATTAGTGAGATGGGTTTACTTGATAATTTAGGAATATGTATGGGCATATAACTAAGTAGGGTTATCTATTTTTTACATTCTTGGGATTATCCCTTGTGGATTTTTTGCGACCATGAGGGCCTCGGGGTCCCCACTGAGTATTTTAATACTCACCGCTTCGCATGCTATACCAACACTTCATTGTGTTTGGTGCAGACGATGAACAGCGCTGACTGAGGACGAGGGTACCAAGACTGGAGGTACCTCAGAGGTGGATGTTAGACGAGGAGAACAACATAGACAATCATTCGTGAGCTGTACCTACCCTTTAGGTAGGATCCATGATGGAAAATCTAGGAGATTCTTTCAACTTATCAGTTGTCTTGTACTTTCCAGTTTTCCTTGTACTTTCTAGTTGGGCTTGTCTTCTTTCCCCTTTTTACTTACTGTACTCACTCTGGTTACTATTCAGTTCACATGATTTATTATCTTGTTGTCTTCTTGATTTTGGGTGTTATAGGTTATAAATGAAATTACTTCCCAGTTTTAGGGAATACGCCTTAGGTTCTAGTCGCCAACCCCTGGACTATGGAAGGCAGGCATGGGGTTGTCATGGCACGAGCCCCGGGGGATGGGTCGTGACAAATTGGTATCAAAGAGAGGTTCTACCGTAGAATATAAGACTCTGAGCATTCTTTTTAACGGAAATATTGTTCTGTGTAGTGATTGTGGATATTAGTTTAAGGAATCCAGTGTTGGTGTGGTGGCCGACGTATCCATACACCAGGACACTGACTTATTATTTCTGAATCGATGCATGAAAACACTGATTGTATGTGTTTTTTCAAGAGCATTATTTTGGATATCTTAAGTCAGCTCACCAGGTATAACTTATTGACCATGGAACACCTGTTTCTGTTCAGGATTCCACCACATTGACAGCCAACTAGGTTTCTGAGAGTTTTACGCACTGATAGCCCACCGAGTGATGAGGCCTTGGTACATAACCCTCTTCCAGTAGAGGCACCAGCGGAGGCACCAGCGGTACAATTACACATTGTTCCACCGATAACACCAACCCCAGTAGCTGAGGGTGCACACTACTTGAGAATTTTGCACGCGTTCCAGCACCAGAGGCCACCCAGGTTCATGGGAGAGACAGACCCACATGCAGCTAAGCATTGGTTGGATGCTGTAGTGAGAGTCTTTCGATTGGTAGGGACACCAGCCAATCTCATTGTGATCCATGCCTCTAGTATTCTATACGGAGTATCATGTAGTAGGTGGATCTTGATGCTCTAGACTCACGATGAGGTGATTCTTCTCTTGGTAGACTTCGAGAGCCTGTTTCAGGTAGAGTTTGTCCCAGCGACTCTTTGCGCAGTGCGCATACAATAGGTACTTCATCTCCAGCAGGGAAGCATGATTGTGTCTCAGTACATAGCAAGGTTCACTGACCTCTCACACTACTCCATAGATACGGTGCGGGAATCATTCGTCAGGGCCCAGACCTTCGAGCAGGGACTCAAGCAGGAGATCATGGATTCGATGATCACACACAACATCCCGATGTAGGATGGGGTTTTATAGTGAGCCCTTTTCGTTGAGATTTTCTTTGCTGAGCAGTCACCAGCAGCGAGACCCACTACCCTTCATCACGTAGAAGAGTTTTCTGCAGCTGGTAGCAGATAGATGACTCAGAGTTCCAAAAGTACCAGACCTACAGGTGGACGGCCGCAGGATTCAGGGTCGGTTCTGTGGGGCACCAAGGCAGAGCCAGTCATGCCAGGAGCGGGAAGTGTTATGCATGTAGTGGGTAGGGTCACATGGCTCGTGATTGTCTGACCCACCATACGGATGGTCATCAGATGGTCGAGAGACTTCCCAGGTAGAGAGAGAGAGAGAGATTCGATCGAGGGGGTCCATAGGGAGCAGGTAGACAAGATAGTGGAGCTAGCCATGCAGCTGGTGATGGGCGAAAATTTGATATGTTACTGCCACCACCACTAGGGGGTCCACCCCAACCACAAGGAGCATGTGGACTAGGGAGAGATCATCTCCAGGCAGTTGAGGCCTATGATCACGGCGCTCTGGAGATGATACGATGTACGATCTATGTCTATTCCACCTTAGCTGCAGTACTTATAGACACAGGTTAGAGAAATACTTTTATTTCCCCTACCCTCTTTTGGAGCTCAAAGATTCTGACGGAGTCGTTGGATCGATCCTAATGGCTAGAGACTCCTACAGGAGCGTATTCGAAGATTAAACACTAGTTTCAGCAGTGTGATATTTCTCTAGGAGGCGAGAGCTTTGGTTGGGATCTCCTAGTAGCAGTGTCGAGGAATTATGATGTAATCTTTGGTATAGATTGGTTATCTACAGTCCATGTTCAGATTAATTGTATTAGGCTCAAAGTGCGGTGTGTCCATATGGATGGTACCTAGTTTACCTTCACCGGTGAGAAGGGATCCTTTGCAGCACGGGATGGACTTATTCGGAGGAGAATGCAGCAGATCACTCAATAGTTGGCTAGACTTACCCTCAGAGAAGATTATGTGGAGAGTCTGAGATATCCTGTAGTGGGGGACCAGTGTGCAGATGTTTTCCCTGATAATATTTTGGGTCTACCACCCCGTAGAGAGGTGGAATTTTACATTTACTTTTACCCCGGGATGACACCGATATCTACCCCAGCATATTGGATGGCTCCCGCGGTGCTTCGTGAGATGCGAGTACAGCTGGAGGCCATTCAGGGGAAGGGATTCATCTGGCCCAGTATTTCTGCATGTGCAGCCCCGATTTTGTTCACCATGAAGGAAGATGGGTGCTTGAGACTTTGGGCTGACTATCGGTGCCTGGACCAAGTGACCATGAAAAACAAGTACCCACTCCCAGGGATTGACGACCTCTTTGATCAGCTGAAGGGAGCACAATCATTCTTGAAGATAGAACTCATATTAATTTATTACCGGATTAGAGTAAGAGACAAGGATGTGTAGAAGATGACTTTCATATGTCGGTATAAGCACTATGAATTCTTGGTTATCCCATTCGGTGTAACCAATTCTCTAGCATTGTTCATGGGACTCATGAACAGGATCATTCAACCATACCTTGATCGCTTTGTAGTAGTCTTCATCGATGACATTATGATTTACCTGACTACTGTGGAGGAGCATGTCTATCATTTGAAGGCATTATTGGACACACTCCGAGAGCACTATATTTATGGTAAACTCTCGAATTTCTAGTTCTGGATCAGAGAGGATCATATTTTGGTACATGTCATATCAGAGGCTGGAGTTGTAGTGGATCCATCGATGATTGAGGCGGTACTTTATTGGGAGCTACCAAGGAGTGTGACAAAGGTACGATGTTTCCTGGGATTGGCTGGATACTACCATACGTTTTTACCAGATTTCCCAAGAGTTGAAGAACCATTATCATCATTGACAAAGAAGGGGAAACCCTTTGTTTGGTCGGAGAGATTATAGTGATGTTTTCAGGAGCTAAGGTAGAGGCGTATTAGTGCCCCCATCTTGACGATACCATAGGATGGTTTAGGGTACATAGTCTACTATGATGTATCAGGGATGACTCGGATGTGTCCAGATGAATGAGTGAGCAGTTATCACTTATGGTTCATGACAACTAAGAGAGAACGAGCAGAACTATGCTACCCATTACCTCGAGTTATCAGCAATGTTCTTCTCCTTGAATATGTGGTGACATTACTTGATGGGTGAGCGTTTTATAGTGTACTCTGATTACAAGTGTCTTAGGTATATCTTTACTCAGAAGCACCTGAACCTGAGACAACGACATTGGCTTGAGTTCCTATAAAACTATGACTTCGAGATAGCCTATACTCCTAGGAAGGGGAACATTGTAGCAGATTCACTCAACTAGATATATGGTATACAACTCTTAGGTGAGGCGATCGAGCAGTTGGCTGCTTTGCAGATATCCGTCGTGGAATGTGATGGGGAAGTTTTCCTTTAGTCTCCTACAGTCACTCCCCCACTTCATCTATGATTCAGGGTGGTGAAGCGTGGGGACAATAACTATGAGACATGACGTGCTTAGATATCCATAGGGTTGGCACCTAATGGATTTTCTAAAGGTGGGGAGCACATTATCCAGTTCAGAGGACGTACCATGGTACTAATGTCACTTCGGGAGGAAGTGTCGAGGGAGTTCTAAACATCCCCACTAGTGGTACATCCAGGAGTGGAAAAGTTATACCAGGATCTCCGATGATAGCACTACTTGCCGGGAATAAAGAAATCAGTTGCAAAGTTTGTCTCATGGTGCCTCACTTTTCAGAAAGTAAAGGCAGAGCATCAGGTACCAACAAGCTTGGTTCAGCCTTTGGAGGTCCCAGAGTGGAAGTGGGATGGGATATCCATGGAATTTGTGACAGGACATCCATATATATTTAGGGGTCATGACTCTATTTGGGTGGTCGTCGACTGACTCACCAAGTCAGCCCAGTTCCAACCAATCAGAGAACATGGATCAATAGAGAGCTTGGGATGCCTCTATGTGCAGGAGATTGTGCGGTTATATAAAGTACCCTATATGATTGTATATGATTGTGAGGAACGTTTTACTTCTCGGCTATGGATGGGGTTTTAAGAGTATTTTGAGATGTAGCTTCGTTTGAACACCACCTTCCATCCTCAGATGGATGGCCAGACTGAGCGGACCATTCAAACCCTCAAGGACATACTGCATGCTTGCGTCCTTGACTTCGGTCGCAATTGGGAGTATCACTTGCCTTTGGTGAAGTTTTAATATAATAATATCTATCATTCCGCCATTGGGATGGAACCTTTTGAGGCATTGTATGGGCATTCTTGCATATCACCATTGTGTTGGACTGACCCAGGTGAGTTAGCAGTAGTGGGACCAGAGATGGTATAGGCTACCACAGAGAAGGTGAAGATCGTCCAGTAGCAGATGAAGAGAACACAGAGCAGGCAGAAGTAATATGACTATAGGAGATAGATACCACTAGAGTTTGAGGATGCTGACCACGTCTTTCTATGGGTCTCACCTTGACGAGGTTTGTAGATATTTGGCCAATTCAGCAAGATATCTCTGAGGTTCATCAGACCATTTTAGGTCCTTAGACGATTTAGTGAGGTGGCTTACCACTTTTCCCTTCCAGCTCAGTCACACCGGGTGAATAATGTCTTCCATGTATCCTAGCTGAGGAGAAACATGCATGACCCTTCTCAAATCATCGACCACGCGTGAGCTGGACATGGACGATGGGGAGACTTTTACGGAAGCTCCAATAGAGATTGAGGATCAACAAGAGTGTTTCCATAATGGGTGGTTGATACCTCTGGTGCACATTCATTGGCATCACGAGAACTTCTAGGAGAGCACATGGGAGCGAGATTCTCAAATTTGTGCTCAGTACCCCCACTTGTTTTTCTAGTATTGTGATGTGGATTTAGGGGATGAAAATCCCTATGGTGGGGAGAATGTACAGACCCTAAATTTCCATGTAATTTTTTTAATTAAATGGGAATTTTACGGGTCTTCAGAAATTGATGGTGTGTGATTCCAAGGCTCAGTGTGCCTAGAATGAATTTATGAACTTTTTTTTTCAGGTACGTTCAATAAACATGGGAGTGGGTTTTTGTAACTTTTGAACCAGTGCTCGGAATTGAAATATGAGGGTACCGTTGAACTCGTAGCACTTATATTCTCTTAAAGGGACCTTCACCTCGACCGCATTAGTTGAAGGGTGAAAGATAGAATTTGGGTTTTTTGTGGAAATGAAAAAAAATAATAAAATAAAATTAACTTCTATTTTATTTTATTTCTTGAAACCTCCTCTTCATCGGTTATGGTGGTGGGGACCCCCTGAGTCCTCAAAAACCTCAAAAATTTGAATTTAGGGACAGGGAAAACCCGACCCCTATAAATGGGGGAGAAGCTTCTCAAATCCCCCAATTAATTTTATGTGTAAACATAAAATTAAATATTACGTTATCAATTAATTTTATGTGTGAACCTAAAATTAATTGTTAAGTTATTATCTAATTTTTATGTTGGCTATTTCTTTTCTTTTATGTGGAATTGGGGAGAGGATTGGAAAATGGGAATTGGGAGAGATCTTGACGGATTGTTCATTCCAACGAAGAACACGTTCTCCAATGAAGAACGTGCTCCCCAACTAAGAACGTCACGCTAATGAGGAACTTATTCAATGGCAACGAACCGACGATCGAGGAAATGCCGACATCATGGAAGTCTGTCTGTCCCCAATGACATCGACTCCTTCCTTGCGACCTCCATCAAAAAATATTCGAGTTAGGGGTTTATTTCTATGAGATTATCAATTCCCTTATTCTTCCCTTCTAAACTGAGAACGCAGATCAACTCTCATAAACTAGTTGATCTATGGATGTTTTGTTTTGAAGGATTGCTAATAGTGATTGACCAAGGTTGTGGAGATTGATGTTTTATTTCATTCAAATTCTTGATTTAAATTTTTGAATCACTTTTTTCCACTATAACACGTATGGTGCGGGCCAAAAAAACATGGCATGACCCCTCTGCCATTCTTCTTTTGTGTGTTCTTCATGATGGAGACGGTGACCGATGCAGGCGTTTGGCACCGGTGGAACACGATAACGGCAGCCAGCACCACCGTTGGATGCGAAGAATACAACTACACTCTTCGACCCTAAGTATTTTCCACTCTGTAGCCCCAACGCTTCGCCCGCGGCCCCGCCGCGCTGCCTCACAGCCCCGTCCCGCCGCCCCGCGGCTCCGTCGCCCTGCCACGCGGCTCCACCGCCCCGTCGCTCCGTCCGTAGCCCCACCCCACCACCCCACCGCCTCTGCACATCCAATATGGTCTACATGATGTGGGTTGGTCCAGACCCAGTGGGTTGGGCCGAGTCGACCCAAACCGGGTCGGACCGGACCCAAACCAACATCGACACATTTATGCTCTTTTGGCCATAATTGTGGCACTAGATGTCCATTTGACGAATCGTCAGTGGCGATGGAAACCTTGGAGATAGGCGATCCCTTTGGTATACCCCACTAGAGATTTGGATAAATTTGGGGATCGGTCGGGAAGGATTGAGCACAAATCCAACTGGGCCCTATGGACTAAAAGGATAATAACTTACAGACTGAGCATCTGATTGACGCACCTTCTGTTGTGTTGAGACCCCTATGACATGGAGGTCCACTGAGATACTTCTACATGAGACTTTGTGGATTTTGGAGTATCGATCAGTGGCTTGAGGAGCGAACCCTCTTGTAGATGAGCAAGCCTAGTGAGGGTACCCAGTATTTGGCTGTGACGTGAAGAATGAAGAGAGATCCTATGTGGGTCAGCACTTAGTGATCCTATGTGGGTCAAAACAAAGCGATCTTGTATGGGTCAGCACCTAAAAATCATGTGTGGGTCAGCACCGAGTGATCCTGTGGGGGTTAGCCCCGAGCGATCATGTGTGGGTTAGAACCGAGCGATCCTGTGTGGGTTATTAGCAGAGATTCTTAACAAAGTAAGATGATTCGGTAGTTATATCTAATAATCTTTAAAACTATACCAAAGAAATACCTGGTAATGTACCTATGTGGTACTTTCCTTCTTGGTAATACCATGGTGGTATTCTTCTGTGTGGAGTACTTGTGTGGTACTTGCATTCGTGGTATTATTTCATTTGTGGAATACTTGAGCTTGGGGCTTTGGAGTTAGACTCTCTATTTTCCTCAGGATTGAGATGGGTTTACTTGATCACTTAGGTATGTGTATGTGCATATTCCTAAGTAGGGTTATCAATTGTTTCCTTTATTACAGTTTATCCTTTGTGGATTTTATGAGCCCTTCAGTGTCTCAGGGGTCCCTATTGGGTATCGTTATACTCACACCTACATGGGCTATGCCCACACTTCGTTGTGTTTTGTGCAGATGACGAACAGTGCTGACTGAGGATGAGGGTACGAGGACAGGTGGTAACTCGGAGGTGGACGTTATACGAGGTGAACCACAGAGATGGAAGTTCGTGAGCTGTACCTACCCTTCAGGTTGGATCTGTGGCAGATGATCCGTGAGTTTCTTTCCACCTGTCAGTTGTCTTGTACTATCTAGTTTTCCTTTTACTTTCTAGTTGGGCTTGTATTCTGGTCCCTTTTTGCTTACTGTACACACTCTGATAACTATTCAGTTTACTTGAGTTCATATCTTGATTTGTTCTTGGTTGTGTGTGTTACAGGTTATAAATACAATGCCTTCCCAGTTTTATGGAATACTCCTTTGGGGCTAGTCGTCGGCCCCTAACCTATGGAAGGCGGGCTTGGGGTAGTCACAACACGGGACCCGGTGGACGGGTTGTGACATCGCACCCAGCGGGCCGTGCCAAGTGGGTCACACCCTACGGGCCTGGCCTCCCCATTTGTGGGCCAGGGAAGACCCCCCACACTCCGGCCCATCCAGGCCTGACCCAAACCAGGTCGGGTCAGCCCATGCCAGGTCAGACAGGACCCGGACCCATCTGGACCCAGAAACGCCTTTTTTCCATATCTTGTGAACCAGAAAACTGTTTGACGAACGGACTGCGACACCAGGATCCTTGGATCGAGAAGGTCTATTTCGTATACTCCAATTGTGTTTTAGATAATGTTGGAGTATGTATGAGTTGGATATAACCCGAATTCAACCGGACCCTCAGAACGAAAACGCTAATAACTTACAGACTGTGCATTTGATTGATGTGCCATCTATTTATTGGGTCCCTTGTGATATGAATAACCATCGTGATACTTATTTATTATAATTTTGGGCAGTTGAAGTATTGACTGATTGATTGAGGAGTGGAACCTCCCAGAATCAAGTGCACTAGTTGTGGGAACCCTGTGGTTGGCTGTACTTGAGGAGTCATCAGATCCTATGTGGGTCATCCTCAGATCCTGTATGGTTCATCATTGGATCCTATGTGGGTCAGCATCTCTAGATCTAGTGTGGGTCATCTCCAGATCCAATGTGGGTCATCTTCAGATCCTATATGGGTCATCTTCGATCCTATGTGGGTCAATAGCAGAGCTTCCCGACGAAGTAAGATGATCTAGCAATACATCTATTCATCTATATTTCCTTACTTAAGTTATACATGGTGTGAGTTGAGTCTTTACCTTTGTGATAAACTTATCTGTGGTGATACCTTCATGGTATTCTTCTTTCTGGCGATAACCATGTGGTACTTACCTTTGTGGTGTTACCTTTCTGGTACTTCTATCTTTGTGGTGTTAAATGTGTGGTAATTTTACCTTTATGGTGTTACATTTGTTGTATACTTCTCTCACGTGTGAGATGAGTATATATTGATAACTTAGTTATATGTATGGGAATATACCAAAGTAGTGTTGATGACTAATTATCTGTGCTTTGAAAATTGATGTCTTGCTTCATGGTTTATTCTTTGTGACCATTGGGGGTCTCTACCTCCCTACTGAGTATTGTTGTACTCACCCCTGTATGGGATATGCCCGTACCTTGATGTGTCTTGTACAGATGAAAGAAAACACTGATCGATGTTGAGGGTACCAGGTCTGGAGGTTGCTAAGAGGTATACATTAGACGATACGATCCATAGAGACGACCATTTAAGAGCTGTACGTGCCCTTATAGTTAGATCCTTGGGGGGTTTTCAGATGATTTGTTTTTAGTTTTAATTGTACTTTCTAGTTGGGCTTGTATTCTGGCCCCTTTACTTACTATACACACCCTGTTTACAAAATAGTTTAGTTTGTTCTTGTGTCTAGCTGTGTGCTTAGTTTGTGTGAGTTTAAAGGATTAAATGCAATGCCTTCTCTGTTTTAGGGATATTCCTTTCAAGTGGTAGTCAACTACCCTTGGACTATGGAATGACGCCTTGGGGTAGTCACGACCCGAGCCCCAGGGGACGAGTCCTGATACATTGGTATCAGAGGAGTCGGTTCTACCGAAGAACATGTACTATGATCTTTTAATTGATAATAGTGTTATGTGTTCTGACTCTGGTTAATAGTTTGGGGAATCCAGTGTTGGTGTGGCAGATGACGTATCCACATACAAGGGCCTTGACTTCTGATTTCTGAATCAGCGCATGAAAATACTAATTGCGTGTGTGTTTTCGAAATGTTTTTTTCTGATCACTTTGATTCAGATCACCGGGTATAACTTGTTGATCGTGTCCCACCAGTTCCTTTTCATGATGCCAACACATAGACAGCCATCCATGGTTCCAAGTAGAGTACGTGATGACAGACCACCGAGTGATGATGTTTCAGTGTAGGGCCACATACGGTAGTAGTACCAACATGTGGTGTTCCAACAACACCACTAACCGTTGCGTAGCCAATGCCACCAGCCCCAGTATTAGAGGGTGCTCGCTGATTGAGCGTGTTGCATGAGTTCCAATGCAAGAGGCCACCATGGTTATAGGGTGAGATGGATACTAAGGAGGCTGAGGACTGGCAGGAGACTATGGTTAGAGTTTTTCAACTGGAAGGGACACCGGTTGATCTCATGGTGATCCTTACCGCCAGACTTCTTCAAGAAGCAGTGGTTAGATAGTGAAGCATGATGCTCCATGTCCACAACGAGGTCACTGTTATCTAGGAAGACATTGAGAGACTTTTCTTGTAAGAGTTCATCACATCAACCTTACGCTCAGTACGAATACATGAGATTCTCCACTTGTAGCAGGGTATCATGATCGTGGCTCAGTATTCAGTGAGGACTACCGATCTCTCACGCTACTCCACTAACATGGTGCAGGACACTTTCTTTAGGGCCTGTACCATCGAGCAGGGGATTAGATGAGAGATTAGAGGATCGATGATTTCTCTCAGTATTCCGATGCAGGAGGGGGTGTTAGAGTGAGCACTCTTAGTGGACAGTTTCTTTGCTAAACATTCACCGGCAGTGAGACCCACCACCGAACATCATGTAGCAGAGTCTTCTGCAGCTAGAAGTGGAAATATGATGTAGAGGTCGAAGACGACCAGACCAAGAGGGTTATGACCACAGGATACATGGTCGGTTCTATGGGGCTGTCGATACAGAGCATGATAGGTTAAGAGTATACAATGTTACTTGTGTGGCCGGTAGGGTCACATGGCTCGCGACTGCCTGACCCACCGTAAAGACGACCAGTAGATGGTCGAAGGATGGTCGGGGAAGATCAATGAATTGATCAAGGCGGTCCTCATGAAAAAGGTGTACATGGAAGAGGAACTGTTCATGCAATAGGTGGTAAGTGGAGATTCGAGGTTCTACCGCCACCACATCCAGGTGGTCCAGACCGACCACACGGAGCAGCTTGACAGGGACAAGCTTAGCTCCAGGCAGCTGAGGCCTACAACCACGATGCTCTAGAGATGATTTTAGGTACGATATGTGTCTACACCACCTTAGTTGTAGTACATAGATAAATAGTTTCCAGTCATTCTTCTATTTCCACGACCCTTGTTCAATGCTCGAAGATTCCGGTGGAGCCGTTGGCTCATTCTTTACGGCTAGAGACTCCTACGAGAGAGGATTCGACGATTACACACTAGTGCCAGTAGTGTGAGCTTAATCTTGGAGGTGAGATATTTGGCTGGGATCTTCTAGTAGTGGCATCGAGGCCTTACAATGTCATCTTGGGTATGGATTGGTTATTTACAGTCCATGCTCACATCGACTGTATTAGGCGCAAAGTGGGGTATGTCCACTGGGATGGGACTAGGGTTTCCTTCACCAGTGAGAATGGAACCCTTGCAACATAAGATGGACTCACCAAGAAGATCATGTATCCAATAACAAATCAGATGGCTTGCCTTACCCTCGGACCGGTTGATGTAGAGAGTCTGGGCAATCCTGTAGTGGTGGACCAGTACGATGATGTTTTTCCTAATGTTGTTCCAGGTCTACCTTCTCGAAGAGAGGTGTAATTTTAAGTCGAATTGTACCACAGGAGGGAACTGATATCTACAAAAGAATATTGGATGAATCCTGTGCATCTTTGAGAGTTTCGAGTATAGCTAGAGGACTTGCATAACAAGGGGTTCATTAGGACAATTGTTTCTCCTTGGGAAACCCTGCTTATTTTTGCCAAAAAGGAGAAAGGGGGTTTGAGACTCTGTGTGGACTATCGGTGCCTAAACCAGGTGACTGTGAAGAAAAATTACCCATTACCGAGGATTGATGATAATTTTTATTAGTAGAAGGGAGGACAGTGGTTTTGAAGATTGAGCTCATATCAGGATATCACCAGCTCATGGTACGAGATGAGGATGTGTAGAAGATGGCCTTCAGATGTCGATATGGACATTGTGAGTTCTTGGTTATGACATTCGGTGTGACCAACACCCCAGTAGTGTTCATGGGACTCATGAACAGGATCTTCCAGCCATACCTCGATCACATTGTGGTAGTCTTAATAGATGACATCCTGAAATACTCAACAATGGAGGAGGAGCATGCTTATAATCTGTAGATAGTCCTAGACACACTCTGAGAGCACCAAATTTATGTTAAGCTCTCTAAGATCCAGTTCTAGATCCAAGAGCTTCACTTTCTATGACATGTCATCTCAGAGGGTTGATTTTTTGTGGATCCTGTGAAGATTGAGGCTGTTCATTATTAGGAGCCACCCAGGAGTTTAACGGAGGCGTAGAGTTTTTGGGGTCTGTACGTTTACTACTGGAGGTATGTGCCTGACTTTTCTTGAGTTTCATCACCCTTATCAGCATTGACGAACAAGGATAAACCCCTCATTTGGTCAATAAAATTCCAACAGAGTTTCTAGGAGTTAAGGAAGAGACTGACAAGTGCCCCCATCTTTAGGTTACTGAAGGAGGGAGTTGGGTACATAGTCTACTACGATGAATTAGGGACTGGGGTTGGATGTGTCCTAATACAGGAGTGATCAGTGATCACGTATAGTTATCAATAGCTTAGATAGAATGAGAAGAACTACGCCACCCATGAATTGGAGTTAGCAGTAGTTGTATTCACCTTGATGATTTGACAACATTACTTGATGGGAGGACGTTTTACATTTTAATCTGATTCCCAGAGTCTTAGGTATATCTTCTCTCAGGAGGACTAGAATCTAAGACAGCGGTGTTGGCTTGAGTTTCACCAGGACTATGACTTTGATATAGTATATACTTCTAGGAAGGGAAACATAGTAGCAGATGCACTTAGTAGGAGATCTGGTATACAGTTGTTGGGTGAGCCGATGGAGAAGCTAGCCACAATGCAGATATCCTACGTGGATCGTGATGGAACAACTTATCTTCACTCTCTAACAGTCACTACCCCACTCCTTCAAAGAGTCAGGGAGGTGCAACATGGGGACACGGACTGCGAGGCTCGATGTTCTCTGATATCCATAAGACATGCAATTGATTGATTCTCTAAAGGAGGGTAGCATGTCATTATCTTCAGAGGGTGTATTATGGTACCAGTGGCGCTACGATAGAAAGTGTTGACTGAGTTCTATACGTCCCCTCTAGTGGTACATCTAGGAGTGCGAAGATCTACCAGGACCTTCGGTGTCCGCACTAGTGGCCGGGAATGAAGAAATAATTAGCAGAGTTTGTCTCTTGGTGCCTCAGTTTTGAGCATGTGAAGATTGAGCATCAGGTTCCAGTAGTCATAGTTCAGCCATTAGAGGTTCCAGAATGGAAGTGAGATTGAATTTCCAGGGACTTCCTGATAATACATCCATGCACGTCTAAGGGACATGATTCCACATGGGTAATCATGGTTCTACTCACCAGGTCGGCTCACGTTCTACCTATCAGAGAGCAGGGATCAGTAAATATCTTAATACTCCTCTGTGTACAAGAGATTTTGCGACTTCATGGGTTTCCATCTAATATTTTCACTGATTGTGATGCACATTTTACTTCCTGTCTATGGAAGGAGTTGTAGGAGACGTTCAGGACACAGCTTTGATTGTTCACCGCCTTCCATCCTCAAACATATATTTTGACAGAGCGGACCATTCAGACCCTTGAGGACAAGTTCCATTCTTGCGTCCTCGATTTAGGCTATAGTTGGGAGGATCACCTGCCCTTGGTGGAGTTTCATACAACAAAATTTATCACTCCACACTCTGTATGGAACCATTCGAGGCATTTTACGGTCGACATTGCATATCACCTCTGTGTTGTGCTGGCCCAGGGGAGACAACACTCATGGGGCCATAGATGGTACGACCTACCACAGAGAAGGTTCAAATCATCCAGGATAGGATAAAGACAGCACAGAGCTGGAAGAAGTCTTATGCTAAGTGGAGACAGATACCTCTAGAGTTCGAGGATGGTGACCATGAAATTCTATGGTTCTCACCTCGACGAGGTGGGAAGAGATTTCCCCGGGTTTTAATGTTATATATGATACTCATAGGACCCTTTTAGATCCTTAGTAGGGTTGGAGAGGTGGCATACAACCTCCCCTTTCCCCCTCAGTTGCACAGGGTGCATGATGTTTTCCATGCATCCTTGCTGAAGAGATACGTACCTGATCCTTCGCACATCATTGACAGGGGTGAACGAGACATCATGATGGGGATATGTTTTTGGAAGTTCCAGTAGAGATTGATGATCGATAAGAATGGGTCCTTCATGGGCGGTCAATACCTCTAGTGCGCGTTCATTGGTACCATGTGAACCTCCAGGATAGCACATGGGAGCGGAAGGCTCATATTCATAAACAGTACCCCAACATGTTTCCTTAGTTTTTGTTTTGGATTTCGGGGATGAAAATCCCTAATGTTTGGAGAATGAAAAGACTAGGATTTACTATGTAATTTTTTTTAAATATATGGAAATATTACGAGTCCGCATAAATTGACGGTGCGCGATTCCAAGGCACTATGTGCTTGAAATGTATTTATGAACATTTTTTAGTTACATTCAGTAAAAGTGTGAGAGGCATTTTTTAACATTTGTACTAGTGCTTCAAATTTAAAAATGATAACATCGT
This sequence comes from Viscum album, assembly GCA_963277665.1. Lineage (NCBI taxonomy): Eukaryota > Viridiplantae > Streptophyta > Magnoliopsida > Santalales > Viscaceae > Viscum > Viscum album. The sequence goes on from OY728128.1 coordinate 478,342,762, forward strand.
TCAACTCATAGTGCTGATATTCACTAAAGGAGACTTTCACCTCGATCGTAGTAGGCCGAGGGTGGATATTGGTATTCAGTTTTTTTCATGGGAGAAGAAAAATAAAATAAATAACTTTTTATTTATATTTATTGAAACCTCCATTTTGAATCTTGGTTGTGGAGACAACCAGAACACCCCTTTAATGTGAGAAAACCCTTGGTTTTTTCCAATATAACGAGCCATCATTAATGGATTTAATTTACTGAACTTAATTAATATTGGATCCTCACCTCCAGTGGGGGGGATCCTTGGAGAAAGGGAGAGGAGGATTTTCATGGATAATTCTCAAAGGAAAAACATCCTCAAATGAAGAAAATTATCCAGATCAAGTACGAGGATGACGCTCGAGCTCAGATCGGGAGCATGTTGCGGGAGCGACGAACATCGATGTCTTCCTCTTCTTCCTCACACCAACTCCAATGAATGAACGAGGTAGGGAATTTTGTTCAATTCCTACTTTGTGGAAATTCATTGCTTACAATAAATGAACCACCTACTATAGATATCAAGTGGGGGAGGGTGGTATGGGATAAACAAACATGGCCCGATCCCTCCGTTCCCTCTAGGTTGACATGTTCTTCACAGGCTGATCGACGGTTGAGCAGAACCTGACCATGACGCCGGCGACCGACACCGGCAGGGTATGGGCAGTGGTCGGCACTCCAACTGGCTACAATGATGGGGAGACATGAGACCACGCCACTAGTAGGGAGGGAGGTCGCAGCCCAACGGCCACAGTGGAGGAAGGTGGCGGTCATCACCCTGGCCGGCCATGAGGAACAGGGGTGGCGCGTGTCCACGCCATCAGGTGAGGAGGAGGGCGCAGATATAGAGTCGTGGCGGCGCACCAGGGTGGCCAGCTATGGTAGGACAACGATGTCGTCACCCTGCTAAAAGGAGGGCACCAGCAAGAACAATTGGTCGGCCACGTCACTCCGAGCAAGACCACTCCGGTGGGTCCCATTTTCCAGCGGGCGGTGCCACCTGGCGCCGCCGGGTTGCCCGAAGCCGAACAGTCCAATGGACCATTCAGATTTCCGGGGGACAACTCCCCCTGGGTAGTGGCAAGGGTGTGCCACACCCAATGGGCTATGCCTAGTGGGTCGGGCTTCCCCCCTTTATAGCTAGGGCCAGGTCGGTTTGGGCCAGGTCGGACCGGACCCAAGCCCATCTAGACCAAGATACGCCTTTATGGCCATATCATGAGAACCGAGTGTCTGTTTTATGAACCGTCAATGGATCCAAGGTCCTAGGATCGAGATAGTCCTTTTTGTATAATATACTTGAGTTTTCAAAAAAGTTGGTGTATAGCCGAGTTGGATCGATCCTGAATCCAACGGGGCCCTTGGAACAAAAATGCTAATAACTTACAGACTAGGTATTCGATTGATGTGCCATCTGTTACGTTGGGTCCCTTATTACATGACGCAAATTCACGATTCATCTTCATGGGACTTCATTGAAGTTTTATTATTGACCAATGGCTTGAGGATAAGAACCTCCTGGAATCAAACGCGCTTAGTGTGGGAACCATGTGGCTGGCTGTACTCGAAAGTCTTCAGATCATGTGGGGGTTATCTTCAGATCCAGTGTGGGTCAACTTCGGATCCTGTGTGGGTCAGAATCTCCAAATCCTATGAGGGTCATATCTAGATCATGTGTGGGCCATCATAAGATCTTGTGAGGGTCATCTTCGATCCTATGTGGGTCAACAACAGAGCTTCTCGACGAAGTAAGATGATCTAGAAAAACAGCTAATCGTCTATACTTCTGTACTTAAGTTATACCTGGTGTGAGCAGAGTCTTTACCATTGTGGTACACATATATGTGGTAATACATTTTTGGTATTCATATTTGTGGTGATACCCTTGTGTTACATACCTTCGTGGTGTTACTTACTTGGTACTTTTATCTTCATAGTGTTAACTGTGTGTTACTTTTATCTTCATGGTGTTACCTTTGTGGTATACTTCTCTTATGTGTGAGATGAGTATATATTGATAACTTTGGTATATGTATTGGAATATACCTAAGTATTTTTGTTGTCTAATTATTCATGATTTGAAATTAAGGTCTTGCTTTGTGGATTATCCTTTTTGTATCCTGAGAGACCTTCGGGGGACTCTGGGTGCGTACTCAGTATCGTTAAACTCACCCCTACACAGGATACGCCCACACCTTGCTCTGTCTTGTGTAGACGATGTACATCACTGACTGAGGTTGAGGTTACCAGGCCAGGAAGCTTCTCGTAGGTGGACATTAGATGAGACGATTCTCAGAGACGACCGTTCGAGATTTGAACCTACCCTTCATGTTGGATCCTTGGTAGGTGTTTGCAGGAGCTGTTTTCAGTTTTACTTGTACTTTCCATCTGGGACTGTATTCAGGCCCCTTTACCCACTATACACACCATTTTTACTATATATTTTACTATGTTATTTTGTCTAGCGGTGTTCTTGGTTTTTGTGAGTTTACATGTTTAAAGGCAATGCCTTCCGGGCTTTAGGGATATGCATTTCTGGTGCTAGTCGTCAGCCCTTGGCCTATGGAAGGCAGACTTGCTATAGCCACGAAACGGGCCCCAGGGGATCAGTCGTGACATGTATCATATATATTGAGAATATAAATATGTATAATAGATTGATATATGAAATGTAAAATACTGTTTATGGAGAAGATAGGTCGTACGTACACATAAACATTGTTTCTGTTTTCATATCTTATTGAATGGAAGCAAGTGAATGAGATATATGTAAATACACATAGACACACACACACACACATATATATATATATATCCATTATTATTATTATGTAATATATTACATACTTATTAATAATATATATTTTTATAATCATCATTGAATGGTGAATGTGGAAATGAATCTCGTCGCGTCATGGAGACGGTAAGCCGTATGTTTGGATGAGAAATGATATCATTCTATTGATGGTGAAATCGTATGTAATTGGATGGTATATTATATATAGAGAATCATTAACATGTTATATTTATTATTTACATCAATTATAACCATTGTTATAACCATCCAAATAATAAAGTGTTGAATGACAAACTACACCACGATGTGGAGACGGTAAGCCGTACATACGCACGTATGGTGACTATGTCATTCATAGGATACATAGAATAACAAATATGGTTTAACCATATTTATAATAATAACTCAGTTTGTATAAGGTTCTATAAGTATTATTTAAATATGGAAAAATAAAATAATGAAGAAGTGGAAGAAGAAAAGAACTTCGAAAGAGGTGATGTAGTAATTACCACCTTTTTAAGTTCTTCTTTTTGATTTGATAAAATTTGATTATTAGGTTGGATTTTGATAAAAGTAAGGCCTATAGGTTTATGTGACCATATTTGGGAGTTTATTTGAGCAGAGGCTGGATGAGCCAAATGGTTTTGGAGGTGTGATTTTGAGAGATAGGGAAGTAATCTTTTATAAGTGTGCTGACAGTCACTTTAATAAAAGCTTGAAATATTATTTTATTATAAAATAATTATTAGTTTATGTTGGATAAAAATATATTTCTTTTAGGATAAGGTGATGATGGGTCAAAATCCTGTCAAAAATAGGTTTTTGACAAGTTTAGGTAACAATATTAAATTTATCTTTTAGATTTAACTCTTAGTTAAATAGTTCAACATTTACAATGTCTTCTTGTATATTTATATTAAATTGTTAATAAGCATAAAAAATGACAAAAGAACCTCAAGTGGTTAATTAATGACATATATATCATTATATATGTCCTTTGGATGAATATCATAATTTTTGAGATATTATATAATTTATTAATATTGTATTTGTTTTCAAAACGCATTTATGTCAATTTTGACACTATTTAGTATTTGGTTTTGGTGAAAGTCAACCAAACATTATTACATAAAAAAAATACATAAATTAACTGTAAAATTTTATATTAACAGATAAGATTTTTTAATGCCTAAAAAGTCTCAATTTACAATTATTTTGATATTTATAATATCAATTATATTAATCATCCATTAATAAGGTAATTACTGTATCCTCATTTTTCCATAAATAAATTAAATTATTTCATTTTTAAAAAATATAAATAAAATACCATGTTGTAGGAAATAATTTTTTTCTTTATAATAAATATTTATATGTGAATTTATCTTATTTATAACCCTATATTAAAAATGTTTTAGTTATTAAACATTGGATTTAACAATTTTAACCCTTCTTTTAACAAAATAATAATAAATGTCCTAATGTAATCCAAGTGGACTAATAGGATCATATTTTATTAATAGGGTTTATTTTGGTCTATATACACATATCAAACAGAATTAGGACATGCGTTACAGTAATTATAATATCATTTTTACATTTAATTTCCATATTTACTTCTAATTGTGGTAAATAAAATTCAAAGGTAACTATTCATCCAAAATTATTTTCAACCTATTGAACCAAATTTTACATAATTATTTCAACTTTTTCTCTCATTATTTTGAAATTCAATTAATAGAAGTTGTAAAATTACTTTTTGTGAAAATTTTCAAATGTGTCTAGAAGGTGGGTAAAAACGCTAAAAGTATAATAAAATTTTATACATCTAATCTTATTATAAAATGACTCCAATGAATTAAATTGAACTAATATAGGTATTAAGAATCTATTTTGACATTAAAATATATTTAAATAAATATAATAGTTATTTAAATAAAAGTTGGTTTTAAACAATAACACAGTGTTTTTCACTATTCATCAAAAATTGAAAGTTTTCTGAAAAATACCAAAAATTCACCCTAAGATAATTTTTATATTCAGAAACCAACAATGATGTCTATTTTACCACATTGAAAACATATGTGTTTTATTAATTTATTTAAAATTAATTCCCATTTTCAAACCCAGAAAGCTGGTTTTTAAGAAGTAGAAACTATCAAAAGATTGGCATGTGTTTATGTACAATTTAAATGTGAATTTACATCCAATGACCTAAATTATATTAAATGATAAAAATATAATCTAATTTTTCTTTAAAATCAGTGAAATTCATAATTTAACCCTATAAATTATTTCAATCAAAAAAGTTGTTTTTAATAAAAATTTGATGTTTTTCACTATTTATCAAAATATAAAAGTTGTCAGAAAAGTACCAAAAATTTATTCAAATTAAATTTTTTTTCCCCACTACAAAATAAGAATTTAATTTAATTACATTTAATATATAAAATTTTAAAATATTGTATTTAAATGGGGTTCTCCATTAAAAGGGGTTAAAATTGAATTTTGTTTTAAAAATACTTCTTTTATGTTGAAAAAATGAATTTGTACTTATATTTATTTCTAAGAAACACATAATTTGGATTCTAAAATTATGTGGACTATATAAAATTCAAAATTAATTTAATACTATTCATATATGCTTTTTGGATGGCTATTTTGGTATATCGTGGTGGGCTCGAATTCGGTGTTGCGTGTAGTGCAAGCTATTGAATTATTTTAAAGAGATAACATACTATCAAATATTAGGGTGTAACATTCTACCCTCCTTTAAAAAATTGTGTCCTCACAATATAAAATTGTTCTTCAAAAATAAAATATTAAAAATAGAAAATTCCTTTATGAAAAACCCACATGAGAAATAGGGTTAATAAGATTTATTCTTCATAAGAGGGAAAGGGAAATGAAAAAGTAACCGCAAAATTAGGATTTCAAATAGGGGAAAATTTGTGGAAATTTGAGGAACTTTTTTGGAGGTAAAATGTACATATTTATATGGAGTGATTGAGGTCATCAATCACAAACCAGTGAACAATAAATAAAAAATTGAGGGTCTCAAATCCATAAATCTATGATGACTTAAAATATTATTACTTCATCAATATATAAGGTATTAGGATAACAAATATGGTTTTAAGATCCTTTCACTACAGTTTAAGTATGCATTTCTTTATAGAATAAGAAAAAAAATACTTGACAAGTAGAGTTCCATCTTTTAATTAATTTCTACCACAAACTCATATTTTACTCCCAAAAGTTAATAGAACTCAAAAATATTCTATTTATCATAATCGTAGTGGGTTCCAAAAAAATGAATTCATAATTCAGCTTTCAGACCTTTTAATAAAACTATATTACACAACCCATGACATCACGTAGGCTAGTGGTAGGTGATGCACCCTTGTTTCCCTTTTATTGAAGGTTCACATCTCGCGGCCTTTCCAGACATGATGAGTTGTCACCTGACCTTAATATTTTCCTTTACATAATAATCCAAAAATTATCTTAAGAAATGATTTAACCTTAAATATAGTATCCAATGTCAAACATAATCTATTCAAACATATATAATTATCCACAATAATTCTGTACGAACACGCAGTCCAAAATTTATAAGGAAGGTCACATAATATACATGGGAATACCTTCATCGTGTATTCTCTTAAAATGTGGTAATAAAATGAATTACCAGAAAAACATATTTGAATAGGTATGTAATTCCTTACTACTTCTATAAAACATAGAATACTTGATATACTCCTTAAATCCAAAAGTGTTGTAATCTCCAACAATGATGGGATAAACAAACCATTAATTAATTCCGAGGAAGTCAATAATATCCAATATAATTGATCTAAATAAATCATCCCTTATTCCAAAATCAATATCTCATTATCAAGACCATATTAATGTTTATCTACCCTTCAACCAGGTATTTTCCAAAAAGGTTAACTGTCTATTGAGTCACTTTTATTAGTACAACACAATCTCAAATCCTTAATGAAATAGTAATGTAATAAAATACTTATATACTCCATAATTATTAAATCCAAATCATCATTCATAAAAAACTAAAATGACATAATTCGTTATTATCATGAAAAGGACATTATTCATTCTTCATAATCTGTAGTATTATCATTACTTGATTATTATCCAACAAAATAATTTTTGGAATACTCCGATAACTGGGACATTGATTCATATAGTGTCCCAACTCCTTTTAGATGAAGAATTTTACAACTAAAACCTTTTTATTACCCTTGAAATCACGTACATGAGGTCCTTTTTCTCCACACTTATAACAAACATCCATTCCCATCGGGCATTTTCAAAGGTGATTCTTTCCACAATTATCACATATGGGAAAATCCTTCATTCCCTTATTCCCTTTAACCATCTTTCTCTCTACCATTCTATTCTTCCCTGGATTCCCTTCAGAGCCATAGGACTCAGAGAATTGTTTACTTACCTTATTAACACATGATACTATTTCTTCAAATGATGAGAATACATTAGAGATTATTTCCCTTATAATTCATGGATTATGACCATGAAATATATGATCCTTCTTACACTTTGGATCATGCATATTCCGGGAGTTTTAATTCCTTCAACTAGGCCCCATTTCTAATTGATAACATACACTATGTTAGATCATATCGTACTGTATAATCCAAAAAGTAGAAAAATTATCAAAATTAATTGAATATTTTCACACATCTAGTATCATAATCATAAAAATGGTTTCATTTTGGGAATATTTACTCATTAATCCTTCATAATGGTTTATAAAAAAAATGTGAATTATCATAAGAATATCCCCCAAGAGTGTCATAACCAAGAGTGCAGCAAGGCCAGTTGTCGTGTACCCGGATTCGCCAGGTCAAGCCTAAAACTCCTTGTCGGTGTTTTCACACTTATGTACATCTGTTCCAGAGCTAAATATACTTGCTTGTAACCATACATGGATTTATTTCTTGTAAAATTCACAAAATCTCTACATTACCAGAATTCTAGGAAGTTATTCTATAACAATAATCAAGGTTTATCATAGGTTAATGTTTCAAAATCTGTGTTTATCTATATCTATTTCCAAGGTTGTTTCTAACCTTCCTCTCATACCAAATATAACACCAAGCCCCTAGTAACGTAGAGTGGGTGAGTTATTTAAATACATTGGCATGATTACAAGGAATCATGTCAAGAAGGATTGATCAGTTTAACAGTTTTTGAAAATAGATTACATATATGAATGTCTCATTATAATTTCTATCATTAAACACCGCATAAATAATCCCTTGGGAATTCAATTATTCCCCTAGCTTAACCCTTCATATCAATCATAATACACTTCTTTGCATCCTAGTAAAAATAAAACACAATAAAGTGGTGAGCTCAAATGCTCAGTAAGGATAACAATATAGTAGAAAATATCATACATAAGATTAAACTTTTAAGTAAATTTATAAGACTAAAACAAAAGCCTTTTAGACATAACATATGCATAATATGGAAATGATAAATCAAATAATGCAATTTAATTCTTCACATGGATATTCTACTTGTAAAATAATCAAATGTAATATCAATAGAAAATTTCATAATGACAGAATGCATAATTTTGAACATCATAACCTCAAAGTCAATCCCTCGTGCAAAGAATACCAATAAATATTTTTCCAAGGCCTTGTTTTAAGACACTAGTTTGTATCATGATACCTACCGATGCATCATGGAGCTATAGAGTGCTCCACTTGTCACTTAATACATCCAATGAATTCCTCATAAGAAAATGTTGAAACATAGCATAAAAATACATATTAAAACAAGCATACAAAATGTCAATACATTAACCATAAACCATGAATGGTATAAAAATAGCACATTCGCAGTCAAATATAATATAACTCATTCAATATAATATGGATGATTTTATTATAATAAATCAACCTCAATCAAGAATAATATCCAATAAAGGATGTTGACATAGTTGAAAATGATATGTAAAACTCTTTGAGAGAAATATCCATTTTCTGTGAAATCATTAAAAATTCATGCATTTATAATTAATGTCATTCAAAAAAGATTTTAGAATCAAAGTGTCACATCCCACTTTTAATATTTTGAATGGAATTAGCATTTTGAAACATTCATGTACATATAAATAAATCCTTAAAAGCATTTTGAAAACATGCACATTAACGAGAATGATTTAGAAGAATGAATATTTAAACTATTTAAAGTGATTTTTTAGTTAAAGAGTCTCTTAAAAAGAATCCTTTTGAAAAAGATTTTATGAATAAGGGACATGGAAAAGAAATATGTCCCTATAAAAACATACACATAAACAATCTCGGATGATAATGAGATTGAGGAATTAACCCTTGCCTTGTACATTCCTTTTTTTGAGGGTATGTTTATCCTCTTGTATAATGACCATAGAATTATATTATATTATAACAGAACCATATTCATATTAATGATATCATACATTATTTCTTTCTTTCTTTATACTACCCATTTAATAATAATTTTTATGTTTAAATAATATTTTGGGTAATAATTGCTTTCCCTATCGTATATGTTTTAACATTTATTCTTGATCGTATCACTTATATAATGATTTAATTTATTCCAAAATATAAAACATTATTTTTATATCATATAAATTCAGAATATAAATTTTTATAAAATATTGATAAATGAAATGAAAAACACCGTTTATGGATACGGTAGGCCATACATACGCATAAACGTTGTTTCTGTTTTGATATCATATTGAATGAAAGTAAGTGAATGAGATATATGTGTATATATATATATATATATCCTGTATAATTATTATTTCATATATTAAACACTTGTTAATAATATATATTTTTCTAATCATCATTGAATAGTGAATGTGGAAATGAATCACATTGTGTCGTGGATATGGTAAGCTGTATGTATTCATGAGCGACGATATGATTCTATTTATGGTAAAATAGAATGAAATTGGATGGTCTATTATATATAAAAAATCATTAACATGCTATATTTATTATTTACATCAACTATACTCAATATTTTGACCATCCAAAAATGAAGTGTTTAATAATAAACTGCACCATGACGTGGAGATGGTAAGACGTACGTATGCACATATGGTGACATTGTGATCAACTATCAAGATTAATTCCAGTAATGTTGTCTGAGTTTTTTAGTATTTTACTGACCATTTAATAATCTCTTACTACATCACATGGTTTAGGCTAAACATTATATTATATTATTTTTATCAAAATATTTTCCCTCCAACATTTTTTATGTATAATTGTATATTATAATAGTAATTATAAATAATAATTCATAACATTAATTTTTATTTAAAAACTATTTTTTGATCGATTTTTATCAACCACTTCTTTTTCTTTTTATTCATCTATATTATACTCTTAATATATGTTTCTTCAATGATCTAAAAGTTCATTTTTATGTTATTACTTTATGATTTAAATATTAGAAATACATGTTTTAACTTATTTTCACAAAAAAACTCTCATCAATTCATTCAATAATTTTCAAATAATTTAATTGAAGAATATTTATTAATTTCTTTTTATATAGAAGCCCTGAAATATTTGTTAATCTCAAACATATCTATATTTTTCCAATGGTAACACACATATTTATTATTAAAAATTTACTCTTAAATACTCTATTATATTACTTACTTGTAATCCTTCTATAAAACATCTTATAAATATCTATATTATCAATAGGGATAGGTAGATATCTATTTTGAATATATATAGGAAAATAATCTCAATCCATCCAAATATTCCAAAAAATATTTCACTCTATCACTAACTATATAATTTCTTATATACATAACTCAAATTTATTTTACATTACTCATTAATGGAACCTAGGGTTGAGTTCATTGCATGCATCCTTATACATTTGCAACGGTTAACAAATATTCATTATTTGATCAAAATGTTTTTATTTATGTTTTGTAAATTTATTTTCAATTTTCTTATAAATTTCTGGATTTATACTATTACTTAGATCATAGATAATATTAGCATTGTACATGTCACTCTATTATAATTGATGAACTTTATTTATGTGAGAATAATTAAATTGATTATTTATAAAAACTACTAATAACTAGTAATCCTATAAGAAGGGTTCAAACTCCAGGAAGGAATGGTTCTGTGACTGGGAAAAAACATTCATAAAAAAATAGAGAAAAACAAATACGAAGTGAGTTCATAAATTGAATGTGGATTGATGGAGAAATAAGTTAAATAATTGAATAATAATAAAAGAGGGAGAGACTGGAAACTTGATCAATATTTGAGGGGTATTTTACCACATAGAATTGATTGAAATCTCAAATCACTTTCAATAAATCAACTAGAGAGATACTGAAGTTGTGTGTAGTGTAATGAAATCCCTAACATTCCTTAGATAAATCATCCCCCACCCATATTAATCTCCTAGTGACTATTATTTCAAACACAACCAAATATTATGATATTTCCACAAAGAGAAGAGTAGACCATAGCTTTTTCCAAAAAGTAATTCATTTTTGGTCAAATAGGAAAATTAAAATCAACCATTCACCCTTCTATACATAGGAAATAGTGAAAATATGATCCAAAATAAGAGAAATTTAGAACTATTACATAGAGAAAAGACACATTGTTTATTAAACCTATGAAAAAATAGATGCATTTAATTGAAGTTAAATTGATATGATGTGAACCCCAAAATTAATTAGATACAAATGAAATAAAAATAATTTAATTCATCCAAAATAATCATAATATAATTGAACATTATTTAGAGAAGAGATAAGTATGCCTATCTAGTGTTATCAGCCTCTTACCCCAACCCCATCTCAAAGTGCACCACATTGGGTGTTCTTTACTACCTCTTATCTTTCTCTTATCTGAGTAACATCTGTGATTCATGATCAATATTGGAATGTAATGGTGGTGGATATTATTTAATGGTAGTCTGGAATCCCCCCTCCTCTTAAGGATCCCCCTTTGAGGGCTCTATAATTTTCTCTCTCAAATTTTTCCAATCCCTCATCACAATATTCTCATGGACCTCAGGCTCGGTCTTTTCCTGAACAACCACCTTGTGGAATGCCTATCATGATAGACCACCTTCATTATTTTTCTTAAAATAAATTCCGCAAAATGAATTCTTACCCGCCATGGGATTTACTACCAGTAATAAATAGCTTATTTGAACTTAAATTACCATATAAGATCAATCTATCTTGTATATTTATATATTTTTCAAGTATATTTATTAATCTTCTCAAAACATTCCATGATGTCAATTTCATATTTCTATAATTCATTGTATTTATATAAATTAGATTTTTCTTCTTTGTCATAGCCTCAGGCTCATTCTATGTTCCACCCTCTAGTATGTTGTAGTGCAACACATCATTCACTATTACCTTTCCCATTCATTAATAAATTTTAACTACAAAAGTTCATACCAGCATTAATGAACACTAATACATTCATCCATAAATATGTCAAAAATTTTAGAGAGATATTACCACATTGATTAACTGGATCAATCATGTTCAATTTGGGATAGAAATCAAGGAAACCTCCTCTACTCTATTAAGTTAATGCTTCTCCCATTTCCTTCTTGTTTCAAAAAAACAATCAAAAATATTGATGTACCAAGTAGAATCGTGAAAATATTTTTAATAATGTAAAAAAAGTCAATATTAAGTCCCAAATTTGGTTTCCTTCCATATATCATGCATTAGAATATGACTGTAATGCCCCAGAAATTTTAATCTAATTTTTATATTAATAAATATTCATTTAATGAATCATTTTATTGTTAAACCAAATTGAAATATAATTTAACATAGACATAAATATTTTCCTTTATTAATTTTCCTTTGGTTTAATATGTTAATATAAAAATATTACTTTCATTTAATCAATAATATGTAACTGTATTAATATATTTATTTTTTATAATTTAAAACAATAGTTTAATTTTTAAATGTTCTCAAAATTATGTTATCCTTAAATCAATGTAAGTTTTAATAATAAGGTATTTAAATGATAGAATAAGTTTTTTAATGTTATTTTAATTTCTTAGTTATAATAATATAATTTTAATATATGTATCTTTTTAATGTAAGTTAAAATATAAGATTCATTTATTTGAAATTATTTTTTAACTTTTAATTGATTACATTATTACTTTTCAATAAAAGTTATTTTTTTATATTAGTTCCTAATTTTAACAATATATATAATTTATATGATTTATAAGTCATAACGAATATTAATTAAAATTTTTTTGTTAAAAAATATTTATTAGCTATGTTATAGATGTAATATTATTAGTGTAGTACTAAAATATAATTGATAAAATATTCATTGAAAAATTATTCATTAAAATAGTTTATAAGAAACTATAAATGTGAATTTTTCCATAAAATACTTAATGAATTTGAAATATGAAGATAATTTTTTTTAAATATTGTTTTTCATTTCAACTCATTTGAGTATTTAAGTAGTTCTTAAATTGTATAAAAATTTTTACCAACCAATCTAAGACAAGATAATATACCCCTAATCACATTGTGGGACCCATGTTGTTTACCATATGTAAACTTCGACCTAAGAACTACTTGAAAAGTGATTAAGTTATGGATCACCTCAAATGGGGTCATAGTTCAAGACAATATCAGGCAACATAGAGTTTATGTAGGTCGCATCTAGGTTCTTTTATATGTGGGTTTGGATGGAACGTCATCATAAGATCATGTAAAATGACGTGTTTTTGTTCTACAGATTATATTTCCTAAATTAGATTATAAGAGAGTGGTGAATGTTAATTTCATTCATTGTTTTATTAGTTTTTACAGTTATCATTCACCATTTAAGATATATATTAATTCATATCTATTGGATCATTTTGGAACAGTCGTTGGACCACCCAAGTCATCTCTTCCACTTGATACCCCTCCAACCTGCACTTCTCACCGATCCTTCTCCCACAATCCATCCAAATATCCAACGTCACCTTCACCCTCCCCTTCCTACTAGGTCTCATTCTTATCCTTCTTCACCGGGAGGCAACAACATGTTCGACCAATGAAAAGTACCATTTTTATTATCAATTATTTTTTAAAAAATAAATATAAATAGTAGAATTTAAAACAACAAGACACACAAATATATATATATATATATATAATCATAGGATTATGTTGGTCAAAGATATAGTTATATATGTATTATTTTCAAAATATTTAATTATTTACCTCTTTTTATATAAGTAATTTAATAGTTATACTTTTGAAATGAAACCATTTATTTTTTTAACCATTATATATATCTTTATATTTATTGCAATTAAAGGTTTGCATTTTTTAATTATAGACATGCATATGTAATAATTTGAAAAGTCGCATGTTTATATTTTTTAGATTACAATTCATGTAAGAGGATCTCCTTATTTAAAACTATTATGTATGTAAATTATTTTGAAGTAATTGTGTATATACACATATGTGATTAAACTCAATGATTATTTATTGGAACATATATTTTCATATTTTTATTTATATGAGGGTGTACATATATACATATATATATATATATATATTATTTTCAAGTTTATATACATATAAGACTGTATTATTTTTAAATATAAAGTTATATTCTTAAAATATAAATACATATATATATATATAGCATGTAATTATATTTTCAAGACTTATAATTTTTAAGATTATAATTTTGTAAGGGTATTTCATTCATTATAGGCTAGTATAATTTCATTTTAAGAAATTATACAACATGTGGGAGTTCATTAAAAACCAATTATATTTTATGCAACAAAAAAACAATTTGTAAAGTTATATTAGAGTTTTTATAATATTTGTGTATATATATATATATGGAAGGATGAAAAATTTTAATTATAAATATCAATTTTTATAATTTGATGTGTTTTATATAAATATTTTTTCTATGATTATTTCAAGAAGGTAAAATTATATATCTATTATTTTATGTGCATAATTATATTTTAAAATATCATATTTTGAATTAAATAAATGGGTATTTGATATATTTATTTAAGGAGGAATTTTGATGTTTATCATTTTATATAATATTTTAATAAAAGTTATTTTCAGAGTTAAAGAATCAAATATTAAATAAAAGGATATTAATTAATTTATTAACATTCCTTGAAAAAGATAGTTTTCATGGATTTTGGTTCAACAAAATCTCGTGATTGATTTTCAAAGAAATCTAATATTTATATATTTATATATATATGTGTGTGTGTAAATTAAGAATACATTATTATGTTTATAATGTAAAAAAAATTCTAGGGAAAAATTTATATATTTGTAAGGAATACTAAAATGTTTTTTAAAAAAAAATTCACTTAGTCATTGTAAATATGAATGGGAATTGGGAGTGAATACATTTATAAGGCATGTGGTAAGCCCTTGAAGTCCTTCAATGTTGGATGTTTCACCATAATTTTATTTTCCCAATATTTCTTAATATTTTATGAAATATATTTATATTATATTAAATCATTTTCAAAGTGTTTTGTTTTCAAAATTTATTTAAGAATTTGAAAATCAAAAGAATTTTAAAATTTATTATATTTTTTTCAAATTAAGAATCTATTTTCAAAGATATTATAATGTTTTAAACTTATTTAAATATTTTCAGAGGTATTTGTAATGTTTTTAAAAGGTGTAAGTAATTTTAACATCACTTAAAAATCACGTTTTAAAGGATTTTCAAAGTAGTTTCCATAATGATATAAAAATTTTAAAAAAATAACATTATATTTTAATGATTATAAGTATTTTCAAATAACTTTTAAAGTGTTTTACAAATATATATATTTTTAAATGTATTTTCAAAATTATACGTAATGGAATTTTAAAAAGATATATGCATATTACAAAAAATCCCTTGATTTTTAAATAAACCCCTTCTTGGAAAATTTTTATCACCCTATGTTTTTATAAAAAAACATAAGGGCCTTTAATATGTTTCATAGATTATAAATTCAATAAGGAGCTACTGTTATCATATATATATCGATTCCTTTTTATTTATTTTAGTAAACTTTGATAATTTGTAATTCTATTTCTATTACTCTGAATAATATACTAGAAAATATCATCATATTTAAACGAATCTATATGTTTTTGTTTCTTTTTTTTAATATACAACATTTTTACCCTATCAAGAAGTTTGGGTCTAGAAATCCATAGTTAGTATGAATATAATAGTTTACCTAAATTTTTATATTAAGATGTTTAGTTAAAATATGTAATGTTTATTGGTATACTATTTTTTTAAATATCTTTTTATAACCATTTATATTAATAAAAACCTAGGAGTTATAAATATACTTCTGAACTCTAAGGAATTTAACCAAAATTTATGAATATAATATTCTAGTAACTACATTCTTCAAAATTATGATAATGGAATTTTAGAAATTTCCTTCAATTTGAAGAACATATTTCAAGGGAAATTTTTTGTTTATGGGGGGAAAAATTTAACACCATATAAATTATAAGCAGAATTTTATTTTAATAAATTATTATGTTATTAGACATTTTAATGTTAAAAAAACTGAATTTTAATTTAACATAGAGTTAAATTTTTTAATAAATCAAATTATATTTTGTTTATAATTTAAAATCAAAATATTACATTCATTTTAATAAATAATTTTTATGTCTATTAATATATTTATTCATTCTAATTTAAAACAACTGTGAAATGTTTTCAATATTCTTGAAATTAAGTTATATCATTTAGTCAATATAATATTTAATAATAAGGTATTTAAATCATGGTTGAATTTATGAAATGGTATTTGATTTTCTCAGATGAAATAATATTCACTAAGTATATTTATCTTTCTAAAGTAAGTTTAAATGTAATATTATTTTATTTAAAAGTATGTTTTATAATTAAATTTATTACATTATTACATTTCCAAAAAAGTTACATTATATATTAATAACCCCCTTGAGCATCATATATAATTTATATGATTTATAAACCATAATGAATAATAATTACCATAGTTTGATTATTTTGAATACAATATATTTACTAGGATTGTTTTAGATGTAATATTATTAGTATAATAATAATATATAATTACTAAAACATAAACAGTAAAATAAATCATTGATATTTTTTCTATGGAATGACCAATGTCAACATATTCGTAAAATAATTAATGAATTTGGAAGGTATTGATTTTTTTTGAACATTTAAACTTTCCATTTAAACACATTTTGTTATTAAATTATTTCATTATTTTTATATAAATATAAACCAACCTCTCAAATAGAAACTAAGGGACCATGAAACACATTTGTGGGACCCAAATAGTTCAACCATGTCAAGAGGTCTACCTTACCCCAACCCATACAATACCTGATTTATTAACTACCTCACAAAGAGGCATTGATCAAGCCAATACTAGGCTACATAGTGTTCAAGCGGCTCACGTCTTGATGTGTGCATGGGAGGGTAAGGGAAAATTCTTACATAGTACTATTTATAATGCACTTTTTTTTCTGTCAATTTAATTTCACGGCTTAGCTCTTAATGGAGTAGTGAAATATGTTTTGTTTTGATGGTCGATTAGTTTTTATGGATATTTTTCTGCATTTATGATATCAGTTAAATCATAGTCATTAGATCATTTTGGAATAGTTGTTGGATCACCCTAGTCGTCTTCCTCCTCATGACGCCCCTCTAACCCTCACATTTCAAAAATACAACTCATATAAGCCATCTGAACATGCTACATCCTCTGAATCCACTCATTCCAAATAGGTTTTATTCTTCTCCGTCCTTCAATATGAATGAACAAAATGTTTAACCAATAAAAATTACCTTATTGACTATCATTTCTCCTTAGAAAAGTAAATATAAATAGTTTAATATAAAATAATTATATATATTTATATATTACTTTGTTTGTGTGGCGATCAAACAAGTACATTTATTTGGCTTTCCAAACAACCCATGGATTTGAGCGCCACTATTATTCAAATACTTGAGGTTAGATTTTTTTCATTAATAAATTGAGTGCACACCATCATTGTATTTCTCCACCTTCAATGTCAACTCTCTTTATATATTTATGTATTGTCTTTCAGTAGATGACCCCTTTTTGAGACCCTATTCCCTTTCCCTCTATATCCTTCTGGTTAGAGTTTTCATCAACTTGGTAGAATCCACTGACTTCCTTCATCTTGATTAGAAAAATATATAATTCATTTTTGTTTTCTATGTAGTTATGTAAGGGAACATTCTTTTATTTTTAAGACTATTATAAACATGTGTATTTCAAATTATATGTTATATATATATAATATTATTAGAAACATCATATTTATATTTTTAGGATTTAAATTCTATATTTATATAAATATGTATGTAAATTTAATTTTAGGTTTTCCAAACATATATATATATACATATGATTATTGTTTTCAAACTCTCTGATTTTATAATTCAATTTTTATAAGTATTTTCAATGATATAATTATGTAAGATGAATTTTTTTAACTATTATATATATGTATATATTCATTTCAATTTCATATATATATTATTTAAGAAAAATAATATATATGTAAAAATTTAAAAAGAATCAAGTTTAAAGACTTCACATTTCAACTCATGCAAGGGGTCTCTTTATTCAAAATAATTATCAGTTTAAATTATTTTCAAATTCTATTTTATATATTCATATGTGTTCAAAATCTATGCTTATATATTGGAATAATTAATTTCATATTTATGTTTAATTAAGGGTGCATATATTTATATATAAAATATTTTCAATTCTATATACATATTAGTGTATATTGTTTTTATATGGAAAGTTTGGTTGTTGAAACACACACACATATATATATATATATCTCTGTGTGTGTGTGTGTGCCTTTGGATGTTTTTTTTAACTCTATTTATTTTCAAGACATCTATTTTTCATGTTATTAATAATATAAGGGGAATTTAATTCATTATAGGCATGTATACATTCATTTTAAGAAATTATAAAGCATGGGGGGACTTCATTTAAACTTCTTTATATATTATGTAACAAAGAGATTATTCTTAAATTTATATAATATTTTTTATAGTAGGTGTATTTATATGTACACAATGACGGAATGTTTTACTCAAAATTTTTATTTATAATTTTTTGTGCTTTATATAAACGTTTTGCTATAATTATTTTAAGAAGTTAAAATGATATATCTATTATTATATGTGAATAGTAATTTTCAATTACTATTATTTTATTCAAAGATTCATACCTTCACACCATTATTATTGGTGTAAAATTATATTTTCAAATATCATATTTTGTATTAAGTAAATGGGAATATGATATCATTAATTAAGGATTACTTTTAAGGTTTATAATTTTTTGTCCTATTGTAATAAAATTCTTTTTATTAGTTAATGAATGAAATTTTAAACACATGGATGCTAATTAATTTACTAACTGTCTGTGCAAAAGATTTTTTCATGAGTTTTGGTTCACCCAAATATCTCAAGGAATTTCCTAATAATGTTGACGTTATTATATTAATGAATAAGTATGTGTTTGTGAATGAAATAAAAAATTACTATATTTTATAAAATCTCCAATGAGAAGGGATATATAAATAAGTGTATGTAATGGATGCTGAAAATATTTTTTTGAAAAAAATTCATGTGGAAATTGTAAACATTAAAGAGATATGGGATGTGAACCCATCCCTAATGAAAGTGTGTATGCCCAGATATCATTTAATTTATGAAGCGGCCCCTTGGATTTTTCTTCTATAGATTTCTTATTATTTTTCTAAAAAACACAAGATTAATTTAAATCATTTTGAAACTGTATGTAATTTCTAAAAAGTGTTATATCATTTTCAAAAGTTATATATTTTCAAATATTAAAAATTATTTTCAAATTATGTAAGTATTTTCAATGTTATTATAATGATTTCAAATTTTTTATGTATTTTACAAGGAATTATTATGGTTGTCAAAAGGCATAAATATTTTCAAAGTAATTTTCAAAATCATTTTTCCAATTAATTTTAAAATGAATTTTGGAAAAGATATTATATATTGAATAGTATTTTCAAATTTATTATTTTTAAATTATAAATTTTTTTGAAGGGTTCTTAAATTTATTTGTATGATGATATTTATTTTAGAAAGTATATGAAAAGTTATTTTCAAAATGTATAAGTGTTTTGAGAAATGTTTTTCATTTGAATTTTAAAAAAATCCATTTATTGGGAAATTTTTCTCACCCAATGTTCTCATAAAATTATATCAGGATAATTTATAAGATTCATTGAATATAACTTCCATAAGGAGCTAATACGAGTAAATTTCTATCACTTGAATTTTATTTATTATTTTATCTCAAAACATTTGTATGATTATCACTTTTACTCTAAATCATACACTAGAAAATATCCTCACAAGTAAAGGAATGTATATTTTTACATTTTATTAATATTAATCATTATGTTGTATCAGATCAGGAAGTGGGGATATGAGGATTCACAATTGGTATCAATGGAATGATTTAGATAAAATTATAGATTTTGAAGTTTCTTTAAAATGGGTTAGGTTTCAATGTATATTGTTTGAGTAAGTCTTCTTTTTATAATTTTTCATATTATGGAAAACTATTATTTTAATAAACCTACTTTTAAACTCCTAGGAAGTTAATAGACTATCAAGTGTATAAATATATAATAATTATAGTTTCCCAAAATCCATAAATGGAATTTTTGAGTTTTCCTTAAGCACAATGAAAGAATTTTGAGGATTAAATTATTTTTCAAGGGGTAGAATGGAAATCCCCCGAAGTTCAAAGCATTGTAGTTTTTTGATAGATGATTAGTTAATGATTTGTTTTTTTGTAAAAAAAGTATAATTTAACCAATGCATAAATTATTTACTTAATAAAATTTTGTTTTTTATATGTTATGATTAAAATATTTCTGTCATTTTAATAAAAAATATGTAAGTGTATTAATATATTTATTCTTTATAATTTAAAACAATTTGGAAATATTTAAGCCTTATTGAAATTCATTTACTTATTTTAATCATAGTTTGTTTTAAACATAAGGTATTTAAATCATATAATAATTTTTGAAAGATTATTTTCTGTCATGATATTAAATAATATTCAATTAATAATTGTATCTTCTTATTGTAAGTTAAAATATAATACTGATTTATTTAAATTTTTTTTATTATAAATTTTATCACATTATTAAATTTCAATAAATGATACATTTTATATTAACGCCTCATTTGAAGAAAATATATAATTTATATGATTAATAATTCATAAACAATATTAATTTCCTTAGTTTTTTTGTTTTTGAATAAATAATATTTATTATATTTTTTTATAGGTTTAACATTATTTTTTGATTAAAATATATAGTCATTAAAATACTTATTTTAAAATAATTATTTTTTTTCTAAGATATCTTCAATGTGATGATTTTATTAATATAATTTTTTCATTTTGACGTTCAAGATTAAAATATTTGAAAAATTATACTTTTTCCATTTAACTTATTTGAGTATTTAAGTTGATCTTACTTTGTATAAAAAAATACCCACCCCCTCTAAGAAATACTTTGGGACCCCTCAAGCCATTTCTGGACCAAAGTTTGACAAATACATGGTGAGGTATACTTTACCCAATAATGAGAAGTGTTTGAGTTATGGACCACCTCATAAAGAGGAATTTTTCAATCCATTACCAAGACACATAGTGTTTATGTGGGTCGCAACATGGTGTGGGGGGGGGGGCTATGAGAGAACTCTTGAATAAGACTATGTATAAGTCCCCATATTTTAATACCGGCTTAAGGTCATATATTAAATTATAAGGGAGTAGTGAATCTCTTTTCATTTCTATGTGGTAATTTTATTTACATTTACTTTTCACTATTTAACATATCTTTTAAATCATTCTTGTCAGATCATTTTAGCATAGCGGTTCCATCACCTAGGTCATCTTCTTCCTTATGATGCCCCTAAAACCCGTATATTTCACTGATCATTATCCCTCAATCTATCCTAACAGCTTATATTTCATCCGTCTTATCCTTATCACTAGTTTTTCTTCTTCTCTATTGTTTTGCAACAAGCAATGACATGTTTGAGCTAAGAACAGTACCGTAGTAACTATAATTACTCCTTATGAAAGTAAATGTAAATAGTTGAAGTTAAAATAATGATATATATATATATACAGATGTCAAAAAACACATTTCTTTATCTTAACCCAAATTAAATGGACTCGAGCCCCAATATAATTCAAAGACTTATGGTAGGCATTTGTTCATTAATAAATTGAGTGTACACCATTAGTTTATTTTTCAACTTTTGAGTCAATCCTCCCAATATATTTTTCTATCAGCCTTCAATGGAACACACCTAGCCAAGACCATGTTCCTTCTACCATATCTGTCCATCTATTTTGAGTTTCCTTATAATAGGAAAAATCCACTACCATCCTCTATATTAAGAACCTCAAGTTAGAATCCATTTTCATTGTCCACGTACATAGTCATAGGACCATTATTTCTGTTTTTAAAACTATTATATACATGTTTATTTATTATTACTTGTTTTTTTTATAAATGTAACATTTTCATAAAAATCACATTAATATTTTAAGGATTTAAATTCACTATTTATATATCAATTTATGTAATTTTTAGTTTATGTTTTTCAAAAACATATATTTTTATAAGTATTATTTTCAAAATCTGTGATTATTAAAATAATTTTATATAAGTAATTTAATACTAATACTTATATAATGCGACCTTTTATTTTTAAAAACTATTATTTATATGTATTAATTTCAATTTCAAGTTTATATTATTAAATCATATACATATATCTGTAATAATTTCAAAAACATCAAGTTTATATTTTTGGATTACAATTAATGTAAAGGGATATCTTTATTAAAAACCATTTTGCATATAAATTAATTTCATATTACATTTTATATTTTCATTTGTCTTAAAAATATATTATTATCAATTGGTATAAGTATTTTTCATATTTATTTTTATGCAAGGGTGTATACATTTATATATTTACTATTTTCAATTTTATATAAATATTAGAGTATTTTATATTTAAATTCAATGTTATTTTATTCAAACACATATACATAACCCTATATATGTTTTATTTTCATGTGAATTTATTTTCAAGAAATATAATTTTCAAGATTATAATTATGAAATGAGATTTCATTCATTATATGCATGTATAATTTAAGTTTAATTAATTAAAAAAATTATGGGATTCATTTAATCCCCTTTAAAATTTATATAAAAAAGATATTATTCTTAATGTTATATAATTGTTTTTATAATATGTTTATATAGATATTAAAGCATGGAATGTTTTACTTAAAAATGTATATTTCTTATAATTTAATTTTATTTGTGCACACATTTATTCTTTAATTATTTTAAATAGGAAAACTTTTATATCTATTATTCTATGTCAATAATAATTTATAATTTCTACTAGTTTATAGAATGATTCATGCCTTTCCAACATTATTTAATATGTAAAATTATATTTTCGAAAATCATATTTTGAAATAAGTAAATTGGTATCTCATATAAATATTTAAGGATGAATATAAAACAATATCCTTTTATGTCCTATTTCAATAAAATGTATTTTATGACTTAATGAATGAGATTTCAATTACACGGATGTTGATTGATTTTTTAAAAGTATATGCAATGGATAATTGTCAAGTGTTTTCATTGTACAAAATCTATGAAGTGATTTTCTAAGAAAGTTAATATTTACAAATTTAAATATAATTATAATATTATAAATGAAATAAAATATTGTTATGTTTTTAAAGACAAAACTCCAGTGAAAATGTGTATATCTGATAGAATTCAAAAAAAATTATAAACGTTCATTCACATGAAATTTATAAATAATTAAGGGAAGAGAGGAGTAAAATAATAACTATGGAAGGTGGGTTGACCTAATCAAACATCAATGTATGATATTCCCTGATGGGTTTTTTCAAAAAATTCAATATATTTTCAAAAAAAAATCAACGTATTATTTTTAAAAAATTTCCAAGAGTAACTATTTTCAAAAAGTATTATTTCTTTTTCACACGAATATTTATATTTTATTTTGAAATATATATTTTATTGAAAACGTGAGAAACAAATCCAACCAAAATTTGATAATCAACCGACACCATAAGAAATAATCATTTCTTTGAATGGCAGTTTAGGCCTTTTAGAAACATTACATCTGTGGAGACTTCGTTGAAGAGCGGTAACCATTCCATCTTGATTATATTTGTGGAGGTCTTAAAGGTTTTATGAAATCTTTTACCATGTATGGAATAGATATTCCATTCTAATATTCTTACCATTGAATCCACATGCCAATATGATAAGTTGTTTTTTACCAAGTTGCAATGCTTCTCATTAAGGTTTACCTAAATACACCTCCAAACCAATCGATCAAAATCATCTTGCATAAAATTGACCATGAGGTCCTTCTCTAGGAATTATTCATTACAATTGATGATGGTAATCCAATCATCACACTCTATCATTTATTTTGCGTTAAGGGGGATAACAGATTCTACAATCTCATTTTTTATTTTTCAGATCAATGACTGGAGATTCACCAGCTTGTGATTTCATCTCCTTTGTGGTCTCAACCTCCGTATTATTTTTAGGGACATTATACTTTCTAGTGGGGTTTCCACCCATGATTTTTGAAACAATTGGAGGTATTATGACATTACGTATGTAGAGGTATTTTATAGTGTAGTGGCCACTTAGTTTGGAGCTCAAGCCCTATGTTGAATTCCTATAGTGGAAATTTTACAAACACCATCAATGCACTAATTCATGGTTTTCCATTCATACCATCATATATCTAATATCTTCCACCACATAGTATAATAAAATTTATAAAAGGAAAAATTATCAATTAAATTATTATTCAGGTTGGATTGCATTCATCATCTCAAATTTTGGAGAAACCTTCTTATCCATGTTAAATCCACTAAAACCATATCAATACTACTCTATTTTTATTTTTCATTTCATTCAAGGTTATATATTTCTTTATATTACTATTTAAAACGTAATATTTTCTATTTGGTGGTCATATTAAATGATTTTTCCAATCAAACTCATAATAAATCCATCATGATCATGTTCATATTCATAAATAAATGATCTTCAAAGTTACACATTCAAACTAATATCTACAGAACAGAGGTTCTGACATTCCAGATTCAGCAAACCAAAAGATTATAAATCCAATGATGCTGAATTTTATTTCATAGGTAAAACCATCTCTTGTAGACTCAGGAATTTTATTTCATTACCTCGATTTGAAGTTATTATCAAATAGATATTGGTTATGTGCAGATCTTGAGGTATAAAACTCATCTTCAACAGTATGTCTCATGTTTTTTATTAATAATAGTGGATTTTATTATATTCAATCTCAGTCTAATAAAAGTTTTCCTAGAATATCCCATTCATCATTGACATAGGTTTCGTAGATGGATTCAAGTGGATCATCGTCGTCACCAAATCGTGAAAATCTGTTCAAACCCATCATATTCAATTAGCATCTACCATTATACCGATGTGGTATCTTAGATTTAATTTATATAGTACGTTATATTTTAGGCCTTTTATATTTGAATTTATTGGCTTGTAATTCTTTTATTCAACTAATAGGTTATTCCTTTGGTGGTCAGTTGAAATTATTTGTGCATCAATATTAATTAAACTTATTTTATGTTATGTTTTTAAAGCATGGATATATTTTCTCATAATGTGGTCACTTAATACTGTAGAAATGGTTGGATAGATTTATTAATTGCAGAAGCATATGTGACTTTGGGTATATCTTGTTGTAACTTCAATAGTACACCAAAAGTTAACAAAAGTGGTCACTTAAAATTTTCACATATAGTCCATTAAGTGATTGAATGTCCAACATTCATAGTCATTGGGAAGATTATCATTTTTACATAGATCCTGAAACAAATATAGAAATTTAAAAATAATTTAGATTATAATATTCAATTAAAAAAATCATTGAAAAAAAATTAATAACTTAAATTTTCTATTATAAAAAATAATTTCATTTAAAATTCCTACATTCAAATCCCAAAATTATGAAATAATTAATACCTTTTATTTAAAACATCAAAAAATAAATAAATTAAAAAATTCCTTTTCATGAAAACTAATAAAACATAAATCCATAAATATGAATTCATTTATATAAAAACATATTTAATAATAAATACTAATATATTCAAAGAGAAAATACATAAAAAATTTCATAAAGTTTCTCTTAAAATATGGAAACTAATTCTGACTAAGAACCGATCTACTTTATAGTAAAAAATCAATATTTTATATAAATAATATCAATATAATTAAAAAATTATCTATTATTATATTTTCTTGAATACCCTAATTAATGCATTCTTTCATATTTTAAGAAAAATTAATTCAATAAATAATACATAGTAAAATGTATCAAATTCCAGCCACATCAGCAATCATATACAAATAAATCATAATATCTCTCATCACTATCCTTTATTGGGACATTGAACCACCTATGTTTTTGTGACCTGAATCCAAAAAATTATTTTTCCTACATTTTATTATGTTGGTAAGAATTTATCTCTTTTTGCCATTGAATACATGCATCAAAAACATTTTAGAGTATTATAAAATTATTATCACTAATTTATCAATAATAAATTATATTTTTTTTATTCATTTATAGAAAATAATAATAGAATTTTTTTTTTCTGCACCAACAAAATATTCAAAATTTTCTTTATCATTAAGGAACTTTTCATAGTCTTTATTATATATTTCATTGTTCTTCTTGTGGATAGTTATCTCAAGCTTGGAGACACAAAATTAACATACACATGAAATCATGTGTCTTAGGATATTTACAATGATAAGTTATATATTATTCAAAAAAAATTAAAGCCATATTTTTCATCTGATTGCCTTAGACCACTACAGAATAATTATTAGAGATTATAATTATTTTATCCAAATTAATCACTATATTCATCATCAAACTAGAAATTTCTATCATATGTGATGAAAATTACCTATAAAGTATCCATATGTTATCATAAATAAAATATTTAAATTTATCTTTCACAATAGTATCATTTTCTTTATTTATTTTTTATTTATATTAGGATATATGATTATCTGAAATAATATTGGGACACTTTTTAGGAGAAATAGATTTTTTCGATTATAATTTTTATTCATATTCATGAATGGTAAATTTATTAATCAATTGATTAGACACCATCGTTCCCCTATAAATATTCCATGGATTATTAAAATATTAATATTCATTCAATTTATGCTTTCACTAATAATATTATGAGATTACTTAAAAAATGTAAATGGAAAATAATTTGTTTTATTGAGTTGTAAATTTAGTGCATCACGTTTTTGTTTCAAATATTTATCTCTATTATGTTGGAATTTTAGTAGATTAAATTTAGTTTCTTATTTTTTATTTCCCTTTGATGAAAAATGAATATCATCAGTTTTTATTATAAAACATATCCATTGAAAATCGTCATATTTTTTTTTCAAAACAAGAGTTATAATTTATGTTTTCCGGAAAGAATTTCATTTTCCATCATCCTCATAACTCTGTGTCATCTTCCAAGATAACATGTTTACTTGTAAATATCACATATATACAACCAACTATTACACATTCATAACCATGTAATGTAAGATGTGCATAAATATCTTTTTCTTTCTTTGACTAATTCCCAATAAGTGACCAATCCTTCTTTCTAACATCGTTATCTTTCCTAATAAATTTAAATTTCCCCATTTATTTAAAAGAATTTTATCTGGGGGATAAATTAATTGAAATATCTTCTGTATGGTACATAATCTCATATTCCACTATGAATCATTTAAAATAATTCAATGTTTTTTTCTTCCCATCTCTTTCATATATATATTAGACCTTAGCATTATAGAGTTGTTAAAGACTTTAAAAAATATTTCAATCAATTTAAATGTAAATAATATTTTATAAAATGACACTAATTTAAAAAACCATATAATGGATTTCATTAATTATTTAAGAAAAATATTAATTTTTTATATCTAAAAATATTAAAAAACAATTAAAAAAGGACGATATAAAAAATTTAAATTTGTATCAACATTAAAAAAGATTCAACGTCTCTCACACCTAACCTTAGAAGATGTGAAAATCATCACTACTAGGAATTAATTTTTTTATAAGTATTTAGCTAATGTATATTACATTATTTTACCCACAATGAGTGGATTATAGTATTCCTATGTTAATTGTGCACCAGATTCTACATCAAACATAACTCCATGAATCATCAATTTTATACATTGAAATTGTGTTGTTGTGGCCTAATAGTACTATAAAATCTCTATAGTAGAACTAAAATATCAAATACAACACTCCATGACCAAATACAATAGAAATGTGGTATATATTAGAAATTCATGGTATAAATCATGGATATATGGTAAGGATTTACCTAAATAATGATGTATTGGGATTTAAACAAGGAATATGTAATTTGAAAATATTTAATATAACATAAACTATGAAGTAAAATTCTTTTATATCAATGAATCAATCTAATAATACATTAATAATATACTATAAATATTAGTTTATAAATATAAGAAACAACCATGGTAAATGAGAAATCCCAAAATCAATAATATAAATTATTAGTGGTTTATCCCCACTCATGAACCAGTTTTCCAATACTTTAACTCCAACACTTCTTCTAAAAACTAACAATGTGATCCTAAAAATCTAAAAAAATTAATAATAGTTTTAACGGTCAAAATAAAAAAAGTAATATGCTCCTAAAAATACATAAACTATAATAAAAGTTATCAAATCATGATAATTCATCTATATGTATAAAATATAAATCATAAAACCAAATAACTCATAAGTATATCGCCTATAGAGATGCCTCATCAGTTCCCACAGGAATGCTCCCTAAGTCACCCTGGTATATGATATTCATTTCTCTACAATAAAAATCTCTGTATCCCTAAACATAAGTGCCACTAAAATACACCCACTGCACATGTAGTCCACTCATAATATATCATGTATTCTCAATAAAGTAATTAAATCATTATCATATCATATTTGTTTCATTCCCATACTAATAATCAATTAACAGGTGGAGTGATGAGAAATACCAGTTTAGTTACCTATACAGTCTGATGTTGACAATTGGAATGTTTATACATAGTAGTATTACCTTATAAATTTATTGATTCACATAGTTAATAACTCTAAAAAATAAAAAATATGAAATATTGAAACACACATACTAATAATGACATGTCAAACATCACCCTACTCATTGGATCTCCATATCATCATGTTAGTGTGCACATATCACTATATCATAGGCATAGGATTTTCCAAACATCTAATGTCCCAACACTACCCACTATAGAGGGGAAAGTCACCTTGTTTCAAAACCATCAATCTTTCCTCTACATAATACAACCATATTCCAAGGGAGAAATTGTTTCCCAATTGCATACATTGATCATATATATCATGTAATAAGAAAAAGAAAGGGATTCACATAAAATTACCCCATATTCAGAATTCATATCATAATTCACTATTAATAACTCATATTTTATGGAAACATTAAAAAACATTCATATAGAATATTATATAAATTAGCGATACCACTTGTAAATCTAATTTCTCATCACCTGATTCATAACAACATATCCGGTCACCAACCTCCCCATAAAAAATAATAATGTTATCTTCTAGAAATACGTCTCATGAATAATTAGATAGGTCAATAACATCAAAATCATGAACTAATTATTAGTCCTACACCAATGATCTTATTTAATTTCACCCTCTAACTCAAAACCTCTTTTCAAAGTCTAATTAATTAAAAATGGAATGAAGTGTATGTGATTGAATTTTCAGCCTTACGAAAAATAAAAAATCCAATTAAATTCATACAAACCATCCACGATGTCCTAGAGGAATATTTTAACTTATAAAAAAGAACACTATCAAATTTACATATAATATAATAGTCACTATATAAGGAATCATCTAAATGAGGAGAAGTATTGAAAAATATAAAAAAACAACTTTTGAACAATCTTTATGTATAAAAACCATTAAAAAGTAAACTCAAATATGAACCCACCATCTTATAACATTAAAAGGTCTAATATTTGAATACATTAAAACATAATAAAGTATATAATTTTCAAAATTTTAACAAAAAATTTCACATATTTCGTTTATAAAGATGTAGGAAACATCTAGAAATACACCTACATTCCAAAATAAATCTCAACGCAAAAATCTAGTTTTTAAACAATTAAAACCATAAATAACACTATATATCATATTTTCTAGAATATAAAAAGTACATAATTTATTTATTTTTATAAAAACATACCATACATCCTTTCCTAATACTTTTAAAACCTAATGTTGCATATATATAACCAAAATTAGTTCACAAAAACAATGACCCTTGATTATATAATTAAATATAAAATAAATGTAAAAGCCTATAATTATTTTATTTTTAATGTTACAAATGAAACAAATAAAATTAATAATCTAAAATATATTTACTATAATAAAAAAATATTGAAATATCTAGATCTAAGTGGACCTACCTTCATGTCTCCACACCACATATCTAAACAAAATAAATTCAATAAATAATCAACAAGAACCTATAAGAAAATAAATTAAATCTAGATGAAAAATTGAATAAAATAAGAGAGAAAATATCCTAGTAAATGAATACATAATTTCCTATATAAATCCATTCATCTTTCAAAAGTTCTTGAAAACACATTAAAACCCATTAGAACGTAGATTTTCAACCTCCATTGATTTTAGGGTAGTGAAAACCATGTGGTAAAACCCCTATTTTAGACACTTCCATGTCAATTAAATTAAAATAATAGATCATAATATGTAATAAACTAAATTTTAAGGTGTAATGATATAAGAAAAACATCCTAATCACACACAAAATTCAATTAAAATGTTAAAATAGTAAACAAATAAAATTTTAGAAATGGTAACCTCATGTGGGACTCATTCCCACATATACTCTTTTTTCCTCACAATGTCTACGAATCATAAACATTAATGGAATATAATTCACATGAAAAAAATTAATATTTGTTAATTCACAACCATATTCCCTAACAACATTTTCCCTCATTTAATTCCAACTCAACTGAATCTATATGATAAAAAGTGCCACACTAACAGATACACACTTCTTGAACCATGAAATAAGTAATATTTAACTAAATATATTAAAATTTGAAATATTTTTCTAATGATAATGTACTAATCATACCCAATAAAAACATAATTGGTTAAACAAATCTTTGAGGTGTCTCGAAAACTCTACCAATTTTTTTTCACATGCCATAGATGAACTCCTAAAAACCAATAATCTTTTATTTTAATCTTAAATGGAATAATCCTCCTATAAGAATTATTGTTCATCCAACTATACTCACAATGATATTCAAAATAAAATACACATTATCAGATATAATATATAAATAGTGAAGTCCAACCACCAATTTATCTCCAATATTATTCTAACAGAATATATTTAGATAAGGTACACTAAAAAAACTCTTGTTTTTTCATATGAATAACATAATGGTAGTTTTTAGTGAATTTGAATTCTATAAAATATAAGTAATCCTAGAACTATCCAAGAAAATAAAATATGCATATCCTGTTATATATTAAAAATCCAAAATCATCATATTTATCAGAGAATTTCGCAGTAGAGGAAATACAGTGCTCATCCAATATTGAATAAAAATGAAACCTCTAACCATATCCACATCTATGATGTAAAGCAATAATCATGATTTCAAAAAATCAAATGAGGTAGTATATGAAATATATCCACCTATATTACACATAATCATTTCAATATATAAATGAATCAAAAAACCTTAATGGGTAATCTCCTGACCTGGCCTAATGTGACTCGAGCCGCAACTACCCCAAGCCCCCCTCCATAGGCTAGGGGCTGGAAAAAAGAACTAAAATGAATATAAAATAATGTAGGCCTTTTCTTAAATTACCAACACACACACACACACCAAACCATATAAAAATATATGTGTATAGGAGTAACAATAAATTGTTTCAGTTTCGAGAATGTGACCATGAATATGAAAAACCTCCATGGTGTACTAGAGTACGACAATGAAAACTAAAATTGAAGGAGAAAAATACACAACCAACCCAAAATCCGTCCCAAAAACGAAAAAACATGTAGATAAATTACATAGAGAGCCAGGCTATTGATCAATAATTTTTTACGACTGTATGCGGTCCAATTCACCCGATAACATTAAGATATACTGTAATCACCAACAGCCAATCTGGAATCCTTATAAGACATGACACATGATAGGAAATATCATGCAGTGGTGAGTATATCCATAACTAGTATGAAACCACTAAATCTAAAGGGGTTGCAGTAAGAGACATAATAGCAATAGATAGATGGACATCTCAACACAAAACAATAGAGTAAATAAAATCCAAAAACATGGATACATATATATATAAGTTCAAAATAAATAAACCCAAAAAGATATTGAATGGGGTATCTATTTCATAATTCAGTCTAGGAAAAAGTATTATCATTTCCATAAGTTTTTCAATTTTCCCAACATCTCATGTTTCTTCCCAGTAGAAAACATCCAAGTCATGTCTCACCTCATAATTGCGCCACACAGTCAAGGGGAAATAATCTCTAGGTATAGGAACCCTTCCCTAGTATAATATCAGGGTTCCAACAAATAAATATCTAGAGGTCCCATGAAAATACTGACAAAAGGTTTCATCTATAATTTTTAGAAGAGGGCCCATGCCCAGTCTTTGCTGGATGGTTCAACTCTAGTAGTCAAGGAAACGTGCCCAGATATAGTTGGAGGGTTCCACTTGGATAGTAGATAGAAGACCCATTCCCAAACCAATTAGAGGGTTCCATGATTGGATAACAGATAGATGACCCATGCCTATCCCAACTAAAGTGTTATACACTTTTATAATAGATTGATGAAAAATGTCTTACCCAGTTGGAGGGTCACACTGTTATAGTAAGGGACCGATGCTCAGACTCCATAGGATGGTTTCACTCAATGGATTAGTAGAGGACCTATACCCTATCCCAGTAGTAGGGTTTCTCACTTATAGTTAGTAGAGAACCCATGCCCAGCATAGCTTAACGGGGACTTGGATAGTTGATCAAGAACCCAATCCCTTTCTTTCAGGTGGGTGTCACTCAGATCTCTCTGATGATCCTACATGATCAATTACATTGTTATGCAACACCTAAATAAGAATCACACCTAGAACATCTCGTATTGTATCTAAAAATCTACTATAGAGTCCACTATAATATTCCATGTGAGAAAAAACATTGTATAGGAAACTCCTGGGACAAAATATGAGTGTTAAATGAAGGAGATACGATAGATTAGACTTTACTCAAAAATTAAAGAAGGGGTACACAGCATGTAAGGGGACCCACACTAAGTATGGTCCTGCTACATTTTCTAGAAATTACAATGTAGTTACACAAAATTATTTCCATGTATCCACACACTACGTGTAGGTGGAATATGGGGAATTCCAATGCCCGTTGGGTTTCTTCCCATGCCCCGTTATTGTGTTTGTGTGTCTTTCCCATGTCTGTGTAATTGGTACATGGCATGTCGTTGGCCAAAAAATTTTCCCTATACTCTCATAGTACACATAGGGTCTCCTTCACAAGGTTCACATGATGTGTGGTGGATCCCATGTGATTTGTGACACTTTTTATCTCATGAAGCCCTAGTCGTCATAGCCAAGGAACTACATGTCATGTTTTTTTAGACTACACAACATGTGGTCGGGTTTTTAGTAAAAGTTATAGATCTTCTTTGGTCTTCTTGATCTGGCCTCAAAACCTCGGATATCACCTTTATACCTCCTTATTTTAGTGTAATATGTCTATGTTCATAATTTCTAGTCATCTAGTGGCTAAAAATGGATTTTTGTCTTTTTTTCCACTTCACGTATGCACCGCTCACATAAATCATGTCATTCCACATTATTTTTGGATTCTTATCATCAAATATATGACCCAAAAGACATCCTAATAGGTTCCTTGTTCAGGGATCCATTAATTTCATGCTATTATTCATTGGATCTGGGCGTCCGATCAGACTTCGTCCCTCCCCAAAACATTGATCCATCGCCCAAGAGTTCAATAGAAAAGACATTGAATAATCAAAGGGATAAAATAATAAAAATAATGGTGAAGAGTCATTGGCCAATAATTCGTGGCCCTTGAAAAAAATTTAGGTTATACAAGGGTGAGAAACCATTTAATACACTAATTAAATCTATACACATGTGGATATAATATATAAAAATTAGCATAGATGAAAGAAAATAATGTGAAAATTTTCAAAAGATTAAAAAAATGAGATATAATACAAAAATGATGATTCATACCACGTTTTATATTATTCTTCAATTAAGATTGTGTGAACCATTGAAAGAGAGGGTTTGATTTATTCATTGTGTCTTGTTCTTCCCTGATAAACAGTCTTCTCGTCATATTTTTTGGATTCAAAAATGGCAGAGAAGAAGAACATATCTCAATTATCCCAGGGTTTATGTATATAACCTTTTCCATAATAGGGTATTATTAGAAATCAAAAATTAGGTTTATTAATAAATAAATAAATTAATAATTAAATTATACAACTGAATGAACTGAAAATGGTCATGATATATGAACACCCCACACTGACTAGTTTTAGGTCATGCAATTGGTAAACATCACATTCAAAACTAAAATGTGTTTTTGAATATCTAATTGGTGATTCTATTTATGAGTTATCCCATCTTATTTAACAAAGTGTGAATGCATAAAATAAAATATGTTTAATAATTTTATAATATTATTTTTAGGTAGACCAGACAACATAATTGCACACCGTCTTAGAACCTGACTCTTAAAATATATAAATAAATATTTCAAAGTCTTACAATGAAAAAATAGGTTTTCTAAAGGTAATAATGATATGAAATCAATTATCATCCTAATGCTTCCCATATAAAATCAAAATTGATCCATGGATATATCCTCTGATTAGCAATGTGTAATTAAAAAAATTGGAATGTTACTATTGAAACCCCATATTAATCATTCACCTACTAATAGGTAATTCATCTTGAAAAAAAAACTCCTCCACAAATTCATTCATTCTAGACACCCAAAATAACTAACTCAAGGATTTATACATATTTTAAACACATGCTTGAGTAACCAAAGTTGAATAATGATTTTTTCATATCATCTCTATATAAATACTATTTAGAATAATATAAATTCGTTGGAATAAACGAATCTCTCCCCACTAATAAATAAAACAAAAATTAGATAAACCAAAATAATATGATCCTTAAAAACTACATTTTTAGATATCATGGTTCATACTATAAAAATAACAACATAAATAAAGAATCAACATGTTACTTATAAATAAATAAGTATATATATACCTTAACTCCAATTAAATGTACAATGTTATAATTCCCCAATAGGGGGTTTGGTGTTACATACATTGATATGGGGATGAACCAATGTATGGAACTTTTCCAAAATAAACACTTTTTACTCAAATTTTCAATAACATAGATGATCTTTATGTCCACAATAGTATGATAAAATATAATATTCTCCCTTAATAGAAAAATGATGGCTAGATTACTCACTCTTTCATTAACTAGACTTGCCTCTTATAAAATATCTACTGGGGAATAAAAAACAACCACCATGACATGGTGTCTAACTTGTAGGCATAACTTCCATCATGCTCACTCAAGATTCCACATGTTGATATTTTTCTATTGGTGAAAAACATCGATAATACTTCAAAAAACATAATATCATTTTATCCTTTGGAACATATTCTATTGAATTATTTCCTTACATTGAAATAATTTATTTACGATATATTTATCTTGATCACCTTCTGAAATAATTACAACTTCCAAATATAACTTCAAGGATTTAGAAATATGTTGACATGACAAATAATTCAAACACAAATTACCAAAAATAAAATCTCCTTAAATAAAATTACTCAATTAAATGACACCCCATTATTTTTTTTAAAAACTATCATGAATATATAACTCTATAAATATTAGTATAATGCTTATTACTTCCCCTCCATGATTCCTAATGCATTGGTTTATGGATTTCCCTTTTAGTTTTATTTAGATATGTGAATTTATGATGACCCTTCTACCATTATTAATCAAATACAAATAATACTTCTTTAAAAAAGTAAATACTAATATAAATCATGATCCCCATATATTTTGTATATCCAATAGCATAATCTTTATACATGATTTCACATTAAATTTAACATCCCAAGAATTTATTGAATAACACATTTTCATATCTATTAATATTTATGAATAAGATATTAATTTTACTTTAAAGGGGACTCATTATCCAATAGCATACATGATACACAACAACAGGTTTATCTGAAATCTTATGTTGTACAAAACATTGAGTTATACTGAAAAAATAAAATATTATTATTATTATTAATGGTAGTTAATGCCTAGCTATTGTTTTGGTAAGAATGAACAGAACAAACTATAGTATAATTACACATGTTTTTAAAATGTCTTTAAATTTATCAAATAAACATTAGAGGCTTAAAATGATAATGAATCCATTTTTAAGCATAAAATACTCTAATATTGTTTAAAAGGTCATTTTACTGCCTTTTGATGGAGAAAACATTTTAAAACTTTTTTGTCTACTTTTATATGTTTTATTTGACAAAATTAACTTATTCTTTAGAATCTTTACATAAAAATTTACATTGGTTTATTATTTTTTATTTTTTTGATAAAATCAATATTTTAATAAATAATAAAAAATACCGCATTTTAATTCAAAACTGCATTTTCATATGATTTATTTATTTACCAAGATTTTCCTTGTAATAGGTTTTAAAGTGAAATTGGAATAATTTTTTATCATTTAATCCAATTTTGTTCGTTAGATGTAATTTGACATTGAAATTGGACATCAACACATGTCAATTTTTTTGATAGTTTTTACTTCTTAAAAACATGCTTTCTGGTTTTGACAATGGTATTTAATTTTAAATTATATTCTGCCAATTCTATGTTATGAATTTGGAAAAATGGATTCTATATTTGAAATAATAATTTTCAATTTGTGTAAAAAGGTTCCTATTATTTTTGAACAATATGAATAGTAACTTCATTAATTATTTTTATTTACCATGGTTTAAGGGTAAATCTGGTAAATAAGGAAAAAAATAATATTATAATAATATAAAACTGCCATAACACATGTCCTAATATTATTTTTATGATTCATAGGAAACCGAAACAATACTTAGGCCTAGATTTTGGAATTTGGGAGCCACTTGGGTGTGATAATGAACTTTTATAATATTTATTTTATAGAAAAGGGAAATATAACATAAACATGTATATCCTGGAAAAAACAAATTTAATTTGTATTTTAGAAATGATCCCTTCGAAAATAAATTGTTATAAGAAATTGAAAAGTATTTCCTACACTATGGTGTTTTATTTATAATTTGTATACATTAAATAAATTTATATATTTAGGACACAATGATGGAGTGATTAACTTATTATGGAAATATTCAAATAAATGAGATTATAAATATTTAAATGAATGTAATTTTAACATTTGGATTTCATCCAAGAATTTTATAGATTATTATGACATATTATGTTTTAGTTAATGAATTTGGTTCGAAGGAATAAAGTTGTTATGACTTTAGCAAAAATCGAGTACTAAATTGGGTCAAAATTGACATAAATGAATTTTAAAACAAATATTATATTATTAAATGATATAATAGTCCTAAAAAGATAATATTCATCCAACTGAATTATATAATGTTAAAAGTATCATTAATTATCCACATTTAGTTCTATTATAATCTTATATTAAATATAGTACCCATATATTCTGAAAATTCTAGAAGACATGGTAAGAGTTAATGTTTTTAAATTAGGGTTAGGACTAAAAGGTATGGTTAATTTTGTGACATAAACTTGTCTAAAACCTATTGGTTAAAAGTATTCGACTCATCCTCATCTTATCTAATAGAATTATTAGTTTGGAACTTTTATAATTCGAAAATAAATTCATAATAAAATAATATATCAAGACAATGGTAAAGTGCCCCTCTTCCCTCCTATAAAAGGCCACCACGTCTACCCACTTACTCACACATCTCAATACCCTTGGATCATCAAAATTATTATCAAATAATATCCCAAAATCTCTCCATCCATTATATAATCCTTTATTATGAATAAAAGATACTCAATAATGCATTTTTTCTGAAATCCAAAATATGTTACCTGCTTTAGAGGTAACCCCTTCTCTCAAGCTTCTTTCATTTATTTTAATTCTCCACTAACTATGATCTTATTATTCTATGATTGCATAAAAATTAAAGTATATAAAATATACTATGATGTTTTTATGATATTTATTTTAACTACACTTACCCAAACCCCTGTTTAATGGATACGAACATATTGTTTCTGTGTATGGTGAACTACTGCCTCACGAAATGATGATTGCTTAATTTTCTCCTACCACCTCTCATGGTGGAAATTATGATGGAACTGTATTTATATATAATATATATTATATTTATATTTCCTCTATTCTTCTGAAATTTTTATTTAAAATATACCTTTCTACTTTCCATAATGAGTAAATACGATAATTTAATTTGAGGATGTGTGGACTACCGCCCACTCAAAGTGATATGACTTATTAATGAAATACATAGAACATATAAAGGATGGAGTTATTGAAATTATGTAACATATATAACATATATATTACACTAAAATTAGAAGACACTTATGTATCATTTACTTTTCATTATTTTAATATGACAAAGAAAAGAACGTAGTGTTTATTCATACGTAAGACATACTGTCTCCATTAACGGTGCATTTCATTTAATAAATCCAAATTTTATGGACAACTATAAATACATATATACTAGATATATATTATTTTTAAATTATTAATAAAATTATGGAGATAATTTACTTGTGAAAACATGGATAATTTTCATTAAAACTATTTCATTTTTGACTCAAATACCAAACCTTAAAAAACGTCGGATATGAACTCAAACAATTAACTAATAGCCATAACATGGAAATAAGTAATATATAATGGATAATAAAATTTAAAAAGGTTATAATGAAATTAGAAATTAACCAATTTTTACTATTTAGAAATTTAATTAATTAACAAGACAAGTCATATTCATAGTAAGGCAACTCCTAACGCTAATTTCCACTCTTTGGGTTTTACGCATACTTCATTGATTATATTTTTACAGGATTATGTGTGGAATCACTGTTTATTTATTTATTTTATAATTCCCTCTTACCTTTATTTGGATATACTATTTCTATAAATAATAACCACATTGATAAATTTTTATTTCAATTATACGATCATTGTAAAGGAAATCATAACGAAATCTCATTTCATTGAGTCAAATATACATGTCATTTGTTTTTTGCAAGAATATGAATGAATGTCCTTTGATTGTTTTACACTGAATATACAATTATATTGGGTGTATATATATCTTTCAACAATAATTATTTCATTGATTTATCCATAATCTAAGGATATTATCTTTGAAAATGACTTTATCTCAGTTTAAATTCCATTGGGATTTTTTTGTTGTAATGCACGAAATCACTTTTATATGTTTTATATAATGCACACTAACATATTATATCATGAATCTTCTTACTCTCAGGATATTATACGTTTATTAAATGTTATTATTTAATTAATTTTATTCATGTATTTTCTCAAGTGGTAAGGGAATCTTTAACAAACCATAATTTTAAATGTTTTAATGATTTATTCTTTAAAATAATTTTCATTAATGT
Source organism: Viscum album (assembly GCA_963277665.1). Taxonomy (NCBI): domain Eukaryota; kingdom Viridiplantae; phylum Streptophyta; class Magnoliopsida; order Santalales; family Viscaceae; genus Viscum; species Viscum album. The sequence goes on from OY728128.1 coordinate 478,382,895, forward strand.
ACATTCTTTCAAAATGGTTTTAATGATATATTAATATGGACATTAATGTTTGAAAATTTTAATGCCTTTAAATATTTCAATGTGGTATAGTAAACATTGATTCAAAAATATTTCTCTTAAATGTTTTAAATGTGTGTTTTTATAATTGGAATGATTATGTCACCATCATGACATGATATCTTGTGAATGAAAATGTGTAAAATTTTATTTTTCCTTTACTATTTTTTTGTGTTATGATTATGTTATGGTTCTTTGGAATTGTGTCTGTATATAGGTGGTTCTGTGATAAACCAAGGGTGGTGAGACCATGAAATCTCACCAATGCATTGGGTAACGTGACAGAGTTAAATGTTACGGTTTCTCCTAAGATATTTGGGAATATATGGTGATGAGTATTCCAAACATAACTATAAAAGTTACTCCCTATGTATATATAGAAGCTAATATATAATTATGGTATAGATTCCATACATTACCTTTATGATTTATGATTTCAATGAGTTATTCATAAATATTATGATTTCATGATCTATGTTAAAGACCTTATGTTTTAGGAGTGAAAAGTGTGATTTCATTGTTTTGTATATATTCATGGATTAATGTTATTTGTTATTTTAAATCCTATACTGTGATTTTTATTCTCATCTCCGGTTTTCAAAAAAAATATCATGGTATAAGGAAGTGTTAGATAAATAAATAATTCATTATATTTTTAATCGTGAAAATAATTCTTGTTTATTAGGAGTTTTATTGTTGTAAAAAAATGGATAGAGTAGAAGTGTCTAATTTTTAATATTTGAGATGTAATTAAATAGTTGTATCCTAATTCTCTAAAATACTAAACCTGAAATGATCTTCCAAGTGAAAGAAACTAAATTCTAGATTAAAACTCAATATTATGTAATGTTTGTGGCTGACACCTTATAGTTGGTATAATAGGTCTGTTTAGATAACATTATAGGTTAGGGTGTTATTTAAGCATATGTGACTTGTTTAATATAACAATAATGGTTAGAATATTAGGATGATTCATAATTATTTTGGATAAATTGACTGTGTTTGAGATAACATGAATAAGAATATCTTAGTGTTTATCCTACTAATATGATATTATTTGATGGTTTTATTGATATAATCACATTAATCATTTTTTGGTTTAGTAAATGGTAGGATCCAGCAGGCATCAATGTAATAATTGTGGTGAAGGAAACTATTGTGGTTTTATGAATAACAAACTGAATTTAATAGAAGCTGCAATGAGGACACCAGTGGTTATTCTAAACCATTTATCTGTATTCATGATTGACCACATAAACCTTGGTAATTTTTCGAAGGAATCATATATGAAAGAAGACAATTCCTATGGATTTTTAGGTAATGATCACAAATATAGGTATATTCAGAAATCTATTTCTCAAGGATGTCGAAAGAAACACCAAGGGGGTGTTTAAAATGCATGATAATATGTTATAGATGTTGAAATGAGGGCCATAAAGTAATATCATGACAAGGAAAAAAAGAATCATTCAGTGGAATCCAGGAAAGGGAATGAAGTTCATTCCATATTATTATTTAAATGTTTTAAATGTGGTGAGTATGTTTTTTAGGAAAATAGATGTTTGATGAAGAATGTTCAGAAATGTGATTAGTAGAACCATATAAATAAATGTTTACCAATCCTGAATGCAATTATAATTAAAGAGGAGGAAACTGAAAATTACCTATTAAAGTTATGAAATATTTCATTGATCATGTTTTCAAATTATTTAATCATAGGATATTATGCATGATTTTTTTTGTAGGAAAGAAGTATTAAATAATAATTTGAATAAGGATTATGAAGAATGTTTGATGATTAAGATTTATAATTTTTACAAATTGAATATTTGTGTTGGATCTATGGATGATGAAATGATTAAATTTATAAATGATGGGATTACTTATGGAGACTTATATTATTTTCAACCCTTATGTTTTTTATATAAAATTGTTAATTAAAGAAGAATTATCTTCTCATTTGTGGATTTAGCTATAATTAACCTTTAGGGTTTATATGATCCTTGAATTTGAAGCAATTATGGGATATTACATTTTTAGATGCAAAATGAATGGAATGAGATAAAAATGAGATTCAAATATTTTATTGTTATTTTTGAGGATTTAGTCTCATTTTTTGGAATGTTATGAAATTATATAGTTTTAGAAAAAAAAGACAACATGCATGATGGGGGACAACTTACCACGTCTCGAATGGTTTCATGTATCAAACCCACAACTGAAGGGTGATAAGGGTTCATGAGGTTCCATTATCCTACATTAAGTCCCTGGTTAGTATTAATTATTCTCCTTTGTCAAATGATTTGATGGATTAAGAATAATTTTATCTTTGGAAGTTTTTTTTTATCAAATGTATATCCTTATTTTAGGAAAACTATTTGTTGATTATGTGATAAATTTTATTTGGGAAGATGTTCACACTTTTGGGAACACTATATGCCTAAAGAAAATAGAATACTATGGGATTATATTTGAGGAGTAATGGTTGAATTTTAGTTCATAATAATCAATGTTATGGACATATAGAGATTTGGGTTATTTTTAGAAATGATTATGGTATCATTGAGAATATGTGGCTAGGTTAATTACATTTAAGTATGAGACGTTAATATGAGTGATTTTTATTTGGAGATAATTTTTAATATTTATTGTGAAATAATATGTGATCCAATACTTATGATTTTTTTTGTTTCAATCATAGTTTGGATTATTTGAGGAATTTTAAGGACATATGTTTTCAATTTTGTCTATGTTGTACTTTAAATATTACGATTTAATTTTGGAGATCAAAAGTAGTCCTTATCCTTGTAAAGGATTATTATTTTTTGGGATTTTCGGATATTCTACTAACGATTTTGGTTTTCATTATTTTTTAAAGACAGTAGAAATAGATTTTTAATAGTTTTTGGATTAATATGTTAATTCATCCTGAATACTCATCGTTTGGAGAAAAAGATGAGTTTTCCATGGAATTTGATTAAAAGATAAAAATCAAATTTTTAGGTAAGTAAATTTCCTTATTTTTGTATTCTAAGTAGTAAAATGCATCCTCAACATTATGAAAAGTTCCATAAAAAGACATTTAAAACCTAAATTTCATACTGTGAAAACAATGACTATTTAACCCATCACAAGTTTGTGGTTTTCTAATTGTTAACTTTCTCCTAATCATGATTCTTATCACTCTCAATCAGAAACAGTTGGTTATTTTTTCCACAACAATTTTTTCATACATAGAATCCTAGTATGTGTTTTCTTGAGTGAAAATTTTACTTATCTTTAATTATTTAAATGTTGTGTTTTTATTGACTATTTTTTCAATGTGGAATTTTCAAAGATGTTACTGAGCCAAATTTTAAAGTTGCAAGGATGCAATTTCTAAAATGGGGGAAGGATGTAACATCCGAGGTATTTATAAATTAATAAATTTTCATATCTATTAATATTTATGAATAATATATTATTTTTACATTAAATGGGATTTGTTTTCTGATAGTGGGATCGACACACCACAATGATTTTCTCAAAAATATTACATCAGAATAAAAGTTGAGTTATACTGAAAAATAATAAAATAATATTATTATTATATTAAATGGTAGCTAATTCATAGTCGTTGTATTGGAAAGAATTAATAAAATGACTATAAAATTATTTCACACATTTTTTAACTATTTTTACATTGATCCAATTAATATTTTAGGCTTAGATTGAGAATGAATCCATTTTTACTAATAAAATACTCCAATATATTTTTAAAAGTTCATTTTACATCCAATTGAAAGAGAACACCGTTTAAATATTGTTTTAGTCACATTTATATCTTTTATTTGACAAAATAAACATTTTATTTAGAATTTAGATATAAAAATTCACTTGGGATGAAATTTTCATGTTTTTCCAATAAAATCCATATTTTAATAAATAGTGAAAAATACTGCATTATAATTCAAAATTCATTTTCATATAATTTATTTTTGTGGTTATATTTTCCATTTAATTTGTTTTAAAGTGTAATTAGATTATATTTTTATCAATTAATTTATTTTTGGTCAAAGGATATATTTTCACATTGAAATTGGAAAAAAAACACAAGTTAATCTTTTGATAGTTTTTACTTCATAAAAACACACTTTCTAGTTTTGACAATGAGAATTAACATTAAATTAATTTCTACTAATTATATGTTTTGAATTTGAAAAAATGTATTCCATATTTGGAATAATAAGGTACAAATTATTTAAATAGTTATCTTTTATTTTTGGATTTTATGAATAGTAACAATAATAATTATTTTTATTTACCATGGTTAAAAGGTAAATTTGGAAAATAAGGGTAAACAAATAATATTATAATAATATAAACCTACCATAACACATGTCCTAATCTTATTTTATGAGTCATGGGTGACCATAAAAATACATAGGGAGAATTTTTGGCATTTGGGAACCACTTGGGTGTGATAATGACCTTTTATAATCTTTATTTTAAAGAAATGAGAAATATTTCATAAACAATTATCCCCTAAAAAATTGAAATTTGGTTTATATAAATGATTCCTTTAACTATAAATCATCATTATAAAAATAAAATTATTAACTATATCATGGTATTTTATTTATAATTTTTAGGCATTAAATAAATAACTTTATTTATGACACACCGATGATGTAGTGATAACCTTATTAATGAAAAATTAAAATAAATGATGTTATAAATATTTAAATGAATGTAATTTGAAATTTTTGATTCCATCCACGAATTTTTTGGATTATTATGAAATATTATTTTTGAGTTAGTGCATTTGTTTCAATGGAATCAAGAGGTTCTGACTATTACAAAAATAAATTGTTAAATAGAGTCAAAATAGGAAAAAATGAGTTTAAAAAAATACTATATTATTAAATGTTATATTAATCCTAAAAAATTATAATCCAGTCAACTGACTTATATAATGTTACCAATGTCAATAATGATGCAATTATAAAAGGAAACCAACTCTACCCAATTAATCACACCACACAGGCCCCTTGGATCATCCAACATCTTCTCAAATATACTCCCAACATCCTTACCTTCCTCTTAGAAGACTTAACTTGGGCCAAAGATAATTTATGAAATCCTTTTTGCTCAAATAAATAAGAATTACCAAATTTAGAGGTAATGTCTACTTCAAAATTCTTTTATTTATTTTCATTCTCTACCCCAAATGATTTTCTTATTACTTGAATACATAAAAACACCAGTATCTTCAATATACTATCATGTATTCATGATAAGGATTTGATATACACATAAACACACCTCCATCTAATAGATATGAACATACAATTACTGTGTATGGTGAACTACTACCCCACGAAATGATGATTGATCTATTTTATCCTTCTATATCTTGTGGTGGAAATTAAGATCGAACTATATTTACATGTGTTATATATTATATTTATATTGTTTCTATGCCTATGTAATTTTTATTTACAACATACCTTTATGCTTTCCATAATGTATGAATATGATAATTTCATTTGAGGAATGGTGTACTACTGCCCCATCAAAGTGATATGACTCGTTCATGAAATAAATTTAATGTATAATGGATGGAATTAATGAAATTATGAAACATATATATCATAGATATTATACTATAATTATAATACACATTTGTATCATTTAATTTTCATTCTTTGAATATGATAAAGAAATTAATGTTGCGTTCATGGGTACATACGACCTACCGTTTCCATAAACAGTGCCTTTCATTTCATATCTCCAAATGTTATGGACTATTTTGAATACATATGTACGGTATATATAAGATATTTGAATAATGAATAATATTTTGGAGATAATATACATATGAAAAAATGGATAATTTTCATCAAAATTGGTTTATTTTTTACTCAAATACCAAACAATGAAAAAATGTGGAATATGAAATCAAACAATAAACTAATTTCTATAACTTGGTAATAAGTGATATGAAATGAATAATAAACTATCAAAAGGATCAAAATAATGTTGAAATTCACCAATGTTTACTATAAATCAAATTAAAAAATGCATGAGATAAGTCTGACTCAATGTATGAGTACTTCTTAACCCAATTTCCACTTATTGGGTTTTACGCATTGTTCGTTGATTATATTTTTCCAAGATTATGTTTGGAATCACTGTTTATATATTTATGTTATAAATTCCTCTTCCCATTGTGTGGATATATTATTTCTACACATAATTACCCTATTTATAAATTGTTATGTCCTTTATACGATCTTTGTATGGGAAATAATAACTCAATCTCATTTAATTGAGTTAAACTTCCATGTCTTTGGTTTTGTTTTTTCAATAATAAGTTTTAATATACTCTTATTGTTTTACACATAAAATTCAATTATATTGGTTGTATTTATATCTATCTCAAAAAATTATTCTGTTGATTTATCCTTAATCTAAGGATACGATCCTTGTAATTAAAATCCTCTCAATTTACATTCCATTGAGACTTATTTTTTATGCACAGATTCACTTTTATATGTTGTATATACTACCCTATGACATTTTTAATCATTAATCTCCATACTATCAGGATATTATGTGTTTTTTTAATTTTATTCTTCAATAATTTTTATTCATGTATTTATTCTTTTGGTAAGGGTATCTTTAACTGAAACATCGTTTTAAATATTTTAAATAAATATTCTTCTAAACCATTCTCATTAATATCTATGTATTCAAAATGGTTTTAAAGATTTACTTATATGAATATTTGTGTTTTAAAATGTTAATTACCTTAAAAGTTTCAAACTGGTATAGAGCACTTTGATACAAAAATATTCTTTTTAAATGATTTATTTTAGTGTTTTTTAAATTGGACTCATTATATCAATATGTTTAATTGATATTTTATGAATGAAAATGTTATAAATTTATTTTTTCGTTATTATTGTTTTATTTGTTATTATTATTTTATGGTTCTTGGGAATTGTGTATATATACGAGTGGTTATGTGATAAACCAAGGGCAAGTGATATGGTGCTAGCTCTCCAATGAATTGAGTTACGTGACAGAGGTAAATTTTATGGTTTCTCCTAAGATATTAAGGGAATATAATGTTATGAGTGTTCCAAAGGTAACCATGAAGGTTACTCTCTATATAATATTTAAATCTACTATGTATGTATGTTATGGATACCACAAGTTATCTTTTGTATTTATGATTTATATGAGTTATTCATAAATCTTATAATTTCATTAGTTATGTTAAATAGTTTATGTTTTTTGAGTAAAATGTATTATTTCATTGATTTGAATGTATTCATGGACTAATGGTTTTTTTCCTTATATTATAACCTTTACTGAGTTTTTTATTCTCATCCCATGTTTTGGAAATGTTTTTCACAAGGTATAAGGATGGGTAAGAGAAAGGAAGAATTAATAATTTTTTTTAAGAAACTAAATCGTTTTTTTAATGAGTTTTATTGTTGGGAAACAATTTGGATAGAGTAGAAGAGTCTAATTTGTAATATTTGAGAGGTAATGTCATATTTATGTCCTAATTCTCTAAAACTATAATCATTATCAAATCCACAATGTGAACGAATATAAATTCTGGATCGAAACTCAATATTATGTAATGTATAAGTATGAGGACTTATATTAAATATTATTTTTGAAAACCAAAATATACCTCTAACTATAATTCCGCATTTTATGAGTCTTTAGGGGCCTAATCACCAATGTAATTTCTCTTCCTATTTCTAGGTTTTCCACTGATAAAATTAATAAAGACTATGATCCCCCTCATACAATACACTTTAGTGATCCAATATTTTCTAGCTCTACTATCTAGTATAAAATAAAAAATAAATATTTCACTTTCTGGATCCAAAAACATCTCAATGGTTGTTTTATTATTATATGATTTACATGAATTTTCATTAAACATAGAAAAAAAATTTCAACCAAAACAATAATACTCCTAGGTCACAATTTGGTCTACGAAATAACTGATTAATCTAATAACATCACTGTGATTCTTTTATCTATTTTCCTATAATAAAATCTATCTATGTTGCCATAGTTTTCACATAAACAACATCTCCTATAAAGACAATGCATCATATAATCATGACTTAAATGAGATGTTCTTATAGAGGAATTACAACCAAATTTGATCCATTGGGCTTCAAGACACGTTGTATTGGTATATTCAATAATTTTACAATAGTGTTACTTTATTGAATTTCTTTATGAAATTACTACATTATTGATTTCAAAAAAAAATATCAGTCTCACTGGTTCCAAAACCCAATAACTCTAAGAAGTACTAGTTTTTTAAACAAGGGAGTAATTTAATTATCTTTATTTGAGTGTTTTAACCACCACTAAATCTTACTAATCTTCTCATTCTTTTACATAAATTTAGAATTCAACTCCTCTAATATTGAAAAATATTCCTTTTTATGTTTCAACCTCTAGTCATGTTTTGTATTGAGAGGTAATATTATAGATTTTTTCTCTTTCTCTATGCCCATTTGTTAACTTTCCTTTTGTATAGGTTTTCTAGAGCCATTTTTTCTATTATGATCAGGATACATATATTACCAACAATAAATGTGAATGTAGTATTCTAAGGGATTAGGAATCATATTGGTGGAGTAGGAATAATCATTCTAATGATTAAAGAGTTGTGTATTCATGAAAAAATTGTAAAAAAATATCGTGGGAGAGAATGTTGGAATCTATCTGAGTATTGGTAATAAAATTTATTTGATATATTGTAAAATGTTTTAAATAGTGTTATATTTTTTATTTCAATAAAAAAATTTGGATATTATGATAATTTTATCAAGATTTAATGAGAGGCCCAGATAGTATTTTGAAAGAATATTGAGAAACTAAAGTGATGAAAAATGATTTGAAAGTAATAAAAAACATTGTGTAATGAAGTATCCAAAGAAATTATATTTATGGGGGGTATTATATAGTTTATAATATGAAGGAATAATTTATTAATGAATAATATTAAAGGAACATGAATGAGAATTTTTATAAAGGATATACACCCTTGTCTTGGTAGTTGTTGGCCATGATTTAGTGGAGTTTTTCTGTAAGGATATGTTGGTGAAAAGGAGAGTGAGTGATCTAACAATAAGTTCATCAATGATGGAATAAAATTAAGTGTCACTATACTAATGGTGAGTTTAAAATTAGCTGAGATAGTGATAGGTTAATGTGATGTAGTCAAATAAAATTTACATTATATAGAATAAAAAATGGACCTAACAGAAGATATAAAATCGTTTCTTCTCCATCTCAGGAAACTACATGATGATAGAATGTAATCTAATAAGGAAAATAGCTCAAACATAGATGAGTGATTTACTACACTAATGGAAAATTATATGAGATAAATGAACCTATGAGTATCTTGAAATGTACAAGTTGATATCTCTTATTAGTAAAAAATAAAATAATGAAAATTATTCATGTTGCTAATATTCCATAAATTTATTATATTTTAAATTTACATTCTGAAACAAATTAATTAAAAGTTTATTTGACACCAGTAACTTAAACAGGCACAAAAATCACTTTTTTATACTAATTGTTATTGGACTCATTAGTTTTCTTACAGTATCAACTTTTTCATGACCCCAATAGTTTTTCGTCCCACATCAGATGGAACATTAGATTATGTCACAAAATAAAAAGCATATTTTGTTAAAATATACCCATTAATTGTATCCCCCTTAAAATTTAGAGCCATTAAAAAAATATTTAATAGCGTTTATACACATGGGGAGAGGGTGCCTTCAAATTTCATCAATTTGATAAAGATGGTTTGTCTTAGTGGACCAATATTTTAATTTTCACATTTTTTCAATTCTTCAAATTTCTTCTCCACAAATTATTTTGAATTTTCATATATTGTGAGACTAATACCACTTTTATATGTAACCTCCATTTTTTTCCCACTATTTCATTAATTTAATTCTTTCTTCACTGAATTAGGGATATAACACTAGTATTTACCTCATTACATATTGTTTTTACTTTGATACCATGTAGGAATTCTCCATGTATGTCCCCATTCAAATAAAAAAGATCAAATATTGATATATTTCTCCATAATGAATTTTTATTAAATATCTAATTCATTATTTTCATTGATTTAGAAGCTTTTATCATTTTTCTCAAAACATTTTCCCTTCTAAGAGGGTTCTTAAAAAATGATCTTGGTTCTTGATTAACCCTTTATTGAAATCCATTATATGGATTCAACATAATGAAATTATTTTCCAACACAAAAATATTTCATTCAATTTATGAAATCTTGTTGAGTATCCCATGATTGGAGTTTTTCCTTATGATACTTGCAATGCTTTTAATGATTTATGTTTTATCCATTTTTTTATGTTTATCACATATAAAATATATATACTCAAAGGAATAAATTTCATAATAATTCCTCAAATGATATGTTTTTGTAATATAATTATAACATATCATGCTTTTAATAAGTAAACAATATATTCGATAGTGTACATAATATTCCACATCAATCATAAATGATCAACTAAATATTATTATTTAAATGTTATCATTATAACATATCTGTTAGAATATAGTGATTGAAAAATATTAAATAAATTATGAAAATAATATTTAAAAACTTATATATAATTAATCCATTAGTGACTAATGATTTTCAATTAAAAATAACACCCTTTTGAAAATAAAAGGAAGTCTTTACCTGAAAAACTATTTTAAATGCACAGAAGTGTGTTTTATGCCAATAAAAATAATAAATTAATATTTTTGGATTATATTAATGAAATATATATATATTCAATATGATTTTTAACATCCATCCTATGTTTTTTTCTAGACATGACATTAAAATAAATCCAATTTTATGGATGAAAGATGTATTGTTTTTAAAAAGAAATTTTATGAATTTTAATTGGAGAATTATGTTAAAAATAAATATTGAAACTTTTTAGATTTTATTTTAAAAAACAAACGAAATTTTTAATGGTAAATATAAAATGTTACTTCGGTTCAGTATTTTGTTTTTTCTGATAAGATTGATTTTTTGAGGATTAGTGAAAATATAATGCATTTTAATTAAAAACTAGTATTTCATCCTAGAAATTTATAATGTTAAATTATATTTTAAATTGGGTTTAAAGTAAAATTAGATCAATTATACTTATATTAATCCAATTTAGTTTATTTTAATAATTTTCATGATGAATTTGTATAGAAAACAATTTCAACATTTCAACATTTTCACATTGAAAACATTCTTTCTCCACTGATATATAAGGTTAATTTTAAAAAACTTTAACCATATATGTATTTATAATTTAGAAAAATGGAATTTATATTTTTTTTTATAATTTTTAAATTAATTAAATATTTCTATTTTATTTTTGGAAAATATTATTTGTAACTTTAGTAATTTTTTTACCACATTTAACGATAAATTAAGTAATAAAAACACAAATAATATTATAAATAGTTAAAAAAAACCCTTAATATTTCCCCTATTTTATTAGATGAGTATGATTCATCTATAATAATTTAATAATTGTTCATTAAAACATATATGGTCATTTGGATGAGATTATAACCCTTATTAAATTTTATACAAATAAAAGTCAAACTTGTCATACTCTTGTTTATAAAAGTGAAGTATTTTTAATATGCAGTTATCTTTGATATATATTAGAATATAGCTCTTATTTTGAAAACTAAAATATCTATCTTCATCATGGTAATTTATTTTATATTTTTAGGTAATAAATAATTACCTTAAAGGATTTCACAACAATATTGCAGTAATTGATTAATTATTAGAAATATCAAATAAATGTAATTTTAAATATTAAAATAAATATTATTGAAAATAATTAATGTCATACAGAGACATTATATTTCTCTTCTAAATTTTTTTATGTTTTAGAAACTATTTAATAAGATATCATGTTTTATTTATGTTTTAAATGTCAAAGTAATGAATAGTGTCAAAATTGATATTAATGACATTTTAAGATAAATAATATTTCATTAAATGATATAAAATTTCTAAACAAATATATTTTTTCATAATTACAAAAATAAGGTATAAAATATCATCAATGTTTTATTTATGATTCTTTTGTCATTTTATAGTAACCATGTCAACATTTAAACAGTAAAAGTCCATGTTGTCACAATAAGAGATAAAATGGATAAATATGGTTTAAAACAAAACGAAGGGGATTAAAATATAGAGAAAATAAATATGAATTTAATTTGATTAATTTATTTCCACCAATAATCATCATATATTTTAAATAAATCAGTTTTTTTCATTTTTAATATAAAATTAATTTATATTAATTTAATATATATATAAATTCCAAGAGTTCCCCTCCCCTCTCTTATAAATGAGCACCCTTATTATAATTTTAATATAATTAAAAACCATTTTGGATTGATAAATATACTCCAGTATTCATTCTAAAAACCCTAAATTACATTATAGTTCTCTTATTATAGGTATAACATCACCCTATGTGGTCTTAAGTTATTACGAAATAATGGATTTTTGATGAAAATGCATTTTTTTTTAAATTTTGAGTTTCTAATATATTAATTATTTAATTCGTTCAAATGTTTTTCAACCATGATAAAATTATAACATGAGTATTCTCCGTATACTAATCTGTTATTATGAAAATTTCATCACTTAAATCAATCTCCACTTCCATTGAATTGAAAAAAAAAGTTATCATTCCAATGTTTGGTTAACTACCACCTCATGGACCGATATAATTCATTTTACATCATTGTCTCTAAAAAATGTTTATAATGATGTAATTATTAAATATATATGATATTTTTTTAATATATATCATTATTAAAATATAATATGATATTTATATTCTTATCATTCAAGGAAAAAAATGATAATATCGTTTGTGCGTACTACTGAATTATCACCTCCCCAAAGTGAAGTGATTCTTTTTTCATAAACACTAAACATTAATGATAAATATTAGTATATTTTATTTCATAATTTTATGTAACTTATATTATTATATTTATTTAAATATAAAATTATAGTGATCATCTATCCAAATTGACCATTGAAAAATGGAAAAATTACTCATGTGTTTATATAATTTATTGTCTCATTGATTGTCACAGAGTTAATTTTTCATATCCATTTGTAATGGTTGGATTAAAAAGTATAATTTATGTATATAATTGTTTATTTTTTAATTAATATTATTCAATTGATTATTTACTAATGACAACATTTACAATAGACATCATACCAAATTCATTTTGGACTCAAGTTGCGAATATCTTCAAAACGTACGATGTTAGCTTAAATAAATAAGTAATTGTTAGAAATTGATATTAAGTTATATAAATGGAATAAAAATATTGACAAGGTTTATAAATATTGTTAATAATTAATATATTTCTATTATTTATGAATATAGATATTTTATGTGGGGAGTCAGACTCAAATTAAAGGGCTCAATAACTAAAACATCATTCTAAATGATTTAAATATTTATTTTTTAAATATTTATCTTTCATGTTTCTATTTTAAAAATTATTGTTCTGATTATATTTTAATGTAATTTAATGTTTTGAAATTTCAATTTTCTTAATTTCTATAAAAAAAATTCAAAAAGTTGTCTTTTTCAGGATTTATGTAAGGAACTTCATCTCAAGCTTCTTTCATTGAGGAATATTTTTGATGTTATGCTCATATTTTCTTTTATAAGGTATATATACCACCCATTTGAAATTTTAAATCATGAATTTATTTATTCTGATGATATTTAAAGTTTTGTTAATAGATACCCATTCATGATTCTTTTTATTTGACTGATTATAAATTTTTAATGGAATTTTAAACTCAATTTTCATTCATTTGGTTAAACCTCTATTTAACTGATTTTGTAACACAAAGGTTATGTGTGAAATGAGTTTTTTATCTTTTATATATTTAAACATTTTGATTTTGGATTTATATTGGATTTACATATTTGATTTATTTTATTAACACACAGTTCAATGACATGATCTTTGTAAGGAAATATTTAACTAAATAATCATTTTAAATGTTTTAATGAATTATTTTTTAAATATTTACATTTCATTTTCATGTGTTCAAAATGGTTTTTTATGAATTTAATTATAATGAAATGAATATTTGAAAATGGGAAAATTCTAATTTCTCTCAAAGGTTTTCAAAATAGGATCTTCAGTATGTTTTAAGAAGGGGGATTTATTTTAAAACCCCTTCTTGAAATTTAATTTTTCTTCGACTTTTATATAATTCAAAAAGAATATTTTTTAAACCATTATAGTATGAATGAATTTCACTTCTCTCATGAGGTCTTAATTATTTTAATATTCATTTAAATGTTTATAATTTAATTTTTCAATAAAACTTTCTCATTTTTGAGTTCGTGACCATCTAAAAAATTGTTTTTATAACAGAAAATATTTTTTCATCAATATTTATTCTTTGATTAATTTTTTTATGTGTAATTATTATGTTATAAGTATTGGGAAATATTTATGTTGACATTTGGTTTCATGATAAACTATGAATGGGTGATCCGATTATAGATATTTAATGCTTTTGAAAATGGGACAAAGTTAACCAATTATGTTTTTTCTAAAAGATTATAAATATCACATTGTTGTGATTATTCTATGGGTAACTATGATGGTTACACCCTCTATAGATGACATAACTATTTTATTTATAAGAGTGATATGGAAAAGGATTTTTAAATTTACCCACTAATCTTTTATAAACTTTATTATGATAATTATATAATTTGATTTGATTTTCAAGAGTTAAGATAATTATATTTTTTAAATGAATATTACATTTTACGGGTAAAATGGTCTATTTTTAATAAAATATATTTTTTATTTTCATTGGATATAAGGTTTATATTCCTTAATGACACTTATCAAGATTTTTAAGCTAATCCCATGTTTTAAAATGATTCTCATGTTGTAATGGATGAGTAGAGATTATGATGAGAACAACCTTAAAATTTTAAAGATATGTCAGGAAAATAAAATATTTTTTATTTTATAAGTGTTTTATTTGGTGGAAAAATGGATACTAAGCATATGTATCCACTTTCAATGTATGATTTTACTTCTAAAGAGTTTTTATTAATTCTCAATAACACTAAACCTAAAATATCATTGGGAAAAGAATGTGAATTCTATTTTTAAAATAACTAGAATATGGGTTCTTTATGTTTGGGTCATTATAGTTAGTTTGATTGTAGGGTTTAGATAACATTAGATATTATGATGATTTATTAAGAGTTATGGATTTAATAATGGTTTTCAAATTTCATGGTTGATCATAATTTCAGTGTCTTAGAAACCCATTTTTTGGATTCAAGTATTGAAATATTAATGTGATTAGTAGTGTTTTTCGAGATAATAATTTTCAAGTTAATTATAGGTTATAAAATTTTGGGATTAAAAATGAAAGATACATGTTAAAATTTTAGTTTAAAAAAAATTACTGTTATTTATGAGGATTTTATCATATTTCTGGGAGTTTTATAAGTCTTAACTATTTTTATAAAAAGGAAAACTCATTGAACATGTGAAAAATCGTGACATCTGATATGGCCAAAGGAATTAAACCCACAGTTAAAGGTGACAAAGGTGCATCACATACCACTTGCCTACTTGATGTTATAGTTAGTATAAAAATTGTATCATTATTTTAAACATCGTATGGAGAAAGGATATGTTTATTTTTTTATCATATTTTTTATCATATTTATAACCTTGGGATCTGAAAATGGTTTGGTTATTATTTGATTCATATTATTTTTGATGATGATCTTTATTTTGGTAACCATATATGATAAATGTAAAGAGAATACCATGTGATTTTATTTGATGGATAGAATTTGATTTATATTTTTGATAATCTATGATTTTATTGTATATTAATTGCGATTTAGGTTATTCATGGAAATGGTCATCATATCTTTGATATTATGTTTTTTGGGAAATTTAATATTGGTATAAGACATTGAGAGTAATTTATGTTATTTGCATATAAATATTAAAATAAATTTGGATGTATATGTAATCAAATCCTTCTATTTTTTGGGTTTTAGTCTTAGTCTAGGATATTTATGAGTAATTTAAATGATTATATTTTAATGATACATGTTAAAATTTGTTTATTACTATTAAATGTTTTATATTTCAGTAGTTTTTATCATATAATGGTTTATAATTTATAGTGTATTGTCTTATCTTATCCTAAACATTGTAGTTTTGGGTATATTATAGAGATTGTATAACAATATATTTAATATTTCTAGGCTGTTTTATTCTCTATAAGTTGATTCTATTTGTTCTTGTATGAAAAATTAATTTTGAAGAAAAATCATTTGTATAAAATGAAGTTTTTGTGGTCAAAGTTGATTAAAGGGTGAAACAATACCTTTAAAATAAGTGTGTTTTCTTTACGATATTATTCTATGAATAAAATTATTTCCTCAACAATAAAAAATGGACTTTGAAACAAAAAATTTATCCATTTACTTTTCTTATGAAGAAATCAATAACCATTTAACCCATCGTCGATTTGTTGTTTTGTGATTATTTACTTTATCATGAATATTTTATCCAATAGTATCCATAAAAATATGATAGTTAGTTTTCACTTTCATGCCAATTTTTTCCTATATTGAAACCTAGTATGTGTCATCTTGGCTGACTGTCGAACATTTCTTTCACTCTTATTAAGTAGAAGTTTTATTGACACTTTTCCAATGTAAGATTTCAACAAAGGAGTTTCAAAAATTCAAACCCTTATTTTATGATACCAATTTCAAATTTTCAGGATGAAATATATCAATGAGGTTGAATGTAATATATTAGGTTTTTAATAAAGAAAAATTTTGTTTGATAGCGTACATGATACGCCACATTGCGTATAAACATACAATTAAATATTTTTATTTTAAGGATATTGTTATTAAATAGCTGTTATAATGGAGTGTATTAATAGTATTGAATAAATTATGAAAATATTGTTTAAAACTGTAAATATAAGAAATTATTTGGTGACCAATTAATTATAAATGAAAATAAAATCATTTTGAAAATAAAAGGAAATATTTTTCTAAAAAAAATATTTAAATGTGTACAGGTGTGTTTTATACAAATAAAATAAATACATAACTATTTTGGATTATATTAATGATATATATTTTTATATATACTAAATCTAGTTTTTAACATTAATCTTATGTATTTCTAATAAATAATAAAAATTCAAATTTTATATACAAAAGATGAATTTATCTAAAAAGACAGTTTTATTTCTTTTTAATGCAATAGTTACTTTAAAACAAAATTTTACAAATTTTATAAATTTTATTTGAAAGAAACAACTAATTTTTAACAAAAAATATATAAAAATTTACATTGGTTTAATTTTTTGTTATTTTCTGATAAGTTTTATTTTCTGATGAATAATGACAATGCATTTTAATTAAAAACTAACTTTTCATATTCACAATTTATAATTTAAGTTAAATTATAAATTGGTCTTAAAAATTATATAAAGTATAAATATATTAATCCAAATTAGGTCATTATAATCAATTTAATATTGTTAATTTATTTAAAAATGTTTCATGCTTTTGACCATTTTCAGTTTAAAAACCTAGTTTCTCACCAAGTATAATTGATTAATTTTAAAATAATTTATGAATTTAAATGTTTTTAATTTCATAAATGGATTAAATATTTCTAATAATATTTATTATATTTATTGAATAGTTCCTTTTCCATTTTGGACAATATGAATACTAACTTCAGTAAAAAAATAATACATTTAAGGGTAAATCAGGTAACACAGGGTAAAAATAATTTCATAAGTATTATAAATTGGACCTAAAACATTAAAAAAATTTAATAATGTTATTTTTCATCCATAATAATGAAATTATGTTTTAAGTTACTATTTATTGAAAAATTAATTATATTAGTGTTTATAATATTTTATTCAAATAAAATTTATGCTTTTCATACACTTGGTTTTAACAAGTGAAATATTTTTAATATGGGGATACCAAGGGGATATGTTATAATATAAATATTATTCCAAAATAAATATTATTCATATCTTCTATGGAAATTTATTATTAATTTTTAGGAAAGAAATAATTACCATAAAGACTTGTGCATTGATTATGTGAACTTGTTAAATTAATGGAAATATCAAATAACTGTTTTCAAAAATATTAAACTAAATATAATTTGATATAATTAATGACATAAATGAATTTAATAGTTTAATTTTAAATTTTATGGATTTTTTTAATATATTTTTCAATTATATCATGATTTACTATTTTTTGTAAATGCCAACATAATGAATAGTGTCAAAATTCACATTATTGATATATTAAAAAAATTGTATATTAAATGATATAAATTTTATGATACTAAATTTTTTTTTCTAATGATATTTATAAGGTTTAAAATTTCATCCATGTTTAATCGATGGATCTTTATTAATTTTATAGTTACAATATTAACCCTTAAATAGTAAAATTTCAGGTTTTCGCGAAAAGAGTTAAAGAGGTTAAATAAACGTTTAAACAAACATATAGGAATTAAAAAAATAGTGAAAACTTATCAACAAATAATTTGATGAAAATATTTCAAACCATAACCATATTATTTTATAAATAATTTATTTTAGTGACACATTTAAAATAAAATTATCTTATGTTAATAAATTATTTTGAGAAATTCTTGGAGTACCTCTCCCCTCTATAATAAATGGGAATCCATTATTTTCGTATCAATACATTTAGAAAAAAACTGTCTACCCATATCTTCCAAAATATATTATTATAATACCTCCCCATTTTATAAATCTATTATTATATTTAGAACACTTCCCAAAGTGATGTTAATGTGGAATGAAATGGAAGATTTTGAAAGAAATTGTTACGTTTTTAATCATGCATTTATGATTGGTCTATAGTTACACCACCTTAAAATCCTTATCAACTATGATGAAATATGAAATCCAATATCCTAAATATAATGTAATGTTATTATATTAATATCATCATCTAAAACCATCTCCACTTCCATTAAATGGGAAAATAAGTTATCTTTCACGTGTAGGGAGTGTTATTGCCTCGTGAACTAACATAATTCATTTTTCATCAGTTTATCTAAATAATATTAATAATGATTGAATTAATGTTTTTATATGATATTAATGAAATTATTAACATTATTAAAATGTATTATATCAATAATTTTATTAAATTTCTATGCAAAGAAAATGAAAATTTCGTTCGTTCATACGTGATAATTATCACCTCCACAAAGAGATGTCATTCAATTTTCAACACCCCATCCCATTAATTATATATATAAGTATATTCAAATAAAAAATTTGATATAAATTATATCAATATAATTATTCAAAAATAAAATTTTTCTTACCCTATTTTTATAAAGATCATTAAAAAATGGAAATATTACACATGAATATATATAACTTATTATCTCCATGATTTTAAGGAAGTTCATATTCATATCCATATGTAATGGATGGATTTAAAGTCATAATTAATGTATAAAAGTGATTATTATTTAATAATTATTTTCTTATATATTATGGAATATTTACCATTTTGACAATAAACATCATACCAAAAAATTGTAACTTTTTTAAAAATTGTATTTATGAATGTAATTATATGTATATAAATGTTTTCAAATTTTAATTTCCTAATTTATTTAAAAAATAAAAAATTGTTCTTTTTAATGTTTTATATATGGGACTCCATCTCAATTTTTATTAATTATATAATAGTTTTGATTTTATACACATATTTTTTTAGGTGTGTATAAATCCACATTAACATTTTATATCATGATTTTACTTATTCTCGTAATATTTAATGTTTGTTTAAATTTTTCTCAATCATTTCACACAAAATTTGACTTATTATAAAGAGTTAAGATATTTCTTAACTCTATTTTTGTTAATTGGGTCGAACCTCAATTTAATTGATTATTCAATGCTAAGGTTGTATGAGAAGTGAAATGTTATTATCCTCTGTAGTATTTACACATGTTTATTTGTGTATTTATAGTATATACCTCATATTTATTCAATTAATTAACACTTAATTTATTTATATGACCTTTTTAAGGGACTGCTTATCAAAAAAATAATTTTATATATTTTAATGATTTATTTTCTACATATTACACTTTTATTTAAATGTTTTGAAATTTTTTTCTCTGATTGAATTTATAAGGGCATGAATGTTTTAAAATAGAAATTTTATAATTTATCTAAAATATTTTCTAAAAGGGATAGTTTCAATTTATAATGTCTGAGACATTCCATTAAAAAATGTCTTTTAATTTTTTTGTTTCAATTATTTTTACAAAAGTTAAAAGGAATATTTTTTAACTTATATGGAATGAGCATAGTTTCCATTTCTTATAATTCCCTAATGATTTTAATCTTCCATTACAAGTTTTAATTTAAATTTTCAAATAAAAAAATTTATTTCTGTGTATGATGATTTTTTAAAACAAAACATGTTTTCAAAATTGAAAATTTATTTTCCAAATGAATGTTTCTTTTATAAATGTTTTATGTGTTATTCTTATATTATGTTTCTTCAGAATTGATTATGGGAATGGGTAGCTTCATGATAAACCGAGGCTAGGTGAGCCCATTATAGATCTCTAATGAATTGTGTAATGAGATTGCATTGAAATTTTAGGATTCTCTAAATAGAATATAGGAATAATACTACAATGATTATTCCAAATAAAAGTATGGCGGTTAGTCCCTATATAGCCGAGACAAATATAGTATTTATAATAATGATATTGAAAATGATGTCCTCAGTTACCGACATATAATTATATGATTAATTATGAGTATATAGAATATAGCTTCATTTTAAAAATGTAATATAATGATATTTTTAAATTGATGATTCTATTTTTGGTGAAAAAATGCATGTTTTTATGATACTATTTTATGGGTTTCACTGGACATGTTGTTTCATTTATTTTATGTCTTGTAAAAAGATTTTTATCCTCAAAAAAATTTTTTGATGTTTTTAACATCGTAAAGGGTGATTCAGGATGAGGGTTAGGACAAGATGAAAATTGTGAATATATTTCATGAAATGCAAACATTATTTATTTTAAAAAGATTTTTATTGGTGGGAAAAATGGATACTAAGTATACGTGTCCACTTGTAATGTGTGGGTTTACTTTTTAAAAGTTTTTCATATTTTTATAAGTCGATAAACATGTGATACTTGGGAAAATAATGTGATTTATAGTTTTAAAATAATTATAATATGTGTTATTTGAGGTCGGGACCTTTATAGAATTCCCACCACAATTTTCCTCATAGGATTCAATACTTGTTATCAAGTTATGTATCATGATTCCAAAATACTTTCCCTTCAAGTCTTCCTTTTTGTGGTTGTCTTATCTTCAAGATTTTGTAAAAATGTCTTCGTTCTGAAAATTAATTTATACTTATATTTGTACCTTCCACTACTTAATTATATTATATGATAGATTTATTTATTTTAATTTCATGTTTTTAGCCTCCCCTTAAGAATCCAAATTTATTAATATTTATCTCTATGTTTACCAGCAATATCCTCCATCATTAATCTAGCATCCATGTTAAACTCCAATATCTTGAACATTTTTTATCATTTTTAGAACAATCCCATACTTCCTATCCATTTATTATGGAACATATATTTAGTTAAGGACATTACATTTAGAAATTTTCTTATACTCTATTAAATTACGACACATCTCCACCAATCCTATGGATATAGAATCATGTATACCCTTTTTTTAGTGGACACATAAAAAAGATGTTTTATTAATTATTTTTAGGTTTTAAAACTAAATTTTTGAAAAATTATGATGAAAAAATGTGACTTGTTCTTTAATTTTAGAGGCTTGGATTATTCATTAATTTGATGACCTATGTCTTTTGATTATTAGAAAACTTCCATCTTTGGAGTACTTCTTATATAATAATTACCTATACATCCAGCATCACTTGAAATATCAATATCTATATAAATTATATTAGATTTATTAAATTAATTAATATATTCATAATAGTAATTTCTTATACCTTTATTTTAATAGTAGTTCTATGCTTCCATTGGAATCACACCTATACCAAAAATTATTTCAAAGAATTCAATGCCTAGGGGGATGTGTTTCTTCATGAAATTATCTTCAATTTCCATGTAAAATTTTTAATATAAAGTGATAAAGATACTCATATCTAAGAAAAAAAGAATATATTCTGGTATAACAAATCAAACAAAATAAACAAGTGTTCTAATACCAACTACCTTACCCCACAATGGACTATAATGTTAGATAAATTGAGAGGGGTGAATAAAGTTATGTAATTTATCTAAAATAATCTGGTTTTCATAATTGTCCCCAACCAATGAAGACATTGAACTAACCATTTATAGGTTCGTTCTTATTTTTTTACTTCAATGATCATCCAATGGGTAGATCACTTATCCACATCTTTAATAGATTTTATTCACAGTAGAGCTCCATAATGAAATGGATAACAGCCGTAATGGAAGGGGGTATGTCCTGTAGGTATAAATCTTTCAATTTCCACCCATATTTCTCATATTTATGTTATTTATTCAGAATGTTATTTCAATAATAACTCTACAAACATAATAAATTCTCATCATTCAATACATCTACTTACAAATAACATCTTTGACATATTAACTACTTTACATTCTAGTTCCTCTTTTAGAACACTACCTTAGATTATCAATATTTTTTTATAACGTCCTAAATTTAATTCTATTATAATTCCAATAAAATATCATAATTTGTTCACAATTAGTAATATTAAATCCAACACCGTCTAATACAATCCCTTAATTCGATGCCTACAAAAGTGATCAACTAAGATATCATCATTAATTATTCCAATAAATATCAAATAAAATCATTCAAAATGATTTAATTAAATAATATATATCCAAATTACCCTTGTTAACATCGTGGTATTTTAAAATAACACTACATTTGATATCATATACAACACACAACATCGAGCTTAAACGAACATTGAAGTATAATTATTTACGTATGACAGTTATAACCTAGTCGTTGAATTGGGTAATATAAATAGTATTAAAAAAATCTGAAATATATATATATTGGAGCTACTCAATAAAAAATCATTTTTTTATTCTGAGGAAATAAGTACAAATGATTATTAAATTAATTTAATGATTTAGAAATAAAATTTCATTAAACATAATTTTAATAATTCTTAGAGTAAATATAACAATAAATTTATTAATAATAAATAAATTTAATTTTATGAAAATTATATAATTTTTTAAATAAACATATAAAATTTATTTTAAGGATAATATTTCATAATTTTCTTAAAATATCAATTTTTTGTAAAAAATAAAAAAAACTGATTTTTATTGAAAACAATATATATGATTCAAAAATTTGGAAAGATCCATTTTTATAAAAATTTATTGTAAATAAAACATAGTTCTACAATATTATTAATATTTTAATTGTGTTCATTGTAAAAAAAATTTATGAATGAATTTTCTATAAAAACTATTTAATAGATAGGAATGAATTCTTTAAGAAAAACACCTCTTTTGTTGTTTTGATTTCAAATTAATAACTACCTCTTATAGAAATAGAATATTAAAAATATTATTATATTTATAGATTTAGGAGTTAATTGTTTTTAATTAGGATCCTCTCATTTTTGGTCATTATGAATGGTGACCACAAAAAATAATTATCACCATGGAAAGGGTAAATCTGGTACTTAAGGTTACAAATAATATGATAAATGCTAGAAAATTAACCTAACATTTTTTAAATTTAATTTTATAATTCTATTTCATCAATAATCATCCAATATTTTTATGTATCGTCTTTTATCCATTTGGATGTGATTTTGATTTTGATTCTGTTTAATTTTATTAAAAGTCAAAAATATCAATCTATTTGTTTTATTATCATTCTGTTTTTACATAGTTTGAACAGTGAGTATATTTATTAATTAATATTTATTTGAATTCAAAATACTTTTTTTTCATCATCATAATTTATTTACAATTTGTAGTGATTAAAAAATTACATTAAATTCTTAAAAAAGACCAATATAGTATAAATTCATTTTATTGAAAAATATTGTGATGGATTTTCAAAATATTAAATATAATTGAATTTGAATGAAATAATTTCTAAAAAATTAATAGATATATATGATTTTTTAGGAAATTTTCAAATTATTAAATTCAAATTTAACATTTTTTCTCGAGGAAATAAAATTCATATAAAATGAATAGTTTCAAAATTGACATTAATAATATTAGATAATTAATAATATTTCATTAAATGATTCATATTCATAATAACATTATATTCCAAAATATTATTGGTATATAGTTTAAAACATCAACCATGATTCATTTATGGAACTTTCCTCAATTTATAGTGTCATTTTTGAACCTTAAATGGTATAATATTTTTATCCTGTAGTAATGGTCAATGTGGTTGACAGAGGGTTTAAAAAATATATAAAGATGAAAATAAAACAAAATACTGTTCAAATTTTATTTTATCAAAATATATCAATAAATATTAAAACTATCCTCTAATTGTTTCCTTTTTTAGTTATTTTTAATTGAAAACTAATTTACATAAATTTAATACTTTTTGAAATTCCATGAATACCCATCCACTCTCTTTTAAAAGTGCACCAACACTCCTCTTTTATTCACACATAAATACCCTTTTGGTTTAGAAAATACTTTTTAAATTCATATATTAAATCCATCAAAACATACAATATTCCTTGTTTTCTTCATAATTTCAATCTTGGAAGACTTTATGTACAATCCTGAAGAGGTATTGTGAAGAAGTGTTATCACACATAACAAAGTATTTTTGTTTTATTTCATTATCTCCACCTAAAAATAATATTAAACCATGTAAAAATAATAAAATATGTATCTCACAAATTATTATATATTGTTGTGTTAACTTAATATCCTGCATATATCTCTTATTCAATAAAATGTGAAACGAAACCACTGTTCAATTGTACAGAGAACTATCACCCTGCGAACCAATGTAATTTTTTTATGTCACTACCTCTCACGGTTGGTTATCAGAATGTGTTTAATGAATATATAAAATATTAAAATATTATTTAATTATTTCAAATTATTATATATTATATTTTTCAATCCGTCATTTCATGGAAAAAGTATAATGTCATTTCTGTGTGCATGTGGACTACAACCTCTATGAAGTGATGTGATTTATTTTTAACCATATAATCACACATATGGTATATATATGATTATTTAATTAAATAAATTTTAATTATGATTATTATATCTATTTAGAGATAAAAAAATTCTTAATTTATTTTCACCAAGATCATTGAAAATAGAAAATGTTCATATTGTGTATTTATGGCCTACTGTCTCTTTTATTATAAAATAGTTATTCTGTAAACCCATAATTATTGAATGGTTTCAAAATAATAATTGAAGTATAAAAATAACCATTTTTCATTATTATTATTCATGAGATAATGGAAAAAATACTACATTTACCATGTCAACCAACCTAATAAATTTTTTATATTTTAATCAAATATCATCAAGACATATGATGAGAACTTAATTGAATAATTAATTACATATAAAATTATAATAAGTAATATAAAAGGAATAATGAAAATAAAAATGGTTCTTGGTCTTGTAAATAATTAACATAAATTTAACATTGTGCGATATAAAGAACATATATGACAAGACGGGCTTTAGGTAATGGATTGTGTTGCAATTTCACTTCACTAAGGAAAGTATTAATGTTATGTATCTAATTTATTTTAAACAATACATATACTACACTAATTTACTTGTTACATCATGGATACTTAATAATTCATGGTATTTTACATTGAAATTATAATTATTTCATCCAAGGGTATTTCACTTGAAAATTATCTAGTGGAAAGTGGTTTCTAAATAGAATTTCCATTTATTGGGTTATACATATACTTAATTTAATTTTTTATGACATGATTACATGTGAAATGAAATATTATTGTTTTTTTGTTTTATTTCAATACATTTATTTGTATTTAATTTTTTTACATATATTCCCTTCATTAATTAATTCTCACTTTGATAATATAATCATTATAATGGATTTCGTCTCAATTTCCCTTCATTGAGGCATATTATAATATTAAACACCAAACATAATTAATATTTTGTATACATTTCCCATTTACATATTATATATTTAATCCATAAATATACAACCTATTTTAGGTTATAATTCATTTCAGAATATTCTATGAGATTTTATTTTAAATTTACTAGGTGTGAGGGATTTCATAACTCTAATTCATTTTATTGTGTTATATTACTTATATATTGTCCATGTCATGCCAAGATCATGTGTGGAATAACCTATTATTATTTATGTATTATTTATACATGATTTATGTCTATTTAAATTTGTTTCACAATATAAATTAATTTTTTTACTTTCCAATCATTGATAAGATCTTCATAAGGGTTCTTCATTTGAATTTTCCTTAATAAATATGTTGTGTTATATATATCTTACTTTATGAGGGGAATACACTTCCACTTTGATATTTTATTTCATGAATAAGTTTATATTAAATGTTTTAAATATTTCAATTGATGTTCTTTCTTTCATGGGAGTTATTATTCAAATGTTACCAAAGGGGAAAGGATTTGTCTTATAATCTCAACACTAATTTATATTATTTATATTAAAATATTCAATTGATTAATTGTTTGATCATTCCATATTAATCCCAATATTTTTTATTATCATTTAGTTATTTCTATATATTAAAATTTTTCTTATCATTGTGCACTTTTTAAGAACACAATATTCCTAAATTATTTTTTACGGAAAAGATACATTGTTTTTCTACTCTTTCATGAAACTTTTTCTTTCAAATCAATCATTTAATTTAAAAATTTAATGAATATTTGATCAATTATAAAATGATTTTTTTGTAAAAATAAAATTTTTTAATTTTTGAAAAATGGTTTAACAATAATCTTACTTTCCTTTTCTGAGCAAGGAACATTTAAATTTTTTTACAAATGATTGAAATGATTATTATTTATATTATACCGCATGAAAATAATTTCCCATTTCCATTATTAGTCAATAAATTGACGTTTTGTTTTTAATTTTTAAATTTAATTTTCAGAAAAAAAATCTATAAAATTTTGTATGTTTTTAGTTTTAAAATATATTTTCAAAATGAAATGGTTATTTTCCTTAATAATTTATTTAATGATATATTAATGGTATTTTTACTCATTTACATTAATATACAATTATTTTAATATACTCTACAATTGATATATAGTAATCATTCAGTCCTTATTCATTTTTTAAATGGTTTATGATCATTTTTATCATTGAAATTATTGAAAATTACCTTCATGGATGATTTTTTTCATTAATATTCTCTTGAAACATTCACTTTGTTTTGATAATTGGACATTATATTTGTCATATATATTCATATTATTTACCATTAATATGTTTCTTTATTAAACCATATATCATTTTTATATGAGGTGTTTTAATTATGAAGTTATTTTATTGATTGGGGAATTATAGACAATCTATATACATTAGTCAGTAAAAATATAAATTGATAAAGCATATTGTTAATTAATTGAATCTATCATTAAATTTATGATAAATTAATTGGACATGAGGTGATGGTTGGGGCATATATTTATATATACCCTCGATTCATCGATAGATCTCATGAGATAAATGAGTAATATTGCATTAAATGTGTTTCTAATGAATATCTTCCCAAAAAATAAATTTTCATGGGATAAAGATTTTAATATTCTGTTATCAGGATGCCTAAATAATTATGTCTAATATTATGATTTTCCTGCATTTAAATTTTATTTATTACTATCAATGAGATTAATTCATTGATATTACTAATGGGTATTTAGTTCTTATGTTATTGATTAAATGAAATGCATTTTTAATTATTTTTGTTTCCATTTTGCATATGTCCTATTTCTTCATCATGTTTTACATAGTAAAAATACCTTACTGATAATTATCTCCAACCCTAAGTTTTTCTTCCATTCCCCAAATATGAATATGAAATCTTCTAATGAGTCCAAATATGCATAATAATTCTTTCACTGCATTTTATATTTATTTTAGTGTAAAATGGGATGAATATATGTATCGGGTTCATCAAGACTACTAAACTATTTTTGTAACACCCTAAGACTATATAATATTTCTAGATAAATTTATTTTTTTCCTTAATTTCATTTTATGAGAAACCATATTAAGCGTACACTACACACTACAATGTGTTGTATTGCATTATAGGCAATGCCTAGTTTTAATGAACAACAATAAATTAATAAATTGTTATTATAATATATAAAATTGTTTATAAATTACCAGTTATGAATACTATTAGACAAATTTTCAGTTTTTATATTCCATATATTTTTAACATTTATCATTAGTAATTTCAAGATATAATATAGGAACAAATTCTATTTCATTGATAAAAGAAGTTTTTTTTATAAAATTTAGTTTTCTCACCTTTTGATGGCATACCTAATTTAAATTAAATATTTTATACTTTTATATATTAAATTTTCTAAAATAAAAATCCTCTTTAGAAGTGGGACATAAAAATTTAGTTTCGTTAAATTTTGGTAATTTTTTAAAAATATTTACATTTTAATGAATAGTGAAAAATACTACATTTTAATTCAAAACTGCATTTTTATCGAAATTATTTGTAGTGTTATATTAACATTTTAAATATTTTTAAAGTATAATTATATAATTTTTTTATATTTTAATATAATTATGATCATTTGAATTATTTTCAAATTAAAATTGGAAATAAATACATGTCAATCTATTGATTATTTTTATTTTTAAAAAACATGTTTTCTCGTTTTGAAATTGAAATTTAATTTTCATTTTATTATTGTAACTTATATATTTTCAATTCAGAAAATTTTATTCCATATTTGTAATCGTTATGTAAGAATTATTTAATTATTTACCTTTTATTTTTGGACTTTATGAATAGTAAATTTAGTAATTATTTGAACTTACCACAGTTAAAAGGTAAATCATGTAAAAATGGTAAAATAGTATTATAATAAAAAATTACTACCCTAATAGGTGAGATAATCATATTTTAGTAGTTATAGATGACCTATAAAGACTTGGGATACAAATTCTTCCTTTGGAAGCCACTTTGGTGTCATTGTGACACTTATAACTTTAAATTTAAAGTAAACACAAATATGTTATAAACATGTATCTTCTTATTAAAACAATTTTTATATGGGTTTATATAAATGTTCTCATGAACTAAAAATATTCATTATAAAGATTCAAATATTAAAGACATACTTTTTACTTATTTATAATTTTGAAGAATAAAATAATCAAATTTATTTATGAAATAGTGATGATGAAATAACATATTTTTTAATGAAAGATTAAATAAATGATATTATAAATGTTGAAATAAATATTTTTTGAAATATTTTTTTCCCTTAATTTTTTGGATTACTAAGACATGTTAGGATCAAATTAATGTATTATTTTCTAAATAATCATATTTTTATGAATTTTTAAAAAAAATCTAGTATGAATAGTTTTAAAATTGAAATAAGTCCAAACTACAAATATAAAATAGTTTATTAAATGATACAAAATTAATAAAATATAATATTCAACTAAATTGTTAGTATTAATCATAATATTTCATAAATTACACTTTTGTTAGTCGTTTGACATGTTATGGTAATTATATTAACATGCAAAGTATAAATAAAAAAATATCATGGTAAGATTGAAAAGGATAAATATGGATTAAACCAAAAAGATAAGGACTAAAAAATATTCAAAAAATATATAATTTTAATTGTATGATGTTTATTCCACCCAAAAAACATATTATATTCAAAATAATTTATTTTGTGACCATTTGGAATTGGAAATTATTTTATATTAATTCAATATTTTTTTAGTTTCCTAAAGTGCCCCTAACCTCTCTTATAAAACGCCACTTCTCATTCTCTTTAATTAACACATACAAAGCCATTTGGCTTAGCCAAACCCTACCCAAATCTGATCCAAAATTCCATAAATTCATCATAGAGTTCAATATTTGGTCAGAAAGCCAACCTATGGAGTCATTTTGTGCAAATCAAAAGGAGATATCCGAAAAGAGGTAATTATTTTATCACGTATTTCAAAGTTCTCTTCTTATTATACATCTTATTTCTATGTTGTTTACATATATAAATACTAAATAAAGTATCATACATATACTGAGAATTTATTATAGTCATTTAATAACCATATTATTCCTTTTATCCATCACACGAACAACGATATCACCTTTATGTGCACGCACGACTTACCATCTCCACGTCGTGGTGTAATTGGTTACTCAACAGTACATTATTAATATGGGTATAATGATGAGTAAGAGGATTTAAATAATAAATATAACATTATAATTATTTTATATAATTAATATACCATCCAAATCCATATCATTTAACTATCATGTGAATGATATTGTCACTTGTGTACATACGGCCTACCGTCTCCATGATGCGGTGAGATTCATTCTCCATGTTAAATAGGAAGGAATGATTGTAAAATTCATTTTATGAGTAAAAATTAGAATTATGAACTTATTATCATTCTTTATATGACTAAAATACGTCCTATTCATAAAAACATGACTTACATAATAGAACAAGATGGGGAAAATGAAGCAGTTTACACCCGAAAAAAATGGTAATACTGAAATATTACTAAGAAAATGATAAAAGTTGGCCATATAAGATATCATAAAAAGGGATATGGTCTAATTATAATTTAATAACCTGATTTAGCCATTATATAAGAGGTTAACTCACTCAATACTAGAGGAACGTATAAGGTATGGGTTAATTTTTCAATCTCATTTTTATCTGATATAATTTATACGTAAGTATCTACTGGGATATCATTATCATTGATATCCATGTTTCATAAAATGTATTTAAAAAATTTATAGAATGTTTTTTGAAGTCATTTTTACCCATGATTGAATTTTATGAAAACATTTGTATGGAATCTTTCTGTTGTTTTCCAAATGAGGTACTTTCTGACCTTTTTGACAAACTAAGGGTAGAATAGTTTTCTTACTTATATAGTGCATGTCACTATTTTATGCCATTATAACACTATAACATTTTGGAGCTTCCCATAAAATCTTAATTGGTTATTTTAAAAAATTACCTTTTCTATTATATTTTACTTACTTGTAAATTATTTTAATGTAAAAAAGGGATATCTCTCACTAATATTTTTAATGATTTAATTAGATCACTTTCATCTATGTCAAAGTTATTTGAGAGATTTTATACTTCATTAAGGCTGATTTATAATGATTAAATATTCCATATTATATTGAAGTTTTTATGATATGTTTGACTGTGGTTGTTATATTTTTATACAATTCATAGTTTATGGTTAAAGTATTAACATTTCATATGCTAGTTTTAATATGAATGTTTATGTTATGTTTCACCCATCTTCTATGAGGAATTTATTGGACTTAGTAAGTGATGGGTAGAGACCACTATATCCCTTGTTACATTATTAGGTCTCGTGAGACAAACTACTAAATAATAAGAAGTCCTTCATAGTTTAGTAATGGTCTTGGAACAACTCGTTGATGGTATGATTATGAAATCCACTATTATGAATTTACTAATTATGAGATTAGTTATTGATATTTCAGGTGATTATTAGACTAATATAATATCCCTGTTAATTTTTACATATAATTATTTGAATTATTCATTCCATATTATAATGAATATTTTGTTTAAAAAATTGTGTTTATTTTTCATACATTTCCCAAAATGTTTATGCGTATTTATGATAGTTCTAATATAATGTTTATCCTTACAGAGCATCCAATCTCACCCCATTCTTATGATTCAATTTTCCCCGAGATTTGATGTAGTAATTTATGAATGACCCTTAGGGATAGTACAATGGATATGTGTCTGTTAAAATTAGATACTATGTAGTTTTTCATTTCATGTTGTAATATAAATCTTATGTTTGTATCTATTTTTTTCAAGGCCACTAAACCGATCGGCCCATAGGTATTTTATTTTATTATTATAATTCCAATGTAATAAAATTATGCACTGGATTTTGGAAAGTTGGTTAGGGGCATTACAATTTCTATCAAAGGAAGTTTAGTAAAATCCTTGTAAATTATATTTAGGTAAAAAAATCCTTTGGGAACATTACCCTAAGATAGACTTTGACGATAATTATAGAGGAACATCCTAAAGTCTTTGATAGTGTAGATATTATGAGGGTATTCTTTCAAAAAAAACATTCCTCGTGAACAATGATCTAATATGGAAAGGAAATTTCTAAGTCAGATGAAAATAGAGGACGATTATTTTGTAATGTATGAGGCTAACATCACAAGTTTATCAAGGAATGTTACAAACTACAAACATAACCCAGGAAGTATTATTAATTTATTCATTATTGGGTTAAAACCATTCGTCTGATGGGCATTGATCTCACAATATTTCACACCATACTAAAATATTGTCTCATGTGTTATCAAGATGTAAAAGAAATTATCAATGTCCTCAGACTTTAATGTGAATATATATAAAAAGAGAATATAATAGAAACAGATAGATAATGGGGAAAGAGGGAAGATGGATTTTACCATGTGTGATAATTGTGGAAGAAACATCCTAGTAATTGTCTGAATGGAATTGTATTTTGTTACAAGTGTGGAGAGAAAGGTCACCAGGCTTGTGATTGTAAGGGAAACAAAGAATCTACAGATGTGAAATGTTATAATTGTAATGAGATGTGAAATTTTGAAAATGATTTTCCAAATCATCAAGGAAATATAGATTAGAAGAAGAAATTGGGTCAAGTTTAAGCTTATGCTGTTACAACGGTCAATGTGGAATAATTAATGTTTTTGTCTTCCAGAATTATGTTTTTATATTATGGTTAAAAGAATAATGTCATATATAAGGATTGTAATATATTAAATATTCTTCAAGTATTTGGAATCATAAATTATTTGACTATGGTTTGGAGGTTATAATTATATTTTTCAGTAAGATCTACATTACGTTGTTTGGGGAATCTAATGTTACTTTTGGTTTTCCAAATTTAGAGACCTTTTCAGACTGTTAATTTGGTCATATATTTATTAGAAATGTCTTATGGTCGGAATGGAGTAAGTTGATTGTTGGATTTTATTATTTCTGTATAATACATTTCTTTAATGTTGAACATACAATGGTCTTTTTTGGAATGTTATAATAATATATTTTTAAAAAAAGGACAACCAGTAGGTCAGACGATAACCCTTCGTTCCCGACATGGCTGCAAGACATGAACCTGAAACCAAAGGGAAAGAAGGGTCCATCGCCTACCACTAGCGTACATGATGTCTTTACTAGTATAAAATAGTTCTAATTTATTTAAATAGTACAATAAGTTATTGTATAAGATCTTTTTTTCATCACGATATTATTAATATAAGTCAAATTTTAATATGTTTTGTAGAGAAATGTGAGTTTTTTGCAGAGGTTGATTAAAAGAGAAAACTATACTTATTTAGTAAGTATGTTTCATTATGTTTTTAATATATGATGTAAAGGAATTATTAAAATCTAGGGAATAGATCATAAAAAATAAAAAAAAGCTGTTTACTAGTAAATTATTTTCTAATGAATCAAATGGTCCCTTAAATCATCACTGAATTTTTGCATTACGATTATTAACTTTTCCCTCATCATGTCCTCGATTACTTTCCATCAGAACTTGATGGTTAGATTTTTCTTTCATTTCCATGTTTTCCTACATGGTGCCCCAATATTTGTTATCTTAGGTGACTTTCATACTTTACATTCATTATTTTGAAATGGAGGACTAATTAATCCATTTTCTGATGTTGGATATCAAAAATTATATTTTGAAATGTAAAACCCCTAGTTTTTAATCCCGAGTTTAAATTATGAGGACACAATTTATTAAAAAAGGGGAAAATGTAACACCCCAAAACTTTATAATATTACTAAATAAAATTATTTTTGTTTCTTTATTTCTCTTTATGTAACATCATGTTATTCTTATGCTACTCACTACAATAACTTGACTTGCGTTACACGCAAGGTCCAGTTTAAATGAAAAATAATATAGAAATAAAATATTATTTTTAAATTTAAAATAGCTGTTAAATTATAATTTATGAATATTATTAATGAAATTTTGATATTTTATATTCTATATAATTTGAATATTCATTTTACATAATTTCTAAATATGATTTAGGAACAAATTCAATTTTTTATAAAGTATTTTTCAGAAAATGTTGTTTTGCTGCCTTTTGATGGGGAACCCAATTTAAATAAAATATTTGAAATTATAATATATTAAATCAGATAAAATAATTTTCCTATATAGAATTTGGATGTAAAAATTTAATTGAGAAAAATTTTGGTAATTTTCTGAAAAGTTTCCCATTTTAATGAATGGTGAAAAATACTGCATTTTATTTCAAAAATGCCTTTTCGTCTAAATTATTTATATTGTCATATTATTATATTAATTGATTTTAATGTATAAATAAATTTATTTTTTATCATTATATATAATTCAGGTCCTTTTAATTATTTTCACATCAAAATTTCATATAAACCCATGTAAATCTTTTGAATATTTTTACTTATAAAGAACTCGTTTTCTCATTTTGTCAATGGGAATTAATTTTAAATTAATTAATGAAATTTAATGTGTTAAATTTGGAATAGGGGACTCAATATTTCAAATTAAAATGATCAAATAATTAAAATATCTCATTTTTATTTTTGGACTTTTTGAATAGTAAAATTTATAATTATATTTATTTACCACCTTTATAGGGTAAATTAGGTAATAAAGGAAAAATATATATAATAATAATATAAAGATTTATAAATCCCATCCTGATCCTATTGGATGAGTTATAGAAAATTATTAAATCCCATGGGATGCAAATTTGTCCATTGGAGCCCCTTGGGTGTGATTATGACACTTATAACATTTAATTTAACATAAAGGAAAATATGTTTTAAACATGTATCTCCTCAATAAAATTTTTTTTATATGGGGTAATTTAAGTGAAATATTTGAATATAAATATTAATTAGAAATATAAAATTTTTAACTACATCATGGTTATTTATTTAAATTTTTTGGGAATTAAATAATCAAATTTATTTATGACACAATGAGGATAAAATAATAGATTCTTTAATGAGTTAATAAAATAAATGAGATTATAAATGTAAAAATAAATATTTTTTGAATTATTTGATTCCGTACACAAAATTTATGGATGACTATGACATTTTAGGATCATGTTAATGTATTGTTTTTGAAGGTATAATGATTTTATGAATTATTCAAAATGTCAAGTATGAATAGTGTCACAATTAACATAATTCATAACATAAGATATAAAACAATTTATTAAATGTAATAAATGTCCTCAAAATATAATATTTGATCACATGGTTAGGATAAGTCCCAATATGTCATAAATGGAACTCTTTTAAGTCGTTTGAGAAGGTATGTTAAATACATTCACACACAAAGTATAAATAAAAAAATCATGGTATGATTAAAAAGGATAAAATTACGGTTAAACCAAAAAGATAAGTATTAAACAATATAAAAAACCTATCTACTTTTATTTTGATTAAGGGTATTAGATACAAAATCATATAATCTTTAAAATAATTGATTTTGGGACCATTTGGGTCTGAAATTTAATTAATATTGATATAATATCTTGAGAGTTTCCAAAAGTGTCTCACACCTCCCTTATAAAAGGGAAGTTCTCTTTATCTTTAATTCAAACCTCCAAATCCCATTGGTTAGGTCTACCAGTGCCCAGTTCTACTTATAAATTCCCTTAATTGATCCTATAGGCCAACATTTTTTCATAAATTCAACCAAAGGATTCCTTTTGTGAAAATCAAAAGGAGAAACCCGAAAAAGAGGTACTATAAGTATATATTTGGTCATCATTATCACTTATATCTATGTTTCATAAAATTTGATTCAAAATATTATCAACAATTCTTTAAAATAATTTTTATCAATGTGTGACTTGTTTAAATTTTTTTCAATGAAATCTTTCTGTCGTTTTACAAACGAGGTATTATATGACCATTTCAAAAAATTGAGGAAAGAATGTTTTTTTATATTATATGGTGCATGTGGATATTTTCCTCTGTTATGAAACTATAATATTTTGAGGCTTCTGGTATAATATATAAAGTTTATTATCAAAATATATGTTTTCTTTTATATTTACTCATCTTTTTAATGATTTTAAAGTAAAAAAGTCATATCTCTCTCTAAAAGTTTTACAAATTTTAGATTTATTATGATAAAATCTTCATTAATTTATTGAAGTTTTTAGGATATGTTTTTATGTGAATTTTCTTTTTTATACCATTCATATTTTAGGGTTAAAGTATTGACATTTCGTATTCTAGTTTTAATACAAATTTGTATGTTATGTTTCATCCTTTCCATATGAGGAATGAATTGGCCTTAGTAACTGATTGGTGGGGCCCGTTATTGCCCCTAGATGAATTGGTAGGTATAATGAGAAAATATATTGTCTTTACATATGTCATTGACTATATGGTAATAGTCTTGGAATGTGGCCTTGACGGTATGATTATGATCTCCAACATAATTCATTTCCTCATTATGAGATTAGTTATTAAAATTTCCTACGATTATTCGATGAGTAGAATATCAATGTTAAATATTAAATGGAATTATTTTATTTATTCTAGGTATATTGTGTTTTATATTATGTTTAAAAGTCTTGTGATTAAGTATTATATCTTTCCATAAAATGTTATTCAAATTTTTAATAGCTTATGCTATAATGTTTATCTTTGCTGAGCATCTAAGCTCACCCATTTTATATGTTTCAGATTACTATTGGATGTGAAGAAGTATATTATGAATGAAATTATGTGATAGTCTTAGGGATATATATGTTTTAAAAGGAGAAACTATGTGGCGTTTCATTTCTTGAAGTAATGAAAAACATATGTTTGTATCTAGTTTTTCTAATTCTATTAAACTACTCGGTCCTTCAGAATTTGATTTTCTTGTGATCATTCCAATGTAATAAAATAATGCATTGAATCTGGGAATGTGGGGTTGGGGAGTTACAATTATATCCTTTATGATGTGATTTCTTGAATCCTATTATAGTTTAATAATTAATACACCATCTCTATGTCCCTTGAGTTGGGGTTGTTACACTCTCACGTATATTATATGTGATCTAAAAACTAAAATATAAATGGATCATGCATAATAATGAATAATATATCATTTTGTTGGGGAATTTTTTTTATAATAATTTTGATAATTTCCCCACATTAGAAATTTATATTATTTAACATAAATATATGTTTTGAGCATGTAATTGAAAATTTCGATTGAATTGGGTTTTACATATCCAAAATCCCCTAAGTAATTTTTTCATAACATTTTCACTCATTGAGATATTTATATGAAGCTTTAATCTCAGATTATTGAACACTATATCTAAAATTTTAATTGAGGCCATAAAATATGGATCACAACTTTTGAGGGCATAAAATGGAAATTAATGTAAAAATGGACTTGATTCGACAGATAGGACCATAGTTCCTTATTTTCATTATATCATTTTTCCCATCCATGGAATAGGGTGAAATTTTTTCAAATGTTGGAGGATTCAATTATTTATATTTCATAAAACAAGAGTAAAGGCTATTTCTCATGCGTACTCAATTAAAAAGGAATCTCAATAAATATGCAATTGTGGAGACATAGTTTCACTTTTTCCATCTTAACATTTAAACCCCAAAACATCACAACTTCTATATAAATGATATTTTCACTCTTTATGAGAAATTTTAGAAGCACTGGGATGGTTTATCTAAAAGTTTGGTTATAGAAAACATATTTATGCACATGGATGAAGTATAGATTTTAGAAAATAACTCTTTCAATAAGGCTCTCCACATAAACTTATATATTACATTTTCATGATTTTATAATTGAAATTTCAATTTTTATTCAATATATATTTTCTGTTATTATATTTTTTACCTATTTATTATAAAATATAAGAGAAAATACAAGTATGGGTATCTAACTTTCAATAATTTTATTATTAAAATCATATCCACTATGAAATCTATACCCATGTAAGTGTATATTTTATTCATAGATGATCTTTTCCATACTCCTATCATTTATTTGTTTTGAATCCATGAGAAAATGATACATCATAAATTTTTATGAAATATTTGCGTTTAAATTTATAATAAAATGAACCATTTTCATATTGATTGCATGGTCTGACTAATGTGAATCATAAGACAAAAACATAAATAGAAATATATATTCCTTTGGGGATAGAATTATGGTGTTCGTGGAAAAACCTCAAACTCAAATAAATTTCATTTTCTAGGAGAATACATTTCTTTAATTTGATATTGACTATTATTTGGCATTAATAACACAATCAATTTAGGGTTTTATAATTGGTTGTCTCAAGAATATCATATGGTTCAATTCATCCAATATTTTTGGTCTTATTTATTTATATAGTGTTTTAGGCTTTAGAATATTATATGATATCAATTAAGTGGATTTTAATCAGATGTTATAATGGTGCATTAATAGTGAATGGGTAGATTATAATGATTATGTCATAAAATATTGGTATTTTTTATGGAATTGTGTCCTTTGTTACTTTTTAAATTATGTTTATTGTTCTAAAATCTCTGAAAAAAATACCACCAAACCTTAACTATTTCCATTTTCTTATTTATTTTCTTTTTTTAATCATATATTGTTTTTTAATTCACTTCCTCTATAAGAGAATGACCTGGGTCTTCCGCTGTGCCTCCATCTATAATATTATAAATATTTTGAGTTTATGTGCGAGAACCCACATCAACTTGGAATCATTTTTGATGAGTAAAGTGTTTTATTCATACTATATTTTGTAATTTCTATCTCTAAAGTACTTATTTTGTTTCATTTTTTCTTCTCACACTTATTTTCTCTTTGCCTTTACTCACTTCATCTTTCTCAGAACATTAATTGGAACCATGATTGATAATATTTTGGTCCATTAATTTAATTTAATTTTCTCTCTATAGATTATGTCATGAAAAAATCATGATTTTCATTTTGAACTTGTCCATGAGACTAAACTTATCTTAAAGTATAAAAATAGAAAATATCAAATTTTATTTATTGTACAAATTAAATTGTTTTTCTTTCCCTATCATTATAAAAGTAGTGGTCTTGATATCTTATCAAAAATGAAAATTTATTTTCAAAATATGGATGCAACCAATTTTTTTAAAGAACCATTTGATAGTTAGCATAACCTGATGTTATTCATCAACAAACATAAAATCCATATCCATCTATAAAATCAAACGTTTAGGAAAAATATTGGTTTAATCCCCTTCTCCATAAATTTATTGTCCTCTATGGTGATGTTCAAAAACACATAAAATAATTGATTTGTGTTTCCCTAACCTATAAATAAAGAAATGTATCTAAATAATTTATAAAATTAAGTTCATTCCCATTATCACTTGATGATTTAGTCAAATATTTTATTTATTACCTATAACCTAATGATTTTATATCTTGGAATGATTTGAAAATTCTTTTCTTATAGAGATTTTTTCCAACATCACGTGCCATATTAATTATAAATCAGATATCTAGAATCCTGAAATCATAAGTAAATTCAATTTATGAGTACTAGGATAAGTTCAAGATGTTATGTATAATCTCCACATATAACTAAATAAATGATAAACTTATCATATAAAAATTCTTTTAATGTGTCACTCCAATGGATAAGATCATGGTCGATGTTATGGTATAATGGGAATTGGTCAACAAAACACTAAAGGAATTTTGGATAATTTATTTCCAAGATAGAAGAAAACTAAAAAAAAATTTATGACTAGGGTACAATGACTATAATTGAAGTACATTATGAAAGTAACTCTTCTCTTGAAAAAAAATTAAATAGATACTAAGAAGGATGAATCTACCAATATAGTAAGACATAAATGTTTGGATCAAAAATATTTTCAACCCTCTATACTGATTCATTGAGGAATATTTACTACATCAGACCATCAAACAAGTTTTTTCCATAAGT
The DNA here is from genome assembly GCA_963277665.1 of Viscum album. NCBI lineage: Eukaryota > Viridiplantae > Streptophyta > Magnoliopsida > Santalales > Viscaceae > Viscum > Viscum album. The sequence continues at coordinate 478,423,514 of OY728128.1, forward strand.
ATCAGATGTAGAGGATTATGTAGCAGTATTCATAGGGAGAACATTTAAATAAAAACATAAGGCACTAGAAAAAAATATTTCTTGTCACCGGTCAAGTTCTCCCTTACATGTCTGAGTAGTGCAGTTATGATATCTTAGGTGAACCTCCCTATATCCCGAAGTTTTATAAATTGTAGCTAGGGTATATGGTACATAGTGGGGATAATATACCATCTATTATAGAGTTGAAATAATAAATGAAATAATATAAATATTCATCAAGAAACCAAGATAAATAATGGGGAAACAAGACTATCCAAATAATAATAGGTACCATGTAATTATAGGTTGAATGTAACTAATTATTATGATAAAATTCATAAAATTAAAATACTAAACATAATTGATAATATAATCCAAATCCTTGGTAATGGACTCTATTTTGGTTATGTATCCATGATCTAACCCATCCATCAAGAAATAATGAGAAACAAGGTCCCATTCATTTCTCCAATCTGGTATCGACAAAGTCTTCTCGAATGTAAAATGCCTCCAGAACAAGGTGTGAGTCTGACTCATTAGGATGATACCCACTTTGTATAAACAATCCAATATGAATATATATTACATTAAATATTATGATAAATAGAGTTATTAATTCCTAAATTCATATAAAATATAAAAATAAACCTTCCAATCCAAGATCCCTAAGTTGAAACCTGTTGTCAGCAAATTCATATTTGACACAAAGTTGGATAACTTTATCTTGTGGTGGATCCTCTTATATAATAGTCATCACCCAAATTATTATTTTTTTGTCCTACCAATAATGAATCTCCCTATAATGTCTTGAGAAACAAAACCATAATGGTATCTAAGTGATTTACATATACTATATATGGTTACATCTTCCTTGGGTGCAATACCAAGATAAAGGGAAAATAACTATAGTAGGATCCCTAAACATTACCCTTGATGGGGTCACATAAATGTTTACATTTCATACTTCTATACTAGGGAAAATAACCATATATAGAACCATGTGAATTACCCACTATTTAGTCATGTACGTGTTCCCATTGTGTAATATTATGCCAAGGGGAAAGTTAGAAAACTATTATTTATGTTACATTTCTATCCTAGAGATGAATAGTTTTTCCTGTGTCACAAAACAATAATAGGAAAAATTAACAATATTGGAATCCATTTTAACTACCAATGCCATTGTGTCTTACATATATCCATGGTGCAATTCCATTCCAGGGAAAATTAACCAATAAATTGGTTGATTCATTAGACTAGGATGAATCACTCATGGATAGCATCAACTAAAAAAATAAAACATAGTAAATAAAATTCATATCATATTAACTTGGTAGATTTTCCTACATATTAAGAATCTATGCTGGTATTCATCAATCAGGTCACACATTTTATCATAATCTAAATTGTCAAATTCCAATCATAACCATTTAAAAATCCATTTATTTAGCATTTATGTATTATCCAACCTATGAAGATTCATTGATGTCACATCATGAAAAAATTCCTCATATCACAATTCATATATTCAACAATTTCAAAGCATTTATTAAATTATAAATAATTCCCATTTTAGAAAAATGGATCTAGATTAATCTAATAATGTTTTAATCTCGGATCAATTGCAGGCTCACAACATAGATGGTGGAAAATTTTGGACTCAATTCCACTTGAATCAACACGGTCCATGGGAAGTATATGCATGAGAGATTTATCAAAATAGTGGGTTACTGATTTAGTTTGGTAGTTCACATTGTGTGATGATGTGATTCCAATTATTTCACATGCTATAGGAAATTAAATTGATAATGTGATGTTGATCTAGACCACCCACCTAAAAAATATAGTTGAAACAAAAATTCATCGATGTCCAAGGTATAGTCAGGTTTCTCCTTCCTTACCTTCAATGAATACCACGAGTTTTCTAACTTATGGGTCTGGAACACCAATATATAATGGGGTCTTACTACTAGTTCAAATAAAACTTCTATATATCACCGATGGAAGGAATTCATTTCGATATAAGGGGTGTGAAATCTGAGAAATAAAGTGTACATGAAAATATAAAATTATTTTTGGGAATAACAAATTCACGATGTGAGTAGGGAATTCACATTTTCAGTTCTGATGTTATACAATTATACTGATAAATATTTTACAATAGGTTAAAACATAGAAAAAACTATTTCACATTTTGAATTTCTTTCATGTCATGATTTTTGGATTCATGGGCTACATAGAAAAAATCTTTCTACGAATAATGTTTATGGTATCTCCCCCAAAATATTAGTGTATTATAATCGGTTTCATGGGGTATTTTAAGATTAATTCACATAATGAGTTTACCATTCATAATTTGAAAATATATTGTAGCTTGACACCCTTATCGGCATCTTTTCAAAATATAACCCATCTAGCTCAATGATATTATTTCCAAGTTTTAAAAAACAGAAAATCAATATTAAAGAAGTTTAAATAGAAATATAAAGTGGGAAATAACTAGAAATTATGAGATATTACCACCTCCAAACTGTATTATAGCTCACCTCCAATGTGTAATCTATAGAATGATTATGGGGTATCAATGAATAGGCATGAACATTATATTCTCATAACAGACTCCCCCTCCCATGTCTCCAATTGCACATTCCCATGATACCAATGAAATTGTCCTACTCGCATTATCTTTCCTGTGATATTCTTCTCACTATGGTCCATGACACAGATGAGATATCCCTCAATGGAGGCATTAAAAACCATATTAACATCATCAATGTCTATCATGTGATAAGGGTCAGGATGATATCTCAAATGCCATGACATGTGAAAAAATTCATGCATGGATTTGTTGAATAGTGAAAGGGTTAAACAGTATGTTACTAGACGCACACTCTACACTATATCTAATAGTCCAAAAAATCTAGATTCTATTTTTAAATTATTTTTTTCCAAGAATTTCCCCATCCTATGAGAAACCTATTAAAATAAATGATAACCAACCTGAAACTCTAGAGGACTCCTCTAATGGTCAAAATATGATTTTTTATGGCTCTGCACAGTTACCCACATCATTTAGATAAAGTGTAACTAATGAAATGTCGCATTGGTCCAATGGGAACTGAATCACCTTCCTATAACAAGTAAATATGAAAGTGGAATTTCCTTTTATATAAGGTCTCAAATAGATCCATTTTGATCAATTCCTACAATATTTTACTATATTAAAAATCCACATGTTCTAGTTTCTACTTCCAAGAACCATTGAAATAAAAAACACAAAAAACATAACATAACTTCTAGAATATGAATCATCCATTCATATTTTCTATCAAGGTAACACCCCAATATTTTAAAATAAAATAATATTCAATATCATATACTACATGAAACACTAAGCCTGAATGACCCTTAAACATATTACCATTATAACCAAGCCACCATATTAGTGGGTATGAATAGTATTAATAAAAATAGGAAATATATATATATATATATATATATATTTCATAATAAATATAATTTTTTTGATAAATGGTCAATAAACAATCCCTCGTGTTTTAATTAATATATTTTATTCAACAGAATATATATTTCCTCTAAAAATAAATTTTATTTGTTTTGAGAGAAATTATTAGAATTAAATTATTTATATTTTATAAATTTTACTTTATGAAAAATATTTTTTATATCCTAATACCAAAATTTACATCGGGTTTAATTAATGGATTTTTCTGAAATATTTGATTTTTCAATGAATAGTGAAAACTATCAAATTTTTAAACACATTCATTTTTCATTAAATTAAGCTATTTGAAAACTAAATTGTATCTTGGATTTGATATTAAATTCACATATGAATCAGTTTTCATAAAATAATATTATTAATTTCAATTTATTCATTAGTATTAATTATTTAGGAAGAACGTTTTTTTAATGCTTTAAAACTCGATTCTCTACAAACTTTTTTAAGTGCATTAAGTATTTCTATTACAATAAATTTAAATAAATCAATTTAAGTAAATATTTAAATTAAATTTCTAAATTATATATCGGGTTGTAAAAATTTATATTCATTTAATAATTATTTCTAGTCATTGAGTTTATATGAAAACCTTTATTACTTGAATCTTCGTTTCTTCAAACCACATTTTTTCGACATGTTTTTGGGGTTTTACATTAAATAATATTATAAAACATATATGAAATAAAATGGTTAAAATAAATTCAATAATTTTCATTAGAATAATAAATATTATATTACAAGGTGAAATTAATTATTTATCATAATGAGTTATAAAAATAGTAAAACATTTCTACCATAATTAATGTTAAAACTAGCAAGTTGAGAGGTTGAACTAAATATGTAAAAGGAGTAACATGTTTGTAAACATTTTATTTTAGAATTTTGGGGGTATTTCTTGACCACATAACCCCTAAAAACTTTTATTTATCAATTTATGTGGCACTGTGGTTGAGAGTGACTTGACATTGTTGAATAGGTTGGAGTTTTTACAAAAATGACAATACTCTTCAATTAAAAAATGAAACCACTACCCCCACATAATCACATATATATGTAAATTTTCAAAAAAAACCATCAAAAATATCTACCACAACCATAGATATATTAAAGGCATTATTTTCTTCCCAAATTACCAACAATATGATCTTTAATAAGTGATTCGAAGGAACTTCTTCTAAGAGAAGGTAATCGTCTTCACAGAGATCCTTCTGTTTACAAATTATTTTTCCGCATTCAATTTTTTATAAACAATTTAATATATAATAAAAAATATCCTATATAATAATATTGTTATTATTTTGTTGTTATTTTATTCGTATATCTTCTCTTCCATCAAATAAAAATAGAAACCTTCATTCGTGTGTATGGTGGACTACCACCTCATAAAATGATGTAATTTGTTTTCCAGAATTTCATATCATGTATATTCATGAAAATAGATTTAATTTCTATATATTATATTAATTAAATGTTAATAATTGATGAAAATTATAATAAAACATATCTTTTTTACCTTACAATCTATTGAAAAATTATAACATTTTATATTTGTATGGTGGAAAACCACCTCGCAAAGCAATGTGAATCAGTTTTTATTGACTCGTCACATGGATAGTACATATAGTTGTATTTAAAGTAATAATATTATATTTATGATGTAATTACAATTCATAAAAGAGAAAATAAAATTTACATTATTTTCCTTATGATTATTAAAAATGGAAAATGTTACTCATGCATACATACGGCCTACTATCTCCATGATTATAACATAATTATTTTTTCAAAACCATATTTCATGGATGGTTTTTAAATAATTATTCATGTATAATCATTATAATTATTTCATTATTTTTATTCTATTTTTAGTGTATTGATGACCTGTTCTTTCATGGTCAACACATTGATGTTTTTCTCAAATTTTGAGATGAGTTTCTTCAAAATAACAGATGTGGCCATAACTGAATAAGTAGTTAAATATTTCATTAAATAAATCGAGTAAATGGATTAAGTAAAAGATATTAAACCAATAAAATTTTGTTAAAACAAATAATGAATATAATATTATTTAATAGTAGATAAAGGACATGCATGATATGTTTCAACTCAGGGAAATGGTTTCATCTCAAAACATCCTTATTCCAGACTCATGTTCCTGTATATGCCCAATATCTTTTAAATGGTGTATATAATTCCTATATACATATAGACGAATTAAGACATAATAAATCATGATATTTGGGTAACATCCCAGGTAAATAAAGGATACGATTATTTCATATTTATTAATATTTGTAAATTATTTATTAATTTTACATTAAAGGGTATGCTATGTTCGATGGCATACCCGATACACAACAACGAGTTTCTTTGAAATCTTACGCTGCACATAATGTAGAGTTGTACTGAAAAATAATATAATAATATTATTATTTTAAATGGTTGTTAATGCCTAGCTATTGTAATGGCATGACTGAATATAACTAACTACAAAATGAATATATATGTTGGTTAAATATTTTTACATTTATCCAATAAATTTTAGAGTCCTAAAATTAGAAATAATCCAATTTTAATCATAAATATAGTAATATTATTTAAAAGGTCGATTTCCCTATTTTTGATAGAGAACCCTCTTTAAATATAGTTTTAGTCACTTTTATATGTTTTATTTGACAAAATAAAATTTTTCTTTAGAATCTCGACAACAAAATTTACAATGGGTAAATTTTTGGTATTTTCTGAAAAAAATCAATTTTTAATGAATAGTGAAAAATACTGTATTTTAATTCATATATGAATTTTAATCTCATTTATTTATATATTTTTATTATATTTTTATTTTCTATAAAGTTTAATTAGATTATATATTTACCATTTAATCTAATGTTGCCATTGGAAGAAATTTCACTTTGAAATTGGGCATAAACAAGTGTCAATCTTTTGATAGTTATTATTTCTTAAAAATACACATTTTGTTTTGACAATGGGAATTGATTTTAAATAAATTAATCCAAATTATATGTTTTGAATTTTGTAAAATTTATATCATTTTTCAATTCAGAATATCAAATATAGCTATAGCTAATTTGTTTTTATTTTTCTGAAAAACATCAATTTTGATGAATAGTGAAACCACTAGGTAGTGGTTAAAAATCTGACATTTTCATTTAAATGTAATTTTACCACTTCTATGAATTGAATTTAAAAAATCCAATATACATGGTTGTTATTAGTCAGTAAAATGTGGTTCAATAAGATTAAAATAATTTTTAGTGAATAGTACCGTTTCACTTTTATTTTCCGGGATTAAAGGTAAATAGGGAAATTCAAGGTAAAAAAGAATATTATAATAATACAAAATTACCTTACATCTTGTTCTAACATTATTTGATGAGTTATGTCCGACCTTGGGAATCCTTCGGTATATTTGGGGATCTCATAGAGCCAGTTAAGAGTGATAATGACAGTTTATTTTAATTGACTTAAAGTAAAGACAAAAATGACATAAACAATTATCTTTTCATAAATAAGTCTTTATATGGGGTTATATAAGTTATCTTTTTCAAATATAAATATTATTTTAAAATTTATAATGATTTCCCACATCAAGTTATTTTGTTAATAATTTTTGGACATCAAATAAATAAACCCATTTATGACACAATATTGATTCAGTGTTTACCTCATTAATAAATGATTTAAATAAATTAGATTATTAATATTTAAACAAAACAAAACATGTCCATTTCATAATAGATGATTTTATTTCGCCCACGGATCATCTTAGCTTAAACATTAATGAGTTTTGGATCTTTAGAAACCGAAAATCATTTTATAATAAAATAATATTTACACACTTTTCTAAAGAGCCCCTTATCCCCCTTATAAAAGGACACCACTTCTAATTCATTCCTCACACCTCTAAATCCCATTAGCTCATCTAACCCCTACCCAAATAAGCTCTCAATATCCCTCTTTTACACATATAGGCATTACCTTAAGCACAAAGAACTTTAAGTAAACATTTTGGTTGAAACCATAGGGAGATACCCAATTTAAAGGTAACAACTTATCTTAAGTCCTTTTGTTTTATGTTACATCTCCAACCCACTAAACACTTTTTGTTCATTCCATCTATCAAAACATCAGTATCCTCAATATACTAGGTTTTTTTATTAGAATTATTCGAACTACACTTACACACACCTCCATCTAATGGTTAAGAACGTACAGTTTCTATGGACAATGAACTACTGCCTCATGAAACGATGATTATTCAAATATCTCCTACCACCTCTCATGGTGGCCATTATCATGGAAATTTATTTATATATGATATATATATTATGTTTATATTTTATTTATTCTTCTTTATTTTTTCATTTATATCATACCTTTATGGTTTCCATTATGGGTAAACGCGATAATTTCATTTGAGGAAGTGCGGACTACCGCCCCCTCAAAGTGATATGACTCGTTCATGCCATACGGGTGATGTATAAAAGATGAAGATAGTAAAATTATATATTATATTATACTGGAATTATTATATACATATTTATCATTATGTTTCCATTCCATTTAATATGAAATAGAAATGAAAGTAGCGTTCATGCGTACGTACGGCTTACCGTTTCCATAAACCGTGCATTTCATTTCGTTCCTCTAAATGTAATTTAACATTAAAGATACATATATATAACATTAAATATACATATATATAACATCCAGACCCTATGTTTATATCAACCAAATGTCCCAATCGCTTGCAAAAACCACAAATGTCCGTCCAATATTCATAGACGACCCAATGTTTATATCTATACTCCTCCCTGATCGTAATCCAAATATAATAAAAAGGGACGTGTGATGCATCCATTTCAACCCACACCTGGTGGTTAATCAGATGGAAAACCTCCTCTGTTCGACAATCCAAACCCTGGTATCTGCCTACCATGTTACCCAATACACGAATAATAGAAGGGTTTTGAAACGGTAAAGGTAGATTAGGAAGGCATACCTAAATAGCGATGGAAGGTGAATCCTGGTTCATATGGAGATCAAAAGACAAGTGCAGATGAATAAAATGATTTCCTTTGAGCATGTGAGGAGCCTTATCCCAAGAGTTAATGTGATCTGACTCTGGATTGAATCTAATCATAATTTTCTTACTATCCAGTAAACCCACAACTGCTCGTTCGTGTAGAACCTACGAACCAAAAAAATCGATTGAAATCATCCACCGAAGGTCTTTTGTTCTTGAAAAGAGCCACCACAATGTGATTCAGCAAGGTCGAATACGCCGTGAACTCAGATAATGAGAGAGGAATATTCTGTTCTCCTTCAATTAGGTCAGGTACCTTAGGGTTAATTGAAGCTTTCAGAAAAGGAGGAAGAAACACCAGGTTGGAGAAAGGCCGAAAGGACACAGCCCTCTCATGAGACAGCGATCCCCCCTCCCCCTGCAAGGGGGGAGGATCCAGGAAAGCGGCCACTATCATCACTAGAGGTGAGAGATCATCGTGTGGTTAAGGAGAAAGCCGCCCCTCTACTCAAGTACCAAATATCGAAAAAATGACCATTATTAACTTAAAAGATTACATAATGTATATAACATTGTAAAAAGTGATATAGAAGGAATAATAACCTTGAAAAATGTTCTTAAACAATAAAAAATTAACTTAAGTTTATTATTCAGGATGAACAATGAACAAAAAAGTCAAGCCGGGCATGAGGTAAGGGGTTTCTTATCTAACTTTTAATTCCGTGATATTTCCATTGTTCACAACTTATTTATTGCATGTGGTGTATTTTTTACAGAAATTTTATATATATATTATCATGATTCCTTTTATATTCATGGTATTCTATGATTCATTTGGTCTTTGTTAACATTTGATCATTGGACTCGATTGATTACAACGTAGTAAGGGGTTTTTATCTCACTTTTCATTCCTGTGAGATTCATGCTATATTAGCCACTATTTGCTTTTTTGTGGTGTATGTACTACCAATTATTGTATTCTTGGTGTAATATAATTTAATTTGTGGGAATTTACCTCTTCATTGTATGATCCTTCCTTCATGTTGTGTATGTTTCGTAAGTTACCAAATCAGTGAGGAAATTTCAAATTTCAAATTCCACTCCTTGGGATTTATGCAGACTTCATTGACTATTTGACTACTAAATTATGTGTAAAATCACAATTTATTTACTTATGTAGTAATTTAGAATCCCCTTTTTTGGATATACTTCTGACACACAAAATCAATCCATTGATAAATTCTCAAGTCATCGACATGAAATTGATAAGAGTAATTTTAACTCAATTTCCATTCATTAAGTTAAACATCCAAGTCATTGGTGTTGTTTTTTACAAAAATATGTGGCAATGTTATCTGATTGATTTACACATAATATCAAATCATATTGATTGTATTTATATTTTTCACACATTATTATATAATAGATTTATCCTTAATCTAAGGATACATTTTTCATAATGGATTTTGTCTCAGTTTACATTCCATTGAGACATAATTGTTGTTATGAACCAATTCACTCTTATATGGTGTATATATTGTCCTTTGGTATATTATATCATGAATCCATTTATTTGGATGATATTATAACATTCTGATTTAATGTTATTCTTGAATTATTTTTATTCAATAGTCTCTTATTTGGTTAAAAACTCTTTAACTAAAATTTCATTTTAAATGTTTTAAAGAATTATTCTTCTACATATTTATCATTAATATACATGTTTTAAAAATGTTTTTAAGGATTTATTTATATAGATATTATTGTTTTGAAATGATAATTTATTAAATAGTTTCAAATAGTTATGGGCACTTCGATTCAAATATCACTTTATTAAATATTTTAAATGGTTATCAAAATTGATGTCACGACCCGCCCTCGGGGTTCGTGCCATGACTACCCCAAGACCGCCTTCCATAGGCCAGGGGCTGGAAACTAGCACCAAGGCGTAAATCCCAACAAAAAGGGAAGGCATTGCCTTTGAAAAGTAAACAAGAACCACAGAGTAAGCAGGCAGAAAAGTAAACACTAAGTAAGAACAGAGTACAACTGAAAGTGCAGAAAAGTAAATGGGCCAGCATACAAACCCAATCTGAAAGTAAAGTACAACTCGAAAGGGAAAACATCAACTGTAAAGTAAAAGCTGCTACACCGAGCTGTCCACTGGAAATCCCACCTGAAGGGTGGGTACAGATAGCTCAACTGCTCCTCGGGTCCCGTCGTCCGCTCCGAGCATGTCCCGCCCGGTGGTACACCTCCAGGTACTGTCCTACTCTGCAAGCCTCAGCCAAGATCAACGCTGTCTGTCGTCTGCAACCAACACAACGTAGTGCGGGCATAGCCCGTGTAGGGGTGAGTATAAGCTACTCAGTAGGGACCCCAAGACCCTTGAAGGTCTCTCAAAATACACAAAGGATAAACCACAAATAAAGGTACAATCACGAAGCAACAACCGACACTGCTTAGGTATATACCCATACATATACCTAAGTCATCAATTTCAAATACGCTCCAACCTCCGAGCCCAAGTACAACTCAGTCCACACAGGAAAGTAAACGTATTCCACACAGGAAAACAAAACGTAATCCACACAGGATATCACAACACAATCCACACAGGAAAGCAACAGGATTCAGCTCACACAGGTATACTTCTTCAAAGGACGATAAAGATGATCTCTGATCCATCTAAGTCGTCGGACCCACGAAGGATCGATAGGTAACTAACCCCCGCAAAGACCCACACAGGATCGGGCCCACACAGGACCTGTAGGTTCTGGTTCACACAGGACCGCTGAGCGCAAAGACCCACACAGGATCAGACCCACACAGGATCGGTCCCACACAGGACATGTAGCACTGATCCACGTAGGATCGCTGAGTGCTGTAGTCGTCGTCGTCGAATCCACACAGGATCTCTGTACTGTCGTCGTCGCAGTCACTGTACTAGTAGCAGTAGTAGTCACAGTCACAGCCAGCACTAGGGTTCCCGCACACAGCAAGCTCGTTCGGAGGGTCCACTCTACGAGTCGAGAGGCTGATACATCAATTGTCACAAAGTCCAGAGTTGATGTATCCAAAAGTTTTGTATCGTCAACAGGAACTCAACACAACAGACGGCGCGTCGATCGGACGCCCGGTCTGAGAGTTATTGGCTTTTTTGTCACAGGGGCCCGGTTGGTTTCTAAGGCAAAACCAACCCGGTCGTACTCCACCTGCGTCCAAACCTCGGGTGGAGTATTCCAAAAGATCCGTCTCACTAAGAGGAACACAAGAAAGCTGACGGCACATCAATCGGACGTCCGTAGCTCAAGATATGAGTGTTTCCGCTCCGAATGCCCGGTTGGTTTCGTGTACGAACCAACCCGGCCGAACTCAAAGTGTTCCGAAACCCTGAGTGTAATATACCGAAACGACTGTCTCGATCCAAGGATCAAGTTGCCGCAGACGGTTTGTCAATCGGAGGTTCGTAGCTCAAGTTATGAGCAAAAGACCGAAGTCGTCTCGAAAATGGGGGGTCCGGGTCCGGGCCGACCCGGCCCGACCCCCCCAGGGTCGGCCCGAACCGGGTCCGACCCGGTCCGGCCAGCGGCGCGGCGGCCTGGCGCCGCTTGGTGCCACAGGCGGGGGGCATGGCCCCCGCTTCCCACCTGGTGGCGCGGCTTAAACCGCGCCTTTTAGAGAACCGGCCCCCTTCTTGGGGGCCTGCTTGAGGAAAACCGGGGGGAGCTACCCCCCCTTTGGGTAACCGGTCCCCCCCCCCCTCACGTGGGGGGGCCTTCTTGTGGCCAGCCGGGGGAATTAATTCCCCCGGCACCTCCCTTCCGGCCGGCCCAACATGGCCGGCCGGTCCTTCCTCAACGGGACCGGCAAGGCCGGTCCCCTTCCGGTTTCCGACACCGGCGGCCCGGCGAGCTGCCGGTCTTCTCGTCCCGCCGCGGCCTGGAAACGGCCGCGGTGTTCGTCGTCCGGCGCGGTGCGACGGCACCGCACCCATCCGCCACGGCCCCGCTCCGACCGCGGTGCCTTCGGTTTTCTTCGACGCGGCGCGACGGCGTCGCGTTCATGATGATCCTTCCACGGCGCGACACGACGGCGTCGCGCAATATAACCGTGCGAATTTCCGCGTGGTGCGACGGCACCACGCCATCTTGTTTCATCCGCAAGATAAATAAACAAGAACAAAGGAGGGGGTTTGGCCATGTTCGTGCGGTCCGTCCCCCTCACGTTAAACGATAACACATAAATAATTATCCTCACGTTTGTCATGCTAGAACCACGAACGAGAATAAATAAAATAATCAACAACAACCCCTACCTTGGTTTCAAGATCGAAGATCGTCAACGACCCATGGAAGACAACATCGCGGAGGTCGGGCATTGCGGTAAACGTTCGTCAAATCCGATGACGAAGAGGTACGTCCGAAGAGGTTCGTCATTGGTGAATCTTCGTAAGCCGACGAAGGAAGTCCGAGGAAGAAGCAGTGTTCCCTTTTGTTGACACGGAAGACGTCGTCGATCTTCGGAAACAACGGCTACGAAGAAGAGAGGAGCGGCGTTCTTCGTCGGAGTTTGAAGGTTCTTCGCGTTCTTCATCAAGCTTGAAGAAGAAGAAGAAGAAGGAGGAGGAGAAGGCTTCAAATCTCTCAAGAGGCTAGTGAATTCTAACCAAATAAAATAAGCTAAGAGGTTCTTTTATTTACTCGACCAAACCTTTTGAAATTCAAAGGTTTGAAAAAGATTAAACAACTCAACCTAATTAATAAGCTAAGTTGTCAATATCATTTAAAAGGGGAGTTAAGGGAGTTTTGAGAGGAGATGAAAAGTTGGGTTTCGTGTGGGCCCCACCACACTTAATCATCCCAAGGGAGGTTAAGTGGATGTGGGTCCCACCTTTAACTTCCTTTGAGAGGAGTTAACCACCATGTAAGAAAAATAAAAAGTGTTCCACATTTTTTATTTAACTTTTTATAATTCTCCCAAAAACTAACTTTCGTCCCGCAATAAATGCAACTTTGGAAAAGGTCTCCTTAAGAGAATATCGACACTGCGAGTTCATCGGTGTCCTCGGATTTCAATTCCGAGCACCGGATCAAAAGTTAGAAATTCCCGCTCATTCGTTCACTGAACGTACCCGAGCCAAACTTCGGAAATTGATTCCGGCCACACCGGTCCTCGGAATCAGGTGCCTTCAGAAACCGCGATCTTGTAAAAATACAAAGAAAAATAAGAAAAAAAAATTCCCTTGAATTTTACGGGTCTTTACATTACTCACACCTCAGGGCTTTACGTCCCCGTAAAGATACATCAGAAACTAGGGAAACAAATGAGGGTACTGAGCACGTATCTGAGCCTCCCGCTCCCATGTTCTCTCCTGGAGATTCTTGTGCTTCCTTCTAATGCGCATAAGAGGAATCGATCGCCCATGTAGGAAACGCTCCTATCGATCCTCTATCTCTACCGGGACCTCCGTAAAAGTCGCCCCATCGTCAACGTCAAGCTCCCCATGGTCAATGATGTACGTCGGGTCGTGCACGTATCTCCTCGGCTGGGATACTTGGAAGACGTCGTGCACCCGGTGCAACTGAGGTGGCAGAGCCAGGTGATAAGCCACCTCGCCAACCCTACTGAGGACCTGGAAGGGTCCGATGAAGCGCGGAGAAAACTTGCCACCTCGGCCAAATCTCCTCAAACCACGTCGAGGTGAGACCCGCAAGAAGACGTGGTCGCCATCCTCGAACTCTAGTGTCCTCCGCCTCCTGTCAGCATATGACTTCTGCCGGCTCTGAGCTGTCCTCATCCGCTCCTGGATGACCTGAACCTTCTCTGTCGTGGCCTGGACCATCTCCGGTCCCACCAGTGCTGACTCCCCAGGGTCTGTCCAGCACAAAGGAGATCTACAATGTCGGCTGTACAACGCCTCATATGGTGCCATCCCGATGGTAAAGTGGTAGTTGTTGTTGTACGCAAACTCGACCAACAGTAGGTGGTCCTCCCAGCTGCGACCAAAGTCGAGGACACATGCGCGGAGCATGTCCTCGAGAGTCTGAATGGTCCTCTCCGTCTGACCATCCGTCTGAGGGTGAAAGGCTGTGCTCAAACGTAGCTGCATCCCGAACGCCTCCTGTAACCCCTTCCAAAGCCGGAAAGTAAAGCGAGCATCTCGATCGGAGATGATAGATGATGGCACACCGTGGAGCCGCACAATCTCCTGAACGTAGAGACGTCCCAAGCTCTCCACTGAGCCCTACTCTCTGATGGGTAAGAGGTGTGCCGACTTGGTGAGTCAGTCTACAATCACCCAGATGGAGTCATGACCTCTGGAAGTGCGTGGAAGTACAGTCACGAAGTCCATAGATATGTCGTCCCACTTCCACTCCAGAACCTCCATGGGCTGTACCAAGCCTGCTGGTACCTGATGCTCTGCCTTCACCTGCTGGCAGGTGAGGCATCGAGAAACGAACTCTGCTACAGCCTTCTTCATGCCCGTCCACCAGTGCTGTCGTCTGAGATCCTGGTACATTTTCTCCACTCCAGGATGTACCGCCAAAGGAGAAGTGTGAAACTCTCTCATCACCTCCTCTCGTAAAGCGACTGGTACCATGGTACGTCCTCTGAAAAGGATTTCGTGCTCTGATCCAAGGGAGAAACCATCAGGTGCCTGTCCCGAGGATATCTGTGCACACCGTGTCTCACAGTCAGTGTCCTCATGCTGTGCCTCTCTGACCCGCTGCAGTAGTGGAGGGGTGACTGTGAGAGACTGGAGGAAGGTTGCTCCATCTCTATCCACGAAGGATATCTACAGAGAGGCTAGCTGCTCTGTCGCCTCCTCAAGTAGCTGAATTCCCATCCTCCTGCTGAGGGCATCGGCTACTACGTTCCCCTTCCCAGGAGTATAGACTATCTCAAAGTCATAGTCCTAGAGGAACTCGAGCCATCGCCGCTGTCTCAGGTTCAGGTCTTTCTGCGAGAAGATATACCTGAGACTCTGATGATCGGAAAAGACTGTAAAGCGCTCGCCCATCAGATAGTGTCGCCATGTCTTCAGATCGAAGACCACTGCTGCTAACTCCAGGTCATGGGTAGCGTAGTTCTGCTCATGCGGCCTCAACTGACGTGATCCATAAGCGATCACGGCCCGCTCCTGCATCAGAACACATCCGAGTCCAGTCCCTGATGCATCGCAGTAGACTACGTACCCTACTCCCTCCTTAGGCAACCTCAAGATAGGTGCGTTAGTCAATCTCTGTCTCAGCTCCTGGAAGCTCTGCTGACATCTGTCTGACCACACGAAGGGTTTCCCCTTATTTGTCAAAGCTGTGAGTGGTTCCGCAACTCTAGAGAAGTCCGGCACGAATCTCCAATTGTATCCAGCTAGTCCCAAGAAACTCTGAACCTCAGTCACGCTCCTGGGTGGCTCCCAAGCTAACACAGCCTCGATCTTCACAGGATCCACTGCAACTCCCGCCTCAGAGATAACGTTTCCCAAGAAGTGCACCTCACGTAACCAGAACTGGCACTTCGAGAGCTTACCATAAAGCTGGTTCTCTAGGAGCGTGTCTAGTACAAATCGCAAGTGATAGGCGTGCTCCTCCTCAGTCGTCGAGTAAATCAGAATGTCGTCGATAAAGACCACGACAAACCGATCAAGGTATGGCTGAAAGATCCTTTTCATGAGAGCCATGAACACTGCTGGAGCATTGGTTACATCGAAAGGCATAACCAAGAACTCATAGTGGCCATACCAACATCTAAAGGCCGTCTTCTGCACATCCTCCTCTCTGACTCTGAGATGATGATAGCCTGACCTGAGGTCTATCTTCGAGAACCATCATGCTCCTTTGAGCTGATCAAAGAGGTCATCAATCCTCAGTAGCGGATACTTGTTCCTCACTGTCACCTGGTTCAGGCGACGATGGTCAACACAAAGTCGCAAGCTCTTGTCCGCCTTCTTGGCGAACAATATCGGGGAATCCCAGGGTGAAACACTGGGTCGGATGAACCCCTTGCCCTGCAAGTCCTCCAACTGTACCCGTAGCTCTCGAAGCTCGGAGGGGGCCATCTGATATGCTGGAGTGGATATCAGGGCTGTCCCGGGGTACAAGTCAATATAAAAGTCTACCTCTCTGCGAGGAGGTATCCCTGGATCGTCGTCGGGAAAAACGTCCACAAACTGATCCACCACTGTAGGAAAACCAGGACTCCGTACGTAAACTGCTCCAAGGATGGGGCTAGCCAACTGATGAGTAATGGGCTGTCCTCTCCTCCGCGGAAGTTCATCATGTGCTGCTAAGGCTCCCTTCTCGCCGGTGAAGGTGAACCTGCTCCCGTTGGTGCGTACACATCGCACCTTGGGCCTAAAACAGTCAATTTGTTCATGGACCGTAGATAGCCAATCCATTCCCAAGATGACGTCGTAAGGCCTCGAGGCTGCTACAAGAAGATCTCAGCCGAAGCTCTCGCCTCCTAGAGTAAGCTCACACTGCTGGCACTAGTGCGTAATCGTCGAGTCTGCTCCCGTAGGAGTCTCTAGCCGTAAGGATCGAGCCAACGGCTCTGTCGGAATCTCCGAGCTCTGAACAAGGGCAGCGGCTATGAAAGAGTGACTCACTCCTGTGTCTATAAGAACTGCACAAAAGGTGGAATAGACACAGATAGTACCTCAAATCATCTCGGGTGTTCCGTGGTCGTAGGCCTCTGCTGCCTGGAGCTGTGCCTGTCTCTTCCCACCAGCTCCCTATGGTCGGGGTGGACCTCCTGGTGGTGGTGGTGGCAGAGCCTCAAAGCGTCGCCCACCACCTGCTGCTCGGCCATCTCCTCTAGCTCGTCCACCTCCTCCCTGCAGACCATCATAGTCGACCCTCTGACTCTGCCTCGGTGGTCCCTCAACTGTCTGCTGCTCCTCGGCACGGCGGGTCGGGCAGTCTCGAGCCATGTGGCACTGGCCGCCGCATGAGTAGCACTGTCTGCCTCTCGAAAGACTGGCTCCTCGCTGTGTGCCCCGCACTGCTGAGCCAGTGTCCTGAGGTCGTCTGCCTAAGGGTCTGGTCTGTCTGGACCCCTGAGTCATCCGTCGACTGCCTGTTGTAGATGACTCTGCCACGTGCGGCCCCACGGTGGGTCGCTGGGCTGGTGTAGACTCAGCAAGGAAGCTCTCGATCAGAAGGGCCCGCTCCAGTACTCCTGTCTGAGTCGGTATGCTGAGGGAGATCAGCGATGCCCTGATTTCATGTCTCAAACCCTGCTCGAAGGTCCGGGCCCGGAAGAATGGGTCTCGTACCATGTCGGTCGAGTAGCGCGAGAGATCAGTAAATCTCGCCGAGTACTGAGCGACCGACATGCTGCCCTGCCGCAGCTGAAGAAGCTCCTGGATACGCACCGCACGAAGGGTGGCTGGGACGAACTCCGAGCGGAAGAGGCTCTCAAAGTCCGTCCAAAGAAGAGATGCATAATCTTGCACCTAGACAATCAAGCTCCACCATCGTCCTGCTGCTGCGTGTAGTAGGCTCGCAGCGAGGATCACCATGAGGTCTGCTGGTGTCCTCACTAGCCTAAACACACGTACCACTGCCTCCAGCCAGTCCTCAACTGCCTAGGGGTCCGTCTCCCCACGAAACCTGGGTGGTCGCTGGCGCTAAAACTCATGCAGTGTGCTGAGGGGACGTGCATCGTCAGCGGCTGGTGCTGGAAGCATTGGTGGCTCGGCGGGTAGAGCTACTGCCGGTGCCACTGCTGACAAAGGGCCCTGCACCGAGGCCTCGTCGCTCGGTGGGCTTTCGTCACACTCGACACTCGGAACCCTAGCTGGCTGCCGTCGTGGGGCCATCCTGAAAAGGAAACAGGTGCGCCACGGTCAGAACAGTATACCTGGTGAGCTGATATAAATTAATCACAAAGAAAACTTTGAAACACACACGCAATCAATTTTTTCGTGCATTAAGTCGGAAATCAGAAGTCAGGGTCCTGGTGTATGGATATGTCGGCCGCCGCACCAACACTGGACTCCCTGGACTGATAACCACACTCAATGCGCTAAACATTATTGCTTCACATAGAAAGGATCATATTTCACGGTAGAACCGAACTCCTCTGATACCAATTTGTCACGACCCGCCCTCGGGGTCCATGTCGTGACTACCCCAAGCCCGCCTTCCATAGGCCAGGGGCTGGAGACTAGCACCAAGGCGTAAATCCCAACAAAAAGGGAAGGCATTGCCTTTGAAAAGTAAAAAAGCACCATAGAGTAAGCAAGCGGAAAAGTAAACACTAAGTAAGAACAGAGTACAAATGAAAGTGCGGAAAAGTAAATGGGCCAGTATACAAACCCAATCTGAATGTAAAGTACAACTGGAAAGGGAAAACAGCAACTGTAAAGTAAAAGCCGCTACACCGAGCTGTCCACTGGAAATCCCACCTGAAGGGTGGGTACAGATAGCTCCACTGCTCCTCGGGTCCCGCCGTCCGCTCCGAGCACGTCCCGCCCAGTGGTCCACCTCCAGGTACCGTCCTGCTCTGCAAGCCTCAGCCAAGATCAACGCTGTCCGTCGTCTGCAACCAACACAACGTAGTGCGGGCATAGCCCGTGCAGGGGTGAGTATAAGCTACTCAGTAGGGACCCCGAGACCCTTGAAGGTCTCTCAAAATCCACAAAGGATAAACCACAAAGAAAGGTAAAATCACGAAGTAACAACCGACACTGCTTAGGTATATGCCCATACATATACCTAAGTCATCAATTTCAAATACGCTCCATCCTCCGAGCCCAAGTACAACTCAGTCCACATAGGAAAGTTAACGTATTCCACACAGGAAAGAAAAACGTAATCCACACAGGATAGCACAACACAATCCACACAGGAAAGCAACAGGATTCAGCTCACACAGGTATACTTCATCAAAGGACGATAAAGATGATCTCTGATCCATCTATGTCGTCGGACCCACGAAGGATCGATAGGTAACTAACCCCCGCAAAGACCCACACAGGATCGGGCCCACAGAGGACCTGTAGGCGCTGGTTCACACAGGACCGCTGAGCGCAAAGACCCACACAGGATCGGACCCACACAGGATCGGGCCCACATAGGACCTGTAGCACTGATCTATGTAGGATCGCTGAGTGCTGTAGTCGTCGTCGTTGAATCCACACAGGATCTCTGTACTTTCGTCATCGCAGTCACAGTAGCAGTAGCAGTAGTAGTCACAGTCGCAGCCAGCACTAGGGTTCCCGCACAGAGCAAGCTCGTTCAGAGGGTCCGCTCCACGAGCCGAGAGGCTGATACATCAACTATCACAAAGTCCAGAGTTGATGTATCCAAAAGTTTCGTATCGTCAACAGGAACTCAACGCAACAGACGGCGCGTCGATCGGACGCCCGGTCTGAGAGTTATTGGCTTTTACGTCCCAGGGGCCCGGTTGGTTTCTAAGGAAAAACCAACCCGACCGTACTCCACCTGCGTCCAAACCTCTGGTGGAGTATGCCAAAAGATCCGTCTCACTAATAGAAATACAACAAAGCTTACGACACATCAATCGGACGTCCGTAGCTCAAGATATGAGCGTTTCCGCTCCGAAGGCCCGGTTGGTTTCGTGTACGAACCAACCTGGCCGAACTCAAAGTTTTCCTAAACCCTGAGTGTAATATACCAAAACGACCGTCTCGATCCAAGGATCGCGTTTCCGCAGACGTTTCGTCAATCGGAGGTCCATAGCTCAAGTTATGAGCAAAAGACCGAAGTCGTCTCGAAAAACGGGGGTCCGGGTCCGGGCCGACCCGGCCCGAACCAGGTCGACCCGACCCGGGTCCGACCAGGTCCGGCCGGTGGCGCGGCGGCCTGGCGCCGCTTGGTGCCACGCGCGGGGGGCATGGGCCCCGCTTCCCAGCTGGTGGCGTGGCTTAAGCCGCGCCTTTTGGAGATCCGGCCCCCTTCGTGCGGGCCTGCTTGAGGAAAACCGCGGGGGGCGATGCCCCCCCTTTGTGTTACCAGTCCCCCCCTCACGTGGGGGGCCTTCTTGTGGCCAGCCGAGGGAATTAATTCCCCTGGCACCTCCCTTCCGGTCGGCCCGACATGGCCGACCCGACATGGCCGGCCGGTCCTTCCTCAACGGGACCGGCAAGGCCGGTCCCCTTCCGGTTTCCGACACTGGCGGCCCGGCGAGCCACCGGTCTTCTCGTCCCGCCGCGGCCCGGAACTGGCCGCGGTGTTCGTCGTCCGGCGTGGTGCGACGGCACCGCACCCCTCCGCCGCGGCCCCGCTCCGGCCGCGGCGCCTTCGGTTTTCTTCGACGCGGCGCGACGGCGTCGCGTTCATGATGATCCTTCCACGGCGCGACGCGACGGCGTCGCACAATATAACCGTGCGAATTTCCGCGTGGTGCGACGGCACCACGCCATCTTGTTTCATCCGTAAGATAAATAAACAAGAACAAAGGAGGGGGTTCGGCTGTGTTCGTGCGGTCCGGCCCCTTCACGTTAAACGATAACACATAAATAATTATCCTCACGTTTGTCATGCTAGAACCACGAATGAGAATAAATAAAATAATCAACAAAAACCCCTACCTTGGTTTCAAGATCGAAGATCGTCAACGACCCGCGGAAGACAACGTTTCGGAGGTCGGGCGTTGCGGTAAAAGTTCTTCAAATCCGATGACGAAGAGGTATGTCCGAAGAGGTACGTCGTTGGCGAATCTTCGTAAGCCGACGAAGGAAGTCCGAGGAGGAAGCGGCGTTCCCTTTCGTTGACACGGAAGACGTCATCGATCTTCGGAAACAACGGCTACGAAGAAGAGAGAAGCAGCGTTCTTCGTCGAAGTTCGAAGGTTCTTCGTGTTCTTCGTCAAGCTTGAAGAAGAAGAAGAAGAAGAAGGAGAAGGCTTCAAATCTCTCAAGAGGCTAGTGAATCTTAACCAAATAAAATAAGCTAAGAGCTTATTTTATTTACTCAACCAAACCTTTTGAAATTCAAAGGTTTGAAAAAGACTAAACAACTCAACCTAATTAATAAGCTAAGTTGTCAAGATCATTTAAAAGGGGAGTTAAGGGAGTTTTGAGAGGAGATGAAAAGTTGGGTTTCGTGTGGGCCCTACCACACTTAATCCTCCCAAGGGAGGTTAAGTGGATGTGGGTCCCACCTTTAACTTCCTTTCAGAGGAGTTAACCATCAAGTAAGAAAAATAAAAAGTTTTCCACATTTTTTATTTATCTTTTTATAATTCTCCCAAAAACTAACTTTCGTCCCGCAATAAAAGCAACTTCGGAAAAGGTCTCCTTAAGTGAATATCGGTGCTGCGAGTTCATCGGTGTCCTCGGATTTCAATTCCGAGCACCAGATCAAAAGTTAGAAATTCTCACTCGTTCATTCACTGAACGTACCCGAGCCAAACTTCGGAAATTGATTCCGGGCACACCGGGCCTCGGAATCAGGTGCCGTCAGAAACCGCGCTCTTGTAAAAATCCAAATAAAATTAAGAAAAAAAATTTCCCTTGAATTTTACGGGTCTTTACAATTTATTGATAAAGCATTGATTTTGTCTATATATTGAAGTGATATGTTATGATTGCAATGTGTAAATGTTATATTTCCTTTATTCGTGTTTTAATTGTTATTAATATGTTATGGTTATTGGTAATTATTTATGTATATAGCTGGTTCCCTGATAAACCAAGGGCAGGTGAGCCCGAGATAGCTCTCTAATTCAATGGGTAACGTGATGGAGGTAAACTTTAAGGTTTATCGTAAAATATTTAGGTAATATAATGTGATGTGTATTCTAACGTAACTCCCTACATAGTTGTGATAGCTACATTGTAAGTATTTTATATATGCCATAAGTTACTTTTATGATTTATGATTTCTGTGTGTTATTCATAAATCTTAGGATTTCATAGGGTATGTTATGATTGATAAGTATGGTTTCATTGTTATGTATTTATTTATGTTCTAAGGTTTTCATTCGTTATTTTATATCCCTTACTAAACTTTTTATACTCATCCCATGTTTTTGGAATCTTTTCCACATGAATTAAAGATGAATAAGGGTTAAGTATGAGAACAAGGAAAAGTCATGCTATCTAAAACATGGAACTAAAAATGTTTGTTTTTTATTCTTTGAAAAAAATGGATACTGAGTAGTAGTGTCTACTTGTAATATTCAAGTTGATATGTTACTATTATGTCCTAATTCTCTAAAACTCTAAACCTAAAAATATCCTCAATGTTAATTATCTATTTCTTTCTATATTTTGTAATGTTTTATGGTTGAGACCTTATAGATGGTATCAAAGGTCAGTTTAGATAACTTTAGAGGTTAGGGTGTTCTTTAAGCATAAGTGACATTACTATAATGGTTAGGATTTTAGGAAGAGTCATAGTTATTTTAGATAAAGTGAATGAGTTTAAGATAACCTGAATAATTATATCTTAGTATTTACCCTCCTCATAAGATATTATATGGTGATTTTACTAATATACTCACACTTACCTTTTTTGATTTAGTAAATTGTTGGATCTAGTAGGAACCAAATTAACATTGAATATGAAGAAAAATTTGATGGTTTTCAGAATTAGTAACTAATTGAAATTGGAGTTGCATTGAGAACTTTTGTGTTTATTCTCAACCAACTATCTAGAGTCATCATTGACCACATGAACCTTGGTGATTTTTATAAGGCATCGTATATGTGAGAAAAAAATCCCCGTGGAAGTTCAGGTAATAATAAGAAAGGTAAGTATATTAAAAAACCTATGTGTCAAGGATGTGGAATGAAACACATAGGAAAATGTTTCAAATGGATAGGAATATTATATAGATGTGGAAGTGAAGGTCGTAAAGTAAGAACCTTCCATGGAAAAAGGAAGCATCTAGTTGACTCTAGGAAAGGGAAAGATATTCTTTATAAGGGATCAATTGAATGTTTTAAATGTGGTGTGCATGGTCATTATAAAAATATATATCTTATGAAGAAGGTTCGGGAATGGGATCACCAGGATCACACAAATATATTTTTTCCAATACCTAATGCAATTCTAATTGTGGATGAGGTAACTGACAATGAGCAATGAAAGGTATGGATTATTTCATAAATGATATTTTGACATTATTGAATTTTAGGATATGATTCATTATTTTATTCATGGAAGAATTATCTTTTATTTTTTGGATATAGTTATAAAGAACCATTTGGGTTTATATGATCATTGAATTTGAAGAAATTACATGTTAATACATTTTTGGATGAAAAATGAATGTTATTAGATAACCTTTGTGGTTAAAATATGTTATGGGAATTTTATATGAATTTATCTCTTTTTTGGAATATTATAAAATTATATAGTTTTTGGAAAAGGAAAACACGCAGACCATGTGATAACCCGTCGCGTCGAAAAATGATGCGAGAATCAAACCCACAACCAAAGTGTGACTGGAATTTTTCACATACCACTGGACTACATGAAGTCCCTGGTTAGTATAAAAAATTATTTTTAGTTATATGATTTTATGAATCAAGAATAATTTGATTTTGGGTTATCTATGGAAATGATTAACCTATCATAGAGTATATTTGATTAGGTTAATTACTTTTCAATATGATACTTTTACAGTAACTGGTGTTATTTGGAGATAAATGTTAAGATTTATCATGTAAGACTATGAGATTAAATCCTTTTGAGATTTGGGTTTCAATCTAAGTTTTGATTACATTGAAGAATTTTATGGACAGAAGTTTATTGAATTGTCTTTGATGAACTTTGGGAATTGTTTGACAAGTTTTGGATAATAATAGTAGTTTTATTTTTGTAAAAGATTATCCATTTTGTTTATTATCTGATCTCCTAATAACCATTTTGGTTTTGGTTAATGTCAAAAGACACGGGAAAATATAGTTCATCTTTTCTTTATTAGGCTATTCTATAGAGTTTGATTATAGTTCTTACAATGTGAACAAGTTATCTTGAATACTCATCGTTTGAAGAAAAAATGAGTTTGTGGTAAGAATTTAGCAAATGATGAAAGTCTACATAAAAAGTAAATTTGTTTCCTTATGTTTTTAGTTAAGCTCATAAATAAATTCCTCAACATTATGAAAATTAACTTAAAAAAAACGATGTCTATTAACCTTTCCTACTTTTTAATCAAAGACCGTTTTTCCCATCACATGTTTGTGATTATCTGGTGGTTAACTTTCTCCTGATCATGTTTTCTATCACTCTCCATCAAAACATGATGGTTTTTTCTCCTCCATATCCAGGTTTTCATGGAATCCTTTTATATTTTGTCTTCGATGACCTATGTACTTATCTTACTTTATTTTAAAGTGGTATATTTATTGACTCTTTTTCTGATGTGGTACTTTTAATGAAGTTTCTGAGCCCAGTTTTAAAATTGCAAGGACGCAATTCCCAAAAGGGGGAAAGAATGTAACATCCCAGGTAAACAAAGATATGACTATTTCATATTTATTAATATTTTTAAATTAATTATTAATTGTACTTTAAATGCGATGCTATGTTTAATGGAGCTCCCGATAAAAAACAACGAGTTTCTTTGAAATCGTAAGTTGAACACAATGTTGAGTTGTACTAAAAAATAATATAATATTTTTTTTTAAAATGGTAGTTAACACCTACCCGTTGTAGTGGCGGAAATGAATATAAATAACTAAAAGATGATTATACATGTTTGTTAAATATTTTTACATTTATCCAACAAATTTTAGAGGCTTAAAATAAGAAAGATTCTGATTTTAAGCATAAATACTCTAATATTCATTAAAAAGCCAATTTACCTCCTTTTGATGGAGAACCCTCATTAAATATACTTTTGGTAACTTTTATATGTTATACTTGAAAAAATAACAATTTTCTTTATAATTGGTACATCAAATTTTATTTTCAGTAAATTATTGGTATTTTTCCGATAAAATTAATTTTTTTAATGAATAGTGAAAATACATTATTTTAATTCAAACCTGCATTTTAATATAATTTATTTATGTGGTTATATTATATTTTATATCGGATTTAAAGTGTAATTAGATTTTATTTTAACCATTTAATCTAATTTCGGTCATTGGAAGAAATTTCATTTTGAAATTCGGCATAAACAAGTGTCAGTCTTTTGATAGTTATTATTTCATAAAAACACGCTTTTTGTTTTGAGAATGGGAATTAATTTTACATTAGTTAATCCAACTACTTTGTTTTGAATTCGGTAAAATATACATCATTTTTTGAATTCAGAATAACAAATATAGTTTAGGCTGAATTTTTTGTATTTTTCTTAAAAACATCAATTTTTGATGGATAGTGAAACCACATAGCAGTAGTTAAAAATCTGGCTTTTTCATTTAGATAAAATTTTACCACTTCTATTAATTAAATTTCGAAAATCTAACATACAAGGTTGTTATTAGTAAGTAAAATTTGGTTCAATAATATGTAAATAATTTTTGGTGAATAGTAACTTTTGACTTTTATTTACAGTGGTTAAAGATAAATAGGGTACTTCAATGTAAAAAAAGAATATTATAATAATACAAAAAATAATTTAACACTTCTCCTAACCTTATTAGATGAGTCATGGTCGATCATGGGCATCTTTGGGTCGATTTTGAGAGCCCATAGAGCCATTTAAGAGTGTCAATGACACTTTATTTTAATTAACATAAAGTAAAGAAAAAAATGACATAAATAAATATCTTTTAGTAAATCAATTTTTACATGGTGTTATATAAGTTATCTTTTAGACTATAAATATTATTTGGAAGGATAAAAGGATTTTATACATCATTGTATTTGTTTTATAATTTTTTAACAAGAAATAAATAATATTATTTATGAAACAATAATTATGTAGTATTTACCTCATTAATAAATGATTTATATAAATTATATTATAAACATTAAACAAATAACCAAATCCTATCCAAATCTTATTGGATTATTTTATTTCGACCATGGGTCATCTTATGTTTGTTTGTAATGATTTTTGGATCTTCAGAAACGCAAAATCATTATATAATAAAATAATATTTTCACACTTTCCTAAAGAGCACCTCCTCCCCATTATAAAAGGACCCCACTTCAAACCCATTCCTCACACCTATCAAGCTCCTTGGATCCTCCAACCTCTACCAAAATAAGGTCTCAAGATCCATGTCTTCTACCTAGAAGCCTTAACATAGGTAGAAGGCACTTTAAGTAAACCTTTTTGTTCAAACCCAAGGGAGATACCCTATTTAAAGGTAACGTCTTCTCTTAA
This sequence comes from Viscum album, assembly GCA_963277665.1. Classification (NCBI taxonomy): domain Eukaryota; kingdom Viridiplantae; phylum Streptophyta; class Magnoliopsida; order Santalales; family Viscaceae; genus Viscum; species Viscum album. Next base: position 478,450,369 of record OY728128.1, read on the forward strand.
GTCCTTTTGTTTTATTTTACATATACATCCCCCTAAACACTTTTTATTCCTTACTTTTATAAAAAACCAGTATCCTCAATATACTAGGTTTTTTTATGAGAATTATTCTAACTGCACTTACAAACACCTACATCTAATGGTTAAGAACATACAGTTTCTGTGGACAGTGAACTCCTCCCTAACGAAACGATGATTGTTCAAATATCTCCTACTGCCTCTCATGGTGGCCATTATGATAAAACTATATATATATATGATATATATATATATATATTATTTTTATTTTTTCTTTATGTATCTATATTTTTTCATTTATAGCATACCTTTATGGTTTCCATTATGGGTAACCGCGGTAATTTCATTTGAGGAAGTGCGGACTACCGTCCCCTCAAAGTGATATGACTTCTTCATGCCATACATTGGATGTATACAAGATGGAGTTAATGAAATTATATATTATATTATACTGGAATTATAATATACCTATGTATAATTATGATTTCATTCCATTAAATAATAAATGGAAAGGAAATTAGCGTTCATGCGTACGTACGGCTTACCATCTCAATGAATAGTGAATTAGATTTCTTACCTCTAAATGTTATGTAAAATTATAAATACATATATATACTGGATATATATGATATATATAATATATAAATCATGAATATTATTTTGGAGATAATGGACTTGTAAATACCTGTAAATTCCATGTAATTTTTTTAATTAAATGTGAATTTTAGGAGTCTGCAAAAATTGATGGTGCGTGATTCTGAGGCCCGGTGTGCCTGGAATAAATTTTTGAACTTTTTTTCAGGTACATTCAATAAACGTGAGAGCGAGTTTTTGTATCTTTTAAACCATTGCTCAGAATTAAAATTTAAGGCCACCATTGAACTCGCAGCACCTATATTCGCTTTGGGAGACCTTCACCTCGACCGTAGTAGGTCTAGGGTGAAAGATAGTTTTTCACTTTTTTGTGAAAAAATAAATATAAAAATTGTTTAACATTTTTTATTTTTATTTGAAACTTCCATGTGAAGGTTATAAATGTGGGGACCACCTGAAGTAAACCCTCCCACATGGGTTGTGGTGGTGGGGACCACTCGAGCCGAAAACACCCCATTTTTGAATTCCTAAAGGTGGGGACCACCTGAACCCTCATAATGGGAGAAACCATTAAACTCCCTCTTAAATGTGGGGAATCCCCTTGAACTTCCCCCAATTAAATTGTGCCACCCCTTTGATTAATTATACCAACTCATCAATTAATTAATTAAGACAATTTAAATTATTCCAACAAGCTAAATAGATAATGTATTCTATTATGATGGCTATTTCATTTTTGGTAGAGATTGGGGAAAGTATTTGGAATGGAGAAGGGGAGAGATTTTTTTAGGATTATACTTCTCCAACGAAGAACTTCTTCCATTAAGAACACTTCTCCAAACGATGAACGCTGACGTTATCCAGCATCTTAGACTCCTTCCTCGTGACATTCTCCAATGGTAGACATATTTAATAATAAAGAACCACCTCAATCAAAGTGTGTTTATCCAACGAATGATCTCAGTATTGAAGGCATGTGGTGGGCATGACGAACAACAACATCTTTGAGTTCTCTATCGCAACAGAACACCAAACATTCAAGGTAGGGGTGTGTTTTAAATTGATCAATGTTAATTTTCCCCTCACATTGAATCATTCCCCTTGAGCCGCTTTCTACTACCCTAATGTAGAGGGTAAATTCCCATCAAACATGGCATGACCCCTCCGCAAACCATATGGTTTTTTGGGTGTTCTTCGCGATGGGGATGGTGACCGGTGCTGGCGTTTGGCCCCGATGGAACTCAGGAACCGAGACCGGCACCACGGTCAGCCACGACGAAGGCAACACATGGAGGTTAGTTGGCCAAGCCAGCCACCGACAGAGGCACGGTGCACGACCGCGCCACCCGGCCAGCCCCGGCGGACCAGCTCCCCTCAGCCTCCGCCGTCCCGCGGCCTCGCCGCCCAACAACACTTGCGGCCCCCACGGCTCTTGCAGCCTTTGTGGCCCCCACGGCCTCGCCGCCTCACAGCCCTCCGCCACCCCATGTCCTTCGCCACCCCCATGACCTCTACGCTGCCACACAGCCTCTACGGCCTCCACTTCCCCACGGCCTCTGCCGCCCACGGCCACCACGGCCCCCACGGTCTCCGCGGTCTCTGTGCCGCCCCGCGCCACCCAGTCTAGGCCGCTCCACGCAGGCCAAGCCGGCCCATACCACAGGCCAAGTCAGACCCAGCGAGTCGGACCAGGTTGACCCAAACCCGTTCAGCCCCGACCGGGTCGGCCCAACCAGGTCGGACTAGACCGAAACCCACTTCGACCCATTTACACTCTTTTGGCCATAACATTTGCACCAGTTGATTGTTTGATGAGCCATCAATTGTGTTGTAATCCTTGGAGCGAGACAATCCCTTTGGTTTACCACACTAGATATTTGAATAAATTTGGGATACGGTTGGGTTGGATCGAGCACGAATCCAATTGAGCCCTCAGGACTAAAAGGTTAATAACTTACAGACTGGGTGTCAGATTGACACATTGTCTATTATGTTGAGACCTCAATGACATGGTGGTCCTTTGGTATACTTTTTTATGGGACTTTGTGGCAGTTGGAGTATTGACCAGTGTCTTGAAGAGCGGACTCTCCCAGAGATGAGCAATCTTAGTATGGGAACCCACTAGCTGGCTGTGATGTGAAGAATGAATAGTGATCCTGTGTGGGTCAGAACTGAGAGATCCTGTGTGGGTCAGCACCGAGCGATCCTGTGTGGGTCAGTACCGAGCGATCCTCTGTGGGTCAGCACCGAGCGATCCTATGTAGGTCAGCAGCATAGCCTCTTAATAGAGTGAGATTATTCATTAGTTACATCTAATCCTATCTACTTCTGTACCTAAGTTATACCTGGTGTGAGCTAAGTCTGTACCTTGTTGGTTCATTCCTTCATGGTAATAACTTGGTGGTATTATTCTATGTGGTGTACCTGTATGTTACTTACCTTCATGGTATTCCTAAATTTGTGGAAACGTTGAGTTTTTCGATTTAAGTCTGACTCTTTGTTTTCCTCATTATTGAGATGGGTATACTTGATAACATATGTATATGTATGGGAATATACCAAATTTGGTTTTTCAGTTGATTTCATGCCTTGTGGTTTATCCTTGGTGGATTTTGTGAGACATTGAGGGTTTTGGGGTCCCAACTGGGTATCGTTATACTGACCCCTGCATGGGTTATGCCGGTAATTCGTTGTGTTTGGTGCAGACAACATACAACACTAACTAAGGAAGGGAGTACCAGGACTAGAGGTAGCTTCGAGGTGGACCTTAGATGAGGTGTAGCAAAGAGAAGAACAATCAAGATTTGTACCTAACAGTCAGGTAGGATCCTTGGCAGGTGTTCACTTGAGATATTCTAGATTACTTGTACTTTCAATTTCTTGTACATTCTAGTTGGGCTTGTATTCTGGCCTCTTTTACATACCACACTCACTCTGTTTCCTATTCAGTTTACTTGAGTTCATATCTTGTTTTGTGATTTTTTGTGTGTTATTATAGGTTATAAAGGCAATGCCTTCCCAGTTTTAGGGAATATGCCTTTGGTGCTAGTCGACAGCCCCTATCCTATGAATGGCGGGCTTTGGGTTGTCATAGCATCAGCCCCGGGGGACGGGTCATGACAAATTGGTATTAGAGGAGTCAGTTCTACCATATAACATAGGACTCTGATCTTTATTTTAACGGCAGTAGTGTTAATTGTATTGAGTGTGGATATCATTTTAGGGAATCTAGTGTTGGTGCGGCGGCTAACATGTCCATACACTAGGACCCTGAATTCTGATTTCTGACTCAGTCCACGAAAAAACTGATTGTTTGTGTGTTTTCAAGAGTTTTCTTTGTGATATCTTTGAGTCAGCTCACCAGGTATAACTTATTGACTATGGAACACCAGTTTATTTTTAGGATTCCTCCACACAAAAATCCATCTAGGGTTTCGGATATAGTACACACTGATAGCCCACCGAGTGACGAGGCCTCGGTGTAGGGCCCTCTTTCAACGTAGGCACCAACGGTACCTTTACCCGTTGGTCCACTGATTCCACCAGGCCCAAGAGCAGAGGGTGCATGCTGCATGAGCGAATTTCACGAGTTCCAGCACCAGGGGAAACCCAGGTTCAGTGGTAGATGAACCCATAGGTGGTTGAGGATTAGCTGGAGGTCGTGGTGAGAGTTTTCCAACTAGTAGGGACACCGGCCAAACTCATCGTGAACCTTGCCGTCATCATTATATAGGAAGCAGCAGGCTGATGGTGGAACTTGATGCTCCAAGTTCACGATGAGGTGACGCTTTTCTGGGCAGACTTCAAGAGCCTGTTTCGGGCAGAGTTTGTTCCAGTGACTCTTCTGGCAGTGCGCATACAAGATCTTATTCATCTACAGCAGGGCATCATGACTGTTTCTCAGTACTCAGTGAGGTTCACCGACCTCTCACGCTACTCCAAAAATTTTGTGTGAGACTCATTCTTCAGGGAACATACCTTCTATTAGGGACTCAAAATGTAGATTAGGGCTTCAATTATCTCACTCAATCATCCCGAAATAGGAGGGGGTGTTAGAGAGATCCCTCATAGTGTAGAGTTTCCTTACTGAGCAATCACCTGCAACGAGATCCACCACCGGACATCACATAGAAGAGTACTCCACATCTAGCAGTATCCAGATGTCGTAGAGGTCCAAGAAGACCATACCTACAGTTGGATGACCCATGATTGAGGGTTGATTGTGTGGGGCACCCAATGAAGAGCTAGTCATGTGAAGAGCGGGTAGTGTTACGCTTGCGATAGGCTAGGTCACATCGCTCGTGACTATCTGAACCATTTTACGGATTATCAGTAGAAGGTCAAGGAGCCTCCCAAGAAGAGAAAAAGATATGAATGAGGAGGTCCGTAATGAGTAGGAGGAGGTGGCAGAGGAGCTGGTCATGCAGCTGGCAGTGGGTGACGATTCGAGATGTTACCGCCACCACCACCAGAAGGTCCACCCCGACCACAGGGAGTAGGATGACATGGGAAATCTCAGCTCCAGGCAGCTGAGTCCAATGATCACGGTCCTCCATAGATGATACGAGGTATGATATGGGTCTACTCCACCTTATTTGTAGTACTTATAGACACATGTGACAGTTAATATTTTATTACCACTTCCCTCTTTCGGAGCTTGGATATTCCGACGAAGTCGTTGGCTCGATCCGTAGAGCTAGAGACTCCTACGTGAGTGGATTCGAAAATTACACACGGGTGATGGTAGTGTGAGAATACTCTAGGTGGTGGGAGATTTAGTAGGGATCTCCTATGAGTGGCGTCGAGGCCTTACGATGTCATATTCGGTATGGATTAGTTCTCTAAAGTCCATGATCAGATTGATAGTTTTAGGTGCAAAGTGTGGTGTGTCTGCACTGATAGGGCCCAGTTTACCTACACTGGTGAAAAGAGAGCCTATGCAACACAGGATGGACTTACCTGGAGGAGAGTGCAACCTATCCCTCATCAATTGGTTAGCCTTACCCTCGGAGTAGTTTATGTGGAGAGTCTGTGCTATAATGTAGTAGTGGACCAGTACGAGGATGTTTTCCATGAAGATATTTCGGGTCTACCTCATCACAAAGATGTGGACTTTTACATTGAAATGTTCACCAGGACATCACCGATATCTACACCAGTATATCGGATGGCTCCCTTGGAGCTTCATGAGCAATGGGTATAGTTTGAGGTCTTATAGGGGAAAGTGTTCATTTGGCCTAGTGTTTCTCCTTAAAAAGCCCCGATTTTGTTTTCAATGAAGGCCGATGAGAGCTTCAGACTTTGTGTTGATTATAAATTCCTAAACCAGGTGATAGTGAAGAAGGAGTAACCAATTCCAAGGATTGATGACCTCTTTGATCAGTTGAAAGGAACACGGTGGATCTTAATGTTAGACCTCAGATCAGGTTATCACTAGCTTAGAGTAAGAGATGAGGATGTGCTGAAGACGGATTTCAGATGTCGGTATGACAATTAAGAATTCTTGGTTATGCCATTCGTTTTAACCAACGCTCCAGTAGTGTTCATGGGACTCATGAACAGGATCATTCAACCATACCTTGATTTCTTTGCAGTAGTCTTCATCGATGGAATTCTGATCTACTCGGCTAGTGAGAAGGAGCATGCCTATCATTTGAAGGTATTACGAGACACACTCTGAGAGCACCATCTTTATGGAAATATCTCTATGTTCCAGTTCTGGATCCAATAGGTTCACTTTCTATGACATGCCATATCGGAGGCTGGAGTTGCACTGGATCCCGTAAAGATTGAGGCCATAATTGTTTGGGATCCTCCCAGGAGTGTGACAGAGGTACGGAGTTTCCTGGGTTTGGTTGGATACTACAAGAGGTTTTTTCCAAATTTCACTCCAGTTGTAGAACCTCTATCAGTGTTGACAAAGAAGGGGAAACCCTTCAAATGGTCAGAGAGATGACAGCAGAATTTTCAGCAGTTGAGGCATAGGCAGACTAGTGCCCCCATCTTGAGGCTTCCATAGGAGGGTGTAGGGTACATAGTGTACTACGATGCATAAAGGACCAGGCTCAGATGTGTCCAGATGCAGGAGTGAGCAGTGATTGCATATGGTTCTCAACAGGTGATACAACATGAGAAGAACTATGCTACCCATTACCTGAAGTTAGCAGCAGTGGTCTTCGCCTTGATGATGTGGAGACATTACTTGATGGGAGAGCATTTTACAATGTACTCTGATCATAAGAGTATCAGGTATATCTTCTCTCAGAAGGACCTGAACCTGAGACTATGATGTTTGATTGAGTTCTCTAGGACTATGAATTCTAGATAGTCTAAACTCCTCGAAAGGGGAATGTTGTAGCAGATGCACTCAGCCGGAGATCCGGTATACAGCTTCTAGGTGAGGTGACGGAGCAACTGGTCACTTTGTAGATATCCTTTGTGAATATGGGTGGAGAAGCTTTTCTTCAGTCCCTTACAGTCACTCCCCCTCTTCTTCAGTGAGTCAGGGAGGCACAGCGTGGGGACGCTGACTGCGAGGCTTGACATGCTCAGATATCCAAAGGGTAGCCACCTGATTGATTTTCTGAAGTTGGGAAGCGTGCCATCCTCTTTAGAGTATGTACCATGGTTCTAGTGTCGCTTCGGGAGGAAGTTATGAGGGAGTTCCACATATACCCTCTAGAGGTACATCTAAGAGTGGTGAAGATGTATTATGATCTCCAAAAACAGCACTGGTGGCCGGGAATGAAGAAAGAAGTTGCAGAGTTTGTCTCTTGGTGCCTCACAAGTCACCTAGTGAAGGCAGAGCATCAGGAACCAATAGGCATGGTCGAGCCTTTGGAGGACCCAGAGTGGAAGTGGTATGGGATATCCATGGACTTCGTGATAGGACATCCACGTACATCTAGGGGTCATGAATCAATTTGGTTGATCGTCGACCGACTCACCAAGTTGGACCACATCCTACTGATCAGAAAGCAGGCTTCAGTAGAGAGCTTGGGATTCCTCTATGTGCAGGAGATTGTGCGACAACATGGAGTACCCTCGATGATTGTCTTTGATTGTGATTCATGTTTTATTTCCTAACAATGGAAGGGGTTGGAGGAGGCTTTCAGGATGCAACTTTGTTTGAGCACTGCCTTCCATCCTCATATGTATGGTCAGACTGAGCGGACCATTTAGACCCTCAAGGAAATGTTGTGTGCTTGGGTACTCAACTTTGGTCGCAGATGGGAGGATCACTTGTGTTTTATGTAGTTTTCATACTACAACAGCTATCACTCCACCATTGGGATGACACCATTTGATGCTTTGTAAAGGCGACCTTTCATATCACCTTTGTACTGGACGGACCCAGGGGAGTCAACACTCGTTTGACCAGAGATGATACGGGCTACCATAGAGAAGTGAAAGTCATCCGAGAGTGGATAAATACTACACAGAGAAGGAAGAAGTCTTATGCGGACAAGAGACAGAGACCTCTAGAGTTCGAGGATGGAGACCAAGTCTTTCTACGGGTCTCACCCCAATGTGGTTTACGGAGATTTAGCCGAGGTGGAAAGTTATCTCTAAGGTTCATTGGACGTTTTTATGTCCTCGGTAGAGTTGGGGAGGTGGATTACCACTTAGCTCTTCCACCTCATTTTCATCGGGTGCATGACGTCATCCATGTATCCAAGCTGAGGAGATACGTGCAGGACCCTTCTCACATCATCGACCACTGTGAGCTGGACGTCAGTGATGGGGTGACTTTTAGGGAGGTTCTAGTTGAGATTGAGGATCGAAAGAAGTGGCTCCTTCATGGGTGGTCGATACCTCTGGTGCGCATACATTGGTAGCATGAGAACTTCTAGGAGAGCACATGGGAGCGGGAGGCATAGATAAGTGCTCAGTACCTCTACTTTTTTTCCCAGTTTTGTGATGTGGCATACGGGGACATAAAGCCATGATGTCAGGAGAATGTAAAGTCCTAGAAATTCCTTGTAATTTTTTTAATTAAATTTTAATTTTACGAGTCTGTGAAAATTGGCAGCGCGTGATTCCCAGGCCCGGTGTTCTCGTCTTGATATTCTAAACTTTTTTTCGGGTATGTTTTGTAAACGTGCAAGAAGGATTTTGTAACTTTTAAACTGGTTCTCGGAATTTAAATCTAAGGGCATCGTAGAACTCACAATGCCAAAATTCACATAAGGAGACCTTCAACTCGACCGCAGTAGGTTAAGGGTGAAAAATAATTTTTCACTTTTTCGCAGAATAAGAAAAAGAAAAATTGTTTTACATTTTTTATTTTTATTTGAAACTTCCATGTGATGGTTATAAAGGTGGGGACCACCTTAACTAAAACCTCCTACATGGGTTATGGTGGTGGGGATCACCCGAGCCTAAAACCCCCCAATTTTGAATTCCTAAAGGTGGGGACCACCCGAACCCTCATAATGGGAGAAACCCTTAAACACAATCTTAAATATGGGGAAGCCTCTTGAAATTCTCCATCATTAATTGTGAAACCCCCTTTGATTTATTATACCAACTCATCAATTAATTAATTAAGCCAATTTTAAATTATGCCAACAAACTCAACAGATAACATATTCTATTATGTTTTCTATTTCATTTTTGGTGGGGATTGGGGGAATGTATTTGGAAAAGAAGATAGGGGGGAGCTTTTCAAAGGATTACACTTCTCCAACGTAGAACTTCTTCCACGAAGAACGCTTCTCCAAATGAAGAACAAATATGTTCTCCAACATCTTAGACTCCTACCTCATGACATCATTCAATGGTGGACATCTTCAACAAAAAAGAACCACCTCAATAGAAGAGTGTTTATCTGATGAACGAGCATTGGAAAGAAGATAGGTGGTGGGCGCGACGAACGTCGACATCTTCGACTTCTCTCTCACAACACAATAACAAACCTATGAGGTATGGGTGTGTTTTAAATTGATCAATGTTAAATTTCCTCTCACATTGAATCATTCCCATTGAGATGCTTGCTACCACACTAACGCGGAGGGTACGAGCCAAAAAAAGATGGGCCGACCCCTCCGCAAACCTTATGGTTTTTTTGTGTGTTTTTCGTGATGGTGAAGGCGACCGGTGCTTGCGTTTGGCACTGGTAGAAATCAAGAACTATAGCCGGCACCATGGTGGGCCATGATAAAGGCGACAAATAGAGGGAGGCCAGTCAAACTAGCCTTCAGTGAAGGCATGGCACGTGACCGCACCGCACAGTCATCCACAACATACCCTCGCCTCACGGCCTCCGTTATCCCGCGAACTCGCAGGCCCCATAGCCTCGCTGCCCCGCGGCCATCACGGCCTCGCCGCCTCACGGCCCTCCGCCGCATCACGACTCCATTAGCCTTCGCGGCCCCCATGGCATCTGTGCCACCCCACGCCACCCCATGACCTATGTGGCCTCCGCCGCCCCACAACCTGGGCCTCCCAGTGGCCCCGGTGGCCCCTATGGTCTCCACGGTCTCAACGACGCCGCACGTCATCCAGCGGGGGCCGCACCGCACATCTCGGGCCTGGCTGCCCAGAGCGGGTCGAGCCAGAACCAGCAGGTCGGGCCAGGTCAACCCAAACCGGTTCGGCTCAGGCCGTGTTGGGCCGGGTCGAACTAGACCAGGACCCACTTCATCCCATTTATGCTCTTCTGGACATAACATTGGCACTGGATGTCCGTTTGACGTGTCTTAAATGGCGCTATAAACATTGCGGCGAGATGGTCCCTTTAGTATACCCGACTTGATATTTGGATAATGTTGGGATACATTTGGGATGGATCGAGCACAAATATAATTTTGGCCTCATGACTAAAAGGCTAATAACTTACAGACCGGACGTCCGATTGATGCACCATATATTGCGTTGAGACCCCTATGATGTGTCGTTCATTTGGGAAACTTTTTCATTGGACTTAGTGGCAGTTGGAGTATTAACCAGTGGCTTGAGGAGTAGACTCTCTTGGAGATGAGAAAGCTTAGTGTGGGAACCTAGTAGCTGGATGTGATGTGAAGAATGAACAGTGATCTTGTGTGGGTCAGCACTGAGCGATCCTGTGTGGGTCCCAACCGAGCGATCCTGTGTGGTTCAGCACCTAGGGATCCTGTGTGGGTCAGCACGGAGCAATCCTATGTGGGTCAGCACCGAGCAATCCTATGTGGTTCAACACCAATCGATCATGTGTCGGTCAGCACCTAGAGATCCTATGTGGGTCAGCACCGAGTGATCCTATGTGGGTCATCCAAAGTGCCTCTTAATAGAGTAAGACGATTCAGTAGTTACATATAATCATCTCTACTTCTATACCAATGTTATGTCTGGTGTGAGATGAGTCTGTACCTTGTGGTACTTTCCGTCATGGTAATACCTTGGTGGTTTTCTTATGTGCGGCGTACCTATGTGGTACTTACCTTCATGGTATTCCTTCCTTTGTGGAACAGTTGAGATTAGGGCTTTGAGATGGACATTGTGTTTTCATCATGATTGAGATGGGTATACTTGATAACTTAGGTATATGTATTAGTATATACCTAAGTAGGGTTGTCAGTTGATTTTATGCCCTATGTTCTATCCTTGGTAGATTTTGTGAGACCTTGAGGGTATTGGGGTCCCTACTGAGTATTGTTATACTCACCTCTGCATGGGCTATGTCCGCACTTTTTTGTCTTTGGTGCAAACAATAGTCAAAGTTGACTGAGGATGAGAGTACGAGGACTGGAGGTTGCTCAGAGGAGGACCTTAGACGAGGCGTACCATAGAAACGACCAATCGAGAGTTGTACCTACTCTTCAGGTAGGATCCTTGGCGGTTGTTCACAAGAGCTGTTCCAGTTTACTTTTACTTTCAGTTTCATGAAAATTTCAGTTGGGCTTGTATTCTGGACCCTTTTACATACTACACTCACTCTGTTTAATATTCAGTTTACTTGAGTTCATATCTTGTTGTGTTCTTTCTTGCATGTTCTTATAGGTTATAAAGGCAATACCTTCCCAGTTTTAGGGAATACACCTTGGCTGCTAGTCGCCATCCCCTAGCCTCTGGAAATCATTCTTGGGGTAGTCATAGCACAGGACCCAGGGGACAGGTTGTGACAGGATGCCTGACCACATGGACAACTTTTAATTATAATGTGTTCATTTTTTACTCAAGTGCCAAATATCGACAAAACAACCATTATTAACATAAATGATTACATAATGTTTATAACATGGTCATAAGTGATATAAAATGAATAATAAACTTGAAAAAAGTTCTTAATAAAATTTAATTAACTCAAGTTTATTATTCAGGAAAAACAAGGAACAATCAAGTCAAGTCAAACACAAGGTAAGGGGGTTCTTTTCTGACTTTTAATTCCGTGAGATTTCCATTGTTTGCCACTTATTTATTAAATGTGGTGTATTTTTTACTTACATTATATATATATATATATATATTCATGATTTTATTTATATTCATGGTATTTTGTGATTCATTGGTGGTTATTAACTTTTTTTCATAGGACTCGACTGATTACGATGTGGTAAGGGTTTTTTATCTCACTTTTTATTCCTATGAGATTCAAGCTATATTATCCACTATTTCCTTTTTTGTTGTGTATGTACTACCCATGATTGTATTCATGGTGTAATATACTTTCATTTAGGTGTATTTATAACTTTATTGTATGATCCTTCATTCATGGGTGTCTGTTTCTTAAGTTACCAAATCGATAAGGGAATTTCAAATTTCAATTTCCACTCATTGGGCTTCACACATTCTTCATTGATTAGTTTACTATGAGATTATGTGTAAAATAACTATTTATTTACTTTTTTAGTAATTTACATTCTAATTTTTCTATATAAACAATGATACAAAAAATCAATCCATTGATAAATTCAAAAGTCATCGATATGCACTTGATAAGAGTAATTTTAACTCAATTTATATTCATTGAGTGAAACATCCAAGTCATTGGTGCTATTTTTAAAAAAATATGTGTGAATGTTCTCTGATTTATTTACACTAAATAACTAATCATATTGAGTGTATTTATATTTTTCTCACATTATTATGTAACTTATTTTTCCTTAACCTAAGGATACATTTTTTATAAGGGACTTCGTCTCAATTTACATTCAATTGAGACTTCATTGTTGTTATGCACCAATTCACTCTTGTATGGTGTATATATTGTCCTTTGGAATATTATATCATGAATACCTTTATTCTCATGGTATTATAATGTTAGGATTTAATGTTATTCCTAAATTATTTTTATTCAAGAGTCTCCCATTTTCTTAAAAACACTATAACTAGAATATAAATTTAAAGGTTTTAAAGATTTTTTCTTCTAAATATTTATAATTAATTTCAATTTTTTAAAAATGGTATTAAGGATTTATTTATATGGACATTAATATTTTCAAATGATACATTATTAATAAATTTCAAAGTGGTATGGGTCACTTTGACTCAAAAATCTCTTTATTAAATGTTTTAAATGATTTTGAAAATGGTTTGATAAAGAATTTATTGTGTCGATATCTTGAAATGATATGTTGTGATTACAATGTGGAAATGTTATATTTCCTTTATTCTTGATTTAATTATTATGAATATGTTATGATTCTTGGTCATTGTTTATGTATATGGGTGGTTCCATGATAAACCTAGGGTGGGTGATCCCAAGATAGCTCTCCCGTGCATTGGGTAATGTGACGGAGGTAAACGTTAATGTTTCTCCTAAGATATTTAGGTAATATAATTTCATGGGTATTCCAACGTGACTCCCTACATAGTTTTGATAGCTACAATATAAGTATTTTATGTATTCCATAAGTTACCTTTATGATAAATTATTTCTTCACATTATTCATAAATTTTATTATTTCATAAGGTATGTTATGATTGAAAAGTATGGTTTCATTGTTTTGTATTTATTGATGGGATCATGTTTTCATTCCTTATTTTATATCCCTTACTGATATTTTTATGCTCATACCATGTTATTGAAATTTTTTCCATTGGAATTAAATATGAATAAGCATCAATTATGAGATTGAGTAAATGTCATGCAGTCTAAAACATGGAACTAGACATATTTCTTTTTTATTTTTTGAAAACAATGGACACTAAGTAGTAGTGTCTACTTGTAATATTCAACTTGATATGTAATATTTATGGCCTAATTCTCTAAAACTCTAAACTTGAAAAGATCCATAATGTGAATCGTCCATTTCTTTCAAGATTATGTAATGTCTTAAGGCCAAGTCCTTAGAGTTGGTATCAAAGGTCGGTTTAGATAACTTTAGAGGTTAGGGTGTTCATTAAGAATAAGTGACATTACCATAATGGTTAGGATTTTAGAAAGATTCATAGTTATTTCAGATAAATTTAATGAGGTTAAGAAAACATGAATAAGTATATATTAGTATTTAACCTCCTCATAATATATTATATGATGATTTCACTAATATACACACACTTACATTTTTTGTTTTAGTAAATGGATGGATCTATCGGGAACCAATGTAAAAGTGGATGTGAAGAAAATTGTTATGGTTATCTAAGTGGGAATCTAAATGAAATGGGAGCTGCAATGAGAACTCTTGTGGTTATTCTCAACAAACTCTCTGGAGTCGTGATTGACCACCTAAACCCTTGTGATTTTTATAAGGAATCGTATATGAAAGAAACAAATCTCCACAGAAGTTGAGGTAATAATCATAATGGTAAGTATATTTAAAAACCTAAGTCTCAAGGATGTGTATAGAAACACATAGAAAAATGTTTCAAAGGGATAGGAAGATTCTATAGATATGGATGTGAAGGTCATAAAGCAAGAACCTTCCATGGAAAAAGGAAGCAACTAGTTGACTTTAGGAAAGGGAATGAAGTTCTTTCTGAGGGATAAATTGAATGGTTTAAATTTGGTGTGCATGGTCATTATACAAACAGATGTCCTATAAAGAAGGTTTGAGAATGAAATCCCCAATATCTTACAAATATATTTTTACTAATAGCTAATGTCATTCCAATTAGGATGAGGTAACTGGCAATGACCAATGAAAGGTATGGATTATTTCATAACTAATGTTTACACATTATTGAATCTTAGGATATGATTCATGATTTAGTTTTTTGGAAATAAGTATTTTAGAATAAGTTGGATGGGAATAGATAATGAATAATGAATAACGGTGAATGAGTAAGAAGTCAACATATAAGGGATTCAAGTTTTATGGTACATTTTAGGATGATTAAATGATTAAAAGTAATAAGTCTCAGTTGATGATAGGATTAAATTAGAATACTTTTTTTAGTATGTGTAACCCTAAAGATTGATATATTAAAATTTTATTCAAGGAATAATTATCTTCTCTTTTGTGGATAATGTTATAAAGAACCATTTGGGTTTATATGGTCCTCAAATTTGAGGCAATTACAGGATAATACATTTTGAGATGCAGAATAAAAGTTATTAGATAACCCATGTGGTTAAAATATGTTATGGTTATTTTTGATGAATTTATATATTTTTTGAAAATTTTATAAAATTATATAGTTTTTGAAAAGGGACAACATACAAACCACGTGACAACCCGTCATGTCAGACAAATCTGTGGGAATCAGTCACACAACAAAAGTGTGACTGGGATTTATCGCCTACCACTAGACTATGTGAAGTCCCTGGTTAGTATGATTAATTATTTTTAGTTAGATGATTTTATGAATCATGAATAAGTTGATTTTGAGTTATCTACTGAAATGAGTAACCTATCCTGGAGAATATGTGATTAGGATAATTAATTTTCAATATTATACTTTAAGAGTAACTGATGTTATTTGGAGACAAATGTTAAGAATTATCTTAAACACTATGTGATTAAATCCTTCTGAGATTTGGTTTTCGATCTTAGTTTTGATTAAATTGATGAATTTTATGGATAGTTGTTTATTGAATGGTCTTTGTTGAACTTTGGGTCTTGTTTGACAAATTTTGGAGAATAAGATTAGTTTTTTTTTGTAAAATATTATAATTATTGGGGATTATCTGATCTTCTACAAACCATTTTGGTTTTGGTTAATGTCAATAGACATTGGAAAAATATTTTTCATCTTTTATGGATTATTTGATTCTCTAAAAGTTGATTATAGTGCTTTAAATGTGAAAAATTCATCTTGAATACTCATCATTTGAAGAAAAAATGAGTTTGTGTTAGGAATTTATTAAAGGATGAAAGTATACATGAAAAGTAAGTATTTTTTTCCTTATGTTTTTAGTTAAGCTCATAAATAATTTCCTCAACTTTATGAATAGTAAATTAAAAAAACATTGTCTGTTAACTTTTCCTACTGGGGAATCAAATACCATTTAACCCATCACAAGTTTGTGATTTTCTGGTGGTTAACTTTCTCATAATCATGTTTTCTATCACTCTCAATCTGGACTTGATGGTTTGTTTTCTCCTCCATATCCATGTTTTAATGGAATCATAGTATATTTTGCTTGGGTGACCTTTTTTACTTCCCTTTCTTTATTTTAAAGTGAGTGATTCATTGACTCTTTTATCGATGTTGTACTTTCAATGATGTTTCTGAGCCCAAATTTAAAATGGTGAAGATGCAATTCCCATAAGGGGGAAGGGTGTAACATCTGACGTAAATAAAGGATATGACTATTTGATATTTATTAATATTTTTAAATTAATTAATAATTTTACATCAAAGGGGATTATATTTTCAATGGCGTACCATATACACAACCTCGAGAGTCTTTGAAATCTTAGGTTGCACACAACGTTGAGTTGTACTGAAAAATAAAATAATATTATTATTATTTTAAATGGTAGTTAACGCCTTGCCGTTGGAATGGTAGGAATAAACAGAACAATCTAAAAAATCATTCTAAATGTTTGTTAAATATTTTTACATTTATCTAATAAAATTTATAGGCTTAAAAAAGAATTTAATTTTAAGCATAAATACTCTAATATTCTTTAAAATGTTTATTTTCCGCATTTTGATGGAGAAATCACTTTAAATCTAGTTTGGGTGACTTTTATATGTTCTATTTGAAAAAATAAAATTTCTCATCAGAATCGGGACATCAAAATTTACCTTGGGTAAAGTTTTGGTATTTTTCTGATAAACTACAGTTTTTAATAAATAGTGAAAATTACTTTATTTTAATCCAAATCTGCCTTTTAATATAATTTTTTATATGGTTAGATTATATTTTTATTTGGTTTGAAAGTGTAATTAGATTATATTTTTACCATTTAATCCAATTTTGGTCATTGGGAAAAATTTCACTTTGATATTGGGAATAAACTAGTGTCAATCTTTTGAAAGTTGCAATTTCTTAAAAAAATGCTTTTTGTTTTGACAATGATAATTAATTTTAAATTAATTAATTAAACTTCTATGTTTTGAATTGGGTAAAATAGATATAATTTTTGAATTTTTAACTTCAAATATATCTTAGGATGAATTTTTGGTATTTTTCAAAAAAATATTAATCATTGATGAATAGTGAAACCACTAAGTAGTAGTTAACAATCTGAATTTATCATTTAAATGATATTTTACCGCTTCTGTGAATTGAATTTTGAAAATAAAAAATACATGGTTTTCATTAGTAATTAAAATATGTTTCAATAAGATGAAAATAATTTTTTTGAATAGTATCTTTTGACTTTTATTTACCACAGTTAGAGGTAAATAGGGTAATTCAAGGTAAAAAAATATTATAATAATAAAATATTACCTTAACACTTGTCCTAACATTATTGGATGAGCCATGTCCGTCCATGGGCATCCGTGGGACTATTTAGGGACCCCATGGAGCCACTTAAGAGTGAAAAAGACACTTTATTTTAATTAACTTAAAGTAAAGGCAAAAACGACATAAAAAATTATCCTTTAGTAAATCAATATTTACATGGGGTAATAAAATTTATCCTTTAAACTATAAATTTTCGTTATAAATATAAAAAGATTTACAACATTATCGTAATTTTTTTTCATTTTTATACTTCAAATAAAAAAATTATTTATGACCCAACAATGATGTACTTTTTACCTCATTAATAAATGATTTAAATAAATTAGATTATAATGATTAAAAAATTAACCAAAACCTATCCAATTATTATTTGATGATTTTATTTAGACCATTGGTCATCTTATATTTTACTTTATTGAGTTTTGGATCTCAATAAACCAAATGTAATTATTTAATAAAATAATATTTTCACATTTTCCTAAAGGGCCCCTCCTCCCCCTTAGAAAAGGACACCACTTATAACACATTAATCACACCTCTGAAGGACCTTCTATCATCCAAAACTAGCCCATATAATCTATATAGATCCATATATTCCACATAAAAGCATTACCTTAGGCATAAGGCACTTCAAGTAAACCTTTTGTTTCAAACCAAAGGGAGATACCAAATTTAGAGGTAACTTCTTCTCTTCAGACCTTTTATTTTATTTTACATCTCCTACCCCCTAAACTCTTTTTATTACATTATTTTATAAAAACACCATTATAATAAATATAATGTGTTTTTTATGAGATGTATTATAATTAAACATACACACACCTCCATATAATGGTTAATAACATACAGTTCTTGTAGACAGAGAACTACTGCCTCACGAAATGATGATCATTCAAATATCTCTTACCACCTCTCATGGTGTCCATTCTGATGGAATAGTATTTGTATATGATATAAATATTTTTTTTATTTGTTCTTTATTCTTTGGTATTTTTTCAGTTATATCATACCTTTACCGTTTCCATTATGGGTAAACGAGATAATTTCATTTGAGGAAGTGCAGACTATTTCCCCCTCAAAGTTATATGACTCATTAATGCCATACATGGGACGTATAAAAGATGGATTTAATGAAATTATATATTTTATTATTCTTAAATTATAATATACCTATGTATCATTATGCTTTCATTCCTTTAAATATGAAACAGAAATGAAAGTAGCATTCATCCGTACGTACGACTTACTGTCTCCATGAAAGGTGCATTTCATTTCTTACCTCTAAATGTTATGTAATATTATAAATAAATATATATACTTTATATATATGATATATATGATATATAAATCATTAATATAATTCTGTAGATAATTTAATCTTGTCCACATGGAAAACTTGTAATTGTAATGTGTTTATTTTTTTCTCAAGTACCATATATCGACAAAATGACCATTTTTGACTAGAATGATTACATAATGTTCCTTACATGGTAATAAGTGATATAAGAGGAATAATAAACTGAAAAAGGATCATAATCAGGTATAAGTTAACTTATGTTTATTCTTATTGATCAATAAGGAACAAACAAGTCAAGTTGGACACGAGATAAGGGGTTTCTTATCTCACATTTAATTCTGTGAGTTTTCCATTGTTCGCCACTTATTTATTGCATGTGGTGTATTGTGTGATAAAATTTGATATATATATATATATATATTATAATTATTATTTATATATTCATGGTATTTTGTGATTCATTTGGACAATATTAACTTTTGTTCATACGACTCGATTGATTACAACGTGGTAAGGGTTTTTAATATAACTTTTTATTCCTGTGAGATTAATTATATATTATCCACTATTTCCTTATTTTTGGTTTATGTACTGCCCATGATTGTATTCTTGGTGTAATATAAATTAATTTATGGGTATTTAAATCATCATTGTATGATCCTTCTTTTAAGGGGTGTATGTTTCATAAGATGCAAAATCAGAAAGGGAATTTCAAATTTCAATTTCCACACATTGGGATTTAAGCATACTTCATTGACTATTTTACTCCAGTATTTTGTGTAAATTCACAATTTCTTTACTTCTATAGTAATTTCCACTCCATGTTTTGTGGATATACTTTCGATACACATAATCAATTCATTAATAAATTCTCATGTAATTGATATGAACATGATAAGAGTAATTTTAACTCAACATCTATTCATTGAGTTAAACATCCATGTCATTGGTGTTGTTTTTAAATATGTGTGAATGTTCTCTAATTGATTTACAGTAAATATCCAATCATTTTGAGTTTATTTATATTTTTCACACAATATTATGTAATTTATTTATCACTAATCTAAGGATACATTTTTTATAAGGGATTTCGTCTCTATTTACATTCCATTGAGACTACCTTGTTGTTATGCCCAAATTCAATCTTATATGGTGTATATACTATCCTTTGGAATATTATATCATGAATCCCTTTATTCTGATGATATTATAATGTTCTGATAAAATGTTATTCCCCAATTGTTTTTATTCAAGATTCTCTCATTTTGTTAAAAACTGTTTAACTAAAATATCATTTTAAATGTTTTAAATATTTATTCTTCTAAATATTTATCATTAATTTCAATGTTTTAAAAATGGTTTTCTGGATTTATTTATATGGACATTAATTTTTTTAAATGATAATTTATTTAAAAGATTCAAAGTGGTAGGGGTCACTTTAATTCAAAATCTTTTTATTAAATGTTTTATATGGTTTTGAAAAGGGTTTGATATAGCATTGATTATGTCTATATCATGAAATGAATTGTTTTGATTACAATGTGGAAATGTTAAATTTCCTTTATTCTTGTTTTAATTGTTATGAATATGTTATGGTCCTTGGGCATTGTTTACGTATATGGGTGGTTCGGTGATAAACCTAGGGCGGGTGAGCCCGAGATAGCTCTCTAATGCATTGGGTAACATGACAGAGGTAAATGTTAATGTTTATCCTAAGAGATTTAATGAATATACTATGATTGGTATTCCAACATAACTCCCTACGTAGCTATGATAGCTACACTATATGTATTTTTCGTATTCCATATGTTACCTGTATGATTTATGATTTTTGTGGGTTATTCATAAATCTTATGATTTCATAAGGTATGTTATGATTGAAAATTATGGTTTCGTTTTTTTGTATTTATGGATAGACTAATGTTTTCATTCCTTATTTTATATCCATTACTGAGATTTTTAAGCTCATCCCAAGTTTTTGAAATGCTTTCCATAGGAATTAAATAAGAATAAGGGTCAATGATGATATCAAGGAAAAGTCATGTTGTCTAAAACATAGAACTAGACATGTTTATTTTTTATTTTTTGAGAAAAAAGGATACCGGTTAATAGTGTATACATGTAATATTCAAGTGGATATGTAATAGTTATGGCATAATTCTCTAAAACTCTAAACCTGAAAATATTAAAAATGTGAATTATCCATTTATTTCAAGATTGTTTAATGTTTTAAGTCCGAGTCCTTGTAATTTTATTTTAAAACTATCTTAATTTGTTATGGTTTGTATGAATCAAAAGTTACTAAATCATTAGGTTTTTATATTTGAATCGCATTTTAATCATGAATTTTTATACTCAAATTTCCGTT
The DNA here is from genome assembly GCA_963277665.1 of Viscum album. NCBI lineage: Eukaryota > Viridiplantae > Streptophyta > Magnoliopsida > Santalales > Viscaceae > Viscum > Viscum album. Next base: position 478,471,426 of record OY728128.1, read on the forward strand.
ATAGTAAATTATTTTATCATTTTAGAATAAAACCCTTATAGTTTTTTCTATAATGGTAATTCATGAATTATTATAATAATAGTACCCATATCATCAATATGGTACTTAAAATTATGGAGAAATGTATGTTAAGAAAAGATAAAAAATTTCTCTCATTAGTCCAAAATCATTCTTCTTTCATATACATGCTTTCTAAAAATATTTTAATAAATATTATTAACATTCTATAAATGATTTTTTAAAGAAATTTTTTCAAATTATTGAATTTTGATAAAACTATTAGAAAGTAATATTATTATCATTTTCAAAATGACTTACTTTTTAATCTTTAACCAATAGTGAAAAAATAATTTTTTACTTATATGGCATCTAGGGAAACCCCCACAATAAATACCCCTAAATTTCTCAAGGATTACATTATAAATTTCCATGTGTATTTTTGAAGAAAATATTTTTTATAAAATATTTAAAAACGTTATATTTTGAAGAAATTAATTCAAAGTGAAAATGGTATTTCTCTCATGATATATTCCATGTAATGTTATCAAAAAATCATCAATGAAGATAGCAATTAATGTTATGGATTACTTCTAAATTATGTATATTTTTATCTCACATATATATACATAGCATATTTACCCATAATTATATTGGGTATTACATTCCTCAGGTTCATATCTCAAATGAATCCATTATGAAAATTTCATTAATTATGATATGCGCCAATATTATAATACCCATTTTCTTTTCTGGGTAATTATTTTTTTATTCTTAATGATTTATTTCCATTTTTTCTATCCCTCATCCTCTCAAAACCCACTCTTCCCTCACATTCTTCTATGCCTCTCTGTGTCGGAGTTACGGTGGTTGTAACAAATAGGGTTTGGGTTATGCGGTTCGGTGGTCGATGGATTTCAGGTGCTCCAAAGTCGGTTTTCTCTTATTCATCAGTGCTCTAGGTGCGACATGTATTGGTGTCAAGGAAACTACTGGTTTGGTCGATCTACTTGTTGTTTCCTCTTTTCCATCGATGAATGATTTTTCTGCTTTTCTACGAGATGCTTGATCCATTTTATGTTCGCTCAGGGAAGATCTCGATTTGTCTTTCGGTTTGTGGTGATTTTCATTTATGGTGTGGTGTCGAACGATGATGCTGATGGTGGAGATGAGGGTGAAATGATGATAGTGTGAATGTTTTCTTCAAGGGTTCTGTTATGGGATGTCTTCAGTGGGATTTTATCTGGTCAACGGCTCTGGCTACGATGGAGGATGGTGACGGGACCAGGGTGTGTGGTGGACAGCGAACCGACCTGGCTGTGGTGGACGGTGACGCGTCTGGTTGTCACATGGATCATGGATAAAGGCCCCTCTGGTTGGGTGACCTTTTGTGTTTTCGAATCATTAGTCTGATATTTTTTTGATGAAATTTGTGGTCTGGTTTTGGGTTTTGAATTTTGAATTTGTGATCTCTTCTACTAGAATATGGTATTTGGAATTTGTGAGGTTCCCACTTTCCCCTTAAAGTGGCTTTTATGAAAATAAAAAAAATGATTGGGGTGATATTATCTGATAAGTTATTCGTGACTCATGTTTATGTCATATAATATATTACTTACATATTTCTTATGTTTTCATGGTCTAATGATACTTTGTTGTTTATTCTCTTCTCCAATGGGATTACTCTTGATCCTTATTTTTGATTTTATAATGTTATACCCATGACTCAATAGTTCTGATTCCTTATCAAGATTTTCCTTTAAAAGTATTTTTAGTTGAACCATTTTTTCTATGTATTTAAAATTATTTCAACTATATTTCTTTTTTCTTGAATTGATTTAGGATCTCATTATGGATAATTAAATGAAGAATGCTCATTTTAGTCTCACCTAATTTATTATAAACCAAGTCTACCAAAGACACCCGACATTATGATATTTGGGTTGAAATTAATGTATTTTGTTTTAAAAATCATGTAATAATATATATAAATGGAATGGGTTTTTATAATAAGTATGAGAATAATATACTATACTCAAAATAAATTGTGATCTCCATTCATTTAGAAGACCCTGTCAGAACTGAGACATTAAATGGGGATCTTCATCAGAAACAATAATCCTTAGAGGTATTATCCGGATCTTTTATGGAGATATATTGATAAATTGTAGTACATTTTTTCTTTAATTTGAGTATGTTTTTTTGGGTTTTAACATGTATTTTTTTTGTGAAAATTTGATATTTTTTAGGGGATTTGGAATGTGCATGGTTGGCTCTTGGTTTTCTATAACCGTGTTCCCTACCCCATCAAACCTTGCAACCCTGGATAGAGATTTATTTCATTTCTTCTGCATAGTTTTTCAGAATGTACCATCTCTTAAGAGTAATAAATCCCCCTATATGAGGTGCATAGTTTAAGTGAATAGTTTTCGATCACATTTTCAAAAATAGTGTTCCCCTACATAGGAAACTGCGCACATTTTTTCATATTCCAAACAATGTTTTTAAAAATTTGTACCCCCTTAATATCACCCATAATCCATCTAATTTTACCTAAGTCAATTTCCATGATTTTTGGATCCTCTTGGATGGATTACATGGAATTATGACCTCTGTTCTTGAAAATTAGAATACCAGATTAAAGATATGAACCCCTGTATAAATAGATTCTCATCTAGTATTGTTTCCTCTCTATCTCCCTTCTTTATCACATCCTTTGAAGTGATTTTTTCCTATGTTTTTTTATGGATCTAGATAATATTTTTCATAACTATATTTTTTTGGTCTTGGATATTGGTTTTGAATACATATCTTCTTCATTTTCATGGTATTACTTGTTCATTATCTTTTGGATATTTCTGTTAGAAATAATTTTTCATTAATTTTGAGGTAAGTGGCATAAATTCAATTCCCATAGTATTTAATTCCAATTACATGTATGTATTGAGAAATTTGGTTTTTCATGTTGACAATTTAATTTTGAACCTAATAAACTAATTTGTTATTTAAATTATGGAATTTTGGAACTATTGGGAAATAGTTTTGTGGAATTGGATTAATTAATTAGTGAATTAATTATGGAAATTTTATGATTATGGAATTTTATTAAATAATTGGTGAATGAATTTATGGTAAATTTTGAATGTGAAATTGATATTGAATTTGGATTGTGAAATTGGTTAATTAATATGATATAAAATAATTGAAAATATGATTAAAATATATTTTACTTGACCTTAACAGGTTAATGTGTTATATAAATTAAATATTTCAAAATGGTTTAATGGTGAATTATACATATTATTTCATGTGATTAATGTATTGAAACTTGAATTGTTGTGATTTATTATGGTGGTTCAATAATGTGAAATGATGGTAATAGGAATAATGTTGATTAATCATGATTGATGTGATATATGTGACTTGGGTGATTGATTGATAAACATGTGCGGGACATGGACTACAAATTCACAATCCAACAATGAGTAAGTGATATAAGTGAGTGGGACATGGACTACTTCTTCAAAATAACATAGTGATAAATGAGTTTGGTAAATGAACTACTACTTCAAAGTACCATTTGTGTGATTTTTGGATAATGGAGTTGTGTGAAAAGTATTACTGCTTCAAATACACATGGTGTGCTAGACCTGGAGATCTACGCCCAAAATGTTGGAAATATACTATGGATCTAATAGACTATATTAAGAGTCGAAATAAAATGATATTTGATAACCATGGTATTCTGATATTTCATATCTCTTGGGGGTCGATCAGATTATGTCACATAATGAAGTCGATATTGCACTTCGGGTGTCCTTAGGAGCCCGGGTGTTTATATGGTTAATAAAGAATATTTTAATCTTTGTAAAAGGTTTAATTTATTTATTATACTTTAATATTTATACAACCACATACACTGTTATGGACTGGATATTTCGGAAGATGTTGTTGGTGGTGGCCTACTATGTTGTACACACACCATAGTTGGGTTTCCTGATCGGTACCTAAATACACTTCATGTTTGTAGGATAGGATAAGGACAAGAGGTCTATGTTATATGGATGGTATGGGATGGATCATGGATGAGGGAACCAGATGTGATTCAATTCCCTTGTGGGATTTTTCTATGTCTTTATTTACATTGTGTTTTATCATATTGACACTTTACATATATTGGGAATGACATATATGTTTTTAGTTTTGGATATTGCATTTTATACTTTGGTCATAATGTGATAATTGTTTGGTAGGGTTATTGGTTATATCATTTGGTTATTATTATTTAATTCCAATGTTGTGATACTATGATAAATATGGTATATTCTCTCCATGATCTATATTAATCTTTGTCTACAGGTCAGTAGCCACTGGCATATGGGGAGGTGATCTGGAGGTCATGTGACTGACCATCATGGGGAACCGATTTGTGGAACCAGGTTTGGGATAATGAAAATTTGTATCAAAGGAGTTTTCATTTTGATTTATTTTTTCTTATTATTTGGTAATGGTAGATGTGAAAATATAATGAGTTGGACGTTTGTTAACAGCACATGCAAGGGAATAGCTATCCATGTATGGGGGAAATCCAAATACCCATGGTGGGAATATTATTATTGATATGTGATGTTACGGTTGATTTTATTTCACCTCAAGTGATACACATGTTGTGTGATGTGATTATTCTTTCTATGTTTTTCTAATATTTGACTCAAGTATGGGTATGGGATGAAAATTGAGTATTAATGAATAATTCTAGGAACTCCTGAATTATTATTACATGCATCATTTTAGGCATGTATGGGAAATGGATTTCAGGTAAGTTACTAGAATTAAATTTTTTTCCCTTTCATGTGAAATTGAACTTAGAACGTTTCATAATTTAATTTTTTAACTTATAAAATGATTAAAAATGATGGAAATTTGTGTCTAATGAGATAGTTGAAAATAATTCAATTACCAATTTCTCACTAGGACCTAGAAGTAGGATTGTTAAAGGTATTGATAATGCCTTGGTTTTGACCATGTGTGGAGGTTTGGGGGAATGACATGTTGTTGATTATTCTAAATACCTCTTACATAAATGTGTTTTTGTAGTGTTTTGAATCCTGATATATGTTTTTGGAATTGTCAACATATTCCTCCCGGAGGAATATTATTGGGAGGAAGATAAGAGGTTATGACTGGAATGGCCCATTTGTAATGGAACATAATTCACTGATAGTTTCATGTGAGGAATTTGGAGAGTAGTTCCAAGATAACATTTCTCACTTCAGGTATTTTATGGAAAGAGACATACGAAAGGCTGTGAAGAGTATGTCTGATATGAAATGGAAGGTCCAGTTGTAACACCATCTGACTTACACTGGAGAGGATGAACTTGAGGCATCTTAATTCTGGATTGATTTTATCCAGATAATACTTCACCCCATGGAGACTACTACTAAGAAGAGAGTCAAATTAGTTCTTCACATGTTATGTGGTAAAAAAAAGTGTTGGTGAGACATGAAATGTTGGGTTGGAAAGTTGGACAGTATAGAGTGGATGTAATTTTAGGAGATGTTCATGGTGAACTTTTACCCTGAGATGCTCATCCATGAGAGAGTGACTGAATATAAGATTTATTTATGGGACTATGCCTATTGTAATCTATTCTGGTCTGTATACAGTTCTATAGTCCCTTTATATGGTGTCCTCATGGGATGAGGATATGGTATTGAAAAATTCTTATTATGGGTTTAAATGTTAAATTATGTTACATGTTAATAAATTCATGTTGAAGAAGTTTTTTGAAGAGGTGAATCAGACTCTCATTTCTATGGAGAACCATAAGGACGTACACAATGGAGGATAAGTTGTTTCTACTAGATGGTTAGGAGGTATGACTTCCAGGGAAATGAATTTTAGTTATGAGAATGTTGACCAGAGTAGTGGAAATTATAGTGGCCAGGGGAAGGATCAGTTTTATAGGACCTTACCCTAGTGACCAAGAACTAGTGCAGTAAGTCATGTCACTTTCATAAACAGTGTCCTTGGAAAATGGAATAGTTCTATTATTTCTCCTTGATGGTACATCTATAGAGTATCTATAGGAACCCATGACATATCGGTAATAATGGAGAAACTAAACTGAATCATAATATGGGATTGAGTTATTCAACTCCATATTAACAAGGTAGTTGGAGATCTATAGGACATGGATGAAGAGGCAGTAAATGTGGAGCTCTTTGGAAGGAGCACCCATAGCAGAAATGTTTTTCATCTCAGGAGACTGATACAACGTCAAAGGAATAGGGGCAGGACAATTTCATATAGTTCAGCCAACACAGGTGGGTAGAGAGGCTAGACCGTCAACTATTAGACATACTATTCTTGTTGAATCTATTCTATATAGTGCCTTATTTGATAATATTTCCTCTCATTCTTCTATATCTACCCAAATTTTGAATGGATTGATTATATCCGTGGAGTTTTAGAGTGGGTTAATTATGATCTCTACACAGTTGGGATTACATTCAAGGAACATATGTTTATGCAAGGGGTGTTCACTATAGGATGAGAAGTTTTGTTTTATTTGGGATCTCTACATTATGTATATATTAGTATTTGACCAAATTATGGGTTTGGACTGGTTGTTATCATTATAAGGCATCAATGATTATTACCAAAGGACATTTACTTTTAAGTATCTTTAGTGTAAGAATTATATTCATCATGGAGATTGTGATATTCATGTTGACCATGGAGGGCTAGTTCCTCAGAAACTATATGATATCACCACCAAGGTTTCTAGTCTATTACTAGAAGAAAGATGTGTTAATTGTAATGTATTTACACCCATAGTGTAACGGTTCAAGGACATGTCTCCTAAGGACTTCTCTGGACTTCCACATGAGTGAGATGTGGAGTTTACGATACTTCTCATTTTGTGGTCTGATCTAGTTTCTATTACACCATATAGAAAGGATATTATATACATTCAAGAGCTCAAGACTCAATTGGAAGAGTAGATGGATAAGGGGTATATCCATCCAAGTATGTCTCCTTGGGGTTCTCCAGTTTTTTCAAATATGGCCTACAAGGCTCTGTGCTTATGAGTTTATTACTAAAATTTGATCGATGTATCTATGAAGATATGGTATCCTCTTTTCATACCATCGATCTATTTGACCATTTGAGAGGAGGTTATGTTTTCTCCATGATCTACTTGAGATTGTGGTATCATCACATGAGATTATGATCTTTTAATATTCTAAGGACTGCATTCAGAAGCATGTATGGCCTATATGAGTTTTCTGAGATGTTTTTTGATATGGTGGACACTATAGAAGTGTTTATGGCCTTTATGAATATAATCCTATACTCAATCATATACCTGTTTTTTCTTGTGTTTGTGGATGAAATCTTGGTTTACTCTAAGACTCATAGAGATAATGACCAACACCTTGACATTATCCTGATTACACTAAGACGGAATCCCCTATATGAAAATCTATCTAAGTGTCAGTTTTAGATTCATCATGTATAATTATTTGTTCACATATTCTTTGAGGAAGTGTGTGTCTATAAACCAAGATAATGTTTGGGTAGTTTCTTCTTAGGATCATTATAAGATCATTTTTTATATCTATGGTTTTCTAGGAATATTGGGTTGTTACGAGAGGTTCATCTCTGATTTTTCTTGATTGTCAGTGAAACTTTCAGGATTGACAAAAAAGGAGATCAAGTTTAATGGATGGAATCATCTATGAATTTAACCCAATAGTGGAAGAAGAACTTGATACTAGAACCAATATTGATCCTACATGAGCTGAGTGAGGACAATACGCTGTGTTATGATGCATCTGGGGTAGGACTTTGAGTAGATTTGATGCTGGTAGATCTTTTTTTGGTGTATGGGTCTTGGAAACGGAGACCACATGAAAGAAACTACCATGTGAATGAAATCAGGTTTTCTTAAGTAGTTTATTATTTTATGAGATGGTAAAATTATCTTTTAATAAAAAGGTTTACTACGTATTTTGACCACTAGAGCATAAAGTATATCTTTTCACAGTGTGATTTTCATCACTAGAAATGGAGTTGGGTTGAGTATATGCAGTCATTATAATTTGATTTATAATATATTCCCAATATAGGAAACAATGTTTATGTCTCTTTAGGTAGGAAAAAATGGACTGATGCATTTCAGGATTCTAGTACTAAGTATAAAATATTGACTTTACTGAAAGTGATGCATGTTGATGCTCAAGAGATTCAAGATAACATGACTCTCATATTTGTATCATTTGGGTCCATAGCTTTGAGACAGACCAGTGAGAGGTAGTATGATGCCCAAGAATATTTTGCCTCTGAGAAAAATCAATAATGGTGGTGATTCAATTTATTTTATGACCATATATGAGGATGAGATCATCTATTCTAGGAATTGTGTTGTTATGTTAATGATTATTCAGGATGAATTTATGTGTGAACATTTTTCCGAAAAGTGGGTAGTTCGTCTAGGTTTGACAAAAATGTACCTTGATCTATGATGATAGATGTTGTTTTTTGGCATGAAAATGGAGATTGAAGGGTGCTTGACATGTTTCTACATCTATCAAAAGGTGAAGTTTGAGAACCAATGACTGGTTTACTGTAGTCATTTCACATTCTAGAATGTTATTAGGATGAGATTACTATATACATTGTGCTCATTCTCTTAAGGATTCCTCATAATAATGATTCTACATTGGTGATTGTGTACTATTTGAAAAAGGTGCCACATTTCTTAAGGATGCTAGAGATATTCTCAGTGGAGAAATGTGAATACATGTATGTTTGGGAAATATTCTATCTTGAATGGATGACATATAGTATACTTTCAGATCGAGTATCATCATTTACTTTGTAGTTATAGAAGGGCTTATAGAAGTCGCTTGGTACATAGGTTTTACTAAGTGCACTTTTCCACCCACTGATAGATGTGAAGTTGGAAGATACCATAATTGGTCTTGATGATATGCTACAAGTGTATGTTCTACACCTCGTTGGCCTATGGTTGAAGAATCCACCATTTTTTGTGTTCTTCTATAACAATTGTTACCCAGAAAATATTCAGATGGCACCATATAAGGAACTTTATGGTATGACATGAAGATCACCTATATGTTGTATGGAGGTAGGTGAGTTATATTTTTTGGGACTAAGTCTCATGCGGTCTCAGTGTCCTGATAATTTTATCTCAAAACATTGTAGATCCATGGGAGTCTAGCTTGAGGTCGAGTTGTTATAAGGTGGGGAGATTTTAAGTTCCATACCTTTTCTGTATATGTATCAATATTATTTTTAGGTACTATAATTCCTTGTTTTCATTATGTTTTGTTTTATTTTTATTTTGGATGCATTTGGGTTAAAATGGTTGTTTTTAGAGGATTTGGGATGTTCAAGGACAGAGCATGGTTTTCCCAAATAGTACAACATTCACCAGTAAACCATACACCCCCAAATGGAGAGGGATTACACTGTTGTAACGTCATTTTTCAAACCATATTCCCTATTGGGAGTAACCATGATCCCCCCCACTCACTTGAAGAGGCATAATTTATTACGTTCATGGTTTCAAAAATCGTATTCCCATACCTAGGAACCCGTGTATATAGTTTTTTAGAATTTCGAGAATTGGTTTCAAATATCCCAAACACTGCCAAAATCACAGGAACTCAAACTAATTCTATAGTAAATGATTTTTCTCATTTTTATAGGCTCTAGGATGGATTCTATGGTCTTTTGGACTCTGTTAAAGAGGATTCGAAGATGATATTGAAGATATGCAACCCTCTCGGTAAGTGATTCTCATCCCATATGGTTTCCTCCCTCTCTCCTACTTTTCAACCATAATTTAAAGTATTTTCCCTACATTTTTCAAAAATATATATTTCCATTAGTTAGATATTTATTCATTTGATCTTGGATCTATCTTTTGGATCTATATCTCATTTTTTATTGATCTTCATTGTTCCAATTCAATTAAGGATTTCTGATGGTGAGTGATTGTAATCAATTTTGAGGTTGGTGGTCTAAATTCATTTCAAAATCTTGAATTCAAATTTCATGTATGTGTTGTAAAATTTAAATTCAAAAATTTATAATTGAATATTGAATTCAATACATTAATAGATTAATTAAATTTTGGAATTGCAGAATTGATGGTACAATGGGATTGTGGAATTGTATTAATTAATTGGTGAATAAAATACTGATGCATTTTGATTGTATAATTCGATTAATTAATTAGTGAAATAATTAATTGGATATTACGACTGTGAAATTGAAGGAAATTGGTATTGTGAAATTGGTCAATAAATGTATTATTAATTAATTTGAGTGCTATTATGACATTTTTTACTTGACCTTAATTGGTTAATGGGTTATATGAATTGAATATTGAAAAATTTATTAATAGTTAATTGCACATATTATTTCATTTGATTAATGAATTGAATCATGATATTTTTGGATCAATTATAGTGGTACCATGATGTGAATCATTGGTATGATGATTAATTTTGATTAATTATGATTGATCTGATATATGTGATTTGTGTTATTGATTGATAAAAATATGTTGGACATGGATAACTACTTTAAAATCACACAATGATAAACTGATATGTGTGTTTGTGTAATGGAATGATACATGAAAATACCATAGTGATAAATGAGTGTGGGACATAGATTTCTACTTTAAAATTTCACTTGTGTGATTTTTTGATAAACAAGCTGTTGGATAAGGAATGTCGTTTCAAATAACTACTTGGTGCATGAAATTGTGATCTAGGCCCAATATATTTTAATTGGATTATAGTTCTGATTAATCGTAATATGAATTAAAATGAAATGATAACTGATAACCACAGTATTGTAATATTTTATAGACATTGGGGGTACTTTCAACTTCTTAATGGGATAATGTAGGTATTGAGGTTCAGGTGTGCTCTGGAACGTCGGGGTTTATATAGATAAATAATGAATAATTGAATCCATATTAACTGTTTACATTATTACTGGTATTTTATTATTTATACAACTTCATATAATTTAATTGAATGGAAATCGCTTTATAGCCCCATGGTGGTGGCCTACTGAGTTGTACTCACACCCTACTATTTTTTTCCAATCAATACCAAAATATAATCCATGGTTATAGGATAGGATACGGGGAAAATCCCTTTTCTAAATGGATAATTTTTTCTAGATAATTGATGAGGGAATTGGACTTGATTTTAATCTCACATGGGAGGTTTCTATGTCTTTATTTATATTTTGTTTTTTTATATTGTCACTTGACATGTATAGGGCATGACATGTATTTTTTTTAGTTTTGGATTTTGGATTTCATTATTTTTTCATCATGTCATACGAGTTTGGTTTGGTTATTGTTTATATAATTTTGTTATTATTATTTATTTATAATGGTTTACTATGTTGATAATGATGGTATAGCCTCACTATGATCAAAATTAAACCTTCGCTACTAGTCGGAAGACCCTCGAATACAAGGCACACCTGAGGTCATGTGACTGACAATCATGGGGTGCCGGTGTGTGGCACCTAGTTGTCGATATTACATCAGGACATCTAGAAATCAAAATATATATCTCACGTAATGTATTCCTGGATGAATGACAGTAATGGTATCCCTGATTTCCAATAAGTGGGATACCTTCATCAATCAAAATATAATCACCCAAAAAGAATCATTCTTATGCGGTGTCCTAGGTAATCATGTCATGAATTCCACAGTTACATCATCTAACTTCAATTCTATAATTGCTAGGGTCTATAACACCTCTGTATGCCTTTGTTTCTCAACATTAAACTATTTATAGGTGAAAAGGTCTTCAGAAAATTCCATTACCTCTTTCTTCATCCCTAGAAACATGTACTCTCTGTGGAGATCATGATATATCTTTGTCATACCCAGTTGTACCGCCCATCTATAATTAATAAATCTCATAATAACAGCCATGTATAAGCCTATATAATCTAATAAAAAACATAGATGAAAAGAAAATCACTAATTATAATATTCAATCCTGATGGTGTCTCTCCACCATATAATTTTTCCCTCAGATCTAATCTATCTAGATCAGATATCTACTCTGTAATGATATAGTTTATAAGTATGGGTATACCAGATGGCGTAGTCACTGATATCCATTCCTAGGACTCCTAACCATCTAGATTATTTTCTAAGAGAATTTCTATAAACTGCCACTTACCACAAGACTCTCATACTACCTCTACATACATCTTCGAACTCAAAGTGTCAACAAAAAAGCTTCCCATTCCTAGAGTGTTATCAACAATGATTTCAATGTACTATAGATACTCAACCCCCTCCTCTGATGAAGATTCAGTTTCCACTGGGAAATGATTCCTTTGAGGATATATTGGTCTACATACCCCACAAACCTCTCATGAAACTGATATTTCCACCCTCATATTAGGTCGTGTACCACATAAGCTTACTCTGAATCATGAGTATGATGGTCTAAAATGCTTGGATTCATAATCAACCACCACATCCTCGAGCATCAAAACTACTATGAGTCCAACACTGAATATGTCACATTAAAAGGTTTATTCTATACATGGAATTGGTAAGATGGGGATCTATGTTGTGTTCGAAATTCTCTTAATCTCTAGGAAAATGATTCGCAATCTTCTGACCAAACGAAATTCACATCAATTCTAGCCAGTCTGAATATTGGCTTTGCAACAAGGGAGAATAAATGGATAAAACACTGATAATACCTTGATAAACCCATAAGTCTCTAAATTTCAAAAAAAAATCTTTGAATACAACCAGTATACCACAACTAAAACCTTCACTTCGTTTACTCACACTCTGGACCCGGAGATACAGTGACCCAAGAATTGAACATTATCATTAAACATGTTTCATTTGGGTAGCTAGGAATAATGTGGATGATCTCCCAATTTACATAGGATTATGCCATGATTTTTTCCAAGATTGTATATAGGATGGTGGTATACTAATTCTTCATCAATGGAAACTACAAAAAAAGTGTACAGGATTTTATGGAAGATCTGATTCATCAAGGACATGAATATTTCTAGTGAATTCCTCAAACTAAACAGCATCACCATGAACTCATACAATCCATACATACTCATAAAATTTATATGTGGTATGCTAGAAGATCTCCAACTGAACTAATGGTACCCAAACCAAAAGTTGATATTCAATAATATCTTAGTGCCTATCATCAAATTCAAGAGATCATTGATGTGAATGAGGGGATACAAATTCTTTAACTTCTTCAAGTTTATCCTTTGATAATCCACACATAGGCATAATGCCTCATCATAATTCCAAGAGAAAATCCCAGTATATCCCCATAGAGTAGTACTAGTTCATATAAATCCCATTTCTTCTAGACATTCAAACTAAGAATTAAACTCACAATGATATGTTGGTCTCTTCTTATATGGTCTATTATAAATTTTCCTAGCTCCTAGAACTAAACTAAACATCAACTTGATCTATCACATAGTTGTAATGTAGGAATACTCTTCAAGAATTAAGTCTTAAAATGACCTATAATTGTTGGAAAGGAGTCAAACTGCATCTCGCAATCACCCAGAACATGTCCTTTAATTTATGCTATGAAAAAATATAATTTTCATCAAATTTGATATTAATGACTATCCTAAATATCTCACTCACCTTGGAGAATATATCTTCCCCCTTGTGGACATAAAAAAATAACTCTACTACAATAACATTCAATACGATCCTTGTAATGAACTATCCAATCCATACCAAATATCAAATAAATTCCAATAATTTACTAAAAAATATCTCCAAATTTATTTGGAAGCTGCAAACATCAGTGAAAGACTCCTTAAAATGTTTGATACACTCCAATCACACTCCCAGTGGAGTGCCTATGGTTATGATTCCATCCAAGCTCTCCATAACCAACCCCAAACCATTATCAAATTGAGATGATAAAAAAGGAATTTTATTCTCATGTATCAAACAAAACATATCAAATGATATATGTGATAAGACTCATACCCCTAATGGTGGAAGATCATGCATGCATACAAGTAAAATTAAATTGTTTAGAATATAGTTGAATCGCCCTTTTTATATGGGATTTAATTTGACTTGTATGTGCTTCTCCCAATATATTGAATAACATCTCATGTATTGTGGTACCATGGCCTCTGACTCGGCTTGAATTCTTGGTGGAACTCTACCTTCCAGTCTACGATGGGGTAGTTGATTCATTTCTAGACACTAGTGCCATTCCTGATCCGATATCACCTCTTTGATTCAATGATTTCCTAAAAATATATACGAATTGAACATCCTTCCATAATCACGATAATCTATTTTGGGGAAAGGAGAGTGATTGTTATTTTATCAATATTTTCCCTAGAAAAATAACTCCACTAATCTGCTACAATAAAATATATTTCCACTCCACTGGTTTCTCTTCCCAATACTTCCATAGTGGTAACTATCATAGCAGTTCTTTATTCTTACAAAAAAATTATCTAGGCTCACCCTACTAAGACTTCTATGATTCCACCTTGAACTTATCTCAAGTTCCCATCCCTAAAGACAACTCGATTATTTAAATTTGGTAATTTACTAAGGATAAACGCATTCATCAAGAACCTTATCTCACAGAAAACACCATCCATGAATCATTTTATCCTATCAATTTCATCAGTCTCCATGGATGGAGAAAAATGTTGTATGTTGGTGAAGCGTCCTACATTTTCCATTACTGAAATGATTCCGTAATTTAGGTTAATAAACTCTAAATACCTCCCATTACTCAACATATTTAGATATAATTAGTTTAATAAATTATCATCTAATTCCTTCCAAGTTAGATAATCTAGTTAACTAGATAACCCCCACAATGTCCCACTAAGGCTTATATGGTCCTAATAACATATAAGAATTAATCATCACCCTACTATATAGGGGTGTCACATAGTTATTACATATTTTTTGGATAGATTCAGTCCAAAACCCTACTTCCATGGGCATCCCTCCCCATTTAGTGTAGGAAGATTCTACAATTGGGCATCTCTAGTCAAATCAGACATCGAATGTATGATACAAGAATTATCCCGCTCCATATATTGTATAGATTGTAGTAATATTTCATGAAAATGGTTATCTATCTGGTTTTTGGGTGTTGTAGAAAGCTATGGCCCAACTACATTGGTCGTGTGTTGATATCCTCCCTCATAACACTGAACTCAAAGTAGAAGCATAATAATTTTCTTTTCCATGGTCAAAACACACACTAGAACATAAGATACACAACAAAATCGACCCAAAAAATTGATAATAACAAAGAAACACTCACTCAAGGATCTTATGTAGGTTGATTAACAAGAGAAGTTTTATAAAATAACGTTTTATTTCATTAATTTTTATCATATATATCATGGGATTAAATTTTATAGTTTCTATGGGTATATATGACTCATTTAATAGATATGTACATAACATGAATAATGAATATCAATATATATCTGTATATACCTATTGTGGTGAATTCATACTCCTCTTTCACCATATAAATGAATGGGTAAAAGCACAAAAAATGGTCACATCACATAATAAGTGAATCACTAATGATGATGTATCATCAAAAAGGTTGAAAGTGAATAACATGAACAACAATGACATCCATGGGAACTTCGGTTTCCCCCACCCATGAGTAGCTAATCACTTGCACAATATCATTTCCAATCCCCAAAACATCCTAGTATCCTACATACCTTTCCCAAATACTAAATAAATACCAAATAAATTGTCGGATACCACCATGAAATGTACCATATTTGGTTCTTACTCATGTGATCGAGTTGAGTAGTTTTTAATCCTCAGACACACTACTCTATATGTAATAGGCTATAGACTTGAAACATGAGTGAAAGGTATATAGTTGAGATACTCTACCCTTAGTTATAGAGATGAAATAATAACAGAAATAATATAAATATTCAATATACATCTAAACAGAATAAATATGAATCCAAACTATACAAATAATATTAGGATCCACGTATTGACTTGCTGAATTTAATAAAATAATTTGATGAGACTCATATAAGTAAAATACTAAATAGAATCCATGAAGAACTATAAAATCCCCAATAATGAACCCCATATTGTTCCCGTATCTAGGATTCAATCCATATAGTAATAAATAATAAAATACAAGGTCCCTTTCCCTTGTCCATACCAATATCAATGAAGTCTGTCTTGGTACCAACCAACGCTCACACAGAGTGTGAGTACTACTTAGAAGGTCGATACCCATTGTATTTAAAAAATACTACCTATGAAAATTGTGAATAGAATAGTATGATAAAGATGGGTATTAATTCAAAAAATTGAAAATGAACACGAAAATAAACCTACCAACCCTCCTACTCTGGGCGGACACTACAGGTCATCCAACCCATCCTTTGCATGACATCATATTTCTCTATAAAATGATGTATCCTCCTAAAGAGGATGAAAATCAAAAAATATTAGTTGATTCCCCTTCCTTTTATGAATCACCCATGTCATTTATCATTTATATGTACCACACATGGATCTATAGGAATAAAACTTGCTAGTGCTAATTACATAAACCCATTGTGAAATACCTTGCTTGGGAGAAAGAAACTATAATGGGTTATTTGTGAATCACCCCTGTTAGATTCACTTACATTTTCACATCAAACATATCCATATAATTTCAATGTAACCAAACTTGGATCCATGTAAATTACCCATGCTAGAGTCGTTAACATCCTCACAATGAAAAGTACCTTTCAAAGGGTAATGTAACTATACTAGGATCCTTGTGAATTACCCATGTTCGAGTCACTTATGTTTTCTAATGACGAAATACCATACTATGGAAAGTAACTATATTGTTCTCAATGTAAATTACCCTTTTCAGTGTCCCTTATGTGTCCCATTAGAGAAATACCATACCATGGAAAGGAAACCATATCGATTATTAGATTTTCCATCCAAAGTAGAATCATCGATTCCAAGAAACAAGTCACCAAACAAAAAATATAAGAAAGAATATTAATATCACTACGAAATGGTGGATTCTACTACAAAATAAGAATCATCGTTTGTATGCATCCATCAGTTCACACATTTTATCACAAGATATATTGGTTGATTCA
Source organism: Viscum album (assembly GCA_963277665.1). Classification (NCBI taxonomy): domain Eukaryota; kingdom Viridiplantae; phylum Streptophyta; class Magnoliopsida; order Santalales; family Viscaceae; genus Viscum; species Viscum album. Next base: position 478,488,661 of record OY728128.1, read on the forward strand.
TTACATTACTATTAAACAATTTATTTACCCTTATTTTATGGATTCTCATGATTATGTGGAATCACTAGTGATATGAATCAATCAAGTCACAAAGGTTATTAAGAGATATAAAGTTCAATTCATTCCATTGCCATTTAACATGTAATTTATTCTAAATGAGTGTATTCTTTAGGAAATGATGAATCAGTGATGTAACCTCATTCCAAATTACCAAATATCATAATTTACATATATGATAATTTCATAAGGTTAATCTAATTCACAATAATTTATGTTTCATCATAAGGGATATATGATCAACCAACCAAGTTTTGATATAGTTCTGATAGTTTTTAAACCACTCGATTGCCTTTAAGTTCTGTTCTCAACACTACTAGACTCCATATGCTCTATTGGATGTTTTTACAAGTGGGATTTATAAAAATATTGTATTATATATTTGGTAAAGTCTCATGTATGTTTTTTAATTGTTATATCAACCATTTCCCATAATAGAGGAAACTAAACCCACATTAGATTATTGTTTATGAAAAAAAATTAAAAGAGAGAGTAAAATAATAAATTTTGCAATGTCCAAGTTATAGCCAGTTCCCTCCTTTATTACCTTCAATGAAGACGAAGAGTTATCTTCTCTCTTGGCCTTGAACACGAAGATCCAATTATATTTTTCTTCTGTTTTTAAGAGGATTTCAAGAATTTGTTGCTGGATGGTAAAAATATTGAGAGAAGAGGTGAGAAAAATGAGAAACACTGGGTAGAGAGAAATATAAAAGGATCAATGGGTGTGCCTAATTGATGGAAAAAACTGGGGATTCATATTTTTAATTCATCGTTTATCCACTAATAATAATAAATATATTGAATTTGATTAGAAAACATAAAAAACATATCAAAGTATGATATTTTGATTCATAGGATAACTAAAATCATTTAGTCCATTAATGATGTTCATGGGGATTTCCCATAAACATTCACATATTCTATGGGTTTCATGGGGTCCTCCTATATTAATTCACATCATGAGATTATAATTAACTACGTGAATATTTACAAAAACTAGTATCCTTTCTCTAAATCCATTTAATTTCTAACCCATTAGGCATGATGGATGTATTTGCAATTTCTAAACAAATGAAAAAATGAACTCAAGGAAAATCAACTAAATACATAGACATGGAGATGCCTAGAAATAATGGGATATAAAAAAGTATGATTTATTGGAAACAACATAAAATCAGGGACATAAATAGCACATGAAAATGAATTATGCAACTTGACAATGAAAAAGGATTCCTTTTAATCAAAACATCCAACATCCTCCACCATACTTGTATGGTTTTAATCAACCCTAAATGATATTTGAATCCCAAGATTCAAGAATTATAAAACAAAATATTTCCCAATAATTTTTATATTATATCACTAATAATATTTTGAAACAAGTTATTCATAATCAATAGAAAGATATAAAGAGTCAAGGTATGGAGTTTCAGAAGAAAAATATTCAATTAAGATAGATTTCCATTAACCTCTGTGAAATATTAAAAAATATAGAAATTGACCCTCCCAACCCATTCAAAATCCATGGAGTAATGTTTGTTCTATCAATATGAGGTTTGAGATATAAGGAGGTGAGTGAAGTGTTCCTAGTATTCTACTAGTATTCAAGGAACAAGAGGAAATTCGACAATCATATCTGATCGCTAATAAACCAAAAGAGAATGAAAAATGAAAGAATAAAATTGATGATATTCATCATAAACCCCTTACATTTCAAAATAGAGTTCTGCTAACCAAAAACATGAATGAAGAGCTAATGGAAAAATTGTTTTTCAACACATTCATGTTTCTTAAGATAAATATCCCCCTTATTGAGGTCATTAAGAAAATACCAAGTTTTTCTAAATTTTAAAAGAAAATTATACCATTGGAAGAGGGGTTTGGAAAATGATTAGATTAATCTTGGAAGGAATATATCAACACTCACATTGCCGATTCAAGTAATTCCAACAAAGTTAAAGGATCTTGGGAAACTCACTATCCCATGCGCTATAGGGTACTTAAAAGTTTCTCATAGTTTTTATGATTTGTAAACATTCATAAATGAATTTCTTCACTCTTTTTAACTTCTTTATATTTTGGTGGTTTGATATCAAAGAGTTTTTTTGTTTAATTTAATAATGGAGCTACAACATATCCATAAGGATTCCTTGAAAATGTAATTTTTTGGTTAAGAGACAATATCTTATCATGTATTTCTATGTTCTTTACATTGAGAAAGATCAGGTAAATTATTATTCTCCCATTATCTTATGTTAGACCTCCCTCAAGAACACAAAAATGATAACAAATTTCCATGAGGATATACATTACATAGAGTTTGGATATGAGTATTGATATTTAATGTTATAGACTCCTTGAATTACCCCTCATAGGAAGATTATTTTTTATTATCTACCATTTTGAACTATCTTTTAAAACCCCCTTGATTTTGGATACACATATCCTTTGAGGGATTGTGATTATTGGTTCTAATTTGACTCTTAGGATAATTTCCAAACGTATTTCTAATGGAAATAACTCCCTTGGATTTTATTTTTATTTGGATTCACATTCAAATTTTGATAATGTTATTTCTAATTCTGACATGTCGATAGATTTGGATGATTTATTTGAATAAATATTCTAAAATTTAAGGGATGGCCACTATGATGTTGATCTTAACTATGAATATATTTCTATCCCTTTTAAATAATAATCACTTCATCACCCCAACCCCCCAAGATTTTAAGTGAATATATGTTAATAAAATATAAAATTCACGTATTTATTTAGATGTGAGATATTACTTATTATAATTTCTCAAAATCTACATTATGTACAAGAAGAAAATTTTTAGGATCATTAATGGGATAATAATAAGGGAATTGGGTAGACCTCATGTAACATCTCATGTATTATACCCTAAACATTCATGAATATGATTCCACTCAAATATGGCGATAATCTAATAATGCAGGCAAAAGCACATTTAATCGAAATATTTTGGAAGTTTCTAAAAAATAAGTTGAAAATTTTCTCAAGGAAGGTATAATTCAACACATTTTAGATTTATAGTGGGCTATTCTTGTCCGTGTTGTTCTTAATAAATGTGATGTTACTATTTAAAGAAAAATAGAGAGTATTGAGTTATAATGAGGGAGAAAAATACATAGTGCATGTTTTTATATTATACAAAAGAAATTCAATCCACTCAAAAGGACCATTACCCATCCAATTCATCGATAAATTTCATGACAGACTTTCTATAGGGACACACTATAATTTCTTGGATAGATTTTCTAGTAATTATTAGTGTAGTATTTATTTGGAGGATAAAATGAATATTTAATTCAATGTCCAATACCATAAATTTTCCTACCAAAAGACTCCATCTAAACTTTTCAAAACCCAAGTAACTTTCCAACATATGTAGTTAGTATTTTACTGATTTTTCTTACACATTTATAGAGGTGTTTGTGGAAGATATTATTATATATGGTTATTCATTAATTTAACTAAATTTTTTTGTGAAAGTTATTTCATCAATATTTTCAAAAGAAAATCGTAATAAACTATGAGAAATATCATTTCATGATAGAAAATGAAATTTCATTATGGAATTTAGTCACAAAACATGGAATAGAGGTTGATATATATAAGGTATATATTATTTCATTCATTAAATATCCATCATGTTTTCAACATGTTTGATCTTCACTGGGAAAGTAAGTGTTTTATTAGCGATTCAATAGAGATTTCAGTTAGGTTTCTCTTTTTTTATGGTTACATTAAAAGTATTATGAATTTGGGTCTAATGAGTGTTTTAGGGTTTCCATTAATGATCTAAAGAAAACTATCAACACAACACCTATTATATATCCCCTATTTTGGGAGATCCTATTCAATATTATGTGTCAGGGATGAAAAATTGACATTGGATTAGTCTTATATGAGAGGCTGGAAGGGGTACCTTATGCTTTCCTATGTGTAGAGAACTTTGGATTCAACCCACGAAAATTACACAATAAAAGAAAATAATTTCCTTATGGTAATATTTTCTTTAGATAACTTATTATCTTATGTATTAGGATCTACATTGGTTGGATTCTCTACTCATGTAGCTTTACGTTACGTTATAAAGAAGTTATATGTGATGCCATAACATATTCATTGGATTCTACTTATTCAAGTGTTTCAAATCAAGATAAGGGATATGAAGGGTTCAATGAAATTGTTGTCTGACCAAATGAGTAGGATCACTCTAATATTAAGGCATGTTTCCCAAAACTAAGTACCACTTTCGGATATTTCTCCCAATGATCATATTTTTACCATCTCAAGTAAACATCCTTAATATTATGATATAGTTAATTTCTTGGAAGTCTTTAAAATTTAAACATACCAAAAGATACAAAAAGTTGAAAAATTAAAGAGTGAATGTGGGTTCAATGTGTGTGGTTATCCATACATTTTTTACATTTACAGTGAGTTTTTAATGAGGATTTGTGTCCAAAATCATTTGTTCGGGACTGTTTTGTATTTTTTATAATAAACATGCTTGTCATAGTCACTTTGGACCACAAGGGAAACCTAGAAAAAGTATTATAATTGAGATTATATCCAACTACCTTGTTCTATGATTCCCATTTCTTTTGTAAGACATGCTCTTATTTCTAAAACACTTGAAACATTTTTAAGTGACCTAAGAAACCCCAAAAACCCATATTATTCTATGAGATTTTTAATGTCTAGGTAATTGATTTTATGGGTATATTATGAAGATCATCTGGTTTCCAATATATTCTCTTAACTACAGATTATGTCAATAAAAAATTGGAGGCCAAGGCCACTGAGACAGAATATTCCCATGTTGTGGTGGACACTTTCAATGATAAAATAATCTATATATTTCTAGTAAAAAAGACTATAATTACTGAATAAGTCTAAAGAAATTTTATTGAAATGTGGCATTAATCCTTTATATTTATGTGGTAAAACTAAAAAATTCAACACTACATTTCTCCATAATAACTATTCAGGATGATGTTTCCAAACATGTGTTAAAGCAAGTATTTGAAAAACACTACTACAAAAATGGCCTATATCTGCGCTAAAAAGGGCTTTAACATTGCTAAAAAAGCAATGTCAATCTCATCACTAATATAGGGGGGTACCTTTTATCAGCACTCCAAAAATTACTGATAAAGGCCCCTTTTATCAACACTCAAAAAAGCGCTGATAAAAGATCCCTTTATCAGCGCTTTTTTTAGCGCTGATAAAGGTCAATTTTTTTTATAAAAATCACAAAAAATTAAAATAATGCGGGGAGTGATTTTATCAGTACTTCACACCCACTTTTATCAGTGCTAGGAGGTATCCCGCGTATAGCCCTTCTCGCGCATCCTCATACGCGTGCACCCCATTCGCTTCCACCTGAACTCGAACCTGGGACCTCCCCCCTTTCATAGCTGCACCTTTACCTCTAAGCCATATCGTTTTGTTCTCTATTTAATGATATATCTATATATATATTAATATTTATTCATATATTGATATAGTTTCATATTAATATAAATATATTTATTCATATATTAGTATATATATATATTAATTCGTATATTAATATATTTATATATATATTTAGTTATAATTTCTTATATGTATATTTATTTTTATATTAATATATACATATAAGATTAGTTTTAAATACATTTATGAAAAAATATTTTTATTATGTGTGTTTATAAATAAATAAATAAATACATACTTACATAGATATATACAATACACATACATAGATATTTACAACACACAGACACACACAGAGACACACACACACACACAAACACATTTATATTTACGAATAAATACATATATATGTGTATTTGAAAAGCCATAGAATTTACATATAAGATTAGTTTTAAATACATTTATGAAAAAATATGTTTTTGATGTGTGTTTATAAGAAAATAAATAAATACATACATACATATATACATATATACAACACACACACAGACACATAGACACCCACACACACAGACACATATATATTTACGAATAAATACATATATATGTGTATTTGAAAAGCCCTAAAATGTTAAAACGACCCTAAATTATAAACTATAATTTTGTTTCGACGCCACAACCAGTAAAATCGAATAAAATGAAAAAATCTTCAATATGATATGTGGTACAGGCCTAACGGACATCTAGATCAAGAAGATATACTTGTTTGAATGTTATAAAATTGGGGTATCCCGACTAAAAACTCAGTTTTGGAGGCCTTATGGGCCTTTTGGGTTATAAAATTGTGACAGAGGATTTGCCTCAGTCACTAGCACGTAGATATCATCGCAGGATTCAATTTGATATATTGTAGAGCTCAAACGGAAACCCAGATCAAGAGTTATGGCCGTTTGAAGTTTGAGTTACATTTTCAACATATTTTAGATATTTTATTAATAGTTTTTATTTTTTTGTCCTCAAGTTGTTAATAAATGATTTTTAATCAATAATAATTATAAAGTTATTAATTAATAATATTTTTTAAAAATATTTTGAAGCCATTTTCACTAAATTTCTTATATATTAAATGTAATAGTCTATTTATGTCGATCTATAACATATTTAAAAAATATATATTGAATTTATATAAATATAAATATACTTATTTAAGAATAATTTATTTTTCCAGATTTTTTTTGAAATATAAAATTTTTCAGTGCTGATAAATTCCCCCTTTATCAGCATTACTAAAAAGAGCTCTAATAAAGGGGTCCCCTTTATCAGCACTGTTTTTTAGCACTGATAAAGGGGTAGCGTTTCCATTTCCAGTTTTTGGCATAGTGAAAATAGTGTTTCTAAATATTAAGGATTAGAGGAATTATTAGGATAATGCGATATAGATATATAGGATGGAATTAAAATCTCCCATTAGCACACCCCCCTACTGTATCATTTTTGTGAGAGAAGTTTATCTTCTATGTAGGTCAAGCATTAAATTTATTGGGATATAATTAAATACAACATTGATTGACAAAAAGATAGAGATCAACATATGTTTTAAATTTTAGAGATTTATAATAATCAGTTTGCAAACTATGATAAGTCAAGGCTCTATAAATAAGGATAAAATCCATTTCATGATAGAGTTTTCAAAAAAAATGAGTTTCATGTAGGATACAAAGTCCTTCTCTACAAATCACTATTGAATCTAGATTTGAGTATGTAGAATTATAGATGGTAAGGAACTCAAGTTGTATATCATGTTTTTCATTATGGTGTATGTGAGGTCAAACAAGTGGCTATAGGATGGATATTTATAGTTAATGAGAAATGGTTAATGTTGTACTATGAGAGATAATCCATACATGTCATCGATTTTGAAACATTTCATGAGCCCATAATCATGTTGAAACATAATTCTATACCGTAAACTCTCAATTTTTTGACATTTTCATATTATTAATATGACATTTAATGTGAATCAAATCATTTCATAATGTCACATTGGGGAAAATATAATATTTATATACGTTTGAGAGGGGGTAAAAAAATTATAGACTCATTACTATTTTTCTTTTTGTTTTTTATTATTTCAATAATTATTTTTTTATGAAACAAAAGATAACAAACAATCCAAAAAAATTCAAAAAATTAAAAAAAAAGTGTAATATGATCATTAATTCCATGAAACCTATTGATAATGCACATTTAATTTTTCTGACCTCCTGGGAAGTATGCAAGTAATAGAAATTTTATCATTGGTGGAAGATTAGATTGAAAATGGAAGTTTTTTCGATGATATTTTTTATTGTTTCTTTATAAAATCATTGAGATTTTTACATAATTCATAGTGGGAAATGTTTGTGAAATTTGTGCAATTTATTCACTCTGCACACTTTACACATAATCTAAACGTCTGAGCTTCTCTAACCCAGTTTATGGTATAGCCTTATTAAAGTATTTACTTTATATTTTCATTTTGTATTTTCATAAATTAGACATAATTATAATTAGTTCCATTACTATTCGATATTGACCCATGAATATATACCAAATATCAGAATATTTTCCTCCCTCAAAAAAATTAAAAAACTGATAATGATTTGAGTAATTAAATGTAAAATATCTAGTTATATTTAGGTCAAAATCTGGAGGATCAAATTTTGGGAATTCATAAATGAATGGGATTTTTAAATTAATTAAAATTTATTTTCAAAGGGTTAAGTGAAATAGAATCAACATTGTAGAAATGTTTTAGTTGATAGGAATATTTTTGTTAAATATAAGAGATAAGATGGAAATGATTAGCACACACACATATGGAGAGTTTTTAGAAAATCATACAAATAATGTGTTTCCACTAGATTAGTGTCATTGATTTCATTGGATATTGTTTGGAAACAATTTATAAGAAATTTAATTACTATTTTATGAGATTTAGTTTTTTATTCATTCTCTTCTCATATTTCCATCATTGATAGAGAAATTTAAAAATGGATCATTTTCTATATTAAATGACATGGGGTTTTGTCTGGGATTAAAAAAGGTATTTATGGGGGTAGTTGGTAAGATATTTTTTATTAAAATTTTTTTTATAATATTTCATATAATTTCACCACAATTAGGCTTATTTCAAAATTTAATGTAAATATATGTTTTTATATAAAAATTAAAAATTGCATGAAAATTTTATTTTTATCAATTAAACATCTCCTCGGTAATATTGTGTTAAAATTTTTCTATTGAATTTGGATTTGAAATTTTATTTTAAAATTAATAACTATTTATATAAATGATTCTTTTATACCATTAATGTTGGATTCAAACCTCTAAGGGATTAAAATTGTAATTAATGCGGAGTATGACTGGATTCGACAGATTTGACTTTGCTTCACTATTTGGGACATAATGTTTTTATCCATTAAAGGAATGGACGGAAATTTTTATGTTTTTATAGGTTTCAATTTTTTCATATCATTAAATTGGATTAAAGTCTATTTCATGTGGGAACAAGGTCAAAAAGTAATCCTAGTAAAATGTAAAAATTTTAGGGAGATTTAAACAAGTAACCTTTTTTAATATTCAAATCCTAACACTGACACACTATATTTAAATGACCCTTTTACTCTTTTGGAGGGTGGGATAAAAAATTTTAAAGGTGTTTCAAAAATAGTGGATCTAATAGGCATCTATAAACACTTGGAAGAAGTAATTATTTCGGAAAAGATCCCTTCCAAGATAAATCAACTCTCATGATTCTACTTTTTTTTATTCCTTTGTGATTTGATCTTCTTTTTTATTAAATAAATATTCTATTTTATCACCTTTTAATATTTTTATTTTTATTTTTGGTATTTTAATTTAATAGTAAATTTGAGATTATGCTTTTCATTTTAAAATGTTTTCTCGTGAGAATTGGCTCTATGATAAAAACTAAGCTCATGGAAGATTATAATTCATTTATTTTCAACAAAATATTTTCTACCATCATTAATTATTTGTGAATCCAGGAAAGAAACAATATTTCATTAATTATGATTAATTATTTTAGTTTCAATATCTATGGGATATCATTGCTTTTCATATTCTCTGCAATCTCAGACTTGTGTTAATCATGGGAGAGAAACATTAATCGCAAAATCTAATAAACATTAGAACGAATTATATTTTCCACTTATAATACAAAAACTTATATAATTGTAATTTATATGGAGTATAATATTATTTAATATGATATTGAGAATAATTTTTTCCTAGGATCACAATTGATAATGGGTTTTATGATTGGATGTCCGGAAGTTACCTTAAAAATTATATTTTCCAAAATTGGAAGTCATCTTAATTCTTATAGGGATCAAGGGTTTAAAATATTAGAATATCACAATTGAATAAATTTTAAACACATGATAATAATTAATTAATGGTTAATTGGAATATTACATAGATTAAAAATCCTGATATTTTTGTTTTTAAAATAATTTGTTTCCTTGATATCTATTTCTCCAAAAATATATCACCCCCACCAACATGATTCCTTGTTTTATATTCTATTATTTATTATTATTTATATCAATTAAGATAATTTTAAATTCAATTATTTATTAATATAATTTCCTAGTTTAGAAACTTTTCTATGCCAAGTAAAAGAACATAAAAAATTTGAGAGTGTGTCTAACAATGCTAATCAAATTGAAACTTTTGTCATTGAGGAAATTATTTTATTGAAAATGTTTTAGTTAAGTTATTTCTTTTAATTTTTTATTTTTTTCGTCATCTTCTCCTCCCACATATATTATTTTCATTCTTCCCTATCACCTCTTTCTGGACAATCATATGGAACCTTATTTGTTGATATTGGGGTCTACTTTATTATATTTCATTTTTTATCTCTATTTGAAGACATGATCCATTCATTGTGTTCTTTTTTAACTATACCTTGAGGTTGAATGAATCTTTATGTCTTGATTCATACAATCTATATATTAGGAACACCTCATAGTTATCCATTTTCATTGTTTCCATCATTCTCATAGTACCAATTCATATTTCACATCTCAAAAAAAATATCATTATCAAAAAAGGGATACAAAAAATATTGAACATGAATTAACTATTAGAGGATTAGTTACACCTGATGTTATTTATCAACAAAAATGAATTTCATATCAAACAATTAAATATTACATTGAGAGAAAATATATTATAATTAAACATGTCCCAAAATCTCACAGCTTATCTAGTGAGGATCCAAAATAATATCAAAAATAATTAATAACAGGTTTCATAACCTATAAATACTGGAATGTTTCTAATGAACAAATAAAATAAAGGGAACTCCCATTATCACTTAATATAACCACCAAATATTGGATGTATTACCTACAACCTAAATACTATATATCTCATAATGATTTGAAACATATTTTCTTACAAATATTCTTTCCCACATTAGGGAACTCATCAATTTAAAAGGAGAACTTTATAATCATAAATTAACAAGGAGAATAAATGTATGAAAACTATGGGTGATTCATGTAGATCTATGAAAGTTTCATAGAAAAAAAATTTAGTGAAAAACTCCTCTTCTGATACATATATAAATTAATCACTCCCATTGAGAGGATCATGGTGGATCCTATAATATCAAGAGAATTGGTTGAAAAAATCCTGATGGATAATCAATCATTGATTTATAATTTTTCACAAAACAATAAACAATTCACTTATCAAGTAATAATGAGTATAAGGGGGCTACAATAGGTAAGTCCATATTCTCTTACAAATCAATTAATTGATAATAAGTTGGATGAACGAACTACAATAGTGATATAGAACACCTTTTATAAAAAATAATTTCCTCCCAAGTTAGTGAATCTTTGTAGAATTTATACTACACAAAAAAATCTTATAGATTGTCTATAATAACTACTAGAGGAAGAGGATTGGGTAGTGGTGTACTTAGTGGACCATTTCAATAACAATAATTATCACCCCCAAAAAATAATTATTATTCCTTCACACCAACATGAAATAAAGGATGGAATGATCCTTCTGATATGTAGTATAGATTTTAACATCAAACATTGCCTCATTTTCAAAAAATCATTTCACAACATACACCTTACTAATGGGGTTTTCGAAATCCCCAAAAGATATTTGAATCCCAAGAATCAATAAGAAAATTAAAATCGAATCAAAAACCATAGTAATATTCTAACAATGATGATCTTTTGAAACAAATAATTCTTAATCAATAATATTATATGAAGATTTGTGGTATTTCGTATAGGGATATAAACATATAGATAGACCATATTTCTAACTACCTCTATGAGATAGTAAAAAAGAAATCTGTAATTCTACCCTCCCAACCAAATATAAATCCATATAGTATTTTTATTATTATCACAATGAGGATTGGGAAAAAACATGCATTTAAATTATTCCTAATATTCTAATAAGATTCACCCAACCTAAGGTGATTTGGATATCACCTTGGGGAACAAATAAACCAAGGGGGGACAACCATAATTATAAAACAAATGATATTCCTCTTAATCCCCTTCTATTTCCAAATCGAGTCGTAAAAACCAAAAAAATTGTATGATAGGTTATGTAGAATGAGGTTTTTGATACATTCAAACATGCTCAGAAAAACATAAACCTTCTTTATGTCATTAACAAAATCCAATGGCCTGAAAAATTCTTAAAAGAAAATTATACCACACGAATAAGGCTCAATTGAAATGAGAAGATTAATATGGGAAGGAATGTGTTTACACTTGTTAAACAAAATAAGAAAATTCCAGTATAATTCAAGCATCATGGGACAATCACTATCCTTAAAAATATTAAATATTTATAGCTTTTAGAGGTTTTTTTATTTGTGAGTATCCATAAACACAATGCCTCACTTTTTTTCACTAATTTACTAGATTTTGAGTTAAATTAACCGAGTGTAGTGGTTCAATTATCAAATAAATCTATCGAATATCTAGTGGAAATCATTTTAGATGTTTTTTTTAGGTAAGACAAACAATATTTTTTGAAATTTCTATTTTCTTAATGATTAGGAAGATTAGGTAAATTCTCATTTTCACTTTATCTTAGGTAGAACCTTCATTGAAATAACTAAAACACTTATAAATGCCCATGAGGGTATACATTCAATAGAGTTTGGTGTAAAAACCCAAGTAAATAATGCATAATAAATTGTTATAATTTATAATATTTTTTGAATTAAATATTAACGTTACTTTAAAGGGGTTTCTATGTTCGATGGAATACCGGATACGAAACAACGGGTTTCATGGAAATCTTACGTTTCACAATAATAATATAATATTATTATTTTAAATGGTAGTTAACGCCTAGCTGTTGTAATGGAAGGAACGAAAAAAACTAAGTAAAATATGATTAGACGTGTTTTTAAAAAAATTTACATTTATCCAATAAAATTTCGAAGAATATAATGTGAATTAATCTATTTTAAACATAAATACTCTAATATTCTTTAAAAGGTCGATTTACCTCATTTTAATAGAGAACCATCTTTAAATCTAGTTTTGGTTAATTTTATATGTTCTTTTTACAAAATAAAATTCTTCATTGGAATCAGGACATCCAAATTTACTTTGTGTTAATTTTTTGTATTTTTCGGATAAAATTCATTTTTTAATGAATAGTGAAAAATATAACATTTTAATTCAAAACAGCGTTCTAATATAATTTATTGATATGGTTAGATTATGTTTTTAATTTTTTTTAATATTTAATTATATTATAATTTTACCATTTCATCCAATGTTGGACATTGGATGTAATTTCACTTTGAAATGGACATAAATGAGTGTCAATCTTTTGATAGTTTTTAGTTATTAAAAACACACTTTTTGTTTTGACAACGAGAATTATTATTAAATTAATTAATGAAACTTATTTGTATTGAATTTGTTAAAATAGACATCATTTTTTAATTCGGAATATCAAATATAGTTTAGGTTGATGTTTTGTTATCTTTCTGAAAAACATCAATTTTTTATGAATAGTGAAACCACTAAGTAGTAGCTAAAAAATTGAATTTTTCATTTTAATGAAATTTTACCTCTTCTGTGAATTTAATTTTGAAAATCCAATATACATGGTTTTTATTACTAATTAAAATGTTGTCCAATAACATGAAAATAATTTTTTGTGAATAGTAACTTTTGACTTTATTTACCGCAGTTAAAGGTAAATAGGGTAATTCAAGGTAAAAAGAATATCATAATAATACAAAATTACCTTAAAAATTGTTCTAACCTTATTATATGGGTCATGGAAGACCATGGGCATCATTGGGTCTATTTTGGGACCCCATGGAACCACATTATAGTGATAATGACTCTTTATTTCAAATAACTTAAAGTAAATGCAAAAATGACATAAACAAATATCTTTTAGTATATTGATTTTTACATAGGGTTATTTATGTTATCTCTTTGGATATAAATATTATTTTGAAATATGAAAATATTTCTTACATCGTCTAATTTTTTTTATAATTTTTAGACATCAAATAAATTAAATTATTTATGACATAATAATGATGCAGTGTTTACCTCACTATTAAATGATTTAAATAAATAAGATTATAAAGATTAAAATAATATCCAAAACCTCTCCAATTATTATTGTGTGATTTTATTTTTACCATAAGTCTTCTTATCATTGACTTTAATTAGTTTTGGACCCTTAGAAACTGAAAATCATTATATAAGAAAATAATATTTTTTCACTTTCCTAAAGAGCCCCTCCTCCCCCTTATAAAAATCCCTCACCTCTATTGTGATTGAAATGTGGAAATGTTATATTTCCTTTAAATTTATTTTATGTGTTATGATTATGTTATGGTTCTTGGAAATTGTTACGTATATGGGTGGTTCTGTGATAAACCTAGGGTGGGTGATCCCAAGATAGCTCTCCCGTGCATTGGGTAATGTGACGGAGGTAAACGTTAATGTTTCTCCTAAGATATTTAGGTAATATAATTTCATGGGTATTCCAACGTGACTCCCTACGTAGTTGTGAAATATATAACGTAAGTATGTAATGTATTCCACAAGTTACCTTTATTATTTATGTATTCTATGTGTTATTCATAAATCTTATGATTTCATGATGTATGTTAAAAATCGTATGTTTTGATGGACTAATGTTTACTTTCTTTATTTCATAACACATACTGAGATTTTTATGCTCATCCCAAGTTGTGAAATGTTTTCACAGGACTTAAAGATAAACAGGGACAAGGATGAGATCAAGGAAAAGTCTTGTTTTCTAAAACATGGGACAAGATATGACTCTTTTTTAAGAGTTTTTATTTTATATAAAATATGAAAACTGAGTAGAAGTGTCTACCTTGTAATTTTTGTGATGAAATATAATAGTTATGGGATAATTCTATAAAACTCTAAACCTTAAAAGATCCTCAATGTGAATTATTCATTTAACATAAGATTATGTAATGTTTAAGGCCAGGTCCTTATAGTTGGTATCAGAAGTCGGTTTAGATAACTTTAGTAGTTAGTATATTGTTAAATTAATATCCATAGATTAATTTATGGTAATATTGAAATGATATAGAATTATCATATTACCATGTTTCTTCGCCTAAGATATTTCTATGTTTAGAATGGTTTTCCACAGAGGAAACAAGGCAGCTATGATGGGAAGACATCAAGAGGAAGACAAGCTTCCAAATCAACAACCTGAAATGGTCGGAATCAGAACTGAATAGTTTTTTGCACTGATGGCCCAGTTGACTCAGGCTATAAATGCTAGTGGTATCCATGCACGAGATCATCCAAATCAACTACATAGGAACATGTTAATAGTGGAGCATTTCATGAGGCAACATCCCCCATCATTTAGTGGATCATCTGACCATGTGCTAGCAGAAGGGTGTATTAAAGCAGTAGAGAAGATTTTTAATGTTATGGGGTGTTCAGAACCTCCAAATGTTTTTCTTGTTGTTTACCATTTTGAATTTGAAGCTGATCAAAGGTGGTTAATGGAAAAAAATATCAAGGATAGTGAGGAGATTTATTCTCTTGATTGGGATGAATTCAAAGGTATATTTCTTGAGAAATTTTTTCTGAAGGTGGTTCACCATAGGATGGAAAAACAATTCCGGGAATTGAGGCAGGATGATGATTCAATGGCTGCTTATAAAGAAAAAGTCACTCGACTGGTAAGATATGCTCTAAATTTCATAGGAGATCATGATAGTAAAGTCAACCATTTTTACTCTGGATTAAAGCCAAAGTATCGAAGATATTTGGCTTCTCATGAGTTCAAAAGTTATAAAAAACTTGTTCGATGTGCGGAGAAGGTGGAAATGGAGTTTGCTGAACATCAGGTGTTCTTTGAAAAACATCATAATAAGAGGTCATGGTGGCAGTTGAAAGGGAAGTACTCTTCGACAAAATTCTAATGGTAAGAAACTTAATTTTATAGATTGAGAAAATTGTTGTGAAAAGTATGATGGGGAATGTCTTTTGAATTCTAGTAAGTGCTCCCGATGTGGTAAAATGGGACATAAAGCTCATAATTTGACTGAAAAGATCAGGGTAATGGTAAGAAAAAATCTGATTTACAGTGAATATAATGTTTTAAGTGCAATGAAATGGGTCATTATGCAAATGAGTGTGGAACAAAGGACTCAACTGAGGGAAAGTAGCCAGACTACAAGTAGAAAGGGGTGGTGAAATCCTTTGCAACTACTTCAGCAGATGTTGGGTATAATGCCCCGATGCTAGTTACCCAGAGTCAGTCAATTAATACATAACATTGGCATGATCAAAAAAGATGAAGTCTCGAAAGACCGATTAGTTTAGTAGCCTTGGAAACACTAGATACATTCAGAAGTCTTACATTACATCATAAAGTGAAAAAATACAATAACATAGTCTCCATATTCTGCACTCATATCCCCTTCAGACTATTCATGCAGGTCAGTCATAAAATATTACTTCACATCCTGGGAAAAGTAAAACATTTAAAGGGGTGACCACAGATTCTCAGGAAGGATAACAATATACTAGAAACATTCATAAATAAATATAAACATTTAAGGTAATGTATAACTAAAACTAAATCCTTTAAAACATGAACTTAGTCATAATATGGAAAAGTTAAAATGAAATATTTCCATTTACTTATTCACATTGATATTATACTAGTCGAATAATCACATGCAATATCAATAACCACTTTCTTAATGATGGAATGCATAATGCTAGACCATCATAACCACATAGTCAAGGCCTTGTGCCAAGACTATAAATAAGATTTTGTCAAGGCCTTTTACCAAGACACTATTTTGTCTCATGAGACCTACTGATGCATCTAGGAGCTATAGCAGGCTCCACCTGTCATTTATTAAGCCCAATGCATTCCTCATATGAACAGGTTTAAACATAACATAAACATTCGTATTAAAACTAGCATACAAAATGTCAATAATTTCTACATAAACCATGAATGGTATAAAAATAACACATCCTCAGTCAAAAATATCACAAAACCTTCAATACTATATGGAAGATTTTTATCATAATAAATCAACTTTAAATAAGCTTAAAATCTATCAAAGGATGTTGACATAGATGAAATCGAAATTATTTTAGATAAATATCTCTGTTTTTGAAATCATTTAAAAGTCACATAATTATAAAATAAAACATTTACTTTCAAAATATTTTTATAATCTTGTAAGGGAAGCTTTGACGATTTTATAATGGTGTAAAATAGCCTCACCCATCGTATAAGTTAAAAAAGATATTCATACCTTAATTCTATCGAAAAGGTTAAAAAGGACCTTGTTTAGAAAATGACGAAAATATTCCTTTATAAACATCTTATAAAAATTAAAACAATTTTATAAATGAATTTTACCCATATTATGTAAAATATTTAGAATAATTTGAAATAAATTTTTAAGAAACATGGATGTAGATGATAAAGAGGTCCCAGTAGATAATTACATATAAACAACCTCGGATAATGAAGAGATTGTGACATAAACCCTTACCTTGTACTTTTAATTATTATATGGTATGTTAAACTCCTGTATAATAGTTAAAACATTGTTATTAAATTATACAAGAACCATATACATAATTATGATATCATATATGATCTTATAATAATTCATTGTTAATAATATTTTAGTATTATCGTCGTTTTGGGTGTTAACATACTTGTTTTCTTTTTTATTTTTTATTACATAAGCTGTGCTTTTTATGGATAGGTTGTATCATATTCATATCCATAATTATATCAAGTCCTTAAAAATTATTTTTAACCATCAAATGTGAATTATAATTCAATGGATACGATGGGGAATGAATCTCATTGCGTTCGTGGAGACGGTAGTCCGTACGTATGCAAGAGCGACAATATCATTATTTTGATATTAAAATCATATATAATTGGATGTTATAACATATATACATAATCATTATAATGTTATATTTATTATTTACATCAATTAAAAATCATTATCATAGACATAAAAATAATAATGTATTTAATAACAATTACACCACGACATGGAGACGACAAGCCGTACGTACGCACATATAGTGACATGTCATTAAAAGGATGGATAGAATAGTGAATATGGTATTACCATATTTATAATAAAATCACAGTATATAGAAGATAATGGAATTAATATTTTATAATAGAAATATCAAAGAAATATGAAATTGAAGAAGAAAGGAACTTGAAAGAGGGTGGTGAGAACATTACCTCTTCTTCGTGTTCTTCCTTTTGATTTGAACAAAAGGTCTCTTTAGGTTGGCTTTCTGATAAAACTAAGGACTCTATGATTAAGTTATGGAAGTTAAGAGAATATTTTGGTAGGTTTTTGCCCATAAAAAAGGCTTTGAGGGTATGAATTATAGATAAGGGGGAGTTCCCTTTTATAAGAGGGGTGATGGGCACCTTAGGAAAAACTTAAAATATTATTTTATAATAAATTAATATTCGGTTTATAATGGATCAGAAGTGACTTATTTCTAGGATAAGGTGGGGATGGGTCGAAATCCCCTCAACCAATATATTTTAGATAGTTTTGGGTTACTATATTAACCTTATCATTTATATTTAACTCTTAGTTGAACAGTTTGACATTTACCATGTCTCTTTGTATTTTTATATTATATGGTTATTAAAGTTACTATAACAAGACAAGAGAACCCCGAGTGGTAATTTATTAATATATATTACATTATCTAAGTCATTTGGCCGAACTTTAGATTTTTAGGAAAAGAATATCAATTAAAAATATAATATTTGTTTTAAATACTCATTTATATCAATTTTGACACTATTTAATAACTGATTTTTGTTAAAGTATTAACAACTTTTTTAATTCAAAAAAAATCATTTAAGTAATAATAACATGTAATATTAACCTATAATATTATTGAAATTCATAAAAAGTCTTAAATTACATTTATTTGGATATTTATAATATCAATTGTTTTAATATTTCATTAATTAGGTAATTACTGCATCACCATTGTGTCATAAATAAATTAAATTATTTAATGTCTAAAAATTAAAAATAAAATATATTTATGTAGGAAATATTTTTATATTTCTAATGAATATTTATAATCTAATTTATCTTACGTATAAACCTATATTAAAAATGTTTTAGTTATTTAACTTTGATTTTATCTCTTTTAACTCTTCTTTGAATTAAATAATAATAAATGTCCTAATCTAAACCAAGTAGACCAAATAGGTTCATATTTTATTCCTATGGTTTTATTTGGTCGAGTTATACTTAGCCAATAGAATTAGGACAAGTGTTAGGGTAATAATAATATCATTGTTACCATTAATTACCCTATTTACTTTTAACCATGGTAAATAAAAGTAAAAGTTGCCTTTCATAAAAAATTATTTTTATCTTATTCAACCACATTTTACTCCTTGAAATTAACCGTTTCTCACAGAGTTTCTAAATTCCACTCACAAAAGCAGTAAAATTGCGTTTTATGTGAATTCGCAAATTCTCCTAGGAGATGGGTAAAAGACGGTGAAAATTCAATATACTTTTTATATATCTAAAATTATTATAAACTGACACCAATTAATTACAATGAACATATATAGGTTTTATGTATCTATTTTGACCTAAAATAAATTTAAATAAAATAAATAATTATTTAAATAAAAATTCGGTTTCAAACTATTACTCAGTGTTTTTCACTATTCATCAAAAATTGAATGTTTTCAGAAATATTCCAAAAATTCATCCTAACATAATTTCAATATTCGGAATCAAAAAATTAAGTCCATTTTAAAAAATAATATTTATAAAATTTCAAAAATTGGGTTTTACTATTCATAATGGCTAGTTTTATTGGTTGTGTTGTGGGTTAGAACTCGAAGTTGCATACACCACATGCTACTGTATTATTCAAAGAGAAGCATATTGTGGAATCTTGGGGTGTTATATTCTCCCCTCCTTCAAATAATTTCTTCCGCGAAATTTCTAGAATACTACCTCATGAAAAGAATCGGGTGGTTCGTCATCATAAGTTCCTCGGGTTCCCACGTTGCCTCTTCCATCTTATGGTTTCTGCATAGAACTTTTACCAGAAGATTCATATGATTTCTCAACACTTGTTCTCTGGTATCAAGAATCCTAATGAGATCTTTGCAATAAGACAGATCAGGATCCAGTTCTACTTCCTCATAAGTGATTACATACGTTGGGCCAGGCATGTATTTTCTCAACAGTGATATGTGGAACACATCGTGATATTTGGAGAGACTTAGCGGCATTGCCAAACGATAAGCTACATCCCCAATTTGTTCTAGAATTTCGAAAGGTCCAATGTACATGGGACTCAATTTACCTTTCTTACCGAAACGTATAACTCCCTTCCATGTAGATACCTTCAAGAAAACATGATCTCCTACCAAAAATTCCAAATCATTCCTTCAGGTATCGGCATAGCTCTTCTGCCTACTTTAAACTGCTTTGATGTGGTTTTGGATTACCTTTACCTTTTCCATCATTTCCTCCACAAGTTCTAGGCCTATAAGTTTTCTTTCACCAACGTCATCCCAACAGGTTGGTGTGCGACATCTCTTTCTGTATAACGCTTTATATGGTGTCATCCGAATGCTTGAATGGAAGCTGTTGTTATAGGAAAATTCTACCAGAGGTAAATATTGATCCCACATACCTTGAATGTCAATTGAGAAGGATCTCAACAGGTCTTCTAAGGTTTGAATAGTCCGTTTTGATTGTCCATCTGTTTGAGGGTGGTAGGCAGTGCTCAAACGAAGTTCAGTATCCAAGGCCTTCTGAAGACTCTTCCAGAATCTTTAAGTAAAATGGGGATGACGATCAAAAACATTCGATAGGGGTACTCCAAGAAGTCTAACAACTTCAGTAATATATAGTCTTGCTAGACGTTCAAGTGGTAGATCTTCTCTTATAGCAAGAAAATGTGTTGACTTGGTAAGATGATCAACAATGACCCATATTGCATCGTTCCTCCTAGGAGTGTTTGGTAGTCCCATGACAAAGTCCAACGTGTTATTATCCCATTTCCACACAGGTTTGGGAAGAGGTTGCATGACTCCTCCAGGTTGTTGCCTTACAACTTTCACTGGTTGACAAACCATACATTTTGACACAAAATCAGCAATCTCCCTCTTAATTTTATCCCACCAAAAATGTTCATTCAAATATCTATACATTTTGGTGCTCCCAGGGTGTATAGAGAAATTGGAACTATAAGCATCGTCCAACAATTCCCTTTTTAGACCAGGTATATTGGGAACAGATTGCCTCTTTCCAAATATCAAAATTCCATCTTCATACACTAATTCACTCAATCTCTCATCATTCACAGCTTTAATCTTCTTTTGAAACTCTTCATCATCAGTCTGAGAACTCTTAATCCTTTCTAGTAAAGATGGATTGGAAACCATTTGAAAAAGAATTGATTTTCCCCTTCCATGGCTATTCCCATGTTCATCTTCACTAGATCCATGAAAATAGGATCCCTTTCAGTTCTCATCTTGTTCAAAACTCCATGATCATTTCTGCTCAATGCATCTTCCTCCTTAATTTCCTTCCCAGTGTGGTAGTGTATCGTGAAATCATAATCCTTTAGTAGTTCGAGCCATCTTCTTTGCCTCATATTGTGTTCTTTCTGTGAGAAAAATATACTTCAAACTCTTGTGATCGGTATATATATCACATTTTTCAACATAGAGATAGTGTCTCCAAATATTCAAAGTAAATATTACAGCTTCCAACTCAAGATCATGAGTAGGATAGTTTTCCTCATGAACTTTCAGTTGTCATGATGCATAAGCAATAACCCTATCATTCAATATAAGGACACAACCAAGTCCTTTCTTTGATGCATCACTATAAATAACGAACCCATCATTCCCCGGTGGTAGAGTCAATATAGGATCATTGACTAATCTTCTCTTCAGTTCTTCAAATAATTCTTCACACTCTTTTGTCCAACAAATTTAACCCCTTTTCGTGTGAGCTTCGTTAGTGGGTTAGCCAATCGGGGAAAATTCTGGATGCAGGGCCGATAATAACCTGCTAAACCAATAAAACTACGTACCTCAGTTATAATAGTTGGTGCTGAACATTCTTGGATTTCACTTGTCTTAGAAGTATCAACGGAAATTCTATCCTTAGAGACAATATGTCCATGAAAAGAAATCTCTTGAAGCCAGAATTCACATTTTCTAAACTTCCCATATAATTCATGTCTTCTAAGATTCTTCAGGATAATGCGCAATTGATTTTCATGATCTTCATAGATTTTGGAGTATACCAAGATATCATCAATAAATAACACAATAAAATCATCGATATATTCCTTGAAAACTCTGTTCATTAGATCCATGAATACCGAGGGTGGATTAGTTAATCCAAAAGGCATTTCTGTAAACTCGTAATGCCCATACCTGGTTCGAAATGTTGTCTTAGGAATGTCTTCCTTCTTCACACACAACTAATGATATCCAGATCGAATGTCAATCTTTGAAAAGTATTGATCTACATGCAGTTGGTCAAATAAATCATCAATGCGAGGTAGGGGATACTTCTTGTTTATTATTATAGCATTGATCTCCTTGTAGTCGATACATAACCTCATAAATCCATCTTTCTTCTTAACAAAAAGGATAGGGGATCCCCATGGAGAAACACTAGGGCGAATAAATCCCTTATTACTCAATTCCTCTAGTTTTTTCTTTAGTTTAACTAATTCCATAGTGTCCATTCTATAAGGGGTCTTTGATATAGGCCTTTAACTAGGAATTAAATCAATGGAAGACTCAACTACTCGTTCTAGAGGATGTCCAGGTAAATCTTATGGAAACAAATCAACATATTCTTTCACAACAGGTAGATCCTCTATTTGAACATTCCTTTCCTCACCCATAGTTATTTCATTCTCTTCCTCCCTGATAACTGAATTTAGTTGATCTACTAGAGGTGGATTTAGATAAGAATTAGGTGGTGATGATTCTCCTCTAAATATAATGTATTCCTTATAATCATCATCAAAAATCGTAACCTCATTCTTCTTACAATAAATTTTCTCATCGTGGTCTGAAATCCAATCCTTACCGAGTATTATATAAAACTCAATCATAGGTATGACGGTGAGATCAGTAGATAAAGAAAATTTACATGCTCTAATGGGAATTGATTCACAGAAATTTATAGAAATGATACTTCCCTTAGGAGTTTTAACTGATAACTCCCTTGTTAAATCAAATTGTAAATATCTAATTTTATTTGAAAACTTGGAAGATATGAAATAATGTGATGAACCAGAATCAAATAATGCATTTTCTAAACTTGAGGAAACCATCAAATTACCTTCCCCCACGTATTTCGGAGCTTCTAACTCAACAGTAGTGAAAGAATAAGCTTGGCCTTGTTTCCTTGGCCTTTTCTGAGGTAAGTTTACCTGATGCTTAGGACATTAATTTGCATAATTTCCCATCTCCCTACAACTGTAGAATTGAACATCGGTGGCTTCTTTCTTCCCCTTGCAATCACGAGCTTGGTGGCCTTTTTCACCACACTTGTAACAGACTCCCATTCCTTTTAAGCAAGTACCAGGGTGTTTCTTCCCACATTTACTATAGGATGGATATTCAACTTTTCCCTTCTTCCCCTTATTTCCATTTCCATATTGATCAGCAGATCTCTTCTTCTCTTGCTTTGCTTTAAAGTCATAAGACTTAGATAATTCTTTTTTTGTCTTGATATCACATTAGAAAATATCTTCGTATGATGAGATGGATTTTTAGACTAATTATCAACGGAGAAATGGTTTTAACCCATAAAAGAAATAATCAATCTTACTTCTTGGGTTACGTATATAATCTGCACCATGCCTTGCCAACATTGTAAAGTTATCCCCATACTTTGAGACATTCTCATCCTCCTTTTCCCTCAGGCTCAGAAATTGTCTTTCCATATCTGCTCAATGGTTAGGAGGAAAGTATTTTTCTAAGAAAATATTATTAAACTCCCTCCATTCCATACTTAATACTTATTTATCTTCCTTTGTATTTTGAATCAATGACCACCATTGATTAGCATCTCCAGTGAGGCAGTAAACTGCCATGATAACCTTTTCCCTTTCACTACTCCCCAAGGCATAGAATATTTTATCTAAGGAATTTATCCATTGCTCAGCTACTAGTGGATTTGTACCCCCATTGAATGTTAGTGGTTGTCGCCTCATGAAGCGATCTAACATTGATCCTCCACGCTATGGATCAGGGTTCTCCATACGGGTATGGTTATTATTCATAACCTAAGTGAGTTGTCCTAGTATGGTGATTAGCAGATTAGCACCATTTGAATCACCATCTCCACTATAATTATCTTGATCAGAAGGGAAATCCCAACATGGAGTGCGTGCATTGATACGGTTTCCATTCCTTACACTAGGTTCCATTTCTAATAAATTTCATAAACTAGATTAGTTTATGAATCGGAATACATAATTGAAAACCTATAAAACACTTTACATAAATTGAATAGTTTATGGATATAATCCATAATCATAAAAATGTCAAATTTTAGGATGTATATACTCATAAACCCTTCATAATGGTTATTATAGAAAATTATAATTATTCTAAGCATATCCCCCGGGAGTGTCGTAACCAAGAGTGCAGCAAGTCCCGTTGTTGTGAACCAGTTCCCGTTCAAGTCTAGCTCAAAGCGGTGTTTTCGTGTTTTACCCCTAGGTACATCTATTCCAAAGCTGACTCTACCAACTCATATCCAGACAGGGATGTATTGCTCGGAAAACTCACAAAATCTCTACAATACCAAAATTCTAGGAAGTTATTCTATACTAATCCTCAAATTCATTCTTATGTATATGTGATCTAATCAGATTTTATCTAAATCTAGTTTCAAAGGTTTGTACTAAACATCCTCTGATACCAACTGTAACACCCGACCCCAGTTACCTAGAGTCAGTGCATTAATAAATAACATTGGCATGATCACAAAAGATCAAGTCTCGAAGGACCAATTAGTTTAGTAGCCTTGGAAACACAAAATACATTCATAAGTCTTATGTTACATAACATAGTGAAAAACTACAATAACATAGTGTCCAAAGTCCAAACTCATTTTCCCTTCAGACTATCCCTGAAGGTCAGTCATAAAATATTTCTTCACATCCTGGGAAAAATAAAACATTGAAAGGGGTGAGCTCATATGCTCAGTAAGGATAACAATATAGAAAGAACTTTCATAAATAAACATAAACATTTAAGGTAATTTATAACTAAAAGAAAAGCCTTTTAAACTTGAACGTCAGCATAATATGGCAAAGATAAAATGAAATAATTCCATTTACTTATTCACATTGATATTATCTTAGTCGAATAATCACATGCAATATCAATAACCACTTTTATAATGATGGAATGCATAATGTCAGACTATCATAACCACATAGTCAAGGCCTTGTGCTAAGAATACAAATAATATTTTATCAAGGCCTTTTTCCAAGACACTAGTTTGTCTCATTAGACCTACTGATGCATCGAGGAGCTATAGCAAGCTCCACCCGTCATTTATTATGTCCAATGCATTCCTCATATGAACAGGTTTAAAAATAACATTAACATTCATATTAAAACTAGCATACAAAATGTCAATTTTTTCTCCATAAACAATGAATGGTATAAAAATAACACATACTCGGTCAAACATATCACAAAACCTTCAATACTATATGGATGTTTTGTATCATAATAAATAAACTTCAAATAAGCATAAAATCTATCAAAGGATGTTGACATAGATGAAATCAAAACTATTTGAGATAAATATCTCTTTTTTTGAAATCATTTAAAAGTCTCATAATTATAAAATAAAACATTAACTTTCAAAATATTCTTATAAGCTTGTAATGGATTTTTTGACGATTTTATAATGGCGGAAAATAGCCGCACCCTCCATATAAGTTAAAAAAGACATTCTTACCTTAATTCTGTCGAAAAGGTTTAAAGGTACCTTGTTTGGAAAACAATAGAAATATTCCTTTATAAACTTCTTATAAAAATTCAAACAAGGGTTTAAAAACATTAAACAATACTCTGTAAAATAGTAAGAATGATTTGAAATACATTTTTAAGAAACATGGATGTTGGTGATAAAGAGGTCCCAGTAGATAATTACGTATAAACAAGAACCATATACATAATTATGATATCATATTCGATCTTCTAATAATTCTTTGTTAATAATATTTTAGTATTATCGTCATTTCGGGTGTTAACTTACTCATTTTCTTTTATATGTTTTGTTACATAAGTAATGCTTATTATGGATAAGTTTTATCTTATTCATATCCAGAATGATATCAATTCCTTAAAAATTATTTTTAATCATCAAATGAGAATTATAATTGAATGGATACGATGGGGAATGAATCTCATCGCGTTCGTGGAGACGGTAGTCCGTACGTACGCACGCACAACAATATCAGTCTTTTGATATTAAAATAATATATAATTAGATGGTATATCATATATAAAAAAACATTATAATGTTATATTTATTTTTTAAATCAATTACACATCATTATCATATCCATCAAAATAATAATGTATTGAATAACAATTACACCACGATGTGGAGACGGTAAGCCGTACGTACGCACGTATGGTGACATGTCATTCAAAGGATGGATAGAATACTAAATATGGTTGTACCATATTTATAATAACATCACAGTATATAGAAGATAGTAGAGTTATTATTTTAGAATGTAAATATCAAAAAAAAAATATGTAGAAGAAGAAAGGAACTTGAAAGTGGGTGGTGAAAACATTACCTCTTCTTCGGGTTCTTCCTTTAGATTTGATCAAAATGGCTCTTTAGGTTGGCTTTCTGATTAAACTAAGGCCTCTAGGTTCATGTGAGAGAATATGAGAGAATATTTGGGAAGGGTTTGGCTGATCCAAAAGGCTTTGAAGGTATGAATTTGAGAGAAGGGTGAGTGCCCTTTTATAAGAGGGGTGAGGGGCACCTTAGGAAAAAATTAAAATATTATTTTATAATAAATTCATATTCGGTTTATAAGGGCCCCAAAGTGACTTATTTAGAGGATAAGGTGGGTATTGGTATAAATCCAATCAACCAATAGATTTTAGATAGGTTTTTGTCACTATATTAACCTTATCATTTATATTTAACTCTTAGTTAAATAGTTTGACATTTACCATGTCTCTTTGTATTTTTATATTATATGGTTATTAAGCATACTATAATAAGACAAACGAACCCCAAGTGGTTAATTATTAATATATATAACCTTATATAACTAATTTGGCCGAACCATTGATTTTTAGGAAAAGAATATCAATTAATAATATAATATTTATTTTAAATACTCCTTTATGTCAATTTTGACACTATTTAATAATTGATTTTTTTAAAGTCTTAAAAACATTTTTTATTATAAAAAAAATTCATTTAATTAATCCTAACATGTCATATTAACCTATAAAATTAGTGAAATTTAAAAAAAGTCTTCAATTACATTTATTTGGGTATTTATAATATAAATTATTTTAATATTTCATTAATTAGGTAATTACTGCCTCACCATTGTGTTATAAATAAATTAAATTATTTAACGTCTAAAAATTATAAATAAAATATCATTATGTAGGAAATATTTTTTTCTATATAATGAATATTTATAATCTTATTTATCATATGTATAAAACTATATTAAAAGTTTTTTAGTTATTTATCTTTGATTTTATCTCTTTTAACTCTTCTTTGAATTAAATAATAATAAATGTCCTAATATTAACCAAGTGGACCAAAGAGGTTCATGTTTTATTCCTAAGGTTTTTTGGGTCTAATTATACATAGCCTATAGAACTTGGACATGTGTTAAGGTAATAATAATATCATTTTTTACCCTTAATTACCCTATTTACTTTTAATCGTGGTAAATAAAAGTAAAAGTTACTATTCACCAAAAAATTATTTTTATCTTATTGAACCACATTTTACTCCTTGATATTAATTGTGTCCCTCGGATTTTCTAAATTCCACTCACAGAAGCGGTAAAATTTAGTTTTACGTGAATTCGCAAAATCTCGTAGTAGATGGGTAAAAGACGGTGAAAAGTTCAATAAACTTTTTATATATCTTAAATTATTATAAACTTACTCCGATGAATTTCATTGAACTTATATAATTATTATGTATCTATTTTGACCTAAATTAAATTTAAATAAAATAAATAATTATTTAAATAAAAATTTGGTTTTAAACTATAACTCAGTGTTTTCCACTATTCATCAAAATTCGAAAGTTTTCTGAAAAATACCAAAAATTCACCCTAAGCTAATTTCGATATTACGAATCCAAAAATGATGTCCATTTTGAAAAATAATATTTATAAAATTTCAAGAAGTGGGTATTACTATTCATAACCGCTAGTTTGATTGGTTGTGGTGTGTGTTGGAACTCAAAGATGCTTATAACACACGCTACTATATTATTCAAAGAGAAGCGTGCCGTAGAAGCTTGGGGTGTTACATTGGGCCATAAAATGAAGTAGTATCAGGTACATTGTTTATTTGTTTAGATTATGAAAATGTTTTTTTTATTCAGGGTTTACAAATTCGGTCATTTCTGAGAAGTTTTCTAGTATATTGGGAATTCCATCTCAAACTATGAATCCTAAACTTCTGGTAAAAACACCTGGAGGAAATGTTGAAAAAAAAATTAAATTATAAGAACCTTTTTGTCCTTGTGTGTGGAAATAATCTACCTAGAAACCTTATTGTTTTGCCTCTAGTAGAGTTTGGTGTTATTTTGGGCATTGATTTCCTTTCTGTTTATCATGCTATGATTGACTATAGAGCTAAAGAGATATCTTTTAAAAAAATATTTTCCGTTTCTGTACAAGATTGAACCCTTAATTTTGATAATATATCAGGAAGCTTTGAAACTAATAAAAGATGAAAATGAATGTAACCTTGCACTTATTTTTGAAAACAAAGGAACTGTTCATATTAATGATGTGCCAGTGGTAAAAGAGTACCTTGATGTTTTTTCAGATGAGTTTCCTGGTATTATACCTTATCAGGAAGTTGAATTTACTGCTGAATTAGTTCTTGATTCTAAGCCAATTTCAAAACCCTCTTATTGAATGGCTCAAATATAACTTTTAGAGTAAAAGATGCAATTTAATGAGTTATTAGATATAGGTTTCATTCAACCTGGCACATCACCGTGGGGTGATCCTGTGTTATTTGTTAAAAATAAATATGGTTAAATGAGACTTTTCATTGATTATAGAGCATTGAATAACATCACTATTAAGAACAAGTATCTTTTTCCTCATATCGATGATTTGTTTGATCAGCTCTAGGGAGCTTAGTATTTTTCGAAGATTGATTTGAGGTCTGGTTACCATTAGTTGAATGTAAAGGAAGCAGACATTCCAAAAACTTTGTTTCATACTAGATATGGCCATTATGATTTTGTAGTTATGCCTTTTGGTTTAACCAATGCACCTGCTGTATTTATGGATCATATGAATAGAATTTTTCGTCAGTTCTTGGATAAGTTTTTGGTTCTGTTCATTGATGATATTTTGGTTTATTCTAAAATTAAAGAGGAGAATGAAAGTCATTTAAGGGTTGTCTTGAAAATATTAAAAGAAAATAAAATGTTTTGGAAATTTAGAAAGTGTGAGTTTTGGTTACAACAAATTTTTTTCCTTGGTCACATTGTTTCAAAAAATTTCATAACTGTTGATCCTGCTAAAACAAAATGTGTTGAAGAATGGCCAAGAATCACAAATATAACCGAAATTCGTAGTTTTCTTGGTTTGGAAGGATATTAACGGTGGTTTGTTGAGAATTTTTCACGGTTATCTATCCCACTGACTAAGTTAACTTGAAAAGGAGTTATGTTCATTTGGACAAAAGAATGTGATGATTGTTTTCTGGAATTGTAAAGAAGATTGGTGAATACTCCATTTTTGGAACTACCTTCCTGAAATGGTGAGTTTGTTATCTATAGTGATTCTTAATTTAAAGGACTTGGTTTTATCCTTATGTAGAATGATCAGGTAATTGCTTATGATTCATGTCAACTGAAACCACTTGAGTTAAATTACACTACACATGATTTGTAATTAGCCGATGTTGATTTTTATTTTAAATTTTAGTGGCATCACTTTTATGGAGTAAAATTTCCAATATATACCAACAAAAAAAGTTTTAAGTATATATTAACTCATAAATAATTGAAAATGAAACCGAGGAGATGGTTGGAATTAATCAAGTATTAGTATTGCACG
Source organism: Viscum album (assembly GCA_963277665.1). Lineage (NCBI taxonomy): Eukaryota > Viridiplantae > Streptophyta > Magnoliopsida > Santalales > Viscaceae > Viscum > Viscum album. Next base: position 478,519,140 of record OY728128.1, read on the forward strand.
ATCCTTTACCATTCGGGAAAAGAAAATAAAATGACTGAAGCTTTGAGTCAAAAAAAAAGTAATGCTTCATTAACCATGTTACATTTGGAACGAGATCCATTGGTTTTTTATTTGATGAACTTTGGAATAGAAGTTGTTGGTGTAGGAAATTATTCTATTTTGTTTCAGTTATCAATTAAATCATCTCTATAAAACAGAATTAAGAAAATGTTGAAGGAAGACAATGAGTTGCAGAAAAAGGTAGAGTTGGTTCAGAAGGGTATATTGCCTGAATTTAATACTGATAATGATTGTGTTTTGATATTTGGGAAGAGATTATGCATGACTTGTATCTCATAGTTGAAGAATGAGTTGTTATGTGATGCTCATTGTTCTCCATTTTCAGTTCATCATGGAAGTACTAAGATGTACATAGATCCTTGAGAGTATTACTGGTGGGATGCAATAAAAAGATATATTGCAGACCTTATAGCGAGGTGTTTGACTTGTCAGCAGGTTAAAGTAGAGCGGCAGTTACCAAACGGGATGCTTTAGTCTTTACCTGTACTAGAGTGGAAATGGGAAAATATATCCGTAGACTTCATTGTAGGATTACCAAAGACATCTCCAGGTAAAAATGCAATCATGATTATTTTTGATCGATTGACTAAATAAGCTCATTTCATTCCTATATGAGATACTTCATCTCATGATCAACTTTCTCGGTTGTATGTTAAAGAGATAGTCAGGTCGCATGGTGTTCCCATCTCTATTGTATCTGATCGATATCCCAAGGTTACTTCTATCTTCTGGAAAGTCCTTCTGTAGTTGATGGGTAGTCAGAATGAACAATTTAGACCTTGGAGAATATTCTGTGTTCTTGTTCACTGGATTATCAGGGATGTTGGAAACAACATATTTCATTGCTTGAATTTTCTTATAATAATAGTTTTTATTCCAGTATACAGATGGATCAATTTGAGGCATTATATGGGAAGCGGAGTCGAACTCCAGCTTTTTGGGAAGAAGTAGGTGAAAGGAAGCTGATGGGAATAAAATTGGTTGAAGAGATGGTAGAGAAATTTCACATGATTCAGAATCACATGAGAACATCTCAGAGAAGGCATAAAATTTATTTATATAACCAGACGAAGGATATTTCGTTTGAGGTAGGTGATCATGTCTTTCTCAAAGTTTCTCAATGGAAAAGTGTAATGCATTTTGGTAAGAAGGGAAAGTTGAGTCCTTGGTTCATTGGACCTCATGATATCCTAGAGAAAGTTGTATCAGTGGTGTACAGAGTGGATTTACCTCCATGATTATCCTAGGTACACATTGTTTTTTCTGTTTCAATGTTGAGAAATTATATGCCATATCTATCTCATGTTTTGATCCCTTAGATAGTTCAGTTGGAAGAGAATCTCTCTATAGAGGAATATCCAGTCCAGATTCTTGACTACAGAAAGAAATTATTGAGGAATACGGCAATTCACCTAGAGAATGTTTTGTGGAAAAACTATATGGTTGAATAGGCAACGTGGCAATCTGAAAATTCTATGAGGGATAAATATTGCCACATATTTGATAAGTGAATAAAAATTATGAAGAGAAAATTTACAAAATTGGGGAAGGATGTAAAATCCCATGTAAATAAAGAATAATACATTTTCATAATTATTAATATTTGTGAACAAAATGTTAATTTTACATTAAAAGGATTTCTATGTTTGATGGCGTACCCGATATGCAACAACGTGTTTCTTTGAAATCTTACGTTGCATAATAATAATATAATATTATTATTTTAAATTGTAGATAAGGCCTAACTGTTGTAATGGTGGGAATGAAAAAAACTAACTACAATGTGATTATATGTGTTTTTTAAAAAAATTTACATTTTTCCAAAAAATGTTAGAGGCATAAAATTTGAATTAATATAATTTTAAGCATAAATACTCTAATATTCGTTAAAAGGTCGATTTACCACCTTTTAATGGAGAACCCTATTGAAATCTAGTTTTGGTAACATCTATATATTATATTTGACAAAATAAAGTTTTTCTTTAGAATCGGGACAACAAAATTTACCTTGGGTAAATTTTGGGTATTTTTCGGATAAAATTAATTTTTTAATGAATAGTGAAAAATACTCTATTTTAATTCAACACTACCTATTAATTTAATTTATTTATATGGTTCTATTATTATTTTTAATTGGTTTTAAATTGTAATTAGAATATATTTTTACCATTTCATCCAATGTTGGTCATTATAATTAATTTCACTTTAGAATTGGACATAAACAAGTGTCAATCTTTTGATAGTTAATATTTCTTAAAAATAGGCTTTTTGTTTTGACAATTAGAATTAATTTTAAAATAATTAATGAAACTTCTATGTATTAAATTTAGTAAAATAGAAATCATTTTTTAATTTCTAATATCAAATATATCTTAGGATTAATTTTTTGTATCTTTTTGAAAAACTTCAATTCTGATGAATAGTGAAACCACTAAGTAGTAGTTAAAAATCCGACTTTTTCATTTAAAAGAAATTTTACCGCTTCTGTGAATTGAATTTATAATATCCAACATACATGTCTGTTATTAGTAAGAAAAATGTGGTTCAATAAGATGACAATAATTTTTGGTGAATAGTAACTTTTGACTTTTATTTACCGCGGTTAATGTTAAATAAGGTAATTCAAGGTAAAAAGAATATCATCATAATAAAAAATTACCTTGACACTTGTCCAAATCTTATTGGACGAGTCATGGCCAACCATGGAAATCCTCGGGTCAATTTTGGAACCCCATGGAGACACTTAAGAGTGATAATGACAATTTATTTTTAATTTACTTAAAGTAAGGGAAAAATGACATAAACAATCATCTTTTAGTAAATTAATTTTTACATAGGGTTATATATGTTATCTCTTCGACTACAAAAACTATTTTGAAATATAAAAATATTTCCTACATCATGGTATTTTTTTTATAATTTTTAGACATCGAATAAATTAAATTATTTATGACTCAATAATGATGCAGTGTTAACTTAATTAATAAATGATTTAAATAAATAAGATTATAAATATTAAAATAATATCCAAAACCTATCAAATTCTTATTGGATGATTTTATTTCATCTAGGATTCATCTTATCCTTGACTTTATTTAGTTTTTGACCTTTAGAAACCGATAATCCATATATAATAGAATAATATTTTAACACTTTCCTAAAGAGCCCCCCCTCCCCCTTATCAAAAGCCCCCACCTCTAACCCATTCCTCACACCTCTCAAGCCACTTTCCTCATCCAACCCCATCCCAAATAAGCTCTCAATATTCCTCTCTTCACTACTACAAAAACCCCTTTTATCAGCGCTAAAAATGGCCTTTAACAAAGCTATAAAAGCGATGTTAAAGCCGGTGTAGATAAAGGATGGTCCCCTTTATCAGTGCTCCAAAAAGGGCTGATAAAGACCCCTTTTATCAGGGCTAAAAAAGCACTGATAAAAGGGTCCTTTATCAGCTCTAAAATGAAATGCTGATAAATGGTTCCTTTATCAGCGCTTTATTTTTAGCACTGATAAAAGAACCCGTTTGACAACACTTTTTTTGAGATGATAAAAGTTAAAAAAATATATAAAATTTTTAAAAAAAATCTGGGCAATCTCGGGGGGGGTGGGCTTTTTACAGCGCTTGAGCCCCCCTTTTATCAGCGCCTTCCCGCACCTCAAATGCCCCCCATGCACCCCCATCCACCCTTTATCAGCACTATCCCCCAACCATTATCAGTGCTAGATCCCATATTCTCCCATGCGTGCATGCCCCTGCCTTCACTAGGTTTTGAACTCGAGACCCCCCCCCTGCGCGCCTAATCACTTACCACTCTTCTATTTTGATTTTTTTCCATTTCATGATATCTATTATATATATATATATATTTAGTTATATTTATTCGTATAGTAATATATATTTATATTAATATATATTTGTGGTTATATTAATATATATATAGTTATATTAATATATATATATAGTTATATTAATATATATATATTTATAGAGATATTAATATATATATTTATATTTATATATTTATATGTAGTTATATTAATATATATATATATATATAGTTAGATTAATATATTGGTATATAAATATTCATATATTTTTATTTTAAATAAAATGGATATTAGTTATTAATTAGATAAAGAAAATATATTTTATATGTAAATATATTATATTATTTATATTTATAATTAAATTTTTATGTGTGAATATATAAAAAATATGTATATATTGTTATATATTTGATTATAAATAGCATTTCATTATTAAAAACGATAAAATTTCAAAGAACTAATATCAATATGAGCATAATACCATGGAATAAATTTAGTCCCCACCAAAAAATGCCAATAATACCCCCTTAAACGAGGCTGAAAATGCACAAAATTTTAAACAAATCAGGGTATACCGACTAAAAACTCACTTTTGGAGGCCTTCTAGGCCTTTTTTGGCCTTGAAAAAACCTTTATTGAGGTCTCATAGGCCATAAGGGTGTATATCTTGTCGTAGGATTCGATTTGATATATGGTAGAGCTCAAACGGACCCCTGGATCAAAAGTTATAGCCGTTTGAAGTTCAAGTTGCATTTTCAACATATTTTGGATCTTTATTTATTTTTATTTATTTTTTAGTCATCAAATTGTTATTAAATGACTATTACTCCATAATAATTAGCAAATAAGTAATTAAATTTTTTTCTAATTTTTTTATAATCCATTTTTACTAAATATCATATATATTAAGTGTAACTATATATTTATACTTATCTAAAATATTTTTAAAATTATATTTAAAAAATATATTTCATATTTATATCAATATAACTATCTCTATATATTTAAATAATAATATATTTTTTTAATGATTTTTTAAGTAGACCCTTTATCAATCCTTTTAAAAAGAGCATTGATAAAGATCCCCCTTTATCAGCGCTACTAAAAAAAGCACTGATAATGGTGTACCCTTTAACAATGCTAAAAATAAGTATTGTTAAAGGGGTTACCTTTCCCATTTTGTGGCAGTGCTTAAACCTAGAAGCCTTATCATGGGCTGAAGGAACTTCAAGAAGTCCTTTGGTTCAACCCAAAGGGAGTTACCCTAATTAAAGGTAACAGTTTCTCTTAAATTCTATTCTTTTAATTTAGTTCTCAAACTCCTAAACTATTTTTATTCCTTTATTTTATAACAACACTAGTATTCGCAACATACAAGGATGTTTTTATGAGAATTATTTGAACTACACTTACACACACCTCCATCTAATGGGTGAAAAACAAATTGTTTCTCTGTATGGCTAACTAATGCCTCACAAAACAATGATTGTTCAATTGTCTCCTACTACCTCTCATTGTGGCCATTAAGATCACACTGTATTTACATATGATATATATTATATTTATGTTTTTTTATGCATTTTTATTTTTCATTTATAGTATACCTTTATGGTTTCCATAATGGGTAAACGCGGTAATTTCTTTTTAGGAAGTGCGGACTACCGCCCCCTCAAAGTGATATGTATCGTTAATGCCATATGTGGGACATATAAATGATGGAGTTAATCATATTATATATGATATTATACTGAAATTATAATATACCTATGTATAATTTTTTTTTAATTCTATTAAAATAAGAAATAGAAATTAAAGTAGCATTCATGCGTATGTACGGATTACCGTCCCCATGAATAGTGCATTTAATTTCTTATCTCCAAATTTTATGTACTATTATAAATACATACATATACTAGATATATATTATATATATTATATCTATATCATGAATATCATTCTGTAGATAATTGATATTTGACCATATGAATAACTGGTAATTATAAGAAGTTCATTTTTGACTCAAGTACCAAATATCGAGAAAACAGTCGTTATTAACTTAAATGATTACATAATGTTTATAACATGGTAAGTGATATAAAAGAGATAATAAACTTTAAAAATAATCTTAAACACATGGAAATTAACTTTAGTTTATTATTCAGGTGATTAAAGAATGAACAGGTCATGTCGGACATGAGGTAAGGGACTTCATCTCAATCATCCTTCATTGATGCATATTTTGTTTTAATACAGGAATTTATTTTATATTCTATATAGACACCATTTAATTTTTATTTCATTCAAATGGAATCTTTTTTTATGAAGCATTTTACTAAACGAAAAAATAATAATGTTTCTTTTTAATGTAAGTGGTGACAAAGACCTTTCCACTGCCTCGATTATTATATGATCTTTTGACTTCCTTAACAAGAAATAATGTTTTTTAATGGAAAATAAATACCATATACTTTGTTATGTATTTTTGTATTGAAAATGGTTTTGATAATCGATTTTTTATGTTAATATATTTAAATGAAATATTGTGATTGAAATGTGGAAATTTTATCTTTCCTTTATATTTGTTTTATGTGTTATGAATATGATATGGTTCATGGGAATTGTTACGTATACTGGTGGTTCCGTGATAATCCTTGGGTGGGTGAGCCCAAGAAATATCTCTTATTAATTGGGTAACGTGATAGAGGTAAACATAAATGTTTCTCCTCTGAGATTTAGAGAATATACTGTAATGGGTATTTCAAATGTGACTCCCTATGTAGCTGTGAAAGATACAACATAAGTATGTTATGGATGCCACAAGTTAATTTTATGATTTATGTCTTCTATGTTTTATTCATAAATCTTATGATTTCATGAGGTATGTTAAAAATCTTATGTTTTTATGGAATAATGTTTACTTTCTTCATTTCATAACCCTTATTGAGCTTTTTATCCTCATCCCAAGTATTGAAATGTTTTTTCATATGACTTAAATATGAATAGGGTCCAGGAAGGGATCAAGGAAAAGTCACGTTGTCTAAAACATGAGACTAGACATGAGTATTCTTTTAGGAATTTTAATTTTATTAAAAATTTAAAACTGAGTAGAAGTGTCTACTTTGTAACTTTTGAGATGTAATGTAATAGTTATGGCCTAATTCTCTAAAACTATAAACCTGAAAACATCCTCAATGTAAATTATTCATTTAATTCAATATTATGAAATGATTATGGTTGGGTCATTAAATTTGGGGATTATGTAGTAAGATTTAATTTTTTTAACATCACGAAATAAAACGCAGAGGACCATTTTAATTTGGGTTTCTCTAATTTTGAAACATCATATAAAAATACCTTATATTTTCATTTCTCTATGATTATAGAGATTCTATGAATTGGTTCTAGATTGATGTCAAAGAGTATTTACACACCTGTTTATAAGTAATTATACTTATGTGAATTTTATTTTAATGTTTATTCATATTCTATTTCTAACCATGATATTTCGGAAAGTGATATGGCCTTTGAGTATGCTGATTAATTTTATGCATTACTCTTTGATTTGAATGATATATGTTATCATGTAGATGTTCAATGTGGATATATTTTAGTTCCTCTTATTTATTTGTCCACTCATCACCCCTTCCCCTACACACACAGGCACACATTTCAACTCATTCCATATCCACCAACTCTCAAATACTCATACCTATTGAGTGGGGAGATACTACCTGTTATAATTTCTAACAATTTACCTTTTCTACATGATGAAAAATATTTAAATCATTTTAGGTAGAAAATTATGGAAATTTATTGGTCCTTATAAAACATATTATATATTAGCCACACCAATTTAATGCATAGGATTATTTTGGATAATGGGGATCAACAAATAAGGTAACCACAAAAGAGACTAAATATAAATCTCTTAAAAGATGTTCAAAAAGAAGTGTAATAATTTCTCAAGGAATGTATCATTTGTACCATATCATATTCTCAATGGGTTATTCATATTCAAGTTGTACCTAGGAAAAGTGTTTTTACTTTTGTTAGAAATGATAGAAAAGGGTTAGTTTTAATGAGGGATCAAAATTGTTGGTGCGTGTTTTTTTAATATAGGAATCAAAATCTATGCGTTAACAAGGACCGTTTACACCTCCCATTCAATGATATAATTATTCAATGTCTTACAATAAGGAATAACTATTTTTTATTGGATTTGATTTCTATTTTTATTCATGTTTCTGTTACTATGGTGGATTGGGAGAAGATAATATATATCTTCCCTTTTAGTAAAATTTCCTACCAAAAGATACCATTTGGACATGGAAACACCCCAGGTACCTACCAGTGATGCATGGTGAGTATTTATTAAAATTTAATTGAATCTTGTATACTTTTATTTATAATTTAATTTTCTATGTATTATTATTGAATTGATGTATTTATTTTTAGTTTTGTAAAGGTATTACACTGTTATATTGATAAGAATCTAGTTTTGAGCATTGAGGAATTTAATTTCATAGTAGATCCTAAAATTATTTTATGGAATGTCATATCAAACTTAATAATAAATATTGATAATTATAATTTTGAAATTATTTAATCCTTCCCATATACATCATTATTTTATTATATTAGATATTTCCTTTTCCATATCGGATTTTGATAAATGATTCATTAGATATTTTAGTAATGATGTTCTTCTTTTTCCATGGTTACACGAAAATGATTATTATTTTGTGTTTCATTATTCTTGAAGAGGATCCTTTTATAATATGAATATAAGTAACAACACACACAAAACATACCCTATAGTGGGAGCTCCCAATCTATCTTATGTGTGAGGCTTAAAAATTCACAAATAGAATAGCCTTATCTCAATTTGTGGGAGGGTGGTCCCATGTAATTGCTTTTGCATTGAATAATTTGGATTTAGCCTAATAAAATTAAACCATAATGGAAACGATGTTTATTTCTGTTATGTTTTATTTATATAGATTTTTGTCTAATATATTTGGATATATAGTAGTTGTTTTCTCTAATCATGCATCTTTACAGTTCCTTTTAAAGAATTCATATGTGAAACCTTGATATAATTTTTGGATTCCCCTTCTTCAATAGTTTGACATTGAGATAAACGATGAGAAGGGGTTATAGAAATTGGTGTATGACCTCATGGGTTATATTACTCATATGTTGGAGCATGGAACCCCAAAGTAGGTACCACATCAGGATACCTTTTATGGTGATAATCTTTATTCCATATCTGGTACACACAAATGGTTTTAAGATACTATGAATTACTTTTTTATCTTCAAAATTTATATAAAACTAAGGAAATAGAATGTTGTAAATTTAAAGAGTGAATAAAGGTTTTATGTGTTGGATGATCCTAAAATTTGGAACATTTTTAGTGACCAAGACATTAATAAATGAGTGGCATACCATGATTTTGAGAATATTTTTATTTTTTTCCCTACACACCTGCTTGTGGTGGACACATTACACCTAAAAGGAAATATAGTAAAGTCCTAGTCTCTAGAATATTTTTTCAATATTCTCATTGATCAGCATGTGTTTTGTTACTCATGCTCATAATTCCAACACACTATAAATATTTCAAATATTCATGACATGCCTCAATGTCCCATTTTTTTAAATGGACTTTCTGATGTATGGGGAATTGATTTTATGTGTTTTTTAAATATTATGTGGTTTTATATACATTATTTTGTCTTTTTATTATCTAAAAAATGGGTTGAGGATAAGGAAAACGAGACTGAGTATTCTCTTGTTGAAGTGGATTCGGTTAAGGATCAAATTTCATATTGGTTCGAAGTACCAACATCTATCATAATTGACTAAGTGTTAAAAAATTTCATCCAAAATTTCTCATCCCACCATTGGAGGTACGGTGTGACACAAAAAATTTCAACACCATAACACCCCCAAATAAATGGTCTGTTTGGAGTTTCCAATCATGAGTTGAAGAATACATTATATAAAATTATGTAGATGAACAAGATGGATTTTAGAAAGAACATGGATAATATATAATGGGATTTTTGTATGGAATATAAAACATTCATTTGTGTTTCCCACAACCATATCATTTTGGTAAAATCTTATCATCATTTTTTGGAAGTCAGTAATTGATCATATTGGTAAATAAATAAATTCAACATGAGCTTATCTAAAGATAAAGATCAACATAAGCTTAAAATTAAAGAGCATTATATTATTTGATTGTCATCATATGAGAACTCAATGATATACAATGAAATATCAAAATATTCCCTTGATAGAATGATCTAAAAATGTAATTTCATATAGGAGACAGTATTCTTCTCTATAGTTCACAATTAAATATATTTCATGGTATGTTTCATTTTATATGGTTGGGATTGTATGTTGTTTCTTAATTTTTTGGTTTATTTGAAATTTAGTTCATAAAAGAACCTATCGGAAGGATATTTATAGTCAATTGCCAGTGAATAAGGTTAGGTTTTGAGGGATTCCCTAGACAAGAAATTCATTTCACATCACTACATGAGCCTATTATCCCTTGAAAATATTAAGGTCTCCTATACCATCTCATTTTATATTGATTTACATAATTATTATTCCTAATTTTATGTTCATCTTATCATTTTGTAGATTTTTATTGATTAAAATGTTATATTTTGAGTGAGGGAAGGGGGAAAAAATATGATTATATTTACTAATATTTTTCATTTTGTGTGTTTCTTGTCTAAATTATTTTATTTCAAAAAAAAAAAACATAATGTCACATTCATATTACTTTCATAAAACGAATTGAGATTGAATTTTGTTTTTTTAAACCTCATGTGATGCATGTTGAGAATGGTAAAGTTTTCAACATTGGTGGTCAATTTTATAGAAAATTTATTTTGGTAAATGATATTTTTGATTGTAACTTTAGAAATATATTATGATTTTTTCATCATTTATTATTGGACTATTGTGGGAAAATTGTTTCATATAGTCACTCCACACACTTCATAGAAAATATTTAATTCTGTGTTTATCTTACCTAATTAAGATTCTATCCATGCCAATTAATCCTATTCACCTTATAACTTTGTATTTTGATACATTAATTTATCTTCTAATCAGTTCTATTAACTATATTAGATTGGCCGCTTTTTGTGAAATAAATATATGAATATTTCATGCACACTTAAAAATAAAAAAACATTAAAAAAAGCGATGATATAAAATATACAACATGTTGGAATATCTAGATTGGTAGCACAAGGTATGGATACTGGGAATGATTATGTTTCTATATTTTGTAATTTGATTGCAATAAATTTTCAAAATCATTGGTGGAATATGATCAGTTAATTAGATAAGGTACACTAGATCTTAATATGATTTAAAACATGTTTATAGATAATCATGAAATTATTGGAACACACATGAATTAATAATTTATAGCATAGCTTAATCATAACATGTTTCCAATTGATTGGTTTCATTTATTTCACTAGAATTTTTTATTGAATTAATGATGCATTTAATTACTATCTTGATAACATTGACTTATTTTTTATAATTCTTATGATGCTCATATTGTCAACTTGTATTGATTAATTATATCATGCACCATTTTTCTAGATTAAATGAAATGATATTTTTTCTATGAGTGAAAAATGTTATGTGTGCACAAGTTTATAAGAATTGTTTTTTGGTGAATATTTTGTTGATAATATTCGATAAGATTTACCAACATTGAGATTTATTTTAATATTTAATGAAAATATGTGTTTTTATCTTCATATTTAAATCTACAAGATAATTCTATTTTTACCATTTTACCATCACCTTTGTAATTTTGTCATAGAATTTTCTATGTGATCAATTTTATTTGATAATTTATTTTAAAATTATTCATTCTCTTTTCTACATTTCACAATTATATGATTAAAGATAGATCCTAAAATTATAAGTATTAAATTCTTCATTAATTTATAGTTGGATTGGATTTGATATATTGGACCATGCATCGCTATTTATATCATAATTTTTCGATCCTTAAATATAATTTTTTAATAAAACTTAATCATGTTATAAGAAGGTTCAATTTTTTTAATTTCATTAAACAGGTGAAATTCCAGTTCTAAGGGGTATTTAGTTGAAAAGGAATCTCAAATTTGATTAAATTTTGGAGGATGTGATGTTACATTCTTTATATTTCAAAACATAACCCTCCTTGAATCAATAAAAAATATATTTTCCCACTTTTTTAGCATTGGGATAATATTTGGGATGTTTTTTCTAAAATGTTGGATCAAGTAAACAAATATGGCCACTATGAACAATTAAGTCTTTTTGAAAGGATCTCTTCATAAAAGGAAGTCCTTTACCACTAAGACTTTTTGTTTCTTTAATATAGTTCTTGTAAACACTATTTTTCATCAACAAATATTATATTTTTTTTTTACTTTTTTGTTCTGTAATATGTGAGTGCACTTAAATTTTTTTATTCCCTTTCAACAATTTTCTTAATAAAATCATCTCCACAATGATAACTACACCCATAGAAGAGTATATTTAGTTCATATTAAATATAATCATTAATAACTTTATTTATTTTTTTAATCCATTAAAAACTATTATTCATTAATTTTAATTAATTATCTGACTTTTATTTTTTACTAAATAAATCCCTTTTCACTTTGACCATCAAGTCGAACTTGGGTGAATCATTAGAGAGAAAATTTAATAATTGACTCTGATGAGTATAATTTATAATTTTTATGTTCAATTATAATCCCCAAACTCAAATAAATATCATTTTTACGGATCATTTAATTCCCTAATAAGAAATTGACCATAAGTCAGATTTAGTATCATAATGAAATAAGGGTGTTACAATTGGATGTCTCAATGTTCACCAAGGGTTCATTTCATATAATCATTATGGTCATTTTATGTTTCATTGGGTTTTGTGTTTTAAACACTAGAAGATCAAAAATAAATGGATTTTAATCAAATGCGAAAATGATGAATGAATATTGAAGTGGTATATTAGATCAATTAGGTCATCTCATTTTGAAATTTTAAAATAAATTGTTTCCTTATTTTAATTTTTTATTTTTTTGTTGTCAAAATGTTATTCAACCACCCCCCCCCCTAATTTTTTTATTTCATTAACATATAACCCTATTTATTTTCCACTAAAATTTGTTGTTGTTTGAATCACATTCTCCGTAATAAAATGACCTAGTTTATCCACTCTACATCACATACTAAAATCAAAAATATTTTTTTGTAATGTTTTTGAAAAATCCCATCAAATTGGCATCATTATCAGGGGGAAGTGGTTTCTATATACTCACTGAGGTATTTCCTTTTTTTCATTATAATTGTTTTCTTATCCTCCCACTTATTCTCCCTTATTTCTTCCCCACCACTTATTTTTCAAACCATTAACTGAAACTTCATTTGATGATATTGTGTTCCACATATTTTTATTTCATTTTTTGTCTCTAATTAATGACACTATCCAAACCTATTGTTTATTTTGATCTATAAATTTTTTTTAATGAATATTTTTCACTCAAATAGTAAAATTACTATGGGTCCAAATTCCCATATTTCATTATTTCTATTATTCTGATAGTAGTTACATCATTATCTCATCTCAAAAAAACTCTGATATTCAAAAAATAGATGCAAACAACAATGAACAAGAAGAAATCATTATATATTTGGTTTCCAATTATATTAATTATCAATTCATGTTCATTTTATATCCTACTCTTGAATTATAATTTGAGATATTATATGGTTTAATTCACATTCTCCATAAATTTTATGGGCTCTATGGTGAGGATCCAAAAAAATATCTAAAATAATTCAATATGGTTTTCCCAATCAATAACCAAGGATTGTATAAGAAGAAAAAATTCAATTAATTGAATTCCCATTATCACTTGATGGAAATTAAAAATTTTGGATTTATTTAAAAAAATTAATTTGTTACATCTCTTAAATATTTGACATAACTTTTCATACAAATATTCTTTCCAGTGTCTTAGACTAGCAATTAGACAAGTGATTTTTAGAATAAAGAAATAACAAAAGGAGTCAATATATGAGTAGAGGGAGTGGTTCAAAAAGTTATATACAAGCTTCCCACATCACTAAATAAATAATATACTCATTATCCAAAACTTCTAGGAATGGATAACTCCCATGGAGTTAACCATAGTGGATGTTTCTGTAAGAGGAGAATTAGTAGAAAAAAACATGATAAATTATCAAGAATTGATTAACATGATGGAACAAAACTCCAAAAAATTCAATGATTAGGTATAATTAACATATTGTTAGTACATCAAATAATTTCATATTTAATTTAAAATAACTTAATTATTTCTAATTTGGATGAATTAACCATGACATTATCACAGATTTCCTTCTTCCAAAAATTCTTATCACCCACTCCAATAATGAATTGAGGAATTTTTACTACAGTAGACCTTCCAACATATTATTTCTCACAACTAAAATATCTATAGGTTTATGTAGTGGTATTCCCATGGAGACCATTTCAGCAAAAACCAGGATAACCACAATAAAAGATGAATTATTCCTCAAAAAATATATATACAATCCCGGATGGAAATATTACTTGGATATTATTTATGGATATAGAAAACAAAAATAGGCTTTTTTAACAAAAACTACCATTAATATCCACCTTACCATTATATTATTCAATAATCCCAAAAGATATTTTTTCCCAAGAATCAAAAATTCATTGAAAATGGAATCCCGACCCAAAGGTAGATTCTAACACTAATGATCTTTAAAAAAATATTACTCTACATAATTATTTGAAGAGTCAATATAAGTAGTAAAATGGGATAAATATGAAAATGATAGAAATTTCAACCACCCTCCTTGTAATGGTGAACAAGAACATTGGAAACCTTCCCTCGCAACCAACTAAGTTTACCAAGTGAAATGTTATATCTATCATATTTAGGAGTAGAATGAAAATATGCAAGTGAAGTGTTACAATAAATCCACCATGATTAAACCAATCTTTGTTGATTCCATAAACACCTGTTGTCATTGATCAAATAAAGTAGAAAGAAAATTATATGAAGGAAATTAAAGATATAACTTCAAAACACCTTTTATTTCCAAATAGAGTTTTTCAAGCCAAAAAGATGGTGTAAAAGGCAATATGAAAGCGTTTTTGGATACATTCAGGATCTTTTCGACAAAAAACCTCCATCTTGAGGCTATTAAGAAAATTACATGTAATATCGAATTTTAAAAATAACTTTAGACGAATCGAAGATAGATCATAGGAAATGTTCGTATCAATCATGTGAGGAGTTTGTTATTACCCATTGAACCAACAAAATAAACTCCAAAAAAGTTAATGGTTCTTGTGATATTCAACATCCCATTTATAATATGACACTTAAAATTTTAAAATGCTTTATATTGGGGCTTCCATAAATGTAATACCTCACTAGTTTTCCTATAATTTATAGTTCGTTCAGTTGAATCCAAATAGGGTTGTTTTTGTAATTATAGCTACATAATATCTAATGGGAGTGCATGAGGGTATACTTATTCAGTTATGAGAAATGGAATTTCCTGTATAATTATTTTTTATTAACATGGTGTAAGATCAATTAAATTCTCATGGTCAAAATATATTAGGAATTACCTTCCTCAAAACACCTGAAATTATTATAAATTTTAACAATGGTAGACTTTCCATGGGGTTTGGTGATGGATTTATGATTTTTATGGTTATGGAATCCATGAATTACCACCTCATAGTACCATTATCTCTCATTTATACTATCATGTACCCCCCACCCCATTTTAATTTTCTTATTATTAGTGATACAATGATCACTGGTTCTATTTTGTTGTTTAAGGGAATCTCCAAACTGTTTGTAATAAAAAAACTCCCATGGATTGTATTTTGATAAAAATTCATATTTATATTTTGAGCATGCTAATTCTGATTATGACATCAAATTTTTGTATAGTATTATATTTCATCCAGTTTTCTCTGATTTTTGTATAGTCTATTCTACTTTGGATGTTCATTGCTAACATATTTTATGTCCTTTTATGTCTCCATACATTAACCCCCCCCCCCACGCATAATTGAACTCAATCCACTACCAACACATCTAAAATACTCAAAAATATTGAGTAGTGGGAGATTACATCTTCTAATTTCTAACAATATTCTTTCTCATCATGAAGGAAAACAACTAAATAATTTAAGGGATAACATTAGTTAAATTTGATGGGAATTTGCTAATATATTGGGTATTATATCTTATATTTCCAAGTGAAGGATTAATTTTTAAGATAGGTATAAACTAATATGGAAGTCTCAAATGAAATATAATACAACTCGTTTAGAAAATTTAAAAATATTTGTTGAAAGTTGCAAATATAAGGTATCATTTATACCATTTCATATTCCTATTAGGGTAGTCCAATTAAAGTTTCACCTAAGTAAAGTGGTGTTAATATTGTTAGAAATTAGAGAGAGAAGTTATTTCCAATGCAACTTCAAAATATTGTGCATGTTCCTATTGATTATATGAAACGAAATTAATCCATTCACAAGGACCATTTTCCCATCCCGTTTATTGATCAAATGCTCAAGAGTCTTTTTGGAAGAACACACTATTGTTTCTTGGATGGATTTTATGGTTTCTTTCACATTTCTATTTCCTCAGAGGATAAGGATAAGGAAAAATAAACTTTCCCATTTAGGATATTTTCATATCAAAATATGAAATTTGGACTTTTAGACACTCAAACTACCTTCAAGAGATTCATTGTAACTATTTTTATAATTTTATATATATTTATGGAGGTATTTATAGATGATTTTATAGTATATGTTTCGTTGTTTTAGGAATATTCATTTAGTTAGGGAATTTTGTTGCATCATTTCATTGAGAAGAATCTAATTTTAGACTTTGAGAAATTTAACTTCATAATAGAGCATAGTATTTGTATTGGGAATAAATTTTCGAAACCTGTAATAAAGGTTTATTAAACTAAGGTGTATATTTTTTCTATTCCATATCCTTCATGTGTGCGTGATGATAGATTTTCTCAAGGGTATGAAATATTTTATTGATTCTTTCGTACATATTTTAGTAAGGTTTCCCATAATTTATCACGAGTACTACAAAAGGATTATTATTTGTTGTTTCATTGTTATTGTAGGAGTTCCTATGATTATATAGGATTATGGTACCTCCTAATTATATTAGATTTCATCCATTAATAATTCATTGAATTTTCCCTTTTCAATAGTTTGACATTGAGTGACAAGAAGGGCTTAGATAACTTGGTGGCTAAACACATGAGCAGGATCACATGAATTTTGGTGCATAATACGACACACCAAGTATTACATCAAGACACTTAACTCGATGAGAATCTTTATTCCATCTTAGTGACACATCCATGGTATGCTTATTTAGTGAATTACTCGGTCACCTCGGAAATTCCAATAAATATTAAGAAACAGCAAGTTGAAAAATTAAAGAGTGAATCTATGATTTATATGTTACAATATTTTTATCAATGCAGAAATTATATTGACTGTGTAATTAAGATATGTGTTCTAGATAATGACTTTTTTTAACACTTTGGTGTTTTTATGAAATATTTTTTTTAAATTATTTTAATTCTTCAATAGCTTACATTTCACGTAACCATGAGTTTAAATGAACAGCAAGATTCCATTATTATTAATTTACCATTATAACCAATCTGTTAATTCATTGGGAATAAATATTACCAAATTTTGAAAATTTATTTTAAATTCATTGGCTACCAAAATATCGGAAAAATATAAACCAATTAAATATAAAGGAAATAGTTTTATTTTTGTATTAAATAATTTAGTTAATTGAAATTTGTAAATAAAATTAATTATATATTTAATGTTATATTTTATAAAATATTTTTTTATTCATATAATCAATATTTTAGTCATAATATTTTAATAAACCCTATTTTATATATAAAAACATATTTTTAAGTGGTAATTTAACCCCCATTTAATGGAGAAGCCTTTTTTATTACATTTTTGAAACATTTATAATTTTTTTATGACAATATAAACTTTTCCATTAAAATAGGTATATATAAATTTAATTTGGTTTTATTTTTAATTTTATTCTGATAACTTTCATGATTTGATGAGTATTAAAAAAATACTAAATATTAGTTAATGGAAATTTTTTATTCGAAATAATTTATATCATTACAATAAAATATTGAATGTTTTTAAATTATAAATAGATTATATTTTTATTATTTAATATAACCTAGTTCATTGGAATTAATTTTAAATTAAATTCCAATGTAAAAACATTTCAATATTTTGTAAGGATTTAACTTTTAAGAATCGTTTTCCTATTCAGACAATGAGATTAATTTTAAATTAGTTTCTGAAACTTCTATATTTTGAAATTGGAAATGCATATTCTATATTTGGAATAAGTAGGTCCAAATTATGTAATTATATTCTATTTATTTTTGGGAATTATGAATAGTAACTTCAATAATTTTCATTAATACTGTAGAAAGGTAAATCAGTTAATTATGGGTATAAATAATATAGTATAGTTTCCCAAACAGTTGTCCAAATATTATTAAATGAGTTTTTTTGGACCTAAATCATCCTTGGTTTGAAATGGTATCCTTTGGAAGACACTTGAATGAGATTTGGACATTTAATTTATTTTATTTGACGAAAGTTAAAATATGTCCTACTCAAATGTCAATGACTATATCATTTTTAATATAAGGATAAATAGAAGATAAATTTGACTATTACTATTCATTAAAAAGATAACTTATTTTATTTATCATAGTATTTTTTTTATTTTTTATGAATTAAATAATTACATTAAAGGCTTATACATTGATGATTATTTAATTGATGAAAATATATAAAATGATTTTTCCAAAAAAATGAATAACCATTAAAAGACAAAAAACATGACCAAATCATATTTTTGGAGTATATACCAACCATAATAATACAAGGGTCAAGTTACTGACCATTTGGATCCATATGGAAAACATTATGACACTTAGAATATTTTATTTAATGTGATGTTAAAGTTTTCACATTCACGTTTTAATAAATATAGCATTTTCAATATAGTATTTTCCAGAAGTTATGTTATACTAAAAGAATTATTCCCAAATAAAGAGGATTTATCTTTATTATAGTATTTTATTTTTAATTTTTATTAAACAAATAAGTATATTAAATAATTACACAATATTGATGTAGTGATTATTTTTCTAATGGAGATTACAAATAAATATTATTTAAATTACTAAAATAAATATAATTTGGTATAATTATTATATGCAATGAATTTTATAGATACTTTTTACCACTTAAGAATATAATAAATTAATCTTTCTAAGTAAAATTTTTTTCATAATATTTTCAAAAATCAATAAATTAAATAGTGTCAAAATCAACACGATTGATTATTTATCAAAATAATGTATTATTAAATTATATAAAAATAATAATACATTTTTAAAATAAAAAAATAATTCTTAAATTTTTTAAAATATTATAAATATTCCATTTTTGGTCTAATTTACATAAAATATGTTAATAAAATACTCTTTTAACATTTAATAATTTTTTATATTAATTAAAATTAATTAGAATAACTAAAGGTTAATTAAAATGATATGGTTTCAATTGATAGAAACACATGTATAATTTATTTTTTAATTATAGTTCAACTTTATTGTATCTCATCTTTAAAAATATGACATTTTTTTATTTTTGTATGTTGTATAATTTTATTATAAATTAATATTTTTTGAGATTCCAAAAGTGCCCCTCAACTCAATTATTAAAGGGCACATCCTCTCTAAATCCATCACTTCACATTGAGAAGTAACTATTTTCCATACCCATCCTATTTCACTTATTATCCTTCCTTGTCACATTCTACAGGTTCCGGTCTTCTCAAAACACTAACTAAGATTCCTTTTAGAGGAGATCTATAGGGAGGTCATCCTAGAAGAGGTAATCTCCTCTAATGATTCTTTCAAAATTATTTCATCTTATACATCCACTTCATGAGTTTTTTTCATTATAATGAAATAACAAAAGAATCAAATATATTCATATATGTTATTATGACTATGTAATAACCATACTACACCTTCTATCCATCCTAAAAATTTCCAAATATCTGCATGTGCATACGTGTGGCTTATAGTCTCCACACTGTTGTGTAATCTATTTTTCTGTACCACGATATTTGGTTGGGTATAATGATGTAAATAATTAATATATATGATTATTATAACAATATATGGATTCTTGAACAATAGATATACCATCCACTTCCATATTTTTTCGTAATTAGGGGAATGATATCATCGCTTGTGTGTACGTATGACTTACCATCTTCATGAAGTGATGCGATTAATTATACAGAATATCCATCAAATAATGATTATATAAATGTATAGATAGTATAAATATGTCATATATTATTTTAATACCATTTTTATTGATAAAAATATAACATAACAAGAATAATTGTTACATATTCAACAAAACATGCATAATAAAATGAAGCAGGTAATACATGAATAACGAGTAATAAAGAAATTTTATTAACAAACGAATGATAATATGACCATATATAATATCATAAAAATCAATACGATTCTATAATAATTCAATGAAATTTTTTAATTCATTATAATGGTGTATCAGATAAATACATAGGATATCTGACCAAAGGTAAGGGATAATTATGCAATCTCATTTTAATTTTAGATTGTTTAAACATATGTATTTCTAGAGGTATATTTATCCTCCATATTCATGTTTCCTAAATATGAATTCCAAAATATTATTTATATACTTCTAAAATTTTTTAAGGTCAATTTTACCTATTGGTTAACTTTTATTACATGGTATGAAAGGAATCTATTTTCATTTTCGATACGAGGTGCTTTTTGACTTATATGATAAAAAGTATGATAATGATGTTTTATTTTAACTTATATGGAATAAAGGATTATTATATTTTTATAAAACCTTATTTACATGAAGCTACATTTAAGATATTTCAAGGATATTTTCAAATAAATTATTTTGATTTAAAATTTCTTGGCATTTTGTGAAAAGAAATCATTTTTGAAGAACAAAGGAATTTTTTCTCAAGAATTTATTTCAAGTGTTCTATAAAAATTATTTTCCATCTAAGATGGAATTATATAGAAAGTTTATGTTTCAATTATACTATCCTTATTATTCTTATGGTTTGATTGTATTAATTATGTAATGCTATTAACAATATCCATTTTTTAACATGGATTGTGTTATGATGGAATGATGCCTAAGAACCCTGTTGAGTCAATAAGGTTTTCCTTATGACTTTTCCATTCCTTCTTGTTTTGAAAATCACAAACACCTTATACTTAAGTATATATTATTATTACTCAAATAAGTAAAATTTACATCCTTAAGTAAATTTACCTTAACCTAGCTTTTCTTATACTTAGCCATTTTTTCCCTTAAAATAAAAAACCGGAATCACAACCAAATTTTCAGAGCCTTATAGTGAAAAGTAGGAGCATTCTGTTTTTAGGATCCGAATCTTGGATGTGATCTGTAATATAGTTTTAATCCGAATTCTTGACCCTAAACTCTGAAGCAGTTCTAATTCGAACTCTTTAGAAGTTTGACTCTGAACTCTTAAGAAGTTCGACTCTGAACTCTTAAGAAGTTCGACTCCGAACTCTTAAGAAGTTCGACTCCAAACTCTTAAGAAGTTTGACTCTGAACTCTTAAGAAGTTTGACTCCGAACTCTTAAGAAGTTCGACTCCGAACTCTTTAGAAGTTCGACTCCGAACTCTTTAGAAGTTCGACTCTGAACTCATAAGAAGTTGGACTCCGAACTCTTAAGAATTTCGACTCCGAACTCTTTAGAAGTTCGACTCCGAACTCTTTAGAAGTTTGACTCCAAACTTTTAAGCAGTTCGACTCCGAACTCTACAGATTTAGAATCTGATTTCTGATGAAACCAGACTCTGATTTTCTATAAAATAGAATCCAAACATTTCTTAACATAGACTCCGAACATCATTTTGGTTAGACTCCAAACCTTTGACTTGCTTAACACTCTGAACTATTAATTAGTCTTTACTTACATTTTCTTCATTCCAAAATGATGTCGTACATTCAGTTATACAATGTTTGTTATAAAATGATGTCGTCTATTCTGTTTCTTATTAACCGTTGGTTGAGTTACACGTGTACAGGTCCTTCATAATTTCAGGGAAAATTTGACCGTTGGAAGAAGGAGACGACCGTTGGAAATTTGCCTATAAATAGGAGCTCATTTTAAAGAGCTCAGTTCTAAAATGCTGACTGATCTTCGACTCATGTGATTACATACTTGAAGTGATTTCTAGAGAGAGAGGCTCTTATTTACTCTCAAAGCATCATGTGACTCCGAATGCTGGTGATTACATTCGAGGACTTCCGGGGATATGAAGACAGAGGTGCCGACTACCTTGAAGTTCGAGGGCTTCCTTGCTAAGGAAGACAGAGGTTTCTAACTACCTTGAAGTTGAGGGCTTGTCAGGATACCAAGACAGAGACACTCTGATCTTCGTATCAAGGGCTTACCCTGGTGTGGGTAAGACAGACTTGCTTGAAAGTATAAATCAGGGGACCTTTATCCAAGGTTGTTGGATACCCTTCTCTTTGGGTTAAAAGACTATTATCTTGTTACTTGTAGTTTAACTACTTGTTTAATTTCCGCTGCATTTTGTTTTATAAGGAAATTATTACTTTCATATACTTCCTTACTTGTACTCTGTTCCATTTAGATTCTATATGCTTTAAGGTAGAATCCCATATTGTAATCTTTTGTTATGTTTTAATTTCTGGAACCATATTTCCGGAACCTACATTCGGAATCTCTTTCCAAGTTTTCATTTGGTATTAGAGGTGTTGTGAATTTTCTTAAGATTAACTTTGTTAAAATTAGCCCTTTCCTTTACTCGAGGAAAACATAGTTATTTGTAACTAACTTTAAAGGTTCCAACAGAATTTTTAAAGTATACAATTCACCCTTCTCTTATATATTGAGCATCTACATCACTATTTCGATCCTACAATTGGTATCAAAGGAGGTTTCTGAAATACTTATACTTATGAATAAGTTTTTCTTTCTCACTTTTTCATTCTGAACTTTGCCATTCTGAACATTTCTCATTCCAAACTTTCTCATTCCGAACTTTGTTATTACAAAACATTTGCTACTAACAAATTTGCGTGCCAAAGGTTGTTCTAGTATGGCAGGAATTAATGTTGGTTCGATTGATAATCTAAATCCTACAAGACCACCTATATTTGATGGTAATGACTATGAGTACTGGAGAGATCGAATGAAGACTTTTGTTATCAACACTGGAGTGGATAATTTTGTAATTCTTACTGGTGATTATAAAATTCCTGACAAGGAAGTTAGAACTTTCACTAACCAGGAAAAGCAAGAATATCAACTTAATTATAATGTACGCAATACTCTACTATGTTCAATGACTAGAAATATATATAGCCAAATTTCTTCTTGTGAAGAAGCTAACTGTATCTGGAAGAAGTTATAAGTTACACACTTTGGGACTTCTAAAGTGATTGAGACTAGAAGAGCTATGCTTAGAGCTGAATATCATGGCTTCAATTTTCCTTATGGTGAACCAATCTGTAAAGTGAAACAGAGATTCATGACTATAGTAATCATCCTACAATCTATGGGAGAGAAAGTTTTAGATGATGAAGCTCTTGTGGGTAAAATAATTGATATTATGCCCAATGAGTGGGAATCCAAGAGAACAGCTATAGATGAAAACAGGAAGGTCACTCAGATCTCTCTTGATGAGCTTTTTGGAAGTCTTCTACAACATGAAACCAGAATGAAGAGAGATGCAGAAAACATCAAGAAGAAGAATGGAAATGGTACTATTGCTTTTACTACAACTTCAAATCAGATGAAAGCTAAGACTCCTGAGAGAGTAACCAGATCCAAGTCTAAGAAAGTTATTTTCCAGACCGAATCTAGTGAGAGTGATGTCTCAAAAAATGAACTAGAAAATCTTTCTCGAAGGATGAACAAGATAGCTAGCCAGAGAAATTTTCAATCCAAGTATAAGAAAAACGAAACTAAGGATAAGAAAGATGGAGAAGTTACTTGTTATGAATGAAAAAGATCTGGACATATTAGACCAGATTTCCCTATTCTCAAAAAGAAAGAAAGAAAAGAAATACATTCAGACAGGAAAAGAAAGAAGTATTACAAAGCCAAAGCTAAGAATGTTCTGAAATCCAATGACACATGGAGTGCCAGTGGTGGTGACTCTTCAGATGAATCTTCTGATTATGAATCTTCAGGACAGAAGAATCTTGGTCTTATAGCCAGATTACCTATTGATAATCATTGTTTTATGGCTAAGGTACGAAATGATGAATCATTGACCAATGTTTCTTTAAATTATAATAATAGTAAATATTATAATTCTTCTGATGAATAATCTTCTTCTGATGAAGAAAATACTTTACCTACTTATGAAAAAGTCTCTAGGTTTGCTGAACTTCTTGAAATTGAGAATTAAAAACTCAATAAAAAACATGATAAGGAAAACTCTAGGAACTCTATTCTTACAAAAGAGATATCAGATCTTTCTAAAGATATTTATAGAAAAAATGCGGATTTTGAAAGTATTTGAAAAAATCTGGAGGAAGTAATTTCTGAGAAGAAGAAACTTTCTAAAGAGTTAGAAAAAGTAATTTCTAATAAAAATGTTTTTGAGCCTAGCTATAGTTCTAAAACTAATGATTTTGAGGATAAAAACTTTGTTGTAAAACTCAAGTCCAAAATTTTTTCCTTAAAGAAGTGTTTATCAAACATTACCCATGGTAAGGAAAATTTTGATAAAATGTATTCTCAAATACGACCTTTAAGAAATAAATCTGGATTTGGTTATACCCGTGAAAAACCAATTTTTAGTAACAATTATTTTGTTCCTCAAAGTGCCCCCTTTTGTACTAAGTGTCAATGTGGTGGTCACTAGGCAAAGAATTGTTCCTTAAACAAAACCCAATCTTTAGGATTTCACAAAGCTTACTTTTCTAAGAAGATGTGGGTTCCTATAACTTTATTATCTGGAAATCTAGGATCCAAACAAGTTTGGATTCCGAAAGTCTAATTTTCTTCTAGATTTCAGGAAAACAAAGAGTGTACCAGCAAGAATACATGGTACATGGATAGTGGATGTTCCTGACACATGACTGGTAACAAAAGCTATTTTGAAAAGATTATCAAAACGAAAGGAGGAAAGGTAACTTTCAGAGATAATGCTAAAGGAGAGATTTTTGGTATTGGTAATATTTTTCTTCTTGGTAAAACCTTGATTTCAAATGTTCTTTTTGTTAAAGGTCTTAAGAACAACCTCATTAGCATAAGTCAGTTATGTGATGAAGGTTACCTTGTGAATTTTAGGAATGATAAGTGCTTAGTTCACAATTCCAAGGAAGAATTTATTCTCTCAGCCAATAGGCAAGAGAATGTTTACAATTTGAACTTAGAAGTCCTCAGAAGCCAAGATTTACCGTGCCTAAGTGCAATGGAAGATCACTCCTGGTTATGGCATAGAAGACAAGGTCACTGTAACCTTAGGAACCTATGTAAACTCTCTAAGAAGAAACTAGTTAAGGATCTACCGGAGCTTAGATTTGATTCTTAAAAAGTTTGTGATCCTTGTCAATATGGAAAGAAACATAAATCTAGTTTTAAATCAATTGGTGAAGTCTCAACAACCAATGCATTATATTTAGTGCACATGGATCTTTTTGGTCCAACACAAACTGGATGTATTGGAGGGAAATACTATGTGTTTGTTCTAGTTGATGATTACACTAGGTTTACTTGGGTATATTTTCTAGAAAAGAAGTATAAAGCTTTTTCATATTTCAAAAGTTTTAGAGCTCAAGTTAAAAATGAGAAAAACCTTCCATTGAAAACTATTCATAGTGATCATGGAGGAGAATTTCAATTTTCTGATTTTGAAACTTTTTGTAGTAACAAAGGTATTACTCACAATTTTTCAGCACCTAGAACTCCTCAACAGAATGGTGTAGTTGAAAGAAGAAATAGAATTATTCAAGAGATAACTAGAACCATGTTGAGTGAATATTCTATTGCTAGAAATTTCTGAGCTGAAGCTGTAAGTACTGCTTGCTATACTATAAATCGAGTTTTAATTAGACCTTTTCTTAACAAAAATCCTTATGAGTTATAGAATGGTAGAAAACCAAGAATTTCCTACTTCAATGTTTTTGGTTGCAAGGTATTTATTTTGAATACTAAAGATAACCTACATAAATTCGCACCAAAAGCTGATGAAGGAATTTTCTTAGGATATTCCACAACTTCTAGGGCTTATAGAATTTTTAATAAAAATACTTGCACTGTTGAAGAAACAGTACATGTAAAATTTGATGAGTCTGATCCTTTTGTTTTTAAACCATCCCTACCTTCTTCCTTGGATGTGTTTTCAAAAACTGATTATCAACCTTTGATAGAAGAACCTTCTGATAAGGATAATGTTCTAGAAGATACTTCTGAAACATTTACCCCAGGAGACTTTCTACCCTATGTTGATGAACAGGTTTTACAAAACCCAAATCAGGTGTTTCTTAAGAATCATCCCAGTGATAGTATCATTGGTGATTTAAATCAACCTGTAAGGACTAGAAGTTCCTTAAGAAATGAAGTAGAACATCTAGCATTTCTTTCCCAATTAGAACCTAAAATCACCGATGAAGCTTTAGGTGATGATGGTTGGATTAAAGCCATGTATGATGAACTAAATGAAATCAAAAGGAATAAAGTCTAGACCTTGGATAAAAGACCTAAGGAAAATTCTATTATTTGAGTAAAATGGGTTTTCAGAAATAAATGTGATGAAAATGGAGTCATAGTAAGAAATAAAGCTAGACTTGTTTCTAAAGACTATAATCAGCAAGAAGGAATAGACTATGAAGAAACCTATGCTCCAGTAGCTATACATGAATCTATCTGTATTCTACTTGCCTTTGCAGCATTCGTTAATTTCAAAATTTTCCAAATGGATGTGAAATGTTCTTTTCCTAACGGTTATGTTCAAGAGGAAGTCTTTGTTGTACAACCTCCTGGTTTTGAAGATACAAAACATCCTGATCATGTTTTTAGACTTACCAAAGCTTTGTATGGTCTTAAACATGCCCCACGAGGATGGTATGATAGACTCACTGGATTTTTTCTTCAAAATAACTACGTTAAGGGAAATTCAGATCCGACTCTTTTTATAAATAAAGATAAGAAAAATGTTTTGATTGTTCAAATTTATGTTGATGACATCATATTTGGTTCAACTCAACAATCTTTGACCGACTCTTTCGTAGGTCTAATGAAATATGAGTTTGAAATGAGTATGATGGGTGAGTTAACTTTTTTCCTTGGTTTTCAAATTTTCCAAAAACCAGAAGGAATCTACATATCTCAACATAAGTATTTTAAAGATCTTCTTAAAAAGTATGGTTATGAAAACACTAAGAGCATAAGTACTCTTATTGGTATATCAAACTCTTTAGATCGTGATGAAGCTGGGAAACCAGTAGATCAAACAGCTTTTAGAGGTATGATAGGAAGTTTACTTTACATAACAGCTAGTCGACCAGACTTAATGTTTTCAGTATGCTTATGTGCAAGATATCAATCCAATCCTAAGGAATCTCACTTAAAGGCTGTAAAAAGAATTTTTCGCTACCTTAAGGGAACCATGGATCTAGGATTATTTTATACCACTGGAAATGATTTTGTTCTAAAAATCTTTTCTGATGCTATCTTTGGTGGATGTAGAATGGATAGAAAACGTACATCCGGAACTTGCCATTTCATAGGAGATTCACTAGTTTCTTGGTCCTGCAAGAAGCAACATTCTGTAGCACTTTCCACTGCTGAAGCTGAATATGTTGTAGCTGGAAGTTGTTGTGCTCAAGTGTTGTGGATGCAACACACACTCACATACTATGGCTTGAGTTTTACTAAAACTCAAATTTTGTGTGATAACACAAGTGCCATTGCCCTTAGTAAGAACCCTTCACATCACTCCCATGAAAAACACATAGATATTAGGCATCACTTTCTTAGGGATCACACACTCAAAGGAGATATCATTCTTCAATTTATCGGAACACAAGATCAACTTGCTGATATTTTCACAAAATGTTTGCCTTCTGATAGATTTGAATACATTAAACAGAAGTTAGGGATGATAACCGTAAGGTAATCCTTCTTAATTAACCTTCTGTTGAAAAAGTATCCTTACAGTAATAAACTCATTTTCATATGGGGAGTACATTTGTTTGTTATAATAACAAATTTTTCTTGTTTTCAAACTTTTCGGAACTAAGACTTCCAGAATGGAAATTTCCGGAACTGAAATTTTCCGGATTGGTATTTTTTTTCATATCGAAAACTTCCGGAATGAAATTCTCGTACTGACAATTTTCAGAATGAAGATTTTCGGACTGGGCTTTTCGTAACATTTTTTTACTAAACTTTTCATAATAATGTTTTCTTTAAGGAAGAATATTACCAATTTCAAATAATATTTCTTATCAATCCGTATGTTATGATTTCCTATTTATAGTTTTATAATCAAATATTGATTACTGGTATCTTCATTGTTTAGTTCGGATTCTAGTCTTACCTCAATTCTGAATGTTTTTTTTAAAAAAAACCCTCAAAAGATCGGAGTCTCTATTTTTTTGCGGGGTTATTCTCAACCGTCAGATCAGATCAAAGTATTTTCAACCATTGGATGACCATTGGAAGAATGATGTTCATTCTCTTTGCCTATAAAAAGGGGGTCCCGAGACTCATCCCACATTGGTTTTTAATATTTTTCATCTCGAAGCCCTGATGCTCCTCTTAAGGCCGGTTCCGAACCCTGTGAAGCTGATCTGAATCCTACAGTTTACTTCACTCCGAATGTCTATTGAAGCAACTTCACAAGATATGTCAACTACAAAACCAATTTCAAAGTGGTTAGTTTACAGAGAAAGGTTAGCCCATCCAGATTTTTATAAGCTTGACTCTATTATTTCGAAAAATATTAGACTAAATGTATGGGAAGACGTCTGCATAGACAAGTCAGATAAATAGGATCCGGTTTACACTGATTTGTTGATAGAATTTTATGAGCCTGTTTCCTTCCTAGTGGAAGATGGAAGAGAAAAATTTTCTTATATGTCTTATGGAAATACTTATAAACTTTCTTACACTAAGGAAGCAAGCCTGGTTGGTATAGAATATGAGGGAGAAGCTGAATTTTGCTCTCACAAACTTCCGGATGTGTAGGGAAGTTTCGTTAAGGAAAAAGCACTGCAGTGTCTTGGGCTCAAGGATGATTCAACTACTAAGATTGCTCGGCTCGCTCCGAATAATAGAATACTGCAACTATGGGTGCAAGGTTTTCTGGTTCCGAGAAGAGGAGATAAAGACAATCTGAAGAAGAGTGATATCTATGTCTTATATGTTTTGGTAAATCTAAGAAAGATAAATCTGATAAGGCATGTCTTGGTTACGATCAAGAATATCAAAGAAGGAAATCTGAGAGCTCAGATTATAATGTATCCAGCCTTATTATCAAAGTTGATTGTTCGATACTTAGTATCTTTCAAAGTTTCCTGCAAATCAAAGATCCAGAATTGCAAGCTCATGCTTGTCAGTGATGATACGCTTAAGAGAATGAAGATGGGATTTTCTAGTGAATCTGGAGAATTTTACCCCCTATCTGTGGAAGAATTTGAAGCATCTAAAAAATAAACACAATCTCCGGAACCTTTAAAAAAGCAAAAGAAGAAGCGAAAGTCTAAGGAAGTAGTTACTGATGAAGAATTTCCTCAGCCGAAGGAAACTGAATCTGCACCATGCAAACCGTAGAAGCATAAAATCTATACAGATGAAGTAGCAGCAAAATGGAGGAAAGATAAGGAAATGAGGAAGGAAGGGGATCCCCAATTCGGACTCGACCCTGCTGAGGCTAAGGCTTTAAAAGAAAAGGTTGCTGAGGAGCTGGAAAGACAAACGAAGGAAAAGAAGTTGAGGATTAAGATGACTGAAGATGAACTAGTACAATCGTTGCTAAAAGGTACAGAGTTGGCTTCTAAAAGACTACCAGTTCCGGAAACTTTCGGAGTCGAACCTTCTTTACCAGTAACACCAGTGTAAAATTATGTCACTCTGGAAAAGAACAAGGGTAAATAACATGTTTTAGAAACTGAGAAAGAAGGTGTTGAAGCTGTTGAGGAAGAAGTAGAACAAGTTGAGGAAGAAGAAGAAGAAGAAGATGAGAGTGAAGATCTAGATACATTGATCAAACAATTTCAGGATTATAAGGCCGAATTCAGAAAAATAGTTTCTCCAGGGAAGGGAGATAAGGAAGCCGACAAGCAACTCCAAGTTGAAGAAGAAGAGAATGAGCTGTTTGATGAAGAAGAATCCTATGAAAGGAACTATCTTGAAGAAGGACAAGAAAGACAGTAACCAGATGAAGATCATATTGTTCAAGTTTCTGAATCTAAGGAAGTTTCTCCAAATGTGAAATCCATTCCAAAATCAGATAAAGGCAATCAAACTTTAATGGAGACACCTATTAAAGATATCATTAGAAAAAAATAGGTTGGTGGTACCTCTAGAAGGAAGCTAATGCCAGTTGAAGAAGAGGAATCTCAAAAACAAGTCTCGGATTCGGAATCATCATCCCACAGGCATGATTTTGTGGTTCAATCTCTGAGAAAGCTGGTGGACATAATACCGATTCTTCCAACTATAGATTCTAGATACCAGTTGATGCAACAATCTATGAATCAAAAATCGGATTCCTTATCCATGGTAATAGATAAGTTTGTGAAGTTGGAAGCTGAACAGAAAAGTTTTCTGATCGATTATGACGTGCATAGGAAATCTTGTAGTAAAGTAACCAAGTGGTGTAAGAGAGTGGATGAATATTTAGTACACTTTCAAAATTTTCAGGCTGATGTTCAAAGTGCTTTTGGAATGGACGACAAAAAGGTTACGGAAATTTCTGAGAAGTTGACCCAGGAACAAAATGTCCAGAATCAACAGGTCAGGGATCTGAATGGCAAGCTTAACGCAGTATCTCAGAAATTGAAATTTGAAAGAGATTTCCGGATTGAGTTTCAGCAGAGGATGTAGAAGTAGGATGAGTTATTGAATTTTCAAAAAGAAGCCTTGAAGGCTCAAGCACAGCTGTTAAAATCCCAAGAAGAAAAGATAAAAGCCTTGGAGAGGCAACGAGAGGAATCCCAAAGAGACCTGAAGAAACTCAAAGCCTTGTTGAAGCAGCTTGTTCCAAAGGAAAAGG
The DNA here is from genome assembly GCA_963277665.1 of Viscum album. NCBI lineage: Eukaryota > Viridiplantae > Streptophyta > Magnoliopsida > Santalales > Viscaceae > Viscum > Viscum album. The sequence continues at coordinate 478,550,572 of OY728128.1, forward strand.
AATACAAATAAACCCACTCCGATCTTTTGTTGTAGTTTTCTTTCCTTGTAATTTTTTTTCCCACAACTCTAATAAAATGATTATCTGTACGGTTTGTCTCTTGTTGTATACTAATGTTTCAGGTAGCATAATTTGTTTTCTATTCCCTTCAATTCTTTTTGAAAATCAAAAAGGGGGAGAAGGAAAAAGAACTATTCCTGAGTAGGAGAAAAGAAAAATTTCTGAGAGAAATATCCTTAAGGAAAGGGGGAGTTTCCCACTACGTTTTGTTTCATTCTTACAATAATGAAAACTCTACTCCGGAAACCCAGAATACAATCCTTAGAGTTTCAATGCCTAAGGGGGAGTTAGTCGTATTCACTTCAATCCAAGAATGAAGGGAGATATTTTTTTAATAGTCTAATGAAATATTTCAAAATCCTTATATACTTTTTCAAAAGGATGTTTGTGTTTTCCAAAAAGGGGGAGATTATTGAGTCAATAAGGTTTTCCTTGTGACTTTTCCATTCCTTCTTGTATTGAAAATCACAAACACCTTATACTTAAGTAAATATTATTATTACTCAAATAAGGAAAATTTACTTCCTTAAGGAAATTTACCTTAACCTATATTTTCTTATACTTAGCCATTTTTTCCCTTAAAATCAAAAACCAGAATCACAACAAAATTTTCAGAGCCTTATAGTGAAAAGTTGGAGCATTCTGTTTTTAGGATCCAAATCTTGGATGTGATCTGTAATATAGTTTTAATCCGAATTCTGGACTCCAAAATCTAAAGCAGTTCTAATTCGAACTCTTTAGAAGTTTGACTCCGAACTCTTAAGAAGTTCGACTCCGAACTCTTAAGAAGTTCAACTCCGAACTCTTTAGAAGTTCGACTCTGAACTCTTAAGAAGATCGACTCCGAACTCTTTTGAAGTTTGACTCCGAACTCTTAATAAGTTCGACTCTGAACTCTTAATAAATTCAACTCCGAACTATTTAGAAGTTCGACTCTGAACTCTTAAAAAGTTTGACTCCGAACTCTTTAGAAGTTTGACTCCGAACTCTTTAGAAGTTCAACTCCAAACTCTTTAGAAGTTCGACTCCAAACTCTTTAAAAGTTTGACTCCGAACTTTTAAGATGTTCGACTCCAAACTCTACAGATTTAGAATCTGATTTCTGATGAAACCAGACTCTGATTTTCTATAAAATAGAATCCAAACATTTCTTAACATAGACTCCGAACTTCATTTTGGTTAGACTCCAAACCTTTGTCTTGCTTAACACTCCGTACTATTAATTAGTCTTTACTTACATTTTCTTCATTCTAAAACGATGTCGTACATTCAGTTATACAAAGTTTGTTATAGAATGATGTCGTCTATTCTGTTTCTTATTAAACATTGGTTGAGTTACACGTGTACAGGTCCTTCCGAATTTCTTGGAAAGTTTGACCGTTGGAAGAAGGATCCGACCATTGAAAATTTGCCTATAAATAGGAGCTCATTTGAAAGAGCTCAGTGCTAAAAGGCTGACTGATCTTCAACTCATGTGATTACATACTTGAAGTGATTTCTAGAGAGAGAGGGTCTTATTTACTCTCAAAGCTTCGTGCGACTCTGAATGTTGGTGATTACATTCGAGGACTTCCGGGGATAGGAAGACAGAGGTTCCGACTACCTTGAAGTTCGAGGGCTTCCTTGCTGAGGAAGACAGAGGTTGCCAACTACCTTGAAGTTGAGGGCTTTCGGGGATAGCAAGACAGAGACACTCTGATCTTCTTATCGAGGGCTTACCCTGGTGTGGTTAAGACAGACTTTCTTGAAAGTATAAATCAAGGGACCTTTATCCAAGGTTCTTGGATACCCTTCTATTTGGGTTAAAAGACTATTATCTTGTTACTTGTAGTTTAACTACTTGTTTAATTTCCGCTGCATTTTCTTTTATAAGGAAAGTATAACTTTCTTATACTTCCTTACTTGTACTCTGTTCCATTTAGATTATATATGCTTTAAGGTAGAATCTCATATTGTAATCTTTTGTTAAGTTTCAATTTCCGGAACCATATTTCCAGAACCTACATTCAGAATCTCTTTCCAAGTTTTCATCTGGTATTAGAGGTGTTGTGAATTTTCTTACGTTTAACTTTGTTAAACTTATCCCTTTCCTTTACTCGAGGAAAACATAGTTATTTGTAACTAACTTTAAAGGTTCCAAAGGAATTTTTAAAGTATACAATTCACCCCCCCCCCTCTTGTATATTGAGCATCTACACCACTATTTCGATCCTACAAACCCCATTTTACTTCATGGGTTATGCGATGATGAATTAGTTGTTTTTTTTGTAGAACACAAAAAAATTATTTCATTAATAGATGGGTGGGACCTATAACTCCCTCTAGTTAATTGGTTAAAGAATAATATATCATGATATAGACAGGGATGGAATTGGAAACGATATCAGTTTAGAAATATTGGGATAGAATGAGGAGTAAACTTGGTTCAGTAATGGACTTTGTCGACTATGATGGTCTTCGAAAAGCACCTTGAATAATATTAATTGATTTTATATTCTTATTTCTATTCCAAAAATTCCATGTCTTATGTTATGAATGTTTATAATATGTTCATTGATTCTTTATGAGAATGTATGATTTATCCCATGACATTATGTCAAGATCTTTAGTATACAGGATATGATTTTAAAATATTATGTTCTTAGTTTTTATGATTATAATAAGATTTTTATCTCCCTTCTTTACCCTTAGTGAGCATATGATCCTACCCTTTCCTATGTTTCTATCCTGGGTTTGGAAGAAATTTATTATTTAATATATGTCAAAAACGGGCCTAGTTATAAAGGAATAAGATAAAGACAATATATATTTCTTATGATCCAGTTGATTATGTTTCCCAGTTTCTAAAGACGATAAACCTATACAGTCTGGGTGTGGTTTTTTTATGTTTTTTAATGAATATTAATAAATTTTTAATTGATATATATGTATGTAAATTATTTGTTGTTATATTTGGTATAAAAAAATGTATTGTTATCCTTTGGAAAATAGGATGAGAAAACATTTTTAAGAACCCTAAGGATATGTTGAGGATTGGATTATAATCCAAGTGTTTTATAAATGATCATAAAAACCCATGGATAAAACCTAAACTGTCTTAAATATAAATTTTATTCTTGATTATTTGGTTTCCCCATTATGATTAGGGTCTATAACACTATAATTCATGGTTTTCTTCAATGGATAGAACCTGAAGAAACCGTGTTAATACTAATTCTGAGGGGAAATGCAATGATTTCCCTTTAGAGAAACATAATATTTCAGGAGTTTCAATTAAAAATATTGTATATATGGTCACAAAACATTATAATGATATTAATCATGAAGAAGTTAAAAATGAGAAATGGAGATAATAACATTATATTGAGTAATTCAAAAGGCAACAACCACCTTCTTTAATTAGGTCTTTTCATCCACTAGTGGATGAACAATAGATCAGTACCGTGAAAAATATATTTTCAGTTCTCCAATATTCAAAATATGAAAAACTTGTCATTGAAATTTAATGTTGGGATGTTGAAGTTGATCAATGGAAAAACCTAATCCATAATAATAGGAAAAGAGAATAATTTAATCCATGGAATAGTATGAGTTCAAGAACATATTTTTTTCAATAAGTACATTCCTTATATTATTCAAACAAAGATAGAGAAGGTTCTTAGAGTAATTTTTTCGATATTCTCTCAAGGTGGAGATAGAGAAAGGTGTAACCCATCAGTCCTATGGGTATGATAAATAGATAAAAATGGAATTCATGAAAAATTAAAAAGACTATACTAAAAAGAAGATGATTTTTTCATTATTCTCAATGTCTGGAAAGAAAAATTGATGAAATTTTCTTAAATTTTCTATGAAATATTTTAATTTTGGGAGAGATTTTCATCTAGAAGTTGAATTCCTATATTATTTAAAAATAAGTCCAATTATTTAGAAAGGGCTACACAGAATGCATATCTCACACATCAATTCGACATGTGCAAGGAAAATGGGAATTTTGCTAACCAGTGCCCAAATACAAGGGTTATCAATAGTGATCGAGATTCAAAAACACATAAGGCCAAAGTAAAAAATGGAAAGTATCATATTATCACTATCGATGATGTGGATTGTGATAATGAAGAGGTCAAAGGTACACATTCCATTAACTATAAAGTAGAAAGTCATTAATTTTATTCTGGATCCACCCACCCTTTTATTTATGAATAATTTAACTTGGGTATTGTTGTATTACCTCACCTATTAGATGTTTAGTAAGTTGTGACAAATCTTAATGGCACAATGTTAACATAAAAAGTTTACAATTATTCTCTAGTTATTGTTTGTGGGAAATTGATTCTTGGAAATCTTATGATCCTTTCTTTTTGGAATTTTATGTAATTATTATCATGGATTGGATTTATTTATATGGATCTCATATCAATTTTCAAGGAAGGGAAGTCACATTTCATATTTCAGATCAATCTATTATCATATATTGATTTAAGGATGAATATGAACTTCGAGCAGAAATTTCTTCCATACTGTGGGTCTTGGTTCCTATAAATGATTCTCATCTATCTAAAATTGTTGGGGAGAAACTCACAATTATTAATACACCAATTGTATGGGAGTTTTTTTGTGTCTTCCGGGAATAATTTCCAAGTCTTCCACTGAATTATGAAGTTGAGTTTTTAGTGTAACACATACCAGGTGCTATGCCTATTTCAAAGATACTTTATAGAATGGCCCGAATTGAGTTAGAGTGATTAAAGAGTCAAATCCAAGACAATACTGACAAGAGATTCAAAGGACCTAGTGCATCACCTGGGGGTACAACAATTTTATTAGAAGATATATTGATCAATGTATCTCTACATTGATTATAAAGAACATAACAAGATCGCTATCAAGAAAAAATATCCTCTTCCCCGCATTTTTAACATATTTTAGAAACTTTTTGGAGCTTAATACTTTTCCAAGATTGATCATAGTTCATGATATCCTTAATTAAGTGTCAATAAGGCAGACATATCAAAGACATAATTCGGTACAAGGTATCAACATTATGAATTTATATTGATGCCTTTTGGCCTTACTAATTCCCCTCTTGTCTTTATGGATCTAATGAATAGGGTTTATAGAGACTATATTGATCCTTTTGTGGCCCTATTTATATAATATTTTATTTTATATTTAAAGAGAATGTATTAACATGAAGATCACACGATTATTGTACTAAAGACCCTGAGAAAGGAGAAGAATTATGAAAATTTTAGAAATTGTGAATTTTGAATTCATAAAGTTCCATTTTTGGGTCACATAATCTCAAGGGAGGGGATATCTACGGATCCAACAAAAACAAAAGATTTTGAACTTTGTCCTAGAACAAAAATGGTAACAAAGATTTAAATTTTTCTAGGTTTGGCTGGATAATATCAATATTTTGTGAAACATTTTTCATGACTATATAATCCACTCACCAAGTTGACTCTGAAAGGAGTTAAGATCATTTGGATGGAGGAATGTGATGAGAATTTAAATGATCTAAAAATAAGGTCAACTAGTTCAACTGTGGTCACACTACATTTTAGTGGAGAAATTTTTTTGATCTATAGTTATGTATTAAAGAATGGTTTGGGATGTGTTCTCAGGAAAAATGTCATGGTGATAGCTTGTTCCTCATCACAATTGAAAATCCATGAGTAAAATTACCCAACTAATGATTTGGAGTTAGTTGTGCTATTATTTTCATTAATGATATGGATGAATAATCATTATGGAGAAAGGTGTGATATTTATACTAATAATAAAATTTGCAAGTAATTTCTCAAACAAAATGAGTAGAATATGTGATAATGAAAATAGTAGGATTTTATTAATGATTATTGCTGCTTAATACATTATCACCTTGTAAAACCAAAAAAGGCAGAATATTCTATGAGGTTAAAGGACCATGTTAGACTATCCATGATGAAGATCCCCCAAAATTCAGTATTTTCGTATTTTCGAATGATAGATCTTGAAATTTTAAAGGTAAAAAATATTATCTTTCTCAAATGAATGTTAAAACATATTTAAAAGTGAGGATTATGGAGGTTATGAAGGAATAAGTAGACCTAAAAAATTTGGTGATAAATGTCCTGGAATTCAACCTTGACTATGATGGAATAATAAGGTTACAGAACCCTATTTGTAATACTCCCATAACATAATTATAGAAGAATTTGTGGGATGAGGCTCACAGTTCATCATTCTCTATTTATCCTAGATGCACAAAGAGGAACAGAGACCTAAAAGATTATTTCTAGTGGGATGGAATGAAAATAGATATTATTGATTTTGTCTCTTAGGGAGTAGATTGTCTACAAGTTGAGGCTGAGAGAAAGAAGTCTAAGGGGATGTTACAATGATAAACCATACCATAATGGAAATGGGAAAACGTCATTATGGAATTTTCATCGGACATCCAAAAAAATCTAAAGTCAATAATTCTATATGGGTTATAGTTGATCACCATACAAAGCTGGAAAACATAATTTCTATTAGAGAGGATTTTCTCCTAATCAGATTGCAAGTCTCTATGTAATGTAAATCATAATATTGCATTTACTTCCACTTTCCATTACATCTGATTTGGATCCGAGGAATACCTCAAAGTGTAGAGATGATTTCAGCAGGATCTAGATACAGAGTTAAGTTTTGGAACTTCATATCATCCTCATAAAAATGGAAATACCGATAGTACAATTAAAACTCTAGAATACATATTGACAACTTCTTCTATGGATTTCCATGTTCATTGGGTTCACCACAAACCTTTGGTAGAATTTCTATACAAAAACAACTATCACAACAATATTTATATTGATTCTTATGAATCCATATATGGTAAAAAGTGATGAACACCAACATACTGGGATGAAGTTGGTCAAAGAAATCTATCAAGCCCTGGTATTGATGATGAAATGGCAGAGAAGGCCACATCTAATCAACAACACATAAGAGCATCACAAACTCAAAAAAAAAATTGCCGAAAACTGATAAAAAAAGTAGAGTTTGAAGTGGGTGACAAGGTGTTTATATGAATATCTCCCTGTAATAGATTAATTATATTTGAAAACAGAGCATTTTTTCCTCTAGGTATATCAGTCCTTTTAAAATTCTTGATCTGGTTTAAAAGATAGCATATATATTGGCACTTCCACCGAATCTCCCTCAAGTGCATGAGGTGTTATATGTATATCTCATGAGAAAATAAATGCCTAATCAATCACATGTACTAAAATCAGAATTTATATCGATGGAGAAATATATTTCTTATGAAGAACAACTGATAGTAATTCTGGATTGTAGTGAAAAATTATTATGAAACAAGACCACTCACATGGTTAATGTTTTATGGTAGAACCGGCAATTTGAGGTAACAACGTGTGAACTTGATAATGTGATGATCCAGAGGTATCCTCGTCTGTTTATATCCAAGTGACTAATTTCTTGGGAAAAAATCATTTTATGGGGTGTATAATGAAATAGACGGATGTTTTTTTAATATTTTCTTTAAATAATTTAAATTATTTAAAATATTACATTGCACGCAATCATGAGTTTAAACAAACAATGATATTCCATTAGTATAAAATGACCACTATAATCTCCTTTTTATGTTATTTTGAATAAATATTACTACTTTTTTTAAAATTTATGGTAAATTCATTGGCTACCAATTAATTATGAAAAATATTAACCAATTAAATATGAAGAAAGTATTTGTATTTTTTTAATAAATTAAGTAAATTATAATTTTTAAATGAAATTAATTAAATATATTTTTTATATATTAAATAAAATATTTTTTATATTATCCAATAGATAATTTATTCATAGGATATGAATAAACCGCATTTTAGGTATAAAAACCAATATTTTTTTAAATTGGTAATTCAAGCACATTTTAATGGAAAACCCTTTTTAAAATACAATTTTGACACATTAATAATTTTTATATTCCATCATAAAAATTTTCTTTGGAACTGGGATAAAAAATTTAATTTGGATGTATTTTTGATATTTTTATGATAACTTAAATGTTTGATGAACAGGAAAAATATAATAAATTTTAATTGAAAACATATTTTTAAATTGATATAATTTATATTGTTAAATTATATTATTTAGTGGTTTCAATGTATAAATATATTATATTTTTATAATATAACATAATGTAGGTCACTGACATTCATTTTACATTTGATTTAAATTTAAGAACATTCTAATCTTTTGAAATGTTTTAACTTTTAGTACAAGTTTTCTAATTCTAACGAGGTGATTAATTTTAAATTAATTACTGAAACTTTTTTTTTGAATTTTTAAAAAAGGATTTCATATTTGGTATCAATAGTTCCAAATTATATAAATAGATTTCTTCTATTTTTTGTGCATTATCAATAGTAACTTTAGTATTTTTATTGATACTGTAAAAGGGTACATCCAATATTTAAGGATAAAAAAATATTATTAAATTACCCAAACACTTATCCAGATATTTTTGGTCAAATTTAATTCTACCTAAATCATCCTTGGATAAAAATTCTATCCTTTTAAAGCCACATGGATGAGATTAGGACATTTAATTTATTTACATTACTAAAAAGTTAAATATGTCTTACTCAAATTTTAATAACTACATCATTTTTATATAAGGCTATACAAAAGATAAATTAGAATATAAATATTGATTTGAAATATAAATTTTTTTTATTTATCATGGAATTTTATTTTTCATTTATAGGAAATAAATAATTACATTAAATTCTTATACATTTTTGATTATTTAATCGATGAAAAATCAAAAAAAAAATTATAATTTAAACGATAATAACCATGGAATGAAAAAAACACTTGACCAAATCATATTTTTTTAGTAGAACTCTACCATAATCATCTAAGGGTCGAGTTATTGACCATTTGGATTCATATGGAAAATATTATTACACTTATAATATATTATTTAATGTGATGTAAAAGTATCACATTCATGATTTAATAAATATATCATTTTTTATATAGTATTTTACGAAATAAATATTCTACTATTGTATTATTCTCAAATATATGGGAGTTTAATTCATCCTATTTTTAAATTTTAATATTTATTCATCAAATATGTATATAAAATAATTACACAAACTGATGTTGTAATTATTTTTTTAATGGAGATAAGAAATAAATGTTATTAATGTTATTAAAAAATTATTATTTGGGTAGATACATATATAAAATGAATTTTATAGACGACCTATAACTTATAGGAATATAATAAAATATTTTTCTTGATGTTAAAATGTTATATTAATATTTTTAAAAATCAGTTAATTGAATAGCTTCCAAATGGGACATATTGATTGTTTATAAAAATAACGTTTTGTTAAATTTTATAAAAATAATAATACATTTTAAAAAATATAAATCAATTATAATAGGGTTTAATATATTCTGAATTTTTCATTTATGGTCTAATTGTCAAAAAAAGTAAATATTTTACTCTTTTAATTTTGAATAATTTTATGCCTTTGTTAAAATTAAATAGAATAACTAAGGCTTAATTAAAATTATATAGTTTAAATTGATGGAAAAAAATTTATAATATTTATTGGTTTATGAAAAAATTATCACATCTCATCTTTGAAAATTTTTCATTCGTAGGTTTTGGGATGTGGTTTTATTTCATTATTAATTAATATTTTTGGATATTCCGAAAGTGCCACTCACCACAATTCTGAAAGGGCACAACCTACCTCACTAATTCACTTCCTATTGAGCCTTAAATATCATCCATCGCATACCCATTTCCATTATAAACATTCCTAGTCACGTTATAGAGGTTCGGGTCTTCTCAAAAGTCTATATCTACTACCATTAAAAGGATATCTAGATGGAGTTCGTCGAAGAAGATATAATCTCCTCTAACAATTATTTAAAACTTATTTCATCTCCTAATTCATTTTCATTTGTTTATTCAAATTTAATGTAATAAATATAATTTCAAATATTTAATGAGATTTTATTATGATTATGTAATAACCATATTTCTCCATCTATTCAACCAATGAAAAATGAACTCACCACTTAATCGTACATACGACTAAGTGTCTCCATAGCATGGTGTAATCTATTTTTCACAATGACCATACAAGAATGGGTATAATGATGGAAATAATAACTATTTATGATTTATATAACATCATATGGATTCTATAATGATATATACACCATACACATCAAAACTATTTCAAAATTATGGGGATGATATCACCGTTTGTGCATTAGTATAGCTTATCATCACCACAATGTGATATATCCATTAGACATGATATCCATTAAATAATGATTATATAAATCTATAAAATGAATAAATATGATATATATTATATTAATATTATATTTTAATGATATAACTATAACCTAATAAGGATAATTGAAACTTATTCGACAAAATATGCATAACAAAATAAAGAAGATAATACTTTAATAATCAGTAATAATGAAATGTTATTAACAAACAATGATAATATAATCATGTATAGTTTCCTAAAAATGAGTATAATTCTAGAATAATTCAATGAAATTATTTAAATCATTTTATAGTAGGATCATATACATACAAAGAATATCACACCAATGTTAATGTATAATTTCACAATCTTCTTATTATTCTACATAGTTTATAAGTAAGTATTTACTAGTGGATATTTATCATCCATGTTCATGTTTTATAAATCTATATTCCAAAATATTCTTTCTATACTTATAAAAGATTTTATTTTCAATTTTACTCATTGGTGAACTTTTATTAAATGGTATCAAATGAATCTTTTTTCATTTTTGATATGATATACTTTATGATTGATCCAACAAATATACAAGAAAAATGTTTTCTTTTAAATTATACATCCTGAATATATTTTTACATTTTCATAATTCCTTATTTCTAGTAAGATTCCATTAAAATATTTCAAGGTTATTTTTAAATAAATTATTTTCCTTTAAAATTTTTGTGGTATTCTTGGAAAACAATTTTTTTGAAGTAGAATGGATATTTTCTTCAAGAATTAATTTCATGTGTTCTATCAAAATTATTTTCCATCTATTGTGGAGAATTTTAATAGGGTTGTGTTTCAATTATATTAACCATATTATTCTAATTTTTTTATAGTGTTTAATATGGAATTATATTTATGAAATCCATTTATTTTACATGGATTATGTTATGATGAAATAAGGTTTATGAAACCCATTTTACTCTTTGGGTTATGGTAATATGAATGACTTGTGTTTTTGTGGCACACATAAGAATTATTACATTATGAGATGGGTGGGACCTATATCTCCCTCTAATAAATTGGGTAAATATTTAAATCTCATGATATAGATAGGGTTGGAATGATAAATGATCTCAGTTCAGCAGAGAAAGGATGTAATGAGGACTGAACTTAGTTCAGTAATGGACATTATCCACTATGATGGTCTTGGTAGGGATCCTTTAAAAAATTGAAATAATTTTCTATCATTATTTGTATAAAAAAAATTCCATGATTTTTGTGATGACTTTTTGGAATATGTACATATATTCTTTATGAACTTTTATTATTTATCCCTTAACATTATATCAAGATCTTTTATATGTAGAATAATATTTTAAAATTTTATGTTCTTATTTTTAATGACTATAAAATGATTACATATCCCTTGACTACCCTTACTAAGCATATGACCACATCCATTCTAATGTTTCATTCCTAGGTTTTGAATAAGGTTATTAAGTATGATATGTCAAAAAGATGTATAGTTGTGAAAGAATAAATGGGTGGAAATATAGATGTCTAATGAACAAGTTTTTTTTATGATTCCTAGAATCTAAATATGCTAAACTTATATATTATTGGAACATATTTTTAATATTTTTTAATGAATATTATTAAATTTTGAAGTTATATTTATGTATGTCAATTATGGGCCGTTATAGTTAGTATCGGAGTAAATATATAGTTAAACTTTGGAAACACGGATGAGAAAACCATAGTAAGAACCATAAGGATATGTTTATGTATATGTTATAACACTAGTATTTATAAATGATCATGTAATACATTGGATAAAAACTAATGTCTAATCCATTGGAATTTTATTCTTTATTATATGAGTTTTCCATTTTGATTAGTGTTTCTCACACTATGCTTCTTGGTTTTATTGAATGGATGGAACCCAAAGGAACCATGTTAATATTGAATGCTATGGGAAATACAATTATTGTGCCCTGGAAAAATAGAATGTTTTTTGAGCTAGAATAAAAAATCTGGTCGCTATTTTCAAAAACCTTTCTCTATCTATGTGTCTTGAATGACATCAAGATGAGAAAAGAAGTGAACAACATTCTTTTGATTCCATCATGAGGTTTTATCCACCTTCTTCTAGTGGGTTTTCAGGTCCACTAGTTTCTGAACAATTGATCAGTACCACTGAAAAGATATTTTCGGTTCACCAGTGTTTAGAACATGATAAATATATCTTTTTATTCTATCATTTGGAAGGTGGTGCTGGTCAATTGAGGAACCTTATCAAGAATAATAGGAAAATATATGAAATTTAATCCTTGTAATGTGATGATTTTAAGAACTTATTTCTTAATAAGTACTTTACTCATATTCATCAAACAAAGATGGAGAAGTGGTTCATTGATCTTAAAAAAATTAATGATGAATCTATTAGGACGTATAGGGAAAATTTTAACAGATTTTTATGGAAAATTTCTATAATTATTATCCAACCTAAGTGTATAATTGATCTACTCTTTAGGGGCTCAAATACATGTCTACAAAGGTCATTATCCATAAGTGGATTCAGTAGCTTTGAGGGAATCATTCGATGTTATATTAAGGTAGAGATGTAGATTTTATTTACCCATAAGTTTTATGGGTTTGGTAAGAGGTTAAAAATGGATATTCAAGGGAAAATAAAAAGACAACACAAAAAAGAAGAAGGTTTTTCCCTTAATCTCAATTTTCTGAATGAAACATGGAGGAAATTGTCTTAAAGGGGCTAGAATATGATTTATTCATGGGATAGATAGTCATCATGAAGATTAATGCAGAAGTGATGGGAGAAATATTTCTAATGATAGAGAAAAGGCTACACATAATGCACCTCCCGAAATTCAACTCTACAGATGCAAGGAAATGGGGAATTATTCTAAAAAATTTCCTAATCCAAGGGTTGTTAATGATGATCTTTGTTAGAAAAATCTTAATTACAAAGGCAAATACATGTCACATGAAATATCTATCAGTGATTTGGAGTATGTTAATGAACTGGTGAAAGGTAGTCTTACCATCCCTCCTAAAGTAAAAAATGTTTTATTTGATTATGGTTCCACATACTATTTTATTTCTGAGTATTTTTCCTTGGGTATTGTTATATTACCTCAAAATTTTTATGTTGAGTAAGCTTTGACAACTCTTAATTTCACAATAGTCATAAAAAAGTCTATAATTCTTCTTCAGTTGAAGTTTGGGGGAATTTGATTCTGTCAAATATTTTGATCCTTCCTTTAGAGGAATTTCATGTGATTCCTAGCATGGACTCAATTAATTTATACAGAGCACATATCAATTGAAAATTAAGGGAAGTCACATTTTGTATTAGGGATCAATATATGATCATCTATTGTTACAAGGACGAATACAACCTTCTAGTGGAAATTTATTCAATCATATAGGACTTCGTTCCAACAATTTAAGGAAATCTATTTCATTTGGTGGATGATAAAATCACCATTAAGAATAAACCTATTTTATGGGAGTTTTTTATGACTTTTCGAAATAATTTCCATGTCTTCCACCGAATTTTGAAGTTGAATTTTCCATAGAACTCATACCAGGTAGCATGCCTATTTCAAAGACACCCAGTCGAATATCCCCAATTGAGTTGCATGAATGGAAGAAGGAAATTCGAGAAAATCTTGAAAAGGGATTAAGACACCCTAGATCATCACCTTATGGTGCACCAGATTTTTCTTAAAAGAAAGATGGATCAATGAGACTTTGAATTTATCATCAAGAACTTAAAAAGGTCATTATCATGAAAAAAATATAATCCACCCTGTATTGATTACTTATTGGACCAACTATAGAAAAAATCAAAAGTTTTCCAAGATCAATCATTATTCAGGATAACATCAATAAAGGGTCAACAGTGAGGATATACCAAAGACATAATTCTATAAAAGGTATAGAAAATAGTAATTTATAATTATTCCTTTTAGAATTTCTAATTCCCACATTATCTTCACAGAACTAGTGAATATTCTCTTTATAACTATCTTGATCAGTTTGTGAGATTCATTATAGACTAAATTCTTTTATATTCAAAGATAAATGAAGAACATGAAGATAACATGAGAATTATACTGAAGACCCTAACAAAGAAGAAGATTTATGAAAAAATTAACATTTTTTAATTTTGGGTTCATAAATTTTCATTTTTTGGTCACGTAATTTCAATAGAGGGTATATCTATAGATCCAATAAAAAAATAAGTTATTGAACATTGACCTAGAATAACAATGCTAATTTTAATCTGACATTTCCTTGGTCTAAATCAATATTATTAACTTTTTTGAATGGATTTTCATGACAACCTAATCCACTCACCATGTTGACCTAGTAATTAATTATGTTCATATAGATAGAGTTAAGTGAATAGAATATCAAAGATCTAGAAAGAAGGTTATTTAGTGTGCCTATCCTACCACTTCCTTATAGGGGATAAAGGTTTGTGATCTATAGTGTTGTATCCAATAATGGGTTGTGATGTCTTCTCTTGAAAAACGATACTGTGATAGATTATTATTTCAGAAAATTTAAAATCCATGATGAAGATTACTCAAGCCATGATTTGGAGTTACTTGTGTTAATATTTACGTCTAATATAGGGAGGAATTATAATTAATGAAAATGGTGTGATATTTATACTAATCATAAAAGTGTAAATTATAGTATCATAAAAAATTATCTGAATATACACGAATGAATATTGATGTAGTTGATTAAATATTATTATTTCTCAATGCATTATCACCTTAGGAAAACAAAAAATGTGGAAAATACTTTGATTCAAATGGTCCATACTAGCCTACCCATTATAAGGATCAAAAAATATCCAATATTTATGGACTATAAAATTTTGGGTCTTTAAACATTAAATGAAGGGAAAAAAATATTATATTTCTCAAATGAATTTTTTCCATATATATAAGTTAAGATTAAGGAGGCGCCGAACGAAGATGTCAAGCTACAAGGGATGGAGAGAAATGATCCAAAATTCAAACTTGATTTTGATGGAATAATCAGGTTTTGGAACTAATTTTATATACCTCCAACACTATCATTAAAGAAGTATGTGTTGGATGATGATTATAGTTCATCATTCTATATTTATCTTAGAAACAAAATGACGTACATGGACCTAATAAATTTTTTCTATTGGGATTTCATGAAAAGTGTTTTCGCTAAATATATCTCTCAGTGATTGGTTTACCTATAAGATAAGGCTCATAGAATCATGTATATGGGGATATTACAACCATTACCCATATCATAAAAGAAATGGGAAAACATCATTATGTAATTTGTTGTTGTACATCCTAAAACATCTAAATTTCATAATTCTATTTGGGTTCAAGTTGATCACATTAAGGATTAAACACACATAATTTCTAATTGAGAGGATTTCTCCATTGATCATCTTGCTAGGTAATATGTAAATAAGTTGTTAATATTTCATGTATTACCATTTTACATTATATATGATCAAGATCTGATGCTTACCTCAATGTTCAAGAGAAGTCTTCAGAATGATTTATACACAGATTTATATTTTAGCATTTCTTATTGTCCTCAGACAGATGATACATCTAAGAGGAAAATTCAAACACTAGATGAAATGTTTTCATCTTCCTCTATGGATTTCAAAGGTGTTTTGGATCAATACCTACCTTTGGTATAATTTCCTTACAATAGTTTTTTCAATCAAGAATTCATATGGATCGTTCTAAATACCTCTATAGAAATAAGCAAAGAAATTCGACTTTATGTGATGAATACGAGGAATGAAATATATTTGGGGCATATATTTTTGATTAAATGGGAGAGATTTTCATATTTATTCAACAACACATAAGAGCGTTTTAGAGGTGACAAAAAAATTATGCTGAAAACAGAAAAAAAAAGTTTCAATTGCATGATAAGGTGATTATACAAATATCTCTTGGGAATAGATAATTTCAATTTTGAGAGAAGGTAATGATGATCCATAGGTATAGAGTTCCTATTTAAATTCATGATCATATTGGGAAGGTAGCTTATAGATTGCTTTATCTACTGAATCTCTCTCAAGATCATGAAGCATTCCAAGTATGTCTCCTGAGAAAGTATATACCTGATCCTTCAGATGTACTAAATATAAAAGTCATACCACTGGACCAAGATCTTTCTGATAAAGAATAAATGATACGGATTCTCGATCGTAGAAAAAAAGTTCTATGAAACAAGAACACTCACTTGGATGAATTTTTATGGAAGAACCCCCAATTTGAAAAAGCTATGTCGGAAATTGAGAATGTGATGAGGTAGAGTTATCCTCTTCTATTTGTATCCATGTGAAAAATTTTGAGGGTGAAATTATTTTTAAGGGGTCAGAATGTAACACGGTGATGTTTTTATAAAATATTTTCTTTAAATAATTTTAATTACATAATAGCTTGCATAGCATGAAATCGTTAGTTTAAACAAACCACAAGATGCGATTAGTATAAAATTTCCATTACAAAAAAAATTTAATATGTATAAATAAATATAACTATCTTATGAAAATCTTTGGTGAATTAAATGTCTACAACGTATTTAAGAAAAATGTAAAACAATTAAAAGTAAAGAAAATATTTTTATTTTTGTATCAATAAATTGAGGGACTTGCAATTAGTAAACGAAATAAATTTAATATATATTTTATATATTTCTTAATATATTTATTATTATTTTCTAATTTATATTTTAGTCATATGATATGAATAAATATTTTTTTATGAAAAAAATATATATTTTTTCAAAAGGATAATTCTACCACCTTTTAACTATGAAACCTTTTTAAATTAAAATTTTTACATAATAAAAACTTTTATATGACAAAATTAACATTTTCTTTGGAATTAGGATATTAAACTTTACTTTGGATGTATGCTTAGTATTTTTCTGATAACTTTCTTGTTTTGATAATTATTAAAAATATACTAAATTTTAATTGAAAAAAACTTTTTCCATAAATATAATTTATATAGATAAATTATATTATTTAATTATTTTAAAGTATAAATAGATTTTGTATTTATCATTTAATATAATTTCGATTATTGAGATTAATTTTAAATTGAATTTAGATTTAAAAACATTTCAATCCATTATAATGCTTTAACTTTTAAAACATGATTTATCATTCTGAAAATGATGTTATTTTTAAAATAATAACTTTTTATTATTATTAAAAATGGATTCCATTTTCAGAGTAAATATTTCTAAATTATTTAAATTGATTTCTTTTATTTTTGGGCCTTATGAATAGTATCTTCTCTAATTTTTATTAATACAGTAAAATGGTAAATTGGAAAATTAAGGGTAAACATAATATTGTAAAATTACCCTTAAACATTTCGTTATATTATTGGATGCATTTGTTTCGACCTTTATCATCCTTTGGTCAAAATGGTATCCTTTGGAAGCTACTTTGATGAGATTATGTCATTTAATTTATTTTATTTAAAGAAAAGTTAAATATGTCTTGCTCATGTTTTAATAACTATATCATTCTTAATATAAGTTTATAGAGAAGATATATTAAACATTATAGACTGATTCTAAAGCTCTGTTTTTCTATTTATCATGGTTTTTTATTTTTTATAAATAAATAATTACCTAAAAGACTTATATATAGATGATTATTTGATTGATGAAAAATTAGTAATATAATATTTAATAAATTGGTAATAATCTTTAATGGAAAAAACATTTGAAAAAATCTTATTGATGGTGTATATCTCAACCAAAATCATCCTTGGGATGATTTATTGATTATTTGGGTCTATATGGAAAATATTATGATACTTGTAATATTTTAATTAAAGTGATATTAATGTTGTCACATTCATGTTCTAATAAATATAAAAAATTTAATGTAGTATTTCTATAAGATAGATTCTATTATAAGTATTATTCTTCAAAATATATAATTTATCTTCATCATAGTATTTAATTATTAATTTTTATTCGAAAAATATGTATATTATATAATTACACAAAAACTGATGTAGTAATTATTTTGTAAATAGTGATAACCAACATATGTTATTAAAAATATTAATATAATTATAATTATGGATAATTAATATATATATATATAATTATAGATGACCTTTACCACTTATAAATATAAGAAAATATTTTTTCAATGTTAACTTGTTATCTTAATATTTAAAAAAATCAATAAATTAAATAGTGTCAAAATTGACACACTTGATTATTTATCAAAATATTGTTTTATTTAATTATTTAAAAATAATAACACTCCTTTAAAAATAAAAATTTATTATGATATATTATAAAATTTTCAAAATTGTTCATTTCTGGTCTAATTGACCTAAATTAATTGAATAGTTCACTCTATTAATATTTAATAATTTTCTACCTTAATAAAAACTAAACAGAAAAACAAAGGATTAATTAAAATGATAACGTTTAAATTGATATAAAAAATGTCTGAAATTTTTTTGTTTGGATGAGATTATATCCTTATCTCTTATAATCATTGAAAATATTAAATTTTGGCGGTTTTTTGATGTGTTTTTATTTTATTATGAATTAGTTCATTATGGAGATTTCAAAAGTTCCACTCACGTCAATTATAAAAGCAAACCTCCTCCCTCACTTCTTCACATCACATTGAGACTTCAAAATAATCTATGTACTAGAAATTTCCTATATCAAATTCCCAATTCACATTCTATAGGTTCTGGTCTTCTCAAAAGACCAATTCTAGTGCCATTAAATTGAGATCTAGAGGGATCTCATCGAAGAAGAGGTCATCTCCTCTAACGTTTCTTCCAAAATGATTTCTTCTTATACATACTATTCATGAGTTGTTTCAATTCTAAATAAATAAATAAATAATAAAATATATATTGAGATGTTATTATTTTTATTTAACAACCATATTATACCATATATCCATCCTATGAAAAACAAAATCATCATGCATGTGTACGTACGACTCATCATCTCCACACCTTGGTGTACTCTATTTTTCACCACAACCTTACTGGGATGGATGTAATAATGGATTTAAAAACTATATATGATATTATAACATGATATAGACTCTAGAAAAAAAATTATTCCATCCACTTCCATACTGTTTAACAATTATGGGAATGATAATATCACTTGTGTGTACGTATGACTTACCGTCTCCATGATGCAGTACAATTCATTCTACATGATATTAATTAAAGCATAGTTATATAAATGTATAGAATGATTTAATATGATATATATTATATTAGTAAAAAAATTAATAATATAACTATAACCTAATAGGGAGAACCATAACTTTCTGGACAAAAAATATATGAGAAAATAATGCAGTTAATACTCGAAGAATGAGTAATAATTAAATGTTATTAACAGATGAATGATAATATGATCATTTATGATATCAGAAAAAAGGCAACGATTCAGGAGTAAGTCAATTTCATTATTTAAATCATCATATTGGGGGTTTGGATGCATACAATGGATATTGTACCTAAGGTAATGGGTAATTTGTCAATCCCATTATTATCTGAGATTGTTTATACATAAGTATTTACTAGGGTTTATTTACCATCCATTTTCATGTATAAGAAATTTTTATTGAAAAATATTCAATCTATTATTATATTTTTCTAAAAGTCAATTTTTTCCATTTTTTAACTTTTATGAAATGGTATGAAAGGAATATTTTGTGATTTTTGATACAAGGTACTTTTTGACTCATCTGATAAAAATACAAGAAGAATGTTTTTATTTTAACTTATACAGCATGAAACAATTTTTAGATTTTCATTATGACTTATTTACATGAATATTCCTTTAAAATATTTCAAATTTATTTTTAAATAAATTATTCTCTTTTAAAATTGTGTGACATTTTGAGAATGGAAAACGTTTTTTTTATTAAGAAATGATATTTTCATCCAGAATTAATTTCAAGAATTCGTTGAAAATTATTTTCCATCAAAGAATGAATTTTTTTGATAGGTTTATGTTTCAAGTATAATATTCATATCATTACATTGGTTTTATTTTTTATTATGGAATTATATTTATGAAACCATTTGTTTTACATGGATTATGTCAAGATGGAATGTTGTTTGAGAAACTGATTTTATTCCTTGGGTTATGCAATGATGAATGATTTATGTTTTTGTGGCACATGTATGAATGATTTCTTTATGATATGGGTGGGACCTACATCACCCTCCAATTAATTGGATAAATATTTATATCTCATTATATAGATAGGTATATAACGGTAAATTATCACAATCAAGTAATACAGTGGTGGAACAATGATTAAACTTGAGTCTTTAATGGACTTTGATTGCTATGATGCTCTTGGAAATGAGCCTTAACTAATATGAAATTATTTTCTATGATTATGTGTATTCCAAAAAAAATTCATGTATTATGTTATGACATTTTATAATATTCTCATTGATTCTTTTTGATATTTTATGGTTTATCTGATGACATGATATCATCATGATCTTACAAAAGTAGGATAAGATTTTCAAATGTAACATTTTATATCTTATGATAATAATGTTATTGATATCTTCCTTGATTACCCTAACTGAGAATCTGAGTTTACCCTTTATTATTTTTTGTTTCCATATTTTTAATAAGGGTATTATGTTAGATATGTCAAAAATGGTTTTAGTTATTACGTAATAAGCGGTATATAATGTTGATGTCTTATGAACTAGTTTTTTTATGTTTCCCGGTTTCTAAAGACACCAAACCAATATGGTCCTGGAATGGTTTAGTTATGTTTTGTAATTAATATTGTTAAATTTTGATGTGATATTTGTATACATAATGTATGGGTGGTTCATTTCGGTATTAGAGAAATGGTATAGTTAACCTTTGGAAACATGAATAAAAACATAGTAAGAACCCCATGTATATGTCGAGGTAGAGGTTACAATCCTGGTGTTTTATAAATGATCATGAATAACCTGGGATAAAACCTAATGTGCCCAAAATGGAATTTTTTTCATATGTGGTTTCCCCATTATGAATTCTGTTTCCCACACTAGTATTCTATATTTTAGTCAATTGTTGGAACCCAAAGGAACCACGTTAACACTGAATAAGGGGGGAAATCAATCATTTTCCTCCGGAGAAAGAAAATGTTACTGGATTTGCAATAACAAATATGGTCGAGATGCTCACATAACCTTATCAGGCTATGAATCACGCAGGACTTCCAAATGAGAGAAGTAGGTAACTATAACACCCTGATATTTTTTGAATTCTTTTCAAATTAATTTATCTTTTTTATATTTTTCATTTCACGTGACACTGGGTATAGTTATCATTTAAATATTTATATATATATATATTAAAAAACTAAGTAAAATTTTAATTTCAAATGGATTGGAATTATCTTATGCTACACACAATAGTAACTCATCATTCTGTACACTCACCATTGACTTAGTGTACATTATACACAAGATGGACCTACCTCGATGGCATGCATAATACGCAAGACTGAGTGTTACCTAACTATATATATATATATATATATATATTATTAAAAAAATATTCATATAATAGACTATAACTATTCCGTTAGGTTGATGAATATTAATATTGTTAACTAAATTATGAAAATATGTGGTTTGAAAAATTATTAGATGAATTCATAGGTTACCAATTAATAAAAATGAAAATGGATTGAATATAAAGGAAACAATTATTATAGTCAAAATTCTATTTTAACATAGTAAATTAAATTAATTAAAATTGGAATGTTATATTATTTGTATACAAATGTTATATATTTAATGAAATATTTTTTATATTCATCAAATAGCTTCTACAGACATAAGATAAGAAGATACTCAATTTTATGCCTAAAATCCAATTTTTTTTAAAAAAAGGGTGTTTTATAGATTTTTAATGAAGAACTCATTTCAAATAAAATTTTTATAACTTTTATATATTAAATATGTCAAAATAAATATTTTCTCTTGTTGAATAGCAAACAAAATCAGTTGGGATAAATTCTTGGTAATTGCATTATATGTTTAAAAAAATTATTTTCTCGAATGATCTAATTTTAATGTCCTTGAATAAAAAATAATGAAACTAATTTTATACACATATATATATTAAAATTGATAAAATAAATTATTTTTTTAATTTATAATTTCAAAATTATCTTATATTGATTTTTTTTATTTTTTGGCAAACATCATATTTGGATGAATAGTTAAAAATATAAGATTTTAATTTAAAACTCGGTTTTAATTAAAATTATTTATAAGGATAAAATTTATATTAATTTTATTTCCAATATTAATTAGATAATATTTGAATCATGTAATACAAACTTTTTCACTCGATCCAATTTCACATTGAAATTGGATATAAATATTTAGCAAACTTTTGATCATTTTAACATTAAAAACATGTCGTGTCGTCCGTACACTAGGATTAATTTTAAATTAATTTTTGTAATATATGCGATTAGAATTTAAAAAAATATATTCCATATTTGTAATTATAATAATTTATAATTTATAATATGGTAATATTGGTTTTTTACAAAAAATATTAGTGAATCTGAATAAAATTAATTACACTGATTAAGAGAAAAATTAGGTCAATAAAGTACTAAACTAAAAATTTAAGACCCAAAACAACATAGACACTTGTCCAAAACTAGTTTTTGCGAAACATTTTTACCATACCATAAATTTACTTAAACTTGGTCCATTATTGGATCTATCTACAATTGGAAAATCATAGTTGTAATTCTCGCTTCAGTTATTTACAAGAGTGCCACTCTACTTCCACTATAAAAGGCCACCACCTCTACCCATTCCTCACACCTCTAAAACCATTTCAGTTCAGAAAATATATACCCAACTATAATATAAAAAATCAACCCTTATACATTGAATCCCCCCCCCCTTTGGCTAAATCCTCAACCCCACCCCCTTTGGGAAAAAAGCCTCTCCAAGAATCCTATTTTCACAATCCAGAAGGAGTTACCC
This sequence comes from Viscum album, assembly GCA_963277665.1. Classification (NCBI taxonomy): domain Eukaryota; kingdom Viridiplantae; phylum Streptophyta; class Magnoliopsida; order Santalales; family Viscaceae; genus Viscum; species Viscum album. The sequence goes on from OY728128.1 coordinate 478,574,039, forward strand.
TTTTTAGAGGTTAGATCTTCTCCCGATGTCCATTCTTTTATTTTACTTTTTCACCCACTACAATATCATTATTACATTATATTGTGAAAACACTAGTATAATACAAATAATAGGATGTTTTTATAAATATATTTGGACCTATACTTGCACACACTTCAATCTAATAGATATTGAACATATAGTTTCTCTATACAGTGAACTACTGCCTCCTTAAATGATGGTTCTCCATTTCTACATTAGCACCAATCATGGTGGCCATTATGGTGGAATCTCAATTTTTATATGGTATATATTATATTTATTGGCCCTTTAAGATTATTTATTCCTTTTTGAACACACATATCTTTACATTCAACATCGTGTTAATAAGATAATCTTGTTTGGGCATGTGTGGACTACCGCCCCTCAAAGCGATATGATTCGTTCACACACAACATGGAATGTATTAATAATGGATTTAAAAATATTTTATGATTCATTTCATATGATAATTATATATTTATAATGATTTATATATATATATACATACATATATACATATTTTATTTACATACTTTATTTTAATAAGACAATAAAAATGAAAACAATGATCATGCGTACGTGCGACATACCGTCTCCATGAATGGTGTATACCATTTTGTACCTATATATTCTATAGATTATTATAATATAAATATATGGTTTATATATGATATTTATAGAATTATTTATATTCTTTAATCAAGATATAATTATAAGTACTATTGATATAAAAAATTAAGACCCATGTGAAGAATAAAGCGAATTTTACACGAAGTGAAACCTTAACATAGGATCGTTAACAAGAATGTAATATAAGGTCATCATAAAACCATATATAGTAATAGATATGATAAAAATATTCTGTAAAAAAATTAATAATCTTATTTTTAATATATAAAAATCTTCTACATGTACGGAGAGAGTCAAGACAAAAGTTAAGGGGATTTAATCTCACTTTCAATTTCAGTGAGATACATGTTATAGTAGGAACTCTTAACTATTTTTTGTCTAATTTAATACCCATGATTGTGTAATATATCTAATATAATTATATTTATGGGTATTCAGATGTCCATTTTATGATCCTTCTTTCATGTGGTTAAATTTTCAAAAGGTTCCAAATCAGAAAAACAGTTTTGTCTCGGTTTTCCTTCATTAAGACTCATGTTTTTCTACACACCTTAAATATCTCTTTGATGTGTATATACATCTATTTTCCATGTAATATCATGAATCTAAATCTTTTAATTAAATTTTAATCATTATTTAATTTCATTTCTTACATAGGTATTATGATCCCATGTTACCAAGTCATACGTGATTATTGAGACAATCTCATCATTTTTATTGAGATTGTTAAGGCATCAAAGGATGAAATCATATGATCCATATCTCAAGTAAATTAATTTATTTTCTTATACCATGGATATACATGTTATAATCATGTATTGGTACCATATTTCTACTCTTTGGTACATAATAAAGTTAAGAAAGTGTTTTCAGGAAATCCTAACTTACCATTCTCTTCTGTCGAGAACCTATGTTCCATCAAAACATGTCTTCTAAAAAGGGTTTCCAAGAATGTTATACCAGAATCCTTAAATATTTAAGAAAAATTAACCTCTTTTTATTTTACAAATCTATTCATGTGAATATTCTTGTTGCCTTTTTAACAAGTCTATCCTTAAAACATTTTAACCATGAAAAAGGAATGTTTTTTACCTCGTATGACATGTATAGGTTTACCCTTGGTCATTACTTTGAATATTCCTTTTCATTTTAAAAGGTTAATCATTAATAAAATGTTTTTAAAAGTTATATTCAATGAAAAAGGATTTCAAAATGATTAAAAGTATTCTTTATAATTTTTTAGTTTCTAATTTATAAAAATGAATTTTAAATGGTTTCATGTATTAAAAAACATTTTTCAATGGAGAAGGGATATTTTCCTCAAAAAATGTTTTTGATTGATGTTTCAAAATTATTTTCCATATATGATGGAATATGTTAATGTTACTCATTACATTCTATGAAATGATCTAAATGTTCCATTCATATCCTTTCTATGAATGGGTTATGGTTAATGTCTTGGTCTTTATGAAATTTGTTTCTTTTCCACGAGTAATATGTTTTTTAAACATGAATCTTTTAACATGTTATGCTTTGATGAGATGATTATGAAACCTATATATTTTCCATATGTTGATTAAATTTAATTATTTCCCATTTCATTTTCTGGGTTATGAATTGATGTTTATAGAACCCATCTCTTTTCATGGGTCATGTTATGATGAATATTTTATTGAAAATGCTTGTATGATTTCATTATGTGAAGTTTGGGACCTATATCTCCTGCCAATGAATTGTGTGATGATATGTTTTATATAATCTCAAAGAGGATGTTCATTTTAGCCTATTAATAAATGAAAGAAGGTACATTGGTTGTAGCCCATGCCTAAACAAAAAAAGGTTCAAGTGTTGTAGCCTAAGATTAAAAGAAAGATGGTTCATGGGTTGTATCCCAATACTAATGGAAATAAGGTTCATAGGATATACCCCCAATCATAAAAGAGTGAAGTTTCATGGGATGTTGAAAAATCCATACAGAAACAGGGTACATAGGTTGTAGTCCATCCTCGAAAATAAGAAGGTACATGAATTTTAGACCAAGCCTAAATGAAAGTGGGTACACTGGTCGTTTCCCAAGCCTAACAACTTATAAAGTACTTGGAAGGTATCCTTAACATAAAAGTTCCAATTTTTATATGTATTCCAAATATCCTATGTTTTATTCTTTAGTTAGTATTTCTTGCCTCATGATATTTATTTCCTTATGATTCATGTCATATAAACTTATAATCTATATACCATAAATCCAGTTTATGATCTTTGATATAAAGGGTACAATATCCTGATGTTACAATTGCTTTATCTTACCGCATATGTTCATTTTTATGCTTAAATGTCTCACTTGTTCACCCTTACTGAGAATTTGAGGTCACCCCTTCATTATGTTTCCTTTCAATAGGTTATAAATAATGGTTTTTTAAGTATAAGTACAAAAGGTGGGGATCTTTATGGGATATGTTGAATACATTTCACCGGGATAGAATATTTTGTTACTATGATTCCAAATACAGTAAAAAATTACGTTCCCCTGGCATATATTTTTCAAATATACTGAATATTCATATAAAATGATGTAATATCCATGTATGTTTATCCTGGGTCACTATATTTGGTATAAAAGTGAGGTTTAGTAAACCATTGGAAACTAGGATTAAAAAAATTAGTGATATCCCTAACTATATTCATAAGATATTTCAAGGGGTGTCTCTAAGGATAGTTATATGGATTAGTTGACATTTAAAAGAAATTACGTGAATATTGGTAAATTTTAGAGAATTTGGATTCCTAGAAGTACATCTCGGTCTGGATACTACAAGTGGATGTGGCTCCCGCACGGATATACCTCGGGGTAACAACTCTGACAAGATGTGTCAGGCCTAACTCGGGTAAATATGGTACATGGAAACAGGCCTTAATACATGCTTGGTTTGACCCTCCATAGGGATATTATATAGGAATTCCCAAACTCTTAAATAACAATCATGATGTATTTAAATAGAATTTGTCTATAAATAATCTATGAAAACCCTATGGTGTCATATACTAAGGAAGTTTCATAATTTATACATCACAAAAGTTACTTTTCATGACAATGTGGTTAATATAATTTATAAATGTTTCTTACAATATGATTTCTAGATTTTGTCCATGGCTAGAACCTGAGGGAACAGGGTTAATGGTGATTGTGGGGGACAATGAAATGATTCCTCTCCCTAGAATCTGAATTATTTGGAATATAGAGTGAAAACCCACATTTTTATGCTCACAAATCATTCTCATGCTATGAATCATGATGATAAAAGGAGGGAACAACAGTCTATTTAGTTATTCATGAGGAATATTCCACCTTTTTTTAAGTAGTTCATCTAATCCACTTGTTTCGTAATGTGGGATTAGTACAACTAAAAAGATATTCTATGTTCTCAGGTATTATATCATGAGAAAGTCATTCAAGGTATTTATCAGTTAGAAGGTGATGCATACTAGTAGTGGACTCTAATCAATAATACTAGAAAGAAAGATGAATTTGAAGGTATGGATTGGGATGTGTTCAAGAACTTATTCTTCAATAAGTACATTCCTAATTTCCATTGCATAATGATGGAAAATGAGTTACTTGACTTGAGGAAAAATGGTGAAGAATCGTTTAGTACATACAAGGATAATTTCCCAATACCTATGAGATATGCTTCTGGGATTATCATCAAACCCAAAAGTAAGGTAGATAGGTTCTTCAGTAGCTTAAATAAAATTCTAAGATGGGTGTTAGCCATAAGAGACTTCGGTTTTCTGAGGAGATTGCGTGTTGTGAAATAAATACTTAAATGAAGGTTCGAGTTATATATCAATATCATAGTTTTATCAAGAAATGTAATATGGAGTTCAAAGGATAATAAAAAAACCATGTAGAGAAAAATATGATCCTTCCCTTTTTCTCTACATGTAGAAAGAATCATAGTGGGAATAGTCTTAATTGGACTAATAAATGGTTTAAGTGTGTAAAGGAAGTACATCAAGTGGTAAAATTCTAGAGTGATTGAAAAAAGTTATATAATCATGAAAATAATGAGAGAACTCCTCTGAATGCACCTTCTACACTTAAGTGTTTCAATTAGAGGGAGTTTGGGCATTTATCCTGAATGGTCCCAAATTGAAGGGTTAATAATGGTGATCATCACCAACATCCTTTGAATACAAAGGACAAAGGGAAACAATATGCTATCACAAGGGATGAATTGAACCCAAATAATTAATAACTAAATATCCTTTATTAGTAGGGAATTTTATGTTAGATTTTGTTTAAATAATCACTATAAAAGTATTATTTTTCATATTTTGGTGATATTTAATGTGAATTTCTTTCCCAACATAGATTATGGAATAATAAAATCACATTTGATATTATATCAGAACATGGATGGACCCATTTTTTGTAATATAAATGATCTTGGTTAAAGATAAGAGCATATTTAAGGAATAAGAGGTTAATTATATCCATTTATGGAAAGTTTATCTTAAACATAATATTAACTTAGTAAGATTAAAGTGTTAAATTTTATATAATTATTTATGAATATTTGATATCCAATTCAAACAACCTTTTGCAGATGGTAACTAATGACAAATGTGATGGCATATCATGGGACTCATGACCTATTAGTACTTTAGGAATGAAAAAGTAACCATCATTTTTGGAGAAAGAGGAGAGGATCTTCAAGGAATGAGAGAACATAAGGTTTTCATGAAATCATGCAAGTATATATTTTCATGAAAAAATTTTAGTTAAAAGGGATCCTCAATATAAAACTTTATCCTCGTACCTTCCTTTCTAATGGATCAGATAGTCCGTTAGGTCATCATAGATTTTTTTCCTTGTGATTGTTAATGTTCTCCTAACCATTTCTTCTATCAATCTCCCTCAGATCATGATGGTAATATTTTACTTCCATATCCATGTTTTCACTTTAACCTATTTTTTCCCATGTGGAAAACTATTTATATGTTACTTTGGGTAACCATTGTGGTTCCAAGTTTCTATTTTTAGGGGATGTTTTAGTATCCATTTTTATGATGTGGGTCTCTATAAATGAAACCTTAAAGTATAATAGTATTGATAACCAAGACGAATTTTAAGGGGGAAATTCATTTTAATGGGGGTAGAATGTAACACCATGAGATTTTGTGAATTATTTTCTTCGAATTAGTTTATCTTTTTGATATTTTTCATTTCAGAAGACACAGAAAATATTCCTTTTTTAATATATATATATAAACACTAATTCAAAAATTCCATACACATGGAACCAACATTTCTTTCACTATACACAACATTTACTCAGCATACATTACATGCACCATTGACTTATCTTACATTACACGCAAGATTAACTTTCCTCAATGCCTTGCGTAACAAGCAACACCAAATGTTACCTAATAATATATGTTATTTAGAAAATATTATAATGGAATATAACCTTTATTTTATTTTTTTGAATATGAATATTATTAACTAAATTATAAAAATATTTGGTTTAAACAAATATAATATGAATTCATAGGTTACAAGTTAATGAACATGAAAATCAATTTAATGTAAAAAACTATTATTATTGACAAAAATATATTTATACCTAGTAAGATAAATTAATTACAATATATATGTTATATTAATGAAATAAATATGTTACATATTCAATCAATTATTTTTTATATTCATCCAATATATTCAATTGACATAAGATAAAAACAAACCCAATTTTATGCATAAAAACATATTTTTTTATAAAGGTAGTTTTAACAACTTTTAATGAATAACCCATTTTAAATCCAATTTTTATAACTTATATAGATTCAATATGAAAAAATAAACATTATATTTGGATGTGAAACATAAAAATTATCTTAGGATAAATTCTTGGTATAGGCCACATATGTTTAAAAATATAATTTTCTCGAATGAACCACTTTTGATGTCCTTCTAGGAAAAATAATAAAATTAATTTTAGGCACATTTAGATAATTAATTTTATAAAATAAACTTAATCATTTATTTTTTTAATTTAAAAATTTCAATATTTTTAACTTTTGGGATATTTCTAACAAACTTCACTTTTGGATGAATAGTTAAAAATACCAAATTTTAATTCAAAACTGATTTTTAATCAAATTTATATATAAGGATAATATTTATTTTAATTTAATTTAAAATATTAATTAGATAATATTTGTATCAAGTAATAAAATTTTGGTCATTGGAACCAATTTCACGTGGAAATTGTATATAAAGACTTTGCAAAATTTCGATCCTTTTTACATTAAAACCTTCCAGTGTCTTCTCATCAATAAGATTAATTTTAAATACATTTCTGTGACTAATGTGATTATAATTTGAAAATATTGATTCCATATATGGAAAAAATAATTTATACTATATAATAAGGTCAAATGTTTTTACCAAAAATATTTTTCAAAGTGATTAAAATTAATTACATTTATTAGGAGTACAATGAGGGTAATAAAGTACTGAACCTTAAATTTCAGACAAAAAAACCTAGAACCCTATCCCAAAACCATTTTATATTAATATATAGACCTTATAATCAATTTTATCTAAATATTTTTATTATTGGATCCACTTTCAACATAAAAAATATGGGTGAAATTCTTTCTTGAAAAATTTAAAATAATACCACTCAACTTCCAATATAAAAGGCCACAACCTCTAACCATTCCTTGCACCTTTAAACATATAAAGAATGTCCAAAATCTACCAGTGTGGTATACCAAAAATCCACCCTTTTACCTTGAATCCCCCCTTTTTGGACGAAATCCTCTCAATGAAGTCTTTTGGCACAAACTATAAGGACTTACCCAATTTAGAGGTAATGTCTTCTCACAAGATACTTTCCATTATTTTCCTTCTTCAACCCATCCACTCTCTTTATTAAATAATTGTGTGAAAAATTGTAACATAAATATAACTGGATTTTTTATGCAAAATAGTTCTACCTATACTTATAAAAACCTCAATCTAATTGATATAGAACATATTATTTCTATGTACGATGAACTACTGCCTCACGAAATGATGATTGTTAATTTCTACTTTGAAACCAATCATGGTGGTCATTATGATGGAAAATGAATTTATATATGTTATATATTATATTTATCATATATTTAATATTCTTTATTCCTTTTTCAACACACATCTATGTACTTTCCATTTGGTGTTACTATGATAATCTTGTTTGAGGAAATGTGAACAACCACCCCCTCAAAGTGATGTAATTATTGAACACACCACATGGAATGTTTTAAACATGGGTTTAATGAAATTATATGATATAAATGATATAAAAATTTTAATTTATTAATTATATATATATATATATTTCGTTTACATACTTTTCTTTAATACGACGATAAAAACGGAAACAACGTTAATGCGTAGGTACGGCTTACCGTTTCCATGAGCGTTGTATTCCATTATGTACCTCTATATTCTATATATTATTACAATATAAATATATGGGTTATATATGATATCTATAACATGATTTAAAACCTGTAATCAAGAGATAATTATAATTACCAATGATAAAAAAATTATGAAACATGTGAAGAATAAAGTGAATATTACCCGAAGTGAAACCTTTAGATAAGATCGTTAATAAGAGGGTAATATAAAGTCATAATAAAACCATATATGGTAATATATATTAATATTATTATCTAATATAATTATAATAAACTTATATTTATTATACCGGATGCTCGTACGAGTACAGAGAGACTCAAGACACAAGGTAAGGGGATTTCATCACACTTTTAATTTCCATGAGATACATATTTTGTTTGTCACTCTTTTGTTTTTGTGGTTTATTTAATTCCCCTGATTTTTTAACATGTATCTTATACTTATATTTATGGGTATTCACATGTCTATTTTATGATCCTTCTTTTTTAGAGTTTATGTTTCAAAAGTTACCAAATCAGTAAAAATAGTTTTGTCTCAATTTTTCTTTCTTTGAGACTTCGGTTTTCTTATCTACCGAAACTATTTCTTTAAGGTGTATATACATCCATTTACCATGTTATATCATTAATATAAATGCTTTAGTGAAATTTTATGCTTAATTTAATTCATTTTTTTGCACAGATAGTATTATCCCATGTTACCAAGTTTGAAGTGTTTATTTAGACAATCTCATCGTTTTTTAGATTGTTTATACCTCATTGGATGAAATCATATGATCCATCTTGCAAAGACATTTATCAATTTTCTTCTCCAATTTTTATACATGTAATATTCTTATATTGGTTCCTTATTTCTACTCTTTTTTATATAATATAGTTAAGAAATTGTTCTCAAAAATCCCGGCCATACCTTCTCTTCGGTCAGAAATCTATGTTCCTTCAAAAACTATTTTCTAAAAAGGGTTTCCATGAATAACATACAAGTACCCCATAATATTTAAAATAAATTTTTACCCTTTTTTAAAAGTCTATTAAAGGGATTATTCTTGTCACTTTCTGAAATAGTCAACCCTTATAATCACTTAACCGTGCAAAAGGAATTTTCTTTTTACATTGTACGACATATACAAATTTAACCACCATCATCCCACTAAAAACTAATTTCAATTTTAAAAGATTAATATTTAAGATAATTATTTTGATATTAATTTTGAAAGAAAATGGTTTTCAAATGAATTCAAGTATTCCTTAAAATGTTTTGAGTTGTGTTCTAAGAATGTCAATTTTAAATGGTTTTATGTAATAAAAATCATTTTTCAAAGGAGAAAGGATATTTTCCTCAAGAAATGTTCTTAATTGAGGTTTAATAATTATTTAATATATAAGATGAAATCTTTCTATGTCACTCTTTCATTTCTATGAAATGATCCTAAGGATCCATTCATTTCATTTCTATGAATTGGTTATTCGTAATTTCATATCCTTTATGAAATTGTTTTCTTTTCCATGTGTCATATTTTTTCAAAACCTGCTTTTTTCCTGGGTTATGCTTCGATGAGATGATTATGAAGGCAATATATTTTCAATATGTTATGATGTGATGAAATTTTACTAATTAACTTTTCATTTTATGGTTTACAATTATTTGTTTATAGAGTTGATCTCTTTTCATTGGATGTGATATGATGAATGTTTTATGGCACACGCATGTATGATTTCATAATGTGATGGATGGGACCTATATCTCCCTCCAATTAATGGGGTAATGATAAGTTTTCTAAGAGATAAAATGGTATATGGGTTGTATCCCAATCCTAAAATAATGAAGGTTCATGGGTTTTATCCCAATCTTAAAAGCAATGAGGTCAAGGGTTGTAGACCAAGACTAAAAGAAAGAAGGTTAATGGAATGTAGCCCGAGCCTAAAAGAATGAAACTTCATGGGTTGCAGCCCAATCCTAATATGATGATGGTTCATCAGTTGTACCCCAAGCCTAAAAGATTGTGGGTACACTGGTTATATCTTAATCCTAAAAATAAGAAGGTATAGGGGTTGTATGCGAAGCCTAAAAAAAGTGGGTACCTAGGATGTAGCCCAAGCCTAACATGATATAAAGGTCTTGGTTGGTATCCTTGACATAAAAGTTTCTATTTTTATATCTATTCCACAAATTCTATGCCTCATTCCTTTGTTAGTATTTCATGGCTCAAGATGTTTATTTCCTTATGATTCATGTCTTTTGAACTACCAATCATTATCCCATAAGTCATGTTTATGATCTTTGATATGAAAGGTATGATATCTTAATTTAACTATTGTGTTAACATACCCCTTTGTTCGTGTTTATGATTATGTGTCTCTCATTATTACCATTAATGATAATCGGATCTCACCACTTTCTTTTGTTTGCTTTCTACATGTTATAAAGAAAGGTTTTAGGTAGAGGTACTAAAGGTGGAGATCTTTATGGGACATGTTCAAGATCTTTCACATCGATAAAATATTTTCCTTCCAAGTTTCCAAAGACACAAAACTATTACTATCTTCAAGCATGTATTTTTTTGTATAATAAATATTCATCTTAAATGATGTAATATCAATGTATTCTAAGTCAGGTTCTCTATAAAAACAGCATTGTTTTGAGTCTATCCTGAGGTAGTTTCCACTTTCTTGCCATGGGTCTTCTGGTCAATGAGTTACTGAACAATATATTAGTACCATTGAAAAGATACTTTTGGTTCTATAGTGTTATGAACATGATAAATTCATCTTAGTAGTTTATTATTTGGAAGTTGAAGCTGGTTAATGTTGGAACCTTATCATGAATAGGAGGCAATGAGATGAAATTGAATCCATGTAATGTGATGAGTTCAATAACACATTTTTTCAAAAATTACATTCCTCGTATTCTTCAAACAATGATGGAGAATGATTTCTTTTATCATAAACAAACAGACGATGAATATATTGGTACCTATGACAAAAAATTTACAAAAGTTGCAGGGTATGAAAATGGAATTATTACCAACCTAAGATTAAAATTAATCGATTATTTAGTGTCTTATAACAAAATTTCTCATTGGAATTACCCATAAGGTACTTCAATAGTTATAAGAAAATCATTCGATGTGTTCCAAAGGTGGATATGGGGATTGAACTATCCCATCATTCCTATGGGTTTGATAAGATGGAAAAAATAGAATTCCAGGAAAAATCTAAATACAATACCAAAAAGAAAATTTGTTTTCCCTTATTCTCATTGTGTAGAAAGTAACATCTAGGAAATTGTCTTAAAGGGACTATAAAATGGTTTATGTGTGGGAGAAATGGTCATCAGGCAGTTGAATGCTAAAGTGATGGGAAAAGATTGCCTAATGATAGAGAAAAGGCCACACAGAATGCATAAACAACATTTTAATGCTACAAGTTGAAGGTAATGGGTAATTACTCTAACTAATTCCCTAATCCAAGGGTTATCGATGATGATCTATGTTAGCGTACTCTTAAGTCCAAGGAAAAAGGAAATTCACTTGTGATCACTATTGGCAATGTGGAGTATGATAATGAAGTGGTGAAATGTACACATACCATCCACTCTAAAGTACAATTTTTTATTTGACTATAGTTACATCCATTATTTTACTTAAAAATAATTTTCCAAGGGTCTTAATGTATATCCTCAAAAATTAGATGGTGAGTTAGCTGTTACAACTCCTAATGGCACAATGGTCCCATCAAAATTCAATAATTCATCTCCAGTTGATGTTTATAGTAAAGTGCATCCTATAAATCTTGTGATCCTTACATTAGTAGAATTTTATATTCTCCATGGCATGGATTTTCTTCTTCTTATAGAGCACATATCAATTTTGATGAAAGGGAAGTCACATTTAATATTCCAGAACAATCTATCATATATGAGTGTAAGTCGAAATGTGACCATCCAATGGAACTTTCTTCCATCTTATGGGTCTTGGTTTCTATAAATCAAGGTTATCTATCTAAAACAGTTGGGGAGAATCCCACTACTAATAATACACCTATTGTATGAGAGTTTTTTATTTCTCTCTAGATGAATTACTAGGTCTCCAACTGAATCAAGATGTTGAATTTTCAATATAACTCGTACCAGTTTCTATGCCTATTTTAAGGAAACCTTATATAATGGACACAATTGTGTGGTAGTAATTGAAGAAGAAAATATAGGAAAATATTGAAAAGTGACTGATATGCCATAGAGCATCAACTTACTGTGCTTCTATTATGTTTTTTAAGAAGAAATATGGATCAATGAGACTCGATATTGATTACTAAGAACTTGAAAAGATCCCTATTAAGAAATAATATCATCATCCAAACATTGATGAGCAATTCGACCAAATAGGTGGAGCTCAATACTTTTACAAGATTGACCTGTATTAATAATGTCATCAATTAATGGTCAAGAAGATGAATATACAAAAGAAGGCATTCCATACAAGGTATGGACAATATGAATTTATTGTGATGCCTTTTCTTCCTACTAATTCCACCAGAAATCTTTATCGATCTAATGAATATAGTTATTAGAGACTATCATTATTAGTTTGTGGTAGTCTTTATAGAAGATATTATTGTATATTCAAGGATCAAGGAAGAACATGAACATCACTTGAGAATTGTACTAATGACCCTGAGAAAGGAGAATCATTATTCAAAATTTTCTTATTAGGAAACTAGGATTCATAAAGTATCATTTCTGGGTAACATAATCTCAATATAGGGGATATATATCTATGCAACAAAAACAAAGTCCCTGAATGTGGGCCTAGACCAACACTAGTAACTATGATCTGAATTTTTCAGGGTTTGGTTTGATATTATCTATGTTATGGGATATCTTTTTCATGAATATCCAATCCACTCACCGAGTTGACTCAAAAAAATATGTTCGTTTGGGGTTTGTTCTCATGAAAAATGATATGGTGATAGCTTATGCCTCATGAAAATTGAAAATCCACGATCCAAATTACCCAACTCATTATTTGGAGTCAGCTACAGTAATCTTTTCATTAATGATATAGAGGAATAATCTTTATGGTGAATGGTGTGATATTTATACTGATAATAGAAGTTTAAATATATTTTCACTCAATACATTACCACCCTTGGAAATAGAAAAAGGTGAGAGATGCTTTGAGTTGAAATTTCCATGATAGCCTTTCCCTGTTGAGGATCATAAAATGAATAATATTTCTCGATTTAGGATTGATGGATCTTGAAATATTAAATAAAGGGGAAAATGTTATCTTTCTCAAATAAATTTCCAACAATCTACTGTAAAGACCTAGAATTTCCATGTAATTTGTTTTTAAAATATATGGGAATTTGACGAGTTTGAAAAAATTTACTGCATCTGATTCTGAGACCCGAAGTGCCCAAAATGAATTTTTGAACTTTTTTTCAAGTAAGTTCAGTAAACGTGCGAGAGAGTTTTTCTAACTTTTGAACCCGTGCTCCGAATTGAAATCTGGGGGCATCGTTGAACTCACAGTGCCATTATTCACTTAAGGATACTTTCACCTCGACAATAGTGGGTCGAGAGTGAAAGATATTTTTTGTGTTTTTCGTGTAAGAATAAAATAAAAATAAAATTGTGTGAAATTATTATTATTATTTTACAACACCCATGTGGGTGTTGGTAGGTGGGGTCCACCAGAACTGAACCTCCATGAGGATGTTGGAAGTGGGGACCACCAGACCTTAACCTCCCATGAGAGGTTATGGTGGTGGGAACCACACGAACTATAACCTCCCATTATTGGATATGGTGGTGGGAAACACTCGGGATTAAACCCCCTTGACACCCCCCTTTAATTGGGGAAAACCCTCAACTCCCTAATAAATGTGGGGGACCCTCTTCAACACCTCCACTATTTAATTGTTCCAACACTCCCTTAATCAATTAAAACTTTTTGAATATTATGCCATTGACTTAATAGTTATTATAATGTATTATATTGGGATTCCATTTCTTTTTGGGTGGAATTTGAAAGGAGGTGGAACTTGGGATAAATCTCCCAACGAAGAACTATCCACTGATGAAGAATGCTGACGAGGCATGCGTTCGACTATGTGGAACAACCTCGACTTCAATTTTCTTCCTCAGAAGTTCCTCCAACGTAGGATGTGTTCATCTACAACAAATTGATTTCCACCTTTTCGCACCAACACTAACCAACAATGAACAAGTATGGGTTTAATGTTGTTTGATTATCACTTCACAAGCACACCCCCCTTCTTTTTCTTTTACGAGTTGGGAAGAATCATTGCCGGAGTGTTTGATGTGCTTCGTTCTTGTGAACCTCTTACTACCACTCTAATGCAGAGTGTGTGGGCCAACCTAACATGGCACGTCCTCTCCGTAAACCTTGTGTTTTTTTGCGGTGTTCTTAGAAACGGAGGAAGGCGATGAAGGCGACGAAGGAAACGGTGTCGCCACCCACGGACTCCATGACCCGTGCCGCCCCCTCGACGCTCCGGCCTCCAGGCCACACCAGCCTCGCTCCGCCGCCGGCCGTACTTACCCCAAACCACACCACGCACCGGCGCGCTACGCCCCTACCACCCAGGCCTCCCGGATGAACCGGCCCCTGACCCCCCTGGCCTCCCGACCGAGCCGCCCTGGTCGTGCCATCTGTCGGACACGCCTCCCTTGACGCTTCGGCCTCCCGGCCGAACTCACCCCGGTCATGCCACCCGGTGGACGAACTGGCCCCGGCCGCACCACGAAAACCCTTGGGCTGAGCCGCCATGAGTTGCGCCCATGTGGCCCTCCGAGTGGAATCAGCCTCGTGCCCTGGTCCAAAGCTCCCTCTCGGCGCCCTCCGAGCCGACCCACCCTCATGCCGACCTGCAGCCGGCCCACGCCCTCGTGGCCGGTCGCGCCCTCACAACCCGACGTTCGTTGGATGAACCATCATTTTCGCTAGAAATCATAGAGTGTGACAGTCCCTTTGAGTATATTCCACTAGAGTTTTGGTTTGAGATGGGAAACAGTCAAGTTGGATCAAGCACGAATCCAACCATGCCCCCCGGACTAAAAGGCTAATAACTTACAGAGAGAGGGTCTGGTTGAGGTGTCGTTTGTTGCGTTGAAACCCCTATGGCATGGCAGAACTCTGGGATACTTCTTCCTGAGACATCAGGATAGTTGGAGTATCGTCCAGTTGCTCGTGGAGCATATCCTTCTGGATACGATCGATTGTAGTGTGGAGACCTGGTAGCTGGCTCAGACCTAATGAAAGCTAACCATTTGACAAAGAGTGACACTACTAGCCTAGTGGGGAGCGCCTTGGTGTCAGGGAAGACCCACAGTGGAGAGTTCCATGGTGTCGTGGTAGACATGCGATACTCGACAGGAGGATTACCTCATCAGGCTGCGAGGGGGAGCGCACTTGGTGACTCGGCAGACCCACTGTGGGGAGCACACTTGGTGACGTGGAAAGTCTATGATAATCAATAGGAGGAGTACCTCAACAGTCCAAGGTTAGTGGGAAGTGCAGTTGGTGTCACAGCAGGACCATTGTACTCAATAGAGGAAGTGTTCTCTAGCATCCAAGGTTTTGACAATGTGACTGGGCATGTTACTTCATACTACCCGCCTAGAATAAAATTCTCGTTTGAGCTGAATCAGTTTTTCAATGTTTTTTTCATCATTGAGATGGATCAATTGATAAATTAGGTATATGTATGGGCATATTACTAAGATGGGTTATCTGCTGATTTCATTCTTTTTTATTTGTCCTCAGTGGATTTTGTTAGACCATGAGGGTCTCGGGGTCCCTCTTGAGTATCGCTATACTCACCCCTACATGGGCTATACCCACACCTTGTTGTGTTGGTTGCAGACGACAGAAAACTATGACTGAGGCTGAGAGTACCAAGACTGTACAGTGCCCGGAGGTGGAACATACGGGGTGTTGGTACGTCGAGGAGATGGATGGACGTGGTGTGCTGAGGAGGTGATCTATACCTACCCTTCAGGTAGGAACCTCGTAGGATGATCCAGTAGCTGCCCTTCTTTCTTTTCCTTCAGTTGTATTGTTTTCAGTTGTATTGTACCTTTACTGCTGGGCTTGTCTTTCAGCCCCTTTTACTTTCAGCACTCTTTTGGTTATACAGTTTACTCGTGTTCATATATTGTTGTGTGTGTTTACAGGTTATAAAGCCAATTCCTTCCCAGTGTTAGGGAATTACGCCTTTGGTGCTAGTCACCAGCCCCTAGCCTATAGAAGGAGGGCATGGGGTAGTCACGGCACAGGCCCCAGGGGACGGGTCATGACAAATTGGTATCAGAGGAGTTGATTCTATCACATAACATAGGACTCTGATGTTTTCTGTGAAGCAATAGTGTTATGTGTAGTGAGTTTGGTTTTCAGTTCAGGGAGTCTATGGTTGGTGCGGCGACCAACGTATCCATACATCAGGACCCTGACTTATGATTTCCAACTCAGTGCACGAAAGCACAGATTGCGTGTGTGTTTTCAAAAATTTTAATGTCAGCTCAACCAGGGTAGCTCCCCAGTTATAACTTTTTAACTGTAGCACACCTGTTTCTTTTCAGGATGCCTCCACATATACAGCCAGCTAGAGTTTTTAGAGTTGTACGCACTGATGGCACACAAAGCGATGTGGACTCGGTGTAGGGGACTTTTCCAATGGAGGCACCATTGATACCACTCCCCATTGGGCCACTGATGCCACCAGCCCCAGCAACAGATGGTGCACACTTCTTGAGCACATTTCATGAGTTACAGCGCCAGAGGCCACCCGGGTACAGGAGAGAGATGGACCCACAGGCAGCTGAGGATTGGTTGAAGGCTGTGGTGAGATTCTTCTAATTGGTAGGGACACCAGCAGACCTCTTGTTGATTATTGATGCCAATCTTCTACAGGTAGCAGCGGGAAGATGATGGAGCTTGATTCTCTAGGTTCACGACGAGTTGACTCTTCTCTGGGAAAACTTCGAGAGCCAGTTTCAGGCAAAGTTTGTTCCAGCGACTCTTCGCACAGTGCGCATTCAGAAGATACTTAATCTGCAGTAGGGCAGCATGATTGTGGCTCAGTACTCAGTGAGGATCATTAACCATTCATGCTACTCCACTGATATGGTGCAAGATCCATTCATCATGTCCTGGACCTTTGAGCAGGGACCCAGGCAGGAGATCAAGGCTTCGATGATCTCACATAGCATCCTGATGTAGGAAGGGGTGTTAGATAGAGCCCTATTTGTGGAGTGTTTCCTTGCTAAGCAGGCACTAGTAGCATGACCCACTACGAGTCATCATGTAGTGCAGTCTTCTGTAGCTGGCAGCAGACAAATTTCAAAGAGGTCCAAGAGGACCAGACCTACAGGTGGACGACCGCATGACTCTGGATCGATTGTGCGGGAAACCCGAAGTGGAGACATACATGCTAGGAGTGGGTAGTGTTTCGCATGTGGAGGGATGATTCACTTCGTTCATGACTATCTGACTCGCTTTATGGATGATTAGAAGACGATCGAAGGACTGCCCAAGCAGAGAGAGAGATATTTGATCGAAGTGGCACGTAGGGAGCAGGCCGACGTGGTAGAGGAGCTGGTCGTGCAGCTGGCGGTGGGAGATGTTTTGAAATGTCATCTCCACCACCACTAAGAGGTCCACCCCAATCGCAGGGAGTAGGTGGACTAGGGAGAGATCATCTCTAGGAAGGTGAGGCTTACGATCATGGTGCTCCAGAGATGATACGAGGTACAATATGTGACTACTCCACCTTAGCTGCAGTTACTATAGACATAGGTTCCAAACATTCTTTCATTACCACTTCCCTCATTCGGAGCTCCGAGATTCCAACAGATCTATTGGCATGAGAGCTTCGGCAGGGGACTCCTAGAAGCGGCGTCGAGGCCTTTCGACATCATCTTGGGTATGAACTAGTTATCTACAGTCCATGCATAGATTGACTGTATTAGGCACAAAGTGCGGTGTGTTCGCACAGATGGGATTAGGTTTACCATCACCGACGAGAAGGGAGTCTTTTATGTGTAGGAAGGACTTGCTTGGAGGAGTGTGTTGCCAATCACTCCTTAGTTGGCTAGCCTTACCCTTGGAGCTGTTGATATGGAGAGTCTGAGATATCCTGTATTGGTGGACCAGTACACTGATGTTTTCTCAAATGATGTCACGGGTCTACCACCTCACAGAGAGGTAAAATTTTACATTGACATGTACCCCGGGACGGAACCAATATCTACACCAGCATATCAGATGGCTCCCGCATTGATTCATGAGCTGTGGGTACAGTTAGAGGACTTTCAGGGGAACGGATTAATCCAGCTTAGTGTTTCACCTTGGAAAGCCCCGATTATCTTTTCTAAAAAGGAGGATGGGAGTTTGAGTCTTTGTGTTGACTATCGGTTCCTGAATAAGTTGACCGTGAATAACAAGTACCCGCTCCCAGGGATTTACAACCTCCTTGATCAGATGAAGGGAGGATGGTGGTTCTCAAAGATAGACCTCAGATTAGGATATCACCAGCTCATAGTTCGAGATGAGGATGTGTATAAGACAACCTTCAGGTGTCAGTACGGCCATTATGAGTTCATGGTTATGAAATTCGATGTAACTAATGCTCTAGTAGTGTTCACGGGGCTCATGAACAGGATCTTCCAGCCATACCTGGATCGTTTTTTCTTATTCTTCATCGATGACATTCTTATCTACACGACTACTGAGGAGGAGCATGCATATCATTTGCAGGTAGTACTGGACACACTCTGAGAGAACCAGCTTTATGGTAAAATCTCGAAGTGCCAGTTTTAGATCCGAGAGGTTCACTTCCAGGGATATGTCATATTGGAGGCTGGAGTTGCAGTGGATCCATTGAATGTTGAGGTGGTACTTTCTTGGGAGCCACCCGAGAGTGTGACAAAGGTACGGAGTTTCCTAGGTTTGGTTGGATACTACTGGTGGTTTGTGACAGACATTTCCAGAGTTTCAGCACCACTATCAACATTGAAGAAGAAGGGGAAACCCTTCGTGTCGAAGGAGAGATGCCAGCAGAGCTTTCCAGAGCTGTGGTAGAGCCTGACTAGTGCCCCCATCTAGAGGCTTCCAGAGGAGGGAGTATGGTATGTAGTTTACTACAACGCATCAGGCACCAGACATGGATGTGTCCTGATGCAGGAGTGAGTAGTGATCTCTTATGGTTATCAGCAGCTAAGACAGCATGAGCAGAACTATGATACCCATTACCTAGAGTTGGCAGCAGTGGTCTTCACCATAAAAATGTGCCAGTAATATCTTATGGGAGAACTTTTTATAGTGTACTCTGATCACAAGAGTCTCAAGTATATATTATCTTAGAAGGACTTGAACCTGAGACAGCGACGTTGGCTTGAGTACCTCCAGGACTATGACTTTGATATTGTCTATAATCCTAGGAAGGGGAATGTTGTTGCAGATGCACTCATAAAAAGATTGGGTATACAGCTATTAGGCCAGGCGACGAAGCCAGTGGCCACTTTGCAGAAATCCATTGTGGATAGAGATGGAGCAGCCTTTCTGTAGTCTCTTATCGTTACTCCCCCACTTCTTCAGTGAGTCAGGAAGGCACATCTTGGGGATGATGACTGTGAGACATGACGTGCTCAAATATCCATAGGATAGGCACCTGATGGATTTTCTAAAGGTGGGGAGCACGTCATCCTCTTCAGAGGGTGTACCATGGTACCAGTGTCACTTCAGGAGGATGTGTTCAGGGAGATCCAAACATCCCCTCCAGTGGTACATCTAGGAGTGGCAAAGATGTACCGGGATCTCTCATGAAAGCATTGGTTTTCGGGAATGAATAAGGCAGTAGTGGGGTTTGTCTCTCGGTTCCTCACTTTCCAATATGTGAAGGTGGGGAATCAAGTACCAGCAGGCTTGGTCCAGCCTTTAGAGGTCCTAGAGTGGAAGTGGTATGGGATATCTATTGACTTCATGATAGGGCTTCCATGTACATCCAGGGGACATGACTCAATTTGGGTGATTGTCGACCGACTACATGGAGTACCTTCGATGATTATCTCTGATCGTTATGTATGTTTTACTTCCCATCTATGGAAGGGGTTGCAAGAGGCTTTCAGGACACAACTTCATTTTAGCACTGCCTTCCTTCCTCAGACGGATGGCCAGACTGAGCAGACCATTCAGACCCTCAAGGACATGCTGTGTGCTTGTGTCCTCGACTTCGATCATAGCTGGGAGGATCACTTACCTTTGATGGTGTTTTCATACAAGAACATTTTTCACTCCATCATAGGGATGGAACCATTTAGGGAAGTGTACGGACGACCTTGCAGATCAACTTTATGCTGGACTGACCCAGGGGGGTCATCACTCATGGGACCAGAGATGGTTCGGGAAACCACAGAGAAGGTATAGATCATCCAGGAGTGGATAAAGACTACATAGGGTAGGCAGAAGTCATATGTTGATAGGATATAGAGACCTCTAATGTTTTAGGATGGTGACCAAGTCTTTCTACGAGTCTCACCTCGACAAGGTTTGTAGAGATTTGTCCAAGGAAGAAACTTGTCTCTGAGATTTATCGGACCTTTCTAGGTCCTCAATAGAGTTGGTGAGGTGGTAGACCACTTAGCTCTTTCACCTCAGTTGCACCGGGTGCAAGACGTCTTCCACGTATCCCAGCTGAGGAGATACATGCATGACCCTTCTCACATCATCGACCATGGTGAGATGGACGTCGATGATGGGGAAACTTTTACAGGGGTTTCAGTAGAGATTGTGGATCGACATGAGTGGGTACTTTTTTGACCATCTATACCTCTGGTGCGTGTTTGCTGGTAGCACGAGGACCTCCAAGAGGGCACATGAGAGTGGGAGGCTCAAATGTTTACTCAGTACCCCCACTTGTTCCCTTAGATTGAGTTGTGGCTTATGGGGATGTAAAGCCTGAGGTGGGGAGAATGTACAGACCTGGATTTTTTATGTAATTTTTTTAATATATGGGCATTTTACAAGTCCGTTAAAATTTACAATGAATGATTCTGAGGCCCGGAGTGCCCGAAATTAATTTCTAAATTTTTTTTGGGTACGTTCAGTAAACGTGCGAGTGGGATTTTCAAACTTGTGAACCAGTGGTCAGAATTGAAATATGAGGGCACTATTGAAATCGCATCGCTAATATTCACTTAAGGATACTTTCACCTTGATGGTAGTGGGTCGGGAGTGAAAGATAGTTTTTGGATTTTTCATGTAAGAATAAAATAAAAAAAAAAGTGTGTGAAATTTTTATTTTTATTTGCAACACCCATGTCGGTGTTGGCAGGTGGGGTCCTCCAGAACTGAACCTCCATGTGGAAGTTGGAAGGGAGGACCACCAGACCTTAACCTCCCATGAGAGGTTATGGTGGTGGGAACCACCTGAACCTTAACTCCAATTAGAGGTTATGGTGGTGAGGACCACTTGGGATTAAACCCCCCTTGAAACCCCCATTTAATTGGGAGATACCCTAAACTCCCAAATAAATGTGGGGAGCCTCTTTAAAACCTCCACAATTTAATTATTCCAACGTACCACATTAATTGTGCCAACACTCCCTTAATCAATTATGCCTTTTTGAAAACTATTCCAATGACTTAATAGATATTATAATCTATTATCTTGGGCTACCATTTCTTTTTGGGTGGAATTAGGGGAGAGGAGGAACTTAGGAGAAAGCTCCCATTGAAGAACACTCCACTGAAGAAGAACGCCGACGAGGAACGCCTTCGACTATGAAGAACAACCTCGACTTCGATTTTCTTCATCGGAACTTCCTCTGACGTAGGATGTGTTCATCTAGAACAAATTGAAGTCCACCTTTTCGCACCAACATCAACCAAAAACGAACAAGTAGGGGATTAATGTTGTATGATAATCACTTCACAAGTATACCCCCCTTATTTTTCTTTTTCGGGTTAGGAAGAATCTTTGTGGGAGGGTTTGATGTGCTTCTTTCTTGTGAACCACTTGCAACTTATCTAATACAAAGAGTGCGGGCCAAACTTACATGGGTGTCCTCTCCGTAACCCTTGTGTTTTTTTTGTGGTGTTATTCAAAATGGGGGAAGGAGACGAAGGAGATGAAGGAAATGACACCGCCACATGTTGCCTCAGCAACCCACGCCGCCCCCGCGGTGCTCCGTCAAAACCAGCCCCGCACTGCCGCCCACTAAACTGGCCTCGAACTGCATTGTGCCCTGGACCCCTAGCCTCCCGACCAAATCGGCCCCCGGCCACCCCAGACTCCTGGACGAAACGGCCCCCGGCCATCCCGACCTCCTAGCCGAACTGGCCCTCAGCCACCTCGGCCTCCCGGTCGGGCCGCCCTGGCTACACCATTTGCCTACCATGCCACCCCGACCGATGCGGCCACCTGGCCGAACCGGCCTCGGTCACGCCACCCGTTGGCCGAACCGGACCCGGCCGCACCACACAGACCCCTATGCCGAGCAGCCCCGATTCGTGCCCTGACGTCCCTCCGAGCCGAACTGGCCGCATGCCCCAGGCCAAGTCTCCCTCACGTTGCCCTCTGGGCCGAGCTGCCCATGTGGTGCCCTCTAGGATGAACTTCCCTCACATCGACATGCGGCAGGTCCGTGCCCTTATTGTCGGTTCATGCCCTCATGGCTCTCGGCGGCCCCTCGCGGCCTGCTGGGCTGGGCACAGCGGGCCGGGCCAATCCCAATGGGTTGGCCCACCCAATGGTCTGGGCCAGACCCAATGGGTCAGGCTGGGTCGAACCGTACCCGTTCGTCCCAGGCTGGTTCGGGTCATGTTGGGTAGGTCTGACTGGGTCGGCTGGACCCGTGCCCACTATGACCCATTTACGCTACTTCGGTCATATCTTTGGCACTAGACGTCCGTTTGATGAGCCATCAGTGGTGCTGGAAATCATGGAGCGTAATGATCCCTTTGAGTATACTCCACTACAATTTTGGTTTGATATGGGAAACGGTCAGGTTGGATCAAGCATGAATCCAACTAGGGCATCAGGACTAAAAGGCTAATAACTCACAAACCAGATGTCTGATTGATGCATCGTCTATTGCGTTGATACCCCTATGATGTGGAGGAACTTTGAGATACTTCTTTTTGGTAATTCGTGACAGTTGGATTACCCACCTATAGATCATGGAGCGGATCCTCCCTAAGACAAGAGAGCGTAGTGCAGAGACCCAGAAGCTGGCTGAGACCTAACGACGGATGACCGTTTCGACTCAGAGTGACTCTACTAGACCAATGGAGAGTGACTTGGTGTCACAGAAGACCCATAGTTGGGAGCACCATGGTGTAGATGCAAACCCACGGTACTCGATAGGAGGAGTACATCAACATGCTATGAGGGGGAGTACTCTTGGTGACGTGGCAGACCAATGATGGGGAGCACTCTTGGTGATGCGGAAAATCCATAGTACTAGACAAGAGTACCTCAGCAGTCCAAGGTTAGTGGGAAGCGTGCTTGGTGTTGCGGAAAGCCCACTATACTCGATAGAGGATGAGTTATCCAAAATACGAGGTTTTGACAATGTGACTGGGGATGTTACTTGATACTACCCCCACGAATAAAATCCTGGTTTGAGCTAAGTCAGTTTTTCTATGTTTTCTTCATGATTGAGATGGACCACTGGATAACTTAGGTATATTTATGGGCATATACCTAAGTAGGGTTATCTGTTGATTTCATTCATTGGGGTTTATCCTTGGTGGATTTTGTGAGACCTTGAGGGTCCCGGGGTCCCTATTGAGTATCATTAAACTCATCCCTGCATGGGCTATTCCCGCACCATGTTGTGTTGGGTGAAGATGATGGAAAGTGCTGACTGAGGCTGAGGGTACCAGGACTGGACAGTGCCTAGAGGAGGACTATACGGCCTGTCGGTGCGTGGAGGAGATGGATGGACACAGAGTGCAGAGGAGGCGATTTGTACCTACCCATCTGGTAGGAACCTCATAGGATGATCTAATAGCTGCCTTTATTTCTTTTTCTTTAGTTTTATTATTTTCAGTTGTACTGGTACCTTTATTGTTGGGATTTTATTCAGGCCCCTTTTACTTTCAACACTCTTTTGGTTATACAGTTTTCTGGTGTTCGTATCTTTCTGTGTGTGTTTTTAGGTTATAAAGGCTACGCCTTCCCATTTTTTGGGAATTAAGCCTTTGGTGCTAGTCGCCAGCCCCTGGACTATGGAAGGCGGGCTTGGGGTAGTCACGGCACGGGCCCCGGGGGACGGGTCATGAAATCTAAAAAAGTGATGATTAAGTAAATTTAGAAGTAATATGTAGAACTAATAGGAAGGTGGGAAAGTTTACCCAATTAAATCTTGATTGTGATTGGATAATATGGTTTAGGAAACGTTTTTGTATTCCTCCCACACTAGAATTGAAGAAAGAGTTGTTGGATGAGGATCACTGTTCATCATTCTCTATTCATTCAAGAAGCACAGTGATGTATATGGACATGAAAGAGTATTTCTAGTGAGATGGCTGGAAAATATATGTTTCAAAATATTTCTCTCGATTCTTGGTTATTCAGTAATCTATGGCTGTGAGATAGAAGTATATGGGGATGTAACAACCATTACCCATACCAAGATGGAAATGGGAAAACATCACTACGGAATTTTTCATCGAACTTCCCAAAACATCGAATAGACATAATTCTATATGGGTTATAGTTGATAACCTTATAAAGTCAAAACACTTAATTGCTACTAGGTATGGTTTCTCCCTTGATCATCTTACCACGATATATGTAAAGGATGTTGTTAGATTGCATGGAATGTCATTTTCCATTATATCTAATCCAGATATGAGGTTTACTATGATGTTCTGGAGAACTGTTTAAAAGACTTTGGATACATAGTTATGTTTCATAACTTCTTGTTATCCTTAGATAGATACTCATACTGAGAGGAAAATTCAAACTCCAGAAATAATGTTCACAGTTTTCTATATGGATTTCAAATGTGGTTATGATCCACACCTACCTTTTGTAGAATTTTCATTCAAAAATAGCTTTCACTGTAGTACTCAGATGGATCCTTTTGAAACCTAACACATAAATAACTGATGATATACAACTTTCATGGATGATGTTGGGGAAATAAAGCTATTAGGACCATATCTTGTTGATGAAATGATAGTGAAAATCAGATCTATTCAACCACATATACGAGAATCTCATAGTCAAAAAACATGTTATGCTAACAATTGATTAAAATCGCTACAGTTTGAAGTGGGTGAAAATGTATTTATATAAACATCTCCTTGGAACAAGGTATTGAGATTTCGAAAGAAGGTAAATTTGATCCATATGAATATCTCATCTTTTCATGTTCTTGATCGTGTTGGGAAGGTATCTTTCAGATTGACACTTCCACTAAATCTCTCTAGAGTTTAGGTTATGTTCCATGTATTTATACTAATAAAGGACATACCTAATTCTTCCCATGTACTATACTCGTAATTCATACCACCAGAGAAAGATCTTTCTTTTGAGGAGCAACCGATAGAGATTTTGGATAGTATCAAAAATGTTTTAAGAAACAACACCACTCACTTGGTTAAAATTTTATGGTAGAACCATCTATTTGAGGATGATGTGTGGGAACATAAGGATGTAATTTGGTTGAGGTATCTTCATCTATTTTTACACAGGTGAATAATTTTGGGGGAAGAATTCAGTTTAAGGGGTTAGAATGTATCACACATATGTTTTCTTTGAAATATTTTAATTAAATAATTTTAATTATTATGTAGCTTTCACTGCACGTAATCGTGAATTTAAACAAATTATGATATGACATTTTTCTAAAATTACCATTACAACCTAGTTGTTATGTTATATGAAATAAATATAACTAAATTATGAAAATGTTTGGTGAATTCACTGGCTACCAATTATTTTGTAAAAATATAAACAAATTAATTATAAAGTAATTATTTGTAAATTTTATTATTAAATTATTTTAATTACAATTAGAAAATGAAATTGATGAAAAATATATGTCATAAATTTAATCAAATATATTTTATATTAATCTAATAGAAACATTAGTCATAGGATATGAATAAACACAATTTTATGTATAAAAACTATATTTTTTCAATAGGTTGATTTTATCGGTTTTTATAGAGAACCATATTTAAATTACAATTTGTACACATTAATAATTTTTAATTAAAATATAAAATTTTTATTTGAAATAAGTATACAAAAGTTTAATTATTATGTACTGTTGATATTTTTAAGATAACATTAAGGTTTCGTTGAGTAGTAAAAATATACTAAATTTTAATTAAAATCAATTTTTTTTATTACAAGTAATTTATATGATTAAATTAAATTATTTAATTTTTTTAAGTAAAAAATATATTATAATTTTATCATATAATATAATTTAGTTTATTGAAATTAAGTTTACATTGAATTTAGATGTAAAAACATTTCAATCTTTTTCAATGTTTTAACTTTTATTACTCATTTTCTCATTCTGATAATGAGATTATTTTTAAATTACTTACTAAAACTTATATGTTTTGAATTTTGAAAAATTGATTCCATATTTTGAATTAATAGGTATAAGTTATGTAAATATATTTCTTTTATTTTAGGGAATTATTAATAGAAACTTCACTAATTTTTATTAATATAGTAAAAGGGTAAATCATGTAATTAAAGGTAAAACTAATTTTATAAAATTGACTTATCACTTTTCCTAATATTATTGGTGGAGTTTGTTTTGAACTAAATATTCCTTGGGTCACAATGGTTTCCTTTATAAGCCACTTGGATGAGATTAGGACATTAATTTATTTTAATTGAAAAAGAAGTTAAATATGACTTACTAAAATTATAATAACTAAATCATTTTGAATATAAGGTTATACAGAATATAAATTTTACTATAAATAATCATTTGAGAGCTAATTTTTATATATAGTGGTATTTTCTAAAAAATGCGGAAATAAATAATTACATTAAAGGTTTATACATTGATGATTATTTAATTGATGAATGGTCAATAAAATAATTTTTTATTAAAATGATAAAAACCATTCAAAGGAAAAAAACAATTGACCAGATCTCACAGTTCTATTATATCATAGCCATAATCATCCAAATTTCTATTTATTGAACATTTGGATCTATAAGGAAAATATTTTGAAACATATATAATTTATCTAAATTAATGTTAAAGTTTTCACATTCATGTTTTAATAAATATAACATTTGTAATGTAGGATTTTATAGAATATATATTATTATATAAGTTTTATTCTCAAATATAGAGTAGACATATCATCATAGATTTTTCATTCAAAAAATAATTTTATTAAATATTTACACAAAACTGATGTAGTAATTATTTTGTTGATTGAGATAACAAATAAAATTTATTAAAAATATTAAAATAAATATAATTTAGGGTAATTAAAATATAAAAATAATTTTCTATATTACCTTGACATCTTATTAATATAATAACATATTTTTTTAAAATTAAACTAATTATCTATATATTTTAAAAAATGAATAAATTGAGTAGTGTCAAAAATGACACTTTTGATTGTTTATCAAAATAATTTTTTACCAATTTAATTAAAAATAATAATAAATTTTATAATATATAAAATAATTATGATATGGTTGAAAATGTTCTAAATTTTCCTTTTATGGTCTAATTGACTTTAACTAAGTAAATTTTTCAATCATTAAATATTTAATAATATGTTACCTTAGTTAAAATTTAATAGAATAACTTAGGGTAAATTAAAATGATAAGGTTTAAATGGAAAGAAAAACATATCTAAATTTTTTTCTGAGATTAGAACATTATCTCATCATATATTCAAAAGGATGGCATTTTTATGGTTTTTGGATTTGGTTTTATTTTTTTATAAATTAATATTTTTGGAGATTCCAAAAGTGCCTCTCACCTAAATTATAAAAGGGAAAATTCTCCCTCACTTATTAACATCACATTGATCCTTAAAGAACATCCATACCCTATCCCTTTCACTTCTCAAATTTCTTAGTCACATTATTTATGTTCTAGTCTTCTGAAAAGACCAACTCCAATGTTGTTAAAAGGAGATGTTGAGGGAGCTCATCGAAGAAGAGGTAATCTCCTCTAACGATTATTTCAAAATTATTTCTTCTTATTATTAAATTTCCTGATGTGTTTCTATTATAAATTAATAACTCCAATATAATTTATATACTGATATTTTATTATTATTATGCATGAGTCATATTCCACCTTCTATCCATCTGATTAAAAATGAAATCACCAAGCATGCGTACGTACAGCTTATTGTCTCCACATCGTTGTGTAATATATATTCCCCACCACCTTACATAGATGAGTATAATAATGTAAATAATAACTATAGATTATATTATAACATGATATATAATATGGAATAAAATATATACCATCCCCTTCCATACCGTTTCACAATTATGGGAATGATATAGTCACTTGTGCGTACGTACGGCTTACCACCTGCACGATGTCGTGAAATTAATTCTACATTATTTCTACTAAATAATGACTATATAAATTTATAAAATGAATAAATATTATATATATTATATAAATATCATTTTTGAATGATATAACTATAACCTAATAAGGATAACTGTAACTTATTCAAAAAAACATGCATTGGAAATTGAAGCATTTAATACCTGAATAACTTGTAATATTGAATTTTTATTAACAAACGGATGATAATATGATCATATATGAAATCATAAAAATAAAAATGTTTTTATATTAAGTCAATGACAATATTATATCATTATACAAGATTTATTGATACATACAATGTATATTGATCCAATGGTAAGGGATAGATTTTCAATCTCATTGTTATATAAGATTGTTTATACGTAAGTATTTACAGGGGTATATTTTCCATCCATGTCCATTTTTCCGACATATATATTCAAAAATATTCATTATATTCTTATATTGTTTTTAGAATCCAATTTTACCCATTTTTAAAAAAAAATTAATGGTCACAAAAGGAATCTTTTTTCAATTTCGATATGTGGTGTTTTTTGACTTATCTGACAAAGGTATGAGAAGAATGTTTTCGTTGAAATTATATGACATGAAAAATAGTTTTATTTTAATAAATCCTTATTTCCATGAATCTTCCTTTATATTATTTCAAATTTATTTTCAAATAAATTATTTTATTTTAAAATTTCAAGTCATTTTTAGAAAAGAAAACACTTTTAATGAAGAATGGATATCTTCCTCATTAATTAATTTAAAGTGTTCTATCAAAGTTATTTTCCATCTATGATGGAATTCATTAACATAGGTATTCTTAAATTATACTATAATTATTATTCATATTGTTTTGTTGTGTTTATTATGAAATTATACATATATATATATAATCCATTTGTTTTACATGGATAATGTTATGATGGAATGATGTTTAAGAAACCCATTTCATACCTTGGGTTGTACTATAATGGATGAATTTTGATTTTCTGGAACACATAAGAATGATTCAATTATGAGATTCGTGGGACATATATCCCCCTCCAATTAATTGGGTAATTTTTATATCTCTTGTGATAGATAGGGCAGGAATGGGAAATGATCTCGGTTCAATAATACAGGGATAGAATGCGGAGTGAACATCGTTCAGTAATGGACTTTGTATGTTATGATGGTATTTGTAATGAGTCTTGACTAATATGAAACAATTTTCTATTGTTTTGGGTATTCCACAAATTCAATGTCATGTGTTATGACTTTTGGGAATATGTTCATTGATTCTTTATGATGTTTTATGATTCATCCCACGACATGATATTATGAACATTCATACGTAGGATAGGATTTTTAAATGTTATATTCATATGTATTATGAATATAATATGATTTATATTCTCCTTGTTTACCCTTACTGAGCATATGATCTCACCCCTTCTTACGTTTCCTTCCCATGTTGTGAAGAAGGGTATTAAGTATGATATGTCAAAAGGGGGTCTAGTTTTGATGGAATAAATATGAAAAAATGTTGATGTCTTGTGAAATGGTTTTTATATTTCCTAGTTTTTAAAGACACTAAAACCATATAGTCCTGGCATGGTTTTGGTTTTTCATTTTAATAAATATTCTTAATTTTTGAAGTGATATATATGTATGTAAGGTATGGAACGTTATATTTTGTGTTGTTTTTCACATTTCTGTCATACACTTATTCTGGTGGAATCTTTGGTCCCCAAATGATAGATTTGAATGTCCTCGACTATAGATTATATTAGACTACAATGTTCCATGATTCTAATATCCTTTGTAAGTCAGTTCAGCTTCCCGACACCCT
Organism: Viscum album; assembly: GCA_963277665.1. Taxonomy (NCBI): domain Eukaryota; kingdom Viridiplantae; phylum Streptophyta; class Magnoliopsida; order Santalales; family Viscaceae; genus Viscum; species Viscum album. The sequence goes on from OY728128.1 coordinate 478,604,596, forward strand.
AGAAGCATTTCATTCTAAAATGATATTCCCCACCAACCCATATTATTCTACGATATTTTTATATATGGTGAATTGATTTTTTGGGTCAGTTTATAGGATAATTTTGTTTTCAGCACATTCTTTTGTTTTTTATTATGATTGAAAATTGGTGGAGGCCAAACCAGCGAGGAATAATTATTCTCAGGTAGTAATAGATTTAATAAAGGAATAAATATTCTGTGGGATAGGAATAACAAAGTTTATCATCATTGACCAAGGATAAAACTTTTGAAACTAAAATTTGGAATCCATCCTCTGGAAAAATGGGCTGAGACACAAAATATCAACACCATATCACACAAAAAGGTAATTTATATGTTTTCAATCAAGTGGTGAAGAAAATATAGGGAAAATTCCATCTATATTGGAAGTATTGGATAAATTTCTTTCATTATGTGCTATAAAATTATAGTAATGGACTCAAAACCCAATTAGTATGTCCTGCTATTGTAATTTTTTGGGAAAGAGTGTTATCTTCTCGTAAAGGTTAAAAAAAATATGAAAGTTTAGATGTAAATAAAAAACAAGTATTTATCCCAAGAATGAGATCAATATAAGATTTGAATTAAAGAACATGGTAAGATTTGATTGTCATAATATGAGAGAGAATGGATTTTTACAGAATAATTAAAATTCACATAAGACAGAATGATCTAAAAAGGGATTTTCAACTATCATACAAATTTATTCTGTATTGTTCATGTTTGAATCTGATTCACGCTAATATAATATTTGAATTGTTGGGTTCTTATGTTATATCCTATTATTTTTTCTTATGGGTTAGTGTAGGTATAACCAGAGGCAACAAAAATGAGATTTATAGTTAATGGGAATTAGATAAATTAGTCATCTAAGGGATTACCCACCCATGAAATTGATTTCTTTACACTGCATGATCCATTCATCACATGTGAACATCAAGATATACCAAAAACATTATATTTTATGCCATTTTTCCTAATTTTAATTATACTTTTCATGATCACATTATAATTTCATAGAGTAACATTTATGACAATTTTAGTTATTAAGTGTGGTGGAGAAGTTGAAATTTTTGGTAGACTATTAAGGTTTTATTCGTTTTAAAATTATTATTATTAGATAAAAAAACTCATGTCATGTTTTCATTAATTTCATAGAACTCATTGAGGATATATGTTTTATTTTTCCAACCTCATGTGAACCAGGATATTCATAGTAATTTTATCATCATTTTGTGGTCAATTTTAGTAAAAATCTATGTTTTTAAATGATATGTTTTATATTTTTTGTAGCCTTTGAGATTTTAAAAACAGTTATTGTGTTACTTTTTAAGGGAAATTTTTTCTTTTAATCTCTTCCAAAACATTATTAAAAATAAAGAGTTGGGAGTTTCCACTTCCCAACAACTAGTACAGTTAAGATATATTTTTTATCTTATATAATAATATTTACTTATGTTAGTTTATCTCATATTATCTTTCATTACTATAATGGATTTACCTATGTGTATGTACATGATATCCTCTTATTATACTCCCACAAATAATAAAAAAAATCATAAAAAAATTTAAGTGGGGAGTGATGAAATGCGGAAAATGTGCGGATTTCTATGTCAACATCTCAATTTTTGAATTTTGGTAATGATTAAATGCATCAGTTTTGTAATTTTATTGAAAATTATGGTGAATATGTTTAGTTAAATATAATTATTTAATTAGAATGATTTTCAATGAACTCAATTTACAAGATAATGTGTGGTAGGATAAGCATAAAATGATTATCACAAGAGATTATGGGGAATTGGTTACATAGATGAGTCATACTACATTTACACCTGATTAGTGACATTGATCTCAGTCTATTTTTTATGAAATTTATGAGACATTTACATCCTTATTTTTTTATATTTGATTTTTTTTATTCTTTCTATGATCATATTACCATCATGGACAGAGAAATTTGAAAATGCATCATTTTATGGATTACGTGACTCATAAAATATTTTTTAATGATTTTTTATTTGAATTTTTTTTTGTTCTTCAATAAGTATTCCAAATTTTCCATTCAGACCATTCAAGACCGATTACACAATTGGTGGGCCAAAAAAACACATTAATGGAGATCTTGGAAGGATTCAACATCTTCGACCATGCTTCACTATTTGGGGCATAATAATTTTTAAGGAATGTAACGGGACTTATATTTCAATATTTCAGATGATTTTATTCCATTTAATTTTTTAAAATTAGATTAATTGTATGTTCTTAGGGGGAACTCATATGAAATGGGGGCTCAAGTGGATTAAATTTCAGAAGAGTAATTCTACTTGTTCTAATATATACATTTTAATCCCTAACCCTCTCACACTCTATTTAAATAATATTTTAACTCTTTCAGAGTGTTGATTAAGGATTATTGAAGGAATTTAATAATGGTATTTTCCAAGAAGCACCATTAATATCTTTTAATAAGTAAGGCGGTGTGCAATAATTTCTTCTAAGAAGGCTCTCCTCTCCCACTTTTAGGTCATGTTTCTTTTATTTTATTCTAGGAACATATATTTTTATTCAATAATTTCTATGTATATTATATTTTACTATTTTTATTTCAGTTTTTAGTGATATAATATAATAATATAAGTGAGATTGGGAGTTTCCCTTTCCGTCCTTTTTTTTATTCAACTTGTCTTCACAATGATAACACATCCCATGGAAGAGTATATTTCAATAGTATTGGACCTAATGAATTATCCATTTATTTATTTATTTATATTTGAATCCATTAAAAAATTAATTTAAAAATATGGATCAATTATTTAATTTTTAATTTCATAGGAACTCAATATATTTTCATTTTGTCAATTTGGAGGGACTTGTGGGAATTGTGAGTGAGAAACTTTAATCGTAAAATCTAATAATTTTTTATAGAATTACATGGTTAGAGTATAATCCCAAAAAAAATAACTTTCTCTTATATAGTGGATATAATAAACTAATTTTAAATTATTCTATTGTTGGATTTTGGATCGCAATCAAATTAAGATCGTATAATTGGATATCCTGACATTTACCTAGGGTTGGTTTCTTCCAATCCATATAAAAGTGTTAATTTACTTATTGTAATGGGATTGAAAAGATTAGGGGATTGAAATTAAAAGTTTTTTAACAACATTGGGTAATTATGAATGAATGGTGAATAAAAATGTTATATCGATTATATTTTCTCTTATTTTTTTAAAAGAAATTATATCCATGACTGTTTTTTTGTTCTAAAATTTCTCAATGAACCCCCCACCCACACAGTTTTTATTTATTTTAACTTATTTATTTTATTATTTTTCTAGCATATTATGTGTTTTTTAATTTAAATACTACTTAATAGAACTAAATAGGTCAGATATTGTGTAACACTTAGTAAAATCAAAAAAAATTGAGAGTGTGTGTGAAAATGCATAACAATACCATGTATCATTAATACAAATATCCTTAGGAAAAATATATAATATTATACATTAAGATATATAATGAAAATAAAAAATTTACATAGAATTTAATTCCATAACATCATCAATGGAATCAAGATAACTATAAACTCCACAATAATGGTAGTGTAGTTATTTCTAAGAGGGTCTATTAGTCTACACAGATAATCAAACACCACATGATTAAATACCATGATAAATAATAATATTTCTTGTTAATCCTTATAAAAAATCACATATATAACACCCCAAATCTCAATACACCAAAAATGAAAAAAGATCGTTCCCACTATTAGATTACCAATTATTATCTCAAATTATTTACACCAAAAAATACATTGCCCATACTTTTCAATGTTGATAAATAAATAAAAAATTTTGAGAAATTATTTATAAATCTCCCATAATATCCCTCAGAACTATGGAAACAGTGCCCCTAAAAAAATTTAAAGATATTTCTATGTAAATGTTTCATTAACATAAGTTTGTTCTATAACCACATAAATATATATGATAACCGGAAAAAAATAAACAAATCTCTTGGTATGATTTAATAGATCAAAACATTATCAACTTACAATATGAAATCAATTATAATGATTGGTCAATCATAAAAAACCAACATGTAAAATAATGGAAATATAATAATAGGAATACCTAAAATGAAGCATGATTTATATTAATCATTATTGAAAGAGAGTTTTCTTGATTGTAATCACCTAGAAATATTTGTTGGGCTCTTTATCCATAGGGATTAAATTGGTCAATTGAATCCCCATTCATATAAAGATGGACCCATAACTTTTTATGGTGTGGTAGCACCCTTTTCATGATGGAGTTCAGAATTCGTTGACAATTCTTAGAAGTGGTAATGTGTTTCCCATAACACATTCCCATTGTATTTTATATCATTTGAACATTTCAAATGAAATTTACTTCTATAAATGATTCACCCCATTAATCCATTATTAATCATAAATCATATAGATGAAATGGTTGTTTCCATGCACTTATATTCCATATCATAAGCTCATCACACATGGTAATAGAGATTTATAGTGGATTACAAATTATTTTTATGGTACATACATATCATAATATGTGATATGTATTAAAATAATATCATATGATATAATATATTGGATTAAATACAATATAATATCACAATTATTATTCATCTCCAATAATCTCCCACCATCAAAAATTTCATAAGGTCTTAATTAAAATATTTAAAATATTTATGAATCTATCCAAATAAATTTGGTTGTAGAATAGAAAACTCTATTAAATTTTTATGAAATATAGTAAAAACTATACTTTCATTGAAAAATTCCACTACCCGACATGTCTTCAATGAACACATGTCATGTATACCAACCCATATGGGGATTCAAGGGATTCAAGGAAGATATGGTTCAAAGGTCATGTGGTTATTCCCATATTCTCGGTGACCCTATGAGGGTGGATAAGACATGTGGTAGTTGTACATGTCTATGATTTCATACAGGATCACACAATGTGTACCATGGGAGTACATGGGTATGGTCTAATACAAGGGCATGACTAGGTACACAATAATAGTCTAGTAAACATGGGAATAACAAGAATCTCATGGTTAGGTATTATGTGGCTAGAAAACATTGTGTAACCCCCAAAAATGTCATGTATTATGACATGGAATGTTAGTTCTGTCCATAGGAGAACCCAATTTGGCAGAAGAGTGAGACCACATGTTATGTGGACCCTTACATGATGTGTACCCCCTGAAAAATACCCACCATGCATATATCTTTCATTTATTCTCGGATTTGGGATCATGAGTAGCCTATCCTAAGTAGTTTTCTATTTAGAATGTGATGTTACCCTTTATAGTGTCTTTTGAGATATGATGTTGAATTTTTCAAGCATGATTATTATTTATAAGATTCTTGATGATGGGCATGGTTTGGAGGGATCATTAAAGAGAGTTCAAGGTTGGAAACCCCCATTGGAATTATGTAATGAGTACCCCATATTAATTGCACAATTTTGACTATAACACCCATGAAGGACTAGTTCATCGTTCCTATTCTAAATGAGTTTCACTCCACAATGGACTACGACATGCTTCCTCTACCTACTTGGTGGCTCCCCCTAGCGCACTATGACATTAATCCCCTACCTATCGAGTGGAATCCCCCATGATGGACTAGGTAATAGGTCATATACCTACTAAGTGTCACCCCTGTGGGCTAGGGTGGGTGTCTTCCACCTATTGAGTGTCACTATATGGCCCCAGCCATAAACATTACAAACTCTTGAATTATGTTAATAATTCACATTGAGGATATTTTTAGTTTTAGGGATTTATAGGATTATTTAATAACATATACATAACAACTTGAATATAACAAGTAGACACTTCTACTCACTATCCATTTCTTTCATAAAAAACTCTTAAAAAAGAAACACATCTTGTTGCTGGTTTTAGACCGAATGTCTTTTCCTTGATCTCATCCTTGACCCAATCCATCTTTAAATACTTTGAAAAACATTTTAAAACAGGTGATGAGCATAATAATCTCATAAAGGGATACATATAGAAGTAAAATTGTTAGTTTTTCAAAACAACATATAAAATATTAATACTATATCATAATGTAATACTTTTGACCTTAAAGAAGTAGGAAAAACACTTTACCGAATATAAGATGATTTCTTACCATTTTTGTAACCAAAATATTACTATAAATCACATAGAAAACAACTTATATCATATAAAGGTAACTTGGGACATAAACATACTTAAATGTAATAACCATACGGTTGAATTCCACACATATCACTTAATGAAATAGCGATACAGCTAACTTCCATACCTAATGCATTAAAGGTTATAACATAACAACCCGTCCTTGGTTTATCATGGAACCACCCGTCATTTGGCTTATCATGTAACCACTCGTCACTGGTTTATCACATAACTAGACATCAAATGTCCAAGTACCATTAAATAATCATAACACATTAAATATTGAAAATATCAACATTTCAGTAATACCATTTAATTTGAAATCAAAAGATGTCATTTTAAGATAGTAAAATAATCAATCCATTTGAAAAACTATTTATAATACTAAAACTCCCAAAAATGGAACAAGGTATTTGTTTTCCTTTTAAAAACATTAAGGCTTATATAGGAAGCCAAATAACGATTATAGAGGCGGAGAGGTCATTGTCTCCACATACCTTAAAAACATTCCATTTTTCATTTAGTAAAATGATTAATAGAATAAAGACTCACTTTAAATGAATGGAAAAGTCAAAGGTTTTTATCATACACCATATAAAATAAAAAGGTGTATATTGAAAAAATATGCCTCAATAAAAGGAGATTGAGACGAAGTCCCTTACCTCGTGTCCGACTTTACGCGTTCATTATTTAATTTCCAGAATAATAAATTGAAGATAATTTATTCTTGCTTCATAACCTTTTTCAAGTTTATTATTCCTTTTATATAACTTATTACCATGTTATAAGAATTAAATAATTATTTATGTTAATGTCTGTCATTTTGTCGATATTTGGTACGTGAATCGAAAATTATCTTGTTATAATTAAAATTTGTCAATGTGTTCAAAATTCTATAATCTACATAATATTATTCATATATTTATCATATATATAAAGTATATATGTATTTAAAATATTCCATAACATTTGGAGATAGTAAATTAAATGCACCATTCATGGAGATGGTAAGTCGTATGTATGGATTAACGCTACTTTCATTTTTATTTAATATTTAAATTAATGAAAACAAAATGATACATAGGTATATTATAATTCTAGTATAATATAATATGATATATATGTTACCTGATTTTATTAAAACTATCCTTTATGTGTTTCATGTATTGATTGAATGAGTCACATCACTTTGAGGGGGCCGTAGTCCACACTTCCTCAACTGAAATTATCGTGTTTACACATCATGAAAATCATAAAGGTATGTTGTAAATAAGAATTAAATAATCATAAAGTCAATATAAAAGTAATATATATCATACATAAATTCATTTACATCATAATGGCCACCAAGAGAGGTTATAGGAGATAATTGAGCAACCATTATTTCCTGTTGTAGTAGTTTTCCATCCAAAAAAACATTATGTTATAAAACCATTAGATGGAGGTGTGTATATGTTTCATTACAATAATTATCATAAAAACATTCTAGTATATTGGAGATGTCAGTTATTTATAAAATAATGGAATAAATATTGTTTAGGGGGTCGGAGAATGATAATAAATGAAAAAATATTCAGAGAATACATTGCCTCAAATAGGATTACATCTTATTGATTTGAGCTAAAAGGATTTCTTGAATTGCCTTCTACCTAAGTTAAGGCTTCTAGGAGGAAGATATGGATGTTGGGAGATTATTGAAGTAGAGGATGGTTGAGATAAGGGGATTGAGAGGTTTGAGTAAGAGGATATATGTGGTGGACCTTTATAATAATAAGGAGGGGTACTTTATGAATATCTCGAAACATTATTTTATTATAAATTGAATTTTGATTTTAAAAAGGCCCAAAATTCATTTAATTATAATATAAGATGATTATTGTTACAAATCCATTAAAACAATAGTTCTTAGACATGTTTTGGTTTCAAATTTGACCTTATCATTTAGCTTTAACCCTTAGTTAATTTATTTTTCTTTTAGCATGTCTTTGTATATATTCATACTGTGCAGTTAATATATTAACTATAAAATGACAATAGAACCTAAATTGGTTCATTAATGACCTATTAAAGCTTATCTAAGTCATTTTCCTGAATCTTAGATTCTAAGGACTATTATATCATTTAATAAAATACTATTTGTTTTAAAAACTCATTTATGTCAATTTATATACTATTCTTATCATGAATTTTAAAAAATCCATAAAAACTATATTCCTTCGAAAAACCTTCATTAATTCAAAGATAACAAGTCATAGTTATCCATAAAATTCGTTTATGGAATTAAATGTTTCAAAATAAAATAATTTTAATTATTATATCCTCATTTATTTAAAACATTCATTAATAAGGTAATCACTACATCATCATTATGTTATAATTAAAAAAATTATTCAATGTCTGAAAATTATAAATAAAACAAAATCATGTAGGAAATATTTTTAAATTTATAATAACCTTTTATAGTTGAAAAGGTTACTTATATAACTCCGTATAAAAAATATTTTACTAAATGATACGTGTTTAGGTTATATTTCCCTTAACATTTAATTAAAAGTAATTAAATGTCATTTTCTTACACAAGTTGCTTCATGGGGTCCTAAAATTGACCCATGAAAACCAATGGTCAGAAATATCTCATCCAATAGGGTTAGGCCACGTGTTAGGGTAATATAAAATAATTATAATTTTATTTTCTACCTTTATTTATCGAACTTACCCTTTAACCATGGTAAATAAAAAATATACTGAAATTACTATTCATAATGTCTAAAAATACAATTTACCTATTTACATAATTTCGAACTCATGATTCCAAATATGGAATCCATTTTTTCAAATTCAAAACATAGGAGTTTTAAATATTAATTTAAAATTAACTCACTTTGTAAAAACCAAAAAACGTGTTTTTATGAAATGAAAACAAACAGACGATATATATGCGTTTATATCCAATTGCAAAGTAAAATTACTTAAAAAGACAAATATTTTATTAAATGATGAAAATATAATCCAATTAAACTTAAAAACCAATTAATACTAAAATCTAACTATATAAATAAATTATATCCAAGGGCAATTTTGAGTAAAAATGCAATTTGTCCTTATTCATTAAAAATGAGCTTCAGAAAAAAAAAATTACAAAAATCAATACAAAGAGAATTTTGATGTTATGATTTTAAAGAAGACTTTTATTTTGTGAAATAAAACATATAAAAGATTCAAAAACTATATTTAAAAAGGTTTCTCCATCAAAAGGTGGTAAAATGGAATTTTTAGAAAAATACTTCTTTATCCGAAAAAATGAATTTATTCTTATATCATATCTTGAAAACATATAAGATGGATTTAAAACCTTACATTGAATATATATCATATATTTTAAATTAAATAAAAATCCATAAAGAGTGATAGGAATATAAAATTATTCTCTAATAGGTTTTCATAAAAACACATCCATTATATTCAATGGTTTTTTATTTCCATTTCTAATAAATTTGGTAATCAATGAATCATCATTTACAAATTTGTAGACCATATTACAAAATTTAGATGATATTATTCATTCCCCCTATTCAAACATCTCTGTTTTAACTACCATTTAAAATAATATTATTATTATTGTATTTTTTCAGTACAACTCAATGTTGTGTGCAATATAAGTTTTCAGAGAAGCCTATTATTGTGCATCAAGTACGATATCGGAAAAAGAATCCCCTATGACTTAATAATTAATATATTATTCATAAGTATTAATATAAATTAAAAATTATTGTTCTATAAATACCTGGGTCGTTACATCCTTCCCCCATTTGTATGTTTTTTCCTCGCAATTTTAAAATTGGGCTCAGAAAATTCATTGAAATTCCCACATCAGAAAAAAGATTTAATAAAACTATCACATTAAAAGAAATAACGAGAAGTATACAGGTCATCTGAGATAACACATACTAGGATTCCATGAAAACATTGTTATGGATGAGAAAATTAACCATCAAGATCTAATTGAGAGTGATATAATAAATGATCAGGAAACATTTAACCACTAGAATACCACAAACATGTGAGAGGTTAAACAGTCGTTGATTCGCCAACAGGAAAAGTAAACGGGCAATGTTTTTTCGTTTTATGTTCCCTTTCATAAAGTTGGAGAATTTGTTTTATGAGATTGACTAAGAACATAATGAAATATACATACTTTTCAAGTAGAGTTTCATTTTTCAATAAATTTCTACCAAAAACTAATCTTTTCTCTAAACAATGAGTATTCAAGATAACTTGGTCCCACCTGAAGCGCTAGAATAAACATACAGATAATAAAATGATCCACAAATGATGAACCATATATTCCCCATCTCTTTATACGTTAACTAAAACCAAAATTGTTAGTAAAATATAAGATAATCCACAAAAGGATAATCTTTTATAAAAAGAAATAATACTCTTAATCTCAAAAATTGAACAAACATTACCCAATGTTCAGCAATGACCATTCAATACACTATTTCCCTTAAAATTATTCAAAACAATCCAAAATACGTTTGATTCCAAAAATTCATAAGGGTTTGATCACATATCCTTCCACAAAAAGCGTAACATTTATCTCCAAATAACATCGACTACTCTTAAAGTCTCAAATAGAAAAGTAATTTACCTAATCACATATTCTCTATGATAGTTTAATCATTTCCATAAATAATCCAAATTTCTATATGTCCACAATAAAAAAAAGATTCTTACAAAATAATATTCCACCATTACCCCTCAATTGAAATCAAAAATTATTCTATATTCCTTGGGCATATAGTGTTCAAAAAAGAGAAAAAGTATTCCAAAATAACATTTATCACTTAATCACCATCTCATTTTCCTATTCTAAGGATATCTATTTGATATAAATTAATATCCCAAATCAACATATTCTTGATCAATAAAATCATTAACTAAAAATAATAAGTCATACTAACCAGGGAATTCACGTAGGCCACTGGTAGCCGAAGCACACTTTTCACCCTTCAGTTGTGGGTTCGATTCCTACGGCCTTGCCGGATGTGACTGGTTCTCACACATCCTACTGGTATTCCTTTTTCTAAAACCATATCATTATTATAACATTCAAAAAAATATTATAATTTCCTCAAAAAATAACTATAACCTATTTTATCCTCAATGATTATCTAATATTGTTCATTTTGCATCCCAAAATGTAATAACCATTTATCACCTCAAAAAAAAGATCATATCAACCCCTAAGGTTATCCATTATTTCTATACAAGAAATGATAATTCTTTCTTGAATACCATTTTAACATATCAAAATTCAGTGTTACACATACTAGAAAAAAGTCTTCAAAAGTAATCTCGTCATCAAAAAAGCCTTAAAAATTTTATGTATTTAATCATCCTAAAAGCTACCCTAACTTTTGAATCCATTATAGGTAGACTTCTTACTCAATAAACGTTCTTAATGATCCATTAACCATTATTTTTCCTACTTATTTTGTAATACTTCTTTCCTACAAACAAAATAATGAATCCTGCCCTATGATTCAATAATTTGAAAACATCGTCTAAGAAATAATCCATACCTTTCATTGGTAATTGTCAGTTTCCTCATCCTCAATTAGAATGACATTTTGTATTGGTAAGAATATATTTTTATGGTCCTTGTGATCCCATTCCATAACCTTCTTCGTAGGACATCTATTTCTATAATGGTTGTGTACACAACATTTAAAACATTCAATTGATCCATCTGAAACAACTTATTTCCCTTTTCTAGAGTCAACTAGAAGATTCCTTTTTCCATAGTAGGTTCTTGATTTATGAACTTCATTACTTCATATATAGAATCTTCCCCTCCCTTTGAAGCATTTTCGTAGGTGTTTATTTCCACATCCTTGACACATAGGTTTTTTAATATAATTACCTTTATGATTATTACCTGAAATTCCATAGAGATTTGTTTCTTGCATATATGATGCCGCATAAAAATCACCAAGGTTCAGGTGGTCAATCATGAATCAATACAATTGGCTGATAATGACCACAAGAGTTCTCATTTTAGCTATCATTTCATTCAGTTGCTTACTCAGAAAACTGTCACAATTTTTTTCAGATCCATTGTTATAGTGGGTCCTTCTAAATCCATCAATTTACAAAACCCAAAAAGTTCAGTGAAATTATATCAGTAAAATCCCCATATAATATATTATGATGAGGGTTAATACTAAGATATATTTATTCATGTTATCTTAAACACATTCAATTTATCTAAAATAACTATGAATCTTTCTAATATGCAAACCATTACGGTTATTTCACTGATTCGTAAATACCACCCTAACCTCTAAAGTTATGTCAACCGACCTCTGATACCAACAGTAAGGCCCCATCCTTAAAAATTACATAATCTTGAATTATGTTAATAGTTCACATTGAGGATCTTTTTTAGGTTTAAATCATTAGAGAATTAGTTCATAACTTATACATAACTACTCGAATATAACATGTACACACTTTTACTCGCTATCCATTTTTTTATAAAAAAAAACTCTTAAGAAAGAAACCATGTCTAGTTCCATGTTTTAGAATGCACAACTTTTCCTTGATATCATCATTGACCCTATTCATCTATATGTCCTGTGAAAAAACATTTCAAAACTTGAGATGAGCATAAAAATCTCAGTAAGGGATACATAAAGAAGGAAAATTGTTAGTTTTTCAAAACTACATTTAAACCATGAATACTTTATCATACAATAATACTTTTGACTTTAAAGAAGTAGAAAAATATTTTACTGAATATAAGCACATTTCTTATCATTTTTGTAACCAAAATATAACTATAAAGCCCATAGAAAACAACTTATAGAATAAAAAGGTTTCTTCGGTCATAAACATTCTTAAAATAAATAACCATGTGGTCGACATCCACACATATCACTAAATGGAATAGCCATATGGTCGAATAACGATTACAGCGGCGGAGAGGTCATTGTGACATAATACATTAAAAAATTATGTTTTTCATTTAGTAAAATTCTTTGTAGAAAAATTATCCCCATTGAATGAAGGTAAAATTCAATGGTTTTATAATACCCTATATAAAATATGTTGGAGTATATTATCAAAATAATCTACAATGAAAGGAGATTGAGATGAAATCCCTTACCTCGTGTCTGACTTGACTCGTTTATTCTTTAATTTTCTGAATAATAAACTTAAGTTAATTTCTAATTTCTTCATATCATTTTTCAAATTTATTATTCCTTTTATATCACTTATTATCACGTTATAAAACATATAGAATTACTTATGTTAATATCCGTTATTTTGTCGATATTGGGTGCTTGAGTGGAAAATGACGTTGTTATAATTAAAATTTGTCCATGTGGTCAAAATTCCATTATCTCCAAAATATTATTCATATATATATATAAATATATATCATATATATCAAGTATATACATATTTATAATATTCCATAACATTTTGCTATCAAAATGAAATGCACCATTCATGTAGATGGTAAGTCATACGTATGCATTAACGTTACTTTAATTTCTATTTCATATTTAATAGAATTAAAAAATAATGATACATATGTATATTATAATTATAGTATAATATAATATGATATATATGTTACATAAGGTCATTAACACCATCCTTTATACATTCCCAGTATGGCATGAATGAGTTATATGAATTTGAGGGGGTGGCAGTCAGTACATCCTCAAATGAAATTATCATGTTCACATATTAGGAACAACATAAAAGTATATTGTAAATAAAAATTACAGAAGAATAAATACAATATAAACCTAATATATATCATATATAAATAAAGTTCCATAATAATGGCCACCATGAGTGGAGGTAGGATATAATTGAACAATCTTCGTTTCTTGAGGCACTAGTTCACCATACACAGAAAAAGTATGTTCTAAATCCATTTGATAGAGGCGTGTTAGTGTAATTCGAATAATTATCATATAAACATACTGTTATATTAATGATACTATTTTCTTATAAAGTAATGGAAAATAGAGAGTTTAGGGGGTTGGAGAAGAAAAAATAAATGAAAAAAGCTTGAGAGAAGACATTACCTCAAATCTGGTAACTCCTTTTGACTTAAGCTAAAAGGATTTCATGAATTTCCTTCTGCATAAGGTAAGGATTATAAAAGTAATAGAGGTATGTTGGGAGGTTATTATATTAGAGGTTGGTTGAGCCAATGGGATTCAGAGGTGTGAGTACGGAGTTAGAGGTGGTGGCCTTTTATAAGAGGGGGGAGGGGCACTTTAGGAATGTCTTGAAAGATTATTTTACTATAAACAAAATTCCGATTTTAAAAAGGTCCAAAAGACAATTAATTCAAATATAATAATATAATTGTTCTTAATCCACTCAACCAATTGTTTTTAGACTTGTTTTGGTTCCAAATTCAACCATATCATTTAGATTTAACCCTTAGTTAACTTATTTGACTTTTACCAGTTCTTCTTGTATATTAACACTATGTAGTTATTATAGTTACTATATAATTAAAATGGAACCTAAATCTGTTTATTAATGGAATTATTAACCGTAAATAATTTATTTTGCAGAATCATTGATTTTTAGGACTATTATGTCATTTAATAAAATAGTATTTTTTTAAACTCATTTTTGTCAATTTTAATACTATTCATATGATGATTTTTAAAAAAATAGATAACAACTAGATTCATTCAAAAAACCTTCATTAATTAAAATATAACAAGTCATAATTATCCCTAAACAACTTGGATGGCATAAAAAGTTTCAAAAAAAATATTTCAATTTTTTATAATCTCATTTATTTAAAACAACCATTAATAAGGTAATGACTACATCATCATTATGTCATAAATAAATTTAGTTATATGATCTCTAAAAATTATATATAAAATACTATGATGTAGGAAATATTTTTTTATTTCTAATTAATATTTATAGTCTAATAGATAACTTATATAACCGCATATAAAAATTTCTTTACTAAAAGATACATGTTTAGGTTATATTTTCCTTAACTTTAAATTAAAAGTAATTAAATTTCAGTTACACGCACAAGTTTCTATATTGGGTCCTAAAATTGACCGAAAGTATTTCCATGGTCGAAAATATCTATTAAAATAGGGTTAGTACATGTGTTAGGATAATTTAATATTATTATAATATTATTGTTTACCCTTATTTACCAGCTTTTCCCATTAATCATAGTAAATAAAAAATTTACTGAAGTTACTATTAAAAATGCCTAAAAACAAGAATCAACTATTTAAACAATATAAATTATAATTATAAATATGGAATCCATTTTGCCATATTCAAAACATAGAAGTTGCATAAATTAATTTAAAATTAATTCTCATTGTCAAAACCAAAAAAGTACATTTTTAAAAGTAAAAACTACCAAAAGAATGACATGTATTTATGTCCAATTTTAAAATTAAATTACATCAAATGACCAACATTGGATTAAATGATAAAAAAATATAATCAAATAAACTTTAAAACCAATTAAAATTAAAATCTAAGTATATAAATAAATTAGATTAAAAGGTAGTTTTGAATTAAAATACAGTATTTTTCACTATTCATTAAAAATGAAATTTAGCAGAAAATTACCAAAATTTCATCAAAAGTAAATTTTGATGTTTTTATTATAAATAATTAGATAATTTTATCAAATAAAACAAATAAAGGTTTCAAAACTAGATTTAAAAATGGTTCTCCATCAAAAGGCTGTAAAACTACATTTTTAAAAATATACTTTTTTTATCTGAAAAAAATGAATTTATTGTTTTATAATATCTTGAAAACATATAAGATGAATTTAAAAATTGAAATCTAATATATATAATATATTTCCAATTAAATAAAAATACATAATGAGGTTTATGAAAACAAAATTACTCTCTAAAATGTTTTCATAAAAACGAATCCATTATATTCAATTTGTTTTTATTTCCATTTATCATTAATTTGGTAATCAATGAATCATAATTTAAACATCTGTAGACCATATTTAAAAATATAATTGATACTATTCATTACCACCACTCCAACATCTAGGAATTAAATACCATTTAAAATAAAAATATTATAATTGTATTATTTATCAGTATAACTCAATGTTGTGTGCAATGTAAGATTTCGGAGAAGGCTGTTGTTGAGTTTTGAGTACGCTATCAGAAAAATCATCCCCTTTCACATAATAATTAAAATCTTATTCATAAGTATTAATATAGATAAAACCTTATTATTTTATAAATACCTTGGTCATTATAGTCACCCCTTGACAAACAAGGGAATAGTTCCTCTAAATAATGATTGTAACCCACTTGATGGACTAGGGTGTGGGTCCTCTTCCTACTAAGTGTTATGTCCCTATGGAATCAGGGTGTAGTTCCTCTATCTTCTGGGTACCTCCCCCTAATGCACTGGGGTAGAGGTCCTCTATTGGAGATTGAGCCACCTCAGTTGTGCAGAATAGTGGCGAGGTATGGGCCCTTTACATGGATACATTGATGAATACACGATTTCTTGGGATTAAATGATAGAACCCTTTGGTGTTGTTAGAGGAATCGTCAACCAAATATAGGTTATGAGATAGTGACCCCCTATATCAACTTTCTGGGTTTTAAATATGATAATATAGAAATGTGTTGTTGGGTTTTGATTCTCACATCATTTGGGTTGAGGTTACTAATTACATCATATTATCTCTTACCGATCATTGGTTATTAGGAATCTAAAATGGTATTTATATACTCACCCCTTCATTCTATATTCCTAAACTTTTTCTCTCTTATGAATATGATGGAAAAATCGGTGGTGATTATGGTAATGCCTAGGGTTACATGGGTGTAAAGACCACATATGATGGTCGGGCTTAGAGATCAGGATATGGGATCTCTTACATTTCCAATATTCTATTTTTTGTATGGCTAGGACTTATTTTATAGTTAAGCTTGTTTTTTTTTCATTTTCACTTTGGTATTATTCTTTTGTTCTCTGATGTATTCTCTATTGGTCATTGCATGCGTGGTTTCAATCTAGATGTATCAACCCTTTTATTATTCCTCTTTTCTATTTGATGTAGTATGCTGGGTGAGTTCATACATGTATAGAAAGAAAATTCATCACATTTATCTCTTTACTTGTTGGTTATTATCTCCAACCCTGGACCTATTAGATGTGGGATTGGGGTTGTGGTCTCACAGTCATCTGTCGGCTATGCAGGCCATGGAGGTTCATGTCCTTACAGAGTGGTATTAGAGGTGTTTCACCTTCCATTCTTTGTAGAGATAAATCCATGGTGAGTTATGGTTGGGAAACTATGGAAATTGTGTCATTGTTTCTCAGGATTATATTTTATACCAAGGGACCAATTTTTTTATGGAAAACAATATATCCATTCACTAAGAGTCTGACTACATGTTTGTTGACTTGGCATACTGAAACATTGGTTCAAGGGAAAAATGTTTCATGAATCATATAGGATTGAGTCCTTTGAATAGACATAAAAATTAATATCCCCATGTTTTTTTATCATCTTATGATGGTACATGTTGATTAATTTTAGGATTCCTCTTCAAAGACAACTATCCCAGTTAATGATTCAATAATCTGATGAAGATATGATGAGTGATGAGGCCTCTATTCATGGGTAACATCATGAGATATTTCCTACAACTGAAAAAGAATTATCACCCCTTCTATAGAGAATAAAATCATACCGATAGGTAATTATAAGAATTTGAACAAGCTTAGTGAACTCCATGAGTTCCAACACCGTAGGACACTATGGTTCTGGATTTAGCTAAAAACCCTAGAAGAAGAGGATTGAATTGATTTAGTGATCCATGTCTTCAGGATCAGGAGACTCCCAACAGATCTAGTGGTTAAACTCACATCAAGTAATTTCCATAGAGTAGTAGGCTTCTGGTGGAGTTTATTCAAATAGAATTATGATGATTCATTACTCTCATGGTCTAAATTTTAGCAGTTTAATCCTACGGAGTACCACCCCACCTTCTTGTGCTTAGTTTGGATTTATTAACTAATAGAACTGCATAAGGGTAGTATATCAGTTACCAGATATTCTAGGAGGTTCATCGACCTTATGTTTTACTCCCTTAATAAGGTTTGGGATACTTACACTAGGGTGCAGAACTTTTATTAGGGTCTCCACATAGAAATCCAATTTAGTTTAGTTCCTATGTTCATTTTCACATATAATGGGGTGTGAAAGTTGGTGTTGTCAAGGGAGATCTACTGATCTGAAAGATTCCATGTGACTAGTTATTATAATTACCATCATGGGGTTGATTCACATGCTACATCTAGAAGGTACTTGTCATTATGACCTCAGTGTAGGTGATCATACCATAGTAGGTATTAGAGATGTGGGAATGTAGCATAAGGTTCGCATAAGGATGGTCACCCTTGATGTGGGTGATGTTATTTAGGTGAATAGGGCGGTCACATGGAACAAGATTCCAAAACTGACATGCCAAGGAGGGAATTAAGGTAGCAGATAGACTACCATGAAAAAGGCATAATTATAATCAAGGATATCCCATGAAAGGATATGGCATCACCTAGTGATTCAGAGCTATAATAGGAACAACAAAAGCTCTATCATGATAAAATTTTGGTGGAGGGAGATGTTATGAGATACATTCACCACCACCACCAGACTTCATGCACCAAGATCATAGATCTGGTAGTTTGGGCTGCAGATAGTTGTAGGCCAGGAAGTCTTTTTACCAACATACTCATAATATGGTCTGAGGTATGGTCTATGTTTATTCTAAAAATTCTATTGTATATATAGAAATATTTTTTATCACTCCTTCATTAATATATCTGTTCTGTGAGAAAAAGATATAATTGTTGGGGGTTTATCATAGAATTATTTTTAAGAGGTTCCAACATGGTATGATTATTCATATCGCATGTCTGTCTATCATGTGAGCTATTGTTTTTTGGAGAGTGTTTCACATGGGACCTCTAGTTCATTAGGATGACACCTTATTACTTCATATTAGTTATGGAATGGTTTTTGGCGATTCGATACTAGATCGAATTTCCACATAGGTCAGTTAGATTCCTTCATATTTATGGGAAGAGATTCTCCTTTATATGTGAGACAAATATCATGGCTAAGAGAGTGGTCCTCATTAGTAGGAGGCTACAACCCATTACCCATCTATTGGAAGTTTCTTCCCTTGGAGCAATGGGATCTTTAGAAATATGGATTCTTTGGGTAGTGGAAAATATTGTGAATATCTTCCTTGATTTTCTACTAAAAATTCCACAATGGAAAGAGATGTACTTATACATTAACATTCACCCCAATAGCATATCAATATATTTTTCAGAATATTAGATGTCCCCTATAATGCTTCATGAGTAGCGGTTACTATTAGAGGACCTTTGTGAGAAGGGGTATATTAGAACCAGTGTGTTCCTACAAGAATATTTAGTTTTGTTCATGAAAAAGGTGGATTGGAGCTTGAGAACTTTTGTGCATTATCCTCACCTGAAATAGGTAATGAAAAACAACATGTACCCATTTATGAGAATTTATGACCTATTTGGTTAGTTGTGAGGTGTGATTTGGTTCTCAGAGATTGATCTTAGGTTCATCTACCACAAGTTGAGTGGTCATGGGGATGATATTAAAATTTTTGAATTCTGATGACACCATAGAAACTATGTGATCATGGTGATGCCTTTCAGTGTGGAAAATTCCCCCACTATTTTTATGTATTTCAAAAATGTTTTCTTCCATCAATCCTTGGATGATTTATTGGTTATCTTCCTTGATATCATATTCATTTACTTGACATCAAAGGAGGAATTTACAGATCATTTGATGATTGACCTAAACCTACACTTATAGTACTACATTCATAGTAAGCACTTATAGATCAAGTTTTGGGTATATGAGTTTCACATTAAATGAAATTCCATATATGAGATAGGATTATCAATGGAACCAGGGAATATTGATGCATTGCTTTCTTGGGATCCACCCATGATCCTTTGGCGGAAGTTTAGTTTTCTTAGATTGATGGTGTACTACATGAGGTTGGGGGTGGAATGTTATAGGATTACATACCCTTTGACCACCCTAACATAAAAAGTGTATATTTTTACCTAGACTGAGTAGCTTCATAGATCCTTGGAGTAGTTGAGGCTACTATTGACTGATGATTCAGTGTTGATACTATATAAGAGGGTTATAAGTATGTAGTGTATTGGGATGCCTCTAGAGCTGATCTAAGATTAATGTTGGTATAGTGTAAATTAGTGATCACATATGGGTCATGTTTGTGGATAACCCATGAGAACAACTACAAAACTCATTACCTAGAGTTTGTAATGGTATTCATTACTCTGAAGTTGTGGGGGAACTATCATCTAGGAGAGCACTTTGTTGTCTAATTAGACCATCAGAGTCTCGGGTATATCTCCATGTAAATAGATCTGAACCTAATATATAGTAATTAGTTGATGTTCTAGAAGAACTATGTCTTTGAGATAATCTATACTCTTTGGAAGGTAAATGTGGTGGAAGATTCCAATATAAAGAATTCATGATCTCATTTTTTGGAGGATAATTTTGAGTAGTTGGATTAACTACAGCTTACCATAGTGAAGTATAGGGGTTTATCTTATCTTGAATTGATGGTGTTGACTCCTCCAATTTGTCATTATATGAGGGAGGCTTAGTTTGGATACATTAAATGTGTGGTTCTTTGTTTCCAAATATCCTTAGAATATTCACAAGATGGATTTTATAATGGTGGGGATCATATCATCCTTTTCTAGGGATGGATGGTGGTTTCGTTCATAATGTACAAGTATGTGATGAGGTAGATTCACACTTCTTGTATATTTATTCATCCTAGCATAGGGATGATGTACAAGGACCTTCAATGGTAGTTTTTTGGGATATCGTGAGATGTATTATATGTGAGTTCTTCACACGGTGTCTCACATGTCAGTGGGTGAAGGCTATCAACCATGTTATAGATGGTCTCAAATAGCCTCTTGATATCCTAGAGTGGAAATGCGATAGAATATTCAAGAACTTAATATAAGAGATTTCATGGATAATGATAGTGCATGATGCTATATAGGTAATTTTTGACTTTCAAATTCATCACACTTCCTTTCTATTTGGGAACATTGTTTATTGGACAGTCAGGGCCTGTTGTTGTGCATGAGATCGTCTAACTAGATGGGTTGTCATCAAATATTGTCTTTGACTCTGATGATTTCATTACAACACAAATGTGGAGAGGCCTACACAATCCATTTGAGACACAATTGTGTATGAGTATCTCATTTCACCACTAGATGGATGGGAAGATTGAGCACACTATCTAGGTGATTAAGGATATGCTAAGAGATTGCGTTTTAGACTTTGAATATAGATGGAAGGATCATATTCAATTAATATATTCTTATTTTAATAAAATATATCACCAAATAATAACCATTAAACCTTCAAATTACTTATAAAGGAGACCATACAGGTCACTGTTTCACTGGACTGATATTGGTGAGGTCTCTATTTTTGGGCTGGAGATGGTACAGGTGACAATAGAGATGTTCCAGGTGATACATCAGTAGATGAGGATAGCCTAGACCGGACAAAAGTGTTATGAAGATTTATATAATTAGAACTTGATGTTCTATTAGACATACCAAGTTTACATAAGAGTATCCCCATAATTAATATTTCATAAGTTACACTGAGGATTCAAGATATCCATGATGTTTATTGGGGAATTCAAGATCATATAGTGGATTTTCAATGTTACTTACCAACTAATGTTACCCCTATAGTTGGAGTTGCTGAATTATTTCTTCCATGTTTCATTACTGGTGGAGATAGATGCATGATCCTATACATGACATTGATTGGAGAGAGCTGAAATAGATGATGGATCCACCTTCATGGAGTACCTAATGGTGATTGAGGATCATTTAGAGAGAATCCAATGAGGATAGGCCATCCCTGTGGTTCATGTGTTGTGGGATTATGAGAGAATTTGAGGGATCTCGTGAGATTGAAAGATTCCAATGTCGGATCTGTATCCCCATAATTTTTTATCTTGTCAATTTTGGGGATCAAAATCCTTAAAGGGGAATAGTGTAGTGATCCTTTTTCCCTTATAATACATTGAAATATAGTATAGAATATTTTCAGTTCTAGCAACTAAGATGACCTGAGACTCTAAGGCTAGGTGAGCCTAATGAATTTTATTATAAAAAAATTAAATTTATTAATATCACGTGAATGTATTTTTTTATAAATAATAGTATATCTCTAAAGAATATACATTGTTTATAAATCCAATACAATGGTTTATTCTAGGATGTGTAGTTTACCCTACGCGTGACCTAAAGTTGGTCGGTGTCAGATGTCTGTTTGAGGTAATAATTTGTGATGTGTTTAATTAAAATAAATAATTGAATTTATTTATTTATTTTAAATTATCTAATTTAAATACTTGAAAAATATACTATTATGAGAAATTTATAGTGTTATACTCCAAACCCTTGGATTATTTTAGAGGAGGTTTATAGTGTTCTTCATTGGAGGATCAGGATTGGATGATGAACAAAAATTTAATCAAGGTTGATCGACATGAAGAGAATATAGTGGATCATCCACATTGATAGTGAACACAATCTTCACCACAGATCAATACAATTTTTTTTAAATCTCATAAATTGTGGTTTTAACAACTTTTATTAAAAAATTGATCATGGATTTTTTTTCTTATTTTGATTTTTAATAACAGTTATTGAAATTTACCTCATGGTTTAGTGATTATATTGATTTAGTTTAATTATTCCCATTTTTAACAAGTTATTACCCTTGGTTATTATTGAATTATTATCATTATAAAATAACTCATATATAATGATATATTCATTTTTTTATGTGCTTTTACCCACTTTGTAATTCACATTCTTCACCATTAGGTTATGGTGTCACAGTTTGACTATACCAGAGCGGGTTCCAGGATGATAGAACCCCCTGATTCATGGAAGTTGAGTGTGGAATGAATGAATTAAAAAATATTGGATGTTTTAGGATGGATTAAAGGTTTTGGGTGATTGTTTTTGGAACATGAAACCAAATCAATGATGGTACTAAGCGGAAGACGATGTCGGGCGGCATGTGGGATTTGTGAAAATGGAAGGATTCTGATTTCCTAACACTAGAGGGATAAAATTGACTACAAGAGGAAAATCACACCAGTTTCTTATGTACAAATGGAATGATTTATGGGTGTGGTATTTGATCCAGAA
This sequence comes from Viscum album, assembly GCA_963277665.1. Classification (NCBI taxonomy): domain Eukaryota; kingdom Viridiplantae; phylum Streptophyta; class Magnoliopsida; order Santalales; family Viscaceae; genus Viscum; species Viscum album. The sequence continues at coordinate 478,628,199 of OY728128.1, forward strand.
AACCACATGAAGAACCATACATTCTATGAAAAAATCAACGACATGGTCTATAATTGAAGAACAGACACACATAATCCCCCACCCAATTATGGAGGCTATAGTTTAGAAGAATATAAGGATCACATGTCATGTAGCTAATACCAAAAAATAATGGGTCCCTCTCCTTGTGGCTGAGTCAGGTGGTAGCTTGGCACAACCTTGATCCAATGTGGGTGTACACTGGCTTTGGATGGTAATTACGAAAAATCAGCTATATAGACAGGTACATGGGCATTTTCTGAAGAGCATGATCATGACCAATAGAAAATAGAAAGTCCTTAGGTGGTTGAGACATTCCATGTAAGCACCTTACATTCCATGTACATTGACATGGCCTCTGATCTATTCTCATTGGAGAACATGTTAAGGTAGCAGCCTCAGTCCCCACACTGTGTGGACCCTATTGACATCATGTACCCCCTTTTGAGAAGTATACACCTTAATTATTTTCTTTTCAATGGATTTTGATTTTGGATCATGAATATCTTATCTAGATCATATTTCATCGTATAACATGATGGAATCCTTAGTGGATAATTTCAATATAAGACATTGAATGATCCGATTTTGACTCTACTTTAGTAAACGCTTGACAATTGTTGTAATCTAGAGGGATTATTAGGAAAGAGATATTGTTCTAACCCTCTATTTCATCAAGGTGTGGTTCTCCCATATTCCTTTAACTGGTTTGAGGGAAAAACCTTAATATACTATGGTTTGGGTGTTCAACAGACATAGTATAATCCTCTATGAGATTAGGATGTGGGCCATATACCTACTTAGTGGCACCCCCCCCCCCCGATGCACTAGGGAATGTGTCTCCTACCAGTATAGGGAAACCCCTTGATTGACTATAGTGTGGGTCCTCTACCTACTGAGTAGTTTCCACCCTATGGACCTGATGTTGGGTCCACTTATTTATGAGTGGAACCCCCTAATGGGATAGGGAATGGGTCTACTAACTTCTGAGTGGCACCCCCCCCCCCAACAGACTTCGGTGTGGGTCCTTTTCCTACTAAGTGGAACCCATTGTGGCCTTAGGGTGTGGGTTCTTGATATACTATGTGGAACTCCCATGAAGTATTGGGAAATGGTTACTCTATTAATGATTTTCCCCCCTCGATTGTGTGGCACAGTGGCGAGGTGTGGGTCCACTACAAGTTTACCTCAATGGATACAATAGATGATGGGAATCAGAGATCATACATGTTGGAGCTATTGGCATACTAACAGAACTAGAATTGGATATGAGATAGATTTCCCCTTTCCCTCTAATCTTCCATTCATTTATGATATTATGTGTGGGTGTGCATGTGTGTGTGTGTGTTGTTGTGTTATATTTCCCTCTATATTTCTGTTGAGTTGACTACATTTATCATGTCTACTATTACTCCCCATTCTGTTTTCAAGGCATACTACTTGGATTGTATATGCTCAAACATTGATGTGATTTATGATCATGTCTTGTGTCTTATACAGGTGAAGAATAGATCTTAGGTAATAATGGTGGAGCATAGGGTTACTCGAGATCATATTCCATGTATGGTGGTAGAGCAATGGGATCAGTATCTGGCCCCTCTCACTATTACTTAATTCTAGTTGTTATTATGTTGGGACTTAGTCTTTAATTGGACATATATTTTACACCTTTGAAAATGGTTTTATTCTATAATACTAGGATCTATTCCCTAGAGGTTATTGTATTCATTATTTTACAATATCTTCTTGTTCCCTTCCAATATTCCTCTACAGTATTGTCCAGAGATGGTTGAGTGCATGAATATAGGTAAACTATGTAAAGGCCTATTATTTTTATTATGAGTTATTAATTATTGTCCCTAACCACTATATTATTTGTGGTGGTATTGCGGTTGTCGGATCCCAACCTTCAACCGGCTAGGAAGGCCATGGTGGGTATGGTCATTACATTGAGTCACCGATGTATTTCATCAAAATTTATTTTCCAAACAACATCTGTACATAGTGGAATGTTGAGATACCATTTCTGTTAAAGAGTATATGATCGAAATAAAATGTGATAAATATGAAAACACTCCCAATAATATACTTTTATACACAAGAATCAACATTATTTTTTATAAAAAAACACTATACAGTATGGGAATTTAAATAGTGGTAATGAATCCTGGTAATCTTGTATGAAGCCAAAGTTCAAAACTGGGAAGGATTGAATTTTAGAAGATACCATAGTAGTACTATAGAAAAGTGGGAGTGTAGATCGAATAGCTTGTATAATAAATTGGTAGAATAGAAATATTAATATTCATCCATATTTTGATTTTGGGCGTTGTATTGGGCCTATAGGTCACTGGGCCATGGGCCATCAAAGTAAGGTCGATTGACTATTCTGGAGCATCATCAATATAATAGAATAGAGTGGTAATATCACTAGATGGAGATAATTTGATGCAAACAAGGATGGACATGGGGGAAACCCCAGGTTTTAAGCCCTCTATGACCCTTTTTGGGGAAAATAAAAACCAAATGCATCATCTGGTGGTGAACAAGGAATTGACTATGATGATATTGTAGTGAGGGGTTATTTTAGTTTAGTCGGATCAATGAATAAAAGGATGAAAATTTATGAAACTTTTGATCTTTTGGATCTATAATCTATCTCTATGGGACATTTAAAGTTTCAATATTAGACAAGTTAAAAATGGGTTTCTTTAATAAATAAAACTCAAATTCCTTCATTCATGAGAACCAATCTCCAAATTCACATCATCAAAAACCAATATTCTGAATCTAAGATTATTTATTCAATCTATAAATGGACCATAGAATCATGTAAACCTTAGTAGAATAATTTGTCACTTCAAAACCTTAAATTTCTATCACATACACATCCTTGAATAAATTTCTATTAATGAAATTAGTTTTAAATATATTTTATATATTTCAAAATCAAATGGTGAGGTTATGGAAAGTAATATCTAATTATAATTTCTCACTAATACTAGTGGAGAGTTATCATCACTATAAAACAATTTTTTTTTAAAACCCTTTGTTCTATTTTTTCTTACTTGTAGACACTCTAACCTAAAATTTATTTTCCTTATGAAAAATATACTTTTACCCTATGGGTCTCACCCCTTTCGGTACATCCTCCTATCTCAAAACATGGTTAGTGTACATTGGGTCCATTTTAGATTCCATTGATTTTATCCATCTCTTGGAATAATAAATATCAGTATCATCTTGATTAGTGGTAGGTTATTCCCCTATTACCATTATATCATCGTCATTTTCAATAAAAAAATGCATACCTCTTGTGATCTTTATGAATCCTATGTAACCATTAAGAGTTTTATGTGACCTGAGTTCATTTTCAGTCCAAATTTTTTTTGGTAACTTAATTAATTTTTTTTTCAGGAACACATCCATTTTAAGGCCTTAAATTTTCCATGATTAACATTCCTCCCACTGATTCCTCATTTAATGTGGTCCCATTTAAATAAACTAACCTATTAGTTTACAAAAACAATTTTATTTTTATGTTTTTTGAAATAATATCCCACTATTTCCTTAGGATAACCAATAAACAATCATTTATCAGAATTATGGATAATACTATAAGATTCGAATCTGACTACAAGATCTTCTGAATCCAAAATCCCTATAAAAGAGAAAATTCTATGTTCTTAATGAAATATCTTAAATATTTTTTTATAACCAATTTAGATGGAATTTAGTTAAGTAGGATTATATTAGTTGTGATATTATATTCGTATAAATAAATATAATGAATAAATTAACTCAGCATTGATTGAACCATGTCCAATAGGGAATTATTACTACTCTGAAACACACTATTACACTATGGTGTTCTAGGAGGAGTTAGTTATAAAACTATTCCACAATCTCTCATCCAGATAGTGAATTTCATGCCCAAATATTCAAATATATGATATAATAAAATAACATTAATTATTTTTTTCTAGTTGATATTGGACATCATTTAAACTCTTTGAAAATTTCAAATATTTCATACCCATGTTCCATGAGAACCATATAACTATACGGAGTGAATTCATTTGTAAAATTTATAAAGTACCTAAAACCACCACTATATTAAGTACTCATTAGTCTACATACATCACTTCTTTTAAGTTTCAATATTCTAGTATCACTTTAAATTTTCCCACTAGAATGTTATTTGGTCTTTTTTCTTCTTAAGAAACACTCAAATTTATTAAACGATTCTTAATTGAAGGAGTTAAACAATACATATTTATGGATACTTTAAATTCATTTCTCATTCTTCTATTCATGGTTAAAATAACCAAGATATATGGGATTAGAATCGACCTTGACCATCTTATTCTAAAATTTATTAATATCACTATCCATCTCTAAAATATTTCAATTTTATACCGTATTATAAATTACATAAAACATTTCAATCCATTATATAGAACAACTCTTATTCTTAATAAGGAATGAAAATCAAATATTTTCACACAAATATACAAAAATCAAATTTTTATTGAAGAGTCATAATAATTGTTTTACAGTACCAAAACTAGTCCACTAGGATCACAAAGATGAGAAGTGTTGACATTTAATATAGAAAATACACTTTATTTCATCACATGGATATAGATCACCATTTTTCAATGCTTTCATATCCTTGAGTTCATCTTTTTCAGCACAAATTTGCAATTCCCACTCAGTTTTTAAAACCCATGTGTTAAAATTGGATACATTGATCTCTATAAGATTTACATTTATATTCTATGAATGATTCTTTTTGAGATTACTTATCAACCATAAATACTGATATATAACTATTTTATAGGTCATAAATATATAATATCTCAAATTAACAAGCTTCATGTTCACCATATTCTATAATAATGATATATATATATATGGGTGTGAAACAGGTTTTATATCCTTTCATAGAGGGCATTTAATGGGATTATTCCCCAAAAAAATATATCACATCATAATTTAAATCCATTTAATTAAATGATAACCATATTTTACTAAGTAATGGGTATATTATACTGTTCATATAAAAAATTAGTTATTTTGGTGGGGCATAATCTCAGTCATATCATATATGACTCTTGTATTGCTAAGCGGATAACTCCTTATCAAAATTTATCATTTGACTAAATTTAACTCTATTCTTGTGGTTATTTTACTATTTGGGTTTCTTATCTAATTGTAAACCAAAGAAAACCTCATGCAAAAGGATCCTAAGCATTACGGTCACTTTATTAATTCCATGCCATTCACAAGACAATCCATGGACATCTAACTATTAAGGTCACATTCCTTGAATTATCAATATGTTGATAAGTGTTACTTTTGGGGGAATATCACACTTAGTAAGTGATGGGTTTTCTTAAAAGTAATTATAATTTATTATAAACAACATTCATTTTTAATTCCTCTCTAATGCATCTCATGAAATATTTATTGTCTTTTATTTTATGGAATAATTTATATATGGTACAAATGATTTAGTTTTGGAATCCCCATTTTTCACCTAATTAATTTGTTCACACCATATTAGTATTTTAATATTTACACAACCCATTGTTTGTTTTACTCACAAAAAACTATAAGAAAACATATTATTAAAAATATAAATGTAAAAAAGGAATATGCTATATAAAAATCTCATTTAAATGTTAAAAAATATATTAAGTTAAAAATATTCAAATGAGTAATCCCTAAAAAGCAGATAACCGACATCCAACTTTCTATAAAAATGTATAAACCTCCTATAAAGTGGGATTTCTAAGCCCATGTGAATCTACCCAGGGAAACATTACTCAAGAGAGAATCCAATTCATTATGACATTAATCCATGATATGCTTGAACTATATTCCACAACAAAAGTCAACCAAATAACTCTAATTACAAACCATGGATACGGTAGATGAAAAATAAATCCTATTTTGTTGTACCTAGTATCAAATGCATCAAATGAAAAAATATATATTTAATTGATCATAAAAAATAAAACATACATTCTATTAATATTTCATAAAAAATATAGAGAGTAATATTAAAATTCATATAATAAATAAAAATAAAATTTATTTATTGTGAAAACACAATATTAAAATATGAATATTTTATATTCAATATATGAATTAAAATATCATGTTTATAATTCCTTATAATTCATTTATAATTTACAGTCATTTAAACTAGACTATTAATTTTATTTATTTCGGTAATGAATGATATTTTATGATTGATAATGGGTTGTGATCAGTCATAAAAAATGAGTGATATTGGTGACATTGATAAATAATGTCATAAGGTTCTTGTTTTATGTTAGGATATATATTATACCATCATTATGAAAAAAATTATTTTATTTTTTATACTATATGAAAAGGTAAATTATCTCATAATTAATGTTATATTACCATGTTAATTTATATTAATATATAACCTAATTTTAGTGTCCTGATATTATGTTATGTTATCTCATAACATAATGTTAAGGAACCCAATATAGACTACATTACTATATAACACAATATCAAGTTCGTTTTTGAGATTATTTTATTTCATAGTGAAATGTCAAGAATAAGCAACCTACAATGAGTTATCATATAATTTAATGTTATGTAGAGTAATCTTGTGATCTGAAGTTGGAAATTCTATCTTGATATTCCCTACACTATGATATTGCCTTAATAAGATTAAGATGCGCATTTTCTTGTAGAAAATAATATAAATCCATGTTGATTAGTTTAATAATGTGGAAGAATTTATAGGTTTTAAGGGATCATAATATGATCAATATAGTTGAAGAAAACTGTTATATTTCCAAATATAACATCAACATAACTAAGATATAAATTGAGTAACGCTAAATAAAATGAATAACTTAAACGAAACAATATCTATATTTATCATGATCAAGAAATTTGTATTTATAATATTCACATAGAAATGTTATTTAGAGTATTTCCTCCATAGGTATGACACCAACCACAAGAATCCCCAATCACAATGAGAGGTCCCAATGAAAACCTTTTGTCTTATACAACCATTTCCACAATGTAGAAAAATGAGATACTGATGGAATATAGTCTTTTACATATATAAAGATAGTTACACACATCAAATAGGGCATCATAACCCTTTTTAAATGATCCATTCACTCAATTTATGGAGTAAAATATCAACTCTTAATTATTGAAATAATTTATTTATTACCCATGGTGCATACCCATTAGAGTTAAAATTGTTTTACAATTTCAAATGTAATAAAATGTTATAAATGTAACAAAACATTGATTCATAACGGATGGAAATCCATGTGGATGACTTTTATGTATCTTGGGAATCACATCCCATATCAAAATCTTTTCGAATATTATGAAAAAGAATAAAAATGTTATCTCAATTTCGCTTTTAAAATGGACAATACATAGTCTTTGATATTTATCCAATTCATATCATAGGATATGACACATGGGATGATGTAAAATATGATATAATAATATTAGATCATTTCAAACACCTCATTAAAATAAAATAAAACCACAATTACTTCTCATACTACTAATGACCTTATAAAAAATCCAAACAATTATTATATATCTTTAATGTTTAACATTTTAAATTGAATATACCATGATTAGTATATAAGAACCACCACATACTATTAAATATATGAAATATATATATTGAATTAATATCAATAACACCACTAGCATATTCATCAAACTGAATCAGGCCTCCACATTTTTTTCATACCTACATTGGAAAGGAATATTTGGTATATTTTCATTCCAAGTCACCAAATGATTTCTTCCAGAACCCATATTATTCTTTCTAAACAAACTCATCCATTAAGTGGATCAATAAGATCATCAATTATTAGTAAAATATAATTATTATTCATGTTAAATTGAATCAAACAATGATAATAAATATTGATATTTAAGAAGACATATTCATTTTATGTGAACAAGACCAAGGAATGTCATTTTGAAACACTAGTCTAGGTGAAACACTTAATAAAAAAATCAATAAAATGATCTATCATCACATAAAAATAAATATATACATAAACTATTCTTTAGAAAATAAATTATAATGATATATAATATATGTGAAATGCTAAAACAATATAGATAATCATGATCACTTTGATCTATATAGAATCTATAACAAATAGTTCCTGAAGAATAACAGGATGTAATTGGAGACTATCAATGATCACCATAAAATATATATAATTCAACTATATGGGAACACCTAATACAAACTCCACTTTTACCAATTCTCTACTAATTCATGTGGTAATTCATCCTACATCTCTATAAAACAATGAACAAAACCCAAAATCATTACATAAAACTCTTTAAAAATTAATCTCTTATATCAAAATGAAAAATAAAAATTTGATATTTGACACACTAGACCAATGATAAAAACTAAATGTAAAACTTGTCGTGAAACTAACTATCCAAAAAAGAATTGATAGGGTGACTATGTAGATAAAATAGAAAACTACTAAATTGATACTCTTCTCAATAACCTAATATCCAAACCCACAGGATTCTAAATTATTATCCAAAAAATTATAATATTTTTTCTACCACCTATAGTTAATGATCAATATCCCAACTGAAAAGAAATCCCTTATCCATTTATAATGAAGGTTGTTGAAAATGAAACAATAATGCATACCTAGCCTTATCTATAATATTAATAAAAATTTTACCCATATTCCAAATTCTATTTGGATACTTCATGTCTATCTCACCCACAAACCTCCTAGGATTACTACATAGAATAGTCATAAATTTAAAGAAGTCTTAAAAAATGTAGTATATGGATAAAGATTCCATGTATACATATTCACACCCCTAGTACACAATATGTTAACTATCATTAAATAAGGAAACAATGTCATAAAAACCATTGTGAACCTACATGATTAATGTCTCATATATATAAAAACCTATATATGAGACATTATCCCTCAATAATGATAGGTAGATTATCCAAATCCTTGTGGAAGATAATATGGGCCCCTAATTGTCCATTGGCTAATATTCATTGTATACCTCACATACTATGTTCAAGTATACTACTTCAATACCACTTAATTAAACCCCATATGTGACTACTCCAAACATCATCCAAAAAACTCAGTCCAGTACAACTCTTTCAAGAACCATTCTTACTGTAACCCTTCCATAGGAATCCAATATTACTAAAAAATACACCCTTATCATATCTTTAGTACTAAATGGGATTAAATAGGAATCCAAGACAATAAAACACACAGATTTGGGAGGAAGTTTCCTTAATAATCATGGGTGATGATGTAAATGAGAAATAAGTGAGGACAAAATATAAAATATAATAAAAAATCAATGTTAGGTTTCATAAATATAAATGTGGGGATATACTAAAAAAATAATATTATATAGTAAATGTAAATAAAAAATATAGTTGAAAACTACTAAAACAATTAAAAAACATAATACACTGTATAAAACAACAAATATAAACATATATTCTCCCTCTAGTTGTCCTCCACTTCTATCCTAACACTACTCAATACTAAAACCAATATGATCCTAAGTATCATAAAAATAAATAAAAGTATTTATTGTGAATATAAAAATACTCAGTTTTTTTTCCTACTCAATCCTCAATATAGTATAATATAGTAAAGGAATACCAATGGATCCATGATTGTAAATAATATTTTATAAAACCAACCCACTTCTGGATAATGACTACAGTCTTCAGACCAACCCCCATAGCAGATCACATGCGTGCTACCCAAATAAAAATAGTGTGTGTTTTTACGTATATATATTATATGTTAATAAATAAAAAAAATTATTATCCCTAATAAATCATTTCTATTACAAAATATATCCTTTCATTTTATTTATATGTAAACCATTAATTATAATCTCATTGATCTTATGTCATATCTATGTCATGTCCATAATCGATTAAAATTTGAAAGTGGGGTCATATGAAAGACCTACTAAACCTGCAATACTATAGAAAATACACTACATAGATTTTGGGAAACACTCATAATTCCCTTACTCCAGTGATGATTCATGTATTGAAATATTATGCCATATATATAAATTTAAATACCATATAATACGGATATATAAAAACCTATAATCCTAAATCACTGATAAAACACTATTTCACTAGATATTTTATTAATAATAAATGACATAAATCCCTCACATTGTGTTAAATATGTTTATTTATAAAATATTTGGGACTAGATCATTTATTTGAAAATTGGATGAAAATTCCATTTTTCAGTTAGAATGTACTGTAATATTGTGTCCATAAATATTTTACTATGTATTACTTGGTTAAAAAAATTTAAATATATTATTAACATAATGGGATACAACTTTCATTAAAAACATATATACTAAATTGCGAATTACATTAAACTATATGGGACATGAAGTCCAAGCTAAGTTGGACTCAGTATATTTGACACCACATTTATATTTGGGAAATTACATCTTCTTTAGTTCTGGGATTGGGCCCAAATTTGGAGATAATCATGGGAACCCAATTACACAAAAATAATCATAATTTAATAACATATTTTTCCTCGTATTTTGTGTTAAAAAATGTTGTCAAAACTGGTTTAAATTATTTGGATTAATTTCCCCATTCACACTTAAAACGTTTTATAACCTAGCCTCACCTCAACTAAATAATTTTTTTTCTCATTTGGAGGGATTGTGAAGATAATTAAATGATTTTAGGTAGGGTAAAAAAGGGTTCACTACATTATCTAATCATTTCAATAGGGAGATCTACTGAATCTGTGATACCTTTATCGAAGTATTCTTCTTCTTCTTCACTTTGTATGGTTTATATTCTTGTAATAAAATTCATAGTTCCTATACTATTTCATAAATTTTATTCTATTTTGTTATTATTATTATTCTCTACCCATCCTATTTTTTCTATAAATTAATTTGGGAAATGTGATTGGGTTGTATCTTTCCATGACCATTTCACGAGTAAAACGTTTCTTTGATGACATCACTGCCCATGGAAGAGTAGTTATTTTGAGTAATCAAACTTCAAAATATCTTATTAATTAATTTATTTTGAATAAATGATATTTTTTAATTAAATTAATATATTATATGAATAAATTTTTAATTTAAAATTAATCTAATTAGAAAATTAAATAATAAACACAAAACATAAGTGGTCGAGAATAGTGACAATTGTGGGAGCACAATCTTAATCGACAGAAAAAATCCACAAATGATAAATTGTTTCAGTTCAAAAAAATCACTATTATAAATTCTTACTCATTTACATATTTGATATGTTCCCTAATTTAACATTGACCATAAGCTAGACTTTGAAAATCAATTAGAGCAGGGGGTTGTGATTGAATGTTTTGAAGCTAGCCTAGTGTTTAATTAATTTCATCTTGGTGGTGAGTTAATTCTCATCAGTTTTGAGGGATAAAAAATTAGGGGATAATAATTAATTGGATATTAATTTAAATGAGAATGATTAAAAATTATGTGAATAGACATTGTTGGATTCATTATTATTTCTAAAAATAGTATTCAATAAATTAAGTTCTTGTTTCATTTTCATAATCTCATTTCAGAAACAAAGAAAAATACAATCATCTTCTAGAAAATTTATTATAGATTTAAAAATGATAACCACTACCCCCCCCCCAATTCATTTTAATTATCATGTTTATGTTATTTTATTTTACTTTTAAATATATTTAATATGTTGTTTCATATTACTTCCTCCTCTGTGAAAATAGCTTGGTCAGACATTCTACTACACCTAAATAACCTAAAACCAAAGATTATTAGAGAGATACCATGATAGTTCATTTAAAATTAGTGAAATTTATGGGAAGAAAGTAATTTTTCATTAAATTGAAGGTATTTAGTTTATTTTTAATTTCACTATCTTCTGCACTTCTTTCTTCTTTTCCCTTTCCCAAGTTTTTTTATTTTTTCTTTTTTTTGGACTATTAACTAAAACTACTTTTCTTTTTATTATGGTATTTTTTTCACCACATACATTTCATTTTTCATTAATTTATGAAATGAAATAATCCTGATGATATCTTAGATATTGACCCTGAGATTGACTATTGTCTTACCACTCGAATCGGAAAATCTCAGTCTGCTGGATGTTTCAACATTCAACTAGTGTGAGAATTCCCCAATTATGGGAATACAAAATTTCGAAACACTTTTGTATAAAATATAAAATAAGAACCAATGTATGAGAATAATAATAATAAACTTAATTGAACCATTTGAGAATTGGTCTCACCAGATATTAACTATCAATAAAATTGTATTGCATACCCAAAAATCAAATCGGAGTTTGATCTAAAATCTGGGTTCATTTACCTTCTTTATAAATTTCAGGATTAATCTAGTGAGAAACCAATATAGAGTTTAAAATAATATAATGTGGTTTTCTCAACCCTTGAAATAAGAAATATCACTAAAGATCAAAAAAAACTAAGATCATTACCATTTCCACTTGATGGAACTCTGAAGGATTGGAGAAGGAAGTTAGATGATGTACTTTATGCTTATAGGACATCATACAAAAACCCATTGGTAATTCCCCATTTAATATTTTTCTAGGGAAAGCATATAATCTCCCAGTTTAAGATGATCATCTGGTATATTGGGCTACAATGAAATAAAACATGTATTTGATCCAATATATAATTCAATGTAAGCGGAAAAATTAAGAGCTTTAAGAGATTTTATTATCATCATATGAGAACTCAAGGCTCTAAAAGGAAAGATAAAAGGTGTCTTGTGATAAAATGATCCAAAAAAGGGATTTTCATGTTAGATAAAATGTTCTTCTCTATAATTCATGACTAAAGCTGATGCTAGTAAGTTACATTCTAGATGGTTAGGCACTTGTGTTGTATCTAATGATTTTCCTAATGATGTAGTGGCTATTACAGAAGAGGACACAGGACAGAGCTCAATAGAAAATGTGCATCATTTGATGAATTGTATTGAAGAAATTTCTATTGATGAAGTTGATTTGATCACACTATATATCCCCATCATTAATTTAGAATATCAAGATGTTCCTAGCAATTTCAATTTTATATTATTTGTTCTATTTAAAATCCAAAATTTCAGGTGCACATATTATCACATATGTTCACATTAAGGATAATTCAATATGTTTTCTATGGGGTATGGAAAAAAAATTTTGGGATATGTTCTTTAGGATTATCATTTATGTTATTTGTGTGTGGTTTATTTTAGGTTTCCTATTAAATTTTTAAAAAAAGAAAAAAAAAAGAAAAAGAAAACATATCATGTAAAATTATCATTTACATGTGGAACATTTCATAAATTTATATTTTTAAAATTCATTGGTAGTAGGATAATCATGAGAAAGATTTAATCATTAAGGTTTTATTTTTATAAAAAATGGAAGTCGTTAATGATATGATTGGTTGTTCCATTATAAACCTTTTAGATTTTGACATCATTATTTATGATATTTTTTCATGGTAAATTGTGTCATTGATTTCCCTACACAAAAAATCACACAACCATGAAAAGTGAAGTTCGTCATACTGAGTTAAGGTTATTTTCATGTTAGGTAAAAAATAATCTTTTATCAATTGTTTATCCATACATTCATGTCTCTTCCAATCGGTCTCATTACTATACTGAATTGACCTATGCAACTATAATTAATATCCAACAGTTGTATGACATAAAAAATGAATCAAAAAATAAAAATAGACCAAATAATATATATATATATATATTAATAAAGTTTGGTGTGATGAAATGTACAACACATGGGGATATCTAGGTCAGGAGCTTATGCTTTGAATTTCAAGAATACTTAAGTGAGTGGGTCTTGAAATTTGATTGAAAAAGAATTTAAAATAGGATTTGTGAATTAATCAAGATAAAAACAATTTGCATGACCTGAATATATTGAATATAGGGTAGATATGTGAGATTGAAATGGTTGGAAAAAAAACGTGAGGAATTAATGGCATGGTGGACCCTTAACATCTTTTTCTATGATAGTATCATTAACCTCACAGTATTTTGTTTTGATACAACCTATGAGACACTAAATTTCAAATTTATTGATATTAACTCTTGATCATATTTTTAATTTTCCTATATTTCCACTATGGATTGAGAAATATAAATATATATAACTTGTCATGATTGTTTGGATTACATGATATGAGGTTTTTCCCATGAGTAAAAAAGGGTAAGAGTGCAGGAGTTGATAAAAAACAATTTTATAAATTATTCTATTGATAATAAATATCCAAATTTCCTCTAATTGTCTTAAATATGTATATTTATAAAATATTTGGGATTAGATCATTCATTTGATGATTTTATGAAAATTCCAAATTTACTCCTTAAAGTGCACTCTATTATTAGGGCCATAAATATTATTCATTGTACTATTATAACATAAATTTTCTTAACTTTGTTTTGTGTATAATAGGCTACAACTTTCATTTAGGACATATGATCTAAATTATGAATTTTATTAGACTACTGGTGTCATGAATTCAAAGGTGGGATGAACTCTCCATATTGGACACCACTTCAGTATTTGGTCCATAAATTATTCATCCATGATTTTATTTGGTCTAAATCCTGATATAATCTCTTTGACCAAAATCCCCTCAATTATTCCTCATATAAGAACATATGTTTCGTTCTTTTTTTGGAAAAATTAGTGGTGAAATTTGGATTAAATTATTTGGCATTATTGTTTCATTCAAACAAGAAACCTATTAAAACCTGGCCTCACCTCCATTATATAAAAGGGTGATTTTATCATTTTAAAGGGTTAAGAAGTGAATTAGGATATGGGAGGTAGTGGAGAATTTTTTTTACTCCATTTATCTAGAAATTTCAAGATGTAGATCTCTTAAAACTTGGATCCCATCATTGAAGCATGCTTATTCTTCTTCACTTTAAAATGTTATCATTTTTATAATAAAATTATCAATTACTATTATATTATTCTATTTTCTTCTATTTTTTTTATTTTTCTATAACCATTGTATTTATTCTTTAAATCTAGAGTAGAAATGTGATTTGGTTATACCCTTCCCACAACCTTTGCACATGAAAAATCCATCTACGATGACTACACCTCCCATGGAAGAGTAGTTATTTTCATTAATCAATCTATCTCAAAACTTCCTCATTCATTTATTTTGAATCAACGAGATGCTATATTTCACATAATATGATAAAATAATTTAATTTTTAATTTTAATTAAACTAGGAAAGAAATTTAATAATTAACACAAAACGCGTGAGGTTGAGAATTATGTGAATTGTGATAGTTTGATCTTAAACGTTAATACAAAACCACACAGGGTCAATTTTTTAGTTAAAATACAATACCAAAACAAAATTTAACCTCATTTCTTGAGTTTATATGTTCCATAATATACCACTATCCATAAACTATCCATAGATCATCAATCAAAGTAGGGGGGTGCGACTTCATGTTATGAAGTAATCCTAGGGTATAATTAATTTCATCTAAGTGGTAAATTTAATTATAATAGGGTTTGGATGTTCATTAATAAGGGGATTGTAATAAAATTTATATTATTTTAAATGATAATTATTAATAAATAAGTGAATATGTATGGTTAGAATATTTATTCATTCTAGATATTTTTTTCAAGAAAAATATCTTCCCACTGCATATTCATAGTATCACTTAAAAAACAACAATAAATAAAATATACAATCTTCATCCATCATACTACTTCAAGTTATACAAATGATAATGCCCCCCCAAAAGACTTTTAAGTAGTTTGTTTATGTAATTTTATTTTGTTTTCAAAATATATTTAATAAGTTATTTTAAACTACTTCCTCCTTTGAGAGACAACCATATTCATCCACTCTCCTACACCAAAACTACCCAAAACCAAACATCATTGGAGAGAACCCAATATAGAACCGTCCAATCACAATCCCAAAAACATCGGGAATCTCTATAGTTCCTTGTTAGTTTAATCATGGCACTATATTATTGTCATATAATTATACTAGGGTCTCACATTATACCTCTACCCACATAGGATGAGGTAATCACATAGGGGCCAAACTTTCATAATACCATCCAATAAATAATAGTGAAAATCCTAGTTAAAAAATAATTGGAAATAACAAATCTTGTACAAATTATTCAACCTCTCCTACAAAAATAATTTCTAAAGACTCATATATATAACTTTGAAACAATAATTCAATCATTTACATCACCCTTCAATCAAATAACCATTTAATTACCAAACATACTATAGAAACAAACCCTTTAAATAAACACTTTTAGCCACTAGACCTTTATAGTAATATAGAAATAAATTCATGGAGTTAATTTTATTAACATAAGAAATAATCCATTCATTAATGTCCATAAAGACCATCATCACAGTACCCAAGTACTATAAAAAACACAAAAGATAAAAAAGTATATTATAATCATAATGAAATATTTAATAGAATATGAACTATCAATATAAGGATAATAAAATAAAAAAATAAAAAAGGGGAACAAACACATGAATCCTTCCAGACTTCTAGACACCCTCTAAAAATACAATAAAGGAGGGACACACCATTAGATAACTCTACATGATCCACAATTTAAAAACTATTTGTGTCACATAAAACCTCATATTATCAATAGATACACCAATAAAGTCCTTACCTTACCATTAACAACCTCATTTAACTTATGTCATGTCACTAGATTATGAAATAACTCCTGAACCAAATGTTTCAATTTACTAAAAGACAAATACTTAAACAAAACCATTCACTATAAAATATATTCAATCCAAAATAATTCAACCACTATTTATAAAAATAAATGTTTCTGCATTAATTCCTCTTATTTTTAGAACCAAAAAAATAGATTCATATCCATTATATACACATAACGATAAAGAAAAAACATAAATGGTTGGAAAAAACAATGAAAACTTTGATACCATAATATATAATAAAATTCTACACTATCTAAAAGAATAGTAAATATTTTATAGAAATATGATAAAATTAAAAAATCTTGAATCACCTACCTTGATAATAGATTTTCAACCAGTATTGAACTCTTGAAAGAACTATCTTCATGTTTTACCTCCAAACTCTAGAATGTTTTGTACTATAACATCCCTATACTTTATTACACATTAATTCATCATTTATTACATAAAATAAAAAATAATAAAACCCTAAAGATTGATAAGTATAGTGTATTTGAGAATTTGGAACATAGAATAACATCTTGAACATGGGATACACCAACATTATTTAAATCTTCTTTAACATGCTTCTAAAATTCCATGGCTTTTAAAAATACATCAGATAACCTTGGGACAAACACAAGAAAGGGATGATCTATAAAGCTCAATAAGGGAATTAAAGTGGAATAAGGTGATACATGTTAGAAAATAGGCATATAAATGGGTTATAAAAAGAGTAGTTATCACAAATATGAAAAATTATTCATGATATAGTAAGATAATTAAATCATGGGAAATGTGGAATCAACTAAAAACAATGCATCATAAACATAGGTCAAGGATAATCTCCAAAGAAATCATGGTGTAAAAAGTCACATAAAGGATTCAGGTTCACTCTTTGTCCCTAAATGTCTTCTCATAAGTCTAAACGTTACCCAATGCAATATAGAGCTCAATTTTTTCGAGCGTAATCATCACATTCATTTCATTTTCATGCATAAGTGTGCATCAAAAATCATACAAAAAGGATTCATTAATCATCATATTTTATTCCTTGATAAAGGGATGTGTAACAGATACATGTAATACCCATTTCAAATAGGTACTAGTGTAATAACAAGAATACCCTTGATAGTAAATGGGTCTGGTATTCACTACAAAATTGTTTGGGCATGGAAAATCATGGTTAAATATTGGCAGCAAAACGGAATCACATAAAAATTCATAAAATGGGATGATGAGAGTGAAAGAGGTCTCTCATCATTTTTACATCAATTTTAATGTAATGGGGAAATGTAATAACATATCCCATCATAAGGAAACGAAGATGAAAGATATAAGGTAAAAAATATTTCAATAAATAAAAGGAAATAAAAACCCCATACTTGATTGTGTGATTCCAAATTCTTAGGTGTGGATTCTATAGATCTTGGTGCACCGTGGGTGGAATACAGATAATGTAGGGAAGATTATGGATGTGCTACAATTATTTTTAGTGAATATAAATGTGATCTTGCATTTTTTTCTATAGAAAAAAAGAGGGATTTACTTATAATTTATGTTTTAGACTCTATATAATAAAATAACCACACCAAAAAACCATCCAAAAGTTTTTTATAATGTTTTATACAAAATTGGAGTAAATATTATTTTTTAAAAATAAAAAGGGACCAAATTAATAAAATAATTCCCCTGCATATGTAGAGGTGGGTCATACTCGTAAATAAATGGCTTTAAAACCTTAAAATATATTACTAGTTTTGGAGGATTCATAAGGGATTTATAAAAATAGTCAAATAAAAATAAATTAAAATTAGTTTAAATTTAAAAAATATATTTTTTCATGTATACCATTTATGTTATTTATTACACCATTTGGGGTCATTATTATGTCATAATACATAATGTATATTTATATGGTATTTAATTTTTACCGGAAAATTCCTTCAACTTAGAAAATTATGTAAAATTCACCATTGGATAATTTCAATGTTTGAGATAAAAAAATAATATTCATTTTATACAAATAATTATCAAAATATATGAATTTTCACTTCTAAAATAATAATCAATATTTATTGAGAAATGCTAGTGTTTTTTTAGAATAATAATTTTTTTAACGCTTATAAAAATTACATTTGACTTTAAAAATTATATGATAATTTATATTAAATCAAAATTATTTAATAATAATATTTTATTAACATATTGTTTATTTATAAAATCCATTAATACAAAAAAAATAAATTCCTTAATTGAATTGAATATGAAAAAAATACATATTGTGTTTTATTATATCGAAATAAAAATCATTTATAAAGTAACAATAATAGGATGAAAATATATTCATCATTATATAAAAAAATAATGTACGTAGTAATAATTCTAGGTTCTTGACATATATCCATTTAATAAACTATAAACTTCTCGATGAGTAAGGTGTGTGATAGTGAGACTTTCATGGGGTGGTTTGGTGTGCAAGGTTTGGGTCGCGATCTCGATGAGCTTGAAGTTCTACCATAACTGGTTTTTCTCATGACTAACATCTTGGATATCCACTTGGTCATGGTCAAGGGAAAATCCCAATGATGATATCTCCCTTGGAATCTCTGAAAAATGGGCCTTATAGTGTATAATCCAATTGGTATAGGAAATCACTTCCTTTATCTGTGGCAATTGGATTTGTTTGACCCCTATATTTACAGAAATCATGTGATCATTGATAAATGGATATATTATCAATAGTTGTGTTACTTAACGGTCTTTTAAATCCAATTGGATATAATAATAAAAAATAAGTACATGTGTTCTCGATAAACATATTACATAATAAGACCTTTAATTAAATAAAAATGGGAATTTTATTTATAATTGTTCAGGTCGTCACAATCTTCCCCCTTAAGAAATTACTCCCTAGAAATTACCATTTCCCATGCTAATAAAGATGAGGGTAAATATGCTTCATCACTTACTCTAGTTCCAACATCTCTTCTTCCCCTACGGGAAAAGTGGTTTTGTGCGACGGGTCAATTGTGACTGGAATATATATAGTCGCAAAAGGTCTGACGAAGTACGTAGTTGTGAAGGGAGTCTTTTCCCGTCGCAAATAGTAGATTAATTGCGATGGGAATAGGCGACCTGTCGCAATAGGTTTGGCGCGGTTTGCACGCCAAAACGAGGGAAGGGTATTTTCGACGGGGACACACCCCCCAGAGCAAAAGTCCGAAGGTGGTAAATACCATTTGTGATGGGAAAATCCACTAGTCGAAAATAGTATGTCGACAGCTGTGTATTTTCAATGGGACCCGTCGCAAATACCCTTTTAACCACCGACGGTAATTAATGCGAGCGAGGGTATTTGCGACGGGGCCCGTAGAAAATACCACCATTTTCGATGAGAAAATCGTCACAAATAACCTCGTTGCAAATAATCTAACCTTTATATACCCCATCCCATTTTTTTCAAAATTACTCAGATCTTTCTCTCCCTCTCTCTTCATTCTCCAGTTTTAAGGGAAAAAAATTTAGTTAAAATTTTTTATACGAGAGCAATTGTAAGTTCCCAATACCTTCAGAATATTAAAGTTTAAGGTATTTATATATTTATATTTATATTTATTTATTTTATTTTAATTTTAATTGTTGTTTATTAGTTGTAATTAAATTAGATTTATCATGGTGACGGTAAGGGGTGTGATTTTGAGGATTTGATGTGACTTTGTTGTGTCTGTTTTGCTTGTTACTGTTTTCCTTTATTTTAGTAAATGGCTAGGGGATTACCTCTGGCTACACCTTCCTGGTAAATTAGATTTAAATTCATTTTTATTTATATTTATTTTTAGTAAGAAATTGATATTTTTAGTGATAATTATAATTAATTAATGTTAATTTTCAATAATTAGAGATTATTATAGATAATTAGCGGAATTTAGTCATGATTAGATATAATTAAGGATAATTAGGGGTAATTAGTAATAATTAGGGGTAATTTGCAGTAATTAGGGGTAATTAGCAATAATTAGGGGTAATTAGCAATAATTATGGGTAACTAGCAATAATTATGGGTAATTAGCAATAATTAGGGGTAATTAGCAATAATTAGGGGTAATTAGAAATAATTAGCGGTAATTAGCAATAATTAGGGGTAATTAGCAATAATTAGGGGTAATTAGCAATAATTAGGGGTAATTTTCAATAATTAGGGGTAATTAGAAATAATTAGTGGTAATAAGTAATAATTAGGGATAATAAGCAATAATTATGGGTAATTGGTAATAATTAGATATAAATAGTCGTAATTAGATGTAATTAGTAATAATTAGATATAATTAGTAATAATTAGTAATAATTAGATATAATTAGATATAATTAGTAATAATTAGACATAATTAGTAATAATTAGTAATAATTAGATATAATTAGTAATAATTAGTAATAATTAGTAATAATTAGTAATAATTAGTTATAATTAGATATAATTAGTATCAATTGGTAATAATTAGTAATAATTTGTAATAATTTGTACTAATTGATAATAATTAGTAATAATTGGTAACAATTCGTAATAAATGATAATAATTTGTAATCATTGGTAATAACTAGATATAATTGGTAATAATTAGATATAATTGGTAATAATTAGATACTGTTGGTAATAATTTGAAATAATTGGTAATAATTAGATATAATTGGTAATAATTAGATATAATTGGTAATAATTAGATATAATTAGAAATAATTAGATATAAATAGGAATAATTAGTAATAATTAGTAATAATTAGTAATAATTGGCTTTAATTAGGATTAATTGGCTATAATTAGAAATAATGAGGAATAATTAGGAATAATTAGGAATAATTAGGAATAATTTTGAATAATTAGCTATAATTAAGAATAATTAGATATAATTAGGAATAATTGGATATAATTAGCTATAATTAGGTAAAATTGGCTATAATTATGTATAATTAGGTATAATTAGGTATAATTAGCTATAATTAGCTATAATTAGCTATAATTAGCTATAATTAGCTATAATTATCTATATAATTAGTTATATAATTAGCTATCACTACTAGAAATAAAAGTTTTCCCAACTCATTTTTCCCAATGGTTTGAAAAATCGTTGGGAAAAATACCCTATTCCATTCATTGCCAAAGGTTCATATGAACCGTTGGCATATAGGTCATAATAGCCAGTTTTCCCACGGTTCAAATAAACCATTGGAATATATCTATCTAAAATCACCCCTCCATCGGGATACTTCTCCTATCCATAAACCGCACATCTCGAAACCCTCAGTGCCAATCCCATACTCCTCCCGTCCTTTCCGCCACTCCCATACCGACCACCCCTCGCCGCTGCTCCCATCCCGACCACCCCTCGCCGCTCACCGCTCCCCACTCCCCGCTCATCAGCACTCACGCTTGTTTTCCAAAATATTGATGTGAAGCCATAACCCTTCTCGTTTTACCCTAAACCACAACTCAATGAACCCATATGTAAGATTTTTCCAATAGCTCGACACGAATCATACTTCCCAACCGACTCTCGACACGAACCCTACTTCCCTGCGCGATAGGTCTTGTTTTCCAATGGTCTATTATTCTGCAATAAATGGGTATGTGTTATGATCCCCTTATGATTTTAGGTTGTGTTTGGAACCCTGTTTCCCTACATGCTCTCTAGGGTTCTTACTCTTCCTTCTAACCGGCCATGTTAGCTTTGATTCAAGTAATTTTTGTTCATTCTCTTTAAATCTGTATGTATGCCTTTATTTATTTTCTATTTTTTGGTTCCATTTCATTGTAATATACTTTCTATTGTGATCCCCTTATGAACACAATAAATATATCATTTTAGGTTCTAGTTTTGTTGTAATTTACCTGTATAGAATCATTTTGATTGATATTGAATAGGTCAAAATGAGGTGTGGAGGAGGGGGTATGTGCTGGAGGGGGGGATGGGCATGGATGAGGTGGGGAGGAGAGGGGTTGGACAGGGGGTTGGAGGTGGTTGTGTAGGTGGGGGATGTGGGATGTGTTGGGGGTGCGAAAAGATAAGATATAAGGGTGAAAGAACATCCATGTTGTTGGTAGCCGCAATACATAAACGACTAAAAAAACATGCCCTGCACTGTGAGTATCTCAACACATTACGATGTCAAGACAACTCTATCCTAAGTGCTCATTCAACTAGAGGGGTGTTTCACTTATCATGATCTCCCATTATATTACTAATCACATCTAAATATAGTCAAAAAATTGAGATAACTAGATCAAGACATAGTTCCATTGCCTGATCTATGATATCATATGCGTCTCCTCCTTGGACTAGAGTCCTGACCAGAAACATCCTCAAACCTCAATACCAAATTCTAACCAAACATGGGATGATCTAGCCTTCAAACCAGTGTCCAAATAGCTGATCTAGAAGCATCGATCATCTCACATAAAACAAATAACATACACTCTACATGGTCCCTAGTATATTATCCTCTAAAAACAACCATTATTGGCTTTCTTTGACCCACCTCAATGCCAAACCAAAACATGGGGCTCCCATGGTCCTCAATGTATCAATATAAAGTGATTTCCAACTATATGACCTTAGGTGCACCCAAAATCTTGGACCAATCCATTCAAAAAAACCTCAAATGGGAAAAATTCCACAGTAAGAACATACACCCTATGAGGGGTACTTTTAGTACATCCAAAGCACAAGACACACCTAGTGCAGAAATATCCCAAATGCCCCTAAATGGCCTCCAAATGATCATGGATCAACAACGTCTCCGACTAATCATTTATCAACAATGTACCCAATGTGGTATATAAAAGAAATGAATTATCAATGGTCCTCATGACATTTATAAAAGTTTTACTTTACAAGGGCTCTATAGAACAAGATTGACCACTCCACATGGGAATTATTAATTAACATCTATAGAAAACACTGGTCACTCAATCAGTAACAAGCCCACTATGGTATCCTCAAGAGTCCCTTTGGCACGTATAAATATCTTATGGTAATCCGACCATAACTTCAATCCCACAACATCATCCAATCCCAATGGTTCTAATATTTCCAATCCTAAAAAAGGAGTTAATCCTCAACTATTGTAACCTTGAGAAATAGGTACCAACATGTCAGGATAAAACAAGATCTATTCATATATACTACATGATTATAATTTTCAGGATCTATATGAAAGAACACTTAACAAAACTATCTTAGATTACAAAATCCATTCCAACTAATGAACTGATAAACCTCACACATGATTCTCATCTCACAACCCAACCTGCTGGAGGATTCTGAATCCAATCCTTGATGAAATCCTGATAAAGAATTCTCTTAGTCCAAAACACCCTAAATACCACATTCAAACACAGAAAGTATTCCACCATGGATATTTATATGAAAAACTGATCAAAATTTAATACTCCTAAATCGAATTCTGACTCCAGGGTTAAAATAGGGTAAACACAACAAGGAGAAAAAAAGTACCCAACCTGTACTTTAGGTACATGATATGTAACCCAAAATTTCCCCTCGTTCCATGTGACATAGACTTATCAGTGTATACTTTTCCAAATTACACATCACGTGTTCCGGTATATGAGGTTTACCCCCACATGGGTACATTCACATACAAGGCCCCACTTGGCATGAAAAATTCCCAACTATGTGGAATGTATCACCCCATACACAATATTTACCCCACATATGGTTCCCATGTATGTAACAATCCATATATCCCCCCACAAGGTCTACCCATGCAAAATGCCTATCCATGTACCTCACACTAGATATAGATTTATACCCTACATGGTCATCTTCCACTAACACACCTCGAGTCACCACTACATGGCGTGTAACCCACCCCCTTGTATAAATGTTTTAGTTCCCAAACCCTATATTTCACTAGTACGAAGAACACATGATATGTGTTATAAAAACCACACATCATGTACATGAGTTCTACCAAACTAAACCCCCCAAAAATATCCCAAAACACCTAATTTCTCCGAAGAATCCACAGATTGAATCCTGAATCTGTCACCAAAAACCCAAAAAATACTATTAAAACTTAAAATTAACTACCCTATGGATATTTTTGGGGGAGGCGGGGGTGCTTGGTGAGGGTGAGGTGGGGAGGAGGGGGCTGTGTAGGGGGTTTGGTGGGGGTGGAGTGGGCTTGGAAAGTGGTGGGGGTGGGGGTGGTGCGTAGGCTGGGCAGTGGGGATGGGGTTGTGTAGGTGTGGGGGTGGCTGTGTAGGTGGGGGGCTGGGCAGTTGGGGGAGGGGATGGGCAGGGCAGTTGTGCATGTGGGGGTGGTGGTTGTGCAGGTGGGGGAGGGGGGCTGGGAAGGTGGTGGAGGGGTGGGATGTGTAGGGGGTTAGGCCTGGCAGGGGAGAGGGGGCTGGGAAAGGGGGTGTGCAGGTGGGGTTGTGGGGGGGGGGTTGAGAAGGTGGATGATATGGAGATGAACATCAGTTCCTTGAAACCAATTAGGGAACTGCAGAACGATTTCGTAGGACCCGAGTATATCGGATAAGGCACATTCGTGGAGGAATCTATAATTCTATCCATGTCCCTACGTAAACTATCAATGTTGTATAAACAGTGGAAGACCCATTTAGTGAGTCTAGTAGGAGAAAGAAAATCCCCATGCATAATTCAACCAGGTACAATTACTATGGAATTTAATAATTTTATATCCATCATAGATCAAGATTAATATGTCATTATTTTGAGAAACATCAGACCCTTGTACTTGTATTTAATGATAAATGTTATCAATATTTGAAAATATTACATTGACTATGATTTTTTATTTAATATAATTCCAATGTTGACACATTCTCATATGTGATATTGATGAGTCCAATATAGAACCTTACACATAGATACTAAAGCTCTGTGTCCAATGTAATAAAAGTCCATAAGTCCAATTCATGCTCGGGGATCAATTTGGAGACCTCATTTCTGAATCATAATTTATAATAATTCAGTAGGATCAAAACATCATTGACCTTTTAGGATGGCCTCTTTAAAATTTTCTGACCACTCAAACATTACAACATTCTTAGTAATCCTAGTCATAGGCACTTATAAAGGAGAAAATATTTAACTGAACCATAGGTAAAACCAGAATAAACAAAGGAAACCCACAATCTCAAACTTGTTTCGTAAGCCATATCATGACACCACAACCTATACATTCATTGGGTCAACATAAATTCCCACATTATAGATTACATGCCTAAGAAAACATACTTTATGGAAGCATAAGTGACACTTTGAGATCTTATAAAACATATAAAGCGGTCAATGTGTACAAAAAATTCTATAGGTGTCCAATGTGTATATCAATGGTCGGTGAGTATATAAGGATATCATCAATTAGCACCACAATGAATGAGTTGAGATATGTATGGAATATCTCATTCATAAGATCCATGAACTCCATTGGATTAACTATAAACGTGAAAGGAAAGTCAAGATATGTATGGAGGATGCCTTAATAATTTTCACACCATTTTTAATACGAAATCACATATATACATTCATTGAACTAATCAATTCTTGTCCTTAAAAAAGTTCCGCATGTCTCATTACTGCTAAGTAAAAAATGGCAAGGATCAATATTTTCCCTCATGTACCTCTTTATAACCTCTACAAATGTAGTAATTTAAATCTTTCAAATTAGTAAATTATCTTTACACATTTCCTTTCTAGCCCAACATATTTATATGTATCCACTACTTTTACCCTTATGCAACTACTGTAATTCCATACTTCATCATTTTGCCTCTATAACTTTTTCAACTCAACTTGAGGACTTCTCTAACACTCTAAATACTCTCAAAACATCATGATATATACTAAGGAAAATTTTCTTACCCCTAAAATAGTTGTTTTTAATTCTTTAAATTCTTCCTCAACAACAATTATCGAAATTACAAAGAATGCTACATTGAGGCTATCCATCCACGGTCTTTAAGATGTAATACATAGTCTCCCTTACATTTATGATGGAATCAAACTCATAAACTCTAGAACATATTCACACAGAGGTTGAAAGATTATTATATCTTCCATAATGAAAAAAAATATAATCATACTTGGCATATTAAATCCACCCCTTTGTAATTGTTGTCAATACCACAACACACCTCTAAATTAAATATGTGTTATCATTTATTTCACATCCTAAAAAGCACCTCAAAAATATATTGTTCAAGGTATAAAACTCTCCCTTTATCCTTGTCATTTACAATAACCCATTTATAAACACATTAATTATAATAAAAAAGTGGTAAAAATTTTATTGGAATACCTATTGTTTCATATTTTTATTGATTCTTAGATAATTATAGATTTCATGATTTTGAACACTTTGAAATCCTTTTAACATGTTTTCCTTATTCAAAAGGGATGAAACCACCATATTATTATCATGGTAGTTTATATACTCAATGATGAGAATATTCTATTGTTATACTGTAGTCATAGCCTCTTCCAACATCCCCAATATTTTATTATTTCAATTCCCTACATGTTAGTAAACATCAAATGAATGAGGATAGGGATGGGCACTTTTATCTTTAATTAGATCTCTATTTTTTCTCGTGTACTTTTTAATAGATTCTATACTTCTTATTTGTCTCTTCTATTTTTTAGAAATCATTGAAGAATTTTTTTAGACTTCTCAATTGTATGTTTCTATATTCTAGTATTATTTCTATTTCTCCGAAAATTTCTTCTTTTTCATGGATTTACCCCATAGATTTCTTCTAGTTCTATGTTAATCACATGTTCTTATAATAATTAAAGTATTTGAGAAAAAAATCCCACAACACCATTTGTTAACCTCGATTCTTTGATCTTAGAACATATTGGTGAGTCTATATAATAAATTACACTTTCTTTCCATGAATCATGAAACCATTATTTAGCCTTCTCCCAAGGCAGTATTCTTGTTTTTCTTTAACTTGAATTTTCCTTTATATTGGAGTAACCTTATCGCATCTTCCTTTATCATAAACACCATTTCTTTTGTATTTAGAATCTATAATTTTAGAGAAAATAGAATCAGTGAGATTTGAAAAATGAAGAGTTGTGTACAATTGCCTTTGAGATATCATTCTTTGAAAAATTGGATAATTTATTATGACTCTATGCTTCTCAATCATAATATTATCTAATATTCTTGAATGTATTTTCGGAATTATCCCATTATGATTTTGGCTCATTTAATTCATTCTCTTTTACAACAATATTATCATTATATTCATTCATGATTCTGTCATTCACATCAACTATTACCATGGATGTTATGATCAATTTAATGAGATCAATCTTATTTACATACACCTTTATTCCTTATTTATATTTCCTTTCAATATAATTCTTATGATGGGTATTTTTCTCAAGGAACAATTCTAATTTTGTTCATGGCATGTACTCATTATAGGAAGAGTAATTTGTAAATAATAGGAATGTACTTTTTGATAGCATCATTTCAAAACTTGTATTTGTTTCCCCATTTCTTACAGGACCATGATTTGACTCATGGTGTTTTATGATTCTTATATGTTGGGCGGTGGCTTCTATATGTTCGGGTTGATTGGGATCTCTGCTGCCAATCGAGGTAAGAATTTAGTGGCATTGGTTGGTTTCTCATTGGTTATGAAGCATCATTTATGTGTTCTAAAGTTCCATATATCCTTTGTGTAGTGTGTTGATCCCTGCTCATTGGTTTCGAGTCGCCAAGTCTAGGGTGACTTGCCTGCGTGTGCATAGGTAAGTAAGTATATGAATGTGGGTTCCCCCGTTATGTGTATAGTCATCCATGGTAGTGATTATGCACGTATGGGGAAAGGTGTTCCCATGTATATATATATAAATGCATATGCAGGTGAGTGGAGACTGGTATATGCATATAAGTATATGTGAAAGGATCCTCTAGCACATGCTCATGGACATGTTGGTGTGTGCGTAGGGGCTAGGTGTCCCTGCATGTGTGTGAAGGTGCATATACCCAGTGGGGGAGCAGCAAATTTTAGTTAGAAAGATCAAAGAGCCGAAGTGGACGGCCTGGTTCCACCTTCAGGTAGGGTCCTTTTCCAAGCCTCTTTAATTCAACAATGCTTTAAATTAAATTTAGCTTCTTTCTTAATTATGCTTAATTACATTGAAAATCATATCTTGTATAAGTTTTCCTTAATATAATTGTGTCATTTGATAAATAAAGTTGTGTTTTTATAATAAATAGGTTTCCATGATACCCAACCATAGATACATTTTTATGAACAAAAAAACTAGCATCATTTTACCATCATACATGAAACCAATATTATACATAAATAATCTAAATAGGGTGTATAAATGATTACTCAACCACAACCTCAATTTGAATGATATAGTCATGTATCAAAGCCCTAGACTAATTCTTCTCACTCAATATAGCTCATCACTCAACTCCCAACATCTTCCATACTACTAAAGGTAGTGTCTCATACAACTATATATCACATACCAACCTTCTCACTCAACAAACATCCATGTTAATAAATTATGATCAATGTAAATCCATTTTCAGAAATAATACCATATTAACAATGGTAGGTCTAATATCACATTACAAACAATCCACTATCACTCATGGTTGGGTTCATCTAGAACTTTATCACTCAAGGTGAGGCAATTATATTGATCATTACCTTATCAATGATGGTAGGGTTATATATCAGGTTATAATATGATAACTTCATTATCACTCAAGTAAGGGTCCTTCTAGCACCTTATCACTCAATGTGTTGACATTCCTTATTATATATCACTATACTTGTTAGAATTTCTCACCCAACATATTTATGAAATAACAACAAGGGCATTTGGTCCATATCATAGCTCACTAGATAAGTACAAGGTTCTAGTCACTCGGTACCTATTTCCCCTACCTTATCAATCATGTTAGTGTTAGATATCATTTTATAATACGAAAGAATCATTATCACTCAACTATGGGTCCTTCCAACACCTAATAACTCAATGTGTTGTCATTCCTTAAGATATTTCACTATACTTGTTAGAATTTGTCACACAACATGTGTATGAAAAAACAAGGGCATTTGGTCCATATCATAGCTCACCAGATAGGGTACCACCATGAGGACCATGATCCCATGTGATAAATGGTTAATTTTTATGATTCTCCATATGGATAATCATTCAAATTTCAATGGATAAAAAAATCATATATGGAAGGTATATACTAAAATTCATGTAGTAATCTACTGGATTGTCATAGAGGATTATCTGAAAGTTTGCATTACAGATTGGGGATAGAATATTACCTTGTAATCTTGTCCTCTTAGAATATGATAGAAAATTTCCAAAGTCAGCCCAATAGATGATGTAAATGATTCATAACCACTGAAAAACACCATGTTGGATGTCATCATAGCAGATCCCCTTGAAAATTGAGCATGTGATATCACTCATGAATCAAGTAAATAATTACCACTAGAGAATCTGTGTGTCATAGAAGTCTGACCAATATTCCTCTCTTAAACACAAACCAATACCTTGACAAATGAAACAATATAACTAAATATCATGACATTAGAGAAGTCATTTCCCCATAGTATATGATTCCCCCATCATTATACTCTAGGAACAAAAGGGTTATAATGGTCAGTGTAAATATCCTTCTAGGTTCGTATATTGAATGATTAAATTCATCAAAAAAATATCAAATTTATCCTAGAGTAATCAAAACCAATAACCCTTATCCTATAGATCAAGATTGAGGCAGGGGATTCTTCATATATGAGTTATAAACTTGAATTTCCAATATCCCCTCCCTATTTGATCAAAAAGACAACATTTTGTTGGTTCATGGTCTCTCTACCACATCAATATGTGAACCATACAAGGGGAAGGGATGTGAGTAAGCCTTCAAAAATGAGATGATTATTCTTATGTGTTTCTTTTGTGTTTTCTGTGTGATTACAGGTGATTGATGTGAGTTTTTGTGAGTTTTCTATGTGTACAGTATGTTTTCTGTGTTTGTAGGTTGTAGTGTTCCTAAACACATAGAATGAGTGTTTTTTGTGATTCCAGGGTATTTTTGTGAGATGGAACGTTTTTCACACAGATTGCAGCCTGCAGTTGATTACAGGCTATTTCATTTTAAATTAATGGGGGTCTAAGCCAATGGTTTCAAAACCGTTTGGTTGTGCCCCTATGTGCTATTGCATTTCCCGAAAGTTCAAAACCATTGGGCTATACACCCTATATGTTTATGACAATGGTTTTAAAACCGTTGGCATACCACTATGCGCTAATATTCCCAACGGTTCAGTTGAACCGTTGGTATAACAGGATCCAATTTTATTCCAACGGTTCATTATGAACCGTGGGCAGTTGAAATCTAAATAGCCTTTTCCCAACGGTTCAATGTGAACCGTTGGTATAAGGCTTTCATGACACCTCACACACCAATGGTTTCTAAACCAGTTGGGAAAATATTTCCCAACGGTTTGAGGGCCTTTCCGAACAGTTTAAATCCGTTGGGAAAACATGGATTCCCAGTAGTGTATATAATTAGCTATATAATTAGCTATATAATTAGCTATATAATTATATATATAATTAGCTATATAATTAGCTATATAATTAGATATAATTAGATATAATTAGATATAATTAGATATAATTAGATATAATTAGATATAATTATATATGATAAGATATAATTATATATAATTAGATATGAGAAGATATAATTAGATATATTTAGTAATAATTAGATATAATTAGATATAATTAAATATAATTAGATATAATTAGTAATAATTAGATATAATTAGATATAATTAGTAATAATTAGTAATAATTAGTAATAATTAGTAATAATTAGTAGTAATTATTAATAATTAGTAATAATTAGTAATAATTAGTAATAATGAGAAAAAATTAGTAATAATTAGTAACAATTAGTAATAATTAGTAATAAATAGTAATAATTAGTAGTAATTAGTAATAATTAGTTATAATTACTAATAATTAGTAATAATCAAATATAATTGTCCTTTCTTGGTTGATCACCTTGCAAGTAGCATTACAATAAGACAACCCAAGTCATTCCCTTCTCATATATAAGAATTATCTCACATGACCCTTTACATAGTCCATTCTTCCTTGAAAATTTAAGGGAAAGATGTTGATGTCCCCTCTAATTTTTAAGGAAGAATGATCTATGTAAAGGGAACGAGATGATTCATAGAGACGAGAACGACATTAATTTGGTCGTCCTATTACAACACTACTTGTGAGGTGATTAACCATGCAATGACATTTATAGAGTTTACATTGGACCTGGCTGACACAAACTTTTTATTGCACATGACCTGAAAATTGGCGACACTTTGAGATTTGAACAGGTTAAGAATAAAGAAAAGCCTGTTGCGAATATTGATAATTTTATTATTTTATAAAAAAATTATTATTTTAATAATATTAATATTGTTTTTATATAAATATTGATAATATAACTTTTTTTATTAGTAATAATTAGATATAATTATAATTAGTAAATGAAAACTACTTGGATAATGAAGGGAAAATTTGTAATCATCTCCACAATGATGATTACCAAATTTCCTTTCATTATTCAAGCAGTTTCCATTTTTCTAAGTATTGCTAAGTATTGCTAAATTAGTAATAATTAGTAATAATCAGGAGCATTTTTGCCAAGTGTTGCTATGTATTGCTAAACTAGTAATAATTAGTAATAATCAAGAGTGGGAGAAGATGTGTTAACGGGAACAGCAGTGGAAGGAGCAGCACGATGAGGAGATGTGTCAATATCATCAGCAACACGATGAGGATATGCGTCGATATGAGGAGTGGCAGCAGGAGCAGATGGAGTACATCTGTCGTCTGACTCGTAGTTTAGGGATGGAGTTTTCTCTACCATCTCCTCCAGGTCCTCCAGATTATCCACCCCCTAGTGATTTTTTTACATGTAACAAACATTTCAGTTTGTAGCTTATTGTAATATCAATTATTTACAATTTCTCATTTTCATATTGGTACGAATATTTCTTAATTTAATTTTTTTTTATTTTTAATATTTTATTACTTATTAGTGTTATTTTCAATTTCTGTTTATTTTAATAATAATAATATTAATATTTTTCTAATATTTTATATTTGTTGTGAATATTGAGAATTTTAATTTTTTATAATTTTAATAATGTTAACATTATTTTTTCATAAATATGTATGTTAATTTTAATAATAATAATAATATATTAATTTTTTATATTATTATTATTATTATTATATAATATAATATTATTTATATTAATAGTATTCAAATTATTATTATTTTCTGATATTAATATTTCAAAATTTTATTTTACATATTTTATTATTATTAATATTATAATAATATAATTTTTTTATATTATAAATATTAATATTGATATTATATAATATTATATGATTTATATTAATTATTTTATTTTATTTTCAGTATTTGTGACGGGGCTATTTGTGATGGGACCCCATCACAAATATGTTATTTATTGTCATATTTGTGATTGTATGAATGGCCCGTTGCAACAACTTATTTGCGACGGGCCCGTTGCAAATAAGTTTTTATTTACCTATTTGTGATGGAATGAATGTCTCTTTGCAATAACTTATTTGTGATGGCCTGTCGCAAATATCTTTTTTATATATAAATGAAAACCATTTGTGATGTGAAAAAATCCCTTTGTAAATAATATTTTTTTGATGGTCCCATCGTAACAAAATCTATTTGCGACGCCGTTTTCAGCAACGGGCTATTTTTTATGGAACCCCATCGCAAAAGGCCATTAGTGATGGGCTCCTGTCGCAAATAGCCCCTCACAAATATTGAAAATTCTAGTACTGTTCAAACTTGTGGTTTCTCCACCGCACTTTGACTAGTAGCATTGAATTATTTTGTAGAACTTTGTCTCTATGATATAATATCTTCACAAGCTACTCCTCAAATGAGAGATCATTCTCCAATGGAACCACCTCTAGATTGACTACATGTGAGGGCTGGTAAGGTACTTTCTCAAGATGGATATATGTAATACATCATGTACTTGAGATATTTTAGGTGGGAGAACAAGTCAATGGGCCACCACTCTAATATGATCAAGGATATCCAAGGGGGAGATGTGTTTTAGATGATGCTTTCCATTCTCCCCAAATCTCATCACTTTCCCCTATAATGATATATAGAGGAATGTTTTGTCTACGACATCTAACTCTATATCTCATCGATGATTTTCACCATATCTCTTCTATTAACTTTTATCACCCTTGATGGGATGATGAATGGTATTTCCATTTTACACCATTTCATTGACTATTTCAAGTCCTTGAAGTTTATGTTCCCCAACTTCATCCCAATATAGAGGTTTTCTACATCTCATCACATAAAGTGCTTCATAGGGGGTCATTTGGATTCTTGATTGGAAACTTTTATTGTTTGAGAACTTGAACAAAGGTATATGTTGTTGACATCTTCCTTTTATGTCCATAGAACATGATCATTGCATTTCTTCCAATTTCTGAATTTTCTGCTCAGATTGGCCATCAGTTTGAGGGTGATAAGTTAGGAAAAATTAAAACTCAGTGTTTAGTGAATGTTGAATACTTTTCCAAATCATGAACATGAATCTCAGAAATCGATCTGATACAATAAATAGTGAAACACCATGAAACCTTACCACTTATTCTATGTATATCCATGCATGGTAACCGAGTGATAAATCTTCCAAAATCATAATAAAATAAGTTGAATTTGTAAGTGAATCCACAACAACCCTTAATGTATTGTCCCTTGGATTTATTCATAGGACTATTGAAAATTTTTGTGGTGTTGTTTTCCCATTTCCATATTGATATGGGTAATTTTAATAGCATCCCCTCATACTTATGCCTTTAATCTTTCACTTGATGAAATACCAGGCACATTGATGTATATTCAGAAATCTACTTCTTCATATTGTTCCACAAATAGCGATATCAGAGAACTTGATACATCTTTGTGCTTCTAGGATGAATGGAAAATGTAAAATTGAGGGCATCACTAAACAGTTCCTTCTTTAAATCAGGATTTCATGGTATACAGAGTCCTGACCAAAATCTCACAACTCATTATTCATTAACACTAAACATTGAGGTTTTACCTTTTCTTACAGTTTCCACTTTATTCAGAATTCCCAAATGATCCCATTGAGCCTCCATTATCTTCTCAAAAATAAATGGTTGAGGAATACATTTTGAAAGGATCAATTATGTTCGTTTATTTATCATTCCCATTTCCATTCTCTTAAAGTATAATAAGATCAGATCCTTCTCAATTATAATCAATGATAAAATTGTATGATCATTACTACATAGAGGAATTTCAACTTTATTAACTTTCATATGATGGTAGTGAATTGTTCAGTCATAGTCCAAGATCATCTATATCCATATTCGTTATTTCATATTCATCTCTTTATGTGTGAATATATACTTGATGATTTTGGGATCCGTATATATTTTACACTACTTCCCAAAGAGATAATTCCTCCTTATTTTCATAGAGAAGATCACTGATTCCAACACCAAATCATGCATTTATTCATTCTGTTCATGAACTGTCAAGTGCCTTGTAGCATAGGATATGAAATTCCCATTTTTTACTAACATAAATCCCAATACCTTTTTTGAAGATTTGTTGAATACCACAAAAAAAATCCACTTATGGGTAGTGCAGGAATAGGTGAATGGATAAGACTACTTTTCAACTCCATGATATACATATCACATTAATAATTATAATTAAAATCGACACCCTTATGAGTTATCTTGATTAAAGGGTTTTAAAATCCCCATAAATTATCACAAATCAACAATATTACCCAACTAATCGATGGAAACATCAAATATCTATCACTGATGCCACCCTCAGCCATTATTAAATCGATTATATTTTTTAATGGTACATATATATCCCATTTCTTGTGACGATATTTCCCATAAATTATACATCCTTCAACTATTACTCACATTTTCTATACTTTGAAAAATTATTCTCCTTTCGCATGGTCTTTAGAACAGTGATCAAATTCTTTTCAAACTCCTCCTTGGTTTTAGAGTATATTAGAATATAATTTATAAAGACTACTACAAACCTGTTGAGGTAATCTCAAAAGACTCTATTCAACATGTATATGAATATTTATTGAGAATTAGTGAGTCTTAATGGAATTACTATTAACTCATAGGGATTTCACCTTGTACAAAAGGAAGTATTCGGGATATCCTTTTTCTTCACCTCAACTTGGTAAAATCCTCACAGTAGATTCACTATGGAGAAGTATTCTTCTCCACATATATTATTGAACAATACATCAATCCATAGTAGAGGCCACATTTTATTTATGAAGATATTTTTTTATCATGATAATCAATGCAAATACACATTGGAGCATCCTTATTCTTGATAAAGTGGATTGGTTCACTCCCGGGTGAAGCACATCAATGTATGAACCCTTTATACAGATTTCCCTATTATTGTCTCTATATATTCTAATGTTCTAAAACAACCATTATATATGGAGTCTTGGATAATGTAAATTCTCAAGGTATAACCTCAATTGAAAATTCAACCTCTCGTCTAGGGAGAATACTAGCAAATTACATGGAAAACACATCAGTGTATTCCCTCACAATAGGAATGTCTTCTATGATGGTTATTTCCTTATACTCAATAATATGATCTATATATACTTTATCATGGGGAAATAATATACATTCTTGAGATATTAGATCTGAATAATATCCATCCTCATCCTTACAAATTTATAGAATTGTGGGTTGATTCTCAATATCGATAGTGATTTCCCTATCAAGAAAATTTATGTTTGATATACATAGGGAAATCTAATCCATACACAAAATTGCATAAATTTATAATATAGATAGTGTGAAAAAGTTTTCCGAGAAGTTCATACCACAAATTGAAATAGGTTAGGAGTTATATAATTGGGATGTAATAATTTCCCCATTTATCGTTTTCTCTGATATCTCTACTTCCATGATTTTTGGTGGTGGTTGAAATGTCCTACTAAACATAAGTGATATGAATGAATACGTATAACCTAAATCAAAAAGTGTGTTCACTATTCTTAAATTAATAAGTACTTTACTTATAACACCTTCATTTTCGGGATCCACCTCAGTAGTTTTTATGGAAAAAGATCTCTCTAGTTGCGTTATAGGTTGTTCATTGTCTATGAAAACCCTTCTTTTAGTGATTTGATTTACAAAGTTATCTAGTTCCATGAAATTGAAGCAATGAAAAATCAGTTTATGTTTTAATAGATCATTCCTTTCCTCCACCTCATTATAGGGTTTATCCAATCTTTAATCACTAGCTAGGTATCCTACCTTCCCACACCTGAAGAATTTCCTCATACCTATTAGGAAATTTCCATGGTACTTATTTTCACACCATGGATAGGTGGGATATGGAAGTTTCTTGGCAATGTAAAATTTCTCCATCGAACTGCAAGAATTTAACTCATCTTTCTACTTTGTATCCCTATCATTCCATCAATATTCACCAATCACCATTTCTACATTTAGGTCATATTAGAATATTTCCACATAGATTTAAAATTAACAAATCACTAGGTATTTTCATTTTAAGGCCCCATCTTTAAACATTATATAATCTTGAGTTATGTTAAGAACTCGACATTGAGGATATTTTTAGGATTATGGTTTTAAGGAATTAGGTAAAAAATATTACATTACATCTCAAATATTACAACGTAAAAAATCTACTGTATCCAATTATTTTATAACAATAAAACTTTTTAAATAAAATAAGAATTATTTCCTTGATAAAAATATTCTTGAATTATTCCCTTCTCTTAACCATCCTTATACACTGGGAAAAACATTTCAAAAACAATGGATGAGCATAAAAATTTCAGCAAGGGTTTTGAAATAAGGAATGAAAACTTTATTCAATCAATACATACAAATCAATGAAATCATAATTTACAAAAGTAAAACATAATATCTTTATATTAAATCATGAAATAAATAGATTTATGAATTACACATAGAAATCCATAAACCATAACGGTAACTTGTGGCATCCATAACATACAAACATTGTAGCTTTCACAACTAGATAGGGTGTTACATTCTAAATACTCATCATGGTATATTCCCTAAATCTATAAAGAGAAATATTAACATTTACCTCTTTCATGTTACCCAATGCATTGGAGAGCTATCTAGGGCTTACCCACATTTATTTTATCATGGAACCACACAAATATGTAAATAGTTCCCAAGAACCATAACATATTCAAAACACTTAAAACAAGCATAACGGAAAGATAAAATATCCACACTACAATCACATTATATCATTTCAAGAAATTGACATAATCAATTCTTTCTGAAAACCTAAAAATATTATCTGTTATTTATTTTTCTTTTTAAAAAACACTATATCATGTTATGGAATCCAAATATAAAATAATACTCACGGTGGCGGAAAAGTAGTTGTCGCCACTTATGTTAAAAAACACTCCTTTTTTCATTTAGTAAAATGATTATAAGAAAAAAGATTCTCTTTTAATAAAATGAAAATTAAAAGTTTTTTATGCACCATATTAAATAATTTCATCTATAAATCAAAATATTTATTAAGGAAAGGAGACAAATACGAATTACCTTATGAAAATTCGGCAACCTAATGGTGTCACTTAAAAATTAAGAAAATGAGTTGATGGGAGAGAAAAGGGTCTATCAACAGATGAAAATAAAATATAAAAAAATAATCATATTGAAGAACATATCCAAACATAAGAAAATTTAAATTAAAATACATAACATAAAACAAGTCCATGAAAAAAAAGTTTGGTGAAAGGTTCCCTTACCTTGTGTCCGACTTGTATTGTTTGATCATTACCTCAATGAATAATAAATGTAAGATAGTTTCTTCTTGATAAAGAAACTTTATAAAGTTTATTATATCATTTTATATCACTTATTACCTTTATATAACAATTATATAAATTATTCAAGTTCATATTGATCATTTTTTCGATGTTCGGTACTAGAGTTGAAAATAAACTTGTTATAATTACGAATTGTCCATGTGGTCCAAATTCCATTATCTCTATAATTGTATTCATGATATAAATTTCATATATATCCAGTATATATGTATTTATTTCTATTATATATGTATTCATAATAGTCCATAACATTTAGATATAAGAAAATAAATGCACATTTCATGGAGATGATAAGTCATACGTACGCATGAACGCTACTTTCATTTCTTTTTCATTTTTAACGGAATGAAAACTAAATGATACATAGGTATATTATAAATATATTATAATATATATGTTACATATTGTACATAATTTTATTAATTTCATCCTTTATAAGTTTTATGTATTGCATGATTGAGCTATATCACTTTGAGGGGGTGGTAGTCTGCCCTTCCTCAAACGAAATTATAGTATTTATACAACATCAAAAGTATAAATTTATGTTCAAAATTATAATTACAGAATAATATATATAAAATAAATATAATATATATCATATTTAATTTCATTTACATCATAATAGCCACCATGAGATGTGGTAAGAGATAATTCAACAATCATTGTTTCGTGAGACTGTAGTTCACCGTCCACAAAAACAGTATGTTCGTATATATTAGATGATGTTTTGTGGAGATTTAGTTATAATAACTCTCATAAAAACATCCTATTATATTTAATATACTTATTTTGTTATAAAATAATGGAATAAATAGAGTTTAGGAGGTTGGAGAAGGAGGATAAATGGAAGAAACTTAAGAGAATACATTACCTTAAATTGGGTAACTCATTTTTATTTAAGCTAAAAGGCCTTGTTGATTTGTCTTCTTCCCAAAGGTAATGCTTCTAGAAGAAATAGAGGGGTTTTTGGAACTTATTTGGGTAGATTTTTTATTATACAATGGTAATTTAGTGGTGTGATTAAGTGTTAGAGGTGGTGGTCTGTTATAAGAGGGAGGAGGGGCACTTAAGGAATATCTTGAAATATTATTTTATTATAAATTATATTTCAATTATAAATGTTTCAAAATTAATTTAATTCTATGATAAGATGAATATTAAGTCTAACTAAATTCATCCACTAATAATTATATAGGTTTTGAATATTGTTGAATCCTTGTCTTTTTTATTTAACCTGTTTTTTACTTTTACCGTTTTATCAAGAATTTTACTTTTTGGGAATCAAAATAGTTACCAAAACATGGAAAATATAAAATTAAAGAGTAAATAATAAAATTATTGACTTATGATAACTATTTGGTTGAATATTAGATTTATTTTAGAATTTTATGATATTTAATGAAATATTTTAATTTTTAAAATATGAATTATGCCAATTTTGACACTATTCATATCATGACTTTTTTTAAAATACATAAAAATTGCATAATTCGAAAAAACTTCATTATTAAAAATATAACATGTAAATATCATCCAAAAAGTTCTTGGATGACATAAAAACAACAGAATTACATTTATTTTAACGGTTATAATATCATTTATTTGCATCCTTTATTAATGAAGCATTCCCTGCATCACCATAGTGTCAGAATTAAATTTATTTACTTAATGTATAAAAATTAAAAATAAAATATCATGATGTAGAAAATATTTTTTGTATTTCTATTGACTATTTATAGTAAAATATATCACTTATATAACTACATATAAAAAATCAGTAAATGATATATGTTTATGTTATATTTTTCTTAACATAAAATTAAAAGTAATTAAATGTCATTTTGACACACAAGTGGCTCCATGGGGTCCTAAAATAATCTAAAGTATATAAAGTGTCTGAAATATCCCATAAAATTTGGTTAGGACATGTGTTAGGGTAATTTAATAATATTAAATATTATTTTTTTACCTTTATTTACCAGATTTACCCTTTATACATGGTAAATAAATTATTTATTGAAGTTACTATTCATAAAATATATAAATAAAAGTTAACTATTTAAATAATTTGGACCTCCTGATTCCAAATATGGAATCCATTTTTCCGAATTCAAAACACATAAGTT
Organism: Viscum album; assembly: GCA_963277665.1. Lineage (NCBI taxonomy): Eukaryota > Viridiplantae > Streptophyta > Magnoliopsida > Santalales > Viscaceae > Viscum > Viscum album. The sequence continues at coordinate 478,669,277 of OY728128.1, forward strand.
GCATAAATGAATTTGAAATTAATTCCCATTTTCAAAACCAAAAAGCGTGTTTTTAAGAAGTAGAAACCACCAAAACATTAACATGTGTTTATGTCCAATTTCAAAGTGAAATAACTTCCAACGACCAAAATTGGAATTAATTATAAAACTAAAATCCATATAAACTATAAAACCAATTAAAACTACAATCTGACTCTATAAATAAATTAGATTAAAAGGTAATTTTGAATTAAAATCTAGTATTTTTCACTATTCATTGAAAATGAACTTTTTCAGAAAAATACAAAAATTTCATCCAATGTAAATTTTAATGTCCCAAATCTAAAGAAGGATTTTATTTGGTCAAATATAACATATAAAAGTGAACAAAACTAGATTTGAAAAGAGTTCTCCAACAAAAGGCTATAAAATGACCTTTTAAGAATATTAGAGTTTTCCATGTATAAAATCAGATTCATTCTTATTTTAAGACTATAAATTTATTGGATAAGAGTAAAGACATTTAATAATCATATTGTTGTTAGTTCTATTCATTCCTTCCAATACAATGGATAGGTGTTAACAATCCTTTAAAATAATAATATATTATTATTATTATTTTGGTTTAACGCAATTTTGTGTGCAACGTAAGATTTCAAAGAAACCTGTTGTTGCATGTTGAGTATGCAATAAAAAAAGTGTCCCCTTTATAATAAAATTAATATCATATTCATAAATATTTATCGATATGAAAAATTTATAATTCTATAAATATCTGTGTTGTTACATCCTTCCCCCCTTTTGGAAATTATGTCCTCGTAATTTTAAAATTGGGCTTTAAAACATCATTGAAGGCCCCACATCGGAAAAAGAGTCAATAAAACTATCACTTTAAAAGAAATAAAGAGAATTAAAAAGGTGACCCGAGATAACACATATAAGGATTTCATGAAAACATGGATATAGTGGAGAAACTAAGTGTCCTATTCTGATGGAGAGTGATATAAAACCTGATCAGAAGAAAGTTAACCACCAGAAAACAACAAATATGAGACAGGTTAAATGGTCTTTCATTTTCAAGTAGGAAAAGTAATCAGACAATGTTTTTTGTTTTATGTTCCCTTTAATAAATTTGGATAATATAATTATGAGATTTACTAAGAACATTTGGAAATATTCTTACTTATAAATTAGAATTTCATCCTTTAATAAGTTTCTACCAAAAACTCATCTTTTCTCCAAATGTTGAGTATTCAAGATGACTTGGTCACACCTAAAGAACTTCAATCAATTTCTTGAGAATAAAAAGATCCAAAAAGATGAAACATATATTTTCCATGTCCTTATACATTAACCAAAACCAAAAATGTTACTACATGATCAGATAATCCCTAAAAGGATAATCTTTTATATAAAAGAAATACTACACTTATTCTACAAAATTGAACAAAAAACACCCAAATATCTAGAAAGACCATTAAATATCCAATTTTCCTTAAAATTATTCAAAATAATCCAAAATAAGTTTGAAACCAAAAATTCATAAGGGTTTGATCAAATAGACTTCCACAAGAATCTTAATATTTATCTCCAAATAACATCGGCTACTCTTAAAGCCTCGTACTGATAAGTAATTAGATTAATAAAATATTCAATATGACAGGTTAATCATTTTCTAAAATAACCCAAATATCTATATGTCCATAATGAAACATATATTCTTCCAAAATAATATTTCAACCATTAATACACAAATTAAATCCCATAGTATTCTATTTTCCTTAGGAATATAGTGTTTCTATAAGAGATAACATCCTCCAAAATAACATTTATCACTTAACAAACAAATCATTTTCCTATACCAAGGATATCCATTTGATAAAAAATAAGTTCCAAAATTACCTTATTCTAGATTCATAAAATCATTTAACTAAAAAGAATAAGTCATAATAACCAGGGAATTCACATACGCCAGTGGTAGACGATTCACCCTTGTAACCCTTCAGTTGTGGGTTCGATTTCCTACATCCATGCTAGATGTGACAAGTTATCACCCATCAAAAGAGCATTAATACTTTTAAACATTTCATCATCCTAAAATATATAAAAACTTTTTAATCCCTTGTATTTTGACTTCTTACTCATTAAGCACTCTTCATGATCCATTAATGGTGCATTTTCACCTTATTTATTAATACATAGTTCCTTGAATCCAAATATGATGGTCTTCAGGATGTTTCTTTTCCCTTTCTCCATGTTGTCATGCATTCAAAAAGTAAACGTTCACTCCAATTATTTAAATTAGTTTTTCAATAGAGTTGGAAAATTTGAGATCTTGAAATCATATGAAAAGGATACCATGACCCATAAAATTGTTTTAGAAATTAGTAGTTGTTGGATAACTCAAACAATTTCTTACAAGTGATTTGAATACTCAATAAGCTGTCAAAATCATTTGAACATGTTTTTTCCACAATAGTGACAATAAAATCATCAGGGAGGGATAAGAAGGTTGTGAAAGATCTCTTTCCTTCTATCTTGACAAATGATCCTTAATCTGCTAAAAAGAATCAACACTTAAATAGGAAACTAATTATTATTTAAAAAAAGATCCACTATACGGTAAATATAACATAAAAACTTTTATATCACTCCAATACATAAACCTCCTTATATATCTTTTTTAGGTTTTTATTAAAAAAAATATTTTACATTAACCCTCCAAAATATTCCATAAGATAATATACCTCTTAGTTATATAGGATCCTTTACCTACACCCAGAAAACACCATATTCTCTAGAGTTTTCTAAACTAAACTTTGATACAAACTGTAAGGCCCCAGCTTTAAAAATTACATAATCTTGATTTTGTTGGATCTGAATCTACGGATTATACACAAGAGGGGGGGTGAATTGTGTCTTTTTCAAATTATTACAATCTCTTCAATTTAGACAAATTCTGTTCACTATGCTTTTGCACGATTAAATATGCAGCGGAAAAAGTAAAAGCATGAACACACGGATGTATAGTGGTTCGGGGAACAGAAGGCCCCTAGTCCACTCCACCAACGCTCAAATCCACGAGCTTGGCGATTTTCACTATCTGGTCCTCGTTTCCACAGACCCGTCCACAACTGAGTACAGGCAGTTGACACCTTTACAAGATTCAGGCAAACACAGCCTTCCTGGTTCAAACACGAACCCACACAGCTTAGAACGAGAAGCTGATCACTCAAAAATAAAAGGGTTTCGATAAAGAAACACTTCTCCAGTTGTTCTTCACAATTGCAACAGAATGCAATTGACAGTAGATAGATCGTCGTCTTCAGAAAATAAAGATCCGAAATCAAAACAGTTCTGAGTCGATCCAGTTGCAATAGATATTACCAGAAACTTCACAACTTCAGCAGCAGTAGATTCACAACAGGTAGTCGATGTAGAACACGTGAATCTGCTATCAAAATCTTCTTTCAGTAATAAAGGTCTTACGCTTCTTCTTGATCACCAGAAAAGAACGCTTTTTCACACAGCCTCTGTTTTCTTGCTCGTCAAAAGATCAATCATTCTATATTTCACACACTTTCCCGTGCATATATATATCTCCGAAGTTTCCAAGATAGAACATATATATTCAAATATGAGAAAATCTTCCGCATAAATAGATCCATGAAAATCTCCTTTAGATTCGCGATATTAAATGAAATTACAAAGCCGTTGTAACTCCCCTGAAGAATCGGCATAAAAAGCTCCGTTTAAATCAATCATTAATCCGTTGTAAATCGTCTTTGATTCAGTCAAAGTCGTATTTAAGAATCAGCTCGAAATCCGCCTAATAATCCGCTTGATTGACTAATTCAAAAGGAAATATCGTCTGTCAAAAATATCCCGACGCCAAACATAGGGTTGATGACGTGGCTCCAAACGTAGGGTTCACAAACGTAAGATTCAGAACGTAAGGTTGAACATACATACTTTCTCTTCAGCATTCAAACGTAGGGTTGATCATCCATACTTTGTCTTGCTTCAACTCTCCAAAGAACGTACGGTTGATTATAAAAGTAAGGTTGATGATCCATACTTTTGAGAAACAAACTCAACACTGAAAACTAACGTACGGTTTCTCTTCCATACTTTTCAACAACGAAAACGTAAGGTTCCTTCCAAACGTAATGTTCTTCTTCCATACTTTTCAACAACGTAAGGTTCATTAACCATACATTTCAAAATAACATAAAAAGTAAACTTTTCATCCATACGTTACGTTCATCAACGTAGGGTATGAACAGTGATTCCAGTACGCGCTAAAATTGATCTCGCGCTACAGTGATTCCAGAATACGCTAAAATTGATCTCGGAATAAATGAAGTATAAAATCTCGTTATATAAAATAAATTCCTGCAAAATACTCAACGAAATAATTAGTAAATAATTAAGGGTATTTGTGAGCATCAAAATCATCATAAAGAGACAGAGTATTATTTAAAATAATCTCCCCCTTTAAAAAACATTATTTTGATTTGTTTAAAAACAATACATTGCTCAACAATCTCCCCCTTTTTGATGATCACAAAACCCATAAAATAATAAAACTAATTTAATTGCAATCTTGATTGAAAAAAAAGTTTTATAAAATTTTAGAATTTTGAAAGGATTAAAAACAATATTTAACTATAAAATTTCTCCCCCATAACTCCCCCATAAAAATAAATTTTCAAATAGATAAAAGATAAATGTCGTATATATCCAAATGCTCCTATATATCCAAATTTCTTCATAGGAAACGAATGAATTTAAATGTTGTGTTTATCCAAATTCTCCCCCTTTTTGTGATATCAAAAAGAATGAAAAATTACGGATTTGAACACATTCAATATTGCACTGGACTGTAAGTAAATGCTATAATTAACTGGGTATGAATAAGTGAATTTCTTATACTGGCTAACTTAATCATAAATCAATAAATAATAAAACAAAAAAGAAAAGAAAAGAATTTTCATTCACAAGCTATTATATAAAAACGACAGTGATATACAGAGGAATCAAGGTGTAGGGATAAGACAGGGAAAAAGGTGTCTATCTCCTTTGAATTGCGGTCTTGATCTCTGTAAACTGTTCTCTGAGCCTCTTCATCATCCCATCTCCTAACTTGATGATAAGATCTCTGTTCTCCTGAGTCATATGAATATCTTCAATCAAATTAACTCTGAAAAACTCATGCATTCTTTCTTCTTTTTCAACAAAAAGACCCAGCTTTTCTGATAACTGATTCAAAAGAATCCTAATCGGTTGCTCTCCAGATGTCAACTGATCTACCAAAAATTTCTGATTATCTAGAAAAACTGACAAAGGGGCACTATTACACTGAAGATCGTGTAATTTGTCACTCATATTGCTCAGTGCTCCAGTAATTGCTTGAAATCTTCGAATCAAATCAGGTGAAGAACCTGATCCACTCACAGCACTATTTGCAACAGATTCAAATTTATTCTCCATGTAAATTTTCATCTCAGACAAATCATCTTTCGTTACCATCTCTGATTTCAACTGATCAACAGCATGAAACATATCAGTTTTAAACAAATCTACTTCCTGTCTTGAAACAGTACATTCTTTCAGCTTCTGAAACTTTAACTGCTCCAAGTTCAGAGAACTTCTGAGACTAACATTCTCAGATTCTAACTGAGAAATACACTTGTATAACTCAACAATTTCTTCTTTTCTCGAATCAGGGGCACCCTGTGCTTGATTCTCATGTCCAGAATTAGATTGACGAAGCAGGACAAGGGGTAAAGAATCTGCATCTGATTGTTCTTTGTCCTGAAAAGGTTGATCCACTGAACTATTCTTTGAAGCTTGAAACTCTTCCACTGAAAAATCTTCCTGAAGTACTTCTGTATTAACTTCAGAAGTATGTTCATCACGAACAGTAGTCTCTCTGACTTCTACTGAATGATCAAGAACAATATTTTCATGAACTTCTTGAGGTCGGGCCACTTCTTCACCAGGCACTGCCTCCATAAGTTGTTCTTGTGGAATTGCTTCTTCAACAGCCACAGCAGCAGTTTGAGGTTCTAGCTGAATTTCCGGTTGAGCTACTGGTTCCTCTATCGGTGCAGTCTGCTCCACAACAGCTTCTCTCACAAAGGAATAAGAAATTACAGGTTCAGAAGATTTCAAGACAGGAGAGATAATTTCTTCATCAATTAACCTCTTCCTTCTAGATTGAAGTCCTTCTTGACTTCTCTCTTCCTCAACTTCCTCCATCTCAAAGCGAATTCTCCTTGCCACTGTACTAACCCTTGATTCTGCTTGTCCCTCTTTGGACTTAGCCGGTTGAGCCTGAGCACTCTCCGAGTCTTCCTCAGCTCCAACAGGTAAGAGTTTTCCTTTAATAGTGCTCCAGAAGTATCCGACTTTCCTCAAAGTTCCAGCATTAAAAACATTACTGTGGTGACATTTCACCCCAGCACTTACCAATCTGATCATTCCTCTTTTAAACAACAACAAAGAAATGAACCTTCCATATGGGAAAAAGGTCATTCTTGCTTCACTCTGACAGCAGTATCTCAGATATCTTATTATAAATCGAGGAAAATTAAACTTAATATCACTCATCAAAAGATACATTATATACATGTCAGGGTACAGAATTTTCTCCATCTCAGCCATCCTTGGTGCTAAACCAGTCTGAACAAACTTTACCAAGATTTTCTGATCAGGCTCCAAATCTTTAATAAACATCTTCTTTATTACTTTGGTTCCAAACAGAAAAGACATAATGTCTTCAGACTTATGTACAGAATCTCCAATATTCCGTAAATCAAAATGAAAAACTCCTTCATGAGGGCAGTTAAGAATTTGACTTATCTCTACAGATGATATGGAAAAGTCCTTATCCTCTATTTGAGCCAATAAACTATCCTCCGTATCTCCAAGGCTAAACTGAACAGATCTAAAGAAATGTCTCATTTCTGCCTCATAAAGAAACTCAGAGTTTTCACTATTAAAAGCTTGCTCAAGGCCTTGAAACGACAACGCTTGTTTCAACAGCAAATTAGTTTCAAACAGCCATTCTAAATCGATGACTTTACCTTGCAGTATCTTCCGACCAACTACTTTAGATTTCTTTGCAGCACTGCTCTCGGCTTCATCTGGACGCTTAGTCTTTGCCATTTCAACAACGATTTCTGAAGGTTCGTAAGTTTAGGGTTTGAAGATTCAGAAAAGGGTTTTGGAGCAGATGTGCGGTTTTAGGTTTTCGAAAGGGTTTCCGAAAAAGGTGAAAATAGGTTAGAAGGTGAAACGGTTCTGACAGCCTTGATTCACGTGTAATCACTAATCATTACTTTTATTTAAAACAAAATAAAATAACTTATAGCGAGAAACAGAAAATTAAACAGAATTCGAAAACAGAATAAGATTAAAAAGAAACTATTTAAAATTAAATAAACCTAACTCCCCCTTAATAAATTCAAACCTTGCCGTGGGAAGTGGTTTAGTAAAAATATCTGCTAATTGATTTTCTGTATTTACAAATTCTAAAAATATATCCTTTTTTAACACATGATCTCTTAAAAAGTGATGTCTTATATCAATGTGCTTAGTTCTAGAATGACTAATAGGATTTTTTGAAATATTAATTGCACTAGTATTATCACATAAAATAGGCGTATTATTGAAATTTAATCCAAAGTCCATAAGAGTGTTTTTCATCCACAACACCTGTGCACAGCAACTACCTGCAGACACATATTCTGCCTCGGCTGTTGACAGGGCAACTGAGTGTTGTTTCTTACTAGACCATGATACTAAAGACTTTCCTAAAAAGTGACATGTTCCTGAAGTACTCTTCCTATCTAATCTACAGCTTCCAAAGTCAGCATCTGAATATGAAATTAAATTAAAATCAGAGGTTTTTGGATAAAGCAGAGATTGATAAATATTACCTTTTAAATATCTAAAAATTCGTTTAACAGCAGTTAAATGGGATTCTTTGGGATTTGATTGAAATCGAGCACAAAGACATACTGAATACATTATATCTGGTCTACTAGCAGTAAGATATAACAAACTACCAATCATACCTCTATATAACTTGTTGTCCACTGATTTTCCAGTTTCATCCAAATCAAGTTTTATATTAGTACACATAGGAGTTGTAAATGTCTTGCTGTTTTCAAGTCCAAATTTCTTAAGTAAATCAGTAATGTATTTGCATTGATTTAAAACATTTCCAAAATCTTTTTGAAATATTTGAAGACCCAAAAAGAAATTTAATTCTCCCATCATACTCATTTAAAATTCTTTTTGCATTAATTCTGAAAATTCATGACAAAGAATTTTATTGGTCGATCCAAAAATTACATCATCAACATAAATTTGTACCAACAAAACATTATTTTTCACAGTTTTCTTAAAGAGTGTTGGATCTGCTAGTCCAACAGTAAAATCATTTTTCAAAAGAAAAGAACTTAGTCTTTCATACCAAGCTCTAGGTGCTTGTTTAAGGCCATAAAGAGCTTTAGTAAGTTTGAAAACAGAATCTGGTTTTTGAGAATTTTCAAAACCAGGAGGTTGCTCAACATAAACTTCCTCCATTAAATGACCATTTAAAAAGGCAGATTTAACATCCATCTGAAATAATTTAAAATTCATATAAGATGCATAGGCTAAAAGGATTCTAATGGCTTCTAACCTGGCTACAGGTGCAAAGGTCTCATCATAATCTATTCCTTCTTCTTGATTATATCCTTTAGCTACTAATCTTGCTTTATTTCTAGTTATTATCCCTTGATCATCCTGTTTATTCCTAAAGACCCATTTAGTTCCTATTACTGGATAATCATGTGGTCTTTCAACTAATTCCCAAACCTTATTTCTCTTAAACTGGTTCAATTCATCTTGCATTGCTATTACCCAGCTCTCATCATCTAAGGCTTCTTCTATGGTCTTAGGTTCTTGTTGGGATAGGAAAGCAGAGAATTCAACTATGTTTCCAAAGTTTCTTCTAGTTTGAATACCAGTCTCTAAGTCACCTATCACAGATTCTAAAGGGTGATTCTTTAAGGTTCTAGACTGTCTAGGCATTACATTCAAAGGCTCTTCAGTATCATGTTCTTCTGAACTGGACTGAATTTCTTTTATATCATTTTCAAAATCATTCTTTAAATTCTCAGGTCTCATGTTTTCATTAGAATCAGGTTCATCTATTTGTTCTATCCTTTTCTCAAAAGGATCAGATTCATCAAATTTCACATGAACTGATTCTTCAACAATCCTTGACTTTTTATTATAGACTCTATAAGCTTTGGAGGTTGCAGAATATCCTAAGAAAATACCTTTATCAGATTTTGGATCAAATTTACCAAGATTATCTTTGGTATTCAAGATGTAAATCTTGCATCCAAAAACTTTAAAGTAATTTACTTTAGGTTTTCTGTTATTCCATAGTTCATAGGGTGTCTTTTTCAAAATAGGTCTTATTAAAATTCTATTCATTATATAAAAAGCTGTATTAACATCTTCTGCCCAGAAATATATAGGTAGGCTATATTCATTTAACATAGTTCTAGCCATTTCTTGAATAGTTCTATTTCTTCTTTCTACAATCCCATTTTGTTGAGGTGTTCTTGGAGCAGAGAAGGTGTGTTTAATACCCATGTTTGAGCAAAAGGAACTAAATTCCTGGTTCTCAAATTCTCCACCATGATCACTTCTCAATGAGATTATATTAAAACCTTTTTCATTTTGAATAGATTTACAAAAACCTTCAAATAAACTAAAAGCTTCACTTTTAAATTTCAAAAAGAAAATCCAAGTAAATCTAGAATAATCATCAACTAATACATAAACATATAATTTACCAGCTAAACTTTCTACTCTTGAGGGTCCAAACAAATCCATATGGATAAGTTCTAGAGGTTTAGTTGTAGCAACTTTATTAACAGATTTGAATGATGATTTGTGTTGCTTGCCAAGCTGACATGCATCACAGAATCTGTCATTTTCAAATTTGAGACTAGGCAAATCAGAAACTAAATGTTTCTTAGATAATTTATGTAAAGCATATATATTGCAATGACCAAGTCTTCTATGCCAGATCCAGGATTCACTTATATTAGCAGTTAAGCAGTTTACTTGTTGTTTACACAAGGAATACAAATCCAAAGTATAAACATTATCAGTTCTGGGTGCTCTAAACTTAAACAGTTTATCTTTAGAAACAGTACAACTATTGTTAGTAAAATCAACAGTGTATCCATCATCACAGAGTTGAGAGATACTTATCAGATTGTGTTTTAACCCTTGTACATAAAGTACTTTGTTGATTGAGACTGTCTCTGGATCTCCAACTGTTCCAATACCAATAATCTTTCCTTTGGCATTGTCACCAAAGGTGACAAGTCCTCCTTCCTTTCGAGTAAGAGAAGAGAAATTAGCTGAAGTTCCACTCATGTGTCTTGAGCAGCCACTGTCCATATACCATATTTCTTTCTTTCTTTGGTGACCTGCTACCTGCAAAGACATTTAAACAAATTGCTTTGGTACCCATATTTTGTTGGGTCCAGGAGTGTTAGCAAGCAGTGATCTGGGTATCCAGATTTGCTTTGTTTTCTTAAAATTGATTGAATCATATAGATCGTTGGAAATATAAGCTTTCTTAATTCCACATATCTGAGGTTGTCTTAGAAAACAGTTTTTAGCTATATGACCACTTGTTCCACAGTAGTTACAAATAACCTGTTTAGTGCTAGGAACAAAATAATTTTTGTATAACTTAGGTTTTTCTCCTTTACTTCCAATTCCAAACCTTTCCTTTTTAATTACAGTTTTTCCAAGTATCTCATTTAAGGTGTTTTCTCCTTTTGTAAAAATTAATGCAGCCGTTTTATAAGATTCTACTTCATCCTGTAGAGTTTTTATTTTTGATTCAAAATTAATTTTATTTGATTCAGCAGAATTGTATTTGTCAATTAATTCCTTATGTTGTTTTAGCAAAGTATTTCTCTCATCTGAAATAGCTTTGTACAAGTTCTTTATAGATTTATATTTATTAAATAATGAGTCATACCTTTCTTCAAGCATATTGCAGTAAGCTGCAAGTTTTTTATTTGAGAAGCTTGTTTCAGAGTTTGATTCATTATTTGAGTCAGAGGAATAGTATGAGTGTACCTCATCAGTTTCAGCCGTGAAACACATATTTGCTTTTAAATTGGCTTCCTCCTTCTCTGAGCTTGATTCAGAAGAATTACTTGAGTCTTCAGAAACACTCCAAGTAGCTTTCATAGCTTTCTTGTCTTTCTGCTCATTTACCTCATCTTGCATTTCAGCTTCGTACATCATCAGTGTACCAATCAGTTCTCTCATAGTTAGATCTTTAACAGAAGTTGATTGTCTGATTGCTGCAGAGATTCCATTCCATCGAGTAGGAAGTACTCTCAGTACCTTCAACGCTTGATCAGCCTGCTTGATTGGTTCTCCTAGAGCTGTTATATTATTTACAATTTCTGTCAATCTTCCATTCATCTGAGTGATGCTCTCTCCTTCAATCATTCTGAAAGTATCGAATTTTAACTTAGCAGTTGCATATCTCATCTGTCTTACATTATCTGTTCCTTCATAAGCAACAGCTATTGTTTGCCACATTTCATATGCAGTCGGGCATTGAGATACTCTGTTAAATTCGTCTGGTCCTAGACCACAGATGATTGCATTCATAGCTTTTGAATTTATGTCATACTCAGCCTCTGTAGCAGCACTCCATGTATCGGGATTTTCAGGAATTTCATAGGGAGTCAGAATCTTTGAATAGACTCTGTAACCAAGATTTTTCAGATAAATAATCATACGTGATTTCCAGCAGCCATAATTGTCTCCATTAAAGTAAGGTGCTCTGACCATTGACATTCCCTCTCTCATATCAGCCATGATACACTATGTATAATCTTTAAATACTTCTAGCTTGATAGGACTTTAGAAATAAGAAGCTCCTCCTTTGATACCAATTGTTGGATCTGAATCTACGGATTATACACAAGAGGGGGGGTGAATTGTGTCTTTTTCAAATTATTACAATCTCTTCAATTTAGACAAATTCTGTTCACTATGCTTTTGCACGATTAAATATGCAGCGGAAAAAGTAAAAGCATGAACACACGGATGTATAGTGGTTCGGGGAACAGAAGGCCCCTAGTCCACTCCACCAACGCTCAAATCCACGAGCTTGGCGATTTTCACTATCTGGTCCTCGTTTCCACAGACCCGTCCACAACTGAGTACAGGCAGTTGACACCTTTACAAGATTCAGGCAAACACAGCCTTCCTGGTTCAAACACGAACCCACACAGCTTAGAACGAGAAGCTGATCACTCAAAAATAAAAGGGTTTCGATAAAGAAACACTTCTCCAGTTGTTCTTCACAATTGCAACAGAATGCAATTGACAGTAGATAGATCGTCGTCTTCAGAAAATAAAGATCCGTAATCAAAACAGTTCTGAGTCGATCCAGTTGCAATAGATATTACCAGAAACTTCACAACTTCAGCAGCAGTAGATTCACAACAGGTAGTCGATGTAGAACACGTGAATCTGCTATCAAAATCTTCTTTCAGTAATAAAGGTCTTACGCTTCTTCTTGATCACCAGAAAAGAACACTTTTTCACACAGCCTCTGTTTTCTTGCTCGTCAAAAGATCAATCATTCTATATTTCACACACTTTCCCGTGCATATATATATCTCCGAAGTTTCCAAGATAGAACATATATATTCAAATATGAGAAAATCTTCCGCATAAATAGATCCATGAAAATCTCCTTTAGATTCGCGATATTAAATGAAATAACAAAGCCGTTGTAACTCCCCTGAAGAATCGGCATAAAAAGCTCCGTTTAAATCAATCATTAATCCGTTGTAAATCGTCTTTGATTCAGTCAAAGTCGTATTTAAGAATCAGCTCGAAATCCGCCTAATAATCCGCTTGATTGACTAATTCAAAAGGAAATATCGTCTGTCAAAAATATCCCGACGCCAAACGTAGGGTTGATGACGTGGCTCCAAACGTAGGGTTCACAAACGTAAGATTCAGAACGTAAGGTTGAACATACATACTTTCTCTTCAGCATTCAAACGTAGGGTTGATCATCCATACTTTGTCTTGCTTCAACTCTCCAAAGAACGTACGGTTGATTATAAAAGTAAGGTTGATGATCCATACTTTTGAGAAACAAACTCAACACTGAAAACTAACGTACGGTTTCTCTTCCATACTTTTCAACAACGAAAACGTAAGGTTCCTTCCAAACGTAATGTTCTTCTTCCATACTTTTCAACAACGTAAGGTTCATTAACCATACGTTTCAAAATAACATAAAAAGTAAACTTTTCATCCATACATTACGTTCATCAACGTAGGGTATGAACAGTGATTCCAGTACGCGCTAAAATTGATCTCGCGCTACAGTGATTCCAGAATACGCTAAAATTGATCTCGGAATAAATGAAGTATAAAATCTCGTTATATAAAATAAATTCCTGCAAAATACTCAACGAAATAATTAGTAAATAATTAAGGGTATTTGTGAGCATCAAAATCATCATAAAGAGACAGAGTATTATTTAAAATAATCTCCCCCTTTAAAAAACATTATTTTGATTTGTTTAAAAACAATACATTGCTCAACAGATTTATGTCATGAATTCAACATTAATGATATTTTATGGTTTATAGTTTTAGATAATTAGGCCATAAATATTACATTTCATCTGAAATATTATAATTTAGACACTTATACTCTAACAAATTTTTTTAACAATAGTAAAAATTGTTAAATAAAATAAGAATTCATTTTTTTATAAAAATATTCTTGAATTCTTCCATTCTCTTAACCTTCCTTATACCCTATGAAAAAAATTCAAAAACATGTTTTGAGTATAAAATTCTCAATAAGGGATATAATACAAGGAAATAAAATATTAATCCAATAATACATACAAATTGATGAGATCTTACTTTTAAATAATAAAACACAAGATCTTTAAATTACTTCCTAAAATCTTAAGATTTATGAATCACACATAGAAAATAATAAACCATATTGGTAACTTGTGGCATCCATAACATATTTACATTGAAGCTTTCACACCTACATATGGAGTTACGTTTGGAATACCCATCATGGTATATTCCCTAAATCTCTTAGGAAAACATTAATGTTTACCTCCGTCACATTACCCAACGCATTGGAGAAATATCTCATACTCACCTTCCCAATTTTTATCATAAAATCTCCCGTATATGTAAACAATTTCCCAGAACCATAACATATTCATAACGCATAAAACAAGCATAAATGAAAAATAACAATTCCACATTGCAATCACAATATATCATTTAAATATATTGAAATAATCAATGATTTATAAAAACAATTTTAAATACCAAAATATTTAAAAAAGGTATATTGTTTTTATTTTTCTTTTAAAAAAACACAACGACTTGTTAAGGGATCCATACATCAAATAATACTCGCATATGTGGAAAAGTTGTTGTCACCGTGTATGTTAAAAAGAAGCATTCATTTTTTCATTTAGTGAAACACTTAAATGAAAAATGTTTCCTGTTGAATTAAATGAAAATTAAAATGGGTTTATAAACCTTATAAAATAATGTCCTGAAGAAATCAAAATATCCATTAATGAAAGGATATTGAACGAAGTTATTTAAGAAAATTTGGCAGCCTAATGGCGCCACTTAAATATTCAGAAAAAGAGTTGATGAGAGTGAAAAGGGTATCTCATCACATGGTCATAAAATTTAGATTAATAAGTTTATATAATAACATATCAAAAAAAATAAAATTGAAATTATGAGACATAACATAAAATAAGTCTTTGACAAAAAAAGAAGGGTGAAAGGTTCCCTTACCTTTTTTCTGACTTGTCTAGTTTGTTCTTTACCTCCCAGCATAATAAACATAAGTAAACTTATGCTCTAATCAGAACATTTTCAAAGTTTATTATACCTTTTTATATCAATTATTTCCTTTCTATAACAATCATATAATTATTCATGTTCATATCGATCATTTTGTTGATGTTCGGTACTTGAGTAAAAAATGACCTTTTTATAATTACAAATTGTCCTTGTGGTCAAAAGCCCATTATCCCTATAATTTTATTCATAATTTAAACAACATATATGTCCATTATATAGGAATTTATATCTAGTATATATGTATTTAGAATATTCCATAACATTTGGATATAATAAATGAATTGTACCGTTCATTGAGACGGTAAGCAGTACGTACGCAAGAATGCTACTTTCATTTATTTTTCAGTTTTAAAGGAATGAAGACTAAATGATACGTAGGTATATTAAAATTCCAGTATAATAAATATGTTATATATGTTAAATAATTTCATTAATTACATCCTTTATATGTTCCATGTATATCAGGAATGAGTAAAATCATTTTTGAGGGGGTGGTAGTTCGCACTTCCTCAAATGAAATTATCATATTTATACAACATGAAAAGCAAAAAGCTATGTTCTAAATGATAATTACAGAATCATAGAGATAAAATAAGTATCATATAAAACATATTTAATTTCATTTCCATCATAATGGCCATCATGAAAGGCGGTAGGACATAATTGAACAATTATCGTTTCGTGAAGCAGTAGTTCACTGTACAAGGAAATAGTATGTTCGTATCCCTTAGATAGAGGTGTGTGGATGTGTAGTTATAATAATTCATATTAAAATATCATTATATATTTAATATACTGGGTTTTTGATAAAAAAATGTAATAAAGTGACTTTAGGGGTTTGGAGAAGGAAAATAAATGGAAGAAGCTTGAGAGAAGACATTATCTTTAATCGAGTAACTCATTGGGATTTAACCTAAAAGGACTCCTTTAATTGACTTTTTCAAATGTAAAGGATTTTATTTGGAATATAGGGATGTTGGGATATTATTTTGGTAGATTGTTGTTGAGAAAATGGGGCTTTAGAGGTGTAAGTAATGGTTAGAGGTGGTCTCCTTTTATAAGAGAGAAGAGGGGAACATAAGGAATATCTTGAAATATTATTTTATTATAAATTATATTTAGATTATAAATGAGTAAAAAATCAGTTAGTTAGAAGATAAGATCAATATAAGTTGAAATAAAGTCATCTAATAAGAATTAGACTGGTTTTGGATAATTGATAATCCTTATCTATTTTATTTATCCCTTTTTTACTCTTACCATTTTATCAAGCATTTAACAATTTGAGAAACAAAATAGATACCAAAACATGAAAAATATCCAATTTAAAAGTCAATAATAAAATTTTAGACTTAATATAACTATTTGGATGAATCATAATTTTTTTTTAATTTTATAATCTTTAATAAAGTATTTTATATTTTACAATATTAATTATGTCAAATTTGACACATCATATCATTACTCGTTCAAAGATCCATAACAACTTGATTACTTCGAACTAACATCATTAATATAAATATAACATGTATCTATCATCCAAAAAAATTATGGATGACATAAAAAGAACAAAATTACATTTATTTTAACATTTATAATATCATTTATTTGAATCCTTTACTAATGAAGAAATAACTCCATCACCATTATGTAATTATTAAATTTATTTATTTATTGTCTAAAATTTATAAATAAAATATCATGATGTAGAAAAGATTTATAGATTTATAATTACTATTTATATTTGAATAGATCAATTATATAACCACATATAATTTTTTTTAGTAAAATATATATGTTTATGTTATATTTTCCTTAGCATTAAATTAAAAGTAATTAAATGTCATTTTCAAACACAAGTTGCTCCATGGGGTCCTCAAATTGACCCAAAGATTCCCATGGTCATAGATATCTCATCCAATATGATTAGGACATGTGTTATAGTAATTTATTATTACTATAATATTTTTTCTTTACCCATATTTACCATATTTACCCTTTAACCATGGTAAATACAGTACTTACTGAAGTTACTATTCATAATGTCTAAAAATAAAAGTTACATGTTTACAAAATTTGGACCTTATGATTCCAAATATGGAATCCATTTTTGGAAATTCAAAACACAGGAGTTGTAGAAATTAATTTAAAATTAATTCCCATTGTCAAAACCAAAAGGAGTGTTTTTTAGAAGTAAAAACTACCAAAAGATTGATATGCATTTATGTCTAATTTCAAGGTAAAATTACTTTTAATGACTGACATTGGATTAAAAGAAAAAAAATATAATCCAATTACACATTAAATTCAATTAAAATTACAGTCTAATAATATAAATAAATTACATTAAAGGGGAGTTTTGAATTACAATTCAATATTTTTCACTAATCGTTAAAAAATGAACTTTATCAGAAAAATACAAAAATTTCATTAAATGTCAATATTGATGTCCTGATTCAAAATATGGATTTTATTTTGTCAAATTGAACATACAAATCGAAAAAAACTTTTTTTCAAAAGGGTTCTCTATTAAAAGGTGTTAAAACAACCTTTTAAAAATATTAGAATTTTTCATTCTTGAAATCAGATTGATTTTTATTTTAAGCCTCTAAAATACATTGGATATTTGTGAATAAATTTATTAATAATATTTTAGTTATTTATGTTCATTCCCACTAACACAATTTCATGTTGTTAGCTATCATTAAAAAAAGTAATGTTATTGTAATATTTTTTTCGTATAACTCAAAGTTATGTGCAATGTAAGATTTCAAAGAAACCTGTTGTTGTGTGTTGAGTATGTTATTGGAAATAATTTCCTCTTTAAAATAAAATTAGTATCCTATTCATAAATATTAATAGATATGAAACATGTATTATTCTATAAATACCTAGGTCATAACATTCATAGACTAGGTTTTATCCCACCAAATATATGTAAAACATTACATTTTTTGGTCATGACAAAGCTGGTGGAATATTGTGAATGTCTTGTGCTGTTTTCCTCACACACCCTGATTGATTAATTGTATTTATATATAAGGTAATTGAAATCCTTTTCCATTTTATAATGGGGGGTTTAAGGAAAATATTTATTAAAAAATATTTTCCTGAATTCCTTCGACATCATCGCTTCGTTCTCTTCCGGAGGCTTCGTATTCTTGGTCGATGTACAACATGGATCAACTTCTTTGTCCATAAAATTAAAATCAAGTAGAAACTTCTCCTACACATAGCATTTAAGGATTAAAAAGATCTTCTAAATGGGATAAATAATTTTTTCTGTGATTAAGGGATCGAATGATCCATTGAAATTCAGAGGCCTTTGATGCATAAAGGTTTCCTCTTGATCGAATATTCAATTAAAATCATGAGTCTGTTGAGAGAATATTTTAGTTGTGTTTTGAATACCTTCTCACATTGAGATGGTCATCTCGTTGGTGTTGTCATCACATTTTTCTTCACAATGATTATTTACCTAATTCCTCCTATTTTCGGTCACTCACTTGAATAAAAAGAAAATTGGGGATGAGTATTTTTAAACTACTAAAAACATTAATTGGAATTTAATGACATTAAAGGGGTATCTTATTACTTACATTTATTTCCTTTACTTGTGAAATTCATGGCTTTAATCTATGTTATCCAGGATCTTTTTTCTAAAATATATTATTTTGTGAATTTTTTGTTCCCTTAATAACGGTTTATAATGATATTATGATTTTACCAAAGTTTATACCCTAGGGGTGTCAAACTAGGTGAAACATAAGTCTCGTTTTCATGTAATAGGTTACACCGAGTCAGGGCTGGCACACATTTTAGGTGTTTTTACCTCTAGGTACATCAGTACCAGAACCACATCCACTTGTAGTATCCGAATAGAGATTTATTTTTTGCATAAAACACATACTTTATACTTACCAAAATTCTGAGGTGTTTTCTTATACTTAATCATATCCCTAGGTCTTTCAATAGTGTTTTCTAAGCCTAATCACAAAAGTAACTAAACTTTTCCTCTAATACTAACTATAACAACTGTATTGTTTATAAAATATTAGTTCATAATTTATTACCTTAATTTATAGATAATAAATCTAAAAAGTTATATATGTATAGTTTCTTTGGGAATTAGGTACGTATAATAAAATCATGAACATGGTATACAACAACATTGTCAAAAACATCCTTAACATGCTTCTAAAATTCCAAGTCTTTTCAGACGGCAGGAGACAACCAGAGGACAAATATAAGAAAGAGGTGAGATATAAAGCATAGTATGGGAATAAACATAGAATAAGGTGATACATGCTATAAAATTTGAATATCAATAGGGAATTAAAAGATTAATAATTGTAAACATTAACAATGAGACATGATATTGCATGATAATAATAATATGGGAAATGTAGAAACAACTTAAAATGCTGCATCAAAAACAAAGGTCAATGGTAAACCACCAAGACATTATCATGGTTTAGAAAGTACCAAAAATGAATCAGGTTCACCCCTTTTCCTAATATGACATCTCATGAGACTTAAAATTACCCAATGCATTAGATCGTTCTATAATTCTAAGTGCACCCATCACTTTCATTTCATTATCATGTTTAAGTGTTCCACATAGATCATACAACATGGATTCATTCATTATTATATTTTTTCCATGATAAATGACTGGGAATACCTACATGTAAGTCCCATGTCAAAGTGGTATATGTTTATATAGTTGAATACCTGTGACAGTAAATGGGTATGGTATTCACTAAATAATTTTTTTTAGCATGGAAACACACTGTGAAATTTCTACAGCATAACGACATCTTATAAAAATTCATAAAATGTGTTGAGGATGGAGAAAATTTTATCTAATTTATTGGAAATAAATTTGATAGTAAGGTGGATATATACTAATATATTATTTCATAATTAAATGAAGACAAAATACATAATATAAATAAGGTACTTGAAAAATAGGAGAAATGAAATGATGCCTTACTTGAGTGTGTGATTCCAAAAATGTTTAGGAGCTACTTCTTGAGAGTTTGGGGGAGACTTGTAAGCACTCTAAATACTTGAGGGAAGATTATTGAAGTTCCCCATTTAGTTTGAGTGAAGCCAAAAGAGAACTTGGGTGGGTTTATATAGGAAAAGTGGGGGATTTCGTTTATATTTAGGTTTTGGACACTACGTAATAAAATAATCAAAACAACAAACCATCGCATAGTTTTTTCCCACAGATTCTTAATATTGGTACTAGTACTCATTGTTTTATATGTCCAATGACTGATATTTATAAAATAATACCTTTTATTATGTGGAGTTGAGTCATACTCTTAAATAAATGGTTTCAAAACCTTAAAATATATTAATGGTTTTAAAAGATCCATAAATAATTTATAAAATTAATAAATTAAACATAAAATCACATTATTTTAAAGGAAAAAAATATATTTGGTATTGGATGCCCTATATAGTATTTATTACATCACTTATGGTTCATTATGATTTCATAATTCAAAAACTATATTTATACGGACCTAAATTTTTTACGGGTAAATTTAACAGTCTCAGAATATTATGAAAAAATCACCATTGGATAATTTAAATGATCTCATTCCAAAAATTATATTAATTTAATCTATATAATTTTAAAAATATCATCATTTTACCTTTTAAAAAAGTAATCAACATTTATTGAGAAATGTTGGTTTTTTTGACAAAATTTTTTTTCAACCCCTATAAAAATTACAGTTGACTTCATGAAAATTATATAAACATTAATATTTAATAAAACTTATTTAATAATGGTATTTTATTTACATATTATTTATTTAAAAAATACATTAATTCATTAAAATTAATTCCATAATTTATTTTTAACGTTACACAAAACTATTATTTATTTTTTATTATATCGATATAAAAATCAGTTATAAAGTAACCATAATAGAATGAAAATATATTTATCCTTCTATTAAAAATAATTTACATACTATTAATTATAGGTTCTTTATATGTATCCATTTAATACAGAATGAAACACCCTATGAGTAAGGAATGCAATGATTAAACTTTAATAGGGTGGTTTAGCATACATGGTTTTGGTTGTGATATTGATGATCTAAAACTTCTCCCATAAACGGTTTCACTCATGTTTATGTTATTGGATCTCAGCTTGGTCTAGGTCAAGGTAAAATCCCAATGATTAAATCTCACACAGAAGTTCTGATAAGTGGGTCTCATAGGATATAGTCCAACTAGATAAGGCCATCACTTCCTTATTCCGTGTCAATTGGATTTGTTTAAACCCAATATTTCTACTAATCATGTGATCATTATTCAATGGATATATCTTCAATAGTAATGATATATAATATTATTTTAAATCCAATTGGATATAATAAAACAAAATATGTTCATTTTTTTTATAACCATATTACATAATACGACATTTAATTAAATAAAAAGAGGAATTTTATTTATAACAATTCACGTTGTTAGAGGAACTCCACTAATGAAACATGAATAAAAATTTCTTGAAAATAGATGATGTACTGATAGATACAATCTATTTGGAAATTATTATTCATAGATCTATTCATATTTTTGGGTCTTCTATATTATCCAAAAAAAATTACGATGACAACCAAAAAAATGACAGTCGAAATCCATGTAATGGACCGAACTATTAAATGTCTAATTTTGTAAAATGGATATAGAAAACATATAAAATCCATTTGATTTATTATATCTAATTGGTTTTAAATGACTGTTATTTATAATTATCATTAATAGTATAGTCATTGAACATTGATCACATTACTAGTATAAAAATATAGTTTTAGGAAATCCTTTCGACATAGAAAAAGAAGGTGATAGCCTCAGCTATTAGGATCATTCCCCATGAAGACCATTTATCATAGATTTTGAGGGATATACCATTTTTAGGCTTTTCACTAGAAAAATCCCAATCCAGGATCCAACAACTTAAGTATGATCGAAACCGTTTATAGGATCATTTTAAGAACAATGAGATCATATCTCAAACCATTTCCACTGAATGGCACCATAAAACCACCATAATCACACACCTGAAACTTAAGGAATATGTTGTTGTAATAAAGGGATATGTATCAAGACCCTATCTTTTGGTTTATGTACATTATTTTTGAATAGAATAATAAATATAATTTCATTTTATTATTCTTTTTAAAGCACAAATACTATATTTGGTTAATTTTCAAATTGAACTAAGAAATATATTTAGATGAAAGAATAAATAATATTTTAACAAATTACTATTATTAAATTGATTTTATAAACTATAAATGGTCATATAATTTTTATGAGGTCAAATGTAATTTTAATTATGGTTTAAAAACTGTTTTTGTCAAAACGCATCAATATTCAATAAATGTCAGTTTTAATATTAAAAGAGAAAATCGGGATATATAGAAAATTATTTGGATAAAATGAATATTATTTTTGGACTAAGGACTTCATATTTATCCAATAGGGAATTTTCCATAATTTTCTGAGAAAGATGAATTTTTTGATAAAAAATATATACCATATAAATATATATTGTGTTTTATCACATCATAATGGCCCGACAATGGTGTAACAAACACTATAAAATAGATGTTTGGAAAAATATGAGCTTTAACATAAAGATAAGGGGATTTTATAGTTTTTTGAGTTATTTTATAAAGCCTTACTGAATCCTCCAAAATATATAATATATTTTATGATTTTATGTTCATATCATTAATAATTTGACTCACCTCCACATAACCAAGGATAATATTTTAATATATTCATCCCATGGCCTTATAAAATAATTATTTCCACTCTTATTTGGAAAAACCCATGGGTAAAATCCATGATATGGTTTTTGGTTTTGAATAATTAATTATATAGATTTGAAAACCCAAGTTTGTGAAAGATTCAATAATTCCCAACTCATTACCTATATAAACCCACAAAAGATCCCACATCTCTTCAATTAAAATCTTAGTAGAACGTACATACTCTATCCTCATCTCTCTATAATCCTCCCAAGGCTCCCCAAGCACTCAATAATCTCCTCTTCAATCTTTTGAAGTCACACACTAGTGTAAGGGTTCCTTTCATTCACATTTTCATCCATGTTTCCTTATATTGTTACACCATTTTATTTTCATGTAAAAATGATGGGTTAGGTTTTAACACCTCCCCTATACTTCCACCTGTTACCATGCTGAAATTTCGTAAGAGTTATTGCATTTCTACCCTTTCTTTCAAGTTTATTGACTATGATACATATTATATTTCCAAAATCCTTATGTTTGGACATGTATTTATATGACCCTCAAACATTTAATTTCATTTATATATTATGGGATACCCCTTCCTTTCTAATCAACAATTTTTATGAATTTTTATGATACGTCGTTGTGCTGTTCAAATTGCACCGTGATTTTCAATTCCAAAATCATCCTATAGTGAATGCCATACCCATTACTATATCATGGTTTTTCACATTTATTTAAATATAATTTTTATTTATTACATAAATTTATTTATTCCACACCCCTTGACTATGGAATATTTTATTATTGTGAATGAATTCAAGCTTTATGATATATGTGGCACACTTAAATGAGAGAATGAAATGAATGTGATAGGTGCACCTAGAATTATATAGCACTCCAATGAATTGGGTAATGTTTATTATCATGATACATCATGTCGGGATAAGGGTTTACCTAATTCATTTATGGGACATTTTCCACTATTATATCGGGGTAGTTTATCATTTTCCTTTGATACAGTGTTTTAAGTTGTTGCCACATTACCATGATATGATTATCATGTTATATCATTCCTTTATGTCCAAGTTTCTTTTATGATCAATTGATATTCATATTGTATAACATGTATTGATTTCCTCCTGTTATTCTATATTCAGTCCCTTATAGGGATTTATTTCTCATATCTTTCTTATGTATTTCCTCAGGTTATCCCACACAAGGTTATGTATGAAGGAATGTTTTCATCATGTAAAGAATGTTTTCAACAATGATGTTGTATTTCATGTCTTAAGTGAATATGTAATGTTCCTCATTTTCCATGATACTAGACTTATTAATATTTCAGTTTGTATTAAGTATAATTTTATACCATTTATTTAAGTATTAATGTAATAAAAAGCACACGTTTGATATAGTATGTACCATTGGAAAGTTTAGTAATTTTTTGGATTATGGTTATAAAACTCTAGTGGAAGAAATAGGGATCAGACTAAGTATAAAAAAATCAATAAATCTTTGTGAGTGAAGAGTAAGTGTTTTATTGTAAATATATATCCTTGTTTATATACGAATAATTGGATATAGCTCTAACATAGATGTATCTAGGGGTAAACCCCCAAAAACCACTTCAAGATAGACTCGAACGGGAACCGGTGCATGAAAATGGTCCTTGTTGTACTCCTATTTTGACACTCTTGGGGAATATTTTTCAATAAATTAAGAATCTTAGTATAAACCATTATTAAGGGAACCTAAAAAATCCCATCAGAATATACATTAGGAAATAGATCATGGATAAGTTTGATTGATTCCATGAAATTCATAATTTAAGGAAATAAATGAAATTTATAAGTTATCCCTTTAGTGTAATTGGATTCCAATTTATGTGTATAGTATTTTAAAAATACTTACCACTAACTTTTCCTTTGATTCTATCAAATGGTGGGTAATAAGAGGAGTTGGTCTGACAACCGTTGCTAAGATCAATATAAAAACTACCCTTATAAGATGCCAAATCCAGTGGGAGGGGGGATAACAAACCTTTTCATAATACTCTCTCAGTTAACATATGTTTTTAATAGAAATATTGATCAAGAGGAACATCCACCCCCCCCCCCCAAAATAATGAAAGGTCACAATCGAGAGATTCTTGAGACAATGGTCTCCTACTTTTAATGGATCATATGATCTCTCAATCACTAAAAATGGATTGAATTCATTGAGAAGATCTTCTCAATCCATCAATGCACTGAAAAGAGATGGTTCTTCTCACTGGTTATCATATGGAGGGTGAAGCTGATCGATGGTGGACATTGATAAAAAATATAAAGCCTAAGAAAGAGATTGAGTAAATCGGA
Source organism: Viscum album (assembly GCA_963277665.1). Taxonomy (NCBI): domain Eukaryota; kingdom Viridiplantae; phylum Streptophyta; class Magnoliopsida; order Santalales; family Viscaceae; genus Viscum; species Viscum album. Next base: position 478,694,400 of record OY728128.1, read on the forward strand.
TGGAAGGGTTTTCATTAAAAAAATCGATAAATATTTTCCTTGTACCCTCTGACATAAAATGGAAGGTGACTTCCTTGACCTCAAGAAAAATGATGACAAATCCATCGAAGCATACAAGGAAAACATTACAAGGACATAATGATACACCTCTAGATTTTTCATTACCCCCGAAGTCATGGTTGACCACTTCTATAGTGGGATAAAACCTAGACTACAGATAGATCTAGTGATCCATGACATTGATAGTTATGATTAACTTTTATGATGTGCCATCTACGTTGAAATTGAGATTAAAGAATCTTAGAGGTATCACAGTGATTAGAAGTAAAAGGTGGAGTAAAATTTTGGTATTCTAATAGAGAGATCTAATAGTTCCAATAAATTTCAACACCCCACATTCCAAAGGTGTGTAAAGAAGAACCCTGTAAATTTCATGAAGGGGAAGAGGAAATGATTTAGGTGTGGGATAGAAGGGCACCTAGCTAGAAATTTCTGGTAAGAGAATCACGCTATTGTGATGGAGGAAATTAATGCTCAGTAAACCCTCAAGACAATGTTAATTGCTATAACCACATGGAATGAGGGAATTTCTTAATCAAATGCACGAATTCAAGTGTTTTCAAAGGAAAACAACAACCCCCAAGGAAAAAAGGTGATATTTATCCATCACAACTACCGAAGTGAATCCCGAAAATGAAGTGGTAAAGGGTATTCTAGTTATTCATTCCCAATAGCGAACAATATTTTTTATTATGGTTCAAAAAATTATTTTATTTCCCAAAATTTTAGTAGAACAATCCAAACACCACCACAAAGCATTTAAGTGGACATGTCTGTGAAAACAGAAAATGGGGAAATTATTGTATGCATGTATATAACTCCTCCACGATCAAAATTTCTAGATTGAACTTCCCAAAAAACCTTATCACATATCCCTGAGTGGAATTTGTTACAATTCCTAGAATGGATTGGCTTTCCCTATATGGAGCCAACATAGATTGTCATGAGAGGGAAATCACTCCTAATATGGAAAATCTACCCCTGATTCTATACTAGTGAAAGGAGGAGGATGAATATTCTTTATCACCATCATCCCAAGAATGAATATTACTTCTATAGGAGCATGTGTATCTTACTCAAATTATCGATTCTAAGGCTGGATCCATCCTCAAAGACATTCATATTGTGAGTTAATTAAGTAATGTGTTTCTGGAGGAATTTCATGGTAATACTCCTTATAGATATGTATAATTCTATATTGATCTTATATATGGTGCATTTCCAATATCCAAGACCCCATATAGAATGGATTTTGTGGAACATGAGGAGATAAAGAAAAAAATACAGGAGAATTTGGATAGAGGGTTTATATTCCCAAGTGCTTCACTACAGGGCGAACCATTCATCTTTGTCAAGAATAATGATGGGTCAATGCACCTTTGCATAGATTATTGTGAGCTCAAAAAATAACAATAAAGAACAAGTATCATTTAACCTTAATTGATGTCTTGTTTGATCAGCTACATGGAGCACAATACTTATCAAAGGTGGATCCGAGGTCGGGGTATTACCATGTAAGGTTAAAGAAGGAGGATATCCATAATACTGCATTTCGTACAAGGTACGGGCATTATTAGTTCATAGTAATTCCATTTGGACTAACTAATTATCGAGTAATCTTCATGAATTTTATGAATATAATCATTAGATATTACCTCGACAAATTTTTAGAATTCATTATTGATGATATTCTAATATAATCAAAAATTAATAAGGAGAATGATGAGTATTTAAGTATTATGCTAAAGACCTTGAGAAAGGAAAAGATTTAAGCCAAGTATAGAAAATGTGTCTTCTAGTTGAATTAATTATCATTACTAGGGCATATTATCACACAAAATGGGATATCTACGGAACTTTCAAAGAATGATTCAATTAACAGATGATCGAGGCCATCATCTGTGATAGATATCCATAGTTACGTTGGATTTGAAATATATTATCTTCAATATTTGGGAAATTTATCATGATTATCAAACCCTTTAACCAAGATAATTCAAAATGGAGTAATGTTTTATTAGAATGATGAATGTGAAGAGAGCTTCAATGTGTTCAAAAAGAGGAATGCCATTGCGCCTGTGCTCACACTAACAAAAAGTGGATATATTTTTATGGTATTCAATGATTCGTAGAAGAATATCATCGATTGTTTGTTGATGAAAAATGACAAAGTCATTTTCTATTCTTCAAGGAAGTTGAAGTTTCATGAGTAGAAATATCAAACACATGATCTGGATTTGGTTGCAATGATCTTCGCTTTGAAAATTTATTGACAATATGTATTTGGGGAGAAGTGTGAAAGATATATAGATCACAAAATCCACAAGTATATATATTCAAACATAAATAGTTTCATATGATCTAAAAAATATTGTTAGAGGTGATCATAAACCATGACTACTCAATTCACAGCTATACAGGGAAAGAGAATAAAGTGGCAGATGCACTAAGTAGAAAAGATCCATCAATGCATTCATTGATGAGAATTGATAAGGAACCGATATTATTAAGCATGAATATGATAGATTTTAGAATCATAAAGGAAGGAACATCATCAATAATTTAACAATTTATTGATCAACCATCTCTTCTGTAGAGGTAATGGATTCTCAAAAAGATGATGATGGAATTTAGAAGAAAGTGGAAACTATTAGAAAATGGAAATCCTCAGAGTTAAATGTTAATGAAAAAGGTGTTGTAAGATCCTGGTCAAGACTATGTGACCCATAAAATCCTGAATTAAATTATGATATATTGGATGATTCACATAGGTCAACCTTCTATATCCACCATATAAGCACACCGATGTATCGAGATCTCCAGGAACACTATTGGTGGGCCAAATTGAACAAGGAGATCCCAAAATATATATCAAGATGTCTCATTTGTTAGCAAGTGAAGGTGTAAAAGAAAAACTTTAAGGGTATGATGCAACCATAACCCATACCTACATGGAAATGGGAAAACATCACCATAAACTTTGTGACCAGGATTCCTAAGAAATCTAGAGGAAATAATGCTATTAGGGTTTTGGCGGGTTGTCTTACAAAGACTAAACATTTCAATATGATTCTAGAGGATTTTATATTTGATCAACATATAGGGATATATATCATTGAAGTGGTAATGTTATATGGTTTACCACTATTGATTATATTTGAATGAGATCTGAGGGTCACCTCTATGTTCTAGAAGAGTCTCCAACATGCTCTAAATACATAGATAAACATTAGCACGGCCTATCACCCTCAAAATGTTGGCCAATCTGAGTGGACTATCGATAAATTAGAGGATATCTTGAGAAAATTCTCAATAGATTTCAAAGGAGGATAGTATAAACGTCTTTCTATGGTTGAATTCTCTTTCAACAAAAGTTTCCACTCATGCATCTAAATGTCTCCCTATAGAGGACTTTATGGGAAGAGGTGGAGAACACCTACAGGTTGGGATCATGTTGGGAAATGAAAACTATTATGTTCTGAAATGGTTGAGGAAATGGTGGAGAAGGTTAATACCCTTTAGCAGCACATTAAGGATTCTTAGAGTCGGTAGAAAATCTATGTAGACAATCATCGACAATACATTTATTTTGACGTTGAAGATAGGTTATGCCACTACATATCTCTATGGTAGAGGGGGAATGTGATTTGGGAAGAAGGGAAAGCTTATTCCAGGGTACATCGACCCTTTTGAGAACCTTGATTGCATCGGAGAGGTGGCCTACTGACTAGCACTCCCACCTAAACTATCTCAAGTACATGATGTATTTCATATATCCCACTTGAGAATGTACATACCATACCCCCACTCATGTATTCAATCTTGAGGGGGTACCATTGGATAATAGAAACTCTTTTGAGGAGAATCCAATGAATATCGTAGATCATTGAGATAATGTTCTAAGAAATAAGTCAATGAACTAGGTTAAAGTGTTGTGGAGAAACCAAAAGTTTGAAGAAGCAATGTGGGAACCAGAGGAGGAAATGAAACAGAGTTAAAATTATCTTTTTTAATGTGGGAAATGAAAATTTCAAAGGTGAAATTTCTTATGTGGGGAAGATTGAAACGACCCCAATAGTTACAAGTGAAATTTCCCTTTGGATTTAATTAAATTTATTATTTTGTTAAATGGATATAGAAAACACAAGCACTCCATTTGATTTATTATATCAAAATTATTTTAAATGACTGTTAAGTATCATTATCATTGATAATGTAGTCGTTGAACAATGATCATAAGAATAGTATAAATATAGGGTGTTAACAAATCATTTCGACGCAATACAAAGTCGGTGATGGAATCAACCATTAGGATGGTTCCTTTTGATTTCCATTTATCAGAGAAAATGAGAGAGACATCATTTCTTGTCTTTTACCTAGCCAATCTAAAGCCTAGACCCAATAATTTAAGCATGAACGAAACTATTTATGAGATAAGCTTAATCTCATCGAGATCACGACCCAAACCATGTTCACCAAACGACCCCATGAAATCCCCACCATCGCACACCATACTCTTAGGGTGTATACTGGTGTAATAAAAGTATATGTATCAAGACCCTATAATTATGATTTTGTACATTATTTTTGTGTATAATAATGAATATACTTTCATTTTATTATTGTTTTTAAGGAACAAATTGTATTTTTGGTTAATGTTTGAATTGAATTATGAAAAATATTTTTGATGAATTAACAAATAATATTTTAATAAAATATTATTAATAAATTACATTTATTAAATATAAATTATCATATAACTATTATGATGCCAAAGGTAATTTTTATTAAAATTTAAAAACTATTTTTTTCGAAACCCATTAATTTTTAATAAATGTCATTTTCTATTTTAAAAGTGAAATTGGATATATTTAGAAAATTATTTGGATAAAATGAATATTTTTTTTTGGAATCCGAATGTAAAAATTATCTAATGGTGAATTTTTCATACTTTTCTGATATAGCCGAATTTTTTGGTAATAGTTACATACCATATAAATATATAGTGTGTTTTATGACATCATAATGGACCAGTAGTGAGATAATAAACACTATAAAAGGGATATTCGTCCATGTATAAGTTTCAACATAAAAATAATGTGGTTTTATATTTTTTTGACTTATTTTACAAAGCCTTAGTCAATCCTTCAAAATGTATAATATATTTTATGATTTTAAGTTCATTTCATTAATAATGTGACTCACCTCCACATAATAAAGGATAATATTTTTATATCATCCACCAATGGAGATATAAAATAATTTTTTCCAATACCCTTTGGAATAAAACATGGTAAAAAACCATTGGATGGTTTGTAGTTTTGAATATTTAATTATATAGATTCCAAAACCTAAGTTGGTGAAATATTAAAAACATTCCCCCCTCATTTCCTATATAAACCCTCCCAATCTCCCACTTCTCTTAACTAAAAATACTTGGAGCATGTCATTACCCTATCCACCCCACTCTATAATCCTCCCAAGGTTCCCCTAGATCTTAATAATTCCCTCTTCAATCTTTTTAAGTCACACAATCTAGCAAGGTTTTCTTCTATTCTAATTTTAATATGAGATTCCTTATATTGTTACACCATTTTATTTTCATTTGAAAATGACGGGGTAAGTTTTTTCACATTTCCCATGAATCCCTTATTGTGTTTCAATGATGATATACCTCTTTATATCCCATTAATACCTCCCATGTACAACTATTTTCATTCTAGAATTTTGTAAGAGTTATTGTATTTCTCCTCTTTGTTCAAGTTTATTTATATTATTACACCATCTATTTCCAAGTTACATACATTGGAACATGTATTTTTGTGACCATATTAGTATAATTTTCATTTATATATGATTACTTACCCCTTCCTCTCTTATAAAACCATTTTGTGAATTTTTATGCCATGACGTTATGCTGCCGAAATTGCACCATGATTTTCCAGGACAAAATCCTCATGTAGTGAATATCATACCCATTCCTCTATCAAGGGTGCTTATTTTTATAAACATATACCTTTTTATTGAGATCATACATGTATTTATTCCAAACCCATTGATCGTGGAATAAATTATGAGGATTAATGAATCCATTCATTATAATCAATGTGGCACACTTAAGCATGAGAATTAAAAGAAATTTACTGGTTCACCTGGAATTATATAGTGCTCCCATGCATTGGATAATATTTATTATCATCATACATCATGCTGGGACAGGGTTTTACCTAATTCCTTTATGGTAATTTTTACACTATGATGTCTTATTATTTTATCCTTGACCTATGATGCAATATTTGAAGTTGTTCCCGCATTTATATGTTATGACTACCATGTTATTGAATTACTCATCTTATTTGATGTTTATTACCATTATAGGCTTCATAGCTCACCCCTTTCTTATGTATGTTCTTAGGTTATCCCATGAAATTTTAATTACGAATGAATGTTGTGGTCATGTAAAGGATGTTTTCAATAACGATGTTGTATTCCATTTTTTATGGTGTTGTGTAATGTTCCTAATTTCCCAATATACTAGAATTCTAAATATTTTAGGTTGTGTTAAGTGTAATTTAATTCCATTAAATCATGTATGAATATCTTAAAAAGAACAGTGTTGTTATACTACACTAATAGAATAAAATATATAATAATGGGTAAAAACACCATTCAGGATCCAATGAAAATGAAAATGGAAATACTAGATGATTTAAAATAAGAAAATAATAATATTTCCCTTCAGGTGAAAAATAAAAAATCATAAAAACAACATAAAATCTAATAAAATACAACTTTTCCCTCTAAACATGATATTATATAAGTGAATGTATCAAATTATTAAACATTTTAAAATTTAACACATAATTTGTTTTCATTTTTTATTAAGTACACTCTCTAGGGTAAGAATGTTTTATGAAAATTTCAAATTATTAAATCATCACATACAAATTTAATAAGAACCATTGAATTCTTATACCACATTGTAACACTAATGTACCACTTTTTGGGAATATTATTTGGGATATATTTTAATATTTTCACAAACCATCCTTGAGTTCAATTATTATCTTTCATAAATATAGATCGATGAGATTTTCCTAGAGTTTCGAAATGAATACACATTAATTTTCATATTTTTAGATTTTTAGTGTGGGGTATAGAGTTAGTGTGTAGTTAATATAGACCATGATAATTTCATGAATATCATTATATAGTTCTAATAGATGTTCTATACATATGTAATGCATAGTATCCCTAAATATGTTTCAAATCCATGAATAGTTCCCAGTAGACCTTGTAAAGCTGACATGGTTGGTGAATGGTTTTCAAAATTGTGTATAGTATCCATGTCATTAATAACATAATATTACATGTTATCCCACTCTTTATTTTTAACCAAAAATTATTCCTTCTCCACTTACACTCACCTCTCATGGGCCCAAGAGGCCCTCCCATTCACTCTACCTCTTCTATTTGCCTTGGGGGTAGGATTTAATCATTTTTTGGGGATGATTATTTGTGGTAATTTCATACAAACCATATTCTCTCAACTTTTTCATGCATTCACTTTTTGATTATTCCCTAGTGAGGCCACAATGACCGAGAGCTTATGTTGGATTTATTTTTAGTGGTGTTTTTTGGGTTATTTAGGGTTTGTCTTACATATATTTTCTTATTTGGACTCAATTATGGTGGATTATCAATTCATTTTATAAAAGAAAACTTGATTAAGGTTGGTATTATCCATTACATTAGATTTATAGGAAAATTTTAAATTCCAAAAGATATTATTATACATTTTTGGGGAAATTTATGAAAAAACTTATTCTCCATTGGTTTCTATTGAGTGTGAATGGTTTCTCTATCATTAGGTTCTTTAAATATATTTTTCAATTGTAACATACACCAAATAATTGATAAAATTCTATGATCAATTTCATTAATGAAGTCTAAAATTATAAAATTTGTTTGGGTATTTAAAATTTTTATAAAAATAACCTCTTAAATTCTATTTATTTTCATGGACTCTAATGAATGGGTGATGAGTTACACTGAATATGGTGAATTATAAATTGTTTTTTAATTTTTTAAAAGGAACTTCTAAAAGCTAGCTTCTCAACTTGTATTTAAGTACCTGGTTGGTATTTTTCATGAAGTGGTTTTAAAGTTAACCCCTGAAACATGAATTTTGGTGTATTTTGGAAATTGAAATTATATGCTTTGATGATGTCTAGTAAGGGTTTTTATGTTTTTTATTATTAGAAATAAAACATAAGGGGTTATTTTTATGGAAACTGTTCAGATGTGAGGGAGAGCTTATTTTTTATTCTTATTTTTATATTTCATTATATTAAAAGATTTTCTCAAATACACTTTTATATCACAGGAATCCATGGGTAATTAAGTGAGAAATATGAGAACACATTATTCACTAGTTTAGTACCATGCTCTGAAATATTCCCCTTATATAGACTATGTTGTACTTAACGGATTATGGCCCTCTATTAGGATAAGTAGGGAAATATCCGGTCTTAGGGAATATTTTTTTATATGAAACTTCATTCTAATATTATTATAGTAGTTGTGTCAGAGATTCCCTAGTCTTCCCCTCTGATCACCTAGGCTCCCAGAAGAATTTTTATTATTCTATTACTTGTTGAAATGTATTTTATTTCAATATTTCGTAAAATTTCAAATGAATATTCATCATTAAATTGGATTTAAAATATGATTTGTAAGAAAAAAAATTAACAAAATTTGTATTGGCTGATAATTTTTTTTAAATTGAATATTATCATTTAATAAAAAAGAAGATTATGTTTTTTAAAAATGCACATATATTATATTTGGTTTTCTTGTGTTCATTTGAGAAACTATTTTTTCGATATGTACATTGATGTAGCATGAAATAGTTTTAATTTTCAAATAGTATGCATATGTTACAGTTTCGTTGGCATGGTTACTATACCTAATTCATGTGCCTATCATATTATAGATTTTAAATGTTTTTCTTCATCATAGTGAATGATATTAGTATCTTAGTAAGGGTATAGTAAAGGTCTAAAGTTGAGTTGTCTCACTTGTTATAGGTAATGGATAGTAGTGTCTTTATTTATTCATTTCATTTTAATATATTTAATCTATCATCGTTGTTTACTAACTTTCTATTTTTTTATTTTGTAGTTGGTTGTTCATATTGTGAAACATGATTGATACATTTGTTTATTATTGGGTTATATTGATATGTTCTGTCGTAAAATTTTCATTTTATGTATAATTATTAATCTCTAGTTACATCCTTTTTTTCTATATTATTTAGGATATTCTTATTTTTCTATGAATGGAAATCTAATATACAGTGAGAAAATATTGATCTTTTAGTAGAAAAATAATTTATTATTTATTTCTTCTTTATAGTAATGATTCCCATTAGAGTATGTCTGATTCCCTTTATGCTTTCCACTATCCTAGGTGGATCAATACATCATATAAGCCCATTTCATGGGCTAAATTTTGTGCTCTAATTGGTGAGGTGGCCTAGTTTAGCCTATAAAAAATGGTATTAAGGAGCTGTTTTATGATAGAATAGAGGTTCCATAGTTCCATTTTTATTTGGGGTTCAAGATAGATAAAATCTAGGATCATCTAAACTAAATTTTTATGCGATATTAAGTATATGGAAAACACATTTCTCATTGAACCCTTAAGTGTTTCAGTTTTTTTAGACGAATATGTCTCAAAATATGGATTAATTATAGGTTTTTTCATCTTTTTGATCATTATTTGACCTTATGTTCTTTTCAATCAGAATTTATGGGGTTTATTTATAAATTGTGTGTTCTGTGTGAAATGATGAAGATATCCAAGGTTTCATAGTTTGCAGTACCTATATTTAAAAAATATATATAAACTATGTAGACTTGTCTAAATGGATTCAAGTGTGAATCTAAAAGATAGAGCATGATTTTTTAAATCATGGTAAAAATCACAATGTTAAATTTTTTAAATTTTTTAAACTTTGGTTCCTTGAGTGTTTTGATTTTATATATTGTTTTATATGATTATTTTAGGATAGTTTTTGATGTTTTACATGAATTATTATTGTTATTAGGCTTAAAATTATTTGAGAAATGGGATGATATTTTGATGGTAATTTGAAAAAGGAGTGGTATTTTATTAAAAAAATCATTGTTTTCCAAATTTTTTCCAAAAAACATGAGACATGTTTTTGAGAGAAACATTTTTTTGGAATCAAATAATTTTCAATTTATTATTTGTTTTTTAAAATAATTTTAAAAGAAAAATTTGTTTGAATTTTTTTGTGGAATTCCAATTTATTTTGTTGAATCATTATAAATTTTTAACAGTTCCAAAGGTTAAGGTTTCAAAAATTAAAATTGGATTATTCTTTGGTAGAAAAAATATTTTAAAATTTTCATAATTACCATAATAGGGTTTTTTTGGGAAACTTCATGGAAAAGTTTCTTGAATTTTCATGGATGATTTCATTATGTATCATGGATAGTGCTTTAGAATGGGAAATTAAATTTTATAAGGGGTTATATATTTTCTATAAGGTGGGAAATTAGTTTAATGTGGTTTTATGAAATGGATTTTTCTTGTTTTTTAATTGATAAAATATATTTTGTGGACTTTTTTCTCCATTTAAAGGTATAATTTTTTATCAGAATATTTTCTCTTATGAAACAAGTTATAAAATTTTGTTATAAATTTTTTGGATTTTGAAATAAAAAAATAACCATTTTAAGTGGTGTTTGTTTCTTTATAATTTGGTGTGTTATATTTCTATGTATTATACCTTATTTAATTGGGACTTGTTTGATTTAAATGGTACTATATTGCTTGTTTGTATTTACAATGTAGGCTATTTTGATTTTTCATCCCAGAATGGTCCTAATGTAAAAGGGAAATGTCCTTTATTGGGATCAACCATATGTTGATAAATTAATAATTCTAGGTATAGATATATTTTTAAATGTAAATGGTTATTAGTTTTGGGTCATTTTCATTAATTAAGGAGTGGGTGGAGTTTCAAAAAGTGGTAGTGATTTTTTAAACCCATAGGGAGATTCCATTGATGTAATATGAATCAGATTAGAGATATTCACTCCTCGGTGATATATTTTATAATTTTTAGTGGTGATATTTTACCCTAGTCGTAGGGTTATTCCTCGAGGGTTTGTGCATGGGGAGATATGGGTGTATTCTTAGATGATGGGGGTTAGTGTTACCATAATATTTAGGGGTGACCATGATAATATCTTGATTATTTATATGGGTTTATTGAGTTCCAATATTCCAAGAATAGTGTACCATGTTTTTTATTTATCCACCCTCTATTAATAGATAGTATATCTTTCTTATTTCTAGGATTCTTCAATTTGGTGTATCTTCAATCATATATTGTCCTTTTTTACCAGGCCTATCATGGTTGTTATTACTTAAGATATCTTACTCTGACCACATAAACATAGTGGAATGTTTAAAATTTATTAGTGATGGAATCCTTTTTGGTACCTCTAAATTTCAAAGGCATCTGATGAAAACAAATTATTTTCCACTAGGTTTTATTCATTTGTAAGATATTGACCTTTACAATTTGTTGGATTAAATTAGTATTTAAAAATTTCTGTTTTGGTATATTTTTAATATAGTGGAGATACTACAATAGATGAACCCTATATGGAAATATATTCCACCTTGACTCTAGATGTGTTTTTTCATGTTATGAGTAAGTTATGATGGTAGTTAGATTCCACTTCTGGGATTTTTCCCTAACAACTCAAGCTTGAAGGTAAAGTGTCAATTTTTAATCCCTATATATTCATATAATGTTTACATTTAGTGATCTGTGTTTTCTAATATCATGTTATTTTCATACCAACTATTTATTAGAGTTTTTCCATGGGTTTTGAGTTTTTAATTTATAAAATTTCTTTTTTCCAGATTTAGGATATTTTTCCTAGTTTTAAATATTTCGATAATATCATTTAATTTCATTTATAGTTATCTATTATGAGGGAATTCTATTCCTTTGGTGTGTTCTATTTTCTATAGATGATATTTTTTATAATTATTTGACTTTTTTTATTATTATTTTTATTTCTTGGTTGTCCAAATCATGTCTTTGTTTAGTGAGTTCGACCAATTTCTATTTAAAAGTATCTATAATTTCAAAGACATTGTGGGAGAATAATGTTATATTGAAGGGAGAATTATCAAACCATAAAATTAGGTTTCCTTATTATTATTTTTTTCAATTGATATTTAACCATGAAGTTGGGTTTTAGGCTGAATCCCCTTGAATTTTCATGTTTTTTTAGTTCCATTGAAAGGATCACTGTTGGCACACAATTAGTAGAAACCATGTGAAAACCATGTATATATGTCAATAGTTTTGATAAAGGTGTTTTATTTGGTTTTTAATATGGTTATTCTAAATTTTAATCCAAACCATACATACTTCTAGGTTGACCTTATATGTTTCAAATAGTTTCTTCTTGAGTTTATAAACCATGCGAAGATTCGTGGTCATTAACACCAAAAACATTCTCTCTTACCCCTCTTATTTTTTAAGAAAAAAAGCCTCCTCCACCACTACCATAAAAATCTCATGACTCTAGTAATAACTCTCCTTCACTCCACCTCTCATGTTTTTCTTAGGTATTGGATTTCATCTTGTTTTGGTGATGAGTATTTCTGGAAATCTATTTTAACCCTTATCCTCTCAATTTGTTTTTTCATTTTAATATTTAATTATTTCCTTATAGAGGTTTCAGTGACTGAGGGTTTATATTGGATTTATATTTAACATGGTTTTTTTGTTTTAGGGTTACTTTTACATGTCTTCACCACTTTGGACTCCATTATGTTGGATTATCCATTCAGTTTACAAAGAAAACTTGATTAAGGTAGGATTTATCTGTTTCATTATTCTCTAGTTAGTGATAAATAATATATTCTATTATAAACACATGTTTCAAATTTATAATTATATTATTATCTATGTTTATTGAACTTTTTAAATGTAATACCAAGTCTAAATTTGTTTCCATTAAATAAGAATGGTGCCTATATAAAAATAAGTTCTTTGAAACTATTTATCAACTACCTCACAACCCAAATGTTGGATAAAATGCTTAAATGTATTTTATAAGGTTATTTTATTATTATAATTTTTTTTGGTATTTGTGATTTGTTTCAAAGGGAACCGTTGTATTCTAAGGACACACTAGTCCTTTAAAGAATGGTTGAAGGGTTACTTTGAACATCGTTACTTTTAGATTTTTTTCACTTCATTTAGTAATATGGGATGAAAATATTGTTAGGAGTACCTCAAGTATGTTTTAAAAATAGTTGTACCCAAGATGAATCAAAGGAAAATTCCTAAACTGGATTGGTCACACCACCCTTGTGCACATGAAGGATCTTGCAGCACACCTCCACACCAAAACACTCATGCAGCAACCCAATTTGGTACTGAATGGTTAGATACTATAGCACGAAGTACCAAAATCGGGTACCTATAATATGTAAATGAGTTAGGTAACTCGTTTGAGTGGGGTTCTCTATTTTCCTATAAATATGACCAATGGCTCATTATTTTCACAATTGGAGAACCCAATGATGGCATTATACTCTGATCGCACAACCCCATTACCCAGGTCCTATAAAATCCATTAGGTAGATCTAAAAAACTAAAAAGATATGGAATTATATGGGATAGGGAGACCCATGTCCTTATAAGGCATGCAACAAAAAGACACATGAATGTGGTCCTATTCCACAGAAGTTTACAACCACTATTGTGAAGGTCCCTTCCCCAATCAGGGACATATGTGAGACCCCACTAGGAATAAATAAGGAGAAATATGGTACCTCTGATAAGGAATCCCTTGAGTGTTGTTCGTCAGGTGGTCCATTTCACCAGGAATCCCTATCTAATGAAAGCCTACCCCCCCAGATGGATCATTTCAGGTTCTTCCCAGTCCATGCATGAAGTACCTTTTCACTCCAAGTCAGGACCTACACGATAAATTTCCAGCACTTCCTAGTCCTTATATTAAGAAACATTTTTATCCATGTTATGCCCTATGTGAATCATTTCAATCTCTCCCGTGCCATGTGCGATGCACCTTTCTCACCAAGGTAGGACTTTCACGAGTCTCTTTTGGAACCGTCTTCTATGCCCCCAATGGAAAGTATCCTCTTACTTTCAATACATCATCTGATGTGGCCAAAATTAATCCACCACTAATTCCTCCAAACATAAAAACCCTTGGAAATAGGAATTATAATGTGTCTCCCATTTGGATATGAATTCCTTTAATCAGAGGTTCCCCGCACTTATCCTACCTAAAAAGAAGGGTCCTCAGGGTGCATCTGTATATGAATTCATTTCATCATAAGGATCCAAACCGTGGGGGCGGTGCCAGGGATCTTCTACTCTTAGATAAAAGGGTTAGAGCCTTTTTATTCCCACATCATCTCTTTGACTAGGGACTTATGGTTTTAGTGGGGAGGGAGATGGTCATTCTTTCCAGTCACTTTGAGGTATAGAGACTAGCCCTTCTTTATTCCCCATGAATGTGATCTGGGGAATCCCTCCAAAATAAAGACCCTGGACTTTCTTATAAAACCTCTCTTATTCCATCCATTCCTTTTTCTCTATTCCTAGACGATTAATCAAAATGGCTAGTCATATATGTCTATCTTGGGTGCAAGGATACGAGTAAGGGGGAACACCAAATCCATTTCATCTTATCATTTTTCTTAGTTCTCTTCCACCACTTGAAGGAAGATCATGTGGTTTTTTAGATCTTCCACAATATCTTTTTCCTTGCATTCAATCATGAATCATGTGGAATTATTGGTTAATTATTATCCTAGAATACAAAAGGTGAGATGCATGTTTTGGTAGAGAATCTTCCTCCAGATCTTTCTCTCATCTTCCAATAGTTGGAGTCCATATGAATGGTTCCTCAAGATCTAGGTATCAAAAAAAATTTCACCCCATATAGTAATACCCTAATCATTCTCATAGGTGGATAGAAAATTTATCCTATTTTCCTTCCCATTTAATTTTTGGATATATCATTCGATGTGACTATCCTGGATACCAAAATAATATAGGATATGGGAATATTCAAATACTTATCTCTTTCCCTTCTGGTTCTATCATATATCCATTAGTAAACAAATGAGGATGTCTGGTCTCTCAGATCTACCTTTTCCTCATGTTTCTCACACCGAGCATGACACACTTTGTCTTTGAGGTATATAGAGATCAAGATATTTTCATGATCCAAAACCACTGGGTTATCATATTCCATATAATCCCCAAAAAAATCCAACCTCATGGAATTCCTCCTACACGTTGTACATCCTTACTCAATCCTCTCAAGGTATCATATTAACCTGTGGGGAAAACAATTACAGGTCCTCCATAGGTGTGGCAGCTCGAAACTAAAAACATGGGATTTGACTCCAGCCCAAATGAGATATATTCAAATCCTTTATAAGGTCTAGACCCATTACCCCAACCCAACCTAAATTTTCTCTAGTCTATAGTCCTAGTTAGGTTTTATCCAACCCAAGAGTCTACATCACATCCATGTTCCCTGGGTCACTCCATCATAAGTCTCACACCACGATTTGACTAGGAACCTTCCTTGTATATATGTTTATAGCATGACCTTAAACTATATAGTTTAGTCCTTAAAACATGACCATAAAAGGTCTTATGTGTCCCATTAAGTGGCATCGAACTACATGGGTTATAACTCCTTTCATGAGGAAACATAAGAAAACCATTCATGGGTCTGATCCTGGCATCTAAATGACTGCCATCTCCCACGATGATGACACACTTCAGACTGCTCCACTACGTGGCTCAAAAGTAGCATCATAATAAGAATGGAAAAATAATAAATAATATGTACATAAAAGGGTACCATTGATATAAAACCATAGATACATAGAATAATCTTCATTGAATAATTAATCATATGTATAAATATTATTCTAGATTCCATACATGACAATAAATGATTTTTAATTTAAGGTTAATACACTTCATAATTAGGAACCAATGAAGGATTCAATAACATATTGTAAATCTTTTAGAGAGTCCTAAAGTAGGAAAACATTCCACCCAAAAAGGGGTGATGATTCGGACCTCCCATCCTCTCCAAAAATGTGAGTTCCTAAGAATCATCGTCCAAGAATCCCTATAAGAACATCACATTTCAAAATAGGTACATGAGTCAACATGGATATCGAAACATTGTTTTTTTTAAATTCCTCAAATAAACCTAGTTTTAAATCACCTAAAATGGACCTTTTTGTATGAGTCTTATGTGATGGTTGTTCTTCCAACACCAAAAAATTCCATTCGAACCCCTTGTAGAATTCAGAGGAGAAACAAAAATGGTGAACCTGATGTGAATGATTATGAAAAATTCTACCGACAATAATAAATCATTAGGATCCATATTTTCTTTGGAATCAGAATTTTTTAAACCAAATGTTAATCATTATTAAAGATGATGGTTTCACCCACCGTTCAGACCCCTTTCTCTTTCAAAATGAAAGTGGTCCAAATAATACAATCAATTGTTCATGTGTTTGTTTAATGAGATGTTTCTTTGATGTGGTTTTCATGTTTGTGTTTTCACCTATATTCCATTGATCTTCAATAAGACATCCCATAAATCCGAATGGAATCACAAAAACACTCAAAGATGTATTCCATGAATACCATTAATGTTCCATCCCCATCTAAGAAGATAACACCATCGCCAACCCAAAATCATTAATGATGGTCTTCGAATGCACTGGTTTAGTAGTATTTTCATAATGGTACCATCCTGACCCTAGAGGCAGCCCCACATGCCCGCCCCCTTGAAAATCCCCCCCATTCGTCCACTCAATGGTGGCTGGTGGTCCCAAATCGGACAGAACTGATCTCTATCTCCAAAGGTATGAGGATATTCTCTCTAGAATGAAATAATAAATTCTTCAATGATCTTAGGGAGGTGAATCAGAATTCCACAAATGGGCTCCAAAATAAGACATGGAGGTCCTTAAAAGGGGCTCCTAACAATAGCCATTGCTTCTAATGTCGCACATTAGCAAAACCTCAGCATGATGTGGGTGACATTATCAATATATGGCCTTTTTCGTTAGAATTGGTCATTCAAGGTGGTCCACTAGGGGGGAAAAAATGTCAATAGAGAATAGGTTCATCCTTATGTCCCAATCAAAGAGTCCCATTAGTTGTATTTTTCATCAAATAGTGAGAAAGAACATGCACTAGACCGCAATAATCAAGCCTTCTAAAAGACTCATCTAGAAGCATCTAGTGGCCATAGTTTCTTACAATAAGTCATCTAAAAAGACTCCTCTCTATAGAAAACTAGAAAATGAAGTGTGTGTCTATAATCGCTCTCTCTACTTAATTATAGATTCCTTTAATCCCCCAAGTGTTTATCTATGGAATCTCAAGATCCTACTCCCTCGTTAATGAATTATGAGCATAGTAGCAGTAATTCCAAAGGTCCTCCCTATAAACATTACCATGAAGGTATTCTTCATGTACTAAATCTAATTAATCTTGAGACACCATCATCTAATGAGAGTCATGGAATCCCCCAACATAGACAAAATATTTAAAAGGAAGAAAGTATTCCATATTATATTTCTAACCTTGAAGGTCCTCCCCATTAAATATAATATAGGACTTCTTCTTATAGTTGTACACCAAGATATAATAGTAGTTATCCTCATAATGGAATTTTCTGGGAATATAATCTCCACAATAGTATCTAACTTCATTATAAGGGTCCTCCACATGAAGATTTAATGATGATAAATACCTTTTACAATGAGGATCTTGGTAAAATGAGGCCATTCATGTCCGAATACTTTAAAATTACATGTTAAATCCTTTCTTAGTCGGAAGACAGCCCAAGGTGATGGTCATTCTTCAATACAACTTTGCATCTACTTTCCTCTAATATTATAGAGTAATTCCCTACCAATCTAGTAATTTATAAAAAAAGGAAGATAAGTGTCTTCTTTAGTCAGACCAAGTTGGTTAACCATTAGAAAATGTTAAGGAATATATGCTAAACATGAGGCAACAATTAGTTTATAATGACTTACAAGTCATGTTCTGGCCTTGGTCCACTTCTCAATAAAGCATTCCAAATGTGTTTTCAAAAGATGGTGTGCACAAAATCTTCCTCAATATATGAAACACTCATCATCATGTAATAGAAAATTTACTACACAACAATGACTATCAAATTCACATCATGTTAATAGAAGGGATGCAATTTAAAATTGAAATAGTGGCTATGCTAGATGCATGACATCCAAAATTTGGGTAATTGGAAAGGATCCCTTCAATGTACATGCCTCATCATATTAAAATAATTTTATCATCTGATAAAAAACATCACATAAATTTTTCATATAAATGTATGGGGTGAACACAGAGCGTTGAATTTCACTATTCTCCCCAATTAGCAGATCCCACCAAAATATAACATCATGTAATGTCTATTCATCATTTCACCATAACAAATCTACACTTTTCATGAAATATGATATTATCAACAAAAAATTCCACAAAAGACCCCCACTAATGTCGATATAGAATACAGAGATCCATCAAAGGTCCTTTTCATCAGGAATCTAAGAATATTTAGCAACAATTTTTCTTTGGGGAAATCGGTTTTCAGATATTGAAAATTTCAAAAATAGATCAATGTTCTTCCAAAATGGATGTTTGAGGTGCAACACAAATGATTCATATAAATTATTTTTGAACATAACTTGATAAAATAAGGATATAAATAATGGTATTAGCATCCACAAAAATACAAGAGAAACCCCATCCTGAAGGGTTGGGGGATTTCATGACAAAACCTTCGAGGTTAGCAAGCTAGGATCGAAGAGTATTGAATGTGGAATGGGAGTAGACACTACCCTTAGGTATGGGGTGATATTTAAAATCAACTACCTACTCCCAAGTGTAAGTAATCCTTCTCTTAATTTGTGGAAATTCCTCAAAACAAATCATCCATACTTTTCCCATTCTGTGATTTAGTGTGCAAATTAGGGACACAAATGATAGAACTATCTAGAGAATTCCTTCAAATTACCTTCTAGAAAATGGTTCCTAGAGAACCTTAAAAGGATAGGAAAATTCCTCATAGATGTAATAGAACAAGGAATTCCTGAAAAAAAAAACATTAAGTTACTACAATGCATTATACCTCAATAAATGTCATTAACACTAACCCTATAGACCCTATGTAACATGAGGCCAATTCATGTGAGGATTTGATGGATCATGTTTCGAAATATAATATGGTCCACAATAAAACAATTAATGGAGGTGTGTACACATGTAACTAGAGTATCTCCATTAATTTGATCATTCCCTCCACCAATCCATCACTACATCCTCAAAGAGAATCCAACATGGAAAAGGATAAAGGTCAGATTTCTTTTCACCTCCCTCTTGGCTATGTTGGTCCCCATACACTTAAGGAAAAATTTCCGAAAAAATAGGATGTGATGAGAATTTTTATAAGACTCGTGGAAGAACTAATTGATGGAATAATTTCTCTTGGGTATGTTCTACAATAATATCCTCAACTTGTACCCCCAACCCAGATACCTCAACAATGAGGAATCATTGCAGCAACCAGAGTGGAGTTGGAATATCTGTTCCACATGGGGTAAAAAACACTAATAGAAAGAGATACCATATAATTATATCTAGATGTCCCTCCATTTGGTATGAAACGAGAAATAGTCCAGGTTTATTTTGACAGACCTACCCTTATAAGATACCCATGTAAGATACCAGCAGGATCGCCATAGTTTTCCCACCCTACTGCTACCCCAGTTCAATATCCTTCTCATCCAGATGTTCCTATAGGGGTCATAAATAATTTTGACTCCCAAATAGCCTGATTTGAAACTATGGAGGATTGGTGTTCACCAGTACAGTTTTAAAATAATCCTTTCCTCGAATGGGTTGTTCCAACACTTCCCCAACTGAACATGGGAAACCCTACGTTCCTAATTTTAAATTTCTTGGGGGACCCAGAGTAGAATCTGATACATTTATTATCCTTATGTTATCCTATGATGGGGAACCCTAGATAATAGGAGGTATTTAAACTCAAGTGCATCATCCAATCAATACTAGGACCAGCCTTTGTATGGAAAACTAGTTTTATAGCTTGGTTAATTATAGGGTGGGAAGTACTCTATCATAAGTTTATCTTCTAATTTAGCTCAACACATTGGATGATGACATCCCTAAAACTCTAAAACTTTAAATAGTGGGAGAACATGAGGTTCTCAAATTTCATTAGTTAGTGTAAATGTTCCAAGAACATCATAAACCTACATATTCCCCTAAAATATTTTTTCCATCATTATAAAGAATCATTAGGAAGATTTGTGCACACCACTCATCCCTTTTAAATTAATAGGAGGGTTTCATGAATTTTTATTATTTCTCAAAGAGTGTAATACTCCATCGCATGTACCACGTCTAAGTCCCTAAAAATTTCATCACTTCAATCAAATAGAAATGTAAAATTAAAATGATTCTACTATTACACATAAGTAGTCCCCTACACTCTCTCTAACTCTAAATATCACACAAAATTATATGGCTCTACCTCTTGAGATTTAGAAGAAATGACCACCTTGTCAGGATGATCAAATATAGTAGATAAGAAAAAAGTTTTAGGATATAAAGAATAAATTTTATTTTTTTGAGGTGACCAAGTCCATGGAAACATCATCATGGCATTGGAAAACAACTTGATCAAGTTTCTAAGGCCTAAGAAGCCCAGTAAGGATAGTTAATAAGATCTCCCAAACTATTTCTCCATACATAGATCATTATGTAAAACCATCCAAGAATTTTTTTTCAGTGATATGTTGTAAAAGATAATGGTATCAATGAATGTAATGATAAAAAAGCCACCTATGCAATTAGCATGTGTTTCTACCACCAATATGGAAGAGGATAATGAATGGATTAATGTTAGTAGTAAGGGTATGAAAAATTTAAGTTACTGGATGGTCAAAGAGGCAATGAACTGGACTCAATCTATCCTTTGAGCATAATAGAAACAAAAAAATATTCCCTCTCCCGCATCTAATGTGTCACAGCTGGCTTCGTCGGCAGCTATGTCCTCCAAAATCCAGTCATCCAAAAAGTCACATGGATTAATGAGAAAGAAGAAAACAAAGGGGTATGAATAATTTCAAAATCCCATTTTGTATTGGACTTTAGTAGTCTTCCTGCCTATAGTCACATAAGCATGCGTACCGCCCCAACTAATAGTACAACAAGACCTGACTCGCAAGATAGAATCGTTATTAAACAAGGTGTTGATCTTCAGTTCTATTAATGTTATTCAATTAATAGATACCTTCACATAATATGAGTTAGAATTTGGGCACAGATTCCAAACATTCAATTTGGGAACTATGTGAAGAGGTCGTCAAAGTTGAGAATATAGAGGAATATGTGGTCATGCCATGAGTTACTACCCAAGTCGCTTCCTTTCCCGAACCATCTACATGGCTAAAACACAAGGAGGAGACCTACAATGAGTATATAATGAGAAAGAATATTCCTCCAAAACATTCTAAGGTTTTCCCTCAAATAGTCATTCTATAAGATGGACTAGAAGGGACACCATCTCATAATCAACCTTGGTGTTATGGCAGACCCAGTAGAGCCAATCCCCTAAGGGAAATATCACCTTCAACTCCTACTCCAAATGATGATCTATCCACATCAATTAATTTAGATCCAAAAGTACCTTCAAAATAGAATATTCGTGTCCAGAGTCATATTACATTAGAATATAAGTATGAAGTCTTAAAAAAAATTATATCTAGTATGGGCCAAGTTATCAATATTGGATTCCTAGAGTCTATTAAAAGATATCTGGGAAGCAATCACAAAGTCCTTGTCATGACCATAATAATTTAGAGTCTATGTTACTAATACCAAATTATATCGTGTAGATATAGATAATGTATAATTCCAAAACAACATACCTTTCATAGAACAGAAAGATGATTCTATCATATAGAGACATGTCAGTCCTTTGTTTGTGTTTTAAAAGACAAATAATGTTGAAATCTGACAAGCCATCATCAACAACTGCTTGAGAGTAAACCTAATTCTGGATTGAACACTATATCGTCTAGTTTACAATGACTCCCAATTATCTATTTACACTCTAACGAATAGTTTTATGACTTGAATGTGGAAAATATTCTTGGAAAAATCAAACATAGGACTCATTTTGGGTATCTCATGTCTAACTCATAATTCATGGATGCTTGAAATGATATAGACTTTAATGTTCTACTAGGAAGGCCTTGGTTACAAAATCATGTTTTTATCCCCACATAACTCCACTAATGAATCAAATATTGTATCAATTTTTATATTGGGACATTTCATGGTGACAAACACCCATTTAAATCTAGCTAATTGCAATATATAAATGTAGCATTTTACCAAAGGGAAGGGAAATAGCCGATGACTAACAATGACACTTGAATAAATTCCCCAAACGGTATAGAGATATTCTTGTATAATCCTTTAAATTAGATCTATCAATAGTATATGATGCCCATTAATCAAATCAAATAGGTGGGTCCCAATTCAAGAACAGATTCATCAAATTCCATGATGTTAATCATGACAACTGAACATGGTAGAGCTAGAGAAGTTTTTAATTCTCCAAGTAGTGAAAAAAACCCATATGGAAATTCCTTCATTAAATCCCATGAATTTAAAATAGTCCTTAACTCAACATCTAAGTTGTAATTAGTTTTTACACATTCAATGTTTTTAAATTCTGAATCCATTTCAGACACCAATAAATTCACTTTATCAACTACTTCCCCGAAGATCAAGGCAGAGGTGGAAGAGGAAATTAATGAGGAAGAAAAAGAGGAGTATGACCTTATAAATCCCCTAGAACATTTTATGGAGGTTTCAATACCACCATTGATGAACCTAAAGAAATAAATTTGGTTAGGGACTAACATATGTAGCCCAATTTGATTAGTAAGGCCATGAATTCTGAAGAACAAGAGGTATACACCTTTATCCTGAAGAAAAATCAGGACCTATCCTCTTAGAATTACACAGAGATGTTAGGACCCAATCCAAAGGTGGTCACCCATAAAATGAAAAATCTAAGAGACCACCGAGGATACAACCTGAAATCAAGAGGAAAAAACCAAAATTATGCCACGAAAATTGAGGCTAATGTGGACAAGATCATCAAATCTGACTTCAATCAATACGTTCAATATCCAAAATGGATGGATAAAATCTTCATGGTAAAAAATAAGAACAGGAAAATAAAGGTATTCATTGACTTCAAATATCTCAACAGGATCAGTTTGAAATATAAATTCCATGTTCCAATTATAGAGATAAAAATTAATGAAATTTCTAGTTATAAATCCATCTCATTAATTGATGGATATTCATATTATGTCCCAATTTGAATAGCCATAAGAAATAAATAATTCTCAAAAATATGGGGCCCCATGGATTTTTTTTCTATCAAGTAATGCCATTTGGCATGAAGAATATCAATGCTACATAACAACATTCTATGAATCTCATCTTTAAATACATTTTGTAATATTTTGTTGAATTATGCATTGATGACTATGTGCTTAGGTCTTAGAAATGTTACAATCACTTGACAAATCCCATTACTATCTTAAATAATACATGAGAGCATAGCCTGAAGACGAACCCATTAAAATGTGTTATTGATGTTACAACAGGGAAATTTCTAGGCTTCATCATATGCCATCATGATATCAAAATTGACCATAAAAATATCCATATCATGTCACCTCCTTGAAAGCCTAAAGAGTTGAGAGGACTTCACACACACTTGGCCTACATCTAGTGCTATATAGATGACATCACAAAAAAAATTTTTACTTCACTAAATTAATAAAGAAAGGGGTCTAATATCAAGGGAACAATGATTATTAATAACCATTTCATAGCCTCAAGAAATATCTCTTGGTACCACCATTGACAACGTCTCCCATTGAGGTAGTGTATCTCAGTATATATATTATATCCCTAGGGAGAACACTATGTGTATTACTCACACAAAATAGAGATTCTTGGAAGGAAAAATTCCTTTATTGTGTTAGTAAAACCATGGTTAATATTTGGACATATTATTTAGATATTGATAATAGGTGCCTGGAAGTAATATTTGTGGTTTAGAAACTGAGGCACTACTTACATCACCTTGTGTAACATTTGGAAACTCATAACAATCTCCTCAATGATATCCACATCAATCCTTTTTTGAAAGGATTTTTGTAATGTCAGAAGGATGCCCTACATCTGATTGAAATATAGTTTGTGCCTCAGAATGTACTGAAAAGAAATTATTTGGAAGAGTTTCTTACTGAACACCCATCTACAGAAGTAGTGTCATTGAATATAGAATTTCCAGATGAAGATATCTTTTCTATTCAGAAAAACCACCAAATTTGATATATTTATTTTGATGGAAAATATATAATCCCAACTAGGAATATAATGGAATACCATAATCTCAAAACAATTCAGGTTTGGGATATTTCTAATCTCTCTAGAAAAGGAATATTTTCTTTCCTCCTACCTATTTTCAAAGGGTTGCACAAATAATGATCCATAATATCTAGCCCCCACTGCAGGACTAGAAAAGGAACTTCAAATATTAGTGTTCCACCTAGAAGTGAAAGGTGATTTAGATGTTGTAATAAATCAGATAAAAGGGTATTATGTATTTCAAAAAGAAGATCTAATTACCCATATTGAAAATTTTCAATGGTTAATGGATGAATTCCCCTAGGATCCATCATTAAATCAGGTCCCATGATCGTAAAATGCATAGGAAGATTCCTTGGAAGTTGATGTTTCATCTTTGACAGATCCAAACTAAGATGAAATGATCATCATCATTGTACATAACCCTATGGTATCACATTTTTTTCAAGTTATAATAGATGTGGTCAATGAAATTAGTCTTATAACTAGACCATATGGTCCAATCACTAGGTGGATGCGGCCCATTATGGAGTAAATTCATAATGGATTACTCTAATTAGACAATGCAGGGAGATATAAAATTATTTAATGAGCAACCAACTTCACCCTTTATGGTAGCCCAAATCACCAAAAAGTCCTCTATGAATGAGGATTTGATGAAGACCTTCTCAAATTTATCGATGGAGAATAGACTATAGTCATCGTGAGAAAGTACACATGGTTTCCTTTATTTCCAACTAGTTAGTGTTTGAGGTTTCTCAACAAATCTAGAGACCTATGTATTACTAACCAACCATGACATAGGACTTCTCAAAATCGACCAAGAAATCCCATCCCTTCTAAGTACATGCCCTCATTATCCACCAACCCCCATATTTTCCACAAACAACCAAATACACATAAACATTTTCTATATAGGGAGTTGATGTCATGGGTCCATACCCTCCGACAACATCCAATAAGTTCAAGTATATCCTAAATAATACTAACTTATTCTCTAAATGGGGTCAGGAAATAAACCTTAAAGAAGTCAGGGCCAAAACCATCATTATCTTCTTGAAGGCTAATATCATTACCAAAATTGGTGTCCCTCATACAATACTAATGGAAAATGGCACTGATTTATGTTCTGCAGAGGTGGGAATGTTATACTAGTAATATGACATCAAATTAAAACATTCATCCTTTTATTATATAGGGGCAAATGGATAGATATAGTCCCACAACAAAATCTCTATAAAAAATTCATAAAAAGGTGGAGAATAAAGTTAAGAATTATTGGTCATATAATCTCTTTCATACCTTATGGGCCTACTGAGCCAGAACATGTACCTCTATGTGGGTAACTTTGTATTCACTTGTCTATGGGATAGAAGCATTCCTACCAATTTAGGCCTAATTTTAATAAAAAAGTATTTCCATCAGTGACTATCTATCCATGGGTGAGAAATCCCATAAATGATTAGATAAATTTGAGTGAATTATTGAGAAAATTTTACATCCATTACATCACTTGAAGGTATATCAAATTTAGATAGTGTGACTTTGATCGAGAAATTATACCTATATTGATAACTCCACCATGAATTGAAAGTGGTCCTTATAACTCCAATGAAACTAGGATTGAATCCTATAAATATTGTGCTAAATTGTAATGGATCATAATCCATAAACAAAGTCCACTCTATCATAGCGTATTTCTTGATCTCAATGGATGGAGAGATCATTAATTCCTCAACCGATATGAGGTTCCCAAGAAATATTTTATACAATCCAATGAGACTCATCCTAGAAGTAGGATGTTAAAATTCACATCACTATAGAGTCCATGTTGTAAGACATTAAACAATGTATCATGTCATCTTGGTTGTATAATGCTAAAATTCATGGCATATGTCTCAGTATCACAATAGTAAATTTCATAATCAAACATGGTTACGTGAACTTAAAAATCATGACATATAATCAATGTAACAAGATGATTAACTTCTTAAAAATCGATTTCCATGTCATAATATGATAAAATGTATGATAAATTCCTTCCATGGTGAAGAAAAACTACATGGTTCAAGTCAGTGCTACATAATGTAAAATTTCATAGAATTATGATCCATGATTGATTAGAATACATGTGTTGGTTTTGGTTTGTTACCCCAACTTCATTCCAGAACAATTTGTTTCTTCATTGATATCTTAAACAGATACATAGTGACACCTAAAATTCAAGTCTAGGGACCATCCATCATTCATGAAAACATTAATGTCCCCTTTCCGAGTGTTGAAACCTGATTTATGTGGGGAACTATTTTAATAAACTATTTATGTATTACTCTCTACCATAATGGGATATGCAGGGATGCTACAACCACTAATCTTGGACCCATCTTCAATACTACTTCATTCCCATGTTAGGTGACCCACATTCTTATTTTGAGATGTTAAACTGCATGGATAATGTCGTCCTTGATTAAAAATAAACTATAGGATGTATCCAAGACCTATGTCGAGCCTGATTCTCAATGCAATAAGATACACAGTGATACTCATATCTCTAATCCTAGTTCCCTCCATAATAAAAGAAAAAAATGACCCATCTACCCCTTCTGTAAAGGTGAAACCTGTACTGGGATCCATTCAACCACTATGCATTGTTTTGTTCTCATTCTAATGAGATACATGGTGTGGACTATATCATATACCTAATCCAAGAAACAAAAAACCTAAATTACCTTATAGTTTATTTATGTATCCTATATGTTGTGGATGATTACTTTTCTACACCTTCTCTATCACATCGAGTCTAGATTGTGTCTTCTTAGGAGTTTTGGTAGTGAATTTATATTCATAATTAAGGCATATTGATTCACATTGAGGTTATCATGGTCTTGGATAAAGGACCTTAAAAGTCACACAAGATGTCCTTAAAAAAATACTTTAAATAGAATGGGTCCCTCAAGAACTATGTATGGATTTATTCTCATTCCCATACGATACGTAGTGATGCCCGAAACATACATCATGGTCTAGCCACAAAGAGAGAAATTCCCCCACTCTCATATGTTTGATTCAAATCAATATAAGAATATATAATTTGGGTTCTCATCCCATGCTTGAGACCATATAAAAAAACTTCTTTTCTCCCCAAATCAATTCCATTAGTGTGTGAAATACTTTCTAGAAATAAGTGTGACTTTCTTCTTACTCCAACAAGATACATAGTGAAACACAGTTCCTACACCATGGTCCAGCTGCAATGTTCCTTTTCCATGAAAAGTCTCCTTCATACATACTATATGACATTAAATTGCATGACTGATGTCCTTTCCACATGAATTTAAACTACATCTATAAACAACATGTTTCTTGATTCTTATTCAATATATGATTCATAGTGACAAATGGACTTCATGTTCCAACCCAAGACACGGGGTAAAGAAAAATGGCTCATCTCCAACATACAAACAAAGATACATGAAGGAGATATTAATTTGGGTCCCCTCATTTAGGTCCCCGTGAAGGAAATATATATTCACCCCACTAATAATTCATACACCAAGATGGGGAAACTTTCAAATCTCTATAATCTTTCTCCAGCTATCGGTAACATAATTTCTTATACCTAAGAAATTATTTATCTTAATATCAAATAACTAACCTCAGTTGTATTTGTATATCTCTCCCACCTAAAATTCTCGTTAACCATAGGATTCCACTGTTTGAAAATATAGTAACACTCCATAGTTTTCTTTGTATAAATTCTCCTACAAAATAGTTTTTTCAAACTGATTACACAATTCATCATTGTGGGAAGCTTATTCAGTCTCCATGAGCTCTGATGAAATTATGTAGGAACCTATGATTTTAATTTGATCTATGATGATCCCTCGCATATTTTTCAAATATAATATCTCCCAATCTGGGAATCCCATATATAATGGTTTACGATTTCCTCCCTCATTTCTGATGTATGACGGGATAACCTTTGTCTGGTTGGCCACATATTACTCATCATTTCCATAATACCAAAGCATTTGTTGTATGACATAAAAATAAAAGCATCATATCTTCCTCATTATTTGCCATTAAAATTCACAATACGTCATATCAACAATATTTTAAACTCTATGGTTTTACAAAACTACATACGGATTGATGCTCATTAAAATGAGATATGTAGTGACGCCCAAACCTTGTGTTTTGGTCCTAGCCTCTAAAACTCACTCTTTTACAAAAATAGGGTTATACCTCTATAGAAAACATTTTTTACCATTAGTTTTTAATTTTTACTAGAAATTATCCTCCCATATTCATTCACTTTCCTCTCACAAAACAAACTATGTGTCTGGGGATATATGAATCTATATAAAATTTTACCGAGAATCCACAATAGAATGTTGGAATTCCAAATAACTAATTCTTCTGACTATGTTATAACACATCCTAGTTTTATTTTAACTTTCACCAACCAATAGGTCTTGTCAGTCTGAGGATGCCACTATTTGATGATGTAGTAATACACCCTAGTTTGATTTTCATAAAGTCACCAACATAACAGGTTTTTCAAAAATCAGTAATTTCTTCCTCATTAGATACCTATATTCCCCATATCACTCTTTAGGTACTAAGACCTTAGGATTATAGCTTACATCTTTTCCCCTTCATATATGAATATGTTGGCACAATATTGGACAGATTACAAAAAGAGGAAAAATAATTGTCCTTCTGGTCATACGTAATGCACATCACATTATAGACCCCAATATTCTTTTTTGTATAAAATTATATTTCATGTACTAACATCCTATATACAGGATTTAAAATAATACAATAATTTCCTCTCTAGAAGATTTTGAACTTCACATTCCATGTCAGGGTCACAAGACATTAAATCACATGATGCCTCAACACATATCAAAAAGGGGTCTTCCCCCTAGCATTGGTCACTCCACAAAATGCACCCTACTTAAAAAAATAAAAAATCATATAGTATTGGTTTCCCATTCATGGAAGTCACCAATATATATTGCATTCATTCTTATAAATCTTCTCTCGGAAAACCACCCATCATGGTTTTGAGAAATATAAATCTGCACAAAAAACCATTGGCTATCAGTAATAAAATGTTTAAATTACTGATAAATCATTTTTATGACTATAAAGTAGTATTACCCAATTTTAATTTCATAGATAACATACATAATTGGAATTTAAACCAAAAAATGCCACTATTTGACTATGTATAAAGACTCCCCATATGGCTTTGTATATTCTCCCACAAAACGGGTTTCTCAACATGCAGTACATTCTTCCTTAGGAGGGACCGCCTCTATTCCCATAATCCCTAAAAATATTGTGATAGAAACCAATTTTCAAACCTAAACCATGTATATTCCTTACTTATATTTCTCACATCATGTCATAAATTCATAATTCATAAAATCAAGACTCAAAATTCCCCTTTGGGTGTTAGAAGAATATCATAGAATTCTTATCTGACAAGCCTTGTTTGGCTCATCATTTCAAAACATATGGTCATAGTTTTTTTACCTAAACAATTAGTCACATTATTCTATCCTTAATGATGCTAAACTACCAAAAAAAATATACCCAACACTTTCATGTTTTAAAACAAATAAAGGGAACTCTTGATAAAATATGAGTCTTAGCTAACTAGACATGTACAATGCATGGTTTAAAAATGAATTAAGAAATTAAAATATAAATGAAATAAAACTTTTTATGTTAAAAACTCATAGATGGAGGAATAATAATAATCCAAGTGTCCCATGAAAAGTCTTATCATGATATACTTGGGAAAAAATTGGGTGATTAAGAAAAATATACAATGTTTTTTGTGTTGTCTATTTGGCCCTAGAAATAGCCGAACTGCACTCTATAGGACCCCTGGCTTAGGAAAAAATCATATATCTACTCCACCATTACCATTGTAATCATAATATTATTGAATTAAATTTAATTATTAATTTAAAATGTTATATTACAATAACAATAAGGAAAGGAATGATTGAACAAGTGAATATAAAAAATACTATTCACTTATTTTCCAAAACACAAACGACCTTCTACTTGATAGAGTCACTCAGACAATTTTTACAACTTCTCTTCAATATAAGATTTTATTTCATAGACGGTGGCTAGATAATTTTATATAGTTTTATAAAACCCGACCAACTGTATTGAAACATCCTCCTCATAATTATGGAGTTTCTTCTGCTCTGTAGCAACAGAATCTCTTCTTTGTACCAATGACCCTAACAAGCATTAGTGGAGTTAGACTATCTCTTCCTGCATAGAATTCAAATTTTTCTTATATTAGTAACATTTGGAGATATTTATCATCATGAATATTTTTATACTTCTCCACCTCCTTGGAATGAATGACCTGATCTTGGGATACGGCAGCTCTGATATCCTCAAATTTTCCTTATAGATGCACCTCAACTTGTTGTGATATATTCTCATCCTCTCAATGATGAATGATTTAATTCGCCACATAATGGATTTCATGGTAATTAAATCCTACATATCACAACACGGAAAACATGAGAGTAAGTCAGTGAATATGGGAAGGAAAATCAACAAGAGGTGTCCCAAAGAATACATTCCAATGTCCCTCCATAAAATACAACAATTTGGTTGAAGAGTTTCCTATATCTCCATGTCCGATTCAGATATTCTGTGAGAGAGAGAAATTTATTCATGTTTTTGTTCACTAAATGATTCACCTTGTTCTAGTTCATACAAAAAATCATAAATTTCACATACCAATATTGGTGAAACTATACTAGAATAAAAACTCTCAAGATTAGCCACTGAAGGAATTGGTGTTGAATAGTAGGTGACACCCCTTTTCAACATCATGAGATTAGTAGACATCCATGTTAGTGAAATAACCAAAATAGTTAATAACAATCACCCATTTTTGGGTTCATTGTTGGGATTTATACCTCGCCAGTACTCCTAATCTAAATTCATAGAGAAAGGACCTCATGATGGGGAGCATCCTCATGATCATATTCAGAAATTGGGATCCTGGACTCTCAGGAATATCCTACTTTAGGGTTCTAGGTTATCGATCCCTTAGAAAATAGATTAGGATAGACTTGTATTCCTTGTTCATGAAGTGACTTGGTAATTTTCTCTGTAAAAAACAATACAAGTTGAGATATAATGTTAGACCTAAAATGAAAATATACAAACTTTATTTAAAAAATATCACGAAAGATAGAACTCGCATCCCTCTAATAACTTATTAAATTTATCAAATTCCTCTTGAGGGGTGGGGATATTAATGTTCTTTAACTTATCCTATAGATCTGTTAATTCAATCATTATTTCATTAAATAATCCGCCACATCTCATAGCATCCTCACTAGTATGGGTATCAGAGAGGAATTTTTCATGACCAAATTGGATTCACTATTTACATTCATTATTTCCTTAATGAAAGGATTGGTATTTAATAACCCTAAGGAGTTTGGTTCGACAATGGAAACTTCATCGGACCACACAATATCCATGTCATCTCTTTCTAGAGAGACAATGGAACTGACATTCACTGTTGTAGGCTCCTCCAGTGTAAGTAGCAGATTTGAAATATCATGGGGATTGAAAAGTTTGAAATTATTCATCACACCATAGGGTGTGCATCTGAAATTACCATTCAAATATCCCATACCAACATGAATGGGCATAGATTTCGTTTCATATCTTGACACCTCACTTTTCAACAGGTTGTATTTATCATTGCGAGCTTGTGCCTCCTCCAAATCTTCCCCCTTAATCCTTAAAGGAATAGTGGCATATACCTTTATGAAGGAATGAGATGTAGATTATGTAAAAGGTGATTATGGTAAAAAGAGTGAGTTTAAAAATTCATGAGATTAAATGAAATCTAAGAGACTTACCACAGAATAAACGTTGTTCCAACATTACCTCCAGCTTTCACTTCCTCTCATAGGATGGAGAGGGGACCATATTAGTCCTCTTAGAAATAGACCCTTCAGTTGGATGTCGAGGAGTTCCCCCATCTATTTCCTCCATCATTTTCCTCTAACCCGAGGATAGTTATCAGGATTCAAGAGACTCATCTGCTACTCCAATGGGGGTCCATGGGCCCATACCTTGGTGACTCAAGCACACCTGTTGTTGGTTCTTCTTCTTCTTCTTCTCCTCCAAATAAAAAAATTTATCCCATAAAAATTAATCATGGTTGATAGAATAGAAACAAGTAGAAGTTATAATATAGAGACACATTAGTAGGGTTGAAAAGGGCATCCCATTCCTCATCAATGTGACTAGTTACCCCCTCGATCCTTCTTCGATCCAGCATGTCAGATACCCTAATTTTTGAAGAAAAAATATCATCATTTTCATTTATCCACATATACAACACCAAAAAATATTTTTCATCCTCTATAAAATTACTATCATTATGATTATCGGAGGTTTCTGGGACATCTAGTAGCTTTGGGATGCATGATCCTATCTAGATAAATATCCATTCATCTCTGATGTCATTATATATTCTCTACCATGAATTTATCTCTATGATATCATGTAATTTGGCTCTAATGTAGCTAGTTTTGAGGTTGGTCTGACATATTTTGACTTGGAATCCTTTTTAGGAATCTCTGATCTCGAATAAGAGAGGGTGGATAGAACCTGTGTACCCTCCCGACAATGTTGACTTGACCACCTTGGATTAGAAGGTTTGGTTTTCTCATCCCAATCTTACTTGGTGGTCTTCGCCCGATATCACCTTGAATACTTCAGATATCTAGAATTATCACCTTCAGTTTGAACCTTTCTACTGTGCACGACATGACTAGAAGTTGTCAAGGCCATGACTCAGTGAGGAAACATTTTTTAATACCCATTTAGTGTTTCAATAAATCTAAAAATTGGTGCTCCCATCCTGTATCCTAATTTATGAAACCAATGGTGGCAGTTTAATTAAAATTTTAGATACCTCCATGTCCATCAATATATAGAAATATCAGGACACCATCAAGTGTTTCTCGGGATAAAAGTGCATGTAAATAATGTGGATTGACATTATTTTTCATTTTAATTTTCAATTAAATTGATATGGTTCATAAAATTTACACATGATCTCAATGCTAATAAAATCTTATAATAAAATGAATCTGAATGACATTAAGTGTTACCTTAGTTCATCACCATCCTTTTTGTTATAGGTAAACATCCTTGTCAGTGGATCACCATATGGAAATAAGTTGAATTCTTATCACATGTTCAGTAACCTCATAACTTTCTCACACTTCAGAGATAGAGGAATGATTCCATAAGAGGTATAAAATAATGGTCAAAATCAACCCTTAGGTAATTTAATTGAACTCGTTATATAATAAGAACTGAAGTTTACTTCAATGCACTACTATAGTACATAAAAAATCCCTTCAATTCTGAATAGGGCCTTCCCATTCTATAGATGTAAAACACATATTTAAATTATCTCCAGAAAAGTGGAATCCAACCCTATATAGATCCAGTCTTCCATTTGGGATTCTATAAAAAATTCCAAGTCTCACCCCACCATTGGATTCACAAACCAGAATAAGATAGATACATAGCCACATTTTCTAGAAGTCGACTAGAAGGGTATTCCCCAAAATTTTAGGACTGGCCTTGACACCAAAATGAGTATACATTCCATTCTCCAGTAAAGTCTTTAATATTCTAGGAGACCCCCAATTTTTTAAAGTTGGTAATCCAATTGGGTTCTGAAAATTGGTACCTTATCCTTCTATATTGAGGAAAGACTTTAGCCATGTTACACGATAGTTTCACCCCTAGGGTTAGGATCTTTTTCTACACTTTCTAAGCCACCTTAAAATGCATGTGGTCTAATGGAAATTTCCTTTCATCCTCATCCCACTATGTCTTTTGTGGGATAAACTAATCTTACTTATCCCTGAAAATAATGACCCCATAAACATTATATATATCCCACATGATAATGACAACTTCACCATGTGTTAGATGGAAGGAATTTGTCTGAGGACTCTACCGACTACTTAGTTTGGGGATTATTTTTTGGTTATTATAAATGTATATTTTCCCTATCAAAATAACATTGTAAATTCAAAAATCATTCATCTCCGTTTTCAATTCTACCCAAGTCTGGTACACCCAGTATTCTCACATTCATTTAGGTATGAATCTCCCTCCATAAAAGAAACCCCAATCCCTCTTCCAACCTTGCGACTTGCCTATTTGTGAATCATAAAAAGATGAGTCAAAATAGTGAGTATTTGATTCTGGGGTATGATACTTCATATCCGGGGTATAGTGGCTCTTGTGTAAGAAAAAGGAAGTAGTAACTGATACTTCCTTGATAAACACACCTGTGGAAGATATATTAGAGGTAGGGAGACTAATGTGTTTCATAAAACAAGAATTATGTAAATAACTATGGGCCTCGAAGATAATTGTATCTCTCAAGAATCCATAATCATATATGGGAAGATAGTAGCTTCATTTATACTTATGCTTGGATTGTGTCAGGTGATTCACCAAATCTGGGAGTGTGGATTCAACCATGTCTTAGTAATTGGTCCCAATAGATTTGATAATTTTTTAGGCACATGAATCATCTTATTCATGAGAATCCATCAGAGTAGCAATTGAAAACCTACAACAAGACATTATGTTTTTCTTCATTAATTGAAAATTTTAATTTATAAAAAAGATAAAAATTTAGAAAAAGTTTTTGAACGCATGCCCCTCGAACAGGTCACTCATGCAAGGAATTTAATTGCGTTCCTTTCAATGGAACCTTGATGAGATGGATCTATGTAGATCCTCCAAATAGTTTCCTATACTATGGAAATACAAAAGGATATTCTATAATGGCCCTATGAAAACTGAAAAGTGTGGAACTGTTAGATGGATAACCTACAAGATGAGACAATGTGGCATAAATGTGGAAAGAAATTTACATCGAAGGTTACTTGTATTTATAGACACTGGTGGCCTATAAATGGATCCCATTCACAAGACATACATCATATCATTACACACTAGATCTATGTAGTAGTTTTACACTACTCACTTGCTGGGGTACCCTAGGAGGTTGACCTACATTGTCTTTGTAATCTTCTCTCCCTTCTACCTCAGGACTAGACCCCCATCTTTCAATCAGATCCAATCCTGAGGTGAAATTTTTTGAGACACCATATTGTCCTATGGGATGAGAATATTATGAATAGTAAGTCATGTATGTTATATAAATGGAGATCCTTGAGAACAATCAAAGGAACTTTCCTAAACTAGCTCATGCACACCACCTATGTGCATCAGAAGGCTCCCTCAGCACACCTGCTCGCCCAAAGGTTCGTACGTCACCCCTATGCGGCAATGAAAGGACATCCACACCTGCACCGGGTACCTTCATCAGGAACCTACACCATATACCTATGTAGGGTAAATACATTGTCTAGGGTTATCTATTTTCCTATATACATGATCCAAGGTATTCTCATTTTCATAACTAAAAAATTGAAATAAGCCATGAATCTCTTGTCATACATCCCCATTGACCAATTCCTCTAAAAACTTTCAGGTAGCTCTCAAAAACCCAAAATAAGAGTGAATTAAGGGGTATATGGGATACAATTTTCCCTATAGGGTATGAAACACAAAAACACCTGAGTCAGGACTTCTTCCCCTAAATTCACAACCACTAGAGAGAAGGTCACTTTCCTAATTAGGGACTCGTGCAAGACCCTTCTAGGAACTATTGAGGAAACCCACGGTTCCTAGGATAAGGCCTCACTAAACTGTTTTTCCTAGGTGTCCCATTTATTGGGGAATATCCATTTCTCATAGGGATAACCCCTATGTGAATCATTTCTAGTTCATACTAGGATATACATGAATCACCGTTCCTCACCAAGCTAGGACCTATGTGAATCATTTCCTTATCTTCCTCAGCATTTTATGAAGAAATTTTCTCACCAATCCATGACCTTCATGAATAATTCCTCTCAATTCTGCATCCCTTCTCGATGAACATTTCCTGTCCAATGAAGGACCTATGCAAGTTTTTTTATCCCTCTTCCAAGCCACCAATAATAGGGCTCCTCTTTCCTTGCATCCCTCTCTTGAGGGAGACCAAATTAAAGCCTCCACTAAAGCCTTCAGACTTGAAAAATCTTGGTAAGAGACACACCAGTGTGTCTCCCATATGGATATACATTCCTTCGGTTATAGGGGTCTCATATTTGTCCTATATGATGGGTATGTTCCTAGGGGTTCATTTGGATATGCATTTCATTGGTCATTTGGACCTCGGCCCTGTGGTTGTTGTCAAGGATCTACTATTCTCTAAGAAAATAGTTAGATACCTGGGCTTCATGCATCATCTCTAAGATCAGGGACCTCAAGTTCTAGTGGAAAGGGAGAGTATCACACATTCCTTTCCCTTTAAGGTGTAGTAGCTTATCCTCCTTTGTTCCCTATGAACCATGACTATGGTGTCCCCCAAGGAATAAGACCCCAAATTTTCATGCAGGACCTCTCTGGTCTCATTACATTCTCATTATCCATTCCCATGGAATATATCCATGTAGGTAGTTATATGTGACTATAATAGGTACACATATAGGAGGGAATGTGAAAACATAATCACCTTTCTTCTTCTCTCATTGCCTCAGCCTCTACCATGAGCAGAAGAAGGATTTTGTGGTTTGTCAGATCTTTCACTTCCTCTTATTTCATGCATTCAAGCATGACTCATCTCTCATTAGATCTTTTCTATGATATTGAAATCCATACGGTTAGATGCATCTTTTTTTTTGATAATCTCCTTCTAGATATTCTTCTCACCTTCCTTTATAAGGCCTATATAGAAGTGGGTCCCCAAAATCCATGTATCAAACCAAATAGGGAGTCTCTCCAAGAGTAATCCCCGAATCATTTTCATGAGAGGTGTCAACTTTTCTATTCTTCACTTGTTTAGGTCATGGATGGATATATCATCAGTTTTAACTCTCCTGGTTACCAAAATAAAAGTGGAGATGACCTCATTCAATGCCCTCTCTCTTTATTTTTGGGCTCCATAATTCATCCACCAGCGAACAAAGAATTTTTTTTTGGTTTCTCGGATATACTACTTCCTATTATTTCTCACACAAAACATTACTCATGTGGTCTTAGATGTTAGTGTTGATAATGATATAAACATGATCCCAAACCACTACGGTCCCCTATTCTGTATAATACCAATCCAAATCTACCCTCACAAAAATGTTACTAGGTGGGGTAATCCCCAACTCAACCCTCTCAAAGGATCATACACCATTAAATGAAAAACCATTAGAGGACCTCCATAGGTATGGGTCCTCACAACTGAACTACATGGGCTTTGATTCAAATCAAAATGGGATACATAGGAATCTTCCCAGATTTCCAACCCCATAACCCAAAAAACCTAAATTCTATATAGGTCACATTAAGAGTAAATTATTATCTAACATGGGAGTCCATATCCCTTTTAGGGTACCTGGTCCTCTTCTGTAAATGTCCAACACCAAAATTTTACTAGGCAACTTATTTCTAGATATCCTTTTCGTATGATGATAAACTATATGGTTTGTTCCTTATCACATGAACATAAGATGTATGATGTGTCTCATTAATTGGAACTGAAATATGTGGAATTTATTTCCTTTTGTTAGGATATGTTGGAAGCTCAGTCATGGGTCTAATATTGACATCAAAACAACTCCCATCTACATGGATGGCGATGCACTCCAAATCAACATACTTTGTGGCTCAAAACTAACATCATAATAAAAACAAAAAAATCTCTAATAATTACATAAGTGGTTACCATTGATATAGAACCTCAGATACATATATATCTCTCAATTGATTAAGAAAATAAAATACATATAGATAATTCCTAATTCCATAAATTCCAATAACTAATTGATATTTTAAAGGTTATCTACATCACACTTGGGAGTCAATTTAGAATTCATGAACTTATCTTAAATCTATAATAGATTCCCATTATAGGAAATAATTCTCAAAGAATGGTGTGATGAGACCTTACTTCTATCCTATGAACTAATTTGAGTTCTAAAGTATGATTGGTAGAGTTTCCCAATGATCCCCATTCTTTGGAAAGGAGGACCATGATTCATTATGGATATAGAATTGTTGGCAATTTCGGGTTCCATGAATAATCAATTTTGTAAATTAGCTCAAAGGGGTGTGTCTGTATAATTTTGATGCTAAGGTTGTTCCCCCAACACCGAAAACACAATTCTATCTCCACATGGAATTTAGTGATTAAAAAATGGGGAACCCTACATAAATGATTACACAAAATTCAATGCCCTAGAATCAATGGCTGGGAATCCGATTTTCATTAGAAAAAATAATGATTAAGAATTTTTTTATTAAAGGTGGTTCAATATTGTGGTTTCTAAAATGGAATTTGAAGGCTTGATTGGAACATTTATTAAATCAATTTTAATGGTTACCCTTGAAACATTCCCCTTATGGTATTTTGAAATTTTATACACAAAGGTGTGATGATTTCCCAAAGGGGATTTTTATGTTGATTATTATTATCAATGAAAGTGAAGGGGTTATTTCTGAGAAGGTTTTCTTAATTGGATTGTGACATTATTTTATGGGTTATTTAATTAAATTATTTATGATTACTAATGTTCACCACAAAAATCATATTTCATCGGAAGTTATGGCTAGTTAGGTGGTAATTCTAGGAACACATGATTTACTTATTTTAGTATCATGCTCTAACTACTGCTCCAATGATAGAATGTGTGTTTCTTATGGGATTATACCCCATAATTAGATAATCTGGAGAAATTTCAAGTGTTAGGGTGGTCTGTTTGATTTCCATCACTGGACACATAATAAGGTATTTGTGTTAGAGTTTTTTATGTTTTCCCCCAATATCCTAGGTACTATGATAATTGTGATTAATCTTATACTTCCCGGACTTTGTTTTATTTTATAGTTTCATCAAATTCAAATTTTTTCTTCATATTCTTTAAAATGGTTTTTGAAATATTGTTTCCCAATGAATGTTTTAATTAATGTTGTGTAATCCAATGAAAAAAATTTAATGTTATCTTTTTCAGTTAAAGGAAAATAAGTGGATGTTTTAGAAAATGAATTAGACATAATGTTTTTTTCATGTGTTCACATGAGAAAATATATTTTTTAAATATATTTTAAATTATCATGAAATGGTTTTTACTTTTAAATATTATTCTTATGGTGTGGTTTTTTATCATATCTACTAGACCTTGTGCTCACAATAATCTTATTACAAGGTTAATAGGGTTTTCTCAATTATGGTGAGTGTTCCGAGTTTCATTATTTGATATTGGTGGAGGGAGGAAGTGGATATATATCACCTTCACTCAATAGTAGATATTAGTGGGTTTTTAATATTCTACCTTTTTTGGAATATTTCATATGTCCCCCATGTAATTATCCTTTCTCATCATTGATTTATAATTTTTCATGTATGTTGTTTGAAATTTCTGATACATTAGTTTATTATTGGGTTATATGATCACATTTTATGGTTGTGTATTATTTTTATTTATAATTCTTATTTTCATGTTCTATTTTTCCCACACTATTTTTGAAATCCATATCTCATTATTCATTGACATGTGATATATAGAGTGGAAATGATGATATTTTGGGAGGAAACATCAGCCTTATTTATTCCATTT
Source organism: Viscum album (assembly GCA_963277665.1). Taxonomy (NCBI): domain Eukaryota; kingdom Viridiplantae; phylum Streptophyta; class Magnoliopsida; order Santalales; family Viscaceae; genus Viscum; species Viscum album. The sequence goes on from OY728128.1 coordinate 478,734,891, forward strand.
CAAGAACAATAGTTACCATTAGAGTACCATTGATTCCTTTGGAACTTTTTTTCATCCCACGAGGATTGGGAATGCCCCTCCAGTCATTTCGTAGACAAACTATGGTGCCTCGATTGGGAGTTGGATTGGGTTGGTTCTTGAAAAGGTTCATCACTAATTTAATTATAGTAATTAAACATCAAATAATGAATCTTGTTTTATATTTTATGGAATATATTTCTACTGTTAAGTTAAAATAATATATTATAAACATAAAATAATAAATTTAATTCCAAGAACACAAAAATGTCACATATTTCACCGTAAAATATTGATGAAATTATTGAATTATATTGTACTATAATTCCTTATTATGTTAGGATAGCTAAAAAATTGGGATTATAATATATTAGGATCGATCTACATATGACTCTATGTGATAATACATATTCTAATATGTATACTCATTGATTTTATAAAAAAATTCACATTATGTTATATTTTAGACCCATATAATGATTAATGTCAATGTAATGAAACATAAACTAGAAAGGTGTTTCTCTCTAGCTCTAACAATCCTTGAAAACAATGTTATCCTTATTAAATATGTGTCTCTTCTAATGTATTTACAAATAATAATTTCAAACCTCTAATTATTCTCTTACTTACTCAATCTTATTATATTTCCATACACATTTTATAACCTATAGTGTGATTCCCCAACCTCGGTTGCCTAATAAGGGACCAGTCTATTGGAACTGCCAGATCTCAATCATTATTCTATTTATAAAAGAGAAAATTTAAAAGTATCAAGAGTCAATATACAATATTAATGGGAATATAATATCATAATAATGGAATAAAATATCATTAAATAACCAAATCATCATATATAATAAGAACAAGAGAATACGATGATGTTTTTGTAAGACACTAGAAATATTAAATATATTTTAAAATTAACATTTCACAACATAATTGGACCATTATAATCATTTATAAATATATTCGATGTTTTCACCCAGTAGGATGACCATGTATAAACAATAACTAAAGTAAAATATTAATGAAGTATTTTAAAAAAACCAGAGCCTTTCCTCCATCTCATCTTAACTGACCATCAAGAAACTATTACCAAATAACATATACCATTTTATATTTCCCTACATAATAGAAATTAAGTCTTCACATCCACTATAATGAACATGTAGGGTTTGAAAATTTAACTCTATAAGAAACCACCAATGATTCCCTTAATACATTCAATAATATGGCATGTGTGTGTATACGTAATAAAAAATAAATAAAAAATGATATATATAACAAAATAAATCACATTAAGAAATTTAATGATAACCAAGGCACAAAAATACTCAAGCCCAACTATATCATCCAATGATTTTGAATTTATCTATCATTTCTTTCAACTCATATAATAATAAACCATTATTTCAGTGTTGATAACCTTGAATAAAAAACAAAAAAATTAAAAAGAAAATGTTTTTCTAAATAATTTAAAATGTATAATTATATCCAATCCACTAGCAAAAAATAAATACATTCAAATAATTGTTTATTATTAAATGTATATAATCCCTCAAAAAAATTCATCCAAAAAGTTTTTAATGAATAATCATTTCAAATATGACAAGAATAAATTAATGTTTCCATGTAATTAGTAGGTTCTAACCCATTTGACACTCTCTAGAATAAAAATTGAAGCTGAATGAAGATGATTTCTAGATCATGTCTATCTTCTAGGTAATATAAAGACATATTAATTATCATGAAGTCCAAAAAATGTCTAAAATATTGGGAATAAACTAAATATAGCACCATGAATCATTGTGATTTCCAATTTATCATAATAAGATTGGAATTTCATCTACTCACAACACAATAAATGAAAACATATCATCTTTAAATAAGAATATTGCATGGAAAATATAGAGGGAATCCTATCACTCTTCTAAAAAATCCATAATTATAACCTCACTAAATGATAATAAAAAATTTCACCAAAACCTGAATCATATAAGAAGACACAATCATACCCACTATTGTATAAATATATACCCAAATCCCTCAATAATACGGGGCCCCTCAGTCATGGGAAACTAGTATAATTAGATAAATATAATATACATATCCCAATAACATGAAATCATGTCGTATATGTTATATTGATAGCCTAATAAAAAATTTATTCATTTACTAATTCCAATATTCCCAAAACATAAATATTTAGATACATATTAATAATTATCAAACAGACATCCTTGAACAAATCATGTGAAATAATCTAAACAAAACTAAAACTAGTGGTTAATCTATTGAACAACTCTTGTAAACACTAATTTAGGATAAAATCAAGAAAAAAATGTTATTGCTAATATATCATAAAAATCATAATCAAAGAACCACGTTTCTATGATGTTTTTTGGTCCATATTCAATAACCAATTCTTATCTTATGTAATTACAATAGATAAAATTAATAAATTTAAACTCATTACGGACCTATACATTAAGAACACATGTATCCTACCCATAATGGTTTCCATCAAGCTAGTTACAATATATTTTTAAATATAATAAAATCAATGGGTTTTTCAAATATAAATAGAAATCCAAACCCCTTGGGACATCATTAATTTTTTGTTTTAAAATCCTTATAAATGAAACGTAACAAATATTAGAAAATTAAGAAGTTATACCCAGAAAAAAAAATACAATGTCCATCTAATCCATATTTAGGTTTATCAAACACAAGTCCCGTGGATTAAAAAACAATGTTAAAAAGAAAAAAATACAATATTGTTTAATATTTAAGGGATCGCCTATGTTAAAGTAAATTGAATCCCACTCATCTAGAATCACATGTTGAGTGAACAAAATTGGTTGGAAATACATAAACCAGACATAATCCTCAACATTATGGATTTAAAGTGGATAATAAATAAAATAGTAAATTAACCGTGAATAGGTGTTCAAGGAAAATTAGTCTCACCTAAAGATACCAATATCATCTCATGATGCTTAAATTAGTAGAGTGATGAGTGATAGGGAGAAAAACACAAATAACTAAAGGGGGTGTAAAAAGGATTAGGGTTGAAAAGATTTTAAATGAAAGGGGACCATTTGGGATTTATTTCCATTTAACAATATACCCAATGGTATGGGTAATATCCATTACCATGGTTGTGTGATGTGTTGTGGCCTCCCACTACTTTATAGTGCCAACTATACTACTATGTAAAGTTTTCTATCATGCCTTTTTTGTTGTAATTCAATACCAGGCCTCATTAAATCGCTTCCACAACTGAGAAAGGTCAACATTAACATTTTTTCTCCAAACTGTAATCCATTTACTACTTCCATACATAAGGTTCGTTAATTTAACCATATCCAAATAAACCCTTTCACAAATCATATTACTTATTAAAATTTACCCTAGTTTCTAAATCAAAATAGAACATGATTTATATTAAATCACTCTATTAGATAATAAAAATAATCATTAAACAATCCTGGACAGATAATATCTCCTCTTAGAGATGTAATAAAAAATATATCCATATTGATAATTTATCTATTTTAATCTAAAACCACATTATGTTTTCAATTTCAAACTATATTTTGATATAAAATCCATTCACTTGGTCCTCATAATTAAATTTTTATTAAAACATCAATCCATAAAAATTTTATCTATTATTTTTTCCTATAATGAAACATAAAACACCAATTATGTCTTATAATAATATATTATAAGTGAAATTAATTGTTTAGTTCTCCATTTCTATGATTACACCAACACCATAGTCCTTCTGGATCCCTTCCTTGAGTATTATATCATTTCAATTATCAACCTCTCTTTCCATGACATCACCATGGATGGATTTTCAAATTTGGTATCACACAAGGACTAATTATGATTTATTTGGATTCTAACTAAAATCCAAAAATAAACCTCACTTACTAACTATATGGGTTCACTACACAAGTCAAAAATAGTATTGGCCATGAAATACATAGCTCGCAAGGTATTTTAGAAGAAAATCCATATATTCTAAAATCTCTATGGATTTCCATATCATCATCATACCAACACAAGCATACACGATCTTTGATATCCCATTAATATCAATACATATCAACCCTACCAAAATATCCTCACTGACTGATTCCACCACATAACTACTAACCACTCCATTCCCCACACAATATATATATATATATAATAGAAAAAAATGGATAAAGTACAATCTTTTAGTATTTTTATGGATATGATCATAAATGATATGCCTAAAATGAAGGACACCAGGACACCCTGTGAGGGGAGGGGTGAATCTGGGTAACAAATTTTTCTTATCTATGATGGATCTTGTTCCCACGTTTGTAGGAAATTATTGAACCTGTATGATGAATATGATTATTTAGAAAAAATTCATGGAGAGAGTTGACACAACACTTTTTACTTGGTTCACCACTAAGGGAAACATCCAAGAAGCATACGCCAAAAAGTTGTCGGTCGTACCAAATTCCAATATTCTTCACTAGTTATGGATTACAATGGTTCGGGAACAGTCACTCTGTCCCAGGCTCACTGCCTTTACAAAGGTTCAGGGATAGCTCACTGCGTCCATCGGGTCACTCTCGTTGACTCCCCCTAGCTCACTGCCATTGGTGAAGTCTCACTCAGTTTATAGATGTGAATGTCTCTTCAATAGATTTTCATTGAAGTCATTGTCTCTGCTCAGTACAAGACTCTACTTGCATCGAAGGCCGAAAATGATGCACTTGTACGCACTTAACCACTGAACCGGATAACCATAATGAGAAAACAAGTTTCTCTAACAATTGCTCGCAACACCAACCCTTTCCGCACAAGACCTTACAATTGCACACAATAATTCTTTTTCGCGCGGAAAAATATTTCGCGCACCAACGCCCTTTTTCGCGCAACTGAATATTTTACGCACCACCTCAATTTTTACACGCAACCTTTACTTTTCACGAAGCTCGGAATTTTTCACGCAATCCCTTTACGCGAACCATTTACGCACACTACACCTAGGATCTTGTCTAAGTATTCAACATTACCGAATGGGGGGTCACCTCTTATTTATATGCGTCTAAGACCCCCGCGTGCAAAACCCCCTTTGGCGTTAAAAACATCTCATCTAGCGCGTAATCGTTCACGCAGGTATTGTTTTTTCGTGCACATCATCAGATTTTTTGCACAGCCCATGCCTTTGCCATTTTTCGACGTTCTGATTCTGAAACACAATTTGCATGAAAAACCTCGATCCACTATTTCGCGCACCACGCTGTTTTTCGCGCCCAACTCAAATATTTTGCGCAAACCCTTTATTTATCATGAACCACATCCTCTTTTTTCCCACCTGCTTTTTCCAACAATCCATGTCTTCATTTTCTGATTTTGAGGCCCAAAATTTTGGCAAACACTGGGAAACGGCGCCACCTTCAATACTGTTGTATGCTGGAACAGTATAATCACTTTGCTGCCACACATTCTGAACTTACACTAAGGATTGACAACAAACACAAACCATACTCCAATTCATGCCTAAGATATCTATGGTTCCAACATCAAAAGGGTAATGTTGGATCTGAATAATGAACACTAAACTTAGGGTCTTTTCTAAAAATTTCTTCTTTGCGAGAAAAAATCCTATGAGGTATCTCAATACCTCTAATAAAAATATCATATTCTTCTTTAGATTATTCTATTGAATCCACATCGATTCTAGGAGAAGAGTCATAAATTGTTTCTTTAGGAAAAGGGTTTTCATGTACTTGTATAGGTGTGGGAGGAGTATCCAAAATATTTAAGAGATCCCCATAGGACTCAAGTATGAATAATACTTCTAGAATAAGAGTAAAAGAAATATTTTTTATAATAGATTCTTCTTCTTCTTAAGTGACTGCAAGGGCATGTCCTTCTAGATTTGGTGTATTATCACTATAATCGTCATCATTGTCATCCTTATCAAACTTATAATATTTTTCAGCTAATTCATCATCCTTATCATTAACATATATGTGAAAAATCATACCCATATCAAATAAATAATTATTAAGATGGTTTTCTTCTCTGGAGGGTGAGGAATCAAATATGGGAGCTCCCACTAACTCAAACATTGGTGGAATCTCCACCAATAGATCCATAACCTTTTAAAATTATAAATCAATGATAGGAATTATCAAAAATATAGAACTTAGAACTCACTCACCCTTATGATTTATGTCTCCTTCTCCTACTTCTTCAACCTAAAAAGGTATATAAGGATCATTTCTATATAAAATGAAATTTCAAGAATCATGGGAACTTCATGAGAAATAAGCATCCATGATCTCTTAAAAAGATCTAATAAAATCAGAAAACATATCTATAGGATCTTCAGATATATATTCATTGGATGTGTAATCAGTGTCAACAACCTCATCTATTTACAAACTAGGATCACATATATAAATTGGCCTATAATGATGGTATATTGGATTTAATCTTAGATAAATTCTCTCATCATCGGTGATCTACATCCTTTCCCAATTATTCCATATGTTCTTCATCCTTTTGAATTTGTTCTCATTCAAGAAAACACCACTCATAAAAAAATTTCTTTTAACTACCATAGAAACCAATCTATTATAATCTAGAAAAATAGAAATAAACATTGGGTATAGAAGATTGTTCAATCTTGAAGATGGTTTGGTCAACTCTTCTGCATGCCTCATCAAGAATCGAGGTAGGATTATCTGAATATAGTGAACCATTAAAAATCGAAAAAATAAATCATAATAAATTACATTAGTTAAATATCCACACCATGGGAAGTTGATGTGTTAAATTAATTTCAATAGCAGCCAGTATTATGTAATAAATCATTTGAAACCAGCCACTGATATGTTTTATCATCCATTAACTATTCTAACACATTCCCAATCTCCAAATGGGGATCTTTTATAGGTTACATGCTCAAATAGTTTTTAAAATTGCCAATATATGGGATTTGTAGAAAATTATACTAAAATGTTGAATTGAACTCACACTCACGAGCATTTATATCTTTTTTATTCATATCCTCATGTTATCCAGTTTCAAACACTATATTGAGGTAAAACTCTTTTACAGGGCATGGATAAAAGAGAGGATTTTCATTTAGGTATTTTCCTTTACAATAAATGGGGGAATAATGACAATTATTTAATAAATTTGTAAAATAATATGATATATTTTATATTTAAATAATTTAATGATTTTTTGATAAAATAATAACCTATATATATCTATAAAAATATAGAAACTAATAATATAATAATTCTAGAAACATGTTTATCAAAATTAATCATACCTAATTCATGTTTCAAATAATTCATTATCTCAATATTCAATGGATTCGTAAATATTTTAACAATATGTTGTTTAGTACCAATGAATTCGAGATTTATACCACCTATTCTAAAATGATCATTAAAAAGGGGTGTCTTATATAAATATGTTTTTTCTTTGAATGAGATACAATATTTATTGAAATTTTTACAGCACTTGAATTTTACAATTTATAGGGACATGTCGAAATTTATATCCATAATATAATAATGTTTGTTTCACCTATAGAATTTATGCACAAGTACCACCTATAGCTATCTAATCAGCTTCAGTAATAGATAATTCAATATAATTCTATTTTTTATTAAACAGTGAAGCTAAAAATTTTCCAAAAAGATGACAGGTCCTCTAGGTTCTATTTTTATATAACCTAAAACAACTATAACCAGTATGTGCATAAGTAACCAATTAAAAATCATGTTTTCCAGTGTAAAACAATCCAAAAATAAATGTATTTTTAAGGTATTTAAAAATACTTTTAACATAATTTAAATGATATTCTTTATGGTTTTTTTGATAATTGACCCTTATATTCACTCGGAACATAATTTTTGGTCAAATAATAGTAAATTATAATAAACTAACAATTTCAACTCTATATATATATATTAATATAATGAATTTCAATTTTTATCGAGATCTATCTTAAATATTATACTCAGGGGAGTATCACTAATTATTGTGTTAACCAATATAAAATTTCGTAAAAATACCCTTTTGAATTTTCATTGATATAAAACAATTCATTATTTTTTTTGAAAAATTAAAAATTCAAAAATATATTTTAACACACCCATTAAAATACTTTCAAATTTATTTTTTCATTATTTTAAAAAAATTATTTACATAAGGATTTTGTGAATTGTCCAAAAATAAAAACTTTAATATATATTTGAACAGCTAAAGCGTCTTTTTCAATAATTTTATACTTAAAATAGGGTTGGCAAGAATTTTTGTAAAACCATTTTAAATAATTAAAGTGATTATCCTATCATAAGAAGATTTAGATGTTTGTTTTAAACCATAGAATTATTTTGTAATATTAAAGAATTATTTTGAAAATCAGAGTTTTTAAATCATGTTAGTTCTTCAAAAAATACGTCCTTAATAATATATCCATTTATGAATGCAATCTAGACACCCATTTGATACAGTTTGAAATTAAGATGTGAAGCATGTGAATGAAATATTCGCAAAGAGTAATGTATGTATAATAATTAAAAGGTTTCTTCACAGTCAATACATTCAACTTTAAAATATCCTTGTGAAACCAATATATCTTTATTTCTATTGGTTATTCCAGAGCCATCAACCTTGTTTCAATAAACCAACATAGTAACAATAGTTAGGTAGTATTTAGGTATATATACTAATTCCAAAACATTATTCCTTTCATACCGGTTCAATTAATCTTGCATTCCTATTACCCAATGTTTATCATTGATTTATTCATTGTTTTTCTCAGGTTCATGTCTTGACAAATATGATTGATGTTCAAAATGGTTTCACATTGAGGCTCTAGTTTGATTTCCTCAATATATATCTAAATCTAAATCAATTATAGGGATGTATTTAATGGTTCTAACAGTTCTAAGGAGAGAATAAATTGTTACTTTATTTTCATCTTCAGGTTCAGTAAGAAATTGAAAATCACATCAATGTGATTTATCCTTAAAATTAGCATAAAGTTAAAATGGTATAGAGGAATGATATTTTTATTTAAAATATTATAATCAAGATTTTCTAAAGTAGTTTTGGGTAAATGTGGATCTTTTTCATCAAAAATGATATGAACAACTTCTTCCAAAACATTACATTTATTGTTGAAGACTATATAAAATTTACTAGTGGTTGAATAAGTAATGGAAATACCATCAAATATTTTTTTCAAATTTTTCATGATTCTATTTTTTACTAAGAATTTAAAATTTATATACAAAAAAATATAAAAAATTTACATTTAGTTTTCTATGAATCCATAATTCATATGGATTCTTATTCAGGATAGGCTATATTATAACTCAATTACATACATAGCATGTTTTGTGAAAAGATTTAGTCTATAAATAGATTTGAATTTCATATTCATTTATCAGTATTCATGAAATTTCATAAAGATATCTATTTCTCCTTTCATCAAAAATATTTTTTAGGTGTTTTAGCGATAGAGAAATTGTCAATATATCCATGTTTTAGGCAGAATGATTAAAATTTATGATTCTCGAACTCATGGGAATGATCACTTATCATGTTCATTATGGTAAATCTCTTACTGTTTTGAATAGTTTTAGTATATAAATAAAAATGGGAAGAAGATTCACTATTATGCGAACGGAAAAACACCCAAGTATATCTTGAATATAGATAAACTATAAAATATTCATCATGTTTTCTAATTAAACTAGAGACTCTAGGTTAACAAAATAAATCCATATAAACCAATTCAAGTTGTTGCAAGGTGGATACCACTATGTTTTGTTTGAAATATATTTTTTTTTCTTTCACTTTTTATAAGGATGATAAACATCTTTTTTAGGAAATTCTAGATTAGGTAGATCTTTGACAGAGTCTTTATTAGTTATGATTCTAAGATAATATATATAGAAATGTTTTAGTCTCATATAATTGATCCAAGATTATCTATGAAAATCACAAAACAAACTATAAATTTTTATAAAATAATGAATCTAAATTAATAGTATAGACCTTATCATTTCTAAAAGATGTAAATACCATAGAATGTTTATAATCATAAATATTAAAACAATTTTTCTCACATTTCTCATTAAAACCATCATCATATTATTTGAAAATACAAAGAAGATATTAATTCAAACAATTAATCTAAAGACCCAGACCCCAGTAGCCCATAGTTATAGCCTTATATTATTACATTGGAATAAATACAAAATTCAAATCCCAAAAGACCAATCAATTTAGTAGTATTCAATAATTACATAAAAAATGGTACCCCTGTTACATTTTTAATAAAATATAAAACATAAAAATGGAAATTGAAGTAATCCTTGAACTCATTTAAACATTTCATATTCATATCCTGGGAAAAAGAAAATAGATACATGGGTGAGCTCAAAAACTCATTAAGGGTAAAATATAATAGAAGATTTCATGAATCAATAATAAATAAAACATAATCAATATCAAAATTTATATATCAATGAAATAAATTCCATTTAAAATAAAACAATTAAATCATGAGTGGATAACTTGTGATCATTAAGTAAATGTAAATTATGTGAATCAAAATCCATTTAATCAATAACTTGAGCACATTATGAATCTATGGAAACTATCATAGTGAAAATATCATGGATAATAATATATGAAATATTAATGAAGTAAATTATTAATAATTTAATCTCCATGATCTCAGGTACCATTTTACCTTTACAGTAAAGACTATTCAATAGATGGTTTAATCATTATGGGTAAAAACCCATTTAATTTGGCCAACTTTATTGTATCATGAGACTGCTGATGCATCATGGGGATATATATTATCGGTACCCACCCATGTATTCATCTCCAAATCATTCCTCTAATATATAAATGATAAATTTAATTCCTAAATAAATACTCCTTATTAAAAAATATATTTATTGAGTAAAATATAAATATTTTACATTATTTACAAACATAATCTAATAAATTTCAAGTTAAACATTGTATGAAAAATTGGTATGTGGCTTAGTAAATAATCATATACATGATATAAAATATTTATATTTAATTAAATATTTAATGATTGAAGATCATAAATAAAAGGGTAAATATATACACCATCAAAAATAAAATAGGTGGATAAAATTTAAAATATTCCTCAATGAATGAAAATTGAGATGAAGTATCATACAATGATTATATTATTAATTAAATTAATATATTATGTTTGTTAACAATAAATAACCATAAAAAGGTGAAAATAAAACATAATATAATCAAAATTCATTTAAATCATGACATTAGAGTGACATAATATGTGAAATATAAGTTTGACCTAATGAATTAAAATTGTGTTAAGAAATCTCTTACCACTTTAAAATCAGTCAAATCGTATGCCCTATAAAATATAATATTATAAAATGAAACATTCAGTACCATAAAGATAAAGAGATTAATGATATTTTATATCAAATGTTTGTATACATATACCACATACAAGAAAAAATTAGAGAAAAATGAATATATCAATGAAATAAAAGTGATATTAGAATCCCTTGCATTAGTCCAAATGTGTTCTATACTTGTACTTAATGTCCTGGATTATCAAATTAGATACATTAATTCATTAATTAATAACATATTAAACATATATTTTTTATAATAATTTTATTAAATTCATTTATTTCCAAGACGATGAGTAATAATATTTGATTTTGTTGTTCTAGGAGTGTTTGGTCCATGGTGTCATGATCAGTTCACTATTTTATAATTTTTGATGTTTTATTAAAATATAACTACTTCTATAGAAGATGAATGAAAAGATGTTAATATACATACATGATTTTATAATTTCCCATATATCATTTTTTACATTATTATGATTCATTAGATAAAAAATTAATGAAAAATGATTACATTATTTTGGCAGATTAACAGCCAACATGAACTAGTATTATATTATTTAATATTATGTTTATGTACTGATTCCAAAATATTAAATCAGTTTTAATTAAAATATTATAATATTTTTTAACTATAATTTTTTTTTATTACCATACATTAAATAGGTAATAAAAAATGAAAACACATCATCCATGAAGGCGGTGAATCAACACCTCACGTATAAAGTTTTCATTTTTAAAATTAAAAGTAGAGGAGAAGATATTTGATGATAATTATTACATAACCACAATATAATTATATTATATATATAATTAGGGGTTTACCATTACACTATGTAAATGGGATTTGAGGGGAGGATAAGAAAATAAAATTAATTAAAAGAGAAATAAAGATGATTTTACCCATGAATATCCTCTCTAAGGGAACCTCCTTAAGAGACTTAGTGTTGGTAAATTTCTAAGATTAGTAGGTATTGGATAGGGGGAAGAGTCTTGGGAAGATACATTTTTACAATTTAGGAAATATTAAATGATTATAAGGTGTGAGGGGAAGGGGTGGTACGGGTCATATTTATAATGGTAGGATATGGGTGTTTTGACTATTTTATTCATTTGTTTATTATTATGTAAAAAGACTATAAATAGAGTTGATTAATATGAATAAGTATAGTAATTAGTGTATTATTTTCTAACTAATTGTTACTTACATCATCGGTGACTAAAAAATTCATGTATTTGGCTTAGAATGATAACTATCGTAAATTAACGTATTTCTCTATTCGCCAGAAAAATCACCTATTTCAGAATAATCCCACAAATTCACCCTATCCATTTTTTGATGTATATATTTTAAAATTTGACTTCTTTTTATTAAAATAATTTTCAAAATTTGATAAACTTGTTCTCTAACTAAAATCATCATTTATTCGAAAAATGTTGATTTTACAATTATAACTGATTTTTTGACACTTTGCAAAATTAGTTATGGTCTCCTAAAATATTATTGTAATTATGAGACAACAAAATATTAATTTATGATTTTATTTTATAAAAATAAATTTTATTTTAAATCATTATTTTAATTATAAAATTTTAAATAAACATTTATTTTTCACCAAAAAATATCAACACCTAATTTATCATATTTAAAACATTTATTTACCTATTCCATGATATAAATATATAATATTTTTATTTATGAGATACCTAGATATTATTTATTATTTAATTGGTGAGTTTTTTTCTAATGTCTAGTTAACTATTCCAAATGGTCACATTACTATTCCAAAATTCATGTGAAAATATTATAGTATGTCACTATTTGTTTAAGATTTTTGTTGCATTCATTATAAGCTATCAAATAAATTGAATTTAGTTAAAAACAAACATATGGTGAAATATTGGGGTGTTATATTCTTTCATCCTTATAAAATTATGTCCTCTAAAATTTTGAGAAATATTACCTTCTAAAAAGATGAGGGATGTATTTCTTCATAACATCCTCAAGTTTCCACATTTTGTAACGCAGCGTAAATAGTTCATTGAGAATTCCATTATTACCTTTAACTAAACCCTACACATCATTCATAATACACTTCTTTTAATCCTGGTAAAATGAAACATAAGAAATGGGTGAGCTCAAATGCTCAGTAAGGGTAATAAATACAACAAAAATGACATAAATTTTAAACATGGTGAATAATTGAAACCACATTACTTTACCAAAAATAAACATGAATACTTTTATAGAAATAATATGAGAAGAGTAAATAATGCCATAATAAAACATAATCATGGTTATTCTACTAGTCTAATGACCACATGAACCATCAATATTATTTCCATAATAAGAAAATGTATAATGTCGGACATTCTGAAACATTTTGTCAAGGCCTCGGCCAAGACGTCTAAAAATGATTAAGGCCTAATCCAAAACCATATATAAAATTTTGAAAGGGCCTCAAACAATTCCACTTCTAGTTGTCTCATGAGACCTACTGATTCATCGAGGAGCTATAATGGGCTCCACCCGTCACTTACTAAGTCCAATACATTCCTCATATGAAAAGGATTAAACATATCATAAACATTCATATAAGAACTGGGATACGAAATGTAAATACATTAACCATTAACCATGAATTGTATAGAAATAGCACATCCATAGTCGGAAATATCATAAAATCTTCGATACAATATGGATTTTTTGTATCATAATAAATCAACTTCAAATAAACATAAAATACATCAAAGGATGTTGACATGGATGAAATCAAAACCATTTTTAGAGAAATACCTATTTCTATTTTGAAATCATTTCAGAGTCACATTATTTAGAAAGGAAGACATTTAAAGACATTTTTGAATAAAATTTTCCCATACCAATTTGAAACATTTAAAAATAATTATCATTTCAAAACATTAATGTCCATATAAATAAATCCTTAAAATCATTTTGAAAAAATGGACATTAATTAAAAGGGTTTTGAAAGATAAATCATTAAAACATTTAAAATGATGATCTAGTTAAATATACCCTCCCATAAAACCATAAAAGATTCGTTTTGAAAACATTTTTTTTTAAATATGGGTATCTATGATAAGTATATCCCAGAAAATACTTACACATGAACAATCTCGAATAATAATGATATTAAGGAAATAACCCTTACCAATTTGGTAACTTACGAAGCATACACCCCCTGAAAGAAAAATCATAAAATGAATATGTAAATACACATAATTTAAACTTTATTACACAATGAAGACAATTATGGGAAGTACATACACCACACAAAAGGTAATATTGGCAATATGGCATGAATCTCACGGGAATAAGGAGTGAGATGAAAACCCCTTACCTTGCACATTCCTTTAGTCGAGGGTACGTTTATCCTCCTATATGAAGACTATAGTATTTTATTAAATTATAATAGAACCATATTAATATTTATGATATCATACATTATTCATTTATGACTTTATACTTCTCATTTAATAATAATTTCCATGTTATATTAATATTTCAGGTAATAATCGCTTTCTTTATCGTACGAGCTTTAACTTGTTGCTCTTTATTGTATCACATAGATCATG
The DNA here is from genome assembly GCA_963277665.1 of Viscum album. Lineage (NCBI taxonomy): Eukaryota > Viridiplantae > Streptophyta > Magnoliopsida > Santalales > Viscaceae > Viscum > Viscum album. The sequence continues at coordinate 478,749,971 of OY728128.1, forward strand.
ATTTAAATACTTCCAGAATATAAAACATGATTTATATATCATATATATTTAGAATATAAATATTTATAATATACATATATAAGAAATGGAAAACACCATTTATGGAGACGGTAGTCCGTACGTACGCACAAACGCTGTTTCCGTTCTCATATAGTATTGAATGCAAGTAAGTGAATAAGATATATGTAAGTACATAAATACTTATATATATAAATATATATATCTCTAGTACAATTATTATTTCATATATTTCATACTTATTAGTAATATATATTTTTATAATCTTTGATGAATGGTGAACTTGGAAATGAATCTCATCGCACCGTGGAGACGGTAATCCGTACGTATGCACGAGCGAAAATATCATTCTTTTGATATTAAAATAATATATAATTGGATGGTATATCATACATAAAAAATCCTTATCATGTTATATTTATTATTTAAATCAAATAAATATCATTATTATACCCATCCAAATAATAATGTATTGAATAATAATAACACCACGACGTGGAGACGGTAAGCCGTACGTACGCATGTATGCTGACATGTCATTAAAATGGTGGATAGAATAATGAATCTGGTTAAACCATAATTATAATAATATCATATTATATAGAAGATACTGGAGTTATTATTTTAGAATGGAAACAACAAAGAAAATGGAAGTGGAAGAAGAAAGGAACTTGAAAGAGGGTGGTAAATCATTACCTCTTCTTCGGGTTCTTCCTTTTGATTTCATAAAAAGGTCTCATTAAGTTGGCTTTATGATCAAAAAAAGGCCTCTAGTTTTAATGTATGATAGTTTTTAGGGTATTTGGGTAGGGTTTTGCTGAGCCAAATGGCTTAGAGGGTGTGAATTAGTATGAAGGGGGAGTTCCCTTTAATAAGAGGGGTGAGAAGCTCCTTTGGAAAAATATAAATTATTATTTTATAATAAATTTATATTCGGTTTATAATGTCTCAAAATTGATTTATTTATAGGATAATGTGGGTATGGGTCTAAATACACTCAACCAATAGGTTTTAGATAGGTTTGGGACACTTTATTAACATTATCTTTTAGTTTTAACTCTTAGTTAATTAGTTTGACATTTACCATGTCTCTTTGTATTTTTATATTATATGGTTAATAAACATACTATTAACTTCCAATATACCCCCAAGTGGTCCATTAATTATATAACTATCATGATATAAGTCATTTTACCGATCCATATATTTTTAGGAATAGAATATCAATTAATAATATAATATTTGTTTTAAAAACTCTTTTATGTCAATTTTGACACTATTGGGTATTTTGTATTTGATAAATTCATAAAAGAATTATTAATTCGAAAAAAAATCATATAACCAATCCTAATATGTCTTATTAACAGAAAAAATTATTGGAATTAATAAAAAGTCTCAAATTAGATTTATTTGGGAATTTATAAAATCAATTATCTTAATCTTTCATTAATACGGTAATTACTGCATCATCATTGTGTCATAAATAAATTAAATTATTCAATGTATAAAAATTATAAATAAAATAACATTATGTATGAAGTATTTTTAGCATTATAATTAACATTTATAATAGAATTTATCTTATGTATAACCCTATATTATAAATGTTTTAGATATTAAACTTTGATTTTAACTCTTTTAACTCTTCTTTGAATTAAATAATAATAAATGTCCTAATCTAATACAAGTGGACCTAAATGATAATATTTTATTCCTAAGGTTGTTTTTGGTCTATATACACTTGTCCAATAGAATTAAGACATGTGTTAGGGTAATATTAATTTCATTTTTACCCTTAATTACCCTATTTACTTTTAACCGTGGTAAATTAAAGTAAAATGTTACTATTCACCAAAAATTATTTTTATCTTATTGAACCACATTTTACTCTTTAATATTAACTGTCTCTCTTGTATTCTCAAAATTCCACTCTGAGTAGCGTTAAAATTACGTTTTATGTGAATTTGCAAATTCTCCTAGGAGATGGGTAAAAGACGTTTAAAAGTTTAGTAAAATTTTTATATATCTAAAATTATTATAAACTGGGACCAATTAATTACATTGAACTTATATAGGTATTATGTGTCTATTTTGACATAAAATAAATTTAAATAAAATAAATAATTATTTAAATAAAAATTCGGTTTTAAACTATAACTCGGTGTTTCTCACTATTCATCAAAAATTGAATGTCTTTAGAAAAATACCACAAATTCACCCTAATCTAATTTTGATATTTCGAATCCAAAAATTAAGTCCATTTTGAATGTTAAAATTTATAAAATTTCAAAAAGTGGGTATTACTATTCATACCAGCTAGTTTGGTAAGTTATGGTGAGCTGGAACACAGTGTTGCATGTAGTGTAAGTTATTGAATTAATTTGAAGAAATAATGTACTATGAAATCTTGGGGTGTTACATTATTCCCTCCTTCAATAAATTTTTTCCTCGCAATTTGAAATAGTTCTTCGAAAATAAAAGGTTGAAAATAGAAAATACCATTGTGGGAAAACCCACATCAGAAATTGGGTTAATAAAATTTAGTCTTAATAAGAGGGAAAGGGGAATGAAAAATTCACAACGAAATTATGATCTCAGTTAGGAGAACATTGGTGGAAATTAGAGACACTTAATTGGAGGGAAAACGTAAATATTTATAGGGATTGATTGTGGTCATCAATCACAAACTATTGTAGAATTGTGGGCCACAAAGCCACCAATATATGATGATTTAAAATACCATCGGTTCGACAAAATGTAAGGTATTAGGATAAAAAAGATTTTGTTTTAAGATGCCTTACCTAATGTTTAAGAATTTATTTCTTTATACAATAAGAGAAGAAAAAAATTATACTTGTCAAGTAGATTTTCATCCTTTAACAAATTTCTACCACAAACTCATCCTTAACTCTAAAAGTTAATAGAACTTAAAAAAATATTCTATTTATCCTATTTTTATAGGGTTCCAAAAAAACGAATTTATAATTTTTCTACTTGAGCCTTAAAAAACTACATTATTCAATCTTGGACATCATGTGGGTTAGTGATAGGTGATACACCATTGTCTCCCATCGGTTGCGGGTTCAAGTCTCGCGGCCTTTCCGGACATGACAGGTTTTCGCCTAACCTCCAGGTTTTCCTTTTTATGGAAATCCCAAAATAACTTTAACAATAGTACCCAATTTCAAACATAATCCATTTCAGCTTTTAGAATTATCTGAAATACTTATATCCAAACCCTCGTTCCAAAATTTATAAGGATGTTAAACATAATGAGGATCCTTTTTTCGAGGTAATAACATGTGAATGCCTTCATCATGTATTCTTTTACAACACTGCAACATCCTGAATTACCAAAATCAACTATCTCTTATTCCAAAAACACATCCTCATTATCAGGACCATATTAAAGATTACCTTTCCTTCGACCATGTATTTTCCAAAAAGTGTAGCTTACTATTAGGTCACTTTCATTACAACCATATAATCCCAAATCCTCAACAAAATAGTACAACAATACAATCCTTATTTATCTCCATAATTCATGTAACCATTATATTGTTGATACAACACTCAAATGAAATAATTCTATAATAACAACATACGAACACTAGTCATTCCTCTTCATCTGAGGTAGTATCATTACTTAATTATTATCAAATAACATCATTTGTGGTATACTCTTATGAATGGGACATTGATTCATGTAGTGTCCCAACTCCTTGCAGATGAAGCATTGTACATTTTAATTTTTTTACCCTTGGAATCACGTACTTGGTGTCCTTGTTTCTCCATACTTATAGAAAACTCTCATTCCCTTAAAGAATTTACCATGGTGATTCTTTACATAGTTATCACATATGGGAAAATCCTTCTTCTCCCTCTTAACTTTAACCATCTTTATCTCTACCATCCTTTTCTTCTCTTGCTTCCCTTCAAAGCCATAGGACTCAGTGAATTCTTTACTTATCTTATTAACACATGGTACTATTTATTCATATATTGAGAATACATGGGAGAATATTTCCCTTCTAAATGTTGGCTTAATACCATGAAAGAAATGATACTTCTTACTCTTTGGATCATACATATTGTTGGAGTTCACATTCTTTTTATTGGGTGACATTTCTATACAATGGAATACACTAGGTCAGTTTATGAATCGCAATTCATAATCCAAAACATGTAAAATACCTAACGTAAATTTAACAGTTTATGGATATAATCCATAATCACAAAAAGTTTTATTTGAGGAGGTATATACTCATATACCCTTCATAGTGGTTTGTAAAGAAAATGAGAATTATCCTAAGCATATTCCCCGGGAGTGTCGTAACCAAGAGTGCAGCAAGGCTCGTTGTCGTGCACCCGTTCCCGTTCGAGTCTAGATCAAAGCGGTGTTTTGGGGCATTACCCCTAGGTACATCTGTGCCAAAGCCGCCATTACCTTCTCATATCCAGAAAGGGATATATTATCTTGGAAAACTCACAAAACCATTACATTACCAAAATTCTAGGAAGCTCTTATATACTAATCTTCAAATTCTATCTTACGGTAATGTTCTCTAATGAGAGTTTATCTAAATATAATTTATATGGTTATTTCTAAACTTCATCTCATACTAACTGTAATGCTTCAACCCCAGTTACCTAGAGTCGGTGCATTATTTTAATACATTGGCATGATTACAAGGAATCAAGTCCCGAAGGACCGATCGGTTTAGCAGTCTTGGAAATAGATTACATACATTAACATTACATTACAATTTCAAATATAAAACACAGTGTAAATAGTTCTTTGAGAACTCCATTATTCACTTTAGCTTAACCCTGCATATCAATCATAATACACATCTTGGAATCATGGAAAAACGAAACATAAGAAAGGGGTGAGCTCAAACGCTCAGTAAGGGTAAGTAATACAGCAGAAAATGACATAAATCATGGTGAATAATCGAAACCACACACCTTTACCAATAATAAAAATGAATACTTTTATGTAAAAATATGAGTTGAGTAAATAATGCCATAATAAAACATAATCATGGGTATTCTACTAGTCTAATGACCACATGAACCATCAATATTATTTCCATAATGAGGGAATGTATAATGCCGGACATTCTGAAACATTTTGTCAAGGCCTCAGCCAAGGCATCTAAAAATCATTAAGGCCTCGGCCAAAACCATATATCAAATTGGGAAAGGTCCTCGAACAATTCCACGTCTAGTTGGCTCATGAGACCTATCAATGCATCGAGGAGCTATTGCAGGCTCCACCCGTGACTTACTAAGTCCAATACATTCCTCATATGAAAAGGATTAAACATATCATAAACATTCAAATAAGAACTAGGATACGAAATGTATGTACTTTAACCATTAATAATGAATGGTATAAAAATAGCACATCCACAGTCAAAAATATCACAAAACCTTCAATACAATATGGAAGTTTTGTATCATAATAAATCAACATCAAATAAACTTAAAATCCATCAAAGGATGTTGACATAGATGAAATCAAAACCATTTTTAGAGAAACATGTCATTCTATTTTGAAATAATTTAAGAGTCACATAATTTAGAAAGGAAGACATTTAAATACATTTTTGAATAAAAGTGTCCCATACTACTTTGAATCTTTTAAAAAGAATTATCATTTGAAAACATTCATGTCCATATAAATAAATCCTTAAAATCATTTTGAAAAAATGGGCATTAATTAAAAGGGTTTTGAAAGATAAATCTTTAAAACACTTAAAATGATGATATAGTTAAATATAGCCTCCCATAAAACCCTAAAAGATTCATTTTTAAAACATTTTTTTGAAATATGGGTATCTATGATAACTTTGTCCCAAAAAATACTTACACATGAACAATCTCGAATAATAATGAGATTGAGGAAATAACCTTTACCAATTTGGTAACTTACGAAACATACACCCCGTGAAAGAAGTATCATACAATGAATAGCTAAATACATATAATTTAATTTGTATTACACAATTAATTCAATTATGGTCAGTACATACACCACACAAAAGGTAATAGTGGCAATATGGCATGAATCTCACGGGAATAAGGAGTGAGATGAAAACCCCTTACCTTGCACTTTCCTTTAGTCGAGGGTATGTTTAACCACCTGTATGAAGACTATAGTATGTTATAAAATTATTTCAGAACCATATTAATATTTATCATATCATAAATTATTCATTTTTGACTTTATGCTACCCATTTAATAATAATTTCCATGTTATATTAATATTTTGGGTAATAATCGCTTTCTTTATCGTACGTGTTTTAACTTGTTACTCTTGATTGTATCACTTAGATCATGATTTAAATACTTCCAGAATATAAAACATTATTTATATATAATATATATTTTAAATATAAATATTGGTAATAGACATATATATGAAATTAAAAACACCGTTTATGGAGACCGTAGTCCGTATATACGCATGAACGCTGTTTCCGTTTTCATAGAGTATTGAACGGAAGTAAGTGAATAAGATATATGTTAGTACATAAATACTTATATATAAATATATATATATCTCTAGTAGCATTATTATGTCATATATTACATACTTATTATTATTATATATTTTTATAATCGTCGATGAATGGTGAACATGGAAATTAATCTCATTGCGTCGTGGAGACGGAAATCCGTACATACGCACAAGCGAAAATATCATTCTTTTGATATTAAAATAATATATGATTGGATGGTATATCATATATACACAATACTTATCATGTTTTATTTATTATTTACATAAAATACACATCATTATTATACCCATCCAAATAATTATGTATTGAATAACAATTACACCATAATGTGGAGATGGTAAGTCGTACGTACGCACGTATGGTGACATGTCATTGAAAGGGTGGATAGAATAATGAATTGGGTTGTACCATAATTATAATAACATCACAGAATATAGAAGATATTGGAGTTATTATTTTATAATGGAAACAACAAAGAAAAAGGAAGTGGAAGAAGAAAGAAACATGAAAGAGGGTCGTGAAATCATTACCTCTTCTTCGGGTTCTTCCTTTTGATTTGATCAAAAGGGCTCCATAGGTTGGATTTCAGATCAAACTAAGGCCTCTAGGATGACGGGACGATAGTTTAGAGGGTATTTGGGTAGGGTTTTGCCGAGAAAAATGGCTTAGAAGGTGTGAATTAGAGTGAAGGGGGAGTTCCCTTTTATAAGAGGGGTGAGGGGATCCTTAGGAAAAACATAAAATATTATATTATAATAAATTAATATTCGGTTTATAATTTCTCAAAAATGATTTTTTTAGAGGCTAAGGTTGGTATGGGTAGAAATCCACTCAACCAATAGGTTTTAGACTGGTTTGGGTCACTTTATTAACATTATCTTTTAGTTTTAACTCTTAGTTAATTAGTTGGACATTTACCATTTCTCTTTGTATTTTTATATTATATGGTTAATAAACATACTATAAACATCTAATATACCCCCCAGTGGTAAATTAATTATACACCTATCATTATATAGGCCCTTTTTCCGAAACATAGATTTTTATGTATAGAATTTAAATTAATAATATAATATTTGTTTTAAAAACTCTTTTATGTCAATTTTCACACTATTGGGTATTTTGTTTTTGATAAATTCAGCAAATAATACTTCTAAAAAAATTATATAACCAATCCTAATATGTCATATTAATCAAGAAAATTATTGGAATCCATAAAAAGCCTCAAATTACATTTATTTGGGTATTTATAATATCAATTATCTTAATATTTCATTAATATGGTAATTACTGCATCATCATTGTGTCAAAATTAAATTAAATTTTTTAATGTCTAAAAATTATAAATAAAATACCATTATGTAGGAAATCTTTGTAGATTTCTAATTAATAATTATAATAGAATTTAACTTATGTATAACCCCATATTAAAAATGTTTTAGTTATTAAACTTTCATTTTAACTCTTTTAACTCTTCTTTGAATTAAATAATAATAAATGTCCTAATCGAATCCAAGTGGTCCTAAATGATAATATTTTATTCCTAAGGTTTTTTTTTGATCAATATTAACTTGTCCAATAGAATTAGGACATGTGTTAGGGTAATATTAATATCATTTTTACCCATAATTACCATATTTACTTTTAACCGTGGTAAATAAAAGTAAAAAGTTACTATTTGCCAAAAATTATTTTTATCTTATTGAACCAAATTTTACTCCTTTATATTAATCGTGTTTCTTGGATTTTTTTAAATTACACTCACAGAATCGGTAAAATTATGTTTTATGTGAATTTTCAAATTCTCCTAGTAGATGGGTAAAAGACGGTGAAAAGTTCAATAAACTTTTTACATGTCTAAAATTATTATAAACCAACTCCTATGAATTACATTGAAATTATATAGGTATTATGTATCTATTTTGATCTAAAACAAATAAAATAAAATAAATAATTATTTAAATAAAAATTTGGTTTTAAACTATAACTCAGTGTTTTTCACAATTCATCAAAAATTGAATGTTTTCATAAAAATAACAAAAATTCACCCACAGCTAATTTCGATATTACGAATCCAAAAATTAAGTCCATTTTAAATGATAAAATTTATAAAATTTCAAAAAGTGGGTATTACTATTCATAATGGCTAGTTTGGTAAGTTATGGTGTGCTTGAACTCGGTGTTACCTGTAGTTTAAGTTATTGAACTAATTTGAAGAAATAATGTACTATGAAATCTTGGGGTGTTACACATTTCATATTACATTTTACAGTTTCTCCAAAGAACCTTTACCAATCAAGTTGAAAAAATTCTCAATACTTCCAATATAATGTCAAGAATTTCAATAGGCTTTTTACTGTATTAAAAATATGGTCTAGGTTCAATTTCTTCATATGTGAGTGAAATGTTGGTTCTAACATGTACCTCCTTAACGATGAAATGTGGACCATTTCATGAACTTTGGAGAGACATGGTGGAATTGAAAATAATTAATCTATAGATCCATTTTTTCATAATTTCAAATGATAAAGTGTTCTTGGGGATCAATTTATCTTTCTTACCAAACCATATGACACCCTTCCATGGTGATACTTTTAGAAAGACATGATCTCCCAATATAAAATTTAAATCCTTTATCTGGCGGTCAGCATAAGACTTTTCCCTACTTTGAGATGCTTTAATATGATCCTTAATAGTATTTACTTTTTTCATTGTTTCTTCAATAAGTTTTGGGATTATTTGTTTCCTTTCATCAACTTCATCCCAACAAGTTGGAGTAGAACATATCCTTCCAAATAATTCATCATATGGTTCCATTTGAATACTTGAATGTAAACTGTTATTATATTAAAAGATTACCAAAAGTAAATATAGATCCCAAATAACTTTAAATTCAAGTTACCATGATGTCAAAATGTTTTCAAATGTTTGAATTATCCTTTCAAAAATTCCTTCAGTTTGAGGGTGATAATAAGTACTCAAATGAATCTCAGTATCCAAAGAATAATTGAAAAACTTCCATAATATTGATGTAAAATAGGGATCTAAATAAGAAAAAGTCAATATAAGTGAACCATAAAGTCTTAAAACTTCATTAATATAGATTATTTTTTGTAACTCAAGACATAAATATTCTCTTATAACAAGAAAATTTTCCAATTCAGAAATTAAATCAATAATAACCCATATTTCATCCTTACTTCTAGCTTTCCTTGGTTGTCCTAGGACAAAGTGTATAATAATTTCCTCCCACATACAAATAATAATAAGGGGAGGTTGTATGAATCCTCTTGGATGTTGTCTCCATGCCTTCACTTATTGAAAAACTAGGAATCTTGACACATAGTTAGCAATTTCCTGTTTCATATTATTCCACTAAAATTGTTCCTTTAGATCTCTATACATATTGGTACAACTAGAGTGTATGGAGAAATTTCAGCAATGAGAGACATATAAAAGTTCCCTTTTTAGCATAGGTATTGATGGAACACATAACCTCTGTCCAAATTTCATAATTTCATCCTCATACACTAATTCATCCAATCATCCATCCATATGTGACTGTATATTATTTTTAAAATTTTCATTATCAGATTGATAACATTTTATCATCTCCAAAAAAGATGGTTTCACAATCATTTCAAAAAGGAGAGAATTTTCCCTTTCCTTAATTATTCTCATATCCATATTTACTAAGTACATGAACATTTGATCTCTATCCATCCTCATCTTGGCCATAACTCCATGATCTTTCCGACTCAAAGCATTTTCTACCTTATTTTCTTTTTCTAGTTGGTAGTGTATTTATAAAAAATAATCATTGAGTAACTCGATCCATTATTTTTCCTCAATATTAGTTCATTCTATGAAAATATGTATTTCATTTTATTTTGATCCATATATATCTCTCATATTTCACAAAAGAGAGAGTGTCTCCATATGTTTTGAGCAAAGATCACAGCTGGAAAGCCAATATCATGAGTTGGATGATATTGTTCATGAATATTAAACATACTTTATTGATATGCAATAACTTAATCATTTTTCTTAAGGACACAACCCATTACATTCATCGATGCATCCTTAACAAACCCATAATTTCCTAATGTTAGAGTCAAAATAAGAGCATTGAGTAATCTTTGCTTCAATTCTTCAAAATATTTTTCACATACTTTTTTCCATCTGAACTTTCCCCCTTTACATGTGAAAATGGTTCACAGGTTAGCCAATCAGAAAATATTTTGAACCAAAATTTGATATTAACCTACTAAACCAATGAAACTAAATACCTTATTTATATTTATTGGTGCATTTCATTCATGGACTCTCATTATCTTTGTAGGATCAACTGAGATTCCATCCTTAAAGACAATATGGCCAAGAAAATAAATTCCCTAAATCCAAAATTCACACTAGATAAATTTACCATATAACAGCTTCCTTTTGAGAGACAAAATAATGGTATTAATGTGATTCTCATGGTCTTCATAGGTTTTAGAATAGAAGATAATATCATAAATGAATACCAAAAGAAGAATTTCATGACATGTTTTGAATATTTTATTCTTAGTATCTATAAAAAATGAGGGTTCAATAGTTAGTCCAAATGGATATCTTGTAAACTCAAACTCTCTATACCTCATATGAAAATATATCTTTCGAATTTCTTCTTTCTTTACACGTAATTAATGATATCCAAAAATTAATGTCAATCTGCAAAACCTAATGATATTTGTGTGGTTGATCAAATAAATCATAAATGTGAGGGAGTGGATACCTATTATTTTTTATAATTTCACTGATTTCTCTATAATCAATGAAAAGCTTCATCGATCCATATTTCTTATTAAAAAAGTAAATAGGGGATCCCCATAGAGAAAAACTACGGAGAATTCACCCCTTATTACTCAACTCCTCTACTTTTTTCTTTAGCTCCACAGATTCTACAATGGTCATTCTATATGGAGGCTTCAATATTGGTTTTTCATCAGTGATTAAATCAATGGAAACACTAACTTCAAGCTCTGGGGGTGTTCAGTTAATTATTCATAAAATACATCAATGAATGTTTTTACAATATGTTCATCATAAATTTTATGATTACCTTCATCATACCTATCTTTTTTTTTCAATTACTCCTCAAAAATTTCATTCAGTAGAGCTAATAGGGTTGGATATAGATAAGAGTCATATGATGATGTTTCTTCTCTAATGATAAGGAATTGTACATCATCCTCACAAATTGTAATTTCCATCTTTTTTGTAATATATTTTAAAACCATATTTTGAAAACTATGCCATAATTAGTATTATATAAAATTAAACCATAGGTATGATGATAATTTTAGTAAATAAATAGCACTAATATTTCATAATAGGGACTTCCCAATACATCTTTTTTGCAATTAAACTTCCCTTGGGAGTTTTGACTGACAACTCCCTTATTAAATCAAAAGGAAAATATAAAAAAAAATTGAAAACTGAATAGATATAAAAGATTGTTGTGATCCATAATCAAATAAAGCACCAGATAAATTTGAATATAGGATTAATATACAAGATACCACATCATTAGATACATATACCTCAGTAGTAGTGATCATATAAGTCTGAACATCTACCCTTTGCCTATACTGTGGTAAATTCCCATCGTTCTTAGGACATTGATTTTAATAATAGAAAAATTATTTTAATTTGAAGGATTGAATTTCATTATTTTCTTTCCCCTTAAACTCATGAGATATAAAACCCTTATCTTCTCACATGTGACACGCTAATGTTATATTTAGTCAATTTTCTAGATGCTTCTTCCCTTAATTTTCACAAGAGTAAAAAATTCATCATTCCATTTTCATTATTTGGTGCTTTAAATTTCTCATGGTTCTTATCCGACCTATTCTTCTCTTTATTTCCTTTGAATATAAATGATCGTTAAAATTCAATATATTTTTGGATGTAACATTTAACTATTTCTTCATAGGATGGAAATATTTGAGTTGATATTTCCCTTTAGAGATATTTACCAAGACCTTAGAAGAAATGATCAATCATGTTTTCAAAAAAAAATTATGTATTTTTTTTCATACCTGGCTTGTCTTTGAAAGGTATCCACACACCCTGAAATACTCTCTTCTTCCATTTTCATTAATCTATGTAATTTCCTCTTTATTTCATTTCTGATCTCATGAGGGAGATATTGTTTGAACAATGTTTCCTTAAAAGTTCTCAATTCCATTTCTTTTATTTCGTATTACACCTTAATATTTTGGATAAACTACCACCATTGTTCAGAATCTCCCTTGAAGAAATATAATTCTAGTACTACCTTTTCCCTTTCACCATATCCCAATTCCATTAATATATTTTCAAGGGACCTGATTAATTTCATAGCTACCACTACATTAGTAGTCCCACTAAAATATGGGGGCATCTTCCACATTAAATTATCCAACATTATTATAGTATGGTTATTCTTCATAACCATAGTATGTTTTCTTAATATGTTCACTATTTGATCAGCCCCAACACTAACTATGTTGATATGAAAATTTCATCAATCCATACATTTTCTATGGGTATTTTTTCCGTTCCTTCCATTAGGATCCATCTCTAAATATTTCCACACACCGAGTTATACCATAATCATCATGATAATGGGGCCCCAAAATAAAATCATCTAATTGTAAATGTTTTTAAATAAAATAATAAATTATCATAGTTCTCACATTTGTTATGTTTGTTTTTAAATCATGTTACCATTGCTTCTAATAAACTTCCTCTGATACCAACTTTATAGACCCAGACCCCAGTAGACCGAAGATTGTTCCTTACATTATTACATTGGCATAGATGCAAGATTCAAATACCAAAGTACCAATTAGTTTAGTAGTCTAAAAATAAATAGATACATACATGGGACCCATATTACATTGTTAATGAAATATAATACATAAAAAAGGAAGGTAATTGTATCATTGAACTCATTAAATAATTTCATCTTCATGTATTTGGAAAAAGAGAACTAATAAAATGGTGATCAGAAATTATCTATAAGGGTTAAATACAATAGAATATTTCATGAATCAATAATAAATTATAAATAATCATTATTATGAATAAATTATATTTAATAAATGAATTCTCAATCATGAAATTATACGTCATAATCATTATAGAAATGTAAATGATTGGAAACAAATACCATTTAATCAATAAATTGAGGACAATCTGAATAGATGGATTTATCATAGTCAAAATCCCATGGATAATAATGAATGAAATCTAAATAAATTCATTGATTAATAATTTCAACACCATGATCATAGTCATAATGGTACCTTTACAATCAAGACCTTTCACAATACTATATAATTGTTATTGAAAAAAAACCATTTAATTTGGCCAACTTTGTCATCTCATGTGACTACTAATTCATAGAAGGGATATCTATAACTGGGACACACCCATTTCTGCATGTAAAAATAATTACTCAAATATAAAAATGATAAATTTAATTCATGAATCAATATCCTTTATTAATATATAATTTTATTGAAAAAATCATACAGAATGAACATTATTTCCAGAGTTAATCAAAAAACACTAAAAGTAAACACCATATGAAAAATTGGTATATGAATTCGGAAACAATCTTATAAATTATATAAGAAATATATATATATATATATATTTAATAAAATTATTTATTATTGATGATCATAAATAAATGGTATATTATATATAGCATAGAACATAAAAAAGGTTTTGAACATCAAAAATACGGTTCAATGAAAACAAATGAGATGAATACCCCTACAAGAGTCCTATCATTAATCAAATGAAAAGATAAAGTGTTTTCCCGGTAAATACACATAAAAAGTAGAAATAAAATATAATATAATAAAAATAAATTTAACACATAACTTTATCATGACATAATAAATGAAATACATGTTTAACCCAATGAATGACAATTGAGTTAATAAATCCCTTACAACTTTTAATCAGTCGAATCGTATTCTCCATAAAATTAATGATAATAAAAGAAAACATTTAATAAAATGAATATAAAGAGATTCGTGATAATATATATTAAATATAAGTATACACATACCACACACAAGAAAAAAGTGGTGAATAAGGTATATCTCACGTAAATAAAAGTGAGATGATAAATCATTACCAGATGTCCAAAAGTCTTTTGTAATTTAACATAATGTCATGGACAACAAAATTAGATTCATAAATACTTAATTAATAACTTATTAAACATATAATTGATTTATTATAATAATTTTAAGTATAATATTGTTCATTTCGATGACTTACAATGTTTTATTTTATTGTTTTAGGATCTTTTGTTTCATGGTCCATGATGAGTTCGCTTGTGTACAATGATGAATTTTCGTGAAAATTAGAATAATTCCCTAGAAGTTGAATAAAATTGTATTAGTATACATAAAATATTTTAAATGTTCTTATATATCATTTTTTAGATGAGGATGATTCATTATATGTTAATGAAAAATGATTAGTTTATTTTAGTGGTTTTTACAACCATAAGGAACTAGTTTCATTTTACTTAATATTATTCTTGTATACTAGTTCCATGACATTAAATAAATTTCAATACACATATTATAATATTTTTCAACCATAAAAATTGTTTTCTAAATATCTTTGAAGGTGTTAATGAAAAATGAAAACTCATCATCCATGAAGGAGGTGAATTGACACCTCAAAAAAATATTCATTTTTTGAATTAAAAGTAGAGGAGAAGAGATGTGATGACGGATATTCCATTTATGCAACAAAATTTTAGTATATATATCATATAAGAGAAAACAAACTACATTGTATATGGGAGGTGATAAGATGATAAGAAAAGAAAAAAATTAAAAGAGAAATGAGGGTTTTACCTCTCAAATATCACATTATTGGGAACCTCCTTAAACACTTGGATTATGTCTTTTGGTATGACCAGTTCTTTTTGTACGTGAGAAAGAGTATTTAGAAAGATTTTTGGTATAATTTTGATAATTTTCAATTCTTATAATGTTTCAATAAAAGGATTTTCGAGGGGTGATGTTTATATTTGTTGGAGAGGGGTGTTTTTTATCATTGTATTCATTTGTTTTTTATTATTGGCTAAATACTAATTATAGTGTTGATTCTTGTAACTAACAATAGTAAATAGTGCATATAACTTCGAAATAATGGTCTTTCACATCATATATGACTCAAATATTCATTTATTTGGCATAAAATGTATAATACCAAAAATTATTATGTTTCTCTCTTCACCAAAATTACTACTATTTCAAAAAAATCCCAAAAAAATCTCCCCAATTATTTTTCAATGCGTATATTTAAAATATAACATAATTTTATGGAAATAATTATCAAAATTTTAAAATTTTAATTTCTAATTTAAATCATCATTTATTTGAAAAATACAAATTTCTAAATTATGACTAATTTTATGACAATTTGATAAATTATTCCTAATAGTTGAATTATTATTCCAATGGTCATGTTAATATTCAAATGTTTATCATGGTTCATTTAAGATCGGTGTTGCCGAAAATGTAATTAATTGAATAAATTGATTTTATTTAAGAGGATACATACCATAATATCTTGGGGTGTTATAATTAAAAAATAAAACATTATAATTTGGAGAGATTAAAAGTTATCCATTTTTTCAATTATATTGATTTTTCCTCTTTCATTTTCTACGAAAATTACATTCCCACCATCCACTTTTATAAGGTTTTAAAGGTTTAAATAGTCTCGAGTCATATTTATGGAACATCCACTCTCTGGATACCACATATTCTTACAGGAGAACCTTATTAATTTCTCCTACAAATAATTAAATGCACATTGATTTTGGTACCCATATCTATTTGGGTGTAGATAGGTTAGGAACCAAAGATTTTTTGACCTAAATTTTATTTATAGTCTTATTATAATAAATAATTATATTTAGAAAGAAAGTAAATTTTTGTTCCAATGTTTTTTGAAGTATTTCCATAAATAATAGATTTATTTGAAACTAAATCTCTATTTTTGGAAATAAGAATAAAATAGTTTTTGTAAAATATATGTATATATTGCCTTGGTTAAAATCCAAAACTAGCTCATGGTTTAGGTATAAACTAACTTCCTGGAATTTTGTTTAAGGTTTCTTTCTATAAAAATCTTTAATGTACTTTTTAAATATTCATTTACAATTTTCAAATAAGTATTCATTTTTAACAGATTAGAATTATCCTCTTTTTTAATACTCAAAGAATTTTTTTCTACAGAATATAGCATATGATCCTTTTTAAAAAAAATATAATTTTCCCTTATCTCATTCAGGGAATATTATAGTATTGAACATTCTTCCTCAAATTCTTCTTTAGAAATTTCAGAATCATATGAAATATGAGGGGAAATAGATGATAACTCAGAGGTAGTAACCATAACGTATAGATTATATTTTTCATTCAAACCATCATGGATTGAATCTAGGTCAATAAATATATCCTCATATTCACTCCATGTATCTTTCATTTCTCTTTTTTTCTTGTCTCATTATCTTCGTATTTCTTTTTGTATTTGAGCTCTAGATAGTTATCCTTTAAGGGTCATTTAATTTTAAAATCATAATAGTTGATCTCATTATATGATTAAACATTATTCAAATATTTATTCCAATATCAAATATTTTAATGTTTTCCATTATAGTTATAGTTTATAAAAAACATTATCCTTTTACAGAACATGGTAAACCATCAGCCAAGAATAGCCATTTCTTTATCATTCGCAATTTCACATTCATTTCCACCTATACAATCATCTTTGGAAACTTATTTTTATTTTGACAGTTATTCCTTAAATGAAATAAATTTAAATTATGGTTCATCATATTTATTTTTTACCCATATATCTTATTAAAACATCACCAGAATCTAAATTAATTATTTTATTTTTTTAACAAGCTTCTAATGTAAGACTCCAGAATAGAAATTGAAGTGCATGTCCTTCTATCTTGTAGACATCTCAGGATCCCCATTACCTGATATTTCTCATTCATTATTCTTATAATTGAAATCATACTATTTGTGATTTAATTAAACCTAAGATACATTTAATAACTTGATTAATGATATTTCATTTTGAATGTATCATACGTATTTGTATATGTATTTAATTTAATTTTTTTACATTATAATAGCCTTCATGCCATACATAGAGGGTATACCAAATATGATATGCAGTATCATAGAAATATATTCTATTAAATTCATCTTCTCCTAAATCATAAACTAAATTATTCATATCTTATCAATTTTAATCAAAAGATACTCAAACTATACTCAAATTAATGCTCATATCTTTTCAATTTTCATCCCATTATTTTATTAAAGTTTTGGGTATCTCATCTTTAACTTCAACATATCCTGAGGTGTAAAATATCACGATCTCTAATTCTATTTACATATTGATTTTCCATTGAGTAAATTTTTTCCTTTAAAATAAAAAGTTTTATTTATTGTGCAAACTTTAGACTTATCATCCATAATTACATATTTGAAAATAGAAATAATATCATTATAAATAATTCATTGAGTTTTAATATAAGCACAAAGTAATAAATAAATATTTATGATCCCAAATGTTGTTTGGAGTGAAAAACTCAAGATGGTGTTGAGTGGATTATCTAGTTAAACATTCTACTAAAAGGAAATTAAAAACTATACCCCTAATTTATATAATATATCCCATCTAACTAAAATAATAAAATTTTATAATTTTAACATTCAGAAGATTCTGTAGAAGTTCAGTCAAAACATCATTAAAAATAGATTTAAAACACTTTTTACTTTTAAGATTGATAAAATAAAATCAAACACGTTATATAAAACCCAAATTAAATTTAATTATGAAATAAATTATTATACGTATTTTAGAAAAATAAAACTTTTTTTTTTAATTTATAAAATAGATAAAAAAACCCAGAGGAATAAAACAATAGGTTATTCTAAAGATAATACATAATTATCCCCACATGTAAATCACCTTATTCCATGTAGTTTATTTTAAATAAACTAATCCATGACCAAGATCAGGTTATACAAAAAAACAATGCACACGGATATTCAGGTTTCATAGAGCCTCATACATAGTTCCACTGAGAGAATAAAATGATAACTATATAACATAGGTAGTCCAGTCTAAACATCCTCTACAATAGTTAATCATGGTAGAATATATAAAATATAATAATAGATATTGTCTTGTAGTATCAAATATAGTACTGAAGTTAATGATAAAATAAAAATAGCATAAATTACACATATATAGAATGTATGAAAAAGAAGTAAGAGACAGAAAATAATTCAATGTATCAGAGTATGTAGTTTTATAGGTTCTTCTTCTCGTATCATTGTCATCTTTTAATTTTACATTTATGTGTGAATACATTTAGTTGTTCTCATATGTGTCATTGAAGTTTTGGTGAGAAAATAGTGTTGTATAAACTTAAAAAAGAGCTTATATTCCTTATTTTTGTTTTTGAAAAATAAAATTTCATTATTTGATGAACATTTATTTTTATTATCTTCAGTCATCTTTTAAAAACTAATATTTACCTAAAAATATCCTTTAAAGAGTATTCTTCGAAAAACCTCATACATAGACAGGAAATTTGAGTTTGATAAAAAAAATTAGCCAAAATTAAACTTTCTAAGGACAATCAGTTTAATTAACATATTTAATAATATAATGAATACATTACGAATGGTCACTATAATGTTGTATGCATCATCATCCATGGTCACTTCAATACTTTTAAAAAATCATATCTAATAACCTGATTGGTAATAATATTGATTTCATGTACCTATGGTCAATCATTTTACCTTATAATCGATCAATATACATTATAGTCAATCATATAAAACATATAGCTGATCATATTACACTTACAATTGGTCCAACACCTAGACAAATTGATATGATAGACCATGTCCACATTATTTGATCATTTGATCCATTATTTACTTTTTTTAATAGTCTATATTTCCAAAATGGTTTCTTTCATTTTTCCTTGTGGTCACATTATTTCTCATTCATTCAATCCAAATAGCTTTGTTCTAAATCCAAGAGTTTGTGAAGAGATATTAATGTTCAGTCTGTATATGTTTGGTCGGTACACTTTTCAGGTAATCGGATCAATACTTTTTGAAAAATCATGAACATGGTGGTTGCTTCATATACAACTTTTGGTGGATGGATATATCATATAGTCAATGACATGCATCATATGATTGATACCAAAAATATAAAAAAATAATTATTTTGGTAAAATTATTTTCCTTTCATAGAACATAATATGGACTTGAAATAATATTAACATAATATTTAATTACTAAAAAATTTAATTTTGGAGTAATCCAAAAAAATGAAAATATATAAATTTTGTTATGTTCTAGATATATAACCCCTTATTATAAAAGTTTGTTCACTAAGGGTCATGTTTGGGATGGTTACAATTTCTTGTGGAAGTTTGGTGAACACGGTTTGGTCTGTGATCTCTATATGCTTGATCATATCCCTTAAATTGTTTAGTTCATGCTTTAGTTGTTAAATCTTGACATGGACTTTGTCGATGGAAAATATTAATGATATCATCTCCCTCAAAACCTCTGATAAATGGGATACATAGGGTATGATGTTACTAGTCAAAGACATCACCTCATACATCTATTTAAATTTGATTTTATCATAACCCATAATATACTTTTATTAATGGTTGTTATAAAATCGATTTATTATCAATTTTTATGATTCCTAGTGGATTTTTAAATCTAATATACTGTTACTGTCCAAATTTTACTAAGTAGTTCATGTGTTTTCTATAACTACATTACTTGATAAGGCATTTATTCATTCAAAATATGATTTAATTCATAAAATTTTTTCTTTACAAGTATGCATCCCCATATGTCTCAACTTATCGATTACTATCAAAATTCTATGTAAAAAACTAGGGAGTCAATACTCTCAATATCATGAGTTAAAATAACTATAAATAACTATATATTCATCCATAACTAGGAAAACAGGTTCCAGGTAATTAAAATATTTATATAACCATATAAAAATTATATAAACATAAACATTCTACATAGAATAAACACACTATAATAACATGTTAATACAACAAAAGAAATAATCCAATGTGTTAAATATGTACATAAATAGATAAGACCGAAAATAAAGTGATGCATATTCAAAAATTTGGGTATCTCCTCCATATCATCTCCACTAGGGATTGAGATGTCATCCTCTAATAATATATATAAATTGTGCATGTATTCTATCATAATAGACATAAATTCTTCAAGTACATGGGTGTTCACATGAATGGAGTGAGTATAACACTCGGTAGTACACCAACAGCGATGACCTGAATTCATTCTATGATATCTCATAGGTTTGTATGTATAATAAAATAAACAAATATTAAATAATATACAACATGAAAGAGGTCACCTTGGGTCATTTTCTGCCAACTAATATACTATTACACTCATACCTAGACTCTTTATCCAATTCCAGTGACTTGACCAATTATTTAATGAACATCATATCATGATACACTACCATTCACATGACAATCCCCATGAATAAACTATCAACTAAAAATTGACAAGGAAGACAATCATCAAAATTATGGACCTCTACAAATAATATCCAATGATTCATGATAAAGTTAATATATTGGAATAATGAGAAGATTATTATAATTTCCAACCCCTCAATAATAAATAAAGGAATCCACATAATGTGAGGCTAAAATATATCTAAGGGATAGGACTAAGTTAAAGGTACACTTACAGTAAACACCTCAGTCTATCAAGCTCCAGTTATACTCCACCCACTCCCTATCCTCCAATAACGCCATCAAAAGGGCCACCCCCAACACAAAACACGATGTGCTTGGGAAAATCCCATGTATGGGGGAGTATAAAAACACTCAATAAGACACCCCAAAACACTAAACAAGAAGATCTAAGTAATTCTGCTCAATACGAGATGTAACAATATATGTATAACATATTTCAAGAAAGAAAGGGAACCCAGATATACTCAATATATACACCACACCATCATGTGGTCATAACCAACTCCCAACCACATGATTATATTTGATGCATTGCTTATTTCAAAACATCCCAATCCAGTAGTCAATCTATCATCAAATACACTCAATGAATAGGTATAACTCATTTGGGACCCCCCCCCCCCCCCTAAAGAGAATACATTGGGCTAAGAATAAAATGATACACAGATAGGGTGCCAATCCTAGGACCACTGGGGGACACCACGAACCTGATTTGGATCCACCCTGATAACCAGATAGGGGTCATGCTCGGAACCCCTAGGGGACACAACGAACCCAATTTGTATCAACCCACTTTGTAGGTGACTGTATTCTAATTATTCCAGAGAAGTTACTAATATAGACCACTATATAAAAGATCCACACCCCTCCTAGGGAGGTTATTCTGATTCCATAAACTCTATTCGAGGAGATAGAGGATCAAAATCTAGTCTTGTGGAGGGACACCACAACTCTATCTAAGGTTGGGCCTCAATAGGGGATTGAAATCCAATGATATAAATGTAATTCGGCACTACACCCTTGAGGAAAAGGACTAAATGAATTCACTCAACATATATTTGTCTAACTAGGAAAACATATAGCCTCAATCACTCTTGATGGGAGTACACAACATGTATCGAGGGTAAATTACATATTCTATAATCCCAAGTCATTCTTGTGTGGAAATAATAACAATACATGTCGTCTCAAAATAAATAGAGTTTAGGATGGGTATATGGTGTGTAGAGACACATGGTTTCATTCTTGCATTTCCTGGGCATATCAATGTTTCAAACCCAAGTCCATGTACCAGTCTATGTACACCAAGTCGTGTTCGTGGGGGAGTATGCATCTTGTTCATGCCTGTTTACACCAACTTGTGTCTATGTGCATCTGATGAACATGTCGAGTCATCCAGGGAGGGTCACACATCGTTCGATTGCGGTCACATGTTGTTTGATCCTTAACTCCGGATGAGCCCTATCCCACAACCAGGGGTCCCAACATGCTTTGTAATACTAGATTACACATTGTGTTATGGGATTTTATAGAATCTCTTGTTCTTCCTCCTACTCACGTGCTTTTTACCACTTCCTTCAATTCCAGCTTCAATCATGCTTGAATATGTGGATCTTCTCCAATCGAGCCTTGTCGTTGATGAGAATCAATATTTGGCCATCGAATCTAGTCATAAATCGAATGTTTTCATTTTGTTCATATTACACATCTAATGATTAAAAATTGAGAGTTTCAAAACCACCTTGATCTATCTACCACCATCATCATCACACCTTTTTCACATTGCATCAAACCTAGAACTAAAATATATGATCGTTTCACCAAGAATCACATGTACAATGATTGATCAATTAATAGGGATTCAAACTGCAAACCAAGGGTTTTCCCGTGATGAATGAGAAAAGAGGGAGAAAATCACAAATAACAACCCTAAGGAACAAACCTTCGTCATTGTTTTTTTTCCTCAATATATTTCCATTTGATTGATAAATTAAGAGGATTGACTAACCATGAGGAAATATCCCACATAAACCCATTAGAATAAAACCCTTCCCGCAAGGTGATCGATCTTCGAACAATTCATTCGTCGATTGATTTTTTTTTTACATGTAAATAAATAATGGATAATAATAAAAATGAAACACACACCCTAACAAGAGTTTGGATTAGTCATTGATGAAGAATTGTTTTTGCAACCGTTGATGAGATCATCTAACTCCACCGGCACGACGAACCACGATCAGGTCCTACTCTGTTGTCGTTCACCAAGAACACTCTCCACCAACAACATCTAGATATCAACGATTAATCAAGAAAACCTAAGACAAAAGATAGTAATATATTTATAGAGGGGAATGTCTCTTTATTGATTAAAAATAAACAAAATATTTCAATTTATTTATTTTATTAATTTCACCCCTGAAAAACTTTATCACAAAAGACCCACGTTGACCAATGTTAAGTTTCTCCTAGGATAAAACTATTATTATGGATTCAATTTTTCCCTTTTCTTTATGATTCGAGCACACTTTAAGGATTTATTCCTCTTTTTCTAGAAAACCACACGTATGATATTTAATATTTTAATGTTTTTCAAACATCTAATCTGGGGACACCGGCCCTTAGAATCGCATGTCGTCTTAGATCCCAGTCTTCAAAAAAATCCATATAATATCTAAAAGTAATGTATAGAAAATATGAGACATTTAATTCTACCAACTAAAAGGATTTACATCCCCAAAAAAACCAAAACAAGGGAGACTCCGTAAAAGTCACTCCATCCTCAATGATTAGCTCTCCCCGGTTGATGACATGCAATGGGTAATGCACGTACCTCCTTATATGAAATATGTGGAGGAATTCTGGT
Organism: Viscum album; assembly: GCA_963277665.1. Taxonomy (NCBI): domain Eukaryota; kingdom Viridiplantae; phylum Streptophyta; class Magnoliopsida; order Santalales; family Viscaceae; genus Viscum; species Viscum album. Next base: position 478,774,066 of record OY728128.1, read on the forward strand.
ACCCAATCTTACCACGAGTGTAGTGTTAAGTCATACGCCACCATGCTAACTCTTTATAGTATCTACAAAGGGCCTATGAACCTCAAATATAGCTTGTCACCCCCATGAAACCTCTATAATCCTCGTCGAGGTGAAACATGAGGGAACAAATATTCTCCTTCATTGAAATTTAAAGGACTAACATGCCTATCAGTATAATAATTTCAATGGATCTGTGTTTTTTTCATCTTCTCCTTGATTATATTCAAGTTCCTAGTAGTAGTAACCACGAACTTCGGGCCCATGACTGTTGATTCTCCTGGGTCAGTCAAGAAACGTGGTGACTTTCCTGGTCTCCAATAAAAGCCTTGAATTGTGTTGTACATATGGTGGAATTGTAGCTGTCATTGTAAGAAAACCCCACCAGAGGTAGGTGATCCTCCCAACTACAGCCAAATTCTATCATGCAAGCTCACAAAATGACTTATAGAACCTGAATGGTCAGCTTAGTCTGGCCATATGTTTTCGGGTAAAATACCTTGATAAAAAATAATAGGGTTCCAAACACGTCCTATAATACCTTCTACAACTAGGATGTGAAACAAGAATCATGATAAAAACAATCTTCCATGGAACTCCATGTAGTCGAACTATCTTCATAACGTATTAGTTTCCCAAGATCACTACTGAACCCTACTCTCAGATAGATAATAAGTGTGATGACTTGGAGATTCGGTCAATGATCACCTAGATAGAGTAGTTTCCCCAATAAATGCATGGTAAACCCATCATGAATTCCATTGATATCTCATTCCTCTTCCATTCTAGAACTTCAAGGGTTTGAGCTAAACCATTTGGAACTTGGTTCATAGCATTTACTTGTTGAAAAATAGGGCATCGAGAAAAAAATCTACAATAAATTTATTTATTCTTGGACAAAAAATCTAACGTTAGAGTTCTGGGTACATCTTCTCCACTCATGGATATACCACCAATGGGGACATATGAATCTCTCTAAGAACAACATTCCACAATGTCACTAGTACCATCATGTGTCCTCTGAAAAGAATGACATTCTCCCCACCTTTTGAATATTCTTCATAAGAATGCCCTGTGAATACTTGAGCATGTAGGGTCTTGCATTTGGTGTCACCAAGATGTGCCTCCCTAAATCCTTGTATGAATGGAGGTGTGACAACCAATGACTAGAGGTAAGTTGATCCATCTCTAACCCAAAAGTATAACTAAAATGACGCTAACAGATCTCATTCCTTATTTAGAAACTATAAACTAGATCTCTTACTGAGATCATCTACCAACATGTTCTCATTACTAGGAGTATATAAAATCAGAAAGTAATAGGATTGGAAGAAATATAAACATAAAAAATGTCTCAAGTTAAGATATTTCTGAGAGAATATATACATTAGAGGGATATGATTAGTGTAGACAACAAAATGCAGACCCATCATGTAATGTCACCACATCTTCTATAAGAAGACTACCACATCTAACTTAAGCTCATGGGTCACATAGTTCTACTCATGTGGTCTCATTTGGCATGAACTATAGGAAATGACTTCATTCCTCATCATTAAGAAAAAACAAATCATTTCTTCTGATGCATTGCAGAGTACTACATATATGACACCTTCATTTGGAAATATCATGATTATAGAACTTTTCAAGATCTCCCTCAGCTCCTAAAATCATTGAACTGAGGTCAACCTTCCAAAACCATCATCCCATCTCAACTGATCACAGGTTGGCATCATTCCTCGTTATTTGATATGTGTTCTTCGTGGTCTCCAGGTTCAATCACTGGTAGTCCACACCTAACCACAAGTTGTAGTCTTCCCATTGTGGAATATAAAACTGGTTTTTCCTAGGGTGAAACACAGTGTCTCATGAATCCCTTCCTCAACAATTTCAATAACTTTATCCTCAACTCAAAAATCACTTTGGGAGCATTCCAATATTCTAGTATAGATATCAGTTCCATATCAGGGTGTAAATAAATTCATAATTCTAGCTCTTTATTGGGAGGTAAGCCTGGAAAATCTTTAGGAAAGAAGTCATCATACTTTACCACTATAGGAAACTATGGACTCATAACATCCATTGTGCCGAGATTTAGACTGGCCAACCGATTTGTAATCAGGTCCACAATTATTAACATGAGTCCATCATGTGATTCCTAGATTTAACTTCCCACCGACAAAGGAAAACATGGATCCATCACTGCGAACACAGTGTAATCTTCACCAAAAGAAGTAAATCTAAGAATGAACTGTGGAACCAGTCTATACGAAAGAAATGGCATCTTAAGGCCTCGACACCACTACCAAGAGATCTCAACAAAACTCTCACCTCTAAATTTCATGTCACATTTTCTTCACCAGTGTGTTATCATTGGGTCTTTTCCAGTAGGAGTCTCTATGATTAAAGGCCAAGTCAACGGTTTAACCGGAATCTCTAAGTCTCGAACAAGATTAGTGGAAAGAAAATAATGACGAGGTCATGTGTCTATAAATGCGTCATATAAAGTAGAAAAGACATAGATCATACCTAGAATCATTCATTGAGCCCATAGGTCATATGCCTCGACAACATCCAGTTGTCTTGTCCCCTGTCCTCTTACTCTCTAAGCCTAGCATGGACCACTTAGGGTGGGGGAGGTAAAAAAATTGAAATGTCAATCACCTCCTACTGTACTCCCAGATCCTCCACCACATCTACATCCCTATGGATGTTCTTGATCCTATCTGTGTCACTAACTCTGTGGTCCATCCACTTTCTCCCTATCAGTAGTACAACATATCATAAAAATATCTAGTGAGTTGTCTCATATCATCACATGAGTAGAACAATATCTCTATAGGATGATTGGACGCAGCATACGATCCCTTAACTGTAGAACCCAAATTCTATGTCTTCCACTTGTGATGTGTCCTAAATCCCAGTCTCTAAGGCAGATGTCATCATCCTACTACTGAGGTGTCTTCTCCATCTTTCCCATTGCTGACTACCAGTGGTTGTATCTACCCATCCAGGAACTCTCAACAACCAAGGCCCACTATATCACACTAGCATATGTAGGAATGAACAAATGGATAACACTAGCTCGGATGTCCCTGTGTAGACCTCAATCAATGGTCTGAGCCCTATAGTATTGATCATGTATCATGTATCATGTCCATAGAGTACCTAGAGAGGTTGTTATGCCTTGATGAATACTAAGTTACCAACATGAATTCCTATCAGAGCTATAGAATCTCCTGTATAAACATAATAATTATCTTATAAGGTGGTAAATTATCTCTAAAAAGGTCTCCCAATACTACACAAAAAATAGTCACCTAGTCATAAGATTGGGTAACCAAACCCCACCATCGTCATGCTGATCCGTATAGAAGGCTCGCTGATAGAACCACCACCTGGTTTTCTAGTGTCCTGACTAGCCAAAAAACTCAAGTAACCTCCTCAATCCATTCCTCATTCGCCTATGGGGTACGCTCACATCAGAACCTATGTGGTTTCTACCACTAGAACATATGAATATTGATCATCCTAGGCACCTCGTCCATTGGTACTGCGTGTACCTTCTGATACTCTACTAGTGGTGGTATGTTTTCTGCACGACATGGATGTGTTATCTGTGATAAAAATCTCAATATAGATGCCACATCACCTAGCAGATCATCCTCGTGATCATGTGGTGGAATCCAAGATGGCCTTCTATTTGGAGACATTCTAAAATAAACAGGATGCATAATGGTCAAAAGAGTATATCTGGGGAGCTGGGTCAAGAAAGACATCAAAAACACAACAATTTCTATATGATTCATGTACAATGTTTTTCCCTAAAACCAGTGTTCTCATATACCAATTCTAAAAGAAGGTGATCCGAGTCCAGGTGTATGGATACGTCAGTCACCGCACCAACACTGGAGTCGCTAGCCTGAAATTAGAACTCAAATCAATTAACACTCTTTCCCCAAAAACAACCTCATAAACTCCCAGTCCTTATGTAGAACCAACCCCTCTAATAACACTTTGTCACGGCCCAACCCACCATGTTCTAAACCGTGACTACCCCAAGCCTGCCTCTAATATTCAAAGGGTTGCAAACCAGCTCTGAGTATGAATATACCACAAATAAGAGGCACTAGCCTAAAGTACTTGTACATACACTCACATATACAAGGCCAGAAAATGATAAAATGAAAAAAAAGAAAATAACGTGTTCATACATCTAATATCCCATAATAGAGTATGATAGTGAAAGTAAGTTAAACAGATAAGTAGAAAAATACAATCCCACCATAATGAAATTATATACAGAAGTCCAACTAAAACTGCAAATAGTTTAACCTTCTCCAAGGTCAAGGAATAATTAAAAGGTATGCTCCTGTTAAACTCCTATATCTGTCAAGCTCCATATATTATCCACCCTCTCCCTTACCTCCTAGTACACCATCAAAAGTGACACCATCTTCACAAGACACAACACTAGCAAGAAAAGCCTGTATAGGGGTATGTACAACAATACACAGTAGTAGACCATCGAAAACACTAAACATGAAGCACTAAGAATGTTTGCTTAATAAAATATGTGACATTCTATGTATAGTAGATTCCCAAAGATAAATAAAAATAGATATACACATGAGAGACACCACGCCATCATATGGTCATAACCAAATGCCAACCACAAGATTCCATTCAAAGAAACACCCCTTTCGGGAGATCTCACTCCACGATTCATGTAGTCAATAGGGATACTCGGTAGAGAGTTAAAACAAATTTGGTCTCTGCCCCCAGATAATGAATTGGTCAAAGAAGACTATGATGCATAGATAGGGGTTCACACCTTGGACTGCTTGGGGACACCATGAACCAGGTCTAGATCAACCATGATACACATATAGGGGGTCATGCCTAAAACCTCTAGGGGACACTAAAAACCCAATATGGATCAAACAACTACATAGGGTATCATATTATAATAATTTGATAAATACTACCAATGAGGCCCATATGATAGATGATCAATGCCATACTCTGGGAGGTTATACTGATTCTAAAAACTCTGCTAGGGATGATAGATGATGTCACTCATGTCTCATGGAGGGTCACCAAAACTCTATCTAAGTCTCAGCCTCTAGAGGCAATTAAAATATAGTGATGTGGATTCAATTCCACATTGTACCATTGAGGAAAAGGATTGAGGGAATTCACTCAAACTATACTAGTCCAAACTAGTAAAATGAGGATTGTCGAGAACTCTTGATGCGAGTACACGGCATTTCCTAGGGGGTACACAGTGTGTTCTATTATACCATGTATTTCCGATGTGTAAATCCTCAAATGGAATGTAGTATAAAAATACACATCATGTTGGATGGGTACATGGAATGTAGAGACACAAGGTTTCTTGCCCATGTCGACTAGCCATGTTTGTTTACTAGTGTGTGTACGATAAGTCGTGTCCCTGTGGAAGTACACAACATGTATGTTCCCATGTAATACAACCCTTGTTTGTGTACTTACAAAGTACAAACCGAGTCATTCGGGGAGGGTCACACGCCATGTGATAGGGTTCGCACACTGTGTGATCTTTATCTCTATCCAAACACTAGCATTGTATAGATGGGACCACATTCCATGTGTTATGATATTTTCCATAATCACTGGTTCTTCCTCCCACACATTTCTATATTGACGCTACCTTTTGATCCAAGTTCAGTCAAACCGAAATACAAAGATCTTCTCCTATTAAGCCTCCTCGTCGATGAGAAACACAATATGTCCATGGAATCTGGTTAGAAATCGATGGTGATCATCCAGTTCATCTTCCACATATGAAGCTCTAAAATCAGGGGTATCTGAACTGACCTCAATCCTTCCACCACCATCATCATTGCACTATCATCTCATCATACCAAGTCCATATCTACAATAAAAAATCATTTCATCAATAATGACGCATGCAATAATCAATCTTCCAGTATAGAGTCAAACTGAAACCCAAGGGGTTTCCCATGATAAATGAAATAAGAGGGAGAAAATCACAAAGAACAACCCTAACGAATAAAACACATTTTTTGTTTGTTTCGGCCCCGATCCATTTTCGTAATAATGAAAAAAAATATTATTGAATAACTATGAGTAAATCTACAACATAAACTCTGATGAATAACACCCTTCCTGTAAGGAAATCTATCTGAAAGATCAATTTTTTGTTGATTCCATTGGGTTTGTTGTAGAAATTATGACTGGGTGTAAAGTCCAGTAAAATTCAAGAGAATTTTTTTCTAAATTTTCTTTGGGATTTTACAAGAATGCAGTTTCTAACGGCACCTGATTCCAAGGCCCGGTGTGCCCGAAATCAATTTCTGAAGTTTAGCTCGGGTACGTTCAGTGAACGAACGAGCGGGTTTTCCTAACTTTTTAACTGGTGCTCGTAATTGAAATCTGAGGGCACCGATGAAACTGCAACGCCGGTAATTGCTTAGGAGCACCTTTTTCGAAGGTGCGTTTACTCAGGAGGGGTTGTTAAAAATGTGAGGAATAAAAATAATTGTTTTACAATTTTATTTTATTTCTTTACTAAGAGGTTTAAGTGTTAAGTGAAATAAAGTTGTGTCACAACTTTATTTCTATCTTCAAAGTGGTTTAACTTCCATGTGAGGGAGTTGGGGTGGGACCCACTAAATCCTAACTTCTCTTTTTAGGATATTTGTGAGGTGGGGCCCACACGAGCCCCACCCCTTCAAATTCTTAAAACTCCCTCTTAAGTGTGTAACCCTTAAAAACTCACCATTGATTAGGGTGACTTTCCCTCTCCCCACATTAATTCAAAGCCAACACATTAACTTAATTAAGTGAGTTATGTGTTTTGAATTTTGAGTTTTTGAAAATGTTTGCATAAGTAAATAAAATAGGGAAAAGCCTTATTTTATTTCAGTTTGGTTTTTGCTGTAGATATTTGTGTGAGTGAGAGTTCTTTTCTTTGAAGAACATCATCTTCCACGTTGAAGAACGTGAAGAACGGTTCTTCTCTGATGAAGAACATCGACCATTCGACTTAGAAGACTCGGCGACCTGGATTCTTCAGTCTTCATCTTCCTCCACGACAAGGGAGAAGTCGTCGACCATGGTGATCATCGCCAACGACAACGTACCTTACTTATTTATAATAGCAACAAGTGAGGAGACGTCGTTTCCTCCTCGGACGCACCCAGACATCCACGGAATCTACGTCCGACCCCGCGACGTCATTCACCGCGAAACCCGACGTGTGACGTCAAATATCCAGGTAGGGGAATTTATTTGGTGTTCTCTTATCTTTGGGAAAAGAACGACGATCACAGACCAACCAATTCCAAGTTGATCCGCGGATCGTTCGTTCATACGGATTGATGTTGAGGATTATTGTTTTTGTCCGTGAATTATTTTCTTTGTCGTATGTCGACTTCTATTAGATGGCCGCTTGCTATCATTATAATGGGAGGCAGTCGGACTGCACGAACACGGACGACCCTCCTCCCCCCCCCCTTGTTGTTTGAATTTGTTGCGGCATGTGAAAGGCGGTGCGGTGTCGTTGCACCGCGCGGAAATTATGAGGAAGGGCTAAGAAGTGCGCCGCCGTCACGCCACGCCGACAAAGTTGAATAAGCCACGGTGCCATAGTGTCGCACCGGTAAACGAAAAACGAAGCCGCACGGGCATTGTGGGATCCTCGCAGTGAAGGGCGGGTCTCGGGAGGGCCTTTGGCGAAGGCGGCACGAATTTCCGACCACCGGAACCCGACCGGTGGTCCGTGGAACAGCCCGCTGGTGCGCCGCGCCGACACGAGGGCACCGGCGGTGGGTGGCGGCGGTGCCCGGAGCGCCGCCGGAAGAAGCCACCGCGGCGGCGGAGCGCGGTCCTGCGACCGCGCGGGACCGGAGGGGGGCGGCGGGACACGGCCAGCGGCCGCGTCCACTGGCACGGACGAGGGGGCAGCGCCCCGCTTCACTCCGCTAGGCCGTAACTGGCCGAGCCGACCCACCGATCGGGCCGGGTCATGCCCAGGCCGGGCCGGGTCACGCCATACGGGTCGGTCCGGGCCCAGACCCCCCGTTTTCGGATCATTTTCCGTCAAATGCCCATATCTTGGGCTACGGACCTCCGATCGACGCACTGTCAGTAGAGATGCGACCCTTGGATCAAGACGGTCGTTTCAGTATACCGCACTCAAGGTTTCGGAATACGTTGAGTTCAACCGGGTTGGTTCGTACATGAAACCAACCGGGCCCTCGGAAAGGAAAAGCTCGTAACGTGAGTTACGGACGTCTGATTGATGTGTCGTCAACTTTGATGGATTCCTCTATGTGAGGCGGATCTTTTGGTTTACTTCGCTCGAGGTTTGGATGTCGTCGGAGTGCGGTCGGGTTGGTTCGCTCACGAAACCAACCGGTCCCCTGGAACGAAAAAACCAATAACTCCCAGACCGGGCGTCTGATTGACTCGTCGTCTGTCTCGTTGAATTCCTCTTGATGAGACGGAACTTTGGGCATACTTCGCCTGAGTTTTGGTTGCTGTTGGATAGTGGCCAGGTTGGATCGTACCCGAATCCAACCGGGCACCTGGAATGGAAAAGATGATATCTTTCAGACCGGACGTCCATTTGACGAACCGTCAGCGGCGTTAGTGATCACATTAAGAAACGGTCCCTATGAGCATACCCTTTGAGAGTTCGGGGTACAGTTGAGATATGGCTAGGTTGGTTCACTCACGAAACCAACTGGGCCCCTAGGACAAAAAGGCTAATAACTCACAGACCGGGCGTCTGATTAACGTGTCGTCTATTGCGTTGTGACCCCTATGATGAGGAGGTCCTTTGAGATACTTCTTCGTGGGACTTTGAGATACTTGGAGTATCGACATAAAGCTTGTGGAGCAGACCCTCCTAGAGATGAGCGTGCGGAGTACGGAGACCGTGTAGTCGGCTGAGATATGACGACTGCTTGACCGACTCGACATGGAGTGAGTCGACTAGCCCAGTGGACAGAGCACTACCTTGTTTGGGTGCCGACCCATGGCGGATGGAGCACTACCTGTGTGACAGTGCAGACCCGCGGTACTCATCCGGAGAGTACCTCTGCAGGCTACTAGGGGGTGTGCACTACTATGTTTCGGTGGCATACCCCAGAGGGAAGCACTACTGTGTTTGGGTGGCTGACCAGTGATACTCGATAGGAGAAGTACTTCAGCAGTCTTAGGTTAGTGAGTAGTACCTCGGAGTCATGACAGGACCACTGTACACTCCAGAGACGGGGCTCTTCAGCAGTTACGGTTTAGATAACGAAAATCCAGGTTTGAGCTGAGCCTATGACCCTTTTGTTTACCTCTAGATTGAGATGGGTCACTTGATAACATAGGTATATGTATGGGCATATACCTGGGTAGTGGTTATCCTTTTATTTCATAATCATTGTGTTTCCTCATGATTGAAATGGGTTACTTGATACCTTAGGTATATGAATGGGCATATACCTAAGTAGAGGTTATCTGTTGAGATCTTCTTTGTGGTTATCCTTGTTGGTTTTAGTGAGACCTTGAGGGTCTCGGGGTCCCTACTGAGTATCGTTATACTCACCCCTACACTGGTTATTCCAGCACCTCGTTGTGTTGGTTGCAGATGACGGACAGTGCTGACGGAGGCCGAGTTTTCGAGGACTGGACGGTACCCGGAGGTGGACAACACGAAGAGTCAGTACCCAGAGGTGGACTACACGACGAGTCGGTATCTGGAGGTGGACTTCACAGTGAGACGACACTCGGAGGAGGTTGACGAGCGAGAAAGTTGTGGAAGCTATTTGTACCTACCCATCAAGTATGATCCATGGTGGATGATCCAGGAGCTGCGCTATCTATACCTACCCTTCGGGTAGGATTCAAGGAGGAAGACCTAGGATCTGATTCCGTTCTTCCAGTTGTTGTCTTTTTCTGTTGTACTTTGTTCAGTTGTAGTTGTACTTTCAATTGGGTTTGTATTCTGGCCCATTTGCCTTTCAGCACTTCTCTTGTACTTAGTGTTTTACTTCCCCTTGTACTCCGTGGTGTTTTGTTTACTTTTATAAAGGCAATGCCTTCCCAGTTTTCGGGATTTACGCCTTTGGTGCTAGTTGCCAGCCCCTGGCCTATGGAAGGCGGGCTTGGGGTAGTCACGGCACGGGCCCCGAGGACGGGTCATGAAAAATTGGTATTAGAGGAGTCAGTTCTACCGCGGAACTTATAACTCTGATATTTTCATTCTTTGAAGCAATAGTGTTAAGGGTACCGAGTGTGGTCTTCAGTTCAAGGAGTCCAGTGTTGGTGCGGGCGGCCGATGTATCCATACACCAGGACCCTGACAACTGATTTCCGACTTGGTGCACTAAAACACTGATTGCATGTGTGTTTTCAAAAGTTGTCCCTTAAAACAGTTCAAACTAGGTCAGCTCACCAGGTATAATCGTTTGACTGTGTCACGTTGTTTCTTTCAGGATGCCTTTTCACGGACGACCAGTTAGAGCCCAGAGGGATGAGTGTTCTGACAGCCTGCTGAGCGTCGAGGCTTCGGTACAGGGCCCTCTTGCAGTTGAGGCACCAGTGGAGGCACCAACGGTACTACCATACATTGGGCCACCGGTGCCACCAGCCCCAGCAGTAGGCGATGCACGCCACTTAAGCACGCTGCACGATTTCCAGCGCCAGAGACCACCGAGGTTCCGGGGAGAGACGGACCCGCCGGTGGCTGAGGATTGACTGGAGGCTGTGGTGAGAGTCTTCAGGCTAGTGGGGACGCCTGCAGACTTCAGGGTGATCTTTGCCTCCAGCCTTCTTCAGGAAGCATCAGGCAGCTGGTGGAGCCACTTGTTCCAGTTTTGCGACGGGATGACCTTCGCATGGGAAGACTTCGAGACCTTCTTCAGGGTGGAGTGTGCCAGTAGCTCTACATCCCGAGCGTGTTCAAGATCTTTTGCCTTTGCCGCATGTTTTTCCATCAGTAGCCGAGTCATCTGTGGGCAGTGGACAGATGATGCAGAGGTCCAGAAGGACCAGACCAGTAGTTGCATGATCTTGGGTTTTAGGACCGGTGGTGTGGGGAACCCGGGGTGGGGTCAGAGCTAGCCGTACGAGGAGCAGGAAGTGTTATGAATGCGGCAGGAAGGGCCACCCGGCACGTGACTGTCCGACCCCCTGCACTATCGATCTGCAAGCGTTGGAGGAGCCACCAAGGTAGAAGTAGTGATGAGTGCTTGAGCAACAACCGAGCAGTGGACAAGGCAGTAGAGCTCCGGGAGCAGGTGGACAGGAGCATAACTAGTGGATACTTCCCTTGTACTTCTAGTTCCATATTTCTGTTGTATTCATGTCTTTGTACTATGAGTTGCAATAATATAAAGACACTTATCTTTGTGATGTTTTCTTTCCTGTCTTTTTTTTTGGTTGATACTGAGAGGTCCCAGTATAAACACTATTGACTTGACCCTCACTTTCGAGATTTATACTAGAGGAGACCCAGTGACCTCACACTGATGCTGACAGCGTGACTCGACCCTTGGAGGCAAGATTGACAGTTGGATCTCTTGGTAGTTACGTCGAGGCCTTACGACGTCATCCATGGCATGAGTGCATCATTCATGTCAGGATTGACTGTATTAGGCAATGGGCGTGGTTCATCCAGGGGATGAGACAGAGTTTCTCTTTTCAGAAAAGGAGAAATTTTAGCAGCTCTTTCAGATCATAGGCAAAGAAGGTGCAGATCATCCAGGGGCAGATGAAGACTGCACAGTACAGTAAGAAACAGGAAACTGGCGCCAGTCTTAGAGACTCAAGCGTGTTAAATGTTTCAAGAAGAGGATGTTTTAAGGAGAGATGAGTCTGTGAAGCAGAGGACGTGGAGGCAGATCTAGGAGAGCAGCATGAGGTGGTGTACTTTTTGACATGCTACAACCACCCACCTTAGTTTTCCCCACCAGGCTTAGGGAGCTGGAGGGCGGAGGAAGAGTGCGGCTTCATGCGGTCAAGGAGTGTGACCCAATGGCTCTAAAAATGATTCAAGGGAAAGTCTGTATCCACTACTAGATGTCGTAGTAACAGACGTCGATATGAATCATTCCTTCCTTCCATGAATCTTTTCTCAGACCTAGAGTTTTCGGTAAGCCGTAGACTTGACCCTCACGTATGGAGATACCTTGGGATAAGACTCGATAATCACACTTATGCCGACTGTGTGGTCAGACCCTCGAGGCGAGAGTTTCGGTTGGAATCTCTTGGTGGCAGCATCGAGGCCTTACGATGTTGGTTTGAGTATGGACTGGGCAATCACAGTTCATACTCAAATTGACGGTATTAGGAAAAAAGGTTGGGGTTTAACTACGATGTCAGGATGGGTTTCCCTTGGTCGGTGAAAAGGAAACCCCAGGCTGCACAGGATAAACTATTGCACAGGAGGGTGTGACTGATCACTCTTGAGTCGGTCAACCTTACCCTCATGGTAGCAGTCGTTTGAGTTTCAACTCTAACAGGAATTGGAGACCTCTAGAGTTGAGGATGACGATCACGTCCTTATACGGGTCTCACCTCGACGAGGTTTACGGAGATGTGGCCAAGGCAGAAAGTTATCTCTGAGGATCAGCGGACCTTCTTAGGTCCTCAGCTGGGTAGGCGTGGTGGTTTTCTGCTTGACCCATCCACCTTAGTTGCAACAGGTGCACGACGACTTCCACGTATCTCAACTGAGGAGATACGTGCTCGACCCTTCGCATATCATCGACCATGGGGAGCTGGACGATGACGATGGGGTGACTTTCACGGAGGTTCTAGTGGGGATCGAGGATCGACAGGGGCGGATCCTACGAGAACGGTCTATTCCTCAGGTGAGCTTTCAGTGGCAGTACGGGAACCTCCAGATGAGCACATGAGAGCGGGAGCCTCAGATGTGCGCTCAGTACCACTTTTGTATCCCTAGTTTGTGTTTAAGCTTTACGAGGACGTAAATCCCTGAGATGGGAGTAATGTAAAGACCCGTAAAATTCAAGGGAAATTTTTTCTAAATTTTCTTTGGGATTTTACAAGAATGCAGTTTCTAATGGCGCCTAATTCTGAGGCCCGGTGTGCCCAGAATCAATTTCTGATGTTTAGCTCGGGTATGTTCAGTGAACGAACGAGCGGGTTTTCCTAACTTTTGAACTAGTGCTCGGAATTGAAATATGAGGGCACCGATGAAACCGCAATGCCGATAATTGCTTAGGATCACCTTTTTCGAAGGTGTGTTTACTCGGGAGGGGTTGTTAAAAATGTGAGGAATAAAAAAAATTGTTTTACAATTTTATTGTATTTCATTACTAAGAGGTTTAACATCCATATGAGGGAGTTGGGGTGGGACCCACTGAATCCAAACTTCTCTTGTTTGGATATTTGTGAGGTGGGGCCCACACGAGCCCCACCCCTTCAAATTCTTCAAAATCCCTCTATAGTGTGAAAGCCTTAAAAACTCACCATTGATTAGGGTGACTTTCCCTCTCCCCACTTTAATTCAAAGCTAACACATTAACATAATTGAGTGAGTTATGTGTTTTGAATTTTGAGTTTTTGAAAATGTTTGCATAAGTAAATAAAATAGGGAAAAGCCTTATTTTATTTCAGTTTGGTTTTTGCTATGGAGATTTGTGAGAGGGAGAGTTCTTTTCTTTGAAGAACTTCATCTTCCACGTTGAAGAACGGTTCTTCTCCGACGAAGAACATTGACCCTCCGACTTAGAAGACTCGGCGACCCATATTCTTCCGTCTTCATCTTCCTCCACGACAAGGGAGAAGTCGCTGACCACGGTGATCATCGCCAACGACAACGTACCTTCCTTCTTTATAACAGCAACAAGTGAGGAGACGTCCTTTCCTACTCGGACGCACCCCGACGTACACGGAATCTACGTCCGACCCCGCGATGCCGTTCTCCGCGACACATGACGTGCGACGTCAAATATACAGGTAGGGGAATTTATTTGGTGTTATCTTATCTTTTGAGAAAAGAATGACGAGCTCGGACCAACCAATTCTAGGTTGATCCATGGATCGTTCGTTCATACGGATTGATGTTGAGGATTATTGTTTTTGTCCGTGAATTATTTTCTTTGTCGTACGTCGACTTTTATTAGATGGCCGCTTGCTATCATTATAACGGGAGGAGGTCAGACCGCACGAACACGGCCGACCCTCCTCCCCCCCTTGTTGTTTGAATTTTTTGAGGCACATGAAAGGCGGCGCGGTGTCGTTGCACCGCGTGGAAATTATGAGGAAGGGCTAAGAAATGCGGCGCCGTCACGTCGCGCCGATGAAGTTGAACAAGCCACAGCGCCATCGCGCCGCGCCGGTAAACGACAAATGAAGCCGCACGGGAGTTGTGGGATCCTCGCAGTGAAGGACGGGTCTCGGGAGGGCCTTTGGCGAAGACGTCAAGAATTTCCGACCACCGGAACCCGTCTGGTGGTCCGCGGAACAGCCCACCAGCGCGCCGCGCCGGCACGGCGGCGCCTGCGGTGGGGGGCGGCGGCACCCGGCGTGCCGCTGGAAGATGCCACGGTGGTAAATAGCGGTCCTAGGACCACGTGGGACCGGAGGGGGGCAGAGGTACGCGGCCGGCGGCCGCGTCCGCAGGCACGGGCGGCCCCATGCGGGGTCACGGTTCTTCACGCGGGGGCAGCGCCCCGCTGCGCCCCGCTCCGCCGTAACCGGCCGAGCCGACCCACCGGCCAGGCTGGGTCGTAGCCAGGCCGGGCTGGGTCGCGCCATCCGGGTCGGACTCCGACCTGGATCGGGTCGGCCCGGTTCGGGCCGACCCGGGGGGGTTGGGCCGGGTCGGTCCGAGCCCTGACCCCCCGTTTTCGGATCATTTTCGGTCAAATGCCCATATCTTGGGCTATGGACCTTCGATCGACGCACCGTCAGTTGCGATGCGACCCTTGGATCGAGACGGTCGTTTTTTTATATCTCACTCAAGGTTTCGGAATACTTTGGGTCTGGCCGAGTTGGTTCGTACATGAAACCAACCTGGGCCTCGGAATGGAAACGCTCGTAACATGAGTTCCGGACGTCCGATTGACGTGTCGTCGACTTTGATGGATTCCTCTAAGTGAGACGGATCTTTTGGCTTACTTCGCTTGAGGTTTGGATGCCTTCGGAGTGCGGTCGGGTCGGTTCGCTCACGAAACCAACCGGGCCCCTGAAATGAAAAAGGTAATAACTCACAAACCGGGCGTCCGATTGACGCGCCATCTATCTCGTTGAATTCCTCTTGATGAGACGGAACTTTGGGAATACTTCACCTGAGTTTTGGTTGCTATTGGATAGTGGCCGGGTTGGATCGTACCCGAATCCAACCGGGCCCCTGGAACGGAAAAGCTGATATCTTTCAGACCGGACATCCGTTTGACGAACCGTCAGCGGCATTGGTGATCACGTTGAGAAACGGTCCCTATGAGAATACCCTTTGAGAGTTCGGGGTACAGTAGAGATACGGCTGGGTTGTTTCGCTCATGAAACCAACCGGTCCCCTAGGACGAAAAGGCTAATAACTCACAGACCGGGGGACTGATTGACACGCCGTCTGTTGCGTTGAGACCCCTATGACGAGGCGGTCCTTTGAGATACTTCTTCATGGGACTTTGAGATACTTGGAGTATCAACTTGTAACTCGTGGAGCGAACCCTCCCAGAGACGAGCGTGTGGAGTACAGAGACCGTGTAGCCGGATGAGACCTAACGACTGCTTGACCGACTCGAATTGGAGTGAGTCGACTAGCCCAGTGGAAGGAGCACTACCTTGTTTGGGTGCAGACCCATGGCGGACGGAGAACTACCTATGTGATAGTGCAAACCTACGATACTCGTCCGGAGAGTACCTATGGAGGATACTAGGGGGTGTGCACTACTATGTTTGGGTGGCATACCCCGGTGGGAAGCACTACTGTGTTTGGGTGGCTGACCCACGGTACTCGACAGGAGGAGTACTTCATCAGTCTTAGGTTAGTGAGCAGTACCACGGAGTCGTGACAGGACCACTGTACACTCCAGAGACGGGGCACTTTAGCAGTTACGGTTTCGATAATAAAAATCCTGGTTTAAGCTGAGACTATGACCCTTGTGTTTACCTCTTGATTGAGATGGGTCACTTGATAACTTAGGTATATGTATGGGCATATACCTGGTTAGTGGTGATCCGTTGATTTCATAATCTTTGTGTTTCCTCGTGATTGAGATGGGTTACTTGATACCTTAGGTATATGTATGGGAATATACATAAGTAGAGGTTATCTGTTGAGATCTTCTTTGTGGTTATCCTTGTTGGTTTTCAGTGAGACCTTGAGGGTCTCGGAGTCCCTACTGATTATCGTTATACTCACCCCTGCATGGGCAATGCCCGCACCTCGTTGTGTTGGTTGAAGACGACGGACAGTGCTGAAGGAGGCCGAGTGTTAGAGGACTGGACGGTAGCCGGAGGTGGAATACACGACGAGTCAGTACCCGGAGGTGGAATACACGATGAGTCGGTATCCGGAGGTGGACTTCATGGTGAGATGACACTCGGAGGAGGTTGACGCGCAAGAGCATTGTAGAAGATATTTTTACCTACCCTTCAGGTAATATCCATGGTGGATGATCCAGGAGCTGCGGTACCGGTACCTACCCATCAGGTAGGATTCGAGGAGGATGACCCAGGAGCCGCTTCCATTCTTCTAGCTATTGTCTTTTTCTATTGTACTTTGTTCAATTGTAGTTTTACTTTCAATTGGGTTTGTATTCTAGCCCATTTACCTTTCAGCACTTCTCTTGTACTTAGTGTTTTACTTCCGCTTGTACTCTGTGGTGTTTTCTTTACTTTTCTAAAGGCAATTCCTTCCCAGTTTTCGGGATTTAGGCATTTGGTGCTAGTCACCAGCCCCTATCCTATGGAAGGTGGGCTTGGGGTAGTCACGGCACGGGCCCCGAGGACGGGTCATGACACTGGGTAATAGTAAAGCAAAAACACACACACTACCTATAGTTTGGATTTATTGTTGATGAAGAATGGTTGTGTTTCCCCCATTGATGATATCTTCCAACTTCACTAGCGCGATGATGAATGATTCTATACTGATCTATTTTCATCCCTAAGATTGATCACCTCTAATGGTGTCTAGGTCTCCATGGTTTAGTGGAAAACCCTGATTCAAAATCAACAGATGTATATTTATAGAGGGGAATGTCCTTTCATTGAATTATAATAAAATAAATCTTTCTGTTAATTTATCTTATTAATTTCATGCCCTTAAAAATATTTTCATAAAATACCGGGGGTGACCATTGTTAAGTCGTACCTAGGAAAAAATATTATTTTTGATAAAATGGTTCCTTGAGATTTCTAATCTAGGCACTCATTTAGTAGTTATGCCACTATTTTTGAAAAAAAAAATCTGTACGTGCAATTTCATATTTTAATATTTTTCAACATTTTATCTGGGAATACCAGACCTTAGAATTGCATGTGGTCTGAGTTCCTGGTCTCAAAAATAATCTATATAAAATCTAAAAATAATACACGGAAAATATGATGTGTTACAATAATCCCATGTGACCTGTAAAATACCTCATATGGTAACGTTCTTGAAGACATCTCATACACATGACCATAATTCTCCTTCTTAAGGACTTGACCTACTGGATCATTCGGGGACACATAGACGTACTGCATGGGACTGGTATCCAATAGTTATTTTATTATTAACTATAAACTAAATATCAATAATATATAAAGTAATAAATATTAAGAAAGTAAAAAAATGATATTAATTTATTACGTTTAAAAAGGAATTTAACCCCTATATTTTTTGGTAGGATCATTCTCATAACTTTTATCTGGTTTCAAATGAACATCCAACCAATGATTATTTTGGGAGACTTGGGGAAAAAATTATTTCAATTAATTAAAAAAAAATTAAAAATTAAAAATTAAAATAGATAATTTTATCTTATAAAAATTTAAACTCATTAAAATATTACCATAGTCGATCTATTTTTTGAAAACCCCTTCAATATTATAGTGTATGGGATGACTTTTTTAGCACAACATGATGACTTTTTTTCCAGATACATCCAAAAATTATAAGAATGTAATTTAATATTTATTTATTCAATTGGATATCCTTTTTATATTCATGTATATAGGTAGAATTAGATTAATATAATAATATATTTTTCGATACTATATACATCTCATGGAGATGTCTATAAAAAAACCCTCCATTACTCTCCTGATAACCCATTCAGGTTCCTTATCATAATGTTGTTAATTTCTAAATGATTCATCATTGAATTCATTCCTTAATTTCCATTTAAAATATTTTCATTTTATACCAAAATTTTTTAGTGTTCACTTTTATGTGATAAGAGCATGAATGTTAGAGTGGAATTAAATTTTTACAAAGAGAATAATTTGTAAAATATTAAAATTTAATTAAATATTTTCCTTCAATTAATTCATAATTTATTATAATTACCTTTATCTAAGAATAAAATACATTATTATTCCATGATTTAGGTATATTCCATGAATTAGAATATGTAATTTGAAGGGACATCGTCTTAGCCTCTATGTGGCCTATAATCTGTCCAAATAATCCCACAACATCATTTATGAGGACCCCATAATAATCAAAGATGTCAACTATATTCAATCCATTCAGGTTCTAGGAATTTGAACTATTAATATTTGTCTTAGTAGTAACATTTTACCATCTTTTATAAAAAAAATATTAATATAAAATATTTAAAATAACTTTTATCACATTAAAATTTGTACCCATAACTATCCCCCACCAATATAATCATAAAGAAATTAGAGTGGACACCTTTTTAATAATTGTAGAGTAATAATTTCTTAATCCTATGGAATCGGGAAGCAGTGTACCATATGATGATGGTACTGTGAAGGAGGGTGTGTGAGATGCTGATAGAAGGGTGATAGAGGTTGTAAAAATGCTAATAGGGGAAGACAGTGGGCTTTCTAGATTTTATAGGGAAGGATCCCAATAGACCATCAAGTGTCTATGTGGTCAATGGAACTTTAACTATTAGTCAATGGATATCCTTGAGATTATTCTTCCTTTCAATTCATGTCATTTAAATAAGTAAAAATAACTTCAAAACATATATTTCTAAAAATTCATGCTTAAAAATAAATTTAGAAATAATAATAGATGCATAGTAATGAAAACATAATATGCATATTTATGATAATGAATTATTGCACATATTTAAAGACCAGGAAATTCCATGGAATTTTTTTTCTTCTTAAATTCATAGGATGTTTACAAGTCTGTAAAAATTTACGGTGCTTGATTCTGAGGCCCGGTGTGCCCGGAATCAAATTTTGATGTTTTTTTGGCTAAGTTCATTAAACATGCGAGTGGGATTTTATAAATTTTGAACTGGTGCTCGGAATTGAAACCTGAGGGCATCGTTGAACTCACAGTGCCGATATTCTCTTAAGAAGACTTTCACCTCGACGACAGTTGGTCAGGAATGGAAGTTAGTTTTTGGGGTTTTAAAATAAATTAAATAAAAATAATGTGACAACTTATTTTTATTTTTTGGTGGTTAAAACCTCCAAGAGGAGGTTAGAGGTGGGGGTCACCACACCATAACCTCCCATGAGAGGTTATGGGGGTGGTTCCCACCCACACAAAACCTCCCATGGGAGGATATCCTTGGTGGGGCCCCCACGGTCTTTAACCCCCCTTTAGCCCCCCATTTACGTGGGAGAAAACTCTTCACCTTCCCCAACATTTAATTGAGCCAAGCCATCTCATTTATTTGGTTAAGTTTCACAATTTAATTAAACTTCTTTTGAATCCATTTGAATTCCTACTAACCAATAAAATAATAGATAGTCTATTATTTTTGGTTGGCAATTCATTTGGTAGAACTGGAGGGAGGGATTGGAAGGACTTGGAGAACTCCATCCTTCCAACGAAGAACGTCACTCACCACCGAAGAACGATGGACTTCTTCTTCGATACTCAACCGTGTAAAAAGATATGGAGTCGACCGCGAAGGGCGCCATCTTTGACTTTTTCCCCTCCGAATGCTGATACGCCAACGACGGGTATCCTCTTCCTTTTCCAACGTCGACAAAACAACACCCGCCTTCCCACGACTCCGTCAACGATCGACAAGATAGGTAGGGGTTGTTCTATTTATGATTTTTACCCTCCATTCATCATCGTTCAAATTATAGATTTTGAACTCTCATTTATTGTCACCATAACTTGGAAGGCTCGGGCTGCACGAACACTGCCCGAATCTCCCCATTCGTTTCTCCTCGTTTGTTGACGACCGCGGTACGGAGCAGCGGCAGTCGGTGTCAGGCCGGCCGCGAAGGAAATCGGCAGCGCAAGGCCGCTGGGTCGCCGGAAGGGTGCGGCATAGTCGTGCTGTGTGGAGGAGCAGGGGTTCGCGGCCAGGCTGGGTAGTGTGGTAGGTGGCGCGGCACCGTGGCACCGTGCGTGTGGATGGGCCGCGGCCAGGCGGGTGGCGGCGGTCGGACGGAGCAGTGCGGCGCCGTCGCGCCGTGAAGAGAAGGTGATCCACGACAAGGGAGGGCCGCGGTGGTGGAGCCGGGGCGCGGCGCCGTCACTCCGCACCGGTGGTGCGGACCTGGCTGGCCAATCGGCCAAACGGACAAGGCGGGACCCCTCGGGTCCCGCGAGATTACTGAACCGGCACCTAGCGCCGGTTTTGTTAGGAAGGGGGGCACCACCCACATGGGGCTAGCGCGAGCCGTGGGCCACTCGGCCAGCCGGGCCAGGCCACCAGGTGGGTTGGGCTGCCAGCCAGCTGGGCCACACGAGACGCTGGGTTGGGCCGCTCCCTCGGGCCGGGCCGGACCCTCGGGCCGGGTCAGAACAGTGGACCGGGTCGGACCCAGTTCGAGCCAGGTCAGTATGACTGGGTCAGACCGGACCGAGACCCGCTATGGCCTGTTATCACTTTTTCGCCATATCTTGGGCTACGGGTGTCCTATCGAAGAACCGTCTGCGACGACAGAAGGCTTAGAGTGAGACGGTTCTTTTGGAATAGCCCACTTGAGGTTTGGACATATTTGGGGTACTGTCGGGTTGGTTTGAACCTAAAATCCAACTGGGCCCCCGGAACGAAAATGCCAATAACTCACAGACTGGGTGTCTGATTGACGTGTCTTCTGTTGCAGTGAGATCCCGATGATGAGGAGAACTTTTGAGATACTTATACACGGTCTACGAGATAGGTGGAGTATTGGACTATATCTCATTAATAGAATCCTCTCTGTGATAAGTGAGCGGAGTAAGAAGACTTAGTGGATGGATGAGACCTGACGACAAGTGACCTTTCGACTCAGAGTGTTTCGACTATCCCAGTAGGGGAGCGCGTCTGTGTGATGCGGAAGACCCGAAGTACTCGACAAGAGGAGTACCTCATCAGGCTACGTGGGAGAGTGCCTCTGTTTGAGTGTGGCATACCCACAGTGGGGATCACCTCTTTGTAAAGTAGTAGACCCATGGTACTCGGCAGGAGGAGTACCACAGCAGTCCAGGAATGTGGGAAGAGCCTATGTGTGATGTGGCAGACCCACTTTACTTGGTAGAGGAGGAGTACACCATCCGCGGAGATCTGACTATTTGGCAGTGGATGTTACTTGCTACTATCCCTAGAATAAAATCCTGGTTTGATTTGAGTTAGTGAATTTTGTGTTTTCCTCATGATTGAGTTGGGTTTCTAGATTAGTAAGGTATATGTATGGGCATATACCTAAGTAATGGTTATCCATTGTTTTCTTCCTTTATGGATTATCTTCGTTGGATTTTGTGATACCTTGACAGTCTCGGGGTCCCTACTAGGTATCGTTATACTCGCTCCTGCACGGGCTATGCCTGCACCTCGTTGTGTTGGTTGCAGACGAAGAACAGCGCTGAATGCGGTAGAGAGTAGCAGGACTGGACGGTACCCGGAGGTGGACCACTCGGTGTGACGGTACATAGAGCGAACGGACGTGGAGGGCTGAGGAGGCCATCTATACCTACCCTTCTGGTAGGAACCCTAGAGGACGACCCAGTAGCTACCTTACTTTCTTTCATTTTACTTTCTTTCAGTTGTACAAGTACTTTACTATTGGGCTTGTATTTCCGGCCCCATTTACTTTCCATTAATTCTTATGTATACAGTATTGCTTAGTGTTTTACTTCCAGTTTTTTACTCTGATTGTGTCAATTCACCTTTTATAAGGGAAATGCATGTCCAGCTTAGGGATTTATGGCTTTGGTGCTAGTCACCAGCCCCTGGTCTATGGAAGATGAGCTTGGGGTACTCACAACATGGGCCCTGAGGACGGTTCATGACAACACACAATAAAATTTAACATTTTATTTTCCAAAATTAAGAAAATAATGAATTAAAATCAATTTAAAAATGATAATAGGTCAATGGTACAATAAATTATTAACATATAGAATAATTGGATGATAAGTTAATGGATGACTGGACATACAACCATTTTATCCTTTAATAATATCATTATCCTAATCCATCATTACTTTACCTAATTCATGCAACCTAGAAAAAGAAATATTTTCAATATCATGATTGATAAATAAGTTAGTTTCTTACTATATACAATATTCAATTCTAGAGATCAAATCTTCCACTTCATTGTCCATGCCATAAAATTATCTTTATTTTATGTGAACAACTACCCTCAAACCTTGATCGATGAAAACATTCACATAATATACCATTTCCACTTTCAATTAAAATATATAAATATCTTGTAATTCAAGGTCACCGATATCCATCAATTGAGTCAAGTTTACATAATTAAATTAAGAGAATATATCTTAATACGACTGGTGATATTGACCCAATTGAATTTGAATAAAACAACAAAAAATGATTTTGGTACTTTAATTTGCTAATATCAATAAAATTTAAATTTTATATCAATTAAGAAACTATAAATATACCATAATTATGTTCTCTAAACCTTTTCCCAATCTGCTATAAGAAATTTAAATCCATTAAAATTGTAAGACTCAAAATTTCTATCTTGTTTTAGAGGACCTCAATCCAAAAAAATCGCATATTCTGACAAATCATCCTGATTATTAGTATTCAAAATATATTAAACAAATATGAATTATAATATTTAAAAAATATATTTTCCAACCTAATATATATATATATATATATATTGATTTCAATATTTATAAACTTAAATTATTTGAAAACCATTCTACTAGATCATTATTATCACCATTCATTGTATCCTTCTCATTTAGTGTTCAAATAATCATTCATATCTTTATTTGTATCCTAATACCTTTAATAAATGGAGCATAAACATCATTATTTAGTATAATATATCTATATGTGTATAATAATTCTATTTTTTAATGTAATATTTTAGATCCTATTAATTTATCTTCCTATAGTATGAATTATTTTTGATTTACCATGTAGTTGAGCTATATTTGATATGTCTTCAACACATCTAACTTGACTCAATATTCTTTTAATATCATCTAGGTATCTATAACAAAAATAAAAACCAACCTATTCCAAATAGCCTTTAGAAATAGATATTTCAGGTTGAGAATTATTTTTCACACATGATTTCAAATGACCAAGTTATCTATGAAATAAAATTAATAAAAAAAGAAAAAAATCTGTAATTAATTATGATCCAATAATTGTTTATATAAGATTAAAATCATATCAATAAAGTACATCTCAATTCGATACATGCATAGATAATGTACAAGACCTCCTAATTTCGTTTCCCAACTAATTTCATAGTTAAATGAATCAAGAAAGTAAAAAAATAATTGAGAAAATATCATCTACACTGTAAAAAGTGGTAAAAAAATCTATCCTAAATATTTTAATGCATATATAATTGTAGATTTTTTTACATAGTTTTCAAAAGAAATTGAAAAATTGGATTACAACTATATTAACCTTTTTGGTGACAATATACCCAATTCCAAAGGTACTGAATGTTGAAAATTATATATTTCAATCATGAATTTTTAATTCATTTATGTTACGATGCTTTATGTCAACACACCTTGACATGTTACTTGAATACTCATCATCTAGATTCACATGTTTTAAAATTTTATGGAATTTTCTTTATACCTATTTTTATTGAAAAAAATTCTAGAGAATACTTTCCATTCTCATATATACATAGATCACACTATATATTTAGCGTTTATAATTCCCTCCAAGCATTGAGATGTTCCTTTTATTTTCCATTCACATTTTTAAATTTTAAGATCAAATTTTCACAAACATTTTTCTTGCTATGCATAACATAAATATTATGATGCAACAAATTAAATTCCTAATATAAATATAGTTTTTTACTTTTGTTGTTGCTTTTCGATTTCAATTGATGATGAACTTCAAACTGGTTTACAACTATCATAAAAATGATGAATCCTCTAAAATTTTGTTTCAACATTTACTTGTTATTCCCATAATTTATAACCTTTAAATGAAATTGTAAGTTTTCTATGATCAATAAACACACTAAATTTTGACCTGTTCAAATGAAATCTATAGGATTCACTAAGAAATTTGTGATGAAAAATGAATCACCATTTTTTAATATAGTGTTGTTATTCAGGCTCAAATTCAAAGACAAACACGGGACAATCCAAACTCATGAAAGTCTTCCAAATGGATAAGTTCCCAAGTCCAGGTAACTCAATAAAAGTCCACATTAGATAAGTGTCCATTTTGAATGCTTTTCTAGAGGATGCATCAAATTTCATAACATTTTTCCTCCCTAACTACTGTAATTATTCAATTAGAGGTATCACATATACTTAAAAATAATTTCCAGGAAATGTTTTTCTATTAATAATCATAAAAATGAAAAAGGCGTTTATTATATGCACATCCATAGTAGTATATTGTATGGGATCAAAACAAAGTTCCAAAAACTATAATTTGAACTCAAAGTCACAAATGAGTTGAATCCATCATCAATAAATCCCAAGAGCACATTCCTAGTATTACAAGACGAATCTGGATTTGTTGAATCAAATTTCTTCTATGATTTTGAATCTATGGGATTTTGAAATAACCCATCATTATTATTATTCTTATAATGACACTTCTTGAGCTCAATGGTTTTGGATGGCATAAATAATCTTTTAAATCATGGTTTTAAAGGGAATTAATGAAAAACCTTTGCAAGTGTGTTCTTTATCTTCTTATTCATGGTATTATGTCGTTTCATACTTCCAACATTAACCATAAACTATCATCATGAAGAAGAACATTTTTTGTAATCATGTTTACTTGAATATTCTCCCCAATAAAGAATACAATCATTGGGAAAGCATTTATTTTTTATAATTCAAAACATGAATTGTAATAAGTTTTTTCATATCAAAAAAAATTAGGGATATGAACTTATGGAAATGACCATGAAAAAATACCAATATCATGGAAATATCTTTATTTTTAATTCATTATTTTCATTTGATATGGTATAACATTAGTAGAAAAGAATGTTTTTATTATTTCATACATCCACCAAATTGCTCATTATTTCCTACATCAACTAAATCTAGAAATGAATTTTTCAACTCAGTTATGTTTTATTTTACATTCACCTTCACATCATCAAGTGGAGGATCCAATGATGTGTTAAGATCTAGATATAGTTTTCTAATAGTCCCAGAATCATTATTTGTCAAGTTAATTTCTTAGCACCCTCATCTGGTTGTTATTATATATTTTGATGTTTCTTTTTAGCCTTTTAATTCCAAAATCATCATTTATAAGTTTTTTATTAATTTTTCTATTTTTTATAATGTTGTGATCTCATTCGGTTAATTGAACTCAGTACTTAAACTTTTTGTAATGTTCATTTTTCTATTCACCATCCTGTAAATATATTACATAGTGAATTGCTTAAATTTGAAGTGTCCATAAACTTCATATCTCTACAAAGATATTCAAAATTTACATTTATGGCATGGAAAAATTTTTATACCATCAACAGACTGATTGAAAATTGAAAAATCTAAAAACTCCACAAACCCTTAGTATATTGTGGTGTGTTCCTCAGTAATGTGATCCCAATTTTATCCAAATATAATAAAATTTCTACACTTCATTAAATAAAATTTAAATGCCTAAGTAACTTCAGTAAAATACATAATTTGGAAAAGTGAAAACACTCTATGATTAATAGTTTAAAATAAACAATTTCAAATATGTTTTCACATAATATTTTGGAAGAAATCCATTGCATTTCCTTTAAAACTACTTTCTATAAACAAAACAGTTTTAACACAATCCTTATTTGAAAACAAACCATTTCAAAATCTTAAATTTATTTATTATTGAAAAATAATTAATTGTAATTCAACACACTCAAATAAATCCTTAAATGCCTAAATATTACTACGTATTAAATTTGACCAATGGATGTGAAAAAATACAACCCAAGTAGTTAAAACAAGATTCATAATAGTACTAAAAATGTCAAATTAAAATAAGTGAAATGAATCATGGATTGTATAACAAATGATAAAATAAAGATAAAAACCATAAAATCATTAATTTGAAATAGGAAACATAGTATAAACACCCTAAGGTCACTATTTCTAGGTACAGATAGTAAATCTATGCCACCCTAGAAGTGGATTTCGAATTCTACCACATAACTAACTATAGGGGGAGTCACATAGTACTTCTCTATCATTTAAAGTGGTGGAGGAACTATTCCTATCTAATATAGCCTACCTAAGAACCATATATTTCTCATAGGTTTAAAAATATAAGAAAAACTGATAATAGAAAATATTTCCTTAAATAATAGATGAACAAGTCCCTTTCCAAAACACATTTTAAGATACTTCCATTATACAACACAAATAATTTCATGAAAAACAGCTTCCTTTTTAAAATAATCATGAATATAAAATTATAATTTCTATAAAACTATTTTAAAAACATCTTAAAAATAAAATCATTTGTAAGTCCCTTTCTAAAATACCAACTAGGCCTTTATAATTCATTTCAGAATTCGCATTGAAATTTTATCTGGAATACTTATTTCAAAAATCAAATTTAAACTTCAAGATTCCATTTATCATTATACATATATGTATATATATATAATCATCTCCCGATAATAATTTTAACATATTCTCAAGTGATTAGGAACATAGAAAAGAATAAATATATACACACTTATGAAAATGTGAATAACACCAAACACAACATGATATACACACACATCAAACAGAGGTTAATAACACATGGATAAAATAATTAAATTCAATAAAATTTATCAAACAAGGAAAACGAAACTAAATAAAACTATAACACTTATATTTCAATACATATAGTAAAATAAATAATTTCAAACAATAATAACACTCTCTACATCCATTTATAAACTACCATAAATATTTTATTGGAAACAACTGTAGTTACTCTTTTGGTTCAGACGCACAATTGGTAAAAATCTATCGAAACACACATAGGAATCAACTATAATTTCTTATGTACCTTGTTCAATAAATATATTTAAATTCATAAAACTCAATAATAGGATTAAATTCAATGAAAATAGATTTAAATAACCCATGAATGCAAGGCATTATATATAAAAAATAAAATAAGGTAAAACGTATCTGAAACCAATAATAGATGATGGGAACCCCTTAAATAATTAGAGAGTAAGTTCTTAAGAGGATATCACACACCCTAAAAATTAATGCCAAAATTTTTTCTAACCCCGAACACACCTAGGGTAGGGAATTAGGCACAATATTCATTATTGAAAAGAAAATTATGAGATAAGATAAGAGGTGTGGTGATTAAAAGAAAACCCCTAACCTGGATGGATTAATTTTCAGGGCATGTGGGAGTGTGGGGATCGATAGTGACGGGGAATGAGATGGTGGAAAGGGTAATTGGCCAGTGGTGAATTCGAGAGGGGTAGTAGTGGTTGGGAAGTAAGGGGGAAGGGGCAGTGATGAGGATTTGGGGAAGATGAGGTTGGTGGTGAGGAATCAGGCTCAGGTGGGAGATTCAGAGAGAGGGGGTCTCAAGGGGAGAATTTCTTTTTAAGAAATAAAATAATATTTTGTGATGATTTTTTAGAAACCTATAATAATTATTTTTTATAAATGTTAGTGGTTTTTCAGGAAACCTCCTCTAGAAAATTTTCATTAAATCCAGAATCAGTTGTAGTGCTAGTGGTTACTATATTAAAAAATATATGAAATGTTACCATTAGATTATGGCATCTGAAAAATGACAGACCAAATTTATAACAACCATTAATTCCAATCTACACTATTTTGAGGAAGTACTATATCCCATATGATAAAACCACTTACTTTAAATAAATTTTACTAAAGTTAACCATTATAATAATAAAATGAGAAATGCAATATACACAATGAACACCAATACATAACCCATAGAGGATAACTTTGAGCTGGTTATCATTTATTTCTTGATATAAAACCCTCTTTAATTTTTTCCAATATAACAAGTAGCAACAATCTTTCATGATGTAGTCATCGAGTAGTTTTTAAAATAATTATAAATGAAATAGAAAACACATTTCCAATATATAAATATCTAGCCATCATAATATAAAATTCAATGTTCATATGATCTATAGTCAGGTTTTTTTAACTCAATTCTCCATATACACACATAATGTCTACAAAATATGGTGACATGTTACTTAATATGTAATGGACCATCTACCTAAGATTTATATATCTCAAAACATCTAATATCATAATATGAATCATCAAAAATTATAGTAAATATATTCAGTAGAAAAAACTCCAAATTAAATATATCTTATATCGATCAGTAAAAATAATAAAGAATATATTGATACATGGTCATGAAGATTAGACATACCATTGTCAACCAATCACAACATATGGAACATAAATTGGTAGAGGAACACCAATTATGTAGAAAAATCACCAATTCATGACATAGTTAGTTGTAGAAAATAAAGGCCAAAATAATTAAATAAATGGGACGTGGATGAAATGACCAAACAACCACTCATTAAAATATTTGGTTGAGGGTCCCATTTGATCTTATATGAATCCAAAGTATAATTTTTTATAGACATTTAATTTCTAATATTGTATGATAAGACCCATAGAGGCATGGGTATTAAACTTTTCCTAAGCCATAATAAGATTAGTGGCTTCCTAGTAGGATTCTAATGGAACTTCTTCTCCTTGAAGAAAAAATCACCCATCTTATTTTAATGATTTTTAATCATGGGCCTCCTACTACCCCTTCCACATCCAAAATTTGTTAAAGTTATTATGGTTTTACTAAATATAAATTTACTTCATACCTTTGTATATGTTTGTTATTAAATTAAACAAGTAAAAATATCCCACCATCCAAATCAAATTCATAATTTAAATTTCTCTAAGATTCTAACTCCATCTAAATATAACTTGATTTCTAAGACCTCCGGACCATAGAGATTGAGGTGATTACACATGGCCACTAAATACTATATTATCTCCAATAAAATATAGATAATTAATATTAATTATTAAATATAAATCTTAAATATCATTCATGATCACTATTTGAGTTGTATTCAGTAAACCATAGTAAACCAAGAACAATTAATAATAAAAGTACAGCCATATATTTCATCACTATTACCATATTTATATGTTATATGAAAACATTTTTTTTATTAAATTATACCCAAAAAATATATTTCTTTTCTATTACATCATGAATTATATTAGTAAACCAAATCTTACAAAATTAACACTTCAAATAAAGACCATCAAAAAATTATGGTCATTTTTTCTCTTATGGGATTTTATAAAAATTTAGAGGTATTGTTCTAATGGTGTGTCATTATTATTTTCGTAAAATTATACACTATCCCTTGAAAGGGTCCAAAAAAATATTATTGAATACACTCTAATAGAATTTTATTCTATAATTTCAGGAAACTATGGAAGTATTATCTCTTTAATTTTAATAGATATAGGTAGAATTCTCCTAGATGATTCTGCAGTGGTTACTAACCATAGAATATAGTTTTCCTTCATTCGATTCTATAAATGAAATGTTTTATCTTACTTTTAAAAACATAAAACCACTATATTTTGTTTTAATAATAATTTCATTTCAACCAGGTTATCTTTTTATGCACCTATATTAAATGATCTTCAACCACAACCTTTAAAAAAATCGATTTATCACTATTGTGTTTTATTAAAGAATATATTGGTTTGAATTTATCCAAAAATAAATAAAATCAATGTATAATAACAAATTCATATAATTAATTACTCCATGAAATATATTTAAAAAAATATAATTAATTTAAAAATTATTTGAATTATGGAATGGTATTTTCTATACTAATAACATATTTCATATTATTTTATATGAACTACTATCATTGATTTAATTAAGATACATCAATGGTGGTTTCTTCAAATCCTTATACATTAATTATTTGTATATATTCAATCAATTATGACATCATTTTACTATATTATTTATCAAATAAAATAATAAAATATTAGAACCAAATAATATTATCAACAAGTTAGATTTGTTACATCTTGGTTAAATATGCAGGGGAATACATTCATACCTCTCTTGCCAAGTGGAAAAGTGAAACCAAGCATAAAAAATTATTGTGTATAAGAACATAATTTTCAAATAATGTAGGAATATTTTTATTTAACATCACTTGAAATTTCTCTAGGTAAATAAATTTACTAAAAAATAAAACATAATTTTTTTTCTTCAAACGTTTTTGGAAAATTATATTGAATACAAAACAACGCTAAATATATCAAATAATGAAAATATTATATATTACAACTTTTAACATTAATACCCTGATTGATATAATATAGTTAATAATTTAATAAAAATATTAAAGGATTCTAAATGAATAATATTAAAAAAATTAAATATTTCATATAAT
This sequence comes from Viscum album, assembly GCA_963277665.1. NCBI lineage: Eukaryota > Viridiplantae > Streptophyta > Magnoliopsida > Santalales > Viscaceae > Viscum > Viscum album. The sequence continues at coordinate 478,805,134 of OY728128.1, forward strand.
GAAATTGAATATGAGTCATGTGTATGAAAAACATATATTCCCCACCCCCCCCCCCCGAACCATATTCCCGAATTCTGTCTCTCCATATATCCAAATATTAATTAGATGTAACCTCACTGTAATTTAATATTAATTATTGTCTTATACATCAAATAAAATACTATCTTATTCAATTATTTTCTCCATCATGGTAAATATAACAGTCCAGGACACAGACTCTAAGATCATCTACTAAAATTGTAAGATTCAAAATTCCAACTTTGATAATGATAATTGTAACTCAATTTTTTCCATTAAGACCTTAAAAAATAAAAAATGAAAACTTGGATCACTTGAATTATAGGGAAACTTTTATGTTTATATATTTAGATAATTATCAAAAACTCCTACATAAACAACTCTGATGAATTTGAATGATCACTTCTCCCATTCAACCCATCTTTTCTTATTTCAAAATAGGTCACCAAAATCATCCTTGTGAATTCCATTATATTCATAAATCGTTCAATAACATTATTTAAAACCCTAGGAAAATGAAATATAATGAATTTTAGATCAAATTATCATTAATTTTAGACATAAGTATTACCAATTGAATTGCATCCATGAGCATAAGAGTGCATAAGGGTTTGACGACATACTGAGAGTTCCTGAGAAACTCAAAAAACAAATCGTACCCATAAATGCCCAGATAAAAAAAATATGCAATCATGAAAACGAAATAGTCATCAAAATAAATAATCATGATCCATGATATATCAATCTTGATAATTAGAAATATTTTAATCCCATAACAAGTAATTAAACCCCTTTTTGTTAAATTGGAGCATAATTCATCATAAAAACCTTTTAATTTGGATAACCATATTGATGAATTCCAATATTATCATTTCCAAATACATTAGATATATTTAATGGGGGTTAACTTTTGTAAACCTTATATCAGACTCACTAGCGATATATAATGTGGCTCAACCCATTGAATAAGCCTTATTAGGATCACCTGCTACTATCTGGGTGCACCCATAATTTATAATGTCTGAGAAATGAATAATGAATAAATCAAATATATATTTTATTTAATAATAACTCATAGAAACAAAAATAATTATTTTTAGAACATTATTATACCATGAAAATTATACAATTTCCATAACAATATCTTTGAAACGTGATTAAGTCATGGAAAATAAACGGGTTTCAAAACAATCTCTTTGAAACAATCATAATAAATCAAGAGAAATAATGGTTATGGTATAAATACAAAATATATTCATTATAAGATTGAAAAAAAGAATTTTTATTCAGATATATGAATGGAAATACCATTAAAATATCATTAAAAATAATATTTACTATAATATCTATTAAATTTTTAAAATCAATTTTTTTAAAAATAAAATAATAAAAAAATAATTTTCTTTGAAAAAAATTAAAAATAATAATTTCTATATTATTAATAAATAGTTTTAATTACAAATAACCTTATAAATATTCAACAGAATCTTTGAGCAAATAACAGATACAATGGTGAGTAAATATGTACATGTCGTTCTTGTTAAAATAAAAATACTTTGTATTATAAAAAAGGTTAGAAAACTACCTCGATCAGAAAGATACAAGAATAGTCCATTGAAAAAAAAATTAATGGATAAAAATTTATTTAAAATTAATTTTTAATAGGTTAAAAAAATTAAAAATATTTAGAAAACAAGGTCTTAGAAGAAAACAAATTTTTATCCAAATATTGAAATAATTTTTTTTTCATTAAAACATTTTCAAAAAAATTCTAAATAAAAAAAAAGTTTAAAAATAGAAATATTAGATGAAAAAATCTTGGATAACCAGAGTATCAAGGAATTCTTGAAAATTATAATTTTTTAATGTCAAATACTTAATTATATACAATCCCAAAAAAAATTAGATTGTAAAAAAAGACTCTGAACATATTAGTATCTTTAAACCATAATCCCCTTGAAGGAGTAACATTAAATTAAAATTATAATATCATTAAAAAAAATATACTCCTGATATAAAATGTAAAAAGATTAGTATTTACACCTCATAAAAGAATATGGAATAAAACAACACAAACATCCCAAATAATGAAAATTGATAATAATAAAATCTTGTACAACTTTCGTAATATTGAAACAATAAACACCCTAAAAGAGAGATCCTAAAATATATATGTAAGTCCTAATAAATATAATTATATTAATAATACCATGAATTCATGGTTATAATATACACCAATAAACAACAAAAAAATCTTTAATATGGCTTATATCACACATAAATAAAAGTTATATCAGAGAAAACCATTATATTGAGTCTGAATCATCACACTTGTTCTTTATCTTCTAGGATGATAAAATTATGATAACTATTTAATTTCATGAGAACCTTTTCCAATTTTATTATTAATTTTATTTAAATTATCAATAATTTATATCTAATTACTTAATAAATTAAGTTTAAGTTATAGGATTTGACTATATTTGGTTTATGTGTAAAAAATGACTTTGATGGGTCTACCATGGTCAAGGGGAAATTATCTAGACATATCCCAAATAATAATAATGAAAATTATATCATTTTTATACATAAATTAAAACATTTAAAACTAATTATGAAATATGGTTATTAAAAATGACTTAAAATTTTGATCATACAGACGGTAGGTCGTACGTATGTATGAGAAACATTTCCATTTTTCTAATGATCATTATAGGAAATAAGGTAAGTTACATTTATATTTCAAGAATGATCATTATATCACAAATAACATTATATTTAATTATATAAACTATTATTTATAATTATTATTAAGTAAAAGGAATCACATCGCATCGAGGTGGTGGTAGTCCACATGTCCACAAATGATGTTTTCACTCATTCATTTTGTCAAAGAGTAATAAATAAATTGATATATTTAATTTTCAGAAATATAATTATATCAAAAATAAAAAAAACCATTTATATCATCAATATTTATTATATTTTCCTTTAATACATTCTATGTAACGTGATATTGAAAAACACTTCACAACAATTCACAGGGCGTTAGTCATCCATAAACATGAGCGACGTCACCGTATCTAAAACATTATGAAATGTAAAAAACATTATATTCTATAATGAATCAAAAGATATTATTATGCTATAAATATAACATATAATATATATAAACATTTTATACATCAAAATTCCCAACAAATATTGGTGGAAGTGGAAAAAATAACGACATCATTTTGTGAGGCGGTAGATCGTCATTCACACGAACGATAAATTCGTAAACCATTTGATAGAAGTTTGTGTGGTTTTAAATAATGAAATTAGCATAACAACATATATGTAAATTTATTATACCGATTTTATTATAAAATTATTTTAAAATAATAATTTAAGGTGTTAGATAATGAAATAAATCTAAAATTTTCATTGATGAACGTTAATTCTTCTTCGGGTAACTCCTTTTGGTACAAACCAATGGCATTCATGGGTTTTTTTATTCACAAAGTGAAGATTATATGATGAAATGAGGGAATTTTTTAGGTTATTTTTTTAGGGTTTGGAGTATCCAAAAGTCTTGATAACTATGAAGGAGTGGGGATAGTGGGTGCCTTTGTATAGTGGTGGATGTGTGGAATTCTTGTAAATACCAAAAATCAAACACTATTGGGAGGTATCCCAATCATCATGTGACTAAAGTAATGATAAAAATTATATCCAAGAAGTTTTATACTCAAAATATATGAATAAAATTTATTTTGGACAAGTTTCTATGTCATTTGGGCCCTTTAAAAAAAGTTTAGCCACTAAGTAATCTTTTTTTACCATAATCACACAAATTAATTTTAATTACTTTCACAAATATTTTTGGTAAAACATTAATTTGAACATACTAGTCATTATAAATTATTCTGATTCAAAATATGGAATCTATTTTTCCTAATTCAATTCAAATAATTTGTAGAATTTAATTTAACATTAATCATACGGTCGCAGCGACACAATAAGTTTTTAAAAAGAGTACATTTTTAGAAAAATATGATTCTTTATTAACAGAATGATAAATTATAGTCATTTAATGAAACTAAAATAATATATAGTGATATATATTATATAAATTTCGATTTAAAATTTACCAATTTGGTATTATTTTAATTAATTAAAAATGTTAAACATTATTCGTTTAAAAACTTTTTTTTAAAAACTCGTCGTTAAACCATAAAAATCATTAAAACAGAATATAAGTATGATATAAATATAATTAAGTGGATTAAATATAACTAAACAATAATTATAATTTTTTAAAACATATTCAGAACATATTTAGGCTCTTGAATTACATAATTTTTTAAAAGGAATGAATTTTTAAAAAAATCGGTATTTTCCTCTATTCCCTGAAAAATCAATTTTTTCTAATATTTCCAAAAAATCACCAAATTTAAATATTTATATCCATATTCCCAAAATAAATTTTACTTTTTTTCAAATAATATTTATAAAATTTTCAAAATATTATATTTAAAATAAGAGCATCATTAAAAGGGTCTAAAACTATTTTTTTGAAAAATAGATTTTTTATGTGTATAATTGGATTTTTTTTCCATTATGCCTATCAAATATATTGAATAAATGTTACAATTTTTGGATTGAAGGTATAATATATAGATTTCATTAATTTCATTAATATATTTTCATAATATTAAAAAAATTAAATTATTAAGATAAAACTCCTTTGGTCGCATAATAATAGTATTATTATAAAAACATTTCCTTTATATTAGATTTGTTTATATTTTCATTTCTAATTAATTTGTAACTGGTGAATTCATTTAATAAACATGTGTAAACCATATTTTCATAACTTATATAATATTATTCATTCCCTAAAATCTAATAGCTATGTGATATATATCATGTTAAATAATAATATTAATATTATACTGTTGTCTGGTAAGACTCAGCCTTATCTATAAAACAAGTTATTAAATAAAATTGATGTTACGTTGAAATGAATGAAAAAATGGTGTTTAATATAATTCAATTTCAATTTTTCATTATTTGTAATTTAATCTCTTAATTTTAAAGATGATATTTCATAAAATATTTGGAAGTTACATATAAAACCTTAAAATGAATTTCACCCTCAAAATTAATCATAGTTATTAAAGGATTGACATTTTCAGAATTCTTTTATTTAAACCCTCATTATTAAAATTAAATAAGCAAAACATCACATAAAAGGGAAAGTATGAAATATAAATGTTGCCTAAAGATATTCATAACTATGATTTCACATGTGGATAACATTGGTCGTAAATTAATATATGGATTTTGAAGGGAAAAGTAATTCCCATGGACTAATAGAGACTATTATTGAATGTGGTCAAGATGAAGTCAATGACAAAAACCACAAGCCAAATAGGTATGGAAAAGGTCATTGATATCATCCAAAAAAGTTGGAAATAGGATAACATTTTATTTCAAATCTTTTTCTTAAAGATGAAGGATTTTTTCACCATATTGATTGAGACAAATAATGAAATATACTTACTTGAAAAGTGAAATTTCATCCTTTAACCAATTTCCACCACAACACCATTGTTTTTCAAGATAATGAGTATTAAAGATGAATATTCTTATGCTTGAATTATAAAAATAAAATATTAAAGATTAAATAACCATAATACAGTAACAATATATTACTCCTATCATTATAAATTAACCATAACCAAAATAGTTGTCACAAAGAAAGATAATTCCCAAAATAAATAAACCATCATATGATAAAATAATATTAAAAAATCAACATTAATTCCCAAAGTTGAAACTAAATCATTCCAAAAACCTATTTCCCAAATAACAACAACAAACTAAAAATTAAATATTGTTTTAACCTCAATGGTAATATCATACATTATATATTTAAATCCTAAAAAGTTGGTGGGCTTATTTTGAAGTAACATTAATCCCTTAGTCACCAAATCACATTTCAATCATCTGGTTATCTATATGATAAAACTCTTATTCCCATAATTTCCTTAATGTCCAAGATCATATAATACCTAATGGTTATCAATACATTAAACATATTTCCAAAATATTATTGGAATATTTTACATTAAAATGATGTTTTACATATACATTAACCTAAAAATGTCACATTAAGTGTCATTAATGATCTCAAAAATATTTACCACTAAAAAACCTAAAATAAGGTGTCAATGAATTTAACCTAATTATCAGAATTAATTTTATATACCTATAATTCTATAAATAAATATTTAGAAAACCTCTCATGGAAATATCCAAATAACCAAAGTTAACTAAACAGACCTTTGATACCAATTATAACATCCCAAGACTCACACTCTCAGATCCTATGCTCAAACACTAATCTTTAAATTTCTCTCAATGATGCCAATGATCGTATCCCAACATTTTCCATTAAAAATGTACAATAAAAAAGGAAAATTTGGATCACTCATATTTTTAAGGAAATTTGGTGTTTATAGTTCTATGTAATTATGAAAGACTCCTACAAAAAAACTCCCATGAGTTTAAATGATAATTTATCCCATTAAACACAACTTTTCTTATTTCAAAATACGTATTCAACATCATCCTTATGAAAACATATATACAAATAAGTAAATCACCATCATTCTTCAAAACCTAGGGAATTTAAATATAATAGGGTTAATCTCAAATACATAGTAAAGTTAAAAGTAAGCATTGACAATTGAATGTCATTAATGAGCATAAGATTGAATAATGGTAAGAAGAAATATTTAAAGTTCAGAGAGAATCATAAAACAACTCGAACCCATAAATACTTGGATCATAAAATATAAAAACAAGGGAAAGTACTAATTCATTAATAAAAATAATAATGAGCCACGTGATACTTATCCTAATAATTAGAAAAATTGTAAACCCATAACATGAAGTTAAAACCCTAATTGGTAACTTTGAGAATCATTTCCCTTAAAATAATTTTAAAAAACTTTTAATTAGAATAACTAAATGGAAAACTTCAATAATTATCATCACCTATTGTATTGTAGTTCTATAATGGGAATCATGCTTTGTATAAGTTATATATGGCTCACTCGTGAGCTATAATGGAACCCAACAGTTCAAATAAGATATATCGGGCTCACCAAGAGCTACTTAGGCACAAACTAGTTTATAAGGCACTAGAAAAAAAATTAATAAAAAGGGAATTAATTTCATCATAACTAATTAAAAACCCTTATTCTACTCAAAAAACATGATTAAACAATGGGAAATAAGCGAGTTCCATAACAATATCTTCAAAAAATGACTAGACAATGAAAAATAAAAGGGTCCCGTAACAATATATTAGAAACAATCATAATCCATCCATAGAAATAATGAGGATGATATCAATACCAAATATACATAGTGGAGGGAAAGTAAAAAAGGGTTCTTGAAACAGATGAATCATAATTCCATTATAAAATCATTAAAAACATTCTTGGGTAAAATATTCCTTTAATTATGAAAATCAAATATTAAAACATCAATCATTTCAAAAATAATTTTAATTGAAAAGTACTTTAAAAATAATAATTATAGAATATTAATAAAAACAATTATTTAAAAAAACATTGTAATCCTTTAAAGTATGATTTAAATAAATGATGGTCAAGAGTGTGAGTAATTTTGAACATGTTGTAAATGATAAATCAGAAATATGTTTTCATTTTAAAAAAGGATAGAAAATTACCCAAACCAGAAAGAGACAATAATATTATATTTAATTTTTAAAATGGATAAAAATTTCTTTAAAAATATTTTTGAATTGGTTAAAACAAATTGAAAACATTTAAAGAAAAAACATTTTTGGAATAAAAAATATTTCTGAATGAAGAGAGAAACAAATTAGTATTTTCTTCCAAAAATTAAAAAAATTTATAATTACCAAATAGTGCAAAAAATAGTGAAATTAAATGAACGTATCATGAAAAAACATAAAATAATTGAATTCATGATAATTATAATATTTTAACATTAGGGACTAAATCATTCCAAAAACTGATAAAAGATGAGATTGTAAAAAAAGACTATTACCACTTTTGTAACTTTGAACCATAATACCAATTAAGTAATAACATAAAATAAATCTTATAATGTCATTAAAATAAGGTTATTATTGATATAATATTTAAATGGAGTAGTATTTACACCTCATAAATTAATAGGTTGTATAATGTTACATAAACCCCAAAGAAGTCAAATTGATACAAAAATCCATTACCACTTTGGTAATTTTGAAACTATAAACCCCAAGAAATAGAGATCATAAAATAGATATGTAAATACCCATAAATTTAAGTATAATAATCATAAAATACATTTTTGGGTATTATATCAAATACATAAGAAAAATAAGCGGTGAATATGGCACATATATCATATAAATAAAAGAAAGATGGGAAAAAACCCCTACCTGGAGTCTGATTCATCATACTTGTTATTTATCTTACTGAATAATAAGACTATGTGAATTGTTTAAATTAATTAGACCCTTTTCCAAGTTTATTTTTAGTTTTATTTAACTTATATAAAATTCATATATAATCCCGTAATTAGTTAATTTTAAGTCTGATGATTTTATCATATTCAATTTATTTGTCAAAAACGACTTTGGTAGGTCAACTATGGTCAAAGGAGTCATTATTGAAATATATAAAGAATAAGAATAATGAAAAATTTATCATAATAATACATAAATAATATTTTTTAGCGGATTATAAAATATTTTTTTCAATAATGAACTAATCTTGCAATCATGGAGACGTTAGGTTGTACGTATGTATGTGTAACATTTCTATTTTCTCAATTGTCTTTATAGAATGAATGACAGTAACATTTATTTTTCAATAATGATAATTATATATTAAATATCCTTATAATTAATTATATATAATAATATATATCCATAATTTCATGTAAAACAAATCACATCTCTTCGAGGTGGCGGTAGTCCACACATCCAAGAATGGCGTTATCACTTTTTTAGCGTGTGAAAAGGTAATAAAGGAAATGATATATTTTATTTATAGATATTTAAATTTTTCATGAATATGATAAATATTTCATTAATATAATTTATATTCATTATAGGTACCCCTATTACCAATCATGTAACATGTTAGTGAAAAATGTTCCACATCGCTTTGTGTGGCGGTAGTCCGTCGTACTCATTAGTGACGTTATCAAATCCCATAAAGTATAAAATATAAAAAAATTATAAATGATATAATAAATCTATAGTAATTATTATGATATAAATATCATAAATATAATATATAAATATTGTTTCCATCATAATTCCCAAAAATGACTGGTGGTAATAAAAAAAATGAATGACTTCTTTTTGCGAGACGGCAGTCCTCCGTACACACGAAGGATGATTCTGTAACCCATTTGATGGAATTGTGTTTTATTTTTGGTCATAACCTTAACATATAAACATATAATTATATTTATTATAAATATTTTTTATATAAACATGTTCTATGAATAATTATGTTGGATGAATAATTGAATAAAATAAAAAACCATGTTGATGAATGTTACCACTTCTTCAGGTAACAACTTTTGGTTTGAACCAAATTACTTCCTTATGTATCTTTATACCCAAATTAAAGCTTCAAGGTTTATATTAAAGAATTTTGGAGGTTATTCTAACATTTTTTGGATGATAAAAAATACTTTAGAGGTGTTGAGAAGTGGGGATAGTGAGCACCTTTATATTTTAGACGTGTGGTATTCTTGTAAATACCAAAAAGAAAAATTTATTGTGATGTTTATATTACCAAATGTTCCATCAATGATGAATAAAATTTTACACAAGAGAGGATATGATCTAAATATTTTAATAAAATGGGTTTTGGAAAAGTTTGTAGGTCACTTGGACCCTTAAGATTAAATTCTAACCACTAAGTGATCTTCTTTTTACCTTAATCACTATATTTAATTTTAATTGCTTTCACTAATCCTTTTTTCAAAACAAAGTTGAAATTACAATAAATTATAAATTATTCTCATTAAAAATATGAAATCCATTTTTTCCAATTTCATTCATATAATTGGTGTAATTTAAGTTAATGTTAATCCTACAGTCGTGACAACACAACAAGATTTTAAAAACGGTATGTTTTATAAAAAGATGAATTTATATTAACTCTGTGAATAATAATGGTCATTTAAGGAAACTAAAATAATATATAATTATATATTTAATATAAATTTCTTTTAAAACATCCATCATTAGGGATTATTTTAATTAATTAAAAAAGTAAAACATTATACATTCCAAAACAGTTTTTTGAATAAAATATCTTTAGACCTAAAAACTAAATTTTATTAAAAACCAAAATAAAGAAGATTAAAATGTAATTAAGTGGATTAAATTTAACTAATGAATACGGAGATTTTTTAAATACAAATTAAAAACATATTGTGAATCTGAAATTAATTAATTTATTAAAAGAAATGATTTTTCTTAGAAATATTTTTATTTTTACTATTCACTAAAAAATACATATTTTCCAAAAAAACATAAAATTTTACCCAAAGTAAATTTTGATATTAAATTTCAAAAAATGAGGTTTATTTTCCAAAATAAAATTTATAAATTTTTTAAAACTTAGTTTAAAAATAAGCATGCTATTAAAAGGTGGAAAAACAACCTTTTATAAAAATAAATATTTTTATTTATATAATTGGATTTTTTTCTTTTATTATTTCTATTAAATTAATTGGATTAATTTAAAAATATATTATTGAATGTATAATATAAATATAAATATATATATATATATATATCTTTAATATAATTTAATAATAATGACAAAATTAATTTATTAACACAAAAAGCCTTAGAGAGTATAATTTTTTTGATAAAACAATTTACTTTATATTCTTTTTGTTAATTAATTTATTTTATAATTAATTGGTAACCTAAGAATTAATTTTATAAACATCTATAAAAAATATTTTCATAATTTATTAAATTATATTCATTCTCACTATTCCAACAGCTAGGTGATAACTATCATGTTTAATGGTAATATTAATATTATATTGTTCTCTCTTAAGACTCAGCCATGTGTATACCACAAGTTACGGAAGAAACACGATGTTTTGTCCGATTCAAAAAAACAAGGTGTTTCATATGACATAAGTTAAATATGAATTGTGTGTAGTGGAATCTATTAATGTGAAAGAACATATCTTAAAAAAATCTCAAGATATTATAGTAGAATGATTCATTGAAGTTGAAACATATAATTTACGAGAAAAAAATCTTTATATTATGTTTAAATCAAATTTATTCTGTACCAATTATACAAATAGGGAAAAAATAATTTCTTAATGTTATATATTTCCAATTTATAAAAATTTTAAAAGGTGTTTTTCAAAACAAAAAAATTTATATTTAAAATAAAAAAATAATTATTCAAAAAAATTAAACCACTATAATAAACACATAATATAGTTTATAATAATTCATTAATGATTAAATGTATATTTTAATATCACTATAAAGTTTTGGGGGCCACAAAATTCACCAAAATAACATCATTTATTTGCACCTATTGTATATCTGATGTTATAAAATCAAATTTCTATGTATAAGAAGAAATATACTATGAGTAAAAACTTACAAACCATGTCGATTTATTCCTATAATATATAATGAAATATTATAATTTATTTATTCATTCCAAAATTTATGAAATCATAAGAACCTAAGGTTTTATGATATGTTTTTTTAAATAAATATAATTTCTTCAATAGCTTGTGAAACATGTAAACCTACGTCTAAATGAACTATTTATATTATACCATCATATCCAAGTTGTTAAATTGATGGTATCAATTAGAATAGAAATATTTGAAATAAAATGTGTATAATTGTCTTAAATAAATAAATTATATTTTTAGTAAAGTCATTATATGCTATAAAAATACTTTTTTCTCAGAAATACTTTTTTATTTCATTTTTTCTTCAAGTAATATAATTAATCTTATCAAATTTAGGACAATTTATTTGAAAAATTTAAATTCATTTTACAAATTAACATTTCAAAATTGTTATATAGTTAATTTTCAATACATTTTTTAAAAATATTGACTTTTTTTATGAATAGTAAAAAAATATGTTTTTAATTGAAAACTAAATTTTGATATAAAAAATTTAAATTGTTCCTATTTTTTTAAATGGTTTTAAAATTAATATTAGTTCATTTATATTATTAATAATAAAATTATATTCCTTTAAATTAATTTTATATTTATTTTTGTATAAGCACGTTATATATTTTAGAAAGCAATTGTTTCTTGAAAACCATTTTTCTTCGTGTATTATGAGATTATTTTAATGTAATTTATACCAAATTTAGAGATTTAATTTGACAAAATTAATTCCATATTTGGAATAAATATGTCCAAAATTTATAATGATTCCACAATATTTTTTTCATAATGAATAGATAAAGTGTATCACAAAGGTTAAAGTTTAGTGGGGTTTACCAAGGCTTAAACCAAGAGATAATTATTAAATTTATAGAAAAACATTCCTAAATACAATTGGATGACAATATATCAACTTCACTATAACCTAAATGTTTCATATTTGGCCATTTGAAAGACTTTTTTTTAGAATGACTTTATTATAATTTAATCTTATAATGAATTCCACGTGAATCCTATGCACTACTAACAAAAGGAAACCCCTTATTTATTTTATTTTCATAACATTTTCCCTTATAAATTTATTAAACACTAACCAAATATATTATCAACTTCACATACACGAATTATTTGTTGGTGTTTTCTTAAAATATCATTCCAAGGATTCTTCAGAAATGATCTAATGGAGGCTATCTCAAGGAGTGGTAATCATCTTTCCCATCGTATTTCAATTTGTCTCTACTTTAACCTACATAAATATATTGTATTAATTATAAAATATTAAATTCAGTATAAAAATTATACTAAAATGTTATTATGATTGTGTAACTACATTTATCCACCCTCGTTTCTATCAATTTGGAAGTGAAGGTATCATGTGTGCTTACATGTAGATTACCACATCCACATAGATATTCAAAAAAAATTCCATCTCCATCATTATTGGATATTTATTATTATGTTTTAAAATTTTATATATGATATTTATGAAATTAATATGCTTCTGGAATTATATTATCATATCTACCTTTGTAAAATGATAACATCACTCATGGGTATGTGTGGACTACAAACTCAATTAAATGATGTTATTTTATTTTCATTTCTACTTTACAATGATAGTAATATGGACATATTTAATTAATATATGTGATATATATTATATAAAAATGATTATATAAATGTTAATTGTTATTTACCCTTCATTTGTTTCATCCATCAAAATGTAAAAATAGGATTCACGTATACTTACAGCCTATTGTCTCTATTAACGTTGTAAATCATTTGTCTATATATATATTTTAAGAATGTATATAAATATAAATTTAATTAACATATATGAATTTTATATCATGATTTATATTTTGAATATAATAGAACGGTGATCGAGGTACAAGGACCGAAACACCTGACACTGAAATTCTAATGAAAATCAAAACATTTAACATTTTGAAATGATGATTTTACAAAAGAGTTATTAAGGACTAAATGTTCAAATATTTTAAAGGGATAATATATTTTATTATAATTATTTATATTATTCTTTTATAAAGTTACAATAAATTTTTAATTTATCATATAGGAGGTTAGATAACTTACTAATCAAGTCAAACATCATGTAATGGATTTATGTTACAATATGATTATTTATCATGATTGTTTATGACTAATTTTATGATGATAAATTTCATGATATATAACTAAATAATCTCTTAAAAATACCTATACTATATTTATTTATTGATAATACAGTTTTCCATTTCGTTTTCTTCACTTTAATTATTGAATATAAAAATACATTTTTAAGGAAAATTGATTTTATATATCTATTTGATTAAAAATCATTTTCCTTATACGTCCATGTTTATAAGAATTTTTTTAAAAAATATATTATCCTATGATCTTTAAAATAAATTTTAACACATTATTTAATTATTCTTGAAAAAATTAAAATTACGCTTCCTTTCATTTACTAAATATGGGACTTTTGACTTTTTAATGAAAATGTAAAATGAATCTTTGTTTTAATGTACACATAACGTGTGAAATTTCCCACTACCATGATCAAGTAATGATTTAAACATTACTTTACATTTTTATGAGGATATTTTCACAGAAAGTTTTTTAAATAATATTTTTGAACTTCTTAGATTTTAAAGAAGTTATTCCAAATTGAAAAATATAATTTCATAATGAAATATTTCAAGTGATATTATAAAGGGATTTTATTCTATGATAACCAAATTTTATGTTAGTTATTCTTTACACAAAGTAATATCCAAGTATATAATCCTTTATATTTCTATAAATGTTTAATTATTTTGATGATAATACATTTATGAGACCCATTTTTTCTATGGGTTAAGCTATTGTGATATGTAGAAATATTTATGAAACTTTTTTATTTTCCATGAGTTATGATATATGATGACTATTTTATGATCATGTCAAAAACATAAAAATGGATTATCAAAATATTACATCTGGATTTGGAATTATGTATCCATCAAATTCATTGGGTAATGGTAGATATCTCATGAAAATATAAGGATAGGAATGGGGAGTGTGCCTAGTTTAGTCTGGGACATTATCAATAATGATAGTATTTAGAGTGAACATTAACTAATAATGTGATAAAATAGGGTGTGCGCCTTATCCACTATGTTGTTATATGGTAGTGACCTTATACTAAGTAAATGATTTTCTTTGATTTTGTGTATAAAAATCAATATTCCTTATGCTAATCTTATGATATCATGGAATATGTTCATCGATAGATTTATCATTAATGTCTTGAGAACATAAAATCACTATGTGATAACTCAATATTATCTTTTATCTTATATAGGGTATAGTTTCAAAAAAAATTACATTTTCTGATATAAAAATTAGCATGTAATTCTTAGTTGGTCATTTATATCCCCTTTATTTACCCTTATTTAGCATCGAAGATCACCCTTTCTCATTTTTCATTTTATTAGGATGTGAAGAAAGGTTATAAGTATAATATTACTAATAAGGGTGATAGTTATAATGGAATCAGTGGTAGATGATGTATATCTATTTTCAAAAAGTTTTTTTAGGTATCCACATTTACAATGAAACTAGACCTGCATGATTCTAGAAGGTATCATAATGTTATGTTTTGAATATTAATCTAATAATATGTGATATTTATGTATGAAAGGTTTGGGTCCTAATAGATTTTATCATAGAAATTATTATTAAACATTGGAACCTATGATTATTAAACTTTATTGAGAACCCTTAGGATAATCTAATTTTTAGAAGAACATCATAAGTAATTGAAAAAAAGGGGTGTAATATTCCTAGAAAAACAACCATTTCTGGATTCTAAAAGTGGGTGTAGTTTTGACATTGATTCATCTATATGTAATAACCCGAAAAGCGTTTTTTGAGTATATATTAGTCATCATTATACTATGCGGTGATTATTCCCTTACTAATGTTGTGGTTTAAAACTCATTGGGGATATTCTAGGATACATCACAATTTCTTTATGAGCCATTACAAAGGATTGGAATAGATGATGACCATGAACAAAAAAGGATAAACCTAAGGTGTCATAAATGGAAAAGAATGTGTTAAATTTAGGAATATTATAAATCATTTTTTAGGATTATATGGTTTAACACTATGATTAATATTGCTTACACTATGCTTTTTGTTTTTAGTTGGTGGCTGGAACCTGAAGAAAACAAGTCAATGTTGAGTGTGATATAAAATGAAATGATTTTTCTATTAACTAACCAAATTTTATTGGAGATAGAATGAAAAATATTATTATTGTACTTATGAAATTATCTTGAGATATTAATCATATTGGACTTATGAAAGCTAAAATTTGGGAATAATGTTTTATTGTTTCCTTCATGAGGTAACATCCTCTCTGTTTTAGTGCGTCTTCTGATCATCTAGTTGCGGGGCATTCGATTGGTGCAATTGAAAATATATTTTTTCTTCTCAATTTTTTGTAACATGAAAAGGTTATATTATATTTTTATCATTCATAAGTTGAATCATATCCATGGTTGACTCTTATTAAGAAAATAAGTCAATGTGAAGAAATTGACTCCGAGAAGTAGGATGATTTTAGGATATTATGTTTCAATAAATAATTTCTTTGATTTCATTAATTGAAAATAGGGAAGTAATTTCTTAAGATAAATTTTAAAGAAAATTCATCTATTTGTACCTATAGGAAGATATTATAATGATTTTTATTTATGCTTCTTTTATTATCGTTCATTACAAAATTAAGGTTGGTCAATTATTTAATGGCTTAAAACCATTTCTCTAAAGGGGGTAATTCATAAGGGACTTAATTATAAATAAATAAATCATTTAATATGATACCAAGGTGGATATAGAGATTGATGTTACTCATAAATCCCTTGATTTTTATAATAAAATGTCGATGGAATTCATTTGAAAGTATAAAAACTATACATGGAAGAAGATAAATTTTCTTTCATGCTCAAATAATAGAAGGAAATGTGGTGGAAATTTTCTTAAGGGGAATGTAAATTGTTTTATGTTTTGAAAGGAAGTTCAACTAGAAATTGAATTCTGATTTAAGGGGAAGAATAATTTAGATAATGATAGAGACAAAATTCCACAAAATGTATCACACACACTTTAGTATTTAAAATTCATGGATTATGGGAATTATTGTAAATAATTAGAAAATGCAAATGTTAATGATGATTATCAATGTTAATGGATTATTAAGAATAGAGATAAATGGAAATATCTTTCTACTACAATTGATGATGAGTGGTACGTTAATGATTATGTGAAAGTTACACTTACCATCAACACCTGAACTACTAATATATTATTTTATTTTGGATATACCTACTCATTTATATCTAAATAATTTTTTAAGGGTATCACAATACTACCTCAATTATTAGATGTTTAATTATCAATGAAATCCTTTAATGGTTGATGATCGCATCTCATTTCTATCATTCTTATCCAATTGAACTTTTTCGGAAATTGCTTCCTATAAAACTTTTTATTCGCCCTCTTGATGAAATTGATGTTATCTTATATATATTCTGGAATTCTCTATATAATTCCCACATAAATTTTCAATGAATGGAATTCACATTTTAAATTCCAAATCAACCTCCGATTATCTATTAGTGCGATGATAAATATAAACTTATAATGGAAATCAAATCCATTATATGGTTTATTATTCATATTCAAAAGGGGTGTTTATCTCTTATGCTGGGGGGAAACTCAACACCAAAGGTATATATATTTTTTAGAATTTTATTAACTTATTTCAACAAAAATTATCTAATTTTACACTAAATAATGAAGTTGAGTTTTCAATGGAACTCATACCATGTTCTACACCTATTTCATGGAATATCTATAGAATTGGATTGATTGAGTTTTAGGAATTGAAGAATAAACTCTAGAAGAATCATAACAATAGAAAAAATTTTCTAAGTGTGTCACCTTCAAGTGAACTTATTCTTTTTATTATGAATAAATATAGATCAATGTAAGTTAATAATGAGTATCAGGAACTGAACAAGATCAAAATCAAGAACAAGTATCCACTACCCTGCACTGATGACTTATTTGATCAACTATAAAGATCTCAATACATTTCCCACATTAACATTCATTGTGGATATCACCAATTGAGGTTCAAGAAGGAAGATATACTAAAGATATCATTATGTAAAAGGTATGTAAATGGATTTAATGAATGGAGACTATATATATTACCTAGATTTGTATATTGTATTATTTATAGATGGTATAGTTATAAATTAAAAACAAATAGGATCATGTTGATTACATGTGTATTGTATTGAAGACCATACAGAAGTATAATATGTCTCAAAAATTAACCTTGTGTAAATTTTGGATACAAAATATTTCATTTTTGGGTCATATAATCTCAATAGAGGGTATATCCATGCATCAATCGAATAAATAATTTATTGAAAATATGTCCAAAATAACTATGGGGACGGATTTTTGTAATTTTTATGTTTTGGATGGATATTATGGATTCTTTTTATAAAATTTCTCACAAATTTAAAATCCTATAACCATGTAAACTCATATAAGATCTAAGATCCTTTGAAAATTTAAATGGGGAAAAAATTTCATGGAACTAAATATAAGGTTAGTCATAACACCTATGCATACTCTACCTCATTGTTGAGAAGTTTTGGTGGTCCATAGTTATGGAAAAAATAAGTGACTTGGATGATTCCTCATGTATAATGATATTTTGGTAGCCTACACCTCATGAAATTTTAAGGTTCATTAGAAAAATTATCCACCTCATGATTGTGAGCCTAATGTGTTGATTTTTTAATTATAGATATAGAGAAAATATCTTTTGGTGAAAAAGTGTCATATATATACTAATAATAAAAGTATTCAGTAAATATTAACTAAAAAAGATATGGATTGATCAAAATAAGATGGTCAGAGTTTATTAAGGATTGTGACCACTCAGTACATTACTACCCTAAGGAAGCAAATACGGTGTTAGTTTCTTTGAGTTGGAATGATCAAGCAAGATTATCTATCATGAGGATAAAAAAATCCAATTGACTTGTATTGGAAAATGATAGATCTATAAATCTTAAATTTAGTGGTAAAATCATATCTTACTCAAATTTGTGTTCAACTATCTATCCAGTTAAAGATTAAATAGGTCAAAAAGATGATTTAGAATGTTAAATTAAGTTTTCAAATGATCCTTAGTTTAAACTTGATTGTGATGGAATGATAATGTTTATGAATTGTGTATGTTTTCCATTCATATAATATTTTATGATATATATATTTTATGAATCTTACAGTTCATCATTCTCTATTCACCCTAGAAGTACAAAGATATATAGATATCTGAATAAGTATTTCTAGTGGGAGAACCCGAAAAGATATATTGAAAATTATGTATCTCTATGATTGATATATCTGTAATTTAAGATTGAGATATAAAATTTTAAAGGGTGGTTACAATCATTAATCATACAATAATGTATATAGGAAAACATCACCATTTATGTTTCTCATCAGACTCTTCAAAAATATCAAATGGATATAATTTTATATGGTTTCTAGTCAATCTCCATAAAAATTTAAAATAGTTCATTAATATTACAGAATATTTTTCAATGTATTAGATTTCAATAATATAAATTAAGTGGTAAAGCTGTATGGAGTAGCACATTTTATTGCATCAAATCAAGATTTTAGGTTTATCTCAATGTTTTGGACAATTCTACAGAAATCTATTGATTCAAAGTTGAGTTTTAATACTTCTTGTCATCCTTATATAGATTTTTAATCTGATATAACCATTCAAACCCAAGAGGATATATTGAGGTCATTTTCTATGTAATTAGAATGTGTTTAGGATCAACGCCTTCCTCTGGTCAAGTTTTTGTACAGTAATATCTTTCACTTGATAATTCATATGTCTTCTTATAAAAGCCTATAAGGAAATAGATATAGAACTCCAACATGTTCAGATGATGTTGGAGAAATAAATCTATTGGGACTTTAGAAAGCTACGTGAATGATAAATAATTCCATACCTATTCATCAACACATTAAGTCATATCAGATTCAATAGAAATTTTAAATTAAAAAAGAGTAGTGAAATCTGAAATTGGAAGTTGGTGATAATATATTCCTATTAATTTCTCCCCAAAATATGGTTATGAAAATCAGAAGGAATGGAAATATTATCCTTAGGTATATTATCCCCTTTGATATTCTTGATTGAGAAGGGTACGTAGTTTATCACTTGGAACTTACAACAAACAACTATCAAGTCAAGATTTTGTTACATATATCTCTCCTAAGTAAGTAAATAAATTATCACATACATGTAAAAAAATCTGAGGTCATAAGACCATGTTCATTCCTTCAAATAAAATCCAATATAAATCATTCATTGTGGGGAGGAATTTATACAAAAATGGATGCTCACATGATTAATGTTATATAAGGGGATCATAAATTTGAAGAAGTTATGTGGGAGCCTGAGCATGTGATGAAACATTGATATCCTTTTTTTTGTATTGACATAATTTCTAAGGGAAAATTTATCTTAATGTGGTATAATGTAACACTCCAAGATTTTTTATGTGCATATTATAAAAAATAATAATTTATTTGATTACTTGTTATAAATGAAACATATAGTTTAAATGAAATGTATTATAGATTATTTTTATAACCTAGATATTAAATTTTTGTTTTGAATATGAGTAAAAACATTTTATAAAAAATTCATATAAAGTTTTTATATAAATCAAATAAATTTTTAGTAAAGTCTTTATATTCTTACAAAAAAATACACAATTCTGAAAAATGTTTTTTTTTTAATTTTTGATAAAAAATAATACAAATATTTTTATCCAATTTTAGTAATTTTATTTGGAATAATTAACTTAATTTTCCAAATTAATATTTCAAAATTATCTTAGACTATATTTTTTAGAATTTTCTGAAAATATTATTTTTCAATGAATAGAAAAAATTTATATTTTCATTAATAATTATTTTTATATTTAGAGAATTTAGGGAGATTAACATGGTTTAAAAATTATTATAAAATTAATATTATTTCATTTATACTATTAATAATCCAATTATGTTCATTTTAAATAATTTTATATGAATTTTTTAGTGACATATTTTATATTTAAGAAAACAAATCCTTGAAAACCGTCTTCCCTCATGTTTTGAGACTTTATTTTAAAATGAATTTCCAAAAATTTTACAAATTTAATTTTATAAAATTGATTACATATGTAAAATTATAGCTCCATAATTTTTTTGATGAGGAAAAATTCATTTTTTCCCATAATGAATAGAAAATCTTATAAAAATTTATCATTTTGGTTATGTTTAAAATGGGTTTATAGAGGGGGTAAAACTAAGTGATAAGAGTAAATTTACCAATGAAACTTATATTGACCATATTTTATTTTATTATTTTTTCCTAATCCTATCCCACCATTAAATATTTCTCCATTTGGAATCATTTTCCTTGAGAATAACCCTATTATATTCCAATATTTTAAAAAATTCCAATTGTTTCCTCTTCCCCACCTATAAATTGATGCCCCTAATTTCTATTATTTACACCATATTTGTCCTTATATATTGATTAATACCTACCTAAAAATCTTATAATCATCCATATAAATTATTTATAGGTTTTTTTATTCTTAAAATATGATTCAATGTGTCCTTAAGAAATGATGTAAGGGAAGAAAACCAAAGGGTGGGTAATCATCTTACCAAACCTATTTTAATTTATTTCTTCTTATACCTTACATGAACCAGTGTTATTCATAATAAATTGACCTTTTAAGAATATTATGATTATTTAAAAACAATTATCACCCCTCTTTTCTATCAAATGGGAAGTTAATGTATCACAAGTGTGTAATTATGGATTACCACCTCTACAGAGTGATATAACTCATTTTTCATCACCTTATTTCATGAATGGTCATTATTATGGTTTTAGATTTTATATATTATATTTTTGAAATAATTTTTCTTTTTTAATTAAAATATCATATACTCAATTTTACCAACCAATCCATTAGAAAATGATAATGTCACACATGTATACATGTAGACTACCACCTCCCTGAAGCGATGTGAATTGCTATTCATTTATGGGTCACATGGATAGTAATAGGGATATATTTAATGAATATATATGATATATAGGAAATGATAATTATTCTATAAATTTAAATTATTATTTAAATTTTTTTCGTCCATCCGTCAAAAAGTGCAAATAGTGTTCATGCGTGCAAATAGCTCATCATCTTCATTAGCATTGTAATTCATTTTATTATTTCTATATTTAATGTATTACTCTAAATATATATATATATATAATTAAAATATATGATATTTATATCATGAATAACATTATAGAGATGATGTAACCAAGATCAAAGTAAAATGATGGGAGCTATCGAACCAAAATTATTATGAAAAATGAAACATTAACACCTAGAAACATTAACTTTAATACTGAATTGTTAGTAAATTGATGTTGAAATGTTATAAGGGGATCGTATATGATATTATAAGTTTTTGAATTATTAATTTATGTAAATATAATAAATTATAATTCATCATATTTTATTTTGTAGGACTTTTAAATCAATTAGAACTTGAGATAAGTGATTTATGTTATAATCTCATTGTATATTAGTATTGTTTATTACTAGGTTTTTATAACTAATTTCCATGATCTATCTCCCAATAATATCATAAAATTTATTCTAATCTAGTTATTTCTTTATAATATATTTTTTCATTACATTTTCCTCAAATTAAGTATTAAAGAGACCAAAAATAACATTTTTAAATAAAACCAAATTTATTTACCTCTTCTATCTAAATTCCTTCTTCCATGTCCATGTATTTTTAAAATATTTTAAAGGATTTTTTTAATTTTCCTTTAGTATTTTTTAAATTCATTTATCCTTGTGATTTATTGTTTATAAAATGTTTCAAAAGGAATATTTTGGTTTCTATATTAATGAGGTCATTTTATTTTTTTACCAAAAATGTGAATGAATGCTTAGTTTTAATTTTTTTAACATGAATGGAATTTCTCATAATATTTAATTCTAAATTATTTGTTGATTACATTAATTTTATATTAGGATATTTTTTAAAAAAAATTAAATAATATTTTTTATAAATTTTGTTATTTTTAAAAAAAAATTCTAAAATGAAAAGGATATTTCCCTCAAAATATATTCCAATTTTTATTTAAAATGGATTTTAATTTATGGTAATTTAATTTTATTTTAATAAACATTTATTGGGGGTATGGTCCATGGATAACATTATTATTATTATTATTAATGGATTATTATTATGATAACGTTATTTTTATGAAAAAGTTTTATTTTCTAAGGGTTATGATGTGGTGAATTGTTGAAATGTTTATGAAACACACTTATTTTCCACATGTTATGATATATGGTGACTTCTTTATAATATTTTGTCACACATATAAATGGAATGAATTTTTTTGAGGGATGGTACTATGATTATATATCCCTCCAATTAAATTTTTTAAGATTGATATCTCATAGATAACAAGAAACCTAATAGGGACTGATCCAATTTCTATAAGGAACTTTATCTACTATGATAATCATAGATATAAACATTTATTTGTAATTTGAATGGATGGTAAGTGACCCAATCAACTATTAAAGTATTGGTAGTGATCGTTGACTAAGGAAATGTTTTTCCTTGGAATTATGTATGTAAAAAACTTATATCTTATTCCATTGTCATTTTATCACGGGTCATTTTCTTTGAATCCTTTATGATTCATGTCTTGCGATCTTTGATGTCTTATTCCATGACTCAAAATAATGATCTATAACATGTAGGGCATGGTTTTCCTATTTTATGATCATGTCATATTCCCTTATACTCATGTTATACTAAATTGAACATTGATATCTCCCTTGTTTACCCATACAAAGGTGCAGAGCTCATCCTTTCTTATGTTTCCTTTCCTCGATTAATAAATAATGGTTTTAAGTTAGATATGCCTTAAAAGGACTCTATTTATGAAGACATTAGTGTGAATTTATTTATATCTCTTTAAAAGAAGTAATTTATATATCCTTGTTTCTGAAGACATCATTCCTATATGATTATTTCATTGATCATAATGTTATGTATTTGATATTCGTTTACTAAGATGTGGTATTTATGTGAGAAACGTATGGGTCATTATAGGAACTCATTATCAATATTATTCTATTTATTAACATCCAACATGTGTTGAAATTTATACTCTTGATTAATTTATTTTCTATTCCATGAAAGCATATTTATTGTTACTATATTACCGTACAATAATCTAAATACTAAAATAATTTAAACATGTCATAAATCATTGTTTCACTTTATTCATTTTATAATAATACAAAAAAATCACATTTTTAAACTTTTCAAACTAAACTCTACTTATTATCTTATAAAATGAAATTAATATGATTTTTACAAATATTTTCATACTAGATACTCATGGATAATAAAATTTCTTATCATTATATATTCAAAAGTGTTGTTTATAGTCATATAGAAACATGTCATTAAAGAGAGTGAGGATAATACAAATGTATTTAACCCCATAAAATGGATTATTTCTTATTAAATAACATCCTTACTACTCATAAATGTTAAAAAAATTAAAACCATTATATAATAAAATCATTTCTTATTTTTTAAATTGAAAAATAATAATTTTGTTTATCATCAGAATTTTTGTCATTTATTCAAACTGATATATGTCACCAAATATATTTTTTATTAAATCATGTAATCTATAACTCATATTAATATTTCATTTAAAAATTCCTTGAATTTTAAGCTAGTTTAGTTAAATTTTTATATATTTGATCAATTCTATTAAAAACAAAACATTCTCCAAACTCATATTTAGTAAAAAAAAATCCATGAAATTAATGTAATAAAGGAAAAATGATTATAAATGGGTCTTTTATATCACGGGTTGTAGACTTAATGATCTCCATTCACCTATAATTATAATATTTTTATAGAAAATTAATATACCTCAATTTTTATAAATAATATCAATTTATGATCCTAAAATTTATTTGAAATGTCTAAAAATAGTTAGAGAGATTAGAAAATTGGAATAATTATTAACCTAAATCTAGAAAGTTTATATTATAATTATATAATTAATTATTCTTATTTTTATATTACATCTCAAAATAAAGTAATATATTTACAAATAAATCCTATTAAAAATCATCACTATGTAGAGATAAGGGTAAATATACAAAATTGGTTTCAAGTGGTACTATATGAAAATCTAGTAAAATTCAACTAGTTGATAATTTATCATTTATGAGGTTATTAAAATCAAATAATGATTAATAGGACCAAATAATTAAAAAAAATAAAATCTAAAATATATAAAAAACATTTAGAATTATTTAATAATATCATATATCGAGATAACCTAAAATAAAAAAAAACATTTTTCACTTTAAATGGATGAAATAGATAATGTACATAGGTTCAAATCAAAACTAAATATTCCACCAGAAAAAATTTACACAATACGTTCTCAGACATATTTGAAAAATATTTGAAAAATAAAATATAGGTGAAATAAATATGAAATAAAAGAAATATCATTTTATAGTACATTTTAAAAAAATATTAATAAAAAAATTGATGGAAAAAACAGTTGTTATATATGATATAGTAATATTCATGAAAATATAAGCATAAACCTATATCTAAGAATAAGTTTTTCACAATGGAGTGGATGAAAGATTGTATACTAATAATAGTTTGTTAAGGTAAACCAAATATTTTAATAAAAAACTAATAAACGATTCTAATTCCTCTATACATTTTGAAAATTCATATAATAAGAGATATACACATACCCAAAAAGATATTTTTCATTGATAATTTTTAGAAAATTATATTGTTAACATGAGGGAACAAAAAAATTCATGATAGCTCTATCTAATACATTTTTTCACTTTTAAATTTATAATTTATGTTTAAAGGGGAACTAAGTATAACCTTAAAGAAACATTAACCAAAACCATGGCAAGAACCAGCATGAAAATACCATAGACCACCAAAAAGAATACATTAAAATTATGTTGGGCTAGCCTAAATCAAACCTAATCTAATCCCACTATCAGAAATAGATATGTATCCAAGTTAGAGAGAAAATAAGACCATAAGAACCACACCATACCAGATCACACTTATACCTATTGTAATTAATCATGTCATCATGATAGTGCAGACCCCTATTGAACTCCTAGACCACTAAAAATACCCTAGTAAACCATCATTATCTAAAGGTTGTCATCAATATGCAACTTGGAAAACTTGAAAATAGAAATAAGTTGATGGAGAATCACCATTGAAACCTCTAGTGTACATAAATTTAATTTAATATTTCTCAATTACTAAATATAAGTAGATCAGAAAGCCTGAATAATAAGACATAGAGACACACACTAGAAAAAATATGATAAATAACATCCTCTATCAAAAGGTCTAGAAGCCAGAAAGGAACTAATAAGAAATAACAATGATCGTAACCTAAATTGTAACATCCCCTCCCTAGGATCCACTAAACT
The DNA here is from genome assembly GCA_963277665.1 of Viscum album. Lineage (NCBI taxonomy): Eukaryota > Viridiplantae > Streptophyta > Magnoliopsida > Santalales > Viscaceae > Viscum > Viscum album. The sequence goes on from OY728128.1 coordinate 478,831,599, forward strand.
GGTGCCCCGTGATGGGTCACAACATGACCTCAAGGGTGCATCACGGTATGCCAGAGGTTGCTGACTAGATGCAAGGGTTTAATAGGATATGTTGGGAGAGTATACCCTCTTTACCAAAGTATTCCATAGTAGAAAACAATTTATATTGCAGAAAAAATATGAAACAATCAATAACATGAATAAATAACCCACTCCCAAACTTGGTACAAACAATATTCAATAGTAAACATGTCATTCCATACTATAGTTCCAAGTAAAAAACCCAAAATAAACACAAATAGTGTAATCCCCAAAATGGTCCTAGCTCTTTTTCCCGAACCCCATTCATGCACGTAATTAACCACAACTCATTCCCCAATCAAGGGGCCCCTTCCCTTTTATTTACTTGTAACCATGAAATCTACTCAGGTACCCAATGACGGCCCGAGTAGTGTGTGAGTATAACTCAGTAGGCTGCCACCAACGGATTTTACAAAATATATAGTAAAAGTAAACAGTTCATGCAAGAGATAAAAATGGAAAGTAAAGGAAAAGAGTTCAATAAGTCATTCTAGACTATGTTCTTTTAAATTATGCTACTATTTAATCAAGGTTCACTACTTAGGCATCCTGTTATTTAATCAACCTTTTCTAACAATTTAATGTACGAGGCATGTTCAATACTCTCAATAATATGGGAACAAAATCATGTCTTATCTCACTAGGAATTACATGATAATAACTTTTTAATCATCATCTAAAAGCCTTAGTCTGGGTGGAATGCAACCGTTATGGGAATAGAACTTCATTCCCTTCCATAACTCAGGCATTTGGGGGTGGAGTTTGAACCATGTACCAACATGGCTCATGGGGTTAGAAACTAAAGTCTATACCCCACTCTACCAATCCATGTGCGCATGATTATTTATCATAATCCTCACCTCAGGTATTAGATCCTCCCATACACCTACTAGAAACACAACACATCCATGAACATAAGCAACACTATCCGCACCTAAAGTCCAACTAGAAGATGACTCCCCACCTTTAATACATTCTTTCATTGCAAAATAATTTGGATCCACCAACAGAATCTATTTAACTCGGCTCAAAAGTGTGGATTAAACTAGTATAGATTCATGGTTCAACTGTCTATTCCCATCTTGTACCTCTAAATGCATCACAGCAATCACGACCATCAAAATCCCCTCTGAACTAGATACCTTAACCATTTAATTCTGAGTATTCTTGCTTAGATCATCAGTAACACTATCCCCCTTACCTGGGGTATAAACCAACACAAAATCAAAGGATTATAGGTACTCAACCCACCTTCGCTGTTGAATATTCAAATCCCACTAACAGAAGATGTATTTGAGACTTTTATGGTCCATAAACACTATTAAAGGTTCTCTAAACATTTAATGCCTCAAAAACATCAAGGCATGACCCAGAATGGCTAGATCAAAGTCATGAGTATGGTAATTTCCTTCATTTGGTTTCAACTGTGTCAACACATAAGCTATAACCTGATCATCATGCATTAACACTACCCTAAGTCCAACATCATATGCATCGCCGAACAAGGTGTACATCTTACCTTCTTCTGGTAAGATCAAAATTGGTGCGGTAGTCAACCACTTCTTTAGCTCCTAAAAATAATTCTCACAAGAATCTAACTAATCAAACATAACCCCTTCTTAGTTAGGCATGTGAGAAGCTCTACCAAATGAGATAAATCTCTAATAAGACATCGGTAATAATCTGACAAACCCAAAAAAACCCCGATAATCAGATATGTTCTTGGGATAATCCCAAGATACCATATCCTGCACCTTTTTTGATCCACCAACACACCTGACTCGGAAATGATGTTTCTTAGGAAGTAGACCTCATTAATCCCAAATAGAAATTTTGATAGATTGGCATAAATCTTATTCTCTCTTTGTGTGCTCAAGACAATGTCATGATGTTTGGCATGATCATCAAGAGTTATGTAGTACACAAATATGTCATCAATAAAGAAAACTACACATTAATCCAGGTATGGGTGGAATATCTAATTCATCAAGGCCATGAACATAGATAGTTCATTGGTCAATCCAAATGGAATCACCAAAAATACATACAACCCACACCTACTTTGGAAGGTTTTTCAGGGTATGTTAGAAGGTATCACCCTCAACTGATGATATCCTGATCTCAAATCATTCTTAGAAAACACTGTGGAACTTATGAGCTGATCAAACAATTCATTGATTCTAGGAAGAGGGTATTAGTTCTTAACTATCATCTGGTTCAGTTTCCTATAATTGACACATATCCTCATTGATCCACCAACCTTCTTAAGAAACCACACAATATATCCCCATGGTGATGTACTAGGATGGATAAAACCCTTATGTTCCAAATCCATGAGTAGAACATCGAGTTCTCGAAGCTCTTCGGGTTAGATTCGGTATAGCGGAATGGAAACTTGCTCCGCCCCCAACAACAATTCGATCATAAACCCAACATCTCTCTTAGGTGGAAACCCAAAGAAGTCCACATGAAACACATCTAGAAACTGGTATGAAACAATATGGAAGACTATCTAGTCTTTCCCTCCAACATCCCACATAAGGCATGCTACATAGGCTATGATTTCTCCCAACTACTGGAGTAGCGGCCTTACATAGCCCACTCAAGCATCCTAATCACAACGAAGGAAATAAGTTCTTCTGTCAAGAGACATGAATGTAACATGATGATGGTAATTGTCAATATTGTATTGATATAACAGCAACCAATCAATCCCCTGGATTAGGTCAAAACTTGGCATCTCTAGGACAAACAAATCCCACATAAAATGATATCCACTAACCACCAAAGAAAAACCCTTACATTGCCTGATGTCCTCAACTCGTACCCCTAGCGGAGTATCATATGACATTACTCCACATACACTCTCTAAGGTTAATCCCAACACAACTACGAGCTAAGAAGAAATAAAATAAGGCATATAAAAAGTATCAAAAAATCACTATCGAGCATGTAAGCTACAATAATCTTACCTCAAACTATAGATGGCCCACCCTCACCACTTTTAGGTGTCGTCTAAACTACATGGAGATGACTTGCCTCTTAACCATGGTCTCCATCCTGAGTATCAGTCATTGTAATGTCATATTGATAAGGATTATCTCATCACAGAGTTTCACGTTTGTCGCCCCTACATGTACAACCCATGGAGATCCAAATTCCTGCTTGATACGGGGTAACCGACCCACTACCTAAACATGGTATTTCCCTCTAACCTCTATCATTCCATGAATGTTGTGGGTTTTTACAGAACCTTCGCACGAGGCCAAACCTTTCGAATGATCGTCACTCTACTAGTGCATAGGGACACTAGTCAAGAATGTGACTCAGCCTACCACACTGATAATATACTTCATGGTCACCTCCCTAAGAAGTGGACCCCCTCTTATTACTACTCTGTGCACTTCCATCCTATTGAAAATTTCCCAAATGGTGCATCCTACTCTAAAAATCTGCACCACATGTCCGGCCACCTGGCACCCCAAGTTCACTACTTGATGCTCCCTTCAGTTTAACCTCCAGGATAAGGGAATGGTCTACCACTTCTTCAAACCTTTTCAAATAGAATATATTCACCTGAGACCTGATCTTGTGTATCAGCCCATCCAAGAATAATTTCACCCCAACTACCTCATATCCTATCAATGTATGAATGAAGAATCGTAAATCTATGAAACAAATAGCATAGTTCATTACTAATATTGTTCCCTTGTTTAACTTCCTTAAATCTGGAGCCTTATCATGTCTCAAGGTTTCTGGGTAAAATTGTTCAAGAAAATTCTCCTGAAAATATTTCCACATCATTCCTTCAGCCTACTCCATCTGAACTATGATGTCCTACAAACACTATTCTTGAACTCTCATCATATTGGCTGATAACTTAACTCACATATAAAGGGGAATCTCTATCCACTGACGAATAGTTTGTATGGAACCTATCAAAAACTCTATTTCCCATGGCCCATCCACTTCGATAATGGTTGGACGGTGTTGTAGCTGAAATTCCATGGTCATCCCAAATATACTCGATGTACCCCAACCTAGGTCTCATTACATCATTTGAATAAAATGAAATAATTTCTAACAGAACACCTCTACCCTATCTTCTTGGAGCACCATGTTCTCTACCTCTACTACTGGGGGAGCATTCTCAAAAATTTCCTCATGTCGCCCAATAGGCACACCTCTTCGACGTGTCATTTATCAATAATGTCAAACATGATATTTAGAATGAAACCATAAGTATTTTTATGAAAAGTAAAAAGATATAGGTAGGATTATTCAGTTTTCATAACCAAACCAATCCTCACACACTACCAAAATGAGCTCACTCCCAATTCGAACAATACCCATGGACGTCTCTCCTATGTTCATGGATAACACGGGTATCTAATTCACATGGTTACAAGCCTTATCTTTTACACCAATTCAAAACAAGTTACATATCCCAATTTACTATTACAACAGCTTAATCCACTTTTACTTCATTATCAAGAACCATTTTATAATTCCTAATTGACATTATCACTTCTCTTTTTACCCATTCATATCAAATTATTAGGAAAATTTTAATTAATTTTAAGAAAAACAAATACATCCTAACCTTTATATCCTGCACACCCATCATGTGTTTTTTCCTTCCATGATTCTTGTCCATTACCTATATAGGTTCCTAGAATGATGTATGAATGCAAAACATCTACCCTTTTGTCCATGAGAGAAATACCACAAAACCATCCAATCACAGAACAAGTGTATCACCTGATGGTGTAATGTCATCAAAATAACAACACACAACAAGAACAAAAATCCCCTCCCTGGGTGACTTGGGTTTTCCCCCATACATGGTTTAGCTACTCCCAAGAATGAGCTCATTACCAAGGGATAACACATTCCTAACCTCCTGTCTACCATCCTCAAATAGTGGGAAATATAAAGGAACACCACTGATACCACTTTGTAACGACCCTAATATGGGATCCACTAAATTGGTTCCTTGAGCAAGGTCACCACATGACCTCAAGCGTGCCTCCCCATAAGCCATAGGTTGCTAACTAGAAGTGATGGTATAATAAGATAGGTGAGGATACTATACCATCTTTATCAGATTAATACATTGTAGAAAACAATTTAAACATCGGAAAAAATAGGAGATAATAAATAACATGCATAAATAACTCAATCCCAAAATGGGTAAAAACCATATCCAATAGTAAACTTTCCATACCATGCTCTAGTGAAAAGTTGGAAGACCAAAACGAAAGAAAAATAGTGGAATCCCCAAAATGGTCATGTCTCAAAGTAATGGACCTCTTCCATGCACATACCAAACCTAACTCACTTACCAATCTTGGTCCCCTTTCCCTTTTCTTGAACTATAACGATGAAATCTACTCATGTACCCAACAGCGGCCAGAGAAGGGTGTGACTGTAGCATAGTAGGTCCCCACCCATGGTGTCTACAAAACATTCATTAAAATTCGATAGTGCATACTAGTGATAAATAATGGAAAGTAAATCTAAAAAATTCAATAAACCATTATAGACTATGTTCCCTTAAATTATGCTATCGTTGAATCCAAGTTCACTACTTAGGTATCCCATGGTTTAATCTACCTTATTCATGTGCTCAATGGACTAGGCATGTTTAGTAATCTTAAGCATAATGGAACAAAATTAAGTCATATCTCACTAGGCATCACATTATAATAACCTCATAATCTTCAACTTTAAGCCTTAGTCTAGGTGGAATGCAACTGTTAGGGATATTGAACTTTATCACCTTCCCTAACTCATGCATTTAAGGGTGGAGTTAAAATCTTGGTTCAACTTGACCTTTGGGCATTAAACCACAAGTGTATACCCCACTCTACCAATCCATGTGCACTTGCTTGTTTATCATTCATGACAACTAACCAAAAATCATAACCAATACCATTAAGAATTTTCAATCGATAACATCAAGGGAATTTATATCATGACACAATCCATTAACACATTTAACATTCATTTTACATACCATTTAACCCAATTCCCTTTTCACTATACCTAACTCCATAAGTATGATCAGATGTAAAATTATTACCTAATCATGTTCACATAAGCCTCATTTACATGCCACCAAAACAATACCTTAGCCCTTAACCATATTATATATATCTAGCCCCAATTCCCTTCCATTACATAACCAATTAACACATTCTCTAGGGATCTACCTCATAATGGGTCAATTTCACCCCTCAAAATTCTGTTATCCCAATCGGGAGGGCCGACACACCGCAAGGGAGGCCCTAATTTGGCCAAGTCATCTACCATGAATCCCACAGGGATCATGAGGGGTTCAATTGCTTGATTTGACACCCAATATGTTAAAACTTTCAAAGGAAACCAATTTCATGAGAAGGGAAAATCAAGAACATAACCCTATATGCACAAATCTAAAATAAAACCAAGGGAATAAGATAAATATAATTATCTACCTTTGGAATGTCTTACTAGGTGTGAAATATTAGGCCCCCTCATTGTGCACTATAGTGAATATTTAGATGACACACATCCAACCTTTTTAGGGTGATTAACTGAAGGTTCATTTATTCCATAGTAGTATACACTTGATATTATCAAAAAATGGGTGTAATTTCATGTAAAACCATATACCCAAACCTCAATAAATTCCTAGGGTGCCATCCTTTATTTAGACTCATCATTATGATCTTCACTGAATATTTATTATCCTAATACATAAAAATAACCAAACAAATTCCCAAAAATAAATAAACCATGCTCTAATACAAAGGGAATCATTCCCAATAGTTACTCATGGGTCTAGTTCCGAAATTCCTTCTTGAAACACTTTATTTGATAAAGTGTGAGATAAAACTATCATTATTTACAACATTAGAATATATTGAACAATAAATCTGTTAAACAATCACAAAATCCCATTAATGGATGGTTTAGTGGCTTTAAGAATCAAATATATGTGAAACTCCTTTTTTGATATTTGTGATCATTCCTCCATATTTGAATAGAACTAGACTCACATCTAAACATCTCCAAGGTTATACTCGTCATAAAATCATATTGAATAGACACCTAAGAAAGGGGTAATGTTGAATGCATAGTAAGGGAAAACCATTAAGATTTCATCAAGATTTATATCAGAAGATTATGAGAAAACAAGGGTAGGGGATAAATATCTTACTGAAAAGAACATAAAACAATAATAGTTGTCCATAAACCAAGAGAGAAAGATATGCAATCTCAAAAGAAAAAACACATACCTTGGAAAGAGTGTGAGGATATATAAGATTTTGAAAAGGGTCTCTAAAGAATAATAATAAGCATAATGTTTTGAAAATCCATATAAATGAAGAAAAAAATAAAACTATAGCACCAACATAGGCATAAAAATCGGGAAATATTTGGTGAATCACGACCTAATTCACTTAGAATGATGGAGTGGGCGTCACTAACTGATTCATAAAATGGATTAGGCATCACCACCTGAATCCCAAAAAAAATAGTGTAGTATTAATAACTACCTGATTACAACAAACATATTTTAGATGAAATAACATTTTGTTTCCCATAAATAGAGTGGATAAGAATTCACTAATTGAATCCCAGAAACATAGTGGAGAAAGCATCACCTTCCAATTCCCAAAATCATAATAGATAAATAATAATTTCCTGATTCTAATAAATATAGTGTAGTGTGAATATCATATTAATTTCCATAAACATATCATAGCATACATAACATCTTTATTCTTATAAGCATAGTTGAGTATGAATTACTTCATGAGTCCCATAATAGAGAAAGTTTCAATAGCATGTTCCCCTAATCAAATCATGAGATGTAAATCCTTATCTGATACATTGGATAGGGATATAGAACCCCCATCCTCTGTATAATAATCATCCATATATATATATATATATATTCCATGAAAACCTTCACATAACAAGAATCACTTAATTAACCCATGGAAATGTCATAGGTTTCATAAAAACCATTCCTACAGAATTCTATTATACATATTGAGAAAGAAGATGGATTGTGACATTAAAATATTCCCCGTGTAACATATAGATCATTAATAAGGAAAATAAAATTTTAATATCACCAGATAAATCAATTGAAAAATTAGTGGGAATTCTCCTATTTTGAATGGATTTAAAACTACATAAAAAGGTTTTTCAAAAAATTGAAACACCAAGATTGATAAAACATTTAAAAAACAGAGTTTAATGAAAAAATAATTACTTCGAAAAAAATATTATAAGAGAAATAATATCTCAAAAACTCTCTTTTAGAAGATATAAAAACACTTGAAATGTAATTTTTGATAACTCTACCTCTCAAAATCCATTTAAAAAACAATAATTACATTTCAAAAAAAACTTTTACTTTTTGAAAATATAAGAATATTTAATTTTATTATCAAAATAATTATGTATTATAATCATTTGGAAACACATTTTAAAACTTTTAATATAATATATATAAATAAGAATGCTTATATGGTGAGAGAAACTGTAAAAGTGTTTTTGCAAATTGTTTTTCTATAATCATAAAATAAAATGTTAAGGGACTTATTTGAAATTAATTTTCCCAATAGGAGAAGAAAATTTACCATGAAATAAAATTGTACAATAGAAGCAAAAAATCATGAAATATATAAGTTCAAGAATAATAATTATAACCAAATAAATTGAGTTTTGTTAAAAAAGGGCCCTTACAACCAGGGTATCCTTTAAATCAAAATACATTTAAATAAAGAATATTATGTATATCTTAAAACTAAATTATTTTTATTAATATAAAAAAAATTATTCATTCTGAAATAATCACACCATATCAAATTTATCATTGTGAATAATATAGAATATATATCAATGAATTAAATTTCAGAAAAACAACTCCATTCCTTTTTTTTCAATGCTTAGTTGGATTTTCCCAAACCTCATATACAAAAAATATGACTATCTTAATATTATACTTAAAAACCATATTTAAATAAATAAAATTTTATATTTAATTTATGATGCATTATAATAAATATATTAATTACTTTAATCTCATTTTTACCCTCAGGTGTTCGTAAATTTAATCATTTTATCAATGATTTTTTATGTTAATTTTGAAACCCATTATTTGATAAAAAGTTTATCATTCATAGATTATATAGGTTACTATAATAGAAAACTTATATTGAATTATAAATCTCTTATCTCAATTATTAATTATTTTATTTATTTTGGGTAAAAATTATATTAGTGTCACCTTTTTTCTGTAATTTTAGCATTCAAATATAATATTTTAATAATTAGATAAATACAAAAAATGAAAAATTAATAATCATAAAAAAATAAATATTTTATTATTAATTTATTAATTTATTATTATTTATTATAAATATTTATCTTTATAGAGTTTTGTAGTGCATTTCATGTAGGTGGTTTAACATAAACTATAAGAACACACTATAACTCGATGAGTGTGTATGATTACAGATGTATAAAATATCACTAGAAAAAATAATAAGGAAGCGAATTAAATTTTTTAATTTTTGAAAAATGTTTTAATTGGTTAAGATAAATAATTAAAATCAAAATTAAAGTAGAAAAACTTTACTTCGGGAAGTGGTAGCCTTTAAAAAGCACAATTAATGTATTAATTTTCTAACGAATGAGAGGGAATGAAGGTGTATTATAATTAATATCTCCATAATGATAAATAAATTATATATTTAAAATTTATTCCTCAACTTCATCCTTTTAACTTTTGAATTTAGGTTGTGGAAAAAAATGTAAGACGTCGCATATGGGAGGTAGTATCCCTTACAAACGTGCTATCGTCATTCTTTTATTTTTCTAAGTTGAATAGGGGGATAAAATAATGAGTATAACATTAATACAAAAAAAAATAAGTATATTAATGATACTTATGTAGTTATATTAAAATTATTTGGAAATTTATCTAAGTGAAATATTATGAATCAATAATAAGGATTCAGTAATACACACTTTGGGGCCTTGAATTCTCCCGTAAAGGTCTCCTTTTAAATGAAGTGTTTAGGCTAAATTATAGTGACCTGAGGATTTAGTTAGTGAATGGAATTATTTTATAGTAGAAAATTTTATTTTTTGAATAAATATTTTTGGAGTATGTATAGCTTTAATATTTTTGAATTGATCTCTTTTATAAAAGAAGAAATGGGATCTTTTAGGAACTCCCATTATTTTTCAATAATGGAATTACATTATTCACAAGTCAATAGATCCAAAAGTTTAGAATAATTTATTTTAGGGTAATTTAATATTTATAAATCCTACAAAACTTCTTTTAGTACATGTTTTAAACATGTTTAGATAATTTTACTACTTGATTGCTATATGTTTCTATTTTGGATTTACCATGGTAACTTGCTTTTACCCTACTTGTTTATATTTTACTAAAAATATAAGGAAAATCTTATAAAAAATTTGATGTTATAAAACAAAACATATTCTTCATATATTAAAGTACCATTTTTCAAGATAAAATTATCTTCTAAATTAATATTTTTAATATATAGGAAAAATATTTGAGAAAAATGTTGTAATACCATTAGGTGTTCACAGTCTCATTTAGTGTATATTACCAATTAAATGAGTATATACATATTTTTATTTAGTGTTAAACATCTTATTAAAGTAATTTTTTGATAATATATTAATTTATTTGACGATGTAAAATTTACACAATGTTAGTAAATAAATTCTTTAAAAATAAAACTTTTACCATTATCATGGTAATTAATTATAATCCTAGTAATTATATTTTTATGAATAAAAATTAAATTTTAATAATTACATAATATGAATATTTTTATCTAAAATATTAAATAACATTTTTTAGATTTGATATTATTCATTTTTTGAAAAATATTTTTTAATATAACCGACTAAAAACAGTTTTTAAAATAAAATGATCCTTAACATTCCAAAAAAATTAACATTTGTTTCAAACATAAAATAAAGTATTTTTAAATGGTTTATTTTACATTATAAGAATAAATTGTTATACAAAAAATGATTCAAAAAATTTTATGTTGTTGTTGTATTATGATAATGTCCTAAAAGTGATGGTTTTAGCAAAATCATTATTTTCATTATTCACCTAAAAATAAATTATTTTTTTGAAATATAAAAAAACAAAATATGATAATATTTAGATTATAAATATAAAAACTAAGATAATTCAACGAAATTTGAGTTAATAAATTAAAAAAATTATCTTTTAAATGGATATATAATATAAAAATAAAAGTGATTTTATTTTTAAAAATCCATCTTAATATTTTAAGTGTTCTAAACCCTATTTTGTTTGAATTTACAATCTTTATTTTACAAGATGTTTTATTATTCTTATATTTTCAAAATAATATTCATCTAGTATTTTTTAACATATTTATTTCGATGTTGCGAGTGGAAAAAATGATTGAACATGTTGGATTTATTAAAAGGAAATATATATATATATATATAAAAATATCAAGGAGTTAAATGGTAAAAAAGAAATTATCATCAAAATAAATATTAAAATATATTAATTGCCACCAAATAAATATAAAATTATATTTAAATTTCATTGGTGATTATAATTATTGAATTAAAGAAAATTCAAGATACTAGAATATTAGTAATGCAATTTTTTTATTTTAAAGTTAATTTTTGAAATTGAATTATAATGTGGGAAGAAAGAGAAAAAATGATCTTTGTAAGAAAAATAACATATTAATAAAAAGGATAATATGAATAATCCCCAAAATAACTAAAATATTTCATGAGAAAAAAATTCCTTTTATCGTAGAAGAAATGTAAATAGTTATATTGGTGAATCATTGATTATAAAACAAAGTTATAAAAAACCCTTAAATTAATAAAGATACATGCTACATGATCTATAGATATGTAAAAGTAATATTTAAAATAAAAACCTAAAAAAATCATCTAGAGTGACTCAAAAAAATTAGAAGTTAGTTTTTTAAAATAATGGGTTAACATAAGAAGGTATTACATTTTCTTGGGTTTCAATTTGATGGATACTAGTGAAATATGGTGAATTTTTATAGAGAATAAAAAAGTAACTTGAATGTTAAACAATCATAAGTAATAAAAGAATAAAAACAAAATACCTTACGAGATTTCGATAAGATCTATTTAATAAAAATTTATTTTACTCCAATTGATCATAAAATAAATCATATGCTTAAATGATTAAATAATTATAATTAAGTTAGTTTAATGTTCTAAAATTTTTTCAAATAATATCAATGAAGTAAATCCACTTGAAGAATAAATTTTATATACTTAATAATAAAGAAAAACCAGATTCTATTCTAATTCTGTATAATGATATAAATTTTAATTTTAGTAAAAAATAAATATACTCTCTCATGGAATCAAATTTAATATCCTATAAAAAAGTAAATGAAAACATTGTATTTTATTATTACCTATGTAAAAATGGACACTATTAAATTCAAGAGTATTTCTAATAAGAAACCCTCTATTAATAATTTTTAGGTTAAAGTAGTTTCAGTATGGGTTACAACCTAAAAATTATTCCTAGGAAGACTGAGTGTGGAGTACAACACACACAAAAAACATGTTTTGGATGGTGTGGATAGTCATTAGAATGATAAATATTCATTTAGAGGTTTGGTTTTATGGTTGTGTTTTAGTAAATCAATATTTTGTGGCTTGGTCTATAATATGGAGGTACCTAAGTGAGTTATATCCCTATTGATTGAAAATAACACATATTTTATAAATAGTATCAAAGAAAGTACTTAGATGAAAGTGTAATGGAACTACATGGGTTTATAGTGACGCGTCCATAATGAGAATGCTCTATTTTTATATAGGACATTTTAATTCTCTCAAAAAAAAGGAAGATTTAAAGGACTAAATAAAAATTGCTAAGTAAAAAATAAGAAACATGTATTTCAAGATAATTTCTTATTATAGTTCACGTGAGAGAATATAAATAACACAAAAAAGGAAAAATAATGGCATGAGGGAATAGCCACAAGATATATAGTTGTTCAAGATTTGAGCAATATGTTTTAATAAACTAGTTAATGTGACAAGTATTGTCAACACAGGATGGTTTGTTAATAAATGGTATCATAATACCCTGTTGTTATAAGGGTGAAACTTAGTATTATAGATACTATGATTTTCTAACCAGAAGAGATAGTCCATGTGTAGGTGATTTATCACAGTCTTTTATGATGAGACTTTTGTTACCATGGGTCTTTGAGATCGAGTTTGGATTCAGAATTCTAGTTTTGATTATTTTGTTTATGATTTGATCTCTATTGTGTTAACTCATATTCTTTAAGGGTTTCATTTAGTTTTGGGTTGATGGTGGAATGGAAGAAAAGTTTCATAAATAGCTCACATGGAATGGAAAATGATGAGGTCACATATTCCATGAAATATTTCAAAATCTACCACTCAATTGTCATATAGCCACAAAAACCACTCTTCCAAGTCATGTATAGATTTTAATCCCACTTTATTCTTTATTTAGACCTATTTTGAATTCCAATATCCCCAAAATACACTTCCACTTATTAGGGAAGGGTCAAAAAGGCTCTCATGACAAGTTAATGTTATTTATACTTAATTCGAAAAATATTATAATGTTGAAAAGTACTTTTATTAAATGGTTCTCTTTTATAAACATTGTTTGGGGATTGTTTTTAAATATTTTCACTCTTTTGGGTTTTATAATTAAAATCTGGGAATATTTTGAAATAAAGGTGGAATTTATAAACACCTAGTGGGTTATTTTATTTTAAATAAATTAATTTGTTTTAAATCTAATGAAAATAAATTTGGATCTCTGTGGTGGAGGAGTTGGGATTTTAAATTGTATAATGAAATTTTTAGCTTCTTAAAGATAGATAATTATTTTAAAGTGTGTTATTTTGTGAAATGAGATTAACTATTTTGGTAATGTTTTTTTTCATATAGAATTGGTGTTTTTTAATAAATTTTCATAAAATGGGATTTTGTTTTAGATATGTAAGGAAGTGATTAAATAGAAATATTCCTTGTGATATTTAAAATGTGTCTTTTATAAGGTTATCAATGAAATTTCAAAACTATATCCCTATAGATAATCCTTAGGTTGATTCCAGAAAAGTTTTTGGAAAGAATCTTATGGTTTTTTACTCTTACCATACACTGAAAATAGTGGTAGAGATGGAACCTTCCATTCTCTTAGATTTCATGATCCAATAGTTATCTGTTATCTCTAGTTCTCAAATATTTCGTTATTTGTTGACAAATTTTGTGAAGATAATTTCATTGTAGATATATTTATATAGGTCTTGGATGAAATTTTTTTTGATTCAAATTAATATCTTATTAAGAAGTAATATAGAGGTATTATCAGGTATAGTCGAGAATTTGGTGATCGTCTATTTTGTGATCTGTGTTTGATGAGTTTAGATTGGGTTGATTATTTTATATATATTTTTTATTAGTTAATTATTTATATGTTATGTCAATTTCTTTTTGAATGAGTTTACAATTTTGTTTGTCATGATGGATTCTTTTTTAATATTCCTCTTAATATTTGTATGTGATTTTAGCCATGTGATTAGATATGTATTTGGATGATTTTCCCATGGGTAGCCTTATGTTTTTTCATGGGTGACATTGATGAGTAAATTTATTACTGACTATTTATATGAGAATTGTATTATTTATGGTCTTACCAATAGTGTTATAATTTTGGGATTTCAATCTGGTTCAACATGGTTGTGTGTTCAATAAGAAATGTTACAATCTATTTACCTTTTATATTTTTAAACTGAGGTCAGATCTTAGGTTTTTATAATTTATTGATGATTTTATTCTCATATATTTTCAATCTTTTATGGATTGGTTGACCTTTATTAGGGTTTTTTTGTGATCTTGGTTTGTGTTTCATTTATTGATCGTGAACCACTTCTTATATTGCAGGTTTTGACTGATAGAGTATTATTATTTCCATGGATTTGTTTTCAGGGAAAGTTTTTTTAGGTAATATAATTTTTTTAAGGGTTTTTATTCCTTATCTCATAATTTTAGATGCATTATAAATCATGTGGATACTGTTTCATGTCTTAGAGAATGGTGAACCTTTTTTTCTTTAGTTATAGTTTGGGTTATGCTTGGAGAATTCTAATTATGATAAGGAATTGGATATATTATTTTTGGTAGGATATATTATTTATTCATTATCCTTTATAATTTATACCCTTTGATGTTTTCTTCTACCCTCCAACTTAATGTATTTAGGTGGAGTGGTAAGGGTTTTCTATTTCTTCTACACCAGACCATGACTTTCTAGAGTGAGAAAGTGTCATGGAGGGGAGAATATTTACACCCCCACCTCACTATGATATCTAATATTATATATTTTTTGGATAATTTTTTTTTTGAGTTTTTTTTTTGAATTTTAAATATATTTATTTAAAAAAAATCATGTTTAATATCTTTATACAGTGATTACTTTCAGGATATGGGGTTGTTTCACCAAAATAATTGTTTTGGGAAACCTATATATATATATACTAAATGCTTTCATTCCATGATAGTTGGGTTGTGTTATTATGGGTGGTTTTTTCTTTTTTAATTATAAGAGAGAAAGGAGTCTCACCATAGTAGAGTAATTCACATCCTAACCATACACAGTAAGTATGTTTGTTTCCTATGATGGTTCTCTAAAAATCGTTTTGCACTGTGATTCCTTTCTCAAATATGTGAAGTAATACCATTATGGTAGTTTTATGCCATGAATTAATCATGGTAAGTGAGTCCATTTTATTTTCTACTATATGGGGATGTGTGTCATACCATTATAGGGGAGGTTCGTTATGCAAAGTCTGTTCTCTTTTTATATTTAAACAATTATATATTTACCCCACTTTAAATTAAAAGGGTTTTTCATAAAATCTTATTCCCTCCTGTTTGGGAATTGAATTGGAGGGATTAATAGACTTTCTCCTCCCAACTCTTTTAGATATTTTCCTTTTATCCTTTGATTATAAGAATTCCATCTTGGTAATATTTTATTTTCCTTTTTTTCTCTTCTACTCTCCTCTATACACCCTTTCCCTTTGTATTTCATTCATTTTGCAAGTAAAAATAAATATTTCATGTATTTCATTTATACAACTTTTCATGAAATTCATGTTTTCTCTAAAATATTTAATTTTAATTTTCAAACCATATCAAACAATAATGATTGTTTTATAAATGTTTGAAATTATTTTATATACTTGTTATGGTGGGATATAAATGAGTTTCTTATGTTCATTTTGAATTAATATTCTTTTACTTGTTAAGTGTTTTTTAAAATGCCAAATAGGATCTATAAAAGGAATTTTTTAGGTTAATCATAGGTTAGTGGCCTTATTTTGATTTCAAAATGTAGTAAACCATATTGAAGTTTTTTTTGAGGAATTTAGTTTTAAATTCATTCCTAATGGAGGAAAGTGATGATTTCAATGAAATTATTCTTACTAGTTTTCAAAGGATGACATTATATCTTAAATTTCAAAATATTGTTTTAAGGAATAGGTTAAACATTTTAAGATTAGGTCACTTTATTGTTTTATAGTCTTTTTATAATTCCCTATATGTTATGACTCTTATTCATTTCCTATTTCTTAGACATTGATAATTTGTTGTTATTATTATGTGATTATTGAAGGATGAAAAATTATTATTTCATTTTAGGATATTGAATGTGAGATGAGGATTATGGTTTGTGGGTATTTATGTATGTCCCAATCATTTTTCTTTTATAACTAATCATAACTTCTTAACATATCATGGATCTTAAAATACATAAGTGACAGATTTAGTATAGATCAGTGTAACATCATTCATCTAATTATATTATGTAATTATATTGATATCAATTGGTTATACACTTGAAGCCGATATACTACAGTACTAAGTAAAACTATGGAATCTGATTAACTCGATTAATTAGTAAAACTATGGGAGCTTACATAATTTTTTATTCTCAAGGGTATGTATTGGACCATCCCATGTTTAAACATAGGGATAATTCTACGATACATATTCATTAACTGATACAATTACATAGTGGACTTCAAATGCAAACATTGTTGATATCCCCCAGTTTCCATTTAGGATTTCTATAACATATTCCTTTATCAATGTTTTTTTGATTTTTCCACCTTATAATTTGGTTCCAATTAGTTATTTCATTCTTTCCATAATGTAAGGATTACTTTTCAAATTATTTTGAAAAGTGGAATTTTGAATTGTTTTAAAAGAATTAAAATGGTATGGTTTTGAATATAAAAACACTAAAGTAAACAATTATAAATGTTTTGTGAAATTTCTATTTTATATGGTGCATTAAAGCCCTTTGAAAGTGGTTTTTTGAGTTAAAATAGTTCCTTTCTTAGTTTTCATGGGAAATTTACTCTATATGAAATATGGTGATGAATGGATCCCATTATTTAACTTTTCAGATTTTTTGGAAGTTAATTATATATGATGAAAAAAGGAGGTAATAAATGAAAATATGAAATGAATAGGGTGAAAGTGTACTTCATGGATCCTCTAAAAAGAAAAGGGATTAAAAGTGCCCTAGTAAGAGGGAAAAATTATTGAAAGCAGTGATGTGAAATAAATGGAAGAAAAAAATGCATCAAGTTCAAATGGTTCTCAATTAGAAGAAATTAATTAATATAGAGAAGACCATGAATATAAAATTAATAAAACCCTTGTAAATTCTCATAAATAATATTGTAAATCATCTTGTTTTTTTAAATAAATAGCCTATTAATATAAATTATGTGTTTTCCCTAAATCAATTGTTATAACTAATTCGAACCTAAGAATTTATAGTTATATTTTAAATTAGAATAGTTTGAGATAAATTAATTATAAATAATTATACATTAATTTGGATCAATATAATTAAATATAAAATATTTAATTGAGATAATTTATATTTTTATTGATTTTATTATGTTATAATTTTATAAAACTTATAACTATTTGAATTCATTAAATATTATATTGAAAATTAATTATTGTTACTAAATTGAATTTAGGTGTTATGTATATTCATATATGTTCATGGGTGCTTATGGATTATAAAAATTACGATTGATATTACCATCAATATGATAATTATTTTTTTTATGTAGTTTTATAAATATAAAAATTTTATTATTATTATCTATATAATGATTCATTGTGTAGTCCCCTTTTTAGATCATTATTATAGATTCATGTTTGGTGCACCTAGTTACATAATTTCATTATTAAAATCTAAGAAGGGATTTATTAAAACTGCATAGATTGGTTAATAAAAAGGTTATGGAATAGGTTTCTTTCTATTGATAATGTTTTTTAGATTATGGGTATTCAAATATCCTCAATTATCTATTTATATAATAATTTAAATAAAACATTTTAGAATATACCTTTTTAATGTGTGTATGGTTAAATAATACATAATTATATTTTTCAGATTTTAAATTTTTATATTCAAACCAATGGTGGTATTTTAAATTTTATGAATTACAGTTCCAATCATTATTTCAAAAAAAACCATTAAACCCATTTTTTCATTATATTTAGTCTTTTTTTTGCAATGGAAGGAATAGTAATTAGTATCAAGGTAAGAGATTCTCTTTCAAGGCATGAATATTTTTCTGAATAATTATTTGAAGTTAGTTTTGAATCATAAAGAATGATATGTGAATAATGAAATTCATTATTTAATAGTTACTTACATGAATATTATTTATGACATTTCTAAGAAACAAAAAAATTAAATTTTCTTAAATTGAATCCACTTATTCATTTATAAAATAATTTCAATACATATTGGGAATCATTGGGAGCACTAACACTTTCTAAATATAATGGGGTTTTCAATAAATATGGATAATTTTCTCAAGGTAGAATCTATCAATTTCTTAGAAAGTTAATTTCCATTTAAGATGATATTTAGGAAGTTATACATGTTATGAAATTTTCCATGATATTTAGATAGAATAATGTATAGATATAAAATGGTTCAATTTTAGGGGTTAATTTTATTTTTTACAGTTCGTATGTTGGTCCATGGAGTTTCCTAAATGGCAGGATATACTACATGCATTTTATTAATCAAATTTTGGTGTTTTTATCATACATACATAGAGAATAAAATCAAATAGTTCGTGATCTATCTAAAAAATTGTATGCAATCAAGAATTATTGTGAGATATTTTACATTTCTAAGGATTTAGTTAAATTTAATATTTTGTAGGTTAGTGATGATATATACTATAGAATTTACATACCCACTTGATGATTATAATCATTTTTAGTGTTTTTTTATTGGTATTGAGTTGGGTTTTCTGGGATATATCTCTTTGTAGTGCATGATGATGATGAAAATTACTATCATTAGAATTATTGTTATTATTATTAAAACATAAGATAGGGAAAATGGGAAGGGAAGTGGGGTGGGATCTCAAGCCACCCCTTTGATTCAGGTTTATAAATAAATGAGTCCTAAAAGTAGAAATCCAATTTTAGGTTGTTAAATAAAAAATTACGAATCATTGATCATTGGATACAAAAAAATGAAATAATCTACACACAAAACAAGTCTCATTATAGTATAACCACACCACCCTCCAAGAATGAACCACACACTAGATAATCCCAATAATATATAGTTTGATAGAAATATTTTATAATCATCCACAAATACTAGGTATTTTCTATATTTCCTTCCAATCATGCACTATCTAACACCACATAGCTACCATTTTTCCTTTCATTTCAAATCCAAAATGTTTTTTGGAACTCATTTTAAGAGTTTTTTAACTAGTATCCATATTTCAACTCATTTCCACCACCATGAGTATATCTCTACACTAAATGCTAAAGTTTTGAATCCTCACATCATGTCTCGGAATATTTACCCACGTAAACATTCATCAGTCGATGATTCACCCACACATCTTCTTAAATTACATGAATTCAAAAATTAGGAGATCATTGTATCTATTTTAAATGTTTGAATTAAACTTCCTATATAGTGATGAATCATCCCTCTATATACAACTGAATTCACTACATCATACATTACTTTTTTTCATCTATTCACTTAAAACCATATTTCACACTATCCATATCCTATGTCTAAGTGATCCCTAAGGTCCCATAACTAAAACCCATAAAAGTACCCTTTAATCCAAATAAACATTAATTACACTCTAATATGGGATTTAAATATCCAATTAGATTTAAAATTTCATTGGTTTATTGTTGTATTAAGGAATACACACATAAATTGTATGAATTTCCATAAATAATCCATATTCGATAGAAGGTATTACTCCTATAAAAAAGAGAATATTTACAAAAAATCTAGAATATAATAGGAGCTAAAAATATTTAGGATTGTGAGAACCAAAAAAATAGGGGGTTGAATCAGTGGTGAAATTATTATAGTTTCAAATTCTCAGAAATTAACCCCCACTACTTGTTATAATTTTTACCCTACACAAGTTTTATTAACAAACTCAAAAAATTGAAATGATAAGAAAGTAATATAACCCATGAAATATTTATATGGTTCTAGATTAGTGTGATAAACTAAATCCTTTCCATAGTTTCACTCATAAGTCAATGGAAATTCACTATCAATAAGAAGTGATTACAACTTGAGCCAGATCATGTTAGTCTTCTTATATCTCCTGATATGAATGATTTTTCTAACTCATTTTAGTTAAAAAATTGTTTATTTTTCTAATAAAAAAATGAAAACCTTTCGAAAAAATCCACTAAATGTACATCTTGAATCTTATTCCATTTATATTTATCCAAAAAGTGTATGCCTAGTGTTCCCTTCCTTAATCTAGTAAAACTCTTTCAAGTGCACCTATCTCAAACCCAATTTTATACTATGATATTTATCTGATAAAAAAACTCATGTGCCTCTAACTATATATAGTACCTCTATCTTGAATCATTTTTGGACTCCTCATATAGAAATATCTAACCATTTTCATGGATCAAACCCCATGTCCATTGTTTTAATAAGATACTCTGACTAGTAGATCTACCTCAACTAAAATGTAAAATTTTTTGGAAAATCACTCTGATATAAAATCTTTAGAATTTCACATTTCTTCCTCATGAACAATGTTAATACAGATAAACATGGAACCCCTTTTTTTCAAGTACACAAGATATAAAAATGATATCAATTTAGTTTCCTTTTCTCACACGTCTGAAATTATTTAGAAGCTTATTGATCCTTATGGATTATTGTAGAAAAATATTGAACCTTCATGAAAATCATAGTGATTCTATCCTTATTCAAACTTATAAAACATTAGTGAAAAGAAACTTCAACAAATATCCTTATCCCAACTAGATAACAGAATAGTGAAAACATAGTTTTGAATCATAAAGGTTAAGGTGCTTATAAATCTATATAGATCTTCTCAAAAACACTTTTAGCAAAAAAAAATTATTCGATGAATTTTTTAGGAATATTTTGTTTGGTTGTGATTTCCACTTCTCCACATATATATTCTTCAGACTTACACTTTTCAGTCATCCTTCATCTACACATAATTCATATGATTCTTAGGTTGCAAACATCATTCCGATTCAACATCTCTAAATCTTAAAACTAAAAAAAATTTCATTTCTTATTCCATTATCATCAGTTTAATGGTTTTTTCTCAATCCATTGTACTTTTTCGCATTTATTTTTGATTTCCTCAATCCAATGGTTCATCATATAATGAAATTAAACCATTTAATTCATAACTTATCACGAATAAAAACTTCATATATCATATATTATGTTGCACTGAAACTTTTTCAATAGATATTGATAAAAAAATATTTGTTTCGAAACTCCATATACTGTTGTTCTATTATCATAAGTCAATAACGATGGTTGATTATATTGTTACAATTTATAGAGACTTGTTTCATGAACTAATTTCTTTATCTAATAAAAATATCATCTTTTTTAACTCACCCTATTTTACTTCTTCTAAATTTAGGATTATTAATCTTGGTACAATAGTGTATAAACTCAAAAATATTATCTTCTTCTGCATTATTCATCAGGAACACCTAATTTGATTTTTCTGGTATCATTGTCTAATTTATTCTATTGATGAATTCATACCACTAAATCTTCATCAACATTAATCAATCCAGTCATGTTTTTCTGATGATATTTTTACAATAATGTTAATCTGGTTTCATATTCACACAAATCTCCCCATTAAGAACTTCTTTATCCAATCCCCACCCATCTGGTAAACTACATCAGGTTGTCTACATATGGAAGTCAATTTCCTGTAAAAATGTCCTACATTTCTCTCTTTATATAAAAATCCTAGATAATGATATTTTTCATAATTTTTGAAACATTTCAGAATTTCTTAGTATCATATGAATTTTTAATAAAGTTTTATAAAATGTTTAAGTAATATTTTTAACATCCTCCAAAAACTTTATAATAAAATATATTAACTTTAAAAAAACTCATTCTCACCAGTTTAACAAAAACATTCTTAACAAAATATATTTTCAATAAAAAAATATTATAAAAATGTCACAAAGTATCATCAATATTCCCCTTTGGATTTCTTAGAATCATTCCTAAACAACTGTTAAAAACTCAATATTTTTTGTTAACTCATTTTTTTGTGAACTCTTTTTTTTTAATTTTCTAATTTTATCAAATCAATTAATTTACCAAAGATAATTTCCTCACACCAAACATATAGATAATGTAATATCTACAATGAATTTAATACATTGGTAACAAGAAATTTTGTGTCCATGTTAAGATAATCTCCCACAAAATATTCTCTCAGAAATTTCCTGTTTTTTATTTTATGATTAACATAGATTTATATTCATTTAATAAATAGTTTAAATACATATTACAAAGTTGTACCAATTATCCCCTTTTGTAAAGACAATCCAAATCAATGTTGGTATTCTTTCTTAAGAACATTAAGAAGCCTTTGGTGGAATATAAACTTGAAGCTACTCCTTTAATTACACAAGTAATTATTTTGGAATATATTTATTGAAAATATCATCAATTTTATATATTATAGAAATTTACTTAGTAATAAAAACACCCCTAAAAACTTTTTATTTTATATAGTTATACTTATTATCAATGATATTTGGTTAATAATGATGTACAAGGTTCTTTGAATGATCAATGGAACTTTTATTATAATAAAGGATCCTAAATATTCAGATATGGCCACTATAATATATTCTATCTAAACCTTCATAAAAAACGAAGTCACATAAGTGATGGTAGCAGTAATATATTTTCCTTCTAACATGATCAATGTAATATTATTTTTTTATAGTCCTATCTCACACAACATTATATCATGAAAAAGATCCACCTTAAGTTGATTTTCTATTCATGAAAACTATATCCTAGTCGCATCAATGTATAGATGGAATTTCATATCACAACATCTTTTATACAAAAAACAATAAAAATGTTCCTTCAACATTTCTGAGAATTATTTTTGCTGCCAGTATATGTGATTCCTTTATATCACTCCGATATCTTTCAAAGATTTTATTCATTTCATCAATAAACTCTTTCAAAGATTTATCTCTATCCCCTTTGAAAAATTATTTCCTTAACATGGATAATCACAATTAGGGTACTTGAGGTCATATCCTTTGCATATAAGTTTCTATAAACTTTTTATTTAGGAAATTTCAACTTCTTTAATAACATATCAAGTATTGAGTACTAAGAACATGGAACAGGTTTTAACCCATACAATATATTCTTCGACTTTTACATAATGGTTCTATAAAAATTGGACCCCAATAACACCAAAGACAACGTGCCTTAACATGGTCGTCAGGTCCTGGCCCACCAGGTACCACTAGTTGAGATGGCCAGAGAGTTCAGGCCAAGCACGCTTAACATGACCATCAGGTCCTGCCTTAACATGGTCGTCAGGTCCTAGCCCGCCGTGTACTTCAGGCCAAGCATGCGTAACTATGAAGTTCTAATCAGGTAGGCTTCTGAAAAAGAAGGTGCACATTATGGACATGAGTCCTATCATTTATTCATTTAAACATTTATCATTTCGAGGTTTTACACCCCCCCCCCTAAAGCACAACATCCTCATTGTGGGCCCTACATATCAACCTAGGAAGTGTGCTGCACTTATGGTTGGGTAAAACCTCTGATAACACATGTAACAACTAGGCCCTAGTGACAGCACAGACAACCCGCTTTAACATGGCCATTAGGTCCTATACCACCAGGTACCACTAGTTTCCCAACAGACATGAAGTCACCACCATGGGGCCCACCCACATGCTTGAACGGTTCATCTCACTAATAATTATCCCCATAGTCCAAAACATTTCCTTTTTATGGTGCTTTTTCCTCACTCACACACTCCCAGGGAAACATCCCGGAAAGTCACTCATCCTTATCAATACTTCAGGCCTAGCATGCTTAATTTTGGAGTTATAATCAGGTAGAATATTTAAAATAATGTTTCAACCAGATGACATGAGTCATATTATTTATTCATTTAACCAATTATCATTATGGGGTGTTATAGGTTCAATATTCACCATATAAGAACCCATAAGGCATCTCAATGTAATATTCAAATTCAATATCAATATTTTCAAAATCATACTTGACATCCATCTAAAAACATTGTAAGAATGATGTGAAGAAACTATAAATAACATTCTTGTAGTTTTTAATTTCACAATGGGGTAAAATGTTTCCACAGAATCTAAACATTATAACTGTGAGTAACCTTAGAAAATAAGTTGAGATTTGTTTCTTAAAATTTCACCATGTTCATTCACCTTGTCTATAAACACCCATTTTTTCATATAATATTCTTTCTCGTTAATCATGGGACAAGTTCCCAGGTTTCATTTTAGTCAATATGATCTAACTCTTCATTCCTTAATTATTCCCACTCTTTATATTCAATTCCCTATGAAACTGATTCAGGATCAACCAATGACATAAGTAAAGTTTGATTTTCAAACCTCATATTCCTTTAGATATGAACAATATATTTTTAATTTCCAATGAAATTATCATATTCAATATATTTCTGTATGGTATGAAATTTTTGAGTTGTTATTCATGTCACACTTTCATCGCATTATTTATATGATTCACTTTATACATGTTTTTATCAACTTCAATGTTACTTTTCTTAATTATCATTGAAATTATTTAATCTATCTTCAATAACATATTAAACAACTTTGGTTAAGGATGATTTATTTTAAATAACTTTCACATCATCAGAATACACTAAATATTTTAAATGTTTATTTCAAAATTTAGTACTCTATCCATTTGATGAATGTCCATGAAAGTTCCTTCCATGGGGTTTTCATCAAAATTCTCAAGATTCTTATTTTTTATATTTATTGTGAAAGGACTCTCAAAATCCAATAAATATTTTGATAAAGTTTTTTTCTTATAAAAACTCATTGGAATTAATTTTGGACTCTAGATACAATTAATATCTTTTTTATAGATGAATATTATTACTAACATCTTATAACTAGAAAAACATAGAAAGTTTATATTCATCTAATACACTTCTTCCCACTTACACTAAAAGTTTTTCCCTTCCATCACTTTATTTTATTAAGGAGTGTATGAAAAAATATATTATTGTTTTATTATATTTTTTTAAATAATTTTTAAAGAATTTATTTTTTACTCCATTCTATTTTTAGTTCTAATCCTTAACATCTAAACACTCATACCACTTTCAAATTTCTTTTCAAAAAATATAAATATTTTATAGCCTTTGATTTATTCTTAATAAACATTATATTATTTAGTCCAGTGAAATCATTAATAAAATTAATACAGTATAAAATAATTTTTTTATTAATCTCTCAATGTTCCACAATTATCAGAGAATATGACTTAAATTGGCACGGTGGATTGAATTTTAACATTCTTATTCCTTCTACTAGCCACCTTTCCTTTCTAATATATTGTACAAAATTCATCTTTTTTCATCTTGAATGGTGGTATGTTTCTTATACAAACTAATTTTTATATTTTATTTATAATTTTCATGTATGATTCCCATGTATTTGATGTCATGCCTTATTTTCATCTTTATATCTCTTGTAGCATGTGTGACAAATTTCTCCAATATGGAAAGTAATTTTGTTGGTTCATTATTCATTAGTATTTTTTCATATTTCAATAAAAAAATGTCATAAGAATATTTCCAAAATAAAACATTATTACCATCATCAAAAATTTGGATTACACTTAATTAGTTTTGTTTGAGTCCATCAATATATAAATGTTCTTTTGATTTTAGTTTTTGAGATTTAATATCAGCAGTTCATCTTCATCAGATTTTTAAGGATCAATTTTTTTGAAGGTAAATTCTCCACCTTCATGTTCTTTATTGTTTTACAAGAACTATATATCACCTATCATTTGTAAAGAATGACCAGTGTTAAGAATCCATCGTTTTTTCTTCTTTATATATTTGAGAGATGTTTTCAAAAATTCACTTTCATCAACATTATTCTTTGTGGCCACATTTTCTTTTCTAGAATAAGAACATTCTCCTAAAATATTTTTCATATTTTTTTTAAAAAAAATTGATTTGAATCCACACATATTCCATAAAAATTCTCATAGTCAAACAAATTGTTTCTACATAGGAAACTTTCAATAAACATGTAATTTCTCCTTTCATTATTTAGGTGGCATGGGAAAGTTAATCTCTTTTCATCCACTATTTCTCACCCTTAATTAAATATTATTTCTTGGAAGAGACATTTTGTTACAAAAAAATTAATATTTCTTGTCATATATTTCATAAAAATGACAATATCTATAGAATATTTATCTTCTGTAAAAAAATGATATTACCCTATAAATATTTTTTTGATGTCTGAAATATTTTCACTATGAGAAAATACCTGGAATGGGAAATATTTCTTATGTGGTTTATTTTAAACTTTTGTCGGTGTGAAAAATTTCTCACACCATTTCTCTACACAGGTATTCCAAACATTATTTCTAAAACCTGTATGATTAGAAAGATCATATAAACCTTTTTGTTTAATTATAAAATATGTCTCTATATTCTTGGGAGGAGATTTCTAAGTAGTTCTTGATGTTTTAGATTTTATCATTTAATTCCTGCACAAATTTTCACTCACATTATTTAAGTTGATTTCATTTTCAATAAATATTGATTAATTTATATCGACCTCATCATTTTTTGCAGTAATTCTTTACCGACATATTCCACCACCTTTTGTTATTCAAAAAAAATTAATTTGAGTTTTTTCCTCAATAATTTATTAATCTTCCTATTTTAGGATAAATTTATCTCCTTTATTAATATATCCACCTTTCTTCTTAAAAATAATGATATGTTTTTTAGTTTTTTGTTTCGACCAGGACATGTAATGTGTACTGAACACATTTGATACTCCCTATAGGTTTACACGCCACATTTTCTTCACAGCTGGATGTAACTTCCTTCTTTTAAAAATTATAAAATAAATTACTAAACTTCACTGTATTTTTATCTTCAGATGAATTTTTATTTGTAGAGGCATACTCAACTTTCTTACCCAATATAATTTTTCTATAATTTCATATGATCTTTTTTATTTACTTCTCATATATTTCTCATCTTCTTTCAAATTATTTCTCTACTTTTTACAATGATGTTTTTCATTAGAATCACCTACTTATTCAATGAATCTCATATTAGGAAAATTAATTATAAAATGATCAATTCCTCTATAATTGAAAAATCTAAGGGGTAACTTTCCAATAACGGTCCTCTATGTTACCTGTAATTTTTAGAGATAAAAGACAAGTTGTGTTCATTAATTTATCATTTTTCTTGTTTTCTGAATCACTGAGATTAACAATATCAAAATATTTGATTTTAAACTTTCATAATATCTTCAAAATCCATTTAATATTTGATCATCTTTTTTATTGATAGATATTTATTCATCTCATGTTAAATAAAAAATATTTTATTCAAAAAGTTATTGATAGTCATTATCCTATAAGGTAGAAATTTTAGAATCAATGTTTTGTGGAATGTTTCTCAAGAGATTATTTAAAATGTTAGAATTCCAAGACATATTTGTATCCTTTAATTTAAAAAAACATCATTGAATCATGTTAAGTATTGTTCAACACATTATTCATCAACCATTGTGAAATCTTAGAAAATTTCATGTCAGTTTTTCAGAATTTCCTCCTTCAATTTTTTTCCCACAAATATATATTCATATTCTTCCCAAGAATAATTAGATTTTTACAGACCCATCACCTTCTCAAAAAAAACATTCTAAAAATACCTCAAAATATCATTTTGTGATTTCCCAACTACCTCAATATTTATTTTTCCTAAAACCATCAGTGGATAATTTTTATCAGGGAGAGGACATCAAACTCTTATTGTAATAATCAACTCTAGTCAAATTAATTGACGATAGGATATCATTATATTTTTTCAACCATAAAATTTTTGTTCATAAAAGGTAAAATTCATCTATTTTATAATGAGTTGATATTTTCCATGATAAGGAAAATATAGGGGAACATTTGATCTGAGACAAATTAAATTTTTGTAGGATCATGAGAACCACTAAGACACAATGGTGTAATAAATTAAAAAAAATTAATTTCAAATTTATTGAATCTAACCATTTCAAATTGTTAGAAATTTAATCATTATCAAATTATTATAAAAAAACTCACAAGTATTCAATTATAAGATAAGAAATCAAGGCATTTAAGATTTAAAAGGTTCAACCCCAATGTGAGAAACTACATCCTTACCTTGGTGAATCATATCTGTTCATGGGAATTCAATATTAGTAAGAAGTAAATAAAACTTGATCCAACCCATATTAGGATAATTTAATCTCTACATCGGAATTATTATACTAACTCTCATTAGTAAAAAAGGTTTTCCTTATATTTCGAAGGCAAAAAAAATAACAGAAACTTTTATGCACATTCCACTGAAAGTTATTCAACAATATTAGACCACTTTTCTTTATCTGATGAGAAATTACTCCATCATGTGAAATAATTTCCAATGTGACTCACTAAAACTTTTCCTATCATTCTCTTCTATATCTGATAAACAACACTTTTATTACTCTGACTCTATATTGTACCTCTATTTGGTACTTTAGTTCACTATCTCAGAAAGAGATATATGTTTATTTTTTATGATCAAAAACAATTTCCAATGATTTGAAAAGAAACATTATCTATTAGATATGATTCAACATGAAACTAATAATGGTATGAAATTAACTCTAAAACAATGCCTTCATCATTTCAACTTTTTTCTCTTCTGACCATTTTTAGTACGGTTCTACTTTGTGTCCTATTTTAATTGCTTCATTCAAAGTAGAAAACTATGGGACTTAGTTTTATTTTCCCTTTCAACTATAATTTTCATAAATCTTCTTAAGTACTCTTCAGTATTCTAGAATAATATTGAACCTTTATGAAATCTCTATTGATTCCAACCATCAATAAATTTCATTAACATGTTTGTTTAATAATTTCTATAATATTCAATATCTCAGATAGAAAAAAGAATTTATATCACAATTTAGAATCATGAAGGTTAATGGATTTACAAAGTTATGTAAATATTCTTGAAAACTCTATATGGATACATGATTGTGAGAAGAATTTGTTAATAACATTTGGTCTTGTTTTTCTTTCCATTTATCTTCTAATTCTCTCATTTGAATGACTCTATAAATTCATAATACTAATTCATGTATTTTATATGTTTCATGGATTTAAAATCCCTGTTTAGTGAAACATTTATACATTTTCCATTATATAAAACTGCTACTGTTCAT
Source organism: Viscum album (assembly GCA_963277665.1). Lineage (NCBI taxonomy): Eukaryota > Viridiplantae > Streptophyta > Magnoliopsida > Santalales > Viscaceae > Viscum > Viscum album. Next base: position 478,861,674 of record OY728128.1, read on the forward strand.
TTTATGTTCTTCTGTATGATGGTTCCTTCTCTTTCTTTTCAACTGACTTGAATTTTTTAGTACTTTCTTTCTTCTGATGGATTATCTTATTATAGACACAAACTGATTCCTTCATAACTCATCACTCTTCATTACATTGACCTTCATATATTATATAACATTAAAAGATTTCAAACTTTTCTTGATACAAACTATATGTCGTGAAACTCCATCTAATAATTTTTTTTATCTTAAGATATCGAATACGATTGAATACATTATTAAAAATTCTAGAGACTCTATAAAAATAATAAATTCCCATTTTCATTACAAAAATAAAACATTGTTCTTGTACTATGGTAATTCTTATCCCTTAGGAATTATTAATCTTTTTATTAGTTTTTAAAAACTCAGTTTCACTAGATTTTTACACACTCTTAATCTAAAATATTAACCATAATCCATATGGTCTTTTTATAATTATATTAGTTTTCGAGCCACATATTTCTTCATCTTTTTCCACTTTAATCAGTCTATTCATATATGTACGATAAAAATATTCTGATAATGCTTTTCTTGTAATAATTTTTTCATTATCTACACTTTAAAAACTACTTTTATTAATCAGTATCTACCTAGAAAAATTTTTCTATTGGTTTACATCATGTTTTTTGTGTTTGGTAATAGTTTTTACTTTTCTCCTGTTGTATAAATATAGTAGATAATTATATTTTTCCTGATTTTGGAAACATATGAAAATGGATTAGGATCTTCACACTTTATAAGAAAGTTTCATAATAAAGTAAATAAAACATTCATTTTCCCTCCAGTAATATCACAAATAAAAATATTCTTAGAACCCAAAAAATATTTCTCGCATGTTTTAAAAAATCATACTTAACAAAATATATTGTTCAAAAGTACAAAAACTTATTATAAGAAAATCAATAATCATACCCATTAAATAAATAATCTATATTCTAAATGTGGTATTACTAATATCAAATATAGATTATTTCTGGACAAGGAAACAAATAATAATGCTTACCATGATGAAAATAATTGAAAATAAAATTCCTTAGAGATCAGTCTAAAAGGATTAGAAAAATTTATAAAAATATGAAAAATGGATTCCTTCCAATATACATAAAATTAAATAACCCCCTTCCATGGAATACATTCCAAGTGGGGTCCCCTCAAAGAATAATGACTTCATCTCCTACCTCGTATTTATCCTAGTCTCTCTCATTTAACTTCCAATGTCACTCATCAAAATTAAATTCATTTACCATAAATTTTATAATCCATATTTATTATTTGATTAGTTATAACAATATAAATGAAGGATATTCCTAAATTTTTTATTTTTTATTATTTAAGATACTTTTTGGATAAAAATTCATATTTTTCATTTTGGGAAGGGTTTGAAAAAAACAATAAATCTAAATCATTCCAATCTAGGATATTTAATAAATAAGGTACAATTAAAGTCATGGGAACTAACCCTGACCCAATTATTATGATTTTTCAATAAACATTTCTACTAGTGTATGTGTTCAATGGAAACTGGTCATGGGGAACCAAATAGTATACCAAAAATTCAGTGAATAAAATAAAAAAAATAGTTTAAATGAAATTTGTATTTTATTTTCATATGATGAAATTAATTTACATGATAAGTAAAAAAGTTTTATATATATATATATAATAACAAATTTAAAATGATAAAATTGTTTTTCTAGTAATTTTTTGGGGATTTAAAAAACTATTAGATGTGATGACTCATAATTAACCATAACAGTTTGAAAAAAAATTAATAGGAATGAATAAGAATAGAAATTCTTATAAATGAATTATTTATATTATTAGAAATTGAAATTATTTATTAAAGGATCTTAATATGTCATTATAAATTTAAATATCAATAATTATTTTATACTAAATATGGTAGTCTTTTATATAATGAATGAGTAGTTTATGGATTTGATAATGTTACGGAAACTGATTTAAGTTACCAATTGGTGAACTATTATTTAATAATTTTTTTCAATATATTATATTGATTAAAAAATATTATAATTTATGTCCCTGTTAAAAAATTTTATTTATGATTAAAAAATATTACACTCACACATAAATAGGATATATATAAATGAAAAGTTTTATTTTACATATATTTAGGTATTTAAGGATTTTATTTATATATTTTACTTCTTGTGAGAATTTTGATAAATGTAATGTTAAAATATTACATATGTATATATGATATGATATATTCTTATATATAAATAATAAATTAGAATTAATTAATATTTTTCACTAATTGAGAAACTTTTATGGTGATTTTTTGTTGTAAACTTTTCATTCTTCCACTTATCATAATATAGGATGTTGTTTGTTCCAAGTTTATACTGTAATGAAAAGGATTATTGATTTTTTCCTATAATATATCATCAAGATATATGTGATAAATATTTCTAAAGGAATGATAAAAATTATTGAAATTTATATCCAAAAACTTGTATATACTTTTAATAATATTTATTTCAAAATTATTTGTGTGATTAAATTGACTATATCTATTGTGAAAACAATTTTGTATGATAAATGTGTCATGATATTGATGAAATTTGTGATACATTATATTTTATTTTAAATGGAACCAAATTTCCACTATGAGTGAGTAATGAGGATATTACTTGGATCCTTTTATCTATTTCGTAATACTAATGTTTTTTCATATATAAAATATATTATTTTCCCCCATAATACAACCGAAGAGGGTATCGAAAGATAAGATATCCATATTTTTCACTCTATGTGTCATCTACTCAGGATATTCCCCTCTAATTGATAATTTCATTATGAGTATTAATGTAGATTTTACTCTTTTCGTGGTTTTAGAGGGATTACATAGGGATTTCATTTATGCTAGGTTTCTTAAGTGAGAGTTTGGTTCAGGATATAATATTATTTGATTATTTGGGTTCATTGGGAGATGTATTCTCTCATTACTCATGAAATTAAAACTCTATCGTATGATTAAATCATGATATATGTTTAAATTTAGGTTGTGACACACTACTAGGAATTTAATACTCACACCTTTTATATGAATCTTGACACAAGTCAATATGTTTTTGATATGTATTTTTATGGATATTTGGCCCATGTGTGGTCATTGAGAAATTTAATATTTAACAAAATCATGGGTGGAATTAGTTTCCACCTCTTTTTTATAAAGTTTAACATTATTTTCATTATATTTTTATTTCAAATATTTTTTATGTAGTTGTCTTTATTTTTTTATATTTTAGGTTAAGTGTTGTATGAAAAGAATTTCATTTCAAGTAAACTAGGTTTTATTCATATTATATGGAAAATAATGTGGTTCTCAAATTTATTATATAGATCTTTGTATATAACCTATGAATAAATATGAGAATTCATATTCCATATAGATGGTGTTTAGTTATATATGGCTTACTGATACTTCAGGATGAGTTTCCACAACAAATTAAGCATAAATAATTTTGACAAAGAATAAGGAAAACCATCTATAGTTGATTATAAATTAACCATAAGTGAAAGTATTTTACCTATAGGGATTGGGGATGTGTGTGAGGTGAAGTGTTTATTTTTCAAGTCATTTTTTTGGTATACCATTGAGTGGATCATTATATAAAATTATTAAAGATTACAGTTATAATTATTGTGTTAGTGTTAAGTATTTATATAATATTTTATTTAAAGGGGAGGCACAAATAAAAATTTTCATCAGCATATTAGTAGAAAATTTATGTTACTGTGGGAATTACAAGTTGCTTGTATTATTTTTTTTCTCATATGGGGTAAATTTATTTTCTTTTTCCTATGATAGGTTGTTGAATCCAATTTTTCATGTAGTTTTTATTGTCAATAAATAACAAGAAGGTTTTATATTGTAAATATATATTAATAACAATTTCTTTGAAGTTTTGAGTTCAAAATAATTTTTAAATAGAATGAATGTTCCCAATCCAGGTGGGTTTACTTGATGACATATGATAAAGAATGTGAAAATAATAGATTCCGTAGATATTTTAATAATATATCTATAATTTTATATGAATGGAGGTCCATTCACATATAGAAAATATTGAAAATGGTATTTGGTTTTGCTATAACATTTATATTACATAAAGTATATTTAGTAAGAAAATCTTATTGAATTTTAAGGATAAAACATCTTGAAATTTAATATATAAAATTTATTTTAGTGGATTTAGAATAAGTGGATAAGAAGAATATTTATGAGGACTAGAATGAAAGATAATCAATTTATAACTATTAAGGAGTTGTGAAAGAAATAAATTAATATTGATACTTATATTTATTATTGTTGAATAATTCTATATCATAAAGAAATATTGATAGATGATTCTTAAAAATTATTTGACATTCATCAATAGAAGTGGAAGTGTAATTGAATTATTTTAAGGAATATTCATAAACAACATTATTATTTAGAATTATATTGGTTTTTTATTATATCTCATTTCTGAAAATTCGTTTGAAAACCAGTTGTAGAAAAAATAAAAAACGAAAACATAAGTAAATTGTTTTCAAATATCATGAATCTGTTAAAAGATGGATCTATCCTAAAATTCAAAATATATGTTTGGATGAATAATTTTAAAAAAAGTGTGATTATTAAGGAACATAATATAATTTTAGATACATAATATACTTACTAACCAGAATAATATAAAAAATAAAAGATCTTACATCAACATATAAGAAGTGAAATATCTTATGTGTTAAGTATGAAAAGTGTTAAAGAGGCCTAAGGAAATTAGAATACATAGAATATTATTGATACATAAAAAGTCTCAAGTTAATAAATTAGAGTTCTATGTAGGATTTGGTGTAAAATTTTTAAAAGATGTAATATTATTAATGATACAAAAGATATTTCGAAAATTATGTTTGAGTCATTAGTTTTCATAAATATGGAAAGTGAATAATTACTTCATGAGATACATAATAGAAACATTCTCTTATGTAGGGATCAAAATATTAAAATAAATTATAAGGGGTATTAACTAATCTATGAGATGATTGAGTCAAAAAAACCTTATAATATTTAATTTTATTTCATAATGATGATCATAATATTTCATTAGTGTCATATTTTTATTTCTTAATATTCATTAATGAATATCTAAACTAAATTTTGGTAATGGTACAAGGTACCCCATGTTTCAAAAGAGTAAAATGTTTAATTCATAATATTCATTAAAATTTTGGATAGAAGTTATCAATTTTAGGATTAATAATATCCCTATAAGATATATGGATGTTTTGGATGTTGAACATCAGGAGAAAAAAAATTTAGATAATTATCTGTGGGTACTAAATTATATAAATGTCATAATTATTGCTATAATCAGGATTAAATATATTTTTCTTAGTAAATAAGTGTGAAGGTGAAAAAAAAAGTTTCAATGAAATGACAATTATTATACTGTGAAGTGTATTTTCCATTAATAATAAATTATGGAAAGGGCTATACTGTGAGAATTTCGTCACACTACAATTGATAGAACCATACCAATTTTTTTAAAGAATATGTTTTCACGTGATTGTTTTCCAATACAACAATTTACTCCATCAATTTGAATTTTATACTACATGGGATCCTATATAGATGTGGATAATAGAGAAGCGGTTAATCTGTAGACTTAAAATAGAAATAGTGGTGTTGAGATAATTGTGGAAGATCGCTAGAAATATAATATTGGGGTTTTTGGAATTTTAAATGATTAAATATTTCAAAAGTATTATATTATAATTAAAGAGGATATATATAATGACATGGACCTGAACAGCCACCCGAACAGTGTTAAATGGTCTGGGTGTTACTACCTTAGGTGCACCACCCTGAACGTCAAAGGATGCCAACTAGCAGTGAGGGTCTCAAAGGTATAGTGGGGAGGTTATACCCTCTCAGAGGATAATAATGGTACTGGTATGAGTATCATAATAAGGATACCACAGAATAAGGACTCAGAAGACTCAAACAAAACCCACAGAGTGGAAGCACATTCAATATAGATAAACAGTATAACCAATAAATAATAACAACAGTAGTAGAAATAAACAAAATAGCATGCTAATCACTTGTAATAACTACTGAACAATATTACTTGCATCCAAAGGAGGACATACATAACTAGATGTAAAGGTTCCAATGGATAACCATAAGTAGCTACAAACTAGCTAGCATGGTAATACAGGAAATAAGAAAAACAAGGTAAACTCCATTAAGGTAAGACCTCAAGGTCCATACCATCTCCATAAAACAGCTAATATATCCCAGCTCCTGATGCTAGAATCTTTCCTTCACATAAATCCATAAATTCGGTACGCATCCCAAAGGGCCCATGCAGGGTGTGAGAAAAATCTCATTAGGATACCACCCAACGGTGCAGACCAAATTTATGTGTTTAAGTAGGAATGCATTTATAAGGATACAGTAAACAGAATGATGCACAATAAACACTAACCCCACTGGTGCTCAGTAGACACCATGGAGTGTTACCTTCTTTGGCCAACACCAGAATCTCTTTCATGTAACCAGGCACCACGTACCCCCCGACACCGCGTGTCTCAAGTACCGACGTCCCATAACCACGCCCGAGAAACAATAACCCAGAGGAACAATGTAAAGACCCTAAGATTGAAGTAAATGGACATTAAATTACTTTTTCAGAATAATTAATACATAACAAAAACAGACACACAAGGACAGTAATAGTTTAGTGTCTTTGGAAACTCAGAATATAATCTTCTAGTCGTGGTGAAAGATCTTCAACATCTCCCATAAAGATCTTCCCCTTTTTTTATTACCTAAAAACATTCTTTATATCCTGGGGAAAAGAAAACATAAAAGGAGTGAGATCAAATGCTCAGTAAGGGTAATCATAGAGAGCGTAAAACAATCCTTATACATTTGAATGTAAAAAAAATATGAGCATAAAATCTAAACATCAAGGTCTTGAGCAATGACATAAAACATGGAAGTACGTAACGCATAGATCATGAAGAAAAATTAATCATGATAAATTAGCATGGGAATAAAACATGTAATTATGGAAACCATTAAGCACATGATATGATTTCTATGGTAGCCAAGGCATTGCTTCCAAGACCATCTTAGTGGACAAAGTCCCTTTCTGAATCGAGTTCACTCCTCGTTCCAGTACTGTATTACTGAACCAGTTTAAATTTCCATTCCATCCATGTCTATCTCATGAGATATAAATCTTTACCCAATGAATTGGAGGGAGATATAGGTCCCACCAATCTCATAATGAAATCATTCTTACTTGTGCCACAAAATAAACATAAAACATTCATCATAACTCAAAGAATAAAATGGGTTTCATAAACATCATCCCATCATCTCATAATCAATATAAAACAAATGGACATTTCATCATAAGAAAAGTGAAACCATGTAAATCATAGAGACATTAAACTTGAAACATAAACATATGAAATAATGTCATCATATATGGAAAATGGTTTTGATAAAACATTTTAAATGAATTCTTGAGAAAAATATCCTTTCTTCTTCAAAATCATTTTCTTTTCACAAAATTCCATGACTTTAAAAAAACATATTTTGTTGAAAATAGTCATAAAATCTTGTAGAGTAAGATTCATTAAAATGAGGTGTTATGAAACCATAAAAATCCGTTCACGACGTATAAGTTAAAAATAACATTCTTCTCGTATTTTTGTCGGAAAAGCCAAAAAGTACCTCGTTTGGTAAAAAAAGAAATATTCCTTACATACCATATAGTAAAATTAAAAAATGGTTAAAAGGACTTTAAACATAAATGAAACCATTTTTAGGAAACATGGACCTGGATGATAACAATAACCACAGTAAATACATACGAATAAACAATCTCAGATAAGAACGAGATTGGAATAGTTATCCCTTCCCTTAGGTTCGATATGCTTCGTATGGATCTGAACCTCCTATATAATGATTTAAATATTGTCATTTACTTATTAAACAATCATATTCATTGTTATGATATCATATATGGTTCACGTATGACTTTATATTACCCGTTCTTTTGTAAATTCCATGTTAAAGTAGCGTTTTGGGTAAAATCGTTTCATTTATCGTATGTGTTTCGACTTTCTGTTCTTGATATTATTACTTATATCATGATTTACATAATTACAGAGTGTAAAACATGATTTATATATAATATATATTCACTATATACATATATATTATAGATCTATAAAAAGAAAGGAAATCCACCGTTCATTGAGACGGTAGGCCGTACGTGCGCATGAACATTGTTTTCGTTTCCTTATTGAATTAAATGAAATTAAATAGATGACATAAATATATATATATACATAAATCTAGTATCATTATTATGTCATATATTCCATTATTATTCATTATATAGACTTTATAATCATTCTTGAATGGTTAATCATCGAAAATGAATCTCATCGTGTTCATGGAGACGGTAGTTCTTACGTACGCACGAGCGATGATATCATTCCCATGATCGTGAAATTGTATTAAAGTGTGTGTATAATATTACAGAATCAATATCACTTTACAATAATCATATATATTCATTACATTCACCATTATACCCATCCAAGTAAGGTGGTGGTGGAAAATAGATTACACCACGGCGTGGAGACGGTATTCCGTACGTACGCACGCGCGGTGATTTCATTTTCTGTAGGATGGATAGATGGTGAAATATGGTTGTTTCATATATATAATAACATATCAGTATATGAGTGATACTGATTTTATTACTTCATAATGAAACAACAAAATAAGAAGAAGTGGAAGAAGAAATAAATTTGAAAGAATCGGTAACAGACATTACCTCTTCTTTGAAGCGCCTCTTTAACACCTCCTCTTAGGGAACTAAAATTGGTCTTTGAAGAAGACCAGGACCTCTTGGATGTTTCTAGGGAAGTGGAGAAGATAATTTGGAAGCGGTTTTCCGAGCTTGAAGGCTCAAAGTGGTGTGAGGAATAGAGGGAGGAGGTTCCCTTTTATAAGGGAGGAGAGGGGAACCTTTGGAATAACTAAAAATATTATTTTATTATAAAGTCATATTCGGTTTTTAATAGCTCCAAATTGAGTTATTTCTAATATAAGGTGGATATGGGTCTAAATCCTCTAATCCGAAATAATTTATACATGTTTAGGTTTCTATTTTAACCTTATCATTTAGATTTAACTTTAAGTTAGATAAGTTAACTTTTACGGTGTCTTCTTGTTTTTTTACACTATAAGGTTAATAAATATACTATAACAAGACAAACGAACCCCAAGTTGTTTATTATTAATATATATAACCTTATCTAAGTCATTTGGCCGAACCATAGATTTTGGGGAATAAAATAACAATTAATAACATCATATTTGTTTTAAAAACTATTTTATGTCAATTTTGACACTATTTGGTAATTAATTTTTGTGAAAATCATAACAGAATTATTAGTTCGAAAAAAAGTTAACTAAATCAATACTAACATGTCATATTCACCTAAAAAATTAGTTTAATTCATAAAAATCCTGAAATTACATTTATTTGGGTATTTATAACATCATTTATTTCATTATTTCATTAATAAGATAATTACTACATCATCTTTGTGTCATAAATAAATTAAAATATTTAATGTCTAAAAATTATAAATAAAATACCATTATGTAGGAAATATTTTTATCTTTCTAATTATTATTTATAGTCGAATTTATCTAATGTATAATCCTATATTAAAAATGATTTACTTATTAAACTTTGATTTTAACTATTTTAACCCTTCTTTAAATAAATTAATATTAAATGTCCTAGTCTAATCCAAGTGGACCTAAATGGTCATATTTTATTCCTAAGGTTGTTTTTGGTAGAATTACACTTATCCAATATAATTAGGACATGTGTTAGGGTCATAATAATATCATTTTTACCCTTAATTATCCTATTTACTTTTAACCATGGTAAATAAAAGTAAAAAGTCACTATTCAAAAAAAAATTCATCTCATTGAACCACATTTTAGTCCTTGATATTAACTGTGTCTCTCAGATTTCCGAAATTCCACTCACAGAAGCGGTAAAATTAAGTTTTATGAAAAATTCAGTTTTTTAACTACCACTTAGTGGTTTCACTATTCATCAAAAAATGAAAGTTTCCAGAAAAATACCATAAATTAGGCTTAAGCTGTATTTGATATAATGAATTCCAAAATGATGTCTATTTTACCAAATTCAAAACATATCATTTGCATTAATTAATTTAAAAATTAATTCCCGTCGTCAAAAGAAATAGCGTGTTTTTAAGAGATAATAACTATCAAAAGATTGACACTTGTTTATGTATGGTTTAAATGTGAAATTACATCTAATGAACAACATTGTATTAAATGGTAAAAATATATTCTAAATATACTTTAAAACCACTCAAATTAATAATTTATCACTATTAATTATTTCGATTAAAAAAGTCATTTTTAATTAAAATTTAGTAATTTTCACTATTCATCAGAATATGAAAGTTATCCGAAAAGTACCAAAATTTCACCCTAAGATAATTTCAATATTCTGAATCCAAAAATGAAGTCCATTTTGAAAGATAAAATTTATAAAATTTTAAAAAGTTGGTATTACTCTTCATAACGGCTAGTTCATAATAATATTATAATAATACCTCGTTTAGTGAAACTCAGTATTGTGTACTACAGACGCTATCGAGGAAGGTCTTTATTGCATTTAATGTAAGCCAAGTCAGGGTTGCGTGTAGTGAAATCTCTTTTTGGTGTTGCGTATAACATAATCAAAACTTATTTCATTTATACGATAAACAAAATCTATACATAATGTTGCGTAGAATAGTTTCTACAAAACCAACTTGAAATTGTGTGTAACGCGATCCAAGAATAGTGTTGCGTATACTGCAAGAAAATACGGTGTTGTATATATCACAAGCTAATTTTGGTGTAGCGTACAACACATGACATTAAAAAGAATATTTTTCATAAAATCTCGGGGTGTTACATTCTACCCGCCTTGAAATGAATTTCGCCCTCGAAATTCGTCGGGTTTATAAATGGTTTATTACACAATATTTTCTTTCATAGAAACCCACATCTTAAAAAGGAATACTAAAACTTCATTTAAAAAATGAATGTTAGAAACATAACGGATACCCAAATAACTCATCACTGGGTTTCCACATAGGAGAACATAGGTGAAAATATGGATATGGAGGAGAAATCTAACCATCATGTTCTGATGGAGAGTGGTAGAGAACATGGCTATGAAAAAACCATCAATCAAAAAGCCATAAATTTTTGATGATCTAAGGTACCATCTGATTCATCAGATATAAGAGCAAAAGGACAACATTTTTGGTTTTCAATATCATTTCCCTAAAGTTGAAAATTTTGAATTAGAAGAAATACTTGCTTGATTTTGGTACAATCTCACTAGTGTTCGTGTTTTGAACAATTTCAACTTCATCTCTTAAAGAAATGAAGTTGAATTTGTTATTCGTGAAGTGTTAACACATCATGTGATAGAATGATGGGTCATTCCATCTGTTTCAAACAAATGGTTAGCAAAAGTTATCAAATATAAATAAGTCCATCTATGGAGAGGTTAATCATATACGATTCCAAAAATGAACTTATACTTCATATATCATACCACTTAATAAAATAAAACTAGTTTATACTAACCAGGGACTTCCTGTAGGCCAATAGTAGGCGATAAAGGCCAGTCACACTTCGGTTGTGGGTTCGATTCCCACAGCCTTGTCTGACGCGATGGGATGTCGCATGTCCTGCAGGTTGTCCTTTTTCTAAAACTACATTACTATAACATCCCATCAATAATATCGAACTAACTTATGTCCAACATAATCCATTCCAATCATTAGGCTTATCTAAAATACTTTGGTCCAAGATCATAGTATAAAGAAAATTATTACTTGAAATGTCACATAACAATCACATGAATGCCATCATTTATCCCCCATATATAATAAGATATATCTTTTTGGTCAAATTACAAACATTTGAATACCTTAATCATGTATTCTCTTGAAGAATGAATACCCATTGAACCTTAGTGAAATCATGAATTCTGTCAAAAGTTAACTCCTTCCACATACCAAAACCCCAAAATTCTATATACTCACACCATGATATAACTATTTCCTTATATCAGTCATGAGCTCATGAATACTGTCAAACATTTCATTTTCTCCTTATCCCTTCATTATGTGCATATCATCTTTTTTACAAAAATATCTCAATCACTTTCTATGGTTACCAGTACCATAAAATTATTGAAAACCACAATAGACCAACATATAAATATTCCAATATTCCACGATACTATATACAACATTATTTTGGAATCCCATTACATAAACACTTAATCATTCCACCACATCGTTGTCATATTCAACATCACCAATAGTGATCGCATGTGACTTCCCTTTGTACTTTTCCTTAAGAGGTTGCTCATGTTGATCATCATTAACCCATGGATTAGGGCATTTATTAGCATAATTCCCCATTTCCTTGCACTTGAAGCATTGAAGTGTTGGTGGAGAGTTCTCTATAGTCTTTTCTCTATTCACATCATTAGAAACCTTTTTTCCCTTACTTAAACAATCAACTACTCGATGACCTTCTTTTACACACTTAAAACATTTTCTAGTACCTTTTAGGCAATCTCCACCATGATTCTTTCCACACTTTGAGCATAAAGAAACATTCATCTGCTTTCACCATTGTTCTGAGATTTCTCCTTGAACTCCATCTTTCGTTTCTTGTCAAAACCATGAGAAGGATATGTTACACTAACTTCCAGTTCTACCTTGATAGCACAACACACAATTTATTCATAGCTACTGAAGTCTCTTATAGCTAATTCCCTTCGAATACTTGGTTTTAAGCCACTAAAAATCGATCAACATTACATTCAGGTTGGATGATAAAGCCAGATTCATAACTTGCAAGTCTTGTAAAATTCTCTTCGTATATACCAACAGATTCATCATCCTTCTGTTTAAACTCAAGAAACTCCTTTTCCATCTTTGTTCGAATAATACGAGGGAAGTGCTTACAGAAAAACAAGTTCTTGAACTCGTCCCATTCCATGGACTCAATTTCATCTCTTTGCCTTGTATTCTTGATAAGATTCCACCATTGATCAGCATCACCTTCCAAATGATATACTGCTAAGATGACTTTATCATGCTCAGGACATTGTAGAACTAAAAATATCTTTTCAGTAGTACTGATCCATTGTTCAGCCACTAAGGGATCAGAAGACCCACTGAATGAAGGTGGACGCTGCCTAATAGAGGATTCAACAGAATGTTTCTCCTTTCTATGCTCATTTTGAAATCTAGAATGATTCATAGCTTGTATAAGTATAGAAATAATATTTTTCACTCCATATCCCATGAAATTGGTTTGTTCAAGAGGACAATCATTGCATTGTCCATTACATTGATCAACACAGTTCCTTCGGGTTCCAGCCATCGTCTAAAACCCAAAAATAATAGTCTGAGAGGAAAATACCATGCTAGGGAAAACAACATAATAAAGGGGTAGTACCTTCAATATCTAACATCTTAGGTTTAATTCTAAGATCGTTAGCTCAATTCTAGGACTATAACCTATAAGTATACTTAACCTTATGGACATCCCTAGACATACCTTAGAAATATCTCTAGGGATCTCACGAAAGTTTTTGCATCCTAGTTTCCAAAGGTTAACTAAACCTTTCCTCTGATACCAATTGTAGAGACCCGAATCTTGACGTACATGGACATTACATTACTTTTGTCTAATAATTAATACATAACAAAAACAGACACACAAGGACCGTAATAGTTTAGTGTCTTTGGAATCTCAGAATATAATCTTCAAATCGTGGTGAAAGATCTTCAACATCTCCCATAAATATCTTCCCCTTTTTTCTTACCTAAAACCTTTCTTTATATCCTGGGGAAAAGAAAACATAAAAGGGGTGAGCTCAAATGCTCGGTAAGGGTAAGCATAAAGAATGTAAAACAATCCTTATACATTTGAATGTTAAAAAAACATGAGCATAAAATCTAAACATCAAAGTCTTGAGAAATGACATAAAACATGGCAATACATAAGGCATAGATCATGAAGAAACATTAATCATGATAAATTAGCATGGGAATAAAAAATTTAATTGTGGAAACCATTAAGAACATGATATGATTTCCATGGTAGCCAAGAGACTGCTGCCAAGACCATCTTAGTGGACAAAGTCCCTTTCTGAATCGAGTTCACTCCTCGTTCCAGTCCTGTATTACTGAACCGGTTTAACCTGTTGTTCCAGCCATGTTTATCTCATGAGATATAAATCTTTACCCAATTCATTGGAGGTAGATATAGGTTCCACCCATCTCATAATGAAATCATTCTTACTTGTGCCACAAAATAAACTTAAAACATTCATCATAACCCAAAGAATAAAATGGGTTTCATAAACATCATCCCATCATCTCATAATACATATAAAACAATTGCACATTTCATCATAAGAAAAGTGAAACCATGTAAATCATAGAGACATTAAACTTGAAACATACACATATGAAATAATGTCATCTTAGATGGAAAATGGTTTTGATAAAACATTTGAAATGAATTCTTGAGGAAAATATCCCTTCTTCTTAAAAATCATTTTCTTTTCACAAAATGTCATGGAATTTTAAAAGAAAAGTATTTTTTGACAATAGTCATAAAATATTGTAGAGTAAGCTTCATGAAAATGAGGCATTATGAAACCATAAAAAAAATTTCACGTCGTATAAGTTAAAAATAACATTCTTCTCGTACTTTTGTTGGAAAAGCCAAAAAGTACCTTGTTTGGTAAAAAAAGAAAGATTCCTTACATACCATGTAGTAAAAGACAAAAATGGTTAAAAATTACTTTAAACATACATGAAACCATTTTTAGTAAACATGGACATGGATGATAACAATAACCCCAGTAAATACATACGAATAAACATTTTCGGATAAGAACGAGATTGGAATTGTTATCCCTTACCTTAGGTCTGATATGCTTCGTATGGATACGAACCTCCTATATAATGATTTAAATAATTTCATTGACTTATTACATAATCATATTCATTGTTATGATATCATATATGTTTCACTTATGACTTTATATTACCCTTTCTTTTTTAAATTCCATGTTAAAGTAGCATTTTGGGTAAAATCATTTCATTTATCGTCTGTGTTTGGACTTTTTGTTCTTGATATTATTACTTATATCCTGATTTAAATAATTAAAAAGTGTAAAAAATTATATATATATATATATATATAATATATATTCATTATATACATATATATTATAGATCTATAAAAAGAACGGAAATGCACCGTTCCTGGAGACGGTAGGTCGTACGTGCGCATGAACGTTGTTTTCGTTTCCTTATTGAATTGAATGAAATTAAATAGATGACATAAATATTTATATACATAAATATAGTAGAATTAATATGTCATATATTTCATTATTATTCATTATATATACTTTATAATCATTCTTGAATGGTTAATCATGGAAAATGAATCTCATCGGGTTCGTGGAGACGGTAGTTCGTACGTACGCACGAGCGATGATATCATTCCCATGATTGTGGAATTGTATTAAAGTGTATGTATAATATTAAATAATCAATATCACTTTACAATAATCATATATATTCATTACTTTCACCATTATACCCATCCAAGTAAGGTGGTGGTGGAAAATAGATTACACCACGGCGTGGAGACGGTATTCCGTAAGTACGCACGCGTGGTGATTTAGTTTTCCATAGGATGGATATATGGTGAAATATGGTTTTTTCATACTTATAATAAAATATCAGTATATTAGTGATACTTATTTTATTACTTCATAATGAAACAACTATATAAGAAGAAGTGGAAGAAGAAATAAAGTTGAAAGAATCGGTAACGGACATTACCTCTTCTTTGAAGCGCCTCTTTGAGACCTCCTATTAGGGCACTAAAATTGGTCTTTGGACAAGACCAGGACCTCTAGGATGTTTCTAGGGAAGTGGAGAAGAGAATTTGGCAGCGGTTGTCCGAGCTTGAAGGCTCAATGTGGTGTGAGGAAGAGAGGGAGGAGGTGCCCTTTTATAAGGGAGGAGAGGGGCACCTTTGGAATAACTAAAAATATTATTTTATTATAAAGTAATATTCGGTTTTCAATAGCTCCAAATTGAGTTATTTAGAATCTAAGGTGGGTATGGGTCTAAATACTGAAATCCAACAGAATTTAGACAAGTTTAGGTTTCTATTTTAACCTTATCATTTAGATTTAACATTAAGTTAGATAATTTAACTTTTACCGTGTCTTCTTGTTTTCTTATACTATAAGGTTAATAAACTTACTCTAACAAGACAAAATAACCAAAAGTTGTTTATTATTAATATATATAACCTTATCTAAATAATTTTTCCGAACCTTAGATTTTGAGGAATAAAATAACAATTAATAATATCGTATTTGTTTTAAAAACTATTTTATGTCAATTTTGACACTATTTGGTAATTGATTTTTGTGAAACTCATAACAGAATTATTAGTTCGAAAAACGTTAACTAAATCAATACTAACATGTCATATTAACCTATAAAATTAATTTAATTCATAAAAAGTCTCAAATTACATTTATTTGGGTACTTATAACATCAATTATATCAATATTTCATTAATAAGATAATTACTACATCATCTTTGTGTCATAAATATATTAAATTATTTAATCTCTAAAAATTATAAATAAAATACCATTATGTAGGAAATCGTTTTATCTTTCTTATTAATATTTATAGTCGAATTTACCTTATGTATAACCCTATATTAAAAATGATTTACTTATGAAATATTGATTTTAACTATTTTAACCCTTATTTAAATAAATTAATATTAAATGTCCTAATCTAATCCAGGTGGGCCTAAATGGTCATATTTTATTCTTAAGGTTGTTTTTGGTCGAATTACACTTATCCAATAGAATTAGGACATGTGTTAGGGTAATAATAATATCATTTTTACCCTTAATTATCCTATTTACTTTTAACCAAGGTAAATAAAAGTAAAAAGTTACTATTCACCAAAAAAATATTTTCATCTCATTGAAATACATTTTAGTACTTGATATTAACAGTGTCTCTCTAATTTTCAAAATTCCACTCACAGAAGCGGTAAAATTAAGTTTTATGAAAAATTCAGTTTTTTAACTACCACTTCGTGGTTTCACTATTCAACAAAAAATGAAAGTTTCTGAAAAAATACCATAAATTAGGCCTAAGCTATATTTGATATTATGAATTCAAAAATGATATCTATTTTACCAAATTCAAAACATATCAGTTGCATTAATTAATTTAAAAATTAATTCCCATCGTCAAAAAAAATAACGTGTTTTTAAGAGATAATAACTATCAAAAGATTGATACTTGTTTATGTTTGGTTTATATGTGAAATTACATACAATGACCAACATTGTATTAAATGGTAAAAATATATTCTAAATATACTTTAAAACCACTAAAATTAATATTTTATCACTATTAATTATTTCGATTAAAAAA
Organism: Viscum album; assembly: GCA_963277665.1. Taxonomy (NCBI): domain Eukaryota; kingdom Viridiplantae; phylum Streptophyta; class Magnoliopsida; order Santalales; family Viscaceae; genus Viscum; species Viscum album. Next base: position 478,879,378 of record OY728128.1, read on the forward strand.
GTCGTTTTTAATTAAAATTTAGTAATTTTCACTATTCATCAGAATATGAAAGTTATCTGAAAACTACCAAAATTTCACCCAAAGCTAATTTCGATATTCCGAATCCAAAAATGAAGTCCATTTTGAAAGATAGAATTTATAAAATTCCAAAAGGTGGGTATTACTATTCATAATGGCTAGTTCATAATAATATTATAATAATATCTCATTTAGTGAAACTCAGTATTGCGTACTACACACGCTATCGAGGAAGGTCTTTATTGCGTGTAATGCAAGCCAAGTCAGGGCTGCGTGTAGTGAAAGCTCTATTTGGTGTTGTGTATAACATAATCAAAACTTATTTCATTTATACAATAAACAAAATCTATACATAATGTTGCGTAGAATAGTTTCTACAAAACAAACATGAAATTGTGTGTAACGCGAGCCAAGAATAGTGTTGCGTATACTGCAAGAAAATATGGTGTTTTGTATATCACAATCTAATTTTTGTGTAGCGTACAACACAAGACGTTAAAAAGAATATTTTTCATAAAATCTCGGGGTGTTACAAACAACGATTCCTGTCCTCAATAAGTAACAAGAGGGACAGAGATGTATGCCCTCAAAATAAGTAGTCGGAGGGACAACGATGTGTACCCTAAAATAACGTATCTGGCAGGATAGTGATATCTGCCGTCAAATAAAGTATCCCAAGGGACAGCGATATCTTCCCTCAAATAACGGTGATCCTCGGCCCCCAACCCGATAGACTCAACGCTATCCCCTAAAGGCTCTACACCTCTTACGTGGCATCCTATGGCAAGCACCCCCAAACAATAGTACCTAAACTGCAACTAACGGGGGAATCTACACACACAAGTGGTCAAAACCACCTCACCACAGAGTATCTCTGTGTGCACACTACTCAATGTCTGGGTGAGCGGTAATCACCAAAAATAGTACCTAAGCCACCATGTCTATGACACCTTGTGTCCCTGCGACCATATTACTCAAGTTAGATGGAATCGCCATCCTAGTAACTCGGGCCATGCCCAACCTGACATTCATCATGCCTCAAACTGACGCACATGATGCCCAATCCCATGGTCAATACCACCCAATGTAACCCCGATCCAAGCCCAACCTGTGATCAGCATCACTCAAGAATACCTGGGCCATGTCCAACACAACCCAAAGGTTCCATCATATACAATTTAGCAATTTCATATATAACATATTTAAACAGAACACATAAATAGGAAAAACAATCTAAATAGTTTAATTGCACTATGAAAGGTGTTTTCCCATACCAGCATTGAGGTCTTGAAAGCCTTTAACAAGTCATATCAGGCTTAATAAACTAAACTCAGCAGTTTATAACAAAACAATTCAAATATAACAATTTTGTCATTCCCCGGCCAAAATGACCTGATGAGAGACGGACCCACGCTCGGCCCCTCTCAAGAAAAATGGGTAACAAAGTATACCCAAAGGCATCCCATAAGTCAAACAATCAATTCAATATATAATAGCAGATAAAACGGGTCCCGCTCAAAATACCCGAAAATGCATCAGAGGCCGCATCACCAAAAATACCAAGAAAACATAGAAAAATGAATGCACCACAAACCTGAGACCCATACAATTCTACTCCTCCGATAACAGCCTCCATTTAGGTCTAAAACACAGTAGATCTACAAAAAAATAAAAACCGCTCAAACCCCTATAACTCGTTCTAGAACAGAAATTAATAAAAACGGCTCAATAGGAATAAAGGCCTTATCGAGGGGGTTTCAACGGAAAAATTAGTGTTTGTATCAGGGTTTGGATGAAGAATCAAGATCACTTTGAAGTCCCAGCAATCTTGGTTCACGATACCCAGCGAAATAAATGATGTTCCGCCTCAAAAAGAGGTTATTTCCCATTTTAAGAGAAAAAAAGAAAGTACACGGCTTGTATTTATGGACTACTCGATGTGTATATCATTTAAATATTAATATGGTAGTTGGAATTCCGCTGGCTTAATTTCTAGAACCTTCCGACCAGAGTACACAGCGTGTACCTAGGGGAACACTGTGTGTACTTAGTCTTCTCTTCTCCTCCTCACTGACTTACCCACGTACCATGTATATCCCCCATACACGGCCAGACTACATGGCGTGCCAAAGGAGAACACGACGTGTACTTGGTTCTACCGGGAAAACAGGCCCACATGCCATTTATTGCCTCCGTAAGGTCAGGGGTACACGACATGTGGAAAACTACACGGCGTGTAGTAAGAAATTTCTACATAGTCATCAAATGGAATGTACTCGGTGTGTACACAGCCGGAACTCACCTAACATATACACGGTGTGTAGTCTGTAAATTTTCAGAAACTACCCATTTCCTCTAATTTCCTCAGAAACTGACTAATTTTTAAATAGGGTTAGGATTTTGACCCATTCTAAAAAACTCAGGTTCTTACAATCTCCCCACCTTAACATAGATCATTCATGAGCTATCAAAAATAACCCAGATATGGCACCAAACATACCACCCCGATCAAGGTAACACAGACTTCCCCGGTATCAAAGGTTCTGGCTAAATTCCTCAAGGGGGCTCCCCACCATAGGAATTTCCTAACTCAGTCTCAACCCCACCAAACTGAAAACAAAAAAAAGGTTCACTAACCTGTTTTCTGGATGCATAGTCCTTTCATGACGCATCGTCACCCCTGCACCACATTGGTTCTCATGTTTCATTCCCAACACCCAACATATCCCACACCACATCAGTGTGCGCCTCGATGAGGTCCTGCATCCCATGGATGCTCAAAAACGATCCTGGTGCCTAGCACATCAAATAACTGACATCATCGATTCCCCGATGCCCACAACACCTCAAGTAACCTGTATTCTCGATACCCCGATGACCAAGGCACCTCAAGAAACCTACATCCTCAATGCCCCGATGCTACGCATCTCATATATAAATATATATATATAAATATATCACGCACCTGATATGGTGCCAATCCCACTGACTAGCATCTAGTCAGTCCACATAGATCTTGTGCATCATGTTCACTCAAAACGGGCATGCCTCTACAGGTCATGCCAAAAAGGAAACATGGGAAAAACTGTCACACTATAGTTTACCTCTAACCGTCATCATCTCACCAGCCTGCTCAGTCTCTGGTAGCTCCACGGCCTGCACTTGGCCTAATGTACGGCTGCTTGATGTCTGACCTTGCTGTGGTGCTGCTCCAGCCAGCGGCCATTGACCCCTCAGCTGGATCCCACTTTCTCTGTCATGTCCTCCACATGCAGGTCAACCTCAGCTACCCTCTCCTGGTACTGAACCTGAACCAACTCCAGATGCCACCGTCTGTCCTGGTACCTACCTACTGGATATCTGAGAAGGCTTCCTGCAAACTCTATCCAGATGTCTGACCTTTCCGCATGCCAGGAACTCCTTTTGAGGCCTATCGCACAGAGTCCAAACATGTCATGTCTATCCAAACTGAATGAAAATCGCTGAATAACTACCACAATTTGGTTTGTCTGAATCCCTGGCCTGCTGCCCTACTGGAACTCATCTTGTCCTCGCTTCCTGTTATCTGAACCATCACCTAAAGCTGTTTCCCGACCAACCTCGGGCCTATCCCTCTGGTTTCCCTCTGCTATGAGCGCCTGGTTCACCACCTCTGAAAAAGAACCCAGCCTAAAAATATTCACCTGGATCCAAATGGCATGTCATAAGACATCCTCGAAGCGCCTCACCCTTGTTGCGCCATCGCTTTCCATACCTTGTGCAAAGCGAGACAACTCCGTGAACGTAGCTACATAGTCCATGACGGACATGTCTCCCTATTTAAGACTCAAGAACTCCCGAGATCTCTCTTCTCTCAGTGTCTCTATGTAAAAGTGCTCAAAGAACCTATCCTCAAAGTCCCTACATGCCAGTCCCTCATTCCTACGAGCTGGAACCTGTACATCTCGCCAATGCATTGCCATTCCTCTCAGCATGTACATCGTCAGCTTGACCCTTCACCCTGGAGGCGTCTTGAGCTGATTGAAGATCATATGCATACTCTCTATCTAGTTATAAGTCGCCTGTGGAGTACCCTCGCCAAATAATGCAGTAAAAGTCAGCCCACAACTACCACCCTTACTGTCCCCCACTACAACCATACCCCCCTGTATCCCAGCCTCATGGCCTCCTTACCCGCCCCTAACTGAGCCATGTATCAAAAGCACCTCGGGCCATTCTCATCCTGACAACTAACTTTTCCTCAACCCGATGACCGAGTCGCAAAATCCTAGTGATCAAAATCACCTCAACCGATAGTACATGCCTGCTCGTACAAGATCCAGACCCAAAAAACCCGTCACATGCAATTCTACAAAAATATAAAGCATGGCATACACATTGCAATACTAAGCAATTCTATCAGGAATTCCACCTATTCACATATCAAAGCATACAAAGCATTGCAACTGATTTTATTCACATGGAATTATCACTTCACAAACTATACGTGAAGTTATGAAATTGAAATACCCTAAAATGTGCCTATCAAAAGCCAAGAAACCAAGCCTTGCCATACCGGGCCAAGGTCCAACTCTCCCTTACTACACTGGGTCAAGGGTCACATATCACAATCAATAACATCACACACCAAGTGTTCCACCGAGGTGGAAATCATATAAAATATAATCTGAGAAAAACCACAATAGCAATTCCCACCCGAGGCAACTGGGTATATCCCTCATACCTAGGGCTGTAGGCACCCAAGAACAAGCTAGAAACCCAGTTCTAATAACAACCTATCTCTAGTCTACCATGTCCCAAATAGTAATACCAGTAGAAATAAAAAGAGAATCCTCAATCTCATTTGTTGACAGCAAAACACTGCTACAAAATCCCTATAAAGAACTCCTCTGAGACCACTTTGTAACGACCCGGACCCGAACAGCCACCCGAACAGTGCTAAATGGGTCGGGTGTTACTACCTTAGGAACACCTCCCCGAACACCAAAGGCTGCCAACTAGTAGCGAGAGTCTCATAGGTATAGTGGGGAGGCTATACCCTCTCGGAGGATAATAATGGTACTGGTCCGAGTATAATAATAAGGATTCCATGGAATAACATCATTGCAGACTCGAACCAAACCTGCAGAGCAGAAGCACAATCAATATAGATAAATAGCAGAAGCAATAAATTATAACAATATCAGTGGAAATAAACACAACAGCATGCTAATCACTTGTAATAGCTACTGAACAATATCAAATGCATCCAAAGAAGGTCATACATAACCAGATGTAAAGGTGGCAATGGCTAACCATAAGTAGCTACAAACAAGCAAGCATGCTAATAAAAGAAATAAGAAAAATAAGGTAAACCCTAGCTCGTTAAGACCTCAAGGTCCATACCATCTCCATGCAATAGCTAATATAGCCCAACTCCTGAAGTTGGCCTCTTTCATGCATGTAAATCCATAATGTCTCCACGCGTCCCGAAGGACCCGTGTAGTGTGTGGGAAAAATATCAGTAGGATACCACCCAATGGTGCATACCAAATTTAAGTGTTTAAGCAGGCATGAATTTATAAGGAAAGCAGTCAACAGAACGATGCACAATAAACACTAACTCTACTGGTGCTTAGCAGCCACCATGGAGTGTCACCAGCTTCGGCCAATGCCGGAATCTCTGCCATGTAACCCGGCACCACGTGCCCCCTGACATCACGTTTCTCAACTACCGATGTCCCGTAGTCATGCCCGAGAAACAATAACCCAGAGGAATAGTGATTTCTGTCCTCAATAAGTAACCGAAGTGACAGTGATGTCTGCCCTCAAAATAAGTAGTCGGATGGATATCGATGTCTTCCCTCAAATAATGTTTCTAGAGGGACAGCAATATCTGCCCTCAAATAAGTATCCAGAGGGACAATGATATCTTCCCTCAAATAACACCAAGCCTCGACCCCAACTCGATAGCCTCAATTCTATCGCCTGAAGGCTCCACACCTCCCACGTGGCTTCCTACAACAAGAACATCCAAACCAATAGTACCTAAACCGCAACTAACAGGGGCCTCTACCCACACGAGTCTTCAAAACCACTACATCATGGAGTATATCTCTATGCACACTACTCAAAGTCTAGGTGATTGGTCATCACCAAAAATAGTACCCAGGCCACCACGTTTTTGACACCTTGTGTCCCTGTGACCATGTCGCTCAAATCTGATGGCATTTCCATCCCAGAAACCAGGTCCATCCCCAACCTGACAGTCATCTTGCCTCAAACTGATTCCCATGACGCCCAATCCCATGGTCAGAACCACCCAACGTAACCTCATGCTAATCCCAACCTATGATCAGCATCACTCAAGAATATCTGATCTATGCCCACCACAACCCAAAGGTTCTAGCATTTGCAATTCAGCAATTTCATATATAACATATTTAAACAAAACACATAAACAGGAAAAAAAATCTAAATAGTTGAATTTCACTGTGCAAGGTGTTGTCCCGTACCATCACAGACATCTTGAAATCCTCTGACAAGTCATATCAGGCTTAATAAACTAAACTCAATAGTTTATAACAAAACAATTCAAATATAACCAGTTGGGAATTCCCCAGCCAAAATGCCCCGATGAGAGATAACCCCTCTCCCGGCCCTGCTCAAGAAAAACTAGTAACAGGGCATACCCAAAGGCATCCCCCAGGTCAAACATTCAATTCCATATATAATAGCAGATAAAACGGGTCCCGCTCACAAAACCTGAAAACGCGCTGAAGGCCGCGTCACCCAAAAGACCATGAAAACACAGAAGAAGGTATACACCACCTATCGGAGACTCATACAATGCTAATCCTCCTATAACAGCCTCATGTTATGTCTAAAATGTGGTAGATCTACAAAAGAATCAAAACTTTTCAAACCCATATATCTCGTTCTCAAACAGAAATTATGGAAAATGGTTCAGGAGGAATAAGGGCCATACTGAGGGGGTTCCAACGGAACAATCAGTGTTCAGATCGGGGTTCGGATAAAGAACCGGGATCAATTTGAAGTACCGGCCAGCATGGTTTGCGAAACCCGATGAAAGAAACAATGTTCTACCTCAAAACGAGGCTACATCCCGTTTTAAGAGAATATTGAGATATTACGACCTGAATCTTAATATGTAATTATATTCTAAGAAGAAAATGGGGGGTAGACCGTACTATCATTTTAAAAACAGATAAGTTAATAATGAAAATAGTTATTTGAACAATATACGGTATTTATATAGATATTATGAGTATCAAGGAAGGAGGATTGATGTTGTAATAATCCTCGTTATTCTTTTTTTGAATTGTAAAATAAATAAAATTTTATTGAGAAAAATGTCACTCATGTGAATTTAATTAAAATGATAATAGGGAGAGAGAGTATTTCATTTTATTTTATAGATTATAATTCAATATGAATAAGTTAGAGACCCATCTAGTAGTATTTTATATCATAATGTTTTAAAATTTATAGGAGTCATTAATAATTTAAATTTTTAGGGGAAGGTGGTTAGATACCTTAAGTTATACTGATGAGAGTTTCATTTTTTTATGACTAAAAGAGGTGCAATATGATATTAATTATTCAGCTAAGGGATGGCTATTTGGTTCGAGATAATAAAATGTATGTTTTTAATTAATTTCATTTAATTGGTGCCAAGATTATGGTTCTGAAGAGAACCCTTCCTTGAGCTACTTATTGATAAAAAGATAATATCTATGTGTCTATGGGATAACACTAATGATTTATTTATTTTAATTGGAGTTGAATCACATTGAAAAATCTGGGTGCTCTTTTTATTCTACTATAAAATATTAAGTACATTAATGAAAACTAAATGGGAGTAAGAGTGATAAATCCATTCATGGAAGACTTTTTTAGGTTAAGGGATAAATTTTTAATTGAATAAATATACACCCCTATTGATTCATCCCCTACCCTAATTATTTTTTATATCTGATGTGCTTCTAGCGATCAGTATTAGAACACAAGTTACACCTCAAATTGGATTCTCTATATTCTCCATATTTGAAGAATTTTGAAGTTTTCTTCAGTTTTTATATAATAATTCATAATGGAGGGATGAATTAGAAAAAAAAACGTGTTTATTTTTAATTAAGAATATATATCATATTGGAAACAAAACCATTTGAAAACTACGTAGACTAAAATGAATATAAATTATGAATCCCTCTTATAAATATACCAACATGAAGTGGTTTCCATGTGCTATAATTTAATGAAGAATTATTTAATATGGTGGAAGAAGATTTATTAGTTACATAAACTAAATAAGAGATGTAAAATACCTCTACCATGGAAGATTATAAATAAATATGATTAAAATGTGGAATCTAATATTTCATACCAAAACAATTTATATAAGAACCAAGAATAAGTGGAAATGTAAATTTTTTATTGATTCACAAAATGAATCAATCTCTACATTGAATGATGACCTCTGTAATTTTCAAAAAGATATAGTGACATCTATTTATGTTAATTTTATAATTATACCAAAATAGATAACCCACTTGAATAATATTCTGGTAAAAGATATAAAGCATAGGAAAAAAATAAGATAATGAATATATATATCACCTAAAATGTAATTTCAAGGTTTTAGGGGTTATGAATCTAGAAAAATGATTAAAATTTTTGATTGATTTTATTGATCCAATCCTATAAAAATTATAAACATATAGAAAGTAAAGAAGTTATGTCCCATGAATTATAGAAAATATATATCATTGATGTCAATATTGATCATCTTGAAATCAATTTAAATAATATTAAATACCATGAAAACATGTTACAATAGAATAATTTAATTACTTAATATCATATTCATAATATAAAAAATAAATGTGAAAAAAATTGAAAGCATAAACGACTGAGAAAAATATTCTTAATAGAATATTTCTTAAGATTGAGGTTAAATATAAAAATCGAAAAATAGTTCATGGTGGTCCTTCAACACAACATGAAAAATTATTTAGTTAAAATAATAATAATGTGTATTCTTATGCATATATTCCTCTAATCTATGGAACAATAATTTTAGATCATTCAATGATCAGTTTCAATAAAACATAAAGAAAGATAATCCACCCATAGTAGAAAATATGAATTGTGCTAACTCTGTTTTTATAAACAGTTCGAGTCAAAAAATAGGACATGTAAAAATATGGATAAATAAAAATAAATAAAATCCAACCACTATATGTGTTATGGATTTAATCAGGTATATGAGAATTTTTTAAATCCCAAAATGATTATTTAAATGAAAAAAATGGAAGAATAAAATTCTATCCATATATCATTTCAAATAAAAAACCAAGGATTTTTTGGATTCTATAGGTGGTGCAATAAATATGAGAACAAGGATATGGAATATTGATAAAATATGTGTATTTCAATAGGAAAAGGAAATCCAATCTCATGGAGAAGAAATAGAGAGTTGAAGAAAAGAATAAGGCCCAAAGATAAAAACCTATTTGTCTCTAGTAAATTTATAAGATTGTAAATTCCTACTGGAAATTACATTTAAAGGGGTCACTAATAGGAGACATGATTTTTCATGTCAACCAAACATTTTTTTATAAAATTGGGAATAAAATACCAATGAATTTAAATAAAGAATATGATTAATCCCCTTCTTATTAGAAAGAGAGAAATTATGTACAAAACAAACCATAGAAGACATAAACTAATGCCACACTAAAAAATAAATGGCCGCTATTCTTGGCTGAATAGGTCAGACCATGGTTCACTATATATAATACATAGAATTTAATGTTTATTGGGGATAGAATAAGTAATAATAGAATGAATCAATCTATGAAATAAATTTAAATAACCATGGAAAAATTACTCATAAAAATTCAAAATTTTACTATGCATGTCAAAAAGGTGGAGCTATTTTTTCGTATCCTACCAGACTAAGTTTCTATTGTTAAGTGAGATTTTCTTATAGTAGTATTAGGATGGGTGACCTCCGGGGACATTTTAAAAGGTTTATATTTTAGGGAGGATAACATATACTAAAACAATATGTTCTATAATTTTGTTATATCCATTAGTCTGATAAGTGACAAAAGTATGTAATAGATTTTAGTGTGTTGGTGTGACAACATTATTTTTAAAATAAGAACATTGTGCTCAATATATTATACCAAATTAAACACGATGTTTTAAGTGAATCGAGATATACTATTAAAATATTATTCTGTAATGTAATCATTATAACCTTTCCATTAAGTTGGTGGGAACGAAAATTTTTAATCACATTATTATAAACTTTATAGTGGTTTTATATGTAATAATTATAAATAACTACTTAATTCTCAATAAAAACATTTTATGATTCAATAATACATTTTCTTCAAAAATGGTTCTTTTTTGAATTTTATGTTTTGGAATTATCATAAATTTATAAAACATTGAGAAATTATATTTTATAAAAATAGTATCATTTTTAAAATAATCATATCAAAAATATCTTTAGTCAAAATGTTCATATTTTCCAAAAAGTTTGATTTTTTTAATGTGAAGAATATCGATTTTTCAAATACTGTTATTTAATTCTTTTTAATTAAGTAACTTTACAGTACCATTATGATTTGAATTCCATTTAAAATTAACATAATTATTATTAAGTATAATTGAATATAATAAATTTCATTTTAATCTTATTTATACCCAATTTTGGTAAAAGTTTATTTATATGCTTAAAAGGATTTTTTATGAAAAAAAATTTTATGTGTACAATGTTTCACAATTTTAAGAGATTAAATTATACATAATGAGGAATTACTTAAATTTAAATGATAGATTATATATAAAAATATTTTAATTTAAATCCATCTAATTATTATTACCAGTTATATGGTCAATGTAAAATTATATTAATCATGAAAAATGAATTTCTTAAATACCATTTTTTCACATATTTTTCAAGTTTATTTTTAAATTAAATTATAACACTTCAGCTAATGGAATTTAATAAAATTTATTCCGTATTTTTAATCATAAAAATTAAAATTATATAAAAAAATAAACATAATTTTTTATCATAATGATGAGTAAATCTAGTAAAATTTATTTACTATAATTAAGGTTATAATGTAGTTTTAGGCGTTATGTGCGCTTGTGTTAAAATTAATTTTCCATAGACATGTAATATTTATTTTATTCATTTTATATTATATTAATTATCATTTTTTCAAGTCTTTATAATAAGGGTCAATTTATTCTAGGCATAAATAATAAATTACCTAAGTTAAATAAAGAAATTATCGTGGTGAGTACTAAAATAAAAAGTAGGTAAAGCTAAAGGATAATGGAATAATATCTTATAAAGCATCTTTATTTATTTGGTGGTGTGTATTAACCTTATATTCCCTATAATTCATTAATAATAACTTTTAGTGGCACTTGGGGTGATAGTAACTTCCCATTACAGAATAGTTTTGGGTAATTACAAAAAAAATATGTCTCCTCCTCAATTATAAAATGAAACCCTTTACACTCACTTTTTAATAACATTAAATAAATTTGTGTCAAAAAACCCCATTAAAAAGTATCTCCAAAAAATTATGATACACATTCTACATCTTATGGTCTTTTCAAAAGACCAAACCTTGGGTCTTTAAGAAATTATACAAAGGATGTTCTTCTAAGCAATGTTAATTGTCTTTATAGAGCTCCTACTTTTTACAACTTATTTTTTCACCTTCAATTATGTCTTAAAAAATATAATATAATAACACCATTATATACCATATAATTATATTTTATTACTTTTATGAAATAATATTTATTCATCTCCTTCCCTATCAAATGGGAAATAAAGTCATCACTTGTGTATAAGGGGGACCACCATCTGATGAACCAGTCTAATTTTCTTCCACCACGAACTCACATGGAGAGTAATAATTATGTAAATCATGAATATATATGATAAATATTAGATGATATTTATTTTTAAAAAACTAATACATCATCCACTTCCCTACCCTTTCAACAATTAATGGAATTATATCGTTGCTCGTGACTACATGTGGTCTACCTTCTCTATGAAGAAATATTATTCACTATCCAAGTTCAAATTTCATGAATGGGATAAAAATACATCCAATGAATAAATATGATATTTTAAACATTAATATAATTCTATATATAAATGATCTATATCATATTCACCATAATTGGGTCTTCCATTATAAATCATGCATTATAAAACAAAGTAGTTAACACCGAAAATAATGGTAATGAAGAAATATTATTAATGAATAAGTTATAAAATGTTATAAGAAAATAATATATTATAAATATGAATATAATTATTATATAAATCAAAAAAATAAAAATAGTACACGTGAGAAATATCACGTTCAACTAAATAGAAATGTGAGATAAGGGACTTCATCCTAATTTCCCTTCTTTGATTCATATTTTATTATTTTACTCCTAATGAATTTTATATGCTATATATACTACCCGTTTAAATATTATATCATAAATTCTTAATACTTCATTTTATTTTAATTTTAAATAAAAAAAATTGTCATCCAAAGTTATTTGACATTAAAGTTAACCATAATAAAACTATTTACAAACACAATTTATTTTTTATTTGTTTATATTACTTATTTTTAATCATCGATATTATTAGATTATATATGTAATGTATCTTTATTATTTTATATTTTATTTCCACTTTTTTATGTTGATTTAGACTTTATACAAAAACTAAATCCATTTATTAATCCTCACTACAACGGTATTCTATTTGAAAGAGATTTCAATTCAATTTTCTCTGTACTAAGATATATTTGATAATATGCACCTATTTATTTTATTGAGTTGAATCTACTAAAAATTTAACATTTTATATCATTAATATATTTATATTCATGGAATTTAATAATTAATATGAGGTTGTCATTTCATGTTTCCTATGATTGAAAAGTTTTCAAAGTGATAAGAGATTTATGTTTTAATCTCATTTTAATGGGGACTATTTATGCTGGAATTTCCATTAAAGGAAATTAATATATAATTATATAATAAATACATTTAATTTTATTCTAATAGATATTCATGAAATTTTAATCTAATAGTGCCATTTTCATCACATTGGAAAATAAATTGATTAAGAAAATCTTTTTAGGGAAAGATAAATTTATTTATCTTTTTAGTCAAACAATATTTCTCTTTCATATCCATATTTTCAGTTAAATTATTGGTATAATATTTCTAATATTATCCAATGATTTATTAAATAATTTTCAACCCATTTTGACTTTTTATAAATTATTTTAAAATGGAATCATCTTGTTATTTTCTGAACATTGTACTTTTTAACTTTTATTGAAAATGTGAAGTGGAATATTTATTTTAATTTACTCGAAATGAATGTAATATTCATTCCTTTAAAACCACATACTATTTTTAAAATTACTTAACAATATTAAAATTTTGTTTTCAAAGAAAATGTATTTCCAGATATTCCATAAATTTTTAATTTTTAAATTTTCTTTTCATAGTGAAAAGGGGGATTTCCTCAAGAAATGTTTTATAATATTTTTGTTATATTTTAATTCATAAATGAAACAAACCGTTATTTTTATTATAATATAGTTGAAATATATTGTAATTAATCCATAATTATTATTTTTCTATATGGTTTATGATTAGTTAGACAATGGTGAGTATTGAAATCAAATTTCTTGAATACATTTTTATTAATTAACTTTTTCTTGAAACATTCTGTTTCTTGATTCATTTTTACATATCGTCTTTTAATTTGAAATTTATTTTATTGACAAGGGAATTATTAAGAAATTTTACTATTTACTCAATATGGATGTTTTTTTATAATGAAATTTTTTTATCAATTATTAAATATATGAGGAATTCATTGGACATGATGTGATGGGTGTTTCTCATAATTATATAACCTATCGATGCATTTATGGGTCTCATGGAAAAAATTATCAATTTGAAATTAAATTTTTATTTACCCACAGTTTTAAACTATCTTGGTCAACGGTCTATAAGGTATAGATATAATGATGTATAAGAACATGAAATCTAACATTAAGTCTTTCCTTCATTGAGAATTCAGTTATTATTACCCAAGAGATTAAGTAATTTATATTATCTATAGATTTTATTCAATGTCATATGTTTGTTTATATGTAATTATTTGATCATATATTATTCATTCCATATTATTCATTTTTTACAAATTATTAATTAAATTGATTGTGTTTTCAATTATTTACCATTCCATATTGATTATTACTTATTAATTTAGTATAGCTTCCTCTATACATAACCCTTACTGAGAATCTGATCTCACCCTTAGTCTTTTTTCTTTCCCTAAGAGATGAAGAAGTAACATTTGAATGAGTTTAAGGATATAGAAATTTTACAATCATTGTGTTGTATTTTATGTTTTCAAATGTAATGGTAGATTCATGTATGTAAATAGTTTTCCAGGACTTCTTAATTTTTTGATCTTACAGGATTCAATTTATTGCATCTTATACTGATGTAGTAATGTAACCATCACCTCTGAGCTATTAGGGTTGGGGTATTTATAGTTTTTATCAGATAAAGTTTAGTGTAAACATTGGGAAATAGATTTTAAAAAAACATATATTAGGGGATATAGCATTATGGTGGACTTGGAGGATAATTGTAAGTATAAGATAACATCCTAAACTTTTGTTATGGTGGAGATTTTTTGGATATCTAAGCAATGCTTCCATGTATAAAAATTAAAAGTATTTGTGGCTCTAGAATAATTGTACGAATGGGTAATAACTATGAAAATATAAGCTTGGTCTTTGACTCAATCATCACTTGATAAATGAAAATGGTCATTGATTCACACCATGTATGACACACCCATAGGATATGCTTGGGTTAATTCAAATTTTCTTTAGGAACCATCTAGAAGGATTTGAATAGATGATGAAAATGAATGACCAAGGTTCAACCATAGGTGTCTTAGATCAAAAATAATGTGTCCTGATTTTTACATCCTATAAATGATTGTTTGTTTTTTCATAATATTTATTATTTCTCACAAGATGATTGTTCAGTTTTAGACCGTAGATGAAAGATTATGGAATTGTGAAAAGAATTAATATGATATAAAATGTGATGATTATAAGAAAGAAATTTGGATGATAAATAGAGAGAAAGATATCATGAATATGCTTAATCAATTATTTCTATATATTATTAAATACCAATAAATTAACCAACTCCTAGAATCACCGTAGAAGATAAGGATGGAGTTCACTAAGATTTTGAGTGGTATAGGATATGGATTAAAGAAGCATTGATTTCCTTCATGTCAAAAATATATAAAATAAACTTAAGAGAATGTCTTAATAGAACTGGAAAAAATATTATGTGCACAAAATAAGAGCATAGAGAAATAAATTAAAAAAATAAAATTGAGGTTTTTAGTTGATGGAAATAAATCTTGTCCTATAAATCTATTTGTAGTAAATTTTCCTGAATTTGGGGAACCGAGTCGTTATCCATCATAGTTCCCACTTTTAAAAGATAACTCCTAGACCATGTAAGAACCTATTCTGAAGTAAAATGGTTGATTTGTATATGTATTCAGATTAAATAATTATATTATAAGTATTTTTTCAATGGTATTTTAGTTGTAAGAATCATTAAACATCTATGGATTATGTTAATTTTTTAGGATGAATAGATGCATTCAAATAAGATGAAATCAAGAATAATGGATACCATCATGGGTTTATGAGTTTATGTTTTATCGTTGGTTAGAATGATCGCATTCCCCTTTTTCGTTTTTATGTGTTGGGATTTGAATGAGATTAATGACATTGTGGGAGATCTTTCATTAGCTTGATTTATATGTAACTTCAAGGTTCAACAAGAAGTATTAATTTGGAATAAATACACCATTCATAAATTTAAAGGTATTGATAACCATTAGTGTTAACATGATCATTTATATTAAGGTAATAATATTTAATAAAGATTATTTTATTTCATAGAAGAAATAATTCATATAGAAAACCTTAGGGGACAAAGAGTGATTTCATAATTAATGTTATTTATTTGGATGTTCATCATATTTTTTGGAATGTTAAAATAATTATATTAATATATTTTTATAAAAATGAAAACCTTCATTTCACGTGATAACCCATCACACCTATTATGGATATGGGGGGTTGAACCCACAACCAAAGGGAGACCAGGTTGCGACTCCCACCACTGGCCTACGTTATGTACTAGTTAGTATGACATTATTTTTAATTGAAAAATATTATGGTTATATATTAATTTGTTTTTGGGAAAAAATTATTGGATCAAATATTTTTTTATTTTGAGGTAATTAATAATATTTCAGGGTAAATTTTACTAATATGAATTATATATAACAATTTGGTTTAATTTAAAGGGTTATTTGGGAAGAAGGCAATTAGAATTTGGGGGATGTAAGTTAAAAGTTATGAAATCACCATTGAGGTGAAAATATAATTTAATAATGATAATATTGAGCTTAATTGGGATATAAGGTATTTTTTATTTTTAATAATCAATGTTGAGCCTTCGGTGGAAATTTTGAAGTAAGATTTATTATTTCTTCATATGAAGGCTTATAAATTTTCTTATTATCTTACCTTGTGGTAACTATTTAATATTTGGTTAATATTTAAATATATTTTTAATAGATTATTAGTATTTTAGAAATCTTATGATCTATTAAAAATAATTTTTAGTTCTTAATACCTGAAATTTACTATTGGATACTAATTTATTGGAGTAAGAGATCAAGTGTAAATTGATCAAAGAAAATAAAAATGATAATTAAGATTATGAAATAGAAATATGTCAAGTAAGTATATTTCACTATGTTCTTAGACTATATATTAAATAAAATACTCAAATATAGGAAAAGGTTATAGAAACTAAAAAATTACCCTACTAGAGTCACATCTAATGAACCAATTTTCTTTTCACCTATCACATATTTATGGCATTTTGGTTGTTAAATTTCTCGTAAACATGTTCTATATCACCCATTATTAGTCATTGGATGATAGTTTTCTCATCCATGTCCATATTTTTACTTCCAAATAATTTTTTATTACTAGTAAATTTATTTATGCTTTATTCTGGATGACCTTCTTATTTCCCATTCACGATTTTAAGAGGAAGTTTTATTAACCCTCCTACGATGTGGGATTTCCACAAAGGAATTTTAAAATGTCAAACCCTTTTTTTTTTGCAAGTGAAAGATCAAATTGTGATAAAAAAATTATTGAGGGTTTGGATAATCTAATAACAGGATATTTTAAAATAATAACATTATGTTTGATAGCATATAGTACACGCAACACTGAGTTTTAAGTGAACTCTGATATACTATTAAAATATTATTATTTAATGAAATTGTTATAACCTAGCTGTTAAGTTTTAAGGAGTTAAAATTTTTAATCACATTATGACAGTATGTATAAATTTTTTATATAGTTTATTTATAAATAATTACTTAATTATTAATAAAATAATTTTATGCTTTAAAAATACATTTTCAAGAAAAATTGTTTAATTTTTCATTTTTTGGATGATAATTATAATTAATTTATACCAATTTTAAGAGTATTATTTTATAAAAATAATATAATTTTTTAAATAATAATATAATAATCATATTATGGTGGAATTTTGAAATTTTTTACAATGGTATATTTTTTAGTGAAATGTGTAAAATACTGATTTTTCAAATGCTATTATATCTATTCATTTAATTAAGAAATATTAAAGTAACATTATGATTTGAATTTTATTTAAAATTAAAATAATTATTATTTATATCAATTTAATTTCATTAATTTAATTTCAATCTTATTCATACCATATTGTTGAAAAATATCTTTTTTTAGCTTAAAAATGCATTTTTTGAGAACTGTTTTTAAGAGTATAATATTTATCCATTTTAATGCATGAAAATTACCCACAATTAGGAATGATTTAAATGAAATGTATAAATTATATATTTTCATATATTAATTTAAATGCATCTATTGATGATTATTACTCTTATAGTTAATGTAATAACAACTTATGCTTGAAAAATGAATTTCATGAAAATTTGTTTTTCGAACAACTATTGTGGGTTTATTATTAAATTTAAATCTAAAGAATTAAATTGATTTTAATAAAATGGGTTTCATTTTTGGAATAAAAAACAATAGTATTATATAATAGGTTTAAATAATTTTTTATCAGAATGATTAGTTAAAGAAGTAAAATTTATTTACTGTAATTAGGGTTAAAACTCGGTATTATGTATTACATGCACTATGTTAAAATTAATTTTACACACAATTGTAATTTTTATCAAATAAATTTGTTTTAATATTATAAAATTTTTGTAAAAATTATCTTATAAGTACCATTTTATTTTATTCTTAATGGATAAATTACATAGGTTAAATAAAAAAATAACAATGGTGAAAACTAAAATGATAAAAATATGTAAATTTAGAGGATAAAAGAATAACATGTTTAAAATATATTTCCTTAATGTTATTGTAATTTTTATAAACATTTACTAATTTAAAATAAATTATTTATTAATTTTTTAGGTACATGGTGTTAAAGTTACTTCTCATTATTGAATAGTTTTGGGTATTTACAAAAATGTCGCTCCTCAATTGTAAAAGTGCACCCTTCCCCTCACTTATTCACACTTTTTATTCCATTTATATCTGCCAAAACCTATATAAATATCTACCCAACATAATTATAAACCTTATATATCTACTTTTATTTCCAAAAAACCAATCTTGGGGTCCTTAATAAGAGATCTAATGGAGGTTCCTCTAAGAAAAGGTAATTATCTTCACTAAGATACTTCTTTTTACTTTTTATGTTTCCACCATAAATTATTTCTTAACATTTAAAATATAATAACACATGTATTTATAATGTAATATTATGTTATTATTTTTATGGAATAATATTTATCCACTTACTTCTCTATTAAATTGGAAACAAATCCATCGCTTATGTGTACAGTGGAATACCGCATCACGAAATGATTTAATTTTTTTCCATCATCAACTCAGACGGATTATAATAATGATAGAAATAATGAATATATATGATAAATATGATATTATATTAGTTATATAAAATTAATACATCATCATATTCCTTAACATTTCACCCATTAATAGAATGATATTATTACTAGTGCGTATGATCGGACTACAATCTCCAAAAAGAGGTGTGATTAATTTTCCATGCACAACATTCAAGAATAGACATAAAAATGTGCCCAGTGAATAAATAAGATATTTTTAACCTAAATATATTTCTTATGATTCTAGTTCTATATCCTTTTAAAAATTAATATATCGTTTTTGACTGAACATGAATGAGGAAACAAAGTAGTCAACACTCCAAACAATGGTCATAAAGAACTATTATTAACAAATTAGTGATAAGATTTTATTACAAAATTATATATTATAAATATTAATATAGTTTTTGAATAAATTAATAACATGTTTATAACTATCATATGGGATTTTAATGCACGTTCCACTAATGGTAAACATGAGGAAAGGGACTTCGACTCAATTACCCTTTATTGAGGAATATTTTATTATTGTACACCTAATTTATCATATATGGTGTATATATTACCCATTTTACATATTATATCTTGAATAATTCACACTTAATAGTATTTTAAGATTAAATTAAAATTATTTCATATAACGTCATAATACTTGAAAGTAGCCAAGTTATGAAGGGTTTCATAACACAATTTCCTTTCAGCTGGTCATTTTACTTATTCATTGCCTTCAATAATATATGATTATGTGTTTAATGTATTTTTAATATTTTCTACTGTATTTTAAATTTTCTATATATATGTTTATATTATACACATAATCAATCCAATTATTAATACTCACTTCAATAGTATAACCTTTCTAAGATATTTCATATTAATTTCCCCTCTATTGAGATATATTTTGTATTATGCGCCTATTTATTTATATGAGGTTTATCTACAACCTATTTAAAATTTTAAATCATGAATATCTATATATTATTATTATTTAATATTTTATTTTAATTCATTTTTTTCATGGGGCCTATGATTCAAAAGTTACCAAAGCTATAAGAGATTTATGTTTCAATCTCATTTTAATTAAGATTATTTATCAATAGATTTCAATTGAATAAAATTGTTTTATTATTGCATAATAAACCCCATTGATATTAGTTTACTCTTTTTAATCATGAAAATTTCATGTAATATCACCATTTATCTATCTAAAGTTCTTACAATTATTAAGAAAATTATTTTAAGAAAACCTAACTTCATTTCTCTTTTTGGTCAGAATTTCATTTTCATCAATATAAATATTTTCCATAAAAAATTAAAGAACACTTTAAATATTTTACAATGATTTATTAGATTATTTTTCACCCATGTGTTTCTTTTTACAAAAACAATTATATTGAATCTTATTGTCATTTTTTGAATAAGGTAATTTTTTACTTTTAACAAAAATGTTAAAGGAATCATTATTTTAACATACTTGGAACAAACGAAATATTCCCACCATAATGGTTTATAATTTTTTTAATATTTATTTATAACTTTAAAGGTTGTTTTTAAATAAATATTTTTTTCTAATATTATTTATATTTTTGGTTTTTAAAAGTGATTTTTAAAGAAAATTTGAACTTTTATTAATATTTTTTTAATGATCTTTTTTTGTATTTCTATGTGTTAAAGAAAAAACCCTTTAATTTACTTATAATACACTAAAAATATGTTTTAATGAAATCACACTTATTATTTATTTGGATGGTTTATGATTATTTTGACCATAAAAATTATTGACATTCACATTCTTGATTAATTTTTTATTCAATAACTTTCTCTTAAAACATTCACTTTCTAGTGATCATTGGAAAATAAATTTCTCTTAAATATAAATATTCTTTGTATCATTTATATGATTATTACAAAAACCATATACCAATTTCACATATGTAGTTTTACTTTAAAAGTTGTTTTATTGAATTACTAATTATTAATAAACCATATTATTTACCCAATATGGATATTTGTTGATAAGGAATGTTTTTCATGAATTAAATCAATAATTC
This sequence comes from Viscum album, assembly GCA_963277665.1. Taxonomy (NCBI): domain Eukaryota; kingdom Viridiplantae; phylum Streptophyta; class Magnoliopsida; order Santalales; family Viscaceae; genus Viscum; species Viscum album. The sequence goes on from OY728128.1 coordinate 478,900,627, forward strand.
TATATATATGGAATACATTGGACATGAATAGATAGGTGAAGATGATAATTATAAATACCCTCAATGCATTTATAGTTTTCTTTCAACAAATTTGTAAGCTTGAATTAAATGGGTCTTTACCCATGTTTTTAAAGTGTCTTGTCAAAAGGTATTGATGGTATATATATCAAGATATCTGCGATCATTACATCCAATACTAATATTTTCCATCATTGATAATTTAGTTTTATTTATCTTTTATATTACTATATTAATATTATCTATGGATTAGCTTTGAGATCGTGTGATTATTTATATAGATATATTTCATCATCATTCACTCTTTACATATTATTCTTCATACTCATGTTATTGATTAAATGAAAAGTTTTTTTAGTTATTTATCTTTTCCAAATAGATTATTACTTATTGATTCAACATAACATCTGCTGTATGTAAATATTAATGAGTATTTGATCTGACCCTTATTTTGTTTCATTTCCCAAGATATGAAGATGGAATCTTTGAATTAGTTTAATGATATATAATTTTTTACACTCACTATAGAGTATTTCATATTTTTAAATGTAATGTGAAATTCATGTATGATTCTAGTTTAATAATACAGCTAAACAATTTGATCCATTGGGATGTTATCTCTTATATATTTTTCCAATTAAGTAAAGTGATCATCAGCTCTATGAAATTGGTGTTGGGGTATTTACAGCTAGGAAGGTAACCAAGTTATTAATTAAGTCCCATGGGGTTAGATGACATATTTTATGGACTACAGATATTAGGTCTTGAAAAACGATATCAAATCCAATGACTAGTAATAATTATACAATAAATACATGGGATTGAGTTTTGGGATACATAATGAGGGTTTTGTGCATCAATTGGAGGGGGTAACACCTTTGTAAAAGTAAGTCATAAAAATACTAAATGTTACAACCCTTGTCAATAAGGTTCAGCTTTATTTTTGTGAGCATAAAAATTTAAAACTATATTTTTAAGATACTCTATTGAAAATTAGTGATAGGATTAGTTACCTCTTGGATTGTTTCCAAAGGTGTGTGAGAGTGAGGACAAATCCCACGAAAAAAACATGTCTTCTATAAAGACCCTAACCCCAATTTCGTAGAGCCGGTGACTTATACTAATACATTAGAATGATTATAAGAATCTTTTATCCTAAAGGAACAAGTATTTTAGTAGTTTTGGAAAATAATATACAAAAATAATCTAAACATTACAACTTTAAATGAAATACATAATATAAAATCCATATGACTCTAGATTATCCCTAAAAGTCATTCATAATATTCATCTTCACAGTCTGGGGTAAAAAATAATAAAGGTGTGAGCTTATATGCCTACTAAGGGTAAGTAATATAGTTGAATCTATCATAAAAATAAACACTAGGCAAGGTAAAAAAACTAAAAACACATACCTTTAAAAAATATACTTTAGCATACTATGGAAGGAATGAAAACTAATTAAATAAGTACGTATAAATGATCATAAAAGAATGAAATATAACCATTGATATTATAATAGTTGAATAATCACATGGTTTATCAATTAAAAATACCATAATGAGGTAATGCATAATGTCAAATTTTTGAAATATATTTTCAAGGCCTTGTCCCAGACATCGTAAAATACTATGGTAACACCTCATCCAAAACCCAATTTTGTTTTGTCTCATGAGACCTATCGATTCATCGAGTGGCTATAGGAGGCCCCATAAATCACTTTATATTTCCAATGAATCCCTCATATTAAAGGGGATATACACAAACATCATGAATTTAACAAATAACTTTCCTCAATCTGTACACAAAAACACTAACCATTCTAAGAAGTATGGTGAAGGGTAACAAAATAGAATATCCACAGTCAAACTAATCAAAAAACATTTAATACAATATGGTATATAATAAAAATAAGATATTAACCACAACATGATATAAAATTCAATAGAGGTTTTGAAATGGACAAAAATACTTTAATAAAATTTTCGACCCATTTTTGAGAGAAATAAACTTTTACTTTGAAAAGAAGAGTAATTTTGGAAAAAATAATTGCATAAAACCATAAATGAACTAAGATAGTTTTTTCATGAAGAAATTATTAGTTTTAGAAAAATAATTGTGGCATAAAATAGATTATAGTATGTGCTTAAAATAAGTAATAATTTGAAATGTTCCTTGACTCGGGATTGTTTATCAGGGAGAATTTTGAAAGATATTTACAAAACATTTCACTCCCTGTAAAATAAGAAAGGATTAGGATTGGTAAACTTATATATAAAATTCAAGAAGTATTTATGTGGAGTAAATAATAATAATTTATAATTTAATTTGTATTAATAGAGAAAAAGATTAACCCAAAAGATAATGGAGGTTCATGTAGAGAACCCCTAGCTTGTGTTTGAATCAGTTCTGCACTTGACCTTAGCATCCTATATAATAAAATTGAATCAATTAATTAATAAATTCATAATCATATCTAAATTTATTTGATTTATAATAATTTTATTAAGTTCATTTGTGTCTTTTTTCTGAGTTATAATATATTCTTTTATCACTTGGGAGCATTCGTTTCCTCGATTTTCATGATCGGTATAATTGTATATGATAATGGATGTTCATTTGGAATGGGAATAATTCTCCAGAATTGAATTTATAAGATATTTTTGAACATATAGTAGTTTAAGTGGTTATACATATAATTTCATTATATATTATTAGTATGAATCATTAGATAAAACATTATTGATTTTCATTTAGACTATTTTGGTGATATTTCGATCATCCTGAACATGTTTTGTTGTATGAATTCATATTATGTATATATAAAGTTTATAAAACATAAAATAGTATATAAAACATATTTTATAATCTATTTCAACCATAAAATAGTTTAATGACCATTCTTTAAGGATAAATTAAAGAACAAAAGTTCATTGTCTATAAAGGTTGTAAATCGGAACCACCCAGATGATGATTTCATTTTTAAAACAAATGAGATAGAGTAAGGAGAATGGTTATAGATATTACATTAACATTATATAATTCTAGTATGTATATGATAATGTAGTTTCCATGATATTTTGAACAGAGGAGGTGAGGTTATAAAAATAAAAGAAAAAACATAAAAAAATTAAAAGGCAAAAGGAAGAGGATTTTACCTCTTGAGTACTCCTCCTTGAGAACCTCCTTAAGGGAAGGGGTTTTGATCATTTGGAAAGAATCATATATCCTAGACATGGGGAGAAACTATGGATGTTTATTTTCATAGAAATTTGAGAAGCTTCAAGTCTTAGGGGAGTGAGGAGTAGAGGGGGTTAGGGGGTTTTATAGTGGAGGAGAGGTGTGATTTTGGAATATCTTATTCATTATTTTATTATTTTGATCAAGACAACGAATAGTGTGGATTTATGTGAAAAAAATATTAATAAGTGTATTTTAATTAGAACCAAGTGTTCTTACATCATTTCTGACTCTAGGAATATTTTATTTTGCTTCTAATATACTTATACTGAAAATTACCATATTTTACTATTCACAAAAAATTCAAGTATTTTAGAAAAATCCCAAAAATTCCCTATAACAATTTTTTGATGTCTAGAATTCAAAAATGGACATAATTTTATCAAAATTACTTTCTAATTATTTGAAATTTAATTTTTAAATAAAATCATTTTTTACCTGAGAAATACATATTTTAAATTTTAAACTAATTTTTAATGCTTTCAAAAATTAAGTGACGTCTCATAAAATTATCCTAAAATCATAAGAAAAAAATATATTTATTTATGAATAAATTTGACGAAAATTAATTTTATTTTAATTCAATTTATTAACATAAAATTGTAATTAAATTTTTATTACTCGTAGAAACACGAAAATTTAATAATAAAATTTTAAAATATTCATAAGGGTGATGTTACTTATTCATTAGGTTCATATTACTATTCATAAGGATATATTAATATTAATAAGGGTAAAGTTAAGATTAACCAAAAATGTAATTTGATCATATCAGACTTTAGATATCTTACGGATCACAACCATGTATGTCTGTTTTTTCAAAATTCAATACATAGTGGTGGAAAAATTATGTTTAATGGATAGGTTATAATAAAAAAGTGTTGTTTCATAGATACATAGTATTGCATGCATTACAGTATATATTAAATTGGTTCTTAATACCCTAGGGTGTTACATTCTTCCCCCCTATAAAAATTTCTTTCCTGAAATCTCCATAATGTAACCTCATAAAAATATTTAGGTAGGTCTTCATCAAAATTTCCTTTATCCCACTCATTGCCTCTTCTATTTTAGGATTTTTTTCAAGGCTCCTTTACCGTTCGAGTCATCTGGTTCCTCAGCACCTGTTCTTTAGTGTCTAGAATCTGGATAGGCTCTTCATTTTAAGATAATTCAGGTCCTAATACTATACCGTCGGAATAGAGTACATGTGTTGGGTATGACATTAAATTTTTCAACAATGAGACATTGAACATATTGTGTAACATAGAAAGGATAGGAGGTATTGCCAAATGATAAGGCACAGCTCCAATTATCTCCAAAATTTTAAAAGGACCAATATTCCTCAGGCTCAATTCCCCTTTCTTCCCAAATCTTATGACACACTTCCATAGAGATGCTTTTAAGAAAACATGATCTCCCACTTGAAATTCCAAATCCTTCCTTCGATTATCAGCATGTCTCTTTTATCTTCTTTTATCTGCTTTGACATTTGTTTTCATAGTCTTTACCTTCACTGTTGTTTCCTCCATATACTCTGGTCATAAAATCTTCCTTTCACCAAAATCATCCAAACATGTTGGGGTAAGACATCTCTTTCCATACAATGCTTCATATAGTTCCATTTGAATACGTGAATGGAAACTATTATTGTTGGAAAACTCTACTTAAGGTAAATATAGATTCCATACACCTTTAAAATCAAGTGATCGTGATATTAACGTGTCTTCTAATGTTTGGATCATCCTTTTTGACTACCCATCAGTTTGAGATTTATAAGCAGTACTCAAATGAAGCTCAGTATCCAAAGCATTCTAGATACTTTTCTAGAATTTATGTAAATCGTGGAACATGATTAGAAAAAATTGAGAGAAGTTATGAATCAAGTCCTACAACTTCATTTATATAGATCCCTACAAGTAACTCTATTGTAAAATCATACCTTATTAAAAGGAAATGTGTTGATTTGGTAAGTTGATAAAAAATTACCCATATTATATAATTACTTCTTAGAGTTTTTTGTAATCTAGTGACAAAATCCATATTTATGTCATCCCTTTTCCAATTTGGAATAGTAAGAGGTTGCATAAATCCTCTAGGAAGTTGTATTTAAACCTTCACTTATTGAAAGAAAAAAAATCATGAAAAAAAATCAGCAATTTCCCACTTCAAGTTGTCCTAGTAGAAATGTTCCTTCAAATCTCTATAAATATTAGTGATACTAGGGTGTATAGAAAAATTCAATCTATGGTAATCATTTAACATTTCCCTTTTTACCATGCGATAGAGGGAACATATAACCTTCTCCCAAATGTTATAATTCAATCCTCATGCACAATATTAGCCAACTTCCTATCATTCATAGTTATAATTTTCTTATAAAGATTATCATCTTCAGACTAAGAACTTTTAATTATTTCCAATAAAGATGGTAGGGAAACCAATTGAAATAGTAGTGATGTTTCATATTCTTTAATAATTCACATATCCATCATTTCTAGATCCATGTACATAGTATCCTAATCAATTCTCATTTTATTTGAAAACCCATGATCATTCAGGCTAAACGCATCATCTATGTTTTTTTCCCTTTCCTGGGTGGTAGTGTGTGGAACAATCATAATCTTTAAGAAACTCGAGTCATTGCATTTCCCTCATGTAGAGTTATTTCTGTGAGAAGATATATTTTAATCTCTTATCATCCATATATATCTCAAATCTTTCACCATAAGATAGTGTCTCCATATATTTAGATAAAAGGTCGTAGAAGCTAACTCAAGATCATGAGTTGGATAGTTCTGTTCATGAATTTTTAACTACCTTGATGCATAGACAATTACTCTATCATTCTTTATAAGGACACACCTGAGTCCTTTCATTGATGCATCACTATAAATCACAAATCCACCATTTTCTGACTGTAGAGTAAAGATTGGAGCACTCAATAATATCCTCTTTAATTATTCAAAACATTCTTCACATTATTTTCCCCATAAAATCTTAACCCTTCTATGAGTAAGATTAGTTAACGGGTTTGCTAATTGGGTGAATTTCTTAATGAAATTCCACTAATAACCTTATAAATCAATAAAACTACGTACCTCGGTTATGTTCATTGGATTATTCAATTCATTAACTACCTTTTTCTTTGCTTGATCAACTTAGATTGCATCCTTAGAGACAATATGGACAAGAAAAGAAACTATTTAAATAAAGAATTCACACTTACTAAACTTCCCATATAACTTGTTCATAATAATGTGTAAGTGATTCTCATGTTCTTCATGTATTTTAGAGTATACCAAGATATAATCAATAAATAACACAACAACATCATCAATATATTCCTTGAAAACTCTTTTCATTAGATCCATGAAAACATAGGGTATGTTAGTCATTCAAAAACACATTATTGTAAACTTGTAATGCCCATACCTAGTTTCAAATGTTGTCTTTGGAATATCTGCATTCCTTACATGCAACTAGTGATATCCAGATCATAGTTTAATCTTATAAAAATATAGGGATTTGTTAACTTAATCGAATAAATTTTCAATTCAAGGAAGGGGATGCTTGTTCTTTATGTTAATAGCATTGATTTCCCTATATTCAATGCACAACCTTATAGATCCATCTTTTTTCTTAACTAAAATAATATGATCTCCCAAAGGACAAACACTAGAGTAGATAAATCCCTTATCACTAAATTCCACTATTTTTTTCTTAAGTTCTACTAATCCCACTATGGCCATTCTATAAGGGTTCATTGATATAGGTCTTGAACCAGGAATAAGATTAATATAGAACTCAACTTATTACTCTAGATGATGTCCAGGTAAATCCCCAATAAATAAATAAACATATTCTTTCACAATAGGTACATCCTCAATATGAATATTTCTTCCCTCACCCATAGATATTTTGTTCTCTTCCTCCCCATGAATTGAATTCAGTAGAGCCCAGGGGTGGATCTAGATAAGAATAAGATGGTGATGTTTCTACTCTAAAGATAATGGATTCCACACCTTCCTCACAAATCATAATTTCCTTCTTTTTTCAATATATTTTCGCATCGTATTTTAAAATCCAACCCATTCCAAGGATTAATTCAATGTAGACAAAAGGTTTGATGACAAAATTAGCAGATAGTGAACATTTATTTATCATAATGGGGACTACCAGACACATCTTTCTTATAATGAAACTTCCATTATGGGTTTTGAATAACAAATCCCTTATTAATAAGAATTGAAAACATCAAATTTTTAAACAAAACTAAGATGATATAAAGTAATGAGATGATCCAGAATCAAACAAAACATTTTCCATGTTTGTGGAAATAATAATAGTACATGCCACCACTTCATTAAGAACGTACACTTCCAAATTCATGATCGCATAATCGTACTCTTTATTGCTTGGCCTTCTCTAGGGAATGATCCCTTGATTATTAAGAAAATAGTTTGTATAATGTCTCATTTATTTACAATTTTATCATTGAGCATTGGTAGATTATCTATTTCCCTTTGAATCGCATGATTGGTGGCCTCTTTCCCCACATTTGTAATAGTCTCCTTTTCCTTTTAAGCAGGCTCTAGGGTGTTTCTTTCCACATGAATCAAATGTTGTAAAACATTAATTTTTATTCTTCCCATTATCTATTATTTCCTTCACCACCATATTTTTCTACTGATTTCTTTAAATTCATAAGATATGGAGAATTATTTCTCAGTCTTGATTACACATGAGACTATATCTTACTATCATGATAATGTTTTGGAAACCAAATCTTTTCATAGTAATGATTTTAAAGCATCAAATATTTGATCAATTATTCTTATTGGATTACGTATGTAGTCTACATCTTGCCTTGGTAGGCTTGTAAAACTTGCTTCATATATTGCAAAGTTTTCATCCTTTTTTTGTTTCAAACTCAAGAATTTCCTCTCCATATCTTCTTGATGTTCTCGAGGAAAATGTTTTTCTAATAATATTTCTTTAAATTCCCTCTATTCCATTTCTTCTATTTATTAATCCTATTTCGTGTTTTAAATTAACCACTACCAATGATCTGCATCTCCCAATACATGGAAAACTACCACGATAACCTTATCCCTTTCATTACATACCGAAGTAAGAAATATCTTCTCTAAGGAATATATCCACTGCTCCACTATGAATGGTTTTGTAGTCCCATTTAATAATGGATTCTATTGTCACATTATATATTCTAACATTTCTCCTCCATGTTGTGGATCATGATTCTCTATACGAGTAAGGTTATTTTTCATAACTTGAGTCGGATGTCCCAATATAGTTATTAGTTTCTCTCCACCAATTGTAGATTCAAAACTAATATAATTATTTTTCATAAGTGGGAAATCCCAACATAGGATTCATGTGTTCATGCGGTTTCTATTACTTCCAAAAGTAGCCATTTCTAAATAATGGAATACACTAAATTAGTTTTTGAATCATAATGTATAATGTCGAACTAGAAAAAAACAAAACATCAATTGAAATTGTATGCATGTCTAATCTAATAATCATAATCATGGTTAACTTGAGGATGTATTTACTTTTAAATCCATAATAGTGGTTTAGGAAGAAAATGTGAATTATCTATGAATATCCCCCAAGGTGTTTTAAACTAGGTGGGCAGTAAGGCTTGTTGTTGGTACCAGGTTACCCTAAGTCAATACTAAAACAACTTGTTAGAGTTGTTACCCCTTGATACATCTTTTCTAGAACCACATAAACCTGTAGTATCAAGACTGGGTTTTATTTTCTAGAAATATCTACATAATCTATAGCTTACCAAAATTCTAGGTGATTATTGTATACTTATCATTAAAGTATATCTTATATTTTTTTTCCGAATTTATATTTTCTAAATTAAGTTTCCAATTTTTATACTAAACTCCCCCTAATACCAACAATAAAGACCTAGATCATAGTTTCCATAAGCTAGTGTCTGATACTAATACATTAGATTGATAAGAAAATGTCACATCCCAAATGAATGAATTGTCTATCAATTTCGGACAACCCGATACAAACATAAGTTCAATATTATAACTTTAAATTAAAAATAAAATAAAAAATCCATATGATTCTTAGATTATCTCTGCAATTCATTCATAATATTCATCTTCCCAACCAGGGGAAAATAAAACACAAGAAAGGTGGGAGATCAAATTCTCAGTAAGGTTAAGTAATATAGATAAAGTTATCATAAAAATAAACCCTAGGCATGGTAAGCATCAAAAAACAAATGCCTTTAAAAAATTACTTAAGCATAATTTGACAGGAATGAAAGATGATTAAATTAAGCCATATATATTATCATAAGAGAATGAAACATACCCATTGATATTATAATAGTATAATAATTACATGGTTTATCAATTAATAATACCATAATGGGGGAATTCATAATTTCGAAAACCATAAACATATTATCATGACCTCAAACAAGACATTTGAAAATACTAGGGTAAGGCCTCAGCCAAAACCCAATTATGTTCTGTCACATGAGACCTAATGATGAATTTAGGGGATATAGGGATCCCCAACAATAAATTGAAATATCCAATTAATTTATCATATAAAAGGGGGTAAACATAAACAACATGAACATAAGAAATAATTATCCCCAATCTATACACATAAAAACTAACCATTCTAAGTTGTTGGGTGAATTGTAACAAGATAGAACATCCACAATAAAATTGATCACAACCCATTTAATAAAATATGGTATATTATTAACATAATATATTAACATCAATAAGAAATATAATTCAATAGATGTGTTGAAATAGATAACAATACTCTAATAAAATCATCGTGGAATTGTTTAGGGAAACACACTTTTACTTTGAAAAGAAGATTTATTTTAGAAAATCATTGTATAAAACCAGAAATTAACTAAGGTAGTTTTTCCAATATGAAATTAGTGGTTTTAGAAAAATAATTGTAGAATAAAAATATTATAGTGTGCAATTTAAAATATGTTAGATTTAGAGATGTTCCCTTGAATCGAGCTTGTGTATCGAGAGGAATTGTGAAAGATATTTATCAAAAATTTAACTCCCTGTAAAATAAAGAAGGACTCTGATTCATAAAAATATATTGGACATTTACTCATAATTTTTTAGGATTACATAATAATAATTAATAATTTAATTTTTATCGATATAGACAAAGATTAACCCAAACAAAAATGAAGATTCGGGTAGAAAACCATTACCTTATGTTTGAATGAGTTATACACTTGACCTTAATGTCCTGGATAATCAAGTTAAATACATTAATTGTTTAATTAATAACCTTATATACAATTATTTGATTTATTATAATTTTATTAAGTTTATTTATATCCTTTTTATGAGTTATAAGATACAATTTTATCATAGAGGAGTGTTCGTTTCTTTGGTTTTCATGATCAGTATAATTGTATATGATAATGGAAGTTCATGGGGAATGGGTATAATTATCCAGATTTGATTTTATATGATATTGATGAAAATAAAATAGTTTAACCAGTTATACATATCATTGGTTTATATATTATGATTATTAATCATTAGATAAAATATTAGTGATTTTCATTTAGATTATTTTGTTGACATTTGGATCATCCCGAACGAGTTTTGTTGTATGAATTCATATTATGTATATATAAAATTACAAGAACATTAAATAATATATATTTCATATTTCATAATCTTGTTCAACCATAAAAAGGGTTTCATGACCAGCCTTTAATGTGAAATTAAAGAACAGATGTTTGTCGTCTGTGAAGCTTTTAAATCAGAACCTCTTGAATGATGATTTCGTTTTAAGAATAAGAGAGATAGAGAGAGAGAGTAAGAATATTGATGATGGATCATCCATTAACATGATATAATTCCAATATATATATGATCCTAGATTTACCAGTATCATTTAGATAGAGGATGTGATGAGATAATAATAAATGAAGGAACTTAAAAAAATTAAAAGGAAAAAAGGTCGGGGATTTTACCTCTAGAGTACTCCTCAATGAGATCCTCTTTAAGGGAAGGGGTTTTTTCCTTTTGTAAATACCAAGAGCTCCAAGACGTGGTTATATACTAGAGAATATTATTTGGGAAGAACATTAAGAATCTTCAAGTCTTAGAGGAGTGAGGAGAATAGGTAGTAAGGGGTTGTTTTTATAGTGGAGGAGAGGGGTGATTTTTGAATATATTATTCATCATCTTATTATTTTTCTTAAGACCACCAATAGTGTGGATTATTATGACCAAAAATATTAATAAGTACATTTTAATTCTAACCAAGTGTTCTTACATCAGTGATGACTCAAGTAATAGTTTATTTATCTTATAATGTATTTATACTGAAAATTACCATATCTTACTAATCACCAAAATTTCATGCATTTTAGAAAAATCTCAAAACTCCACAATCACTTTTATTAACATATATAATTAAAAATCATACTCCATTTTATCAAAATAATTTTACAAGTTTTTGAAATTTAGTTTTTAAATAAATTAATTATTTACATGATAAATACCGATTTTAAATTTAAAATTGATTTTATAAATACTTTCAAAAACGTAGTAAGGTATCATAAAATTATCTTAAAATGATAGGAAAGAAAAACATTTATTCCATAATACATTTTAGGAAAATTAATTTTATTTTAAATCAATTTACTAACTTAAAATTGTAATTAAATATTTATTACTTACAAAAAAATACCAACACTTAATTATAGATTTTTAAAATATTCACTCTCATTTATAAGGTGACTAAATTTTTTTTATACCTACATGGCTGAGGTTACTTATTCATAAGGTTCAAATTACAATTCAAAAGAGTACATTACTATTCAAAACGTTCAAGTTAATATTACCCAAAAATGTAAGTAGATCCCATAAGACTCTAAATATCATATTTATCATAACCATGTATGTACATTTCTCAAAATTAAAAACACAGAGGAGGTAAAATTATATTAAAAATCTTGGTTATAATAAAAAAGTGTTGTTTCACAGAGACTCCGTGTTTCATTCAATACATTTTATATTAAATTTATTTCTAAAACCATGGGGTGTTACATCTTCTTCTATGGGGACATTAATTAGTCTAAAAATTAACTGAAGTGGGTAATAACCAATGATGTTCTAAGAAGGAAACCAAGGTACTAAAGAAGACCCATGGGGAAAGAATACTAGGTTCATGGTCGATGACGGTTGAGCTGGGATATAAGGGAAAACATCATTCCTTTTCCAAATAATTTCCAAACCATACTTACTAGAGAAGATAAATAATTCCCAAAAAGATTAAAATAATATAAGAACAAAGGAAATATTCAAGTAATATGGGATATTTATGGACTTTATCTACAATATAGGGTTTTCATGTTTGGAAAGTGATTGCGCCTAAAAAAATTATAAAGTTAAATAAGGAATTTCTAGATGAATATCATAGATAAAATTTCTATAAAACCTGGTTGAACCAATTTTCATAGTAATTTGTAAAAATATATCTAGTAAGATAAACTGATGATTGAAATTGTTAACTATATTTCATGATTATTGGTATTCAAATAAGTTAAAGGTGTTTTGAAACATATCCCAATTCCAATGTGTAAGTGAGATAATCATGCAATTTAATGATTAACAAGGAATGAAAATACTTCTATGAAGAATGAAATGATATGGTTCATTACAGATTTCATTACAAATTTTAAAGATTTACTAGAAATAATGAAGGATCTACCACTTGAGTTTCTTTTGTGACATTATAATAGTGACATCGTGATACTTAATGGTGACTTCTCTAAGTTAAATCTGATCATTAAACTATTTAACATTATTGATTATGAGGAATCATCAGAAGGATTTTAATATGGAGATGCATTTGAGACCATCCTATCATCCTCCAACTGATGGGCGGTCTAATATATCTATACAAATAGTATAGTACATGTTGAGGTTTTTTCACTTTACTTATGTGGAAATTTAGATCATTATACCCCAATGCTAAAATGAAGATACAATAATTATTTATACATAACAACACCAATGGAAACATAATATTCTATGTATGGGAAAATATTTCATACACAAAAAAGTTGGGAAAAAGTTTAGAAAGGACAGTTGTTCAATCTAGAACTAGTTGAGGGGATAAATGAGAAAGTGAAATCCATCCCAAACCATTTCAAATCATCTCAAAAAATATATATAATAAATTATGATAATCATAGAAAGTAAATGGAATTTTAAATAAGGGATCACGTATTCTATAATATATCACTGTGTATTGGAGTTATAAGGTTTGGTAATAAGAGCTATCTCAGCCCAAGAAATAATGTTCCTATTCGAATTTTGTAAAGAATTAGAGTTATGGATTATTGTTTGTACTTGAGACCACCCCTCTTAAAATTCAATTCCATATTTTATGTATCACTGTTAAGGTTGTATATAAAAATAGAACACACATACTAAAAGCTGGAAAAATAGATTTGGGGCTTAAATTATCTTATAATGAATATATTTTTATATCCTTGAAAAAAGAGCCAATTTTTTATAGAATCATACAACTTGGATAGTGGAGGTTATTTGGAGAGATCACAAGATGGAGGAAGTGAAATGGGAACTTGAGGAATATTCACATGTATTTATTCATTAATCGATGCATGCCCCAAATTTTAAGGAAGAATTTTATTAATGCTGAAATGAAAGACATGTGTCATAAATATAGTAAATGAATATCTTATTAAGATATCCATAAAATCAAAAAATCATATTGATTACAAAAAAATTGAACAAAACAAATTATATAATTTCATTCATTATAACATCCATATCTACTACTATAGAATACAAGATAACATTAAAAAAACCATAATCTTGAACTATAGAGGATAATAAACAAAAAATTATAAAAAATACATAAGATAAATTTCTATTTTATTTAAAATAGTACGAAAAGAAAAATACATGATATAGAAACTAATATAATTATATGTATTTTTTAGAAGATAGGATTTTATGTATTTATAAGGGGTATTATAACTGTTGTAAGGGTAATATTATCATTGATATATCTCCTTTAGGAATTATATCATTGAAATGGTAATATAACTGTTATACAAACAAGAATACAAAAAAAAATAAAAAATCATTTATACTAATATAATTAATGATTATTGATAATTTATATTGATTAATGAATAGTAACATATTTACAAAGTCATGTCCTAGAATGGTAAATAAAATTAAAATATAGAAATTAAATATTTAGTTCTAAACACATGATTTTGATATAATTAAATAGTATTATATAGTAAATAAATTTATCATAGATATAATCATATTTTAAAAAAATATATTAAATTTTGAAACAATGGATCAAAATTAGCCAACAAATAAGTTTTCCTAATTTTCTCAAATAGTGTATTATTTTGGAAAATATTATAATACAATATAAATATGTGATAAGTATTATCACATCATTATAATATAAAAATGATATAATATTTATTAAATGAAAAATATAAACAAAAATAAGAAATTTTATTAATATAATATATTTTTTATGAAATAAAATAAATTTTCAATTGTAAAATGGAAATGTTGAAGTCTAAAATAAAAATTAATGTTTAATAATTTTTTATGAATAATAGTCTTTCCCTTGAAAAGTAATGAAAATAATTCACATGGTTCTAAAAATATTAATTGTCAAAAACCGTGTTATAAATTTTCACCTCCATGCTTTGAAACCATGGGTATGCCAATAGTTTTATATTTTCTTTAACCTAATCCTATTATAAAAAATTAATAAAATCCCCTCCCTCATTCATATTAAATAAACAAATATAATCTCATTACACTGGAATCAACAATTGTTGTGAATTATTATCCTCTAACTTTCCCTCTAAATAGTCAATTCAAGTAGTACGTAAGGTTCTAAGGATTATATGAGAACCCATATTTTAATACATTATATTTCTTCATTTATTTCATAAATATATACATAATACAACCCAATAAGATTAGTATTCCTAGTGTATTTGGGTAATTATGTACATAACAAAACAAATTACAAAATAAATACAACAAAATTATTGAAGAATTCAATAACATGATCCAAAAATTCCATCATTCTTCTAAAACTACAGGGAATCACCTAGGGATATACATAAGTTAGGGGTGATCTATAAAGCCCAGTAAGGGAATAAAAATTCATAAAATAAGGTAGTGGAGTAGATATGATTGAAGAGGCATGTCAAGGTATCATAAGAGGGGATAGAATCACAATCTTAAACAATGAGGTGTGATATAACATGATAGCATAAAGGAAACAAAGTAATTTGGAAGCAACATAAAACATGACATCATATACATAATTCAATACTAACCCCCAGGAAAACATGAAATAGTGTTCTTAGTATAACCTATAATGCACCATATATGTAATATCATAATGCAAAGACATTACCCAATGTGTTGGAGTGCGGTATAATTCCATTCCAACAAATACTTTCATATTAGGTATGTGCATATTTGTTCCACATTGATCATACAACATAAGGATTTACTTAATAAATTGTAACATAATTATTAATGATTTTTGGTTACATACATATAAATTCACAATTAATTCCGGATATGTAAAAAAAATTTAATTCCCTAGAGTGGAAATGGAGATGGGTATTCACTATAAAAAAGTTTGGCATGAAAATGCCTAGGATAATTTTGGAAACATAACAGGTGTACATAAAGGTTTATAGAATGGGTTAATGAGAGTCAA
Organism: Viscum album; assembly: GCA_963277665.1. Lineage (NCBI taxonomy): Eukaryota > Viridiplantae > Streptophyta > Magnoliopsida > Santalales > Viscaceae > Viscum > Viscum album. The sequence continues at coordinate 478,916,695 of OY728128.1, forward strand.
ATATGTCTCAAATTACTTGGTAATGAAAATTAATGTAATAGTGAAGGGTAAAAACATATCCCCCAACTTGAAAAAATGGAAATAAAAAGGCATGAAAAAAAGAATGTTCTTGAATAAAGTGTATAAGGAGAGGATACCTTACCTTGAGAGGATTCTTCTAAAACATACGAGGGAATTTAATAAGAGCTTGGGGAAACCTTGAGAGAGATTTAGAGAGGGAAAAGAGAGTAATGTTGTGATACAATGGTTCTTAGTTATGATTAATGGGGGGTTGTGGGTTTTTATAGAAAAAGAGAGGATAATTCTATTTAACTTCCAAACATAGGTTTTGGATACTATATGATAAAGTAATCAGAAACACAAAAACTGACACTAATTTTATCCATGGTTTCTATCAAATATGACTTCATTTAGCTATATTATAAAGCAATTAAGAAAAAATAACAAAATAGATCCTTTTGTGATTTGGAAGTGAATAATGTTTACAAAAAATTGAATTTAAAACATTAGAATATAATATATAGTTTAGAGGATAAATTTAAGGTTTATAAAAATAATAAAATAACCTCAAAAATGTATTATCTTTAAGGGAAAAATTTTTTTTGGTTATTTATACTCTTTATAGTATTTATTATATAACAGTGGTTATTTTATAATTTTATAGTTCATACTGTATATTTATATTGTTTTAAACTTTGACCCTAAAATTTGAATGCCTCAAAAAATTATAATAAAAAAAATTGTTCCCTGGTTTTTACATAATAATTTTAGAAATAATATTTTCTTATACAAATAATTCTCAATGAAAGAGAATTTACATTTTTAAATCAAAAATTCATATTTATGGAAAAATAATCTTTTTGAAAATAATTATTTTCTGATCCTTATAAAAATTATTTTTGAATTTATAAAATTACATTATCATGTGTATCTAACAAATATTATTTAATAATAATATTTAATTCAAATATATTTTACATCAAAAATATCTTGAATTCATTAATACAGTGTTCCGTGAATGAAATTTTATATTTCTCGAAAATATAACTTTTGTTTCATCATATCAAAATCTATTTTTTATCAAAATAATTATCCAATAAATTTAAAATTATTACCAAAAAAGGGATAAATAAAATAATTAAATTATTAAAAATAAAAATTATAAATTAATACTATTAATTTCTAGTTTTAAATCCCTTTATTAAGGCATATAATACCCAAATTGTAAGGTATGGATAGTGATATTTTCATGGGGTTGTTCGGTGAACATTGTTTGGGCAATGATCTCGTTGTTCTTTAAATTCCCTCAGAAATAGATTCTATCATTATTTACTTATTTAATACCCTATTGTTCATGGTCAAGATAAATTTCCAATCACATACTATTTCCCTCAGATGTTCTGATAAATGATCTTCATAGGGTATGATTCTACTGGTCAAGGTCATCCCTTCTTCTGTCTGTGTCAATTAAACATTATTATAACCCTTAGTATACTAATATTAATAGTCATTGTATAATTGATATATTATCTATGGTTATGATTATTATTTCTCTATTACATATTACAGGATACAACTTTTTATGGAATAATATACCCAAAGTAGTACATGTGTTTTCTATAGCTACATTACATAATAATGTATATATTCACTCAAACTGGGAATTTAATTTGTTAAATATATAGTCCATAAATTACTCCCAATTCAAAAATTTCACCCTAGTAATATACATTTCATACACTAAAATAGATTATGGTAATTATTTTTCATCTCCTCTTATGATTCACTTTTCACTCCCCCAAACTTGTGGTTCCTCCCTAACTCTTTGACCAAGTAAATTTTCTTTTTTAATGGAACCTTGTCTCTATCATATTAGATATTCAATAGATTCTCCTCTTATGAAAGGACATTATCAAATGGTACCCTCAATAGATTCAATACATGCGAGGGGTCTGGTATTTACTTCATCAATAGGGATACATGAAACACATCATATACTTGAGATAGGTTATGTGTGAGTTCTATTCGATAAAACACCACTCTTATGTAATCAAGGATCTTAAAGGGGACAATGTATCTAGGACTAAATTTTACCTTCTTCCAAAATTTCAATACAATATTTCACAGTTATATTTGAAGGAACACTTTATCTCTAAACTAAATCTTCAGGTCTCATCAATAATTGTCTGTATAGATTTTCTATCGACTTTTTATGGATTTCATACGATGTGGAATGGTTTGTATCTTCCCTACTAATTTTTGGATAAGACCAAGTCACATTATCTTCCACTCCCCACATTTGTTACATCGTGCTTGATTCTGATACCTCTTTCCATGAAAAGACTGAAAAGATGTATTTTAATGCTATAATTGTAATTTTTTTTATAGGATAACTCCACCAGAGGAAGATGTTAATCCTAAAATTCTTGGTAACACATTTTACATGATATTATAATATACATTAGATTCTTAAAGTCCCTTTTAGGCTGACCATTAGTCTGATGGTGATAAGTAGTGTTGAGGCTCAATACCATATAAAATTATTACTAAAGGAATATCCAAAAACATGAGGTAAACCTCATATCTCAATTGGATACAATTGTGAGTGGGAATCTATTAATTCTTTCCAGTTCTCTTGTATATATCTCTCCGAGTTGGTCAAGAGTTAAATATTCCCTAATTTCAATGAAATAAACTGACTTTGTAAGGATATTGACTACTACCCAGATAGAGTTATTTCTTTTAGGGGTCCTCAGGAGTCCTATGAAAAAATATATGGTAATTGTTTCCCATTCCCATGCTAGTATGGTTAATTATATCATAATAACCTTAGACTTATGTTGCTCTACATTGACTTGTTGGCATACCAAGCATCAAGATACAAAATCAGAAATCTCACTCATCATATAATCCAACCATAAGATTTTTCAAAATTTTATACATATTAGTTCATCCTAGATGAATAGAAAATGATTATATATATGTATCATCATGAAGTTCCCTCCTAAGATTTATTTTTGATGGTATTGATTTCTCGGTTCCAAAACTTATAACTCTATCTTCATTCAAGTTAAACTCCAAAAAATTCACCACCTTCTTCTATAGAAAATCATCATATTTTTTGGCTTCCTTGATTCTCTAAAGAATATATTTTTGAGGAGTTATTTTAGAAAATTATGATGTTTATCCTTTAATAATTACCTTTTCCATCCTATGCATATCCGAGAAGATTGGATCCCTTTCAATCATCAACATGGACATGGTTGTAGGATCCTTTCTACTTAGAGAAGCTTCCTTTTTTACTTTTAGAGGATGGTAAAGGATTGAATAATCATAATCATTGATCAGATCTAACAAAATTCATTGGGGAATGTTGATCTATTTTTTATTAAAATATACTTGAGCATTTTATGATCTGTATATGTGTCAAAATTCTCCTTGTATATATAATTACGCCAAATCATAAATTAATAGAACATTTCTTGCAATTATATATCATGTGTTGGGAAATTATACACATGGATATTAAATTGAAATGAAACCTAGGCTATAAAATATTAATATTTCATGAGTAAAAAACATAATACCTTTTTGGACACATCACTATAGATCACAAATACTTCCCCACTGGTGGGTAATGTAAGCTTGGGTGCAGCGATTAACCTCTTCTTCAGATATTTAAATATTTATTCACCTTAATCATTCTAGAAAAACTTGACACCATAACAATTTATATTGGTTATAAGGATTGACAATTATGATAAGTTTATCACAACTCAATGATAGTACCTAGAAAATCAAATAAATCCTCATATTTCCATCACATATATTGGTCTTGGCAATCATTCAATTTCCTTAGTTTTTTAAGGATCCATATTTATTCTTTTTTTGGTGATAATGTTCAATTTACTCTCTCCATCCAAAACTAAAATTTACTATACTTAAAAAATAAATTTTACTTCCAAAAGGTCTTAAATATATTATATAAAGGCTCCCCATGTTCCTCCTTTCTTTTGGAGTATATATTAATATCATTTATAACAAATAACACATATTTTTCAAGGTAATCTATAAATTCTTTATTGATTAATTACATAAATATTGGTGGATAATTAGTGGGTTTAAATGGAATCATTGTGAACTTTTAATGATTATACCTTGTATGAAATGAAGTCTTGAGGATATCCCACTACTTCACATTTACTTGACAATATCCCAAATAAATATCCACCTTGGAGAGAATTGTTCTCCACATAGATGATTGAATATTTCATAAATCCATGGAAGAGGATAATTTTTATTAATCATTATCTTATTGATCTCATGATTATCAATGTCAAGGTGTATTGATCCATCCTTCTTCTTGAAGAAGAGGACCAGTGTACCCCACAGAGAAGCACTCGGGCGTATGAAGCCTTTATCTAGATTCTCATGTAGTTGGTTATTCTTATCCTCGTGTTTAATAGTGTCCATTATATTGCTAATCGTGGATATTAGAATCTATTAGGGTAAATGTTTTATTGAAAACTCATCCTCTTAGCTAGGAATAAGAAAAGGATATTCATTGGGAAATACATTATTGAATTCCCTCAAAATAGTAATGTCTTCAAGTATACTATTTTACTTAGTTTCAATCATTTTAGAAAGATATTATTATTCATAAGGAAAAAATATTCATGCTGGATATAATGATGCTAAAGGATATTAATCCTCCCTCATGCACTTGTATATAATTGGAGGACAATTTTCGATACAGAGGGTGATTTCATACTCTCAGTAATTTATGTTTGATCAATATGTAGAATGCTAATAAATACCCATAATTGTATAAAATTATTCTAAAAGTAGTATCAAAAGGTTTTTAATGGAGTTCATCCCAGAAAATTTGATAGGGGGTAATTTATAAGTTTGGGATTAAATAATTGACTAATTCTTCTTCTTCACATATAAAATAACCTCAATTTTTGAGGTAGTGTTTGAATTGAAATACCAAACTTGTGTGTTATGAAATAATTCATATAAATAGATTAAAAAATAATGTTTACTATTCCTGGATTAATTAAAAGAATAAATATCACCACATAGTTTTAGGGATCCACTTTGGCAGTTGTGATTTCATAAGAAAACCCATTATCTCTAGGCTTAGAGGTGGTCATCATCAGTTATCATTGAAAACCCTTGACTTATGGAATTGATTCACATAGTGTAATTGTTCCTTGTAGTTGAAAAACAAAAAAATAGTTTAAGGGTTTATTATAACAATACTGTATTCCATCACATTATTGGGTTTCTCTCAGTAGAAATCACTAGATAAGTTCTCTTCCTTCCCAAACCTATATCATTTCCTTTTCCACATTATGAATTTTTCAGGATACCACTTCCCACAATTTTTATGAGTTGGGTTTTTGAATTTTTTTTCTCTATGATATTTCTTCATCACATAACCATAATTAAATTAACTTCTCCACTTCCTATCTTTAGACCCATGAGACCCTTCATATTTGCATATCTCAGTCTCTCCATTGAGGCAACATCAAACAGCATCCACAAAGATTTCAAAGTCTATAGTTAAAAAATATTTTTATAGGCACATCTTTATAAAACAAAATAATGGGTACAATTTACTTTATAGGATAATGAAAAATATAGATGCATATTATGAAAGTCTTGTGAATTTTCCATCACACGCCTCGATGGATTCATCATTCCTTTATTTTGTTCTAAGGAACTCCATATCAATTTTTATTCAGAGAGTGTGAGAAATATATTTTTCAAAAAAAACACTTTCTATAATTCATTTCAATCCATCTCATTGATATCCTCCTTAGTCATTGTATTTTTGACAAACATACATCATTCATCAGTTCTCCATCCATACGACAAACAGTTAGTAGAATTTATACAACTCGGAGTATTGAATGATGGATAATATATTTTTGAATGACTTAATTTATTTTTTACCAGATTAAAGTATTACAAGATCCCTTGAAAGTTGAAGGAATTTGTAGTATAAAGGTCTCAGTTGAAACATATATCTTTATTTTATTGATTTTATAATTCCTCTTGAGTCATGTTTCTATTCAAAAACGAATTCAATTTGGAAAATATTTTTCATGAACTTCATGTTACCTACTCTCTTCAGGTGGGGAATATCATTTGGAAGTCATCATATTACCCCATATTGGTTTTTGATTTTGTTTCCCCTATTCCTAGATGTTGACTAGAATAAATTAAAAATCTGGTATGAGTATTTTAAAAATGTTAAACACATAAATGGGTAACCATAAAAATTAAAGGGGTATCTCCAAAATAATATATATTCCTTTCCTTATAAATTTCTTGGTTTAAATCTATTTTTTTCATGTCCAAAATCCCAAAATAAAATAATATAAGCATAATTTCCATTAAAACTTATTTGTGAAGGGCTTGTAAATTTTTCGAAAGAATATCCTCCAAGAGTTACAAACTAAGTGTGTAGTTAGGCCCATTTTCATTCACTAGGTGGTGATCAAGTCCAAATTAATAGGACCTTTTCAAGGATATTACCCCATGGTATAACTATATTAAAGCCACTTCCACTTATAATATCTAGAAAGTGATTTATTTATTTCAAAACAAATTACTCTATACTTTACTAAAATTTAGGTATGTTTTCAAACATATAGCCTTATCACTAATAATTTAAACAGAGTTTTCTAATCCTAATCCCAAAAATAACTAGTCTTTTCTCTAATACAAACTATAACAATCCATATTTTAATACACATTATTTAATGATTTATTAAAAAATAATACACTTAATACTTCCCCATAAGATCGCGAGTCTTATTGTGTTTAGGTAACTAGGTATATAGATTAAAAAATGAAAAATAAAATACCAAAAACATTGATGAAAAATTCCTTATCATGCTCATGAAGGTCCATCATTCTTATAAAACTGCACTGGATAACCTAGGTATGTACATAAGAAAGCGGTGAGATGCAAATCTAAGTAAGGGAATAAAAAATGAATAGAGAAAGCTCAATAAATATATGTAATCCAAGAAGAATATTAAGGTAACATAATATGTGTGGGAATCATAATATTGGACAATAAGTCATGATATAACATGATAATAGAAATGAAATATAGGAATGTTGAAACAACATAAAATATGAAATGGTAAAAATAAGTCAATGATAACTACCAAGAATACGAAACATATTATTCTTAGGGTAAACTATCATTCACCATACATGGAATTTCATGAGATAAAAATAGTACCCACTACATATGAGCGCGATATAATTTTGGGCCCAACTGTCACTTTTATATCTTATACATGCATAAATGTTCCACATATATCATACAAAATAATGATTTATTTCATCAATTTTATCCTTATAATTAATGAGTGAAGGTTATATACATATAAATCCCTAGTAAATTAAGTATTGGTAAAACTAGGTAAATATCTTTTAGTGTAAATGAATATGTGTATTCACTGCACTAATGTTTTTTAAGGAAATTTGTAGGATAATTTTAGCACCATAATGGGTGTATTAAAAGGTTAATATAAAGGGTAAATGATAGTGAAGAAAATTTATAATTACTTGGTAATCATATGAATGGTAAGGGGGATGTGTAAAAAAATATCCAAAAATGTTAAATTGTAAATCAAAAGGTATGACATAAAAATGGTGCTTGAATAAAGATGAGGGGGGACCCATACCTTTATAAGGAACTTCTAAAAGATATAGTGGATCTGCTTTTGAGATTAGGGGAATCTAGAGAGGAATATGGAGTGTGAAAAAGATTAATTTTATTCTTAGTGGATTTTTAGTGATGAATAATGTTATTTTCAATGAGTTTATATAGAAAAAGAGTAGATATTCCTCTATCGATTTTCAAACATATTTTTCCATCTCTATATGAATAATTAGCCAAAAAAACCTTCCAATGGTTTCTCATATAGCTTCTTCCAAAGAGGAATAGAGTTCATTATTTTATAAGGATAAGAACCGAAAAAAATTAAAAAAAATCCACCGTGATGTGTAAGTGAGTCATGTTTGTAAAGAATTTATTTTAAAATCATGAAATATAATATAGGTATTGTAGGATTCATTGATCATTTCAAAAATTACTCAAATAACCTAAAAACAGATTATTTTAAACTAAAAACCTAATTTTTTTCATGGATAATCCATTTAGTATTTATTACATAACTTTGGTTCTTTTATGATGTCATAATACACATCATATATTTATCATATATATAATTCAATCCAGAAATTCGATAATCTCTAAAAATTATGAAAAAATCACCATTGGATAATTTATACATGATAATTTCAAAAATTATATTTATTTTAACCATATAATTATATAAGTGTTATAATATAAAATTTTAAATCAAAAAATCACAATTGTGGAAAAATAATGGGTTTTTGACAAGAAATGTTTTCTTACACATATAATAATTATTTGTGACTTCATAAAATGATATTATCATTTATATTTAAAAAATATTATTTCATAATAATATTTTATAAAACTATAATTTATATATTAATTTCTTCACTTCATTAAAATAGAGTGTCTTTATTGAAACTATATATTTCTCATAAATAAAATTTCTGTTTCATCACATCAATATCAAATATTTATTGAAATAATTATCTCATCATTAAAAATAAATTATAAAAATGGATAAATATAATCAATATTTAATTAAAGATAAAACATAAAAATTATACTATAAGGGTTTAGATACATATCCATTTATTATATGAGCGAATTACCTATGGGTAAGTCATGTGATTGTCTGATTTTCATGGGGTGGTTTGGTGAGCATAGTTTGGGCCGTGATATTGATGAGCATGAACTTATCTCATAAAACGATTCTTTCATGATTTATTTATTGAATCTCATATTTCTCTTAGTCAAAGGAGAGTCTGAATGATTCTATCTTCATTTCAAGTTACGGTAAATGGGATTCATAGGGTACAATCCTACTGGTCGAGCCTATCGCTTCCTTTGTCAGTGTTAAATAATATTTTTCATTACCCCTGATATATTAATATCAATGGTCATTGTCTATTGTATTTTTTATAAATGATTATTATGCTTAATGGAATTTTATTATGGCATGATATAATATATAATGGTCCAAAATAACCAAAGTAATGAATTTATTTTCTATATTTATATTACTTAATAATGAATTTATTTATTCAAAATAGGAATTTCATTTATAAAATTTTGTTCCATTATTCAATATTTTCTCAAGATTTAAGAAGATAATTTACAAGATAAGGGTTTCTAATCTCCTTTTTCATTTTGAATCTTTAATCCTTTTTAATTTCATAAATATTTCTTATCGAATTTTGTTATTACATATTATTATACATTCAATATTTTGACATTAATAAGAAATCTCAATTTCCACTCATTACACTACCACTATAAATTATTATAATTATAAATTGGTTATATAACCATAAACTCTATCCAATTCCCTCTGTGACACATATTTTTTGAACTACCTTTGTATTAATTCTAAGAGTGGTATTATGTCTAAGGAAGGATGATAGTGTCTTATTTAGGGTATCCTCTATTGGGATACTAGTATATTAAACTAGATTTTGGTACATGTTAACCTTTTTCAACCAGATAATACTAAAATGGTTGTTACGTATTTAAGAAACTTGGTATCCCTAACGTGTTTCTAATATGTGTGACACGTACTCTTAATTTTTAGTGGGGATTTTTCTATCAATTATTTGGTCTATTTCCATAGAAAAATATTATATCGAATAACTACTATATATTGAAACCCAACTTTAATGAATTTACCCAATTTTATTACACCATTATCATCCCATTGATAAGGATAATTTTCATTGTAATGTGAATATACTATAGTTTCTATGTGGACTATTGGATAGTCACTAATATATCTGTATTGTTCAATTGAATGAGAATAATCACCCACTCTAGATTATTCTATTCAAGTTTGAAACAACAGAACCCAAATCCCAATAGATATTCGCCAAGCTCATCAACTACACTCACAATGACACAAATAAATTTTTATAACTTCATATAAACTCCACACCACTACTATCATGAACCGTCCAGGATTCCCCAATAATCAAGGTTATAAAATATTTTTGCAACAAGACCAAAAGGTTTTCCCAATCCTTATGGGCTAGGAACAACACATGGGAATAAGAAAAATAGGGTATGATTTAGAAAAACCAAATTCAACAACCAGTATGGAATATATAACTAAATAAGGAACAAAATAATATTTAATATATATGGTCAATCATCAGAATCAATACCTCATAAAGATGATAATGAGAAAGGCCAAATACAAGATTCAAGAATAACCAATGTAAAAAAGTTAAAGACCATAATTTCCATGTGAAAAGTGGGCACCACCATCTCACCAGCTGAGTCCCATACCCATCAAACTCAAAAACCCATAACCTCACATAACATATTTCCCTTTCCTATGTAAGAAAAGACATGTTCTAAACACATCTAAGTGTGTGTATAAAATTAAAAAAACAACTACAGTGGGACCCAACAATCTTTTTATAACAATCCTCAGTTAAAAAATCAAAATATGATCATTTTACAAGAATATAAGGCATGATGTGAAGTTTTCACAAATTAACCAAAACCCTATGAATTCACCCATTTAAATTATTTATAAATAATTTCATTAAAATTTATTTTCAAGTCACTTTAAAAAAATTATCATTTTAAAACCATGTATTATAAATCCACATCAAAGAAAAAAACAATGAAAAGAATCCTTAGGATAGTATTGGTCCAATATTCCTAGGATCTACACCTGAAGGAATCAATAATGACTAGTACACATAAAAAAGGAATCTAATATTATAACCTATGAAGAATGGGAACACGAAATTCTAAGAACCCCACTATGATATTTTTTAAACTATTCATCGGCATGATGAACTAAGTAGTGTAAGAACACCCCAATGTGGAACCCCCCCCCCCCCTCCAACCCCCACCCCCCCCCCCCCGAGTCATGGAAACTAGTCCATTCACAACCCCCTTTCTAAGTACCTATGCATACCATGTTGTATACATTTAAAAAAAATCTAAAGATCATATCAAAATTCAAAAAATAAAATCAAAAACATTTTTCCCCACCGAAATTATTCTTTGAAATCGATTTTATTAGACAAGTTAATGATGCATTGAAATAAACCATTGTCTATCAAATACAAAGTAGAAAGGGATTTTGTATTAAAAACTACCTGATGTACTTTTAAATAATTAAAATATAATTCCATTAATAATCTAGATAAAAAAATTGAAATTAGTGTTCATGAATAGTTACTAATACAAAGACTTTAGATGAAAACACCCACCTAAACACTTGGTATTCCAAAAATTCTACAGCATCTGCAATAAAAATATTAAGATAGCTCTAAGAATTAAGAGAATATCATAAACCGTGGATCTCATAACATCAAATTCTGACAAAAAAAATGATCCCAAGTTCAATGGAGGGGAGGGAGGGAGATATATATATATATATATATATATATATATATATATATACCCCTTTAAATGAATATTTCAATGATTCAAACAATTATCAACACCGATCTAAGTAATTAAACCATTTATAATATCCATTCTATTTGAAACATCATTGGATTATCAAATAAATCATAGGTCTAGTTAATACACCACTAATCTTGGATTTATCTTAAGATAAATTGGATATATCTTGAATTAAGTATGATAATGATGAATAACAGAGACATACCTTTGAAATATATTTCCATCACCCAAGGAAATATAAAAATCAATTATTATAAGGAAAAGAATATCCAAAATATCTGGTAGGAGCCTCCTAGATAGATTATTTAACTAGAAGAATAATGAGTCCAAATAGGGTTGTTTTTTGTATTAAACATGAAATTATGTTATATTTATTAGGGTCACATGGTTTGGATGCACTGTTTAACAAATGTTTTTCTAACTATGCTCCATGATCTTGGATACTATGGGGTTCTATAGTTTGATTGCATGGTCTAAAAAAAGTAATTTAAACCATGTGAAACACCCATGTCCCATGAAATATGGTCCTAGGAGAGGGATAAATGGTTATTCTTAATTTTTTCCTCTTCTCTGGAACTCTAAAATAGGTTTTATGGATTCCTTGGATGATATCTATGGTTTTCCCTAACCATGTACCAACTATGCAAAGAGATCGAAAACTAAAAAAACTCAATAATTTCACAAAAATTACCCATTAAAATATTCAAATAAGATATGGTAAAAAAGGATATATATACCAAAATTGATGTCAGGATGTGAAAATTCTCCCCACTATATCAATTTCTACCACTAGAAATTCATGTCACAAAATGTTGAAAAAACAATTGATGTGTCTATTTCTCCCTCATCAACAATAACCACTCCCATGTCTCCTAAGAAACCATTTCGGGAAACCATAACACTTGGTCCAATGGAATATATTTTTACATACATAGATTTATCAAAATAATCAACAATATTTATTGGAACCTCAACCACATATGCATTAGATTCCATATAAATCTCCTTCTAATTCAAGATTTGAAAAAGAGATGGATGATATTTCTAAAGTTGAGATATCTAGAATTCATAATTAATATGAGTCAATCGATATGGTAATACCAAATTATAGTCCACATTCCTAATACTCTTAAATATTGAAAATGTCCTAGCATACCATGAAGCCTATTTACCATTATTCCCTAGTCAACGGTGAACCAACCGAGGTGATCGTTTCAAGAAAATATAATCACCAAATAAGAATTAAAAATGATGGAACCAATGGCCCATATAATAATTATATAAAATTTGAATTATATCCAATAATCAATGTATGACATGAATCCTTATTGACACCTCATGGAAAATTATAGATCCCACAAGAGAATTTGTTCCTCCTTCTGACTAACAGGGAATAGATTTATAAGGGTAACCATATAGAGCCTAAAATATATCTATACTAATATATGACTTATAAATATTAATATAAGAAAACTAAACCTGTATGGGAATGATATCACAAGTTCTTATAAAATCCAAAATTCAATCACTAAGAACATCCTCCATGATCTATATAGAAAAATCCATTTGTCCATCTATCTGAAGACAATAAGTTGTATTTAATCTAACCCAAGTCCCCATAGCCTCCTAGAGACCCATCCAGAATTAAGATGTAATCCCATGATCTCTTTATGCTATAATAGTAGATGGAACCCCATGATACATTCTAATCTCCTGAATGTATAGCTTTTCTTAAATCATCAACTTTAGTGGAGTCCAAAAATATAATAAAGTTATCTGATTTACAAAATATATAAATAAATGATCTGATATTTTCCATCCCTAAAAGTTTATATGGTAATTTGATGATAAAATACATAGATACCTTGTCCCATTTCAAAACTTCTATAGGAATAGGCTAAAGTAGACCATAATTATTTTAGTTCTCAACGTTAATCTACTAGAAGGTTTATAAATGGGATACAAAGTTATATTTTTTCATGATTCATTATCATCCACCAAAACCAATGCTTCACATCATAATACATATTAATAGAGATATAGTTAACATACAATGAAGAATTATATCAATCATGCATCACGATCTTCCTAAAATATACTAGGATGAAGAACTGTATCCTCAAGAAAATAATCTCTTCTGAAGAGAAATACTAGTTGGAAACAGTCTATCCACTATATAATCATCTCCCGATCTCCCTAAACTCCTCCTACTAATTATTTTCTAGAAGAATAAACTAAAGGAGAGATGGAATAAACTTACCACTAGGAATAATCATACATGTATTATCCACCCTATCCTTTAGGTTAATCTAAACATAGAGTCCCATGAGGTTCAACTTCTCCTAAGATTCAAAGATGTCCTAACAGGGTAATTTCCTACTAAGAATATCTTCAACAACATTCCTCTTTACAGGGGAGTAGGTGAGGTCATAGTCAAACATCTTAATATACTCCACCCATTGCCTCTACCTGAGGTTCAAGTCTTCATATGAGAAGATATATCCTAAAATATTATTATCAAAATATATTGTAGACTTTTTAAGAAAATTTTAGCATCACGAATAATTAAGAACATGAATAATGATGGTGTGTTTATGGTCATGAGTGTGACTGTTCTTTTTATGTGGAAAAAGTTGATGAGTGTGGAATACTATAACATGGTCACCCTTTATAAGGAAAAACCTGGACCTTAATCCAAAGCACCAAAATACACCACATATCCCAGACCTACGTCGGGTAACATCAAGATAATATCTAATTTTATACATTATTTTAAATCATAAATGAAAGTTTAATATTTTGAGACTCATAATAATTTCACCCCTTTCTCAGTAAGATCTATCAATGGTGATAAAAGTTTTGAGAAGGCTTTCATAAATTTTTGATAATAAACATATAATCTCAAAAGTATTTGTATCTAAAATACATTATGTGGACCCTCCCATTAAAATATAGCATTTTTCTTCTCGAAATCAATAGAGATTATATATTCTTAAATAATAAAACCTAGGAACTTCACTTATTGAAACCAAAAGTCACATTTCGATTACTTAGCATAAAGATAGTGAATCCTCAAGATTCCCAAAATCAATTTCAGATGATGCTAAAAATCCTACAATGATTTTTAATAATCTTAGAAATCATCCACAAATACCATAAAAAGAGTTGAGACATAGGTGGAATATCCATTTCATCAATTCCACAATACTCCGGGATAATTAGATAGACCTAAAAGAATAAACATTTATTTAATGTGGTCATAACATCCCCTAAAAGTGTTCTTAGAGATATATGACTTCTTAAATATGAAATTATGATAAATATTCTAGATGTTTATATTTGAGAACCACTTTTCCCTCATTAACTAATCAAAAAATTAATAAATATATAGAAAGGCACATATATTCCCAATTATCACTCAATCGTTCTTTTAGTAATTAACATAAAGACAAAACAATCGATCAATATTCTTGGTAAAAATTACAGGGGCTTCCTAAGCTAATACACATGGATGAATTGGAACCTTCACCATTAAATCATCTAATTGAATCTTTAACTCTTTAAAGTTATATTGTTACATATGATAGTATGGAATAAAGATCATTTGAGTTACAGGAAAAACTTCAATAGAAAACTCTACCTCTCCTTCTAGAGGAAAAAAACATAAGTCTTCCAAGAATGCTTCAAAAAAATCTCTGAACACCAACAGAAGATCACAAATTGACGACTCATTCCCAAACGCAACTATAAAATATGATATCAAACTCCCTAATTTTATTTGAGGATGTCCTATTCATCTATAACTCATATCACATTCACACTAAAACACCTGATAATTCTCATCGAGGGTAGAAAAGTACACCCATTAATGGTAATAATAAACCTTTTCTAGATGGGAAACCAACCAATAAATCCTAATGATAATTTTAAAGAGATACACATCAATAACTATAAAATAACAAACTAACTCAACATTAAAGATCAAGAAGGAATTTGTGGTGCATCAAAAACCCTACCCATTTTTCTTCCCAAGAGGTGTAAACTCCATAACAAATTTCATGAGTTCTATTGGATGTTTTAAAATAAAAACAAAATACATTTATATAAAGGAATATGATACACTTGTATCAAAAATAGTGGTTTCTATAGATGATTCAATAATGATAGTACATATCACTACCACTAGGCCCATGTTAGCTTCTATATAAAACTCCTCTGTTGTGTGATTCTATATTACACCATAGGCTTTTATATAGATTTATATAGGATTAGAAACATTAAAATATTCCTATGATGTCCTAAATTGGGTTCCACTAATAGGTTCCCTAATCTAGTAGACCACATAGCCTCAAGAATGCCTCCCAATATGCTAGAGGCTACCGAATAGTAGCGAAGGTCAAGAGTGTATCTATGGGGATAATATTACCTCATGTTAGAGTGGAGAAAAATGGATATAGATATAATAAATAGATGTATAACAATATCATAAGAATAATAATAAATAAAATAATAGTCGATGGATGATAAGCATAGACAACTATCAATAATAATTAACTCAAAAGTAGAATAGTATCGTATACAAAATGATGATGGATTGTCATGTCTTTACAAAGAAGGAAAACATGGATAAAATATAGTAGGAAAAAAGAATAGTACATGTTATAAAAAAGAACAAAAACACTAAAATAATCCAAGCATCCTGATAACTAGTCCGGTTATCTACTACCAAGATCCATCCTATGCATGCAATCAAGTTAGGTGCCCCAAGTGGTACACTTCACCTTGTTAATAATTGCATACATATAATCTTCCCGAGTACCATAGGAAACCTGGATAGGGTGTGAGATACCAATGGAATCCAAAGGATGTAGTCTAGGAATATAAGTTGAAAGTGTTCAAGTGTATATAAAGGTAAGGAAATTTGAAAATGCAAACTCATGCCTACTTCAGCCTCATCTGGTAATATCTCTAAACATGTATCATTTAATTAATTATGTTCTAATTTATAATAAGTTTCAATTTTAATATATATGATATAGATAAAGTAATAGGATCCAAGGTGTAACCATGTCATCCCATAATGATGAGAATAATGAAAGAGGATCCAAGCTGAAACCAAGGTATCCTTGACCTCAACGATCGATCCAACTTAATAATAACATGCATTGTGGAAATAAGGGGTCTGAGTGTAATCCAAGGGGTTTACCCAAGGAATTAATATTTCAAAGATTCTAACAGAGTCCAGGGACCTCGTATAAGGTAAACATAGTCAAAGAATGATTGATCCCAATGGGGTGAATCCATGGTGTCAAATGTCAAAAGACATCAAGCTAGATCCAAGGACTGTATCAAAGGAATCCAGATATCCATAAATATAAAAAAGGGATCCTATGGTTTCATGTTAAAAAATTTCTAGTAGAAAAGTACCATGATACAAGTTTGGTATCTCCCTTGTAAAATATCTCCTTAAATCAGAATGGTATCCTCTATGTGGTCAAGGAATTCCCTCAGTAATCCAAGATTTTATTAAGTCTAACCACTCCTATAAATATAAAAAGTTCTATATGTAATAGGCACCCAATAAATAATTTATTATTAAATATAGGAAATTATTACTCATTCTATTAGATAATTAAATAGATTCATTACATTTCCTTTTATATTAGGTGATAAGTCTAAATGTAACTTACAACCAATTCAATAAATTATATGAATTTTGTCGGTTAATTATAATTCCTTTTATTAAGTATAACAATTAAAATTGATACATTCACCCAATGTCATATTAAACTTATAATTTGAGTCCATGTGATATTTATAAATGTACTCTTCACTCAAAAATTAAAGATTCATTTATTTAATTAAATCAATCACCTTTAGTAAGTCCAAGTCAAGCTCACCCGAATAGTGGTGCAGGTAAACCTGACATTGGTTATGAAGTCATAAAAGAGGTCACACCTAATTAGGTTCGATGGAATTGAGGTTCCTACCATAAACATCATTATTAACATGTATATAATTAACTATATAACATGAGCATAAGTATTATAAGGATGGCACATGAATTAAATAAGAAACGCTCAGTGAAACCAGTGTGCACAAAAAAGTTTATTGTTTAAAAAAATTGACCTTTTGATAGAATTCATATGCCACCTACTGTATTCATTTAGCACTCTCCTCATCTGGTATTATACCTTAGGTTGTCATGGATCATAATAAAATGGAATAACTGGTCAACACCCTAATAATAAGGCATATGTGATTTCATCTAAATAGCATTGTTGAAAGGAATACATATGGAAAATTGACCAAGATGAAAACATTACATAATTATGTAGATCCAATGAGATGAATGGGGATTTAATCAAAGTCCATATTGGAGTTCTATCCAATAACCTAGCTTGCGGGATGAAAATATCTCAAATGAGGAAGGAGTTTATTTTACACTGGAATGAAAAACCAAAGGGAGGGATTAAACATATAATTCATTAAGATAATTTTGTTCATTTTACAATGAAATTGTGGGGCCTCATGGTTTTCCAACATGTCTTTTAAATAGTGTGCCAATTATGTTACCCACACTCTCTCAAGATGAAACCTAGAAGGTTTCCTATGATGGTTATAGAAATCATTGGAAAACAAATCTTTTTGGCTCTACTAAAATTTATAGACCACCCACATGGGTGTGAATACCTAAGTGTATGGTTAGGGTATACCATGAACCCTACTCTTACCACTAAGAATCACTACACATTAGTGCTAGGTTTCATAGTTTCTACTAACCACGTGGCACTATGATTTCTTAAACCATCTCAGGTTTTGAGATCCAAACAAGACCTAGAAACCCCATGATACTAATGTAACTTCATTAGGAATCGACAATATGTCCAAGATAAATAATTAGATCAAAATTTAAATAATACATACCTCATAGAAAAATAGATTTCTTATAATTCCATAGTTCCCATTAGGGTTGAAAACTCGATCCATAATTATGTATAGATAGAGTTGGGAAGAAACTATGAAAATGAAATCGATGGCCCCAAAAAATAAATATATTTATATCTGTTGAAAAACAATTCTTTGTGTTTCATGACCTTCCACACTATTTTAAAGTCCAATTAATAATTCCAACTGATTCAAAATGTGTGGACGAGGCCTGCTACTAAGATTAACCCCTATCACCTTTTTGAGCAATATGACACTTCCTATTATTTTTATATTATCCACTAAATTTCAAACTTGGTATAGGAGGAACTCCAACCAAACCTCACTTTCACACTACATCCATTTTAGACATCAACTACATATCCATAACTTTTCATAGGTGAGAATATTCTAAAAGAATAATAGAGAATGAATATTCAATCACAAACCCAAAAGAAATTTCTACAGCTTAAAATACTAATTTTTCATGTCCTTCGGATAAAATTGTAAAAATTAAAAAACAATAACATACCCTATCAGTGAGTGATAACCCATTTAAATAGACAGGAAATAAATAAAAATTACCATAGTTATCGATTTTGAGTATAAAAACTAAATGAAAATACTTTTAAAGAATTTTCACATCAATCCATCATATTGCTTCACCTGTAATTCCACATCCCCCAACCTTTTACTATGTACCTCAATCATGAAAGTATCACACTTTATTTTAATAGATATTGGAGTATCCAAGAATTAAAAGTTATAAAAAATATTATCTCAGAATTTATATTCTTTCAAAGGTTCGTTCATCCCCTGAATGGATGGAGGAATATGGTAGAAAAATTATTAACCTAGATCTTTTCTCCTCCAACCCCTGGTTGTGCTTCCCTTGCATGTGTTGTATAAAGAGGTGTCTTGTGGTCCACCACATGAACTACTCAAATTATATCCCCAAAAATGTTTTGATCAATCATAGGGTTCCCTCACATAGCTCCATAGACAATTCCCTCCTAGGGAACATGAGGGAGTCTGTTGGGTGACGTGGTACTATGTCATGCAATGAAAATGGACTATCATATAAGGAATAAATTTTTGTTTGATTCAAGAAAACATAATCAAATAAATAATATAATCTTAAAACTCAACATGAGATACACTTTCCAATATCTATTAGTAACTTAAGGCTCGTTACCTTGATAAAACTCTAGGCACTTGATTATAAACAACTGCTCAAGTGTCAACAATCCAACCTCTTGTCAACCGAGAAATCCCAATACATGAAAACTCAAGTATAAACTGTTCTATAATACCAATTTTTCACAAACCAACCTGAATAACCCATCAATATTCATTTTGAAAAATTTCATAATAAGACCTGAAGGGGTTCTATGATCCTGATGGGCTGGCGAAAAGAACTTAGGCCTCAAAAAAAATTTGGGAATGATTTTTCACAACCAAATACAATAACCATCATGGAATATATAAATAAATAATAAAACAATGTACCATAAATAGGTTCAAATAGTGGTAGAGAAACATAAATGGTAAAATAAGACAAAACCCAAGTACATGATCCAAGAGTAACTAAAGAAAAAAAAAAGACAACGACCACTATCCCTATGTTACATGGGGGCGCACTAGATCACCACATGATTCCCACAACCATCAAACATAAAAACTCACTACCTGACTACGGTGACTTTCCATTTCAAGCATCAAAAAAAAATTAAGTCTACACACATATGAGGGCATGTGTATGAAGTGATGAAAAAATCCATGTAGGATCTAGGAAATCATATTATAAAAAGTTTTTGTTAAACATTCCAAATATAATTATTTGAAAAGAATATAATGCATGGTATAAAAATACCAACCATTAACAAAAATCATGAGAATTCACTATTTTTAATAGTTTATAAACAATTTAATATAAAATAGTTTACAAATTTACTTAAAATAATCTATTTTTCATATTTAAATAATGCCTCATAATTCCACATCAAATAAAAGAAAAATGGAAAGTACCCATGGGATAGTATATATATGGGATATTTATGATCCTCTACCTAAAGAATCAATAATGACTACTATGAAATAAAAATTCCATCATATGATGAACTATGGAGTAGAAGAACACCCCAATGTGTGATACCCCATATGATTTCATGTAATCTATTACCTCACATGATGACCTAAGGAGTAAAGGAACAGCATGATGTGTGAACTATACCATCCCGTTATTTTGGGAAATATTTTTTTCAAATTAATTTCAAGTAATCAGTATTTTTAATTTCACAAAACACTGAATATAGCTTTTGTTATATGAAATCACTAATTTTGGATTGTGTTATCCACTGCACTAAGTTAATCCTGGACTATATGAAACACTTATATTGGATTGTGATACACACAAAAATATTTTTGTCTTGGGTTACACACAATACCAAGTCCCTTTGATAGCTTTCACTACACAAAAGGCCGAGTTTTACCGAAAAAAAATATTATTAATATTTTTATTAAAATATTTGTTATAGTTACCACATAGCTGTTGGAATGAAAATTAAAAATAACATTATATAAATTTTGAAAATATTATTAAATATATATATATGAAATTAATCCTTTTGATATCAATTATCCAGAAATAATGGTAAAACTATTTGAAAATAAAGACATCTATTTTCTAAGAAAACAATTTTTCAATGTACAAACACCATTTCATCTCAATAAATTTAAACAAACCACTATTTATCGATGTTTTTATTAAAATTTATATATTTAGCATTTAATAATATTTTTCTTAACACCCATATAATAGATTTTATTATCATAAGATAATAATAAATCTAATGTTATGAATAAAAAGATATATTTTTCAAAAATGTAATTTTTTCACCTTTTAATGAAGACCCCATTTTAAATATAATTTTTGAAAAAATTATAATTTTTTTTTGAAAAAGTAAAATTTGTTTTTTAAATTCGGATATCAAAATTTACTCTCAGTGAATTTTTTGTGGTTTTTTGAGAATATTCATTTTTTGATGAATAGTGAAAATACTGAATTTTAAATCAAAACTTCTTTTTCATCTATTTTATTTATATAGTTAAATTATATATTTATTGAGATTTAAAGTATTATTATATCAATTATATTTGAATTAATCCATTTTAGGTCATTGTATCCAATTACACTTTGAAATTGGATAAAAACATTCCAAACTTTCGAACATTTTTACTTTAAAAACATTCTTTTTATCCTGCTTATGTGATTAATTTTAAATTAATTTCTTTTATTTATGTGTTTGGAATTTTGAAAAATGGATTCTAAATTTTTAATCATCATAATTTATAATGTCTAATAAGGTAAACATAAATTTTTACTAGCATATATTAGGAAAAGTAATTAAAGTTAATGACAATGATTAAGGTGTGAAAGAGTTTACTTGGTGGTTAAGCATTATCTTAAGTGGCCAAATAATCTAGAAACATATCCAAAATCCATTTTATTGACTTATTTCAACCGTATACTCTATTTTATATAAAATTTACCATTATTAGAGACACATGATATAAGATAGCCCACCCAATAATTCATATATTTTTATATTTAAGAGAATGGAAGTCCTCCTACACAACAAAAGGGTAATCACCCCACTGCACTTATTCACACATGTCAAGAAATTTTTCTCATAAAAATATAGCAACTCGAACCCACTCTTTCAGATTCATAAATTTAAACATGCTGTTTTATTTTTTTTAAATGACAACTAAAATAATTACAACACTTAAGATAAACGATGACCTTTTTTAGTCTTGGTTGTGAAGAATTAGACATCATAATAAAATTTAAGTTGAAATAAAATAAAACAATTTTATTCACATGTGCAATCTCCATATGCGATGATGTATGACATAGAACTTTTATGATGCCTATGAAAATATTTTTAAGAAATGGGATGTTCATTCAATTACCCAGAAAGGGGTTTTAGAAATAATGAAATAACCTTTATGTAGTCTTCTTTTGGAAATAACTTTTAAGAAATGCTTTTGAATTTATTTATTTAATAACATCAAAATTATTTTAGAAATACATATGAAAATTATCATTGAAATTATAACGCTTTTACAATACTAAATTACTTGGAAAATACTTACGCACAAAAAATTCTTTAAAAATAATCCATTGAGTTTTCTGAAAACAATATACAAGCTTTAAAAAAATATGGAAACTTGATACAATGAAGGTCACCTTGGGACTACCCACTTTCTGAGGGATCGTTTCACTCCCCAATCCACTAACATATTTACAACGCCAAATTTTGGTATTTTAAAAAAACATTTTATGCTTTCTTTACACATATATATACTTTCACTAGAATTCTTACTTTCATAACATGACAATATAATTATATATAAAAAAATTCACATATATTTTCCAAATCAAACTACTAAAAAATAAGTGCAACTGAATCACATCACTTTTAGAAATTACATAACACATGTAATTTAAGTAAAATAATAATTAACATTCATGTGTCAAAATTTCATTCACTTAACTCAAAAAAACCTTCCCAAAAGTAGTCTTCTACAAATAAATAATATATTCAATACATGTACAAAAACTAGTGCATGTTATATAAATTCATCACATGTCATGAGAAAGTATAATGGTCATATCTTATATAATAAATGACATTATTTAATTTTCACATAAAAATTAGAGCTTTTATTAAAAATTACGGTAAATTATAATCCAAAAATTATCTGATAACTTTTATTACATAAAAATATTAAAACATATATTTTTATAATATCAAATATCTTTTAAAATTTAATTGTCAAACAATGAAAAGAAAAGAAAATTTAATGATTTATACCTTAGTTTAAAATTATAAATTCTTGATGAAATAAACACATAAATTTATGACTTAATTTTGAAAACACTTATGATTTAAAAATAGAATAAAATAATTTTCCAGATGAAATAATTATCTTACGGAATTATATTTATTTATATAAAAACAAAAATTACAATTATTTTTTAAAAATATAACTTATTTCTCTAAACATAATCCATATTTTAAAATAAATAATCACTTTCTATAATATATTTTGATGAACTAATTAACTAAAAATTATTTCTATAATTAAAATAAAATTTCAAATAAAGAAATATACTTCAAAATAAAATATGAAATCTCTTAAAAATAATTTTTCCTAAAATAATTCAATAAATTGATTGAAAAATAAATAGTAGGAAAATAAAGGATTTGAAAAACAGTTCTCATAATTAATTTTGTGAAGTGATATCATGATTTGAGAATAAGTAATTGAAAAAAATATCCCTTATAAAAAACCTAAAACAAGAGAATTATTTGTTACTAAAAACAAAACTTATAAACTCCCTTATCAATTTTATGTGATGACAACCTCCTTTCAAAAAATGGTATACATATTAGTCAATCATAAAATATACTAAAATTTTACCACAATTGGAAAACAGGTAATAGAAGGAAAACCAATGGGCTATTGGACACCAGATTTTTCTAGAAAATTCAAACTCAAATAATAAAAACAAATATAGTTACTTCCATATCTAGTGATATTTCTCTTCATTGTTGAACCACTTTTCCGTGAATAAACCATAGATGTCGCTCATGCTCCATATTGCCTGAATCTAACAAAAGAAACCCCCAAACACAGTTGATCTCATCTTCTGGTATCAGATTTCCACTAAGCCTGACCAGTGCATGACCTTTCCTCTTTTGAAGATTGCAGCACCATAGCCTCGAACTCATGGAGATTAACTCTCCTCCCAGCCAACGTTTTCTCTGCTTATGAACTAAAAGCCTCGAAAACCACAAACCCCTTATCATTGTTTTAAATTTTTTTAATTATTTTCATTATTATTTTAATCATATATAATTATTTAATTAATTTAATTACTTTAATAAAATTCTATTCTTATAAATATTTATATAATTAGTACATATTTATAACATATTTATATTGTTAAAATTTTATAGAAAAAATCATTATTGAAACTAAATAAACATAATTCTTTCATATAATCTACAAAAATAATTTATTATTGTAATAGTAATAATAATATTTATATAATAATCTTCATTATGAAATTATAATTGGATTATCATAATTATTTAAATTTTTTAATTTAATTAATATTCATTCTATAACAATCACATATATTTTATTATAAAATTTATTGATTTAAAAAAATACTCAAATATTATTTATTAATATTTTCATAGTTACATTTATTTCCTATATTTAAATGATATTGTGTTAATTTTTATTTTCATCATGTTTCATAAATTTTATAAGTACAACATTTAATTTATAATAATTATAAATTTTTTATACAAATATAATCTGACAATTCTATTTATAATAAAATATTATGTTAACCAAAATAAAACCACATTTATAAACACAATATTTATAATTAAAAATATTAATTTAATAAAATATAATTTTTATAAAATCTTATTTGATGAGATAATTTAAATTATTATTATATAATTTTAAATAATTAACATAACTAATAGATTAAAGTTTTTTTGGTCAATCAATTCAATAAAATATAAGCATATAATTTCTCAGATGTTACATTCCTCACCCCTAAATGAATTTCACCCTCATAATTCTTTTATCATACCCAAGAAAATTGTGAATTTCCATCTTTATAATTAATAAAAACTAAATTTATAAGGGATATTTAATTAGTTATGATTCCATCGTGAATATTTTATTTTCCTCAATGGAAAATTTCTAATATCTAAAGTTGTCTAGACCATTCCTCGGATACCAATTTTAGCACACTAAACTCATGCTTCAAGATTAAGTACTGTAAGCATGATGTGTAATTTTTTTATAAAAGAAAACTCAACTAATTACAACACTTAATAAAATTAAAGACCCTTTCTGCTCTAGGCTCTGCAGAATTAGAGAGCATATTATAGTTTAATAGATCATTAATAAATTAAAACAATTTTATTCAAATGTGCTCACTTCATAGGTGATGATTTCTGAATTAGAACTTCTATGATACCATTGAATATATTTTTAAGAAATGGGATGAGCATTCAATTACCCAGTAAGGGGGTTTAAAAATAAATAAATACCATTTATGAAATCTTCTTTTGAAAAAAAAAATTTAAGATAATATTTTGATATTATCTTGAATATAAAATTAAAATAATTGACAAATACAAATGAAAAATATCATTGAAATTATTATTCTTTGAAAATACAACATTACATGGAAAAAAATTGTGCACAAAAATTCCGTTAAAAATCATCCAATGATTGTTCTGAAAATAGTATGCATGATTTTAAAAAGAAATCATTATGTCCACATCATTCATTAAAGGTCTTTTATGACTGCCCACTTTACAAGGGCGGGTTCACTCCTTTATTTCCTACCATATTTACAATGTTCAAGTGTCGTATTTTATAAAATATTTTAATCTTGATTTACACATATATACATTTACACTATAGTTTTTACAATAAAAACATTAAAATATAGTTACATTTAAATAAATTCAATTATATTTTCATTAGAAAAGTACTACTGAATTAATTAAATTTAATCTCTTCACTTTTATACATTTCATGACACATGGAATGTCAATAAAAGAATAATAAACATTCACATGTTGAAATTTCATGAACTAAACTCACAAAAACCATTTCAAAAGTAGTTTCCTACAAAAATATAATTTATTAAAAACATGAACATAAACCAATTCATATAATATAAATGCATGACATGTCATGAGATATGTTAATTGTCATATCTTATATGATAAAGGACATCACGTACTTTGCACACAAAAATGAGATTTTTTATTATTAAAAATTATTATAAGTTATAATCACAAAATGACAGAATAAATTTTATCCCATAAAAATATTCAAACACAGACTTTGACAAAATCAAATTTCCTTAAAATTTTAATGGTTTAATAATGGATAGTAAACCATTTGTATTAATTCAGTCCTTAGTTCAAAATTAAAAATTCGTGATGAAAACAGTACCTAAATTTATGACTGAAATTTGAAAACTCTTATCAATTAAAATCATAAAAAATAATTTTGTAAATTGAATAATTCTTTGGATGAATTTTATTTATTCATATAAAAACATATATTATTATCATTTTTGATAAATATAATTCTCTTCATAGAATATAAACCATATTTTAAAATAAATAATAACTTTCCATAATATATTTTGATGAATTAATTGAAAAATAATTATTTCCTTTATTAAAATAAAATTTCAAAGAAATAAATAACTTTTATTTGTTCTGAAATAATTAATTAAATAATTGAAAAATTGATAGTTTAAAAATAAAGTCCTTGAATAACAGTTCTCATACTTAATTTTGAGAACTAAGATCATGATTTGAAAATAAGTAATTGAAAAAAATATCCCTTATAATAAAACTTCAAATCAGAGAATGATTATTAATTAAAAACAACAATGATAAACTATATTTTTAATTTTATGAATAGATGGAATTTTTGAATTCTTCTACCTGCTACCATTCATAATTTCTCCCTCTCTCATACTCAATGTCTCTCAAAATACCCAGGATTTTGAAAGCATGTAAAAGGGAAAAGAATTTCTTACTTGTAACGACCCAAAGTTACATTAATGGAAATCCCACTTGATGTAATTAAATGTCGCTTTATGTTTATATAAAATGTAAACTTCTTTGATATTTATGTTAAGAATTCTGACCGTTACTTTTATAGCCGTTGAAAAGTGATCACATGATTGGTATAAATATAGGGCTTTAACAAACCAAATTCACTTAGACAAAGGAAGCGATGGCCTCATATAGTAGAATTTCTCCATACAAAGCCCATTTTTTGGAGCTCAGAAAAGAGGTGGTATCCTTGGGCTTCGCTCCTGACCAAGCGCAAGCTGAGCTTCATCATGTCAAGCTCGAACGGGACCATCTACAGGAGAAATTGAAGTTGATAGAAATTACCACTCGAGCGATGTTATCCGAGCCACCCCAAGAGTTTGTCACTATCGCACACCTTACCACTAGGCCTTATGCAGCTATTTTAAGGGTTTATGTAAAAAATCAATAGAACTATGTTCATGTACATTATTTTTTGTATATAATAATGTATATACTTTATTGTCATCATTGACACTTTGTAAATAGTTTTTAAAGTACAAATATTATTTTTAGTTATTATTAAATTAAGAATTCTATTTTATTGAATTAATGAATTTTTGAATTAAATAATATTTTAATAAAATTTTATTATTTTAAAATTAATTTTTATTAAATATAAATTATCTTATAATTTTATTAATGCAATTATAATTCTTATTAAGGTTTGAAAGCCATTTTTTGTCAAAACCCGTGAATTTTCGATAAATATCAGTTTTTATTTTAAAAGTGAAAACTAACATATTTATAAAATTATTTAGATAAAATAAATGTTTTTTAGAATCAGGACATCGAAATTATCCAATGGTGAATTTTTCATAATTTTTTGAGACAGTCAAATTTTTGGGTAAAAATTAAATACCGTTTAAATATAAAATGTGTTTTATGACATCATAATGACCAAATAGTGATGTAATAAAATACTATAAGCTTTATGTTCAACCAATATATGTTTTACCATTAAATAATGTGATTTTGGGTTTTTTTGGCTTACTTTTCAAAGCATTAATGTACCCTCAAGGCTTATTAAACATCTTGCGTTTTTAAATTATTTTCCATGGGAGTGTGACTCACCTCCAGATAAGCAACCTCGTTATTTTAAGAATTTTGGACTTTGGCCTTATAAAATTTTTTTTCCCTCTTCCCTTTTCCAAAAACCACAGGCAAAAACCATGGGATGGTTTGTGGTTTGGATTAATTTAATATAAGGGGTCCCAAACCTAAATAATAAAGAATATCCTCACCTTTCCTATATAAACCCACCCAAGCTCCCACTTCCTCCTAACTCAAAGCCTTTGGAGTTCATCCAACCTCTGCCCTGCTCTCTCTAGAATCCTCCAAAGGATCCCCAAGCTCCCAAGAAGCCTCTCACAAGCCTCTCTCTAGCCTTTGGAAGCACACTTCCAAGAATGGGTTTTTTCTTCCTTTCTCTTTTTTTGTCAAATTTTATTTAAGTTGTTTTTCCCTTTTAATTTGAATTATGAATGTTGGGGTATGGTTTTTCACCTCCCTCATACTGCCCTCTTTATGTTTTAATGATGGGAGACCCCTTTCTCTCTCATTAAATGCCACTCATGTACACCCATTACTATGCCGAAATTCCGAAAGGAACTTCTCTCTCCTCATTTACATTCAAGCAATACTTTTGAATCATGAATCTAAATTCAATTACAATTGTTGAGACATGTATCAATATGACCTCCTTACTGTCCATTACATTTAAATATTATGAGGAACCCCTTTCTCTCTCATAAACTATTTTTATGAATTCTTATGTCATGCTGTTACGCTACAGAGATCGCGCCAATTTTCGAAGCCAATGTCATTGTGTAGTGAATACCATGCTCATTTCTCCATCAAGGGTATTCACCTTTATGCACATTTACTTATTGATTATAAAGTTTCATGTATGAATTCCACATTCCTTTATCATGGAATAAATTATTACGTTTTATGAATCCATATTTTATGATCCATGTGGCACACTTATGCATGAAATGAAATGTTTAAGAAGGGTGCTCCCTTATAGCGCTCCAATGCATTGGGTAAATTATAGTATCATGATACGTCATTTACAATGAGTGTTGACACATGATAATTTAAGTGCAATGAAGGTTTACTCGTTCTTCATGTGAAATGTGGATTTACTCATGTTCTATGTGCAATGGGCCTTGGATCATGCTAATTCCATGTTAAGTGTTGTTTCCACATTTCCATGTTATGATTATCATGCTTTATCATGCCTTTATGTTCATGTTTCTCCTGTGCTCTATTGATATGCTTGTTTTCTAACATGTATTGTACTCCTCATGTATTCCATATGTATTCCCTTACTGGTCTTTATAGCTCACCCTTTTCTTATGTATGTCCTCAGGTTATCCCATGCAAGGCTAAGTACGGGGGAATGTAGTGGTTATGTAAAGGAAGTTTTCAATAAAGATGTTGTATTTCATGTTTCAAGTTTTAATATAATGATCCTAATCCTCAAAGACACTAAACATATCGATCTTCTTTGTTGTATGAAGTGAAGTTTTATGTAACAAATCATGTTTAAGTTTGTAATAAAAGCAGGGTTTTCATAGTTGGTATCAGAGGATAGGTTTAGTTATTTTAGGTATTATTATTATAAAACCCTATTAAAGCCTTAGATACAAGATTAAGTTTAATAAAAACATCCCTAAGTTTTGTTAAGTACTGAGTAAGTGTTTTATCAAGCAAATATATCCTTATCTGGATATGAGCAGGTAGAGGCAGCTCTGGCACAGATGTATCCTATGGGTAAAACCCGAAAACACCACTTTGAGCTAGACTCGAATGGGAACTGGTGCACGACAATGGGCCTTGTTGCACTCTTGGTTACAACACTCCCGGGGGATATGTTTTGAAAAATTCACAAGATTAGTATGAACCCTTATTAAGGGAATTAAAAAAATGCCCCTAAGAATATATGTTAGAAAGTATATCATGAAAAGCCTAGATAGAAGCCTATAGACTCATGAGTTAAGGAAATAAAAGTTTATTTATAATTCATCAACGTTTGTCTTTGGATTACCCTTTATGTGTTACCCCTAACTTTCCTTTTATTCCAGCCAATGGCCGGTAATAGGAGGACTCGGGCTAACAACCATTGTGAAGATCAGTGTGATGACTGTACTATTGAGATTTCCAATCCAATGGGAGAGGGAATTGCGAACTTTGCCATGATTCTCTCTCAACTAACTCATGTTTTGAATAGAAACTCGGGTCAAGAGGAACTTTCAACCCCCCCTAAGAAAGAAGAAGTCGCTATCGAGAGCTTCATGAGACAAAGGCCTCCTACTTTTAGTGGATCATCTGATCCCACGATCGCTGAACAATGGATCAACTCCATTGAAAAGATCTTCTCTATACTTCAATGTTCTGAACAAGAAAAGGTTCTCCTAGTGGCTTATCATATGGAGGGGGAAGCTGATCAATGGTGGAAGATGATCAAAAATACGAAGCCTGAGGAGGATATTGAGGTGTTGGAATGGAAGGATTTTCGGAAGATGTTTTTCAATAAATATTTTCCGCACACCCTTCGACTTAAGATGGAAAGGGACTTCCTTTCCCTCAAGAAAAAAGAAGAAGAATTTGTTGGAGTGTATGAGGAAAACTTGACAAGGCTTGCACGATATGCTTCCTGCTTTATCGTTACCCCCAAATTCAAGGTTGACCGCTTCTTTGGTGGGATGAAGCCTAGCCAGCGGAAAGCATTGGCGATCCGTGACTTCGATAGCTATGAGGAAATTGTCCGATGTGCCCTCAAGGTCGAAATGGAGATCGTAGAATCACAGGGGTATCATGGGGATAAGAAGAATAAGGTAGAATTCAATGTTTGTGGTCCGATGGATAAATCCAATGGTGATAAGAAGATCCAGTACCCCACTTTCCAAAAGTGTGGAAAGAAGAACCCCGAAAATTTCCTTAAGGGGATGAGGAAATGCTTCAGGTGTGGAAGAAAATGGCACCTAGTTGTTAACTGTCGGCAAGAAAGACTCATGGCTACGATAGAGGAGAGGAACACTCTATTTGATCCTCAACACGTTGTTCATTTCTATAAATGAAAATAACCAGGGCATCTTGCAAATCACTGTCCTAATCCAATGGTTTTTGGAGGCAACCAACAACCTCCAAGGCAGCAAGGAAGAGCTTTTTCCATCACTTCTACCGAAGTGAACCCTCAAAACGAAGTGGTGACAGGTACACTAGTAATTAATTCAAGAACAATGAACGTACTTTTTGATTCAGGTTCTACGCATTCTTTTATATTTCAAAAGTTTAGTAGAACAATCCCAGCACCACCACAAATCATGGAAGTGAAGATGTCAATGAGTACGGAAAATGGGGAAATCATTGCATCCCATGAATATAGGTCCTCCCCAATTATAATATATGGATTGAATTTCCTGTAGAACCTCATCATACTCCCTCTGGTGTAATTTGATGCAATTCATGGCATGGATTGGATTTCCTTATATAGAGCCAACATAAATTGTCTGGAGAGGTAAATCACACTCCATATAGAGAATCGACCCCCGGTTCTTTACAAGTGTTAGGAGAAGATGAATCTCTTTTAGCTCCATCACCTCAAGCATGGATATTACTACCCTATGAGCATGCGTATCTGGCTCAGATGATTGAGTCCAAGGAAGAAACCATCCTTGAAGAAATTCCTATTGTGAGGGAATTCGCAGAAGTGTTTCCCGAGGAACTGCCTGGTCTTCCTCCTAGAAGAGATGTTGAATTCTAAATTGAACTTATACCCGGGGCATTACCAATATCCAAGACTCCATATAGAATGGATGTTTTAGAGATTGAAGAGCTGAAGAAACAACTACATGAGAATCTAGATAAAGGGTTTATACGCCCAAGTGCTTCACCATGGGGTGCACCAGTCCTCTTTGTCAAGAAGAAGGATGGTTCAATGCGCCTTTGCATCGATTATTGTGAACTTAACAAAATCACGATAAAGAACAAGTATCCTCTGCCACGGATCGATGACTTGTTTGATCAGCTGCGTGGAGCACAATACTTCGCCAAGGTAGATTTGCGGTTGGGATATTATCAAGTAGGGGTGAAGAAGGAATATGTCCCCATGACTACTTTTCGTACAAGATACGGGAATTATGAATTCATTGTAATGCCTTTCGGACTCACCAATTCTCCAGTAATCTTCATGGACTTGATGAATAGAGTCTTTAGAGATTACCTAGACAAATTTTTGGTAGTCTTTATGGATGATATTCTAATATACTCCAAAACCAAGGAGGATCATGAGGAGCATTTAAGAACTATATTGGAGACTTTGCGCAAGGAGAAGCTCTATGAAAAGTACAGCAAGAGTGAGTTCTGGTTGAAGGAAATCTCATTCTTGGGCCATATAATCACAAGAAATGGGATATCTATAGATCCCTCCAAAAAAGATGCAATTGAGGGATGGTCGATGCCAACATCGGTAACGGATATCCATAGCTTCTTGGGGTTAGCTGGATATTATCGATGATTTGTGAGCAATTTCTCATGATTTTCCAACCCTCTTACCAAGCTAACTCAGAAGGGAGTAAAGTTTTCTTGGAGTAATGAATGCGAAGAAAGCTTCAAGGAGTTGAAAAGCAGGCTTATCACTGCACACGTGCTCACCTTACCCACAAGTGGGAAAATTTTTGTTGTATTCTGTGATTCTTCAAAGAAGGGATTAGGTTGTGTGCTGATGCAGAATGATAAAGTGGTATCCTATGCCTCAAGAGTGTTGAAAATTCATGAGCGAAACTATCCAACGCATGATCTGGAGTTAGCGGCGGTGATCATTGCCTTGAAAATATGGCAGCATTATCTCTATGGGGAGAAATGTGAGATATATACTGACCACAAGAGTATTAAATATATATTCACACAGAAAGGGCTTAATATGTGCCAGAGAAGATGGGTAGAGCTCATCAAGGATTATGACTGTTCAATAAATTACCACCCTGGGAAAGCGAACAAGGTGGCAGATGCCCTAAGTAGAAAGGACCCAGCGATTCTATCAATGATGAGAATTGAGAAGGATCCAATATTCTTAGACTTAATGAAGATGGACATGGGAATCATAAAGAAGGGAACATCATCAATCCTTTCACAAATGATTGCTCAAACATCTCTTTTGGAAAGGTTAAAGGATGCTCAAAAGGATGATGTGGGAATTCAGGAAAAAGTGGAAGCTATAAAAAAAGGTAAATCCTCGGAGTTTAATGTTAATGAAGAAAGAATTGTGCGATTTGGGAAAATACTATGTTTTCCATTGAGTCCGGAGCTGAAGAAGGAACTTTTGGATGATGCACATAGTTCAAATTTCTCTATTCACCCAGGGAGCACAAAGATGTATCGAGATCTCTGAGAAAACTTTTGGTGGGATAATATGAAGAAGGAGATCACTGAATATACATCAAAGTGTCCGGTGTGTCAGCAAGTGAAGGCAGAGAGGCAGAAGTCTAAGGGGACGATGCAACCATTGCCCATACCAGAATGGAAATGGGAGAACATCACCATGGATTTTGTCACTAGACTTCCAAGGACATCCAAAGGAAACAATGCAATCTAGGTTGTTGTGGATCGTCTTACAAAGACTGCACACTTCATTGCTATTCTGGAGGATTTCTCATTGGATCAACTGGCACGGATATATATCAGGGAAGTGTTAAGGTTGCATGGAGTACCACTATCTATTGTGTCTGACCGAGATCCAAGATTCACCTCAATGTTTTGGAATAGTCTTCAACATGCTCTGAATACTGAACTGAACTTCAGTACGGCTTATCATCCTCAAACTGATGTCCAATCCGAGCGGACTATCCTAACACTTGAGGACATGTTGAGAGTGTGCTCAATGGACTTTAAAGTAGTATGGGATCAACATCTTCATCTGGTTGAGTTCCCTTATAATAATATTTTCCACTCCAGCATCCAAATGGCACCATATGAAGCCCTGTATGGGAAAAGGTGCAGAACACCGTCATGTTGGGATGAGGTTGGTGAACGTAAGCTGCTTGGACCAGAAATGGTCGAGGAAATGGTGGAGAAGGTGAAAACCATTCAGCAGCATATCAAGGCAGCTCAGAGTTGACCGAAGAGTTATGCAGATAATCGTCAATGAGACCTTGAGTTTAAAGTTGGAAACATGGTGTTTCTATGCATATCTCCATGGAGTAAGGTCATGAGGTTTGTAAATAAAGGGAAGTTAATTCCAAGGTACATCATCCCCTTTCAGATTCTTGATCATGTCGGGGTTGTGGCCTATCGGCTAGCACTTCCACCTACCATGCACAAAGTACATGATGTCTTTCATGTATATTTCTTAAGGAAGTACATACCGGACCCTTCACATGTACTCTATTCTGAGGTGGTACAATTGGAAGATGATCTTTCTTATGATAAGAAACTAGTGAAGATCTTAGATCGTAGAGAAAAAGTTCTATGAAATAAGACAATTCCCCTAGTCAAGGTGTTGTGGTGAAACCACAAGTTTGAAGAAGTGACTTGGGAATCAGAGGAAATGATGAAGCTAAGTTACCCACATCTGTTTTAGTGTAGGAAAAGGAAAATTTCGAGGGTGAAATTTATTAAGGGGGGAATATTGTAAGGACCCAAAGTTTCATTAATGGAAATCCCTCTTGATATAATTAAATGTCTCTTTATGTTTATATAAAATGTCAACTTTTTTTATTTTTATGTTAAGAATTGTGATTGTTACTTTTATATCCATTGAACAGTGATCACATGATTGGTATAAATATAGGGCTTTAACAAACCCAATTTACTCAGACAAAGGAAGTGATGGCCTCATCTAGTAGAATTGCTCCATACGAAGCCCATTTGTCGAAGCTCAGAAAAGAGGTGGCGTCCTTGGGCTTTGCTCTTGACCAAGCCCAAGCTGAGCTTCCTCATGTCAAGCTTGAACAGGACCGTCAACGGGAGAAGTGGAAGTTGATAGAAATTACCACTCAGGCAATGTTATCCGAGCCACCCCAAGAGTCTGTCACCATCGCACACCTTACCCTTAGGTCTTATGTGACTGTTTTAAGGGGTTATGTAACAAATATATAGTACTATGTTCATTTACATTATTTTTTTTATATAATAATGTATATACGTTCTTTTCATCATTAACACTTTGTAAATAGTTTTTAAAGTACAAATAGTGTTTTTAGTTATTATTTAATTAATAATTCTATTTTATTGAATTAAGGTATTTTTGAATTAAATAATATTTTAATAAAATGTTATTATTATTAAATTAATTTTTATTAAATATAAATTATCTTATAATTTTATGAATGCAATTATAATTTTTATAAAGGTTTGAAAGCCATTTTTTTTCAAAACCCGTGAATTTTCGATAATTGTCGGTTTTTATTTTAAAAGTGAAAATTAACATATTTAAAAAATTATTTAGATAAAATAAATGTTATTTCTAGAATCAGGATGTCGAAATTATAAAATGGTGAATTTTTCATAATTTTCTGAGACAGTCAAATTTTTGGGTAAAAATTAAATACCGTTTAAATATATAATGTGTTTTATGATATCATAATGAACAAATAGTGATGTAATAAAATACTATAAGCTTTATTCTTGGCCAATATATGTTTTAACATTAAAATAATGTAATTTTGGGTTTGTTTGACTTACTTTTCAAAGCATTAATGGACCCCTCAAGACTTATTAAACATCTTGTCCTTTTAAATTATTTTCCATGGGAGTGTGACTCACCTCCACATAAGCAACCTCGTTATTCTAAGAAGCTAGGACTTTTTCCTTATAAAATATTGTTTTCCTCTTCCCTTTTCCAAAAACCATGGGCAAAAACCATGGGATGGTTTGTGGTTTGTATTAATTTAATATAAGGGGTCCCAAACCTAAATAATAAAGAATTCCCTCACCTTTGCTGTATAAACCCACCCAAGCTCCCACTTCCTCCTCACTCAAAGCCTTTGGAGTTCTTAAAACCTCTACCCTACTCTCTCTAGAATCCTCCCAAGGTTCCCCAAGCCCCCAATAAGCCTCTCACAAGCCTCTCTCTAGCATTTGGAAGCACACTTCCAAGTAAGTGTTTTTTCTTCCTTTCTCTTTTTTTTTGTCCAATTTTATTTAAGTTGTTTTGCCCTTTTAGTTTCAATTATTAATGTTGGGGTATGGTTTATCACCTCCACAATACTTCTCTATTTATGTTTGAATGATGGGAGACCCCTTTCCCTATAATTAAATGCCTCCAATGTACACCTGTTACTATGCCGAAATTCCGAAAGGAACTTCTCTCTCCTCATTTACATTCAAGTAATAATTTTGAATCATGAATCTAAATTTAATTAAAATTGTTGGGACATGTATCTATATGACCTCCTTACTGTACATTACATGTAAATATTATGAGGAACCCCTTTCTCTCTCATCAATAGTTTTTATGAATTCTTATCTCACGCCATTACGCTGCCGAAATCGCACCGATTTTCTAAGTCAATGTCATTGTGTAGTGAATACCATGTCCATTTCTCCATCAAGGGTATTCACCTTTATGCACATTTACTTATTGATTATAAAGTTTCATTTATGAATTCAACATTCCTTTATCATGGAATAAA
Source organism: Viscum album (assembly GCA_963277665.1). NCBI lineage: Eukaryota > Viridiplantae > Streptophyta > Magnoliopsida > Santalales > Viscaceae > Viscum > Viscum album. The sequence continues at coordinate 478,953,573 of OY728128.1, forward strand.
TGATTATGTTTTATGAATCCATGTTTTATGATCCATGTTGCAGACTTATGCATGAAATGAAATGTTTAAGAAAGGTGTGCCCTTATAGCGCTCCAATGCATTGGGTAAAGTATAGTATCATGATACGTCATGTGCAATGATTGTTGACTCATGATAATTTAATTGCAAAGAGGGTTTACTCATGCTTCATTTTCAATGCGGATTTACTCATGCTCTATGTGGAATGGTCCTTGGCTTATGCTAATTCCATGTTAAGTGTTGTTTCCACATTTCCATGTTATGATTATCATGCTTTATCATGCCTTTATGTTCATGTTTCTCTTGTGCTCTATTGATATTCCTATTATCTAACTTTTATTGTACTCCTCATGTATTCCATGTGTATTCCCTTACTGGGATTTGTAGCTCACCATTTTCTTATGCATGTCCTCAGGTTATCCCATGCAACACTAAGTACGAGAGAATGTAGTGGTCATGTAAAGGAAGTTTTCAATAAAGATGTTGTATTTAATGTTTCAAGTTTTTATGTAATGATCCTAAGCCCCAAAGACACTAAAACTCTCGATCTTTTTTGTTGTATCAAGTGATGTTTTATGTAATAAATCATGTTTAAGTTTGTAATAAAAGCAGGGTTGTCATATTACTTGTCCATTGTCTCGAGAGACTTATTCATAGATAAAGACTAATAGAAAAATTTTAGAGGAATTTATTCTTATTCCTTCCAAATGAGATGAACTATATATAGACTAATGCCATTGTATAATTACAATATTATATAAATCATTAATATCTTGAATTTTGTTAAATTGAAATAGATTATTGGGGTTTTAATTCATCTAAAATGATGGAAAATATAAATAAACATACACTTGGATGATTTTGGGGAAATATAATGTGAAATTACAAAAGTATTACTTTAATTTAAAGAAAACAATTCAATAACAGTTATGAGAAGCATAAAAAATCAGTGGTTCCACTTATTTAATATTTGAATTAGACTAATTTCAAACTTCTTCATGAAGCATCAATATACATCCGAAAAAAATATCATAAGTCATAAATAAAACTATTTTAAATTAAAATGGCCACTGTTAAATGATAACAATGGAAAAAAATTGAAATGGAAGAAAAATCATGCACATAGTATTTGGAAAAATCATGAAGTTACGAATTTTGGTACTTATAAAGTTGTCGAAACCAAAAGAGAAATGTAAGATAACAATATATCCCCCCATCCATAAATGTTAAAAATAAGGAATATACATTAAATAAAACATAAAATATACATGAAATGGACCACTACTAGAAATCAGATGATGAAAGTAAAACCAATAGGCAAGGGGACACAATATTTTTAGAAGATTCAAACTCTAACAATAAAAGAATACACCTACATGTAGATCTAGTTTGATTTCACTTCATAGTTGAACCCCTTTTCACGATTGAATCCCAAATGTCACTTAGAATCTATTTCAGACAAATCTCTCAAAAAACCCTCAACCACAATCGATCTCATCGTCCAGTGGTCTATTTTCACTGAGCTCGACCAGTGCTCAACCTCTCCTCCTTCGATGCTTGCCGAGCCTCAGCTTTGACCTCATGGTGATGAAATATCCTCTCGGCTGACCTCTACTCATCTCTCATACTAAAAGCATTAAAACCCTCAAACACCTTATCTTTTTTCTATTTTTTATTCTTTTCATTTTTCTTTTAATAATTTAAATTTATTTGTTTATTTTAATAACTCTAATGAAAGTTTATTCATATAAATATTAACATAATTAGTACTTATTTATAACATATTTATATTGTTAAAATTTTATAAAAAACATAATTTAAAATAAATAAACTTAATTATTTCATATTATTTATTGAAATAATTTATAGTTATAAAACTAATGATAATATATATATAATATTTGTAATTATAAAATGATAATTAGATTATCATAATACATTTAAAATAAATATGAGCTTATAATATTTGGGATGTTATTAAAAAAATATCCAAATCTTCTCCCAACTTCCCTCACTTCAACCAAGAACCACACTTTGGGTATAAATCCAACCAGGGAATCCCTATTCTGCAAACTAAAAGGATATACCCATATAAGAGGTAATATTCTTCCACAAGATCTCCTATTTTATTTTAATATTCCACCCAATAAACTCATCTTATTATATGATTATATAATAACCTTGGTATACTAAATATATATATATGTTTCTATTCTAAGGATTTGACCTAAAATAAGACACACTTCTATCAAAAGGGTAATGATCTTACCGTTCGTGTGTATTCAAGAGTACCACCTCATGAAATGAAGTTGTGCATTTTTCATTTACCACCTCTCATGGTCAGGAATTGTTATGTAAATATTGTTTTATATGATTTATATTATATTTATAATGTATTTATGCTTCTTTGAATAATATATAAAACATACCTTCACGATTTCCATTTTGTGGAAATACCATAACTTCATATGTAGACGTGTGGACTACCACCCCCTCAAAGCTATGTGATTCATTCAGACAATACCAGGAATGTACAGAGGATGGGTTTAGTAAACTTATATGATATATATTACATAATAATTCTACTTAAAATATATATATGTGTAATTTATTTTATATCTTTCAATATGATAAGTAAATAGAAACAACATTCATCCATACGTATGGCCTACCATCTCCATGAATAATCTATTTCATTTCATATATATATCTTTTATAAATTTTCATAAATATTTATATAATGAATATATATGATATTTAAATCATGTTTTACATTATTTAAACAAATAAATCATGATCTAGGTAAGACTATCAATAATAAACCCTCAAAAATATATGATAAACAAAGTGGTTATTACCCAAAATGATTCTTTAACATGGGATTGTTAATAAAACAGGTAATGTAAAGTCAAAAGTGAATCATGTATGGTATGATATATAGGAATATTATTCTGTACTATATGTATAATAAATTTATATTCATTATATTGTTGGTGTGAACATGTACAAATAAACTCAAGACGTAATTTAAGGGTTTCAAGTCTCACTTCTAATTCTGTGAGACTTCTAGCTTATTCCCAACTCATTTTTTTAGGTGGTGTATATAATACCCATGAAATTATTCAATATTTATTATAATTAAATATATTTGTATTTATATATCAATTTTATTATCTAACATTCATGGGGTTCATGGTTCAAAAGTTTCGAAATTGGTAAAGTAATTTTGTCTCAATTTTCCTTGTTTGAGACACATGAAACATTATCCACCAATATTCTTATATGAGGTGTAAACCCTACCCTTTGACATGATATATCATGAATTTTATTACCTTAATGATGTTTAAATCTTTATGTAATTTTATTATTTTATGGGAATTATGATTCAAAGTTACCAAAGTGGTAATAATTTAATTCTATAATATCATTGTTTATGGAGATTTTTATGATTATAATTATATTGATAAAATATGATTATCCATAACTCAAGAATTTTCATGAATTTTATTATCTGATAGTTATTCATGATATCTTCAACTAATGATTCAATTTTTTCAATATTTTTTACTTAATATAATTAAGAAAAGTTTTTAATAAAATCGGTCATTATTTCTATTTCTAGAAAGAAATCTGTATTCCTAAGAAATAGTTTTTTCTAAAAATGTTTTGAATAATTTTATAATATTATCCTATGTTCTAAAAATAACATTTTTTGCCATTTTTTTCCTTTTTCAAAAAATGGTTTTAAAAAAGTAATTTTTTTGTCATTTTCGAATCGAGGCACTTTTCTATACTTTTTAGAGTGAAAAAGGAATATTCATCATATTAGGATTTACCCATCATACTGACCATCATCCCTTTGAAGTTTTTTTGTAAGTTTACAAGAATAATTTTCTTCAGAACTTTTTGTCCACTACGATTTTGGAAAAAAAAATTAAGTGTTTTTCAAATAAATATTTTTCAAACTATTTTATGTTCATTAAGTGTTTTAAGTTATTTTCAAATCTTACTTTAAATAATTTTAAATATATTTTTAAAAAAAAATTTTAAAAAATGTTTTACATTTTAAAAATTGTTTTAAATTTTTTTCAATCTTACTTAATAAGTTTTCAGGTAAAATGGTTTTCAAAATTTTTTCAAGATTCAATTATATGTTTTCGAAGAAAAAGGTTTTTAAAATATTTTTGAGCTTATTAAATAATTTTACAAAGAAAAAGGATTTAAATATTCTTTGGTATTCCTTTAAAATCATTAAAGAAAATTTTAAAATAAAATATTTTCCAAAATGTTTAATGATTTAAAAAAAATATTTTTTTCAAAGAAGAAAGGATGTTTTCCAAAAAAAAATTATTTTGAAATATTTCTCAAAAATTACTTCCATCTATGATTAAATATATTGGTGAAACTCATTAATTATCTAGAGTATGATCCAAGGGTTCAATTCATATTATTTATCTAAATGGTTTATGTTTTGATGGCATGATGTTACTGAAACCCATTTCTCTTTCATGGGATATATGTTTATGAAACCCCTTTCTCTTTCATGGGTTTTATTTCTTTGAATTGTATTTATATTTAAAAGGTTATATGTTTATGAAACCCATATATCTTTCTTGGTTTATATACTTATGAAAACTTCTTCTTTTCATGGTTTATGCTTGGATGAAATGATTATGAAAGCTTCCTCTTTTCCACAGGTTATGATATGATGACATGTTTATGATGCCCATTTCATTTCATTGGTTATTAAATGATTATTTATAATATTGTGGACCACATATTTATGATTTGATTATGATATGGTTGGGAGTTATATCCCTCTACAATGTATCGGGTAAATATTTAAATCTATTGATATATACATGGCTATAAAGGGGATTGAACTCGGTTCAGTAAAGGACATTGTCCGCTAAATTGGTCTTGGGGGTGAAGCTTGACTACTAAGATATTTCTGGGAGTGAACCATTACTAGAATATTGTTTGGGGATTGAACCCATATTACTAATATAGCCTTGTAAATAGACCTTAAAAAGTATGGAAATCATTTGATATACTTAGGTGTCTGCCACAAATTCTATGACTTGTTCTTATGTTATGATTTCATGGATTATTCTCTTATTTAATAATGATTCATGTCTTACAAAGTGCTAATATTTATGCCATGATTTGTGTTTATGAACTTTGATATGCAGGGTATAATATACTGAAGTTATGATCAACTTCTCAAATGCTTGTGCTCATGTTATGCTTACATATCTCCCTTTTTTCCATACTAATCATCTGAGCTTGCCTCTTCCCCATGTTTCCCTTACCCCAATTATGAATATAGGTGTTAATTAGGTTCTTTAATAGAGAATATATTTAAGGGAGATTTTTATGATCTTTCACTAAGATAGAATATTATGTTTCCATGTTTCCAAATACAATAAACTATTATGGTTCATGGGCATGTACTTTTGTAATGTGGTGAATATTCCAGAAAAATGATGTAATATCCATGTATGTTAAGCTTCTGTATCAATATTAACACCCATAAAAGTGAAGTAAAAACCCCATTATACAAACCCTATAACATCCCACCCCTCCTCATTGTCTTTAAGAGGCTGAAGGATATTACTTGGCCTTAAGAGACATCCCCAAAATGCCAATATATGGCAATAAATACAAAGGAATTCATTAATAGATAGGGAACAATTTTCCCTTTGAAAATGAAACAACCTAACTAAACATTTCATAACCAAAACCTCAACAAGATGCATGATAAAAATTTAAAATAAGAAAAATTAATACCATTGATATGAAAACCAACTAAAACCATGTAACATAGAAGTAAACCAAAGTTATCAAAGTACAAAGTGGAATAAAAAAACTAAAAAAAAATCAACAATAGTCCAAATAACTTCAAATCTTCAACATGCTCCATGCTACAACTCTATAAAATATCCCAAGTATCATGTTTCAAAACTGAAGAAGTATGATAATTTACCTTTTCTTATGTCCTAATAAATGCTAACTACAAAATCTTCAAAGTGACAAAGAAGGGGTGAGTAATGAAACTTGGTAGAATTTCCACAAATGACTTCCCTACTATGATACTAGGAAAGATTATGTTAGAATATTTATATAAAACCATTTATATAAAACAATAGAAAATATATTATTTTAAATCAAAGCAGGTTATTGCCAAAATATTTTTCCATACCAAAATAGTTTCCAAGGAAAAAAACCAAAAAATACCATAAGACCATTTCATATTCCTTTTTGGAATACTCATTCCACGATTCATCACAAGCCCACCATGAATACATCACTAATAGTTCCATACTCATGATTAGTTTCTCACCAAACCAAAAAGTCACCAATCTCCTTGTTCCCCAATGACACACACCCCTTATCCAAGGTGACATCTCATTGAACCCCAAAGGTACACTCCCATTATTCAGGGTCCTATAGAAAGAGTGAACTCACACAACAAATGTATGACAAAACCACTTTAAGAAAACCAATTCAACTCATTTCAATAAAATCACTCTTTTATTGAATTGATTTCAAACAAAAAATTTCAATAAATTTTAACAAAACCATAATTTTATTGAAAATATAAAAATAAAAACATTTACAAAAAATACATCAAATCCAAATTTTTAAATCAATAAAATAAAGAACATTGCACAACGACTTTCCACAATTCCACAATTTCACCAAAAATCCACAAAATACACAAACCATCACTAAAGAGGGTTTCTACAATGCTTTTCACAATAATTTCACAACAAAGTTTAAGAAATTTAACCAATATGAAACTATGCCTTCAAGTTCTCAGAACAGGATTTGAGAGCGATGCCACTTACCTTGGGAATTCTAGTGAAAATGAAGAACAGCATGAAAATACCCACAAAACCAGGTTTAATCTCCAAAAATACACCTTATATATCTTATCCTATCATCAACAAGGAAAAATATAACCATGATTTCCATAAACCTAATTAGATATATCTATTATATACTATATCTAACAAACCAAGAGAGAGAGAGAGACATAAGTAGATCTAATAAAAACCACCAAAAACTGCCATAAATGATGACATTACAAGGGGAATCTGGCTTCAATGAACCAAGAAATTCCTTGGTATCACTTCAAATTCAATGGGGAATGGTTCCAAATCCCTTTAGAGGTAGAATTATCTAGGTAGGGTATATTTGGATCAATAATGATGGGTTAAGAGCTAATCTATACCTAGATCAACTTTTTTCGATCTTGTTTTTAAATTGCGCATGGTTAGACGTACGATTAGACAAACCATGATCTAATTGTACGCCAACATCTACATAAAGGAGGACCACCCATGGTTGGACCTCACAGTTATACAACTGGTTTTCCAACCATTAGAAAAACAATTATCCCATTTTTTCACGGTTTCTCCGAGGCAGATACAAGGTTTTAAAAAACTGGGTGCCCACCTGTGAACCTTCCACTTATCCCATATCTCATTGTGCACAGATTACTATAGAGGTTTCATGGTTTCCAATAACCGTGAACCAACTATTAACCTTTATAAAATCCCAAAAAAAACATTCCAATGTCTTCCTAATCCTCTCAAACATCACCCAACACTTTACATACTTAAAAAAATAAAGAAATGGTTACTTACATAAAACCGAGGGTGCTATATTTTCCCCATCATTATCCTTTACATCCTAATAAATTTGAAAGCCATCATTACTATGAAATATTTCCGACCATTTCTCTTTCATTTCAATATCCAATTTCTAAAAGTCTTCTGGAAACTGACCTTGTTTCCACAAACCCACAGTAGAAAAATGTTTTTCCCATGCCAGACTTTCTCTTACCTATCCACAATAAGAACTAGCATGTGCACCAATGAAGCATCCAGATCTAGGTCAACATGATCCCACCGAATGACTGGTTCAGGATCAGGATGATACTTTTTCAATTGATATATATGAAACACATTATGCATAGCACTAAACTACGGTGGAAATTCTAACTGATAGCCACCTCTCCAACCCATTCTAGTATCTCAAAACGGATTGTGAATCTTGGAGATAACATGATTTTATTCCCAAAACAATGATTAACTAGCCTTAGAGAGATCCTCAAGGAAACATTATCACTCACCTCGGATAGCAACGACCATAGATGTTGATCCTCAAATGATTTCTGATGACTTTGATCTTTCTCTCTTTATTTCGTGATCAACTGAATCTTCTCCATAGTTTCTTGGACAAGGGTCGATCTAACTAGAAAATTATCACCTATTTTGACCTAATAATGTGTAGAATGACATGGTCACCCATAAATTCCTTCAAAATGATCCGTATGTAACAATCCCTGATATCTATTGTTATATGTGAACTCCAAAAAAGGTACATTTTCTTCCCATTATCCCCCAAAATCCATTACAAAAGCATGTATCATGTCTTCCAACTTTGGTATCATCTTTTCAGGTTTCTCATCCCTTTGGGGATGATATATCATACTTATAGTCAGATGACTAACAAGGTATTTCGATAAGTATTTTTATAAACAATACATAAACCATGTATCACTTTTGAACACTATTTAAATCAGTATTTCATGCCTCTTTTCCACTTCTCAGATATAATTTGTTACAAGTCCTCCACCGTATGAGATTCCCAAATAGTAATCAAATGGTCCAAATTTTTGATTCAATCCACTAACACCCATATGGAAACATGTTTCTAAACCATTATTGGGAGACCTATTAAAAATCCATATCTATCTGATCTCATTTCCAAATATGAATATTTAAAAAATGCAATATACCTGTGGGTCACTGATGTTCTACTTTAACTTGCTGACAAGTTAATCATCTAAAAATAAACATAGCCATTTTTCTTTTCATGCTGACCCAAAAAAACTAATATTTCAATGCCTTATATAACTTTTGTATCCCAGGATGAATAGACTATTTTGAATGGTGGTAAGAGTGAAGAAGTTATTCCCGAAAATCCACAGTTATAACCATCTAATTTCAAAATTGCAAAACTGAACACCCGTCAAGCTTCCAACTCTCAATGGTCTCCCCACCAATAAGTTTTGACCTCATAGCAACACATTCATAATCATAATTATATTCCCCTTTAACCATCTCCACCAAATTAAAAACAACCAAAAATGGAAAAGAAGTGACAAAATCACCTCGGTCTTCACATTCAAAGTGAATGTTGGTTAGGACCGACATCAACTACCACCCACCTAAAGCCAATTTTTTCAAATGAGCATATAACTTTTTTCTTAATTCATTTTCCACCATATTTCCTATACTAGGTGTATACATCTATTCAAAGTCAAACATTTGGATTTAATCCTTCCATATACATTATCTTATATTCAAATGCCTTTGTGATAAAATATTCTTCAAACTCTTATGATCCATAAACACTGTAAATTTCTCACCAAATTGGTAATGAAGCCAAGTCTTCAAATCATGGACTATGGAAGCTAAATACAAATTATGTGTTGAGAAGTTATTCTCTTCCAATTGTAACTTTCTAGATCTATAATCAATAACATGATCTCCCTTCATGAGAACATATCCCAACCCTGATCTCATAGAGTCATAATAAACCATGTATCCTTGTCCTGATTCAAGAAAAATCAAGATTGGTGATAATTTACGAAGAACATTAATCTCTTGAAAAGAATTATGACATTCCTCAATCCATTGTAATGGAATATTATTCCTTCTCAAAGCTGTCATAGGCGAGTCTAGTAAGGAAAAATCATGAACAATGTATCGATAATAATTAGTTAGACCAAGGAAACTGAGTATCTCAAAGACATTATTTCACAGTTTCTAGGGGATAACTGCCTCTATCTTTTCTATATCTATAGAAATACCTATTTTAGATATTAAATGGGAAAGTAAACCTACAAATTATATCCAAAAATCACACTTTGATAATTTGGCATATAATTGATGATCTAACAATATTCCCAAAAATTTCACCATGTGTTTCTCATGCTCAGATGTTGTCCTTCAATACACTATTTGTTTCATCCACAAAGACCACCACAAAAGAATCCAGATACCTCTAAAATACATAATTTACAAATTCCATAAATATTGATAGTGAATTCATAAGATCGAAATTCATTACCACATATTCATAAAGGCCATATCTACTCTTGAATGATTTCTTTGTAATATCCTCCTTCTAAACCAGAAATTGGTGATATGTTGATCGTAACTCAATCTTAGAGAACCATTGATATCCCATCAATTGATCAAAAATATTATTAATTCATGGAAGTTGATATATATTCTTTCTCATAACTTTGTTAATATTATGACCACCCACACACAACTGAATATTTGCATACACATTTATTACCAACAAAACTGGTGCTTCCCAATGATATGTACTCGTTCAAATGAACAATCAGATTTCCAGCACTTATAACTATAATTTTCGTTCTATTAATTCTATTGGTGACATCCAAGATTATCGAAGGGAAATATAACTAGTCCCTAGGAGGATATCAATTATAAATTCCATATGTCATGTGGGTATAAACCCAAAAAAAATAATGAAAAACATCCTAAAGCTGATCAATATCTACAAGAAATTTTTTCTCATTAATCTCCTCTATCGATTCCAAGGTTAATGATGCCAACTGGTATGAGATAGTTAAAACTACTTGTGCCAATAAGATTTTTCAACTACCTATATATTCCATTCACCTATAAAGAGATACCCAACACCTTCATCAGTCGTAAAACTGTTCCTTTGATTATTACATTCAATATGAACCTTGAACATTGTCAACCAATTCATACCCAGTATTATGTTATTGATATCTATTTTCTATTCAAGATAATCCCTTATCATCTTGGCTCCATAAATAGTTATAGAACATAATTTACACTTAATTCCTCAATATCATTTTTAACCAAGAGGAGTTTTATGTTTCAACATATAAGGCATCATCTCAACACTTAATCAAAGTAAATAAATAGTACAAGAATAAACAAAGGAATGGGATGCACCTGTATCAAACAAATCTTGTATAAGGGTATAATTCAAAATAATTATACCTCTCACTATCGATGTTTCATATTGATCATCCAGAATAACATTCTATGATACATATAATTTATTTCTTTTTACACTATGTTCTTTATTTCCAAGTTGAGATTTCCCTTATTGAGGAGTCATGGTATTCCTTGAATCACCCTGGCAAGGTCTATTACACTTATGAAAGATATTATGCTTCCCTCATCCCAATGAATAATACAATTTTTATAACAAATTATAAGTGTCCTAAATACTCAACAATGGTGCACTGCGAATATATCTTTGAATATAACCCATCTGACTGCAATAGTTCCATGTTGTAGGAGGTGTCGTACACTCTTGCTTCATTTTGTTGAAACAACCACATTGGAAACATCCAATTTTTCTCTTAGGTCATGGAGAAAGATTTGTCAATCTTTTTATTTGATTCTGATTCATTAACTTATGTTGTAAATAGGTGTCCTTATGGTTATTTCTCCCAACATCAGAATTATCACCATTTCCTATAGGTATCAACATACTTCATCCACCCATAGCTCATAAGATGTCCCTTTCTTCCACCATCTCTCTATTGACCATCTTTGTATAAGAAATCATATAGAGCCTATCAATAATTGAGTGAATCTCTTACCTCAGTCTGGATTCAAATACGTGTTCCTTCAAGGATTCACTAGAATAAACTTTGGGTGAAAAGAGGTCTAAATTTATAAGTATGACATTTACTCGAACACTATGAGTCTCTCCTTCTTCAAGCTGAATAAATCCATTATTCTTGAAATTTTGAATACATGATGAAAGAATTGTATTTAGAAAAATTCCACAAATTCCTCTCATGAAATTCCTTGGTACAATTTAGCCGAAACTGCTAAATCCCACTATGGGAAGGCAAGATCCTCATGTATATACATCGCTAGTTTGACTCCCAGATTTGTCGGTCATCCAAGAAAATCAATGATTGAATACTTCATGTTAATCCCACACCTCTTCCTTCTCTAGTTCTGAATCACCCAGAAATATGGATGGATTCTATTTCTGGAACTAGAAATAATTATTCACTTGCCTTGGTTCGCCAGTCATGTTCCCTTTGTCCACAACATGAAAATCTTAGACTATACTATGAACCAGATGTTGGTTCTTCTATAGCTTAGGTACTACCACATTATCAATAGCTTCTTCTGGTTGGTTTCGACAATACCTACTAGGTTTCAATTCATATAAACACAAAAAATTCCATAAGTCTCACACTCTAGAAACCGAAGGCTTAAAACTTTCAAATTATACCACATGATACTATCAGAATATTTCTTTCCCAAAATCAACATTTTCCATGTTCAACCATTTTTGGAATATTTCACCATACATTTGAAAATCATTCCATTCTCAAAATAATTGTTTCATTCCTTTTGAAATTCTCAAATTTGAAAACAAGTTTAACAATTTTCAAAAATGAACACTTTTTCCCCAAATCAGGAATCATAACTCAAATAAGATATAAATCCCTAGTGGGAAGTCATTTCTAAAATGAATCTCATGATTATCTCACTGGATAAACCCATCACAATGAGATGACACTTCTAGAAGTGTCTCTAAAACACTTATGTACTCAACTCCCTGGTAACATGAATATCAACATATCAAGTTTAGATTTTTTTTCTCCAAATTTCTAGTACAAAAAATCCTACTCCTTTCTTCTACCCCAACTCTAGGATGGAACCAGAATTAATTGTTCACTTGAACACTGAAAGAACTAATGAGCATTCCAAAAATATATTTGGAAGAACCAATACTGATACCACTTTCAATTCACTGACCTAACAATATAATACCACATAAAACATCCTACCACTTTTCATTTTCTTGAGAAGGGAGAAGGACTTTTATTAGACCTAAATGACATCCCAAGATTCCAAAGTATGGAAATAAATTCCTAGGACATCATTAATAGATGTGGGATGATTTTTACTTTGAAAATAAAACAACCTAACCAAACATCTCATAACCAAAAACCACTACATGATACATAATAACAATGTAAAACAACTCAATATAATACCATTAATATCAAAACCAAATACAACCAAACACCATTTCTAAAATCTACAAATATTAAAGTACATACAGGAATACAAAAACCAACAAAACACAACGAAAACCCACATAACTCCAAAAATCCAACATGCTCCATGATCTAACTCCAAAAAACATCCCAAGAATCAAATTTCACCACTAAAGAAGATTGATAATTTAATTTTTTCTATGTAATGATAAATAACATATGAAAAGGAACCTAAGTTTCAAAGAAAGTGTGAGTAATGGAACTTAGTAGGATTTCCCCAAATGACTTCCCTACTCACACCACTGAGATGGATCATGTCAAGACATTAATATTAAAAATATTATATAAAACAACTGAAAATATTTTATGTCAAAAACAAGCAATTTAATACAAAAATAGTTTTCCATGCTAAAAAATTGTCCAAGTAAAAGAAACTAAACAGCACCATAAGAACATTTCACATTACTTTTTGGCATACTCATTACAAGATTAACCACACACCCACACATGCATGCTTCAATGATAGTTCCACACTCATGAGAATATCCTCATTCATCCACTAAGTCTTCATAAAGTGTCCAATCTCATTGTGCCTCAATGAAACATGACCCTTTTTCATGTTCACATCCCTTTGTACCCCAACGGTGCAGGCCCCTTATTTAGGGGCATGTCAAAATCATGAACTCACACAACCCATGTATCGAAAACCATTTCAATCTAACCAATTCAACTCATTTCAATAAAACCATTCATTTATTGAAAACCTTTCAAACAAAACATTTCAATGCATTTTAATAAATCCATACATTTATTGAAAACATATCAATTAAACCATTTTCCAAAAATCCAGAATATCCATATTTTAATATCAACATTTTAATATAAAGAAAATAAAGAACATTTCACAACAAATTTCCAAAATTCCACAATTTCACCAAAAAATCCACAAAGTACCCAAATCATAACAAAAGAGGGTTTATACCTTTATTTTAATAAAAACTTCACAAACAAATTTAAGAAAATAAACCAATTTGAAACTAATACTTGAATTTCTATGAAGAGGAGTCAAGAGTTAATCCACCTACCTCAAGAATTAGAGTAAAAATAAAGAATAGTATGAAAATGCCCACAAAACCAAGTTGAATCTCCAAAAACCCACCTTAGATTCTTCTCATATCATTAGAAAGTCCAACTATAACCACTATTTTCAAAAAACACCTTATATATATCCATATAAAACTATATATAATAAATTGATAGAGAGAGATAGAGGGAAGTAGATCTAGGAAAAATCACTAAAAACTACCGTAAATGATGACTTTCCAAGAGAATATTACTTTAACACGGTATAAAACACCTTAGGATCACTTCCAATTTGATTGGAAGGGGTTCCACAACCTTTGGGAGGGAGAAATCTTGAGTAAGGGTCAATTTGTAGCAAAAATCAGGGGTTAAAGGATAATCCTATAAGAGATCCAGTTTTTTTATCTTATTTTTAAACTATGCATGCTTAGTCGCACGGTTAGTCAAACCATGTGCTAACCATGTTCTAGTATATACCTCAAGGAGGACCTCACACGGTTCCTTGTACGGTTAGACAAACCATGCACCAACTATTCCAAATACTACAATCCCACTTTGTGTGGTTTCTCCTAGGCAGCCATGTGGTTCGGAAAAACTATGCACCATCATGTGCACCTTTCCCTAAGTCAATGTATCATTGTTCATGATTTTCTATAGGACTTTCACAATTTTCTATAACTGCGCACCAACTGTGAACTATTATAAAATCTCCCAAAAACATTCCAAAATTCATCCAAACCCTCCTAAACTTCACCCGAACACTTTACATATGTAAAGAGAATAAAGAAAGGATTGCTTACTTTAAACCAGTTGGTGTTACGGTCCACCTTCCTAAGAAACCCAATCTCCCATGTGCTAAATTTTTTGAATCATTTCTAAAGGGAAAATAACATTTCAATAATCAAACCAAAAACCATTTTTGACAAAAAAAACCCATTCTTTGAAATCTATTATTTTAAATAAGTCAATGATGCCTTGAAATCAAACTTTTTCATCGAAATACAAAGGGGAAACCATTTTATTTCAAAAAAAAATTGGAAATTTCAATTAATAAATGATTATTCCATTTATATACTAGATACTAAATATATAAATGTAATATAATGTTAAGTTTATAAGAAAAAAAACTTCAGATGAAACCACCCCCCTTATCACTTGGTATTATAAAAAATTCCATGGGATATACACACCCAAGGAGAAAAGAGATTTAGAAATACATAAATGATCCTAAACCATGAATATAATAACATAAAATTCATATTAAATGACCCTAAGGTCATTGGATATGAGATAGTGACCAATTAATGTGAAGATATCAAAGATTCACACAATGATCAACTGAAATCAAATAAATTCCACCTCTTCCAACTCTGATCTGATTGAAACATTCTTATATTATCAAAAAACCCTAGTTATAGTAAATACAAATTTGAAATAAGATTTATTTCAAGATAAAGTGGTTAGATATAGACGTGAAGTGAATAATAATGAATAATGGAGATATATCTTCGAAAATATTGATCTAACACCCAGGGATCAATTAAAATCAATCATAATAAGGAAAATTATATTAAAAATATCAAATATGTGTATCTTAGGTAATTAAACTAATTAATGGGAAATATAATGAGTCCAAAAAAGAGGTTTTTTTATCTTAAACATAAAATTCAGATTAACTAATTATCATTTTATGGTTTAGCTGCATAGTTCAACAAACCATGTGTCATCCTATCCCTGTCATCTAATCTACTGGGTGAGATGAATAGTTTTGTGGTATGGTTTGACAACCCATGATCCAACCATGTGAAACACCCATATACCATTTTTTATATATTGAGGATAAGGTCTCAGGGTATGTTTTAATCATGCACCAATCATGCACCATCCTATAGAACTCCAAAATAGGTTTCACAGTTTCCTAGGATGATCCACAAAATTTTCCCAAACAGTATTCCAATAATTAAATGGCTTATAAAACTATAAAAAGTACAAAATTTCACATCAAATAACCCAAGAAAATATTCAAACAAGATATGGAGAAAATAAAAAATATATATATTTACCTGAAATTTATTTCATTATGTGACATTCCCATTAGAAAATCTACAATTTCACTTGTTCACAACTCATTGTAGTTGGGTAACTCTCTAAATTAATTTTTTATTCCCATGGATCCACTTCATGCCTTGAATTTCTAATCAAATATTCATTCATCTCAGCACATTTCATGTTCAAAAAAAATTCCCATATCATAACAATATGTCTAGATCTCCAAACATATATATTATACACATGAATATGTGATTATTTCAAAAAAACCATAGAAATTCCATCTCTTAAATTATTCATACTAATCAATATATGCATTACCAACACTAAATAAAATTATTATCTTAACTATTCATATCTTGGAACTAAATGGATAAAAATTTTATCCTCTTCTTAATCATAATAAGTTGTATTACTCATTTCCATAGTCATCTCATTTTTAACCACACCCCAAAGAATAATCATTCACTAAATTACCCCATAACCTCATTACCTATATCTAAAAATTCATGACAACTAATGAATCCCAAATCCATTAGAAAATACTTGAACTCCACAAGTTATAGCACCCTAAACCATTCACAAGGAATATAAAACGTATTACAATTCAAATAAACTAACATAATAGGATGGAATCACTATCAATACTCATGCATCCTCAAATCAGCATATCTCATGTACAACCCTAGGTTAATAATGCATGTTATATCACCAGGATTTGGAACACTAGGTTGATATTAAGTTATACCATTGTGCATACTACTCTGAGAGTGAAAAAAACCCACTCTCTTAGACCCATTGAAAGAGATAATATAAATAAATAGTCTCATAATATTTCATTATAAATACCCATGTATTTGTGGATTAAATTAAGTCTAAAATTGAGGTGATTTTTGAGAAACTAAGCAATAAAAGTGAGGTATGATTTGAATTTTATATTTCAATATGAGGATTTTTACTTTATTAGGGAAATTATTTATGAATATTGATGTTATTATATGGAATGGTTTGCGATTTTATGTATGGTTTGAAGTATTGTTAGAAAAAAGGGGTTCAAGTCAGCTAAAAGGAAGAACTGCCTATAGTTTATAGTGGAAGTTGGAAGTAAAAAAATAGTAAACAGATACTAGATGAAAGATGAAAATTATAGAGGTTTTGGTACCCAAGTGGTTTTATAGGTTACCAAATATCCTTTAGTACATTTCATTTTTTTGAATTTAATTTGGATCTTTCAATCTTAGTGATTTCATTTTCACCACTCATCTCCTTAAAATTACACTCCATATTCTTAGTCAAGGGACCCCTTTTGGGATCCTCATGGATTCATACGTCCTCCCATTTTCTATCTAAAAATAGGGAATAATTATTTTGGATCTTGGTATGAAAATTAGAGGTAAACTTTCTTTGACGTTTTCCTATACCCTCTAGAATCCTTCATTATTTTACCACAACTTTGGTTATGAATTGAGATTTTAATTCCAATAAAATATGGTTTAATTCATCAATATCAATTTGGATTCTTATTTTATTATCTAAAATACAATAAATAAGATAGTTTTATCTATTAATGGGTTTATTTAATTTGAGATGAGTATATTATAGTTTTTTATGTATTTCATAGCTTTAATATTAAATCAAAAAAAATATACAAATTTTTAGGTTTTTCTGGTGAGAGTGTTGGATGTATTTTTGGGGATTTATTCCTATATTTTCTTATAATTTAATGATTCCTTAATTATAAATAATATTTATTTCTGATTCTCTATTTTTCGTATTCCTTTCTATTGGTTTTTAGGAGGGATTTAGTGGTCTTAAATGTATTATTTAGTGATTTTTGGGATGGATAAATCTTCTGAGTGGTTCATTTAGGGAATCTTAAACCAATAATTTCTTTATAGGTATATTCTTATAACTTATTTGGTGATTTTAAATTTATAATGTATTTCAGGAAAATAATAACTTTTTAAAAATTATCTTTCTCATGTTCTATGTAAAGTATAGTTTTCAATGTAAATTAAGTGAATTTTTTTCTCAAAAATAAAATAATGAAGTGTAAAACATTTATTTATAATAATTTTTTTTATATTAAATAATTGTATTACTTAATGTCAGTTCTAAATTTAAAAATATATTTTAGAGTATACTTTTTCCACCAATTTATACTTGTCATTCCCTATGAACACTTAGTACCTTGGGTTGATTATAAATATTTGTCTTGAATTTTAATTCATATATCTTTAGACTTCGGGTATATTGTTACTAGAATTAATTAAATACAAATTAAACATTTTATTATAACATTAATTACATGATACAGATATTTTTAATCATTCCCTGTTATTTTCATCCATTCTTTAGTTTTTTATTGTGATCTTGATACATGTAACCTTGATTTTCATTATTCTAAAATGATTATTATAATTGTACATAGGATCATGTTGTTATCAATTATATCTGATGTTTTGGTTATTATAGCTAGTGATGTTTTTTGATCATGACTACAGTTTCAATAGATGTTGAGTATAATAGATGTGAAATATTTTTATTACATGAACTACAAAGATGTATGAATCAGATGGTGAATGATGAATGGGATAGCCTTTCTATTTTAAAACATTGTATCTCCTTCCCCTTTCTAATGAGGTCGGTGGGTTATTCCCTAATTTCGTATACACCTTTCCCTTCTAATGGATTATCCTTGACTTTAGTATATACTACATTCTATAGGTAATAAGAAAAAAAAATTCCCTCCCACGATCTTATGATCGATATTAGGCTAGACTCAAAGTAGTTGAGTACGGATATGGACCCTATTAGTATAGGGAGTTATTTATTGTGTCTATTTTTTAATATAACCGCTACATATATGTTACAAATTTCATTTTTTTATAAATTAAAGGTTGTAAAACTATTTTATTATATGTATTTAAATGAGTATATATATTACAACATACAATGATTTATTCACATTTGAGTTGAGGAATGATGATTGTGTGCTAATGATTTTTTATATACTTAAACCCCACTTGGAAACCCTAATGTAAATGAAGATTCACATGCTACATTTTATCTATGATAGTTACGTAGAATGTGAAAATATGATGAACCAATTTTAAGGGTTCTTGTAAAGGTTCATCTCTTTAACCTCCATGGGGTGTTGAATAATTACGCTATGTTTAGAAGGTGTATTGTATTCGCATCACATATTTTATTCATTTTTGTTTTATTCTATATAAATATATTCACTTTAGTAATATAATTATTGACATATTGATTTTATCATATTAAAATCATTCATAGAGAGATGTGTTTTCTGTTGTTTTATTATTTTTCAGTTTTCATAGAGTGAATTTTATATTTCTTTGGAAAATTCAAAATAAGAATGGGTCATATTGATTCATCAAGAGAATAAAAACACAGGTTATTAAATTAATCGAAGAAGTTAAAATACTCCCCACTTGAACACTATAAATTTCGGTGCTTGTTTCCAGTCCCTAGGGTCGGGGAACACTCTTGAGGAATGTAACATTTTTTATTTGGGTATTATAGAATTATCCAAGTCAATTTAATTAAATAATGGTAGGTATTTGAGATATATTATGGTTAATATGTGGGAATTAATCCAGAAATATGACTGAAAAAAATAATTTTGGTTAAATTTAGAGTTATTGGGGGAAAGTCTAAAAGTTTTTCAATCAAGTTCCTATTGGTACGAGGGAAGTGTTTCCAAATATATATAAAAATTGTGATTTGGGTAACTATTTATAGAGGTTATAGGGATTGGGTGGGATGCACCCCTTTATTTTGTTCATGAATTTCATGTTTTAGCGGCATGATGGGATAAATTCATGTGATTAATATCATAACACATAAATGTAAATGAAATTAATTTTTTAAATAGTAAATAATAATGTAAAATGTTTTTTATTGAATAAATTATTAATTAAAATCTAATTAATTAAATTCACTCACATATATTTCAATGGTAACGCTTTTTTATGTAGTATTATGTTATGGAACCTGTTATTTACCAATATACAAGGGTAAATTTCTATGGATTTGGAATCTGCATATATTTCTTATTCCTTATTTGTAGGTTGTTATAAGGCCTATTTTGTTTTAAAAACAATGGGAAAACAATTTATTCCCAATATATTAATTGTGTTGGATATTTATTTCAAATTCATTTTTAGTGGATTCTTGTTTAATTTTCAGGAAGAGCTACTTAGTGGTCTTCCTAATATTCATTGGTTGTCATTAGGATGGATAAATAATTCAAATGGTTAAAGTAGGTAGTCTCTATACTGTGAGTTAATTATTTAAAAACTCTAGTTACATGACCACGAATGGCCTTTTTTCATGAATAATACAGTTAAAGTATTAATTTTATATCTTTTAATGGGTGATTTACAAATATATTTTGGTATATCAAGAAAAAAAATACATAATTCTCATATGAAATTAGATAATGATTTAAAATTGTTCTCTTTTTATCTAAAACTCATGATCTATAACCTTAAAGAATTTTTTTTTTGAATACCCATTCAATATAGTTTAATGTCCTACTTGAGTAAGGAAAATAGTTATATTTGATATCTCATTGTGTTGGAAGTCCTAGAAATCATTGAATGATATCTTAAAAAATAAAATTTTATTAAAAGTAATTTTTGAATACAAATAACTTATTGTATGAGATTTTACACATATCATCTTATAAAATATTATATTACATGTTTAGTTTCATGGTTCTAAAGGATATACGACTTGAAAACTATAAATGTTTTCTTTTTCCAATGATTTATTTTCTTATATATGAGTTTACATTTCATCTCTTTAGTCCCTTTTTCATAAACAGGTAGGTAAATATAATTTAATTTTCTGATAATGTGACTTTTATGGCATGGGAATTCACTTTTTTGATCTTTGAAATATTTTATTTAGGGTATCACCACTTCCTAGTTTAACCTCCTTGAGTTAAAATTTGGTATTCCAAGCATAAACTTGGCAAATATCTTAAATTATTAGTGAGATAACTTCTTAGTTAGTCTAAGTGGAAATAAATCATATTCTTTGAAAAACACCTTGTGTTAATTCAACAAACTTACTTTCTAAAAAACATATCATTTTCAAATTAAAATTTTTTCCATCATGTAATGTATAAGAATTTGTTTCGATTTTATATCAAATTTATATATTTTAATTTGATTTCATAAAACCACTTTATTTATAAAACATACACATTTATTAGTTTAAGAAAATTTTATTTTTAAAGGTAAGTCATGTGAACGTTTATAAAAGTTAAATGGGTGAATTGTAAAAAACAATTATAAATATTTATTTTCTATTATTGAAATATTTCTTTCAATGTATGTCTTAAAAATGGAAAATCTATTTTGGGTAAGACTTTTAACTTTTGTGTAAAATTTTTTTTACAAATATCCACATAGTATCTTGTGTGGACTATAAATAGTTGGATAAATTTTTTATTCAGATCTTTCATTCATAGTTTTTTATAATATCACTATAATAAATTACATAGTGATTACACTATGTATTATATCATGTTTAACTTAATATTGTGATGTTTAATCATTTCAATAATATAGTTCTACAGGAGATAATTTTTATGTATGCTCTCAATGCATGTTCCATTGATTATAATTATGAAAAAAATGATCATAATAGGTGTACATATGGGAAATTCATTATTAGTTTCATCATATGTGTTGGTTGTTGTATATTGTATTGTCTTTTTGTAAAGACTGATGATTTAGAAGATGTCAAGTATGATAGATGTTTTATATTGATAATATATTAATTATTGGAATTTATTACTTAGATATAGAGTTATTAATAGGATATAATCATATCTTTGTAACTATGTATACCCCTTCCCCTTTCTTATAAGACAGGATGATTGAACCCTAACATAGTATAAACCTTTTCCTTCTCATGATATATTATCATTCCTTAATTTTAGTATATACTATCATCAGGAGGATATGGACTAGTATATTTCCCCTCCCCCATTGATTTAATCAATAATGTTCTAGATCAAAAGTGATCTTGTATATAGACCCCCAAGTATTGTGAGTTATTTTTTGTAGAATTTTTCCAACTAGCCACTCATTTTTGTTATTAATTATATGTTTTATTGATGACTTTATGTAAAAATATTTTACTATACATGTGTTAATGAGTATATATGGCCATGTATACAAACCTTTATCCACTACTGAGTTGATGCATGTTGACGGTACCCCACTCATAAATATATATTCAAACCCTACATGGAAACTTTGATGGATAAATAGTTTCACTAGAAGTATTTCACGTATAATAGGTATATGTATTATATATAAACACAATGATTATTATTTTTTATACTAGTGTAGATTTTTTTCTTTAGTATCCATGGGTTTTCAAAGTAGATTTCTACAATTTATAAGAATATGGTTAAAACATTGCATATTTTGTTCAGTTGTGGTTGAGTCTATCTAGATGTGAATACCACGTCAACATACATATATATAGAATGATTTTATGATTTTGAATATATATATTTATAGGTATGTGTTTTGTCCATTTTTATTACTATTTGTTTTCTTAGTATATTTTCCCTATCCATTGGGAATATTCAATATAGGAAAAGGTCATGTTGGTTCCCTGGGAGAAACTATACATAGATTATTATGTTAATAAAAATAGGTAAATCATTCACCATAAGGACATTGGTACCTATGGTGGTAGTCTCCATTCCTTGGGGATTGAAAAATTCCATTAGGTTCAGTGGCACTCTTGAATTTCATATTGTTTAGGTATCCAAACCAAGGTCATTTCATGAATATCTACCACCTGTATCAATCAAATACCAACCTCAATCAAGCATAAATCATAGTTTTACCCTATCATTTAACTTGATTCATGTCATTGTGAGTCATATCCCATTATTTATTGACTTAGAGGCCACATTAACTAATCAATAATCCCACAAATAATAATCTTATCCCACCTGAATCACAATTTTTCCTCCCAAATCCACACATGCCTACATAATTTCATATTATGAAACCAATTATCCCAATAATATTCCATGTGTTTGTGTCAATACCACATGAATAATCTACCCATATTTCTCATTTCCCCATAATAATTCAACTGATAATTTCATCCAATTTCTCAAAGATACATAAAAACATTTCCCTCAGAGATTTAGCACCAATGAAACAATATGTAACATTTCTCATTCACCATCCACATTCCTCCACTATTGATCCCACATAAAATCATTATCAACATATAAATATTCTCTAATACTATAGTGGAATCACCATCCAGTACTTATTTTTAGATTTACCACCTCAGCAGAAAAGGTACTTGAAGAAAGGAAAAATAATTAACCATGATAAGAAAATAAAAACTTCATAGACACAAATGATTGATGGTATAAGAATCGGGGAAAGTGTGAGAGAGTACGGTTTTCCCATTATTCCACCATCTAGTCAATGAAAATCTCCTATAACTGGTGTTTTTAATTGGAAAATTAAAATCTCACCAATACCCCTCTTCAAAAAAACCACATACCAATAAGTACAAAGTACACAACATTAGGGTACCTAATAATGTATGACGTGATTTCAGTGCCACCACATATCACACAATTTACTTGGTGCACCACTTCTTGGCAGATGGTGGTATCGTTTCCCTCTAGGAAAAATACCACCCCTCTATTCAATTATGGAACCACTAAAACGTCTCGTTAACCTCTAAACACATAAATTACTTACTTCATTAAATTCTAACTCACCAAAAAGTCAATTTTTGTGATGAAATTCAAATCCACCATAACTCATGTTCCATGGAATTCAATATCTTCTCTAGAATCACTGATACCTGATAATATAGTTCATAACAACTTGTAAATAATTCCTCAACTTGACAAGGGTGAAAAATATTTATTACACCCATCCACTGAAGTGAACATGCAGTAGGAGAATATAAAAATATATAGGGATCCACAAATAGGTCCCTTAAAACATTCCATAATATCTTAGGTAAATGTATGTACAATTTAGTAACCAAAATGATAGAACACACCGAAAATTAATTAGATAATCATGTTAATCTATTGTGTGTTAACTAGGATACTAAAACACCCAAACCTATGAGTATTAAAAAATTTTATAGAATTATATTGGGAATCAATACCATAGTTCACCACAGTCTTAATATTGAGTCACAAAGAAATAGGTTTCCATCTAAAAACTAGAAGATGAGAAATTATCTCTAACCCTTCAGGAATAACACTTGAAAAGTTCCATAACAGTGGTTCTTGAGTCCCTATCATCTAAATCAATTCGGAATAGTGCACACTATGGTTGCCACCAGAATTGTGTCAAGGTCCTAAGAATCCAAATATATTTGGTTCAAATCACACAATATGGTAACATGTCTCACTATCCATAGTCATATAAGTCCACTTAGAAATAAAACACACTATGAGTTCTATGAAGGTGGACCTTAATCCCCTATAATATAGGATATCAAGGAATATACACAAGATTTCTACCATGAAACCTTCGTCAATCACTTAACATTTTATTCCACTCAAGAAGAAACATGCAATGAGTTCCATAATACCTCAGTTAATTTCCTAGTATCCAAAATCATCTCTTGGGAATAATCCACATGACTAAGTATCATAGAACACTTTACGAACCCCAGAATCTAAAAACCATTATAAATGACCATCACCTCCATATACCCTACATCATATCATAACTTGGATAAATTCAAACAAAAATAATAACATTTCATACACAACTAATTCTTAGCTCTGGGATTGTGATCAAAACATAACTAGATCGCAGCAGATGATAAAAAAAATTAGTGTAACATACTGTGAATTTAATTGTCTATAAACTAATAGGTATAAAAAAAATTTAATTGAACTAGATCTAGGTTGAATTTTAATTTTGGAGCTATAATGGAATCTTTAGTGTAGGTGTTTGATCAAACCACAAAAATATGCACTGCAGTTTGATGTATATACTATGTAAGAAAAAAATTATTAAGTATAGGCATCACATAATAAAATGAGTTTGTTGAAATATAATCCATGTATGTAAAAATATATTTTGGATCTTGGGGAGGGTCCATACATTAATGTGGTGGGTTAAATTGTGAAGAACCCCTTTATACCACAATTAGGTGGTTGAGAATATTTAATGCAACTTTTGAAATGAGAATTGTATTATGATGAATAATGGCACACACAAAAGTGACACTATATTGGGGTATTTTTTGTGAACCCCACATTTATTTCATAATACACCCTTGTGAAATTTCATAGTGTAGTCAAAAATGACATTTGACGGTCATCCACCCTCAATTTTTAGAATCAATAAGTAAAGGGAGTGGCCATATTTTTCTAGAATCACCCCCTCTATTAGCTTCCTTGGAGTCCCTCCTTTCCTATTTGATTAAAATTCAATCAAAAAAATTCTTCATCAAATATTATGTAATCATTTTCGATTATCTAGCATTGATGTTACTCTTCAATTTTATTCAAAATTATTTTGGTTTGTAAGGGATTTGATATGTAGTTCCACCTCAACAAGGTGGAATTTCATAGTAGTCAATGTGATTTCATGTATGATGCATAAAATGGGATTAAGTGGTTTATAATATAGACATTTTAGATAATTCATCTTGAGGTATGGCATTGAATGGTTTCATTTAGGGTTTTTATTTTAAATTGGGAAAACTTTATAGTTGGTTTTGAATATAAATTAGGCCTTTTGTAGATTGGGGTTGGTTGTGTATTGATTGTAAACTACACAATGTTTCTCAAGGTTTGAACATTATAGAGATTCCTTGTGAGTTTAACATCAAATATTCCATTATGGGTATTTGTTATTATATGGTTTTTTATTAATGTATGATTTTTTTGGATAATAATGGTTATTATTGGATTTTTTTAGGTTAGTATAAGATTAGATTATATTATGGATTTAGTGATCAAGGTAACCACCATTTTTAATAAAGTATTCGCTTTCTAATTTGGTGATATTATGTTTTTATATTATCATTAATTTCATACATCTCATGGTTTTATGACATACACTGAACACTTCCACTAAAATGAGATGGGATCATGTCAAATTAATAGTATATAAGGACCTTGTAGCATAATAAATGTTTTTTTGGTGGAGCCTTGGTTGAACTAGTGTAAATGGACCATTTTATGGTTCATTTTTTGAGCTGTGAGTTATATTTTTAAAATT
Organism: Viscum album; assembly: GCA_963277665.1. Classification (NCBI taxonomy): domain Eukaryota; kingdom Viridiplantae; phylum Streptophyta; class Magnoliopsida; order Santalales; family Viscaceae; genus Viscum; species Viscum album. The sequence goes on from OY728128.1 coordinate 478,980,129, forward strand.
AAATGGGTTTCCATTTTAAAATTTTATTTAAAATTTTGAATTTGGTTAACAGTGAAATTTTAAAATAAAATGGTGATTTAAAGAAAGTATATTTTTTAAAATGAATTGGGAGTTATTCAAGAATAATTTTATGGGTTTTTATCCAAGGGATCAGTGTAAGTAAATATATAATGTAGTTTCTTTTCAAATGATTTTGAAAAATGATTTTAATATGGATTTTAAAAGAAATACCAAAGGGTTTTTTTATTTGTTTTTGTTTTTTTGACCATGTGTGGGTGATTACCTATTTTCCGAATATTTGATTCTTGTTTATCTTCTTATTGATTATATTTGTTTTCCATGTTAACTGTTGTTTAATGATTACTCATGGTAGATTATGGTCCATCAGAGAAACATTCCCATACGAGATGGGTTTATTGAATCAAATTGAGAAATATTTTGGGTTTTTTATTGGAATTGATTCATAGGAACCATGATATTTCTTTGATATTAGTTTTAGTTATTATAATTTACTAGGTAATGTATAGAATATTCCTCATTATCCTTGGGGAATTTTAAAATTTTCTTAATTTTTTATATTGCCTTGTTTTTCCATGTGGGGCAGCCTCATGTTTTAGCCTCAGTGGTTGATGTGATAGTTATCCCTAGTGTTCTTTTGTAAACATCTTGATATATGTTCAGTTGTAGTGGTATTAATGAATTAGTGATACATGGTCAGGATATAGATATGGATTTTAGAGATGTGAGACACATCTCTTCTTCTTTTTCTACGTGGATAATGATTTTCTCACTTAACTGACACAGGTTAATTTCATCTATGTGATAGAGTGATTGGGAAAATTACCTAATTTGTGGTGTGGCTTGTGTTATAGACCTTTAGGTGGAGTGTAAATACCCATGGGAGGTGAAATCTAAGATTATATTTGGGATTGATATTAATATCATGGATAACATTATTATTTTTCATGAGGTTCTATATATTGTTTCCTTTCCCAGTGGGGATAAAAATTCTCCAAGATGTTCTCTTATCTATAGTTTTCTAGACGTAGGTAAATTGATGATGTGGCACATGGTAGGATGGGGTTTTACACTTTGGAAGTAATGGTGGGTTACATGAAATAGATATAACCAAGATCCTTTGAAGTTCCAACCTATGGTAATACTATAGCCCTGAAAAACATATATTTTTTATCATATTAATATTTATATATGGTATGAGTGATCTAGGTCTAGTAAATACGTTGTGATGGTGTAGAATGGGATTCATACTGTATAACAACATGTAATATATCAGATCAATCATATGGGGAATTATTTTTATTCTAGAGTATATATCTAGGGAGGATCAATGCGAACACATGGGGCAAGTATGGAGTTCAAATAGTTTTTTTTCAACACCATTCTAAAATTTTATTATTTCGATTATCAAATTAATATTGCTAAATTATTTTTTATTATTTTGGAGATCATTGATTGGATGTTTCTAGATTTTATTATCCTAGGATATGTGAAATATGGTTGGACCATCTTCGATTTCCCATTATTGAGATACATGGTTTGATCGTTATTCCCATTATATTTTAGGGTTTTGATTATTTTATGGGTAGTGATATTACCAATAGTTATGGTGGTACTCTGATGTACAAGTATTATAGATGTAGAGAGACCTCCTTGGGTTACATGTACTGAGATAAGAGAGACTACAAAATAAACTATTTAGTTTTGAACATATATAAGTCGGATAATTATATAAGTGGGTTGTGACCTGAGTTTGGTAGTTATAGAATGGGTCTTTTGGCCGCATGTTCCTTCTGGCCATGTGGTCAATGGTATGGTTTCAATTCTGTATTTTTAAGGTTTCTTTGTGGGTGAGTTTTACTGAGAATTAACTTTCACTCTCATAAGAACTACTTTCACATTATCTTTTTCCAAATCATAGACCTTTAGTACCATTATTATCCCAGAAATTGTATCCAATACAAAAATGATACCTATTCTTGAAAGGATACATAAAGTTCAACCCATGTATGTTGAAACCAATTCCATATACACCTATCATGGGTGAGTCCAATGACCTAGTAATATTCCATTCACATTATCTTTATCACTTACACAAAGTGCATGGTGGTGAGTGGGGAATCTTACTAGGTCATTGGACTCACCCATGATAGGTGTATATAGAATTGGTTTCCACATACATGGGTTGAACATTACATATTCTTTCAAGAATAGGTATCATTTTTATATTGGATACAATTTCTGGGATAATAATGGTACTAGAGGTCTATGATTTAGAAAAACATTATCATGTGATTAGACTAAAGTAAATTGTATATTTATTTTTATGTTTTATTTTTTCTATATTATCCCAAGGGACATTCTACAATGTTATGTCGTGAGGGTTATTATGTAAATATGTTTTTTTTAGAGTGTTATTTTTTATAAATTATATCATTTTTATTTTATTTATATTCCAAATGGTATTGTCATACTATCATCCTTGTTTTATGTCCACTGGTATCTAGTTATTCTCATCATATAAACGGGTTAGGAAAAATTTTTAGTAGAGTCAGGAATAAATATTTTGTGTTATTGATACCATAGCCTCCCTTTTATTATATGTATCCTTCACTAATAGTAATTAGCCATGATAATATAGGGAATAATTCATGAGGTTTTATAGTTCAACCAATTTGATCATCATTTGGTTGAGATGGGAAGCCACATTACAAAATGGAATAAAATTGAGTTTTTAGGTAGGACAATTTCGATTAGAGGTGGAGATTGGATATTTTAAATTGGGAGGTAGAACGAGAGTATTCCAATCCCCCATGGATTCAGTTAAAACCTTGTTCACAAGGGGATGGCCAGTGTTGATAGTGGGTATTATAGGTTTTAGTGAGTTGTTATACCGATAATACTAATGTGGGATGGATGAGACTCAGAATGAGTAATACATCTCAACCATGATCTAGTGAATTTTGTATGCAACAGGGTAGTGGTGTGTTTAGGGTGTTATACTTAAACATATGGGTGGTGTTGTTTGACAAGTTTCATCATCTTAGTTTATAATTCATTTACAAAACATATAATCTATTCAATGATTTACAAAATATATTATAAGGTTACACTATATTAATATGGACCTGAAGAATTTGGTTAATTGATTATTAATTATGTTTTCCCATCCATCAAAATTTAATTCTTTTCAAGAGTTTTAAATATTGATAAAAACAACATGTTTTTGAAAATAAAAAACATTTAGTGGAATGATACATGTAAAAAAATTTAGTATTATAATGTTTGGAGAAAAACTAAGATAAATGGTTTTGTAAATGGATTTTAAGTTGTATTTTGTTAATAAATTCATTTTTCAAGTAAACGATTGGTAAGGCCCAAGATTTTGGGTTTTTGTGGTTTTATATAATATCCTTAGTAGTATAAGGGCTTATTTCAAAACAATTCATTACTTTTGGTATCTATAAAATGGTTTTAGGTGGTTTTTTGGTAACCAACCATAATTGCTTTAATTGGGTATTTTTTATTTATGGTTTGGATTAGGAGTGACCAGGCTGTGTTAATTTGTATTGAGATTATATTCATCATTTTTTTAGATTTATCCATGTCAATTATGATTAAAAATAAGGTTATGGTTTTGGTCATGAGTACCTAGGTATGGGTTTCTATGGATTCAACAATTTCACTACTTTAAATGCATTTTTGGTAAACAAATCCAATGTTTAAGAGAACCATTAGTTGGAATTGACTATTGTTATTTAGTAAATATATTCAGGAAAACTACAAGACTATATTTTTATTGATTACTAGTATATTATTGTTTAGATACCATTGGTTGCATCACCCACCATCATAACATGTAGTGATGTGTATAATCAGGTAGCTCACGTGAACAAAATAAAATCTTAAGATAATCAAAAGACAAATCCAAGTAAAACAACACTAATGAGGTGTTATATGTTATGCGTTGGATATAGAAACTCCCATAGATCAAGTAATAAGTATTTATATGAAAATTACGCTTGAGGTTGGAGTAATTTATCAAATTTTCAATCAATGTTAAAGATATGACTCAATGGGATAGTAGTGAAATGGTGATAAATGTAGTTTGAGATTTATGGTAGAAGAACTATCATATATTCTTGAGGATAATAAGAATCAGGGTGTGAAGTTTGAAAAAATAGGCTAATTTAAGTATCTTTGAACTAGTAGGTGGACCATACTTCAGATGAATTTGACATAGTGTGAATGATTTTTTTGGTTTTAGTTAAATATTTCTTGCATGTGATATATAACACTCTAAGAAGAGTGATTTCATCATAGAATGAAGTCTTATAACAATATGTTTTATATAAATTGGTGATGTCTCACCACAGTATGAGGTGTTTCATCATGATCACTCTTTATAAGAAAAATATTTTATGTTTTCAGATGCGTCACATCGTAACTTATAGGGTTTCTCCATAAAGCACCTCATCATACTAAAATTTGGTAGTTATAGACATTTAGTATGGCCAAAGATAGGGTAATTGAAACTTGATGATTAAATTAACAATGAAATATAACCCTTGATAATGGAATTGTATGGTGGGATAGATGGTCATGTTGTAATTCACCCTTGTATAGTTTTGTATCATAGCAATAAAAATAATTTTAAATTTTTACCCCATAGTTTTTATAAGTAAATAAAATTGGTAGTGGAATTTTTGGATATAATATCCCTCTACCTTATTTCAATGGGAGTATCTATTTCTCCCTTTTATCAAGAGTAACTAGAGAGGTTTTTCCTTTATTTAATCTTATTTAATTTACTTTAATTCCCCTCTACTATTATTCAACTTTTATTTTATTTTTTCCTGTAGGTTTGGGATTTTATATGAGATTCCATAGAAGTTTAATGAAATTTTTCATTATGCATGGTGATTCTATGTTCATTTCATAAATAATGATCAGGGGGATTGGAATATGGTTGTTCCACATCATACATCTTGAGGTGTTTCTCGTCATTGTTTTTGTTTATAGATTTTGGGGAAAATTAGATGAACTTGTCCATTAATTAAATATTTTTAATTAGATATTTTGTGTCCCTTAGGCTTGGGTTTATAGTGATAGTGAACTGTACACTATTACTTGGGGTTTCAATATCATAGATTCTTCAAATGATTTTGACCTCAATTAATAAATTATTAGTTTTTTATTTTATGTTTTATTAAATAAATTATGAGTATTTATATTTTATATATATGTTCATGGGATGATTGTAAATAGGTACAAGTTTTGATATTTTATAGATCACATGGTTGATTTAGTTGGCCTATATATTTCAAATTCCATACACTATTTATTGAAATTATGTTTTTTTATTATTTTTATTTTTATATTTGGAAGGGTTGTATGATATGGTGTGATATCCTTCAAAAAAATGGGATGGTTTCATGTCAGACTAACAGCAAAAGTTACTATATTTATTAGTAAATGGTTTATTTTTAGGCCTTGGTTAAATGATACTCAATGGCCTATTTTATAGTTCTTTTTGTCTCATGAACTATATTTTTAAAATTAAATGGGTAAACTTTATAAATTTAAAGGTGGATTGATGAAAAGTGATATTTCAATGGAAAATGGTAATTTATAAAATGGATTTGGAAAAGGTATTTAAAAAAAGTAAGAGTTGTTTAAGAAAATTTTCATGTTCTTTTATCATATGTCTTATAATGAAAAAAGATATCATGTATAAACCTTTTCAAATGTTTCATAAAAAAAATATTTGTATTTTGAAGGAAATCCAAAATAACTTTTTTGGGACATGTTTTTGTCTATTTGAACTTATGTAGGTGGTTCCCCGTTTTCTAAATATTTTATTTATATGTATGTACATCTTAATTAAGGATTAATTTCATGTTAATTTTTGTTTTTGGATAATATATGGTAGTATAGGGACTATTAGAGAGGTCATCCCTTAGGTAGTGAGTTGATAAGATCAGATTCAGATGTTTTCTCAGGCTCATTTCGGAGTTGGTCTATAAGTACCTTAGGATACTATTAATATGGGTGGGAGTTATTTTGAGTGATTGGATAATGTGTGATATGATTTCCAATTTCCTTTATTAACATTGTCACATTCTATGTGGGTTGAATTTCCTTTTTGTTTCCATATAGTAGATCCTCGTGTTTTTTCATTAGTGGTTTAGGTGGGATTTCTTACTAGTGTTACTATATTGATGACTAGAGCTCGGGTAATGTGTAGTGATCCTATTAATGTGAAAATACATGAAATGGATTCTTATATGGGTTGAAAAGATCCAAGATAAATCTTTTGTGTTTTTTAGAGAAGTATATTGAGTTTCTCTCCTAAAATATGCTTCGCTATACCATCTATGAGATAGAGTGAATAGGAACATAGCCTAAGGGTAATCGTAAATTTTGAGATGGAACTCTTGATAGAGTATCAATACCCATTAGAGTTTATATCTATGATGACATTCAGGATCTATTTTAATCACTTGGAACATCTAAATGATTTTTTAGGTCATATACATTGTTTGTGTCCTGAGTTGGGATATTACTCGTCCTTGATGTTCTATTCCCCATGGAGGTCTAAAAATGGAGTAATATGTGATGAGTCACTATGTGGGATAGTTGATGACCCACACTAATTAATGGTGTGATATATAAAAAATATCTGAACCAAAACCTTCCAAGGACCCACCAAAGGTAAACCCATGGTTATTGAATACTTTTTTTATTTAAAGATATTGACATTGAGACACAATTCATGTGATTACTGACAAGTTAGTTCATTATACCTGTATGCAGTGGGATTCATCACCTAAAATGACATGTGATAACTCTGATTAATCCATTTATTCTTTATGAGCAGTTAGGTAGATAACTCTAGTGATGACAACTGAAAAGAGATAGGGTAGGGAAATAATATCAATATTTTTATATTATATGGTATTATATCATTCTTTAAGTCATCCATTTTTTCTCATGAGGATTTCATTCAATTTTGGTATATTTTTTTTGGAATTCTTTTGATTCCCATTTATAGTTTTTTTATCATTTTAAATGTGATTAATGGTAGATCCTTCTCTAATTTCAAATTTATGAGATTGTTTTTTATCATTATTCCCAATGATATTTTAGGGTTTTGATTATTTAGAGGGATGGGAGATTACTGATGGGTCAAGTGAGAGTCTAATGTGAGTGTCTTGTAGATGTATTACATACTACTTCAGTTATGTATATTGAGAAGATAGATACTATTTTATACATCGTTAGTTTCATAAGGGTATACCATACATTCACAATAGGCATGTGGGTACATTTCTTTGTTGGGTAATGTCAGTATGGGTATTCGTTGTTTATGTGTATCTTTTAATTATTTGGGATTATTTATTAATTTAATGTGCAGATTTTTGATGTTTCTCATTAAGTTAATTTCACCAATCAATGAATTTCACTATACCAAGATCAATATTCACATCAACTGGATCATTTTCATATATTATTTCAAAGTGATTGAATGGGTCTTGTTGGTTAATTGGACTCACACCTACCCATATACACAAAATTGTATTAGATATATATGGGTAGACCTAAATGTATTATTTCAAGCATTAGTACTAGCTTAGATATATATTCATGGATCATGAATAAAATGGTATTGTAGGATAATGATTTTGAGACACTTGATAATGTGACTTTGGATGGACTAAATTGTATATTTATTGTCAGTTTTCTTACATCCTTTTTAGTCAATGGAATTTTTATTGCATTATATTATTTTCCTGTTATATAAACTTATTATTATGACTTTTTAATTTTTTGGTTCATCATGTAGTATTTAATTAAATTTATATTATAGAATATGAGGGACCTCTTGGATTGCTATTTTATGTCTATAGGGTACTTAGATATGTTTTCCATATTGATGGTATAACAACATGTTCTTTAAATACATAAAACATACATCACATTTTTAGAATACTTATAAAATTACACAAATAGATTACCAAAGACTGTATTATTCTAGTGCCTTTGGAAACATTAAAATGTAAAAATTGGTATATAAATGAGCTACATCATCTCCCACTAGGTTCTTCTTAACTAAGACCCTTCTTAAACATGTCAAACATAATACATATATTCCTAACATGGGGGAAGAAAACACAAAAAGGGGTGATCTCATTTGCTCAATAAGGGTAAAAATTGGAGATATGTAAGCATAATCAAGAGCATAAGGGTATGAGAATATTGTCATGAAAATATAGGATCATAACCTTCATATCAAAGATCTTAAACATGAATCATGGAATAAATCTTGGAATTTCATAATAAATTAATCATAATGAAAAAAATAAAATAATCCCTGAAATAATGACATAGTAATAAAACATAGATTTGTGGCTGACACATAAGAATATATAATGATTTCCATAGTAGTAAAGGAATTGCTGCCAAGGCCATATTATTGGAAAAATTCCTTTACTAAACTGATTTCAATCGTTGTTCCAACCCTGTATTACTTAAACAAGTTCACTCGTCGTTTCATCCCTATAATACTAAACCGATTTCATTCCTCATTCCATCCATGTATATCAAATGAGATATAAAACAATACCCAATGCATTGGTGGGCGATATAGGTCACACACATCTCATAAATTAATCTTACATACATGTGTCATGAGATCATAAAAAATAATACCCTAACCCACTAAATTAAATCGGTGTCATAAACATGTAATCAAATCTTAACCTATGGAACAGAGATACGTTTCACAATCATTTTATCGAAGCATAACCCATAAAAATAAGTGGGTTTCATAAGCATATAACCTGTTAAAGAAAAATGGATATCGTAAACATCATTCCATAAACTTTAAACCATTCATAGAAAGAATATAAATGGAAACATTTAATAATTACCCCATAAATACATGAGTATCATGAACATATGTTATCTTATATTAGAAATAATTTTGAAAGATCTCTTAAAAAAACTTCATGAGTAAATTGTCTGTTAATCTTTGAACTTTTTTTCATAAAACATAAAACCTTTTGAAACTCATTTTAAAGAAAATAAACTTCAAAACTTATAAAGAAGAAAAAAAATTAAAATAATTTTTCAATTGAAAATTTATATAGGAATTTGAAAACTTTCAAAAATATATTTTCCTATGAAAACATATAAAAGAAGCATGAAAACCTTTTGAAAACCTCTTTACATGAAAAATAATTTAAAAATTTATAAATAAATATTGAAAATGATTTAAAAAAATTTATTTTACAATCAATTTTAAGGATATTTTCTTAAAAATTAACCTTTTAAATATGGAAAGGAAGATTCAAAGAAATGACAGTGGGTAAATCCATACATATCATTTGAGTTAAAAATAATATTCCTTTTACATGGTAAAAAGGATATAAAAATGAGTTGTTATTAAAGTAACAATAATATTACATTAAAAACATTATTGAAATACAAAAATGGTAAAAATTAATTTTAATGATCATAGGATATTATTATAATATTCGTGGAATCCATTTTGGGAAACATATCTTTGAAAGAAATAATATTTATGATCTAAGAGAGAGGTAAGGTCGTATTTTCATAAAAAAACTTAATTAACATAAGTATCAAAGAGTGGAAAGATGGTACTAATACATGAAAAAATTAATAATAACCATAGGAGAAGTAAATTAATGAGTTTTATTGAAATATAGATCATAATATTTCATTAATTAAAACTTCATCATACACAATCATGATAAATAGTGAGATTATTTCAATAAAACGTTACCACATGATAACTTTGAATCATACTCTTCATGTAAGAAAATTAAATTACATGGAGTTTTAAAATATAATGAAAATAGTGAGATTTACATTATAACATGTCAAAGGCATTTTATACAGCTTATATAAAAATATAGGTGTATAACATGGAATGTGTCTCAAAGAAGTAAAATTTAGAGAAAATTAATTTACTGATTTCGTAACTTTTGTAACTAAAATAACATGAAATAAAGATCATAAGTTGGTTATGTAAATACCCATAGATTTAATTACAAGGGTAATATAATACATTAATGGGAAATATATACAGCACAAAAAAGAAGTGAGTGGTGGATAAGGCATGTATCTCGCCAAAATAAAGAGTGAGATGAAATTCCCTTACCTTGTGTCTTGACACTCAGCATACTCATTCAAAACTCATGTATAATAAATAAAACTTTATTATAAATCTATCAAATAAACATATTATTACTTCTGATACCATATATGGTTTTATTATGGATTTATATTGGCTTCTTGTTAACAATTCTTTGTTAAGGTTTCACTTCGGGTAATATCTGCTTTCTTTTTCACATGTGTCTTAATTAGTTATACCTTTGGTTCTTATATATATACCATTATTTACATAATTTAAACTATGTTTTAAATATAATTTATATTAAATATATTTTTATTATAATAATCCATAGAATTTGTAAGTACGAAATTTAATACACCGTTTATGGAGAGAGTAAGTCATATGTACGCAAAGATGTTATTTATGTTTAATTATTAGGTTGAAATAAAGAATGTACATGAAGTATATGTATATATATATTATTATAAAATTAGATTTATTATATCATATATATTCACTAAACTCACCCTTAATACTTTCCATGTTGTGTATAATTGAATCACATCTCTTTGAGGGGGTGGTAGTCCACACTTTGTTAAATGAAATTATCATATTAACTGAAAATAGAAAGTATAAAGATATGTGTTATAAAATAATTCCAGAAGATTAAAAAAATATTAAATATAATATATAACATATATAATCATAGTTTACATCATAATTTCCATGATGATAGGTATTAAAGTAAAAAAATGAACTATCATCGTTTAGTAAGGCAGTAATTCATCGTACACGTACACAAAATGTTTGTTACCCATTAAATAGAAGTGTGTGCACATGCTGGTCAAAATCATAGAATAATAATAACCTTGTATATTGAGGATACTTTTTTTGTTATAAAATCATGTAATAATAATATTATATGGAGTATATAAATAAAATTAATAAAATGAGTTTGAGGGAGGGTGTTACCTCTTAATCCAGTAACTCCTTTTCATTTGCGCAAAATGGCTTCCATGAAAATATTTATACCCAATGGATGCTTCAAAGAAGAAGGGATGGATTTTAGGGAGATATTATATCAGATTTTTTATGAACATATGTATATTTAGATTTGTGAGTAAGTGGGAGAAGAGGAGGCCTTTTATAATTGTGGAGGAGTGGAACTCTTGTAATATTTGGGAAAAGTGAATCTCTACCCATGTTTGTTTACTAAAAGGGGATCCAATAATGATAAAAATTAGATCCAAAGTACCTAGGGTCTAAATATGGACACAAAATGGATTTTGGACAAGTTTATAGGTCATTTTGGGCCTTAAGATTATGGTTTAGTCCCTTACTAAGCTTAATTTAACATTAATCGTTGTAATTTATTTTAATTACAATCACTAATATTTTTTTAAAAAAACTAAGTTAACTTTATTAGAAATTATAAATCACTCTTATTAAAAATATATAATGTATTTTTCTAAATTTCAAACACATAATTTGTATAAATTAATTCAATTATAATCCCACTGACAGGACAATAATGTGAGTTCTTAAAGTAAAAACGTTCTGAAGTTTTCTATACTTTTATAGTAATTTTAAAAATTAAATTTATTAAAATGGAATAAATTGGATTAATTGATAAAATTTTAATCTAACTAAACATTAAAACCAACATAAAAAATAATTTAACTATACAAATAAATTAGATGAAAAAGTAGTTTTGAATTAAAATTCAGTATTTTTAATTATTCACTAAAAAATAAAACTTCACTAAAAATAACAAAAATTCACCCTAACCTATTTTTTATGATTATATTTAAAATAAGAATTTTTATTTTGACATATAATATTTACAAAATTTCCAAAATTAATATTTTAAATATTTTCTCCATTAAAGGCGGTAACATTTCCCTAATAAAAATATTGGGTTTTATGTGTTAAATTGGGATTATTCTTATCTTATGCCTATAAAATCTATTGGATTAATAATAAAAATTATTTCCCTGGATATATAACATATATATTATATTAATATATTTGATAATTTTAATTAATTTAATTTATTATTATTAAAACAAATTTTTAGCCATAAAAATATATTTCTATAAAAATACCCCATTTATATTCAACTCATCCTTTTATTTATTTTTAATTAATTTGTAAGTAATTAATTCATTTTATATTTTTTGAGAAGAAAATTTTTCATATGTTAGATAATAATATTCATAAAAATAAAATTTAACATCTAGGTTATATATTATTATATTATATAATTATATTTTTAATAATATATTACATTTTGGGAATACTTAGTCTTTAATGTTACGCAATCCATCAATGAAATTCAATATTGTGTGAAATATAAGCATTCCTCAGTTTTCTGTATAGAGAAATATAATCTTTATATTATTTTTATTTCACAATTAACATGGAATTTCGTATAAAACAATCCAAAATTATAAAAAATAACAACTTTCAGTGTTGTGTGAAACAAAAAATAACAAAAAGATTATATTAATTCAGGAAAATATATTTTACAAAATCACAGGGTGTTACATTCTACCCCTTCAAATGAGTTTCTCCCTTGAGATTTGTCTTGGTTATTAAATGTTTAACACATGAAATTTCCTTTCATAGAAATCCATATCATAAAAATCAATACTAAAACTTCCCTTTAAAAATTAAATCTTGAAACATGTTACCCAATGTAACACATAACAGTATTTCCACATATGAAAACATAGGTGGGAAGTGGAAACATGTATATTGAGGAAAAGTGAAAATATTCATAGGGAGTGATTGAGGTCATCAATCACAAACAATTAAATGATTACTGAAATGTTGAGGGCCTAAAATTTATAAATCTATGATTATTTAAAAGGCAAATAGCTCAAAAAAACTTTAGGTATTAGGACAATATTTTTTTGATCATCTTCTTAACTTTGAGTAATTATTTTGTTGACCTTGAATATAAGGAAATATAATAACTTGATATATTTATATAAACAAAATTTCATTATTTGGATACGATTTTATAAATTTCAAATTCATCCATTACGTTAAGAAATCATTTTTTAGAAATTAACACTAATTCCTAAAGCACTAAAATAATCTTTTAGTAGATCTCAAAGCCAATAAAATTGAAAAGTCTAAAAATTTATCTCTAAATATTCTTCCAAGTCAATATGGTCAATACATTAATATATAAACTTAAGAAGTAACACTATTGGTTCATCATTATTTTTTATTCATAAAAAATATTTACACATTAACCAAGACATCATGTAGTCTAGTGGTAGGTGTGAAACCCTTATCGTCCTTCGGTCATAGGTTCAGGACCCGCAGCCTTTTCAAACTTGATGGGTTGTTACCCGACATACAGGATGTACATTTCTAAAAATACATTCTTATAATTTAAAAAAAAATATGATGGAAATCCTTGAAATAATTTTAATCACTATATAGCCTTCTAAAAATGCTTTTAAATATAATTTCACTACATAAATACTTCATCTAAAGTTTATCTTAAAATTTCCATAAATGGTTAACCTCATAACCCTTCTAAAAGTTTGAAATTCATAAATTTATAAATAAAGTCACAAAATCATCTTAACATTGATACCCCATACAACACAAGGTTTCTCTTAGTTGTCATCTTCCAAATATGTGAATACCCTCAACATATATTATCTTGAAACATGGTAATTACTATAAATACTTTTTGAAAACTTGTATGATTCAATTCTCTAAAGGTTACTTGATATATTCATTAAATCTAAAAAGTTTTAAACTTCATCCATGTTGATATGGACCACTTTTTCAATGAATCAATAATCACATCTAGGGTAATCAGTTCTATCCAATTTACCTTATCCAAATTAATCATCTCTTTATCCAAGCGAAACACAATTCTTTCAACATATTGATCACAATAAGTATTAAATTCCCTTAATCAAAATATCACTTTTCAAAGTCTTCATCACCATTAAAAATATACTTTTTAATCCTTAATCAAAACATATACTGAAAATACTAATATATTTCATGATTTATATAACATAATCTTTGAGCTCCAAAACATATTTACTTCATTCATCCAACATTATTCTTAAACCATTACTCATGCATCATCAAATTTTTCCTTAATACCTCATTCCTAGAATATGAAATATGAATCATATCTTAAGGTTATCAACCTGAGTCTAATCATTATTCTTATTATTAAGGTAAATAATACTATAAGAACATCACAAACCTTTCACATTTCATTTATGGTCTCTTTATCTTCATAAGTATAACCAAAACTAACAACACCTTCTTGATTCTCTTTAAGATATTTGCACTTGAGAAATAGATTTTCATAATTCCCATACTTTCTGCATTTGAAACATTCAATGTTAACCATGTTCCTATTAGTTCTATCCATTTACTAACACTATAAAGCACAAGGTGGGAAACATATATCATAGAAGAAAACCACATTATCATGAAAAATTAGTTATAGGATGTCTAATTCATGGCACATACCTTTTAATCGATCAAACCTCAGGTTTATCCTATGTTATTCATAGTCATATTCTACTCAAATACTTTCTAATGGTTCATGAAGTGTTTGTGAATTTTCAAAGCATATCCCCTGGGAGTGTCAAACCAGGTGTGCAGTAAGGCTCATTTTCATGTACCAGAATACCCCAATTTAGGCCCAGTACATCTTATCGGAGTTTTTACTCCAAGGCACATCTATTCAAGATCCACATCGACTTATAGTATCAATACAGGGTTGTATTTTTTTTAACCACTCGCTTTATCATTTACCAAAATTCTAGTACATTTTCTTATACTTTTCCTTACCCTTATAATTGTCCTTATACATCTCAATATAGATCTCACTAAGGTTTTCTCATCCTAGTTTCAAAATTTTAACTTAACATTTTCTCTGATACCAGCTATAAAAACACAATATTAGGGTATATGTACATTAAATCACATTTTCGAAATACTAGTAACATAATACAAACAGACACCCAAAGTATGTATTAGTCTAGTTCCTTTAGAAACATATAAACTTAAAAACTGGTATAAAAATGAGCTACATCTTCTCCCACTAGGTTATTCTTAACTAGCACCCTTATTATGAACACAAAACATAATACATATTTTCAAAACTAGGGGGAAGTAAACATAAAAAGGGGTGACCTCAGATTCTCATTAAGGGTAAATAAGGGAGATATATAAGCATAGTCATTAGTATAAAAGTATAAGAACTTGATCATGAAAATAAAATATCATAACCTACATATCAAAGATCTTAAACATGAATAATGGAATAAAGTTAGGCAGTTCATAAAACAAGAATCATAAGGAAATAAATAACATAATCCATGAAATCATAACATAGAAATTAAACAGAGAATTATTGTGGACATATAAGCATATAAAATGATTTCCATAGTAGTCAAGGCATTTCCACAAAGGCCATATTAGTGGAAAAAGTCCTTTGTTAAACAAAATTCACTCCATGTTCTATCCATATATTACTAAATTTAGTTCAATCCATATTCTAGTCCTACAATAAAGAAGAGAGGTCATTCCACATACGATCCATGTATATCTCATTAGATGTAAATCTTTACCCAATGAATTTGAGAGAGAAATAAGTTCCACCCATCTCAAAATGAAATCATACATACTTGTTTCACAAGATCATAAAAAAACATATCAAAACCCATGAAATGTAATGGGTGCCTTAAAAATGTAATCATATATTAACATATGGAAAAGAGACACTACTGGAAAAACGACCTATACCCACGGTTAAAAACCGTGGGTATAGCCCCCAAAATCGTGGGTATAGGCTATACCCACGGTTTGGGGAACCGTGGGGCTGAGTGGCGTCGGTATAGGGGTCTCACCCTATACCCACGGTTTAGCAGAACCGTGGGTATAGCCTTTTCAAAGGGAGGACCACGCTGCTCCAGCGTGGCACACACCAATCCCCACGGTTTCCAAACCGTGGGGTATTAAAAATCAGAAATTAGGCGCTGCTGGAATTCGAACCTGCAACCCAGCAACGCCTCACTACCGCACCTCACAAGACCAACGCACCTACATTTTCTATTTGTTAGATATACATATATCAACAAATATATATTAATATAATCTACAGATTTCGAATGACAGGAAATAAATTCAAAAAACACGGCTGGGAGGATTTGAACCCGCGCAGCACGGGAATCTCGCGCCGCACCAAGTGACCAACTGACCTAACGCCGCTATTGATATATATTAATAATTTTATTCTAATATGTTAATATAATAGTTATAATCGAAAAGAAAACTCCAGCGGGTTTCGAACCCGGGCCTCCCTTTCACTGCCCAGTCACAGCGACCAACTGAGCTAACAAACCAACTATTATATAATTATACTTTTTTATTCTTATATTAATATATCTTCTATAATCAAAAAATAAAACACGCTGATTTTCGAACCCGCGACCTATACTGAGGCATATGAGGTACTGACCAACTAACCTAAACATATTATGCGATTTAAAATTTCGTATCTATATATCTATATTATTTAAGATCGTCTTTTCATCAAAAAAAAATTTCGTCCCGCGGAATTTTTTGTTCCCGCCATAACGCGGGAACTCTATACCCACGGTTTTGAAAAACCGTGGGTATAGGTCTTTGAAAAATATACCACCTATACCCACGGTTTTCAAAAACCGTGGGTATAGGTCTGCTAAACAACACCTATACCCACGGTTTTCAAAAACCGTGGGTATAGGTCTGCTAAACAACACCTATACCCACGGTTTTGCCAAAACCGTGGGTATAGGTCTTCAAAAGCAACCTATACCCACGGTTTTTCCATGAACCGTGGGTATAGGGGACCTATACCCACGGTTCTCCAAAACCGTGGGTATAGGTCTTGATACTATCCCTATACCCACGGTTTCCCAAACCGTGGGTATAGGGGGGGCCTATACCCACGGTTATACACAAAACCGTGGGTATAGACCCATTTTCCAGTAGTGAGATAGGTTTTATAATCAATTAATCAAATCATAACCCATTAAAATAAGTGTATTTCATATCAATATAACCCATAAAAGAGAAATAGATTTCATAAACATTCTTTCATAAAAAATAAACCATTGAGAGAGAAAATATGAATGGAAACATTCAATAATTTCACTATAAAGTCATGAGTAATACCAAAGGATGTTATCTTAGATAAGAAATAATTTTTAAAGAACTTTAAAAAAAACTTCATGAGGAAATTATCCTTTAACCTTTGAAAATTTATTCTTAAATTGTAAAAACATTTGAAAACCATTTTTATGAAAATAAACATGAAAATTTATAGAGGAGTCATTGAAAACATTTTTAAATCCTTTTTCTATTGAAATGTTTTTGAGGATCTTGAAACCATTTTGAAAACTATTTTTTCTTAAAAATATATTAAAGAAGCATGAATACCATTTGAAAACTAGCATTCCTTAAAAAAACTTTGAAAACATATAAATAATTCTTTTAAACATTTTGAAAACCATTTCTCTGGAAATAATTTTTAAAAATGATTTCCTAAAAATTATATTTTTCAACATACAAAGGAAGATTCAAAGAAATTATTGTTGGTAAATCCCCACATGATGTATGAGTTAAAAAGAAAACTACTTTTTCATGGTAAAAAGGTTAGAAAAATGCCTTATTTGGAAAGAGAAGAATATTCCTATGAAAAAATTGGTAAAAAACGGTTAAATTTTCTTTTAATTATCATAAGATATTATTAGAATATTCTTGTAATCCAATTTTAGGAATTGTGGTTTTGAAAGAACAAATATTTCCAACTGAACAGTGAGGTAAGATCATATTTTCTTAAAAACATTTTCTTAATTATCTTTCAAACCAAAGAGTGGAAAGATAGTAATAATATTTGAATAAATTAATACTAACTATAGGAGAATAAAATTCATGAGTTCTCTTTAAAGATTTATCATAATATTTTATTAATTAAAATGTGATTATAAACAATATCAATAAATGTTGAGAATGTTTCAATAAACTCTTACCATATGGTAAATTTGAATCATACTCCCCATGTAAGAAAATAACCTTAAATGGAGCTTTAAAATATAATTAAAATAAGTATATTGATATTATAACATGTCAATTTCTGTTTATACACCTCATATAAAAATATCTGTGTATAATATGGCATGTCTCTCTAAGAAGATAAATTGAGACAAAATTACTTTACTGATTTGGTAACTTTTGAAACTTAAACCCCATGAAACAAAGATCATAAAGTGGTTATGTAATTAACCATATATTTAAGTATAATATTTTTATAATACATTTATGGGTATTATATATACCACAAAAAAGAAGTGAGTTGTTAATAAATCATGTATCTCATGGAAATAAAGAGTGAATGAAATTACCTTAAAAATTTTCTTGACTCTCATCGTACTCGTTAAAACCTTCTATATGAAAAATTATAAATTTATTTAAAATCAATCACTGAACCATATTCTAAAATATAATAACATATATGGTTTTATTTGGGATTTATATTACCTACTTGTTAACTATTTTATGTCAATATTTCACTTTGGGTAATATACTCTATTTTTTCATATGTCTCTTAATTTGTTATATATTTGGTCCTTATATTTATATCATGATTTATAGAATATAAAAAATAATTTCAATATAATTTATATTAATTATATATTATTTATAATAATTCATATAATATAGAGTTGTGAAATGGAATATGCTGTTTATGGAGACGGTAAGTCGTACGTATGCATGAACGTTATTTCTGTTTAATTGTAGTGTTGAAAAAAAGAAATTAAATAAAATATATGTATATATATGTATATATATCATTATTATATTATCTTTATTATATCATATATATCGTATATATTTTCTAAACCCATCCTTAATGCTTTCCATGTACTTTATGAATGAATCACATCATTTTTAGGAGGCGGTAGTCCACACTTCCTCAAACAAAATTATCATATTATCACAATATGGAAAGTATAAAGATATGTGTTGTAAAAGAATTAAAAGGCTTAAATAAATAAAAAATATAATATATAACATATATAAACATATCCCCCATCATAATTCTTACCATGAGAGGTTGTAAAGGAGAAAATTAACTATCATCATTTAGTGAGGTGGTAGTTCACCGTACACAAAAAGAGAATATTTGTTACCCATTAGATGGAAGTCTGTGTAAGTGTAGGTAAAAACTCAGAATAAAAAAATACTAGTATATTTATCATACTTTTTTTTATAAATTTTTGGAATAATAATATTTTAGGGAGTGGATAAAGAAAATAAATGAAAGGATTTTGAGGTAGGGTGTTACCTCTTAATCGGGTAACTTCTTTTGGTTTGCACCAAAGGGATTCCTTGGAAGGATTCTTCCCAAGGGTGGACTCAAAGAGGAAGGGAGGTATTTTTGGGAGTTATTTAAGAATATTTTGGCTGAACTTAAGTCACTTTAGAGGTGTTATGAATTGGGAGGAGAGGAGGCCTTTTATAATAGAGGATGAGTGGCACTCTTGTAATATTTTGGAAAAGGGAAGCCCCACCAACAATTTTTTTATTGAAATTGGTTCCAATAATGGTAAATATTTGATAAAAGTGATGAAAAAATCTAAATAAGGCCATTAAATGGATTATGGATAAGTTTATAGGTCATTTTAGGCTCTAAGTATATGGTTTAGTCTCTTATTAAGCTTAATTTAACCTTAATCATTATAATTAATTTTAATTACCATTACTAATATTTGTCGTCAAAAACTATGTTAACCATATTAGACTTTATAAATTATTATGATTTAAAATATTGAATCCATTTTTCCAAATACCAAATATATAATTAGAAAAAATAAATTTAAATATAATCTAAATACAAGACAACAATGCCTATTTTTAAAGTAAAGACATTCAAATGTTTGCTGGGTTTTTATAGTCATTTTCAAAAATAAATTAATCCCATTAACCTAAATTGGATTGATTGATAAAAATTTAATATAATTTGAATTTAAAATAAAATTAAAATGAAATTCTAATATATAAATAAATTATATGAAAAAGTAGTTTGGAATTAAAATTCAGTATTTTTAATTATTTAGTAAAAAATAAAACTTCAAAAAATAAATACCAATAAATTCACCCTAAAATAATTTTTATAATTTTATATCAAAGTTGAAGTTTATTTTGAAATATAAAATTTATAAAAGTTCTAAAATGTGGATTTAAATTTGGTTCTTCATTAAAAGGCTGCAAAATTGTCTTAATAAAATTTTTAGATTTTATGTGTTAAATTGTTTTTATTCTTATCTTATACCTATAAAATATATTGGATGAATATAAAAAATATTTCCTTGGATATATAAGATATATATTAAATTAAAATTTCTTTATTATTATTATTAATTAAATTTATTAGGATTAAAAAACTTTGTGAGAATAAGAATAGTATTCTGTAAAAATACTCCCTTTGTATTCAATTGGTTCTTATATTCATTTATAAAAAGGTTGTTGCAAAATAATTAATTTTATATTTTTTGAAAACAAAATTTTCTTATATGTTAGTTAATAATATTCATAAAAACCAATTTAATGTCTAGGTTAAATATTATGATAGTAAATAATAATTTTTTTAATAATATATTATTTTTTGGTAAAACTCAGTGTTGTGTGTTACGCAAGCCATAGAGGAAAGTCAGTCTTGTATAGAACAGAATCTTACCCCAGTGTTCCATATTGGGAAAGATAAACTTTATATAGTTTTTAGTGCATGATTTACTTTTCATTGTGTATAATGCAGGACAAAAATATATAAAATAGTTATTTCCAATGCTGTGTGAAATGAAAAATATCAAAAATATTAAATTAATTCAAAAATATATATTTCACAAAATATCTGGGTGTTATAGATGGATCATGAAAAAATTTCAATAAATTCAAGAATTTCCCATGTGTGTTTGATTAAGGAATATTCTTCCCATGATTGTTCAAGGTACCTATATTTGCTCTAAAAATTTTAGTAGCTAGAGAGGCATGTATGAGTTCATTTACTGCCACTAATTTAGTCATTATTTAGGTGGGAAAGGCTGGGCATTTACATCTATAAATTCTCACAACATAAGTTACATAAAAAAATGCTCAATAATGCAATATATATCCCACAATACCCACCAACATTTCTAGATAATCAAAAACCCCAATGACTATAACATCTACAATAATATTTTATCTTATAAGTTGTGATAATCTAAACAATAAGTTATCTCATCTCACACAAATCAAATAATTTCACTTAGTCTTCTATAAACTATTCTATAATTAATCCCTTTTTACTCACAAAAAATAAAATCACCACTATGGTTATTCTATATCCCATAAAAGTTTTTCGTATATTGATCGGAACTAAACACGTGGGACAAACTCATTTTCCATACATTTCCCCGTGATCCTACTTAGGTTTGACACATATCTTGATAGTAACAAGACAAATTAAGCCTCCCCTTACACTAATTATTCCATATCCCAATATCATTTATCTAAATTAAATACCAAGTACCATATAAATTAATATATAACTTTTTTTGGTTCTTATAATATTTAATTATTCTAAACCTCAATACATGACTTTACACCCCCAAAATATGCAAACATATAATCACCCCTTAGTGATTTCATTGAAAATGGGCCAATTTCACTATTTCAACATCACTTATCCCTTCTAGATAAATAATCTACCAATTACCAACTCACAAGACTTCACCAAGAAACCATGTTACCAAGAAACAACAAGAATCTCTTCAATTATAACATTAATGGAGGCCCTTTCAAGGTCCATCACACCTAAAACATTTACATGACTAAAAATAAAGCAATCATTTCATGATCCTAAAATAATACAAACAAGAGTGTAATTATAATTCTAGTCTTGGGAAGCTCCACCTAATCTCTCTCAAAAATTTCAACCCACTCAGTCCTTATTCATGTCTCCCTAACCTATATTCCAATAAATTCATACCATATCATGTAGAAAGAATGTAATACATTAATTATTATATAGGAGACCACCTACCAATAATTTATTGGAGTTATCCCCTCATGAAAATAACTTTATTTTTCCTCATTCAATGCAAATTGGAGAAATATATTAAAATACATAAATTTAAATATATAGTTAAAAGTAACAATTAAAATAGAAGAAATAATCAATAAAGGGATTTATGTGCTTATCCTTACCCATAAAATATAACCCCCAAAGATAGATCACCAATAATGTATGAATTAAAGATGTTAGATAATAGATAAGTGAGGGAAAATATGGTGGACCATCCACCAAGTGTGTGTCATTCAGAAGGATATAGTGATGGGGTATTAAGTGCTTTTCTGTAAAAATATCCAATTAAAATTTTATAAAAAATAGTAGTCTATAAGATACCTAGTTGGAGTCCACTACATACATGGTAGGAGTCCATATAAATTTTTGTGGAATCCCTTGATATAAATTCTCCTTGGATACCTAATTATATACCTACGGATCCCTCACTAGATCCCTAATTGAATATACTATTCATTTTGAAAAAATTCTAACCCTTCTACCATTTGCCTAAAAATATAAAATTAGGCACCCCTAACCCACACTCCTGAATATAGTGACAAAATAATATACATTACCCATTGTCTATGACACATATACATAATTATAATATCTTTCACAAATAATATAACATTTATATCCCAATGAAAATTTTGGGTAACATTTTTGGGGATTTGGAAGAATTATTTAACTAGTAGAGCCCATGGCTTTTATATCAAATGGAAACATTTACACTATATAATAAACTAATTAATAAATAAAATTCCTTCATTATCTCCCACAAACCCTCTATATAAGAAACTCTTGTAGGAACATCCCACATTTTACTTTTCTTCCTTACCTGTGTAAATGGAAACATAAGAAAGGGGTGAGTTTAGATGCTCAGTAAAGAGAATATAAGCAATTAAAATAAATTAAAATTAGTGATCAGAATATGTGCATATAGGTATATTAAAGATATAAAATAAAATTATTCTCAAAAGTTCATAAATCATAAATCATGGAATAAGGATTAGAAAAACAAAATAAATGAATCAAAATAGTGTAGAAACATGACTAAATAAACATGATCTATTAGAGAGTAACATTGTCAAAATAGTATGCATGAAACTATAAAAAAATTAAATATAGAACAAATATTTTTATAAGGAAACATTACTTTCATGATACACACCATTAGTATCCATGATTATGAGAAACTAAAACAAACTCATGAATAATTATCTCATGATATATAAATTTTATCCAATACATTGGAGGGTGATATAAGACCCCGACCATCATTTAACTGTACTAACATTTTCCATCAAAAATCAATCATTCATCATATAATATAGAAACCATGGGAATAAAATGGATTTCATTTAGCACACTATAAAGAACCTAATAAAATTTAATGGGATTCATATTCTTTTCAAATGGAATCACATAAATAAATAATTCATATTCATAACAAGATTAGATAATGGAAAATAAATGGTTATATAAAGTTATTCAGGGACATTCTAGGTGAATAAGACTCAATCAATATAGTAAATCATATCATATTTATGTACTATAAATAAAGGGTACATGGTTAAATTAAAAATTTCCCCAATCAATATGTGTATAGAGTCAAGGTGAACACACATTAGTCAAAGTAAATAAATATATAGTGCTCACAAACCAAAGGTATTGGAATAAAAGTTATCCATATTCATGGTTCGGGTTTTTTCAAAACAAAAGAAATGATTGATCATAAATTTAATAGAACAGAACGTTATATATTCCATTAAGAAAAATATGGTGGATGGTATCATTTTAGTAATATCCTTAACCTAGAATATGATACATAAAGGGACAATAAATTATATGAAAAAACACATTTTATGAGTTTTAGAAAAATAAATTTCAGGCTAATAAATATTAATGATATATTACATGCATTTTAAAAGAACTATTTTATAAAACTAGGAAAAAAATAGAAACTGAGAAAATGTATAAAAAAAGTTTTATATAAAATGATAAAGTTAATGGGAAGAATTGATTATATAGATTGCGTTAAAAATAGATTATTTAAACACTTTGATGAAAATGAACCATATTGTAACGACCCAAACTTTTTAAATAGTATATTAACTTACTCTTAACGATTTAATAGAGATGTTAATGGTTAATGCAGAAAGAGGAGTCGATGGCTTCATCCAGTAGACTCGAACCTTATGAAGCCCACTTATCAGAGCTTGGGAAGGAGGTAGCATCTGTGGGTTTCTCTTTGGACCAAGCCCAAGCCAAACTCCAGCGTGTCAATCTTGAACGGAAACGCCTGCGGGAGAAGTTCAAGTTAGTAGAGATTACTACTAGGGCAATGTTATCTGAGCCTCCCTCAGATTCTCTCACCATAGCACACCTTACACTTAGGTCATATGCCGATGTTATAAGGGGTTATGTGATGAGTCCCTAGCTTCTTTGTGTAATCCTTTGGGATGAATTAATTGAGATTTCTTCCTTTAGTGATGTTTGTGAAATTACAAATGTACGGATAATTTTAGGATGTATTTTATTGATGAATTTTTAAAAAATGATATTTTAAAATATTTATGTAAACCCTAAATAATTAATTATGTGTAATGATTTTCAAAAAATGGTCTTCTAAAAAAGTGATCAGTAAGGAATTTGGAGTCTAATAAGATCAACTTAATTTTTGATGAATAGTACATTATGAATAGTGATTTTACGCTTAGGATTAGTAATGTGACCAAATGGATTAGTATTTTCACTCAAAGAAAGTTTTAATATAATTTAGACACCAAGATTAAATAATGTGATTCAATAAAATGGGTAAATAACGGTTTCATAAATTATTAGTCAAGTATTAGTTTTTTCAGGTGAATAGTGTTTTTTAATTAAAAATTTAATTAAAAATTATTAGAAAATTATTTTTATAAAAAGGACTTTATTTTTGAACTCAGAGCATCGATATTATGTTATGGTAATTTTTGGGGATTTTTCTGAAAAAAAAACGAATTCTCGATGAATAGTGTTTTTATTTAAAAATTAAATTAAAAATATTTAGAAAATTATTTTTATAAAATGGAGTTCATAAATGTAATTAGAACATAGATATTTGGTTAAGGTGAAATTTTGGGATTTTTCTGAGAAAGATGAATTTTTCAGTGAATAGTAAAAATGCAGTTTTAGGGTTTCGGTATGTTTAATGACATCATAACTGTGTCATGATGATGTCATGAGATATTTTAAGGGTTTGCCGGCCAAGGGTGATTAATTATTGTTTTGGGGGGCCCATGTAGCCTAACTCCATGGTAAATGCCAAAGGAGAGCACATGGTTTTGAGAAAAGCACTTGTGAGCTGTCCCTTGGCCATTAATGTCGTGTCCCCTCACTTTCCCTATAAATAACCACCCTTTTCCTCCCTTAGTTTTCACCCCCAACTCTCCCCCAATGATGTTCGGGTCTCCTTACCTCCCAAGTAGTCCTCCCAAGGTGCCCCCAAGCCCTCATGGTCCAAACCTTTGAATTTTAAGAGTTACATTTTAAGGTAAGGGATCTGACCTCTCTCTTTCTTTTCATGTAATCCCTTTTATGTCATTCCTTTATGCTCCATGTTCTTATGTGAGAGTATGTTATTTTATATTCCTCTTACTAAACTTTTCATGTTTATATGATGAGAGATCCCCTCTTACTCTCATCATTTCGTTTTATGAAAGTTTAAGTGACGTCGTTAGGCTGCCGAATTTTTAAGTGATTCTTTCACCCTTCTCATTTTTCAAGTTTGATTTTCATGTCAAGTCTTTCAAGTTCCTTTTTATTATGTTGGGGTATGATATATATATCTATCATACTGATATCTTATGATAATATGATGAGAGTCCCTATTTTAGCTTTTCAAATCATTTTTCTTATTGTAGTTAAGTGACGTCGTTAGGCTGCCGAATTTTCATAAGAGAAATCTTATTTTTGTCTCACTTCCATGTTTTTCATTTCATATGGTATATCTTTCAAATTTAATTACCATTTTCTTAAATCCCTTATATTCTGTCCCACTACTGTTTTATGGATCATTTATGAGTGGGTGACCCATGTCCCCTCTCTTTTCAATGTTTTCTAAAACCTTGTAACATAGTCGTTATGGTGCAGAATTTTCGTCTCAAAATGACTCTCTCTTTTCTCAAAATTATTTTATGTTATAAAGTGAATACTCACAGCTCTTATTTCTAAAAGGGTATTCACATATATATCAAAATGTTCTATTTTAAATTCTGGGATTTACATACATGAGACCCGCTTTCCCTTTCCGTGGGTTTAAAGTGACGTAAAGATCATGTCTTTAAAGTAGTTTCTTAAAACTTTATGATTATGAAATGAAACCCATTTATTTTATACTATATGGTTTATTTATGAAATTTTTGATGATGATATATGTGGCTCACATGATAATAAAGTCAAATTTAAGGGTGTGCTCTGATAGCGCTCCAATGCATTGGGTAATGATGTAACCACTAGAGATTACAATTTTCACAATACCTTGGTGAATAACCTTGGTAATTTTCAAATGACACCTTGGGGAGGGACCTTGGTGATATGTTCATGATTTTATGTGTTAAATGATGTATCCACATCTTCAAGTTATGAAAAATGTTATTTTTATTATGAAATGCCTCATGATTTCTTTCTCATGCCTTAAAGTTCTTTTCATGTCCTTATTGAAGTATCTCCAGTTCACATGTAAAATGTTCCTCTTGTTTCCCTTACTGGGCCTTCTAATCACCCTTTCTTTTGATGTATGTCCCCAGGTTATGAGATGCAGTAATTAACCTAGGATGAACTTAAGGATAATCCTTTCAAGTGTTTAAGAAGAATTCTTTATGTTGTTTTCATGTATTATCTTCCTGATTTCCAAGACACTAAACCTTAAATATCCTCAGTGTTGTGTAATGTAATGAAAGTTTATGTTATAAAAAGGCGGGATGCCATAGTTGGTATCAAAGGATGGTTTAGTTATTTGTGGAAATTAGGATATAAAAACTTTAGGAAGAACCCTATAGAAAAGTTTAAATATAGGAAAACTTCCTGGTATTTTGGTAAGTACTGAGTAAGTGGTTTATCAAACAAATACATCCCTATCTGGATACGAGCAGGTAGGGGCGACTCTGGCATTGATGTACATAGGGGTAAAACCCGAAAACACCGCTTTGAGCTAGACTCGAATGGGAACTGGTGAACGATAACGGGCCTTGCTCCACTCTTGGTTACGACACTCCCGGGGGATATGTTTGGTTAATCACAAGCTTTTTATGAATCATTATGATGGAATTATAGAGAAGTGTAGTTGTCTAAGCATGAAGTATTAGTTAAAAGATTCATAAATGAAATAAGTTTCTCACTAAGGTTTTATTCTTTTAAAAAATGGCGAGAAATAGGAGGAACTGTGCAGATGGTGACCGCAATGCACCATGTGTTGACGTCCCTCCGATGGAAGCTGGAATGGAAACATTCATGCGAATAATGAAACAACTGACTCAATTTATGAGTAATAACTTGAATCAAGCTGAGAGGCCGATCTCACGACGAAGGGAACAACTTTCTGTTGAGTCCTTTATGCGTCAACGACCACCAACATTCAGTGGATCTACTGACCCATTGGTTGTGGAACAATGGATAAGCTCCATTGAAAATATCTTTTATGTACTTCATTGTTCGGAACAAGAAAAAATCACCCTTGATGTTTAACGCCTAGAGGGAGAAGATGATCAGTGGT
This sequence comes from Viscum album, assembly GCA_963277665.1. Lineage (NCBI taxonomy): Eukaryota > Viridiplantae > Streptophyta > Magnoliopsida > Santalales > Viscaceae > Viscum > Viscum album. The sequence goes on from OY728128.1 coordinate 479,008,191, forward strand.
GGTCACTGATCAAAAACACGAAGCCACAAGGAGAGATGGAAGCTATGGAGTGGGAAGAGTTCCGGTGAATATTCTTTAATAAGTATTTCCCTCGTTTGATGAGAACGAGAATGGAGAAAGAATTTCTCGAGCTGAAGAAAAAGGAGAATGAATCAGTTGGAACCTACGAGATGAACTTCACAAGGATTTCCTGTTATACCTCAAGCTTCGTCATGGACCCTAATGGGAAGGTTGATAGATTCTTTGGTGGACTACGACCTCATCTGCGGAAGAATCTAGCCAACAGGGACTATGATAGCTATGAAGAAATAGTTCGAAGTGCTATGAAAGTCGAGATAGAGTTTGGAGAGACACAGTTGTCACGACCCCCTCCCACCAAAGATTCCCCTCCTGAGCTGGCAATGGTGAAAGGAAGATAATGACCCCCGAGTCCCGCCTCCAGTAGGCCCCGGGTTGGCAACTAGAACCAAGGGTATGAGTTTTCACAAATATGGGAGGCATTACCCTTTTTATTATTTTGGATCGAGAAATAGGACAAGTCAACCACCAAAAAGGGAAAATAACAAGTGTATATAAATAAACCCAAACCAAGCCCACATGCATGTTTAAACAATTTTTATAACAAGGTACAAGTACAAGGAAGCTCAAAAGTACAATGCCAAAGAAAACAAGAGAACAACAACTGCAACAACTCCAACTGCCCGACTAGTAGGGTCCCGCACGGCCCTGGTAGTCCTCCTGGAAACCTGAAAGTAAACGTAGGGTGAGCATACAAGTATACTAAGTAGGGAAACCTAAAGCTCTCGTGCACAAGTGGGGAGACACCCCAAGGTCCCGTGAGAAAACAGAAGAACCAGAAACTAACAAGGAAAAACTATCCACCCAGCCTCACTGGTCACACTCACCAAGTAACACAAACAATTTTAGTATATATATATAGAACAAAAGTATTGGGTACCCCTCACCATTTCCCACTTAATTAGATGCTGCTCTTCCTAACGGAAAACGTCATGACGCTACCACACTCTTCCCGCCCGCACACACCTGGGCCAAACCACGCATCTCGCCCGCACACACCTGGTCCTCACAACCACGCATCTCGCCCGCACACACCTGGGCCACAACCACTAACCCGCCCGCAGACACCTGGTCCTCATCCCGAAGGTTCTTGGGAATGGTAAGCCTGCCCGAAGAGTCTTGGGCTAAAGGTCGCCTCAAGCCATCACAGCCTCCGAGACCTACCCGAAGAGTCTTGGGTGTAAGGTCACCTCAAGCCATCATAGCCTATGGAAGAAGGAGCAGGAAGGAGCTAGTAACTAAGGGGGAACACCCTCTCCCATAAAATGGGAGTGTTCGGCACTAGGTGCTTGACATGGGTGTGGTGCGACAAAACACAAAGATACAATTATATATATACATATACCAAACACATAGCCCAACCTATGGCTTCTTAAAAAGAGGAACTGAGCATGTGCCTCGTCACTGCTACCATGAAGTATGCATCAACAACCAAACAATCATCCCCCAACCCCATTTAAGTTTTCATGTTTCATGCAATGGTTTAACAAATTATTACTACTGGGCAACTATCATCCAGACAAAACCTTTCACAAACATATCCCTGCCATCCACAACCAAGGTTAGGTAAAATTCAAGAAACCACATGCCATTTCATTTACAAAAGATTATCACAACCATACAACATTCCATCATTCATTTATTTCAATGTTCCACACATAAAACCCTTTCCACACACAAAACATTTCCGCATTTGAAAACACCTTTTACTTCCAAAACACTTTTCATAATCAAAACACTTTTCATAAATAAAGGCATTTTCCACAACCAACCACTTCCCATTTCAACCCCATCGTTTACAAAAACATTTCCCACAAAACAACCAAACCACCAACATGTTCATTATTCCAATTTTGTTCAACCGGGGTGATCACACAAGGTTTTCATTCTCATTTAATCAGCCAGTCTTTACATGCTTATCCATTTTCCATGTTTTAACAAGACCAACCACAAATAATTCAGATATCAATTGCGCACTCAAAGGCCACCAATGACCTTGATTTTCAGTAGGCAAAGGTCTTTCAATCCAAAATCACAATCAGAAGATAAAGAAACTGGAAGGCAATAGAAACAGCACAAAACCCCAAACCCTTATTTATCTGGTTATTATCTTTATTTAAAGTTCAACTGCATCCCATGGAACAAAAGAAAAATATCCCACCCCGCATGTTGCACCAAATAGAGAGACGAAGGTAAACCCCTACCTCAAAAGGTCCCGATAACGTCACTTCCGACGACGTCCTTCGGTGTCCTCCGCCTTCGCCAAACCCGAAAAACGCCTCCTCGGATGGAAGCTGGAGAAGGAAGGCCGGAAGGAAAGGTGACAAGTCTGTTCTTAGAAGCTTCGTCTCGTCGCTACGATCCTGTGGCCACTGATGGATCGTAATTCGGAGCTCAGACAAAGAAGTTAGAGGAGGAATACTTCTCGATTGTTCAAGAGCGTCGTCGTGCGATAAAGAAGCGATCGATATGGAAGATAAAACATGACATCGTTCTTATATAGGCAACGAATAGGTAAATCCGTATTCAGCGTGCATTAATGAATACACGATGTGACCGTACATACGTTACATGTTTTGATTGGTTAACACACAACACGTCACGCGGTTTCCACGCGTTTTAATAATAATGATAATTCTATCAATATGTGGTGTTTCGTTGACCCGAGGCATGAGTCATAAAAGTAGCTCATTAATGGTCTTAAAATGACCGTCATAATTTCAGGGTTACACTGTCGCTGACGGATCGTCAATCTGATACCGTATGAGGGAGATACGTTGGATACAAGATCCCGTAATAATAACAATATTAAATCTATTAATTCATGAGCGTTTCGGGTACCCAATCCGAAAACCCGAAAAAGACATCCAATATTGGACTCATAATTTTCGTCTCGTAGTCAGGGGCGCACTTCCACTGACGGTTCGTGAAACCGAGATCGCACGAAGAAGTTACGGACAAAAAAGTGTTTTATCAACAAAATTAATAATAACAATATTTTATTATTATTATTAATCAATTATTTATTTATTTTTCATAACTCCAAAAGAAATCACATTTTGGAGTCTTCATGGGCGCTATAATTAAGCACCAATTCCTCCTTTTTCATTTATTTGTCTTTTAATTTTATTTCTCTTATTATTATTTTTTGTTTCTCTCTCCAATCTATTTTTTTCTTTCATGATTCTCTCCCACCACCAAAAGTGGCGCCTCACATTTCTTTTACTCCATGTGGAACGACCCAAACTCCATTCTCACTTCAACTTTATTATTTAATAAAATTAATAATAATAACACCCATAATTAATGTACTAATTTAATCCCATTAAATTAGTTTACCATGGTTATTAAGTTAAAACCATTCCATTTAATTAAATTCAAATAATTTAATTTACTAACCAAAAATTAAACCCATTTAATTTAATTTACCAATCACACACATATTTTTGTCACCTTTATCATTATTATTTAATTCAATAGTAATAAATCCTCTTTCAATTTCATCAACGGGTCCCCATCATTAACATTAATAATTATTATTATTATTGACGCCCATTATTTTCATATAATTACTCCATATATCCCATAACATTATATTCATGCATGGTTGGGAACCCCATTCACGTGCCTCTTCATGTTATTATTATTATAACAAATTATTATATAATAATACCCTTTTAATGTTATTAACACAATTCCAACTTTAATTGTGGAGAACCGCACAACGCCTCCTGTACAAGGTCACACCCATGCACCCCATGCATTTCATTCCTTTATAATTTATTACATGAGCCTCATTTATTGTAATTTATTCCTTTATAACTTATTCCATGCGCCTCCCATCATTTTATTAAATATATTCGATTTTATTTCTTATATTTTACAATGATTAAATTAAAACCATTTTATCTAATTAACACCAAATATTTTCACGCCACCATTATCAATTATTATTATAAAAAATTATTATTACAACACATGTCGTGTTTGACCACATAAAATTTTTTACAAAGAAATGGACCGGAGAGGTCTGGGCCATTACACCAGATACCTCTCAAAACATTCTCGTCCTCGAGAATTAAAACCAACCCATAAAAGGGGGAAAGGTCCGAACAACCACCCCTCAAGATACCTCTCAGGCCTCTTGTCATAACAAGAAACAACCGACAACCCTAATTATGTGAGTTAGGAATTCCCTCTCCTATGTCGAGATATTATCCGCTTTAGGCGGCACTGACTCGCCTGCACGGGTTTAATCACATCCGCATTAATGCCTCTCGATTAAGGACTGAGCCTTCCCACTTCTATATATTAGGATTTTCCAACTTACACTGCCCCCCAACACCATACAAAACATCAATAAATTTCCCGAACACATGGCTTGAGGATATTCCTTCTCCCATGTCGAGATATTATCCGCTTTAGGCGGCACTGACTCTCCTGCATGGGTTTAATCGCATCCACATTAATGCGTCTTGATTAGGGATTAGGTCCTCCTCCCCCCACATGTTATGACTCTTCACACACATTTAAAGGAAAGAGGGAAACAACAGCATTATAAATTCATGAAAAAAAAAGTTCCAGGCCCAAAGCATGGGCGAGAATGAGTTTCAACAAAGGAGTGTGGTGATCTTGAATTTAAACAAAACATAAATGAGAGCATTTAAGTAAAACCGGAAACATCTCTCTTGATCTCTGGCCTTGCTAGGGTTGCCACTTCTATTGCATGAAACTGTCTGTGTCCCACTCCTCTGCCGTTCTGTTGACGTCCAGGTGCCATAGTTGTTCGGTAAACAGGGAACGCCTAAGCCCAATTAGTAATGAAAAACTCAAAGTTTCAATTATCATTTTATTTCAATTTCTTTCCCAGAACACCCAAATCAAGTAAAACACAAACATGATGATGCATGTACCTTCCCTATGGTCTCTACCCTGCAATCAATATAGTCTCACTTGGTCGTTCGGTAGGCTCAGAGTCCTTGCATCGGATCACGGGGGGCCCTAAAATCCCGTGTCCTAGCCAGTCTTCCCTGGCCTATGTCACGCACCAAGATTAACGAACACTGTTGCCCTACCATCCCATGCAATCTTCACTATGCCTAACTACAGACTCCATCCTATCTCTCAACCATCAGCTCTGATACCATTCTGTCATGACCCCCTCCCACCAAAGATGCCCCTCCTGAGATGGCAATGGTGAAAGGAAGATAATGACCCCCGAGTCCCGCCTCCAGTAGGCCCCGGGATAGCGACTAGCACCAAGGGTATGAGTTTTCAAAAATATGGGAGGCATTACCCTTTTTATTATTTTGGATCGGGAAATAGGACAAGTCAACCACCAAAAAGGGAAAAGAACAAGTGTATATAAATAAACCCAAACCAAGCCCACATGAATTTTTAAACAATTTTTATAACAAGGTACAAGTACAAGGAAGCTCAAAAGTACAATGCCAAAGAAAACAAGAGAACAACAACTGCAACAACTCCAACTGCCCGACTAGTAGGGTCCCGCATGGCCATGGTAGTCCTCCTGGAAACCTGAAAGTAAACGTAGGGTGAGCATACAAGTATACTCAGTAGGGAAACCTAAAGCTCTCATGCACAAGTGGGGAGACACCCTAAGGTCCCATGAGAAAACAGAAGAACTAGAAACTAACAAGGAAAAACTATCCACCCAGCCTCACTGGTCACACTCACCAAGTAACACAAAAAAATTTAGTATATATATATATAGAACAAAATTATTGGGTACCCCGCACCATTTCCCACTTAATTAGATGTTGCTCTTCCTAACAGCAAACGTCCTGACGCTACCACACTCTTCCCGCCCGCACACACCTGGGCCAAACCACGCATCCCGCCCGCACACACCTGGGCCTCATAACCACGCATCTCGCCCGCACACACCTGGGCCACAACCACTAACCCGCCCGCAGACACCAGGGCCTCATCCCGAAGGTTCTTGGGAATGGTAAGCCTGCCCAAAGAGTCTTGGGCTAAAGGTCGCCTCAAGCCATCACAGCCTCCGAGACCTACCCGAAGAGTCTTGGGTGTAAGGTCACCTCAAGCCATCATAGCCTATGGAAGAAGGAGTAGGAAGGAGCTAGTAACTAAGGGGGAACACCCTCTCCCATAAAATGGGAGTGTTCGGCACTAGGTGCTTGACATGGGTGTGGTGCGACAAAACACAAAGATACAATTATATATATACATATACCAAACACACAGCCCAACCTATGGCTTCTTAAAAAGAGGAACTGAGCATGTGCCTCAGCACTGCTACCATGAAGCATGCATCAACAACCAAACAATCATCCCCCAACCCCATTTAGGTTTTCATGTTTCATGCAATGGTTTAACAAATTTTTACTACTGGGAAACTATCATCCAGACAAAACCTTTCACAAACATATCCCTGCCATCCACAACCAAGGTTAGGTAAAACGCAAGCAACCACATGCTATTTTATTTACAAAAGATTATCACAGCCATACAACATTCCATCATTCATTTATTTCAAAGTTCCACACATAAAACCCTTTCCACACACAAAACATTTCCGCATTTGAAAACACCTTTTACTTCCAAAACACTTTTCATAATCAAAACACTTTTCATAAATAAAGGCATTTTTCACAACCAACCACTTCCCATTTCAACCCCATCATTTACAAAAACATTTACCACAAAACAACCAAACCACCAACATGTTCATTATTCCAATTTTGTTCAACCGGGGTGATCACACAAGGTTTTCATTCTCATTTAATCAGCCAGTATTTACATGCTTATCCATTTTCCATGTTTTAACAAGACCAACCACAAACAATTCAGATATCAATTGCTCATGCAAAGGCCACCAACGACCTTGATTTTCAGTAGGCAAAGGCCTTTCAATACAAAATCACAATCAGAAGATAAAGAAACTGGAAGGCAATAGAAACAGCACAAAACCCCAAACCCTTCTTTATCCGGTTATTATCTTTATTTAAAGTTCAACTGCATCCCATGGAACAAAAGAAAAATATCCCACCCCGCATGTTGCACCAAATAGAGAGACGAAGGTAAACCCCTACCTCAAAAGGTCCCGATCACGTCGCTTCTGACGACGTCCTTCGGTGTCCTCCGCCTTCGCCAAACCCGACAAATGCCTCCTAGGATGGAAGCTGGAGAAGGAAGGCCGGAAGGAAAGGTGACAAGTCCAGGCTTAGAAGATTCGTCTCGTCGCTACGATCCTGTGGCCGCTGACGGATCGTAATTCGGATCTCGGACAAAGAAGTTAGAGGATGAATACTTCTCGATTGTCCAAGAGCGTCGTCGTGCGACAAAGAAGCGATCGATATGGAAGATAAAACATGACCTCGTTCTTATATAGGCAACGAATAGGTAAATCCATTTTTAGCGTGCATTAATAAATACACGATGTGACCGTACATACGTTACATGTTTTTATTGGTTAACACACAACACGTCACGCGGTTTCCACGCGTTTTAATAATAATGATAATTCTATCAATATGTGGTGTTTCGTTGACCCGAGGCATGAGTCATAAAAGTAGATCATTAATGGTCTTAAAATGACCGTCATAATTTCAGGGTTACGCTGTCACTAACGGATCGTCAATCCGATACCGTATGAGGAAGATACGTTGGATACAAGATCCCGTAATAATAAAAATATTAAATCTATTAATTCATGAGCGTTTCGGGTACCCAATCCGAAAACCCGAAAAAGACATCCAATATTGGACTCATAATTTTCGTCTCGTAGTCAGGGTCGCACTGCCACTGATGGTTCGTGAAACCGAGGTCGCACGAAGAAGTTACGGACAAAAAAGTGTTTTATCAACAAAATTAATAATAACAATATTTTATTATTATTATTAATCAATTATTTATTTATTTTTCATAACTCCAAAAGCAATCACGTTTTGGAGTCTTCATGGGTGCTATAATTAAGCACCAATTCCTCCTCTTTCATTTATTTGTCTTTTAATTTTATTTCTATTATTATTATTTTTTGTTTCTCTCTCCAATCTATTTTTTTCTTTCATGATTCTCTCCCACCACCAAAAGTGGCGCCTCCCATTACTTTTACTCCATGTGGAACGCCCCAAACTCCATTCTCACTTCAACTTTATTATTTAATAAAATTAATAATAATAACACCCATAATTAATTTACTAATTTAATCCCATTAAATTAGTTTACCATGGTTATTAAGTTAAAACCATTCCATTTAATTAAATTCAAATAATTTAATTTACTAACCAAAAATTAAACCCATTTAATTTAATTTACCAATCACACACATATTTCTGTCACCTTTATCATTATTATTTAATTCAATAGTAATAAATCCTCTTTCAATTTCTTCAACGGGTCCCCATCATTAACATTAATAATTATTATTATTATTGACGCCCATTATTTTCATATAATTACTCCATATATCCCATAACATTATATTCACGCATGGTTGGGAACACCATTCACGTGCCTCTTCATGTTATTATTATTATAAAAAATTATTATATAATAATACCCTTTTAATGTTATTAACACAATTCCAACTTTAATTGTGGAGAACCGCACAACGCCTCCTGTACAAGGTCACACCCATGCACCCCATGCATTTCATTCCTTTATAATTTATTGCATGAGCCTCATTTATTGTAATTTATTCCTTTATAACTTATTCCATGCGCCTCCCATCATTTTATTAAATATATTCGATTTTATTTCTTATATTTTACAATGATTAAATTAAAACCATTATATCTAATTAACACCAAATATTTTCACGCCACCATTATCAATTATTATTATAAAAAATTATTATTACAACACGTGTCGTGTTTGACCACATCAAATTTTTTACAAAGAAATGGACCGGAGAGGTCCGGGCCATTACACCAGATACCTCAGAAATCTAATGAGAAGAAGAGAACTCTAGAACCAGGCCTGGGAAGAAGTTTTGATCAGGAAAGAGGTGGAAAGCATATGCAACATGCCACATGCAATAAGTGTGGGAAGAAGCATTCAGGGAACTGCTTGATCGGAAGTGGTAAGTGCTACTGGTGTGGAAGAGAAGGCCATATTTCTCAGAATTGTCGTAGTGATGTGAAGCCTCAACTTCCCAACACTAACGACAGAGGAAAGATGGTTATGGCCCTACCCGAAGTCACATGCTTCAAGTGTGGACAGCTTGGGCACTTTGCCAATCAATGTCCAAATCCGAGGGTGGTGGAGGGGAATCACCATCAACCTCAACAGAGGCCAAGGGATCAAGGTCATGCTTTTGCTATCACAACAACTAAAGTTGAAGTTCCGAACGATGTGGTAGCAGGTACTCTTGTCATCCTCTCAAAACTAGCAAGTACTTTATTTGATTCTGGTTCCACGCATTCCTTTATTTCCTCCATGCTTTCAAGGAATATAGAATCAATCCCCGAACTGCTAGAGGTAGATTTGTCAGTCAAGACTCCAAGTGGGATTATCCTTGCATCAACAGTATTTAGAGACTCTAGTGTTTACTTTGGTGAGCACAATCTTATCGCAAATCTAGTAGTCATTCCCATGATGGAATTCAACATTATACTAGGGTTGGACTGGCTCTCAAAGTATAATGCTAAGATCAAATGTAGAAGTAAGGAAATATCAGTAGTCTTGAATGAACGACCTACAGTTATCTTCCAAGGAGAGATATCCCGAACTGATCCCTATCTAGAAGCACCTCCTTTAGCTTTCTTTATGGAGTTAATCGGTGATGATGAAGAAGGAAAATGGAGCATACAAATAGAAGATGTTCCGATTGTTCAGGAATACATGGATGTATTTCCTGAGGAGTTACCTGGACCTCCCCCAGAAAGAGAGGTAGAGTTCTCCATTGAACTCATACCTGGGTCTCAACCGATATCAAATACTCCATATAGAATGGAAAATGTGGAGCTAGAAGAGTTAAAGAAACAACTCCAAGACTTGTTGGAGAAGGGGTTTATCCATCCAAGTGTGTCTCCTTGGGGTGCACCAGTTCTCTTTGTGAAGAAGAAGGATGGATCAATGTGGCTACACATTGATTATAGAGAACTGAACGGGATCACAGTGAAGAACAAATACCCTCTTCCAAGAATTAATGATTTATTTGACCAACTTCACGGGGCTCAATTCTTCTCCAAGATTGACCTTCGATCTGGTTATCATCAACTGAGGGTGAAGAAGGAAGATATTTCAAAGACTGCCTACCGATCAAGATATGGGCATTATGAGTTTACTGTTATGCCCTTCGTCTTGACTAATGCTCCTGCTATTTTCATGGATTTGATAAATAGAGTCTTTAAGGACTACCTTGATAACTTTGTGTTAGTTTTTATTGATGATATTTTAATATATTAAAAATGTCGTGAGGAGCATGAAGATCATCTGAGGGTAATTTTGAAAACTCTACGGAAGGAGAGGCTCTTTGGAAAGTTCAACAAGTGTGAGTTTTGGTTACAACAGATGGCTTTCTTGGGGCACATCATAACCAGTGAAGGAATCTCCGTTGACCCTGCAAAGACAATGGTTGTGGAGGAGTGGCCTCAACCCACAATAGTAACTGAGATTCGTAGTTTCCTTGGTTTAGTGGGATATTATAGGAGGTTTGTGAAAAACTTTTAACGACTTTCTAATCCACTAACCAAGTTGACTCGAAAAGGGGTTACGTTCATATGGACAAAGGAATGCGAGGAAATTTTCCAAGAGCTGAAGAAGTGGTTGGTTACTGCACCTGGGTTAACACTACCCTCTATCGGAGAAGGATTCGTTATTTTTAGCGATGCATCTCTGAAAGGGCTTGGGTGTGTCCTCATGAAAAATGACAAGGTAATTGCTTATGCATCTCTACAGTTGAATATTCATGAGCAGAATTATCCTACACATGATCTAGAGCTGGAGGCAGTTGTTTTTGCTCTAAAGATATGGAGGCACTATCTTTATGGGGAGAAATGTGATATATACACTTACCACCAAAGTCTTAAGTATATTTTCACGCAGAACGAATTGAACATGAGACAAAGGAGATGGTTGGAGCTTATTAAAGACTATGATTGTTCAATTCATTATCACCCTGGAAGAGCAAACAAAGTCACGGATGCATTAAGTAGGAAAGATCCTATTGTTCTGGAAACAATGAGGATCCTAAGAGATCCCTTGATTAAAGATCTAGTAAAACTGGACATGGGAATTGTAAGGGAAGGGACATCATCAACCTTATCCCAAATGATTTCTCAGCCTTCATTACTAGAGAAGATCAAGAAGGCTCAAAAAGAAGATCCTTTGTTGCATGAGAAGTTTGAGGCTGTAAAGGATGGGAAGTTCTCTGATTTCAATATTGATCAAGAAGGTGTATTGAAATTTCATACAAGACTATGTGTTCCATCTATTCTGGAGATAAAGAAAGAACTGATGGATGATGCGCATTGCTCTACTTTCTCTATACATCCGGGAAGCACTAAGATGTATAGAGACCTTCGTGATCATTATTGGTGGGATAAAATGAAGAGGGAGATTGCTGATTTCACTACAAGGTGCCTGGTGTGTCAGCAAGTAAAGGCAGAACGACAACTTCCCAAGGGGGTATTACAACCACTACCCATACCAGTATGGAAGTGGGATAATATCACCATGGACTTTGTAACTGGTCTCCCGAAAACATCCAAAGGAATTAATGTGATATGGGTTATTGTGGACCATCTCACCAAGACCGCCCATTTTATCTCTATTCGGGAAGATTTCTCTCTGGATCATCTTTCCATGATATACGTAAAGGAAGTGGTAAGGCTGCATGGGGTACCACTATCCATCGTGTCTGATCGTGATCCATGATTCACATCAAAATTCTGGAGAAGTCTTCAGCATGCTCTAAATAGTGAATTGAATTTTAGTACGGCCTATCATCCTCAAACTGATGGCCAATCTGAAAGGACTATTCATACACTCGAAGACATGCTGAGATTATACTCAATGCAATTTAAAGGTGGACGGGATCAACACCTCCCATTAGTTGAGTTCTCCTATAACAACAGCTTCCAATCGAGTATTCAGATGGCACCCTATGAAGCTCTGTATGGAAAGCGATGTAGAACTCCTACTTGTTGGGATGAAACTGGTGAGAGAAAGCTTCTTGGACCGGATCTTGTGCAAGAGATGACAGAACAGGTTCATGCCATCTAACAACACATAAAGGCTGCTCAGAGTCGGCAGAAGAGCTATGCTGACAACCGTCGAAGGGACTTGGAGTTTGGTGTTGGCGACAAAGTCTTCCTTCGAATTTCTCCATGGAAGAGAGTCATGCAGTTTGGGAAGAAAGGGAAGCTCATCCCTAGGTACATTGGCCCCTATGAAATCCTTGATCGCATAGGAGCAGTGGCCTATTGTCTAGCACTTCCACCGAACCTAGCTCAAGTTCACGATGTCTTCCATGTATCTCTCTTGAGGAAGTACATACCCGACCCTTCGCATGTACTGAACCCAGAGGTGGTACAACTGGAACATGACCTCTCTTATGAGGAGCATCCAGTGGAGATATTAGACCGTAGAGACAAGGTTCTACGAAACAAGACTACCCACCTTGTGAAAGTGTTGTGGAGGAATCATAAATATGAAGAAGCGACTTGGGAGCCTGAGGAAACAATGAAGCAAAAGTACCCTCACCTTTTTGACTAGGCCTCAAGTATAAAATTTCGGGGACAAAATTTCTTAAGGGGGGAAGAATGTAATTACCCAAACTTTTTAAATAGTATATTAACTTACTCTTAACGATTTAATAGAGATGTTAATGGTTAATGCAGAAAGAGGAGTCGATGGCTTCATCCAGTAGACTCAAACCTTATGAAGCCCACTTATCAGAGCTTGGGAAGGAGGTAGCATCTGTGGGTTTCGCTTTGGACGAAGCCCAAGCTGAACTCCAGCGTGTCAAGCTTGAACGGAAACGCCTGCGGGAGAAGTTCAAGTTAGTAGAGATTACTACTAGGGCAATTTTATCTGAGCCTCCCTCAGATTCTCTCACCATAGCACACCTTACACTTAGGTCATATGTCAGTGTTATAAGGGGTTATGTGATGAGACCCTAGCTTCTTTGTGTAATCCTTTGGGATGAATGAATTGAGATTTCTTCCTTTAGTGATGTTTGTGAAAGTACAAATGTACGGATAATTTTAGGATGTATTTTATTGATGAATTTTGAGAAAAGGATATTTTAAAATATTTATGTAAACCCTAAATAATTAATGATGTGTAATGATTTTCAAAAAATGGTCTTCTACAAAAGTGATCAGTAAGGAATTTGGAGTCTAATAAGATCAACTTAATTTTTTATGAATAGTAAATTATGAATAGTGATTTTACGCTTAGGATTAGTAATGTGACCAAATGGATTAGTAATTTCACTCAAAGAAAGTTTTAATATAATTTAGACACCTAGATTAAGTAATGTGATTCAATAAAATGGGTAAATAACAGTTTCATAAATTATTAGTCAAGTATTAGTTTTTTCGGGTGAATAGTGTTTTTTAATTAAAATTTTAATTAAAAATAATTAGAAAATTATTTTTATAAAAAGGACTTTTTTTTGAACTCAGAGCATCGATATTATGTTATGGTAATTTTTGGGGATTTTTCTGGGAAAAAAAAACGAATTCTCGATGAATAGTGTTTTTATTGAAAAATTAAATTAAAAATATTTATAAAATTATGTTTATAAAATGGAGTTCATAAATGTAATTATAGCATCGATATTTGGTTAAGGTGAAATTTTGGGATTTTTCTGAGAAAGAGGAATTTTTCAGTGAATAGTAAAAATGCAGTTTTAGGGTTTCAGTATGTTTAATGACATCATAACTGTTTCATGATGATGTCATGAGATATTTTAAGGGTTGGCCGTCCAAGGGTGATGAATTATTGTTTTGGGGGCCCCATGTGGCCTAACTCCATGGTAAATGCCAAAGGAGAGAACATGGTTTTGAGAAAAGCACCTGTGAGGTGTCCCTTGGCCATTAATGCCTTGTCCCCTCACTTTCCCTATAAATACCCACCCTTTTCCTCCTTTAGTTTTCACTCCCAACTCTCCCCCAACAAAGTTCTGGTCTCCTTACCTCCCAAGTAGTCCTCCCAAGGTGCCCCCAAGCCCTCAAGGTCCAAACCTTTGAGTTTTAAGAGTTACATTTTAAGGTAAGGGATTCGACCTCTCTCTTTCTTTTCATGTAATCCCTTTTATGTCATTCCTTTTATGCTCCATGTTCTTATGTGAGAGGATGTTCTTTTATATTCCTCTTACTTCCCTTTTCATTTTTATATTATGAGAGATCCCCTCTTACTCTCATCATTTCGTTTTATGAAAGTTTAAGTGACGCCGTTAGGCTGCTGAATTTTTAAGTGATTCTTTCACGCTTCTCATTTTTGAAGTTCGATTTTCATGTCAAGTCTTTCAAGTTCCTTTTTATTATTTTGGGGTATGATCTTTATATCTATCATACTGATCTCTTATGATAATATTATGAGAGACCCTATTTGATCTTGTCAAATAATTTTTTTTTATTGAAGTTAAGTGACGCCGTTAGGCTGCCGAATTTTCATAAGAGAAATCTTATTTTTGTCTCACTTCCATGTTTTTCATTTCATATGGTATATCTTTCAAATTTCATTACCATGTTCTTAAATCCCTTATATTCTGTCCCCCTACTATTTTATGGATCATTTATGAGTGGGTGACCCATGTCCCCTCTCTTTTCAATGTTTTCTAAAACCTTGTAACATAGCCGTTATGCTGCAGAATTTTCGTCTCAAAATGCCTCTCTCTTTTCTCAAAATTATTTTATGTTATAAAGTGAATACTCAAATCTCTTATTTCTACAAGTGTATTCACATATATATCAGAATGTTCTATTTTAAATTCTGGGATTTACATATATGAGACCTTCTTTCCCTTTCCGTGGGTTTAAAGTGACGTAAAGATCATGTCTTTAAAGCAGTTTTTAAAATGTTATGATTATGAAATGAAACCCATTTATTTTATGCTATATGGGTTATTTATGAAATGTTTTATGATGATATATGTTTCTCACAAGATAATAAAGGAAAATTTAATGGTGTCCCCTGATAGCGCTCCAATGCATTGGGTAATGATGTAACCACTAGAGATTACAATTTTCACGATACCTTGGTGAAAAACCTTGGTAATTTTCAAATGACACCTTGGGGATGGTCCGTGGTGATATGTTCATGATTTTCTATGTTAAATGATGTAGCCACATATTCAAGTTATGAAAAATGTTATTTTTATTATGAAATGCCTCATGATTTCTTTCTCATGCCTTAAAGTTCTTTTCATGTCCTTATTGAAGTATCTCAAGTTCACATGTAAAATGTTCCTCTTGTTTCCCTTACTGGGCCTTCTGCTCACCCTTTCTTTTGATGTATGTCCCCAGGTTATGAGATGCAGTAATGAACCTAGGATGAACTTAAGGAGAAGCCTTTCAAGTGTTTAAGAAGAATGCTTTATGTTGTTTTCATGTATTATGTTCCTGGTTTCTAAGACACTAAACCTTAAAAATCCTCAGTGTTGTGTAATGTAATGAAAGTTTATGTTATAAAAAGGCGGGATGCCATACATATTGAAAAAAATTAAAAAGAAACTTTAAAACTTTTAAAGAAGATTAATTAGAATAAAAAAACCTTAATAAATTCTCTAGGTATATATAAGAATATTCAGAAAAACATCCAATGAATTTGAATATTGAAAAAGGGAGGTTCCCAATCAAAAAAGAAAGGTCAGATCAGTTTCACTAAAAATAGAAAATAAGTATCCAAGTGGGAAATGAAATAGGGATAGGATGAGTAAAACCCCATAAATAACTAGAGTGGGAATTCATAGGGTTTTTAGAGATAAAAGTATACAATTTCTAAATATGGATAATCGTTCAAAAATAAATCTCTATTTTGAAACAAGATTGGTGAGGAAACCCCCATGTTATGGGTAAATAACTTGAGATGAATATCCAAAAATTGATATTAAAATATCATTAAATGGAAGATATTTAAAACTTTAAAGAAAAATCTTATTAAATACACATTATAAAATAAATATTTTTTTCAAATATCAAACATGTCTTGTAAAATTAAATTTGAGACAAATAACCCCTTATAACCTTCAAAACATTCTAGTCAAAACCCATTGAATGCTCTGATTTGAAATAAATCACGTAAGAAAATTAATAATAATAGTATCATGATTTAAAAATATTAATAGGGAAGTAGATATATCACTAAAAACATGGTCTATACTAAGAAATATGTCTCATAGTATGAAAATCTGAGATAAGAAAACACTACCTTAATTCATCACTTCCACTAAATTGATTGAATCTTCTAAATAAAAAAATAATTATATTAATAATATATTTTATAACATTAATAAAATCCATAACATTTTATAAAATTCATTTATATGCATTCTCTACATGTATATTGGTTAGTTATTATCTATTTTATATATCAGGTGTGACTAATCTTGATTGTTTTGAACTAGTTTCATAATCATGGTGTTGTCTCTTCAAATTATCCCAAAGTTAGTCATTAATATATATTAATAGTTACTGAAATTTATGTTATGTAATACTTATATTGTTATAAATTAATTCTATAAGAGTATCGATTATGATCATTGAAAATGAAATCGTTGATGAGCATGTTTTGTTGATTTTAAATGAACGGGCATTATTTTTTAAATTAATCTGTTTAATAAAAAAATTTCATTCTTAAACCATAATTAAATATTCATTTGATTTTTTATATTACATATTATTATTATTTAAGTTCTAACAATTATCAATGATATTATTTTATAGCATTGTTCAAGTTGGTTGTTAAATTGACCAACAAGAACATACCACAATTTAATGGATAAAAACTATTATGTGGTAATTTAGTTATAATAAAAATATTAAAAAAAATAAGGATATTATTTATAATTTATTAATTATTTTAATAATATTTAATAATATTTTTATAGATAATAAATGCATACTAGATTAAAAATTAAAAAAAAATATTTCATGGAGGCGATAATCCTCACATACACAATATTAAAAAAGATTAATGATTGATGTTATTTTGTTTTTTAATATGTATAGTATTGAATAAATAGTGGTTGTTACATTAATATAATAACATATTTATATATTAATTATGATAATTTAATTATATTAAGATATATTTAGAAAGATTATAAGAGGAATATTAAGAATATATGATTAAGAAGGAGGTAATATTTACTTCTGGAGATTGAATTTTATATTAAAACTATCCTTCAAAATAAATCCATTAAGCTGAATAATGGTTAACATAGGATTAAATAAGTGGGATGGGATCATAGGATAGAAAAAATGGTACAGTTTTAGGAACAAATTTGAAGGACTGGGGTACCTAGAAGTGGTGGAAGTGATCCCTTTTTATATGTAAATAAGAGGGAAATTTTGGAAGTATACTTTCCATTTTAATAATGTTATAATACTATTCAAGTGTATTTAATATTATTTCATATAAATCTATAAATATTTAAATTTTGACATATTATTTTATAAATTTTAATATTTCTTATTATAATAAACATTTGATTGTGATGAATTTTACTTATTAATATATTTTTTATGGTTCTTTGAAAATCATCCTTTTTAAAATATTTGTCAAAGAAAAAAATAATATGTAATTATTTTAATGGATTGTTATGTTTCCATATACAAATGATAATATTTCATTGTTAATTATAATATTTCAGGGTTTCTTTTAGTCGGGTTTTGTGTTAGTTCATTATTTCATGTGACCTAAGTTATCAGATCCTGGTATCTCATAAAGGTATGGATCCTTTAATTTATAGTTTAAATATATTTTTTTACTTTAATGTATGTGATTAATAGAGACATGGAGTCTTCTTCATCCTTTTGGATTCGTAGAATACCTAGAGTTCTAGTTTTGGAGAAATTGGTGATGGCACGCGATTAGTGGTAACCGTGTAGCACAACCTTGCAGAACAAAAAGGGTGGAGCAGGGTTTGTTTAACCATACAAGAGGGACTTCATGGGTATAAAAAACCTTCAATTTATTACAATTTAATTTCACATGGTTTTCTCATGGTAGTTCAACTATATGCCTAAATAATGTGAGGTGTGGGCTCTTAAACCTTATCGATGCATGGTGTGTTCATGGTTCCACTAACTGTGAACCTAGACCATGCAAGGAATGGTCTCTTGGATAGAGTTCAATGCACATTTGGAACACGGTTTGTAAAAAAATATTTCCAAGTCAAGTTCCCCTTTAAAAATGTGGAAAATGACCATGTTCTATTATTTCTATTTGACTTTATCCTCCCATTTCTTTTCCCCATTTCACAAAGAAGATTCTCTATATGATATATATCCTCCTACTCTTCCAATTAATTAAGGTGCCTATTTTATATATACATTGTTTTGACTGATGTTGGTTTCATTGGATCACCCTTGTTAATTCTAACAATCTACATTCTTTTTTTCTTAGTTTCTCTCAATATATTTTGCATTATTTCCATGAGACCTAATATAACATTTTTTGGTGTTTTTGTGGTTTCTCTGTTTACTCTCATTGTATCCAAAATATGAGGCTAATAATGTATGAGAATTATACTTCAAAGTTAAGGTAGGTGGTCTACAACTTTTCCATAAAGGCATAGTTGTTTATGATTTTTCGTGTTTGTTATGTACGTCATACTTTTAATGTGTTATATAAAAAATTAGTAATATATTAAATTAATTATTATACCATAACCTTGATTTTACTTAGCCCATTTGACATGGTTGGATGTTGATGACCTCAAACCAAACCACCCCTTAAGGTGGTATTCATTAAATGCCAATGACTATCCTTCTTGTCTAGTGATTAACCACCCCTTGGGTGTGTTGAGATTTCCACTTAGTAGTGGAAGTAGATAATGAATTAAATGTGATATTAAATGTAAAGGATATAATACATGTCCCTTTTATCACTTGTAAAAGGGATGACTAATGAGAAGAGGGATTTTTTAAATGGTAATAATGCCTCTACTGTCTATTTTTAATTTATTTTAATGAAATAAAAAATAGAAATTATGAAATGGGATGGATTTGAACTTGGATCATGTTTAATATATTAAATATAATAGTTAATTATTATTATAGACCGGAAATACATTAAAGGTGTGACCTACCTTGTGTAAGACTTGGATTCCCAAACTGGAATGCCTTGGATGAACTCAAAGGTTGAAAGCTAATTCATTGATGTGACTGCTAAATGTGATACCACACTTGGGTTTGGTTAATGTCATATATTTTTTGACTTCACCAGTGAATCACCTATGATTAAACTTCATCTGTAGAAAATATAATTTTAGGATTATCCCCTTGGATTCGACTTTAGGTCCTTGTACACGTGATTAAATGGATTACCTCCTTCTTACCCAAATAAAATGTAGTCCATTCATTCCTGGGAATTGTTCCTTAAAATCGATTATAAATATTCATTGTGGAATACCAAGGGTTTATCCCATTGATTACACTTATACCCCTATAACCAAGATGGATTTTTTTTACTATAAGTTGGATCAGCCTCCTAATGTCATGGTTGCCTTAGTTTCACCCTGAATCCTATATGATTATGTTATATAGACTTATTGAATATGTTCCTAGGTTTCCAGGATGAACGAAAATAGTATTATATTCAAAGAAACTTTTCTTAATCCAAAGTAAATATTTTTGTTCTTGTGCCCCATGAGGACCTTGAGCTCTATGAAGTCACTATTTATTCACTTCTTTTATATTATAGCTACACATTGTTACCATTTATATTCACATGTCAGATCTAAATTAGACACCATTAGTGGTGGCCTCTTGAGTTTTACTCACACTCTACTCAAGATCCTAACTGGTACCTATATAAACTTCCTATATACTGGTAGATATTAGAGAAAAGGACCAACTATGGATGATTGATTCCCTTTATTTGAGACATTAGTAGCAGATGAATGAGAAAGTTTTTGATATGCTTATGGGGATAGCTTTTGGCCTTCTGTTCCTTTTTTACACATTAATTGTATTTATTTATACTTCCATGTATTCATGTTCATTTTGTATAGACATGGAATAAATTATATATTATACTCCTTTTGGATTTTGAATGTTTATTATTTTTTAGTTATATATTTTTGTTTCCCTCTCTTTTCCATTTTTGTATTATATTTATTTAGTTGATTTATTTATTATTACCACAATTATTATCCACCCTGATAAAGATGTCATAGTCTCCCCACCATTCCCCCAAATACCCTCTCTCCTAGTCAATAGACTCTTAATGACTAAATTTCATTCATACATTTTAGAGTGTTTTAATATAATGATTTCTATATTTATATGATTATTCTTTCCATTTTTTGAATATTTTTAATTGTTTTTAGCATTATGGTAGGATACAATGAATATTTAGAAAAGGATAAAATCCCATATAAAATATTCATTTATCCACCCCTTATAAGAGATTCAAGATGTACACCACAATGAGGAATGCCAACCAGAGGATGCACACATTAGTACGGAGCATTGATCGCCACTTCCCAATAGTATTTTACTTTACTCTTTTTTTGCACCCTCTCATGGATAGAATGAGGGGGTAATTTATTCATTTCATAGTATTCATAATTAATGGGGATTGATTGTATGAGTTATTTTCTATTTTATTTCTACTTATGTTGGGATTTCACATCATTTTTTTCATTTATATCTCCTTATTTATTATTCTTTCATGAACATTGTGAGTGAGGTTAGGAATTTGGTTTAATTATTTATATCCTTGAGCATGAAATTTTTGAGTTGATTGAATGTGTGGTTTAATGTGAGGTCTAGGTTTTAGGTTTTCTCCATGACCATTGGGTTTGCATCTTCCCTATGTTAAAATTACATTTCAGGTTACCCATCCTCTGAAATATAAAGTACCAAACCATGAGAAAATGAGATTTGGGTATGGATTATGTTTATCGTGACCATTGGACTTTCTTGGACCTAATTCCAACAACTACATAAATTTTAATTAACTATTTCATACATTGTAAACCCATTAACCTAGATTCAGTACTTCCTAGAACCCTTTTGTATTTTATTCTCCAACTTTCTCCACCAATCACATTCTTAACAGATTAGATTCAATTTCTTTAAATCGTAATTAGTTTAGGTTTATTTTTATTGAATTGATATTTTCTTCAACCCTATATTTTTTGTTTAACCCTCCAAATTTCATATTCTATATTACCCATTAGTTAAGTAATTTGTTTATTTCCTCTTATAATTTTACAAATTCGATAAAAGTGTTTTTCTTAATAAAAAATATATTTGGAGGATAACCTTATAGGAATTAATGATTCCCAAGAGGAAATAAACTCTTTCATATGGAGAGGTAAAAATGATTCCATGTGGACAACTCAAATAGTTTACTTATAAATAAACCAGGTCCATTGTGTCAAAAATTTGTATCATCGGGAATTTAATTTTCCTCTTTCTTACAATTTTGGATTTTTATAGAAGAGACTATGATGTATCAAAATTTGGTATTAATACAATATTTGGAGTATTTGACCCTTGTTCGGGGGAAACCCAACTTACCTAGGATGGGTCTTATTGTAAAAGATTTCAAGTATTATAGTTTTATAACTTTCAAGGATGGGTGAAACCCATATTTTATGATTCTATGTTTATGGATATTTACCCTTGAGCCTTTATAGTAAGGTATTATTACTTCATGCATCAATATAGACACGTTCTAATTTATATATCATGAAAATTCCATGACATTCATATCTAATTTTCTAAAATGGTCAGGTTACAGTTACATGAAGTTCCATTTTTAACTTATATCTTTTTGACTTTATAAAAAATGTATGGAAACTCATCTAAATAAATCGTTGTACAAAAATAAAAAACATACTAAATTTTAAAATCCTATATTAAATGGTAGTAGTTAAATGAGGATAACAATTAAAACATAATGGGTATTTTCCTATATTAATGTTAATAGACACTTAATATAATGGAAACTCTATATTTGAAACATGAATTCTTAACAATATCCTGAACATAGATTTGGGTAGTAGTATTAGTATGTTCTGTGTAGCGGGCCCTTATGTATGTACATTTATCCTTAGGGAATGCATTAATACCTAGTATCTATTTGGAGGTGTGTGCACTTCTTATTTTAGTGATATACCTCCATAAAGTCCATAGGTCAGGTACCAATAAGATGTTGATGATCATGCTCCTCTGGTGGTGGGACCTAACCCACTTGCAGTGCCACCAGTGCCCCCCCCCCCAATAGTACCACTTTCTTTACCTGTATTGGGAACTGATGCTTGGCTTTGAGAGAGTTACTTGTGGTCAGTGTATTCAATGTATGGATCTCCATAACTTATTCTAACTATTATAGAGTTTATGAGAGAGTTCTAGCAACATCACCCACCTACTTCCTTAGGGGGTTTTGTCCCATAGGCTACTAAGTCATGTTTAGGAACCATTCTAGTGATATAGGATCATCTAGAGATTCCTCTGTAGAGGAGGGTAATTCTCTCAACATACATTATTTTTCAATTTACTAAGGGAAGTTTGGATGTTCTTATATGGTTAAATTATCATCGGGATATGATCTAGAGGGAGTTCCAAAAAAATTTATACAATTACTTTTTTCCAGAAATGTTGAGAGATGATTGTGATTTGGAATTTATACACATCAAGTAGGGTGCTATGTATATAATGGTCTATTCATCTTGTTTAATAGAACTCCGATGAATTTTTCTAAACCTACCTAATGATGAGCTGTCTAAAACAATACTCGTTGAGGATGGGATCAGGTATTCCATCCAATCATAAGTGAACATTTTTTGAGTTTCTTCCATTTCAAAAATGGTAAATCAAGACCTTATCTATGAGAATGACATGAGGGATGTTGAATGTGATGGGATAGTGGTTTAGTTTCTATACTATTATGTTCTTTGTTTAATTGAGGGATTTTTGAAAATAAGTTTTCTTATGATGGTAGTGGAAGTCAAAGTATATGCACCAGACGATATATGGTATGCCATTAGTGTGGGAGGTAAGGACACATAAAATCTTAGTATGAGAAAAACCTAGCTTCCTGTATAGCCTATGGATGAATGTAAAATGTATAGATATTTTAAATAAAATTCCACATATCTATAATGGGATAGGATCTACACTACCTTTAAATTTTGGAGCGAGACTAGTCTCTTTATGAAAGGAAGGAAGCTGGAGAACCACTGACCAACCAGATTGAGGTAGAAATTATAGTTTTGGAAGATATAATTATGATGGCTAGATCCAGTAGAGTAGATCTACTAGGGGAGGTCAAGTTGTGACTCAAGTCTATGGATCAAGAAAATTATACGCATTGTAGACTATTTTTAAGGATTAGAGTGTCAGGCCATCTATACTAAGGGGTATGATCATAGTATCCTGGCATTATTAATAACTTTATTTGATACTAGAACTTCACATTCATTCTTATCAATGTCTTTGATGGGGATTTTTAACTCGATATTGATTACTTTTGGGGGGAAATGACTCTTCATACTCTTTTGAGAGTATGGTAAAAACATGTTCACTGATTCTAGGAGTTTCCCCCCAATATCATTGATTATAATTCCTTATGGAAACTTTTCATCCTCGAGATGATAAGTTTAGATGTAATTATCAAAATGGACTAGTTATTTCCTTATAGAGACCAATTTGTTTTTCATAGGGTGTCGTTTACCACACCTGAGGGGTAGTAGTGATATTCATAAAGGAGAATGGTATGTCTAATAAAGTTGATCAGGACTTGAACATTGTGGGATGTGTGGAGTGTAGCCCATATTTCTGATCCTTTTCATTATAATCAAAGAGTATGATAGGCTATTTTTTCACCAGTGGTGGACTAATTTAGATATTTTTTACCGAATTAATTTTTATTACTACGTTATGATAGAGAGGTGGAGTTCACCATTGAGTTTATTCTAGGAGTGGAACCAATACATATTCCTCCATATATGATGGATCCTAGTGATATTTACGAACTCAAGAGGCAGTTATAGACCCTGTAATCCAAAAGGTGTATATGACCTGAAACTTCTCATTAGGGTACACCCATGATTTTTTCAATGAAAGTGGAAGGGTCCCTCAGGCTATGTGTGGATTATTAATGGTTGAATTAGTTTTTAATAATAAATAGATACCCAAAACCTTGTATATAGGATGTCTTTGATAATCTATGAGGATCCAGGGTGTTCTAAAAGAGTGATTTTAGATTGGTTTGTCATCATGTGTGAGTTAGGATCTCAAATATACCACAAATGTGATTTGGAAGTAGGTATCTCTTATATGAGTATTTGTTTATTTTATTTAGTCTTACCAATATACTCGTTGTTTTTATGACCTTAATGAATTGGTTTTTTCACCCATACATAGATTCTTTTGTGTTGTTAATCATGGATAAAATCTAAGTGTATTATAAAATTCGACATGATCATCCCAAACATATTTACATGGTAAGGATTGAACTAAGATAGCATAGGATCTCTACCAAGATAACAAAATACCACTTCAAGATTGATATATTCCACTTATTGGGTAACATTATATCATAATAAAGGGTTTCCAAATACTAGTAGAATGTGAGGTCCATATTTTACTAGGATCATCCCAAGAACTCCTTTGATATATAGAGTTTCGTCGAGTATCTAGTTACAATCAGTGTTTCATTCATAATTTTTTAGGCCTTGTAGCACCAATTATGAGATTGACCAAGAAATGTGTAAATTTTATTTAGTTTGAAGCATATGAGAAGGCCTTTAAGATGTTCAAAGAAAGGTTGACCTTAGTGTTTTTCCAAATTTTACCTAATCCTATTAGAGCCTAAATATTTTATTGTGATGCATCTGGTGTTGGGTTGGTAGTTATTTTGATGTGGGGGGAATTATTCTTAGTGTATGAGGCTCATAAATTGAGGCCTCATGAGAAAAATTATCTGATGCACACCCACAAGATGGTAGTGGTGGTTCTTACCTTATGTTATAGTAGACATTATTTGTTGGAGAAATGATTAATAGTATACACAAACCGTATGAGTCTCGAATATATATTTCTTCAGTAGGACTTGAACATTATACAGTAAATATGTGTTCAATATCTTTACTCCTACAACATTGATCTTTATAATTTTCTAACAAAAAGGAAATGTAGTTACGGATTCATTAAGATGAAATTCATAGACTAAAGTGCTTTAGGAATCCATTAGTGAATGGAAGAGGGTGTGTCTTCTTTATGATATGCATCTACGAAGTTATGTGTGTCTTGAGAATCCAATTCTTATTGATTTAGTAATGACTTAATTAATCCTAGATCTAAGAAATATGAAACAACTTTATGATCCTGAAGACTTTGTCCTGGGGGTTAGTGTTTCTGGTGAGGATTCACCGCTTGTTTGGGTTGTTTATGAAGGTGAAATCATGTATATTCATGGGAATTTCTAGGTACCTATAGACATGCAAGAGGATTTGATGAGGGAATCATATGATTCTAAATGATCCGTACATCTTGGAATCATTATGATGTACCATAAAGTAAGCCTCTAGTATTGATGGCCTAGGATAAAAAAATAGATTTTAGGTTTCGTTATGAGATGTTTCACCTATCAATAAGTGAAGGTAGAACATGAGTAGCCTATTTTCCTTTTAAATTAATTACCCATCTTGGAGTCAAAATATAATGACTTCACCATAGATTTCATGATGGGTATACAAATTCACATCGAGGCAGTGATGTTGTGTGGGTGATCATGTAAAGGTTGATGAAGTTCTCCAATTTCATTCCTATTTGAGAGACCTTTTCTGAGGATTAACATGGAAGGCTGTATGTTTGATAGATTTTACTCCTTTATGGGGTTCCATGTACTGTCACATCATACCGGGAGGTTTGGTTCACTTATTGAATCTATAAATGGTTATATAGGGCTCTCAGGTCATATATACTTATAATTAAGTCGTATCACCCTAAAACTAATGGTAATTCCTAGAATACTATACTGGGGTACAAGTACATTAGGGCATGTGTCCTTGATTTTAATGGTTCTTGGGAGAAACACTTTCCTCTTACTGAGTTCACTTATAATAATATTTTTAAATATTTGACATAAATGGATCCATAAAAGGCACTCTATGGTAGGAATTTCCATTCACCTCTATACTAATTATATGATAGAGATGAATCACAATTAGGGCCTTTACTCATTCAGAAGAAATCAGAGTATGTATGTTTTATCAGGAAATGAATGGATATTTCCCATTCTAGGAAGAAGTAATATGTTGATCATCAATTATGAACTCTATAGTTTAAGGGAGGAGATCATGTCTTCCTTCACGTTTCACCTAGATTGGGTTATTTATAGACTTAGTGATATGGGAAGCCATCACCTAGGTTAATTGGGCCTTTTTAAATCCTAGAGAGAGTCGGGTCGGTAGCCAATCAGATAGCCCTTCCTCTGAGGTACCAGGACATTCATGGAATATTCCATGTTTCTTAGCTTTTCCATTATTATTTTGACCCATTTCATTCTTTTTATCCTAAGGAAGTTGAGGAAGTTGAGTAAGAGGTTTAAGTGTAATGTCCCCAACCCGAGAGCCACAAACTAGCACCCTGATAAGAGTCACCACATGACCTCAATCACACCTCCCCATATTCCAGAGGTTTTCAACTTGCAGCAAGGGTCTAATAATTCATGTGGGGAGACTATACCATCTTTTACATAGTTAGAATCAGAAGAAAACAAATTAAATAGAATAAAAAATATTAAATAACCAAAAAATATTAATAATTAATAATGTTCCACAACTGGTCACAAATAACAAACAATACCATAAATATTCCATGTCACGCTAACAGTGTTAAAAGTGTAGGAAAATCTAAAATAAAGTCCAACAGATGGATCCCCAAAATGGTCCTAGCTCCATTTCTAGGACCCCATACATGCACATCCAAAGCCAGACTCAACACCCCAGTGTAGGGCCTTTACCCCAGGTCCAAGCCTGCAAGTATGAGTTCTACAGTGGAACCCAATGGCACATGAGTAGGGTGTGAGTAAAACTTAGTAGGCCACTACCAACAGTTTCTAAATAAATGAAATTTGAAAAGATAGTGAATGAAAATAATTAAAAAATAGAAAAAAACTTGTATGAAATTAGATAACAATATTTAATTTAACCATTTTTAACCATAGTAAAAATTTTATCATTTTCATCTTCCTGATTTCTTAATTCGTTATCAACATATGTTCCATGGGTTAGGAATTTACATCATTCACATAAGGGTTCAACAGATTCATAAAAATTCAAAAGGGGATAATTTAATTCTATATCTCACTTAGAATAATAACATCACAAAGAACGCATTATCCCTACCTGGAAGCCTTGGTCTGGGTGGAATGAAACCATTGGGGGAATAGATTTATGTCCCCTTCACTAACCCATGAATTGTGTGGTGGAGTTTAAAGCCTCATTCTAACTCGAATAGTGGGTTTAGAACCTCAGTCAATACCCCACACTACCAATCCATGTGCACATTCTTATATAAATATCCATTCACCACACATAACATATCAGCAACCATGCACAACAATACTCATAACAAACACAATTCAAAACAATCAACATGGGAATTAATATTATGCAAAAACCCATTAACATGCTAACCGTTTTTATTGCATAGCCCATTTAACCCCTTTCCCTTTCTTATGCCTTAACCCATTAAGTATATTCAATATTTCCCATACATTATCCAATATTCATCTATTACCATACATTATCCCACTTATCACATTTATCAATTCACAAGCATTTACCCACATATGCATTTCAAGTATGATTCATAAGTCACATAGCACCACCACTCTATTCCATTTAGTCCATTAGGTATATCCCAAAATTCACATGTATTAACCCATTCAACATATTCATC
The DNA here is from genome assembly GCA_963277665.1 of Viscum album. Lineage (NCBI taxonomy): Eukaryota > Viridiplantae > Streptophyta > Magnoliopsida > Santalales > Viscaceae > Viscum > Viscum album. The sequence continues at coordinate 479,036,354 of OY728128.1, forward strand.
AATTAACTTATTAAAACCAATTTACATATTCTTAAAGCCATATTCCAATGCTAATTTAACATTTCCATCATTTCATATGCACTAATCATTTTTGTCATTTTAACATAATTCATAATACATTTGAAAAAATCTTAATTAAACCAATTAAACAATCTTTAAGACATTAAGAATAAACCCTTATTCCATTAACAACCCTAGGAAAAACTATCATTAATCCATTTCAAACTCAACCAACCATATTAACATATTATTCATGGGCTCTATATTTTTCCATGTCAACTCTACACATAACCTTACCAATTTCTAGTTTTGGGAATGTCAGTGCACCCTATGGGAGGCCCTAAATCAGTCAAATCAATATCAACACATCCCAAGGGTATCCTAAGGGGTTCAATAATCATTTAGATGATTATTTTACCAAATATCATCAAAGGAATCAAAATCACAACAAGAGATAACCAAGAATAAAACCAAACATGCACAAATCAGCACAACGACTATGGGATATAACTTGTAGACCACCTACCTATAATATAATGATTAATGAACTACTAATCATATACTTAGATCTGAATTCAAACACTTTTTTAAGCCCCAATCTATGTTTTTGTCAAAAAAAATTGGTTTTGGTGCTTCAGAAGAAGATGGGAGGAACTAAAACCCCAATCTAGTATAAGGAATCAAGAGGATAATTATACTTACCGAGAGATTCGATCCACAAGAAAACACACTACAAACGAACAAGAATAGAATGAGAACCACACTTGGGAAGATTGGTTAGATTTTTTACATCCCTAGGGTTGATAATGGAATAAATGAGGGAGAAATTGGGTGGGAATCTAAAAACCCCAAGATAGAGAAACTATAGATTTTACAGTTTTAATGGGTCACATGATTTACCCACACGGTTTGAAAAACCAAGAGAAAACCATGTGAAAGCCACTATCTAAGGTAAGTTAGGTTGTACAGTTACCTATGAAACCCCACATGTTTTGAAAAACTATGAGCTAACCTTGCATTATTCCACAGTCCAATATTTTGTGGTTTTCTTGGGGAGGCCACACAGTTTAATTAACCATGCACTAACCGTGTTCCATGCACATATAGGCTAGTGTTTCCTTCCTTTCATACCTCGAACCCTCAGAACACCATTGAGGCCCCTCTTACACCCGGTCAAAATTTAATCAATGAATTATATTGTATTTAAACCAAAATTTATACAAGAAATTACCTCCATAAATTCTAGGGTCTTAAAACCTCCACACCTTATAATGGTGTGTCCTCAAGCTACTCTTCCTAAAAAACATTGATCTTTTAAGGTGAAAATATTGTTCCCCTAAGCCCACACATCTGACCCTTTTCCCCAAGTTTCTTCTTGAACCTTACCTTTCCATCATACACTCGTCCTGAAGGCACAACATTTCCACACAAAATATTCTCATTGTGATCCATAAGATGAATTGAATGCTCCTCAAGCATTCATCATCTTCAAACCACACATTAATCACAAGAAATCCATATGGAAGCCAAATTTTTTTTGGAAAACTTAGAAAAAGGAAAATTCTCACACAGCATCATACCTTCATGGAAGTGCCAATCAAAAACACATTGGTCTGATCCTCTTTACAACTCAGGACCCAAATCACATGGAATCATTATACTCTATTTTTTAAACTGTAATGGTGGCCCGAAACTTGGAAACACTCAAAGGAAATTCACAATCCTTCTAGCCACATATTTTTACTTATGTCAATTCAAAACTCATGTATTTATGGTCCCATCCCATAATCAAACATCTGAAACACAACCAACAAAATAAATTCACTAAACTGGTAAATCTGGGAAACTCTCACAATCGTGGATAACTCCCCCGAACGGTAATAAATCAAGTCTATCCAACCCAAAAAACGATCTAAACATCAACCAACCATTTTACTGCTATGGTTCTATCCACCATACACTTTAACTCACCCCTACCATATTTTGGAAATTGGCACCCCCACAACCAATAAAGACTACCATCACCACAACTCAACTTCACAACATGCCTTTCGCATTCCCCACTCACCAAAGCCGAACATTTTGAACGACTTCTCCATATACTGGTATCCTATCTCACTATTGAAACCAATCAGGAGGATATTCCTACACCATCCATTCTTGGACTAGTAACAACATTACCCCACTCAAGTTCACCTAATTTTCTGAAAAGTGGTTTCCACTATATATATCAAACTAGAAGTGGGACACAACTTACTACATCCATTTATTTTACCATATCGAGTCAGGCCACCCTAAACTGGCTTGTCCTAGAGCATCCATATTCCACTGTTGGTATGATACCCATTCTCTCAACTTCCCAAAGAACTTACTAACTTGAGGTATGTCACTATTATCCAACACAAATGCCACAGTCATTCCTTTACTTCTAGTAGAACCCCACCAACACAGCATCCACTACCCTCTAAACCATCATCATAGTCCATTGCACCCATCAACATTCCCAACACAAACAATTCCACCACTAATATATTGATAAAGACGATTAGGTTTTCACTCAAAATGTGTTTCCAAAATTGAAATTCACTTCCCACTAAATAACATTTATCAAAGGCAGTTTACAACTTACCTCTCTCGTCCCTTTTCTTAGTCGAGTCGAGCTATCCTCGATTGACTCATCCTATAAATGCTCTGCATCACTATTGGTATATCATTACCAAACTTGACCAAGATTCCTTTACACTTAAATACACTCCATGGTCACTTAGTCACACCTACCAGAGACCATTCTCAATCCCTATTGAGGTTTTAACACTAATCCTACTTTATCACACCATCAAGGATTCTATCACATGCATTTCATATTCCTCTTAGAACTACCTCGATCTTAAAGACAATTCTTGGCTCAAACAACCACAAAAAACAAGGCCCCCAAAACCCTTTTAAAAGGATCCCAATGTAAAAATCATTGGTTTTTCATTGGAATCCTGAAGCCACTACACCAACTCTACACTCTACTCCACACATTTAGGACTGACTTGTCACTTCCACCAAAGGAGTGTCACTAACATTTATTTACTCAAGGAATTTCTTTCCACCCTGGTTCATACTTTGATCATGATAAAGACCCCCAATAATTGGATGTTTCCATCAATATTTTCCCAGGATGGTAGAACAAACATCACCCTATACCCATTCCCAACTTCCAAGAATGGCATTTACGGTGTTCATTGACACTCAGTCCATCCCGAAGATAGCACATGTGACCAATCAGTCGAGTACATCCCACTATATTGCTCCACATATACTTATCCATGAGCATAATCTTGGTGATGGACCACATCCAACCCAAATACATTCAAGTCGCTTGGCGTAAATCCATATCTTTCTTAGCATACCTGGGAAAAAGTCAATATGTTGAGCATGATCCTCACTAGCTAAAAGTACACTAAGAAGTTGTCGAAGAACACTACTACAACTTATCTAACACTGATTTCACCTACCACTATGGGAAACCAGGAACTTATATGAGTTTTAGACTCCCCTACCCACACACATCTCATCATCACTTAGCCACCACTTCTTAGGCATGGTTTCCAACTAAGACTCACTACGGCTCCATGAAAAATTGTCAAACAGTCATGATCCAATGTTTCCTTTGGAACTACTTCCACCACACCACTCAAGTCCCCCTGAATGACCCTGGCGGTTAACAAATGAAAAAAAATGGTCCACTACACAAACCAAAAACAATGGTTACACATATATCCATTCTTCCCAATTTGGTTTCATATAGGATGAAAGGTGCTTATCCTGAGCCTCCTGTTCTCTCATCTTGAACGGACTCTTGCCTTACCAGTGGGTTCTTGAATCTCGACCACATTAGATCCATAAATGCCTCACACCTTCCTCTAACCACATGCTTAAATTTTCTTTAGATCATATAATACAAAGTCACTATATCCAAGCCCAACACTCACTTACTCATCTGACCTTACCTCTTATCCCGTCATCCCCATCAGCATTAATACATTCTAAAAATTTCATGAAATAACTAGACTATCCATAATAGAAATACCAACCACATTACCATCCTCACATCATGAGTCACCATAAAAATAAGGAATCTAAACATAATTGAGTCACCCTTTTCTCTTCCACCCAAAAATCTACATCAAGAATTCCATCAATCATTTTCCCAATAGACAGGTCAGACATCCAAACGATAAAATCCTTTGAAACCAACCTTACACCATCCATAAGAACTCAGGTTTCATTATGAATGATCCAATGAATAGCCATACCAGCTACCAAAACATGATGGTATTAATTATTCATCGATTCATACTGTGAATCATCTTCTATGCTTCATATTCCAAGGCATCAACAACACTAGGATAACCTCCCACAAGGTTCCCCCTGATTTTTCTAAGACTTACAACTCATCATCACAACTCGAGTCACATCCCCAAAATCCGCTAACCGTAGAACTTACCCCTCTAGGACCATCTAGCCTATACAAGTTCAAAACTTCTATCTAAGTCTCACACACCCAAGAGCACTGAAAAAATGGATGACCATACTCACGAGTCCCTCTTGAGGTACAAACGATAGCAACATCCCAACTATGGTAAGGTAAAAAATTCACCAGTCCCTCTCTCCCTCTCTAGGACACATACACCAAACATACTGACGCACAAACCTCGGAAACATGATCCAAATCACTCACTCTAGGGTCCAAACATAAATCTTAAGGTATAAACTCACATGGTTCACCACACCCATAAATAAACACCCATCACTAATGACACTACAACAAGGAACTCATTATTAGTTACAACGTACAACACACACACTTGAAACCCACAATGGTTACCACCTTCACCTTATTAGAAAACATCTAAAAACCTCATGGTCATAGACCTACCAAAAATATAATAAGAAATACCCCATTATCTACACATAGAGACTTATCAGGTTCTCACATTGTATAATCAAGGTCTCGTCCCAGGGTACTCTCACTACCCAAACCACCAATAAAAAGTGTCAGATAATCAATTACAGGAATAATCAATATTGTTCCTAACCAAAATTTATATGATTACACATTATTTTATAATTAACATCACCTTTCTGAAAACACAAGGCTTGCACTTTAGATCATTCTATTTTCCCAACATTACAAAAATCACTACTTACTCGAAATCATATTCCAAAAACATTTTCATCAAAAACATATCAAGGGGAGTCCAATCGGTATAGAAAACACTGGGAAAAATACACTACCTACCATTAACAACCTACTCCACATACATTATCCCAACAGACTTGATCGCATATCCAATATTACACTTATCCATTCATAGCATGGTTAGAGTCAACACGACATAATCTAAAAATGTAAATACAATTATTTCATTAGACATCCTATTTTAAATCCACTTCCACTTTAACAATGCTAATATTTCCCGTTGGGAACCTATATTATTTCTGAAACTCATTTTAACAAATACTTTAACTCATTCGCAGCCTTCATTAAGAATAATTATTTAACCATTTTTAAAATCACGATGTGAATCTTTCTCTTTTAGTCACCATTCCATCTTTACAATTTATCACAACCAAAATGTTTAACCCGTTTATAATTTTTATTTAATCATACTACTCTTTTACCTATTTATTTACATTCTTCTCATTCACCCCTTTTAATTCTCATTATTAGACACCATTTTCTTCAAATTTTAAAGGATTTAAAATGCATCTTACCTTTTCATATCCCACACACCTATCTTGTGTGTGCCTACCATGATGAATTCCACCTATATCCCTAGGTTCAAACCGTGATGGATGAATGCACAACCATTTCCCATTATGACCATGAGAAAAATATCATAAAAGAGTCACATCACACAAAAAGTGCATCACCCAATGGTGAAATATCATTCAACTGTAACAATACATATTAAGAACAAATATTCCCACTATGGGTACTTGTATTTTCCTTCATACATGGGTTAGATAATCCCATGGATAAGCTCATTACTAAGTCCCTACACCTCCTAACCTCCTATATACCAACCCAAATAAGAATACCATATAAAAGAACCATTCTATAATACCACTTTTTAACATCCCTGACCTATGATCCAATAACTGGTGCCATGAGATAATTCACCACATGACTTCAAGTGTGACTCCCCATATGTCATAGGTTTTTGACTATCATTGAGGGTCTAAAAAGTGGTGTGGGGAGACTATAACATCTTAATCATAGTAATCCACAATAGATAAAACATTAAATAGTGGAAACAACATGAAATAACCAATGACCGTGTATAATTAATTATCTCCTAAAACATTGCAAAAACCACAAATTATATAATAAATATTCCATTTCATGAAAATAGTGCCAAAAGTGTAGGAAAACCCAAAATTAAGACCAATAGGTGGATCCCTAAAATGGTCATGGCTCCAAGTTTGAGACCCCATCCATGAAAATCCCAATATCGACACAAAATCCCATCATTTGGCCTTTTACCTTGTCCCGACCTATAATTATGAATTCTGATTGGGTTCCCAACAGCACCTGAGTTGGATGTGAGTAAAACTCAATAGGCCCCCACCAATGGTGTCTATAATATAACTCTCCTAAAAATAATGAGCATTAAAATAATTAACATATGTAAAATAAACAAATTCCATTAGTTTACGATCGTTACTTTAACCATTTTTAACATTAGTTCTATTTTTATCATTCTCATCATCTTATATACTTAATTCATTATAAACATATGTTCCATGATTTATGTATTTACATCATCCACACAATGGTTTAAGGAATTAATCACTATGAATAAAGTAATAAATCAAGTACCTATCTCAATAGGGATAATAATAGCAAAACAAAAACATTATCCTCACCTTCAATCCTCAGTCTGAGTAGAGTTTAACTGTTAGGGGAATAGTGCTTCATCCCCATCCCTAACATGTGCATTATGGGTGGAGTTTAGAACCTAAGTCTAACTAGACCCATGCGTGCAAAACCTCATTCAATACCCCAGACTAATAATACATGTGAACATTGTTTTATATATATATATATATATATATATATATCCATTAACCACACATACCATATCACCAACCATGTACAACAATACTCATATCAAACAAAATGCATAACAATCAAATGGAGAATTAATATTATTCCATAACCCATTAACATGCTTACCATTTATTTTTCATATCTCATTTAACACCTTTCCCTTTCTTATGCATTAACCCATTAAGTGAATTCAATAATTCCCATACATTAGAAAATATTCATCAATTACCAGACATTATTCCATTTAGCACATTTATCAATTAACAAGCATTTAACCACCTATACATTTCAAGTAAAATTAATAAGTCACATACCATGACCACTCTATTCCATTCATCCCATTAGGTATATCCCATAATTCCCATTTATTAAACCATTCAACATATTCATCTATTCCATTCAGAAAAACCATTTACATAATCTTCAATTCTCAAGTCAAATCCAATTTAACATGTTCATTATTTAATATGTGCTATTCTTTTTAGGAATTTTAACATAATTCATTAGCCATTTGAAAAAATTTCAATTAACCTAATTAATCCATTTTCAAGCCATACCAAACAAACTATTATGCCATTAAAATCCCTAGTAAGAAATATCATTATTAAATTTTTATCTCAACCAACCATATTAACGTGTTCTTCATGAGATCCACATTATCCCACATCAACTCTACACTTAACCATACTAATTTATTGCTTTGGGAATGTTGGTGCACCACATGGGTGGACCTAAATTGGTTAAATCAATCTCAACACATCCAATGGGAATAAAAAGGGGTTTAATCCATCATTTAAATTCTCATTTTACTAAATCCCATCAAAGAAATTAAAATAACTACAATAGATAACCAATAACACAACTAAACATGAACATATCTACACAATGACTATGGGATATAACTTGTAGATCACCTACCTACAACCCAATGTTGTAAACACTCCTAATATTATCCTTAGATAAGTATTGAAACACTATTTGAATCCCCAACAGAACAAATATGGTTTTAGGGCTTTAGAAGAATAAGGGATGAACGACAAACCATAATCCAAAAAAAGAAAGAAAGAGGAACATTAAACTTAGCGAGAGCTTCAATTTACTACCAAAGGCACTCTAAATGGCCAAAATGAGGGATAACCACCCTTGGGATTATTGTGTTGGTTTGGATTATCCCTAGGGTTGAGAGGGAAAGAAATGAGGGAGAAATCAGGTGGGAATCTAAAAATCTAGAGATAGAAAAACTATAAATTTTCTAACATTTAATGGGGTGCATGGTTTACTCGCACAATTTGTCAAACTGTTCACAACCAATGCATAAGACAACATCTAAGGTAATTTTGGTCACACAGTTACCTAGGAAACCCTTCATGATTTGGTATACCATGCAATAACTATGAAAAATTCCACTTCCATGGTTGCACAGTTTTCCTAGGGAGTCTCCACAGTATGCCTAACCATGAACCTTGCACAGGTTTTCCCAGTTTCCATATTTTCATGCCTCAAACCCCCATAACTCTCCCTGGGTCCCCTCACAAACCCGGTGAACATTTAATTAACGAATTCTAATTGATTTAATCCAAAATTTAAAAATGGAATTACCTTTATGAAAATTAGGGTCTTATAGGATGTTTTTTTAGGAGTATCTAGTTTGTATCGTTGATCATACTACAAAGGATATATGAGGTAGAAAATTTCCTCTAGAATGGGTACCATGTAAGTACAGTCATTTATAGTATGAGGCCTAGGATTGATATCCCAGTATTTATTCTCAGTGTCCATAGTTATTCTTGTATGTAGATAAACCATCCTAATAAGGGAAACTTGAGGAACAGTTGTTTTAAGGATGGGAGGTTATGGTCCAAATTTTCAATAAATGAATAGGTCCCTTAATTTTCAATCTAAGTCATTTTTTGACTTTAATGGAGTTTTTAATGAATTCATGGAGGTTTATCAAGTTTTCAGGATTGGTTCAGTGATAGGACTTCAAATTTTAGAGAAATTCATTAAGTATCGTAATTGGAACATGGTTAATAGTTACCATGCGGCAAAAAATGCAGCCTAAAAATGGTGCAGTATGGTTTAGTAAACCATTCAAGAGGGAACACCAGACCCTAAAAACCAAAAAATTATTATGGAGGCATTTCATATCTCTTTCTCATGGTTTATATAACTATGTACCTAAACCCTGTGAGGTGTGGTCTCTTGGATAGTATCCATGCACAGTATGCACATGATTTTTCTAACCATGTGAGGAATGGGTTATTAGGTGTTTTTAAACACATTTTTGGGGCAAGGTTTGGAAAATTTTGTGCAAAACTCATCTCATCTTTAAAAAATGGGAAATAACCATTTTTCTCTACTTTATTTATCCTTTATCTTCCATTTCTCCCCACATTTAGCATTGTAGCTACTTTGTGTTAGAGACCTCCTTCTCCACTTCATATTCTTTAAGTTATCTCCTTAATCTAAAATCCATTTCAATTATCATCATTTTCATTAGATCACCCTCAATAAGTCTAACAATCCACTTTCTTCTTTTCTATACTTATCTCACCATCTTCGGTGTTATTTCCATGTCACCTAACATATCCAATTTTTATGGTGTCTTCTGGTTTCTTTTTTTTTCTCTTGCTCTAACCCAAATCTGACACTAATACTAGATGAGGAGTCTAATTCCAAGTTAAGGCTAGTGGTATACTAATTTTACATAAATTTAAATTTTTTTATGATTTTTCATTATTGTGATACATTCCATACTACACAAGAATTTATTCTAAAATGACTAATATATTAAATGAATTGTTAGACCATAACCTTTATTTTTCATAACCACTTTGACATGGTAGAAGGTTGGTTGCCTCAACCCAAACCACCCATTAAGTTAGGTTACATTAAATTCCAATGACTATAATTATTTCCGTGTGACTAAACTACCCCTTGGGTGTGTTGAGTTGGCCACTTGCTAGTGGAAGTTGAGAATAAATTAAATGAGATGTTATATGGAAGGTATATAACACTTATCCCTTTTATCAATTGTACGTGGAACAACTAATGAGAAAAATAATTTTTCAAATGGTATTAATGACTCCCTTATACCTTTATCATTAATAAATTAAAAGGTTAACAAAATGGACAAAATGGAAACTATGAAATGATATGGATTTACAAGTGTATCATGTTTAAAGTATAAAATATAATAATTTATTATTATTATAGACCTAGATCACAATAGTGGTGTGGCCTGCCTTGAGTAGGATTTAGATTCTTGACTTGGAGTGCCTTGGTAAAACTCAAAGGATTCCAAATGATTCATTAATGTGACCTCTAAGTGAGATACAAAACTAGGGTTTGATCAATGTATTATATTATTGAATTCATTGGTGTATCACTAATGATTCACCTTCATCTTAAAAAAAAATATTGTTATGATTATCTCTATGGATTCAATCTTGATGTTCTCCATTATGTGATTCCATGGATTATCCCATTGTTCACTAAATAAAGTTATGCTCATGGATACCATGGACTTGTTCCATAGACTCAGTTAGAATTATTTATGATAGAATGCTAATGGTTCATCCCTTGGATTACACTCATACCTCTATATCCAAACTCTATTGTTGTTAACATGACTTGGCTAGACCCTTTAAGGCTATTGATACCTTGGTTTTACCATGGATCCCACATAATTATATTATATGGAATTATTTACTATGTTCCTTTTTTCCCAAAATAAAAAAAATCTTCTTATGTTTATAGACATCTCCCATAGGCCAAGGCATGTATGGTCATACAGGTTCCCCATGAGGACCCTGATCTTGATATAGTTAACATTTATATAGTTATTTTATATTATACCTACACATTGTTACGTTTTCTATTCACATTCTATAATTTAATTAGAGACCATTGGTGGCCACCTACTAAGTTTTACTCACACCCTGTTTGAGCTACCTATAGGTACCCAAACAAAATTCTTGAATGCATGTATATATAAAGGGAACACCCATATATGGAAACATGATTCTATTTATATGTGATTTATTAGTGTAAGATTAAGACAGTGCTTGGGATGATCATGGGGATATTTTTTTTCATTTGTTTCTTTTTTGTGAATGTATTGTATTTATAACCATTTCTATGTAATCATGTTCATTTTTTGTAGATGTAACATCTTCTATATATGATATTTCCTGTGAATTTTGAATATTTATTATTTTATGGATGTTTATTTCTAATACCCTATATTTTATGATGTTCCATTATATTTATTCTACTGATTTAATTTTTATTTCCACCATTTTGATTCATTTTTTGATAAAATGCTTATAGTCTCCCCACCATACCACCATAGACCCTCACTGATATTCAGCAACAAATGGTGTATGAGAGTGAACTATTAAGTCCATGTTTCCAACTAGGTTTTATTACTTATAATTGATCTAGTCCATGGATGTCACACATGCAATTAAATATTGTATTATTTTAAAGGTTCCAAAATCTTGTATAGTTACAAGAAATTTAGATAAAATATTCAAAATATTATAAAATCGTCCACAAACAAACACTCAATATTTAAATATAAAATCTAAATTTCTATATTAAAAAATCCCTTATTTCTAGTTCCACTCAAACAGGTTTTTTCAATAACAAAAATAACACATAATGAAGTGGTCCATTACATTGGTTGAGGTATTAGGGTAAAAATTATTAGGTGCGTGATTAGGTAACCATATTCACTAACCATGACTGTTGAGAAAAGGGATATATATTTATTTTCATGTTTTTGTTTTACCTCTATAAGAAATAAATTATATGGTAATAGAATGTGATAAAACTCTAGCTACTAATTGATCACATAAACTGTGTTTTCTGAGGTTAAAAAAGGTCAAGAAGACATCTTATAAGGATTTTGATTTTTCTTGTAGCTCATGAATAGAAATAATCTCTTCCTTGGTCTATTTAATGGATTTAGTTCTTGGTTCTCACCATATATTCATGATGATATTGGTCTTGAATATAATTTTTCTTAGTGTGAATATCATATTGTTTAATTGATAGGGTTATGTTGTTTTAACCTTGTGATTATCAACGATGTTATCATTGCATATGAGACTATTTTTTATCAAGATGGTGTTTTATATTTTCCACACATTTCATGATGAAAATTTGATTGGATCAGAAAAACCATTTTGGGGGGGAGGAACTAGAGGTAATCAGAAAGTTTTTATCTCAGTGAAGAGGTTGAGAATAACCTGGTGTGTTATTCATGGTTAATTTTTCTTGATGAATTTAAATGTATTATAATAAATGTTTTGGAAGTTTTGTTCCTACCATTTTTAATTAGTTAATCAATTGGAACTTTCATAATGATTTGAGTAGAAAGTTTAATTTTTTGGATAAAATTTATTATCATGTGGTTAACATAAATAATTGATAAATTATGCTAGTTCAAGGAAATTAAATTTTAGGTGTTTCATGGTTAGTGACATAGTTTACTAACTGTGAAAAAAAATCATTAGAGTATATCAAAATTTAAAATTTTAATTTTAATTTCAAAATTTTTTGGATTTTAATCTAATTAATTTTTTATTATATAGGATTATGTGGTGTCATTTTTTGTTAATTGTCTATGGAATCATTTTTATTGGATTTTAACAATATTTTTTTATTAAAAATGGATATTATTTTAAAAAATATATTTTTATTATTATAATTATAAATATTTTAAATAAGAGGAAACCATTTTCTCCTTTGTGTTTTGTTATCCAGACTAAGGAAAAAGGATGGTGGGAAGCATCTAACGTCTTATAACTTCTTCACCTTTGACTTATTCCATGGGAAAATATACTTATCTAGTAAATAGATACATCTATTTATTTTCTTATATTCTTTTATCTTCTTCTTATTCTTTTGTTTTTTGGATGAAAAAAAGTAGTGATCAACCCAATAAAGGAAATTCAAGAGCTAATTTAAAAAATCAGTAGGTGGCCCAAGATACTCACTCTATTTTTATTGAGTCTAGTTAAGATATCATGAACAAGTACACTAAATTTTGGATGATTACCAACACTTGAGTGCCAAAAAATTCAATAAGACAAACATTGATTCATATAGTTTAATCACTATTTATCCTATGAGGACTTGTAAACATATAAACTACTCTAAGTTAGAGAGAAACATTGTCGCTTGATATTTGGGGATTCTCTTGGAGAAAACAAACTTCCCTCCATGGTTTGAAGTTAATGGATATCCTAAGAGAATTATTTCCTATGGAACTTTATGGATTCACTTGTAGAATAAAAAACCCTTCCATGGAAAAAAGTAAATGAAGATACATATGAATCCTTTGATAAAGAGGATCCCTCTACATCATATGAGGAAGAGGATTCATCATTTACCTTAGATGAGGAAGAATAAGAAAATATAATAAAGCTTAAAAACTTCAATCATGTTCTAGATCATCAAAAGTAGGAGTTCTACCCATTTACTAAGGAATAAGAAAGGTGGCCTTTTGGAAAATATTGTAATAATGATATAACCTTCAATGATAATATAAAAATTAGATGGTGAATTTTTGATAAAGTTGAACACGAGATTGATCGAAATCCTGATTTTTATTACCTATAACATCACTAGGAATATATTTCTATAGGATACTTTTTATTTACTAACATATTGGTCCCTAGATCTGTACTTATTTCTTGGATTATATTTCGGGAAGTAGTTTTATGGAATTGTTTTGAATGGAATGAATTTTTTATCACATTAACCACTTATTTAGTTTTCTCAATGGATAGACCTCCATTTTCAGTCTATTTTTCCTGATTCATAGCTAAGAAATAGTTTTATTTATTGAGAATTCCTACATGAACTAGTGCGCAATATTCTTTGGATGATACTGATTATGCCTCTCTACACTGATGTTTCTTCTCATGTGTTGTCTAGGTGTAAATTTCTATAATAGATATTTTAAATTATTTAAGGATATATAGATCTATATGCCTAGGATATCTAATAGAATATGATGAATTAAATTTGTGTTCTTGATTACTACACCCTTCAGGGATTTTTTAATATAGTAAGGGCATACCAATATCGAGATGCATCATTTCTCATAATGTGTTTAGAATAAATCCTACCAATTACATTTTATATGTATAACAAATTACTTAAATGATAAGGCTTGTTCAATCTCTACCATGAGAGTATCTATTATTCATACATGTAGAATATTGCCTGAGATTCAGTTGATTATTTTTCTAGATGTGATAAGAATATTTTGGGGTGGTTTCATCCATGGAGTTTCTACAAATGGACATGTTTATGCAGATAGATTATATGAAGTTGGATATTGAATAATGATGTTTCATCCCAAAGATGGTTTTAATTTTAGTATTCCTACTAATTTAAGGATACTAAAATACTTGTATGATTATCAAGGGATTTTAGGTGATGTTGATAAAGTGGGGATGGACACATTGATCCCAGTTTCAATTCCTTTTAATGTGTATTTGTATTCTTTCTTATATTTAATCTCCTTAAATCCTTGAATGGTGTATTCTTATTACACCTATTATTTTCATTAGAAAATTACTCTTTCTTTAATAAAGTTTTGAGGGTCATGGGTTGGGATACCAAATCTTTTCTCTGATTATTTTGGTACAATGATTCTTCCCTCATTTATGTGTTATTGGACATGTTAATTTAAGTGGTGAATTATTTTAAAATAATTTTCATTTTAATAATTTTTTTCCCACAAAAGGTGTTATTGGGTTGAGTTGATGATTCCTTAAAACATATATTTCTAATATTTTCAATTAAGAATGGGAATTATCATTTAATGATTTAAATTACCCTTCTTGAGTCATCATATTATTATTTTTAATGAAAAATATGGGAGTAATTATAATAAAAATCAGAGAAACGGGACCATAGCACCCCAAAAGACAATCCTAGGGAGGCCAAAAGTAGTGGAGGCCAAGGGAATCCCCTCGAACCAAGTTGACCCCCTCTGGGTTCATAGTGATAGACGTATGGAAACAGAAATGGGCAGGATCAGGGATGTCAAGAGAAGCAAGGTGGTCCGCTACCTTATTCCCCTCACGCCAAGTGTGTGTTACGCTGATATTGCTACTGATCACACCTCTACATTCCCTCGTAATTTAATGGATAGTCCATGGAATGGAACCGGAGCCTTGAAAAGAGTTGTGGAGGATTTGGGAATCCGTTTCAACCTCTGATAAGATGATCCCTTTTTGGCGACAAATTGAGAGGCCCAACAACATCGCCTTTGCCTCGGCCTTGAGAGAAGATCCACGCCCCAAATTCCCAGAGAAACCCATAATAACTGACCCGAAATGGTTTCTCACCACCCCTCCTCCACGAATCACCCCCATGTGGCATGACCCGTCAGAATTTAGTTTGATCTCTATGCTGAGCGGTGACCACCCAACCCAGTTGCCTCTACTGTTGCTACTACCCGGAGAGACACTATCAGTAAAAGTATGAAGTCGTTGGAGAGTGGTCGCCTCCTTCCATTTGTTAAAGGATCTAATCAGGTCCAGGAGTAGGAACTTTGTACGGAGTACAATTCCCTGGCTGGAGTCAATAGTCCCTTCATGTCGAGCCTTGTTCCGCACTTTCCAGATCTACCAGCATCCAGCATGGAGGACCATGGTGCGGGCTATTTGCACAGGGCCCCTCTCTACCACACCGTGAATCCATTAATCCAGAAAAGGTGTGTCGGCCATGCGATTATCAGAGATTGTTGTGAACTCACCAAAATAATTCCATACCACCCTCACCCATTCTCCTTCAAAGAATAGGTGATCCATGATCTTCTCTCGATGCTCTGAACATCAGTAACACCTCAAAGCCAACAGAATGTCGCAACGCCTAATGCTTTCATCTGTGGGAATGGCCTTATGGTGAAGCATCCAGGTAAGAAAATTCTGTTTGATCAGAGAGTCTTTGGCCTCGAGGATCGCATTCCATGAAGCGATTTGATCAGTGGTGGCCAGAGAGCATCGGGAGTCCCTCGAAGAGAAAGAACCCGATGTAGAGGGAGAGAAGATACATCTGTCTAGTTTGGAATTGATGTTGATAAGGTTGAAATTATCACGCTGGTCATCATCCAGGACTGCTTCGATGATGGTCGGGTGAGCACTAGTCACTTTGAAGGTGAGCAGAGTGCCCGATCACCCCGAAAATCCATGGATGGTACCAGCCCAGTTTTGATGCCAGAAAACGATGTCCCCCCTTCCCATGATCCCTTTGGACTGAGGTTCCAATGCAACGATAAGTGGAGAAATAACATACCAGAAAGGGGAAGCCTTTCCAACGTCCCCGATCTCGGATCTTACATGGAATTTGTGCATGGTAATTCCCCAATAGTGTGCATTTTTTCAGAACCTCCCAGTCTATCTTTGCATGCATGCACATGATCTTATCTTCAAGTCGACGGACATTGATGCAGCCTTCCCTAGCTGGCCTCGCCACCCTGTCCAATGAGGTCCAGCGATGCCTACCCTCTGAGCATAGATCCCAGATAAAACCAGCGATAATCTTATCAGTGTTGTGAATTATGATCTTGGTGACTTTGATCGATGAGAGAGAGTGGACGGGGTGGCAATAAGGACACTATTAACCAGCGTTATTTGTCCCCTAAACGAGAGGAAGATGTTCTTCCAGTTGAGGATTGTTTCAGTAATATTGTTGATAATGGCGTCGAAGTCATGTACTTTAAGTTTCCCCTAAGATAGAGGGGAACCCAGGTATTCCATGGGGAAACACCCTCGGTGCATATCCAGGATTTGCTGAATAACATGGATCCGAAAAGCGGTGTAGATATCAGGAATAAAGAAATTTCTTTTGGCCTTGTTGATGACCTACCCACTCTAAAAACAATACTCCTGCATAATCCTGTTGATTCCATTAATAGACTATTGAATGGAATTCATTAAGATGAGTGTATTATCTGCGAACATCAAATGAGAAACATGGGAAGATCTCCTTCTTCGATGATAAGCCACAACCTCCCCGCTATTCATGCCCCTGTGCAGGTGTTAACAGAGGACATCCTAGGAAACAATGAAAAGTCTTGGGTACAAGGGGTCACCATGCCTCAGCCCGCGATTTTCCTAGAAAAACCCATAACCTTTCCCCAAGAAAGTGACGACCAACCAGGAGGAGATGAAGCACCTGAAGATGATGTCGATGTTCCCCAAGGAGAACCCCCTTATTTCCAGCACCTTGTTGATAAAACCCCACTCAACTCGATCGTAATCTTTACTCATGTAAAGCTTAATATCCATATTGGAACCACGAGTCTTGAATTTTAAGTCTCTAATCATCTCCTGTGCTAGAGCAATGGCTCCCTGGATAGACCTCCCCTTCACGAAGCCATGCTGTTCCAAGGACACACACCGGGGAAATCCTACTATGTATATTGGTATACTCACCCTTGTATGTGTCCCCTGGTGCACAGGTAGACCTCTCAAGTTTTTTTAGGTTGAGTAATGGACATCACTCATGGTATAGGTTGTTACTTAGAATCCACATCTACTATATGTTTAACAATATTAGTGGGAAACAATCATTCATGGGATCTGTTATCCAATTCATCCTTATTTTATTATTTTATTTTACAACTTTCATTGACAAATTTATTATACCCATTAAAGTATAATTGTTTTTATTGGACTATTTTTTTAACCAAAATATTGTAATTATTGTGGAATAGTAATTGTTTATTTATTAATTAATTTTATTTATTTATTTTGGTCACTATAACTACTCATTTTTTATTTTTTACTTTGAAAATTATCTTACAATGTACACTTCATAGTTGAATGTGATATTAATGGAAAATAAATCCATAAAAATTTAAAAACCATCAACAATTGTAGGAAATCATTGATGATTTGAGGGAATGAATCAAAGGTATATGTTGATATAATTAGATATAAGATAATTTAAGGATGATTTATTAGAGGGACATTTTTATTTTAAGTTTTACATTCATTTTATAGTGTCATTTTTTAACCCTCCTAATTAGGTACATTTCAAATTTTTTTCATTCAAAATTGGTGTTTTGGGTCATTTAATGCATAGATATATTCAAGGTATCACTGAATGTCATTATTTATATGTGACCTCAATCTATTATCATGTGGTGGGTGTTTTATCACATGTGTGTGTGTGTGTTAAGGGGTCATTATAGACATCCTAGAGAAAAGCTCATGTTTTCATAATCAAAATGATATTTAAGGAATATATTTGTAGGCATTTATTAAAATTTTGTAGGTGATTGAAGAATTTTCTAGTAACTTGTTGGTTTTCATGATTCATCGCAGGGGATATTATATTTGTGAAAATGGTTCACCAATATTTATTAATAATTAAATAAATTATAAGAATTTAATAATGCATATCAGCTAGATTGAGATTTCATAATTTTTTATATAATGATTGTTGGGATTTATATAGCTAATATTCATGTGTCATGATAAAATTAATTAATAAAAAGTTATTCATATGAGTTAATTTGATATGAACTGTATTTATGAATGGATTATTATTGATTTTCATATGAATTTTTATAATTAATTTCATGGATGGTGATTGGGGATTTTTTACCCTTTGTATTATTATTTCATATAATATGTCATTATTATTATAGTCCATTATTAAAGAAATATATTTGTGTTTTGTTTTATGCTTGGTTTATGGAAATGGATTCAATAAAAATGATAATTTAATTTGTTTATTATTGATACATGTTAGTAATATAGAGTTATATACTAGTTTAGATGAATTAGATATGAATGAATTTAAGGTTCTATGTGATGTAATTTTATGTTTATCAAGATGGTTTACACAATGAGGCCTAAAAGTATCCTCGTGACTACCTTTTATTGACTATCAAGATTGATTATCATGCTTGATGTAAGAGATATACGTGGTACATGGACTACTATATCAAAGAATTGATATTCTATTTATATTTCTCAATATTCTTATTAGGGGTCATGTGACATAATAAACGATGTTTTCTATCTGTGTATTTCCTTCCACAATGATACAATTTTAGGTTTTTACCTCTGACATCATCATGATATGTATCTTGGTTATTTCCCTATGAATCATCTATAAGATAATCCAAGATTCAATTACATATAGTTCTATCATGATATGATTTTATAATTCCTTTATAAGTGGACATATCATAAGAATAATCCCCTCAATAAGAAATGTTTAGAGAAATGATCTTGGAATGGAGTTGTATTCCATGTGATGGATGGTTTTCTCACATGGTTGAGTAACAGTAATAAATTTATTTATAATATCATTATCAATATTTTATGATTTATAGATTTTATTGTGATGGATTAGTTAACCCACATATCTCATTAAATTTTATAGATGAGTATAACTTCATTTTGATATTTTTAAGTATTGTTAAATATATTTTTATACCATTTTATTATTCATTTAAATTTTTTCATTATGAATTGGATTCATTGGAATATTTTATTTCATTTAACTCATGAAAAAAATATGATTACATGACCAAAATCACTATAGATAGATCTTGATCATTGGATAAATCCTACTAAGTTATTGTACTCACCCCCTACTCAAGCACATGGTGATATTTCCATGTGTGAAATTAAAAATATTATTTTCATGGTTCAGTTAGAGACTCTATGGATAGAAATTAAGACACATATAGTTTAGTAGATTCATAAAAGTTAGATAGTAAAAGGTGGTATTTTTTTTTTCTATGATCTATAGAAAAATATTTATAAATTTATTATTTTTAGCCAGATTTCATGCATTTTATATAAGGATTCTCTTCTTGAATGGAATTTTTGTGATTATGTATCACCCCCGGTATCAAGTAAGTAACCCTAATATTTTGTTTTTAAAGTATATAAAGTGTTTAGGTGCTGTTTTGGAGGATTTGGTGACCTTTTGGAATGTTTTTGGGCTTTCTAAAGGTGTATGGTCGGTGCAAAATTAGGTGAAACTATGAAAGTTACCTAGGAATTCATGTACAATTAGATAGAGGCTAAGGGGTTGGTGCACGGGAAAGCACAGGGTTTTCAAAATTGTGTGGATGCCTTTAAGAAATCGTGCAACATGGTACAGGGGGATTCTTCATGTCTAGTGCATGGTTTTCTAACCGTGAGATACTACCTTGTGTGGCTCCTCCTTGAGGTAGAATATGGCAGACACTTAGTGCACGTTTTTCCTAATCGTGTGACTAACCATGTACAGTTTAAAAAAAATCCACAAAAAGTAGATCTACTTTAGGATTGTGCTTTGACACCTAATGTTTTTTCCAAACTGACCATAAATTGATATTTCTCCCTCTATAAGGCTAGGAAACCCTTCACCATCAATTTAAAAGTGATCTAGAGGTGTTTCTTGGTGCATTGAAGCCTGGTTATCGTGGTAAGTTGTCGTTTATGGTTGTTTTTTATGGTTTTCCTTAGATCTTCTACTCTACCTCTCTTGGTTTCTTATATATAGTTCCAATGTCGATAGATATAAGTTTTTTATATCAAATATGATTATATTTGGATTTTTTATGTCAGGGGAAGAGATATATGGTGGGTTTTCTGAGATTCAACCCATTTTGATTGGCGTTTCAGTGTTGTTCTTCATTTTCTCCATAAATCCTGAGGTAGGTGCCTTCACACAGGACTCGTCTATTTAGAACTTGAATTATTGATTTCAAATTATTTGTTTTGTGTGAAATTTATTGTGAAATTTTTGGGGAATAATTATTGGAAGAATTATTTGTTGATGGTTTGTGGTGTTGTAAAAAATTGGATGTGTTGGACAAAAGTGAATTTGGTAGCATGACTTTAAAATAATGATTTTAAAAAGGTGATTTTGTTTTTATGCATGGAAAATGGTTTCAATAAAATATCAGATTTACTTAAATGGTTTGTTGGAAAATAGTTTTCAATAATATGTTGGTTTTATTGAATTGGGTTGTGGTTATGGTTTTCAATTAAAATGTGGTTTTATTAAACTCATTAAATTGTGTAAGAATGGTTATCTCAGCATGTCATATGGATTAAATGGTCGATCCTGTATAGAATGGATGGATATTGGTCATTAAGTACCTCCATAAAAGGGTATAGTTTATGGACATGAAGTTCTACCATAATGGTAACACCAAGCCTGGGTTTGGGTGAGTGTTGTTTTGTGTGGCTCTATGATATGGAATGGGTAATTTCAAATTAAATTAATGAAATGGATAGATTGAAAATTTTGGTTTTTTTTTGGAAAATGGTTTATTTGAGAAAAGTACATTTTGAAAAAAAATTGTTTGGATTGATGATAAATAGTGTAATTTTTTTACAATTGTTTTATAGAAATTTTTATATACAAATGTGCTAACTTTTTCTATCCTAGAGGAGTAAGTAGGAAATTCATTTAGGGAAAACATATTGAGTTTAATTACTCGTACTTTCTATGAAAATTAGGTGATTTTATAGATATTTTCTATTTATACATATGAAAAGGAAAAGTATAACACTTTTCTAGTGGGGCTTAGTGATACTTAGGTTGTTTGTGGAGTTGGAGCATGGATCTTGTTGGATATTTGGAGTTATGTGGTAGTCATTAAGTTTTGTTGTTTATATATTATTCCTCTCTTTACATGGTGTTTTTTTCATCTTATATTGTGTAACTCTTTGTAGTTAGTTTTTATATAATTATAATGTTTGAGTAGTATTTCATTTTTATCACGCATCATTTAGTGGTTTCTTTGGTTATAGAATGTTTGGTTGGTTGTTTTTTCTCAAAGGGAAACTTTTCGCCCACTATTTAATGAATCCCTTAGCATTCATTATTATCAATTGACATCTTGGAGATTTATCTTTAGGTTAAGTAGTTTACTTCTACCCTCTTCAACCAGTGATGATGGGTGCTATATTAAAAGTGGTATGAGTCTTGGTCCTTCCAAAACTCTTCTGGAATAAGTGGTCTTCAGTTCAGTTGGTCATGGAGTTGAAATTAATCCTATTCTATTCATTGTGTTTTGTTAATATAAAGGAGTAATATTTTTGGGACTTGAAATATAGATAATAAAAATGCCACAGCTAACCTTTTTATGTTGAACTTTAGGTTACTTCGGAGTTGGGTAAATAAGTGTTTTGGAGACATTAATAGGATTTGGAATCTCATTATCATGGGTTTTTACAATGAGATGAGAATGAAATACATTATAGAAATGACTTCCCACTATGATTTCATATTTTATTTTGTGTAATGATTTATGATTTTTGGTTCAAAGATTTTGATTTTTAAAAAATGTTAAATTTGTTTTCAAAATGTGATATTTTTAAAAGACATGAAGTGGTCCTTCTAAAAATTGGATGATTTTCAAAATCATGGTGAAATTTTCAAAAATGGTTGAATGTATAAAATGTTGAATTTTGTAAAATAATGTTGTGGTAGTATGATGTGGTAGAATTTGAAATTGTATAAGCCTTCAATTGATAGAGATTGAGACTTATGTAATTATTTTCAGTAGAGAAAATGACACCTCATGGGCGTCATAGAAACCAACCAAAAGAAGCTGTTAAGAAAGTGGTTTCACCTGAGACACAGGTGAAACAACAACTGGTTTAGATTATTTTCCAATAATTTTAGTCTAAGGACACAGTTAACTGAATATATGATCCAAATAAATCATTATATTCAATTCTAGAAGCAGTAACCACCCATCTTTCGGGGTGATTCTGAACTAGAAAAGGCAGAGGTGTGGTTACATAGGATGAATCCTATATTTGAATTAAATGGAACGCTAATTTAACTTAAAGTAAATCCTTATATGTATATTCTGGAGGATCTTGCAAGCTAATGGTGGGATTTCGCTGCTCAGGCTAAATTCAACCAAGGACTTTTATGGGAGTATTTTTAAGAATTTGTTTTAAATAATTCTATCCTCACAAATTAAAAATTCAAATAATGACTTAATTATTCATCTTAAATGAGTAAAATATTTCTTTCTTGAATTACATGAATAAATTCATAAATTTTGTGCACTTTTCATCTGAAGTTGGTGCCAGTTCATCCTTGAAGGAACGTATCTTCGAATCAGGGTTGAGGTTGGAGATTCGCTCGAATATTTTTGTGCTCTGTGTTACAGATTATACAAAGATGGTCAATGGAGATAATGTATAAAAAAGGGACATCTATGGAGATATGGGAAGAGGAATTATGTTTATACCTATAGGAAATAATGTGAACTCTATATTTGGGAAAAATGGAATTGGGAAACCTATTTCCAAGGTAGGAGCATTACTCAAAATCAGATGGTTGGATCAATAATTCTTCTTCCAAGGAAAAGAGAAAGCCAGGATGTTTTTAGTGTGGTTCACTTACCCACATTAAGTGAGAATGTATGGAACCACCTATAACTTACCATAATTGAAATTAGATGGGGTCATCTATAACTATTTTTACGTAGTGCTCTGAGGTCGGGTGATCATGACACTTCCCAGGTGTCATATGCTTCATATACTTCAACGGGATGAATATAGCCGAATACCAATAATAATTACACCATATCTAGTCATGTTGATTCTAGGAATACCATGACTCCTCAATAATGGAAATCTCAATAGGTAAATAAAGAACAAAGTGTGGCGGGCAAATAATTATTTGGAGCTGAGCAGGTTATTGTGGATGATCAGTCTGGACAATCAACTTTGAGAGGTATGATTCTATAAATTTCTAACCTTATGTAAGCTTTGTTTGATATAGGTTCATCCCATTCCTTTATTTCTTCTAATACTTTTTATTTCCTCTACTTAAAAGTTTATATGATACCTTTTGTGATAAAAATTCAAACTCCTCTTGGTCAAAAATAATGTCGAGATTTTATGTCTATGGAATGTTCAATAATTTTTTATGGAGTTAAGATAAAAATGGTTCTATCTATGATTGAGATGTATGTTATTATATAATCCTAGGTATATATTGGTTGACAATGTTGAAGTCTCACATCAATTTTTATACTAGAAAGATCAATTTTTTAACTTATGATAGAGTCGAGCATCTCTTTCGAGGAGACCAGGGTGTAATGTTATGTGAAATAATATTGTCGGCACCAGAAGTTAGAACAGTCTCATATAAATTGTAATATTTAAATTTAGCATCGATGGATTATATTGATGAAAATAGTTTTCCAACAGTGGTAGACCAGTTTTCATATGTATTTCCCAAAACATTCTTAGGGATACCATGTAGGAGATCAATGGAGTTTAATATTGATCTACTTCTAAGGACCAGTCCTATTTTCCTTATGTCTTATCGAATTCTACAAAAATTATTAAGGGAGATAAATGTGTAGCTGGAGGAGCTGAAAAGAAAAGGGTTCATTCGGTCGAGTACGTCTTTGTGGGAAGCACCAATCTTGCTTGTCAAAAAGGTAGATGGGACTCTTCATCTATATATGGATTAGCGTAATCTTAACCAAGATAAAATAAATAATAGTTATGCACTTCCACATAGTGATGATCTATTCGATCAATTGAGTAGGGATCAGTGGTTCTTCAAAATTTTCTTGAAATCAGGATATCACCATTTGCAAACTCGAAATGAGGGTATTCCAAAGACATATTTCAGAAGTAGATATGACCATTATGAATGTGTGGTAATGCCTTATGGTCTTAAGAATTCACTAGTTATCTTTATGGAATTAATTAGTCATTTATTTTAATAATATCCAGATTCTTTTTTGGATGTGTTTTTGGAATACAGATAGGTGTATTCAAGGACAAGAGTTGAGCATGAATAAAATGTGGAAATAGTGTTGGGAATCTTAAGGGATCATCATCTATATTCCAAATTATCAAAGTGTGATTATAGTAAGTATTCATTCTTGGCCATGTAATTTCTGAAAGAGGTGTTTCTATGAATCCAGAAAAGATAGAATTTGTTATCTCTTGGAAACCCCCAAATAATGTCTTCAAGATACAGAGATTCCTTAGTCTAGTTTGTTATTACTAATGCTGTTTTCATAATATTTCATGAATATATTCACCTATGATAGCTATGAAAAATAATAATGTTCCATTAAAATGGAACAAGGAATTCTAGAATTATTTTCCATAGCTTAAATGTTTCCTTACATCAGCACCAATATTGAGTTTTCCAGAATTATGGAAAGGGTATATAGAGTATTATGATGCTTCAGGATCTGGGTTAGGGTGTGTTCCCATTAAAAGTGATATTTTTTTTCTTGTGGATCAAGGTAGTTACCATTTCATGACAATAACTAGCCAACACATGGTTTAGAGGTAGGTTTAATAGTTCATGCTTTGAATATTTGGTGTCATTACCACTTTGGTGAGAAATTTACTATGTTTAAAGATCATAAGGGCTTGAAAAATATTTTCTCACAAAGATAATTGAATCTAAGACAAATAATATGGATGGAGTATCTCTAAATGTTTGAATTTGACTTAATGTATGCATCTAGTAAAGGAAATTCAGTGGAAGATGCTTTAAGGATAAATTCATATGCTGACTTGGAAAAAAGCATCATATGAGTGGTATTTGATGTCAGTCATAGAAGACATACACTTGGAATGTTAAGAATGAGGGTAAGTCAAGGCCTTATTTCCAATTTCATTCATTACTAATTTTGTGGAGATAGATAAAGAAGAACATAAATCTATGGCATAATGTTTCTATATGAGGTCGGAACTCAATAGTGGGGAGACCATTGAGGTATGGAAGCTATATGAGAGTTCATTGTTGTGGTTTATAAATCAGAAGGTCATAGTAATACCTTTCTAGGAAGGTGTATGAGTTTGTTTTGAGATTCTTAACATTTCAAAATCTTAAGGAAATGAATCAGTGACCAGTAGGTATGTTTCAGACTTTCCCAATTCCAATTTTGAAATGGGAGCAGGTAGATATAGATTTTGTAACAAGTCTCCTATGAATTTTTCAGAAACATGATGACATATGGATTATAATGGATCCTCTCACAAAGTCTTTTCATTTCATCCTTATTCATTAATATCATACGATGGAGGACTTGTGAAACAACTATATCCAAGAAGTGGTAAAGAGGCCTGGTGTGTGTGTTTCGATAATATCAGACAGAGATCTAAGGTTTACATCTCATTTCTGAAAAAAAAACTTATAGAAATACCTTCAGAGTCAGTTTTATATGAGTATAGAATATCATATTCAGATGGATAGGCAATATGAACAGACAATAAAAATATTGGAAGATATGTTGTGGGCTTGTGTAATTCATTTTGGGGGCTCATGGGAGGAGAACGTGTCGTTGGTGGAGTTATCATATAACAATATCTATCAGGCCTCGATACATTTTTTCCTTTTGAATCATTTTTTGGGTTTTCCTATCGTTCTCCACTTTTTTGGGTGGAAACTAGTGAGACTTCACTAGTTGGTCCAAGCCTTGTCTAAAAAATGGAGAAGATTCATTTGATTAGTAAACGGATGGAGATAACTCATAGTCATCAAAAATCATATGTGGATCATCTTCAATATTCGTTATCATTCTAGATGAGTAATTAGGTGTTTTTGAAGATCTATCCAAGGATTGGATATCGTATTTTTAGGAATAAATGCAAGTTATCTCCTCAATACATAGTCCCATTTTAGATACTTTAACAGTTTGGTGAGTTGGCATATCAGTTGGATTTTCCACCATGGTTTGGTTTTGTTAATTATCTATTTCATGTATTATAGTTAAAAAAGAATCATCATAAACATGACTATGTGATTTGATGGGATCACGTTGACCTAGAGTTGGATGCTTCATTGGTTCTTATCCAAGTGTGGATTGTAGATAGTCAAGAAACATTCTGGCCTGAAAAAATTCATCAGTCTAGTGAAGATTTTGTGGAAACATGGTTAGTTTTAAGAAGAGTCTTGGGGATGAGAGACTGAAATGAAAGATATATGGCCCTTACTATTCTAGAGTAACAATTGTATTCTACTTTCCGAGGATGGAAAGTCCAATGGTGCGGAGAAGTTAGCACCCCCAGTTTCAATTATGTAACTCTTATTTAAGGTTTTTAATGTATATAAAGTGTTTGGGTGAAGTATGGGTGGGTTCTGAGACCTTTTATAATTTTTTTGGGTATTTTATAAAGGTTCATGATTATTAAAAGGTTAGTAGAAACTATGAAACTTTTTGGTAAAACAGTCCACAATGAGACAGAGGAAAAGGGGTTGGTGCATGGGTAGGCGCATGGTTTTCCCAAACCATGCGGCATCCTGGGAAAAACCATGAAACATGGGATAGTGGGATTTTAAATAGATGGTTCCTAGTTTTCTAAAAGTTAAATCCAACCATGAGGGTCTCCTCCTTGAGACAGAAGCTAGTTCACAGTTAACACATGGTTTTCTTAACCATGCATGGTTTAAAATCAAGATCCAAAAAAGTGGATCTAGGATGGGATTGTACTTTTACCCCCCATTTTTCCCAAAAAAAATCCTAACTTGATATTTATCCCTCTATAATTCTATGTATCTCTTATCTATCAATTTGGAAGCGATCTAGAGGTGTTTCTGGGTGTGTTGAAGCCAGGTTATCATAGTTTGTCGTTGTTTATAGATGTTTTTTCGGATTTCTTTAGATCTTATTCTCTCCCTCTCTCAGATTCTTAGAACTAGTTCATTGGTGGATATATATAATGTTTTTATATAAAATATGATTATTTATGGATTATTTTATGTTAGTATAATATATCTAATGTGGGATTTAGGATATTTAACCGATTTTCTTGGGTGTTTTAGTGGTGTTCTTCATTTTCTCCAAAAATTCCAAGGTAAGTTCCTTCACTCTCAACTCCTCTATTTAAAACTTATAGTATTGATTTAAAATTATTTTTTTTATGATAAATTTATTTTAAAATTGTTGTGAATGATTTTGGGAATCCTTATTTAGTGGCAGGTTATGGTTTTGTCCAAAATTAGGTGTGTTTGAAAAATGTAAATTTGGTAACATGATTTTAAAATGATGATTTTAATATGGTGATTTCTTTTTGATGCATGGAAAATGGTTTTCAATAAAAGATCTATTTTATTAAAAAAAATCAGAAAAAATTATTCTTAATAAAAGGTTGGTTTTATTGAATTAGGTTGTTGTGGGTGTGGTTGTGTGTGGCTCAATGATTTTTAATGGGTAATTTCCAAGTAAATTAATGAAATGGTTAGAATGACATGTTCAGTTACTTCCTTTGGAAATTGGTTTTTTTAGAAAACTATATTGTTATGAAATTGTTTGACTTTGTGATAAATCATGGAAATTTTTTCTAATTGTTTTATATAAATTTTTTTATTAAAATATGCTAACTTGATCTATCCTAGTGGTGTGAGTAAAGAATTCATTAGAGAAAAACATACTGAATTTCATTACTCACCCCTTCTTTGGAAATTTTTTTCATTTATAGATATTGTCTATCGGGACATAGTAAAAGGTAAAGTATCACACTTCTCTAGTTGTGCTAAGTGATAATTGGGTTGTTTCTAGAGTTTGAGCATGGAGCTTGTTGTAGATATGGATTTATGTGGATTTAATTGATTTTATTTGGTTTTGTTGTCTTCCTATATGTACTTTGTTGTTTTATATTCCTCTGTTATGGTAATTAATTTTGTTGATTTTGATATAAATGGAATGTTTGAGTTTTCTTTGATTGTTATCACGCATCATATAGTGGTTTATTTGGTTATGGAATGTTTGGTTGGATGTTTTTTTCTCAAATGGAAATAATCACACACTAGTTAATGATGCCCTTACAATTTATTTCCTACCTTTGGCATCTTGGTGATTTCTCTTAAGGCCAAGTAACATCCTTCCACCTTCTCCAAGAAATGAGGAGTAGGGGATGTTATAGATTATGTGCACATTCACATAGACATTTTTATAATTTTTTATTTTATTTAACACATATTATTTCATATATTTTATATGAATATTTTTTCTTATATATGGGATTTGAGTTTATTTGAGATCTATATGATTCATTCAAAAATTTGGGTATAAATCCTTTATAAACTATTATTTTATTTTATATACTTTTAGAGTATTATATCTTTTTGATTAATTATATTTATGTTATTTTTAATTCACCTATTTTTTAGATTTTATGGTCTAAAATATATTGAGAAAATTTATTAACAATGATAATTTATTAACAATGGGATCTATTTGATAGCCTTTTGAGATTAATGGTAAATGGGTAAAGTCATATGGTACCTCCAACTCTAGATAATTGATCATGATCAATTAGAAATATTACATAGTTCATTATAAGTGGAATTCATCATAATTCTTGATCAGACATGATAATAAACATGGAGGTTCCATTTAATTTTTTACAATATAAAAATAAATCCCTTGGGTTATTATTCTTGTGTATTAAATACAAAATATGCATCATAAATTTGTAAAATATTTCCAAAACATGATAATAAGAGAGATTTAATGAATTGATAAGTAAATTTAATTATTAGTAATGTAAATTTGGTATCTTTATTTGTGTATGGAATATTTAATCAATATAAATAGAGTATATCTATATAGAGCTAGAAAATTTTCAATTTGAAACATATAGAAATAAAAAATAATTTTTAGTACCCTTTTTTGATAGGGGGAGATTAAATTTTGTAATCATCAAAAAAATGGTATTAATCTTATTTGCATGATTTTTCAAATAGTTATAGTTATTTAATTATTTATTTATGAATTCTATAGGTTGATAATATATTTTATAAAATTTAGAGTAAGATCGATAGGGTTAATGAATAAAACAAAACTTACCTTTGGAATTGTCTCTTGGGTCATATGAATGAAAAACATGTCCAAAGACTCTAAATATACGGAATTATTAAATACTTTTACTTTGAATACTTATATATATATGTGTGTGTTTTTTCACTAAGAAGTATAGAAAATATTCCTTTTGTTGAAATGAATAATGTTCAAGATAGCTATTAAAAATAGTATATTTGAAATCTTTGTGAATCAATGAGCATAATTGATGGTAATGGTTACTTAAACTTTTTGATATTTATTAACTACTTTAGTATAAATGTTTCAATGTTTATTAGAAGTCACAAGTCTAAAACATGGGAAATTTTCATAGTATTCAAAAATGAAGTGCAAATCATACTAGTTATAAAATTAAGAGACTTTTATAAATAATTTATAGAATATCAAATGTAATATGTTATCACATTACAAATTTATCCTCTAAGAACACTATAATTGATGTTTTTATTTAAAGTAAGGAATAAAAATTTTAGATATTATTTGATCAATGATTTTCCAATCATACCTTCTTATTTTATTTTGAGGTTACTCTCTAGATAAATATGTTTTCACATTAGATTTTATTCCATATAATATAACATAAAAGATAAAATATATGATATATTGGGTAAAGTTCCAAGAAATAATTTTATGAAAATTTTGGGTTACAAAGAACGTGAAAAATTTATCATTTAATATAATATTTTCTATAAATCTAATATGTGACTTTATTAGAAATCCTAGGGAAAAATAGATATTGTTTATATCATACCTCTAAGAAAGACTCTATTAATTTCTTCGGGAACTTTTAGGAGGAAATCTTAACTATACAACGTTGAATACCAATAAAAAAGGGTTCAACAGATTTATAATGAATCAGTTACATGAGTATTCATAGAAACTAAACAAATTCTTGTCATATTAAACCTAAAATTTCATATAGGGTTATTCATGATATAGAGATTTAGTATTTATTATATAAGATAATGGTGATGTAATCTTTATAATGGAAGAACCAACATCCTACTAGTAGGTAATTAATAGATATGACTCATAAAAAATATTATAGTTTAAGAAATGAAAGATTAATTATATATAAATTAATCATGTTTGGAACATATTTAATAAAGTTTAAGGGAATTGAACCATTAAATTAAATAAATTATTTTCAAGAAATAATTCATGGATTATATATTTTTTAATTAAAAACTTACTTTTGGTGAATGGATGTAATAGAGTTCATGGTATTGGATTTTTTGTTCTATATCATCATTTTTTAAATTGAAATCAATTAAATCGATGTGGAAAAAATCATTACTATGAACTTATTCGATGATGTGTATATGATAAAATAAAAAGGTTTTTGGGAATCCCAATGGTGTTCCTATTGATTTTAGGTTTTTAATAATCCACTTATCAATAAAATAAATTGTCATGGAGTTAGCACATTAATTTTCATAATGAAACCAAAGATTATAATTTTCTAAAGAGAAAAAGGTAAATATTTTATATATATTGTAGAAAATAAGAAAAAATTAAGGACCCACATGTGGTGGTTTAGACGACATCATGTTCTTTATTGGTGTCAACTATGGAATAGTGAGGATAACTATGTTATGATACTATGTATGTAATTTATTCTCGATTTCAATTATCACATGTATAAAAATTATTCTTCAACTCTATTAATAAAACATTAGTTTTATTATCATATGATTATAACTTTAAGAATTTAAATATCTAAAATAATTGTTTTTTAATTAAAAAATTAATTATAAGTGAGAATCCATGAGTAATAAATATTATATTTTAAGAAAAATTTATAAAACATTTAATTAAATAAATATAAATATATGAAATTTAAAGGGTATCGTTAGATAGATATATAATTTCATTATTAGTTTATATTGGGTGTATATCTGAATGTTGTGAAACACTATAAAGCTAAATACCTCTTTCATTTTCTCTGACTTTATTAATAATGAAAGTTTTGGAAAACTATTAGGAAGAGAAGATACTTTCGAACCATATAAATATTTGAACATCTCATGGATATCAATAGAGGAAGTAGTCCATTATATAATCCTCACTGATCACTATAGATCTCAAGTGGAAGTTAGTAGATAGATTCATCATCAATAGAGAAATCAGTACATAATTATTAATTTAGTTACTTAGTACAATATAAATGGAAGATCGCATGATTTAAAATGGTTTTGTTTAATGTTTTACACTATGTTTGGATAATTTTTATCCTATATGAATACCATCATTGGTATAATAGACAATTTCTTCTCATTTTTATTGAACTATTCAAGTGACAAAGAAACTAAAAAAATGATAATACCAAAAATCCAAAGCATATAAAATTTGAAAGTGGTCATGGTTCATGGAATATTTTTAAATACAATATAATTTATATTACAAAATGGGTGTGTACCTATAAAATTTCTAATACCACACCATTAATTATATAAAAATTCTATAAAAAAAATTGGGAAAACATAGTATAATAAGACAGTGAAATTATATCATGGACTACTTATAAAATAGACCAAGTGTATGAGCACTATGATATACCTAAAAAGGACCATGATATAATCTAAACATTATGAAATATAAATGCCCTACCCAAAATGGATTTATAAAGAAAAAAACCTCAAAAATGATTTTGATTATGATATGTCACTAATTTTTAATGGCTTGGATCTTATGGAAGTGGTCATGGATTGTATTGAATATATTTCCATGAGAACACCATCACATAGAAGGGGCCACCACACTATAGTCTTCCTAAAATGTCCCAGCATAAAAACATTACAAAAAACTAAAAATTCCATATAAGAATATATATATATATATATATATATATATAATAATCTATGTAATATTAACTAGATAACCACATTAACACAACAACCATCTAAATATATATTTCTAAAATGGTCATGGGGTGAAAAAATTTAACAAAGATAATTTTTTTCTAAAATTTGAAAAATTATTTCACAACATGGCTCATGTGAGCTGGAAAAAAATGTAAGGGTCACATTAATCCATATTAAAAATTTTATAGTAAATATTATCTAGTTTTAATATGGTTCACATTGTAAATAATTTATAAAGTTTTTATAAATTATAAAATAAGGTAAACTATAATTTTTTTGTGTTGATTTATGAATTTTTCATAAATAGGAATATAAATATTTATACTAAAATAGCTTATTTGAAAAATAATTGATGTTAATATTTTGTAAAGTTTTTATATAAAAATTTTAAATATTTATAGGATTATAAAAGTTATCATAAATGTAATCTTATTTGAACATAAATTATTTCATATTAAATTCCACGTAAATTAAGAATGTAAAAGAGCTCATATTAAAATAAATACGAAATGATCATATTTTTTTATTTTAATAAATGTATATAATATCATTCCTAAATTATTAAGTGTATATAATTGGTTCATTTATAATTTTTTTTTAAATGTTTATCTAATTTCATAAATTTTGAATTGTTCAATTACTAGTTTATTAACTTCATTATTCATAGATATAAATTGTCTCAAAAATAAATTATTATATTCTTAAATTTAAATATGTTTAAATTGCTTCATTAAATTATCATACATACATTTAAGGATTCACATTCTTGGTAGGATAATTATTTATTTTTCTTAAACCATTAATTTGGTTTGTATTAGGTTTTGATTTTGAATTAAGAAGTTAATTATAGTTTAAACATATTCGGTGGTAAAATTATAATGGAATTGAAGTCCCCATTGAGTAAAGAAACATATTTTGAATTTTATTAGGCCATACATCTCATTAGCCTAGGAATTTATGCAATGTCTAGAAAAGTGGGGGTCTCTACATGTCGCTCCACACTTACAGTTATGGGGATTATTTTTTTAATATGATTTTAAACATTTTAATAAAAGGGTTTCATATATATAATAAATGTTATCAATTTTGATAAATATAAATATATTTTAATTTTAATTTTGGTTGATAAAAAATTATAATTTTCACAAAGATTTATACATCATATGGTTTGAACATATTGATTTGGTGGATGTAATTGGGACGCAAAAAATAAATCATTAGAACAATGCATACATATAAACAAAATATATTCAATAATATAGTCATATTTAGATCCAATTAAAATTATAAGTTCTAGATTCCTTCTAAAGAAACACATATCAAGACCTCAATCATCTAACTAGGTATGTTCATACAAAATCAGGGTTCCCATGGATTATCTTGTGTTAGGAAATAATTTAATGGGTGACCATACTAGAATTAGGTTCCCATGTTTGATATATGAATTTGGTTATACAAAGAATAGAAACCACAATGGTTAGGATACCAAAGGTGTAATACACTTGGTTTTAGGTTAATGACCCATTATTCATGTTTTTTAGTCTATACAACATCTGGGTTATGTTTTGGGAGGTTACATGGGGTTTTGGAATGTTTTGGAGAATTTTATTTTGGTACGCAGTTTGTTAACGATTAGCATAAACCATGTAGCATATCTAGGAAATAGTGTAAGGGAAGATAGTGGACACTAGGTAGGAACATGGTTGGTGCACTGTTTTTCCAAACCGTACGAGTGCCTAGAAGAAACCATTTATCTTTTAATAGAGGGAAATACATTATTGGCACATGGTTTTTCTAACGGTTTGAGCTAACCATGTGAGATATGACCTTAATAACGTAACACTTCATGGTTAGCAAATGGTTTTCCAAACTATACATCCTATCCATGGAGAACAAATTTGTCCCCCCTTAATTTGTGGATATAATTCGAATTATCCCCTTTAACTTTCATTTTTTTTTCTAATCATCTCATAAATAAAATTTTTTTCTTCCTAGGTGTGAGAGATGATCCCATTTCGTCTAAGAGTGATTCTTAGGTGAATCAAAGTGTTTTGGAGGCTGAAATGTTTTGGTAAGTGCTCTTTCTCCTTCAATATTTTTAGATCAAAGATTTTTCTTTCTATAAGAACTACAAATATAGTACGTTATGGATAGATCTATGTGTTATGAATGGTTTTATGATGAAATATTATTAGATATAGTGAATGGAATTGGTTTTTATTTGGATCTTGTGGTTTTTTTCATTCTTCATTTTCACCAATGTTTGAGAGGTAGGTGGATTCTCTCTCAAATCCACTTGATTTAGAACATAAAGGCTCTGATTTAATTAAAATATTTCCTTTAAATGGTTATGAAATTCTTTTATGAATCATGATGGAATTATTTTTTTGGTATATTCTTATAAATTGTGGAAATTTGGTTGGTTTTTAGAAAACCACTTATTTAAAATTTTAAAATGATGTTTAAAAATTATTTTTTGGTTTTAATGCATGTAAAGTGGTTTTTGAGATTATTTAAAATCGTGAAATGGTTTTATGTGAAATTTTTTGTATAGAAATTGGTTTTTGATAAATTTATGGGCATGATACTGGCATAACTGATTGGGTGTCAGATAAATGGTGTGGATAATATTTGTGAAGTTCCATGATCAAAGGGGGGGAGTATGGATGTAAAGCTCCACTATAAATAGAAACAACAATATTGTGGGTGGGGGGTGTGGTTGTGTTTATGGACATGGAAAATAATATGACAAATCAAAATATAAATGGTTTAAGGGATTTTTTGATACATTCCTTGGAAAAATGATTTATATATTTGTTATGAACTATTCTCACTACTTTAAACAGTATTATAAAATGTAATAACAAAATTTTTTCAAGTGGATAAAGTTGGGAAGTCATTGGAGATATCCAACTATGTTTGTACCCACCCTCTTATAGGTAACTATTGTGCATTTATAGATTTTATCTATTGGCGTACAAGGAAAGGAAATTTAACTCATTTAGTTAGTGATTCTTCAATATTTCATGGACTTCGCATGATTAGTAGGATCATGGAGTAGGTTGGGTGTTACTGGTTAATTTCGAATTAGAGTTTTGAGTTTTGTGGAATTTTGGTCATCTTGAGTATGACTTTTGGTTTCTACTTGTACTCTAATATGGTTTTTTGGTTTTGTTATGTTTTAGTAGTATTTTCTACGCATGCATCATATAGAGGTTTGTTTGGTTGTTGTTTGTTGTGGTTTGGATGTTTTATCTTTCAAAGGTAAAATCATCACCCAAATGTTCTTAAGGCCCTTGTAATTTATTTCTAGACATTTGTGTCCTGGGGATATCACCTAAGGCATAGTAGATCCCCCATCACTCCTAAATTCAATAAGTAGGGGTGGGATTTTACAAATGGTATCATAGGGCCACCATTCGGTCCACTGATCTTATAGGGAAAAATGTAATCTTCGTTCGATCCATTTATCATTTTGAGACAAATTGTATCACCATTGTCTAGTATTTAACCTAGGAAATGGTATCAATTCGTTTAAATCCTATTGTTGGAAACAATATGATTCTATATCTTGGGATGGTAGTAAGGAGTAGGATAGTCAAAACATGAAATATTGATCATAAAATGGCGTATCTAACCTCATTATATTCAACTTCATGTTACCAAGGGGTCTTGGGACATGAGGTTTTTTATCTACTTGTATGTGAGTTATTATATCATCATTTTGGGTTTAAATGAAGAGAATTTCATGAAATGTATTGATAGTAAACATTCCCAATAAGACATAATTGTTCATTTTGAGTAAAATAGCTTATGGAATGGAAAACAAGTGTGATTTTTTAAAATAAAAAATGTTTTCTTTGAAAAATATGGTTGTAATATTTTCAAAAATTAGTTGAGATTTTGTTGATGGTAAAATTGTGTAAAGATATATTATAATATGGGTTATTGTATAAAATTGGACTTACTAAGCCTTCAGTTTATAATGAGTGAGAATAAATAGAGTTTTGTTCTAGTAATAGTAAATGGAACTAGGTATTCTTCATAGAAACCAATTGAAAAAGGATTCAGAATATGTGGTTCAACCTATTCCATAGGTGAACTAACATTTGGATTAAATCATTTTCTATAAATTTGATACCATGGATAAGGGTAATAATAATGATGAACCACGAAAAGTGGACCATTTGGTTCAATTCCAAAAGAATAATCCACCTGTATTTTGGGGGGGTTCTGATATGGAATATGCATAAGTCTGGTTGAATATGATGAATCAGATATTTGATTTCATTGGGACACCAGGAGAGATGAAAGTGAATTTGTAAACGTATATACTTGAGGATTTTGCATGCCAATTATGTGAATTAGTAGTTCAGGAAAATTTGAACCATGGAATGAAATGGGAGGATTTTGAAAAAAAAATAAAAGAAATTATATCCTCAAAAACTTTCATATTTCAATAAAAATGTAATTCTTCAGTTTGAAGCAATATAATCTCTTGATGATAGAGTATGCATCAAAATTTATTAATTTTTTCTTATTGGACCAAGAATTTTCTACAAGTGTGTCCTTAATGGAATTAATT
The DNA here is from genome assembly GCA_963277665.1 of Viscum album. Taxonomy (NCBI): domain Eukaryota; kingdom Viridiplantae; phylum Streptophyta; class Magnoliopsida; order Santalales; family Viscaceae; genus Viscum; species Viscum album. The sequence goes on from OY728128.1 coordinate 479,073,757, forward strand.
TTTCAGTTGGGATTACAACCAGATAATTTATCAATGATTTTTATGATTCTTATAATAGATTATATTGAGATGGTCAATAGTGTGAAAATACCAGAAATGTAATCTTGAAAAATATGGTTAGAGGGATCATGTTTATTCTTATGGGAACATTTGGTAACTCTAATTTTGGGAATAAAAAAAAGAGGTACACCTACATCTAGAGTGGTGGGACACCTCAGAATCAGAACATTGGATCGGGTAACTCTTCCGCCTCAACCCAAAGTTATGTTGGGATTTTTTTAGTTTGGTTCAATGGATCACATCAATCTTTATTTTATGGACCCACTAAGATCATTTCACAACTACAACAATAGAGGACATCTTCACCTCTATTATTATAGTGCCCTAATATTGGGTGATAGATACAAATCTCATGTTTCTCAATCATCTAATTATTCGATGGGATGAGTGAACTAGAATAACTCTTATCATTGTGATAGAGTGATCCAAGGTGATTCTAAAAACACTATGACTCCTCAACTAGTACAATATCAACATGGTAAAAAATAAAAAGGTTTAGTGATTAATATTTATATAAATCAGAGAAAATGATAGTAAATGATCAATCTGGTCCTTTAATGGTGATAGGTATGATTCTTTTGATTTCTAACCTCATTCCAAATTTTTTTATAAAGGTGTGTCCTATTCTTTATTTCTAATCCTATTTTCTACAATATGGTTATTTCTTTTGAGATTATTACTTCTATTTTAACATTAAAAACACCTCTTTAACAAAGATATTGTTGAGCCTTTATATGTAAATCTTATTCTGTAAATATCAATAGGGCTTGGTAGCTTTGGGATTTCTCTATGCTTGATAAGGATTTCTATGACTTGATTTTTGGTATGGATTGGTTGACATAATTCTAGTCCTAGACTGATTGTTATGCCCAAAATATCAGTTTTACAGTTGTGGATGGTGTTGAGAATATATTTAGAGGATATTATGGTTTAAAGGCTATTAAATAAGGAATTTTGGCACCGGTAGTTGGTACCATTAGTTATTAGATTATATTTCTTGCATTGGAATCTATGGATGACATTAGGGACGGAAATTGTATAAATGTTGTTGATTAGTTTCCTTGTGTTTTACAAGAGGATTTCTCAAGGTTTTCACCCAAAAGTGTTGTGTATTTTATGATTGATCTCATAACATGGGCATGTTCTATAAAAATTTCTTATTATCATATGAAACCAACAGAATTGAGGGAATTGAAATTTTAGTTGTAAGAGTTAGAAAGTAAAAGATTCATTGGACATAGTATGTCTCTGTACATAAAAACGGTTCTGTTTGTGAGGAAGGTTGAGGAAGCTCTTAGACTTTATGTGGATTATCATAAGTTTATACATGTTACGATAATGAATATGTATCCTCTTACATGAATTTATGATCCTTTTGAATAATTTATGGGATCCAAGTGGTTCTTTAAAATTTATTTATGTTTCGAGTATCACTAATTGCGAGTTTGGAAAGAGTTTATTCTTAAGACATATTTTAGAAGTAAATATGGCCATTAATAATATTTTTTATGCCTTTTTCTCTTCCAAATGCACGAGTCATATTTATGGTGTGGATGAATCAAATATTTATAAATATCTAAATTATTTTTTGGTGGTGTTTATTGATTATATATTGGTGTATTATAATATAAAATCCAGTCATGAGAAATACTTGATGATAGTTTTGGGTATCTTTGGGAAGATCATCTGTATGAAAAGTTATCAAAGTGTGATTTCTGGATACAAGAACATTATTTCCTTGGACATATCAATTTTGAAAAGGTTATTTCTATAAAAATAGAAATTAAATACCCAACACAATATTTAGATTAAGCTTATTTGGTTCATGCTTTGAAGACTCAGAATTATTACCTATTTGATGATAAATTCATAATTTTTATGGGTCAAAACAGTTTGTAACACATTTTCTCACAATGATATTTGAATTTTAGATAGAATGTATGGATGGAATATCTCTAAATGTTTGAATTATAATTTATGTATACACTAGGTAAAGAAAACTCTTTGGTGAATACATTGAGATGTAATTCATATTCTCAATTTTTTAAAGAGGCTTTGGACAAGCAGCAACAAATATGAATCATAAATAATATACACCCAAGATTATAAGAACAAGGAAGTAGTGAAGTATTATTTACAATTTTGTTTGTTCCTGATTTGGTTGGGTACGTTAGAGTTGATCAGACATCCATTCTTGGATGTGTTGTTATGAGGACAAAACTCAATGGCGGGGAGACCACTAAGGGGTTGAAGCTGGATGGGAATTAATTTTTTTGGCTTGGAGTTTGTATGGTCGTACCTTTGACTTTTCAAGAACAAATTCTTAGTGTCTAAAAATAATTGAGATAGTTTGTTCACCCTGGGATTTAGAACATTTACAAATCATTCATAATGTAGTTTTGGTGGGATTTTATGAAAATGTTTATAGAATATTATGTCATGAGATGCCTCACTTGTTAGTAGGTCAAGGTAGAGTAACAACGACCACAGGGTGTGTTGCATTATTTACCAATTTCTAGGTGGAAATAGAAGCAGATAGTTATTTATTTTATAATCGTTCCACCAAGAAAAATTAGGAATCGTTATTTCATATGGGAGATAGTGTATCTCTCACAAAGTTTTATCACTTTAACCAGATTTGTGAAACTAATTCATTAGAAGACCTATCAAAAATTTAAATTTTTGAAATTATAAAGACACACGGTGTTCCAATCTCAATTTTATCAGATAGAGAACCCAGGTTTAAAATTTATTTTTTGAAATACCTACATCAATCCCTTGTAACATAGTAAACTATGAGTATGTATTATCATACCCAAATAGATTGACAAGTTAAATGGACAATCCATTCATTGGAATACATTCTTATGGATTGTGTAATGAATTTTGGAGGATCATGTGAGGAGAATTTACCATTAGTAGAGTTATCTTATGAAAATAGTTAATAATACTAGATATATATATGGATCCTTTTAAAGCATTGTATGGGAAACCTTTTTTTTTGAATTTGTTAGGTGGAAAATTTTCGAACATCATTAATTGGACCCGACCTTATACAAGATATATAGATTATATTTAGTTTATTATAAAGATGATGGAGATGGATTTCATTCATCAAAATTCATAAGTGGATCAACATCAATGACCATTTTCTTTAGTATAGTGATCATGTGTCCTTAATAATATCTACAAGTCTTGGTCATCATAATTTTTGTAAACAAGCAATGTTTTCAGCTCGGTACATAATCCCTTTTGAGATACTTGAATAATTTGGTGATGCGGGATGTCGGTTAGTTTTTCACTAAAAAAATGGCCTTTAATAGCGCTACAATAGGTCATTATTAGTGATAAAAAGTGTTCATAATTTGAGTGTGATTAAAGTTCCAAATATTTTATTAGTCCCTTTTTAATGCTAATAAAGACCCCTTTTATCATCTCTTTTTAGTGATGTTAAAGGGGTCCTTTAATCAGGCTTAAAAGCACTGATAAAGGTTCCATTGATAAAGGGTATATATAAAAAATTCCATGCCCCAACCACCCACTTCATCAGTCCTTCCTACCCCCCCCCCCCCCCTTTATCAGAGCTTCCCTCAGCCTCTCACACGCAGCCCTTCCTACAGTGAGTTTTGAACCTTAGACCACCAGTATATTCATAAAAGTCTTTTCCACTCTACTATACTATTTTGATTCAAATTTTAAGATATATCTATATATTTATATATATTTCATTACATTTTTTATACATATATTTATATATATGTTTACATATTAATAAATATATTTTATATGTAAATATGTTTAATTATTTATTTATAAAATTAAATATTTTGTGTGAATATATCAAAAATATGTATATATTATTATATATTACATTATAAATAATAGTAAATTGTGAAAATGATAAAATTTCAAAACCATGATATCAATATGAATGTAATACCTAGGAATAAATTCATTCCCCATGAAAAAAAGGCAAAAAACCCCCATAAAGGAGCTTTAAAATCTATTAAACGTTAAAAACCCAGGGTACCCCAACTAAAAACTCATTTTTAGAGGACTTATCAACCATTTTTTGCCTTGAAAATGAGCCATAGGTTTACTACTTTCACTAAGGGTGTAGATCTCATCGTAGGTTTTAATTTCATATGTGGTAGAGCCCAAACAGACACCCAGATCAAAAGTTATGGTTGTTTGAATTTCGAGTAACATTTTCAACTTATTTTAGATATTTTTTTATTTTTTTATTTTTTTTATTTTTTTTATCTTCAAATTGATATTAAATGACTATTACTTGGTAATAATAAGAAATTTATTAATTAAAATATTTTATAAATTATTTTATATGTTATTTCCACTAAATATCTTATATATTAAGTGTAAATGTCTGTTTACCATATCTACAAAATATTATAAAAAATATATATTATATTTATATCAATATAAATATTTTTATATATTAATATATTTTTTTAATTAAATATTTTTTTTGAATTATAGTTTTATCAATGCTAGTAAAAAATCACAGATAAATTTCCCCCTTTAACATTACTTTTTTAGCGCTATTAAAGACACCCTTTAACAAGAGTTTTTTAGTGCAGATAAAGGGGGTCTTTAACAGTGTTTTCATATAGCACTGTTAAAGCCCTAACATGGGATAAATTCAGTTTTTTAGTATTTTTTCCACCAATTTTATTTTCAGTGCACAATCTATTTCATGAATTTTAATTTAAGAAGCATTTACTTGATCATGAACATGTGATTCAAAGGGATCACATTGACCTAAATTCATATGCTCGATTTATTCATTTTTCTATATAGATTTTGAATTGGTAAGAGAAAATATTTCATGGGAAAAGAATCAGTCTAATGTGTGTGTAAAGTCAACATGGTCATATTTTGGAAAAAATGTAGGTGTAAGAGAAGGAAATATTGGAGCAATGGCCTGGACTCTTCCAAGGAAATGTGGGATTTCTAATTTTTGAGTAAGTAAAGGCCAATGGTGGTGTGAATTTATCTCCCCTATTTTTGGTTAAATGGTGCTTGATTTATGTTTTTTGAGTCTATACAATGTTTCGGTTATGTTTCAGGAGTTTCTGAGGTGTTTGGGAATATTTTGGAGGCTTTTCTGGAGGTGTATAGTTTGTGAATAATTAGTAGAAACTGTGTAGTAACTCTAGGAAATCAAGAAAGGGAAGAAAATGGAAATTGTATAGTCACATGTTCATTAAAATTTTTTCCAAACCATGTCAATGACTATGAGAAATCATGCATCTTGAAACAAATGTAAATTCATGGTTGGTACAAGGTTGTCTAACCGTGAGAGACAACCATCTGAGGTATGACCATAACAGAGTAGCACTACATGATTGGCAAAAATCTCGCCAAACCATGTGGCCTAACCTTGTGGAATACACCAGGTTATCCTTAAATTTTGGATATAATATAAAATATACCCTTTTACACTTTTTTCCCTAATCCTCCCATAACAAGAATTCCTTTTCCTCCCAAGGTAATAGAGACGATCCCTTTTGATCCAGGAAAGATCTAAAAGTGAACCAAAGTGCATTTGAGGCCCATATTCATCAATAACTGTAAATTATTATTCTTTATTCGTAGATCCATGGGTATTCTCTCTCTCAAAACCATAGATAAAGTTTTTTAAGGCTAGATATATGTGTTATTAATGGTTTTATGATGAAATTGTATTTTATTCCGTGAAGGGAACATGGGTTGTGCTCAGATATTGATTTTTTTTGTTAATTTATTTGTTTTCAACAAAGTTTTATAGGTAGTTGGATTCTCTCTTCACTTTAGTTTATTTAGAACCTAAGGGATTATTTTTAATTTAATGATTCTCTTTAAATGGTTGTGAAATTCTTGTGTGAATCTTGATGGAAATATTGTATTTGTATTTTCTTATAAATTGTGAAAAGTAGATTGGTTTTTGGAAAACCCCTTTTTTATAATTTTAAAATAATGTTTAAAAGTTATATTTTTGTTTTCACGCATGTAATGTGGTTCTTGAAACTTTTTAAAAGAGTGAAATGGATTATGGTAAATGGTTTGCATGGAAATCTGTTTTGGTTATATGTCTTGGCATTGATTTTGGAAAAAATGGATGGGTGTCAGTTGAATGGGGTGGATAATGGTCTTGAAGTACCACCATAAAAGGGGATGGAGTATGGATGTGAAGCCCCCTGATCAATTATAACACTAATCTTGTGTGTGTGTGTGTAGTTGTGTGTGTGGTCATGGAAAATAATTTCCCAAATCAAATGAGAAATATTTTAAGGTCTTTGTTGATGGATTCCTTGTAAAACTGGTTTATTGATTTGTTATGAACTTCTTTTATTGCTTGAAACTATTTTATAAAATGGGCTAACAATTTTTGTTCTAGTGGTGTAAGATGGTAAGTAATTATAGAAATACAACTGGTTCAGAGTCACCCCATTCTAGGTTATTGTTGTTTGTTCTCAGATATCATCTATCGGAACTTAGATAAAGGCAAGGTATCTCAATTATTTAGAGATTCTTATTGAAACCATGGGATTTTCATGAGGATTTAGAGCTCATAGAATGTTTGGTGTTGCTAGTTTATGTCACCTTAGAGGTGTCATTTTTTGGTCTTTTGGTCCTCTTTAGTATGTCTTTTGGTTTTTGACAGTACTCTAATATGGTTTGTTGGTTTTGTTATGTTTGAGTCATATTTTGTACTCATGAATCATATGGAGGTTTGTTTGATTTTTTTTTTTGAGGTTTGTATTTTTTATCATTAAATAGGGAAATAATCCCTCAAATTTTCTTGAGGCCCTTGGCATTTAACGTCATCCTTTGGTATCTTCAGGATGTCACCTAAGGCTTAGTATTTTCTTTGTCACTCCTCAAGACAATGAGAAGTGTCAAGATGTTACATATGGAAAAGTATTCGGTTTATCTATATAATGTATTGTCTAAGGATTTTTCCACTCAACTATCCTAGATTCATATATAATATGATTGTAATGATGGCCTACCAAAATACTCAGATGATGAGATAAATTCCACAGTGGGCTCATTTTTTAAATATATATCTTGTCTCACTAAGGAATATGATGTAATTATAAAAGGATTATAATTTTAATAGGATGATATTTAATAAAATAAATTATTAAATGAATATAAAACATGATACTCATTGGATAAAAATATTTATTTTAAATTAAATGGAATCATCATCATAAAATATTACATTGAAATCAAGCCTAGAAAATGAAAATATGAATTGAAGAAACTTCTTAATTATGTATAATAACTTAAAAATAGTTCTCCAACAAGTAGGAATGTCATATGAGTTAGAGAAAAAACATCCTAAGAAACTTCCATCTAATGAATCTGGTCAATAATAGAAATATTATTATAGTAAACATGGTAAAAAATTCTTGAAATATCTATTTTTATTCTTGTTTTTATATGTTCTAAGCTCAAAATCTATATTGTAATATGAATGATTTTAGAATGAAATAAAATATTAAAAATTATTCAGAAACAAGATAGGCATAAGATATATAATGTTTCAAAACAAATGTTTCAATATTGGAAGGTTTATAGAACTTATTTATTAACTCACATAGTCAATATGATTGGGTAAATGAATGAATTAGTTATATTATGATCAATGCTCACACTTGATCTATCAATGGACTTCATTCTGTAGTCCTTGCTCAAAAGGGTTTGAGAGTTTATTCTGAATTAAAACATGAATGAGTTTCATTAAAATTTATCTGATCTATTCAATATGTTAAGGTTTACTGAGAAAGTAATGGGAGGTCAATGCTCAAGTGTAATGATTATGGTATTGTAAATAAAGGTTAATTGTTTATCTAGGAGGATAATAACTGAAGTTGTGGGGAGTACACACCATATTTTAAACCATTAAAAGTATATTTTAAGGAAGGGAATTGTTTTCACTATAAGATATTTTGACATTAGATGAAGAATTTTCATTAATTCTTAAAGAGGTATAAGAAATTACCTGAAGATTAAATGTTAGGTATCTATGGTACTAACTCAATTCATATATTTTGAAGGGTATGTGACAAAAAATATGCGTTAAAAAATTGTTATTAATATTTTTGTAACCTGAGGTCATACAACATGATCTAAGAGGGTGGGTGAATTAAGTTGATTAAAAATAAATCTCATCTCAAATTTAAATAGATATTTTCATCACAATTACAAAGAAACTTGGTGTCTATCACACTACTAATATAACCACACAGAAAAATGAATAAATAGAGATATATAGACACTGATATTTTACTTGGTTTTCCCAATGTGGGATATATCAAATGATTTCACATTTGTGAAGTTTCGATATGCCACATAATCACAAATTTACTAGTTAGAGGTTACATACTTAAAAACAACCACACTATTCATCTAAGGTCTATATCCTCTTATTATCTTCCTCCTAAAACATTTCATGCGGGTTAAAAAAATATAATATCAATAGATAGGTCAAATTTAAAAATATAATAGTAGAATATATAACACCAAAAATAAATGGGGGTTATCCAAGATGCTTTAATAATTAATTCCCGATATTTATAGGAATGGAAAAAAAACTATTCACTTACAACCCTAATTTTGAATATAATCCAATCCTATCAAAACTCACCCTTCAATAATATAAAATCAATAAATTCCACAAACATGTCTTTGTTATTTTCTTTTTCCTAGGGTATTATTTAAAATCAATATATTTCCTTACACATAAAATATTCATGACATCAGACCAATCCTTTTAAACTCAAATTCAAAGTTAAATTTATCACGATCCATAAAATTTATCTTCCTAAAATCCATCTATTGAATTATTTCCAGGTAAATATCTATTACAAAAATTCATATAGGTAGTTAATTTCCATCTCAAAACCTACCAAAACTTCTTGGGGTGTCAATTAAAAAATTATATTCAAATTCTGTAAATTTCAAAAAACATGGTGTGGTGGAATTAATTATAGAAGAACAATTTGGTTTCTTCAAGAAATTTTCCAGAATAATAGATTCAGTGTTGTGTGAGATTGTGTTTCTAGGCACAATATTGATTTTTTTCTCAATTTACAAGAGAATAACTTTTAATTTCCTATTTTTAAGTCAGGATATTAATAACGAAGATAGATACAAAATAGGGGACGAATTGTGTTTTTAAAAACATTCAAATCTTCAAAAAAACGTATCTTTGTTAAGTTGTATTCCTTTAATTTTCTCCCAATAGTGAGTGAGTAGTAGAAATAAATAAAGAAAATGAACATGGTGATGCATAGTGGTTCAAGGAACAAAGATACCTTAGTCCACTCCATCAATGCTCAAATCCACAAAATTGGTGATTTTCACTAGGTACACTTATCCAAATACCTTTAATCAAAAACCGAGTCCATTTAGTTTAAACCTTTACAAATTGACTTTACAAAGTCTTAAGGTTCCTTTATAAATAATTGTAACTCCACAGCTTACTATGAGAAGCTGAAAATTAACCATGACTGAGTCCGAGTAGAAAAAACTCCACCAAATCGATAAATATTTATTTTTTTCAAAATACATATTAAAATTCATAGTTGCAGTAATAAATGATAGATGTATTCAAATATTTAATAAAGGAAAACATAAAAATTGATTTCAATGATGCATAAGCTTTTTATAAATAGCAATAGAGAAAACATTAGGCAGATGTTTAAACATATATGTCTCAAAATTGTATCTCTAATAAATGATTCATTGTTCTTATAGAAGAATACGTAATGATAAAGTGTATTAGAAGTGACAGTAGCAACAACAGAAACTGTAATAGCCAGACGATAGATCAGAACATGCATGTCTCCAAAGTGTAGCTCTGAAACCAATAACACGCAGTTTTGTATGTATATCACCTTTTTTTAATATTCATCTCTCATTCTAATGATTAGTATCTTTATATTTATACCTTTTTTCAAACAGCTCCAGGTTAAATCAACTCTATAAATTTCATATAATAAATCTGGAATATTTTAATTCAAGAACATTCAAGAGAGATTGTAACTTCCCGTAAGAAAAGAAAAAAATTACCCCATTGAATATGAGCCTTTAAATCAATCATAATGAGACTTTGATATAGTTATAAACAATCCTTGAATATATATTAATGTACATAAAGACCATTTCATAAATCTCTGATAATATCGCACATTTAAAACACCATTATTGAATACTCAAATGTAGGGTTCCTTTAAGAAAGGACAAAAAACCAAACATAGGGTTGATTTCAAAATATGGTTGATGTACCATAAGTTGTTTTCCTATAACTTAGGGTTGATTCTAAATGTAGGTTTCATAAACATGTATTGTATGAAGAGTGTTTCCAGAATACACTAAAACACATTCTGAGTACTTCAACGAATATTAATCATGGATAAATGACTAGAATATGATTCTAGAATAAATATTTACATGAATAATAATTTCCTAAAATTCGATTAAAATCAAATTTATTAGTAATACAAATATGGTTGTTTATGAGCATCAAAACTAAAAATAAATTAACAAAATTCTTGAATCAACACATTCTCAACAATCTCCCCATTTATGATAGTCAAAAAACCCATATCAAAAACCATATTGAAATAGAATTTAAAAACAATAATTTTATCATACTTTATTTGATATAACATTTCTTTTATTTATAAAGGAACATTTCTCCTCCATTATCCCGTTATAAAAAAACACCAATTATAAGAATCACAAAATTTTTATCTATACCAAGACTATTAAGGATGGAAACATAATTATATAAAATACAACTATAAACTTAATTCAATAAAACTCTTCAAAATATCATTAGAAACTTTAAACTTCTATAGAAAACTTCACCTATAAAGTATTTGAAACTATAGACTAAAAAATTTGATATAAACTTCTCCCACTTTTTGTGACATAAAAATGATAACAGTATAGATTATTAAAAATAAACTCCCAAAATATTTATGATAAAATCGTAGAAAATAAATTAAGGAACATAATAAAATAAACTAATTATTAGATTGAAACACCCCCTAAATCATAGTATATAAAACATTTGACTAATTTTCCATAAGTAAAACTTTGGTATGAGTAAAATAAAAATATTAGGAAAAATAAACTTTTTATGAGATAATTAAATATTAGATATGAGATCATGTCAGATTACTAAGAAAAAGAAATTTAAAAACTAAGTAATAGTGCATAATTAATAATTTTTTAAAAAAATAGTACTTATAAATTTAAAATTAAAATAAAGGAAATAGACTAATCATCTAAACTTTACAAACTTATAACTTTATCACTTAGAGATGTTAAAACTCTTGAAAATTATTCAAATCTACTATGAAAATTTTTTCTCCTTTGATGCGAAGGATAAGAACATTGATCAACCAGAAAAATCTATATCTTTTCAAGATCTAGCTTGGTGGTAGTTTTATTTCTAAGAAAATACATTTGACTTATAGCTTACACATTGAAAAAGTATTCTTTCAAGATAAAACAATTTTTCATATTCTGGTACTCCTTTGGTACTGAATAAAAACCCATTATTGATATATATGCTTTCTGAAGATCTTCATATGACCTTTTAGACACATACAAGTTAGCCTGTATCTTTACTTTTTCTTTATTTAAAGTGTCTACTTTGAATAAAATCATTTCATAACATATTTTAGAAGAAGATACTTCCATTATTTATGAATTTGAACTTCTTTATTTCAATCAAAATGTTATCAAGAGAAAATTCAACATATGAAATTGTAAAACCAAAACGATTAACTTCTATACTTTTATAAGAATGATTTTCTTCTGAACTTAAAAAGCTTGATCAATTCATATTGTTTTATCTAGTTTTCGAGGAACATTTGATCAAGATTATTTGAATAGAATGACTTCTTAACGTAAAAGTTTTAAAAACAAGATGAAATGTTTGGATATGAAACCATTAAGATGATGTTTCATTTTATTTAGCAGAAAAATATAGAATAATCATTATATATTATGTAAGAAAATTATTATGGTTTTCTTAAAAAAAATTAAGAACATAGAATATAAAATATTTTAAAAATGAAAATGTAAACATTTCATAACAGATACAGTATTTTCAAAATAACTAATTATAAATTTTAAAAAGTCAGTTATATAATCAGTATAGAATAAAATATTATATAAATAGTAAATAAGAACCATTATTAAACTTTGAGAAATAAATTTATTTTCCTGTATTAAAAAATTAATGTACCAGAAGTATATAAATATTAAAAACAAAATACTTATACGATTAGTGGCTTTTGTACTGAGGATTTTTTGATAATGAACTACTTTAGAGTTGTTCACTCCTTTTGTAGATACTTTAACATATATCCATCAGTCGACCACTTAAATATTTTTCAATATAGCTTAGTAGTATAATCCTTCAAAATATCAATTACTACTACCTTTCAATGCCTATAATATTTTGGGTACAGTAGAGTTAGAAATTAATTTTTTTTGTAACTAGACTTGTTTATTTTGAGTAAGAATATTATTGTTCAAGTAAAACAATTATTTTGATAAATAAACACTTTTAACACTAAAAATTTGACGTTTTATAAAAAAGTAATAGTTTTTATAATGACCATTAATTCCACAATAAAAACATTTAACTATAGAAATGTTTTTTCTATTTAAAATACGAACATCATAATTATTATATAGTTTTAGTCTTTCGCTATTTCTTCCAATTAAAATTTTTTCTTTTGGTATTTTATTCTTTCCAATTATTTGATTTAAATATTTTTCTTTTTTTATCAACATACTAGAGGATTGTTTTAGAATATAAACTTCAACCAACATTTATTTAATTTTAATATCAGTCGAATCATAATATTTTTTAGAAGAAATATTTTTTAAATCTAAAATAAGTTTTGACAAATTTTATTTATCTAAAATAATAGTATTATAATATTTATTAATTCTTATATGATCTTTCATTAATGATTCATACTTTTCTTGTATAATAATAAAAATATTTGTTTAATTCATCATAAGACAGTTTTTCACAACTACAGTTTTGATAGTAAGAAGACCATTCTTCATGATCTGTATGTTCCATAAGACATACCATTTTATTTTTATGATCCGTCTTAAAATCTGTAGAAGATTCATCATGTGAACCCAAAGTATTACTCTAGGTAGTCTTTGCAAATTTTTACCCTTTTCTTATTTAGTTATCTTTCCTTTGTTCTTTTAGTAAAAGATATTTTTCCTGTGTATGAACTTTTTCCATGCATTCAAAGCATCAATTTTTATCAGTCCGTTTCTTCTTCTTTCTGTATATATTTTCAAATTTCTTATCCATATATTTTAAATATTTATGAAAATTCATATTATTTGAATATTTTAATTCATCTATAGTAGTTTTGAAAGTAGCCACTTAATATTTCATATGATTTTTAGCATCAGTTTGCATCTCAACTTCATATATAATTAGAGTTCCAATCAAGTACTTCATTACAAAAAATTTCAAAGTTTTAGATTGGCTTATAGCTAAGGATATTCCATTCCACTTTGAAGGTAGTACTCTAGGTACCTTTAACGCTTGTTTTGATTTTGAAATTAAATTTCCCAAAGAAGCAACATTATTGAAAAGCTTTGTGATCCTTTCATTCATTTGAGTGATAGTTTCATCCTCACACATACTGAATGTATCAAACTTTAATTTCACAGTAACGTACCATATTTGTATGATATTTTCCTTTCTTTCATAGGAAACTGTAATAATCTTCCACATATCATATGTAGTAGAACATTGAGATACATGATTAAATCTATTGGTTCCAAAACCACACACAATATCATTCAAACCCCTATTCTAGACATTCCTTAGGGATTTTATATGGTTTAACTTAAAATAAACCCTTATTACATGATTGTTTAAAATAAATAATCATATGGAATTTAATGGATCCATAATTATCACTATTAAAAGATAGAGCATAGATCATCAATATAACTTCTCTAGAATTATCCATTTCATGATGTCTTTATCTGAATCTTTAACTTGTTCTTGTTAGTGCCGATAAATATAATAAAGAACCTTTATATACCACTTGTTGAAGAGAATTAGATCAAACAGTATATTCCAGAATAAGTATATCGTATTATAAAACTTTTTAGTATCAAAAAAATCCAAAAATATTCATGAATTCCTTAAAAAAATAAATAGAGAACTTCATTTGAAGTCAATATTAGATGGAAATTTTCAAGAAGAAAATATAGTAGTAGATCCTTGCCTTTCATAACAATTTTTAGTGCAGAATACTAATAATGAAGATAAATATATAAGAGGGGTTGAATTTTGGTTTTCAAAATATTCAAATATTCTAAACACCTCCCTTTATTAAGCTATGTTTTCTTCATTTCTCTAAAAGATGAGAAAGCAACGGAAATAAATAAAGAAAATGAACACAATGATGTATAGTGTTCCAAGGCACAAAAATCCCTTAATCCACTCCACCAATGTTCTACTCAATGAGATTGGTGATTTTAACTAGTTACTCTTATCCTAAGACCATTAATGTACAATTGATTGCAAAAAGGTGACACCTTTATAAAAAGACATTATAAAGTCTTCTCCTACTTTTACATAGAAAAATAACTCCACATCTTAGTGTAGGAAGTAGACACTGAACCATGACTACGTTCGAGCATCTCAAAATCCACCAAATAAATAAAGATTTCTTTTTTTAGAATACAGATTAAACTTCATATTAAATGTAACAACTGAAAGATGTATTAAGATTTTTAATAAAGCATAGGAGAAAAATAGATATTCAGTGTCACATAAGTTTTCTATAAATAGTAAGAGAGAAAACACCAGATATATGTTTAAACTTGTATGTCTCAAAATTTTATCTCTGATAAATTCTTATTTCTTCTTGTAGAAGAATATTAAATGATAAAGAGCAGTAGTAGCGACAGCAGTGACAATAACAATGAGATGATAGATCAGAACATGTATGTCTCTAATGTGTAGCTCTGAAAGCAATGACAGCCAATTTTTTATGTATAAAACGTTTTCTTTATATAAATATCTTATTCTGATGATGAGTGTCTAGATATTTATACCATTGGTTGAATAGCTCCAGTTTAAATAGACTTTAGAAATATCAAACAATAAATAGTGAATATTTAAATTCAAGAACATTCAAAAGAGGTTGTAACTTCCCATAATAATAGGAACAAATTAAACCATTGAATACAATACATTAAAAGAATCATAATTAGCCTTTTATTCAATCATAAATATTCTTTGAATTGATCTTTAAATCTATCAAAATAGTGGCATAAATTTTGGATAATATCACGGATTTAAAACTCCACTATTGAATAGTCAAACATAGGGTTCCTTCGAGTAATGAAAAAATGCCCATCATAGGGTTGACAACATAGGGTTGATAAAAAAATTAGGGTTGTTGTACCACACATTTATTTCCTCAAATGTTGGTTTTCTTACAAACATAGGGTTCTTGAACTATACTGTCTTGACAACATAGGGTATATAATCCATGTGTGTTGTTCCAAACATAAAGTTCATTCCATATATTACACTTGAACACGAACGATATGAATAATGTTTCCAGAATATGCTAAAACACATTTATAACACTTCAATGAATATTCATTGCAGATCAATGAAATAAATATGGTTCCAAAATAAAATTTTCCATGAATAATAATTTCCTGAAATTCACTTAAAATAAAATTTATTAGTAGCACAAATATGGGTGTTTTTGAGCATCAAAACCAAAAACTAATTAAAGAAATTTTTTAATTAACACAATATCAACACCTATTTATTTTAAAACAAACTAATCATTATGGAAGAGTATATTTAATCATAGTTTAATCTATGTATTGATTTGTGATCTAATTATAGATTATAAATTTGATACAACATAATAGGTACCATCACAGTTGAATAATCACTAACAATTTTTTATTAATCTCACACAGGTCAATAATTTTAATATGGAATGAGTTGGCTACAACACTAGTAATACATTAATCCATGATTTTTTTTTGAGAAAAGTGGTGACATGAACTAGTTTCCCAATTCATACCCCCTAGAGAAATTTATTAAAATCAAAAAAAGTTGCGTTACAAAATCGAGGTGTAAATAACTTACACCAGCAGGGAGTAATCAGGGGTACATGATAAAGAAACTCAAATATACCAAAGCAAAATGTTACAGCTAGCCAGTAATAGATCTCCGGAAAAAGGTAGAGCCTTCAATCAAGATCATCCATTCTAGCCTTGACTCCAATCCAAGACTTCAGCAGCCTCATTAAACTGATCATCAACCAGAGCACAATGCATATCATTTCCAAATAGCATCCAGATTAACACATCATGCTGGAAAGACAGCATCCATTTCGAAACAGCATGCTAGATATTCAAGAAGAAATCCATCCAAACATCATCCAGATTCACTCATAATGCTTCAAGGAGGTTCAAGTAGATGACTGGATAAACAACCAGAATATGTGCAAGCTAATCTTCAATAGCCAGCTACCACAAAATGTCAAACATTAAGATATTTAAAACATCTCATCGACCAAGTTGTCCCGCAACCACAGGTGCAAAGGAAGTCCAGCATCATTAAAACAGTATGGCATGGGACAGCAACAGAAACAACAGAGAAGCACTGTGGATCCAGATCTGGATTCTGTATCCTTCTCCAGAACCTAGTGTAGAGAAGTCAAACAGAAACAGGAGAGGCCGACAGACTTCAAACAAGTTTTCATCCAAACAGTAAAATTATATACTGCCACTCTAAGAAAAGAGTTCCAGAAATAAACTATCCATTTTTCAAGAGCAGATATCACATCCAAAGCAAAAAATAGCAAAATCGGAACTCAGACCTGAATAAAAGGAGGCCAGAGGCAATAAGGATGGAAATATCAAACAACTATTCAGCAGACCCACTCAACAAGATCATCAATGCCAAAATCAAGAATCCCAGGGAGGACCAAATCAATACAATAATCTGCAGGTTTGAAACCACACCAAGAAAACTTTTATTCTCAAAAACACTTCAGCATCATCAATATTAATAGTAAGGAAGATAAGGGAGAGAAGGAGAATTTCAGAAACATGTACCATCACAACAAGCCATTCTGAACAGAGACAGACTATGAAAAACAGATAACCAGTCTAAAAAAGGTTGAACTGACATTCATAAATCACATAAAGAAACAAGATCAGAACCAAAAAAAACCCCAGAAACAAAACCATATTCTTCCAGAAATCAGCAGAGAGACCAGAAGTCAAGGAGAATAACCCAAAGAACCAGAGTCAGTGGTTATTGCCAAGGTATTCTCGTAAAATCAAAATTTGGGTCTTTACTAAATTCATCAGCGATTCTGATAAAAATCCTTTTTCTAATGTCAAGGTAGTCTTGAGCAGACATCTCACCATTTTTATACCTTTGAAAAGTAGTGTTTTCTTGTTCCTCAAACCAAGTGTCAAGTTCCATTGGGAAATTCGGATCCTTATCATACTGGTATGCATCTCTGTACATAGGGTCATTTTCTTTATCATCACTTGCATTGGTGTCTGAATCAGAGGAATCAGAAGCTTGTGAGTTTTCGGGTAGAGGTTCAGTAGGTACTAGTTGTGGAGGGACAACAAAACCAGAAGTTTTGGTTGCTAGAGATCTTGTGATGATAGTTCTATCATAATTATTATTTCCTCTATGATTCCTAGATTCCCTTGGGATTGGGGTGATGAAACCATCAGGGACCACAATAACTTTTTTACCTTTACAATGTTTCCGATGAGTAGCCACCCCCACATCACCCTGGAAAATCTCATCTTCATCTTTTTGTATGACCTCATTATTCACATAATCACCTTTTCTAATCTCATGACCCTTTGATGATGAAACTGCTTTCAAAATGGGGTGGATAGAGTTATTCCTTTTAGCTTCAGAAAGTTCCTGCTACATGGTGTCATCTAGAACTTCTGCAACTAAATCTGGGGGTTTCTATCTAGGTTCATGGGATTTCAATCTCCCATGAATTCAAGAAACAATTTCAAAATTATTTACGGGTAAAAGAGTCACTAAAAAATTCCCTAAGCCTATGTGAGTTGATTCACAATTAAAAAATAAAATAATATGTCAATTTATATAATTTTTTATATATTATCATATCAAATAATTGTTTTACTTCTAATTCCCTTGGTATTGTCTCTACCAATATATTCTCACAGTCAAAAAATATAAAAAAACGTAAAAAATCAATATAAATCATTATATACAATGTGGAGAGGTATTTTCAAACATTATTAGTTTAAGGAAATTGGTAAAACTCTATGATTCAATAGATGCTTCTCAAACATAATTACATCCATTGGTTTGGTGAAAATATATGCCACATGATTATAGGTTCCAACAATGTCTAATTTCATAATGTTTTTCTCCACCTTCTCCTTTATAAAGTGCAAATGGATCTCAATGTGTTTTATGTCAGAATCTTCTATCAGTCACTTTTTTAACTCGATGGAACTCTTTTTGTCGCACTGATATGATATTGATTGTTTTGAAAATTCACTAATATCTTCCCATTTCTTTTCATCCACATAAACAACATATAATCCTTGGTAACTAAAATATATCATCTCTCTCTTATGCTCAGGGATACACAATCCTGCTTCTTACATAGCCATCCAATAAAATTTATTCTAATGAAGAAAGATCTTCCACTTATGGATATTTGATCAAAACATATCTAACCTATCCACATCTAAACAATCCATCAAATCTTGATATTTTAGAAAAATAAAATGAAAAACATAGTTCAATGTTCCCTGAAAATACTTTATTATCCCCCTCACATCTCAATGATGTTATTATTTTAGAAAACTATGAAATCATACTACCAAACATGTAGCTTAAAAAATATCAGTACTTACTGTTATGAGATATAGTATACTTCTAATAATTATTCCATGAAATATTTAGTCAGCCCTTTTTTTACTTATTCTTTACAAGTTTCTTTCCTATCACTATTAGAGATGAAACAAGTTTCCAATCATTTATTTTGATATTTTTTAGAAATACAATTACATATTTTACCAGTGATAGGAATGGGTTTTCTTTATTTTTATGTAATTTTATCATATGAAATTAATTCATCCCTCCAATAATTGAAATCTCAAATTTTCATAACATCAATTGTGCTAACTTTTCCATGAAATTATTCTTATTAAAACTACAAATAATATCATCCAAAAATACCATCACCCAGAACTACTCCTCGCCTGGGACTTTCAAAGTGATATTATGATCAAATCTCCCACTCTTGAACTCAAAATTTCTTATATAAGTTCCAACTTTACATAACAATCTTAGGGTGATTAATATAGGATATAAAATTCCTTCTTCAATATATAAACCTTTAAATCATCATCCCTAATAATATATCCTATTTTTTGTTTGATGTAAACTTTTTCCATCAAAAATCCATGAAGAAATGTCATCTTCATATCCATTTGAAAAAACATTACTTCCATTGAAAAACTAACACCATGAAAAGTTTTATTGATTATATTCCTTCCACTAATGAAAACATTTCCTCAAAATTAACACCTTAAATATGATCATAAATTTTTTATTTCGGTCTCACCTTTTTCCAGACCACTCTTCTATATTTTTCAAATACTTTTTAAATACCCACTTTTTACCAATCTCATTATGATGTCTAGGTCTATAAAGAATCCCTTATAATTTATTCTGGTCAATTTTACCTAGATTTTCATACACATTTTTTACCCATGAATCATACTTCATTAATTCTTTAAATGAAGTAGTTCCTACCTCTAATACTAAATAATTATACTCTATCATTCTAATTTTTAGGTCTAAATTAGAGTATATTTCTCTTTAATAATGTTGATTTGATAAATTTGAACTCTTATTATAATTTCTTGAGTCATGGGATTACATATTTTAGAACTATCACCATTATCTAATTAAACTTTAGAATAATCAGAAATTGGAGGATTTTGTGATTCTCCTAAATTCATATTTATCACTTATTCTTCTTCACTAACTTCTACAGGGGTAGACTTTCAATAATTTTATTTATATTCATATTCAGTGATGTTCTCATCAATGTTTTCAACTATTTTGATGATCCTTTTTTAAAAATGTATATATTATTTAATATTTTATGACTAGCCTTAAAATAGTCTTTTCTCTAATACATCTCCATACTTTCCCAATTTACCACTTAATTTTAAATTAAAGATTTAATTTTGAATACTCTAAGATGTTTTAATGAGGGTTTCTGACCATTCCATATTTTATATGGTATCTTATCTTCTTTCAGGAAGACAAATTCTAGATTCTATGTGAACATAGCCACTTATAAAACATCTTTCAAATATTTTTGTGAGATTATACTTTTAATTAAAAAATTATTATCTATATTATTTACCATGAAATTCTTATTTTACATAACTCCATTATGTTGAGGAGCCCCTACCCCTAAAACATCATGATTCTTTCCAGGTTTCTCTATATAATTTCCAACTTAAATAAAATTGTATCTGGTTCTATTATCCATACATGAAATATATATTTTTCTTATAATTTCATTCTCCACTCTTCATTGGAATATTATGATTTAGTTCAAAACTTATCTCTTGGACTATATAAATATAGCACATATCATTTTTTATGGTCAATGATAAATAAAATGAAAATTTTATCACCTTGAGTTCTGGAATGAAGGATTCAGTGTTGACCAATTTAGTAGATTTTGTGCTCACATATTCTATGGATGTGAATTTTTTGTCACTATATTTCCCCTAAACCATGTATCAAAAATATTTTCTGTATTCCTCTTTTTTAAGGGAATATAAAAGAAACTTTTAACTTCGATAAATTATCCCTACTCTACAAATGAATATGACCAAGACTCTGATGTAAGAAACCATTGTCCCCTTATATTGTAAGGAGAAAATTACTCCCTTATTTCCCAAAAAATAATAAGTTCCCATTTATTCCACATATTTCATTAATAGAGTTTATGGTTTTTCCATTGATATAAATGCCTTAATAGGCGAATGTTACATCCAATACTGAGTTAAATAATTTAATCACACTCAAAACATTTGTTAAAGAACATTAACCAAGAAAACATTAGTATTTTTCAAATAATCATTGGCCCAACATGATTTACCAAATCCTTTAATCTTTAAAACTCCATCTTTTTCAAACCAAATCATTTCATTAACTATTACTTTAATATTTTTGACTAGATTCATGTTACATGTTATGTGGAAAAAGCACCCGCTCTTAAGAATACACATACTAATTTTCTCCATAACATTTAAAGATATATCAATAGGAATATATTTTTCCTTAATCATTATTTACTTCTCCCACCCATAAATTATGTGGTGTGTTGTAACATGTGATTTTCTCTCACATTCTTCAAAACATGCAATCAAGTCATATTCTTCTTTCTCCAATGGAATATATTTCTCATAGGAATTGAAATCGATGAAATTCATCCATTATTCTTGGTATTAAAAAGACAAATTTGAAACTTCTTAACCTATAATAAATAACATTATACCCAAACCTAGAAAATTTGAAATGATATCTATAAAAATGAATTTATATTTCAACATGAATGATATTTTTTTATTCACTTTTTCTAACATCCAAAAATTTACCCTTTAAAATAACCTTCAACTTCCTAAAAATAATATATATTTTTCCAAAATAGTCATTAAATTGGAAATTAATTCTAGGAAATATCATATTTCAACATCTATATACATATCTCATGTTTTTTAATAACTCTTTAATTAATGATAAGTTCTCAATGTTTGATAAATGTTTGTTTTATTATGATTCCCATTACAATTAAAATTTATTATCTTTAATTATGATATTTTATCACCATATCCAAGCCCACTATTACCAATGTAATTGGTAAACTAAGAAATCAAAACTTCCAAAAAAAAGTTATTGTCCCTTGTTCATCCCTTTACATTAACATTTAATCTGAGAACTTTATTAACTGTATCTTCCCTCATATGAATAATTATATTTTGGATTCAGTCTTTATTCACAAGGATACAACTTCTTCTTCAAGTGTTTCAATATTATTATTTTTCCACTTGATGAACATATTAAGATCATAAATGATCTTAGCGTGTTCCTTAATATTTAACCTATAGTTCATTGCTTCCTTAGGTTTCACTTGATTGTTATCATATGCTACTATAGATTTCTCTATGAAATCAATTTTTTCATCAAGATCATCAAGATAACCTAATAAATCTTTTAAAAAATCCTATAATACCCTTGTTGTTATTTCATTAAAGGTTATTCCCCTCTGGATCCCCATCCAATTCCATATTGATATCAAAAAATACACATGATTGATCATCCTATAAGAATTAATTTTGTTATTTCTCTATTATAACCGTTATAGAATATTTTATTTCTAAAATAAAACTAGTTTAAAAACCTTATAAAGGATATTCCTTATCTTTAAATTTGTCTCCGCATAACAATATATTTCTCTAAAATTTAATTACACTTTAATTTCATGAATTAAACTTCCTACTACGTGAGAACTTATTTGCTGGTTTTTTTGTAAATTCAATCTCACCATCCTCTCTATAAATTATTTTTGAAATATTGTTAATGATGCCCCAAACCATTTCACAAAAATTCAAGATAAAGTTATCTTACACTTAAATATTAATTTTCTTCTCTTAAATTTACTTACTATAATAGATAAGAAATAACCACTAACGTATTATTTAAATTTAGTCCCTTGAATGTCATGATTCTCTAAAAAATTAAATTTTATTTATTCTTAGGATGTATTTAAATAACTTTTTGGATTCAGTCATGTTTCATAAGAATCTGGTTTTCTATGTAGATGATCGATAGAAAATTTCCCAAGATTTACTTATTAAAGTACTAAAACATATGAATTATAAATTGGTGGTGGTATTCATAGGATATTATTAACTATATAAAAATATTTCATCTCGTTACCCAATCCTTAAATAGATCCAATGACTTCAATAAGATAGTAGAAAAAAATATCAATATTTTCACTTGAACTCCTCTATAAATAATCCAAAAAAAACTTGTAACTTTACCACTTTAAATTTTTTATCACCATCATAAATATTAGAAATCCAATCCCATATTCCTTAGTATATAGTAAAATTATTCACTGTAATGTATATATGATTATATAATTATCTATAAATTATATTTTTATCCTTTACATCATTATTCAATAATTTCAGGTCCACTTCCATCATTGACATTTTCATTGAATCTCTAACATCAATTACATGAACTTTTTTCAAGTAAATGTCATATACAAAGGATTATAAATGTAATTCCATTGTATTCATCAACACTTCATAATTGACACCATCAAATAATTCTACTGACTTTGGGTTCACAGTATTCTCTATAATGACACCTTTCTCTAAAAATTCACCAGTAAATAACTTATCACTCTAATAAAAATTACTATAACCTAAGTCCCAAAATAAAACCTAAGAGGGGAGAAAAATTGGGTGATTAAAAATTTATTCTTATTGAAAACTCAAATGGAAATTATTTTCATGTTTTAAAATACATTTGGTATCTATCACATTGATTTCAAAACCAAAAACCAAAATACATAAATAGAGATTCATAAACACAAATATTTTACTTAGTTCACATGTAGTGGGATAAATACAAGGATCAAATATCAATAATGTGTTGATATAACAAAAAATAATTACTACAATTGTTAGTGATTTAATGCTTTAGTACATGGTCACTGATCATCCTATGTCCACGACATCTTCCTCACTTCCACTCACTTTCTTTCAAGAGTATGACTAGAAAGTCTCCACTTACAAACATGATCATCAATTAAATATAATATATTCATAAATAATTATTTAAACCCTGAAATTTAATAAATTATATGACAATTCTTTCTTATTTTCTCCTTTATAATTTCTTCTAAAAAATCAATATCTTTCCATACATAGTGGTAATTCTTTACTTCAAGATACAAAATTTTTATGTTCAAATTAAACTTCAAATTTATCAATCAAGTTACACTTAATATTCCTTAAATACATACATTTAATTAATTCCAAATACATATCCATCATATAAATTCTTATATGTCATGAAAAAAATAGAGTGTCATCTAACCTGACACCGGACCCAATCTGTGGCACGGCCCAAAGGGTTTTATCAATACCTATGGTCTGGAAACTAGTTCCTGGGTACCAAAAATGCATAATGTGAATAGTTCCACTCATTTATATAATCATAAGAAACAAAGCAGAATAAGCATCGCATAACTGATATACATAACCAAATGAGGAAAAACAATTTTCAGATTCAAAGTTTTAGAACTTTAACAAATACCAAGAGTAACACAATGGAAGGGGAACCACAAAAAATCCCAAAAACGTCCATGTCAGAAGAGGGAAATCACCTTAAATACACCACCACCAACACCTAAAAGAAGTGGAAAAATAAGAACCATATCCACCATCACTACCATAATAAATATTTCCTTTACCTGGGTCATATATAATGAAGTCTATGTACTCAAAGGTGTAGGTTGGGTATGATCCAATGACTAATAGGATTCCCAAAAAAATAAATATTCCATTATAAAACATTATAAGATAAATCAACATAATAATGTTTTAAAAAACAATTGAAAAATTTCCAATATAAAAATTTCAAGAAAACATTTCTAATGAAAACATTTCTTAAGTAAAATTCTTTAAGGGAATCCTTTTTCTCAAAAGAAACTTGCTTTGAAAATAACATGTAAACAAGGTCCACTGTATACAGAAAGTTATAACCACATCACATAAGCATAATTTCATAAGAGAGAACAATGAGAAAATATCTATAGGTAACTAGAACTAGTGGACCTTATGAACCTCATACCTCCGTGATCAAAATATCCCAACTAAAACCAACAGTGTTCTCATGGCCAAGACACTAGAGGGGAACATCTCCCAAGCTCTAGTGGTCTCTAAATTATAATTTAATAAAAATATCATTCTCATTCAAGATTCACTAGAGTTTATCCCACCCCAATTCCTATTGGTCTTCGATAAATATCACATGTTTAATTAGTGTCATAGCGTAAATCCTTATAGAAGAATCTGGGCATCAACTCCTTCGGAATCAACTAGAGTACCAATTTTTGTTCTCCCACCAAGATAACCAATATTCCCTTTGTGATCAAAATCCATTTCATGTTTCACATAATCACCACTTTCACATAAACATTCCAAGCATCATGAACACATAAGGAAATTACCACTTTCAATATTCACATTGATCTAATGATCAAGGCTAACCAGAAAGCTAGAATTTTCCATAAACAAAACCACTTTACTTTCACACACACACCAAAACCATTTGGAATCACATTTTCACCACTTTAAAAATTCATAAATCTCATTTATAAACACTAGAAGAAAATAAATTATGAAATCCAACTATTTTCTAAGGGAAAGGCTCCTATAAAATCTATACGCACACCAAATCCATTTCATCACATGCTTCACATTGCTTTCACAATTCACAAACCACATTTAAGGTGCACAATAAATAATCAAACATGAAAAAAAATCCATTTCTTTTGTAAAACCTTTTTTTTAATAAAGGTACACCTCAAGTTCCTTTTTAAAACATCATTCATACCTTTCACATAAGGCATAAAACATATTTACGAAGCACCAAAATGAGCCACACCTGAAACATGACCACATTCCTTTAATAAATCAAATTTCATCATATATTCATCTTAAAAACTTTTTAAAACATGTTTTCAACCACAAAAAAATTCATATAACACATTTATAACACCAAGAAAGAAATCAAAAAATCATATGATAATGTAAAATCATGGAACCACCTACCTTACACATGAAAAATTCTAAAAAATGGTTGAAACCCACAACTACACTACCAAGAGACCATATAAAGTCAAGATAGAACCAAAAACAATAATATTCCACACCACAACTCAATATTTACCCCTTATTAGGTCAAACACTATGCTGGAAAAGATAAACCCAAAGAGGGGGGAAGAAGAACCCAAGAAGAAGGAAGAAATCAAAGGAAATGAGACTTACTAGATGTTTCCTTGAATAATTCACACCAAAACTACCCAAATATTGATTCTCAAAGGCCCCAATAAGGTTTTGAGGAAGATACCAAGTCTCAAAATCCCATTGGGTTTGTATTATAGGAGATGTGGGGTAAATTTAAGAGGGAATTGAGTGTTTTACAACTTTTTAATGACCTGGATAGGTCACACGGTTAGCATGGTGCCCAAGAGGAATGAAGCCACATGATTTCTTAGGGGAAGGACCATTCCTATGAACCAATCCATGTGACATGGACAGTTCAACTATCCCAAGAACATGATTTCCTTTGGTCTGGTGCATGGTTTCCCTTAATCATGAACCAACTATGTGCCACCCACTATTGAGCCCCAAAACTTCCATCTTTCTCTAAAAACTCATCGGGCACCCAAGGGATAAAAATAAGATCAGAAATAAACAATGTAATACCTAAAAACAAAATCAGGGATGTTAAAATTCTCCCCACCATGAAATTTTTATGTCCCCAAAAATTCACTCCAAGGTCCGATCAAAGAATAAAAAATGGATACTCCAACACATGAGACATATCTGGGGTGTACTTCTTCAACTAAGACACATGGAACACGAATTTAATTGACATAAAATCATAAATAAATGATAACCTATATTCCATATTAACAACCCTTTATCTGATCACAAATGGCCTTACATACCTCTTCATTATCTTAACTTTCTTACCAACATAACAGTGACCCAAGAGAGGATCCACATTCAGTAACACCCGGTCATCCATAAAAAACTCCAAAGCTCAACACCTCTGGTCGGCATAATATTTAAGGTGACTCTGAGTTTTCAAAAATCCCTTCCTGGTTGTATTGAATTTATTAGAAGTTTCCTACATATGGATCGGTCCCAACAATGAGGTCTCACCCACCTCATCCCAATACGAAAGAGGCTGACATGGATGACCATAAATCCACTCAAAGGGATCCATTAAAATTGATTATTGGTAACTATTATTATATGAAAACTCCACTAACCCAAAATATATATCCCATAAGACTCCGAAATCTAACACAAGTTCCTAGAACATATCTTCTAATATCTGATCAGCCTAATCTGTATGACCATCTGTTTAAGGTTGGTATACCATAAAAACATGACTTGTTACCCCATAAATTTCGTAAAACCTTCCCATAACTATGAGGTAGAGTGAGTTTCTTAGTCTAAAATGATAGCCGATGTCACACCATGTATCCTCAAAATCTCAGGGATATATAACAAACCCAACTCATCCAAATTTTCTGAATCCCTAATTGAAATGAAATTGTATGATTTGGTCAAATAGTTGATCACAACCCAAATGGAATTCCATCCTAGAGGTGTATGATGTCTGCAAAAAGTAAAATCAATGGATATCTCATCCCACTTATAGGTAGGAATGGGTACTGGCTGAAGAAAACCAGAGGGCCTTTGGTGCTCTGTTTTAACCTGGTGAAATTTATAACATTGCGATACCAAGTCATATACATCCATCCTCATACCAGGCCACTAGAAGTTCTGATGAAAATCATAAAACATCTTAGTGGTACCAAGATTAATAGAACACAGAGACTGGTGGCAATCCTGAATCACCACCTTCTACAATGACAAATTCATCATGAAGTGACACAAAAAGAAAAAATATCCCTTATTAGACAATGACCAATCATAAGGATCCTCCCCACAATTTTGGAACTTCATAGAGTGATGTAACAACCCATCACTCAAATTCTCATGTAGAATAAACTCTATAAGGTAGGGTGTCAGATAATCACTAGCCAATAACACACCTCCACTATGCTCTTTGGTCTCCATATGAATCTAGGAAAAAAGACCCATCAAATCCCACTCATCATTTTACTCTTTCAGATCTTACACTGGTAATTTTCTACTCAAATCATTTGAAACCACATTTCCTTGTCCTGGGGTATAGACTATATTGAAATCAAACCCCTAATGGTGCTCAACCTAATGAAATTTCCTCAGATTCATATATTTCTAGGAAAAATGTATTCTATGCTCTTATAATTAGAATAAACCATAAATTTATCCCAAAAAATATAATAATGCCATGTCTTGAAGGCATTCATTACTACTGCTAAATTCAAGTCATGGGTTTGGTAATTCTTTTCATGTGGTCAAAGATTGTGATAATAATACTCCACTATATGGTCATATTTTATTAGCACGCACCTAAGAACCATGTCTCGATCATCATAGTAGATCATGCATCCCTTCCCAAATTATCACAAAAATCAAAAAAGGGGTTGTGTTCAACCATATCTTAAGCTCATCAAAGGAAAAATAACATTCTAGGATCCACTCAAACTTCACTCTCTTCTGGGTAACCACATTCATGGATGAATCAAGTTGAGAGAAATCCAAAACAAACCGTTTTTAATACCTTATTAGGATAGAAAATCTCATGATCTAAAAAATATTCCTCACCTATTCTTATGAAATCACTGCAAAAATCTTCTCAAGGTCCACTAAAACCCATTTCTCTAAGGTTGCATGACCTAAAAACTTCAAGTCCTTGATCCAAAATGTTCACTTATAAAGCTTGGTCCTAAAGGGTTCCCAACACAACTCTCAAATTAATTTCATTCTCCTCCTCAATCCTCGAGTATATCAATATTTCATCCATGAATACCATATTAAATTAATTGAGATACTTATAGATAAACCCTACTCATAAGCTCCATAAAGACCAATGAAGAATTTTTCAGCCCAAAATTCAAGACCAAGTACTCAAAATGTTTGTACCAGCTTCCTAAGGATATTTTCAAAACATCCACTTCCCTACCTATGACTTGATGATACAAGAAATGAAAATAATTCTTAGAAAACCACTTTTACACCTTAAAATGATCAAAAAGGTCATTAATTCTGGTCAAAGGGTACTTATTCTTGATTGTTACACTATTCAGCATCTGATAACCCACACACACCTAGAGAGATCCATCATCCTTTTCATAAATAGGATTGGGGGTGCTCAAGGTGAGACAGTCAAGCGAATGAACCCCTTGGATTCAAAATCATACAAATGTAACTATTTTTTATATCAAATTTTTGGGGTCCATATGATATGAGGGAATAGATGTCGGCTATGTTCCCGGTGAAAAATCAATAGTGAGCTCTACATCCCACTCTAGGGGAAACCTGAGAAGTCATTTGGAAATACCTCATGGAAATAGATGTCAGATATGTTCTCGGGGAAAAATCAATGGTGATCTATACATCTCGCTCTAACAAATGAGATTGAAAAATTCCATAAGTGGATTCCTAGCACGTCTAGACTGAGGATCCAAATCACATTGAAAAACCTAGGTACTTCTATCAGGTTCCCCAAAACTTACTCACTACTGATAGAAATAGATGTGTGCCTAAAAATGCTCCATATAATCCATACTAAGGATCATATCAAATAAGTCCAACTCCAAACCCAATAAATCCCAATATAGATCAACCATGGTCACAATGAGTGTGCAAGATGAACACCTAAAATCTTACTCTTGATTCTAACCTAGTGGCATCACCAACTCCATTGCACAAGGAATAAGCTAGACTGACAACATTAAAACATCCATAATATGGGAAGAAATAAAATAAATGGAAGCACCAATATCAAATAGAAAAATAGATAAAGATGATTCAATAATAATGGAACCTTAAATTGTCACTAGCACTGCATCTAATTCCATTGGTACTCGATCCATCGCACAAAGTTTCCTCATCTCTACTTGAGGCTGAAAACAACAACTGGTATGTGGATATTCCCTAAACTGACTCTTCCCAGAAGATGATCTAGCCCAACCTCCAATACCTCCAAACAGAGATCCCAATATCCTAGATAGTTCAGACCGAGCTGACATCCCTTTAGAAGCAACAGATCCTTCACCACTCTAATATGGGTGCACCAACTTGAAAGATTACTACTAGTGCCCCCATAGTTCCACACTGATTCCAAGATCTGGTTGGGGCTAAACATGTAGATCACATGTTCCCTTCCTTTCGATATTGATGGAACACAATATACCAAGCACCTGAAGCCATAGATGAAGAAAACTGGGAAGTATGGCCTGAACTACCACATCCCATCTTCTCCTACTCTTCCCATTTCCTTTTATTCTTAGATTAACCACTAATTCCCACTACTAGAACTACCCCAGATAAACCAAACATTCCTTTACGATCAATTTCCACCATCATGGCATTATAAACCACCTTTTCATATGTCTTCAACTTGAACAAGATGACCTGGGATTGGATTTCTGGCTACAACCCCATCTCAAACTTTTGATCCTTCAGCTGCTCATTAGAAACTACCTCAGGTGTGAACATAACTAACTCAGTGTAATGGTTGGCATAGTCCATCATGGTCCAGTATCCCTAGTGAAGATCTTAAAACTCTAGGGACATGGATAAGGACAAAATATTTAGACAATACTTCTTCTTTAAAATGACCTTAAAATATTTCCAACCCATCTGCGCGTGCTTCCCAACATGAACCACTTAGTCCCACCACTTCTGATTGGGACCTTCCAAAAAGAATAAAGTTCATTTCACCCTAATAGCCTCATGAGTATCAGGAAACTCAAACATACTCTCAATTTTCTAAAGCCACTCCTCTAATTCATTGGGTTTCATGCAACCTCGAAAAGAATGAGTCTTGTTCTTGAGGACCTCTTGAGAATTACCTCTTTCAAGACCACATTCAGCTTATCTAACCTAAGCAGGACCAAATCCCACACCATGTCCCAAAGAATGGAAAACCAAAACCAAAACTTACACTATCCTCTAATCTATTGGTCAGGGATAAATCTCTCCATCCACTTACCTTGGCAGCATTGGAGGTCTCTGAAGATACATTCTTCTACAAAAAGCAATAACCACAAGGAAAACCCATAAATATAACCACCAACATAGCATTTAGAAAATTTTCAACAATAAACAAACTTACCAAACATTTCCTTAAATAAAAAAACCAAATTCAACACAATAAAAAGACAAAACAAACTAATCCACCTCTACTGAGTGTCCATATATAATCTACACGATGTACATCTCACATAGAGGAGAAGTAACAAACAGATTCCCAACATCCCATGGAAACTAGAGTCCTCTCATGAGGTGTATTGGCTAAACACACCACTTTTATCTAGAACCTCAATCCCCAATAATCCTAGCTCCGATATATCCAGAATCTTCTCAAATATTTGAACTAAAAAGAGAAAAACCACCTCTAATACCATTTTGTCACAAATCAAATCAGAGTTCCATCCAACCTGACACATGACCCGGTCTTCAGCATGGTCTAAAGGGTGTTCCTAATACTTATGGGCTGGAAAATAGTACTTGGGTACCAAAAATACACATTGGTAAAGATTTCACCCATTTTATATAATCATAAGCAACCAAAAATAAAAAACATCACATAACTAATAGACATAATAAAAAATAAGGAAAAAAAATTTTCAGATTCAAATTTTTATAACTTTAACCAACACCAAGAGTACCAAAATGTAAGGGGGACACAAAACATCCCAAAAACCTCCACTTAACAAGAGTTACATCACCAACAATCCACCACCACCAAAACATGCATGAAGTGGAACACTAGAAACTGGATCCACCATCACCACCATGATACATCTTTCATTTACCTAGGTCATACATAATAAATTCTATATACTCACAGAGGTGTATGTAGGGTGTGGGACAATAACCAATAGTATTCCACACAAACTAAGGATTGCCTACTATAATATTAGAAGATAAATCAATATGGTCGTTTAAAAAAACACTTGAAACATTTACAGGATAACAATTTCAGGAAAAGCTTTATTAAGAAAACATTTTTATAAAGGAAACATTTTTATCAAAAGAATATTTATTTCAAAAAAACATGTACACCAGGTCTACTGTATACCGACGGTTAGAACCACATCACATAATAATCTTGTCACAAGATAGAACAATGGGAAAATCCTTATAGGTAACTAGAACTAGTCATACCCTATAAACATCATACCTTTGTGATCAAAATCCCCCAACCAAAACGAAAAAAGTTCTCAAGAATGATCCACTAAATGGGAATGTCTCCCAAGGTATAGTGGTTTCTGAATCATAAGAAATTGCCAACAATTTTCCCATGCATGATCCACTAGAGTGGATCCTATCACAAGTTATAGTGTTCTCTAATAATATCACATATTTACTTTGTGTTGTAGATTTAATCTTGATAGAATAATTTGTGACTTATCCCCTTCTGAATAAATAAGTGTACTAGTTCTAGTTCTCCCACCTAGATACTTGGGATTCCCTTTGTGCTCAAATTCCATTTCACACTTCACATAATTCATCACTTTCACGTACACATGCCAAGAATAATGAACACACACGGAAATCCCTACATTCACAATTTACATTGATCTAATGATCAAGGCTCACATGAAAAGAACCACTTTCCATAAAAAACCACTTTCATCTCATAGTCACAACAACCCATTTAAAAACACATTTCTAACCACTTGATAATTTTGAAAAGCTCGTTTGGAAACACTAAAAGAAAATCACACATGAAATACAACCATTTTCCAAGGGTAAGGACCCTTTCAAGTCCATATGCACACCAAATCCATTTTATAACATGAGTCACATCACTTTTACAATTCAAAAACAACATTTAAGGTGCAAGACAATGAAGCCGACATGTAAAAAAATAATTTCTTTTGTAAAACCACATTTTCAACACATTAACACATCAAGTTCCTTTTTAAAAAATCTTTCACTACTTTCACATAATTCATAAAAAAAATTTATTAAGCACCAAAATTAGGTACAAAATAAACATAACTATAGTCCTTTAGTAAATCAACTTTATCACATATTCATCTAAAAACCTTATTAAAACATGTTTATCCCCACAAAAACAATCCATAAAACACATTTACAACACCAATATAGCAATTTAAAATCATTTAATAATTTAAAGGCACGGAACCACCAATCTTACAATTGGAAACATCCATAAACTAGTGTAAAACCACAACAGCATCACTAAGGGACACTATAAAGGGAGGATCGAACCAAAACCATCAAGATTCCAACGCAAAACTCAAGATCGACCCCAAATTAGTTCAAACACCCCACTGGAAAAAAAAATATCCCAAAGAGGGAGGGATAATAACCCTATAAGAAGGGATGAATCAAAGGAAATGAGTCTTACCTGATGATTCCTTGAAGAAACCACATCAAAACCACCCAAAAATTGATGATAAAAGGCTCCAAGAAGGTTTAGAGAACGATCACAATGATGAAAATACCATAGGGTTAATATTATAGGGGATTTAGGGTTAAATATATAGTGTAAAAAAGAGTAAATTCTAACTTTTTAATAACCTGGATAGATTGCACGGTTATCCCACATGATATTCCAAACTATGCGGTAACCATGTGTCCCTCAATGTTCAAGAGGAATGAATCTGCATGCTTTCCTTAGGTAGGGAAAAATACCCTGAACCTTTCCAAGAGATCTAGATAGTTCCACTATCCTAGGCACCTAGTTTCCTTTGGGAAGGCACACGGTTTCCCTTAACTGTGAGCCAACCGTGTTCCACCTACTGACATGCCCAGAAACTTCTCTTTTTATCCAAAAACTAATACAGAACCCAAGGGATAAATATAAGAACAAAAATAAACAAATTAATACCTAAAAAATCACATATCTAACAATATAGGTAGTCAATGGTCATCCCAAAATCTACCAAAACTACTTGAGAGTTCCAAGTAAACAATTTTTTTCAAAATTCTATCAATTTCAACAATAAAATAATAGATACTTTAATTATGGTTAATCCAATTAGTCTCTCCATTTTTTTCTCCACAATCATGTTTCTTTCTTCATGGAATAATTATTATAGCATAGTATCTTTAATCATAGTGAAATATATGTATTGTGGAATAATTTAATTCTGTAAAATAAATCTTTTTCAGTATAATAGGTATCGTCATTACCAAATCAATTATACCTATTTTTATTAATATCACTCAAGTAAAAAATTATAATATTACACAAGCCTATTTTTCTGTGAATAATAAATTTTATCATTATAGTATCTCATGATTATTAAGAAATCAAATTATTAATCTAGTGTTCCAACTATGCTAATCTATTGAGAGTTTTCTATGGCATGGGAAACATATTATGGGGGATTGTATCTTATGCGGTTTTTAAAAAAAATAGATTAATGTGACACAACACCAAGAATACTTTAATATTATGAATTATCCCCTCATTTATGGTGTGATCCATGTGACTTCACCTTGATTTTTTTCTACATCTTCACTTCCTTCTCTAGAATTCAAATGACTTCACACCGGTTAACTATTAAAAATAGGAAACATAAATTAACTTACAATTGTTAAAAAAAATAACAAAATTTCATTATAATATATATTTATAGGACTTTAAAATTGATAAAAAAAATTTAAGCTAAGAGATTAATGTGTGAATTAGATTGACGAAATAAGGGGATCTTGTGTCATGGAGTAGGGTGTTGTAGATCACATTAAATCTCTAGTGGATTATAACAAAGGATGAGTTTTTCATATTTTTTACTTATATGATCAGAGATTTGTTATTATAAAAAAAAATTGTTATTAGTAAAGAGGATTATTCTTTAAATATACATATATTATGATTTTATCCAATTATATTACATTTTGAAAACGTAAATAAGGATTAAAATTTATTATACAAGGAAAAATAGTTTATCCAAAACAAAATATGGGGGAAACTGTTTCACCACCAAAAACTAGAATATTTTAAAGAATAAATCATGTTTAAAAAATATTTCCCCAAACACATTGAATTCCATATAATAAACATATATACATTTCATTTGTTAAACAAAAATTATTTGGTGTTTTAATAAAATATTTTAGAGAAAACATATTTTACTAATAGGCTAGTGTGAGTGTGTTTTGAATTATATAAGTTCGAATCATAACAAATAAAATATTAAACCAATAATATTTCAAGTGAAAGTCACATTATATCTTAAAACAGTTTAGGGTGTGTAGGTAAAGAAATATATTTATATAAAGAATTATATTTTTTTACCAAACTCTTCTCAAACAAATGTGGAAATAGAAAATTTCAATCATAATGATGGAAAACATAGATACAGTTCTTTATAGACAACTAGAGTTAGTAACATACTAATTTTTGATGTTGTGAAGTTAATGAGTTTAAGTACAATGTTCAAGAAAATGAACATTAGGAAACATAAATAATAAAATAAACTTTTTTGATAAATGTAACCCACTAAAAGATTTTAATATCAGGGTTTTATCAGACGGTCACATAGTGATGTGGAAAGAATTACATAGTGATATAATGAGTTCAATAAAACCATAAAAGTGTAGAAATCATAAATCCTCTCTAGTAATATATAATTTTGGATGTGATTAGAAGGTTTAATATGTATGGTTTTTATACTATTCCTAAAGTATTCTAAGAATAAAAAATATATCATTTTATTTAAAAGGTAGTTTCCACTTTATCATTCTTTAATTTTGGCTACATATATCACATTAATTATAACAATAATTGAACTCTAAAAGTATAAATTTGAGTTATACCTAACTATTGGCTATCATGTAGTATTATATTCTGTGATTAAATTTTATGGTTAGAATGTATAGGACTTCATATAGAGACGGAATATTTTCATGAGACATAAAAATAATTTTTTAAATTGGATGATCAACCATGTATGCCACAAAAAGTTTAATTAAAATTTATTTCAATGTACTAACTATGTATATTTCATATTAAATTCCCAAACCTGAGGTTGTAAAGATACCTAATATTATAACTTCAATACTTGGATACCTTTATTAGGATACATTTATGGGTGAGATAATAAAGGGTTGATGTGTATCCTTCTAGTCATTTTATTGGTTTAGTATTAACCAAGGTTAGATTTTTCCTCTTGTACAATGAGTATAAAATATTGTCTAAAAATTGAGATAATATAAGGAATATCATGACCATTACTAGATAAATTATATGATATTTTCATATCTATTTTAATAAGGGTCATGTGATATGATCATCTATTTGGATAAATTATATGATATGTTTTTATCTAAATGGTTAGTCTATACTTTTGGAATTAAGAATATCTAATTAAGATATACAAAATTGGAATACTCTATGTCTCATGGTAATTTGATGACTTAGATGAATGGATTATATCAAATTGAATAATTATATACGATATAGCTAGTGAACATAGGTATAGATACACAAGTGTTTGACAGAGATAACTCCAGATCCCTTTATAGCTTAAGTAGTGTTAAGAATTATCTAGAGGCCACTTTTTATTACATTTATGAATTAGGGAATTCATAATTTTTTTCAATGAAATCGAGGAATATGGGGTCATAATTGTTTTTTATGTGAATATGGGTTGTGTTTTGTTACAAAGTGTTTTTAGAAGACTCTATGAGCCAATACAACAAGTGTTTTGGAGTATATTTTAATGAATTTTTCAATGTATTTTAAAAATTTATTATATATGATATTACATGAGGTAAAAAAGAATGATATATTTTAGAAAAAAAATTAAAAATATTCAAAATAAGTTTTAAATATGGTTTCATAAGTTATTACATATGATGTGACATAAGAATAAAGTTTTCTAAGTCTATATGGATTTAGTGAAAGTGGGGTTTATTATAAATCTACACTAAAGGCATGATCATGGTGTGTTGGTTTAACCCACACCACCATTTATACTGGTGTAAGCCATAGAATAGTTAGCGTTACTATATCATGATGTTGTGACTGATGGTTTTATATAATATGTGATATCATATGACTCGGGATTCTTCTTCCAATCCAATTATTATACATCAGTTTGATTATTATATAACGATAATTTTAGGCATTTAAATTCTTAAATTAATTATATTAATGTTAAACAATTAATTAAAACTGAAAATCCAAAATTTACAAACATGGTAATTCATAAAATGTTTACATAAAATTTCTTTAAATGTTATTTAATGTTCATAATCTCATAATCTCCTTGGATTACTTTATATAATTTCGTTATTAGTTAGTTATAGGTGTAG
Organism: Viscum album; assembly: GCA_963277665.1. Classification (NCBI taxonomy): domain Eukaryota; kingdom Viridiplantae; phylum Streptophyta; class Magnoliopsida; order Santalales; family Viscaceae; genus Viscum; species Viscum album. The sequence continues at coordinate 479,111,215 of OY728128.1, forward strand.
ATCTTAATTCTTTGAAACCCCTAAAAGTTTAATCACACACACACACACTCTCACACACACACATTACATATAGCTTTGTGAAATCATGAGTAAGAGAAGATTCTTACCATGATTTTAAATATTTTAAAATTCCATGGATTCCCTAGGTAGAAGGAACTAATTCACTAGTTCCCAAGGATAAATATCAATAATGTGTAATTATGTCTAAACTTTTTTAAGATCAACAAAGAAAAATTCATGTTATTCTTAATTTATTTATTCAATCCAATATGAATGGAAGAACTTAAAATTTAAATTTGTTTTAGATGATTTTTCCACTAAATTTGGATAAGTTATATCCCCTATAAAAAACATCATATGGTTAAGATAGTGGGATAATAATTATATCTCTTTAACTGTACAAGGATAACAAACTTCCCATAAAAATGAGATATGACTTTATAATATGTAAATAAATGGGGAGGATAGTGTTTTGAATTTAAAAACGGAGATAAATAGCCTAAATATTTGGAAATAATATCTATATAGTTTGATCAAACTAATTTCATGGATTTAGCCATAATTTGTATATTGTAAATGTGATAAATATTTTCAACATGGATAACTTAATGGAAGGATATTCAATTGTATTATTTGATAACATTTAATTATAAGAGTGTGGAACTTCTATTGATTTATAATTATAACATATGGATAAAATATAATATCCATTTGAAATATGATCCATCCTGTATGTATTATTATAAAAAATGACATGATTTCTCATATACTCTCAGAATAAAAACAAGGATAAATAAAACCCTTTTAAAATTCCTCAAGTGATATAATCACATAAGTAGGATTACGAATTTATTCTTGGTATTTAGGTTTTTGGAAGAACTTGGTGTAAAGGGTTAAATTGATTCAATATTTCTAACTATAAAATATTATTTAATATCTTATTCATGATTTGGGTTCATCTTGAGTAGTGGTTCAATATAAAAAACGAGTTTCATATAGTCAAAAATGTGTGATAATTGAAAAAAAAGTAAATTCATCACACAATTATTTGTGAGGAAGTCATATTTTTTTATTAATAACTTCATAGAGTAATTATGGATTTTTCCTAGAATATTGAATCCTATAAATCACGTTTATGAGAATAATGTGATTATTTATAAGGTTAAGTAACTTGTATCTCACTAAATATCTGAACATATCCTTCAATATGATATAATCTAACTAAAAATATTATTGGTATGGGTGATATAATTATTTTTTGGGTGGTTATAAATGATAATATAGTTTATTCTTTAATAAAAAATCCATAGTGAAAACACCAAAATTGTTTGAATTACATGTATATTAGATATATGTAGAATTTTATCTAGTATATATGGTTTTTTATTATATTTTTCCTAAATATATACATGATATTAAATTATTAGAAATAATTTTCTATAAATTTTTCTACCATAAATAAAATTTTCAAATTACCATTCATACATGTAAGTTTCCAAGTTCATACGTTAATGAACCCCTTAAAGGTAACACTCTAAGTTATATATATTTTATGATAATCATTGAAATTCATGGATTCATATTATATTTTATGATTAAAATTAGTAATAATGTACATTAATTAATAGATTATACTCTTGGGATAAAAGTTATACTTAATATCTATATTTATCTTCTTCTTAGAAAACCACATTAACCAATATGTGTGTTTGTGTGTTTTGTCTGCATAGGTTGTATACAATAAAGAAACACCATACCAGAGGTAAATTGTAATGAATTGTATCCTTAATGGTCAAATTTAGATGGAAATATGGTTTTTTCACATGAAATTGAAATTAATGAATGCACAGTTCATTGTGATTTTTTGGATTTAAAGAGAGATTCGGTTTTGGTTTTCATATTTAATCGTAAATACTAGATAATAAGGGTGTAATTATAAGTATTTTCAATATGTTTTATGGTTTGTAAGAGGGGTAAAGATTTTATTTTATGTTTAGGGTGGTGGTACCTATATTCCTAGTATTTCTGGTGACACCTAGTACCTGATGAACTTGGAAGAGAGGAGATATTTATGTGGGTTCCACCAAGTACCCAGTGTCACTATAGTGAGTACCAGTTAGGCCCAAGTCCTTTTTTCCTTTAAATAAGTTCTTTTTAGTCATTTTTATCCCTCTATTTTTCTTTCTTAAAACTCAACCTCCCTACAATAGCCGAGAGGATCTCATACGGTTCCTCATGGTTATCATCTTCCCCTCCTTCCATGTGCTTCAAAGGTAATCTAGGCGAGTTTTTTCCACCAATTTAAGGTAAGTCTTCCCCCTCTCCTCTCCTATTCCATATCCATTCTTATTATTTTTTCACTTAACTTATTAGAGTTTTTGGGGGGTTTACTAGGGCACGATGAAATCGCCACTTAGTCTAGGGCTTATTCTCCATTGGGTTTAAAGAAGATTTTATGGGTTATTTGTGTATAGTTTTGACCATTTTGATATAAAGTTATTGATGTATGGTTTATTCTTGGGTTACAATGACTTTAGTGAGGAATTAGAAGATGTTATATTAGTATTAATTAAGTATTTAGGATATTATATTTCTAAATTTCTTTGGAAGTGGATCGTATAAGATTTCATAGGTTTTTTAGATTTATTTATTCTTGGTTTATGGTGTCATTGTAATTGGGAATTCATGGTAAAGGAATTTTTTTATTTAAATTTATTTTTTGCCTAGTTATTTAAAAAAATATGGTAAATTTAATGAACCTTCCTCAGTTACCACCTAAACGAACACCCAAACCATTTCTCAACTAGCCCAAAGGGTGTCCTTGATCCCCACAGGCTCAAAACTAGATCTTGTGCATCCTAAAACACACCATGGGAATAATTTTACCCTCATACAATAATATAAATAAGTAAAAATATAAACAATCCAACCAAACATCTGAACAATTCATAAAAATGAATGAATATATATAAATGAACAGCAGAAGCATATACGAATAAAACTGAGGTATAAATTCATTAAGAAAAAGTTTGATACACTACTCAAAACTAAAATAGAATACAGAATCACTCTAATGAATCATCTCATGACCCATTAACACTATCCAAATCCAAAGTTGATCGATGCTTGAGGTCATCTACATGAAACCCACAATTTATCACCCAAATCAAAACTCCACCATCAATGGACCAAATGAAAAAATCCAAATTCATATAAAACCTAGAACCTATAAAATATATAGGTGTGATCTATACATCCTAATAGGTCACCAACCACTGGGTCTCTAAAATCTATTTTACATTATATCCCATGAATTATAGTTTCAATATAATTATTCAATAGGTTTTTTACATGGGAATAAAAAAAATAAAATAATATCAACTAATTTTATTTTTCTTTCCAAGAACAAGGTTAAACCTTTAAAAAAATAAACAAGGTACATCGGGTCTAAAATCATAATTAAAACCCAAAAATTTGGTTCATTTACTTTCCTTTAAAAATAATTTGAAATAAAGTGGAATAGACTAGTGTTTAAAAGTAAAATTATTCTTATAACTTTATTATAAAAACATTTTAAACACCTTTTGGATAAACATCATTTCACATTTAAAATAACACACACTTCAAATCCCAATTATAAAACAATTTGAAGGTAAATAAAACCATAAATTTACCCTCCATTCAAAACATTCCCTTGAATATATTTTCAAAATGTTTTAAAAATTATACACATAATGAGGAAAAAGTAATGTACACAAAAATCACCATGATATCAATGTCAGATGATAAGTATAAATAAAGAACCAATCTAAAGGTTACAATAACATATCCAATATAAAGGGGATACAAGCACATAAAAGTAAAGGATCCACTAAATGATCCTAAAAAGGATACTAGCCTCATGGGAAACTCCATAGGACTCCATTGAAAAATAACTGAATTGGTGATGATGAACCTAGGAAAAAATTAAAGAACATTTACTCATCCTCGATAGTCTCATTGAATTATATAGGAATAAAACCTTATGGGATCACACCACTACTATGTTCCATTATACATCCCACTACCCATTTTGGTTTAAATAAGTCACTTTATTTGAGAAAAATCCCCTAGTTGGTGCAAAATCTACTCAATTTCTATTTCTCATATAGGTTATCTAAAAATTCAAATAATTATGATGTCTTCAATTAAGGACATGAGAAAATAAGAGAATATAATATATAACATTAATCAAATTTTAAAAAAAATAACCAATTTTATATCTCACCACAAACACCATCAAACAAAACATTACCTTAAATCATCATATTGTCACCATAGAGATGAAACACCACACATAACAAAATTAAATACAATAAAAGGGTGAATAAAGAGGGTTTCAAAAAAAATTAAAATCTCTTCTCATAAGGGGTTAAACAGGACTTTTCATAACAAATATTGGATTCCAAGCCAACGCACACCATTTAAAATCCCATTTCAAATAAAACTCGAAATTGCGTTATAAATAAATTTCTTGAGAACCAATTTTCAAATCCACAGGTATATTAAAAACACCTTTGAAAATTTCAGAGTTATAAAAAAGTTTCAAAACAGAAAAAAAATTGGCCCAACATGCCTCTTATAAATAAAAAACCCTTTTTAAAAATATTAAATTAATTAATTATAAACCATTTGGGGTGTAACACTCTTTAAAATATAAAATAAGTGACAACCACTCTTAGAACATTCAAATTCTATTGAAGAGGCACTCATTAATTTTAATAAACTCTTGTAATGTGATATCATTCCATGTCAGGGGTTCAAACCACTTTTTAATCAAATTTGACCCCTCATGGGATATATATATATATGTTTATTTTGAAAGGGAACCCATTTTAGAATACTCAATCACCTCTTGTAATGAAATATAAAGTGATGTTACAGAATCATATAACTCGATCCAAGTAGAAACCAATTTTAATGTGTCTCCATTGAGCGAGAGCACTCAACCAAGCAAAGAAACATCCTCTATAACTATTACATAAAAATAATATGATGATTAGGTCCACTCAAAATATAAGTCCCCATCATTAAACATTACATAATCTTGAGTTAAGTCTAGATTTCACATTGAGGATCATTTCAGGTTTAGAGTTTTAGAGAATTATTCCATAACTATTACATCTCAAAAATTACATAATAGACACTTCTACTCTATCCAATTTTTTCACAATAATAAAACTCCTTAAACAAAACAATAATTATTTTCTTGATAAAAATATACTTGAGTTATTCCATTCTCTTACCCTTCCTTATACCCTATGGAAAACATTTCAAAAACTTGGGATGAGAAAAAAAAGGTCAGAAAGAGCTATAAAATAAGGAAACCAAACATTTATCAATCAATATATACAAATCAATGAAACCATACTTTTCACTCACAAAACCTAAGATCTTTAACATACCTCAAGAAATCATAAGGTTAATGAATAAATCATAGAAATCATAAATCATAAAGGTAACTTGTGGCATCCATAACATACTTACATTATAGCTTTCATGGCTACATTGGGAGTTACGTTTGAAATACCCATCACATTATATTCCCTAAATATCTTAGGAGAAACATTAACGTTTACCTCTGCCATGTTACCCAATGTATTGGAGATCTATATCGGGATCACACGCTCTCGTTTTATCACAGAACCACCCTTATACGTAAACAATTCCCAAGAACCATAACATAATCTTAACATATAAAACAAGCACAAAGGAAAGATAGCATTTCCACATTGTAATCACAATATATCATTTCAAGATATTCATATAATCGAAACTCTCTCAAAACCATTTTAAATACCAAAATACATAAATAGGTTATATGGTATTTATTTTCCTTTTAAAAACATTATGTCTTGTTAAGGAATCCAAATATCCAATAATGCTCGTGGCGGCGGAAAGGTCGTTGTCGTCGCGTACGTTAAAAAGGAAAATTCCTTTTTCATTTACAAAAATACTTCATAGAAAAATATTCCTTTTTAAAACAATTTAATTAGATTAAAATAAAAGGTGTAAAATTATACACCATATAAAATAATGTCGTGTATAAAACAAAATATACCTAAATGAAAGGAGATTGACACGAAGTCCCCAACCTTGAGCCTAACTTGTCTCGTTCATTATTCATATTCCTGAATAATAAACTTAGGTTAATTTATACTTTATTAAAAACCATTTTCAAGTTTATTATTCATTTTATATTACTTATCATCATGTTATAAAAAGTATATAATTATTTGAGTTCATATCGGTCATTTTGTTGATATTCGGTACTTGAGTCGAAAATAAACTTGTTTGATGTAAATTGTACATGTGGTCAAAAGTTCATCATCTAAAAAATATTATTCATGATTTAGATATCATATATATCATATATATCTAGTATATATGTATTTATAACAGTCCATAACATTTAGAGGTAGGAAATAAAATGCACCGTTTATGGAGATGGTAAGTCGTACGTACACATGAACGCTACTTTCATTTCTTTTTCATTTTTAAAGGAATGAAAACTAAATGATAAATAGGTATATTATAATTCCATTATAATATCATATTTTATATACATTACATAATTTCATTAATGCCATCCTTTATACATTCCATGTATGGCATGAACGAGTAATATCACTTTACGAGGGTGGTAGTCTGCATTTCCTCAAATGAAATTATCATATTTACACATTATGGAAAGAATAAAGGTATGGTATAAATAAAAATACATAAGAGTAGATAAAATATAAATATAATATATATAATATATAAATAAATATCCATCATAATGGCCACCATGAGAGATGGCAGGGGAAAATTGAACAATCATCATTTCGTGAGGCATTAGTTCACCGTACACAGAAACAATATGTTCGTATCCATTAGATGGAGGTGTGCGTAATTGTAGTTTGAATATTTTTCATAACAATATCCTAGTATATTAAGGATAGTGGTTTTTTTATGTAATAAAATAATAAGAATATAATATGTATTGGATAAGTAAAATAAAGGAAATGAACTTGAGAGAAGATGTTGCCTCTAAATTGGGTAACTTCATTCAAATTGAGACAAAAGGCTTTCAAGAATTGCCTTATTCTCAAGGTAAGGCTTCTAGGAGTAAGGGAGGGATATTGGGATCTTATTTTATAAGAAGTTGTATACTAAAAGGGGCTTTAGAGATGTCAATAAATGGGTAGATCTGATGCCCTTTTATAAGAGGGAGGAGGGTCAATTTAGGAAAGTTTTGAAGTATTATTTTATTACAAAATGATTTTTTGTTTCAAATGGTCCCAAACCCATTTATTTGAATATAAGAAGATTTTGGGTCGAATTAATCTCAAAAAATAGGTTTTATACATGTTTTGGTCACAAAATTAACCATATCTTTTAGCTTTAACCCTTAGTTAAAAACATTAACGCTTACTATGTCTTCGGGCATTTTCATAATATATGGTAACAATAGTTACTATAAAATTCTAGGAGAATCATAAGTGGATTATTAATGAAATTTTTAACATTATATAAGTCATTTTAACGAATCTTATATTTTTAGGAATATTATATCATTTAATAAAATAGTATTTGTTTTAAAAACTCATTTATGTCCATTTTGACACTATTAAGTAATTTATTTTCGTTAGAGTCATAAAAACTTGATTTCTTCGAACAATAGGCATTAAAAAAATATAATATGTCAATATAATCCATAAAATTTATTTATAACATAAAAATAATCAAATTACATTTATTTTAATATTTATAATATCTTTTATTTGAATCTTTCGTTAATGAAGCAATCATTGCATCATCATTGTATCATAATTAAATTTATTTATTTAATTTATAAAAATTAAAAATAAAATATTATGATGTAGTAAATCTTTTTATCTTTTTAATTACTATTTATAGTCTAATATATCACTTATATAACCCCGTATAAAAAATTTATTAAAAGATACATGTTTATCTTATTTTTTACTTTACTTTAAATTAATTAATATAAGATGTCATTATCTCTCCCAAGTGGCTCCATGGGGTCCCAAAATAGACCCAAGGATTCCCTTAGTTAGAAATATCCCATAAAATAGTATTATGACATATTTTATGTTAGTTTTATATTATTATAATATTATTTTTTACCCATATTTATCATATTTACCCTTTAACCATGGAAAATAAAATAATTATTAAAGTTACTATTCATAATGTACAAAATTAAAATGTACCTATTTACACAATTTAGTCCTTATGATTTCTAATATTTAATACATTTTTCCAAATTCAAAACACAAAATTTGCAGTAATTAATTTAAAATTAATTCTCATTGTCAAAACAAAAAAGCAGGTTTTTTAAGAAGTAATAACTATCAAAATATTGCCTTGTGTTCACGTCCAATTTAAAAGTGAAATTACTTACAATGATAATAATTGGATTAAATGATAAAAATATAATCTAATTACACTTTAAAACCAATTAAAAGTACAATATAACTATATAAATAAATTAGATTAAAAGGAAGTTTTGAATTAAAATGAAGTATTTTTCACTATTCATTAAAAAATGAACTTTATCAAAAAAATACCTAAATTTCATCCAAAGTAAATTTTTATGTCTCACTTATAAATAAGAAATTTATTTAGTCAAATAGTATGTATAAAAGAGAGAAAAAATAAATTTAAAAAGGGTTCACCATCAAAAGGTGGTGAATCGACCTTTTAAAAATATTAGAGTATTTATTTCTGAAAATTGAATTCATTCTTATTTTAAGACTCTAAAATTTATTGAATAAAAGTAAATACATTTAACGAACATGTGTAATCATATTTTAGTTAGTTCTGTTCATTCCTGCCAATACAACGTCTAGGCGTTAACTACAATTTAAATTAATAATATTATTATATTATTTTTTGGTATAACTCAAAGTTGTGTGCAACGAAAGATTTCAAAGAAACCCATTTTTGTGTGTTGAGTATGCTTCCAGAAAAGGTATCCACTTTAATATAAAAATATTATCTTATTCATAAATATTAATAGAAATGAAAATGTATTATTCTATAAATACATGGGTTGTTACATTATCCCCCACTTTTGTAAATTGCATCCTCGCAATTTTATTCACTTATCAAATAAGTGGGGGTATTTATCCTTCATAGCATTTTCAGATTTCCATGTTTCCTCTTAAACCATATGGTTTTTAAAAAAACTTTTACCTGATAAATTACCTTATTCCGTAACACTTTCTCTCTACAGTCAAGAATCTGGACTAAATGTTCCTCATAAGAAATATTCTCTTCCAAATGAATGACTGTTGTACTCAAAACATGATATGGATCTGGCATATACTTTCTCAACATTGAAACATGAAAAAAAAAATGTGTACTTGAGTTAAACTTGGAGGTAAAGATACTATGTTTCCAACTGACCCAAATTTCTCTAGGATTTCATAGGGTCTAATAAATCTAGGTATCAACTTTCTCTTCTCACAAAAATGAATCACACTTTTCCATGGAGAAACTTTAAGAAAGACATGATCACCTACCTCAAAAGAAAGATCATTCCCCCAGTTATTCTCATAACTTTTCTGCCTACCCTGAGCTATTCTCATGTGCTTCTGAATCAACTAAACTTTATCTGTCATCTCTTCTACCAATTCTTATCTCATCAAATTTATCTCACCTACTTCATTCCAAAAATTTGGAGTTTGACGCCTCTTTCCATATAATTCTTTAAATGGTTCCATATGTGTATTGGAATGAAAACTATTATTATAAGAAAATTCCACCAAAGAAAGATGTTGGTCCCAGCTTCCCTGGTAATCCATTGAACTAACACGTAGCATATCTTCCAATGTTTTAATTTTTCATTCTAATTTCCCATCTGATTTCAGATGAAAATATGTACTAAAATTTAATTTAGTACCCAACGACATCTGAAGTCCCTTCCAAAAGTTAGAAGTGATCCTGGGATCACGATTAGATAAAATATAGAGGGGAACTCCTTGTAACCTGACTATCTCTTTAATATACAATCGCAAAACATGACCTAGAGACTGAGTATCTCAAATAGGAAGAAAATAAGCAGATTTAGTCAATTGATCAATAATAACCTAGATTGCATAGTAACCTCGATAAGTCTTTGGTAGTCCCACTGCTAAATCCATGGACACATTTTTTCATTTCCACTATAGAATTGGAAAAGTCATAAGTATCCCATTCAGTAACTGCTGCTCGGCTTTAAATTTTTTACAAATCAAACATCTCCGAGTAAATTCAACAATATCAATTTTCATTCCATCCCACTAGTAATACTTCTGAAGATCTCAGTACATCTTACTACTTCTAGGATGAACTGAAAATGGAGAACTATGAGATTCACATAATAATAATATCTTCAACTGTGAATCACAAGGCACACATAACCTCCTTCCAAAACTCAAATAAAAATATAAATATTAAATTTAGGTAACTTACCCTTCTGAACAAATTCTACCTTTTTTTGTAACTCACTATCTTCTTTCTGTGCTTGCTTTATTTTGTTTTTTAGAGACAACTATACTAAAACCTAAAATAAAATAGAGTAATTTCATATACCAACAAATTCCATGCCAAAGTTCATCAAATCATTAATCAAAGGGTTATGTTCCAAATGTAACATAGTTAATATAGAATTACTTTTCTGACTCAAAGAATCATCCACCTTATTTTCTTTTCCTAGATTGTAATGAATCGTGCAATCATAATCCTTGATTAATTCCATCCATCTTCTCTGTTGCATGTTCAATTCTTTCTAAGTAAATATATAGTTCAAACTTTTGTGATTAGTATATATTTCACACTTTACACCATACAGATGAAGCCTCCAAATTTTTAAAGAAAAAAACAACAACAACTAATTCCAAATCACGTGTAGGGTAATTTAACTCATGAGTTTTCAACTGACATGAAGCTTAAGCAATTACTTGATAATTATTCATTAGGACACAATCAATTCCTTTCAATGAATCAACACTATAGTTAAAAATAAATCACCATTTCTGGAAGGTAGTGCCAAAACCGAAGCATTCACCAATCTTCTTTTCAATTCCTGAAAACATTCATCACATTCCTTTATCCATATGAACATAACACCTTTTCGAGTTAACTTAGTCAGTAAACTAGATAATTGTGAAAAAAATTCAACAAACCTCTAGTAATAACCTATTAAACGATGAAAACTAATAATCTCTTTTATATTTGTTGGTCTTTTCCATTATACAACAACTTTTTTAGCAGGATCAACAGTTATGCCATTTTTAGAAACAATGTGACCGAGGAATGAAATTTTTTGTAACCAAAACTCATACTTGATGAATTTTCCATACTATTTCTTTTATTTTAAGGTTTTCAAGACAAACCTTAAATTAATTTCATGCTCCTATTTACTTTTAGAATAAACCAAAATATCATCAATAAACATAACCACAAACTTATCCAAGAACTCACGGAAAATTCTATTCATAAGACCTGTGAATATAGTAGGTGCATTGGTTAACCCAAAAGTCATAACTAAAAATTAAAAATGGCCATATCTAGTATGAAACACAGCCTTTTGAATGTCTACTTCCTTTACTTTCAACTGATGGTACCCCTACCTCAAGTAATTCTTCGAAAAATACTTAGCTCCTTAAACCTGATCAAACAAATCATCGATATGAGTCAAATGATACTTGTTCTTAATAGTGATGTTATTCAAGGCTCTAAAATCAATGCAAAGTCCCATTTAACCATATTTTTTTTTAACAAACAAGATAGGAGCACCCCATGGTGATGTGCTAGGTCGAATGAAACATCTATCTAATAACTCCTGTAATTGCTTCTTTAACTCTAAAAGTTCAATTTCATCCATTCAATAAGGGGGTTTTGAAGTTGACTTAACATCAAGAACCAAGTCAATAGTAAATTAAAATTCTTGTTCAGGTATTATAACAGGAAACTCATCAGGAAAAACATCAAGATACTCATTGACCACTTACACATCATTAATCTGAAAAATTCCTTTATTTTCAACAATATGTACAAGGTAACATCCATTTCTATATTTTACTAATTTCTCAGCTTTCTGATATGTTATCAAAAGTAAGGGTTCATTATTGTACACCAACTGAAATTATTTCTGAAAAGAAACCTCTTTATATCAGCTGTCAATCTTTGCATGATAAATGGAAATCCAATCTATACTCAAAATAACATCAAACTCTACTAGAGGCAAAACAATAAGGTTTGTAGGTAGATTCTTTCCACGCACAATGATAGGAAGGTTCTTATAATTTCTTTTTTTCTCAAAATTTCCTCTAGGTGATTTTACCACAAGTTCAGGATTCATATCTTGAGATGGAATTACCAATTTACTAGAAAATTTCTCACAAATAAAAGAATGTGTAGAAACTAAATCAAACAACACATTGGCATAATATGAATAAATGAATAGTGTACTTGATACTACTTAATTTGATGGCCAAACATCTTCTGAAATGGTTGAAAAGGATTTCACCACCCCTTTCTTCTTTTAGTCTGGCTGCTTTCTTTCATTTAAGTTCTTTGTTGGATGCTCATTTCCACAATTACCCATTTCATTGCACTAAAAAAATTATTGATTATAAAGCAGATTTTTTCTTACCAATACCCTAATACCTTTTAGTGAAATTATGAGCCTTATGTCCCATTTTACCATATTTCATGCACTTACCAAAATTTAAAAGGCATTCCCCTGTGTTCTTCTTACCACATTTTTCACAAACTATAAATATAAGTTTCTTACCATTAGACTTTATTAAAGAGTTCTTCCCTTTCATCTGCCAGCTCAACCTCTTATTCTGTTATTTTCCAAAGAACACATGATCATTAGAAAAATCCATTTCAACATTCTCCACACATAAAAAAATATTTTCATAACTTTTGAACTCATGAGAAGTTAATTGTCTTCGATACTTTGTATTTAATCCTAAGTAAAAAATGATTGATTTTACTATTAAGATCCCACATAAAATTTGTAGCATACCTTTCTAGTTGAGTGAATTTTTCTTCATAAGCATCCACTTAGTCATCCTCCTATCACAATTCCAAGAATTGTTTTTCCATCCTAAGTAGAACCACCTTAGGAAAATATTTCTCAATAAACATACTTTTGAATTCATACTAATCAAGAGCATAAATCTCCTCATTATTCCTGATATTTTTAACCATTGATCCCCACTGATCAGATTCACCTTTAAAATGATAAATATAAAGACTAACCTTTTGATGTTTTGAACACCCCATGACATTGAAAATATTTTTCAATGCTTTAATCCACCCATCAGATAGCACTGGGTCAGATAATCCTATGAATGATGGGGGATGTTGCCTCATAAAATTCTCAAATACTAACATGTTCATTTATGGTTGATATGGTTGATCTCATTCGTGGATACCACCACCATTTATATCCTGATTCAACTATGTTGTCACTACAACAAACTGTTCATTTCCGATTACGACCATTTCTGGTTACTGATTTGAAAGGTTGTTTTCCTATTGATGCCATCCCATCATAGATGCCCTGTTTCCTCTGTGGAAAACCATTATGAACATAGACATATCTTAGATGAATCATTATGGTAATCTTTAAATGCTATATCATTTCAATCTTACCATAAAGTAAAAATAATTAATGGATATTAATTTAATAGTATCTTAACTCCTAAATTTATCTAAACTGACCACTGATACCAACTATAAGGCTCCAACAATAAACATTACATAATCTTGAGTTAAGTCAAGAATTAAAATTGATGATATTTTCAGGTTTAGAGTTCTAGATATTTAGGCCATAACTATTACATCTCAAAAATTACAAAATAAAAAAAATCTACTCTATCTAATTTTTTCACAATAATAAAACTCCTTAAATAAAACAAGAATTATTTTATTGATATAAATCTTCTTGAATTATTCCATTCTCTTACCCTCCATTATACCCTGTGAAAAACATTTCAAAAACTCTAGATGGGCATAAAAATCTCAGTAAGGTTTATAAAATAAGGAAAGAAAACAGTTTTCCATCAATACAAACAAATCAATGAAATCATAATTTTCAGTCATAAAACATAATCTCTTTAACATAAATCATGAAATCATAAGATCTATGAATAATTCATAGAAATCATAAATCATAAAGGTAACTTGTGGCATCCATAGCATACTTACATTGTAGCTTTTAAAGCTACAAAAGGAGTTAAGTTTGGAATACCCAACACAGTATATTCTCTAAATCTCTTAGGAGAAACATTAACGTTTAAGTTCATCACATTACCCAATTCATTGGAGAGAGATCTCGGGCTCACCTTCCCTTGGTTTATCACAAAACCGCCTGTATAAGTAAAAAACCCCAAGAACCATCACATAATCATTACACATAAAACAAGCATAAAGGAAAGATAACATTTCCATATTGCAATCACAATATATTATTTTAAGATATTAAAAAAATATACACTTTATCAAAACCATTTTCAATACTAAAATACATAAAAAGGTTATATGGTATTTATTTTCCTTTTAAAAACATTATGGCTTGTTATGGAAGCCAAATATCAAATAATGCCCGTGGCAGTGAAAAAGTCGTTTTCACCGCATACGTTAAAAAGAAATATTCCTTTTGTAGTTTAGTAAAATGGTTCATTAAAAATTATTCCTTTAGAAAAATATTGAATTATATTAAAATAAAACGGTATAATTATACACCTTATAAAAGAAAGTCGTGTATAAATCAAAATATGCCTCAATGAAAGGAGATTGAGACGAAGTCCCTTACCTTGAGTCTGACTTGTCTCGTTCATTCTGTATCTTCTAGAATAATAAACTTACGTTAATTTATAATTTCTTTATAACCTTTTTCAATTTTATTATTCATTTTATATTACATATCATCATGTTATAAAAATTACATAATTATTTAAGTTCATATCGGTCATTTTTTCCATATTCGGTACTTAAGTTGAAAATGAACTTGTTTGATGTAAATTGTCCTTGTGGACAAATTTTAATCATATATAGAATATTATTAATGATTTAGATATCATATATATCATATATATCTAGTATATATCTATTTATAACAGTCTATAACATTTTGAGATAATAAATTGAATGCACCGTTTAGGGAGACGGTAAGTCGTACGTACGCAAGAATGCTATATTCATTTCTTTTTCATTTTTAAAGGAATGAAAACTAAATTATACATGGGTATATTATAATTACATTATAATATAATATTTTATATACATTACATAATTTTATTAATTCCATCCTTTATATGGCATGAATGAGTCATATCACTCTGAGGGGGCGGTAGTCCGCACTTCCTCAAATGAAATTATCATATTTACACATTATGGAAAGAATAAAGGTATATTGTAAATAAAAATTCAGAATCATAGAGACAATAAAAATATCATATATATTGAAGTGCACTGTGTTGCATTTGTTGTCAATGAGGCATGAAGTTGTCTTGGAATGAATGGATTTCAAGGAATCAAGATGTGAATGTCAAAGGATGTGATGGTGATGGTGATGAAGGAGAATGGCCATGGTACTAAGATGTATGTCACTTAGGAGATTCACTAAGTGATATTGGAAATTGTGGTTGAAACATTCTCCATGAATATCTGACGATTGTTGAGCTATTCTTTAAGTTCTCAGAACTTGTATCCTGATGATACAAAGTCACAACAATGATAGAAGACCATGTATTGTATTGACAATGCATGAGGAGAAGCAAGAGATCCATCCACAACTTCTAAGTGGATGAAGTGGATTAAAGAAGTCCATGCACTATCACTTAGTACATGAGAATCAGAAGATGTTCCAATTGATCTCTGATTAGATCAATGAAGTTTATTGAAGAAATATTTGATTCAGAAGTTCGGTTGATGAAGATCCTTGAGAATTCTCTCCTAAGTAGAAAATGATATGATGAAGAAGAATTATGAATTGAGGAGTTGTTTCTAATCAAGAAGATTAAGTGTTTAAGATGAATGGAGGAATTCTTAAGAAGGAGAAGACAAATGGAGGAGAAGAAGAATGGCTTAGAAGAAGGAATGGCATTTGAACTTGGTTACTTTGTTTTTAACAAAGTACTTGTTCTATTTACTTGCAAAAAGATAGCCATCTCAAGCCAGCCTTAAGGGTTCAACCCCCAAGGCACATGTGGGCCTAAGGCGCCACGCCCAAGGGGGGATCCCATGTGGCCAGCCCGAGAGGCAGAGGGGCCGTGTGTAAGCCCCCGAGGACACGCGGTGGTGAAACCCGCGCGCCGGAGGAGCATAGTGGGCGCTAGGAGCGCGCCCGCAGGAGCAGAGATTGGGCGCAGAGCGCGCCCGCAGGGAGAACACGGTGCGGGGCGGCACCGTGGAGGGAGGAGATTCAATTGCAGAGTAGCGGAGAGCGCTGGGGTAATAAGCCGCGGATAAACCGGGCTTCGTTTCGATGTGGGACGCGGGATTTTCCCGCGGAAGAGATCCTGGCCGCTCATCCAATCGTGCGGCTGATCACAGCCGCTCATCGCATCCCGCGCGAGATCTTCAGATCCAGGCCGCCCAATGTATCTCAAACGCCTGATCCGACGGCCGAGAGCTCGTCTCCTTCCTCGAGCTCGAGCCGAGGACATCCCGAAGCCACCCGCAGCCTCCGTCGAACCAGGAGCACTCCGAAGATGGTTTTTGAGTTCCCGACCACCTCCGAGCAAACCGAGACCTCCATTGGGATCGTCTCAACGCACTGAACCCATCCATGCATTAAAATAAGCTTGCATGCAACGAGAAAAGAATTTGGAATTTGGCCGACGGCAAACCGAAGGTGCCGAGGCCATGGGGTGTTTATGATTTGCATGGATTGGAAGAAAAGAAGGTCGTGCATGCGTTCTAAGTCGCATGCACGTGGAGGAAACCGAAGAAGAGGGAACCCGCGTGAAACAAGAAGAAAAAGTTCAAGATTTGCAAAATCTTGAAAACCCGATAAATTCGGGGATTCAAAGATGTAACTCCGCGGATGTAAAGCACCGCCTCTGCCTATAAAAAGAGAGGCCGAGGCATTCTCAAGGTTTTGCTGATCCTTTCTTGAAAATCAGAAGACCCGCGTGTGCTCTGCCTCGCGAAGTAAAAGCCCCGCGCAAAGAACTTGCGCGGCTGAAGGTTCCGGAGCCACCCGAGGCTTCGAAGGTCCCCTGCGCGCATTATTTGCGCGACAGGAAGAGCTCTCCATGCCCGCATACTTGCGCGGCAGGAGTAGCTTGCGCGCCCAAGGTGTCCTTGCACCCTTGTGGCTTGCGCGCCTCGTGGTGTTGCATGCTGCACACCCGAGTGCTTGTGCACCTCGCGGCAGTGTTGAAGAGTAGCTGCACCCTTGCGCGCCTGGTTGCACCAAGTGCACCTACTTGGCAGTGTTGGAGAAGAAGACCCGAGGCAGTATACCACACCCTTGGTTGTGGGTGCTTGGCAAGGAAGAAGGCCGAGACTTGCATGCCTTGTGTGCAAAGTGAACACCCTACATATTGTGTGTGCAAGGAGAACCCGAGGTCATACCTTGTGTGAAGTGAAAGAACACACCCTTTGGGTGTAGGTGCAAACAAGAACAAAGAAGGGGTCGTGGCAGTATGTATGCAAGTGGGTGAAGTGAAGACCACACATTTGTGTGTGTGTGCAAACTTGAAGAACCACCTACGGCCCAAGTATGTGCAAGAAGAAGTGAAGGCCAACTCATGTGTGTGCTAAAGTGAAACAATTGTGTGCAAATTAAAGAAGTGGCTGAACCTAGTGTGTGCACTAAAAGTGTGTTCACACTTAGAAGAAGAAAGAAGTGAAAGACCCACACTAAAGTAGAACACACTCTAAGTGTGTAAACTAATTGGATAAAGTGTGTGAAGTTCGGGAAGGTGTGTGCTATAATTGATTACACCCTTTGTGGGTCTACTGCACCAAGAAGAGGACAGGAGAAGTGTATGCATGCATGCATACACGTGCACACGTGAACAAAGATAAATCAGGCTGTGTGCATCTGAGTTGTTGAGACTGGACCAGACTGAAGTTAAAGACATCATTTGTCTGAGTATTCAGTAGTTGGAGAGAAGCCAGGTCATCCTTAGAAGAGGGAGATAAATCCTGAGCAAGACGAGAAGACCTGATCACCTCAAGTGATCAGAGGTACAGAGCAAGGCCAGCAGCCTTTATCCCAGGCTGCTGAAGTTACTTGAAGAAGCTTAAAGTGAAGAAGAGCTACTCGTGTGACTCGAGGAGCCAGGAGAAGACCCTGTGGGACTCAGGGAGAAGAAGTCTTCAGTGGGATTCTGGAGCAGGCCAGTGGGACTCTGGTAACACTGTGGGACGCAGTATAAAGACCCTCCTGTGGGACTCAGGAGAGATACGGTGGGAAGTTGTATCGACCATTGTAATACTAACCGATTATAATGGGAGAATCCATGCTGGGAAAGCATGGCAAGGATGTAGGCCTTTGGTGCCGAACCTTGTAAATCCTTGTGTCCTGTTCCTTTTCATTACTGCATCATTCGGGAAAGGTTGAGAGATACAAGAAGAGTGGATCGAGTCTTTAACCAGCCATAGAGGTTTAATTGATAAGAATCAATTAGTAAAAATTTTTAAGGGATCATTGATTCACCCCCTCCCCCTCTCAGTGATTCACACTGATCTGGGCACTTCAATTGGTATCAGAGCGAGGTTACCTCTAAAAGATCCAAGAGAGTCTATATGGAGTGCAGATTTGAGGAAATGAAAGACCAGCCTCAAATGGAGATATCTTCCAAGACTCAGAAAAATAGAATGAAGAAACAGGCAAAGAAGATGAAGAAGAAGGCTGGTGCAATCAGAGAAACTCCTTCTATGGAAAGAAATGTGAAAGTCACATCAGATGACAATTCCTTTTATCATTCTTCTGATGAAGCCTGCTCTAGCTGTGATGAAGATGGAAGAAACAATGATCTTCTAAATGCAATCAAATATCTTCAGAAGAGAGTCCCCAAGGAAGTTGCAATGTGTATAGCTACAGGCCTCCTTGATCTTTAAGAAGAAAAATTACAGCTAGAAGATGAAGCCAATTCTCTGGAAGTCCAATTGGCAAAAAGGGTTGGCATAACCAACACTCTCAGAAAGCTGGTAAATGCAAAAGATGAAACAGTTTCCCTTTGCAAAGAAAGATATGAAGACACTGCTGAAGAATTGCAAAGAAGCCTTTCTGAGAAAGACATCTTTATGATAATGATCAAAGATGTTGTCCATGCACTGGAAAAGAGGCACAAAGTGTCAATGGTTGTCAGGGATGCTCAACTAGAAGACAAAGTCAAAAGGGTGAAGGAGCTTGACAACTCATTGCTTGAAATGAAGCAGATGCATGAAGACCAGATAAAACAGCTGGAAGAGAAATGGGAAGGAAGGCTAAGAACAGTTGAGGATGAGAAGAACTCCCTCAATATGAAGTGTTTAGAACTAGAGGTGATATTGAAAAATCTGCAATCACCCAAAGCTGAATCCTCCCAGTCAGCTGTAAGGAAAAATGTTGCTACTCAAGTATGCATTGAGCAGGATGATTCTAAAAGAAATACATCCTCTAATAAAAAGGAAACAACTTCTAAAAAGAAGGTACCATCCATACCATCTTGTACTCATGCTTCTAAAAGTGTTTCTACTAAAATTACAGGATGGAAGAATAATTCCAAACAAGTATGGATGAAGACAATGAAGAAAGAGAGCTCTCCTAAAACAACATAGCAAGTCAAGAAAAGTACCCAACAATCAGAAGGACTGAAGAGGTAAAGATTCGTGGGTCAATGCGGGTGTTGTAACAAGTATGGGCATTGTGCAAAGGATTGTTGGTACAATCCACTGAATGCCAAAGCACAGAGGAAGCCCATGCCAAGGGGGAGCAAGCCAGAAGGAAAGAAGCAACATCCACAGGTCCAGAGACATCTGTTTACTGCTAACAGATTTGGATTACTTGACAACATCTGGGATGATTGCAAAAGTGGTCAAATAGATACATGTCAATCTCCAACTGTATCCAGAGCTCAAAAGAAGAAAAGATCACAGAACCTGGTTAAAAGAGAATCCTTGGGAAGAAAGAAGAAAGTAGAAAATGCTCCCAAGAAGTGTTTGAGAAATGAAGAGAAGTCCTTGGAGTCTGAGTCCAAGAAGGGTGATGCATCCAGAAGGACCACCAAGAAATGCTTCTACTGTGGAAAGAAAGGACACATCATGGACCTTTGTAAAGAAGCCATGAAACTAAATAGAAGCAGACTGAACTCCAAAAGACAATCAATCCAGAAGAATAAGGGATTGATTGAAAATAAGTTGCCTAAGAGAGGTAGCTTAGCAGCATCCAAAGAACCATGTGAAACTTCCAGAACTGGGGCCACTCTTCCAAATGATTTACTTGTCATATGGCCACATCAGTTGCAACTCGCCAAAGATCTACAAAGAGCTGAAGATGAAGTTCTGGCAATTGCTAAGGCAAAAGGGAAGAAGAATATTTCACATGAAGATGTATTGAGATCCACACCAGCACCAACATCATTGAAGATCAAATGTGCAAGTGTGAAGAATGGTGAAAATGGGACATCTCGGTTGAGAGAATCTTCTCAACCTTGTTGTTCACATTGATGAACCAAGGAGGTTCCATATTATTCCCTTATACTCTTGGTATATACATGTGCTAACATTGCAGGGAATTGAAGATGATGATCATTCTCATCTGGAGGATGATTTAGAAAGAATGGAGTGCACCCCTTGAGGGGGAGCCAATCTGGAGAAGATGATGTTCTGAAATTAATATCATCTTGAGAAAGTAGTTGAAAGGGGGAGCTTTATCTTTGCACCTGAACATTCTAATGTGTTTTGTGAAGTATGTGCAGGATTTAGCAATTCATTGATATATCTGAAAAATTTCAAACCCCTGAAGCATGATCTCACATGTACAGTGAATGTTGGACAGCATTGAGTTCCTTGGTTACATCACTCTTGTTTTCTACACCGGGTTAGCCCAAGTAGACTTAGAGTTGATTTACTAAAGGTTGTTTGCTAAAGAAGAACATGTGACATCATCCCTCTCCTAATGTTTTTCAAGAAGATGCTTTTATAAGGGAGGAAGAGATTTTTGAAAGTGAACCACACCACACCTTTGCATTTGATTGCCAATAAGGGGGAGAAAATATTGGCACACATATTGACCCATTCATATGTGCTGAAGGAGTGTATTGACAACAAATACAAAGGGGGAGATTGAAGTGCACTGTGTTGCATTTGTTGTCAATGAGGCATGAAGTTGTCTTGGAATGAATGGATGTCAAGGAATCAAGATGTGAATGTCAAAGGATGTGATGGTGATGGTGATGAAGGAGAATGGCCATGGTACTAAGATGCATGTCACTTAGGAGATTCACTAAGTGATATTGGAAATTGTGGTTGAAACATTCTCCATGAATATCTGACGATTGTTGAGCTGTTCTTTAAGTTCTCAGAACTTGTATCCTGATGATACAAAGTCACAAAAATGATAGAAGACCATGTATTGTATTGACAATGCATGAGGAGAAGCAAGAGATCCATCCACAAATTCTAAGTGGATGAAGTGGATTAAAGAAGTCCATGCACTATCACTTAGTGCATGAGAATCAGAAGATGTTCCAATTGATCTCTGATTAGATCAATGAAGTTTATTGAAGAAATATTTGATTCAGAAGTTCGGTTGATGAAGATCCTTGAGAATTCTCTCCTAAGTAGAAAATGAGATGATGAAGAAGAATTATGAATTGAGGAGTTGTTTCTAATCAAGAAGATTAAGTGTTTAAGATGAATGGAGGAATTCTTAAGAAGGAGAAGACAAATGGAGGAGAAGAAGAATGGCTTAGAAGAAGGAATGGCATTTGAACTTGGTTACTTTGTTTTTAACAAAGTACTTGTTCTATTTACTTGCAAAAAGATAGCCATCTCAAGCCAGCCTTAAGGGTTCAACCCCCAAGGCACATGTGGGCCTAAGGCGCCACGCCCAAGGGGGGATCCCATGTGGCCAGCCCGAGAGGCAGGGGGGCCGTGTGTAAGCCCCCGAGGACACGCGGTGGTGAAACCCGCGCGCCGGAGGAGCATAGTGGGCGCTAGGAGCGCGCCCGCAGGAGCAGAGATTGGGCGCAGAGCGTGCCCGCAGGGAGAACACGGTGCGGGGCGGCACCGTGGAGGGAGGAGATTCAATTGCTGAGTAGCGGAGAGCGCTGGGGTAATAAGCCGCGGATAAACCGGGCTTCGTTTCGATTTGGGACGCGGGATTTTCCCGCGGAAGAGATCCTGGCCGCTCATCCAATCGTGCGGCTGATCACAGCCGCTCATCGCATCCCGCGCGAGATCTTCAGATCCAGGCCGCCCAATGTATCTCAAACGCCTGATCCGACGGCCAAGAGCTCGTCTCCTTCCTCGAGCTCGAGCCGAGGACATCCCGAAGCCACCCGCAGCCTCCGTCGAACCAGGAGCACTCCGAAGATGGTTTTTGAGTTCCCGACCACCTCCGAGCAAACCGAGACCTCCATTGGGATCGTCTCAACGCACTGAACCCATCCATGCATTAAAATAAGCTTGCATGCAACGAGAAAAGAATTTGGAATTTGGCCGACGGCAAACCGAAGGTGCCGAGGCCATGGGGTGTTTATGATTTGCATGGATTGGAAGAAAAGAAGGTCGTGCATGCGTTCTAAGTCGCATGCACGTGGAGGAAACCGAAGAAGAGGGAACCCGCGTGAAACAAGAAGAAAAAGTTCAAGATTTGCAAAATCTTGAAAACCCGATAAATTCGGGGATTCAAAGATGTAACTCCGCGGATGTAAAGCACCGCCTCTGCCTATAAAAAGAGAGGCCGAGGCATTCTCAAGGTTTTGCTGATCCTTTCTTGAAAATCAGAAGACCCGCGTGTGCTCTGCCTCGCGAAGTAAAAGCCCCGCGCAAAGAACTTGCGCGGCTGAAGGTTCCGGAGCCACCCGAGACTTCGAAGGTCCCATGCGCGCATTATTTGCGCGACAGGAAGAGCTCTCCCTGCCCGCATACTTGCGCGGCAGGAGTAGCTTGCGCGCCCAAGGTGTCCTTGCACCCTTGTGGCTTGCGCGCCTCATGGTGTTGCATGCTGCACACCCGAGTGCTTGTGCACCTCGCGGCAGTGTTGAAGAGTAGCTGCACCCTTGCGCGCCTGGTTGCACCAAGTGCACCTACTTGGCAGTGTTGGAGAAGAAGACCCGAGGCAGTATACCACACCCTTGGTTGTGGGTGCTTGGCAAGGAAGAAGGCCGAGACTTGCATGCCTTGTGTGCAAAGTGAACACCCTACATATTGTGTGTGCAAGGAGAACCCGAGGTCATACCTTGTGTGAAGTGAAAGAACACACCCTTTGGGTGTAGGTGCAAACAAGAACAAAGAAGGGGCCGTGGCAGTATGTATGCAAGTGGGTGAAGTGAAGACCACACATTTGTGTGTGTGTGCAAACTTGAAGAACCACCTACGGCCCAAGTATGTGCAAGAAGAAGTGAAGGCCAACTCATGTGTGTGCTAAAGTGAAACAATTGTATGCAAATTAAAGAAGTGGCCGAACCTAGTGTGTGCACTAAAAGTGTGTTCACACTTAGAAGAAGAAAGAAGTGAAAGACCCACACTAAAGTAGAACACACTCTAAGTGTGTAAACAAATTGGATAAAGTGTGTGAAGTTCGGGAAGGTGTGTGCTATAATTGATTACACCCTTTGTGGGTCTACTGCACCAAGAAGAGGACAGGAGAAGTGTATGCATGCATGCATACACGTGCACACGTGAACAAAGATAAATCAGGCTGTGTGCATCTGAGTTGTTGAGACTGGACCAGACTGAAGTTAAAGACATCATTTGTCTGAGTATTCAGTAGTTGGAGAGAAGCCAGGTCATCCTTAGAAGAGGGAGATAAATCCTGAGCAAGACGAGAAGACCTGATCACCTCAAGTGATCAGAGGTACAGAGCAAGGCCAGCAGCCTTTATCCCAGGCTGCTGAAGTTACTTGAAGAAGCTTAAAGTGAAGAAGAGCTACTCGTGTGACTCGAGGAGCCAGGAGAAGACCCTGTGGGACTCAGGGAGAAGAAGTCTTCAGTTGGATTCTGGAGCAGGCCAGTGGGACTCTGGTAACACTGTGGGACGCAGTATAAAGACCCTCCTGTGGGACTCAGGAGAGATACGGTGGGAAGCTGTATCGACCATTGTAATACTAACCGATTATAATGGGAGAATCCATGCTGGGAAAGCATGGCAAGGATGTAGGCCTTTGGTGCCAAACCTTGTAAATCCTTTTGTCCTGTGCCTTTTCATTACTGCATCATTCGGGAAAGGTTGAGAGATACAAGAAGAGTGGATCGAGGCTTTAACCAGCCATAGAGGTTTAATTGATAAGAATCAATTAGTAAAAAGTTTTAAGGGATCACTGATTCACCCCCTCCCCCTCTCAGTGATTCACACTGATCTGGACACTTCATATATCATATATAAATATAGTTCCATAATAATTTCCACCATGAGAGGTGGTAGGGGAAATCGGACAATCATCATTTTGTGAGGTAGTAGTTCACCGTATACAGAAACAGTATGTTTATATCCATTAGATGGAGGTGTGTGTAATTTTAGTTAGAATATTTCTCATAAAAAAATAATAATATATTGATGATACTGGTTTTGTTATTTAATTAAGGAATAAGAAAATAATAGTGAGTATAGAAGGAAAATAAAATTAATGAACTTGAGAGAAGACGTTACCTCCAAATCGGGTAACTTCTTTTTATTTGAGCCAAAAGGATTTCTTGAATTGCCTTATGACCAAGGTAAGGCTTCTATGAGGAATCGAGGGATATTGAGAGATTATTTGAGCATAATTTGGATGAGCCAAGGGGCTTGAGAGGTGTGAGTAAATGGATATAGGTGATTCCCTTTTATACGAGGGAGGAGAGGCACTTTAGGAATGTTTTGAAGTATTATTATATTATAAAATTATTTTAGGTTTCAAATGGTCCCAAACCAATTTATTTAAAATATAATATGATTTTAGGTCGAAAATATTTCAACCAATAGGTTTTAGATAAGTTTAGGTCACAAAATTAACCTTATCTTTTAGCTTCAACCCTTACTTAAAAACATTAACTCTTGCCATGTCTTCATGCATTTTCATAATATATGGTACCAATAGTGACTATAAAATTCCAAGAGAACAATAAGTGGATTATTAATAAAAATTTTAACATTATATAAGTCATTTTGACGAATCTTATATTTTTAGGACTATTATATCATTTAATAAAATAGTTTTTGTTTTAAAAACTCATTAATGTCAATTTTGACACTATTAAGTAATTGATTTTTTTTAAGTCGTAACTACTAGATTAATTATAAAAAATACATTAAAATAAATATAATATGTCAATATCATCCATAAAATTATTTTATGGAATAAAAATAATCAAATTACAATTATTTTAATATTTATACAATCATTTATTTGAATCTTTCATTAATGAAGCAATCACTTCATCATCATTGTGTCATACTAGAATTTATTTATTTAATATCTAAAAATTATAAATAAACTATCATGATGTAAGAAATATTTTTATATTTATAATGAATATTTATAGTCAAATACATCACTTATATAACTCGATAATAAAAAAATTATTAAAAGATACATGTTTATGTTATTTTTGTCTTTACTTTAAATTAATTAGTATAACATGTCATTGTCACTCCCAAGTGGCTCCATGGGGTCCCAAAATCGACCCTAAGATGACTTTGGTTAGAAATATATCATAAAATAGGATTAGAACATGTTTTAAGATAGTTTTATATTATTATAATTTTGTTTTTACCCATATTTACCAGATTTACCATTTAACCATGGTAAATAAAATAATTACTAAAGTTACTATTCATAATGTCAAAAAATAAAGGGTACCTATTTAAAGAATTTAGAACATATTATTCCTAATATGAAAGCTATTTTTAAAAATTAAAAACGCAAAAGTTTCAGTAATTAATTTAAAATTAATTCCTATTGTCAAAACCAAAAAGCGGGTTTTTTAAGAAGTAATAACTATAAAAAGATTAACTTGTGTTTATGTCCAATTTAAAAGTGAAATTACTTACAATTACCATAATTGTATTAATTGGTAAAAATATAATCCAATAACACTTTAAAACCAATTAAAATTAAAATATAACTATATAAACAAATTAGATTAAAATCTAATTTGTAATTAAAATGCAGTATTTTCACTATTCATTAAAAAATGAACTATATCAGAAAAAAAACGAAAATTTCATCCACAGTAAATTTTTATGTCCTTATTCAAAATAAGAAGTTTATTTTTTCAAATAGAACATATAAAATTGAGAAAAACAATATTTAAAAAGGGTTATCCATCAAAATGTGGTAAATTGACCTTTTAAAAATATTAGAGTATTTCATGATTAAAAACGGATTAATTCTTATTTTAAGTCTCTAAAATTTATTGGATAAATGTAAAGATATTTAACAAACATTTGTAATCATATTATAGTTAGTTCTATTTATTCCCGCCAATATAGTGGCTAGGCGTTAACTACCATTTAAAATAATAATATTACTATATTATTTTTTGGTGTAACTCAAAGTTGTGTGCCACGTAAGATTAAAAAGAAACTCATTGTTGCGTGTTGAGTATTCTATCTGAAAAACAATCCCCTTTAATCTAAAAATAATAACTTATTCAATAATATTAATAGAAGTTAAGAGGTATTATTCTATAAATAACAGGGTTGTTACGCCAAAACCTAAAATTAGCCAACATGACCTATTGGGATAATGGGAGTAAATAAAATCAAGTGAAATAAAGAAAATAGTGTAAATAAAAGATTTTAGAGGAAATTTATAAGAGAAAATATTCTTGTAACCATGATGGAAGAGCTCCAAAATAAAGGAAGAATGAGGGACCCCCTTCATGTGTACTTGGTCTATCTGAATAATAGGGGGAGAGAATGGAGTCCAAAAGGATTAAAAATATTTTAGGTACTTATAGAAATTCCAAAAAACTAAAATTCTATTTGAAAAAATGGTCTTTTAAACCTTTCACCAACCATGTGGAGGCCACTACCTAGAAAAATACACCTCCCATGGTTTATGCCACATGATTTCTTCTATCCATGCACCATGCGAGTGAGTCACCCCCCCCCACACCAACCAAACAAAATAGTTTTCTTAGATGCTCTTCATAGTATGGGTAACTATGTCCTAAATTTTCCAATTTTCATTACAAACAATTTCATAATTATGACATGGTTATTGTACAATTTACCTAATTGTATAGCATGACTGTGTGACCCCTAAAACCATTAAAATTTTAAAATTCCTATGAAACAACTCTTAAAAAATAAAATTATACCAAAATAATATAAAATCAACTTAATAGTGACTTTGGTGGATCAAAATTCTTCCCATCATACCACTTTCTACACTTAACAATTCTTATATCAAAGTACAGGACAATAGAAGATTAATTGTAAGACTTTCCATAATGAATTTCTTAAAAATGATCCTAATGAGAAGAGGACAACCAAACAAAAAAACCTTGAAATAAAAAGGATAATTCCTAGAAAAAAACATATGACCTTAAGATATATCCAATATACAACCAATAAATTAATGCCCAGGGTAATTAGAAATATAGAATTGGTCTCCAAATAATATAAAATAGAAATAGAATGGTGGATCAACAACAAAAACTTTTCTATAGAAAGAAAACATCACTGGAAAATTATAAACCTGCAATCTCTTAAAAGGAATTCCAAGACTACTATAGGCATATATAAGCTCAAAAAAAACAACTCAAAACCATATTGGAGTCACTATTCTAGGAAGCATCCCATAAGACCACAAGACTGGATCACCAAATCAATGGCACCCAAAAAAACAAAGATCAACAATTGAGAATATGCCTCATCAAGAAACAACATGGTTCTAACTATGGGTTCTGTAATGTCCTAGAAATTCCGTATAATTTTTTTTATTATATGGAATTATTATGAGAGTTTGAAATTTCACGGCACGTGATTTTGAGGCTCGGAGTGCCTGGAATGATCCGTCGAATAATGTTAAGCTTTAAATTGCGTGTGTGAGTGGTTTTCCAGAAAAAGTGGAATAACTCTAAAACAAGTGCCTGGATCAAAAATCCAAGGGCACTGTTGCATTCCGAATGGCGGTTTTACCCTAGGCATGGCTTAATTTTAGTCAGCGCAGGCCTCTGGTGAGAAAACTCAAAAATGGAATAACCGTAAATAAAATAATTAAATAAAATTATTTTATTTTTAAAATTCTTATTACTCATGAATGGAGGGTTGGATTAAAAATCTGAGACCACCAATGAACTCTTGAGGGTATGCTTTCCTTAGGTAGATACTAACTTTGGCCGATGCGGGCCACCAATGGAAGTTAATTTTTGGTTGTAAATAAAATAATTAAGAGACAATTATTTAATTGTAAAATCATTAACTTCTAAATGGTAACTCGGATTGAAAATTTGAGATTATTGTTGATCTTGTGAGGACGTGTTTCCCTTAGAAAGAGCCCAACCTTGACCATAGCAGGTCGAGGGTGATTGTTATTATTTTTTGTACTTTTTTTAAGGTATGTTCAGTAAACACGCAGGCGGCGTTTTCTATATTTTGAACCGGAGATTAGAATTGAAATCTGAGGACATCGTTGAATCTGCAGTGCCAAGATTTTATTAATAGAGGCTTCACTTTGAGCGTAGTAGTTCAGGAGAAAAAGTTAGTTTTCATATTTTTTAAATAATAATAAAATAACATGTACTTGTTATTTTATTTTTCTCCAGTGGTTGAGCAGTGGTGGTGGGACCGATGGGTTATCAATCCATTTAATGTCTTGGATCTTCAATTGCGTAACCACGCCATTGGGAATTAAAAGAGGTTCATTAATTTAAAAACTCATTAATAAACCTCATTAATTCTTTCAATGCATTAATCACATTTCTCCCTCTATTTAAGTGAGGCCTGGGGTTTGGTTTTGGACATGACTTCATCAAGCTAGGAACCTCTAGAGGATTACTGTGGAAACATCCACTGATGTTGGATAGAAGCTTGGGCAGCAATGATTTGGTATTGACAAACGCTGATGACTTCATCCAAAGAGGACTCTTGTCCCGCCACAACTGTGACACGTCCAATAGAACTTGAGGTATGGGGTTTTTGTTTGGAATGGCTTTTATCATTATTTTAATGTGATATATAAATTACTCCCACCTATTATAATGCTAACGTGAAGGGAATGGGAAAAACAAACAAGGCTCGGTCCCTCTGCAGCTTGATTTTTGTTGAGTTCTTCGTAGGAAGATTTTTAGCTTGACGGTAAGCAGAAACCAGGAGGCACGCAAAAATAGCGACATCTTAAGAGACCCAAAGGCTCAAGAGTAAAAAAAAAGCGGACCACCAGAGCTCTCTCGGTGGCCCGCGGAATATTTTTCGGCACTTTCCGACCACTGAGGAGGGTGGCACCGCGGTAGTCAGAAAGGCGGCCGACAAAGGCCGACCCTAGAGACAGGAGGTGGCGCGCCTTCGCACGTCGTGGTGAAACAGGTCACAGCTTCAAAGCTGCAGTGGAGGTGAAGGTAGGGACCCGCTCACTGTGGGTCCTGTGGGTGATAAGGCAGAGCCACCAGTCTCCACCTATCAAAGAGCTGAATGGCTCCTTTGATCCATTCGGTAGACGGACCACGCGACCCCCGTGCGGGTCGCGCCAGCAATCGGGCTGAGCTGGGTCAGACCGAGCCGGGTTAGACCCGCACCGGGTCGGGTGGACCCGAACCGGGTCGGGCCCAGTCAGTCCGACCGGTTCGGACCAGACCTGGACCCCACTCAGGCCCAGATACGCTTAAAATTCCATATCTTGTGAACCGGACATCAGTTTGAAGAACCGTATGTGACGATGGGATCCTTGGAGATAGATGGTCCTTTTGAGATAATCCAAGAGAGTTTTAGAGAAAGTTGGAGTACAGCCGGGTTGGATCGACCCTGAATCCAACCGGGCTCTCACCACTAAATGCCAATAACTTACAGACTGGACATCCGGTTGACGGGCCATCTGTTGAATTGGAACCCTAATGAAATGAAAGATCATGGGGTAACTTCTTTGTGGGACTTCATGCCAGTTGAAATAATAATGATGGCTTGAGGGGATGTTTCTCCAAAAAAACAAGCGTGCTATGATCGGGAATCCTATGACTGGCTGAGACGTCAAGAATGAAGAGATATCCTATGTGGATCAGTACCCAGTGATTCTGTGTGAATCAGCACCCATCGATTCTATGTGAATCAACACCGTGTGATTCTATGTGAATGAGCACCTAGTGATTCTATGTGAATCATCACCCAGCGATTCTGTGTGAATTAGCACCCAGCGATTTTGTGTGAATCAACACCCAGCAATTCTTTGTGAATCAGCACCCATCGATTCTATGTGAATCAGCACCCAGCGAT
The DNA here is from genome assembly GCA_963277665.1 of Viscum album. NCBI lineage: Eukaryota > Viridiplantae > Streptophyta > Magnoliopsida > Santalales > Viscaceae > Viscum > Viscum album. Next base: position 479,141,840 of record OY728128.1, read on the forward strand.
TCGGTGTGAATCTACACCCAGCAATTCTATGTGCATCATCACCTAGCGATCCAATGTGGATCAGAGACTATCAATCATGTGTGGGTCTTGCGGGGGTTAGTACCTATCGATCCTATATGGGTCAGCAGCAGTGCCTCTTAACAGAATAAGATGATATAGCCTTACGATTAATCATCTGTACTTCTGTACTCAAGTTATACCTGGTATTATGCTATTTATTTTGCCTTGTGCTTTGTGATTGAGATCATACTTCTGGTTTTCTTTTGTGGAATTCTAAGAGACCTTCGGGGGTCTGAGGGTACTGAAAGGGTATTGTTATACTCACCCATACACGGTCTTCGCCCGCATCTTGTTGTGTCTAATAAAACACTATTTTTTACTATTTTATTGATAATAAATGACATAATTTCTTCACATTGTGCTAAATATATTCATTTACGAAATTTTTGGGATTAGATCATTCATTTGAAAATTTGATGAAAATTCTAGTTTTGTCCATTTAAAATTTACTGTAGTATTTCGCACATAAATATTTAAATATAACTTATTTGAACTTAAAATTTTGTAACAGTGTTTCTAAATTAATTTTCTACACCATTTATTCAAGACACTAGAGTTAAAGAGTGCATTTGGATGGAGTAAATGGGTCATTAAGTCGATGGTGGGCTAGACTCTCCAGAATGGATATGGGTTCTGTATTTGGGTTATAACATCTTCATCGGTGCTTGTATTAGGCCCACATTTTTAGAGGAGCTCTAGTATTAAATTTATCACAAATCCTCCTTCTTTAAGGAGATCTGATTCACAAGTTTTGGTGGTCAAATGGTTAGTGAAATTTGGATTAAAATATTTGGTCGAATTTCTCCATTCACACTTGAAACCACTTCTAACCTAGCCTCCCCTCCACTCTATAAATTAGTTTTTTTCATTTGGAGGGGTTGGGACGTACATTAGTAAATAGGAGGTGGGGATAATTTGTTTCACCCAAATTCTCCAACCATTGTAATAGGGGTATCTCTTGGAGTAAGGATCCCCTCATCGAAGCCTTCTTCTCTTCATTGTGTTGTAATGTTTTCATTTGTGTAATAAACTTATATGTTCTTATTTTATCTCTACTATTTTCTTCTGTTTTGTTCAAATTTATTCTTCTCTTAATCTACGTAATTGGGTTGTAATCAAGAGTAAAGATGAGATTGGGTTCTACCCTTTCAATTCTTTGCTCATGTAGAACGTCTCCATGATGACCACACAGCCCATGGAAGAGTAGTTATCTAGTGATTGATTTGTCTTCTACCCTATTCAATTAATTATTTTGAATCATTGAGCTAATTTAATTCACATAATATAATCCATGAATTGTTTTATTAAATTTTATGAAACTAAGAAAGCAATTGAACAATTAACACAAAAACACGTGAGGTTGAGGTTTTGTTTAAATTGTGAGAGTGCAAACTTAATCGGTAATACAAGACCACACGGGATATGTTTGTAGAGTTAAAATATATTCCGTAAACACAATTAATCCTCATTATTCAGAATGTAAATGTGAATTAATTTACCATTGATGATAAGCTAACCTTAGAACATCAATCAAAGCAGGGTGCTGTGATTGCATGTTCTGAAGTTTTCCTAGGGTTAAATTCACTTCATCTTTGTGGTAAAGTTAATTATTGTAGGGTTCGAGATTTAAAAAAATTAAGGGATAATAATAAAGTGAATGTTAATTAAAATAATAATGATAAATAATTGAGTGAATAGGTAGAGTTAGATTGATTACGCTTTTAAATATTTTCTAAAAAAACATCTTATTGTTGTGTATTTTTAATCGAACTTCATTTCAAAAATAAAAACAAAAAAAAAAGAAATCTTCTTATAGAAAACTTCTTCTAGTTTTATAAACGATAAACAACCCACCATCCTTACAAGTAGTGTTTTTATTCTCTTTTATTTTATTTTTAGAATACCTTTAAGAAGTTGTTATAATTTTCTTCCTCATTTGAGAGACAACCTTGGTCAGCCACTCTCTTGCACCTAAGTAACCCGAAACAGAACATCATTTGAAAGCACCCACGATAGCAACTTTAAAATTGGTGCCATTTCTAGGGAGGGAAGTAATTTATTCAACCAATTATAAGTATTTATTTTATTTTTCATTTAATTCTTTTCTTCTCCTCTTTCTTTCTTCTTTCCCCATTATCAAGTTTTTTTTCTCTTACTATATTTTTTTTATTTTTATCAGACCAACTCAAACTTATTTTATTTTTACTATGGTCCACTTTTATTATTTTTATTTTTATTTGATTTATGACATGAAATAATCCTGAGGATATTTTAGATCTTGACCCTGAGATTGAATGCAACCTTGGGGCTCGAATCAGACATTCTTAGTCTACAGGAAGTTTCGACATTCAACTGGTATGAGAATTCCTCCACTCCAAGATCATTGAAATTGGAAGAAATTAAAATTAAAACATAAATGAAGAACCAATGGATGAAAATAATGGAAATGAACTTAATAGAACAATTCAAGAATTGGATTCACCTGATATTAATTATCAACCAAATTGTATTGCATACCAAAATCCAGAATCAGACTTTGAACTAAAATCTGTATTAATTCACCTTCTTCCAAAATTTCAAGTATTATCTAGTGAAGATCCAAATAAAAAACATAAATAATTTAATGTAGTTTGATCAACCTTAAAACCAAGAAATTTTTCTAAATAAAAAATCAAACTAAGAGCATTCCCATTTTCATTTGATGAAGCTACGAAAGATTAGATGTATTATTTACAACCTGAAGATTTAACCTATTGGAATTATTTAAAACGTCTTTTCTTGCGGATACTTTTTCCAGCATCAAGGACCACTTCCATTTGTAAATAGATATCTGCGATAAACCAAGCCCAAGGGGAGTCAATGTATGAGTACTAAGAGCGATGTAAGATGTTGTGTGTAAGCTTCCAACATCACCAAATTAGTGAGCAACTCCTCATCCAGTACTTCTATGAAGGACTCACACCTATGGAGAGAAGCACGGTGAATTATGCGACTGGAGGAGAATTGGTGGACAAAAAACCAGTAGTTGCACGTGTGTTGATCGACAATATGGCCCAAAACTCTGAACAATTTGATGATCGAGGTACACCGCATGTTAGGGGAGTACATCAGGAAAGTCCTTCTTCTCTTGAAAGTCATTTGATTGATACCAAGGTGGAAAAATTGACAACTATGGTGAGACATATTGATGTGGATAAAAAGACATCCCAATCCCCTCCTTCAAGGCCTTATGGAATTTTCACTGAGACAAGCCACCCAACTGACTGTCGCCCACAACTACAAGAGATAGAGGATTGTGCAGTAGTATTCCTAAGGAGAACATATCAGTAGAAACAACAGACATACCCCCAAAATAAGTTTGATTCATTTTCTCCAACATACAACCAAGGGTGGAAGGATCAATCGGACATGAGTTATGGCTCTGGACAAAAAAAAGGCCCCCTTTTCAACAAAACTTCTAGCAGCCTTCGCCTTACTAGCAGGGTTTCCAACAACCACCAAGGAGATTTGAAACCCAAACATCAACAAGAAAACAACAAGGGAATCCCCCATCCAAGGTATATTCTAACACTAATGACCTTTTGAAACAAGTTTTTCTTAATCAACAGAATGAGATGTAGAGTCAAGGTTCGGAGTTGAGGGAGTTGAAGACTCAAATGATCTAGATTTCCACTGCCCTCCATGAACTGGTAAGTAAGAATTCTGGAAATCTACCATCCCAACCTACTCAAAATCCCAAGGGGAACGTCAATGCATCACATTGAGAAGTGGGAAGCAAACAACTGATACATCTGCACCTATTGTTCCACTGGGATTCACCTCAAATCTAGAGAAGCCACATTCCATACCAAATGATGAGAAATCCAAGGAGAAATATAAAGATATGAAAAAGATTGATGATGTTCCTCCTAAACCCCTTCCATTTCCAAATAGAGTTCTACAAACCAAGAAGATGGCTAAAGTGGCGATGAAAAAAAGAAATTTTGGATAAATTCAATTGTGTGGATATCAGCATCCCTTTACTTGAATCCATTAAGAAAATCCCAAGGTATGTGAAGTTCTTAAATGAACTTTTTACCAATCGAAGTGGGATCAAGGGAAATGATAGGATCAATCTTGGAAGGAATGTTTCCACACTCATTATACCAACTCTATCAATACCAACAAAGTGTAAGGATCCAGGGACATTCACCATACCATGAACCATAGGGGAGTTGCACTTTTCTGATTCTCTTCGTGATTTGGGAGCTTCCATAAATGTGATGCATCACTCTGTACTCTCTTCTTTGCAGGTTGGTGAGCTGAAACTGATGAAAGTAGTGGTGAATTTGGCGAATAGAGCTACAGCATATCCAGTGGGAGTCCTTGAGGATGTACTTGTCCGAGTAAGAGACACGATCTTTCCAGCAGATTTCTACGTGCTTAACATGGAGGATGATCAGGTAAGTTCTCAATCTCTCATTATCTTGGGTAGACCCTTCCTCAAAACTACAAAAACTATAATAAATGTCAATTAGGTTATACTTTCCATAGAGTTTGGGGATGAATTTGTGATATTTAATTTTATGTACTTCATGAAGTACCCCTCAGAGGACCATTCTGCATTTGTGATCTCCCATTTTGAACCACCAAATAAAAACCCCATTGAATTTGAGTGTCCTGTGCTTAGGGAGATTATGAGTATTGGTTCTAGTTTGATGTGTAAGAGTACTTCCACACCTATTTATAATACACAAGACTCTCTTAGATTTTATTTTGAAATGGAATCCAATTCTGATCATTTGAACTCTAATTATGACATGGCTATTGATTATGTTCATGGATTTAATGATTTATTCTCTAATTATGATGATTTCTATTCTGATATTGATGCTCTTTTTGCACATATTGCAGTTACTTAAATGTCTCCATCCATACACAACCCCATTTCATTGGAGCTTAAGCCATTTCCACCAAATCTCAAATAATCATACTTTTTGAGTGGAAAGAGATTACCTATTGTAATTTCTAATAATCTTCCTTTTGAAAAAGAAGAAAAACTTTTGAATATTTTGAGGGAAAACATTAAGGCAATCAGGTTGACCTTGGATGACATATCAGGTATTAGCCCCTCTATTTTCATGAGTATGATTCTTTTGGAGGATGGGGCTAAACTATTGAGGCAACCACAAAGAAGACTCAATCCAACCCTTCTGTAATTTATTAAAAAAGAGGTTGAAAATTTGCTCGAGACATGTATAATCTATCCCATTTCAGATTCCCTGTGGATGAGTCTAATTCAGATTGTGCCTAAGAAAAGTGGTGTTAGAGTTGTTAAAAATGATTAAGAGGAGTTAGTTCCGAGGAGGATATAAAATAGTTGGTGTGTGTGTATTGATTATAGAAAAATAAATCAATCCACTCACAAAGACCATTTCCCCCTCCCATTTATTGATCAGATGCTTGAGAGACTAGCTGGGAAGACACACTATTATTTCCTATATGGATTATATAGATATTTTTAGGTCCCTATAGCTCTAGAGGATTAGTAGAAGACTACATTCACATGTCCCTTTGGCATATTTTTCTACCTAAGGATGCCATTTCGATTTTCCAACACCCTAGGTACCTTCCAAAGATGCATGGTGAGTATTTTTTTTGATTTTATTGAGACCTGCATGGAGGTATTCATAGATGATTTTATAGGGTATGGGTCTTCATTTGATGAATTTTTATGTAGTTTGGGAAAGGTGTTGAATCATTGTATTGAGAAGAATCTGGTCTTGAACTTTGAAAAGTTTCATTTCAGGGTAGAGCATGGCATTGTCTTAGAGCATGTAGAGTCAAAACATGGGATAGAGGTTGATAGATCTAAGGTAGATATTATTTCATCCTTACCATATCCATCATGTGTGTGTTATGTTATATCTTTCCTAGGGTATGTAGGATTTTATTGGTGCTTCCTCAAAGATTTTAGTAAGATTGCTCTTCCTATGTCATGATTAATTCAAAAGTATTCTGATTTTGTGTTTAATGGTTCTTGCGGGACTTCCTTTGATGAGATGAATAAGTGTCTAACCACTCCACCGATCATACATTCCCCACGGTGGGAGATTCATTTTGAGATTATGTGTGACACCTCTAATTTCACGGTTAGAGTTGTCTTATCTAAGACGGTGGAGGGGTGTTCACATGCAATTGCCTATGCATTGAGGACACTGGATTCAGCCCAATAAAACTACACAACCATGGAAAAGTAGTTTCTTAATGTTATATTTGCTTTAGATAAATTCCGTTCATATTTATTGGGATCTAAAGTAGTTGTTTTTTCTGACCATGCAACTCTGAGGTACCTCTTGAAGAAGCCAAATGCAAAGCCCAAGTTAATCCGATGGATGCTCCTTCTTCAAGAATTAAACATTGAGATAAAGGAAAAAAGGGGTCAAAAAACGTGGGGGCGGACCACATGAGAAGGCCTACTCACACACTAGAGGATGACCCTTGGACCAGGTACCACTTTGGCACACTTTCCCCGATGAGCATCTTTATTCCATCTCAGGTATGCATCCTTGGTATGCATATTTAGTGAACTACCTTGTTTCATCTGAAATCCATACAAATTTGAAGATACATCAAGTCCAAAAGTAAAAGAGTGAGTTTAGATTTTATTTGTGGGATTATCCCTACTTATGTGGTATGTGTAGTGACCAAGCTATTAGGAGGTGTGTTCCTGACCATGAGTTTGAGTCTACTCTACAATTCTATCAAACACTTACTTGTGGTGGACACTTTGGACCCCAATGGATAGCTAGGAATTTTTTGGACTATGGATTATATTGTCCAAGATTATTCCATGATGCCCATGTGTTTTGTAAGTCATGCTCACATTGTCAACACACGAGAAAAATTTTGAGGAGACACTAGCTTCCCAAAAAACCCATACTATTCTTTGAAATTTTTCATGTATGGGGCATCACTTTTATGGGTACTTTTCCTAGTTCATTTGGTTTCCTATATATTTTGGTTTCCATTGATTATGTGAGAAAATGGGTGGAGGATAAGGCCACCAGGACTGATGATTCTCATGTTGTTGTAGACTTTGTCAAAGCGTAGATTTTTTTGCAGGTTTGGAGTACCGAAGGCCATCATCAGTGACCAGGGGACACACTTCTGCAATTAGAATTTGGATTCCCTCCTTCAGAAGTATGGGGTGACACACAAAACATCAACACCATACCAACCCCAAACAAATGGACAGGTTGAGGTTTAAAATCATGAGTTGAAAAAGATTTTGGAGAAAACTGTTTAGCCAAATAGGAAGGATTGGATCAAGGGCTCGAATGATGCGCTATGGGCATATAGGATAGCACACAAAACTCCCATCAGTATTTCCCCATTTCGGATTGTTTTTGGTAAAGTGTGCCATCTCCTTGTGGAAGTTGAGAATCGAGCTTATTGGGCTATAAAGAAATGAATCATGGATTTGGCCCAAGATGGAATCCAAAGGAAGCAGAAAATTCAAGAGCTTGAGGAGATTAGATTGTCTTCATATGAGAATTCAAGGCTCTACAAGGAAAGATCAAAAGTATCTCATGAAAAAATGATCCAGAAAAGAGAATTTAAAGTTTGAGAGAAAGTATTTCTCTATAGTTCATGACTGAAGCTGATGCCTGGTAAGTTTCCTTCCAAGTGGTTAAGTCCTTATGTTGTGACTAATGCTTTTTTTATGGTGCATTTGAGATCACACAAGAAGACACTGGAAGGATATTTACATTCAATGGGAAACATTTGAAGAAATACATTGAGTGACTTCCTACTGATGTAGTGGATTTCATCACATTGCATGACCCCATCATCACTTGAGCATATCAGGTTGTTCCTAACCCTTTCACTTTTTTATTCTTTGTCCTATTTAAAATTATACATTTCATATGCATATATCATCTAATGGGTTCACATTGAGGACAATGAAATATTTTAAGTTTGGGGGAGGGAACATTTTAGTTTAGTAATTTCAATTATTTTCCTATTATTCAATGATTTTCAAAACAAATTGTGTTTTTCAAATTTTGTGTGTTTATTTTTCAGTTTTTGTGTGTTTTTGAAACTTTTGAGTTGAAATGATTCTCATAACCATTTTTAAAGCCATATCAACAAGTGAAAAAAAATCCCATGAAACTGAGTTTAAATGAATACTGAAAATAACTTTGTTTCAAGTTCAAATCTTTAGTAATTTCATGAAACGTACTCTGAATTTTGAATCCCAAGCCACATATCACTGTCTTTATATTTGAAATCACTTTCCTATGAGGCTTATAAACTATTATTTTAATATTCTTCACATTCACCTCACTTATTTAGAGTAGAAAACCATGCTTGATTTAACCAGAATTTAATTTATTTCTATCAAAACTTGAGGGTTTGAGGTACTTATGTTTTAAATTATTGAGGCATTTGTTTGGTATTAAATCCCCTATTTCAAATAATCCTTTTTTATAATGTCCTACCCTGAACATTTAATCCTTTTAACCCTTAGAATCTATGAACATTCTCTTAGGTTAGCCACATTACAAGCCAATTTTACCTATTCAACCAACTTTTGAAGTGACATTGCATAATCTAGTTGAACTTAAGTGTGGGGGAAGCTGTCTTATGTTGTGCTACCACATTTTGTGATACTTTGGGTGGAAAATTAAATTCTGAAGAGATGTGTTTTCTACTGAAAAAAAAATAATTGTATTGAACAATTTTTCTTTTTGGAGCTTTCATGATAATAGAATTTGTGCCTTTCTGGAGCTTCTGATGAAGAAAGAAAGTTGTGCTTATCTGGAGCTTTCAAGAAAATAAAGTTTGAGAAGATTGAAATTTTTTCTTCCGAAATGTTGAATGTTGTGAAAATTCCTTTATTTTTTATGATGATGAAGATCAATTTATGCTATGAAGATTTATGAGGAGACTATATTTAAGTAGAAATTACATTAATGCAATTTTGCTTCAAAAAGAGTCAAGCCCTCCTCATTCAGCCTCAGAATTTTTCACATCTTAATCCTACCAACCGAAAGCCACAGAACAATCCTAAAAAGTTCTCATGATAGACATATGTACTTGAATCATATTGGGTGGTGATTTAGGAATTTATCAATCCTATGGTGACCCTTGTATGAGTTTGGATGATAAATACATTACTAAAAAATTGACATTTATGTGATAAGAGAAAATTCTAATGAGGTAAGTGAATTTTGCATGGGAGGATAAATGAAGTGGAAATATATTTAATGATATAAATGTAGAGCTTGAAATAATGTTTTTTTTATGAGCCATGATATCTTTTGTTTCTTGGTGTGTAATTGTGGGATCTCAATGATATGTGTTTTAAAATTTGTTTTGATTTGATATTGATGTTTACTTGATATGAGGTTTTTCCCAAGAGTGAAAAAGGGTAAGTGTGGGTGAGTTGATAAAACACTATTTTGTGGAATATTTTGTTGATAATAAATGATATAATTTCCCCACATTGTGATAAATATATTCATTTATGAAATATTTGGGATTAGATCATTCTTTTGAAAATTTGATGAAAATTCCAGTTTTACCCTTTTAAAATACACTATAGTATTTCGAACATAAATATTTTAATATGTAAATTAATTTTCTAAAACTTTTATTCATGACACTAGAGAAAAAGAGTGTATTTGGATGGATTAAATGGTCCATTAAGTCAATGGTCGGCTGGACTCGCCAGAATGGATAAGGGTTTTGTATTGGGGATATAACTTCTTCATCGGTGCTTGCATTAGGCCCAACTTTTGAGATGAGCACAAGGATTCAATTTATCACAAATCCTCCTTCTTTAAGGAGATCATATTCACATGTTTTTTGGACAAATGGGTGGTGCAATTTGGATTAAAATATTTGGCTGAATTTCCCCATTCACACTTGAAACCACTTATAATCTAGTCTCCCCTCCACTCTATAAATTAGTTTTTTTCTCATTTAGAGAGTTTAGGACGTGAATTAGGATATTGGAGGCATAGGATAATTGGTTTCACCCAAATTCTCCATCCATTTTAAGAGGGGTAGCTCTTGAAGCATGGATCCCCTCATCGAAGCATTCTTCTCTTCATCGTGTTGTAATGTTTTCATTTGTGTAATAAACTTATTTTTTATTCTTTTATTGCTTCTATTTTTTTATGTTTTGTTCAAATTTATTATTCTATTAATATTACTAATTGGTTTGGAATCAATAGTGGATACAGGATTGGGTTCTACCCTTTCAATCCTTTGCTCATGTAAAACTTCTCCATGATGACCACACCGCTTATGGAAGAGAAGTTTTCTAGTGATCGATCTATGTTCTACCCTATTCATTTAATTATTTTTAATCATTGAGATACTGTAATTCACATAATATGATACATGAATTTTGTTCTTAAATTATAAGAAACTAAGAAAGCAATTGAATAATTAACACAAAAATACGCGAGGTCAAGGTTTTGTTTAAATATTGAGAGCGAAAACTTAATTGGTAATACAAGACCCCATGGGATAAGTTTGTAGAGTTCGAATATATTCCCTAAACACAATTCATCCTCATTCTCCATAATCGAAATGTGCCTTAATTTACCAATGACCATAAGATAACATTAGAACATCAATCAAAGCAGGGTGTTGTGATTGCATGTTCCGAAGTTAGCCTAGGGTTAAATTCACTTCATCTTTGTGGTAAAGTTAATTATCGTAGGGTTTTAGGATTTAAAAAATTAAGGGATAATAATTAAGTGAATTTTAATTTAAATTATAATTATAAATAATTGATTGAAGAGGTCGAGTTATATCGGCTATGCGTTTTAAATATTTTCTAAAAAACCATCTTCTTGTTCTGTATTTTTAATTGAAATTCATTTCAAAAATAAAAACAAAAAAAAATGAAATCTTCTTCTAGAAAAATTCTTCTAGTTTTATAAACGATAAAAAACCCCCCATCCTTATAAGTAGTGTTTTTATTCTATTTTATTTTATTTTTAGAATACCTTTAAGAAGTTGTTATAATTTGCTTCTTATTTTGAGAGACGACATTGGTCAGGCACTCTGTTGCACCTAAGTAACCTGAAACCGAACAATATTTGATAGCGCCCACAACAGTGCCTTTCAGTGTCTTTTGTAGACAATGGAAAGCCTTGACTGAGACTCGGGGAGCTAGGACCTGACGATGGATGGTGGTGACGATTGATTTCGAGAGCTTTAGAGACAAGTTGTACCTACCCTTCAGGTAGGATCCTCGGTGGACGATCTCATGAGTTGTTTTCTATTTTCATTTGTAGTTGTATCTTTTCATTTGGGCTTGTATTTCGGACCCTTACTTTTATTACACACTTTTACTACACCAGTTTAACTCTGTGGTTTTATCTTATTGCATTCTAATATGTGTGTTTGTATAGGTTTAAAGGCAATGCCATCCCATTTTAGGGATACACCTTTCCTGTGCTAGTCGTCAACCCCTGGCCAATAGAAGGCAGGATTGGGGTAGTCATGGCATGGGTCCCGGGGGATGGGTCATGACAAAGTGATATCAAATGAGTTAGTTCTATTGAAGAATTAGGACTCTGATCTTTCCAATAGAGCAATAGTGTTAAGTTTTTTGAGTGTGGTTTCCAAATCGGGGAGTCCAGTGTTGGTGTGGCAGATGACGTATCCATACACCAGGACCTTGAATTCTGTTTTTCAACTCGGTACATGAAAACACTGATTGCGTGTGTTTTTGTAATATTTTTTCTTTTGATATCTTTTGTGTTAGCTCACTAGGTATAACTTATTAATCGTGGTGCATCTTGATTCTCTTTCAAGAAGCCTCCACGCAGACAGCCATCCAGGGTTCCAATGCATGACCATGAGGATAGTTCACAGTGTGACGAGGTTCAGTACAAGGACTATTGCCAATATGGTACCTTCAGACAGTTTCCCAGCAACACCACTGCCTGTTGGTCATCAATTACTACTGGCGCTATCGGTAGACGAAACATATAGGTCCATCTCCTTACATGAGTTTCAGTGACAGATGCCCCACAGTTTCTGAGGCAAGACCGACTCACAGGCTGTTAAGGACTATCTTGAGGGTGTGACCGAGTTTCTATCTAGCTAGGGCACCATTATATCAGATGGTGGTCCTAGCAGTGATCATTATCTGTGGCTCAACAGGGTGATGGCAGGGTTTAGATTACCCTTATCTTACGATGAGGTGACTTTTCTATGCACAGATCTTGAGAACCATCCTAAGAGAAGGGGGTATCTTGCCATAAAAATCTAAGTTTTTTGTGTTCCTAAGAGCTTCTACAGCTTCTGCAGGATGATATATTGGTAGCTAAGTATTCATCGAGGCGTACCGACCATTCCAGGTACTCGATGAATACATTAGGAATAGTGCTTCAGGGCTCAGACCTCTGAGCAAGATGTGTTTAGGGACATCTGAGTTGGCACTACCCTTCTGTGCATTCCTATAAATGTTAGGGTGCTAGAGAAAACCTTTGTGGTTTAATGTTCCTTGGTTGAGAAGATACATCCAGTGAATGTTATCAGTGGGAAAGCAGGAAACTAACACCAGTCTCAAAGACTTGGGTGTATAAAATTTTTTGGGAAGAGGAAGTTATAGGGATAGATGAATCTGCAGGGTAGAAAATGTGGAAGAGGAGTTAGGAGAGTATCATGAGGTGGTGTACATTTCAACATGTTACAACCACCACCCCAATGTGGTCCCCACTAGGCTTAGGGATCTGGAGGATAGGGGAAGGGAGTGGTTGAATGCGGTCAAGGAGTGTGACCCAAGGGCTTTAGGAATGATTCGAAATATGGTTTGTGTCTACTACTTGTTGTCTTATTAATAGACATAGGTATTAATCATTCCTTATTGTCACGAATCTTGTTCAATACATAACGTTTCTGGTTAAACTATTGACTTGACCCTTACATCTCGAGATACCTATGGGAGGAGACTTGATAATCACACTTATGCCGATGGTGTGATCTGACCCTTAAGGTGAGAGTTTTGGTTGGAACCTCTTGGTGGAAGCGTCAAGTCCTTATGACGTTAGTTTGGGTTTGGACTTTTCATCCACAGTTCATGATTAAATTGACTATTTTAGGCAAAAAAAGTCGTGGTATATCTACAGCGTCAGATCAGGGTTTTCCTTGGTCGGTAGAAAAGAAAACCTAGGTAGCATGGGATAAAATAAGGCATAGGAGGGTGTGGTTGATCATTCTTGAGTCAGGTAACGTTACCCTCATGGTAGCAAGTGTTTTGAGTTTTCAGTTCCCAATAGTAGTGGAAGAGTTCGAGGACATCATTTCAAAGGATGTTTCTAGGATTACCTCCCCGTAAGGATAGGGACTTCTACTTTGGTTTTTACCCAAGGATGACACCAATATCTACAACTGCATATTGGATGGCTCCCGTGGAGATATGGGAGCTAAGAGTATAGTTGGGATAATGGTTTAGTGTCTACTCTAATCACAAGAGTCTTAGGTATATCTTCTCATAGAAGGACATGAACTTGAGACAGTGGCATTGGCTGGAGTTTCTACAAGACTATGACTTTGAGATGGTCTACACTCCTCAGATGGGAAACATAGTAGCAAACACACCTATAAGGAGGTCTGGACTACAGTTGTTGAGTGAGGTGACATAGCAGCTAGCCGCGTAGCAGATATCCTTCTTCGATAGAGATGGAGAAGCTTACCTCCAATCTATGATAGAGACTCCCCCATTTTTTCAGATATTCAGGGAAGCACATTTTGGTTACATTGAATGTGAGGCCTAATGTGCTCAGATATCCCCAGGACAGGATCCTGATCGAGTTTTTGAAGGTGGGGAGCACATCATCCTCTTTAGAGGACGCATTATGGTACCAGTGACTTTGTGGGAGGAGGTGTTGAGTGAGTTCCATAAACCCCCTTTGGCAGTACATCCTGGAGTGGAAAAGATGTACGAGGACCTCCGGCGTCAATACTGGTGTACAGGGATGAAGGAAGCGGTGGTGGAGTTCAAATCACAATTCCTCACTTATCAGCAAGTGAATGATGAGCTTCAGGTACCAGAAAGCTTAGATCAACCACTTGGGATACCAGAGTGGAAGTGGGGTGGTATATCCATAGACTTCATGAAGGGGCTATCACGTACGTCTAGGGGCCACGATTCCATCTAGGTGATTGTTTACTAACTCACCAAGTCATCAAACTTCCTACCCATCCTAGAGAAGGTATCAATAGAGATCTTGGTATTTCTCTACGTTTAGAATATTTAATGACTTCACGGGGTTCCATCGATGATCATCTCAGATCGCGACACACATTTTACATCTCGCTTGTGGAAGAGGTTACCGGAGGAATTCAGGTTCTTGAAAATTTGAGCACAACTTTTATCCTCAAACAAATGGTCAGACAGAGCGGGCCATTCAGACACTAGAGGACATGCTTCATGCTTGTGTCCTTGATTTTTTCTGTAGTTGGTAGGACCACCTTCCACTAGTGGATTTCGTTTATAACATCATTTATCACTCCACCATCGACATGGCTACATTTTAGGCCTTGTACTGGTGACCTTGTAGGTCACCATTATGCTGGAAAGACCTAGGGGAGTCAGCACTTATGGGTCCAGAGTTGGTAAAGGCTACTACAGAGAAGGTGCAGATCATCTAGGAGCAAATGAAGACTGCACAGAGCCGGAAAAAGTCTTATGCCGATAGGAGATGAAGAACCTTGGAGTTTGAATAGGGAGACCATGTATTCCAATGGGTCTCACCTCGACGAGGATTATGGAGGTTTGGCTAGGGTAGCAAACTATCTCTGAGGTTCATTGGAACTTTCCAAATCATCAATAGTGTAGGCAAGGTGGCGCACCATCTAGCTCTTCCCCCACAGATGCATCGGGTGCATAACGTTTTCCATGTGTCGCAGGTGAGGAGATGCGTGCATGATCCGTCGCACATTATTGACTAGGGCGAGTTGGACTTTGATGATGGGGTGACTTTTAAGGAGTTTTTAGTGGAGATAGAGGATCGATAGGAGCAAGTCCTTCGTGGATGGTTGATCCCTCTGGTGCGAGTTCAGTGGCCTCATGGGAACCTCTAAGAGAGAACATTTAAGCAGGAGGCTCAGATTCTTGCTCAGTACCCCCATTTGTTTGATTTTCCTTTCTTTTGGATTTTGGGGACGTAAATCCCTAAGGTGGGGAGAAATTAATATCCCCTAAATTCCATATAATTTTTATTATTATTATTATTATAGAGAATTATTACGAGGCTGTGGAATTTGACATCATGTGATTATGAGCCCCGGAGTACCCAGAATGATCTGTTGAAAAATATTACGCTTTAAATAGGGTGTGTGATTGGTTTTCCTAAAAAAGTGGAATAACTCTTAAACGGGTTCACAGATCAGAAATTCAAGGGCACTGTTACGTTCATGATGGTGGGTTTACTCTAGGAGCAACTTAAGTTTAGTCGGTTCAGGCCTCTAGTGAGAAAACCTGAAAATGGCTTAACCGCAAATAAAATAATTAAATAAAATTATTTTATTTTTCAAATGCTTATAACTCGTGAATGGAGATTCAGATTAAAAATATCAGACCATCAATAAACTCGTGAGGGTATGCTTTCTTTAGGAATATACTAACTTTGGCCGGAGCGGGTCACCAGTGGAAGTTAGTTTTTGACCATAAATAAAATAATTAAGTGACAATTATTTTATTGTAAAATCCTTAACTACTAAATTACTCTCACTTGTTATAATGATAATGCGGAGGGCGCCGGCCAAAATAAGAAGACCTAGACCCTAAACCGCTTGATTTTTGTTACTTTCTTCATGGGAATATTTTCAACTCGATGGAAAGCCGAAATTGGGAGGCACACAATGACGGCGGCATCTCGGCAGGCCCGAAGGCGTGAGCAGAAAGGAAAAGGGACCATCGGAGCTCACCTGGTGGCCCACAGAAGATTCGTCGGTGCGGCACCAGCGTGGCGGCGCCAGCAACTGACACCAACAGGTGAAGGCGGTGGCAGGCACCGGCAGGTGAAGGCGGCAGCTGGAACTCGCCGACCAAGGAGGAAGGCGGTGCCACGGCGGTCGGACAGGCAGCCAACAGTGGAGACAGGAGTTGGCGCGCTATTGCGCGCCGCAGTGAATCAAGTCACGACATCAAAGCCACTGTGGAGAAGAAGGTAGGGACCTGATCCCTATGGGTCCTATGGGTGATGAGGTGACGCCACACGGTACCGCCAATCAAGGAGCTGAATGGCTCCTTTGAGCCATTTGGTAGTCGGACCGTCCGACCCCAGCCAGGGTCGCGTCATCCGTCTGGCTAAGCCACAGCGGGCCAGCCCAGCCAAGGTGGGTCGGGCTGGTCTGTGGCCAAGCAGTCCGAGCCCCCTGTGGCCCCGCCTAACCAGGTCGGGTCGGACTGGACCCGAACCCCTCTCAAGCCCAAATACGCATAAAAGGCCATATCATGTGAATCAGACATCCGTTTGACGAACCGTATACGGTGCTAGGATCCTTGGAGCGAGACGATATTTTCAGATACTCCATGAGACTTTTGGAGAAAGTTGGAGTATGACCGGGTTGGATCGTCCTGGAATCCAACTGGGCCCTTGGAACTAAAATGAAAATAACTTACAGACCAAGAATTCGGTTGACGCATCGTCTGCTGCGTTGGAACCCTTATGACATGACGGGTCATGGGGTAACTTCTTTGTGGTACTTCGTTCTATTTAAAATATGACTAATGGATTTAGGAGCAGTTTCTCCTATAAACAAGCATACTAGGAGTGGGAATCCTATGATTGGCTGAGACGTGAAGAATGAAGAGCTATCCTGTGTGGATCAGCACCCAGCGATTCTGTGTGAATCAGCACCCAACGATTCTGTGTGAATCAGCACCGAGGGATTCTGTGTGAATCAGCACCCAGCGATTCTGTGTGAATTAGAACCCGACGATTCTGTGTGAATCAGCACCCAGTGATTCTGTGTGAATCAGCACCAAGTGATTCTCTGTAAATCAGCACCCAGCGATTCTGTCTGAATTAGGACCCAATGATTCTGTGTGAATCAACACCTAGAAATTTTTTGTAAATCATCACCCAGCGATTCTGTGTGAATCAACACCTAGCGATCCCATGTGGATCAACACCAATCAATCCTATGTGTCTCTTATGGGGGTTAGTACCTATCAATCCTGTGTGGGTTAGCAGCAGTGCCTCTTAATAGAATAAGATGATCTATCCTTATGGGACATGACAAGATATGAACTAAATATAATGGTAACTTAGATCAAAGATTATATATCACTGTACAGTGGTGATCTTGATAGAAAAACCTTACTTGGTATCCCCTATAGTCTAGATGAAAAAAAACCATGACCCCAATCATCTATGCATGTACCTCGGGTTTCCCCCATGTTCAAACAAAAAATCCAAAACCCAATCCATGGCATAAACCATGCAGAAAGAAAAAATATGGATGATAATTCTCAAAACTAATAATACCCATAAAGAGAAACTATAGATTACATGAGGAATATACCAGGAAAGTATTTATTCAAAGAAACATCTACTATGGAATCACAAAACCAAAATCTCCAAATGTTTCACCACCCAAATAATCATTATCTTTGAGGGAAACAAATAAATATTCAAAGGATATATAATGAAATGGACACCTAAATAATCTCAAAAATCTCCAAGATCACTTGAAAACCCATTCTAAAATACACAATCCTTCTAAATCAAATCTCACATCTGAGTGTCCAAGAAAACTAATCCTCACCAATCAAATTATATAACAAAGGATCACAAGTACAAACCATTCAACCCATAGGGTCTCTAAATAAATCCACTAGAAAAATAACACCTTCAATGATCCCAAGACACACCAAAAAAAGTATAAAATAATAGCTACCACTTCATTCATAGTTTCAGTATTGTTGAAACCATAAGGAGAAAAATCTCCAAAATATAAGCACTCTATCTTTACTCAGTATATTTCTGAGATACTTGCGCTAAATACCAAAATACATAAACTTAATTTGTTTATGTCTCCTAAATTACCTCAAAAAACACCAAATCAAGATTCAAGACACAATATCACTAATCAAAACACATTCAAAACATTTCACATTTTAAAACCATGAATCTATTAGTAGGGAGTAACAAAATAAAATAAAGGATAAATCCCTATAATGGAAACCAAAAAAACCTTTTGAAAATTATTCCAAAAAAATCCTTATTTAATTAAAAACATTAACATTTTGAAATAATTCAAAATCATTCACCTTTTAAAGGATTAAAGATGGGTCAAAACCCCAAAAAATCCCCAAATATAGTTTTAGAAATCATCGGCTTCACTTAAAATAAGATACCTAGATTTTTCAAAATTTCCATCATTCCATTTTCAAAAACCAAGAAAAAAGATTTCATTATTCTTTTTCTGATTAAAAAATACATTTCATAACAATCCCAAAAAAATCACCCTTAAACACTTCACCATGGGTAAAAACCCCCAAATCTAGTTTTGGAAACCATTATATTCCCTTAAAATAATAAACCTACCTTTCTAGAATTTCCCTCATTCCCTTTTGAAAAACCAAGAAAACTAATTTCATCATTCTTTCAAGAGTTAATATTTTTTATACCATCAGCTTATTTTAAAATCTATGATCTATTCTAATATTACTCCCTTAAAATCAAAAACACCTTACCAACTTAAACCTTTTAAAATATTATGGTCCCTTGATAAAAAATAAATTACCCTTAAAACATCTCAAATAAATCCATTTCCATTATAAAACATGATAACCTTGTTTAAAATGAAAACACCTTCTAAATTTTACACATTCAAACCAAAAGATCTTGAAAAACACAAGAAGAGAGTTTAAATTCATTTTTAAATTGGAAATATTCAATTTCAAAACCAATATAACTTTTGTATTCCAAAGAAAAAATCAACACATTCAAAATTTCATAATGAAATCAACCTCTTAAAATCATTTCATGAAAGTAAATCTAATTTTATAGAAAATAATTAAGAACTATTTTCAAAATAAAAACTCATTTCTTGTGAAAATTTTTTCACACACACATAAACTTAATTCCACCATAGACACATAATCCAGTTTGTATCACAAGCTTCAAAAAAACCAAATCCAAATTAACCAATATATCATAATACCATCTTTATTAATTTACCATATCTAACATAAGGCAACCCAAGAACCAATACACTTAAATAACAAAACCAAAATAGGTTATAGATCCAATATTGCCATCAACTCATATTTTATGGCCACATTCTAGTCATGCAGTGGTCTCAAAAACATTTCTGGAATAAAGAACTTTGTTTCTATATGGTTTTCCAAACCTTGTAAGAAAACTTCAAGCCTCAATTCCCTTTTCCTATTCATCCCAAAATACAAATAACGGCCCCCAATAAAGCACATGTTATAGAAATTAGGACCGAATAACCACCATTAAAAAACATATCAAAATTTATAAATCTCATCAAAGAGTAAACCAGAATAAAATCTAAAATCCTGACTGCCCATGGGAACTTAATACTGAATATAAATGAACTCATGACACTCTTCTTGAACCTACCTATAAAGTTCTTATATCCTTAAATCTAAAATACCAACTCACCAAATAATAATAGATAAATTATAGAACATTTTCCCTACTAACAACCTTTTCTATGGTTCTAGTTCAAATAAATCATCTGGGATACCACCTAAATAGGAACTCGACCTGGGTCACCACTAGCCCAAAGGGTTTCCCAGATTACCACATGCTTGTAACTAGTTCCGGGGAATCACCAAACACACCATGGGAAAAATTTATCCCTCATAAATCAATAATAATAATTAACAAAAAAATAAGCCATCCTAAAAAAGATAAAATAATCAAACAACCAAAAATCATCATACAGTTGAACCCATATATATATACATAAGGCCAGTGGAAGTAGGTAAAAATAAAAATAATGTAATAACGCACTAGGCCAAAGATCGAAACACTACACAAAATCAAAATAAACTACTAAACCCCTCTAATAAACCTTTGTGTGGCCCATATTCACCATCCAAACATAAACTTGAAAAATCCATGAGGCCATCTCCATGAAATCCATAGTTTCCCACCTCTGTCCCAACTCACCCATCAATGAACCAAATGAAAAAAAATCCCAATAAAACTAAACCATGGAACCTAAAAATATTTAGGTGTGATCTATAAAACCTAGTATGTTTTATAACACTGGGTCTATAAAATTGATTTTTCATTAAATCCCAAGAATTATAGTTTGAGAAAAACTACAAAATAGGTTTTTCAAATGGGTGGATGTAAGAAAAGAATCGACCAATTCAGTTTTTACTTCCAAAAATAAAGGAAAACATTTAAAAATAAATGAGATATGTTAAACCTAAAATATAAATAAAATAGCACACCCTATTTTAAATACATCTCTTCAAAATTATTTTAAAACAAAGATAAAGATTTTAGAGTTTCTTGGTAAAATTATTCATTTACCTTTCTTATCAAAACATTCTAAACAACCATTAGAAAAAAATCACTTCACACTTAAAGTAACACACCCTCTAAAAAAATATAAAATAGTATAAAGGTAAATCAAACCTTACCATTTTTTTCTTATTTTATAACCTCCCTAAAAATAGCATTTCAAAACATTTCAAATAAAAAATCAACAGTCTGAGGAATAAGGAATGAACACAAATAGTCACCATAATATCAATGTCACATGATAAGAACATGAACTGGTGATGAGGAACCTAATATATCATTAAATAACCTATCCGCATCCTTGGTAAACATATTTAAATATCTTGTAATAAAATCACTCTCGAGAACACCACTATTATAGGCCACTATATTTCCCGCGACCCATTTTGGTATAACATACTTGATTTATCTGGGAAACAATACCTAGTTAGTGAATAATCTACAGTATGTATAACTGTAATCCAAGTCATCAACACATTCCTAGGATTCCCATGGAATCAATTGAGTATTTGAGAAAATAAGAAAATACAAGATAGAGAATCAAACAAGTTTCAAAAAAAATCAAAGAATTCATCATCTCACCTTCAACACCATTACAAAAAATAGACCATTAAATCATCACCAAGTATTTATATAAATGAAACACCACCTATAAAAAAGGAAAGTAAAGAAAAAATTGTATAAGGAGGGTCTCAAAACCATTATAAAACCTCATCAAAATAAAGTTAACAATATGTCATTTGAAAACCATATTGGGATTCTATGACAACTAACACCATTTCAAGCCCACTCCAAATAATTCTTGAAAACATGTTATAAGGACAGTTTTTTTAAACTCATTTATAAATATAAGCTTCCTTTAAAACCTCCTTTGAAATGTTCAAATCCACCGATGTATTTCAAAATAGATCTTACTTGAGAAAACACACCCCTTTTTAATAAAATAACCTTTTTTGAAAACATCAAACACTTTAATTAGACATTGTTTAGTGTAAAACACCCATAAAAATATCAAATCTGTGTCAACTAACTCTTAAAACATTCAAATACCTTTGAATAACCATTCACCCATTTTCACGAACACTTGGAAGGGAATTTATTCCATACTAAGGGTTAAAGCCACATTGAAATCTAATTTGGTCCTTTGTGGGATATATATATAGGTATAATTTGAAATGGAACCCCATATTAGAATAATAAATCCCCTTATGAAATATAATATAAAGAAATGTAAAATAAACACTAATAGATATCCAAGAAGAAAACAATCTGCAAGTGACTCCTTCGATGGGGAATTCTAAACCATGAAAAGAAAAATCCTCTACAAACATTAAATAAAAACTATGATGATTAGGTTCAATTCGAACCCTAAAATCTGTAAACCAAACATATAATGTTTTTGATAGGAAATAAATCAAGATAAGTGAAGTAAATAAAGGATATGAATGGGTTTGGAGGCACTTACCAATTTAAAATTCTCTTAAATCCATGATGGGATATATCAAAATAAAGGAGTGAGGGGGGGAGGGACTCACCCAATGCATGCTTAGACCATATGAATGAGTGCGGTAAAGAGGGAGGCCAAAAGGGTTAAAAATGTTGAGTTGGTTCAAAAAAATCTGAAAAAATAAAAAAATTGGAAGACCACATAGTTTGGATGCATATTTTACAAATCTTTATCCTAATCATGTTGTATCCATTTTCTAGGACAACACACCTCACATGGTTTCAGATGCATAGTTTCTATTGATTGTGTTCCAAATGTGTGGGTTACCAACACACACTAACCTATATCCACAGTTTTAATAGAGACTCCATATAATTTGAATTATTGTTAACTAACTAATTTAATCGGCACTACTAAAAAATACCGCACTATGATATAACTCATGGTTTTCTTAACTGTGTGTTCCAACCGTGTGACCCAAGAAAAAATATAAATTTTCAAAATTCCAATACTGAAACCATAAAAAATTAAAACTACCCAAAAATAAAATAAACAAACCGTAATAGTGACATAGGTTTTTCACACTAGTGGTCACCATTGGTATTTTTAGGAGGTCTCTACCCTCTGGTTGATTCTCAATCTATACATGTGGCATAACTACCTAATGTTTTTCAAATAATTAATTAACCTTACCTCGTGTTTTTGTAAATATGAAGGGGTTTTTCTTCAATTTTATTTTATAGTATAAATATATATATATATATATACTCAATGAGTTTGTATATGATACTATGTATGGTGTTGGTTTATCATCTAAGTTTCATAATAACTTGATAAATTGAATTGTGTATGTTAATACCTTATTAACCCATACAATTTATAGTGAAAAGAAATTTAAACGAGTATAGACAAGTATTTTTCTTATGTGTTTGCAATGATAGACTATTTTATACCAACCAATATGGAATTATTATTGATTTTGGAACATTTTATTGAGTTAAAAAAATTACATTGTTTTTCATAGACAAATCATAATATCTAGGGCCCAACCCAAGTGTTTCATTATGGAATCTTATTATTATACTCTAACCAAAATTTATTATGAGTCAAAGAACCATATATAAAGTTAAATTAAGTAATTTATTAATTTATGAGATCATGGTTGGATTATTTGGGTGGGAAAATTGATTTGTTACATCAACTTACTCAATTTTCAAATTCAACTAAAGTTTGTGTGTTATGGTTGGAGTTGTTTTAAAACAAGGATTTAAACCCAATCTTATTTTTAAAAAAAGACTTGGATTTTTCTAGGATTCTTGTATAAGAAAACCACTTTAAATATTGTTTCCCTTCTTTAAAATAAAATCCATGGGTTTTCCTCTTTACATCAAAAAGGTTTTTACAAAATATTAAAGCATTGAAAATCTATTTTTCATTGGGGGTTTCCAAATTTATTTTCAACCAGTGATTATATAGAATTTATTTCATTTTATAAATCAAATTTATAATTGGGTTTCCCTTATTGTAAATAAATATAATAAAGAAAGGGTTAGACCTTTTCCTTCTTAAATATGTTTTTCTATGAACATGTCTTTAATGTTATCACTTACTCTCTTCCAAATATTTCTTTATATAAGTGTCAACTATGATAATTTTAAAAAAATAGTAAGTGTGGAGTAAATTTTAACCCATATTATAGTTATTCCTAACATTTTTGGTGAAGTGTTTTGTTATACCATATATTTAAAAAAATTAAAATCTTTATGTTGGGTTAATTGAATGTGGAACATATTAAAGTAAATTATAGTTAACTGATTTTTATAAAATCAGAATTAAAATTTGTAAAGTTATGATAATATATATTTATGCTTCTTATTTAATTATTTAAGACATTATATATATTTTTCATTGTTTTGTTAATATTTCCTCATATATAGTTCTATTTTTGGACTGAAAATATTATTTTATACTATTCATATGCCTTAACCATTGCCTTGTCATATTTTTCTCAATATTTTTATACATTGATCATGTATGTAATGTGAATAATTAGAATTTAAACTTGTAGGTCAATTGTTTGATGAAAGGCATGCTTATTATCTATTTTAAGGAATATATACTATTGTTGTATAATATTTCTACTATTTTATATAGAGAGTGTTTATCATTATGATTTATATCATTTTGGTTATTTTTATATGAAAACCTAATACTAATATTCTCTTATTCAATATTGATATGATTAAAATATTCAAAGGTTTTCTTTAATAATACTATATGTGGAATGCTTTGGTTTTATATTTATTGTAGTTGAAAGAGTTCAGGCCATATTTTGCAAGTTCAAAATGGAGACCTATGTACTTACTATGAATAGAGATATATAAATAAATATATATGATATGTTACACCCTAAGAGGATAGAGACCTCTTATATAGGGGGGGGGGGTTATGTATATATATAAGACTATGTATGTATGTATGTGTGTATCTCTTTGTGTGTGTGCAATAGAGAGAGTCCTCCTAAGATAATAGGTTGTAAATTCACATGTACAGTTCCTCTCTATAAGGAGAGTGTGACCTCCTAGGTAGAATTACTATAGACACACGTGAACACACACACAAAAATGTGTGTATTTCTGTACACTACCACCTATAAAGGATGGTATTGATCAAACAACCACCCGGAATAGGTCCATTATGGTCGACACATACACTACATGGATTCCAATATTATCTTTAAGTTAGTATGGGTGAATTTGATGAAAATTATTTAAGTTCTACTATTCTTAAAATATGATTTCCTTTAATTAGTATGGATATTCATCTTTGTATCAGATATTATCATTACACCAAGAAGTGAAAACCCTATTACAGTTTAATGTGATAATACAATAGTAGTTCTACTTTCCAAGGATCCCAAGTCACACCAGAGGTAAGGGAATATAAATTGTAAGTTTTATCTAATGAGGTGTTTTATATAGAGAGTCATAGTTAGTAGATAAGTCACAGAGGTAAATGTGTTGGAAAACCTACTTAAACACACAAATTAGTAGAATCTTGAATCTCGTGTGAGAGAGAGTGGGTAAATATTCATTAAGAATTGGATCTTGTGAAAGTAGGAGAATTTTGAGTGGGTTTCCTTGATCCAAATCCTCTATTTACTTTTGTTACCATTACATGTATACAGTTTGATATATTCATGTATTTTCTCTATCTATGGGATTATTATTACTTCTACATGAATAATATAGATAGTAATTTCCTTATAATACATGTCATGTCAACATGTTATAGTAATTATAATCTATAATAAAAATCATAAGATAATAAGATAATATTCTTAAATATATGTATGATGGTCTAGAAACATCATTCTGAAATGATATAGATGATTTTTGACAATCATCTATTGGGATCTCATAATCATTGATACTTCTTCTCATGAACCTCACACTTGGGATCTCAAGTAGTTGATATCATGATGACTAACCCACCAATAGGAACACTGAATGTTATAAGTGCCTTTTTTCTTCCTGTATATGAACATATGCATAGGTATCTTGAATTAATATCATTATTATTTTGTATCAATTTATCGCATATTTTGATGAAGGACAAAAACTAAATATTTTTATATTAGTGTGTTAGCTTTCACTAAGTGTGTCATTAGTGGTATAGAATTGGTTAAATGATTGAGACATGATTTTTTGTTTCTAAGTAGAGGAAGAGATACCTTTGGACCAGTTGACCAAGATTATATTACCATTATTAAATCCACTTCAATGTCATAAGATGGTAATTCTATCTAGTAAGAATATATAAATAATAAATAAATAATTTAAATATGATGAAAAAAATTATACAAAATGGTTTATGAGATATTGTATGAAAAATCGATTATATTACATAGTGTGTATTTGTAAGATAGGTTGTAATGGTAAGAAATGCACCATATCTCCTTAGGAACCTTTATGGGTTTCCAAAATCTACTCTCAGTCTATGATTGTTACTTAACAATATTGAGATAAGGTCTTATATGGTCACACTCTAATCGTATTCAAAATTTTATCATATTCTAGTCAATAAAAGTTTAGGGCAAAGTTGGGGCCCATTATAGGGATTGGGTGACATCTGAGTTTGAATGATTACTAATAAATAATTAAATTCAATATTACTAATGTTTAGAATAATAAGTGTCAAATTTATTTACGTATTGTATTCACAATTTATTAAGAGAATTAAAAATTAATATTTTTTCAGATGAATATTAGTATTCAAGGTCTGTTATGTAAATAAAAGGATAAATAAGTCAACTTAATGGCACTAATGTTACCATGGGCTATGTTTGATGTTACAAGTATGTGATAAATTTTAAATGACATATATGATAGATTTACTAAGTAATTTATTTCCAATTACATCTTCTTTATAAGTTTTATGTTATATAGAGTCTTATGTACTATTTCCAAGACTCTAAACCTACTTTCATAATCCATGAGATTCCAATTTTCAAGGGACTGTTAATTCCATTGAATCTGAGAGCATATCTCTCTCAATTTTCTCCAAAATTGTAGAGTGGTAAAGAGTGTATCCAAGCTTCATGATACTTGTTCCTCATTCTGAATCAAATATATAGTACTTCGGTGATTGACTAGACATTAAAAGTGTATTTATTTCTCCAATATAGAACCCATATAGAAAAGATCGATATACGGGGAGGATCTTGAAGTGTTTTTGGATGAAATAGATAGATCTATCCATCATCCCTTCAAGAGATGATCACTACCAATGAGAATAACATGTGTTCGATAAAAATCAAATGAGGAATAATTTTAATTTTTTTCTTAATTAAATCGTATAATATCTTTATGCTAGCTATTGTAGGTTTCATTGACATGACGAAATTCAAACATTTATTTTGGTGAAAAATTAAAATTCCCAATGTCTTTCATGCTTTTATTGTCAACCTCGTACCAAAAATTAATATCAGATCAATCGTGTGATTTATTAAGTCAAAATAAAAATTGTATTTACATGAATTCATGTAGAGGGTTCCAAAAAGGTCCCAAATCCACTCATGGAGCTTCAATATATGATCATATGGACAAGATGTGTCCATTGGAAGAATAAATGAAAATTTTGGGATTTAAAGTTAATTAAAACATATATATATAATATATTTTAGTAAAGTCACATAGGGGGTGTAGACTACATGATAAATAGTGATTGTTTTATATTTAAATTATCTTTATGTTGTGAGTGTGATCACGTAGAATAATAATGTTAAAGAGAAAAGGATTTAATTCAATGAGAATAATTAAAAATATGTCAAATATATATATTAAGACAAAATTCCTTCCATTACAGGAGTGTGAACAAAATCATATGTTTGAGGTGCTCAATAGTCCTGGTTGAGGGTGCCTCTTACTAGTTGGGTGTTTGAGGGTGCCTCTTACCTACTTGGGCATTGTTATGAAATAGGTGGGTTGAATTAATTAAAATTGAAAACAAATAATTATCCATAGATATCTCATTGCAACTTTAGAGTAAACTTATTGAGTAAATCAAGTTACAATTTTCAGAAGTTGTGGATTCACTCGATAAATCAAGGAGCCTTGAGTTAATGTATATCGCCAGTAAAAATCCTACCTTGACGCTATTTGAGTAGTGGCATAGACATATCTTGAACTATGAGAAGATGTTTCAAGGGTATTTTCCACTATATTAATCTAGTGACCAAGTATTATGAATCTAATAGTTATGTGATACTGGGATTTATTTAAATTGTGGGATGTATTTAAATATTAATGAATTGGTAATCTCTATTGGTTATAAAGATAAGTATTAATCTGTTAATTTTTATTTGTTCTAGAAAAAATGGAAACCATCACCAATTAAATTTCACTACAATCAATATTAGATAAGGAGGATATACTAACCTTCCATTACTTCCAAAAGTGGTACATGCACTTGCATATAGCACTACACCAAGAGATTGACCAATATGTTCTAGAATCTCAACTTCCAGTTGAGCCTCATATGGAAGAAAGAAAGGTGTATAAAGATAATTATAAGAATTATATGGATGATGCACTATATGACCAGTGTATTATGTATTAATCTATTGATAATGAGATATAAAAAATGAACAAGGATGAGGATACCTAAAAAATATATCTCATATCCAAAAACTATGGTAACGCACCAACCTCAGAATCCTCGTATTGGTGTACTATTTTATTAAATTCGAAAGATTCCAAGGAATAAAATCCTGAATGACAAATCATTTTTACTAGTCTTGAAGAAACCAGAAACATACATGGAACCCATTTTACATTGGGAAAAGAAAACAAAATATAAAACCTAACATAAGCTAATAACTACATCCTTGAAAACCCAATAAATGATCTATTCTTTATAACCTAGGGGACGAAAAGAAATGAAAGGGATGACCTAAAATAATCAGTAAGGGTTTCATATATTGTAAGCATGAAACAATAATAATTGAATCATAAGAAATTAGACATAATCAATAAGGAATATTGAATAATTAAAAAACACACACCATCAATAAACTGAGAATGAAAGTGAATCCATAGGTTTTGTCAGAGTGAAAAACTTCATGGAAAGTAATAAGTGAATATTGAATAAAGAGAATGATTATTATTTGGATGTCATGTATCTATAACATGAACCATCATACCATCGAGACAGTTTTAGTTTGTGGGTAGAAATCCATCTGATTATGTTTTCGAAACAAAATCAAAGGGTCTGTCGGCAACTGTTTTGTCTCATGAGACCTATCGAAGCATTGAGGGGATATAACAGGACCCACCCATCACTACAAGTCCAAATAATTATTAAAAAAAATATTTAATTCTAGAAAAATATTTCGTATCAAATTTTTTATTTAGTAGAGGATACATATTCATCAATATGTCCATAGTTCAAACAACATTCAAAATAAACATCATATTTAAAAGGGTATATGAATAATAAAATAATCATATACATTATAAAAGAATATGTATATTTAATAGGAATGTAATTTAAAATGAAAAATTATCTCAATGGGGTATTAGATACACCATATAAAAATGATTAGGAGCACAATACCAAGTAAGTCTCAAAGAAATGGAAATTGAGATGAATTCCCTTACCACATTGTAATTAATAAAATCGCATGACCAAAAATTAATAATAATCAAATAAATCATTGAATACCATGAATATAAATAGAATAATAATATTATATATCAAATGGGATCATATAAACACCATATATAGGAAATAAGTGGTGAAAAATGGAAATATCATGGAAATAAAAGTGATATGAGAAACCTCTTACCTTATGCCTGAATGTGTTCTTAACTTGATCTTAATGTCCTGAATAATCAGATTAAATTAATTAATTAATTAATTAATAGCCTTATATACAAGTTTTTTATTTATTATAATTTTATTAAGTTCATTTATGGCCTTTTGGATGAGTTATAAGATACAAATTTATCACTCGAGAGAGTTTGTTTCATTGGTTTTCATGATTAGCATACTTATGTATGAGTATAGAAGTTCATGTGGAATAGATATAATTCTAAAGAATTGAATTTATAAATTATTAATGAACATACAAAAGTTTAAATGGTTATGTATATAATCTGGTTACATGGTATGATTATGAATCATTAGATAATTCATTTATTGATAATTTTTTAGATTATTACGGCGGTTATTGATCATAACGAACTCATTTTGTTTTATGGTTTAGTATTATGTAAATATGTTACTTCCATTACATAAAAAGGATTAAATTATACATTTTAAAATCTTTAAAAACAGTTAAAATGGTTTCATGAATATATTTTAATAATAATTTGAAGGATGAAACTTTGTCGTCCACGAAGGTTGTAAATTGGCACCTCTCGAGCGATGATTTCGTTTATAAAATAAAAGAGGGAGAGTAAGAATATTGATGATATATCTTCCATTAACATGATATAATTCCAATATATAGATGATACTGGACTTATCATGATAATTTGGATAGTGTATGTGAGGATATAATAAGAAAAGAAGATAAATTAAAATGAAATTAAATGAAAAAGGAAGATGATTTACCTCTTGAAATAACCTCCTTGAGAACCTCCTTAAGGGAAAGGGTTTTGGTATTTTGGAAAGAGAAAGGGATCTTGGATGTGGTAAGGGACTAGGTAAAATTATTTGGTATGAACTTTAAGAACCTTCCAGGCTTAGAGGAGTGAAGAAAATAGGGAGTGAGGGGTGGTTTTTAGAGTGGAGGAGAGGAGTGAATTCTTAATTTTTTATTCATTATTTTGTTATTTTTTCTCAATACAAGAAATAGTATTGATTATTATGACCAAAAATAGTAATATATGCATGTGAGTTCGAACAAATGACCATTTACATCATCAATGACTCAATAATGATGCATAAATTCATTTATTTAGCATATTTTGTAAATTATCTAATTTCACTATTTACCAAAAATTCAAGTATTTCAGAAAAATACCAAAAATTTTCTAATTAAAATCACCATTTTCTCCAAAAATAAGTTTTTAAATTATTACTGATTTTATAATACATTGAAAATTTATCTAAGGTCTTATTAGATTATCATAAAATCATAGAATAGCATAATATTGATTTAGGAATACATTTTATGAAAATGAATTATCTTTTAAATTATTTTATTAATTATAAAATTATAATTAAAAATTTATTACTCACAAAAATACCGACACTTAATTATTATTTTTTAAAATATTCACATTCATTTATATGGTGCCTAAATTTTATTTATACTTTTAGGGGTGATGTTACTATTCATAAGGGTAATATTACTATTCATAAGGGTTATTTACTTTTCATAAGGGTAACATTACTATTCATAAGGGTACATTACTATTCATTAAAAATTATGCTGACCCTATAGAACTCTAAATATCTTACTGAAAGTAGTCGTGTATGTCTGTTTTTTGAAATTCAAATCACAAAAGTGACAAAATTAAGTTTAATGAATAGGTTATAACTATCTTCTATAACAAAGTTCTATTTTTTAGAGACTCAGTGTTTCATGCATAATAATCTATATAACGAATTGAAATTGTTTAAGAAGAAACATACCATAAAACATTGGGGTGTTATATTTATATAATGCGTGAACAAAGCAAGAAAGATATGTGATTTTCAATGCACTTTATAGGTTAAGGATAGTAAAATGAAGTCAGGTAGGACCTCATGTACTCAAGATGATTGGGTATATTGAGATATTTGAGTCCCTTCAGTTCAAATATAACCAGGAACAATTCACTGATTTTATTCTTGCCTCATTACATCCAAGATTCACAACTCTGATCATTAATTATAACATGAATAACTTGAATAAGTCACTCCAAACCCTATTTTATTTAGTTACCCTATCCTATAAGGTTATAAAAAACACCAACTCTTTAGTTTATAAGGTGAATTAGATAATGAAAAACAAGGGTAAGGAGTCAATGTACAAACCTAATCTGAAGACACTGATGCAAAAATCAACAAAGAATCTAAATATATAGAGGGAGGAAAACAAGTATGAGTAAATCTTATTTTAATGTGGGAAGAAAGTACACTGGAAGATGAATTTCATATATGGTAAAAATAAGTAAGGGGATGCTTCTACTTATAGTATATTTTTTATTGAAAGTAATGTATCTAATTTTATAAGTTGCGTATTGTATAACACATGTGTCTCACACATTTGTATTCAAATATAAGATATTTATTGATTCAAGAAGATTGTAAATGGTGAGGTATATCTCCAAGTAAAAAATAGTGCAATACTAGTAACATTATTAGATGGATATTATCATTTTACATTTCATAGTGGCATGGTTATTTTATTAAATAATTTGTATTATGTACCTTCTATTACCCTAAACATAACTCAGTGTCTAGTCTATAAACTTTGGGTTTTTATTTCAGTTTTTTAAATAAGATTTTAACCTTTTATAAAGAAAAAATATTTTATGGTATTGTGAATCTTAACAATGGATTTGACATACCTAGACATGAAAACCTATTTTTGGTAATCAATGAAAAATCTAGTGAAAATGAATCAAATTCTACTAGTTTATGGAACTTAAGGATTGGTCATATATCGAGAATAATTTTAGAAAACTAAATCAAATAAGGAATTTAGAATATATTATGTTGAATAAATTGGAGGTATGTCACACTTTTCAAAAGGAAAAATAACCAAAGAACCTTTCACTGGGATGGGAGAATGATCTATAAAACAACTGGAATTGATTCGTACTTGTATGTGGTCCATTCCTAGTAGAGGTGAGGGGTGGGTTTTCCTACTTCATTGCTTTTATCGATGAATTTAATAGATATAATTATATTAACATAATAAGGTATAAGTCATATTACTTTAGGTAATATCAAAATTAATTAGAGACCATATTGGTAGAAACAAGAAGAAACTCCACTCAGATTAAAGATAAAATATTTTAACCAAGATTTCATTTATCACTTAAAGGAGTATGTGATAGACTCCCAAATCATTATTCATTATAAATATAAATTAAATAGAGTAATTTAAAGGAGCAATCATGACTTTATTGACATGTTAAGATCAATGTTGGGTCATATAACACTTTCATTGTTATCCTTTTAGGGGTATTCACTATAGAGAGTGTATTATACATTTAATGGAATACCGACGAGGGAAGAAGAAGGGATTCCATATATTATGGAATGGAAGGAAATCCACTTTTTTACATACACATGTATGGGGATACAAGAAATTTTTCAAGACAATATTGAATGAAAAATAATAATCTTAAATAACAAAGTTCACCTTTATAATTTATACTAAGGAAACAAAAGGATATTACTTATATAACCCTATGGATAGAAAAGTGATTATGGAGATACATTCCATATATCTATAAAGTTAACATGTTTCCAATGGAAATAGTGGTAGAAAGATTTACTTCGGTGATATTGATACTCTAGATATACAAGAGATGGTATAGGAATAATCATTACCATAGATGGGGAGAGATATAGATATTCCTAAAACACAAGTGCTATATATATTTACTATAAAAGTTAGATAACTAGAGAGGTATAGTTTTATTATCGCTGAGCCTGGTAATACATTATTAATTGAGAATGATAAACCTCTATCCTAAAAGGAATTAGTAGATTGAAAGGATGCTGCTAAATATAAAAATTCCATGAATTTTGAGATGGATTCCATGTACCAATATCAAATATGGATTTTTCTAGACCCTATAGAAAATGTGAAACCTATTGGGTGTAAATGGATATTCAATAAAAAGATGGACATTAAGGATAAAGTAACTATAAGACATGGTTGATTGTGAAGGGTTTTAGGAAACTTCATGTCATTAACTATAATAAAAACTTCTGATGAGTTATGGTTCTAAAATTCATCATAATATTACTCTCAATAGTATCATTCCATGTTTATGGGATTTATAAAATAGAAGTAAAAACTAATTATCTAAAATAGAAGTTGATTCAAGATGTCTAAATAAAAAACATAAAGTTTTTATCATATCAAAGAGTGTCAATAAAGTATACAAGATATAGGAATCCATTTATAGATTAAAGCATGCATCAGAGTCATAAAATATTTGTTTACATGAGACAATGAGGGAATTGTATTTCATAAAGAATAAAAGTTATCCAAATATCTATAGAAAGGTTAGAGGTAATTTCCCTGTTTTCCTATTATTATGTGTTGATGATATGTTAAATATAGGAAATTAAGTGCAAGTCTTACTATTTGGGATAACTATGTTAAATGGATGATTCTCCTTGAAAGACTTTGGTAGAGAAGCATATATTCTTGGGATAATTACCTATTGAGATAGATCTCAAAGCATTCTGGTCTAAGTCAAATTACAAATATTGACAAGGTACTCAAAAGGTATAATATGGAACAATCCAAGATAGTATTTTTTCCAATTTTATGTGGTGTAAATATATTTAATAAAAAAAATTAAAAATGGATGAAATTAAAATAATAGTTATATTCCTCTACACTTAAGTAGTAGGATATATCATTTATTTCATATTATGAACTAGATTTTATGTCACCTTTTCTTTATGCATAGCAGGAAGATGTCAAGTTATCCCAAAAGAGCTACATTGGGAATTAGTAAAAACTATCCTGAAGCACTTGAGATGTAAAAAGGATATATTCCTAGTGTATAAATAATATGAGGATCTAGTAGTGATGGGAAATAATGATACTAGCTTCTAGACAGATCATAAAGATCTAAAATCAAAGTTGGACTTTGTATTTTTCATGAATGGGGGTGTGGTGGACTCAGGAATCATTAAGAAACCCATGGATAATTGTTATACATTGGAATTCAAGTATATAGTGGATTTTGATGAGACTAAGTAAGTAGTTTATATTTATATCTTTATCTCAGATATTGGTGTCATACTTAATAGTGAAAACCATATTACTATATATTTTTATAATACTATAGTAGTGGTACATTACAAGGATCACAGATCACACTAAAGGATAAATAATATGATTCAAATGCTTCATATCTTATGGTATTTTACTTATAGAGGTGAGTTTATAGATAGTAGAGTGTACAGTATGGATAACATGGAAGACACCCTAACAAAATCCATATCTTAGCAGAAGCATGACTCTTATTTGTGATAAACTAGGTTGAGAGTCGTTAGTAGTTATATCTAATGAAAGTTGGAGTTTTGTAAGTGGGAGGAATAGACCCAATTCTTATTCTTAAATTGATTTATATTACATGTATATAGTTTTATATATTCATGCTTTCTCTCTTACCATGATATTAACATTAAATATGAATATAATATATAAATAGAAATTTCCTTAGATTACATTTCATATCAAAAGGTTATTTTAGTTCCTAAATTTAATGAGAACCTCAAGATACTATGATAGTATTCATTAAAATATGTATTATTGTATAGATACATCATGTTGATGGTACAAGGAAGATGTTTGACTATAAAGAATTTGGGGTTTATGGGAAATAATACTTCTTCTCATTAATCCTGCACTTGGTGATCTAGAGTAGGTTAGATCATGAGGATGGACTATCTAATATGAACATGACATGTTACAGGTGTCATTAGTTGTTTTTATCTAAAAACATATGTATTTGTATCTTTACATGAGATCATTATCAATATATATTATTTGATAACATAATTATATACAAGAAAAAAAGCATATCATTTATATTTTCGTGAGGTATATTTGATTGTGTGTCATTGGTTGAATGATTAATAACAGATTTGTCACTTTCAAGTAGAAGAAGAGATATCTCAGGCCCAGTTGACCAGGATGGTAATACAATCCCCAAATACATGACCATGGAATAAGATCACAAGTTTATCTAGTAAGGTTATATAATTAAGTAATTAATAAAGTAAGGCTATTGAAACAAGTTATTCATATTTCTTTACAGGATATCATATGATGGAAAGATTATATTACATGGTGTGTTTTCAAAGGAGAGGTTTTCATTTTAATGACTACACATTATTTCCTTAGGGACTCATATGTGTTTCTAGACTCTGCTCCAAATCTATGAGTGATACTCACTAGTATCTAGATAAGGTCTAATAGGGCCATACATAAATCATTTTTAACGTATTTCTTATTCTACTAAATATGAGTTTAGGTTATGGTGGGCTATGCTATAAGGATTTGGGGGTGTCCAAGTGTGATTGATAACTAAGAAATAAAGAGATTAAATATTGTTAATATATAGAATAATAAGTTTTGAATTTATTTACTCATTTTATTCACATGTTATTAATAGAATAAAAATGAATATTTTTTCGAATGAATATTATAATTCAAGGTTTATTAAGTATTTAATGGGAGAAAAGTAGAGTTAATGGAACTAATTTTTTCATGTGAAAAATGTTTAATGCTACAAGCATGTGATAAAATATAAATTAAATTTCTGAAATAGTTACTAATTCATTTAGTTTCATTTAGGTTTATCTATAAGTTTTAAGTTATATAAGGGGTTAATTTAATTTTACAAGACTCTAAGACTACCTATATAATCCATGAGAAGCCCAAATTTGAGGGACTATTCATTACCTCAAATTTGAGATCCTCTCTCACTTCTCTCTCAAATTATATAGTTATAAAGAATATATCCATGCACCATGATCCAAGTTCTTTATTCTAAATTGAAGATAAAATCCTCCATTGATAACCCAGACATCGAAAGGGTATTTATTTCTCTGTGCTAGAACCTGAAGAGTAATGATTGACATACCAGTAGGCTCTTAATACATGTGTGGACCATCTAGAGTATTTCATCCTTAATTACATCAATATATGATCTCTAGAAACCGACATAACATGCGTTTATTCAAAATTGAATAATATAAAAGTTTGATTTTTATTTTTCATGCTTAATTAAATCACATGAGATCCTTGGTTTGTCCATTAGGCATTGCTTATCCATGATGAAATTATTACATTGGTCAAAATGAAAATTTTAATTTCCAATGCCTTTTGTACCTCTATTATGCATCTGATGCCATCAAGTAGGTATTCTAAAGTAAAAATATTTTTGAGAAAAATAATAGTTTATTGATAATATTTATGATCCATAGTTGTAGAGTAAATTGGTATTTTTATAATCTAACTTCAGTTTTGTCTCTAAAATGTGGTGAATATTTCTGTAAAACTATTTCATAGCCATATTTTATAAAGTTAAATAGAATTTATTCTTTTAAAATAGGTTTTTTATACCTGTCAGTTTTATGAAAATTCCACTATTTCAAAAGTGAAAAAATCCAATTAAAATTTTGAAATTTGATGGAAACTATGTCAAAACCCATAAAATTACCTTATTTTTTAAAAGGCATGATGTTCTAAAATGGAGAAACTAATTGGAATGGGATTTTGAAATGGGAGGTCAGCTTGAAGTATTTACTTATTTCAAAAGTGTAACAAGAATCTTTGTTTTCAAGGTTAAATTGAGCCATAATATAATTTTATGAAAGTATTTTTTTTAAATGTGTTGAAATGTGAAATTTCGAAATGAAGTTGGGTTTTTTTAAGAAAACAGATTATGTCAAGTGATTGTTTTAACAGACTAGAAAATATAGTTTCATGATAATCATAGATTGACCTAGGAGAATAATATGGTGGGTGGAGACTTAATTCATGGTTATACTAGTTATTTTTTAGAACACTTGATAGTGTATGAATGATGATCTATATTTTGGAATTAATATTTTATGGTTATGGATAATTAAAACCAATTTAGGCAGTCATGTATCAAAATAATGGGGATATTTTATATACATTTTAAGGTTGAGATGTTAGTGTTCCGGTCACGAACCTGCCCGAGTACACTGGTAACCCAAAAACTGAGCTGGCTTGGACATGGTCCAAAGGTATTTCTTGATCCCCATGGGTTAGAGACTATCACCTAGAATCATACGGCATGAAATTGGGAACAATTTTTTCCAAAAACATTGCAAAATCAAGATGAAAAATCAGTATGCAAACAAAAGAAACTTTATAGGGGGAAGTCTACCAAAATTAAAATATTTATAAAAATCCAAAAGTATAATAGAAAAGTACTAGAAACTGAAAGAACAGCCACAGAACCAGTGGACTCAACTCTCCAATCCCAAAGATCAACATCTAGAACCACCTCCAAGTGGTGTTTTGTCCTAACTCGAACCTGGAAGGACATAATCTACAAACAACTGAAGGCACGGGTAGGGTGTGATCAAAATCCTAGTAGGTTATCACCAAGGATTCCACAATAAGATTCCAACATTTAAATAACCAAATAAATAGATTTTAATTTTAAATAAATAGGTTGGGAATTTCAAAATCTTATTTAAACAAATCGTGATTTACATTTCAAATGATTGAAATACTTTAAATAAATGGATTAATTAAATGTTTTATATAAAATAGCTTATATAAATTAGAATGCAAGTAAAATATTTTACAATTATGGAATATATTCATTTAAAATGAAAACAAGTGAGTAACATGGTCATATTCCTAAAATGTATGATAGTTCTAGGCTAGAGGACTCTACACACTCAAGGTGAATCATGAATATGTGTATGCACATGCCCCTTAGACATTGGCCTAGCACACTTCCTCACCATCCCATCGAGGATGTGACATGCTGAATTTAATATTTGGGATGTTTTAAATAATATATTGTTGTCCAAATAACTCTCTAAAATACATAAGAATTGACTATTCTCAAATAACAAACCAATTATGGGAAATTTATTTTAAAAATGTTTAAAATAAAATTCATCCCATTATCCCATTTCAAATATAAAAATTTCTATTTAAAAATAAGAAAATAGGTTTTTAATTAAAAAAATCCTTTTTTCCTAGATAAAACTCAAAGGTTTCTATCAAAACCATTTTAATACATTTTTCACAAATACCAATTTGAAATCAATTTCACCAAATGAGTTTCAAAATTAAAATTCCATAATTGAATTCAAAATTTTAATTACAAAAATTTAAATTCAACATTTTAAATTCTACGAAATTCCATCAATTTTATAATCACACCTCAATTCAATTAAATTGGGGGTTTTCCCCTATTTCATACCAAAATACACTCCAAAACCAAATCCCCTAATTCAATGGAATTGTGTTTTCAAAAATTAAATTTCCACCAAATAAAATTACTTCACTATCAAAGGAAGGAAAGAAATAAAAGGAACGCCATCACAGTGGTCTGAAATAGTGGAGACCCAAAGCATCTACTTTTACCAGATTAATTTAATCAAATCCAGAAATTTATTATTGATTAAATTTTCCAATCAAAATGGAACCACCTACCATTATCATGGAAACAAAAAACCCACAATGGAACCCACCAATAAGAGTGAAGGAAAAGAATATATAGGAACACAACCTAGAAACAAGATTCAAAAACATGGTGTTTAGATCCATCAACCCCAAGATGATATATCAAACTCCCAGGAATGAAAGATAAATAAACAAAGATAAAGGGAAAATTCTTACCCAAAAAGACACACTGCAGTCGTAAAAATGTTTAATTGTTGAAGTAAATGACCCAAAAGGGTTTGAGGGATCTGAAATTACAAGGGGATGGATTTGGGGTTGAGAGAAAGGAAGTATGGAGAGAATAAAATTGAATTTTCATCCAATCCACCTATTTAAAAACAACAATCAGGACTTTACATGACATGTAAGCCAAATACACATCCTGTAATTGAAAAATCCAAAAAATCACTGAAAAACTCATCACCTTTTTTAAAAATTAGATTTATTATTATTTTAGAATTTAAATGTCGTGTAACCACATTACAAAACATATAAATCATCATTAGGCTTAAAAATCAAAAGGTTTTATACTGATAATCCAACAAATCTCTGACTTCACCATTATAGGTATCCTCCCAATTATCTCTCGGACCTACCCAAATAACAAAAAATAAAGACCATTACAAGGTTTAAAACTTTCCTGATAGAAAGGAAATAGGGTCTTATAGCCTCCCCACCATAAAATTTTGTGTTCCCAAAAATCATGTCAATAAGATTCCATATCGAAAAGATGAGGCCATGGATATCTCATCAGTGCCTCATGCTCCCTTGTATTATGAGAATTTTAATTATGCTTCTACAGAACTCAAACCAAAGGTATGTCCCTCCCACAAAGTACCTTTGTTTTAGGATCAACTATCCTGACTGGCCATTCAATCACTGATAAATCAGTTTCAATCCCAAGATAACTCTATCTCAGAACATTAGATGGATCAGATAGATACTTTACTAGCTAAGATACATGGAACACTTCATGTATCAATTTCATATGTGGTGGAAGTGCAAACTGATAATCCAATTTCCCCACTAACTTAACAATCAAAAAAGGTCCCACAAAATGAGGAGAATGCTTCCCATGGATCCAAATAAATTGATGACCCAGCTGAGGTAAAACTTTCAAGAAAACCTAGTCCTCAGCTAAAAATTACAATGGTATGAGGTGATGATTAGCATAAGACCTATACCTGATCTATGCATTCAATCTCCTCTAATTAATTAAATGAATCTTTGATGTCGTATCTTAGAACAAGATCGATCCAAAAAAGTAACTTTCACCAATTTCTGACAAACACAATAGAGATCTGTAAATCCGATCATACAAGGCCTCAAAAAGTACCATTATATTCTTAGACTGGTAAATTTTTTTATAAGAAAACGCAACTAGTCCCAATTGATCATCCCAATACCCACCAAATTTAAGGACGCATATGTAGAGCATATCCTAAAGAATCTATATAGATCTTTCTGTCTGATTATCTGACTACAGATGGTATGTCATACTCAAATAGACCTAAAATCACAGTGCCTCCTGAAGGTCTCTCAAAAAGGGAGATGTTAACTGAGGATCCCTATCGAAGACTAAAGTGTATTGAATTACACAAAAATGAATAATATCTTTCACATAGATATTTCCAAACTCCTTAACTTTGGTTGTATCTCTAATGGGGTACAAAGTGAAATTATTTTTTCAACCAATCGATCATAGCCCCTATTGCATTAATTTTTCTATCGATATGTAAAAACCCTACATTAAAGTCCATAGAGATATCATCCCACTTCCAACTTAACTCTGGAAGTGGATGAATAAAACATGAAGGTTTTTTTGCTTTATATTAACTGTTGTCACATATAACAATGAGATACAAATTTAGTACTGCCATGTCTCATACTTGGCCACCAGAATCTATGCCACATATCAAAGAACATCTTCATGGTTATTGGGTTCACTCTCCACTAGGAGTTATGGGAATCACCTATCACATATTTCCTTACTATCAATGTCACAAAAAAGAAATTCTAATAGAAAATTATTAAATTAGTGGAGAATAACTAGTCAGGAATGGTCTCCCCACCATAAATAGAGTCTCTAATGCTATATAACTCATCATTAAGATTTTAATCATGAAAAATAATCTTCAAAAAGAGTAGATGTTAAATGAACACTGGCCAAGGATACATATTCCCCTGATTCCCCAACTCAAATATGAAACTGTGCAAAAAGATCCATCAAGTTCCACTATTCTGAAGATTCATTCATTGCATGGGTTAGAATATTTTTCTCAAAAAATCTACAATGACATTCCCTTTCCCATGGGTATAGGTGATGTTGAAATCAAAATACTGTAGGTATTCCACCCAATGCCTCTACCAATGATTCAGGTCTTTTTGAGAGAAGATATAACTCAATATTTTATGGTCTGAAACCACAGAAAACATTTCTCCATAAAAGTAATTCTACAAACTCTTAAGTGTGTTCACCACAGAATTAAGTTCAAGGTCATGGGTCGGGTAATTCTTCTTGTATGGTCTAAACTAATGTGATTTATAAGAAAAAACATGATCACCCAACATGAGAACACATACCAAACCTGATCTCGATGCATCATAGAAGACCACATAGCCCTGTTCGCGCTCTGAGAGAGTCAACACTAGCACAATAGTCAAAAGTCACTTCAACTCAGCAAAATAATTTTGGAATTTCAAATCCCAAGTGAACTTCATTTCCTTCTAAGTTAGAGTGGTCATCATAGAAGCCGAAATTAATAAGACCTTTAAAAACTTGTGATAATAGCCATCTAATCCCAAGAAGCTCTAAATAATGAAGAAATTTTGTGGTTGTTCCCATTTAATAACAGCTTTAAACTTCTCAAGATCAACTGATATTCCATGTTCCAACACCACATGTCCCAATAACTTCACTTCCTGAATCTAAAAATCACATTTCAAAATATTATCATAAAGTGAGTGATTTCTCAATAATTTCATAACTGGTCTTAGATGATGCACATGATCCACCTCAGAATAAGAGTAAACTAGGATTTCAGCCATAAACACCACTATAATAACCTCAGGATACTCATGGAAAATCCTATTAATTAAATCCATAAAGAGTTTATGAGCATTAGTATGACCCAAAGACATGACAAGGTACTCATAATTGTCATACCTGATCCAAATGGTGGTTTTCTAAATGTTAGATTCTTTTATACTCAGTTGATGGTAGCCAGACTGAAGATCAATCTTCAAGAACCACATCACACTTTTCAAATGGTCAAACAGATCATCAACCTAAGGAAAAAGTTACTTTTTCTTTATCATAACTCGATTTATTTTTTGATAATTAACACAAAGGCACATTGGACCATCAACATTCTTAGAAACGATAATAGGCAATGCCCAAGGTGACACACTCTAGCATATAAAGCCTTTGTGTAGAATATCATCCAACTGATTCTTCATCTCTATCATTTTAGTTAGTTCCAATCTCTAAGAAGGAATAGAAACTTATTGAGTACCAGGCATTGAATCAATAGCAAACTCTACCTCCCTTACCAATGGGAAACAAGAGAAGTAGAAAGGAAACATGTTAGGAAACTTTATGAACACTAGAAAGATATCACTGCTCAAATAGTATTTCTCCATATCAAAGATGAACATAGATATCACTTTCCCCAACTCTGGATAAGAAGTTCTTGCCCAACTCGACCCTGTATCCCATTATCCTTGAAAGATAGAGATTACACCATCAGGTGTAGTAAAGGAGAATCATCGAAGATAAAAATAAATCTGGGATTTATTATCAATTTACCAATCCATTTTGAAAATGATGTCAAATAGTTTCATGTTAATAACTAGAAAACTCCAAGAAAGATCAATATCTGATAGAAAGAAGACACAAGCAGGACTATGGAGACCCTGAACTCTCTTTGTTCCAAGGGGTGTAGTAATATACATGACCCGAGATAAAATATCCATATAAAGATTTAAAAGATTAATAATATAGTTTGAAATAAATTAATTAGATGAATTGGTATTCAATAGATAAATCACTAATGAATAATTTTTAGTAATGGTACCTCTCACAGTTGTTGGACCCATATCTGCTTCCTCTGGAGACTCTTCCACTGCATGAAGAAGCTTTGTTCTAGGTTCTTGTGCATAGAACCCATTTGTACATGAATAATCTTATTGAATCACAGTTTTGGTTGGATTTGATGATCTTTTTCCACTACAGGGAGTGTAATAAACATGGAAGAACCTCAACAAATTACCTGAACATCCACATGAACCACATACCTTGTATGCCTCATAAAAAAACCACTTTGAATGCCCTGGATTTCCACACTGGTAGAAAATAAAAGGGAATATGTTAGGTTCTGTAGTAGGATTAGAAGAACCATACCTTCTAGAACCACCATGAGAATCATCATTCTTCTTCTTTCCCTTAGATTAAAACACACTACCACTAGGAGAAAAAGAAACTCCCGTCAACCCTAACTTTCCATCCAAGTCCATCTCAACCATCGATGCTCTATCCAGGACCTCAACAAAAGAAGGAAGCTTTAGAAACAAAACTTGATAGAAAATATCATATAAAATTCCTAAATTAAACTATCGAGTCTTCATTATCTCATTTGATATAATCTCATGTAAAAAATACACTATCTTAGAAAAATGATTTGCATACTCTCTCATAGTCTTGTGAGTCTGCTCAAGATTGAAAAACTCACAATACTTGACCAACACCATAAAATTTAGATAGAACTAGTTCGTAAA
Source organism: Viscum album (assembly GCA_963277665.1). NCBI lineage: Eukaryota > Viridiplantae > Streptophyta > Magnoliopsida > Santalales > Viscaceae > Viscum > Viscum album. Next base: position 479,185,569 of record OY728128.1, read on the forward strand.
AATTTCCTTTAATTATTTCCATTCTAATCCCGCATTCTTCTTTATCATCACCATCATGTCCCACCATCTCCTGCGTAGTCCTTCCAGCACAAAGATGGCACACGTCACCTTGATATCATCGGGAATTTTTAAGAACCCAAAGAAATACTTAATCCTTCTCAACCATTACTAAGAATCTTAAGGATCATCGTATCCTTTGAACTCTGGTGGATTGAGGAAAATTAACTATTGAGAATGGTTCTAAATATCACCCCTTTTAGATTCCTTAGTTGGAGCCTGAACGGAAACTGGTGGTGGTTCCTGTTCCAGAGCTTAGACAATACACATGATCACCTCAACGAGACTCAGATCCACAAGATGATTCTCTTTCTATGGTTCAGAAGAATCTTACAACTAGTTTAGATTCACATGTCTTCTCATATGAATGATTTTACACAACATCAACATAAAATAAGGAAGACATCATATTAACACTCAAATAGAGTTATAGGGGAAATTGATCCCAAAAAATAGAACAAACAAGATTTGGATTCCAAACTAACAAAATAAGAAAAAGGTGGGAAAATATAAGAACTAATCCTAAAGAAACATTTCCCCAACCACCCTTGGTGAATTAAGGTTAATTGTGGTGAGATATTTCTTGGAACTCGGTCGCAAATACCTCCTAAGTCCTGAAAAGATCACACAACTAAATACTAACTTCAAGACAAGAATCTCAACGTAGAGATCTGATGACACTTTATCACAAACCAACCTGAGTACCCTGGTAACCCGATAACTGATCTATCCCTAAAATTTCAATAAGTTCATTCCCAATCCCTACATATTGGCGACTATCACCTGGCATCATATGAAATGAAATTGGGAATGGTTTTTTCCACAAAAATTTTTGAATTAAGAGGAAAAATCAATATACATACAAAAGAAACTCCACAGGGAGAAGTGTAATAGAATTAAAAAAGGTATAAACATCCCAAATTACTATATAAAATTAATATAAACTGAAAGAACAACCCAAGTCCCACTAGACTTAACTCTCTAAGATCAAATATCAATAGCTAGAACCACCTCCAAGTGTTGTTTTTTCCTTACTCGAACCTGGAATGAGATGACCTAGAAACACCCAAAGGCATAGTTAGGGTGATATATAAATACTAGTCGGGTGTCACCTAGGATTCCATAATATGATTCCAACATTTAATTAACCAAATAAATATCTTTAAATTTTAAATAAATAGGTTTGTCATTTCAAAAGAATATTTAAACAAACCATGATTTACTTTTCAAATGATGGAAATACTTTAAACAAATAGATTAATTCAAAATATTATATAAAATAGTTTATATAAATCATAAGAAATATAAAATAGTTTAAAACAATGGAATATATTCATTTCAAATAAAAACAAGAGAACAACATGGTCATATACCTAAAAGTTATGATAGTTTGAGGCTAAAGGACTCTACACACTCAAGGTGACTCGGAAATATGTGTATACACATTCCCCCTTCGACACTGGTCAATAAGACTTCATCACCATCTCATTGGTGATGTGACATGTGGCATTTATGTTTTGGAATGTTGTAAATCACATACAGTTTTCCAAATAATTTGCTAACTACCAAAGGCTTTCATGTGCTCCAATAAAAAATCAATGATTGGAAATTTATTTTAAAACTATTTAAAACAAATTTCATCCCATTATTCCATTTCAAATAAGCCAATTTCCATTTAAAACCCAACATATGGTTTTTTAATAAAAATATTCATTTTTTCAAGATAAAACCCAAAGGTTTCTATCAAACCCATTTTAATCTATTTGTCACAAATACCAATTCAAAATCAATTTCACCAAATAAATTTCAAAATTAGAATTATATAATTAAATTCAACAATTTAAATTAAAAAACAAATTCTATCAATTTCAAAATTTTAAATTCAATAATTTAAATTCTATAAAATTCCATAAATTTCACAATTTCACCCCAATTCAATGGATTTAGGGATTTTCCCAATTTCATGCTAAAATACACTTTCAAAAACCAAATCCCCCAATTCAATGGAATTGGGATTTTAATGATTCAATTTAATATGAATCAAATACCATATAATCAATTGAAATCAATTTAATAAAATCAAGCAATTTAGGATTAATTAAATTGGCCAATCAAAACTAAACTACCTACCTTTCTCACAAAAACCCAAATCCTACAACGGAACCCGCCAACAAGAACAAAGGCATAGAAGATATAGAATCTAAACCTAAAAAAAAGATTCAACAAAATGGTTTTTAGATCCATCAAAATAAAGATTTTCTATCAAGGGCTCCAAAATCACCTAAGCATGGCGCTTGGGTCAATAAAAAGGAAGTATAGGGAGTATGTAATCTAATTTTCATCCAAGATACATGTTTAAAAACAACAAATGGGGCTTTATAGGATGAGTAACCCAATTACACATCCTGTAATTGACAAATACCAAAAATCACCAATAAACGCATCACCTTTTGTTAAAAATTTATTTATTATTATTTTATAATTTATAGGTTGTGTAACCACATTAAAAGGTGTTTAAATACTCAATAATATATATAAACAGTATGTTTTATGCTGATAATCCAACACATCTATGACTTCATTGTGATAGGTATCATCCCAATTTCATCTCGACCATACCCACATAATGAATAATAAACACCATGAAAAGGTTTAAAACATACATGACAGAAAGTTAATGGTATGGTAAAGTTCCTTATTTTTATTTTTATTTTATAGTATTTTGTTATATGTGTTAGTCTTGAGAATTTTTTATCTAGTGTATTGTAAAGGGTTTGATGAATATGTTGGAGTATCGGATGTTTCATGGTAGTTTAGTGGTGTAATTAATCTTTAGGTTAGTATCTCCACAAACTTATCTAGATAAAAGGTTATATAGTGGGGATATTATAATTAATTATCTCCTTTGTGAACCAATATGAAGGAAAATTTTATTTTTTTTAGGGAAAATGAAAAGTAATTAAAACCCTATCTATTATGAATTTTTTTATTTAGAGAGATTCATTTTTTATTTTAGGATTCATTCTAGAATTTAAGATCTTTAATAAAAAATTACGTGAATTTTTAAATATGATTTGATATTTGGAATAGCATTATATATTTCAGTATTTTTGACATTGGGGAGCCTTTAGTCTTAAAACTATAGCTGACATCGGGTACCCGATGAGAGTTACTAGTTGAGGCTAGGTGGGACAAGGTATTTCAGGTGTTCTAATTGATACTTGGTTTCAATGTAATGGGTATACAGTATTCCTAAGACCTTTTTCTTTAAAATATAATATTTTTTCTCATTTACAACCATTTATATAACCCTTAATTTGTCTTCCTTTAAGATCGTCCTCCCTCCAATATCCAAGAGGTGCTCCTAAGTTTCCTTAAGGTCATCTTCTTCCCAAATTTTTCCATTTTCTTCAAGGGAAATTGAGAGGAGTTCCTTCAACTAGCTTAAAGTAAGGAATATCCCCATCTTCTCATCTTCCCTCATAACTATTATTCTTTGTTTTCCTTACCCTTAAAAGGGATTTCTTGTTGTGATTTTACTAATTCAAGGTGAAAGTACCTCTTTGTCTATAGTTTTTTCTCTTTATTTAAAGATTCATTTATCAGTTTTTTCTATACCATTTATCATTTTTTATCGATGCAGATTGAGGTACGGTTTATTCTTAGTTTTCTATGATTTTAGGGTGCATTTTGAATATATAATGTTGGTAATAATTAGGAATTTGTCATATTATATTTTAAGATTTATTTTCAATGTGGACCACAGAGATTTTCATAGGATTTATTATAACTTATAGTTCTTGGTTTATGGTGTTCTTGTAATGGGGATTTCATGTTTAAGGAATTTTGGATTGTTCCTAATTAGGTTCTTCCTTTTTGATTTCATTAATATGGTAAATCTTTCCATTTGAATTAGTAGGTGGTCTTCATGTAATGACCCAAGATTTTAGAACCTTTAAAATAATATTATCTTTAATTGTTTGTGTCACATGTAACACCCAACTAAAAAGAACCATGATATAGTAAAATTACATGAATAATATAATAATTTAATAAAAAAGGATAAAAATAAATTAAAATAATTACATGTTATTATTTTTATTTGATTAATATTTTAAAAATTATTCTTGTTGAAGAACAATAAAAAAATATCTTAACAAATCAAATTGATCATAGTTAACATTTTATTATAATAGTTAATATTTAGATTTATGAATTAATATTTCAATTTTCAACTATTTGGAAATTTATAAGAAATAATATTAATTACACTTGAAATTGAAAAAGTAATTTTTCAACAAAAATTGTTTCTATTTATATTTTTTTATTTTTTATTTTAAAAACTAAATATAGAAATTTTAAATTTTGAAATTAGAAAAAAATCATTTTTTAATTTGGATTTAAAAATTATATTAGGTATAATTTTTTAGATTCTTCTAAAATAACTGAATTTTAGGTGAAGGATTAAAAATACAGTTTTTACTAAAATCATATCATTTATAACTATGTCAAAAAGTATAACCTAAAATCATATAAAATAGTTTCCATGATAAAGGATGTATTTAAGGTGTATAACTATACATTTTAAAATACTATTATGAATTTTAAAAACTGATTTTTAACAACTTAAGTAATAATTTTCAATCGAAATTATTTTTTCTTTTTTCTTTTAAAAAAATATACTTTTTTGAAATTTAATTTTGGATTACTTTTAAAGCTGTAAAACATATTTTTTATAATAAATTAATTTATTTCATGAAAATTAATAATTTTGACAACTATGGATTTCATTTAAGTTTAAATTTGGAAAGCACACATTTCTTAAAAACTATTTTTACACGTTATGTGTGTTTATTTTAAAATTAAAATTTCACTCCATTAGAAATATTATATGATAAAATTATTTTCAAAATTTCAATAAAAATTCTGTAATTTCTTAAAAATTTAAATTCTAATTTTTATAATTTAAATTAATTACTAATATTTAAAAGTAATTACCACAGAAAAAGTAAAAATGAAAAAAATTTATTTACTAAGAATAAATAAACCAAAACATGTTATAAAATGTTTCCAAATGGAAGGTTCGGGTGTGGATAGATAAAACCTCACTCCCCCCATATTTTTTCTCTTTTTAATTCTTTTACCCTTTAATAGTAGCATTATATTATTGAAAATGTAAAGGTTTCTTTCAAAATTACCCATATTCATCACTTATAAAATGGGATCACTCCAATGACGTTAATCTAGACCATCACTTTCGATTTTATAAATATAAATCCGAAATTTAATTCCTCATTTAACCCAATACAACTTAATTTATCCTTTTTTACCATTATTTTCCTTAAGGGGTCAATTTCTAAGAAGATTACTAAGAGAAAACTCAAGCACCCGACGTAACTATTACCTCCTTCTTATCCATTTGTTCTTAATATTCCTCTTAAAAACCTTTTATAACCACATTATTATAATTAAATAAGACAAATTAATATACCAAAATGTTATTATATTAATTCATAAATCCCTATTCATTCCTTCCCATCTACTTAGAAATATAAAAGAGGATCAATCATACGTTGTGAAAACTACCACCTCCACGTAGAGACGTCTCATTTTTTTCATCATCTTCTCTAAAGGATGGTTTTAATTATTTTAATGTTAAAAAAATATGATATATAAAATTTAATTATTATTTTTGAGAATTAAATTTATTATCTAATTTTATCCCCTCTCATTTTTTATGAAATGATAATGTTAGCTGGGTGTACGTTCGGACTACCGCCTCTATGAAGTAAAGTTTTTTTGTTTTTCACCTAGTGTTTTTTATTCTATAAAAAATTAAAATTTAATTTAAAACCATAATAATATATAAAAAATATATCACTATACTTTTTTAATAAGTATATTATAAACAAATTACCCCATAATTATTCGTATCGTTCAAATTATGGTAGGTTTTTATAGGGTTGGATTAACCACATACTTGAACAATGTAATAAAATAATATCATGGATGACCATAAAAACATAAATATAGATAATATATTATATAAATAATCAAATAATATTTTTTATTTGGTTTTTTAATGGTAAATCTTGTATTAAACTCATTAATTATGATACCAATGCCAGTTCGTTAAAAATAACTAAAACATGATCATCAACAATTTCATATTTTATAGTCATAACCAAAAAAACATATATAATGAAATTTAAAATTTATAAAAAATTATAAATTATAAATTCAGTTACCTATTATTATTAGGGAATGAAGAACTTTGTGAGAAGAACAAATAACAACATCACGATTATGAAACTATTTCAAAATGATCAAGATTACTCACACCTAAGATTGAAAATAGATAATAGTTAACTAATATACTTGTAGATAATAGTTATAAAAGATGTTTTTATAGATATGAATTAGTTTTTAAAATAGATTATTAAGATAGTTATTATTAATATATAGTATATTCGATCACTTCAGTGGAAGTCTGAAATTAAGTTAAGGTTTTCTTGTCTCAAATTTCAACCCCTTTAGATATATTTCTTATTATAAATAATGTTTTATTTGGATTGGTGTATCTACTACCCATTTAACAATTTTTATCACAAACCTCTCATTATTCATGGTATTGAATGTAAATTTATAAATCATATCCTTCAAGTAGTTTTGACTAGAAAGTTTCTATGTTTTTATGGGGTAATTTGTCTCAAATTTAATTTCATGAGATGTGTTTTTATACTACACAATATTATTTATTTTATATATTTTATTCATTGGCCTATTTCATTAAAGTATGAAATATTTTCCAATTCATGAGATTTTAATTTCCATTTCATGATTTCCCACTCAAGATTCTTTTATTCTTACATTACTCATATAGTAAGGGTTTCATAACCAATTTTGTTTCAAAATAGATATTTCTTTTGAAAAATAACACATCAAGGTAATTTTTATACTTTTCCTTATAAAAAAATAAATTTATTATCTTTTTACATTATTTGGGTTTTTCTCTTCTTCTCCCTATTAAATTTTCCACCTTCGATCAAATATTTACCTATTTTATAGAAAATGATCCTACCATTCATCTAGGTTAGGAATCTCCCTTTTTCTATCTCCACATTCATAGTATACTTTTGAAAATATCCTTATATTTTTTTCAACAATTAATTAAGGTAATTTTATACTAATTTAACTTATTTTAAAAGGTTATAAAAATTTTAATGTTTTTTTATGTGTCGTTTTAATCAAATTGTGAAAATAAAGTCTTCTTAATGTTACCTTTATAAACACATATTTCCAAAAAAAACATTTTATATAAAAGCTTCTCTCTATGTTTTAATGGTTTATAAAAAAATATTTTTCTCCAAGTTTAATAAAATATTTATTTTATAATTATTTCAAAATATCAAGGATATTTATTATTTTAAAATTATTTTTTCTAAAACTCCTAAAAAAGTTGTTTCATCTAAGTCATTATCATTTTATATATCTTATTCTTAATCAAGAATATTCATCAAATGATACCATACACCATATTTCTATTGATAGAATATATTAAATTCATTTCAATAAAATATGTGATCTATAAATGTAATTGTCTTTCTTAACCATCAACCTTTAATACGCATAACTTTTTTTCCAATTTCATTTATTTTTGAACACTCTATATTTTCTTTATTTTGATTAAAGTGTGTTCACTCATATTCCAAATGTCGATTGACAGGGAAAATTATTTACTTAATAATAAAAACTTATTATATATGGAATAAATACCAAATGATTTATTATCTTGATTTAATGGTATTTAATTAGAAAGTTGATGACTAGCTTTGGATATCAATTTATTTTATACAAGTTTATATTATTATGATTATAAATGATTTATTTATGTTATTCCACTTGAAATCGATATGAAACCCATTTTCTTTCTATGGGTTCTTTATTTTTTGTTGAATAAAATCAATTTTCATCCCATGGGTTCATTATTATATGATGAATTATTGATTTCTGGTGGAATATATAAGTATATATGATTGATATATGGGATCATATATCACCCCCCCCCCCAATGAAGTGGTTAAATCTTATTATCTCATGAGATAAATACTCATGTGTACATTTTAGATGGTTATAAGTGTGGGCACTGATGGTGTGCCTCACGAAAGTAATGTTTCTCTATACTAATGTTTGTGATATATTTGAAATATGCCATGGTTTTATGCTTATTCTTATGCTTTTGTTACTCTCTCATTGATCGTGTTTATTGGCCCACATTTCTACACACTTTTTATTGATGTATTGTTTTATGCCAATCATTATGCCATGATTTACAATTTATGATTTATTGGGTATAACCTAATGATGTATATTGATTATACTTAGATGGTCATATTAAGAACTCTTATGGTATTGGATTGTTATTTCTTATGTTTACCCATATTAATATTCTGATCTTACCCATTTATAATCTTTCCATTTCCCTGGGTTATAGAGAAAAGTAATACATATGATGTGACTATAATAGTATATTATGTGGGGTATTTTTGGGAGATTTTGAAGAATTATTATGGACTAATTATTGTATTATATAGTGGTAAAAATATTAATTTGACATAGAGAAAATTGGTTCTATAGTTTATAGATTTTTTATAACTCTCTCAAACACTAATACTAAAAAGGTTCTTAGTAAGTAAATAATATATTATTTGTGATTGATCTTATAATTATTTATGTTTATTAAATCCAAGATGTAAAGTATACTATTTTTAGTACTGGATCTTGGAGTATGAGTTGGGGACCTCTCAGATAGTATCATATGAGGGTTTGGATAAATTTTTGAGGTTAGTATGTTTTTGGTTGAAGACTAATTAATATTTCAAAAGATCATTAGGGTGAGAGAGCATTAGGAAAAACCTAGTAATATATAAATGCATAAGATAACATCCTAAAGTTTTGGTAAAGTAGAGATTGTGTGGTTATCTTTGAAATTAAATCTATTTCTAGTTACTTTAAGTGGATTAAGGCTTCGTAATATATGTACCCAGGGGTAGTAACACGAAAAAGGTTGTGTTGGGTAATAAATAAATCACCACCAAGTGCATGAAAAATAATCTTAATTATATAGTTGGTTTGACACTATCAGGGGATATTCTTTAGTTAATATAATTCTCTTTAAAAACCAATACGAATGATTTAAATATATTGAAATTTTATGATGAGTTAATTTAGAGAACCAAATATGAAAATGATTATGGGTAACCAAGGGTAAATAGAGAGAGTTATAGGATGAACCAAGTGTAACATAGTTTAACCAAAATTATCAGCAGTTGAGATAAAGGTATCATCGCAGAAGGAATATTTGTATGGATTTTTTCATATTCATGTTTTGGATATTATCATAACCCTTTTGGTTTTATTATTTATTAAAATAGGATCATGGAAATAATGTGGAGAAAGGTGTGTATCTATAAACAACTATGTCTTCTAACTAAATAAGGGATCGTACTTAAATATTTTATAAACTTAGTATATACCCGTTATGATAGAGAAGGTAAGTTTCCTAGTATTACCTAAAGTAGTGAAATTGATATCTTAATAGAAATTAAATCTTGATAATCTTATCTATTTTCATTAGTGATTTATATTTGATGATGATATTCTAGTATATTCTAAAAGTTATGAGTATTATGTGAAACATCTAAGGATTTTTCTCTAGTCTCTTTTCATTAAAGGATTTGAAACAAAAATTAAATGGTATCAATAACCTATAAAAGTGATTTTATGAAAAGGTTATATTTTCTAGGACAATTACTAAAGACAAAATTATTTATGGATGGATAAGTATTAGGTTTAATATATTCTTGATATTGAGATAATAAAGGGTTAATTGATTTTAAAAAAAACTTATGTCTGATGGTATTGGTATCCTTGGTCTCAATAATTGATTCATAATATTTTTTGTTAAGTTTATCGCATTTTTTGGATTGTGGTATATATCTAGTGTGTGATTTCATACACTATATATTAATACCAATTATGGGTTAAATATAGTGTTATTTTTTTTAAAATTATATAGTTTAACTATGATTTAATGTCTTGGAGATTCAAATGGTCTTTAGAAATGTATATTTCATAGAATGTATTACAAGGGTGTGTAAATATCGGGTGACATGATTGTATGAACAATTAATGTTTTTTGGGGAAAGATAAGTGACTTAATAGATCCTCAGAGAGTAATTTATATGTAATATTAAAATTTATATCATAAATGATAAATACATCAATAATACCTCACTTACTTTCATTAGTGAGTAGTAATTAAAATTTTTATGATGTAATTTACTTAAGGGGTGTAGAATGTAACCACCCCAGATTTTGGACACTTTAAAATAATACTATAGAAAATAGCTTGTGTCACATGAAACACCAAACTAATGCAACACCCAACTAAAATGAACTATAAAATTTTAAAATTACCTTAAAATATAATCATTTGTAGATAAAAATATAATAATAAACTCAAATAATTACATATTATTATTTTCTTTTATTAATATTTCAAAGGGATTCCTTTTGAAGAACCATAAAAAAGGTATTAATAAATCAAATTTATTAAAGTTAAAAAATAAATATAATGGAAAATATTTAGATTTATAAACTAATATGTCAACATTCAATTATTTAAAAATTTATATCAAATAACACTAAAGACACTTGAAGTTTAAAAAGTCATTTTTCAATAAATTTAGTTTTCCTAATATTTATTATATAAATTTCAATAACTAAATATGTAATTTTTATAACATTAATTTATAAAATTAGAACAATTTTTGAATTTATAATTTCAAAATTATCTTAGTTTTGATTTTTTTTATTTTACTGAAATAATTTATTTTTAGGTGAATATTTAGAAATACAGTTTTTATTAAAATCATAGCATTTATGACTATATGAAGAAGTATAACTTATAAACATATAAAATATTTATAATGATAAAATATTATTTTAAGGATTAAAACTATACATCTCAAAAATAGTATTATAAATTTAGAAAACCAATGCATAAAAACAAAAAAAAACATTTTCCAATGAAAACTGGTTTTGGCCTTTTCTTTTAATTAAATAATATTTTGGTGAAATTTGGTTTTGGTAATATTTTCAATCTAAATAAATTTTTTTGTAATATAATAAACAATTTTATGTCACGAAAATTTATGAAGGAGATAATTATGGTTCACACATAAGTTTTAATGTTGAAAGCACACTTTTCCTAAAAATTATTTTTATGGGATATGTGAATTAATTTTAAAATTAACATTCCACACCATTAAAAACTATATTTGATAAAAAATCACATTTAAAATCAGAAAGATCAAATTTAAAATAAAAAATATATTTTTGGTCATTAAAATTAATTACTAAGACTGAAAATTAATTAACCTCGTAAAAGTAAAAATTAATAAAAATTGATTTACTAAGAGGAAATAACCCAAAACATGTTAAAATAAAGTTTCCAAATGAATGGTTGAGGTTCGGATCCTCAAAACCACACCTATCATCCTCTTTTTTCCATTTTTGTGCCTTTAACCCTTGAATGGTATCATTACATTATTGAAAATGAAAAGCATGCTTCCAAAATTTCCCACTTATTCACTTATAAAAAAGGATCACTCCCACCACTTCATGTTACACCTTTCCTTTCAAATTTATTCCTAAAAATATTTAAAAAATCCTTATAGAACTCTCTATGACTTCAATAAGCCTCCAGTAACCATTATTTATATTAAGGCCTCCATTTTCAAGGACATTTCCAAGCTAAAAATCAATCTATCGAAGGAAGTATTACCACCTTCTTAATCATTTCTTATTAATCTTAATCTTTAATGAATTTTAAAATAAACTTAAAATAATAACATAAATAAAATTAATATACCAAGTTTTTATTATATTAGTGTACCAACCCCAATTTTTTCCTTCTCATACACTTAGAAAAAACCTCAATTTTTCATTGTGTGGACTAATGCTTCCACATAATGACACCTTCATTTTTTCATCACTGTATCTCATAGATGGTTTTAATTATCTTAATGATTAAAAAAATGTTATATATGATATAATTATGATTATTAGAAGAAAATTTGTTATCTACTTTTATCCCCTCTCAATTTTTAAGAAATGAGAATGTTAACTAGGTGTATGTGTGGACTATCACCTCCACAAAGTAACATTTTTTATTTTTCATATGGTATTTATTATTATTTATAAGGATTTATTAAAATATGATTCACATCCTCAATAAAATATAAATAATATCATTATACTTCTATAATAATGACATTATAAATAAATTACCCCATAATCATCTTTATCCATTAAATTATGGAATGTTCTTATTGGGTCTGTTTAACCACTTACTTGAAAAATGATAAAAAAATAATATCATAGATGAATCTTGTAATATCCCATGTTTTGAACTCGACAAAACCCAAGGGAATTTGATCTTTTGGTATTTATCGGATGGTCTGTTTTTTGAAAAAGAGCTTGGTAGCTTAAATTTAAGGGTTTCAGGACTTACAATGTATTATTTTTTATGTGGTTCAAGGCCTAAGGGGTGTCCCAGGTGTTATGCCAATTTTTGGGAGTATCAGGCTTAGAAACTTTAAGTCCAAAGGAGCTGGTAATGGTGCATAGTTAGTCTGAAACCAAGCGACTCTTAGAAAAAAAACCTTGTAGTTTCTTTTCAAGAAATTAATTAGTTAAATTAAAATTTTAAGGAAAATAAATTAAATGAAAATAAATTGAAAAAAAAATGTTTTAATAATAATAGTAGTAGTATTATTATTATTATTATTACTTGGGTTCTAATAAAAACCTAAATGAGGTCTCTCACTCCTCCTCTCTAGGTCGCATGACACCCCTCCCTAGGCTCCCTCTTGGTTGTGCGCTACACCACCCCCACAGCTACCTCTCCTCTCCCTATTTTTTCCCATTCCTTTATGATTCTCAGTTAATGTCATGAGGTAAAACCTTATCCTACCTTCTCCTCCCTCTATTTGGCTGATTTTTTCCACTCTATCACCCTGCTTGACTCAGCCAAAACCCTGGGGTTAGAGGTTGATGGATTTTTGTCTTTATTCCATTGTTAGGTTGTGTGAAAGGATTCTTGGGACTCCTTTGGTCGAATTCTGACAACCACCACTAAAGGATAAGTGGTTCGGATCATTTGGGTTCTTCTCCTATAATTTGGGGTAAGTTTTTTCATTATTCTTTATTTTCACTCAATTAATATTTTGGGATTTCATATTTATTGAGTTCCTAGTATTGTTTCTTTAAGTGTTTTGGCCTTGCCGTGATAGTTTTAGCTTGTTGTCATCTCTTAAAAATAATTTGGTGGCTTCTTGAAGGATTTAACTCAAATATATATATATATATATATATTCCTTCGAAATATTCCCTCATGGATAGAGGAATATAAACATTGGATTAATGGGTATATATATTGGAAAATATGTGTGTGCAAGTATTGATTGATCTTTTCCATTGAAAATGTCAAGTGTCAATTGTTTGTCTTGGTTCTTATCTAGATTTAAGATCCATTTCCATGCTCATTTAAATAAAATAATGCTTCTATTGATTTCTCTACGCACTTATCTTTCATTTAATTAGTACTGAATTATGCTTCAAGATTAAATATTTAAATATGATAAATTAATTTTTTCAAGAACAATGTCATGATTTTATAATAAAACCACTCCAATGGAGGTGCACTATCTTCTAAAACAAAAGGTAGTGATATTTATTTATATCATGCTTAGTTATGGATTGAGTTTTCTATATGACTTCTTATCGGTGCTTGTTTTTCAGAAAGTTAGTAATTTCCCCCATTTAAATAATACGAATTGATGTGTCATGCTCGATTAGTTTAAATTTCATTTTTGGGACTTGACTTTATTGATACTCTTAAATGGTTATTCCCTCCTTAATATAAAAGTTTAATGAACCAAGCTCCTCCTAAGGGATTGGATTTCTTTCTTAAATGAAATTTCCCATGTATCCAATTGATTAATGTTTAGTAAAGAAAAGCACACCCCCTCCCTCTTGAATGAATTGGCATGATTTATAAAAATATAATTACCTTATAGGAATTTACCCTATTTTAACATGGTACCTTATAAGTTCCACTTAAACCTTGATAAGTGAATTACCTTAACAGGTCTAATTAAATAGAGTGAATTGAATGGAATGGATTGACATAATGGCTTTCCTTCTTTAAATGTTTTAAATGAATTAAATTAAATATAATTTTTTCTCTAGTCTAAACTAAATCCAATTTTTAATCTAATAAATGTATTTATAGTAAATGTGATATGTCTGATCATGCAGGAATGTCGCGGGCATGACTAGATAAATCGAATATTCCTCGATAAACTATAATGTTTTGTTTTTAAACTTCCATTAAATTATTTTGGGTCCCTAGGAAAGGAGACTAAGACCTGTAGCCACCCAATAGATGTGTCATCCTTAGATTTAATTACAAATTATTCTATTTTACTTTTGATCCCTACACAAATTATATAAATCTATTAATTATTGTCTTAAAATTTTGAATATGCATAATAATAAATTGTGTGATTTCATGTGGTAGAATCACCTCGTCTAAACTGTTTGATTAATATATTAACGGATTTAATTTTGAATGATTAATTAAACAGGTTTGATATAATTATGATGATAATTAAGAAACTTGATTAATGAAATGAATTGGTTTGATATATGGTAATTTTTATAAATTGATCTTTAGGTATTATGATGATAAATCTGGTATGTTTGATACTATAATTTTGATTTTTTTTCTTAGATTTTGAGCTTATGTGATATCAATCTGATTGATACCTGAGGGTTTGATATTGTTTTTCATGTTGAGTTTTTTTTTTATATGAATCATGTTTAATGTGGACAGCCAAGGGCTTGGTGTATGTTCTTCCATACTACATGAGGGAAAGGCGCACAAATACTTGATGCCCAAGGGAAGAGTATGTGATTATATGGGATTTATAAGGACTCATGTTTGGTGTTGATGTCTGATGGATTGGTGCACATTTTCATAATTTTTTAGGGCTAGGTGCACTGGTACTGAATGCATGAGGGAAGATTATATGTTTTTATCTGCTTTCTGATGGCTAGATGCACAGTCACATGATGCCTGAAGGTGAGATTATAGTTATGCCTAATGGATTGGTGCATATTTTTATACTGCTTGAGGGCTAGGTACACTGGTAATGAATTATTGAGGGAAGATTATATGTTTATTTCAGATTCCTGAGGGAAAGACGGACAGTCACACAATTCCTTAGGGAAAGATTCTATTTATTCCTAAGGGGATATTTTGGTTAGCCATAGGAAAGAGTCTGTATGTCTATGGTATATTCTAAGTGATTCATACTAAGTAGGATAATATACCACTGATTTGGGTGATCCATCTTGATGCATGAGGATCAACCCACAAACATAGATACTTATAAGGGCGTTAAAGTAGGTATAGCTGCCAGGTGTCCCTTAGAAACTCAGGCAGGTTGATGTTCATTTATTCAATACTGCTTATTTATTCTTCTAAATATACCTTATCACTAATTTACATTATATATAAAGTAATGGATTGGTTAAACACTGTGGTTTCCCACCTACTGAGATTATTATCTCACACCCTGCCCGAGAACCATTTTTCACCTGAGTAGATCTTCTTTATCACAGGTCTTTGTATTCATTTCTTATGTTGTGTTGTGTACATGGGAGCTAGGGACCACAAGATTGGAACCATACACAATATGCTCGAGGAGTTGAACATTGGGTTTTCTTTTCTTTTGTTATTTTGTACTGATTGTACCTTGTAGTAACACTAAACATTATATGCATCATTATATGGAATTTTCATTGTCCATTTTATTTTTATTCAGGTATTACATTATTCTTCCAATATTATTTTCAAATTATTACTAATTCCACATTTGTATCTTATATATTATCTGATAAACCATTATGAAACTATGATCTACAGGGTATAGCCTCCCTGTCATACCATCAATATACCCTCGCTGATAATCGACAGCCTCTGGCGTACAGGGAGGTGTTCTGGACTCCATGTGACCCACCGGTCCGACCACTGTCTTACTGGTTAGCCAAGATGGGATGTTACAAAGTGGTGTCATATCTAGGTTTTCCTTTTGTATTACTATTTTGGGTTGGTTGAAAATAGACTAGGATTGTTTCGGTGCTTGTTAAATAGTTTTGCTTGGGAAAGATCACCTCACATAAGGGGAATTGACCAAGTGGCTAGGGATGGGATTGATTTTTTGTTTTTCAATGTTACAGTTGATATGATTTCACCATGAGTGAATGGTTTAATTTCCACTGCATATTGATTTATGAATTTATGGGATTTTATCCTTGACCTGGTATGGAAATTATGAATAATTCTATGCATCATATTAGGCACATAGAGAATTCATATTCCGTGCATATTTCATGCCATGTAGTTGCATATATAGGATGCTTGTTTTTTTGATTATGTGCCTTGAGTACTATTCTATGATTGAGTGTATAACATGCTTATATTTTTATATTCCATGTTACTTGACTTCTTATCATGCCTTACCAATTTATTATTTCACTATTCTGTGATTTTTTCATGTTTCTTTGTGTTAGCTGCTTGTATTGGCATGATTCACTTTATTTTTAAATATGTAATTGATTGAATGGGATAAATGTAATTGGTTTCAATTAAAATGGGATCCAAATGCCAAACTATAATGTTTAAGGGTTCTTTATGGATTGTTAGATGGATTCCTATATGATTGGACTGTTTAACATGATCATTTAGTATTATGAAATAGTTTTAAATATAAAGGATGTTCAATATTAATTTTAAATGAAATCGTTAACCATATAAATTCCAAACTAGACCCATATAGGTTATATGGGCATGGTTCTTATGAGGTAACCTTTAATGGGTGTTTTTAATTTCAATGGTTAAGAAACTGCTATTAGGCTAAATGATAATGAACCATGTTGGATTTTTGGGACCCTCGCAGGTCTCCTTATCTATTAAAGGGAATTTATTTTGATAAATTTCATAATTATGACTGAATTTCAAGTAGTGTAAAATGTTTTATAAAGGAATTTTGTTGATACTTTCCTATATTTCCTTAATGTGTTAGTTAAAACATTTAAATATTTAAATAATTAAATACGAATAAATATAATGGCCTTAAAATGGAACCCTAGGTGGAGTCCTTTTTTTAACCCTTGTGAAAGGGTATCTTGAACTTTTCTTTTTTAGTTTCCTTGGAATGGAAATGTGATAGTTTTATTTAGGCTACCTCCTTTTTATCAATGTCTTTTTAGTATGAATTTGATCCTAATGAATTTTCTATTTGGTGTGGCCCTGTTATGGGTCGATGCTTTGTGATTTTGTAGGTTGTTTTCCCGTGGTAGGCAGCACCCTTAAAGTTAAACTCCTTGAAAAATTCTATGATATTTCTAAATCTAGGTTCCATTCGGGTGTCCTTATCTTCTGTAGGACTCTTTCCTTTTTAATGAAACCTTTTTCGGATGGGTATTCAAGTATTTCTTGGATTCTGATATAGTAATGAGCATCGATTAATATTCTAATTCAACTGGTTATAATGCCTTAGACATGGTTGACTTTTTGATTGTTTTTTTGACAATAAATTATTCCTTAGGGATGTACTACTTAGTATGTCATCATCCGAGTTAATGGTTATATGGGGAAATACGAATTTGGGTTAAATATCTTATACGAAAAATATGATGCTTGAATCCAGAGGGAAGATAGCTTATGGATTGTATTCAGCATGTGCTATTTTCTCATGAAATATTGGGGTAGCATGAATCAGTATATGTGGTACTCATTGAGTGTTTAATGATGTAACAAACTGGTAGATCTCAATAGGATTTTTGAGCCTTAGGTTGTTGGGTACGATCTCAGGTCATCTCTAAGGAAGAGTGACAAGGGAAAAAAGAAATAAATTTCTTTCTAATTCTTGGGATGAATTTCAGAGACTTGAGTGTTTTAACATACTGATTGGTTTGGTTTTGGTTATCAGGACAATTGTTTAAACATTTTTATTTATGGTGGTTATTCCTTAGAAAAATTTTGAGTGGCTAGTATATCTCTTATTTTTTATGACTAGGACACTCCTAAGGTGTGGAGCATTGTGTCGGCTCTGGTAAACTGGTCCTTACATGTAGAAGTTACACAACCAAAGAGTACCATTGGAGAATGGCCAGGCTTGCTTAAATTTCATGAGGTTTGTGAAATTTAAATATTTTCGGTGCTTGCTCAGGTGCACAATGTTTATGTGGTTATCAATGTATGAAACCTTTAAGAAATGTCATTGGTCATGGGTGGACTTAGGTGGTTAATATTGAATGATCATGAGATGCCTTAGGCGGCAAAGGATCGATAATCAGTTAATAATGGTGCATCGGTAGGTGAAGATGACTTTCTTATAAGGTACCGACCAGTAGTGGTTCGGCCATTTTTCTTCTGGTAAAATTTAAAATCCTCTTATTGCACCGATCCTTTAGATATGAGCATTCCCCGATCCTAAAATCATTCTTGATACAATAAGAGAGAATTATTCTTACACAAAATTATAGTTTAAAGGTTTTTGGGTAGTTTAAGTAGTCTCCCAGTGTTTCACACTGAACATGTGGTTCTTATTGAGGCTTGATTAGTCTTGATTGACCCATGGATTCCCATGTAGGAATTCCTTGGATGAACTCTTGTACACTAACCATTTCTTATGACTTGACCAAAAGGCAGATGAAGCTCTAGGCTCAGTCAATGTTTTGATGTAGAAATATTGGCTACGTACCGACGTCTCACTCATAAATATATATTATGGACTATCTTGGGTTAGTTCCTTACACTATAGTCATTCCAATCTGATGATATCCCAGAATTCTTTTCAGGCTCGGTGATGCATAAATCAAGGAACATAACCAAAATTCAGGTATGTACTTTGGTGGACATGTTCACGATGAATGAGAGATACCTTGGAAGAAGGAATCATAGTTTATTTTGTAAAACATCGTCCATCAAAGATGAGAATCATCTTGAATGGTCAGCCATAGTGGATCGACTAGTTTTCTCTCTTGTTCAATGTTACTGTCAGTGAAGGACTGTTTCTGGCATGTATATAGGTTAGATGAGTGTGGTTTGTTTCGTCCAGATATTTTTATGAGGATTTGTCTCAACCTAGCTAAATAATAATGATGGGGAATCGACCGTTGAACCTTTCACAATCTTTCCATGAGTGTGGCATGAACTTTGAAGGGTGTGATTTGAATTAAATTCCTACCATGATGGATTCGTGGTTCAGAATTGGCACCTTCTTAATGTTAAGAACTATGTTGGGAAGAACCATCAGTAAAATGCTTAATTATATGATGATGTCATCATGTCTCTAGCTAATGGGATCAGGTAAGTTTTGTCTCGATGTTTCTATTTGGAAAACAAGCATTGGATCGGGTGATGATGTCTTAAGTTTTATATGCTTAAATAAGTGCTCAGAGGTGCATTGGTTATTTGGAAAAGCAACATGACCATTTGAATGGGACTTCACAACCCTTTTAGGTTGGGTGATGTTTTCTATTGTTCCCGAAGGATTCTCATGGATTATAAGTTATAAGGTGGGAAGGTTTTACTGTCACGTGTTTTGAACCAGACAAAACAAAAAGGAATTTGAACTTTTGGAATTTACTGGACGTTTATTTTTTGAAACTGAGCATTGGAACTTAAATCTGAGAGTTTCAACACTTAAATAGGTTTTTTGATGTGGTTCAAGGATCGAGGGGTTCCTTGGGTGTTCCATCAAGTTTTGATAGAATCGAGCTCTGAAACCATGAGTTAGGAGGATCTGTCAGGGACACATGGTTAGTGTGAAACCATGAGGCCCTTAATAGTAAAACTATGCGGTTTCTTTTTAAGAAATTAATTAGTAAAATAAAAATACAAATGAAAATATATTAAATTAAAATAAATAAATAAAAATTTACTAATAATAATAATATTATTATTATTATTACCACTAATTAGGCTTTAAGAAAACCTAAAGGGGTCTCCCTTTCACCCTCTCCAGGACATGCGACGCCCCTACTTGGGATCCCTCATGGCTGTGCACTACACCACCACAATGGCTCCTTCTCCTCTCATCGTTTTGTCTTGTTTCATTCAAAATTATTACTCGATTTCATGAATTAATCCCTTATCCTCCCTTCTCCTCCATCACTTTGGCCGATTTTTTTCTCTCTGTCTCCCTTCTTGACTTAGACGAAACCCTAGGGTTGGGGGTTGACTAATTTTTGTGTTTCTTATATTGTTAGGTTGTGTGAAAGGCTTCTCATGACTCCATTGGTCATATTCTAACAACCACCATCGAAGGAAAAGTGGTTCGGATCATTTTGGTTCTCCGCCAATGGTTTGGGGTAAGTTTTTCCTTTGTTCTTCATTGTCACTCAATTAATATTTGGGCCTTTCATAGTTTATGAGTTCCTATTATTTTTACATAAGTGTTTTGGCCTCGCCATGATGGATTCATCTTGTCTTCGTCACTTAGAGAGAATTTAGTGGATCCTTAAAGGCTTCCACTCATAAATATAGGTTTGTATATATATATATTCCTTGTACATATTCCCTCATAGAGAGGGGAATATGTAAATTGAATTAAGGGGCACATATATATAGGAATTTGTGTGTGTGAAAGTGTGGAGTGATTTTTCCATTGAAAATTTCAAGCACTGAGTGTTCATATTAGTTCTTCTATTGAGGTAGGATCTCATTCCTTGATCCTTTAAATTAAATAATTATTTTATTGAATGCTTTATACACATATATTTCATTTAATTAGTGCTTAGTTATAGTTCTAGAATAAATATTTAAATATGATAAATGAATTGTTCCAAGAATAATGTCATGATTTTATAATAAAAACCCAATAATGGAGTTTCACTATCTTCTAAACCAAGAATAAGTTATTGTTATTTATATAATGCTTAGTTAGGGTTTGAGTTTTCCATATGCCTTCTTGTTGGTGCTTGTTTTGTGCCAAGATAGTAATTTCACCCTTTTTAAATAATAGGAATTGATGTGTGATGCTCGATTAGTTTAAATGGAATGTTTGGGACTTGACCTTCTTGATACTCTTAAATGGTTAGTCCGTCCTTAATGAAAAATCTTAATGAACCAAACTCCTCCTAAGGGATTGGATTTCTTTCTTAAATGACATTTCCCTTGTAGGAAATTGATAAATGTTTATTAAACCAAAGTACCCCCTATTGAATGACTTGGAATGATTTATAAAAAGGGAATTCCCTTGTAGGAATTTTCCTTATTTTCCCATGGTAAATTCTAAGTACCACTTGAAATTTTATAAGTGAATTACCTTGACTGGTTTAATTAAATTGCATGAATTGAATAGAATGGATTTACATAATGGTTTTCCAACCTTAAATGTTATAAATCAATGACATTAAATGGAATTATTTTGGGCAGTCTAAACTAAATCCTTTTTTTATTTGATCTATTTATTTATAGTTTTTGTGATATGTGTGATTGCACAGGAATTCCCTGAGCATGACCAAATAAATCGTATAATCCCTACTAAACTATAATCATTTATTTTTAAACCAATGTAAAATTTTGTTTGGTCCATAGGAAAGGAGATTGAGACCTGCAGCTACCCAATCGGTGTGACAGCCTTTTATTTAATTATCACCTAGTCTCTTTGGCTTTTGATCCCTAAAATAATTGGATATATTGATTTATTGTGGGCTTAGACTTTTGAAATGTCATAATAATAAATTCTGTTATTTCTTGGGGTAGAATCATCATGGCTAAATCGGTTGATTAATATATTAATGGCTTTAAGTTTTAATGATCAATTAAAAAGTTTTGATATAATTATAATGATAATTAGAAACTTATATTAATTAAATAAACTTGTTTTATAAATGGTAATTTTTATAAATTGATCATTATGTCTTATGTTGATAAACCTGGTATATTTCATATTAAAATTGTGATTTTTCTTGCTTAGCTTTTGAGATTATGTGATATGAATGTAATTGATACCTAAGGGTGTGATACTATTGGGCATGTTGATTTTTTCTGGATATGACTCATGTTAAATGTGGATGCTCGAGGGGTTAGTTCATGTTGTTATGTACCACCTGAGGGCACTGAACACAAGTACTTCATGTCTGAGGAAAGAGTATATGATTATATGTGATGTATTAGGACTCATGTTTGGTGTTTACACCTGAGGGATTAGTGCACATTTTCATACCACCAGAGGGATAGGTTTATAGGTACTGAATGCTTAAGGGAATATTATATGTTTATGTTAGATGCTTGAGGGCTGGATGCACAGTCACATGATGCTTGATTGTGTGATTATAGTGATGTCAGAGGGCTTGGTGCATGTTTTCATACTTCCTAAGGGATAGGTTCACTAGTACTGAATACCTGAGGGTAGATTATATGTTTATGTAGGATTACTGAGGGAAAAATTCCTAGTCACAAGATGCATGAGGGAAATATTCTAGTTATTCCAGAGTGTGAGATTTTTGTTATCCTGAGGGAAAAGGTCATATGTTTATGGTATATTCTGAGTGATTTATCCATGGTGGGAGATTCTATCATTGATTTGGGTGATCCCTCCTAATGAAGGAGGATCTATCCACAAACATATATACATGTCAGGGTTCCAAAGTACGTATAGCCACCAGGTGTCCCTTAGAAACCCGGGAGGGTTATTGATTATTTATTTAGCACTACTTGTTTATTCTTCTATATATACCTTTCCACTACTTTAAATTATATATCATGTAATGGATCAGGTTAGACATTGTGGGTGCTTGCCTATTGATATTATTATCGCACACCTTGCTTGGGTGTCATTTGGCACTCGAGTAGATCTTATTACTCATAGGTATTTGGAATCATTTGGTGTGTTGTTTTGTGTACATGGGATCAAAGGAGAACAGGACTGGGCCCTTGCTCAGGATACTCAAGGATTAAACCAATGGGTTTTTATTTTATTTCGATATTTTGTACATCTTGTACCTTATAGTAACACCTGACATTACATGCATCATTATATGAAATTGGTGTTGGCCATTTTATTTTTTTCAGATATTTCATTATTATTTCGCTGCTTGTTTTCCTATTATAACTACTTCCGCATTTGTCTATTATTTTTTATCAAAAAAATTGATTTGATACTATGATCTAGAGGTTATATTATCCTCATTTTACCATCAATATACCCTAATTTCTAGTCAGAAACCTTTTGCGTACGGGCAGAAGCGCTTGAGAGCATGTGACCCACCGGTCTGACCACTATCCTAGTGGTGAGTTGGTTCGGGATGTTACAAATATGAGAAATTAAATAATTATTATATATTATATATATAGGAAAATATAGATTTTATTTTGGTTTTGTAATTATAACTTAAATATTAAACTCATTAAATAATATACTTAATCTCATTCGTTAAAAAACACTAAAATATTCTCATTGATGATTTCATCTTTTATGATCGTCTCCAAAACTCCCATAGAAAGAAATTATAACATTATAAATAATTAAAAAGGATTGATTCTTTTATCTATTATTATTTGGTAATGATGAACTTTGGGAGAATAATGAATAACAAAACCATGATTATGAAACTAATTAAAAATAATCAATATTATGCACACCCAATATTGAAAATATATAATAACTAACTAATATACATATAGAGAAACCTTATAAATGAAGTTTATAATGTTGTAGCTATCTCTCACTCATAGTGTTTTCATGATAAAAAACACTCAATTATGTGTCTGAAATTTTCATTTGAGTGGATTACAATTTTATTGTTAAACCTCTATGTGTTGAACTTAATGGAACAAATAAAGGGATCTCATTGAATCTTGATAGATCAATAAGGAATCTTAAAATAACTTTAAATAATCATTTTGGAGGATCATGATGGATTTAAATGTGTTTCTATATCATGGAAGTAATTTTATGGATCAACTGAAGGCCTTGAATGAAGTCTAGTTTTCCAAAGTAAAGATTAGAAAACTACAAGTTGCACCGGCTACCTAGTATAGGACACCGGCTAGTCGTTACCAAGTGCATGTTAGAAAACTTCCTAAAGTAATTCCACTGGATAGTTGGTGGATATTAATCAACAAGATAGTAGAAGAATATAGAGCTATAAGATATTTTATAAGTCCACCAACTAACCAGTGGATGAGAATCGGCTATCCAGTAGAAGAATACTAGATTCTCATGAGCATGGGTGTTTCATCAGCTGCCCGGGGGAGGCTACCTAATACCCAATGGTGTTAAGATATCATGTCAAAGATATATATTATAGTGGACCCCATAGCACTTAATTTTGGTTTGATAATTCTTAATAAATCCTTTGGATACTAGAATGTACTTATTTCTTTTGGAAACTATAAATAGAGGACCTTGGAGGCTTGGACAAGTACGGTGGATTGAATAATGAATGGGATCATTCCAATGTTGAATTAAATATATCATATTTATCACTCTCAAAATACCTATCTATTTCTAATTACAATTCTCAATCTCTTATGTTCTCTTATTCCATCTCTTTTCTATCTCTCCTCTCAAATTGCACTAAAACTCTTAAGTGATAAGGGAGAAACCTTATAATAGATTTTTGTTAAGAAAATATGTTTCTTCTCACCACCATGTCTATAATGGGTACTAAAAACCATAAAGTGAGGTATGGGTTCTCATAATTGGAAAAGTGAGGGATATTGGTTTCTTTCGACTTCCACTAAAATTTAAAGAACCTTTTTTTTTCAATTCTTCACTAAAATCAAGGGAGAGATAATATAAACCTCTCAAACCAAAGGGATGAGACATAGGGGATAACATTGAGATATTACCAAAATCATTGATCAAATTTCACTCTCTCTCTCTCTCTCCTATACTTTTTTATATATTGTATATTCATGTTGAATCTCATAATCACATAATTGTTATATTCCTTATTCTTCTATGATTTTTAACAAATTTTCTTTGAAATTTTCTTTTATAAATCATATCAAAATTATCATGATCTTTTATATTTTTAAATCTCTTTACTTAATATGATATTTATACTACTCATACCTACAATATTGTTTTTGTAATTTACATAGCTCTCCTTATTTTAATTTTTTTATAATAGAAATTCATCATCCCCCTTCCATTTTATATTATATCTTAGCTAAATTTGGTATCAAAGGTTTATTTTGGTTTTTCTCAATATATCCTTGTTTTAAAATATTCATTTTAGGTTTTCAAAATCTTAACTAATTTCAAATTTTTATCTTTATAAAATGGAATCTTTTTAAAGCACCCATGGTGGTCTCCAATGTTACTCAATGGGATGTGCACCTTAATTTTATGGTTCTAATTATAATAATTTGAAGACATGTATGTTGATCTTCCAAAAATATATTTGTTATCTTGTATATAATATTTTTTTGTATGGTTTTAATCATAATATTAAAAAACTGAAAAATGGACACCAAATGATAGTTGTACTTTTGAATTAGATGGAAAATATATGAATGCCCTGCAATTGGGATTAGACCAAAATTAATTTAATCATATTTTTACATGAAAAATAGATCATGAAATATAGAAACTCTTATAAGTAACTCATTCAAGAAAAAATAAAGTTAAATATTCTAGGGTTGATATATATAGAAAAAAAATTAAAAAAATTTGCATCCTAATGAATCTATGACTGGTATTTTTATGTGTTTTACTTAATTTTTCAACAGTAAAAATTCTCTTGGTGATACTACTACTTTATAAAGACTAGTCAAGAAAATATTTTGGGTTTTACTAAGTAGTTTGGAACCTAATGTATTCGTTATACAATAATAAAAAGACAACAAAAATGTGTCAGTAGAGGATATTATTAGATATCTCATGACCTATGAAATAATAAGGAACATTCAATATGAAAAATATGTAAAAAAATAAAATGAATCCAAATAATACAAAAAAAAATTCTTTCAAAACTATTTATGATAATAGATCTTTTAATTATGATACTAATACAAAATTATTTCCCAATCAATTGAATAAAGTAAAAAATAAAAAAATCATTTCTTCATGATAAAAAAGAAAAGTAAAATGGAGAACTAGAAGTTGTGTGCTTTGAATAAAAAATTATCATATAAGGTAAAATCACTATGTGTAGAAGATGAAAAAAAAAAGAAAAAATGTAAGTAATATCTTAAGGTTTTGATTTGGTGTGATATTGATGACTCTAAAAACCCCACTTCCACAAAATATGCATGTACTAAATTCTTTATAGATAATATAAAGGTAAATAATGATATTAATTCTTTTACTTTTTCTAACTCTACTTATTTCTTGTCTTATTATTATTCTTATTCCTCTTACTCATCTAGTAAACTGAATTATAATGATTTTATAGAATATTTCATCCAACTCATTTCAAAGTAAAAAAGAACGAAATAATAAATACAAACAAGTTATTAATGAAAAAGATAAACTTCTTGATGATATGGATCTCCTTTCTAAAGAAAAAACTGATTTGGTTTTGAAATTACAAGAACAACTAAAATTTTAGAATTTAGAATCTCAAAAATACTCTCACTCAATTAAAACATGGTGATCATTATATAGATAGAATTTTGGGATCCCAATGTTTTCTTAAAATTAATTTTGTAATTTGTTTTTCAAATTAAAATAATTATTCTTAAAAAAACATTTATAAAGGAATGTTACCAAAATAAATTTTGAAATTATTATAAAAAATTTGGGAATATTATCTAAAAGTGTAATTAAAATAATACAATGTATAGAAGAACTAAATCTATTAATCTTTATTTATATATTTCTAATAGAAAATACTATACTAAAAAATTTGGGTACCTAAAACTTTTTAAACTAACATTTTCAGACCTAAAATCTGGGTACCAAAAGCCACTCACATTTGAGATTTTTGTAGGTATATGCCACTAAACCTCATAGACATGTCAAGTGGTGGATTCTAATAAATTGCATCCAACAACACTAAAGTATTTTGAGTATAATCAATCAAGAATAATTTTCTTTTCTTTTCTATTTTCTAAAAAAAAATTATGCACGGGGTAATCTAATAATGATTTTATTTCTTATCCATATTTATTACATATTATATATTATATATTTATATCATTTAATTTTTATAGATTATGGATTAGATTATTATTTTTAGAATGACCATAGACCATGTAATTATTTTCAATATCATGTGTTCTTAGAATGTACTTGAATTTCTTACCATATGGCATGGTTTAAAATATTACTTCTTTGATGCTTATTTTGAATAATTTTAGGAATAATCTCTTTATATGTTTTACTTAGGTGGGGTTTAGATTTTGAGAAATTTTTCATCATATTTGTTTTAAATTGTTAATTGTTTTTCATTGGATTTTTTAATATCCCCCTTGAATATTTTTGAAAAAAATACTTGAAAGTATTACATATCTCTTTCTTCTCCTTGAAATTTATTGTTTTTATAAAAAGGTGCCTAATATAATTTCTTGATTATTTTTTAGATTTAACTCTTGAATTTATTGATATGTTATAAAAATTTTCCTTTTGAAATTAATGATATAATTATTACTGTCACTATATCTTTTGGTTAAGTTTCTATTTCCTCAATAATTGCACTTATTTGGGAGGTGGTCTATCACGTGAAGTGTCATGACCTGGCCCAAGCCCCCAGGGACCAAGACACAACTACCCAAAGAACACTTCCATTGGGGCTGGGGATATTGACCAACACCGACTAGGCATATCAAAAACTTGTTAGTACACAGCCAATGGTACCTATATGCATGTACACAAATCCATCTCCAAGAAACAATGTAGTGATTACAAAACTACTCATAAAAAATGCATGAATACATATATCCAACAATAAGAGAACAAAAAAGTGTTGAAAGTATAAAAGAGAAAAATATAAGCCCACTAAAACAATAAAATAATCCAACCTACTTAGAAATAAGGAACTTTTATCAAATGCAACCACTGGAACAGACCTCATTCAAGCACCGGTATACACCTCGGTCTATCTATATCTCTATGCTTTATATACTCTCAGTCATCTTGGGACTCCATCAAAAGTCCTTTAGTCTACATAATACATGACATTTTCAGGTATATCCCATGTAGTTGTGAGTATAAAAGTACCCAATAGGTCCCCCTAAAAACCCACAATAAAATAGAGACACTGAAAGGAAATAGTCTGCTCGACCCAAAGACAGAGGAGGAAACCCAAGCGAGAGAGAATAAGAAACTCCATCTCGAACACTCCATGGATATACATGACTAGTCATAGCATTCCATAGGGTGTGTCAATCATGATTGGAGATATCGCCACAAGTAGACCCAAAATAATCCAGATATCCTAATCCCAGACTCCAAGTCTCATGAGGTCCCAACCTCTCTTCCAGCCACAAGATTGTACTCAAGGCTCAAAGTTAATTCTCATCTAGAAGATCTCACTCCACAATCCCTTCCTTACTAAATGGAAATCATCTGAGAGAACTCACCCATCAATAAAAGCACTACCAACCCTAATGGAACTCATCTGTGATAATATGCTTCATTAGGTATCACTAAAATGATAGAACATATCTTCCATACTTAATTGTAAACATCCAAGAGAACACGATCATCTAATATCACCATGAATAAAGTCACACTATCAGTTAGAAAATCTTGATACTCAGATAGGGGATCTTGCCCATCCCAGATAGGGGAATCCTCAAACCCTACTGCAAACACTAAATATATCCTCTCATCAGATAGGGGATCACACCTGGGACTATTGGGGGACACCACTAAACTAATTTGGAACTTCGGAGATCATAGTTCTCAGATTGGGGATCAAACCCAGGACTTCTAGGGGAAACCAATAACCCTACTGAGTCTCAAAGTCTTGATATACAGATAGGGGATCATGCTTTGGACTAATAAAAGATACCAAAAACCCAAATCTAGATCAAATTTCCAAATAGGTGATCGTATATCTGATGATACCGTAAACCCTATTTAAAACACTCAATAAGTAGGGGATCATATATCTGATGTATCCATAAAACCTAATAAAACAACCCACTAAGTAGGGGATCATATACCCAACAATTTCACAAACCCTACTAGGATAGACAACTAGATAAGGGATTGTCTACATATGTATGAATTCCATGATGATACCATGAACCCAATCTAGGGAATTTTATATGATATAGGATCCCAACCCAACCTCTCAATGGGATACACCAAGTCTATTCGATATCTTCCTATCGAGGGGATCACAATCCTGTGATGAGGATGCAATTCCACACTATACTCTCAAAAGGATATACTAAAATAAACCACTCAAATGATAATGGTCTATATATATCTATCATGTGAACCTCTAACCTCACATTGCATCATACCTTTCTCATCAAAACCATGGCCACCATCACATCCAATGTAGAAAACTACTTAGGATAGGCTGCTAGAGGGCCTCCATCTGAGTCCTAATAATGGAGATGCATGTGGGAGAAGGGTCCAGGCATAGTACACAGCATATACCTATAGTATGTTGTGCACCTCTACAAACCATCCCCTAACTATGTCACCTCTAGGTACTCAGCATGTATTTGGGAATATATTTGATGTGTACCGTAAGTCACATGGTGTGTGACCTCATTCGGTCACGTGGGTGTGTCCTGACTTATAAACAGTTGATTGGCCTTATCACCCCACCTGAAATGCACTCTTGATATATAATGTGTCGTGGAAACTTAGACACTTGTTTTTTCCCTAATATTATTCCTATGTCCATCACCCCTTTCTCTTGTACCTAGTATTGTACTTTTACTTGGCCAGGAAACCTTACATGGTGTTCCTTCTGGTGACTCCGGCCACATGGATTAGGATCACTACATGGGGTGTACCCTAGTACACAATGTGTATTTCCAAAGATAATTTTACATAAAATGGAAGAACACATGGCAGGATCTCCTTCATTACATGTCATGTGAGCAGTAATTCCAAATGGTAATTCCCTATAATCCACCTTAAACTCTCTTTTTTCCCCCAAACCCTATAAATCAATCCCCATGGGATCATAAGGAGTCATAATTGGGATTTATATCCCTAAAACAACATAAATATTGGGATTGGGTCACAAAGATCATAAATTTTCCTACATCTTGGAAATGTGATGAAGCTTTACGTCCAAAACGATGCCCAGAACATGCATTACCTCGATTTAGTGATGATCGGTGGAAAAAATGGGGCTCTACAATGAATCCTCTCCACAATTTGGACTTGGGTCATCCATAAAAAAGTGAGGGATCCTCTCCCTATACTTCATGTGTGATAACCAAAAGGGAGGTGTATTTTAGATTATTTATTTTTAAATAAACTAATATATCATCAACACATCCACCAACACTCACCCACAACAGGTCACTCAATGCCAAAAATATTTATATCATGCTTAGGATAAACCCCATATTCTAAACTCAACCATGGTCTCAGTTTTTTGATCCGAGAATATGATCAGTATTTATTCCAATTTTATTGAAAAATGTGTGCGTGTGATAAAATATATTTAATATTTTTAATATCACCACATTGAGGCTATCTGGGGCCCCGAATCCAATGCTGACTCAGCTCTTGGATTTGGAAATATTCCTAGAAATATTAGAAATTATTACATTTAAAAAATAGAGTTGAATCACTCTCAACAACTTCAGGCCTTTTTTCTTGAAAAGAGAAATCCTAGGCACAACGTAGAAAATAGAGGGTTCACCTGTAGTTTATAAACTCGTACTCAGGGGAACCACAAGCCCAAGAAAGTTCCTCTATGGTTAGAACCAAAACACCATTGGGTACCACAGAAGACCACTCTGCACCAACCACATTTCTCAAACTAGGCTGACATCATGAAACATGGCATGCACTAGTCTCATCAGCTACGAAAGGTGGAAAACACCAATAACCTGGTCCATTTTCAGTCATATAGTCTAGCAGTATAAAACCATGCTAACTTATCATAGACACTGACATAACCCATTAATCCACATCTACCCTTTCATGAACTGCACCCTCAACATCCATTGCTAGAACAGACTCTAGGCCCATAAATTTTGTTTCTTACTTTCCCCAACTAGTACATCGGTGACCAATAGGGGCTCCCAACTATGGCCTCAAATGGTTATATGTTGATGGTGGAGCAACAACTACACTACCCCAACATGAAAACTCAAAGAATGTTCTCTTGAAGATAAATGGTTCACTCTACTTGGAAAAAACACTCCCCCTCATGGTGTACTAATGAGGGAAATCAACCTACTCAACGCCTATTCTCACAAAAGTATGAGTTTCATCATAAATCCTTAGAAGTTCAACATACTCCACACCTTTGTAAAACCCATCAATAATATGTCTATTGGATATTTGGTCATGCAATACCTCACAGATAGAATCTCCTAGTTATGCCCCTGTGCCTCATTGAAAAAGAAGAAAGGTAAACACCATCAACTAGTGAAATTTCATTCCATCCTCAGTTGTCTCATGTGTAACTCTGATTCCGACCTCATGAGGGTTCCAATGAACAAAATAGGGATGCACAAGTGACATACAGGGTCTTACCAAGACTCTATCCACAAACCTTCAATTTCACCACATATCATGAATCTCTATGGGAGTCAACTGATATATTGAAACGTATATCAAGATAGTCTCTATGTGTCAGTTTATATAGAAGAAAACTCACATTGGGTAGGTAAACCAAGAACTTTCTCATGTAGATATCCTCTACCCCACCACTACAGAAAGAAACTGAAAGTACATATCACCACTACTCCAAGGGTCATAATATCCATCTAATAAAATCTAGCTATATCTATAGACACATGATCTCATCTTTCTTATTCTGGGATCATTCCTCTATAAAAGGAGAAAAAATCTATCCCATAAGTTGGAAACACATCCCCACCCACTGGAGACAACCATTAAGCATGGATGACAGGCAACCAATCCACTCTAAGGAAAAATCATAGGGACTCTCTCTACCATTATGGGAAGTTTCTATGAAATTCTTTCTCTAACTAGAGTTTACTAACTGACGTGTTGACTTTTTTATTATTATAAGCAAAAGAAACAAACATTTTTTAAGGTGGTTGAAAATGATAAAGAGTAAGGGAATCATTCAAAACAATATTACTACACTCATTTGGAAAGGAACCCAAACAAAGGTAAATAGAGATCTCCTCACTTGGATTACCTCTACTAGCTAAATCATCAGCCGAAAAGTTTCCTTTTATCCATGTATACCCAACCTTTACACCCTGTTCCAATATCTTCATGTCTTTTTGAATGGATCACGTCAAATCTGAAGGGGATTTCCCTTTTCATTAAGCATCACAACAAGGATTTTTTAGTCCTATTCCACCTCTGATGCCTTGATGATGTAAATATTTCAAAGTTTGAGGTCACTGATCATCGCCCTTAATTCAAATCCCAGAGATTTTCCTGAGCCATAGAATGCATTGAAGCCCAAAATTACGGAACCCTTATCATCTATCAAAATCCATCCTACTCCCATTAACCCCCCTACATAGGATCCATAAACATTTATTTTGATTCCAACGGATGGAGGTATCTAACACACCCACACCCCCTATTGGGTCTTGAAGATCCCTCTGTTGGTAAGTCCACCCTTGGAATAGGCATCCTTAGAGAACTAGAAACATACCCACAAGTCTAAATCCCGCCCAACTCTTCCACTATAGAATGTAACCAAACCTATAGGAAAGCCTTGTAAATTCCTTTACCATCCCTATATCTATTACGGGCCTCCCAGATGGTCCATCAGGTAGCAGAAAAAATCATACCCTAAGCTTTTTTCCTCCTCTCGGTTGATGTTCGATCCACGAAACCATGATACAATGAAATCTAAAATCGATTCCTTAACTCCAATCAAACCCATGAAAACCATAAGAATGCCCCAGTTCGACCCATCCATGTCGCTCTTGAAGAAAATATTCTATATAGATTCTCAAATTGGAATATGGAAACATCAGCATTGAGAGGCTAAAGATATTCCTCTATTCTGGATAATGCCATCTATTGGAAGAGCGCTATTTCTCATGCTCCATACAAGAAATTTTATCTTTGTTTTATTCCATTTACACCAAAGGACATCCGAAAAATCATAGGAACCACTCCTTATATTCAGGATTTCACACAGAACACTACCACAAAATCCCCTAGACATCAAGGTATTAAGAACACATCTATCATGTTCATCCGTCATCAT
This sequence comes from Viscum album, assembly GCA_963277665.1. Classification (NCBI taxonomy): domain Eukaryota; kingdom Viridiplantae; phylum Streptophyta; class Magnoliopsida; order Santalales; family Viscaceae; genus Viscum; species Viscum album. The sequence goes on from OY728128.1 coordinate 479,219,076, forward strand.
GATATTCTGAAACATTTCCTATTTTTGGGCATCAAACATTATATGTATGAATTCTAGGAATCCAATGGCCTCCTTGATAGAATATTTGGGGCAAGTAATCATAGGGAGTAGATTGTGTTACCACTCAAGTTATCCTTCCAGTACCTTATCTCATTGTACCCTACCACCCACCTTGTCTTATCCTTGAGAAATTCTCAGAGTTCAATCATCATTCTTGCTAGATTCAATGGTTTCTTTACGCCAACATCCCATTCATTCCAGTTTTCCTCATTTCTATACCACATGAACCACACCCATAACATCTTTACCTCAATTATTTCCCATGCCAGCTTGGCCTACATTTCTTGCATAGTCTTCAGAATATTCCATAAGTTGACACCCCATTCATCAATTGGATTTTCCATTATTTTCCAACTAGCCCAGTGACATATTACCTCGTCTTTAGCATCCCAAATGAACATGATCATTTTTTTCAGCTGGTCAATGGTTCCTTTAGGGTCCCTAGTGATAGAAAGAACATGCATTAGCAGGGAGGATAGTACATTGTTTATTAGGGTAATGAGACCCCCAAGAAAGAGGAAAATATTTTTCCAGTTGCATACTGACCAAAAATATTACTTAGAATCCCTTAAAACATGCTCTCTTTCATCCTTCTGTTTGATATTGGAGAACCCAAGTAAGTAAAAGGGAGACTCCTCTCTTGCATGCCCAATATATTTTGTATGTCCCTGGATCTCTAGCCTAGGAATTTTTTAGATATAAATAAATTTTTTTTCCAACGTTCATCTTCTTCCCACTTTGATTTCTAAATTCCTTCATCAGAATGTTCCACCCACTAATAGACTTCTTCCTCCAATTGATTAAAAAAGAATGTCTTTAGTAGACATTAAGTGAGAAATAACACTACACCCTCCCCCCATTCTTGTATGTAATAATGGATCCCTCCATCATAAAATTATTTATATTCCTTGAGAGAGCATCCTGAGCCAATATGAATATTAAAGGGGATAATGGGTCACCCTGCCTAAGGTCGCGCACCATTTTGAAAAAACCAAAGTTCCTTACCATGAAGGAAATAGATAACCATGGGGATGCAAAGCATCAAAAGAATAAGTCATAGAACCATTCTCTAAAACCCTGTCTTCTCAACATCCTAATGATATAATTCTACTCAATCCTATCATAGAATTTATCCATATCCACTTTAATAATAATGTTTGAGCCCAAAAAAGTTTAATTGAGATCCTCCACCATCTCTTCATAAATCCCCACTTCACCTTGTATGCCTCTTCCTTGAATGAACCCATGTTGTTCATCAAACATAATTCTTGGTATCATAAACCTAAGTCTTCTATTTATAATACTTGATAGAATCTTATAATTAATGTTTCATAAACATATTTTCTGGTATCGAGCGATAGATTCAGGCTACTTGACATTGGGTGTTAACACCACTTTGGAGGCAATAATTTCTCTTGAGAGAGGCCCACCTCAAAAAAATATCTCAATACGTCCCCTACCTATAGACCAATGATCTCCCAAAAATCCATAAAAAAAGATCCAGGAAGCCCATCAGGTTTGGGTGCACTATCCACACTCATACTCACAGCGGCTTTCTTGACCTCTTCCTTATTTGGTTGAGCCTCCATAACATCGTTGTCCTAATCTTTAAACATGACCAGAATGTATTTCCAAAACATTGAATTATTTCCTTCTGTCTCCATCTTGGGATCGCACCAGTCATTCAGTTTTACCATAAGGGTTTTTGAAATGCTCTAAATCCATACTTCCTTCTACTTAAATATCTCTTTTGTATGACCAGTCTGGGAGCTTAAAATTAATTAATCATTCCACCCATCTTTCCTTAATACACACCTGAAAGTATTACAAGTTCCTCTCACCCTCTTGGAGCTAGGTATCCCTTGACTTCTCCCTTTGAACCCTTACAACTTTCAACATTTTCTCAGTATAGAGGATTAGTTTACCATTGAGTTCCACAAAGAAAGCATCTTCTCAATCCTATTGTATCCTCACCTCAAGTCCTTAAATATCATCATGAATGGTCTCTAGTGTAGTCGAACAATTCCCCTTACTTCTGTTACACTCTTTAATATCACTTCTAAGATGTGTTAATCTAATTTTTAAGCCATCCCACAAGCTCCCATCGACCTATTGACACCAAGAGGTACACACCATTTGCATAAACTCATCAATTTGAGACCAATTGTGAGAGTATGTGAAGAGAATTTCTCCTCTTTTATCAATTTTAAGATTAATCACAATTGGAGAGCGATCGGAAAGGTCCCTAGGTAAGTGAATGACTACAGAATGAGGAAAAGAATCTAAACTTTTCATTTCTCCAAACTGCAATCTAGTCTTCTTCATATGCATCTACTTCCCTTCTTGTCGTTACACCAGGTAAAGATAATACCAAAAAAACACATATCGATCAAACCATTATTATCCATGTAATAATTAAAGTCGGGCATGGCAGATCTCGAGTACTCCATTCCCCCCTCCCTTCTCCCAAACTTCTGCAATCGTATTGAAGTCATCAACAACAACCCATGATGAGTTACCTAGACAGAAACTCCCTAGGGTCCTCTAGAGTTCCATCCTTACATTTTCTTCATTGCCTAAATAGACAAAATAAACAAATGATTCCAATAATCCAACTTTCACTTTAGTCATGATGTTCTCGAAAAAATATTCAACCTGGTCCACCTTTGCTTCCCATTTCCAATAAACTCATATGAAGGGGATACATGAAATAGCATGAATCGAATGATAAAAACCCATATATTATCTATAATAATTAATACGATCAAAAACTTATTTTAGTTCAATAATTTCCAGCATAGAAACATTGAGATGCTGAGCTTCATTGAATATGTCAACGTTTTTGGGCCTCACACCCAAGCCTCTAACATTCCACACCATAACAAAAATCATTGATAACTAAAAATGGGGTCTTTGTGACCCAAACCAAAACTCACCTTTACATCTAATATATTCAACCATGCCTCTTTAGCTTAGGATTGAGTCATTGGACCACCACTTATAGGAGAGGCTCGGATCATCCTACCACTGAACTCAATATATTCAAATTTTGAGTCGTAGGAATCCAACACCTCTAAATTCAAAAAATTATTCAGGAAGCATACCAGACCTCCGAATCGATCTGTCTAAGACCCTCAAACTTCCTTGAATCCCTGGGACCTATTCTACAACACCATGGGCAGCTATTTTTAGACTTCCACCTCGACCTCATTGACCAGGCCTTCTAATGCCAACAAAGACCCTGAAACATAGAGAACTTTGGAGGAGACAACCAAATATTCAATCTTCACAGAACTAGAGGGGATTGAGCTCTGCTTAGAAGAATAAAAAACTGCCTTCAAGGGAGATATCAAATGACAAGACACCCCCACTGATCCATCCATAAAAGTTAGTGCCTCAGAGACAAACAGGTCAAAAAGTGTTGTTGAGAGCCAATGGTTCTTATCGGTAGCCTACACCAAAGCTAAAATAGCCAAAAAAAAAAGGGATAAAAAAATCATCTATCACATGAGGCACATCATTTGAATTTGAAATCATCTAAATCTCATTTATCCCGCTCAATAAACCCTATGGAACCTCCATCAATGATTTCTGTGCCACAACGACCATCTCCACCAACCCCCCATGGCTAGAAGTAGTGAGATCAAACCCCTTCACTATATCTGAAATACCACAAACAGAAAATACCCACTCACCATAATACTTCACCTCATCCCCAACTTAATATACCAAGTTAGTGTCTCTAGACCACACCAGGCCAGACTATCGATTTCACCTATAAAAACCCACTGAGTAGCCCTTCCTACAACACTAGAAGTAGTATCTAAATGGATCCTGATTGAAAATCCATTTCCACCAAGAATACCCCACATCACCCCTAATGAGAATGTGTGGGGGAAGCTTCAGCAATAAGTCCATCTCAACAAAGATCCTGTGTTCCACTGTCAATTGTAAACAATGAATATCCTCATCAAGGTACAAAAATCTCCCCAACGTGTTACCCACTGACTAGAGTAAAGAAGGATTCTGGAGGGGTAGTGGAAGCCCCAGTAATCTTATCCTCATAATTTGATTTCTGAATTCCCTCCCTTGTTGTGTGTCCCAAGACCATCGAGATAAGGAAAATCTCCAAGATCAGCATCATCTCCCTTCCCTCGACCAAGCTCTAACAAAATACTCCCAGAAGAATAATTGAATATAGAAAGTGAAATGGGACAAAACTAATAGTGCCTAAAACTGGGAAAGTCCCCATGAGTCCACAAAAGATCTGAAAAATATCAAATAAGGTTTTTTGCAACCAAAAGAGGCCACCATAATCCATTTTTGAAAACTTAAATATTCTCTTAATTCCTCCATCGATAATTCAATTTTCAGCAGCCCCTCCACCCAATCTATGCACCGAGGAGAAACCACAATTAGAGGAACACAAGGTAGACTAGACTAAGGCATCCTCGCCCCCACTAAAACCTCCTTAAAGGATCTAGGACCAGTGACACCCTCCCATGAATAATCCCCATAAAATCTCACCAAAGGATCCCACCCAGTAGCCTTGATCTCTGCTCGAACTCCACCCTGAATCAGAAGAGAACATCCTTCCAAAGAAACTGAAAATTGAGAGAACATCAAATTGCTCATAGGATGTAAGTGCTCCAAATACTCCATCTCATCCTCTAACCATAGTTAGGTCTCACTATTGATAGAAGTTTTTATTCACTGATCCTTACTCTAGTATCCTATAGTATAAGGTTCAAGCATAAAGGCTTCATTGGTATCTATAGGTCCTTCTCTGATGCTTCAGTACACAACTCTAACCTTAAAACACAATTCAAAGGAACTCATATTCCACACCTTGAAACTATCCTCTTTGGTAGACACTGACTTGGATTCATGGTTATGTATTGCATCACAAGAATTCATCTCGATGGGGGAAGTTTCCCTCTTTCTTATGATTATGAACCTATATCAAACATCTACATCACAAGGCTTTACCAATGCCCTACATCACCCTTGATAAACCTTGAGCCATAAGGGGTAGGGAAAAGGGTATCTCAGACCATATCCATAGAGTATCATAAAAGGTCCATGAATCTTTCTGAAGACTCTTCTCCAGTCATGATACCCTACCAAAGTGGCAGAATCTCATGGATACACACCAATATCAATGTGGATGGATAAAACTCTTCCCTATAGAGCTGAAAAAACTCTATACAAGTGACAATCATCTCATTATGGATCTAAATCACCAAACTCTGCCATCACCCATCCAATCCTAGAAGAAGACTCACCACTAGGACCACCAACTGACCAGGAGGTGTCCTCACAAGCTGGAAAATACATGTTACTACCTTAAGCTAGTCATCAGCTGCCTAGGGGATTGGATCACCCTAATACCTTGGAGGTATCTACCATTCAAACTCATGTAGTGCACTCATCCTACATGAATCCTTATCCTCAAATATCGGCATAACTTTCTGCTCAATGGGTGGTGGATTGACTAGAAAATCACCCAGTGGTACCACCTAAAGACTAGTACACTAAACATAAACCTCATCACTAGAAGATTGAAACTCAATCCCACCATGGAACCTGTCTAGTTTTCATCATGGTGACATCCAAAAATAAAATCGATATGATCCACGGTCAATGATTATATCTGGGGAGATGACTTGAGAAGGACATGGAAACCACAACCCAATCCTATGTGATGTATGTACCAAATTTTCCCTATAACTAGTGCCTAAATGTTCCAAGTCAACATCAGGTTATCAAAGTCTTGATGAAAGGATACATTCGCTGCTTCCCTAACATTGGATTCTCTAGACTAAAATCTTAAATCAATAAACTTTAACACCATTTCCATAAAACCTAAACTAAGATAATAGATGGACAAATAAATCTTGTCCTAAGGAAGTACCTCCTTTGATACCACTCTATCATGACCCAACCCACCATGGCTAGAGTCAAAACTACCCAAAGACCGCCTACAATAGGCCAGGGGATGGCAACCAGTTCCAACAAGGCATATCAAACACATGTTTGGATTTAAACTATGATACCTGAGGCACACACACACATACACCTCCATGATATATTGAAAATATAATAAAAAAATTAATAAAAAATGCATTCATATATCTATCCCACACTGAAAATACAAAAAAAAAGTACTCAAAGAATAAAAGGAAAAAATGCAATCCCACTAAAAACAACAAAAGTGTCCAACCTGATCAAAAGGAGGGGAAGTTTGTCAAATACATCCATTGGAACACACATCGGTAAATAAGTGGTATACACCTTATTCTATCAAGATCACTATTCTCTACCTACTATAAGTCTTCCAGGTACTCTATCTAAAGGCTTATTATCTATACAAGACATCACATGTATAGGAAAAGCCTGTACAGGGGAGAGTATACAAATACCATTTAGGCACCACAAAAACCCAAAATAAAATAGAGTGAATAAAAGGAAATATTCCACACAACACAAATATACAAAAATTAAACCAAGAAAGAGAGAATAAGAAACTTCATCTCGACCACTTTGCATCTATACATGACTAATCATCTCATCCCACATGATGTGACAATCATGATATGTGACATCACCATAAGAAAGCATAGAATAACCTAGATATGATTGTCTCGGACTCTGAGTATCATGAGTTCCTCACCTCACTATTACACATAGGATTATACTTGAGGATTAAATGTAATTCTTATCTAGGATATCTCACTTTTTGAGCACTTCAATCCTAGATGGAAATCATCCAAGAGAACTCACTCATTGGGAAAAGCTCTACCAACCTTGATGGAACTCATCCTAGAGAATATTCTATATCATTTATCACTAAAATGATGGAACATCCCACACATCCTTGATAGCGTACATCTGAGAGAATAATCCCATCTAGTATCACTAATAAAAAAAGTCACGTTATCACTCAACGGATCATGATACTTATATATAGGGTCTCACCCAACCCTGACAGGAGACTCCTTGAACCCTACTATAAACATAGAATATCTAATATCATTATATATAGGATCATGCCCAGGACTACTAGGGGACACTACGAACCCAATATAGAACTCTGTATATCATAACTCTCAAATAAGGTATCACACCTAGGACCATTGGGTGATACCACCAACTCTACTTTGTCTCAAAGTCTCAATGCACAGATAGAGGATCATTCCCATGAACAATGGGAGATACCACAAAAAAATATAGATCCAATCACAAAGTAGGGGATTGTATATCTAACGATTCCACAAACCCTACTAAGAACACTCACTAAGTAGGGGATCATATATTTGAGGATTCCATAAACCCTATTGAAAATTTTCACTAAGTAGGCGATCATATGCCCAACAATTCCATAAACCCTACTAGGATAGCCAGATAGATAAGTGATCGCATCATTTTATATGAAGGTCGAAAAAATAACATGAAACTTATCTGAGGAAGTTGATATGATAGAGGATTCTGACCCAACCACCTTGAGGGATACACTAACTCTATCTAAGATCATCCTATCGAGGGGGTCACAATATTATGTTGAGGATGTAATTTCACATTGTAACTTCATAGGTATAGAGCATAGGAAGCCACTCAATTGATATTGTTCTATACATCTCTATCAAGAGAACCACTAACCACACCTTGCGTCATATCACTCACATCAAGACAATGGACACCACCACATCTAATGTGGAAAACTACTAGGATAGGCTACCAGAGGGCCTCTATCTGATTCTTGAAGATGGAGGTCCATGAGGAAGAAGTGTCCTGAGGGAGTACATGACATGTACCCATAGTACATGGAGTGCCTCTAGAAACTGTTCTCTGGCTGTGTCCACTCTAGGTACTCTGTGTAAATTTGAGAATATACAAGATGTTTACCCAAGTCACACAGCACGTGACCCTGTCTGGTCTCCTGGGAGTGTCCTCACCCATAAATAGTTGAATGGCCATGTCACCCCACATGGAGTGTACCCTTAGCACATGACATGTCTTGGATATCTGGATACTTGGTTGTGTCCTCAACATGTGCTCATGTTCGATACCCCGTGCTAGTATACCTAGTCGTGTAATTTCACATGGCCATATTACTCAAAATGTTGTGCTAGAATGTGTCTTCAACCACAAGTCCTAGGATCCGTACATAGCAACTACCCCCGATACATGACATGTAGTTCCCGAAGATCATATTACCCAAATGGGAATAACAAATGACTTGTTCTCATGCACTATACGACGTGTCATAAGGAATTCCAAATGGAAATTCCCTACAAGCCGCTCGAAACTCCACAATGTACACTAAAACCCATAGATTTATCCCCATGGGATCACTAATAGTCATAATGGAGATTTAAAAAAGAAAAAAAGGAAAAAAAATGGGGATCATGACATAATGATCATAAATTTTCCTACCTTGACGCGAAACGTCGAAACTTTGAGTTCAAAATGACACCCAAAACTTGTTGCACCTCAATTCAGTGATGGTCGATAGAAAAAATTGGGCTCGATGGTCCCTCTTCTACATGGTTTGGCCTCGATTCATCTATTTAACAGGTGGGGGAACCTCCCTTTTCTCTCCATGTGTCATTACCAAATGGGAAGGAATATATTAGTTTATTTATTTTCAAATAAACTAATATATCATCAACACATCTTTCAACGCTCACCCAACATCATCCACCCCATGACAAAAAACTTGATATCACACCTATGGTAATCCCCAAAATCTTAACTCAACCATGCTCTCATATTTCAAATCTGAGACTCTGATCGGGATATATTAAAATTTTACTGAAAAATTGAGCATGCATGATAAAATATATTTAACATTTTTAATATCACTGAACTGAGACTCTCCATGGCCTGGAATCCCATGCCGAATTAGTGCCTAGATTAAAAAAATATTCCTACAAATATTCCAAAGTATTACATGGAAAAACCATATTTACTTCACAAATTTTGGACAGATCTACTTTCTTTATAGGGGGAATTTTATTCTTGGTTTCAAATTCACCCCTTTTCTTCATATTCCTTCTTAAAATTCTCTTTACTCTCCCTATATTTGATATACTTCCTTATTATTTTGTGATATTTATGGAAGGAAAATGTATTTTTACCCTTAAAAACTTTATTTTTATTAGATAAGATATGTTGGTTTTTTGAATTTATCATTTCTTATTTCTTCCCTTTCTCTTGAATTTGATTTAAAAATCAACATCCCCCTATATTTTTAATTTATTTATTAAAATTATTTTTCAAATATTCTTTTCAAATATTTTTATTCAAAATTATTTTTCAAATTGTTATCTTTTGTGTTTTTAGAATCTTGAGATTCACTCTTATCTTTTTTTTAATTGTTTGAAATTATTTTTCAAAGTTACAATAAATATCATTGTTTAAAATGAATTTTATTCCTATCCATATTTTTTATCATAAAGGGGTAAAACTTTTGGTGGTTTATTTTCTAGAAAATAAAATCTTACTATCTCAAATGGGGGACTTATTTCTTGTAATGATCATATATTTTCTTATTAATCATATTGAATATATTGTTTTAAATATTATATATCAAGTTAAAGGATCCATTGAGGGCCTTAAATGAATTCTATAAGAACAAAGTAAATATTTAAAAGCTTCAGGATACACTAGAAACCTAATACAGGGTACCGACTAGTGGATTCCAAGTGGAAAATACCAAATTTCCTATAGGAATTCCACTATCCAGTCGATGGACCACCATCAACTTGTTGATCAAGGAATACAAAACCAATAGATCTTCCAAAAGTCCACTAGATACCTGATGGAAGAGCTTCATCTATCAAGTGGAAGAATCTAAAATTCTCTCAAGCCTAGGTGTTATACTAGCTACTCAGTGGTGTTTGAACAAAATTTCAAAGATATTTATATTGGAGGACCTCACAGCTCTTAATTGTTTGTTTATGATTCTTAATGAATCCCATGGATTCCATAATGTTCCTAGATATTTTAGAGGATATAAATAGAGGAACTTGGAGGATTTGACAAGTATGTTGGATTGAATAATGAATTGTAGCATGCCAATATTGGATCAAAGAGATCGCCTCCACCACTCCCAAAATACCTCTCAAGAGACAATTTCAATTATCAATATCTTCGGTTTTTTTCTTAGATTTCCTCCATATCAATCCAATAAAATTGTATTATCCATATTCAGAGATAAGTTAGTTTCTGTATAATATATTTAAAACAATAAAAACACTTTATTCTTACCACTAATTTAGAAAAGGTTGTCCACAACTACAAAGTGAGGGACAGGTACTCATAACTGGAAAAGTTTTGGAGAATGGTATCTTTATACTTACACTAAAAATAAAGGGATCTTGATTTCTTGATATTTGTTAAAATAAAGGGAGGAACAATATAAACCTCTCAACCTAATGGGAGGATATGTGTGTTCTCGCGCTAAGATATTGTTGAACTCCTTTACCAAATTTCTCTCTCTCTATCCTTTATTTATTTATGCATTGCATATTTATATCAAATCACATAATCTCATAATTTAAAAATTCCTTATTACTCTAGGATTTTTAATTAATTCACTTTGAAATTATATTTTATAAATTCTATCAAAATTATGTTGATCTCCTTTCATTTGTTACCTCTTTACTTAATATGATTTTATCACTACTCTTATTATCTATATCATTGTTGTTGTAATTACCATTTCTCTATATATTTTAATTGTTATTAGTTAAATTCTCCTATAAAGTTTATTTATTTGACTAGGGTTATAAAATATATGATTAATATAGTTTTTTTATATAGGATATTTAATATTTTTTGGTGGAAGTCATGAATTAAGGTAAGGGTTTCTAGTCTTAAATTTTCACCCCTTGAGATATATTTCTTATTATACATGATGTTTTCTTTAAAATTTTGTATCTAATACCCATATAATTTTTTTATCATGATCTGATCATTATTAATTGTATTATATATTTCATTTTAAATCATATCCTTCATGTGGTTTTGATGTGAAATTTTTTGAATTCGTAAGGGGTTATTTTTCTTAAATTTAATTTTATAAGGCGTTTTTTATTATACACCATTATTTCTTTTATATAGTGTATTCACTCAAAAAATTCTTTAAATAATGAAATATCTTCTATTTATTGATATTATAATTTCCACATCATGATCTTCCTCTTAATATCCACTAGTTCTTATATTTCCCATATCGTGAGGGTTTCTTCGCCAATCTCATTTACAAGTAGAGGCTTCTTTGTAAAGATAATCCATATAGAGGATTTTTATACATCTCTCTCTAAAAACCCTATCATTTTATTATCCTATATTCCTTATTAGGGTTTTACTTGTATTCTACCTATTTCATTTTCACCCTTAGATCATCATTTACCCACTATAAGGAAACTGATGCTATATTAATTTTCGGTCAGGAACCTCACTTTTCTTCATGTCCATATTCAATGGATGATTTTTAGAATATAATTATCTATGAATTAATAAATGATTAGGGTTATTTTATTCTATTTGATCTTCTTCAAAGTTTCAAAAAATTGTTAATGTTTTCCCTATGGGTATTTTTCCTCAACATATGAAAACATCTCTTTCTAACAGTTTCTATGAAATCACATATTTTAACAACATTTTTCATTTTATATGAAAACTTCTCTCTATGTTTTCATGGTTTATAAAAGAAATTATTTTTCTCCTAGTTTTATAAAATATTTATTCTAAAAATATATCAAATGATCAACGATATTTCTTATTTTTAATTTTTTTCCTCAAACTCCTAAAAATTGTCTTTCATCTAAGTAATTATAATTTGATATAACTTATAATTGATCATGTATATTCATAAAATTGTGCCAACCACATTATTTATCTTAATATAATATGTTATGTTCTTTAATATCAGATATATTATCAATCTCTTCCTTTGTCTTACCTAACCATCCACCTTAAATAGACCAAAATTTTCTTAAAATGTATTTTCTTTGAGAAAACACTATATCTCTTTCCTTTTATTTAATGGTTTTCACCTAGATGTAATAAATCATTTTATTGGGGAAATTTTTGACTTAACTATATACCCTTTATCTATATGGTGTAAATACCATATGCTTTATAATCTTAATTGAATGGTATTTTTCTATAAATTTACTGAATATCTTTATATGAACATTTATTTTCCTTGGGTTTTGTAACATAATGATGCTATTTTTCATGTATGATCCTTTTTCACTTTCGATCTTATGGTTTTTATCATTTATCAATGATTATTTTTTTTCTTCTTTTCTGAGACTTTTGAGGGGTCTGTAGTGTGTTTTTATTTCTAGTTTGAGGAGATGGGAGGTGTTAGGGGATTTGGTGTGAGAATGGACTAGAGCCTGTAGCCAAAATGGTTACAATAATTCTACTAACTAGCTGATGAGGACTACTAATAAGTTGATGGAAGGCTATAAATGGGGTCTTCCTATAGGAATTCCATCGGCTAGTCTATGAGAACCACTAACTCCCAAGTGAGATTTTCATATGCATTTTAATTATTCTAAGTTCCATCATCTATATAGTGGAAGTTAGTGCCCAGTAAATGATGTCTATGTGGGAGATAATAGGAAGGAAAGTATTGTATTTCTTTTATATCAATCTCCTATTTCATTTATAAACTCATCTCCCATAGACCTAATTCAACAATAATGATCATGGAGACTCTCTTAAGGTTAATTTAGACCTTAAAACCTTGAAAAATCATAGTTAAAAGTTTAATTTGAATTTTTTGACCTCTGTTAGTGAATTTTTCTGATATCATTTGATGAATTCCCTTCACTCTTGTGTTTTTTCTTCATTAAGGGATGTGATATCTCGGTTTATTATTGTTTTTTGGAATTTTATTTGGGAATTTTTTTCTAGTATTCTTCTTAGATTGATCCTAACCTTTAACTATACATTTTAGGATATTGTATTTGAGTGTGATGATACATTGAATAAGGTAGGTGGTTTCATAGGGACATCTCTATAAAGTAAAAAATCTGATGGCGGACTATTTTTAAATTAAATTTCTAATTGATTTACAAGTATTAATTTCAGTATCTTAATTAGTTGTTCATAAATGGACAGGTGTGTGTGTGTGTGTGTGTTAGGAACCTCATGGGTATATATTTTAAAAAAAGTGATGATTTCTAAAAAAATATCTTTAAAATGAATAAATAATTTGATTAAATTCTTCTATGATGGTTCCTTGGGAAAAATCAGTAAATTATTTGTGATTTAAAATGGAATGAATTTCCTTGAAAGGAAATTTTTTTGTTGAAAACCATTTGATTTTTTTTAAATGAAATGGAATTTATTGAAACGTGAACTTGGGGCAAATTGAAACAATTTGAGTTTTATTGAAATGAATGATATCTCCTAGTTTGTTTGATTTCCTTTAAGCACTTGGGAGCCATGGTAGATAGGTGGGAAGAACATATGCTACGAATGTATTATATTTAGAAAGAAATTGATTGACAATAAAAAAATATAACTAAACTATGATTATGGTAGGGATTTCCTTCTTTAGGGTGTTATCCAACTCTCCCTTGGCCTGAGATCTAGGTCAGTTTCTCACATAGAGTCATATTTCACTAAGATATGTGAGAATCCATATTCTAACAAAATCTCAAGACACTTAACTATAATTATATGATTGTAAAAAAAATTATATACTACTGTTTGATGAAAATGATTATTCATTCATGTTTTGATAGAATATTTAATTCATGAGTATTTTTATGGAAATTCTCTGTTGTACCAATTTTATACTTGACATTGGACATTTTTTTAAAATCATGTTATGATTTGACATTTTAAAATATTACCATGACATGTTTTATTTAAAATTGATCATTTTTATTTATTTGATATGGATTTAATGTGGAATTATTGGTGATATCCTACTGGGATATTGGTTCTCACATGCTACATTTTCCTTTGGGAATTTTTAGAATTTCTTATGCTAGGTCCAAGAAAAGGTATGGCTCCATCTAGAGGTTGTGGGTGTTCTTGATAGTGGTACTTTGGATCTTATTGGTGTGGATAGTGTTATCAAATTATTATATTCATATCATTTAATGGTTTTATTGATGAATCTTATGACAACTATGGTTGTTGTACAATTTTTTGGACTTTTATCTATCTAGTTGTTGTAATTTTATCTTGAGAAGTGCTTGGCATACTTAATGTTTTTTTCTTATCTAATTCTCTGTATTTTTGAGTTTTTCTTCTATATAAATCAATCCCTCTTTATTTTTTTTATGTTTAGGAACATTTTTCCAGCCCATGGAGATCAGGAACTCCTTTTAGGCCATTTTAGAAATTATTTAGGTACCATTTATGTGGGTTACCCAATTCAGTTTGTGACAATTTTATCTTGTTATGATTATGAATAATTTCATTATGTGATTCCATTTGGAAAGGATTTAAAATAAATTTTATTTATATGGGTTATTTATAATTCCTTAAATGAAACCAATTTTATTTCAATGGGTTCTTTATGATATGATGAGTGATATATTTCATAAGGCATACGTAAATATTGTTGAATGATGGGTGGTGTCATATATCACCCACTAATTCATTGGTTAAAATTTTATCTCTCATGAGATAAATATTTGCGAGTATATTTTAGTTTATTATAAGTATGGGAACTGGTGGTGTGTCTCACAAAATTAATGTTTCCCTATATTATTTTTGTGCTATATTTGAAATATTTCTTAGATTATGCTTATTCTTATGCCTATGTTACTCTCCCATGTATAATTTTTATTGACTCATGTTTCCAAACTATTTTATTTCATGTATTATGTTATTACAAGACCTATTACATGATTTATTATTTATTATTTATTAGGTATAACTTTCTTATATATCCTAATTATACCCATATGCTCATATTATGATAACTTGTGATCTTTGATTGTATTTATTATGTTTACACTTAATGTGCATCATGTGTCACCCATTTATTATGTTTCCACTTCTATAGGTTATTAAGAGAATTAATATGTAATATGTGTCTAAAATTATATCTTGTGTAGTGGATTTATTGAAGATTGTGTAGGCTTATTATTGATTAAGTAGTTGGTTATATATTGGAAAAATGTCAATTTGATATAAAGAACATGGGTTCTAATATTAAAATCATTTTCCTAACTCTCTAAAACTCTAAAACTCAAAAGGTCCTTGGAATATAAATGTTACATTATTTATGAAAGATCTTGTAATTAAGGTTGAATGTCAAATATAGTGTCTAAATTATATTGTTTTTAGACCCAAATATGGGAGTGCAGGTAGGAGGCGTCTCACTTAACCTTCAAGGTAATTCTATGGATACATCTGGTACATGATTTCCATATTTTTCCCACATCATTAATAAAGATTAACTAGTATTTTCATTAATATAAAAATTATATTTTATGATGGTATTTTTTTATAAAAAATTATATATACCCAATTATTTTTCATTTGAAACTATTTTTGGAACTCTTTTATACTTTATTTTTTATAAAGCTGTAATAAATTGAATTTTTCATGTTTGTCCCTTAGTATTTATTATCATTTATAATGAACTTTATCTTCAATGAATATGGTTAATAACCTTTATTCTATATTTTGAGTGATAGACTCTTGTAAACCAACCACTGGAAGGTTATTATTAAGTTTGAAACTTATTCTTGAGTTAAAAAATTTGGTAATTTTTTTCTTGGATAAATCATGACCTCTTTCGTTCTACCCAAGTGTTACATAATGGAATCACCATTTTTCACATTAACCCCAATGATCTATGAGTAAAAGAACCATACCTAACCTATGATTAAATAATTTATCTATTTAATGGATAATTTATTGGTTATTTAGGTGGGAAAAGTGATTTGCGACTTGAATTTTTCTGACTTAAAATTTCAAATTAAGTTTATGTGCTCTGGAAGGAGTTGATTTTGAAATAAGGAATTGACCCAATCTTGGTTTATTTAAAGACTCAAATTTTCAATAATTATTCTCTAGGAACACCACTTTGGATATTTTATTCCATCTTTAAAATCAATTCCACAGGTTATTATCTTTACTTTAAAATGTTTTGATATAAAATTTTACCCATGAAAATCTTCTTTTCAAAGGTTTTTACCAATAAAAAATTCAACCACTGAGTAAGTGGAATCTATTTTATTTTGAAAAAAAATGTATTATGGAAACCAATTTGTAAATTAATTTAATGAGGTAAGTGTGTATAACTTTATCCTTCTTTAATATGTTTGGATAACGACATGTCTTGAAAATTCTAACTTACTCTCTTTCAATTATTTTATTTTTTTTAAGTATCAATTACAGTTATTTTAATAAATAATATGTTTGGAGTGAATTTTAACACACTTTATAGAAATTATTAACATGGTTTGAAAATTTTGTAGTTATGTTACATCTCTAAATAGTTCTTAGAAAACCTTGTGTTTTGTTAATTGAAACTAATTCTTATTCTAGTAAGTAAAGTTAACAAGGGGTTCTTCAAAAAAGCATGAAATGAATAAAATGATAAAAATAAAAGACATATCCTTTTTGGTTGATTGATTGAAAATCTATATACTTTTTCATGTATTTTATTAGCATTTTCGGGTATATAATTCATTTTTTGGCTTGATGGGATTATGTCAAAATATTACTTATTCTTTGATCACTTACTTATAAGGTTCCAGTGAATATGTTTTTAAATTAACCTTATATTTTCTTCTGACATGTTGGAATTTAAACTTGTGCATTTGTTTATTTATTAATGGTGTATCTATTATTTTATTTAAACCATGTCTATTACCAATTTAGAATGTTTCTACTGTTTGATGCAGAGCATGTCTATTGCTATGGTGTATATTATTTTATCATTTTGGTATTGAAACCTTGAATTATGTTGTTATTATTTTATATTGATAAGATTATAATTTTTGAAGGTTTTTTATAGTGCTTTGGGTGGGAATCTATGGTTTTCTATGTATTGCACATTAAGTTGTTCAAAACTTGTTTTGAAGGTTCTATATAGAGACTTGTGTACCTACTGTAGACACACACACACACACACACATATATATATATATATATGATATCTTCTTCTCTAAGAGGTAAGAGGATTCATATAGAGGAGGGATTGATTATGTGTATTCGACTTTGGTGATATATATATATATATATATATATATATATTCCTTCCTTCCAATGAGAAGATAAGATTCCTCCTAGGAGAGGAGGATGAATATATGGATGTATAATTCCTCTCTGCCTTGAGAGTGTGGACTCTAAGATGATTACAAACAAACATATATAGAAATAAACAATGTACAGGTCCCTTATAGTGGGTAGGTATATAATTTGGATTCCAAGCATGGATCAAAGCATATTTGGATAATTCCACTAAAATTTATTAGAGTTATGTTATTCTAGATATTTTTTTCCTCATTGGTAGAAAATAATATCTACTTTATCTTATCATGATTTGTGACTTCCTATAAATATAATTTTTTAAATTTATCTAAATGGGTAAATATGTTTATAAATGCACCCATTATTCACAATGTGTGTTAAGACACTATTTGTGGTGGCATACTGTTTAGTTATTCTCACACCTTTAATGGACACCCTAGTGGACATGAAGCCTCTCTGTGTTTCACTTCAAATTTAAACAGGTACACCCAGCATTCGTTGGATGTTTTTGACTTGTTTATGTGTGTCATAAGAGTGAGTTAACCTCTACACTTATGTTAGAGATAATGGTTGGTTATTTAAGTAATATATTTATCCCATTACAAACTCATATTCAGTTTTTATATGTTTAAGCCCTATTTTTCTTATTCATTTATTATATTCTATTTGTTAATTTATAATTGCACCTTGATTGGATTTTACTATATTTATTTAATAAGTAGTTATACATACTCTTATGGTTCATCTAGGTATTATTGGGGAATGGGTATTTGAAATGGTAAATAGTTTGTATGTTATGCGATTAAGAACATCTAATACCTGGATGTGTCATTCCAAATTTCCCTTGGGATATTTTCATGACATATATTTGAGTTAATGATTGTTAAATCATTCCATAAAATTTTAATGACACATGTGATGCTAGTTTCCACACCATGGAGATCGGTTAGTTCCATTAGTGTCATTGGAATCCATCTTCGGAGTCATACGAACATCCAAGATAGGTTCTCTTTATTAACAAGGTTCTTAGTATATGAACCATAATACTTTAATAAATATCAAAAAATATACTTTAAAATGATCCATGATATGGGAGATTGGGAGAGATTATCCTCTCATATGTTTATATATGACAATTGGACCATTGATTGAATAATACTTAGAGAATTTAAGGTTATAAGTGATACGTATGTGATGTACTCATCTACATGGATGAATGGAAATTTATATATTAATATGTTTTGTTTACTATATATCTAGGATAAGAGATTTAATCTAAGTAAAATTTGGTTTTAAATTTTATAGGGTTGGTGGACATAGTCAATTTCATGGAAATATAAACTATTTGGGTATACATGTGATTATTGGAGATCGTGCAAGAATGATTTCTAACTTCAGAAGTTATTTTGTTTCTATAAATTACTCATTACATGTGATTATGAGATGGGAATTCATAATCATTTTCAATTCTATAAATGATCACTTGTTCATGCATAAGACAATGTGAATGAGAATAAACTTTGATATAAAATGGTTATCCAAAATGTTTTAGAGCCTACACTATAAATTTATATCCAAAGGAATTTGAATGTTGATTCATATAAGTATGTTAAAATGACCTTTTTTCAATGCTCAAAAATAGATTTCTCAATGATAAAAAAATCCTGGGAAATCTAGTGATGAGTAGGGAGGCCTTTCTCAGTGCTTTTTCAGCACTTCAAAAGATTTTTGTACTATTCAAAATGATACAGTGTCCAAGAAAGCGACCAAGAGTATCTTTCAAGCCCAATGACACAAAGGTAATTTTTTAAAAATTTATAAGGGGAATAATTTGAACCTCTTCCCCATTAATATAAGTGAATCACATAGACCACTTGTCCAGGTGATTGTTCTTTTTATGTAATCATAATGTTTTTTATAAGAGAATGTGTGTGTGTGTGTGTTTATTTATATTTATATATATATGTATACTTCATATTTATATATTTTTAAATATAAATATAAAGTCATAATTATATTTATATATATATATATGTGTATGTATATCAACAAAAACATACATGTGAGCATGTAAAAAAACATATATAATTATAATTATATATATAAATTATATATTCTATAATATTAAATTAAATATATAAATTAAAACATATATGAAATATAAATAAGTATATAATTATACAAAATAATATTAAAATTCACAAACACATATTTTTTTCTCAACCTAATTTTTTGGATTATATTAAAGCCAGTTTTAGGGTGGAGTGGGAACTCGTACACTCACATGTATTTATTTTTAAAATTTTAATAATAATAATATAGAAATTTTTTATAATAAATTTATTATTCATATTTATTATATTTTGATTTATATAATTAAATTTAAATATTTTATAAATAAATAGATGCAAATATATTTATTTATTTTTAAAAAAACTATTATTTAATATATGTAATTATATACATATAAATATATATATATACACACATTTAATTTAAATATATATATATATTATCTAAATCATATTTATTTAAATATAAAATATATTTATATCAATAAAAATATATTTACATATGAAAATATGATATTTAATTCAAAACCATTTATCACCATTTCTTAACACTTTTTATAAGTAGTATGAAAGGTCACCACTCAATAATATAGATTTTTTGTTAGTGTATCTTGACATAAGTAATGTGAAATAGTGCAAAAAAATAAAAAATCAATAAGGATTTTGTGAAAGTGGAATATTATTAATGTTAAGTTTAATTTTTGAATAATTAAAATGATGTTAACCTAAATAATATATTGCAATTGAGATTTAATCATAGTATATAATTAGGATTTATCATAGGAAACATATAATATTGTATAAGTTAATTCAAATTCTCCTAATATGGCGTCTGAGCACCTCGCCTCTTTCTTCCCCTCTTTCACTCTTTTTCCTCTTTCAATCGTCTTCCAGCTCTGTGGGTTGTTTTTCATTCTTATTTGATTTCCGGCTGCAGCGCTCGTCTCCCAGAATGATTTCTTTGGTCCTGTTGAAGGCTGTTGTTGTTGAAGCCTCTGGCTTCCACAACCGTACTCTGATCTCGTGTCCCACCGTTCCTCTCCAGGTCGGATTTGGAGCGATGGTAACACAGAGGTTTTGGGTTAAGTGGTTCGGTGGTCGTCAGTTCTTCAGGCGCTTATGTCTCAGCTCGATCTTGGTTTTAGCTTCTAATTTCAGTCTCATTGTGCTGTCGTCGTCCGGAGTCCTCGGTCACTCAAATCCCTACCCTGACCTCAAGCACCTATGCTTCCCTCTGAGTCAGATCCGAATGGTGGTTCCATAACGGTTTTGGGAGGTGTGGTTCGGCGAACGACGGTGCCTCTCGCGCGGTATGTTTTGGTTTTCAGTGAAGGTTTGTTTGACTTATTTTCCTTGGTGGTCGATCTGTTCGAGACATGCTTGGTGAAGTCCCGATGGTGTGTTCTGGTTTGGTTGTGATCTGTTTTGGATTTATAGGAAGTCGTCAGTGGTTCATGATGGTGCTGTTGTTGGTTATGGATCCTTTCAATTCATGTTTTCATGAAGTGAGTTCGATTTGTATTTTTGGTTTGCCTATTTTTGGTTTATGATGGCTGGTGTTGTTTTTTCAGTGGTTGTGTATGGAAATTTCCGGAGATGGTGTGATCTCGGGGCGGTGACGACGGCGATGGGGGGCGTACAACTCGAGGTGGGTGCGTGATGTGAGGTGGGTGCATGACGCGAGGAGGCACATCAAGTGAGGTGTGATGATTGGATCAGTTTGAATTTGAAATTTGAAATTTGAATTTGGATCTTTTATTTTGTTCGGTTGTGGTTACCGCTCACCCAAAAAGCGGGTATCTTTAAAATCAAAAAAAGTGAATTTTCAGTCAAATTCTCCTAATAAAGATATAAAATACACTATACACATCATCAGGGGATGTGGTATCGAGTAACACATATATGAATTTTATTATTGAAGAGATTAATGTTCATAAAGATATTGAGAGGTCTGTAACAATGCATTACAAAAAATAAATATTGAATTACCAATTCTATGATGATTAGGGAAGTATTTAGCCCCATGGATCATGTTTTATTAAATCATTCAAGGCTATATAAAGGATTCAAAATTTATTTTATGTATAATAAATTGATTTAAAACTCTCATAGTAGAAGCTTTATTTATTTCTCTAATCATTACCGTTAGTTTGTATTTGTTAGTAACATGTGGGTATAAATAAATACATTAAATAATTTTTTATATTAGCTTGCTTAGTGGATTAGTTTAGGTGGTTGGGAATATTTTCCCAAGGTTTTTGATTTTTATCCAACACCAAGAAAAATATAAAACTTGTTTAGTGCAGTTGAGTTACTATATTAATTCTATTTCAACTAACCAATTAGTATACTATTGATATTAGGATTGTTTTTTATTTTTTTATTTTATAATCGATACATATAAGATAACTACAATATCCAACACAGATGACCCAAATAACTCGTATAGATGAACTTTATCATAAGTATATTTTGGAAAAGTATACTTGAATAGTCTATTTAAAATTAGAATAATTATGAAATGGATATGTATAACTTGAATATAGTGTAGGTTATTTCAAATCTATAAAAATTACTCCAAAATTTAGTTCTATACATTTATACACTTCATCAACCAAAATTACAGGCACTTAGAAAGTTCCTCATAAATATACAAATAATATTACAATGAAGGTTTTAATTTTTTTTATTTTAGAAAAATTTTGTAATGGTTAAAATGATTCTTTACTTTGGATTTATCCAAGGATAAAAAAATCAAGGATGTAATGTTACTAATCATTAGTAAAATAAATCCAAATTTTAAGGATATAAAAGAGGATTTGAAAGAATAGTTATGTAAATCTCAAAAAAATAAAACTTTGTGGTTGAAAATAATAATAATTAAATTAAGGTAGTGGAACGTATATACAAATTAATAATAAGTAAATATAAAACAATCTATATAAATAAATTTTGTAAAAAAGTTATTTTTACTATTATATTAAGGGATTTGGAGGGGGGAACACTTACCTAAATATAGTGGGAAATACCAACCAAAGCCTATTCTACCATGAGATTACTCAATTTTTTGGAATAAATGATATAAAATAAATAATATAATAACTTTTCTCTATTGATCCCTAATCTATTCTTATTCTTTCAGATAAGCTTCACCATGAAAACTAAGAATTAGATCATGGAATCCTTTCACCAAGGGTATCCTTGGGATGTCTGAATTTATGAATTCTTTGTAAGGATCACCTCTTCCCTGTAGTTCTCTAGAACGTTGATTAAAGATATAGGGGGTATGAAAGAAAGTTAGGTTTTTATTTGACAAGAATTCTATGATAGGAATCAGACATATCATCTCATGGTACTCGAATCTTTATATAAGCACAAGAGAGACTGATCAATACCCCAACCATAAAGGTTTGATAATAAATATGATGGTTGAAAACTATTTGTTACCTATGACAATGAATAATGAAATATTTAACTCTTTAAACCTTTCATATTCTATCAGCAAGCCTCCTATTAAATATCATCAAAAGATAATCAACTGAACATGATAGCTTGCAGTAGGAAAATATGACCAAAAATGGATTTATCACATGACATATATACTCACATACAGAACACCACAACATAGTGACCCTCACTATATCATGGTTTTCACCAACACAAACCATGATGTGATATAAACCACCAAGTAATGGTCAATCCTTTAGTTCTCATTTCTAATAGTCTCCAAATAACACTAAATAATCATAAACATATCACACTTTCACATTATACCACAACATATATAACATCATGTGAAACCATACCCACAACTACTTTTAAATATCTATAAAAATTACTTTAAAAAATATAACATAAATTTCAACACATAATAAATAACATGTAAAAAATCTTCAAATTCATCCAAGACCTAATTTATATTCCCTTTAAGTTACTTTTTGGTGTCTTAAAGGTTTGTACAAACAATTTGTAACAAAACATAATCATCATTCATTAAACCAAAAAGTGTGATCCCACAAACCTCTATAACATTGAAAATAATTATGAATTATTTAATTCATAAAATTAAGTAAGTATAAGACTCTAGTAAAGTGCCAATTCTACTCAAGATATAAAAGGATATAGTGTGATCTCTGTCAAACACATGTATATCTATTTTATTCCCAGTTGTACCACATAAAAGTATGCATAATCATATAATAATTTTTCCTAAGACATTGAGTAACCGTGGTACACATAGTATGTCAACCCTGGAGAGCCCACTCATGTGTTCTAGATTCTCAAACTACAGACCAACCAAATGGATGAACACATCACATGTTATTCACTGAATCGGATGATCACATCGCATGCCCCATATCTAAATTGATACTAAAATAACATGTACCTTATCTTGGTATAGCCATACAGTTCCACAATCTATTTTTGTATAGATTTTAGGTGTCATACTCTTCATACAAGAGGTATAATCCCATATTGATTAATCCATAACTAGTAATATGATCAGAAACATTCTCAACCACCCATTGATTAGCTCGGACTCAAGGCTATCATAATAAAGATATCAAACTATGAAAGTTATAAAGTAATATATCTTTAAAAAAGTATTTATTGGGATTTAACATAAAACATGAACCCTTTCAAACCAAATATATAATATATTACACTCGATGTAGTATATTTGGCAGGTCATCCACTACAAAAAAACTCATTTTATGTCTCGTGGTCATATAATGTATCTCTATAAAAAATCCCACCCACCCTAACCTTAAAACTTTACCATAACCAATAATACTCCATGATGAATATTAGTTAGGAATAAATGAAAGGAATACTTTTTGAGATCAATTATCATTACAATTTATGTAATATATACAGTCAATGTAAAAGAGTGAAAAATTTGAGAATGCATTTTATATGATACATTTTATGTTCTTAAATTCCATTAAGAGTACAAACAAAACTATGTGCAATCACACATCTAATCATATCCTATGTGATAGATTGATACAGAGGCCTTATGATCAATACACTTTTAGTGTTTTATTAAACTCATTACATCTTCACAAAATTCTTAACGCATATCTTTGAGACCATCTAATAAAACCTCTCATTGAACTCTTTTAGTAACTAACATCTACAAATAAATCATGTTTGAATAATGGAGATACTTGGGAATCATATTCCTACTGTTTAACTCCATGAAAATAATAGTGAAACATGTTAATTTTTTAACAACACATTTTATGATGTTAATTATGTTAGGTGTTTACTAATAACTCTTTATAATTTCATCATCATAGTCATGGAACCATTAAATTTAAAATTTTCTTAAAGATCATTTAGAAAAATGTAACACTTTAAATTAATATCTTTCTTTACCAACACATACAAAAATATTTTATGATATAAATTGACTTTCACTTTAATTTTTACAGGTGTAATATTTTATTTTTTTACACATTAAACTTCTCATTTTCCAAATATACTCTCACTAGCCTCTTAGAAATAATATTTTCTCTAAAATATCATGCTAAGATATATAAACCCTTTTAAATTTAATAAATAACAATTATTTCCTTACATGTTAATATTTAAAAAATAAATTATTACTACTCAAATCTTATACGGTATTATTTGTGATGGTAAAAAATTTAAGAACAGATGATTTTATTCTATAAGATATACCCCTATGTGGAGGTGGATCTCTTTCCTACATATTTTAAAATATATGGATAAACAATTATATATTAGATAAAACGACATCTGTCATTATATCCTTTTAAATCATGTTGTGGAATTGGATCATTCGTAACCATGTATATAAAAACTATCATATCATGTTATTCATAATAAAAAAAATTTACAAACAACTTATCATAGCATATAAGCGTAATAATATGAAAATACACATCCATTATATCGATCCATTAAAGCTTCAAATATTTATATGTATACAACCCAAGGATTTACCAACCCTTTGCTTAATCACTTGAGTGAAAACTATAGTAAATATAAATTCTTACCTTGATTTTTAATTTTTATATATTTAAAACATTTTTAAAAAATGCATTTGGTATCGTATACCCTTTAAAATCAAAGAATTGGTTTCAATAATATGAATACCTGACATGAACTCTCCACATTTTTAACTAAACAATTAATTTATTTTAGATAATTCCATCTGATATGCAAACAATATCCTATTTTCCTGATGCATCCATTAGGTTTTAATAACAAAGGCTTACTATTGGATAATCTAATCGTTTCCTTAAAGTTTAAACTTATACCCATAAATATTTTCAATAATATACAAGATCTTAGACATCCCATATCTTGATAAACTATCCTCAACACTTTGATGTGATCTGTAAAATATTTTTAAAAAAAATTATAATGTCAAAACCATTCTAACTAAATTAACTCCATATCAAGAGCCTTTGCGGAAACCATTGGTCTCCCAAAATCATTAATGTTCCCAATCATATTAAATAAATGAGAAAATAATAAATTATATTATCTAATTTTAAATATAAAAATTACTTTGAAACATAAAATTAACACATATATACTTCTTGTATGCATCTTAATTCTCCTATAAAATAATATCAATAGTTGGTTTCTCATTAAGGGGCTTTTCTAAAACATAGAATTTTTTTCTTTTTTAAGAATGATTCTTGAATTTTTTTTTTATATTATTCAAGAAACATGCTTCCATTAATATTATATTTTTCTAATATTGATCTCAAAATCATGTTTTATGATTATGATGCCTTTTATATACCAGAGAATCTTTTTATCATATGAGTATCATGTTTTATAATCATGAAATAAAAAATTTATTAAATATACTACTGTTAAAATGATGACACCTTTTAAAATAAATTATATCCACTCAAAGTCCAAAACAAATATTTCAGTATTAACTGTACAAGATAATCTCATAACATAATCCATGTTATTATTTGGTAGACATTCATGTCAATCATATCACATATAACCATTGGATAGTTGAGTAGAAAACTCTTTTCCTAATCCATATTATGGATAAAATCATCTATATTCTTATATAATCCTAACTATTGTAGTTTAAAAGATAATATTTATGTAAATCATATTCCAAATATAGGAACCTAACTCTTAGGGTTACCCACAACATTCATGACTTATATAGGACAATCCTTGGGTACCCTAATTTTTCAGAACCTACCTGGTTAAATGGTCGAGATATTTATAAGTGTTTCTTTTAAAGGAATATAACAATTATTAATTTAAGGCGATTTAAATAACACTATTTTATCTAATTTATTCCCGTTAAATGTATACATTTTTCTAATTATTGAGTTTGGAATCTATATTACTTCAAAAAAACAATATGTTCAAAATATATTTATGTGTGACTCATTTCAAAACTCATATCTTAAGTTACTAACACAAATTAAAATCCAAATATATTTATACATATCCAAATGCATCCCATGTATAAGGCATAAGAAAAAAATTCATTTAAAGTCTTCACATCATATAAAATTTTTAATCCCAAAAAGATTAAGCATGATGCGATAGTTATAAAACCTATACTTTTCTATATAGAGTGTAAGCTAAAATGTTAGTGAGAAATCTAACCAAAAGTCCTTATAAGCATTTATCTCTACTTAATAGATACTTCAATTCCATTACAATTCTAACACCTAATATTTATAAAAATAATTATCACCTCAATTCAAGATCATAACCAAATAGAATCCAGTATCAAGGTAAAATAAAACTAAATAAATTATCATAATTTGTATTTAACTCCTTAAATGCATGTATAAAACTTTAAAGAAGTAGTTTAAACACTTTTAAATTATGGAACAATACTAGGGGAATAAAGGTTTCATAAATAATAAAAGAGATAAACATTTATGAACTATTCATAAATAAATACATTATAAACATATTATAATTTAGCATGCTTTATAAAAATTTTGTAAAATAAATAAATATTAAAATTTTATATTTATTTTAAAAATGAATCTTTAATGTTCTTAATTTAAATGGAATTTATTATGAACACCTACACATTCAAAATATTGGATATTTTATGGTAAAATATTTTGAAAATATTAACAAAAAAATAATTTTCATTTAATAATCTACACACCACTCCCATTTTGGATATAGACCACGACGGAGTGAAGATGGTTGGTTACACTTACATGGCTTACGTTTAATCATATTCAGAATTTATACCTTTTTATTTAATCTTCTTTGGTCAGGCCATTTTTTGTAGACTACAACCATTTTGTGAGATATTTTAGTTTAATGGTCTTATAAAAAATGCAGGTATTTAAGAGAGATATTAGTTATTTTGTGTATAAGTTATATGTATAATAGCAAAGTTTTTTTCTCTCTAAAACAAGGCATAGTTAATCCTCATTTTTAAGATAAACCATTCCATATTTCCTTAGTAAAAAATATTTTTGTTCTATAGTTAAACCATAAACAAGGTATTTTTTATATTTTCCACAATGTGGTTATTCTAATGGTTGAAATAAACAATTAAATAATGATCAGTTAACAACACTATAATGGTAAAAAAAATGGTGTTATATTTTTCATGATAAAAAATACAATTATTTTATATAAACTATGGAATGGTCCCAAAATAATTATACTAACAAGGTCATTTTCCACTTAAAAACACATTTTTTTATGGAAATATTAAATAACCACATCTGTTTTTAATTGAACACATTGTAGAATCTATAATTATCATTTCTCTAATTTCTTTATAACTTTAATAATTTAATGAAAAAAATATGGTAGTGGATCTAATAACACTGGAGGGTTTTTTAGGGGATAAAACTTTTTTACACATAGTGGAAAACATATACCAAAACCTATTCTACCTTATTATCACTCCATTAATCTATACTAAATGAAATAAATTGAATAATGATCAACCTTTTGTAGCAACCTCATAAAAACCAAACTATAGTAACAAGTTTAATAGAAAGGATTTCACATGAATACATTCCCATGATATTTTTAGGATTATATTTTTAGAAAATTAAAAAAACAATTATATAAAGAGTCATACATTTCCATACAATGTACGTTTTTTCCAAAAACTAGTTCCTTAAATTTACAACCCTTTTCATTCAGTTCACTTTTTCTTAATTTAAAATGATTCGACATAGTAGAAATATTAACCTTTATATAGTTCCTATATATATTTATATCCTATAAAAAACACTTCAAAATATGATATGATAATTAAAATCTCACTAAGGGAAATAAAAATAATGGAAACTCATTAGTCTAGTGAGAAACATGAAAACCCATAAAAATGTTTACCTTTTTCACAATAATAATTTAACATATAAATAAATCATAACCACATATGGAAATAATATATTACTTATATAAAACATTTAAAACACATAAAAAATTAATTCATATTGATCCATCATATTCATAACACATGCTAAGTATTTCAAATACACTTTCAATAATATAAACCTAATCATTCATCTCAAACATTTTGTTTTCGATGATTAAATCATTACCCAATATACTAGAGATATATATCTTGGGCTCAAATAGGATCATATATAATTCCTAAGTACTATATCATGAAATAAATATAATATTTCAATTTTTTATCATAAAACCCAATAAATACTCATTTGAACCTATAATAAAAAAACTATTTTCCTATAAAAATAAGAAGAAATATACTTTTGAGAAATCCTAAAAAAATATCAGAGGAATGAGAATATGATTTTATTTGAAAACCATGAAAATTTTTAGATTAATTTTTATAATTAATAATGGATATGAAATAGGTAAATAGTTGGCATGTGGTAAATGTTAAAAACATTATTTTTATACATTTCTAAATAAATTCAAAATGACCCATATAGAAAAACTTAAAAGGATTCATTTTTAAAAATTTGCAAAAAAAATCAAAGATAGTCAAAAATTAAATTGATAATTAATTTTTATTATAAATAAGAACATTTAAAATAAAAAGGATTTGGATGGAAAAGAGTTTAAAGGAAAATGTCAAAATAATATATTGAAGAAAAATCCCTAACCTCAAGTCCCGACACGCTTCGTGTATCTTTTAAAATCCTCATTAACTAAAATATATTAATTATTTAATTTATTAATAACCATAATAAATTTTTTTACATTATAATTTTTACTTTTACTACATTTATTATAATTTTCTATTTAGTTATAATATCAGTTCTCTCCATGTTGGATGTTTTGGGGTCATTCAGTCTAAAACAACTTCGGTGTGTTAATCGTGGTCAAACGGGTTAGGGTTCTATTGCCTAAAAATCTTAAACACATAATAATTATAATTTTTATTCATTAAATATAATTTTAATACCAAATATTTAAGGTGGTATTGAAAAATGAGATACTTTGTTTATGGAACTGGGAGATGCGCATACGCATGATCGACCATTTCATTATTATAATGGATGAAAAATAAATAAGAAACATAAATTTTTACCTTTAAAAATCATAAAAATATTATAAATATATTATTTATTCATTAAATCCATACTTATGATCATACATGTGAGGAGGTTAAGAAAAAAAATAACATCGCTTTGTGAAGGTGATAGTCCACACGTACCCAGGAGAGATGCTTTCATTTTCTGTAGGATGGGAATGGGGTAAAAAATAGTTGTTCCATAAACAAAATAAAATTTACGTGTATCAAATATAATAATTTAATTATATTTTTATAGTTAGAATATATATTTTGGAGTAATAATAAATAAACTTGAAACAATTTGGTTAAAACTTACACCTCCTCCTTGGATATTTTCCTTTCGATTACAAATTAAACATTCTACGATTGGTCTTTTGGTGAGATACGGACCTCTAAGATGTGGGGAGGAAATTTGGGGATGGATTTAGAAATATGTTTCACAATTTAGGTTTATCAAATTTTATAGATAAGTGAGGATTGAAGGTTCTATTTTATAAGTGAGGGTAGTGGGACCCTTGTAAATATTAAGAACTTTAAAATATAATAAATTTCTTTCTCATCAAAATTGGCTCTTGTTTTTCCAATTTTGAATATAGGGAAATTTAAGGTCAAAATTAACTCAAAAATTATTTTAAGATATTTGAAACCTTATCTCTTAGTTTAACTCCCTTGTTAAATATTTTAATCTTTATAGTGGTGATAACCTTTTATAGTGTTAACTATTCATTATGAATAAAAAAGAAATTGATCTAATTAAAATTTTTGAAAATGATAATTACAAAAGAGGAATCCATTTTTTAAGATTCTATTTCTATATTTGGTGAAAATTAATTTAAAATAAGTATATGTAATGCAATGAAAACCAATTTTTATAAAAATTATCTTTTTAAGAATAAAAATGATTTTATACCAGAATAATGTATAGTGTAAATTCAAATGGAATTAATTAGATTATGTTTAGTTAAATTAGGATTATTTTAATTTAAAACCAAATCAAAACTAAAAGTAACCTTTTGAATACTTGATTAATATATAAGAACTAAAAATAGTTTTTATTTGAATAAAAACATTATTTTGGTTTCCAAAAGGTAAAAATTTGATTTATTAGTTCAAAATTATATTAATTATTAAATATATATTTAGAATATAAAAAATTACACAAAATTTAAATTCATTCATATATCAAGATAAATTAATAAATGTAATAGTATTTGTAAAATCGATATCATTCACTATTCACCCAAAAATCGACTATTTTAGAAAAATCCCAAAATTTTATCTTAAGAATATTTTGACATATTGATCTAAAAATGAATTCTATTTTATCAATTTTAAATTATAAAATTAAAAAAATGCCATGTAATACCTGGAAAAATAATTTAATTAAATAATATTATTCCTTTTTCAATTGAAAAATTATAGAAAACTATTTATAAAACTATAATGAATATGAATCTATAAAATGAATACTTATTAATCATGAAATTGACTTATTTATAGGATTTCATGGGTTTTTAGATTCATTCCCCTTAAAGAAATTTTATCCTTGCAATTTTATCCTTTACTTAAACAAGTTAGGATATTTTTCAATCATAACATTTTTAGATTATCATGTTACTTATTCAATCCTGTGATTCTTCCAAAAAAACCTTAACCAGGGAATTCACCATATACATTCTCTTTATAATCTATAATTTGTACTATATTTTCCTCTAAAAAATATTATCTACATATTGTGACACTTTAGGGATCAAAACATGAGATGCATCAAGTATATATTTCCTTAATAATGAAACCTAAAACACATTGTGTTCCTAAGATAAAATCATAGGTAAGGATATCTAATAAGAAACTAATCCCACCTTCCCTATAATTTCATATGGGACAATAAACCATGGTCTTCACTATCCCTTTTTATTGAAATAAATTATACCTTTCTATATAAATAAAGACATGATTCTATGCCTTAAAAGAAAGATCATTCCTTTAGTAATCTATAAAACTATTCTAACACCTCTTATATTCCCTCATGGAAATGATAGAATTCAACACCGCTTTCCATATAATGTCTCAAATGGTTCCATATGTATACTGGAATGAAACCATTATTATAAGAAAATTACAATAATAAATGATATTTATACCAACTTACTTTGTAATCAAATGTGAAATCCCAAATAATATCTTCAAAAGGCTGAATTTTTCTCTCTGAATATCCATTTGATTGAGGATGAAATATTATACAAAAATTTAATTCAGTACCCAATGAATTTTAAATTCCTTCCAAAAAAATGGATGTAAATCTAAGATTATGATCAGATACAATATAGAGAGGGACTCCATGTAACCTGACTATATCTTTAATATAACATCTAGAAATCTGATACAATGGCTTACTATCTCGAATAGCAAGAAAATGTGAATATTTTTTCAAGTGATCAAAATTAACCTAATTGGAATTATCACCAAATATTTCTTTGGTAATACCACCATGAAATCCATCGATGTATTCTATCATTTCCATTTAGGAACTAGAAAAGGTTGGAGAATCCCCATTGGTAGTATTCATTCATCTTTAATGAGTTGACAAGTCAAATATTTCATAGTAAATCGTCAATGTCTTTCTTTATTATTTGCCACTGATAATATTCCTGAAGGTGACTATACATCTTAGTATTTTTGGGATGAAAATAAAATAGAGATAAAAGGACCCCAATAAATAATTTTTTCTTCATCTGAAAATAAATAGGTTCACATAAATTTTTTCCAAACCTTATAACACCCTCTTCATCAATGTTAAACTCAGGAAAATTTCCTTTCTTAACCAATTCAATTTTTTCTTACAGTATATGATCTTTCTATTAAGAATGAATAATTCTATCTAAAAAAGATGATTTTACTAGTACAATGTCCAAAAGAGAAAAGGGTTTTTGATACACACGTTCTATTCATGGATTCAGTAAATTGTTAACTATAGGATCATATTCCAAACACAACATAGTTAATAATTAATTTTCAACTCATGGCATGATCGACCTTGTTTTATTTACATGGATGATAGTGAATTGAATAATAAAAATCTTTTATTAGTTCTAACTATATTATTTACCTCATGTTAAAATATTTTTGAGTGAATATATATTTCAAATTATTATGATTAGTATATATTTCTCATTTATCCCCATATATATGATTCCTTGTAACTTTTAAAGAAAAAAACTACTCCATACATCTCAAGGTAATGCATATGATAATTCCTATCACTAGTTTTCAATTTACATGATGCATATAGAATTACTTAATCAGTCTACATCAAGAAAAAAATCAAATCCTTTCAACCAAGAATCATTATAAATGAAGAATTAACTATTTCATAATAAAAAATATTATAATATGTCATTAAACAATCTTATTTTAAATTCATAAAAACTTTCATCATGCTTCTTTTTCCAAACAAAATTATCTCTATTAAAAGTTAATTTGGTTAATGGGTTAGATATCCAAGAAAAATTTTCAATAAACCACTAGTAGTAACAAAATAATATAAGAAAACTATGAATTTTAATGAAATTAGCAGTTCTTGTCCATTTTTCAACAACTTTAGTTTTATAGGATCAACTGTTATACTATATTTAGTTATAATATGCCCATGGAAATAAAAAAATAACAAAAATTCAAATTTTCTAAATTTTACGCACAAATTCTTTTATTTTAAGGGCTATAGAATAATCCTTAAAAATTTTTATAGTCCTCATAACTTTTAGAATACACTATAATTTTATCTGTAAATACTAAAATGAATTTATATAGGTAATCATGGAAAAAACTCTTCAAAATATCCATAAATACTTAGGGTAAATTTTCTAACCCTAAAGGAATAACTAAAAACTCAAAATGTTTATACCTAGTATGAATGTTTTCACGTATAATATACTCATCCTTTACTTTCAGTTGATAGTACCCGGATTTAGGTCAATCATTGAAAAATACTGATGACACTAAATTTGATCAAAACAATCATTGATATGAGTAAATAAATTTTTTTTATTAATAGTAATGTTATTAAGTGGTCTATAATCATTGAAAATATCCATGGAACCATACTTATTTTTATCAAAAAAATAGAATCACCCCATCAGGAAGTTCTATGATGAATTAATCCCTTATCAAGAAACTACTTTAGTAGATTTTTGGACACTAAAAACTCAAATTAAGGAATATAATAAGGGGGTTTTTAAGTTGGCTTCAAATTAGGTACTAAGTCAATAGTAAACTCAACATATTTATTAGGAATAAAACTAGTAAAATTATTAAGAAATATATCCATATATTCATTTACTACTAGAACTTCATGAATGTTAACAATTCCATTATTTTTAATGATATGTAAAAGATAACTTTCACTCCCATCATTAACCAGTTTCTCATCTTCTTGATTTTTTATCAAAGGCATGAACACATTATTATATATAAATCAATACTCATTCAGAAAATTGAATATAACTTCATTAGATCTATAATCAAACTTATAATGATAAACCAAAATCCAATCCATACCCATAATAACATCAAACTATATTATAGGTAATACAATAAGGATTTTAAGAAAAACTATATCACAAATGATAATAGGAAGATTCCTAAAAATTAAATATTCTTTAATACATCCCCAAGAAGTTTTACCAAAATTTATATCCCTATTTCTTGAAGTGCTATTAGCACTTTACCAGTAATGTTACCAGAAATAAAAGAATGCATAGATTCCAAAAAAAAGTATATTGAAATAATTTGAGTTTACAATTATTGTACCAATCACCACTTCATTTTAGGGTCAACCATCCATTATAGTAGTAGAAAAATACTTCTTCTAACCTTTATCATTTTTTATCTTGATGATTCACACCTTCAATAACTAACTGTGGACATGAATTTTCATAGTGGCTCATCTCATTTCAATTAAAATATTTCACTACTAACTACCTATTTGTTTTGTCATTTATAGTCTCATCATAACTATTTTCCCCTAAATCACAACCCAAATGGAAAAGATTACCACATCAATAAAACATTCTTAATCTGATCAATCATTCCTTAAAATTTATCTTACAACATTTGTAACATGTTAGAGGATTGCCTCCAGATTACCATGTTGGTAGTATATATATATATTTCCACCTTGACTGCTTATTATTATTGTTTCCATGAGGTTCATAAGGGTTGAAAAAATCATCTCAACTTTCTCAACATGTAAAACAACTTCCTCATGGATTTTAAATTCACTATATACCAAGAAAATTTATAAAATTTGTTTTATAATAATGTAAAATATATAAATTTTACTCTCATGGTCCATAATGTAATTTGGTGCATACCTAGATAGTCTAGTGAAATTTCCTTCATAAACAACAACTCGGTCCTCCTCTCTTTGATTCAATTCAAAAAAATCATTCCATTTTATTTTTAAAAACTTTACGGAAATATTTCTCAATAAAAATATCCTTAAATATTTTCTACTCCATGGTATCAATTTAATTTTTCTTCATTTTATTATTAATTATAGACCAACACTTATCTATTCACCTTATAAATGATAGACTGTATGATTTATCATTTAATGTTATATACAACCCAAAACTGCAAATATATACTCCAATGAATTTATATATCCTTCTAATTTTATTGGGTTTGAATATATACTAAAATCAAGAGGGTCTTGTTTCAGGAAATTATTTACTACTGATATAATCCTCTATAGAGAATTGGATTTCTCTCTTTCATGGGTTACACTATTTATAGCTGGCTTTAATTGAGTTAATATAGCCAAAAACCTCTTCATATAAATCGAACCATTTTAGGTTGCTAGTTCAAAATCATATTATCCTATTCATGAATTCCTACCTCATTTATAATGTTTACTATGAGAAAAAACATTTTTAATAAACATGGATTAGATGAAGTGACATGGAAATACCCAAGATCTATCTCATGATAATGATAAATTATAATCTCTTAAATGGTTCTTTTAATAGCATATTAACATCAAAAGTTATCTAAACTTCTCTTTGATGTGAACTATAACAACGTATTCAAAACCAACCCATAATTATTAGTTTAAAAATATATATTTCACGTTTTTACATTCCCATGATCTTTTAGGTTTATATTTTTAGATATTTAAGAAAAAAATTACATGATAAAGTATAAATTTTCATATAGAATGCATTTTTTCCCACAAAAAAGGTTCTTAAATTTACACCCATGTTTCATTAAAGATACATTTTATTCATTTAAGACACATCACCATAGAGGAAAGAATGACCATGCTATAGTTCATACATATCCTTAGATCCTAAGAAAAACATTTAGAAAAATATTGAATAAGCACAAAAATTTAATTAAAATATTTAAAAATAAAATAAATCCATTATTCCAATGAGAAAAATGAAAACCTATTTAATTATTTACCTTTTTCATAATAAACATTGAGAAAATAAATAAATCATAACCACATTTTAAAATCAAACTTTACTCAAATTAAACCTTTTAAAACCATATAAATCATAGAAAACATGATGGCATATTGAGTAATAAAATTCATAACCAGTGTAAAAAGGACATTTTTTACCTTACAAGAACCTAACAGCAAAAATTTAAATTTCTGACCAAAACTGCAGTCCGCAAAAACACGGGTCATTACAAACTCCCCACCAAAAGCCTTATCATCCCCGAGAAGCCTGGTGAATAGACCAATAGCCTTGCTCTCAACTCGATCATGTTACTCCCCAATATTTAATGGTACGTTATCTTCAATATCTTATGTTTCACGCAACACCAACTTGTCTTTCTTAACATGCAAGATTGAGTTTCTGCGAAACACAACTTTAGTATTGTAATTATTTAAATGATATATTTATAAAAGATCCATTAGATATTGTAATATTAATAGTAATAAATAAATTTTAAATTTTATTTATGATTTTTTCACATAAATAAAACATATTTATAATGAAATGTATAAGTTTGGGTAAAATAGTCATATGTTTAGAAATATTATTTTCTTAAATGAACTACTTTTTATATCCTTTTGTGAACAATAAGAAAATTAATTTTAGACACTCGTATAAATTTAATTTGGTAAAATATACTTTATTTTTGAATTCTAAATATCAAAATTATCTTAGGGTGAATTTTTGGTATTTTTCTCAAAACTTTCAATTTTTGATGAATAGTGAAAAACACTGCATTATCGTTAAAAAAGTGAATTTTTCATTTAAATAATTATTTTAATTTAAATTGATGTTAAATTAACAATATATAAATAATACATATATTGACCCAATTTAGTACATTTTTATCATTTTTATAATATAATTAGATATAAAAATTCATTGAACTTTTTTTAACAGCTTTTTACCCGCCTTCTAGCCACATTTGCAGATTCGCATTAAATGTAATTTTACCACTTCAGGGAATTGAATTTTGAAAAACATACATACATGGATGTAATCATTATGAAAAATTTGGTTCAATAGGAACAAAATAATTTTTGGTGAATAGTAACTTTTGGATTTTATATACCACGGTTAAAGGTAAATAGGGTAATTAATGGTAAAATAATATTATAATAATATAAAATTACCCTAACACTTATCATAATTTAATTGGATAATTTTTTTTAAACCATGATCAAGTTTAGGTCAAAAATATGATCTTTTTTAAGCCACTTGTGTTAAATTAATACATTAATTATATTTTATTTAAAAGAAGAGTTAGAAGTGTCATTTTCAAATTTTAATAACTAAATCATTTTTAATATAGGATTATACATAAGATAAATTCGACTATAAATATTCATTAGAAATATAATAAATTTATCTACATAATGATAATTTATTTATAATTTTTGGACATTAAATAATTAAATTTAATTGTGACACAATGATGATGAAGTAATTCATTAAATAAAGAAAGAATCAA
The DNA here is from genome assembly GCA_963277665.1 of Viscum album. NCBI lineage: Eukaryota > Viridiplantae > Streptophyta > Magnoliopsida > Santalales > Viscaceae > Viscum > Viscum album. The sequence continues at coordinate 479,256,933 of OY728128.1, forward strand.
ATAAATGGTATTAATAATACTAAAATAAATATAATTTTACTTAATTAATGACATACACTAATTTTATAGATAACATAGGCATATTAGTGACATTTTTTTAGTATTGGTTTGAAGCTATCATCTTTTTTTTGAAATTTTTAAAAATGAAAATATTGAATAGTAACAGAATTGACATGAATGGTATTTTAAAATAAATATTGTCTTAATAAATGATATAAAAGTCATAAAATATAAGGTTTGTCCAACTAACTTGTATAGTTATAACAATTTAATAAATGACTATCTTTATGTTTATTTTTCATTTTATAGTAACTATATTAACTATGTAGTGTAAAAATACAAAAAAGACACGGTAAGAGTTAAACCATTTAACTAAGGGTTAATTCTAAAAGATAAGGTTAATTTTATAACATAAGCCTGTCTCAAATCTATTGGTTGAGAGTATTTCAACCCATATTCATCTTATCCTCTAAATAAATCACTTTGTATCTATTAGAAACTGAAAATCAATTTATAATAAATTAATATTTCAAGATTTTCCTAAAGTTCTCTCAAATCCCTTATAAAAGGGAACTTTTCTTATCTTTAATTTACACCTAAAAAGCCCTTTGACTAAGACAAAACCTACCTATTTCCTCTCCCAACTTCCCTATAATCATCCTAGAGGCTACAGTTTTGGAATAAATCCATCCTAATGAGTCCTTTTGTGAAAATAAAATGAAGATACCCAAAAAGTGGTAATTGTTTGATCACCTCTTTCAAAAAAAATTATTCTTATACTTCCTATTTATCTATTTTTTCCATAATAAAATATTAACTATAGTAACTTCTACATGATGATATGTTATTTTAATTATGGTACAACCATATTCCTCCTTTTACCCATCCAATGAAAAATAATATCACCATGCGTGCGTACGTACGGCTTACTGTCTCCACGCCGTGGGGTAAACTATTTTTTAGGTACACTTTATTTATATGGGTATAATAATGAATATAAAGGAGTTAAATAATAAATATAACATGATATTTTTTATCTATAATTCATATTCCATACAATTCCATACCATTTAACCATTAAGGAAGTTATATTATCGCTCATGCGTACGTACGACTTACCATCTCCACGACGCGATGAGATTCATCTTCCACATTCACCATTCAAAAATGATTATAAAAATATATATATGTTATGAATTAGTATGAAATACATGACATAATAATACTATTGTAATAATGTATATATATATATATATGTGCATATATGTCATTCACTTACTTCCATTCAATACGATAGAAAACGGAAACAGTGTTCATGCATACGTATGGCCTACTGTCTCCATGAAGAGTGTATTCCATTTCATATATAAATATATAATATATATTTATTTTCTGAATATATATCATATGTAAATAATTTTATGCATTCCAGAAGTAAGTAATTCATGATCTAAGTAATACGATCAAGAATAATCGGTCAAAACATGTACGATAAAGAAAGTGATTATTACATGAAATGTTTCCTTAACTTAGAAATTATTAATAAACGGATAATATAAAGTTATAAATTAATCATATATTATATCATAAATATTATTATGATTCTGGTAGAATTTAATAATATGTTTAAAACAATTATAGAGGAGTTTCGTACACGTACGGAGAGTATCAAACCAAAGGTAATGGAATTTCATCTCACTTTTAATTTTCATGAGATATAATTCAGGTTCCCCAATTATTTATTGTGTTTGGTGTATATACTACCCCTATTATATTCGACATCATGAATAAATTTATCTTCATGGTATTTAGATATTCATTTGAAGATATTGGGTTTATTATTTAAATGTTCAAAGTGGTATGGGACACTTTGAATGTTTAAACAATTAATCATTTCTCCATTTCAGGGATGAGCTCTTAAGAGGCGCTCTTCGCGAAATTATTTTCCTCTTCATCCCCTCCTTTGTCTAGGGTTGGCGCGACATCTACTCCCTCATTCTCGGTGAGGTTGCGGCGGGGGATCCTCAGTTGCAGTGGCGTCGGCGGCTTTGTGGACTCGACCTTTCCTCGCATCACTGTTGTCCTCTCCTTGCCCTTATCCCCCTACACTGAATAGGGCCTTTCAAGGAAGCACGGTGCCGATCGTAGGCCAAGATCCAGCTTCTACGGGCTGAGTGTTCCGCCGCGTCTTCTGTCTGTATGTCAGGTGGATCGTCGTGGTCTTCGCGAGCGTCTGGGTTGGTGGTGACGGGATCTGACTTTTGGAGGTCTTCCTTCCAGTGTTTTGGTGATGTTTTTCTATTTTAGGTTTTTTTTCAGTCGATCTTGGTTTGGTGTTCAGCTTTGTTCATGAGCCGGCTTTGGTCTCGGATTTGATGATTCGTGCTTAGGAAGAGGTTTGATGTTGGTTAAATGGTTGTTTATTTGACTTTTTCTTCACATCAGTCACTTAAGGTGTTGATTTTTCTATTCGGCTTGTGGCTGATTGATGCTGGGAGTGGTTTTGTGCAAGTCTGGTTTTTGGTGATTTTTGGAGAGGTGTTGGCGATCTGGTTGTCTACCAGTGAACTGGATAGAGAAATGGTGTTGTTTTGATGAAGTAGAAGGGTCCAAGGTTTGTTTTTGTTTTGGATGGCCTCTCTAAGACTTTCTACAAGGATTTTCTCCAGATGAGGATTAGAATAGGTGCTTTCACCATGTATGGCTATTCAGACTTAGAAGTTTGAGAGGGTATGGCTCTGCCATCGGTACCAGGTCCATGTATTTATGTACGGGATATCTAGCTGACAGTCATTCATTGGTGGAGGTTTTCCATATTGATGATGATGTTGGGGAGGGGATTTTCTTTAGAGACTTGTTCTGGGTTTTTACCATCGATTTGTTTTAATGTTTTATGTACTTGAAGTCATGTGAGGTTTCCCCCTTTCTCCATAAAAGGGGGATTATCAAAAAATCAATAAAAATTTAGGCCTTCGGGCCATTCAGTCAATCCATTCTCCATTTCAATATTCTTGATATTATTTTACATAACTAATTATATGGATATAAAAAGATTATAAAGGACATTTTATGTCTATTTTTAAGTTCATTAAAATGTTTTCAAAAAGTAATCTTTAAAGGTTTTATGTCAGGGTTAATTTCACAATCTCTTATTATCTGAGATTACTTATACATAAGTATCTTTTGGGACATATTCATAATTTGTATCCATGTTTCTCAAAATGTGTTTCAAAATATTATCAGTAATTTTTTAAAGTCATTTTTACCCATTTTTGACTTTTTATAAATCGTTTTTAAAGGAATCATTATGTCTATTTCCAAACAAGTTACTTTATGACCTTTTTGAAAAATTAAGGAAGGAATTGTTTTTTAACTTATACGGCACAAGTGGCTATTTTCCACCATTATGATGCCTTAACATTTTGAAGATTTCCTTATAAGATTACAAGGTTATTTTCAAAAGATATATTTTCATTTATAATTGTATGTCTTTTAAATTATTTTAAAGTGAAAATGGGTATCTCTCTCAAAGAGTATTAATGATTTTATTATATCACTTTCATCTATATCAACATCCTTTACTGAATTTAATGCTTCATTAAGGATGATTTATTATGATGAAATATTCCATATTGTATTGAAGGTTTTATGATATGTTTGAGTGTAGATGTGCTACTTTTATACCATTCATATTTTATGGTTAAAGTATTAATATTTAGTATTCTACTTTTAATATGAATGTGTATGTTATGTTTCACCCTTTTCATATGTGGAATGCATTGGACTTAACAAGTGATAGGTCGGGCCCTCTATAGCCCCTCAATGCATCGGTATGTCTTGTGAGATAAACTAGTGTCTTGGCACAAGGCCTTGAGGATATGGTAATGGTATTGGTACAAGGCCTTGAAGGTATGGTTATGATGTCCAACATTATGCATTTCCTCATTATGAGATTATTTATTGATATTACATGTGATTATTAGACTAGTAGAATGTCCATGTGAATTCTTAAGTGGCATTATATGATTTATTATTTCCATATTATACTGAATTTAATGTTTAAAAGGATTGTGTTATAATTTTATACCTTTCCTTAAAAGTTTAAACTTATTTATAAAAGCTCTTGTTGTATTGTTTAACCTTACAGTGCATCTGAGCTCACCCCTTTCTTATGTTTAATTTTCCCAAGATGACAAGAAGTGTATTATGATTTATATGTAGGGTTAATCTAGGATATTAATGGAGTTCTCAAAGGATTATCAATGTTGTATTTTATGTTTTTAATTGTAATGTAAAGTTCATATATGTAATAAATTTTCCAAGACTAATAAATTGATTGGTCCTTAGGGATTTGATTCCTTGTAATCATGCCAATGTATTAAAATAATGCACCTAATCTAGGCTTCTAGGGTTGGGGTCTTACTATTGGTATCAAAGTAAGTTTAGAAACAACCTTAGAAACTAGATTTAGAAAACATAGATTAGGGATCATAACCCTAAGATAGACTTTGAGGATAAGTATAGAAGAACATCCTGGAATTTTGGTAAAATATATATTATGTGGGTCTTAAAATAAATACATCCCCATCTGGAAACTACAAGTGGATGTGGTTATGGAATAGATGTACCTAGGAGAAATAACTCTAACATTATGTTTTGGGCTTGACTTGGGGGAACCTGGTACATGACAATGGTCCTAACTACGCACTTGGTTTCAAACTCCTAGGGGATATGCTTAGGATGATTCAAATTTTCTTTACAAACCTTTATGAAGAAATTATGATTAAATATGTCCCCAAAGAAACCATTTTTTGGATTATGAGACTAGATATGTGTAAATATTTAATTTATGAATTTTTTTAGTTGTTGGGTTATACACTATGACGTGATCTAACCTAGTGTATTTCTTCATTTAGAAATGGTACCCAGTAGTAGGAATGAGAACTCCACCAATACACATGATCCAAAGAGTAAGAAGGATCAAATACTTAATGTTTTTAAGCCAACATTTTGAAGGTAAATAGTATCCCACATATTCTCATCATATGAATAAATATTATCATGTGTTAATAAGATAAGTAAATAATTCTCCGAGTCCTATGGCTTTAAAGGGAAGAAATAGAAGAAGAGGATGTCAGAGAAAAAGATAGATAAATAGAAGAAGGGAAAGAAGGATTTTCCCCCATTGGATAACTATTGAAAGAATCACCCTAATAAATTCTTAAAGGGAATGGGAGTTTTTTATAAGTGTGGAGAAAATGAAACCATGTTCTTCATTGCAATGGTAAGAAAAATGTTTCCAATGTACAGTACTTCATCTTCAAGGAGTTGAGACACTATGAGAATCAATGTCCCAATCATTATATTATACCCCAGATGATGTTATTGGACAATAATCAAGTTATGATACTGCTATAGAAGAAGAGGAATAATTAATGTGTTTATGTTTTTACTGAATAATTATGTAATTTGAGTATTTTATCAATGATGTACTGGTTATATGAATTATTAAAATAAATAAGGATTGTACTGCAGTGCTATTTCATTACGAATTTGAGACTGTATGGTACCAAGTAAAGTGACACAGTTGCAAGTTAAATATTTTATAAAATATATGGTTGATGGAATGATAACCCTTAATATGTATGAGATAATGATATTGTAATAAAGAGATTATTGATTTGGATAAAGTATATTGGATATTATTGACTACCTTGGAACTAATTAATGGTCTATTTTTTCCATCATTTTTGGAGTTTACAACATTTTTGGATTTAAGGAGTATATCCAACATTCTATCTTTTACATAAAGAATAAGTAAGAAAAGACATATTCAAATAGGGTTTTAGGGTAATTCAAGGTATTACCATGTTTTTTTTATAATACATGATGAAGGTATTCACATGCTTGTTATATAACAAATAGATATATATTATGTTATGTGGCCTTCCTTATAAATTTTTGGATAGTGAGTTTGGAAAAAAGTATTTTCGATAAGTCTAAAGGTTAGAATGGATTAAGTTGGACATTGTATAGTGTTTTAAAAGGTTAAAACATTTCATAATATTATTTTTGGAGTGTTATAATAATATATTTTTAAGAAAAGGACAACCCGCAGGACGGGTGACAACCATCGTGTCAGACAAGGCTATAGGAATCGAACCCACAACCAAAGCGTGGCAAGGATTTATCACCTACCAATAGCCTATTTGATGTCATAGTTTTTATAATGTAGTTTTTTTATTTAAATGTTGTGAGATATAAAGTATAAATTCATTTCTGGAACCCTATATGAATAATATAAATATAATATGTTTTGAATTTTATTTTCTTTTTGAGAGAAATATGGGTTTGTGGTAGAAATTAATTAAAGGATGGAACTCTACTTATCAAGTAAAAATTCTTCCTTTTGTTCTTATTCTATGAATTATATTAATTCTTAAACTCTAGGGAAAGGATATTAAAACCAAAAATGTTTTCCTTGTACTTTATTTTATGATGAATCAAATGGTCCCCATTCCGAACTCTCCATTCAAATGATATGACTAAACAAACCTATGCGAATAATTTAATAATTAATTTAATAAATATTAATTATTAATTATTCCACTAAAATTTGAACGGCTCGTAAATACACTAAACTCATTTACTAGGTTAAACACCCTATTTTGGGACTAAAATATTGCTGAGAAAATTTATCTAAGATCATATTCTAGGGGAAAATACCATTTTTCCCTTATAATCACCTGACACCAAAAATTAAAAGTTTTTCTCAAAACTACAGTCCAGAAAAATATGGGTACTTACACTAAATAAAAATATTTTAATGTATATCATTATCTCATCCTTATCACCCAGTTACTCCAATTTCATTGAGAATTATAAAATAAACAATATGGAGAAACTTCTTTGATATCTTTTAGCTGAGGTTCTCTAAGAGGATAATTATAAGGAATCGGCCTTAAAACATTACATAATATTGAAATAAATGGATAATTCACATTGAGGATCTTTTTTAGGTTTAGTGTTTTAGAGAATTAGGCTATAACTATTACATATCAACTTGAATATAACAAGTAGACACTACAACTCAGAATCCATTTTTCATAAAATAAAAAATAAACATGTCTAGTTTCATGTTTTAGAGAGCATGACTTTTCCTTGATCTCATCCATGACCCTTATTCATCTTTAATTCCTATGGAAAACATTTCAAATACTTGGTATGAGAATAAAATACTTACATTGTAGCTATCACAGCTACATAGGGAGTTATGTTGGAATACCCATCACAGTATATTCCATACATCTCTTAGGAGAAACATTAACGTTTGCCTCTGTCACGTTACCCAATGCATTAGAGAGCGATCTCGGGCTCACCTGCCCTAGGTTTATCACAGAACCACCCATATACATAAACAATTCCCAATAACCATAACATATTCATAACACATAAAACAAGAATAAAGTAAAGATAAAATTTCCACATTGTAATCACAACATATCATTTCAAGATATATACATAATCAATGCTTTATCAAACCATTTAAAACATTTAAGAAAGATATTTTTTAATCAAAGTTTCCCATACCACTTTGAAACTTTTAAATAAATTATAATTTGAAAACATTAATGTCCATATAAATAAATTCTTAAAACCATTTTTAAAACATGGACATTAATGATAAATATTTAGAAGAATAAATCTTTAAAACATTTAAAATGATATTTTAGTTAAAGAGTTTTTAACAAAATGAGAGACTCTTGAATACAAATAATTGAAAAATAACATTAAATCATAACATTATAATATCATGAGAATAAATGGATTCATGATATAATATTCCAAAGTACAGTATATACACCATATAAGAGTGAATTGGTGCATAACAATAATGAAGTCTCAATAGAATTTAAATTGAGATGAAATCACTTATAAAAATGTATCCTTAGATTAAAGATAAATAAATTAAAAAATAATGTGTGACAAATATAAATACACGTAATATGATGGGATATTTAGTTTAAATCAATCCGATAACATTCACACATATTTTTGTAAAAACAACACCAATGACTTGGATGTTTAACTCAATGAATGGAAATTGAGTTAAAATTACTCTTATCAAGTTCATATCAATGACTTGAGAATTTATCAATGGATTTATTATGTGTATCATAAGTATATACACACAAAGGGGAGTTGAAATTACTACATAAGTAAATAAATAGTGATTTTACACAAAATCTTGGAGTAAAATAATCAATGAAGTATGTGTAAAGCTCAATGAGTGGAAATTGAAATTTGAAATTCCCTTACCGGTTTGGTAACTTACGAAACATACACCCCATGAAAGAAGGATCATACAATGAAGATCTAAATACCCATATATTAAATTATATTACACCAATAATAAAATCATGGGCAGTAGATACACCACAAAAAAGTAAATAGTAGCTAATATAGCATGAATCTCATGGGAATAAAAAGTGAGATTAAAACCCCTTACCTAATTGTAATCAATCAAGTTGTATGAACAAAAGTTAATAACCACCAAATGAATCACAGAATACCATGAATATAAATAGAATCATGATAATATATATATCAAATGGTAGTACACAATACACCACATGCAACAAATAAGTGGCGACAATGGAAATATCATGGAATTAAAAGTGAGATAAGAAACCTCTTACCTTGTGTCCGACTCGACTTGTTTGTTCCTTGTTCTTCCTGAATAATAAACTTAAGTTAATTTATACTTGATTAAGAACATTTTTCAAGTTTATTATTCATTTTATATCACTTATTATCATTTTATAAACATTATGTAATCATTTAAGTTAATAATGGTCGTTTTTTCGATATTTGGTACTTGATTCAAAAATGAACACCTTATAATTACAAGTTGTCCAAGTGGTCAAGAGTCCATTATATCCAAAATGATATTCATGATTTATATATCACATATATAATATGTATACATTATATATATGTATTTATAATATTACATAACATTTAGTGGTAAGAAATGAAATGCTCTGTTCATAGAGACGGTAAGTCATACGTACGCATGAACACTACTTTCATTTCTATTTCGTATTTAATGGAATGAAAACATAATGATACATAGTTATATTATAATTAAAGTATAATGTAATATAAATTTTCATTAACTACATCTTTTATACGTCTCATGTATGGCATGAATGGGTCATATCACTTTGAGGAGGCGGTAGTCTACACTTCCTTAAATGATATTATCGTGTTTACCCATAATGGAAACCATAAAGGTATGCTATAAATGAAAAAATAAATAAGAATAAAGAAAACATAAACATAATATATATATATATATATATATCATATATATATATATATATATAAATACATTGCCATCATAATGGCCACCATGAGAGGCAGTAGGAGTTATTTGAACAATCATCATTTCGTGAGCCAGTAGTTCGCCGTCCACAGAAACTGTATGTTCTTAACCATTAGATGGAGGTGTGTGTAAGTGTAGTTCGAATAATTATCATAAAAAAACCTAGTATATTTAGGATACTTATTTTTTTATAAAATAAATTAATAAAAAGAGTTTAGGGGGTTGGAGATGTAAAATAAAACAAAAGGACTTAAGAGAAGATGTTGCCTTCAAATTGGGTATCTCCCTTTAGTTTGAACCAAAAGGTTTACTTGAAGTGCCTTCTGCCTAAGGTAAGGCTTCTATGTGGAAGAGATGGATATTTGGAGCTTATTTTGTCAGGGTTTTGATGAGCCAATGGGCTTGAGAGGTGTGAGGAATGGGTTAGAAGTTGTGTCCTTTTATAAGGGGGAGGAGGGGCTCTTTAGGAAAGTGTGAAAATATTATTTTATTATATAATTATTTTTCGGTTTCTAAAGATCCAAAACTCATTAAAGTAGAATATAAGATGACCCATTGTCGAAATAAAATAATCCAATAAGAATTGGACAGGTTTTGGTTATTTGTTTAATCTTTATAATCTAATTTATTTAAATTATTTATTAATGAGGTAAACACTGCATCATTATTGTGTCATAAATAATTTTATTTATTTGATGTATAAAATTTATAAAACAAATACCATGATTTAGGAAATATTTTTAGATTTTCAAATAATATTTATAGTCAAAAATATTACTTATATAACCCCATGTAAAAATTTATTTACTAAAAGATATTTGTTTATGTCATTTTTTCCTTTACTTTAAGTTAATTAAAATAAAGTGTCCTTATCACTCTTAAGTGGCTCCATGGGGTCCCAAAATCGACCCAAGGATGCCCATGGTAGGCCATGACTAATCCAAAAAGTTTAGTACAAGTGTTAAGGTAATTTTTTATTGTTATAATATTCTTTTTACCTTGAATTACCCTATTTACCTTTAACTGCGGTAAATAAAAGTCAAAAGTTACTATTCACCAAAAATTATTTTCATCTTATTGAACCACATTTTACTTACTAATAACAACCATGTATTTCAGATTTTTTAAATTCAATTCACAGAAGTGGTAAAATTTTATTTAAATGAAAAGGTAAGATTTTTAACAACTACTTAGTGGTTTTACTATTCATCAAAAATTGAAGTTTTTCATAAAAATGCAAAAAATTAAGCCTAAGATATATTTGATATTACAAATTCAAAAATGATGTCTATTTTACCAAATTCAAAACATAGAATTTGGATTGATTAATTTAAAATTAATTCTCGTTGTCAAAACAAAAAGGGTGTTTTTAAGAAATAATAACTATTAAAAGATTGACACTTGTTTATACCCAACTTCAAAGTGAATTTTATTCCAATGACCAAAATTTGATTAAATGGTAAAAATATAATCTAATTACACTTTAAAACCAATTAAAAATACAATATAACCATATAAATAAATTAGATTAAGGGGCATATTTGAATTAAAATATAGTATTTTTCACTATTCGTTAAAAATTGAATTTTATCAGAAAAATACCAAAAATTTACCCAAAGTAAATTTTGATGTCCCAATTATAAAGAAAATTTTATTTTGTCAAATAGAACATATAAAAGTGACCAAAACTATATTTAAAGAGGGTTCGTCATCAAAAGGCAGTAAATCGACCTTTTAAAGAATATTAGAGTATTTGTGCTTAAAATCGGATTCTTTCTAATTTTAAGCCTCTAAAATTTATTGTATAAATGTAAAAATATTTAATAAACATATATAATCATTTTTTTGTTAGTTCTGTTCATTCCCACCATTACAACGGCTTGGTGTTAACTACCATTTAAAATAATAATATTATTATATTATTTTTTCAGTACAACTCAACGTTGTGTGCAACGTAAGATTTCAAAGAAACTTGTTGTTGTGTATCAGGTACGTCATCAAACATAGAATCCCCTTTAAAGTAAAATTAATAATTAATTTACAAATATTAATAAATATGAAATAGTCATATCATTTATTTACCTGGGATGTTACAATAATAACTTAAATAAAGATAAATATTTAGTTCTTATGGTGAATAATAAGAATGAAAAGGAGAAATGGGAAATAGAAAGTACACTAATAAAGGAACATTAATGATTTACTTGTAAGAAAAAAAATTAAAAAGTGGGAGAAATGAATTGGAGATTGTTTACTTGGAATATGGTATAAATGGACTGTGTAAGAGAAACTATTATTAATTGACGAAGAAGTAGGTAGAATATTTTACTTCAAGTATATTCATCATTTCATTTGATAAATCTATTTTACGTCTTGGTCATTATATAAAATATGTGACTTTAATATCTATATACAAATATATAAAGTAAGGAATCTTGGAAACATTATAATAAGAAAGGTGAATTCTCCAAGTAACTGAGAAAGGGTGATTCCTATATTATAAGTGAGAATAAAAAAACTTCCATTTTACCAAGTTTATATATTCTAATTGAATGTTTATCTTATACTAAGTATTACTAAAACATTTATCTCGTGTTTATTTTGGACATAAGGAGATAATATTTCATTTTTTAATGAATGTTGTTTGTGATGTTTCATACTCAACTAATAGTTCAGTCATACTTGAATCAACGAAAATAAATAATTAATATAAAATATAAGACTAATACCCATTTTTGTGTATTAATTCTTGGTCAAATAAATCTAAAATAAAATTTTAAGGAGATTCCAAGAATAGTTCTTAGACTCTTTTTTAATGAAAACTTATAGGTATTTGGCTTGATATCTTATCAGGTTTAAAGTGACCAAGATACCATTTTACATTAAAGGTGATAGATCCACAAAGATTTTAGAACTAGTTTTAAAAGATATGTGTAAACTGATTCAATAAGATTCTAGAGGAAAATTAATGTACTTTATGATATTCCTTTAATAAATTTAAGGAATGTAAAAGTAAAGGAAACAATATGATTAGTTAGAAAATATGAGTTGCTTCGGGTTGATGAGATGAAGAATATATTAACCAAATATTCATCAATAATTAAAATATAGAGTGGATTTTTTCCTAAACTCACATTTCCTTATACACATTAGATCCATGATGTTAGTAAAATGAGGATCAATGATGAGTCTTATAAGTCTTGAAAATTACCACATTATCTTTTGGTAAATGATTCAAAAAATAGTTGTGTTAACCCTAAACTATATGCCAATTATAATCATAAATGAAAATTATATGAGTTATAATATTAAAGTAATCCATTATGTCACAATTAATATGTTTAGATGCAAATATTTTCAAATATCTAAGTAAATAAATAAACTTGCATCAATAAAAACACAAAGTGTATGTCAGGTAATTATCTTGATGTTTTTAAGTGTGTTTTATAAATCCCAAAGATAAAAAATATATAGTCAAGTGAAATACTATATTTCTATAATAGGGGACATATATATTTTAGATAGTGGGAGAAAGGCATACTTGGATAAATTCAAGGCTCTATCTTCACAAATATTTGTAAAATGAGTTAATTATATAAGATCTTGGGGAAAGGGAATGTTCTAGAAACACATACTACTTAAGAAATTATAAAACCAAGAGGGTTGGTTTTATGATCACTGGTTTAGGTGATATATTATTTATTATGAATAAAAAATATATATCCTAAAATTAGTAAATGAAAACAATCTAAAATGATATGTGACTATGAATTCATAAAAATGGATTCTATGTACCAAAATCAAGACTATATTTTTTATAATTTCTCTAGTTGATATAAATACCATTGGGTCAGAATGGTTATTCAAGGGACACCTAAATATGGATAAAAAAATTATTACCTAAAAACAAGAATGGTTTTTGAAGGCTAAAGATTAATCAAAGTGTTGACTATGTCGAAACCTTTTCACCAATAGAGATGTTGATATCCATTTGAATTATACTTGTCAAATTAGTTACCATTATTGTTATATTAATGATAAAAGGATCCATTTCTTTATCAAGGTGGGTATTAAATCATGGAATAATTATTTTTCCATGTGCCTATAAGATTTTAGTAGGAGAACCATTATTTTCTGAAGAAAATATGTTAATAACATATGGAAAAATGCTATTAGTATTATAGTTAGCTAAGACTAGATTAAAATTAACTCTCCAAATATTAAATTAACTTATCAACCTAAGTTCTAGGGAACAATATCTAATAAGGTGTATCTATAGTTTTATTATACAAAGTAAAATTACATAAATTGACAAGGTATTGAAAAATACAAGTTGGAACAATTCGATAGAGAATTGTTGTCAATGTAAAATGGCATAAATCTCTCTAAAAAGACTTGTCTAATACAAAAAAAGAATAAAATGGTGAGAAAAACTCTATGATTTAATGATGAATGTGTCACATATGTTATGTTATGTACTAGATATGATATTTCCAACCCATACATTATAGTAGAAAAGTATTAGATAAATCTAGTATAACTATATGGAATTATCCAGAGTTATCAAATAGTAAAAGTATAAGGGGTGTGAACCTAGTATTTTGAGAGGTAGGAACACTAGTTATCACAGTAAAATAAAACTAGTCTTCCTATGGATAAATTGACCAATATAACTGTTAGGCTAAAAATGTGTGATAAATAATCATTGGTGCTTGTAGTAACGATATCTAAAAAGACTGAGTATATTGTGGCTTTTGATGCAACAAAATAAGTAGTATTAAATATGAAATGATTTTGTATAGTTCTTTGAATCGTACCTAGAAATTAAAGTATTATCATAATATAAATTATGATAAGATAATTAAAATAGTACTAGTCAGGATGTTAAGGTTATGATAGAGGAAAAAAGGATATACATGGGAATATCATCTCTTTCGGGATTTTTACTCAAGGATGTGAATTCATGGATAGTAGAGTAGCCATGTAAGAAAATGTGGTAGAACTAATGACTAAATCTATAACTTAGAAAATCATGATCTTATCATGTGAGAGATAACAGTTTGATAGATATCATGTTAGATCTAGTGAAATTGGTAGGGTTGTAAAATTGGATTTCTAGAACCAACATAAGCAACACTTTTTTTTATTATATCATTTATACAGAGTTATTCATGATGTATTCATACCATAATAGAGTTATTAATTCTAAGTACACTATTTACATAGTAATTTCCTTCGATTATTAGTTGTATCAAAAGGTTATAATGATAAAGGGTATCCTTTAACCACTTTATTTATTATGTTTTAATAATTAAAAATTAATTTCACTATTCCCTCTAACATGAGTGAATAAAGGTGTTTTATTATTACATTACTTGCTCAAGAATAATTATTATTCATATTGATTATTGTTTTTTGCATTCTATTTGTTTTGTTTTTCATGAACTGATTTTGGATAAAAATCCATCATAATATGAGTTCATATATCATACAATTTAAGTCTTATATTAGTTTGTTCTGAAAAATATGCATAAGTATTGGAACAATCATGGCTATCAAGTGACCATGAGGCATCTATATTGATTGACCATGAGGTAATAAATACATCAACAAAATGTACAATACATTGACCATATAAAGAAACTATTAACCATGGGTCAAAACTTTTCTAAGTCTTGAATCAACCACAAGAACAAATGGATCAACCATAAGTATATCAAACATATCAGGCAAGTGAAAATCTTCTAGTGTTGAATCAACTGCATGTTTATTTTCAA
The DNA here is from genome assembly GCA_963277665.1 of Viscum album. Lineage (NCBI taxonomy): Eukaryota > Viridiplantae > Streptophyta > Magnoliopsida > Santalales > Viscaceae > Viscum > Viscum album. The sequence goes on from OY728128.1 coordinate 479,272,098, forward strand.
CCAAAAATACTAATCAATCTAATATTACTAATATTTTTAAAAATTCATGGATCAATCACATGATAATTCTTGATTTAACACATGACTAGATCGACTGCAAAATCATTTTGATTGACCACACATTGAATATGATCATCTATATATTGAAATCGACCTACCACAAGCAGTGGCCTGCCACGGATGACCTACCACAATGGATGGTCTACTACAATAACATTATCCTATATAAGAAAACAACTATGAATGTTTCAATAATGTTTTGTTTTTCATATTCTTATATATTTTTATTTACTACAAGTTTTTGAAAAAAAAATATTTATTTAATTATTTATTAATTACTTAATAAATATATTGATCCTAAGGAATTTTGTTTGGAAGTATTTTATATTGGTTTAATATATCATCATGAGGTATAAATACTCACACTTATTTCTTGGAAAATTACAAATTTCAAATTTAAAATGATTATAATTTTAAAATTTTACCATGCATGGTTATGAGAGTATTCTAAATAACTTTAATGTTGATATTTAGTGTTGTATTAATCATCTTAATGAATTTTTTTGTTTATATTGATTATGTTTATATATTACCCACATGAATATATTTTACATTCACATTTAATTAATAAATCATGTGAATCATTACTGAGAAAGGTACATTAAATAACTCTAATGTAGTTCATTGAAGTCGCATGTGTGTAATGCTTTGGAAAAGAAGAAATACAATGGCTTAAAAATTTTGAAATATATTGTGAATATGATAACTCAAAATAAATATTTTGATGGAGCTAGTTTTGAATAGCATAGGTTGAGAATTATTTCAATTTGTTTTTTACAACACACCTTTTAAGATCAATCATTGAAACTCTCATGGCTAAAACTACATCATTTTGATCCTTTGTTTACTAAAGAGAACATTGATACCTCAATAATCCTACTCAAATTGTAAAACTGGTTTCTGTGATTCATAACTATTCATAGTCCATTTATATAGGAAAAATCATATTAGTTTATACAACTCTAAAAAGGTATAATTTTTAAGTTATACCACCCCAGACAAAAGGTACATTGGGTTTTAACTAATCGACAAAAGGATGGGGGAATGGGTTGTGGCTTGGTCTGGATAAAGGTAGGTTTGGTTCTTCTACCACCTCGAAAGGAATCTAGCTAGGTTGTGACTTTATGTGATAAAAATCTAGTAATTGTTTGTGTCTCCAAGGTTTAAAAAGGCATTGTAGGTATTTTGAATCCCCATAAAAAGTTAGATAATCCATTACAGTGGGTACAATTTCTCTCTATGTTTGAGAGGAGTTAAGAGTATAGTGGGATTAATTATATCTGAACTACTATAAAAAACATTGTATTCATTTTATTTTCATTTCTACTACATTAATATTTAAATTTGATAATGATTCATCAAATAATTTTTAAAGGTTCAATTCACCCCCCCCCCCCTAATGAAAATTTGGTCAATATCATATTAGGACCTTATAATTGGTATCAGATCTTGACCCCTATCTTTGGAATATTTATTTTTATAATTCTAATAAAATAATGACTTAATGGTCAAGGGGAAAATTGAGATGGAAAGAACTAGTGAAAATGATATTTAGACACCTCAAAGACCACCATTATTCGATGGAATAGGCTATGGATATCGTCAGTCTCACATGGAAGCTTATCTTAAGAATTTATTAATATTCATACTATCACTATCAAGCCTTATAAAATACACTAATTTAATCCTAATGCTTTAACAAGTAATGATGGAGTTAGATATGTTCTAAATTACAAGGTAATGAACCTTTTATATTGTGTGATTATAATAAATGTTTACATCCATGTATCCATAGGTAAAAAATAACATGAAATATAGTGAATATTTAAATTTAATCATTTTGGTTCAAATAATACTATAAGAACTAATTTTTACATTTTAAGAGAAGAATATCAATAATTTATGATGGATGAAGAAGAAATAGTTAATCAAAAGTTCCATGGACTTAAAATTATAGTAAATGGAATGAGTTATTAGGTAGAAACTTTAAATGATTTAATTTTAGTTGAAAGAGTGTCAATATTCAAACAAAAAAACCATGATAAGAAAGTAGAAATTGATGAGAGAAAAAAATAAAGGAATATACTTTAGTTGATGTTATTTTATCTTTTCTACAATATAAGTTAGAGTACAAAAATATTTTTTAAGAATTAATTTTAAAAGGGAATGGAATTTATTTTAAATCAAATGATACTACTTACTCTTCTAACTCTGAGCTATATTCTAGTGAAAGAGATGGTGTTTCTCATGTAGAAAAGGGAGGATATAAAAATAAAAAATTCTACTCTCTAATATTAAGACAAGATCATCCTAAAAATAGGCCGCATCAAGAATAATTGCATGAGGCTCAAGAACTAAATTTTTAAAAGAAAACATGATAATAATGGGAAAATATTGTCATATAGTTGGATTTATTATTTGAACTCAAATTCTAGTGATGAATATGGTACTAAAAAGGAATTAGTAAACCTTTTTTCAATGGCCTCATCAAAATAGGTAAGTGAATCAGATATTTTTTCCTCTTCTGGATCTGATTCTGATCCCACTAAAGATGAGATGTATGAATAGACTAATTGAATCAATAATATTATTAACAATATTACTATATTATTCAAAAATCTTAAGTTTAAACAAAAGGAAGTTCTTGAAGAAAATAAAAAATTGAAAAATAATCCTTCGATCTCCAATGATAAATTATGTGTTAACATGGAAAGTGTTCAACATGAAAATATTTGGATTAAGGATTATTAGTCTAAATATGATGAAGCTCAAGAGATTAAGTTAAATTCTATTTTAAAAGAAAATGATAAGCTTATAAATGAAATTGAATGTTTGCAAAATTATTTATCAAGATTTTTTCAAGGAAGAGAAAATTATGATAAGATGGTAAGTATGAGAAAAATGAATAAAAAGAAAACTACTATTAGATATGAGAGTGTTTTACCTAAAATTTATAAGTCATTATTTGTTAAAGGTTCAAGTGTAAATGTTTCAATTGTTACATGCTTTAGATGTAAAATGAAGAGCCATTATGAAATTTAATGTTCCTTGATATTTATACAATCTCTCAGTCACACCAAGGTTTTTATCTCTAAATCATTATCTTCTAGATTTAATTTTGAAAAATATTTCACCCACTATTGATAGTGGGTTAGTTTTTGAAAAATTGGTCACTAACCCTCTCTACGGTTTGACACCCTGTGACTTCTATACAATAATAAATAGGTTTTATAAATAATTAATCTTTGGCGTGTATTAACGACGTGTGTGTCAAGTTTTTAGCATCATTTACAGAGAACACCCCTGATATTCGAACCATGAAGATCAATTCCTCTCCACTGACGCCTTACGAACTTGAGCCTGTTGTTGATCACCACCTTTACCGGAGTCACTGGAGAATCCACGGCCCTCGATGGATCCTCTAAGAGGATACTCGTGTCCAAAGCATTGTTTGCTGAATAACAATTCCTCCTATAAGAAGAAACATCCCTGGCGGACCGTATATTATGATAACATAAAGAAAAATAATAATAATAATTAATATTAAGTAATAATAATAATAAATAAAATTAATAAAATTAAATCATTAAACTTAATTATTTAATATTTATTTATATATAATTATTATTATTATTATAAAACTGTTAAAACATTTACTTTTATTAATATATAATTATATTAATTACAAAGACAATTCTAATTAGTTTTTACATTTTTATAATATCAAATAATCCTTATAATAATAATAATAATAGTAAATATAATTATTAAAGTTGTTTTTTATCATTATAATAATTATAATAATTATTAATCATATTTTGTTTTGCAGATTCAGTATCAAGAAGAGATCACATCCATGTTAATATTTAAACACCACTGATAAACAGTTAGAAGAGTTTTTCTTAACTGATGGGGATTTCAAAATACTGTTCCATGTGTTCAGTGAATGGTAGGATGTTGGATTGAGTTGGCGCACGCTGTCAGTGATGATCTAGGGAATGAAAAAGGATTAAAATTCAAGGGTGGACTATAGAAGAGGTGATTAATCTTTTACATTCTAGGAGAAATTCTTAAAATCATAGTAATTCAAGAGAGACACATTATTAAATTGCGAGACTCGAGGAGGAGTGAGAACGAGGTACACAAAGACTGTACATCTAAGAGGAGAGAAAAGGAGTTGAGTAGCACTTTTGACAATCGCCTTTCTTAAGGGAGGATTCATTCCCCTGTTTCTTATTTTTCATTTCTAACCAAATTTTTGAATTTTTGAATTTGACATGATTCTTGTGTAAAAAAATAGAAAATCTAAAAAATTGAGAATAAAAATGTGGTACTCATGGAAGGATTTCCAATGGTGGGTAAACAGAGCAGTGGTAAGTAGGCCAGCGACGAGTGGGGTTTTCTATTGGTGGTAGGTAGATGTTATGTTTTGCTGCTACCAGCTTTGACAGTAAAAAAATAGATATTTTTAGCACTACAAATAAAAATTAAAAGAAATTTTAACATTAAAAAATAAAACGTTAAAAAAAGAAAATAATCTAAAAAATCAATTAATTAATAATTGAAACTTTAATTAAAAATTGAATTGATAAAAATTTAAAACAGTTGAATAATTCATTAAGTTTTGTAACATATTACCAAAAAATAAAAAATCTAACCTTTAATTGGATTACTAAAATTAAAATGCAAAATAATTTAACTATTTTGATGCTTGATTATTAAATTGAAATAAAACATTAAATTTAAAAGAGTTAAATCAAATTTGAGATCACATTAAATATTAAAATTGAAAATTGAAGTCAAATTATATTAAAAAACAAAATATAAATGATTAAATGAAAGTTTTATTGAAACATATTGAATAATTATTTAATTAATAAAAACAAAAATAAAATTGATATTTCTAAGTCAATTATAATAAAAAATAAAAAATTATTTTTAAAAATAAAATAATGAAAAATAAGTGAAATCAAGCATAAATATTTCTGAAGTTAAAATACAAAATTAATTATAAAAAAATGATTATTTAATAAAATAAACTATAAAATTATTAAAGTGTAAATAATTAACAAAAAAGAAATAATTAATTAATTAAATGACTAAAATTTTAAATAAAATATTTAGAAAACCATTTCAATTAAAGGCCACATCACCTATAAATATATGCTTGAAATCAGCTTATGTTCCTAAGAATTCTTTTTCTAGCCCAATTAGACCCAAGTTTTCATGGGTACCAAAATGCTCATGAATCCATTTCTTGTAGGAAGTATATATTGGACGTTTTAAAAAAGAAACATGGTACATGGATAGTATATTCTCTCGATATATGATTGGTGATATCTCTAACTATCTATCTTTTAATAAGTGTGATGGTGGCAATGTTACCTTTGGTTATAACCCAAAGGGAAAAGTAAATGGTTTTGGAGAATTTAGAAATTTCAAATTCTATTATCATTTTCGTGGTTTTATTTGTTAAAGATTAAAAGAATAATTTGATTATAATTTCATAGCTTTGTGATGATAGTTTGAGTGCAAATTTTTAAAATGATAAGGTATTGTGTTTAAAGATGAATCTATCCTATTTTATGTAAATAAAAAATTCAATATTTATTAAATTAATTTTTCTGAATTAACTAATATATATGTGAAATGTTTAAATATTTTACAATATGAAAATATTTTATGGAATAGAAGATCGGGTCATGAAAATTTCAATCAACTACATAAGATTTCCAAAAATTAAAAGGTGTTGGATCTACCTAAGTTAAATTTGGACAACACCAATGTATGTGATTCATGCTTAAAAGGTAAGAAATATAAAGAGTATTTTAAATTATTTAAAGAGGTAAGAAATTATATAACTATTCAACTTTTACATTTAGATCTATTTAGCCCCATAAAAACTATGATTCTAGGAGGAAAAGGATATATATTTTCAATTATAGATGATTATAGCATATTTATATGGACTTATTTTTTTCAAATAAATTTGAGAGTTTGTCTATATTTATTATTTATTGTAATTTGGTTCAAGATGAAAAAATTAAATCTAATTTTATCAATTATAAGTGATATAGGTAGTGAGTTTTTGAATATGTGTTTGATAAATTCTGTAAATATAGTGGATATAATCATAATTTTTCTTCTCCTAGGACACCACAACAAAATGGTGTTTTAGAAAGACAAAAATATAAACTTATAATAAATGGATAGGACAATGAAAAATGGGTACAATTTTCCAAAATAATTATGGTCATATGCTTCTAATAAATATTATCATGTTTTTTAATAAAATTATTTTCAGATCATTCTTAAAGAAAACAACTTATTAAATATAGGCAGAAAGGAATCCTAAAATTGGTTACTTAAGAGTATTTGGTTGCAAATTTTACATTATTAACACCATATATTAATTGGAGAAATTTGATTTAGAATCTGATAAAGGTATTTTTATAAGATATTTTAATTATATTAAGGAATATAGAGTTTACAATTAGAGAATATTAGTTGTTGCAGAATCAATTCAAGTAAAATTTTATAAAAATCATTTAAAATAAAGAAAATATAATTTAGACCAAGTTGAGAAAGAGTTTATAGATTCTAACTTTTTAGAATCTGAAAATTCAGATTTGGATGCACCAAGTGAGGGGGAGAATCTTCCTCATTAATAAAATTTAAAATTCCATAAAGATTATTTGGTTGACAAAGTGTTTTGTGATATAATTGTCGGTGTTAAAACCAAAACTTCCTTAAGAAATTTTGTTCTTATCGTGATTTTATTTATGATTTTATACTTAAAAAATATAGATGAATCTTTATCTGATTCAAAGTAGATTGTGTAAATTCATTAAGAGTTAAATAATTTTGATAGCAATAATGATTGGGCCCTAGTTAAACCCACTAAGGATCAAAATACTATTGGAACTAAATAGATATTTAAAAATAAGTTAGATGAATATGGTCAAATAATTAATAAAAAAGATATATTAGTGTCTCAAGTCTACAATCAATAAGAATTAATTGATTTTGGAGAATCATTTTCTCTATTTGTAATATTGGAATATATTAGAATTCTTTTTGCATATACATCTCATTTTAGAATATAAAAAATTCAATTGTCTATCAAAAGTTCATTTTTAAATGGATATATTTTTGAAATTGTTTCTAAAAAACAGAACCTAGGTTTTGAGAATGAATCAATACCTAATAATTTTTTAAAACTTTCAAAAGAATTTTATGGTTTGAAATAAGATCCTTGAGTTTGGTATGAAAGTTTATCTAGTTTTCTTTTAAATAATGGTTTTGAAATGGAAATGGTTATTCAAAATTTATTTACTAAAATTATTTTTAAAGACATTTTTATTTTTTAAATATATGTTGATGATATTATATTTGGTTTTCATATCAAAAACTTCAAAATGGATTTTTGAATTTAATGACAAGTTAATTTGATACGAGTTTAATGGGAGAATGAAAATTTTTTCTTGGTCTAAAAAATATATCAAATGAATTATGATGCTTTTATAAATAAAATTATACTAAAGTGTTAATAAAAATATTTATTTTAGGCTCTTGTAAAAGTAATAATGCGTATATATGTACTTCATGTAAACATGATAAAGTTGAAGCTATAAAATTGTTTGGTGATAAAACTTTTATAGGAATGATTTGTAGCTTATTATACGTAAATAATTATATGACTAATTTATATTTTAGTTTTTTCATGTCTCCTATATTTAAAATTAATCCTAAAGAAACTCATTTAAAGTTCGATAAAAGTATTATAAAGTATGTTTAAGGTTATTTTAATCTTGGTTTATTTTACCCCATTGGACCATTTTTTGATTTCATCGGTTATGGTAGTTTGGATTTTAGTGGATGAAGATTGATAGGAAAGCCCATAAGGTATGTTCCATATTCTTGGTAATTGTTTATTATCATGGATCTATAAGAAAAAAAACATAATCTTTATTAACTACTAAAGGTGAATATTTTATTGATGCATCTTTTTTCTCATAGTAATTATGGATTAAACACACATTCTGATTTCGGATTTAATTTTGAAAAGATTTATATTTATTAAGACAAAACCTCTAAAATTTATATTTCTAAAAAAACACATACAACACTATAGGACTAAACACATTGATGTTCAATTTCACTTTCTTATAGATCATTTTCAAATAGGGAATATAAGACTGTAATCTAATTCTATAGAAAATCAACTTGTTGAAATTTTTACTAAGCCTTTGGATTTATCTAAACTTGATAAAATTAAATTTGAGCTTATCATGATGGAAGTATAATTATTTAGAACATGGAATATGTTTAGCGGGTTTTCATTTTGAATATATAATTCATAAATATGGAAATAAAAATTTATTGTAGATATTTTGGTTTATTGCGCATTATTTAAATATATTATTGCTTTATAGTGGCTTCATTAACTCATATTTTCTCTTTTTAGAAAGGGAATCCCCAGGTGTTGCATTTTGTAACCCTCTATATTAAGAAACCCCCCTCCCCATAAAGGGATCACTCCGGAGTGAGCCTCATCTGGAAAGGAGTCATTTCCAACTGAGATGGTAGAGTGCCCCGAAGGATGATGACCTAATCAAATATGGTTCGACACATTATTATATTAGCATGGGCGTTTTGTGCATTATTTAACCAACCTGATCAGAAATCAGGTGACTTGGAAAGACGAGTGGATCCCGGGGGAGGAGAAATTAGTCAACTCTATCTATTAGCACATGTTTTGATAGATACTTGCTCAAAAATATTTTCTACATCTTATATAATTTTTTTGTATAATTTTAGTTCTATTTATTCTCTCTGAGAACATGCTTGGAATTCCATGTAAGGGACCCAATTGTCACTCATGGCGCAATATAATGCACTTCCCTATGAGTTAGTCCTTGGAATTCCATGTAAGGAACCCAAGAGTCACTCATGGAATAATATAATTAAATTTATAATTCATTTTAATTTAATAAGACTGATGATCCCATCCATGGAAATCTGAGTCAAAACCAATGTATCACTCTTTGTATGGAATACTGAACAGATCACAATCTATCCATACCGTTTACAACATTTTTAATTTGATTGGTCGTTTCATTACAAGGTTTAACTATAGTATATGTGATAAGGAACAAAGTATGGGGATGTGGTCTCTCCACTCCCTCTTGAATTTAGTTCAATTCATGTTTCATTTCATTAATTATAACATCCTAAATAAAAGGGGAAAGGAACACACCTTTGAATGTGATTCGATTACATAATCAGCATTTAATAATTTATCCAATTTAACAACACACCCATGGGGTGGTTCTAATTGAGTTTCTAGGTCTCTAATGGTGATATTATGCCCATGGGTCATATAGGTTAAGGTCCACACATTTAATATAATAAATCCACATTTTAATAAGTGATTATTAGAAATCCCAGTATGAAGCACAAATAAATAATGTATAAAGCACTAGACTTTTAGGTAAAATCATTAAACCATCAAAATTATATGAGTGGTAGACTCCTTATCCATTATGGTCCTCCAATACAAACTAAAACGATAGAAAATAGAGAAATAGATGGATTACCTCAAAAAGGGAATAGTAGATCACATTTATTTAGCATTCCATATAGTGAGATAAATTTAGGAAGGAAGGGGATTGAAGATTCTAATGATAGTTATCCAATTAGATAGATAGTGAGATAATCGGACATCGAATGGAGGAGGTAGCTCAAAGCCTACCATGGATGCTAAAGGAAGCTCCCAATGTGAGGTAGGAGATGTTGTGTTGAAAGAAGAAGAAAAAGGAGGTTTTTAACTTTAAATATAGTATAGGAGAAATTGTAAATTCACCCAATTTTAAAGGGAGCATGGGTTTTCTGTATGGTTTTCCAAACTGTGTGTCTAATCGTGCAGGCTCACTACCTAAGTGGAACTAACTTTGGGGGCTAAGAACACGGTTTTAACAAACCTTGTGCAACCCATAAGTACCCTCTATATCAAACTATCACCAATTAACATGGTCATGTGGCCTCCCTCACATGGTTTATGAAATCATGCTCCTCTATATGTGGGTTTCACGACTGAGTCGTGTGGTTACTACTAACCATGAACCAACTATGTACATCATGATACTTCTCTAAAAACCGGATCTTAGGGCTTTGAACAAGCCCTAAACACTATAAAACACTTCCTTAAACCCTTAAGAACTTCCATTAAAGTAAAACAATATATTTATACTAAAATTTAAAGTATGTTTTCCTCATAAGAAAATTCGGGATCTTACAACCTCCCCTACTTAGAACAAATCATCTTCAAGTTTCCCTTCTAAGGGTGGTGAAGCATCAATTGAGAATAGTTTTGGTCACTGAGCACATATGTCTGCCTCTTGCTCCCAAGTCTCATATTTTACATGTCTTTTGTTCCATATAACTCATACTAGAGGAACTGAAATATCTTAGAGATCCATTCCGATCAATCATATAAATAGGATGCTTTTAAAAAGAATCATCAGTGTCCAATTCAACCCCATTAGGCTAAAGTACATGTGAAAAGTATGAATGGTAATGGAAAAGTTGAGATACATTGAATACATCATTAATGGATCAGTACCGCTGAGGTAACTGTAACTAATAGGTTGTCAGGATAACTCTCTCTAGTATGTCTAAAGGCCCAAAAAATCTCGGCACAAACTTCCCTTGTTTTTGAATCAGTTGATTACCTAGTCTAGGTGAAACATGTAATAAGACCCGATCTCCCACCTCAAACTCTAGAGTTCAATGGAAAAGATCAGTATAAGCCTTATGCCTAGAATGATTTGTATCCATACTCTTCCTGATAATATATAATTTCTCTAATGTATCTTGAATGAGATTAGGTCCCAACCGTGTTTCCTCTCCTACCTATAACCATCACAGGGGTGAATGGAATGTCCTACCATATAGGGCCACATAAGGAGGCATATTTATATTCAATTAGAAATTTTTGTTATAAGAAAACTTAGAAATAGGTAGGTGTTTCTCCCAAGAACCTCAAAAATATAAGATGTATTCTCTTACCATGCCCTCTAAAACTTGTATCGTATGACCAAAATTCTCATTAGTCTATGTGTGATAGGTTGTAATCAAAAGTATCTATGAGCCTAGTACCCTGTAGAGCACATTCCAAAATCATGAAGTGAACCAATAATCTCTATTTGATAGGATGGTATGTGGAACTATATGAAGGTGTGTAATATCCCTAACATACAGCCTTCCTAACTCATCCATGGAAAAGGTCTCTATGATAGGTAATAAATGATAAACCTTTGTCAACCTATCTATAATCACCCATACCGTGTCGCAGCCTTGAGGTGACCTAGGTAAAATTATCACAAAATCTGTAGTAACATTGTACCATTTCCACTCATAAATGGATAATTTCTATAAAAACCTTGAATGTCACTGGTGTTCTGCCTTCACCTATCATTAGGTGGAACACCAAGTAACAAAACATGTAATCTCCCTTTTGATCCATATCCACCAATACTTGTGGATTAATTCACAATACATCTTGGTAATACTAGGATTTACTTCCTAAGTAGAGGCATGAGACTCTCACATCAACTCCTCCCATATGTATTTCAAAACCCATACATTCCCATGAATTTGAAAGATCTCATACCTTTCAACAACCCAACCAGGTAGTGGGTCCTCACCTGAAACGCTCTCTTGTAGGACTAAGACCTCAGTATCTGAAAGCTTCCACATATTAAATCTATCCAAAATTGAATATTCCACTGCTAAATATTCTAGTACTAGTTTTCCCTAAAAGTCTTTCACCTTTATATGCATTTCATAAAACAATTCAATCAACTAATATTATCTAATAACAACCTAGACTACATGTGTATGAGTTTTTTATCTCAAAGAATCAGTAATGGAATTTCCCTTCCTTGGTGTATAAGTAAGATCGAATTTGAAGGACTTTAGGTATTCAACTCACCTTCTATGTTTGAGGTTCAAGTCACACTATGTGAATATGTATTTAAGGTTTTTGTGATATTTAAACACTAAAAAAATATCTCCTAAGAAGTAATTCCTACAACAACGCAAGGCATGAACCATATCTTCTAGATCAAGATTGTGTATTAGGTAATTATGATCATGATGAATTAACTGAATAAACTTCTACACAATGAATAGATATCCATGTATCATACTTCTCCCAACCTAATTATTGATGCATCACAGTAAACCATGTAGCCTCTGAAAGACTAAGGTAAAACCAGGATCAGAATTTAATTCGATATCTATTTTATCTATTGAAAGGATTCTTGTATGTTTCATACCATGTAAACATGACACCTTTCTTGCTCAATCCTTAGTGTGGTGCTGCAATATGTGAGAAATCATGTATAAAGTGCCTACAATATCCATCCATCCCAAAGAAACTTGGTATGTAAAATACTTTCTTGAGCTACTCCCAGTAAAACATTTCTATCACCTTATATGGGTACATGGATACTCTTAATTATGATATGATGTGACTTGGGAAGTGAACCTTATTGATCCAAAAGTGGCATTTTGTGATCTTACATAGAGCTGTTGTTATCTCAGTGTACTAAAAATTATATCAATATGTTTGGAATGTTCATGTCGAGTATGTGAATACACTAAGATATCATCCACGAAGACTACCACAAATGAATCAATATGCGAGTGGAAAACCTCATTCATCAGAGCCATGAAAATGTCAGGCATGTTCATGAGACTGAACAGCATGACCAAATACTCATATAAGCCACATCTACTATGGAATGTTTTATGTGGTATATCTGATGGCCTAACTCATACCTAATTGTAGCCCAACCTCAATTCAATATTCAATAAAACCTAATCTCCTCAGAGTTAGTAGAAGAGGTCATTTATACAAGGTTAAGGATATTGGTTCCTCATGGAAAGATGATTTAATTTTTGGTAATTAACACACGACCTAAGGGTCTCATCCACATTCTTGGAAAAAAATGGGTGAACCCCAAGGTAATGTATTGGGTCTTATAAAACCCTTATCTTCTAAGTCCTCTATATTCCTCTTGAGCTCATGTAAATCAGTAGTAGTCATTATGTAAGGAGGTATGGATACTGGTGCTACTCTTGGAACTAGTTCAATAGTAAACTCTACCTCTCTCCCAGTAGGTATCCCAAAAAAAATCATCAGGGAATACATCCTTGGAATGATCCACTATAGGAAGAAAATCTACATGTCACATTCCCTAATCATCCAAAAAGATACTATAAATATGGGATATCACTACACTCATCCCATGATACTCTAGTCCATCTCTGCTTGTCTGGAAATTCCATTCACCCTTATAAATATAGCTACCACCCTATGGTTATGTAAATAACACCCTATAGTGATAAAAATCCCTATAGGTGTGATAAGGAACCGACCAGTCCATATCAAGGATGATGCCAAATATTTTCATCTCAAGGATGAAGAGGTTTCATATGAAAGGATAGACGCCTATCTCAAGGGGGAATTCATTACCTTAGCGTACACTTTCTGATCGAATTACCAATAGGGTATCGAGTGTAATTTCCCTATAAAAATAACGAATATTGATCCCAAGTATCTCTAAAATTTCTATAGATAAAGAGGAGTGGGAATCTCCTATGTCAAATAAAATAGACACTAAAGTAGAGGCTAGTAAATCTTACCTCTGACTATAGAAGAACCAACACATTGTTCCTCAGGTATCGGTTTCACTAGATATATCTGGCCTGAACCGCAACCCTAAGATATATCCTAACTACCCTAGGTGGGCCTACTCTACTAAACCTATGTGTTTGGTGTCATGCTCCCTTTTCCAGGACCACCTCCTTAGCCTGAATAGATGGTAGTACTCTAACTCCCTGCCTAACATGGAGCTACTGATCCCACTCCTGAATGTGGAGTCGGTGAAGATCCTATATCACTATCCATTATAGGAAAAGTTATACAAAAGTGTTTAAGGTAGTCCATCTTATCACAATCCCGACAATCAACTCATTACTTGATATATTGGGTCTTCATGTGTCATGTCCTACCACACTGATGGAATACCACCAAACTATATGGGCACACACTTAGAATATTACTTCCATGAGAAGACTAAAAATGGTTCTTCATGCTGCTAATCAAAGTACCACCTGGTCTGGATTCTAAAATACAATGTCCCAAACCTTCAGCCTCTCTCATATTACACTCGGTAATGAGCACCCAATTCACTATTCTAGATACAGTGGTCAATTAGAAAACATTCACCTGTGATCAGATGTCATACCTAAGTCCATCCTCAAATCGCCTCACTTTGGACAGCTCATCGCTTAAGAGAATAGGTTTGACTCACTGAAGCTCCATAAAATGAGTGAAGTTTTCCATAACAGACAAAGTGCCCTGCTCCAGGTGCATAAACTCTTTGGTTCTATTAGCCCTCAGCGTCTCCGGATAGAAATAATCATAGAAGGAAATCTAGAAATCCATCCAAACCATATCTTGATGAAGATCTTCCTAGGTAATAACACTGCCCCATCTCTTAGAAGAATCATGAACCATATGCACGGTGAGATTCACTATCCTCTCATGAGGTGTCTCTAGATTCTCAAATATAGGCAACATGACCACTAACCATGACTAGGTAGTCTGAGGACCGTCATCCACTAAAAATGTAGGTGGATACTATTGTTGAAACTCACATGTCAACCCTTTCATAGTAGGGTCAGGTTCGGGGCTCCCTCACTACCATGGATCCATGCAAGGGATGTTTCGGCTTTTATCAGTGCTAAATAGAAAGCGTTGATAAAAGGGAGTCTTTATCAGTGCTAGCTAAAATCGATGATAAATCTATCATTTATCAGCGCTAAAAAAGAGCACTCATAAAGGTTTACCCTTTATCAATGCTTTTTTTAGCGCTGATAAAGGGTAGATTTATCAACACTATTATTAGCACTGATAAAAAAAATTAATAAAAAAATATTATTAATTTATTTAAAATTATTATATTTATATTCAAAAATAATTCTTATTTGTATACATTAAATAAAAAACACATGTTTATAAATACTTTATAAATATATTTATTTATAATTATAATCGTAAATAAATAAATATATGTTTCCAATGAATTTGGTCAATAAATATTTTGATGTGTGGGTATGATTGACGTCCATATATGTTATGTATTCATCATGAATGTTCATTTATACATTACACCCTTCTTATTATTCATGTTTTCCATATGTGATGACTAATTTTTCATTATCTATAATTTACTAGGTATATGATTTGTTCATGTTATACCCATGAATCTATTATGTTTTCAAAAATACTTATAAAATTATAATAAATATATTTAAATAATTAAAATATTTATTATATTTATAATTATAAAATTTAATTATATATAAAAAAATTAAATGTATTTATTTGTAATTATAATTATAACTATATATATATAATTATAAAATTACAATAAATACATCTATTATAATTTTATAAGTATATATATATAAATATATTTATAATTATATGAAAATATATATAAATATATTAATTTATAGTTATAATTATAAATATAAATATATATATCTGTGTGTAAATAATTATAAAATTATAATAAATATATTTATTATACTTATAAATCTATAAATATATATAATTAAATAAATATCTTTATAAATAAATACAAATATTTATAAATAAATACAAATAGTTATAATTATAATTCTAAATAAATATTGATATATTTAAATAGTTATAAAATTATCATAAATATATTAATCATATATATTTATATACAAATATTTATAAGTAAATACAAGTAGTTATAATTATAATTCTAAATAAATATAGATATATGTAAATAATTATAAAATTATAATAAATTAATTAATTATATATATTTATAAAATTATAAATATATTTGTTATAATTTTATAATTATTTTAATATATATATATATATATATATTTATAATTACAAGTATAAATAAATATATATTTATTATAATTTTTAATTACAAATAAATATATATTTAGTTATAGTTATAAATATAAATAAATATTTATTTATTTAAATAATTATAAATTAATAAAAAATGTATATTTATTATTCTTATATATTTTTATATATAATTAAATAAATATATTTAGAAATATATACAAATATTGATAAATAAATACAAATAACTATAATTATAATTATAAATAAATACATATATATTTAAATAATTATAAAATTATAATTAATATATTAATTATAAATATATATTAGGTGTTTGGGGTACAATTACATTAAACACACACACACCAAACACGCGAGCTAGAAAGGCAGGTCATAGCCCCCCTAAGGGATAGTCCACCCATCAAGCCTTATTTATTCATTATATGACCTGAAGGCCTAGTGGGAATTAAGCTCATTACATGGCCCAAAGCCCCACAAACTAGCCCAAAGGCCCAGTGCAGCATCATGCCTACATCATCAGGTTTTTTTCAGGTCGGTTCCATCATCTACTTATAGAAATTCGCGCCCACCTGGATTTGAACCTGGGTCTAATACAGGATTACACGGAGCCTTTACCACTTAGGTAAGCCCCCAACTAAAAAATATAGTAATTATATATTAGTGCTAAAAAATTTATGATAAAGGTATCTCTTTATAAGTATTGATAAAGGTATGTTTTATCAGCGCTTTTTATTTTAGAACTGATAAAACATACATTTATCAGTGCTTTTTAACTACCACTGATAAAAGCTTCACATGATTTTATAAATGAACCCTAACAGTTCCCTCCTTCTCTCGTACATCTCAATATCTCACAAAATCTGACCTCTATGTTGTCGACCCCTCCTCTGCTCTGACCTCATCTCTTTCACCACTGACCCCTCCTCTGCCAAAAACCCTCCTATGCCGCAAACGCTCCTCTTCCATAAACCCTTCTCCGTTGCGAACCCACCTTCGTCGCGACCCCTACTCCACCTCAAACTCTCCTCTGCCACAAACCCACTCCGCCACGAACCCACCTCCCCCACGAACCCCCCTCCGCCATGAACCATCCTCCACTGCGAACTCTTATCCACTGCGAACCCACCTCTGCCATGAACGCACCTCTGTCGCGAACCCATTTCCACCGTGAACCCGCCTATTTCATGCACCGAACCCCACCTCCACCATGAACCCTCC
The DNA here is from genome assembly GCA_963277665.1 of Viscum album. NCBI lineage: Eukaryota > Viridiplantae > Streptophyta > Magnoliopsida > Santalales > Viscaceae > Viscum > Viscum album. Next base: position 479,289,373 of record OY728128.1, read on the forward strand.
TCTACCACAAATCCACCTCCTCCGTGAACCCCTCTATGGCCTCCTCTACCACTCCTTCTACCACTTACCCCAACTTTCCTATAGTCGAACCCTACTTCTGCTGCGGGTATGCCATTTTTTCACATTATTATGAATTCCTGATAAATGTGGCCACATAGTAGTGGAATAAAACTATTAATGGTAGAATTTAATAAATGTGGCCTGGAAATTATTGTATGGGGAATGAATCAATTAATTGAGTAATTATGAAAAATGGTTATTAATTCAATAATTTATAAATGTGTATATACTTGTTTTTAAAGGAAATGAAAATGTGGAGTATGTGTGGTTGTTTTGTTGATGGGTTTCATCTAGTCGATGGTAGCGTATGGAAAAGTTGGTTTGGTGTTTATGTTAAGGCAGAGGTGATAAAATATTGATGTAAACCCTTTAGGCTAGGTTTTTGTGATGTGTACCATATATATATATATATATTATTGTAATTTCATGTTATTTTTATGTGCACCCCATCCGAATTGAGTACCATATACTAACACCTAGATACTCTAGGGGTGGTTTCCCAAAAATCTATACGGTGAGAAATATATGATTGATTATCCCATCTTCCTCAATATTACTTCCCTATTAGTGATGATTTGGGCTAATTTTGGAGATTCCCTATGATTATGAGGGTATGTTATGTATTGGGGTTCATGTGTGGTAGGAGGAGGGTATGATGTTTATTTATTTCATATCCATGATACCCTACTTCCTTGGGGTGTGATGTGGTTATGATGTGGATGATGAAAATTTCCAACATGAGATGTTGGGCCCTATGGTAGGATGGGGTAGGTAGGGATGCATCCTGAACCATATAAAAGGTAGATGTGACAGTGGCATGAGAGGTTTTCATGATGAAGTTTTTTTCATCATGGGAATCTAAGACCTCCAGGAGGTTGGGGTAGATAAGGATATATCTTGTCCCACATTAGAGATAGCTTGATATGTGGTGATGAGATGTCATGGAATGGATGGGAGCATAGAATATTAGACATTATGGCATGAGAGTGTAAACTCAATGGGGGGAGTTGATATAGGGAATCTTTATTGATGTTCTCCAATTATTATTTTACTATATGCTTGCACTATTTGGTTAGTGATCCCCATACCTATCTATTATGGAGGGTTAACATTTATAGTCTTCTCAAATTCAATGTTCGTTTATAATTTTGATGTTTGGGTATGATCATAATTCATTAAAGAGATTCTCCATTGTAATCAACTCGTTTGACCTCTATTGTATGGATACAACATCAATCTTGAACAAGAAATCATTTTTCAAACATATTTTCTAAGAGATAGATTTTATATGGACCTTTCTTAGGATGGCTATAGTTGTAGTTTTAATATATTTATCCTTCTTTGAGGGACCTTATATTCTTAACAAGGTAAATATTCATCTATGTAATAATTAAATCTTCATATTCCAAATCTCCCTCACTCGTATTATAATGCTTCTATTCTCTAATCAATTTAGAATGTGTTTTGACTTTTTCTATATGCCAAAAAATACACTCTCCATATATATCACAATATAGTGGATATAATCTATGTGGATCATGATTTGGACTCACCTTTAATTCTCAACATAATTGAGGCATGTACTTCTTCCCTCTTGGATTTGGATTCTCTTGTTAAACTGTAATTTCCCTATTCTTAGGATTTGTTTCCCTTGATTTAGCCAAATTTAATTTGATACTTATATTTTTTTATGCTATTAATATAATTCCTATATTTACATATATAATTCTATAATCCATGTTCATTAGGTCCCACCCTCTTGTGTGTTTCCTTCATTGGACTTGGATTCTCCTCATGATTAGATTGTGTAGTCAGTCAAATCACACAACACATTAGCCTTCATGAATCTTTTGCAGACAATCACCCTAAACTTCCTAATAAATGAAATAAGAAGAATAAAACAAAATCTTTTTCCCATAATCCATGATGTATGATCACTTGATCAATTCATAATTACAAAATAAATGTTGATACCCAACATAATTGTGTTTCAAGCACCAAGGACTCCACTATGTCATCTTGATGACCTCTACATTGATATGGAATTCTAAGGGGATTTGATCCCCATTAAAGATTAAATACCAATTCAATATAATTGGGAGTAATTTCATTTCACAACAGAAATTTCTATATCCCATCAATTAATATTGATTATTTGGGGTTTTTCTCAAAAGCATCATATAGAAAATAGCTTACATGCTTATCTATAGATCTAACTGACATTGTACTTTCAATTTCTAAAATATGTACTTATATTTATATCACATAGTAATTATTATTTTGTTTGGAAATAATTTTTTAATGTACTTGGAATATAATTCACATTAATAGGTTATAATAGTTTCCCACTATAATAAGAACATAGATATTCCATAAAGAGATTCTTAAATCAATATATCATATAGTATAGATACATCTATCTTACATTACATAGATGATGGTTGACTATCAGGTGATGGAGTCTCATATGAAATTGATATATCTTCTCATGAAGTTCATAGTTAGTGATCTCTAAGAACAATGGTCCCAAGTAAATACCCACTAATAGGAATTTTATATGTTTCATGTTTCATTTCATATTACTATATTCAAATATGTTTATTTTCCCTAAAACAAGAATTTTTTTGGTTCGTATTATAGCTTTATATTTTATAAAATCTTGCTTATTTTTTATATATGTATATTTTATAAAGTGCCTCTCTTGGGATTTATGACTTTTTGAAAATTCCTAAGTGCCTATTTTAAAATGATTCAAGTGTTTTGAAATGTTTCTTAAAAAATTATATGTGTTCAACATACTCATTTTTTGGTTTTAAATAGCTTTAAAATGATTTAAAAACTTGGTATGGACTTAGGTTTCATGCCAACTATTTGTCAACTCACTCGATTGGCTATAATAAAGGGATGTGAATGTTTTTTAAAGCGTATTTAATGTTGGTTTCATTTTAACAAGGGTTGTGTGGAGTTTAAAATAAAAAATTTTAAAATATAGAGGATTGTCCTTCGTTTAAAATGATTAAGACTATTGGGTCATGAATTTTCCTTGAATGCTTTAAAAAAAGTAATTGTGGTTTTGTGAAAGAGTGATTGGAATTGATTGGTTTATTTTAAAAAGGGTATGTTATTTTAAATAAGAATTTGTGTAAATGGTTGGTTTTTTAATGGGATTTCAAATGTGATTTTATAAATAGTTTTCAAAGGATATATGAAATGTAGTTTTTCCATAATATTTTAAGTTTAGATTTTTATAGAATTAGGAAAACCAATACATTATATAGGGAAGACAAGTAGATTGATAATAGCACTATGGTATGGGCATGTCATTAACTCTATCCAACCCGTAGGATATAAATCATGACCTCACTCCCACAAAAGGTAAATTAATACTTAACCTCATTGCAACTCCTAAGACTACTTTGCATCCAACATCACCTGAATGGTTTAAATTATGGGGATCCTTGTTTGATAAATCTATTTAGGCATTTTCCCTCAGAGGGATGTAATGATTGTAACACCCCAAGATTTTTTACATAAATTTAATATTGAATTCATGAAACACTAAGACTTTAAAAACAACACTTTTTTATAACCCAGCTAGTAAACCTAATTTTTCCACCTCTCTAATTTGAATTTCAAAAAACTGACATACACGGTTGTGTTCAGTAAGTTATTTAGAGTTTGATAAGAAAAACATAATTTTTTGGTGAATAGTAATGTACCCTTATAAATAGTAATATGACCCTTATGAATAGTAAATCGTATTATTATTTTATTTTCTCAAGGTTATAAGATAATGAGATCTTGATTAATCTTTCAATGTGACATAAAACGAATTATAGTTTTAAAATTGTTATTTTTTAAATAAATTATGATTTTATTTAAAAATTAAATTAATCATAATTAGAAAATTATTTTCAAAAAATGGAGTTCATTTTTTAATTCTACACATCGAAAAATGGTTAGGGTGAATTTTTGGGATTTTTCAGAAATACTCAAATTTTTTATGAATAGTAAAATATGGTAATTTACCATATTTGTACATTATTAGTTAAATTCACTATTCCTATCATCATGGACGATGTAATCACACTTTGTTAGAACTCACATGAACTTATTACTATTATGTTTCACATGAATCAACATTATTGCTTATCTTGAGGGAAATAATAAAATAATGAATAAGATAATCAAAAATCACTCCTCTCCTCTACTATAACCCCCCCCCCCCTCTTTTATTTACTCCTCTCAAGCCTTGTTCCTTGTCTAAATTATTCCCAAATCTCCTCCCAATATCCTACCCCATGTCCATCATCCCTTTTTCTGATAAAAAGACCAAAAACACTACCCTAAAGAGGCTCTCAAGGAATATAACTTCAAGAGGTAAATTCTTCTTCTCATTTCATTTATTTCATGTCCCTTATTTTCTTTTTCTTTCCTCACTTCCTTTCATCAAAATGTTATGATAACTCCAATACCTTAAATATAATGTAATTTTTTATGATAATGGAATAATCTGTCATCATCTCTCTTTTCTCCTTCTTTTATACTAAAAATGAAAACACCATCTGAGATGTGTTAATTTATCACATTCAAGGACGACAGGTTTTCAATTTCTACTAATATCTTTGATTATGGTCATGAAACCATTTTTATTGTTTAAATAGACTATAATATATGTATTAAAACATATTTAAGGTTCTTAAATCATTTTTTACATATGATATTAATTTATAAATCAAAATAAGTTCGTTGTGATCAAGAACTGCCAATTAACCCAAATAATTGTCATTAAAGTTTTATATAATGATTCATCTTCAATCTAAATAACCAAATCAATTTTATGACCATATAATATTATTTTTGTTTACTAATAACATACAACTTCTATTCTATACAACCATTCTCATTCTACATGTTTATCCGTACATGAATATAAGAAAACCGATCATGGAAACCAAGGAAGAAAACACTCCCAAACAATAAAATTGAATCTCTTAACCCATCAAAAGTCCATTAATAAACCTAATGAGGTTATAATAAATAAATTAAATGTATAGGAGTTTATTTAATCATTAATTTATGAACCTAAATTTTATTATTCACATCATTAAGATCAAGTTAGGAACACCTTCGGACTAAAGGTATGGGTTTTCCACCTGAACCTCTATTTTCATTCGGGTTACTTTTATTACCTACTTACCTCAATGAAATTATTATGTATTATTAAGAAATACTCAAAAATTCTGTATTAGTGTTATATATATTTTTACCAAGCATAATCCTTCTTTATTTTATGGGTAGATACACGTTTTAAAAGTAACTTTCAAAAATATTTCTAAAATACAAGCCCGATTCAAGGAAATTTATCAAATTCGTACCTATTTTCAAGGGAACTCTATAATATGTTTTTGGAAACCATTATCTTTATAAAATCACTCATTTTATTATGAAAATAATATTTTACTTCACTTCTGGTTTTATACAAAAAAAAATCCAAAATCACTCTTCTTTTCAAAGTAAAAGAGTATTTATCTCAAGAATTACTGGATGATTTTATAAAAGTATCTTCATATATTTCAACACTCTTGTTGATTGTTATGTATTATTGGGATTAATATTTTATGATATCATATACCATATTTAATTTAATTGCTTATAATTAGTTTGACTGTGGATATGTTATCTTAAAACCATTCACCAATTAACTCTGAATGGTTAGTGTATGTGCTTAATGTTCAAGGAAAGTTAGTTACATTTCATATATTAGTTTCAATATGAATGTATATGTTGTTTATGTTTAACCTCATTCATTTGAGGAATTCATTGGACTTATTAAGTGTCATGCGGGGCCCGTTATATCCCCTCGGTGCATCGGTAGGTCTCATGAGACAAACTGCAGTCTTGGCACAAGGCCTTGACAAAACGGTTATTATGGTCTTATAATGAGGCCTTGATGGTATAGTTATGATGTACCAAATTATGCATTCCATCATTATGAAACTAGTATTGATAGTTCATGTGGTTATTATACTAGTATAATACCCATGATTATGTTTTATTATGGCATTATTTATTAAACTCTTATTTCTTCCATATTATGTTCAAGTTTATCTTTAAAGAAATGTGTTTTTAGTTATTAACCATGCCTAATGTTTATGTTTATGGTATATTTCGTTGTATTTATTACACTTACTGATCATTTGATCTCACCCCTTTATTGTGTCTCATTTTACCAAGACATGAAGAATTTTGTTATGAATGACAAGTAGGGATAAGCTTAGAGTTGTGTATGTTCCCAATAAAACTTATATGTTGTATTTACTTTCAAGTTATAATGTTAAACTTATGTATGTAACTTGTTTCCAAAGAAACTAAACTACTAAATATTTTGTGATTCATATTCCTTATTTATATGCCAATGTAATAAAATAAGGCACCAGCTTCTGGCAATTGGGGTCGGGTCCTTACAGTTGGTATCAAAGGAAGTTTAGTAGAAAACTTGGAAACTAGATTTAGAAAACTTATATTAGGGAATAAACCCTAGAGATAGTCTTTGAGGATAAACATACACGAACATCCTAGTATTTTGGTAAAGAATATATTATGTGGATCTTTCTAGAAAATACATTCTTATTTGGATACTACAAGTGGACGTGGTTCTGGAAAAAATGTACCTAGGATTGAAAACTCCAACAAGGAGTTTCAGGCTTGACATGGGGTATCCTGTTACATGATAATGGGTCTTACTATGCACCTGGTTTGACACTTCTGGGGGATATTCTTAGGATAATTCACATTTTTTTACAATCTATTTTGAAGGATTTATATGTAAAATTTTCCTCAAAGAAACCATGTTTATGATTAAGAGATTAGATATGGATAGGATTTCAATTTATGCTAAGTATTTTTCTAAGTTGATATTATACATTATGATTCAGAACCTAATATGGTGTATTCCATTATTTAGAAATGGCGCATAGTGGAAGTAATGGAAACTGCATGAACCCACGTAACCCATGTTGGGATTGTCCTCCGATGCAAGATAATGATGTTGGCGATGGTGCTGCAACTGGTGTTGAGCAGCTTATAACTATACTGGGACAGTTGACTTAGGTTATGAACAATAACCTTGCCTGTATGGAGCATTCGGATCCACAATGTGGAGGAGCTATGTTAGACCACTTTATACGACAATAACCTCCATTATTCAATGGGACTACAAACCCATTTGTAGCTGAGCAGTGGATAAGTTCTCTAGAGAATATATTTCTCTCTTTGGGATGTTACGAAATAGAAAATGTTTTCATGGAAGTTTATTGTCTATCGGGGTATGCGGATCAGTGGTGGTCATTAATCCAAAACACAAAGGAGGATGAAGAAATAGAAGAGACAGAATAGAGGGATCTTAAAGAAATATTCCTTGAAAAATATTTTCCTCGTGAACAATGAGAAGATGTGGAAAGGAAATTATTGAATCTGAGGTAGAAGGGGTATAAAAATATTTCCAAGTATGAATCCAACTTTACAAGGCTAGAAATACATTCTGGGGGCTACATACATAATCCAAGGAGCAAGATTGATCGGTTATTTGATGGTTTAAAACCCTTCCTCTGAAGGGCTCTAGTCTCCAAAAGTTTCTCATCATATGAAGATATAGTATTAAGTGATATCAAGATGGAAAAGGAATTTTCTAAGTCTTATGACTTTAAAGGAAAAAAATAGAAGAATAGAGCTACCAAAAACTTTGGAAAAGGAAATATGGAAATGGGGAAGAATGGAAGAGTTGACCTTCCATCCTATAGTAATTTTGGAAAGAAACACCATGGCACTTGCAACAAGGGAATGGGAGTCTGTTACAAGTGCGTAGAAAAAGGCCACATATATCAGGATTGTAAGGGGAAAAAAGAAGCTACCAATGTTCAATGATACAATTACAGGGATATGGGACATTATGCACATGAATTTCCTAATCTTCAAGGAAACATTCCACCAAATAAGTCCTAGCTTATGTGATGTACTTTAATCATTTCCTAGAACTTATCCAAATCTTTATTTGATTCTAGATCATCACATTCTTTTATATCTTCCCAGTTTTCCAAGAAAATTAGACATGTTCAATTTGATTTAATAAAGGAGTTTTCAATCAAAACTCCTAGGGGATGTATCATTACAATAAAGATGTGTTGATCAGTACCCCCCATGACACATAAACATGCTTTAGTTGATAACGTTACCATCATACGCATGATTGACTTTGATATGATCCATGGTATGAGTTGGTTTTCACGTTATGATGCGAAGATCTATTAGAATAAGTTGGAAGTTACGATTTTTGAGAACGGTGTTGAATCCCTTATCTTTACAGTAGAACCCTTACTAGCTGATTCTTATCTTGATCCACCCCTAGTAGCTCTACTAAATTAAATTATTTGGGAGGAAGGGAATGAAATAAATATGGGTGAGGAAAGGGATGTTCAAATAGAGTACATACCTATTGTGAAAGAATATGTTGATGTGTTTCCATAAGATTTACCTGGATATCCTCTAAAGTAGGAAATTGAGTTTTTCATTGATTTAATTCCTGGTTCAAGGCTGATATCAAAGAATCCTTATATAATGGACACTGTGGAATTAGTAGAATTGAAGAAATAACTATAGGAATTGAGTGATAAAGGATTTATTCTCCCTAGTGTTTCTCCATGGGGATCCCTTGTTCTTTTTGTTAAGAAAAATATGGATCTATGAGGTTGTGCATTGACTACATAGAGATCAATGTTATAACAGTAAATAAAAAGTATACCCTACCTCTCATTTATGATTTATTCAATCAAATTCATGGATCCTATTATTTTTCAAATATTTATCTTCGATCTAGATATCATCAGTTTCACATGAGGAAGGAAGATGTTCCAAAGACAACATTTCGAACCAGGTATGGGCATTACGATTTTACAGTAATGCATTTTGGACTAACTAATGCACCCTCTATCTTCATAGATATAATGAATATAGTTTCCAAATAATATCTTGATGACTTTGTGGTGGTATATATTTATGATATCTTTTAATACTCTAAAAGCTATGAAGATCATGAAAATCACTTACGTACTATTCTGAAGACTCTTAGAATAAATGAATTATATGGGAAGTTTATAAAGTGTGAATTTTGGCTTCAATAAATTTCCTTTCTTCGCCACATTGTCTCTAAGGATGAAATATTTGTTGATCCTGTGAAGAAAAAGGTTGTACAAGAATGGCCGACTCCAACAAACATAACTGATGTATGTATTTTTATTGGTTTATCATGTTATTATCGGTGTTTCATTCAAAACTTCGCCCATTTAGCCAGACCAATGACCAATATTACATGTAAAGGGGTTAAGTTCATATGGAAAAAAGAATGTGATAATTTTTTTGAAGAATTAAATAGGAGATTAGTGAATTCTCTAATCCTAAATCTATCATCGGGGAATGATGGGTTTGTGATATATAGTGATGCATCAAAGAAAAGGACTTGGTTTTTACCTTATACAGAATGATAGAGTTATTGCATATTCATAAGGGATTCTAAAAATTCATGAACAAAATTATCCTACTCATGATCTTGAGTTAGTAGTTGTAATCTTTGCTCTGAAGATATGGATACACTGTCTCTATAGTGAAATAGGTGAGATAAAAACAGATCACAAGAGTCTGAAGTATATCTTCTCACAGAAAGAACCCAACATGAGGCAACACAGATGGCTCGAACTACTCAAGGATTATGATTGTTCCATACACTACCACCCAGGAAAGGAAAATAAGGTATCTGATGTATTGGTATAGAAGGATCGTGGAGTTTTAAACAAAATGAGGATTGAAAGAGATCTTCTGTTCATGGATCTAATAAGTATGGACATGGGAATTATCAAAGAAGGTGAAACATCATTAATTTTTCAATTGGTTTCCCAACCATCTTTATTAGAAAGGATTAATAGCTCTCATACTAATGATGAGAACCTTCAAAAAAAAATTAAGGCTTTGAAATATGGGAAGTTGGCTGACCTCGTATGTGAAGATGGAATTCTGAAATTTGGGAAGAGGATATGTGTTCTCTCTATAACCGAGCTGAAAAGGGAGTTATTGGATGATTCTCATAGCTCAAATTTCTCTATACATCCTGGTAGCACTAAAACGTATATAGATTTATAGGAACATTTATGGTGGGACAACATGAAGTGGGAAATTACTGATTATGTATTAAGATGTCTAGTATGTCAACAAGTGAAGGCTGAACGACAACATCCTAGAGGAGTCATGAAACCTTTACCTATTCTTTCATGGAAATGGGATGACATCACCATGTATTTTGTCACTGTATTACACAAAACTCCAAGAATTAATGATGCAATATTGTTAATTATGGACCGAGTTACAAAATCATCATATTTCCTTGCTATAAGGGAGGATTTTCCTTTGGAGCGGCTTGCGCGACTCTATATCAATGAAGTTGTAAGACTTCATGGAGCACCTCTTTCAATAGTGTCTGATCGCAATCCTTGATTTACATAAAAATTTTAGAAAATTCTTCATAAAGTATTAGATATTGAGCTTCATTTGAGTACTTCTTATCATCCTAAAACTGATAGGAAATCAGAAAGGATTATCCAAACTTTAGAAGACATGTTGAGATCATGATCGCTCAACTTTCAAGGTATGTGGGATCAGTATTTACCCTTGGTGGAGTTTTCCTACAATAATAGTTTCCATTCAATCATTCAAATGGCACCATATGAAGCATTGTATGGAAAGATATTTTGTACACCAACATGTTGGGATGAAGTCGATGGAAGGAAGCTTGTGGGCCCAGAGCTTGCGAAGGAAACAACAGTGAAAGTGAAGACTATTCAAGGCCATATCAAAGCATCTCAAATTATGCAAAAATACTATGTCTATAATCAAAGTAAAGAATTGGAATTTCAAGTGAGAGATCACATTTTCTTGAAAATATCTCCATGGAAGGGCATTATAATATTTTGGAAGAAAGGGAAAATGATCCCTAGTTACATTGGACCTTTTGAAATTCTAGAGATAATTGGAGATGTTTCATATCATTTGTCTATACCACCTAGATGGTCTAAAGTACATAATGTGTTCTATGTCTCATTACTAAGAAAGTACATCCCAAACCCAACGCATGTCCTCACTTCTGAAGGTATAGAATTGGAACTTGACCTATCATACTGTAAAGAACTTATCCGGATTATGGACACTAAATAATAAGTGTTGAGGAATCAGATGACTCGACTGGTAAGATAATATGGAAAAATCATAAAATTGAAGTGGCAACATGGGAGCATGAGTGGCTTATGATGAATAACTACCCAAATCTTTTTGTGAGGTAACATTTTGGTAATTTTGAGGAAAAAATTTTTGTAAGGAGGGGATAATGTAATTCCCCAATATTCTATACATAAATTTAATATTGAATCCATGAAACACTAAGTCTCTATAAAACACCACTTTGTTATAACCTAGCCAGTAAACATAAATTCTCCACCTCTCTGATTTGAATTTTGAAAAACTGACACAGACGATTGCGTTCAGCAGGTTATTTAGAGTTTGGTAAGACAGACTTAATTTTTTTAGTGAATAGTAACATACCCTTATGAATAGTAATATAAATAGTAATATGACCCATATTAATAGTAAATAATATTATTATTTTATTTTCTCAAGATTATAAGATAATGAGATCTTGATTAATTTTTCAATGTGATATAAAACGAATTATAGTTTTAAAATTGTTATTTTTTGAATAAATTATGATTTTATTTAAAAATTAAATTAATCAAATTTATAAAATTATTTTCAAAAAATGGAGTTCATTTTTTAATTCTACAAGTTGAAAAATGTTTAGGGTGAATTTTTTATGAATGGTAAAATACAATAATTTACCTTATATGTACATTATCAGTTAAATTCTCTATTACTAGCATCATGGCTAATGTAAGAACACTTGGTATGAACTCACATGAACTTATTACTATTATGGGTCACATGAATCAACACTATTAGTTGTCTTGAGGGAAATAATAATTAATAAATAAGATAATCAAAAATCACTCCTCTCCTTCACTATAACCCCCCCCTTACTCCCTCTTCTCTTCACTCCTCTCAAGACTTATGCCTTGTCTAAATTCTGCACAAATATCCTCCCAAGATTTTCCCACACGTCCATCAGCTCTTGGTCTCATAAAAAGACCAAAACCTATACCCTAAAGAGGCTCTCAAGTAAGATAACTTCAAGAGGTAAATTCCTCTTCTCGTTTTATTTATTTCAAGCCCCTTATTTTTTTTTATTTCCTCACCACCTTTCATCCAAATGTTATGATAAATCCAGTACCTTACATGTACTATAGTTTTTATATGATAATGGAATAATTGATCATCATCTCTCATTTCCCCTTCTTTTATACTAGAAATGAAAACGTTGTATGAGATGTGTTAATTTATCACATTCAAGGATGACTGATTTTCAATTTCTACTACCATATTTAATTATCGTCATGAAACCATTTTGATGGTTAAACCAGACTATAATATATTTATTATAACATATGTAATGTTATGGAATCCTTTTTTACACATGATATTAATTTATAAATCAAAATAATTTCGTTGTGATCAAGAACCGCCAATTAACCCAAACAATTTTCATTAAAGTTTTATATAATGATTCATCGTCACTCTAAATAACAAAACCAATTTTATGACCATATAATCTTCTGGTTGTTCACTAATAACATACAACTTCTATTCTGGACAACCATTCTCATTCTACATGTTTATCCATACGTGAATATAAGTAAACCGATCATGGAAACCAAGGAAGAAAACACTCCCAAACAATGAAATTGAATCTCTTAACCCATAAAAAGGCCATGAATAAACCTAATAAGGTTATAATAAATAAATTATATGTATAGGAGGTTTTGGAATAATTAATTTTTTGAACCTAAATTTGATTATTCAGGTCATTAAGATCAAGTGAGGAACAACTTCAGATTAAGGTAAGGCTTTTCCACCCGAACCTCCATTTTCATTTGGGTTACTTTTATTACCTGCTTACCTCAATAAAATTATTGTGTATTATAATTTACTCCTCATAAATTCTTTGTGAGTGTTCTATATATGTTTACCAACCAGAATCCTTCTTTATTTTATGTGGAGATACATGTTTTAAAAGTAACTTTCAAAATTCTTTCCAAAATACAAGCCTGATTCAAGGGAATTTCTCAAATTCATACCTATTTTCAATGGCACTCTACAATTTGTTTTTTGGAAAACATTATCTTTATAAAATCACTCATTTTATTATGATCTTAGTACGAGGCTTTGACAGTATGGTTATGATGTCCCAAAGTATTCATTTCATCATTATGAAACTAGTATTGATAGTTCATGTGGTTACTCGACTAGTAGAATACCCATGATTATGTTTTATTGTGGAATTATTTATTCAGATCATATTCCTGTCATATTATGTTTTAGTTTATCTTTAAATTCATGTGTCTTTATCTATTCACCATGCCTAATTTTTATGTTTATGATAACTTCCACTGTATTTATTAACCTTACTAAGCATTTGAGCCCACCCCTTTATTATGTTTCATTTTCCTAGGACCTGAATAAGTTTATTATGAATGACCTGCAAAGATAATCTTAGATTTGTGAATGTTCCCAATAAAACTTATATGTTGTATTTCATTTTAAGTTTTAATGTTAAACTTATGTATGTATCTTGTTTCCAAAGATACTAAACTACTCGGTCCTTCAGGATGCATATTCCTTATTTATATTCCAATTTAATAAAATAAGGCACCAGCTTTGGGAAACTGGGGTCGGGTCCTTACAATGATTGACTATTAATATGAAATGCTTGATGCTTATTCATGGATGTGAAAATGGTCTATTTCTTGTGAGGGTGTTAGATTTTACATGTGATTTACTACTTATATTATATTTATTCATGTGATGATCATTGACGTATTATTTCTCACTTCCGCTTTTTTGGTTGCATGGGAACCCTATGAATTAAGAAATAGGTCCAGATGTATACTACACTAGTTATCTCATGCACTAGCTAGTTTCCCCTAATTGTATGGTTTTCATAGTCTATATGAGTGTCTATAATGAGGAATGTGTGGGTAAGTTAGGTGGATTTTCTACTTTTTTAGGATTCAACATAGGCTGACTATTGGCCTCATTATAGTGTGAGTAAAAAATGAAGGAATAATTGAATTCCCTCTATGATTTTGATACATTGCATATAGTAAAATTGGAACCAGGAAAGAGGGATCTATAGAACAATTAGATTTATCATCTAAAGGAGAAAGTGGATGATAGGAAATAGTGAAAGGTGTCTCTAGTTGTAAATTTATTTCAATATTTAGAAGGATTATATTTCAGAGATATTTTCTCTCCTTCTATAAAGCATATAATAATTCAGATGGTTCTCAGCTTGGTTTCTATTAAAGATTTATTTTTAGAAAAAATGGATGTCATGATTCTATTCCATCATGGATATTCGGAGGAATAGATTTATATAGATAAACTGGAAGGTTTCATTCTAAATGGAATATAAGGTTCTATTCTAGTCTCAAATGGGGTTTTTGTGGTCTTAAGTAGGAACCAAGACAGTGTAATTGGAATTTCAATGCTTTCATGGTAGAATTAATGTTCATGCAGTGTAACGTAAATAATTTCTACTATATGAAAGTGTATTATGACAGGAGTTTTTTAATTTTAATTATTTATGTGGATTAATTTCTCTTAGTTGTACAAATGAAGGAAAGGATAGAAGAGTTGAATATTGATTTATCTAGAAGACCCCAAATTAAGGACCTTGGTTTTGGAAAGTGGATATTGGGGATAAATCTTGAAAGAGACATAAACTCTAACTTTTTTTATCCTTGTTTAATTTTTATATCAATGTTTTATGTATTTATTTTTTAAAATATTAATATTACCAAATCAAATAGGATGGATATTAATAAAGAATGGATGGATTCCAATCATCTGGAAAAAGAGTATGAAGATGGATTGAAAGAGTTCATCATGTTCGAAAAATATCATGAATATAACCCTTCTCAAATTTTTTATTTGTGTGTACGTTATTTTTATTCAAGAAAAATTAGTCTAGAGGATTTGGAAGAACACTTGATCTATCATTAAATAGATCAAAGTTATAAATATTGGAATAAACATAGGGAAAAAAAGAATGTAGCTAGTGGCTGGGATAGAACTGTTTTTTATGGATCATATAATATGATTACAAGTGTGGAAAATTAAGAATATCATATTAAGGATGTGATTATAGATGTGAATTATAATTAATATTTTATTGAGTAAATGATAAGGAAATTTGAAGATCAACTTCGTGATTGTAAAAAATTGTTTGAGAATTCAAAGACACTACTGGAAAAAAGGCCTATACCCACGGTTCAAAATCGTGGGTATAGCCCCCAAAACCGTGGGTATAGGCTATACCCACAGTTTTGGGAACCATGGGCTGGAACGCCGTCGGGATAGGTCCCCAGCCTATACCCACGGTTTTCCAAAACCGTGGGTATAGGTGTTCTGCCACCGTGTCAACAAAACATTCCCCATTGCCATGGTGTCAATGGCTTTTACCCACGGTTTCAAAACCGTGGGTATAGATCCTAAAATAAAGCTGCAGGCGGGTTTCGATCCCACGACCTCTTCGCTGCAAAGTACCGCGTCTAACCACTACCCTACTATCAATTATGTGTATATATATTTATATTTATTTAAATATAGTTATATAAACCGTGGGTATAGAGGGAAGAACCGTAGGTATAGGACTCCCGCCAAAAAAAAATCTTTCCCGTGGAAAAAAAAAATTTCCCACGCACACATGGGAAACCTATACCCACGGTTTTTCAAAACCATGGGTATAGGTTTTTTATCCTAGACCTATCCCCACGGTTTTCCTCAAAACCGTGGGGATAGGTACCCCTATACCCACGGTTCTTGAAAACCGTGGGTATAGGTCAATTTTCAAGACCTATCCCCACGGTTTTGGAAAACCGTGGGGATAGACCCCCCTATGCCCACGGTTTTTGAAAACCGTGGGTATAGGTCTTGAAAATTGACCCATACCCACCGTTTTCCAAAACCGTGGGTATAGGGGGTACCTATCCCCACGGTTTCGAGGAAAACCGTGGGGATAGGACCATTTTCCAGTAGTGAGAGTTGTAAAAATATGTCATTATATGATGGTTGCACTAAATATATAACATATTTAGCTATACTAAAGCTATATAATTTGAAATCATCCAATAGATGGAGTGACGCCAATTTTATGGAACTATTCTCTCTCTTTAATGAAATGATCCCAGAAGATAATGAGCTCTCGAGCCGAACATATGATTCCAAACGAATGATACACTCGATGGGTGTGATCTATGAAAGAATACACGCCTACCCAAATGATTTTATACTATTTATAAAGGACTATAAATCACTTATAGAATTCCCAATGTGTGGAGCTTCTCGATACAGGAAATATGAATTTGGTCCTATTAAATTTGTATGGTACTTCCAATCATTCCATGGTTTAGGCACCTATATGGAAGTCAAGAGACTGTAGGGAAATTGACATGGTGCGTAGATACAATAATTAAATATGGTAAACTATGTCACCTAGTATACTCTCCTCAATAATAGATAATTGATCATGAGTATCTGGAATTTGGAAATGAGCTGAGAAACCTTTGTCATACATTATCTACAGATAGAGTGAATCCTTTTGGTTTTCAAAGAAGCACTCAGAGTACATTGCCGGTTATGTTGGTAAATTATAACTTGCCACCATGGTTATGCATGAAACAAAAATAAATCATGTTATCTATGCTTATATCAGGACCAAAACAATTAGGTAATGATATTGATGTTTATTTGGATCCATTTATTGATAATTTTAAATTATTGTGGGATTTAGGTGTTACATTGTATGATGCTTATAAAAATGAAGATTTCACATTGAGAGACATGTTGTACAGAATGATAAATGACTTTCCTACTAATGAAAATTTTTCAAGATATATAATTAAAGGAACTTAAGGTGTACCATTTTCAAACAAGGTACACAATCAATTAGGTTGAAACATTCATTGAAAACCATGTTTTTAGGACATCATAGATTTCTAAACCGACGGCATAAGTATCAATCTTGGATGACATCATTCAATGGAAGTTTAGAAGAATGTACAACACCTTCTCCACTAACAGGTGATCAACTATTTGATAAAGTAAAATATGTGGACACTACTTTTGGTAAAACATTTTTGAAAAACCTTATGAAAACTGGTTGGAAAAATAAATCAGTTTTTTTTAATTACCATGTAGGAATTTTCTATAAGTCAAAAATTTTCTCGATATTATGCATGTTGAAAAAAATTATGTGATAGTGTCATTGGCACGTTGCTAAATTCACCTAGAAAAAAAAAGGATGGAATTAAGGCTTGGTTGGATGTGGTTGATATGAGAATATGAGAATAGTTGGTGCTAGTGAAGGGTGAAAAAAAAACTTTTCTTCCTCTAACTGCTTACACTCTTTCTAGATATGAGAGATATTGGTTTTGAAACTTCTTGAATGAAGTAAAGGTTCTAAAGTGGTATTTATCAAATATCAAGAACATCGTGTCAATGAACAATTTAAATTTAAAGGGTCTGAAATCACAAGATTCTCATGTTTTAATGAAAGATCTAATGTCTATATTTTTATGTTACATTTTTTCCAAGAATGACCATCATATATTAACCTAGCTTTATTTCTTCTTTAAATCTATATGCAACAAAGTTATAAACCTGGTAAAATTTCTAACTATGGAAAGAAAAAAAAATTATCATATTATGTGAATTGGAAATGTTCTTCCCACTAACATTCTTTGATATGATGGTTCATTTGATGGTTTACTTAATGAGATAGATTTGACTATGTGGTCCTGTACAATATAGATGGATGTACCCCATTGAATGGTATATGAATATTTTGAAAGGGTATGTCAAATTTTGAAGTCTTCTAGAGGGTTGTATTGTGGAGAGATATATTGTTGAAGAAGCCATTTAATTATGTACCAAATACCTCTATATTGTGGAAAGCATTGTTGTACTGAAATCTCATCACACTAGGTGGCTTAAAGGTGAAGGAATTTCTAGAAGAGATATTGTCACAATCAATATTATAGATCAGGAGAAGACCCATATTTATGTTTTTCATAATAGTTTGGAGGTTTCCCCATATGTTTAAAGCCACAAATAAATTCTTAGGAATTTGAATCCATCAAGGGATAAAATAATGATATCAAATACACATAATCAATAGTCTATAGGATGGTTTTGGAACCATATTTTTAAGGATTCAGATGAAAATATGGATTCAATTTCAAAACGGTTTTGATAGCTAGACAGAGGACCAAATGTGTATGTATTATCTTACAATGGTTATGTAATTAATGGTTATATGTTCATAAAAAATGAGTATCATGAAGACAATTCCATGTAAAATAGTGGAGTTACATTTGTGGCTGAAGCGATTCATGTTTTTTGTACTAAGGAAATAAATCTAATTTATGTGAATATTTCATACTTTGGCATCATTAAACAAATATGGGAGTTGGATTATACAACATTCCCAAGTGTCGATTTTTCAATACAAGTGGGTTGATAACAGAAGTTCTGTTAAAATAAATGAATTGGGATTCATGAAAGTTGATTTTAATAAGGAAGGATACAAAGATTAACCGTCTATAATGGCATCATAGGTAGTACAAGTATTTTATATTCCAGATCCTACAAACTAAAAGTGGTCAATTATTCTGTTATCGACCAAAACCACTAAAGGGTCATATGAAAATTCAACTGAGGTTGACCCTTTCATTGGTACATCACAATCATTTTGCAATGGTCCCAATATAGACAACATTTTGTATGTCAGAGGAGACCATAATAAAGGGATTTGGATAATCAATAGAGGGGTCAAATCCCTTCAGCCTTCAAAAAAAAGAGTTCAATAATCGGGTGATATTTTTTTGGTAATATACATCATGTTACCTCATGTTATTATCTATTAACTACTACATTTATATACTCTAAATTAAATGTTGAGCCACTTATATAGATAATGAATTATTCATGTGCTAGTTCTCTGAATCACAAGGAACAATAGGTCTCTCAACCTGCTGGTGCTCGTAGTGCAGAGGAACAACGACCTTCTGCACATGATGGTGCTCCCAATCCCGAGGCATAATAGGTCTCTCATCCTGCTACTACTCACAGTGCATAGGAACGACCTTCTTCATGTTCTGGTGCTCCCATTCTTGAGGAACCTTCTATTGCTCCCAGTGCATAGGTACAATGACCATATTCACATGCCAATTCTCCTGCTCTAGAGGAACATATTGACGATGTTGAATCTGGGGAAATGGTAAGTGACAAAGCACTAGAGATGCAGAAAAAACAATAGCATCGTAGTTTGATGGTCTTAACAAAAATCATTAAGGCGAAAGTCAAAGGCATCAAATGCAATGTTGGATGGAATGCGTGGGGCTAGCATCTTAACCCCAACAAGGCTATGTTCAGTAGTTACATTGGAATCTTCACTCAGCAATGTGTGTCGATTGATATATATTTGTGGCACCATGTTGTGTTTGGGCTTAACACACAGATGTGGGAATATATTATGGTAACATTATGATATCATTTCTTTATTTTACTAAAAAAATAAAATAATGAAACACTGACTTACTCTTTATCATCCATTGCAGAGTGAATTTATAGTAGATGATTCCCGTAAGAAATATGCATTAATTCTTACTAGAAGGATTCATAGAGGATTTTGAACAATTTTAACAAGAAATAATCTTAAATATATTGAAGGGAAAATAAACCCATACCCACCACTTATCTATTCACACCTCAAAACCCAAGAAGTGTGGGATACATTTACTGGCCATCGTGTGGACACTACTGGAAAAATGACTTATACCCATGGTTCAAAACTGTGGGTATAGCCCCCAAAACCATGGGTATAGGCTATACCCACAGTTTTTGGAACCGTAGGCTGGAAAGGCATTGGTATAGGGGTCTCAACCTATACCCACGGTTTTGGAGAACCATGGGTATGGGGGAGTCAAAGTGTGGCACACCTCTGTTCCAGCGTGGCACACAACATACCCCACAGTTTTCAAACTCTAGGGTATTTAAATTCAAAAAATACACAGCAGGAGGGATTCGAAACCACACTCACGCTACGCCTCATGGCCGCACACCACCAAGGGACCAACCGAGCTATGAATTCTATTTGTTATATATACATACATCTACATGTATATATATTAATTTGATCCATGTGGGGTATTTAAATTCCAAAAATGCAGGCAGAGGGATTCGAAATCGCGTCTCACGTTGCGCCTCACTGCCGCGCACAACCAACTGACCAACCGAGCCATGATTTTTAATTGTTATATATACATACATATAAGTATATATATTAATATGATCCACGTGGGGTATTAAATTCAAAAAATGTAGGAAGGGGGATTCGAACCCGCAACCTACAGCACCCGTGGAGAAGGGTTTACCAACCGAGCTAAAGAGTTTCTGAGTATATAAATTTATATTTATATAAATATATTAATCTAAACCGTGATAAAATGTCTTCCTGCCAAATTTTTTTCATGTCCCGCCTAATTTTCATTCCCTTCCATAAGCTATATCCACGGTTCTGGAGAACTATGGGTATAGGTCTTCAAAAAAAACCCCAATACCCACGGTTTTGAAGAACCGTGGGTATAGGTCTTCTGAAAATACCCTATACCCACGGTTTTGGAGAACTGTGGGTATAGGTTCATGTATTATCCCTATACCCACGATTTTCCAAAATTGTGGGTATAGACCAATTTTCCCGTAGTGGGATGTGTCTTTTTAGGTACATTGTAGTTAGTAATACATTGTTTAACGATATGTGTATTCATCATTATGATTAAAAAATTTTCATTTATGAAATAGCAACTAAGTGCTGGAAATAAGGAACGATCAGAAAAACTAGAGTACCCCTACCGTAAATCAAGGATGGGGTACGCTTCTCTTGAAAAAAAATTTGTACGTATTTTAAATCTACCGTAATAATTTTATGTGACATGAAACAATACTATAATTATGTTATTCTATTTATATGAAGATTGATGACTCCAAATCCAAAGCCACTTCCATCTCACACCATGTGCTATGGAAGGATGCATGTGTAAATAAAGATGGGATACTAATTGATTAAAACACACAAAAAGTGTGGGAAACATGTGTAAGTATTGCATAATAAAAAAAATTATTTAAGCCTCTATTATATAACAATGATCACTTATGTTCATATATTTTCTATCCAAAATAGTCACAGGAATCAACAACACATGTACCATATGAACACGTACTATCGGTGGCCTTGAAGCAACCAGAATAGTAGAGTCGAGTCAGGGGTGCAGGTTTTGGGCTGACACCCTGAACATATTTTGATAAAAATCAAGAGGAGGATCAAAGTGAATTAATAAAACATATGAGAGAAAGAATATATACCCTTTAAGAAGAATTCCAATTATAAAGAGAGATGATGACAACTTTTATGGGGGGATGCAAAGATAACAAGCAACTCAAGAACATCCACTGCATGGATATCCCCTCACCCCACCAGCTATGAGGTGAACCATTCCCCTCAAAGATATATCTTAGACGAGGTAATCAATGTTCTAATAAATATTTTTGTGAAATGTGGATCAAAAATACATTGATACCTTTCATGTACTGATATTCTACAGGGTGATAAGGAATGTGATTTATATCTATCAACACTCACCCATCTCCTTGTAGAGAGGGCTATGGTGTTCAATATCCAAAATGGCATGCTACACAGCAGACCACTTCCAACAGTTCATGTGTGAGTGTCAATTAGTGTATCCCATGAGATGAGTGTCGATCTACCTATTCCAATTCCTGAGGAAGATATTCATATGGTCAAAAAAGCTGTTGAAACATTCATCGCATGGCTGTCACATCTTGTAAAAAAACATGTCAACAATGAGGTATTAATTTCCAATTTATTTTTTAAGATAAACCTTTAAAATTTTATTAAAAAGGTTTAAAATGATGAATTTTATTATAGATAGACAAATGGAAGGGGATGAAATAAAATACTGACTCAAAACCATCTAACGGATCGACCAACCAATTGAAAAGATCTACCGAAAGCACCATTACCATGCTCGTTCTGTATCTTCATTTACTAGCATTGAAGGTTCATGTGGATACAAAGTTAAAAGATGGTCATAATCACATAGTTTATTTTGAATAAAATATATATGGAGAGAAATATCAAGACTTTATTAGTGTTTAAAGTGTAAGAAAAATCCTCGACTATGGTTGGTTAGGCGGCTCAGTTGTAAATGTATACGTGAGGTGTGTTTTCATGATTTGATTTTCCAAAAGCTGATATATTGTGTTAATTATGAATAAATACATTTCATATTTTTTATGGTGTATATATAAAAAATAATTGACGGGATATTCCCATGAAATAAAATTTGAACTTGTTAGTAATCACATATCCTTTACAGAACAACCAAAAATAGATACCAAAAAAATAGTGGCAGGTCTAATCAAATCATTTGAAAGAAAACTTTTGGATAAAGGAATATATTTAATACCAATGATTCAGGGATAAAACCCTATAATTTAATCATATCAAATATATTTTCATTTCTTTCATTACTTATTCCTTTTTGTGTTTTTAGGTAGCATTGGATGCTCATTGTGGTAAATTTGGATACTCCAAAGATTTATTTTCTGGATTCAATGCATAGATATCCAATAAACCATCCACACATGATGGTGTTTTTTAATAAGTAATACACTACATATAACTTTTTAGAACTAAAAATCAAGTTATATAATTTATATTATCTTTTAATGAGGATTCTGTTATGATAGGGTGGTGCATCAATATCATGAAAAACAAGGAATGAGGCCGGGGGATAAGCATGAGAAAGAAGAAAATTTATATGACTAGACAAGTATCAAGGTATATATAATAATATTTCACTATCAAAACACATATCAAAACAAATTACTTATTCTCCTCAATGTTTTTGTAGTGTCCAAAACAAACCAATGGAAAAGATTGTGGTTATTATGTTTGTAAATTTATGAGAAAGATCATATTTCATGAACAAACTAGCATCCTTGAAGTGCTATTTTCAAATATAATTACTATTTAATTTAAAATATTTATTAATACTTTGTGTATTTATATTTTTCCAGTACTATTCTGACTATCTAAAAGACTCATATTCACAAGATGATATAGATGTTCTCAGAAACAAATGGGCAGCATACCAAATGGAAGAATGTACACAAATAGCATGAACATGTGACTTCTATGGAAGTAGTGGATTTTTTCATATTTATATTTTATTTACTTATTTTTAGTATTAATCACATAAGAATTGTTTTCTTATATAGGGGGATTCCTTTGTTCGAGTCGGGGCGGTTTGTTAAAAGATGCTCATGCTCATGAGAGATTGGACTTCAAGGATGCAACTCAAAATTAAATGAGAAGGTAGTGTTTTTTTAATATACTATACTTTTTCTCATAATATTATTTGTTCTCTAAAATATTGATTTAATCTAAATTAAATTTTTGACTACTCATGCAGACAATGTCTTCCATAAACTTATTCTCCCTCAAAACCTTACCACCCCTGAATTGTTGACATTTATCACTTTCCTTTAAAGGATGTGGAGGGAGCTTGAAGTAAAGTGATAAATGTAGAAAATGCAGTGTTACCATTTCTACAAAGAAAGCAAATGGAAAGCATGGTAATGCACAATGTGGAAGGTATGACTCAAAGTGTTTATTTTTATTTAATTAATTAATTTTTTCATAGTTTTATCTACTATATGTAAGTTAATTTCCTTATCATTTTTATATAATACTTATGTTATTAAGAATTGTTTTAGAAATGATATTTCTAAGAAAGTTTCTAGTAAATAATAACTTAATGAGAGACTCTTATGAACTAGTTCTTTATGTTCCCATGTTTCTAAAAGTAGTAGACCTAAATTATTCTAACATGGATCATTATGTTATGTAAGGAATATTAATTTACTAAGATGTGATATCTATGTATGAAATTTATGGTTCAATATATTTGGTATCACAATAATTGATCTACTCAAAACCAAGAAAAAAACAAGTGACCGGTATCACTCAAAGTGTCTCTTTTTATTTAAAATTGAAATTACTTTTAGAAAAAGAAAAAGTGACATAATGAAAACTAATCAAATACATTCTTATTATTTTGATACTTTATTACAATGATCCATAAGTCATTTTTGATGAGTAGGAATCAAATGCACCTCAATCTGATGCATGGTGTGTCTCGTATGACTTTAAGTGCGTGTTTTTATATTAAATTGGCATTAAATTTAGAAAAAATAACAACCGGCATACTAAAAACTGAGTAAAAGAATTTGGATTGTTTTGATACTTCAGTAAAAATATCCATGAGTCATTTTTGAAATTTAGAAATCAAAAACACCTCAATTTGACACATGTGTGACAAATATGACTAAAAGTTTCCATTGTCACTTTAAAATTAACATTTCTGTTCAAAACGTCTCACTCACTGAAAATCAGTAAAACATGCTCCGATTGTATTCATAATTTATAAAAGATATTAATAAGTAATTTCTTAAGTGTATGAAGTGTTCTCACATCAAACTGACGCACGATGCAATCGTTATGACTCAAAATGAATGTTTCCAGTTTGAAATGAAATTTTAGTAAACAAACACAAAGGGCATATTGAAAACTAAGAAAACACATTAGGATTGATTTTATAATTTATGAAAATGATATATATGTAATTTTTGATTTTTAGGAATCAACCTCACCTTAATACTATGTACAGTGTGTCCAGTATAACTCAAAGTGTCTCTTTTTATTTAAAATTGACATTAATTTAAGTAAAAACAATAAGTGACATACTAAAAACCAAAAAAAATGTATTTGTATTGTTTTATATTTTAGTAAAATGATCCATGAGCCATTTTTTACATTTATGATTCAATATCACCTTAATAAAACACATGATGTTACCATTATGACTCCAAGTGTGTCTTTATTTAAAATTGACATTAATTTAAGTAAAAAGAAAAAGTGACATACTGAAAACTGAGAAAATACATTCAGATTGTTTGGATACTTTAGTAAAATGATCAATGAGTAATTTTTTATATTTAATAATCAACCACACTTTAATCCAACACACAGTGTCACCAGTATGACTAAAAGTATTTGTTATCAGTTTAAAATTAATAATTTAGCTTAAAACGTGTCACTTACTGAAAACCAAGAAAAAGTACTATGATTGTCTTGATAATTTATTAAAGTTATTAATAAGTCATTTTTGATGTGTATGAATTTGTCTCATGTCAAAAAGATGCATGATGTGACCTGTATGACTCATAATACATGTTTCTAGTTTGAAATGACATTTTAGTAAAAAAAACACAAGTGGCATACTAAAAACTGAGAAAACACATTTGGGTTGTTTTGATACTTTAGGAAAATGATATATAAGTCATTTTTTATTTTTAGGAATCAGAAAAACCTTAATAAAATTCATGGTGTGTCCAGTATAACTCAAAGGGTCACCTTTTATTTAAAATTAACATCAATTTAAGTAAAAACAAAATGTGATTTACTAAAAACTGAGAAAACACATTCAGATTGTATTGATATTTTATTAAAATTGTACATGAGTCATTTTTGACATGTAGGAGTCAATTTCACCTCAATAAGATGCATGGTATGGCCGGTATGACTACAAGTGTGTCTTTTTATTTAAAATTGACATTAATTTAAGTAAAAAAGAACAAGTGACAAACTAAAAACTAAGAAAATGAATTAATGTTGATTTTATACTTTTAGAAAAAAAAATCATGAGTCATTTTTGACCTGTAGGAATCAAACACCCCTTAATCTGATGCACGTTGTGACTGGTATGACTAAAAGTGTCTGTTATCATTTTAAAATTGATATTTTAGTTCAAAATGTGTCACTCGCTGAAAACTAAGAAAATGAACTCTGATTGTCTTTATAATTTAGGAAAAATATTCATAATTCATTTTTGACATTTATGAAGTATTCTTACATCAAACCAATTCACGATGTGTCCATTAGGACTCTTAATGTGTGTTTCTAGTTTTAAATGATATTTTAGTAAAAAAACAAAACTGCATACTAAAAACTAAGAAAATGAATTCATATTGTTTTGATACTTTATTTAAATGATATATAATTAATCTTCGATGTTTATTAATCATCCTAACATCAATACAATGCACAGTGTGGCCGGTATAACTCAAAGTGTCTCTTTTTATTTAAAATTGACATTAATTTAAGTAAAAACAACAAGTAACATACTGAAAACCAAGAAAATGCATTCAGATTGTTTTTATATTTTAGTAAAATGATTTATAAGTCATATTTTATGTGTATAAATCATACTTATCTCAATATGATGCATGGTGTGTTCGGTATCACTCAAAGTGTCTCTTTTTATTTAAAATTGACATTAATTTAAGTAAAAACAACAAGTGACATATTGAAAACTGAGAAAACGAATTCGTGTTGTTTTTATACTTTATGAAAATGATCCATGAGTCATTTTTGACATATAGGAATCAACCACACCTCAATCCAATGCATGGTGTGACTGGTATGAGTAAAAGTGTCTGTTATCAGTTTAAAATTGATAATTTAGTTCAAAACGTGTCACTCAATGAAAACCAAGAAAACACAATTTGATTATATTGATAATTTAGGACAGTGATTCATAAGTCATTAGTGATATGTATGAATCATTCTCATGTCAAACTGACACACGATGCGGTCGATATGACTCTTAATGTGTGTTTCCAGTTTGAAATGATATTTTAGTAAAAAAACACAACTGGCATACTAAAAACTGAGAAAACGCTTTCGGATTGTTTTTATACTCTAATAAAATGATCTATAAGTCATTTTTTGACATGTAGGAATCATCCTCGCCTCAATAAGATGCATAGTGTGGCTGGTATAACTCCAAATTTTTCATTATTTAAAATTGACATTAATTTTAGTAAAAGAACAAGTGAAATACTCAAAACCGATCAAACGCATTCGAATTGTTTTGATATTTTAGGACAATGATCCATAACTCATTTGTGACATGTTTAAATCAACCCCACCTCAATAGGACACATGGTGTGACTGATATAACTCAAAATGTGTTTTTTTATTAAATATTGACATTTTATTAATGTATTCTTTCTTATTAATGTTTAATTTATTTCTTTATAGTATTACTAACATAATATTTGTTTTATTATATAGGAGGAATATTTTTCTTAGGTTTAGATGATTTTTTTGACAACTGATACCATGGGTGGAAATTTTTGATAGGGGATCATGGGCATCAAAAGATGAAACGTTATTGTTTTTAAATTTTTGCTGGATAATTGTATATGTAATTATATAAAACATTGTTTGAAATGTATATAGTAGTGTTTTTTTGTATAAACCATGGGTTTAAATTTTTGTATTCCTGGTGTCACATTAAATTTATATATCATTGTTTGAAATTATAGGTTTTTGCAGGTTTTTGTTGAGCGTGTTATTATAGTAACAGCACATTGCAGCCAGTAAGGCCTTTATCAGCACTATTTCGAGCATTGATAAAGGGTCTCCTTTATCAGTTATTTTTTAGTATGGATAAAGTACCTCCTTTATCAATTCTTTTTTAGTGCTGATTAAGGGGAACCCCCCCCCCCCCCATAATAACTATGATTAATAGTTCTTTTTTAGCACTATTAAAATCCATTTTGTGTACTGTTAAAGGGAATATGTGTCATAGTGCCTAGATGGTCTACATGAGCCATAAAAATCCCTCTCAAACCTAAACATTGATACCAAGATCATGAATAGCATGAGGTTATGTAAGTGTAATTACATGAGGTATTAGGAGTGGCTTAGGGCCCAATCCTTTATGATGGTTCAATTATATGGATCATTATTCCCAATTTATAGAGTCATTCGCACTCTTTGAATTGTGATTGGAATCCATTTAATTACACCCACTAATATTTCAACCCATGTGACCAATGGTCCATGGCTCAACATACTATAATTGGTTAATTAAGGTTTCATCATCAAGATATATGGGGAAACCATTTAGTTTGATTCATACACTTTAATTAACTAACTATTTATCCTTTCCTGCAAAAAATGTTATCTCAATTTCATCATAGCAATCAAGTCACTATAACATGTTGTAGGTAATACACATGGTAAAATAAATATGTCATGGTATATGCATGACATGTAAATCCTAAAGTGCCTACTATGATGCATGAAACAACACTTCCTTGTTGTATCAGGACAAAGGGAAAAGATAACTCATACTGATAATAAATGCCACAAATCATGTGTGTCACCCAATGGTGAAATAAATACAATTGTAATAGGCATAATCTAGAACAACAATTCCCTTCCTAGGTAATTTGGCACTTCCCTCTATGTCGATTAGCTACTCCCAGGCACAAGCTCATTACTAAACTATGACACATTCCTAGTCTCTTGTTTACCAACCCAAAATAGTGATACAAAAGGAAAAGAATTCTATGGTTCCACTTTGGGACATCTTGGACCTAGTTCACACATAAGTAACCAACCCCAGTCAACCACATGGCCTCAAGTGCACCTCCCTATATGCCATAGGATGTCGACTAGTATTAAGGGTCTATGATGGTATAGTGGGGAGACTATGCCCTCATGATCAGAGTAGAACACAATAGTATAAATGATAGATCAAGCATTGAATCGATATAATAATGAGTAACAATAGAAACAAACATCCAAACAAGATTAAATAACCAAATCCATAGGCAGTAGCATAAATAATAAATAGTGTAGCAATCCATAATTTTATCAATGGAAATTCCCTTCTTATAATTATTTCATATAGTATAAATCATATAAAATCACATAGAAAACACAATACAAACTTTATAAATGAATAATGAATGAAATAAGTATTTGTAGAGGTTAAGGAACCTATACCAATGAAATAGTAACTTGACCATTGGAATAGTAATATGGCCATTAGGAATAGTAATTCAGCCAATAGAATAGTAACCACATCTATGAAAGTATAATAAAATTTAGGTATCTTATGAATGAAAATGTGATATATTTATTTCATGGTATAAGTAAATAAATGTTTTAAAAATGCTAAATTAAGTGTCGATATTTTTTTAAGTCATAAATATTTAATTAAAATTTTATAATTAATATAATGATTTAAAAGAGAATGTATTTTCATAAAATATATTCATAAACTAATATTTTTTTGTGTTATGATTATAAGATAATTTTATGAGAACTTAATTAATTTTTCAAAGTGTCATAAAATTAGTTATAATTTTAAAATTGGTATTTTTAGAGTAAATGAAAATTTTATTTAAAAATTAAATTTATCATATTTAAAAAATTATTTTTATAAAATGAAGTTCATTTTTTAATTCTACACCTTGAAAATGGTAAGGCTTAAATTTTTGGATTTTTTAAAAATAGTTGAATTGTTTATGAATAGTGAAATACAGTAATTTATGGTATTTAACAAATACATGAATTATTGAGTCATAAATTATATATGGATTATTTAATCCCATAATATCGAACTCTCCTTCATTATTTTATTTATTTGGTGATAAGGTTAAAAATATTGATATTCTTGAGCCAAAATAATAAAATAATCAAAAAACACTCTCTCCTCCCCTATAAATACCACTCTTCGTCACCTCTTCTCCTCACACATTTTAAGCTTTGAATCTTGTCCAAATTCTACCTAATCCTCTTTCCAACCCTATCCCCCACTTCCAGGAGTCTTTGGTCTTAAAAAAATACCAAGTCCATTTTCCTTAAGTAGTTTCTCAATGAGAATAATTCAAGAGGTAAAATCCTCTTTCATTTTTCTTTTAATTTCTTTTCAAATTCTTTTCAATTTATTTTCAATTTATTTTATTTTCTTATTATATACTCACATACCCTTATCTAAATAGCATGATAAATCTATTATATTATATATACTATAATGTTATTGTGTTAATGGAATAATTCATCATCAAACCTCTTCTATTTTCCCTTTTATTCTAAAAATGAAAACATCATCCATGAGGTGTTGATTTATCGCCTTTGAGGATGAAAAGTTTTCATTTTCCATTACCACCTTCAATTCTGGTCATTAAAAAATTATAATGGTTGAAACAGATTGAAAAATGTATTTTATAACCATTTTTATGTTCTAGAAATAGCATATGTACATAATATTAAATAATAAAATAAAACTAGTTCGTGGTGATCTAAAAATCACCATATTAATCTAAATGATTATCATTAACGTTTTTCCTAATGAATCACCCTCATATTTGGTACAAAAATTGAAACATTTTTAGGTTCATGAATAACATGTAATTTCAATTCTAAACAATTATTCTCATTTTACATGATCTTCCACACATATATATACAAGTAGGCTGATCATTAAAACAAAGAAAACAAACACACCTGAATGATGAAATTGAACTCTATAACTCATCATAATGTCCATAAACAAACTTACTAAAATTATAATAAATCAAATAAATTTATAATAGGTTTAATATTTATTAATTAATGAATCTTATTTGATTATACATAATATTAAAGTAAATAAAGCATTCAGACATAAGGTAAGGGGATTTCTCAAACCCAACTCTTTTCTTTGGGTTATTACACTTTCATTAAAAAAATTAGTGTGCATGTTATTTTAATATTACTAAAATATAGTTTCATTGTTATTAATTTTTTATATTCTATTATATACATGTTTCTAATCTATTTTTATAACAGATACAAAGATTTTCCAAAAGAACTCTTCTTTCCAAAACACATTTTGACTCCTCTTGAGTTTCTTCTTCACTCAAGAATGGTGAATCTTATGAAAAATATATTTTTCCCTTTCTCATTTAGGAACCCCAAAGTGTATTTATGCATGTATTCTATATTAAATGAAACTCATTCCTTTCCATTGGTTATTTTATGTCTAATATTGATATATGTTCTATGTGGCGTGCATGATTATATAAATGTTATGATGTGATGGGAATGTCCAAAATTATATAACACTCTAATGCATTGGGTAATGTGATGTATCTCATGAGATAATGTGCAATATGCATGAACATGATTTAATATTTTTTCGTAATGATGATGTTATGATTATTCACATATTTTATGCATGAACATGATGCTAGCTTTTTTCACAACTGTGGTATTTGACCACTTTTTGAAAGTGGGTGCCCTAGACCAAACTTGTGTTGTAATTTGATTACCACTACATGTATGTAGTTTATTATATATACATGTGTTTATCTTTCCATAATAGTGTAGATACTTCTGCATCCACTTTTTTTATGTAAATTTCTTTAGATTACATATCGTATCAAAGGGTTATAGAAGATCCCAGGATATAATGATAACCCTGAGATGTCATGATAGTAATCTTAAAGTAATATCCTATGCTCCAGTTACATCATTCTAAAAGGACACAGATGATGTGTTACCATTAGGTGTTGGGGGTCATAAGCATTGAGACTTTTTCTCATGAAGTTCTCACTTGATGATCTCCAGTAGTTGAGATCATGAGGATAGACCCACATAATAGGAACACCACATGTTTTAGGTGTCATTGAACATTCCTATCTACAGACATGTGTAATGGTCTCCATATTTGAGATCATTATCAATGTATGTCATTTAATTGCATACTTTGATGCAAGGAGAAACCCATGGAAATTAAGTCGTGGCGAGGTAGTTTGTGTTGGGTACATCATTGGTGACATGGAATTGATTGAATGATCAAGATAGGATTTGTCACTTCCGATTTGAGGAAGATATATCTCAGTCCTGGTTGATTAGGACAGTTGCACCTTCATTAAATCCATGGCCATGGTAGTGGAAGGTAAGACTGTCCGGACATATCAACAAATAAAATAAATCAAGATAAAGGATGATGACACAAGTGTGCATTATGCTTTATTAAGATATCAATGACGAAGAGATTATATTACATAGACCATGTTCGTAGGAAGGTAGTCATTGCTTTGACTTTACCTTATCTCTAAAGGGGCCTCGATGGGTTGCTAGACCCCACTCTTGGTCGGTGAATATTATTCACTACTATTGAGTAAGGGCCTAGAGGGTCACACACTATAGCGCTTTGAGAATTTTCCTTATTCCATGGAATAGGAATATAGAACTTGGTGGGCCCTACCAAGGGGTCTGAGTATTATCCAAGTTCTATGAATCAACAAACAAAAAATAAATTCTTTAATTATTCAATTATAGAATAATTTTTTTAATTTATTTAAAACGTGTATTTGTAAGTGATTAAGTAAATACAAAGATGAAATATTATTCGAACATATTTAAATATTCAGGTTTTGTTTAATATTTTCAGTAGAAGTGAGTCGAGTTATAGACTCAATTTGATCACATAATATATATTTAATATATATTGCAGTTAGTGGTAAAATTATAAATATTATTTATGGTATAATTTAATTTGACATAAATAAATATTTATAATACGTATAAAGTGAATATCTATTATATGGGGGCCAAGAACCCATACCGAGTATTTTAAATATCCCTTATATAAGTAAGATAGAGGCTCTCCCCATGTAATTATTCATGTCTTAAAATTGAGAGGCTCTCTCTCCTCCTGGATCCAAGAGAGAGATTCTCTCAAGCAAGGAAGGTCTTCAAGCTCTTCCTTCTTTGGATCAAAAACTCTTGCCTTGTGGTGATCACCTTTGCGTCGAAGAGCTCATTGGAGAACCGTGCTAGCACCTAGATTCCAATGAACGATGCGCAAGCAGATTCAAGAGGCATGTGTGGATGATCTAGAGGTCTTCAGCATAGAGTCTTTGAGCAATGGTCATCGGCATCCTACGGTAGACTTGCACACATCAGATTCGAACAAGGTACATGTTCGATTTATTTTTGTGCTCTTTCAAATCCATGTGTGGTCCTTGGACCGTATTGGGATAAGATCACTAGAGTCAACATTGTTATATTGCTTCGGTGATGCGAAAAATTTTAAATTCCAAGCCCATCGGCTTTTTCTGCCCGTCCCGATAACTAACAGTGGTATCAGAGGGATGTGTGGTTTCTTAGAGTCAAAAGAAAAATTAAATTGCATTAAATTTAAGTATGGGGCATTAAATCGGTTCCAATGGATCTGACCGCACATCGATCTGTTTCTGAATAGCCAAGTTATGGCCATTTGAAAATTTTAATGGGATCGATGTCGTCAATTTTAAATTTTTGGATTATTATTTTATGAAGAACGTGTTTTAAATCTATTTATGTGTTCTTCAAAGTACCGAAATCCAGCCATGCTTTGGCCAAAATCCGGTTGTCAGAATTAATTTGGTGGGTATATTTTTAGGAGATAAATAAAATATATTATACTATAATATTATTTTATTTTTTTCAAATAAAAATAAAATTAAGAATATTAATTAAAGGTGGTCTTTAGACTTTGGGTCAAGTCTTTCTTTATTTTTTTAAAGTCTTTAGACTTTAGAAAGTTTAAATAAATAAAAAATTGATTGGAAACCAAGACCCCAAGTTGGGTCTTCTCCCTTTTATTTTTAATTTAAAAAAAATGAGGGGTTGATTTTGTCTAAAGAAAAAAAATTAAAAATTAAAAAAACGGGGGGAAGGGGAGAAGAAGACCTGAAGGTCTTCTTCCACGTGAAAGGAGGTTTCCCCTGGAAAACCCTATCCACTCCCTTGCCTCGCCGCTTCCATACTATGCCGCTCACCCTCACTCGCCTCCCTGCTCACACCTCACTGCCTTGTCAAGGCCGCATCGCCCCAGGTCGCAACACCTTCTCCCTTTCTTCTCAGCCAAACCAAGCCCCACGCTTCCTCCTTTACCGCCTCATCGGACTGAGGTTTCCGCCTCCCTGATGTCTCGTCCGGACCAGAACCAGGCCATCCCGAAGGTCCCCCCACTCACCGCTCTTGTCCCACCCCAAACCGCCTCCGGCTTGCCACCACCGGACCAGGCCACTGCCGGACTTGGACTCCGCCTTTCGGCTCATCGAAGCAACGGGATTCCACCCTTGTGGCTGGTCGGATCAGTGTGCTTCCACCTTCGCACCTCACCAGAAGACGCTTCCACCATGGGGTGTTGTTGGATTGAGCAAACACGCCGCGGTCAAGCCACGGTCGCACCGTGGTTACGCCACGATTCACCTCTGCTCTAGTAAAACACCTTCGCAGCGGTTTGTGGTCCAACCAAACTCCTCCCTGGCTATAGGTAACTCCGCTAATTAGTTTTAATTAATTTAGTTTTTTAAATTAAATTAATTAGAATTATATTGGGGTTTAAGTTTAATTTAATCCAAAATATTAATTTAATTAGAATTAAAATTAAATTAATAATTTACTTTAATTTAGAATTAAAATTAAATTAATGGTTTAATTTAATTTTTTGAATTAAAATTAAATTAAACAATTGGAACTGATAAAATAAATTAATTGAATTTATTTAAATTCATTTAATTTATTAGAGCGGCCTCGTGATATTTAAATTTTAATGCAGTTTAATTTTTTTAATTGCGCTTTATTTATACTGAATAGTCTTGAGCAAGCAACCAAACCATTCATGTCTAGTTTATTTATTTAATTATTTATTCAATGTGTAAAATGATTGTAATAATTAATTATATAAATGACGGTCTGTGAATCATCTTTTAATTCAAATATGTATAAGGGAAAGCGTGTCCAATACATATGTTGTATTTTTTACCCCTAGACCCCCCTTGCCTGCGTGCGAGTATATTTATAATTAAATGGTGATGATCCGAGATGCAAACCCTGCGAAGTCGAGGTGGTAATCCAAACGGGAGTCGAGTGCATTTCACTGGGCTAGCTGTGATGTGAGTCAGGTGTCGACTCAGGTATGGATGACCCTAGTTCAAGATTGATCCATTATGGATCAATCATAATAGAATGCTCAAGACCAATCATAATTCATGATTTACTATTATGCATTGTTTATTGTTTTATGTGAATGCATGATTATTGCTTGATCACATAGAATAGTAAGCAAGATAAAAAAATGCATAAAGAAGTGAAGAATGTATATTTCTATTTTCATGTTCAGTTGTGAGTGAAAAAATCTAGTTTGAACATATAAATAGAAAAGGGTTATATTTTTCAATAAATACAAAAAACCCTCAAAGATATATATTAAGTCCAAAAACCTTCCATTTCTCACATCTAAACAAAACCGGGTGTTTAGGGTGCTCATCAGCCATAGTATAGAGTGTCTCTTACTACCGGGGTGTTTTTATGAGAGAACCGGGTTGACTTAACTGAAGTGAGTAGTCAAGGATTATCCATAGCTAACTTACTATCACTTTAGAGGCAAGATGTTGAGGGAATCAAGTTTGGATTCCAAAAGTTGGGACTTTACTCAATAATAAAAGGAACCACAAGTCAATTGGTTGGCCAGCCTAGTTACTACCTTAAAACCCTCCAATTAGTGGTGTAGCCATAGCTTGTAGACTATGAGAGAGGTTTCTAGGATCATTGCCACTAGAGTACTCAAGAAACAGAGTATTCTGGATCTAATAGTGAGGGCTATTAAGGTTCGCAAAAATAGTGGGAGACATTAAAATGATATAATAATTTATTAATCATAAATGTCAAAAGGTAATCAACACAAAGTGTTAACTGCTAAATGTTTATCTGATGTAGATTTAAAATGGAAATCACCAACACCAAAAGTACTTTATCACTACAATCAATTCTGGATAAATAAAATATCTTGAGCAGCAATAACTTCCAAGAGTGGTACAGGAGATTGTGTATAGTACTACACCATGAAAGGAAGTTATATGTGCTAGAATCCCTAGTTCATATTGAGCCTCTTCAGGGAGCAAGGTGGAAAAAGATAAATGGATAAAGCATGTAGATGATGCACTTGGTGTTCAATGCATTATGTTGTCATCCATGTCCAGCCAATTGCAAAAAAAAAATCATTAGGATGATGATGCCTACAAGATTATTTCACATCTCCAATAATTATATCAGGAGAGGGCCATGCAGGAAATGTATGAGATCTCAAGTTCCCTTTATAAGTGCAGGCTAGCAGAAGGGCACCAATCTGGTCCTCATGTACTGAAGATGATTGGGTATATTGAGAGGCTTGAATCCCTTGGGTTCAAATTGAACCAAGAACTAGTAGTGGATCTCATTCTTGCCTCTTTACCACCAAGATTCTCTACTTTTATTATCAATTATAACATGAATGATATGAAAAAGTCACTCCCAGACCTTTTAGATTTAGTTCTCCAAGATGACAAGTATATGAAAAATAATAATTCATTTATCCTTATGGTGAACCAGAAAAACAAGGGCAAGACAAAGGGGTCCAAGGCCAAGTCAAGGCTAAAGACACAAATGCATCATCTTGCAAAGAAGTCAAATATTCAGAGGCAAAGTAATGAGAAGGAATTTGTTTACATTGGATGTGGCAAGAAAGGCCACTGGAAGAAGAATTATAGAGCTGGGAAGAAGAATCAAACTGATTATTCTACTTTAGGTATTTTTTTCATTGAATGCAATCTATATTTATCTAAAAGTTGGGTATTGGATACGGCATGTGGCTCGCACATTTTTATTCATATACAGGAACCAAGTAGGTTCAAGAATATTGAAAAAGGTGAAGTAGATCTTCGAGCTGCAAATGGTGAAATTCTGGAAGCCTTGGCAGTGGGAGACTATCACTTAACCTTTCCAAGTGGTTTGATTCTAGTTTTAAAAAATTGCTATTATGTACCCTCTATAACCAGGAACATTATCTCTGTGTTGAGTTTAGACACTATGGGATTTTATTTCAAGTTTAGAAATAAATTTTGTCTCTTTTATAGGGATAATATATGTTATGGTATGGAACATCTTAACAATAGTTTATACATGTTGTAACTCAAAAAACCTGTAATGGAAATCAGTGACAAAAACAGCCAACATGACTCATATATCACCCACCTATGGAACTTCAGGCTTCGTCATGTAAACGAGAAGAGATTACGAATATTACATCAAGAAGGGTATTTAGACTC
Organism: Viscum album; assembly: GCA_963277665.1. Lineage (NCBI taxonomy): Eukaryota > Viridiplantae > Streptophyta > Magnoliopsida > Santalales > Viscaceae > Viscum > Viscum album. The sequence continues at coordinate 479,326,774 of OY728128.1, forward strand.
AGTATAGTTAGAACCCTTGGATTTATGTCAAGATTTTTTACAAAGAAAAATGACCAAATCACATTTCTCGAGAAAGGGAGAAAGAGACAATGCAGTACTAGAATTAATATACACTGATGTTTGTGGTCCATTTCCAGTGGAAGTAAGGGGTGGTTTTTCATACTTCATTACTTTTAGCGACAACTATAGTAGGTATGGATATATCTACTTAATGCGGTATAAGTCTGATTCCTTTTAGATATTTAAGGAATACCAAAATGAAGTAGAAAACCAACTTGGTAAGAAGATAAAAGCACTCCGCTCAGACCGAGGTAGAGAATATCTTAACCAATCTTTCATTGATCACTTAAGGGAGTGTGGGATAGTATGCCAACTCACTCCTTATACACCATAATTTAATAGTATTAGTGAAAGGAGGAATAGGACCTTTCTTGACATGGTCAGATCAATGATGTGTCATGCAACTCTTCCATTATCCTTTTGGGGATACGCTTTTCAAACAGCATCATATACCCTTAATCGAGTACCAACTAAAGCTGCAGATGGGATTCCATATGAGTTATGGCATAGAAAGAAACCCAGTTTGACACACATACCTATATGGGGGTGCAAGGCATTTTTCAAGACTTTAACAAGTGAAAAATTAGCATATAGAAGCACGAAGTGCATCTTTATAGGTTATCCTAAGGAAACCAAAGGATATTACTTATATAACCCTTTAGATAGAAAATCTTTTGTGGAAATATATTCCATATTTCTAGAAAGGGAACACATTTATATTGGAATACTGGGAGAAATATTTACTTCGATGAAGTTAATGCTCCAGATGCACAAGAGTTGGTAGAGGAATAATCTCCACAATAGCAAGTGGAAGAAGAAGTTGTTCCTGAGACACAGATAATACGTAGTTCTACACGAGAGGTTAGAGAACCATAGAATTATGGTTTTCTTGTCACTGAGTTAGGTGACACATTAGTCCATGAGAATGATGAACCTCTAACCTACAAGTAAGTAGTAGAAGGCAAAGAAGATACTAAATGGAAATAAGCCATGAATTCTGAGATGGAGTCTATGTACCAAAATCAAGTTTGGATTTTGGTAGACCCTCCAGATGATGTAAATACCATTGGATGCAAATGGGTATTCAAAAAGAATATGTACATGGATGGTGAGGTTAATTCCTTTAAAGTAAGAATGGTTGCAAAGGGTTTTAGGCAACGTCAAGGTATTGACTATGATAAAACATTCTCACCAGTAGCAATGCTTAAATCCATCAGAATATTGCTTAAAATAGCATCCTTTCATGATTATGAAATTTGTAAAATGGATGTCAAAACTGATTTTCTAAATGGGATGTTGGTTGAAGATGTCTATATGACTCAAACTGAAGGGTTTGAAAAGTCAAAGAATGCCAATAAAGTATGCAAGCTACAGAGATCCATTTATGGATTAAAGTAGGCATCACGGTCATGGAACATTCGTTTTGATGAGGCCATAAGAGAATTTGGTTTTGTTGGAAATGAAAGTGATCCTTGTGTCTATAAAAAGGTTGAAGGGAATGCTATTGTTTTTCTAATGTTATATGTTGATGACGTATTAATTATGGGAAATGAGGTGCAAGTCTTATAATCAGTTAATATTTGGTTAAATGAATGCTTCTCCATAAAATACTTAGGTGAAGCATCCTATATTCTAGAGATCAAGATCTATCAAGATAGATCTCAAAGGCTGCTTGGGTTAAGTCAAAGTACATATATTGACAAGGTACTCAAAAGGTACAATATAGAATAATCCAAGAGAGGATTTTTGCCTATGTCACATGGTATGAATCTCTCCAAGAAAATGTGTCCAAAAACACAGGAGGAGATTAAAAGAATGAATAGAATCCCTTATGCCTCAGCAGTGGGTTTTATCATGTATTTCATGTTATGTACTAGGTTTGATGTTGTCTTATATTTAAGCATGGTGGGTAGATATCAATCCAATCCAGGAGAGCTGCATTGGGAAGCTGTTAAAACTATCCTAAAGTACTTGAGGTGTACAAAGGATATGAACATGGTGTATGGAGGAGATGAGGAACTAGTAGTGATAGGATACACTAATGCTAGTTTCCAGATAGATCATGATGATCTGAAATTGCATTCAAGATACATCTTTTGCCTAAATGGTGGTGCAGTGAGCTGGATAAGCTTGAAGAAAGTTTTGGCTGTCGATTATATAGAAGAGTCCAAATATATTGCATCATCTGATGTAGCAAAGGAAACAGTCTGGATACACAGATTTATCTTATACATTGGTGTTGTGCCTAGAAGTGTAGACCATGTTCTAGTATATTGTGATAATACTGTTGCAGTGGTGCTTTCCAAGGATCCCAGGTCTCACCAGAGGACAAAGCATGTTCTTTGCAAGTTTCATCTCTTGAGGGATTTTACTCAAAGAGGTGAAGTCACAGTTAGCATAGTATCCATAGAGTACAACATGGAAGACCCCCTGACTAAAGCCATTTATTAACATAAGCATGATTCTCATGTGAGAGCTAGCGGATTGAAACATGTTAGCAGTTGGCTCTAGTGCAAGTGGGAATGTTGAAAGTGGGTTCCCTAGACCCAACTTGTGTTATACTTTTATTACCACTACATGTATGCAGTTTGTTATATATACATGTGTTTATCTTTCCATAATAGTGTAGATACTTCTGCATCCACTTTGTTTATGGAAATTTCCTTAGATTACATGTTGTATCAAAGGGTTATAGCATATCTGCGGCTATAATGAGAACCCATAGATGCCATGACAGTAATCTTAAAGTAATTTCCTATGGTCCGGTTACATCATTCTGAAAGGACGCAGATGATGTGTGACCATCAAGTGCTGGGGGCTCATAATCATTGAGACTTCTTCTCATGAAGTTCACACTTGGTGATCTCTAGTAGTTGAGATCATGAGGACCGACCCACATAATAGGAACACCACATGTTTTAGGTGTCATTGGTCATTCCTATCTACGGACATGTGTAATGGTCTCCAAACTTAAGATCATTATCAATGAATGTTATTTAATTGTGTACTTTGATGCAAGGAGAAAACCATGGCAATTAAGTCGTGGCGAGGTAGTTTGTGTGGGGTACGTCATTGGTGACATGGAATTGATTGAATGATCAAGATAATATTTGTTGCTTCTGAGTTGAGGAAGAGATATCTCAGGCCTGGTTGATTAGGATGGTTGCACCTTCATTAAATCCATGGCCATGGTAGTGGAAGGTAAGACCATTTTGACATATCAACAAATAAAATAAATCAAGATAAAGGACGATGAAACTATTGTGCATTCTGCTTTATTGAGATATCGATGACGAAGAGATTATATTACAAAGACTATGTTCGTAGGAAGGTAGTCATTGCTTTGACTTTACCTTATCTCTATAGGGGCCTCGATGGGTTTCTAGACCCCACTCTTGGTCAGTGAATATTATTCACTACTATTAAGATAAGGGCCTAGAGGGACACACACTATAGAGCTTTGAGAATCTTCCCTATTCCATGGAATAGGAATATAGAACTTGGTGGGCCCCGTTAAGGGGTCTGGGTATTATCCAAGTTCTATGGATCACCAAATAATAAATAAATTCTTTAATTATTCAAGTATGTAATAATTTGTTTAATTTATTGAAAGCATGTATTTTCAAGTGATTAAGTAAATAAAAAGATGAAATATTATTCAAACAGATTTAAATATCGAGGGTTTGTTTAATATTTTCAGGAGAAGTGAGTCGAGTTATAGACTCAAGTTTATCATGAAATATATATTTAATATATATTGCAATTAGTGATAAAATTATAAATATTATTTATGTCATAATTTAATTTGACATAAATAAATATTTATAATACTTATAAAGTGAATATCTATTACACGGGGGTCGGGAATCCATACCGGGTATTTTAGATATCCCCTATATAAGTAAGAGAGAGGCTCTCCCCATGTAACTATTCATGTATTAAAATTGAGAGTCTCTCTCTCCTCCTAGATTCTAGAGAGAGATTATCTCAATCGAGGAAGGTCTTCAAGCTATTCCTTCTTTGGATCGAAGACTCTTGTCTTGCGGTAATCACCATTGCATCGAAGAGATCATTGGAGAACCGCGCTAGCACCCAAATTCCAATAACGATGTGCAAGCAGATTCAAGAGGCGTGTGTGGATGATCTAGAGGGCTTCAATATTAGAGTCTTCGAGCAACGGTCACCGACATCCTGTGGCAGACTTGTACATGTCAGATCCGGACAAGGTACATGTTCGATTTATTTTTGTACTCTTTCAAATCCATGTGTGTTCCTCGGACCATACTGGTTTAAGATCACTGGAGTCGACGTTGTTACATTGCTTCAGTGATGCGAAAAATTTTAAATTCTCGGCCCATCAGCTTCTGTTTCCCATCCCGGTACCTAACACCACTAAGAAATGATGTTTCATTTTTATGCATTTCCATATTCTATGCATTCATATAATGATTCCTCTCATGACTATGATGATGATTCCATGATTATGTTATGATGATGATGATGATGATCACCCATGTTATATTGATTCGTGTTTTTATCTATCCTCTTGATTGGATTTTTAGATCACCTCTTTCTTTGATGTATATCCTCAGGTGATTACCTATACTAAGGAGTATATTAGGGCCAATAAGAAACTAGATAATATGGAATTAAATAGTGTTTATGTTTTATTATGTAAATGTTATGTATGGTCCTAATTTTCCCAAGACACTAAACCTTTGGATCCTGGTTTTGTAATGCTATTATATTGTTTATCTTTAAAATGATTTAATGGTCATGTAAGAAAAATTAGGGTCGTTATAGTTGGTATCAGTGCACGGTTTAGTTAATTTTGGAATTAGGATTAGAGAACATTAGTGAAAACCCTTAGTATAATACAAAGTATATGTGAGCACCCAAAAATATTTGTTTTAGAAAAATGTTAAACATAGGGATCCCACAAGATATTTCATTATAGTTAATTGCACAAAGGAATAAATTATTTATTCATGATTTTTTGAATTATGTTTTTGTTCAAACCTTTTTTGTTTTAGAAAATGGTGGGAACGAGGAGAAACTAGACCAAAAACCCATGTTAGGTTCAATGCAGTGATTTCCCGAACAACATCCCCAATGTCTTGGGAGTTGGAGTTCAAAATTTCATGGTGATTATTACCCAAATGTCTCATACTATGAACAATAACCTAAATAATGTGGAACCTCCTCCTTCACATAAGAGGGAGAAACCGGCTATCAAGTCTTTTATGGAGTAATGAACACCGACGTTTAGTGGATCTTCTGATCCACTAGTTGCGGAATAGTGGGTTAACTTAATGAATAATACATTTTATATGCTTCTCTATTCTGGTATGGAGAAGGTGACTCTGGCCATTTATCATTTAGATAGAGAGGTCGATCAATGGTGGGATTTGATTAAGAACACCAATTCAAGGGATTAAATTTAATAGATGAAGTGGGAATACTTTAAGAAAATATTTCTTAACAAGTATTCCCCTCAAACTCTTCATACAAAGATGGAGAGAGAATTTATAGTGCTGAAGCAAAAAGAAGGTGAATCTGTCATGACTTACGAAGAAAATTTTACAAGGCTTGTAAGGTATGCCTCAAGTTTGGTTATCAACAATGATAGAAAAATAGGTAGATTCTTGAGTGTTTTAAAATCATACCTTCTAAAGGATCTATAAATTTGAGACATTGGGAGTTATGAAGAATTTGTTCGATGTGATATCAAAGAGTAGATGGAGTTTGGAGAGTGGTCTCTTGGATATGGTGATAATAAAAGAAATATGGAATTTCAAGCTGGTGGATATAATGATAAAGGTGGAAAGAAAACTCAACCAATCACATGTCAAAAATGTGGGAATAAGCGTCATGGTAATTGCCTCAATGGGATGGAGAAATGATTCAAGTGTGGGAGAGAAGTCCACCAAGTTCATGAATTTCAAAGAGACATGAAGAATATAGAAAATGTGGTGGAGAAAAGGAGAGAACCACCCATGGTTCAATGATACAACTATAGAGAGCAAGGTCACTATGCAAGATAGTGCACTAAACCTCAACTCCTTGAGGTTAATCATCATCAACATCCACCAAATCCAAAGGATAAAGGAAAATATTATGACATCATTACTACTAAGGTGGAACCGACAATGATGTGGTGATAGGTATGCTAGTTATTCATTAAATACTAGAAAACATACTATTTGATTCTAGTTCTACACATTCATTAATATCTTGCAAGTTTAGTAGAAATATTAAAACACCACCTCAAAATATAGAGGTTGAGTTATCTATGAGAATAGTAAATGGGTAAATGATTGCTTCCAAAGTATATAACTCCTCCCTAGTTAATGTTTGTGGAATGAACCTCCCAACAAATCTTATCTTACTTACTTTGGTGAAGTTTGATGCTATGTTGGGTATGGATTGACTATCTTTTTATAAAGACAACATAAACATTCATAAAAGGGGGAACACTCTTCACATCCCAAATCATCCTCCAATTTTGTACAATTTTTAGAAGGATGATGAATCTTCTTCAGAATCATCGTCTCAATTGTGGATTTTATTTCCTTATGGGAAACCATATCTAGCTCAAATGATTGAGACAAAGTATATGATCATGCTTGAAGATTTTCCCATTATGAGGGACTATGCTAGTGTGTTCCCTAAAAAATTTCTTGGTCTTCCTCCTGGCAGAGAGGTTGAGTTCTCAATTGAACTTATTCATGTATCTCTTCCTATATTGAAGACACCTTATAGAATGTTCACCATTGAGTTTAAAGAACTGAAGAAGCAATTACAAGAGAATATAGATAAGGGTTTCATATGACCTAGTGCTTCACCATAGGGTGTGTCAGTCATATTCATCAAGAAGAAGAATAGATTGATGTACGTTTACATTGATTATCGTGAGCTCAAAAAAATCATGATAAATTACAAGTATCTCCTTCCATGGATAGATGACTTGTTCAATCAACTTTATGGGGACAAGTATTTCTCTAAGGTGGACCTTCGGTCGGGATATCACCGATTAAAGGTGAGGAAGGAAGACATTCCCAAGATTGTCTTCCGAACACTATGAATTCATAGTGATTCCTTTTGGAATCACTAATTCTCCAAAAATATTCATGGACTTAATGAATAGAGTCTTTATATATCACCTTGAAAAATTCAGGGTAGTCTTTATTGTTGATATTCTGATATACTCCAAGAGCAAGGAGGAACATGAGGAGAATTTGAGTACTATGCTAAGACCTTGTGAAGGGAGAATCTATATAAAAAAGTATAGTAAATGTGAGTTATGGATGGAGTAAGTATCATTCTTGGGGCATGTTATCACCAGCAAAGGAATATTTGTGGAGCCTTTAGAGACAATGGTAATCAAAGAGTGTCTTAGAACAACATATTTAATGGAGATCTGTAGTTTTCTTGGTCTAGCTAGATATTATCGATGATTCGTGAAGAATTTATCACAATTTTCAAACCCACTAACCATGTTGACTCATAAGGGAGTAAAGTTTTTTGGGATTAGTGAATGTGAAGACTGCTTCAAAGAGTTGAAAAAGAGGATATCACTGCACTAGTACTCACACTTCTGAAAAGTGGGGAACTCTTTGTGGTATAAAGTGATGTTTCAAATAAGTACTTGGGTTGTGTACTAAGTAAAAATAATAAATTGGTAGCATACACTTAAATGAAGTTGAAAATTCATGAGTAAAACTATCCCACACATGATCTGTAGTTGGCTGTTGTGATCTTCATGTTGAAAATCTGGAGGCATTATCTCTATAGGGATAAGTGTGAGATATATACTGATCATAAGATCCTAAAATATATATTCACACATAAGGATCTTAATATGAACCAGAAAAGATAGTTATATCTCATTAAGGATTATGAATTCTCAATCCACTACCTTCTTGATAAAGAAAATAATGTGGAAGACGCTCTAAGTAGAAAGGATCCTACAACATTATCAATGATGAGAATTGAGAAGGATCCAATCTTCTTAGATTTTCAATGTATGGACATGGGAATAATTAAGGAAGGAACATCATAAATATTTTATCAAATGATTCTCAACCATCCCTCATGGAGAAATTAAAGGATGTTCAAATAAATGATATGAAAATTCATAAGAAGGTGGAATCTATCAGAAAGGATAAATCCTCGAAGTTCAAAATTGATATGGAAGGAGTCATAAGATTTTGGCCACAACTATTTGTACCATCCAATACAGAGATAAATAAATATTTTTTGAGTGATGCACATAACTCAACTTTCTATATTCACCTAGGAAGCGAAAAGATGTATTGAGATCTCTGAGAGAACTATTGGTGGGATAATATGAATAATGGTATCATTGAATATACATCAAAGTTCCTTTTATATCAGAAAGTGAATGATAAAAGGAAAAATTATAATGGGATGATGAAAATATTACCCGTACCAACATGGAAATGGGAAAACATAACCATGTACTTTGTCACCAGACTTCCAAAAACATACATAGGAAACAATGTTATATGGGATTATTTGGATCATATCACAAAAACAACTCACTTTATCACAATTCAAGAGAACTTATCACTAGATCAACTCGTGTGAATATCCATTATAGAAGTATTAAAGATGCATGGAGTTACACTATCAATTGTATCCGATTGAGATCCAAGATTCACCTCTAAGTTCTGGAAAAGTATCCAACATTCTCTAAACACTGAGTTGAACTATAGTACGACTTATCATACTCAAATTGATGGTTGATCTGAGCGGACTATTCAAACACTGGAGACATATTGAGATCATGTTCTATAGACTTCAAAGGAGGATTCAACCAACATCTACCACTGGTCGAGTTCTCTTAAAATAATGGTTTTCACTCAAGCATCCAAATAGCTCCATATAAATCCCTTTATGGGAAACGATGCAAAACACCAGCATGTTAGGATGAATTCGGTGAACGTAAATTGCTAAGACCTGAAATGGTCGAAGAAACGGTAGATAAGGTGAAAACCATTTGGCGGCACATCAAGGAAGCCCAAAGTTTACAAAAGGGCTATGTAGACAGTCATCGATGGGAACTAAAGTTTATGGATGGAGACATGGTATTCCTTCACATATCCCTATGGAAGAGGATCATGAGATTTGGGAGAAAATGAAAGTTGAGTCCTAGGTACATCAGCCCCTTCGATATTCTTGATCGTATCGAAGTTGTGGCCTATCAACTATCCCTTCCACATACTATGTCTCAAGTACACGATGTATTCCATGTATCCCTCTTGAGGAAGTACATACCAGATCCCTCACATGTACTAAATCTGGAGGTGGTACAACTGGAGAATGAACTCTCGTATGAAGAGCATCCAATGTGGATCTTGGACCGTAGAGAAAAAGTTATACATAACAAAACTACTCACATGGTCAAAGTACTATGGTGAAACCATAAGTAAAAATATTCAACATAAGAACTGGAGGAAGTGATGAAGGAGAAGTACCACCCTCACTTATTTTCACCATAGTATGTAAAATGAAATTTCAGGGGTGAAATTTCATTAGGGGGAAATGTAAAAACCTAGAATTATATCAATTGAAATTCCATTCTTAAAAATATGTAATATAGTATAAATCACATAAAATCACATAGAAAATACAATACAAACTTTATATATGAAAAATTAATGAAATAAGAGGTATTAGTAGAAGTTAAGGAAACTATACAAATGGGATAGTAACTTGACCGTTGAAGTAGTAATGCCCATTAGAAATAGTAATTCATCCAATAGAATAGTAACATCACCTATGAAAGTATAAATAAAATTTAGGTATCTTATGAATGAAAATATGATATATTTATTTCATGGTATGAGTAAATAAATGTTTTAAAATGATAAATTAAGTGTTGGTATTTTTGTAAGTCATAAATATTTAATTACAATTTTATAATTAATATAATGATTTAAAAGAAAATATATTTTCATAAAATATATTTATAAATTAATATTTTTTTTATGATTATAAGATAATTTTATGAGACCTTAATTAATTTTTCAATGTGTCATAAAATCAATTATAATTTTAAAATTTGTATTTTTCGAGTAAATAATGATTTTATTTAAAAAATAAATTTCTCATATTTATAAAATTATTTTCATAAAATGGAGATCATTTTTTAATTATACACATCAAAAAATGGTTATGGTGATTTTTGGTATTTTTCTAAAATAGTTTAATTTTTTATAAATAGTGAAATACAGTAATTTATGGTATTTAACAAATACATGAATTATTGAGTCATAGATGATGTATGGATGATGTAAACCCCATAATCTGAAAATATCATTCATTATTTAATATATTTAGTGATAATTTTCAAATTATTGATAGTCATGATCCAAAAAAATGAATAAAATAATCAAAAAACACTCCTCTCCTCCCCTGTAAATACCACCCCTCATTGCCTCTTGTCCTCACACCTTCCAAGCTTTGAATATTGTCCAAATTTTTTCCAATACTCTTTACAAGCCTCTCCCCCACATCCAAGTGCCTTTCTTCTCAACAAAAGACTAAATCCATTTTCTTTAAAGAGGTTCTCAAGAAGAAGAATTCAAGAGGTAAAATCCTCTTTCATTTTTCTTTTAATTTCTTTTAAATTTTGGTTATTTTATTTTTCTCTCATCGCCTATCCTTATCCAAGTATAATGATAAATCCATTATCTTATATATACTATAATTTTATTATGTTAATAGAGTAATCCATTATCAAACCTCTACTCTTCTCCCTCTTATTCTAAAAATGAAAATATCATCCATGAGGTGTTGATTTATCACCTTCAAGGACAAAAAGTTTTCATTTTCATTTACCACCTTCAAGTCTGGCCATAAAACCATTATAATGGTTGAAAAAGATTGAAAATGTATGTTATTACCTTTTTTATTTTCTAGAAATAACATAGATACATAATATTAAATAATAAAATAAAACTAGTTCGTAATGATTGAAAACCCACCAAATTAATCTAAATGATTATCATTAATGTTTTACCTAATGAATCATCCTCATATCTAGAAAAAAATATAGAATTCTGAAAGTTCATTAATAACATGAAATTTTAATTCTGTACAATTATTCTGATTTTACATGATCTTCCATACATGTATATACAAGTGAACCGATCATGAAAACCAAGAAAAAGAACACACTTGAATAATGAAATTGAACTATATAACTAATCATAATGGCCATAAACAAACTTAATAAAATTATAATAAATAAAATACATGTATAATAGGTTCTTTATTTATTAATTAATGAATCTAATTTGATTATTTGGGATATTAAATTGAAGAAATAATTTAGATATAAGTTAAGGGGATTTCTCGAACCCAACTCCTTTTCTTTGGGTTATTCCTCTTTCATTCCAAATTTCAGTGTGGATGTTCTTTTCATATCCCTCAAATATAGTTTCATTGTTATTACCTTTTCTATTATGGGATATACATGTTTCTAATATGGTTTTATAAAAAAATACAAATATTTTCCAAAAGAACTCTTCTTTCCAAAACACATTTTGACTCCTCTTGAGTTGTTTCTTATTATTTCCTAAAATTGAATCCCCAAGTGTGGATTTTTCAAACCCTCCAATCTAGGGAACCCCCCCTCCCCATGAAAAGGTCACTCCAGAGAGATACCCAACTGGGAAATAATTTTTGCGAGTCGATATGGCAGAGCATCCCACGGTGTGAGAACCCAAGTAAAGATGGTTTGACACAGAAATCTATCAGCACGGGTGGTTTTTTCCCTTATTCCCACCTAGTATGGAACTGAGTGACCTTGAAAGATGAGTAGATTTGGGGGAAGGAGAAATTTTCCCAATAGCGGGCTCTTAGGAATCGAACTCTGCACCTATTGAGTTATTTCTTCTTTACTCAAGAATGATGAATCTTATAAAAAATATGTTTCTCTTTCTCATTAGGGAACTATCAAGTTTATTCATGAATGTATGTTGTATGAAATGAAACACATTCCTTTTCATGGGTATTTTATGTCTAAGATTTATATACATTCTATGTGGCATGCGTGATTGTGTAAATGTTATGATGTGATGGGTGTGCCAGAAATTATATAGTGCTCTAATGCATTGGGTAATATGATATATCTCATGAGATAGTGTGCACTATGCGTGAACATGATGCTATATTTGTTCACACTAATGATGTTATGATTATGCATATATTTTATGCATGAACATGATGTTATCTTTGTTCACAGCTATGTGTGGTATTTGACCACTAAGACATGATGTTTCATTTTTATGAATTTCCACATTCCATGCCTTTATATAATGCTTCCTATCATGACTATGATGATGATCCCATGCTTATGTTATGATGACGATTATTATTCTCACTCATGTTATATTGATTCATGTTTTTATCTATACTCTTACTAGTCTTTTTAGCTCACCCCTTTCTTTGATGTATATCTTTAGGAGATTACCTATAGTAAGGAGTAACTGAGGGCCACTAAGAAGATAGAGAAGAAGGAATTAAATAATGTCTATGTTTTATTATGTAAATGTTATGTGCGGTCCTAATTTTTCCAAGACACTAAACCTTTGGATCCTGGTTTTGTAATGCTATTATATTGTTTATATTTAAAATGTTATAATAGTAATGTAAGAAAAAGTGGGGTTATTATAAATAGATCCACATCTACTATCATATACAAAATGATATCATGTATGTATGATATATAGAAGGTAAAATACATTAGATATAGAGCAGTAGGTGTATACAACATGTTATACAAAAAATAAACAAAATATCAAAAGCTGCCTCAAATAGAATCATGAGACTAAGCACGATCTTGTGATCCCATACTCCATCCTAGTATAGAAAAATCAAGTATCCATAGTAGTCCACTTTCTCTTATCCCTTCCTATATCCATGAAGTCTATCCAGGTATCAATCAGCAGCCCGAACAAGGTGTGAGATATACTCATAAGGCCACCACCAATGGTGCATAATGTTATAAAATCCATAATCATACAATGTAACAGTGTGTAGGTATAATAATAAAGGTAATAAATGAAATACAAAACACCCATGCCAGTACGGGTCTCCCATGGATCACTTGTCCAATGCTACTAGCTTCATCCTATGTTGGTATATCTCTAAATTCTTATGATTATGATTCAACTTTTATAATAGGATCGATACCTAAGACTCATAGCCAAGGTGACCCTCATTGATCATATTCATATAAGGGATGAATAAGTCTCGTGACATCTAAGGTTTCGATAAGGAACTGAACAAGGTCATCATGTATGAAAATCATTGACCGAATCCAAGTATGTTCTTTGACTTGGCAGATGAGTCGTTTATTTAATTAATTGACATCCTAAGACCATCCCAAGAATTCCTTATAGGTAACCTAGGTATCACTCCATGTATATTATGATCCCATATCCCTATAGGCTTGTCCATGGAATTCCTCATGGTAACTTAGGTATCGACCATGGCATGGTATAATGGCATTGCCCTCTGAGCCCATCCTTGGAATTCCATGTAAGGAATACAAGTGTTTCTCATGGAATAATATAATGCACTTCCCTCTGAGTCTATCCTTGGAATTTCATGTAAGGGACCCAAGTGTCACTTGTGGCACAATATAATTCACTTCCCTCTAAGTTCATCCTTGGAATTCCATGTAAGGAACCCAAGTTCTGCTTATGGAACAATATAATTCCATTTATAATTAATTTTAATTTAATAATCCCAATGATCCCATCCTTGGAGTTCTGAGTCAGAACCCATGTATTACTCTCGTCATGGCACACTGAATGGTCATGGCTCACAATCTATCAATACCATTTACAAAATTTTTATTTCAATTGTTCATTTCATTACAAGAGAGAACTATGGCATGCACATGAATGAACAAGGCTTAGGGATGTAGTCTCACTACTCCCTCTTGAATTTAGTTCAAATCATGTTTCATTCCATTAATTATAACATCCCAAATACAAGGGGCAAGTAACACACCTCATAAGGTGATTTGATTACATAAGCAGCATTTAATCATTTATCTAATTTAATTTCACACCCATGGGGTGGTTCTAATTGAGTTTCTTGGACTCTAATGGTGATATCAAGCCTCACGAGTTACGTAGGTCAAGGCTCACGTGTTTAATATAATAAAACCCCATTTTAAGAAGTGAAACTCAGAAATCCCAGTGTGTGGAACAACAACACAGTGTATAAAGCACTATACTTTTATGGAAATCACTAAACAACCTACCTTATACGAGTAGTATAATACTCATCCGTTATGGACCTCCAATCCAATCTAGAACAAGAAAAATCAGAGAAATAGATGGATACCCTAAAAATATGGCATAATATCTCACATGAATTTATCATTCTATATGGAAAGATACACGAAGAAAGGAAGTAAGAGGATTGAAGAGCTTACTAATAGCTATCCAATGTTATAGATGGTGAGAGAATCAAGCATCAAACGAATGAGGTAGCTCAAACACTGTCTTGGATTCTAAAGGAAGCTCCCAACATGAGGGAGGAGATATTGTGAAGAAAGAGGGGGAAATGAGGGTTTAAACTTTAAAGAAGACTGGGGAAAAGTCATAAATTCATCCTTTGTAAAGGGTACATGGTTCTAACAAACCATGTGCAGTCTGTGTGACCCCTCTATGGCACACCTGCACCAATATTCATGGTCATGCAGCCTCCCTTTCACGGTTTTTTAAATAGTGCTCCTCTATATATGGGCCTCACAGTTGAGTTGCATGGTTACTACTAACCATGTGATAATCATGAACCTCATGTTGTTTCTCCAAAAATTGGAGCTCTAGGCTCTGAACAAGACTCGGGCACTCTCAATCCCTTCCTTAAACCTTTAATAACTTTCATTAGAGGAAAATAAGAGATTTATAATTAAATTTAAGGGATCTGTACCTCATAAGAAAAGTCAGGATCTTACAATTTCGGTAAGTATATGCCTACCTATATAAGACTTGAGTGGTTCAAATTGATTCAGACTATTCTTCCCATGAATTTAAGAGCTCCTCTCTCCTCTCTCTCACTTCCTAGAGAGAAGTGAAGTTCTAAGCACCCCAATCTAAGAAAACCTTATTGGATTGAAGAAACGGTACATCGATGATCATCGATACGTTTAAGGCTTCGTTGATTTTCTACGCTAGCACAAAAAATAAATGATCGATGCATCGGTGGGATTTTGGATCATGTGTGGATGATCTAGAAGGTTTTAGTTTTGATACCTTCAACTAGCAATCACTGACAATGAGCGAAACTCACATTCCACCAAAATCGAACAATGTATTTTTTTGATTTTTTTTCATGATTATTTAATTCACATGAGATACTCTCGTTGATTGTTGGGTGGTGTCTTGCTGGGGAGATGTTATGTTCTCAATCAAGCTTCAAAACTTTAATTTCTCCCCCTTTTACACTTCAACTATGCACCCGGAACCAACATTAAAAACTTAGAAAATGACCTCGTATTGTTATGAAATCATAGGACAACTATATTTGAATTTTTTTGATGTGTCTGAATAGATGACACACTGATCTCATGTGTAGTGTGCTCAGAATGAATAAATAAGCAGTTTTAAATATATTAAATTCTTTAAAAACATGTGTCAAGGGGTCAAAATAAGAAAACAATCTTAGATTTTTGTGAAATCATAGAAAAATGACCGGTGATTGATTTTTGAAATGTAAGAACTGATGTCACATTAATATGAGTTGTATTTTTCTCAAGATGACCAAAAATGCACTTTCAGTGTTTTAAAACTCTAAAATGTGCATGTAAAGATAAAAACCAAGTAAAAGACCACATAATTGATGCGAAGTCACCATAAACTATATTTGAAATATTTAGGATGTGTCTAAGTGGATTACATGTCAATATGATGTGTAGTGTGTTCGGAATGACTAAATTGTAGGTTTTGGGCGTAGCGGAAGCGCGTGGATGGGTGTACCCAACTTTAATTTTACCATTAACAACGATCAATTTGAGATCTATCATGATAATAAAACACCGGATCTTTAGAATAGAATGAAGAATGAAAAGGAAAGAGGGATGTTTCGGAACCATAGAGAGGATCATCATATGTTGGTTATAATTAATTTAATTAAAAGACAATAATTACCTTGATGGAATTCTCTCTTCATTGATGTTTCCAATCACGATTCAATGTGATTCGTCGTTGCGTCGCAGAAGCCAAGTGTAGGATTCCTCTATCAGTGCTCTACGTATCTCTGGGTGTCATTGAAGGGTTCTCCAGTTAATAGCGTGGAAGAGCCTTCTCTTGCGATGTCTGCCTTTGATCGCCTTGAGAGCCGCTTCCAAAGCACTCTCCTTGATTCAGTGGAGGAGGATCTCTCTCTAACTTGAGAGCATTCTTGGAGGAAAGCAGTTCTCTCTTAGCTTGAGAGATTTCTCCAGATCCATTGAGCACAACCACAAAGAATGTCCATCTCTAAATAAGAATAATGTAATTGGGATTTTATTACATAGAATAATAAAATGAATTAATTACCCGAGAGCATTTATTCATTTCATTTAAATCTTAGTAAGACCCCATTTCTGATAATAACAATTGACTATTATTATCACTTGACATGCGCCCAGCGAATTAAACCTAATATTATTTAATTAAATAAATAATATTATTTATCACAAATCCCCAGAAAAACTACACGGCGTGTATATATTAATATACACGATGTGTAATTTTGTTTTCTCATTTTCTTTATTTCCTCCACCACATTTATTTGACCTTGAATAATGACTATTTATTTCTCAAATAAATATCACTGCATTACTCGCTAATAAATATATTATTTCACCCACAATATATTCTCTCAAATAACTATTGTCGAAATAAATGAGATCATACATCCTTGAATAATTATTAAACCACAATCGGAAATAATATTTATTCAAATTATTAAATGAATATTTAACTGAGATACTTGGACACACTTACTGTGTGACCCTCTAGGCCTCTTTCTCAGTGGCATTAGGTGGAGCCTACCTAAAGTCCAAGGTTAGCATCTAGAAACACATCAAGACACCCATAGAGAAAGAAGTTAACGCCGCAATGATGTGTCACCTCCTACGAATGCTTACCGTGTAATGTAATCCTTTTATCTCGATGTCTCGAATCAAGCAGATTGCATGCTAGTGTCATCAAACCATGTGCTTCATTATTCTTTCTTTGACTTTCCAAAATTGAACTCGCTCATTCCTCACCATGGTCATGGATTTATTTAGGCTATATCAATTTCATCAAATGGCTTGAGATATCTACTTTCGTTATGGAATAGAAAGGAGAAATCTTTTCTCGCATTATCTTTTAATGCAGTATTACTCGTGACGCACTCAACATATTTTACTTCACTGCGAACAGTGTGTCGTCACTGTTTTCGTCAATACATCTAAGTGCGCAAGTTGTAATACCCATTAATAATAATCTTAAAGTCTAAGTACCAATACACACGTCCACAGATAGGAACATCCAATAACACTATGAATTGTGTATTTCCTACTGGCGGTTCTAGTTCTCAAAATATCCTCCTGGATATTACCAAGGGCGCACACCATGAGAAGGTATCTCAAAGTTTTATGAGTCATCACCCCTAATGGCCTGTATTATTTGTGTCCCTCAAATAACATCATCCGGATATAGAACATATATTCAAGAATAGTGTTATGGCACTTCCGGATTCTCATCATTGCAGGGATCTGCTATAACCCTTTAGTGAAATAGCTATCTTTAGGACATTATCACATGCATTGTCATGCAGAAGAACAATCAAGATGTGATAAGGTATTTATTAATACAAGTTTATCATAAAGTACAAAGTAGTTGGTTCTAGATCATCAACTCCAACATAAATAAACAGTTTAAAAGATATCAAAGTCTTTAAAAATACGCATTGGTGGATCAAAACCAGGAAAATGATCTCAAATTGTTGTGAAATTATAGGATAATGACCAGTGATTGATTTGTGAAATATAGGAATTGACACCATATCAATCCAAATTGTGCTTTGCTCAGGATGATCAAAAACTCCTTTTTAATGTTTTAATACTCTAAAATGTGCGTGTAATGGTTAGAACCCATAAAACAATATCAGATTGAAATGAAACCATAGAAAAAAAATCTTTGAATTATTTACGTGTCTGAGAAAACGATACATCAATCCGACATGCGGTATGCTTCGAATGAATAAATAAGCAGTTTTAAAGATATCAAAGTCTATAGAAACAAGTGTTAGAGTCAAAACACTACTGCATATCGTGCTTTTAAAAGCACCAGAAATTAGTTTTATCACTGCTAAAAAAATGTTGTTATGCTAACCACCGTTAAAATCGTCGACCTTTATCAATGTTAAAAAAAACACTGATAAAAGGTGTCTTTAGCAGCATTAAAACAAAATCGTTGATAATTGTAGTCTTTATCAGCACTTTGGATTTAGCACTAATGAAGAGTGTTTTTATCTACGTTTTGTTTAGCGTTGATAAAATTTGGAAGAAAAAAAATTGGAGTGTTAGCCCCCCACCCCACCTTAAACTTTAAACCTGCACTCCAACTCTCATGCCCCCCTTCCCCTGTCAGTGCTCAAAATGTTCTTTTGTCACCGATTTTCCACTGTCTAGCCTCATGTTCAGTTGTGTGTGCGCCTGGATTCGATCATTGGACCTCCCTTGCAATTTGAACCACTTTACCATGACCACAATTTTGTTTTATTCTATATTTTACTATATTTCTATTTATTTATTTATTTATATTTACATACATCTTTTTATTTATATATTTCTATAATTATTTTTAAATACATTTATAAATATATGTTTGTGTGTGTGTGTATGATATGTATATATATATACTTATATTTATTTAAATATATTGTATGTTAATATTCATTTACATATATTATAATATAAATATAAATATATATTTGTTTATTAATACACACATATGTATATATAAACATTATATATACATTTGTATAGGTATATATATATATATTCATATATATTTATAATGTAAAAAATGGTTAGATATTGTTTTAAATAAAATGGATAATAATAAATTTCATATGATTTCAATAATTATTTTTAAATGCATTTTTAAAATATGTCTATATATTGTATATTTAGATATAAGTTGTATACATTACATATATATTTATTTGTTTATATATTTACATATATATTTATACATATTTAGATATAAGTGTATATTTGGATATAATTTTTTATAATGTATTTATAAATATTTACTACAAAGAAGTTTATATACTATATTTAATGATGATGATATATTTATAAAAATACATTTATATATTTTATATTTACACAATATTGACACACATATTTACACACACAAATATTTATATTTTGTAAATATACCCACAAGTATTTATATTTATGTATTTATTTACGAGTTTTTTTTTTACATTTTTTCAGAAATTTTTTTTTTAAAATACATCTACGTAAAAAAATTATTTTTTTACCCCTCATAGGCGGCACCTGGTGTGCCGCCTTTGGGGGTTTTTCGCCCAAAGCAAAGCGGCACATGGTGTGCCGCCTTTGCCCAAAAATAAACCGCAAACGCGGCACACCAGGTGCCGCCTTTGCATAAATATTTTTTTTTTAATTTTTTATTTTTTTTATTTTTGTTTTGTTTTGTTTTCTATATATATAACAAAACTTTTCAGCAGAATTTTTCTGCTATTTAATATACAGCAGTACTGCCATTACAGCAGTCTAAATTCTGACAGAAACTCTCACCCTGGACTCCCTTTTATAAGGGGGCTTACCCTAGAAATCATACTGCATTTCCGATGTGGGATTCTGGTTCTTTTTTTTCTGCGCAGTATATTCTGTGTTTCTGATGTGGGATTCTGTTTCAAGTACGCGACTTTGAAAGAATATAAAACATAAAATATAAGACCAACATAAATGAAACTTTAAACATTGATTAAACATATAAGGAATAGTTGAAAACAAAAATAATTTCATAAAAAATGTTGATACAAATTAATTTATAAGCTTTCAAAACCACCTACTTGAAACTTAAACATATTTCAAGTACGTGACTTTGAAAGCTTATAAAAGATAAACTATAAGACCAATATAAATGAAACTTTAAACATTGATTAAACATATAATAAATAGTTGAAAACAAAAATAATTTCATAAAAAATGTTGACCAAAAACAATTTATAAGCTTTCAAAACCATCAACTTGAAACTTAAAAATGTTTCAAGTTCCCGACTTTGAAAGATTATGAGACATAAACTATAAGACCAATACAAATGAAACTTTAAACATTGATTAAAAATATAAGAAATAGTTGAAAACAAAAAAAACTTCCTAAAAAATATCCATAAAAATTAATTTATAATCTTTCAAAACCTTCTACTTGAAACTTAAAAATGTTTCAAGTACGCGAATTTGAAAGACTATAAAACATAAAATATAAGACCAACATAAATGAAACATTAAACATTAATTAAACATATAAGGAATAGTTGAAAACCAAAAGAAGTTCCTAAAAAATATTGATGAAAATTAATCTATAAGCTTTCAAAACCGCCTACTTGAAACTTAAAAATGTTTCAAGTACGCGACTTTGAAATACTATAAAACATAAACTATAAGACCAATATAAATGAAACTTTAAACATTGATTAAACATATAAGAAATAGTTGAAAACAAAAATAATTTCATCAAAATTGTTGATTATAAATAATTTATATGCATTCAAAAGCACCAGCTTGAAACTTAAAAAAGTTTCAAGTATGCGAATTTGAAAGACTATAAAATATAAACTATAAAACGAATATAATTGAAACTTTAAACATTAGTTGAACAAATAATAAATAGTTGAAAACAAAAATAATTTCATAAAAAATGTTGATGAAAAATAATTTATAAGCTTTCAAAACCGTCAACTTGAAACTTAAAAATGTTTCCAGTGCGTGACTTTGAAATACTATAATTATATTATTAATTAACTAATTAATTATTATATAATTAATAGTTATATTAATAATTAACTAAATAATTATTATATAAGTAATAATTATTGAGTAATAATTAATAATTAACAATTAATAATTAATAATTTAATGAATAATTATAATTAATATTTATATTACTAATTAACTAATGTATAATTAATAATTACTTATTAATAATTATTAATTACTAATTAATAATTATAATGAATAATTATAATGAATATTTATATTACTAATTAACTAATTAATAATTAATAATTACTAATTAATTACTTATAATTATTAATTATATTACTAATTAACTAAATAATTATTATATATGTAATAATTATATTACTAATTAATTGTTATATAATTAATAATAATATTACTAATTAACTAATTAATTATGACATATTTAATTATTAATAATTATATTTAATTATCATATTACTAATTAACTAATTAACTATTATATAATTAATAATTATATTACTTATTAACTAATTAATTATTATATAATTAATAGTTATATTAATAATTAACTAAATAATTATTGTATAAGTAATAATTAATAAGTAAAAATTAATAATTAATAAGTAATAATTAATAATTATAATTAATATTTATATTACTAATTTACTAATTAATAATTAATAATTAATAATTACTAATTAATAATTAATAATTATAATGAATATATGTAATTAAAAATTATATTACTAATTTACTAATTAATTGTTATATAATTAATAATTATATAACTAATGAACTAACTAACTATTATATATTTAATTATTAATAATTACTAATTAATAATTATAATGAACAATTATAATTAATATTTATATTACTAATTAACTAATTAATAATTAATAATTATAATTGTCACGACCCCCTCCCACCAAAGATGTCCCTCCTGAGCTGACAATGGTGAAAGGGAGATAATGACCCCCGAGTCCCGCCTCCAGTAGGCTCCGGGGTGGCGACTAGCACCAAGGGTATGAGTTTTCACAAATATTGGAGGCATTGCCCTTTTATTATTTTAAGATCAGGAAATAGTACAAGTCAACCTCCAAAAAGGAAAAGAACAAGTGTATAGAAATAAACTCAAACCAAGCCCACATGCATGTTTAAACAATTTCATAACAAGGTGCAAGTACAAGAAAGCTCAAAGTACAATAACAAAAGAAAACAAGAGTACAGCAACTACAACAACTCCAATTGTCCCGACTAGTAGGGTCCCGCACGGCCCTGGTAGTCCTCCTGGAAACCTGAAAGTAAACGTAGGGTGGGCATACAAATATACTCAGTAGGGAAACCTAAAGCTCTCGTGCACAGGTGGGGAGACATCCTAATGTCCCGTGAGAACAATAGAAGAAACCTAGAAAGGAAATCTATCCAGCCAACCTCACCAGCCACGCTCGCCAAAAACACAATCACAACAGGTAGTAGTATATAATAACAAGAGTATTGGGTACCCCGCACCATTTCCCACTAGTTAGATGTTCTTCCTAACGGCAAACGTCCTGACGCTACCACACTCTTCCCGCCCGCACACACCTGGGTCTCACAACCATGTATCTCGCCCGCACACACCTGGGCCTCACAACCACGTATCGCGCCCGCACACACCTGGGCCTCACAACCACGTATCCCGCCCGCACACACCTGGGCCTCACAACCACGTATCCCGCCCGCACACACCTGGGCCTCACAACCGCGTATCCCGCCCGCACACACCTGGGCCTCACAACCACGTATCACGCCCGCACACACCTGGGCCTCTTCCCGAAGGTTCTTGGGAAATAGTAAAACCTGCCCGAAGAGTCTTGGGCTAAAACCACCCCAATCGAAACCTAACCGAAGAGTCTTGGGTGTAAAGTCGCTTCAAGCCATCACAGCCTATGGAAGAAGGAGCAGGAAGGAGCTAGTAACTATGGGAAAACACTCTCTCTCATGAAATGGGAGTGTTCGGCACTAAGTGATCAACATGGGTGGGGTGCGATAAAACACAAAAGATACAGATATATATATGTATACCAAACACACGGCCCAACATATGGCTTCTAAATAGAGAAACTAAGCACGTGTCTCGGCACTGTTACTACGAAGCATGCATACAACAAACAACCCCAACCCCATTTAGGTTTTCACGTTTCAGCAGAATTAGTTTATTAGTTCCTTAACTACTGGGCAACTATCCACAACCAACCACATCGATCGTTCGTGAAACATATCCATGACATCCACAAATCAAGTTAGGAAAACACAAGCAACACAAACAAGTCCCTTCTTATTAACCAACCAACCCCATTGATTATTAAACTCGTTCAGTTACCAAGCCCCACCATTCATTAACTCTTCCACATTTTACTTATTATTCACAACCCATAGTCCGTTCACATTCAAACTCATCCTTGCAGCCTCGCTGCCAACCGCCATAACCACAACCGCACCGTACATCATCATCCCTTGATACAACTTATCGCAACCCCGCTGCTCATCCGATCCACCACAACCCACAAAACAAGATTCATGCCACATCATCGCCCCTTTAACATCATTTACCGCAGCTCTGCTGCCTGTTCTATTCGTAACAACCCAGGATTCACCCCTCCCTTTCACACACCAGTAACCAAGCCAAAACTCACATGTTCATTATTCCATTTTGTTTAATCGGGGTGATCACACAAGGGTTTCAGATTTTAATCAGCCAACTTTACGTGATTAATCAATTTCCACATTCCACAAAGTTTCCACCCACAAAACGGTCTAAAAAGATAGGACAACATTTAATTGCGCAAACAAAGGCCCCCAACGATCGTGATTTTCAGTAGGCAGAAGCCTATTCAATTCGCAACATAATATCACAGGATATAAAAATAATGTAACTGCATTCACAAACTTCACATCCCCATTATACAAGTCAGTTATTATCTTTATTAAACCGGTTCAAATGTGTTTCACGTAAACAAGAGGACACCCGCCCCGCATGATGCACAATCTAGAGAGATGAAGGTAAGATCCTTACCTCAACAGGTTCTGATCACAACGCTCCCCCGGATCAACTTTAGAAGACGTCTGTCGGCGTCGGTCACTTCCGTCGAGTCCCGGAAAAACCTTCTCGGGTGGAAGTTGGAAAGTAAAGGCTGAAGGAAAGACAACGGATCTGAGCTCAGAAGTTCCGCCTCGTCGTTACGATCCTGTGGCCGCTGACAGATCATAAATTGGAGCTCGGACGAAGAAGTTATGGAAGAAAATGAGCCTTCGAGTCTCTTGGGAGAGCTCTGCTCAGAGGAATGGGGAGGAGAGGGGTGAGTTGAAAAGGAGGAGGAGACCCCTCCTTTTATAGGCGAGAAAAGCAAAAGTACACGGTGTGTACTTTATGGTACACGGCGTGTACTCGGCCGTTTCACACGGTCACCACGCGACTTCTAACACGGCATTCAACGCGAAACGCGACCGTTGACTGGTCAACACACGGCTTGAAGGTAACGTATACGCGGGGAGGGACTACACGGCGTGTAGTATTGGATACACGGCGTGTACCCATTTATTTCACACGGAAAGGACACGGCTCCAACACGGCACACGGTCGTTGACTGGTCAACACACGGCAACGCGTACGCGGGGAGGGACTACACGGCGTGTAGTATGGACACACGACGTGTACCCATTTATTTGACACGGCAAGGACACGAACTTTAACACGGGGTATACCCGGCGAGGGGGTACACGGCGTGTACTCAAACTACACGACGTGTAGTTTCAAAATTCTGGAAGGTGTGAGAAAAGTTCATTTTACCCTCCAGAACACTTCGGGACCTTTTTTACAAAGGAATGGGCCGGAGAGGTCCGGGCCATTACAATAATGAATAAATATAATTAAAAATTATATTACTATTTTAGTAATTTATTATTATATAATTAATAATAATATTACAAATTAACTAACTAATTTTTATATAATTAATTATTAATAATTACTAATTGATAATTATAATGAATAATTATAATTAATAATTATATTACTAATGAACTAATTAACTATTATATAATTAATAATTATATTACCAATTAAGATGGTTTGCCCTAGAAATCATTCTGCATTTCCGATGTAGGATTCAGGTTCTCCCTTTCCTACGCAGTACATTCTGCATTTCCGATGTGGGATTCTGTTTCAAGTACGTGAATTCGAAAGACTATAGAATATAAAATATAACACCAATATAAATGAAACTTTAAATATTGATTAAACATATAAGAAATAATTGAAAACAAAAGGAATTTCCTAAAAAATGTTGATGAAAAATATTTTATAATAATTATATTACTAATTAACTATTATATAATTAATAATTATATTACTAATTAACTAATTAATTATTAACTATTTATTATATGTTTAATCAATGTTTTAGGTTTCAATTATATTACTCATATATTTTATGTTTTATATTCTTTCAAATTTGCGTACTTGAAACAGTTTAAGTTTCAAGTAGACGGTTTTGAAAGTTTATAAATTATTTTTCATCGACATTTTTTAGGAAGTTTTTTTTTTCAACTATTTCTTATATGTTTAATCATTGTTTAAAATTTCATTTATATTGGTCTTATAATTTATATTTTATAGTTTTTCAAAGGCATGTACTTGAAACATTTTTCAGTTTCAAGTAGGAGATTTTGAAAGCTTATAAATTATTTTTCATGGATATTTTTTACAATTTTTTTTGTTGTTTTCAACTATTTCTTATATGTTTAATCAGTTTTTAATGTTTCATTTATATTGGTCTTATAGTTTATATTTTATTGGCTTTCAAAGTCACGTATTTGAAATATGTTTAAGTTTCATGTAGGTGGTTTTGAAACCTTGTAAATTACTTTTTATCGACATTTTTTATGAAATTATTTTTGTTTTTAACTATTTCTTATATGTTTAATCAGTTTTTAAAGTTTCATTTATATTGGTTTTATAGTTTATATTTTATAGGCTTTCAAAGTCACGTACTTGAAATATGTTTAAATTTCAAGTAGGTGGTTTTGAAAGCTTATAAATTAATTTGTATCAACATTTTTTATGAAATTATTTTTGTTTTCAACTATTTCTTATAATTTTAATCAGTGTTTAAAGTTTCATTTATATTGGTCTTATAATTTATGTTTTATAGTCTTTCAAAGTCGCGTACTTGAAATAGAATCACACATCGGAAACGCAGAATGTACTGCGCAAGAAAAGGAGAACCAGAATCCCACATCGGAAATGCAGTATGGTTTTCAGAGCAAACCCCCTTATAAAAGGGAGTCATGGGTGAGGGTATCAGTCAAAATCCAGACTGCTGTAATGGCAGAACCGCTGGATATTAAATAGCAGAAAAATTCTACTGAAAAGTTTTGTTATATATATATATAACAAAACAAAACAAAACAAATAAAAAATAAAAAATTTTAATAAAAATATTTATGCAAAGGCGGCACCAGGTGTGCCGCCTTTGCGGTTAATTTTTGGGCAAAGGCGGCACACCAGGTGCTGCCTTTGAGGGGTAAAAAAATAAATTTTTTTACCCTATTGGTATTTCAAAAAAAAATTGAAAAAATGAAAAAAAACTCATTTATTTACATATATTACAATATACACATAAATATTTTTTTTTATTGACGCATATTTATATATAAACATTAAATGTATAGGTGTATATATATATATTAGTGAATTTTTATAAACTGCATATTTTTTAAAATAAAATAAATGATAAATATTTATTTCGATGTGTTATATATTTAAAAATACATTTTTATGTAGATATGTTTAAATATTTTTTTGTATAATTGACTTATTATATGTAAATATAGGCAAATATGTATATATTTAATTATAAATAAAAATATGAGATGAAAAACGATAAAATTTCAAAACCATATCATTTATGTGAATGTAACCCATGAGAATAAATCCAGTCTCCATTGAAAATGACAAGAAGACTCTTAAACAAAACTGAAATTATATCGAATATTAAAAAAATAGAATATCTATGTTTTAGTGGCTTTTGGGGCCTTTTTTACCTTGAAAAAAACATTGAACTAGGTCCCCTCAGGTCAGTGCGGTGTAGATCTGGTCACAAGTTTCAATTTGATATGTGGTAGAGTTTAAACAGACATATGCATCAGTTGTTGTTTGAAGTTCATGTTTTCTACTTATCTTAGATCGTTTATGAATTTATTCAATTTTATGTTATTCAATTGTTATTAAGTGACTATTAATTAATAATAATTAACAAATTATTAATTAATATTATTTTTAAATTATTTTTATGTCGTTTTTACACTAAATATATTATATATTAAATGTAAATGCATATCTAGTATTCTATGAATCATATTTAATAAAATATATTATGTTTATATAAATATAAATATATTTATATATTAATATATGATTTTTAATGATGTATATATTTTTTATGAAATATATTTTTATCAGTGTTAAAAAAAAAGAGGTGATAAAGGTGACTTTTATCAGTGTTTTTATAACGAAAAAAAGTAGCGTTTATCGGCTCTTTTTGCTAGCACCGATAAAAGTTTAATCTTTATCGGCGGTTTTAGCTAGTGCCAATAAAGGGCAACACTTGATATTACGTAATTTGTAGTAGTGAAATCAATAAATGATCGCAGATCGTTGTGAAATCCGAGGACAATGGTCGATGATTGATCTTTGAAATGTATGAAATGACACGTCAATCTGAGCAGTGGTTTACTCGGACTGAAAACACATTTTTATTGTTTTAAAACTCTAAAAATTGCATTTAATGGTTAAAACCTAGCAAGGGATCTTGGATTGACGTAGAATCATATAACGATTGTTTTTTAATTATTAAGTAATTTGAAAATAAAAAAGTGATTAAAAACAAGTAATGTGTTGAAAAACAACAAACACAAATTGTTGACTGTACTAGCTTTAAATTTAAATAGTCTAGTGAGTTTAAATTATTAGTACTTTGTTATTTTTTATTGCAGTAACTTTTAATTTTAATTTATTTAATTTTCAGCTATGAGATGATGAATTACGATTGTTTTTTAATTTTGTCCTTTTAATATTAGTTGCATAGGTGTATTAATTGCAAAAAAAATTTAAAAAAAAAAATCAACTATATATAGCGACGGCCATATGATTTGCGTGAATCTTCCCCGTCAAAAGTAAAACCATCCATGAAAGGTGTTTCTGCGTACATTTAACAAAAGGAGGCCAAAAAAAGAAAAGCATGGTGGGGGTCGGGTATGGGGGCGCCGCCAGGCAGGCAACCCCCGCAGGCGAACGTGGTAGGCAGACGTGCAAAGGCTTTTTAGACTGCAGAGGGGGGGCAACACTAACCGTCTACAAATACGGAAAGAAATAATCTCAAATACAATATACAAAAAAAAATGTGATTCAATTCAAAGAGATTCTGTAATTTATTACAATTTTATTCTCCCTGTAGTGTTCTGGGATGACGGATGTAATAGACTTATCATATTTATCGATTTAAGTTAAATATATTTATACATTAGGATCATAGTGGATTTTTTTTTTACATTTCATTAAATTTTGAAATATCTTTTTTAAATTAAAAAAAAAAACTCCGTATCTTTTGTTCCGTAATTATCCGCGGCGCGTCAGATATGGAAAAAAGCGAGGCTATCGATTTTGGGAAGCTACTTGGTGAGGTGATAAGCTAGCCATCCTCGCGTAGGCTGCGTGTCCCGTTTAAATCCATCCAATAAAATCTAAATGCAGAGCATATTCTTAAAATATGTTATTTTAAGTTTTCCGGATGAGAGCATCCTTGCTTTATCAGGAATGCATGCATACACTTGAGTGATGATGGGACGTATTCTTCCCCAATTATTATTGACTTAAAAATATGATTTATCAATGTGTTATATATATATATAACAGCTTGTTTATGATACAATACTATTTGTGATGTTTTTATATTATATTTAAATATTTTACATCGTATAATTAGTTTAAAAATCAATGCTTACTTTTTACATGTTTTTTAATGTTTATTTTGAATTGTATATAAATTTAAAAAAATTACAATTTTTAGAAAATATTTTCAAAAAATTAAAAGAAAAAAAAAAAACCTTGAACTCATGGTTCGATGCACTCATAAAATGGTGATCAAGCCGGTCTGATCCACCAAAAGACCTCTGTGCGGAGTAGTTTGCGGGCTGGGCCGGTCCGTCTATTTAAAGACTATAAAGCTAAATTATAATTTTTTTTATTCTAAAGATGAAATCCTTTTTTTATTACACAAGTGGAGAATCTCCATCCTCTACACATAGAATGATATACTCCAAGCCCTCTCACATTTTGCACCCACCACGTGCTGCCCACCTAAATTACAAATTCTTCAATCTCTCTGTTTTTTTTTTTTTTTTTTTTGTAATCCTCTCTTCCCACATTCTCATTGCTGTTTATGATTAAAAAAATCTATGAAATCAGAATAAATACATGTATTTTTATCTAGTAAGGGTGAAACACACGCAATATATGACTATACATGTCAAATTGAGAAATATGGGAGTTTAGGCAAATGTTAACCGAGAGGAACCATTTAAATGAATACATGTATATGTATACGTATATGTATATGTATGTCTCTTTAATCTTATGAATTTATTGTTATACATGGATTTGGTTCAGAGTTTATTATTGGATTTGTTTTCAACCAATGAATATTTACTGAAATAATAAGTGAAGTTGGATGGTTACATCCCTTGACTTACATCATGAAAGAATACATTTCATGAATAAAGAGATTATTCCAAGGATGTCATGTCATTAGGGACATGATTACATAGAGAGGTGCATGAATGAATAAGTAACAACTTATCATACTGTGAAATGATAAACATGAAGATTGAGAAGGCGTTATGCATTCGAATGATGAAAATATTTGGGGATCATAGTTGGTTGTGTTGCACATCGAGCTCATTTATATGCATGCTATGGAATTGATGAACTTTATGTGAATACATTGTTCATAAGTAATAATGATTGCCATATGTAAACTAGTTGGTCATTTGGATCAACACATGAAGTCACTACCATAGATTTGATTTTATCTAGCGCTACCCTTTATCAACGTTAAAAAAACATTGATAAAAGTTGTATTTATCAACGCTAAAACGATTGTTTTTAACACTAATAAATGTATATTTCATAAAAAGAAAGTCATGTATCATTAAAAATCATATATTAATATATAAATATATTTATATTGATATAAATATAATATATTTCATAAAATATGATTTATATAATATGAAATATGTAATCACACTTAACATATAAGTTATTTAGTGAAAAATGATTTTATAATATAATTAAAAATGATATTAATTAAAAATTTGCTAATTATTATTGACTATTAGTCATTTATTAACAATTTGAAGATAAACAAATTCAATAAATTAATACATGATCTTAAATGAGTTTAAAACACAACTTGAGATCCAAACGGTCATAACTTTTGATTCGAGTATCTGTTTAAGCAATACCACATTTCAAATCAAAACTTGCAAAAATATCTATGTTGTGGTGACCTAGGGGAACCCCGATCATCATTTTTTTGGGGTAAAAAAAGGTTCGGAAGACCTCTAAAGCTTAGTTTTTTGTTGAGGTACCCCCATTTTTTAACATTTGATGAAATTTTATCATCGTTTAAGAGAGTTGTTATCATTTTTTTGGGTGGAAACTCAATTTATTCTCAAGACTTACAGTCATGGATATTATGACATTAAAATTTTATCATTTTTCATATTATACTGTTATTTATAATTAAATATATACACATGTATATATTTACACATAAAAATTTAATTTTAAAAATAAACATGTAAACATATTTAAATATAAAATATCTATCTAAATATATAAACCGTATCTAAATAAAAATGTATGAATATTTATATACATATACAATGTATATATAATGTGTGTGTGTGTGTGTGTATTTGTTCGTGTGTATTAACAAACATATATATATTTATCTATATATTCTAATATATGTATATACATATTAATATATAATATATGTAAATAAATATAAATATGTATAATTATATTTATAGACACACACACACACCTATTTATATATATATATATAAATATATATATGGATAAAAAATGTAATGAAACGTATATAAATAAATAGATATATTAAAAAATAGAGAACAAAACAATATATAAGAATGGTAAAGTTGCAAATCCATGAGGGGGAGGTCTCAGGTTTGAAACCAAGTGAAGGTAGGGGCACACGAGAGTGGGTAGCAAGTTCTCTAGCATTGATAAAAGGGGGTAGGGGCCTCTACTATTTATAAAAGGGTATGGGGAGGGCTAGACAAGTGCTGATGGGGGGGGGATCCCCTCTAAATTTACAGATTTTTTTTAAAAAAATTATCGACTTTTATCACCTCTAAAAAAACACTCATAAAAGTCACATCTTATCAACATTTTTTTTCAACGCCAATAAAATACCCATTTTATCAGCGCTTTTTTAGCTTTGATAAAAGAGACTTTTATCAAAGTTTTTGTTAGCGCTAATAAAAGGGACTCTCTTAGTGGTGCTTAGATCAACAATGTTTTTAGCGATTTTAAAAGCTACTTCTGTAATAGTGAGAGTGTAATTATAAAGATTAAATTGAATTGAGTTGAATAGGACCGAGATATTCATGGCAAGTGCATGTTTCTATAGTGTATGAATAGATATGTTGAAGTGTACACATGGTTTGGGTGATGGATGTGGATTCGAAGCATCAAAGAGATATTGGAGATTGAAGATGAGTGTAACACCGACCAAAACCCTTGCATACTTTTGCTCATGGTTGGAGAGCATAGAAGGTGATTGGAGGAAGCATCCACCACGATTGAGTGTGCTGAAGGAGAACAAGGTGAAGCACGACAAGCGATTGCGAGAAGCGCTGCCTACAACATCACTATGGACAAAGATACACATAAAGTGATGTCCACAACTCCAATGTAGACAGTGGCACTTGATTAGTGCTCGATAATGGATGAAGTGCGGTCGATGGTTCAAGTGCTGCGATGCATGCAATCTCTAACACATATGGAATTTTAGCTTTATTGGAAAAGCCCCATGCTACTCTATTTTTGATGAATAGTGAAAGAATGAGTATCACACACAACAATTGGGATGTAATGCTTCTCCTGATCAAAGTTCAGGAAGTGGTATAAGATAATAGAGGCCGTGAAAAGCACACAACCTATACCACGAATGACGACGAGTGATATCACAGGCCATGGCATGCAGATCGTTTGAGCCACAACCAATGACATAGAATAAGTGTTGGTCGTGACATGTGCATTGGATATTTCACAAACAACGCTTCTAATGCAGTGCTACCCATGATTGGATCAATGATGAACAAAATTTATTTCAGAGGTTACGATCTAGTTATGTCTGCAGGGAAAGTGATATCATAAGGAGTGATCTAGCCTAAAACACAGCGTAGTTCATGTAATGACTCAACCCAGATATTCTGTCAACCCAAATCAGGCAGCCACTAACCCAATCACGTTCCTCGGTCGCATGGGGCTAGTGATTAGTGTCGTGAGTCTATGTTTATCGTTGGGGAATGATTTACCCTATATTGGTAATAACCTAAGTTTATATCAGATTATATCGAGCATGAACCATCTATATATCATACGGATACTAAAATAAAACAATGACTTGTATGCCAAGCAGAGCTTGTTGTACCTATATAATAATATAAAACAATCTATCTATATATATGAAAACCAAATAGAACATCAAACGATCCAAATATAGAAGTCTACAAAACCAGACATCAAAATAAGAAAACTAAAAGAAACATGGTGATATGCCAACACTCCCCCTACCAAAGTTGGCACCCCATACTTCATCACCTAGTAGAGACCCGACCTGTTACTACAACACTAAGTTAGTCCATAGATCATCCACGCACTTTCTCGTACCTGAAATGAAATACGGGAAACTCCATGTCCACTAAGGTGCACATACAAGGTATTGGTACAAAGACTCAATCGGCACTACCAAGAGACCTCAACTCCCACAAGCGAATGGTAAAGTGTATGCATTTTCATGTGTCTACCATACTTACATTTATATAACAATTAACAATTCAAAATAGATAAACAAATAAAGTATGCTATAGAATCACTCAAAACATTTATCACAAGATAACAGTGGACACCTCTCCCATCCCCAGGAGGATTTATACCTTCTTCAAGCACGATCAGAATATGAGACAGTGGCTACATAAGATCTAGGGAACCTTAGTGCCCATACCATGGGAAAGGGAAAACTATGAACAAAAGATAGGGTACAAATTCCCATCACACAGGAAAGAGGAACATGTTAATAAGAGTCAAGTCCCCTGAGGCACCCATCCCATATAGAGTTAGTATATTAAAATATCCATCTTATATATCACCATAGGCACAATCATTAATGACTTTTTTGTCACCTACTCAAAATGCTAAACCAACGTATGCATAATAATTAGTATCCTAAGCTACATATGGTGTAAACACCATAATCAATGGCACGAGGTACCTATATAAGTAATTAACAACAACACCAACAATATAGAAAGTCTCATAAAGGGCTATTATTCCAGCTGAAGGTATGAGCAACAAAATGCATGATATTCATATAAAGAAACAAATGTCAAACCCTAAATGATATGGTTCACTAATAAAAACATATACAACCCATATCCCTCTAGTAATTGCTTGTAATTAGGCATCACCAAACATAACCACTCAAGGAAGTATCATAGAACTTCTAGATGAGTAGTCAAAACATTTACATTAACACCAATTGTACAACACTATATATCCCAAACCACCATATAATTCTTCCTACTAAAGGTAGGGTGGTTAATCATAAGATGTAGAATAGTCCTATAAATTACATAAGCTTACTATTAAGAATACTAGGGATAATTATGAAGAAATTCTAAGATATGAGAAATCCAACATTTAATCAAGAGAAGAAGAAAAAATAAGCAGGAAAAGAACTTAAAGTGAAACCCATATATCATAATGAATACCCTACGAACGAGTATCCATAAATCACCAAGTAGGAAAACTTATAGACAAATTGTACATGAGTTTCCCAATTACCTATACATAGAGAAAACTAGTTTGACATGATAGACAATTTCAACTTATATAGTTTATATTAAAGACTAGTTATTAGGTCCAAAAGGGGCCTAGATACCCTGAGGGGGGGGGGGGGTGAATCAAGGCATGCATATTCTTTTCTAAATTCTACCTGCCCCAATAGATCTTGACCTCTTTATTATAAGGGTCACTTTGTTTACACTTAAGTGATAATGCAGATCTTATTCTTTCCTTGTTTATTTGATGATGATGCTTTGAATGTAATGCCGGAAAGCAAGCATAAGGATGCAATAATTTTTACTTGGTTCGACCTCACTAGGCTACATCCAAGGAGCATACAACGACGATGTTCTGATTATACCAAATTCACTAAGACTCACTACCAATAATGATGTTCGGGCTAGATCACTTCTATACCAAGCTCACTGCCTTTACAAGGTTTAGGGTCTGCTCACTGCATTCCCAAGGGTCACTCCCTATGTCTCTTCCTTTGAATCACTGCTGGTGGGAAGGATCAGCATCTTCCTCTTCCTTCACTCACTACTCTCAGAAAGAATCCATTCAGAGTTTATGGACTTGTAGGTCCCTTCATCATTTCTAATGAATGCATTATTCACTGTATGTAGATGCTCTATTGATGTCCCACTTTTATCCACTGATGAATATTGCTTTACCACATATGTACTGGGAAACAACAAATCTTTCATGCAACCCTTACCACGTCTTGCACACAACTTTAATGCCATGCACACAAGATTTAACTTTTGTCACGAAACACCTT
Organism: Viscum album; assembly: GCA_963277665.1. NCBI lineage: Eukaryota > Viridiplantae > Streptophyta > Magnoliopsida > Santalales > Viscaceae > Viscum > Viscum album. The sequence goes on from OY728128.1 coordinate 479,361,856, forward strand.
TTGCATGCAACTTCAATCTTATACACAACTCAAGTCTTACGCGCAACTTCCTTACCTTGCGTACAACTCCAATTCTTTCGTGCAACTCCCTTTACTTAAAAATCTTACGTGCTTCAGAGCTCCGATTTCCTCTAAGTATTAAGCTTCTTCAAATGAGGGGGGTCACCTATTATTTATAGGCATCGCCAAACCCTGCATAGAAGATTCTACGCATCGCGAAAGATCCCCTCTGTGCGCGCCAAACCCAATTTGATTTTTCATTGGGCGTGCAAGTTTCTTTTGCGCAACCTCATATTTCACGCACTTCATGACTTTACCATATTTCGACATTTTGATCCTGAAACACTCACTCTCACACACACACATGTATATGTGTTTCTCTTTATATATCGAACCCCATGGATTTGTTTTTATACATGGATTTGATTATGAGTTTATTGTTGGATTTGTTTTCAACCATTAATATTTACTGAAATAATAAGTGAAGTTGGATCCTTACATCCCTCAACATACATTATTGAAGAATACATTTCATGAATAAAGAGATTATTCTAGGGATGTCATGCCATTAGGGACATGATGTCACGACCCGTCCTCGGGGCCCATGCCGTGACTACCCCAAGCCCGCCTTCCATAGGCCAGGGGCTGGTGACTAGCACCAAAGGCGTAAATCCCGATAACTAAGAAGACATTGCATTTATAAAACATAAACACATTCAACCAGAGTACAAGCGGAAGTAAACACTAAGTAAAACTGAAAACAAAGTAGTGCTGAAAGTAAAGGGGGCCGGAAATACAAGCCCAACTGTAAAGTACAAGGAAAAAGACAAAACAACTGGGAGGTGACAAGCAGCTCCTGGGTCCTCCACCTCGGATCCTACCTGAAGGGTAGGTACATATAGCCTCCTCAACGCTCTCGCCCGCCAACCTCCTCCGAGTACCGTCACGTCGTGAAGTCCAGCTCCGGGTACTGACTCGTCGTGATGTCCACCTCTGGGTACTGACTCGTCGTGAGGTCCACCTCCAGGTACCGTCCAGTCCTCGTACACTCGGTCTCTGTCAGCGCTGTCCGTCGTCTGCATCCAACACAACAAGGTGCGGACATAGCCCGTGCATGGGTGAGTATAACGATACTCAGTAGGGACCCCGATACCCTCAAGGTCTCACTAAAACCAACAAGGATAACCACAAAAAAGGATCTCAATAGATAACCCTTACTTAGGTATAAGCCTATACTTATACCTAAGTTATCAAGTAACCCATCTCAATAATGAGGAAACACAAAGGTTAAGAAATCAATGGATAACCACTACTTAGGTATATGCCCATACATACACCTAAGTTATCAAGTGACCCATCTCAATCATGAGGTAAACACAAAGGTCATTGACTCAGCTCAAACTAGGTTTTTCATTAATGATACCGAAACCACAACTCCTGGAGAACTCCTCCTCTGTCGAGTACAGTAGCTCTGTCACGACTCCGAGGCGCTACTCACTAACCTTAGACTACTGAGGTATTCCTCCTATCGAGTACCGCGAGTCCACACCCAAACACAGTAGTTCTCCCCGCTAAGGGTCTGCCGCCCAAACACAGTAGCGGTTCCCCTAATAGCCTACAGAGGTACTCCTCCTGTCGAGTACCGCGAGTCTGCTGCCAAATACCAGGAGCTCCGTCCGCCGTGGGTCTGCCGCCAAATACCGGGCGCTCCGTCCACTGGGTTAGTCGAATCACTCAAAGTCGAATCGGTCAAGCAGTCGTCAAGTCCACAGCTACTAGGTCTCCATACTCCGCACACTCGTCTTCGGGAGGATCCGCTCCACGAGCTACTGTTCGATACTAAAAGTATCAAAAATACCCACAAAGAAGTATCACAAGGGACCGCCACGTCACAGGGGTCTCAACGCAACAGACAGTGCATCAATCGGACGCCCGGTCTGTGAGTTATTAGCCTTTTCGTCCCAGGGGCCCGGTTGGTTTCGTGTACGAACCAACCCGACCGTATCCAACTGTACCCCGAACTATCATATGGTATATTCAAAGGGACCGTTTTTCAACGAGATTACTAACGACGCTGACGGTTCGGACGTCCGGTCTGAAAGTTATCGGCTTTTCCGTTTCAGGGGTCCGGTTGGTTTTTAAGCTAAAACCAACCCGACCGTACTCCAACTGCGTCCAAACCTTAGGTGAAGTATGCCAAAAGATTCATCTCATCAAAAGAAATCCAACAAAGTCGACGACATGTCAATCTGACATCCGGAGCTCAAGTTACAACCATTTCCGCTCCGAGGGCCCGGTTGGTTTCGTGTTCGAACCAACCCGGCCATACCGAAACTTTGCTGAAAGCTTGAGTTTAATATACCTAAACGACCTTCTTGATCCAAGGATCCCTACACAACTGACGGTGTGTCGATCGGAGGTTCGTAGCCCAAGATATAGGCGTTTGAACAAACCTGGTCCGAAAATAGGGGGTCTGGGCCCGGTCCGACCCGGCCCAATACCCCCTGGGTCGGCCCGAACTGGGTCGACCCGACCCGGGTCCGGGTCCAGACCGATTGGGCACGACCCGGCCCGACCCAGCTTGTGCGGCCTGCGGCCCGACTCGGAAGCCGGCCGCGGCTTGGCGCTGGTCGAGCGGGGTGCAAGGGGTGCGCCCCCTTTTTCCGAAAATGGCGGACCCAGTGGGGTACGCCCTAAATGCTAGGTGGGGGGGGGGGGGGGGGGTTACACCCCCCAGGTTTCCTGGAAACGGCCGGCCTTTATAGCCGGCCGGTTGTGAGCCGCCGCGAGACCCCTTCTGGGTCCCGCCTCCTAGAGACGCCGGCGACCGGCTCGTCCGGCCACCCCTACCGGTCCGCCGCGACCTTAGGCCGCGGCTCGTCTCCCCGGCACGACGCGAAGGCGCCGCGCCCCTCCACCGCGGCCCGCTCTGGCCGCGACCTTCTTTGGTTTCTCCGGTGCGGCGCGACGGCGCCGCTGCCCGCTCCGGCCGCGGTCCACTTCATCCCTGCACGGTGCAAACGGCACCGCGCCGCCGTCGCCGCGGCCTTGCTTGGCTGCAGTTTCCTGCCGATCATCGCACGGTGCAACGACACCGTGCACCTCTGCCTCCACATCAACGAAGATCAACAAAAAAGAGGGGAGGAGAATCTGTAACACCCCAAGCTTCCATGATACGCTTCTCTTTGAATAATAGAGCAGCGTGTATTGTACGCAACCTCGAGTTCTAACACACCGTGACCAATCAAAGTAGCCGTTATGAATAGTAGTTTTTGAAATTATATAAATTTTATATTTCAAAATGGACTTAATTTTTGGTTTCGGAATATCGAAATTAGCCTATGTTGAATTTTTGGTATTTTTCTGAGAATATCCAATTTTTGATGAATAATGAAAAATACTTAAAAACAATTTTTTTAATAAAAATAATTTATTGTGATAAATTATAATATTGAGTGGTTTTAAAGTATAATTAGAATATAATTTTACCATTTTATCCAATGGTGGTCATTAGAATTAATTTCACTTTGAAATTGGACATAAACAATTGTCAATCTTTTGATTGATATTGTTTCTTAAAAACACGCTATTTGTTTTGTCAACGAGAATTAATTATTAAATTAATTAATTCAACTTATATTTTTTGAATTTTGTAAAATAGACATCATTTTTGAATTCAGAATATCAAATATAGCTTAGGGTAAATTTTTGGTATTTTTCAAAAAACTTCAATTTTTGATGAATAGTGAAACCACTAAGTGGTAGTTAAAAAACTGATTTTTCGTTTAAATGAAAATTTACCACTTCTATGATTTGATTTTCAAAAATACGACATACATGGTTGTCATTAGGAAGTAAAATGTGGTTCAATGAGATTAAAATAATTTTTTTGGTGAATAGTAACTTTTAGGTTTTATTGATCGCGATTAAAGGTAATTAGTGAAATTTAAGGTAAAAATGATATTATAAAAATATGAAAATATCTTGACACTTGTCCTACCCTTATTGGATGAGTCATGGCCGACCAAGACAATCCATGGGTCAACTTGTGGACCCCATGGAGCCACTTGGGTAAGAAAATGACATTAATAACTTTTTATTTAAAGTAAAAATAAAATTGTCACAAACATGTGTTGTTTTACTAAAACAATTATTACATGGGGTTATATAAGGTAACTTTTTGACTATAAATATTAATTGGAAAGATAAAAAGATTTCCTACATCATGATATTTTTTTTATAATTTTTAGACATTAAATAAATTAAATATTTTATGACACCATGATGATGTAGTGATTACCTCATTAATTAACAATTTAAATAAAATGAAAAGATAATGTAAAATATAAGACTTACACTTGTAAAAAACCTATTGGATGGGTAGATTTAGAACCCTTATCACCTTAGCCTCGAAATATATAATTGTGGGACCTTTGAAATCCGAAAAGTATTACATAATAATGTAACATTTCATGACATTCCAAGAGTGCCCCTCCTCTCCTCTTATAAAAGGCCCCCACCTCTACCACCTTATTCACACCTTCAAGCCATTTGGCTCAGCCAAACTATGCCCCAATACTCTCTAAACTTCCCTCTATTACTCCTAGAAGCCTCACTTTGGGCAGAAGTCTTCCCAAGGAAGCCTTTGCCTCAAATCAAAAAGAGTTACCCGATTTTAAGGTAATGTCTTCTCTTATGTTATTTTGTTTTATTTTGATTCTACAACCCCTTAAACTCTTTTTATTCATTTATTTTGTAACAAAACCAGTATATTAAATATTCTAGGATGTTTTTATGAGAATGATTTGATTTACACTTACACACACCTTCGTCTAATGGTTAAAGAACATACTATTTCTGTGGTTGGCGAATTTCTGCCTCACAAAACGATGATTGTTCAATCTTCTTTTAACACCTCTCATGGTGGCCATTAAGATGTCACTATATTTATATATGATATATATTATGTTTATGTTTTCCTTATGCTTCTGTATTTATCATTTATGGCATACCTTTATGATTTCCATTATGGGTAAACGCGATAATTTCATTTTAGGAAGTGCAGACTACCGCCCCCTCAAAGTGATTTGAATCGTTAATGCCATATGTGGGATGCATAAGGGATGGAGTAGATGATATTATATATGATATTATAATGGAATTATAATATACCTTTATATCATTATGATTTCATTCCATTAAATATTAAATAGAAATGAAAGTAGCGTTCATGCGTACGTACGACTTACCGTCTCCATGAACGGTGCATTTCATTTATTACCTCTAAATGTTATGTAATATTATAAATGCATGTATATACTGGATATATATGATATATATGATATCTACATCATGAATATAATTCTGGATATAATGGATATTTTACCACATGAACAACTTGTAATTATAAGAAGTTTATTTTTAACTAAAGTACCAAAGATCGACAAAACGACCGTTATTAACTTAAATAATTACATAATGTTCATAACATGGTAATAAGTGATATAAAAGGAATAATGAACTTGAAAAAGGTTCTTAAGAAATTAAAAATTAACTCTAGTTTATTATTCAGGAGGTTAAAGAATGATCGAGTCAAGTCAGACACGAGGTAAAGGAACTTCTTAACCCAATTTCCGTTCATTGGGTTAATCTCCTACTTTCAAATTATGTCATGATATTATTATATCCTATCTTGTATTTGTACTTTATTTATGTTTACTTATAGTGAATACACATAATAGATCTATTTTATTTAAAAAAATGATCTTTGTAAGGGACTTCGTCTCAATCTCCTTTCATTGAGGCAAATTTTGTTTTATACACAACTTTCTTTTATACGGTGTATAAACCCCTTTGAATTTTATGTTTATTCAAAAGGAAATTTTTTTATACGAAGCGTTTTACTAAACGATAAAAGGTAATGTTTTTTTGTCGTATGTATGCGGTGACAACGACTTCTCCGCCGTCGTGACCATTATTTGAGTTTAGGCTTCCTCTACAAGCCATAACTTTTTTTAAATGAAAAATAAATAAAAAGTTTTAATTTTTTTTTATTTTGGTATTGAAAATGGTTTTGAAAGTGTTTTTTTATATCAATGTGTTGTATTGATATCTTTTGATTGAAATGTGGAAATATTATGTTTCCTTTATGCATGTTTTATGTGATACGATTATGTTATGGTTTATGATATGTTTAAACCTATTCATATGAGGAATGCATTGGAATTAATAAGTGACGGGTGGAGCCCACTATAGCTCCTCGATGCATCAGTAGGTCTCATGAGACAAACTAGTGTCTTGACACGAGGCCTTGACAAAATCTTATTTGTAGTCTTGGCACGAGGCCTTGGCTACGTGGTTATGATAGTCTGGCATTATGCATTCCATCATTATGAAAGTGGTTATTGATATTTCATGTGATTATTCGACTAGTAGAATATCCATGTGAATAATTAAATGGCATTATTTCATTTTACTTTTGCCATATTACGCTGAAGTTCAAGTTTAAAAGGCTTTTGTTTTAGTTATACATTGCCTTAAATGTTTATGTTTATTTATGAAAGTTTCCGCAATATTATTATCCTTACTGAGCATCTGAGCTCACCCCTTTCAATGTTTTAATATTTTCCAGGATGTGAAGAAGTATTTTATGAATGACCTGGAGGGATAGTCAGAAGGGGATATGAGTGTGGACTATGGAGACCATGTTATTGTAGTTTTTTACTTTTTGATGTAATGTAACTCTTATGAATGTATCTAGTGTTTCAAGGCTACTAAACTAATCGGTCTTTTGAGACTTGATCTTTGTGATCATGTCATTGTTACGCAATAATGCACCGACTCTGGGTAACTGGGGTCGGGGCGTTACAGAATCAGCCATGTTTGTGCGGTCCGATATCCTCCCGTTATGGCGATATCATGCGGCCAAACCGAAACTCAAGAAGAGAATAATGTCATTGAATGGTATTAAAGTTTGAACATAAAAACCCCTACCTCGCAAAGACGTCACACGTCGTCGAGCCGCGGAAAGAGGCAAGCGTCGCGATGATCGGTCGTCGCGGAAGATCGGTGCCGATTCTGTTGATGTCGGAGGAAGTGTCATTATCGATGGAGACATTCCCCGCGGTGGTGTCTCCTCCCTTGACGTGGAGGATGAAGAGGAGAAGACACGTCGTCGGTGACTTCGTGTTCTTTGTCGAAGGTGTTCTTCGTTGGAAGGAGGGAGCTCTTCTAAATTCCTTCAGAGGTTTCCCACAAGGTTCTCCAAAATATTTTCCAACCCATAATTGAGTGAAGGCTCCCCAATATATAAAACTATCATGCCCTTTTAGCTTTCAAACCCTTGATGGAATATTAATTAGGGAGGTGAAGGGTTGTCATAATAAGGGGAGTTGTCACATAAAATGGAAGAGGTGCTAAGTGGGGGGGGGGGGGGTGGAGAGAGTTATGTGAAGATGAGAGGATGGGGCTCATGTGGGCCCCACCTCTCATATATCCACACATGGGAGGATTAAACTTCCTTAGAAATAAATTTGTTTTAAAAAATTTATTTAACTTCTTAACTAAACTCTAAAATAATAATTCTCAACCTGCTTCAAATGCAACTGCGGTAAAGGTCCCCTTAAGCAATTACCGGCGCTGCGAGTTCATCAGTGCCCTCAGTTTTCAATTCCGAGCACCAGTTCAAAAGATAGAAAAACCCGCTTATTCGTTCACTGAACGTACCTGAGCTAAACTTCGAAAATTGATTCCGGGAACACCGGGCCTCAGAATCAAGTGCCGTCTGAAGCCACAAACACGTAAAATTACAAAGTAATTAATAAAAAAAATTCCTTGAAAATTCCGGGTCTTTACAAATGATTACATAGAGAGGTGCATGAATGAATGAGTAACAAATTATCATATTGTGAAATGATAAACATGAAGATGAGTATCTCATAAAGTATTTGTAAAGGAAATGATGAATACTCAAGGAGTTAGTTTCAAGCCACACAAACTAGGGGAAGGTTGAATGAGTGTTTTTGGATGACTATTAATGCACTTGAAGATTGAGATGACATTATGTGTTTGTATGATGAAAATACTTGGGGATCATAATTGGCTGTGTCACACATGGAGCTTATGAATATGCATGCTATGGAAGTGATGAACTTTCTGTGAATACATTGTTCACAAGTAATAATGATTGCTACATGTGAACTAATGATGATCATTTGGATCAACATATAAAGGCACTACCACATATTTGGTTTTATCCAGCGCCACCCTTTATCAGTACTAAAACAAAGCACTAATAAAAGGTGTATTTATCAATGCTAAAATGATTGTTTTTAATGATAATAAATGTATATTTCATAAAAGATAGTTATATATCATTAAAAATCATATATTAATATGTAAATATATTTATATTGATATAAATATAATATATTTTATAAAATATGATTTATATAATATGAAATATGTAATTACACTTCATATATAAGTTATTTAGTGAAAAATAATTTATAATATAATTAAAAAATAACATTAATTAAAAAATTTCTAATTATTATTAAGTACTAGTCATTTAATAACAATTTAAAGATACAAAAATTCAATAAATTAATAAACCATCTTAAATAAGTTGAAAACATGACTCGAACTCTAAACGGTCGTAACTTTTGATCTGAGTATCTGTTTAAGCATCACCACATATTGAATCAAAACTTGCAAAAATATCTATGTCGTGGTGACCTGGGGGAACTCCGATCATCATTTTATTAGGTTCAAAAAAGGTCCAAAAGACCCCTAAAACTGAGTTTTTTTGTTGAGGTATCCCCATTTTTTAACATTTGATGGAATTTCATCCTCGTTTAAGGGATAATTGTTAGCTTTTTTTTGGTTCACACTCAATTTATTCTCAAAAATTACATCCATATGGATATTATGACATTAAAATTTTATCATTTTTCATATTGTACTATTATTTATAATTAAATATATACACATGTATATATTTACGCATAAAAATTTAATTTTAAAAATAAATATGTAAAAATATTTATATATAAAATATATGTCTAAATATATAACCATATCTAAATAAAAAATATCCATTTTATTTTAAATAAAAATGTATAAATATTTATATACATATACAATGTATATATAATGTCTATATATATAATTATATTTTTGTGCGTGTGTATTAACAAACATATATATATATATATCAATATATTCTAATATATGTATATACATATTAACATATAATATATGTAAATAAATATAAATCTTTGTAATTATATTTATAAACACACACACATATATATTTATAAACACACACACACAACATATTTTATAAATGTATTTAAAAATAAATATATACACATATATGTATATATGGATAAAAAATGTAATGAAATATATATAAATAAATAGATATATTAAAAAATAGAGAACACAACAATATGTAAGAGTGGTAAAGTCACAGATCCATGAGGGGGAGGTCTTAGTTTAAAACCAAGTAAAGGCAAGGGCGCACGAGGGTGGGTAGCAGGTTCTCTAGTGTTGATAGAAGGGGGTAGGGGCCTCTAGTACTGATAAAGGGTAGGGGAGGGCTAGAAAAGTGCTGATGGGATGGGGGGGGGGAGTCCCCACTCTGAATTTATAGATTTTTTTTAAAATTTTTTATCAACTTTTATTAGCTCTAAAAAAAGCGCTTATAAAGGTCACATATTATCAATGTTTTGTTTCAACATCGATAAAAGACCCCCTTTATCAATGCTTTTTTAGCTCTAATAAAAGGGACCCTCTTAACGGTGATTAGATCAACAATGTTTTTAACACTTTTAAAAGTCACTTCTGTAGTAGTGAGAGTGTAATTATGAAGATTAAATCGAAATGAGTTGAATAGGATTGAGATATTCATGGTAAGTGCATGTTTCTATAGTGTACGAATAGATATGTTAAAGTGTATACTTGGTTTGGGTGATGGATGTGGATTAAAAGAATCAAAGAGATATTGGAGATTGAAGATGAGTGTAACACTGACCAAAACCCATGCATACTTTTGCTCATGGTTAGAGGTGATAGTATAACATAGAAGGTGCTTGGAGGAAGCATCAACCATGATTGAGTGTGGTGAAGGATATGAAGGTGAAGCACGACAAGCGATTGTGAGAAGCGCTGCCTACAACATCACTATGGACAAAGATACATGTGAAGTGATGTACACAACTCCAGTGTAGACTATGACACTTGATTAGTGCTCGATAATGGATGAAGTGCATTCAATGGTTCAATTGTTGCAGTGCATGTGGTCTCTAACACATATGACATTTTATCTATATTGGAAAAGCCCCATGCTACTCTATTTTTGATGATTAGTAAAAGAATGAGTATCACAAACAACAATTGGGATGTAGTGCTTCTCCCAATAAAATTTCAGGAAGTGGTATAAGATAAAAAAGGCCATGAAAAGCACGTGACTTATACCATGAATAATGACGAGTGATATCATAGGCCATGGAATATAGATCGGTTGAGCCACAACCAATGATATAGAATAAGTGTTGGTCGTGACATGTGCATAGGATATTTCACAAACAATGATTCAAACGTAGTGCTACCCATGATTGGATCAATGATGAAAAAAAGTTATTTCAAAGGTCATGATCTAGTTATGTCTATAGGGAAAGTGATATCGTAAGGAGTGATCCAGTATAAAACATGGCATAGTTCATGTAACAACTCAACCCAGATATTATCTTGACCCAAATTAGGTATCCACTAACCCAATCACGTTTCTCAGTCACATGGGGCTAGTGACCAGTGTCGTGAGTCTATGTTTATCATTGTGGAATGATTTACCCTATACTGGTAATAACCTAAGTCTATATCAGATTATACCGAGCATGAACCATCTATATATCAGATGAATACTAAAATAAAATAATGACTTGTATGCCAAGCAGAACTTGTTGCACCTATATAATAATATAAAATAATTTATCCATATATATGAAAACCAACTAGAACATCAAATGATCCAAATATAGAAGTCTACAAAACCAGACATCAAAATAAGAAAACTAAAAGAAACATGGTGATATGACAACACTCCCCCTACCAAAGTTGGCACCCCATACTTCATCACCTAGTAGAGACCCGACCTATTACTATAACATTAAGCTAGTCCATAGATCATCCATGCAATTTCTTGTACCTGAAATTCAATACAGGAAACTACATGTCCACTAAGGTGCACATGCAGGGTATCAGTACAAAGACTCAATCAAGACTACAAAGAGACCTCAACTCCCACAAGTGAATGGTCAAGTGTAATTTGCATGTGTCTACCATACTTACATTTATATAACAATTAGCAATTCAAAATAGATAATCAAATAAATTATTCTATATAATCACTCAAAAAATTTATCACAAGATAACAATGGACAACTCCCCCATCCCCATGAGGATTTATACCTTCTTCAATCATGACCAGAATCTAAGACAGTGGCTACATAAGATCTAGGGCACCTTAGTGCCCATACCATTGGAAATGGAAAAAAACATGTAACGGCCCAAAGTTTTTCAATGGAAATTCTCTTCTTATAATTATGTCATAAAATCACATGAAAACACAACATAATGAACTACTAAGTGCTGAGTGACTTTTAAACACAATTTTTTCACTTTTGTGTTTGGAATTTCAAAACTCCGACATACAAGGTTGTGTTTAAGATGATTTTTGGAGTCTAATAAAACAAAAATAATTTTTGGTGAATAATAACACACCCTTATGAATATTAATATATTATTATGAATAATAACATACCCTTATGAATAATGATATACCCTAATGAATAGTAACCTTACCTATGATAGTATAAAAATAATATTCAAGTGAAAGTATGATGTACCTATATTTTAGAATAAGTAAATGAATATTTTAAAACCGGTTTTTTAATAATAAACTATGATTTTAATTAAATATTAAATTAATCATATTTAGAAAATTATTTTTGAAAAATGGGCTTCATTTTTTGGATTCTACAAGTCGAAAAATGGTTGGGGTGAATTTTTGGGATTTTTCTGAAATACTTGAATTTTTGATGAATATTGAAATGCCATAATTTAAAAAAATAAGTTAATTAAGATAATTATAGAGTCATGTATGATGTTCTACTGATATAATTCCACTTGGTTCGGGATCACATTATAAAATTACTATTCTTGGTCATGGAAGACTCACTGTTCCTTGTCTTGTGGGGAAATAATAAAATTTATGAATTTTATATTGAGAAAACCCCTCTCCCCTCCACTATAAAAACCACCCTCCACACCCTCATTCCCTCACACCTCTCAAGCTTCAAGACTTGTATAAAATCTGCCCAAGAATCTTACCTAGACCCTCTCCCACGTCCAAGAGCTTTTGGTCTCATCAAAAGACCAACCCTAGGCCCCTTAAGTAGGATCTCAAGAGTAGGATTCAAGAGGTAATTTCTCTCCCTCTTTTCCTTTAATTCCCTTTCAATTTCAAGTTCTTTTCTTATTCTATCCCCACCTATATTTGTCCAAATGGTATGGTAACTCCAGTATCATACATATACTAGAATGTTATGTTAATAATGGTATATTATACCATCCAACCCCCTTTCTCCTCTTCTTTTTATTTTATAAAAGAAAACGTTGTTCGTGAGGTGTTAATCTACCACCTTCAAGAACAACATGTTTTCTTTTTCCAATTCTACCTTCAGATCTGGTCATGAAACCATTTTTATGGTTGAACCAGAATATGTTATATTTATTAAGTCCTATTTAAATTTCTGGAACTAACTTATGTACATATTACTAAATGATTAATTAAAACAAGTTTGTTGTGGTCGAAAAACCGTCCAAATTAACTCAAACACTCATCATTTAATTCTTATCTAATGATTCATCCACATGGTATACAATGTAATTCATTATAAGATCATTTTAACTTATGTAATATCATTAATAACATGGAATATATGTTTTGGATGTTTATTCATGTTCTACATGAACTTCAATTCATGAATACATGTGAAACACTCAAGAAAACCATAAAAACGAACATTCCTGAACAATGTTTTTAAACCCTATAACTCATAAAAAGGCCCATAAAATAACATAATGAAACCAAAATTAACCCTATTCATGTATAAAAGTTTTTGGAATTTCTAATTAATGAATATAATGTCATTATATAGGACATTAAAGTGAAGGAAGCGTTCAAATATAAGGTAAGGGGAAATTCTCGAACCCAACTTTCATCCTTCGGGTTCTCCCTCTTTCACTCCTTTTTGATATGGTTACTCCTTAAAGATCTTTTGTTCATCATTATCTTTAATTTTCTGGGATATAAATGTTTGTCACTGGTATTTATGTCAAACCAAATGTTTTTCAAAATAACTCTTCATTTAAGAACACACCTTTTACTTCTCATTCAAGATTGAAGATTCTTGTAACATGTATGTTATTCCCTCTTTCTTTTGGGAACCCAATGTTTATGAATGTGTTCTTATGAGATGAAACCCATTAATTTTCATGGGTTAGTTATGATCATTTTTGTTATTTGTTCATTATGGCATGCATGATAAATGATAATGTTATGATGTGAGGGGTGTGCCAAGAATTATATAGCGCAATATGAATGTTTAAATGTGACGAGTGCGCCTGGAATTATACAGCGCTCCAATACATTGGGTAAAGTGATAAATCTCATGAGTAAATGTGAAATGATGTGTGAACAAGATGCTAGATTTGTTCACAAATATGTGTGGTAGTTAACCACTAAGACATGATGTTTCATTTTTATGCATTGCCACATTTCAAGTCTTATATTTATGCTTCATCTTATGTTCATGATCCTTTGCCTATGTCATGATTATGCTCACCCCATTCTATATTGTTCTTATCTACCCCCTTACTGGGATTTTAGCTCACCCATTTCGATGTATATCCTCAGGTGACTACATGTAATAAGGAGAGGTCAAGTGCCAATAAGAAGCTAGAGAATAATGAATTAAATAAATGTTTATTCTTGATGTTGTAATTGTTATGTATAGTCCTAGATTGACCAAGACACTAAACCTTTGGATACTCTATGTGTCACAATATTATGTTGTTTATCTTTAAAATGATGTAATAGTAATATAAGAAAAGGATGGGTCGCTATACTATGAATAAAAGCTAGGGTGTAAATTCCCATCACAGAGGAAAGGGGAACATATTAATAAGAGTCAAGTACCATGAGGCACCCATCCCATATAAAGTTAGTATATTAAAATATTCATCTTATATATCAACATAGACACAATCATTAATGACCTGTTTTTCACCTACTCAAAATGTTACACCAACATATGCATAATAACTAGTATCCCAAGCCACATATGGTGTAAACACCATAATCAATAGTATGAGGTACCTATATAAGTAATTAACAACAATGACAACAATATAGAAAGTATCATAAATGGCTATTATTCCAGATGAAGTTATGAACAAAAAAATGCATGATATTCATATAAAGAAACAAATATCAAACCCTAAATGATACAGTTCACTAATAAAAATAGATACAACCCATAACCCTATAAGAATTTCTTGTAATTAGGCATCACCAAACAAACCCACTCAAGGAAGTATCATGGAACTTCCAAATGAGTAGTCTAAACATTCACATTAACACCAATTGTACAACACCATATATCCTAAACCACCATATAATTCTTTATACTAAAGGTAGGGTGGTTAATCATAAGATAAATCCTCACATTGGGATATGTATGTCAACTAAACAGGTTATACCCTAAGTATCTTATAAAATCATAAAAATAATCCTAGTACCAAATCTTCACCATACTCTATATACCTAAACCAACACCACTAGATAACGCAAGTTCATAGCCTCACTAAAACATACTAGGTCAAAGAATATATTTTTAAAGATACACCCCTCACATTACCTGGACCCAAAAAACCACCAAAGTTATATTCTATAACTCACTAATCCCAAGAACTACTCAATACATAGATCTCCAAGTCCACTATTACAGTTTTCTAACCATCAAACCTTTCCCATTATTATGTCTCTAAATAATTGAAGGGAAGGGAACTAATCAAGTACCCAAATATTCATAGAAAAACCCAATGATATAGAATAGTCCTATAAATTACACAAGCTTACTATTAAGAATACTAGGGATAATTATGAAGAAATTCTAAGATATGAGAAACCCAACATTTAAACAAGAGAAGAAGAGAAAATAAGTAGGAAAATAACTTAAAGTAAAACCCATATATCAGAATGAATACCCTACGAATGAGTATCCGTAAATCACCAAGTAGGAAAACTTATAGACAAATTGTACATAAGTTTCCCAATACCTATACTTATAGAAAAATAGTTTGACATGATAGACAATTTCAAATTATATAGTTTCTATTAAAGACTAGTCATTTTCTTTTCAAGTGACCAAATGATTCCATTTTTATCCACGTAACCCAAACACTACATCTCCATTGATTCAACCTTTTTGATTAAGGGTTAAGTATTATTCATTGACTTATAATTCATTTAGGTTATATTTAGAAAGAAATGATTTCCCCCTTTTTAATTCCAACACAAGAAGTACATGGAAAATGTTTAACAAAGAACAATGTATTGATGAAATATAACTAAATAGGTAATCATAAATCTGGTTATAAATAACTAGGGGTAGTCAAGGTTATATAACCACTAGCATGCTCAACCAAGTTTCCTTTTATTAAAAAATAATTAAAGGAACCACTCAACTAAAATTTTAAACATGAATGATAATGATAAAGGATTTATAACCGAACTAAAAATTCAATGGAAACATCACAGAATATGGGAAGTAGTATATAAAATAAAAATAATTAAAAATAATATATGAATATTTTAAAAAATAACAATTCAATTCAACATAAAAATTTCTTTTCAATATATTCCATTTATAATTACAAAAAATCATTTAAACTTTATTATATTTTTGGAAATTAAGTGGAAAAACCTAATAATAACAACCTAATTAAACAAGAGGAGGCTTGAGACCACATATTGAAATAATCTACCAAAAAGATTTTCCAAATAGTATGACCACCATAATAGCTTCCTAGAATTTATAAACCACATTACTTAATTAATTAATCCTAATTAAATACATTTTATAAAAAAATCAACTCAAATACTAAGCCAAACCCTTACAGACAACTCCATATGGACTCCCAACACCATTAACCATAAAATTACCAAATTACATAACTTAAATAGCCATCAATTTCAACTAAAAATCAATGAAATACCTAAAAAATCCATTAAATAAGGATCCATCGTTAGTTTAAATCATAACAGAAGTAAATCAACCATCCATGACCTCTTCTAACTCCCATAAAAGAAACCATTATCAATAAAAAGTGATTACACCATGATCCGATGGAATCTATAATCAAATCAATAGATCAATAAACATAAATTATAAAATAATGAAGAAGAGGTAACAGGGGAGAAAGAAATAGGTTTACTGTTATTTAGTTGATAAAAAACACCCAAGATTCCATATATTGAATATATAAAGAGGAAGGGAGATATATAGGCAAATGAAACCCTCTCCATGATTTTAGAGGTTAGGAGGAAGAAACACTTTTGAGGGGTTAAAAATAAAAGTAGTGAAAAGACCATATTTCCCCCTCTTTTAAAAAAACCCAGCTGAACTCCACCGAGTTCTCAGTGGAGTCCCATCGGCCACCCAATGGAAGTCCAGTGGGGTCAACCCCACTTTATTAGCCTTAGGTACCCAGTGACAAGCTACTAGGTACCCGATGAATACCTTCAGACATCTCTTTTAAATTTTAATGCCAAAATATCCAAAACAATAACATTTGCTATTCTAAAAATCTCAATATCTCAAAATTATCAATATAAAATTATTAAATCAACAAAAATAGGTGCTAACTCTATTCAAATCCAAAAAATCAAATGATCATGGATTCCCCCCATTAATTTCAAAAATAAAATAAAAATTAATCCCTTGATTAATTAAATAAGGATACAATTCAATTCAAAATCCCCACCATAATGCTTTTCATCCCAAAAAATCCAATGCAGTCTCTCATACCAAAATATTTTACCTCTATAGATTAACAATTCATAGCTAGAATAAAAAATTCTATCACAAAATGCTTGCGATGTTTTTGATGTGAAACTCTCAAAATCATTTCATAGAGATAACTTTCCAAAATTCTTACACTGAAACAAGAAAACAACACACCACTATTTCCAAAAACATTGACAATAAAGCTAATTTTAGTCTTATGGAAATCCCCAGCATAATAATCACATAATGTTGACCAGTTTTTTATTGATTCTAAATTCACAAACATAATAAATATATATAATAAAGAAAACCACACCCATTTGAACTTAAGTTTTGTTTAAAAAACCAATGCCCAATTCCACTTTTGAAACATACCATTTCACAAAACCATGACACTAAATTCTTTAAAATCATGTTAACTAAAAAAATTAAATATACTTGTATAAAACCCAAAAAAAAAATATTCTTATTAAAACTGGTGAAATTATTTTAAAATAAATTCCCAAATTAATATTTGAAATACCTAATTTTACAAATAAAATAAACTTATAATAACATATCAAAAATGTTTACGAGTGTATTTTAAAACATATAACCCATCCCAAAACTACTTTTAATTTATAAAAACCCATCGTAAAACCATTTTCTTCACTAACTTATAAATCAAATCCTTAAAACACTAGAAATAATATATTACCAAGAAGAGAAAAACTAATCAATAACAACATAAACATATATGTGAGTGGTTTTCATTAATTACATTATCCATGATAAGGTGTTCAGTAAAAACATTGATTACATTATTACTTTCTTGTAATTAATTGAAGTAATTTTCATATAACAATAATAATATATAAAATCCACAAGTCTTATGCTCCACTATATAGATAATGCATGAAAAAAAATTCAAATTTGGTTCCTGGATGATCCCTATAACTCATAAATGAGTTTTCTTATTCTTTATTCAAGACAATCAAACCAATATTTCACTCATTCTGATGGTTTCAAACCCAAAAATATCTGGAAACTTAGGTTTCTACCACATCTATGCTAGCCAGATATGCACATAACATACCCCAAAGTCTTGACATCATATATCATATTTATGAAACCCTATAAAACCTAATCACCTCTCTAATACAACTTATAATGACTTGAATCAGATCTTCCATCAACCCAAATCAGACCGCCACTAACCCTGAGTGTGTTCCCCGATCATCAGGGGCCAAAGACTAGTGTCGAGGGTTAATGTTTATCATTGGGGAACAATTTAACCTATATTGGTGATATTCTAGGTATATACCATATTTTTGCATAAATATAGCATGACCCATCTATATATTGGGAATCTCCTAAAATAAAATTATGACCTTTTCACCAAGAAACACTTGTAATACCAGCATATAAATATAAAAAAATCTATATACATGTTTTCAAACCATCCAGAACATCAAAGAATTGAATATATACGTGTATAAAACTAGAAATAGAAATAAGAAAACTAAAAGAAACATAGTGTGTATAAACACTTCTTCCAAAGTAAGCTTCATATGATCCATCACTTAGCGGAAACCTGACCTCCTACTATAATAAAAATATAGTCCACAAATCATCCATACACCCCTTAATACCTGAAATATAATAAGGTAAACTTCATGTTCATTGTGGTTCACATGCATATTGTGAGTATGAAAACTCAATAGGCACTTCCAAGATACCTCAAATCCCACAAGTGAATAGTAAAGTGTATGTGCACGCATGTGTCTACAATATATATATATTTATAAAATTCAACATCTGAAAAAAATCATGCTAGAGAATCACTCAAAAAATTTATCATAGGATAATAATGGATAACTCCCATACCACTAGAAAGATCCATAATTACTTTGATCATAGCTCAAAATTCGAGATAGTGGATATATAAGAGTCAGGGAATATCAATGATCATCCCATAAGAAAGAGAAAACTATGAATAAAACTATAGGAACACATATCTATCCCAAGGGAAGGGGAAATGTGTGAAGAAGAGTTAGAGAAACTTAGGTTACCGTGCCATATTGAGTCAAGGTATCAAAATACCCATCCCATCTTTCACCACATACACTATTATCAATGACCCGTCGATCAATCACTCAAAATGTTTCAACAAAATATACATAATAACCATCATGATTACCTACATAAGGCATAAGAACCATAATAAATGGCATGATGTACTTGTATAAGTAATTAACAAAATCACCAGTAAAATATCCTTCCCCATGAAGGGATACCCTTCCATCCAAGTGTATAAATAAAAAAACATGTGATATTTTTATAAATAAATAATGAAAATAGTCAGTATATAAAACCATAAATGATATATATCACTAATAAAAATAGAAACACCCCATAAACATCTAAGAACTTATCATAATTAGGCATTACCAAGCATAAGCACTCAATAAAGTATCATGTAACATCTAGAAGAGTAGACAAAACATTCACATTCAATCAACTAATAGTATAACATCCTATATCCTAAACCACCACATAAATCAAATAACCAAAGGTATGGCGGTTCAACATCAAAAAAATCCTCATAATTGGAAATGTGTATCAATTAACAAAGTTATACCCTAGGTATCTACTAAAATCATAACAATAATCATAATACTAACCCTACACCACTATCTATATTCTAGAATCAACACCACCTGATATCAATAGTTATTTACCTCAATAAATTATATAAGTTTAGAGAATATCACTAGTGGAAATATGGGATTTAACATCAACGTAATAACATCGGTTTTTTATAAACCGATGCCAATAGTATGTGAGGGAAATTTATGGCGTTAGTTTTTAGTAAAACCGACACCAAAAACAATTATTCGATGATATTTCGCGTCAGTTTTGTGAAAACCGATGCGGAAAATAAATAAAAAAATGTTTTGGCATCAGTTTTGAAGAAAACCGACGCCAATAATAAAAAAAACCTTTTGGCGTTGGTTTTAAAGAAAACCGATGCCATAAGTTGAAGTTTCAGCTTCAGTTTTCTCCAAAACCGACACTGAAACATAGAATCCCATTCATTTTCGGTGTCGGTTTTGGTAAAAACCGATGCCAAAAATAAAAAAAAGAGATTATTGGTGTCGGTTATTCTCAAAACCGATGCCAAATATTTTTTTGTTAATTTTTGGTGTCAGTTTTTAACAAAACTGACGCCGAAAGTCTTTTAAAATTCATCGGGGTCACGAAACCCTCATTTTGTTGGATCATTGAAATCGAAACCCGCTGCGGCGCCTTGGAATCCCGACGACCTTCTAAGCACTATTTGTGATCTTGGAAGGCCATTGTTGATGGTTTTGTTCCATTTTCATGATTTATGGTTTTCATTCTTCATTTTTATCTCTTGTTTTATCTTCCATTATTTATTTCTTCTTCCATAACCCTATTTTACGTGATTTTCAATTTTGTTTGATTTTAGTTGTTGTTTATCATTATTTTTGGTTTTTATTATCATTGTTGGTATATATTTTGTAGTGTTTGTTTTTTGAAGTCATTATACTGAACACAGTTTGGATTGAGGATCTCTATTTGGGTTGAACTTCAAATTTTGTAAGTTTTTTTTAATTTTGTAGATAAATCATTTATCATTCAATTTGGTTATTGATTTTCTTTAATTATTACTTTATATTTTATTTTAAATGTGTTAGGACATGGTTAAATATTCTTTCAACAAACATTCTTAAATATCCTATCAACAAATTGTATATTTTTACATTGACTCCAATCAAATTTCACCCAATACACTTACTGCATCCTTTAAATTAATACACTCTTCTATAATTTTGACACATGAAACATTGAAATAATGAAACAACTATGTAAAATGAACTAATAAATTTTAGATGAATGATATTATAATTAAATTATAATATCAATATAATACACATGTATATAATATGAAAATAAAATGTTTACTATTTGTAAATGTGTTTCATATCTGATATTTTCTATCTGATTATCAATAGTGTTTATTAAATGTGTTTTTGTTTAAAAATTATCTGATAGATATTTAAATGTTTATATGTTTTAATATATTCACCAAATATATTGTGATATCAGGTATTTAATGGATCGTAATTGGATTCATCTACGAAGAACCACTAGTGAATATGAAAAAGGAGTTGATAATTTTTTAGAATTCGCTAAACGACATCTTCAAAACATTGATTTGATTTTCTGTCCATGTGTGAAGTGTGTAAATATGAGTAAGTTAAACTTCAGAGAAATCAAGGATCATCTCATTTGTTATGGTTTTAGCCTTAATTATGCACGTTGGATCTGGCATGGTGAAAGAACTGAAAATTCAACATCCAATGTTGATGACGATATTCATAATGAGGCAGAGGATCGTATTGAAGAATTAATTCATGATTTAGGTGTTGAAACCATAAAAAAAACACCAACTGTTGAACGATTGTATGGAGATTCTAAGAAACCATTATTCCCAGGTTGTAGTAAATATATAGTGTTATCAGTAGTTTTGAGATTAGTTAACTTAAAAGAAAAAAATGGGTGGAGTGATAAAAGTTTCTCCAGTTTACTTGAGCTTTTAAAAGAGCTACTTCTAGAAGGAAACAAGCTTCCAGATTCTAATTATAAGGCAAAGAAAATATTATTCCCAATGGGATTGGGGTATAAAAAGATACATGCTTTCCCCAATGATTGTGTACTGTATAGGAAAGAAAATGAATATTTATCAAGTTGTTCTACATGTGGGACATCACACTATAAGATAGATGGGAAATTCAACTCAGATTCATTCTTAGGTGATGTCATCTAACATTATGAAAAATCAATTTTTTACTTTCTAATGATATCATCCAATATGTTTTGCATAAAATTCTGATAATTCAATTCTGATTCATTTTTAGGTACCAGAATCAAAACTCCTGCTAAAGCAATTTGGTACCTTCCAATAATTCCTCGTTTGAAGCGTCTATTTTCAAATTCAATTGATGCAAAAAGGTTAAGATGGAATTCAGATGAGTGCATATCTGATGGTAACTTACGCCACCCTGTTTATTCACCACAATGGAAGAGTTTTGATAAAAAATTTCATGATTTTAGAAGTGAAGTTAGAAATATCAGAATGGGATTGTGTACTAATGGAATGAATCCATATTGGAGCCTCAGTAGCCAACATAGTTCATGGCCTGTTTTGCTGGTAGTTTAAAACTTGTCCCCACATCTATGTATGAAGAAAAAATATGTTATGATGAGCTTGATGATTTCTGGACCAAAATAACCAGGAAATGATATTGATGTGTATCTTTCACCATTGATTGATGATTTGAAACTGCTATGGGAGGAAGATGTTAAAGTTTTTGATGCATACAAGAAAGATCATTTTCTTTTACGTGCTATGATAATGTTCACTATAAATGACTTTCCTGCATATGGAAACTTATCTGGATATAATGTTAAGGGACATAAAGCATGTCCAATTTGTGAAGAAAAAACTTCATATTATCAACTGAAGAATGGAAGAAAGACAGTGTACATGGGACATCGAATATTTTTGCGAATTGATCATCCTTATCGTAGACTGAAAAAAGAATTTAACAGTTTACAAGAATAAAAAATTCCCCCTCAACTATTGTCAGTTGAAGAATACTATGACAGGGTGAGAGATATTGATTCGACATTTGGAAAGAGAAGAAGTTTTGGTTTTCAAAAACATATCTGGAAGAAGCAGTATTTTTTTTTCAAAATACTTTATTGGATATTTTTAGAGATAAAATATAACATTAATGTTATGCATGTTGAGAAAAACATATGTGAAAATTTGATTGGAAATTTGTTAGACATAAAAGGAAAGACAAAAGATGGATTGCATGCAAGATTGGACTTGATATTAATGAGAATATGTTTGGAGTTAGATCCCACTGTGAAAGGAAACAGAACATATTTACCTCCGGCTTGTCACACATTAAGCAAGATTGAAAAGATGAATTTTTTTTAGTGTCTTCATGGTATTAAAGTACCCAGTGGTTTTTCTTCAAATGTGAATAATTTGGTGTTATTGAAGGATTTTAAATTAATAGGTATGAAATCTCATGATTGCCATATGTTGATGTAACAACTTCTACCAGTAGCAGTGCGAGGTATATTTCCAACAGCTGTCAGAAAGACTATCACCAGATTATGTAATTTCTTCAAATCCATTTTTAGTAAAGTCGTTGATCCAAATTTGTTATATGCGTTGGATAATGAAGCAACTCTTATTCTTTTTCAACTAGAAATGTATTTCCCACTCACATTTTTTGATATAATGGTTCATCTGCTGATTCATTTGGTGTGTGAGATAAGAATATGTGGGCCTGTTTATTTAAGATGGATGTATCCTTTTGAAAGATATATGAAAATTTTGAAAGGATATGTTAAAAATCCTTATCAACCAGAGGCCTCTATTGTTCAAAAATATGTATAAGAAGAGGTGATTGAGTTCTATACTGATTATTTGAATGAGGTGGAGCATATTGGTATCCCTGTATCTCGATATATGATAGTTGATAGTGAAGGTAGAGGGGTTTGAGGCTTAAAGGTAAAGTTCATTCCACGTGATGAAGTGATGCAGGCACATTTATACATTTTGAACACCACAAATGAGGTTAAATCATATATATCCTCACATATTGCTGAATTAAAGTTACAATATTAGAAAAGAAACAAAAAGTGGTTGATGATTGAGCATAAGAAGACATTTGTTTCATGGTTTAAAGAGAAAGTCACCCCAGATATATCTGCATCAGAAACATTGAAGTGGTTAGCAGGGGGACCATCTCTTAATGTGATCACATGGTCTGGTTTTGATATCAATGGCTACACATTTTATACAAAAAACTTGGATGACAAGAGTATCGTTCAAAATAGTTATGTGATGGTTTTCACTGAAGCAATGCATTTTTCGAGTGACAAAGATAAAAACCCAATTTCTACATCAACGTAATATTTTGGAGTTATTGAAGACATATGGGAAATTGATTATATAAAATTTAGAGTTACTGTTTTTAAGTGTAATTGGGTTGATAGTAATAGTGGTGTGAAACATGATGAATATGGGTTTAAACTGGTTGATTTGAAAAGATTTAATTACAATGAGGAACCATTTATCATGGCGACACATACAAAACAAGTATTTTATGTCATTGATCCGTCGAATGATCAGTGGTCAGTTTTTTTTGTAAGGAAAGATATACCATTTGGGTGATGAGGATGATTCTGATCATGTTAGTGATTTACATGAGCCTTATTCATCCATTACGCAATTTCTAGATGATTACAATGTGTATAAGACAGACATAGTGCATGCAGTACGTACTGATCATGATGAAGGAATGTGGGAAAACAATAAATTAGTCTCCTAATTTTTCTGGTAAATATTTATATTTTTTCCATTTTTGAAATGCATGCCTCTTTTTTTACTTATTTTTGTCTTCTTTATTTCTAATTATTCATTTTTCTAATGATATGTAGGTACACAAAATTTCATTACACTTTCTAGTAGCAATGTCAAATACAGATTGAGAGGAGCAGTTACCGAGGTATAACTATTTTGACATATTATTAAATATTCAATAATATACTTATTTAATGAAATAAAACTGTTAATTTACAAATTTTTTTGTAGGACTACTGATGCGTCCTCGGCGGAGGAGACTTCTCCTGTTACTACTCAAAAATAAAGTTCTCAAGTTGGTAAATGTGGTATTACACGTTTACCAAAACTATCACTTACTCGTGATGATGACAAAGTACACATCCATTTTGATGATAATAATAATTCAGTTGGCCCAAATGCAGTTCAGTTTTTCAGTAATATAGCGATGCGGAGCAGTTGCAGGATTAATATTTTATATCTTGATTGGAAGTCAGTGGACAGGACGACGAAGCAACATCTTTGGGAGGCCGTGATGGTAAAATATCTTAATTTATTTCTTTTATCTCATTTTTTGAATATTATATATTTTAAATGACATATTTAATTTATTCAATTATAGATGACATTCAATTTTGAGGAAACCAAAGAAATTAAGAAAAGACATCTCTCTTTAGCGGTGGTTCGATGGAGAGATTTTAAAATCAAACTGACAAGAAATTATGTTTTTGGAAAGAGAAGATTTGAAATCCCATGTCTTAAGTATCCATATATAGATGAAGAAACATGGAAGCGATTTGTTGACAGTCATCAGGAAGAGAAATTTCAGGTATGGTAATTGTTTTGTATTTTAAAATTTATGCTATATTTTTCTTATTACTTAGTAGTTTATTTTTATATAATAGGCCTCTAGGAGATCTCATCAGGAGATCTAGTTGAGAAATGTATACCCTCATACTTTATCACGTGGAGGGTATTCGTATTTGGAGTAGAAAATGATTGAAGAAAAATTTGAAGCATTAAGATCTCGATCAAGTAGTGGTTCAGAAGAGGTCCAGTTTGGTCCTCCATCTCCTCCCACTCGCCATGAGAAATGGAAATGAGCAAGAAGAAGAAATAAATAGTATCTTATTGAGGAATCTCATCAAGTGGCTGATAGAATTGTAAGTAAAAATTATTTATTTGTTAACAATTTTTCTATTTTATAATTTATAAACACTAATATAACTTTTTTATTTTTCATTTGAGGATGAACTTCAGGAGAAAGAGACATATGACTATTTTATCCCAGAGGGTAGGATGGACATCCTATCCACTTCTTTGGGAAAGGTAGAAAACCCCGGCCGTGTTAGAGGATATCAGGCGGGTGTTAGTATTTAGAAGGTTTTTGGTAAGAGTAAGCAATCAAGAGACCCATAAATAGAATCCTTAAAAGAAGAGTTGAAAGATATGAAACAGTCTATGAGTGATAAAATTCAAGTAGCAGTGCAGAAGGCTTTATTAGAACAATTGGAAAGATAGTCACAGTCTGCGCAGCCTTCCCAGATATATTATTTATTTGTCATCAATTTTTCTATTTTATAAATTACAATTACTAATATAATTTTTTCATTTTTCAGCCTTCCCAGTTTGCTCACCTGGACTACCCTACCCCATCTACTTACCCTGCCCCGTCTGTGTAGCCTTCTGAGGTATATTATTTATTTGTCATCAATTTTTCTATTTTATAAATTATAAACACTAATATAACTTTTTCATTTTTCAGCATTCTCAGCCTACTCACCCGGACTTCCCTGCCCCATCTGCTTACCCTTCCCCATCTACGCAGCCTTCCGAGGTATATTATTTATTTGTCATCAATTTTTCTATTTTATAAATTATAAACACTAATATAACTTTTTCATTTTTCAGCATTCTCAGCCTACTCTCCCGGACTACCCTATCCCATCTGCTTACCCTGCCCCATCTACGCAACCTTTCGAGGTATATTATATTATTTTAATTAATTTTTCTATTTTATAAATTTTAAACACTAATATATCTGTTCCATTTTTCTGGCTTCTCAGCCTGCTCACCCGGATTAACCAGCCCCACCTGCTTACTTTGAGCCTCCACCTCCTCCCTCGGATCAAGCCTTATATTGTGAGTTGTTTGCGGGAGATCCTCATGTACATATTGTTACGTTAGGACAAGTGCATTTTTTGGGGGACTCGGTACATTATCAACCTATGCAGATGGGTCAGTTTAGAGTATCGGTACTTGTTGTTATAGATCCTACTGCTCTACTATCATTTCCTACTGTGGAGATCACCAGTGTTGGGGAATGTATGGTCCATTTTTTACTTTTTCCAACTACCCTTATTCGTTATATTTCACATGAGGTATGCATTTTTTTAAACATTAATTACAAATGATTCAAAATTACTTATAATGTTTTCTGACATTTAACTTATATAAGAATATCTGAAAGCAAAAGAAGTTGCACAAATGCAACAAAATGTTCAGGAACAGTCGGCTATAGATACTTATAATATTTCTTATGGGTTGAAAATATTATCTGAGTCCTCTTCTTCCTTGAATTTTATCTATGAGTTTCAGATGATGCCCGATATATGTGGAAGAAATTATCGATTGACATTAATGAAAGAAGATATCATGCATTTAGTTAATTTTTAAGAGATCGGGATGAATGTGGTGCATTTGTTTTCCATGTAAGTAAATTGATGTTTGAATTGCTATTTATTTAATAAAAGATTGTTATGTCATTGACTAACTATATTTTCTTTTTAAATTAGGTATCTACACAAGATTCTTTTACAAAATAAAATTACAAGAATTTACAGCTTTGTAGATCCAGAGTACATTTCCTTGGAAGTCAAACATGTGAAGAATGATGAAAGAGTTCAATATATATCCAAGAGATTATCACAGACATAGATTCAATGATGGTTTTTGCCATTTCTTGATAAGTACGAACATCAACATAATTATGAACTAATGAAAATGATAATGTCATTAATTGTGAACTTTTTGTATTGTAGGGGCATTGGATGTTAGACGTATTTTTCCCAAGTGAATGCACCTTATATTGGTTTTGCTCTTTATTAGGAATAGTGCGTAAACCATTTTTCACCTTATTAAACAGGTAAGTTTTTTTTTTAATTTTTTATAAGCTCATTATGTTTAATTTTCATTGTTTAGACAAGTTTTATTAGTTCATATATAAAAAAATGCAGTTCATGGAAATATTTTAACAAGGAATACATGTCAGTAAAGAAACCAACGAAAATCAAATATGTGGAAGTACATGTAATTAGTTTTTATATTTTTTTATATATTGGTTTTTATTATTAGGTAAATGTTTTATAAATGCAGTGTCATCATCAAAATGGACATGTTGAATGTGGTTATTATATTCTACGATTCATGTACGAGATAATCACAACTGGGGAAACTACTGATTTTCATAAGGTTAGTTGTATTAATTTTTTTTATATATTTTCTGCCATATTATTATATTTTTTAATTTCATATCATTCAATATTATTGTAGTCATTCAATGATTCACAGTCTTATTCCCAATATGATATGACCCATATTCAATCTACTTTTGTGAACTATTTGTTAAGTCTGATTAAGATTTGAGGTATGTATATTCTAATATTTATAAATAATAATACATATGGGTTCAAAAAACTAACTCTTTTGATATATTAGGTGTTTGAACCTACTAATAATCAAATAAATGCTTCAACAATAACCAACAATGAGCATTCCGTAAATTTCAGGTACGTGTATTTTAATTCTACTTTATTTTGAAAGTGTAATATTCTGAATTTTATAAAAAAAAATTAACTTTCAACGTCGGTTTTTTTGTTTATGATTGGTATCTGAAAGAATAAATAATCAATAAACCATGTGATGAGTGGATATGTACTATTCAAGCTGACATGAACCCATGTCGTACCTACATCAACTTCATGCCAAAAAGATAAAAAAGACATTAGAAGTGACCAAGAACAATCCAAAAGTGTATTAATCATATTACATGGTATCCTTAAGGCATTGAGTATTGAGTCAGACCACAATGATGATGAGTGAACATGTACTTGATATCTACATGGCATCAATTTCTTGCAAGGTACTTGGTATCCATAATGAATTGAATTTTAGGTCTAGCCACATGACTATAATAAGTACATCATAATCATTGAGTTCTCTCAAGTGCCTCTATAATGTATTTATCTAATTTTTTATTAGATTTATTGATGCATTGATCTTTAACTGGAATCCATGTAAATTTTTCAGTAAATCAAATGTATTGTCTTTGGTATCAAAGAATAGTTGGGTGGTGCGAGAACTGTAAATGCTGGAGTCGGGGACTTGTAAATGTTATAAAATTTATTGAAGTCATTGATTCCAGGTACATGTATTTTAATTTGACTTTATAATAACAATGTATAGATATTTTTTTTGATTAACTAGATATAAGAATTTAATTTACAGGAGGCATTGTATGATAAATACTGTTTGATTGTTTTTGTATATTGTGTTATTTTTATAGGGGTTTCGATTTTTTTGGAAGTGTAATTTTAATTATTTTATAATTTTTTTAATTATGGCGTCGGTTATTTGACAAACCGACGCCAAAAAGCCTGTCTAAATTCAATTTCGGCGTCGGTTTTAGATAAAACCAACGCCGAAACTCTTAACAAAATTATTTTTCGACATCGGTTTTTGAAAAACCAACACTGAAAACCATATTTTTAACATCACCTTTATAGACGTCGGTTTAAAAATGATGTCAAAAAAAAAACGACGTTAATTTGTGTTTTTGCACTAGTGTATATTACTAAAGATGCACCCTCTCACATTCCATAGACCTGGCACACCACCAGATATGCACCCTCTAACTCCACCAATTTTGGAGGATACATGCCTGATAATAGTCTAATTTTCATATATTTTTATGTATTTTTACTTTATTTAAAACCATATAGTTTGTAATTAACTAGGTTTATCTCACATTTTAAGTATAGGTTGAATAATGGGATTAATTAAAAATGGGAGTAACATTATGGTATTTATTGATTATTTCATTATATAATTCATTTGGAAAAAACCTGAATTGATATGGAATTTCTTGGATTATTATTGGTTAAAGGAGGTAAGGAAATTGAGATATTGTCCATATATCACCTCTTATGATAAATCAAAGTCATATTTAGTGGATAATCTATGGGAAAGATATTATGTATGAGTAAATTTTTGTGGGAAATAAAGATATATATGTTTAAATTCTAAAGGGATCACACACATTAATGTCATAGTCTATGATCCATCATGTTGATGACCGTGACTTCTAAAATCTATATAAGTGTAACTTTTATGGGAAAGATGGTTTTGTATGAGTAATGTTAAATGGGAATATTCTACCTCTGTATATGAATTTTCATGTCACTATCGATGATCAAGACACTGATTTAGACATGTCCATTTCAGGACCAACCTTTAAGGATCTATTTTTTATATGAAGCAAAATTACATTGTAACATCCCAACCCAGATTCCACTAATTTGGTGCCCCAATCCAGATCTCCACATGACCTCAAATGTGCCACCTCATATGCCAGAGGCTCCTGACTTGTAGTGGGGATCTAAAGTGTAGCTATGTGGAGACTATACCCCAATATCAGTGTGCTCAACCAGAAGTAATTAACCATATATCATACACATCAAATTAAGCTGAAAGAATAATTGGGATGAAAATGATGTAATAAAATGA
Organism: Viscum album; assembly: GCA_963277665.1. Classification (NCBI taxonomy): domain Eukaryota; kingdom Viridiplantae; phylum Streptophyta; class Magnoliopsida; order Santalales; family Viscaceae; genus Viscum; species Viscum album. The sequence goes on from OY728128.1 coordinate 479,392,207, forward strand.
AATGCAATAAAGTATTGAATGATCAAGTCATACATATAACCAACCACCCACTGGACCAGTTATAAAACATACCAAAATAAGAGAAAATATAAAAAGGCTCCAAAACATCACCAAGCCAATCCCTCTAGTAATCTGATACCACTCGAGTAATCTGGCTTGACCAGACAATACTCAATGTAGGCCTCAACCCAAACCTATTCCTATAAAAAACATGTGAGAGATTCTTGGGTACCCAAGTGCAATGGTGGATTGACTAGGGTGTGATAAAAACTTAGTAGGCCACCACCAACAATGTCTAAAGTAATACTAGTCAGAGAAACAATGTATACAGATAAATAGTGGAATAAATAAATAGTATAGAAAAGTGATACAAGCCAAGGAGCATGATAGCCCATCTAGTACCAACTAGATCAAGGGTTTTAAGGGAACAACCAGACCAACCAACATGCAATAGCCTGAACCAGTCCTTTAAAGCGTAACAAAGGGGTGCATTGCATCTAAACCAAAAAGGGTTATTTTTTATTCATTCAACTCAGGGAGGCATAAACATACATCCACAGTACATGTCTCATATACCCATGCCACCAGTTCCCATAACGTTGGTCTAAAATATAAGTCAAAAATCAACATCAATAATAAAAGTGGATAGAACCTCCATCTAGCACCAAACCATAAACTAAACTATCAGTACTGATACTATACATTGGATCTATCAAAACCATCACAAAACACAATAGTAGTATAACAACCCTGCTCTTTATTTCACACTTAAACATGATTTATTACATAAAACCTTCACTTGATACAACATAGAATATCGAGAGGTATAATGTCTTTGGGACTTAGGAACATTACATAACAAATTAAAGCATAGAACACAACATCTTATCGAAAACTTCCTTTACATGAACACTACATTCCCTCATCCTTAACATTACATGGGATAACTTGAGGACATGCATAAGAAAAGGGTGAGCTATAAAGCCCAGCAAGGGAGTAAATAAGGAATAACATGAAGATTATAATACATGTTAGGAAATAGACATATCAATGGATCACAATAGAAACATGAACATAAAGGCATTATAAATCATGATAATCATAACATGGAAATATGGCAATAACACTTAACATAGAATTAGCATGAGCCAATGCTTATTGCACATGGAGCATGAGTTAAACCTCATTGCACATGAATCATGAGTAAACCCTCATTGCACTTGAATTAGCATGAGTCAGTACTCATTTCACATGACGTATCATGATACTATACTTTACCCAATGCATTTGAGTGCTATCAAGGCACACCCTTCTTAAACATTTCATTTCATGCATAAGTGTGCCACATGGATCATATAACATGGAATCAATCGACATCATAAGTTATTCCACGATTAAGTAATGTGGAATAAATATATGAAAGTACCCTGCAATATGTATATGTGCATAAATGTGAATATCCTTGATAGAGGCATGGGTATGGTATTCACTACACAATGATCCTGGCTTGGAAAAATATGGTGCAATTTCGGCAGCATAACTTCATGACATAAAGATTCATGAAAATGGTTGATGAGAAAGAAATAGGTGTCTCATAATATGTATATGAAATGTACAATAAGGGGGTCATATAGATATATTTCCCAATAAACTTAATGGAATTTAGATGCATAATACAAAAAATTACGTGGATGTAAAAGAGAAGAGAGAAATCCCTAATGGAATTTCGGCATAGTAACAGGTGTACATGGGAGGAATTAATGAGAGAGAAAGGGGTCTACCATAATCCAAACATAAATAGGTTAGTATGGGGGAGGTGAAAAATCATACCCCAACATTTTTAATTGAAAAAAAGGGCATAACAACTTAAAGAAAATGGAAAAAAAATGAGAAAGGAAGAAATCCCTTACTTGGAACTGCGATCCCAAAAGCTTGGGAGAGGCTTGAGAGAGGTTTCTTGGGAGATTGGGGAACCTTGGGAGGATTATAGAGAGGGGAGGGAAGGGGTTGGTATAACTCCAAAGTCTTTGAGTGAATAGTAAGTGGGAGGTTGGGTGGGTTTATATAGGAAAAGAGAGGGAATTCTTTATTATTTAGGTTTGGGACACCTCACATTAAACTAATCAAAACCAGAAACGAGACCATCGTTTTTGCCCATGGTTTTTTCCAAATGGGAGTGGAAAAGAATATTTTATAATTCCAATGGCCTAACTTCTTAAAATAATAGGGTTGCTTATGTGGAGGTGAGTCACACTCTCAAGGAAAACAATTTAAAAAGACAAAATGTTTTATAAGCCTTGAAGGGTCCACTAAAGCTTTGTAAAATAAATCAAAAAAACCCAAAATCACATTATTTTAATGTTAAAACATATATTGGCCGAAAAAATTGTTTATAGTATTTTATTACATCACTATTGGTTCATTATGGTGTCATAAAACACATTATATATTTAAACAGTATTTAATTTTTACCCAAAAATCCGACTGTCTCAAAAAATTATGAAAAATTCACCGTTGGATAATTTCAACATCCCGATTAAAAAAATAATATTAATTTTATCTAAATAATTTTTTAAATATGTGAATTTTTACTTTTAATATAAAAACCAACATTTATAAAAAATTCATGGGTTTTGACAAAAACAACTTTCAAACCTTAATAAAAATTACAATTGCATTCATAAAATTATATGATAATTTATATTTAATAAAAAGTAATTTAATAATAATAATATTATTTTATTAAAATATTATTTAATTCAAAAATCCATTAATTCATCAAAATAGATTTCTTAGTTGAATATTAACTAAAAATACAATTTGTGCTTTAAAAACTATTTACAAAGTAACAATAAAAAGAATGTATATTCTCTATACAAGAATAATGTACATAGTCATAGTGCTAGGGTATCATTACATAACCCCTTAGAATACCTGCATAAGACCTAAGGGTAAGGTATTCGGTGGTGACAGACTCTTAGAGTGGCTTGGATAACATCGCTCGGGTGGTAATCTCTATTAACTTCCACTTCTACTGTAGTCGGTTCTGCTCAAGATTAATGTGTTCAAGCTCGGATTGGGATTGGTCAAGAGAGAAGCCTAATGATGCCACCTCCTTTCTGAGCTCTAACTAATGGGCTTCATACGAGGCAAGTCTACTGGATAAGGCCATCACTTCCTTTGTCTGAGTAAATCGGATTTGTTAAAGCCCTATATTTATACTAATCATGTGATCACTGTTCAACGACTATATTAGCAACAGTCACATTTATTAACGGTATTTTAAAATCTAGTAACATAAAAACAATGAAGTTCACATTTTATATAACCATAATAATACATTTAATTAGTTCAAGAGGTATTTTCATTAATGAAAGTTCGAGTCGTTACAATCTTCCCCTCTTAAGAAATTTCATCCTCGAAATTTCCTTTTCCCACACTATAACAGATGTGGGTAACTTTTCTTCATCACTTCCTCTGATTCTCACATCTCTTCTTCAATATTTTGGTTTCACTATAATTCCTTGATGAGGGACATTGTCTTATTTCGTAGAACTTTTTCTCTACGATATAAGATATTCATCGGTTTCTCCTCGTTAGAAAGATCATCCTCTAACTATACTACCTCTAAAGAGAGTACATGTGAATGGTTTGTTATGTACTTCTTTAAGAGGGATACATGAAAGACATCATGTACTTTGACCATGGTAGGTGGAAGTGCTAGTTGATAGGCCACAACCCTGACACGATCATGAATCTTGAAGGGCCCGATGTACCTAGGACTTAACTTCCCTTTCTTTCCAAACCTCATGACCTTCTTCCATGGAGATATGCATAGAAATACCATGTCTCCAACTTTAAACTCAAGGTCTCGTCGATGGTTATCTGTATAACTCTTCTGTTGACTCTGAGCTGCCTTGATATGCTATTGAATAGTTTTCACCTTCTCTACCATTTCTTCGACCTTTCTGGTCCTAGTAGCTTATGCTAACTGACTTCATCCAAACATGTCGGTGTTCTGCACCTCTTCCCATACGGGGCTTCATAATGTGCCATTCGGATGCTCGAGTGGAAACTGTTATTATAATAGAATTCAACCAGAGGGAGATGTTGATCCCATCCTCCTTTAAAGTCCATTAAACATGATCTTAACATATCTTACAGTGTCTGAATAGTTCACTCAAATTGTCCATCAGTTTGAGGATAATAGGCTGTACTAAAGTTCAATTCAGTATCTAGAGCATGTTGAAGACTCTTCCAAAACTTAGATGTGAATCTTGGATCTTGATCGGATACAATAGTTAGTGGTACTTCATGAATCCTTACCACTTCCCTGATATATATTCGTACTAGTTGATCCAATGAGAAATCCTCCTAAATTTCAATAAAGTGTGAAGACTTTATAAGACGATCCACAAAAATACAGATTACATTGTTGCCTTTGTATGTATTCGAAAGTTCGATGACAAAGTCTATGGTGATGTTCTCCCATTTCCATGCTGGTATGGGAAATGGTTGCATCATCCCCTTAGACTTCTGACTCTTTTCCTTCACTTGCTGACACACTAGGAACTTTGATGTATACTCAGTGATCTCCTTCTTCATATTATCCCACCAATAATGCTCTCAGAGATCTCGATACATCTTTGTATTTCTTAGGTGAATAGATAAATTTGAACTATGTGCATCATCCAAAATTTCCTTCTTCAGCTTCGAACTTTATGGAACACATAGTCTTTTCCCAAATCTCAGAATTCCTTCTTCATTAACATTGAACTCCAAGGATTTTCCTTTTCTGATATCTTCCACTTTCTTATGAATTCCCACATCATCCTTTTGAGCATACTTTAACTTTTCCAAAAGAGACGATTGAGTAATAATTTGTTAAAGTATTGATGATATTCCCTTATTTATAATTCCCATGTCCATCTTCATCAAATATAAGAAGATTGGATCCTTCTCAATTCTCATCAATGATAGAATCGCTGGGTCCTTTCTACTTAGAGCATCCACCACCTTGTTCGCTTTCTCAGGGTGGTAATAGATTGAGCAGTCACAGTCTTTGATCAATTTTAACCATCTTCATTGGAGCGTGTTCAACTCTTTCTATGTGAATATATACTTGAAGCTTTTGTGGTCTGTATATATTTCACACTTCTCCCCGAATAGATAATGAAGCCAAATTTTTAAAGCGAAGATCATCACAGCCAACTGCAGATCATATGTTGGATAATTCTGCTCATGAAATTTCAATTTCCTTGAAGCATAGGCAATGAATTTTTCATTTTTCATCAATACACAACCCATTACCTTCTTCGAAGCATCACTGAATACAACAAAAAGGTCTCCACTTGTGGGTAATGTGAGCACGAGCATAGTGATAAGCCTCCTTTTCAACTCCTTGAAGCTTTCTTTGCATTCATTACTCCAAGAAAATTTTACTCCCTTTCGAGTTAGTTTGGTAAGAGGGTTGGACAATCATGAGAAATTTCTGACAAATCATCAATAATATCTAGCTAACCCAAAGAATCTACGAATATCTGTTACTGATGTTGGACTCAACCATCCCTCTATTGTAGTTGTCTTGGAGGGATCCACAGATATCCCATTTCTTATGATGATATGGCCCAAGAATGATACCTCCTTCAATCATAACTCACACTTTCTGTACTTTTCATAGAGCTTATCCTTTTTCAAGGTCTCTAGTACAGTTCTTAGATGCTCCTCATAATCCTCCTTGGTTTTGGAGTATATGAGAATACCATCTATACAGACTACCAAAAATTTGTTGAGGTAATCTCTAAAGACTCTATTCATCAAGTCCATGAAGATTTCTAGAGCATTAGTGAGTCCTAAAGGAATTAATATGAATTCATAGTGCTCGTATCTTGTACGAAAAACAGTCTTGGGAACATCTTCCTTCTTCACACTTACTTGATAATATCCCGACCACAAATCTACCGTGGAGAAGTATTGTGATCCAAACAGCTGATCAAACAAGTCATCAATTCATGGGAGATGATACTTGTTCTTTATTGTGATTTTTTAAGCTCACGATAATTGATGCAAAGGTGCATTGACCCATCCTTCTTCTTGACGAAGAGGACTGGTGCATCCCATGGTGAAGCACATGGGCGTATAAACCCTTTATACATATTCTCCTGTAGTTGTTTCTTCATCTCCTCAAGCTCCACAATAGCCATTCTATATGGGGTATTGGATATTGGCAGTGCCCTAGGTATAAGATCAATTGAGAATTCAACATCTCTTCTAGGAGGAAGACCAGACAATTCCTCGAGAAACACTTCAGCGTATTCCCTCACAATAGGCATGTCTTCAAGGATGGTTGCCTCCTGAGACTCAATCATTTGAGACAGATACGTGTGCTCATAGGGTAGTAATATCCATGCTTGAGATGATGGATCTAAAGAAGATTCATCTTCCTCCCTGCACTTGTACAGAATCGGGGGTCGATTCTCCACATGGAGAGTGATTTCCCTCTCACAGAAATTTATGTTGGATCTATATAAGGAAAGCCAATCCATGCCAAGAATAGCATCAAATTCCACTAGAGGGAGTATGATGAGGTTCGCTGGGAAGTTCAATCCACTTATTAATATAGGATAGGAGTTATATTCATGGGATGCAATGATTTCCCCATTTTCCGTACTAATCAACATCTTTACTTCCATGATTTGTGGGGGTGATGAGATTATTCTACTAAACATTCGGGATATAAAATAATGCATAGAACCTGAATCAAAAAGTACGTTTTCTATTCTTGAATGAACAACTAGCATAACTATCACCACTTCATTGTTGGGGTTCACTTTGGAAGTAGTGATGATAAAATCTCACCCTTACTGCCTTGGAGGTTGTTGGTTTCCTCCGAAAAACCTTGGCTTAGGGCATTGATTTTAAAGATACCCTGGTTCTTTGCAGTCGAAGCAATGAACAATGCGTTGAGATTTGAACGGAGCATTCCTCTCCTCTGTCACAACTGGGGGTTTTTCTTGTCGGCAGTTAATGGCTAGGTGCCCTTTTCTTCCACACCTAAAGCATTTCCTTATCCCCTTTAGGCAATTTCCAGGGTGCTTCTTTCTACACCTTTGGCAAGTGGGGTGTTGAATTTTCTTAGCACCGTTGGATTTATCCATCAGACCACCAGAATTGAAGTCCACCTTATGCTTCTTATCCCCATGATACCCCTAATATTCTCTGATCTCCATTTCGATCTTGAGTGCACATCGGACAATTTCCTCATAGCTGTCGAAGTCGCGGATCACCGGGGCTTTCCGCAGGCTGGGTTTCAGCCCACCAAAGATGTAGTCATCCTTGCATTCGGGGGTAAAGACAAAGCCGGAAGCGTATCATGTAATCCTTGTGAAGTTTTCATCATATGCTCCAATATATTCGTTATGTTTTTTTCTTGAGGGAAAATAAGTCCCTTTCCATCTTAAGCTGGAGGGTGCGTGGAAAATATTTTTCAAAAAACATCTTCCAGAAATCCTTCAATTCCAACACCTCGATCTCCTCCTTAGGCTTCATATTTTTGATCAATTTCCACCATTGATCAGCTTCACCCTCCATATGATAATCATTCATAAGAACCTTCTCTTGTTTGGAACATTAAAGGATAGAGAAGATCTTTTCAATGGAGTTGATCCATTGTTTGACGATTGAGGGATCAAATGATCCATTAAAATTAGGAGGCCTTTGTCTCATGAAGCTCTCGATAGCAACTTGTTCTTTCTTAGGGGGGGTTGAACGTTCCTCTTGACCCATGTTTCTATTCAATTCTTGAGTTAACTGAGAGAGTATCATGACAAAGTTCACGATTCTCACTCCTATAGGATTGAGCATCTCATTAGAACAATCATCAGATTGGTCTTCACATCGGTTGTTAGCACAAGTCCTCCTATTACCGACCATTGGATGGAATAAAAGGAAATTTAGGGGTAACACATAAAGGGTAATCCAAAAATATATGACTTATAAATAGATTTTATTTCCTTAACTTATGAATCTATAGGCTTCAATCTATGTTATCGATGATCTAATTTCTAACATATATTATTAGGGGAATTTTTCCCCTTAATAATGGTTAATACTAAGCTTGTGAATTTACCAATGCATATCCCCTGGGACTGTTGTAACTAAAAGTGCATCAAGGCCCATTGTTGTGTACCAGGATACCCTATGTCAAGCCCAAAACTCCTTGTCAGGGTTTTCACCTCTAGGTACATCTGTGCCAGAGCCGCCTCTACCTGCTCGTATCCAGACAGAGATGTATTTGCTTGATAAACCACTTACTCAATACTCACCAAAATGTAGGGATGTTTTTATTTTACTTAGTATTATCCCTAAGGCTTTCACTAGGGTTTTCTAATCCTAATCCCAAAAAATAACTAAACCTATCCTCTGATACCAACTATAACAACCCTGCTCTTTATTTCATACTTAAACATGATTTATTACATAAAACCTTCACTTGATAAAACATAGAAGATATAGAGGTATAGTTTCTTTGGGTCCTAGGAACATTATATAAGAACTTAAAGCATATAATGCAACATCTTACTGAAAAATTACTTACATGACCACTACATTCCCTCATACTTAGCATTACATGGGATAACCTGAGGACATGCATAAGAAAAGGGTTAGATATAAAGCCTAGTAAGGGAGTAAAAAAGGAATAACATAAATATTACAATACATGTTAGGAAATAGTAATATCAATGGATCACAAGAGAAACATGAACATAAAGGCATGATAAAGCATGATAATCATAACATGGAAATGTGGCAACAACACTTAACATAGAATTAGCATGAGCCAAGACTCATTTCACATGGAGAAAGAGTAAACCCTCATTGCACATGAAGCACGAGTAAACCCTCATGGCACTTGAATTAGAATGAGTCAGCACTCATTTCACATGACGTATCATGATACTATACTTTACCCAATGCATTGGAGCACTATCAGGACACACCCTTATTAAACATTTCATTTCATGCATAAATGTGCCACATGGATCATATAACATGGAATCAATCAACATAATAAGTTATTACATGATTAAGCAATGTGTAATAAATATATGAAAGTACCATTCAATATGTATATGTGCATAAATGTGAATACCCTTGATACAGACATGGGTGTGGTATTCACTACACAATGATCTTGGCTTGAAAAAATGCGGTGCAATTTCGGCAGCATAACTTCGTGACATAAGGATTCATGAAAATGGTTGATGAGATAGAAATGGGTGTCTCATCATATGTATATGAAATGGAAAATAAGGGGGTAGTATAAATACATGTCCCAACAAACGTAATTGAATTTAGATGCACAATACAAAAAATTATTTGGATGTTAATGTGAAGAGAGAAATCCCTCACGGAATTTCGGAATGGTAACATGTGTACATGGGAGGCATTAATGAGAGATAAAGGGTTATCCCATCATCCAAACATAAATAGGGCAGTATGGGGGAGGTAATAAATCATACCCAAACATTTTTAATTGAAAAAAATGGCATAACAACTTAAATAAAATTGGACAAAAATGAGAAAAAAAATATCTTACTTGGAAGTGCGATCCAAAAAGCTTGGGAGAGGCTTGAGAGAGGCTTATAGGGAGCTTGTTAAACCTTGGGAGGATTATATAGAGAAGAGGGAAGGGTTTGGTCGAACTCTAAAGGCTTTCAGTGAAGAGGAAGTGGGAGCTTGAGTGGGTTTATATAGGAAAGGAGAGGGAATTCTTTATTATTTAGGTTTGGGACACCTCACATTAAACTAATCAAAAACACAAACCACCATATGGTTTTTGCCCATGGTTTTTGAAAAAAGAGAGTGAAAAAAAAAATATTTTATAAGGCCAATGGCCGAAATTCTTAAAATAATAGGGTTTATTATGTGGAGGTGAGTCACACTCTCAAGGAAAACAATTTAAAAAGACAAAATGTTTTATAAGCCTTGAAGGGTCCACTAAAGCTTTGTAAAATAAATCAAACAAACCCAAAATAAAATTATTTTAATGGTAAAACATATATTGGACAAACATAATGTTTATAGTATTTTATTACATCACTATTGGTTCATTATGATGTCATAAAACACATTATATATTTAAACGATATTTAATTTTTACCCAAAAATTCGACTATCTCAGAAAATTATGAAAAATTCACTATTGGATAATTTCGACATACTGATTCCAAAAATAATATTCATTTTATATAAATAATTTTCTAAATATGTGAATTTTTACTTTTAAAATAAAAACCATCATTTATCAAATATTCATGGGTTTTGACAAAAACAGCTTTCAAACCTTAATAAAAATTACAATTGCATTCATAACATAATACGATAATTTATATTTAATAAAAATTAATTTAATAATAATAATAATAATATTTTATTAAAATATTATTTAATTCAAAAATCCATGAATTCATCAAAATAGATTTCTTAGTTGAATATTAACTAAAAATACAATTTGTGCTTTAAAAACTATTTACAAAGTAACAATAAAAAGATTGTATATTCTCTTTACAAGAATAATGTACATAGTCATAGTACTATGGTATCATTACATAACCCCTTATAACACCTGAATAAGACCGAAGAGTAAGTTGCGCGATGGTGACAGACTCTTGGGGTGGCTCGGATAACACCGCTCAGGTGGTAATCTCTATTAACTTCCACTTCTCCCATAGTTAGTTCTGTTCAAACTTAACGTGTTCAAGATCAGCTTGGGATTGGTCAATAGCGAAGCCCAATGACGCCACCTCCTTTCCAAGCTCCAAAAAATGGGCTTCGTACGGGGCAAGTCTACTGGATGAGGCCATCGCTTCCTTTAGCTAAGTAAATTGGAATTGTTAAAGCCCTATATTTATACTAATCATGTGATCACTGTTCAATGACTATATTAGCAATGATCACAATTCTTAATGGTATTTTAAAATCTAGAAACATAAAACCAATGAAGTTCACATTTTATACCATAATAAGATATTTAATTAGATCAAGAGTGTAATTCCCCGACCCCAGTTACCCAGAGTCGGTGCATTATTACGTAACATTGGTATGATCACAAAAGATCAAGTCTCAAAAGACCAATTAGTTTAGTAGCCTTGGAAACACTAAATACATTCATAAATGTTACATTACATAATAAAGTGAAAAATAAAAATAACATAGTCTCCATAGTCCACACTCATATCCCCTTCAGACTATCCCTGTAGGTCAGTCATAAAATATTTATTCACATCCTGGGAAAAATAAAACATAGAAAGGGGTGAGCTCAGATGCTCAGTAAGGATAACAATATCATGGAAACTTTCATAAATAAACACAAATATTTAAGGCAATGTATAACTAAAACAAAAGCCTTTTAAACTTTAACTTTAGTATAATATGGAAAAAGTAAAATGAAATAATTCCATTTACTTATTCACATGGATATTATACTAGTCGAATAATCACATGCAATATCAATAACCACTTTCATAATGATGGAATGCATAATGCCAGACTATCATAACCATGTAGACAAGGCCTCATGCCAAGACTACAAATAAGATTTTGTCAAGGCCTTGTGCCAAGAAACTAGTTTGTCTCATGAGACCTACCGATGCATCGAGGAGCTATAGCGGGCTCCGCCCATCACTTATTAAGTCCAATGCATTCCTCATATGAACAGGTTTAAACATATCATAAACCATAACATAATAGTATCACATAAAACATGCATAAAGGAAACATAACATTTCAACATTTCAATCACAAGATATCAATAAAACACATTGATATAATAAAACCATTTTCAATACCAAAATAAAAGAAAAGTAAAACTTGGTATTTATTTTTCATTTTTTAAAAAAATTTATGGCTTGTAGAGGAAGTTGAAACTCAAATAATGGTCACATCGGCAGAGAAGTCATTGTCGCCGCATACATATGACAAAAAAAAAACATTCACTTTTGTCATTTAGTAAAATGTTTCGTATAAAAAATATTCCTTTTGAAAAAACGAAAAAGTCAAAGGGGTTTATACACCGTATAAAAGAAAGTTGTGTATAAACCAAAATACGCCTCAATGAAAGGAGATTGAGACGAAGTCCCTAACAAAGATCATTTTTTTAAATAAAATAGATATATTATGTGTATTTACTATAAGTACACATAAATAAAGTACAAATACAAGATAGTACATAATAATATCATGACATAATTTGAAAGTAGGAGATTAACCCAAAGAATGAAAATTGGGTTAAGAAGTTCCCTTACCTCGTGTCTGACTTGACTCGATCGTTCTTTAACCTCCTGAATAATAAACTAGGGTTAATTTATACTTGATTAAGAAACTTTTTCAAGTTTATTATTCCTTTTATATCACTTATTACCATGTTATTAACATTATGTAATTATTTAAGTTAATAATGGTCGTTTTGTCGATCTTTGGTACTTGAGTCAAAAATAAACTTCTTATAATTGCAAGTTGTTCATGTGGTAAAATATCCATTATATCCATAATTATATTCATGATTTAGATATCATATATATCACATATATCCAGTATATACATTCATTTATAATATTACATAACATTTATAGGTAAGAAATGAAATGCACCGTTCATGGAGACGGTAAGCCGTACGTACGCATGAACGCTAGTTTCATTTCTATTTCATATTTAATGGAATGAAATCATAATTATATAAAGGTATATTATAATTCCAGTATAATATCATATATAATATCATTTAATCCATCCTTTATACGTCCCACATATGACACTAACGATTCAAATCACTTTGAGGGGGCGATAGTCTGCACTTCCTAAAATGAAATTATCGCGTTTACCCATAATGGAAATCATAAAGGTATGACATAAATGAAAAATATAGAAGCATAAAGAAAAAATAAAAATAATATATATATCATAAATAGAAATATTGTCATCATAATGGCCACCATGAAAGGTGTTAAAATAAGATTGAACAATCATCATTTCGTGAGGCAGTAATTCACCACCCACAGAAACAGTATGTTCTTTAACCATTCGACGAAGGTGTGTGTAAGTTTAAATCAAATAATTCTCATAAAAACATCCTAGTATATTGGATATACTGGTGTTGTTACAAAATAAAGGAATAAAAAGAGTTTAAGGGGTTGTAGAAGCAAAATAACACAAAAGAACATAAGAGAAGACATTACCTTAAAATCGAGTAACTCTTTTTGATTTGAGCCAAAGGCTTCCTTGGGAAGACTTCTGCCCAAAGTGAGGCTTCTAGGAGTAAGATAGGGAAGTTTAGAGAGTATTTGGGTAGAGTTTGGCCGATCCAAATGGCTTTTATGGTGTGAATAAGGTGGTAGAGGTGGGGGCCTTTTATAAGAGGAGAGTAGGGGCACTCTTGGAAAGTCATGAAATGTCACTTTATTTTAAAATAATTTTCGGATTTTAAAGGTCCAAAAATTATATATTTCAAGTATAAGGTGATAAGGGTTCTAAATATACTCATCCATTAGGGTTTTAACAAGTTTAAGTCTTAGATTTTACATTATATTTTTATTTTATTTAAATTGTTAATTAATGTGGTAATCGCTGCATCATTATGGTGTCATAAAAAATTTAATTTATTTAATGTCTAAAAATTATAAAAAAATACTATGATGTATGAAATCTTCCTATCTTTCCAATTACTATTTATATTAAAAAATATGACTTGTATAACCCCATATAAAAATTGTTTTAGTAAAAAAATACATGTTTGTGACATTTTTATTTTAACTTTAAATAAAATGTTATTAATGTCATTTTCTTACCCAAGTGGATCCATGGGGTCCCCAAGTTGACCCATGGATTTTCTTGGTCGGCCATGACTTAACCAATAGGGGTAGGACAAGTGTAAAGGTAATGACATATTATTATAACATTATATTTACCTTAAATTGCACTAATTACCTTTAATCGCGATTAATAAAACTTAAAATTTACTATTCACCAAAAAATTATTTTAATCCCATTGAACCAAATTTTAATTCCTAATGATAACCATGTATGTCTGATTTTTGAAAATCAAATAACAGAAGTGGTAAAGTTTCATTTAAATGAAAAATCAGTTTTTGAACTACCACTTAGTGGTTTCATTGTTCATCAAAAATTGAAGTTTTTCAGAAAAATACCAAAAATTAACCCTAAGCTATATTTGATATTATGAATTCAAAAATGATGTCTATTTTAAAAAATTAAAAACATATAAGTTTCATTAATTAATTTAATAATTAATTCCCGTTGTCAAAACAAATAGCGTGTTTTTAAGAAACAATATCAATAAAAAGATTGCCAATTGTTTATGTCCAATTTCAAAGTGAAATTAATTCTAATGACTACCATTGGATAAAATGGTAAAATTATATTATAATTATACTTTAAAACCACTCAATATTATGATTTATCACTATAAATTATTTTGATTAAAAAAGTTGTTTTTTTTGTATTTGTCACTATTCATCGAAAATTGGATGTTCTCAGAAAAATACCAAAAATTCAACATAGGCTAATTTCGATATTCCGAATACAAAAATGAAGTTCATTTTGAAATATAAAATTTATATAATTTCAAAAAGTGGGTATTACTATTCATAACAGCTACTTTGATTGGTCGCGGTGTGTTAGAATCTCGAAATTGCATACAATACAAGCTATTGCATTATTGAAAGAGAAGCGTACCATGGAAAATTGGGGTGTTACATTCTCCCCTACTTCAATAAATTGCGTCCTTGCAATTTGAAAATATTCTTCGAAAATAAAAGGTTGAAAATAGAAAATACCTTTGTGTGAAAAGCCACATCAGAAATAAGGTTAATAAAATTTAGCCTTAATAAGAGGGAAAGAGAAATGAAAAAGTCACCACCAAATTATGATCTAGATTAGGAGAAAATTGGTGGAAATTAGAGACATATAATTAGAGGAAAAACATAAATATTTTTAGGGAGTGATTGAGTTCATTAATCACAAACAAGTGTAAAATTGAGGGCCTCAAAGCCTTCAGTCTATGTTGATTTATAATATCATCAGTTCAAAAAAACATAAGGTATTAGGAAAACACATTTTTTGTTTTAATATCCCTTTCCCAAAGTTTAAGAATTAATTTATTCATAGAATAAGATATAGGTATATATATATGCTTGACAAGTAGAGTTTCAACCTTCAACTAATTTCTACCACAAACTCATCTTTCACTCAAAAAGATAATAGAACTCAAAAATATTATATTTATCCTAATCGTACAAGGTTCAAAATATTAACACATACCATTTAGATTAGGAAAACTATTTTTTAATAACCAGGGACTTCCTGTAGGCTAGTGGTAGGTAATAAAGGCCTGTCGCACTATGGTTGTGGGTTTGATTCCTACAGCTTTGTCTGACGCGACGGGTTATCCCCCGACCTGCAGGTTGTCCTTTTCCTAAAACTATAGTATTATAATATTCCAAAAATAATCTTCAGAAATGTCTTAACCTTAAACAATACTATCAAAAGTTAAACTTAATCCATTCCAACCTTTATAGTTATCCAAAATACCTCTGTCTAGACTTTCTCTAAAAGGTATCTAAATTCCAAAATCAACTCATCAGATTCCCCAAACAAATTAAAGTTTCTCTTATTGTCACATACTAAAAATATGATTACCTTCATCATATTAAAACCTTAATGAAACCAACAAGTACTGCAGTACAATCCTTATATATATCACATTATTCTTATAACCATAATATAGTTCTTGATTCCAAAAACACAAATACAATAATTATTCTACTTCAACTGTAGTAACAACCTAAGATTGGCCTTGATCCCTTGGCCTTTTCTGAGGTAAGTTTCCCTGACGGTTAGGACATTCATTTGTATAATGCCCCATTTCCCTACAATTGTAGCATTCAACATTGATAGCCTCTTTCTTGACCTTACAATCACGATCCTAGTGACCTCTTTCTCCACATTTATAACAAACTCCCATTCCTTTTAGGCAAGTACCGGGGTGATTCTTCCCACAATTATCACATAATGGAAAATTCTTCTTTCCCTTTTTCCCTTTATCTGTCTCTTGTTCTACCATTATCTTCTTCTCTTGCTTTACTTTATTGTCATAAGATTTAGAGAATTCCTTTTCTATCTTGATAGAACACGAGACTATATCTTCGTACGTTGAGAAAGATTGTGATACTAAAGATCGATAGAGAAATGGTTTTAACCCATCAAAGAAACGATCAATCCTACTTCTTGGGTTACGTATATAATCTGCAACATGCCTCACTAACCTTGTAAAGTTGGCATCATACTTTGCGACATTATCATCCTACTTTTGTCTCAGACTCAGAAATTGCCTTTCCATATCTGCTCGATGGTCATGAGGAAAGTATTTTTCTAAGAAAATATCTTTGAACTCCCTCCATTCCATATTTGATACTTCATCATCTTCCTTCATGTTTTGAATCAATGACCACCATTGATCAATATCTCCAGTGAGGTGGTAAACTGCCTTGATAAACTTTTCCCTTTAACTACTCCCCAAGGCATGAAATATTTTCTCTAAGGAATTTATCCATTGCTCAGCTACTAAGGGATTTGTACTCCCATTGAATGTTGGTGGTTGTTGCCTCATGAATCAGTTTAATATTGATCCTCCATGTTACATATCAGGGTGCTCCATACGAGTAAGGTTATTATTCATAACCTGAGTGAGTTGTCCCAGTATAGTGATAAGCTGATCAGCACCAGTTGTATCACCAGCTCCACTATAATTATCTTGAGCAGGAGGGAAATCCCTACATGGAGTGCGTGCATTGATACGGTTTCCATTCCTTCCACTAGGAGCCATTTCTAAACAATGTCATAAACTAGATTAGTTTATGAATTGAAATACATAATAACAAACTTGCAAAACACTTAACGTAAATTGAAATATTTATGGATATAATCCATAATCATAAAAATGTTTTCTTTGAGAAAGTATATACTCATAAACCCATCATAATTCTTTGTAAAGAAAATGAGAATTATCCAAAGCATATCCCCCGGGAGTGTTATAACCAAGAGTGAAGCAAGGCCCGTTGTCGTGCACCAGTTCCCGTTCGAGTCTAGCTCAAAGCGGTGTTTTCAGGTTTTACCCCTAGCTACATCTGTGCTAGAGCCACCTCTACCTGCTCATATCCAGACATGGATGTATTTCTCTGAAAACTCACAAAATCTCTATAATACCAAAATTCTAGGAAGTTATTCTATACTAATCCGCAAAGTCTGTCTTAGGGCTATGTGCTCTAATCAGAGTTTATCTAAATATAGCTTCAAAGGTTAGTACTAAACTGCCTCTAATACCAACTGTAACGCCCTGACCCCAGTTACCCAGAGTCGGTGCATTATTACGTAACATTGGCATGATCACAAAAGATCAAGTCTCGAAAGACCGATTAGTTTAGTAGCCTTCGAAACACTAGATACATTCATAAATGTTACATTACATCATAAAGTGAAAAATCACAAGAACATAGTCTCCATAGTCCACAATCATATCCCCTTTAGACTATCTCTGTAGGTCAGTCATAAAATATTTCTTCACATCCTGGGAAAAATAAAACATAGAAAGGGGTGAGCTCAAATGCTCAGTAAGGATAACAATATAGCAGAAAATTTCATAAATATAATAAACATTTAAGGAAATGTATAAATAAAAAAAATCCTTTTAAACTTGAACTTCAACATAATATGGAAAAAGTAAAATGAAATAATTCCATTTACTTATTCACATGGATATTCTACTAGTCGAATAATCACATGAAATATCAATAACCACTTTCATAATGATGGAATGCATAATGCCAGACTATCATAACCATGTAGCCAAGGCCTCGTTCCAAGACTACAAATAAGATTTTGTCAAGGCCTCATGCCAAGACACTAGTTTGTCTCATGAGACCTACCGATGCATCGAGGAGCTATAGAGGGCTCCGCCCGTCACTTATTAAGTCCAATGCATTCCTCATATGAACATGTTTAAACATATCATAAACCATAACATAATCGTATCACATAAAACATGCAAAAAGGAAACATAACATTTCCACATTTCAATCACAAGATATCAATACAACACATTGATATAATAAAACCATTTTCAATACCAAAATAAAAGAAAAGTAAAACTTGGTATTTATTTTTCATTTTTTTAAAAAAGTTATGGCTTGTAGAGGAAGCCGAAACTCAAATAATGGTCACAGCGGCGGAGAAGTCGTTGTCACCGCATACGTACAACAAAAAAAACATTCCCTTTTTTTGTTTAGTAGAACGCTTCGTATAAAAATGATTCCTTTTGAATAAACAAAAAAGTCAAAGGGGGTTTATACGTCGTATAAAAGAAAGTTGTGTATAAAACAAAATATGCCTCAATGAAAGGAGATTGATACGAAGTCCCTTACAAAGATCATTTTTTAAATAAAATAGTTCTATTATGTGTATTTAATATAAGTACACATAAATAAAGTATAAATAAAATATAGGACATAATAATATCATGACATAATTTGAAAGTAGGAGATTAACCCAAAGAACGAAAATTGGGTTAAGAAGTTCCCTTACCTCGTGTCTGACTTGACTGGATCATTCTTTAACCTCCTGAATAATAAAATAGAGTTAATTTCTACTTGATTAAGAAACTTTTTCAAGTTCATTATTCCTTTTATATCACTTATTACCATATTATGAACATTATATAATTATTTAAGTTAATAACGGTCGTTTTGTCGATCTTTGGTACTTGAGTAAAAAATAAACTTCTTATAATTGCAAGTTGTTCATGTGGTAAAATATCCATTATATACAGAATTATATTCATGATTTAGATATCATATATATCATATATATCCAGTATATACATGCATTTATAATATTACATAACATTTATAGGTAAGAAATGAAATGCATCGTTCATGGAGACGGTAAGCCGTACGTACGCATGAACGCTAGTTTCATTTCTATTTCATATTTAATGGAATGAAATCATAATTATATAAAGGTATATTATAATTCCAGTATAATATCATATATAATATCATTTAATACATCCTTTATACATCACACATATGACATTAACGATTCAGATCACTTTGAGGGGGCGGTAGTCCGCACTTCCTAAAATGAAATTAGCGCGTTTACCCATAATGGAAATCATAAAGGTATGACATAAATGAAAAATACATAAGAATAAAGAAAACATAAAAATAATATATATATCATATATAGAAATAGTGTCATCATAATGGCCACCATGAGAGGTGTTAAAAGAATATTGAACAATCATTGTTTCGTGAGGCAATAATTCACCACCCATAGAAATAGTATGTTCTTTAACCATTAAACAAAGGTGTGAGTAAATGTAAATCAAATAATTCTCCTAAAAACATCATAGTATATTGGAGATACTGTTGTTGTTACAAAATAAAAGAATAAAAAGAGTTTAAGGGGTTGGAGAAGCAAAACAATACAAAAGAACATAAGAGAAGACATTACCTTAAAATCGGGTAACTCTTTTTGATTTGAGCCAAAGGCTTCCTTGGGAAGACTTCTGCCCAAAGTTATGATTCTATGAGTAATATAGGGAAGTTTAGAGAGTATTTGGGCAGAGGTTGGCTGAGCCAAATGGGTTTGATGGTGTGAATAAGGTGGTAGAGGTGAGGGCCTTTTATAAGAGGAGAGGAGGGGCACTCTTGGAAAGTCATGAAATGTCACTTTATTTTAAAATGATTTTCGAATTTTAAAGGTCCCAAAATTATAAATTTAGAGGATAAGGTGATAAGGGTTAGAAATATACTCATATAATAGGTTTTTGACAAGTTTAAGTCTTAGATATTACATTATCTTTTCATTTTATTTAAATCGTTAATTAATGAGGTAATCGCTGCATCATCATGGTGTCATAAAAAATTTAATTTATTTAATGTCTAAAAATTATAAAAAAATATGATGTAGGAAATCTATTTATTTTTCCAATGACTATTTATAGTAAAAAATATGACTTGTATAACCCCATGTAAAAATTGTTTTAGTAAAACAATACATGTTTGTGACATTTTAATTTTAACTTTAAATAAAATGTTATTAATGTCATTTTCTTACCCAAGTGGCTCCATGGGGTCCCCAAGTTGACCCATGGATTGTCTTGGTTGGCCATGACTTACCCAATAGGGGTAGGACAAGTGTAAAGGTAATTTCATATTATTATAACATTATATTTACCTTAAATTACACTAATTACCTTTAATCGCGATTAATAAAACTTACAAGTTACTATTCACCAAAAAATTATTTTAATCCCATTGAACCAAATTTTACTTCCTAATGACAACCATGTATGTCAAATTTTTGAAAATCAAATCACATAAGTGGTAAATTTTCATTTAAACGAAAAATCAGTTTTTTAATTACCACTTAGTGATTTCACTATTCATCAAAAATTGAAGTTTTTCAGAAAAATACCAAAATTTCACCCTAAGCTATATTTGATATTCCAAATTCAAAAATGATGTCTATTTTAAAAAATTAAAAACATATAAGTTGGATTAATTAATTTAATAATTAATTCCCGTAGTCAAAACAAATAGCGTGTTTTTAAGAAACAATATCAATCAAAAGATTGACAATTGTTTATGTCCAATTTCAAAGTGAAATTAATTCTAATGACCACCATTGGATAAAATGGTAAAATTATATTCTAATTATACTTTAAAACCACTCAATAGTATGATTTATCACTATAAATTATTTTTATTAAAAAAGTTGTTTTTAAGTATTTGTCACTATTCATCGAAAATTGGATGTTCTCAGAAAAATACCAAAAATTCAACATAGGCTAATTTCGATATTCCGAATCCAAAAATGAAGTCCATTTTGAAATATAAAATTTATATAATTTCAAAAAGTGGGTATTACTATTCATAACGGCTACTTTGATTGGTCGCGGTGTGTTAGAATCTCGAACTTGCGTACAATGCAAGCTATTGCATTATTGAAAAAGAAGTGTACCATGGAAGATTGGGGTGTTACAAAGAGGAATTTTCATTAATGAAAGTTTGGGTCGTTACAAGTAGTGCCTGAAGCATCAGTCCAAGATCCATCTATACATAACATCAGTGGTTACTAGATCATAAGTCTGGCCCAATCCAAGGAGAAGGAGCATCAGTACAACATCCTTTTCCACATGGTATACCATCGGTGCCTAGATCTCAAGTCTGGCGTTTTAATCCTGGATCATACGATTAGTGTCTGGAACCTCAGTATAACACCATATCAATAGCATGCTACATATTTATAGAGCATTAGTAAAATAACTAGACCATTCCATAATTTTTTAAATACATGTGATTGTAGAATTATTCCATCACATGAACCTTTCCATCATTTATTTAATACTAAATCTCAACAACCATACAAAACGTTCAAGGAAAAAATTACCCTTTTTAAACCATTCATGCTAACTAAGGTCCCTATGGACCTTCAAAACTAAAGCATGCCTCAACAAGGACCAACCCTTTATAACATGTTAAAAGAACTAAACCAACACCCTCAATAAACATTTCAAAACTACAATTTTAAAATATGGGTCTTCCCCTTTGAAAAAAAACAAGGCCTAAATCCCACACTTTCATTAAAACCATAAAAATACCATTAAGGCATTTTCACAAAAAATATCACCAAATAACCATTTCTAAACATCATTTTTAAATCCAAATGAAACCTATTTTTATAAACCACTTGGAGGCCAAAACCTTATTTCAAAACAAGGATCATTTCAAAACACACTTCCTCCCTTGACATATAAAACTGGGTCAAAACCCAATGAACACATTTAAAACCATTTCAAAAGCCTTATACGCATTTTCATAAAGACTCAACATATAAAACATTCCACTTACTAATTTTGTCACACCCCATGGGTGTACATAGGTTTGATATCACATCTTCATGGGTCTGACGGAACCCATGGAGGTTCCAAGGTACCCACCCAAATCCAAAACCAAATTCTTAAATCAAGTGTGAAAGAATATAACACATGGGCTCTATGGAATATAAAACATTGAACATATAAAACAATTATTAAGACTATGGGTAAAGATCTTAGACCACCTACCTTATCATCATATATTTCAAAAACATTTCCAAAGCATGGAGGGATTTCCAAGGACCATCTAAGAACTATCCAAACCCCTCGGCACCCAATTGAGCTTGTCATGATCACCCAAACTTGGATCATCATGCTATGCCGAAAACAAAGACAACCACTCACTAAAGTCCCACAACATGACCCCGACCACATTCTAAGCCAAATCCATAAGGGGCGATGCTAATTCAACAACTAATTAAATTAAAACATTAGAAAAAACATAATAAAATTCACCGTGAACACATACCTTAATGAAACTACAAACAAAGATGCGCAGAATCTGTCTCGGGATCTTCTCTACACAAGATAACCAAAAAACCCATGAGAAAAGGAAGATTCCACCATGCTCTGGTGGAATCATCAATAAAAACTAAACCAGATAATCCAAAAAATAGGAAGAAATGATAAGAGTAATGAAGGAAATTATAGAAGGAGGAGAACTCACATCAAACACAAAAAAATCTCCACGAAAACACCCCCAAAATCAAGGGGAGGGAGAGGAGGAAGGGGGTTGGAGAACCCCTGGTTCATGTACTTAGAATGGGGGAGAAAGGGGGTAGGGAGACAGAAAATTTTTAAGGGGAATTTTTGTAAAATCTCCCTATATAATGAAATTTGGGCAGCCGCACGGTTTGGACGTATGATTTACCAAACCGTGCACCAACCATGCGCTTGTTCCTTCCCCAAGCCACCACTCACATGGTTGTCCAAACTATGTTCCAACTATACACACCCCTATTGCCCAACACCCCATGCTGGACACACTTAGGTAGTGTGGTTTGAAAAACCGTGCACCAACTACGCTATCAGTACGGTCTCCCTTCTGCAACAAGGTTCACAGTTTGTCTGAAACTGTGCATAGCCTATGTTCCATGACTTAGGATGCTGGATCTTATAACCTCCATACCATAATACTTCTAGTACTCAATAATCCTTGGTGGTAATACATATGCATCGCCTGACCTACATTGGTAACCATATTTTATCTGATATCCTCATTCAACTTCTGAAAACCTAAAACATTACCGAGGCACAACCTCCCACCCATGGCCCTAAACCGATAAAAAACCCAAGATAACTCTTATTGTCAAAATAAAACACCAGGATGATGGTTAACTAGACCCTTCCAACAGAAAATTTATTACAACATCACCTGATCAACTATCAAGCTATGATGCTCCCAATCATAAGCTTCAACTTATAACCACCAACTTCCAATACTTAACAACCCTACCATTAGGAAAACCCAACCAAACCTGAACTCACATTAACACCAAGCTCCCAAATCATTTATAAAATGATTGGTTCCAACTTCTAGCCCATCTTCACCTCATTTGATTACTATTCCATTACACTCTGGGGCATTCCACAACCACCCAAACATATCCACTAGTGTCCATTATTGAATTAATTTTCAGAACCACCTCAATCCTAAAGCCAATGCTTGGCTCAATCATCTACTACAACTAACCTCCCATTAGATTCCTCTCTGGATTTTAAGTACACACAACAATGGTTTTTAGTGGCATCATAATGCCACCACGACTGATCCATAGTTAGTTTGATATGCCTGCGACCCATCCAACACAAGGGTCATATCACCGCAACCGATACATCACTCCTCAACATAGTAGTGTAGTCACCTTAGAATTACCCAAACACTCTCAACCATTTCAGCACAGGCTCCAACCACTACTAACCTAAGGATTATACATTACGTTATCTCCCTCACCTGAGTGAACTATCGCCCATTCCCAGCATTTGAGAATGAAACCCATGGAATTTGTTGACATATGGTCTATCACAAGGACCCCACTCAACAATGGTTTATGGTGTGCTTCCCATAATACAGTTCCACTTGCACCATTCTATGAGTGTAGCCTCCAAGAGTCCCCATATCCAACAAAAATATATTATGGTAGCTAGGAACATAGAATTTCTCTCTCAAGACACCTAAGATGATTTCAAGATATTGGGTATGATTGTCACCACTAAGAGTATACCGAGATGCCATCGACGAATACCACCATCACTCACCCATTTCTAATATCACCTCTTTCTGTAGGGACATGTCAAGCCATCAAAAGTATCAGGCCTCTATGCCTGCAAGCATCTCATCACATCTGTATCATTCCTCTGACTACTCATGGTTTCCTTCTCTACTCAAGAACCTTGGGCATACACTCTCATAATGTTCAATCCATAAATCAAATGACACATCACATCACCCTCCTCTCATGCCTCCAAGATCCCAGTAACACTTAACCATCACACACACTCTTGTGTGACTTACTATAGAACCCGATTCAAACTCCAATGAGTCAAGATTTATGAAACCTCAACTCATAATCCATATCCACTAGTCATTCCTACCCCACATTCCATCTCACCTAACGTAGATCACCCTTGATGCTTTCCAAAACCAAAAACAACTCACGAGAAAAAACCACTTACTCAGCCACTCAAAACCTGAGCGTTATTCAAAGTTTCACTAAGATCATGTACACTCTCACCGTGTTCCTAGAGTCACATCCAGATCTAATTGGGTTAGACACCTAACCGTTCCTTCCCTCAAAACCGCAAGAACCATTAAAGTATCAAAACCCATAACAATTACCATCTTAAGAAAACCAGACACCTCCATGCACCTATTTACCCCAAAAAAAAACTCACTCACATTGTCTTCATTAGAATCAAACACATGCATATAAAACCACATTTTCTCAAGCACCCCTTGTGCTCCTGATCCATCTCATAACCACCAAGTACACACATCTGCACATCCACCACCTCAGCTAGGCGCCCAAACAATCCCTCACCTTAAGAAACCAACCACAAGGCTAAAACACTAGTACCAAAGTGCTCTTTCTCAAAACCAAAGGTATCCAACATGCCAAAACCCCATACTAGGTTTCACCCTTCAAGCACTTCTATAAAGATTAAAAAGCATCCATACGTATTTCATGTACCCAAGAATCACTCAAAACCTGGTTGAAACCTCTCACGGGTCACCACAAAATCCACATGGCACAAACTCCCATGACTGGAGCGACATAAAAAGGCCACTAGGATATCCCACCTAGCCTTACTAATCATGTTCCACATCAATCCAATAGGTCTAACCACCTAGGATCTATGGAAACTCATAGAAGGCCATAACTAATAGGGCATCAAAAACACCACCATATCATTATCACACGACATTAACAAGTTGTAACACCCTCCTTTAGGGTATCACAACATAGAGATGTCATATACTAACCAAATTACCATAACTAGGGCATCCTTACTCTCTGAACATCTGCACATCAAACCACTCCCTAGAGGACTTTTTCATGCATCCAACCCCCCTAAAAAACTCCCCACATGGCCCAACAGTCACATACTTATACCACACCGACCCAAAAAGGCCACTATACCAACTATGCACAAGGAATACACCATCACCCCCACCATTGAACGCACCATCATAGATCCAAATAACCTACTATTAGAAGAAAATCCATAAAAACTCACACTAGCATGCCTATAACATGTGGATACTACATACCTAGCATGATGCATGATATGCCACTTACCTCTATAGGCCAATAACTAAAACCAAGTCATGGGACTCTTTCCAATGGTCCAAGATCCTGAAATACATCATAAACTATCAAATCCACACAACATGTGTGTCGCTCAAAGTGAAAATCATATACAACCGTAACATCATAAAATAAAACAATAATACTAACCCTCAGTAACCCAGACTTCCTACCAGAATAGGTGTTCATGATGCACCAGCCCTGTATCCATCTCAGTCTTTGACACATTCCTATATCTCTTGTCTACCAAACCCCAAATAGTAAAATAACAGGAATATAACTCCTTTGATACCACTTTGTAACATCCCGACCCTGATGCCACTAATATGGTGCCCCGATCCAGATTTTGACATGATCTCAAGCATGTATCCTTGTATTCTAGAGGCTACTAACTAGTTGTAGGGGTCTAAAGCTGAATTGTGAGGAGACTATTATCCCATATCAGAGTGCACAACCAGAAGTAATTAACCATATATCATACACATCAGAGTAAGAAAAAAGAATAATTAGGTTGAAACATGCAGTAATAAAATTAAATGAAATAAAGTTCTAAATAACCGAGTCATACATACAACCAACCGACCACTAGGTCGACTACACAACATACCAAAATAAGAGAAAATAAAAAAGGCTCCACAACATCACCGATCCAAAACCTGCCTCAATAAGGCCCAAAACTTTATCACATGCCAAAAGAACTAAACCAACACCCTCATTCATTTCAAAACTACACTTTTAAAACATGGGTATTACCCTTTGAAAAAAAAACAAGTAACAAGGCCCACATTTCCATTAAAAACATGACAAGTGCTATTAAGGCATTTTCACCAAAAAAGTCACCACATAACCATTTAAAACCATCATTTTAAATCCAAATAAAACCCCTTTTTATAAAACACATGGATTCCCACACCTCATTTAAAAACAAGGATCATTTCAAAATATACTTCCCCACCTGACATCCAAAACTGGGTTAAAACCCAATGCACACATTGAAAACCATTTAAAAAGCCTCATAGTAATTTTTATAAAGACTCAACACATAAGACATTACACTTACAAAGGTTGGCACACACCATGGGTGGAAATAGGTCTGGTATCACATTTCCACAAGTTTGATGGAACCTATGGAGGGTCTAAAGTACCCATCCAAATCCAAAACTGAATTCTTAAATTAAGGGAGAAAGCATATCTTACATAGTATCTAAGGAATATACTACATTTTACATATAAAAAAATTATTATGACTATGGGTAAATCTCTTAGATCACCTACCTCATCATTAAATCTTTAGAAAACATTTCCAAAGTGTGAAGGCCTTTCCAAGGACCTTCCAAACAGTATATAAACCCCTCGGTACCCAACCAATCTCATCATGATCACCCAAACTTAGGTCATCATGCCACACGGAAACTGAAGACAACCACTCACCTAAGACCCACAACATGACCTCGACAATATTCTGGGCCAAATCACTAATGGATGATACCAATTCAAAAGTAATTAAATTAAAACATTATAAAAAAACTAAGAAAATTCACCTCAAACACATACCTCAATAAAACACCACACAATGATGTTTAGAATCCATCTCAAGATCTCCCTACACAAGCCGACCAAAATCCCCCTGAGAAACAGATGATTCCACCATGATATGATCTAGTGGAATCATCAATAAAACCTAAACCAAGGAATCCCAAAATCAAAGAGAAATAAGAAGAGGAAGCAAGAATACCATCAAAGGAGGAAATCTATCCTCAAATACCAAAGAATCGCCATGAAAACACCCCCCAAAATTAAAGTGAAGAGGAGGAGGAAGGGGTTGAAGAACCCTTGGTTCATCCACCTAGAATGGGGAAGAAAGGCAGGTGGAGTGGATGAAAAAACTGAGGGGTAATTTTGGTAAAATATTCTTTTTTAATGAAATATGGGTAACCACATGGTTTCCTAAACCATGCACTAACCATGCGGTTGGTTCTGCCCAAAGCCACCACATGCACAGTTTGGCCACATGGTTTTCTAAATTGTGTACCAACTGTGAGCACCCCTACCATCTGAAAAACCTTTGCGATGTTTTTGTTTTTAACAAAGTTTTTATATTTTTTGAAACTAACCTTTTTGTAAAAGAATATTTTTTTTATTCAGGATCAGACCCAGTCCATCATAATGAGTTTTCATAAGAAATATGAAATTTTCTGAATGTTTTTGAATCAAAATACAAAGGGATAGAAATATTTTTTCCTTAATAAATTTGTTCTAGAAATAGGTTTCTGGATACAAGTTTTCATATTGAGTAGTACCAGACGTAAAAGGTGTAAGGAAGATGGAATTTGGAAGTTTTGTAGAGTTGTTGATCAGATGCACCACATGATGCTAAAGATCCATCATACATAGTTTCTATTAGAAATTAAAAATTTGATTAGATAGGAAGTCATAATGATACTAAATATTATGTTTTAATAAAGTGAATTTAAGAGTTATAATGTTTTCATAATTTATAAACCCTAAATATAACGATACTTTTCTAACCATAAAGGTCTCACAAATCACGAAAACTATCATGATAAAATATTTTGAAGAAATCGTGGAATTGTAATGATTATATCAGTTTTAGAAACCCAGACACAAAAGATCAGATCCAGAAGTACCAGACATAAAATTTGTCTGAATTCAGAATGAGTAAAGCTGATGAAGTTTGAAGAATTTCAAAGTTTCTGAGTGAATCTATCATCGTAATGATAATTAAATCATAATTATAATTCCATCATTATGAGGATTATATCAACTTGACTATGATAATGAAAGTCAATCAAAATAACTCTGATAAGGATAGTTAGATCATAATAAGATGAATATAGTCAAATCGTAATGAGATGAAGATTGTCAAATCATAATGAGTAGAGGAAGAAAGTTAGATTGTGGTGAGATGAATAAATTTCATCGTAATGAATCTGAGGAATTTACATAGTAATGAATATAAGGAAGTCATATCAAACTGAAGAAAAGTTAGTTTGTTCTAAAAGACCGATCTCAAAGAAATATTGAGAAGTTTTGAAGAATTCAAAGTTGAAGTTTAAATGAAATTTATTTTCATAGTTTTGAAATTTGAGTAAGTGGGAAATGTTTTTCAATTTCCTTAATTTTATTTTTTGAGTTTCCTATAAATAGAATCAAATTTCATTCACATTTTATAATTTTTTTTGTGATCAGAAAATGTGGGCACCAAGAATTTGAGTAAGATATCTTTCTAGACAGAGATCTCATTATAAGGTCAAACTTATTTTGTTCTGTTTATCGAACTGAGAAACATCATATCAAGTCAATAAGACTAAGGAATATCAGACTAAGGAAGATAAAATTAATCATTTGTGTAGATTTTGAAAAGTACAAATTTATAAAGGGAGCATCATATTAAGTTGATCAGACTAAGTCAATCATATTCTGTTCATCGGAATAAAGGCCATCAAACTCATACTCATTAGACCTAGGAACTTTTGTAAAGAAGTTTGAACAAAGTATTTATTATTTTTATTTATCTCAATTGTTTTTTAATAAACATTGTAAACTGAACAGTGTCAGTATAATCATTCTTATTGGGAGATAGAAGGTGTTTAATGGGAGTTTACATAATTTGTATTCACTTCTTCATAATAGTGAATTTCTATATACCCACAGGAGTGGCTATGGCCAAACCTTGTAAATATCTTGTTCTTTAATTGATTACCTATTTTTTCATGCAAGAGTATTTAAAAAAATTGATAAGGATATGAAATTTAACTGGTTTCAAGGGTTAATTTTTAAGAAGTGTTGAAACTTATAAAAAGTGAAAAACTGATTCAACCCCCCTTATCAGTTGTTATTTGGTCCTTTGGAACTTCAATTGGTATTAGAGGGAAGTTTACCTTATTGAATCCTTATCATGGATAATATTAATTCTATCAATAGTAAAGGAATTACTATATTTGATGGAAAAAATTATTATAGATGAAAAAATAGGACGATTCCTTCTCTCATATCTCTTGGACTGGAAGTTATTGATGTCACTATAATTGGTTTTCCACACATTGAGAAGGATTCCCCGAAAAATTTGGCTAATAAGAGAAATATTGAAGTTGATGGAAAATCTAGAAATTATATCCTTATGTCCTTATTAGAAAATATTTATATGGAGGTGATGAGTCTCAAAACTTCAAAGAGTATACGGGACAATCTAGAAATTATTTTTGAAGGGAATAATAAATTGAAGGAAGAAAATCTACAAATATCTCATAGTAATTATAAAGACATTTTAATGATAGATAAAGAAACTATTGATGAATAATTCACTAGAGTAAATGAATTTTTTTTCAATATCATAGGATTCATAGATGTCCTGGAAGTATCTAAAATTGTGAAGAAACTTATAATAAACTTTCCAGATAGGTTTGATTCTAAAATTTCCTATTTAGAAGATAAAGATGATTTATCTCTTGATAAATTTCATAAATTTTTTATTACTTATGAAATGAGGAAATATCAAATGTTCAAAAATAAGATGAAAGATGAAATGAATTTTGATTCCATGATAAAAATGAAAATATAAGATGTTGAAGATGTTGATCCTTGTGAATTTGATGATAAAAAGGATGATGAGTTGAATGATAATATCATGTCTCTTATATCTAATAACTATCGAAGAGGAAGAGTAAAGCATAGATGTAAACTACGTCTCAAATGTCTTGAGTGTGGTGGAATTAGACAATTTTCTATTAATTTCCCTAAGAATAAATTTGGAGAATATCATGATGATTCTGATGAAAAACCTCGATAAAAGAAGTGGAACAAAAGTTCTAAAGAAGAAAAGTCATCCATCAAATCTAAAAGGAAGATTACCGAGAACAAGAGAAGTATTTTGAGTAATAACGATGAATCCGAATCAATTGAAAACAATTATTTAGAAGATGAAAGTTTAGAAAAATTCATAAACTTCATTGAAAAGGTTAAGAAAACAAAATATTCCTCAGATAGTGAAGAAGGCGGTGAAGAATCATATAGAGGGTATCAACGCAGAACATTTTTTTTCATATCTTGATCAAACAAGATCCTCAAGAAAGAAATTTGAGTAATGAAGAAATATTGTGGAGAAGTTTCTAAAGTAAGAAAGGATGTAATCAAGTAGGAGTAAGAATACATCGAGGAGATATTAAGTTAAAAACTTAGAATTGATGAATAGGGAAAGATGGCTAAAGATATCAGCAAGAAGCTGACAGCTAACGAAAAAGAAGTTAATAATTTTCAATCCAAAACTTCTTGATTCTAAAATTACCTTGAGGAAGATAAATTAAAACTTCAACAAAGATTCATAAGTAAAATTTGAGAATTCTAAAGTTGTTGAGAAGGCTCAAAACAAGAATAAGGTGAAATCCTCACTCACCAAAAATAATGTTTCATCTGATTATTCTAACATTATAGGTTTTGGAAAATTTCTTGGGAAATTTTGGGTGGAAAAAGGGTGTGATAAACCTATTTCATCTACAAAATATGAAAACTCAATCAGGAGGAAAGATGGTCCACATCCATATATTGTTAGAGCAGGAATAAGTTATCAAACATAACAAAGTTTCTACAGAGAAATCTCTTACTTAAATAGAAAATAAATATTGGTGGTTATTTCTAGTGTTATGTAATATATGGGAACATGGATTATAATTTTTTTCATAACTTGTCACTTCCCAGAAGAAGTTTTGAACAAATTAAAAGCAATGGTGGAAGAATTATGAGTAACTTTCCAAACTCACAACAAGTTAGAAAAGAAAAATCTCAAGATGTTAGAAACTTTCTAATAAAAAACCAATTTGAATGTATAGAATAAAATTTTGAAATATTTTATCAGGATTCTCATCATGCAAAAATATGTATGAAACTCCTTTTGAAACAATTTTATTATGGTAGAAAATAAAAGTAATATGAAAAGAAGAAAATTGAGGAAGGAGCCTTTGTTGTTGAGACAACTTTGAAAGAAGGTAAAAAGAACAAATCATGGATACTTGATAGTTGTTTTTCTTCACATATAACAGGTGATATAAATATCTTGAAACATGTTGAAAGTCACGATGGAGGAGTAGTTACCTTTTTTAATTATAGTTCCTAAAAAATCAGAGGAATCAAAATGACAAGGATTGAAGCAGAAAATTTGAAATCTATGGAAGTTTTATTTGTTGATGAGATAAAACATAACTTAGTGTAAGTCAAATTTGTAATGATGGAAAATAATTTATCTTCAGAAAATATTATTTTGTTATCAAAAGTGTGAAATTTGGAAAATTTATTACAAAATGAGAAAGAACCAATAGGAATCAATTCCAAATAGGAGAGTTTAATAACCCTTGTTACTTGAGTGCTGAAGATGAAAATAAGTTGTGGTAATGAAGAATTGTCCACCTTGGGTATAAAAACGTGAAAAAATTTCTAAAGTTGATGTTGTCCATTATTTTCTATAATTGAGAAGAAGAGATGAAAATGTTTGTTACTTGTCAAAATCGGAAGATGACTAACAAAAGTCATAAGAGAGTTGAGATTCAATCTACCAGACCTCTTGAGATTATTTATTCTGATTTATTTGTACTGATGAGACATCAATCAATAAAAGGATATTTATACTTCATCACTTTTATTTATGATTTTAATGGAATAAAAAACATCATGTTTATGAAACATAAGTCATAGGTTGTGGAAATTTTCTAGGTTTTTCATAAAAGAAGTTGAGAAAGAAATGATAATTTATATGAAGAAGTTGAGAATAGATAATGGTACTAAATTCAAAAACAATACTTTTGAGAATTATCTGAGAAACCATGGTATCAAACATAAGTATAGTTCTACTTATACTAAAAAAAAATAGAGTAGTAGAAAGAAAGAATAGAAGTTTGGTGGAAATAGGAAGAAGTATGTTAGAAGAATACAAACTTTCAAAGTTCTATTAGAAATAAACTGTTAGTACTGCTATACATGTTAAAAATAGATTCTTGTTTAGAATAGAAACCAACATGACTAATTATGAAATGTGGTATAACAAAAAACCTTAATTGAAGCACTTCAAAACTTTTGGAAGTCCATGTTTACTTAAAATAAAAAATCTGGATTTGGGAATGTTTGATGAGAATGCTAAGGAATTTTTATGGGTTATTCACCAAATGAAAGAAGTTACAGATCTTGGAATAAATGCTTACAAAGTCTAGTGGAATCATATGATGTGAAATTAATTGAAAATAAAAATTCATTAAAAAATTTGTTGAGAATATCGAGGAGGATAAACTAGATATTTCCAATGATAGAGAAAGTAAGTCAAAACATCCTTATAAGGATTCAGGAGAATCGTGTGATGAGGAAAGTTTAGATTGAAAAGAAAATTTGAAATTTCCTACCTTACAAAAACATGTAGAGTTCAAAAACATTATTGGAAATCATAAGGCTATAGTTAAAACTAGAAGAAAGTTGATATTAGAAAATCATACATCACTTATCTCAAAATTTGAACCCAAATCATTTTTAGAAGCCATTCAACACAAATAAAGGATGGATTCTATGAATGAAGAATTGGATTGGATTGAAAAAAATGAAACATGAGAACTTATTCCTCATTTTAAAGTTAAAAATGTTATTATAACATAGTGTATTTATATAAAAAAGTTAAATGAACATGAAGAAGTTTCAAGAAATAAATACAAGCTTGTATGTAAAGGCTATGTAGAGGTGGAATGTGTGGATTTTGAAGAAAATTTTCCCTAATTTCAAGATTAGAAACTATTAAAATGTTTCTGTTAGTAGTCACACATAAAAATTAAAAAGTTTATCAGATGGATTTAAATTCACCTTTCTTAAATGGTGAGATTGGGGAAGAATTTTAAATTGAACAACCTTATAGTTTTTAAATTGATAATGATGAAAAAAAGTTTTTTAGATTGAAGAAATCATTGTATGGGTTTAAACAATCCCCATGTACCTAGTATTAAAAACTTGATATCCATTTTATAATGTTTAAATTTTATAAATAAAAGGTTGATATTAATTTATATGTGAAAGATTTTGAATCTGGAACTCTGATTTTAATTTTTTATGCGGATGATATAACTTTTTTTGGGGATAAAGAACAAGTTTGTAAATTTTTTTTCTGAGGGAATGAAGAAGAAATTTGAAATGTAAATGTTGGGAGAATTAACTTTCTTCTTTGGATTACAAGTTCAACAAAAAGAAAAATACATTTTCTTATCTCAAGAAAATCATGGAATATAATTATTAAATAAGTTTGGTATGTCAGAATCTAAATAAGTTTCTACTCCTATATCTATAAGAAAAAATTTGAGTAAAGATGAGTCCAGAAAAAGTGTGAATTAGGACTTTAAGAAGCTGATAGGAAGTCTACTTTTCCATACAACCTCAAGTCCTGATATTGTTTATGTTGTGACTTTGTGTGCCAGGTTTAAAAGTAATTTGAAAGAATCACATATGTTGGAAGCAAATAGAATTCTAAGATATGTCAAAGGAACAACTTCACATGGGTTGTTATACAAAATAAATTGTGAGATGAAGTTTAATGGTTATACTGATGTCGATTTGGTTGGATATTATAATGATATAAAATCAACCTCTGGAGGAACATTTTTCTTGGGTGAATGTTGTGTGAGTTGAAATAGTAAGAAAAAAAGTTAAGTAACATTGAGCACAGTGAAATTAGAATATGTTACAGATAATCAGGATTGTACTCAGATGTTGTGGATGAAAGTTTAGTTAAAAGATTTGAAAGCAAAAGTTTCTAAACCATTGAAGATACTTAGTGATAATCAAATTGTAATCGATCTTTCTAAAAATATTATCCAAAGTTCAAGATCAAAACACATTGATATAATGTTTAACTTTATAAAATAGAAAGTTTTTTCAGGAAATGTTTTGCTGGAATATATCTCAACAAAGTATCAAATTGCTGATATATTCTCAAAGGTAATGCCAAAAGAAAGGTTTTCTGAGTTGAGGCTGCAACTTCATGTTCAGCCTCCTCCAATGACTTCCTAAACCTCATAACAAAGTCCCCCACCATGCTTTAGATTATTTTGACAAATGGGGAGAAAAAGTAACAACTTTTTACTCTATAATAATTTTTTACTTATCTTTATTTTATGAATATGAAGCTATGGTTATAATATAATGGGGGAGAGGAAAAGAAAAGTGAGAGAAAAATAAAAGTGTGGGGGATTTTATCTTAACATAGCTGCATTTTGTTTTCACTGAGGGATGAAATTACTTAAAAAACATTACTTTATCTAGTAGTGTGGTGTCAGGAAAATCTATTTTGAGAAAGGTTGTGTTTTGGTAAAATTCAAAAAATTAAAAAACTTGAGTTGTTTATAAAAGTTGTGTTTTTGAAAAATTTATGAGAGTTGAAAAATTTGATAATGAGTGTTGTCAAAAAATCCAAAGGGGGAGATTGAAGAACCTTTATGATGTTTTTGTTTTTAACAAAGTTTTTATATTTGTTGATAACTATCCTTTTGGTAAAATAATTTTTTTTATTCAGGATTAGACCCATTCCATCGTAATGAGATTTTATAAGAAAGATGAAAGTTTCTGAATCCAAACATAAATGGAGAGACAAGTTTTTCCTTAATAAAATTTTTTTTTGGACACAAGTTTCTGAACACTAGTTTTCAGACTGAGCAGTACCAGATGCATTAGGTGTAAGAAAGATGGAAGATAGAGTTTTTTAGAGTTATTGATCGGATTCACCACATGATTTCAAAGATCCATCAGACACATTTTTTTTTAGAAATTTAGAATATACTAAGAGAGGAATTCAGAATGATGCTAAAGAGGATGTTTTAAGAAAGCGAAGTCAAGAGTTATAATGTTTTCATACTTTCTAAACCATAAATATGATGATTCATTACCAATAATGAAGTTATCGAAAATCATGAAAACTATCCCGATAAAATCTTTTGAAGAAATAGAGAAATCATAAAGATTGTATCAGTTTCAGAAACCCAGACACAAAATATTGGATCTAGAAGTACTAGAAACATAAGTTGTCAGAAGTCACAATGAGTAGATTTTATGAAGTTTGAAGAATTTCCAAGTTCCTAAGTGGAGTTATCATATTAAAAATAATTTCATCATAATGAGAATTCCATCATAATAAGAATTCCATCAGAATTATAATTCCACTGTTATGAGTATTCCATCAACTTAACACTGTTAAGGAAAGTAAATTAGAATAACTTTGATAAGGATAGTTAGATCATAATGAGATTATGATAGTCAAATCATAATGAGATGAATATATTCAGATTATAATGAATAGAGGAAGAAAGTTAGGTCATGGTGAATTGAAGAAATTTCATCATAATGAAGATGATGAAGTTACATCAGACTGAAGCTGAGGAAGTCATATTGAACTGGAGAAAATTTAGTTTGTTCGAGGAGACTGATCTCAGATAAATCTTGAGAAGGTTTATTGACAAGTGTATTTCATGCATACATTTAAAATGTTTTAATATATTAATTTCTATATTTAATTGATTATTCTTGCCAATTTTTGATCAATTTAACTTATTTTGTGTTTTACGGCAGGATACAATGAATTTATGAAAAAGGAATGAAAATAGTAAAAATTTAGAGCAAAATGACACTTCACGCCACGACTGAAGCAAATCAGTGCAACACCATATTTTTGAGGATGATAATGGAGTGCCTCTAAAGCACAAAACTAGAAAACCAAGAAAAAATGAGGCCTCTGAATCAAAATAATGGAATTACACATCATAAAACATAATTACATGATGTGTAGTATAATTTCACAACAAACCGAAAATTGTGAAGAAAAGTCGTGAAGAATTTCAAGACATGAAGCCATTACATAATGCGATTCAACATTACACAATGTGTAACATTTGAATTAAATTCCCACCTCTAGAACAAGTCATGATACTATTACATGCTGTGAAAGTTAGTTACACATCATGAGTCCCAATTACATGATATAAAGATAGTCAAAATTCCAAATCTTGAATGAGATTTGCACAGATCTAAAAATCATGGAGGAAATCTTGGATGAGGATTACACGATGTGTAACCACATTACACGCCATGAAATGTGTCGGGAAGAACCCATTTAAAGCCTATAAATAGAGGATCTTCCTACTGCTTAAATGATATTTGGATTTAGAGACACAATCTTGGAATGAGAAGCTGCATTGCGTAGGGACCTCCCCAAGTCATATCTATTTTCATTATGCATTTCTTTTCTTCTCTCCTTCCCTCTAAAATTATCATAACTAGGATGATGGGGTCATACCTCCATGTTCTAATCCTTTTCTATATTCATGTTCCAATCCTATCATAAATAGAAGAGGGAAGGTGCGTTGGCTTTATTTTATCTCATTTATTCATGTATTTGGTTTGTCATAATTCTATATTCATGTTCCAATCCTTTTCTTTTTTATTTTATCATGAACATTGATATTTGAATATAAAAGGAACTTAAAAATTGTGCAACTGACAACCCTAAAGAAGTCATGACCATTGTCAACTTTAGGGAAAATCAGGTTTAAAAATTGAATCGAGACAAACTTGATTCGGAAACACCCTAAATTACTGAACTAAGGGAAATAGGGTATTGCCGTGTTGAGGAGGAGATACCATGATCATTGGATCTACCTCATCCTGAATCCAACACGAATCATGAATCAAAATATTTTATTAAATCCAATTTCACCTGAACCCTGATATTACAAAACCCCAACACACTTCCAAACCTATTTATAAACCAACCAAATCAATCTACTTTGTTTTCATTTCTCTTTCTCAAAATCAATCAAACAAATCTTCTATTCCCCTCTTTCACCATTTGGATAAAATTAAATCTTTTGAAAACCAAATCAAAATAATTCACCATCTCTATGGGTTCGACCTCAAACATTCCTAATACTACTTTTTAATTAATTTAATAGGATAGTTTGAGTTTTATAAATTTGTTTTTACATAGACAGGTAGGGAATTAATGACGCCCCACAGGGCTATCAAACTGGCACTGTTTCCAGGGACAATTTCTTTTTAGTTTTTTAGGATTTTAATTTTTTAAATTTTAATTTTGTTTCTTTATTTCAATTGCACTTTTTATGCTGGGTGTGTTAATGCGGTGAATTTTAGATTTTTAATATTTAATAGAAAACTACAACACTTGGTAAAAGGGAAAAGACACAATCATTGATTCAACAAACAATTCTGAACCGATCCTAGAGGTCAAAGTAACTACAACCATGGTTGGAATAGAAAAAAATCAATATGTTGGAGTTCTTCAAAGAGATTAGAGGCTGTGGAAAATCATAGACTACGGGTGGCTGTCAAACACAGGATTACAAGCATCCTAGCACCCCCTACTGCAGCAAACCACTTCAAGATCAAGACTACAATAATTTTAATGATCACGAACAATGTTCAATTCATTTTAATTCCACATGAAGATCCGAAAAACCATCTAGGAAACTTCCTCTAGCTCTGTGACACATTTCAATTCTAGAACTTCTCAAGCGTTGCAGTAATACTCTACCTTTTCTGATTTTCATTACGTGATAGAGATCGATATTGAATTCAAATTATTCCTCCTCATTCCATCACTACATGGAATGAGTTAGCAAAAAACATCCTCACCCACTTCTTTCCACCTTCTAAGTCAATGGATATATGGGTAAACATTCTAAATTTTTGTTAATTTAAAGATGATTCACTATACTCTGCATGGGAATGTTACAAAGATATGACTCGAAAATGACCTCATCATGGAATAGACCTGTGGATTCTAATCCAAACTTTCTATAAGGGTTTGTCACAGGGAAACATATCGATTCTAGATGATGCAGCCGGAGGATCATTAATGAAGAAATCACCTGAAGCGAGATAAAACTTGTTGGATAAAATAGAGAGAAATAGTAGTAATGGAGAGGACAAGGGACACAGAGGAAAGGTGTTCATGCAATCAACAATAATGATTGGATGGTGGAAAAACTGGAGTTACTGACCAAGAAGATGGACATCATGATGGTCCATCAACAAAACCCCCAAGGTAAATGTATAGAAGATGTGAACTATACTGATTATAATCCGGGTAATCAATTTCAAGGATATAGACCGAAAAAACAAGGAAAAGGATATGAATAGAGACCAAAAGGGTACCAACAACAATTACCACAAGGTCCCTCACTGACAAGCTATATCTATTCGTTGGAGGAGATTCTAGAAACATTCATGACTACTTCTGGGGCAATATTCAAAGAAATAAAAAAATAAACATCAAACCAAAAATCCACATTAAGGAATATAGAGCTTCAAGTTGGACAAATTGTTGATATCCTTAAAGAGATACCCATAGAAACACTTATAGGATGCCTTGAATATGCCCAGATGAAGATTTTAAGGCTATAGAGCTTAGAAGTAGGAAAAAAAAAGGAAGTGGCATATTTTTTTTAGAAAACCACAAAATGATGCAAGAGAAGATGACACTAATAAGGAACAAGTATCTAAAAAAGTAGAAGAAGAACCATCTTAGTACAAGCCAAGGATGACTTTTCTAGAATGAATGGTACAGGTGAATAACAACGTACAGAGAGGTAAGTTTCCCAAACAATTTAAAAAACTGCATATTAATATACTTTTTACAAAGGATCTCAAAAAAATGACAGTATATGTGAAATTCATGAAAGAAATGGTAAGAAAAAAAAGAAAGATGGAAGAGATTGGAACCATTCCACTCACATGAGAGTATTCAACAGTGGTATCAAATGACCTACCTAATAATAAAAGATATCCAGGTAGATTTTCAATTCCCATCTTTGTCAAAGATAACAAATGTGGGAAATCTTTGTGTGACTTAGGTGCGAGTGTTAATATCATGTCGTACAT
Organism: Viscum album; assembly: GCA_963277665.1. Lineage (NCBI taxonomy): Eukaryota > Viridiplantae > Streptophyta > Magnoliopsida > Santalales > Viscaceae > Viscum > Viscum album. The sequence continues at coordinate 479,431,954 of OY728128.1, forward strand.
GAAATTCAAGAGTTTGGGACTAGATGGAATAAAGACTACAAGAGTACTTCTTCAATTAGATGATTAAATACTAAAATCCTCAAGATGAGTCATTGAGTATATACCAATTAGATTCGACAAATTCTACTTCCCCATCGACTTCCTAGTGATAGATATAGAAGAAGACAGGAATCCAATCATTCTAGGAAGTCCATTTTTAGCCATAGGGTGTGCACTGATTGATGTTAAAAATGGATAACTATGACCAAGAGTTGTAAGTGATCAAGTAAGTTTCAACATCCATTGGGCATTGAAGAACTAAGACGTGCAAGAGTAAAATGAGTTTGGAGAAGTAGAAACACCTAAATTTTTAGATGTCACTTAAATTGAAGAGGTATAGAAAATAGATGATGTTATACAGAAGGATTCTCAACTGAAGAAGAAATATAATATGAAGATCAAGATTGATAACATAAGAAGAGAGACCGAATCCACTAAATTTGAGAAAGGACAATAGGTATGGATGGTACATGAACTTCCATTTAGTTCATCAGGATTGCAGAAGAAATGGTGGGTCAGTCTAATGGAGGTAAATCAAGTACTACCAAATGGAAGAATTAATCTATCCAATGAAGAAATATAGGGGCCGACCTATGTTTACATGACATAACTGAGACCATTTATGGACCCTGAAGAGGTACACAATTTTCAATCACCCGTCATGTGAGATGAAGCTGAAAGAGGTAAGGTCAAGATAATGATGTTAAAAAAAATCACTTTTAGGAGACAACCTGGGTTTTTTGTTTTTACTTTATTTATTTTCTATTTTTGTAGGCACGCATGATCTCCCTCAATTTTTTTCAAATTTCCTTGATAATTCCCTATGATTTCACCTATTTATTTTTAATTTATAGGACTAGAAATATCCAAGTAAACAATAATAAATATGAATCAAAAGAAGGTTCATAAAATTATATGTTTTGATGGCCATTTTCACGTCGAGAATATTCAACAGGAAGAACCTAAACATCCATGATTAAAGAAACAAATTACATGGGGAGTAAGATGTTCAATTATATATTTTTCTATTATACTCCCCAAATTTAATTAGATGTTTTTAACTACCAATTACATGCCCACACTTGATTCATTCTTTACTCAACTAAACTAGGAGACATAAACTGGATAGGATAATTACCATTCCATTAGTTTAAATTTATTTGTCAATAAATTTAAATGAGAAAATGGAGAAAATAATTGGTAGAAATAAGCATGTGGATTAAGGATTTGAAAACTCATGATTTGAGGAGCATTTTTATCAAAGTAAATGCTTTTTTTCTTGAGATTTGACCATGTTTTGAATTTCTGATATTTGCATTCATTAATTTAATTATTCATATGAATTTCTATGAGTAATTTTCCCAACCATTTGTCTCATTCCTAAGACATCTACTGAGCTAAATATTTTCCCTTCTTTATTTTGTATATTTATTGGGAAACTCTGTCATGTTTTCTTCTAGAACTTTATTTGAATCTTATTAGAGCTACGACTAAAAAAATCACTTTTAAAATGATTGAGGAATTCTTTTTTGTTAACCGTTATTTAAAGACCCCCCTTACATTAATCCTTTTCAATACTATAGAATCCTTGAATAGCCTTATTATGAAATGAGCGATGTTATAAGCCTATCTTATCCATTCCTACCTTCCTCTAAATATTTTTCATTATTATTAAAAAGAAGAGTGGGTGAAGAGGCATCTGGTGGAAGGGATAGAAATTTTGTAATAAAATAGTGTGGTGTAAGTCTCATGAGATTTGGGGAAGGAACATTCATTGTATTTATTGTACACCCTCTTGAAAAAAAATAAAAAAAGGGTTGTGTTGAGAGAAATTCAAAAATCACCATTTACTTGACTAGTGATCATATTATAACTATTACAAATAGTGTTGTGAGGAGATCTCTAGGGGTTGGGTGGTGGATACGAGAATTTTCCCTAGCATAACTTTCTAAAAATAAAAGAAAAATAATAAAAATAGGGTGTTTCATTTATTTCATCTCATCACTTTATAACCCTTCTCTGAGATATTGGGGAAAAGGAGACTTTTGTTGATCTATTTTTGATTATCATGCAAAGTAATTTAGAGTTGAACCTCCTTTTTGAGCTTTAATTTTTACATTATTTACCTACCTTCCCTAAGACTCTGGGTCATTTGATCCTAAACAATGAATCCCTCATGATTAATTGTGATATTTCTCTTTACACGGTGGAGATGTTAGATGCCTTGAAAGCCTATGGTAAGTTACATGTTTTTGAGGTATGCACATTTGTACCCTAAATGATGAGAGGAAAAAATGATGTGAGGTAAATTGAAAATGGAATGAATATTAATAATGGATTTAAAAATGAAAATGGATGAATGAAAAGGCTTGGTTATTTCAAAATAGGAATAGTAAAATACATGATTGGTTTGTTTCTTTGAAAAATGAGGCGTCGATAAATTTTATACATGTGATGATCGAGCATTTAATTTTCCATTTTATCAATTGTTTTTATTGAAATTGAATTCAAATCATGGTAAGGTGAGTGTACTTTGTAGTATGTTTAGATTCTATCATTGAGGACAAGTATGAATTTAAGTGTTGAGGTATTTGATAATTATATTTCATTCATACATTTTAAAGTGTTTTAATATATTATTTTTTGTATTTAATTGATCATTATTTCCAATTTTTGAGAGATTTAAGTTGTTTGTGTTTTATGGTAGGATATAATGAATTTATGAAAAAGGAATGAAAAGAAGAAAATTTTGGATCAAAATGACCCTTCACACCACGACTGAAGCAAAACAGCGCAACACCCGATTTTTGAGGATGACCATGGAGCGTCTTTAAAGAAAAAACTGAATATACAAGAAAAAATGAGGATTTTGGAGTAGAAAAATGGAATTAAATGTCGTGAAACATAATTTCATAACGTGTAGTAGCATTTCACATCAAATCATAAACCTTGAATCAATGTCGTGAAGAATTTCAAGCTGTGAAGCCATTATTCAATGTGATTGACCATTACATGTCATGTAAACTTTGAATTCAATTCTGGCCTCCAGAATAAGTCGTGATATGATTACATGCTGTGAAAGTTAGTTACATGTCGTGAGTCCTAATTACACAATGTGAAGTGAGTCAAAATTCCAAATCTTGAATGAGATTCACATGAGATTCACCTAAATCTAAAAATCACAAAGGAAATCTTGGATGAGGATTACATGATGTGTAACCACATTACCCAATGTGTAACCACATTACACATCATGAAATGTGTTCGGAAGGACCATCTAAATCCTATAAATATAGGAGCTTTCTACTGCTTAAAGAATATTCGGATTCAAATACACAAGATTGGAGCAAGAAGCTTCATTGCACAGGGTCCTCCTTGAGTCATATCTATTTTCCCCACTCCCCAGAACCATAAGGGTTTAGAGTATTTGGACACTAGATATATAATAATCTTTTTTCATAAAATATCTTTAATATATCCCATAAAGTTCTTCTCTTATAATACACTTCTTATGCATAACCTACTAAAACCATTTCTTTATAACCTAGGGAAAGAAAAAAATAAGAAAGGGAGAGATTATATGCTCAATAAGGGAAAACATAGAAAATCTTAATCAATGATCATAAGTGAGAAAAAGATAATAATAAGGGTATGCAAACATAATCATAACATACAATAATAACACCTAACTAGTCAAAGATCACTAATCATAAACAATAGAATAAGTAACTATCATAATAAAAGATATAATCCATAAGTGTGCACACTATTCAATAATAAATCACAAGGCATGAGATCATATTATAAACATAAGACATAACTCTGTGTCATATAAAAATAAAAATAAAATCATTTCATTAGCCAATTATCACCACCAAGTATATCATAGTTTATTTTGTTCAATCCCCATTCCATACTTTCCTTTGTCAATATACACAATAAATATTATCATAGTAGACAAAATCCCTTGTTGAACTGTTTTCACTCTTCATTCCATTCCTTTTTATCTCATGATATATCTATCTTTATCCAATGCATTAGAGGGTTATATAATTGTAGGACCACTCGTATCATAAGGAAAATCATATATATGTGTGACACAAGATCATAAAACATCCTTCATTTCTTAATATCATAATCCCTAGAAAATAAATGAGTTTCATAAAAATTTCCTCATTTCATCATAAAATAACCTATGGAAAAGAAAAGTGTTCCATAAAATTTTCATCATAACACAATTTACTCATTGGAAAGAAATGGGTTTCATAGAATCATATTTAAATCATCATTATACTAATCCATATAGATAAATAAAGTAAATGGAATCATAAGTTCATATCCTTGGTGAAGCATAAAAATCTTCAATAGATGTTGAAATAGATGAAAAATACCTTTAAAAGATTATTCAATCCTTTCTTTGAAAACATGAGAAAATATCATTTTCTTTTGATAATATTTTAACTAAAAATACCATAATATTTAGAAAACCTTTTATTTTAAAATAAACAAAGAAAATTTTAAAGGATTGTTTGAATCAAATGACAGTCATGGTGTTGGTAAAATCTATTCATGTCATATAAGTTTAAATAAAGCATTCCTTTCGCATAATGGAAAAAGTAAAAAAAAGGGGTTTTTAGAAAAATGTTTCTTAAAAAATATTCATTTTATACCATTTTAAATAAATTCAAAGGTATATAAAATTAAAATTTTAAAACATTTTAATTTTAGGTTTGAACTTTCATATTTTTTTAATATTATGGACAGGGAAGAAACAGTTTGTCGACTAAAGAGGAAATAATGTTGGCTTTTCTTTAAAGAAACTTTCTCGATCATTTTAAGTAAAAAATATGGGGATATGGTAATAATTCCTAAAAAAATACATACATAAATATAGGATATTAAAATATATTGAGTTTAAATGAAATTATCCATATAATGTTTCTTAATAGATGTTCGAGCATAAACAATATCGAAAAAAATGAGATTGAAACATAAATCTCTTACCTCATGTTTTATCTTGCTTCATATTAATTAAGATCTCATATATAATAAATATAGTTTTGTTATTCATATATTATATAACCCTATTCATTAATAACTTACTATTTATCATTCTTTTATAATTTTTAATTATCCTATTATTAATAATTTCTTCATTTGGATGAAAACGGGTTTATTTTCCTTGCATGTTTTGGTTTGATGGTTCTGTTGAAAGAACCTTGGTCATGGTTTCATAATATAAATAAAATTAATCATTAAATAAGTATAATATTTATTAATAATATACACTTTTATAGTTTTTAATATAAATAAGTAATGAAAAACCAAACACATCAATATGTGGAGGTGGCTGTCCACATGTATGCATGAGAGACGTTATCTTTTTCCAAAGAATGGAATGTCAAGAAAGTATATAAGATATTAAAATTATAGAAGAAAAATTATTTCATAAATATTATATATAAATATTAAATCCATCACAATAACCAAATATTAATAATGGTGATGGAAAATGAATCAAATCACTTTGTATAGCTAGTAGTCCACATGTACGCACAAGCGACGCTTTCATTTTCCATTTGACAGAATAGTGGTTGAAAATTATTGATCCATAATCATAATAAAAATTTATTATATTGAATATAATAAATAAATTATTTTATAATGGATACCATAAAATTAAAGGTGGAATTAATAATAAATAAAATTGAAAGTACTTGATTATGAGTTATACCTCTTCGTTGAGAAACCTCCTTTGGGTTACACCTTAAGCCTTGAAAGGATAATATTATGATCAAAATAGGAACTCAAGGATATTATGAGGAATTTTAGTAAGGTATTAGTTCATTTATTAGCTGTGATAAAAGTTTTATGATGCTTGAGGAATATTGGATAGGTGGTAACATTTTATAAGAGGGGGAGAGGAAAAAATATATGAATATTAGAAGGATAATGTAGAAATAAAATCATTAAATCAAATTATTGAATGTTTTTTTTGTGATATATTAAATATTATCTCTTAGTTTAACCCCCCCATTCACATACACTAAACTCGTTTTAACCATAATCATAGTAAATCATTTTTACTGTTTTTACTATTGATTACGACAAAAAAATATGTTTAACTTATTAATTTATATTAATTATCCTAATTGAAAATATGAGATCCATTTTAAAATATTTAATTTTGATAAGTGGAGGAAATTCATTTAAAAATAAGTGTGCAAAACGTAATGAAAATTGTTTTTTGAAAAATACATTTGTGAGAATAAAAATAAGTTTACCTTCATTCAATTAATTGTAAAAACCGTTAGTTGAATGTTAAAATATTTTATTAAATATATTATCTAAATATTTCATTAAAATCATTCATAAATATAGATTAATTAAATATATTAAGTTAAAAACATGTTTTACACACTAAAATAGTTTTTTAGAAAAACATTTTGTAACTCCAATTGCTTTTATTTTAGTTTCTAATCAATTGGTAACCAATGAATTAATTTTACAAATGTTTAAAAAATTCATAATTTATTTAGTAATATTCTTATTTTTCAATCCAATGGCTACGTGGTAACTATCATATTTAATAATAATATTTTAATAGTATATCACAGTTAGTTTAAACCCGGTGTTGCGTGTAAAGAAAACTACCGAAGAAATAAAATTTATTAAAGAGATATATATCATAAAATTTTATAGTGTCACATTATCACTTTATTTAACTCTTTTAACAAACTTTATCTTATAATGTGGTGACTAAATTTTATTGTGGTAAATTATTTTGTTATTTTTTAGCCTAAAGACTACGAATAATATTGATTGTCATAACATTCATTAGTTTATAATTAAAAAATGAAACTAATTATACTTTCAAACCAAGTAAAAATTGAATGGAATCATTTTTTTACTCATTTAATGTAAAATAACCAAAAATAATTTTATATTAGAGTAAAATATAACTCAGGATTCAAATTTTCGAAATTTTGTTTTGAAATTAAACTTATTATTATTAAATGCATTATTTTACTCTTAAAATAATTTTTTCACAAAGATAATGGCTTCATAAATTTTTAATTCATGATTATATAATAATTATTTCATAAAAGTTATGGTATTTGTAAAAACAATAATTTTACTATTCATCAAAAAAATGTTTTCAAAAAGATCCAAAAAATTAACTGAAGGATAATTTTGAAATTATGAATCCAAAAATAAAGTTCATTTTATCAAATTAAAATTCCAATTCTTTGGAATTTTAATTTTAGATGAAAAAAATAAAATATAAAGAAAAATTATTTTTATTAAAAATTCTTAAAACATTAAGTGTTCTTAATCTTATTTCATATAAATTGCTAATTAAATGAGTGTTGACATATTTTCTTGTACATCAAATAATTTTATTATAATAATCCTTTAAAAATGATCTGTTTAATTTAAGATAAAAATAAACATCACTTTAAAAAAATTTATTTGAAAAATATCACCTTTTAACATTAAATGATGTTAATCAGACCCCATTAAAATTATTTATTTGTCTTTTAAACACTAAACTTATTTAATTAGTTAGTATTAGAAGAAGAATGTTATTGACATAGGTTTCTTTAGGATGATTTAAATTAGAAACATTATCCAAAATATTATCTACCAAATTAAAGAATTAAGGCTAGGGAAAATCATTGGTGATTTCACAACTCTTTATCAAATTGGGTTTTTCCCTAATAGGATCATTTTTAATTTTCTTTCCACTACTTCAAATGTATTAACATCTTGAAAAATAGAGATAAAAATAGGAACTTGGATTCAAAAAATTTCATCTATATAGCCTTTTATATGATAAAATAGCGCTTCATATATATTTAGTCCTCAATAAATATATATTTTGTAATCTATTCATTAATTTTATTAATGTTATTCTCAAGATTTTTGGTCGCTCTATTCTCATTAATAGATCTACAATTGGGTTTTTTCAGTGTTCTCAAGGTGTTAGAAAAATGGACCCTCTCTTTGGTATCATGTTTTAAATTTTTGAGAAATACATGAGTAAATGTCTTATTTATCTTACATATGTTGGATACTACAAAAAAATGATAGCTTTAAGGAAATTTTTTGTGACTTCATATATCTTGTATGTTTATGAAATTATTCTCTTTAGGGAGGCCTCTAAAAAGACTCTGGATTCCAGAAAAGTGTTTTTAGTCATTATGAGAATTTTTCTGGTCAATTTATATAATGGAATAAATCCTTAATTTTATTTGGATAGGGAAATAGGTATGTAAACCAAATATATTTTCCCGGGTTCTTGGTTTCAAGATAGTGTCTCAGCCATTTGATTTTTTGGGTGTAACCTTGTTTTAGGGGAAAATAAAGAGTTCTTATTTGGGGAACAATTTTTCTAGGATCATATCACAAATGGGTAGTTGTGAAGGAAAAAAACATGTCCCATACAGGGAGGGTCTAGGTGTTCAACTCATTGATCACATACATGTTTTTTTATGATTTTTCAATGTATATATGACTTAATATACTTATAAAAAACTCCATAACATGATTAAAAAATGAATGGACTGGTTGTGTTCATGAATGGATGTTCATATCTACTACATGGAAAGGGTTCACTAAACTAATTGGCATCGGTGGGTTAGGTAGTAAGGATCTTGAGAAATTACTCAAGGCCTTACTCAATAAATTCACATGGATTCTTCTTACATTCAATTATAAAGAACCGAAGTATATGATGAATTAGTTTATTCAAAATATGCAACATAGATATCTCTTTTACCACTCATTAATGGTGTGGATACAATTAAAATAATACTGTCTTGAGCTGATAAAATTCTTAAAATGGTTAGTCTGGATATAGTATAATTTAAATTGTTAAAGCACAGAGTGTTTGGATTTTCCATTTAAAGATATTGTGACGATTCCACAAAAATAAGCATAAACTTTCTATTGTTGATGTAAACCAAACCATTGGTGAATTATCTATAATACTACCTACTAACTTCATTTAAAAAATCCATAAATATGCTTATATTTATAAGGAAACACTATTATATACACTTAAAAATATTTTATGTCAAAATAAAAGATAATTATACTAAAATAAATGTAATGAGGTCATCAACATGCCCAGAAGGCTTTCTAAATTCAAAAACCCCTTCATTACACCATGGAAAGAGTTTCCTCTTTGAAAGATATGGAGAAAAAAACTACTTATTGATGAACATATTTGAAAATATAGTATTCAAGTTGTCTCAGCATGCTCTCTCTATTTGAAGGTTTCTAAAATCCTATAACACCTCTTTATCAAATATTACTTTTTGGTGAATTTTTGGGGATATATGAAATATATGTTCAATTTTATGATATGTATGGGTAGTTTTTCATGGATATTTTGAATTTTAAAATTAAATCATCCTTGAATGGGAGTATTTCTAATCTTCTCTTAGAAGCTATAATAATGGTCATTACTTTCATATAGAAAGTAAGAAATTGATTCATTTTTTGACAACCAACTTGCATCCATATATACAGGTGTCACTGTAATTTATATGGATGTTCATGCTACCTCAAAATTTCAAATAGGTTAAATAAATAATGAGACCAATTATTTAATTACTATATGCATTATTGGTGTTATTGAATGGACTAAAAAGGCTATTGTGATTAATTTCATCCATCGTAACCCACTGATTTCAATCTATATCATGGTGAATGTTGATGGTGAAGTTTTAGGTGAACCATGTCCCTTAGGTCATGGGGGTGTTTTTCAAACCCCATGAGGATTTGTTAACAAATGATTCTAACACTAAATTTTCAATAGATTTAGTTAATTGGTATAAAAAATGGTGATGATTCAAGTAATAAAATATGTTTTTTTTATTTGGATGGAAGTTTTTGTAGGATGAATCTGACTTAACTCTTACAGTGGAAACACTGAGGAATATATTAGGAAGTATCACTTAGAAACTTCCTCCACATTGACTAGAATACCTTTAAGATGCTGCAAAGATATACTTAAATGTGATATATTCCTACAGAGAGGAATATCTAGTAGTGGATGCTTTATCAAATAATGTGATTTTGGATTCTCATTAGATGTGGTCCTTTTTTATCCAAAACTTCAATTCACTATAAGTTAACTCGAATGCTAGGGTTGAAATTCACATTTTTGTAAACCTTCCTTGTAGCATTTTCTCATTATTTTTTTATAATAAACATTTAGGACTAGGTCCCCTCGGTACTTGATCCTTTTTGATAATTTAATTACAATAAAAATAATAATATATAATAAATTATAATATACATTTTTATAATAATTAATTTTAACTAAGTATCATTTTTTTATATACATGAGGTTTTAATCTTCTTACTATTTTTTAATGATGATTCACATTCTATACTCATAATGTATTGATGTAATCTTGAATTGTAATACAATATATCATGGTACATTTTTGTTTTTTGATATGTCTAATATATTTTATTCAATATAGTATTTATCTAAATAAAAATACATTCTAAAAACTCAGTGTGTTGAAATAAATTTCATTAAAAAAATACACTCATATAGGCATGCAAAATCTGGATTAAATATACAAATGGTTTTTTTATTTGTACATCCTAGATCTATAATGGATTTACTACCCTCACTAAGATAGATCATACTCATTGAAGCCTATCCATCCCTCATCCAAGTTTTAACTAATGCACAAGATCCTATCTCAATCCAAAACATCCAAATAATTAATTACAAAAATTTATAACCAACTATTTAATTTACACCAAAAATGCATAATGGATAAGAACTCATCGAGTGGAGTCTAATCACCATAAAATTGAGACAAAACTTTCCAACCACCTATGGCATGATCTTGGTAAACCTGTGAATAAAATACCCATTATATGGGACTTGATCAACCACACAATCTATAAAAAAAATGGTGAAAAACCTAGAAAATAAATTAAATGATGAACCTCCAATAATAGGTTGAGAAATGGGTAGAATATACCCTTATTTGATGTCAAAAATCCACTACCACATGAAATCCAATCAATTGGGGTTATTTCACCATGATCTGGTGGAATCGATATCAAAACCCTATCCTGATGATAATAAAGTCAAAGGCTAATTAAGAGGAAAAAAAGGAATGGAGAAGAGTATAGAACATAACTCAAATCAAATTTAAATTGGCTAAGTATTTCCCCTAACTAAGGGGTCACCAAGAGAATGAAAGGGGGATGGATCCAGCCAAATTTCTCTTCTCCAAATCCATTTTCTTCTAGAATATTTATAAGGATGACCTAGAAATGATTGGTTTGTCCTGGTTTTTAAAAATTGGAGAAGAGGAATATATCAGAGTGAACCTAAGAATCATAGAATGACACCCTGGTCTGGTTTTGGTCATGACATGACCCAAAGTGTCATGTCCTAACACCACACCTAAGACCTATTCCCCTTGGTGTAGCCCTACCCTTTGGGGAATTCATCACAGAATTACCTCTATGGCCACACCATAATTCCCTACCTTTATAAAGAACTAAAAATCTCATAGATAGGACTTCATCGCATAAATTTAAACTTCACAGAACAATACCTCTCATCATGACCCTCTCCATGGTGTGTCCCTAGGGTTCACGGTGTGACTAGAAATCTTCATGAAATTTCAAAATTGCATTACTTAAGTTTCTTCCAAATTTATGGTGTGACACCCTTACCATGGTGTGACCATATGTATGTTCATCACCCAATATTTGAAGGTCATAATCATGGAACAATTACCCTCACTATTATATAATCTATATAAATAGTTTTTATAACATTTTTAAAACATCCGAACATAAAATCCACTATGTAATGACACCCATTGGTCATAGTAAAACCTACCACCCTCACACCATGGTGCCTCCTGAGTCCAAAATGTGGTCCTTAGTCATCCCCTTATCATGACATTAACCTCCCCTTTCATGCCATAACCATCCACCTATAATAAAAAAATCATCCCCAAAACCAAAAATTAAAAATTCCTCTAAAATCAACAACCCATAAATTTAATGGTTATTACAAACTCCCCTCCATAAGGCTTCTCATCCCTAATAATAACCTATAAATTCCTCCAAGCATCAAAGTCATCAATAAGAATATAATATAACTCATTATTCTAAATTATGAACTAAATATTATATATTTCCATTATCTATCCATTAAACCCCAAAACACAATCATTTACCCAAAAAAACAAATTTGATCACAAAAAACACACCCCTGATACCCAGTAACACACACCCATTATAGATTTTACCTTTACATGACTAAATACAATCTAAAATACCATTTCCCCATCCTCTAGATGACTTTTATTAAGAACACTCGACGTCACCCTTGACACATCACTAAAACACCTGATCATGATGCCTTAGTTCCTAGAGGAATCATGAGATCATACAAACTCCAAAACCAATGTTCAAAACCAACACTATAAGTAATTACTTGGTTGGATATCCCAACCAACTAAATATACTTCCATACTCCACCTATTTTTACTGAAACATCTATGTTCCAACACACTCTTAGATTGAAAAAAATCCATCTCAAACCTAATGTGGACACCCAAACTACATAGGACACTACATCTAAATACTAAATATTACTATTCACTAAATAACTAAATAAAATTAGATCTATATACCCATCCGTATATGGGATCCATCTAGACTATCCACCATCAAGTCTCATCACATCTACAACCCATCTAAATTGAGGGTTAATCACTCACAACTGATTCAATTCATTCCTCCATATCAGTATACTTATCTTCACCCCCCTCAAAACCAAAACACCAAATAAACACCACCTAAATATTTTACATTGTAAATCATAATTACTAGATGTAACCACTCTAATTATAGGCTAGTTATAACAAAAAAACCATCACTACATGTTTATGAATTATTCAGAGTATCAACCTCATCATTCCAAAAAAGTCCACCCCAATGAGGTTCACACCCTCCTATATTCAATGGTACACACCCCATATGGATTCACTTAAACTAAAAATCAAGAAAAATGATCATTTGGTTCAATCATTATACATTTTTCACTCCACATGAGCCACACCAATGATATTATAAAAGAAACCTTTTAAAGACCACATGCTTAGACAAACTATACCATGGTATTCTGATCTATCATGAATGTATCATATCACCACAAATAGACACCTCTAATTCTCCTCAAAACCATGGTCCACCATTTCCACAGATGCTTTATCAAACCGATTAGTCCATAACTTACACAAAACTCTACACTAATCCACATCCCAATGGAAACCATGCATAACCACTATACAATTTCCCTCACACATCATGTTTTTAATAAAAATATATGTTAACACTAACTCTTCTCCCCCAATGTAGATTGAATATCATGTAGATTCCTCTACCATGTTCTTACCCTCTTTCTATATTAATCTCATTTGAATCCAATGGGGGTATACTCTTATACCACTCAATCTCACAAATGGACCCATGATCCAACGATTTACATGCCAAAATTCCTAGAATCACATGCCTAAAAACTAACTACAATTATTTTTATTTCAATATCCATCTAGTAAAAAATGATGATTTCCCTCCAATAGGACTAAGGCATATCACTCACACCAACGACAACCACATGATCACCGCCACATGAGAATCGTTCAAAAATCACAAAGCATATGAAAATGTTTTACCCATACTAGATCCAACCATAGTGGATCACTATTATTCTTACACTATTATACTTGAAAACCATACATAAAACAAATAAGGTTAGGTATTTAACCAGTCCTACCCTCTAAATCCGACCTCAATACCCAAAGCACCCAAAGTTCATTATATCTTAGAAGCCCAAGGAATTACACAAACCATTAATCTACCATTATATGGTAATAAACATCCTCAAGTTATCCCTTTCATAACCTGAACCGTCTTCCTGAGGCATACAACTATACCCAACCATCATCGAGGCATCCAATGCCTAAACTGACCCACCAAGGGTTACTATGGATACCTTCTCCTCAAGGACTATATATCCATCACTAAAGAATAAATTTCTATAAAAACACATGTCATTTCATTAGAAGAATAAATATTCTATCTAAGTATAATTCCCAAAAAAAATTATAGTAAAAATCCATATAATTTATAGTTGAAACATTAAAAAAATAAACCATTTGTCATTAAAAAAACCAATCACACACAAGAACATGTATGTCATGTGAATCATAAATTCCCAAAATTATTCACATATAAATGCATCGTTACACATTAGGATAAGATTCAACACCATAAATAATTATCTCAAATAATCATGGAATACTTGAATAAGAATTTAAAATGTAACATTGAAAACTAATAATAATAATCCAATTACCTTGGTAAGCCGGATTCCAAATAGGAAAGGTGTTCATGAATAACCAATATAAGGCTCATCAAAAGTTTTGACACATTAAAATATATATGTATACAAGTTCCCAACTAAAAAAATAATAATTCTTTAATATCACTTTTTATGCCCCAAAATCATCTCACTCTACAGTAACTAGATCGGTACAACTTATGTCATCATGTGTTCCTCCTCATACGTAAGAGGATAATAAATGGAAGTGGGGTACAAGATCATATTTTGGGGAAAATATACTCTTTATATCATTACTATTAATGAAAAATAATATAACCAAACTACATTTTAAATATATAATAAAAGTATATAGATCAAAAATATAACTATGATATAATAAATGAAATTTAATAATATAATCATACATCTAAACTAACCACCCATCAACAAGATCACATATAAATTTTAAAAAAAGTATAGATGTTATATTACCATCATCAAGACTCACCCCAAACCCATCTCTAATCTACATTGAGCTACTCTAGATTGATTCACTGTACGACATGCACACTTACCTTTACAATAAGAAAAATATTTGTTCATGTACTAAGCTTTCCATGCAGGGTGTGAGAAATAAATATTAGTAGGTCCTAACCAAGTTCCCCTAATATACACCATCATATAATATTGTATATAAGATGAAAAAATAATATAATCTGAAACACAAAATCATGTGTGTTAGGTCTCCATGTTCTAACCATGCGTCCATAACAGATGAAAATACCTTATTATACAAATCTGAAGAATAATTAACCTCATTATATAAATATCAACCCATACCTAAAGACTTAGATTAGGGTTTTATACCATTACCTAACCCATACCTAAAGATACAGGTAAGGTTTTCATACCAAATATTAGTCTAAACCTGAAGTTATAGGGTAAGGTATCCCCCTAGTTTGAACCACTGCCCTCTCTCTAATGGTAGGTTTCATACCATACTTCAGCTGCCTCTTTCGAAGCCTTGAACTTTACCTTCTTACTAAAGTTATGGTACCACAACCATATCCTTGACCCATACCCTCTCACATAGGGTGGTCCACCGACACCATTTCACTCAATGTAAGGCCATAAATCTACATCTTATTCCTCTTCGCATTGATAACTCCCTTATTATTGGGTGTTCCACACACCATGACACATTACACAAATATTATTGGTACCATCTCACTCAACATAGTCCTATAAACACCTTGTCACTCAAGGTGAGGCAAACATCCATGATTTCATCGCCACAATAGACTTACCACTCTATTCTCCAAATGAGGGTCTCACTAACACAACCTGGAAAATAACTTATGTGGCTATATATCACATCATTAACCACATTAGATGGGAACACACACATAGGATCAATAATGGAATCATAACCAGTCCAACATACTAAACAACTCATAGCTTTGTTGTTAGTTACTCAAGACCTGGCCCAATATCATGAAGCATGTGTCACCATCTATCTTTTCTCATAAGATAATCTTCCAATACTAAACCTTATCACATAGGGTGTAATAAATTGATCCGATTATCATTCCCATCTCACTCATAAGGAATCCACTTGGGTACTTAAGACCCAATCTTATCAAAAAATAACTCAATTTCAAACATATTAACAATCTCATATCACCCGTAAGCGTATCAAATGTTTTTTCCTAAACTCAACTCAGTCTCGGATCATAAATAACGCTACACAATTATTATCCCATGGTGGTATCACAACCGATATTACCTACCTAAGCCGGGCCTCAAGAGGCAGATTAAATCCTATCCTATTTCTTACATCACAACTTAGTCATACTAACCATGGACCGTCTCATATAAACTTTCACCAAGACCCTAATAAAGTTGAATATAAGTCATCCATACAATTATTGTGACCCTCACCAGAGTCCCATCTCATGTCTCCCTTTATAAATTTCTTAACCCCATCATTAGAAGGAAACCATCAATTTCACACTACATCAAGCCTCGAGGGGATCATCTCATTCCTAAAACACACCAAGAAACTAATCCACCCTCGATAGTGTATTCCTCGTTAAGCGTGATATGAGTGACCATATCATATATTACCACTAAGTTTAAGCCTCTCATTTCTACCCAAGAAGCTATAGAAAACCATCCTAGTCTATTCAAACATCCAATTAACCCCAATACTCACCCTAGGACCCTAGTAAACACTATGAGAACTATAATACCCTTGGGAAAAAAGTATCTAGGAAATACAAAAATACTAATCTTTCAACTGGTCCATTTACCCATATCTAGGAGGATTTATAAAGCCCTATATCATTACTCAGGGTTTTTTTGGTACCAATTCCTTTAACCTAAACACATAAACTCATGATTAAAAGCACAATAATGCGTAATAAGATATATTTTTTAGTATTATAGGGACTACCTACCTCAAAAATGGAGTTACTATCCTCAACTAACTCATCTTTTTCCAGGCTCATCCATGCCTTGTCCAATCTCACACCAATTCTTAATCCTCTATCTCAAGACATAAAATTAAAATAATTTAATATAAAAAGTTATAATTAATTATCCAAACTAAATTGAAAAAGGTATAATTGTTGAAAACTCACCGAATAGTGTTTACTCACCATAACCACAAGAAATGGATTTATAACCTACCATGACATGATCCATGCACCTTTGAAAAACTATCCTTTATCCAACACCTAATCACTTACCCACACCATGCCAAAATGGAAAGAAGGCCCAAAAAATTTCATGAGAGATGTACCTCTAACAAAATGTTAAGTTGCGAGTAGCATCTTCCCTTATTCAACATCCAAAAATCATCACTGCATGAATCCCCATTATATCATGATGATTCTACTATACTTCATTGGAATTGGGATCAAAACTCTATCCTAATGTAAGGACCTGATATTTTATGAAAAAATCCCACTTATTTTAATATCTTATAAAAAAGACATGCACAATTTTTTTATTATTGGGTTTAAATGACTGTTAAGTATCATTACAATTGATAATATAACCATTAAACAGTGATCAAATGATTGAAATAATTTTAAGGTTTTTAAAATGAATACTTTCGACACAGATAAAGGAGAGGATGACCTCATCCAGTAGACTCAGGCCGTACAAAGCTCATTTTTCAGAGCTTGGAAAGGAGGTAGCATCACTGGGATTCGCTCTTGACCAAGCCCAAGATGAGATTCAACACATTAAGCTTGAACATAATCACCTACGAGAGAAGTTCAAGTTAATAGAGATTACCACCCATGCGATGTTATCCGAGCCATCCCAAGAGTCTGTCACCAACGCACACCTTACCCTTAGGTCTTATGCAGGTGTTATAAGGGATTATTTAATAAGGTATTAGTTACTTATTGTGTAATCCCTTTTTATAAATAAAATTCATATTCCATCAATTCCTTTATGAAAATGGTCTTTCTTAAAAGGTGACGAATTTGATAAATTGTCTTTTCGGGTAAAAATGGAACTTTTGAGAAATATATAAATTTTTATTAAACTATGGTTTTTATTAATAATATTATAAAAACAATTATTATAAATTTTGATTATATCAGTTCCTTATTTGTAAATTATTTGGTAATCAGTTTGATAATAGTTATATTTTTTTTACGATAAAAAAGAAAATGTATTTTTAAAGAATTTATTTTAAAGAATTAATGAATTTTTGAAACAACTAATATTTTAATAAAATATTATTATCAAATTACTTTAATGAATAATAAATGAGTATATGAATTTTATTAAGTCAAATGTAATTTTTATCAAGGTTTGAGAACTGTTTTTGTCAAAACCCATGAATTTTCAATAAATGTCAGTTTTAATTTTAAAAGTGAGAATTCACATATTTAACAAATAATTTAGATAAATTGAATATTATTTTTGGAATTAGGATGTTGAAATTATCCAATGGTAAATTTTTCATAATTTTCTGAGATAATCAAATTTTTGGGTAAAAATTAAATACAATGTAAATAAAATATGTGTTTTATGACATCACAATGACCCGAAAATGATGTAATAAATACTATAATGGGTATTATAGTCCCAATATATGTTTTTAAATTAAAATAATTTTTTTTGATTTGTTTTACTTATTTTATAAAGCCTTAGTGAATTCTCCAAAATGTATAATATATTTTATGATTTTAAAATCATTTCTTTAATAATGTGACCCAACTCCACATAAGCAAGACTAATATTTTAATATGTTAGGACATTGGACTTATAAAATATTTTTTTCCAATCATCTTTTTCAAAAACTATGGTATGGTTTGTGTTTTTGAATATTTAATTATATAGATTTCAAAACCTAAGTTTGTTGAATATTAAAGAATTCCCCTCTCATTTCCTATATAAACCCACCCTATATCCCACTTATCTTCACTAAAAATACATTTTTCATGTCCCTAATCTTCACTAATCGCTCTATAATCCTTCCAAGGCACCCCAATCTCTCAATAATCCCCTCTTCAAGGTTTTGAAGTCACACACTCAAGTAAGGGATTCTTTCCTTTCTCATTTTTATCCAAGTTTCTTTATGTTGTAATACCATTTTACTTTCAATTAAAAATGTTGGGGTATGATTTCAAACAACCCCCATACTTCTATACTTATGTTTTAATTATTATATACCACTTTCCCTCTCATTAATTCTTTCTGTGTACACCCGTTACCATGATGAAATTCTGTAAGGGATTTCTCTCTTCTTATTTCCATTCAAGTATTTCTCCCATATTATGCATATAAATTCCATTTCATATGTTGGGATATTATATTACATGATACCCTTACTGTCTATTTAATTTATAAATGACTATACACCACTTTCTCTCTCATCAAACCAACTTATGAATTCTCACATGACGATGTTATGCTGCCGAAATTGCACTGTGATTTTCCAAGCCAAAATCATCTTGTAGTGAATACCATACTCATTTCTCTATCAAGGGTATTAACCTTTATTAACATATACTTATTGAATGGTACTTACATGTATGTATTCCACATTCCTTAATTGTAGAATAACTTATAATGTTGAATGATTCAATGTTATATGATCCATGTGGCACACTTATGCATGAAATGAAATGTTTATGAAGGGTGTACCCTGATAGCACTACAATGCATTGGTTAATATTTAATATCATGATAAACCATGTAAAAGGAGGGTTTACTCAGGAAAATACATGTTCAATGAGGTTTTAATCATGATAATTCATGTGCAATTAGGGTTTACTAATGCTAATCCATGTGCAATGAGTCTTGGCTCATGCTAATATCATGTTGTATGTTGTTGCCACATTTCCATGTTATAATAATCATGCTATATCATGCATTTATGTTCATGTTTCTCTTATGCTCCATTAACATGACTATTTCCTAACATGTATTGTATTATTCATGTTATTCCTTGTTTACTCCCTTACTGGGTTTTATAGCTCACCCTTTTCTTATATACGTCCTCAGGTTATCCCAAGTAGTATTAAGTATGAAGGAATGAGTTGGTCATGTCAAAGAAGTTTGAAATAAAGATGTTGTATTTCATGTTTTAAGTTTTTATGTAATTTTCCTAATTTCCCAAGACACTAGACCTATCTATCCTCAAAGTTTTATTAAGTACAAGTTTATGTAATAAATCATGTTTAAGTGTGTAATAAAGAGCAGGGTTATTATAGTTGGTATTAAAGGATATCTTTAGTTATTTTTGGGATTAGGATTAGAAAACCCTAGTAAAAGACTTAGGGATAAGACTAAGTATAAGAAAATAATCCTTAATTTTTTTTGAGTATATATTAAGTGTTTTGTCAAGAAAATACATCCCTGTCTGGATACGAACAAGTAGAAGTGGCTCTGGCACAAATGTATTTAGGGGTAAAACCCGAAAACACTGCTTTAAGCTTGACTCAAAAGGGAATTGGTACATGACAATGGGCCTTGTTTCACTCTTGGTTCAACACTCCTGGGGTTATGCTTTAGTAAATTCATAATCTTAGTATGAACCATTATTTAGGGAATAAAAAATGCCCCTAGGAATATATGTTGGGAAGTAGATCATGGATAACTTAGATTAAAGCCTATAAATTCATAAGCTAATGAAATCAATGTAATTTATACGTTATCCCTTTTTTTCATTGGATTCCTGTTTATGTGTTTAATAAACTTAACCCTAACTTTCATTTTATTCTAGCTAATGGCTGGTAATTGGAGGACTCGTTCTAATAACCAATGTGAAGATCAATGTGATTACTATTCTAATGATATTCCCAATCTAATTGGAGAAGGAATAAATTTTTTTTTCACAATAATCTCTCAGTTAACTCAAGTTGTGAATTGAAACATGGGTTAATAGGAACGTCCAACCCCCCTAAGAAAGAACAATTTACAATCGAGAGCTTCATGAAACAAAGGACTCATACTTTCAATGGATCATCTGATCCGTCAATCACCAAACAATGGATCAACTCCATTGAGAATATCATCTCTATGATTCAATGTTCTGAATAAGATAAGTTTCTTCTAGATTCTTATCGTATAGAGGGTGAAACTAATCAATGGTGGATATTGATAAAAAATACGAAGCCCGAGGAAGAGATCGAGGCTTTGAAATGGAAGGATTTTTGGAAAATGTATTTTGATAAATATTTTCCTCACACCCTCCGTCTTAAGATAGAAAGGGATTTCCTTTCCCTCCATAAATAGACAATGAATCCATCAGAGCATACTATAAAAACTTCATAAGGATTTCATGATATGCATCTGGCTTTGTCATTACCCCTGAATGCAAGGTTGTCCACTTCTTTGGTCTGATAAAACCTAGATTACAGAATGCCCTAGCGATCCATGACTTTGATAACTATGGGGAATTTTTACAATGTTCCCTTAAAGTTGAAATAGAGATCGGCGAATCTCAGGGGTATTATGGGGATACGAAGAGGAAAGTGGACTTTAATTTTGGAAGTCTGATGGATAAATCCAATGGCACTAAGAAATTCCATCCCCCCAGTTTCCAAAGGTGTGGAAAGAAGCACCCTATAAATTTACTGAAGGGGATGAGGAAATGATTTAGATGTGGAAGAGAAGGTCAAATGGCTATTAATTTCCAAAAAGAAAAACCTACTATTGTGACAGGAGAGAGGAATGCTTTGTTTGACCCTCAATGCACTGTTCATTGCTACAATTGAAAAGAAATAGGGCACTTTTCAAACCGGTTCCCTAAGCCAAGGGTTTTAGGAGGAAAACAACAACCTCTAAGGTAGCAAGGATGATATTTTTCCATCACTACCACTGAATCAAATCCTGGAAATGAAGTGTTGATAGGTATACTAGTTATTCATTCAAGAATAGAGAACATACTTTTTGATTCTAGTTCTACACATTCTTTTATATCCCGAAAGTTTCGTAGAATAATCCAAACACCACCACAAATCATGGAAGTATAGATGTTGGTGAGAATGAAAAATGGGGGAATTATTACATCCCATAAATATAAATCCTCCCCTATCACAATTTGTGGATTGAAATTCCAAGAAAACCTCATAATACTCCCTCTTGTGGAATTTTATGAAATTCTTGGCATGGATTAGCTTTCCCTATATAGAGCCAATATAAATTTCCGTGAGAGGGAAATCACTCTCAATATGGAAAATCGACCCCCGATTCTGTACAAGTGTATGGAGGAGGATGAATCTTCTTTAGAACCATTATCTCAAGCATAGATTTTAATTCCCTATGAGCATGCATATCTTTCTCAGATGATTAATTCTAAGAAAGGAACCTTCCTTGAAGACATGCCTATTGTGAGAGAATTCGCTAAAGTGTTTCTCAAGGAATTGCCTGGTCTTCCTCCTAAAAGAGATGTTGAATTATCGATTGATCTTATATCTGGGGCTTTGCCAATATCCAAGAATCTATATAGAATGGTTGTTGTGGAGATTAAGGAGCTAAAGAAACAACTACAGGGGAATCTGGATAAAGGGTTTATATGCCCAAGTGCTTCACCATGGGGTGCATGAGTCCTCTTCATCAAGAAGAAGGATGGGTCAATATGCCTTTTAATCGATTATCATGATCTCAAAAAAATCATGATAAAGAACAAGTATCCTTTGCCATGAATTGATGAATTGTTCGATCAGCTACGTGGAGCACAATACTTCTCCAAGGTGGATTTACGGCTAGGATATTACCAATTAAGGGTGAAGAAGGATGATATCCCCAAGAATGCTTTTTGTACAATGTACGAGCTCTATGAATTCATAGTAATTCCTTTCAAACTCACTAATTCTCCAGAAAATTTCATGGAATTGATGAATAGAGTCTTTAGATATTACCTCGTCAAATTTTTGTTAGTATTTATAGACGATATTCTCATATACTCTAAAACTGTGGAGGCACATTAGGAGCATCTAAGAATTGTACTAGAGACCTTGAAAAAGGAGAAGCTATATGCAAAGTATAGAAAGTGTGAGTTCTGGTTGAAATAAGTCTCATTATGGGGTCATATCATCACAAGCAATGGGATATCTATGGATCCATTCTAGACAAATGCAATTGAGGGATGACCGAGTCCAACATCTATGATGGATATCCATAGATTCCTTGGGTTAGCTGGATATTATTGCCGATTTGTGATAAATTTATCATGATTTTCAAACCCTTTTACCAAGCTAACTCAAATGGGAGTTAAGTTTTCTTGGAATGATGAATGCGAAGAGATATTCAAGGAGTTGAAAAGGTGGCTTATCACTGAACATGTTCTCACACTACCCACAAGTTGAGAAATATTCATAGTATTCAATGAAGATTCGAAGAAGGGATTGAGTTGTGTATTGATGCAAAATGAAATAGTCATTGCCTATGCTTTAAGAAAATTGAAAGTTCATGAGAAGAACTATCCAACACATGACCTGAAGTTGGCTGCAGTAATCTTTGCTTTGAAAATTTGGTGACATTACCTCTTTCGATAGAAGTGTGAAATATATACAGATAACAAAATACTAAAGTATATATTCACATAGAAAGAGTTGAATATACACCAATGAAGATGGTTAGAGCTGATCAAAGACTACGACTGCTCAATCCATTATCACCCTTGGAAAGAAAACAAGGTGGAAGATGCTCTAAGTAGAAAGGACCTAGCTATTCTATCATTGATGAGAATTGAAAATGATATAATCTTCTTAGATTTGATGAATATGGACATGGGAATCAAAAAATAAGAAAACATCATCAATACTTTCACAAATGATTACTCAACCATATCTTTTGGGAAGGTTAAATGATTATCAAAAGGATGATGTGGGAATTCAGAAGAAACTGGAAACTATTAGAAAAAGGAAATCCTCGGAGTTCAATGTTAATGAAGAAGGAATTTTAATATTTGGGTCAAGACTATGTGTTCCATAAAATTTGAAGTTAAAAAAAGAACTTTTGGATGATGCACATTGTTCGAATTTCTCCATTCACCCAGGAAACACAAAGATGTGTCGATATCTTCGAGAGAATTATTGGTGGGATAACATAAAGAAGGAGATCACTGATTATACATCAAAGTGCGTGGTATGTATGCAAGAGAAGTATGAGAGGTATAAGTCTAAGGGGATGATGCAACCATTACCCACACAAACATGGAAATGGGAAAACATCACCATGGACTTTGTCACCGGACTTCTGAAGAAATCTAAAGAAAATTATTCTATTTGGGTTGTTATGTATCATCTTATAAAGACTGCAGACTTCATTGAAATTTGAAAGGATTTCCCATTGGATCAACTGGCATGAATATACATAAGAGAAGTGGTAAGGATGCTTGTTTTACCACTATTTATTGTGTCCAATCGAGATCCAAGATTTACCTCTAAGTTTTAGAAGATCCTCCAACATGATCTGAATACCAAGATGAACTTTAGCATGACTTATCACCCTCAAACTGATGGCCAATATGAGCAGACTATCCAAACCCTTGAGGACATATTGATAGCATGCTCAATGGACTTCAAAGAAGGATGGGATCAACACCTTACCTTGGTTGAGTTCTCTTACACTAACAGTTTCCACTAAAGCATCAAAATGTATCCGTATTAATCCCTTTATAGGAAGAGGTGAAGAACACCGACATGTTGGTAGGAAGTTGGGGAGAGAAAACTGCTAGGTCCAGAAATGGTCCAAGAATTAGTGGCGAAGGTTAAGGCCATCCAGTAGCACATTAAAGATGCTCAAAGTCGATAAAAGAGCTATTCTAATAATCATCGATGAGACCTAGAGTTTGAAGTTGGAGACATGGTATTCCTCCGCATATCACTGTGGAATAGAGTTATGAGATTTGGGAAGAAGGGAATGGTTAGTCCAAGGTACATCGACCCTTTTGAGATCCTTGATCACATTGGAGTAATGGCCTATCGACTAGAACTTCCACCAAACCTATCTTAAGTAAATGATGTATTCCATGTATCAATCTCGAGGAAGTCCATACCTAAAAAATCACATGTACTAAATCTAGAGGTGGTATCATTGGAGAGTGACCTCTCCTATGAAGAGAAGCAGGTGAAGATCTTAGATCATAGGGAAAAATTTCTTTGAAATAAGACAATGCTGCTCGTCAAAGTATTGTGGATAAACCACAAGTTTGAAGAAGCAATGTGGGAACCGGAGGAACTGATGAGTAAAAGTTACCCTCATTTGTTTTAGTGTGGGAAAATGAAATTTCAAGGGTGAAATTTCTTAAGGGGGAATGTTGTAACAACCCGATATTTTATGAATAAAATTCCCTTTATTTTAATGTCTTATAAAAAAATGTACTCTTTTTTTATTATTGGTTTTAAATAACCATTAAGTATAATTACCATGGATAATATAACCTTTTAACAGTGATCACATGAGTAATATAAATTTAATGTTTTTAAAAAGAATTCTTTCGATACAAAAAAGGAAAGGATGGCCTCATCCAGTAGAATCGGGCCGTACAAAGCTTATTTTTCAAAGCTCAGAAAGGAGGTAGCATCATTGGGCTTCACTCTTGACCAATCCCAAACCTAGATTCAACACATTAAACTTGAACGGAATCGCCTATGGAAGAATTTCAAGTTAATAGAGATTACCACCCGAGCGATGTTATTCGAGCCACCCCAAGAGTCTATCAATATCGCACAACTTACCCTTAGGTCTTATGCGGGTGTTATAAGGGTTTATCTAATAAGGTATTAGTTACTTATTGTGTAATCCCTTTTTATAAATAAAAGTCATATTCCATCAATACCTTTATGAAAATGGTCTTTCTTAAAAAGTGATGAATTTGATAAATTGTCTTTTCAGGTAAAAATGATACTTTTGAGAAATAAATACATTATATTAAACTATGGGTTTTATTAATAATATTAAAAAAAGCTTATAAATTATTATTATATCAGTTCCTTATCTATAAATGATTTGGTAATCAGTTTGATAAGAGTTATATTTTTTTTACGATAAAACAAAAAGTTTATTTTTAAAGAATTTATTTTAAGCAATTAATGAATTTTTGAAATAACTAATATTTTAATAAAATATTATTATCAAATTAATTTTATGAATAATAAATGTGCATATAAATTTTATGAAGTCAAATGTAATTTTTTTCAAGGTTTGAAAACTGTTTTTGTTAAAACTCGTGAATTTTAAATAAATGTCGGTTTTAATTTTAAAAGGGAAAATTCACATATTTAGAAAATTATTAAGATAAAATTAATATTATTTTTGGAATCTGTACTTCAAAATTATCCATTGGTTAATTTTTCATAATTTTCTGAGATAGTTGATTTTTTGGGTAAAAATTAAATACCGTATAAATAAAATATGTGTTTTATGACATCATAATGACCCCAAAATGATGTAATAAATAATATAATGGGTAATATCATCCCAATATATGTTTTACCAGTAAAATAATGTGATTTTATATTTTTTTACTTATTTTAAAAAGCCTTAGTGAATCCTCCAAAATGTATAATATATTTTATGATTATAAATTCATTTCTTTAATAATGTGACTCACCTCCACGTAATCAAGGATAATATTTTAATATGTTAGGGAATTGAACTTATAAAATAATGTTTTAAAATCCTATTTGGCAAAAACCATGGGAAAAAACCATGGGATGATTTGTGGTTTTGAATATTTAATTATATAGATTCCAAAACCTATGTTTGGGAAATATTAAAGAATTTCCCTATCATTTACTATATAAACCCAGCCAATATCTGAATTCTATTCACTAAAAATCCTTGAATAACATACCTAATCTTCCCTACTCTCTCCATAATCCTACCAAGGTGCCCCAATCTCTCAAGAGGCCCCTCTTCAAGCTTTTCAAGTCACACACTCAAGTAAGGGATTCCTTCCTTTCTTATCTTTATCCAAGTTTCTTTATATTGTAATACACTTTTAATTTCAATTAAAAATGTTTGGGTATAATTTAGAACCTTCCCCATAATTTCCTCCTTATGTTTTAATGGTTATATACCACTTTCTCTCTCATTAATGCCTTCTGTGTACACCTGTTACTATGCCGAAATTCAGTAAGAGATTTCTCTCTTATTATTTCCATTCAAGTATTTCTCCCATATTATGCATCTAAATTACATTTAATATGTTGGGATATTATGTTCCATGATACCCTTACTTTATATTTCATTTATAAATGACTATAGACCCCTTTATCTCTTATAAACCAAACTTATGAATTCCCATATGATGACGTTATGCCGCCAAAATTGCACTGCGATTTTCCAAGCCGAAATCATCGTGTAGCGAATACCATAAATATTTCTCTATCAAGGGTATTCACCATTATAAACATATACTTATTGAATGGTACTTACATGTATGTATTCCACATTCCTTAATCTTGGAATAACTTATGATGTTTAATGATTCCATGTTATATGATCTATGTTACACACTTATGCATGAAATTAAATGTTTATGAAGGGTGTGCCCTAATATCGCTCCAATGCATTGGGTAATGTTTAGTATCATGATAATCCTTGTGAAATGAGGGTTTAATCATTCTAATCCATGTGAAATTTGTGTTTATTCATTCTAATTCATGTGCAATGAGGGTTTACTCATGCTAATCCATGTGCAATGAGCCTTGGCTCATGCTAATTTCATGTAGTATGTTGTTACCACATTTCCATGTTATGATAATCATGATATATCATGCCTTTATGTTCGTGTTTCTATTATTCTCCATTTATATTTCTATTTCCTAAAATTTATTTTATTCTTCATGTTATGCCTTTTTTACTCCCTTATTGGGCTTTATAGCTCACACTTTTCTTATGTATGTCCTCAGGCTATCCCATGTTGTGTTAAGTACAAAGGAATGAGTTGACCATGTCAAAAAAGTTTGAAATAAAGATGTTGTATTTCATGTTTTAAGTTATTATGTAATGTTCCTAATTTCCCAAGACACTAGACCTATCGATCCTCGAAGCTGTCTTAAGTAAAAGTTTATGTAATAAATTATGTTTAAGGTTGTAATAAATAGGAGGGTTGTTATATCCAAAGATATATAAATTATTGGGTAATGAAGGGGAATAAAAATTGAAGGGATATGAGGACAAAAATTACCTCAAATAACTATATAAAATCCTTAAAAATCCCCCTAACCATGGGGAATATCAGAGAGGATGAAACTAGGAAGGAGGTGGCTGAATGGGCCTACCACATGTCTATTTCCCCCCAAAATAATGATATGGTAGACATTTAAATGAAATGTATACCCTTGTTTTCAAAAACTAGAGAATGGATGTCTCAAGATGTTAACCTAAGTGTTATGAAGTGACTCCCCATCTTAGGTATGGTCATGCTGTAACCCAAAGCATTGGGGAATAACACCACACCGATGGCCACCCCTACAATGTGACCCCCCCTTTGGGATCTCATTATGGTGTGAACCCACTAGAACAACATGATTCCCTACCTTTAGGAAGAAATAACACACCCATGGTCAACCCTTAACATTGTTTCCCCCAACTTAGTGGCACAAAACCTCTCACCATGACCCACTCCATAGAATAACCTTATGGATTTGGATGTGACCATCCTTCCTCTAATAATTTCATAACGTCATTATATAAGGGTATTCTACATTCATGGTGTATTTCCTAGACCACAATGTGACTATATGTAAGGTTGATTTCCAAATTTTTAAATTTATTCACCATAGTATGATCCCCATCTCTATGGTTTTTCTCTATATAGGGGTTTTCATTTTCCAAAATATCCAATCCCAAAATCCACTAGTCCATGATACACACTAGTAATGGTGTAACCTACTTCCCTCATGTCATGGTCCCTCCAAAGGCTATGGGTGATCATTGATTATCCCTTTATCATGGTGTGACACTACCCCATCATGGATTGATGACCACCTGTAAAAAATACTCATCCCCAAAACCCAAAAAAATCTTTTGAAAGTAATAATCTCTAAATTCACGAGCCATTATAAATTCCATGTCACCCTTAAAGGCATTACATCGATGTTATATATTAATAAAATTCAACATGAAGTCACAAGTCCTCATTGATATAAGATAGTTAAATTAAACCACCAAACATAACCAAAATGATCCAATCAGAGTTTAATTTGGTTTGAAAGTAGGAAAAGAGGCCTACATAATTGTTAGTGTTACAATTAGACCCCACACGTTCTGCCAAGGGACTAAGGTGTTCTCTTCAAATCACAGGGTTTCATGTGGCCCCCCATATTCCACAATGAATGTATTAAGCCTCATTGTTCTCTAAATCATGCATGTTTTGTTATCCTTGATTGGATATGAGTAATATAATTTATCTAAAATGAACCAATTATGTTATCCTCCCATCATTGGTATCTTTAAAATCTAATGATCCTATGGATTTAGTTTTTGAGGTCTACATACTTGATGAGCCAACCATGTAATGACATGGCCTCACAGAGGCTTTTTGATCGATAGATCTGATAGATGCATATGGTATGTTCCACATCACTTTCACTATATACTAAATATAATTGATTATCTATGGGACTCAAGGGCCTTCGGGCCATCAAAGGCCTTCGGGCCACAGGGCCTTCGAGCTATTGAGACCATGGAGTAGCCCAATTCACACAAAGAAGGCCCTGGAAGAGGATCTGAGCAACAAGAATAGAATTCACCAGAAGCAAAGCTAACTGGACTGGAAGAATGAGAGGGTATGACAACCTCCATCGAGACCAGGCACCATGAAACTTTGTATGGGGAAATGCTATCCGATCAGCAATGCAAGGTGGGGATCAAGGCTATCAATGATGAAAAAGTTGGGGAGGGGCAATTCTAGTGGGTTGGGCCTATGGGTCATGTATTGAGAATGGTATGCCTTTGGGCCTCCGGGTCATGTATTTTAAAGTCATGTTGGGCCTTGTGCCTTGGGCATACGGGTCATATACGGTTTCCCCTTCAACCCTTAAAAGGGGGATTATCCATAATAAAATAAAAATAAGGCCTTTAGGCTATTCGGGCTAGGTGATCCTCTTTCACCTAGAAGAATCAGAATTCCCTATTTTTATAATCTATTTTGGGGTATTTTGGGTAGAATCACTAACCAAAAGAGTCACCTTCTTTCATTTGTAGGTCACATTACTCTCATAAACTCCATCATATCTTCTATTCCAATTCACATTATATCTGTCATCAGAGTTCCAAAGAATATTCTATATATCATTAAAAATGACATTAATACATTCGTATGAGACCCATATTATGAAGACATGACTCACTAGGATAGTTTCAACTAGATTTATAAACCCACTAAAGAAGGAGTTTTATGAATAAGGGGGATCGATGTTTCCATGAAAGATAATATATATTTGAATGTGATAGTTGTTGACACTTTTAAGGCTGTGTTCACCAGATCCAAATACGGGAATATCAAAACCAACCATCAATAGGTGCCTTTATATTCTTTTCCTTTAGGGAGAAACCTCCAATGTCCTTTCTGAACCCTTCTCATGAATTTGTGTTGGGTAATTGTAAAAAAATATGCAATGTTCAACAAATATAAATAGACTGAGCAACTTCATTTATTTCTACACATTCATACTCAAGATATCAGTTTTAAAGAGGAAAAGTGTTATCCCACTTTCACAAACTATGTTAATTTTAAAGAAGATATAATTTTTTTTAATAGTATCTTACTTATGGATGTGGAGGATCAAAACTATTTAACTTCTTCTAGAATAAGATCCTCTAGTACCAATTCATATTAGAACCTAATCTATATTTCTATAAATTTAGATCCATGGGTCAGTTCTTTAGGGATGTAACATCCTGGCCCTGACTTTCAGGTACTTTTATCCCTTTTTTATCATCTATTGTTTGTATCTTTTCTCAAGTTTTTTAGGTCACATATAGACTTTATTTAAGGTTTTTATTTCACTTCATGTATGGTGCATCATTAGTGAAAACCATGCAGATTTTCCATGGAAACCGTGCACCTTATATTGGAGTTATAGAGGAGAGTGCACGGTTAAGATCATGGTTAGTAAAAACTATAAATCCTACCCTCAAACCATGTGGTATGGGATAGGGGGTGGTTCATGGTTGGTTCTTGGTTTTTAAAACTTTATTTTCAAACCATGTAACTATTTCAATTTCTTAGAAAGAGGTTCACAGTTGGTTCATGGTTTGAAAAACCATGCATCCAAACCATGTGATGAGAATATAATTCTCTGATTTTCAAAATTTAATTACTAGGATCCCATTTTTTAACTCCAAAATACTCCCATTTTAATATAATTCAATCCATTAGTCCTCAGAGGAACTCTTGATGAAAATTAGTCTCTTCCAACCTTGTTTCTTATGGGATTAAAGTGTCAGTTGATGTGTTGGATCTGTTTCGATAATGTTAATAAAATATCTATCATTATTTATGGCTGGTACCATTATACTTGTAATTATAAGTTGTTATAGGAAATTTTGGTTAGATCTGTCGATAGTTTATTGATTACTTCATTGATTCTTATAGATTTTCAATTTGTTCATTTCATAGAGGATATATCTCATATTTCTTATTATGTGGTGCGTGTGATCCTTGAGGTATGTGTTGATCTACCTTCTCCTCCAATCCTTTTTTTTATAAAAACAAGATTCTATGTTGTGGGAATCATTATTTAGGGACTCCAATAATTTTTTCTTGTGTTCCATTTCCATTTGATGTACGGATCCATCGTGGTTGGCATGCAACCCAAATTTCAAGTAGTCATTTCAATTTCTATCCCATGTTTGATGAACCATTGAATAACTTCGTTTTATAAATGATTTTCTAAATGATATATGGAATGATCCTTTAATTATTTTATATAAATATGTATACAAGTTTTTGATAAAAGATAGATTTCCCCATTTTATTTAATAAATGATAGTTTTCAAAGCATTGTGAAATGGTTTTCAAAGAATGGTTTTTATAAATAGGGTTGTTTTTAATTTTGTTATAAAATTTTATAATCCCTTTGAAATTATTTGAAAAATGTAGCACATGGGAGGATTGGGTACCTATGTATATGGTTTAGTATTGGTCCTTATCTCTAAAATTGTATGGGGTTAACCTTCAAGGTAGTTACATAGTTTATTTATTATAGATCCATTGGATATAGGAACTTGATATTGACATCGTATGTGGTTCACTCTTGGGTTATTTCCATATTCTCTATGTCATTATGTTATTGTAAACATGTATATTATACACTATTCATGATTTTTATTGGGGTATTAGTGACCCAACTATCCCAACCAATGTTATCCTTGGGGTGATCTCTATTTTTATTGATTTGAATTGATTGTCTTTGGTATGGTATGATTCAGTATTTGATATATGTAATTGAATTATTGAAATATTCTTTGAAGCTATGATATCATGATTTATTTTAAAACTATGAACAAGGGGAATAGTTTTAACATGCTTTTGATATAAATGTGAAAACTCTTTTTCATTCCATGTTTCTTTTTAAACTGATTATATTATAATTTTTTGGAATATACTTATTATGTAACACCTACTTGGGATCCTACTAAGACTATTTAGATCACAACCTAAACACTCCCTTAGGGGTTTACAGAATGTGTTTTTTTCTATTATGATAAAGGGAAAGTCTCTACAGTGAGATGGCGAGGTTTTTTCAGCTAAACATGGGTAGCTAGTAGTGAGATTATGGGGTTTTCCTCACATATTACATTGAGTATCTATTGAATGTTTTGTGTGTCCTTTTTTCGGTGATTCTAGACATGTACCTTGGGTTATCTTGATAATTTTTGGTTGTATCACAACACTTGTCACTCTTTTATTTATGGAATATTTCTTTATGGGATATCTTTATCTTATCAATGCCATGTTTCATACTTCAAGTTGGAAACATCATTCCCTCAGGTTCTTTTATCTTTCTCAAGTTCCAGTCCCCCAGTCCATGGGGATCATGAATTCTATTTGGGTTTTGTCATGGTCTGGTTTAGAGCCTAGTTGGATATGTCATTAGGGTAGGGTTATTAAATGGGAAAAAGTTATACCTTACAATCACAAATTCCCAATATGGAGATCATACTGTAATTATATCTCTATAGAAATTAGCATCCAATATTAAGTAGTCTAATTGATTTTATAATTCATTTCTTGTATCTAGTATAAAGTGAAAAAGTAAGAGCATATATTCATAAAATGGTGATCATGAATCATTTGACTGGTATTTTATTGGGGATCAATTGGGTATCAACAAATTGTTTAATTCATTCAATGTCTTCTTGTATTCTTGGTTTGTATGTTCTAGTCTCTCATCGGATATCATATGAATCTTCAAGGTTTCTCTTTATGTTGTCTTCTAGATCATCTGGGATCCAAAATTGTTATATCAACCAAGATAATAGTTTCACTCATGGTAGCTTTTAATTTAAGACTCTTAGGATGCTCCATGATCTATGGATTATCTTCAAACAAAACTCACTCTGAAACATATACATTATCTTTAAGGAGGTTATCAAACCAACTACTATAGTTTTTTCCACTGGTCCAATGGAACCTTCCTTCCTCTATCTTGAAGCTCAACACTGATGGATCCTTCTTAAAAGGAATAATGTGTGGTAGAGTCATTATTCATTGTTACCATGGATCATTAACTCTATCCTTTAATGCCTTTTATTGTGAAGGTAACCCACATCACATGGAATCCAAATCCTTATTTGGAGACGTTTTTGTTTATAAAGAAAGGGTCATTTTCTTATTTTTGGCGGAATTTGACCATGTTTTGATCATTAATATTCTACAAGGATCCATCTATTCCCCTGATACACTATGTATATCATTCATGAGTGAAAAAATTCCTTAACCATAATGTTTTGATCCATCATACATGGCGTGAGGAAAACAAAGTGGTGATAAAACTAGCTTCTAGAGGAGATGCTTCCAACCCCATCTTTATCTTTTATTCTTTAGGCTAATTAACTTATGATTGTAATTTAGAAGTGGCGACATAATCCTGTTTCCTTCACCATTTCAAAATTCATTGACTTCTCTCTATGTTTTTCTCCTTTAATAAATATTTATTTTTTAGTTAGTCATTAAGTATATCATTTTCAATAAAATACTTCATAATTTAAAGTTATTATCATTTTAAGAAAAATTGGAATTAAAATATCTCCACAAAATATCACTTAAACCATAATTGAAAATTCCAAAAACTTTATATCATCATAATTATCTCAATATAACGAATCAAATTATATATTCCATTCATCATAGATTTTTTAATTCTTCCTTAAACTCTTAGAGATAATATTCGGAGTATATAAGGTCTCTCTAATAATATCCTCACTTTATATCTCATGTTGATGTTATTATAATTTTATATTATTAATTAGTCTCTTATTTTCGTCATGTGTGAATTCTATATCAAAATTTGAATCATATATGAGGAGGATGGATAATTTATTTTGAAGAGTTTAATTATCATATGGATAATATCAAACCATAGAACCATAACTAGTACAAAAAATAGGTTTTTTTGCGTTGGTTTTATAATGTTTTTAACAACATTATATTAGGTGATGTTATTATAGAAAATTTAAAAATTATAATTTTTAACATCCATCATTAAAATAGACATTAAAATTATTCTTTTATAGACTTTTTTACATCCATTATTCCATTACTGATGTAAAAATTCACATTTGATGTTAGTTTTTCTATAATTGATGTTGAAAATAACTTTTGGAATCAGTTATAAAAAACCAATATTGAATGTCACTTTTTACATCGGTTATATGATAACTAAAAAACTATCTATTTTTTTAAAAAATTCAATATTGATTACTCCTTTCGATGAAAAAATGATATCAATAAAGATAAAAAATCTCAGAAACCAAATGATTCTATAAAATAAACTTTAATATTTGGCTTCATTTCCATGATTTTTTTAGTTTCTATCAACATAATTCTATTCGGAGGAAAAATCTCATGAGGCACCTGAATCTGTAGCTTGTGAATAATTTTAGACTATGGTGGAAGGATTGTATTTTTAACATGATCTGAATATTCATTATTCATTATAAAAAAATGAATCATTAATAGGTGTATGAATTGAGAAAAGAAATCATAAACAAAATAAATTATGGAATAATATTTATAAATACCTTTAAGAAATAACAGGAATAATAATAGGTAAAAAACAATAAATATTGAAAGAGTTGATCATAAATGAATATTTATTGTTCAATAAATCTTATAAATTACACTAAAAAACTCATATAATGGTGTCAATAATTTTAGGCATTAATTTAAATTTTCATAATTATAATTTGAAAGAAATTTTACTCCACTTTTTCATGATCTAAAATTTTAATTTTAACATTAGTGATATTTTAACCAATATTAAAAATTATTTTTATCATCAATTCATAAATAACCAACATTTTAAATTGAGTTTAAAATTTATTTATAAAAAAAAATGATAAAACCCCAATTGGAATGTTTTTAATGTTAGTTACTATATAAATAATGTTAAACTCTAACATGAAATGTATTTTGTGTACTAGTACATACTTATTTCTTAAACGAATTCTCATTATTTGATCAATCCTCCGAACTCCAACTACTATCACCATCTTGAGAGAAATCTCTAGATCTGGATTCAATGTCAATTCTCTCTAAATATGGGGTTAAATAAATAAATAGGTAAAAAATTACATTTTTAAATAAATATATTATTTATTTTAAAAAATCATCGACATAAAATTCTAGTGGTGTTACACCAATAGGAAAATCTCATCTAAGAGTAAAATCATTGTTCTATAATCAATGATGAAATTTGTTTCATGGTCTGCCACTATATTAAGGAGTAAATTATATTTTTACCCTTTTTATTCAAAAACCACTATATTCTTTCATAATATTTTGTGGAACTCATTGAAACAAATAAAAGACTTCATTTAGTAAATATGAGTGTGAATGGATACGATGATATTTTAATTGGAGTCTAAATTAAAGTACATGCTAAGTCATTTTTCAAAAAACATGGATTACTATAATATATGTTGTTTCTTCCATGTTTTTTTATGCTAATATTACTGGTGTTTTTTTGTTTTTTCTGTTGTGTTCATTGTTTTGTTTGTTATTGGTTTTACTTAGAACACTATAATATGAACTCTTTTTTTAAATAACAGAATCCAAATATATAAAATATATATATATAACCAATAAATACATGTTGTGTGTAAAATATATTTGATGTTTATTTATTATACTATTAATATATATTATCAGTATATGAGGTTATATATGAAATTTATAACAAATAATCATAATATATATCACCTTTTCTACTCTGTATATATGAAGGTTATATATAGAATCACCATACGTATCCTTGTATAAGTACAAAATATATTACAGTTCTAAAACTATAATATTATCAAAAATTTATATATGTATGATGGTTTATAAATCTATTATATGATAAAAAAATATCCTAGATAGATGTTTTTATAGTATTGAAAATCACCCCATCCCATTAAAATTTTATAGACTGGGTTTTAAAAACTTAAAATTTTTATAAAGTGGAATTTTTTTTCTAGGATATAATTATATTATAAATATGTGATGAAACTAATAAAATTTCAGCCCATAAATTTGATGGTACCTTTTCTTTATTAAGAATGTAACTAACCATTTCAACTACTATATAGTTTTTCCTTTTTTCTAAACAATTAAATTGGAGAGTATATGGTGTAGTATATTGATGAATTATACCACTTTATTCACAAAAGTCAATAAATTAATTCCTAAAGTATTTATCATCTCAATATTTGAAAAGTACATTAATTTTATTATTTAATTTAATTTATTCTTCATCCTTATATTTTTTTAAAAATAATAAAAAATATATTTTTTCTTTAAAGGTTTACATAAAAATGCATTTTTCAATCATAAAAAAATAATATAATACATTATACCCCATTAAGTAAATAAACCGTTTAATTTACATATTATTGAATAAAAAAATTCTAAAATATAAAGATTTCTTTAACTCTATAAGATGGTTTTTTTATTTTATTTTTTCTTGAGTGTTTGAGCTCTATTTAATTCCCATGAGAAAAAATAATAATTTTAACATCTTATTTGAATAATAGTTATTTAATAAATGAAATTGAAAATATTAATCACTTATAATGAAAAATAATCAATATAAAAAATCTTGACTATGATTTTTCTCACATTGGTTATTAAAATACTAACAAGGGAAAAAAATCACATTAGTCTATAATAACTAACATGAAAATTATCTCTAAAAAATTATCCTGACAAAAAAAATTTCTTCCCTCTAAATGAAAATAAATTTTCATGTTTAAAAAATAATAAGATATATATTATCTTAAAAAACACCATGATGAAAAAAAATTTATTTCCACCATAAAATATAAATATTTTTTCTTTTAGTTTTTTAATACAAAATCATGGAAAATATATTTCACATCAATTTTTAAAACCGTATGTAAATAATATGTCTTAAAAGCTACCATAATCCCTAAATGTCTTCCTTCCCAAATATATTAATATTTTCATGTCAATTTTTTTAAAATTAAAATAAAAAATATTTTATAAAAATACTATGAGAGAAGAAATATAATCACTCTTATATATATATATATTGGCAATAGTTTTTCTTAATAATTTATAAAAATGAAAAACAAATTTCCAGGGTTCCAAAAATATATTCCCTTTAAAAAATTATGTTTTTCATGTTGGTTTTTTCAAAAAACACCTTGAAAAATATTTTCCACATGAGTTTTCTTAAACACCTCCTTGAAAAATATTCAAAGAAAATAGAGCGAAAATAATGACACATTCCATCCAATAAGTGTGTGTGTGTGTTCCTGTATTTTACATCATTTTTATAGAAAAATAATTTCATAAATATTCCATAAAAAACACATGATTCTAAAAATATCTTTCATGTATATTTTTTTTTCATGTTGGTTTTTCAAAAAATCACCTTGAAAAATATTCTTCACACCATTTTTTTAAAAAAAACCAACATGAATAATATATTTCATATAGTATTTTTAAAAAAATTACCTAAAAATTTTATCCTAAAAATATCATGAAACAAAATTATACCCCTTAAATATATATACAAATTCACATGAGTTTTTTAAAAATCAACATGGAAAATATATAAAAAAAATATCAGTTATTAATAATTATTAATTATTACATATTAAGTAGTAGTGATTAAACATTTATTATTAATTAATTATATTAATTATTAATTTTTCATCATTAATTATTACTAATTATCAATTATTAATTATGATTAATTACTAATTACTAATTACTAATTATTAAATAATAATAATTAATTATTATCAATTAATAATTACTAATTACTAATTATTAAGTATTATATATTAATTTATTGTTAATAAGTAATATGAAATGATTCATAGTTAATCATTAATCATTAATAATTAGTAATTAGTGATAAATAATTAATAAATTATAATAACTAGTATTCAATTAATAATTTAGAAATTTTATTTACAAGTTATTTGAATATTGTAGTATGATTATAAAATAAGTTAAATAAATTTATGACATACATATTAGAAGACAATTTATTTAGAGTTGCTTCTAAGAGCATATGAAGTGAATAGTTCATAGACAGCACTAGTGTAAAAATGGTTGACCTCTTATGATGTATTTGAATTAGATAATAAAAAATTAAAAACAAAAGAAGATATATAAATAAAAATAAATATTTCTAAAATATAATTATTAATAAAATACATAATTTTTTTAATAATTAATAATTTAATACGTAACACATTTATCAAATTTTCTTTTCCTAATATCATCATGAAAAATTGATAGTACGTTTTTCAGTTTGTTAATTTTAAAAACTACCATAAAATCACATTTTTAATGATAACTTTTGAAACCAAAGTGAAAATATTTTTTTCATCATGATTTTTAATTCTAGACATATTATGATGTGAAAATAAAATATAAAATGTTGTAAAAATATGTTTTCCTACCAATACTCATCTCCAAAATTAATTAAATTTAATTTTATCATCTTCAATAATGGATTAAAATTAATATTACTTTTTATGGAATTTCTCCTTTATAATCCCCCATTATATGGTAGTAAAGATAGTAGTGACCGTTGAATCCCTACTCCAATTGGCCATGGGTTGGAGACTATCACCAATGGTTTAAAATGAACAAAATTGGATACATTACACTCTAAATCCTAGGAACACTGAGAAAATTAATCAATGAATATTGTCTAATAATATAAAATAAATCCCATACTCTCAATAATTCATGTAGTTTTACACAAAAAATAAATTATCTAAAGTCAAAACTAAGATAAAATATCTTCTATGATAGTGATTCTACCAACACCAATGATCTATCACACCTTGATCTAGTAATGACTAGTTTGATTAAAAACTCCACATTATAGATCTATAAAAACAATAAATATAAGTAGAGTTAAGAATATAATTAAACTCAGTAGGTTCCTCCCTTGAAACTCTCATTAAAATGTGGAAGGATCATACTAAATCCTCATTAAAAAAATAGTGAAACATACATGTCACTCATCACAAGGTCAACATAAACCCAACCCCACCAAGTCTAGCTACCCAAATCCACATAAAATTATACTAACATAATAATCATAAAATTATATCATGAAGGGTACCCCATACTCACTTAACCACTGATCTAGACACCCATACATACCAATAGTGTATGTTCTGGCACTACCATCCCTTCCATATCCACTTATCACATTCGCATAACCATATCATAACTACAACTAAAAAACTACGACCATATGATACATAAACACATTCACACCACTATCAAAACTATAAACCCATAACCAAAAATCATGTAGCACCTTAACACCATATAACCACATCATTACCATATAATCACATCATTATCACATGAACTTATCATCACCACATAATCATATCATTTCCACACTACATCTAGAAGAGAGAAGGGTGGTAGTAAACTATATATATCACCCACATCCAAGATTCTGGGGGTAAACCCATAACCCAAAACCTCATATGGATTTCAATCATATTATTTGACTCAGGTGGTGGTGTGTATAAATGGAAATAAATTATAATAAATAAATAAATAAATAAATAAATATATATATAAAATCACCCAATCATAGCCTATGGTCTACTTTCTAGAATAACACAACTGCAACCACATCCCATCACTATATCATAACCTTCACACAACAAACCTTACCACCTATAACAACATAAAAAAAACACCAAAACCATGAAATAATCATATATCATCCACAAAACTTCTTCTCTTTCATTTTTCATTACCAATTCCATGTCATTTATTTAGCATTTTCAATATATTCAATTACCACTTTAATTTTCCTACTAGTACAATTAACCACTTCCACATTTATAATTCAATTATTGAGTATCATTTATTACGCACATTCATTAATTAAATTCATCACTTCAATACTTCATAATAATCCATTCATGTTCTACTTTGTTCAATTTATAGTTAAATTTGTAGAACTAGAACTTCCACACAAGCCAT
Source organism: Viscum album (assembly GCA_963277665.1). NCBI lineage: Eukaryota > Viridiplantae > Streptophyta > Magnoliopsida > Santalales > Viscaceae > Viscum > Viscum album. The sequence goes on from OY728128.1 coordinate 479,472,573, forward strand.
TATCCAATTACCACATTATCTTTCTTTCAAATTCATTTACCACTTGACACATTATTCACCACGTTAATTTAGGTTATTATACACTACACCTAATTCATTATCCTTTTTACATTTTACAAATATATTTTTAGTTTTTCATAATTCTCATGTCCCTAGGATATTAATTCAAAATATCCACACCACAAATTACTTCCCCAATATTATAATCAATATTTCAACTTTAACACCACACTAAATATCCACATCAAAACCAACCATACCACCATAACAATTTAGGAATTTCAATGATCAAACAATAATATGATTTCCTTATTGATTCTTTTCAATTAAGAAATTATTTGTAACATTACAACACTGATAAAAAGTATAAGATTTCCTACTCTCTATTTCATTAACATATTTGAGTTATTTAACAAAGATAAATAAAGATTTATCATAATAAAAAAAGTATATTGAAATAAAAAAAACATGTTGGAATAACAATAAATTATACAATCAATATCAATAATAAATAAATTATGTGAAACATACTCGACTTCAATTCCCCCTTTTCAAGTAGTTAATTTTTTTTATCTATATTATCACAATTTCAAATCCTTATCTTGAGACAAATAAATAATGAAAATACTACATTAACATAGTAAATAAAATAGAGTAAATTTTAATCACCTGCTAAGAATAAAATCTTGGTAAAAAATAATTCTAAGAGAAGATTAAGAAACTAATATTTAACAATAATTAGTTCACATGAAACTTTCAATAATATATAAAAAAACATAATCCATCAATCCCTCAGCCAAACCCAAATTAAGCTGAACACAAACATAAATCACAACCTTCATAATAAAGAATTACAATAAATAATTAATAAAAATCAGAAGAAAGTATCACCTTGATTCATAAGGACATGATATGATGAATCTAAATCCTTAGGGACCACCAAAAAAGTAAAGAGACTCTAAAATTGATCTCTTAAGACACTTAGGGTTTGATTAAGACCAAAGTAATCAAACAAAATTAAAGAAAATACCTAAATTTATTATTAAAAATAAAAAAATATATGATAAATGAGTAAAGACTAATATTATGGTGCAATGTGGTTTGGTTAATTGAACACCTCAAAATCACAGCATAATCCTCCTCAAATATTGTGATTAATAACAATGGAAATATGATATAATTGGGGTACATTATTGTGTAATACTCTATGTCTCATCACCATAGTTGAGATTCTGATATTCACTATGAAATCATCTCTATTATTCAAATATCTAGTTGATCCACTCATTAAATTTTAAACTAATTGATAACATCGTGGTACAATAACAAAAATCAAAAGTAACATCAATAAATCATAGTTAAAGCATCATGGCATAATATAACCTCTCAAACTGCAATTCCAAAAATCACAATGAAATAAAAAAGTCAGAATTTCCATAATAAATCCTTATTCCTAGGCTTATTTAGGTAAAAAATCATGACACAATGTCTAACCTTCATAATTAAATTTGATCACCAACTAAAATTTCTGCATAACTGAACTCATTTTCTAAAACCTCAAATTCATGAAAAACACAAATTAAAGGTTTTTGATCACAATGGGAAGATATTAGAATATCCAAGAGTGGGTGAATTATCCATTTTTAAATAAATTTAATTATTATGTTAGTGTTTTAAAGTTAATACAGTGGAAATAAAATAAATAGGTGCAAGGCATTTTTGTATTAGTTCAGATCAAATAGATCTTACATATATTCTTCACCACTATCATACCTATAGAGAGATAGAAACCACTATCTATGGAATATTACATTGCATTTTTCACACTATTATTGACAACTTAATTACAAATACATTTCCCCTAGTGATTTAAAACAAAGACTATCCTGACTTTTTTACCAATAGGCACAACCCGAACAGTCTCGCCTTTTCACCTGGGGGCACAATCCAAACAGACCTTTATTTTTACCCTAGAATTGAAACCCAAACTAAGTTTTTTCGGAGTCCTAACCTACACACACATAACTTTTAAATTGGTAGTATAAACTACACATGTTTTAGCATAGAAGACTTAAAGGCTTTAAAGAACCACATAAACTAGTTCAAAAATGAAACATTTGAGTGTCAAGGTTATATTGTTCACTCTATTAAATGAATGATGTGAGATGAATTCTAGTAAATTTATTGAATTTTTAATGATCAGATGAAGTGAAAGAAATTTATAGTGATTCATAGTTCATTTATCCTTGATTATTCATTATCCTTCACTATATTTTTCAACTCTATATATAGATTTTCTTCATACATGTAAAATTTTAAATTTAAATATCATTGAATCTTTATTTTTCTAAAATAAATTATTGCACATGTGAAAAAAATGAACTAATTCAAAGTAGTCCATGCTTATTTCTAAGATAATGTTTCATTTGTAAATCTTTCAGAAATAAAAATTAATATTCATATGGGTTCTTCTTGATATTCTATAAAATAAAATAATATATTTTAAAGTGGAATATATTATAATAATTAATATAGAAGTAAAAAACCAGTATTAATATCCTTGGAAAGATCCCTAGTAATATTCGAGACTAACTCTTCATATTTAAACCGGTTAGAATTAGAACATCTCTAGTTCCAAAATTTCAGAGTGAATATCCATACACACTTAATACCATGTGGATATCAATTAATTCACCATAAAAAAAATATAAAACATGTTTTCATGAATTCTATATAATTAATGTGTAATTTTTGAACAAACAAAACACTAATAATATACATAATAGACTTGTAGAAAATATAAATATGAAATAATATGAAAACAAAGAATAATTCCAAGTTTAGAACATCTTATACAAACTTGCATAAACATATACGTGATTTCCATTTATGTGAATTCATCATAGAAATATGTATATAACTTAAATATATACATAACCAAAATCTATATAGCCAAATATACCACATAACTATATTTTACTACATAATTGAATCTTTCTAGATAGCATATTTTAATGTAATATAATTCACATAAGAAAAAAATATTCACATAGATGAATTCAAGTATCCAATATTTAAAGTAGCTGAATTGATCATGTAGAAAAATTTAAGTAATTGAATTAATCACATATCCAAATTCACATAAGAAAATTGATCATGTAGAAGAATTTACATATCCAACATTATAAAATTTGTAAATAGAATGAACTATAAAATTTCACACTTAAATAATACAATCTAGAAAAAAGAATCTTCTTTGGGTCCATTTGACTTATATATATAAAATTTCATTATATTTACACAAAATCAATAATGACCTTAATTAAGCTTATGTATCTCAAGTTTTCATTAAAATTAAGTAAAATAATAGTTTTAAAAAACTACAGAATTTAGATAGAAAACATGTACTGAATTTTAACCTAATTTTGGATATCATAATTATCGCTTTGGAATTTTACCTTTTCAAATTAAATGTATATAAATTTCTTAGATTTCTAAATTAGAAATAATCACTCAATTTAGAGTTTTATAGACCAATTTATGATTGAAATATATAAGGTAACCAAATCTAGAAATTTTTATATATGGTTTAACAATGTGTGAGAATTAGCTATGTGGGAATAGTAAAATATATGTAAAAAAGATATTTGAAGATGTTAAATGAAATATTTATCCTAGTAACTCAACATGAAAATTTTATAACATTTTATGAACAATAAAAACATGAAATGTAAATATGTTTTAAGAGAATAAATATTATTATATAATCAACTTTAAGCCTAATATAATCAATACATAAGATAATAATTACACTTATATAATTCATAGTATTAAAACCTTTAAATAAAATAAATCAAATAAATATTTTTAAGTATCATAAAATTAATTATTTCAAGGAGCCACCCAATAGTGGTTTGGGGAAATACATACTTCCACATTAGATACCTATTAGATTATTCTCATCCTCATGATTCCTAAGAAACCAAATCACATGAATTTCTAGAACACATTTACTAAGGTAGGTACCAAAAAAACATGAACAAATGTATCAATAAAACCAAAACTCACACATAAAAGTCAAGGATAATAGGAAGATATCTGGGATCCCATTTTACATTCCTATAAAATAACCACAATTCTTCATTGATATATTAACATACTAATGATACACTATACTTAAAATAATTTACCATGTAATATTCACAAAACACCATAAAATAATCAATTTCACAATAATACTTTCCCTTCTTCAATAAGAAATGTCCTAAAATGTAATAAAAAATTTATATACCACTCAAATCAGTATCTCACCATAAAAAAGGATCAATCAAAATAGAGAAAATGAAAAAAAATAAGAATTACCTTAACCTATAAATCAATCCCTTACTAACATTTTATCCTTTTATAATAGATAGAAAAGTTTAATCTTATAAATTTATATTTAAAATAAAAAAATATCTAAACGACCATGGAATTCATATATGAAAATTTACCTAAATTATTTTATAAATAAATTAGGATTGAAGAAAACATGGTAAAAAATTTTACTTTTACTTTAACTTATAAAATAAACTGAAATAACGTCAACACCACTTTCAAAATAGAGATTAAAATTTAATTTCAAAACCATTTTAGTAAAAATATAGTGAAAATATTTAATGTAAAAACATTTTAAATTGAAAATTTAAACATCATTTAAAAGGTTTTTTAAGCAATGAATTAACATATATATATAACACTCCAATCCTCAAGACCAAACATAGTATATTATAACCAAAAACCCCTTATATTTTCACAACACTAATTGGAAAAATAAATGCCCACTTATAAATTAGGGGCTTAAAGAATCATGGGTAATTAATATTTTTGATGTCTTGTGTCACATCCATGATGTCACATATTGGTAAAAAATGTAGTATTTTTTTCTTTATTATTCCGTTCTGAGAATTTTCATTTGATTTTTTTTTGAAAAATGGGGGAAAGTGGACATCGCACGGTTGGCACACAGTCATGGCTAAATATGTAGCAACTGTGAATTTTTTTTTAATTTTATATCAGTAGTGATTTTCATGGTTGGAACATGGAATTATTAACCATGAATTTAAACAATAATTCCTACCTAGCTAGTTCTAGTTATATAGGCATAGTTTTCTCATGGTTTGGAAAACCTTACAGATAACCCATATGTCATGCCCATGATATTAAAAATGTGAAATTACGCGATTACCCCTAGCTGATTTAGCTTTACTAACCCCTCATTTTTTATCCCACTTAATCATACCCCCCTAATCCTTTGAAAAAATATACTCCCACAATCACAATGTTAAATTTGGTGGGTTTTATTCTTATAGTAACTAATTTTACTCCCTTCCCCTAGTTCTATTATTCGCTTTCCTTTGATTTCCATTCTTCCATTTGGCTATGGAAGCTAATATTTCGTGCTGCTGGAATTTTTATGGAATTATTTTGATATTTGGGGTCTTTATTTATTTTTAAGTAATCCCACCATTCATTTTGAAGTGGATTCATGTCTTTTTCAAGTGATTTTAGTGAAACAAGGTAGGTGGTTTATAGAAGCTCTAAACATGTACTGCCGAACTCTGCTGAAAACAAAAAAATTACATTTCCATATTTAATACCAATGAAGGTTATATAATTTTTTACGTCTAATATATACAATTCCAAAAAGAAATACTGGATTAGTTACATTCTCAAGGTCTTTTAGGTTTAGAGTTTTAGAGAATTAGCACAAACTATTTTAAAAAAATATCAATGTCTTTAAATGATCATTTCTACCACTTAAAATATATTTTCTTATTTGACATTAAGTAATAATCATCATCTACATGAAACCCTTATACATATAAATTATTCAACATCATTCTTGATAACTTGGAAAAAGTTAATAATAAGATGGCTGAGCTCAATTTCTCACTAAGGGTAAACATAGGTATTAAAAATAGAATCTCATTAGTGAGTATAAGAAGAGAATACGGTATTTATTACGTAATTAAAGTGAAATTGTATAACATAATTGAACTTATACTTATCAAAACTTGATCAATAAACACGTGTCATAGAATAAAGATTTAATAAATTAAGATTCATGAGAATCAATAATATTGAGCCATGTGATATCAATCTAGTTCAAAGGAAACATTTATAACTCATAGAAAGCATAAAAAAACCTATTGGAATCTTGGAACATTATCTTTATAACCCATTTTCAACCCATGTCATATATAACTAGAGCCCAGTTAAATCTATATGAAAAAATCTTTAGTAACTCACTCATTATTTTCCAAAAAAGACAAGGAACATTACCCAATACACTAGACTACTCTCTGAGTGTAGCCATCGTATATTCTATATTGGTCTCACCCAACTCTATTTAGATATAACCATGTTATAATCTATATCGGGCTCACCTGATGCTATGTGGGTGCACCCATCATATAAGCTATATTGGGATTACCCAGTTCTATGTGGGTGCACCCATCATAAATTATATATCAGACCCACCCAATACTATTTGGGTTTACTCATGATGATCTATAATGTCCAATTATCATTCATGAATAATGTATATAGAGTATTAATTTCATCATAAACTCATAGAAAAAATCTTTATTCTTTTTAGATTATGATAGACCCATTGAAATGAAATGGTATCCATGAAAATATAATTGAAATATGATTAACCCATGGAAAACTAATGGTTTATATAAAAACTTCTTAGAAACATTTTTAAACCATTGAAAAGAAATGGGTTCCATGAAATACCCCTTTGAAATAATTATAATCCATCCATATAAAGAATGAGGATGGTATAATTACAATATATCCCTAGTAGATCATAAGTGGCATCAAGGGTTGTTGACATTGACGAATGAAAAAATGAATAAAATATCATTTGATACAATCTTGAGGAAAATGATATTTTCATTTTTAGTAATATCAATGGATGCCATATTTTATGGAAAATTATTTTGAAAGATCACATGGGACATTTCTTCAGGAAAATATCATTTCCATTAAAAAAAAGATATTTAAAATCCAAAATTTTATCAAGAATTAAAGAGAAAAAGTATTTTAAAACAACCTTTGAAACTTAAAAAAAATGATTTAAAATATTGACTGGTCTTGATGGTGAAAAGTTCCTTTCATTATGAATATGTTTAAAACAATTATTCCTTTCAAATTTTTGTAATAAAAGTCAAAAAGTGCCTTGTTTTTAAAATATAAGGAAGATACTTTTAAAAGATTTTTTGAAGATTAAATTATGGAAAAAATTAATTTAATAATTAATATGAAATTATTTTTGAAAACGTTTTGGAAAAAAATTTTGAATTTTTTTTAGAAAACATGGATATTTTAAGAGAATGATTCCTGATCTAAAAGAAGATACAAGATTTGTATCACTTTTAAAAAAATTTCTTGATATTTATTAGATCTATAAGGGTTGAAAAAATAAATTTAACATTTGAAACACATTAACAAGAAAAGGAGAATAAAATATATTTTTTTCAACAAAATAGAAGTATATTATTTCCTATAAGATATCCATAATCATAAACAATCCCGAAAGAAATGATATTGTAACATAACGCCTTTTCCACTTTAATAACTCTTCAATCATAATCCCCATGAATTAATAAAATCAAATTATACTTCAGATATCATTAAAATAATTATTTTCATGATATTAAATTTATAATGGAAGTATATACACCACAAAAATTAAATTTGCTGTATAATATAAATTTAGTCTCAATGATGGAAAATTTGAGATGAAACCCATATTGCATTGGTAATCACTAGAGAAAAACATCACGAAAGAGAGAACCTCATATGAATTCATAAATCAAAATAATTTCTTTGAAAAAAATCATAAAACTCATTATTTTATAGTATATACACCAAAAAATAAAAATAACTAGTGAAGTTGACATATGTCTCATATAAATAAAAAATGAGAACAGAAAACCCTTACCTCAATTCCGGATTTTCTATGTGTGTCCATTAACACCTTTATAATAAGATTAATTAAATTATTTTATTTCATAATAACCTTTTATAGGTTTGATTACTTATACTTAAATCATTTATTTTATTTATATTAATGACATATATAAATACATAGTCAGTTAAATCCATGTCATGTGTTTTGAGGACACTTGGATAATTGTTTCAAAATGGATTTTGTGTGTTGAACATGATCAAAGAGGTCATAGTTTCAACATAAATAGAATAATAACAACCAAATAGTTATCATATTTATTCATCCATTATAATTTTAAAACCAATAATGAAATATGGTTATGAAAAAAAAACTATGTTATGATCATGGATACGATATGTAATATGTACACATGAGTACCATTTCCATTTTTCAATGATAATTATGGATAGTAGGTATATATTATTTTATCTTTAAATTATTATAATAGTATAATAAATACCATATTATTTATTTAAATACACTTTTATATACCATTAATGTGATTTAGTGCTGAAAAGAAGAGTCACATCACTTCTTATAGGCAGTAGTTCACACGTACGCATTAAAGACGACATCAATTTTCATTGTAAGAAATAAAATGATATATTATATTTTAATAATGATAAGTATTCCATTAGTATCATAATTATTTCATTTATATAACTTATATTAATTTAATTTATACTTTTTACCTTCAATTTAAATAGTTCTTAAAGAATGAATCACATCGCATTGTAAGACATTAGTCAGCCATACACATGCATGACATTATCGTTTCCCACAAGGAATGTAGAGTTAGAAGTTATATGTGATATCGTAACTTTAGAAGTGTAAATATTCTATAGATATCATACTTATTCTTTAAATATATCATTATAACAATTATTTAGTGGTGATTATGGAAAATAAATGACAATGATTATCGAGGCGGTAGTCCATAGTATACACAAATAATGATTTTGTATCCCATTTGATGAAAGGGGAGATGGATTTAGGTTATTTAATTGAATAAATTAAATATAATTATATGGTAGATACATTATTTATTCTATAATCACAATTTAATATTATTTTAATCATTTCAAAGATAAAGAAAATAAAAATACCCGGTTAATTATGACACCTCTTCTTTAGAAAACATCTATAGGTTAGCACCAAAAGCCTTCTTAGGATGGATTTATAAAAAAATAAAGGCTTCTAGCACGTGGGTAGGGAATTTATAAATTAATATTGGTAGGTATTGGCTGATTAAAATGGATTTGAATATGTAAAGAGGAGGGAGAGGTGGTGGCCATTTATTAGTGAGGTGAGTGGTACACTAATTTTTGAAAAGAAAAATGTGTACCCACATTTGGCACATACCAAAAGGTTACAAAATGGACCATTATTAATAATTAGACATGATAATGTAAAAAATGGTTATAAAAATAGATTTCAAAAAATTTTTTAGTTCATTTTCCCTTATCATTTTAGTTTAACCCTACAGTAAATCCATATTTACCTTAATCGCAATATTTAGTTTTCACTATTATCACTAATAATTTTTGTCAAAATTTAAGTTAAACATATTAAATAAAATTAATAATAATTATTTCAGACATGAAATATATTTGACCAAATTAAATTCCAAGAAATGAAAAAAAAATTAGTTTAAAATTAAACCTGTAATCATGATGAAAAATAAGGTTTTCATGATGTGTATTTTTTTTATGGAAATGATGATTTTATGTTAAATCTATGACTAATAATAATCACTATCTGAATAAAAACTAATATTTATTGAAATATAATACATAAATTAAATTTAAAACATTTCTAATTAGATATTAATTTAATTAATTAAAAAGGATAAACATTGTGCACTTTAAAATAGTTTTTAGAAAAATCCCATTTTTAAATACTTAAATAAAGTTATAATAATATACAATATAAAGTAGATTAAAATATAATTAATAATAATAAATATAAATAAAGAATAATTATTTTAATTTAAATCATATTCAAAGAATAATGGATCTTTTAAATTACTTAATTTATTGATAAGAAATGAAAGTTTTAGATATATCGATATTTTTGACTATTCTTTGAAAAATCAATATTTTTGAAAGTTCACAAAATTGTAGTATTTTTTCATGAAAATCAATAAAAATAAGGTTTGAAAAAAACATATTTTTGAGGAATAAAATTATTTTACTAAAAATTGATTGATTATTTTCTAATCATTTATCAATAATTTATTTTGAGTGTTAAATATATATATATATATATATATATATATATATATATATTATATTATTTAATTTTATTCATACCCTCTAATTTAATAGATAGGTTATAACTGTTATATATTTTAAAGGTCTTTTAAGCTCAATATTATGTGTTGAATATGCATTAAAACATAATTATCTTCTATTAAAATATGTCCAAATCATTTTTTATTTTCATAAAAGCCACTTTAGGGGGAAAGTGGGGAACCTCACAAAATCAAAATACTATATTCTAGAGGGAAGTGATCACAACTTCAAAATTCAAAACCCAAAACCAGACAACAGATTCCAGCAGAAAAATATCATAGACTAAAGATTAAAACACACAAAATGACACCTAACCTGAGGGACCTTGATCCATGAGACACCCTTGACAACCAGTCATGTCACTACCCACCATCATAGCCAGGTCACTTTGCTGTCCACCACACACCCTGGTCCCACCACCATCCTCCATTGCATCCATAACCGATGGCTAGAGGAAATCCTACCAAAGACATCCCACCATAACATCCTTGAAGAAAACATTCACACTATCATCATTTCACCCTCATCGCCACCATCAACATCGTCATTCAAAACCACAACATAAATGAAAATCACCTCAACTAGAAACACAAATCAAGATCTTCCCTGAGCAAACATAAAATGGATCAAGCATCTCATAGAAAAATAGAACAGACCTTCATCGATTGAAAAGAGGAGGAAACAACAAGCATATCGACCAAACCGGTAATCACCTTCACACCGACACATGTCGCGCATGGAGCACTGAAGACCACCAACCCACATCCCAAAACCTCATAGTTCCACAAATCTAGATCTAATTGGGAGAGGAATAGAGGAATGCTAAGCCAGAGTAGGGTATTGAGTGGCTGAGGGCTTCGAGCACAGGCATCGTTGATGAAGTGGAAAACTAGTAGCTGATAGAAAAAGAGAAATCCAACTATGGAGTGCCTAAAACCCATCGACCACTGAAATGCATAACCCAAACTCTCTTTGGTACAACCTTTCCATCTTCAACATCGAGAGGCGTAGAATAATGCAAGGGCAGGGCAGGGTTTGAGTGGATGAGGGATAGAACCTGTAAATATAAAACACCATAGATAATCAGAGGAAAAAAGGAAGAGTCAGACAAGGGCCTCGACACCAAACCATGACCGCGAACCATCAACACATCCAAAACCACCAAGAAGAACATCAAATAGAAACGAACATAGAGTCCAGCATGGCAGATCTAGTCAGTAGAGTAGTAGAGATCATGGTCAAAGGTTGATGAAGAAGCAGGCCAGAAACCTAGGTTCCAAAGGAGAGAGTTCCATACAAAAAGAAGAAGAAGCATGGAAAACTAGAGAAGAAGGAATTAAGGGTAGTATGAAGATGTTCCGTCATTAGGGGGAGGAAACCCTAGGGGGAGGAAGATCACGTTCGAGGGATCTCTTGGGAGATAATGGATGCATTTATGCCTATTCTATTAAAATACCATGGTATTAAATTCTACCCCCAAACACATTCAATAAATTTCTTCCTCCAAATTTGAAATTTACCTTGATAATAAATAGATGTACATTTATAAAAAACTTTTTTGGAAAACCACATTGTAAAAATGGTTAATCAAACATCCTATTGATAAGAGAGAAGAGAACATAAAAATCTCATCTCAAATAACTCATTATAGGTTTCTAAATAGGATAACATAAGTTAGAGTTGAATATTTGTACATGGAATAAAATATTACTTCCTAAATAATTATAAAAACTTAAAAATATCATTGATCGTAATAAATTTAATATTCAAGAGAATGTTAACAACAAAAAAACCATAAACCAATGAGGTGTGAAAAATTTTATTGAGATCATAAAAAAATTATGGTAATTATAATTTTTTTTGTTTTAATATCCTTTTTCTAGAGTTTAGGAATAAATTTACTATATATAATTTGTAAATAATGAAATATAATTATTTGATAAATTCTTCATTTTATCAATTTCAACAAAAATATATATTTTTCTCCAAACAATGAGTATTCAAGAAAAACAATTCATTCCTAAATCACTAAAATTAACTTTTAAAGGGCCATGTAACCATAAAATGGATAATCAATATATTACACATTTATTAAGATATTGAAAAAAACCAAAATGGTTAGGAAATATTAAGATAATTCAAAAAATTAATAAACCTTCATATGATGAAATAATACATTAATCTCCAAAATTTATTTGTAATACCCAAGTTATGACTAAATAATTCCATATATAAATGAATATATATCCCAAATAAAATTAATAACATCAATATTAAAAAAAATAACCTCAAAGGTTCTATCATAAATTTCATCTTAAAATCCCAAAAATTTAGTGATATTTACCTGAAATAACATTAATCGCTTAGTTAGAAAATAACTTTTCAATTTCATGGTCATATATTTGATAAAACATGTTCTCCCAAAATTAACTCAATATACTAGATCATATATAAACCCAAAAGGTGATGAATACCTTAAAACTTATGTCTGAAATATTGAAAGTAATACTTCACATTAAACTATAACTTTACATATAATTAAACCCAATAAAAATTATCCTAAATTGTCATTAATCACTTTAAGATCTTATCACTTAAAACCTAAAAAGGAGTGTCTAAGACTTTGAACATATGATCAAACTTAATCTTATAGAACAATGTTGGTATCCATAACAATGAATATAACCTCCAAGTAAAACATCATAATGTATAATGTTATTTACAACCTCCCCTAATACCAACTATAACAGTCCTGGAACCACACTTAGATCTGGTGCTAAAAACATAAGAATTAAATTTATAATTTTTATACTGATGAAGGTGACCCAATTTTTTCCATTCAAAACATACAACATTAAAAGGAAATACTGGATTACTTACATTCTCAAGTACCTTTTAGGTTTATAGTTTTATGGAAGTAGGAAAAAATATTACATAAACAATACCAATTTCTTTAAATGGTCTTTTATCCCACTTAACCTTGCTTTTCTTATTTCACATTAAGTCATTATCATCATCCATGTGAAACCCTTCTAGAAATAATTCATTCAACATCATTCTTGAAAACTTGGGAAAAAGGAAACCTAAGAAGGATGAGATAAAATGCTAAGTAAAGGTAAATGCAAGCCTTAACAATTGAATGTCATCAGTGAGTATAAGAAGATCATAAGAGTGTAATGATCTACTGGAAGTTTATGAGAATAACATAATAGAAATCATACCCATCATACCTAGACCAATAAATATGTGGCATGTCATAAAGGCTTAAAAAAGGAATGATTCCTGATAATCAATACTCATGATCCATGTGATATCAATATTGATCAAAGAAAACATTTATAACTTATAACAAGAATAATAAATATTTTTTGGTATCTTAGAACATCGTCTTTATATCCCATTTTAAACCCATGTCACAAATAACTTGAGCCCAGCTAAATCTATAGTATAAACCCTCCAATAAATCCATACTTCTTTCCCATAAATACATGGAACATTATCTAATGGATTAGAGAACTATCTCATCACACCCACCATATAATCTGTATCAGGTTCACCCATTTCATTCTGGACACACCCATCGTATAAGTTATATAAAACTCACACGGTTCTATCTAGGTGCACCCATTGTATAATCCATTTCAGGATCACAAGGTGATATCTAGTCACAACCATCCTATAATCTATATCTGGATCACCCAGTGTTATATGGGTGCTCTCATGATCATCAATAATTTAAAATTAACTTTCATGAATGAAGTATAAAGATCATTTATTTCATCATAAATTCATATAAACAACATTTATTCTTTTTTAAATATACTGAACTGTAGAAAAGAAATAGTTTCCTTGAAAATATATTTTAAACATGAATACCCAAAGGAAAAGAAACATGTTCCATAAAAATATCTTTGAAGAATTATTAACCCACATAAATGAAATGGGTTCAATGAAAAATCACTTTGAAACAATTATAATCAATCTAGAAAAATAACGAAGATGGTATCATTACAACATATCCTAAATTGAGAATAAGTTACATCAAGGGTTTTTGAAATAGTTGAATGGAAATAAAATTAAAATATTATTGAAAAAAATTCTTAATTAAAATAAAATTTTCATTTTTAGTAACATCAAAGGATGTCATCTTAGATGGAAAATTACTTTGAGAGATCACTTGGAACATTTCATGAGGAAAATATTATTTTCATTTTGAAAACCCTTATTTAAAATCATAAATTTTATCAAAAATTAAAGAAAAAATTTTATTTGATGCTAACATTTTAAAATTAAAACTTAATATTTAAAATATTTAGTGGTCATAATGGCAGAAAGCTTCATTCATGTTGAATAATTTAAAAACAATGATTATTTTCAATTTTTTTATAAAAAAGGTCAAAAAGTTTGTTGTTTGGAAAATGATAGGAAGATTCCTTTTAAAACATTTTTTTTTAAAATCCAATTATACTTAAAAAATGAATTTAACCATTAATAGTATAGCATTTTTGAAAACATTTTCTAATTTTTTTTAAATACATGGATATTGGTAGAGAAAGATTCCTAATCTAAAAGAAGATACAAGATCAATATCACTTACATATGAATTTAATAATATTTATTCAATCAATAAGGGAGGAAAAGTAATTTTAATATTTTAAACACATTAAAAACCAGATTATAAGAAAATATATTATGCTCAAGAAAATAATATCATATGATTTACTCAAATGTAACCTTAAACATAAATAGTCTTAAAAGAAATGTGATTATAACATAAAGATTTTTCCACTTTAGTAACTCTTCAGTCATAGTACCCATGAAAGAATAACATCAAATGATACTTTAAATATCATGAAAATAAATATTTTCATGATATAAAATGTCAAAATTTAGTATATACAACACACAAAACAAAATATGCATATAAAATAAAGTGAGTCTGAAAGAAGAAAAATTTGAGATGAAGCCCTTACTTCTTTGGTAATCACTAGATTATAACATCATGAAATAGATAAAATCATATGAATTTATAAATCCCAATAATTTACTAGAAAAATATCATAAAATACATTCATTTCTATTATATACACCGCACAATAAAACCAAGTTGTGAATATGTCATATGTTTTATATAAATAAAATGTGAGATGAGAAAACCCTCATCTCGAGTCCA
This sequence comes from Viscum album, assembly GCA_963277665.1. Classification (NCBI taxonomy): domain Eukaryota; kingdom Viridiplantae; phylum Streptophyta; class Magnoliopsida; order Santalales; family Viscaceae; genus Viscum; species Viscum album. The sequence continues at coordinate 479,488,042 of OY728128.1, forward strand.
GACTATCCATGTGTGTCCTTTAACTCCTATATAATATGAATATATATAAATTTTTTATTTATAAGCTTTTAAAGGTTTAATACCTTATAATAAAATAATTTATTTTGGTTATATTTTTGACCTGTTTAAATACTTAATCAGTTATGTCCATGATGGGTGTTTTGATGACATTTGGTTCATTATTTCAAAATAGCTTTGTTGTGTTTACCATGGTCATAGAGGTCAATATTTCAACATATCTAGAAAATTATAATTACATAGTTATCATATTTATTCATCAATTATAATTTTAAAACCAATTAGGAAATATGGTTATGTAAAATGAACTACTTTACGATCATAGAGACAGTAGGCCATACATACGCATGAGCATTGTTTTAATTTTTCAATGATCATTATGGAAAGTAGGTATGTATTATTTTATCATTACAGAATGATAATAAAATAATTTATAACATTTATTTATTTCAGTATACTTATATATATATCATCCATGTGACTTAATGATAAGAAAGCACAACATAGATTTGTGGAGGCGATAATCTAGACATACACATGAGCAATGTTATCGTTTTTCAGTGTAAGAAATAAAATGATATATTATGTTTTTTATAATGATAAAAATGTAATTAATATCATAATTATTTCATTTATATCACATATATTCTTTAAATTTATCATTATTACCTTCCATGTGAAGCGTTAGTGAATAATAAATCACATTGCTTCGTGAGGCGACAGTCCGTCGTACACATGAGTGATGTTATCATATCCCCTACAGAAGGGAAAGTAAGAAGATATGTGATATCATAACTAAATATATTTTAATATGTTATAAATATAATATATATATTTTAAATCCATAATTATAAAAATATGTGATAGGAGATTATGGAAAACAATTGACATCAGTTTGTAAGGTGGTAATCCACTTTACATACAATTTATGACTTCGTGTCCCATTTGACAGAAGAGAAAATGGATTTGGTTCATGCCATTAGTATAATAAATTATAAGTATATTTTAGATAATTTTTATTATATAATTATAATTTAATAATATTTTAATGACTTGGAATAAGAAATAAAATAAAAATACCCGGTTAGGCAAAATACCTCTTCTTTTGACAACCTCCTTAGGTTTGCAAAAAAACCCTTTATAAGATAGATTTATGATGAAAAAAACTCTAAGATGTGGGGAGATAATTTTGTAATTATTTTTTTGTTATTTTTTGGAAAAAATGGCTATTATGGTGTGAAGAGGAGAGAATAGTGGCTGGCCTTTTATAAATGGGGTCAGTGGCAAACTTGTAATTTTTGAGCAGAAAAAGATGTACCCACATTTTCACATGAAAAAAGGCTCTAAAATTGACCATTATAGGTCCTTATACTTTATAAGGTCAAAATATATCCATTAAATATATTTTATACAATTTTTTAGGAAATTTTTACCCAAATATTTTTAGTTTTACCCCTAGTAAATACATTTTTAACTTAAGTGTGATAATTAATTTTTACTACTTTCACTATTCATTATGCTCAAAAGTTAATTTGAAATTATTAGATAATATATATTATTATTATTAAAAATATGTAATCCATTTTAAAAAATTCAATTCATATAATTGGAAAATTTTAATTTAGAATTAAACCCGCAACGCGATGAAAAATCAGGATTTCAAGAAGTGTGTTTTTAAGAATCAGATGATTTTATATTAACTCCATGACTAATAATAGTAATTTTATAAATAAAAAATAATATTTATTTATATATAATATTTAAATTTCATTTAAAACATTCATCATTATGGATTATATTAATTAATTAAATGGAGAAACATTATGCATTTTAAAACATTTTTTTAGAAAAATATCATTTTAAACCCAAAAATATACTTATAATAAAATCCTATATAATAATAATTCAAATTTATTTTAGTGGATTAAATATAAAAAAATAATACTTATGTTACTTTAAATAATATTAAAAAAATAATAGGACTTTCAAATTACTTATATTATTGAAAAGGAATCACAGTTTTACAAAAATCTGTATTTTTCACTATTCAGAGAAAAATCAATATTTTCCAAAAAACCAAAATTTAAACCAAATTATATTTATATTATTATTTGAAAAATTAATTTATTTTTATCAAATAAATTTTCTAAATGTTTCAAAAATTAATTTTAATATTTTTCACAAAAAGAAATAAAACTCATTTTTGAATAAAACATAATTTTTAAGAATAAAATTACATTATTAAAAATTGATATACTACTTTATAGGAATTTATGAATTATTTATATTTATCAGGTAATTTATATATAAATATACATTTCATAAATTATTTAATATTATTCATACTTTCCAATTTAACCACTTGGTTATAAATGTTATATATTTTTCAGGTCATTTAACCTCTACATTGAATGTTGAATATGATATTTAATATAATGATATTATTTTAAAATATTGGGGTGTTACAGGGTTCTATAAATTTATTTTTTTAGTTTAAATTTTGGGTTCTTGATATTTTAAATTCAATTTCTAAAATTATATTCAATATATATTATGCTAATTTTTAGATTGATTTATATGAAATGGAATATTTTTTAAATCTCTTTGATAAGGGTGATGGGAATTATTCTAAGGATGGTTATTAAAAGTAATTGGAATTGCATGTAAATTATTTAATGAAATGAATTATTATATAATGATTAAACTTCATAGAAACCCAGGGTACTTATATAGGAGATACTAAAATTATAGAAGGTTTATTCCCACTAGTTATGTATCTTATATTAACTAATTAATTTATATTATATAAACCACTATTGGATAGTAAAGAAATTTTGTATCCATCCCACTAATTTATGTTATATTCATAACTAGTGATGTTATTCTCTATGTCAACCTAACATTAGTGACCCTAGGGTGCACCCCAATGATGTGTGTTATAAAATATTATTTTTATTATTGTATTATTTGTTTTTAATTGATTAAAGAATTATACAATGATGATTTTTTTAGAAATATGATCAAAGTTTATATTCATATATTTATTTAAAACTATTATGCATTGGTTTTTCGAAAAATATTCATATATGAACACTTACTAAGTTCCTACTGAGCTCAATATATGCACACCCTGTATACACTAATCGGTGTATGAAGACTTTGTTTTATTTCATATAGTGATAGTCAAGTGGCCACATAGAGGTGGAAGGTTCTCATGTCACCTATTTTGATTATGTGGAGGTGAAAATGTTGTTTGTTGATCTCTCATGTCACAAAAATATGGGTAGCATGTTATTTTGATCATATTCCAGTTTTTATATTGTCTGTAATTATACCTGATCATGTATAATCCATTTGAAATTATATCCTATCTCTATTTTTATTGTATTATTTGGAGTAAATGTTATATTTTGTTAATTAATGACATATGTAATGTTTTTTTGTAATTAATTTTATTGATATAACATGATATGCTGACATATTTATGGTTGTCTATTTATTTTAAGGCATAGCTTAGCAAGGTATGAAGAGGTCATGCCCTATCCTCGGATTGGGACCTTCATATATTCAATCATTATTTTGAATGAAACTATCTATAAAGGTTTTTACCAGATGTTTATGAACTATTTTCTAGTTCGTGGGGATCATGAATCCCTTTTGATCCATATATTGGACTGGGTTAGGTGCCTAAACCATGGACATCCAAAGTTAGTTTGTGAAAAAATGATATCGGAGATTGATTTTTTTATTTGGGATTTTTTGTTATACATGAGATATGATTGTTATAACTCAGATAGTAGGTATTAAAAAGAATATATCCAACACTTTGAGTACCAAAATTTGGTTAACAGTGGGTTTTTGGGTTTTTTTATCTGGGTTGTATTTATATTTTCCTTTATGGGTTATGTGCATGGGATACAAACCATGTATGTTGACCATGCATTGTAAATGGATTTATTTTTGTAGGTTCTAATTTTCTAGGAGTCATGTATATAATTAATTAATATTTATGGTTTTAATATTTTTTTTGGAAATTTGTTTTAATGATCGGTCTTGATGGTTTAATTATAATTATTTTATTTATTTATAGTGTTATGCCTCCACTAATACCACTGGTGAATCCTATTAAAGGGGTTGTGGACAATTTACTATTGTAAAATACTCTAATCTATCATATCTTGATTTATGTAGTTGTAAGAATGGTATGAGGTATGGAGTATGGATTGGGTTTTAGTTTGATTCAACATCATGATGATGGTCTAGGGTCAGGTTAGGGAAATGACCGATCCCATGAGTTTGTTTTCAATAACCCTTCATCATTATGGGAAAGTAATTAGCCCCCAGAAGAAAAATATCAATTATAAAAGATTCATATGATATTTTAGTTCTTTTAGGATCATGTGGTATTTAAATTAATATGTATTACTATTATGATATAGGTCCCCAGTAGGAAGTGATGGGAATATATGGTTTATGTGCAGTATAAAAAAATCCAAAGTGAAAGGACTTCAAAGTGATGTTCACTCAGTGGTTATACCCAGACACCTTGTATCTTTATAAATCTCTGACGTTTTTCACACTTTGATAATGTAACCATAATATGCTAGAATATTTTCATCATTTTGAAGATATTATTCATTTTTCTCTAGAAATATAATCAAATAATGAGTTGATGGGTCATATTTTCCAAATGGGTCTCTAACCAAAAAATTGATCTCATATCTTCCTCATGATTCTTAATTATTATGTAGAATCGTTATATTTGTATTTTATGGTAGAGACTGAAAAATATATCATATCTATTATATTATACAAAATTTTTACATTGGGTGGTAGTGAGAGCACTCTTTTTAAGAGGAAATGTAAAAGGGATGAACTAAGAAGCGGTAGTAGTAATGTTCATCGACCACTTCCTTGACCAGGTTCTTATGCCCCTACAGGAGGTAAGAATTTTATTTGGAACTAGCATTGTTTGTGATGTACAAAAAATCTTTATTTATTAAATATTCCAAATACCTTTCATCCCTGTGGGTGTATAGGACACCTCTGGTGATTTTCCTGGTCTAATATTCCTATGAGGAGTGGTGTAGGTTCCTTGGATTCTAAGGGATCCTAAGAATATTATGATACTTACATGGTAGTTAGGTATCACTTTTATGGATACAGAAGTATAGGTGGATTGTCACATGGGTAGACACAACTTAGGACTTAGACCTAGGCCAGTGATAGGCCATAAACATTGACTGGGAGTGGGTATCTTTTTATGATGGGGTAAGATACAATAGAATCAGAGGTAGGACTAAGAATTATTTGAGGTAATGTTCTTATTATATCATCTATAGATATTTATTTATTTTATTTTTATTCTTCTTTCTTCTTTATTTTTTATCATAATATGGATATGATGAATATTCCACCAAAGATTATACATTATGTTATAGAGATATCAACTCCCCTCAAGAATAAGAGGGAGCATGGTTCTCACTACATCTCTTGCATCATCTTTATATGTGAAGTACATTTGTCTTGGGATTTTATTTTCCTTGAAATGAACATTTTTAATATAATTTTTTTGAGTGGATTGGATGACATCTCCCAAGGATCATATTGATTATTTTCACTAAAGGATGTCTTGCATTTCCCCCGGTGGAAGTGTTCAGTTATTCCAACGATAATGGGACCCATGATCTAGTCATGAAGGACCTCCCCTTCTCAAGATATATTATCTTATATTTCAGGTGTCTTTCCTATTTCTAGAAGCAGGTGAGTGTAAATCAAGGAATGTGTTTCCTCCCATGGTTTGATACTTACTTGAGGTATTTCTAGGAAATTTATTGGGTTTTACACCTAAAAAAGAGGTTTAATTTGTAACATCTTGTATTTTTCATGTATTATTTTTTGAAATTATATGGATTATTTTGGAGACCAGTGATGAGATGGCGTGCGATTTCGAGTCCTGGTGTTCTCAGAAAAAATGTTTGAAAAATATTAAAACATTTTGTAGAACGAGCACACAGTTTTCCTAAAAAAGAGAAATAACTCTTAAAAGGGTTCCTAGATCAGAAATATGAGGGCATCATTGAGTTCAGAATAACAGCTTTACCCTAGGTGTGACCCAACATTGGTTAGCATGGGTCATTTGTAAAAACATTATCACGAGTGTGAAATAAATAAAAATAATTTAATAAAATTATCTTAATTCAGCTATTGATGCAACGAGGTGGTTTATCCTTTAATAAACCTTTTTTAAGAGATCTAGAGTTAACCTTGAAACCCTAAAATTATCTATATATGTTGGAGAGGGAACCTATGCAGAATACTTCCAATGAACAATGAAGGAACCTCAGATCGACGACCGACACACACCAATCATGACAGATCTCTCCAACGACGACGATGCGACAACTATTTTTCATCAACAAACGATCTGAATCAAGGTATAGATTTTGATTTAATTTTTTATTCCTCGTTCAAGATTCTGATGATGAATGTGGACTAATCCATGACTAATTTATCTTGTGGATCAATCCTAATTGTGGATGGGATTATTTTGAGTGGATTAATTGAGATATTTTGCATGATTATTCGAAACCCTCTTCATTTATCTTTATTATAGAAAAGGATTGAGGTCAACAAAAATAGTGGCCAAGCTTCATTCCTAAAGGTTGTTCTATGTGCTTTTCTCCCTCTGTTCTTTGCGTTCTTTGTCGTTGGGTCCTTGTCATCCCGTATCGACCTTTTCGGGTGGTTCAAAACTCAATAAAACCCCTAGTTTTTTGGAAAATCAACATCCAAGGCTAGATCAGTGTAGATTTGGGTTCAAGAATCAAGGATCTATAATCATTTTCTTTTTTGGGTTTCAGTGGAGGTGAGAAGGCATGTGAAAGAGGAGGCGGCGACAACCGACGCAGGTGGAAGTGCAGGATAGAGCACAGTGGTGGGAGATGACACACGGAGGTGCGGGTGGCTGTCGGTGTGGGTGGCTGGTGGAGGTGGCTGGCGCCATGAGTAGGTTGAGCTAGCAAGTAGCGGGGCTGCATGGTGTGAGTTAGTTGGGAGGCCAATGCGGTGGGCGGCTGATGTGGTAGGGGAATTAGCGGACGCGACAACAGACACGAGACTGTGATAACAGACATGAGATCTGAGTCCGATCGGTGTCAGGTTAACAGGCCAGATCCGAGTCAGTCTAGTGGGATGGGGACCAGGTCGGGTCATATTCGGGGAAAACAAGGAGGATCCGGTTGTGGTCGGCCGCAGCGAACAACTACGACAGTTGACAGTGGTGTCACGACACCTCAAGCGGCTGTGGGGTGTAGTGACAATGGCGATCAACTGCGGTGGTCGACCATGAGCTATGGTAGCTCGAGATGTCATGGGTGTAGTGACCATATGGCCAGACTATGATAGTCAACTTTGGCGGTTGGTCTATATGCATAGTGTTGTCTCCAATTTCAAATGGTCATAACTTCTAAACAGAGCTTCTAATCGACCAGCCTTTTTTGGAATTGAGACCCTAATATTGAGAAGGTATTTTTGAGGCCAATAGTGAGTTTTTTGTTTGGACTGATATAGGTTGAGTTCATTCCATTGGTAATTTCCTATAGGGTTAAGTGCAGTATTACATCCACACCACTGGATTGTAATCCTCTTTAGAGGATGAGTCTTAGAAAGAGTATGATATCCCTCAATGAGACTAGAGTGTAATCCTTTATCATCCCTAGCAGAGTTTTCATAATTGGTGCAACCTCTATAAGGAGGGAATTAATCCTCTCTCTATCGGACTATATAAGTAGGGTTTGTGGAATCATTGGGATATGATCCCCTATGTAGTGGGCTGATCCATATTTGGTTCATGGTTTACCCTAGTGGTTTTGGATGTGACCCCCTAAATGTGTATCAAGGTTGATCCAGATTAGGTTCATGGTGTCCCCCATCGATTCTGGATATGAACCTATATCTGTGTATCATAGTCTTCTCAGACCAATTCATTCTCTTTGGTTGGGGTCCAAATGAGCTAAACCTCTTTGTCTAGTGTCTCTCATGATGTCATGGATTGAGGAGCGAGTTCTTTCGGAACAAGCGTGATTTGAGCAGAATCATGTGGCTGACAGTTGGTTATGACCGCTTGATGGAATAAAGTCTCTCCTAAGTATATATGGGTCCTCTTTTGGTTTCTATTATACATAGATAGTTATATCTTATATTGAGATGACTATACTTGGTGCTTCGTGTTTAGTGTTTTCAGGGTGTCCTACTGAGTATTGTTATACTCATCCATGCACAGGATTTTCCCACACGTGTCCTGTCTTGTGTAGATGACAACCCTTTTGATGGTGTCCTAGGAGGACCAGGAGTGGGTGAAGCTTAGTTGGAGTTTGGGGGGGGGGGAGCTGTTTACTAGGAGCGTATCTTGGCTCAGTCCTTTCCCTTGGAGCTGGTTGAACTTCTACAGTTTCAGTTAGACTTGTGTTATGGACTCTTTGTGGTGGGCTTGTATTTGGCCCTGTTTATTTTCCTTTACTTCCTCTTGTACTCTGGTTGTGGGATCTTAGTGGTATGCATGGATTTTTTTAGTTGTTTTATATTTCATCATTGTGTGGCTTGGAGATGTGTGTGTGTGTATAGGTACATTAGGATAATGCCTCCCATTTGTGGGAAATTCCTACTTGGTGCTAGTCCCTATCCCCTGGACTATCAGAAGTGGGATTGGGGTAGTCATAGAATGGGCCCATCTGGGACGGGTCATGAAATAGTGTTATCAGAGGTGGTAAGTTCTAATTTAGGACATGGAGTCTATGAGTTTGGTTTGAGGAAATTGTGTTAAGTGTTTTGAGTTTTCCTTTCAGTCCAGGGACTCTAGTGTTGGTGTGGTATCCAACGTATCCATACACTAGAATTCTGAGCACCTTCTTTTTGACTCGGAACATGAAAACACTCGTTTTAGGGAAAAACAATGGTACTTATGTCAAATAGTAATGGTTGTGTCTTCCATGTAATTCTTGAGTCAGCTCCCTAGATATACTCTTTTGACCGTGGTACATTCTATTTTATTTCAGGATGCCTCCCTGTAGATAACCAGCCAGGGTTCCACTGCATGATCATGAGGATGATCCACCTAGTGACAAGGCATCAGTACTGGTGTGTGTACTGGAGATAGCACCTATGGGTGGTTAACCAACTAAACCACCACCCATTGAGCAGCAGCTACTACCATCACTACTATATGAGGATGCACACATGATGAGTGTGTTGCATGAGTTTTAGAGGCAGTGAGCTCTTAGGTTTTGGGGTGATCCATACCCCCAGATGGCTGAGGATTGGCTAGAGGAAGTCACCCATCTTTTCCACCTTGTGAGTACACCTTCCAATCTGATGGAATTCCTTGACATGAGTATTCTTCATGGCTCTGCAGGGTGATGGTGGAGCTTGGAGACTCAGTCACATGATGAGATATCTCTCTCCTAGACAGACTTTGAGAGTCTCTTTAGAGAGGAGTTCTATTCGTCCATGTTGCAATCCATATATATACAAGAGCTTCTGCATCTATAGTAGGGATGTATGACCATGACAGAGTATTCAGTGATGTTTACTTATCTTTCACACTACTCCTTGGATATGGAGAGGTACTGGTTCTTTAGGGATCATGCCTTTGATCAGGGATTATGCTGGGACATCATGGCATCAGTGGTATCCCTTATAATTTCTACTCATGTTGGGGTACCTGAGGGACCCTTGTTAGTGGAATGTTTTCTGGAAGAGAAAATTCTAGTATTGGGAGCTATCAGTTGGAACCCAGTAGTTGATACCTTAGTGGCGGTAGCCAACTACAGTTATTGGGATCCAATAAGGTTAGGTGCTTTAGGAGGTAATCCCAAGACTCAGGGTCAGTGGTGTAGGGCTCCCAGGGTGGCTCGAATTAGCCAAGGGACAAGCAGTGTTCCTCTTTAAACCTTTGGGGACATCTGGTATGAGATTTTCCAACCATCATATAGATAAATGAGATATGATTGATAGACCACCAAGATGGAGAAAAATATAGGATCATGGTGGTTCGTAGGGTGGAGGACATGGAAGAGGGTCTGGAAGGGTAGCAGGAGGTGGTTAGAGGTTCAACCTATTACAACCACCACGCCCAGGTGGTCCACACCAGGCCCAAATAGTTGGGGGGATGGGATGAGGCCAACTGCAGGCTAGGGAGGCCTATGACCCAGAGTTTATAGGTATTATATAAGGTATGATCTATGTATTTTCTACCTTAGATTAATTTCTGATAGACACTGGTTCTAGTCATTCTTTTCTTTCCACGAATCTTGTTAGAGACTCGAAGATTCCAATTGAATCATTGACTTGGGACTTACGCTTAGAGACTCCTACTGGAGAAGACTAGATGATCACACACTAGTTCCGAGAGTGTGACCTGAATCTTGGAGGTGATATTTTTGGTTGGTTCCTCTTGGTAGTGGTGTCGATCCCTTAAGACTTTATTCTTTGTATGGACTTGTTATCCACAATTCTTGATCATATTGAATGTTTAAGGTAAAGGGTGTGGTTTTCCCGCATTGATGGAACTAGGTTTTTATTTATTTGTGAAAAGGAAACTCAGGAAGCGCAGGATGGACTCATGAATAGGAGGGTGAAACCAATTACTTATCAGTTGGCTAGCTTGACCCTCGTTGCAGTGGATGCTATGAGTCGTCAGTTTCCTAAAGTGGTGGTGGAGTATGAAGACTTCTTTCCTAAATTTGTTCCATGTTTACCTCCCCACATAGATATATACTTCTTCATTAATCTACACTTTGATATGGCACTGATATCTACACCTTTATATTTGATGGCTCCCACAGAGCTTCGTGGTCTAATAGTACAGTTGGAGGACTTGCAAAGGACGGGCTTCGTGGGACCCAGGGTTTCACCCTAGGAATCCCTAGTATTGTTTTACAAGAAGGAAGACATGATCTTGAGGTTATGTGTCGATTTACGGTGCTTAAACCAAGTGAACATCAAGAAAAAGTATCCACTACTGAGGATCAATGACCTATTTGATTAGTTGAAAGGGGTGTGATGGTTCTCAAAGATTGACCTTAGATCAGGCTATCACTAGCTTTGAGTATGGGATGAGGATATAACAAAGAGGAACTTCTATGTCTTTACAGTCCCTATGATTACTTTGTGATGCCGTTTGGAATGAAGAAAACCCCAGCAATGTTCACTAGAATCATGAAATAAATCTTTTTGCCTTACTTAGACCAGTTCGTAGTGGTCGTCATCGATGACATCCTAGTGTATTTGTCATCCGAGGTGGAGCACACGAGACACTTGATGATGGTACTAAACACTATCTGAGAGCACCATATTTATGGAAATATCTTTAAGTGTTAGTTCTGGATTTGAGAGGTCCATTTTCTGGGACACGTCATCTTAGAGGCTTGAGTTGCAGTGGATCCAGCGAAAGTTGAGGCAATGCTTTCTTGGGATCCACCCAAGACTATTACTGAGGTTCATACTTTCTTTGGATTTGTAGTGTACTATTAGAGGTTTGTACCTGACTTCTCAAGAGTGGTAGTGATCTTGACATCTTTGACATGGAAGGGGCAGCCTTTCATGTAGACAAAAAAGTTCCAGCGGTGATTTCATGCGCTGAGGAAGAGGTTGACGAGCACTCCCATTTTGAGGTTACCAGAGGAAGGTGTCGAGTACGTGGTGTTCTAAAATGCATCAAGGACTAAGATTGGTTTTGTCCTACTGCATAAGAAATAAGTGATTGAATATGGTTTATGCCATTTTTGGCCAAAAAATTATAACTACATGACCCATGATCTTGATTGAACAACGAAATTCTTCACATTGAAGATGTGGTGACACTACCAGATGGAAAAGTGGTTTATCATCTACTCTGACCACAAGAGTCTCAAGTATATATTATCTTATAAATATCTTAACTTGAGATAGAGAAGGTGGATAGAGTTCCTCCGGGACCATGTATTTGAGATTCTCTATACTCCTAGTTAGGGGAACGTGGTAGTATATGCTCTCAGTAGGAGATCTAGTTCAGAGTTACAGAAAAAGGCATCAGAACAGTTGGTCTCATTGTAGTTATCCTTTATGGATGGAGATGGAGCAGTTTACCTCCAGTCGATAGTCTTCACCCCTCCACTCTTACATTGAGTTAGGGAGGCACAACTTGGAGATACTAACTATGAGACCCTACATGCTCAGATGTCCATATGGCTTTCTTCTGATGGATATTCAAAATATAAGGAACAAATTGTTCTCTTCCGAGGATACATGATGGTACTAGTGAATTTACAGGAGGAGGTTTTGAGGGACTTTCATACTTCCCCATTGGTAGTATATCTAAGTGCAACGAAAATGTACCAGGACCTCCAATGCCAGTTTTGGTGGATAGGGATGAAGAAAGGAGTTGCAGAGTTTATTTCTTGAAGCCTTACTTTTCAGAAAGTGAATTATAGGCACTAGGTTCCAGCTGGTTTAACTCAACCCCTTGAGGTTACAGAATGGAAGTTGGATGGGATACCGATAGACTTCATGATGGGTTTACAATGTAAGTATAGGGAAATGATTCCATCAGGGTGATCGTTGACTAACTCACCAAGTCAGCTCACTTCGTAACTATCCGAAAGCAGAGTTCCATAAAGAGATTGGGACGAATCTACATGTAGGATATAGTTAGACTCAATGGAGTTCCATTTATGATTGTTTGATCATGATGATAACTTTACATCCCATTTGTGTGAGGGATTACATGAGGCATTTGGGACCCAACTACTCTTTGAGCATAGTGTTCCACCCATAAACGGACGAACAGACTGAGCAGACCATTCAAGTTCTGGAGGACAAGCTGCGAACTTGCACATTAGACTTTTTTCGTAGTTGGGAGGATCACCTAACACTGGCGGAGTTTGTTTACAACAACAACTACCATTCCACCATTGGTATGGAACCATTCTAGGCATTGTACAGGCAACCCTCTAGGTCACCACTTTACTGGACTAACCCAGGAGAGTTTGTACTCATGGGTCCAGAGTAGGTGCAAGTGACTACAGAGAAAGTGAATATTATCCAAGTGTGGATGAAGACTACACAAAGCCATTAGAAGTCTTGTGCTGAAAGGTGACATTGGCCTTTGGAGATCAAGGAAAGAGACTAGGTGTTTCTTTGGGTTTCACCTCGATGGAGGTTATAGAGATATGGATGGGGTTGTAAGCTATCTATGATGTTCATTGACCCTTTCTAGATACTTCATAGATTTATAAAGGTGGAATACCTCTTAGATTTACCTCCATAGTTAGATAGGGTACATGACATCTTCCACATGTCGCAACTAAGGAGTTACAGGCATGAACCATTTCACATTATTGATTGGGGAAAGCTAGACATCAAGGATATATATAATTTTGATAAGAACTTTTAGAGATAGAAGATCAGTAAGAGAGGATCCTTCATGGGCGATCTATTCCTTTGAGTGTCTGGTGGCAGTACAAGAATCTCCAAGAGATCACATAAGAGAGGGAGCCTTAGATTCATGCTCATCATCCCCATATATTTGAGTAGCCCAAGTTTATCTTTTTTGGGACATAAATACCCATGGTGAGGAGAATGTAATGTCTTAGATTTTATATGTATTATTTTTAGAGATTATATGGACTATTTTTGAGACCAGGAGCAGAGACATAGTGCGATTATAAGGCCCGGTGTACCTGAAACAAATGTTTGAAAAATATTAAAATATTTAATAGTACACGTGTAAAGTTTTTCTGAAAAAGTGGAATAACTATTAAATGGGTTCCCAGCTAAGAAATCCAAGGGCACTGTTGTGTCCAGAATAGTGGCTTCATCCTATGTGAAACCTAAAGTTTTTCAGTGTGGGTTGTTTGTGAAAAAGTTATCATGTGAGAAAAATGAATAAAAATAATTTAATGAAATTATTTTAATATAGTTTTTGATGTAGCGAGGTGGTTTATCCTTTAATAAAATTTTTGTTAGAGATCCAGAGTTAGCTTCATAACCCTGTAATTCTCTAAAGATATTGGAGAGAGAACCTCTGGAGGATCCTTCTGATAAATAACAATAGAACCTTGAATCGACGATTGGTGAACACTGATATTGATCGATCTCCCCAACAATGATGACTTGGTGACCGTTCTCCATCAGTGAATGATATGACTTGATTTAGTGCTTTTTATTTAATCCTTTCTTCCTTGATCTTGATTTCTATGATAAATATGGACTAATCCAAAAATATATTAGTCCAATGATCAATCATAATTACGGGATGGGATTATTTTGTGGGGTTTAATTGGGATATTTTGCATGATTATTTGAAAACCTCTTCATTTATCATTCTTATAGAAATTTATTCAGGAAAAAATTCTTGATATTATTCATGTTCTTCATTGTTGGATCCCAATGGTCCCAGATCAACATTTTTGGGTGGTTCTAAACTCGATCGGACCCCTAAATTGGTGGAAAATCAACATATGATGCTGGAACAATGGAGATCAGGGTTCATGGATTATGGATATGTGATAATTTTCTTTTTCATGTTCTGGTGTAGGTGAGGCAGCTCGTAGAAGTAGATGCGGTAGTGGATGGTGTAGACGGAGGTGCACGATGGAGCGTCATGGTGGGAGGTAGTGCACGACGATGCTGGTGGTCAGAGTAGGCATCCAATAGCATGGGAAAGTAGAGCCGGAAGGTGGTAGGGCCATGTGGTATGGGTTAGCTAGGCAGCCAATGCTGTGGGTGGAGGACATGGTGGTGGATGTGGGATGGAAATAGTGGATGTGGGATCTAGGTCATATCTAGGTTAGATTAATGATCCAGATCCAGGTCGGGCCAGAAGGTCATGGTATGGGTCGGGTCAGACTTGGGTCGATTCTGGGGTAACCGGGGCAGAGCTGGCTGCAGTTGATCATAGTGAATTATTGTGGTATTAAACCATGGTGTTGCGGAATCTCTATATATTACATGGCTCCATGACCACGATGGTCAACCATGAGTCATGGTAGCTCAAGTTGTCATGGGTGTAGTGACTGCACGACCAGACTGTGGTGGTCAAGCACATCGGTCGATCCATGGGTACAATGACCTCTCTAATTTCAAATGGTTTAACTCCTAAATAGAGTATACAATTGATTATCCATCTACAGAATTGAGAACCTAACATTGAGACGATAATTTTGAGACTAATGGTGGGTTTTTAGTTTGGACCAGTATAGGTTGAGTGTGTTCCCTTAGTCCTTTCCTCAATGGTGCAGTGTGGCATTACATCCACATCACTGCATTATAATCCCCTTTAGAGGAAAAGTCTGATATAGAATATGGTATCCCTCCGTGAGACCAGAGTGAGATCCTCTATCATCCCTAGTAGATTTTTTGGAGTTGGCATATCCTCCCTGACTAGGGTGTTGATCCTCTATCCAGTGGCCAATATCGATAGAGTTTGTGGAATCGTTGGAATATGATCCCCTATATAGTTCATTGATCTAGATTGGGTTCATGGTGTCCTACAACAGTACTTGGCATGACCCCTATCTATGTATCAATGTTGATCTATATTGAGTTTGTGGTGTCCCCCCACAGTTTTGAGTATGACACCCTATCTGTGTATCATAGTCTTCTTAGACTAGTGAATTCTATTTGGGTGCGGCCCAAATTAGGTATACCTCTTTGTCCAGTGTATCCAATGATATCATGGCTTGAGGAGTGATTTATCTCATAACGAGCGTGCTTCAAGAAGAATCATGTGGCTGGAAGTTGGTTATTACCGCCTGCTGGTGTGGAGTCTCTCCTGAGTATATCTAGGTTTTCTTTTGGTTTCTATTATACATATATAGTTATATATTTTATTGAAATGACTATACCTAGAGCTTCATGTTTAGTGTTTTCAGGGTGTTCTGCTGAGTATTGTTATACTCACCTCTTCCCAGGATTTTCCCACACATGTCATGTCTTATGCAGATATCCACCCTTTTGATAGTATCCTAGGAGGACCTGGAGCAGGTGTAGTTTTGCTGGAACTGGGTGGAATGAGATGTTTATCGAGAGTGTATCTTGACTTAATCCTCACCCTCAGAGTAGTTTGGACTTCTATAGTTTCAGTTATACTTGTGTTACAGACTCTTTGTGGTGGGATTGTATTTGGCACTATAAACTTTTCCTTTACTTCATGTTTTACTTTGGTTGTGGGATCTTTGTGGTATGCATAAGTTTTTTTTTCCAATTTTTTAAATTTTATCATTGTGTGTCTTGGAGATGTGTGCATGTATACACGTACTTTAGGCTAATTCCTCCCATTTTCCGGAAATTCCTACTAGATACTAGTCACCATCCCTTGGCCTATCAGAGGCAGGCTAGGGGTAGTCATGGCACTGGCCCCTCTAAGATGGGCCATGACATAATTATCTATAAAATTTATTATAGGGATGTAGTTTATTTCCTCGTTATTACATCATATAGATCAAACAAAAATAGTGGATTTGCATATGAGGTCATATGACTTGGAGGCCAAGGGTTTTATTTACACAAGTGTGTCTCCATGGGCTTCCCTGGTGCTCTTTTCCAAGAATTCATATGGTTCTATCTATCTTTCTATGGACTATATAAAGTTGGACTGGGTCACTATGATGAACAAAAATCCCATTCCCTATATTTTTGATTTTTTAAATATGTTGAAGAGGGATTATGGTTCGATAAGATTGACCTTCTATTAGGTTATCACCAACTTAGGGTGAGAGAAGCTGACATTCCAAAGAAAGCTTTTTAAATCAAGTATGACCATTATGACTGACTTTCAATTCCATTTGTCTTGAATAATGATTTTTTAGTATTTATAGAACTAATAAATAAAATTTTCCTAGGATATCTTAAATTCTTATTCATGGTATTCAGTGATAATATTTTGGTCAACTCTAAAGTTAAAGTAGACCATGAACACCATCTGTGTATTATCTTGGGAATTTTTTGGAATCATAAAATATATTCTATGTTTTTTAAGTATAGTTTTTGGATTTAGGATGTGAAATATTTGGGACATGTGGTGTATGTGAAATTAATTTTATTTTATCATGAGATCATGATGGTTATTATGTGTTGGGAAAATATAGATAATTTCCTTGATATAAGAAGATTTATAAAATTGGAAGGCTACAACCAATGAATTATCAGTTATTTATATACGTTGGAATTACAAATGATAAAACCCACTTTTAAAGGATTGAAATTCCTATGTATTTTAGAGTGTCTGGACTCATTTGATTAGCTTAGTTAGTATCTAAAATTTGATACTATTTGGTCATGCCTGAAGCTGGTTAGTTCTATGTGGTTTTCTATGCATCAGGTATGGGTTTGGGATGTTTCCTCAAGAAGGGAAATCATGTTGTGGATTATAGATCTCAATAACTCTAATAAAATGAGTGTAATTATCCCAAAAATATACTTAAGTTGAAAGTCTTCATATATTCACTCAAGTGTTGGTGACATTATCTCTTCAATGAGTCAATTATGGTATAACCCAATTCTCAAAAATTATTAAACCTCATGTAGAGGTTGTGGGTGGAGTTCCTTGTGAATAACAATTATATCCTCACCTGTAAACCTGGTAAGGGAAACGTTGTTTATGATTCTCTCAATAGGAAAATTATATCATAGGATTTGAAGGAAAACCGTGAGGATTAGAGCATTATGATCCTTTTGGAAGGATTGAATCTGGAAGTAAAGGTGGAGAAGGAAAGTGTGTTCATTTCTACTGTGAAATTAAATTCTTCTCTTATTAAACTCTTTTATTGGGAAGCCAAATGAAAAATAATACTAGTGTATCATAGGAAAAATATACAGTGAGGAGATCACCTATGATTGGTCACTCAATTCTGAGTGCATTCTTTACTTTATAAATAGGTATGTGGTTCCATTATTGATGAAAAATGTAGTGATAGAGGACTTTCATTGATCTCAAGGGTTCATTTATCATGGATATAATAAAATATATTATGATATGATACATCAATACTAGTGGAT
The DNA here is from genome assembly GCA_963277665.1 of Viscum album. Taxonomy (NCBI): domain Eukaryota; kingdom Viridiplantae; phylum Streptophyta; class Magnoliopsida; order Santalales; family Viscaceae; genus Viscum; species Viscum album. The sequence goes on from OY728128.1 coordinate 479,506,096, forward strand.
AGGTATGAGGTGGAACATAGCTATTTTTAGTCTCAATGTTATCCTTATCCTTAAATTATGGAAGACGATCAGAATCCTTCTAGTTTTCTCCAGCCGCTTTCTATCCCTTTATGGTAATGGTATGAGGTGTCTATATAATTTATCATTAGACTAACTCATACCACTTAGGGAAGGAATTATATATGGATCTTGATCAACTGGTTGATTAAATCTAGTTTCTTTATATTGATCATGGATAGAATAAAAGTAGATGATATGGATAAGCTATATGTGTATGTGATCCTGATATTTGATGGTGTTCCTTCTAACATTAACTCAAAAAATTATAACAATTTCACCTCTATGTTTTGGAAAAGACCCCAAGAGGTGATGGGATCCTTGGTGATTTTGAGATCATCAAACCACCCACAAAAAGATATGCTTATTGAATGAGTTATTCATATTTTTTAAGATATAAATTGAGCCAATGTTTTAAATTTGGGTGGGTTGTGGGATTACTATTTGGGACTTATTAATAATTCTTATAATAACACGAACCATTCCTCTAGTATAATGGACTCATTTGAATCCCTTTGTGTCCATCCATGATACTCTCCCTTATAATAGACTAAGGTGGGTGAAACCTCTTTGATAAAAACCAATTTGATCCAAGAGATGAATAATAAAATTCAAACTATTAGTAAATGTTTGAAAATGACCCAAATCCATTAAATGTTTTATTCTATTCATTTTCACCATCTCTTGGAATCCTCAATGGATGACATCCTATTTTTTAGGGTATCAAACTATTTGTGTCACTGATAATTGGGGAAATAAGGGAAGCTTTCCCCACAATTTAGGGACCCCTTTTAGTTTGTTGAGTATATCAGGAGGGATTTTTTTATTGGAATTTCCAATTTAGTATAAAATTGATGATGTATTCTATGTTTCTCAACTAAATAGATATTGGTCAGATATCTACCATGTTCCGAACTAGGAAGTTATTAATTTTATGACAAATATCTCAATCATAGAAAATGTAATTAGTAATATAGAATCTCAATATAAATAAATTCAGGGAATTTCTATTCATTGGGTTTAAGTATTATGGAATAAAGGGAATGAATCCACTGAGACCTATAAATGAGAAGCATTAATGAGGGTGTAATGACTGAATTTATTCTCATATCAGGCATCAGTTTGACATTCTGAGGTTAAAATGTGATATGGTATAGAGATTTTTCACACCCCCAATGTCATTTTCATGTGAGAAATGTATTATTTCTTTGTTTTTATCTTTACCATTCATTTTAATGTCTTTTACTCAATTAAATTCTAAAAAATTAGGAATATATGATATTATAACGTTAACACATTTTTAGGGATCAACATGCAAAAATTGCGAAAAACCTATAGTTTTGTACCAATGGTAATTCACACAATTTTCCTCATCATATAGAAAAATTGTGTGACCTTCTCGAGTGGTTACAATTCCATCAACATGGTTGGTGCATGGTTTAGTAAACCAAGTGACCTTCTCAAGATTTTAAAACATTAAATTATGGGATTACCCATAGTAATTTTAACTTGAATATTCACTCATTTTCTTCTACACTCGACCCTATCTACCTTCTCCAATGACTAATGTCTCTCCCCTCTTATAGGGATTATTTTGTGGGTTTTCTTTAGTAATTATTCAAATAAATCATCTGGTAAATGATTCCTATTCCTTCATATGGAGACCCAAAACTTCTCAAACATAGATATTATATATTAATAGATTAATATTCATTACATAACATAATTATCCATGCTAGAATCATTTAGGTATGGTTCCTTTGAAAACATGGACACATAAAAAACTTTTCCATAAGCGAGATGTGACATCTCCCACTATGTTCTTCATAACTAGAACCCTTCTTATACATATCATACATTATACCTTTCTTCTTATATTAGGGAAAGGAAAAATAATAAAGAGTGAGAACAGATGATTATTAAGGGTAAAAAAGTGTGATATCAATATAACAAGATCATATGGGTATGAGAAAAATATAATATCATATTAAAACCTTAACCTTTATATCATAGATTTTAAAAATGAGTTATGTAATAAATCATGGAAGTTCATAAGACATTAATCATAATGGAATCAAAGAAATTGATCCATGAGATCAAAACATTGGAATAAGACATAGATTTGTGGAATATACATGAGCATAGAAAATCTTATGTCAATACTACCCACCTGACATTCATGGAAGGTTATAGTTGACATAACCACATGTGTACCTACTTTGGGATTGTGATAACCTTCCATGTTCCCTCTTTAAGGCTTGGGATGACCTCTCGTGTAAACTATTTTAGGATTATGATAACCTATCATGTATTATATGAGCTCATATAACATTAATAATTACCTAATGAATTTTATATCTCTCTAAGTTCACCCTTAATATAAGATATAACAAGCTCACTTGTTACATAATCCCTATATTCATGTACCATAAGATCAGAAATATTTATCATAACATAACCCATATAAAGGAAATAGGTTTCATAAACATATCTCTATTGTAATCATAAGAAATATAGATAAAGAATAAGGATGATATAATTGGACCATATACCTAGTAAATCTTAAGTAATATCAAATGATATCTTCATATATGGAAAATTATTTTGAAATATCACTTGAAAAGTTTCTTGAAGAAAATAACCTTTTCAATTTGAAAGAAAAACCTTTTAAAAAATGAATGATAGAAAAAAAAATTAAAAAATTTTATTTGAAATTTAACTTTGAAATTTATAAATTGATCTTCAAATAAAATAATTTTCATGACATATGGAAATTTGTTTTCATGTCATACATATTAAGAAAAATATTCTGTTGACATTTTCGGTAAAAACCAAATAGTACTCATTTAAAAAACAACATGAATATTACTTTTAAAAATTTTTGTAAAAAATTAAAACATGGGTAAACATTTAATTAACAAATCATTTGGTTAATTATAAAAATATTTCTTAAAAAAATTAGAAAATTTTATTTTGGAAGAAAAAAAGGATTCCCGACCGAAGAGAGAAATAAAGTCGGTTTTCTTTACAATCATTCTTTTAAACTCTTGAGTACATAAAGAGAGAAAAATGATGTAAAAATTTATTATAATGGAATAAATATAGGATAATAAAATTCATTTGTTTCATTATATATGGATCATAATATTTCATTATTGTAAATATAAAAATAAACAATCCTAAAAAATAATGATATTGTAATATCTAACCTTTACCACTTTGGTATATTTTGAATAACAAGACCCATTAAAGAATAAAATCAAATTAAACATTTAATATAATGAAAATAATGATATTACTGATATTTTATATCAAAGGGAAAATATATATACCTCATAGAATAAGATAGACTCCTAACATAACTCATGTCTTAAAAAAAAGGAAAATTTAGACAAAAATCCCTTACTAGATCGGTAAATTTTGAAATTTAAACCCCATGAAAGAGTAATTATAAAATGGATATTTAAATAATAATAATTTTCTATAAAATTATCATAAAATAAATTCTTGTTCATTATATAATCCACATAAAAGAAATAAGTGGTGAATATGGAATGTGTTTCATAGAAGTAAAACGTGAGGCGAAAATCCCTTACCTAAAGTCTTTAGTTACTTTATAAACATTTGAACCTAATTTATAATAAATATAAGATTATTATACATATATTAAATAGTCATAATTATATATATAATACCATATATTATTTACTTATGACCATTTATTACAGATTTATTAACAATTCCTTGTTAAAATTACGTTTCGGGTAATAACTGCTTTGTTTTTAATGTATAGTTTGATTTGTTATTTTTGGTCCTATTACTTTGATTATAAGTACATAATACCCAGAATTTTTATCATGATATAAATATCATATATATTTATTATATATGTATTTGTAGTAATCCATAAAAGTTATAGGTTTAAAATGAAATACACTATTTATTGAGACGGTAGGTCATACGTACGTATGAACACTGCTTCCATTTTCTTGATGAATAAAATAAAATAAATGAAAATAATATATTACAATTAAAAATAATTTTATTTCATATATATTACATATATTCATTAAATTTACCCTAATTAACTTCCATGAAAAGAGTTAGTGAAAAACGAATCACATCACTTCGTGAGATGGTAGTCCGTAGTACATAAGAACAACATTATTGTATCCCACCACAGAATGGAATGTATGAAGATATATGTGATATAAAAATTAAAAATTAAAAATTCTATTAAATATATAATATATATTCATTTAATCTTCCTTAATTACCATCTGAGTAAAATATAAATAAAAAACGCATCACATCGGTTCGTGAGGCGGTAGTCCGCCTTACACACGATCTATACTATTATTTTCCAATAGGTTGGGAGGTAATAAGATATATGTAGTATTATAATTTAATAGGAATAATAAAATCATAAATATCATATATAAACATTTAATTCTTCATTATATCCAGTCATGATAGGTGGTGATAGAAAACGAATAACATTGGTTCATGAGGCGGTAGTCCGTCGTACACACGAGTTAAGATTCCATATCCCATTTGATATAAGATGAGATGGATAAAGGTTATTAAAATAAAATTATAAAATATCATTATATTTTAGATATATTTTTTTATTATATTATAATAATTTAATAATAGTATAAGGATATGAATGGAAAAATAATATAAAATGCTCTGTTAGGGATATTACATATTCTTCAGACAACTTCTTTTGGTTTGAACCAAAAGGTATATTAGGTTATCTTTATGACCAAAATAAAGATTCTAGGAGGAGATTATGAAATTAAGGAAGTTATTTGGGTTGTTCTTGGCTGAACCAAAGGGTTGTGGAGGTGTGTATAGGAGAGCAGAGGGGGTGTCCTTTTATAAGTGAGGTGAGTGCCACACTTGTAATTTTTGAAAAGAAAAAGCTTTAACCATGTTTTTTACATGAAAAAGGATAAAAATAGACCATTAAATAATATTATAGGTTATAAGGTCTACATATAGAAATAAAATGGGTTTTAGAAATATTTCTTAGTCATTTTACCCCTTTTCCTTTTAGTTTAACTCCCTGGAAAACCTATTTTCTCTTTAACCATGATAATTAATTTTTACTATTTTTATTATTCATTAGCGTGAAATATTAAATTGAAAATATTATATAATATAAATTATTAATAGTTTAAATATGGAATCCATTTTTCAATATTCTAACCATATAATTGGAAAATTTTAATTTAAAATTAATCCCATAGATGCAACGAAGAAGCGGTTTTCCAAAGAGAAAATGGTCAAAAGTTTAAATTTTTTACATCATAATTCAATAAAAAATTGATTAAAATAACATAAATTGGATTAATAGGTATATAATTGAACTAATTTTAATTTTAAAACCATATTAATTTTTTTATATTTTTAAATTCATTAAAAGAAATTCCACTTCTTAAAAAAAGTATTTTTCATTGTTCATCAAAAATTTACCTTCTTTGAAAATTAAAAAAGAATCACCATAAAATATTTTTTACATGATGATTTAAAAAATTAATTTTATTTTTTAAAATATATTTTCTATTTTTTTTTAAATTAATTTTATTATAAGTGTTCAATAGGCGATAAAACTATTTTTTATAAAAATATAGTTCTTAACCAAAAAATTGGATTTATTATTATCTATTTTATAGAGAAAAAATAATATGAATGATTAAAATTTTATTAAAAATATAATATATAAATTTCATTAAAATAATTCTTCCAAAGTGATTTGTTAAATTTATTAAGGTAAAACCTATTCCGCACATAAAAATAGTTTTTCATAAAAAAAATTCATTTGATTTAAAATGGTTATTATTTTCATTTCTAATTAATTTTCCACCCTATATTTTATTATATATAAATGTGTGAACCATATATTTTCATAATTTACTTAATACTACTCATACCCACTATTCAAATGGATAGGCAATAACTGCCATAATAAATAATAATATTTTAATAGTATGCCACCTTTTGTTTAAATACAGTGTGGCATGTAACAAAGGCTAAAATTAGTGTTTTGGGTAATGAAAGATAAACTTAGTGTTGTTTGTAATGTGAAATATGAAAAAGATTTAATTTATTTTTAAAAAATATTTCAAAAAATATTGTGGTGTTACACTTCCTTTGGTTAGAATCTCTACTTTCCATTGATTTTCATCCATTCATATAGATATAAAATCCTAGGGTTTACATTGAACAAATTTTTATGGTGGTAATTTGATGTTTAGGGTTTTTCTTTTTATTTCATGGATCGTTTCCTTTTTTTAAGTGGATTCATTCCATTTGAAAGTGACCATAGTGTATTAAGTTAGGTTATTCTATATACCTATTTTTTAGTTGAAAGTTTTCCGATCAGTATTTAAAATTTTATTTCTAAAATTCTATAGAATATATATTATTTTAGTTTTTAGACTGATTTATATTAAATTTACCATTTTTATTAATTTCTTTTTTGTGAGGGATGGTAAGGTTTTTAAATATGATTCATAAAAGGGTTTGAAAATTTTTATATATTATTTGATGAAATACATTGTTAAATAATTCTTAAACATTATAGGAAAAATCATATACTTGAGTAATAAATCTTAAAATAAGAGAAGGTCCCTTGCCACTAGTTATGTGTTTTTCCCTAACTGGTGATGATATGTCATATAAATCCCCACCATCCTATGAAATCATGTTACATCAACCCCACTAGTTGAGGATATATCCCTAACTAATGACATTATTCTTATGTGACCCTAACCTTGTTGGACCATGGGTGCACCCCTATGATGTGTATTATAAACGTTTTTTAATTTATGTATCATTATTTTTACATTGATAAGATAATTTTAACATGTTTTTTAAAGTGAATATACAAATATTATATTCATATATTTATTTAAATTTGAAAAGATTTGTTTTTTCTAAAAAAGGTTGCATATGGAACACCTAGTGGGATCCTACTGGGCTTGATATTCTCAAACTATGTATATAATAATGGGTGTATATAGATCTTATTTTTATCTAACCTATATAAAGGAAAGGTTCCACTTGTAATTGAAAGGTTATTTTTTCATCTATTTAGATTATATGGCGGTGATATGGTGGTAGTATGCTGCCCTATGTCACACAGAGATGGGTAGCATGTTATTTTGGTTTTATAAAGACTGTATATATAATTGATCATGTATATTCCATTTTTTCTCCATCTTATCTCTCATGTTCTTCGATTATTGTATGTAAATGTCATATTTTGGTTAGTGATGTCATGTGGTTATGTTTTATTGCAGTTCATTTTCCTTATGTAACATGGTACATTAATATGTTTATAGTTATTTTGTTTATTTAAGAGCTTGATTCCCCAACATATAGTGAGGTCATGTTTGGTACTTGGATTGGGACCTTCATATATTCAGACATTATTTTACATGAAACCATTCCAAAATCTGATTCCCATATTCCCATGCACTAGTTTACAACCCCTGGGGATCTGGAATGATATTAAAGACATTATATAGACCCACTTGGATGAATAGGTTTAAGGTATTCATAGTTGTTTTAGGACATCCCATCACATTGAAAAAGAAACAAATCAACTACCATAACAAATAATGTATTGATCCATGTATAACTAAAACTCAGAGATACATACTCCCATTAAATGGTCTCCTAAACGTTTACCTCCATAGACTATAGGAATGATGATTTACAATATTCACCTCAGTACTCTCAAATTAATGATATCAGTTCCTATAAAAAATTACTTCCCTAAATAATGATTCGACTATCTACTTTACATGATCTCTCACCTTCATCTACATTTTCAATTATAGATCAGTTTTAATTCATTGAATCTTTTTTTTCAAATCAATATGAAAATTTTGTGCTCACACACCTTGAATAGGTGAGTAACTTGGAAATTGGATAATTAATCTTTTGAAGTGTCACCCAAAATCACACAAACTAGATCATTTTTAACAAAACCTTTCAATCTTCCCCATGTTTCCACCCTCTGTCACTTAGAAAATAAATTCATTCTCAAATAATTCACAAAACTCTCTTCAATACATCTTATATAGTAATACATGATTCATCTTTAACTATATTTAGGACACATATTGATATAGACATATTTCCAAAGTAACATGGAATTGATCATAACCCTATACCATTTCAAAGGAAACATCAATGTCGTCTTCCCATTCCTTAGCCTTATATCTAACACACCACTAAGGAACTTCACCACTCATTTCTATTGAAAATTCATTTGCACTTGGCCCCATAAATCTTTATACCTCATCTCTTTCCTATTGTTCCATTAATGTTATAGTGACATGTCTTCAATTAAAATATAAAAATCAAAAATTGAAATTAAAATAATATAACTACATATTAACAGAAAAAAATCACAACATTCCGTAGAAATTATATTCACATCCATACTATCACTCCACTAAACCAACAAAAATTTCACAAAAAACCTCCACCACCTTACCAAAACCAATATCATTTTGAACCTTCCCCTTATAACACTACATCAGAATCACTTATATATTTCCAACCAATAAGAAAATTAAAATAATAACAAAATCAAGAAAATATTTTCCACTTTACAATAAGCATTTTTTTTAATAGAATGTCCATAATAATGTTAATCTTGAAAAAAATTTAGTGGTATCCTACCAATGAAACAAAAATTATATTATTATAAATTTCATCATGCCATCATAAAGATAACTTTATTAATTTAAAACATTTATTTTGGATTATCTATATATCAAAACATTATTTAAGCACACTATACTTTCCCTTGAAAACCAAAATATTTATAACTCTTTAAATTAATGTCAAAAAAAAATTCTTAAAAATTCTTTATTCCCAAAATCCCTTAAAAATAAAACCTTATATCATATTCCCTTAAACTAAGGTTTAAACATAACCTTTAAAAACATTTTTCAACCCACCTTCAAAATAAAACACAACATTAATTAAAATAAATCCCACCACCTTCATTCTTTAATTAGGGAAACATAAAAAAAATAAAATTTTACACAATTAAACTATTTCAGTAAATATAATAAAACAATATAAAAAAATATGTATACATAATTTCAAAAAATTAATATTTTTTAAAATAAAAACCTAAAAAAATCTACTCGACATGATTTATTTTCTATTTAATGTGATATTCTGAATTATCCACCAATTTATTACCAATTTTATCATTAACCAATTGTAGAAAAAATATGTCCTCATTTTTGAAATTCTCTACCGACCTTGGATTTCTTTTTATGGTGACTTTCCCACCATCCAAATCTCATTTCCCCTTTTCCCCTTCTCCCATAGTGGCTTCTCCTTTATTTTAATCTAGATTTTCTTCATTAGACTATTGGGACTTAGGTTGTGTTGGGTGATACTTATCCTTTATCATTTTTTCTAGGTGCAACGTCCCATATTTTTAGCGAGGTATGTTTTCTTTTATTTTCTATTAAATCCTTTTGGGTTTTCTTTCTTGGCTTAGACCCTAGGGACAGGGACCTTAGATGGGTCGTTTATTTTATTGGAACTAAGGATGTTCTTTTTAGTAAATGGAGTTTGGTTTATGTGTGTTTTCAATCTAAACTAGGTTGATCAAAGATTTTGCAAGAAAATTGATCTTATAGTATATGCTAAAAACAATGTTGAAGATGGTGTTGTTTCCTAGTGTTTTCCAAAATTTTAGGCTCAAAATCCATAGGAAGAAGCTAGCATCGTGAAAGGTAGTTTTTGGGAAATGATACTTCATAGTAATGTTCAAGGCATGGGTTTCGCGATGGCTGAGATGTGATTCCTGATGATGTGTAGGATCAAAAATTGTGACAATAATCTCCATGATTACGAGAGGTGGATCATCGTGAGTACATGATGGTTTTACTAAAATCATTACAAGAATGACAAACCTCAATGGAGATTCATGAATGGAGGAGCTATGCAAATATGTTTTTGAAGGATCCATAAAATCCAATAAAATGTGGTGGAGCATTTTTAATGGTTAGGCATATAAATATGAGGCTACCCCCACATCATTTGACACACAAATAATTAAAGAAAATATAGAATCACTCTGATTTTATGAAGGCTGGGGAGCTTCAGGAATCTGGTTTTCTAAGTGAGCTTGAGCATAATAGAATGACTTGTTAGGTATTTAATGATGCCAATGCTTCCTGGAAATGGGAGGCTCATGATGATTTGATATTCTAAAATTTTATAGTGAGATCTGCGTAGGAATACTTCTTCTTGAAGATAGTGAGCTTAGCAAAGGAGCTTCATGAATGGCAGTTTTGAACATTTGGTTTTTAGTGAATAGTGATATTAAAGTGCATTATCTCAAGACTTTGTTGTAAGCATAGCATCGTGCTATCCATGTAAAAATACTTAAATTCCAATATATTAAAGAAATCTACATGTTGATAAATTGGCTAAGACTTCACCTAGATTTGTGTGCTTGGGGTAGTCGATGGAAGTGTTTTGAGGGATGAAATGTGCTACCACTAAAATCTTGTAAATATAGTTTGGCTAGGACAGAGTGACAATGCCTGAATTTTTTTATTCCATATATAGTTAAGATTATTATATTTTGGTATGATCAATACATTGTCAGTGTATACTCCTTGGACTAGCCCTTAGTGTCAAACCAAGTAAAACTATTGCGTTGTCACTTTCCATGTGAATGTTTTATTACTGAACTATTCCAATATATAGGTTTAACAAGTTCTGTGACATCCTAGAACCGGATTCCACTTAATAGGTTCCCCAATCCTAGTGGGCCATATAGCCTCAAGAACATCTCCCTAAACTCCAGAGGCTTCCAACTTACTGCAAGGGCCTAGGGTGTATCTATGGGGAGACTATGCCCTCATTACCAGAGTGTAGCATTGAAGAATAATACAAATTGAGTTAAATGACAGAAAAAATACAAGAGAACAGAAGGCACAACATAAATGGACAAGGATAACAATAATTTAATTAATTTAAATAACTAATGATGATTTTTCATGTCACTAGAAACTAGAAAACCTAGATACAAGATAGTGGGAATAACATGTTTCAAAAAAGTATAAAGAAAAACAAAAGACTATCCCAAGCGTCCTGAGCTTCAGATCGGTCATCTGTTATCAATATACATCCTAAACATCAATCAATAAAGTGTTTGAAGCCATATTATTACCATTATAAACACTTGGATTCATGTAATCTGCCCTGGGTACCCAACGGTGTCTGGAAAGGGTGTGAGTAAATCTCAGCGGGCCAACACCAACTGTGTCTATAACATTTGGCCCATATAATGTAAATGTATCAGTATACAAGAATACATATATAAACTAAATAATTAAAATGTAACTAAATACCCAAGTACCTGCTTCTTCCCTCAACTGGTGTCTGAACGTGTAACCAGTACATTATTTGATTATTACCAGTTCATAAATAAGTCACATGTTAACAACAGTGATGGTTCCTAGATGTAATAAGGAAACCTATAATGATATTAACAATGAAGTTCGATGGTCACAACCAAGGCAACATATACCTCAAGGGTCTCCAACTCAGTGATGAATATAGTCTGGCTAAGGGTAAGAGTGTAATCCAAGGATCATAATCCAAGGCATCCCATAATAAGATAGTTACTGAGTCCAAGGAGTTCATCCAAGGTAAAATAGGGCTAAGAAATTACTGGGCCTGATGGGATTTAATGATGGCACCAACTTATCAATACCAAATCCAAGAAGTGAATCCAATCCATCTTATAATATTACCTGAGGGTTCATATGGTTTCCTACTGGGCATCCAATATTAGACAAGGATCGGGTTTCAGGTGGGTCTCAACTAAAGCAAGCCGCATCCTTAAATCAGAACAGGTTTATCCAGTGCTCAAGGAATTCCATCTAGAATCCAAGGAAAGTTAGAGTAGGAACACTCTTATTTGATAATTATGTCATATATTATTTCATAAGTTTCAATCTATCTCCTTTCATTAGTGTGACAAGGCTAATTGATAATGAAACCATTTAATAAAGTCTTTATTAATCAATAAGTCCATTTGGTTCATGCCTTACCTTTCATTAGTTCGACATGGCCATGTAGCATAAAACCATTCATTTAATCAATTTCATGCATTTTAAAGAGTCATGTTTTACTTTACTACCTTCCATTAACATGTTAATGGGTGTTATGGTCATGTAACCAACTATTCAATTTCATTTAAAAAGATCAAGTCATATACTTAATATACTTACCAATTTTCATTTCACATTTATTTATCAAATTAAAGAACATACCCTAGGTGGGTTAAGTGGTGAGAATACATGGTAATTTCCTTTATTCAATTCATTATTTAAATAAATGCATTTAAATATAGGTAATATTACACTTAGAAAGTTCAAGCCAAGGCACACCCGAACGGTGGATCAAACATGTCAAAACACTAAAATGAAAATTATGAAAAAACATCCAACATGGGATGAACAGAGTTGTGGGAATAACGGTGAGCAACTAATCACATATTTGGAAATATCATAACCATATAGTTCTAATGATTATAATCATGGAATATAATTTTAATAAATGACATCCGACAAAATCTACAACCCCACACAAAATTTCCAAAATCAATGAAATTGAGGAATGAGTTATAGAATACCCATATTAGGCTTGTATGACTCTCCTTGTCTAGTATTATCCTTTAATTTGTCTTGGAATAGATTAGATCTAAGAAAAAGGTAAAAACTTTCACAGCTTGATAACTAGGTTGAGAGGAAGAGAGACAAAGAACAGCTCAAATGGACTCGAGTACTTACCGTTGCGCTTCCAACGTGATGAAAGGAATATTGAATGGATCCAAAATGAAAGAGATATCTTAATCCCATGTTTAGGCCTTTAAAATCTAAAAAATTGGATAAAATGGATGTTCTATCCACTGGAATTCGGATTAGGGAAGAAGGAAGGTTTGATTACATTATTAAGGGTAAAAATGTAAAATTACCCAAAATTTAGCATGTGCACTGTTTGTCTGTATGGTTTTTAAAACCGTACGAAAACCCTACATGGGTACCTGGAAAAGAGGGGGTACTTGCAAAATTTGGGAAACTATGCGCCAACCGTTTGAGATGGCTGTACCCAAAAAATTCATAAAATCCACACAGTTTGATCTAACTGTGCGGCCTACCCACACAGTTTCCTCTAACCCTGTGACATGCCCAATTTTACCAAAAATATTGGTTTTGGTCTTTGAATAGGACCCATACACCTTTGGGACATTTCCTAGCCCATTATGCATCCACAATAGGTCCAAAATATAGAATTAGACAAAATTTAAAGGATTCATACCTGTGTGAAAAACTTGGGTTCTTACAGTCTTCCCCCCTTAAAAAGAACTTGTCCCTGAGTTAACCTTGCAAAGGTGGTGAAACACTATCTGAGAACAACTCTGGCTACTGGACACATTTTTCAGCATCCTGCTACCAAGTCTCATCTTGTATGTGGCTGTGCTGCCATAACACTCACACTAGAGGGACATACTGGCATCAGAGAGCCTTCGTGCTCCGCTCAAACATGCGTACAAGGTACTACTCAAAGTTATCATTGATATATAACTCAACATACTTGGTATCAAAGGTATGATATGGGTTAGAATGATATTGGTGAAGCTTTGAAACATAGAAGATCTCTTGCGTGGCACGGTACCTCTGAGGTAGTAGAAACTGATAAGCTACTGGCCCGACTCTCTCTAGAATCTCAAGTGAACCTACATATTGAGGTGAAAGATTACCTTACTTATATAACCATGTATTCCCTAGCCTGGGTGATACCCGAATAAAATCACAATCCCCAACCTCAACCTCTAGAGGTCGTCGACAACGATGAGCATAAGATTTATTTCTAGATTGATTAGTAGTCATATTCTTCCTAATCAGTTGAAACTACTCTGAAGTCTCCTGTACAAGATAAGGAACTAATAGGGATACCTCACCTAACTCTTTCCAGCACAGGGGTGAACGACATGAACTACCATATAAGGCCTCAAAATTATCCATTTGAATTGTCACCAGAAAACTGTTATTATAGTCAAAACCAAATAAAGGGATATGATTCTCCCAAGAACTACTGAAATAAAATACACATGCTCAGAGCATGTCCTCTAAAAGATGTACTATCCCTTATGATTCTCCATCTATCTGACAGTGAAAATATGTTCATAGAATTACCTATGTACCCACAACTTTCTGAAAACAGTACCTGCACCGTGACATGAAATGAGAATCTCTATCTAAAACAACAATACGAGTGAACCTGTGTAGTCGTATGATCTCACAAACATAAAATATTTCCATATCAATAGTAGAGGAAGTATCTTGAATAGTAATGAAGTTTTCTACTTTCATTAGTCTATCAAAAACTACCCAAATAGCTTCTCTACACCTCAAAGACCTAGGTAACCTGACAACAAATTCCATGGCAACATATTCCCATTTCCATTTTAGGACTAGAAGGGACTGTAACAAGACTTTAGGTCTTTGGTACTCCGTATTCACCTACTTATAGGTAGAACACCTAGTGATAAAGACTTCTATCTAATGTTTCATCTCATGACACTAATATTGGCATCGCCAATCTCAATACATTTTGGATATTCCAGGATAAACTGAAAACTAAAAAGCATGTGACTCTTGGATCAACTCCTATCTCATATCTGTAGGAACCCATATATGCCCATGAATACTAAGGATGTTGTGTCTATCCAGAGAACAATCTAGAGGCAGGTTATCTCTTGATATACTCTCACGGGTAACCTATTCCTAGGATCTAAAAATTTTCTACCCTTCACGTTCCCAAGGATAGAAGAGGTAACTATCAAGTATGAGAGGTAGGAATGCTCATGACGAGATTGAAACTCCATATGAATCTCAAAAAAGAGGGCCATTAAATTCTATTCGTCATTGGATTATTATACTTCATGTGTCTGAGTTTCCCGACTCAGTGCATCAGTGACTACATTGCCCTTCCCAGTTGTATAGGAATGCTCAAAATCAATGGACTTTAGATATTAGACCCATATCTATTATCTAAGGTTCAAGTCATGCTGAGAAAAGATATATTTGTGGTTCTTGTGGTCTGTGTACACCACAAAGCCCTCATCCTAAAGACAGTGTCTCCAACAACATAAGGCATGGATAAATGTTACTAGATCAAGGTTGTGCATCATGTAATTTCTCTTATGAGGCCTCAACTATTGAGATTTGTATGAAATGACTCTATCCACTTATATCGGCACTGCTCCTAGTCCAATGCATGATGCATCAAAAAAGATAATATAACCTCTGCCAGGATTTGGAAGGATAAGAATAGGTTCTGAGACAAGCCTCCCACTGACCACAGAAACATAACACCCTTCTTTGTAAGGTCAGTGAGAGGTTAATCAAGGCATTCTAAGTCCTACATGAAACATCTAAAATATACAAAAATCCCCAAGAAACTTCATACATCAAACATGTTCTTGGGTTGCTCCCATAAACCAAATTACTCACCTTCTATGGATAAATAGAGACCCCCCAATTCTGATATTATATGACCCATGAATTTAACTTTGTTTATACAGAAGTTCCACTTTGAAATATTGGCATAAATCAGATGCTATTTTAGTGTTCTCAAAACGATCTCGAGGTTCTTGTCATGGCCATTACGAGTGTGAGAATACACCAAGATTTATTACAAAAATACTATGACAAATGGATCAAGATAGGGATGGAAAACCCTATTCATTAGAGATATGAAAATATTGGGTGAATTCATAAGACTAAATGACATAACTAGGTACTCATATAGACCATACCCATAATGGGAGGTTTTATGAGGAATGTACAATAGAATTACTCTCACTTGGTGATATACCAACCTTAGGTAGATCTTATAGAATACTCTAGCTCCTCAGAGATCATAAAAGAGATCATCTATTCATGGTAGTGAATATCAGTTCTTCCCCATAAGCTACTTCAACCTTTTATAATCCACCCATAGATGTAAGGTTCCATCTACCTTCTTAGTGAAAAGCACGGGCGAACCCCAAAAGGATGTACTAGGCCGTATAAAATATTTGGACTCCAGATCCTCTATATACCTCTCGAGTTCCTAGAGATCAATAGGATCCATCCTATATAGAGGGATAGACACTGAATCTCCTCCCAGAACAAGATAAATCATAAACTTTACCTCCCTCTCAGGAGATAAGCCAGAAATTTTTTATGAAAAACATCCGAAAAATTATCTACTACCAGAGAAAATCCATCCCAACCTAAGACTTGATCCTCCATGAAGATATTTTCTATGTGGTCAGTCACTCCACCCATCCCATGATTATTTGGTCCTGCTATACCATCTTGGAGATCCCACTCACCCTTATGTAGGTAACTACTGCCCTATGGTGTTGTAAAATATACCTTGTGGTGACAACAATCTAGAAAATCATGATACTGAACCAAAAAATCCATCCTGAGAATGAAATAGAACCCTATTATCTTGAGAACAAAGTGGTTCCATAATAAAGGGTAATTACCTACCTTAAGGGGAAAATCCCTACATTGGCATATGCCCTCTGACCACACTCTTAAAGGTGCATCTAGGGTCATGAAACCATAGTAATATTGTATCTCCAATCCAATACTTTCCCTAAAAGATACATAGATAAAAGATTTCGAAGAACCTATATCAAATAAATTATATACTATAGTAGATTCCACTAGAATAGTACCTTATACTATATATGGTCCCATAGCCTGATCATCGGGTATCAACTATAGTGTATGAAACTAGCCTGATCCATGACCTTCTGAAACAGTTAGACTACTATAATCATAACTATTTGGTTGTCACTAATAGTGATCATGGTTCTTGCTACCATGAACACGACCTCCTCCTTGGCCAGTCCTGCTAGTGCTACTCCAACTCCCCACCTGACATAGCTCAAAAGAACCCACTTTTTAAGGTGAAGCTGGTGCTGATCCTTTTCTACTCGAAGCTAGTGGAAATATCCTACATAATTTCTGAAGATACCCCATTTGACCATAATCCCAACACTCCATTGGGTCTCAATAATAACGAGGCTTCTGGTTCCCCCATAATCAACCCTAATGACACACTATATAGTTATCAAAATGGGTACTCTAGTTGTCACTGCCCTAATGAGAAACCTTGAGGGAATGTTTCCTGCCATTGGAATATATATTGGTTTGTTGTGGCACAAATTCTCTATTCCAGGTGCTGTTGTTGTCCCTCAAGTTTCCCTCAGTGATAAGATCTTGATTGACTATTTTTAAAAAAGTATATAGGTGAAATACATTCACCTACATACAGATGGCATACACCAGCCCATCCTTGAAGCGTTTATCACACGAAACTCTTCACCAGATAGAAAAAGTTCAGAGAACTATAACTCAGTGAAACATGTTGAATACCCCTTAACTAACATATAACCCTACTCAAGATGCATGAACTCTCTATCTCTTTCAGCTCTAAACTTATGAGGATAGAATTTATCATAGAAAGAAGTCTTAAAATCAACCCATAACATGCTCTTATGACAACCGGCCTTGGTAAACACATCCCACTAGCGCATGGCCAAATCACACAACATGTAAGTAGAAAGTTTGACCTTACAATCTAGAGGCATCTCTAGATTCTCAAAGATATATAGGGTGTCATATTTACAAGAATCATCAACATGCATCCCACCATCCCCTGAAAAGTTGTGAGGATACTGCAGCTGGAACACACGAGTCAGGTCAGCTGTCGTAGGTGCAAGCTGTGGATCACCATGCATGGATTGCATCAAATGCAGGAAATTATCACAGGCTTGGGAATTATTTCCTGAATCAAGTACAATAGGTGGTGCCTCAAGTATCACTCTTGGTGGTAAGACTAGTGGTTTAGGGCCCACCATGTCTGGATTATGGTCGTTACCACCCTCCTAGCATGTGATACAAGGACATCATGGTGTCATTGGTCTAAAAATTCCAGGCACACTCCTATGAACAAAATTAAAGAAGATAGATAGAGACACTTATGGAAGCTAAAAAATGAAGGGATCACTACCCAAGGTATACTACACAAACTACCCGCTTAGATGGCGAAGTACTGGTAAGTGATCAAGTATAAGTTTCATTTCAATTTACATTTAATTACCAGGTTCACTCTTTTACCTTTCATAAACATGATAAGGAGGGATAAGGATGTGAAACCATTCCACTTTTGTATTTTAATTTTCTTAGAACTTGTTTCAAAGACCCTTTAAAATGGACTATCATTCCCAGTGAAGGATGGACCATACCCATTATCACTAAAAAACAACACCTATTTGAATTTCTCATTAAAGTCTTGATTTGCTAAATTAGTTATTCCAATTCACAAGGGCCCATAAAACCTCTTGAATTGAAACAAGAAACCACCCAGTCATAGCCCATAGTAGCACTTGAAATATATAAACAAGTAAAGTCTCACTCATCAATCATAGGCATAACAAGCAATGAAAATAGTGAAATGAAACTATATGGCATGGAAATATGCATGAAATGCGAATTATAGGTGCCTATATGATGCATGTAACAATACTCCTTACCTTATTTCATTGGTCCAAGGATAAAATAGAATATCAATTAGAATAACAATAAAAAAACCACACAACACGTGCACCACCCAATGGTGAAATAATGTCAACTGTAACAGGAATGATAGAATAATAATTATATTTTGGGTAACTTGGATTTTACCTCGAACCGGGGTTCTCAATGCCCAAGGATATATTATGACTAAGCCCCAAGAATTACTAATTTCCTAAATATTATCTCCAAATAGTAAATCAAGAAGGAAATATCTCTGATACCACTTTGTGATGTCCCAAACCTAGACTCCACTTAATAGGTGCCCCGATCCTGGTGGATCACACAGCCTCAAGCACATCTCCCTAAATACCATTGGCTACCGAGTAGTAGTGTGGGTCTAGGGTGTATCTGTGGGGAGAATATGGCCTCAATACTAGAGTTTAGAACATCAGAATAATATAAATAGTGGTAAATAGAGGAATCAATATAAGAAAACAGTAGGCACAACAGAGATGCACAAGGATAATAATAACTAAATTATGTGAAATAAATGATGATGATATGTCATGTCACTAGAAACTATAATAAATGGATAGAGGATAATAGGCATAACATGTTCCACAAAAGTATAAAGGAAATAAAAAGACTATCCCAAGAATCTCAAGATCCAGATCAGTCTTCTCTTATCAAGCTCCATCCTAAATAGAAAGCAATCAAGTGTTCAAAGCTGTATACTTCCCTTTATCAATACCTTCATTCGTGTAATCTTCCTTGGAAAAAAAATGGCACCCGAAGAGGGTGTGAGGTAAATCTTAGTGGGCCACCACCAATGGTGTTTATAATATATGGCCCATGTAATAGAAATGTAACAGTGTAAAAGCATGCCTATATAAAGTAAAGTAGTACAATGTAACTAAATACCCAAGTACATGCTTGATCCCTCAGCTTGTGTCTTAATGTGCAACTAGTCCATTATTTGAATATTATCAGATCATAAATAAGTTACATGTTAACAATTGTGAAGGTTCGTAGATGTAATAAGGCAACCTGTAATGATATTAAATATTAAAGTTCCAAGGTAACAACCAAGGAAATATATACCTTAAGGGTTTCCAACTCAGTGATGACTACATCTTGGCTAATGGTAAGAGTGTAATCTAAGGATAATAGTAGAAGGAATTCCATAATAATACACCTACTGAGTCCAAGGAGTTCATACAAGGTAAAAAGGGGCTAATTAATGACTGTGCCCGATGTGATTTAAAATTGGAACCTACTTTTAAATGCTAGATCCAAGGAGTGTATCCAAGGAATCCTCTTGTATTAAATGAGGTATCCTATGGTGTCATACTGGGTGTCTAAAGTTAGACATGGATTGAGTTCTAGGTGGGTCTCAACCAAAGAAATCCGCATCCTTGAATCCGAACGGGGTCCCCGAGTGCTCAAGGTTTTCCCTATGGAATCCATGGAGATCTCAAGTTAGGCCACTCCTATTTGATAATGATGTCATATAACATTTCATAAGGTTCAATACATTATCTTTCATTAGTATGATAAGGCTAATTGAGCATGAAACCATTTAATCAAGTCCATATTAATCAATAAGTCCATTTGGTTCAAGGATTTTCTTTCATTAGTGTGACAAGGCCAAGTAGCATATAACCATTAATTTAATCCATTTAAGGCATTTTCAAGAGTCAAGGTTCACTCCGCTACCTTTCGTTAACATGGTAAGGGGTGTTACATACATGTAACCAATTATTTAATTACATTTAAAAATTCCAAGTCATATAATTAGAAAACCTTCCAATTTCCATTTCACATTTATTTATCAAATTGAATCACTTTCCTTAGGTGGGTCAAGTGGCGAGAATACATGGTACTTTCCATTATGAAATTTACAATTAAAATCAGGAAATTTAAATATAGGAAACTTACAATTTTAAAGGTCAATCCAAGGCACACCCAAACAACGACTAAAATGTGTCAAAACACTAAAATGAAAATCATGGAGAAACATACTTCATTGGATGAAAGGATTTGTGGGAATAACCACTAAAAATTAATCACATATTTGGAAATAGAATAACCATATAGTTCTAATGATTATAATCATTGCATATAAATTCAATAAACGACACTCAATGAAATCAACGAGCCCCACATGAAATTTCCAAAATCAATGAACATGAGGGATGAGTTATAGAACACCCGCCTTATACTTTTACAACTCTCATCATCCGGTATTAGCCTCTAATTCAGCTTGTAATGGAGTAGATCTGATAAAAAGGCAAAAATACTCACACCTTGAAAACTAGGTCGAGATCAAGAGAGACAAAGAATAACTCAAATGGACTCGAGTACTTACCTTTGCACATACAACGTGACGAATAGAAGCTCAAAAAAATTCTAGATGAAAGGAGATATCTTCATCTCTTGGTTAGGCCTTTAAAATCTCTAGAATGGGAGAAAATAGAGGTTCTATCTGCTGAAATTTGTATTAGGGAAGAAGGAAGGTTTAATTAGACCATTAAGGGTAAAAATATAAAATTACACAAAATTTAGCATGTGCATGGTTTGTCTGCGTGTTTTTTAAAACCGTATGAAAACCCTGCACGGGTACCTAGGGAAGAGGGGGAACTCACATAGTTAGGTCACATAGTTAGGGTAACCATGCACCAATCTTATGAGATGGATCTTCCTAAAAATATAGACCATCTACATTATTGGATATAACTATTAATCCTAACCACATAGTTTCCTCCAACAATGAGATAGGCCCAATTTTCCCCAAAATATGGTTTTAGGGTTTTGAACAAGCCTCAGACATACTTAATCATCTATAATAGTTCCAAAATATAGAGTTAGACCAAAATTTAAAGGATCCATTCTTGAGTGAAAAATTATGCTTATAAAAGTTCCTACCAATGTGGGAATAAGATCTATTTCCTTAAAAGAAAAAGTTGACACCCTTATTTACCCCTCCCCACTCAGGATTCTCTAGGGTCTTACAAGTTGTATTAAAGCCAAGGTTCATGTATATTGGATACTCTACAATAATAATATTCTCTATTGAAGATTTTATTTTCATTACTTAGTAAATAATGAAGTGTTGTTTTGACGAATATCTAGTAATATCTGAGCAGAAATCTATATCCTCTAGGACCATGATGAACAGGAAAAATAGAGAGAAGTGATAGTTGAAGAAGTCTCTCTTATCTAATGTATAGGTAGTATCTGGTTCTCTGTGGCACTCTGACAATGAAGATATATCAGGCTTGGAATGCAAAGAGAAGGTATCCTATGATTCCACCAAAGAAAAAGAAAAAAATTCTACATTTTTTTAATCAAAATTTTCAAAATATATGGAGGTATGTGTTAGAACCTTTGAAAATTTTCCTCAAAATAAAGATCCTAGAATAAGTGGTGATGTTGATAAATCTACAACCTCACATGAATTTGGAATTGAAAGATTATGAAAATATCTACTTGATATTCCCTAAGAAATAATCATTTTGTTTATAGAATCTTTCAATGTATGCAGGTAAATATCACCCAACTGGAAGGAGAAGATAATTCTATGGAAAAGGGATTGGAATTAAAAGTTCATGAATGTTTAACTCTCTCTAGACATGTTGAAAACATTGAAGAAAAAAACAGGAAACTTGAAACAAGTTAGTCAAAATACCTCAAAGAAGTTGTATATAAAGAGGGAGTCAAAAAAGATATTAGAGAAAAGATCCATGTGCTTGAAGAGAAATTGAAAAATAGCACTAATGTCAAGAGTCTACAATTGGAAGGAATATCCAATAAAATAAATGAACTTGACTCTTTGATTCAGAATAAATTGAAGTTTCACAATTTCCACTCGAGGATTCTAAATCTGAAAGACCTTCAACATGTGATAGGAAGATCATGACATATTTTTATGATCTATCTTCAACAGCTGAGAAGAAACAAATTCCATCCATACTAACTTGTGTTAATTCCTATAATCCTATTATCATGAAGAGTGAAGGTTGTAATAAAAATATTAGACAAGTATGGATTAATAAAGGTGATAAGAAACCTACCACTATGACTAGGGTGGATAAGAAAGAGTATGAAATATAGTTACCCACAAAGAGCACAACAGTTCATTAAGAATATCCAATAACCTTATATTGAAGATACAAGGAGATCAAGGTTCATTATTCAATGTTGGTGTTGCAAAAGATTTGGGCATTGTGCATTGGATTTTTGGTACAATAATTTAAATGAATAAGCACAAAGGAATACAACTTCAAGGGGGGAGAAATCCAAATAAGAATAAGCAAAATCCACATGTCTAGAAAAATATGAATACTACAAATAGATCTGGGAAGCTTGATAACATCTGTGATGTATACAATGGAAGTGGTAACATATTTAGTACATGATTATCTCAACATTCATTCATTGTGGATAAGAAAACAAAGCTGTAAAAGCTATCTATGTATGATGAAACTACCTTGGGAATAAATTAGAATAATATTGTGAAAAAACTCTCCTAACATTGTCTAAATAAGGGAAGCTGAGAAGACCCTAGATTCTAAATATAAGAATTTTAAGAGTAGTACTTCAAGAATAAATACTAATAGGGATGAAACTCAGATGAACCCATGTGGAATATCAAAACCTGCTTCAATAGTTCCTAATGACATGTTGGTTATTTGGATAGAATATTTGGAAATAATGAGGAAACATGATGATTCATAGGCTAAGGATAGTGTAAAAGGAAGAGAAAATATTCCAAATGATGAAGACAAAGTGTATGAAAGCTTTAAAAAAAGGAAACACTTTGGTTAAAGATGTTCTGTGTGAGAGATGCATGAAATCTGGTCACATTGCAAAAAGTTTTTAAACTTTACTACTATAACAAGAATCATTCCTTAAGGGGAGTAAAGATTTTACATCCATGAATGTTGTTAAAAAGAAAAATTCTCCACAAAAAGTAGAAGAGTATGTGAAGAGATCCATGTTGCCTCAACATAAATCAAAATAGATGTTCACATGTGAAAGCATAAAGACTAGAGTAAATGGATTAATTTGGTTGAGAAAAACTTCTAAACCTTACTATGTATATTGATGAAGAAAGGAGGATACAGCTTATTCCCTTAATCTTTGTTTATTATATTTGTGATTGTAATGCTGGGAATTGAAAGGTGGAGCATGTTCTTCGGGGGATAACCTGAGAATCAGTGAGGGTTGTCATTTTTTTCTTTTATAGATAATATGAAGATGTCACTATATTTGAATTATTCCTCAATTTGGTATTCAAATACAAACATGATGGAGGATCATTTTTGATGAAGCTGAATATGTTCTATTCTGGAAAACTAGGATAAAAAAGGTACCATCTTGGATTGATATTATTTTTGGTATCACAGAGAAAAAGTGTTCAAGAAGATTATCCTTGGTGATGTTTTAAAAGTTATACAATGTGGACTATCACAAGATGAAAAACCATTCTATTGTTCTCTCCATACTAAAATTTCTTGAAATCGATTCTTGATTAGATCCACCATTATGAAGATGCTTTGAGGCATTTCTGTTGAGGGGGAGAAAAATGAAGAATGATGAATAATCATCCATAATCATTGCTTCAATTGTTATCTAACACTATTATTATATAAAGTTATTAAAGATCTTGTCATTGGAAAAGGAGTTTTAGGTTGATCATCCTTAAAAGTTTATTATCAAATTTATTACCTTCTACTTGGGATTAAAGTGTGTGACACTTAAATACAATTATATGTGTTCTCATATCATGAGGTATCGTGATCAGTGGTCAAGAGATATATTTAGATGCTGAAATAGAGGAAGTATTGTAAAATACTATGGATTAACACAAATAATATGATTAAGAAGAAGAATCGGAAGAAGAAACGATGGCTGAAGAAACTTCATATGAACCACACAGGAGAAACATAAGAGCATAAATTTATGAAATCAATATTATTGATTATTGAAACACACCAACACAAACATGAAGAAAGAGGCATGATGCACATTCTAACTTCCTATCAATTGTGGAACCAACCTTGTTTGAAGAAGCTGTAAAGGAGAAATCATGGGTGAAGTCCATGAACGAATAATTTGATCAGATTGAAAATAACTAGATATGGGATATTTTTACAAGACCTAAAAATCACAATTGAAAGAGTATATTTAATTTATATGATGGATGAAAAAACAACATTCTTAAACAGTGTTCTTGAAGAAAAAGTCGACATTGAACAACCAATGGTTTTTCTAATTGGTAATGATGAAATGAAGGTTTTAGATTGAAAAAGGAACAATATGGTCTGAATTAGGCACCATGAGCATGGTATTATTGTCTGTATTGTTATATGAGGAAGGAAAAATTTAAAATAAGAGGCTTCGACCATAATATCCATGTGAAGAATACAACAGAAGACCAATTTATGGTGCTATTGTATATGGATGGTTTTATATTTGGTAGAACGAGGAAGAGATCTGTGGAAAATATTTTTAATCACATGAAATTGGAATTTTAAATTTCATTTATTGGTGAACTCATATACTTCTTGGGGATGTTGGTGATTCAGATAAATGATTACACTTTAATTTTTAGGTTAAATAATCAAGAGTTCTCCTGAACAAATTAAACATTCAAAACTCTTAACCAATTTTGACTCTGATTGATATTGGTAAATTTTTTTAGAAATAATGTGGGTGAGACTTCTATAGATCCCACCATGTATAGGAGAATATTAGGAATCTTCTTATACTTAACTGTAACATGGCCATATATTGTCTTTATAACATGCTTAGAGGTGTACTTTCAAAGTAATCCAAAGGTAGAACATTTTAAGGTAGTTAAAATAATCCTGAGACACTTTAAATGTACTCACAATTAAGGATTAGACTTTACTGCAGGAAGAGGTAATGAAATATCGACATTTTTGGATGTTGACTGGTAAGGAGATGTGGTGGATAGAAAGTCCACAAGTCGTGGATCATTCTTTACTGGAAGACATGTGTAGGCTGGTTGAGTAAGAAAAAGGAAAGCACTTCACTTAGTAATACTAAAGAAGAGTATATCTTGCTACATGGGCTTATACCACTACCACAAAACTGGGCAAGGCCAGCGCCACCCCTTTATCAGTGCTAACGAAAAAGCACTGATAAAGGGGGGGGGGGGCTTTATCAGCGCTAAAAAATAATTGATAAACGTACCCCTTTATCAACGCTTTTTTTAGCGCTGATAAAGCCCCCCCTTTATCAGCACTTTTTTTAGCGCTAATAAAGGGGCCCCCTTTATGAGAGCTTTTTTATTAGTGCTGATAAAGGGGGGGCCTTTATCAGCGCTTTTTTTAAAAGCGCTGATAAAGGGTTAGACTTCAAAAAAAAAATTAATTAAAAATTATATATTAATATATAATTATATCAATATTGTTATATTGATGTAAATATAATATATAATTTTTAAATATATTTTAGATAAGTATAAATATACATTTACACTTATTATACTTAATATATAAGATATTTAGTGAAAATGGCTTATATAAAAATTTAAAAAAAATTTAATTAATAATTTGCTAATTAGTAGGAGTAATAGTCATTTAATAACATTTTGAAGACTAAAAAAATAAAAAAAATTAAAAAAAGATCCAAAATATGTTGAAAACGCAACTCAAACTTCAAACGGCCATAAATTTTGATCCGGGTGTCCGTTTTATTTCTACCACATATCAAATCGAAGACTGCGAAGAGCTCTACATCGTTTTGATCTGTGGGGACCCCAATCAAGGGTTTTTCAAGGCCAAAAGAGGCCCATAAGGCCTTCAAAACTGAGTTTTTAGTCGGGGTACCCCGATTTTTTAATATTTTGTGGATTTTCAGCCTCGTTTAAGGGGGTATTATTGGATTTTTTTGGTGGGGAATGAATTTATTCCAAGGTATTACATTCATATTAATATTATCTGTTCGAAATTTTATCATCTTTTATAATTAAATTCTATTTATAATAAAATATATAACTATATATACATATTTTTTATATATTCACGCCTAAAAATTAATTTTTTTAAATAAATCATTAAACATATTTACATATAAAATATATTAGCTTTATCTAAATAGTAACTAATATCCATTTTATTTAAAATACCAATATATGAATATTTATATAACTACATATTAATATAAATATATATATATATATTAATATAACTATATAACTATATATATTAATATAACTACATATATATATTAATATAACTATATATATATATATTAATATAACTATAAATAAATATATTAATATAACTATATATATATATATTAATATAACTATATATATATATTAATATAACTATATATATATTAATATAAATATATATTACTATATGAATAAATATAACTATATATATATATAAATAAATAGATATATCATAAATAAGAGAACAAATCAATATAGGGGAGTGGCGAAGTCTTTAGATGCGCAGGGGGGAGGTCTCAAGATCAAATCTGGGTGGAAGTAGGGGCGTGCGTGCAAGGCTGATTTAGAGGGGCTAGCGCAGATAAAGGGTATAGGTGGTGCGTGTGGGCACTGGAGGGTGTGGGGAAAGCACTGATAAATGGGATCTCAAGCACTATAAAAAGCCCCCCCCTCCCGAGATTGGCAGTATTTTTTTTATTTTTTTATTTTTATCAGCGCTAAAAAAAGCGCTGATAAAAGGGGTCTTTATCAGTACTTTTTGGAGCGCTGATAAAGTGGACCCCCCTTTATCTTCGCCGAAATTAATAGCGCTTTTTCTAGCGCTGTTAATGGCCATTTTTAGCACTGGTAAAAACCATATTTTTTGTAGTGCACTCATATATTGTGGATGAAGAAACAACCGACTTATATGTGTGATGAGGTGAAATACCCAACGGTGATTCACTATGATAACAAGAGAGTGATTGATCTTATGAAGAATCTTGTTTAGCATTCTTGTATGAAACATATTGAAATCAGATATCACTTCATCAAGGAAAAAGTTGAACCTGACATGATTAAAATGGATCATGTTGGAACCAATGACCTAGTGGATGAAATTCTGACTAAGCCATTGGTAGCACATGTGTTTGAGAAACATCAGTTGAACCTCAATGTTCAGCCACCTCCCAGTGCATAAGGAGGTTATGAGCTATCCCCTCTCCCCGGTTTTGTTAACTATTTTAATCTGTTTATAGATGTGATGCAGGTTTATGGGGGAGATACGATCTAGGGGGAGTGTGTTTTGAGATCTACATGTACAAATACATGTTTATTTAGGTTTATTGTCAAAGTGGAAGAATGGAGAAATGGAGAAAATAAATGTTAGGAGGTTGAAGGAGAATGGTGAATGGAGAAATTATGGAGAAATTTAATGTGTGGTGGTTGTTGGTTTTTGAAAAACCATGCAATGCTTCTGGGACATGATGGGTATTAGGTGTTATGAGGAAACAGTTTAGGGCATGGAATGCATGTATAACATGATCAGAGCTTATCTTGGACATATTTAAGAATTCCAAGACACGCGACCCATTTAATGCTTCCCACGTTATTTTATACATCAATCTTTGATCTTGTGGGATTAGAGTGTTGGATAAGTTGTTTCTTGAGTTTTAGATTTTGATTATGGCTGGTGCTTTATTGATTTTTTTGTACAGATTTCCAACAAATCCAAAGGGGGAGATTGTTGGAACCAAGTCCTTACTTTTTTATAAATGGATTTTAGTTTGTTTTTGTTGTCAATCCACCCTGGGTTTATGGAAATATTAAAGAAAAAGAAAAACATCAATGGATCTTCACGAATAGAGGTTCTACGCAAAGATGTTTTTAAAGGAATCAAAAAATATGCTAAGAGGTGGAAGAGCATCGAGAATGGAAATACCTATAAATATGAGGCTACCCACATCATTTTACATGAAAATATTTGGGGAAAATTTAGAACCTCTTTGATTCCATAAAATATGGAGAGATTCATGAATTTGGTTTTCTATGTGAGTTTGAGCATTGCGAAAAGACATGTTAAGTCTTGAACGATGCCAATGATTTTGAAAAATGGGAGTCTCATGATGATGGGGTATTCTGTGATGACACAATGATTATTGTGAAGGAAATTTGCTTCATAAAGGTAGTAATCTTAGTGATGGAGATTTGCATGAAGCAGTGTTGAACATTTGGTTTTAGTGAATAGTGCATTCAAAGGGCATCAACTTAGGACTTTGATGAAAGAAGATTCACATGATAGTTAGGAAAAAAAATTAAATTATAATAAACTAAAGTGATTTGAAAGTTGATAAAATTAGTAAGACTTCACCAAGATATGTTAGTTAGGGGGAGTTGACAAAAGTATTCCGAGGGATGTAATGTGTTATCCATAAAATATTGTAAAGGTAGTGTTCCTAGAACAAAGTAATTGTGTCTAAACTTTTGAATTAAAAATATTGTAAAGATTAGTATCTTTTGGTACAACCGACACAATTTCAGTGTATGCTCATTGGAATATCCATTAGTGGTAAACCAAGTAAAACTGTTGTGTTGTCTCTTTCCATGTGAATGTTTTATTACTGCACTATTCCAAAAGATTTGTTTAACAAGTTCCTACCAACTTGGGAATAAGATCTATTTATTTAAAATAAAAATTTGACACCCAGATTCACCCCTCCCCTCTCAGGGTGCTCTGATTCCTACATATTTCTAGAAAGGGAGAGGACAAAGGGGGTGGATTCTGGTTATAGAGGAAAGATACAATGCGCTTTCATTGCTTGAAATGTATTTTGGGTTGGTCAGACTCAATTTTCACATCATTAATGGTTTTCACCTTGAGGGGGAAACCCCTAATATTTATATTCCATATAAATATTACACTCTTTGTAAATTCACTTGGTATTTTTTTCAAAGGAGGCATGGCCTCTTACATTGATAAAACCATTTTTTCAGAAGCAGGAGCCGCGTGGGGGAGCTTCTGCACGCTTAAACTTGGATTCCATATTCCTTCATCATCTGGCATCAATTTTTCTCACCATCAGTCATGTTGGATATGAAATGGTAAGTTTCTCATTCCTCATAAATCCTATTTTTGTTATCTCACCATCTTTTTCAATATTTTGGTGCAAGCTGATATGCCCTATTTTCAAGGTTTTTATATATTCTTCCAATTTATCTCATTTTAGCTCTATTAAAGGGAAAATACTGGATGATGAGATTAATAAATTCATAAGGTAGGTGGTTTAGTATTTTTACCTTAAAGATGATCCATTTTATATCACATGTTCATGTGCTTCATATCATACTTTCCACACATTTCCTTCAAATTAATATTTTTTTGTTACTATATATTGTTATCTAAGATAGATATGCCACTTTTACTCCTATTTATAGTCGGTGGTTTATGACATCGACTAGATCCACACATTAGGGAGTTCTCATGTTATTCCTTCTAAATTATTAAATTTTTATTTGGTTGAACTAACAACTATGTTGTTTTGGGTTGATTCATAATTGAAGAGACTACCTAAATTAAATGGGTGCAAGTGGTACAACCAAATTCCATGACTTGCCTACAATTAGTGATTTAATTTAATGAAATGGAATGATAAATAAGATATAATTCAACCCTTGGATTATATATTGACTTACACTATTTATTTATGCTTATGATACTCAGGCAGGGAATCCCACTTACTTATGATACTCTGGTAGGGAATCCCACTTACTTATGATACTTGGTAAGGGAATACCACTTACTTATGATACTCAGTCAAGCATCCCGTCTATTTTTGATACTCGGGAATGGTGTCCCTCCTATTTATCATGAATGAGCATGGCATTACTTGACACATGAAAGACTCGTGATACAACCCATGGATGACTGAGTTATTCCTTGGGTCCATAATAGTAGCAGTATCCATATATATGGCTATAAACGTCACTTTGTATATAGACCATATATATTTATACATATGGTTACTTTCTCATTGATTATTTGGGTTATGATGAATCAAGTAATGTCAGCTTGGTGTCCTTGGGAACCATATCTGACCATTTAACAATTTTCTTATGTTGCTATACGTGGACATTGGTCATTTTATATGCACTAGCTGAATTCTACTAAACATAGTTGGTGGTGGCCTACCAAGTATATCTCACACCGTTTTTTGGGCTACCTATGATACTTGAAAAAACCTCACGATTGCATATATATATATATAGACACACACACACACACACACAAACAGAAGTTTCTAGTATCTGATGCTT
The DNA here is from genome assembly GCA_963277665.1 of Viscum album. Taxonomy (NCBI): domain Eukaryota; kingdom Viridiplantae; phylum Streptophyta; class Magnoliopsida; order Santalales; family Viscaceae; genus Viscum; species Viscum album. The sequence goes on from OY728128.1 coordinate 479,537,080, forward strand.
GATTCTTATCACTAGGATGGAGTATGGGAGCATATGACCAAGCCTATGCTTGTGATTCTAGTGATGGATGGTTTTGGTATTTTGAATGTTGTATAGAATATTATATATTCATATTTCCCTTGTATCCCACATACTCCCTTTTTTTAAAGATACATGACATGAGCATCCTTTTGTTACTGATATTGATTTTTCTTCAACCCATGAATTTTCCTAGATGATTTATCATTTTGATACTGGTTATTTATTACTAATTTTGTTATTTCAATTTATTATTTTTACTAAGTATTATGATGATCATGAGAGTATATTATCCAAACCATACCATCAAATACCATTACTAATAGTCAGTATCCTCTAATATATGGGGAGGCATACTTAAGGTCATGTGGTCAACTGGCTCAAGGAACCACTTAGTGGCTTTCAGGTCGAGATGCTACAAAGTGCTATCATAGGTGTTTTTTTGTAATATTGTGTGGGTATTAGAAAGAAGACTAGGAACGTGTAATTATTTTCTACTGAGATTTTTCATGGGAGTATCTAACCCATGTATGGGGGAAACCCAAATTTCTTTTGATGTGTTATTATTTTTTTGGGTTTTTACTATTACTGTTGTACTGATTTCACCATTTGGCGACACATATGTTTTGTGACATTATTATTAATAATAATATATTTTTTTACTTTTTCCCTTGGATTGATACAATGAGGAAGTACGATCTCATGCATCATTATAGGTACTCTATGACTTATTTCTATTAATTTTCCATGACACATTTACTTTCTACGTACATTACCTCCTTCATATAGTTAGTGCCTAGATTATTATATTTGTACATGTGATAACATTTATTAAAGGGATAAAATAATTGTATTAATTAATGTTATTGCATAAATCTAAACAATTTCCCCTTAAATATTGTTAATGAAAACTTAATTAACCAATTATACCATTTTTGAGCCATGAACCATTTGTTATATGGACTAAAACATTAGTTGATTTGATTAAATGAATTCCAATTAAAATTTATGAAAAAATTACTTCTATAAATTGATAATGGTGATTCATTTAATCAACTAATTATACATGACTTGTTATATACTGATACCAAATGTAATGGTCAGGTCAGAGTTGCTTGACGTACCAATGGAAATTTGTAAACAGTATGGTATTTTATAAATTGGGAATGGTGACTCAAATTACTAGATTATGATATCGATATTAATATTAATAAGTGTAAAATAAAATAAATTTGAAACTTAAAAATGAAATTTTTTCCACTAAATAGGGATGCCAATTACAAAGTAATGGTTGTTTTCCTCTATACCTTACAATTGAAACTTTATATAACGGAACCTCTGCTGTGTGATGTGAGACCTTGACCCTGACCTGAACTTAGTAGCAGGAAGTAGGAAGTGCCACTTATGATCCATGGTAATATTTTTATCACATATACCCATCTTAGGAAAAGTCAAATGGGTTAGATTAATTATGGAAGGCTTTGTGGCTATCCTTCCCAATAGTCATTGACTCTTATATGATGCTAAATCTTATCTGAGGTGTGAATTTTAAAATTGTACTCCCATGCCTCCAGGAAATCCTTGAGTCATGCATCAGGAGGGCAGTGATGGCCATGATTCAAAGGTGGTGGCCCCTAAGACACTAGTATTACCTCCTACAGTGCCACTTGAGGCACGTCATGTTCATCCTCCATTGGGTGTCGATGTTCAATTTGAAGAGAGTATTATACACATCAAACAATCTACACAAGGAGCTCTGTGACCTGCCCTTACTATGGAATAATTGATGTGAGAATATAAAAAAAACATCCTCTCACATTCTTGGGGGATGATTGTCCTTTGGATATAGAATCTTGGTTAGAGGCCATGATATTTATCTTTGATAATTTAAAGATTCCTCCAAAAAATATGGTCAATATTGAAGCCTATATGCTTTACGATTCTGCTAAACGATGGTAGGATTATAGTACCAAAGTTGATCATCATTAGGGTATGGTCTGGGAAGAATTCTAGATAGCTTTTTATGATATTTTATTTCCATAGATGTTGATAAAATACTGAGTTAGCGAGTTTATTCATCTAAAGTTGGGCCCTATGTCTTTGATGGAATATTACCCTCATTTCATAGAGATTCAGTTCTTCATATAGACTCTTACTAGCGAAAAGTTTATGATTTTGAGATGAATTTAGGATGGTATTGTATACATCATCTGAACATGGGTGAATTTATTTAGGTTGGACTTCATTTCTGAGATAGTAAATCAGGGCCTCATCCCCAAACATAAGCTTAGGGAAGCCTATAGTGTGGGTTAGGGCAGTTACTTATCGAGACAAGGGTAGTTAATTGAGAAGTAGTAAGCATCACTTCAAGTCTACACATGGGGGTATCATTTTTTAGATGGAAACTATTGAAGGTTACGTTGTATGTCACTAGTGCATAAAGACAGGGCATAACAAGGCCCAATGTCTTAGAGATCCTATTGAATGTCGAGGATTTAGGAGGTTGGGACATCTTCACCACCTGTTCTAGACTCGCCGATCTGTTCCTAGAGGAATAGGATCCATATCAGTTTCCCTATTAGGATCAGTGACATCTTTAAAGGAATTTATTTGGTCTACTACTGACCGATTAGGCCAAAGGGGTGGTTGTAGCGGAGGTAGTTAGACATTTGAGGTTCAGTGCCAACAAAGCATACCTACTTAGGTTAGTCTGGTTACATATCGAGGATGCGGATTGGGCCATGTCTATGAAGTGTAGCTTATACCTAAGGATCAGTATATGAATCCATCTATATTTTAAGGTACTATTCTAGTAGCTTATAACTTAGTATTTTACTTATTTGATATAGGTGCTTCATTCTCTTTTATATCTACAAAAATTATGGAATTTATGGACCTATAAATGGAATAATTTTTTGGTGTGATGACTCTTGAACACTATTAGGGGTTCTATTAGAGAATACACTCCAATGAAAGGATTTCCATCTTGAGGTGGGAGGATATCTCTTCCTATGGAATCTTTTTTTCCTCATGATTACTGGAGTTGAAGTCATTCTTAGGATGAACTAGTTAGTTCCATACCATAAACATTTTGATTTATATCACTAGAGGGTAAAACATACATCACCTAAAGGAATCACCTATATTCATAAGGGTGAATGGGATATCTAGTAATTTTGTGCTAGACCCAACCACTATGTGCTAGGTAGAGTGGAAGCCCATTTAGAAAGTCTATTTATTAGAAATTAAGGAATGTGACTTATGAAATTCCCTCCAGTAGTTGATCATTTCATAGACTTATTTCCTGGTTACTGGTCTTTCTTACCTTTTGAGTGATATATAGAGTTCACCATTGTGAAAATTCTTGGAGTGGGACCAATGTTTATTCCTCCATATAGGATGGGACCTACAGAGCTCTAAGAACTCAATAATCGGTTAGAGGATTTGGAATCTATGGTTTTTATTTGACCCAATACTTATCTATGTGGTTCACCTGTCCTTTTCCCAAATAAGGTGGACAATAACCTCTAGTTGTGCATGGATTATCGCTGGTTGAACCTACTTATGGTCAATAACCAGTATCCAATGAATCATATTGATGACCTCTTCGAACATCTCTAAGGAGTGTTGATTTTATCTAAGATCGATTTGTGTTCGGGTTACCATCAGGTGTGTGTTAGACCATCCGGCATACCATGTATAGTGCTCTAGAGTAGATATGTCTTGTACAAGTATTTGATCTAGTTTTTGTGGCTTTATGAATGCGGAAATAGTCTTTATAAATCTAATGGATTAGATTCTCCACATGTACCAAGATTCATTTGTGGTGGTATTTTTGGACGATATCTTTTTGTATTCTAACACTTGACACAAATATACAAAACTTCTTGATATCATGCTGAATACACTAAGAGAGTATCATCTGTATGATAAGATTGTGAAAAACCACTTTGGATTGATAAGGTTCACTTATTAGGACATATCATTTCACAAGAATGAGTATCTTTCAATCTATAAAAGGTGAGTATTATGGTTTCTTGGGAAAAACCCAAGAACATCATCGATATATATAGTTTCTTAGGGATGGATGGATATTACACGTATTTTATTTTGGACTTTGCATGATTATAAGTGCCTTTTATGGTATTGAATAGGAAGGGAGTGGGTTTATTTTGGTATCAATCCTATGATACATCACTTTAGGGGTTGAAAGGGAGACTTACTTTATCACTGATCTTGATTCTACCAGAGATGGGTAGAAACTATACGGTTTATTATGCTACCCCAGGTATTAGGCTTGGGGCAGTTCTGATGTAGGGGGTGCCAGTTTATAGAATATGATTCCCATAGTTGAGTCCCCATGAGTGGAATTACCATTTTTATGACCTCAATCTAGAATCCATTTTTCTTGTTTTATGTTGTTTGAGGCATTATCTATTGGGTGAGCAGTTCATTGTTTATACAAATCACAGAAGTCTCAAATATATTTCTACATAGTGATATTTGAACCTCATACAACATAGGTTGACAGAGTATCTTTAGTAATTTTTATTTGACCTCACTTATATACCTAGGAAGGGGAATGAAGTAGTTAATACCTTGAGCTGGAAGAATCATACACAGGCTATCCTAAAGGACAGTTGTAAGTGGTGGTTGATAACCCTATTTTCTAAGATTCACCTTGAGGTTTAGAAATATCAGGGGAAGAAAATTTTAGTAGAATTTTAAGTGACATACTCACATATATATAGGGTGTGTAGGAGATATATTTCCTATTCTGAAGGCTTAATACTAAGGGAAAGTTATTAAGGTGAAGACCCACTGCTTGGTTGGGTTAGTAATGAGAAAGAGATGCTTCACATTCAAGGATGCATCTAAGTTAATTCAAATGTACATGAAGAGTTGATGTGGTAATATCATGATTCTATTTTGGAATCACACCCTAGGATTACCAAGATGTACCAAGACATATGTCTTCAGTATTGGTGGTCACGTATAAAGAGGAAGATTATAGGTTTTATCACACCGCGTTCCACCTATCAGTAGGTGATGGATGATCCCCAGTAAATTTTAGGACTTTTTTTGCCTCTATCCATTAATGAGTGGAAATGGGAATATGTAATAATAGATTTAATGATGGTATTTCTAAGATCCCATCAAGGAAGTGATGCTGTATGGTTGATCATTAGTTGGTTGATCGAGGTCTCACACTTCCTACCTATCTGAGAGACCTTCTCAGTTGAGGAGCTCAGAGGTCTTTATATTCTGAAGATTATATGCCTTCCTGATGTATCCCATTCTATCATATCGTACCAAGATTCCTAGTTTAAATTTTGTTTCTAATAGGGGTTACATGAATCAGTGTGTTGATAAGTGCTACTGAGTACATCATATCACCCTCAGACCGATGGTCAGTCTGAGTGGACAATGTGGGTGTTAGAGGATATGATCTGGGAATGTATCCTTGATTTTAGTGCTTCATTGAAACACATATACCTATTGGTTAATTTTATTACAATAAAATAATTGAGTAAATGATTCAGATAGCTCCCTATGAGGCCCTACATGGTACATTGTTCCATTCACACGTCTGCTGGTTAGAGGTAGGTGAGGTAGTATTACTGGGTCCCCATATCATTTAGGATACTTTAGAGAAAGTCTAGCTGATTCAAAAGTGTATGGATACAGCTCAATCTAATGGTAAGTATTATATCAATAATTGTTGTAAACCGCCATATTTCAAGGTGGTATATTAGGTTTTTCTATGATTTTATCATAGATTGCATTGGAGATAGATTTAGAGACATGTAAACCCATCACATTGTTATTTTGGGCCTTTCAAGATCTGGATAGAGTCAAGCTAGTAGCCTATCGATTGCAGTTACCTTAGAGGTATCATGATATCCAAGAACTATTACATTTATTTAATCTTCTCTATTATCATTATGACCCATCTCAATTGTTTCATCCTGAGTATATTGATCCTAAGGAAGATATACCCTTTGAGGAACATCTGATATGTATCGTTGAATAGAGAATAAAGTCTTCTGGTAGTTTTTTTCTAGAAAGGGAGAGAAGCAAGGGGGATATAGTCTGGCTATATAGAATATATGTAGCACGTATTCATTACATAATGTGTAATTAATACATGATTGGTATTTGGCCTGGGTAGACTCTTATTTCACATCATGAATGGGTTTTACCTGGATGAGAAAACTATGAGCTTTATATGGCATGTAAATCATACATTCCATTTAAATTCCCGAGGTCTATTTTATAAATAGGAGTAAGGAACTATAATTTACATAGAATCCATTTTCCAGTAGTAGGATTCATGGTAGGGAGCCTCTCCATGCCTAACCTAGGCTTCCATCATCCATCATCATCATATGATGTATTTTTCACTCATTTTAGGTCATGTTGGATCCAAAATGGTAATCTCCTCATTCCTCATCCATCCCATCATTATTTATCTCAGTGTCCTTTGTGCTATTTTTGTGAGAGCTAATATTCCCAATTTTCATGATTTTTTGTCTGTTCTACTGATTTCTCTGGCTCTAGCTACATTAAAGTGTTGATACTGGACAAGGAGATTACTACAGACATAAGGTAGGTGATTTAGTATTTTTCCCTTAAATTTGATTTTTTATATCATACATTGATATTCCCCACCTTAGACATTCTATGCATTTCCTTCAAATTAATATTTTTTTACCTTACTCTATATTTCTATCCATGTTATATATTCCCCTTGTACTATTGTTTATAGTTTTTTTCCCACCTTGACTAGATCCACCCCTTAGGGTGTGCTCATGTGATGCCTTATAAATTATCAAAAGTTTATTTAGAATAACCACCTAATAAGTGGTATTTTCTTGATGTATAATTGAAGTCACTACCTGAATTAAATGGTTTCAAGTGGTATAACCACTTTTTATGACTTCCTAATATTAGTTGTTTCCCTTAATTTAATTTCATGATAAATAAGATATAATTAAACCCTTGGATTATATCTTGAATAGTACTATTTATTTATGCTTATGATACTAGGGCAGGGAATCCCTTTTACTTATTATACTTGGGAAGGGTGTACCACTTAGTTATGATACTTAGGTAGGGAATCCCACTTACTTATGATACTAAGGAAGGAAGTCCCACTTACTTATGATACTCCTGCATTGTGTCCCAATAACTTGTGATACTTGGGAAAGGCATCCCACTTACTTATGATACTTGGGTAGGGAGTCCCATCTATTTGTGATACATGGGCAGGTCTTCCCTCCAATTTTTGATGATTGGGCATGGAATCCCTTAACACTTGAGAGACTCATGCTACTACTTATAGATTCCTGAGTTACATGTTGAGTCCATACAAGTAGAAGTATCCATATATATGGCTATAGACATCACTATGTATATTGACCATATATATGTATACATATGGTTACTTTCTTAGAGAACATCCAGCTTAGGCTAAATCAGGTAGTGTCATCCTAGTTTCCTTGGGAACCAAAACTAACCCACTTTCATTTTATAGTTTTCTTAAATAGTTATACATGCACACTATTCATTTTATATGCACCAACTAGATTCTACTAGACACGGTTAGTGGTGTCTTACTGAGTATATCTCACACCCTATCTAAGATTCCTTTCGTACCCAAATAGAACCCATGATTGCAGGTATAGATAAATGGAAGTACTCAACTTTTGATGCTTGATTCTTGGAACAAGGATGTAGTAAGTGAGCAGGGGGCCAAGCCTATTATTTTGAATCTAATTGTGGAAAATTTTGGTATTTTTCCATTTTTTATAGTATGTTCCTAAACCACCACAAAATGTAAATTTTTTATTAAGCCATTTTAAGGACAAATGGGAAACCATAGTACACAAACAAGACACCACTACGTGCTGAAAGAGCTCACAAAATGATGAAAAACAAGACTAAGATTACTTGAATCAGCTGCTCTATATAGTTCCCATTGCAACGGACTAACCTAGATATACAGATCATCTCTGATAAGCTATTTAATGCGAGAAATCATCTTGTCCATTGTCTAAATAAATTCCTCAATGTTGATTTTGCTTTGATTGAAGCCCTGGGCCAGAATTTGATCTTGTTTATCTATCCACACTTCTTGCTCCTTGTTGGCATCAACTTTAAGCCTTCTTACATATATAGTTTTAATATCCTATTCTGAGACATTGGGCCAGACACCTTTTTCTACCATTTCTTCCTTGGAGTGAAGGATAAGTTTCAAGAACTCTCCATACTCTTCTTCCCTATCTCTTGTATTTCTACTTGATTGTTCACTTTCCCCAATCTATAGGGATTTGATTGCCTTGTTTCTACCCTTCTTTTCCAACCTTGTCTCCATCGGTTTTGGAAAGTGGGAGTAATCCTTGAGTGCCTTTGGTTTTTTCCCTTGGACCACAATACATTTCCCTGAGTCTCGCATTCCTTTATTCCCCTTCTTTATTCTAGGGCTATAAGGACCTTTCACTGGAATTCACTCTATGATATCCACTGAGAGTTGAATATAGTTTTCATCACCTGAAGTGTCCTCATATTGAGTCAATGGTGGTTCTTGAACAACCAAACCTTCAAAACGGTTCCCCAGATTAATTACCAAGCCTTCTTTGAGGGGTCTCTACTTACACAAAGATTCCTCCTTTCCTACTTTATTCTCAAAACCATTATTATTCCCATCATTCTCCACCTTCGTAAGGATTGCGGAGTTGGAAATACGAGTGTTTGGGTATAAGGTCCCCAAGACACTCACTTCATCCAGCCTCACTTGTCCACAAAGATAATATGTTGTAGCCGGTAGATCCACATGGGACACATCCAAGGGACCCTTATTTTCGGTTCCACCATACTGGAAAGCCTCCTTTCCCCCCACCTGTAAGGATGTTATACCCAAATCTTATTTTATATGGGCAAATACGTTAACTACCCATGGCTCTACCACCTTAGATAGGGGCTGATCCTTCCAGGAGCTGGACTCCGCACCTGAAATTTGTTGCCTAACAGGTTCTATCACCTTTGGAATAGCCCCATGCACCTCCTCATACTCTCCCAAGCCAGCATTATCCTAGCCTTTATAAGGATTGCATATTATTGTTTCCCATGTATCCTGTGTACTCCCTTTTTGGATAAATACATGTCATGAGCATCATTTTGTTATTAATATTATTTTACCATCTACCTGTGTATTTTCCTGGATGATTTATTATTCCAATGCTAGTTATTTATTACTGATTGTTTCCATTTATTATTTTCACTATGGATTACTCTGATAATGAGGTTATGGATTCTCCATCGTACCATTATAGACACTCACTGCTACTCGGTAGCCTCTGGAATATAGGGAGGATACCTTGAGTCCATGTTCCCAACTAGCTCGGGACACCACTTAGTGGCTTCTGGGTAAGTACACTACACTAGGGTAGATAGTTTCCCACAGTTACAAGAATGTTTCTACGCCCAATTTCCCATCTATATTTTGGTATCTTCTATATGGAATCTAGTTCCTTTTCTATTGCCTAAAAATATGGTGTTCCTTAGGCCCTCAATGAATAGACGAGGCATTTGATCTCATTCGTTCAGGGGTATAATATTTTCTTTATTTTCTCAGGGGATTTGTTCTTAGTGTTTGTAAGAATAATCAATATTTAATGTTGGTGGTGGAGAAAGGCGATATAACCGGGTGGTGATAATGATGTTTGAGACAATGTGTGGTGGTTCAGTTAGGGATTTTAGTGGGTTTCATAGAGTATTTTTTAGTTTCACTTTCTTCATTTTTTTGGTTTCATATTGTATCATGTGGATGTGGTTCATTATCATTTTGGGTAAATATTAGAGGGCATGTTCTTCCCATAGATTTTATCTACTAGTCCTTATTTGATATGGCTTTCTTCTCTGGATAATTTCTACCTTGAATTAGTTATTCTATATGATATATTAAGGCAATAGAGATCTGTCTCTTTCAGAGTTCATTTTCTTCATCACATAGATGGAGGTAATGTTTGGGAATCATTTTATATATGGTTATTATTAAAATAGAGAGGGTTCAGAAGTGGTTTAATTTAAAGGTGGATGATTTTTTGGAACTTATCAAGGTTTATATGAATTGGTGGCTTCCCTTACTTAGGATTTATGTTGGTTTTGTTCTCCTCTCAAACTGGCATATCCTTTTTTAAATTTTAAATCTATGAATTGATTCTATATTAGTGTTCATTAATTTTCCCCATCCCATCATATTATGTGTTGTGATATAATGTGGTCTTTCCTCCTTGAATAGATTATAGAATTGCTATCTCGATTGGTTTCATGGATGGTCTTTAGTTGTGGATATGTGAGTTGTTAGAGTGGTGATGACTTCTGGTGGGGACTATGATTTGTAAAAATGATTTTGGAATTTGGATGTGGGAGATACTTCATAATCTGATGGTAGTTCAATTCACAAGATCAGAGGTTGTACAATGGGTATCCATGGTGGGAATTTTCATTATTATATTTCTAGTATTCTATTGAGGGTTTTTTTGGTTATGTATGGTGTTTTCAATGATGACAGTTTCAACATGTAGTGGTTCATTTCGATGATAGAAAGTAGTAATTTTTTTTATGTTGATGATAAGAATGCTTGAATTTGAGTTGTGTATAGCCTCAGTCATTTCTATATGAAACATAGAGCTTGAGGCATGATATGGGATCCCCATCATCCTATCATGTCACCCACTCCACACTCACTGCCCACATCACTTACCAATGACCAACATCGCCAATGTTTTTTGGGTTTAGACTATATATTGAGGGGTTGTTGGTATTTTGATTCAATTACCCTAAGGTTTGGCCTGTCTTTGTCTTTTTTAGTTCCCACATGACTTTCAAGTGGATTTAAAACATAAAAGTTGGTGGTATTAAAGGAATATTTTATTTATGTCAGGCAATATCAATAAATCGTGTGATTATTTGGGTTATTTATATAATACTCTTAAAATTTAAACCCCATAAACATTAATTTTTTTAAAACATTTTTTCAACTATTAATAAAAAAAATATATTCACCACATGATTTACTCCTATATTTCTAATCACCATGTTCCAAACAAATTTTTTTACAAAACACATTATTACCATTCTAGGATGCTTAATAAATAAAAAAACTAAACAATTTAACTTATCATGTGTAATATGATATGATGTTCCATGTTAATTACTCAAGTGGGAAATTAATTAGGCATTCATGAATCTCTATAAAAAATATTTTACCAATTAAAATTTAAAATACCCTAAAAAATTATAGATCAGTTAAATAAGAATATAGGTACAACAACTTTGATTCTTTGAAATAATTTCTCAAAAGTCTGACCAAAACATAGTTAAATAGTTTGAAAACAATTTAACTTTTGAAATTATCTTACACACACCAAAAATAATTATATCACAATTAATGATATAACTATTATATTATTTTTTAATAATTATTTTATAATTAAAAATAATGTTAGAAAAATATATAAATGTAAAAACACTATGAATTTTAATACAAGAAGTTCAATGTCATATTGAAAATTTGTTGTATCCACTTGAAAGGAGTCTGCCGTTATTTAGGTTTATTAAAAATAAACATAGTGATCCACAACTTGGATCGGTTTTACAAAAAAACTACGCACTGGGTAGTCCATGGTATAACCATCCTCTTCCAATTTATCTATGGGATGATAAATGTAAAATAAATGTGAAGAGGGTATCTGAGTACTCTAAAATTTAGGATGGGAGGTTTTTCTCAATGAATAAACATGACAAGAAATAATAACTCAAAATTAAATAAAAATTGACATGAAGAGTGAAGGAATATGGAAGTCTTGTGAACTTCTCTTTGTCATATTAAGTTTGAAATGATCAGAAATTATCTTATTCTTCTATTGTATTTTCTTTAAATCCTTATTTTATGTAACTTTTATTGATCTTCACAGGGAGTTTATAAAGGCTCAGTTTTCTCATGAAAAAAATATAGTCATGGAAAGAACAGTACCATCCTTTTTCTTTTTAGTAGGAACTTCTTGGAACTAAAGTATAAAAATGATCCTCACTTAAAATAAACCTTTTTCATATAAGTTTCCTCATATTTATACTTTTATTAAAACTAAAATTTTACATTACCTGATATTAATAAAATAAATCCTTATAGTGAGAAAGAAATCTTGGAAAGGATAACTTTTTCTTATATTCTCCAAAGTGGAAATTTAAGAATAATCTTTCTTAAATCCTCACAATGATCACTCTCTCAATTACATTAAATTCCATAATCAATCCATTTGAATATTTAATTTTAATGTGATCTCAAATAGGCATAAAATAATAATTTCTCATTGAAGAAGAGAAAAAGATAGAAGTAGATATCTCAATGGAAGAAAATATCTAAATGGAAATAGATATTAATAGAAGTATACATTCCAATGGAAGTGGAAAAATCAATGTAAGTAGATACCTCTTCATGGTAGCAAATCATAATTTGTGATACTTGATCTAGATTCAAGGTAGAAGATCCTTATCATAAAAATATAACTCACTTGATGACAGTTTAAGTCAATTGATGGTAGTGAATAATTATGGCCGTAGTAGAACTATTCTAATTATAACAGAACTCATCTAATGGGCATAGAGTTTTTTATGGTATCATATATACTATAACAACAAAAAAAAATTCTAATGGGAAAAAATTATTCTGATGGAATCATGATTTTTCTTCCTATATTACACCTCATTTTATAGTATCATAATTACTCTAAAACTAGCATAAGTAAACTCAATGTGTTATATTTTATTTAGAGAAATTAAAGTATAAACAAAATTATTAATTTCTATCATATAATCTTGAATGGCCCGAAGGCCTCTTTTTTGTTGATTTTTTGATAATACCCCTTTCAAGGGATGAGGGGGAACCCTTACAAGGCCCGTAGTCTTAGGTAATTACATTTCTCATAGGCTTGAGAGACATTATATGACCCGAAGGTCTTAGGGAATTCAACCAGACTATAACTACAAGGAACTGCCCCTTCCCAACATCTGCATCGTGTTGGTAGCTCTCCACCTTTGCATGGCCGTCTGGATAAGCATCCCATGAAAGCACAGACCGGTCCCGATGGTGTAGCCATTCCCTATAATTATTTCCCAATCCATTTGGTTCAGCTCTGATGAGTACGACTGCTCTGAATCCTCCTCTGGGGCTGCTCATTTTTTGTAGAGTCCGTCTGGGGAAACTGTATGTGGCTCGAAGGCCTTGAGGTGGCCTGAAAGCCTTAATGGTGACCCAAAATCCCTAGTGATTTTTTATCATAGAAATAAGAAATTTTTGTACTAATCAAACAATTTACCCTATTTGATGATAAAAAATCATTTTTTGAAAATTAATTCAAAATAGTATGTCAAAGAAATATCATAACATTATTAGAGTATAAACAAAAATTATAATAAAATTATGGCCTTTGTAAAAGAATTCAAATACCACTCATTATTCCAAAATTTTCCCATAAAACCATAAAAATACACGCCACATAATATTTCTACTCCTTTTGGTATTTTCAAAAAAGGAATAAAAGGTAAGAGGATCATAAAATGAAAAGTAAGTCATCAAAGTAGAGAAAACAATTGAAAATTTATAGACATTTAATTTCCATTAATATCCAAGTAAATAATATTACATTATCATGATATTATTTAAAATAGACCTATCAAAACCTAATCGGACTTTGTATCTAAATCCTTAATAAGCAGATCAATGTCCTTATAGGAGAAAAGAGGAGGAGTTCTAGTAGAATGAGGTGCAGGAGACCTGAATACAATTCCTAAGGAGACTAGTTTGATATTACCCACTACTTTTACCGTTATAAGACTAAAAGGGATAACTATTATGGATATAGTCTAAAATATAGTTAGAAAAGGTTCTGAAATGGATGAATTCATTGGCATAATAGTTGGAGTAATCATAACAGTACTGGTAGTGAAAAGATAAAGTTTCATCAACTCAATAATCTGAGTGATCACTCTACTGCCATGAATCATAACCTAAAAAAAATTCTTATTTTACTTTATAAAAAATTTCAACAAATGTTATAGGACCTTTATTAGATTTAATTTATACTTGAAGGAGCTATTAATAGAAGGAATTTGAATATTTATATCCAAAAATAAAAAATGGGATTCGAGATCTTGTTTGGCGAAAATCATAGACATATAATAATTGATATCTTTTGTAATCACAACCATATCAACCCTAAACTCATTAATACATTACGAAACAAGATTATAAAATATGTTCTCTATAGTACTTGATCATTCAAATCTCTCCCTGATGATAAATGGAGGAATCCCCTAAATCACTTTGCAGCTCTTCTCAAATATTACTCCTAACCAATTCAGCATTAAAGGAAATAAGAACTTAAGGAGGAAGACCTCTACAAGAAGAGGAAACATCCTCAGAATAAAGAAACTCAAGCTTCCCAATGACGGTGATATTTATCTAGCTCTGTTCCACTCTCATTTACTTTTAAGTAGTGTGAATAACACCAATATGATCAATAAGATTCATATTCAATACCTCTAAATTTATAATCCTTAGAAATAGGATGGGTTGGATATGTGATTAAACAAGAGACACTATCAAGGATATTTCATCATGTTAAAAATATTTATATTAGGAGGTATAAACCTTATGAAACTTAGTAATAATATACATAAGTTCATCCTTAAATTCATTCAGATCAGCTCATCTCAAAAAACTTGAGTGAAGATGGGGAGGACATGAATTCCTCTCCTATCTAGATGAAGGGGTAGCATGTCTAGGATGTGATCCTTAACAATCATCCTCTAAAATTTCACCATCAACATGAACTGATCATGAAACTTTCCCCTAAACTATAACTATCTCAAATAATGGAAAATAATGGATTAGCTTAGCCTAACAATCCTCTCTACCAATGATCCATTAGGATCCGAATGAAAAGCAAGGATAAAATGTCCACCATGCTCAAGTGGACTACCTCCATCATCACCACCTCTATAAGATTTTGAATCTAAATAATCTAAACCAGGAACTATTAACCTTTGTGACTTCTCACACTTATTCACTAAATCCTCTGCATCAGATCTAATTGGGCTTCCAAGAGCTTGACCCATAGAATGATCTTGGGAGTCACTTTCTCATTCACCATTCACATTCTTTCCAAATATAGAGATAGATATGAATAGATTAGTCTATTTATATTCATCTTATCCATCAATATCATGGAAATAGTCATATAAAGTCACAATCACATCATAATGTCGTTTAATGATATATCACTCAAAATTAGGAGCATTGAAAACCTCAATTTATGATAACTCATAATCCTAAAAAAATCTTTACCTAGAAGGTAAGGATATAGGAGAATAATGAGGACTATAAGAGATATTTTGACTCTACATAATGTTTTTATCCCTTCCATATTAAACTAATATGGCTACTGATTCTTCCTCAACATTATCACTATCTTTATCCACTTCTTCATTGGAAGAATATTCCACAACCTCATCTAGTTCCAAACAAGGATCTAAAAAATATCTATGTCTAATGTGTTTTTTGACTGGTTTGATATTTTCATAAATCCTTTCATTATCCACAACCCACTATTTAATCCAATGGTCAAAATTTACCGTTATTCTCCAACATGTATCTTGACATAAACAAAATATGCCACACTATATGATCCTTTGTTCTCTAAAAACATAATGATACTTTCCTCACCAACAAGAACAAGTCCTATAGATTCTAGTATATAAGATATACTCTAGGGATAAGTTAATTAATTTGATCTATAGGTAGGTCTATACAACTCTATCATGTAAACCATAATATTTATACATAGACTTACCTTATCCCCTCTCTTTATAACGGGAATAAAGAAAAAATCTTGGAACTTCATGACACTAAAGTCCCCCATCCTAATACATATCATGTGCTAGATGAACATGAAGGGTTGTATTCATTCTCCATAATGTTCTATTGTAACTATTCCTCTTAGAATATCATTTATATCAATCCCTAAAATAGATTCCTCTAAAACAAACTCCGAATGAATGATATGTTACGATCCTTGATTATCTTCATAAACTCCTTCTTAGGGAACTCTCAAACATTTTTCCAATTACTTCAGAGATAATAAAAACAATTTTTCACAAACCGAATTCTTTATTAAATCCTTATTTTCCTCAGAGCAGGTGCACTCACCAGAGAAGAGCCAAATGGATTTTTCAGAATGAGAGATTATGGATATGCCATCGGGACCAGCCTGTGCTTGCACGAGAAGTCTAGACAGACGACGATGCGAAGGTGGAGAGCTAATATCATGATGTAGATACTGGGGAGGGGAAGTTCCTTGTAGATAGTCTGGTTGAATTCCCTAATAAATTCAGGTCATGTAATCACCTAATCCTACGGACCATGTAATCTCTGAACCTACGGGCCTTGTAAGGGTTACCCCTCATCCCTTGAAAGGGGGTTATCAAAAATCAATAAAAAAATGAAGGCCTTTCAGCCATTAGGAGTCAGATTCCTTTTTATGAAAAACTATTAGAGATGAAAGAAAGAGATTCCATGGATTGATAGGTTAACTTGATTCTCCTTTTGATATCTTATGTGGTCATGGCTCATTGGGAGAATCAGAAATGAGATGCTACATTGTCTTCACTATAGTAGTAGATATTCGAAGGATTGAAGGCTGAAGGTTGGGATAAAGAGATAAATAGGAGTGTAAGTTTAAAAGGAATTTGAGAGAATAAATTTGATTTGGAATATAAATAGAAAATATAACAATTTAGGTAAGAACATAATTTTAAAATTTAAATTGAATTTAAATTTGAATTTAAAAACAATTTTAACAGTTAAATAGTCAAATTTGTCATGGTATAAAAAGTCACGAAAGAGTGTCAATGATAAAAATATCACAAAATTTCCCCCAATAGTAATTATCAATGGTATAACTAGAGTGGTAGGACTATAATTATATCATTTGAATGGAATAATATGAATGACAATTCCAAAAATTGTAGAATTTGAATGATAACACATGAATGATAGCACCTGAACGATTGCAAATCTACATGATAGTGAGCTCTGGGCATCACATGACTCATGAATTAATGAAACAATATTCAAACTTAATTAAGGTAATGTAATATTAACAAAAATTTATCTTTTCTAGGTCATATAATAATTTATCTTTTCTAGGTCATATATGATATATCTTAATCTCTTAATATTCAAAGGCTTTTTAAAATGATAATAATATAATGTTTAGTGCCAATGAATTCTAGAGTAATATCACCTTTTGGGAAATGATCTCTCATAATGTGATGATTTATATAACTATTATTTGTTATTTAATGAGATACAAGGTTCTTAGAAATTTTAATATAACTTTTATTATCAAATTTTATATGAAAATGTAAAAAATGATATCCATAGTCTAGTAGTGTGTGTTTCATCCATAGAATTTTTGCAAATAAATTGCATGAAACTATATATTCAGCACTAGTTTTGGATAATAAAGTAGAATTGTAATTTTTACTACACCATGATACTAGATAATTTCCAAAAAAATTACACATTTTTTATGTTTTTTATATCTAACTTACATCCATGAAAATGCATATCTGAATAACTATCTAATTCAAAGGATTTTACTCTATAGTAAAATAATCAAAAATTTATTTTATTCTTTAGTTATTTAAAAATACATTTTATAGTATTCAAATGATATTAACCATTATTTTATTGAAAATTATTACATACACACACCCACTATACATAATATAATTTTAGCTACCAGTCAAGTAAAGTAAACATATAATCATAAATCTATAAGTGGTAGGATAAACTAGTTTCCTAGTTTCATTTGAATCCAAATTACAGTATGTACTCATTGGAGTAGCATTTCATTTTGTACTATCTATACCAAAACCTTTCAAAATAACCTTTGTGTATTTTATTTGATTTAGAATAATTCCTTTATAGTTTTTAAAAATCTAAAAACCATGGATGGACATTATTTCACCCATTAAACTCATTTAAAATTCATTGTTCATCATTTTTGAAAATTATATACATATTGAGTTTTTGGATGATCCAAAAATAATATCATCAACATATATTTGAACTACCAAAATATATTTTTAAAACCATTTTATAAATAAATTAGAATCATATCGCCATTTGGAAAAACATTTAGAAACCAAAAAAGAGTTGGGCCTATCATACCAAGCTCTAGAAGCCTGTATTATGGCATACAAGGCTTCAGAAAGTATGAAAATTTATATAGAAAATAAGGATATTGAGATACAAGAGGTTCCTCAAAAAATATCATTAATATAACTATTTATAAATTCCTTCACAACATATATTTGATATATTTTTAAATTAATCTTTGTTTCATATAAAATAATTATTCTAATGGATTCAAGATTGACTACTATTGGAGAGGTTTATTCTTAATAAATACCTTCCTCTTGACTATAAACTTTCTTAACCAATTGATATTTTTTCAAATAATCCTTCCAAACTCATTAAACCTATTTATATATACCCAATTATTACCAATAGTTAGTTAGTCTTTAGGCCTATCAACTAATTCCTAAACATTAGTATTATATTTATAATGTAAGAATATGTTCTAAAATTTTAGTATCATAAATATTATATGGTCAACCATCATTGTCAATAGTATTCATAGAATGTTTTGTAAACTGAGGTAAAAATAAGATAAAACATCAAATATGTAACGACTAGAAATTTTGAATAATATTTGTTTCCTAAATTTGTGTGTTATTTCATTTTATACTCCACAAACTATATCCTTTAATTAATGAAGTGATACCATTGGGTTTCAACTGTTATATTATTGTTGGTCAATATGACCATTGGAAATTAACTCTTAACGTTGCAATTATTGTTTATAAATACATGTGATCTTGGTTAATTAATACAGAAATAAGAGTCGATGGCCTCATCCAGTAGACTCGAGCTATACGAAGCACATCTGTCTGAGCTTGGGAAAGAGGTGGATTCACTGGGCTTTGCTCTGGACCAAGCACAAGCCGAACTCCAACATGTAAAGATTGAACGAAATGGCCTATAGGATAAGTTCAAGCTGATAGAAATCACTACTCACGCAATGTTGTCTGAGCCGCCCCAAGATTCTATCACCATATCACATCTTACACTTAGGTCCTATGCAGGTGTTATAAGGGGATATGTAAGGAGGCCTTATATACTTTTTGTAATCTCTTGGTATAAATAAAATTAATATTTCTTCTTATGGTAAAATTTGTGAATTTCAAATGTTCCGATAAATGTAGGTTGAATTTATAGAAGTTCCATATTATTGATGAATTTTGGAAAAAGGGTATTTTAAAATATTTTTGTATACTTAATAATTAATAATGTGAAATTATTTTTGAAAAATGGTCTTCTACAGTTGTGATCAGTAAGAAATTTAGAGTCAAATTAGATCAACATGTTTTTTAGTGAATAGTAAAGTATGAATATTAACATACCCTTTTGAATAGTAATGAATAGTAAATCAGCCAAAAAAACTTGAACCTTAACCCATGAATGTATAAATATAATTTTGACATCTTAAAAGTGAAAAAAAAACAGTCATAATATATGTTTTGGTATTTTTATATGTCATAAATACATTATTTATAATTTTATAATTAATTTAATAATTTAGAATGAAAATTTATTTTCATAAAATGTAATCATAAATTGTTAATTTATTGTCTTATGGTTATACGATAATTTTTTGGGCCCTTGATTACTTTTTCATGGTGTTACTAAATAAGTTATAGTTTTGGAGTTGTTTTTTTGAATAAATAATGATTTTAATTAAAAATTAAGTTAAAAATAATTAGAAAATTATTTTCATAAAATAGAGTTAATTTTTGAATTTGAAGCATTGATATTAGGTTAGGGTAATTTTTTTGGGATTTTTCTGAAAAAATTGAATTTTCGGTGAATAGTTAAAATACATTTTTGAGTTTCGGGTGTTTAATGACATCATTGATGATGTAATAATGATGTAATAATTATGGTCAAATTTTGAATAGTAATATATGTTATGCGGTGTCCCAAGTGGCCAATACCATGGGAAAATACCATGGGAAAGCCCATGATTTTTCAAATACCACCAATGAGGTGTCCCTTGGAAATTAATTAAATATTTCCTCTCTTTCCCTATAAATACCAAGCCATTCCCTCTTTTATTTCATTCCAAAATCCTCTTCAACGAAGTTCTGGTATTCTTACCTTCCAAGGAGTACTCCCAAGGTTCCCTTAAGCCCCCAAGGTCCCAAACTTCATACTTTCAAAGTTACTCTTCAAGGTAAGGGAACCTTTCACCCTCCTCTTTTCAGTCAAGACTTCCTTTATGTTATGTCTTCATGTTTTTATTTTATTTTATGGGGGTTTGTTATTATATATCCCTACTACTATCCATTTCATTTTCAATTTATGAGATACCCTTTCTTCTCTCATGAACTAATTTTTTGAAATTTTAATTGACGCTGTTAGGCTGTCGAATTTTCGTAAAAGAAATCACATATTCTCTTTTCTTTCAAGTATTCATTTCATGTGTTTTTTCATTAAAACATCCATACCATGATCTTATTTAAATTGTATTATATCCCTATACTTTTTCATGAGTTATTTATGAGTGGGGGACCCTAGTCCCATCTCTTTTCAATATTTTCTAAAACCATATTATATAGTTGTTATGCTGTATAATTTTCATCTCAAAATATCTCTCTTTCTCAAGAAATTATCTTGTTTTATTTATGTGAATACCCAAATATATTTTCATTTCTAGGGGTATTCATGAAGACGTAAAATTGATCTATTTTATTTTGGAATTTACATACATATAACCCTCACTTCCTTTCCATGGGTTATAAATGACATAATGATCTTATTTTTAAGCACTTTTTAAACGTCACGATTTTGACATGAAACTTATTTCTTTTATTCTATTTGGGTTATTTATGAAATGTTTGATTATGATATATGTGGATCACATGAAAATAAAGACATATTAAGGGTGTGCCCTGATATTTCTGCAATGCATTGTGTAAAGAATTTAATCCTTAGAGATGACAAGTTTCACGATACCTTGGTGAATAACCTTGGTAATTTTTATGACACCTTGGGGATGAACCTTGGTGATATGTTCATGAATGTATAAATTAAATTTTGTATCCATATATTCATGTTATTCTTCAAGTTCTTTTCATTATGAAATGAATCTACTTCCATTTCTCATGCCTTTAGGTTTTTCATCAAGTTCTTATTGATATCACAAGTAAACTGATTCCCTTGCTTTCTTTACAGGGCTTTCTGCTCACGCTTTCCTTTGATGTATTTCTACAGGTTATGAGATGAATTAATTATACATAGGATGAACTTTTCAAGAATATTTTTAAGGGGATTTAAAATATTGTTTTAAGTTTTCATTTATTTTGTTCCGGATTTCCAAGACACTAGACTTTAAAGGTCCTCTATTTGAAAAATGTAATGAAAAGTTATGTTAAAAAGGTGGGATGCCATAGTTGGTATCAAAGGATAGTTTAGTTATTTATGGAAATTAGGATATGAAAAATTTAGGAAGAAACCTATAGAAAAGTTTAAATATAGTAAGACTTCATGGTATTTTGTTGAGTATTGAGTAAGTGGTTTATCGAGAAAATACATCCATGTCTAGATACAAGCAGGTAGAGGCGGCTTTGGTACATATGTACCTAGGAGTGAAAATTATGACAAGGAGTTTTGGGTTGACCCAGGGTAACCTGGTATATGACAATGGGCCTTGTTGAACTCTTGGTTACGACACTCCTGAGGGATATGTTTGGTTAATCATAAGCTTTTTATGAATCATTATGAAGGATTTATAGAGAAATTTAATTGTTTTAAGCATGAAGTTTTAAGACATAAAATCCTTTATAGTTAAAATATTCTTAAATAAAATAATATTCTCACCAAGGTTTTATTCTTTTAGAAAATGGTAGGAAATAGGAGGAACCATGAAAATGGTAACCGCAATAGACCATGCACTGATAGCCCTCTAATGGAATCTGGAATGGAAACTTTCATACAAAAGATGAACCAACTGACTCAAGTTATGGGGAATAACTTTAATCAAGCTGAGAGACTGATTTCACCAAAAAGGGAACAACTATTTGTTGAGTCCTTTATGCGTTAACAGTCACCAACCTTTAGTGGATCTACATACCCATTGATTTCTAAATAGTGGATCAGCTCTATCGAGAAGATATTTTCTGTGCTACGCTGTTCTGAACAAGAGAAGGTTACCTTGGATATTTATCTCTTAGAGAGAGAAGCTGATCAGTGATTGGAACTGATTAAAAACACAAGGCCAAGAGTGTAATTTGAATCTATGAAGTGGGAAGAGTTCAGAGGGATATTATTCAACAAGTATTTCCCTCGATTGATGAGAACAAGAATAAAGAAGGAGTTTCTCGAGCTGAAGAAGAAGGAGAATGAATCTATGGGAAGCTACGACATGAAATTCAAAAGGCTTTCATGTTACACCTCTGGATTTTTCATGGATCCATGTGGTAAGGTTGATAGATTCTTCGGTGGACTGAGACCTGATCTATAGAAGAATATAGCCAACCAAGATTATGATAGCTATGAGGAGATCGTGCAAATTGCGATGAAAGTGGAACAGAAGTTTGGTGAGACACAATAGTCTCATAAATCCAATGACAAGAAAAGATCTATGGAGCAAAGCGTGGGGAGGAGCTTCGATCACAGAAGAGGAGGAAAGAAAGTACAACATCCCATGTGTAATAAATGTGGGAAGAAGCATTCAGGGAACTGCCTGCTCGGGAGCAGGAAGTGCTACATGTGTGGTAGAGATGGCCACATTGTGCTGAATTGTTGTAGTGTGGTGAAGCCACAACTTCCCAACACTATTGACAAAGGGAAGAAGGTGCATTCACTACATGTTGTCTAATGACATAAGTGTAGACAACTTGGTAAATTTTCTAATCGTTGTACAAATCCTAGGGTAGTGGAGGGAATCACCATGAACCTTAACAACATCCAAGGGAACAAGGTCGTAATTTTGCAACCACTACGGCTGAAGTTGAAGTGCCAAATGATGTGGTGGGAGGTAATCTTGTTGTTCTCTCAAAGCTAGAAAGTAATTTTTCTGATTCTAGTTCTACACATTCCTTTATTTCCTCCGAGTTTACAAAGAATTTAGAATCAACCCTGATTTTCTAAAAGTAGAGTTATCAGTCAAGACTCCTGGTGCCATTGTCCAAGTTTCTTCAGTGTTTAGAAACTCTAGTATTTACTTTAGTGAGAACAATCTTATCGAAAATCTAGTAGTGATTCCCATGCTGGAATTCGACATTATACTAGGGATGGGCTGTCTCTCAAAGTATACTGCTATGATCAAATGTAGAAGCGAGGAAATCTCAGTAGTCTTGAATGGAAACCTACAGTTATCTTTCAAGGAGAGATATCTCAACCTGATCTTTGTCTAGAAGAACCTCTTATATATTTCTTTATGGAGTTGATCGGTGAAGAGGAAGAAGGAAATGAGAGTTTGAGGATATAAAATGTCCCCATAATCGATGAATACATTGACGTATTTCCTGAGGAGTTACTCAGACCTTTCCCAGAAATAGAGGTAGAGTTCTCCATTGAACTCATACCTGGATCCCATCCGATATCAAAGACCCTATATAGGATGGAAAATGTGGAGCTGGGGGAGTTAAAGAAAGAACTCCCAGATCTTTTTGAGAAGGGTTTTATCTGACCGAGTGTGTCCCCTTGGGGAGTACCTGTTCTCTTTGTGAAAAAGAAGTATGGAACAATGTGGCTATGCATTGGTTATAGAGAACTAAACGAGATCATAGTGAAAAATAAATACCCTCTTCTAAGAATTGATAAATTATTTGAACAACTTTGTGGTGCTCAATTCTTCTCTAAGATTGATGTTCGATCTAGTTTTCATCAAATGAGGGTGAAGAAAGAAGATATTCTTAAAAATACCTTCTGATCAAGATATGATAATTATGAGTTTGTTGTTATGCCCTTTGGACCGACTAATGCACCTTCTATTTTTATGGATTTGATGAATAGAGTCTTTAAGGATTACATTGATAACTTTGTGGTAGTTTTTATTGATGATATTATGATATATTCCAAAAGTCATGAGTAGCATGAGGATCATCTAGGGGTTATTTTTCAAGCTCTACAGAAGGAGAGGGTTTTTGGAAAGTTCAGTAAATGTGAATTCTAGTTACAAAAATTTACATTATTGGGGAACATTGTTACCAATGAAGTAATCACAGTTGGTTACTACACCTGTGTTAACTTTGCCATCAAGTGGAGAAGGATTCATTATTTTTAGCGATGTATCTCTAAAAGGGATTGGGTGCATCCTCATGAAAAAATGACAAGGTCATTGTTTATGCATCTTTACAGTTGAAGACTCAGGAGAAGAACGTTCATACACATGATCTGGAGCTGGCTGCGGTCGTTTTTGTTATGAAGATATGGAGGCACTATCTTTATGGGGAGAAATGTGATATATACATATACCATCAAAGTTTGAATTATATTTTCACCCAAAAGGATTTGAACACGAGACAAAGGAGATGGTTGGAAATTCTCAAACACTGTGATTATTCAATTCATTATCATATCGGAAGAGCAAACAAAGTTGCTGATGCATTAAGCTGGAAATACCCTGTTGTTCTTTCCATGATGAGAATTATAAGAGATCCTTTGATCAATGACCTAGTAAATCTGGACATGGGAATTATAAGGGAACAAATATTATCAACCCTATCCCAAATGATTTCTCAACTGTCATTACTAGAGAAGATCAAGAAATCTCAGAAAGAAGATCCTTCGTTGCAAAAGAAGTTTGAGGCTGTGAAGGATGGGAAGTTTCCTAAGTTCAATACTGATCAAGATGGTGAACTGAAATTTCATACAATAATTTGTTTTCCATCTATTCTGGAAATAAAGGAGCTGATGGATGAAGCTCATAGCTCTACTTTCTCTATACATCCAGGAAGCACAAAAATGTATAGAGAACTTCGTGATCATTATTGGTGGGATTATATGAAAAGGGAGATTTATGACTACACTTCAAGGTGCCTAGTATATCAGCAAGTGAAGGGAGAGTGACAACTTCTTAAAGGGGTATTACAACCACTACCCATACCAACATAGAAGTGGGACAACATCACTATGGACTTTGTCACTAGTCTCCTGAGAACTTCAAATGTAAACAATGTGATATGGGTTATTGTGGACCATCTCACCAAGACTGCCCATTTTATCTCTATTTGGGAAGATTTATCTCTTGATAAACTTAACAAGATTTATATAAAGAAAGTGGTAAGGCTGCATGGAGTTCCATTTTCTATCGTATCTGATCGCGATCCAAGGTTCACATCAAAATTTTGGAGAAGTCTTCAACATTCTCTGAGCACTGAATTGAATTTCAGTACGGCCTATCACCCCCAAACTGATTTCCAATCTGAAAGGACTATTCAAACACTTGAGGATATGATGATAACATGCTCAATATAATTTAAAGGTTGATGGGATCAACATCTCCATTTATTTTAGTTCTCTTACAACAATATCTTCCACTCGAGCATTCAAATGGAACCCTATGAAGATCTATATGGGAAGCGATGTAGATCTCCTACTTGTTGGAATGAAGATGGTGAGAGAAAGCTTCTTGGGCCTGATCTTGTGCAAGAGATGGCAGAAATGGTCTATGCCATCCAGCAACATATTAAGGCTACTCAGATTCAGAAAAAGTGATATGCCTACAACCGTCAAAGGGACTTGAATTTTGATGTTGGTGATATTTCCTTTCTTAGAATTTCACCTTGGAAGAGAGTCATGAGGTTTGGGAAGAAAGGGAAGCTCATCCCTAGGTACATTGGCCCTTATGAAATCCTTGATCGCGTAGGAGCAATGGCCTGTCAACTTACACTTCCTCTAAATCTAGTAAAAGCTCATGACATCTTCCACATATCCCTCTGAAGGAAGTACATACCTGACCCTTCACATGTAATAAATCTATAGGTGGTACAACTAGAACATGAACTCTCTTATGAGGATCAACAGGTGGAGATCATGGATCTTAGAGACAAAGTTCTACATAAAAAGACTACCCACCTTGTTAAGGTGTTCCGGGGGAACCAAAAATGCGAAGAAGCCACGTGGGAACTAGAGGAGTCTATGAGGCAGAAGTATCCACACATTTTCTCTTCTTAGAGTATGGGTTAAAATTTCAGGGATGAAATTTCTTAAGGGGGGAAGAATGCAACGACCCTAACTTTTGAATAATACTTTTTTCCTAAATTTGTGTGTTATTTTATTTTATAATCCACAAACTATATCCTTTAATTAATGAAGTGATACCATTGGGTTTTGACTGTTATATGACCATTGGTAAATATAACAATTGGAAACTAAACTCTTAACATTACAATTATTGTTTATAAATACAAGTGATCTTGGTTAATTAATACAGAAATAAGAGTTGATGGTCTCATCCAGTAGACTTGGGCTGTACGAAGAACATCTGTCCAAGATTGGGAAGGAGGTGGCGTCACTGGGCTTTGCTCTGGACCAAGCACAAGCCGAACTCCAACATGTGAATATTGAACGAAATCACCTACGAGATAAGTTCAAGCTGATAGAAATCACCACTCGACCAATGTTGTCTGAGCCACACAAAATTCTATCACCATAGCACATCGTACACTTAGGTCCTATGCATGTGTTATATGGGGCTATGTAATGAGGCCTTAAATACTTTTTGTAATATATTGGTATAAATAAAATTGCTATTTCTTCTTATTGTAAAATTTGTGAATTCCAAATGTCTGGATAAATGTAGGATGAATTTATAGAAGTTCCATATTATTGATTAATTTTGGAAAAAGGGTATTTTAAAATATTTTTGTATACTTTAAATAATGAATAATTTGAAATTATTTTCAAAAATTGGTCTTCTATAGTTGTGATCAGTAATAAATTTAAAGTGTAATACGATTAACTTGATTTTTAGTGAATAGTAAAGTAAGAATAGTAACATACCCTTATGAATAGTAATGAATAGTAAGAAATAGTAAATCAGCCAAAAAAACAGAAACTTCACCCATGAATGTATAAATATAATGTAGACATCTTAAAAGTGAAAAAATGATCATAGTATAAGTTCTTGTATTTTATATGTCATAAATACTTTATTTAAAATTTTATATTTAATTTAATAATTTAAAATGGAAATGTATTTTCATAAAATTTAATCATAAATTGTTACTTTATTGTCTTATTGTTATACAATAATTTTATGGGCCCTTGATTACATTTTTAAGGTGTTACAAAATAAGTTATAGTTTTAAAGTTGTTTTTTAAATAAATAATGATTTTATTTAAAAATTAAATTAAAAATAATTATAAAATTATTTTCATAAAATGAATTTCATTTTTGAATTCAGATCATCGATATTAGGTTAGGGTAATTTTTTGGGATTTTTCTGAAACAATTGAATTTTCGGTGAATAGTTAAAATATAGTTTTGAGTTTCGGGTGTTTAATGACATCATTGATGATGTAATAATTATGTAATAAATCTGGTCAAATTTTTAATATTAATATATGTTATGAGGTGTTCCAAGTGGAAAATATCATGGGACAATACCATGGGAAAACCCATGGTTTTGCAAATACCACCAATGAGGTGTCCCTTGGAAATTAATTATATATTCCCTCTCTTTCCCTGTAAATACCATGTCATTACCTCATTCATTTCATTCCAAAATCCTCCTAAACTAAGCTCTAGTCTTTTTACCTCTTAAGATGTCCTCCCAAGGTTCCCTCAAGCCCTTAATTTCCCAACCTTCAAGCTTTCGAAGTTACTCTTCATGGTAAGGGAACCTTTCACCCTCCTCTTTTAAGTCATGAATTCCTTTATATTACATCTTCTAGTTTCCATTATATTATGTGGGGGTTTGTTCTTATATATCCCTACTACTATCCATTTCACGTTAAATTTATGATAGACCCTTTCCACTCTCATAAATTTATTTTCTGAAATTTTAATTGACGCCGTTATGCTGCCAAATTTTCATAAAAGAAATCACATCTTCTCTTTTCTTTCAAGTTTCCAGTTCATGTGGTTTTTCATTCAAACATCCATACCATGATCTTATTTAAATTGTCTTATGTCCCTGTACTATGTCATTATTTATTTATGAGTGTGTCACCCTTGGCCCCTCTCTTTTCAATATTTTCTAAAACCATGTTATATAGCCGTTATGCTGCAGAATTTTCATCTCAAAATCTCCCTCTTTCTCAAGAAACTATCTTGTTTTATTTATGTGAATTCCCAAATCTATTTTCACTTACAGGTGTATTCATCAAGACATAAAATTGATCTATTTTATTCTGGAATTAACATACATATAACCCTCACTTCATTTCCATGGGTTATAAATGACATAATGATCTTATTTTTAAGCACTTTTTAAACGTCACGATTTTGACATGAAACCCATTTCTTTCATTCTATTTAGGTTATTTATGAAATGTTTGATTATGATCTTTTTTGATCACATTAAAATAAATACATATTAAGGGTGCACCCTGATAGCACTCCAACTCATTGTGTAATGAATTTAATCTCTAGAGATGACAGGTTTCACGATTCCTTGGTGAATAACCTTGGTAATTTTTATGACACCTTCAGATGAACCTTGGTGATATGTTCAGGAATGTCTAAATTAAATGTTTTATCCACATATTCATTTTAGGATTCAAGTTATTTTTATTATGAAACCCGTCTACTTCCACTGCGCTTGTCTTTATGTTTTTCATCAAGTTCTTATTGATATCACAAGTAAACTAATTCCATTGCTTTCCTTACTGGGCTTTCTGCTCACCCTTTCATTTGATGTATGTCTCCAGGTTTTGAGATGCAATAATTGTACATATGATGAACTTTTCAAGAATCTTTTCAAGGAGATTTAAAAGGGTGTTTTAATATTTCATGTATTTTGTTCCTGATTTCCAAGACACTAGACTTTAAAGGTCATCTGTTTGTAAAATGTAATGAACAGTTATGTTAAAAAGGCGGGATGGCATAAAATCAGTTTATTTACCCATGATAAAATGAAAATTGTGATCATATAAACATAAATGGACAATAAAGAACCCATTTAATTACACATGAATTATTTATAATAGATAAGAAATATCTTAGTATCTTTCAACAGAACAGACTCTGCATAAGATGATTCTAATTTCGGAAGTGAAGTAAAATCCAACTTATTTTCAAGTGGTACATTAATAACATCTTCCAAAGTGATTCACTTAATTTTTTAATTTTCAAAATATTTTGGACTTCTAATGACATGCCTCCCCATACATTGATGATGTTAATAGAATGCCCAATGATTTTTAATTTTCAAAATTTATGTACATCCCTTTGGAAGATTTTATTAATATACCACTTGAAAATAAGATATATTTTATTTCCCTTCTAAATTCAGTCTTATCTCATCCAAACTCTCTTATGTTGAAAAATTCCAAAGTATTTCTAGTATGTTGTAAAGCATTCATGTGTAATTTAATGGGTTTTTATTATGCATTTCACTTTATATGATCATAATTTTAATTTTATCATTGATAAATAAATTGATTTGATATCTTATCTTATTTTTACCTCAGTTTGAAAAACAATCTGTGGCTTATTTTCTAATAAAAATTTATATAACGAAACAATATCATCATATTTTAGGATATAAAAATAAATTCTATAATTTTAGTATCCTAAAGGTTATATAGTCAACCTTATTGTCAATATTATTTACACTATTATAATATTAATAAAAAAACATTTTTGATGTAGAGAGTCAGGTTTTCATGTGTCTACTACTATGGGGAGGTTATTCAATCTAAAAAATGAGCTTCTTATAGTACACAACCAAAAACAATGGTTATGATGTATTATTGTGTAACCTTAAGTGCACTTATTGATAGAACTCATGGTTAATTAAATATGGGACCTGATCAAGAGATAAAGTCTATTGGCTATAGAAATTTTCAATTCCCAGCTATACTCTGGCATCCATCTTGTCCATTAGTTACTGATGAGTAGTGGGTCTAAGAAATAAATTTATTTTTAAAGTGATCAGATGGTTCCACAATGAAATTATATGTTGAGTTTTCTACTATAAAACAACAATGTCCAATTATACGTAGATGTATAATTAAAAGAGTGGTTGAAGAAGGTCTGTCCCAAGAAATTGAGGCTCTTACCTATGATATGGAAGAGGAAAACCTAACTAATCTCCCTGATACACTATAAAAAATTGATTGGTTAGAGGGGGCTATTTTTTAGTTTAGAAAGCATTATAACCCCTTTTAAACATATTAACGATGGTTGGGGGTAACCACCACTAATGTTCCCTCTCAATCCTATTAGGGGTGTTTTTGATGAACAGTTGGTAATATAGAACTGAATTTAGATGATGTTGATTTGTTGTGGGTTTGAACCCCCTCTAAATACACCCTAAATTCTCAAAAATAGCTGAATTAGGGGTGTTTTTAACCACCCAAAAATTAACTATCCAATTAGCGGTGGTTATATCTACCCCTAATTGACATATTCTACATTATTTTTAGGGTCGATTATCTCACAACCTCCCCTAAATTTTCAATTATTTTATATATATATATTTTTACACTCACCCTATAGTTCGACAACCACCCAACATCACTCACGTACCCAAAACAACCCCATTGTTCACCGAACAATCCACCAAGCCCAACCAATCCCTATTACAACCACCCATGTCCTCACAACAACCCTCCATTGTCCATTGGATAGTCACCAAGCAACACCGGATAATCACACCCATGCCCTACGTGATAACCCCAACTCTGTTGACCATACAATCACGAAGGACTCCCTGACAACAACTAAGATTGACCCAGCACACTCCCCCAGTATGCGCATGCATGCGGGAAATTTTCTCCTCCATACCCGCTTGCTGTAAAATGTATCTCATGGGATTCTAGGCTGATCCTCACCTATATTTCTCCATGCCTCTTCCACTATGGCGAGATTTATTTTGATAAGTTTATAAACTACAATATATTTATTTACATGCAAAAAGATATGCTAATATATATATATATATATATTTGTGTATATAAATATAAATAATATTATATATATTTATATATATATAAATATATATATCTGTGTGTATATAATATATATAAATAATTATATTCACACATATAAATATATATTTATAAAATTATTCATACAAATTTATATGTGTGTGTGTATTTATGTATTTCTATAATATTTATAGATAATATATATATATATATAATTATTTTTATATACTTATATGTATATGTGTGTTACCATAATGTCATTTGTTTATTATTATTATTACACCTATTTTTTAAATTATAAAAAATTATATGTTGGTTTCATAAATATCATATATTTATTTTTTGATTTATATTATATTAAATACATTTATATTATATATTTATGCATGTCATTGTATGCATTTATATTATATCATGTACATATATATATATATATTCACACGAAATTAAATACATTCATATAATTGGAAATATATAATATAATTAAATGAAATATATATTTACTAATTTAATATATGATTAATGTGGTATACTACAATATATATAATATATATAAATTTATATATAATTAAATATTTATAATATAATATATATAATATAATTATATAGTATATGCATTTTTTTTATTTTTTTCATCTATATTATATATATTTGAATACATAATATAATGTAAATGTATTTATACATAAGTACAAAATAAAAATGTATTTAATATAATATATGTACAATATATGTGTAATATATGTATAATATAAATGTATTTAATAAATTAATAGTATTTATAAAACAAAATATAAATTTTATATATTTGAATAAATATATTTATAATTAAATTTATATCATGTATACCAATATTTATATATGTATGCATTTTTTATATGTATAAGTAATTATTTAAAGTATTTATATAATGTATTTATATATATATGTTTATAATGTTTTTAAATATATTTATATAATGTGTTTATGTAATATATATGCATGTACACATGTATATATTATAAAATTTAATCTATTTAAGATTTATTTTTAAAAATAAATAAAAATTTAGATGGGGTTAAAAATATCCTCTAATCAAATGGATTAGCTGTAGTTCATGAACCACCTCTAATTCATTGAATTAGAGGGGTTTCACAACCCCCTATAATTTATTCAATTAGAGGAGGTTCACAACCGCCTCTAATTTATTAAATTATATGTTAATCACGACCCCTCTAATTTCTTAAATTAGAATAGTTTCAGAACCCACTCTATTCTAATTGATTATCTGTGATTCATGACCCCCCTCTAATTTCATACATTATAGGGGGTTCAAACCCGCATCTAATATCCAACCGAATATATATATATATATATATATATAGACTCTAAAATCAAACTGAACATATAGCACCACTAATTATTAAATTAGTGGGGGTTTTGACATAACCGCATCTAAAATCCAACCAAATATTAAAAAAATATAACGCTAAACATTTTATAAGGGGTTGTGAACCTCCTCTAAATTATATGATTAGAAGGGGTTGTGCATAACCCCCTATTAAATGAATTTATGGGGGGGGGAGGTGTGTTCATAACCCCATCTAAAAACCGCCTCTAATCTGTTATTTTTTTATACTGATATACATGTAAATAAAACTTCCAATGAGGATTTTTTTAATGATGGAACAGATGGAGACAACTGTACTAATGAGGGCAGAGCATCAAAAGTTTCTGAGGAAGTTTCTTTACATATAGGAGTTGTACAACATCCTTGACCCATAATAAATCATCCACCACTCTTCACATCTTGGTCGAAAGCAATGGCATATTTTCTTGTATTCAACTACAATGTTCTCCCACCGACAACTGAGTTTACTAAAGTTTTAGTGGATTGGTTTAGTGACCTGGACAACATATTATATGTTGTAAGGGGTATTCCAAGTAAAGATGAATTGAATAACATACTAAAATGATTTCATATTAATAGGATCTTTAAATATTTAGTTCAGGAATCAAGTCATAAAAAATAAATTTTATGGTGTGATAAATAAGGGATGATTGAGGATTCCTTTTAAGAGATATTTTGGACACTGCATATGGTGGATGGAGAATATAAAAGATTAAGGATGCTCATACTTTCGTTCATCCAAATATAACACAAGATCATACTTCGTTGGATGCTGATTTTGTGTCATATATTATCATCGTGATGATTAGGACCTGCCAATATTTTTCTATAGCCCTTGTGCAATAGAGTATACAAAAGAAGTTTGGATATAATATTTCCTATAAAAAGGCTTGAATGGTGAAATAGGAGGAAATTTTGAAAGTATATGGTGATTGGGATGACTCGTATCAGGTGTTTCCTAAATTTTTATTCATACCGATACATAAGGACCAAATTTTCTTCCACATTCATACGAATGAACATGTGTCTCAAGATAACCAGCTTGATCCATCACATGTCTAATTTCATTGGTTGTTTTGGGAATTAATCCCCAATATTTACACATTTCATTTCATGAAATAGTTCATAAAAATTGATGAAACGTTTTTATATGGAAAATACATGGGCATATTATTGATGGAGATAGCCCAATATGGAAACCATTCACCTCTTCCACTTGCATTTTCCACTATGGAGAAGGAAAACCACAAATTATGAAGTCAGGTGTTTATCATGTATCAGCAACTATTTCAACTGTATTGATGGTGTCGACTTGATATTTAAAAAGCATCATACAAGCAATGAGAAAATAAATGTTGATCCTGATACATGGATACACCTAAATGCACATCATGGGTACTGCATCAAACACTTTTCTAGAAACATGTAAAAATCTATCCATGATGAACCTATGAAGAATAAAATTATGAGGATTGGTATGAAATGTATTTATTATTTTTTACTATTTTAATATAAATGAAAAAATTAATTATGTGAAATATGATCACTTCTATATGCATATGAGCCAGATCAATAATGGTTCGAAGAATGTTTTGAAAAAATATGAAATTCTAATCAAGGAGTGTATGATTGTATGATGGAGATTCTAAAATAAAAATGGACATTGGAATATGAAGAGGGGAAGAGATATATAAACATGCCACAAACATTGTGGAGTGCATCAATTGTGTACTCAAGGGGATTCACAAGTTACCTATAACATCACTAGTTCATAAGACATTTTATCTTTGTGTGAAGTAGTTCTTTAATATAAAAAAACTATCCTCAGACATGATTTAGAAAGTTCTAAGGTATGGAACACACTTTTAAAGAGATATTGAAAAGAACATTTAAGAAGCTTTTGGTTATGAAGTGTGCCTTTTCCACTGAGAAGTCTCTCGATTTGATGTTCTAGATTGTATGAACCCCATGACAAGTAGAAGTGGTGAAAAAATAGTGGTATTACTAGAAACAAGGCAATGTCAATTTTGAAACTTCCAGGAATCACAGTTTCCATTTGCACACATCATTGAAACATGTGCCTTTGTGAACTTATCATGAGAATCATTTGTTGATCCAGTATTCAAGCTGACACCATTGCTAACTACTATGCTTCACCATAGACACCTATTGGGGAGTTTTTATATTTCCCAATGCCTGAAGACCAATCGATATTGATACCTAACATTAGAAAGATTCATCAAAGAGGGAGAACAAAGTATACCAAGATATTGAATAAGATGGAATGCCCTCAAGAACAAGGGAAAAGTTTGAGATGCAGCATATGTCCTTAAGAAGGTCATAATCAGAGATGCTACCCAAACATTGATGGATTAAGTCTATACTATCATCCATAATGATACATTTTATCCAATTTGATCTTTTCATATTATTAATTATATGGGGTGTCCTGTAATTAGAAGGCCTAATTCTTTTGAAAATTCAAATGTTAAATACACCCCTTTGGAAGATGTTATTAAGATTCCACTTGAAAATAAATTGGATTTTACTTCACTTCTCAAGTCAGAATCATCTCATCCAAACCCTATTATATTGAAAACTTTTAAGGTATTTATTTTCTATTGTAAAGCATTAATGTTTTATTTAATGGGTTTGTTCTTTTCTATTTCACTTTATATGATAATAATTATCATTTTATCATGGATAAATCAATTGATTTTATGTTTTATCTTCTTTTTACATCTTTTTCCAAAACATTCTATCACATTTTTTCTGATAAACTTTTAGATAATGAAGATAAAATGTTTATATATAAAAATATATAAAACCATAACATAAAAAACACCATTTCCTAGGTAAAAACAAATCTAAAACCACTTTAGAAATATTATTTGAGAAACAGGAAGGCATGTCCTTTTATTTTGGTAAAAAAAACTTCATAAAAAATGGGAATAAACCTGTGATGTCTTACATTACACAAGTAATAACATTATAATGACCATAACATTATATTTACATTTTACACTTAATAATTATTTCATTTTATTTCAATACAGATGGAGGAAACTATAATAATCACTTAGCAGTATAGGCGTGTTTCTCATGATGTGATAGAGGGTCGTGAGTTTTAACAGATTAGTGTGCATCAAGTACACCATCATTATCACATTTTCCTCTACCCAACATTATACTACACCAACACTATATTGGCTTCTATGACATTGTGATAACCGATTTCACATTCGTTGATCATCTTCTACTTTCTTCCCTCCTCGAGAGATAGAGACTAGAGATAGATACATTCCACCAGTCTGAGGGAGAGATGACCATCACCCTTTAGTATGTGGCAGTCCAAATCAGTATTCCTATCCAGAGGTTGCAGTTGTTGGACCCACCCATGGAGACAAGCCTGATCTTATTCAAAGATTTCTAGGCATCAAATTTTTGATAGATGATGCTATTAAAGATGGCAGGTTGATATTAATGAGGTGGCTTGAGGTGTATTTTTCATAGTTACTTGATGACGATGATAATCATACTACCATACGTCATGCCTGTGTGTATATCTTATGGCTCATTGGGGAAACATTGTGCATTGATCACTCTGGTATGCCTATGCACATGATGTATCTAGGGCTACTAGTAGATTTTTATCAAAGCGGGATATTCGACCAGGGGTCTGCATGCTTGGCTTACACTTATAGAATTTTTTTTATGGAATATCGCTCATATCACCCGAATCTCATGGGACGTGTCATCCTTCTTTAGATGTGGTCATGAGAGCACATCCATCCCCTCCACTATATTGTTTCTGAATTTGAGCTTTATATAGATGCGATACATGATGCTCCACATGGGCACTATTATGATCACTCATCTTTATTGGTTTCTGATACTAGTAGGAGTTATTGAATTTAATTTCTTATTATTTATCACTTTTGATGTTGTATTTTACTGGTGGAGTTAGGAACACCACTTCATCAGTGCTCTGAGACACTATTTTGGCGCATAATGTCTCATATTGGATAGTTTAATACCTACCAACATAAGTATATACAATCTTTCATTAACTAACCAATTTTACAATATCATCATTTTTTTAGTAACAATTATTTTTGACAAATCTCACATGTAATTTCAGATTACATGAATTCCATACTAGAATTTATTTGACCGGTTTACTATATTAAACACTGATGGAATTCATGCTTTTTGGTTGTAGTGACTCTCATTCTCTTTCATATTATTGAGTGGAACCCGCTAAATAAAGTCATGTTCTAGTTTGGCTATGTTCAATGCAATTCCACTGATATAGTCACTAAAACTTCATTTTGTAAAGCTGATGGGGAGGCATGAATTCAACTAGTGCTGATAAAATGTTGAGTATCTCATCCTCTAGGGTAGACAAGTATCACTTCACACTCTAGAGGGATTTAGGATCCTATAATTCATTAAATTACTATTAGTTTTTTTTACTTTTTAATAATTCATTTTGAATATGTTTATAACATACTCGATTAAATAGGATTATCAGTGTATCTGATCTAGAGGAGGAGGAGGATACTATCCTGAAAGAGATTCATGATACAACAGAGGGGATTCTTCTAGCTTATCAT
Source organism: Viscum album (assembly GCA_963277665.1). Classification (NCBI taxonomy): domain Eukaryota; kingdom Viridiplantae; phylum Streptophyta; class Magnoliopsida; order Santalales; family Viscaceae; genus Viscum; species Viscum album. The sequence continues at coordinate 479,574,401 of OY728128.1, forward strand.
ATGGTTCATGATAGTATCATAAATTATCCACCCTAGGGAGATGAAGTTACTTCCTTGGGAGTGGAAGTTCCTGATCAAGAACCTCCAACAATAGCTGCTAATGTTGAGGAGCCATGATGACAATGATGACGATTTTTATTGAGTTGTGTTACACGTGAGGCCTCACATGTTCCACATGAAGGGGTTGGTCCTATAGCAATCCGACCTCATGCGATTGGGGATGTGCATCAGAAGGCATATGATCCATCTTTGTTGGTAGGATATCTAGTTGTTTTTTTTGGTATAGATTATCCAAGCATCTACTAGGGGTCATTTTTCATGCCTCTAGCTTTCGTGTCAGATTCTTCATAGGTTGTATGGTTCCCCAATCGATTATTGAAAGTACTTCTGCACATCTAGTGGGAGAAGGATCATGTGCACATGATGACATCTAGTTGACACCTCAACCCATTGAGATATAGGAAGAGCATCCGATAGTTAAGGTTCCAGCACCCTAGGATCATCCCTCTTTAGGTCATTATACTCCACCCCAACACAGAGTTTGGAAATCTCGATATGGGTATCCCATTCACACACCATCAAGTGGGATGTGAACTCACCATTTAGAGTGACCTTACTCAGTCATGTATATGTTTTCTATCTATTAAAATGATGAAATTCTTTTTACTATCAACTATTTTTACATGTTTATCCACTATTTCAATTTTCATTTATATTTTAGTCATAGTTTATATTTTATAAGCTTTCAGAGTTGACTACATGAAACTTTGGAATTTTTTTTGAATTTCAAGTAGGTAACTTCAAAATCTTATAAAATATAAATTGTTAAAAAAATCTAAATAAATATTAAAATAGATCCGAATAATCTAAAACGTTTTTGAAAATAAAAAAATTTTCATAACTATAATAAATAATTTAAAATGAAAGGAATGTATAAAAATATTATAAATAAAATTGTAATTGTTTTTAAAAAATATTATTACACTAAAATTAATTTTCATTAATTATTTTTAGTAAATGATTTTTTTGAATTTTTTTTTATATTTTTAGTAAGTGTATCAAATATTATTTAGATTGTATTTATATTTTATAAGTTATAGACTTTCAAAGCCTCCAAATTCAAATATTATTATGTTTCATGTAGGTTACTTTGAAAGAAGATAACTTATAAAATATAAATACAATCTAAGGGATAGTTGATAAAGTGACTCAACATATAAAACATAATTAAAATTAAAAAAATCATAAAAATAATAATTAAAATATAATTTACATTAAAAAAATTTATTCTTAAAAACATAACATTTTCACTTTAAAATATTAATGGACATAATTATAAACAAAATAAAATTAACACAATATATATATATATATATATCATAATATAAAAACATATATATTTTTTAATATTCAAAAATGTATTTTTGAAGTATGTTTTTTTATTTCTATTGAAAGGTGGGAGAAGAACCAAAGTCTTTCCACTTAACCTAAAGGTGGTAGGGCATCTACCACCTTTTTTCATTAATTTTCAAAAAATATTTAACCTAGACTTAATTTAAAAAAATCAAAAAACACATAAAAACACTATGAATCGGTCTTCACTATTTGTCTGTGTTCCAGTAAGAAATCACATCATAGACTCTCTTCAATATAATTAGTGTAGGCATGGATTGTGCTTTAGTAGGATGCAAACTACACCTTCCAAAAACTCAAATCACAAGACTCTTATTCTTCACAAATCATCATGTATATTGTGGACCAATATATATATACATAGGGGAGATGAGAAACAATGTTTATAAGTGTAACTTTAAATGGAAATGTGAGGATACAATATAATTTCTGTAAACATTAAATCAGTTCTTCATAAACACATAATAAAATACTCTGATTCTTCATAAACATTGAACAAAGAAATTTTCTTTTTTGTAAGAATAAGACATGTAAGAATTAACATTAAACTCCTCCTACATAAGCATAATTCTAGTAAGCCTAAGCATTATACAAGTCATGCATATCCATGATACCTAACTTTGTAATCATAAATTGTATGTAACTAGGCATCATTTAAATAAAGATACATAGAAATTTTCAGTAATCTCAAACTAAAAAATAGAACCTACAACATACCATAATTACATTAAACAAAATATAATCATCAAATATTAATAAAAAAAATAGACAAAAAAAATATTATTAAATAATTGATGCATTGAGAATTTTTAATTAACCAAATAATGAAATAAAAAAATGTGAGGAATTTTAATTTACAAAACAGAAAATTCATAATCCCAGACTCCCCAACACTAACAATTTCTTTCTTTTTGTAAATTTCAAAAACCAAACATTTAATTCAAAAAATTTAAAAATGCTCCCAACCTTTGAAATTTATCAATAATTCTAAATAAATACACTAAAAACAAATTTTTTTTAAAAAATATTTATACCTTTTTGAAAACCTTATTAAAAATAATACAGTTATAAACACATAATAAATTAAAAAATATATTTGACAATTAAGCTCTATTTAAAATAACCCCATTCAAATAAATCAAACATATATAATATAATTTTAAAGACTAAAATAATTATAAATTGTATTCAAGAACTTTATTAAACAATAATAAAGATACCATTAACAAGTTAAACTAATAACTTCAAATCAAACTAAAAATTATCCAACAATATTGTATAAAAATCAATATGTTAAAGGATATTAAAAAATATATAATTTTAACAGATTAACCTAAGTAAAAGAAAAAAATTCATATAATTTACAAGAAAAATTAAAACTCAAATATTTTTATCTTAATAAATTTATAAAATAATGGATAACTCCCTCTAAATTCATGATTTTATAAAAACAGATATACATATATTAAATCTCTCTCTTAGTGGAATATAAACAAATAATCAACATGATTATATAAAATTAAAAATTTAATTCTTAAAAAACTGAAACATTCTTGAGCATATTTTAAAAAACTAAAAATGATTTTGGTTCAAACATATTTAAAACCAACTACTCCCCTTGAATCAAATCATCTATTTAGTTGATAATCACTATATTAAGAAAAAAATAAAATATTAGCTTATACAAATATGCTTAAAATAACACTAAAACATTCTCACTTCTCAAAAACAAAAATAAATAGTTTAGATATCATACCAGTATACCATTTAATTAAACAAGAATAGATATGAATATTGGTCAACAAAAATCACTTACTTGGGAATATATTCTAACTCAGGTCCTATAGGATTTGAAAAAATTCTTTTGGAATACCATGTTATAGAAGATTAGTCTTTTTACAACTGAAATCATATTTTGAAAGTAATACCTTCTTTTTATCAAAATATCGAACATAATTTAGGGGGAAATCATTCACATGGTTACTAAGTAAACCAAACCTGAAGAAGTAAAAAGATAAAACACCCTCAACTTTACCTTTCAAAAAATTATTCCTATAAAATTGTAGTAATACACTTTAAAAAAACTAGTGGTTAGCGATGGTTTATTAGTGTTCGTTCTAATAAACACCATAAAATAAATCAAATTACAAAATTTATAATATATTGGTGATTTTATTAAACAGTGACTATCTTTTTTCATTTTAACAATTTGTAGTGGTTTTATTTAAATTGATGAAAAATATTTTAAAAAAACCCAAATTTTGTCCCGACCCCTCCCTCCTTCACCTCGAGCCACCCATCCCCCTCCTGCTCTCCTCTTTTATCCCCAATCCTAACCCCTTCCCCAATCCTCCCTCTCCCCTCAGTAGTGATCCCCACCTCCCACTCCCATCAGCGATGACCCCAACCCCAACCCCTACCACACACCCCCCTTGGTGGAGACCCCCACCTCCATCTACTCTTGGCGGCGACCCCCAAACCTAACCCCCACCTCACAGTCCCCTCGGAGAAAACCCCAACCTCCTTATCCCCTCATCGGAGTTCCACGACATCGAACCCCCCACCTACCAATCTCCTCAATGACAACCAGTGACATGCACCACCACCACTCTCTCCCCTCAATGACCATTGTGACCCCGACCCCCCTATTGGAAACCACCATGACCCTGAGCCCCCTTCCAGTGACTGTTGTCACCCTGAACCACCCTATCAGCTGTTGTCGTGACCCCAACACTCCATGTCAGTGACCATCGTGGCCCCGACACCCCATCTCCCCAACCAATAACCTTTGTGATCCTGACCATTCCTATCATGTACTATCGTGACCTCGACCGCACTGTTGACGACCGTTGGGACCCCAACCCCACTACCAGATACTTTCATGACCCCAATCCCCCCTGTGGGTGACCTCTATGACCAAAATCCCCCATACCAGTTACTATCATGACCCTGACTCCCCATGTACCTTCAAGGTGACCCCCAAAGGCTTCTCTTCCCATTTTTCGAGTGACTGCGACCCCTAAAATTATTGATTATATGATTGATTGAAATTTTCTAAGAGTTTTCATTAAATTATATAAATTTATTTGTAATTGAGTGTTTTTTACATTTTTAATGTTGGATTGAACCATTTTTATGTTGAATTTGTGTTATGTCAAATCAAGACCCTCCACTGGTCAATGATGAAGTTGGATGATATTTAATTTTGATTATACCTATTTGATTAAAAATTTATATCTTTATATCTAAATGTATTGGTATAAGTAAATACAGTACCTATGGATAAAATTTGACTAATTTACCTTGAAACACACCTTGGTATGCTGAGGGTTAGGAAGAATTTTTCAATTATGTAATTGTAAACCGATTAGTGGATGGTAGAATAAAATTTTTATGACCTGATTGTAAATTCAAGTGTTGGTTGAGTAGAAAAAAATTATATAAGTATTTCATATTGAAAAAGGTTTCTGCTCAAAATACAATTTGAATTTGGAATCATGAATAGAATAATATGTAAAGTTAAGACAATTAAAATATTTTCAAGGAAACACAAAGTGACCTGGAAGAGGAGAATTCAGTTTGACATTTGTTAAATGAAACATTTAGTGTTGTATAATCCAATGTACAACATTTTAGTATATCAACAGAACCTTCAACTGATCCTGGGCAGGTTAATCTTTCTCATAACATTAGTGACGAAAACAATTAGTTTAAAAAATTAGTTGAAGATAGAAAACTAGAACATTATGAAGAGTGTTCCAAGTATTAAAAGTTGTCCTTTCTCATTAAATTTTATCATATCTAGTGTCTATTTGGAATTACATAAAAATCAATGTCCATGATTTTAGTGTTTCTTTATGATGAATTTAGTGAATCTAGGATCCCTTATTCATTCTATGAGATGAATAAAGTCATCAACAAACTTGGAATTGATTATACAAAGATACGTGAATTCCCTAATGATCGTATGCTCTACCGGGGATAAGAGTATGATAAAGAAGAATGAATAAGATTTCATTCAAGTATATGGAAGTCAATGAAAAACAATGAGAGTATAAATCAACGCAAACCCATGAATAAATAGAAGTAAAAATCTCTTGAAAATGTATTGTGTTACTTTCCTCTAAAACCATGCTTTAAAAGATTATTCATGTCATCTAAGAATGCATACAACATGGAGTGGCTTGATCAAGAGAGTAATCAAGGGTTAATGTGACATCCAAAAGATTCAACATCATAGAAGATGTTTGAATCATTTTATCTATATTTTTCTTCGGATCCTAGGAATGTACATTTGGGATTGGCTTTTGATAGTTTTAACACTTTCGGTACTTTAAGTACAAATTATAGCATTTGGTCAGTTATTTTGATCCCCTATAATCAAACTCCATTAATGTGTATGAAGAAGACTTCTTTCATTATTTTGATGATTTTTTCTAGGAAGAAAATGCCTGGAAAGGACATTGATGTATACCTTTAACATATAATCAAAGAATTGTGAGAATTATGGGATGATGGGTTGCCAACATATGATGCATCAATGAGACAACTATTCAAAATTCATGTTACTTTAATGTGTACAACTAGTAAATTTCTTGGATTAGGAAATTTATTTTGTTTTGATAGTCATAATGGTTTGGCTTGTCCAGTTTATAATTTTTATTTTGAACCTCAATGATTACCTCATATCATAAAATGATGTTTTATGTTTCATCACTGATTTCTGGATTATTATCATAAATTAAGGTTTAACAAGACACAATTCAATGTATATATTAAATTGAGAGAGCCACCAAAGGTGTTATCTTTTTTGAAAATCATGGGATAATTAATGAATGTCATTGAAGAATTTGGAAAATGTGATCAGTTTAAAGAAGGGGGGAAAGGTACAAGGTACAACATCGAAAGTAGCTGGAACACAACAATGAAAAAAATAGTATATTTTTCAAACTTCCTTATTGAAAGTTTAATTTGATATTTCATAATCTTGACATAATGAATATTGAGAAGAATTTCTATGACAATATAATTTTTTCATTTCTTAATGGGAAGGTTAAATCAAAGTGTCACCTTAATGATTGTAGGGATTTGGATTCAATGAATTTAAAGCATGTTTTGTGGGAAAATTATAAAGGAAAGTGTATTTTGACTATTTTTACAATGAAAAATAAAATGAAAGACATATTCCTTCAAAATTTAGAGAATGTAAATGTTCCAGATTGATATTTAAGTAATATATCAAGGTTAATTGGTATAAAACATTGAAATTTACATGAATGAAAAGTCATGACTTTCATATTTTAATAGTCTAGTTACCGCCTTTATCATTGTGTAATACGTTACTTGAAAAATTAATTATGTGTCTATTTGATTTGTGAACCTTTTTCCAAGATCTTTGTAGAAAAACTCTAAATATAACTAAGCTTAATAAACTTCATGAAATAATTTTTTTAACACTGTAAATTGGAGATGTTATTTCCCCCATCATTCTTCACAGTCATGATTCATTTGACTATTCATATGGTTAAAGAAGCTAAACTTGGTGCACTGGTACACTATCTATATATGTATCCTATTGAGAGGTATATTGATATATTTTTATTTTCATCAGTTAATTATATTTTATCAAATCATTGCATAGAATTTTTAGTATGTTTCCTATTTTTTTATCTGGAATTTAGGTCATTTGAAATCATATGTGAGGAATAAATATCAACCATAAGGCTCTATTTTTGAAGATTACAAATTCGAAGAGTGCATGAACTTCTTTTCTAGGTAATTGGATTGGATTGAGACTATATTCAATCAGGGTGGATGTGTTGAAGACATGTAAAAAATCTACATTCCGAAAACCATTCATCGGTGTTTCCATCTATTTGATGACCAATTAGAAAGGGGTCAAATTTTACACGATCTAAATTGGAGTTCCTACAGGAAAGTAGATATGTGCTACTCAATATTGTCATTTCAGATCCATTTATTGAATAATTGTAATTATAACCAAATATGCGACCAAGGGGTCAAGATAGAAATGAGATGGAATTAACAAAATATATTAATAAGGATACTTTTGAATGGTTCACCCCTCACGTAAGTATATACACATATCCATATTTTTGGTATGTATTTATTTTATCTCTATTTAAAAGTAACGCTTTGAATATTTTTTTATAGATAAAGAATGTTTATAATCAAGATGAAATATCAAATGATTTGAAGTTTTTGGATCATGTTCCTCTAAGGTATGCTAAGATATTTGATTCCAACAATATTAATAGCTTCAAGTTTTTTACAATTTATCACGAAGAAGAATCTAAAACCAAAAATAGTGGTGTATTTACACTTACAGAGGTGGGATACTATAGAAAGCTGACTGATATAGTTGATTTAAACTATCATGGTCATTTTTCAGTTTTCTTATTCAAATGCATGTGGGTCAACATTAATATGGGTATAATGAAAGATTTGTTAGAATTTACTTCTTTGAACTTCTCTCTCTTGATCCATAATGGAGAGTGTGCAGAGTAAGATCCATTTTTTTCAGATTCACATGAGAATATGATTTATTGTTTGAATGATAAAATACATTAAGGTTGAAGTGTTGTTTTAAACTTAAATAAGAGAATCTTATATGATATGGGAAATACAGATCAGTTCGTACATTGTGATAGTGAACCACATCAACCAAAAAACATTGAATAGTTTTTTCTTGAAAATATTGAAATAATAGAACTTAAAAGAGAGGGTGAAAATGAAGGACTTTTCATAATAGAGGTTGATAATAATGAAGACAATGAAGATGAAGATAATTGAATGTATAAGTTCGTAATGAAAATATTTTACAATTCCCCATTGATAAGTGTTTCTTATATATTTATTCATTATTCTATTTTTCCCTTTTACCATTTTTCAAAAATAATTTAGTTTTACATTTTTTTATATTTAATATACCTAAACTATTTTAACTATAGAAATGTCGAGAACAAAAAAAATCATGAACCTAGCCAATCAACATCTCCGAGAACACCACAAATATCACCAACTTCTCTAGATCTGGGTAATTCTTTTGTACACATGACTACTAGAAAGCTATCCATTTCCCCAAATGTCACTGGAATCACACAACCTGATTCACATAAAATGATGGAACAGTTGGAAAACCCTCTATCTATGGGATATTGATGAGTTACCATTACTGGTATGTATGTCATTGTACAAAAAAACTATTTATTTTATTAATTGTATAATGAATACATCAAGTAGATAAAAACAACTATAAAAGCGATACCAATATGAACATATTAGACGTATGCGACTTTATATAATTCATGATTATAATTCCATTTGATGAGTTTTGGGTGCCTACCGATGACACTACCAAAATCTATGGGTAGATTCTAGGCAGCTTGCATGCAAAATGGTGAGATTTCCTATTAATTATAAATATTGGAGGCATATTCCTATAGCTTGGAAAATGAGTTATTTGATACTCAAGTGAATGTAATATTAATTTAACATTCCTTGATAAGTAATTTAATATACATATGTAAAAGTTTTTAATATACTTATAAGGTGTTATGTTTTTTATTTATAGATGTTTCTTTCATTTTGATGTCCCTAACTCCATTTTACACCCACAGATTATGAAAATTTTGAACAATAAATGGAGAGATTTTAAATAGAGATTATGGAATGAGTTTAATGAAACATCTATAATCTCACAATAGATGTATGAGAAAGTGACTAAATTAATTTATCCTAAAAAATAGAAGCTCTTTGTCGATATTAATAGATGTGTATCTCATGAGGTAATTGCCTATATTATAGTATCTTAATAACATAAACACAATAAAATTTTAATTTTTATTAATGGTTCTATTTTTTGTAGGATTTTTCTAAAAAAAGATTGTGAATCTTGTGAATTAAGTTATTCCATACATCATTGGGTCTTAGAGTTTTTTTGATAAAAAAACAATTTTGGTTTTTATTTTATTAATTATTATTTATATCATTTTATTATAAATAAAGGATTTTTATAAATTGTTTATATTTTTTTATAAAGGATAATTAATCAGGCCACTCTATTGTCCAAACAGAGATGTGGTTTAAAGTTCAAAGGAAACCTGATGGCAGTTTTGTAAATGAACCTACCAAAGACATTGGAGTAAGTACTTTTCATTACCATTTAAAGTTATTTCATTAACATAAAAACTTAATAATGAAAAATATATTATAAAAACTAACAATACTTACACCAAATAAACGGGACTCACTACATGAATCAAATGTTTCCAATTTAGCATTGTTTAATACATATAACCGGCCCCAATTATTTGGGTTTAGGACTTGTTTGTTGTTATAATTTATTTTTCAGTATTATGTTTTTATAATAATGAAATAATGATAAATAATATTGAAAATTTTATTAATTAGATAATATTATGATGTTCATATATTTTAAAAAATAAATTTCAATATTTTTTTATAAACATATTAAATTTCAGGAAGTCTTGGATGGGAACCCTTCAAAATCATCATCGGTTTCCTAGAACGATGCAGATGAAATCAATTTAGGGAACTAACATCTCATACAAGAACCAATTATGGGTTCTATGCCTACTCCATCAACTATCTTTGGTCAGGCATCATTATAAATTACTTCTACACCCGGTGGGGGTTTGAGTAGTGTTGTTGATCGGGAATCACAAAGAGATTTTGGAAGATTTATGGAAAAAGTGTAAGAAAAAGACTCCTATATAAAAACACATGATTATAGGTTTTAGGAAATTGAAAATGGTTTAGTTTCTATATTCCAGTGGATGACCGACATTATCCCTGGGGAAATTTTCATCCTTATTGATCGTCCTGCTGAGTTAAATTCGAAATTCAATAGACCATTCACACATTTGGAAAGAAAACATATAACTCACATTAATATAACTAAAATGAAAATTTTATATAGAAAACATAATTTTAAAGTCATAAAAACCACATATTTTTTTATATTTATGTGTGGTTGATTCCTATATATTAAAAATAAATTATAGATTTTTATCCATAAGTTTGCAAACAATTAGAGTTTATTTTATTAGTTTTGACGCGGTAAACAGTTTTTAAAGTTACCAAATCCATTAAAAATGTGTCTTGGGGGTTAAAAACTAGGAAAATATTATCATATTTCCTTGAAATTGAAGTAAAATTACCATATATTTAATTTTACAATATAGGAACTAATGAAACTTCATTCTAAGTTATGGTTTCCTAGGATGGATATAAATTCATTTTTTGTTTTTAAAGCACTAAAACGTTCTTGTAACAGTACAGACCATAGTAAATAACATAAAATTGACATGAAATCAAGGAAAAAATACCGTTGAGTTATTTTTGACATATACGTGTAAACAACATGTTAATTTGATTAGTAGTATGGTCAGAATGACTTACTAAACACTTTTTAAAGGTACCAAAGCCTTTAAAAACATATGTAGGGACATCAAAACTAGGAAAATGATGTTTTATTTCCCTAAAATATGATTAAAATGAACTTATATTTAATTTTAAAATGCATAAATTTACAGAATGACATTCTGAGTTACGGTTTTTTCGAGATGGCCATAAACACATTTTTAGTGTTTTAAAACACTAAAATGTTCTTGTAATGGTAAATACCATATAAGAATTCATTATATTAATTTAAAATCATGGTAAAAAAATTGATGAGTTATTTGTGATGTTTACATGTTGATAACACATCAATCTAACATGCATTGGGGTTAAAATGACAATGTAATAACTTTTTAAAGGTACAAAAGCATTTAAAAACATTTATCAAGGGTTCAAAACTAGAAAAATGACAACTGATTTCTATTAAATCATAAGAAAATAACTAAATATTTATTTTTTAAATTTAGGAATTTACGGCACATCATTTCGAGTTACGGTTTTCCTAGGATGGCCTTAAATATATTTTTCGTGTTTTAAAACACAAAAACATGGGTGGAACGGTACAAACCATAGGAAACAACCTCAAATTGACATCAAATAATGTAAAAAACACCTTTTGGTTATTTTTTATATGTACACATAGACTACACATCAATCTGACATGTGGTGTGGTCATTATGAATCAACGAACACTTTTTAAAGGTACAAAAGCCTTTAGAAACATGTGTCGTGGGGTAAAAACTAGGGAAAAAATCATATTTCCATGAAATCAGAGGAAAATGAAATTTGACTAATTTTTGAAATGTATGATCCAATGACACATCATTCCGAGTTATGGTTTCCCGAGATGACTGTAAAAGCACTTTTAGTGTTTTAAGACACTAAAACGTGCATAGAATGATCAAAATCAATAAAAATGACCACAAATTGATGTTAAATAATGGAAAACCCACCTTTGTATTATTTTTGACATGTACACTCAAGCTACAGGTGAATCCAATATACAGTGTTGTTGGAATGAATCAGTAAACACTTCTTAAAAGGTACAAAAGCCATTAAAAACGTATGTTAGGGGTCAAAACATGTAAAATGATTTTGGATTTCCAATAAATTAGAGGAAAATAACCATATATTTATTTTCAAAATTTAGGTACTAATGCACATCATTCTGAGTTATTGATTTCCCAAGGTGACCGTAAAAATGTTTTTACTGTTTGAATATACTACAACCTGTGTAGAATGGTCTGAACCATTGAAAAAAAACATTGACATCAAATCTTAGTAAAATAATTATTGTGTTATTTTTGATGTTTATGCATAGACTACACATCAATCTGATGTGAAGTGTAGCTGGAATGACTCAGTAAACAGTTTTTAAAATTATAAAATCCTTTAAAACATGTTTTTGGGGTCAAAACTAGGATAACAATATCAAATTTCCGTAAAATGAGATGAAAATTACCTTAGGTTTATTTTTTAAATGTAATAATTGATGACACATCATTCTGAATTTCATTATTCACAGGATGGTTGTAAACATATTTTAAGTGTTTTAAAACACTAAAACTTGTGTTTGATGGTCAATACCATAAAAAAAATCCCCATATTGATGTGAAATCATGGGACAACCACCATTGATAAATATTTTATGTGTACTCATAGACCAAACATCAATCTAATTTACAGTTTGGTTGGAATAACATGGTATACACTTCTTAAAGGTATAAAAGCCTTTAAAAACAAGTGTTGGGGGGTCAAAACCATGAAAATGGTGTTGGATTTCCATGAAATCAGAGATCAATGACCATATATTCGTTTTTGAAATATAGTAACTAACATCACATAATTCAAAGTTATGGTTTTTTCTGGATGGTCGTAAACACATTTTTTTTTTGTATTTTAACACACTGAAACATGCATGGAATGGTGAAAACCATTGAAAACAGACATATATTGACTTGAAACCTTGGTACACCAACCTTGGAGTTATTTTTGACATATTTTTGTAGATAACATGTCAATCCGGCATGTCGTTTGCTTATAATGACTCAATAAACACTTTTTAAAAGTACTAATCCCTTTGAAACCAAGTGTCTCGGGTTCATAACTTGGAAAACAAAATATTATTGCCCTAAAATCATAAGAAAATGACCATAGATTGATTTTTTAAATATATTAACTGACGGTAAATCATTTTGAGTTACAGTTTTCCTAGGACGACTATAAACACATTTTTTAACTTTTTAAAACACTAAAACATGTGTGGAATGGTGAAAACCATAGAAAATGACCTTGCAATGACATGAAATCTTGGTACAACCACCGTTGTGTTATTTTTGATCTATTTTCATGGACTAAAAGTTAATGTGACGTGCTTTGTGTTCGAAATTATTTGGTAAACACTTTTTAATGGGTACCAAAGCTTTTAAAAACATATATCAGGGGGGGTTAAAACTAGAAAAATAATGTATCATTTCCCTAAAATCACACGGCAACAACTGCAGATTAATTTTTGAAATATAGAAACTTCTGACACTTCATTCCAAGTTAATGTTTTCCTAGGATGGTCGTAAAAGTGTTTTTAGTGTTTTAAATAATGGAAACTTGTGTGGAATGGTCAAAACCATATAAAAAACTCATAATGATCTGAAATCATGGAACAACCACTGTTGATTTATTTTCTATGTGTACACATAGAAAACACATCAATCTAACATGTGGTGTGATTAGAATGGATTGGAAATTTTTAAAGGTACCAAAGCCTTTTTAAATATCTGGGGGATTTAAAAACTAGAAAAAATGTCAGATTTCCTTGAAATCATTGGATAATGACTGTATATTTATTTTTAAAATTTAGGATTTGACACAATCTCATTTTGAGTTATGATTTTTCTAGGATGGTTGTAAATGCATTTTTAGTGTTTTAGAATACTAAAACATGTATGGAATGGTTAAAACCTTAGAAGAAAAATTATATTGATATGAAATCATGGTAAGACCACTGTTGTATTATTTTTTATGTGTACACATAGACTACAAAACAATTCGATGAGTAGTGTGGTCAAAATGACTTGTTAAACACATTTTATAGGTACCTAAGCCTTTATAAACATGTTTCGGGGGGGGGGGGGGGGGGTCAAAACTAGGAAAACGACATCAGATCACACAAAAATATGTGGAAAATGGTAGTAGATTGATTTTTAAAATTAAGGAACCAATGCCACATTATTCCAAGTTTTGATTTTCCAGGATGGGCTTAAATGTGCTTTTAGAGTTTTAAAACACTAAAACATTTGTGTAGAGGGCCAAACCATTTTAAACAACCTCATATTGATGTGGAATCATGGTAAAACCCATTTTTTTATTTTGAGATATTAGAAAAGTTGTCTTATCAAATTCATCAACAAAAATTTATTCAGTAAATTTCAAGAACAACACACATTTATTTTAAAATTAATTAGAATATTTACTTATCTCTCTTCAGTTTCAGGTGTTTAATCATATATTAAATAGGTATGTTTGTGTTATCAAAATATCTTTCATAATATATTATTTTTTTATGTTAATTTGTATTATTTTTTATTAACAAAATAAAAAAATTTATGTGCAACATTATGAATATATTCTTTGTCTTTTATCTTTTTCATTTATTTTCTTAAATATTCTAGTTTCCATTATAGGTGATAGATGTCAGTAGTAGGTTGGAGGTTGACCATTCTAATCTATGAAATTCTTCAGAAGTTATTTGTGGTGGTTCTTATTTTTCATGGAATGTTTAAGTTTTATCAATTATTTTAATATAATTATAATTTATTATCTTTAGTTTTCATTTTGGTATTATTTTTTATTACATTTTATTATATGATGTGGTCAGTTTCAGTTGATGAGATGATGTAGAGGAAGATGGAAGTAGTGAAGGTCATGGTGTGGATGTATATTGGTCATGGGTTTTTTGACATATTTTATATGTATATATTGATGAATGATATAGGGGTTAACTGATGTATGGGTTGATTGAGGAATCTATTGATTAATGTTATACTAGTTGTATATGTTTGTATATATGAATTTGGAAGTATGAATTATATATGATTGGTTCATAATACATTTATGTTTCAGTTTATTTCATGTTTGTTTTTTGTATTTATAGTTTTTTATTAAATATTTTTCAAAAAAATAAATTTTAATTATAATATTTAGCGTTTATTTTTAGTAACTGATGCTAAGTAAATTAATTAATATTATGTTATGTGGTGATTACCCTTAACCATGGCTAATATTTTTACTTTTGGTTAGTACGACGTAATATTTTTTTGGGATTTTTTTAAAAGAACCACCACTAAATAAAACTGAAACCACTACTTAATTGTCTAAATAAAACACATACCAGAATTGCTGTGATATTAAAGGAACCATTGCTAAATGACTAGAAACCATGCAATACGATATGGTTTTGGTAACTGCCTCTATATAACTAGATAGTATTTTAAATCATCACCAGTTCATGAAAAAACTATCATTAACACCCTCATTTTTTGTAGTGATATTTCATAAAATTCAATACAATTTCTATTTTTTATCAACTTTCATAATCTCAAATAGTCCTCAAGGCTTTGAATTCTTATTGTAAACATTGGTAAATATTGTTTTAAACTTATTACTTCATATTTTAACTTTCCATTCTCTTTTTTAATAGTCTAAAAAATAACGAAAATTTTATACTTAGTAAAGGAATCCAAAATTTTTAATGTGTCATTCTATTTTTCTATATTTGAAGCATTATTTTACATAACATTAAATTTATCTATTTCTATTTTATAATTTGAAATAGTACCCATCATGTTATTTTTTTCTAAAATAATATTCCTTTTTCATTATAAATTTTCTTATGGTATTTTCTTATCTTTATATATTTTTCAAATTTTTTCCCCATGATATTTATCACATATTTAATTTATCACTTTAATGGTGGATTTTTATGACTCAGGAGAGGAATAGAAATCAGAATTATAAATGACCTTCTTAAAATTAGTAGGCTCTAGAAAAGGTTCAATATATGAATTATTACTAACCTTTCTAGTAGTATTTTCAAAGTCACTTAAATAATGAGGATAATGAGGGGAATAAGTTAGCATTGAATATTTTTCCATTAATAATATCTTTCTAACATCCCTCTCACTTTGAGATTTTTTTTGAATCTAAATCATTTATAAAACTATATTCAACATGATATTCACATTTCAATTCCTTATTTTATTACTTATATTTCTTTATTGATTCAATTTTGGTAAATATGACTTGATATGTCATTTTTTTCTAAATTTATATCATGTTAGTTATGAATTATAATTAACCTTTTTACATTTTATTTTTGATATTTTTCTCACATCTATTCATCTTTACTTAGTTTTAACTTTTTCTCTTCTTCACAATTCCTTTTATCCATTTAACATGTTCATTCAAATCATAACACTATTGAAAACTAGATGAACCTACACATTCACTAGAATAGTCATAAAAACATATTTAAAAGATTTAAAATCTGCTCTCTTATTTTTACATAGGATTCAATTTCATTATTCTTGAGCTAAAATTTGTATTTAATTAGGTATATACTGAGTTTTTACACGGTTTACTCACTAAAATATTTTCATTCCTCGATCACAACATTCATTAAGTTCCACTTTATGGCAAGGTTTTGAAGTATACTTTCAATAATTACATCATTCTTCATTGTTTCACGGAGTAAAATCATATTGTTTTCAATTTTGGTAAATTAATTTTAAATCTCACTAATTATTTCTTGATAATTTATTCTAAACTCCTAGAATTATTCCTTACAAATACCAAACTTGGTTCTAGTCAACTTATCTTTACCTTGGCGAGTTAATCTTAATGTTTATCTTGTATCTGGAGTAGTTTTACTTGATGATATATATCTATAAATAATTATACTAAAATAAAAATAGGGAAAATTCATAACTTGAAAATTTAAAACATATTTTATAGAATTATTACCAGTGATAGTTTCTATTTTGAATTCAAATAATTTATAAGTTCTTAACATCATTTTCTAATATTCAGTACCAATATTATTTTAAAATACATCCATACAATATTTCTAATATCCATAGTCTCTTCCATTGAAGTTGGGTGGTTTAAGTGGATTTAGAATTTCAATTTCTTGAATTTAAATTATTGAAAATATTTTTCTTTTTATCTTTTAAGGAATAAGATAAAATTTTGCTCCACAATTGATAATAAAAAACAACCAAATCACAGTATGTAAAGCAGTAATCAAAAAAACTATCCTTGAAAGAGAGTGGCCATTATACCAATTTTTGGTCCCAAGAAGGAATGGTCATAGACAAGAGGGGGTGAATTTTATTTCTTTTAAAACTATTAGGGTTATAAAATTATACAATGGAATTTTGTGGTTAATAGGATTTAACAATTCAAGCATGTAAAATTATAAAACCAATGTGTGAGAAGTGTATGAATAAAGTAAAGAGAAAACATAAATAACATAAATAGTAGTTTACATCACCAAGATCATATATATAATCTTCACAAAAACATTAAATCCTAAAATTCATTGGAACACACTAAAATATATAGAGACTTATATATAGTTTTAAACACAACCTATAACACTACCTTTTACAAGTACACGAAGAACCTAGTCTATTACATAGTACAGACACGGCCTATGAACTGCTTGTTGATCTGGTTTGTATAACTAGAAAACTCCCACTCTTGAATCAGGTTAGCATAAAAATACTAATTTTTAATGGAGGAAAAATCATGTGTGAGCTATGTAATAAATAGATAAAGACTTTACAATAAAAAACATGACAACAGAAAGAACGAATACAATTATAAAACCAATGAAAGGTGGAAATGAATGATCTAGTTGAAAAATAAGTGTGGGACCATAATTTTAGAAGTATAATTATCAAATTTGAATGACTAGTAGTCCTTATTTAATTTATCGGTGATGGAATATTATTTTCCTTCAATAATGTAGTGCCTTAGTAACTTGAAACTCATGTGTATCACTACTCAAAGTGCATCAACTAGTTTTCTTAGAAGCAACTCCATTATTATAATCTCATGAGAGTTTCTTAAAAAACATTTCTCAATATTCGGTGATTAGAAATGATGGAAATAGGGAGATATTATTATTTTAAGTGTATAAATATCACGTGAATTCAAAAAATTACTCTCATGTTATTCCCGTATTAAATAACTCAAATACACTTCCAATATTATTTTTAATATATATAACAAAATTTTAAATTAATAAATAAATAAAGTACATTGAAAATAATTGAATAAAATGAAAAATAGAATCTATGAGCAAACAGAGCATTTTCACTAAAATACAAAGATGGAACATAGCAAAACTGTGTGGCATTGTCCCTGACATAGTGTGAAAAAAATCCTTGTTTTTCTCCCACAATTCAATGTAGATAAATACTACAATGTGAAAAGATATGTACATACTTCAGGAACTAAAAGTGACAACGATCATCCTTAAAATAGAGGATTTGTAAATAACCCTAACTCTGTAACTACATAATACGTGGACATTGACTTCATGAATGTGTTGAGTCCTATGCATATCACATTACTTTATGAAACAAGTGGATTCAAGTTCTATAGGTGAATAATCATCCTGAAATGGTTGAAGCCGTATACTATAGGTTTAATTCTATAAAATTCTGCATGTTATGAAACTCAAATACTAAATATGAAACAACAAATGCAACTCGATACTTCAAACTACATGGGTTTCTGTAGGTTTATATTCCATACTATATATAATGGATTTATCTCCCATGAACCCTTCTTCATTGTTCATGCATGTTCTAGAAAGAATAAAAAACATGGATTCTCTTTAACTTGGGTACTGTAGGTGCATGTTGAGCTTCAATAGGAAGTGAACTACACCTTCCAGAAACTAAAATCACAAGATTCATATACTTCATAAAGTGTCTTACAGATTTCAGACTGATATCTATAATGGTAAAGGATGAAAAACATTTTTTATAAGATTAAATTTTAAAGTCAACCTAAGGATAATATATATTTTTTTAAACATTAAATTAGGAATGTGTATACATGAAATAAATAATTTTTATTTTTCATAAACATGAAACCAAGAATTTTACTTTTGTGAAAGCATGATACATATATGCGTAAACATGAAACACCTCATGTGTAAGAATCAGTATAATAATCATAATCTTGAAAAAAAATCCTTCATAATCATGAGACATGCTTGTATAAACATAAATTTTATCTATGTACGCAACCTTAAAATACTAACACTTATAAAATTTCAACAATATCAAACTCAAAAATAGAAACTAAAACATACAAAAATTACTCTAAAAAATATCTAAATTGCAAATATTAAACTCCAAAAAAATAAACGAAATAAATATGATTAAATAATATATTTAGTGAGAATTTTTAATTTAATAAAGGATGAAATAAACAACTGAATGTGAGGAAATTAAATTAACAAAACAAATAATTATTAATCAGAAAATCCATAAAACTAACAAACACCCATTTTTGTAAATTATAAAACTAAACATTTAATTCAAATATTTCAAAAAAATCTCACCCTTTCTTGAATTTCCCAAAATGTAATAATAAAATCTATCAAAATAGAAAAAATCAAGAAAATCATCCCCCTTTTTGATAACCATACTAAAAATAACAAATATAAAAACATTTAACAAATTATTATATAGATATAAAAATTAAGATCCATTTAAAATCACCCATTCAATTAAAGAATACATACAAACTAATTTTACTAACTAATATAATTATAAACAATTTTCAAGAACATTATTAAAAAATAATAACGAAACCATCAATAAATTAAAAAAATATATATTTAAATCAAACTAAAACTCATCCAACACTACTGTATAAAAATAAATCTATTAAAGGATAGAAATCAAAAACATTTTTTTAAAAGATTAACTAAATAGAAAATTGTGCATTAATTTAAAATAAAATTTAAAACAGAAATATCAATAAGTAAATCAGTTTAACAACCAAGTGATAACTCCCATCCTAAATTCATTATTTTCTAGAAACTAGTACACAAACATTAAATCTCCCACTAAGTAGAATATAAAAAAATAATCATTATTCTTATATAAAATTAAAAATTTAATAATGAACAAACTATATCATGATTGAGAATATTGAAAAAACATAAAAACCCTTTAGGTTGAAGGATAATTAAAACTAATTACTCTTGATGAATCAAAACATCTTTTTAAATGTTACTTAATGAATTAAGAAAAACATAAAATATTTGTGTAAACCAGTAAACCCTAAAATAAGACTTAACAAACATTATCACTTTAAAAAACCTAAACAATCAATTTATAGATCTTTCCACATACCAATGAATTAAACAATAATGGATATGTATGTTTACCAATATAAATCACTTACTTGGCCATATAGACATACTCAAGTCCTAGAGGATTTAAATAAATTCCTTTGGGAACCCATGCTATTGAAAATTGGTATTTTTAACATTAAAGGTAGATTTTTAAAGAAATATATTTTTGTGTCCAAAATATAAAACATAATTTAGAGAATAATAATTTTCATTGTGACTAAATAATTAAAAACAAAAGTAGTTAATAGATAAAATAAAATAATTTTCCCTTTTTAAAATTTATTCTTATACATCTAAGGTAATATATCATAAAATCTAATAAAATTCCTATTTTTCATCTTTTTAATTTCAAAAATTAATCAATACATTGGTTTATAATAGAAATATTTGAAAATTATTCTATTAAACTTATAACTTCAACTTTTGACTTTCCATTGTCTTTCTAGATAATTTGAAAATCAACATAAATTGTATCCTTGGTAAATGAATCTGAATTTTTTAAAGTGTCATTCTATTTTTCTAACTTTGAAATATAATTTTTTATAACTATTAATTTCTCATTTTCACTTTTATAGTAAAAAATATTACCCTTATACTTATCATTTTTCAAAAACATATTTTCATCTTTCTTAACTAATATGTTTTGAACTTTGCTTAGGTTTTTATATTCCTGTGAAATTTTTTCAATTTCCTCATGGTATTTATCACATATTTTATTTATATGTTTACTTTCAGAATCTGTATAGGAGTACAAATATATTCATAACTAATTCTTATAAAATTAATGGGCTCCAGTAAATAATGAAGTTTATAATTCTTTATAACCTTTCTAGTATTCATTCTAGAGTCACTTGAATAACGAGGTTAAGAAGTGAATATTCTACCCTAGACTATTTTTCATTTAATTCCATGTTTATAGTGTCCTCTCACTTTCAAAATCATTATTCTATTCTAACTCCTTGGTACAAGACCATCAAATATAATATGTACATTTCAATTCATTCTTGTATTTCTTGTCTTTCCCTTATTTCTTCAATTTTGAAAAATATTACTATATATGTTGTTTTTTCCATATTTATAACATGTTAGTTTCAAATTAAAATTAATTTTATTTCTTTTTATTTTCATTCCTTTCTTGTAATTCCTCTTCCTTACATCCTTGTAACTTTATCTCTTCTTAACAATCCATTTAATCATTTATAAAGTTGATTCAAATCATCACATTTATTTTCTGAACTAGATAAACCTACACTTTTACTTAAAGATTCTAAAGAAAAATGTTTAGAATATTTAGTATTTATTCTAATATTTTTTCCAAAGGCTTCATTCTCATCATTATTTAACACCAATTTATATTGAATTAAGGGATGAATGACTATGTCTATGGTGTACTTAGTAAAATATTTTTTTATCTTTATTGAAACCTTCCTAGAGTAAAAACATTTGGGCAATGATTGAAGTATCTTTTCAACAAAAACTTTATTCTTCATGGTTTCCCCCAACACAACCATGTTTTTTATATTTTTTGTAAATTTTTTATACTTTTCACTAATTATTCAATGATAATTCCTTATTAACACAATTAATTCATCCATATGAATACATAACATGCTTGTCTACAACTTAGAAGTTCCTTGGTGAGTGTTTTTCAATATCCACCATATGTTAATAGTAGTTTTTAAAAATTATATATTTCCATAAAAGCTTATACCTAAAGAAATATAGATAAAAATAAAATATTTGTATTTTAAAATATATTTTTTAGTATCATTACAAGTTATAGTTTCTTTTTCAACTTTGTGTAATTTATAAGGTCTTGACACAACTTTATAATATTCAATACCAATAATCTTTAAAAATAGATCCATGAGTGACATCCAACATCCGTATTCACTTCCATTGAAGTAATGTGGTCAGGAAGATTTATAATTTCTATTTACTGACATTCTATTTCAAAAAATATCTTTCCCTTAGTCATTTAAGGAAAAATATAAATTTTAGATCAAAAGAATATAATAATAATAATAATAATAATAATAATAATAAAGTGACTAAATCATTGCAGGTAAAGTGGTAATAAAAAAACAACCCCTCCAAGTTCACGAATTTGATAAAGTTTTTTGGTTACAAAATAGAATAGACATAGATAATATGGGTGATTTGTCTTTAATTAAAAATTATTAGAGTAAAAAATTTGTACAATGGAATTTGGTGGTTAAGTGATTTTAAAAATTCAAGAACATAAAATGATAAAAACCAATGTGTGATAAGTGTACGAATAAAGTAAAAAAGATAACATAAATGAATTTTATAGTATTTTGTATCACCAAGATCCTACATTTACTCTTCACTAACACTCCAACTACTCAAAATTATTGGCATACACGAAAATATAGATACACTTAAATTTAGGTGTAAACGCAACCTACCACACTAACTTTTTTAAGAATAAGAAGAACCCATTCTATTACTTAATACATACTAGACCTACATACCTCTTATTGATCAGGTTTTTATAGGTAGTCAACTCTTTCTATATGGTCGGGTTAACATATCAAAAACTTCCTTTTAATATAGTCACAACTGTTTGTGAGTCATGTTGCAACTTGATCAAGAATTTATAATATAGAACAATATAAAATAAAATAAGGAATGAAATGATAGAACCAATTAAATGTGGAAAGGAATGTTGGAGTAGAATCAATCAGTGCTTTACCATGATAGTATAAGTATAACAATTATATTCAAGTGACTAACAGTCCTTTCACAATTAGAAAATTGTAAAACTCTGCTTTTCTTTAACAATTCAATGCCTCAGTAACTTGAAACTCATGTGTATCAATACTCAAGTCCATCATCTAGTTTTCTTAGAATCAACACCATGATTATCATCTCATGTGTGTTTCCTAAAAACACTTTACAATAAGAAATGGTTAGAAATAATGGAAATAGTGAAATATAATTGATTACAATACATGGATGTTATTTATATTCAAAAAATTTATCATGTGTTGTTATTATATTAAATAACTCAAAAAAACTTCCAATAATATTGTTAATATATAGAAGAATTTTATAAATTTATTAAAAAATAAAGTACAGTGAAAATAATTTCAGTAAATAAAAATATGTAAACAATGAGAAAATAAAGAATTTTCACCGAAGATACAAAGACGGAAACTCAATAAACTTGTGCATAATTATCCTTGACATAGTGAGAAAATTCTACTTATTTTTATATCACAATGGTGTGTTGATAATTACTATGGTGTGGAAGGAAATATACATCCTTCAAATATTAAAAGTGAGAAAAATATTCTATAGAATAATGGATTTGTAGATAATGAGGACTTTGTAACTACTCTATACATAGTGGATGACTACATGAATCTGTTGGGTCCTATGAATATAAAATTACTATTTTAAAATTGTGGATTTAAGTTCTATATGTGAGTCATTATACTCTAATAGTGAAACTCATATATTATAAGTTGAGTTCTATGAAAGTCTGTATGTTATTAAACTCAAATATAGAATACCAAATAATGAATATAGCTAGATACTTAAAACTATAAGGGTTACTTATGGTGACCCATACTTCTCATACTTACATATTAAATCCTAATATAAAAATATCCATTACATAAAATAATGATCCATTCCATAATTATTTAGGTTGAATACCTTTGGAATCGTGGACACATAAACAATTGGTCTATTAGTGAGATATTCCATCTCACACCAAGTTCTTTGTAACTATCACCCTTATTAGAAAAAATCATACTTAACCCCTTTCATCATAACTTGGTGAAAGAAAATATAAGAAAGCTTAATCTCATATGCTCAGTATAGGTAAATAAGAGATATATCAGCATATCATGAGTATAAGGTTATGAGAACATGAGAATAATATTTGAAAACCATACCCTACATATCATAGATCATAAACTTTAGTCATGTTATAAATATTGTCAGTTCGTAATACATGGATCACAATGGAATCAAAAAACATTATCCATAATAACATAACATTGGCATAAGATAGATTTTTTCATACAGAAAAGCATAGAAAGTAATTTCCTTAGTAGTCAATACACATTTCCAAGACTACCATTAGGGATTTGATTCACTCCCCAAACCATCATAGTAGTCAAGGAATAATACTAAGAATTAATATGGTTTTGGGTTTACTCCCCAAACCATCATGGTATTCATGGTTCACTCTCATGATTATCATAGTGGACAAAGTCCCTTACTGAACTAGGTTCACTCCCCATTCCAGTCCTGTTTATCTCGTCAGATCTTAATCATTATCTAATTAATTGGATGGAGATATAAGTCCCACCCACCACATAATGAAAATCATACATATGTGTGTAAAAAGATCCTAAAACATTCATCTTATTAAAACCCATGAAAAAATGGGTTTCATAAACATTCCATCATAGAATAACCTATGGAAAAGAAATAGGTTTTATAATCATTTCATCATTTCATCAAAGCATAACTCATGGATAAAGAAGTATGTTTCATAATAATTTTATCATCGTATAATATGTGGAAGAGAAATGGGTTTCATAAATGTCTTTTGATCATAAAAATAAACAATTTAGAGAAATAATAATAATGTAATGCTTAGATTATGTCCATATTAAAGCATAAGTAACATTAAAGGATGTCATCTTAAATAGAAAATGATTTTTGAAAGATCACTTGGATCATTTCTTGAGGAAAACAACCTTTTCACTTTAAAAATAACTTTTTAAAACTAAAAGTTCATAAAACATTTAAAAAATAATTTTTTAAATAAACGTTGAAACTTATAAATTAATCTTTAAAAAATTCTGTGATCATGAGAGTGGTAAAAAAATTTCATGTTGTACACTTTAAAAAAAGATTCCTTTCACATTTTCTGTAAAATCCAAATTGGCCTTCTTTGGAAAATAGCATGTAGAATGGTTTTAAAAAAAATTAAAAAAATTGAAAAAGGGTAAAATTTGATTTAAAAAATAATTTAAAATTATTAAAAACTTTCTTTAAATGTTTTTAGAAAACATGGATATGGAAGAGAGAGGATTTTTGACCCGAAGAGAAAAATAAAGTTGATTTTTCTTAAAAAATTATTTTGAACGTTTGATTGCATAATGAGAGTAAAATGTATGTAACACTTGTATTTAAATGATATAAATAGAGGATAAGAAAATTAATGATTTTATTGAGAGACAAATCATGATATTTCATCATTGGATTCATAATCATAAAAAACCCTGATAAATAATGAGATTGTAACACAAAATTCTTACCAATTTAGTAACATTTGAATCATAAGAACCATTAAATAATAAATTAAATAAAACATAAAATATTATGATAATATATAAATTTATTATATAACATGTCAAATGGGCAGTATATACACCTCATGAATCAATATAGGTGCATAACATAACATATGTCCCAAAGAAGACAATTTGAGATGAAGTTCCTTACCATGAGTCTCGACATGATTCATACATATTCAAACCTCATGTATTATAAATATAAGGTTTTTTAAATATATTACATAAACATATTTATATATTTTAAACCATATATGATTTACTTATGTATTTTTATTACACTTTAATTAACAATTCCTTGATAAAATCATGTTTCGTGTAACAATTGCTTTATTTTTCATGTATGTTTTGATTTTTTATTTTCGATCCTTTTACATTGATCATGGTTACATCATATAAATCATTTTAAAAATTATATATATATAATATATATTCATTATATTTGTGTTTATATTAATCCATAAAAGTTATAGATAGAAAATGAAATACATCGTCCATGGAGGCGGTATGTCGTACGTACACCAGAACATTTTTTCCATTTTCTCAATATATGGATTTAAAGGAAGATAAATAATAAATAAAAATTATATAATCATTATTATATAATACATATCACATATATTAATTAAATATATCCTTATTACCATATATATTAAGCATAAGTGAAAAAATGAATCACATCACTTCATAAGGCAGTAGTTTGCAATATACATTTGTGATGTTATCACATTCCCACATAATGGAATGTAAGAAGTTATATGTATTGTAATAAATAAATAAGTATAAAAATATAATA
Source organism: Viscum album (assembly GCA_963277665.1). Classification (NCBI taxonomy): domain Eukaryota; kingdom Viridiplantae; phylum Streptophyta; class Magnoliopsida; order Santalales; family Viscaceae; genus Viscum; species Viscum album. The sequence continues at coordinate 479,600,829 of OY728128.1, forward strand.
AGTATAATAAATAAACGTTATATACATCATCATATCCAAATGTGATCGGTGATGAGGGAAAACGAATAACATCAGTTTCTGAGGCGGTAGTCATCCGTACAAACGATCGATGATTTCTTTTCTTATATGATGGAAGAATAGATGGGTGCATTTAATTACATGAAAATGATAACATATAAGTGTATGTTATATAATTTTTTTATTATATTATTGTATTTGGATAATATTTTTGTTTGTTGAAGAAGAACTAAATAAAAAACAAAGGTTTAATAATTTTGTCTCTTCATCAGGAAACCTCTTTAAGTTTATACCTAAAGCCTTCTTAAGATAATTTAATAATAAAAATAATTCCTCTAGGATATGTGTAGATAATTAAGGAATATAGTTTTAGTTATTATCCGAACCAGAGGGTATTGGAAGTGTGGATATGATAGGAGAGTGGGTGGCCTTTTATAAGCGGGGGAGGACACACAAGGAATTTTTGAAAAGAATAAAGTGTACCCACATTTTTCACATTCCACAAGGATAGAAAGTGGGTCATTTTTTAACTTTATAGGTTATAAGGTAAAAATATGGCCATCCAATGGACTTTGGACAAGTTTATATGTCATTTTAACCCTTATCTTTTTAGTTTAGCCCCTCATAAACATTTTTTAATCTTAACCATGGTAAGTAATTTTTATCAGTTTTGCTATTCATTTTGAAAAAATAGGTTGAAATTGTTATATAATAGTAATTATTATAACATAAATTATAGAATCCATTTTTCTAGATTGCAATAAAATTTCTTAAAAATTTTAATTAAAAAATAATCCTGTGGATGTGACAAAAAAGTGATTTTCTAAGGATAAAATTTGAAAATGTTTTTATATCAAGATTTATTTTGAAATTGAATAATTTTTTTTAAAAAAATAGATTAATTATAATATAGTTGATCCAATTTTACTTTTAGAACAGTTTTAAAACAAAATAGAGCCTTATAAATTCTTTAAATAAAAAGGCAGTTTTCAATAAAAACCGGTATTTTTAACTATTTATTGAAAAATTTAAATTTTAATAAAATTAAAAAAAATTAAAACCAATATAATTATGAAATTTGGATTCCAAAAATAAAGTTAAATTTTCAAAAAAAAAATCTAAAATTGTAAAAAAAATAATTTTATTATTTAAAAAAAAAACAATAAAAACATTTTTTGAGAAAATAGTATTTTCAAAACATATATATTTTATTAAAAAGTGATTAATTTTTTTATAAGTATGTTTTATTTATATAAAATCACTATTATTAATATTTAAAAATTGGTTATTCATATTCATACTATCAAGTTTAATGACTACGTTATGATAGTGTTGTTTAAATAATATTATTACCAATATATTATTGTTCGTTAAAATCTTGGGGTTGCGTGTAACACAAGCTATCAAAGAAATCAAAATTATTATAAAAATATATATTTCATAAAATATTGAGGTTTTACATTATAATCCAATTAAATTAGATTTATCCCTCAAAATTATATCACTTTGTTAAGAAAAACTAGGGATACTTCTGCCTTATTATATACTTAGGTTCCCACAATGATTCCTTAAACTAATGGTTTCTCCACAAATATTTAAACATAATAGTGGTATTATTTCATAGAACATACTCTCTATGATTCAAAATCTCCCCTGATTTTTCCTCATAAGAAATATCATACTCTAGTGGTGTGACCTCTGAGTTCAGTACATGTGAAGGATTAAGTATATACTTTCTCAAGAGAGATAAATGGAACAAATCATAGACTTTAGAGAGGTTCAGTGGAAGCTTTATTCGATAAGATAACATCCCGATATAATCAATAATATCAAAAGGAATGATATAACTAGGGATTAATATCTATTTATTCCAAAATCTCACAACTTTATTCCTAAATCTCACAACTTTATTCCATGGGGAAATTTTTAGAAACACCATGTTGCCAAATTCAAATTCTAGATCACACTAGCTATTGTCTGCATAACTTTTCTATTGACATTATTCTATCCTTAAGTTTTTTTAATGGATCTAAAATTGTCTTCCACTTATTCAACTATATCAGGTACCAAAATTTTTCTTTCTATAACTTCAACCTAGTATGTTGGGGTTCTACACTACTTTCCACATAGATATTTATAAGGATCCTTCTAGAAGCTTGAATTAATGAAATTATTGTGAAAAAAATCAACTAGTGGAAGGTATTGATCCCAACTAAAATTGAAATACATAGAAAAATATTTCGTCAGATCCTCTATGGTTTCAATGGTTCTATCAGATTGCCCATCTGTCAAAGGATTATACGCAATGCTGAAACTAAACTCTCTATCAAGACCTTGATAAATACTTCGTCATAACATCATGTTAAACCTCAAATCCCGATTAAATACAATTAAATGTTGTAATCCATGTAACTTTACCACTTCCTTAATGTAAATTCTAGAAATATAGTCCAAATAGAAATCTTATGTGATAGCGATAAAGTGTGTTAGCTACTTAAGGTGATTAACTACAATCCATATAGAATTATGCCTTTTATTTGTTTTTTGGATTCCAATAAATAAATCCCGGGTGATGTTTTCCCTTTTCCATCCTAGTATGAGAAATGGTTGTAATGTACCCTTAGACTTTTTTCTCTTAACCTTAAGTTATAGCCATAACAATCACAAAGATAAAAACTCTACAAAATCTCTCTTCATTCTATCCCTTAAGAAATGTTATTTTATATCTATAAACATCTTTATACTTCCTGGATAAATAGAGAATAAAGAAGCTTCCTCTAATAGATATTTCTTCAAATTTGGTATTTACAGAACACATACATGGTTCCTGAACCTTATCATCTCCATCACAATCAAGGTTAAACTCAGGAACATTTCACACCTTCTTTTGCAACTCCATTTCATCCTTATACACATCTTTTATCATAATATGCATAAATGGTTGAACACTTATTTGATAAAGATAATATTTCTCCCATTCCTTAATTTTTTTAAGATTCATACTTTAAAAATCCATAAATATTGGATTTTTTAATATCCTCATCAAAGAAAAGCTAGTATGATCCTTTTGACTCAAAGCATTGGCCACCTTGTTCACTTTCTTATGATGTTAATGTATTGAGCAGTCATAATCATTAATTAGGTCTAACCATATTCTCTAGTTCATATTAAAATCCTTTTATATGGTTATATACTTTATAATTTTGTTATTAGTATATATATCACACTTTTGACCGTAAATATAATTCCTCTATGTCTTTATTTTAATAATTACTGCAATTAACACCAAATCATGAGTTGGGTAATTTTTCTCACGAACCTTTATTTTTTGTGAGGAAAAAGATATAACGATGTCTTATTTCATTATAATATATCCCAATATCTTCTTGGATTCGTCATTATAGATTTCAAACCCTTTTCCATTATAGGGTAATGTAAGAATAGTTTTACGGTCTAATCTTATCTTCGATTACTTGAAAATTCCCTCACATTCATCTTTATAGAGAAATTTCCCTCCTTTCCGAGTTATCTTTTTGAGTTGAATAGATAGTTGTGATAAATTATCCACAAACCTTCAATAATAGCTAGCTAAACATAGAAAACTATGGGTCTCAGTCACCATGGTTGGTCAGGGCCAACATTCAATAGCCTCCATCTCCGATGGATCTATCGATATACCATCACTTGAAATTATATAACTGAAAAATGAAACCTTTTGTAGAAATAAAATCACAATTTATGAATTTTTTATATATTTTTTTTCTACTTTAGGGTCTTCAATACAAATTCTCAAGTGATATCCATGCTCTTCATTCCTCTTCAAATAAATAAGAAAATCATTGATAAATACTGCCACAAACTAATCAAGGTTATATCTAAATACTCTATCATATAATCTATAAAGGTAGTGAGGCCATTAGTATGACCAAATTACATCACTATATCTTCATGGTGTCCATACCTTGTATAAAATGTTGTCTGGGTTATATCATCCTTTAATAAATTTTCACTAAAACATGCACAAAACCAACAGGTTTTATTTCCATAAATGTCTCCCAAAATATCCTTTATATCGATAAACTCCCATCACATAAAATCTCAAAATGGGTGAGTAATTATTTCAACTTATGGTCAAAATTAAACTCATAAACCCATGATGGTATCTATAATTCATATATTGACCATACATGAATACATATATTCTTCTAAAATTAACATAATCGTTAGACGTTTCATGATTATTATAACCAAAATACCATTTTTAAAAATAACTATACTACATAATTCTTGAATACCAATGCATAAATACATTAATCATACCACTTCATTATAAAACCATTAACTAAGCTTCATCAACTTATTCTTTAACACCTCTTCATCATCAACAACAAAAACTTTACTTGTACCACCTAGCAGATCCTTTTCTTTAGCTTTCCCCCTATGAAATTGATTTGTATAACATACATAATTTTTACATTTAAAACAATAAACCATTGATTATGCCTTAGGGAAACCATTTTTCTCATCCATTTCATTAACTGAACTTTTTATTTTTCCTAGAAAATTGATTTCTCTATGCCCATATTCTCCATTTAGAAAACATCCTCTCATTCATTTGAGACATTCCCTAGATTGATTCATCTAACTTTATTAACATATAGGAAACTTAATCTTCTTTAATTCATGGTCTCCACTATATGATATTTTAGAAAAATCCATCCTTATCTTCTTTAATGAATCTGATAATTGGTTAAGGTTCAAGTTGCTAATCATATATTGTGATAACTGATTCAGTATAATCATAAAATATTTTACTCTAATTATCATACTATTAGTTTACTCATCAACACATTATCCATCACATTAAATGTTAACCTAGTTCCTTCTATTTCCTACCATTGACTAAAACCAAAAACCTAGTGTTAGAAATAATAATCATAGTGATAATCCACATAATCATGAAAATTTTAAAGAATGTATAAATCATAACACCTTATCTTCAAACTATGAAAACTTAAGTGTAACCTATTTCATTTTTGTAATTATATATTCAAATGATTCATGATGTTTTATAAATAATATGTGAATTGACCCAAGCATATCCCCTGGATGTATAGAACTAGGTGTGCAATAAGGTTCACTGTCATGTACTAGATAACTCCTGATTTAAGCCTGACATTCTTTTACAGAGTTATTACCCATTGGAATATCTATGATAGATCCGCATCCACTTGAGGTATCTAGAAAGGTTTATATCAGTACATAATCCACATAATTTATTCCGTACCAAACTTCATGATGTTATCCTATACATAGACTCTTACTTTGGGTTCTTCACTAAAGTTTTTGTCATCCTATTTTCAAATGGTTAACCGAAACTTCTTCTGATACCAACTATATAGGCCAATACTTCTCAATGATAGATATTACATCTTAATAGATGAATATTCATTACATTTGATACTGAACCATTCTAAAATGATTTTGGTATAGTGCCTTTGGAAACTTGGACACAATAACAACCAGTCCATAAATTAGCTACATCATCTCCAACTATGTTCTTCATAACTAGAACCCTTATTATAAAAAATCCTATATAATACCATTAATCATTACCTTGGGAAAGGAAATATCAGAAATGGAGATATAAGATTCTCCGTAAGGGTAAATAAGGGAGATATTAAGATATCATGAGAATAAGTGTGTGAGAACATAAGAATAACATATGAAAACCATACTATGCATATCATAGATCATTAAATTGATTCATGGAATAAATATTTGAAGATCATAATACATGAATCATAATGGAATCAATTAGAAAGATATATGTGAACATAAAAATTTCATTGGACATATAGTTTTGGTATACAAGTAATAATAGAAAATCATTTCCTTAGTACTAAAGACTCATTTTCAAGATGATCATAATGGATTGGATTCATTCCCCAAACAATCATGGTAGTAAAGGATCACTCCCAATACCATCATAGTGGACTGGGTTTACTCCCCAAACCATCATAGTAATCATGGTTCAAACCCATGACTATCATAGTGGAAAAATTAATTTACTAAATTTATTTCACTCACCATTATAGTCCTATTTATCTTATAAGATCTCAATATTTACCCAATGCATTGGAGGGTGATATTGGTCCCACCCATCACATAATTAAAATCATACATAAGTGGGATACAATGTCCTAAAAAATTCATTATATCTGAACTCATAAAAATAAATGGGTTTCATAAAAATTTCATCATAGTATAACCTAATGAAAATAAATAGATTTCATAATCATTTTATCATTTCCTCAAAGAATTACTCAAGGAAAACGAAATGGGCTTCATAATAATTTTTTCATGGTATAACCCATGGAAGAGAAAGAGATTTCATAAACATCTTGCCATCATAAATATAAAACATTGAAAGGAACAATAAGAATGAAACTCTTGGATCATATACCTTTATAATTAAAATAAAAATATGTCATATTAGTTGGAAAATTATTTTGAAATATCATTTGGATTTTTTTTTGATTAAAATACCCTTTTCACTTTTAAAATAACTTATTTGACTAAAAAATCACAAAATATTTTCAAAATCATTTTCTTTGAAAAAAACCATAGAAAATTACAAAGGAATATTTAAAAAATTGTGTTTTATTAATTGTGAGAAATATTATTCTTTTCGTACACATTAAAACAAAGATTCCATGCCAACGAGCCTATACCCTAGTAGTACAGGCTCCTTCTTGGCATCCAAAAGACCCAGGATCAAATCCGGGCAGGGGCAAATTTCTGGGGTACTGTAGCAGCACTGTAGCAGGGCATTGTAGAAGTACTATAGCAACGAAGGAACTGTAGCGGCAGAGGGACTATAGTAGGTACTGTAGCGGCATCTGTACTGTAGCAGGTACTATAGATGTGCGGGTACTACAGCAGTACTGTTCACTGAGGGGTCCTTTGGGCCAAAAAATGGGCTTCCAAGACTTGTATTTAGGCCACTTGGCCTTGGGCCTTCTGGATTTGTAATGAGTCTCCCTCTACCCTGTCTAAAGAGGTCTTTGCTTTAAAATAATGAATTGAGGCTTCGGCCCCAACCTTTAAAAAAACAAATATTCCATTCACATTTTCCATAAAATCCAAATAGATCTTGTTTGGAAAACAACATGTAGATTAATATTAAAACATTTTGACAAAAAGTAAAAATGGTTAAAAGTGTATTTAGTAAATTATTGGATATTTATAAAACCATTATTCATAACATTTTTTTATAAAAAAAGGATATAGAATAAAATTTATTTTCAACTGAAGAGAAAAATAAAGTTGATTTTCCTTAAAAACATTCATTTGGACTCTTGAGAACGTGAAGAGAGGAGAGTGAAAGGAACACATTTATTTTCATTAAATAACCAAATAATAAGAAAATTAATGAGTTTATTGAGAGATATATAAAAATATCTTTTTATTTGAACCATAATCATAAACAAACCTGATATTCAATGAGTCTGTAACATCAAACCCTTACCACTTTGGTAAATTTTGAATTATAAACACCATTAAAGAATAATATCAAATAAAAATTTAAATATAATGATAATAAATAAATTCATGAAATATAATTTCAAAGGGGTTGTATATGCACCTCATAAAAGAAGATAAGCATATAACATAATATATGTCTAAAAGAATACAATATGAGACAAAATTTCATTACATTGAATATCGATTTCCTTCCTACACATTAAAACCTCATATATAATAAAAATTGTTTTATTATACATAAAAAATAAAACTATAATTATCTATATCATACTATATATTATGTACTTCTAACCTTTTATTACACATTAATTAAAAATTTCTTATTAAAATCACATTTCAGAAAAAAAAACTACTTTGTTTTCATGGATATATTGGTTTGGTATTTCCAATAATTTTACTTTGATCATGGTTGCATAATTTATAGAATGTTTAACATTATATAAAATATTATATATTCATCATACATGTATTTATATTAATCCATAAAATTTATATATATAAAATGAAATACATCGTTCATGAAGATGGTAGGTCGTACATAAGCTTGAACATTATTTCCATTTCCTTGATAAATAGAATGAAAAGAGGAAAAATAATATTTCCTAATTACATATTAATTATTATTTCTTTTATATAACATAAATTCATTAAATTTATCCTCATTACCTAACATGTAAGGGGTATGTGAAAAATGAATCACATCGTTTTGCAAAGCGGTAGTTCATTGTACACATTCACAACTTTGTCATATTCCGACGGAATGGAAATTAAGAAGTTATATGATATTTTATAATTAAAAAAGTATAATAATATCGTAAATATATTAGATAAACATTATATCCATGATAATATCCATACATGATATGTGCCGATTTGAAACAAATAACATTACTTTGTGAGGTGGTAGTCCGTCGTACACATGATCGACAATTCTGTTTCCCATTTGATAGAAGAGGAGATAGATGTACATCATTCCACTAACTTAAAAAAATATTTGTATATGTAATATTATTTTTTATTATATTATCATAGTTGGATAATATTTTTAGGTGGAATAAAAATAATGAAAAAACAAAAGTTGAAGAATCTTGACTCTTCTTTAAGGAATCTCTTTAGTTTTATACCTAAAACCTCATTATGAGGGTTTCCTAATAAGAATAAGGCCTATAGGATGTGTGGATTTAATTAAGGATAATATTTGGGTTATTTGTTTCTTAAATAATGTGTTTTGTAAGTGTGAATAATAGAGGAGAGCGAGAATCCTTTTATAAAAGTGGGAGAGGACATACATTAAATTTTTGAAAAGAATAAAATGTATCCAAACTTTTCACATGCCACATGGATCCAAAATTGGCCACTATCAAAATTTATATGTGGTAAATTTGAAATATGGGCACTCAATGGGTTTTGTACAAGTTTATAAGTCATTTTAGCCCTAATCTTTATAGTTTAACCCTTAGGTAAACTCATTTTAATTTTAACCACAATAATTATTTTTTACTGTTTTTACTATTTATTTGGACCAAAAATTAAATTGAAATTATTATATAATAATTATTATTATGATTCCAAAAATTTAATCCATTTTTTTAAATTTTATTCATACAATTTGAAAATTTTAATTTAAAATCAAACCCGCATATGTGACGAAAAAGCGATTTTTCAAAGAGAAATGTTTTTTAAGTTTTAATAGTTTTTATATTATGATTCATTATGAAATTGATTCCAATCAAAAATTTATTAATTAAAATATATTTGATAAATTTTTACTTTTAAAAATATTTTAAAATAATACCTAATCATATGAATTCTTTAAATAAAAAGGTATTTTTCAATAAAAACTCGTGTTTTTACTATTCATCGAAAAATCAATCTTTTCATAAAAATCACAAAAAATCACCGAGAGATAATTTTGAAATGTTTATTAAAAATATGGAGTTATTTTTTTTCAAATATATATTATAAAATTGGAAAAAAGTGATTTTATTATTTGTTCACAAAAATAAATAAAAACAGTTTTTAAGAAAATAGTATTTTTGAAACATATAAAGTATTTAATAAAAATTAAGTATTTTTTATCAAAATGTTTTATTTATATATTACCATTATAATTAATGTTTAAAAAGCGGTTATTCTTATTTTTACCGCCAATATTTACAACTGGGTTATAATGGTCTTGTTTAAATAATAATATTGATAATATATTACAATTTGTTAAAAACATGGAGTTACGGGTAACACAAACTATCAAAAATATTAAATTTATTTAAAAATATATTTCATAAAAAAATTTGGTGTAACATTAATATAGAGTAATACTCTATATTATATATCATGGATTCACCTCCCATGTTGCACTATCCAATATTCATCCAAATTCTAGTAAGAAGATGCATCATGGATTCTCTACAAGCAGGGTAGTGTAGGTGTGGATTGAGATTCAGTATGATGTGAAATGAACCTTCCAAAAACTAAAATTACAAGACTCATAGACTTTATAAAATTTCATATATATTTCAGACTAATATATATAGAGATAAGGGAGTTAAAATACATTTTTTATAAGCATAAATTTCAAAGGCAACCTATGGATGAAATATATGTTTTATAAACCAGAAATCAGTTCGATGTAAATATAAAATATAAATTCACTTATAATAGAGTCACTACCATGTGTGAGTTGTGTTACAACTTGATAATTTTTTTTAATATAAAATAATAAAAGATAAAAAATAAAAAGGAGAAAATTATGAAACAAGTGAAGGTTGTAATGGAATGTTGGAGTATAAATAATTAACTTGTGACCTTCATAGTAGAGGGAGAACAATCATATTCGAGTGACTAGAATTACCTTAAATATTTGGAAGATATGTAATAGTTTACCTCTTCAATAATTAAGTGTTTTAGTTAATTAAAACACATGTGTATAACTTCTTGAGTGCATCCACCTCTATTTATAGGAAAAATAGCAACAACTAGTTTTCTTAGAATCAACTCAATGATTATCATCTCATATGAGTTTCTTAAAAATAATTCACTCCATGAAATGGTTAGAAATGATGAAAACAAGAAAATATTTCCATTTCATGTGCATGTATAACAAACATATTAAAAAAATTACACTTGTTCCTACATCAAATAACTCACAAACACTTCCAATATGATTATTAATATATATAAGTAATTTTTAAATTAATTGACTAAATACAAAACAATTACATCAAAAAAATATTGAAACTAATAGAAAATAGAACATCATCACCAAGGATATGATAATGAGAACTCAGTCAACATAGTGACAAGATTCTCCTTATTTTTCTATTTCCACGATATTTATATAAGTACGATGGTGAAGAATGAATTTTTACCCAACAGATATTTCAAGTGGGGAAAAGAATCCTTCGAATAGTGGAGTTATAGATAAATAGGGCACTGTAACCACACTATATATGGTGGATGACTTTATATATGTGCTGGAATTTATAAATTTCACATTACTAGATGACACAAGTGGCTTGAGGTTTTATAGGTGAGTTATAATCCTCAAATGGTGGAATATATATATTATAGGTCATGTTCTATGAAACAATTTATATTATTAAACTCAAATTATGAATACAAAACAATGAATATAACTCGATACTTCAAAAAATACCATTGATATTCCATTTAACAATGCAAAAAAGGATTCTAATAGTGTGAAATAGTTGTTATCCTCAACGCCATTAAAGGGGGTCCCCATTATCAATGATAAAAAATGATGATAAAGGCCACACTTTATCTATGCAAGTTTAGAAATAATAAAGGGACCCCATTTTAGGGATATTTCTTACACCAATAAAGTCCCCACTTACTAAAATGTGTTGTTTGTATAATATCACACTACAACAACCAGTAACCTATAAAAATATATATAATTTAATTAAATTAATGCATACATAATGAATACAAAACAACACTACTATATAAATTTCAAGCAATTTTTAGTATAATTACATTTACAATTACTATCCACAAACATTTAAAAACATTAATGTTTCATTGTCTTTGGCACCCGTGACCCCCCCCCCCTCAAAAAAATTTCCTCACGGTATTAGTTTCCAAACAAATCACCTCAACCTGAGAAACAGAATCCACCTTTATAAAAAAACAAATATTATGTTAGTAGTATTATAAAGAAATAAATTAAACATCAATATGGAATAATACATTAATAAAATTTCAACTTTAAATAAAAAGACACACTTGGAGTTATACCAGTCACACCATGTGTTGTGTTGAGGTTTAGTTGATTCTAACTCATCTAAAATGATTTATGGATCATTTTCCTAAAGTATCAAAAAAATACAAATGTGTTTTCTTAGTTTTGAGTATGTCAATTATTATTTTTAATGAAATTAATATCAATTTTAAATAAAGAAAAACTTGAATTTTTATTTTCCACACCCTGCATGGGATTTAGGTGAGGCTGATTCTTATATATAAAAAATTATTTATGGATCATTTTCCTAAAGTATCAAAAAAATCAAAATATGTTTTCTTTGTTTTCAGTATGTCACTTTTGTTTTTTTTTCAAAAATGTTATTTAAAATGGAAACACGAACTTTGAGTCATAATGGTCACATCATGTGTCAATTTTGATGTGAGACTTCTTCCTACATGTCAAAAATGACTTATAAATCACTATCCTAAATTATCAATACAACTGGAATACATTTTCTTAGTTTTTAGTGAGTGTCACACTTTTTAAACTAAAATGTAAATTTTAAACTGATAACGGACACTTTGAGTCACACCAGTCACACCATGCATCAGATTGAGGTGCATGTGATTTCTATACATCAAAAATGACTCATATATATTTATAGTAAAGTATAATAACAATCTAAACATGTTTTCTAAGTTTTTATTTTGTCATTTATTCTTTTTGCTAAAATTAATGTCAATTTAAAATAAATAGACACACTTCGAGTCATATGAGTCACATAATCCTTAAGATTGAGGTTTGGTTGATTCTTACACATCAAAAATGACACATATATTGTTTTCCTAAAGTATTAGAACAATATGAATGTGTTTTATTAATTTTATGTATGTCACTTGTTATTTTTACTCAAATTAATGTCAATTTTAAATAAAAAGACACACTTGGAGTCATACTGGTCACTCTGTGCATTGTATTAAGGTGAGGTTGATTCTTATACATAAAAAATGAATTATGTATCATTCTCCTAAATTATGAAAATAGTCTAAATGTGTTTTCCTAATTTTCAATATGTCACTTATTCTTTTTACTAAATTTAATGTCAATTTTAAATTAATAGAAACACTTTGAATTATAACGGTCACACTATACATCAGGTTGAGGAAGATATGATTCCTGCACATCAAAAATGACTTATGTAACTTTTTACTAATGTATCAAAGAAATAGAATATGTTTTCTTAGTTTTCAGTATGTTACTTATGTTTTTTATTAAAATGTCATTTGAAACTGGAAACACACACTTTCAGTCATACTGGTCACATCATGTATTAGTTTTACATGTGACTACTTTCTAAACAACAAAAATTACTTCTAAATCATTTTCCTAAATTATAAATATAATCCAACCATGTTTTCTTGGTTTTTAATGAGTAACACTTTTTGAACTAAAATGTCAATTTTAAAATGATAACAGACACTTTGAGCCATACTAGGAACATCATGTATTCTATTGAGTTTTAGAAAATTCTTACATATCAAAAATTACTCATATATCTTTTTAGTAATGTATAAATACAATATGATTTTTTTTTTCTGAATTTTGACTATGTCAGTTTTCTTTTTACTAAAATTAATGCCAATTTTATATAAAAATATGAACTTTGGGTCATACCAGTCACATCTTGCCTTGGAGTGAGGTAGGGATAATTCCTACACATCCCAACTGAATTATGAGTATTTATTATAAGTAATAAAAACAATCTGATACCATTTGATTGGTTTTGAGTATGTCACAAGTATTTTTTTACTAAAATGCCATTTTAAATTGGAAACACACACTATGAGTCATACTGGTCACATCGTTTGTTGGTTTGATGTGATAATTATTCCTACATATCAAAAATTATTTATGAATATTTTACCTAAATTATCAACACAATTTGAGTTCATTTTATTGGTTTTTGGTGAGTGATAATTTACAAAAAAATCAATTTTAAACTAATATTGATAACTTTGAGTCCTACCGGCCACATCTTGCATTAGATTGAGATGAGGCTGATTATTACACATCACAAATATCTTGAGGAACATTTATAAATCTGTATAAATAGTACGAATGCATTTTTTTTTGTTTTGAGTATGTCATTTATCTTTTTTACTAACATTATTGTAAATTTTAGAGAAAAATACACACTTGGAGTCACACCCGTCACACCATGAATTTGATTAAGATGTGGATGATTCATACATGTTACAAATGACTTATGGATTATTGTGATAAATTATCAAGACAATATGAATTCATTTGTTCCATTTTTAGTATGTCAGTTGTCTTTTATACTAAAATTAAAGACAATTTTATATAAAAAGATGCACCTAGAGTCATACTGGTCACATCGTGTGTCAGATTGAGCTTCCACTATTTCATAAACATCCCAAATGACTATTGGATAATTTCCTTTAAGTATTGAAACAATTTTAACTACCATTGTTACCAAGAATTCCATTTCCTTTCTTCGTCTAATTGCAAACACTGCATATTGAGTTGATGTTCTTAGCCGAAAACCCTTCCTCTAATCTTCTAGTTTTCAACAAGTAGAAAGGTTTTTGGGCTAATAAAACCAACTCAATATGAAGTTTTGGAAGCTTGACAATGAAAAGAAATAGAAATCATGGTAACATTGGAATAAATAAGCATGTGGTCTTATTTTTGTCTTATTTTAGATAGTTTAAAGAAAGATATGATATCTCAAAATATATTTGAAAAAAACTAAATAAATATGAGATAAAAATGATAATAAAATTAAATTAAAAATAATAGATAAAGTGATGAAAAAATTAATTAAATAAGTAGTTTGAAATAACTTTTTCATGATGGATGTATACATTCTTGACCCATTTCCTTATTGTAATTATCTCAGCTGCAGTCTCGAATGATCATTAGAAGCATAGAAAAAACCACCCCAACTTGAACAAAAAATAAACCTATAGTGTTGACATTTATCACTTTACTTCAATATTCCTCCACTTATTTTGAAGGAAAGTGTTAAATTCCAATACTATAGGGTTTAAATGGTATTTAGGGAGAAGTCATTTTCTACATGAGTAGTCAAAAATTTAATTTAGATTCCATTAATGCCTTAGAGAATAGTTAATATTATGAGAAAGAACATAGTATATTAAAAAAACTTTTAAATTCTCAGTGAACTCCCAGTAATATACTCGAGCTCTAATATCTCATGAGCATGAAAATCTTTGAATGAACCACCCCAACTTGAACAAAATAATCCACCTGTATAAGAAAACAATTCTCATATTAGTAATACTAAAAAGAAATAAATTAAATATAAATATTAAACAATCCATTAATTCTTTAGAAGTTGCATATTTATGATATTTGTGTATATTATTCCATTAGGTATTCTACCTATTCATTTCTAAGAAAATATAAATCATCTTTTGAATATGAATTTTTGGGAAGTCATAGCAGTACTAGAAAAATATAAATAAACAAATGATAAATATATATTTTAAATGAAATGACAATCTTCATTGAAAATACCTCTTCAGGGATGGTAGTTTATTTATGGAATATGATCTCTCTCATAAATATACAAACATAATAACCATAATCTTCTCAATTTTTTTGTTTAAGACACTATAGAAACATTGAGAAAAAATAAGTAATTTTTTTGATATGTGTTTGAATAGTGAAATTTATCACATATCCCCTAAAACATATCTAATTGTAGAACTTTTCAGGCTCTTTGTACTCAATTCTTATCCTTATGCCATGATTTTCATGATATTTATACACCACCCTATAACAAAAAAATTCTCATTAAAACATAATATATAATATATAACTTGAATTTTACTTCTAAAACATCGTTATAAACTGAAAAAAGTCATCATATTTAGTTGTTTTTTTGGGTTTCTATGTAGTGAATCTATAAAATAAATCTTTGTAGTATCTAAATTGACTGCAAAGAGCATCTAATGTTTCCTAAAAATAAAAAAAGGAATAATAATGAAAGAAATAAAAATATATTTTATATGATTAAATTATATATTTTTACCGATTTAATGTTGGTATTAAGAATATTATGTCATCTAAAAGTTTTATTTCAAATGATTTATTCAGTTTTTCACTATCTATTTTTTTAATCTATTTCTATTTGTTATGTAGAAGTGTTGTAAGGACTAATGAATCCAAATTTATGTTCATGGGGTAATCCATTCATTTTTTATTGTTATATATGCCCGGAAAAATATGAAATGTATTTAGTTATAATTAACATAGTATATCAACATTTGGAAAAAACAAATCACGAAAACATACCACATGTATACATTTAAAACAAAGCCTCCTAGATATTCATAGTTGAGGATTTAATTTAAATTATCCTGAGAAATGTAGTCTGTATCTTCCTCTCTATAATTTTTTTTTCTTAAAAATCAACTATGTGACTACAACCATTTTGTAGCTTTGTATCCTCAAGAACATTCAATGTCAGTAAATGTGGAAATTGAATGAGCAGGATAAATGTAGTTTCAGAAGATCTTTTCAATAGGTTGGTTGATCCTTTATATAGTTCTGAGTTGACCTTTCATTTCACCCCTTCCCTCTATTTTTCTATAATAAAATTCATCAGTTCATTCATTTTTTATTAATTATTAATGTTTTAGTATAAAAAATAAAGTAGAAATGAATACCTCCCTGTAGACATGTGTTTTTACAAGATCTGATGACCATGCGATGAATATTCCAAAAATTTGGTCGACCGTATGAATATCTTCATCATAAATTAGAACAAGTAGCTCAATGATCGACTTATGAGATACACTAATCACCATTTTCACATGACCTATTTGAAGTTTTATATTGGGTAGACGATCATATTGGATAATGAACATTATAGCCCTCACTAGGAGGTGATGGGTGGTTGTTGATAGATATAAACAAGATTCATTTTCACCCTCTATAATATTAGTATAGGAAAGGTATCAGTGTCTGTATAATTCAAATTTCCCCAAAAATATATTAGAATATTGATTACCTCAACTAGGACAACTCTTTGATGGGAATATATCACCTCAAAGTTGGTAGGGCTGGGTGGGATATTCAGGCAATGCTTTTTATCGAGTTGTTTCTTGTCTTGGATCCCCCCATAACATTTTATAGGAACTCAGTCTTCTAATGAATTTTTTCTTAAAGGGTAGTCAATCTTTATTTTATCTCTTACATTTCATTATCATTGTCCTCCTGTTTTTTATCAAGATATGTTTAGGGTTTCACCCCAAAACCCTCACCTATGACGCGACTATAGTGTGCTGGCTTCTTTAAAGACACTGATAGTAGGTGTTCATCCAGTACAGGTTTTGATGATTCTTGTGTCTATATTAGATAGAAAATATAGTAAAATAATTAATCATTTTTATGTAATAGAAATTTAAAGTAAAACAAATTATTATTATGTCATACTTGCACATTTTTCCCACAATTTTATGTGTGTTTTCTTATATTAGCATCTCATATTTATTTACATGTGCCTTCTTCCATAGAAAATGATGTGGGATGGAAGTGGCTTGGGATTTAGATTCCTC
Organism: Viscum album; assembly: GCA_963277665.1. Lineage (NCBI taxonomy): Eukaryota > Viridiplantae > Streptophyta > Magnoliopsida > Santalales > Viscaceae > Viscum > Viscum album. The sequence continues at coordinate 479,618,208 of OY728128.1, forward strand.
AATCTGTACACAAACAGAGGAACATAATTAGGTTGTTTTTTTATGTCACATAAAAGTATTATGATAGATTTAAAATACATATGACTTTTTTTCAAGTGAAGCATACCCCATCCTTGCTTTACGGTAGGGGTACATTGGTTTTATTTCAAAATCCTTATTTTCAACACTCAGTTACTATTTCATAAATAAAATATTCTTAATCAAAGTGATGAATACATGTATTGTCAAACAATTTATTACCAGTCACAATGTACCTAAAAATATATCTCTGTGTGGTGGCCTGTAAATTCATCTCATGCTTCATGGGTTATAAGGTGTGCATACATAATTGGTGTGTGGGGGTTTATTTTCCCTTCAACATCCTTAAGTTGAACTATAGTCAATATTATGAAAAAGCCTATATGGATCCTTATGTCAAAAATTAATATAAATTTCATATGAGAGTCATCTACAATAAATGCATTCCATAAGGGATGATGAATAGTTATTCAATGTTTCATTATTTGTTTAGTAAATTAAAGAAATTATATCAAAATTACACCACAATATCTCCCCAAATGAGTGTCTTAAGTGTGGTAAAATCATGGAACCATGAATATACATCAATCAGCATGCACTACCGATTGATAAGACTAATGTAACTAATAAATTTTTCCTTGTTGGGTTTAGCAGCCTGGCCCCACACATTCCATCCGACCTCAAATTTTAAGCCTTTGTTTTTTCCTTAATTATTTTAGCTAACACCATCACACTATGGTTATCCTATTTTTTATGCATCATAATTTATTTGTTGCCTACCATTTCCTCAAATTCAACATCACCAATATGTTTCTACTCTAGATTGGTAGCATTGGCATGTGCAGAAGGTCATTTTTTCCTCTACAATGGGAGAAACAATAGGTTGTGAAACTTGTTATTACTTGGGATTGGGAGTAGAAAAATAGATAGAATGTTATTGTTCCTCTGCACTAGGAGAAGTAAAAGGTTGAGAAACTTGTTGTTCTATAGTATTTGATGCAACAATATGTGCAGAATTCATTATCTATAGTAGTGGTATAAAATTTAATTTATATTACATAAATACAGTAGAAAAAATAATATAACATGAGTTTTTAAAGTGTATATTACAAAAAAAATATAACCTAATTATTGAAATATATTTTTTAAGGGTTGAAGATAATTGATCCCTCTATAAACTATGAAAATCCCTTAATTGTGGTCTCCTAAGATATAAAAAACCTATCGACATTAGGACCGCTATGAAATGATTGTGACGTCCCAATGAAGGGGTCAGATTTAGTTGAAATTTTACCTAACCCTTCAGTAGTTTTGGTCGATAAAAAAATAATTTACCACTTTGGTGTTGAGGGATATGAAACATAAAAAACTTGTCCTACATATGATTCCATTATAAATAGTTCATCTTTGTACCCTTGCTTACTATAATCCACTTTCATGAATTTTGTTTCATCTATTTTGATAGCACTCCTATTATCAACACACTTACATTGAAAAGTTGGCCTTTTGAATGTTGTATAATCCAACTCCTATATTTTTTTATAATTCCAAAGTATGACATATTCACATAAAATGGATTTCTTTCCTTAGTACCAGGAACGTGATTCTCTTAAACCACAAGTGTAACTCCCCTTTCTTACATAGAACTAATTTCATCATGTTCATATGTATAGAACATATAACCATTAATTACCAAACCATTGTAAAATAATATATACACACTTGTTCCTCTGGCTATCCATCAGAATTATTCTGAAATTGAATTTGGATTTTCAACTGACTCCTTAAAAATATGGTCTAGAAACCATCCTATAAACTATTGATTATGTGTATTTAGTATCCATATTTCTGACCTTGATGGATTCAAATGCCTAAGAAATTATATTTGGGTTTCAACATACGGGTAAAACTCTAAAATTTTATGAAAAATATAAAGGTGGGCTAACACCTAATATTTAATATTAATTCTGGAAACATCGTATCTTGAAATTACTTCACCCATAAGCCACCTTGTGTGATGAGATTTAGGTATACCAATGATTTCCACACTATATAGGTAGTCGGTACATAATTCAACAACTTCCACAATAATATATTATTCTAAAATACAACCCTCTAGACGACTTTGATTTTTGACACACCCTTTAAAAATATTCATATATTGTTCAATGGGGTACATCCATCTATAGTGTATATGACCACATAGTCGAATATCTATTGAAAAATGAACTATCAAGTGAACCATCATATCGAATAATGATATCGAGAATAAATTTTCCAATTCACATAATATGACAATAATTTCCCTTTCCATAGACATCAATTTTTCTAGGTTTTTAACTTTACTGCATATAGATTTGAAAAAAATAAATCTTGGTTAATGTAGGACATAAATTCTTTGAAAAAAATAAAATGTAAAGCTACTAGAATTAGATCTTGGATCAAAACATGACATTCATATGATTTCAAACCCTTTATATTTAAATCTGTCATTGAAATGATATTCTCAATTTTTAATGGATACCCTCCTAAACCTTTACATCATTAAAGAAGATGAAAAACTGATATCTCTTGTTCTTGGATAGAATGCATGTAGTTGGAAGAAGAAAAGTTTATTTTTTACCCTTCGCTGGAGCCAACTCTTCCTATATTCCCATGTCTACCATGTCCAACTTAGACTTAATTTCATCCTCTATTTTTCTAGGTGTATTTAATAACGTGTTGATGAAACTGTCACATAAATTTTTTTCAACATGAATGACATTAAAAAAATATCTTATGTATAGAAAATTAGTGTAGTGTAATTTTAAAAAAACTAATCACTTTTTCCAACCTATTTTCATATGGTTTTTCAAAAATGGTTTACCAAAATTAGTGTCCACATCTTTTAATTTCTCAAATAGTTGATAACCTTTTAGTGGAGGTGGGGTTGTACATTATTATTAATTTAAATAGAATTATGTCATCCAAGATTGGTACTTATACTGTTGGGATAGAAATCTATGATGTCCTAGAAATGCAGTATTCAATGAATGTTTCAACCAAATTGATTATGTACTGTATTTGAAAATGGGACACCCTTGAGTTCCATTAATGATATATCCAGAAAAATTTCCATATATAAGAAATTCATTTATCATCCCATACAACATGTATCTCAACATGAAATTTTTATTTCTTTAAGCATCATACAACGTTAACTTGAATCCCACAATAATTTCAAATCCTTGATTGATTTATCCAAATAAACATCAATATCATTACCCATTTGTTTTTTTCTTGATATAAGCATAGATAAAAATATTTCTTTTTTTTTCATCCATAGACATGGTGGCAAGTAATAATTTACCAACATAATCTCCCCTGTACTGTGAGTACTTCTTTGAAAACCCAAAGGATTCATTCTCTCTATAGATAATGCAAGATGAAGGTTTATTAGACTATTTCCAAATTCAGGATACTAATGTTCAATTTTATTTCACTGAGGAGAGTCTTTTGGGTGATGAAGTTTCCCATATTTATTTCTTTTATATTCATGCCACATCAATTTCCTTGGAGTCTCCTCAATTCCATATAGGCGCCTAAACCTTGGAATGATTGGAAGGTATCGTAAAACTTTCATATGACCTAATTAATCTTTATTGTCTCGAGAAGCTCCACACTTTGGGCATTCATTAAGTGATTTGTGTTCCTTACGAAATAGTATATAGTCATTTGGGTTGGCATATATTTTTTTAGAGATCATACCCATCAAACATATAATTATTTGGCATCATATGTTTGTCTTGGGAGTTCATTCTCATCTAGGAGAATATCATTCAAGAGAGAAATTAGTTACATAAAATTGGCGTCACTCCATCTATTTCCTAATTTAAAATTATACATCATCAACACGAATGACAATGCTGTATATTTAGTGCAACCAACATACAATGGAATATTTTCACAACTCTTTAACTTATCAAAAAAATCTGAATAATCACAAAGTTCATCTTCAGCTATCATTTTCATTTACTTAATACAATCTTCATCATCACTCACACCTATAATAACATCCTCGATATAGTCTTCTTCATTGTCAACACTTTTAATCATATCAGAAGACCTAAAAAACGTAGTACCATCCCAGTAACTAGTAACATCCTCGTTTTCTCCATGTTTTTTCCAACATTTATAAATTTGGTCAATTCCATGATAGATCAAGTGTTCTTCCAACAATTATGGACTAATTAGTCTTGAATAAAAATATTTTATACATAGAAAAAGGATTTGAGAAGGGTCATATGCATGATCTTTTGCAAACTTGGTGAACTCTTTCACTCTATCTTAATACTCTTTTGTCATGCGATTATAATCCATACATTGTTTATTCATATCCATCATATTTGATTTGGTAATATTATTATTTAACATAATAAATACAACAAATATATTCAATTAAAGATGTATCTTATGAATTTCTTGAAAGCTAATGGTAATATTGAAAAAGAATTTTTCATCCAACATGATCAAACACAAAAATTTATTGAAGGAAATTTATAAATATAGCTATTATATGTAATAATGAAAAAAAGATTTATTATTTGAAAAATATTTTCATAATATAAAATGTAGATCGTTAATATAATAATGGTTTCACAAATAAAAAAAGTAATTATTATATTTTTTAAAACAATAATCTTTACCATTAAAAAAATCCAGGTCTCTACAACACCATTTGAAACAGTATCTTCAACGTCAAAGATACGACGTCGGTTTTTTATAAACCGATGAAAAATGTATATAGGGGAACTTTTTAGCATCAGTTTTAACATAAATCTATGCCAAATTTATTTTATATTGACCTTTTGGCATCCATTTTCAACAAAACCAATTCCAAAAAATATCCAGTGAAAGTCTTTATGGGATCAGTTTTGTAAAAAACCGACACAATTTAAAAAAAAATAATTTTCAGCATTAACTTTTATTAAAACTGAAGCCATTAATCAGATTTGGAATTATTTTCTATAAAATCTGATATCCAAAATGTTTTAAAAAATACTCAGGATTGTGAAACACTCATTTTTTGGATCTTCAAAACCCTTGTTCTTGACTCATGATGACTCATAAGGTGACCCGCCGATCCTCAATGGCCATTATTGTTTATTTTCTTCAATTTTTATCATCATTTAATGATATATGGTCTCATTTCTTCATCCTTTATCATCATTTTATCATCAAATAATGTATTTTGTCTTTAGAATCCATTTTTTGGCTGACCATCAACTATGGTTTGATTTTATTTCTTTATTCTTTTTTATTGTTCATTTCTACAAACATTTTTTTAGATCTTTCACTATTTATTCTTCTAATGAATTTGAGGGAGAAAGTTTAGATTAAGTATCCATTTTATTTTTTGAACTATGAATTTTGAAATATCTTTTAATTTTGATGATAAATTATTTATCATCTATTTATATTTTTGAATTATTGTTTCAATTATTTTTATGTAGTTGATTATTATTTATAAATGTTGTTGTTAAAGTTTGTTTATTTTGATAAATTTTTTATTTGACGAAATTATCAAATGGTCTTGATGAAATTATGGAATGAACAATGTTATATGGTGTCATCGTTCATCAATATATTGTACATCACATTTAATGACTCCATATTTTCACCCGTTAAATTAATACAATCTTCAATACCATTTGATACATGAGACAACGAACTAATGTAATAACTATATAAAATGAACTAATGTATGATAAAGTATTGATAATTATTAAATTATAATATCAATAATCCATATTTATATAATATGAAAATAAAAAATTTACTATTTGTAAATTTAGAAGATATATAATTTATATTACAATATGATTTTTTTCAAATAAAATATGTTAACATTTTGTGTAATTGACCTAAATAAATTAAAATAACCACTTTTAAATTATTGAAACAATATATTATATCCATATATGAACTAATATATTATAATTAATTAAATTTTGTATTATTTTGAAATAATATTACAAAACAATAAAAATTTATCTACTTGTATATATATATTTAAATAACATTACATGTGATTTACATTGGATCAAAATGACACACATCACACAAAATAAATACCTTTATTATATTAATTTTTATATTATTCCTAATAATCGTTGTTGTTTCCTATCTGATTACCAATCATTTTTATAGAATGTGTTTATATTTAAAATTTATCTACTTGTATATATATATTTAAATGTTTATATTTTTTAATATATTCACCAATTATATTGGGATACCAGGTATTGAATATATCTTAATTGGATAAATTTACAAAGAACCACTAGTGAATAAGAAAAATGAGTTGATGATTTCTTGGAATTTTATAAATGAAATCTTCAAAACATAGATTTGATTTTCTATCCATGTGTGAAGTGTTTGAATATAAGAAAGGTAAACTATAGAGAAACTATGGATCATATCATTTTCTATGATTTTAGCCTTAATTATACAGGTTGGATCTGAAATAGTGAAAGAACTAAAAAGTAAACATCTAATATTGATGAAAATTTTCATCATGAGGTAGAGGATCACATTGAACAATTAATTCATGATTATGTGTTAAAACCATCAAAATAACAAAAAACACTAAACGATTTTTTATAGATTATGAGAAACAATTATTCCTTGGTTGTAATAAATATACAATTTTATTAAAAATTTTGAGATTAGTAAACATGAATAAAAGAAATGGGTGGAGTGATAAAGTTTTCTCTAACTTACTTGAGATTTTAAAAGAGATTCTTCGATAAAGAAATGGGATTCTAGATTCCAATTATGAGGTAAAGAAAATATTATGCCTAATGGGATTGGTGTATAAAAAGATATATCATTTCCCCAATGATTGTGTGTTGTATAATAAATAATAAGAATATTTATCAAACTATCCTACATGTTGGAAATGATGCTATAAGATGGAAAAAAGTGAACTCAAATTCATTATCAGATACTAGAATCTAACCTTAAGAAAAATCAATTTTGTATACTTTCTAATAATTTCATCCATTAATTCCTTTATATAATTTTGATAATTAAACTATTATTGATTCTCAGGTACCTGAATCAAAGCTCCTACTAAAGAAATTTGGTACTTTCCAATAATTCCAAGCTTCTATTTTGAAATTCAATTGATGTAAAAAAGGTTAAGATGAAATTTATATGATCACATATCTGATGGTAACTTACATCACCCTACAGATTCACTACAATGGAAGATATTTCATTAAAAAAATTGTGATTTTGTAAGTGAAGTTAAAAATCTTGGAATGGGATTTTATACTAATGCAATGAATCCATATCAGATCCTAAGCATAAAACATAATTCATAGCTAGTGTTTTCAGTAGTTTAAAATATTTCCACACATATATGTATTAAGAAAATATATTTTATGATGAGATTGATGATTTGTGGACCAAAACAACTGAGAAATGATATTTATGTTTATCTTTCACCATATATTGATGATTTGAAACTGTTATGGGAGATAAATGTTAAATTTTTTTATGCATACATGAAAGAGTGTTTTATTCTTCATGTTATGATAATGTTCATGATAAATAACTTTCCTGATTAAGGAAACTTGTCTAGATATAGTGTTTAGGGACATAAATCATATCCAATTTTTAAAAAAGATACTTCATATTATCACTTTCAGAATGAATGAAAGATAGTATACATGTGACATCAAAGATTATTTTGAATTGATCACCATTATCATAGATTTAAAAGAAAATTTAATGGTTTATAGTAATACAATCTTCCCCCCTAAAAATTTTCAATTGCATAATATTACAACATGGTGAAAAATATTGATTAAACATTTGGAAAGAAAATAAGTTATGGTCTTTATAAATATATCTGAAAGAAATAGTTTATCTTTTTCAAACTACCTTATTAGAGATTTTTAGAGAAAAAACATGGCATTGATGTTATTCATGTTGAGAAAAACATACGTGGTAGCTTTATTTGAATTGTGTTAGACATAAAAGAAAATAAAAAAGTTGGATTACATATTATATTGGACTTTATATCAATGAGAATATGTTTAGAGTTAGCTCTCACTATGAAATAAAACATAACATATTTACCTCTAGCTTGTCACACATTAAACAAGATTGAGAAAATTAATTTTTTTTTTCAGTGTCTTCATGGTATTAAAGTACCCATTGATAAATCTTTAAATATGAAGAATTTGGTGTGATTAAAAGATTATAAATTAATAGTTATGAAATCTCATGATTGTCTTGTATTTATGAAACAACTTCTACTAGTGAAATTGTGTGGTATATTGCTGAGAGCTCTTAGAAATATTATCATCAAGTTATTTGATTTTTTTAAATCCATTGGTAGTAAATTCGTTGATCTAAATTTTTTATATTTGGAGAAGAATAAAGCTAATATTATTATTTTTCAACTAGAAATTCATTTCCCACTGATATTTTTTGCTAAAATGGTTCATCTGGTGATTCATTTGGGTCATGAGATAAGAATATGTGGGACTATTTATTTACTATGAATGAATCCTTATAAAAGATATATGAAAAGTTTTAAGGTATATGTTAAAACTAATTTTTGAACAGAGGCATATATTTTCCAAAAATATGTATTTAAACAGGTGATTGAGTGATGTATGAATTATTTTTTTGAACTGGAGAATATTTTTCTCCATATATCTCAACATATGATAGTAGATAGTGAAGGTAGAGGTATTCTAAGATTAAAGGTAATGTTTATTCCATGTGATTAAGTGATGCATGTACATTTATACATTTTTAACAACATAGATGAGGTTCAATCATATATATCATCATATATTTTTGAATTAATGTTACGATATCGGAAAAAAATGAAAAGTGGATGATTATTGAGCATAAAAATATATTTTTCTCATGGTTTAAAGATAAATTCATCATATATATATTTTCATCAGAAACATTAAAATGGATGGTATGGGGGTATCTCTTAATATGATCACATAGTCTAGTTTTGAAATTAATGGGTACACATTTTACACCAAAAATTTAGATGATAAGAGAACCATTCAAAATAGTGTTGTGTTGGTCATAACTGAAGCACTTCATTTTTTGAGTGAAAAGATAAAAACCCATTTTCTATATAAACACCATATTTTGGAGTTCTTGAAGACACATGAGGAATTGATTATATTAAATTTTGAGTCATTATATTTAAGTGTTATTGGGTTGCAATTAATAGTAGTGTGAAACATGATGAATATGGGTTTAAACTGGTTGATTTGAAAAGATTTATTTTCAATAAGGAACCATTTATCATGCTCACATATGAAAAGAAAATATTTTATTTAATTAATCCATAAAATGATCAGTGGTATATCTTTTTTCAAGGGAAAATAATCCATTTGTCTGATGGGGATGATGATGATGTTATTGATTTATATGAGGCTTCTTTGTCTTCACATTATTTCTAGATAATAGTGACTATAATGCAAGCATAGTTCATGGAGGGAGAAATGATCATGCTAAAGGGATATAGGAAAACACTATATTAATAACCTAATTAATCTGGTAATTATTTAAATTATATATTTTTTTTGTAATTTACTTGTGTAAAAACTTTATTATTTAATAACTATTGGATATATATATGATTATTTATATGATTTTTGTGTGAATTTTTGATATTCTATGGTTATCGTTAAACATTTTTTCATTGAAATACCTAATGTACATTTTTATATTTTTTGTTAAAGTTAAGCATATTAGAACACTTTTTTGAACTTTTATATTTTAATTTATAAATTTTTCTATGACTATAAAAGTAATGTTCATATTTAATAGTTTACCTTGTATATATTTTTTAAGAATCATAACATCATTTTTTTAAACATACATATGTGTGCAAATTTTTTAATTATATACTTATTTTTTCCCTTTTTCTAATTATTTACTCCTCTAATAATATATTTCGGAACAAGAATATCATAAAATTTTCCCATTTCAATGATATATATAAATACCGAGATAGAGAAACATGTACTGATGTATTTTCCTTTATTCATATTATTAAATATCCCTTGATATAATTATTTATTGAAAACGAAATTTTAATTTACAAAAAATAATTGTAGGACTACTTATGAGACTTTGGTGGTGGATTCTTCTATTTCTACTGCTAATAAATCAGGTTCTCATGTTAGTAAATGTAGAAATACACATTTACCAAAACCGTCACTTTGTATGGGATATGAGTGAATGAATATTAGTTTTAATGAGAAAAATAATGCAATAAGTCTAAATGAAATGTAGTTTATCAACTATATCACCATGAAGAGTCATTGCATGATTAGTATTTTATATCCTGATTGGAATTCCATCAATAAGAAAGTGATAAATTAGCTTTGGGAGGCTGTAATGGTAAAATATTTTAATTGATTTTTTTTTATTTTAGTTTTAAAATATGATATGTTTTAAATGACTAATATTCATTTTATTCAATTATAGACGACATTAAATTATGAATAAAAAAAAGATTAAGAAGAGATGTGATTATTTAGCGATGATTTGATGGAAAGATTTCAAAACCATGTTGACAAAAAAGTATTTTTTTTGGAAAGAGATAAAATGAAAAACCATGCCCCAAGTAAGAGTTTTTATATGTAGAGACATTAAATATATTTTTTTTCCAATCAACATGATAAATATTTTTGGGTATGATAATTATATTATATTTTAAAATTTATTATATATGTACCTAATTACTTGTCAGTTTACTTTTAATGTAATAGGCCTCTTGGAAATCCCATCAAGAAATCCAATTTCCGAATGTATACCCTCATACTTTTTCACATGGAGGGTATCATTTATTAGAGAAAAAAATCATTGAGGAAATGTTTGAAGCATTAAGATCTTAGTCTGCTAGTGGTTATGATGAAGTAAAGTTCAGTCCTCCGTCTCCCCCACCCACCATGAAAAATGAAAAAATGTAAGAAGAATAAAATATAAAAAAATATCTTAAAGAGAAAGCTAAGGAAGTAGATGAAATATTTTTAAGAAAATATTTTTTATTTTTCATTAATTTGTCTATTTTATAAATTAAAAATGCTAATATACCTTTTTCATTTCCATTTTAGGATGAAGTTTAGGAGAAATTATCAAAGGGAACTTTTAACCATGAGGGTGGGATGGACATCCTAGCCACTACTTTAGGAAATCTAGAACACCTCGATCGCATAAGAGTATATGAGACATATGTTAGTATTCAATATATTTTTGGCCATCAAAGTAAGAAATAAAGATACCTAAAAATCAAATCCTTAAAATCTAAGCTCAATGATATGAAACAATCCATTGGAGATCAAATTCAATCAACTGTGCAGGCTATGTTAAATCAATTGAGGAGAAAATCATAATCTGGGCAGCCTTCCCAACCCATCCAAAATATTCATCCTATTGTGAAGCCTATCCACCCCTCCTATCCTACCCATCTTTCCTACTCAGATCCTCTACCTCCTCATTTAGACCCACCCTTATACTGTGAGTTATATGGTGGAGATCCTCATGTACATATTATAGCGTTCAGAGCCGTGCATTTTTTGAGGGATTCTTTGCATCACCAACTTATGTATATGGTTCTTGTTAGAGTATCAGTACATTATATTATCAATCCTTCTACTCTAATACCATTTCATACCAAGGAGGTTACCAGATTTTGGGATTGTATGGGAGAGTTTTTACTTTGGCCATCTGCCTTTCTTCGTTATCTTTCATATGAGGTATGCAATTTTTTTTGATATTATTTCCATATTATTGTATATTAATTATAATGTTTTTTAACATTTAACTTATATATGAGTATCTAAAATCAAAATAAATGGAACAAAGGAAACAAAATGTTTATAAAAAAAAACTATAGATACTTCTGATATTTCTGATGGGATAAAACTTTTATCTCAAGATTTTTCTTCCATGGATATTATCTTTGTGTTTTGGATGATGTATGATATATGTGGATGGGAATATCAATATAGAATATTCAGAAAATATATCATGGATCTAATTTTTTTAAATATCTTAGTGTGCATGTATTAAAGTTTTTTTCTATCTTTGTAAGTTGACGTTTTAGTTTTTATTTTTTCAATTAAACATGGTTTAAATTGACTAACTATATAACTTTTTTAATTAGTTATCTACAAAAAATTTTCATTAAAAATGAGTTCATATACGTTTATGGTTTTATAAGTCTATAATTAGTTTCAACCTCTATGTGATATTTGAAGACTATTGATAGAGCTATATATATATGTGAGAGATTATCAAAGACGGAGATTAGGGGTTGATTTTTTCCATTTCTTGAAGGTTAAGGACACAAACATAACTAAAAACCAATGTTCATTATAATTTCATTCATTGTGAAATTTTTGTTTTGTAGGTGGCATTGGATGTTAGGTGTATTATGCACAAGTGAATGCACATTATATTGGGTTTTGTCTTTATTAGGTGATGTTTGTAAAAAAATTACCACCTTGTTAGACATGTACATTTTCTTATTTTTTATAAGTTCATTATATTTAATTATTATATATATATATATATATTATTATATGATATATATGAAAACTATGGTCATGGAAAATATTTAACAAAAATCACTTGTTGATAAAGAACCCAATTCTAATCTAATATATGAAAGTAATGGTAATTGTTTTTTATATAAGACATTATTCTGATTTTTGATATATATATATATATATATATATTGGTTTTTATAATCAAGTTAATGTTTTATAACCATAGTGTCGTCATCTACAAGGATATATTGAATGTGGATATTATGTTCTAAAATTCATGTGTGAGATAATCACAACTATGGTAACTAATGAATTAGATAAGGTTAGTTATATTAATTTTTTTTTCTATCATAGTATTCTATTTTTTAATATTATTTCACTCAATGTTATTGTATTCATTCAATGATTCCAAGTCTTATATGAATAATAAACATACCCAAATTCAATCTTTTTTTGTGTATTATTTGTTAAGTATGATTAAGATTTAAGGTATATATATTCTAATGTTTATGATTTGTATTACTTTTTACAAATGACAATTATTCAAAAACTAATTATTTTTTTATAATAGGTGTTTGAACATAATGATCTCAATATAATTCTTCAACATAAACTAAAAATAATCATGTTGTAAATTTCAAGCAATTGTTTTTAATTCTACTTTATAATAACAATGCATAGTTAATTTTTTAATTAACTTGTTAAAAGTATGTTTTTTTTATAGTTTTTTTAGGCAATGATAAATGTTGTTTGATGGCTGTATACTGTTTTTTTATTATAAAGATTCTGATTTTTTTTGGGGGTGTAATATCCAAAATTTTCTTAAAAATAATAAATTTTTATTGTCAGTTTTTATAAATACTAATGCCAAAACATTTTAAAAAATTCATTGGGTTTTTGTCATGGGTTTTTATGAAAATAAAATCTGAAAATGAAGCCAATTTGAATTTTTGGAATCGATTTTCCAAAAACTGACACCAAGACCCTTGTTTTTAATGTACACTTTATAGGTTTCGGTTAAAAACAACTGTTAAAATTGAAAAATAAACTGATGTTAAATCGTGTTTTGGCACTAGTACATGAGTCCCAAGGGATTCAATATAGAAACGGGGGTAAATGACTATTTTGATGAAAAAAATGAATAGATTTAAAATGTTGTTTGTAAACTATAATTTGAAATTTAATAAGGGGTTTTGAAGCAAAGTTTTAAATGGACCAAAATAATTCTCTAACTCTTTTAGAAAGTTAAATTTGAATTTTATGGTTTTGAATAAATCTAGGGAAATATTTTTTAAAAAAAATTGTGATATAAACTAAGAAATTTAAATGGGTGTACTTTATTAAAAGTAAATGGGAAGAGCATTTTTTGAAAAACCTTAGAATACAAAGGTATTTTTCAAAACCCCTTGGATTAGGGAGACCCATTCCTAAACCATCCCACGACATCACCCTTTGGGGGAGGAGAGCCCCAACTGAGAACCATATTGATATGCCATTTTCTCATCACCCATATGGAATAACACCCCACCATAGAACCATCTTCAAAAATCTCACAGAGGATTAGTTCCTAATATAAAATTTCTAGAAAGAAGATGTCAAGTAAGCATAAGGCGATTTGGGATCTAAATCATATTTCAAAAATAAATAAATAAATAAATAAATATATAAATATATATATTAGGTGGTTGGGGGTACAAATACATTCAAACACACAACACTAAAAGGCAGTCCATATCCCCCCAAGGGATGAACCACTCAACCAGCCACTTTTATTACATCATATATTTTTGACCCTAAAGCCCCAAAGGGAATAAATCCCCTTACATGGCGCATATGCCCCAAATTTTTTGCCTAATGGACCATTATATGAATTGTACCCTACTATTACAGTACCATCGCCACTATAGTATCCGCAACTTCAATAGTGTCGCCCTATGCTGCTCCATTACTACTACAGTTCCTTGAGCTCAATGGGTTTTGAACCCCCAACCTCATGTAGTATTATAGGGTTTATTTATAACTAATTTAAACCCCAACTACTCAAAACAAAATATAACCAAGTTGTAAATAGGTCACAATTCCATCCTGGCTTTAAATATCAATATTCTGTTCAAGAGGTTGGAACATTCACAACCAAAGTTCTATATCCACATTCAACTAGGGTTTCTACCTTTCTTACCAATTTGTTCAAATGTTCTCTTATTAGGGATTATCATATGGAATCTATTTTTGGATTACATGGTGACAAATTCACTTATATAACCCTTCAGGTTTCCTCCTATAATTCAAATCTCATTAGTCTAATGAATTCCTTTCTTAGTTTCCAATTATCTAAGATTTAATTTTATTTGTGGATCCCTCATAACCTAACTATCAAAATTTCCACATGAAACTAATATATATACCATTTATTTGATTTTTAGGTATATTACACATTAGGTAGACACTAAAACACATCATATGCACATATAATGAGAGTAAACTTGAAGGATAACTTAGGGACTTCCTAAGTTATGCATGTTGGTCACTTATCATTAAATATCATTGTTTGATTTGGTCACACGTGACTGAAATCATGAAAAATAGAGAAAAAAATTAAAATTGGCACAAATGGGTTTACTTTTACTAAATCTAAAAAATAACGAGTGAAGCCATTGAATAGTTTCCCAAGGAAAGCTAGACTTACCCATGGTTTCTACCTAAAATAAAAGATATTAATATCTAATAATATTTGATGAATATATCAGTTGGAGATGAAGGTAGGAATGAGAGAAATATCTAAAGCATGATCGCTATATTCTAGAGAAAAATGGCCTAAAACCAATTTATGTTTCTTGAAAAACATTTATCCATATTTTATAAAATCAAAACCACGCTTGTCACCCTAAATTTTTAGAAAAAAATGGGACTCTTATGTATAGGGACCCTTATATATAGGACCATAACATATGGGAATTAACTAAGCCACTCCATCATCATCATCGAGAATCAGAAGAAAAATTATAAATTCTATACTTCTAGTAGTTCCAATAATTAAATGGGAAAATGTTTTCACACAACTAACCAGTATTAAAATAATAACATTCAAACCACATATATATTATATTTTCTTTGTAGTCCAGGTTTTTAACTAATACAAATTTTAAAAAAAACTGGTCAAATTTAAAAATGTAACCAAATTCACCTGAAAATATTTCCAAACTCTTTTCACCACATAAATACTTTTTATGAACATTCCAACTACAAAAAAATTGCAGCAAACTCAGCTTAAAAAACAATTCACTCTTGAGACTCAATTCTTAGCCTAAAATGGCACACCTAACACCTTGATTGAGTCATAATACACAGGTCTAATCAATGATCCAACCAAAACATTTTCAAATACCCCAAAACCAAAAAGTACAGGACAAAAAAATCATGAACCTATAAAATAGAGAAGCAATAATCTCACACCTTGGAGCATTGATGATTCGTTGATGGAGAGAAGTACAGGTTTGGTTGGTAGAAACGGTGGTAGGGAGCTATGATGATAGCATAGGTGAGTAGAAACCATAAAGGTTGGCATGAATGGTGAGCGGTGAAGGCGAGCGACGATGGGAGAGATGAAGGAGAGTGGCAATGGAGAGTGATGAAGGAGAGTGGAGAAGGTGAGGGGAAAAGGAAAAGGTGAGCGATAGTGAAGAAAAGTTGAGTGGTGGCGATATCACTACAGTTCTGTTAAAACATGACGATGTAATAAAGATATTGATCTACTATGGTTTTTTATAAGAATACATAAGGTTTTTTATGACAAACTTCAAAAAATCACTGGTAAAGTGTGGTTTCACCCATGCTCATATAAAAAGATCTAATAAAACTACTTTTTATTTGGGAAATAATTTTATTACTGATAAAGATTAGTATTATCAGTTCTTTCTTAGCCTTGTTTTGTTGCCATGGTTTGCGGCAGTAATGACTTTTATCATTGCGATACGGCCAGATCTTAGCGCGTGAGGACAAGATCTAGCTTTAGAGGTTTCGTCGGTTATCAATAATAGTGGTGGAGATGTCCCAATGGTGGCCCTTGGTGGAAGAGTTTAGATTATGGGAGATGGAGGTAGGTCCAGATCTAGTGACCAGATTACGGCGGGTAGAGGAGCGATCTGGTCGTGGTGGGGTTTTGTGGGGTCTGTGGTTGCGGGCGGGATGGGACAATATTTGGCTGGGGTAGTTCAGCCATCGAGCAGCAGTTTGGTGACCAAATGACAATGGGCATAGATCTGATCATGGTCGGGTTCTACATGGTGTGCAGTTGCAGGCGGAAACTAGACCTACGGGGCAATAATTGGGCCTTAGGCCTCGGATAAGCCTTTGTTCTTGAGTCTACAGAGCTTTGGGCCTCTATGCCATGCACTTTGTAATGGGATTAATGTCATTAGGCTCTTAGGCCACTGTATTTTAAGGCCTTTGTGTCTCTGGGTCTTTGGGTTTGTGATGGTTTCTCCTTTATCCCAGTTTAAAAGGGGTTTGCGTTTTTCTCTTTTTTAATAAAGTCGCTTTCCCCCAACCTTCCTAGTATAATAAATATATTAATTATATATAATTATAAAATTATAAATATAATAAATATATTGATTAGAATTTTATAAATATTTATTTATAATTATAAAATTATAATAAATACATTTAATATATTTATAATTTTATAATTATATATAGTAAATTTATTTATTATAATTTCATAATTATATATATTTATATTATTATAAACATAATAAATATATTTTTTTATAATTTTTGATTATTGGAATATATATAATTATAATTATGATTATAAATATATATATTTATAAAATATAATAAATATATTTATTATAATTTTATAATTATTTAAATATATATATATTTAAATATAATTATAATTATAAATAAACATATTTTTAAATATTTGTGTATAATTATAAATATATATGTATATATATATATTTTAATATAGAAATACATATTTATAAACTAATAATAAATATATTTATTGTAAATTTTTAATTATTTAATTATATATATTTAGTTATAATTATAATTATAAATAAATGTATTTAAAAAGTATTTATATATAATTACTATTTTATAATTAAATATAATAAAAATATTTATTATTTAAATATATTTAGTGAAATTTTATAAGTATTTACGGGAACATAATAAGTTAATTGGTATAACATGAATGAATCATACCTAATAACGTGTAGATTATAAAAAATGAGTCATCACATATATACCGAATGCATGATTAATAAAGGTGTCAATGTATAAATGAACATTAATGAGTCATGGATACATAACATATGCATGTGTCATCATAATATTGGTAATCTTAACATTTGGAACATATAAACCCAGAATTGTGTCCATAAATAAATTTATGATCATATAACATACTCACACATCAATGTATGAACATAAATAATTCCAGTCATGTCCATGAATATCATCATTATCTCGTGATATATATATATAGAACAAATTCATTGGATACATAGATTTATTTTTTTAATTATAATTATAAATAAATATATTTAAAAAGTATTTATATATAATTATAAATATATAATTATAAATATATTAAATATATTAATTATTTAAAAAATTATTATAATTTCATAATTCTTTAAATAAATAAATAAATAAATAAATTTATAATCTTATAAATACTTTCTTTAAAACATTATATATATATATATTTGAATTATTAAAAATTATATATTAATTATAAATATGTATTTTTTAATTAATGTTTATAAATAAAAATTATTTTTGAATATAAATATAATAATTATATATATATATATATTAATAATATTTTTTATTAAAAACTTTTATTAGTGCTGAGAATAATACTGATAAATATATCCTTTATCAGTGCTTTTAGCTAGTACTAATAAAGGTGTAGAATTTATCAGTGCTTTCTACTTAGCATTGATAAAATCTGGGGCATCCCTTTCCTAGATATGTGGTGGTGGAACTTCATGGGTTACTTTAGGTTGATATTCCATACTGAATATCATGACATCATCTCCCATGCATAAGTCTTTACTATTCATGTGCATTCTAGCTAGAAGTTACAGGATGCATTCTCTTCAAGTTAAGTAGTGTAGGCGCAACCTGAGCATCAGTAGGATAAAAACTATACCTTCTAAAAAATAAAATCAAAAGATTCATATACTTCATGAAGTATACTGTAGATTTGAATGATATATATAAAGACATGGGAGGTGAGAAACAATGTTTGTAAGTGTAAATTTTAAAGGAAACCTAGGGATGAAATATAACTTGCGGAAACATGTAATCAGTTCTACATAAAAATGAAATAAATAATTTTGATTCTTCATAAACATGAAACAATGAATTTTTCTTCTGACTAAGCATGATACACATAAGTATAAACATAAAATACCTTTTTTTAGTATCATTATATTAAGCGTAATCATTAAAAAAGTCTTGTGAAGGAATAATATATGTTTGTATAAACATAAGTTGAGTCAACGTATCACTATAGTACTGACACTTAAAAATTACTAATAATCTCAAACTCAAAAAAGGAGATAAAATATTATAATATTACACTAAAAATAATATAAACTTAAAATACCAATCTCTAAAAAATAAACAAAACAAATATTATTAAATAATAAGAGAAGTGAAAAATTTTAATTACCAGATAATGAAATAAATAATTATATGTGGGTAATCTTAATTAACAAAACATATAATTATAAATAAAAAACTCCCGTCAATAATAGATACAACCAATGATGAGTGATTTGTTATATCTCTTGTTGATTGTATATATTGAGGGAGATAAATCCTAGCCTATTAGAGAATAAAGAGACGCCATATTTGTCCGAGTTTCAAAAATGAGAAAGAAGGAGAAGGGAATTTATACCAACTGATTTTGAAAGTTGTGAAATGCAGTTTCATGTGTGATATTTTTGAGAAGTGAACTAAACATCATTGGAATCTAAATATGGTTATTTTATAACCAATATTTTCATTTGGAAACAAGAAAATATTCTATGTATTCAATTTTGGTATTCTGATAATAATGGGATGCATTTAATATTATATAGTTTCAGGTTATGGTTGTATAATTTCTGAGGCTAAGAAAACTGAAGTGGGAGAAAACCTATACAATATGAAAAGATAAATAATTGAGTTAGTGTAAGTGAGAACTACAAAAATAAGGGAATTAATTGTGATTATTTTGTAAACTGGTGGTGGTTTAAACCACCGCCTAATAATATATCAGAGATTACCAAAACTATCATGTATTGCACAATCATTAGTTATTTAGTGGAATTTTCATTAATATTCATGGTGTTTTTGGTATGTATCATTTTTTTAAGAATTTAGTAGTGATTTATTTCGTATTCATCAGTGTTTTTTTAATAAATTACCCAAGGTAAATAAATAAAATGAAACAAACTCTCATGGAACATATTAATGACGATTTTTTAGCGATAGGTAAGTGTAACTCCCACTATACATATTTTAATTAATGTTCTTAGCAACGGTTACTAAAAATCACCACTAAAACAATTTTTTTGGTAAAACAATTAACAAAAAACGGTAAATATAAGAAAATGACATAAAATAAAGAAAAACATAAATGTATGATAAACTCATCATACATACACAATTATATATACCAATATAAAAAATCATCATAACTATAGTATCATTCAAACCACATATCATTCAACCAATACCTTAGTCATCAATATACGGATATAAGATATGTCCAACAACAACCATGCCCAATATACGTCCATGTCATGACTTCCACTGCATATATCTGCAAAAATGTCATCTTATCAACTAAAACCAACCACGTCATCTCATTGACTATAATAAAAACGAAAATAGTAAATAAAACTAAACATAAAAAATTAAAATTAAATTAGAATAATTGATAAAATTTTAGCATACCATAGAAACTAAGAACCATCATGACTGCCTTTTAAATAATTTAATTGATCAGAATGGTCAACCTCATACATTTTGTCAGCATCTATCACCCACAATGAAAACCATAACATTTAAGGGAAGAAATGAGAAAGAGAAAAGACACATGATATATTACAAATATTGAACATTAAATTTGTTATTTTGTTAATAAAATAGAAGAAATTTTAACATAAAAAAATTATTTATAATTCAAAACACTTTGAAAACATAAAATTACCTATTTAAGATATGATTCAACACCTGGAACTAAAAATGGATAAGTAAATATTCAAATTATTTTTTAAATTGATAGTCGGTGTTATTATAATTTACTTAATAATTTTTTTAAAGACTTTAATTCCACACCATGTTATATATTTCAAAAACAACTCGGTGGTGTTTTTCCCATGATTCCATGTCAATATGAGGTTGTTTTCTATGGGTTTGACCATTCCACGTACGTTTTAGTGTTTTAAAACACTAAACACATTTTTATGATTATCCTAGGAAAAAAATAATTCAGAATGATGTATTGATAGTTCTGATATTTAAAAATTCAATCTACAATCATTTTCCTTTTATTTTATGGAAATCTGATGTCGTTGTCCTGATTTGACCCCCTAAAACATGTTTTTAAAAGGATTTGTACCTTTAAGAAGTGTTTACCGAGTCATTTTGACCACACAACACATCTGATTGATGTGTTTACTATGTGTACACATAAAAAATAACACAGTAGTTTAAAAACACTGAAAATGAATTTACATACATCCCAAGTAAACCATAATTCATATTGATGTTTCATCTGCTCCAATATTTTACAATTCATTATATGGTCATTTACCTCTAATTTCAAGGAAATATAAAATCATTTTACTAATTTTGACTCCATAACACATCTTTTTAAAGGCTTTTCTACAATTAAGAAGTGTTTTACGAGTCAGTATAACCAAACCACCTATCATATAGATGTGTTTTCTGTGCGTACATGTCATAAATAACTTAGAGGTGGTTTTACCATGATTCCATGTCAATTTGAGGTTGTTTTTTAGAGTTTTTACTATTCCACATGTGTTTTCATGATTTAATACACTAAAAACATTTTTATAGTAGTCCTGAGAAAATCATAATTTAGAATGACATGTCTTCAGTTCTGACATTTCAAAATTCAATCTACCATCATTTTCCTTTGATTTTAGGGAAATATTATGTCATTTTATGTTGGGAAAGAATCCCTCAAGGTAACATTGAATCATTTTTGGGTTTATTGTGTTTTTTGACAAAGAAGGATTCCATGGTAAGTTGTTGAGATCCAAAGATATTGTTAAAAACCTATGTTGACAAAGATCCATGACCATGGAATGAATGATTTGGAGTTAGTATAAAAATATCCTATTTAAGGTGATTTTTCTTCTCCGTGTTTTCCAATTTTTTGGGTCTAAAAATTGGAGAATGGAGAAAAGTGATTTTGGAAATGGAAGTTGCGTACAAGTGTTAAATAGGTTTGGAATATTGTGCACCAGCCATTTTTTAAGGTTAGTAAATTAAAATGTGGCAAAGGAAATAAGGGCATGAAAGTTATCTATTTGTCGTGCAAGGTAAGGTTATGGGAATGTGAGAATTGCACATTCTGGGGGAAGTTGTGAGCCATACACGTCGGGTCACCAAAATGCCTATAAATAGGTAGCTACCCTTTTATTTGAGAGAGGCTCTAAAATAAGAGAAAACCAGTGCTTTGTTCATGCTAGTGGTGAGGGCACACAAGTAGAGAGTTATGTAAAAGTTTCACACTAGAGGGGAGTTGCGCGCCAATGGTGAGTTAGGTGTAAAAAGGACGCGTCATGCATATTTGGAGTAGTGTGCAAGTTAGATTTCGTTGAAAAAGGTGAAACATTCATGCCATACATTAAAGTTATATGCATGTCAAACCTAGGTTGTGAGAAATTTGGAAGTTTCTAAGTATATCTGTGGTAAAGAGGTATTCATCATTTGATGAAAGCAGAACTTCAATAGATTGTCTACATATAGTAGAGGCTGCATTAATTAGAGATAATGAAGAGAACTATAGGTCCATAAACTCTGATTGGATCACTTCAAGAGTAGTGAGAAAGGAAGAGGAAGATGGTGATCCTTTCCACTAGCAGTGAGCCATATAAAGAGACATAGAGAGTGATTCTTGAGAAAGTAGGGAGATAACCCTAAACTTTATAAAGGTAGTGAGCCTTGGAATAAAATTGATCTATCCCTAACCTTGTAAAAATTATTGTGATTTTAGTAGATTTTGTTAATCGGAAAATTATGGTTGTATGCTCCTTGGATGTATCCCAGTGAGGGTGAACCAAGTAAAATTGTTGTGTCATGTGCGTAATTTAATTTTAATTCATATATTTCAATGGGATAAATAGAGAAGTGGGTTTTGTTTAATGACAAAACAAGATAAAATGGGTAATAGTTTATAATTTTTACACCCTAATTCACCCCTTCTATCAGGGTATTTAACCTAAATACCTAACAATATCCCAGTTTTGATCACCACGACACATGTTTTTAAAGGATTTTTTACCTTTTAGAAGTGTTTACCGAGTCATTTTGACCACACCACCAATCAGATTGATCTATTGTCTACGTGTACACGTCAAAAATAACTTGGTGGTGGTTTTATCATGATTCAAAATCAATATGAGGTCGTTTTCTATGGGTTTTACCATTATAGGAATGTTATAGTGTTTTAAAACACCAAAAACGCCTTTGCAGCCATCCCAAGAAAAACATAATCGGGAATGATGTGTCGCCAATTCCTACCGTTCACATTTCAATCCAGTGTCATTTTCCACTTATTTTAGGGTAATCTGACAATGTTTTTTCAGTTTTCAACCCCTGATACATGTTTTTAAAGGCTTTTGTACCTTTAAGAAGTGTTTATTGAGTCATTTTGACCACAACACATGTCAAATTGATGTTTTTTCTACGCATACATGTCAAAAATAACTCATTGGTGGTTTTACCTTGATTCACTTCAATATGAGGTTGTTTTATATGGTTTTGACCATTCCATGCATGTTTTAGTGTTTTAAAATACTAAAAACGTGTTTATAGCGATCCCGATAAAATCACAATTCAGAATGATATGTCGTCAATTCCTATATTTTATAATTAATTCTACAGTCATTTTACTCTAATTTCAGGGAAATACGACATTGATTTCTTAGTTTTTACCCCACCAAAACATGTTTTTAAAGTCTTTTGTACCTTTAAGAAGTGTTTACCGAGTCATTTCGACCACACCAAACATCATATTAATGTGTTTTCTATTCATACACATCATAAATAACTCATATGTGGTTTTACCATGATTTCACATCAATCTGAGGTCGTTTTATATTGTTTTTATTGTTCCACACATGTTTTAGTGTTTTCAAACTCTAAGAATGCTTTTACAGTCATCCCAGGAAAACCAAAATTTGAAATGACATGTCATCAGTTCTTACATGTCAAATTTCAGTATAAGGTCATTTTTCTCATATTTTAGGGAAATTTGACATCATTTTTCTGATTTTCACCCCCAACACATGTTTTTAAAGGGTATTATACCTTTAATAAGGGTTTACCGAGTCATTCTGACCACACTATATATCATATTGACGTGTTATCTATGAATAAATGGAAAAAATAACTTAGTTTACCATGATTCCACATTAATTTAAGGTCATTTTCTAGGGTTTTGACCATTCAATACACATTTTAGTGTTTTAAAACACTAAAAATGATTTTAAATTCATCTTGGGAAAATGGTAATTCAGAATGATGTTTCATTGATTCCAAAATTTCACATTTTAATATATAGTCATTTTCCTATAATTTTAGGGTAATCATACTTGGTTTTTTTAACCCAACAACACATGTTTTTAAAGGCTATTGCACCTTTAAAAAGTGTTTATGTGTCATTATAACCAGATAACATGCCATATTGACTTTTTTTATATGAATAAACATAAAAAATAACTCAACTATTGTTTCCCTTGATTCCACATCCATTTGAGTCCATTTTCTATGGTTTTGACCATTTCATGTACGTTTTAGTGTTTTAAAACATTAAAAACTCATTTAAAGCCATCCCAGGAAAACCGTAACTCAAAATGATGTTCCTTTGGTTCCTACATTTTAAAATTCAAAATATGGTCCTTGTATTCTAATTTTAGGGAAATCCAATATTTTTTTCCTATTTTTGACCCCCCAACACATGTTTTTAAGGGCTTTTGTACTTTTAAAAAGTGTTTACCGAGTCTTTTAAACCACACCGCATGTCATATTGATGTTTTTTCTACACGTACAAGTAAAAAATAAATTAACAGTGGTTTCCCCATGATTTAACATCAATATGAGGATATTTTATTTGGTTTGATTGTTCCACACATGTTTTAGTGTTTTAAAACACTAAAAATGTGTTTACAACCATATCGGGAAAACTGTAATTCAAAATGACATGTTGTCTATTCCTATATTTCCCATTTAAATCTATGATCATTTTCCTATAATTTTAGAGTAATCCAACATTATATTCTTGATCCTGGTCCCCAATACATGTTTTTAAGGACTATTATACATTTAACACATGTTTACTGAGTCATTCCGAACACATCGCAGGTTGAAATGATCTGTTGTCTATGTGTACATGTCAAAAATAACTCAGAGGCAGTTTTCCCAAGATTCCACGTTGATCTGAGTTTGTTTTCTTTGGTTTGGACCATTCCATGAATGTTCTAATGTTTTAAAACACTAAAAACTCCTTTAGGGAAATATTGGGAAAACTATAACTTAGAATGAGGTGTAGTTAGTTCTAACTTTTCACAATTCAATATAAGGTCAATTTCCTCATATTTTAGGATCATATGACATCTTTTTCTTATTTTTGACCCCCAGACACATGTTTTGAAAGGATTCTATACCTTTAATAGGTGTTTATCAAGTCATTACAACCACACCGCATGTCAGATTGATGTTTTGTCTACACGTACATGTTAAAAATAACTCAAAGGTGGTTTTCCCATGATTTTAAATAAATATGAGGTTGTCTTCTATGGTTTTGATCATTGCATGAATGTTTTAGTGTTTTAAAACAATAAAAACATTTTCATTTCCAACCTGAGAAAACTGTAATATTGAATGATGTGTCATTAGTTCCTACATTTTACAATTAAATCTATGGTCATTGTCTTCTTATTTCCGAAAAATATGATGTCATTTTCTGATTTTAACGCCTTTGCACATTCTTTTAAATGATTATGTACCTTTAGGAAGTGTTTACTGAGTCAAAATGGAGAAAACAAGATCATATTGTTTTCAAACTTATGGATAAAGATCTATAATTCATTTTCAATGTGTGGGAATCAAACTGATGTCAATTTAGCACAAAATGTGGTCAGTATGACTCAAAATTCATGTTTTATGTATAAAAGTGTCATTTTAGTTTTATTTATGGATGGTGTTTGTGTTATTTTAAAATTCTTTAATGATTTATGGAATTTAGAATTTAGCTCAGAGGGATGAGATATAAGGATAGAAATGTCCTCAAGGATAGTGCTGGTTATCTACTAAAATACATAGACTAATATATTTTCCATTATCGATCACCACTGATCCTGTATTTTCTGATAAGATTTTGGTTCTTGAACTTTTTATTTCAATCTTACAATTTCTATATGTTATTCATGATCAATGACACTACTCGAACCCCCACCAAGTGTAGTAATAATAGATGATTTCTCCCAACCAAATACAACTAATGGAGTAGGCTTACAACCCATCCCTCGTACATGTCTGTGATACTCCTTTCCTAAAATGATTCTAACTACATCATTCTGGGAAACTAATAATTATTTTTAAGGGTTCTCATCCTTGAATTATTAAATTTTAACCTATTAATATAAAAAATTAACAACTATTTTTTAAAATATCTGATCTTCATAATATTATATATTTCCTGAATCTTTCATTACTATTTATTATTATTTCATTACTATAAAAACTTAATAATGAAAATTAAATTATAACAACAAACAAGCCTTCAATCCAATTAATTGAGGCTAACTAGATGTATCAAATGATGCCAAATTGGAATTGTTTGATCCATTTAGGTTTCCCTAGTTAATTTAGTTTAAGGATTGTTAGTTTTCATAATATATTTTTCATTATTATGTTTTTATATTAATGAAATTAAATTAAATGATAATGAAAGGTTCTTACTCCAACGTCTTTGGTAGGGTCATTTACAAAACTGCCATCAGGTTTCCTATACACTTTAAACCAAATATATTTTTGGCTAATAGAGTGACCTAATTCATTACCATTTATGAAAAAAATCAAATAGTTATAAAAAACTTGTAGTTATAATAAGATAATATAAAGAATAATGAATAAAATTCAAACCAAAATTGTTCTTTTTCTCAAAAAACACTGAGACCTAGCAATGTGAGGAATGCATTTCTTCACATTATTGACAATATTTTTTTAGATAATTCTTCAAAAAAATAGAAACATTAATAAAAAATATAATTTTACTGTATTTATGTTATTAAGATACTATAAAATATTCAATTACCTCATGAGATGCATTTATGTTGATGTTAACAAATAGATTCCATTTCTCACAAGAAATTCCTTCAGGCACTTTCTCATTCACCGTTTATGAGCTCAGAGAAGTTTTATTAAACTCACACCATAATATCCATTTAAAATCTCTCTATTTCTTTCCCATATTTTTCAAATAATATACATGAAACAAATTCAAGGACATAAAAATGAAAAAACCTCTCGAAATAAAAAACACAACTTTATTAGTATATTATAAAATTTTACTCATGTATTTTAAATTATTTATCAAGGAATATTAAATTAATATTAACATTACTTGAGTATCAAAGACCTCATTTTTTCAAGTTATAGGAATATGCCTCTAATATTTATAATTAATTGGAAATCTCACCATCTCACAATAAGTTTCCCAAGAATCTAACCATATATTCTGGGAGTGTCACCACTTGGCACCCTGAACTCATCAAATGGAATGATAATATTAAATTCCTTAAGGTCTCATAAATTTTTCTTGTTCATATTTATATCATTTATATGGTATTCTTTATCTGTTTGGAAAATTTATTGATAATTTATTAAAATAAATAGTTTTTTTGAAAAATAACATACATATCCATAACGATAACTCAAGAATATACCCTAGATAGAGGGGTTACCAACTACTCCATCAATGTAGGTGTATCAGGTGGTGGGATACCAATGGTATATGAGGAAATGACTGAATCTATTACCTATCTTAGATAACCTCACGAAAAAAACTTCAAATTATTTGTCTACTTCAACTCAAATTTGAACATTAATTATCTAGACAAAAACATACAAGGTGTTACTTTTAACATATAAAAAATAACTACACATTAGTAATATGAATATGAGTATATACATACATGATGGGTGGACCATTCAAAAATATCCTTATTAATATATTTTACTAATTCCAACTAATTTTGAGCTCAACCCCTTTATTGAGTCTTTGTTTGTAGTCGAAATTTTTCAATAAATGGATCTAAAATAACACTATTGAGTAGCATATATCTATTTGGTTATAGCAACTCCAATTCATCTAGTGTAAAATTTTACCTCCTTCTAATTGGTCATGCAATAGTTGGAAATGCCGATTAATGATTTTTAGAATGATAATTAATGGAGATGTCTCTATCACATCTAACATGATGGAATCCAGTCTCAATCCCCTCCAAATACCTAGAATAGAAGCTCAAGCACTCTTCGGCTATGTAACCTTCGACAGTAAAGCCTTCTGGATGAGCTTTATTCCTCAAATATTATTTCCAATGACCTAAGTACTTGATGAAAAAATTATGAAACATATTAAAAAAATTATGCAATGATTTGTTAAAATTGAATTCACCCATTAAAATAAAAATAATATAAATGTACCTCTAAATTTGATATATCCATCAATACTATATGAGTCCACCATGTTTAGCTTCTTCATTGAAATGAATAGTAAAATGAATCATTATAATGAAGAATTAAGGGGGGAAATTACATCTCTAAATAAAAAGTGTTGAAAAAAATTCTTTCTCGAAGTTTATCAAGCTCAATTGCATTTAGAGTTTTTACACAAGGCTCTCTAAAAAAGGTAAAAAAAACTCAACTAGAACCCAAGTTACCTTTTCAGGTAATGTATTATGCAATTCCAATGGCATCAACTACTCCATCAAAATATATGGGTCGTGACTTTTCAATCTAGATAACTTTTTTATTTTAAGTCAAAATACCATAATATGTTACTAGAGTATCCATATAAATCTTTTATATTCTATAAATTTCAATGTAATATGACTTTATCAATATTTTTCATTGTAAAAATAGCTGAAGGATACTTCGCATTCTCAGTTTCCCACAAACCATGAATTATATTCACTGAATCCAAATCCTTATGATCATTAAGGTGATCCTTTGATTTACCCTCCCTATTAAGCAATGTAAAAATTATATTTTCAAAGGTGTTCTTATCAATGTGAATTTACTCAAGATTATAAAGTATCAAATTAAACTCCCCATAATGAAGTTTAAAAAATATAATCTATTAATTCCATTGTTGTGTTTCAGCCTCTTCGAATACTATACCCCATACCCTTTCCCCCTTCTTTAAACTGTTATAAATTTCCAAATTCTTCAATGACATTAATTAATTGTCCAAATATTTCTAAAATAGATAACAAATTTAGTGACTTTCTCATTTCAATATATCAATTAAATAATGTCTTATAAAACCTGAATTTATGAGAAGCATCAATGAATCAACATGACACATAAAACACCATTTTATTCTATGAGGTAATCATTGAGGTTCAAAATCCAAATGAAAAACTGTACAAGTGAAACCTATATGAGTGTTCCAAATAGATAAATTTCATACTCTAGAAAATTAATTAATTTCACACATTAAATCAGTATGTATTTTGTATAGTTTTCATGTTAAAGAATCATATGCTTCCATGCCATTATCCCATAATTATCACAATTCTTTAATTAGAGGTTGAAGGTATACATCAATTTCGTTTCCAGGCATTTTATTTCAAAGAATAATCATCTAAATATTGAATTAATTTTTCTTTTTACATACCCACAGATAGAGATTATAAGGGATCAAAAAAACTGGGCAAATGATATAATTAGTACTTAAAGTACTAAAAGGGTTAAAACCATCAGAAGACAATCCCAAACGTACATTACTTGGATCAGAAGAAAAATATGGATATTGAGAATGAAACATCTTCTATAATGTTGAATCTTTTGGATGTCTCATCAAGCCACCATTACTATCCAGATCATGACACTTCATGTCTTGTACAATCTTAGATGACATGAATAATCTTTTTGGGCATGGTTTTAATGGAATGTAATCCAATACCATTTATAAGTTTTCTTTTTCTTTTTTTTACTAAGGTCACATTGATTTATAATCATGTTTTTTCATTAACTTCCATTTTCCTGTATGAAATATTATGAATTATTCTTTATCAAACTCTTCTCCACAATAAATAATGCAATCATTTGTCCATTCATGTATCTTTGTATAATCAAGTCCATGTTTGTGGATGATTTTTTTTCATCTCATTGAACGATTTAGGGATATTAGCTTCAATAATTTATCCTAAACCGACTCTAAAATCATGGAGATTTATTTTTCAGTATCTATAAAGAGACACTTGATACGATACAAATTATATAGAAAATACAACTTTGAAAACATGACACACCCTTCATACAGTTCTTGAAGTCTGTCTTCAACTACTTCATAAAACTCATTTTTAGTCACTATAGTTCTGATCCATATTAAGCTGCTCAGGACCAACTTTTGGTTCTACAGATCTATTAAAATCTTGGACACTATATTATGAAAAACCAAATGCATCATTTAACAAATTCTGAACTGAATTCTCCTATATTGGGTCACTTAGTATTTCTTTGATAGTATTTTCATTGTTTTTACTTTCCATAACATCTGATTCCCCATTTTAAATCCAATATACATATCAGGAAGGAAACTGTTTCAATATAAAATTATCATATACTTCATTTTTATTCAACTATTTGTTGAATTTAAAATCAAGACATGGACATTTTATTCTACCATCCAATGATCAGTTTACAATTGCATAATCTAAAAATTCTTCCAAACCTTTGGCATACCGAGCTGTATTTCGTGGTAAATTAATCCAAATTTTATCCATATGTATTGTATTTTCATTATTCTTCCTATACATTCAGATATAATGATACAATTGGTCAATCAAATAAGTAAAACCGAAATTAAACATCAGCCAAATTTATTATTGACTAGGGTAGGGTCTTGATTTGACATAACACAAATTCAAAATCAAAATGAATTAAAAATAAATGATAAAACCAAAAGAATCAACAAGATAATCAAAATTTTGTTGAAAAAAATATATTTTCTGTATAATGAAAATTATACTATATTATAATTTTTTTAAATATTATTTATTTAGTTGTGGTTTTTAAAATATCTGCTAAGACTAGTTTTTTTGTAGTGATAGATTTGATTTATGAAAATGTTTATATATTTTAGGTCACTTTATGCATTAGATAAATTACCCTCTAATATTATGTCTACAATAATAAATATAAGTCCTCTCTATTCCATTTTGAAAAAACCATCCACTATTTCAATAAAATTAATAAACACCCTATAAATCAAATATTTCTATTATTCAAAACACTTATTGATATTAATAAAAAAAATATTTTTTTATTGCTCTCCATAAATAATTCTTGACATCTAAAAACACATATTAACATTGATATTAATCCAATCTATTCTTGATAACACCTCATAAAAATAAAAATAATAAATAGCCCATAAAAACTCTTGATATTGACAAACACTCACTACAATGATATTAATTTTTTTTTGATTTTTGGGAAAAAATAGTAAAAACCATGAAACTAAAAAATTTTATCACCCCATTAATCATTTATAAAAAAAATCAACTCCTTCATAAGAAAATTACATTTTTAAAAACCTTATGTTCAAAATTATTTTCAAAATTAGATTACTGCATTTGTAAGTAAAAAACACAATTTATCACATTAAAACCAAAGAAAAATCATCATATTACTATCACCATTTCATCTTCAATAATAAAAATAATTAAATATTTAAGAAAAAAATAATTAAACAAATGCAATAAATCATGGTTATGGAACCGAAAGGTGCATTGAACCACGTATCAGAGACGATGAAACCTACAACACCTATTGTTATTCCACTCAAAGAAAAAAATAAGCTTACTTATTTTGTATTTATGAATTCTAAAAATACAATACCTATATTGAACATGGATGAAAACAACATAACTTAATATTGCACCCCAATATTGTTGAAAAAAATATGATCAATAACAAATGATGACATAGAAGAATCGAAAAGGGGGATAAACAGGTCATTAGGGATGGTGAGGGGTGGTGAGGGGTGAGTGAGAGAGGGGGGAGAGTGGGTGAGAGGTAGAGGGGGGAGAGCAGGTAAGGGGTGGGTGGTGAGAGGGAAATGGGGGAAATCGGGGTGGCAAGGGGTGGTGAGGGGTTACAGGGGATGGTGATGGGAAGATAAGCTGTGAGGAGCAGTGAGGGGAGCAATAATGGATTAGATAAGGGGAGGTACGAGGTCGAGGATAAGGGGGGATCAGGGGTAGCTCTGGGTTTAGGGGGAGATAGTTTTAAATTAGGGTTTATTAAGATATCTAGCGGTGGTTCTAATAAAACCACTACTAAATATTAAATTTCACAAAATTATAAAAAATTATTTAATAAAATCATGACTGTATCATTTTGTTTAAATATGATATATTTTGTGGCAATTTTAAAAACCACCGCTAATAAACTGCCACTAAAACTAGTTTTTTTCTTGTAGTGGAGAAAGTAAATAGTAATCATAGTTAATAACATGCCCTCCAAAATAAGAAGATATGTGAAACCAAGAGATGTAGAGATCTATAGGAAGAAGAAAATTAGTGCTTCCATACCTATGCAAAACAGAATACTAATTGTGTTTCAAATAAGAAAAAGAAGAAAAGTTGTTTTGGGTGATACTAGATTTGTGAACTCTCTAGGAAAGCTGAAGAAGAAGAATAATAAGAATTAAAAGAATAATAAGAGTGGAGAAGTAGACCTTACGTGGTACAACATACTATGATAAAGGAGTAGAATAGTGTATTCAGAGTGTTATATTTCCAAAAGAAATTTTTAGGATCTATGTATTAATTTATATATTTTCCTCATAATATATATTCTAGGGAATCATTCTTGAGATTCTGAGTTTAGAATGACCTTTATTCTGTTTCAAAAAAAAATAACCTGAAAGGTAATGAGTGAAAATAGGGTGAGTTTAATGATTATTTATTAAAAAAGTCCATAATTTTTAATCCACTCTATATTGAGGAATGTGATCATATTTTGTGATGTAGTGACATCTTGGGATAATTCAGTTCTATAATTCAAGAGGAAGTGGAAAAGCATGAAAAGCAGGTGGAATGTTATCTTGAAGTGTAGTTATGGGGTGAAGATCCATGTTCACCTGGGTAATGTTGTGAAAACATTCATATGTTTAAAATGGTAAGAGTGGGTTATGATAAACATATCTACAAGCATAGTAAAATTGAAAATAAAATTTATTATGGGAAATATATGGATCAGGATAATAATTGGCTATAGTAGGTATGATCAAATTGAGATCGAACCTTATAAAAACACTTATTCCACTTTAGTAATTAGTCTATATTGAATATAGGCTTATTCTAATTTTAAAAATATGATGATCCATATAAATTAACTAACATACATGGTTCTAAATCAAATAGAGTTCAAAATATTGAAATAAGAATTGGGTTTTGTAAAAGAATTTAAATACACTAGATCCCCCCCCAAGTGTGTCTACAAAATCCATTAGGACTATCATTTAGCTTCTAGATCATCAAAGATATTATCCTATTGATAAAATATCTGGAAATAATATATTAACATAAATCCATGGATCGTCTTGGGATTTACTCTTGGTTAGTAGATCACAAATAAGCACTGCACATGAGCCAAAATCCCATCAATTTATGAACTGGGGTGAGGGACCAACACCTTGTTTATAAAATGGTCAAGGGAGTAACCAACATCATTAGTAGGGGACTCCACACACCCAAATATTATTTAGGGACTAAACCATGAATAATCGTTCTATATACCTCATAAAACCTCAACATATATATATAGAGGACCCACACCTTATCTCATAGGGGGTATGAACTCCTCTATAGTATGGGGAACATTCACCCCATTGGGATCGAGTATGTACCAACCCCATGACAAAAAAATAACCCACATGCCTATAAATGGATGTTTATCCTCCTCGATCCTTGAGGGAGCGCCAATTTCCTCAATATAAACGGGGGGCTCACAACACACTGAGGAATGTATCTCAACAGAGTGAGTACCCAACCCCCCATAGACGAACAACACCCTAAATCTCTAAGATGTACCAACTCACATGGTTTTATGAACAACAACCCATTCCCATAAAAAAATGCCAACTACTATAGATGTAGGACCCACACCCAACCTAGTAGGTGAGTACCAACCACATTATATTATGAGGGACCTGAACCTCATCAGGGTTGAGGGAGTACCGACCCAGTTATTAAATAGAGGACCTCTTCCCCATGGATGGTAGTCTATTCCCTTGTATCTTCAGGGAAGTACCAAACTCCCCAACCTCATATGGGGGAAAACACCCTGGTATCAACATATCTCCAAGGGATTTATCAACCCCAAGTATAGAGGATCCACACACTATATCATGGGGTGTATCAAAATTCCATGTCTTCTCGGTATAGTATATGGGGATCCACACCTTTTTATCAAAACAATCTAGGGTTATCGAATCTATCACTACAAAACTGCCAATGCTTCTGGGATCTCTATCCCAATTCTATGATCATGCTGAGAAAACTCTCCTAGAATAAACCATCTAGAATATAGGCATAAAATTACTTATGAAGCTCATACATTAGAAAGTAGTCAGATAGCTCTCATAATCTATAAAAGGATCGTTTTATACCTCAAGAGAAATCATTTTCATGTGGGAATCAACATCCTCATTTCATATTGAAATATCCATGGTATGATGTCACAACATGAACTGATAATGAGATAACTCATATATAATGTATAGAACTACTAACTATACCCTAGAAACAATACCCTAAGAACTTAAGTTAGTTAATAGGTTATCAAAGTCCTTGTATAGGAATGTGTCAGCCACTATACCATAACTAGGTTCTGTGGCCTGATTACCAAACCCTAATACTTTGAAGCATTTTTTCCCAAACGTTTAAAACCAAAATTCTTGAGTCTACTATATCCAAACACTATCCATAGGACCAAATCAATCTGATACCAATCTGACATGACTCAAACCACTATTTCCCTTCCCGGGTCAATTGTAGGTCAAGTTTGTTAATCCAATCCTAGACCTAATGGTACAATGTTCTATGACTAACATTAAGAATGCATAATACACATATGAGATACCATATCCCATAAATACCATGTACATATAAATATCATCTTCCAAAATAACCTCAACCATGAAGGACATATATATGTAACCAAAAAAAACATGCATGCATAGAGGTAGTACATGAATATGAATATAATAAAAATTCTAGTATAAATGGAGAAAGATATAAGAAGCAATACTCCCAATATATAAATAGTTTCCGGAAAACGGGAAGGTGGGATCACCATGTCACTATAGCATTACCCTAGGAATCACCTTCATTGAAGATTAATAGGATCTTCTATGCCGTAGATCTATTATCTCTATAGTCATCGAAAACACCATCGACATGTGTGCCATCTGTATAGAAACAACATGTGTAGGAAAATATATCTTGCATGAGTGAGTGTAAAAAACCTAGTATGACACTAAAAAAAGTAAAACAAGGTTATAGATTGTCACACAACCAAGGGTCGAACCTTACACCGACCCATGTCATTTTAAGTGGGGACACAATATAATGAAGATTTAGTGTCTTTACATCCCAATATGTCCCCAATTTTATTCTCACAACATCATACAATGATACATGGATAGTTTATTAGATCAATATGATGAGGATTCCATATAAGAATCCATGCCTTAAGGGGAAATCAACCTCCCTTATTATCCATGTCCCTAAAGATAAACCATATCATGTTTTTATATGGGGACAACAACCTAAAATATCACATTTTCCATGTTCATTTTGTCTGAAATATCCCATATCATGGGGCTCATCAACCACAATCCATATTACAAGCACCATCACCACCTCCCGCCTGTCAAAAAAGGTGATATATTTGTCCCACTAGTGTATTATTGTTCTTAGAACAACACCTCACACCGCATAAGTTGAAAATGAACTTCATGTTTCCAGATTCTACTGATAATAGTTAAACTTAAGTGGTGGACCTGAGAAATCATGAACTTCTTAACGCCATGAAATTATATAATAAAAACATTTTATTCGATAGCGTGTATGACACACAACATAAAGCATGAAAGGGAATATAATATCCCGAGACATTACAATATAGTTACTATTTTAAATAAATTGAATCTATAGCTTGCAATTAACACAATGTTCAGTTAGCTTATGTTACATGCAGTAAAACCTTTCTTTGATAGATCTCATTATATGTAAGAATGATTTTTACTAAGCCCCAATATAATATTAAAAATATTATTATTTATAATAAGATATAACCTTGCAGTTACATTAGCGATTATGAATTATATTAACTAAATAATAAAAAATATATGGTTTAAAAATATATAAAATGAATTCATTTAAAAAAAATTAATTAGAAAGGATTATAATAACCAATTGAATATAAATGGAATGTTTTTATATAAAATAATTTTTATAACCACAAAGATGTTTTATCCTAATAAATATAATTTATTAAAATTAGAGAGTAATATAAATCATATATATATATATATATTATATTCAATCAAATATTTTTTATATTTATCCAATATATTCTACATTCATAAGAGAAGATAAAACCCAATATTTTTCATAGTGATCAATATTTTTCTGATGGCACTTTTACCACCTATTAATGGTGAACCTATTTTAAATCTAATTTTTTGTAACCTTAATAAATTTTATATGAAAGAATAAATTAATTTTTTAAATAGAGACATAAAAATTTGGTTAGGGTGAATTTGGGGTATTTTTCTTTAAATTTTTAATTTTAATGAATAGTGAAAAACATTGAATTTTAATTAAAAATTTCTTTTTAATATAATTTATTTATAATTTTAAATTATATTTTTGATTGGTTTTAAAATTTAATTAGATAAATATTCTATAAATTAATCTAATCTTCATAATTATAATCAGTTTGACTTTGAAATTTAATATAACAACATAGAAAACTTTTGAACATTTTTCCTTCAAAAAATCCTCTTTGTCGTCCGGTCTAGGGGATTAAATTTTAATTAATTCCTACCACTTATTTTATCAGAATTTGGAAAAATGGATTAAATATTTATAATCATAATAATTTCTAATTTCTAATAATTTTAACTTATTTTTTGAGAAAAAATATTAGTGAATTTGATTAAAATTAATTAAAGCGATTAAGAGAAAAAATAGATTAACAAGGGACTAAACATTAAACTTAAGGGATAAAATAAACTAGAAACTTGTCCAAAATTCCTTTTAAATACATATTTTGAACTTATAATACCATTTATATAATTTTTCTCATTATCATATTTAATTTTCATAAAAAAATATGTGTGGAATTCTCTTTTCAAAAATTTACAAGAATATCACTCCTCCTCCACTATAAAAAGGCACTCATCCCTACAACTTATTCAAACCTCTCAAGAAACTTTGGATAGAGAAATATCTTCACAAAAAACTACTAAAAATTCCTATCCTCATCCTATAATCATCACTTTGGTAATTAATACATCCAAGGATTCCCTTTGGTGTAAACCAAAAGGAGTTGCCCGAATATGAGGTAACATCCTTTCTCAAGCTCTTTTGTTTTATTTTCATTCTCCACGCCCTAAAATATTATTATTACATGATTATATAATAACAAAAATATACTAAATATAATTAAATTATTTATTCTAATGGTTAATCCTAAACCTATACACACTCCCATATAATGGGTAACGAACTTCCTATTTATGTTTACAGTGAACTACTGCCTCACAAAACGATGTAGTTCGTTTTTCCTTTACCACCTCACATGGTTGGGAATTATGATGGAAATGTTGTTTATATTTGATATTTATGATATTTATAATTTATTTCTTAATATTTAATTTTTATATAACACATAAACTTATGATTTCCATTTTTTGTAAATACGATAACATCGTTTGTGGAAATGTGGACTACCACTTCCTCAAAGCGATGTGGTTAATTCACTTTATACATAGAATATATAAAGGATGGTTTTAATAAAAATATATTACATATAAGAAATAAATATTATACTTTAATTATAATATACATATATATATATATATATAATTTACTTTTCAATCTTGTAATATGAAAAAAAAGTAGTGTTCATGCGTACGTGTGACCTACAGTCTCCATGAATAGTGTATTCCATTTCTTGTCTTCAATTATTATGGATTATTATAAATAAATAGATACTGAATATATATAAAATTTTCATCATGATTTATATTATGGATATGATAAAACCATGATAGTAACAACAAGTAACAAGTCAAAAAATACTTGAGAAACTAGGCAATTAACACCTAAAATAGTGAAAATAATGAAATATTACTAAGAAATGAGTAATAAAATAATATAAGAAGAGAATATATGATATAATAAATATTAATATGGTTCTGTAATCAGTTATTAACTTTTTTAAAACCATTATATGGGAATTTAAAGGATATTCACCTGATAGTAAATGCAAGGTATGTGATTTTCATCTTACTTTTTTATATCAATAAGATAAATGTCATATTCACCACTTACTTATTTTTTGTGGTGTATCGACTACCCATTTTGAAATATTATATCATGATTTTTTTTATATTCCTGATATTTTTAGTTTCAATTTGAATTATTTATCCAAAGGGTATTTGAGTTAAACTTTACCAAGTGGTGAAGAATTTCATTACGTGATTCCTTTTCATTAGGTTATATTAATTTTACATTATCATTAAAATTATATGATTATGTTTGTAATAAAATTTTATTATTTATTTTTTTTATTTACACTTATGTTTTCTGGATTTTTATTTGAAACTCAAAATATATTCATTGATTCATTCTCACATCAATGTCATGGTCTTTTTATGGGTTTACTTCACAATTTCATTTTATTCGAGATTGTTTATATTATAATTCCCATAAAAGGAAATTATTCAATAATTTTTTAATAAATTAATTCATTTTCTTCTTCTATGGATGTTAATGAACATTCCCAAGTAATAGTTCCATGCTTTCCACTATTTGGTACTCAAATTGTTTTAGAAAGTGTTTTTAAGAATACTCGACTTCATTTGTCTCTTTAGTCAGAGAATGTGTTTTATTTCAAAAATCTTGTTTTCTAAAATAGTTTTCAATTTTTTTAACCTTTCCAAAATAATTTATTAAAAAATATTTTATCCTTTTTTATTTTACAATGTTTTTCATGTGAATCTTCTTGTCTCTTTCTGAACAAGACACTTTTCTAAACGTTTTACCGTGCAAAAGGAATATTCTTTTTACCTTGTATAGCATGTATGAATTTACCCACCATCATCTCTTCAAAGATTAATTTTCAATATTAAAAGTTTAATTTTTAAATAAAATATTTTAAATAGGGATTTTAAAAGAAAAGGATTCTAAAAATGTTAAAAAAAAGATATTTTCATCAAGAATGTTTTTAAAAGATATTTTTATAGTATTTCTATTAATCAATGACAATATCCCTTTATTTTTACTCCACTTAAAATATATTGTATTGATATCATCCTTATTATTCCTCTAGATGGGTTATGATTGATTTATCCAAGGATAGTATTGACATTCACTTCCTTGATTCCTTTCTTAGTCCCCTTGAAATATTCAGTTTCCTATGATCATTAGACATTGAATTTACCCTAATTATCCGTATAATTTATCATGGATATGTTTATTTCCCAAAATATATACCATTTATACATATGGTATTTAAATTGATAGTTAATTGATTAACCAGGTAAATATTGATAAATATGTACTCTTTATTTAATATAGATTTTTGATAAGGCTTATTATTTAATTCAATTATTCAATATGAGGAATGATTTTGACTGACAATGATGGGTGGGGCCGAGACTTTATATAGAACCTCAATGAATTAACAGGTTCAAATAAGATAAATAAGTTGTGAAAATTAAATGGGTTTCTACCTATAGTTTTAAACCATCTTGTGAAATGTATTGACGATATTGGTTTTCATGTGTTTAATATATGACATCCAATAATTAATCATTGCCTTCATTTTGTTTCAGTATTTATTATCCATGAGATTTTCACTCTGAAAAAGTGTATGAATTCATTTCATTCTCATATTATTAATTAAATGACACGTGTTTTCAATTTATTATCTTTCCATATTGATTTTTCCTTATCTAGATATTTTAATGGAATGCCTTTTTAGTTATTTACCTTGAAATATTTTTTACACACTTCATTCTCAATTTATTTATTTCATGTCATGTGTCTTGAGTTATTACCTTTCCATATTTATTATTAGAATTGATTAATTATTTCTTTCACTAAATTTACCTTTACTGAGAATTTTATTTCACCCTTATTATGTTTTATTTCCCCATGATTCCCTGTAGTGTAAAAATAAAGATATGCAAGGATATGCTAGATGGAATAAAGTTATCCTCAAAAGAAAAAGAAAATCAAGTTGTAATTAGTGTATTCATTTGGAATAAAAGACTCATGTATGTATTTGGTTCAACAATACTAATAAACTATTCAGTACTTTAGGATCTAATTCTTTGTAATCATGTGAATGTAATGGTAGCAAGACACCAACTATAAGATTTCTGGGGTTAGGGTGTTACAAACTTCATCGTAAAGGGTTGAGAGATTTAAGGGAAATTTGAATTTTTTTCTCTAGAGTGGTTTCAAAGTGAAAATGGAAATTTACCATATTATAAGATCTCATATAATTATTTTTACCACTTCATTCATCCCAGAATAGGGTATATTCCCTAGGATAAGAGTTTGGAAAAATTCTGAGCAGTTTGAATTTTCATGAAATATTTAATATTTAATTTATTAAATATTAATTATTTTCATGCATTTGAAAAGTGATATATTCTGAACAGAGTATCATATTGAAGTTATAACTCCATGGTTGAGTCTATGATGGGGTAATTTTATTAGGAGAGTTATAAAATTATCACAGGCATCAGGCCCAGGATAATGATTCCTTTTCCTTTTCTTTTTCTTTTTCTTTATTTTTTCTTTATTTTTTCTTTTTTTCCTAGTTTCCCCCTTTTCTTATCACACATTACGAATGGGATATCCCTAGTTATACCTTCATTCAAAATATAAATAGGCAGAGTTAGGATAAAATTGTGCTGTCTTCTTTATACAGAGGATGATAGGGACACAACTGTTATATGGTGTAGATACTGGATCAAAGCATTAGTATTTTACACCATGATGTATGAATTTGTTTCCTTTTAATACAAAAATACCCATAGTTTGGTTGTTTTTAAGTTTTATTCTTAATTTTAGGTTGTTGGGGACCTCTTAAGGGTTAATATGATGTGTTTGTTTGGGTGAATCAAGGGTTTCTATAGATCGTGAGGGTTTTCTATTCAGGAAACCCTAGTCACACATCATGTTTTCTTAAGTCATACATTATGTGTTCTTATTTTTGGGTCAAGGATTGAGGAATAGGATTACAGAATGTGAGTGTTTAGGATACATTGAGTAGAGAGACTTGGGGTGTGGATAAGGTACTTGTCAAGACACCCCATGTTGGGGCACAAGGTCTTTTAGTGTACATGGTCAGAGCTTAGGTTCAATACATGGACAAAGGCCATACATTATATATAGCATGACCCCACATGGGTTATATTGGAAATTATAGGGTCAAGAACCCTGTGTAGGGTACATGCACTATACGAGGTTGGCATATTGTGTAATTTTGAAATAACACACTAGGTCAGGCCATGATACATGTGCGGGGAGGCTATTTTATTGTACATTACATATACCTGAGGTACATGCCATGCCATAACACCCTATGATTTTGAAAATATATTTTTAAAAGAAATTTAATCTTTTAAATATTTTTGTTACATGAAACACCTGTTTTTTATTTTATTACACACAACACCAATTTTATCTTGAATTACACAAAACACCAAGTTTATCATGCGTTACACACAACACTAAGTTTTAAAGAAACAATACATACTATTAACACATTA
This sequence comes from Viscum album, assembly GCA_963277665.1. Lineage (NCBI taxonomy): Eukaryota > Viridiplantae > Streptophyta > Magnoliopsida > Santalales > Viscaceae > Viscum > Viscum album. The sequence continues at coordinate 479,660,391 of OY728128.1, forward strand.
CTATTTCATATTATAGTTATCACCTAGTTATTGGAATAATGGGTATGAATAGAATTAAATAAATTATAAAAATATAGGTTTTACACATTGATATTTAATGAATTAATTTGTGACCAATTAATTAGAAATGAAAATAAAAAACCCATTTGAAAACAAAGAAAAGATTTTTTTGAAACATTATTTTTATGCGCAAAAATGTTTTTTCCATAGTAAATTAAAAAAATAAATTTTTTGAATGATTTTAATGATATATATATATATATATTATATTCAATAAAATTTTTAACATTTATCTTATCTGTTTTTTAGTCAGGATATAATAATAAATCTAATTTTACATTTAAAAACTATATTTTCCTAAAAAGTTATTTTTTCACCTTTTGTAAATTTATATTAATATTAAAATATTATAATTTTACAAAATTTATTTGAAAAAATAAAGTTAATTTTTGAAATAAAAATTTCAAAATTATCTTGGAGGGAATTTTGAACAATTTTCTGAAAAAAGATTAATTTTTCTATAAATAATGAAAAATATTGCTTTTTATTAATAATTTTCATTTAAATAAAAAAAATTTAAAAATTAAAAATTATTTTATGAATGTTTCAAAATAAAAATTAGTTCAATTATATATCTATTTATCCATTTTAGGTCATTTCAATAAATTTAACATTGAAATTGGATGTACAAACTTTTAAAACTTTTGAAAAATTTCTCTTTAGAAAACCGCTTTTCCATTGCATCTGTGCGATTAATTTAAAATTGAATTTTGAAACATCATTGAATGGAATTTAGAAAAATGGATTCCATGTTTATAATCATAATAATTTATATTATATATTAAGTTCAAATTAATTTTTGACCATTATGATTTTTAAAAACAGTAAAAATTAATTATTATTGTTAAGGTGAAAATGGGTTTATCAGAGGTTAAACTAAACTTATAAGGCATAAAATGACTTATAAAATTGTACATAACCCATTTTATGGAAATAGTTTTACCTTATTACTTCTAATGTTTTATAATGGACCATTTTTGAGCCTTGAGGAATGTGGAAAATGTGGGTCTGCCTTTTTCTTTTCAAAAATTACAAGTGTGCCACTCACCTCACTTATAAAAGGTCACCCCTCTTCCCTTCCATTAACAAATCCAGACCCATATTTTAATTCAATAACTGGCCAAATTTCTTTACTTCATTACTCTCATCTGATAATCCTTATTTTGGTCATAAATCCAATCTTTGAAGGCTTTTGGTGAAAACCAAAAGAAGTTGTCAGAATAAGAGGCAACATCCCTAACCGAGCATTTTATTTTATTTCTTCACCCACATCCTTAAATTATTATTAAACCATGAATATATAATAAACTAATTATATTCAACATACAATTTTTTTTTATTTTAATTTCATAACCTACAACCGTATCCCCCTCTCTCAAATGGGAAATGAAACTATTGATCGTATGTACAAGAAACTATTGCCTCATGAACTAACGTAATTCTTTTTCCAACACCACTACTCATGGATATATATGATGAAGTATATAATGTTTATATATGATATTTATGATATAATTATTCTTATATAACTATAATATCATATATATCTTCTTACATTCCATTTCGTAGAGAATATGATAACGTTGTTCATGTATACGGTGGATTACTGCCTCACGAAGCAATGTGACTCTTTTTTCACTAATGATTTGAATGTAAGATAATTAAAGTAAATTTAATGAATATATTTGATATATATATTACATAAAAATTATTCTATAAAGGTAATATATTATTTACCTTTCTTTCACTTCATCCATCAAGGAAATGGAAATAACATTCCAGCGTACGTACGACCTACCATCTCTATAAACAATTAATTACATTTTATATCTTTAAAATTTATAGATTAATATAAATATATATATAATAAATATATATGATTTTTATTAAATTTTTAATATTTTGGGGATGATGGAACTGTGATCAAAACCAGAGGACCAAAAATAAAATATCAAAATATAAAGAAAAAAAAGCTGTTATTGCTCGAAATGTGATTTTAAAAACGGATTATTAATAAATGGGTAATTAAAGATTATAAGTAAATCATATATGGTATGATGTATATTTAATTATGGTTCTATAATATATGTAAATTAAACTTTTATTTATTATACAGGAGGTTTAAAAATCTACGAAAGAATTCGAGACTTATGGTAATGGATTTCTATCTCCCTTTTATTTTCTATGAGACACATTCCATATTCACCACATGTTTATTTTATGTGGTGTATATAATTAAAATTAATATATTTTATGATTATAATCATGATAATTATTGTTATTTTCATATCAATTTGTGGATCTCCCTTTCATCAGTATTATGATTCAATGTTTCCAAAGTGGTAATGGTTTTATGGTGTAATCTCATCATTTATCAAGATTGTTTATGTTTATGATTATGATGATGAAATATTTTGATCAATATCTAAATAATCACATTAATTTTATTCTCATTTGTAAATTTCATGAGAATATATGTTTTCCCTTCATTTTACTCTCTTTATGTACACAAGAGTTCAAAATAATGTTTTTTTTAAAAATAATATGTATTTCTATCTTAGTCGAAAAAAACATTTTCTTCCATATCTATGTTTTATAAAAATGATATCAATTTTTTTTTCATTATATAAAGGATTTATTAAAGAAATTTGTACTCATGTTTTATTTTTATATATTTTTTAAAAAGGAATATTCATGTTGTTTTCAAAAATAAGGCTTGTTTGTCTTTTACAAAAAATGTGAGAGGAATATTTTTTTTAACCCATACAACATGAATGATATTTTCTAAAATCATGAAAAACTCTTTATTTTATATATTCTATACAAGTCTCAATGTTTATTTTCAAATAATAGGATTTTGAAAATATTATATTAATTTTTAGTGATTTTCAAAATGGATAGAATATTTTCCTCAGAAATTGTTTTTAATGATTTTTAAAGATTCCTTTATAAGATTCCAAAATCATTTTAAAATAAAAGGATTTTAGAAATGTTATATTAAAAAAAGTATTTTTAAAAGTGGATAGTCTATTTTCCTAAAGTAATTTTCCAATCGATCTTTCAAAATCATTTTCTATCAAAGGTGAGATCCTTTGATGTTACTTATTATTTATTAGGTATACGATTGAATGATACCATTCCTATTCTTTATGTATATGGTTAATGACTATTTTGATAAAATTTTTATAAATCCCATTTATTTTTCATGGGTTATGTTATGGAGAATTAATGAAATGTTTATGAACCTCATTTTCTTTTCATAGGAAATGATGTGAATTTATGATGATGTTTTATGATATTTTTCACACATAAGTATGGTTTTCATTATGATATAGGTTAGAACTATGTATACCTACAATTACTTGGGTAAATATTTATATCTCCTTAGATATCAATGGGAAACAAGTCAGTAGGATTGATCCACTATGCGAAATAGGTGAGTCTTGACCCACTATAGGAAACAAGTGCCTCCAAATGCACAATGGAAAATAGGGGATAAGTCCTGATCCACTATATTGATGGTCTTGGGATTTAACCTTGACATATGAAATGGTTTTATATATTTATGATAGTTCCATACTTTTATAACATGATATTATGTTTCATGATTGATTTATAATGATTTCTCACTCATATAGTCCATGTTTTCGAAAATTATAAATTTTTATAACATGAATCATGTTTATAATATATGATAGGTTGGGTGTGAACTTTATAAGTATTGTTCATGATAATATACGATTATGGGTATATTATTATTTCATATGTTCATAGATTGATATGTCATATATTTACCATTACTAAACATTTAATATCGCCCTTTATTATGTTTCCTTTCCCATGTTAGGAAGAAATTTTTAGGTAGGCTATTCCTAAGAGGTGTACTATATGTGAATATATTTATGAGGGATTTTGTATATATTTCATGAAGTAAGAGGATTGTGTTTTTAGTCTTTAAAGATACTACACTATTATGGTCCTTAGGTGTGTGTTCATGAAATTTATTGAATATTTATCTAAAAATATGTGATATCTATGTATGAGAATCCTGCGTCTTTATAAGTGAACTCTGTCCTTGGATGTGTTTCACTGGTTTTTCTCCTTAGAGGTGGAATTAGACTTTTTAGTCATCCATTCTGAGTGTTTTATAGATAGACTATGTTTATGGAATCCTTTCGGCATGGATAGTCCATATAGATTCAATTTTTTTTGAGATAGTTTTGGAGAAGTTTTATTCATGTTTTTTAGAATACTCATGGAGGTCAAGTTATGGGAGGTCAGGATTTGGTGAGGGTTGTGCACTTATTTAATTATTTATCATGTGGTTTCCAAGTGAATTGTCTGATTTTATTTGGAAAGTTCCCAAAATGTAGAATCAAGTGGTTTCTTGGATTGAATTCTTAGCTAGTTTCTTGAGGTATAGTTCTCTTAGAGACTTTGGGATGGGTTATAATAATATATATTGGGTATAGATAAGTGTCATTGCATGGATATTGAGATGGGTCTGAGGGAATTTTTTGAGAAATCCCTTGTGGGGTTGGAGTTTCTAGAGGATTTTTTATGTGTTAAAGTCTGGCCATAGTTTCTTTAGTGGTCTTTTCCTAAGGTTAAACATGTTCTAGAGGATACCCTCAAGGGGTTCCATATTCATTTGGTAGCTAAGAGTAGCATTGGGGGTGCCTCATGAGTTGTTGGCTCTAGGATAGTCGGTGTTCATGATTCTGCGGTTTTGATGATGGGTTTAGTGCTTGTCCAACCCTTGTTCTTGGGGATTAGTCATGGAATGTCTTGAGGTTTTTCATTAGGTTGGATTTTAGAGGAGGAATTTGGAATATTGATGTCTTAGGTGTGGGTCTAGAGATTTATTTAAGGCTCTCTTATATTATCTGGTTCTTTTGAGGTGGGTCTATAGAGCTAATGGATGATCTGGATGAGTGTAGCTCCCCCCTCCAAGACTAGTAGTAATCCATCTCTAGGAGGTGATGCCTATGGATATATAGGAACTCCCAGGTGGGTTATGTTTCCAAGGGGTGTGTATGCTCCCTGGGTGACCCGGTTAGGCACCTATACACTGATGGCGGGTCTTGATATTAGCTTGGAAAGTATTATAAGAATTATAAGACTTGATAGGATTTCTAGTTGTATCAGCCTAGAGTTTCCAATCACTAATTTATATCCTAATATTTTATTTCTAGATCCTAGTAGATATTGTTTATTATTTTAGAAGAATATGATGAGATCAAAGGTTCCAACATTAATGTTTATCCTTGTGTTGTAATTTTGGAGCTTCTTAATCTATAAGATGTGCCCAATGGTTTGTGTGCCTGGGTTAGCCATGTTTTATAATTCTTATGGCTTGGTCTAGAGAAGGGGTATATTTACCTTGGGTTTTAAGCTACACCATAGTTTTAATTTTTTTTGTTTTTAATTTTTTTCACCCCTTTTTATTTATTTTCACTCTTTTGTTTATTTTTATGCCAATTTCCATTCAATTAGGTTGGGAATATGACATTTTTCATGTACATGTTATGAAAGTAGATGTTAGGACCACCATTGATGGTTTCTAATTGAAATTTATTTCCCACAACCTATATCGGTACCTAGGTGATAATGTAGAGCTTATATATAACTTCAGGTTAATCATGAGTCATAGTAGATATAGGTAGAGGTCCATCATTGCATGCTTGAGAAGGGATGCTCATATGGAGTCTACAGATCGAGATGGACAAGTTCAGTCATTATGGAGACTGGATATGTGGTTTGGATCAGGGGTAGTAATGGTGCTTTATATACTATATTTTATTTTATTTATTTATTTTTTATATGTGTTCATATCAACGGGTGACCATTTTTTATTATACATTTGAGATCCTATCTTATGTAACATTTCAGTATTATACCACGCATCTGTTTTAGTTTTTGTGTATGTATACTCATATGTTTATGGATTTCTATGTGTCTGGTTTATTTATATTGTTATTATACTCTAGTTCATAGTCATAGTTTTCTCACTGGATCCCTTTTGATCATCATTTATAGTTATAAACTTCTAGAATATGTGGAGGTGCACTTGGAGACATTTTTTAAGCCAGATTGTGTGACAGGTTAGGTCAACTTAGGCTTGTTCATAAGAAAATGGTATCAGATAATTATTTTTATTTATCTTACTTTTTTCTAAGATAGTAGATATAAGTTCTAATAATGTATCTGATCTTGTGATGGTCATCAAATTAGTGTGACATAAACACCTTTTCTGGTAAAAATTCTTGGTTACCAAGGTTAGGGTATTTTTTTATTTCTTTTTATTTTTACATTTGTATGATTTCAACTTAAGTTATTCACTTTGTTTTTGGATTTTATGATTTATTTGTTTTTTAATCTTAGGCTAGTGGTAATATCTTAGTGTTCATGCATCGTACTAGGCACATATGATTCACATGAAGTGTGAAAATATATTTTTTACAAAAAATAGAGGGTTTATTGTTGAAAGTTTTATGAAAAACCTATATGGTGTTATCCCATATATATTAGTGGTGAAATTACACTCAAATGAACTAAATGTATTTTCTTATAATGATAGGTCTTGTGGATCCTTTGAAGAGGTGTTCTCTAATGGTGTAAATGAAATTCCTCCATCAAGGGATGCATAAAGACCCTTGTGGGTCTGTGTAAGTGTTGGATTCCCTACTAGTGTGGCCGAATTGATGAAGGAAAAGATTTATGAGATATGTTTTATATGAGGATCACACTTTCCCAAGTATGTGCTTTCCCAAATAAGTTTTTTTTATGCATGAGGATTCCTTGGGTTTGAGAATATGAGTTCTAGTAGTGATCCTAGCTTTCAGGTTGGATTGAAAGGGGAGACTTGTTTGATTCCTAGCCCTGTTTGGTTTTGGTTTCACTTTTGGTGGAATGAGGATTGAGTGGGTAGTTTCTTTTGGTTTTGGAATGATGTTCAGGTGGTGGGTGGTCACGGAGTTGAGCATGGCCTAAAGGATATGCCAGATTTTTGAAGAGGAATGTCTAGGGTGCTTCAGTTTTTTATAACAGACATGCATGGGGAGAATGGTCACTGGTTTTACACATGTTATCCAAGGTTCATTAGGTCATGGGTCATTTAGGTGGGATATAATGTGAGTGTTTCTTGGAGAATTGATCTATCATAAGGATGTGAGTGGTGGTTATCATATATTTTTTTAAAGGAATTATTGTGTAAAGGAAACCTTATAGCAGGGAGTGAACTATTTAATAATGTGGGTTTCCCTCATTTCAATGGGGTTATTGAGATAGGAGGATATCATTCCTATTGAACTAAGGATGGGTAGTTATTTTTGTTTCTGTATTGTAATTTTTTTGTGAGCGGGGTGGCCACATCCAGCCATTATGTTCGGTAGTTTATTGAATGTGGAATTTTGAGGTTTGTGTTTTGGTTGGTAATTATGATAAGGAAATTCTAATGTTGGGGAGATTCTCATCTATCATAGATAAATTAATGGTATGTTGGGAGAGTCATAGGCCTATGAGACCGGTTGGTGGATGGTTGTGGCAGTGTTGAAAGTGCTTATGCTTAGGTTAGAAGCATTGTAATGGGTTGAACATCAAGGATTATTGGGGACAAGAAGCATTATAGTGGAGAGTTTTTCACAAATTGTGTTATGTAAGGTTGATAAAATCAAGGTAAATTTTAATTTTTTACTCTCATATGGGTTTTAGAAGAAAAATATAAATTTATAATATCATAATATCTTGGATAATTTTTATGGTCACTCCGTTAATCCTGAAATATGGCATTTCCCCTAGGATGGGGGTCTGATAGAATTATTAGTTATTTGAATTTTTATGGAATATTTAATATTTAATTAATTAAATTTTATTTATTCATGTGTTCTTTAACGGTTATATATTATGAATAGAGTTCTAAATTGGAATTCAAACTCTATTATTTAATCAAGGATAGGGAGTTTTTCCTAGGGGAGGTGTAAACTTTTCTCGGTCAATGGTCTTGGGCCTAGGCCCCCCATTCATTTTCCTTTTTTTCTTATTATTTATGTTTTTCTTTTTTTTTTATTTTTTTTTTCATCCTTTCCCCTTGGATTATTATAAACTCTCAAGGGTGTCTCCCCTTTATTTCCATGGTTAAGAGTAAAAAAGGGAGAGAGAGGAGAGGATCATTCTAGCTTCATCACCCATAGGTCGATCAAGCTATAATGACTATATGGTGTGGTTTCAAGATTGAAGCATAATTATTTTATGCTTTAAATTAAGACTTTATTTTGTTTTAATTTGAAAATCCCATTATTGTAGTGTTTTTTAAGTTTTAATCTTTTTGGGGTTGTTAGGTATCCCTAGAGGGTCGATCTGGTGTGTTTTTTGGGTGAATCAAGGGTTTCAAGAGATCACAAAGGTTTTCTAGTTAGAAAAACCCAGTCACACGGTGTGTGTCATTAAGTCGCATTCTATATGTTCTTATTTTTAGACTATGTGTTGAAGATGAGGATTATATGGTGTGTGTGTGTGTATGTGTTTGTGTGTTTTGGTATATTTCATGTAGAGTGACTCAATTTGTAGTTCAGGTACCTTTCTAAACACCTCATGTAAGGGCACATGGGTTCATAGTGTACATGGCTAGAGACTAGTTATAGTACATGAACATAGGTATTGTGTCATATTTTTCATATCCCTATGTCTGGTACATGTCCAGGTATATGGTTGGGCACCCCATGTGGGTTATACACTGTGTATAAGGTTGAAACCCAATTTACTATGGAAACTACATGCTAGGTTAGGCTAAGATATATAGTCATGGAAGATATTTTAGTGTAAATTTTGTGTACCCAAGGTACACACCATATACTTCCTCCTTGGTGGTGTTTCACTTGTTTTTTTACCCTAGGTCTAGAATTAGACATGTGAGTATTTCATTTATTGAGTTTTTCTGTTAAATCAAGTTGGTGGAATCCTTTCATCATAGATATGCTTTCTAGGTTGTGTTTTAGACTTAGAGAATTTGGTTGGGGTTTTGTTATGGGGTTTGTTTAAGAATACTCTTAAATGTTTTACTATGAGGGTTCAAACCCACACAAGAGTTTTGTGCTTTTCGGTCACATTGTCCTGAGGACACTAAGTACGTTGTCTGAGGTTCTTTAGATATTTCTTGAAAGGTGTGAGTAAGTGGCTACTTAGAAGGGATTATTATTCAGTTGATTGAGGATTAGTTCTAGTATAGTCTTTATTAATGGATCACACTATTGGGAATTGGTTATAGACATGTGACATTTCTTAGATATTGAGATGGATTTGAGGGACATTTTGAGGATTATCATATAGGCTCGGTGTTACTCGTGGATAGGTTTTGTTTTGTAGGATGGTTGTAGTTTATTTAGTGTTCATGGATCCATTTTCTCCTTATTTTATAGTATCCCCACATAGGGTTTCCGATTCATGTTGATGTTCAAAGTGCCACTTATGGTACCTCATGGACCTTTGTCTCGACAAAGTTCGGTTCTGGTGATTCAGCTGGTGAGTTTGGAGCTAAGACAACCCTTATTTTGGTGGATTTGTCCTAGAATTTATTAATTTTTTTATTCATAGTGGATGTAAGAGGAGCCCTTTGAGATATTTATTATTTTTGTGTGGTCCTTTAGATTTATCTTTTAACACCCCAAGATTTTATGATGTACTTATTTTCGAATAATTTTTTTTTCTTTAATAGCTTGCAATACATGCAACCCTGAGTCTAAATGAATTTTAATATAGTATATAATTATAAACTAGTCATTAAATTTTTTATATTAATAGTAATAACCACATTTTAAACTTATCGATAATGTTTTTAGATAAATCAAATAGATTTATTACTATGTACTCATTTTTTAGTAAATTCGTTATATGTTTCAAATATACATTTTTCTTTAAAAATGATATTTTTTAATTTTTGAGTGAGAATTATATAGTTAATTTTGTACTCTTTAAGAAAAATTATGTAATAACATTAACTTATATTTTTAAATCATCATGTCAAAATTATTTTAGAGTATTTTTTTGGGAATTTTTTTTAAAGATATATTTTTCAATGAATAGTGAGAAATAATGATTTTTATTGAAACCCATCTTTGAATTTAAAGAATTTAAAAAGTTTCATTTTATTTTAAAATGGTATTAAAATTAAAACTAGTTCATTTATATCATTACTATTCCAATTTGTTTTAGGTTAATTAATTTTATGTTATATTTTTTATGAAAACTATTCATACTTAGGAAAACATTTTTTTAGAAAACTGATTTTTATCACATTTTTTGTGTTTAATTTTATAATAAATTTTACCAATAATGTAAATTATATTTGATAAAATATATTTAATTTTTTAATTGTCATAACTTATATATTTTTTTAATAATTTTATTTTATTTTTTTCAATTATAAATTGAAAAATAGTAAAAAATATTTTACGACGGTTAAAGTTAAAACTTGTTTATAGAGTGGTTAAACCAAGATATAAGGGTATTTTTTACAATTTAACTTGTCTAAATCCTATAATATGACCATATTTACTCCTTATATTTTCCAAAATTCGAATCTATATCCATTTGGAAGAATATTTCTTGATTATGAGATTATTATATTTCAATCTTATAAGAAATTCTTAGTTTTTCCTCTCCCCCTCTTATAAAATGAAACCCCACCTTTCTCTTATTTACACCACTTTCAGACATATATCTTGACAAAATCCTTAATTTTTCTGTTATAAAATACCCTATACATTAATTAGAAGTTATTTTATTCCTAAAATACCATTTAAAGGCTCCTTAAGAAGGTATCTAATAGAGGCCTACTCAAGAAGAGGTAATCATCCTACCCGACCTCTTTCAATTTATTTATTTTACTAAATCATCTAATTATATGTTATTAATTATATAACAATAACTTAATTGTCCTAAATATACATATATTTTATTATTATTGTGTAAGTACCTTTATTAACCCTCTTTAATATGAAATGGGAAGTGGATGTATCACTCGTGTGTACACATAGAGCACCGCATCCATGCAGAGATATAATTCATTTTCCATCACCATATTTCATGTTTGGTTATTATAATAGTGTTATTTTTTTTAAATTATGTTTATGAAATAATTATTATCCTATAATTATAATACATTTTCAAACTTTTTACATTCCAATTAATTCGGAAATGATAATGTTGCTCATGCGTATGTGTGGACTACTACCTTTATGAAGCAATGTGATTCATTTTTCTTTTCTGATTTACATGGATGATAATAATGATTGATTTAATGAATATATATGATATATATTATATAATAACGATTCTATAAAGTTGAATTATTATTTACCGTTCTTTCATTTCATCCATCAAAAAGTGAAAAATTCGTTCATGTATGTGTACGATCGACTGTCTTCATTAATGATATAATTCATTTTTTGATCTCTAACATTTATGTATTAATCAATATATATATATATATAATTAATATATATAATAAGCTTATATCATTATTAAAAAAATTCAATGACATAATCATGATCAAAGTACAAGTACCGGAACTACCGAACCAAAATTCCCAGAAAAAACGAAATATTTAACTCAAAAAAATGATAATTTTAATAAGGAATTATTTATCAGTGGGTGTTGAAATATTATAAGTGGATCATATATGATATTATATGTATGTAAATTATTTATTTATATAATAAAATAAATTTAAATTTAATATAAAATAGGTTGGATAACTTTTAAAGAAATTCCAACTTGGGGTAAGGGATTTATGTATCAATATCACTATTTATCAGGATTGTTTAGGATTAAGTTTATGAAAAGGAAATTTTATAAAATATATATCAAAAATCCAATTAATTGTATTCTTAGAGAGTTTTTTCTATATATTATATTATTTATTTTCATTTTACTCAATTTAATAACCCAAGATACATAAATATTTTTTTTAAGAATAACTAGATTTATTTCTCTTTGGTCAAAAATACTTTCTCTTTTATATACATGTTTTCTAAAAATGTTGTCAATAATGACTTTTTATAATATTCTAATACATTCTATAACCATTTTTACCCATGATAATTTTTTTTAAAAATATTTTGAAATAAATATTCTTATCATTTCCACAATGACGTAATTTTGAATTTTTAAGGTCTTGGGCCCAAAAACTCATAAACAAGCTAAGTATTCCAAAGAAAAAATCTATACCACAAAAATTATATGGATTAATTGAATAAACTTAAAACCAATTCATGAAATACAATAATGTTTTGGTTTTTTTATTGAGTGTTTAAATTCTAATGGAATCATGAATTTTATACTCAAGGTAATCCTTACATTACACATTAGAGAAGGTTTTTCTAAATAATTATGTTACTTTAAATTTAGCAATGGTTCATCTTACTGATGATGAACCCATGAAGATTGTGGGAAAGGGTGATGAATGGATCAAAAATAAAAATGGTATTTTACTCATTTTATATAATGTGTGACATGCTTATTGGTTTAAAATGAATATTATTTATATTGGGTAGCATAATGATGTAGGCTTCACTACCACATCAATTTGTGGTTATTAGAAAATTACCAAAGGGGATATATCCATATCTTGTGTGGAAAAGAATGGAACCCCATATAATATGATAGAAAATTTAATGTACATGATTAAAAAAATATATTGGGGATTTAAAATTGTATCATTTTAGGTTGGGCCACATAGGTGATAAGGGGAGGGAATGTGTTGGGAGAAAACTGATTATTACCTAATTTGAAGTTGATAGAAGTTAGCCTATGTAAAGATTATAACCTTTGAAAGAAAAATTATATATTTATTTGAAAAGGATGTAGAACATTGAAATATGTAATTCTATAATGGATCTATATTGATTCTTGGGGACCTTCCCCAGTATATTCATTTGGTGGTTCCCTATATTATTTCGAGTTTATCGATGAATCAAAAATTAATATACTGGTTTTCTTTTTTTAAAAATAGTTAAATGTATTTAATATGTTTCATAAGTATAAGACTAAAGTTGAAAATGATTATAAATAAAAGGTAAAATACTCAAGGTCCAATAATAGAGGATAATATGATAATATAGTTTTTTATGAATTTTATACAATAATTTGAATTCAGTGGGAGAAGAATATTAAAGGAATACCATGGTATAATTGTCTATATTAGTGGATGAATAGGGTGTTTAATGAATGATACAATATTATAAGGTTTCACTCAGGGTTACTTAAACATTTTAAGATGAGCAAGTAAATACAGAAGAATAACTTATCCACATGAGTCTATCTATACCAAATATAGAATGTATTTCTAAGGATCCCCATTTAAGAAAATATATAATCCTCCCTCATTTATGATCTTTTGGATGTTTGGAATATGTGTATGTAGATGCTATCACAAGGTAAAATCTTGATGATAATTACAAATTATGTTTCTTTTTTAGCTATGATGCTAAAGATTTTAGATATTTATTATGATATATTAAGAATAAGAAGATCTTAAAATGTTATATTTTGATATTAAATGTAGTTTCCTTTCATGAGGATTATCATACAGTCAAAATTTAAAGTGATAATAAATAAATGGGGTGCTTATATAATGTTGAGATTGAAATTTTACTTAATTATATAACACTAGAACCATAAGTTTCTACTCATTGAGTAGAGTTGAGGAGATCGAACTGGGTGAGAAGAACTATTCATTGGTATTCATCATCCTTGGAATATTATTATTGAATGAAAATGGGGAGATATAATGTCTTAAAGATAAAATATAGTTAAAGGAGTCGAGAAAGTGATAGTTTTCTATAAAGAAGGATATTTTTTATTTACACACAGACAACAGTTCTGATTTCACTCTATTTCCAACAGTAAAGAATGAATTGTTGATAAAATGGGTATACAAGTAAAGGAAGACCATGGTAATAATAGGAGATATAAATAATGGTTTGTTGTAGAAGTATTTTAGTATAAGTAAGGTGTTAATTTTACTGAACTTTTCTCTCCAGCAGGGAATTTGACCACTATCAAGGTGGTCCTTATTACTGTTTCATCGATGAATTTGTATCTTGAGAAGCTTGATATGAATACTTATTTTATTCATATAAATATGGATTAATATATATATATATAGTTTAGGAAGAGAGGTTTGTTGAGTAAGGAAGGAATTACTTGGTTTGAAACGTCCATAAAAGTTTATATGGAGCAAAGTAGGCACCTAGTAAGTAGGAAAAGAAGTTTGATGCATTCAGGAATAAAAATGAATATAAATAGTGTGGCATGGAAAAATAATACTATATTAAAACTTTTGATAACAGATTCATTACACTTATTTTATATATGTATGACATGATCATTTTATAATCATGTGTGAAAATGATCAATGAGATAAAAATGTAGTTAGTTGAGGAGTTCAAGATAAAAGGACTTAGAAAGTATAGTAAGATTATGGTGATAAATATCAAGAGAGATCATTCAAATAGAAACTTAATTTTATCACCAGTTTACTACATAATAAAGCTTTGCAGTAGTTTTAGTAAGATGTAAGAAAATAAAGTTTTTATTCCCTTCTAAATTCATTTTAAGTTATCTACATAGTAGGAACTAAAGAAAATTTATGTGGTTGATTACGTCAAAAATTATAGTTTTAAATTATTTTTTTGAATATTAATGTATGTTATGGTTTATACCCAACATAATATTGATTATGTAGTGGGATTTGTGAGTAGTAACATTATTATTACAATAAAAAAATTGTGATGTTATGAAGTGGATACTAAGGTATTTGAAGTTAAACATGGAAGTATATATGTTCTTTAGGAAAGGAATTTCATTGTAAGGGTGCATGAATTATGACCTTGGTGATGATTTCAATGGTAGGAGGAGGCGTATATGGTACGCATTTACATGTGAAGGAACTATAATAAGTTGGATATCTCAATTATAGAAGGTGTAGGTGATATCCACTACAATGGTGGATTACATTGCTAAAAAATTATTTTAGAATGAGATACATCTGTTGAATAATTATTATAGGAGATGAAAAAAAGTTTGATAAAAATCTATTTCCGTATGACAGTCAGAGTGTTATACATCTTGAAAAAAAACCTAATGTTTTATGTTAGGAATTATAATATTCGGTTAAAATTCCACATTATCATAGGATTAATATTGGATGTGATATTAAAATTTCTTAATATTCAAGAAACTAGTAATACGACCTATATATTGATGATGCCAATGGTGATTGAGAAGATGATTCACTCTTTCACCTTTGTTGGTATTCATTGATAAATGGGGGTTGAGTGTCAGAATGTGGAATTACATTATGGGAGTATGGAAGGGAAATAATATAATATTTAATGAGTCATCTATTTGAAATTTACCATTTAAAGGAAAATTTACCATTGGTGAGTGAATAATATGATAAGTTCATATTAAGTTGGTCTTCTAAGTAGGAATCATGGAAATAAATCAGTTTGGTGGATCCATCTCCAAGTGTAAAATTATTATAATGGTGAAGTTTGATTCGTCGAATGAAGTAAGTAAACGTGCTAATGGATCATACTAAACTGTAATCTAGTAACTCTCATGATTAAATAGATGGGATTTACAAGGGAAATCCCCCCCTTTACAAGGGTATGAGGTTTGAAGGTCTTTATATAAAAATTTTCAAGAACTATAGTAGAGTTTCCCGATAACACCTGCAGTGGGTATTATAGTAGTGCAAACTTCATATCAGGATAATTTTTGTAGTATAGACTTTATCAACTTGATTATTATAACACCATAGACTAATGTTTGTATTTTGGAACTGTAGTAATATGGGATACTATAATAGCATGTTTCTTTATGATCTCATCATCAAGCTGGGGTCTTGACTAATTATATGTGTCCTATAACATTTTTCTTAAAATAATCAAATTGTTCAACCTCTACATAGATATAGGGACTCTTAATAAATCAAGTAAATCCATGTGTTAATGTTTTTGTTCTTCTTATTTATATCTTCTCATGTTTACTATTATTCCAAAATGGTTTTTTGTTGGATCTCCCATAGTTTTTTAATAGTTAGGGTAGTATCATGAGGTTGATTTGTTGTGGTAGCTAGATAATTTTATGTTATTTTCAAAATGTTGTAGGTTTCATTGTGATTTTTTATGTGGTGGTTGGGATACAATATTATTATTTTAATTTCCTATTTGTCCTAGATATAGAAATATATTGAATTAATGAATAAATTCAAAGATGAATGGGTATATGATAATTTTTGATAATAAATTTTCTAAATAAAGTTTTGAATTAATGTGTTTTTCATTGGAATTAATTAACTAATAAAGTAAATTAATTATAACAATTTATTATGTGTTTAAAGGTGAATTGAATAAGTATGTGACTAAATAAAATTCCGAAATGTGGTAATGGAAGATGTGTACTATTAAAGATTATGATGTAATGAATGAAAAGAAATTGAATAAGTGAAAATAATATTGTTTTTTATTGTGTGGTTAATATGGTATTTTATTGTATGGTTAGTGATGGTTGATTTAGTTGTGTGGAAGTAATTATATAGGTGAAGGAATGGTTATAGTGGTAACTATGATAGGAAGTGGAACTTAATAGGGTATTTTTGTTATTATAAACTATTGTTCTTTTAATTATTTCTTACGCACTACCATATAAGTTGGTTAGCTTGAATTATTCTCATAATATGTCTTGGGTTATATTTAAAACCCTAATATCGAGGATGTGGTGATATATATGGTTGACTAATGCAACTTTTCCTTTCACGCAATGTTGTGTTTATGTGATAATGGTTATGAAATTGTGGCATGAGTTTGTGATATGAGGTTGTGACATATATAAATGGTATAAGGTTGTGGCATGATTTTATGATATAAGGTTGTGGTATGAGGTTATGGATATGGAAATTGATGCGAGTGATAGGAAAGTTTTTTTAGGATGTGAGGATAACTAGTTCAGTGGGGAAGTCGGTTCGTGGTACCTTTATTGATATATTTTCATGATTTTATTATGATTATATTGTATGTTCATTTGGTTGGTGATTCTATAGAAAATGGGTTTGTAGTTGACTGTGGGATGGGACATGATTTATTTTCCTTATTTAATTATAGAGGATTTATTATGTTTCTTCTATATTTTCATGAGACTTTCTAGGGAGGATTCTACTGAGTATACATGTACTCTCACGCCTACTTCTATATACTATTTTTGTATATTTTTTGAATATATTAAGAGATAAATATGAACATTATGAGTTCATGATTTAGTGTTATATTGGAATTGATAGAGTTGTATTCCTTGGATATATTTTATTCTTGGTATTACTTTGGGGAAATATTTCTTATTTCTATGTGACATTACTTTCATGTTTTTATTGTTGATAGTATTTGGGTTTTTTTATTTGATGGAGTGTTTCATTTTTTTAGGATAAACTTATATTAATTAATCCCTTATTTTATATTGTATACCCCCAGTGTTAGTTTCCAACATGTGTTCTATTTGAGGTGGGATTCTCATGTCACTCTTGGATTTACTACTGGCTTAAGAGTGTTTCTATTGGATACAATTCATGATATAAATAATGATTATCAATTTTAAAAATGTATAAAAAAGAAATATAGTCCTTTATATGATGAATCATAAGTCATAAATCTTAAATACTTCTCTCAAGAATGGGTTATATTTTTCTATATTAATTGTATCTATTAGCACCCAAATATTTTGTTTTATTTTTCTCTTTCAATTAGATTTATAATTAAAATGGATAGAAATACAAAGTATGCTAGTTTCAACTATTTTTCAGGGTCTTAGTGGATATTTATTTGAGCTCGATTGTAAATAGGAATACGGTTTTATCCACACATAATGAGTAATTTACATTCATGTTGTTTCTAAGAAGATCCCATATTTTTTTGTTGTAAGGAAACTGGTCATACTAGGAATTCTTATAGGAATTCCATAACCTACATAATTTTCCTTAATAGAGTTCACGATGCCTCTATGTGTAAGAAATGATAACCTAATATGGATTAAAAAATTTATGGTGCTTTTTAGTATCTCCCTACTAATGATAAGAATGAGAAGGCATCTAGGAAGTTTCATGTTTATGTTGATGACTCTTTAGATGATGATTCTTTAAATCAATATGGGTTTTTTGGTTCTACATATGCTATTAAAGGGAATCCCTCTTCTTTAGGAAAGAGTCCAAACTCATGAAAGAATGAACATTTGGATTATGTAGTATCATTTAAGTATGGTCTAGAAAGATCTAATAAAAATCATGAAGTAGATCAATTGGTGAAATAGGGGATGTCTCTTGTTACTGCTCTTATTGATGGTGAAGTTGGGATTTAGCAAGGAGCTGGGTTATTAATGATTATGAGGTTTTCAAACCTCCGGTCTTGTGTTCCCATATCCAAAGTTATGGTAATCAAATTGAGGATCCAAGTTATCCACAAAATCATGATCTTAACCAATTTTGTTCCCAACAAGATAATTATTTGCATGAGATCCATAACATTTTCAATTATTCAGGTATCTCTAATAAGTGGTGGAATTTCTTTTTGATGATGAAAGGGTGAATTATAGCACTCCACTTAAGGCTTTGGTAAGTGGTCATGCCTTATATTAGGATACTATTATAAAAGGAAAAAAATTTATTGATGGTGAGGGTTTAACTCCTCCTATGAAGAGAAGGACCCATAAGTACCGCTCCAACCTTCTGAGGACAATGTCTACCAGATCTTACTCTAAACTACAAGAAGGACCAATGTAGAGATACTTAA
The DNA here is from genome assembly GCA_963277665.1 of Viscum album. Classification (NCBI taxonomy): domain Eukaryota; kingdom Viridiplantae; phylum Streptophyta; class Magnoliopsida; order Santalales; family Viscaceae; genus Viscum; species Viscum album. Next base: position 479,679,290 of record OY728128.1, read on the forward strand.
GATCATCAATCAATGTAATTATCATTATGAGGGGGAAACTAGTAAGCACTACGATTATGAAAATGATTTGTCATATTATGAACTTTAAATTTATTGTTTTCTAGATTAGGCAAATTCCCTTTATTTGACACCATCCTTTTCCTTTTCTATTTTTTATTTCATTTTTCATAAATGGTCAAAAAAAATTCTTCTAGATGGAATTTTTGGGTATTTTTTGTTCTTTTATATGTGATTATTTAATTTTTATTCACATTAAATTTAATGAGAAACCCATGATAAATATGTTTCTTTGTGTAGAACCCCCAGTTTTATGTAAGTAACCCATTAATTATGATTTTTAATTTTATAAATATATGGGTGAATTTTAGGAGAGTTGGACAACTTTTATAGGGTTTTAGGGTTTTTATAAAGGTTCATGGTTGGTTCATGGTTTGGGAAACTATGAAATATCAATAATAACCTATTTATAGTGAGATTGGGGAAAAGGATAAGGCGCATGGGTGGTGCATGATTTTTCCAAACCATGTGGATTCCTAGTAGAAACTATGCGCCCTGCAAAATGGCTATGGTCTTTTTGAGGTAGTTGCTTCAGTACAGTTGGCTCATAGTTTGGATACTATTCAAGATGACCATACAGGGGTTTTCCTTAAGGAAGTGGCTCAGACACTTTTTATAAGGCCCCAACCTTAAACCATACTTAAAATTGAATTAAATGAATAATTCACATTGAGGATCTTTTCAGGTTTAGAGTTTTATAGAATTAGGAAATAACTATTACATCTCAAAAGATTACAAAGTAGTCGCTTCTACTGAATTTCCATAAAATAAAAACTCTTAAAAATAAACATGTCTAGTTCCATGTTTTAGGTAGCATGTCTTTCCCTTGATCCCATCCTTGACCCTATTCCACGCTAAGTCCTGTGAAAAACATTTCAAAAAAACTTGGGATGAGCATAAAAATCTCATTAAGGGATACACAAAGAATGAAAACTGTTAGTTTTTCAAAACAACAAGTAAACCATGTATACTTTGTCAAAGTAATACTTTTCACCTTCATGAAGTAGTAAAAACTCTTCAATAAAAATAAGTATCATTACTTACCTTTTTGTAACCAAAGTATTACCATAAAACCCATATAAAGAACACATAACATATAAAGGTAACTTGGAACATAAACATACTTAAGTGGAATAACCATACGGTCGACTTCAACACATATCACTTAATGGAATAGCCATACGGCCAATTTCCATACATACTTAATGGAATAGCCATACGCCCGACTTCCATACCCAATGCATTGGAGGTTATAACGTAACCACCCGTCTTGGTATTCACGGCACCACTCGTCATATGGTTTATAACGTAACCACCCGTTAAAATGTCCAAGTACCAATATAAAATCATAAAACATAAAACCAATATAAAGGAATGATAACATTTCCACATTTTAAACACAATATATCATAAATATATTGACATAATAGAATCATTTATCAAAACCATTTTCAATACCAAAATACATAAAATAGTATATGGTATTTATTTTATTCTAAAAACATTACGACTTGTTGAGGAAGCCAAAGACCAAATAATACTCGTGGCGGCGGAAAAGGTCGTTGTCACCGCGTACGTTAAAAGAAACATTCCTTTTTGTCGTTTTGTAAAACGCTTCATAGAAAAAGATTCATTTTGTATAAAAGTAAAAGTCAAAGTGGTTTATACACCGTTACAAAAGAAAGTTGTGTATAAAACGAAATATGCCTCAATGAAAGGAGATTGAGACGAAGTCCCTTACAAAGAAGGTATCCTTGGTTTAAGGATAATTCAATTACATAATTATGTGTGACAAATGAATACACAAAATATAAGTGGATATTAAGTGTAAAATAATAAAAGGTCATTCACACATATTCAAAGGATTACATATCCAATAACTACATGTTGAACCCAAAGAAATCGAAATTGGGTTAAGAAGTTCTCTTGACAGCCTAACGGCGTCACATCAAAATGAGTTGATGAGAGATAAAAAGTGTATCTCATCACTTGGACATAAAAGATACATCAATAAGGATATATGAGAACATATCCCAACATTAAAATATGTAATTTAAAAGACCCAACAAAATAAGTCTTTTAAAAAGAGGAGGGTGAAAGGTCCCCTTACCGAGTTGGGTAACTTTCGAAACGTACACCCCATGGATGAAGGGTCATACAATGAAGATGTGAATACCAATAAATGAAATTATACTACACAATGTTTATAATAATGGGCAGCACATACACCACTCAAAGGAAGTTGTGGCAAATGTAGCGTAAATCTCACAGGAATAAAAGTGAGATGAAAAATCCCTTACGAAAACTCGGCAGCCTAATAGCGCAACTTAAAACTTCCAAAATGGATTGATGAAAGGAAATAGGGTCTCTAATCATATCAACATAAAGTTTACAGAAATATGAATACAAAATAACATCCCCCAACATAACAAAGAGGAGATTAAAAGGAGTGACATAAAGGAGAGTACTTAAAAAGAAAGAGAGAGGTTGGATCTCTTACGAAAATTTGGCAGCCTAACGGCGCCACTTAAAACTTCCAAAAATGGATTGATGAGAGAGAATAGGGTCTCTCATCATATGAACATAAAAATTACAGTAAGAGTAATATAAAAGAACATCCAAATAACAAGAAAGATGAGCTTTAAAAGGAATGACATAAAAGAGCGTACTTAAAAAGAAAGAGAGGAGTAGGGTCCCTTACCTCGGGTCTGACTTGACTCGATCGTTCTTTAAAGTCCTGAATAATAAACTTGAGTTAATTTATACTTTCTTAAGAACCTTTTCCAATTTCATTATTCCTTTTATATCAATTATTGACATGTTATAAACATTATGTAATCATTTAAGTTAATAATGTTTGTTTTGTCGATATTTGGTTCTTAAGTCGAAAGTGGACTTCTTACAATTGCATGTTGTTCGTGTGGTCAAAGGTTCATTATATCCAGAATGATATTCATGATTTGGATAGAATATATATCATATATATCCAGCATATACATGTATTTATAATATTACATAATCATTTAGAGGTAAGAAATGAAATGCACCGTTCATGGAGACGGTAAGCCGTACGTACGCATGAACGCTACTTTCATTTCTTTGTCATATTAATGGAATTAAAACTAAATGAGAGGTATGTATATTTTAATTCCAGAATTATATTCATCATTTAGATGTATCATTCATTATATATATCCATTATATACATGTACTTTTAATAGTACATTACATTTGGGGATAAGAAATGAAATGCACCGTTCATGGAGACGGTAAGCCGTACGTACACATGAACACTACTTTCATTTCTATCTCATACTTTAATGGAAAGAAATAATAATGATATAGAGCTATATTATAATTAAATTATATCATCATATATAATAACATTAAATCCATCCTTTATACGTCCCACGTATGGCATTAACGAATCACATCACTTTGAGGGGGCGGTAGTCCGCACTTCCTTAAATGAAGATATCACGTATACCCATAATGGAAGCCATAAAGGTAAGCCACAAATGAAAAATACAAAAGCTTAAGTAAAACATAAACATATTATATATCATATATAAATATAGTGACATCTTAATGGCCACCTTTGAAGGTGTTATATGAGTGTTGAACAATCATCGTTTCGTGAGGCAGAAATTCGCCATCCACGGAAACCGTATGTTCTTTAACCATTATATGTAGGTGTGTGTAAGTGTAGCTCGAATAATTATTATAACAACATCCTAATATATTTAAGGTACTGGAGTTGTTACAAAATAAATGAATAAAAAGAGGTTAGGGGGTTGGAGAAGCAAAATAAAACTTAAGGACTCAAAAGAAGACATTACCTTAAAATCGGGTAGCTCCCTTTGGTTTGAGCTAAAAGGCTTCCTTGGGAAGACTTCTGCCCAAAGTGAGGCTTCAAGGAGTAAGATATAGAAGGGGAGAGACAAAATTGTCAGGGGTTGGCCGAGCCAAATGCTTTGGGAGTGTGGGAAAAGAGGTAGATGTGGGGGCCTTTTATAAGAGGAGAGGAGGGGCACTCTTGGAAAGTAAAGATAAGTTACTTTATATTAAAGCGAGTTTCAGATTCAAAAGGTCCCACATTGATATAATTCAAGGATAAGGTGATAAGTCTTCGAAATCCACTCATCCAATTGGTTTTGTCCATGTGTAGGTCTTAGATTTTACATTATCATTCCATTTTATTTAAATCGTTAAATAATGAGGTCATCGCTGCATCATCATGATGTCATAAATAATTTAATTTATTTAATTTCTAAAAATTATAAAAAAACTACTATGATGTAGGAAATATTTTTATCTTTCCAATGACTATTTATAATAAAAAATCTGAGCTTTATAACCCCATGTAAAAATTGTTTTTGTAAAACATATTATGTTTGTGTCATTTTTACTTTAACATTTAATAAAAGGTTATTTATGTCATTTTCCAACCAAAGTGGCTCCATGGGTTCCCCAAGTTGACCCATGGATTTTCTTGGTCGGCCATGACACAACCAATGAGGTTAGGACATGTTTCTAGGTCGTTTTATATTATTAAAGCATTATTTTTACCTTAAACTACACTAATTACCACTAATCGCGATTAAAAACTAAATAAGTTACTATTCACCAAAAAATTCTTTTTATCCCATTGAACCACATTTTACTTCTTAATGACAACCATGTATGTTGGATTTTTGAAATTCAAAACACAGAAGTGGTAAAAATTTCATTTAAATGAAAAATCAGCTTTTATAAGTACCACTTAGTGGTTTCACTATTCATCAAAAATTGAAGTTTTTCAGAAAAATCCCAAAAATTCACCCTAAGCTATATTTGATATTCCGAATTCTAAAATGAAGTCTATTTTACAAAATTCAAAAAATATAAGTCACATTAATTAATTTAATAATTAATTCCCGCTGTCTGAGTAAATAGCGTGTTTTTATGAAACAATAAGTATCAAAAGATTGACACTAGTTTAAGTCCGATTTCAAAGTGAAATTAATTCCAACGACCACTATTGGATTTAATGGTAAAAATATTTTCTAATTTAACTTTAAAACCAATTCAAATGATAATCTAATCATATAAATAAATTAGATTAAAAAGAGGTTTTGAATTAAAATACAACATTTTACACTATTCATTAAAAAAATGAACTTTATCAAAAAAATACCAAAAAATTTACACAAAGTAAAATTTGATGTCCCGATTCTAAAGAAGAGTTTTATTTGTTCCAAAAGAATGTATAAGAGTGATCAAAACTATATTTAATGACAGTTCTCCATCAAAAGGCGATAAGTGAGCCCTTAGTGAAAACTAGGGCATATACGCCTAAAATTGAATTCTTTCCGTATTTTAAGCCTTTATCTTTTATTGGATAAATGTAAAAACATTTAAAAACATATATAATCATATTTTAGTTATTTTTATCCATTCCCGCCAATACAACGGCTACATGTTAACTACCATTTAAAATAATATTATTTTATTATTAGAGTGCAACGTAAGATTCCGAAGAAACTCGTTGTTGCGTCTTGGGTACGCCATCGAGCATAGCATCCCCTTTAAAGTCATATTAATACTTTATTCACAAATATGTATAAATATGAAAATGTCATATTCTATATTTACCTGGGGTGTTACAACCTTCCCCCCTTTAGGGAATTGCGTCCTCGCAATTTTTAAAATTGATCTTGGAAACATCCTTGATGTCCCACATCGGAACAAGAGTCGGTAAAACAATCACTTTAAAATAAAGAAAGATAAGTACAAAGGTCACCCGAGTTAACCCATACTAGGATTTCAAGTATGAAAACATGGACATGGAGGAGAAAACATAGGGTCATGTTCTGATGGAGAGTGATAGAAAACATGTTTAGGAGAAAGTTAACCATGAGAAAATCACAAACTTGTGATGGGTTAAATGGTGTTGGGTTCCCCAGTAGGAAAAGTCAATAGACAACATTTTTTCTTTAAGTTACTTTTTATTGAGGAATTTATTTTTGAGCTTAAATAAAACATAAGGAAACATACATACTTGTCATGTTGACTTGCAACTTTTACTAGATTCCTTAATCAAACTCATATTTTTTCCAAAAGACGAGTATTTTGGGAGACTTGTTCGCATTAAGAGAACTATAATAAACTTCTAGAGAATCAACTAATCCACCAAAGAGAACTATATACTTTCCATTTCTTTATGCCTTAACCAAAACCAAAACCAAAATATTAGTACAAGATCAGATAACCCAGAAAAGGATAACCCATTAGAAAGAAAATCTATTCTTAATCTCCAAAATTTGTCCAACAAAACCCAAAGTTCAACGAGGACCATCCGATAAACAATTTGTCCATAAAATTCCTCAAAGTAAACCAATCTGAGATTGAAACCCAAACATTTGAAGGATTTAGTCACATAGTCTTCCAAGTTAAATCGTAACATTTATCTCCAAACAACATCAGTTGCTCCTAAAGTCTCGTATTGAAAAGTAATTAACCTAATCACATATCCTCCATGATAGTTTAATCATTTTCATAAATAACCCAAAATCAACATACTCTTAATTCATAAAATCATATAACTAAAAAGAATCAGTCAAACTATCCTGGGACTTCACGTAGTCCAGTGGTAGGCGATAAATACCAGTCGCACTTTGGTTGTGGGTTCGATTCCCGCAGCTTTGTCTGACGCGACGGGTTGTCACACGGTCTGCGTGTTGTCCTTTTTCAAAAACTATATAATTCTTAAATCATTCCCCAAAAAGGGCTAAAATCATCAAAAATGATCATAACATATTTTAACCTCAAGTTTATCTCATTCCTTTCATTTTCCAGCATATCATATAATAACCCATAATTACCTCAAAAGTAAGGATCATATAAACTCTAATGGTTACCTTTATAATTATTACCTGAAATTCCAAATCGATTGGTCATCTCGTACATGATGAATTACAGAACATACCAAGGTTCAAGTGGTTGATCATTACTCTTTGATATTTGGTTTAGAACAACCATGAGTTTCCTCATTGAATCCTACATTTTAGCTAGTATCTTAATCAAAGAACCACCACAGTTTCCTTCAAACCTAATGTCTCTTTGGTGCCTGCTAGATCCATCCATTCACTAAAACAAAAATGTCAGTGTGAGTATATCAACAAAACCATCATGTACTAAAGAGGAAGGTAAACACTAATATATACTTACTCATTCACTTTATCTAAAACTATGACTCTTTCTGAAATCCTAACCATTATCGTAATGTCACTTATGCTTAGAGAATACCCTAACCTCTAAAGTTATCTAAACCGACCTTTGATACCAACTATAAGGACCCAGCCTTAAAACTTACTTAAAATTGAATTAAATGAATAATTCACATTGAGGATCTTTTCAGGTTTAGAGTTTTAGAGAATTAGGACATAACTATTACATCTCAAAAGATTACAAAGTAGTCGCTTCTACTGAATTTCCATAAAATAAAAACTTTTAAAAAGAAACATGTCTAGTTCCATGTTTTAGGTAGCATGTCTTTCCCTTGATCCCATCCTTGACCCTATTCCACGCTAAGTCCTGTGAAAAACATTTCAAAAAAACTTGGGATGAGCATAAAAAGCTCAGTAAGGGATACACAAAGAATGAAAACTATTAGTTTTTCAAAACAACAAGTAAACCATGTATACTTTGTCAAAGTAATACTTTTCACCTTCATGAAGTAGTAAAAACTCTTCACTGAAAATAAGTATCATTACTTACCTTTTTGTAACCAAAGGATTACCATAAAACCCATATAAAGAACACATAACATATAAAGGTAACTTGGAACATAAACATACTTAAGTGGAATAACCATACGGTCGACTTCCACACATATCACTTAATGGAATAGCCATACGGCCAATTTCCATACATACTTAATGGAATAGCCATACGGCCGACTTACATACCCAATTCATTGGAGGTTATAACGTAACCACCCGTCCTGGTTTTCACGGCACCACCCGTCATATGGTTTATAATGTAACCACCCGTTAAAATGTCCAAGTACCAATATAAAATCATAAAACATAAAACCAATATAAAGGAATGATAAGATTTCCACATTTCAATCACAATATATCATAAATATATTGACATAATAGAATCCTTTATCAAAACCATTTTCAATACCAAAATACATAAAAGAGTATATGGTATTTATTTTATTCTAAAAACATTACGACTTGTTGAGGAAGCCAAAGACCAAATAATACTCGCGGTGGTGGAAAAGGTCGTTGTCACCGCATACGTTAAAAGAAACATTCCTTTTTGTCGTTTTGTAAAACGCTTCATAGAAAAAGATTCCTTTTGTATAAAAGTAAAATTCAAAGGGGTTTATACACCATTACAAAAGAAAGTTGTGTATAAAACAAAATATGCCTCAATGAAAGGAGATTGAGACGAAGTCCCTTACAAAGAAGGTATCCTTGGTTTAAGGATAATTCAATTACATAATTATGTGTGACAAATGAATACACCAAATATAATTGGATATTAAGTGTAAAATAATCAAAGGTCATTCACACATATTCAAAGCATTACATATCCAATAACTACATGTTGAACCCAAAGAAATTGAAATTGGGTTAAGAAGTTCTCTTGACAGCCTAACGGCGTCACATCAAAATGAGTTGATGAGAGATAAAAAGTGTATCTCATCACTTGGACATAAAAGTTACATCAATAAGTATATATGAGAACATATCCCAACATAAAAATATGTAATTTAAATGATCCAACAAAAGAAGTCTTTTAAAAAGAGGAGGGTGAAAGGTCCCCTTACCGAGTTGGGTAACTTTCGAAACGTACACCCCATGGAAGAAGGGTCATACAATGAAGATGTGAATACCCATAAATGAAATTATACTACACAATGTGTATAATAATGGGAAGCACATACACCACTCAAAGGAAATTGTGGCAAATGTAGCGTAAATCTCACAGGAATAAAAGTTAGATGAAAAATCCCTTACGAAAACTCGGTAGCCTAACGGCGCCACTTAAAACTTCCAAAATGGATTGATGAAAGGAAATAGGGTCTCTCATCATATCAACATAATGTTTACAGAAATAGGAATACAAAATAACATCCCCCAACATAAAAAATAGGAGCTTAAAAGGAGTGACATAAAGGAGAGTACTTAAAAAGAAAGAGAGAGGTTGGATCTCTTACGAAAATTTGGCAGCCTAACGGCGCCACTTAAAACTTTCAAAAATGGATTGATGAGAGAGAATAGGGTCTCTCATCATATGAACATAAAAATTACAGTAAGAGTAATATAAAAGAACATCCAAATAACAAGAAAGATGAGCTTTAAAAGGAATGACATAAAAGAGCGTACTTAAAAAGAAAGAGAGGAGTATGGTCCCTTACCTCGGGTCCGACTTGACTCGATCGTTCTTTAAAGTCCTGAATAATAAACTTGAGTTAATTTATACTTGCTTAAGAATATTTTCCAAGTGAATTATTCCTTTTATATCAATTATTGACATGTTATAAACATTATGTAATCATTTAAGTTACTAATATTTGTTTTGTCGATATTTGGTTCTTAAGTCCAAAGTGGACTTCTTACAATTACATGTTGTTCGTGTGGTCAAAGGTTCATTATATCCAGAATGATATTCATGATTTGTATAGAATATATATCATATATATCCAGCATATACATGTATTTATAATATTACATAATCATTTAGAGGTAAGAAATGAAATGCACCGTTCATGGAGACGGTAAGCCGTACGTACGCATGAACCCTACTTTCATTTCTTTGTCATATTAATGGAATGAAAACTAAATGAGAGGTATGTATATTTTAATTCCAGAATTATATTAATCATTTAGATGTATCATTAATTATATATATCCATTATATACATGTACTTTTAATAGTACATTACATTTGGGGATAAGAAATGAAATGCACCGTTCATGGAGACGGTAAGCCGTACGTACGCATGAACACTACTTTCATTTCTATCTCATACTTTAATGGAAAGAAATAATAATTATATAGAGGTATATTATAATTACAGTATATCATCATATATAATAACATTAAATCCATCCTTTATACGTCCCACGTATGGCATTAACGAATCACATCACTTTGAGGGGGCGGTTGTCCGCACTTCCTTAAATGAAGATATCGCGTATACCCATAATGGAAGCCATAAAGGTAAGCCACAAATGAAAAATACAGAAGCTTAAGTAAAACATAAACATATTATATATCATATATAAATATAGTGACATCTTAATGGCCACCTTTGAAGGTGTTATATGAGTGTTGAACAATCATCGTTTCGTGAGGCAGAAATTCTCCATGCACGGAAACCGTATGTTCTTTAACCATTAGATGTAGGTGCGTGTAAGTGTAGCTCGAATCCATATTATAACAACATCCTAGTATATTGAAGGTACTGGAGTTGTTACAAAAGAAATGAATAAAAAGATTTTAGGGGGTTGGAGAAGCAAAATAAAACTAAAGGACTCAAAAGAAGACATTACCTTAAAATCGGGTAACTCCCTTTGGTTTGAGCTCAAAGGCTTACTTGGGAAGACTTCTGCCCAAAGTCAGGCTTCAAGGAGTAAGATAGATAAGTAGAGAGACAAAATGGTCAGGGTTTGGCCGTGACAAATGCTTTGGGAGTGTGGGAAAAGAGGTATAGGTGGGGGCCTTTTATAAGAGGAGAGGAGGGGCACTCTTGGAAAGTAAAGATAAGTTACTTTATATTAAAATGAGTTTCGGATTCAAAAGGTCCCAAATTGATATAATTCAAGGATAAGGTGATAAGGCTTCGAAATCCACTCATCCAATTGGTTTTGTCCATGTGTAGGTCTTAGATTTTACATTATCATTCCATTTTATTTAAATCATTAAATAATGAGGTCATCGCTGCATCATCATGATGTCATAAATAATTTAATTTATTTAATTTCTAAAAATTATAAAAAAACTACTATGATGTAGGAAATCGTTTTAGCTTTCCAATGACTACTTATAATAAAAAATATGAGCTTTATTACCCCATGTAAAAATTGTTTTTGTAAAACATATTATGTTTGTGTCATTTTTACTTTAACATTTAATAAAAAGTTATTTATGTCATTTTCCAACCAAAGTGGATCCATGGGTTCCCCAAGTTGACCCATGGCTTGTCTTGGTCGGCCATGACACAACCAATGAGGTTAGGACATGTGTCTAAGTCATTTTATATTATTAAAGCATTATTTTTACCTTAAACTACACTAATTACCACTAATCGTGATTAAAAACTTAATTAGTTACTATTCACCAAAAAATTATTTTTATCCCATTGAACCACATTTTACTTCTTAATGACAACCATGTATGTTGGATTTTTGAAATTCAAAACACAGAAGTGATAAAAATTTCATTTAAACGAAAAATCAGCTTTTATAAGTACCACTTAGTGGTTTCACTATTCATCAAAAATTGAAGTTTTTCAGAAAAATCCCAAAAATTCACCCTAAGCTATATTTGATATTCCGAATTCGAAAATGAAGTATATTTTACAAAATTCAAAACATATAAGTCACATTAATTAATTTAATAATTAATTCCCGCTGTCTGAGTAAATAGCGTGTTTTTATGAAACAATAAGTATCAAAAGATTGACACTAGTTTTAGTCCGATTTCAAAGTGAAATTAATTCCAACGACCACTATTGGATTTAATGGTAAAAATATTTTCTAATTTAACTTTAAAACCAATTAAAATGATAATCTAATCATATAAATAAATTAGATTAAAAAGAGGTTTTGAATTAAAATACAACATTTTACACTATTCATTAAAAAAATGAACTTTATCGGGAAAATACCAAAAACTTTACACAAAGTAAAATTTGATGTCCCGATTCTAAAGAAGAGTTTTATTTTGTCAAAAAGAATGTATAAGAGTGATCAAAACTATATTTAATGACAGTTCTCCATCAAAAGGCGATAAGTGAGCCCTTAGTGAAAACTAGGGCATATACGCCTAAAATTGAATTCTTTCCGTATTTTAAACCTTTATCTTTTATTGGATAAATGTAAAAACATTTAAAAACATATATAATCATATTTTAGTTATTTTTATCCATTCCCGCCAATACAACAGCTACATGTTAACTACCATTTAAAATAATATTATTTTATTATTAGAGTGCAACGTAAAATTCCCAAGAAACTCATTGTTGCGTCTTGGGTACACCATCGAGCATAGCATCCCCTTTAAAGTCATATTAATACTTTATTCACAAATATGTATAAATATGAAAATGTCATATTCTTTATTTACCTGGGGTGTTACACTTTTAGCAGACATATTGCCTAACTGTTCGACTAAACCATGCATGGAATGAAACTAGATCCTTAAAAAGTGGACCTAGGTTGACCTTATGTTTTAATGCCTAATTTTCCCCCAAAAGGTCCCTAAATTGGTATTTTTATCTATCAAAGTTCTAGGAAGGTTCTCCCATCAAATTGGAAGTGATCTAAATCTATTTCTTTGTGTGTTGAAGCTCAATTCTTCCATGTAAGAATTCATTCTTCATCATTCTTGATGATTTTCATAGATCTACGTCACCCTATCTCTCAGATTCTTTGATCTATGACCATTATGGGTAGATTTAAGGTTTTGGATTCTAAATATTATTATATTTTTGTTGGTTTATGGTAGGGGAGATATATAAGGCAGGTTTGTGGATATTTAACTAGGTTTTGTTGGTATTTTTCATGACGTTTATCATTTTCTCCCAAACTCTTGAGGTAGGTGGCTTCACTCTTGACTCCCCTATTTAGAATATGAAGGATTAGTTTCAAATTGATCATTTTTTGTTAAATTGATTGTGGATTTTTTGTGAAATTATTGATGAAAACCCCCATGAGTGACGATTGGTGGAACCATGGAAATTGGGCTTTTTTTGTGGAAAGTGCTTTGGTTATTAATTTTAAAATGGTGATTTTAAAATATGGTTTTATAGAATTGGGGTAAATTGGTTAATTATAATGTTTTAAATAAAGGAAAATATTTTTTGAAAATAATTGGAAGGTTTGAGTTGAATTAGTTTATTTGAAAGGTTTTCAATAATAGATAAATTTTTATTGGAATGGTTGAAATATTTGTTTGGAATTGTATTTTAGTGTAATGATTGTGTGTGTTCATTTGAATTCAGGATAGATAAGGTTAAGGAGTCTCCCACAACACTAGTTGATCAAATAAGGTTTATGGATCTCCCCCGTCAAATGGTTTTTTAAGTGATGGCTTAATGAAAGGATGACCCACCACTCATGAGTATAGGGAGGTCCAGGTTTTCATGCATGGTTGGTTGTGTGGATATACAGAATGGAATGGTTGTTTCAATATAGAACATGTGAAATGGTTTAAAGAGTTTTTTTGGTTATTTTCCTTTGAGATTATTTTTGTTGTGAGAAAATGTTTTTTTGGAACTTGTTTATTTTTAGTTATAATTATTTTTATAATTTTTTTTATATAAATTGCTTTTTATAAATGTTGAAAATGTGTTCAATCCTAGATTCATGAGTAAAGAATTCATTGTGGAAAAACTATAGAGATTTAGTACTCTCCCCTACTTTGGAACTTTGGTGCTTTTGCAGATGACATCTACCGCAACATGGGAAAAGGTAAAGTATCAAACATCTTTAGAACTACCTCATTATACTTGGGTTGATTGGTGAAGTTAGAGCATGTATATTGTGTATATTTGGAGTCTTGTGATTGTATTTGAGTTTTAATAGTTTGTATTATATGTTTTACTTTGATATTTTGGTCTTTTGATGTATTAATAAAATTTAGTATGATTTTGATAAATGAAATGTTGAGTTTTCTTTCATTTTTATCATGAATCATATAGTGGTTTGTTTGGTTATGTATTATTTGGTTAGTTTTTTGATTCTTAAAATGGGAAATCATCCCTGACATGTATTGAAGCCCTTTAAAATTTATTTCCAGCCTTCAGCATCATGGGGATTTTTCTTAAGTCCAAGTAACATCTGCCCGCCTTCTCAACCTAAGGAGGAGAAGGGGGAACACTAAAATTATGTGTTTCATTAACTTTATAACTTTATCATGTGATATTATTTTCATTAATAAGATATTTCTAGTATAGTTGAAATTTTAAATAAATAAAAAAAATGTAGTGCCCAATGATCTTTGTAGTCACAATAAGAGGGGTGTCAATGTGAACCAATTTTACTAAATTATATTCTCTTTCTATTGCCCATATTAATATTAGAACCCCTTTATCTTATAATATTAATATATCTACCTGGTAATTTTCCAATACACAACACCACATGAAAAGTAATATATATAAAAATATGGAAACACATAGTATTTACAAGGTTCACCCCTAATGAGGGTGGCTATGACCTTACTATATTTTAGTTTAGTTTGTGACAAAGATATCCACTAATATCCTAAAGTGAATACATGTGAGGAATGTATCATCATTAACACTTAAGTTTATCTCCCAAAAAATTTATAACCTCTTGATAGGTTCTTTATACTAGCTCTTAATAGTTTAAAATATTCCTCCCAAACTCACTAATGAATAATATCATCAATATTCTCTGGGATATCATGGTATCAAAATGGTAATATATTCTTCCTCAAAAATATTTTCATGATGACCAATTCACAAAACAACAGTAGCATACACATCAAATTTATTCTCTCAACTCAATCTTAGAATAATAAATTCATGTAGATGGATGGTTTCTTCACATTATATTCTTTATCACTCACATACTATCTCAATATTATTTTTCTTATTCCTCTTCAAGATGCACAATATATATAATTTTTATCAGCAGTTTCAATACCAACCATCAATAAATCTATTCTTCTTATTCTTATTCAATACATAGTAAATTTATAAAACTTTACATCATTTATATTTTATGCAGTCTACTATTCAAATCCCCACTTCTTATTCTTATTATATTTTTAATATTTAGCCTATAAATATATCATGTGAATATTTTTTATATTCTAAATATATAAATCCAAATATACTCATCATTATGATCATTTAAATATTCTTAAAATAATAACATGTTTTTTCCCCTTCAATACAATCCTTATTTAATTCTTAATTTTTTATTAAAATTTATGAGTATTATCTCTATAATAGATTTTCCATGTTGATATATGAAAAATTATGGAGATCCTTATTTAAACTGGTCAAATTTTTCTTCTAATAATACCTCCAATTTTGATATTTATAGTTTATTTCAAAATTACCTATTTGAAATCCCAAATTTTTTATTCCAAGATCCTCTCAATTTCATCTCATTTGTTTCTCTTTATGACTTAGATTCATATCTTTAAACATATACATAATATATACCTATTTAATCCCCAACTTTATTCACACATACTACAAAATCTTAGATACATTGCTTCTTATCATGACACAGTATTCTGATTCAAAGGATCCCAAGTTGAATCATGGATATAATCACTCCACATCATGATATTTAATATTTAAAGATCAATAAATCATCATTGGGTTTCATTCTCTAGAATTATAATATTTTTCAAACTGATAAAGCTTACATATGAGATATAAAATCTTATTTATTACATCAATGATATTAAATAACTTTTGTATCTTCAAGAATCTATTTTATATGCTCATTAGTATCTTATGTATCTTCAAAATAATATTTCTCATACCTTTTCATATCTTTCTTATCAACCAAAATATCTAACTTATTATATTAGTTCTGATACTTTTTCAAATTTCACTCTATAATATATTGTGTACTATGAGTGAAATATTATGTATCAACTTATTTATATTCCATATTCTAAAAATATTATATATATATCATAATGTGGATATTTAATTGTCTCGTTTTAATAATAAATTGATCATATAACTTCTGTATGCATTGGGATATATTATGTATCAATAATAAAACCTTATAAATAATCTAATATATGTTATGTATTATAATGACACCCTTATATTTTGTTATATATCATTCACATAATGTTACATATAATAGTGATCAGTAATACTTTTCTAATATTTTATCTCTGAGAAATTATTTTTTATTCATTTTCCGCTTTTTCAACTTTAACTCAGAAATCAATAACTTAGACTCGTAAGATCAGAACCTATTTAAACCTCTTCCAAGTATCCCCAATCACCCCAATTCATCTCAATTGACTTTAGGATTATATCAAACCTTTACAATTTTATTTATCATAATTCCTAAAGCATATTTCTATATAAGAGTACTCTTATTTAATTATTTTAATATATTTCCACTAATTTTTGAATTTACAATTCTACGATCATTGGTTTTCATCATGTTTATAGTGCTCCAATAGTTATCAATAAATTTGACACCTTCCTCATTTCAATAGGATCTCAATAACTTAAATTTTCACCACCATCAAAGTGAACATTTCACAATATGATCATGCCAAAAGACACTTGGATAGGCACCCACTTCAACTCTTAGCCAACTTCACTCAAATTATTTAGCAGCCAAATTCTTAAATTCATAATTCCATTATAGTAAGTGATTTTGGCTACCATTGAAACATAACATCGATTCCCATAAATTACAACCCAAAAATAATTAGTTGTAAATATTGTGTACTAAAATTTATATATATTAAAATTATAAGCAGCATCTCAATCTATTACTTCATTATCATTTTGTAACTCATTAGTAGATCTTCCTCAATATATCCAATAGAAGACAAAAATTAAAATAATCATAGGAACTCAAAGATTAATCTCGTATAAACTATATTGACTATACTAGCATCTCAATCTCTTTATCTCTTGTGGACAAAAAATAAAACACTCGAAATCCATTAGGTAATTCAATCTCCCAGTTTGTATTTATTTTCAATACCGATTTCAATTTACAATCAAGATAAATACAACATTATAAATTTATTAATTTTCCCACTTATTGAAAATAAATTCAAAGATTCAATAAAATGGGTAGTCACACTCATGCCATGCTTCAGTGATGATGAAAATGCCATATTATCCCCCTGATTGAGTGTAAAAAAGGACTCACTTATGTGAAGGACAGTATCATATTTATCTAATAAATAATCTATGAATTAATCAAATATAATTCTAAATTATCTATCTTTGTTTAAAAAACAATAGATATTATATTTAACGTCATATATATTTATAATGTAATTCAGAATGTGATACTAACTTGGAAATTTCTTTCTAAGGTCTGATCAAGTAGTTTTTAAAGTAATTACAAGCACTCAAATAAAAAATCACATAAAAACATTCAAGTACAAGTAGGTTTCCCCGATTCTAGGTTTTTTCTAGATTAATAAGACCCCCCTTAATATTCAGAATTGATCAATCCAAAAATGGATTAGAAAGTGTTATTATCATACCTTAAATTCATATTTTTCTATATTCTTAATTTTACATGAAAAAAATCATATTGATATTTTCTCAAGACTTATCTCACCCAAATCGAATGAATCCAATAATCCTTATCATGATTGGTCTTCTTCAAAAATAAACTTCCAGAACGTCTTTTTAATATCAGTAGAAGTGTCATAAGGAGTCATCATGATACTAGTTAAAGCATTACATGATTGCTAATAATCCATGTTATAAAAAATTCACAACATCTTAGTTCCCCCCCACACGCATCACCTTTAATTATCTATAATAAATAAACATCAACAAATAAATATGTGGGAACAAGGTGTCTTCTTTTATAATACTTAGTGAGAGAATCAACGTTAAGAAATGTTTCTCAACTTAGAAACTACTTTCATGTCAACTCTAATTTGGTGATAACTCTTCATTCATGCTCTACTGATTTTCTAGATTTGTTCCTCCTTAGGTAGAATGGTTATCCTTTTACTTTCAACTTTCATCTTATATTGAATTAGATGTTTCACATAAGGTAAAAAGATACATTCATTTTTTTGTGTTTTATTCATCTTATTTTCAATATCTAGTATACCTATCTATATAATCATGCAATCCTTATAAATACTACCAAATTTATTATATTTTCCACATTTCTTCTCAATAATTATTTGGTCTCCCTAATTTATATGTTTTTTAATTCTTCTTTTTAGATGTCTTCCACTAAACTAATCCATTTATTTCATTCTTAGAATAATAATATTATTAGAAATACATTTATTCTTCCATATTTGATTTTCATATCCTATTTTTAAAGGTATATGTTGTGGACTCTCCTCCCAAAATAGAATAAACTCTTCCTTGGCGTACCATCTTTCACAAACTTCTTCTTAGGTGTGATTTTCTCGGTACTTTCCTTTTTTACACCACAAGAACATATATTCTTCTATTTTATTTCTTCTCGTTACAAGGGGTATAATTTATTAAAAACATATTATTTATGGTTGGTCGATTAGAACCAACACTCATTATCATAAGGAACACTTTTTTTTAAATGCTCATAAAAATTATCAAGGAATTCAAATATATTTTTAGTGAAGACATTTATCCCTTTTTGTAAACTTTTCTAATGGTATGTCATTGTCCCCCTTGATACAGGCCTTATATAAACTTCATGAATTTATATATTATACCAAAAATTTATATAATAATGTCCAAACTTACTATCAAACCAACAGTGGACAATAAACAATGATCTTTTTCTGTTAAAATCAATTTTGGATAAATTTAACACTGTTATTTTTATGTTAGAAAAGCATCCTTATGATCATTATTTAGAGAGATACTTCTATTTCACATGATTATATCAAACTTCTATATAGTTCTGGATTTCTTATCATTTGTTTCCACCCATATTTTCTTATATTTTTCAATAAAACCTACACTTTTCATGTAATTGTTTTAAACAATAGGAATTTTTTGAGACAGGGGTACTTTTTTATTTGAGCTTGCAATAGATATATCTATGGATGATTTGAATCCTTTATTGAGACTTGATTTAGTTAGTTTATAAATAATATTATTTTTAAAAATAACTATGGTATTATATATTTTCTAGCCATCATGTAAATATTCATCTTGGTTGATTCAAATATTTCATAAATTGACCTCCAACAAAAGTCATTCTGGGTTTGGGGTGTTCTTTTGATATTAAAGATACATATCCATATCTTTATAGGCCTTTAAATCATCCTTATTTTATCTTTATGCATCATATTATCTTGTTGAAAATAATTTTAAATCTACTTAATTATATTACCCGTGTCTCCAATTGAGAATTTTTAACATCCATAGAATATCATTCTTTTTATTATAGTGTATAGATTCTCTCCTCACGAGATTTTATTATCTCATATTTTTCATTAATTAAATTTTATAATAATTATTCAACTAAGAAGAATTTTTATTTATGGATTAATAAGGACAGTTATTTGGAATCAATAAGTTTGATGAGAGAGTTTCACTTTTTGGAACTTTGCTTCCAATACTTATTTCATTGCATCCTTTTACAACTCCTGCAATGTTTTCTCATCTTTTAGACTCTTGATAAACTCATATGTATATTTAGTAACTTCAATTGGGAAATTTTTAAAGTAATCCTTTATTTCAAACTAAAAAACACTAAGAAATTTAGTTGTAATACTATTATCATTGATTAATATTTATTCCTCAAGAGGAAAATTATGAATAGACTTGACTGATTAACTACCACTTTGATTACCTTCAATTGATGGTTCACATTTTTTATTCTTTTAATATTCCTAACTTATGTTCCTATTTATTATACCCATTCCTCAAAGTTTTTTTTGAAACATCTATATCGTATTTTAAAGGTTACTCAAAATCATCCTCAAATATGCACTTCATATCTAACATATAAAGACAACTTGGAAAAAGAAATTAGATCCAATCAAAGGAATGAACATATCCTATGATACTAGTTATAGTTTCTAGTGATATATGATAATACACAGAGAGGGGGGTTTTGTAAACCAATTTTAAAAAATTATTTTCTCTATTAATAACCCCTCATAATATTCAATCCTCTAGATATATTAAGATTAATAGATATTCATTTTAATTTCTCAACACCCAACACCACATGAAAAATAGAAAATGAACAAAGATAGAAGAACATTGTTTTTAAAAGGTTCTTCCATAATGTGGGTGATTACATACTTGTTTTATTTAGGTCAAGTCCAATACATAGATAGCCACTAATATCATAAATTTAATATAGGTTGGGAAGTTATCATCCTTAACCCATGAGGATATCTCCCAAAAGCTTTAAAGTCTCTTTATTGGATCTTTATACTACATCCTGCCTGTTTACAATGGTCCTTACAAAGTCACTAATGAATAAGATCTTAAATCTGCTATAAGATATCACAAAATCTTTATAGAAAGATATGTTTCCTCACTGATATGTCTTTGAATGCCAATTCATAAATATATACAATAACATGCACAAAAACCTTGTTCGCTCAACTCAAATTTAGTATGATAAGTGCATGTAGTTAGCAATTTTATTCATGGTGTCTTCTTCCTCATTCACATAAGATCTCAATATTCTTCATCATCATCTAGAGCCACAACACAAAGAATTTATAATAGTATTATTAGTGTCAGCCTTCCTCAATTATATTACTCTTAATTTTTCTTCAACTTTGGGGATATAAGTATATCAAAGAGAAGGTCTTCAATCTTACATCTTCTTCTTCTTTGACAAAAAAGTTATTTCTAGAACTGTATATCAGCAGTATCTCAGACATTATATAATTCAAATATCTTCTTTTTCTTATTCGGTTTTTTATATTCATCCTATTAATAGATCATGTGAATATTTTATATATTCTAAATATAGAAATCCCATGATATTTTAAATCATGATATTTTCAATTTTATGAATATAATCACACGTGTAAATTCCCCAAAATCCATATCTTTTTTAATTTTCAATTTATTCCTATGATCTCAAAATATTGTCTTTTAAACAGAAAATACTATATGATTTTCCGTAAATACATGAGATCATGATTTAAACTCTTAAAATATTTATTTTAATTAAAACTACAATTTTTATCTTCATAATTGATTTTAAAATCCTAGAATTACTATGATAGGATCCTCTCAATTTATTCTCATTTATTTCTTTTTCTTACTCAATTACTTATTCTATTTAAAATTTTACAAAATATTCACAACAAAAATAAAGGTATCGGGGCCCACATCAGAAGCCGGTGGGAAGAGGATTTTAAAATTATCATCGACGGGATAACAGATTTTGTCATCATCGATGATTTGAACCCCAGTATGGTTGGAGGATCTCGTGTAAATTAAAAGAGCATAAAAATTAAAACTGTAAACATACTTTTACAGATCTGAAGGTGAGGTAGACAAAAAATCTTCATCAATGATCGTTTCTTTAATGATCCATAGTAGGATCCCTCTAGATCATCCACACATGCTTCAAAAATCCACAGGAGCTCCAATCATTGAATTCTGGGCACTAGCACGGTGATTCGACAATATCTACAACATCCCAATGATCAATGTGATCCGCTAACATTTATGCTTGAAGGTGTTCTTGGATCACCTCTTATGAGGGAGAGACTCTCTATCTTGAAAGTGGGAGGATATAGAGTCTCTCATTCTAACTGGATGAATAGTTCATTAGGAGAGATGATGTCTCTCTATTTATAGTGGAGGTTCTAAATACCCATTTGGGTTCCCAAGCCCCCATATATTTAACATCCATTAAACAAATAATTATGAGAGACTAGACTAAGTCAATATTATTTATTATTTTATCACATGCCTGTAAAATATTTAAAAATATATCACGTGATAAACCTGGGTCATTTTTCTCGACTCGTAATCCCGTTTAATATTAAACAAACCTTGAATATTAAAATAATATTCATTCAATTAATATTTTCTCATATTTACTTAACTTTTAAATACATTTAAATAAATTCAACCCAATTATTCATAACCTAAATAATACTGAATTTATTTATTTATTTGGGGATCGATACCTTGGATAACTCTCAAACCATGTTGTGGGGAAAACCATGTCTAAGATACCTATTCTACTAAATAGGGAAGATTCTTGAATATAATATTATGTGTAACCCTCTAGGCCATCATCTCAATATAAGTGAATAAAAGCCATAACCAAGCGCACAGTCTAGAAACCCATCAAGTCCCATAAAGAGATAAGAATTGTCATTGAAATGATAACCAACCTATGAGAACATACCGTGTAATATAATCTCTTTGGATTTATATTTATCATAAAGAAGGATGCACACTTTTCTCATCACCATTTTCTTACTTTATTATTTGTTGATCTATTTGGATGGATTTACCTTTTGACTGCTTTGGCCAAAGACTTATGAAGGTAGCACTATCCTGATGAACCATGCCCGAGATATATAACTTCCATAACACTGAAGGGACACATCCTTTCTTAAGCATTCAAACAATGTCATACCACCAATGACACACCCAACACAAGCTACCTCTCCACGATTTCATTATCATGGTTTTCTCCTTGTATCAAAGTATGCTATAAAATGGCACACACTGGTAATGATCTCAAGTGAGGAGACCAATACGCATGTTTTCAGATAGGAACAACCAATAACTCCCAAAACATATGGTGTTCCTATTAGAGGGTCTGTCCTCCTGATCTAACTATAATAGATCCCCATGTGTGCACTTCATGAGAATAAGTCTCAATGCTTATGACCCCCCAATAACTAATAGTCAAACATCTACTGTTTCCATAGAGTAATATGCATCTAGACCATATGACCTTTGATTAAGATTAATGTCATAGTATTTTAAGGTTCTAAATATAGCCTAGGATATGTTATAACCTTATGATATGACAACTAATCTATATACATTACCATTAAATAGTTTAACCAAAAATATAAACACTATAATGGTAAGTATGGATCATGTATATCTAACTGTTTACACAATATGGTAATCAAAAGTACTGAATAGTTAGGTCTAGGGAACCCACTATTTCAACACTCCAACTTGCACTAGATCCAACATGATAAGAATACCTGTTATCTACTCACATGATAAAGATCATGTTTCTGCTGAGTAACAGCTTTAGTTGTTGGGTCTTCTATGTTTTCCTTGTGTGGCTATTCTGCTATATACGACCTCATCTCCTTGAGTATAACTTCTGAAGAGATGGAATCCCTAAGTATATCTCTTTTTTGCACTGTCATAACTTGACATATTAGCTAGTAAGAATATCATAATTTTCATTATGATAATACTTTACATACTAGGTGCAATTCCAAGAACTAGAAAAAATTGTTGCATTTAATAACTCCCTCTTAGCTACCTCAGAAGTTGCAACATTCTAGGTATTCATAGTTATGGATACCACTGACTCTTATGAACTTATCTCGCTTGTCATCTTAGACTAAATGTGATATTAGATCACTCTTATCTAATGAAGAATATTTTGTGTCCCACCATAACTAGAATTAATTCTCCACTTACCAGGAACATACCTTTTGTACTTACCGATGGATAATCAGATAGTTCTGATTGCTTCAATTTCAATTCTCTTGGATATAATTGATATCTGACTACTATAAAGTATTTTCTGGAAATATCATTTTTTATACATATCATGGAATATATGATTGATCCATCACTAAAGAATATGGATTCAACTCACCACATAAATCTCTTCCCATGTCTTGGACATTTCAAATTGGATAGATTATTCCATGTGACATTGGCAACAATTCTTCCCTTGAAAAGTTCCAACGTGTATTTTTCAATACAATGCTAGAGTATGTATGATTGACTGTCTCTAAGAAATCGTTAGATCTATCTTGATTGATCTTGTTCCAGTAATATAAAAACAGGCAAGGGAAGCGCCACCTTATATCAGCACTTTTCTAGCGCTAATAGAGGGACTCTTTATTAGTGCTAGAAAAGCGCTGATAAAGAACCCCTATATCAGCTCTAAAATTTTAGCACTGATACATGGTATCTTTATCAGTGCTTTTCTAGCGCTGAAACAGAGTCCCTCTATCAGTAATAGAAAATCCCTAATAAAGAATCCCTTTATCAGCGCTAAAATTTTAGCACTGATTCAGGGTAACCTTTATCAGTGCTAAAAAACCACAGATAAAAAGACCCTTTATCAGCACTAAAAAATCACTGATAAAGAATCCCTTTATCAGTACTAAAATGTTAGCACTGATACAGAAAGGATTTAAAAGCACTTGTTTAGCACTGATAAAGAGGACCATTATCAGTGCTTTGTTAGCGCTGATAAAACCATAGCCCATTTTTTTATAAATTCGGTCGCACAGTACCCTCGTTTTATTGCGACCTACAGCTCTCACGATACTGGAACCCTGTGACTCCCCTCTGCTGCCCGTTGAGCTTTGAATTTCCAAACCTCCGCCACCCTCAATCTTCTCATTGCCGGACCTCCATTACCTGCTGAGCTCTGCGTTGCCAGACCTTCGCCACCCTCGAGCTTTGCTTTTCCAGACCTCCGTTGCCCGTTGAGATTCACGTGGTGGACCTCTGCCGCCCACGATCTTCGCATTGCTTGACCTCTTCTGCCCTCGATCTTCACATTGCTGGACCTCAAAATAAGGTTCTAGATATACCTGAAATAATTTAATGATATGTATGAGGCATGTTTTCCAAATAATTTTTCTTATTTTGGGATTTTATTTTTGATGATTGTGATGAAACATTTTCTTTATGTTTGGTTGTTGGTACATGGGAGACCTTAGATTTGTGAGTAATCAAATGGGTTCTACTCTAGTTAGCCTTGAGGTGATCACTTGAGTCTATTTTTGATGTCCCCAAGAGGCCTCGTTTATATTGATTGTCTGGTCACATAACCAGGTGGTGTTCCGTGAGTGAGTCAATTTCCATTAGAACTTATAGGTCATATATCATCCTATGTTTCTCCAATTAAAATTAGTTTCTTTCCCACAATTATTTTAATGGATCATTTTGTGATTATGAGTTACTCCCATTGATTACCTTTATTATTTACTTTTTCTACAGTTTAGTTTTTATCTAACCTTGATTATTTATTTTTTCTTTTATCATTACTCCATTATTCTAGGATTTTCTATTAGTATAGTTTTTTTACTGTAATTCAAAATGTGGAATCTTTGGGGAATGTTTGACATGGGTTGATTTTCTTTAAAAGGTATTTCTTAATATGTGTGTTTTTCTTTTTATAAAAGTATATTAAGTTAGGAAAATATAATTCCTTGTGAATTTTTTCATTTGTAAAAAATGAAATATATATTTTAAAAAATGGTTGACCACAATGTTTTGTTTTTTTAACAGATTGAATGCAATTTTTTAATAATTGGAGTGCATCTGTGAGTGAGAGAAAAACTTGTTTTTATTGATGGAAGTGTTGAGGTAGTTCAATGTGTGAGCTGAGCCAATGATATATAATTTTTAGTCTCTTGATATCACATGATATTAAATGAAAATCAGTCCTTATTTAGTTCTTCAACATGGTGCGGTAAGTGATCGGCATTAGAAAGAGGGAGCCCTCTCGGTTGAAGGATAAATTCATTTCAAAGTTTTATATCATACAATAGGGACATGAACCATGTTTTTTAACTTCATGCAATGAGAAAATTGGACACACATTTTAATATCTTGTGATTAGGATTATGATAATGTATTTTAAGGTTGAATATATTTTACCAAAATGTCACACGGTTTCATATCATGCAACTAGAACATATAGTGGGGGTGAGGTGAATTTTCCATCCACAGAGTTTTTGAACCATGTGAAATATGGGTAGAGGATGAAAAAGGTTTAAGTTCATGATTCATGGACCAAATGGGGTGTGTCCCTGAATTTTTGGTGTGTCATGCAAGAATAACGACCTGGTGTGAGAAGGGTCTTATGGCGGTTCAACACCACACGAAACAACATATAACTAGGTTGTTGGATTTTTAGTTCAAATCCATATATCTCAAACTAAAGGGATAGTTTATTCATGTAAAATATCTCTTGAGAAACCTAGTATTGGTGGAAATATTTATATGCTCGTCATTAATGGCGATCAATGAGTTTACACTATCAGAGTGAAGTTTATGAAAAATTTAAGTTCTTTCCCACTTAGATTCCAGTTTCACTAGATTCCTCCTAGGTGTCATTGATTCCCTTAGATCCAACACCATGTCACCGTAAAGTAAGGAATGAAGGATAAAATTTTTCTTTAAGGACAACACCACTCGGTTCTGATGCATTTCTAGGTCATCCAATGCTTGAACCCTATTTTCTTCGAGGGGTTCCCCCTTTCTTTCCTTCATGCTATTTAAGTGACTTGGTCTGGCAGTTCACTTGTGTGTCATGATGCCCAGACCACTAGGCTTTCTAGACTTTCCACCCCTACCTCCATCTCTATCCTTCTCCCTCGTTGAGATTACTGACTGCTTCTCTGTAGTGGCCAAGCCCCTTCCTAGCAGTGTTTGTTCTGTCTCCCTTGGCTCTAAGCCTGTCATCTAGCTCCAAATACTTATTGATCTAGAGAGAACTCCCTCACCAGCCCCCAAGTTTCATTACCCATCCTACCCCTGCCCCTTTGGATCCTCATCTCCCATTCATATGAATCTTACTAACCAGAAGGGATTATGAACATGTTCAAAATCAAGGGACCTCAATGAGAGATCATCCTACGACTTCAATAAGGCTACTAGCTCTAGATCCAATGCCAGAGCCCTGTCCTACGCATCATTATTATCTTCATGTTTAATTCTCATAGTCTTAGTGCCCATGTTAAATCAAACTTCCTCACCATAGAAATAAAAAATCATAATGTCATTGTTGTTGCTGTCAGATAACACAAAAAACCTTATAATAATCATAGAATTCTCCTGGAAGATTAAGTTGCATGTATTTCTACACTCTGGCCCCTCCAACATACACAAATGGGTATTTTGGAACAATAAATATGTTGTTGATACTGTTCAAGATTGCAATCAATTCATCACTACCATGGTGTCCAACAGTGACACCTCTTTATGACTTTTGTTTTTAGAACCTATGCCCCTCTTCAAAGGGAATCTCTATGGAGTGAACAAAATAGCTTCGATCCTGGCCACCATCCATTGTTTTTTGGGGGTGACTTTAATTTCATTTCCAAACCAAAGGAAAGGAAAGGTAGATGCCCATTCCATAGGATGGACATCATGGAATTTGTTCAGTTCATGGCTGGGAAGGGCCTCATTGATCTAAACTTCTCAGGTGACAGTTTCACCTAGTGCAGCAACTGTAGGGGCCATCACCGCTTGTGGAGTCTATTGGATATGTGTCTAGACAACATGAAATCCACTAACCTATTCTCAAATACCATGTTTTTCCATCTTTCTTGAGGTATTTTGAACCACTCCCCCCTCTTGGTTTCCATTTCTTCTTGGCATGATCATCAGGAATGGTTTCACTTCCACCAGCAGTGGTTTAACATCCTAGGGTACTGGGACATGGTTTTTGAAATATGGAATGAACCCTTGTAGGAGTATTAGGCCACCTTCAACCACAATGACCTGACCTCGAACCCCGATAGGTGCGTGTTCGCCCCTTCCTCCTCAGGAACCTTCACCACCTTGGACTACTGTCGCATATGGGCTCCTTCATAGTATTTTGATAGATGGAATGATACCTTGGGTTTATTGGATTATTAACACCAGTTTGAGATTTATGTGTGACTATATACTTATTATATTTTCTTATTATTTCTTACACACCACCACTTGAGTCGAGTAACCTGATTGAAATCCATATTGGTACTTTGGTTTTGATGTGGATATGGTTTTTTATGTGTTTGTGACATGTGTATGTGTGGATATATGAGTATTTAGGCATGATGATATTGAATGTAGGGCAGAGACCTAGGAGTGGTAGATGTATCATTCTTGATTATTATTGTGTTTGGTCTGGGGTGATTTGTGGAAACTATAATGAATCTAAAGTAATTATATTTAATGACGATGAATAAATACTAATGGTTACGCTCTATTAATCTCTATTTTTATAAGGAAGTGGTTTTCTTCTACTATATTTGGAAGTCTTGTTTTGTGTACTTGAACCATAAATAATAATATTTGAGATTCAAATAGGATGAAGATGAATAAATATTGGATGGATTCTAATTGTCTGAAAATAGAGTACGAGAACGGAGTGAAAGAGTTCATCAAATTTGCAAAGGATCACGCAAAGGATCCTTATCAAATCCTTTGTCTGTGTTTACGTTGTTTTTATTCTAGACTACTTACTCCAGAGGAGTTGGAAGAACATTTGATATGTCACAGAATAGATCGGAGTTATAAATGTTGGAATAAACACGGAGAAAAAGAGAATCTAGCTACTGGCTGGGATAAAACTGCGTTTTATGGATCATCAGATATGAATACAAATATGGATAATGAAGAAGATCGTATGGAGGATGTGATTACAGATGTCAATGATGATGAAGATCGTATTGAGGAAATGACAAAGACAATTGAATATAAACTCCATGATTTTCCAAAATTGTTTGAGAAGTTATAGAGTTGTGCAAAGACGCCATTGTATGCTGGTTGCACCAAGTATACAAAATTGTCAGCTGTACTAAAGTTTTATAAATTGAAAGTAGACAATGGGTGGAGTGATGTCAGTTTTACGGAACTACTTTCTCTCTTGAATGACATGCTCCCTGAAGATAATGAGCTCCCAAGCCGGACATATGAAGCTAAACGAATGCTACGCTCGATGGGTATGATTTCTGAAAGAATAAATTCCTTCCCGAAAGACTGTATATTGTTTCCCAAGGAGAAAAAATCACTTAGAGAATTCCCAAAGTGTGGTGCCTCTCGATACAATAAAGATGAATCCAATCCTATGAAATTTGTATGGTACTTTCAATCATTCCAAGGTTCAGGTGTCTATATGGAAGTGAAGAAACTGCAAGACAATTGTCATGGCATGCAGATAAAAGAAATAAATATGGGAAATTACGTCATCCGGCTGACTCTCCTTAATGGAAGAAAATTGATCATGAGTATCCTGAATTTGGAAAAGAGCCAAGAAACCTTCATCCTGCAATTTCTATAGATGGAGTAAATCCTTTTGGTTTTTAAACCAGCACTCATAGTACATGTCCTATTATATTGGTAAATTATAACATTCCACCCTGGTTATGCATGAAGCAGAAATTTTTTAGGATATAGCATTAATGGAACTCAAGGGTGTCCCATGTGCGAAGAAGATACAGAATCAATTAGGTTGAAACATTCATCGAAATCTGTGTTTCTAGGACATATTAGATTTATATGTCGTTGGCATAAGTACCGATCTTGGACGACATCATTCAATGGAAATTCAGAACAACGCGCAACACCATCTCCACTAACAGGTGATCAATTGTTTGAGAAAGTAAAATATGTGAACACTATTTTTGGTAAACCATTTTCAAAAAACCTTATGAAAATCGGTTGGAAAAAGAGATCAGTTTTTTTTGAATTACCATACTGGAATTGTTTGTACGTCAGAAATTTTCTTGATGTGATGCATGTGGAAAGAAATGTATGTGATAGTGTTATCAGAACATTGCTAAATGCCCCTGGAAAAACAAAGGATGGAATTAAGGCAAGGTTGGACATGTTTGACATGGGAATACGAGAAGAGTTGGCTCCCGTGAAGGGTGAAAATTGAATGTTTCTTCCTCCAGCTACTTATACTCTTTCTAGGGAGGAGAGATACCGGTTTTACAACTTCTTCAATGATGTAAAGGTTCCATAGGGGTATTAATCAAATATCAAGAACATTGTGTCAATGAATGATTTGAAGTTAAAAGGTTTGAAATCACATGACTGCCATATTTTGATGCAAGATCTAATTTCTAAAGATTTACGTTGCATTTTGCCCAAGAATGTTCGTTATATGTTAACCAAACTTTTTTTCCTTTTCAGAGCTATATGTATCAAAGTTTTAGACCCAGTGAAATTGCTAGCTATGGAAAAAGAAATTGTAATCATATTATGTGAATTAGTAATGTTCTTCCTGCCAACATTCTTTGATATGATTGTTCATTTGATGATTCACTTGGTGAGATAGATTCGACTTTTTGGTGCTGTGCACTATAGATGGATGTATCCCGTTGAACGGTATATGAATATTTTGAAAGGGTTTGTCAAAAATCAAAGTCGGCCAGAGGGTTGCATAGTGGAGAAATATATTGTTTAGGAAGCCATTGAATTTTTTACCGAATACCTATCTAACGTGGAAAGCATTGGTCTCCCTAAATCTCATCACACTGGACGTATTAAGTGTGAGGGAATTTCTGGAAGAGATTTTGTGATAATCAACATTACAGATCGGGAGCAGGCCCACCTTTATGTTTTGCATAACAGTTGGGAGGTTTCTCCATATATTAAAACAAACAAATAAATTATTAGGTAGTTGAATCCATCAAGGGCTGAAAAATGGTTATCAAATTCACATAATCACCAGTTTATAGGATGGTTTCAGGACCATATTTTTAAGTAGTTGGATGAAAATATGAATTCAATTTCAGAACAACTTCGATGGCCAGCCGCTGGACCAAGTGTGTATGTATTATCTTATAGTGGTTATGTAAAAAATGGTTATAGATTCTATACAAATGAACATGATGAAGATAGTACCATGAAAAATAGTGGAGTTACACTAGTGGATGAAGCGATGCATGTTTCTGGTAGTAAAGACATAAATCCAATTTATGCAAATATGTCATAATTTGGCATTATCAAACTAATGTGGTAGTTGGATTACATGACATTTCATTTGCAGATTTTTCAATGAAAATGGGTTGATAACCACAGTGGTTTTAAAATAGATGAATGGGGATTTGTGAAAGTTGATTTTAGTAAATAATGGTACAAAGAAGAACAGTTTATAATGGAATCACAAGTGGTACAAGGTTTTTATGTTCCAGATCCCGCAAACTGAAAGTGGTCGATTGTTCTGTCAGCGTCCAAAACTACTGAAGGTTCCGATGAAGATTCAGCTGAGGACGATCCTTTTAGTGGTACGTCGCAATAATTTCAGAGTGGTCTCAATGTAGAAGAAGTTTTTTATGTTATAGGAGACCACAATAAAGTGATTTGGATAATCGATAGAGGTGTCAAATCCCTTCAGTATTTGAAAAAAAGAATGAGAGTTCAATAAACAGGTTATATTTTGTTTGTAATATAGATCTTGTCATCTCATGTTATTATTTTATCATTACTGAATTTATGTAATCTAAATTAACTGTTCAACCACTTTTGCAGATAATGACATCTACATATTCTGGTGCTCCAAACCTTGAGGCTGAACAAGTCTATCAAGCTGCTGTTGCGGCTGCTGCTGCTCCTACTACTACTCCTGCTGCTGCTCCAGCTGCTCCTGCTGCTACAGCTCCTATGGATCCTACTACTCCTAGTGTTGAGGTCCAACAACCATCAGCACATGTTGTTGCTACCATTTCAGATGAACATATAGATGATGTTTATATCGATGAAATGTTCGGCAATGAAGGATCAACATCGCAGAAAACACAGGTGCGTCGTTGTTTGAAGGTGTTAGCCAAAATTCTTAAGGCGAAAAGCAAAGGCATCAAATTTGATGTCAGATGGATTTCACAAGGCCAAAATGTGAATCCCAATAAGGCTATGTTTAGAAGTTACATTGGAGATGTCACTCGGCAACACGTACCGATTGACATAGATTCATGGCACCATGTTGTGTCCGGGCTGATGGTTTTGATCTGGGAAGAAATTACGGTAACATTATGAATTTATTTCTTTAATTTACAAAAAAATAAAATAATTAAACAATGTCTTACTCTTATCAATCTCTTGCAGAATAAATTTATAGTAGACGATTCACACAAGTATTATGTACTAAGGCTTGCAGGAAGGATTCATTGAGTTTTTCACACTATTTTAACAAGATGTCACCTGAAAGATTCCAAAGGAAAAATAAACCTACACCCACCCATTTTCTACGCTCACATAATATCCCTAGAATCATGGGATGCATTTATTGGCCGTTGTGGGGATGAGAAGTTTCAGGAACATTGTGGGTGATAATATGTTGTTTGATGATACGTGTATTCATCACTTTGATTGTCAATATTTGATTTATGAAACAAAAACTCTGTAAAGAAAATAAAGAAGGTGCATCAAAACCAACATACCCCTATCGTAAAGCAAGGATGGGGTACGCTTCACTAGAAAATAAAATGGTACGTATTTTAAATTTACAGTAATATTGTTAGGTTCCAACAAACAACATCATAATTGTCTTTTGATGTTTATATATAGATTGATGAGTCTAAAACCAAATACACTTCCATCCCACGTCATGTTCTTTGGAAGGAGGCATGTGTGAATAAGGAAGGGACGCTAGTAGATGAGAATACACAAAAAGTGTGTGATATTTGGGTAAGTATGACACGCCGATAAAAAGATTTTTTTTAAATTGCTATTACATAAAAATAATTAGTTATTTTCCTATATCCGAAAGTCACTAGAATCAACTACTCCTGTAGTGGATGAAGACCTATTATCAACAACTTTGAAGAATCCAGAAAAATACAGTCGTGTCATGGGTGCGGGGTTTGGGGTGACAACCCGAGTATATTTTGATAAGAAGAAAAAAAATGGATGATAGAGATGAAACATTGAAACAAATGAGCGAAAAACTAGCAACCTTTGAAGAATGATTGCAATGGTTGGGAGAGTTGATAGAAACTTTTATGGGTGGGAAGCAAGGAGAAGACACAACTCAGGAACAACCAGTGCATGAAGATCCCGCCCCACCCCCCAACAGCTTTGAGGTGAGCCATTCCCCTCAAAGAACTGTCTTAGCCGTGGTAATCAATATTCTCGTAATTGTTCCCATGAAATGTGAATCAGAAAAATACTGATACTTTTCCTGTACTGATCTTCTACAGAGTGATAATGATTATGATTTATATCTGTCCACACCCACCAATCACCTTGTAGCAAGGGATAAAGTGTTCAACATCCCAGATGACACGCTGCATAATAGACCACTACCGAAAGATCATCTAAAAGTGACGATTACTGTAGCTCATGAGCCAAATGCAGAGCTACCTATTCCACTTGATGAAGATGATATTCATACGGTCGAAAAGGCTATTGGGACATTCATTGCATGGGTGTCACAACTTGTAAGAGTACATGCGGCCAAAGAGGTATTTGTTTCCTTTTTTTCAAGCTAAACCTTTAACAATTAATGAAAAAAGGTTCTGAACCAATGAATGTTATTATAGACAGAGAAAGGGAAGGGGGTGACAAACGTCGGCTCAAAACCATCTAAAGGATCGACCAACTGATCCCAAGGAGATACTGAAAGCACAATAACACCACCTGTTCTCTATCCACATTTACTAGCATTGAAGACTCATGTGGATACGAAGCTAAGAGGTGGTAGTAGTCATATAGTGGTTTTCGAAGAGAATATACATGGCGTGGAAAGTCAAGATTTCATTGCTATTGAAGGTGAAATAGGTTTGTTTAATTTCTATAGTAACATATCAGTATATTAGTAATACTGATGTTATTACTTTATAATTAGACAACTAAAGAAGAAGAAGTAGAAGAAGAAAGAAACTTTAGAGGATCGGAAGAAGAGACTACCTCTTCTTCGACGCACCTCCTGTAAGATTCCTCTTATGGAAGTAGAGTTGGTCTTTTGAGAAGACCAAAACCTCCAGAATGTTTCTAGGGAAGTTGAGAAGAGAAATGGGTAGGGGTTGGCCGAGCTTCAAGGATCAAAAGGGTGTGAAGAGAAGAGGGAAGGGGTGCCCTTTTTATAAGGGAGGAGAGGGGAACCTTTGGAAAAACTTAAAATATTATTTTATAATAAAGTAATATTCGGTTTATAATAGCTCCAAATTGATTTATTTCTAAGATAAAGTGGGGATGGGTCGAAATACTCTCAACCAATAGATTTTAGATAAGTTTAGGTTACAATTTCAACCTTATCATTTAGATTTAACTTTTACCGTGTCTTCTTGTTTTCTTACACTATATGGTTAATAAACTTACTATAACAAGCCAAAAGAACCCCAAGTGGTTCATTATTAATATATATATCCTTATCTAAGTCATTTGGAAGAACCTTAGATTTTTTTAGGAATAAAAAAACAATTAATAATATAATATTTGTTTTAAAAACTATTTTATGTCAATTTTGACACTATTTGGTAATTGATTTTTGTGAATCTCAAAACAACATGATTAGTTCGAACAAAGTTAATTAAGTAAATACTAACATGTCAGATTAACCTATAAAATTAGTGGAATTCATAAAAAGTCTCAAATTACATTTATTTTGGTATTTATAATATCAATTATTTTAATATTTCATTATTTAGGTAATTACTGCATCACCAGTGTGTCATAAATAACTTAAATTATTTAATGTACAAAAATTATAAATAAAATACCATTAGGTAGTAAATATTTTTATATTTCTAATGAATATTTATAGTCGAATTTATCTTATGTATAACCCTATATTAAAAATTAATTAGTTATTAAACTTTGATTTTAACTATTTTAACCCTTCTTTAAATAAATTAATAATAAATGTCCTAATCTAATCCAAGTGGACCTAAATGGTCATATTTTATTCCTAAGGTTTTTTTGGTCGAATTATACTTATCCAATAGAATTAGGACATGTGTTAGGGTAATAATAATATCATTTTTACCCTTAATTGCCCTATTTACTTTTAACTGTGGTAAATAAAAGTAAAAAGTTACTATTCACCAAAAATTATTTTCATCTCATCGAGCCACATTTTAGACCTTGATATTAACCGTATCTCTTAGATTTTCTAAATTCCACTCACAAAAGTGGTAAAATTAAGTTTTATGTAAGTTTGCAAAAAGCTTCTAGGAGGTAGGTAAAAGACGGTGAAAAGTTCAATAAAATTTTTATATATCGAAAATTATTATAAAATGACTCCAATGAATTACATTGAACGTATATATGTATTATGTATCAATTTTTACATAAAATAAATTTAAATAAAATAAATAATTATTTAAATAAAAAGTCGGTTTTTAAATAGTAACCCAGTGTTTTCACTATTCATCAAAAATTGAAAGTTTTCAGCAAAATACCAAAAATTCACCCTAGGCTAATTTCGATATTCCGAATCCAAAAATGAAGTCCATTTTGAATAATAAAATTTCAAAAATTTCAAAAATTGTGTATTACTATTCATAACGGCTAGTTCATAATAATATTATAATAATATCTCGTTTAGTGAAACTCGGTATTACGTACTACACACACTATCAAGGAAGGTATTGATTGCGTGTAATGAAAGTCAAGTCAGGGATGCGTGTAGTAAAAGCACTGTTTGGTGTTGCGTATAACATAATCAAAACTTATTTCATTTATACATTAAACAAAATCTATACTTAATGTTGCGTAGAATAATTTTCACAAAACGAACTTGAAATTTTGTGTAACAAGAGCCAAGAATAGTGTTGCATATACTGCAAGCTAATACAGTGTTGTGTATAGTACAAGCTAAACTTAGTGTAGTGTATAATAGAATACATCAATGAAATTAAAAGAATATTTTTCATAAAATATCGGTGTGTTACACACCTCCCCTGGACAGCACCTCCCCCCTATCACCTAGACACCCCTCCAAGACACAACCCCACCACCTAGACACCCCCAACCCCCCCTAGACACCACCACCCTCCTTGGATAGCCCCCAACCTCCTAGACCGCCCCACCCCCTGGACACCCCCATCCCCCCAGACACCCCCTACGCCCCCATGGACAGCCACCTAAGACCCCTGAATAACCTCTCTAACCCCTTGAATTCTGAATAGAATTCTTTATGTATTTAATTAACTTATGAATTATGTGTTAATGGTGTATGGGTATACTTGGTGTAATTAGATTATGATTTATGTGTTAATTTTGTATGGGTATACTTATGAGAAGTTGAATTATTTGCAGGTGCTGTTTGGGTGTGCTACTACAGAATTTTTTTTTGCAGTAGACAGGGCATTTATCAGCGCTTTTTTAGCGCTGATAAAAGAAGCCTTTATCAGTGCTGATAAAATACACATTTATCGGTGCTAAAAGACTGCTGATAAAGGCATCCTTTATCAGCACTCTTTTAGCACTGATAAATGTGTATTTTATCAGTGCTCAAAAAGCGCTGATAAAGGGGACCCCCTTTATCAGCGCTGAGCTTTACAACGCTTTTTTAGCGCTGATAAAGCCCATTTTGAGCGCTGATAAAGCCCGTTTTTGTAGTAGTGTTCCCTGGATTTTAGGTTTCTACTTTAATTCAATCATTAGAGAATTATTTTCATCCTTGTATTAACTAACTATTAGACCCACATGTGTTTTACATATGTTTCCAAACATATTACACTTGGAAAACATTGGTGCTCCCACTAACCTCTAGTAGACACTTGGTAAAGATTCATTCTATAATAATTCTCTAAGACCTTGTTGCTTAATTTAATCCTGAACAATATTTCAGTGACATAAAACCCTTATTGGCATCCAGTGGTGTCATAATCCTTTTTTGGTTGTGTCTTAAAAACACCGTCCATGAAATTTTATTTTTACACCCAATGGAAAATAAAATAATCATAGAACGTAGATACGATAAGTAAAATTCTAAAGGATTTAGGCATATCCACTTAGTATTTCCAATCGAGCCTTTTTGGTACTTTTATTATACCACCCATGTAACATATCTCTTGAATACTCACTTAAGTATTCAATATATAAGCCCCTTTTTACTTTGATACATGGAATCCATTATCAAATTTTAATTGATCTTTCCAATATTATCTTATTTCTATATACTACTTACTTGTAGGAATTAATATTCACAATGAATAATTTTTCACCGACTACGGAGAATATAAAAACATCACTATGACTTTAATCTTCCAACAGAGTATGTGCCTCGGTAACATTCCTATTCCACATACACTTGTGGAACTTATTCCTTTTCCAACTATTTGTGTATCTCGATAATTGATTCAATCCAAGTCAATACATTTCCCACTATCTCTAATAGAGATGTTCACCCTTATATAGAAATTTATTTTGTCACTTGACTGCCACTTTTCTATCTTAGGGATTTATATAATACCCCAAGAAACCATTAGGATATTTACTTAGATGCATAATGTGTTTAATTTTATGCAAGGTATTTCATATCCTAACAAATTAGTTGCATCTAAACACATGTATTATGAAATAATGGATTTCCATCATACTTTGACTAATATGATATCCATTTATCATTTTAGTTAGCATATGGTTATGGGATATTACCATTTTTTACAAATTACATCTTTAAATATGATGGAAGTTACTCCAAGTTTCAACATTGATGCGACTTACATCATAACTTTGATGTATAAGATCTGTGTTTAGTAATTACTCCATGCTATATTTTGTTGACCAGTGTAAACATGTAAGAATCATCATAGATCCTTATAATTATCATCAATATAGGGATTTAGATAAGGTAATGTATTTTTAGGAATTACTCCACGCAACATTATCATGATCAATGAATGCTTGGACAAGATATTATTCAACATGCCAATTTGAAGCAACTCATATCTTCTGACCAGGTATATACTTCACTATCACATTCCTTAATAACTTAAAAGAATATAATTAAGTATATTTACCACTAGATTCCCCTTGTAAAAGTTCACACTCACTCGTTGAACTAATTCCATAAGCTTTGTGACAAAACATTATTTCTAAATGTTTCTTTGTCCAAACTAAATACATCAATTATACCAAAGGTGTTTAGTTGTACTGAGAATAAATACCAAACTAGGAATATTCTTGACGTTGACATTTAGTTTTTCTTGACAAAGAATTATCTTTCCACAACTGGGTAAAATTCTTACATTTTATATTCATCATGTATTTCCTATGATTCAAGTACCACCTAACTATTTTTTGAGTATTTTACACCACTAACAACATTCATTCTTGAACATGGAATGATGTCTCCATGTGTCCAAATGGAACACAAGAAAAATGTTTTGGTTACACATAATAACTTGTTCAACTTGAATCAATCACTTGTCAAATAGAAGTTATGTATTTCTCACTATTGACATAGGAATCAAAATTTATCATCTTCTTAGCGAAGACACATTATTTTAATGCTTCTATATTTACATGGTTTCTGTATTTCAATACAAATATGTGAAAGGAATATTTTATTTAATACACAATAAGTATGTTAGAACCAATACTTTTATTTGATAAATAAACACTAAAGAAGAAGCAGTTTCTTGCTTATTCAATTTATTCCATTACATTTTTAAATTCCATAAATTTATTTCATAATATGTGATGAAAATTACCTCTTATTTAATAACAAACCTCTATTATTTGAAGGAAATTATGATGGTGCCTTTGGTGTAACTTTCTGTTAGCATTTTCTCCTTTACTTTCAATTTATTTACCATAAGAACCAAATATGGAACTTTCTTTAATATTCTTATTACTTGGAGAACCTTACCTAAAAGGTACTGAAGCGCTTAGTCCATACTATTTGTCTATATATTTAAACGAATATAGAGTAATTTGGTGAAAAGGTATAAGAATGGGATGCCATGAAAGAGCATAGTCTACATTTCTTGTTTACACAAATCTAGTGTAGTCATCACATTCAAATCTTGTTTCACTTTCCCCTTGCACACTTCTTGGTGATGAGACTACACATTCTCATCATCCCTGTCCAAATTTAGTGACTGAAACTAACGTCAGACGTTCATGATAGAATTATGAAATAACCATCATATGATTCAAACATGATTCCCTTGTAAGCAATTTTACACCCACACTTACTTAGGTGGCTTAACAGGTAGGGACACTAACACCCTGAATATCCTGTATTATACTAATGTGTGCAAGTGACTATACTACAATTGGAAATTCGTTCTAGTTTGGAAATTTACTCAGTCCAACATTTATCAAAGTTTATCTTGTGGAATTACTTTACATTTTCTACAAAAAAACTTTAGAATACAAGTACTTTTATCCTGATTACCGATTTAGACACTAATGATTAATTTAATTATTAAATGTCTCCCATTATTTTATCAAATTCTAGGAACCCTCTATACTAGAATTGTAATACTTTTTCACTTTAGTATTCTATTGGAAAGGATCCTTGAACCTCCCCTCATTGTCAATAAGCTATGGATATTCCACTACTTAGAGGGTACAAGGTCGGATTTTGGCTGCCCAACCACATTAAATTGCTATTCTTTGATCTATTGAGTGAAGTCCCAGCTTCAAAAATCATAACTTGATTTACCCAATGCATAAATCTAAAATGATAGAAATTTAACTACGGATAATCCTCACTACCACTTTAGTTAATTTAACCCACCACTCTCATAAAAACTCCATGGTAGTTAGAGGCCTCCTCAGCTATGGCATGACCAACAACCCAAACACCTGGTTTTATTCAAATTTGAATGATGGAAGGTGATTATCAACTTAATATTTCTTTGAGGGTTTCTGTGTTTTTCTCTCCACGAATATAATCCATTTATATTAATCTTGTTCACCTATGTTGTAGCACTCACAAATGAAAATTAATAGAAAAACATATGTCGCTTCTTTATGAATTTTAATTATTTATTATTTTTTGTATTTTCCCACTCTAATAAAATGCCAAAAACAACAAATAAATGCATAAAGGTAAAATACTGCCAAAATGGTCTTGAGAATCTAAAAAAACCTAGGGGCATCATACCTAAGTCATAGATTAACTCTTAATGCGGCTCACACCTGTCATGTATGTCTGTTTCTCATCTAAAGTATCACCTCATCTTGGTGGGGTCCATATCATACACTATCTCTATCTAATATACATTAATACTTATGCATAGTTGAGGGGGACTATGTGTGTAAATGTATATCAGGTAAAATTGGGCAAACAATCCCTTATACATTTTGATTGAAAATAAAGATGATTTGTAAACTGTCATTTAATTAATTACAAACATCACACTTAGTTAAAATAAATAATTAAATGCAGACATACATGGGTCGGTGCTCAAGACCTGTATGTGGGTAAAAATACAGTATAGTAAAAATTAAATTTCATTAAATAATTACATGGGTAAATTTATTAAATTAAATGAATTAAATAGATCAAATATTTTAATTATTCTTCAGTCCCATAATTAATTTAATTTTCAATACCAAAAATTAAATTAATTAATTAATTTAATATAATTAAAAAATTAAATTAATTTTTTTCCCTGGGTATTAAATTTTATTTTTTTAAACCACAATTAATATATTAATTAATTTCATGTAATTAATAAATTAAATTAATTAATTATATTAATTTAATTAACTCGGGTATCGAAAAAACCCATGCATGTCCAAAGCAGGCTGCACGGTACCTACGCAAACCCATTTTTGATCAAGCAAAGCCTGTGATGGGCTAATTTGGGCTAAGAAGGTTCACCAATACCCATTACAGATCTAGAAGACCCACCCGCACCACATTTGGGGTAATTTGGGTCGGAAATATCTGTTGCACACTTTCATCATGGCCTAAACTGGCCGCGGCTTGTCTGGAAAAATATGTTTGAGGGAAATTCAATGTCTCTGGGTATTCAGAATCATCTATGTCTAGACCTGGGTGGATCTCCACACGATGACATTGTTAGGGGTGGGATCCAATGTTAAGACTAGGAGGGAGAATCTCTAGTGGTCAGACAAGGGGCGACCTTCTCGGGCTTGTCAGAATAAGCTGCAACCAGATCTGGACGAATCTAACCTGTGTGGAGAATGGAGGCCACATTGAGGGGAGTCCGATGATACCACGAAAATACAGTAGGGATGTGTAGGGAATAGGAGCTGCTGGTCTTCCGGTCAGAGGTAGAGACACGGCCGCAGGGCAATCTGACAGAGAGGGTAGCCCGCGGTGGAGGTTCGGGTTGGACTTCGCAGTGGTGGCCGATCTGGTTCACCAGAGAAGAGGGTGCCACCATGTTGGGAGAGAGGGATGGGGTACCAAGGGGGCACACCCCTTGGTCTATTTTTCAAAAGACCTTTTTATCTTTCTCCAACTAAGTCTCCTCCCCTTAATAATGGTTTTTGTTCTTTATGTGGATTTCTCCCCAAGAAGCCACACCATCCAAAGGCTAATAATAGCCTTATAATTATAATATTATTATAATACTTTAATAATAATTATTATAATAACATTATAATTATTATAATAACAAAATAATAAATGATAACAATAATTATTATTATCAAAACACATATTTTGGTGGAATGATTCTGGTCACCAGTTGGAGAAAATCTAGTGATCAAAATCCCATAATATTACCCGATTACCACTAATCAATCAATATAATTTTTTTAATGGCCATAAATTTGTCGTTTGAAATCGGATTGACATGTGGTCTATGCCATTGAGACTTTCATTAAACCCTCTACTTAATTGTAATGCAAATTTATGTTTCTAAGCTTATAAAATTTACGTGCTCACTTTGATTCCAATTGAAGGTAATATGGCCCATAGTAAAAGCCGATGGAATGAATATTTTAAAATTTTCATCGATGAGATGATGGAACTTTTCATGGTCAATGATCAGATCCATAGTATGGTGTGAGGATCTCACGTAAATTAAAAGAGCACAAAAAATAAAAATGTAAACATACCTATATAGATATAAAGGTGCAGTCGACCACAACTCATCATCGGTGATCGTTGCTTGAAGGATCCATTACAGTATCCTTCTAGATCATCTACATGCACTTCAATGATCTACGATTTCACTGATCATCAAATTTTAGGTGCTAGCACGATGATCCGATGATATATTTGACGTCATGGTGTTTACAACGATCTTATGCCTTCAATGATTGAAGGCTTTCTTGGATTGCCTCTTGAGAGGGAGAGACTCTCACTTTGGAAAGTGGGAGGAGAGAGAGGCTCTCATTCTAAATGAATGAATAGTTCTTTGTCTCTATTTATAGTGGAGATTCTAAATACCTGGTTGGGTTCCCTAGCCACTATTTATTTAAAGACCACTAAATAAATAATTATAATAAATTAAACTCTGTCAATATTATTTATTATTTTATCACATGATTATAATATAATTAAAAATAGATTACATGATAAACCCGAGTAATTTAACTCGACTCATAATCCCACTTAATATAAAATGAACCTTGAATAATAAAATAATATTCATCCG
Source organism: Viscum album (assembly GCA_963277665.1). Taxonomy (NCBI): domain Eukaryota; kingdom Viridiplantae; phylum Streptophyta; class Magnoliopsida; order Santalales; family Viscaceae; genus Viscum; species Viscum album. The sequence goes on from OY728128.1 coordinate 479,721,695, forward strand.
ATTAATATTTTCTCATATATACTTAAATTGTAAATACATTCAAATAAATTCAACCTAATTATTCATAACTTGAATAATAATGAATTTATTTATTTATTTGATGATCTATACCTTAGAAAAATATCAAATATCATGGTGGGTCCCACTATGTACAATATACTTATTCAACTGAATAGGGAGGATTATCGACTACACTATTGTGTATGAACCTCTAGGCCCTAATCACGATACTCATGAATAAAATCCACTAACCAATAATAGAGTCTAGAATCTCATCAAGGCCCCTACAGATATAAGTATTTTCATAGCAACAATAATTGACCTATGAACATGTACTGTGTATTATAATCTTTTTGTCTTTAGATATCTCATAAAGAAGGAAACACAATTGTTTCATATCCCTTTTCTTTATTTATTATTTGTTGATATATCTAGATGGATTTAACTTTTGACTTATTTGGCCAAATAATTACTAAGGTAGCACCATCCTGATCAATCAGGCCTGAGATATATAACTTTCAAAACTCAGAAGTGATAAATCCTTTCCTAACCATTCAACCAATGTCATACCACCAATGAGGCACCCAACACAAGCTGACTCTGCACAATTTCATTATCATGGTTTTCACCTTACATCAAAGTATGAAATCAAATGACACAAACTGGTAATGATCTCAAGTTAGGAGACCAATATACATGTTCGTAGACAGAAACAACCAATGGCACCGATAACATGTGGTGTTCCTACTAGTGGGTCTGTCCTTATGATCTCATTATTAGAGATCACCAAGTGAGAAATTCATGAGAAAAGTCTCAAGTCTTATGATCCCCCAACACCTGATAGTCAAACATCTAATGTGTCTGGTTAGTAATATGTGTCTATACCATATGACCTTTTTTAAAGATTAATGTCATAGTATCTCAGGGTTCTCATTATAGCATGGGATCTACTATAACATTTTGATATGAAAATTAATCTATGTATATTACCATTAAATAGAGGATGTAGAAATATCTACACTATGATGGTAAGTATACATCTTTTATATCTAACTATATACACAATATAGTAATCAAAATTAATGAATTGTCGGGTCTAGGTCACCCACTATTTCAACAATAAATCAATGAATGCATACATGCATACAATAAACTCTTATGGTGTGGTGGTTCTTTTCATGGTATAAGCTTCTAATTTAAAGGATATCATCATGAATAAAAATTATACTCACTCATCATTATGATATTTAGGATTTTAAGATCATAAAAGCATTATTTTATTTCATTCTCAAGAATTATTTCATTTTTCAAATTGATAAACCCTATGAAAAAAATAAAATATCCTCAAATATCTTACATATCCTTATGAATATCTTTTTTATACTCATGAGGATCTTATATATCTTCAATAAAGTATTTTGAATGCATTTTAATATCTTCCATATTAGATAGAATATATTACATACCAAAATTGGTCAGATACTTTTAAAAATGTCATGGGGTAATATATTATATACCAATATTGAAATATTACATATTGACTTGTAAATATTTTTTATGTTCTAAATAACTTATGCATCATAGCATGGTTTCTCATTTTTCATATTTCATTATGAGATTAAACATATATGTTCTATATGTACTATGATATATTATTTATCCATAAGAAAATTTTATTTACCATTTGAAAGATGTTACATATCAGAATGAGGCCCTCATATTTTGATGTATTATCTAGAGAATGTTACGTATCATAGTGAGAACAAATAATTTTCCAATATTATACTTCTAAAAAAATTATGTAATCCTTTATCAAATTATCATATTCAAATTAGAAATTCAGAACCTTTACTAGTAATATAGGAACCTCTTTAAATCATGTATGGGAATATCTAATCAATAAATTCTTCTCAAAACATCTTAAATGACTTTAGGAAAATATCAAACCTTTAAAAATATCATTAGTAAAATTACCAATTTATATTTCAACATATGATTACTCTTCTTTGAGGGTTTCAATATATTTCCAATACCTCATCAATTCCAGCTTCAAAATTTATCAATTTACCTTAATTGATTGTAATTTAATAATTACCAACAAATGAAATACCTTCCTCAGTTTAGTAGGATCTCAACATCTTTAATTTTCACCATTTTCTTATTAAAGTGGATCTTTGAGAAACTTTTTTTAAATGTGTTATGATGGTTAAAAATACATCTTTATTTCATAATTATAATTTATTACAACATCGTTTCATTCATTGTTAAATTATTATATGTTTATTTTACCCTTTTAAAAGTTGTGGATATACATGTTTAGCTTTACATTGGCATGGATATACCCCTACATCATTATCCATTACCCTTAAATAGCTTATAATTTTTTAAAATAATTAACTATGTGTAAGTCATGATTGACCGCATGAAAAAAATTCATATAAACATAATCCATGATTGACTGCTTGGAAGAAGGTCAATTGACTATATGACTGACCACATGAACAAAAGTTGCATAATTTTTAGATCGACCACATGACTCTGGGTCGACCATAAAATAGAAAGTATAGATTTTTCTAATTGATCAACCAACTGTATAAAGAGATTTAATCAACTGTGTTTTTTCATAGTTGAACAAAAGAGTAAATGGGTCAACTTAGTTAGACAACTAAAAATTTTCTAAATATTGGATCGACTACATGAGTAAAGGACCAACCATAAGGGATCCACCAAAAGGAAAATAGATCAACCATAAGGAAAATGTATTGACCACACATTCATCATAATCAATCGCATAACTTGACATCTTGGCTAGTAAGAATATCATAATTTTCATTATGATAATACTTTACATACTAGGTGTGATTCCAAGATCTGGAAAAAATTGTTGCCTTTAATAACTACCTCTTAGATACCTCATAGTCTACAACGAAATAGGTATTAATAGTTATGGCTACCACTGGATCTTATGAACTTGTCTCTCTCATTATCTTATCCCAACAGTGATATTAGATCACTATGATCTTAGGAAGAATATTTTGTGTCCCCCATAACTAGCATTCCTTTTCCACTTACTAGGCACATACCTTTTGTACTTACCGAAGTATAATCATATAGGGATAATTTCTTCAATTTCATTGCTCTTGGATATAATTGATATCTGACTACTATAAATTATTTCCTAGAAATATCAATTTTTATACATATCATGGCATATGTGATCGATCCATCACTACAGCATATGAATTCAACTCACCACATCAATCTCTTCCCATGTCTCAGACATTTAAACCTAGAGAGATTATTCCATGTGACATTGGCAACAATTCTTCCCTTGAATTGTTCCAACTTGTATTTTTAAATACAATTCCACACTATGTATAATTGACTGTGTCTAAGAAACCGTTAGATCTATCTTGATAGATCTTGTTCCCCGGATTTTAGGTTACTACTTTATTTCAATAATTGGAGAATTGTTGTCATCCTAGTATTAACTAACTATTAGACCAATGTGTTTTTCCATATGCTGCCAAACATATTACACTTATAAAACATTGGTGTTCCATCTAACCTCTAGTAGACACATGGTAATGATTCATTCTACAATAATTCTCTAAGATCATGTTACTTTAATCCTGAATGGGATTTTAGTGACTTATAAATTTTTTTGGAATTCAATGGTGTAATCATCCCTTTCCATTGCATCCTATAAACACCATCCATGAAATTTGATCTTGATATCCAATGGCCAATAAAATGATCATAGAACGTGGCTATGAAAAGTAAAATTATAATGGATTTAGGAATATCCACTTGGTATTTCCAATTGATCTTTTTTGGTACTTTTCTTGTACCACCCATGTATCGTATCTCTTGAATACTCACTACTGTATTCACTATATAATCCCCTTTCCACTTTGATACATGGAATCCATTTTTGAATTTTAATTAATCTTTTCAATCTTATCTTATTTCCATATACTACTTACTTTTAGGTATTAATATTCACAACTAATAATTTATCACCGACCATGGTGAATATAAAAAACATCACTATGAATTTTACCTTCCTACACAGTATGTGCCTCTAGAACATTCCTGTTCCACATACACTTGTGGAACTTATTCCTATGCCAACTATTTGTGCATCTCGAGCATTGACTAAATCCAAGTCAATCCAACTTCCACTTTATCTAATACAGATGAGCCCCCTTATATAGAAATGCAGTATATCATTGACTACCACTTTTTTATCTTAGGGATTTATATAATACCCTAATAAACCATGAGGATATTTACTTAGATGCACAATGTGTTTAATTTGATGCAAGGTTGCTCATATCTTAACAAACTCTTTGCATCTAAACACATGTCTTAGGAAATAATGGATTTCTATCATATTTTGGCTCGTATGATATCCATTTTTCATTTTATTTGGAATATGGTTATGGGATATCAGTGTTATGTACAAATAATATCTTGAAATATGATGTAAGTTACTACAAGTTTCAACATTGATACTACTTACATCATAACTTTGATTTAAAAAATGTGTGTTTAGGAATTACTCCACGCTACATTATCATGATCAATGAATGCTTGGACAAGATATTATTCGACATACCAATATAAAGTAACTCATATCTTTTGACCATGTTTATACTTCACTATCAAATTCCTTAATAACTTAAAGTAATCTAATTAAGTATCTTTACCACTAGATATCCATTGGAATAGTTTACACTCACTTTTAGAACTAATTCCATAAGCTTTGTAACAAACCATTATTTCTAAATGTTTCTCTGTCCAAACTAAATACGTCAATTATACCAAAGGTGTTTAGATTTAATAAGACTAGATACCACACTAGTTATATTCTTGATTTTGACTTCAAGTTTTTCTTGACAAAGAATCTTCTTTCCACAATTGCATAAAAGTCTTACATTTTATATTCATCTTTTGTTTCCCATGATTCAAGTACCACCAAACTATTTGTTGATTATTTTATGCCACTAACAACATTCATTCTTGAACATGGAATGATGTATCATTGTGTCCAAATGGAACATGGGATAAATGTCTTGGTTGTACACAACAACTTTTTCAACTTGAATCAATCACTTGTGCAATAGAATTTATGCACTTCTCACCGTTGACTTAGGAATCAACCATTCTCATCTTCTTGGAGAAGATGCCTTCTCTTAATGATTATATACTTACATGGTTTATGTATTTCAATAAACATATGTGAAAGTCATGTTCTTTTAATACCCAAGAAGTATGTCAGGAACAAAACTTTTATTTGATGAATATACACTGAAGAAGTGGGTTATTTCTTATTAAATTTATTTCATTACATTTTAAAATTCCATAAATTTATTTCATAATATGTGATCAAAATAACCTCCTATTTGATAACCAACCTTTATTATTTGAAGGAAATTTCGAATGTGCCATTGGTGTAACTTTCCATTAGCCTTTTCTCCCTTTCTTCCAATTTATTTACCATCATAAGGAAAGATGGAACTTTCTTTAATATTATTATTTCTTGGAGAACCTTACATAAAAGTTAATTAAGTGATTAGTCCATACTATTTGTCAATATATTTAAATGAAACTAGAGTAATTTTGTGAAAATTTATAAGAATGGGATTCCATGAAAGAACATAATCTACCTTTCATGTTTACACAAAGCCAGTGTAATCATCACATTCAAATCTTGCTTCAATTTCCCCTTGCACACTTCTTGGTGATGAGACAACACATTCTCATAATTAGTGTCCTAATGTAGTGACTAAAACTAACATCAGTAGTTGATGATATAATTATGAAATAACCATCATATGATTCATACATGAGTCTCCTATAATCAATTTTACACCCACAGTTCCTAAGGTGGCTTAAAAGGTAGGGACACTAACACCCGGAATATCCAGTATTGTAGTAATGTGCGCAAGCGCCTCTACTACACTTGGAAATTCATGATAATTTGGATATTTAATCAATCCAAAATTTATCATAGTTTATCTTGTGTAATTAATTTATATTTTCTATAAAAATAAACTTTATAAGACGAGTACTTTTATCTTGATTACCGATTTAGATGTTATCGATTAATTTAATTATTAAATGTCTCCCATTATTTTATCAAATTATAAGAACCCTCTATACTAGAATTAGAATACTTTTTCGATTGAGTATTCTAGTGGAAATTATCCTTGAACCACCCCTCGTAGTCTAAAATCTATGGATATGCAACTAATTGGAGTGTTCAAGGTAGGATTTTGGCTGCCCAACCACATTAACTCACGATTCCTTGATTTGTTGAGTGAAGTCCAAGCTTCAAAAATCATAACTTGATTTACTCAATGCTTGTATATAAAATGATTGCAAGTTAACATTTACTAATACTCACTAAAAATTTAGTTATGTCAATCCACTACTTATATAAGAACTCCCTGGTAGTAAGAGGCATCCTCAACTATGGCCTGACTGACACCCCAAATACCCGGTTTTGTTCAAATTTGAATGATGGATGGCGGTTATCAACTTAATATTTCTTTGAGGGTTTTTGTGTTTTTCTCTCCACAAACATAATACATTTCTATTAATCTTGTTCATATATGTTGTCACACTCATGACTGAATATTAATAGAAAAACGTACGTCGTTTCTTTATGAATTTTACTTATTTATTATTTTTTGTATTTTCCCATTGTAATAAAATTCATTAAACAATAAAAAAAGTATAAAGGTAAAATACTACTTAACTGGTATTGATCATATAAAACAACTTAGGGGAATAATACCTGATTCATATCTTAACTCTTGATATAGCTCACCCCCGTCATGTATGTCCATTTCTCATCTAAAGTATCACCTCATCTTAGTGCGGTCCATGTCACATCTTGCATCGTCTTTGTCAACCTACACCACCTCATCTTGGTGGAGTCCACATCATACATTGTATCCATTCAATGTAAAATAATACTCACACATATTTAATGGGTACTAGGGGTGTAAATGTACATCTAGTGAAATTGGGCGCACGAGCCCTTATAAATTTTGACTGAAAATAAAGATGATGTGTAGACCGTCATTTAATTAATTACAAACATCAAACATAGTTAAAATAGATAATTAAAAAAATAATTAAATGCAGACATACATGGGTCAGTTCCTAAGACTAGAATTCTAGTAAAAATATAGTGCAATAAAAATTAAATTGCATCAAATAAGTAAAAGGGTAAATTAATTAAATTAAATGAATTAAATAACAAAAATAATTTAATTATTTTTGGTCCCAAAATTAATTTATTTTCTAATACCAAAAATAAAATTAATTTTTATCATTGGGAACTAAAATTTATTATTTTAAACCGAAATTAATATATTATTTAATTTAATTTAATTTCAAAAATTAAATTAACTGATTATGTTAATTTAATTAACTCGGGTATCGAAAAAACCCATGCAGGTCCAAAGCGGGCCGTGCGGAACCTACAAAAACCCATTTTAGCCTGAGAAAAGCCCGTGATGGTCTAATATGGGACATGAATGTCCACCTAAATCCATTCCATATTGGGAAAACCCACCCGGGAAACATTTGTGGTAATTCGGATTGGACAGATCTATTGCGCGCTTACCTCATGGCCCAAACTGGCCGTGGCTGTCCTGGAAAAATCTGTCTGAGGGAAATGCGATGTATATGGGTATCTGGAACCTTCTAAGGCCAGACCTAGGTGGATATCCATGTGACGACACTATTCGGGGTGGGATCCAATGTTATGATTAGGAGGGAAACTCTTTAGGGGTCGGACAAGGGGGCAACCTAGTCGGGCCTGTCAGGACAAGCTTCTGCCAGATCTAGATGGATCTAACTCATGTGTAGAATGAAGGCCACACAGAATGGAGTCCGACACTATTAAGGAAAGTCATAAGGGTTTTTTTGGGGTAGAGCATCCACTGGTCTACCGGTCAGAGGTAGAGACACGACTGCAGGGGTGTCCGACAGAGAGGGCGGCCCGCAGTGGAGGTCTGGGCCAAACCTTGCAGTGGTGACCGATCCGATTCTCCATAGAGGAGGGTACTATTGTGTCAGGAGAGAGGGATTTCCTACAGGAGGTGCACTAGTAGGTGGTCTCATGAGGGGTAGGGAACCTAGGGTGGTCCACCCCTTGGTCTATTTTTCAAAAGCCCCTTTTTTTGGTCTTTCTCCAACTAAGTCTCCTCCCCTTAATAATAGTTTATGTTCTCTATGTTTATTTCTCCCCAAGTAGTCACACCTTTCAAAGGATACTAATAGACTTATATTATAATATTATTATAATACTTTAATAATAATTATAATAATAATATTTTAATTCTGATAATAACAAAATAATAAATGATAATAACATTTATTATTATCAAAACCCACATTATGGTGGAATGATTCTGGTCACTAGTTGGAGAAAATCCAGTGATCAAATCCAATAATAATTCTAAATAACCACTAATCAATCAATATAATTTTTTTGAATGGTCATAACCTTTTCATTTGAAATTGGATTGATGTATGGTCTATTCCATTGAGACCATCATTAAACCATCTAATTAATTGTAATTAAAATTAATTTTTCTAGGCTCATAAAATTTGAATTCTCACTCTGATTCTAATTTAAGGTACTAGAGCCCACAAAGAAAGCTAGTTGGATAGAGATTTTAAAATTTTCATCGACGAGATGACGTAACTTTTCATGGATGACGATCCGAGCCCTGATATGGTTCGATGATCTCACGTAAATTAAAAAAGCACAAAAATTAAAACTGTAAACAAAACTTTATAGATCTAAATTCTTGGTCTACCACACCTCATCATCGGTGATCGTTACTTTGGGGATCCATAGTAATGTATCTTTAGATCATCCACACACATTCCAACAATCTGCAATTGCGGTGATCATCAAATTTTGGGTGCTAGCGCGGCGATCCAACGTTATCTTCGACGCCCTGATGATCATTGTGATCCTCTTCCTTTGATGCTTGAAGCCATTCTTAGATCGCCTCTTGAGAGGGAGAGACTCTCTCTCTAAAAATTGGGAGGAGGGAGAGGCTCTCATTCTAAATGAATGAATAGTTCGTTGGGAGAGAGCATCTCTCTCTATTTATAGTGGAGGTTCTAAATACCATGTTGGGTTCCCTGGACCAAATTTATTTAATGACCAGTAAATAAATAATTATAACAAAATAAACATCGTCAATATTATTTATTATTTTGTCACATGCACATAATATATTTAAAAACATATTTCATGATAAACCCGAGTCATTTATCTCGACTTGTAATCCCACTTAATGTTAAATGAACCATGAATATTAAAATAACATTCATCCGATTAAAATTTTCTCATATATACTTAAATTCTAAAGAAATTTAAATAAATTCAACCCAATTATTCATAAATTTAGTAATAATGAATTAATTTATTCATAGCATTAGTCCATGGAATTCATCCAAGGTAAAATGGGGCTAAGCAATAATTGGGCCTGAGGGGATTTAACCCTGGTACCTACATATCAATGTAGAATCTATGGACTATATCCAAGGCATCCTATAGTATTTCATGAGGGATCCAATGGTGTCATACCAGGCATCCAAAGAAAGAAAAGGATCGGGTTCCAGGTGGGTCTCAACTAATGTAAGCTACATCTTTGAATCGGAATGGGGTTCTCGAGTGCTCAAGGCATTCCCACTGGAATCCAAGGGAAGATCAAGTAAGGAGACTCCTATTTTATAATGATGTAATATAATATTCTATAAGGTTTAATCCATCACCTTTTATTAGCATTACAAGGCTAATTGAGAATGGAACCATTTAACCAAGTCTTAACTAATCCATAAGTCTATTTGGTTTAATCCCTACCTTCCATTAGTATTACAATTCCTAGTAGCATAAACCATTCATTAAATCCATTTTATACATTTTCAAGAGTCATGGTTTAATCTAAAACATTCCATTAACATGTAAAGTGGTTCTACAGACATGTAACCAATTATTCGATTACATTTAAAAGGTCAAGTCATATACTTAGTATACTTTCTAATTTCCATTTTACATTTATTTATCAAATTGACACACTTAACTTAGGTAGTTCAAGTTGTGAGAATACATGGTACTTTCCATTATTAAAGCCAAAAATTAAATCAAGCCATTTAAATATAGTGAAGTTTAAAATTAGAAAGGTCAAGCCAAAGCACACCTAAATGGCAGCTCAAACGTGTCAAAACAATAAAATGAAAATTATGGAAAAACATACTGCATGGGATGAATGGAGTTGTGGGAATAACGATTGAAAACTAATCACATATTTGGAAATAGAATATCCATACTTTTCTAATGATTATAAGTATGGTATATAAATTCAATAAAGGGAACTCGATGAAATCGGCGGGCCCCACACAAAATTTCCAAAATCAATAAACTCGAGGGTTGAGTTATGGACCAACCACATTTGTCTTGTACAAATCTTCTCATCTTTTATAATCCTATAAATCAACTTGTAATGGAGTAGATATTAGAAAAAGATAAAAATGCTCACACCTTGAAAACTTGGTGAAGAGAAAGAGAGACAAAAAATGGCTCAAACAGACTCGAATACTTATCGTTGTGCATCCAATGTGATAAAAAGAATCTCAAAGGGATCCATAATGATGAAGATCTCTTGATCCCTAGGCCAAGCCTTCAAAAGATCAAAAATGGGAGAAAATATAGGTTTTGTCTACTGGAATTCAGATTAGGGATGAAGGAAGGATTAATTAGATCATTAAGGGTAAAAAAGTAAAATTACCCAAATTTTATCCTGTGCATAGTTTGTCTGTATGGGTTTTCAAATCATGTGAAAACCATACAAGGGTACCTGGATAAGAGGGGTAACTTATACCATTAGGCCATGTGGTTAGGAAAAACCATTCGCCAACCGTGTGAGATGGCTCTTTCTGAAAATGCAAACCCTCTGCACTGTTAGATCTAACCATGCAACCTCCCCACATAGTTTCCTATAACTGTGATATAGGACCATATTTTCCCAAAATATGGGTATTGGGCCTTGATAAATACATATACACCCTTGGGAAATTCACTATCCCATTAGGTATCCAAAATAGGTCCAAACTAAAGAATTAGACCAAAATTTAAAGGATCCATACCTGAGTGAAAAATCAGGTTCTTATAGTCTTCCCCCATTAAAATAATGCATCTTATATTTCATCATCCAAGGGTGGTGAAACACTATTTAAGAAAAACTCTGGCCACTGGGCCTAAATGTTGGCCTCCCGCTCCCAAGTCTCGTCCTATATGTGGTCGTGCTACCATAGCACCCTTACTAACAGGACAAAACAACCTCATCGATGCTTCATGATCTAGTCAACAATGAGTACATGGTACTTCTCAAAGTTAGCATTAGAATATAATTCAAATTCATTAGGATAAAAGTTATGATACTGGTTGGCATGATATTGGAGAATCTGTGAAACATGGAAGACATTGTGCATGAAATTGTACTTGTAAGTTAGTATCAACTGATAGGCTACCGACCTGAATCTCTCTAGAATCTAAAATAGACCTATGTAACAAGGTGAAAGCTTACCTTTCCTCTATAACCATCTATTCCCTAGGCTAGATGATACCTTAAAAAAACATGATCCCCTAGCTCAAACTCTAGAGGTCGTTGATAGAGATCGACATAAGATTTCTATCTCGACTGAGAAGTAGTGATACACTTTCTAATCAGCTGAATCTTCTCAAAAGTATCCTTTATGAGATGAGGACCTAGTAGGGGTACCTCACCAACCACTAGCCAATACGGGGGTGAACGAAACAACCTTCCATATAAGGCCTCAAAAGGATCCATCTAGATTGTCTTCTGAAAGCTGTTATTATAGGAAAACTCAATGGGAGGGATTTGATTCTCCGAAGAATCACTAAAATCAAGTACACATGCTCATAGAATGTCCTATAAAACATGTATTGTCTATTCTGATTATATATCGGTCTAAGGGTGAAAATTTATACTTAGAAGTACCTGTGTACCCATAGATTTCTGCAAACCTTACCAGAACTGTGATGTGAAATGAGCATCCTTATCCAAGATAATAGTACGAGGGACCCTATGTAGTCATATTATCTCATGAAAACACAGTATTCCCAACTCATCAACTGAAAAAGTCTCTTGAATATGAATAAATTTTTATACTTTTTTTAGTCTATCAATAACTACCCATACAATGTTGCTACTCCTCGAGGACCTAGGTAACCTGACTACAAAGTCCATGGAAACATCTTCCTATTTCCATTTCGGGACTAGAAATAGTTGTAACAAGCCTACAGGTCTCTCTTTCTCCACCTTCACCTACTGATAGGTGGAAAACCAAGTGATAAATCCTTCTATATGAAATCTCATCCCATGCCACTAATATTAGCATCGCATATCTAAATACATTTTGGATATTCTAGGGTGAACTACCCACTAAGAATTGTGGGACTCTTGGATCAACTCCTATTTTATATGTAGGAACCCCGAAACACCCATGAATACACAGGTTTTTATCTCTATCCATAGAACAACCCAGAGGCTAGTTATCTCCTTATATACACTCAAGGAGAACCAATGCCTCTAAATCTAAAAAATTTCTAACCTTCACCTTCCTAAGGAGGGAAGAGGTAACTGTCAAGGATGAGAGGTAAGACTACTTGTGACTATCATGAAACTCCAGATGTAGATCATAAAATAGGGACATTAACTTCCATTCATCAATGGATCCCCATATTATATGTGTCTGAGTTTTCCAAATCAGAACATCAGTGACCACATTTCCCTTCACAGGTGTATAAGAAAGCTCAAAAATCATTGGACTATAGATATTCGACCCATATCCATTGTATGAGGTTCAAGTCATGCGGTGAAAATATATATTCGATGCTCTTGTGGCCCATGTACACCACAAAGTACTCACCCAAAAGTTAATGTCCCTAGCAACATAAGGCATGGACAACTACTGCTAGATCAAGGTCATGTGTTAGGTAATTTCTCTCATAAGGCCTCAGTTATTGAGATCTATATGAAATGACTATGTTCTCCTACATCAGCACTGATTTGAGGCTGATGTGTGATACATCACAGAAGATGATATAACCTCTACCATACTCTAGCATAATAAGAATAAGTATTGAGACAAGACTCCCTTTTAGATATTGAAATGATTTCTCGCATTCTTCTGACCATAGAAACATAAAACCCTTATTTTTAAGGACAATGAGAGGTGAATCAAGGAATGATAATTCCTATATGAAACATATGTTATATCTAGGAAGCCCCAAGAAACTTTTTATACCAAACATGTTCTTAGGTTTCTCCCAATAAACCACAACACTCACCTTATCTGGGTAATTAGAGACCCCTAATTTGAATATGATATGACCCAAGAAGTAATATTTTTCAATACAAAAGTGGAACTTAGCAAGCTTGGAATAAATATGATGCTCACTCTGTGTGCTTAGAATGGTCTCAAGGTGTTTTTTATGGTCTCTACAAGTGCGAGAATACAAAAATACGTCATCCACAAATACTACAAAAAAATAATCTAGATAGGGATGGAAAAACCTGTTCATTAGATAATGAAAATGGGTGGGGATGTTCATATGACTGAATGACATAACTAGGTACTCATACAGACCATACCTACTTCAAAAGGTTATAAGAGGTATATATGATGTCCTTACTCACACTTCGTGATATCCTGACCTCAGGTCGGTCTTAGAAAAGACACTAGCACCTCAAATATGGTCTAAGAGATCACCTATTCGAGGTAGTGGATATTTGTTCTTCACCGTAAGCTGGTTCAACCTTATGTAATCAAAACATAGACATAATCTTTCATCTTACTTATACATGAAAAGCTTGGGTGAACCCCCAAAGGATGTATTGAGCCATATAAAACCTTTGAAATATAGATACTCTAACTACTGATTGAGTTCCTAGAGCTCAGTAGGTGTCTTCCTATACGGAGGGATTGACACTAGAGATATTCCTGAAACAGGATCAATCATAAACTCTACCTCCCTCTCAGGAATTAAGCCATAAAATTCATTAAGAGAAACATCCTTTAAATGATATACTACTGGAGGAAATTCTTCCTTTCCTAATCCTTGATCCTCCATGAAGATATTTTCAATCTGGATGGTCATTCCACCTAGACCATGATGCTCAATTCCTTTTATATCATCTTGTACATTCCACTCACCCTTATATAGAAAAATATTTCCCAATAGTGATGAAAAATATATCCTTCAATGATAGATGTCTAAAAAATCATGATACTAAACTAACTAATCCATCTTGAGAATGACATTGAAGAATTTCATCTTGAGAATGAAGAGGTTCCACAAGAAAGGGTAATTACCTAACTTAAGGGGACAATCCCTATATTGTCGTATTCCCTATAACTTCACTCTTAATGGTGTATCTAGGGTCTTGACACCATAGTAATATTGTATCTCTAGTTCAAGACCTTACATGATATATATAGATATAAAAGAGTTTGAAGCACCTGTATCAAATAAAACAGATACTATAGTAGATTCTACTAGAATAGTACCTCATATTATAGATAGTCCCACAACTTGATCCTTGGGCATCAGTTTTAGTGCATGAAAATGGACTCATACATGTCCATGTGAAATAGCTAGACTACTATGATTATAACTGCTTGGTTGGAACTTATGGTGACTAGGGGACTGGCTACCACGGTCATGACCTCCTTCTCTTTCATTCTTGTCAGTGCTATTCCAACTCCCCACCCCACGTGGCATAAAAAACCTGATCCTGAAGGTGGAGCTGGTGCTTATCCTTTTCCACTTAAAGCTGGTGGAAAGGTCCTACAAAATCTGTGAAGATTCCTCATATGGCCACAAGTTCAGCACTCCATTGGGTCTCTATCATAATGAGGTTTTAGGTAACCTCAGATTCTAAACATATGACACACCATAGAGTTATAAAAACAGGTATTCTAGTTATCACTTCCCTGATGAGAAACCTCAAGGGGATGTTTCCTACAACCAGAATAACTATTGGGTTGCTGCGACACTGATCCTCTAGGCTCAGTGCTATTTTCATCCCTCAGGTTTCACTGAGTGATAATAGCATAACTGAATATTTAAAAAATGTAGGAAGGCAAAATACATTCACCTTTGTGGGGATGGCATACACCATTTCATCCTTAAAGCATCTGTCACATAAAATATCATCACTGGATAGAACTGTTGAAACGTATTGTAACTCAATGAAACATGCTGAATACTCCATAACTAACTTAGAAACCTTCTCGAAATTGATGAAATATTCAGTTCTATCAGCTCTCAGTGTATGAGGAAAGAACTGGTCCTAGAAGGAAGTCTGGAAATCAAACCATAATATGTTCTGATGATAACCATCATGGGTAATCACATCCCACCATTGCTTGTCCAAATCATGAATCATGTAAGTAAAAATTTTGATCCTCTAGTCTAGAGGTATCTCCATATTCTCAACGATATATAGGGTGACCTCTAGCCAAGACATAGTAGCCTACAGACCATAATCCCCTGAAAATGTGGGAGGATACTACAGTTGGAACTCATGAGTCAGATCAGCCATCATAGGTGAAAGTCATAGAGCACCATGCATAGACTTCATCAGACGTAGGAAACTATCTCAAACTTGGGAATTAGTTCCTAGATCATGTACAAAATACAGTGCTTCAAGTGGTACTCCTGGTGGTAAGACCGGCAACATAGGAACCAACATGTCTAGATTATGGTTGTCTCCACCCTCTTGACATATGATACATGGATTCTGTGGTGACATTAGTCTAAAAATTCTAGTCACACTCCTCATAAAATAATTAAAGTAGATAGATAGTGACACTTAAGGAATCTATACAAGGAAGGGATCACTACCCAAGGTATACTGCCCCAATTACCTAATTTGAAGGCCAGGTATTGGTATGTTCTCAAGTATGGGTTTCATTGCATTTTACATTTAATTACCAGATTCACTCCTTTACCTTTTATAAACATGAAAAGGCGGGATAAGGACATGCAACCATTTCACTATTATATTTGAATTTTCTTAAAAATTATATCAAAGTTTCTTTAAAATGGACTGTTCTTCCAAGTGAATTAGGTCCCATACTCCTCATCACTAGAAAAAAAACACCCCTTTGAATTTCTAATTAAAGGCTTGATTCGATTAATTACTCATTTCAACCCATTATGGCCCATAAAACCATGTGAATTGAAATAGTAAACCACTCAATGATAGATCATAGCATCACAAGTAATATATAAACAAGGTAGGGCCCACTCATCAATCATATGAATAAAAAGCAATGAAAATTAGTGAAATTATCCTATATGGTATGCTAATATGCATGACATGAAAATTCTAGGTGCTTATATAATGCATGTAACAATTCTCCTTGCCCTCATTTCATCGGGACCAGGATAAAATAGAATATCTGTCAGAATAATAATAAAAAACAACACACATCATGTGTTTCACCCAGTAGTGAAATAATATCAACTATAATAGGAAAGATAGAACGACAATTATATTTTGGGTAACATGGATTTTAACCTGAACTTGGGTTCAGGACGACCAAGGATGGCTTATGACCAAGACCCAAGAATTCCTAATCTTTTAACTATATTCACCAAATAGTAAAGTAAGGTAGAAATATCTCTGATACCACTTTGTGATGTCTTAGGCCCAGATGCCACTTAATAGGTTCCATGAGCTCGGTGGTCCACATAGCCTCAAGCGCATCTCCCTAAACACCAGAGGCTACCAACAAGTAGTGGGGGTCTAGGGTGTGTCTGTGGGGAGACTATCCCCTCATTAATAGAGTGTATCACAATGGAATAATATAAACATAGGTAAATAGTGTAAACAATATAAACAACCAGAAGTCACATTAGAAATGGTAAATGATAATAATAATTAAATTAACTAAATTAATTATGATGATATTTTATGTCACTTGTAAATAGAAAACATGGATACAAGACATCATAAATAACATGTTCCAAAAAATTATAAAGGAAAAAAAGTCTACCTCAAAAATCCTGAGCTCTGGATCAGTCATCTACTATCAAGATCCTCCCTAAACAGCAAGCAATCAAGTTTTCAAAGTTGTATGCTTCCATTTAGAAACACTTGCATTAATTTAATTTTCCTTGAGTACCAAACAATGTCCATAGAGGGTGTGAGATAAATCTCAGTGGGCCACCACCAATGGTGTCTATAACATCTAGCCTGTGTAATGGAAATGTAATAGTGTGCAGGAATGTTTATATAAAGTAAAGCAGTAAAATGTAACAAAATAACCAATTACATTCTCCTGCCCTCAGCTTGTGTCTGAATATATAACCAATCCATTATTTGATTGTTACCAAATCATAAATAAGTCACATGTTAACAATTGAGAGGGTTCCTAGATGTAAAAAGGCAGCCTGTAATGATATAAAATAATGAAGTTCAAAGGTAACAACCAAGTAAACATAGACCAAAAGGGTTTCCAACTCAGTGATGAATATATCCTAGCTATGGGTAAGAGTGTAATCCAAGGAGCATAGTCCAATGAATTCCACAATAATATGCCTACCAAGCCCAAGGAGTTCATCCAAGGTAAAAAAAGGCTAATAAATGACTAGGACTGAGGGGATTTTACCATGGCTACTAATTTTCAATACTAGACCCATTAAGTGAATCCAAGGAATCATTGAGTATTACATGAGGGATCCAATGGTGTTATATCGGTCATACAAAGTGAGATAAGAATCAGGTTCTAGGTGGGTCTCAACCAAAGCCAACCACATCCTTGAATCAGAATGGGGTTCCCAAGTTCTTGAGGCATTCCCTATGGTATCCAAGGTGAGATTGAGTCAAGACAATCCTATTTGATAATGATTTCATATAATATTTCATAGGGTTCAATTCATTACCTTTCATTATTGTGACAATTCCAATTGAGCATCCAACCATTTAATCAAGTCTTAATTAATCAATAAGTCCAGTTGGATTAATATTTCCCTTTCATTAGTGTGACAAGGTCAAGTAGCATGCAGCCATTAATTTAATCCATTTAATTCATTTTTAAGAGTAAAGGTTCACACCACTATCTTCTATTAACATGGTAAGGGTTTCTAGGGACATGTAACCAATTATTCAATTACATTTAAAAAGGTCAAGCCATATACTGAGTATAATTTCCAATTTCCATTTCATATTTGTTTATCAAATTAAATCACTTACCTTAGGTGGGTCAAGTGGTGAGTATACATGGAACTTTATATTATGCAATTCACAATTTAAATCAGGACATTTAAATATAGGGAATCTTCCATATAGAAATTTCAATCCAAGGCACACCCAAACGATGACTCAAACATGTCGAAACTCTAAAAAGAAAATTATGGGAAAAAATACTACATGGGATGAATGGAGTTGTGGTCATAACCACTAACAACTAATCACATATTTAGAAAGATCATAACAATACAGTTCAAATTATTATAATCATGGAATATAAATTCAACAAATGACACTCGATGAAATCGGCGGGCCCCACACAAAATTTCAAAAATCAGAAAAAATAATGGATTAGTTATATACTACCCACCTTAGGCTTGTGAGAATCTCCACATCTAGTATTATCCTCTAATTTGGCTTTGAATGGAGTAGATCTGAGGAAAAGGTAAAAATGATCACCTCTTAATAACTAGGTTGATAGAAAGAGAGACGAATAACGACTCAAATGGACATGAGTACTTTCCGTTGCACATCCAACATGATGAATGGAATATAAAATAGAAACCGGATAAAGGAGATATATTTATCCATAGATTAGGTCTTCAAATGCTCTAAAATGGGAGAAAATGGAGGTTGTTTTTAGAATTTGGATTAGGGAAGAAAGAAGGTTTAATTAGATCATTAAGGGTAAAAAGGCAAAATTACCCAAAAATTTAGCTTGTGCATGGTTTTTCCACACGGTTATTCAAACCATGTGAAAACCATGAAATGGTACAAAGATAAGAGGGGGAACTCCCACGGTTCGACCATACAGTTAGTGAAATTGTGCACCAACTATGAGAGATGGCTCTGCCCAAAAATACAAACCATCTGCACGGTTAGATCTAATCATGTGGCCTACTTTTAAGATTTCCTTTAACCATGTTTGAGGCCCACTTCTCCCCAAAATATGGGTTTCGGACTCCAAACAATCCTCAGACACCCTTGGGACCTTTTCTATCTCATTAGTCATCCAAAATAGGTCCAAAATAAAGTTAGACCAAAATTTAAAGGATCTATACCTGAGTGAAAAACTTGGTTCTTACAAGTTCCTACCAATGTGAGAACATGATCTGTTGCTTCAAAAGAAAAATTTGACACCTTGATTCACCTCTCCCCACTCAAGATGCTCTAGGGTCTTACAAGTGGTATCATAGACATGGTTTATTTATGTTGGATACTCTACAGTAAAGCTATTCTCTATTGATGATTTTAGTTGCATTCATAAGTCAAAAATGAATTGTATTTTCAATGAAGTTCTAGTTATCTATGTGTAGAAGTCTATATCCACCAAGACCAAGATGAACAGGAAAAAGAAATAGAACAGATAGTTGAAGAATTCCCTCTTATCTAATGAAGAGGTTGTATATGGTTGTCCATATAATTCTAACAATGAAGATATACCAGGCTTTGAATGTAAAGTACAGGTATCCCAATATTCCACCAAAGAAAAGGACAACACTTATACAACATGTAAATCACAATTTTCGAATGATCAGAAGATATGTGTTAGCACCTTTGAAATTGTTCCTCAAAATAAAGATCCTAGTACATGTGGTAATGTTGATTAATCTACAACCTCACATCAATTTTCAATTAAAATATTACAAAAATATTTTTGTGATACTCTCGAAGAAATAATTTTTGTTTTTCATAGAATCTTTCAATGTTTATAGATAGAGATCACACAGCTAGAAGGAGAAGCTAATTCTATGTAAAAGGGTATGGAAGTAAAGGTTCATGATTGTTTAAATCTCTCCAGATAGGTTGAAAAAATTATTGAAAAAAAATAGGTATCTTGAAATTAGTTCCTTGAAATACATAAAAGAAGTTTTATAGAAATAGGGAGTCAAAATGGATATTAAAGAAAAAATCCATGTTCTTGAAGAGAAATTGAAAAAAAAATCACTAATTTTAAGGTTCTAAAATTGGAAGGAATATCCAAGAATATCAAGGAACTTGACTCTTTGATTTAGAATAAGGTTAAACTGCATGAAGAATAAGTTGTTACAACGAAAAATGAATATGAAGAAAAGATAACTATGATTGAAGATCAGAAAATCATCCTCAATATAAAATGTCTAGATTTGGAAGACCATTTGGTCAATCTTTAGAAAATATATATTGATACTTCACAAAAGAAGGAAGATGTTGATGTAGCTACACAATGTTCACTATAGGATTCTAAATCTAAAAGACCTCCAACATGTGATAAGAAGATCACGATATCTTTTCATGATCTATCTCAATCATATGAGAAGAAACTGGTTCCATCTATACCAACTTGTGTTAATGCCTCTAAACCAATTATCATGAAGATTGCAAGTTGTAAGACAAATACTGGACATGTATTAATTAATAAAGATGATAAGAAACCTACCACCATGATTAGGGTGGATAGGAAAAATAGTAAAGAATCAGGTTAACAACAAAGAGCACAAAAAGTCATTAATAAGATCCAACAACCTTATATAGAACATATAAAGAGATCAAGGTTCACAAGTTAATGCTGCTGCTATAAAATTTTTTCCCATTGTGTATTATATTTTCAGTACAATACTTTAAATGAATCAATATAAAGGAATAAAATTCCAAGGGGATGAAATCCATATATGAATACGAAACATCCATAGGTCTGGGAAAATATGAATACTACAAATAGATTTTGGAATCTTGATAACATATGTGACGTATACAATGGAAGTGGTCACAAGGTTAGTATATGATTATATCGACATTCATTCAATTTTGATAATAAAAGAATACCATAAAATCTAGATATGTATGAATAATCTACCTTGGGAAGAAATAGAAGAATATTGTGAAAACAAATCTCCCAAGAAGATCTCAAGAAAGGAAGATGAGAAGACCCTGGATTCTAAATATAAGAATTTGAAGAGTAGTACTTCTAAAATAACTACTAAGAGGGATGACACTCAGACGAACCCATGTGGAAAATCCAAACTTTCTAGAATATTTCCTAATGACATTTTAGTTATTTGGCCAAAATATTTAGAAATAATTAGGAAACATGAAGATGCACGTGCTAAGGCTAGTGAAAAAGGAAGATAAAAGAAGCCACTTGATGAAGAAAAATTGTATAATAATTTTCAAACAAAAGTAAACTCTTGGGTTAAAGAAGTACCATGTGAGAGATACATGAAATGTCGTCATATTGAAAATGGTTTTTTAACTTTACTACTATAACAAGAAGCAGTCCTTAAGGGGAGTAAAAATTTTCCATCCATGAATGTTGTTAAAAAGAAAAATTCTCCACACAAAGTAGAAGAGTATGTTAAGAGATCCATACTACCTCGACATAAATTATAAAATATTTTCATATGTGAAATCATGAAGACTGGAGTAAATGTAGTAACATGGTATTGAAAAACATCTCAACCTTTCTGTTCATATTGATGAAGCAAGGAGGAGAAACCTTATTTCCTTATCCTTTGGTTATTATATTTGTGATTATAATTCCAAGAATTTAATGGTGAAGCATATTATCTGGGGGATAACCTGAGAACTAGTGAGGGTTGTCACTTTTTTATTTAATATCCAAGATGAAGAAGTCACCATCTCTAAATGATTCCTCAATTTGATATTCAAATAAAAACATGACGGAGAATCATTTTTTATGAATCTAAATATGTTCAATTCTGGAAAACTAGGATAAAAAATTTACCATCTTGGCTTGATTTTATTTTTTGTATCCTAGAGAACAAGTGTTCAAGAAGATTGTCCTTAGTGAAGTTTTGAAAGTTATCCAATGTGGAAAGTTAGAAGATGAAGAACCAATCTAGTGTTTTCTCCATAGTAAAATTTCTTGAAATCCATTCTTGATGAGATTCACCATTGTGAATATGTTGATAAGTATTTCCATTAAGGGGGATACAAATGAATAATGATGAATAATCTTCTAGAATCATTATTTCAATTATTATATATCCTGATTATTCTGCAAATTTATTGAATATTATGTCATTATAATAGGATTTACAGGTGGATTATACATAAAATATTATTAGCACATTTATTTTCTTCTATCTGGGATGAAATTGAATGACACTTAAATACAATTATATGTGTTCTCACTTCATGTGGTATCATAATCAGTGGTCAAGGGACATATTGAGATGATGAAATAGTAAAATTCTTGTGAAATACTATGGGATAACACAAATAATATGATTTAAAAGAATAATAAAAAGAACAAATGATGGCTGAAGAAACTGTATTTAAAACACACAGGAGAAACATAAGATCAAAAATTGATCAAACCAATATCATTGAGTATTGGACCACACCAACAAAAACATAGAGAATGATTAATGATGCACATTCTACCTTCCTATCAATTGTAGAACCAACCTCATTTGAAGAATCTGAAAAGGATGAATCATGGGTGAAATCTAGGAATGAAGAACTAGATCGTACTGAAAAGAACTAGATTTGGGATATTATTCCAAGACCTAAAAATCAAAAACAATAAATCATATAAAGTTAATAAAATGTATGTCAAAATAACTTTCTTAAATGGTGTTCTTGAAGAAGAAGTTGACATTAAACAACTAGTGGGTTTTTTAATTGGTAATGATGAAATGAAGGTTTGTAGATTGAAAAATGTACTCTATGGTCTTAAGAAGGAACTATTAGCATGGTATTATCATTTGGATTATTATATGAATAATATAAAATATAAAATAAGAGGTGTGGAACATAATATATTTGTGAAGAATTCAAAGTAAGATCAATTTATGGTGTTTCTATACATGGATGATATTATATATAGTGGAACCAGGCAGATATTAGTGGAAGAATTATCCAAAAACATGAAATTAAAATTTGAAATTTCTTTAATTGGGGAACTCAAATACTTATTTGGGCTACAATTGATTCAAAATAAGGATTTCACTTTCATATCTCAAGAAAAATATTCAAGAGATCTTCATAAGAAATTCAACATCCAAGACTCCAAACCAATGTCGACTCCAATTGAGTTTGGTACAAAACTTGGAAATCACGAGGATGATACTTATTTGGTCCCACCATATATAGGAGAATCATCGTAAGCTTACTATACTTAACTAAAACATGGACATATATCTTCTTTGTAACATGCTTAGTGCAACGCTTTTAAAGTAATCCGAAGGAAGACCATATAGAGGTTGTTAAAAGAATCATGATATATATTCAATATACTCACAATTAATGATTAAACATTACTATAGTAAGAGGTAATGAACTATTGGCATTTTTTAATGTTGACTGAGCCGGTGCTGTGGTGGAAAGAAAGTCCACAAGTAGTGTAGAATTCTTTATTGGCTACAAATGTGTTAGGTGGTTGAGTAAGAAATAAGAAATCACTTCTCTTAGTGCTGCTGAAAAATAGTATATCTCTTCTACAAAGGATTTCTCTCAGCTATTGTGAATGAAGCAACAACTAATTGATATTGTTGATGAGGTGAAACAGCCAATGGTTATTCACTATGATAACATGAGCGTGTTTGATATGATGAAGAATATTGTTAATAATTCTCATAAAAAATATTGAAATCAAATATCACTTTATCAAAGAAAAATTTGAACATGACATGATTAAAATTGATCTTGTTGGAACTAATGGCTAAGTGGATAAAATTCTGACTAATCCATTGGCAGTGCATGTGTCCAAGAAACATCAGTTGAAACTCAGTGTTCAGCCACCTCTTAGTGCATAAGGAGGTTGTGAGTTCTCCCCTCTTCCTAGTTGTGTTAACATTTTTAATCTGTTTGTGGAAGTGATGTATGTTTATGGGGGATATACGATCTAGGGGGAGTGTGTTTTGAGCTCTACATGTACAAATACAGGTTCTTTGGGTTTATTGTCAAAGGGGGAGAATGAAGAAATGGATAAGTTCAATGTTATGATGTTGGAGTAGAATAGATAATGGATAAATTCAATGTGTGGTGGTTGTTGGTTTTTAAAAAACCGTACAACAATTCTATGACATGATGAGTATCAAGTGTTATGAGTAAACTATTCAGGGCATATAATGCTTTTGTGACATGATTAGAGCTTATCATGGATAAATTTATGCATTCCAAAACATGGGACCCAATTCATGCTTCCCCTCTTATTTTCTACATCAAGCTTTGATCATGTAGACTTAGAGTGTTGTATGAGTTGTTTCATGAGTTTCATATTTTTATAGTGATCTCTGCGTTATTGAATTTTGATACAGATTGCCAACAAACCCAAAGGGGGAGATTGTGGGAACCAAGGATGTAATTTGTTGGAAATTGAGTTTGATTTGTATTTTTTTTTCAATACACACTGGTTTGATCAAGAATTTTGGAATACATGTTATCTTACTATACAGGATGACAATAGTGTTGAAGTTGGTGTCATTTCACGGTGTTTGAAATTTTTTGGATTAAAATCTGAGGGAAGAAGCTAGTATCACGAAATGTTGTTTTCTAGAAATTAAACTTAATAGTAATTTTAATGCCATGGGTTTTTCAAAGGTTGGTATATGATTCGTGATGACTTAGAGCATCACAAATGGTAAAGGTAATCTCCATTATTATGAGAAGTAGATCATCGTGAGTGTGTGATGGTTAGATAGAAATCATAACGACAGTGAAAAACCTCAATGGATCTTCATTAATGGAGGGGGTCTATGCTAAGATGTTTTTTAATGATACAAAAAATCCTCTAAGAGGAGGTGGAGAATCGTGAATGGCATGGCCTATAAATATTATTCTACCCCCATATCATTTTACAAAAAAAATGGTAAAAACTTTTAATCACTCTGATTTCACAAAGGTTGGGAAGCTTTGTGAATTTGGTTTTCTATGCAAGCTTAAGCATTTAAAATATACTTATTAAGTATTGAATTATGCCAATGCTTCTAAGAAATGGGAGTCTTGAAATGATGGGGTATTTTGTGATGACATAGTGAGCTCTGCAAAGGCATTTTTCTTCGCAAAGGTAGTAAGCCTAGCGAAGGAGCTTCACAAACGGAAGTTTCAAACATTTGGTTTTTAGTGAATAGTGCATTCAAAGTGAATCAACTTAGTAATTTAATTCAAGAATATTCCCATGCTATTCAGGGTCAAATACATAAATTCCAATCTACTAAAGCGACCGTCAAGTCGATAAAGTGAGTAAGACTTCACCCAGGGTAAGAGATAGAGGAGTCAGTGAAAGTGTTTTGAGAGAGGTAGTGTGTTATCCCTAGAATCTTGTAAAGGCAGTGTGCCTAGAATGGAGTGACTGTGTATGAAATTTAGAATTCCAAAACATGTAAATATTAGTATATTTTGGTATGACTGACACACTTTCATCATATTCTCCTTGGATTATCCCTTTGTGGTAAAAAAAGTAAAATGGTTGTGTCTTCTCTTTCCATGTGAATGTTTTATTATTGAACTATTCAAGCAGAAGAGTTTAAAAAGTTCCTACCAACATGGTAACAAGATATATTTCTTTAAAAAAAATGTTTACACACTTAGTCATCCCTCCACTCTAATGGTTCTCAGGGGTCCTACATCATTCTAGAAAGGTAGGGGAGCTAGGGGTGGAGTCTGGTTGTAGGGGAAATATATGTTTTTTATTCATTTCATGACGTGTATTTGGGATGTCCAGAATCTCTTTTCACATCATAAATGTTTTTTCCCTTGAGGGAAAAACCCCCCTATATTTACACTCCATGTAAATATTACACTCTGTGTAAATTCCAAAGGTATTTTTTCAATGGACATAGGGCCTCTTACTTTGATAAAACACTTTTCTTCTCGATGGAGGAGTCGTGTGAGATATAATCTCATATTCATTCATTATATGATGTTTGTTTCACTCACCATTAGTCATGTTGGATCTAAAATGGAATGTTATTCATTCCTCATCCATCCTATTTATGTTTTCTTACTGTCCTTTTGAATATTTTGGTGTAAGACGATATACCCTATTTTTAGTATTTTTGTCTATTCTTCCAATTTATCCATTTCTAGCTCAATTAAAGGGGAAACACTAGATGGTGGTATTACTACATACATAAGGTAGGTGTTTTAGTATTTTCCCCTTATATATGATCCATTTTATATCATGTGTCGATGTGTATCATGTTATACTTTCCATCAATTTCCTTCAAATTAATATTTTTTTATGTTAGTCAATGTTATCGTCCAAGCTAGATATGATACTTAGGTGGTTTCCCACATTAACAAGACCCATCCATTAGGGTGTTCTCATCTGATACATTCTAAATTATCAAATTTTTTATTTGGTTGAACCACCTACTATGTGGTTTTTGATTGATTCGAAATTGAAGTGACTGCCGAAAGTAAATGGTTGCAAGTGGTACAACCACATTCCATGACATGACTACAATAAGTGATTTACTTTAATTAAATGGAATGATGAATAAGAAATAATTAAACCCTTGAATTATATATTGACTGTTATCATTTATTTATGCTTATGATACTTAGGAAGTCCATCCCACTTACTTATGATACTTTGGTAGGTCGTCCCACTAACTTATGATACTTGGGAAGGGCATCCCACTTATGATAATCAGGTACGGAATCCCATCTATTTTTGATACCTGAGAAGGGCACCCCTCCTATTTATGATGAATGGGAATGGAATTCCTTGACCCTTGAAAGACTCCTAATACTACCCATGGATGACTGAGTTATGCCTCATGTCCAAATTAGAAGCAGTATCCATATATGTGCATATAAACATAACTATGTATATAGACCATATATATTTATAAATATGGTTACTTTCTTATAGATTGTCTGGTTTGTGCTGAATCAGGCAATGTCAGCCTGGTGTCCTTGGGAACCAAAGTCGGCCTACTTATATTTTACAGTTTTCTTATATTGTTATACATGGGTACTGTTCATTTTATATGAACCAGCTGAATTCTACTAAATAATGTCAGTGGTGGCCTACTGGGTATATCTCAAACATTTTTCAGGCTACCTGTCATACCCAAACAAACCTCATTATTGAATATATAGATAAATATATGTTTCCAGCATCCGATGCTTGATTTCTAGAACTAGGATGGAGTACGAGTACATATGACCAAACCTATTCTTGTGATGCTAGAGGTGGAAGGTTTTGGTATTTTCAATTTTATATAGAATATTGTATATGCATATTTCCTATTTATAATATGTACTCACTTTTTTTATAGATACATTATAGGACCATCATAATTATATTGATTTTTCTTACGCCTGTTTATTTTCCTAGGTGATTTATTATTCTGATGTTGGTTATTTCTTACTCCTTCTCCAATTTCCATTTATTATTTTAACTAGAGATTACTATGATCATGAGGGTATAGTATCCAAAACATACCATTAAGGACCCAAACTATTGGTCAGTAGCCTCTGGCATATGGGGAGGTGCGCTTAAGGCCATGTGTTCAACTAGATCAGGGAACCAATTAGTGGCTTTAGGATCAAGATGCTACAAAGTTCTATCATAGTTATTATTATGTACTTTTCCATTATCCTAATACAGTGAGGAATTACCATCTCACGAATCATCCTAGGCACTCTCGAACTTATATGCTACGCATTTTTTCATGTGACATTTACTTTCTGCATACATTATTTGTGGAATATAGTTAGTGCTTGGATTATTATATATGGAAATGTGATAACATTTCTTGAAGGGATAAAATAATTGGATTAATTAATGATATTTCATCAATCTAAATATTATTTCCCATAAATATTGATAATGATGCCTTAATTAACCAATTATTCAATTTTTGAGCCATTAACCATTTGTTCTATGGAATGAAACAGTAGTTGATTTGATTAAATGAATTCCAATTATAATTTATGAATAATGTACTTATATAAATTGGTAATGGTGATTTATTTAATCAAATAATTATACAATACTTGTCATATTCTGATACTGTATGTAAAGTTTTGGTCGTAGTTTCTTGACGTACCAATTCAAATTTATAAAGAGTGTGGAATTTTATAAATTGGGAATGGTTATGCAAATAACTGGATTATGATATATATATGAATATTAATAAGTTTGAAATAAAATAATTGAGAATCTCAAATAAAATGTTTACCACTAAATGGGGATGTTAATTTCAATATAAAGGTTGTTTTCCTCTATAACTTGCAATTCAAACTTCATATACCAGGAACTTAGTTGTGTGATGTGGTTCCTTAACCCTGACATGACCTAAGTAGTGGGTAGTAGGAAGTTCCTCTTGTGATACATTGTAATATTTTTATCACCTGGACCAATCTTATGAGAAGTTAAAGAGGTTAGATTCATTATATAAGGTTGTGTGCATATCCTTTTCTATAATAATTTATTCCTACATGATGTTAAAATCTTATCTAAGGCATGAATTTTGAAATTATACTTCCATGCCTCTAAGAAATACTCAATTCATTCATCATGAGGGCGGTGATGACCATGCTTCAAAGGTGGTGGTCCCTGAGCTACTAGTACTACATCTAGCAGTGCCACTTGAGGAACATCATGTTCTACCTACATTGGGTGTCAATGATCGGTTTCAAGAGAGAATTATGCTCTTTAGGTAGTCTGTATATGGAGCTTTATGACCTATCCTTACTATAGAAGATTTGACGTGAGAATATCCACAACAGCATCCACTCACATTCTTGGGGGATGATGGTCCTCAGGATATATAATTTTGGTTAGAGGCCATGATATCTATCTTCGAACATCTAAATATCCCTCAAAAGTGGAGGGTTAATATTGAAAAATATGCTTCATGATTCTACTAAAAGAGGGTGGGATTTCATTACCCAATATGATCTTCATCATGGTATGGTTTGGGATGACTTCAAGATTGTTTTTGTATGATTATTTATTTCCATAGACACTGAGAGAAGACTGATCTAGAGATTTTATTCATCTAAGGTAGGGCCTTATGTCTTTGATGGAATATTCACCTCATTTCATTGAGATTCAGTGCTTTTCACCAAATCTTACTGGAGAAAAGTTGATGATTGTTAGATGACTTGTGGATGGTTTTATATACATTATCTAACCATGGGTGAATTTCTTTTGGTTGGTATTTGATTTTTAGATAGTAAATCATGTCCTCATCACTGAATAGAAGATGTGGGAATCCGATGGTGTGGGTGAGGTTGGTTCCTTGTCGAGATAGGTGTATTTTATTGAGTAGTAGGAAGCGTCACTTCGAGTATACATGCGGGGGTAGAAGTTGTCATATGGAACCTACTGAAAGTCACATATTATTCCACAAGTGCATAAATAAAGGGCAAAAAAAGACCCAATGTATTAGATATCTAATTGAAATTCAAGGTTGTGTGAGGTTGGGATATCTTCAGCACTTCTTCTGGACTCCTCAATTTGCTCCTAGAGGAAGAGGATCCATATCAATTCTGCTATCAGGATTAGTGACATCTTGATAGGAAGGTATTTGGTCCACTACCGAATGATTAGGCCAAATTGGTGGTTGTGGCCACGGTAGTTAGACATTTTAGGTTCAGTGCCTATAGAGTATACTTACTCATGTTAGTCAGGTTTCATCTCATGGATACAGATCTGTCTATGTCTATAGAGTGTATCCTATACCTTGGGAGAAACATTTAAATCCATCTATATTTCTAGGTACCATTCTAGTATCATATACCTTATAAATTTTATTATTTGATGTAAGTTATTTTTAATCTTTCATATCTATGAATATTATGGAATGTATGGGCCTAGAAATGGAATACTTTTGTGGTTTGATGACTCTCGACACACTGTTAGGGGTTCGATAAGAGAATATACTCCAGATTAGGTATTTCCCTCTTAGGGTGGGTGGATATATCTTCCTATGGAATCTTTTTTTCCTCAATATGAATGAATTTTATTTCATTCTTAGTATGAACTAGTTGGTTCCATACCACAACCATGTTGATTTTTATCACTGTAGGGTGTACTTTACATCACCCAAAGGCCACACCTATATTTGTAAGGATGAATGGGATGTATAGGAAAGTTGATTTGGACCCAACCATCATGTTCTGGGTAGAGTGATAGCCCAGTTATCTAGTCTCTTTATGAGAAATCAGGGAATGGTTTATATGAAATTCCCTCTAGTATTGGATCATTTCATATACTTCTTTCCTAGTTACTTCTATAGCTTAACCTCTGAGAGATATATGTAGAGGCCCAAATCTTGACGTACATGGACATTACATTACTTTTGTGGAATACTTAATACATAACAAACACAGACACACAAGGACCGTAATAGTTTAGTGTCTTTGGAAACTCGGAATTTAATCTTCTAATCGTGGTGAAAGATCTTCAACTTCTCCCACGAAGATCTTCCCCTTATGTTTTCTTACCTAAAACATTTATTTATAACATGGGGAAAAGAAAACATAAAAAGGGTGAGCTCAAATGCTCAGTAAGGTTAAGTATAGAGAACATAAAACAATCCATAAACATTTGAATGCAAAATCTTGAACATAAAATCTAAACATCAAAATCTTGAGCAAGGACACAAATCTTGGATGTACGTAAGGCATATATCATAAAGGAACAGAAATCTTGATAAAATAGCATGGGAATAAATCATGTAATTTTGGCATCCATTAATCACATGTTATGATTTCCATAATAGCCAAGGCATTGCTGCCAAGACCATCTTAGTGGACAAAGTCCCATTCTGAATCGAGTTCACTCCTCGTTCCAATCTTGTAACACTGAACCGGATTAACTTACCCTTCCAGCCATGTCTATCTCATGAGATATAAATCTTTACCCAATTCATTGGAGGGAGATATAGGTCTCACCCATCTCATAATGAAATCATTCTTACTTGTGCCACAAAATAAACATACATCATTCATAATAACCCGACGAATAAAATGGGTTTCAAAAACATCATCTCATCATCACATAATCCATACAAAATAAATGGATATCATTTCATAATAATAAAAGTGAAACCATGTAAATCATAGAGGCATTATACTTGAAACATACACATATGAAATAATGTCATCTTAGATGGAAAAATGGTTTTGATAAAACACTTGAAATGAATTCTTGAGGAAAATATCCTTTCTTCTTTAAAATCAATTTCTTTTCACAAAATGTCATGAAATTTTAAAAGAAAGAGATTTTGTTGAAAATAGTCTTGAAATATTTCGGAGGAAGCTTCATGAAAATAAGGCTTTATAAAACCGTAAATATCCTTTCATGTCGTACAAGTTAAAAAAAAATATTCTTCTCGTACTTTTTCCGGAAAAGTCAAAAAAGTACCTCATAACGTAAAAAAAGAAAGATTCCTTACATACCATGTAGTAAAAGTAAAAAATAGGTAAAAAGGACTTTAAACATACATGAAAACACTTTTATAAAACATGGACATGGATAATAGAAATAACCCCAGTAAATACTTACGAATAAACAATCTCGGATAAGAACGATATTGGAAAAGTACTCCCTTACCTTAGGTCCGATATGCTTCGTTCGTATCCGAGCCTCCTGTATAATGATTTAAATAATTTCATTGACTTATTATAGAATCATATTCATTGTTATGATATCATATATGGTTCACTTATGACTTTATATTACCCGATCTTTTGTAAGTTCCACGTTAAAGCAGCGTTTTGGGTAAAGTTGTTTTATTTATCATACATGTTTGGACTTGTTGTTCTTGATATTATTACTTATATCCTTATTTACTTAATTCCAGAATGTAAAACATGATTTATATGTAATATATATTCAGCATATACATATATATATATATATATATATTATAGATCAATAAATGGAATGAAATACACCGTTCATGGAGATGGTAGGTCGTACATACGCATGAACGTTGTTTTCGTTTCCTTATTGAATTGAATGGAATTAAGTAGATGAAATACATATATACAAAAAATAAAGAATCATTATTATGTCATATATTTCATGATTACTTATTATATATACTTTATAATCATTCATGAATGTTTAACATGGAGAATGAATCTCATCGCGTCGTGGAGACGGTAGTCTGTACGTACGCACGAGCGATGATATCATTCCCATGATTGCGGAATTTTATTGAAGTGTATGTATAATATTTCATAATCAATATCACTTTGGAATAATCATATATAGTTATTTATTTACACCATTATACCCATCCAAGTAAGGTGGTGGTCGAAAACAGATTACACCACGGCGTGGAGACGGTATTCCGTATGTACGCATGCGCGGTGATTTCGTTTTCCATAGGATGGATAGATGGTGAAATAGGATTGTTTAATACTTATAATAACATATCAGTATATTAGTGATACTTATGTTATTACTTCATAATGAAACAACTAAATAAGAAGAAGTAGAAGAAGAAATAAAGTTGAAAGAATCGGTAACGGACATTACCTCTTCTTTGAAGCACCTCTTTGAGACCTCCTCTTAGGGAACTAAAATTGGTCTTTGAAGAAGACCAGGACCTCTAGGATGTTTCTAGGGAATTGAATAAGAGAATTTGGAATGGGTTGGCCGAGAATGAAGGCTCAAAGTGGTGTGAGAAAGAGAGGGAGGAGGTGCCCTTTTATAAGGGAGGAGAGGGGCACCTTTGGAAAAACAAAAACTATTATTTTATTATAAAGTCATATTCGGTTTTTAATAGCTCCAAATTGATTAATTTCGAAGCTAAGGTGGGTATGGGTTTAAATCCTCTCATAAAATATAATTTAGACAAGTTTAGTTTTGTATTTTAACCTTATCATTTATATTTAACTTTAAGTTAAATAATTTTACTTTTACCGTGTCTTCTTGTTTTCTTACACTATAAGGTTAATAAACTTACTATAACAAGACAAAAGAACCCCAAGTTGTTTATTATTTATATATATAACCTTATCTAATTAATTTGGCCAAGCCTTAGATTTTTAGGAAAATAAAATAACAATTAATAATATAATATTTTTTTAAAAAAATATTTTATGTCAATTTTGACACTATTTGGTAATTGATTTTTATGAAATCATAACAGAATTATTAGTTCTAAAAAAGTTAATTAAATCAATAATAACATGTCATATTAACCTAGAAAATTATTTTAATTCATAAAAAGTCTCAAATTTCATTTATTTTGGTATTTATAACATTAATTATGTCAATATTTCATTAATAAGATAATTACTGCATCATCATTGTGTCATTAATAAATTAAATTATTTAATGTCTAAAAATTATAAATAAAATACCATTGTGTATTAAATATTTTTATCTTTCTAATGAATATTTATAGTAGAATTTATCTTTTGTATGACCCTATATTAAAAATGATTTAGTTATTAAACTTTGATTTTAACTATTTTAACCCTTATTTAAATAAATTAATAATAAATGTCCTAATCTAATCCAAGTGGGCCTAAATGGTCATATTTTATTCCTAAGGTTGTTTTTGGTCGAATTATACTTATCCAATAGAATTAGGACATGTTTTAGGGTAATAATAATATCATTTTTACCCTTAATTACCCTATTTACTTTTAACCGTGGTAAAAAAAGTAAAAAGTTACTATTCACCAAAAATTATTTTCATCTCATTGAATCACATTTTAGTCCTTGATATTAACCATGTGTCTCGGATTTTCAAAATTCTACTCACAGAAGCGGTAAAATTAAGTTTTATGTGAATTTGGAAATTCTCCTAGGAGGTGGGTAAAAGACGGTGAAAAGTTCAATAAAATTTTTATATATCTAAAATTATTATAAAAATGACTCCAATGAATTACATTGAACTTATATAGGTATTATGTATCAATTTTGACCTAAAATAAATTTAAATAAAATAAATAATTATTTAAATAAAAAGTCGGTTTTTGAATAGTAACCCAGTGTTTTCACTATTCCTCAAAAATTGAAAGTTTTCAGAAAAATATCAAAAATTCACCCTAGGCTAATTTCGATATTATGAATCCAAAAATGAATTCCATTTTGAAAGATAAAATTTATAAAATTTCAAAAATTAGGTATTACTATTCATAACATCTAGTTTATATAACATATCGTTGTTTAGCAAAACTCAGTATTGTGTACAACACATGCTATCATGGAAGGTCGCGATAACGTGTAATGCAAGCCAAGTCAGGGATGTGTGTTGTGCAAGCTCCTTTTGGTGTTGCATACAACACAAGACATTAATGAAATTAAAAATAATATTTTTCATAAAATCTCGGGGTGTTACATTCTACCCCCCTTAAAATGAATTTCGCCCTCGAAATTCATCGGGGTTATAAATGGTTTACTACTCGAAAGTTTCTTTAATAGAAACCCACATCGTAAAAAGGAATACCAAAACTTGACTTTAAAAACTAAAGTATGAAACGTAACGGTTACCCAAATTAACTAATCATTGGGTTTCCACATAGGAGAACATAGGTGAAAATATGGATATGGATGAGAAATCTAACCATCATGTTCTGATGGAGAGTGGTAGAGAACATGGCTATGAAAAATCCAACAATCACAAAGCCATAAATTTTTAATGATCTAGGGTACCATCTGATTAATCGGATATAAGGGCACTAGGACAACATTTTTTTGGTTTTTAAGATCATTTCCCTAAAGTTGAAGAATTTGAATTAAAATAAATACTTACTTTATTTTTGTATAATCTCACCGTTGTTCATGCTTTGAACAATTTCCACTTCATCTCTTTAAGAAATTAAGTTGAATTTGTCTTTCACGAAGTTTTAGCAGATCATGCGATAGAATGATAGGTCATTCCATCTGTCTCAAACATAAGCTAGAAAAAGTTATATACATAAGTCCACCTATGGTGAGATTAATTAGATATGGTTCCTAAAATGGACTTATACTTCATATTTCATACTTCTTAATATAATAAAACTGGTTTCTACTAATCAGGGACTTCATGTAGGCTAGTGGTTGGCGATAAAGGCCTGTCACACTTCAGTTGTGGGTTCGATTCCCACAGCCTTGTCCGACACGACGGGTTGTCGCCCGTCCTACAAGTTGTCCTTTTTCTAAAATTACATCATTATGACATTCCATTGATAATATCAAAAACAGTTCTAGCCTTAAAAAATACTAACTCATGTCCAACATAATCAATTTCAAATCTTTAGGCTTATCCAAAATACTTCTATCCAAGCTTATAGTATAAAGAAAACAATGACTAGAAATTTCATCTACCAAGCATGTGAATACCATCATTTATCCTCGATATATCTTATTGATCACATTCCAATCATGTGAATACCTTAATCATGTATTCTCTTGAAAAATGAATACCCATTGAACCTTAGTGAAAACATGAATTCTATCAAAAGTTAACTCTTTCCACATACCAAAATCCCAAAATTTCTATATAATCAAACCATGATATCACTTTTTCCTTAGTTTAGTCATAAGCTCATGATTACTATCATATTATTTTCTCCTTATCCCTTCATTATGCGCATTTCATCTACTTTCCAAAAATATTTCAATCACTTTTTCATGGTTACTAGTACCATATAATTATTGAAAACCAATACATAGATATTCCTAAATTCCACAATACCATAAATGAGATTCCATGATACTATTTTTAAATCCCATTACATAAACACTTAATCATTACACATCATCATTTTCATACTCAACATCATAAATAGTGATCGTATGAGACTTCTCTTTAATATTTTCCTTAAAATGTTGATCACATTGATCATCATTAACCCGTGGATTAGGGCATTTATTAGCATAATGTCCCATTTCCTTTCACATGAAGCATTGAACTGTTGGTGGAGAGTTCTCTATAGTCTTTTCTCTATTCACATCATTAGTAATCTTGTTCCCATTACTTCGACAATCAACTGCTCAATGACCTTCTTTTCCACACTTAAAACATTTTCTAGTACCTTTTAGGCAATCTCCACCATGCTTCTTTCCACAGTTTGAGCATAAAGAAACCTTCATCTTCTTTTCATCATTGTTCTGAGATTTCTACTTGAACTCCATATTTCGTTTTTTTTTCAAAACCATGAGATGGATATGTTACACCAACTTCCAGTTCTAACTGGATAGCACAACACAAAATTTCTTCATAGCTACTAACGTCTCTTATAGATAATTCTCATCGAAGACTTGGTTTTAACCCACTGAAAAATCGATCAACTTTACTTTCAGGTTGGAAGATAAAGCCAGATGCATACCTTGCAAGTCATGTAAAATTCGCTTCGTATATACCAACAGATTCATCATCCTTCTGCTTAAGCTCAAGAAACTCATTTTCCATCTTTGTTCGAAGAATACGAGGTAAGTACTTACTGAAAAACAAGTTCTTTAACTCGTCCCATTCCATGGATTCAATTTCATCTCTTGGCCTCGTATTCTTGATAAGATTC
Organism: Viscum album; assembly: GCA_963277665.1. Classification (NCBI taxonomy): domain Eukaryota; kingdom Viridiplantae; phylum Streptophyta; class Magnoliopsida; order Santalales; family Viscaceae; genus Viscum; species Viscum album. Next base: position 479,758,456 of record OY728128.1, read on the forward strand.
CACCATTGATCAGCTTCACCTTACAAACAATATACTGCTAAGATGACTTTATCATGTTCATAACATTGAAGAACGGAAAATATCTTTTCAGTGGTACTGATCCATTGTTCAGCAACAAGTGGATCAGAATACCCACTGAAAGAAGGTGGGCGTTGCCTCATGAAGAACTCAATAGAATATTGTTCCCTTCTCTGCTCATTTGGAAGTCCAGAATGATTCATAGCTTGTGTAAGTATAGCAATAAGATTTTTCACTCTATCTCCCATAACATTGGTTTGTTCAGGAGGACAATCATTGTGTTGTCCATTACATTGAACAACACGGTTCCTTCGGGTTTAAGCCATCATCTAAAACCCAAAAAGAATAGTGTGATAGGAAAAAATAATGTTAGGGAAAAAACATAATGAAGGGGTAGTACCTTCAATATCTAACATATTAGGTTTAATTATAAGATCGTTACCGTAATTATAGGACTATAACCTATACTTCTACTTAACCTTAGGGACATCCCTATACATACCTTAGAAATATTTCTAGGGATCTCACTAAAGTTATCGCATCCTAGTTTCCAAAGGATGACTAAACCTTTCCTCTGACACCAACTGTAGAGGCCCGAAGCTTGATGTACATGGACATTACATTACTTTTGCGGAATACTTAATACATAACAAACATAGACACACAAGGACCATAATAGTTTAGTGTCCTTGGAAACTCAGAATTTATTCTTCTAATCGTGGTGAAATATCTTCAACTTCTCCCATGAAGATCTTCCCCTTTTGTTTTCTTACCTAAAACCAATCCTTATAACCTGAGGAAAAGAAAACATAAAAATGGTGAGCTCAAATTCTTAGTAAGGGTAAGCATAGAGAACATAAAACAATCCATAAACATTTGAATGCAAAATCTTGAACATAAAATCTAAACATCAAAATCTTGAGCAAGAACATAAATCTTGGAAGTACGTAAGGCATATATCATAAAGGAAAATCAATATTGATAAAATAGCATGGGAATAAATAATGTAATTGTGGAATCCATTAATCACATGCTATGATTTCCATAGTAGCCAAGGCATTGCTGCCAAGACCATCTTAGTGGACAAAGTCCCATTCTGAATTGAGTTCACTCCTCGTTCCAGTCCTGTAACACTGAACCAGATTAACTTTCCATTCCAGCCATGTCTATCTCATGAGATATAAATATTTACCCAATGAATTGGAGGGAGATATAGGTCCCACCCATCTCATAATGAAATCATTATTACTTGTGCCACAAAATAAACATACATCATTCATAATAACCCAACGAATAAAATGGGTTTCAAAAACATCATCCCATCATCACATAATCCATATAAAATAAATGGATATCATTTTATAATAAGAAAAGTGAAACCATGTAAATAATAGAGACATTATACTTGAAACATACACATATGAAATAATTTCATCTTAAAAGGAAAAATGGTTTTGATAAAACACTTGAAATGAATTCTTGAGGATAATATCCTTTCTTCTTCAAAATCAATTTCTTTTCACAAAACGTCATGCAATTTTAAAAGAAGGAGATTTTTTTGAAAATAGTCATGAAATATTTTGGAGGAATCTACATGAAAATAAGGCTTTATAAAACCGTAAAAATCCTTTCATGTCATATAAGTTAAAAAAACATTTTTCTCATACTTTTGCTGGAAAAGTCAAAACAGTACCTCGTAACGTAAAGAAAAGAGAGATTCCTTACATACCATGTAGTAAAAGTCAAAAATCGGTAAAAAGGACTTTAAACATACATGAAAACGATTTTATAAAACATGTACATGGATGATATAAATAACCCCAGTAAATACTTACGAATAAACAATCTCGGATAAGAACGAGATTGGAAAAGTTATCCCTTACCTTAGGTCCGATATGCTTCGTACGTATCCAAACCTCCTGTATAATTATTTAAATAATGTCATTGACTTATTATAGAATCATATTAATTTTTATGATATCATATATGGTTCACTTATGACTTTATATTACCCGATCTTTTGGAAGTTACATGTTAAAACAGAGTTTTGGGTAAAATCGTTTTATTTATCGTACATGTTTAGAATTGTTGTTCTTGATATTATTACTTATATCCTGATTTACTTAATTCCAGAATGTAAAAAATAATTTATATGTAATATATATTCAGCATATACATATATATATATGATACATCGATAAATGGAATGAAATACACCGTTCATGGAGACGGTAGGCCGTACGTACGCATGAACGCTGTTTTTGTTTCCTTATTGAATTGAATGGACTTAAGTAGACGATATACATATATAAATAAATCCAGTGTCATTGTTATGTCATATATTTCATGATTACTTATTATATATACTTTATAATCATTCATGAATGGTTAACATAGAGAATGAATCTCATCGCGTCGTGGAGTCGGTAGTCCGTACGTACGCACGAGCGATGATATCATTCCCATGATCGTGGAATTGTATTGAAGTGTATGTATAATATTTCATAATCAATATCACTTTGAAATATTCATATATAGTTATTTATTTACACCATTATACCCATCCAAGCAAGGTGGTGGTCGAAAACAGATTACACAACGGCGTGAAGACGGTATTCCGTACGTACGCACGCGCGGTGATTTCGTTTTCCATAGGATAGATAGATAGTGAAATAGGGTTGTTTCATAATTATAATAACATATCAGTATATGAGTGATTCTGATGTTATTACTTCATTATGAAACAACTAAATAAGAAGAATTAGAAGAAGAAATAAAGTTGAAAGAATCGGTAACAGACATTACCTCTTCTTTCAAGCGCCTCTTTGAGACCTCCTCTTAGGGCACTAACATTGGTCTTTGAAGAAGACCAGGACCTCTAGGATGTTTCTAGGGAAGTGGAGAAGAGAATTTGGCAGGGGTTTCTGAGCATGAAGGCTCAAACTGGTGTGAGCAAGAGAGGGAGGAGGTGCCCTTTTATAAGGGAGGAGAGGGGCACCTTTGGAAAAACAAAAAATATTATTTTATTATAAAGTGATATTCGGTTTTTAATAGCTCAAAATTGATTTATTTCTAAGATAAGGTGGAGATGGGTTTAAATCCTCTCATCCAATATTATTTAGACAAGTTTAGGTTTCTATTTTAACCTTATCATTTAGATTTAACTTTATGTTAAATAATTTTACTTTTACCGTGTCTTCTTGTTTTCTAACACTATAAGGTTAATAAACTTACTATAACAAGCCAAAAAAACCCAAGTTGTTTATTATTAATATATATAACCTTATATAAGTCATTTGGCTGAACCTTAGATTTTTAGGAATAAAATAACAATTAATAATATAATATTTGTTTTAAAAACTATTTTATGTCAATTTTGACACTATTTGGTAATTGATTTTTGTGAAAATCATAACAGAATTATTAGTTCAAAAAAAGTAAATTAAATCAATACTAACATGTCATATTAATCTAGAAAATTATTTGAATTCATAAAAAGTATCAAATTACATTTATTTGGGTATTTATAACATTAATTATGTCAATATTTCATTAATAAGATAATTACTGCATCATCATTGTGTCATAAATAAATTTAATTATTTAATGTCTAATAATTATAAATAAAATACCATTGTGCAGTAAATCTTTTTATATTTCTAATGAATATTTATAGTCAAATTTATCTTATGTATGACCCTATATTAAAAATGATTTAGTTATTAAACTTTGATTTTAACTATTTTAACCCTTCTTTAAATAAATTAATAATTAATGTCCTAATCTAATCGAAGTGGGCCTAAATGGTCATATTTTATTCCTAAGGTTGTTTTTGGTCGAATTATACTTATCCAATAGAATTAGGACATGTGTTAGGGTAATAATAATTTCATTTTTACTCTTAATTACCCAATTTACTTTTAACCGTGGTAAAAAAAAGTAAAAAGTTACTATTCACCAAAAATTATTTTCATCTCATTGAACCACATTTTAGTCCTTGATATTATCCATGTCTCTCTAATTTTTGGAATTCCACTCACAGAAGCGGTAAAATTAAGTTTTATGTGAATTTTCAAATTCTCCTAGGAGGTGGGTAAAAGACGGTGAAAAGTTCAATAAAATTTTTATATATGTAAAATTATTATAAAAATGAATCCAAGGAATTACATTGAACTTATATAGGTATTATGTATCAATTTTTACCCGAAAATAAATTTAAATAAAATAAATAATTATTTAAATAAAAATTCCGTTTTTTGATAGTAACCCAGTGTTTTCACTATTCATCAAAAATTGAAAGTTTTCAGAAAAATATCAAAAATTCACCCTAGGCTAATTTCGATATCCCGAATCCAAAAATGATGTCCATTTTGAATGATAAAATTTATAAAATTTCAAAAAGTGGGTATTACTATTCATAATGGCTAGTTTATATAACATATCGTTGTTTAGCGAAACTCGGTACTGCGTACAACACACGCTACCGTGGAAGGTCGTGATTGCATGTAATGCAAGCCAAGTCAGAGATGTGTGTTGTGCAAGCTTCTTTTGGTGTAGCGTAAAACACAAGACATTAATAAAATTAAAAAAGAATATTTTTCATAAAATCTCGAGGTGTTACATTCTACCCCCCTTAAAATGAATTTCGCCCTCGAAATTCGTCGGGATTGTAAATGGTTTACTACTCAAAAGTTTCTTCAATATAAACTCACATCGTAAAAAGGAATACTAAAACATGATTTTAAAAACTAAAGTATGAAACCTAACGGTTACCCAAATTAACTAATCACTAGGTTTCCACATTGGAGAACATAGGTAAAAATATGGATATGGAAGAGAAATCTAACCATCATGTTCTGATAAAGAGTGGTATAGAACATGGATATGAAAAATCCAACAATCAAAAAGCCATAAATTTTTGATGATCTAGGGTACCATCTGATTCATCGGATATAAGGGCACTAGGACAAATTTTTTTTGGTTTTTAAGATCATTTCCCTAAAGTTGAAGAATTTGAATTAGAATAAATACTTACTTTATTTTGGTATAATCTCATCGTTGTTTGTGCCTTGAACAATTTCCACTTCATCTCTTTAAGAAATGAAGTTGAATTTGTCTTTCGCGAAGTTTTAGCAGATCATGCGATAGAATGATAGATCATTCCATCTGTCTGAAACATAAGTTAGCAAAAGTTATATGCATAAGTCCATCTATGGTGAGATTAATCAGATATAGTTCCTAAAATGGACTTATACTTCATATTTCATACTGCTTAATATAATAAAACTAGTTTCTACTAAACAAGGACTTCATGTAGGCCAGTGGTAGGAGATGAAGGCCTGTCGCACTTTAGTTGTGGGTTCAATTCCCACAGCCTTGTCCAACGCGACGGGTTGTCGCCCGTCCTACAGGTTGTCCTTTTTCTAAAATTACATCATTATGACATTCCATCGATAATATCAAAAACAGTTCTAGCCTTAAACAATACTAACTCATGTCCAACATAATCCATTTCAAATCTTTAGGCTTATCCAAAATACTTTTTTCCAAGCTTATAGTATAAAGAAAACAATTACAATAAATGTCATCTACCAAGCATGTGAATACCATCATTAATTCCCGATATATCTTATTGATCACATTCCAATCATGTGAATACCTTAATCATGTATTCTCTTAAAAAATGAATACCCATTGAACCTTAGTGAAAACATGAATGCTGTCAAAAGTTAACTCTTTCTACATACCAAAATCCCAAAATTTCTATATACTCAAACCATGATATCACTTTGTCCTTATTTTAGTCATGAGCTCATGATTACTATCATATTATTTTCTCCTTACCCCTTCATTATGAGCATTTCATCTACTTTCCAAAAATATTTCAATCACTTTTTCATGGTTACCAGTACCATATAATTATTGAAAACCAATACATAGATATTCCAAAATTCCATAATACCATAAATGAGATTCCATGATACTATTTTGAAATCCCATTACATAAACACATAATCATTACACAACATCATTTTCATACTCAACATCATAAATAGTGATCGCATGAGACTTCCCTTTATCCTTTACCTTAAGAGGTTGCTCACGTTGATCATCATTAACCCGTGGATTAGGGCATTTATTAGAATAATGTCCCATTTCCTTGCACTTGAAGCATTGAACTGTTAGTGGAGAGTTCTCTGTAGTCTTTTCTCTATTCACAACATTAGCAACATTGTTCCCATTACTTCGACAATCAACTACTCTATGACCTTCTTTTCCACACTTAAAACATTTTCTAGTACCTTTTAGGCAATCTCCACCATGCTTCTTTCCACACTTTGAGCATAAAAAAGATTCATCTTCTTTTCACCATTGTTCTGAGATTTCTTCTTAAACTCCATCTTTCGTTTTTTGTCAAAACCATGAGATGGATATGTTACACCAACCTCCAGTTCTACCATGATAGCACAATGAACAATTTCTTCATAGATACTGAAGTCTCTTATAGCTAATTCCCTTTGATGACTTGGTTTTAACCCACTGAAAAATCGATCAACTTTACTTTCAGGTTGGATGATAATGCCAGATGCATACCTTGCAAGTCTTGTAAAATTCTCTTCGTATATACCAAAAGATTCATCATCCTTCTGCTTAAGCTCAAGAAACTCCTTTTCAATCTTTGTTCGTAGAATACGAGGGAAGTACTTACTGAAAAACAAGTTCTTGAACTCATCCCATTCCATGTATTCAATTTCATCTCTTGGCCTCGTATTCTTGATAAGATTCCACCATTGATCAGCTTCACCTTCTAAACGATATACTGCTAATATGACTTTACCATGTTCAAAACATTGAAGAACTGAAAATATCTTTTCAGTTGTACTGATCCATTGTTCAGCAACAAGTGGATCAGAAGACCCACTGAAAGAAGGTGGACGTTGCCTCATGAAGAACTCAATAGAATATTGTTCCCTTCTCTGCTCATTTGGAAGTCCAGAATGATTCATAGCTTGTGTAAGTATAGCAATAACATTTTGAACTCCATCTCCCATAACAATGGTTTGTTCAGGAGGAAAATCATTGGGTTGTCCATTACATTGATCAACATGGTTCCTTCAGGTTCTATCCATCATCCAAAACCCAAAAAGAATAGTGTGAAAGGCAAAAATCATTCTAGGGAAAACAACAAAATAAAGGGGGAGTACCTTCAATATCTATCATCTTAGGTTTAATTATAAGATCGTTATCATAACTCTAGGACTATAACTTATACTTCTACTTAACCTTAGGGACATCCCTAGACATACCTTAGAAATATATCAAGGGATCTCACTAAAGTTCTCGCATCCTACTTTCCAAAGGTTGACTAAACCTTTCCTCTGATACCAACTGTAGAGGCCCGAAGCTTGATGTATATGGACATTACATTACTTTTACGGGATACTTAATACATAACAAACAGAGACACACAAGGACTATAATAGTTTAGTGTCTTTGGAAACTCGGAATTTAATCTTCTAATCGTGGTGAAAGATCTTCAACTTCTCCCATAAAGATCTTCCCCTTTTGTTTTCTTAACTAAAACCTTTATTTATAACCTAAGGAAAATAAAACATAAAAAGGGTGAGCTCAAATTCTCAGTAAGGGTAAGCATCGAGAACATAAAACAATCCATAAACATTTGAATGCAAAAGCTTGAACATAAAATCTAAACATCAAAATCTTGAGCAAGGACATAAATCTTGGAAGTACTTAAGGCATATATCATAAAGGAACATCAATCTTTATAAAATAGCATGGGAATAAATCATGTAATTGTGTCATCCATTAAGAACATGTTATGATTTCTATAGTAGCCAAGGCATTGCTGCCAAGACCATCTTAGTGGACAAAGTCCAATTCTGAATCGAGTTCACTCCTCGTTCCAGTCCTATAACACTAAACCGGGTTAACTTACCATTCCAGCCATGTCTATCTCATGAGATATAAATCTTTACCCAATGCATTAGAGGGAGATATAGGTCCCACCCATCTCATAATGAAATCATTCTTACTTGTGCATCAAAATAAACATACATCATTCATAATAACCCAACGAATAAAATGGGTTTCAAAAACATCATCCCATCATCACATAATCCATATAATATAAATGGATATCATTTCATAATAAGAAAAGTGAAACCATGTAAATCATAGATACATTATACTTGAAACGTACACATATGAAATAATGTCATCTTAGATGGAAAAATGGTTTTGATAAAACACTTGAAATGAAATCTTGAGGAAAATATCCTTTCTTCTTCAAAATCAATTTCTTTTCACAAAACGTCATGAAATTTTAAAAGAAAGAGATTTTGTTGAAAATATTCATGAAATACTTTTGAGGAAGCTTCATGTAAATAAGGCTTTATAAAACCGTAAAAATCCTTTCATGCCTTATAAGTTAAAAAAACATTCTTCTCGTACTTTTGCCGGAAAAGTCAAAAAAGTACCTCGTAACATAAACAAAAGAAAGATTCCTTACATACCATGTAGTAAAAGTCAAAAATCGGTAAAAAGGACTTTAAACATACAAGAAAACACTTTTATAAAACATTTACATGGATGATAGAAATAACCCCAGTAAATACTTACGAATAAACAATCTCGGATAAGAACGAGATTGGAAAAGTTATCCCTTACCTTAGGTCCGATATGCTTCGTACGTATCCGAACCTCCCATATAATGATTTAAATAATGTCATTTACTTATTACAGAATCATATTCATTGTTATGATATCATATATGGTTCACTTATGACATTATATTACCCGATCTTTTGTAAGTTCAATGTTAAAGCAGCGTTTTGGGTAAAATCGTTTTATTTATCGTACATGTTTGGACTTATTGTTCTTGATATTATTACTTATATCCTGATTTAATTAATTTCAGAATGTAAAACATGATTTATATCTAATATATATTCAGCATATACATATATATATATATGATAGATCGATAAATGGAATGAAATACACCATTCATGGAGACGGTAGGCCGTACCTACGCATGAACGCTGTTTTAGTTTCCTTATTGAATTGAATGGAATTAAGTAGATGACACAAATATATACATAAATACAGTATCATTATTATGTCATATATTTCATGATTACTTATTATATGTACTTTATAATCATTCATGAATGGTTAACATGGAGAATGAATCTCATCGCGTCGTGGAGACGGTAGTCCGTACGTACGCACGAGCGATGATATCATTACCATGATCGTGGCATTGTATTGAAGTGTATGTATAATATTTAATAATCAATATCACTTTGAAATAATCATATATAGTTATTTATTTACCCCATTATACCCATCCAAGTAAGGTGGTGGTCAAAAACAGATTACACCACGGTGTGGAGACGGTATTCCGTACGTACGCACGCACGGTGATTTCATTTTCCGTAGGATGGATAGATGGTGAAATAGGGTTGTTTCATACTTATAATAACATATCAGTATATTAGTGATACTGATGTTATTACTTCATAATTAAACAACTAAAGAATAATAAGTAGAAGAAGAAATAAAGTTGAAAGAATCGGTAACGGACATTACCTCTTCTTTGAAGCGCCTCTTTGAGACCTCCTCTTAGGGAACTAACATTGGTATTTTAAGAAGACCAGGACCTCTAGGATGTTTCTAGGGAAGTGGAGAAGATAATTTGGCCGGGTGTTTTCGAGCTTGAAGGCTCAAAGTGATGTGAGGAAGAGAGGGAGGAGGTTCCCTTTTATAAGGGAGGAGAGGGGCACCTTTGGAAAAACTAAAAATATTATTTTATTATAAAGTCATATTCGGTTTTTAATCGCTAAAAAATGATTTAATTCTAAGATAATGTGGTTATGGGTTTAAATTCTCTCATACAATAGAATTTAGACAAGTTTAGGTTTTTATTTTAACCTTATCATTTAGATTTAACTTTAAGTTAAATAATTTTACTTTTACCGTGTCTTCTTGTTTTCTTACACTATAAGGTTAATAAACTTACTATTACAAGACAAACGAACCCCAAGTTGTTTATTATTAATATATATAACCTTATCTAAGTCATTTGGCCGAACCTTAGATTTTTAGGAATAAAATAACAATTAATAATATAATATTGTTTTTAAAAACTATTTTATGTCAATTTTGACACTATTTGGTAATTGATTTTTTAAAAATCATAACAGAATTATTAGTTCTAAAAAAGTAAATTAAATCAATAGTAACATGTAATATTAACCTATGAAATTATTGGAATTCATAAAAAGTCTCAAATTACATTTATTTGGGTATTTATAACATTAATTATGTCAATATTTCATTAATAAGATAATTACTGCATCATCATTGTGTCATAAATAAATTAAATTATTTAATGTCTAAAAATTATAAATAAAATACCATTGATTAGTAAATATTTTTATCTTTCTAATTAATATTTATAGTCGAATTTATCTTATGTATAACCCTATATTTAAAATTATTTAGTCATTAATCTTTGATTTTAACTATTTTAACCCTTCTTTAAATAAATTAATAATAAATGTCATAATCTATTCCAAGTGGGACTAAATGGTCATATTTTATTCCTAAGGTTGTTTTTGGTCGAATTATACTTATCCAATAGAATTAAGACATGTGTTAGGGTAATAATAATATCATTTTTACCCTTAATTACTCTATTTACTTTTAACTGTGGTAAAAAAAAGTAAAAAGTTACTATTCACCAAAAATTATTTTCATCTCATTGAACAAAATTTTAGTCCTTGATATTAACCGTGGCTCTCGGATTTTCGAAATTCCACTCACAGAAGCGGTAAAATTATGTTTTATGTGAATTTGCAAATTCTCCTAGGAGGTGGGTAAAAGATGGTGAAAAGTTCAATAAAATTTTTATATATCTAAAATTATTATAAAAATGACTCCAATGAATTACATTGAACTTATATAGGTATTATCTATCAATTTTGACCTAAAATAAATTTAAATAAAATAAATAATTATTTAAATAAAAAGTGAGTTTTTGAATAGTAACCCAGTGTTTTCGCTATTCATCAAAAATTAAAAGTTTTCAAAAAAATATCAAAACTTCACCCTAGGCTAATTTTGATATTCCGAATCCAAAAATGAAGTTCATTTTGAAAGATAAAATTTATAAAATTTCAAAAAGTGGGTATTACTATTCATAACAGCTAATTTATATAACATATCGTTGTTTAGCGAAACTCGGTATTGCGTACAACACACGCTATCGTGGAAGGTTTCGATTGCGTGTAATGCAAGCCAAGTCAGGGATCCATGTTGTGCAAGCTCCTTTTGGTGTAGCGTACAACACAAGACATTAATGAAATTAAAAAGAATATTTTTCATAAAATCTCGGGGTGTTACAATAGATGTAGTTCACCATTGTGAAAATTCTTGGAGTAGGACCAATGTTCTTTCCTGCATATAGGATGAGAACTATAGAGCTCCAAGAACTCAAGAATCGGTTAGAGGATTTGGAAGCTAAGGTTTTTATATGGCACAATACTTCTTTATGGGGTTCACCTATCCTTTTCCCAAAGAAGGCTAATGGTAACCTCTAGTTGTGCATAGATTGTCACTGGTTGAACTAGCTTATCATCAAGAACCAGTATCCGCAAAATCATATTGAAGACCTCTATGACTAGCTCCAAGGAGTGTTGGTTTTATCTAATATTGATTTGAGGTTAGTCTTCCATTAGGGTTGTGTTCGACCATCATACATACCATGTACAACATTCCAGAGTAGATATGGCTTGTAAAAGTATTTGGTCATGTTTTTCGGCTTTAAGATTGTGCCAATAGTATTTATAGATCTAATGAATCATATTTTCCAAACGTACCTAGATTCATTTATGGTGGTATTTTTGGATGATACCGTTTTGTTTTCCTACGCTTTAAAAAGGCATGAAAACATCTTGAGGGCATGCTCAATACATTAAGAGAGTATCAGTTGTATACCAAGATCATGAAATTCCAATTTTTGGTCGATAATGTTCAATTATTAGGTCATATATTTTCAAAAGAAGGTGTATATGTCAACCTAGAGAAGGTGAGTGTCATGGTTTCCTAGGAGAAACCTAAGAACATCATTGATAAACATATTTTATTTGGGATGGATGGATATTATAGTCATTTTATTCATGAAATATAATTATCATAAGTGCCTATTATGGGATTGACTAAGAAGGGAGTGATTTTAGTATGGTATGAAGCCTTTGAGATAGCCGTTCAGGAGTTGAAAGGGATACTAACTTTATCACTGGTCCTGATTTTACCAGATATGGGCAGAAGTTATAATGTTGTATATGATGCACTAGGTATCAGTCTTGGAGTATTTCTGATATAGGGGGGTTAGTTTATAGTATACGATTCACACATTTTATTCCTCATGAGTGGAATTACCATATCCATGACCTCAAGCTAGCAAAAAAAATTCATATTTTATGTTGTTGGGGGCATTATCTATTGGGTGAGTGGTTCATTGTTTACACAGATCACAAAAATATCAAATATATTTCTGTGTAGTGATATTTGAGCCTCATGTAGTGAAGGTTGGTGGATTATCTTTAGTAATTTTACTTTGACCTTAATTATACACCAAATAAGGTGAATGCAGTATCTAACACTCTCAGATAGAATAATGAGACATAGGCCACCCATAAGGCCAGTTTTCGATGGTGGTTGATAGGCCTGTTTTCTAAGATTCACCTTGAGGTTCAGAAATATCAGGGGAAGCATGTTTTAGTAGCATTGGTAGTGAAATACTTGCTTATATAATGGTGTAGATGATATATATTTCCAATACTGAAGTCTTAGTCCTAATGGAAAGTGCCTAAGGAGAAGACCCACTGCTTGGTTGGGTTAGTGATGAGAATGAGATGCTTCACTTTCATAGACATTTCTAAGTTACATCAGACGTACGGGAAAAGTTTATGAGGTAATATCATGCTTCTGTTTGGGCATCACATCTTAAGATTACCAATATGTATTGAGACATATGTAATTAGTATTGGTGTCCAGGTATAAAGATTAATATTTTAGGTTTTATCACACTATGTTCCACCTGTCAGTTGGAGACAGCTTAGAACTAGTGACTTATAGGACTTTTACAGCCTTTACCCATTCTTAGGTGGAAATGGAATGACATAATCATGGATTTCATGATGGTATTTTCGATATCCCCTTAATGAAGTGATGTAGTAGGGTTGATCATTAGTAGGAGGACCAGGGTCTCACACTTCCAACCTATCTAAGAGAGCTTCTCAGTTGATGAGATCAGAGGTATTTATATTATAGAGATTGTATGCCTTCATTATGTGTCTCATTCTATCGTATCATACCAAGATGCCTAGTTTATATTGTGGTTCTAGTAGGGGTTATATGAAGCCTTTAGTTCAAAAGTGCTATTGAGTATAGCATATCAGCCTCAGATCGATGGGAAGTTTGAGTGGATTGTCACGACCCGTCCTCGGGGCCCGTGTCGTGACTACCCCAAGCCCACCTTCCATAGGCCAGGGGCTGGCAAATAGCACGAAGGCATAAATCCCGGTAAAAAGGGAAGGCATTGACTTTGTAAAGTAAACAAACACCACAGAGCAAGCAAGTAGTATAAGTAAACACTAAGTAAAAACTGAGTACAACAGTAAGTGCAGAAAAGTAAGTGGGCCAGTATAGAAACCCAAACTGAAAGTAAAGTACAACTGGCAAGGGGAAAACAACAACTGAAAAGTAAAGTCGCAGCGTCGAGCCGTCCGCTGGAAGTCCCACATGAAGGGTGAGTACAGATGGCCTCCACAGCTCCTCGTGTCCAGCCGTCTGCTCCGAGTACGTCCCGCCTAGTGGTCCACCTCCAGGTACCGTACTACTCTACAAGCCTCATCCACGATCAACGCTATCCGTCGTCTTCAACCAACACAACGTAGTTCGGGCATAGCCCGTGCAGGGGTGATTATAAGCTACTCAGTAGGGATCCCGAGACCCCCGAAGGTCTCCCAAAATCCACAAAGGATAATCCACAAAGGAAAGATACAATCATGAAGTAACATCCGACACTGCTTAGGTATATGCCCATACATATACCTAAGTCATCAATTCTCGTTCGGCTCCAACATCCGAGCCCAAGTACAACCCAGTCCACACATGAAAGCAAAACGTAAATCCACACAGGATAGCACATGACAATCCACATAGGAAAGTAGAACATAAATCCACACAGGACGGCACAACATAATCCACATAGGAAAGAAAAACAGGATTCACCTCACACAGGTATACTTCTTCAAAAGACAATAGAGATGATCATATATTGCCACTGATTCATCTAAGCCGTCGGACCCACAAAGGATCGATAGGTACTAACCCCCGCAATGACCCACATAGGATCTGACCCACAAAAGATCGACAAGTAACTAACCCCCGCAAAGACCCACACATGATCGGACCCACACAAGATCTGTAGGCGCTGGCTCACACAGAACCGCTGAGCGCTGACCCACACAGGATCAGACCCACACAGGATCGGTAGCACTGATCCATGTAGGATCTCTGAGTGCTGTAGTCATCGCCATCGAATCCACTGAGTATCTCTGCACAGTCGTCGTTGTCGCAGTCGCAACGCAGCCAGCTCTAGGGTTCCCGCACACAGCAAGCTCGTTCGGGAGGATCCGCTCCACGAGCCGAGAGACTGTTACATCAACTGACAGATAGTCCAGAGTTGATGTATCCAAAAGTTCTGTAACGTCAATAGGAACTGAACATCGTAGACGGCACGTCAATCGGGCATCCGGTCTGAGAGTTATTAGCTTTTTCGTTCCAGGGGCCCTGTTGGTTTTTAAGGGAAAACCAACCCGACCGTACTCCACCTTCATCCAAACCTTGGGCAGAGTAAGACAAAAGATCCTTCTCAATAAGAGGAATCCAACAAAGTGGACGGCACGTCAATCAGACGTCCGTAGCTCAAGATATGGGCATTTTTGCTCCGAGGGTCTGGTTGGTTTCGTGAACGAACCAACTCAATTGAACTCAAAGTATTCCTAAACCTTGCGTACGATATACCTAAACGACCGTCTCGATCCAAGGATCGCATCGCAACTGACGGTGCGTCGATCGGAGGTCCGTAGCCCACGATATGGGCAAAAGACCAAAAAGGGTCCGAAAATTAGGGTTTCGGGTCCGGACCGACCCGGCCCGAGACCCCCTGGGTCGGCCCGAGACCCCCTGGGGCCGCTAGCTGGCCGGCCAAGGGTTTGAACCCCCGACTTTCCATTGTCCGGCCGGCCCACCCCGGCCGGCCGGTTTCTGCCATCACGGGACCGGCGACGGCCGGTCCCCTCCCTCCTACGACATCGGTCGCCCGTTTCCGGCCACTGGTCCTGCTCCGACAACGGTGGCCCATTTCCGGCCGCCGTTTCCCATGCTCCGCCGCGGCCCGGTACCGGCCGCGACCTTCATTCGTCCGGTGCGGCGCAACGGCGCCGCACCCGTCCGCCGCGGCCCTTCTCCGGTCGTGGTGCTTTTGCAGTTCTCCGGCATGGCGTGATGGCGCGGCGCGACGGCGCCGCGCATTCCTTGCCGCAAGATACTGCGCGGTGTGACGACACCACGCCATTCCGGTTCCAACACAATAGAAACAATAGCATGGATAAAGGAGGAGGGTCGGCCGTGTTTGTGCGGTCTGGCCCCCTCTCGTTAATCGATAGCAAATGGTTGTATTTTGACGAAGAACGACAATGTAGTATTTACGCACAAAATAAATAAATAAATAAATAAATAAACCCCTACCTCATGCGAGCTTGAACAGAGGTTTGTCGAATGAGGATTCATCGTGGGAAGAGATGTCGCGGAAGAATACGTCGACGGCGTTGCGGTACACGGCGTTGCGTAATCGGTTTTCGAGAACTCGACATTCTTCATCGGAGACTGATGTGTTCTTCGCGTTCTTCGTCGAAGATGAAGAAGTTCCTCAAGTCCCTTGGATTTTCTCCCAAAGTTCACACAACAAGGTTCCAACCCCAAATAAAATAATTTCATCTCTTATTTTATTAACATAACATAACTTTTGAATTTCAAGAGTTTGAATTAATTCCCTTAAATTAATTCATGACAAGTTGTCATCCATAATGTTGAGTTGAGGGGGTTTAAGAATGTGAAGGGTTGGGGTTCGTGTCGGCCCCACCACCCTCATAAGCACCCTTGGGAAGTTGGGTAGTTACCCAATTACAGGTGCTACGGTTCCATCGGTGCCCTTGGAATTCGATTCCGAGCACCGGTTCAAAAGTTAGAAATTCCTGCTCGTTCGTTCACTGAACGTACCCGAGCTAAACTTCAGATAGAAATTCCAGGCACACCGGGCCTCAGAATCAAGTGCCGTCAGAAATTGCGTTCTTTTAAAATCCCAAAGAAAATTAAGAAAAAAATTTCCTTGAATTTTACGGGTCTTTAAATTACTCCCACCTCAGGGATTTACGTCCCCGTAAAGATACATCATAAGCTAGGAAAACAAATGTGGGTACTGAGCACGCATCTGAGCCTCCCGCTCCCAAGTGCTCTCCTGGAGGTTCTCGTGTTGCCACCTGATGCGCACTAGAGTAATTGACCATCCACATAGGAACCGCTCCTGTCAATCCTCGATCTCCACCAGGACCTCCGCAAAAGTCTCCCCATCATCAACGTCTAGCTCTCCATGATCAATGATATGCGTCGGGTCGTGCACGTATCTCCTCAGCTGAGATACGTGGAAAACGTCGTGCACCCGGTGCAACTGAGGTGGTAGAGCCATGCGATAAGCTACCTCGCCAATCCTGCTGAGGACCTGGAATGGTCCAATGAAGCGTGGAGACAACTTGCCACCTCGGCCAAATCTCTATAATCCACGTCTAGGTGAGACACACAAGAAGACGTGGTCGCCATCCTCTAACTCTAGTGGCCTCCGCCTCCTGTGAGCATAAGACTTCTGCAGGCTCTGAGCTGTCCTCATCCATTCCTGGATGACCTGGACCTTCTCTGTCGTGGCCTGGACCATCTCCGGTGGCACAAGTGCTAACTCCCCAGGGTCTGTCTAGCACAAAGGAGATCTGAAACGTCTTCCGTACAATGCCTCGTATGGTACCATCCTGATGGTGGAGTGGTAGCTGTTGTTGTACGCGAACTCCACCAAGGGTAGGTGGTCCTCCCATCTCTGACCAAAGTCGAGGACACATGCACGGAGTATGTCCTTGAGAGTATGAATGGTCCTCTCTGTCTGACCATCCGTCTGAGGGTGAAAGGCTGTGCTCAGACGTAGATGCGTCCCGAACGCCTCCTACAACCCCTTCCAAAGCTGGGAAGTAAAGTGAGCATCTCGATCGGAGATGATAGATGATGGAACACCATGAAGCTGCACAATCTCCTAAACGTAGAGATGCCCCAAGCTCTCCACTGAGCCCTATTCTCTGATGGGTAAGAAGTGTGCCGACTTGGTGAGTCGGTCGACAATCACCCAAATGGAGTCGTGACCTCTGGATGTGTGTGGAAGTCCAGTCACGAAGTCCATAGATATCCCGTCCCACTTCCACTCCGGGACCTCCAAGGGTTGTACCAAGCCTGCTGGTACCTGGTGTTCTGCCTTCACCTGCTGGCAGGTGAGGCATCGAGAAACGAACTCCGCCATAGCCTTCTTCATGCCTGACCACCAGTGATGTCGTCTGAGGTCCTGGTACATCTTTGCCACTGCGGGATGTACTGCCAAGGGAGAAGTGTGAAACTCCCTCAACACCTCCTCCCGTAAAGAAACTGGTACCAAGGTACGTCCTCTAAAAAGGACATCGTGCTCTGCTCCAAAGGAGAAACCATCAAGTGCCTGTCCTGAGGATATCTGTGCACGCCGCGTCTCACAGTCAGCATCCCCACGCTATGCCTCTCTAAACTGCTGCAGTAGTGGAGGGGTGATTGTGAGAGACTGAAGGAAGGATACTCCATCTCTATCCACGAAGGATATCTGCAAAGTGGCTAGATGCTCTGTCGCCTCCTCAAGTAGATGAATGCCCGTTCTCCTGCTGAGATCATCGGCTACTACGTTCCCCTTCCCAGAAGTATAAACTATCTCAAAGTCATAGTCCTAGAGGAACTTGAGACGTCGCCACTGTCTTAGGTTCAGGTCCTTCTGAGAGAAGATGTATCTGAGACTCTGATGGTAAAAAAAGACTGTAAAGCGCTCGCCCTTCAGGTAGTGTCGCCATGTCTTCAGAGTGAAGACCACTGATGCTAACTCCAGGTCATGGGTAGCGTAGTTCTGATCATGCGGCCTCAAATGACGTGATCCATAGGCGATCACTACCCGATCCTACATCAGGACACATCCGAGTCCGGTCCCTAATGCATCGCAGTAGACTACATACCCTACTCCCTCCTCAGGCAACCTCAAGATAGGTATGCTGGTCAATCTCTGTCTCAGCTCCTGGAAGCTCTGCTGACATCTGTCTGACCACACAAAGGGTTTCCCCTTCTTCGTTAAAGCTGATATTGGTGTCGTAACTCTGTAGAAGTCTGGCACAAATCTACGTTAGTACCTAGCTAGTCCCAAGAAACTTCGTACCTCCGTCACGCTCCTGGGTGTCTCCCAAGATAGCACTGCCTCGATCTTCGCAGGATCCACTGCAACTCCCACCTCAGAGATGACGTGTCCCAAGAAGTGGACCTCATGTATCCAGAACTGACACTTTGAGAGCTTACCATAAAGCTGGTGCTCTTGGAGTGTGTCTAGCACAACCCGCAAGTGATAGGCGTGCTCCTCCTCAGTCGTTGAGTAAATCAAAATGTCGTCGATGAAGACCACGACAAATCGATCGAGGTATGGCTGAAAGATCCTATTCATGAGGGCCATGAACACTGATGGAGCATTGGTTATGCCGAATGGAATAACCAAGAACTCATAGTGGCTATACCGACACCTGAAGGTCGTCTTTTGCACGTCCTCGTCCCGAACTCTGAGCTGATGATAGCCTGACCTGACGTCTATCTTTGAGAACCACCGGGCTCCCTTGAGCTGATCGAAGAGGTCATCAATACTCAGTAGTGGATACTTGTTCCTTACTGTCACCTGGTTCAGGCGATGATAGTCGACACAAAGTCACAAGCTCCCGTCCGCCTTCTTGGAGTACAAAATCGGGGAAGCTCATGGTGAAACACTGGGTCGGATGAACCCCTTGCCCTACAAGTCCTCCAACTGTACCCGTAGCTCTCGAAACTCGGAGGGAGCTATCCAATATGCTGGAGTCAATATCGGGGCTGTCCCGGGGTACAGGTCAATATAAAAGTCTACCTCTCTGCGAGGAGGTAGTCCTAGAACGTAGTTGGGAAAGACGTCCGCATACTGATCCACCACTGCAGGAAAAATAGGACTCTGCACGTCAACTGCTCCTAGGATGAGGCAAGCAAACTGATGAGTGATG
Organism: Viscum album; assembly: GCA_963277665.1. Taxonomy (NCBI): domain Eukaryota; kingdom Viridiplantae; phylum Streptophyta; class Magnoliopsida; order Santalales; family Viscaceae; genus Viscum; species Viscum album. Next base: position 479,777,964 of record OY728128.1, read on the forward strand.
GGCTGTCCTCTCCTCTGTGAGAGTCCATCCTGTGCTGCAAAGGCTCCCTTCTCGCCGGTGAAGGTGAACCTGCTCCCTTCGGTGCGTACACATCACACCTTGCGCCTAATACAATCAATCTGTGCATGGACTGTAGACAACCAATCCATGCCCAAGATGACGTCGTAAGGCCTCGACGCCGCTACAAAAAGATCCCAGCCGAAGATCTCGTCTCCTAGAGTAAGCTCACACTGCCGGCACCAGTGCGTAATCGTCGAGTCTGCTTCTGTAAAAGTCTCTAGCCGTAAGGATCGATCCAACGGCTATGTCGGAATCTCCGAGCTCCGAACAAGGGCAGCGGCTATGAAAGAGTGACTCACTCCTGTGTCTATACAAACTGCAGCAAGGGTGGAATAGACACAGATAGTACCTCGAATCATCTCGGGCGCTCCGTGGTTGTAGGCCTCCGCTGCAAGGATCACCATGAGGTCTGCTGGTGTCCTCACTAACTGGAAAACTCGTACCACTACCTCCAGCCAGTCCTCGGCTGCCTGGGGGTCCGTCTCCCCGCGGAACCTGGGCAGTCGCTGGAGATGGAACTCATGCAGTGCACTAAGGCGACGTGCATCGTTAGCGGCTGGGGCGGGAAGCATCGGTGGCTCGGCGGGTAAAGGTACCGTCGGTGCCTCAGCTGTCAAAGGGCCCTGCACCGAGGCCTCGTCGCTCTGTGGGATGTCGTCACACTCAACTCTCGGAACCCTAGCTGGCTGCCATCGTGGGACCGTCCTGAAAAGGAACAAGTGTGCCATGGTCAAATAGTATACCTGGTGAGCTGACATAAAGTAATCCCAAATAAAACTTGAAACACACATGCAATCAATGTTTTCGTGCATTAAGTCCGAAATTAGAAGTCAGGGTCCTGGTGTACGGATACGTCGGCCGCCGCACCAAAACTGGATTCCCTGGACTGATAACCACACCCATTATGCTCAACACTATTGCTTCAAATATAAAAAGATCAGAGTCCCAAGTTTTGTGGTAGAACCGAACTCCTTTGATACCAATTTGTCACGACCCGTCCTCGGGGCCCGTGCCATGACTACCCCAAGCCCACCTTCCATAGGCCAGGGGCTGGCGGCTAGCACCAAGACGTAAATCCCGGTAAAAAGGGAAGGCATTTCCTTTTTAAAGTAAACAAACACCACAGAGCAAGCAAGTAGTAGAAGTAAACACTAAGTAAAAACTGAGTACAATAGTAAGTGCGGAAAAGTAAGTGGGCCAGTATAGAAACCCAAACTGAAAGTAAAGTACAACTGGAAAGGGGAAAAACAGCAACTGAAAAGTAAAGCCGTAGCGTCGAGCCATCCACTGGAAGTCCCACCTGAAGGGTGAGTACAGATGGCCTCCACAGCTCCTCGGGTCTAGCCGTCCGCTCCGAGTACGTCCCGCCCAGTGGTCCACCTCCAGGTATCGTACTACTCCGCAAGCCTCATCCACGATCAACGTTTTCCGTCGTCTGTAACCAACACAACATAGTGCGGGCATAGCCCATGCAAGGGTGAGTATAAGCTACTCAGTAGGGACCCCGAGACCCCCGAAGGTCTCCCAAAATCCACAAAGGATAATCCACAAAGGAAAGATACAATCACGAAGTAACATCCAACACTGCTTAGGTATATGCCCATACATATACCTAAGTCATCAATTCTCGTTCGGCTCCAACATCCGAGCCCAAGTACAACCCAGTCCACACGGGAAAGAAAAACGTAAATCCACACAGGATAGCACATGACAATCCACATAGGAAAGTAGAACGTAAATCCACACAGGATGGCATAACACAATCCACATAGGAAAGAAAAACAGGATTTAGCTCACACAGGTATACTTCTTCAAAAGACGATAGAGATGATTAGATATTGCCACTGATTCATCTAAGTCGTCAGACCCACAAAGGATCGATAGGTACTAACCCCCGCAATGAACCACATAGGATCTGACCCACAAAGGATTGATAGGTAACTAACCCCCGCAAAGACCCACACAGGATCGGACCCACACAGGATCTGTAGGCGCTGGCTCACGCAGAACTGCTGAGCGCTGACCCACACAAGATCAGACCCACACAGGATCGGTAGCACTGATCCACGTAGGATCGCTGAGTGCTGTAGTCGTCGTCGTCAAATCCACTGAGGATCTATGCACAGTCGTCGTTGTCACAGTCGCAACGCAGCCAGCTCTAGGGTTCCCGCACACAGCAAGCTCGTTCGGGAGGATCCGCTCCACGAGCCGAGAGGCTGTTACATCAACTGACACATAGTAAAAAGTTGATGTATCCAAAAGTTCATTATCGTCAATAGGAACTCAACGTCGCAGACGGCGCATCAATCGGGCGCCCGGTCTGAGAGTTATTGGCTTTTTCGTTCCAGGGGCCCGGTTGGGTTTTAAGGCAAAACCAACCCGACCGTACTCCACCTGCATCCAAACCTCGGGCGGAGTAAGAAAAAAGATCCGTCTCACTATGAGAAATCCAACAAAGTCGACGGCACGTCAATCGGACGTCCGTAGCTCAAGATATGAGTTTTTCTGCTCCGAGGGCCCGGTTGGTTTCGTGAACGAACCAACTCGGCTGAACTCAAAGTATTCTAAAACCTTCAGTGCGATATACCGAAACGACCGTCTTGATCCAAGGATTTCTTCTCAACTGACGGTGCGTTGATCGGAGGTCCGTAGCCCGAGATATGGTCAAAAGACCAAAAAGGGTCCGAAACGGGGGTGTCGGGCCCGGACCGACCCGGCCCGAGACCCCCTGGGTCGGCCCAAACCAGGGCAACCTGACCCGGGTCGGCCCAGCTGGGCGCGGCCCGGCCTGGCCTGGTAGCCTGGCGCGCGGACCCAGCTGGCTCGGCCGAACGTGCGAGCCGTTTGGTTTGCGGGGGGGGGGGGGGGGGGGCGCTGCCCCCCGCATTTTGTAACCGCGGCCCCCTTAAAATGGGCCGCTAGCTGGCCGGCCGGGGGTTTGAACCCCCGGATTCCCATTGTTTGGCCTGCCGGTTTCTGCCACCACGGGACCGGCGACGGTCGATCCCCTCCCTGCTTCGACGCCGGCGGCCCGTTTCCGGCCACCGGTCCTGCTCCGATGCCGGCGGCCCATTTCCGGCCGCCGTTTCCCATGCTCCGCCGCGGCTCGGTATCGGCCGCGGCCTTCATTCGTCCGGTGCGGCGCAACGGCGCCGTACCCCTCCGCCGCGGCCCTTCTCCGGCCGTGGTGCTTTTGTGGTTCTTCGTCATGGCACCGCGACTTGGTTCAATTTCACGGCGCGATGCGACGGCGCCGCGCATTACTTGCCGCACGATCCCGCGCGGTGCGGCGACACCGTGCCATTCCCGTTCCAACACAATAGAAACAATAAGATGGATAAAGGAGGAGGGTCAGCCATGTTTGTGCGGTCCGGCCCCCTCTCATTAATCGATAGCAAATGGTCATATTTTCACAAAGAACGACAAAGTAGTATTTACGAACAAAATAAATAAATAAATAAATAAATAAACCCCTACCTCGTGCGAGCTTGAACGGAGGTTCGTCGAACGGGGATTCGTCGCGGAAAGAGATGTTGCGGAAGAAAACGTCGACGGTGTCGTGGTACACGGCGTTGCGTAATCGGTTTTCGAGAACTCAGCGTTCTTCATCGGAGACCGATGTGTTCTTCGCGTTCTTTGTCGAAGACGAAGAAGTTCCTCATGTCCCTTGGCTTTTCTCCCAAAGTTCACACAACAAAGTTCCAACCCCAAATAAAATAAGTTCATCTCTTATTTTATTAACATAATATAACTTTTGAATTTCAAGAGTTTGAATTAATTCACTTAAATTAATAATGACATGTTGTCATCCATAATGGTGAGTTGAGGGTGTTTAAGAATGTGAAGGGGTGGGGTTCGTGTAGGCCCCACCACCCTCATAACCACCCTTGGGAAGTTGGGTAGTTACCCAACTTCCACCCAAAGCTTATACCACTTAAAGTAAAAATAAAATTGTTTCATAAATTTTATTTTACCTTCCACATAAATTAACAACTTCTCTCGTATAAACGCAACTCCGGAATTGGTGTTCCTAAGCAATTACCGGCGCTACGGTTCCATCGGTGCCCTCGTAATTCGATTCCGAGCACTGGTTCAAAAGTTAGAAATTCCCACTCGTTCGTTCACTGAACGTACCTGAGCTAAACTTCGGATAGAAATTCCAGGCACACCGGGCCTCAGAATCAAGTGCCGTCAGAAACTGCGTTCTTGTAAAATCCCAAAGAAAATTTAGAAAAAATTTTCCTTGAATTTTATGGGTCTTTACATGGATAGTGTGGGTGTTAGAGGACATGCTCTGGTAATGTGTCATTGATTTCAGATATTCATTGCAAAAACATATACCTCCTTTTGATTTTCCTATGATAACATATTTGAGGAAATGATTCAGATGAATCCATATAAGGCACTATATGGTATGTTGTTCAGTTCACACATGTAATGGTTATAGGTAGGTGAGGTATTACTACTCGGTCCTTATCTCATTCAAAAGACTTTAGAGAAAGTTCATTTGATTCAGAAGCGTATGGCTACAACTCAATCTAGCGAGATTCCTTATATCAATATTCATTGTAGACCACTCTATTTAAATGTGGGACATTGGGTTTTTCTATGAGTTTTTCCTAGATTTCATCATAGATAGATTTAGAGACATGAAAGACTATCACCTTGTTATTTTAGGCCTTTCAAGATCTGGAGAGAGTCAATACAGTGGCCTATCGGTTGTAGTTACCTTAGAGGTATCTTGTTGTCCATGAAGTCTTCTATGTTTTTTAGATTATATGTTATCATTATGACCTATCTCAATTGTTTGATCCTAAGGATATTGAGTTGTAGGAAGATACACCCTTTGAGGAATATAGGAAATGTATCATTGACTAGAGAATGAAGGCTCTCTAAGATAGTTCAGTTCCTCTAGTAAGGGTTTTATGGAAGAATGACCATGTATAAGATAGGATATATGAAAGAGAGGCCGCTTTATGTTCTTAGCGGTGGGATTTTTCCTCAAATGATGCACTACCACCATCAAAAGGGAAACTCTGGGATGATTTTTTAAGAAGTGGAGATTGTAACGTCCTTTATTTTTAATGAGATACATTTTCTTTTATTTTCCCTTAAATCCTAGTTGGTTTTTCTTTATTGGATTAGAACATGGAGACTGAGACCTTGGGTGAGTCATTTTTTCTAGAAAGGGAGATAAGTAAGGGGCTAGAGACTACCTATAGAGAAAATATACTATGTGTATTCATTACAAAATGTTTAATGAATAAATGACATGTTTTTGGCCTAGATAGACTCCTATTACATGTTGTGAATGGGTTTTACTTGGATGGGAAAACTCATAGCTTTATATTACGTGTAAATCTTACATGCCCTGTAAATTCCCTTGGTCTATTTTTTAAAAAGGATGAAGGAATACTAATTTACATAGAATCCTTTTTTCCGGTAATAGGATTTATGGGAGGGAGCCTCTCTATGCCTAACCTACTTTTCTATCTTATATCCTCATATGATGTATGTTTCACTCATTTTCAGCCATGTTTGATCCAAAATGATACACTCCTCTTTTCTTATCAATCATATCATCATTTATCTAACTATCCTTTGTGCTATTTTTGTTAGAGTTGATATACCCTATTTCCATATTTTTTATTCATTCTACCAATTTCTCTCATTCTAGATGTATTTAAGGGTGATACTGTACAATGAGAGTACTGAATCCATAAGATAGGTGGCCTAGTATTTTTCCCTTAAATCAGAGAAGTTTTATATCATACGTTCATGTTCTGGAAATTAGACATTCTACGCATTGCCTTCAAATTAATATTTTTTACCTTACTCTATATTTTCATACATGCTAGATATGCCCCTTATACTCTTTTTTATAGTCTTTGTTCTACCTCATCGACTAGAGCCACCCCTTAGGGTGTTCTCATTCGATGCCTTATAAATTATCAAAAGTGTATTTAGAAGAACCACCTAATAAGTGGTCTTTTCTTGATGCATATTTAAAGTGACTACTTGAATTAAATGGGAGAAAGTTGTACAACCACATTCTATGACATCCCTTGGATTATTTATTTCCCTTAATTAAATTTCATGATAAATAAGATATAATTCAACCCTTGGCTTATAACTTGACTATTACCATTCATTTAGGCTTATGATAATCGGGAAGGGTATCCAATTTACTTATGATACTTAGGAACGATGTCTGACTTAATTATGATACTCAGGTAGGGTGTCACACTAACTTATGATACTTATTTAGGGAGTCCCACTTACTTATGATACTCAGGCATGGTGTCCCACTAACTTGTGATCCTTGGGAAAGACATCCCACTTACTTATGATACTTGGGCAGGGTGTCCCATCTATTTGTGATACCTAGGTAGGCCATACATCCAATTTGTGATGATTTTTCATGGAATCCCTTAACACTTGAGAGACTCGTGCTACTACATGGGGATTCCTAAGTTAAACCTGAGGTCCATACTAGTAGTAGTAACCATATATGTGGATATAGAAATCATTAATTATATAGTCCATATATATGTATGCATATGGTTACTTTCTTAGAGATCATCCATCTTAGGCTGAAGTAGGTAGTGTCGTCCAAGTGTCCTTGGGAACCAAAAATGACCAACTTTCATTTTAGAGTTTTCTTACACTTTTATACATGCATACTTCTCATTTTATATGCACCTACTGGATTATACTAGACACAGTTAGTGGTGTCCTACTAAGTATATATAACATCTTTTTTGGGCTTCCTATGGTACCCAAATAGACCTCATGACTATAGGTATAGATAAATGGAAGCACCCAACTTATGATGCTTGATTCTTAGCACTGAGATGGAGTATGAGAGTAGAGTGCCAAGCCTATGATCGTGAATCTAGTGGTGGAATTTTTTTGTCTTTTTTAATTTTTTATAGCATGTTGCATATTCTTGTTTCCTGTGTAACCCATGTAATCCCTTTTTATATTTCTACATGGCATGAGAATCATTTTTTTACTAATATTGATTTACCTTCTGCCTGTGTATTTTCATTGATGATTATTATTCCATTTCTAGTTATTTATTACTACTTTATTTCCATTTATTATTTTCAATATGGATACAATGATCATGAAGTTATAGTATCCCCATAGTACCATTATAGACTCTCACTACTAGTTGGTAGCCTCTGGCATATGGGGAGGAGACCTTGAGGTCATATTCCCAACTAGTTTAGGGCCCAACTTAGTGGATTCTGGGTTAGGACACTACAATAGTCTAGATAGTTTCCCACAATTATAGGCTTATTTCTGACCTCAATTACCCATCTATAATCTTGTGTATTCTATATGGAATCTATTTAATTTTATCTTTCCTAAAAATATTGTGTTCCTAAGGCCCTCAATTACTCGATGAGGCATTTAATCCCATTATTTCAGGGGTATAATATTTTATTTATTTTCATAGGAGTTTTTTATTTGTGTTTGTAGGAATACTCAACAAATGATACTGGTGGTGAAGAAGGTTGATATGACATGGTGGTGATGATGATGTTTGATACTATGTGTGATGGCTCGTCTAAGGAGGTCAATGGGTTTTATGGAGTATTATCTAGTTTAATTTTATTCATTTTTTTGGTTTAATATTTTACCATATAGATGGGTTTTGTTATAATTTTGGGTAAATATGTGAGGGAATGTTCTTCCCATGGATTGTATCTACTTATCCATCTTTGATATGGCTTGATTATCTGGTTAATTTCTAGCTTGACTCAGTTATTCCATAAGATATATTAAGATAGTGGATCTATGTCTCTTTAGAAGGTTAGTTTCTTTATAAAATTGATGTAAGTAATGGTTGGGCATCATTTTATATATGGTTATTTTCATAATAGAAAGGTTTCATAAGTGGTTTACTTTATAGGTGGATGATCTTGTGAAACTTATCAAGGTTGATCTGAATTGGTGGATCCCCTTGGTTCAGGATTTATGTTAGTGTTTGTCTCCTATCAAAATAGTATTTCCTTTTGTAATTTTCAAATATATGAATTGATTCAATATTAGTGTTCATTCATTTTTTCCACCCCATATAATTCTATATTGTGATATATTTTGGTAATTCCTCTTTGAATAGCTTATAGAATTACTTTATGGATTGGTGTCATGGATGGTATTCACTAGTGGATAATTGAGTTGTTAGTGTGGTGATTACTCCCCGTGAAGAATATGATTTGTGAAAATGATGTTGGAATTTGGATGTGGGAGATGCTTCATCATTCAATGGTAGTTTCATTCACTGCCATAGAGGTTGTACAATTGGTATCCATGGTGGTCATTTTCATTACAGTATTTCTAGTGTTCAATTGAGGATTTTGTTCAGTTGTGGATGGTTTTTTAAATGGTTATGGTTTCAATATGTAGTGGTTTGTTTCGAGGATAGTGATTTAAAAAAAATTTATGCTGATGACAAGAATTCTTGACTTTGAGTAGTGTATTGCCTTAGTCATTACCATATGCCACATATATCTGGAGGCATGATAGAAGATACCCATCATCTTATCATGTCACACACTCCACACTCACTACACACTTCACTTACTAATGACCAACCTTGCTTGTATTTTTTGGGTTTGGGACTTCTGGGTTTAGACTATATATTGAGGGGTTCTTGGTCTTTTGATTTAATTAAGCTATGGTTTGGCATGTTGTTTTCATTTTTAGTTTTCAAAAAATCTCTAAGGAGATTTAAAAAATAAAAAATAGGGGGATTGAGGGACTATTTCATAGATTTCATGCAATATAAATAAGTCGTGTCATTGATTGTGTTATTTATATCATACTCCTAAAATTTAAACCCCATTAACTGGTATCTTATTTAACGATTTTTTCAACTAATAATAAAAAATATATTAACCACATGATTTACTCCTATATTTCAAATCACCATGTTCCAAAATAAAACATTTAAAAAAAACAATTTATTACCATTTTATAGTGCCCAATAAATCTAAAAACTAAATAATTTAACATATCATACATAATAGGATATGATGGCCCCAGTGAATTACTCAAGTTGGTAAAGAATTAGGTATTAAAAAAGTTCTATTAAAAATATTTTACTAATTAAATTTTAAAATTCCCTAAAAATAATATAGATAAGTTAACTAATAATGTAGGAATAACAAATTTTATGCTCTGAAATAATTTCTCAAAATTCTGATCAAAACATAGTTAAATAGTTTAAAAACAATTTATCTATTGAAAATATCCTACACACCCCAAAAATAATTATATCACAATTAAATATCTAACTATTATATTATTTTTTAGTATTTATTTTATAATTAAAAATAAAGTATGAAAAATTAATTTAAACACATGGTGAATTTTAATACAAAAGGTTCAGCCTCATGTTGAGACTTTGTCATCTCCACTTGAAATGATTCTACTGTCAGGCGGGTTTATTAAAAATAAATATAGTGATCCACAACCGGGATCATTTTTACAGAAACAACTACACACTGGGTAATCCATGCTACAACCATCCTCTAAATATTTATCCATGAGATGATAAATGTAAAATAAATGTGAATATATTATTTGAGAAATATCAAATTTAGGATAGGAGGTTGTTCTCTAAGTATAAATAGGATAAGAAAGAATAAATCAAAAGTAAATAAAAATATATAATAATAGTGAAAGGAGATGGAAGTTTTTTGAACCTCCCTTTCTCTTATTAAGATTGAAATGATATGTAATTATCTTATTCTTCCATTGTATTTTCTTCAAATCCTTATTTGATGTAACATTGATTGATCTTCATAGGTAATTTGAAAAGGATGAATTTTCTCATAAAAAATAGATATACATGGAAATAAAACTACATTACTCTTTCTTTTCAGTAGCCACTTCTTGGAACTTTAGTATAAAAAGGACTCATTAATTAAAATACACCTTTTTCACATGAGGTTCCTCATATTTTTACTTTACTTAAAACTAAAATTATCCATTACATGATATTGATAAAATAAATTTGTGTACTAAGCAATAAATTTTGTAAAGGTTAACTACATCTTCAATTCTCCAAATTAGATGTTTAAGAATAATCTTTCTTAAATCCTCATAATGAGCACTCTCTGACTTGAATTAAATTACATAAACTATGAATTTTAATATTTAATTTTAATCTAAACTCAAATTGATATATATTATTATCTTTTCATTGAATAAGATAAAAAAAATTAGCAGATATCTCAACAGAAGAAAATATCTCAATGGAAATAGATATTAATAGAATCATACATGTCAACAGGAGTAGACACCTCAATGGAAGTAGATACCCCTTCACAGTAGCAGATCACACTTTATGGTGCTTGATTTGGACTCATGGTAGAAAACAAATAACATAAAAATATAAATAACTTGACGATAGTAGAATTCAATTGATGGTAAAAAATAATTCTTAAGTAGAAGAACTAGTCTGATGATAGAAGAACTCATCTAATGGTCATAGAGTTTTTTATGGTAGCAGATCTCCTCTAACAATAAAAAATTATTCCAATGGAAAAAAATTTCTTCTGACGTAATCATGATTTTCTTTCTATATCACACCTCATTTGATAATATCATAATTCCTCTAACAGTAGGATAAGTAAACTCACTATGGAAGATTTTACATAGATAAATTCAAGTATAACCAGAATTATGAATTTATATCATATTACACATAGAGAATTAGTAGTAAAATAAGCATGATTTTTTAGCATTAAAATAAGTATTTTTTTGAATAATCCAATAATTTACCCTTTTTTATGATCACAAATAATTTTATGAAAATAATTTAAAAACTATATTTCAAAGAAATATCATAATATAATCAGAGTAGAAACAAAAATTAGAATAAAATTCCACCCATTGTAAAAGAATTCAAATACCACTCATTATTCCAAATTTTTTCATAAAACCATAAAAATACACGCCACATAATATTTCTCTTCCTTTTGGTATTTTCAAAAAGGAATGAAAGGAAAGAGGCCTGTAAACTAAAAACTAAGTCATCAAAGTATAAAAAATAGTTGAAAATATATAGACATTGAATTTCCATTAATATCAAAGTAAATAATATTACATTATCATGATATGATATAAATTAGACTAATAGGAACCTAATCAGACTCTGGATCTAAATCCCTAACAAGTAAATATATGTCCTTATAAGAGAAAAGAGGTGGAGTTGTGGTAGAAGGAGTTGAAGGAGGCTTTAATACAATTCTTGAGGCCACTATTTTTATATTCCTCACTACTTCTACCATTGTAAGACCAAAATGGATAACTATGATGGAATTAGTCTAAACTATAGTCATAACAAGTGCTGAAATGGATGAATTCATATGCACAATAGTTGGAGTAGTCATACAAGTATTGTTAGTGAAAAGATAAAGTTTCATCAACTCAATAAACTATGAGATCACTCTACCTCCATGATTCATAACATAAAATAAATTATTATTTTCCTTTATAAACAATTTAAATAAAGGTTTTAGAACCTTTAGTAGATTTAATTTCTACTTGAAGGACCTATTTATTGGAGTAATTTGAATGTCTATATCTAAAAATAAAAAATGGGATTAGAGATCATGTTTGGTTAAAATTATAGACAGATAATACTTGATATCTTTTGTAATCACAACCCTATCAACCCTAGACTCATTAAGACATTACCAAACAAGATTATAAAATATTTTCACCATGGTACTTTATCATTCATATAACTTCCTAATGATAAATGGATGAATCCCCTAAATCAATTTGTAGCTCTTCTCAAATATTACACCTAACCAATTCAGCATGAAATGAAATATGAACTGAAGGAGGATCACCTCTAGAGGAGGAGAAACCATCTTTATAAGAAGGAGACTCAAGATTTCCAATGATGGGGATATTTCTCTAGTCCAGTTCCACTCTCATGTCCTTTAAAGTAGTTTGAATAACACCAATGTTCTCAATAAGATTCATATTCAATGCCTTGAAATTCCCAATCCTTAGAAGTGGGTTGGCTTGGAGACATGATGCGATAAGAGACAATATAAATTATATTTCATCATGTTAAAAAGATTTATCTTGGGAGGTTGAAACCTTAGAAAACTTAGTAAGAACAGATATAAAGTCAACCTTAAATGCATTTAGATCCACTCAAGTCAAAAAAACTTGAGTGAAGATGAGGAGGACATGACGACCTGTCTTATTGAGGTGAAGGGGTAGCATGGCTAGGAGGAGATCCTTGACTAGAATCCTCTAGACTATCACCCTTACCATGAAATGAACAAGTAAATTTCCCCTCAAATCTAACTTGCTCATATGATGGAAAAGGATGGAGTAGCTTAACCTAATCAATCCTCTCTACCAATGATCCCTTAGGATCTGAATGAAAATTAGGGATAACATGTCCACTATGCTCATCTGGAATACCTCCATCATCACCAACTCTATCAGATTCCGAATCAAAATAATCTAAACCATGAACTATTAACCTTGGGGACTTCTCCCTCATAGTCACTACATCCTATATATCTGATCTAATTGGGCTTCCAAGATCTTGACCCAAAATATGACTTTAAGAGTCACTTTCCCATTCACCACTCACATTATTTCCAAACAGAGATATATATATACATGAATAGATTAGTCAATTTATATTCATCTTATTCATCAATGTCATAGAAATAGTCATCTAAAATCACAATCACATCATAATGACATATAAAGATAAATCCCTTAAATTGAGGAGTATTGGAAACCTCTATTTCTAAGAACTCATCATCATAAAAAATTATATACCTAGAAGGTAAGGAAAGAGTAGAATCATGAGGCCCATAAAAGATATTATGACTCCTCATAGTTTCAATATCCCTTCTAGATTATACCGATATGGATACTGATTCTTCCTCAACATCAGTACTAGTTTTCTCTACTTCTTCATTGGAAGAATATTCCACAACCTCATCCAGTTCCAAACCAGGGTCAACCAAATATCTATGTCTAATGGGTTTTTTGAATAGTTTGAAATTTCCATAAAGCCTTTAATTATCCACAACCCACTATTTAATACAATAGTTCAAATTCACCTTCATCCTCCTACATGTATGTTGACATAAATATAATCTTCCACACTAAATTATCTTTTTTTCTCTAAAAACATAATGATCCATTGTTCACCAACAAGAACAAGTCCTATCGGTTATAGTATAGAAGATATCCTCTTGGGGTAAGTTAATAAATTTGATCTATAGGTATTTTTACACAACTCCATCATATGAACCATAATATTTATACACAGATTTGTCTTATCAACTATTTTTATGAGGGTAATAAATAAAACATCTTGGAACCTTATGACACTAAAGTCCTCCTTCCAAGGACAAAGCGTGTCCTAGATGAACATGAAGGGAAGTATGAATTATCCATCAAGTTATATAGTGGCCAGTCCTCTTAGACTATCATTTACATAAAGCTCTAAAATATATTCCTCTAAAACAAACTTTTAATGAATAATATGTTATGATCGTTGATAATCTTTATAAAATCCTTCTTAGGGAACTCTAAAACATTTTTTTAATTTCTTCAAAAAGAATACAAACACCTTTCCACCAACTAAAATCTTTATGAAATCTTTATTTTCCCCAAATTCATATTCAATATGAAAATATAAATTTTGAATGAGTCTAGGATAGAATGGTCATTCATTCATTTAGAACTAGGCTTCCCATCCTTTCTTTTGAACTACATTCCATACAAGTAACTTGATAGATTCCAACTAAGCTTCATTGGTTTCATTTTTACCAAAAACTCTAAGAGATGAAAGAAAGGGATTTCATGGCTTAATAGGTTAACTTGATTCTCCTTTGAATATCTTATGTGGCCACATCTCATTGGGATAATAAAAAATGAGGGGCTCCATTATCTTCATTTTAGCAGTAGATATTCAAAGGATTGAAGGATGAAGGTTGGGTTCAAGAGATAAATGGGAGATTAAGTTTTAAAGGAATGTTCTATAAAAGGTTTGACTTTGAATATAAATAATAAAATTGATCATTTAGTGAAGAAAATAATTTTTTAATATAAAAGGGATTTAAATTTGAATTTAAAAACAAATTTAATAGTTAAATAATGAAATTAATCATGGTAGAAAAAGTCATGGAAGAGTTTCCACGATAGTAAGCTCACAAAACTTCATGAAAAGGTAATAATAACTGGTAGAAAAAGAGTGGTAATACTAAAATTATATCATCCTATCAAAATAATATTAATTTTAATGTCCAAATGGAAGAATTTTAATGATAGCACTTGAATGATAGCACCTGAAGAGTAGAAAAACTGCATGATAGTGAGGTTAGGGCAGCACGTGACTCGTGACTTAACTTAATAAGGTTCAAAATTAATTAAAGTAATGCAATATTAATAATAATTTATCTTTTCTAGGTCATATATCCTATATCTTAATCTATTAATATTCATAGTATTTGTAAAAATTAAAACAATATAATGTTCACTACCAATGAATTCTAGAGTAAAATCACTTTTTGGAAATTATCTCACAAAAAGTGATGTATTATAATACTATTATTTGTTATTGAATGAGATATAGGGTTTTTAGAAATGTTAATATAACTTTTATTATCAAATTTTATAGGGAAATATAAAAATTGCTATCTATATTCTAGTACTGTGTGTTTCATATAAAGAATTTATGTAAAGAAACTATATGCAACTATATATTTAGCTTTAATAGTGTATAATGATGTATAATTGTACTTTTTACTACACCATGATATGAGATAATTTCCCAAAAAGTTACAAATTTTAGATGTTTTTTCTATCTAACTTACATCCCAAAAAATATACATATGAATAACTATCTAATTAAAATTATTTTCTTCTAGAGTAAAACAATCAAAAATTTATTTTATTCTGGAGGTATTTGAAAATCCATTTGATAGTATTCAAATGAGATTCACCAGTATTTGGTTGAAAATGAGTACATACAAACACACTATACATAATATCATGTTAGCTACCAGTCATGTAAAGTAAACTGACAATCCTAAATTTGTAAGTGGTTTGATCAACTAAATTACTAGTTTCATCTGAATCCAAATTAAAGGATATACTCATGGGAGTATCAATTTATTTTTCTACTATCTATAAAAAAACGTTTCAAAATAACCTTTGTGGATTTTATTTGATCCAAAATAATTTCTTTTTAGTTTTAAAGAATCTAAAAACCATTAGAGAACTTTATTTCACCCATTAAACTCATTTTAAATTCATTTTGCATTATTTTTGAAAATTATATACATACTGAGTTTTTGGATGATCCAAAAATAATATCATAAACATATATTTTAGCTACCAAAACATATTTTCAAAACCATTTTATAAATAAATTAAGATCATGTCTCCATTTGGAAAAACTTTTAGAAATCACAAATGAGTTGGGCTTATAATACCAAGCTCTAAGAGCATGTTTTACACCATACAAGCCTTTAAAAAGTTTAACACGTGATATGGAAAATAAGGATTTTGATATCCAAGAAGTTTCTCCAAAAATCTCATTAATGTAACTATTTAGAAATTCATTTACAACATATATTTGATATAGTTTGAAATTAATGTTTGTTTCATATGAAAGAATTATTTTTAATGGATTCGAGACTAGCTACTATCGAAGAGATTTATTCATAACAAATACCTTCCTATTGACTATAACTGTTTGTAAACAATATATATTTGTTTCCAATAATCCTTCTAAACTCATCAACTTTTTTATATATACCCACTTGGTGACAATAGTTAGGTAGTATTTTCTCCTATCAACTGATTCCCAAATTTTATTTCTTTCAAATTGATTCAATAATTTTTTTATAGTAATCACTTAGTGATCATAATTGATTTCTTCATCGATGTTATCAGGATCTAGAAGAGACAAAAAGGCTTAATGTTCAACATGGTTTCTTATTGACGCTCAAGTTTGAGTACATTTATAAATGTAAACAATAATATTATCAAATGTATGATTTTTAGGGTCCTAATGGTTATAAGGACTAAAGCACTTCAGTCTTCCAAGTATTCTTCTACATCAAGAAGATCTTGATGGTATCTGATAGATGATATATCAGGTAAATTGGTCGCATGGTTATAAGTTTTAAAGGTGCCCTTGATGTTTAAATTTTACATATAATCATTGAGGTTTTCTATAATTAGTTTCGGTTCATGTGGATCTATCTCATCAAAGGTGACATGTATATATTCTTTGAAAAAATTAATTTTTTATTATTTACTCTATATTATTTACTAGTGTTTTAGTAACCAAGAAATATTCCTTTAATTATTTTGGTTGAAAACTTGTATAGATTATCATTTGGTTTTGGAATGATGAGTTTTCCAAAAACTCTAAAATAATTTACTTTAGTATTTCTACTATTCCATAACTCATATGGATTATTTTTCAAGAAAGTTATAATGAAATCTCTACTAATTACATTGAAATTTTTGTTATCATATTTATCCTAAAAATAGATAGTTAAGTCATATTCACTAAGAATGGTTTGGAAAATTCCTTAAAGAGACATATTTATCCTTTCTACAACCTCATTTTTTAGAGGTGTTTGAGGTGTAGAGAAATTGTGAGTATAGTCATGTTGTGAGAAAAGATATTATAACTCTATATTATCTAAATTCTTCCCATGATAACTTCGAAGTGTTTTTATAATGATTAAACTATATTTATCTACTGATTTTTCATATTTAAAAAAATAAAAAGGAGATTCACTTTTGTAACCAAGGGATAATACCCAAGTATATCTTTAATAATCACAAAAAATTCCAAAATAATTGTGTTTTCAAATAAACTACAAACTATAGATGGTATAAATAAATCTATTTGAAGTAATTATATTTGTTTAGAGGTATAATAATATTTCTTTAGATCGTAATATGTTTTTTCCTTTCCATTTTGACACATATTTCACACTTTGTCTTAAAAGAATTATATTTTGGGTTGACCCCTAACTAAGCCCATTTTATATAGATTTTTAAGGGATTATAAATTATAGTAGAATATTATATTATACCGTAGCCAAGATTCTTTAAGAAATTCATTCAAACAAGAACCATTTTTAGAAAATTAAAAATTAAAAATAATAACCTAATCATTATCATTTCTCAAAGAAGTAAATATGAAAGCATTCTTGGAATCATAAATTTTACTCCATTGTTGCCGAAATTTATAGGAAAACCATCATCTCACAATTTAAAAATACTAAATAAGTTATATTTATGCCATTAATAAATAATAATTTATAAATAAGGATAGATTCAAATTTATTAAGTTGTTCAATTCCAATAATATTCAATTTTGTATTGTCATCAAAAGTGACATGTCCTCAATCCACCTTTATAAGGTTCTTGAAGCTTGAGTAATAACCATTCAAATTTTGGGAACATACACTGACTAGATACCATAGATTTTGGCTGGTGATTTTCAAACACTTTTGTTAAAAAAACAAAAACTAAATTTCTTTGGTACCTTGACTTTATCAGGTCCATAGGATTCAATAACTAAATCCTTTAAAATCCAAATCTACTATGTAGAATTTATTTCAACAAAATTAAAATATTTAGATATAAAATTCTTTTTAGGTCTAAATTTTTTAAAATAAATTCAAAAACAATAAATTTCATTCAACTTATATACTAATGTATTATTCAATAAATAATGAATTAAATATTTTTTGTACATCTTCCATTACTTTCAAATATTCATACCCATTTTAAAATTTAGATTTAGGATTTTTTTTGTTTACCCAAAATAATATTCAAAGATTTTATACTATCAAAAAACTATTCCAAATACATTATAATTTTTTCATTAACTAGTTTCATATCAGTATTTTCTTTTAACAGATTGTAATTATTCTTATTTTCTATACTAAGTTCAATTTTATCAACCACATGTAAAACATGCATTATTTTTATATTTTTATATTTATATTTTAATTAATTTTTGGTATATTCTAATAAACAACAGAATTAATCTAACTATGAATTTGAACTTTTGTAGTCATCCGATATATGATCAGAAGAAACATATGGTACCTCTAAAGTAATACCCATAAATCTTATAGTTTATTTTTCTTTTTCATCTTCTCAGCTTGAATATGAGTCACTAGATATATCTTCATATACATTCAAAGTGTCTGTGATGTCTTTATTTGTTATTTTATCTTTATCTTTATACTTATTTTTATACTTAATATTTTTTAATTCAACTTTTATATGTTCTTTCCTCTTATAATAATATTAGGTAATCTCATCAGAGGAGTCATCCAATTTCTAGTATTTCTTTTAGTTTTCACTTTTATCATACATTTATTTATATTTTTATTTATATAATAACTTATTATTTTTATAAAAACATATTCAATATTATAGATATTTTAGCCTTTTCATCATCACTATCTATATTATCATCACTTCTACTTGTATAGTTGGGTTTGAAATCTTCTTTATCTTTTGATAGTGATTCCATAAAAGAAACAAAAACATACTTATTTCATTATATTTATTGTTAAATTTTTTATCTTCTTAATATATCATTAGCATTTTGATTATCTTATGACTGGTGGTTTTTTTATGTCACATGATTCTTGAATACAGACTGTAGTAACTATCCACTAATCTAGTAGATATATCAAGATCCTTAAAATTTGACCATTTTCAATCATCTTTTTTCTAATTCATAGTTTTTATGGTCTCATTAGACCTGAGATACATATCAGAGATAGATTCATCAGGATTCATCATGAAAGTATTATACATAATAGTATATGTATTTAATCTCATTTCTTTAACATTAGTTGTTATTTCATGAGATATAAAAAGAGTACCCCAAATTTGATAATTAGTATCATAAGAATATATTATGTTAAAATAATCCTCACATAAATCATAGAATAAAGTATTCATGGATTTGAAATTAGAATCATAAGAATATTTAGTTGTCATACCCCATTATTTTCTCAAAGTTTTATATTTTTTATGTTGATATTCAATAGATCCCCAAATAAACTCGTTATCTTCTGATTAATTTTCTGTTTTATTTCCCATTAAGAATAATTTTGGCCATTAAAATAAGGAGGTAAATTTATAGCATAACCTTCAAACTTATCATCCATAAGAACAAATAGAAATTAAATAAATATTATTTTTAACTTGATAAAGGTGGAAGAAAATAAAAATAAGGGAAAGCATTCTCTAATACCAAATTGTGGTCCCAGTTAATTATTTATGAGGGGGGTTAATTGAGTATTCAAAAATTTCTATTAAACATATTTTAGAAATTAATGTTTTAAATACCCATAAAATAAAAAGTTCAATTAAGTAATAATTTAGGTATAATAACCTTAAATATTTGAAATAATTTCTCAAATTTCTAATCAAACATATTAAAATATTTTGAAAAAAATTAAAAATTAAAAATTATATTACTCAGAACAAAGATAATTATACCGGAACTAAAGTCTAACTATCTGAGTATTTTACTAAGAATAATTTTATGATCCAAAATAGAGTAATAGAAATGAATTTTAACACACTGTGGATTTTAAAACAAGAGGTTAAAGACCAATATGATACTTAATCCTATACACTTGATATAATTCCACTGTCTAATAGGTTTATTAAAAATAAACACAGTGGTCCACAACTTGGAACAGGTATACAAAATCAACTACACATCGAGTAGTTTTCGCTATAATCTGCCTCTTCTGTAGTTATCTATGGGATAAAATACGTAAAATAAATTTGAAGAGATTATTAAAGTGCTCCCCAATGTATTATAGGAAATTTAAAAAATAATAATGAATAGTACAATGAAGCACTACTCAAATGTAATTAAAATAGTGAAGAAGAGAGAAACAATATGTAAGTGTTCTGAAGTTCTATTTCTTTCATCAAGCTTGAGATGATCAACAATAATATTATTATTCTATTGGATTATCTTTAAATATAACATTAATGTCACTATGATAAATCTTAATAGGTATTTTTTAAAGGCTCAGTTTGTGAAGGAAAATTGAATGTTGTAGAAATCATAGGATAATCCTCTTTCTTTTCAGTAGGTGCTACTCAACACCTTTTCACAAAAAATCACTTATCATTGGAAATTCACCTTGTGTATATGAGGATCATTATATTTATAATTTTCATAAAAATAAAATTATCCATTGTAGTAAATTAATAAAATAAATCCTCATATTGAATAGGAAATATGAGAAAGGCTAACTTTGTCTTCAATTCTCCAGAATAACTGTTTATGAATAGTCACCCTTAAATCCAAATATTGAGCCCTCTATGACTTGAAATAAATTACATAAACTGTCTGTTGGTATATTTAATTTTAATTAAACATCAAATAGTCATATAAGTAGAAATTCTCATATAATTAGATACAATAATGGAAGTGTATTTCTCAATAGAAGAAAACACCTCAATGGAATCATTTATCTGTGGAATATGATATCTCAATGGAAATAGACATATCAAAATAATAAGAAATCCCTTCATTCTAGAAGATAAAAATTTATGGAATTAGATATGGATTAATAGTAAAAGATCCTCAACATGGACATAAATTTGACTTGATATAATCAGAGGTAAACTAATAGTAAAATAATGCTTATGTCGATAGAATAATTGGTCTAACCATAGTATAACTCTTTCAACATTAATAGATTTTTTAGATGGTATAATATATCTTATAATGGTATTTGAATATTTCAGGTGGTGTAAAATTTCTTATAATGGTAGAATTAGTCTTGTGATGGTGGCACTCTTCTTCTGATGGTATCATAAGTCTTCTAATGATAGAATATGTAAACTCATAGTTGTATATTATTTGTAGACAAATTCAAGTTAAATCTATAATGAATAAGTTATATCATACAACACATAAACATATAGTAATAAAGTAAGCACTATTTTTTACCATTAAAAGAAGGAATTTTTGGACAGATTCAATAGGATATCATCAACAACACATGCATCCTTGAATTTAAATTAGCATGCCATGTATTTTATAATTATTTTTCAATAGTTCATATTAAAATATTTAATTATCATGCAACCCTAAACATTTTTTCCATAAAATTTATTCTTATCCACCATATTAGTCAATGTATTAAACATGATTAGTTAAGAATTAAATATCAATGGATAAAAAATACATTTTATAGCACAATATAAATTTAAATAATGTTATATAATAATAATTTATAATTTTTAGAATTCTCTTTGTCCAACCACATTCAACATGCATCAAACTTCCAAATCAATAAATTTGGATTACGACAAGGCATGTCATTCTGATCAGAATCTTAAAACATGTGGCTAAAAAAATTTATTTGATCAACATTTAAGGTATTTTAAGTGACCAACATGTCATCAATCATTATAAATTCACTAAGGTAAGTATATAATCACATGTTTAAGAAATAATCTTGTAATTAATAAGTTAGTTTCAACAGTGTTAAGGATTTCATTTACCATTAACAATTTTCTTGAATGAAAGTTATTACTTCTTACTGATTTTATTCAATAATAGTTTCATATTCTCTTAAATGATAAAATCAAATTAGAAACATAATATCACCAATATAAATAGATAAAGAAAAAATAGAGGAAAAAATATTAGCACAAGATATACAAATACCACACCCTTTTCTAACAATCACATCTTAGAAAATCAAACATTATCCATAGAAGTAATCAATGATGATGCATGTACCTCACCTAGATTTCTAAATTTAAATCAATATAATATCAATTTAGTTTATTTGGTAGGCTTAATGTCCTTTCACTATTATAAAATATACTCTTAGCGATAATTTTTTTGTTGATTTAATAGTGGTTAAAATCATTTCCAACCCATTCAACGGTGGTTATGAATGACTACATCTAAGTTGTATGTTGTTAAATTTTTATGGTTTATTCATGAAAACATATTCCATAGTTTCTGTTCAAGTTTTTCAGTGGTCTAGAAAACTACTACTAATGTTTTCCAAATGTATCGTATTTATCATCTAATTACAAACTGCCACTAAATTCATCTCCAATGCACCATATTTAGTAGTAGTTAACTAAAACACCACAAAATATTATACATTTAAAAAAATTTATAAAATATTTTTCATTGGTTAAAACAATCATTTCATATATAATAGTGGTTAAAACTAACCCGAGATATGTTATGACAAAAATCAAATGAAATTCCCAAGAAGCCTTAATACACTCTAACCAAGAAATACAAATACAAAATAGATTATCTATTTTTCATAACATAATAGTAAAAAATAATTTCCAAATATAAACATAACATAATTATAATATAATATAACATCAAAATATTATAATCTATTTGAATTTTATTTCAATCATTAATATAACATTTTAGTGTTTGTTAACAAAAATTACTCCCTTATGACTTCACTCTCTCAAGATGGTTCATGCTGCTCATCACCTCCTTACCAACTTCCAACCTTTGGTGCCTAAATTTAATATAGTTAAATACACATTAGTAATGAATATATTCTAAAAATATTAATCATTTATAAGTAAAACAATCCCAATAATTTTATATGAACAAAATATTACTGATATTTAAATAATTATGCATATAAATCTTGTATATTTTTTAAACAATAATAATTTTTACTTTATTTATGAAATTAAGTTATTTTTTATGCTATTTAAATCCACTGGAGTTTAAATTCTTCAAGGGATAGTCTCTCTAGGTGATTCCATTCTTCTAAGATTTTTTAAAAGGTTGGGGGTGAAGCCTCATTGTTTTATTAAA
This sequence comes from Viscum album, assembly GCA_963277665.1. Taxonomy (NCBI): domain Eukaryota; kingdom Viridiplantae; phylum Streptophyta; class Magnoliopsida; order Santalales; family Viscaceae; genus Viscum; species Viscum album. The sequence continues at coordinate 479,800,930 of OY728128.1, forward strand.
TAAAATAAAAAGCCTCTTTTTTCTGGGTAGAGGGAGAACCACTACATAGCTCGAAGGCCCGGGGGCATGAAATCCCAAATACAAGGCTTGAAAGCCAATTGTTTTAGCCTACATGACCCTCTGGTGAATAGTACTTATACAGTACATAGGGTACTACAGTACCATAGCCACAACAGTCTCTTCTACAGTACCTCTACCACTACAGAACCCAGGGTGCTATAGTACCATTGCCACTAGATACAAACATGATTCTCACACTAAAATTGAAAACATGAAATACAGAATAAAATTATAGTGATAAATTTATTATTTATTCTATTATATCCCTAAAATAATTCATATATGCCTTTTGGTGTCTTGGAGAAAGTAAAAAAATAATGGGTGAGCTCAGATGCTTGGTAAGAGAAAAATTACAGTAGAAGCTATCATATAAATAAAAAAATGTGAATAATATAAAATAGATAAATAATAATCAATATGAAAAACAACTAATATCATTAAAGGGGAATATATCCATGGACTATATAAGAACATAAATAATCACATGGATAATAATAACTAGTTTTATGTTGAAAAAATTCATATTGTCAAAATCATAATCTTACAGTCAAGACCTTATGCAAAAAATATATATAAATAGGTAAGGTGTCATCCAAATACCAAAACTAGTTTTTTTCATGAGACCTACCTATGTATAAAGGGGGAAATAGTAGCCCCCACTCATCACTTAATAAGTCTAATTTATTCATCCCATGGAATAAATGAATAAAAATTCAATATATAATCAACCTAAACATTCATATTGAGAAACTAGAATATGAAATGTTAACATTTTCCTTAGTTAATAAATATAAAAATATGATTATAAGTCAACCATAGGAATAAGGGTTATGGTATAATTATATTATATCCCCATTTAAATGAAAATATTCTTCAATGGATTTTGGTATGGATGAAAATACCATCAAAATAGAATTCAATTCTCTCTTTGAAAACATGATAAAAATATCCATTTCATTTGATTAAATTTTAAATAAAAATTTCCAAAATATGAAAAAAATAATTTTCTATGAAAATAAACATGGAAAAACTTTAAAGTAAACTCCAGTTAAAATAATAGTTATAACTGCAGGAAAAATTCCTCATTTGGTAAATGTTAAAACAAATATTCCTTTCATAATTTTTGTAAAAATCCAAAAGTACATCATTCAGAAAATGAAAATAATAATCCTATTAAAAATTTATAAGGATATAAAATATAGTTTAAATTACCTTAAACAATCATTGGATCATAGTAAAAACATTATTTAGAACATTATAGTAAACATGGATGTGGAGGAGAAATATTTCCATCTAAAATGAGAAATAAGATCATTTTCCTCAAAATCATTTTCATTTTCATTTTAAGTAAAAATATGGGAAATTAAAGAAAAAAAATTAAAATTTTATAAATAAATCTAGTATATTAATATATATAGTGTTTAAAAAAATATCATGTAATTTTCTTTTAATGGAAATGTAAAAATAAATAATCCTGAAAAAAATGAGATTATAAAATTAACACTTACCTTAGACTACTTCCTGAACAAACATGCCCTAATATACTATATAATAAATTTAAACTAATCATTTGTATATATAATATCTATATTTTTATTTATCTTACTAAATATTATTCATTAATATTTTTTTCTTATCCATCTATTAATAATTTATTTTTAAAATCGATATTTGAGTGTTAATTATTTTGTTCTCCATGCATATTCGGTTCAACTATTTTAGTCCTCGAACCTTATCCATGGTTTCATCATATCAATAATCTAAAACATGTTATAATTATCATTCTTTTATATTCAATATACTTTAAAACCATCTGTTAAAAATGATCATGAAAAAATTTACATTGTCTCACGGTGACAGTAGTCTGTACGCCTGTATGAGTGATGTTTCAATTTTTTAAATTAATGAAAATAAAATAAAATGGGTAAAGATTTACTTTTACACAATCATAATATTAATACCAATATCATAATTATTCACTAAATAAATACTTATTTCTACCTATGTAAGGTTGAAATGAAAAATGAATCACATCTCTTCCTGGAGGTGGTAGTACACATATACAGGTGAGAAACATTAACATTTTCCACTGGATAAAAGGGTAATATTTTATATGATATATTATCTTTCTAGTATCATAATAATTTCAAAAAAATATTATATTTTCCATAATTCTATTTTTTAACAATCCATGTGAGGTGGTGATGAAAAACAAAATAAATCACTATATAGTGATGGTTGTCTGTATGTATACACAAAAGATATTTTCATTTTAAGTAGGATGTAAAAGGATGTGAAACATGGTCACTCCATCAATGTAATAACATTTAATTATATATAACATGTTAATGTGCTCATATCATCATGGTTATTAAAGATTTGAAGGAGTTGGAAGAAGAAATTAATATGAAAAATCCTTTTTGGATTGGTCTTTCAGTGAGACCATGACCTATAGAACATGGGGAGGGATTTTGGGAAGGTATTATGATAGATATTGGTCAAGATAAATGGATTTTTTGGAGTGAAAAATATAGTATAATATATTCCATTTTATAAGTTAGGTGAGTGGAACACTTGAAGTTATTCTTAAAAATTAATTATTATAAGTATTTTACTCATAAAAAGTGTCACTTGAACAAATAAATTTCAAATTAAAGGTGAAAAAGTTATAGATAAATTAATATAATAATAATTATATTAATATTTTATGACCTTATCTAAATTTTTTAACAATATTAAACATGTTTTCCATTTTACTAAGGTGACAATATTTTTACCACGGTTACTATTAATAATGACCAAAATTGAAATGGAAGTCATTACTAAATTTGAACCTCATGATTTCAAATATGTTATCCATTTTTCAAGATTAAATTTTTATATTTGGTATATATTTATTTCAATAAATTTTCATAAGGAAATATGAAAAACAATTTATTTATAGAAAAATTTATTTTAAGAATAAAAAAATATTATACCAAAAAAAAATATAATATTTACTCATAGGGAATTAATTATAAAATGTTTAATAAAAGAGAATTATATTAATTTAAAACAAAATCTAAAACAAAATTTGAAATTTATATAATAATATTTTAAGAAAATAAATTAATGTTTTGAAAAAAATGACATTTTTTCACTATTTACCCAATAATTAACTATTTATAAAAATATAAAGTAAATAAACCTGATATAAAATATTACTCATAAATTAAAAAATTATATATATTTAATCAAATTAAAATTCTAAAATTTAGAAATTTTTCTTTTAAATATAACTGTGAACTATTTCTATTATAATGGAAAAATAATAGGATGTTCATTGGGCCCTAGTCTAGGGATGTAATATTTACTGGTTAATGGATGATTTTGGGTATTAAATTATACCCTACCCCTAATTAATCCCATCCTTAAAATTTTGATAAATTTAATTTATTAAATAAATTTGGTCAATCATTTCTCATAGTTTCTTTAGGCTCCCATGTTTCCTCTTATACTTTGTAATTTTTCTAAAGAACCTTTACTTGCCAAGTTATTTTATTATGAAAAATGTTCTCTCTAGTTCAAAGGATCTATATACTCTCTTCCAAGTATGATAAATCAGGTTTAAATTTGATTTCTTTATAGGTGATAACATGTATTGGGTTAAAAATGTATAATATCAATAATTTGATATGGAGAAGGTAATGAATTTAGAGATCCTAGGTGGCATTGTTGAACATTAATCCACAACTCCAATTCCTTCCATAATTTCAAATGTATTTATGTACTCGGGAATTAGTTTCCCTTTAATTCTAAATCTTATATCACCCTCCCATGGTGATACCTTCATGAAACATGATCTCCTACTTGAAACTCGAAATCCTTCTTTCAGTTATTTCCATAGAATATTTTCCAAATTTCATATACCTTAATATGATTTTTCATAGTATTCACCCACTATTGTCTCTTCTATGAGATATAGGCCTAAAATCTTCTTTTAAACGACATCTTCCCAAAAATTTAGAGTATGATACTTATTTACATACAATGCTTCATATGGCGATATTTGAATTATTTAATAACAGATATTATTGTTTGAAAATTCCACCAAAGGTAAATATTAATCTCACATACCTTGAAATTCAATTGATAATGAACTAAACATATCATCTAATGTCTTAAGAGTCCTCTCAAACTACCCCTTAGTTGGAGGATGATAGGAAGTTCTCAAATATTTCTTGGTGTTGAGATCCAATTGAAGAATCTTTCAAAATTTTGATGTAAATCGTGAATCACGATTAGATATATTTGAAATTTTTTCACCATAAAGTATCATGACTTATTTAATATAAAATCATGGGTGGTTATCAATAGGTAGATCTTACCTTATATTGATAAAATGTGCAGACTTGGTAAGGTGGTTAATAATAACCCATATTCCATCATTCTTTATAATAGTATTTGGAAAACTAGTTACAAATTCTATAGTAATATCATTACATTTCCATAAAATAATAGGTAAAGGTTTCATGAACCCTTTATGATATTTTCTATTAACCTTTACCTATTAACAAACCAAGAGTCTTGATAAATAGTCTGCAATTTATTATTTCCTATTGTCCCCCTAAACGATTTTCTTTAAATCCCAATACATTTTGGTGATACCATGGTGTATAGATAAATCTAAGCTATTTGATTCAACTAATAAATCTATTTTGTACTCAGGCATGGATGAAACAAATATAAACTTTCCAAATTTCAATATACCATATTAATATATGAAGTCTACAAACTTTCCATCATTCGTGACTTTGATTTTCTTTTGAATATTATTTTCATTAATAAGAGAACATTTCATTTTCTCTAGTAAGGATAGTTTGGAAATTATTGGGAGTAGATGTGATGTTTCCCCTTCTTTAATTATTCCCATATATAGCTTTAATAAATAAATAAATTTTAAATCATTTTTAATCCTAATTTTATTCAAAACTCCATTATCTTTCCTACTCAACGCATCATCCACCTTATTTTTCTTCTTAGGGTGGTAGCGTATTGGGAAATCAAAATCCTTGAGTAGATCTAATTATCACCATTACCTCAGGTTGATCTATTTATAAGAGAAAATTTATTTAAAAAAATCATCTATATATATTTCACATCATTCACCATTAAAAAGGGGAAACATCACTCGTGCGTACATATGGATCGTCGTCTCCACAAGGTGATGTAATTAATTTTTCAACACAACTTTATATCAATAGTTGTAAAAGTGTACATAATGACTAAATATGATAACTATAACATGATTATAATTATGGATATTATGGAACCACATTCAATGTATAATGATCAAAACTATCAAACCAAAACATACATGAAAAACAAAACAGTTATCACCCGGAAATGAGGATTTTAATAAATAATTGTTAATAAATGTGTGTTAAAATATTACAATAGAATAATATATGATATTATAAGTGTTTAAAAAGTTATTTCATGGAATTATAATAATCCTAAATTTATTATATATGTGGTTAGAGTTCCTTTGAATCTATTAATACATAAGGAAAGGGTTCTTTGTCTCAATATTGTTTTGTTGAGACTTATTTAATGTTGCACACTTATTTATGTTTATGAGGTGTATATACTGATAATTTGACATGTTATATCTTGTATCCTTATTAATTAATGTTATTTAAATTTATAATTCAAATTTTTTTATCCAATTATATTTCATTCAAAATTTACTAAAGTGGTAAGGGTTTACTGTCTCAGAATGTCTTATTTCGGACATGTGTTATATTATAAATCTCTCTTATTTTATGAATTATTTATATTGAAAAATTGATATGTTTTTTCATGAATATCCTTATGTTTATTGCATTTAATTTTTTATTTTATTTTATTACTTTCATGGTAATTATGACTCGAAAATTACCACAACAATAAGGGTTTCATGTTATAATCTCACTCTTTACTATGATTATTTATACTTAGATTTCTGATGATGAAATTATATGATCTATATATCCCAAATATTCATAATTTTCATTCCTTGTGGTTTTTTTTTATATTTCATTTTTTCCTTTAATTTTCCTCTCCTTATATACTCAAAATTCCAAAATAACATTTTTAAGGAAAATTGGCCTTGTTTTTATCTTCAGCTGGGAATCTTTTTCTTCCAGGTCCACAATTCCTTTAAAAAAATTCAATAATTCTTTCAATATTCTCCATTGATTTATTAAATGATTATTTACCCATGTTTTACATCCTTTAAAAAATTTTAAATTTTTTTTTGAAGGTGGTACTTTTTACTAAATGTGTGAACATAATCGTTATGTTAACATATACCACATAAATGACCTTTCCCACCATCATGAATAATCTTTACAATGAATATTTCATTACAATTTTCCAAGGTTTCTCCAGATAAAATATTTTCCTTAATATTTTTGAAAATTTTAGATTTTAAAAAAGTAATTTTAAAATGAAAAGAGAATTTTCCTCAAGAAATTTTCTAGTGATCTTTTCAATTTTCATCTATGATGACATAATGTGATGATTCTTATGAGTCTCGAGTGATATGATTCTATGATACCATTCTTATCCTTTATCAGTATAGTTATTGATTATGATGATGAAATCTTGACGAAACTCATTTTATTTTTCAAAGGTTAAGCTATGATGAAATTATAAATCTTTTCATGATCTTGTGGAATTAAAATTAATGTATTATGATTATGTGATGGGTGGTTCCATTATAGACCTTGAATTCATTTTATAAATATTAATATTTTATGATATCAAATAGTTCATGGTATGTTATACCATTCCCAAAAATAGGTTACACTAGTGGTTATCCCAAGCCTTAAAATAGGGTACATGGGAGGTTATCCTAAGCCTAAATCAGGTACATGGCTGGTCAGTATAATTCTAACCTATGATGAATGTATTTTTGGGAATCCTGGACGTAGGATTTATATGATTATTCTTATTCCAATGTTTTATGATATGATCTTATTTGAATTTTATGATCTCATGTATCATGCTCTTTGATTCCTTTAGGATTCTTGTCTTTGGAACTGCAAAGCTTTATTCCATGAATCATGACTATGATCTATGAATTTCTGGGTATTATTTTCAAATATTAAGATCATGTTCTCATACCATTATTCTCATATTATGCTTAAATAATCATTTACATCTCCATTTTCTACCCTTATTGAGCATCTAAACTCACCCTTTATTATGTTTATTTTTCCCCAGGATATGAATAATGGTTTTAGGTTTGATATTTTGAATAAGGGTTCCCGTTGTGAGTAACTAAGTGGGGGATAATATAGATCTTTTATGTACTAGTTATTTATGTATCCAAGTTTCCAAAGACACTCAACCTTTATAATTATAGAATGGATCATAATGATATGTAATGAATATTCATCTAATAAGATGTAATATATATGTATGAAATTATCATGTCACCTCAATATATGAAAAGTAGGATATATCCCATGATGGAGAAGGAAGTTAGAAGGTTACCCATGTATTTGGGTAAAAGAGAATGAAGTCAGTTTCTTGGTGATAAATCAATTATATTTTATGATTGGAGATCTGGTCCTTATGTCAAAGACAAGTACTAAGGATGTGTAAGTATTGTATAAAACATTTACAATGGTTTAGAGAATTTGGATATTGGGTATATAAAATAAGTTGTTTTTCATAGAAGAAAAAACTCCCCTAAAATAGAATATTGTAGTCCTTAAGAATGGTGGAACCATCCAAAGGTTATTATTTTTTAAATCTTTTGAAACCAATGATAGAATACCTTGCGTGAAGTTTTAGGAATTTAAAATAATTCATAGATCATTTGTAAGATAGTTTGAATTTATTTGATAAATTATGAATTTGTGAATTTAAAAGTAAATTTGGTTATTTCTAGAATTCATATGACTTCACTGGATTTTGTAAAACTTTACAGTGTTGGGAATAAGACCTTTGGAGTTTTTTAAAACAAAAAAAGTATTATTTTATATGAATATAGAGGTAGAATATACAACTTCAAGTCATTACATATGACTATACGAAGCATCATATGAATTTAAGACCCCCATAATATCAGTTTTAGCTTCCACATATGACTCTACTAAAAAAAATATTTAAAGTCATATGTAATAATTCATAATAATATATTGAGACTTCAGTCTATTATTTCAAATATTATAAATATTTCTAATACTGTATAGAGATTCCACAAGACTTCCAAAGTCATTCGAAATGAAAATATATGCCTTATAAGACTTCAAAGAATTATTGAAGGTATTCTAATAAAAAACACAAGATTTAATTATAAATATGTATGAATTTATGGATTTATATGAATTAAAATTCATATGAAATGAACTTATTCTTCACTATAGGACTTTATGATCCAACATATGACTTCCTTAGAGAATATTTTTACTTCAACACTAAATTTTTTTGAAAACTAAAAAAAAAATATAAACTTTTTGATTATGAAGAATAAAACCAATGGTATGTTTCTTATGTCAAAAAATTAAAGACAAAACATCACAAATAAAATGTTATTAAATTATAGGAATGATAATTTTATCTTCAAGAAAATGAAGAAGATGATAAAGCATGAAGTTATTTTTGTAGAAAATAAATTCAGTTGAAATGAATTTATTGATTTTTCCAAAATAATGTAGATGAATTCAATCTAATGATAAAGTTTTACTCTAGTGCTTAAATAATATTTATTAAATATTGATAATATGATCATGAACATAATATACTACTGGTGTGTATAGACTCAATAGTAATCTATACAATTATTTATGGGATGCACTCAAAATGGATAATATGACTCCATGTCAATTAGTTAATACAACTATATATGATATTATTTAATCTGATATAGAAGGGAAATAGAAAAGAGAGGTTGAATTGTCTTTCCTTTAAAATTAGTATACTAATAAAATTATATAGTGAAACTTTGTGGTTAAAATGATTTGACAATTAAATCATATAATATAATAAAACTAGTGTGGTGAAAGTATATGTAGAATGTAAATAGAAAATGAAAAGTACTTTTATAGTAGTTTGGATCAACAAGATCCTATATCTATTCTTAATTAACTCTAGGCTTCCTCAAGATTTGTGGAACTCAAGTAAATATAGACATTCTTTATCACAGGTACATACACAACCTATCACACTACCTTTTATAGGTATAGGAAGATCCCAGTCTATTAGATAGGAAAAAACAGACCTATGAACTGCTTGTTGATTAGGTTTTCATTTCTAGTGAACCCCTGATTGTTTGTTAGGTTATAATAAACAAAACATTCTTTTAATTAATCAATAAACATGAGTGATTTTTGTTACAACTTGATCAAGAATTTACATTAAAAAAACATAACATAATGAAAAAATAAAATGATAGTACCAGTGAAAGGTGAAAAGGAATAATGGAGTAAAACAATTAGCTTCATCCCTTCACAATATAAATAGGAAAGATAACTTCAAGAAAATATCAATGCCTTAATAATTTTGTAGAAAAAAAATATTTTAGATCTTCAAAAAGTAGTGTAAAAATAACATGAAAATCATGTGTATCACTGCTCAAGTACATCGACCTCTATTTATAGAAAAACTAGAAATTAATAGTTTTCTTATAATAAACTCCATGATTATTATTTGATGTGAATTTCTTAAAAAACACTTCAAAACATACAATAGTTAAACATTATGTAAATAAGGAAATGTTACCATTTGCGGTGTACTGATTTCATGCGTATTCAAAAAAATAAACCAACATTATTCCTGTATCAAATAAATAAAAAGTACATAAAATATGACTGTTAATATATATATATGTATTTTTAAAATTAATAAAACAAATAAAATACAACATAAATAGTTACAAAAAATAAAAATATCAAAATTATGAGAAAATATATCATTGTCACCAAAGATAAAAAGGAGAGAATTTTGTAAAACTTTTCAACTTTGTCCATGGTGTAATAAGAAGCTTCTATATCTCTCTCTCTGGACATGGAATGTGTAAAAACACTACGACGCCATATGAAATGTTAATACTCCATACATTTCATGCATGGATGAACTTACATCAAAATATGGAGTTGTAGATAACTAGAACTTTGTAACTAGACTATACATTGTGGATGATGGAATGCATGTGATGGGTCCTATGAAAATTGCACTATAGAATGACATTATTGGATTCATGTATTGCACATGAATCATCATCCCTAAATGGTTGAACTCATATATTGTAGGTTGAGTTTTATGAAAGACGTCATTTTATAATTCTCTAATATTTAATATGAAACCAATATCACAGCTTGATACTTCAAACAAAATTACTAGGTTTATCTTGAGTTTTTTATGTGTTTTCTAAAAAAATCAAATAATACAAGGGTATAATTTTTTTGAATTTTATAGTAGAAAGTTTGTAGGGGGTGTTTCCTTTACCGCTCATCAATGCAGATTGATGACATGGAATAGGCGGAACGACCATTATCATATTTCACCTAACATTAAGTGAAAGGTGGCATAAAAGTTGTAGTCTTTTTCTTAAAGTAAAGGCGAAAGGCAGTAGTGGGTGTCGAATTTCCCTAAAGTGCCTATAAAATGTCACCCCTTCCTCACTTCAAAATCTCTACATCTCAATAAATTATACACTCTCTCGCAAAGATTTTCTTCCTTTGTGCATGGTGGTTCTGGTGATCTAGAAGGAGTGCCAATTTTTTGTGAAGCATCATTCAAATATATTTTTTCTTATTTATTTTAAAATTATTTATTTATTTTAAAATTTTTTATTTATTTAATTGATTTGTTTTTAGTTATTTCTAAATATGTTATTTATTTAGTATTTTATGTTAGTTATATATATTTTAGAAATAATAGTTATTATTATTAATGATTAAGTATAAATTAACTAATGAATAACTTAGGATTAAAGACGAATTAAATATAATGACTAGCTAATAATAATTAACTAACTAATACCATATGATTAATTAATGATTAAAGAATAATCAACTAAGGAATAATTAATGTGTAAATAATTATTACATAATGAATAACAAATTATTAACTAATGATTAAGGGAAAAATTAAATAATGAATAAAGAATTATTGATTAATGATTAAATAGTGATTAAATAATGACTAATTAATGATTAAATAATGATAAACTAATGATTAACTAAAGATTAAGTAATTATTACATTATGATTAAATTATTATTAACTAATTAATAACTAATTATTAACGAATTATTGAATAATGATTTATTAATGATTAAGTAATGATTAAGTAATGATTAAATATTGTTTTAATAATTATTAAGTAATGATTATATAATGATTAAGGAATGATTAAATAATGATTAACTAATGATTAAATAAGGATTGCCTAATGATTACCCAATGATTAACTAATAATTAACTAAATATTAAGTAATGATTAAGCTGTGATTAAAGAATGATTAAGGAATTATTAAAGAATGAATAACAAATGAATAATGAATGATTAACTAATGATTAAATATTGATTAAATAATTATTAAATAATGATTAAAGAATGATTTACTAATGATTAACTAATTATTAACCAAATATTAACTAATGATTAAATATTGAATAACTAATAATTAACTAATGTTTAATGAATGATTCACTAATGCTTATGGAATGATCAACTAATGATTAAATAATGATTAACTAATGATTAGTTATTGATTATATATTGATAAAATTATTTTAACATAGAATAAACATAGGATGAAAGATGAAAAATTGTATGGAAAAGAGACTTAATTGCACACATGATTGGTTTTCTCCAGTGATTTATATGACTCAACACTTATTGCAAGACTATTCTGTTAATGTTGATGGATATTTTTTATATAAATCGCATTATATTTATAAACCATTGAACATTCCTTTTGGAATATTAATAATTATACTAAAAAAATTAGTGTCATATTTTAGGATATAAGAAAATGTTCTAAAATTTTGGTATCATAAATATTGTGTGGTTATATAAGCAATAAAATCCCTGTTTGGATACTACAAGTGGATGTGGATCTAGAAAAAATGAACCTAGTGGTAAAACTAAAAAATAAAACATTGAGTTAGAATCAATTAGGAATGGGTGCATAACAATGATCCTTGTTGCGCACCTAGTTTGAAAATATTGAAGGATATGCTTTAGATGATTAATATTATCCTTATAACTAATGAAATGTCTTTATTAAGATTTAAAAGTGAACTATAAAACATTAGTATTATATTTATGATATAAGAAGATGTTCTAAAATTTCAGTATCATAAATATTATATGGTCAACCATCATTTTCAATAGTATTCATATAATGTTTTGAAAACTAAGGTAAAAAATAAGATAAAACATAAAATCAGTTTATTTATCCATGATAAAATAAAAATTATGATCATATAAAGTGAAATCCACAAGAACAAACCCATTAAAGAACACATGAATGCTTTATAATAAATAATAAATATCTTAGCATTTTTAAACAGAACAGAGTCTGGATAAGATGATTTTAATTTTGAAGTGAAGTAAAATACAACTTATTTTCAAGTGGTATGTTAATAACATCCTCCAAATTTATGAAATTAACTTTTTAATTTTCAAAATATTTTTTCCTTCTAATGATAGACCTCCCCATATAGTGATGAAGTCATTAGAAAACCCAAATTTTTTGAATTTTCAAAAGTTATTTACATACCTTTGGAAGATGTTATTAATATAACACTTGGAAATAAGGTATATTTTACTTCACTTCTGAATTCAGGATTATCTCATCCAAACTCTCTTCTATTGAAAAATATGAAGGTATTACTTGTATTTTGTAAATAATTCATGTGCTTTTTAATGGGTTTTTTATTATCTATTTCACTTTATATGATCATAATTTTCATTTTATAATTGATAAAAAAATCGTTTTGATGTCTTCTATTCTTTTTAAATTAGTTTCCAAAACAATTTGTGACTTGTTTTCTAATATACTTTTATATAATGAAACATTAGTATCATATTTTATGATATAAAAATACGTTCTAAAATTCTAGTATCATAAAGATTATATGGTCAACCCTCATTTTCAATATTATTTACAATATCATAATCGTTGTAAGAAAAGAGCATTTTTGATGTAGAGAGTCATGTTTTCATGTGTCTACTACTATAGAGAGGTTATTGAAACTGAAAAAGGAGCTTCTTATAGCACACAACCAAAAAAATTGTTAATATATCTGATTGTGTAGCACTAAGTAAACTTCAAGATAGAATTCATGGTTACTTAAATCTAGGACCTGGTCAAGAGATCAAGCCTATTATCTATAGAAATTTTCAATTCCCATCTATAATCTGGCATCCAACTTGTCCATTGGTTGTTGATGAGCAGTGGGTCCAAGAAATAAATTTATTTTCCCAGTGGTCAGATGGTTCCATGATGAAGTTATATATTGAGGTTTCTAATATAAAACAACAATGTATTATTTTATAAAGATGTATACGTATAAGAGTGGTTGAAGAAGGTATTACCTATAAAATTGTAGCTCTTCCATATGTTGTAGAAGAAGAAAAACTAGCTAATCTCCCAAATACAGTACAAAAAATGGCCCGGTTTTTCAGGTTATTTTTTAGTTTAGAAAGGGTTATAAACCCTTCTAAACATGTTAGTGGTGATTGGGGGTAACCACCACTAATGTTCCATCCCTATCCTATTATGGGTTTTTTATGAGTCCACTAGTGCATAAAACGTTATTTACGTCTGTTAGTTTTCATTTTTTACGTCGGTTTTTAGCCGACATTAATACAGACGACATTATAAATAACATTTTTACGTCGGTTATTTAAAAACCAATGTAAAAAACATAACATTGCGGTGTTTATCACGTCGGTTAATTAATAACTGACGTGAATAACCAAGGGGGGTTTTATAACTTCGGTTATTATATAATCGCCGTGATAAACTGGGGGGGTTTATCACGTCGGTTATATAATAACGGACGTTATAAACCCATACGGGGATGTTTATCATGTCGGTTATTAAATAACTGACGTGATAAACCCCTAGGAAATGGTTTATCACGTCAGTTATATAATAACAGACGTGATAAACCAGTCCGGGGGGGGGTTATCATGTTGGTTATATAATAACTGACGTGATAAACCCTTGGGAAATGGTTCATCACGTCGGTTATATAATAACCGACGTGCTAAACTAGTCCAGGGGTGGTTTATAACATCAGTTAACAAATAACCGATGTGATTAACCATTTCCCAGGCCTTGTATCACGTTGGTTATTAAATAACCGATGTGATAAACCATTCCACAGGTGTTTATCATGTCAGTTATTAAAAAAACTGACATGATAAACCCTTCCTGATTTCTTTATCACGTCAGTTATAAAATAACTGACGTTGAAGACAAATTTTTTTAAAAAACATCAAATGCAGTCCTCTCCTCTCCACCAGAAACAACTAGAAACCAAATCAAGAATTCGTACCACAAAAATAGAAGTAGATCAAAATAAGAACTAAAGCAAATTAAGCATTTAACTTGATAACATATAAAACTTACCCCACTTGACAGCCCCCACCACACCCTGGACTGCCCCCCGACCCCCTGGATAGCCCCAAACACCCCGGGACATCCCCAAAGACCCTGGGACAACCCCCCCCCCCCCCCCCCTCACTAGACTCTCACAACCCCCTGAAAGGCACCCCCTCACCCCACTTGACAGCCCCCACCACACCCCTGGACTGCCCTCAACCCATGGACATCCCCAAACACCCTGGGACAACCCCCCCACCCTCCTGAACAGCACCCCCTCACCCACTTGACAGCCCCCACCACACTCCTGGACTATCCCCAACCCCCTGGATAGCCCCAAACACCCCGGACAACCCCCCCACCCTCATGTATACCCCCCACACCATGGACTGCCCTCCCCCACCCCATTGGAGCCCCCACCACACCCCTGGACTACCCCCCTTACCCCCAGGATAGCTCCAAACACCCCTGGACAACCCTCCACCATCATGTATACCCCCCACCCCTTGTACAGCACTTCCACACCCCTGGACAGCCCTCCCTCACCCCTGAAACAGACCAAAAAGTTACCGAAAACAAACCAGAACCCCCTCAACCCACTAGACTGCACCCACCACACCCCAGGACACTCCCCCCCCCCACCCCTGGACATCACCACCACCCCTGGATATCCCCCCCGCCCTCCTATAGACCCCCCACTCCCTAGACAACACTCCCACATCCCTGGACAGCCCTCCCACACCCTTGAAACAGACCAAAAAGTTAACAAAAACAGATTAGAACCCCCTCAACCCACTAGACTGCCCCCACCACACCCCTGGACTGCCCCCCCCCCCCACCCCACCATCCCCATGGACACCCTAGACGACTACCAAATACACAATTACAACGATAGTATTCAAAATTACATTTTACATTACAAACAACTAAAATTCAATCAAACCTGTAAAATAATTTGACCACTCCACTTGTAAGTGTTTGATGTCTTCCGGAGTATAGGGTTGAGGGTCATCAAAAAGCTACAAATTAAAAGGATAGTAGTTAACATGTATAATTATTAAATAAAATTGAAATATTATGGGAAAGTTTAAGAGGAAATCTTACTATGTCAAAATTCACAACTGTCCCAGTTGTTATTATTTCATACATAAATCTTAACATATAATATCTGCATTCGATGACGCCTTGTTGTTCATGACAATTCTGTTTGAATGAGTGTAAATTCAATATATTAATTTTCTGTAATAAATCAAAAGGTACAAATTATAAATGGATATTTACCTTCTCATTTACATGTTTGATCTTTGCACTCCTTTTCTTTGTGTTTTTTCAAAAGTAGGCCCATGCCCTATTAGAAAATAATACGAATGGGGTAAATTTAAAATTCATTATAATATATAAAACTATTGAGAAATTGAATCTTACTTTTCCAATATATTGTTAAAACTTTCCCGCACATCATCATGGACAGAGCATATCCAATAAAGTGCTCTCTCCCTTGGGAAAATAACCCCTAACATCCAATGATCACTGATAAAAGGAAATTTAAGGTTAGTGGTTTTTTATGTTAAAAGATAATGAACTCTTTTAGAGAGATGTGTTTCATACCTCTCACAAAAAGGCATCATCCAACATTTTGTGACTACATTCTTTTCAAGTCTTTCAGTAATATAAAGCATTCTTTGTTCCTCATCCAATGCACATGCTTCAGGGGAAATCAATTGGGGGTTTATGAATCCATATACATCTGTCATCTCATTCCTCTCATAAATTTTATAAAGATACCTAATACAAAATAGACATAAGTATACATTTTTAATAAATAAAATGCAGGGAAAAGGTTTTAAGACTTACATGAAAAAAAAATCACCACGTTGATGCCCAACTTATCACTAGTAACAAGCTCTATGATATCAGTTTTCATAATACCCACACTTATTGCACGTCCAAAAACATGATCTTCCATTGGAAACTCATAATGACCCACCAAAAAATTTGAATATCTTGACGATCTGTCAAGACTACTAGAATCCATATCTGATGTCATAGCCATTTGTCTTTATTGTTGTCTATACATTATTTCTTTACCTTTGAAGTATTCCTGTAAAAATAAATAGAAAAATATATTAGTTTTCAAATGATAAAACAACTTTAATAAAAAAATAAAATAAAAGATATAACGTTCAAACATCTATGGTAATGAGTCGAAGAAGTCTGGATGGCCATATCAAAAAATGGTCGATACTATGTCCAACTATCGTCACCTCATCTTTAGGTAATGGTACTCAAGCTGATCTATCTATAATATCATGTATAGTGACCCTTTGATTCTCTACCTCTAATTATTGATGATGAACTGTATCTCCTATACAATATACCAACCCATATGCAACTATATGATGTTGAGGATCATCAACATACAACCCGCAATAAGTAGGAAGCTATGGTGGAGGACTAGGATAACAAATGGGGTCTGCAGGCTGAGTTGGGGGAGTGGGAGCTACTGGCGGAGGTGGAGGATAAATAATGGGGTCTGTAGGGGGAGGTGGAGGAGTGGGAGTTGTAGTCTGAAATTGTCTTTGCATGTCTGCAAACGTAGACTGTATCGACACTCTAATCTTTTCCTCCATCGTCGCATTAATATTATGAACTTTAGCCTCCAAGGATTATATTTTTTATAAACCCCCTAAATGTTAGAATTTGAAGAAAGTGGCAACACTTTTCTTACTGATACACCTGCCAGATATCCTTTAATACGACTAGGATGTTCAGGCTTTCCCAATTCTACAGATAAAATATCTTGCCTCCCAGTAGCTGTAAATTCCCCCTGTGAACTCTGCTCCTCAAGAGAGTCCTGTATTAATTAATTGAACATTTATGTAATGATTTAAATTATATGAAGAAAATAGTTAACTTAAATAAATAAAATAGATATCTTACAATCCTCTTAGCTACGATTCTTAATTCTTCCGAAAGATATTACCCTGTTTTGCCCTTCTGAGATCTCTTCCATTTTTCATGTCTAGATGGAGGGGATGGAGGGGCCACCTCTCTAGAACTTGAAGACTCACCTCTTTGTTGTTGAAATTTTTCCGCCATCATTTGTTCTTCCAAAAATGCATACCCTCCCCGAGAAAAACTATAAGGGTATACATTTTTAGATTGGAAATCCAGATGTGCTTTCCTTGTTTTCTATAAATTAAGAATAAGAAATCATTAACAAAACATTAATAAGATCATTGATATAAGAAAGCTTATAAAAGTTTACATTGCCCTTACCAAAAATGACTATTTTCTTCTACTTTCAAAAAATTGTCTCCATGTGTCTTCATCTATAAAAGGATATATACGACATGGATTGTCATGACTCCTATGACCATAAATGAAATCAGATGAGAGGGTTGATTTGAAATCCCTCCATCTCATGGAAGCCAATGAAAATCATTTCTTCCTGACTCCTCCAGTGTCAGGAATATCAAATGCCATCTGATAAATAATAGGTTAAACATATTATATATACTAGAAACATTTAAAGAATAGTCAAACAATAGCAAAAGATCTTACCAAAATCGTCTCCCACAACTGAGAGATTATCGCTTTATACACACTTATCCAGTCATCATACATAATTCTTACTTTTCTCTTAGCCTGAGTTGATACAAAACTCTTAAAATCTTTTGCATTTGGACCTCCAAGAATATCATCATCATCAAACTCAACAAGTATCCTCTGATCCTGCGTACGGGCAATTTCTAATTTTGGTAAACGTGTGCACCCATGTTTACCAACCTTTGAACTCTTTGTTGTAATTGGAGCACATGAGGAAAATTGGGGAATATCAAGAGGAGCATGTGAATGTTCCTCCCCAGAGGTATGACCAATATGCTCATCTACGGAATCATGTGGTTGATCAACTGAATTATCTGTCATTATCCTTAAAATCAAAAAAACAAACATTAGTTCACAAATATACAAATTAAAATATATTAATACTACTGTAATCAGAAAATAGAAAAGTGTAATAAGTTACGTAATAGTAAAAATTGGTAATATGGTAAGCATGTTAAACAATGGTAAACATGGTCAAGATGGTAAACATGGTAAACATGGTAAACCTGGTAAACATGGTAAAGTTATTGTCACTGAACAAAAATAATAGATATATAATTCATGTAATGTTAAACATGATAAATTAAACTAAACAAACTTAAAACATACAAAAACTTATACTTATTTTGTTTTAATACATGTTTTAATAAAGAAAAAACTTACAATATCTAACATTTTATGAAAAAATAAATGTAAACAAGAAATAAACATATGTTACCTATAATTTTAGGAATGTACAAATGGATTGTTTTCCCAAATTCCTTCGTCGTGATCGTTCCTTATGTCACAAACCATGTCTTCAACATGCTCATCATTATGTTCTGTTAATCGTTCCATGGAAGTAGGGATCTCACATAAATTAGCATCTTCATCAAGTTCATCCTCACCAACATATTGTTTTTCCCTTGTAAAACAACATACCACTGCATATCCGATTGATCTACTACATAAAAAAAAATCATGTGTTTCCATTATAAAAGAATCAACTGTGTCTTTCAATCTATTCAGACTAACAAGTGTCATTACCAATTCATCATGTCTGACACTGTTGTTACCAATAAACCATTTACAGTTAAAAACATGAACTTTAATTTTAAAGTAATCAACCTCACATATGTCTTCAATCACTCTATAATATGCACTTGATGCAGAAATTGGGTTTTTGTCCTTAGCACTCGAAAAATGCATTGCTTCTGCAAACACCAATACACCACTATTCTGAACTGCACTTCTGTTGTCCTGAGCTTTCGTATGAAATGTATATCCATTAATGTCATAACCGGATCATGTTATCACATTTAAACATGGACCACCCACTATCCATTTTAATGTATCTGATACATCTGATCTACCAAGCAAGGTCTTTTTAAACCAAGACAAAAAGGTTTGTTGTGATCATTCAAAATCCACATTCCCTTCTTATTTGGATGACATTGTTTCAACTCATTAATATGCAATGTGATATATGGTTCAGCATCAGCTATGTTATTCAAGATGTATGATTCTAACTTCTTCATCTGTTCAGCTGATAATGATTTGACTTTCAAGCCACGAATCCCCTTTCCCTGATTATTAACTCATTCATGGAGAGATGGAGGCAAGCCTGTGTGTTGCGCCGCATCCAAGTAGCTCGTTCAAAAATCTACTACCTCCTCAGAAATATACTTTTCAATAATGGAGGCTTCATGTCGATATGGATTTTTAGCATACCCCTTTAATATTTTCATATAACTTTCAAAAGGATACATCCAACTAAGATATATAGGTCCACAAAGCTTTATTTCTTGAACCAGATGAATCATTAAATGCACAATTATATCAAAAAAAGTTGGAGGAAAATACATTTCCAATTGAAAAAGTATAAAAATTGTATCCTTTTACAAACTGTTCAAAGAATTCACATCAATCACCTTGTTACAAATTGAATTGAAAAAATAACACAACTTCATTGTAGTCTTTCTGAAATGGATGAAAAATATTCCATGCAATGAAACTGGTAGAATTTGTTGCATCATGACGTGACAATCATGTGATTTCATACCTATCAACTTCAAGTCCTTCAATGTGACAAAAATTTTTACATTTGAAGAATAACCTTGAGGCACTTTGATATCATGAAGACACTGACAAAAGCTAATTTTATCCCTCTTTGATAATGTATGACAAGTTGGGGGAAGAAATGTTCTACTTCATTTAGGAGTAGGAGCTAACTCCAAACATATTCTCATTGATAGTAAGTCTAATCTTTCATTCAACCCATCTTTTGTCTTTCCTTTAATATCTAACAATGTTCCAATAAAAAAATCACATATATTCTTCTCCATGTGCATGAAATCAATATTATGTTTAACTTCATGATACCTCCAATATGGTAGCTCAAAAAATATTTACCTTTTCTTCCAAATATGTCTATCATTACCAGATTTCCGTGTCTTTCCCAATGTCACATCAAGGTTTTTTACCCTCTCAAAATACAGATCAGGGGATAAAGGTTTTGGAGTAGTATCAAATTCTTGTGAGCCATTGAATGCCTTTTTTAGTCTTCTATGAGGGTGATCCATAGGCAAAAACTTTCGATGACCCATGTACACTGTTTTCCTCCCATGATGCAATTTACAATGTGACGTTTGTTGTTCGCAAATTGGACATGCTTTATACCCTTTAACACTATATCCAGACAAATTTCCATACGCTGGGAAGTCATTTATAGTGAACAGAAGAACTGCATGCAGTTGAAAATATTCCATTTTATAATAATCATACACCCTAATACCATCAGCCCATAACAGTTTCAAATCATCAATCAACAGTGACAAGTAAACATCAATATCATTGTCGAGTTTCTTTGGACCAGATATCATTATGCTCAACATGACATATTTGCGCTTCATACAAACTTCAATAGAGAGGTTGTAAATTACCAATAAAACAGGCCATGTACTATGTGTGCTACTGAGGGTTCGATATGGATTCATTCAATCTGTTCACAACCCTAGTCCGAGATTTGTAATTTCATTTCCAAATGTAAAATATTGCGCATTAATTTTCTTCCATTGTGGACAATCAGCTGGATGACATATTTTTCCATCACATACCTGCTCATCAACATGACATCTGAACCTTTTTTCATCATGTGAATTAGAAAATAATCGTTTGAAATGATGAATTATAGGAAGAAACCAAAATACCTTTGAAGGGATCTTTGTAATCTCTACACCAGCCTGTGATTTTTCTTTCACCTTATACCGTGATGTCCCACATTTAGGACACTCTGACAGAAATTCATATTCCTTCCTATATATAATGCAGTCATTCAGACAGGCATATACTTTCTTGTATCCCAATCCCATCAAGCATAATATTTTCTTGGACTTATAATGTGAATCTGGAAGATCGTTATCTTTTGGAAGAATGTCTTTCATCAATTTTAGCAGCTCTGTAAAACTTCTATCACTCCATCCATGTTTTTCCTTCAGGTTAATAAATATTAAAACTTCCAAAAAAATTGTAAAATCTGTACAAGCAGGATATAATGGTTTTTCAGAATCACCATATAAACGCGCAACAGTCGGTTCTATCTCAATTTGTTCTACTACAATATCGTGAATCATTTATTCAATTCCATCGGAGTTACCATCTTGCGAATCATCATCATCAGTGACATTCTTTCTAGTTTCACCATGCCAAATCCAAGGGATATAACTCGGATTAAAACCATGACAAATCAGATGATCTTTTATCTCTCTACTTTTCAACTTCTTCATATTCAAACATTTCAGGCATGGACAGAAAAAAAATGTCACTACTTGGAACATTTCGTTTAGAAAATTCCAAAAAGGAATCAACACCTTCCTCATATTCATTGCTCATTTGATGTGCCATAATCTAACTTTGACTCATTATTACCTATAACAAATATCAAAAATATATATATATTTCAGATAAGACCAGTATATGTTTATATGAACAAAAATCATAATTTGAATGTAAAACAATTTTGAAATATAAAAAAAATCTATGCATATTTAAAAAAATGTGCATGAATATTATTTTAAAAACAAAATATAGTTAGATATAACATTTTAAAATTCCATTGAATCAAAGAAAACCAATGGCCTATAATGGTTGATAGAAAATTGGAGAAAATGGAGTAAACTTGAGAATCAAATTAAATTTAAAATAAAAATTCAGATGGAGAAAATCACAATGTAAAGCCAATCATCACGACACAATCATCATGTCATAATCTTAGAAACCACGATGAAGTTGTCAATCCCAACTGACACTTATCCCCCACCCCCTTGGGCACCCCCTGGACACCACCACCACCTTGTACACCCCCCCCCCCACCCCCTGGACACCACCCCCCACGCCCTTGGACACCCCATGGACACCACCACACCCTTGGACAGCCCCCCCCCCCCCACCCCTCCTGGACACCCCCACCCCCTGGACAGCCCCCCCCCCCTCTAGACAACACCCCCACCCCTCTTTGACACCACCCCCACCCCCTACCCCCTTGGACACCCCCCTGGACAGCACCCCACCCCTCTAGATAGCACCCCACCCCTCCTGGACACCACCCCCACCCCTACCCCCATGGACACCCCCAACCCTCTGGATAGCCCCCCCACCCCCTGGATAGCCCCCCCCCCCTCTAGACAACACCCTCACCCCTCCCAGACACCACCCCACCCCCTACCCCCTTGGACACCCCCCAACCCTCTGGATAGCCCCCCCCCCCCACCCCCTGGACAGCCCCCCACCCCTCTAGACTGTACCCCCCACCCCTCCTGGACACCACCCCCACCCCTACCCCCTTGGACACCCCCCTAGACACCCCAACCCTCTGTACAGCCCCCCCCCCCCCCCACCCCCCGGACAACCCCCAAAACCCTCTGGACAGGCCCCCACCCCCTTGGACAGCCCCCCACACCCACCCACCCCCTTGGACACCCCCCTGGACACCCCCCAACCATCTGGACATCCCACCCCACACCCCGGACAAACCCCAAACCCTCTGGACAGGCCCCCACCCCATTGGACACCCCCCAACCCTCTGGACAGCTCCCCCCCCCCACCCCTCTTGGACACCACCCCCCACCCCCTACCCCCTTGGACACCCCCTGGACAGCCCCCACCCCTCTAGACAGCACCCCCACCCCTCCTAGACACCACCCCCCACCCCCTTGGACACCCCCTGGACACCCTCCAACCCTCTGGACAGCCCCCCCACCCCCCCCCCCACCCCCCACCCCCTGGATTACCCCCACCCCTCTAGACAGCACCCCCCCCCCCCTCCTGGACACCACACCCCACCCCCTACCCCCTTGGAGACCCCCCTAGACCCCCCCCCCAACCCTCTGGACACCCCCCCTGGACAACCCCCCATACCCTCTGGACAGGCCCCCACCCCCTTGGGCAGCCCCCCCCCCCACCCACCCCCTTGGACAGCCCACCCACCCCCTTGGACCCCCCCCCCCCCCCCCACACACACACACACCCCCTGGACTGCCCCCCCCCCACCTCCATGGACACCCTGGATAGCCCCCAACCCCCTGGACAGCCACCAACCCTCTTGACAGCCCCCCAAAACCATGGGATTTTAACCTCAAGCTACTAGTTTTGGCATATCTAGAGATTTTAACCTCAAGCTACTAGTTTTGGTATCATGCCATTATTCAAAATGAGAACCATGAATTGTATCTCCTACTAGTCTAAAATACTCTATTGTGCAATGAATCAGTTTTTAATAGCATATGAAGACTTATAATAGTCCACAAAAATAAGTGACGTAAATAGATTATGGAACAACAAAAAGTGATACCCAAAATAGAAACAACCAAGGATCCAAAACAAACATTCCACCATGAAAAACCATATATATATTTATAAAATAAATCACACTGGTACACGGAATGGGTGTATCACAATGGTTTACATATAAATTGCATTAAAATAGGTGAATGAGATCATTAGTTGTCAATGACAACAAAAATTACCATCAATGTTAGGCAATCATGAAACAAAAACAAATGAAATAGAAGTAGGTGTGGCTTACGTGAATATTGCGAGTCGATCTAATAGATCTGAGGATAATATATAATATGGTGATGGAAAAATGAGGTAAGAGGGTTCGAAATCGAAGAATCTTACCTAGTTTAAACAAAGAAATCGCAAAACATAAATATAGACTATCCAGGAAAAAAACGAATGAAATAAAGTCGTGGGAGGATTACCTGATTGTTGCGAGTTGAGATGATAGATCCGAGGAGAGTAAAGATGATAAATGATGATGGAAAAACGGGTTTAACGCAACAAGATCGACGAGTCGATTAGGGTTTACCGCACAAGAGAGACGAGTCACCGGACTGTCGATCGAAAAATTGTAAATGAAAATCCACAGGGCGTGTTAATTTTTTAAATGTTTTATAACGTTGTTTATTTAATAACCGATGTTATAAACTGTTTTTATTACATTTATAACGTCAGTTATTATATTAAACAACGTTATAAATGTATCAGATATGGCTTTTTTTACGTCGGTTATTTTATAACCGATGTAAAAAAATTCACGTGTTGGTTTTTTACGTCAGTTATAGAATAATCGACGTAAAAAATACATCAGAAATCACAGTTTTTTACGTCGGTTATAAAATAACCGACGTAAACAAATTCTGTGGATTGTTTTTTTACGTCGGTTATCAAATAACCAACGTCAAAAAGGCCTCAAAAGCCACTTTTTTTACGTCGGTTATTTTATAACCGACGTAAAAAATTCGTAGATACCTCGTTTTTTACGTCGGTTATCAAATAACCGACGTAAAAAACACCACACTTTGGTTTTTTACATCGTTTAATTTATAACCGACATAAAAAACAAACGCGCTTTGGTTTTTTATGTCGGTTATAAAATAATCAACGTAAAAAACCACGTTTCACAGATTATCACGTTGGTTATATATAACCGACGTAAAAAATGGTGACGTAAATAATGTTTTCTGCACTATTGGTCATTGGTAAAATAGAATTGATGTTAGAGGTGGTTGATTTATAGTGGCTTTGAACCCCCACTAAATACACCCTAGATTCATGAAAATTGCTGGATTATGGGTGGTTTAACCACACCTAAATTAATTATCCAATTAGGGGTGGTTATAGATAACTTTAATTTACATATTTCTCATTATTTTTAGGGTTGGTAGTCTCACAACTGCCCCTGAATTTTCACTACCTTTATATATATATATATTTACACCCACACTATAGTTTGACAACGACCAAACACCACCCATGCCCCCACAACAACCTTTATTTTCCACTGGAAAATCCACTAAGCTCCACCCATCCCTATTACAACCACCCATGTCCTCATGAAAACCCCAAGTTTCCCACCGGAGAGTCACCAGGCACCACCGAACAATCACACCCATACCTTGTGCAACAACCCCAACTCTGTCCACTAGACAATCACCAAGGACCCCCTAAAAACAACTAAGATCAACCCATAACACCCCCCCGGGTACGCACACTCATGTGGAAAATGATCTGCTCCATACCCACCTACTGTAAAATGTACCTCGTGGTATTCAAACCTAAGCCTCCCCTATATTGTTGCACGCCTCTTCCACTATGGCGAGATTTATTTTGATTAAAATATACATTGTAATATATTTATTTACATGCACAAATGCATGATATATATATTTGTGTATAGAAATATAAATAATATAATATATTTTTGTATATATATATTATATATAAATAATTATATTAACTTAAATAAATATATATTTATACAAATATTCATAAAAATTTATGTGTGTGTGTATTTATGTATTTATATAATATTTATAAATATAAAAAATATATATACTTATTTTTATATACTTATATATATGTGTGCTTGTTACCATAATACCACTAGTTAATTATTATTATTACACCTATTTTTTAAACTATAAAAAATTATATGTTGGTTTTGTACATATCATATATTTATTTAATGATTTATATTATATTAAATACATTTATATTATATATTTGAGTATATAATTATATGAATTTATATTATATCATGTATACATGTGTGTATATATATATATAAATTCCCACTATATTAAATACATTCATATAATTGGAAATATATAATATAATAAAATAAACTTAATATATTTTCAAAATTAATATATAATAAATATGGTATACTACAATATATATAATATATATAAATTTATATATAATTAAATATTTATAATATAATTATATAGTTTTTTGGTTTTATCTTTATTTTTATTTTCATCTATATTATATATATTTGAAAACATAATATAATATAATGTATTTATACATAAATATAGAATACAAATGTATTTAATATAATATTTTTATAATGTATGTATAATATAAGTGTACTTAATAAATGTATAATATTTATAAAAAACATATAAATTTTATATATTTGAATAAATATATTAATAATTATATTTATGTCATGTATACCAATATTTATATATGTATACATTTTTTTATATGCATAAGTATTTATTTAAAGTATTTATATAATGTATTTATATATATGTGTGTGTGTGTGTAATGTATTTAAATAGATTTATATACTGTGTTTATGTAATATATATATTTACACACACACGTGTGCGCACACACATATATATTATAAAATCTTAATTTATATGAGATTTATTTTTAAAAATAAATAAAATTTTTGATGGGGTTAAAAAACTCCTCTAATCAAGCGGATTATTGGCAGCTCATGAACCACCTCTTATTTATTTAATTAGAGGGGTTTCACAACCCCATATATTTTATTCAATTATAGGGGGTTCACAACCCCCGCTAATTTCTTGAATTATATGGAGTTCACAACCCCATCTTATTTCATAAATTAGAAGGGGTTCAAAACCCCCTCCAATCTAATGGATTACTTTTGGTTCCTGAAACCCCTTTAATTTCATGCATTACTGG
The DNA here is from genome assembly GCA_963277665.1 of Viscum album. Taxonomy (NCBI): domain Eukaryota; kingdom Viridiplantae; phylum Streptophyta; class Magnoliopsida; order Santalales; family Viscaceae; genus Viscum; species Viscum album. The sequence goes on from OY728128.1 coordinate 479,828,180, forward strand.
GGTCCAAAATTCCTCTAATATCCAACCAAATATATATATATATATAGTGCGTTTATAATCAAACTGAACAAATAGCACCACTAATTATTAAATTAGTGGTGGTTTTGATATAACCACCTCTAAAATACAACCTAATGTTAAAAAAATAATGCTAAAAATTTTAGAGGCTGTTGTGAATCCCTTCTAAATTCAATTATTAGTGAGGTTTTTGCATAAACCCCTCTTAAATGAATTTATAAGGGGTTGTGCATAACCCCCTATAAAAACCATTATTAATCTGCTGTTTTTTTATAGTTATATACATGTAAATCCGACTTCCAAAGAGGATTTTTTTAATAATGGAACAGACATAGACAAATTTGATGATGGGGAGGGAGCAACCGATGTACAGGATGAAGTTTCTTGAAATTTATTATTTGTATAGTAGAAACTCTTTGCATCTTGGTCGAAAGAAATGTTAAGTTTTCCAGAATTCAACTAAAATGTTCTCCCACCTGCAACTGAGTTTCCTAGAGTTTTAGTGGACAGGTTTAATGAGTTGGACAAAACATTATATATTGGAAGGGATATTTCTAGTAAAGATGCATTGAAAAAAATACTAAAAAAAATTCATATTAAGAAGCATTGTAGATATTTAGTTCATGAATCAAGTAATAAACTATGTAAGGGGAATGTTGTTACCGATTCACCAAGTAGAAAAATTATATCATAGGATTTGAAGCAACCTAGTGAGGATTGGAGAATTATGTTCCTTTTTGTAGGATTGAATCTGAAAGTCAAGGATAAGAAGGAAAGTTTGTTCCTTTCTAATGTGAAATTAACTTCTTCACTTATTAATCTTATTTATTAGGAGAACCCAAAAGAAAAATAATACTAGTGTATCATATGAACAATATACAGTAAGGAAATCACCTATGATTATTCCCTCACTTATGAGTACATTCTTTACTTTATAAATAGGTATGTGGTTCCATTGTCAATGACAAATGCAGTGATAGAAGACTTTCATTTATCTCAGTGGGTTATTTATCATGGATCCAACAAAATATACTATGATATGAGACATTAATACTAGTGGATAGGTATGAGGTGGGTCGTATCTAGTTTTTGTTTCAATGTTATACTTATACATAAATTAAAGAATACCATCAGAATCATTCTGTTTTTCTCTAGAATTTTTCTATCCCTTCATGGTAATGGTATGAGGTGTCCATATACTTTATCATTAGACTACGTCATATAGAATAGGGAAGGAATTCCATATGGATCTTGATCAAATGGTTGACCAAATCTAGTTTATTTATATTGATCATGGATAGAATGCAAATAGAGGATATGGAGAAGCTATATGTGTACAAGATCAAGATATTTCATGGAGTTCCTTATCGCATTAACTTAAAAAAATATAATTATTTCACCTATATGTTTTGTAAAAGACTCCAAGACGTGAAAGGATCCCAGGTGAATTTGAGATCACCAAACCACCCACAAAAATATATCCATATTGAATGATTCATTCATATTTATGAATATATACTTTGAGCCCATGTTTTAAATTTGGATGGTTTATGGGATTGCTATTTGGGACTTATTACGTCTTATTATAATAACACTTATCATTACTCTAGTATAATGGCCACATTTTAATCCCTTTGTTGTCATTTATGATACTCACCCTTATTATAGACTTAGGTGGGTTAAAACTCTTTGATAAAAACAAACTTGATCCAAGAGATGAATGTTAAAATTCAAACTATTCATAAATGTATGGAAATGATCCAAATCCATTAAAAGTGTTATTCTATTCATTTTCACCATCTTTTGGAATCCTTAGTGGATGACTGGATATTTTTTAGGGTATCAAACTATTTTTGTCACCGATAATTGGGGAAAAATGGAAGCTTTCCCCATAGTTTAGGGGCCCATTATTGATTTTTGAGTATATTAGGAAGGATTATTATTTATTGTAATTTCCACTTTAGAATAATATTCAGGATGTATTCCATGTTTCTCAACTAAAGATATATTGTTCGGATATATCACATGTTCTAAACTAGGAAGATATTAATTTTCTATCATATTTCTCAATCATTGATCATCCAATTCATAATAGAGACTCTCAATAAAACATACTTCATGGAATTTGTATTCATTCGGTTCAAGTATTACGGAATCATGGGAATGAATCCCAAGAGACCTATAAATTAGAAGCACTTATGAGGGAGAAATGGATGAATTTATTCCCATATCAAGTGTCAATTTGACATTCTAGGGGTAAAAGGTGATATGGTACAGTGAATTGTATTGCCATCAATGTTATTTTTATGTGAGAAATGCATTATTTTTTTATCTTTACCTTTAATTTTATGGCCATTTATTTTGAGAAATTCTAAAAACGTAAGAATATATGATATTACATTGTTATAAAATTTTTAGGGATCAACATGTGACAACTATGAAAAAATCATAGTTTTGTATCAATGGTAATTCACATAGTTTGCCTTATCAAATAGAAAAATTGGGTAACCTTTCCTGGGTGGTTCCAATTTCATCCACATGGTTGGTGCATGGTTTAGTAAACCAGGAAACCTTCTCAAGATTTTAGAATATTAAATTATGGGATTAACCATGGTTGATTTAGCTTGACTATCCCCTCATTTTCTTCCTCACTAAACCATGTCTACTTACTCTATTGACTAATGTCTCTCCACTCTTATAGTGATAGTTTTTTGTGTTTTTTCTTCAGGAATTATTCAAGGAAATAATTTGGTAAGTGAATCATCTCCCTTCCTAAGAAGTCCCCAGACTTCTCAAACATAGATATTACATATTTTTAGATTAATATTCATTACATAACATAATTATATATGCCAAAATCATTTAGGTATAGTGCCTTTGAAAACATGGACACATAAATAACATGTCTATAAGTAAGATACGACATCTCCCACTATGTTCTTAATAACTAGCGCCCTTCTTAGACATATCATACATTATACCTTTCTTCCAATATTATGGAAAGTAAATATAATAACGGGTGAGCACAGATGCTCAGAAATAGAAAAAAATGGATATATTAGTATAAAAAGATCATATGGGTATGAGAATAAGAGAATAACATATTAAAACCATACCCTCTACATCGTAGATCTTAAAAATTAGTCATGGAATAAATCTTGGAAGTTTATAAGATATGAATAATAATATAATCAAATAAAATGATTCATGAGATCATAACATTGGAATAAGAAATATATTTATGTCATATACATAAACATAGAAAATATTATGTCAAGGCTACCCACACAGACATTCATGACATATTAGGCTAGAGATAACAACCTATAAACCTGCTTTAGGCTTGTGATAACCTCCTATGTTCCTTCGTTGAGGCTTGGGATGACCTCCTGTGTAAACTATTTTAGGATTGGTATAACCTTTAGTGTATCCTATGAGATCATATAACATTAATCATTACCTAATTCATTTTAGATCTCTTTGCGTTAACCCATACTATAAGTTATAACGGTCTCACCTATTATATAATCCATACATTCATGTACCATAAGATCATAAATATTTACCATTACATATCCAATATAAAGGAAATAGGTTTTATAAACATCTCTTTAACATAACCATAAATCATCCAGATAAAGAATGAGGATGGTATAATTGGATCATATCCTCATTAAATCTTAATTTATATCAAATTATATTATCATATATGGGAAATGATTTTGAAAGATCTCTTGGAATGTTTCTTGAGGAAAGTAACCTTTATATTTTTAAAAATAACCTTTTCAAAAATGAATGTTTACAAAAAAATTGAAAATAATTTTCCTTGAGATTTACCTTTGAAACATATAAATCAATCTTCGAATAAAATAATTTTCATTACATAGGGAAATTTTGTTCATGTCATACATGTTAAGATAAATATTTTGTTCATGTTTTCAATAAAATCCAAACATTCCACATTTGAAAAAAGACATGAATATTACTTTTAGTCAATTTTTAAAAAAAAATCAAACATGGGTAAAAATTTCATTAATAAATCATTTGGTGAGTTCAACAAACATTTCATAAAACATTTTTAGAAAATTTTATTTTGGAAGAAAAAATGAGTCATCACCGAAGAGAGAAATGAAGTTTTTTTTCATTACAAACATTATTTTGAACTCTTGAGTATATAAAGAGATAAAAATAAAATAAAAATGTATTCTAATGAAATAAATATAATAAAATAAAATCAATTATTTTCATAAGATATAGATCAAAATATTCATTATTTTAAATATAAACAAAAATAATCTTGAAAAACAATGATATTGTAATATCAAACCTTAACACTTTGGTATATTTTGAATAATAGGCCCCATTAAAGAATAAATTAAATTGGAATATTGAATATAATCAAAATAATTATGTTATTGATATTATATATCAAATTGGAAATATATATACTTCATATAATAAGATAATTTCCTAACATACACTAGTGCAGAAAACGTTATTTACGTCACCATTTTTTATGTCGGTTATATATAACCAACGTGATAATCTGTGAAACGTGGTTTTTTACGTCGGATATTTTATATCCGACGTAAAAAATGTGGTGAGTAAATTTTTAATGTCGGTTATTTTAATAACCGACTTAAAAAATCGGGCGCGTTCATTTTTTACGTCGGTTATAAATTAACCGACGTAAAAAATGAGGTATCTAAGAATTTTTTACATCGGTTATAAAATAACCAACGTAAAAAAAGTGGAATTTGAGGCCTTTTTGACGTCGGTAATTTGATAACCGACGTAACAAAACAACCAGCAGAATTTTTTTACATCAGTTATTTTATAACCGACGTAAAAAACTATGATTTCTGATGTATTTTTTACATCATTTATTCTATAACCGACGTAAAAAACCAACACGTGGATTCTTTTTTACGTCGGTTATTTTATAACCGACGTAAAAAAAGCCGTATCTGATACATTTATAACATCCATTATTATAATAACCGACGTTATAAATGTAATAAAAATAGTTTATAACGTCGGTTATTAAATAACCGACGTTATAAAACATTTAAAAAATTAACACGCCTCGTGGATTGTCATTTACAATTTTTCGATCGACAGTCTGGTGACTCGTCTCTCTCACGCGGTAAACCTTAATCGACTCGTCGATCTCATTGCGTTAAACTCATTTTTCCATCATCATTTATCATCTTTACTCTCCTCGGATCTATCATCTCAACTCGCAACACTCATGTAATCCTCCCACGACTTTATTTCGTTCGTTTTTTTTCCGGATAGTCTATATTTATGTTTTGCAATTTTTTTCATTTAAACTAGGTAAGATTCTTCGATTTCGAACCCTCTTACCTCATTTTTCCATCATCATATTATTTATTATCCCTAGATCTATTAGATCGACTCGCAATATTCACATAAGCCTCGCCTGCTTCTATTTCGTTTGTTTTTGTTTCGCGAATGCCCGACATTGATGGTAATTTTTGTTGTCATTGACAACTAATGATCTCATTCACCTATATTACTGAAATTTATATGTAAACCATTGTGATACACCCATTCCTTGTACTAGTTTGATTTATTTTATAAGTATATATATGCTTTTTCATGGTGGAATGTTTGTTTTGGATCCTTGGTTGTTTCTATTTTGGGTATCACTTTTTGTTGTTCCATAATCTATTTACGTCACTTATTTTCATGGACTATTATAATTCTTCATATGCTATTAAAAACCGATTCATTGCACAATAGGGCATTTTAGACTAGTAGGAGATACAATTCATGGTTCTCATTTTGAATAATTGCATGATACCAAAACTAGTAGCTTGAGGTTAAAATCACTAGATATGACAAAACTAGTAGCTTGAGGTTAAATTCCCATGGTTTTGGGGGGCTGTCAAGAGGGTTGGTGGCTGTCCAGGGGGTTGGGGGCTGTCCAGGGTGTCTATGGAGGTGGGGGAGGGGTGTTGTCTAGAGGGGTGGGGGCTGTCCAGGAGGTGGGGGTGTCTAGGAGGGGTGGGGGGTGTTGTCCAAGGGTGTGGTGGTGTCCATGGGGTGTCCAGGGGTGGGGGTTGTACAAGGGGGTGGTGGTGTCCAGGGGGTTCCCAAGGGGGTGGGGGATAAGTGTTAGTTGGGATTGACTACTTCATCATGGTTTTTGAGATTATGACATGATTATTGTGCCATGATGATTGGGTTTACATTGTGATTTTCTCCATCTGAATTTTTATTTTAAATTTGATTTGATTCTCAGGTTTACTCCATTTTCTCCAATTTTCTATCAACCATTGTAGGCCTCATGGTTTTCTTTTATTCAATGGAATTTAAAACTATTATATCTAACTATATTTTGTTTTTAGAATAATATTAAGAAATATTTTTTTAAATACGCATAGATTTGTTTTATATTTCAAAATTGTTTTACATTCAAATTATGATTTTTTTCATATAAACATATATTTGTCTTATATTAAAAATATATATATATTTGATATTTTTTATAGGTAATAATGAGTTGAAGTTGGATTATGGCACATCGAATGAGCAATGAATATGAAGAAGGTGTTGATGCCTTTTTGGAATTTTCTAAACGAAATGTTCCAAGTAGTGACATTTTTTTCTGTCCATGCCTGAAATGTTTGAATATGAAGAAGTTGAAAAGTATAGAGATATAAGATCATCTGATTTGTCATGGTTTTAATACGTGTTATAGCCCTTAGATTTGGCATGGTGAAACTGGATGGAATGTCACTGATGATGATGATTCGCAAGATCGTAACTCTGATGGAATTGAAGAAATGATTCGTGATATTGTAGAAGAACAAATTGAGATAGAACTGACAGTTGTGTGTCTATATGGTGATGCTGAAATACCATTATATCCTGGTTGTACAGATTTTACAGTTTTGTCGGCGGTTTTAAGATTGATTAACCTAAAGGTGTAACATGGATGGGGTGATAGAGGTTTTACAGAGCTGCTACAGTTGATGAAAGACATTATTCCAAAAGATAACGATCTTATAGATTCACATTATAAGGCCAAGAAAATATTATGCCTAATGGGATTGGGATACAAGAAAATACATTCCTGTCCAAATGAATGCATTATATATAGGAAGGAATATTAATTTCTGTCAGATTGTCCTAAATGTGGGACATCATGGTATAAGGTGAAAGAAAAATCACAGGATGATGTAGATATTACAAAGATCCCTTCAAAGGTATTTTGGAATCTTCCTATAATTCATCATTTCAAATGTTTATTTGCTTATTCACATGATGCAAAAAGGTTAAGATGGAATGCTGATGAGAGGGTCTGTGATAGAAAAATACGTCATCCAGCTGATTGTCCAAAATGGATGAAAATTGATGCGCGATATAATACATTTGGAAATGAAATTAGAAATCTCATACTAGGGTTGTGCACATATGGAATGAATCCATACCAAACCCTCAGTAGAACACATAGTTCATGGCCTGTTTTGTTGGTAATTTACAACCTCTCTCCTAAATTTTGTATGAAGCGTAAATATGTCATGTTGAGTATAATGATCTCTGGTCCAAAGCAACCCAGAAATGATATTGATGTTTACTTGTCACCGTATGTTTATGATTTAAAACTGTTATGGGATGATGGTATTAAGGTTTATGATTCTTATAAAATGGAATATTCTCAACTTCTTGCAATGCTTCTATTCACTATAAATGACTTCCCAGCATATGGAAATTTTTCTGGATACAGTGTTAAAGGGCATAAAGCATGTCCAATTTGTGAACAACAGACATCATATTGTCAATTGCATCATGGGAGGAAAATAGTGTACATGGGTCATCAAATTTTTTTTCCTATTGATCACACTTATAGAAGACTAAAAAAGGAATTCAATGGCTTAGAAGAATATTATACTGCTCCAAAACCTTTATCCCCTGATCTTTATTTTGAGTGGGTGAAAAACCTTGATGTGGCATTGGGAAAGACAGAGAAATCTGGTAATGATAAACATATTTGGAAGAAAATTTTAATATTTTTTGAGCTACCATATTGGAGGTATCATGAAGTTAAACATAATATCGATGTCATGCACGTGGAGAAGAATATCTGTGATTGCTTGATTGGAACATTGTTAGATACTAAAGGAAAGACAAAAGATGGGTTGAATGCAATATTAGACTTACTATCAATAGGAATACGTTTGGAGTTAGCTCCCACTCTGAAAGGAAGACGAACATTTATTCCCCCGACTTATCATACATTATCAAAGAGGGAGAAAATTATCTTTTGTCAGTGTCTTCATGATATCAAAGTGCCTCAAGGTTATTCTTCAAATGTAAAAAATTTTGTCTCATTGAAGGACTTGATGTTTATTGGTATGAAATCAAATGATTTTCATGTCATGATGCAACAAATTCTACTAGTTTAATTGCGTGGAATATTTCCCATCCATGTCAGAAAGACTATAATGAAGTTGTGCTATTTTTTCAATTCAATTTGTAACAAGGCGATTGATGTGAATGCTTTGAACATTTTGGAAAAGGATGAAATTTTTATACTTTGTCAATTGGAAATGTATTTTCCTCCTACTTTTTTTTGATATAATGGTGCATTTAATGATTCATTTGGTTTGAGAAATAAAGCTTTGTGGACCTTCATATCTTCGTTGGATGTATCCTTTTGAAAGGAATATGAAAATATTAAAGGGGTATGTTAAAAATCCATATGGACCTGAAGCCTCCATTATTGAAAAGTATATTTCTGAGGAGGTAGCATAGTTTTGTATGAGCTACTTGGTTGCGGCGCAAAACATAGGTTTGCCTCCATCTTTCCATGAATGAGTTAATAATGAGGGAAAGGGGATTCATGGCTTGAAATTCAAATCATTGTCAGTTGAATAGATGAAGAAGTTAGAATCATACATCTTGAATAACATAGCTGATGCTCAACCGTATATCACATTGCATATTAATGAGTTGAAACAATGTCATCCAAAGAAGAAAGAAATGTGGATTTTGAATGAGCACATCAAAACTCTTTTGTCATGGTTTAAAAAGACCTTTCTTGGTAGATCAGATGTATCAGATACATTAAAATGGATAGTGGGTGGTCCATGTTTAAATGTGATAACATGGTCCAGTTATGACCTTAATAGCTATACATTTCATATGAAAGCTCAGGACAACAGAAGTGCAGTTCATAATAGTGGTGTATTCGTGTTTTCAAAAGCAATGCATTTTTCGAGTGCTAAGGACAAAAACCCAATTTCTGCATGAAGTGCATATTATGGAGTGATAGAAGACATATGGGAGGTTGATTACTTTAAAATTAAAGTTTCTATTTTTAACAGTAAATGGTTTATCGGTAAAAACAATGTCAGACACGATGAATTTAGAATGACACTTGTTAATCTGAATACATTGGTAGACACAGCTAATTATTTTATAATGGAAACACATGCAAAACAAATTTTCTATGTATTAGATAAATCAGATACACAGTGGAATGTTTTTTTACAAGGGAAAAACAATATGTTAGTGAGGATGAACTTGATAAAGATGCTGATTTATGTAAGATCCCTACTTCCATGGAAAGATTAACAGAACATAATGATGAGCATGTTGAAGACATGGTTTCTACCATAAGGAACAATCACGATGAAGGAATTTGGGAAAACAATCCATTTTTACATTCCTAAAATTACAGGTAGCATATGTTTATTTCTTGTTTACATTTATTTTTTTCATAAATTGTTAGATATTGTAAGTTTTTTCTTTATTAAAACATGTATTAAAACAAAATAAGTATAAGTTTTTGTTTGTTTTAAGTTTGTTTAGTTTACTTTATCGGGTTTACCATTACATGAATTATATATCTCTTATTTTTGTTCAGTGACAATTACTTTACCATGTTTACCATCTTGACCATCTTTACCATCTTGACCAAGTTTACCATTGTTTAACATGATTACCATATTACCAATGTTTACTATTACGTAACTTAGTACACTTTTATTTTCTGATTACAGTAGTATTAAAATATTTGAATTTGTATATTTGTGAACTAATGTTTTTTTTATTTGAAGGATAATGACAGATCATTCAGTTGATCAACCACATGATTCCATAGATGAGCATATTGGTCATACCTCTGGGGAGGAACAATCACATGCTCCTCTTGATGTTACCCAATCTTCCTCATGTGATCCTATTATGACAAAGAGTTCAAAGGTTGGTAAACGTGGGTGCACATGTTTACCAAAATTAGCACTTGCCCGTATGTAGGATCAGAGGATACTCATTGAGTTTGATGATGATGATATTCCTAGAGGTCCAAATGAAAAATATTTTAAAAGTTTTTTATCAACTCAGGCTAAGAGAAAAGTGAGCATTTTGTATGATGACTGTAGAAGTGTGGATAAAGCGATAAACTCTCAGTTGTGGGAGACGATTTTGGTAAGATCTTTTTTTATTGTTTGACTATTCTTTAAATGTTTGTAGTATATATAATATGATTAAACTCTTCTTTATCAGATGACATTTGATATTCCTGACACTGGAGGAGTCAGGAAGAAATGATTATTGTTGGCTGCCAGGAGATGGAGGGATTTCAAATCAACCCTCTCATCTGATTTCATTTATGGTTATAGGAGTCATGACAATCTATGTCGTATATATCCTTTTATAGATGAAGACACATGGAGACAGTTTTTTGAAAGTATAAGAAAAGATTCATTTTTGGTAAGGGCAATGTAAACTTTTATAAGCTTTCTTATATAAATGATCTTATTAATGTTTTGTTAATGATTTCTTATTCTTAATTTACAAAAAACAAGGAAATATAATCAGGAGATCCAATCTAAAAATGTATACCCTCATAGTTTATCTCGGAGAGGGTATGCATTTTTTGAAGAAAAAATGATGGCGGAAAAATTTCAACAACTAAGAGCTAAGTTTTCAAGCTCTGGAGAGGTGGCCGCTCCATCCCCTCTATCTAGATATGAAAAATGGAAGAGAGCTCGGAAGGGAAAAAAAGGGCAATATCTTTCGGAAGAATCAAGAATCATAGCTGAGAGGATTGTAAGATATCTATTTTATTTATTTAAGTTAACTATTTTCTTCATATAATTTCAATCATTACAGAAATATTCAATTAATTAAAATAGGAGTCTCTTGAGGAGCAGAGTTCACAGGGGGCATTTACAGCTATTGGGAGGCAAGATATTTTATCTGTAGCATTGGGAAAGCCCGAAAATCCTGGTCGTGTAAGAGGATATCCGGCAGGTGTATCGGTAAGAAAAGTGTTTCCATGTTATTCAACTTCTAACATTGAGGGAGTTTATAAAAAAATAAAATCCTTGGAGGTTGAAGTTCATAATATTAATGTGACGGTGGAGGAAAAGATTAGACCATCGGTACAATCTATGTTTGCAAACATGCAAAGAGAATTTCAAACTGCAGCTCCCACTCCTCCACCTCCCCCTGCAGACCCCATTATTTATCCTCCACCTCCTCCAGTAGCTCCCACTCACCCACCTCAGCCTACGGACCCCATTTTTTATCCTACTCCTCCTCCACAGCTTCCTACTTATTGCGAGTTGTTTGTTGATGATCCTCAACATCATATAGTTTCATATGGGTTGGTATATTGTATAGAAGATACAGTTCATCATCAACAATTAGAGGTAGAGAATCAGAGGGTCACTGTACAAGATATTATAGATAGATCTTCTCGAGTACCATTACCTACAGATGAGGTGATGATAGTTGGACATAGAATCATCCATTTTTTAATTTGGCCATCCAGACTTCTTCGACTCATTACCATAGAGGTATGAATGTTATATCTTTTATTTTATTTTTTTTATTAAATTTTTTTTATCATTTGAAAACTAATATATTTTTCTATTTATTTTTACAGGAATACTTCAAAGGTAAAGAAATATTGTATAGACAACAACAAATACAAATGGTTATGACATCAGATACAGATTCTAGTAGTCTTGATAGATTGTCAAGATATTCAAATTTGTTGGTGGGTCATTATGAGTTTCCAATGGAAGCTCATATTTGTGGACGTGTAATAAGTGAGGGGATTATGAAAACTGATATCATGGAGCTTGCTACTGGAGATAAGTTGGGCATCAACGTGGTACAAATGTTTTCCATGTAAGTCTTAACACCTTTTCCCAGTGTTTTATTTATTAAAAATGTATACTTATGTCTGTTTTTTATTAGGTATCTTTATAAAATTTCTGAGAGGAATGAGATAACATATGTATATGGATTCATGGACCCGCAATTGATTTCCCCTGAAGAAAGTGCATTGGATGAGGAACAAAGAATGCTTTATATTACTGAAAAACTTGAAAAGAATATAGTCACACAATTTTGGATGATTCCTTTTTGTGAGAGGTATGAAACACATCTCCCTAAAAGAGTTCATTTTCTTTTAACATAAAAAACCACTAACCTTAAATTTACATTTATCAGTGATTATTGGATGTTAAGGGTTTTTTTCCCAAGGGAGAAAGCACTTTATTTGATATGCTCTGTCCATGATGATGTGCGGGAAAGTTTTAAGAATATATTGGAAAATTATGTTTGAATTTCTCAATAGTTTTATATATTATAATAAATTTTAAATTTACCCCATTCATATTATTTTCTAACAGGACATGGGCCTGCTTTCGAAAAAACACAAAGAAAAAGGAGTGAAAAGATCAAATATGTAAATGCGAAGGTAAATATCTATTTATAATTTGTACTTTTTGATTTATTACATAAAAATAATATATTTAATTTACACTCATTCAAATAGAATTTTCATGAACAAAAAGGCATCATCGAATGCGAATATTATATGTTAAGATTTATGTATGAAATAATAACAATTGGGACAGTTGTAAATTTTGACCTGGTAATATTTCCTCTTAAACTTTCTCATAATATTTCAATTTGATTTATTCATTATACATGTTAACTACTATCCTTTTCATTGTAGCTTTTTGATGACCCTCAACCCTATACTACTGAAGACATCAAACACTTACAAGTGGAGTGGTCAAATTATTTTACAGGTTTGACTGAATTTTAGTTGTTTGTAATGTAAAATGTAATTTTTAATATTGTCATTATAATTGTGTATTTGGTAGTCATTTAGGCTGGATTTAGTTTTTTTTTTGAAGTTCACAATGTAAGTTTTGAATGTTATATATGTGAATGTTTAATTTTGCTCTCCTTCTTATTTTGGTCTACTTATGATGGTTTTTCTGGTATGGATTCTGGTCTAGGGGGGAGGGGTTACAAGGGTGTGGGGGGTATTCAGTGGGGTGGGGGTGTCCAGGGGTCTGGGAGGGCTATCCGGTGGGGTGGGGGTTCTAGGTTTCCATGAGAGTGGGGGGCAGTCCATGGGGGTGGGAGCGTTTCTAGGAGTGTGGAAGGTCTGTCCAGGGGAGTGGGAGGCTGTCCAGGGGGTGTCCATGGGTGTGGGGGTGTCTTGTGGGGTGAGGGGGGTTTTCAAGGGTGTTGGGGCTGTTCAGGGGGGTCCAGGGTGTCCAAGGGGATGGGGGAAGTCCAGGGGTGTGGTGGGGGATATCTAGGGGGTTGAGGGGGTTCTGGTCTGTTTTTGGTAACTTTTTGGTCTATTTCAAGGGTGTGTGAGGGCTGTCCAGGGATGTGGGAGTGTTGTCTAGGGAGTGGGGGGTCTACAGGAGGGTGGGCGATGTCCAGGGGGTGGTGGTGATGTCCAGGGGTGTGGGGGGAGTGTCCAAGGGTGTGGTGGGGGCAGTCTAGTGGGGTGAGGGGGTTCTGGTTTGTTTTCGGTAACTTTTTGGTCTGTTTCAGGGGTGTGGGAGGGATGTCCAGGGGTGTGGAAGTGTTGTCCAGGGGGTGGGGGTATACATGAGGGTGGGGGTTGTCCAGGGGTGTTTTGGGCTATCCAGGGGGTCGAGGGAAGTCCAGGGGTGTGGTTGGGGCTCCAATGGGGTGGGGGAGGGCTGTCTAGGGTGTGGGGGGTATACATGAGGGTGGGGGGGTTGTCCCGGGGTGTTTGGGGATATCCAGGGGGTCAGGGTGCAGTCCAGGGGTGTGGTGGGGGCTGTCGAGTTGGGTGAGGGGGTGAGGGGGTGTTGTTTAGGAGGGTGGGGGGTTGTCTCGAGGTGTTTGGGGATGTTCGGGGGGTCGGGGGCAGTCCAGGGGTGTGGTGGGGGCTATCAATGTTGATGAAGGGGTGTTGTTCAGGGGTTGGTGGGAGTCTAGTGGGGGGGGGTTTCTAGGGTGTTTGGGGCTGTCCTAAGGTGTTTGGGGCTGTCCAGGGGGTCAGGGGGCAGTTCAGGGGTGTGGTGGGGGCTGTCAAGTCGGGTAAGTTTTATATGTTATCAATGTAAATGCTTAATTTTACTTTAGTTCTTGTTTTTGTCTACTTCTGTTTTTGTGGTACAAATTCTTGATTTGGTTTTTGGTTGTTTCTGGGGGATATCAGAGGACTGCATTCAATTTTTTTAAAAAAAATTATCTTCCATGTCGGTTATTTTATAACTGACGTGATAAAGAAATCGGGAAGGGTTTATCACGTCGGTTTTTTTAATAACCGACATGATAAACACATGTGGAATGGTTTATCACCTCGGTAATTTAATAACTGACGTGATAAAAGGTCTGGGAAATGGTTTTTCATGTCGGTTATTTAATAACTGATGTGATAACCCCCCCCCCCCCCTCGGACAGGTTTAACCGATGTAATAAACATCCCCCGCACAAGTTTATAATGTAAGTTATTATATAACCGACATGATAACCCCCCCCCCCCCCCCCCCCCCGCGGACTGGTTTAGCACGTCGGTTATTATATAACCGACGTGATAAACCATTTCCCAGGGGTTTGTCACGTCGGTTATTTAATAACTGACGTGATAAACATCCCCGTACGGTTTTATAACGTCGGTTATTATATAACCGACGTGACAAACCCCCCCCCCCCCCCCCGGTTTATCATGGCGGTTATATAATAGCCGACATTATAAAACCCCCCCCCCCAGTTTTGCACGTCGATTATTAATTAACCGACATGATAAACACCGCGATGTTATTTTTTTTACGTCGGTTTTTAAATTACCGATATAAAAAACGTTATTTATAACGTCGTATGTATTAACATCAGCAAAAAACTGACGTAAAAAATGAAAAATAACCGACGTAAATAACATTTTTTTCACTAGTGATAACTCATTTCCCAAAGAAGGAAAATCGAGACAAAAAATCCTTACCGGATTGGTAGCTTTGGAAAAAAAACCCATGAAAGAGTAATCAAAAAATGTATATTTAAATATCAATAAATTCCTGGATAATCATCATAAAATACATTCTTGGTTGTTATATACACTATATAAAATAAATAGGCTGTGAATATGGCATGTGTCTCACAAAAGTAAAAAGTGAGACGGAAATCCCTTACCTTAAGTCTTGAATTCATTTGTACACATTAGAAACCCTTGTGTAATAAATATAATATTATTATATATATATTAAATAATAATTATTATATATATCATACCATATCTGATTTACTTATGACCATTTATTACCCATTTATTAATAATTCCCTCTTAAAATTACATTTCGGGTAATAACTACTTTGTTTTTCATGTATATTTTTATTTTTTATTTTTGGTCCTCTTACTTTTATTTTTGTTACATAATCTCATTTTTTTACCATGATATAAATATCATATGTATTCATTATATATGTATTTATAGTAATCCATAAAATTTAGAGTTATAAAATGAAATATATTGATCATTGAGACATTAGGTCGTACGTATGTATGAACATTGTTTACATTTTCTCGATGGATGAAATGAAAAGAATTAAAATAATATATTACCATTAAAAATAATTTTATTTAATATATATAACATATATTCATTAAATTCACCCTAATTATCTTCCATGCAAGAGTTAGTAAAAAACAAATCACATCACTTCATGAGACGGTAGTCTGCAGTACACATGAATGACGTTATTACATCCCCCACGGAATGGAATGTATGAAGGTATATGTGATGTAATAATTACATAAGTATAAATATATTAAATATATAATATATAATATATAATTATTTAATATACACTTATTACTATCCATGTAAAATATAAATTCAAAACACATCACATCGGTTCGTGAGGCGGTTGTCTTTCACACACACGAGTGATTTTATTATTTCCCAACAGGTTGTGAGGTAATAAGTTATATGTGGTATTATAATTAAATAAGAATAATAATATCATAAATATCATATATAAACATTTAATCCTCCATTGTATCCATTCATGAGAGTTTTTTGTGGAAAAATAATAACATTGGTTCACGATGCGGTAGTCCGCCGTACACAAAAATAAAGATTCCATATCCTGTTTAATATAAGTGGAGATGGATAAAGGTTATTACATTAACATAATATCATATAAGTATATGTTAGATATTTTTTTATAATATTATAATATTTTAATAATAATTTAAGGATTTGGAAGAAAAAATAATATAAAACGCTCGGTGGGGATATTACCTCTTTTTTGGAAAACTTCTTTTTGCTTGAACCAAAAGGCTTATTAGGTTTTATTTATAACCAAAATAAGTATTATATGAAAATATTATGTAATTAAGAAAGTTATTTTTTTAGTTCTTGGCTGAACCAAAGGGTTTTGGATGTGTTATAGGAGAGTAGAGTGGGTGCCCTTTTATAATGAGGTGAGTGACACACTTGTAATTTTTTAAAAGAAAAAGGTTTAACCATTTTTTTACATGAAAAAGGGTTAAAATGGAACATTAAAGAACCTTATAGGTTATAATGTCAAAATATGGAAATAAAATGGGTTTTGGAAAATTTTCTAGTTTGTTTTACCCCTCATCCTTTTAGTTTAACTCCCCAGCAAACTCATTTTCACCATAACCATGGTAATTAATTTTTTATATTTTTACTATTAATTTGGGTGAAAGATTAAATTTTCTATATTATATAATATAAATTTTTATGATTATAAATTTTGAATCCATTTTTGAAAATTCCATCCATATAATTGGAAAATTTTAATTTCAAATTAATCCTGCAGATGTAATGAGGAATCTATTTTCCGAAGAAGAAATGTTCAAAATTTTAAAAAGTTTTTATATCATAATTAAATATTATATTGATTAAAATGACATAAATTATATATATTTGAACTAATATTACATTTAAACCCATATTAAAACAATTTTTATTTTTTTAAATGCTTTAAAATAAATGACACTTCTTAAAAAAAACAATTATTTATTACTATTTTTCAAAGAAATTATCTTCTCTGGAAATTATATAAAATCACCCTATGATAATTTTTACATGATTATTTAAAAAATTACTTTAATGTTTAAAATATATTTTCTAAAATTGTTAAAAATTAAATTTCGAATAAGTGTGCAATAGATGATAAAACTGGTTTTTAGAAAAATATAGTTCTTAAGCGTAAAATTGCATTTATTCTTATCTCTTGCCAAAAAAAATAACGTGAATGATTAAAATTTTATTTAAAATAAAATATATAAATTTCATTAAAATAATTCATCCAAATTGATTTGTTAAATTTATTAAGGTAAAACATGATTGTGCATATAAAAATGGTTTTTCATAAAAATATTTCATTTGCTTTCAAATAGTTATTATTTTCATTTCTAATTAATCAGTCACCATATATTTCATTATATATACATGTGTAAACCATATATTTTCATAATTTATTTAATCTTATTCATACCAACCATTCCAATGGCTTGTAAATAACTATCATATTAAATAATAATATTTTAATAGTATGCCAAGTTTTGTTTAAATGAAATGTTGCATGTAACACAAGATAAAATCAGTGCTACGTGAAATGTAAGAAAAACTTAGTGTCACGTGTAGTGTGAAATATTAAAAAGATTTAATTTACTTGTAAAAATTATTTCAAAAAAACTCAGGGTGTTACACTTCCATTGGTTCTAATCTTATATTTCCATTGATTTTCATTTATTCATATGGATAAATAATCCCAGTGTCTATGTTGACCTAATTTTTATTTAAGTAATTTTATATTTAGCTTTTTTCTTTTTCATTCATGGATATTTAACTTTTTTTAAGTTTATTCATTCAATTTGAAAGCGATTTTAGTGGATTAAGTTAGGTTGTACTATCTACCTCTTTTTTAAGTTGAACTTTTCTCAGATAAGTATTTAAAATTTGATTTCTAAAATTATATGGAATATACATTATTATAGTTTATAGAATGATTTATATGAAATTTACTATTTTTGTTAATTTATTTTTTGTAATGGGTGGTAAGGGTTTTAAATCTGATTCATAAAAGTATTTGAAATTTTTTATATATTGTTTGATGAAATACCTTATTAAATAATTATCAACCATCATGGGAAACATCTAATACTTGAATAATAAATCATAAAATAGGATAAGTTCCCTTACCACTAATTATGTGTGCTTCCCGAACTAGTGGGGTTATGTCATACAAATCCCCATTGTCTTGTGAAATCATGTTATATCAACCCCACTAGTTAAGGATATATCCCTAACTAGGGACATTATTCTTAGGTGACCCTAACCTTGTTGGACCAAGGGTGATCCCCTATGATGTGTATTATTAACGTTTTTCTTATTTATTTGTCATTAGTTTTAAATTTATAAGATAAATTTAACACATTTTTAATGTAGAATATACAAAGGGTATATTCATATATTTATTTAAAATTAACATGCTTTGGTTTTTCAAGCAATGGTTACATATGGAACACCTAGTGGGATCCTACTGGGCTTGATAGGTTCACACCCTGTATACACTAATGGGTGTATATATATAATATTTTATCTAACGTAGATAAAGGAAAGGTGCCACTTGGAATTGGAAGGTTCTTGTGTCGTCTATTTAGATTATATAGAGGTGATATTGTGGTATGATGATGCCCTATGTCTGAAAGAGATGGTTATCATGTTATTTTGGTTTTCTAAAGACTATATATATAATTGATCATGTATCTTACACTTTTCCTCCATACCCTCTCTATTTCTCTTCAATTATTGTATTTAAATGTTATATTTTGTTCAGTGATTTCATGTGGTTATGCTTTATTGTAGTTCATTTTCCTTGTGTAACATGATACATTAAGATTTTTATGGTTCTTTGTTTACTTAAGAGCTTGAATCCCCAACATATAGTGAGTTCATTCTGGGTACTTGGATTGGGGCCATCATAAATTCAGACATTCTTTTATATGAAACCATTCCCAAATATATTTCCCAGATTCCCATGAACAAGTTTCCAGCCTCTAGGGATCTGGAATTCCCTTCAAGATGTTATTTGGACCCACTTGGATGTATAGGTTTGAGAAATTCATAGTTTATTTATGACATCCCATCAAATAGAAAAAGAAACAAATGAACTCCCATAACAAATAACATATTGATCCATGTATAACTAAAACTCAGAAATGGTCTCCTAAACCTTCACCTCTATTGACCATAAGAATGAAAATTTATAGTATTCACCTCACTAATCTTAAATTCATTATCTCAGATCCTATAAAAACTCACTTCCCTAAATAATTATTCTATTATCTCTTTCACATGATATCTCACCTTCATCTATATTCTCAATTATGTATTAGTTTTGATTCATTGAATCTCTTTTTTTCAAATCAACATAAAAATGTTCTTCTCGCAAACCTTGAATTGGTGAGTGACTTGTAAATTGACTAATTAATCATTGTAACTAACTCCCAAAATCACACAATCTAGATTTTTATTAAAAAAAACTTTCAATATTCCCCATGTGTTCACCCTCTATCACTTAGAAAATTAATTTATTCTTAAATAATTCATGGAACTCTCCTCAAGACATATCATATAAGAATACATTATTCATATTCAACCACATTTAGGACACATATTGATATAGACATATTTCCAAATTAACTTATAATTCATCATAATCCTTTTCCATTTCATAGGAAACATCAATCGTGTCTACCCATTCTTTAGCCTTATGTCCAACACACCACTAAGGAACTTTTCCACTCATTTTTTATGAAAATTCATTTACACCTGGCCCCATAAATCCTCATCCCTCGTCTCTTTCTTGATGTTTCATTGATGTTATAGTTACATGTGTCAAATTCAAATATAAAAAATCAAAAGTTTTTATTAAAATAATATAACTACATATTGATAGTAAAACATCACAACATGCTGCAGAAATTACATTCACTTCCATACTATCACTCCACCAAACCAACAAAAATTTCACGAAAAACCTCCACCACCATACCAAAACAAATATCATTTTGAACCTTCCCCTTACAAAACAACTTCGTTATCACTTCTTAATCATTAAATAATAAAATAATTAACATAATAAAAAAATCATGATAAACATTTCAACTATACCACAAGCATTTATACAATATAATAGGCACAATGATGTCAACCATGAAAATATTTCAGTGGTATCCAATGAATTAAACGAAAATTCTATTATTATAAATTTCAATATTTTATCATAAAGACAACTTCATTAGTTCTAATCACTTATTTAGGATTATTTATATCTAAAATTATTATTTCAACACACTATAATTCTCTTTAAAAACAAAAATATTCAAAACTCTTTAAATTCATGTCAAAAACCACTTTCTTAAAATTTCCCTATTCTAAAAATCCATTAAAAATAAAACCTTATATCCTTTTCCGTTGAACCAAGGTTTCAACATAACCTTTAGAAATAATTTTTAAAACCATTTTGAAAATAAAAAACAACTTTCATTAAAATAAATCTTATCACCTTTATTATTTAATTAGAGAAACATAAAACAAATATAATATTACATCATTAAACTATTTATGTAAATATAATAAAAAATATAAAAAAATATGCACACATAAATGAAAAAAAGTAATATTTTTCAAAATACAAAACTAATAAAATATACCAGACATGATTTATTTTCTATTTAACGTGATATCCTTAATTATCCACCAATTTATTTCCAATTTCATCATTAACCAATTTCAAAAAAAAATCTTCTCATTTTCAAAATTCTCTATCGCGGTTAGATCTCTTTCTATGGTGACTTTCCCACTATCCAATTCTCATTTTCTTTTCTTCCCCTTCTCCCATAGTGGATTCTTTATTATTTTCATCTATATTTTCTTCATTGAATTATTGGGATTTGGGTGGTGTTGGGTGATTATTCACATTCATCATTGTTTCTAGGTGTAACGTCGTAGATTTTTAGCAAGGTACGTTTTATTTTATTTTTTGTTAAATCCTTATTGGGTTTTCTTTCTTGGTTTAGACCCTAGATATAGGGCCCTTAGCAAGGTCATTTATTTTTATTAAACCAAGGCTTTTATTTTATGTAAATGGAGTTTGGTTTGTTTTTGTTTTCAATCCATAATAGGTTGATCAATGAGCTTAGAAGGCAAGTGATCTTACAGTACAGGCTGACAACAGTGTTGAAGGTTGTGTCATTTCCCAAGGTTTGATAATTTTTTTGGCTCAAAATCTAGAGGAAGAAGCTAGCATCGTGAAAGGTTGTTTTCGTAAAATGTAACTTCGTATTAATGTTAAAGTCATGGGTTTAGTGAAGGTTGAGGTGTGATTTGTGATGATTTGGATCATCACAAATAGTGATAGTAATCTATACGATTAAAAGAAGTATAACATCATAAGTTAGTGATGGTTTGACAGAAATCTCTATGACAATGACAAAATTCAATGAAACTTCATTAATGGAGGAGCTATGAGAAGATGTTTTTGAAGGATCCTTAAAATCCACTAAGAGGTGGTGGAGCTTCATGAATGTTTAGGCCTATAAATATGAGGCTACTCCCAAATCATTTGACACAAAAATAAATGGAGAAAAGTCAAAATTGCTCTGATTTCATGAATTTTGAGGAGCTTGAGGAATCTGGTTTTCTATTTGATATTGAGCATCATGAAAAGACTTACTATGTCTTGACTGATGCCAATTCTTTTTAGAAATAGGAGTCTTGCGATGATGGTGTATTCCACGATGACATAGTGAGACCAGTGAAGTCATATTACTTCGTAAATGTAGTGATCTTAGCGATGGAGCTTCATGAATAGCAGTTTTAAACAATTGGTTTTTATTTAACACTAATTTCAAAGTGCAAAAAACTCAGGACTTTGATGTAATTAGAGTCTCGTGCTATCCAGGGAAAAATTATTAAATTCCAATATATTAAAGAGACCTTCATGTTGATAAAATGAATAAGACTTCACACAAAGTAGCGATCTAGGGGGTGTCGGTCGAAGTTTTTTGAGGGATGTAGTGTGTTACCCCTAAAATCTTGTAAAGGTAGTGTGCCAAGCAAAAAGTGACTGTGTATGAACTTTTTTATTCCACAACTAGTGAATATTATTGGATTTTGGTACGATTGAAACACTATTGGCATATGCCCCTTAGAATACCCCTTAGTTTTGAACTAAGTAAAATTATTGTGTTGTCTCTTTCCATGTGAATGTTTTATTAATCCACTATTCCAATAGACAGGTTTAACAAGTTCTATGACATAACCGACCTAAATTCCACTTAATAGTTACCCCAATCTTGGTGGGCCACATGGGCTCAAGTGTATATCCCCGAATGCAAGAGGCTTCCAACTAGTAGTAAGGTCCTAGGGTGTGTCTATTGGGAGACTATACCCTCATTACCATATTGTAGCACAACAGAATAATATATATAGAAGTAAATAGCAGAATCAATATAAGAAACTAGAAGTCACATCACAAATGGACAGGGATAATAATAACTAAATTAACTAAAATAACTGATTATGATATGTCATATCAGTATAAACTGGAAAACATGGATAAAAGATAGCAGGCATAACATCTTCCACCAAAGTATAAAGGAAAAAATATATTATCCAAAGAATCTCGAGCTCCAAATCAGTCCTATGATATCAAGATCCATCATAAATAGTAAGAAATAAAGTTTTTGAATCTGTATGATTCCCTCTATGAAAACCTTTATTCATGTAATCTTCCCCGAGTACCAAAATGTTCCCAGAGAGGGTGTGAGACAAATCTCAGTGGGCCACCACCAATGGTGTCTATAACATTCGACCCACATAATGGAAATGTAAAAGGTGAAAGCATTCATATATAAAGTAAATAAGTACAATGTAACTAAATACCCAATTACCTACTTCTTCCCTTAGCTTGCATTTGAACGTGTAACTAGTCCATTATTTGATTATTACTAGCTCACAAATAAGTCACATGTTAACAATACCGAAGATTCTTATATGTAACACAGAAACCTGTAAGGATATTAAATAATGAAGTTTCAAGGTAACAACCAAGGAAACATAGAACTCAAGGGTCCCCAAATCAGTGATGAATGTATTCTAGCTAAGGGTAAGAGTGTAATTCAAGGAGCATAGTCCAAGGAATTCCATAATTAGATTCTTTCTGAGTCTAAGGAGTTCATCCAAGGTATAATGGGGCTAAGAAATGACTGGCCCTGATGGGCTTTAACCATGGAACCTACTTGTCAATGTTGGATCCAAGGATTTTGTCCAAGGAATACTGTAGTATTACATGATAGATCCTACGGTATCATATCAGGCATCCAAAGTTAGACACAGATCAGATTCTAGGTGGTTCTCAACCAAATAAAGCCACGTCCTTGAACCAAAAAGGTGTTCCCAAGTGCTTAAGGAATTCCCTCTCAAATCCAAGGTGAGATCGACTCATACCACTTCTATTTGATAATTATTTAATATAATATTTAATAAGATTTAATCCATTTCCTTTCATTAGTGTGACAAGGCTAATTTAGCATGAAACCATTTAATCGATTCTTAATTAATCAATAAGTTCATTTGGTTCGATATTTACCTTTTATTAGTGTGATATGGCCAAGTAGCATATAAACATTAATTTAATCTATTTAAGTAATTTTAAAGAGTCAAGGTTCACTCCTCTACCTTCCATTAACATGGTAGGGGGTGCTATGAACATGTAGAAAATTATTCAATTACATTTAAAAAGGCCAAGTCATATACTTAGTATACTTGTAAATTTCCATTTTATATTTATTTATAAAATTGAAGAACTTGCCTTATGTGTTCAAGTGGTGAGAATACATTGTACTTTCCATTATAAAATTCAAAATTTAAATCATGCTATTTAAATATAGGTAATATTACACTTATAAATTTCAAGTCGAGGAACACCCGAATAACAACTCAAATGTGTCAAAACACTTAAATAACAATTATGGAAAAACATACATCATGGGATGAATGGAGTTCTAGGAGTAATGACTAACAACTAATCACATATTTGGAAAGAGAATAACCCTACTGCTATAATGATTATAATTATGGCATATAAATTAAAAAAATAGCACCCAATGAAATCGGCAGGCCCCACACGAAATTTCTAAAATCAATGAACTTGAGGGATAAGTTATAGAACAACAACCTTAGGCTTTTACAAATATAATATTCTAGTATTGGACTCTAATTTAGATTATAATAGAGTAGATCTGACAAAATGGTAAAATTTCTCATACCTTGATAACTAGGTCATGATCAAGAGAGACAAAGAACAGCTCAAACTAACTCGATTACTTACCGTTGCACGTACAATGTGTTTAATAGAAGCTCAAATGGATCCCAAATGAAGGATATCTCTTGATACCTAGTTAGACCTTCAAAAACTCTAAAATGCATGAAAATGGAGGTTTTGTCTACTATAATTCAAATTAGGGAAGAATGAAAGTTTAATTAGATCATTAAGGGTAAAAATGTAAAATTACCCAAAATTTATCCTATGAATGGTTTGTATGCATGGTTTTTAAAACTTTTCACAAATCATGCATGGGTACCTAAAGAATAGGGGTTACTCGCATGGCTAGGCTGCACAGTTATGGAAACCATGCACCAACCGTGTGAGATGGGTCTGCCCGAAAATGAAGACAATCCATATAGTTAGATCTAACGGTGCCTCTTGTCCCCATGATTTCATGTAACTGTGCGATATGCCCACTTTTCCCCAAAATATGGGTTCTATGCTCTGAAAAATCCAGTTACAGCTTTGGGATCTTCTCTATCCCATTAGGCATCCAAAATAGGCCCAAAATAAAGAATTTGGTCAAAATTTAAAGGATCCATACCACAGTAAAAAACCATGTTCTTATAGTCTTACCCCCTTAAAATAACTCATCCATGAGTTCACCTTCCATGGGGAGTGAAATACTGTCTAAGAAAAACTCTAGCCACCGGGCACATATGTCGGCCTCCCACTCCCAAATCTCATCATGTACATGGTTGTGGTGCCATATAACTCATATTATAGGGACAATATGGCCGTGAATATCCTTTGTTCTCTGGTCAATGATGCATACAGGTTACTCCTCAAAGGTAGCATCGACATCTAATTCAACTTTTTTGGTATAAAAGGTATGAAACAGGTCGACATGATATTGGAAAATCTGTTAAACATGGAAGACATCGTGCATGGAACAATACCTCTGAGGTAGTGGAAACTGATTGGCTATTGGACCGACTCTCTCTAGAAAATCAAACGACCTTATTTAATGAGGGAAAAACTTCCCTCGCTTCTGTAGCTATCTATTCCATATCCTGGGTGATACCTAAAGGGAATCATGATCCCTGACTTCAAACTCTAGAGGTTGTCAATGGGGATAAACATAAGAATTCTTTCTAGACTGATCTGTAATCATACACTTCTTGATCACTTGAACCTTCTCTAAAGTCTCCTATACGAGATGACGACCTAGTGGGGCTACCTCACCTACTACTAGCTAGTAAAGGGGGGAGAAACATGACCTACCATATAAGGTCTCAAAAGGATCCATCTAAATTTTTACCTGAAAACTTTTATTAAAGGAAAACTCAATGAGAGGGATATGCTTCTCCAAAGAACTGCTAAAATCAAGTACACAAGCTCGGAGCATATTATATAAAACCTGTATTGTCCATTCTGATTTTCCATCTATCTGAGGGTGAAAATGTGTTCTTAGAAGCACCAGGGTACCCATATATTTCTGCAAATCCTTCCAGAACCATGATGTGAAATGAGCATCTGTTAGGTCTACTACGATAGATACCCTAAGAGAGGGGGTGAATCAGGGTATGGTAGATTAAAACAGCGGCCCCTTTTGATCTTGTTTTGTTGTTATAAAAACCCCTCTTCTCTATCCTTCCCATTACAGAGTAAGAATAAGCCTTAAAGCAGGCACAAGACACATCAGTTTTTACTTGGTTCACCCTCACTAGGCTACATCCAAGGAGCATACACCGGCAGTGTGCCGATGCACCAATTCCACTATAAGCGCACTGCTGTTTACATGTTCGGAGCGGACTCATTTCCCCTCCTGGTTTACAACCACTTACAATATGAAAGCTCATTGATCTCTCAACTGAAGTGTTATCACTGCTTCTTTAGAAGATCCACTCAAAGTTTATAGACCTGTAGGTCTCTTCATTATAACTAATGAAATCTGCATCTTCAATTGTTGGTAGATGCTCTGTTGATGTACAAATTTCACCTGCAGATGAATCTCACTTTGCACCGGGTGTACCGGGCAATCCCAATTTTTACGCGCAGCCCTTACTGCACATTACGTGTAATTCACTTTCCTTGCGCAAAAAAAAAATTGAGAAACACATATTTTACGCGTAACCACCAAATTTTACACACAGCCTCTACACTACCTTGCGCATAATTTTTTTTCTTTTTCTAGAAATCCACTTTTCACACAAAACCACTTTTCGTGCACCCTCTACTTTTCACACAAACAGTTATTTTATGCGCAAACTTCTTACTTTCCCGCAAATCTCTTGTGCACTCCAATTTCACACGCTAGAGCTCGGAAACTCTCTATGTCTTGAGATCCTTCGAATGAGGGGGTCACTTCATATTTATAGGAAAAATTGACCCCTGCGTGAAAAACCTTTCTTCCACATGTAATCCTCTTCGAGCGCGAAAAACACATCTTCCGCGCAACATCATTTTTCTCGCACTACTCTAATATTTCGGACACCTCATGCCTTTTACAATTTTTGACCTTCTGATCTTTAAACACCACTTGCGTGAAAAACACCAATCCTCTATTTCACGCACCATCGTGTACCGTGCAAATTTTTCGCGCACCGCACTAATTTTTCGTGCACCTTGCTAATTTTTCACACACCGCACTAATCTTTCGCGCACCTCACTAATTTTTCATGCACCGCGCTAATTTTTCACATACCTATTTCCTTTTTTCGGTTCTTTAATCAAACATGGATTTCGAACAATATCTCTTGAACCCAATAAATCACCTTCTAAACCCCCTTTGTCAGCAAAGAATACATTGTGGTCAGTTTTGTGAACAAACACAACACAGAGGCCCACATTGTCAACAAACACAATCACCTCAAAAATGATTCAATGATACCTTGAGGGATTTTTGCCCAATAGCATCCCTATCTGAAATGAAAGTACGAGGACCCCCATGTAGTCATATGATCTCACGGACTTAATTTATTCCCAACTCATCAACTATGAAAGTCTTCTGAATATGAATGAAATTGTCTACTTTTGTTAGTCGGAAAACAACTACCCATACAATTTCTCTACCCCTCTATGACCTAGTTATCCTGACTACAAAGTCCATGGAAATATCTTCTCATTTCTATATCGGGACTGGAAGCGGTTGTAACAAGATTTTAGTTCTATAGAGCTCCACCTTCACAGACTGATAGGTGAAACAGCTATTGAAAAAGCCTTCTATTTGATGTTTCATCCCAGTCCACCAGTATTAGCATCGCATATCTTGATACATTTTGAAGATTCCAGGATGAACTTCCCATAGAGAAGTATGGGACTCTTGGATCAAATCCTCTCTCATATCTATAGGATCCTAGACATGCCCATGAATACACTGCATGTCATCTCTATCCATAGACTAATCTAGAGGTAGGTTATCTCCTGATATATTCTCACGAAGAACCAAGCCCTTGGGATCAGAAAAGTGTCTACCCTTTACTTTACTAGGGAGGGAAGAGGTAACTATTAAGTATTATAAGTAAGACTCCCCATGACTATCATGAAACTCCAAATACAGCTCAGAAAAGAGGTTCATTAACTTCAATTCATCATTGGATTCATGTATAGCCTATGTCTTAGTTTTTTGACTCAATGCATTAGTGACTACAATGCCCTTCCTAGGAAAATAGGCAAGCTCAAATTCAAAGTATTATAGATATTTGAACCATATGCATTGTCTGAGGTTCAATTCACACTATGAAAGGATATAATTTAGAATCTTGTAGTCTGTGTGCACCAAAAAGAGTTTACCCAAAAGATAGAGTCTCCAGCAATGTAAGGCATGGAAAACTGTTGTTATCTCATGGTCATGCATCAGGTAATTTCTCTCATTATGCCTCAACTGTTGATATCAGTATGCAACAAATCTATCCTCCTGCATCATCATTATTCCTAGGCCAATCCATGATACATTTCAATTCATTATTTTATTTCTTATCTTTCCCTTATTGCTTTAATTTTGGATAATCTGACTAGATAAATCCTTTTTCCATATTTATAGCATGTTTGTTGAAAATTAAAATTAATTTTATTTCTTTTCCTTTTCATAATTTTCTTTTAATTCCTCTTCCTTCCTTCCTTGGAACTTTATATATTCTTTACAATCCATTTGTGCATTTATAAAGTTGATTAAAATCGTCACCATTTTTCTGAACTAGATAAACCTACACTTGTACATAAATATTTATAAGAAAAATGTTTAGAATATTTATAATTTACTCTATTATTTTTTCTGAAGGCTTCATTCTCATTATTCTTCAACACCAATACATATTGAATTAAGGAAAAAAATTATTTCCATGGTGTACTAGGTAAATTCTTGGTTTCCCTTTATTGAAACATTCTTAGAGTGAAAAATTTTGGGTAGGGATTGAAGTATCCTTTCCATCTATGAGAGGTGATGATGGAAAACAAATAACATCAGTTTGTGAAGCAATAGTTGTCCGTACAAATGATCAATGGTTTTGTTTCTAATTTTATGGAAGAAGAG
Source organism: Viscum album (assembly GCA_963277665.1). Taxonomy (NCBI): domain Eukaryota; kingdom Viridiplantae; phylum Streptophyta; class Magnoliopsida; order Santalales; family Viscaceae; genus Viscum; species Viscum album. The sequence continues at coordinate 479,857,368 of OY728128.1, forward strand.
ACAAATTTATTTCATTAAATTAACATGATAACATCTAATTATATGTTAGAAGATTTTTTTATTATTTTATCATATTTTTATAATATTTTATGTAGGTGGTAGAAGAACGAAATCAAAAACAGAAGTTTAATAATTTTAACTCTTCATCGGAAAACCTCCTTAGGTTCATACCTAAAGCCTTCTTAAGTGGGTTTCTTAATAAAAATAATTCCTCTAGGATATGTGTAGGATATTAAGGAATATATTTTTTTCGTTATTTTCTTGACCAAATGGTATTGGAAGTGTGGATAGGAGAGGAGAGTGGGCTGCCTTTTATAAGTGGGGGAGAGGACACAAATGGAATTTTTGAAAAGAATAAAGTGTACCCATATTTTTCACATGCCAAAAGGATAAAAAAGGGGGAATTTTTTAACCTTATATGTTATAAGGTTTAAATATATCCATCTAATGGGTTTTTATAAGTTTATAATTCAATTTAGCCCGTATCTTTTTAGTTTAACCCCCCTTAAACTTGTTTTAACCTTAACCACATTAATTAATTTTTATCATTATTACACTTCATTTTGAAAAAAAAGAATGTTTAGATTATTATATAATAGAAATTAGTATTAATTAAAATATAGAATCCATTTTTATATATTCTAATAAATGTTTTAGAAAATTTTAATTAAATATTAATCTCGCGGATGTGCAAAAAAAAGCGGTTTTCTAAGGATAAAAGTTCTAAACTATAAAATGTTTTTATATCTAGATTTAATTTGAAATTTAATAAAAGGAAAAAATTAGATAAATTAAAATATAATTGATCCTTTTTTACTTTTAAAAATATTCTAAAATAATATTAATCTTTATAAATTCTTAAAATAAAAAAAGAAGATTTAAATAAAAACCAGTATTTTCACTATTCATTGAAAAATAAAACTTTTCATAAAAATCAAAAAATATTACCCCTTATATAATTTTGACATTTCTTATTCCAAAAATAAAGTTAATTTTTCAGAAAAATATTCTAAAATTGGAAAAAAAATTAATATTTTTTCACAAAAATCAATAAAAACATTTTTTTAGAAAATAGTATTTTCAAAATATATAATGACTAATAAAAATTGTGTAATTTTTTATAAATAAGTTTTATTTATATAAAATAATTATAATTAATATTTTAAATAAAATTATTCATATTCATGCTGTCAATTTTAATGTCTAGGGTATAATAGTGTTGTTTAAATAATAATATTAATAATATATCGTGGTTTACTAAAAACACGATGTTACGTGTAATTCAAGCTATCAAAGAAATTAAATTTATTCTAAAAAATATATTTTATAAAATACTGAGGTGTTACATTATAACCCCCTTAAATTTAATTTCTCCCTCAAAATTATATCATTTTGGTATGAAAAATCTTAGGATATTTCTGCCTCATTATATCCTTAGGTTCCCACAAAGATTCCTCAAACTGATAGTTTATAAACAAAACTTTGACCATGTAAGTGGACTTATTTCATAGAACTTTCTCTGTATGGTTTAAAATATTCATTGATTGTTCCTAATAATAAATATCATACTCTAGTGGTATGACCTCTGAGTTCAATACATGTGAAGGATTAGGTATATAAATTTTCAAGAGAGATACATGGAACAAATCGTGGACTTGAGAGAGGTTTGGTGGAAGTGTCATTCGATAAAAAATTATCCCAATATTATCAATAATATCAAAGTTAATTACATACCTAGGGATTATTATCTCTTTATTTCTAAATCTCATAAATTTCTTCCATGGTAAAATTCTTAGAAACACCATGTCTCCAAATTCAAATTCCAGATCACACTGGTGACTGTCAATATAACTTTTATGTTGACTTTATTACATCATTAAGTGTTGTTGAATGGATCTAACCATATAATTAATTTATTCAACTAGGTCAGATATCAAAATAATTATTTCTCCAAATTCATCCTAATATATTGGGGTTTTACACTTCTTTCGCTATATAGATTTATAAGGATCCATCTGAATGCTTGAGTTAATGAAATTGTTGTAAGAAAAATCGACTAGAGGAAGAGGTAGATACTATCCAAATCTGAAATACATAGAAAAATATCTCATCATATCCTCTACGGTTTAAATGGTTCTCTCATAATGGTGATTCAGAAGAGGATAATATGCAATGCTGAAACTAAACTCTCTATCAAGGTCTTTATAAAGACTTCATCATAACACCAAGGTAAACCTCAAATCCCGACTAAATACAGTTGAATGTGGTACTCTATATAACATTACCATTTCCATAATGTAAATCCTAGAAGTATATTCCAAATAAAAATCTTATATGATAGCGATGAAGTGTGTTAACTTTGTAAGGTGATCGACTACAACCCATATTGCATTATGCCCTTTATATGTTTTTTGGAGTCTAATGACAAAATCCATGGTAATTGTTTCCCATTTTCATCCTGGTATAGGAAATGGTTGTAATATTCCCTTAGAATTTTGTATATTATAATTAACTTATATGCATAACAATCACATAGATACAAAATCTGCAATATCTCTCTTCATTCCATCCCTCCAGAAATACTCTTTTAGATCTCTAAACATCTTTTTACTTCCAGGATAAATAAAGAATAAAGCACTATTATCTTCCTCTAATATATATTTCTTAAAATATAGTATGGATGGAAAACATACATGGTTATTGAAACTTATCATTCCATTATGATCAATATTAAACTCATAACATTTCACACCTTCTTTTTCAACTTCATTTCAGCCTTCTGCACCTATTTTATCATGACGTCGATAAATGGTCGAACACTTATTCGATAAATTTAATATTTATCCCCCAACATCATGATTACAAGATTCATCCTTTAAAAATCCATAAATATTGGATTTTTTGTTATCCTCATCATAGATAAACTAGTATTATCCTTTGGACTCAAATTAATGGCCGCTTTATTCTCTATCCCATGGTGGTAATGTATTGAGAAGTCATAATCTTTAATTAGCTACAACCATCTTCTCTATCTCATATTCAACTCCTTCTATATGAATATATACTTTAAACTATTTTTATTAGTATATATATCACACTTTTAACCATAAATATAATGCCTCTATATCTTTAATTCAATAATTACTCCAACTACCTAAAAATCAGGAGTTGGGTAATTTTTCTCATGAACATTTAATATTTGTGATGCATAAGCTATAACTATTTCATTATACATGAGTCTGTATCCCATTCTATTATTATATGAATCATTATAGATTTCAAACCCTTCTCCACTATAGGGTAATGTATGAATAGATTCACTGAATAATATTCACTTCAATTCCTTGAAATTTCCCTCACATTCATCTTTCCAAAGGAACTTGCCTCCCATATGAGTTAACTTGGTGATTGGAATAGATAATTGTGATAAATTTTCCCCAAACCATCGATAATATCTAACTAAACTAAGAAAACTATAGACCTTAGTCACCATGGGTGATCTGATCCAACATTCAATAGCATCCATTACCGCCTCTTGTGATTATATAACCCAAAAATGAAACCGTTTGTAGAAAAAATTCACACATTATGAATTTTTCATATATTTTCTCCTTTAGGGTATTTTGTCCATATTCTAAATTAATCATCATACTCATCCTTCCTCTTTAAATGGATAATAATATCATCTATAAAGACTGCCACAAACTAATCGAGGGAATCTCTAAATACTTTATTATTAAATCCATAAAGGTAGTGGGGGAATTAGTATGATCAAATTACATCAATATATATTCATAGTGTCAATACTTTGTATAAAATGTTGTCTTTTTTATATCCGCCTTAAATAATTTTTCACTAAAACATGTACAAAACCAACATGTTATATTTTGATAAATGTCTCCCAATATATCATTAATCTCAATAAACTCCCATAATATAAAATCTAAAAATAGGTGACTAATATTTCTAACTTATGATCAAACTTAAACTCATAAACCCATGATGTTATTTATAATTCATATGTTTATTATACATGAATACATATATTCTTCCAAAATTAACATAATAATTAGTTGTTTCATGATTCTTAAAACCAAAATACCATTTTTAAAAATACCTATACTTTATAATTCTTGAATCCCAATGCATAAATACATCAATCATCCCACTACATTCTTAAAACATTAACTTGTATTCATAAACTTGTTCCTTAATACCTCTTTCATTTCATATGTCTTTTGTAGTCTCTTCATCATCAACAACAAAACCTTTACTTGTACCACCTTGCAGATCCTCTTCTTGAGATTTCCACCTCGGACATTTATTTGTATAATGATTATAATTTTCAAATTTAAAACATTCAACCATTGATTATTTCGTACGGACACTATTTTTTACATCCATTTCATTAACTGAAATTTCCATTTTTCCTCAGAAATTTCTTACTTTATAATGTTCTTCTCCATACATAAAAAATTTTCATGTTCCTTTGAGACATTTCATAGAGTGATTCACCAAACATTCTCAAATTATATGAAAAAAAATCTTCTTTCATTCATAGTATCCACCACATGATATCTTAGATAAATCTATCATTATCATCTATAGTGAAACCAATAGTTGGATAAGGTGTAAGTTATTAATCATATATCGTGATAACTAATTTAGGATAATCATAATATCTTTTACTCCAGTTGTCATCATATCTGGTTGCTCATCAACACATTATCTATCACATTAAATGTTCTCCCAATTACTTTCATTTCCTTACATTGACTAAAACTAAAATCCTAGTGTTTGTAATAATAATAATTGTGATAAGACACATAATCATGAAAATTTTAAAGGATGTATAAATCATGACACCTTCTCTTCAAACTATGACACCTTAAGCTTAACCTATGTCATTTTGGGTCATTATCTATAAAAATTCTTCATGTTGGTCATAAAGAAAATCTAAATTGACCTAAGAATATCTTTAAAGAGTATCAAACTAGGTGCGCATTAAGGACCATTGTCACGTACCATGTAACGCCTGAGTCAAGCCCGACGTTCTTTTTCAAAGTTATTTCCCCTAGGTGCATCTTTGCTATAACCACATCCACTTATAGTTTCCAGAAAGGGATGTATCACTAGGAAAACCACACAATTTATTCTTTTACAAAATTTAGGATGTTATCCTATACTTAGACTCTTTCTTTGGGTTCTTCACTTAACTTTTCCCATCCTATATTCAAAAGGTTAATTGAACCTTGTTCTGATACCAACTACAGCAACCCATACTTCTCATGGATAGATATTAAATCTTAATAGATGAATATTCATTACATTAGATAATGATCCAGGCTAAAATCATTTAGGTATAGTGCCTTTGGAAACTTGGACACATAAACAATCGGTCTATAAGTTAGATACATCATCTCCACTATGTTCTTAAAAACTAGAACCCTTCTTTAAAAAATCCTATAGAATATGTTTCATCATAAACTATGAAAAGGAAACATAATAAAGTGTTATCTAAGATGGTCATTAAGTTTAAATAACGTAGATATCGATATATACTGAAAATAAGGGAATGATAACATAATAATAACATTTAAAAACCATACTATACAAATCATAGATCATAAAATTGATTCATGGAAAAAATATTAGATGTTTATAAGACATGAATTATAATGGAATCAAAGAGAAAGATCCATTTGAACATAAAATTTTCATAAGACATGGATTTTTGGTAAACACATAAGCATAGAAAATCATTTCCTTAGTAGTAAATACTCATTTGAAAGATGATCATAGTGGATTTGATTCACTCCCCAAACCATCATGGTAGGGAAGGATCACTCCCAAGACTATCATAATTGATTGATTTCACTCCCTGAACCATCATAGTAATCATGGTTCCCTCCCATGACTATCATAGTGAAAAAAATTCAATTACTGGAAATATTTTACTCACCATTCTAGTAATATTAACTCATAAGATCTTAATATTTACCCAATTCATTAGAGGGTGATATGGGTCTCACCCATCACATAATGAAAATTATACATATGTGGGCTATAAGGTTATAAAAAATTCATCATATCAGAAACTATAAAAAGAAATGTGTTTCATAAAAATTTCATCATAGCATAACCTATAGAAAAGAAATAGATTTCCTAATCATTTTATAATTTCATCAAAGTATAAATTGTGCAAAAAGAAATGGGTTTTGTATGAATTTTATCATGGTATAACCCATGGAAGAGAAACAGATTTCAAAAACATATTTTCATCATAAATATAAAACATTCAAAGAAATAATAAGAATGTAATCCTTGGATAATATCCCTATATAAGAATAAGTAACATCAAAGGATGTCATCTTAGTTGGAAAATTATTTTGAAAGATCATTTGGAAGACTTATTCTGGAAAATAACCTTTTCACTTTGAAAATCAATTTCTTGACTAAAAAATCATAAAATATTTTCAAAATAATTTTCTTTGAAAAAACCACGTAAAATATAAAGTAATATATATAACATTTTTTAATTATATTGGTAAATACTATTCATTTCTTACATATTAAAACACATATTACATTCATGTTTTCCAAAAAAGCCAAACAGACCTAGTTTAGAAAAAAACATGTAGATTAATATTAAAACATTTCGAAAAAAGTAAACAAGGGGTAAAAATGCCTTTAAACAATTATTTGGGAGTTAAAAAATCATTATTCAAAAAAATTAGAAAACATGGATATAGAATAATATTGATTTTCAATCGAAGAGAAAAATAAAGTTTATTTTTCTTAAAAACATTAATTTGAACTCTTGAGAACATAAAGAGAGGAAATTAAAAGGAATACATGTATTTTAATTACATAACCAAAGTAGAAGAAAATTAATGATTTTCTTTAGAGATATATCTTAAGATCTCTTCATTGGAAGCTTAATCATAAAAAACCCTAATATAAAATGAGACAATATCATCAAAACCATACCACTTCGGTAACTGTTGAATTGTAAGCCCCATTAAAGAATAATATCAAATTAAAATTTAAATATAATGAGAATAAATAAATTCATGATATTTAATTTCAAAGTTGTTTTATATACGCCTCATAAAATAAGATAGGTGTATAGCATAATATATGTCTAAAAGAAGACAATTTGAGGAAAAATTCCCTTACATTAAGTCTCGACTTCCTTCATACACATTAAAACCTCATATATAATAAAAAAAGTTTATTATACATAAATTATAAAACTATAATTACATATATCATACTATATATGATTTACTTATGCCCTTTTATTACATGTTTATTAAAAAAAATTAAAATCACATTTTAGGTAATAACTTCTTTGTTTTTCAGGTATGTTTTGATTCGGTATATCCAATCCTTTTACTTTGATAATAATTCCATAATATATAGAATTTTAAAAATTATTTAAATATAGTATATATTAATTATATATTGATTTATATAAATCCATAAAATTTAGATATAGAAAATGAAATACACCATTCATGGAGACGGTAAGCTGTACGTACGCTTGAACATTGTTTCCATTTCCTTGATGGGTAGAATGAAAGGATGAAAAATAATATTTCAGAATTAGAGAGTCATTATTATTTCATAAATATCACATAAATTCATTAAATTTATCCTTATTATCTAACATGTAAATTTTAATTGAAAAATGAATCACATCATTTTGCAAAGCAGTAGTTCGTTGTACACATTCACGAAGTTATCATATTACCACTGAATAGAAATTAAGAAGTTATATGTTATTATATAATTAAAAACGTATAATAATATCATAAATATATTTTATAAACTTTATATCCATCATGATATCTATACCTGAGAGGTGGTGATAGAAAACGAATAACATCAGTTCACGAGGCGGTAGTTCGTTGTACACACAATCAATGTTTCGTTTCCAATTTTATGGAAGAGGAGATAGATGTAGGTCATTACATTAACATAAAAACATATTAGTGTATGGAATATTATTTTTTTATTATATTATCATAGTCGGAAATTATTTTTTGGTGTAAGAAAAATAATATAAAAACACAAGTTTAAGAATTTTGACTCTTCTTCTGAAAACACCTTTAGGTTTATACCAAAAGCCTTGTTATGAGGGTTTCCTAATAAAAAAAGTCCTTTAGGATGTGTGGAGTAAATTAAGGATTATATTTGGACTGTGTTTTTCTGAAATAATGAGTTTTGGAAGGTTGAATAGTAGAGGAGAGGGGTATCCTTTTATAAGAGTGGGAGATGACACATTTTGATTTTTTGAAAAGAATAAAGTTCATCCACATTTTTCACATTCCACGAAGCTCCAATATGTGTCATTCTTGAAACTTAGAGGTGATAAATTTTAAATATGGTCACTAAATGGGTTTTGGACAAGTTTATAATTCATTTTATCCCTTATATTTATAGTTTAACCCCCTGATAAATTCGTTTTAACCTTAACCATAGTAATTAATTTTTACAATTTTTACTATTCATTTTCTCCCAAAATTAATTTGAAATTATTACATAATAATTATTATTATTATTACAAATATAAAATCCATTTTTACAAATTTTATTTATAAAATTTGGAAATTAAAATTTAAAATTAAACTCACATATGCGACGAAAAATAGATTTTTCAAAGAGAATTTTTTCAAAAGCTTTAAAAGTTTTTATATTACAATTCATTATGAAATTGATTCCAATAAAAAATTTTATTAATTATAATTTAATTTATCTAGTTTTATTTTGAAAATATTTTAAAACAATATGGAATCCTATAAATTCTTTAAATAAAAAGTTGTTTTCAATAAAAACCAGTATCTTTCATTATTCATTGAAAAATAAATATTTTTAGAAAAATCACAAAAAATTACCCAAAGATAGTTTTGAAATGTTTATTAAAAAAATGAAGTTAATTTTTTCAAATATATATTCTTATAGTGTAAAAAATTAGTTTTATTATTTTTTTTCACAAAAAGAAATAAAAACATTTTTTTAGAAAATTATATTTTAAAAACATATTAAGACAATAGTGAAATTTAAGTATTTTTTATCAATGTGTTTTATTTATATTAAACCATTATAATTTATATTTTAAAAAATTTATTCCTATTTTTACCGCCAAGATTAAGAACTAGGTTACAATGGTCTTGTTTAAACAATAATATTAATAATATATTATAGTTCGTTAAAAACACGGAGATATGTGTAACGAAAACTATCAAAAAAATTAAATTTATATAAAAATATATTTTATAAAATCTTTGGGTTTTATATTAATATAGATTTTTGTTATGTGTTATATATCAGGGATTCATCTCCCATGTATCAGTATCCACTGTTCATTCACATTCCAGTAAGAAGATGCATCTTGAATTCTCTACAAGTAGGGTAGTGTAGGTGCATCTTGAGATTCAGAAGGATGTGAAATACACCTTCCAAAAACTAAAATTACAAGATTCATATACTTTATAATGTTTTATATATATTTCAAACTAATATATATATATATAAGGGAGGTAAAAAACATTTTTTATAAGCATAAAATTCAAAGGGAACTTATGGATGAAATATAGGTTTTATAAACTGGAAATCGGTTCTACCTAAACATGAAATAAACATTACCTTATAATGGATGCATAACCATGTGTGAGTCGTGTTACAACTCGATCAAGGATTTTTAATACTAAACAAGTAAACATAAAAAAATTATGGAACTAGTAAAGGGTGGAAAGAAATGTTGGAGTATAAATAATTAACTTGTGCCCTTCATAGTAGAGGTAGAATAATGATATTTAAGTGATCAGAATTACTTTAGAAATTTGGAAGATATATAGTAGTTTACCTATTTAATAATTAAGTGGATTAGTTAATTAAAACACATTTGTGTAACTGTTTGAATGTATCCACCTCTATTTATAGGAAAACTAGCAGTAGCCAGTTTTCATAGAATCAAATCTATGATTATCATCTCATGTGAGTTTCTTAAAATTACTTCACACGATAAAATGGTTAGAAATTATGAAGACAAGAAAATATTTCCATTTCATGTGCATAGATATGACACATATTCAAAAATGTTCACTCATTACTATATAAAATAACTCACAAACATTTCCAATATGATCATTAATATATATAAGTAATTTTCAAATTAATAAACTAAACCCAAAATAATTGCATCAAACAAAAGTAAAAAAACTATAAGAAAATATAACATCATCACCAAGGATATGATGATGAGAACTCAGTAAACATAGTGATAATCTTTTCATTTTTTTCTCTTTCCATGATGTGTATATAAATATGATGGTGAAGAATGAAATTTTTATCCTATATATACTGCAATTCTGGACAAGATTCCTTAGAACATTGGAGTTATACATAAATAGTACATTTTATCCATGATATATATAGAGGAAGACTTCATACACAAATTGGACTTTATGAATTTCACATTACTACATGATAGAAGGGGCTTCAAGTTTTATAGGTGATTCATCATCCTCAAATAGTGGAATAGATATACTATAGGTCAAGTTCTATGAAATAATTTATATTATTAAACTCAAATTCTGAATAAAAAACAAAGAATATAACTCAATACTTCAAACACTACTAAAAATATTCCCTTTAACAATGAAAAAAAGGATTTTAATAGCACTAAAAATTCATTTATATCCTCAACACTATTAAAGAGGTGTCCCCTTTATTAGCGCTAAAAATGCTAATAAATTTTATGCTTTATCAGTGCTAGTTTAGCGCTGATAAAGGACCCCCTATATCATCACTATTTCTAGCACGAATAAAGGCCGAACCTGCTACAGATTTCTATTTGTATAAAATCATAATAAAGAAACCAGTAACCTATAAATAAAATATATAATTTAATTGAAATAAATTATATATCATGAATACAAAAAAAATACTATATACATTTCAGACAATGTTTTTCCAAATTAAATTTATAATTACTATCAGCAAACATTTAAAAACGTCAAAGTTTCATCATCTTGGAACCCATGATCCCCTCTAAAAAGTTCCTCCCACAGTATCAGTTGCCAAATAAATTACCTCAATCTGAGAAAAATAATCACCTATATAAGAAAACAAATCATGTGTTAGTAATATTATAAATAAATAAATTAAAAATTAATATGAATGAATACATTAATAAAATGTCAACATTAAATAAAATGACACGCATAGAGTTATACCGGAGACTCTATGTATTTTATTGAGTTTTTCTATTACAACTCATTAAAAATGATTTATAGATCATTTATTTATTGTATCAAAACAATCTAAATGTGTTTTCTTGGTTTTGAGTATGTCAATTATTCTTTTTAATGAAATTAATGTCAATTTTAAATAAAGACACATTTGAAGTTATATCGGTCACATCGTGAGTGGGATTTAGGTGAGGTTGATTCCTATACATCAAAAATTACTTATGGATCATTTTCCTAATGTATCAAAATAATCCACATTAATTTTCTTGATTTTTAGTTTGCCATTTTTGTTTTTTACAAATATGTCCTTGAAAACTAGAAACTCACACTTTGAGCCTTACCAGTCACATTATGTGTCGGTTTGATGTGATATTACTTTCTATATGTAAAAAATGACTTATAAACCGCTATTCTAAATTATCAATACAATTGGAACACATTTTCTTGGTTTTCAATGAATGACACATGATTTGAACTAAAATGTCAATTTTAAACTGATAATGAAAACTTTGAGTCACACTGGTCACATCGTGTATCAAATTGAGGTTTAGGTGACTCCTATACATCACAAATGAATCATGTATCTTTTTCCTAAATTTTTAAGACAATATGAATGGTTTTTCTTAGTTTTTAGTATGTCACTTTTTATTTTTACTAAAATTAATGTCAATTTAAAATAAAAAGACTCACTTGGAGTCATATTGGTCACATAATCTATCTGATTGGGGCTTGGTTGATTATTAAACATAAAAAATGACTCATAGATCATTTTACTAAAGTATCACAATAATATAAATGTGTTTTCTTGGTTTTCAGTATGTCACTTTTCCTTTTTACTAAAATTAATGTCAATTTTAAATAAAAAGATGCACTTTGAGTCATAATATTCACTCAATGCATTGTATTACGGTGAGATTAATTCCTACATGTCAAAAATGGATCTTGGATCATTATCTTATATTATAAAAACAATCCAAATGTGTTTTCCTGATTTTTAGTCTATCACTTGTTATGTTTACTAAAATTAATGTCAATTTTTGAGAAATAGATACACTTTGAATTAAAAAAGAAACACCGTACATCAGATTGAGGTACATATTATTCCTACACATCAAAAATGACTTATGTATTGTTTTGTGAAATTATCAAAACAATCAGAATTTTTTATCAGTTTTTAGTATGTCACTTGTATTTTTTATTAAACTATCATTTGGAACTAGAAACACACACTTTGAGTCATATTGGTCCCATCGTGTTTCGGTTTGACATGAGACTACTTTATAAAAATCAAAAATTACTTATGAATTATTTTGCTAAATTATCAAGACAATCTGATCATGTTTTCTAGGTTTTCAGTTAGTGACACTTTTTGAACTCAAATGTCAATTTTAAACTGATAACAGACACTTTAATTCATACTAGGTACATCAAGTATCGGATTGAGGTGTAGATAATTCCTATATGTTACAAATGTCTTGTGGATATTTTTACAAAAGAATCAACATAATATGAATGTTTTTTCTTAGTTTTGAGAATGTCATTTGTCTTTTTTACTAAAATTAATACCAATTTTAAATAAAAATATTCACTTGGAGTATTGTCAGTCACATGATGCATTGGAGTGAGGTGAGGCTAATTTATACACATCCAAAATGACTTATGGATCATTGTTATAAATTATAAAAACAATATGAAAGTGTTTTATTGGTTTTGAGTATGTCACGTGTATTTTTTACTAAAATGTCATTTTAAATTAGAACCATACACTTTGAGTCTCATAGGAAACATCGTGTGTCAGTTTAATGTGAGACTTACTCTTACACATAAAAAATTACTTATGAATATTTTCCCTAAATTATAAAGAAAATTTGTGTTCATTTTATTGGTTTTTAGTGAGTGTCACTTTTTAAAGTAAAATGTCAATTTTAAACTAATAATGGTAACTTTGATTCATACTTGGGAAATCTTGTATCGAGTTGAGGTGAGGCCAATTCCTACATGTCAAAAATGAGTTGTGGGTCATTTATTAAAGTTTCAATATAAGAAAAAATTAATTTGGTTGGTTTTGAGTATATTAGTTATATTTTTTACTAAAATTAATGTAAATTTTAGATAAAAACACACACTTGGAGTCATATCGATCACATCGTGAATTTGATTGACGTTTGGATGATTCATACACATCAAAACTGACATATTGATTATTTTCCAAAATTATCAAGACAATATGAATGCATTTATTCTGTTTTGAGTATGTCAGTTGTCTTCTTTACTAAAATTAATGTCAATTTTAAATAAAAAGATGCACCTGGAGTTAAATTGGTAACATATTGTGTCATATTGAGGTTCCATTATTTCCTACATGTACCAAATGACTTCTAGATCACTGACTTTAAGTATAAAAATAATCCAAACTTCTAATGTTAATGTGATTTATATTTCTTTTCTTTGTATAACTACCAACGCTACATATTGAGTGGATGTTATTAGTCAAAAACCCTTCCTATAACATTTTGGTTTTCAATAATGAGAAATGTCTTTCAGCTAATAACATCAACTCAATATGCAGTGTTGGTAGATTGACAGTGAAAATAAATGGAAAAGCATGGTAGCATTGGCATAAAGGAACATCTTATCTTATTCGTGTCTTTTTCAGATAGTTAAAAGGAAAATATTAATTATCAAAATATATGGAAAAAATAAGTACTAGATAAAAATGATAATGAAATTAATTTACAAATAGTAGATAAAGTGATGAAAAAAATAATTAAATAATTAGTAGGAACTCAGCTTTTCATGATAGTTGTATACATTCTTAACCCATTTTCCTATTGTTAATATCATAATTATAGTATAGAATGAGAATGAGTAGCTTAGGAAAACCACCCCAACTTGAACAAAATAATCAACCTGCTTTGTCCACATTTATCATTTTATTTCAAGATTCCTTCGCTTCAATTAAAGGAAAGTGATAAATTCCAACACTATAAGGGGGAAAAGATTTTGAGAGAGAAGACATTTTCTATATGAGTAGTCAAAAATTTAATTAAATTATATTAATTTAGAAAAAAAATAGATAATTTTATGATAAAAAACATAGTATATTAAAAAAATTACCTTTTTATTGAACTCTGAGTTGTATCCTAGAACTCAAATCTCTCATGAGCATGAGAAGCTTCAAAAAAACCACCCCAAATTGAATATAGGAATCCACCAGTATAATAAAACAATTCTTATATGATTAATAATAAAAATAAATAAATTAAACATAAATATGAATCAATACATTACTTCTATGTAATTGAAATATTCATGTTATTTTTGTACATTCTTCCACCAGGTATGGTGTCCATTCATTTCTAAGAAAATCTATATCCTCTTGTGAATATAATTTTTTTTGGAATTCATAGTAGTACTAGAAATATATAAATATACAAAGTATTATTGAATATTTAAAATAAAATAGTAATCTTCTTTTAAAATGACACTTTAGGGATACTAGTTTGTTATTGAATATGACCTCTATCATAAATTTATAAACATAATAACCAAAATTTTTCCATTTGATTGTTTCAGAAACTATAGAAAAACTTATAAAAATAAGTAATTTGTTTTGATATGTGTTTGGATAGTGAAATATTATTATATATACCCTAATACTTATCCAATTTTAGAACTTTTCAGGCTCCCTATACTTAATGCCTTTCCTCACTCTATGATTTTCATGATATTTATACACATCCTACCATAAAATAATTCTCATTAAATAATAATATAAAATATATAACTTGAATTTTAGATCTAAAATGTTGGATTTAGTGTATTAAAAATTGAAAAACATCATCATGTGGTCATTTTGTTGGTTATCCATGCAGTAAATCCAGAAAAAAAAATATTTGATGTATCTAAATTGACTGTAATGAGCATTTAATGTTTTCTAAAACAAAAAAAAAGAAATAAGGAATAAAATAAATGAGAATATATTTGATATTATTAAATTGTATATTTTTACCCTAGTAATGTTGGTATTAAGAAGATTATGTCATATAAAATTTTTCTTTCAAATGATTCAGTCAGTTTTGTCACTATTTTATTCTTTTCTTAATCTATTTTAATTTGTTATGAAGAAATGTTATGAGGTCTAACGCATCCAAATTTTGGTTCATGGGGTAATCTCTTCAATTGGTATTGATATATATTCCTAAAAAAATTGAACAGTATTTAGTCATAATTAACATAGTATATCAACCTTTAGAAAAAAAACCACAAAAAAATACCTAATGTAAACATTTATAACTGAGCCTCCTAGACATTCATAGTTGAATATTTCATTTACATTCTATTGAGAAATGTAGTTTGTACCTTACTATCCATATATATATTTTTTAAATCAACTATGTGACTAATACCACTTTGTAACTTTTTATCTACGCAAACCTTCAATGTTATTAAATGTGTATTTTTAATGGGCGGGGTAATGGTCATTTTGAAATATATTTTTAATTATTTTGTTAATCATTTATATTGTTCTGATTCAACCTTTCATTTCACCACTTCCCTATGTTTTCCTACAATAGAATTCCTCTATTTAGACCTTTTTTCATTAATTTTTAATGGTTTAACATAAGAAAATAAATTGAAAACGAATACCTCCATGTTTATATGTGTTTTTACAAGATCTTATGGTCATGCGACAAATGTTCCAATAGCTTGGTTGACCGTATAAATATCTTCATCATCAAGTGGAATAGGTACCTCGGTGCTCAGCTCATCAGCTACACTAATCGCCTCTCTCACATGACTTGTTTCAAGTGGTTTATTTTGTATATGGTCATCTTAGATATAGAATACCATATCCCACACTACAAGGTGATGGGTGGGTGTTGATAGATATAAATGATAGTCATTTTCACCCTATAGAATATTAGTATAGGAAATGTATTAGTGTCTGTCTAATTCATATTTCACAAAAATAATTTTGAGAATATTGATTACCTCAACTAAGATAGCTCTTTGATGTGAATGGATCACATCAAATTTGGTGGGGGTGGGGTCGGATCTTCCCACACTGGTTGTTCTTGAGTTGTTTCATCTCTTTGATTCCATCCCCCCAAACATTTTCTAGAAACTCAGTCTACTAATGAAATTTTTCTTTAAGGGTATCTAATATTTCTTTCATCGCTTCCATTTCTTTATCATTATCCTCCTATTTTTTTAGAAAAATATGTTTTGGGTTTCCCCCCAAAACCCACACCTCTTACATGGCCATAGTATTCTACCCACTTCAAGGACACTGATATTAGGTGTTTATCTGCTATAGGTGTTGATGAATCCTATGACTAGGTCAGATAGAAAATATAGGAAAATAAGTAATCGCTTTTATGTAATAGAAATTTAAATAAAAATGAAATTTTATTATGTCATACTTACACATGTTTCCCACACTTATATTATTATCTCATCTTTATTTAAATGTTCCTCCTTCCATAGCACATGGTGTGGGATGGATGTTTCTTGGGATTTAGATTCATCAATCTACATGTAAATAGAGGAACATAATTATGTATTTGTTTCATGTCACATAAAATTATTAATATAGATTTAAAATACATACCAACTTTTTTTTAAAGTGAAGTGTACCCCATCCTTGCTTTACAGTAGGGTTATATTAGTTTTATATCCCATTCCTTATTTTTAGCACTTATTTGTTGTTTCATAAATAAAAAAATCTCAATCAAAGTGATGAATACACATTTTTTCCAACATTGTATTACCATCCACAATGTACATAAAAAGACATCTTCGCACAATGTCTAGTAAATGCATCTCATGCTTATTGGGTTATCAGGTGTGCATACATAAGCAGTGGGTGCGGGTTTATTTTCCCTTCAACAGCATTAAGATGAAATCTTGTTAGAATTACACAAAATCCCATGTGGATCCTTCCATCAGACATTAATAAAAATTTTGTATGTGATTAATCTACAATAAATTCTCTCGGCAAGGGATGAAGAAGAGTAATTAAATGTTTCGTTATTTTATTTTTTTAGTAAAATAAATAAAGGATATCATAATGTTACATTAACCTCTTCCCAAATGTGTTTCTTAAGTGTGAGAAAAGAATGGTACCATGAATCTACATCAATCAGCATGCGCTTCTGAGTGATGAGCCCAATGTAACTACTGAACAATGCCTTGTTGGGGTTCATAACCTGACTCTGCACATTCCATATGACCTCAAATTTGATGGCTTTCTTTTTTTCCTTAATAAATTTGGTTAACACAGTCACACTATGGATCTCATTTTTTTTCCGCATCATCAGTTCTTCATCACATACCATTTAATTTTTTTAAACATCTCTAATATGTTTCGCCTCTAGATTGGTAGTATCAGAATGTGAAGAAGGTCAGTGTTCCTCTATACTGGGGCCAACAACACGTTGAGAAACCTGTTATTCCTCGGTATTGGTAGTATTATCACATATATAATATCATTTTTCCTCTACACTGGGAGTAGAAATAGGTTTAGAAACCTATTGTTCCTCAGTATTGGGAGCACCATCACATAAATAAGTCATTGTCTATATATGTGGTATAACTTTTAATTTATATTACATAAATGCAGTAGCGAATAGATAATAACCTGAGGTAACACAATGTATATTAATATATATATATATATAAACGGATTATTGAGATATATTTTTTAAAAGGTTTGAGAAATTTGATACCTCCATAAATTATCCAAATCCCTAAATTTCGGTATCCTATGATATAAAAAACCTTGTCTAAATTGTGACCGCTACAAAATGATTGTGACGTTCCAATAAAAGGGTCATCTTTAGTTGAATTTTCATCTGACCCTTTAATGGTTTTAGTTAATAATAAAATAATTGACCACTATCGGTTTGAAGGATATGAAACATAAAATTCTTTTACTACCTGTGATTCAATTATAAATGGTTAATATTTGTACCCTTCCTTACTGAAATCCACTTTCATGAATTCTAATTCATCTTTTTTTAAAAAAACTCATGTTATCAACCCACTTGCATAGAAAATTCAGAACATGGAATGTTGTATAATAAAACTCCAATAATTTGTTGATGATACCAAAGTATGACATATTCACATAAATTGTATTTCTATCCTTAGTACCAGAAACATGCATCGATTCAACTACAAGTGTAACTCCACTATTTTTTATGGCACTGCCTTCATCATTTTCATTTGTATAGAACGTATAACCATAAATTAAATAACCATTTTAAGATAATATATACACGCTTGTTCTTATATCTAGACATCAAAATCATTCTAAAATTTAATTCATATTTTCATCTGAATCCTTAAAAATATGGTCCATAAACCATGCTAAAAACTATTGATTATGTGTATTTGATATCTATATTTCATCCCTTGATGGATTCAAATGCCTAATAATTTTTTTTTGGTTTCAACATTTGGGTAAACCTCTAAATTCTTATAAAAATGTAAAGGTGAGCCCTCACCTAATATTTAATATTGATTCTGATAAAATATTCTCTAGAAATTCCTTCACCAACAAGCTTCCTAGTGTGACAAGATTTAGGTAGACCAATTCTTTCCACACCGGATAGTTAGTTGATATAGAATTCAATGGCTTCCTCAAAAATATATTACTCCAAAATATAACCCTCTAGACGAATTTTATTTTTTACATACCCATTCAAAATATTCATATATTTTTTAATGGGGTACATCTATCTAGAGTGTATAGGATCATATAGTCGAATCTCTCTCACCATGTGAACAATCAAGTTAACCATTATATAAAATAATGATGGTGGGAATAACTCTTCCAATTCACATAATATGAGGGTAATTTCCCTTTTCATAGTCAGAAAATTTTTAGGTTCTATAATTTTGTTTTATATATCTTTGAAAAAAATATTGTTTAATTTATGACATAAATTATTGGGAAAAATGCCACATAAAGCTACAGTAATTAGATCTTGTATCAAAACATGATAGTCATGTGATTTTAGACCCTTTAAATTTAAATAATTCATTCAAATGGTATTCTTTATATTTTATGAATACCCCTCTTGAACCTTTACATCATTCAATGACTTACAAAACAAATATATTTCATGCCTAGAAAGAGAGTAAGTAGCTGGAGGAAGAAAAGTTTGTTTTTCACCCTTCATTGGGGCTATCTATTCCCATATTCCCACGTCAATCATGTCCAACCAAGCCTTAATTCCATCCTTTTTTATGGGTGCATTTAGTAATATGTTGATGACACTATCACATACGTTTTTTTCAATATGAAAAACATCAAGAAAATATCTAACATATAGAAAATTAGAGTATGTTAATTAAAAAAACTAATTACTTATACCAACCAATTTTTTTCAGGTTTTTTTAAAATGGTTTACCAAAATCAATGTCCACATCTTTTACCTTCTCAAAAAAATTATAACCTATTAGTAAACATAGTGTTGTACATTCTTCTTAACTTCCATCAAACGATGTCCTTCAATATTGGTACTCATGCTATCTGGATAGAAATCTATGATGTTCTAGAAACACAGTCTTTAATGAATGCTTCAACCTAATTGATTGTGAACCTTGTTTGCATATAGGACACCCTTGAGTTCCTTTAATGCTATATCCTGAAAATTTTCTATAAATAGTAAATTCATTAATCATCCCATAAAACATGGATCTCAATGTGAAATCTTCACTTATGTAAGCATCATACAATGTAACACCTAAATCCTACAATGATTTAAAATCCTAGAAAAATGCAGCCAAATAAACATCAATATCATTACCCATTTTTTTGTCCTGTTATAATCATAGATAACATATTCTTTGTGTCATGCATAAACACAGTGGAAATTTATAATTTACCAACATAATCAGCCTTGTAATATGAGTGCTTATTTGAAAACCAAAAGGATTCACTCCCTCTGTAGATAATTTAAGATCAATGTATCTTGGGGCATTTCCAAATTAAGAATACTAATGATCAATTTTCTTTCACTAAGGAGAGTCTTTTGGGTGATGAAGTTTCCCATCTTTATTTCTTGTATCTAAGTTTCACGCCAATTGCCTTATAGTCTCCTCACTTACATATAGGTTCCTAAACCATGTAATGATTGGAAAGTATCATACAACTTTCATTGGACTCGATTAATCTTTCTTGTATCAAGAAGAATCACACATTGGGAATTATTTAAGTGATTTTTGATCCTTTTGAAATAGTATATAGTCATTTGGGTAGGCATGTATTCTTTTATATATCATACCCATCAAACATATAATTCTTTTCGGGTCATATGTTTATCAAGGGAGTTCATTATCTTCTTGGAGCGTATCATTGAAGAGAGAAAGTAGTTAAGTAAAACTGGTGTCACTCCATCCATTTCCTGATTTCAAATTATACATCTTCAGTATGACTAACAATGTTGTATATTTAGTGAAACCAACATACAATGGAATCTTTTCACAACTCTTTAACTTCTCAAACATTTTTTAATAATCATGAAGTTCATCTTCAACTATCATTTCCATTTCCTCAATATGATATTCATCATCATTCACACCTATAATCACATCCTTGATATGGTCTTATTTATTTTCCACACTTGTAATCATATCATATGATCCATAAAATGTAGTCTTATCCCATTCACTAGATACATTCATTTTTTCCCCATGTTTATTCCAAAATTTATAACTTCGATCAATTCCATGACAGATCAAGTGTTCTTCAAAATCATCTAGAATAATTAGTATTGAATAAAAAAAGTGTAAACCTGGAAAAAGTATTTGAGATGTGTCTTATTCCTGATATTTTCAAAACTCAATAAACTCTTTCACTATATATTTATACTCTTTTGTCATGTGATTGACATCTATACATTCTTTATTCATATCTATCCTATTTGATTGAGTAAAATTATTATTTAACAAAATAAATAAATAAAATATGTTCAGTTGAAGTTGGGTCTCAAGAATTTCTTGGAAGATAATGGAAATATTAAAAAAAGTTTATCATCCCACATGATTAAAAAAAATATTGAAGGAAATTTATAAATATAGATATTAAATGTAATAATATAAATATAAAAAAATAAAATCTATATTATTTAAAAACCATTTTCATAATATAAAATATAGTTATTGAATATAATAATTG
Source organism: Viscum album (assembly GCA_963277665.1). Lineage (NCBI taxonomy): Eukaryota > Viridiplantae > Streptophyta > Magnoliopsida > Santalales > Viscaceae > Viscum > Viscum album. Next base: position 479,878,815 of record OY728128.1, read on the forward strand.
TTTAAAAGAAAAATTATATTTTTTAAAACAACAATCTATACCTTGGAGAAAATCCAGGTCATTACATCACTAGTAGTAATAGTTGCTTCAATGTTAATGCTATGATGACGATTTTATATAAACTGAAGAAAAATCTATCTAGGGGAACTTTTTGGCATCAGTTTTAATATAAATCAATGCCAAATATATTTTATATTTACTTTTTGGAGTCATTTTTTAATAAAACTGATGCCAAAAAATGAGCAGCGAAAGGCTTTATGGCATTGGTTTTATAAAAAAACAGACACCAAAAAGTTTTAAAAAAAAATTTTAAGTATTGTTTTGTGAAAATCGTAGCCATTAATAAATTTTTGGCATCATTTTATATAAACAAATACCAAAAACATTTTAAAAAATACTCATGATCGTGAAACCCTATTTTTTTGGATTTATGAAGCCCTTGTTCTCGAATCACAATGAATCTAAAGGCAACCTATTGATCCTCAATGGCCATTGTTGTTGATTTTATTCATTTTTTATCATAATTTCATGATCTCTTGTCTTGTTTCATCATCCTATATTATTTTTTCATCATCAAAAGAAGTATTGTGTCTTCAGAAACCATTTTTTGGGTGAACATAAACTGCAGTTTGATTTTATTTCTTATTCTTATTTATTTTTCGTTTCTATAAACATTTTTGTTAGAACTTGCAATATTTATTCTTCTAATGAATTTGATGGAGAAAGTTAATATTAAGGATCCATTTTCCTTATTTAACTCTGAATTTTTTAATTTTTTTTAATTTTGAAGATAAATTATTTATCATTTCTTTATAATTTTTAATTGTTGTTTCAATTATTTTTATGTACTGGATTCTTATTTATAAATGTGGTTGTTAAAGTTTTTTTATTTTAACAAATTTTTTATTTGATTAAATTGAAAAATGTTATTGATGAAATTATGTAATGAAAAATGATATATGGTGTCATCATTCACCAATATAATTTACATCACATGTAATGACTCCATATGTTCACCTATTAAATTAATACAATCTTCAATACCTTTTGACACTTGTGACACCAAACTAATGTAACAACTATGTAAAAAGAACTAATACATGTTGCATGAATGAATATAATTAAATTATAATATTAATAAACTATGTGTATATAATATGAAAATAAAAAAGAACTATTTGTAAATTCAGAAGATATATAATTTATATTACAATAGGATGTTTTCAGATTAAATATATTAACATTTTGTGTAATTGATGTGTGTAAATTAAAATTAACACTTTAAAATGATTGATAAAATATATGATATTTCAATATATGAAATAATATATTATAATTAATTAAATTTAATATTATTTTGAAATAATATTAAAAAACAATAAATCTTTAAATAGTTGTATTTCAATGAAAACTATTTTTCATTATATAAAATACTTCATTTAAAAAATATAATGTATATATTTAATTTGGTAAAATGAACTATAATTATGGATTTAGAATTTCAATAACTGTTTGGGATTTTTTTGGAAATAATTTATTTTGGTGTATATAATGATTAGTACTGTTTTTACTAAAAAGAGGTTTTTAATGGCAGCGGGGATCAAATGAGTTACCATGGGGAGAATGTACCCCTAATATTAGAATGTTAATTTGTAAAATAAGTAACCACTTATCATACAAAACCACAAAAATTAGGGTATGAAATTAAATAAACATCCTAATGTTATAATATGAGGTGTGTAAAGCACACATATAGTGACAAAATTGTGATTTTATACTAGGAATATCACATATATAAAAATAAATAAAAGAAAATAAATTAAAACCAAACAATAGATTAGTTTACAATATCATGATTTTATACTAAGAATCTCTACTAGGTTCATTAAATGTGATGTACATTGGATCAGCATGATACACATCATGCAAAATAAATATCATTAGTAGATTAGTTTATATTTTATTTCTAATAATCCTTGATGTTTCCTATATAATTACCGATCATTTTTATTTAATGTGTTTATGTTTAAAATTTATCTATTTATATATATATATATTTAAATATTTATATTTATTAGTATATTCATATATTATATTATGATATTAGGTATTGAATGCATCTTAATTGGATAAATTTACGTTGAACCACTAGTGAATAAGAAAAAGGAGTTGATGAATTATTGTAGTTTACTAAACAAAATCTTCGAAACATAGATTTTATTTTTTATCCCTGTGTGAAGTGTTTGAATATAAGAAAGTTAAACTCTAGATAAATTAAGTGTCATCTCTTTTGCTATGGTTTTATCCTTAATTATACATGTTATATCTGGCATGGTGAAAGAACTGAAAATTCAACACCTTATTTTGATGATAATATTCATAATGAGGCATAGGATCATATTGAAGAATTAATTTATGATTTATGTGTTGAAACCATACAAAAAAATACAGTTGAATGATTTTTCGGAGATAATTAAAAACCATTATTCCAAGGTTGCAATAAATATATAGTGTTATCAATAATTTTGAGATTAGCTGACTCAAAAGAAATAAATGGGGGGAGTGATAAAAGTTTCTCTAACTTACTTGAGCTTTTAAAAGAGCTACTTCCATAAGGAAATGGGATTTTGGATTCTAATTATGAGGTGAAGAAAATATTATGTTCAATGGGATTAAAAAATAAAAATATATATGCTTTCCCTAATGATTGTGTGTTTTATAGGAAAGAATTTGAATATTTATCAAACAATCCTACATGTGGGGCATGATGCTATAAGATGGATGAAAAAGTTAAATCATATTTATTCTTAGGTAATCTAACCTCATGAAAAATCAATTTTTTATAATTTCTAATTCTTTCATCCTATAATTCTTTCATATAATTATGATAATTCAGTTGTGATTCATTCTCAGGTACCAGAATCAAAGCTCCTCCTAAATAAATTTGGTACATTCCAATAATTCCAAGTAATTATTTTCAAATCCAGTTGATACAAAAAGGTTAATATATAATTTATATGAGCACATATCTAATTGTAACTTACATCACCCTGATGATTCACCACAATGTAAGAGATTTGATAAACAATTTCATGATTTTGGAAGTGAGTTTTTAAAACTTGGAATGGGATTTTATACTGATGGAATGAATCCATATCAGAGTCTAATTAGTCAACATAGTTCATGGAATGTTTTTTTGGTAATTTATAACTTGTCCCCACATATATGTATAAAGAAAAAATATGTTATGATGATATTGATGATTTTCAGACCAAAAAATCCAGTAAATGATATTTATGTGTATCTTTCACCATTGATTGATGATTTGAAACTGATGTGGTAGACAGGTGTTAAAGTTTCAATGCATGTAAGAAAGAGAATTTTCTTTTTCGTGTTATGATAATGTTCACAATAAATTAATTTCATGCGTATGGAAAATTTTATGGATACGGTGTTAAGGGACACAGAGAATGTCCAATATATGAATAAGAGACTTCATATTATCAATTATAGAATTGAAGAAAGAAAGTTTCCATGGGACATTGAAGATTGTTTTGAATTGATTATCCTTATCGTAGATTGAAAAAACCATTTAACTATTTATAGGAATACAATATTCTCCCATGATCATTGTTAGTTGAAAAATATTACTACAGGGTGAAAAATATTGATTCTACATTTCAAAAGAAAAGAAGTTTTGGCCTTCGAAAAAATATTTGGAAGGAACAGTACATCTTTTTAGAACTACCTTATTGGATATTTTTAGAGATAAAACATAACATTGATGTTATGCATGTTGAGAAAAACATATGTGATAGTTTTATTGTAAATTTTTTAGAAATAAAAGGAAATAAAAAATATATATTTTATATTAGATTGGACTTTATATCAATGGGAATACATTTAGAGTTATCTCCCACTATGAAAGGAAACATAACATATTTACCTTCATCTTGTCACATAATAAGAAATATTGATAAGATGAATTTTTTTCAGTGTCTTGATGGTATTAATGTACCAATTGGTTACTCTTAAAATTTGACGAATTTTGTATCATTTAAGGATTTTAAATTAATAGGTATGAAGTCTCATAATTGTCATGTATTGATGCAACAACTTCTACCAGTCACATAATGTGGTATATTGTCGAAAAATATCAGAAAGACTATCATAAGGTTCTGTGATTTTTTCAAACCCATTTGTAGCAACACCATTGGTCAAAAGTTTTTAAATGTGTTGTATATGAATCTTCTCTTATTATTTTTCAACTTGAAATGTATTTACCACCTATATTTTTTGATATAAGTGTTTATCTAGTGATTCATTTGTTGTGTAAGATAATAATATTTGGTCATATTTATTAATGATGCATGTATCCTTTTAAAATATATATGAAAATATTAAAGGGATATGTTAAAAATATTTATCAAACAGAAGAATCTATTGTTCAAAAATATGTATCAGAAGAGTTGATTGGGTTCTGTAATTATTATTTGTATGAAGTGGAGCATATTAGTCTCCCTATATCTTGAAATATGATAGTTGATAGTGAAGGTAGAGGGATTTTAGTCTTAAAGGTAAAGTTTATTCCATTTGATGAAGTGATGTAGGAACATTTATACATTTTGAACAATGTATATGAGGTTTAATCATATATATCATTACATATTGTTGAATTAAAGTTAATATATTTCAAAAGAAATGAAAATTGGATGATGATTGAGCATAAAAAGACCTTTTTTTCATGGTGTAAAGAGAAAGTCATCACAGATATAACTGCATCAAAAACATTAAAATTGTTTGTAGGGGACTATCTCTTAATGTGATCACATGGTTTAGTTTTGATATTAATGGGTACACATTTTACACAAAAAGCTAGATGACAAGAGTACCATTCAAAATAGTGGTGTAATGGTCATCGCAAAAGAACTACATTTTTCAAGTGATAAAGATAAAAACCCAATTTCTACATCAAAATCATATTTTGGAGTTCTTGAAGCCATATGAGAAATTGATTATATTAAATTTTGAGTCACCGTGTTTAATTATAATTAGGTTGTAATTAATAATGGTGTGAAACATGATGAATATGGGTTTAAACTGGTTGATTTGAAAACATTTAGTTTCAATGACGAACCATTTATCATATACGTGCATGGAAAGAGAATATTTTATGTCATTAATTTGTAAAATGATTAGTGGTCCACCATTTTTCAAGGGAAAATCTATTTGGATAATGAGTATGATGATGATGTTATTTATTTATATGAGGCTTTTTTTTGTTTATTACATGATTTCTAGATAACAATGACAATAACGCAGACATAGTGCATGTTGTACGAAATGATCATACAGAAGGGATATGGGAAAACACTAAATTACTCTCCTGATTAATCCATTAATTATTTAAATTATATTTTTTTTTTTGAAATTTACATGTGTAAAAACTGTATTATTTAATAGCTATTGGATATTTAATTATATATATTTTATTATTTATATGAATTTTTGCGTTAAATTTTTATATTCTATGGTTATAGTTAAACATTTTTTCATTGAAATATATGACATACATTATAATATTTTGGTTAAATTTATGTAAATGAGAACACTTTTTTGAACATTGATATTTAAATTTATAAATGTTTCTATCATTTTAAAAGTAATGCTTTTATTTAATAGTTTACCTTGTATATTGTTTTGGTTAAGAATCATAACATTGTTATTTTTTAAAAACTTAAAAATGTGTACCACTTTTTTTTATTTACATATTTATGTTTTCCTATTTTCAAATTATTTACTTGTATAATAATATACAGCTACACAATAATTTCATTACATTTTCTTATTTCAATTATGAATATAGATACAGAGATAGAGGAGCTTGTACCGCTATATTTTTCTTCTTTCATATTATTAAATATCCACTAATATAATTATTTATTTAAAAAAAACATTTAATTTACATAACATAATTGTAAGACTACTGATGGGACTTCAGTGGTGGAGTCTTCTTCTTTTAATGTTAAAAAATTGAGTTCCCGAGTTGTTAAATGTGGCATTACACGTTTACCAAAACTGTTACTTTCTCTTAGATATGAGAGATTTCATATTAGTTTTGATGATGATAATAATGTAATTAGCCCAAATGAAACACAGTTTTCAATTATATCTTTATGCAGAGTCATTCCATGATTAATATTTTATATCCCGATTGGAAGTCTGTCAACAAAACAGTAATAAATCAGCTTTGGGAGGCTATAATGGTAAACTATTTCAATTGAATTATTTAATCTCATTTTTCAAATATGATATATTTTAAATGAATAATATTTAATTTATTCAATTATAGATTAAATTCAATTTTTATGAAACTAAAGAAAATAAAAAAAGTTGTCTTTCTTTAATAGTGGTTTGATAGAGATATTTCAAAAAAAATGACAAAAAATTATGTTTTTAGAAAGAGACGAAATGAAAACCCCTACCTCAAGTAGGATTTTTTTGATGTAGAGACAAGGAAGAAATTTGTTTCTAGCCGGCCTGATGAATCCTTTCTAATATGATAATTATTTTATATTGTAAAATTTCTTATATATGTACCTAATTACTTATTAATTTACTTTTTATACAACTGGCCTCCAAGAAATATGATCAATACATCCAATTTCATAATATATACCTTCATACTTTATCACATGGATGGTATTATTTATTGGAGAAAACATGATTGAAGAAATGTTTGAAGCATTAAGAGCTCAGTCTTCTAGTTGTTATGATGGGTCCAGTTTGGTCCTCTATCTCCCCCCGCCCACCATGGAAAATGGAAAAGAGTGAGAAGAAGAAAAAATGAAAAAAAAATTCTTATAGAGAAAGCTAAAGAAGTAGCTAAAAGAATTTTAAGTAAATATTTTTTATTTTTCATGAATTTTTCTATTTTATAAATTCACAACAATAATATACAATTTTCATTTTTTATTTCAGGATGAAATTCAAGAGAAATCATCATAAGGCGCTTTTATCCCTAAGGTTAGGATGGATATCCTAGCCACTACTTTGGGAAAGCCAGAACACCCCAGCCTCATAAGAGGATATGAGACAGGTGTTAGTATTCATAATGTTTTTGGCCATCAATGTAAGCAATCAAGAGACCCAAAAAATCAAATCCTTTAAATCTGAGATGAAATATATGAAACATTCCATGGGAGATAAAATTCAATCAACTATGCAGGATATGTTAGAACAATTGATGAGACAATCATAGTCTATGCAACCTTACCAGCTTGTCCAATCTTTTCATCTAGCTTTTTAGCCTACACAGCCCTCCCATATAGACCATCCTTCCCATCCTTCCTACCGAGATCCTCCACCACCTCACTCAGACCTAACCTTATATTGTTATTTATATGCTGGAGATCCTCATCCACATATTGTGGCATTTAGAGTCATGTTTGGGGGGGGGGGTTGTACATCACCAGCCTATATGGATGGATCATGTTAGAGTATCAGTACAAGATATTATTGATCCTACTCCTCTACTACCATTTCCTATTAGGGATTTTACCAGAGTTTGGGATTGTATGGGTTATTTATTACTTTTGGAATATGGCCTTCTTCATTATCTTTCATACGAGATACGAATTTTTTTAATATTATTTACATCTAATTGAAAATTAATTAGAATTTTTTTTGACATTTAACTTATATAAAAGTATATAAAATCAAAAGAAATGGCACAAAGGAAACAAAGGGCTTGGGAACAAACAACAGTAGATAATTTTAATATTTCTTATGGGATACAAATATTATCCCAGGATTCTTATTCCTTAGATAATATCTATGAGTTTAAATGATTTCTGATATATGTGAAAGATACTATCCATTGATAATATTCAGAAAAGATATCATGGATGCAATTTATTTTAAAGATCTTAGTCTTCATGTGTTGCAGTTGTTTTCCATGTAATTAAATTGACATTTTAGCTTTTATTTCTTTAATTAAAGATGTCTAAATTGAATAACTATATTACTTTTTTAAATTAGGTATCTACACATGCATCTTATTAAAAATTAGGGCACATACGTTTATGGTTTTATAGATCAATAATTTATTTCAATGGCTATGAAATATTGTAAAACTGCTGATAGAGTTACATATATATGTGAGAGATTATCAAAGATAAGGATTGGGTGTTGGTTTTTTCCATTTCTTAATGGGTAAGAACACAAACATAATTAAGAACAAATGTTCATTATAATGTTATTAATTATGAACTTTTTGTATTGTAAGGGGCATTGGAAGTTAGGCATATTTGGCCTAAGTGAATGCACATTATATTGGTTCTTCTCTTTATTAGTTAATGTTCGTAGTAAATTTACCACCTTATTAGACAAGTAAGTTTTATTATTATTTATAAGTTCATTATATTTAATTTTTATTATACATACATGTATTATTAGATGATATATATGAAAATGTAGTTCATAGAAAAAATTTAACAAAGATCCCTTATCGATAAGGAACCCAAATGCAATCCAATATGTGAAAGTAATGGTAATTATTTTTAATAATATATATTATTATAATTTTTGATATATATACATATATATATATATATATTGGTTTTTATTATAAAGTTAATGTTTTATAACCACAGTTTCGTCATCAACAAGGATATGTTGAATGTGGTTATCATGTTCTATGATTCATGTTTGAGATAATAAAAGCAGGGGTAACTACTAAATTAGATAAGGTTAGTAATATTAATTATTTTATATTTTCTGTCATAGTATTCTATTTTTTAATCTTCCGACATTCAATGTTATTATAGATATTCAATTATATTGAGACTTATATGAATAATGAGCTTACCCATATTTGATCTTTTTTTTGAACTATTTGTTAAGTATGATTCCAATTTAAGGTATATATATTCTAATGTTTATGATTTTTATAACATTTTCCTAATAAAAAGTGTTCAAAAACTAATTCTTATATTACAATAGGTGTTTGAAAATATTGATCTCAAAAGAATGCTTTGACATCAACTAACAATGATAATGTTATAAATTTCAAGTCTGTATTTTTTAATTCTACATTATAATACAGATGTGTAGATAATTTTTTGATTAACTTGTTAAAAGTATGTTTGATTTTATAGTTTTTTCATCAATGATACATGTTGTTTGATGGTTATATTCTGTTTTTTCTATTATATGGATTTTAATTTTTTTGGGGTATAATATTCAAAATTTTCAAAAAAATCACTTTTGGTGTCAGTTTTTATAAAAACCGATGTTAAAACATTAAAAAAATTCGCTAGGTTTTCAGTGTCAGTTTTTATGAAATCCGACACCGAAAATAATGACAATTCACATTTTTGGCATCGATTTTCCTAAACATGATGCCCAAAACCTTGTATTTAACATCACCTTTATAGACATCGGTTAAAAACAGCTGTTAAAATTGAAAAAGATGATGTTAAATCATGTTTTTGCACTAGTACATGAGACCTAAGGGATTTAATACGGTGATGAGGGTAAATATTTTTTTAATGGAAAAAGTGACTAGATTTAAAATTTTGTTTGTAAACTAGAATTTGAAATTTAATAAGGGGTTTTGAAGTGTAATTTTAAATTGATAGAAATACTTCTCTAACTCTTTTAGGAAGTAAAATTTGAATTTTATGGTTTAGAATAATCTAGGGAAATATTTTAAAAAATAGGATATAAAATAATAATTTTAAATGGGTTTACTTTATTAAAAATTATAAGGAAGATCATTTTTTTGAAAACCCATAAGATAAAAAGGTATTTTTCAAAACACTGTGGATTTAAGATTCCCATTGCTAAACCATCTCATAGTATCACCCTTTGGGGGAGGAGAGCCCCACCCCAAAACCATCTCAATATTCTATTTTTGAATCACCTAAAAGGAATAACACCCCACCCAAGAACCATCCTCAAAATCTCACGGTGTATTAGTTCCCAATATAAAATTCCAAGAGAGAAGATGTCAAGTAAGCACAAGATTTGAGATCTTAATCATATTTCAAAATTAAATATAACCAATTTATAAATAGGTCATAATTCAACCCTATCTTTAAATATCAATATTCAATTCAAGAGGTTGTAACTTTCCCAACCAAAGTTCTATATCCCTATTCATATAGGGTTTCCACCTTTCTTACCCATTTTACCACATGTTCTCATCTTAGGGATTATCGTAGTGGATCTATTTTTGGATTACATGGTAACAGATTCACTTATGTAACCCTTCAGTTTTCCTCCTATAATTCGTTTCTCATTTGTCTAAGGGATTCCTTTATTAGTGTCCAATGATCTAAGATTTAATTTTATTAATTTATACCTCATAACCAAAATATCAAAATTTCCACATGAAACTAATATATATACCATTTATTTAATTTTTTGGTCAATCACACATTAGGTGGAAACCAACACGCATCATATGCACATAAAACGAGAGTAGCCTTGAAGGATAACATAGGTACCACCTACTTTATTAATGTTGGCTGATTCTCATTGAATATCATTGGTCGGTTTGTTCACACATGAACAAAATCAAGAAAATTTGAGAAACCCATTAAAATAGGCACAAATGGGTTTAATTTTCTTAAATATATCAAACAATGAGAGAAACCGTGGAATAGATTCCCAAGGAATGCAAACCTTACCCACAGTTTTTACCTAAAATAATTGACATCAATATCTTACAATATTTGATGAATATATCAATTGGAGATGGAATTAGGTATGAGAGAACAATTTAAGGCAAGTTCAATATATTATAGACAAAAATGGCCTAAAACCAAATTATATTTCTTGTAAACATTTTATCCATATTATAGAAAATCAAAACCAAACATGTCACCCTAAATTTTTAGAAAATAATGGGACTCTTATGAATAGGGACCCTTATATATGGGACCCTTACATATGGTAATTCACTACGCCACTCCATCATAATTATCTAGAATCTAAAGATAAATTATTAATTATCTACTTCTATTAGTTCCAACAATTAATTGGAAAAAAAAATTCACACAAATAGCCAGTATGAAAATTATAACATTCAGACCACATGTGTATTATATTTTTTTCATATGCAAGGTTTTTAACTAATCTAAATTTTCAAAAAAAATGCTAAAATTTAAAAATATGACCAAATTCACTCCCAAAACATTTTCAAACAATTTTCACCACATACACACTTTTTATAAGCATGTCAACTACAGAAAAATTATAGTATACTCTGCCTCGAAACTAAGCCACTCCTGAGACTCAATTTCTAGCCTACACCAGCACACCTAACACCTTGATTGAGTCATAATACACACAACTAATCAATGATCCAACCAAAAAATTTTCAAATACCCCAAAACCAAAAAAGTACATGACTATAAAAATTCATGAATCTACAAAATGAAGAAGCAATAATCTCATATCTTAGAGCAGTGATGATTTGTTGATGAAGATCGGTGTGGGTTCGGTTGGGAGCAATGGCGGTAGAGAGCTATGACAACAACAAAGGTAAGAAGCGACGAAAAGGCAAGCAGCGATGGTGAGAAGTGATTTCAAAGGAGAGCAGTAATGGAAAGAAGCAAAGGTGAGCTGTGATGATGAGCTGTGATGATGAGTGGTGACAGTGAGCGGGGAAGTAGATCTTGAAAGGGGAGAGGTGAAGGTTAGGGGAAAAGGTGAAGATGAGTGTCGAGGGTGAGTAAAGAAGGTGAGTGCTGACGGCAAGTGGTGAATGCGAGGAATGAAGGCAAAGGCAAGTGGCGTCGAAGGTGAGCAGCGGCGAAGGTGAAAGTGAAGGTGAGTGGTGGTTGCAGCACTAGAGTTCCGCAGAAACATGAAGGTGTGAGGAAGATGGCAATCTGTGAGGGTTTTTTATATGAATATAAAAGGTTTTTATCAGTGCTTTCAAAAAAGCACTGATAAAGAGTAGTTTTACCAGTACTAATATAAAAAGAGCTCATAAAACAATTCTTTATCAGTGCTATAATTATATTGCTGATAAAGAATAGTATATCAGCACTTTCATATCACTGATAAAGGGATATCTTTATCAGAGCTAAAAAAGCACTGATAAAGATCTAATGTTAATAATTTATTTATATTATTATATACATTTATTAAATTATATATAATAAATATTTATTTATTTATTTTTAATTATAACTATGAATAAATAAATATTTATTTATAATTATATATAATAATAAATATATTTATATATATTTATGTAATTATACAAAATTATAAAATTATAAATATAATAAATATATTTATTATAATTTTATGATGCAAATAAATATTTATTAATTTATAGTTATAAATATAAATAAATATATATTTATTAAAACAATTATACAATTATAATAATTATATTTATTATATTTAAAATTATAAAAATTTATATAATTAATATATTTATTATATATAATTATAACATTATAAATATAATAAATATATTTATTTATAGTTATAAATATTTATTTATAATTATAAATATAATAAATATTTTTATTTTATTTTTATTTTTATAATTATATATAATAAATATACTAATTATTTATATTTATAAAGTTATAAATATAATAAATATATTTATTATAATTTTTTTAATATTTATTTGTAATTATAAAATTATAATAAATATATTTATTATATTTATAATTTTATCATTATATATAGTAAATATATTTATTAATATTTTATAATTATTTAAATATAAATAAAATTATAATTATAAATATTTGTATATATTTATAAATATTTGAATATATTTATAAATATATTTATATATTTATATATATTTATAAAATTATAAATATAATAAATATATTTATTATAATTTTATAATTATTTTAATATGTATATATATATATATATATTTAATTATAATTATAATTATAATTATAAATAAATATATTGTATTAGGTACTTGGGGGTACAATTATATCAAATACACACACACCACACACACATATGCCTGAAAGGCAGGTCATAGCCCTCCACTACTAGAAATATGGGATTTTGAGCCCCTTTACCTATAGCGACCGCCAATGGCGGTCGTTAAGTTTCCCTAAAAAAAGCCCCCCCCCCAAACCCTCCCTCCTCTATCAAGGTCTTTATAAAGACTTCATCATAACACCAAGGTAAACCTCAAATCCCGACTAAATACAGTTGAATGTGGTACTCTGTATAACTTTACCATTTCCATAATGTAAATCCTAGAAGTATATTCCAAATAAAAATCTTATATGATAGCGATGAAGTGTGTTAACTTTGTAAGGTGATCGACTACAACCCATATTGCATTATGCCCTTTATATGTTTTTTGGAGTCTAATGACAAAATCCATGGTAATTGTTTCCCATTTTTATCCTGGTATAGGAAATGGTTGTAATATTCCCTTAGAATTTTGTATATTATAATTAACTTATATGCATAACAATCACATAGATACAAAATCTGCAATATCTCTCTTCATTCCATCCCTCCAGAAATACTCTTTTAGATCTCTATACATCTTTTTACTTCCAGGATAAATAAAGAATAAAGCACTATTATCTTCCTCTAATATATATTTCTTAAAATATAGTATGGATGGAAAACATACATGGTTATTGAAACTTATCATTCCATTATGATCAATATTAAACTCATAACATTTCACACCTTCTTTTTCAACTTCATTTCATCCTTCTGCACCTATTTTATCATGACGTCGATAAATGGTCGAACACTTATTCGATAAATTTAATATTTCTCCCCCAACATCATGATTACAATATTCATCCTTTAAAAATCCATAAATATTGGATTTTTTGTTATCCTCATCATAGATAAACTAGTATTATCCTTTGGACTCAAATTAATGGCCGCTTTATTCTCTATCCCATGGTGGTAATGTATTGAGAAATCATAATCTTTAATCAGCTACAACCATCTTCTCTAGCTCATATTCAACTCCTTCTATATGAATATATACTTTAAACTATTTTTATTAGTATATATATCACACTTTTAACCATAAATATAATGCCTCTATATATTTAATTCAATAATTACTCCAACTACCTAAAAATCAGGAGTTGGGTAATTTTTCTCATGAACATTTAATATTTGTGATGCATAAGCTATAACCATTTCATTATACATGAGTCTGTATCCCATTCTATTATTGTATGAATCATTATAGATTTCAAACCCTTCTCCACTATAGGGTAATGTATGAATACATTCACTGAATAATATTCTCTTCAATTCCTTGAAATTTCCCTCACATTCATCTTTCCAAAGGAACTTGCCTCCCATATGAGTTAACTTGGTGATTGGAATAGATAATTGTGATAAATTTTCCCCAAACCATCCATAATATCTAACTAAACTAAGAAAACTATAGACCTTAGTCACCATGGGTGATCTGATCCAACATTCAATAGCATCCATCATCGAGGGATCTATCAATATACCGCCTCTTGTGATTATATAACCCAAAAATGAAACCGTTTGTAGAAAAAATTCACACATTATGAATTTTTCATATATTTTCTCCTTTAGGGTATTTTTTCCATATTCTAAATTAATCATCATACTCATCCTTCCTCTTTAAATGGATAATAATATCATCTATAAAGACTGCCACAAACTAATCGAGGGAATCTCTAAATACTTTATTATTAAATCCATAAAGGTAGTGGGAGAATTAGTATGATCAAATTACATCACTATATATTCATAGTGTCAATACTTTGTATAAAATGTTGTCTTTTTTATATCCTCCTTAAATAATTTTTCACTAAAACATGTACAAAACCAACATGTTATATTTTGATAAATGTCTCCCAATATATCATTAATCTCAATAAACTCCCATAATATAAAATCTAAAAATAGGTGACTAAATATTTCTAACTTATGATCAAACTTAAACTCATAAACCCATGATGTTATTTATAATTCATATGTTTATTATACATGAATACATATATTCTTCCAAAATTAACATAATCATTAGTTGTTTCATGATTCTTAAAACCAAAATACCATTTTTTAAAATACCTATACTTTATAATTCTTGAATCCCAATGCATAAATACATCAATCATCCCACTACATTCTTAAAACATTAACTTGTATTCATAAAATTGTTCCTTAATACCTCTTTCCTTTCATATGTCTTTTGTAGTCTCTTCATCATCAAAAACAAAACCTTTACTTGTACCACCTTGCAGATCCTCTTCTTGAGATTTCCACCTAGGACATTTATTTGTATAATGATTATAATTTTCAAATTTAAAACATTCAACCATTGATTGTTTCGTATGGACACTATTTTTTACATCCATTTCATTAACTGAAATTTCCATTTTTCCTCAGAAATTTCTTACTTTATAATGTTCTTCTCCATACATAAACAATTTTCATGTTCCTTTGAGACATTTCATAGAGTGATTCACCAAACATTCTCAAATTATATGAAAAAAAATCTTCTTTCATTCATAGTATCCACCACATGATATCTTAGATAAATCTATCATTATCATCTATAGTGAAACCAATAGTTGGCTAAGGTGTAAGTTATTAATCATATATCGTGATAACTAATTTAGGATAATCATAATATCTTTTACTCCAGTTGTCATCATATCTGGTTGCTCATCAACACATTATCTATCACATTAAATGTTCTCCCAATTACTTTTATTTCCTTACATTGACTAAAACTAAAATCCTAGTGTTTGTAATAATAATAATTGTGATAAGACACATAATCATGAAATTTTTAAAGGATGTATAAATCATGACACCTTCTCTTCAAACTATGACACCTTAAGCTTAACCTATGTCATTTTGGGTCATTATCTATACAAATTCTTCATGTTGGTCATAAAGAAAATCTAAATTGACCTAAGAATATCTTTAAAGAGTATCAAACTAGGTGCGCATTAAGGACCACTGTCACGTACCATGTAACGTCTGAGTCAAGCCCGACGTTCTTTTTCAGAGTTATTTCCACTAGGTGCATCTTTGCTATAACCACATCCACATATAGTTTCCAGAAAGGGATGTATCACTAGGAAAACCACACAATTTATTCTTTTACAAAATTTAGGATGTTATCCTATACTTAGAATCTTACTTTGGGTTCTTCACTTAACTTTTCCCATCCTATATTCAAAAGGTTAATTGAACCTTGTTCTGATACCAACTACAGCAACCCATACTTCTCATGGATAGATATTAAATCTTAATAGATGAATATTCATTACATTAGATAATGATCCAGGCTAAAATCATTTAGGTATAGTGCCTTTGGAAACTTGGACACATAAACAATCGGTCTATAAGTTAGCTACATCATCTCCACTATGTTCTTAAAAACTAGAACCCTTCTTTAAAAAATCCTATAGAATATCTTTCATCATAAACTGTGAAAAGGAAACATAATAAAGGGTTATCTAAGATGGTCATTAAGTTTAATTAACATAGATATCGATATATACTGAAAATAAGGGAATGATAACATAATAATAACATTTAAAAACCATACTATACAAATCATAGATCATAAAATTGATTCAAGGAAAAAATATTAGATGTTTATAAGACATGAATTATAATGGAATCAAAGAGAAAGATCCATTTGAACATAAAATTTTCATAAGACATGGATTTTTGGTAAACACATAAGCATAGAAAATCATTTCCTTAGTAGTAAATACTCATTTTAAAGATGATCATAGTGGATTTGATTCACTCCCCAAACCATCATGGTAGGGAAGGATCACTCCCAAGACTATCATAGTTGATTTATTTCACTCCATGAACCATCATAGTAATCATGGTTCCCTCCCATGACTATCATAGTGAAAAAAATTCAATTACTGGAAATATTTTACTCACCATTCTAGTAATATTAACTCATAAGATCTCAATATTTACCCAATTCATTATAGGGTGATATGGGTCTCACCCATCACATAATGAAAATTATACATATGTGGGCTATAAGGTTATAAAAAATTCATCATATCAGAAACTATAAAAAGAAATGTGTTTCATAAAAATTTCATCATAGCATAACCTATAGAAAAGAAATAGATTTCCTAATCATTTTATAATTTCATCAAAGTATAAATTGTGCAAAAAGAAATGGGTTTTGTATGAATTTTATCATGGTATAACCCATGGAAGAGAAACAGATTTCAAAAACATATTTTCATCATAAATATAAAACATTGAAAGAAATAATAAGAATGTAATCCTTGGAAAATATCCCTATATAAGAATAAGTAACATCAAAGGATGCCATCTTAGTTGGAAAATTATTTTGAAAGATCATTTGGAAGACTTATTCTAGAAAATAACCTTTTCACTTTGAAAATCAATTTCTTGACTAAAAAATCATAAAATATTTTCAAAATAATTTTCTTTGAAAAAACCACGTAAAATATAAAGTAATATATATAACATTTTTTAATTATATTGGTAAATACTATTCATTTCTTACATATTAAAACACATATTACATTCATTTTTTCCAAAAAAGCCAAACAGACCTAGTTTAGAAAAAAACATGTAGATTAATATTAAAACATTTGGAAAAAAGTAAACAAGGGGTAAAAATGCCTTTAAAAAATTATTTGGGAGTTAAAAAATCATTATTCAAAAAAATTAGAAAACATGGATATATAATAATATTTATTTTCAATCGAAGAGAAAAATAAAGTTTATTTTTCTTAAAAACATTAATTTGAACTCTTGAGAACATAAAGAGAGGAAATTAAAAGGAATACATGTATTTTAATTACATAACCAAAGTAGAAGAAAATTAATGATTTTCTTTAGAGATATATCCTAAGATCTCTTCATTGGAAGCTTAATCATAAACAACCCTAATATAAAATGAGACAATATCATCAAAACCATACCACTTCGGTAACTGTTGAATTGTAAGCCCCATTAAAGAATAATATCAAATTAAAATTTAAATATAATGAGAATAAATAAATTCATGATATATAATTTCAAAGTTGTTTTATATACGCCTCATAAAATAAGATAGGTGTATAGCATAATATATGTCTAAAAGAATACAATTTGAGGAAAAATTCCCTTACATTAAGTCTCGACTTCCTTCATACACATTAAAACCTCATATATAATAAAAAAAATTTATTATACATAAATTATAAAACTATAATTATATATATCATACTATATATGATTTACTTATGCCCTTTTATTACATGTTTATTAAAAAAAATTAAAATCACATTTTAGGTAATAACTTCTTTGTTTTTCAGGTATGTTTTGATTTGGTATATCCAATCCTTTTACTTTGATAATAATTCCATAATATATAGAATTTTAAAAATTACATAAATATAGTATATATTAATTATATATTGATTTATATAAATCCATAAAATTTAGATATAGAAAATGAAATACACCATTCATGGAGACGGTAAGCTGTACGTACGCTTGAACATTGTTTCCATTTCCTTGATGGGTAGAATGAAAAGATGAAAAATAATATTTCATAATTAGAGAGTCATTATTATTTCATAAATATCACATAAATTCATTAAATTTATCCTTATTATCTAACATGTAAATTTTAATTGAAAAATGAATCACATCATTTTGCAAAGCGGTAGTTCGTTGTACACATTCACGAAGTTATCATATTACCACTGAATAGAAATTAAGAAGTTATATGTTATTATATAATTAAAAACGTATAATAATATCATAAATATATTTTATAAACTTTATATCCATCATAATATCTATACCTGAGAGGTGGTGATAGAAAACGAATAACATCAGTTCACGAGGCGGTAGTTCGTTGTACACACAATCAATGTTTCCTTTCCAATTTTATGGAAGAGGAGATAGATGTAGGTCATTAAATTAACATAAAAACATATTAGTGTATGGAATATTATTTTTTTATTATATTATCATAGTTGGAAATTATTTTTTGGTGTAAGAAAAATAATATAAAAACACAAGTTTAAGAATTTTGACTCTTCTTCTGAAAACACCTTTAGGTTTATACCAAAAGCCTTGTTATGAGGGTTTCCTAATAAAAAAAGTCCTTTAGTATGTGTGGAGTAAATTAAGGATTATATTTGGACTGTGTTTTTCTGAAATAATGAGTTTTGGAAGGGTGAATAGTAGAGGAGAGGGGTATCCTTTTATAAGAGTGGGAGATGACACATTTTGAATTTTTGAAAAGAATAAAGTTCATCCACATTTTTCACATTCCACGAAGCTCTAATATGTGTCATTCTTGAAACTTAGAGGTGATAAATTTTAAATATGGTCACTAAATGGGTTTTGGACAAGTTTATAATTCATTTTATCCCTTATATTTATAGTTTAACCCCCTGATAAATTCGTTTTAACCTTAACCATAGTAATTAATTTTTACAATTTTTACTATTCATTTTCTCCCAAAATTAATTTGAAATTATTATATAATAATTATTATTATTATTAAAAATATAAAATCCATTTTTACAAATTTTATTTATAAAATTTGGAAATTAAAATTTAAAATTAAACTCACATATGCGACGAAAAATAGATTTTTCAAAGAGAATTTTTTCAAAATCTTTAAAAGTTTTTATATTACAATTCATTATGAAATTGATTCCAATAAAAAAATTTATTAATTATAATTTAATTTATCTAGTTTTATTTTGAAAATATTTTAAAACAATATGGAATCCTATAAATTCTTTAAATAAAAAGTTGTTTTCAATAAAAACCAGTATCTTTCATTATTCATTGAAAAATAAATATTTTTAGAAAAATCAAAAAAAATTACCCAAAGATAGTTTTGAAATGTTTATTAAAAAAATGAAGTTAATTT
Organism: Viscum album; assembly: GCA_963277665.1. Taxonomy (NCBI): domain Eukaryota; kingdom Viridiplantae; phylum Streptophyta; class Magnoliopsida; order Santalales; family Viscaceae; genus Viscum; species Viscum album. The sequence continues at coordinate 479,898,736 of OY728128.1, forward strand.
TTTCAAATATATATTCTTATAGTGTAAAAAATTAGTTTTATTATTTTTTTTCACAAAAAGAAATAAAAACATTTTTTTAGAAAATTATATTTTAAAAACATATTAAGACAATAGTGAAATTTAAGTATTTTTTATCAATGTGTTTTCTTTATATTAAACCATTATAATTTATATTTTAAAAAAATTTATTCCTATTTTTACTGCCAAGATTAATAACTAGGTTACAATGGTCTTGTTTAAACAATAATATTAATAATATATTATAGTTCGTTAAAAACACGGAGATATGTGTAACGCAAACTATCAAAAAAATTAAATTTATATAAAAATATATTTTATAAAATCTTTGGGTTTTATATTAATATAGATTTTTGTTATGTGTTATATATCAGGGATTCATCTCCCATGTATCAGTATCCACTGTTCATTCACATTCCAGTAAGAAGATGCATCTTGAATTCTCTACAAGTAGGGTAGTGTAGGTGCATCTTGAGATTCAGAAGGATGTGAAATACACCTTCCAAAAACTAAAATTACAAGATTCATATACTTTATAATGTTTTATATATATTTCAAACTAATATATATATATATATATAAGGGAGGTAAAAAACATTTTTTATAAGCATAAAATTCAAAGGGAACTTATGGATGAAATATAGGTTTTATAAACTGGAAATCGGTTCTACCTAAACATGAAACAAACATTACCTTATAATGGATGCATAACCATGTGTGAGTCGTGTTACAACTCGATCAAGGATTTTTAATACTAAACAAGTAAACATAAAAAAAATTATGGAACTAGTAAAGGGTGGAAAGAAATGTTGGAGTATAAATAATTAACTTGTGCCCTTCATAGTAGAGGTAGAATAATGATATTTAAGTGATCAGAATTACTTTAGAAATTTGGAAGATATATAGTAGTTTACCTATTTAATAATTAAGTGGATTAGTTAATTAAAACACATTTGTGTAACTGTTTGAATGTATCCACCTCTATTTATAGGAAAACTAGCAGTAGCCAGTTTTCTTAGAATCAAATCTATGATTATCATCTCATGTGAGTTTCTTAAAATTACTTCACACGATAAAATGGTTAGGAATGATGAAGACAAGAAAATATTTCCATTTCATGTGCATAGATATGACACATATTCAAAAATGTTCACTCATTACTATATAAAATAACTCACAAACATTTCCAATATGATCATTAATATATATAAGTAATTTTCAAATTAATAAACTAAACCCAAAATAATTGCATCAAACAAAAGTAAAAAAACTATGAGAAAATATAACATCATCACCAAGGATATGATGATGAGAACTTAGTGAACATAGTGATAATATTTTCATTTTTTTCTCTTTCCATGATGTGTATATAAATATGATGGTGAAGAATGAAATTTTTATCCTATATATACTGCAATTCTGAACAAGATTCCTTAGAACATTGGAGTTATACATAAATAGGACATTTTATCTATGATATATATAGATGAAGACTTCATACACAAATTGGACTTTATGAATTTCACATTACTACATGATAGAAGGGGCTTCAAGTTTTATAGGTGATTCATCATCCTCAAATAGTGGAATAGATATACTATAGGTCAAGTTCTATGAAATAATTTATATTATTAAATTCAAATTCTGAATAAAAAACAAAGAATATAACTCAATACTTCAAACACTACTAAAATTATTCCCTTTAACAATGAAAAAAAGGATTTTAATAGCACTAAAAATTCATTTATATCCTCAACACTATTAAAGAGGTGTCCCCTTTATTAGCGCTAAAAATGCTAATAAATTTTATGCTTTATCAGTGCTAGTTTAGCGCTGATAAAGGACCCCCTATATCATCACTATTTCTAGCACGAATAAAGGCCGAACCTGCTACAGATTTCTGTTTGTATAAAATCATAATAAAGAAACCAGTAACCTATAAATAAAATATATAATTTAATTGAAATAAATTATATATCATTAATACAAAAAAATACTATATACATTTCAGACAATGTTTTTCCAAATTAAATTTATAATTACTATCAGCAAACATTTAAAAACGTCAATGTTTCATCATCTTGGAACCCATGATCCCCTCTAAAAAGTTCCTCCCACAGTATCAGTTGCCAAATAAATTACCTCAATCTGAGAAAAATAATCACCTATATAAGAAAACAAATCATGTGTTAGTAATATTATAAATAAATAAATTAAAAATTAATATGAATGAATACATTAATAAAATGTCAACATTAAATAAAATGACACGCATAGAGTTATACCGGAGACTCTATGTATTTTATTGAGTTTTTCTATTACAACTCATTAAAAATGATTTATAGATCATTTCTTTATTGTATAAAAACAATCTAAATGTGTTTTCTTGGTTTTGAGTATGTCAATTATTCTTTTTAATGAAATTAATGTCAATTTTAAATAAAGACACATTTGAAGTTATATCGGTCACATCGTGAGTGGGATTTAGGTGAGGTTGATTCCTATACATCAAAAATTACTTATGGATCATTTTCCTAATGTATCAAAATAATCCACATTAATTTTCTTGAATTTTAGTTTTCCATTTGTGTTTTTTACAAATATGTCCTTGAAAACTAGAAACTCACACTTTGAGCCTTACCGGTCACATTATGTGTCGGTTTGATGTGATATTACTTTCTATATGTCAAAAATGACATATAAACCGCTATTATAAATTATCAAGACAATTGGAACACATTTTCTTGGTTTTCAATGAATGACACATGATTTGAACTAAAATGTCAATTTTAAACTGATAATGAAAACTTTGAGTCACACTGGTCACATCGTGTATCAAATTGAGGTTTAGGTGACTCCTATACATCACAAATGAATCATGTATCTTTTTCCTAAATTTTTAAGACAATATGAATGGTTTTTCTTAGTTTTTAGTATGTCACTTATTATTTTTACTAAAATTAATGTCAATTTAAAATAAAAAGACTCACTTGGAGTCATATTGGTCACATAATCTATCTGATTGGGGCTTGGTTGATTATTAAACATAAAAAATGACTCATAGATCATTTTACTAAAGTATCACAATAATATAAATGTGTTTTCTTGGTTTTCAGTATGTCACTTTTCCTTTTTACTAAAATTAATGTCAATTTTAAATAAAAAGATGCACTTTGAGTCATAATATTCACTCAATTCATTGTATTACGGTGAGATTAATTCCTACATGTCAAAAATGGATCTTGGATCATTATCTTATATTATAAAAACAATCCAAATGTGTTTTCCTGATTTTTAGTCTGTCACTTGTTATGTTTACTAAAATTAATGTCAATTTTTGAGAAATAGATACACTTTGAATTAAAAAAGAAACACCGTACATCAGATTGAGGTACATCTTATTCCTACACATCAAAAATGACTTATGTATTGTTTTGTGAAATTATCAAAACAATCAGAATTTTTTATCAGTTTTTAGTATGACACTTGTATTTTTTATTAAACTATCATTTGGAACTAGAAACACACACTTTGAGTCATATTGGTCCCATCGTGTTTCGGTTTGACATGAGACTACTTTATAAAAATCAAAAATTACTTATGAATCATTTTGCTAAATTATCAAGACAATCTGATCATGTTTTCTAGGTTTTCAGTTAGTGGCACTTTTTGAACTAAAATGTCAATTTTAAACTGATAACAGACACTTTAATTCATACCAGGTACATCAAGTATCGGATTGAGGTGTAGATAATTCCTATATGTTACAAATGTCTTGTGGATATTTTTACAAAAGAATCAACATAATATGAATGTTTTTTCTTAGTTTTGAGAATGTCATTTGTCTTTTTTACTAAAATTAATACCAATTTTAAATAAAAATATTCACTTGGAGTATTGTCAGTCACATGATGCATTGGAGTGAGGTGAGGCTAATTTATACACATCCAAAATGACTTATGGATCATTCTTATAAATTATAAAAACAATATGAAAGTGTTTTATTGGTTTTGAGTATGTCACGTGTATTTTTTACTAAAATGTCATTTGAAATTAGAACCATACACTTTGAGTCACATAGGAAACATCGTGTGTCAGTTTAATGTGATACTTACTCTTACACATCAAAAATTACTTATGAATATTTTCCCTAAATTATAAAGAAAATTTGTGTTCATTTTATTGGTTTTTAGTGAGTGGCACTTTTTAAAGTAAAATGTCAATTTTAAACTAATAATGGTAACTTTGATTCATACTTGGGACATCTTGTATCGAGTTGAGGTGAGGCCAATTCCTACATGTCAAAAATGAGTTGTGGGTCATTTATTAAAGTTTCAATATAAGAAAAAATTAATTTGGTTGGTTTTGAGTATATTAGTTATATTTTTTACTAAAATTAATGTAAATTTTAGATAAAAACACACACTTGGAGTCATATCGATCACATCGTGAATTTGATTGAGGTTTGGATGATTCATACACATCAAAACTGACATATTGATTATTTTCCAAAATTATCAAGACAATATGAATGCATTTATTCTGTTTTGAGTATGTCAGTTGTCTTCTTTACTAAAATTAATGTCAATTTTAAATAAAAAGATGCACCTGGAGTTAAATTGGTCACATATTGTGTCATATTGAGGTTCCATTATTTCCTACATGTACGAAATGACTTCTAGATCACTGACTTTAAGTATAAAAATAATCCAAACTTCTAATGTTAATGTGATTTATATTTCTTTTCTTTGTATAACTACCAACGCTACATATTGAGTGGATGTTATTAGTCAAAAACCCTTCCTATAATCTTTTGGTTTTCAATAATGAGAAATGTCTTTTAGCTAATAACATCAACTCAATATGCAGTGTTGGTAGATTGACAGTGAAAAGAAATGGAAAAGCATGGTAGCATTGGCATAAAGGAACATCTTATCTTATTTGTGTCTTTTTCAGATAATTAAAAGGAAAATATTAATTATCAAAAGATATGGAAAAAAATAAGTACTAGATAAAAATGATAATGAAATTAATTTACAAATAGTAGATAAAGTGATGAAAAAAATAATTAAATAATTAGTAGGAACTCAGCTTTTCATGATAGTTGTATATATTCTTAACCCATTTTCCTATTGTTAATATCATAATTATAGTATAGAATGAGAATTAGTAGCTTAGGAAAATCACCCCTACTTGAACAAAATAATCAACATGCTTTGTCCACATTTATCATTTTATTTCAAGATTCCTTCGCTTCAATTAAAGGAAAGTGATAAATTCCAACACTATAAGGGGGGAAAGATTTTGAGAGAGAAGAAATTTTCTATATGAGTAGTCAAAAATTTAATTAAATTATATTAATTTAGAAAAAAATAGATAATTTTATGATAAAAAACATAGTATATTAAAAAAATTACCTTTTTATTGAACTCTGAGTTGTATCCTAGAACTCAAATCTCTCATGAGCATGAGAAGCTTCAAAAAAACCACCCCAAATTGAATATAGGAATCCACCAGTATAATAAAACAATTCTTATATGATTAATAATAAAAATAAATAAATTAAACATAAATATGAATCAATACATTACTTCTATGTAATTGAAATATTCATGTTATTTTTGTACATTCTTCCACCAGGTATGGTGTCCATTCATTTCTAAGAAAATCTATATCCTCTTGTGAATATAATTTTTTTGGAATTCATAGTAGTACTAGAAATATATAAATATACAAAGTATTATTAAATATTTAAAATAAAATAGTAATCTTCTTTTAAAATGACACTTTAGGGATACTAGTTTATTATTGAATATGACCTCTATCATAAATTTATAAACATAATAACCAAAATATTTTCCATTTGATTGTTTCAGAAACTATAGAAACACTTATAAAAATAAGTAATTTGTTTTGATATGTGTTTGGATAGTGAAATATTATTATATATACCCTAATACTTATCCAATTTTAGAACTTTTCAGGCTCCCTATACTTAATGCCTTTCCTCACTCTATGATTTTCATGATATTTATACACATCATACCATAAAATAATTCTCATTAAATAATAATATAAAATATATAACTTGAATTTTAGATCTAAAATGATGGATTTAGTGTATTAAAAATTGAAAAACATCATCATGTGGTCATTTTGTTGGGTATCCATGCAGTAAATCCAGAAAAAAAAATATTTGGAGTATCTAAATTGACTGTAATGAGCATTTAATGTTTTCTAAAACAAAAAAAAATAAATAAGGAATAAAATAAATGAGAATATATTTGATATGATTAAATTGTATATTTTTACCCTAGTAATGTTGGTATTAAGAAGATTATGTCATATAAAATTTTTCTTTCAAATGATTCAGTCAGTTTTGTCACTATTTTATTCTTTTTTTAATCTATTTTAATTTGTTATGAAGAAATGTTATGAGGTCTAACGCATCCAAATTTTGGTTCATGGGGTAATCTCTTCAATTGGTATTGATATATATTCCTAAAAAAATTGAACAGTATTTAGTCATAATTAACATAGTATATCAACCTTTAGAAAAAAAATCACAAAAAAATACCTAATGTAAACATTTATAACTGAGCCTCCTAGACATTCATAGTTGAATATTTCATTTACATTCTATTGAGAAATGCAGTTTGTACCTTACTATCCATATATATATTTTTTAAATCAACTATGTGACTAATACCACTTTGTAACTTTTTATCTACGCAAACCTTAAATGTTAGTAAATGTGTATTTTTAATGGGCGGGGTAATGGTCATTTTGAAATATATTTTTAATTATTTTGTTAATCATTTATATTGTTCCGATTCAACCTTTCATTTCACCACTTCCCTATGTTTTCCTACAATAGAATTCCTCTATTTAGACCTTTTTTCATTAATTTTTAATGGTTTAACATAAGAAAATAAATTGAAAACGAATACCTCCATGTTTATATGTGTTTTTACAAGATCTTATGGTCATGCGACAAATGTTCCAATAGCTTGGTTGACCGTATAAATATCTTCATCATCAAGTGGAATAGGTACCTCGGTGCTCAGCTCATCAGCTACACTAATCGCCTCTCTCACATGACTTGTTTCAAGTGGTTTATTTTGTAGATGGTCATCTTAGATATAGAATACCATATCCCACACTACAAGGTGATGGGTGGGTGTTGATAGATATAAATGATAGTTATTTTCACCCTATAGAATATTAGTATAGGAAATGTATTAGTGTCTATCTAATTCATATTTCACAAAAATAATTTTGAGAATATTGATTACCTCAACTAAGATAGCTCTTTGATGTGAATGGATCACATCAAATTTGGTGGGGGTGGGGTCAGATCTTCCCACACTGGTTGTTCTTGAGTTGTTTCATCTCTTTGATTCCATCCCCCCAAATATTTTCTAGAAACTCAGTCTACTAATGAAATTTTTCTTTAAGGGTATCTAATATTTCTTTCATCGCTTCCATTTCTTTATCATTATCCTCCTATTTTTTTAGAAAAATATGTTTTGGGTTTCCCCCCAAAACCCACACCTCTTACATGGCCATAGTATTCTACCCACTTCAAGGACACTGATATTAGGTGTTTATCTGCTATAGGTGTTGATGATTCCTATGACTAGGTTAGATAGAAAATATAGGAAAATAAGTAATCGCTTTTATGTAATAGAAATTTAAATAAAAATGAAATTTTATTATGTCATACTTACACATGTTTCCCACACTTATATTATTATCTCATCTTTATTTAAATGTTCCTCCTTCCATAGCACATGGTGTGGGATGGATGTTTCTTGGGATTTAGATTCATCAATCTACATGTAAATAGAGGAACATAATTATGTATTTGTTTCATGTCACATAAAATTATTAATATAGATTTAAAATACATACCAACTTTTTTTTAAAGTGAAGTGAACCCCATCCTTGCTTTACAGTAGGGTTATATTAGTTTTATATCCCATTCCTTATTTTTAGCACTTATTTGTTGTTTCATAAATAAAAAAATCTCAATCAAAGTGATGAATACACATTTTTTCCAACATTGTATTACCATCCACAATGTACATAAAAAGACATCTTCGCACAATGTCTAGTAAATGCATCTCATGCTTATTGGGTTATCAGGTGTGCATACATAAGCAGTGGGTGCGGGTTTATTTTCCCTTCAACAGCATTAAGATGAAATCTTGTTAGAATTATACAAAATCCCATGTGGATCCTTCCATCAGACATTAATAAAAAATTTGTATGTGATTAATCTACAATAAATTCTCTCGGCAAGGGATTAAGAAGAGTAATTAAATGTTTCGTTATTTTATTTTTTTAGTAAAATAAATAAAGGATATCATAATGTTACCATAACCTCTTCCCAAATGTGTTTCTTAAGTGTGAGAAAAGAATGGTACCATGAATCTACATCAATCAGCATGCGCTTCTGAGTGATGAGCCCAATGTAACTACTGAACAATGCCTTGTTGGGGTTCATAACCTGACTCTGCACATTCCATATGACCTCAAATTTGATGGCTTTATTTTTTTCCTTAATAAATTTGGTTAACACAGTCACACTATGGATCTCATTTTTTTTCCGCATCATCTGTTCTTCATCACATACCATTTAATTTTTTTAAACATCTCTAATATGTTTCGCCTCTAGATTGGTAGTATCAGAATGTGAAGAAGGTCAGTGTTCCTCTATACTGGGGCCAACAACACGTTGAGAAACCTGTTATTCCTCGGTATTGGTAGTATTATCACATATATAATATCATTTTTCCTCTACACTGGGAGTAGAAATAGGTTTAGAAACCTATTTTTCCTCAGTATTGGGAGCACCATCACATAAATAAGTCATTGCCTATATATGTGGTATAACTTTTAATTTATATTACATAAATGCAGTAGCGAATAGATAATAACCTGAGGTAACACAATGTATATTAATATATATATATATATATTTATATAAACGGATTATTGAGATATATTTTTTAAAAGGTTTGAGAAATTTGATACCTCCATCAATTATCCAAATCCCTAAATTTCGGTATCCTATGATATAAAAAACCTTGTCTAAATTGCGACCGCTACAAAATGATTGTGACGTTCCAATAAAAGGGTCATCTTTAGTTGAATTTTCATCTGACCCTTTAATGGTTTTAGTTAATAATAAAATAATTGACCACTATCGGTTTGAAGGATATGAAACATAAAATTCTTTTACTACCTATGATTCAATTATAAATGGTTCATCTTTGTACCCTTCCTTACTGAAATCCACTTTCATGAATTCTAATTCATCTTTTTTTTAAAAAACTCATGTTATCAACCCACTTGCATAGAAAATTCAGAACATGGAATGTTGTATAATAAAACTCCAATAATTTATTGATGATACCAAAGTATGACATATTCACATAAATTGTATTTCTATCCTTAGTACCAGAAACATGCATCGCTTCAACTACAAGTGTAACTCCACTATTTTTTATGGAACTGCCTTCATCATTTTCATTTGTATAGAACGTATAACCATAAATTAAATAACCATTTTAAGATAATATATACACACTTGTTCTTATATCTAGACATCAAAATCATTCTAAAATTTAATTCATATTTTCATCTGAATCCTTAAAAATATGGTCCATAAGCCATGCTAAAAACTATTGATTATGTGTATTTGATATCTATATTTCATCCCTTGATGGATTCAAATGCCTAATAATTTTTTTTTGGTTTCAACATTTGGGTAAACCTCTAAATTCTTATAAAAATGTAAAGGTGAGCCTGCACCTAATATTTAATATTGATTCTGATAAAATATTCTCTAGAAATTCCTTCACCAACAAGCTTCCTAGTGTGACAAGATTTAGGTAGACCAATTCTTTCCACACCGGATAGTTAGTTGATACAGAATTCAATGGCTTCCTCAAAAATATATTACTCTAAAATATAACCCTCTAGACGAATTTTATTTTTTACATACCCATTCAAAATATTCATATATTTTTTAATGGGGTACATCTATCTAGAGTGTATAGGATCATATAGTCGAATCTCTCTCACCATGTGAACCATCAAGTTAACCATTATATAAAATAATGATGGTGGGAATAACTCTTCCAATTCACATAATATGAGGGTAATTTCCCTTTTCATAGTCAGAAAATTTTTAGGTTCTATAATTTTGTTTTATATATCTTTGAAAAAAATATTGTTTAATTTATGACATAAATTATTGGGAAAAATGCCACATAAAGCTACAGTAATTAGATCTTGTATCAAAACATGATAGTCATGTGATTTTAGACCCTTTAAATTTAAATAATTCATTCAAATGTATTCTTTATATTTTATGAATACCCCTCTTGAACCTTTACATCATTCAATGACTTACAAAACAAATATATTTCATGCCTAGAAAGAGAGTAAGTAGCTGGAGGAAGAAAAGTTTGTTTTTCACCCTTCATTGGGGCTATCTATTCCCATATTCCCATGTCAATCATGTCCAACCAAGCCTTAATTCCATCCTTTTTTATGGGTGCATTTAGTAATATGTTGATGACACTATCACATACGTTTTTTTCAATATGAAAAACATCAAGAAAATATCTAACATATAGAAAATTAGAGTATGTTAATTAAAAAAACTAATTACTTATACCAACCAATTTTTTTCAGGTTTTTTTAAAATGGTTTACCAAAATCAATGTCCACATATTTTACCTTCTCAAAAAAATTATATCCTATTAGTAAACATAGTGTTGTACATTCTTCTTAACTTCCATCAATCGATGTCCTTCAATATTGGTACTCATGCTATCTGGATAGAAATCTATGATGTTCTAGAAACACAGTCTTTAATGAATGCTTCAACCTAATTGATTGTGAACCTTGTTTGCATATAGGACACCCTTGAGTTCCTTTAATGCTATATCCTGAAAATTTTCTATAAATAGTAAATTCATTAATCATCCCATAAAACATGGATCTCAATGTGAAATCTTCACTTATGTAAGCATCATACAATGTAACACCTAAATCCTACAATGATTTAAAATCCTAGAAAATTGCAGCCAAATAAACATCAATATCATTACCCATTTTTTTGTCCTGTTATAATCATAGATAACATATTCTTTGTGTCATTCATAAACACAGTGGAAATTTATAATTTACCAACATAATCAGCCTTGTAATATGAGTGCTTATTTGAAAACCAAAAGGATTCACTCCCTCTGTAGATAATTTAAGATCAATGTATCTTGGGGCATTTCCAAATTAAGAATACTAATGATCAATTTTCTTTCACTAAGGAGAGTCTTTTGGGTGATTAAGTTTCCCATCTTTATTTCTTGTATCTAAGTTTCACGCCAATTGCCTTATAGTCTCCTCACTTACATATAGGTTCCTAAACCATGTAATGATTGGAAAGTATCATACAACTTTCATTGGACTCGATTAATCTTTCTTGTATCAAGAAGAATCACACATTGGGAATTATTTAAGTGATTTTTGATCCTTTTGAAATAGTATATAGTCATTTGGGTAGGCATGTATTCTTTTATATATCATACCCATCAAACATATAATTCTTTTCGGGTCATATGTTTATCAAGGGAGTTCATTATCTTCTTGGAGCGTATCATTGAAGAGAGAAAGTAGTTAAGTAAAACTGGTGTCACTCCATTCATTTCCTGATTTCAAATTATACATCTTCAGTATGACTAACAATGTTGTATATTTAGTGAAACCAACATACAATGGCATCTTTTCACAACTCTTTAACTTCTCAAACATTTTTTAATAATCATGAAGTTCATCTTCAACTATCATTTCCATTTCCTCAATATGATATTCATCATCATTCACACCTATAATCACATCCTTGATATGGTCTTATTTATTTTCCACACTTGTAATCATATCATATGATCCATAAAATGTAGTCTTATCCCATTCACTATATACATTCATTTTTCCCCATGTTTATTCCAAAATTTATAACTTCGATCAATTCCATGACAGATCAAGTGTTCTTCCAAATCATCTAGAATAATTAGTATTGAATAAAAAAAGTGTAAACCTGGAAAAAGGATTTGAGATGGGTCTTATTCCTGATATTTTCAAAACTCGATAAACTCTTTCACTATATATTTATACTCTTTTGTCATGTGATTGACATCTATACATTCTTTATTCATATCTATCCTATTTGATTGAGTAAAATTATTATTTAACAAAATAAATAAATAAAATATGTTCAGTTGAAGTTGGGTCTCAAGAATTTCTTGGAAGATAATGGAAATATTAAAAAAAGTTTATCATCCCACATGATTAAAAAAAAATATTGAAGGAAATTTATAAATATAGATATTAAATGTAATAATATAAATTTAAAAAAATAAAATCTATATTATTTAAAAACCATTTTCATAATATAAAATATAGTTATTGAATATAATAATTGTTTAAAAGAAAAATTATATTTTTTAAAACAACAATCTATACCTTGGAGAAAATCCAGGTCATTACATCACTAGTAGTAATAGTTGCTTCAATGTTAATGTTATGATGACGATTTTATATAAACTGAAGAAAAATATATCTAGGGGAACTTTTTGGCATCAGTTTTAATATAAATCAATGCCAAATATATTTTATATTTACTTTTTGGAGTCATTTTTTAATAAAACTGATGCCAAAAAATGAGCAGCGAAAGGATTTATGGCATTGGTTTTATAAAAAAACAGACACCAAAAAGTTTTAAAAAAAAATTTAAGTATTGTTTTGTGAAAATCGTAGCCATTAATAAATTTTTGGCATCATTTTATATAAACATACCAAAAACATTTTAAAAAATACTCATGATCGTGAAACCCTATTTTTTTGGATTTATGAAGCCCTTGTTCTCGAATCACAATGAATCTAAAGGCAACCTATTGATCCTCAATGGCCATTGTTGTTGATTTTATTCATTTTTTATCATAATTTCATGATCTCTTGTCTTGTTTCATCATCCTATATTATTTTTTCATCATCAAAAGAAGTATTGTGTCTTCAGAAACCATTTTTTGGGTGAACATAAACTGCAGTTTGATTTTATTTCTTATTCTTATTTATTGTTCGTTTCTATAAACATTTTTGTTAGAACTTGCAATATTTATTCTTCTAATGAATTTGATGGAGAAAGTTAATATCAAGGATCCATTTTCCTTATTTAACTCTGAATTTTTTAATTTTTTTTAATTTTTAAGATAAATTATTTATCATTTCTTTATAATTTTTAATTGTTGTTTCAATTATTTTTATGTACTGGATTCTTATTTATAAATGTGGTTGTTAAAGTTTTTTTATTTTAACAAATTTTTTATTTGATTAAATTGAAAAATGTTCTTGATTAAATTATGTAATGAAAAATGATATATGGTGTCATCGTTCACCAATATAATTTACATCACATGTAATGACTCCATATGTTCACCTATTAAATTAATACAATCTTCAATACCTTTTGACACTTGTGACACCAAACTAATGTAACAACTATGTAAAAAGAACTAATACATGTTGCAAGAATGAATATAATTAAATTATAATATCAATAAACTATGTGTATATAATATGAAAATAAAAAAGAACTATTTGTAAATTCAGAAGATATATAATTTATATTACAATAGGATGTTTTCAGATAAAATATATTAACATTTTGTGTAATTGATGTGTGTAAATTAAAATTAACACTTTAAAATGATTGATAAAATATATGATATTTCAATATATGAAATAATATATTATAATTAATTAAATTTAATATTATTTTGAAATAATATTAAAAAACAATAAATCTTCAAATAGTTGTATTTCAATGAAAACTATTTTTCATTATATAAAATACTTCATTTAAAAAATATAATGTATATATTTAATTTGGTAAAATGAACTATAATTATGGATTTAGAATTTCAATAACTGTTTGGGATTTTTTTGGAAATAATTTATTTTGGTGTATATAATGATTAGTACTGTTTTTACTAAAAAGAGATTTTTAATGGCAGTGGGGATCAAATGAGTTACCATGGGGAGAATGTACCCCTAATATTAGTATGTTAATTTGTAAAATAAGTAACCATTTATCATACAAAACCACAAAAATTAGGGTATGAAATTAAATAAACATCCTAATGTTATAATATGAGGTGTGTAAAGCACACATATAGTGACAAAATTGTGATTTTATACTAGGAATATCACATATATAAAAAGAAATAAAAGAAAATAAATTAAAACCAAACAATAGATTAGTTTACAATATCATGATTTTATACTAAGAATCTCTACTGGGTTCATTAAATTTGATGTACATTGGATCAGCATGATACACATCATGAAAAATAAATATCATTAGTAGATTAGTTTATATTTTATTTCTAATAATCCTTGATGTTTCCTATATAATTACCGATCATTTTTATTTAATGTGTTTATGTTTAAAATTTATCTATTTATATATATATATATATTTAAATATTTATATTTATTAGTATATTCATATATTATATTATGATATTAGGTATTGAATGGATCTTAATTGGATAAATTTACGTTGAACCACTAGTGAATATGAAAAAGGAGTTGATGAATTATTATAGTTTACTAAACAAAATCTTCGAAACATAGATTTTATTTTCTATCCCTGTGTGAAGTGTTTGAATATAAGAAAGTTAAACTCTAGATAAATTAAGTGTCATCTCTTTTGCTATGGTTTTATCCTTAATTATACATGTTATATCTGGCATGGTGAAAGAACTGAAAATTCAACACCTTATTTTGATGATAATATTCATAATGAGGCATAGGATCATATTGAAGAATTAATTTATGATTTAGGTGTTGAAACCATAAAAAAAACAACAGTTGAATGATTTTTCAGAGATAATTAAAAACCATTATTCCAAGGTTGCAATAAATATATAGTGTTATCAATAATTTTGAGATTAGCTGACTCAAAAGAAATAAATGGGGGGAGTGATAAAAGTTTCTCTAACTTACTTGAGCTTTTAAAAGAGCTACTTCCATAAGGAAATGGGCTTTTGGATTCTAATTATGAGGTGAAGAAAATATTATGTTCAATGGGATTAAAAAATAAAAATATATATGCTTTCCCTAATGATTGTGTGTTTTATAGGAAAGAATTTGAATATTTATCAAACAATCCTACATGTGGGGCATGATGCTATAAGATGGATGAAAAAGTTAAATCATATTTATTCTTAGGTAATCTAACCTCATGAAAAATCAATTTTTTATAATTTCTAATTCTTTCATCCTATAATTCCTTCATATAATTATGATAATTCAGTTGTGATTCATTCTCAGGTACGAGAATCAAAGCTCCTCCTAAATAAATTTGGTACATTCCAATAATTCCAAGCAATTATTTTCAAATCCAGTTGATACAAAAAGGTTAATATATAATTTATATGAGCACATATCTGATTGTAACTTACATCACCCTGATTATTCACCACAATGTTAGAGATTTGATAAACAATTTCATGATTTTGGAAGTGAGTTTTGAAATCTTGGAATGGGATTTTATACTGATGGAATGAATCCATATCAGAGTCTAATTAGTCAACATAGTTCATGGAATGTTTTTTTGGTAATTTATAACTTGTCCCCACATATATGTATAAAGAAAAAATATGTTATGATGATATTGATGATTTTCAGACCAAAAAATCCAGTAAATGATATTTATGTGTATCTTTCACCATTGATTGATGATTTGAAACTGATGTGGTAGACAGGTGTTAAAGTTTCAATGCATGCAAGAAAGAGAATTTTCATTTTCGTGTTATGATAATGTTCACAATAAATGAATTTCATGCGTATGGAAAATTTTATGGATACGGTGTTAAGGGACACAAATAATGTCCAATATATGAATAAGAGACTTCATATTATCAATTATAGAATTGAAGAAAGAAAGTTTCCATGGGACATCGAAGATTGTTTTGAATTGATTATCCTTATCGTAGATTGAAAAAACCATTTAACTATTTATAGGAATACAATATTCTCCCATGATCATTGTTAGTTGAAAAATATTACTACAGGGTGAAAAATATTGATTCTACATTTCAAAAGAAAATAAGTTTTGGCCTTCAAAAAAATATTTGGAAGGAACAGTCCATCTTTTTTGAACTACCTTATTGGATATTTTTAGAGATAAAACATAACATTGATGTTTTGCATGTTGAGAAAAAACATATGTGATAGTTTTATTGTAAATTTTTTAGAAATAAAAGGAAATAAAAAGTATATATTTTATATTAGATTGGACTTTATATCAATGGGAATACATTTAGAGTTATCTCCCACTATGAAAGGAAACATAACATATTTACCTTCATCTTGTCACATATTAAGAAATATTGATAAGATGAATTTTTTTCAGTGTCTTGATGGTATTAATGTACCAATTGGTTACTCTTAAAATTTGACGAATTTTGTATCATTTAAGGATTTTAAATTAATAGGTAAGAAGTCTCATAATTGTCATGTATTGATGCAACAACTTCTACCAGTCACATTATGTGGTATATTGTCGAAAAATATCAGAAAGACTATCATAAGGTTCTGTGATTTTTTCAAACCCATTTGTAGCAACACCATTGGTCAAAAGTTTTTAAATGTGTTGTATATGAATCTTCTCTTATTATTTTTCAACTAGAAATGTATTTACCACCTATATTTTTTGATATAAGTGTTTATCTAGTGATTCATTTGTTGTGTAAGATAATAATATTTGGTCATATTTATTAATGATGCATGTATCCTTTTAAAATATATATGAAAATATTAAAGGGATATGTTAAAAATATTTATCAAACAGAAGAATCTATTGTTCAAAAATATGTATCAGAAGAGGTGATTTGGTTCTGTAATTATTATTTGTATGAAGTGGAGCATATTAGTCTCCCTATATCTTGAAATATGATAGTTGATAGTGAAGGTAGAGGGATTTTAGTCTTAAAGGTAAAGTTTATTCCATTTGATGAAGTGATGTAGGAACATTTATACATTTTGAACAATGTATATGAGGTTTAATCATATATATCATTACATATTGTTGAATTAAAGTTAATATATTTCAAAAGAAATGAAAATTGGATGATGATTGAGCATAAAAAGACCTTTGTTTCATGGTGTAAAGAGAAAGTCATCACAGATATAACTGCATCAAAAACATTAAAATGGTTTGTAGGGGACTATCTCTTAATGTGATCACATGGTTTAGTTTTGATATTAATGGGTACACATTTTACACAAAAAGCTAGATGACAATAGTACCATTCAAAATAGTGGTGTAATGGTCATCGCAAAAGAACTACATTTTTCAAGTGATAAAGATAAAAACCCAATTTCTACATCAAAATCATATTTTGGAGTTCTTGAAGCCATATGAGAAATTGATTATATTAAATTTTGAGTCACCGTGTTTAATTATAATTAGGTTGTAATTAATAATGGTGTGAAACATGATGAATATGGGTTTAAACTGGTTGATTTGAAAAGATTTAGTTTCATTGACGAACCATTTATCATATCCGTGCATGGAAAGAGAATATTTTATGTCATTAATTTGTAAAATGATTAGTGGTACACCATTTTTCAAGGGAAAATCTATTTGGATAATGAGTATGATGATGATGTTATTTATTTATATGAGGCTTTTTTTTGTTTATTACATGATTTCTAGATAACAATGACAATAACGCAGACATAGTGCATGTTGTACGAAATGATCATACAGAAGGGATATGGGAAAACACTAAATTACTCTCATGATTAATCCATTAATTATTTAAATTATATTTTTTTTTGAAATTTACATGTGTAAAAACTGTATTATTTAATATCTATTGGATATTTAATTATATATATTTTATTATTTATATGAATTTTTGCGTTAAATTTTTATATTCTATGGTTATAGTTAAACATTTTTTCATTGAAATATATGACATACATTATAATATTTTGGTTAAATTTATGTAAATGAGAACACTTTTTTGAACATTGATATTTAAATTTATAAATGTTTCTATCATTTTAAAAGTAATGCTTTTATTTAATAGTTTACCTTGTATATTTTTTTGGTTAAGAATCATAACATTGTTATTTTTTAAAAACTTAAAAATGTGTACCACTTTTTTTTATTTACATATTTATGTTTTCCTATTTTCAAATTATTTACTTGTATAATAATATACAGCAACACAATAATTTCATTACATTTTCTTATTTCAATTATGAATATAGAGAAAGAGATAGAGGAGCTTGTACCGCTGTATTTTTCTTCTTTCATATTATTAAATATCCACTAATATAATTATTTATTTAAAAAAACATTTAATTTACATAACATAATTGTAAGACTACTGATGGGACTTCAGTGGTGGAGTCTTCTTCTTTTAATGTTAAAAAATTGAGTTCCCGAGTTGTTAAATGTGGCATTACACGTTTACCAAAACTGTTACTTTCTCTTAGATATGAGAGATTTCATATTAGTTTTTGATGATGATAATAATGTAACTAGCCCAAATGAAACACAGTTTTCAATTATATCTTTATGCAGAGTCATTCCATGATTTATATTTTATATCCCAATTGGAAGTCTGTCAACAAAACAGTAATAAATCAGCTTTGGGAGGCTATAATGGTAAACTATTTCAATTGAATTATTTAATCTCATTTTTCAAATATGATATATTTTAAATGAATAATATTTAATTTATTCAATTATAGATTAAATTCAATTTTTATGAAACTAAAGAAAATAAAAAAAGTTGTCTTTCTTTAATAGTGGTTTGATAGAGATATTTCAAAAAAAATGACAAAAAATTATGTTTTTAGAAAGAGACGAAATGAAAACCCCTACCTCAAGTAGGATTTTTTTGATGTAGAGACAAGGAAGAAATTTGTTTCTAGCCAGCCTGATGAATCCTTTCTAATATGATAATTATTTTATATTGTAAAATTTCTTATATATGTACCTAATTACTTATTAATTTACTTTTTATACAACTGGCCTCCAAGAAATATGATCAATACATCCAATTTCATAATATATACCTTCATACTTTATCACATGGTTGGTATTATTTATTGGAGAAAAACATGATTGAGGAAATGTTTGAAGCATTAAGAGCTCAGTCTTCTAGTTATTATGGTGGGTCCATTTTGGTCCTCTATCTCCCCCCACCCACCATGGAAAATGGAAAAGAGTGAGAAGAAGAAAAAATGAAAAAAAAAATCTTATAGAGAAAGCTAAAGAAGTAGCTAAAAGAATTTTAAGTAAATATTTTTTATTTTTCATGAATTTTTCTATTTTATAAATTCACAACAATAATATACAATTTTCATTTTTTATTTCAGGATGAAATTCAAGATAAATCATCATAAGGCGCTTTTATCCCTAAGGTTAGGATGGATATCCTAGCCACTGCTTTGGGAAAGCCAGAACACCCCAGCCTCATAAGAGGATATGAGACAGGTGTTAGTATTCATAATGTTTTTGGTCATCAATGTAAGCAATCAAGAGACCCAAAAAATCAAATCCTTTAAATCTGAGATGAAATATATGAAACATTCCATGGGAGATAAAATTCAATCAACTATGCAGGATATGTTAGAACAATTGATGAGGCAATCATAGTCTATGCAACCTTACCAGCTTGTCCAATCTTTTCATCTAGCTTTTTAGCCTACATAGCCCTCCCATATAGACCATCCTTCCCATCCTTACTACCGAGATCCTCCACCACCTCACTCAGACCCAACCTTATATTGTTATTTATATGCTGGAGATCCTCATCCACATATTGTGGCATTTAGAGTCATGTTTTGGGGGGGGGTGTTGTACATCACCAGCCTATATGGATGGATCATGTTAGAGTATCAGTACAAGATATTATTGATCCTACTCCTCTACTACCATTTCCTATTGAGGATTTTACCAGAGTTTGGGATTGTATGGGTCATTTATTACTTTTGGAATATGGCCTTCTTCATTATCTTTCATACGAGATACGAATTTTTTTAATATTATTTACATCTAATTGAAAATTAATTAGAATTTTTTTTGGCATTTAACTTATATAAAAGTATATAAAATCAAAAGAAATGGCACAAAGGAAACAAAGAGCTTGGGAACAAACAACAGTAGATAATTTTAATATTTCTTATGGGATACAAATATTATCCCAGGATTCTTATTCCTTAGATAATATCTATGAGTTTTAGATGATTTCTGATATATGTGAAAGATACTATCCATTGATAATATTCAGAAAAGATATCATGGATGCAATTTATTTTAAAGATCTTAGTCTTCATGTGTTGCAGTTGTTTTCCATGTAATTAAATTGATATTTTAGCTTTTATTTCTTTAATTAAAGATGTCTAAATTGAATAACTTTATTACTTTTTTAAATTAGGTATCTACACATGCATCTTATTAAAAATTAGGGCACATGCGTTTATGGTTTTATAGATCCATAATTTATTTCAATGGATATGAAATATTTTAAAACTGCTGATAGAGTTACATATATATGTGAGAGATTATCAAAGATAAGGATTGGGTGTTGGTTTTTTCCATTTCTTAATGGGTAAGAACACAAACATAATTAAGAACAAATGTTCATTATAATGTTATTAATTATGAACTTTTTGTATTGTAAGGGGCATTGGAAGTTAGGCATATTTGGCCTAAGTGAATGCACATTATATTGGTTTTTCTCTTTATTAGTTAATGTTCGTAGTAAATTTACCACCTTATTAGACAAGTAAGTTTTATTCTTATTTATAAGTTCATTATATTTAATTTTTATTATACATACATGTATTATTAGATGATATATATGAAAATGTAGTTCATAGAAAAAATTTAACAAAGATCCCTTATCGATAAGGAACCCAAATGCAATCCAATATGTGAAAGTAATGGTAATTATTTTTAATAATATATATTATTATAATTTTTGATATATATACATATATATATATATATATTGGTTTTTATTATAAAGTTAATGTTTTATAACCACAGTGTCGTCATCAACAAGGACATGTTGAATGTGGTTATCATGTTCTATGATTCATGTTTGAGATAATAAAAGCAGGGGTAACTACTAAATTAGATAAGGTTAGTAATATTAATTATTTTATATTTTCTGTCATAGTATTCTATTTTTTAATCTTCCGACATTCAATGTTATTATAGATATTCAATTATATTGAGACTTATATGAATAATGAGCTTACCCATATTTGATCTTTTTTTTGAACTATTTGTTAAGTATGATTCCAATTTAAGGTATATATATTCTAATGTTTATGATTTTTATAACATTTTCCTAATAACAAGTGTTCAAAAACTAATTCTTATATTACAATAGGTGTTTGAAAATATTGATCTCAAAATAATGCTTTAACATCAACTAACAATGATAAT
This sequence comes from Viscum album, assembly GCA_963277665.1. NCBI lineage: Eukaryota > Viridiplantae > Streptophyta > Magnoliopsida > Santalales > Viscaceae > Viscum > Viscum album. The sequence continues at coordinate 479,920,310 of OY728128.1, forward strand.
GTTGTAAATTTCAAGTCTGTATTTTTTAATTCTACATTATAATACAGATGTGTAGATAATTTTTTGATTAACTTGTTAAAAGTATGTTTGATTTTATAGTTTTTTCATCAATGATACATGTTGTTTGATGGTTATATTTTGTTTTCCCTATTATATGGATTTTAATTTTTTTGGGGTATAATATTCAAAATTTTCAAAAAAATCACTTTTGGTGTCAGTTTTTATAAAAACCGATGTTAAAACATTAAAAAAATTCGCTAGGTTTTCAGTGTCAGTTTTTATGAAATCCGACACCGAAAATAATGACAATTCACATTTTTGGCATCGATTTTCCTAAACATGATGCCCAAAACCTTGTATTTAACATCACCTTTATAGACATCGGTTAAAAACAGCTGTTAAAATTGAAAAAGATGATGTTAAATCATGTTTTTGCACTAGTACATGAGACCTAAGGGATTTAATACGGTGATGAGGGTAAATATTTTTTTAATGGAAAAAGTGACTAGATTTAAAATTTTGTTTGTAAACTAGAATTTGAAATTTAATAAGGGGTTTTGAAGTGTAATTTTAAATTGATAGAAATACTTCTCTAACTCTTTTAGGAAGTAAAATTTGAATTTTATGGTTTAGAATAATCTAGGGAAATATTTTAAAAAATAGGATATAAAATAATAATTTTAAATGGGTTTACTTTATTAAAAATTATAAGGAAGATCATTTTTTTGAAAAACCATAGGATAAAAAGGTATTTTTCAAAACACTGTTGATTTAAGATTCCCATTGCTAAACCATCTCATAGTATCACCCTTTGGGGGAGGAGAGCCCCACCCCAAAACCATCTCAATATTCTATTTTTGAATCACCTAAAAGGAATAACACCCCACCCAAGAACCATCCTCAAAATCTCATGGCGTATTAGTTCCCAATATAAAATTCCAAGAGAGAAGATGTCAAGTAAGCACAAGATTTGAGATCTTAATCATATTTCAAAATTAAATATAACCAATTTATAAATAGGTCATAATTCAACCCTATCTTTAAATATCAATATTCAATTCAAGAGGTTGTAACTTTCCCAACCAAAGTTCTATATCCCTATTCATATAGGGTTTCCACCTTTCTTACCCATTTTACCACATGTTCTCATCTTAGGGATTATCGTAGTGGATCTATTTTTGGATTACATGGTAACAGATTCACTTATGTAACCCTTCAGTTTTCCTCCTATAATTCGTTTCTCATTTGTCTAAGGGATTCCTTTATTAGTGTCCAGTGATCTATGATTTAATTTTATTAATTTATACCTCATAACCAAAATATCAAAATTTCCACATGAAACTAATATATATACCATTTATTTAATTTTTTGGTCAATCACACATTAGGTGGACACCAACACGCATCATATGCACATAAAACGAGAGTAGCCTTGAAGGATAACATAGGTACCACCTACTTTATTAATGTTGGCTGATTCTCATTGAATATCATTGGTCGGTTTGTTCACACATGAACAAAATCAAGAAAATTTGAGAAACCCATTAAAATAGGCACAAATGGGTTTAATTTTCTTAAATATATCAAACAATGAGAGAAACCGTGGAATAGATTCCCAAGGAATGCAAGCCTTACCCACAGTTTTTACCTAAAATAATTGACATCAATATCTTACAATATTTGATGAATATATCAATTGGAGATGGAATTAGGTATGAGAGAACAATTTAAGGCAAGTTCAATATATTCTAGACAAAAATGGCCTAAAACCAAATTATATTTCTTGTAAACATTTTATCCATATTATAGAAAATCAAAACCAAACATGTCACCCTAAATTTTTAGAAAATAATGGGACTCTTATGAATAGGGACCCTTATATATGGGACCCTTACATATGGTAATTCACTACGCCACTCCATCATAATTATCTAGAATCTAAAGATAAATTATTAATTATCTACTTCTATTAGTTCCAACAATTAATTGGAAAAAAAAATTCACACAAATAGCCAGTATGAAAATTATAACATTCAGACCACATGTGTATTATATTTTTTTCATATGCAAGGTTTTTAACTAATCTAAATTTTCAAAAAAATGCTAAAATTTAAAAATATGACCAAATTCACTCCCAAAACATTTTCAAACAATTTTCACCACATACACACTTTTTATAAGCATGTCAACTACAGAAAAATTATAGTATACTCTGCCTCGAAACTAAGCCACTCCTGAGACTCAATTTCTAGCCTACACCAGCACACCTAACACCTTGATTGAGTCATAATACACACAACTAATAAATGATCCAACCAAAAAATTTTCAAATACCCCAAAACCAAAAAAGTACATGACTATAAAAATTCATGAATCTACAAAATGAAGAAGCAATAATCTCATATCTTAGAGCAGTGATGATTTGTTGATGAAGATCGGTGTGGGTTCGGTTGGGAGCAATGGCGGTAGAGAGCTATGACAACAACAAAGGTAAGAAGCGACGAAAAGGCAAGCAGCGATGGTGAGAAGTGATTGCAAAGGAGAGAAGTAATGGAAAGAAGCAAAGGCGAGCTGTGATGATGAGCTGTGATGATGAGTGGTGACAGTGAGCGGGGAAGTAGATCTTGAAAGGGGAGCGGTGAAGGTTAGGGGAAAAGGTGAAGATGAGTGTCGAGGGTGAGCAAAGAAGGTGAGTGCTGACGGCAAGTGGTGAATGCGAGGAATGAAGGCAAAGGCAAGTGGCGTCGAAGGTGAGCAGCGGCGAAGGTGAAAGTGAAGGTGAGTGGTGGTTGCAGCACTAGAGTTCCGCAGAAACATGAAGGTGTGAGGAAGATGGCAATCTGTGAGGGTTTTTTATAAGAATACAAAAGGTTTTTATCAGTGCTTTCAAAAAAGCACTGATAAAGAGTAGTTTTACCAGTACTAATATAAAAAGAGCTCATAAAACAATTCTTTATCAGTGCTATAATTATATTGCTGATAAAGAATAGTATATCAGCACTTTCATATCACTGATAAAGGGATATCTTTATCAGAGCTAAAAAAGCACTGATAAAGATCTAATGTTAATAATTTATTTATATTATTATATACATTTATTAAATTATATATAATAAATATTTATTTATTTATTTTTAATTATAACTATGAATAAATAAATATTTATTTATAATTATATATAATAATAAATATATTTATATATATTTATGTAATTATACAAAATTATAAAATTATAAATATAATAAATATATTTATTATAATTTTATGATGCAAATAAATATTTATTAATTTATAGTTATAAATATAAATAAATATATATTTATTAAAATAATTATACAATTATAATAATTATATTTATTATATTTAAAATTTTAAAAATTTATATAATTAATATATTTATTATATATAATTATAACATTATAAATATAATAAATATATTTATTTATAGTTATAAATATTTATTTATAATTATAAATATAATAAATATTTTTATTTTATTTTTATTTTTATAATTATATATAATAAATATACTAATTATTTATATTTATAAAGTTATAAATATAATAAATATATTTATATAATTTTTTTAATATTTATTTATAATTATAAAATTATAATAAATATATTTATTATATTTATAATTTTATCATTATATATAGTAAATATATTTATTAATATTTTATAATTATTTAAATATAAATAAAATTATAATTATAAATATTTGTATATATTTATAAATATTTGAATATATTTATAAATATATTTATATATTTATATATATTTATAAAATTATAAATATAATAAATATATTTATTATAATTTTATAATTATTTTAATATGTATATATATATATTTAATTATAATTATAATTATAATTATAAATAAATATATTGTATTAGGTACTTGGGGGTACAATTATATCAAATACACACACACCACACACACATATGCCTGAAAGGCAGGTCATAGCCCTCCACTACTAGAAATATGGGATTTTGAGCCCCTTTACCTATAGCGACCGCCAATGGCGGTCGTTAAGTTTCCCTAAAAAAAGGCTCCCCCCCCCCCGAACCCACCCTCCTCTCGTGAAGCGCCCCCCCCCCCCCCCCCCCCCCCACCCCCCGAACCCTTCCCCCCTCCTCGTCGCCCGCGCCCTCCCCGTCGTCGTGCGCCCTCCCCGTCGCCCCGCCCTCCCCGTCGCCTCACCCTCCGCCGCCCCGCCCTCCGCCGCCCCGTCCTGCGCCGCCCCGCCCTCCGCCGCCCCACCCTCCGCCGCCCCGCCCTCCGGCCGGCCGACCCCACCCTCCGCCGGCCACCCTCTGGCCGCCCTCCGCCCTCCGGCCGCCCTCCGCCCTACCCTACATCTCCTTCGGGATTCCTCCGCCTCTGCCCTCCGACTCCGGCCACCCTCCGCCCTCCGGCTCCAGCCGCCCTCCACCCTGTGGCCACCCTCCGGCCTCCCTCTGCCCTCGGGCCTCCCGCCACCCGCCTCTAGTAGCCCGGATGCCCTCCGACAGCCCTCCGGCCGCCCTCTGGCCTTTGGCCTCCAGCCCCTCCAGCCTCCGACCACTGCCCTCGGCCCTCCGCCCCCTCGTCCCTCCCCCCCCAGCACCCCAAACACCCCCCCCCCCCCACACCCCTCCAACCCTCGTCCTCTCCGTTTTCATCTCCTCCCTTGCCGCACCACCGCCACCCATCCCCTTCTTCACCATCCCCTCCCACACCGCACCAGCTCCGGCTCTGGCTCCCCACTACTGCCTCTCCTCTCCCTCGCAGCACCACCTTCGGCTCCCCTCCCTTCCAGGTTTGTAGCGCGATCCAGTATGACATGGGCTTTCACTTACATTATTAATGTATAAATGGTTCACAAACAATTAATTAGTATTTATTTTAAATATATTTGATATGAAAAATGAAAATGTAATAAGTCTTGTGTAAATGTTTGTTATAGGGAACTTATTATGGATAAGAGTTGGATTGATCTTCCAAATCGAACGTCTAGAGAGTATTTCAATGGCATTATGCAGTTTATTGACTTCACCAGAGGATTTGAAAGTGACTATATTAGTTGTCCATGTAGAAAATGTGCTAACAGATATCAATTCACATGAGATACTGTGAGGGAGCACCTATTCTATAATTTATTTCTGAAAAATTATAAGATTTGGACTCGTCATAGAGAAGAATATGTTCATTGTGAAAATACAGATGCAATTAAAATGGATGTTGATGCAAGGATGAATGATCCAATGCATGAAATGCTTAATGAAATGGTACATGGGTTGGATCCTAAAGGTATTGACATCCATAATCTTGAGAACGGTGAGATAAATCTTCGCTCTGGTGCAGATCGTGATTCGAGGAGGTTTTATGAAGCAATTGATGATGCAAAAACAGAATTATATCATGGATGTACTTCTTACAATAAATTGTCATTTATCGTGGAGTTGTTGTATTTGAAGACTTTGAATCATTGGTCAGACACATCATTCGACATGCTGTTGGTGTTATTGAAAAATGTTCTTCCTGTCGACGCTAAGATTCCTGAGTCGTATTACCATGCTCGTAAGCTGACAGAGAACTTAGGTTTTACATATGAGACCATAGATTCATGTGCAAACAACTGTATGTTGTTTAGAAAGGAAACTGCCCATTTGGATATTTGTACGTTTTGTGGTGCTTCCAGGTGGAAAGAGAACAGGGTAAATCAGACTCATCAAAGTCAGATTGTGATACAGGGGAAACCAATTGCCGTAAAGCAAATGTGTTACTTTCCCCTTAAACCAAGTTTGAAAAGATTTTTTATGTCATCTAAAGTTTCTAATTTAGTGATATGGAATGCAGAAAGAGTTCATGAAAGTGATATGTTAACCCACCCGGCAGACTCTCATGCATGGAAGGATTTTGATAAGAGACATCCCGACTTTTCCAAAGATGTTCGTAATGTCCGATTGGGATTGGCAGCAGATGGTTTCAATCCATTAAAGTCTATGGTTGGTGCAACTCATAGCCCATGGACACTAGTGTTGGTTCGGTATAATCTTCCTTCGTGGCTTTCTATGAAGAAACAATTTATATTACTTTCCACTCTTATTGATGGACCTAAAAGTCTGGGGGATAAGATTGATGTTTACCTTCATCCATTGATTGATGAGTTGAATGAATTTTGGGGCGATGGTGTGATGACTTATGACTGTGAAACGAATGAAATGTTCAAACTGCAGGCTGCTTTATTGTGGACAATCAATGACTTCCCAGCTTATGAAAATTTATCAGGCTGGAGTACGAAAGGGGAATTTGCTTGCCCTTGTTACAACAAAAGTAAAAAATCTGTATGGCTTAAGCATTCCAAAAAATTGGCATACATGGGTCACAGATGTTTTCTCCCCCCTCAGCACAGGTTCAGAAAGGACAGAGTGGCATTTTATGGTTCTAGAGAGTTCATCCCAGCACCAAAGATCATGACAGGAGTCGAAATGTTATCGCAGATTGAGGAAGAAAACATCCGCGCGGTATATGAAATTAAGGATTTGGTGGCTCCTCCGGTACGTAATATTCGAGCTGCGGGTAGGCAGCGCAGTCACAATTGGAACAAGAAAATTATTTTTTATAGTCTTCCGTATTGGAAAACTAATATGTTGAGGCATAATTTGGATGTCATGCACATTGAAAAAAATGTTTGTGATAACATATTGTGGAACATTTTAGGTGTCAGTGGGAAATCAAAGGACCATGTTAATGTACGCCGTGATTTGGAAGAAATGGGTTTAAGGAAACAGTTGCATTTACAGTTAGTTGAGAGAAACAAGGCATATATGCCTGCTGTACAGTATACGATACTACAAAGAAGAAAGAGACATTTCTTTCCATTTTGAAGATGCTCAAGGTGCCGGATGGTTACTCTTATAATATTTCAAAGTGTGTGAATCTGACGAGCAAGACATTGCAAGGGTTGAAGAGTCATGACAATCACATACTACTTCAGTAGTTGATTCCAATCGCAATTTTTGATTGTTTATCCCCCAATTTTGTTCATCCATTGATTGAGATGAGTAATTTTTTAGACAACTTTGTTTAAGAAATCAAAGAATGAGTGATTTGAAAAGTTTACAAGACCAAATTGTACTTACGCTTTGTCACTTTGAGAAACTATTTCCCCCCTCATTTTTCGATGTTATGGTCCACTTGACAGTGCACCTAACTGATGAAGTAATGGCTGCTGGTCCAGTGCAATTCAGGTGGATGTATCCTATTGAGCGGTATTTGAGTACATTGAAACGATTTGTACGCAACAGAGCTCGTCTGGAGGCATCAATAACCGATGGTTATTTGATGGATGAGTGTACTACTTTTTGTGTAGAATATCTTACGGATGTTGAAACAAAATTAGATAAGCCCTCTTGGATTCAGGATGGTCCAGTTGGAGAAGGAACCACATATGATATGGACAACATCGAGTGGATAAAAGCACATCAATATATCTTGTTCAATACTCCATCAGTTGCACCATTAATGCAGTAAGTATCTTATCACTTTTATTGTTTAACTTCTACATGTTTTGTTTGCATAAGTTGATCATTTAAACATCGCGTTATCATTTGCAAAAAACACATTAATGAGATAAAATAAGAGATGTATCTTGCGACTGAGTTGCAAATTCAACAGTATCATTATGCGTCATTTCATGAATGGTTCAAGGATTATGTACGTATAAATTGATTTTCATTATGAGTGAAGTATTATACTAATTACTTTCTTTATATATCATTATTGAATTCTATGAATTATGTAGGTTCATAAGCTGAGGGAGTTAGGGGACCCCACGCTAACTGAAGAATTTATCCCTCTGGCTGAGGGTCCATCTATAACGGCTCATCGTTATAAATCTATAGATGCTAATGTTTTTGATTTCGCATTAAAGATGTTGACAACAAACGAGCAACACAAAACAGTGGCATCGGTTGTCCATTTGTTGATTCTGGTTATTACTATGGTCAATTGATAGACATCATTGAAGTTGTATGCACACACGGGTTGAAGTACATATTGTTAAAGTGTAATTGGGTTGATCCAGTGTGTGGATGTAAAGTCGATCAATATCAGTTTTCATTGGTGAATTTTAAACATATGTTATACAGAAATGAACGATTTGATAATGAACCTTTAATTTTGACATCACAAGGAGAACAAGTATTCTTCATTACTTTGCCTTCGAATCCAAGTTGGAAAGTTATTGTCAAAATGTCTTGGCGAGGAGTGTTTGTATTTGAACAAGATGAACCCAAGACTGTTCCTTTTGTTTCCCAACATCTTGATCAACATACCGTAGTTCAACGTGAAGAAGATATTTACTGGGTCAGAGTGGCTGTTGAATGAGAAACGGTCTATTTTCATGCTTAATGAAAGTTAAAAAAAATTTCCCGCTATTCAGCCTAAGATATCATAAATTATCTAAACATTTTATAAATCCTTATAAGTTTTAATCCTTACTTTTGGAATTTTATTCAGTTATAAATATTTAGGGTGATTTAACTCATGTTATATTGATGTTATTGTCGATGTATCTTCCCATTGAGGTATTCTTCATTTGGTTCATGTGCGGCTTGAATTTTTATTAATTCAATTTGAAAATTGGCTATGCATTGATTGGTTTTGTACATAATTTGTATATCTATTTTGTGAACTTTATAATTTTTTAAAATTCATTCACAACTAATTATTCAATCCCTTCTTGTTTGATTAACAACTATACAAGTTTGATTTTTTTTTAAACAATCCAATTTATCATTTGGACACTTTGGATAGTCCCCTTACTAATGTTTTCCATGACTGCAGGCATGTCAGGGGAAGAGGCAGAAGATCCACACCATCCATCTGAGGCATCTACGTCTCAGGGTCGAGGTATGTTGGAATGTCATTGTCTCTATTTTTTATTTAATTAATAAACATATATATATATTTATAACATCTGTCAATTTGTATATAAAATTGTTTTCAACAGGATCAGACTCGACTGCTTCTTCCTCTCGCAGAAGAGGCCCTGGTCATGGCATATTATCATGGAATTCCGACACGAATTTTGATGTTTCGTTTGATGAGGTATTTCATCCTATGGGACAGAATGCCCCTGCATTTATTCGTCAGCTGGGTCATATCATACGTGTTCCACATCAATTTCCATTGACCACGCGTGACTGGGCTTCTATCCCTCAGGACACATTAGATCGTCTTTGGAGGGAGGTTCAGGTAAGAAGAACATTTTACTTTATTCCCTATGTATAAACAACAATAACATGTGTTATTTTTTTCTTTAATAGAAAAATTTGAAAGTATGTCCCGATGAGTTTCGACCAGTGTGTATGACCAAATGCCGTAAGATGTGGAAAGAATATAAAGGCAAAAGTCAAGAGAAACCACTGGGTACCAAATGTGGGTGCCCCAAACATTCTGGAAAAAGTCTCGAGAGGTGTCCTCCCAGCTCAGTGGTGTGATTTAGTTGCATATTGGTCTACTGAGGGTGTTGAGGTTTGTATATTTATTTTGGTATATATATTTTCAAGAATGTGTGATTAGTTTGATATTTGAATGAATTGAATGTAGGAGGTGTCTACATGCCATTCTGAGAATCGAGCGTTGCAGGGACCACCTCATAGGCTCGGGACTCGTCACATGTCTCAGATCTGACATGAGGTATTTATTATTCATTTTTTAATTTTTTTAATTAATACGGTTTTGTGTTTATATTCTATTCATATATAGTTGCGGGAGCAAGGTGCACCAACAGATAAAATGTCGGTGTGGATGAGGACTCGTGATCGCAATGATCCAGAGGCTGCAGCATTGATAGAAAGTGCTTGTACTCATTACCAATACGTACATAAAATCTGTATATTAATATATGTATATATATTTAAATATTTCACAGGCTCAATTTTAAGCTGAATTAAAAAATCTTCCAGAGGACCAGCGACAGCTTCCCATGCAAAGGGGTGAGATCTTTCATCGCATCATTGGTCGGGATGGGCATGGATATAGTTTGACCTATGGAACAGGTATTCCTCGTTCTGTAGTGTCACGCGCTACGGTTGTCGGTCCTGCTGTTTCTCAGATGACACAGAAGTTGTCAGATTTCGAGGAACGACTGCGGGCTTCCGAGGAGTCAAATGCGCAATTGGCTGCTGAGGTTAGAGCACTGCGGGAATATGTGCGTCCAGGTGATGGTGCAGGGGATCATACGACGCAGGTTTATACTGTATTTATTTATTTAATTTAAATTATTTTTTTTATGAAAATATTCATAATGTTTATTTTTTGTAGGCCCCTGGCCCACCGGATGGAGGTCGGTGATGAACATGCATGACGCATCATATTCACGAGGTGTGTTTCTGCTTTTAATGGTGGGGTTGTTATTGATATTTATGTTGGTTTTCTAGTGAGTTTTTTTGTGATTTGGGGGTATCATGTGTGTTTTGGCCTCATGTAATGTTTGTGTGCACGAATTGAGAAGTAACCATGAAACTGATTATTGATTTGGATATTTTTTGTTCATTTAATTTTAAATGTTTAGAATTGCATGTTCTGTTATATTTTTGAAAAAAACATGTGATTCCTAATATAAACCATTAAACTTGTTTTTGATGAATGAGCTGAGTTCACTATTTTTAGTCCCCATCCAACCCCGGACAGCCCTCCTCGCACTCCGAACAGCCCTCCCCACACCCTGGACAGCCCCCCCCCCCCCCCCACACCCCGGACAGCCCTCCCCGCACTCCGGACAGCCCTCCCTGCACCCCGGGCAGCCCTCCCGCACCCCGGACAGCCCTCCCTGCACGCCGGACAGCACTCCCCACACCCCGGACAGGACCCCCGCACCTAGGACAGCCTCCGCGCACTCCGTACAGCCCTCCCCACACTCCGGACAGCCCCCCCCCCCCCCCCCCCCCGCACCCCGGACAGCCCTCCCCCCACCCCAAACAACCCTCCCCGCACCCCGGACAGCCCTCCCGCACCCCGAACATCCGTCCCCACACCCCGGACACCCTCTCGCACCCCTGACAGCCGTCCCCGCACTCCGGACAGCCCTCCCGCACCCCGGACAACCCTCTCCGCAGCCCGGACAGCCCTCCCCGCACCCCAGACAGCCCCCCGCACCCCGAACAGCCTTCCCCGCACCCCGGATAGGCCTCCCCGCACCCCGGACAGCCCCTCCCCGCACCCCGGACAGCCCCTCCCCGCACCCCGTACAACCCCCCCGCACCCCGGACATCCCTCCCCGCACCCCGGACACCCCTCCCCGCACCCCGGACAGCCCTCCCCGCACCCCGGACAGCCCTCCCCGCACCCCGGACAACCCTCCCCGCACCCCGGACAGCCCTCCCCCCACCCCGGACAGCCCTCCCCGCACCCCGGCCTGCCCTCCCCGCACCCCGGACAGCCCTCCCCTCACCCCCGACAGCCCTCCCCGCACCCCGGACAGACCTCGCGCACCCCCGAACAGCCCCCGCACCCCGGACAGCCCTCCCTGCACCCCGGACAGGCTCCCCGCACCCCGGACAGCCCCTCCCGGCACCCCGGACAGACCCCCCCCCCACCCCGGACACCCCTCCCCGCACCCCGGACAGGCCCCTCGAACCCAGGACAGCCTCCCCGCACCCCGGACAGCCCTCCCCGCACCCCGGACAGGCCCCCCGCACCCCGGACATCCCTCCTCGCACCCCGGACAGCCCTCCCCGCACCCCGGACAGGCCCCCCGCACCTAGGACAGACTCCCCGCACTCCGGAACCCCTCCCGCACCCCGGACAGCCCTCACGCACCCCGGACAGCCCTCCCCGCACCCCGGACAGCCCCCGCGCACCCCGTACAGCCTCCCCGCACCCCGGACAGCCCTCCCCGCACCCCGGACAGGCCCCCCGCACCCCGGACAGCCCTCCCCACACCCCAGACAAGCCCCCCTCACCTAGGACAGCCTCCCCGCACCCCGTACATCCCTCCCCTCACCCCGGACAGCCCTCCCCGCACCCCGGACAGGCCCCCCGCACCCCGAACAGCCCTCCCTTACCCGATTGTGTCGTTTTCAGCAGCTCGGCGCGCGCTAAAATGGCGCGTTGGGGGGTCAAAACCACCCGAACGACCTCGGAATGCCATTAAACTGTACGACAACAGTCTTTGTGTGATTTTTGAAATGGTCGTGCCGACAGCACATCAATCGAAGGTGTCGTTTGACGGCGGTGACCAGAAACGCGTTCTGGTGTCATAAAACACCAAAAAACGGCGTGAGACGGTCGAATTCGAGGTAAACGTGCTCCGAATGACCTAAAACCACACCAAAACATTAGGAATATTATTCGTGACATGTAGGAGGATACGGTGCGCCCATCGGACGTGCGGTGTGCGCGGTACGACCGATTGTGTCGTTTTCAGCAGCACGACGCGCGCTAAAATGGCCCGTTGGGGGGTCAAAATCACCCGAACGACCTTAAAATGCCATGAAACCATACGAAAATAGCCGTTGTGTGATTTGTGAAATGGTCGTGCCGACGGCACGTCAATCATAGGTGTCCTTTGACGGTGGTGACCGGAAACGCGTTTTCGGTGTCATAAAACACCAAAAATGGCGTGAGACAGTCGAATTCAGAGAAAACGTGCTCCGAATGACCTAAAACCATACGAAAACATTAGGAATATTATTCGTGATGTGTATGAGGAGATGGAGCTCCCATCGGAAGTGCGGTGCGCGCGGTACGGCTGATTGTGTCGTTTTCAGCAGCTCGGTGCGCGCTAAAATGGCGCGTTGGGGGGTCAAAACCACTCAAACGACCTCGGAATGCCATGAAACCGTACGAAAACAGCCGTTGTGTGATTTTTGAAATGTTCATGCTGACGGCACGTCAATCGGAGGTGTCATTTGACGACGGTGACCGGAAACGCGTTTCAGGTGTCATAAAACACAAAAAACGGCGTGAGACGGTCAAATTCGGAGCAAACGTGCTCCGAATGACCTGAAACCACACGAAAACATTAGGAATATTATTTGCGACATGTAGGAGGAGAAGGAATGCCCATCGGACGTGCGGTGCGCGCGGTACGGCCGATTGTGTCATTTTCAGCAGCTCGGCGCGCGCTAAAATGGCGCGTCGGGGGGTCAAAACCACCCGAACGACCTCAGAATTCCATGAAACCGTACGACAACAGCCGTTGTGTGATTTTTGAAATGGTCATGCTGACAGCACATCAACCGGAGGTGTCTTTTGACCGCGGTGACCGGAAACGTGTTTTCGGTGTCATAAAACACCAAAAACGGCGTGAGTTGGTAGAATTCAGAGCAAACATGCTCCGAATGACTTGAAACCACACAAAAATATTAGGAATATTATTCGTGACGTGTAGGAGGAGACGGCGCGCCCATCGAACATGCGGTGTGCATGGTACGGCCAATTGTGTCGTTTTCAGCAGCTCGACGCGCGCTAAAATGTCGCGTTGGGGGGGTCAAAACCACCCGAATGACCTCAGAATGCCATGAAACTGTACGACAATAGCCGTTGTTTGATTTGTGAAATTTTCGTGCTGAAGTCACATCAATCGAAGGTGTTGTTTAAGGGCGGTGACTGGAAACGCGTTTCTGGTGTCGTAAAACAACAAAAAACGGTGTGAGACGGTCGAATTCGGAGAAAACGTGCTCCGAATGACCTGAAAACACACAAAAACATTAGGAATATTATTTGTGACGTGTAGGAAGAGACGGAACGCCCATCGGACGTGCGATGTGCACGGTACGGCCGATTGTGTCGTTTTCAGCAGCTCATCGTGCGCTAAAATGGCGCGTTGGGGGGGTCAAAGCCACCCGAATGACCTCAGAATGCCATGAAACCGTACGACAACAGCCGTTGTGTGATTTTTGAAATGGTATTGCTGATGGCACATCAATCGGAGGTGTCGTTTGACAGCGGTGACCGAAAACGCGTTTCCGGTATCATGAAACACCAAAAAACGGCGTGAGACGGTCGAATTCAGAGCAAACGTGCTCCGAATGACCTGAAACCACACTAAAACATTAGGAATATTATTCGTGACGTGTAGGAGGAGACGGAACGCCCATCGGACGTGTGGTGCACGTGGTACGGCCGATTGTGTCGTTTTCAGCAGCTCGACGCGCGCTAAAATGGCGCGTTGGGGGGTCAAAACCACCCGAACGACCTCGGAATTCCATGAAACCGTACGAAAATAGCCGTTGTGTGATTTTTGAAATGGTTGTGCCGACGGCACGTCAATCGAAGGTGTATTTTGACCGCGGTGACCAGAAACGCGTTTCCGGTGTCATAAAACACCAAAAACGGCGTGAGACGGTAGAATTCAGAGCAAACGTGCTCAGAATGACCTGAAACCACACGAAAACATTAGGAATATTATTTTTGACGTGTAGGAGGAGGAGGTGTGCCCATCCAACGTGCGGTGCGCGCAATACGGCCAATTGTGTCGTTCTCTGCAGCTCGGCGCGCGCTAAAATGGCGCGTTGGGGCGGTCAAAACCACCCGAACGACCTCATAATGCCATGAAACCGTATGACAACATCCGTTGTATGAGTTTTGAAATGGTTGTGCTGACGGAACGTCAATCGGAGGTGTCGTTTGACAGCGGTGACCGGAAACATGTTTCTTGTGTCATAAAACACCAAAAACGGCGTGAGACAGTCAAATTCAGAGAAAACGTACTCTGAATGACCTGAAACCACACGAAAACATTAGGAATATTATTCGTGACGTGTAAGAAGAGACAGAACACCCATCGGACATTTGGTGCGCGCCGTACGGCCGATTGTGTTGTTTTCAGCAGCTCGGCGCGCGCTAAAATGGTGCGTTGGGGGGTCAAAACCACCCGAACGACCTCGAAATGCCATGAAACTGTACAAAAACAGTCATTGTGTGAGTTTTGAAATGTTCATTCTGACGGCGCGTCAATCGAAGGTTTCGTTTGATGGCGGTGACCGGAAACGCCTTTCCGGTGTCATAAAACACCAAAAACGGCGTGAGATGGCCGAATTCAGAGGAAACGTGCTCCGAATGACCTGAAACCACACGAAAAAATTAGAAATATTATTAGTGACGTGTAGGAGGAGACGGCGTGCCCATAGGACGTGCGGTGCACGCGGTACAACCTATTGTGTCATTTTCAGTACCTTAGCGCGCGCTAAAATGGCGCGTTGGGTGGTCAAAACCACCCAAATGACCTCGGAATGCCATGAAACCGTACAAAAACAGCCATTGTGTGATTTGTGAAAGGTTCGTGTGGACGGAACGTCAATCGGAGGTGTCTTTTGACAGTGGTGACTGGACGTTTCCGGTGTCATAAAACACCAAAAAACGACGTGAGACGGTCGAATTCGGAGCAAACGTGCTCCAAATGACCTGAAACCACATGAAAACATTAGGAATATTATTTTTGATGTGTAGGAGGAGACAGAACGCCCATTAGACGTGTGGTGCGCATGGTACGGCCGATTGTGTCATTTTTAGCAGATCGGTGCGCGCTAAAATGGCGCATTGGGGGGTCAAAACCACCCGAACGACCTCAGAATTCCATGAAACCATACTAAAACAGCCGTTGTTTGATTTGTGAAATGGTCGTGCCGACGGCACGTCAATCAGAGGTGTCGTTTGATGGCGGTGACCGGAAACGCATTTCTGGTGTCATAAAACACCAAAAAACGGCGTGAGATGGTCGAATTCAGAGAAAACGTGCTCCGAATGACCTGAAACCACATGAAAACATTAGGAATATTATTCGTGATGTGTAGGAGGAGACGGCGCGCCCATCGGACGTGCGGTGCGCGCGGTACGGCCGATTGTGTCGTTTTCAGCAGCTCGGCGTGCGCTAAAATGGCGCGTTGAGGGGTCAAAACCACCCGAACGACCTCGAAATGGCATGAAACCATACGACAACTGCCATTGCGTGATTTTTGAAATGGTTGTGCCGACGGCACATCAATTGGGGGTGTCTTTTGACGGCGGTGACCGGAAACGCGTTTCCGGTGTCATAAAACACCAAAAACGGCGTGAGACTGTCTAATTCAGAGCAAACGTGCTTTGAATGAACTGAAACCGCATGAAAACGTTATTAATATTATTCTTGACGTGTAGGATTAGACGGAATGCCCATCAGACGTGCGGTGCGCGCGGTACGGCCGATTGTGTCGTTTTCAGCAACTCGGCGCGCGCTAAAATGGCGGGTTGGGGGGTCAAAACCACCCGAACGACCTCAGAATTCCATGAAACCTTACAACAATAGCCTTTGTGTTATTTTTGAAATGTTTGTGCCGACGGCACATCAATCGGAGGTGTCGTTTTACCGCGGTGACCGGAAACGCGTTTCTGGTGTCATAAAACACCAAAAACGGCGTGAGACGATCGAATTCAGAGCAAACGTGCTCTGAATTACCTGAAAGCACAAGAAAACATGAGGAATATTATTCATGATTTGTAGGAGGAGACAGCGCGCCCATCGAAGGTTCGGTGCATGCGGTACGGCCAATTGTGTCGTTTTCTGCAGCTCCGTGCGCGCTAAAATGGCGCGTTGGGGGGTCAAAACCACCCGAACGACTTTGGAATGCCATGAAACCGTACAAAAATAGCCATTGTGCGATTTATGAAATGGTCGTGCTGACGGCACATCAATCAGAGGTTCCGTTTGATGGTGGTGACCGGAAACGCGTTTCTAGTGTCATCAAACACCAAAAAACGGCGTGAGACGGTCGAATTCAAAGAAAACATGCTCCTAATGACCTGAAACCACACAAAAACATTAGGAATATTATTCGTGACATGTAGAAGGAGACGGAATGCCCAACGGGCGTGCGGTACGGCCGGTTGTGTCATTTTCAGCAGCTCGGTGCGCGCTAAAATGGCGCGTTGGGGGGTCAAAACCACCCGAATGACCTCGGAATTCCATGAAACCGTACGAAAAAATCCGTTGTGTGATTTTTGAAATGTTCGTGCTGACGGCATGTCAGTATGAGGTGTCGTTTGATGGTGGTGACCGGAAACGCGTTTCTGGTGTCATGAAACACCAAAAAACGGCGTGAGACGGTCGAATTCAGAGCAAACATGCTCCGAATGACCTGAAACCACACAAAAACATTAGGTTTATTATTCGTGATGTGCAGGAGGAGACGGAACGCCCATCAGATGTGTGGTGCGCTCGGTACGGCCGATTATGTCGTTTTCAGCAGCTCGGTGCACGCTAAAATGGCGCGTTGGGGGGTCAAAACCACCCGAACGACCTCAGAATGCCATGAAAAAGTACGAAAACAGTCTTTGTGTGCTTTGTAAAATGTTCGTATCGACGGAACGTCAATCGGAGGTGTCTTTTGACGGCGGTGACCGGAAACGAATTTCTGGTTCCATAAAACACCAAAAAACGGCGTGAGACGGTCGAATTCGGAGTAAACGTGCTCCGAATGACCTGAAACCACACAAAAACAATAGTAATATTATTCTTGACGTGTAGAAGGAGACGAAATGCCCATCAGACGTGCGGTGCGCACGGTATGGCCGATTGTGTCGTTTTCAGCAGCTCAGCGCACGCTAAAATGGCGCGTTGGGGGGTCAAAACCACCCGAACAACCTAGGAATGCCATGAAATCGTACTACAACAGCCGTTGTGTGATTTGTGAAATGGTCGTGCCAACGGAACATCAATCGGAGGTGTCGTTTGATGGCGGTGACCGGAAACGCGTTTCTGGTGTCATAAAACACCAAAAAACGGCGTGAGACGGTCGAATTCGGAGCAAACGTGCTCCGAATGACCTGAAACCACACAAAAAAATTAGGAATATTATTAGTGACGTGTAGGAGGAGAAGGAACGCTCATCGGACGTGCGGTGCGCGCAGTACGGCCGATTGTGTCGTTTTCAGCAGCTCGGTGCGCGCTAAAATGGCACGTTGGGGGGTCAAAACCACCCAAACGACCTCGGAATGCCATGAAACCGTACGAAAACAGCCTTTGTGTGATTTTTGAAATGGTCATGCTAACGGCATGTCAATCGGAGGTGTTGTTTGACGGCCGTGACCGGAAACGCGTTTCCGGTGTCATAAAACACCAAAAAACGGCGTGAGACGGTCGAATTCGGAGCAAACGTGCTCCGAATGACCTGAAACCACACGAAAACATTAGGAATATTATTTTTGACATGTAGGAGGAGACGGAACGCCCATGGAACGTGCGGTGCGTGCGGTATGGCTGATTGTGTCATTTTTAGCACCTCGTCGCGTGCTAAAATGGCGCGTTGGGGGGTCAAAACCACCCGAACGACCTCAGAATGCCATGAAACCGTACGACAACAGTCGTTGTGTGATTTTTAAGATTTTCATGCTGACGAAACATCAATCGGAGGCGTTGTTTGATAGCGGTGACCGGAAACGTGTTTCTGGTGTCACAAAACACCAAAAACGGCGTGAGACGGTCGAATTCAGAGAAAACGTGCTCTGAATGACCTGAAACCACACGAAAACATTAGGAATATTATTCGTGACATTTAGGAGGAGACGAAACGCCCATCGGACGTGCGGTGCGCGCGGTACGGCCGATTGTGTCATTTTCAGCAGCTCGGCGCGCGCTAAAATGGCGCGTCGGGGGGTCAAAACCACCCGAACGACCTCAGAATTCCATGAAACCGTACGACAACAGTCGTTGTGTGATTTTTGAAATTTTCGTGCTGAGGGAACATCAATCGAAGGTGTCTTTTGATGGTGGTGATCGGAAACACGTTTCCAGTGTCATAAAACACCAAAAACGACGTGAGACGGTCGAATTCAGAGCAAGCGTGCTCCGAATGACCTGAAACCCCATGAAAACATTAGAAACATTATTCGTGACGTGTAGGAGGAGACGGAACTCCCATCGTACATGCAGTGCATGCGGTACGGCCGATTGTGTCGTTTTTAGCAGATCGGCGCGCGCTAAAATGGCGCGTTGGGGGGTCAAAACCACTCGAACGACCTCAGAATGCCATGAAACCATACGACAACAGTCGTTGTGTGATTTTTGAAATGTTTGTTCCGACAGCATGTCAATCAGATGTGTCGTTTGACGGCGGTGACCAGAAACGCATTTTTGGTGTCATAAAACACCAAAAAACAGCGTGAGACGGTCGAATTCGGAGCAAATGTGCTCTGAATGACCTGAAGTGATAGCATTTCTTAAATTGGGGGTTTTAAATTATTATAGCATCATGATTTGATGTCAGATTTAATTTTATTATATGTATATAATAACTGAATAATTATGTCCAATTTACGTTTGTTTTGTTTTTTTTGTCTTATTGTAGGTTTATTGAAGTAGAAGATTGAAATGGATGGACCTGCTCGGATCGTTGAAGCACGTTTATCATTTATTGTTTATGACGATCTTGATGTTTATGCTGTTTGAAATTGTTTTCCATTTTTATGATTTTTACCTTGTTTTATCTCGGATTTTGCACCGTGAAGAAAAAAAACACAATTCGTACATTTCATTAAAAAAATGAAAAATATTTTATTTAATATTATATATATATATTTCTTTAATATATATATATATTAAAATATTTAAAACATATTATATATATATATATTTAAAATATTTTATTTAATATTATATATATAAATATTTTCTTTAATATATATATATACATATATATTTTATTTAATAAATATATATATATATATTTCTTTCAGTAGGGATTTTTTTTATAAAAAAAATTCCCAGGGTAGCGACCGCCAAAGGCGGTCGCTATTGGCCCCCAGTGACGAAGCTGAAGCGACCGCCAATAGCGGTAGATGGGCGGTCTCTATAGGCCTAAAGCAGCCGCCAATGGCGGTCGCTAATGCCCGATTTTTTAGTAGTGCTCCCAAGGGATAACCCACCCAACAACCTATTTTATTACATCTTATATTTTGGCCCAAAGGCCTAGTGGGCATGTATCCCATTACATAGCCCGTAGGCCTAATTTTTTTTCACCCAATGATCATTCTGTGAATAGTACTGCTAAAGTAACCACTTGCTACAATACCGACCACTGTTACTACTATAGTGTCCATCGCCGCTACAGTGTCGTCATTGCTACAGTGCCTCTGCTGCTATAGTACCACTATAGTACTACTATAGTACTATTTGTAAACTAATAATAATTGCATTTAAAGTAAATTGATAATTATTTAGATATATATTTTTTGTTATAATTATTGTTATAAATAAATATATTTAAAAAGTAATTATGTAAAATTACAAATTTATAATTATAAATATAATAAAAATATTTATTATTTAAATATATTTATTGTAATTTATAAGTATCTATGGGAACATAATAAGTTAATGGGTACCACATGAATGAATCAAACCATATAAGATATAGATTATAAAAATGAGTCATCACATATATATGGAAAGCATGATTAATAAAGGTGTCAATGTATAAATGAATATTTATCAGTCGTGAATATATAACATATGCATGTGTCATCATAATATAGATTATCTTTAACATTTGGAAAATAGCAACCCATAATCATGTCCATAAATAAACTTATGATCATATAACATACTCACGCGTCAATGTTTGAACATAAATAGCATCAATCATGTCCATGAATATCATCATTATCGCATGATATAAATATATATAGGCCAAATTCATTGGAGGCATATATTTATTTAAATATTTATTTATTTATATAGTTATAATTATAAATAAATATATTTAAAAAGTATTTATATATAATTATAAATATATTAAATATATTTATTATTTAAAAAAATATTATAATTTTATAATTATTTAAATATATATATATATATATAATCTTATAAATACTTTCTTTAAAACATTATATATATATATGAATTATTAAAATATATATATTAACTATAAACATGCATTTTTTAATTAATTTATAAAAATAAACATTATTTTTTAATATAAATATACTAATTTTAATCATATTAATAATATTTTTTATTAAAATCTTTTATCAACACTTGGAATAGCACTGCTAAATGTTACCTCTATCAGTGCTTTTAGGTGGCACTAATAAAGGTGTGGCTTTTATCAGTACTTTCTGCTTGTCGTTGATAAAAGTCAACGCATCCCTTGCCCAGATCTGTGGTAGTGAAATTTCATGGGTTACATTAGGTCGATATTCCATACTGAATATCACGACATCATCTCCCATGCTAAGTCTTCACTATTCATGTAAATTTTAGCTATAAGATACAAGATGCATTCTCTTTTAGTCAAGTAGTGTAGGCACAACCAAATCATCATTAGGATGAAAACTCTACCTTCAAAAAAATAAAATCACAAGAGTAATATACTTCACGAAGTATCCTGTAGATTTGACTGATATATATAAAGACAGGGGGGTGAGAAACATTGTTTGAAAGTTTAATTTTTAAAGGAAACCTACGGATGAAATATAACTTGTGGTAATATGTAATCAGTTCTATATAAAAATGAAATAAATAATTCTAATTATGCATAAAAATGAAACAATGAATTTTTATTCTGTCTAAGCACGAGACAAGTAATTATCGACATAAAACACCTTCTGTGAAAGCATCATTCTAGTAAGCGTAAGTGTTAAACAAGTCAAGTGAAGGCTTGAGGCATTTCTGTATAAACCTAAGTTGAGTCAACGTATCATTATAGTGTTGACACATAAAAATGTATAACAATATCAAACTCAAAAAGGAAGATACAATATACTAGTATTACTCTAAAAAAAATATAAACCTCAAATACTAATCTCTAAAAAATAAACTAAAAAATATGATTAAACAATATGCGAAGTGAATATTTTTAATTACCAAATAATGAAATAAAAAATTAAATGTGAGTAATTCTAATTAACAAAAATTAAAATTATTAATCAATAACTCCCATCAATAAAAGATACAACTAATGAAGAGTGATCTATAATATCTCTTGTTGAGTGTATGTTTTGAGGGAGATAAATCCTAGCCTATTGCAGATGAAAAAAAATCTATATTTGTTTGAGTTTCAAAAATGAGAAAGAAAGAAAATGGAATTTATACCAACTGATTTTGAAAGTTTTGAAAAGAAGTTTCATGTGGGGTATTTTTTAGAAGTGCACTAAACATCATTGGAATCCAAATATGGTTATTTTATTACCAATATTTTAATTTGAAAACAATAAAAAATTCTATGCATTCAATTTTGGTATTCTGAAAATCATGGGATACATTTAATATTATATAGTTTCATGATATGGTTGTACATTTTATGAGGCTAAGAAAACCTAAGTGGGAGAAAATCTATATAATATGATAAGATAAACAATGGAGTTGGTGTAAGTGAGTGCTACAAAAATAAGGGCATTAGTAGTGGTTATTTTTTGAACTGGTGTTTGTTTAAACTACTGACTAATAATATAGCGTTGATTAGAAAAATTGTCATGTATTGCACAATCACTAGTTATTTAGTGGTATTTTCTTTAATTTAATGGTGGTTTTGGTATGTATAATTTTTTGAGAATTTAGCAGCAATTTATTTTTTATTTAGTGGCGTTTTTTTAAATAATCAATGTAAAATAAATAAAATGAAACAAACCATCATGAAACATATTAGCGGTAGTTTTTTTAGTGACAATTAAGTGTAACTGCTGCTATACATATTTTAATTATTGTACTTAGCAGTGTTTACAAAAAATCACCACTAAATCCGATTTTATTTTTTAAAAATAATTAAAAAAATGTAAATATAAAAAATTGACATGCAATAAACTAAAACATAAATGTATGATAAACTCATCATACATATGTCATACATCCATAGTCATATATACAATCATCCACAATCATCATAACTTCAGTCTCAGTCCACCCATACATCAGCCAACCAATACCTCAGTCATCAATATATAGATATAAAATATGTCCAAAAAAAAACCATGCCCAATATGCATCCATGTCATGACCTTCACTACATCCATCTGTATCCACATCATCTCATCAACTGAAACCATCCATGTCATATCATCAACTATAACAAAAAATCGATATTAAAACTATAAATAATAAATTATAATTAAAGTAGAATAATTGATAAAATTTTAACATACCATGGAAACAAAGAACCATCATGACTACCTTATGAAGAATGGAATTGATTAGAATGGTCAACCTCCTACCTATTTCTGACATCTATCACCCATAATAAAAACCATCACATTTAAGAGAAGAACTATGAAAGAGAAAAGACACATAATATATTCCAAATGTTGAACATAAAATTTGTTGTTTTTTTAGTCAAACAGAAATATAAAACAAATTATATATAATTAAAAACACTTTGAAAACATCAAATTTCCTATTTAAGATATGATTTAACACTTGAAACTGAAAAGGGATAAGTAAAAATTCTAATTATTTTGTAAATCGAAGTACGGTGTGCCTGGAATTTACTTAATAAATAAATTTTAAATAATTTAACATCACAACATGTCATATATTTTAAAAATAACTCAGTGATGTTTTTCCCATGATTCCACGTCAATATGAGTTCATTTTATATGGTTTGGACCATTCCACTCACATTTTAGTGTTTTAAAACACTACAAATATGTTTATAGTCATCCTAGAAAAACAGTAATTAATAATGACGTGCCACTAATTTTTACATTTTAAAATTAAATCTACAGTCAATTTCCTATGATTTCAAGGAATACTGACATTTTTTTCCTGATTTTGACCCCCTCGAACATGTTTTCAAAGCCTTTTGTACCTTTAAGAAGTGTTTACCGAGTCATTACGACCACACCATACATCGGATTGATTTTTTGTCAGTGTTTACACATTAAAAATAACTCATCAGTGTCTTTCCTATGACTTTACATCAATATGAGGTCATTTTCTATGTTTTTGACCATTCCACGCATGTTTTAGTTTTTTAAAACACTAAAAATGGGTTTACAGCCATCCCGAGCAAACCGTAATTTAGAATGATGTTCTATCAGTTCCTACATTTCACAATTCAATATATGGTCTCTTTCCTATAATTTTAGAGAAATAGGACATTGTTTTCCAAGATTTGAACCTACAACACTTGTTTTTAAAGGCTTTTATACCTTTAAGAAGTATTTTCCAAGTCATTCCAACAACACCGCACATCAAATTGATGTGTTGTCTATACGTACACATCAAAAATAACTCAGTAGTGGTTCTACCATGATTCTATGTCAATCTGAGGTTGTTTTTTATGTTTTGGACCATTCCATGCACGTTTTAATGTTTTAAGACTCTAAAAACATGTTTACAGCAATCCCAAGAAAACCATAATTCATAATGACATTTCGTTAGTTCCTACATTTCAAAATTTAATCTATGGTCATTTTCCTTTAATTATAGGGAAATCAAATGTCATTTTCTATGTTTTGACCCCCGATACATGTTTTTAATGGCTTTTGTACCTTTTAGAAGTGTTTACCAAGTCATTATGACCACTCTGCGCATCAAATTGATGTGTTGTCTATAATTACACGTCAAAAATAACTTAGTGGTGGTTTTCATGTGATTCCACATCAATATGAGGTCGTTTTCTATGTTTTTTACCATTCCATGTACGTTATAGTGTTTTAAAACACCAAAAACCTGTTTACGGGCATCCTAGGAAAAATGTAATTTGTAATGATGTGTCATCAATTCCTACATTTCAGAATTAAATATACGGTAATTTTCCTCCAATTTCAGGGTAATCTGATAGTGTTTGTATTGTTTTGAACCCCCAACACTTGTTTTTAAATGCTTTTTTACATTTAATAAGTGTTTACCAAGTAATTGTAACCACACCGCAAGTTGAATTAATGTATTTTCTATGTGTACATGTCAAAAATAACTTAGTGGTGTTTTCCCTTGATTCCACATAAATCTGAGATCATTTTATATGGTTTTGTGCATTCCACACACATTTTAGAGTTTTAAAATACTAAAAACATGTTTACAGCCATCCCAAAAAAATCATAATTTGAAATGACATGTCATCAGTTCCTACATTTTAAAATTCAATCTACGGCCATTTTACTATGATTTTTGGGCAATCTGACATCATTTTCCTAGTTTTAACCCCCCCCCCCCCCCACACACACACACACACACATGTTTTTAAAGACTTTTTTGCCTTTACGAAGTGTTTCCTGAGTCATTCTGACCACATCGAACAACAAATTGACATTTTTTCTATGTGTACACATCAAAAATAACTCATTGGTGGTTTTCCCATGATTCCACATCAATCTAAGGTCATTTTATATTTTTTTCACCATTCCACGCACGTTTTAGTATTTTAAAACCCTAAAAACGCTTTTATGTCCAACCTATGAAAACCGTAATTCAGAATGACGTGTCATCAGTTCTTACATTTCCAATTTCAATCTATGGTCATTTTTATCTGATTTTAGGCCTATCTGGCATCATTTTTCTAATTTTGACCCCCCAACACATGTTTCTAAAGGCCACTATACCTTTAAGAAGTGTTTACCAAGTCATTTTGACCACACCAAACATCATATTGACATGTTGTCTACATGTACATATCAAAAATAACTTAGTAGTGTTTTTCCCATGATTTCATGTTAATATGAGGTCATTTTCTATGGTTTTGATAGTTCCATGCACGTTTTAGTGTTTTAAAACACTAAAAAACCTTTTACATATGTCTTGGGAAAACTATAATTCAGAATTATGTTTTGATATTTATTTTAATATACGGTCATTTTCCTATTATTTTTGGGAAATCTAACATATTTTCCCTCATTTTTACCCCATGACACATGTTTTTAAAGGTTATTTCACCGTTAAGAAGTGTTTGTTGATTCATTATGACTACACCGCATGTCATATAGCCTTTTTTTCTATGAGTAAACCTCAAAAATAACTCAATGGTGGTTTTACCATGACTCCACATCAATTTGAGTTTGTTTTCTATAGTTTTGACTATTCCATGCATGTTTTAGTGTTTTAAAACACTAAAAACTTGTTTATGGCCATCATAGGCAAACCGTAACAAAGAATGACATTCCTTTAGTAACTACATTTCAAATTTTAATCTAGGGTAATTTTATTCTTATTTTAGGGAAATTAAATGTCATTTTCCTAGTTTTCACCCCTCGACACATATTTTTAAATTCTTTTGTACCTTTAAGAAGTGTTTACCGAGTCATTTTAACCACACTGCATGTCGTATTGACATGTTTTCTATACGTTCACATGAAAAATGAATCATCAATGGTTGTCTCATTAGTTTACATAAATATGAGGTTATTTTATATGGTCTTGACCGTTCTATGCACATTTCACTATTTTAAAACACTAAAAATGCATTTACGGTCATCTCGGGCAAACAATAACTCATAATGATGTGGTGTATATTCCTACACTTCCCATTTAAATATATGGTTGTTTTCCTCTAATTTCAGATTAATACAACATTGTTTTCTTGATATTCACCCCCAACATGTGATTTTAAAGACTGTTGTACCTTTAATAAGTGTTCACCGAGTCATTCCGTCCACATCGCACATTGGATTGATGTGGTGTCTATGTGTACATGTCAAAAATAACTCATAGGTTGTTTTCTCATGATTTCATGTCAATATGAGTTCATTTTCTATGATCTTGACCATTCCACACACGTTTTGGTGTTTTAAAACACTAAAAACTCGTTTACGTCCATCCCGGGAAAACCGTAACTAAGAATGATGTGTATTCAGTTCTAACATTTCAAAATTCAATCTATAGTAGTTTTCCTCTGATTTTAGGAAAATTTAATGTAATTTTCCTAGTTTTGACTCTACAACACATGTTTTTAAAGGATTTTATACCTTTAAGAAGTGTTTACCAATCATTCCAACCACACTATACATCAAATTGATGTGTTGCCTATACATACAAGTTAAAAATTACTATTATATGGTTTTCCCTTGATTTCACATCAATCTGATGTTTTCTTTTATAGTTTTTCCCATTCCATACATTTTTTAGTGTTTTAAAACACTAAAAATGTTTTTACGTCTATCCTAGGAAAACCATAATTTGGAATTATGTGTCATCAGTTCCTTCATTTTACAATTGAATCTATTGTCATTTTCTACTAATTTCAAGGAAATATGATTTCATTTTCCTAGTTTTACCCCCAGACACATGTTTTTAAAGGTTTTTGTACCTTTAAGAAATTTTTACCGAGTCAAAACTAAGAAAACAAGCTCTGATTATTTTAAAACTTATGGATAAATATCTATAATTCATTTTTGATGTGTGAAAATCAACCAGATTTCAATCTAGCACAAAATGTGGTTGGTATGACTCGAAATTCATGTTTTATATAAAAACTGCCATTTTATTTTTATTTATGGATTTTTTATGCATTCTTTATAGATGTTTTAATAATCTATGGAATTTAGAATCTACCTTGGTGGGATGAGATATAAGGCTATAAATTTCCTTAGGTATCGTGTTGGTCATCCACTGAAATATAGAAACTAAAGTATTTCCAATTTTCGACCGCCACCGATCCTATGTTTTCCTATAAGAGTCTTATTATTACACTTTTTCTTTCAATATTACAATTTATCTATGTGATTCTGGATCAAAAACATTACTCGAACCCCCACCAGGTGTAGTAATAATAAATAATACTGCACTAATAAATATAGTTAATGGATTAGGCTTAGAACCCATCTCTCATAAACATATGTGATTCTCCTTCCCTAAAACGATTCCAACTGCATCATTCTGGGAAACTGATGATGATTGTGAAAGGTTTGCATCCCAGACTTCTTAAATTTTAACCTATTAATATAAAAATATTAATAATGTTTTCCAAAAATATCTGATCATTATAATATTATATAATTAATGAATTTTTCATTACTATATATTTTTATTTCATTACTATAAAAACATAATAATGATAATTATATTATAACAAAAAACAAGCCTTAAATCCAATTGATTGGGGTCGGCTAGATGTATCACACGATGTCGAATCGGCATCATTTGAACCATGTAGATTACCCTATTTAATCGGGTTTAAGGATTGTTAGTTGTTATAATATATTTTTCATTATTATGATTTTATATTAATGAAATTAAATGAAATTATATTGAAAAGTATTTACTCCAACTTCTTTGGTAAGGTCATTTACAAAACTATCATCGGGTTTCCTATACATTTTAAACCACATATATGTTTTTACAATAGAGTGACCTAATTTATTATCCTTCATAAAAAAATATCAATGAGCTAGAAAAAACATTGAGTTATAATAAAATGATATAAATAATCATGAATAAAACACAAACCAAATTTTTTCTTTTTCTTTAAAAACAATGAGACCCAACAATGTGAGGAATGAATTTCTTCTCATTATTCACAATAATATTTTTGGATAATTACTAAAAAAATATAAATATTAATATAAATTATAATTTTATTTTGTTTATGTTATTAAGATTCTATAAAATATGAAATTACATCATGAGATGCATCTCTCTTGATGTTGATAAAGAGCTTTCATATCTCATGAGAAATGCCTTCAGACACTTTCTCATACATATTTTGTGAGCTCAAAGAAGTGTCATTAAACTAATTCTATAATCTCCATTTAAAATCTATCCATTTCATGCCCAAATTTTTCAAATAATAGGTGTGAAACGGAGTTAGGGACATCAAAATGAAAAAACATCTAGAAATAAAAAACACACCACTTTATTAGTATATTACAAAATTTTACTCATGTATTCTAAATTTTTTTCAAGTAATATTAAATTAACATTAACTTTATTGATTACCAAAGACCTCATTTTTCCAATTTATAGGAATATGCCTCCGATCTTTATAGTTAATGGTAAATCCCACTATTTTGCAAGAAGTTTCCCAAGAATCTGCCCTTAAATTCCAGCATCGTCCCCAGTAGGAAACCTGAACTCATAAAATGGAATGATAATCTTGAAGTCATTTAGGGCCCATAAATCTATCATGTTCATATTTATACCACATCTATGTTTGTCTTTATCTGTTTGAAAAATTAATTAAAATTTTAACAAAATATATAGTTTTTTTGGAAAATGGCATACGTACCAGAAGCGGTAACTCACCAATATCTCTAGATGGAGGGGTGAACAACTACTCCATCATTGGAGGTGAATCATGTGGTGGGATACCAATGGTGTCTGGGGAAACGGTAGGCTCTCTAGAAGTATTAGGTACAACAAAATCACTAGGATTCACAAAATATGGTTATAATGGTGGCGTGCTCTAAGATGTTGATCGACTAGGATCTTGAATTTCTTGTTCTCATCATTCTTACAATTCAAATGGTTAAGGTATATTAAATGTATAAAAAATGAAAAACTAAAATATTTTCACAAAAAATAAACTAGAACAATCTATATATGTATGAAACACTTATCAATGATAAATTTTAATATTTCTTTATTTCCAATTTATAAATTCAATTATATTTATTTTTATCTTCATTGGATTTATTATTATCAACCTCCATTATGAATATTCTTTCATCTTTTCCCTCTCTTGAAAGTTCTAATCTTTTGACATTGTTCTATAAAAATTGTTCAATATTTTGTGGTTGATGAGGTTCATTGTCACAAAGAACCAATTGATATTTATTTCCCATATCATATAAGCCTTTCTAATTTTAAGTGTACAAAAACACTCCAACCTTCATGTATTTCACCATCCACATAATAAACCATCTCCATTTGTGAATATAAGATAAATAGATCACAATCTGTATGCTCACTAGTATGGATCAAGAAATTGAAGTTGATAGAAGTAAAATGTAATGAATCTTTCATTACACCACTATAAATTTTGACCCACTTACATTTGAATAAGACAACTGAAAACATGCCATGATAGTTTAATTCAATTATATAATTCATCTTCCTATAATATCCCACCTATGAAAGTTTAAATATAGCACTATTTTGAGTTTTCAAGTCTTCTTGGTGATAAATTATACAAAACCTGAAGCCATGAATACTGTAGGCATCGAATCACTTAGCCTGCCTTAGAGGACCTCAAGCCAAAAACATCAAATCATTTTTTATTTCATCTCAATTATAAACATTCATTATCTATAAACAAAGATATAAGCTTTTACTTTTAACATAGACAAAATAATTACACATCAATAATATGAATATGATTATATACTTACATAAGGGGTGAACCATTCAACAATATCCTTATTAATAGATTTTTTTTAATTCCATCTCCTTTTGAGCTTGACCCCTTAGTTGCGTCTGGGTTTGTAATCAAAATTATCCAATAAATGGATCTGAAATAACACTATTGGATAGTATATATCTATGTTCTTATAATAACTCCAATTCATCCAGTGTAAAATTTGACCCCCTTCAAATTGGTCGTCAATATTTGGAAATGATGAAGACTGATTTTCATAATGAGAATTAGTTTAGATGTCGCCAACACATCCAAAATGATTTAATCTAGTCTCAATCACATCCAAATACCTAGAATAGAAGGTCAATCACTCTTCAGCTACATAACCTTTGGAAATAGAGCCTTCTGGTTGAGCTTTATTCCTCATATATGATTTCAAATGACCTAAGTACCTAATGAAAATAAAATATGAAACATATTAAAAAAAATTATGCAATAATTTGATAAAATTGAATTCACCATTGAAAATAAAAATGATATAAAAGTACCTATCAATTGGATATATCTATAGATAGTGTACCAGTCCACCATGTTTAGCTTCTTCAACCAAATGAACATTCAAATGAATCATGATAATAAAGAATAAAGGTGGGAAATAACATCTCTAAATAAAAAAAAGTGTTGAAACAATTATTTCTTAAAGTTTATCAAGCTCAGTTGGATTTAGAGTTTTTTCACAAAGACCACTGAAAAAGTTACAAAACTAAACTAGAAGAAATGATACTTTTTTAGGTAACATATTACGCAATTACAATGGAATCAACTACTCTATCAAAATATATGGTTTGTGACTTTTTAATCCATGTAACTTTTATTATTTTAAGTCTACATACCTTGATATATTACAAGAGTATCCATATTGAAGTTTTTCATTCCATAAAGTTTGAAGGAATGTGTCTTTCTCAAGATTTTTCATTGTAAAAATGTTTGATGGATACTTTAAATTCTCATTTTTTCCACAAACCATGCCTTATATTCATTAACTCCAAATCCTTATGATCATTAAGGTGATCCTTCGATTTACCCTTCTCATTAAGTAATGTAAAAAATTAAATTTTCACTGACATTATTCACAATGTGTATTAACTCAAGATTATGAAGTATCAAATTAAACTCCCAATAAGGTAGTTTGAAAAATATACTCTTTTTCTTTTATTGTTCTATTCCAGCTACTTCAGATACTATACCCCATAGCCTTTTCCCCCTTCTTTAACCAGATTAAATTTTACAAATTTTTCAATGACATTAATTAATTGTCCCAATATTTCTAAACTAGATAACACCTTCGGTGACTCTCTCATTTCAATACATCCAAAATCATGTCTTGTTAAACCATAATTTATGAGAAGTGTTAATAAATCAATGATTACACATAAAACAACATTTTATTCTATGAGGTAATCATTGAGGTTCAAAATCAAAATTACGAATTGGATAAGCAAAACTAGTATGAGTGTTCCAACCAGATATATTTCCAAGTTCATGAAAGTCACTAATTTTCCACATTAAAGTAGTATGCATTTTAAATAGTTTTCTCATTAAAGCATCAACTATTTCCATGCCATCATACCATAATTATCACAATTCTTTGATTATAGGTTGAAGGCATACATCAATATCATTTTTGAGAATTTTATTTCCAATAATAATCATTGAAATAATGTAAGAAGTATTCTTCATGAACATCCATGGAGATAGATTATTGGGGATCAAAACAACTGGATAAATGCTATAATTAGTACTTAATGTGTCAAAAGGGTTAAAAAAATTAGAATACAATACCAAACATACATTCCTAGGATTCCACGTCATGTCCTATGCTGTCTTAGATGACATGAATAATCTTTTGAAGAATAGTTTCAAAGGAAAGTATTGAAATACCTTTATAAGAGTTTTCTTATTCTATTTCTTCATAGGGTTACATTGATTTGCACTCAATTTTTTTTTCATTGACTTACATCTATGTATATTAAATATTATGAATTCTACTTTATCAGACACTTCTCCCTAAAAAGAATGAAATCATTAGAGCATGAAAGTATCTTTGTATAATCAATTCCATGTTTTTTGATGATTTTTGTCATCTAAAATAATTATGTAGGGATATTAACTTCAATAATGCATCATGAAACAACTCTAAAATCATAGAAATTTCTTTGTTAGTAGTTCCAAAGAGACACTTGATATGATACAACTTGAGTAGAAAATACAACTTTGAATGCATGACACACCCTTCATAATGTTCTTATTTTCCATATTCAAATAATTCATAAAACTTATTTTTTTGGTCACTAAAGTTCTGATCAAGATTAACCTGATCAAGATCAACTAAAGGTTCTTTTGATCTATTAAAATCCTGAAAATTTTATTATGTAAAACAAAATTCATCATATAACAAATTCCAATCTGAATTCGCACATATTGGGTCACTTTGTCTTTCGTTGATGGTATATTCATTGCTATGAATTTACATAAAATTTGATTCACCATGCCAAATCCAAAATATATATTGAGAAAAAAATAATTTCAATATAAAATTATTATATACTTCATTTTTATTCAACCATCACTTGAACTTACTATCAATACATAGAAAATTTTTTCTACCATCCATTGATCGGTTTGCAATTGAATAATCTAAAAAATTATTCCAAACCCTTGGCTTACCGAGGTGTGTTTTATTGTAAATTAATACAACTTTTATCCATAGGTATTGGATTTTCACTGTTCTCCCTATACATTTAGATATAAATATACAAATGGTTAATCAAATAAGTATAGTAAAAATTAAACATCAAACAACTTTATCATTGACTAGGGTAGGGTCTTGAATCAACATAGCACAAATTCAACATCAAAATGATTCAATTAAACCTTAAAAGATCTATAACTTTTCTGATTTTTATATTATCAATTTTTATTTTATATTTCAGAAATAGGATTTTCTCTATAGAAACCTATTACTTTGATAATTATGAAAATTAAGATTTTTTGTATCTCAAAACAAGAACTTAACATTGTGATATCTTATAACATTGTATCTTTTAGTATAGCTTGAAAATTCTTACATTCATAAAATCTAAAATATATTCATGGTAAATGAAAATTAATTTAAAAATCAAGAATAAAACTTAAAGTATCACCAAGATGATAAACATTTCATTGATAAAAATATAGTGGAAGTATAATTAAAATGCTGTTATATTATAAATTTTTTTAAATATGCTTTCTTTAGTTATGGTTTTTAAAACTGCCACTAAGACCTATTTTTTGTAGTGATATATTTGGTTCGTGAAATTTATTAAATATTTTAGTTCTCTTTATGCGCTAGAGATGATACCCTATAATATTATGTCCACTACAAGAAAAATGACATATACCCATAATTCAAAATCGTGGTTATAGCCCCCAAAACTGTGGGTATTGTCTATACCCAAGATTTTGGGAACAGTGGGAAACTGAGGTGTCGGGATAGGTCTACAGCCTATACCCAAAGTTTGCAGAGCCATGGGTATAGTTTTTTTTTCACCGTGTCAAAGCCTCATACCCATTACCATGCTGTCAAATCCTTTTACCCATGGTTTTAAAAATGTGGGTGTAAAATGGTACAAAAATAGCACCTACTGGTGTTGAACCTACGACCACTATGAAAAGATTTTCTAAATCGACGCACCTCACCACTTCAGCTATGACACTTACATTTACATATATTTATATTTTACTAAATATATCAATATGTGTCCGGATAAGGAAAAAGGATGGTGATAGGTTTAGATCCCATGTCTTTACCTAGAACTATCCAGAACCTAACCAACCTAGCTATGTCACTTTCAATTACAAATATCAACATTTATTTTAATATATTAATCTCACTTACTGTATTAGAAAAATGATGTTCGAACAATTCCATCCCGCGACTACAAAAATTAAAAAACATCTACTCACCAATTGATCTACGCCACTTATATGTTTTGATATTTGTATCCATTTAAATATATTAATTCAAACCATGGGTATAGGAGGAACAACCGTGGGTATATTATTTCTAGCCAATTGTATTTTTGTGTCCCACAGATTTTTTTTCCATAATAACGCAAAAATGTTATACCCACTGTTTTACAAAACTGTGGGTATAGGTCTTCAAAAAAATCCTATACCAACAGTTTTGGTAAAACTGTGGGTATAGGCCTTGAAAAAAGAACTTATACCCACGGTTATTCCTATAACCATGGGTATAGGTTTTTTTCCCGCACGGTTTTGGAAAACCATGGGTATAGTTAATAAAAAAACTTATAGCCATCGTTTTGGGAAAAATTAAGGGTATAGCTCACTTATACCCACAGTTTTGGAAAATCATGGGTATAGGTTCGTATACTATACTTATACCCACGGTTTTTGAAAACCATCCACTATTTTAATAAAATTAATAAAAACCCTATAAAACAATTCTTGATATTATTCCAAACACTTATTGATAATAATAATAATAATAACAATAATCAATGTCTATATCTACCCATAAATAATTCTTAACATCTACAAACACCTATTAACATTGATATTAATCCAATCTATTCTTGATAACACATCAAAAAAATAAAATTAATAAATATCCCATAACAATTCTTGATATTAACAAACACTCACAACATTAATATTAATAGAAAAAATTGATATTTGGAAAAAAACAATCAAAAACATGAAAATCAATATTTGTAACACCACATTAATAATTTATATAAAAAAATAAATTATTTCATAATAAAATTACATTTTGTTAAGAATGTTAGGTGCAAAATTATTTTAAAAATTTGATTATTGCATTTGTAAGTAAAAAATACAATTTATCACATTAAAAATAAAAAAAACTCATCGTATTACTATCACCATTTCATCCTCAATAATAAACATAATTTAATATTTAATAAAAAATAACTAAACTAATGCAATCAATCATAGTTATGGAATCGAAATAGGTATATTGAACCACCTACCATAGATGATGAATCCAGTGACACCTATTATTATTTCACTCAGAGAAACAAATAAATGAACTTAGTTTATATTTATGAATACTAAAAATAAAATTCCACCATTGAACATGAATGAAAACAACATACCTTAATGATCCCACATCAATATTTTTAAAATAATTATCAATAAAAAATGAAGATAGAGAGTAATTGATAGGGGGATAAACTGGTCATTAAGGATGGTGAGGGGTGATGAGGGTGTGAGGGGGGAGAGTAGGTGAGGGTGAGGGGGTGAGAAGATGAGGGGTAGGGTGAGAGGGCAAGGGGGTGGTGGGGCGATGAGGGGTGGATAGGGGTAGAAGGGGATGTTGAGGGGGCCACAAGCGGTGAGGGGCAGCGAGGGTAGTGACGATGGATTAGAGAAGGGGTGTTGCGGGCTTGAGGAGAATGGGGACTCAAGGGGGCTCAAGGTGAAGGGGGGATAGATCGAAATTAGGGTTTGTTAAAATATTTAGTGGAGGTTCTAATAAAACCAATACTAAATATTAAATTAAAAAAATTATAGTGGTTTAATAAAATCATAACTATATAATAATTTTTTTAAAATATGATATATTTAGTGGCGATTTTAAAAAACGACTGCTAATAAACTGCCACAAAAACCAATTTTTATTTTGTAGTGGAGGAATGAAATGATTAATACTAGTGAATAACATGTCCTCTCAAAGAAGAAGATATGTGAAACCAAGATATGTAGAGATCTCAAGGAAAAAGACTAGTAGAGCTTCTAGACCTATGTAAAATAGAATACAAATTCTGTTTCAAATAAGAAAATGAAGAATACTTTTTTTGGGTGATACTAGAGTTTTGAACTCTCAAGGAAAGATAAAGAAGAAGAAGAAGAATTAGAAGAATAATAATAGAGGATAACACTAATGGAATGTGGGTTTTTTCCAACACTTCCATAAAACTGTTGGTAAAGAAGAGTTTTACCAACTATTTCCTAAAACCATTGGTAAATCACCTCCTAAGCAGCCTTTACCAATGGTTTAAATAGAACTGTTGGTAAAAGGATGGCTTAGGGGACCTTTTACCAACGGTTCTAAGGAACCCATGGTATAAGTGTGGATTATGGGACCTTTTACCAACAGTTCTAAGGAACCGTTGGTATAAGTGTGGCCCGAAATTGTTTACCAACAGTTTTTAAAAACCATTGGTAAAAGTTCCCCCAAAATTAACATAAGCCCCTCCTCTCCCCCATTTGCGATACAAAACCCTAAACTGGAGAACTTCCCCCAAATTCCCCATCTCTCTCGGCGATCTAGAAGCTCCTTTGGCTTCCTCTTCCTCTATCCCATCCAAGCTGCTGAATCTCCATCTGAACCATCCCAAATTAGGTATTTTCTTAAGTGGTACCTTATTTTTATTGAAATGTATATAATATTTCAGT
Source organism: Viscum album (assembly GCA_963277665.1). Classification (NCBI taxonomy): domain Eukaryota; kingdom Viridiplantae; phylum Streptophyta; class Magnoliopsida; order Santalales; family Viscaceae; genus Viscum; species Viscum album. Next base: position 479,956,987 of record OY728128.1, read on the forward strand.
TTTTTGGTTTGATTTTGATGTGTATATTTTTTTGTTTCTGTTTTGATTTCACCTAGAATTTATTCATTCGAATCCATTTAATTAATTAAATCTTTAACCCTCCATAAAAGATTAAGGGATTTTTTCTTTGGAACCATAGAAAACCCTTTTAGATTTTTTAGTTTTCACTTTAATTTATCATATCATTATATTAAAATGTTATATAAATAGACTGGATAGTTATAGACCTCTTGGTGGTCACCTACATGAATTGTATCTCACTCATTGTTCGAGAGGCCATTGGGTGCCCGGATAAACTACATGATTATATGTTTAGATAAGGGGAATCACCATCTTACAGATTCATGACTACTCACATGACATAGGATGGAGCATGTATCAGATGATGCATCACTACTCCCTCACGACATTTCATCCCCGCGCACTCCTCCCCTCCCCGACCTCGACCTCCTCCTGGCCTCCACCTCCGCCCCCTCCTCTCATCCCCCCTCCTTCTCCTCCGACGATGTTCCCCTTCCCCTCTTGTCTCCTTCTCCAACAACGATGTCCCCCTCCCCTCTCAGCTCCGGACAACGTTCCCCACTCCCCTCTTGTCTCCCTCTCTTGGCGACATCCCCCTCCCCTCTTTGCTCAATCTCCTTCTCTGATGTCCCCCAACCCCCTCTTCAGTCGCGCGTGATACCCCCCATGTCCGAACACCCCGCAGGACTTCCCCCTCTCTTAGCTCCCTCTCCTCCCACCATGGTTTTTGATGGGTACTTCCAGGTAAGAATTAGTCTTCTTTTTTTAAAAATGAGGCAACAAGGAATGCACTGTTAGGTTCACAGTTAGGATAACCATTCATATTAATCATGCATTTTCTATAGTTTTGGGTAGTAACCAACTCAAGGTGTGGTGAAATATTGGGTAAATTGTAAATTTTTTCCAAATAGAGTATTGCAGAAATGTAGGGTCAGATTCACAGGTTTTATTCCATTCATTTGAACAGTGCATTCAATAAAAATTTCATGATTTTTTAAAAACCTCATATTTTACTCTATAGACTCCTATTAGACCTTATACTGTGTTGGATTTTGTTTGTTAATCATGATATATATGTGATGAGTTTGTATCATCATTAAGATGTGCAATGATGTGGGTTAATTGGAGGTGAGTGATGCTATATGAGATTTTATGGGTTATTGTGAGGAGTTTCTTTCCCTTCAACTGATTGGTTCATAAAACATGAGTTGGTGCTGCATATATTATGTAATTGGAATTGGTAAAGTGAAATGTTGGTCTCGGATTTCTGAGTTTGTTATTTGGATGGTATTCTCTATCAAAAGTGGGTATATCTCTATTTACTATAGTTGTATTTTCTAATTGACTAATGTATTTATTAAACTAACCATACTATACACATTTCCCACAATACGAAAGCACCACATAAATCATATATAGACATTACACACCACAAGACACCTAGGGGAGACACCCCTTGACATCTACTGATAGTTAAGGGGACATTAACTTAGGTACTGAAGTCGATTGGCACTCAATCCTTGAGAAATTCCCATTGCTGGTAGAAAATATATCAACACATTTATTCTTAGTATAGTATAATGAAATGGTTTACTCCCTCATGACCAAGTAAACCATCTGGTTCATGGACTGGTGCACAACCAGGTTCAAGAGTAGGATCAACTACAAAACATTTATTGTGGTCTCTCTGAGGTTATTTCCATAGTGAAGAGGGTTATGTGCACAATATTCAACTCAACTAATGTAGAATAGGTGCATATTCAATGGAAAAGTGTACTAGTATGGTGTTTCCAACAACGTGATATATAAATAACATAATGAAAAATGAAGAGATTATTAAATGGAATTGTTTCCCCCTTGCTTGCAGGAACATGATTTGACCCATGGGGTGGTGTGGTTCTTATATATTGGGTGGTGACATGTATAGTCATAGGATACATGTATGTTTTTGTTTAGTTTTTATTTTATTTTATTTATGGCATTGGCCACTTAGGTATTTTACTTCTTTCTACAGACGGAGGGTAGTGATGTTATCCTGACTAGTTGACGTAGATCACTTGTATATTGTAATACCATGAGGTGTGAGTGTGAGGAAACATTGGAAGAAATAGGATCCTTGGGTTCTTCCATGAGATGGAATTGTTTTTCTAAAACATTGTGTGGGAACATTTCTAGAGTATGTTGGAGTCATGAAATAACCCCAAGTATCTCCATGAGATAGCATAAATAACCCCAAGTGTCTCCAAGTGTCTCCATACATCGTATCATCCTCGCATGGGTTGGGCACTCACCCCATCCTATCAAACCTATCCTAGTCTATCCTTTCAGTCACATAGTTTAGACTCATCTCTCATGGATTATCCCATGCCTCGATGCACATCTCATCATCCAACTAGACAAGGAGGATTATTCACCTTATGATTGTCCTAGTCACAAAAGCACACCATGTTGAACCCATCTACATTATATTCTCAATAATCTGGTCAAGAACCACATCAAAATCATGTATTATAACCCAGCCCCACTAACCAGTTTCCATCCTAAGCTAAATCACACCAAGTATCTTGGCATTATAATGCCAACCTGTCCGACAATACCCAATACCCACACTAGCATCTTATCCTTCATATCTTTAGTTGAACTCTTGAATCATTAAATGGATTAAAACCTTTCATAATACATTTTATATACCCAGAGGGACCATCCCACTCTATGAACCTACCAAGATTCCAATCCATCCTCATAAGTATTTCCTCATTAAATGCTAGATGTACAATTGCCACACCTATCACTACAAGTCCCAATCCTCTTAGGAATATTTTATTTGATCTAAATCCTTATCGTTAGTGACATCAATCACTTTAAAGAGCATAAATGTCAACTAAACCCTATATTCCAAGAATTATTCATGTGGAAAGGCCCTATAGAAACAGGCTAAGAACTAAAACCATAAATAATAATGCCAAATACATGCATCATTTTTAAATAAATATCTCAAGTGTAAACATAAAAACCAATAATAATAAGACCTCATCCCTTGTATCGAACAAAACCAAACTAAGTTTAAACTCTTGAAAAATTGATTATATACCATTAATAGGAAGAGTAATTGTTAATTAATAGGAATATACTATTTGATATTATCATTTTGAAACATTTATCTATTTATCCTTTTCTTGTAGGAACATGATTTGACCCATGGGTGCTGTGGTACTTATATGTTGGTTGGTGATAGGTATAGTCACAAGAGACAGGTATGTTTTAGTTTAGTTTTTATTTTATCTTCTTTATCGCATTGGTCACTTAGATCTTTGACTGCTTTCTATGCACAGAGGGTAGTTATATTCTGTAAAGGGTTCCAGAAGGAGTTTAGATTGATTTAGTCCACCGACTTTGATCCGAGGTAAGATTATATGGTTACTCCTTGTCTCGCACCTCGTGTATTTGGGGCTTTATTCTTTTTTACTCCATATTATGTTTTCAGTAGGCCGTTGGATCATTTCGTGTTGGTTCGGGTGGATTTGGTTCTCCTTTGCCAATCTAGGTAAGGATTTAATGCCATTGGTTGGTTTCTCACTGGTTATGTAGTGTCCTTCATGTGTTTTAAGGTTCTTAATATCCTTTTTTTAGTGCGTTGATCCCTGCTCATTGGTTGCGAGTCGCCAAGTCAAGGGTGACTCTCCTACGTGTGGATAGATAAGTAAGTATATGTATGTGGGTTCTCCCATTAAGTGTATAGTCACCCATAGTAGTGATTATGCACGTATGAGGCTAGTTGTGCCCATGTATATATATATAAATGCATACGCAGGTGGGTAGAGACTGATATATGCATATAAGCATATGTACAAGGATCCTCTTGCACATCCTCATGGCCATGCAGGTGTGTGCATAGGGGATAGGTGTCATTGCATGTGTGTGAAGGTGCATATACCTAGTGGAGGAGAAGTAGCTTTTAGTTAGAAAGCTCCAAGAGCTGAAGTGGATGGCTTGGTTCCACCTTGAGGTAGAGTCCCTCTCGTAGCCTCTTTAATTTAAGAATGCTTTAAATTGAATTTAGCTTATTTCTTAATTCTGGTTAATTATATTGAATTGCATATCTTGAATAAGTGTTCTTTAATATAAATATTTCATTTGATAAATAAAGTCATGTTTTTATAATAAAACCCCACCAATGGAGGTGCGCTGTGTGCGAAAACTCACAGTGATAATTTAGGATGTATGATTCTTTTCTGTCGTTTTGTTTCCCTTTAGACGTTGCGTCATTGTGCCGCTCACAAAAACCTTCTGAAGATCCCTTTTTATAACATATTAGATAGTTGATTTGTTCTATCATGTCTGTTGTGACCTTATCTTATGGAGAAACTCGTTTTGGGTGTTTGCATGGCCTCTTGGCCACCCCTTATGGTGTTTACCCGAGCCTATATATCTAAAAATATTGATGGTGTCATTTTTTAACACCTGTCAGGATTACCCGAGTCTATTTTTTATAACATAAGATCAGTTTCTATAATGTGAAGGACAACTACATAGGATTTATTTGTAATCCTGGCCAGAAGATGATTCCCCACGGATGTCATTGGACCGGGCCAACACGCCGCGGTCACGTCGCGGTCACGCCGCAGTCACGTCGCGGTCACGCCGCGGTCACACCGCGGTCATGTCACGGTCAAGTTGTGGTCACCCCGTGGTCACGTCGTGGTCACGCTGTGATTTTTACCTGCTCCAGGATGACTCCCCATGGTGGTTCGCAGTCCTGTCGGAATTCAATGTATGATACTTAGATAGAGTTTTAGATACATTACACATCCAAAGTTATTGGGGAGGGAGGCGACGACTGGAATGATGCCCCGCTTCCTCCTACTCCCTTCGCTCCTAGCCGGAAGATGCTTCCCTGTGGATGTCGTTGGACCAGGCCAACACGTCGTGGTCACACTGCGGTCATGCCGCGGTAATGGCGTGATGGTGCCCTGCTCCAGGACGACACCCCACGGTTGTTCACAGTCCTGTCGGAATTTGATGTATGATACCTAGATAGAGTTTTAGATACATTACCCACCCATAGTTAATGGGGAGGGAGGTGACGGCTAGAATGTTTCCCCGATTCCTCTCACTCCCTTCGATCTTGGCTGGAAGATGCTTCCCCGCGGATGTTGCTAGACCGGGCTAACATGCATCGCGGTCACGTCGCGGTCACGCCGCGGTAATGCCGTGATTTGGCCCTTCTCTAAGAAGACACCCTGTTGTGGTTCACGTTCCTATTGGAATTTGATGTATGGTACCTAGATAGAGTTTTAGATACATTACCAACCCATAGTTAATGGGGAGGGAGGCGATGACCAGAATGTTGCCATGCCTCCTCCTGCTCCCTTCGCTCTTGGCCGGAAGATGCTGCCCCATGAATGTCTTTGGACCGTTCAAACATGTTGTGGTCACTCCGGAGTCATGTAGTGGTCAAGTGACATGTATGAGTCAACCACACCTCAAACCGAGGCATGGTGTGTCCGGTACCACTCAAAGTGTCTCACTTTTATTTGAAATGGACAACATTTTAAATGAAAAAAACAAATGAGATACGGAAAACCAACCAAACGGATTTGGATTGTGTTCATACAATAGAAAAACGATCCATGAGTCATTTTTGACATGTAAGAGTCAACCCTGCCTCAATATGAGGCACGGTGTGACCGATACCACTCAAAGTGTTTCACTTTTATTTGGAATGGACAACATTTTAAGTGAAAACAACAACTGGCATACAGAAAACTGACCAAACGCAATCGGATTCTGTTGATACCTTAGGAAAATGATCCATGGGTCATTTTTGACATGTATGAGTCAACCCCGCCTCAATATGAGGCATGGTGTGGCTAGTATCACTCGAAGTGTCGCACTTTTATTTGAAATGGACAATGTTTTAAGTGAAAACAACAACTGTCATACGAAAAACTAACCAAACGCATTCATATTGTGTTGATACTTAAAAAAAATGATCCATGGGTCATTTTTGACATGTATGAGTCAACCTTGCCTCAATCTGAGGCATAGTGTGGCTGGTACTACTCAAAGTGTCTCACTTTTATTTGAAATGGACAACATTTTAAGTGAAAACAACAACTAGCATAAGGTAAACTGACCAAACACATTCGGATTGTGTTTATACTTAAACACAAAGATCCATGAGTCATTTTTGACGTTTATGAGTCAACCTAGCCTCAATCCGAGGTGTGGTGTGGCCAGAACCACTCAAAGTGTCTCACTTTTCTTTGAAATGGACAACGTTTTAAGTGAAAACAACAACTGGCATACGGAAAACCAACCAAACGCATTCGGATTCTATTGATACTTTATTAAAAGGATCCATGGGTCATTTTTGACATGTATGAGTCAACCCCGCCTCAATCTGAGGCACGGTTTGGCCGGTACCACTCAAAGTGTATTTCTTTTGTTTAAAATGGATACTCTTTTAAGTAAAAACAATTGGCATTTGTAAAACCGTTCAAACTCATTTGTATTGTGTTGATACTTTAGTAAAATTATCCATGGGTCATTTTTTACATTTACGAGTCAACCCTGCCTCAATCCGAGACGTGGTGTGGCCGACACCACTCAGAGTGTCTCTCTTTTGTTTCAAAAGGACATCATTTTAAGTGAATACAACAACTGACATATGGAAAACTGACCAAATGCATTATTATTATTATGTTGAAACATTAGGAAAACGATCCATGGGTCATATGTGATGTTTACGAGTTAACCCCGCCTCAATCTGAGGGCTAGTGTGGCCAGCACCACTCAAACTGTCTCACTTTTATTTGAAATGGACAGGATTTTAAGTGAAAACAACAACTGGCATATGGAAAACCAACCAAACGCATTCAGATTGTGTTGATACTTTAGAAAAAAGATACATGGGTCATTTTTTACATGTAAGAGTCAACCCCGCCTCAATACGAGGCGCGGTGTGGCCGACACCACTCAAAGTGTCTCTCTTTTGTTTAAAATGGACAATATTTTAAGTGAAAACAACAACTGGCATACAGAAAACTGACCAAACCCATTAGGATTCTATTGAAACATTATTAAAACAATCCATGGGTAATTTTTAACATGTACTAGTCAACTCCACCTCAATATGAGGCGTGGTGTGGCCAGAACCACTCAAAGTGTCTCACTTTTCATTGAAATTGACAACATTTTAAGTGAAAACAACAACTGATATATGGAAAACTGACCAAACAAATTCAGATTCTATTGATACTTTATTAAAAGGATCCATGGGTAATTTTTGATGTGTACGAGTCAACCCTGCCTCAATCTGAAGCACGGTGTGGCCGGTAATACTCAAAGTGTCTTTCTTTTGTTTAAAATGGATACGCTTTTAAGTAAAAACAACTAGCATACGGAAAACTGACCAAACGCATTATTATTTTGTTTATAATTTAGGTAAATGATACATGGGTCATTTTTGACATGTAAGAGTCAACCCCGCCTCAATATGAGGCATGTTGTGGCCGGCACCACTCAAAGTATCTCTCTTTTGTTTCAAAAACACATCATTTTAAGTGAATACAAAAACTGACATAATAAATACCAACCAAAGGCATTCGGATTCTATTTAAACTTTAGGAAAACTATCCATGGGTCATATGTGACATGTATGAGTCAACCCGGCCTCAATCCAAGGGTCGTTGTGGCCGTAACCACTCAAACTGTCTCACTTTTATTTGAAATCGGCATGATTTTAAGTGAAAACAACAACTGGCATATGAAAAACTGACCAAACGCATTCGGATTGTGATGATACTTTAGTAAAATGATCCATGGGTCATTTTTGACGTGAAAAATTCAACCCTACCTCAATCTGAGGCGTGGTGTGGCTGACACCACTCAAAATGTCTCTCTTTTGTTTAAAATGGACATCATTTTAAGTGAAAACAACAACTGACATACGGAAAACCAACCAAACGCATTCGGATTCTGTTGAAACTTTAGTAAAATGATCCATGGGTCATATGTGGCATGTGAGAGTCAATACCGACTCAATCCGAAGTGTGATGTTTCCGGCACCACTCAAAGTGTCTCTCTTTTGTTTAAAATGAACATCATTTTAAGTGAAAACAATAATTGACATACAGAAAACCAACCATATGCATTCATATTTTGTTGAAAATTTAGGAAAACGATCCATGGGTCATATGTGATGTGTACGAGTCAACCCCACCTCAATATGAGGCGCAGTTTGGCCGACACCACTCAAAGTGTCTCTCTTTTGTTTAAAATGGACATCATTTTCAGTGAAAACAACAACTGACATACAAAAAACTAACCAAATACATTAATATTATGATAAAACTTTAGGAAAACGATTCATGAGTCATATGTAACATTTAAGAGTCAACCCCGCATCAATCCTAGGAATGGTGTGACCGGTATCACTCTAATCTTCTCTCTTTTGTTTAAAATAGACATCATTTTAAGTAAAAACAACTGGCATATGGAACACCAACCAAACGTATTCTGATTGTGTTGATACATTAGAACAATAATCCATGGGTCGTATGTGATGCGTAAAAGTCAACCCTTCCTCAATCCAAGGCATGGTGTGTCCGACACCACTCAAATTGTCTCACCTTTATTTGAAATGGAAAACATTTTAAGTGAAAACAACAACTGGCATATGAAAAACTAACCAAATGCATTCAAATTCTATTGATACTTTATGAAAATGATTCATGAGTCATATGTGACATGTACGAGTCAACCCCACCTCAATCTGGGGCATGGTGTGGCCGTTATCACTCAAAGTGTCTCTCTTTTATTTGAAATGGATAGGATTTTAAATGAAAACAACAACTTGCATACAAAAAACTGACCAAACACTTTCAGATTGTATTAATACTTTAGGACAATGATAAATGTGTCATTTTTTACATGTATGAGTCAACTCTGCCTCCATATGAGGCACAGTGTGGCTGGTATCACTCCAAGTATCTCACTTTTTTTAAAATGAACAACATTTTAAGTGAAAACAACAACTGACATATGGAAAACTGACAAAACATATTTGGATTGTGTTGATACTTTAGGAAAACAATACATTGGTCATTTTTTATGTGTAAAAGTCAACCCCTCCTCAATCCGACGCACGATGTAGTGGAATCCTACTCTGATCAATAGATCACACCATACTTGTACCATTTAGTGTTCATAGCCTTAACAACATTAATATTATTCTCACTAAGGTCAATAAACTTACAGTTCCATTCTTCTAGACCATCATAAGTTGAACTTCTGATCATTTCAGTTCTACCTGAATTTTAAATCAAGTAAAGAGTTCCATACTTTACTCCTTTTGTAATGATCATGGAACCATGGGTCAGTTTCCATACCCCATTTTCAAATTTAGTTTCATAGCATGCAACATCAAACTTTCTCTTTAGATTTTGGAAGAAGAAAACCACTCCCAGGTAAAATCCATTTTCAGACGTTTTTCATTTTCTATAAATGTTGCTTCTGTTTGAGGATATATCATATTTGGGTGTTCTTTTGTTGTCAAAAGATCTTATTATGATCCTCAAAAACCTAACAATTTCAAAAATTGAGGGATTTTATTTCACAACATCAAGAAAGAGTAGCAAGGGAATATCATGCCACTTGTCAGAGTCCTATGGTAGGATGGTTGAGTTAAAGAGGGTATTTGGGGAATGATTCAGTTGGATCCAATTTTTTTGAGGATATTATGTGTCGTCACTTTTATTCTCACTATTAATCATGAGGGGGTCTCATCAATTATTTTTATCATGGAATAAATAAGTGTCACCCTTACATTAACCAGTAGTACACCATGTATGACTATAACCCATCCTGTAAGGGGACTGTTTTTTGTCAACCTCATATGTATCATGACACACTCTGGATTAGACACATGTTCAACATCCAATTATTCAACCAATTTGTACATGATCACTATGCATATAAAAACCAATACCCAAGTATATTATGTTATTACCACTATATATTCTACCAACAAAACCATTACTATTCACCCAATATCTGACTTTAACACCCCTACCTCCTTCATCTTCCATCTTAGTGCATCAAAACTGACATTTCCTTTACAAAGAACATATTTTATTTCAAATTTGAATATCTACATGTATTCTATCCAACACATCTGAAAACAATTTATTTCACATTAGAATAAATTATATTACTATGACATTCAGTTTGTATATATAACATGTCTTTAATCAAAGAGGTGGTGTCTCTGAAATTTACACTCATCAATTATAGTTGCAAACTCTTTTTCATGAGTTGGGTAGTTTCATTCATGGGGTCATAAGTGACGAGACTCCTAAGAAAATACATTTTCACCGTATATTATAAAAAAATCAAGTTTAATGCAAAATGCATCACAAATAATTACATACTAAAATCTAGGATCAAAAAAAAAATTGGGATGTGAGCCAATTTCAAACTCTTATTCAACTCTAATAAGTATTTGTCAAACTATTCTGTCTATTAGAATTTGATGGGGAGGTGGGGGTTGTGCTGGTTAGGGGGGTTGTGCAGGGGTGAGGTGAATTACTACTGGAAGAGTGGTTGACATATGAAGATTGAAATGGGTGTAAATAATGTTTGAGTTATTGAAACTGTTATTCAACTCTACTAGAAGATTGTTGTCATATTATGATTAAAATAGGGAATTGTAGTACATGACAAGGTTGGAAGAGTTTGATGGTTTTATGTGTTTTTTTGTGCTATTACAGGTGTTTTTTATCCTATTTTATGTCTGTTTGTATGTGTTTTTTGTGGTATTTTTTATACAGGTGTATACTGGAGGGGTTACTACAGGGGTTGTTGTGCAATAGTTCTGGAAATACACAATACCAACGGTTTTAATCCATTGGTATACTTTGAGTACAATTTTTACCCTCAGTTTCAATAAATCGTTGGTAAAAAACTATCCCAATGGTTTAGAACCATTGGTATAGTGATTAGTCTTCAATATATACCAATGGCTCATTGAAACCATTGGTAAAAATGCTATACCAACGATTGTAAGCTGTTGGTTTAGATGAAATGCATGGTCTTCCCAACCATTGGGGTAAACATATACCAACGATTAGCCTATAACCGTTGGTAAATCAATACATACAGTGGCATACACCAACAATTTAGATCAAACCGTTGGTATAGGGCTTTCCTCACGGCTTACTACCCTACGGTTTGGAAAACCATTGGTATAGGCTATACCAACGGTTTTCCAACCTATACCAACGGTTTAGAACCGTTGGTATAACCTTCATTTCCAGTAGTGTAAGTAGACCTTACATGGTACTACAAGCTATGAGAAAAGAGTAAACTAATGTATTCAGATTGTTATATTTCCGGGAAAAATTTGATCATCTATGCAATAATTTATATATTTTCCTTGTAATATATATTCTTGGGCATCATTTTTGAGATTCTAAGTTGAGAATGACCATTATTCAGTATCAAAAGAATAACATGAAAGTTAATTAGTAGAAATAGGGTGAGTTTAATGATTATTAATTGAAGACATTCATAATTTTTAAGCCACTCTATATTTAGGATTGAGATCATATTTTTTGATGTAGTGACATCCCAGGTCGATTCAGTTTTTTACTTCAAGAGGAAGCGGAAAATCCTGACCAACTGGTGGGATTCTAGCTTAAAGTAAAGTTGTGGGGTAAAGATCTATGTTCACCTGGGTAATGTTTTGAAAAAATTTATATGTATAAAATGGTAAGAATGGGTTATGATAAAAATATCCACAAGCATAGTAAAATTAAAAATAAAATTTATTGTGGTAAATCTATGGATCAGGATAATAATTGGATACAGTGGGCATAATCAAATTGAGATAGAACTATATAAAAATACTTTCTCCACTTTACCAATTAGTCTATATTTAACATAAGTTTATTATAGGTTAAAAAAACAAATATCCATTTACCTTAACCAATATAAAAGGTTTTAAATCAAATGGAGTTCAAAATATTAAAAGAAGAATTTTTTTTTGGTAAAAGAATTGGAATACACCAGATCTCCCCACCCCCAAGTATGTATGCACAATCCACTAGGACTATCACTAAGCTTATGGACCATATAAATATTATCATATCGATAAGATATCCAGAAATTATATATTAACATAAATCCACGAAATTCTAGGGATTCACTCTTGGTTAGGAGATCACAAACAAACACTGCACATCGGCCAAAATATCATCAATTTCTAAACGAGGGTGAGGGACCTAACCCTTGTATATAAACTGGTCAAGGGATTAACCAACATCATTGGTAGGGGACCCCACACACCAAAATATGTTCTAGGTACTAAACCGTGAATAATCATTCTATATACCTCATCGAACCTCAACCTCTATTGATAGAGGACCCACACCTTATCTCATAGGGGAGTACCAACTCATCTATAGTATGGGGAACTTTTACCTCATCGGGATCAAGGGAGTACCAAGCCCATGCCGTTAAAAAATAACCCACATGCCTATAAATGGTAGTTTATCCTCCTCCATCCTTTAGGGAGAACCAAATTCCTCAATATAAATGGGGGAATCACAAATCATAGAGAAATGTATGTCATCAAAGGGAGTACCCAACCCTCCCATGGACGAACTACACCCTAAATCTCTAAGAGTTACTAACTCACATGATTTAATGAACAACTACCCTTCCCATCAAAAACACCAAACACTACAAACATAGGACCCACACCCTACCTTGTAGGGGATTACCAATGTAACATCTCAAATTATTCCATGTATTACTTTTATATACTATATGGATTGATTTCAAGACCTGGAGCTAAGACGGTGTGCGATTCCAAAGCCCAGTGTTCCCAGAACAATTGTTTGAAAAATATTAAACTTTTAATAGCATGCACACATGGTTTTCTTGAAAGGGGGGAATAAATCCTAAATGGTTGCCCGGATCAGAAATATGAGGGCACCGTTGGTCAACGTGGGTCTTCTACGGAAAAACTCGAAAAGGACATAATTGTCATTAAATAATTTAAATAAAAATTATTTTTGACACAACGACCGCTTCTCCTTTAAATATACTATTATATAATTTATTTGGGTTTGGTTTCTCAAACCCTGGATATTTAGACAACCATTGGATATTTTTTCCAGCAAACCACAATGGATCAAGAAGATCATGGATCATCGCACCAACGAAGTTGGAGGATCTCATCAAGACGTCAATGCAACCATTAATCATCAATGAGCGATCCAAACTCAAAGTAGGACAGTTGTTTTATGATTTTCAATACCATTTTTAATATCGGAAAAACATGGATCAATTCAACGAATAAGAATTGATACATTCATTATCAGTATAATTAAATTGATGGAATTATTTTCATTCTTCCTACTTTGTTCTAATGAGAAAAAATTGAGGTCAATACAAAAAAAGGCTGAAGTTCATTCCTTAAGTTGTTATTCATGCTTTCCTCTCCCCCGTTCTTCGCTTTCCCTTCTGTTGGACCCTTGTGGTCACGTTTTGACTTGTCAGGTGGCTCTGAACTCGATCAAACCCTCATATTAGAGGAGAACTGACAACGGAGGTCGGGTCTATGTAGATTGAGACTCGAGGAGCATAGATTCTCAACCATTTCGAAATCTGGGCATCAGATGTGGCTCAGTGGTATGTGAAAGGGACCACCGGTGTGGGTCTAGAATGGTGCTCCGGTGAGTTGAGCTGACAACATTGGTAGCCCAGGGCGGTCACACTGGAGGTGGCGGTGGTGGGCTCATGGAATGTGGTGAGTAGATGCATGGGATCCGGTGGTCCTGGTGGAAGCGGATTACAATGGTGGTCGTGTGGTTCGAATACCACAGGATGCGGTGGCAATGGAGGGCCAATGGGCCAAGCGGAGCTGACCGAGCAGAGCGGGCCATGCGATGTGGATCGAGTGGGAGTGGGTCGGGATAGAGAAGACGGGATGGGATAGGTGGGATGGCTCAGGTTGAGTGGTGCAGGCTAGTTGTGCTAGGATAAACGGGTTAAACCCAGGTCGGACCCGGGGCAACTAGGCTGGAGCCAGGCCACGGTCGATCCAGCTGCCTCGCAGCCACAATAGTTTGGGGGAATGGTCAACCATGACAGTTGACCATGGCTCCTTTGGGGTGACAGGTCTAGGTGTTCAGCCCTAGTGGTCGGCAGACTAACTATGAGTCGGTCCACAACCCCAGTAACCCCCTTTCGGAAAATTCAAAATGCCCTAACTTTCAAATGGTGTGTCCATTTAACGAGATATCTATAGTGTTGGGACTCTGAGGGTGAGATATTCCTTTTGAGATGATGTGGTCAGTTTTAGCTTAGAATAATAGAGGTTGAGAGCATTCCCTTTGGTCATTTTCTCAAGGGTTCAATATAGTATTATGTCCAAATCACTAGACTGTAATCCACCCTAGAGGTCGAGTCCCAGATAGAGTCAGGAATCCCTCCCCAGAATTGGAGTGTGATCCTCTATCACCCTTAATGGAGTATGTGGAGTCATGTAACCTCTATGAATAGGGATATGATCATACACTTAGTGGGCCACATTGGTAGGGTGTGTGGTATCCACCAGAGTATCTAGGCGCAATCTGTGGTATCCCCCTAGGTGTCCAGGAATGATCCCATATGTTGCGAATTGATCCAAATTGGATACATGGTATTTCCTAGTGTGACTGGGCATGATCTGTGGGGTTCCCTAGCATATCTAGGTGTGATACCCTTTCTGTGTATCATAATATTACTTAACTTAATATTTTCTCATTCGGGTAGGTCACAAAGGAGTTATACCTCTTCATGAGTGCCTTCGATGATATAATGGCTCGAGGAGTGAGTAATCTCAGAATGAGTGTACTTCGAGCAGAATCCTGGGGCTAGAAATTGGTTGTGGCTTACCGCTAGACTAAGAGTCTTGGATTGAGTATATTTGGATGTTCTTGCAACATTTTTTGTAGACATACACATGTGTGGAGATAACTATGTATTTCCTTTGTGTTATTTTCCTTTTTTATATTTCCTTTTTGGTTTTTGGGTGTCTTACTGGGTATTGTTTTACTCACCCATGCACGGGATTTTTCCACACGATTTGTAACTTGTTTAGACGATAGACCCATTAATGAATTCCTAGGTGGACTAGGAACAGGTGGTTCTTAGTGAGGCCAAACAGATGAGGTGTTCTCCTACGACTTCATATAGTAGTTCCAGTACCATTTACCTTAGGTTAGATCAGTTAGGATTTTTTTGGATGAGTTTTAGGAACTTTTTCATTTACTTTCCTAGAATGGGATGAACTAGGAAACACATCACCATGTTTCGTTGAACTTGTTTTCAAACTCTTTTTGTGGGTTTGTATTCTGGCCCTGTTTACTTTTTCACTGTTGTACTCTGGTTGTGGGATGTAGTGGTTTTCATGCATTGCTTACTTAGAGTTTTTACATTTCATAATTTTTGGAATGGAGATGTGTGCATGCGTATAGGTAATTTAGGATAATTCCTCCCATTTGTGGGATATTCCAACTCAATTCTAATCACCTTCCCCTGGTCTATTGGAGGTGGGATTGGGGTAGTCATGACATCGGCCCCTCTGGGATGGGTCCTGACATAGTGGCATCATAGGGGGTCAGTTCTACTTTAGGACTGGGCATCTATGAGGTTGGTTTGGGGAAAAGGTGATGAGTGATTCAAGTTCATATTTCAGGTCAAGGACTCCAGTGTTGGTGTGGCGGCCGATGTATCCATACACCAGGACTCTAGGAACCTTCTTATCAAATTGTTACATGAAAACACTAGTTATAGGGAAAAATAATGGTACATGCACTATAGAGGAATGGTTGTGCTTTCCATGCCCTTCTTGATTTAGTTCTCTATATGTACTCTATTGATCATGGTGCATATTTTTAATTTCGGGATTCCTCTATGAAGAACGCCAGCTAGGATTCTACAGTGAGATCATGGGGATGATCTGCCTAGTGACAAGGCATCGGTATAGGGGAATGTACTAGAGATGGAACCTTTAGGTGGTTTTCCAGTTTTACTACCACCTATCGAATAGTAGCTACTACCAAAACTTCTGGATAAGGATGTACATAGGTTGAGTGAATTTCACGAGTTTCAAAGGTAGCAACCACCTAGGTTTTAGGGTGATCCAGACCCCCAGTTGGCTGAGGATTAGCTAGAGGCAGTCACCCATGTTTTCTGCCTTGTGAGGACACTTTCTGACCAGATGGCCACCCTCACTGTGAGACTTCTTTAGAGCTTTGTGGGGTGATGGTGGAGCTTGGTGGCACAATATCACTATGAGACTGCTCTCTCTTGGACATACTTTGAGCGTCTCTTCAGGGAGGAGTTATATCTAGCCACATTGTGATCGATACACATATAGAAGAATCGGCATGTGTAGTAGGGTAGTATGGTCATGGTGGAGTACTCAGTGAGGTTTACTGATCTTTTGTGCTACTCTAGGGATACGGTACGAGACCAGTTCTTTAGGGCTTGGAACTTAGAGTAGGGATTACGCCGGGACATCAGGGCATCAATAGTGATAGAACCAGGATTTCCTTTGTTGGTGAAGAGGAAACACATGGAGTCTAGGATGGACTCATGCATAGGAGGGTGCAGTCGATTACTCATCAGTTGGATAGCCTCACCCTCAGTGTGTTGGATGATATGAGTCCTCATTTTCATGTAGTAGTGGTGGAGTATGAAGATTTATTTCTTAAAGATGTTCCAGGTTTACTTCCTCATGGAGATATGGACTTCTATATGGATCTACACCCTGGGACAGCACTGATATCTACACCTACATATCATATGGCTCTTGTAGATCTTTTCAAGCTGAGTTTGTAGTTGGAGGACTTGTAGAGGAAGGGCTTAGTGAGACCTAGTGTTTCACCCTAGGAATCCCTAGTTTTGTTTGTCGAGAAGGAATATATGAGATTGAGGTTATGTGTGGAATACCGGCGCTTTAATTAGGTGACTATGAAGAACAGATATCCACTATAGAGGATTGATGACCTCTTTGATCAGTTGAAAAGGGCGTGGTGGTTCTCAAATATTGATCTCAGATCAGGATATCACCAGCTACGAGTACGGGATGAGGATATACCAAATAAGACCTTTAAGTGTTGTTACAGTCACTATGAGTACTTGGTGATGCCATTTAGTGTGATGAATGCCCCATCAGTGTTTAGGGGACTCATGAACTGGATCATTCAACCTTACTTAGACTAGTCTGTGGTGGTATCCATCGATGATATCCTAGTGTACTCATCATCTGAGTAGGAGTACATGAGACACTTGAGGATGGTCCTGGGCATGCTCCAAGATCACCAACTCTATAGGAAGCTCTCAAAGTGTCAAATATGGATTTGAGAGGTCCATTTTCTAGGACATGTCATCTCAGAGGCTAAAATTATAGTGGATACAGTGATGGTTGAGACAATTCTTTCTTTGGATCCACCCAAGAGTGTTACCAAGGTGTGGAGTTTCCTTGGATTGGTAGGGTACTATCATAGGTTTATTCTCGACTTCTCCAGAGTGGCAGCACCCTTGACATATTTGATACAAAAGAGACAACCTTTCATGTGGATGAAGAAGTTCCAGTAGTGCTTTTAGGAGCTGAGGTATAGGTTTATGAGCACTCCCATCTTGAGATTCCCAGAAAATGGAATTGAGTATGTGGTGTTATACAATGTATTAGGGACTGGTCTTGGTTGTGTCTTGATGGAAGGGAAAGCAGTGATTGCCTATGGATCATTTCAGTTTAGAGAGAATAAGTAGAATTATGCAACCCATGATCTCGAGTTAGTAGTAGTAGTCTTCGCATTGAAGATGTGGTGACACTGCCTAATAGGAAAATGGTTTATCATATACTCTGATCACAAGTGTCTCAAGTATATCTTCTTGCAGAAATATATGAACTTGAGACGGAGGTGATGGATATATTTTCTCATGTACTATTACTTTGATGTTGTCTATACTTCTAGAAAGGGGAATCTGGTGGAATATGCTCTCAATAGGAGATCTAGTCTGCAGTTTTTGAATGAGGAATCAGATCAGTTCACCTCGTTTGAGATATCCTTTATGGATGGAGATGCACTAACATACCTCCATTTGATGGTTTTCACCCCTCCACTCTTAAAAAGAGTCAGGGAGGAACACCTTGGGGATATCAATTATAAGACCCTACATGATCAGTTCTCCACAGGGCATACTTTTAATGAATATTCTAATATTGTGGAGCATGTAATTCTTTTCAGAGGGTGCATAGTTTTACGAGTGGTGTTGCAGAATTAGGTTTTAAGGGAGTTCCACACATCCCCTTTAGTGGTACATCCTAGTGTGGAAAAGATGTATCAGGACCTCCAATGTCAATTTTGGTGGTCATGGATAAAGAAGGGAGTTGCAGAGTTCATATATCAATGCCTCACATTTCAACAAGTGAAGGTTGTGCCCCATGATCTAGTGGGTTTAGCCCAACCTATTTAGGTGTCAGAATGGAAGTGGGATGGGATATCAATGGACTTTATGATGGGTTAACCACATACGCCTAGGGGACATGATTCCATTTGGGTGATCATTGATCGACTCACCAAGTCATCCCACTTCTTATCTATCTGAGAGAAGAGTTCAGTGGAGAGATTATGATGCCTCTACATGTAAGATATAGTTCAACTCCATGGAGTTCCATCGATGATAGTTTTGTATTATGGTGAATTCTTTACATCCCTATCGTAGGAGTGATTATAGGAGGCTTTTGGGACTCAGTGATGCTTGACCATAGCATTTCACCACCAACTGGATGTCTAGACTGATCGGACCATTCAAGTTCTAGAGGACATGTTGTGGGTGTGCATGTTAGATTTTGGCTGCAGTTGGGAGGATCACCTACCCCTATTGGAGTTTTAATAAAAAAAAAATATATCACTCTACCATTGGTATGACACCGTTCAAGGCCTTGTATGGGTGACCCTGCTGGTTACCACTTTGTTGGACCGACCTAGGAGAGTCAGCACTCATGGGGTCGGAGTTAGTGTGAGATTCCATAGAGAAGGTTCAGAACATTTAGAAGTGGATGAAGACTGCATAGAGTTGACATAATTCTTATTTTGATAGGTGTTGGAGGCCTTTGGACTTTGAAGAAGGAGACCATGTGTTCCATTGGGTCTCACCTCGATAGCGATTACAGAGATTTGGTTGGGGTGGAAAGTTAACTTTGAGTTTCATCAGACATTTCATGATACTACATAGAGTTGGAAAGGTGGAATGCCTCTTGGATCTACCTCTATAGTTAGAGTGGGCACACGATGTCTTTTACATGTCACAGCGGATGAGGTTCATGCAAGAACCATCACACATCATTGACTAGGATAATATATACATCGAGGATGGGGAGACTTTTGTGGAGTACTGAGTAGAGATAGAGGATCGACGAGAGAGGATCCTTTATGGGTGGTTGATTCTTTTGGTGCATGTCTGGTGGCAGCACGGGAATCTCTAGGAGAGCACATGGGAGTGGGAGGCTCAAATTCATGCTTAGTACCCTCATCTGTTTGAGTAGCCTTTTTTTGGATTTTGGGGACATAAATCCCCAAGTTGGGGAGAATGTAACATCTTTTATTTTTCCATGTACTATTTTTATATATTATATGTATTGATTTTGAGACCAGGGACATAGACGGTGTATGATTCTAAGGCCCGGTGTGCCCGAAACAATTGTTTCAAAAATATTAAACTTTTAATATCATGTATACATAGTTTTCATTAAAAGGTTGAATAACTCTTAAAAAGGGTTCTCAAATTAGAAATATGAGGGAACCGTTGATCTCAAAGTGGTGACATTACCCTATGCATGACCCAACATTGGTCGGTGCGGGTCTTCTGTGGAAAAACTCAAAAAATATGTAATCGTCATTAAATAATTTAAATAAAAATTATTTTTGATGCAGCGAACACTTCTCCTTTAAATGTACAGTTATAGATCTTCCCAAGTTTTGGCTACTTAAACCCTAGAGATTTAGACAACCATTGGAGAGTTTTTTAGGTGAACGATGACAGATCGAGCAGATCATGGGTCGCCATGCCAACAGAGTTCGAGGATCTTTTCAATGAAGTAAACACAACTATTATTCATTAATGAGAAATATGGACTCCAATTAGGATGGTTGTTTTATGATTTTACATCCCTTTATTAATATAGGATGAATTTGAATCAATTCAATGAATAATAATGGATACAGGCATCATCGGAAGAATTAAATTGATAGAATTTTTTTCATTCTTCATTCTTCATTCTAACAATAACGAATTGAGGCCAACACAAAGAAAAAGGCTGAGGTTCATTCCTCAAGTTTTTATTTATAACTTCCTATCCCTTGTTCTTCACATTCCCTGCTGTTAGACCCCTGTGACTATGGTTTGACTTTATGGGTGGCTTTGAATATGATTAAACCCATGGATTAGAGGCTAATTGATAATAGGGGTTAGGTATGTGTAGATTGAGACCCAAGTAGCATGGATATATGACCATTTAAAAATTTGGGTATCAGAGGTGGATCGGTGGCCTTATAAAGGGATCACCGGTGTGGGTCCAATTTAGAAGTCCGGTGAGGTGAGACAGCTGCATTGGCGGCTCGGGGCGGTAGTAATCAATGGCGGCAACAATTAGATGTTGCACCATACAAGTGGAACACGGTGGGTGGCCACCTAGGAGATGGTGGGCTCAAAAGAAGTATATTGCAGTGGAGACAACATGAAATGCAGCTGGAGACCATGTGGTTCAGAGGCTGGATGACGCGGAAGTTCCACGGGATGCGACAGACAAGGAGGGACAAGGGGAAAGTGGAGCAGGCCGAGTAGAGAATGTTAAGATGGATAGGCAGAGTGGGATGAGTATGAGTGGGTTGGCCCAAGTAAGATGTAATAGTCCAGGTGGTCTAGGACAGGCAGAGTGGTTTGGGCCATGTGGATGGGTCCAAATAGGTTAGACACGGCTCAGACGTGGGACAACTCAGTCGGGCCCAAGCCAAGGTTGACCATAGTGGTCGACCGTGAGCCACGGTCGATCGATCTGCCATGTGGTTGTAGCAGCTGGTGGGGTAGTGATCAATTCTGATGGTCAACCACAACATTCATGGGGTGGAAGTTCTGAGCGGTCGACCATGAGTCGGTCCATAGGCCCAGTGACCCCCTTTCTGAAACTTCAAAACACCATAACTTTCAAATGGTATGTCCCTTTGATGAGTTGTCAATGGCGTTGGGACCCGGATGTTGAGACTATCCTTTTGAGTTGATTTGTGAGTTTTTATCTTAGACCAATAGAGGTTGAGAATATTCACTTTGGTCCTTTCCTCAAGGGTTCAGTATAGTATTATGTCCACATAACTGGACTATAATCCCCTCTAGAGGTTGAGTCCCAGATAAAGTCAAGAATACCTCCCCAAGACTAGAGTGCAATATTATATCACCCCTAGTGGAGTTTTTGGAATCACATAACCTCTGTGAGTCAGGCGCTGGTCCTCTACCTAGAAGGATACATCGGTAAGGTATGCGGTCTCCCCTATAGTGTCTGGGTGAAATCCATGGTATCCCCCAAGGTGTCCAGGCATGATCCCCTACATTGTGAATTGATCCAGAGTGGGAATGTGGCATCCCCCACTATGACTAGGAGTGATCTGTGGTATCCCCAGTTTATCTAGGTGTGATCCCCCCTCTATGTATCATAATATTCCTTGGATAATATTTTCTCATTTGGATGGGTACCAAATGAGCTATACCTCTTCGTGAGTGTCTCTGATGATATAACGGTTTGAGGAGTGAGTTCTCCCAGAATGAGCATGCTTTGAGTAGATTCATGTGGCTGAAAATTGGTGGGTATTACCTTTAGACTCTGAGTCTTTGATTGAGTATATCTGGATTTTCTTGATACATGTGTGGTAGACATACACCTCTTTGGAGTTGACTATTCATTTCTTTCATGGTATTTCCTTTGTGGTATTTTCCTTTGTGTTATTGCCTTTATGGTTTTTGGGTGTCCTACTGAGTATTGTTTTACTCACCCATAAATTGGCTTTTCCTGTACATTTCATGTCTTGTGAAGAAGATAGACCCATTGACGGAGTCCTAGGTGGACTAGGACAAGGCGATTCTTAGTGAGGCCATACATATGAGGTGTGCTCCTATGACTTCAGAAAACAGTTCTAGTACCATTTCCCTCAGGTTGGATCAGTTATGGTTTTCTGCATATGAGTTTTAGGAACTTATTCATTCACTTTCCTAGACTAGGATTATGTGGGAAATACATCACCAAGTTTTTTTGGTCTTATTTTCAGACTCTTTTGGTGGGCTTGTATTCTGGACCAGTTTACTTTCCAGTACTTTCACTATTGTACTCTGGTTGTGGGATATAGTGGTTTTCATGCATCGATTACTTTTTGTTTTTACATTTTAGAATTTTTGTCTTAGAGATGTGTGTGTGCATATAGGTACTTTAAGATAATTCCTCCCATTTTCAGGATATCCCAACTCGGTGCTAGTCACCAGCCCCTGGCCAATTGGACGAGGACTTTGGGGTAGTCATAGTATGGTCCCCTCTAAAATGGGTTGTGACAAACAACCACACTATATTATGGGTGACCTTTACCTCATCTGGATTGAGGGAGTACCGACCCAGATAATAAATGGAGGACCTATACCCCATTTGTAGTAGACCATGCCCTTGTATCTTTAGGGAAGTATCAAACTCCCCAACCTCATATGGTGGAAAAACACCCTGGTATCAGCATATCTCCAAGGGATTTATCAACCCCATGTATGGATGACCCACACACTATCTCATGGGAGAGTATCAAAACTACATGTCTAGTCCGTAAAGTATATGGGGATCCTCACCCATATATATAAACAATATGGGTGTTATAGAATCTATCCCTAAAAAATAGTTTGTGCTTCTAGGATCTCTATCCCAATTCTACCATCATGTTGAGAAAACTCTCCATGAATCAACCCTCTAGAATTTTGAGAGAGAATCACTTAGGAAACTCACACATATTAAAGTAGTCACACATATCTCATCATCTATATAAGGTCCATTTTATACCTCAAGAGAAATCATTTTCATGAGGGAATCAACATCCTCATTGCACATCGACATATCCAAGGTAATATTTCGTGCAATGAACTGATAATGAACTAAATTATATATAATGCATAGAAATGATAAATATATCATAAAAATAATACCCTAAGGGCTTAAGTTAGTTAATAGGTTATCAAATTCCTTGTATAAGAATATGTCAGCCAATATACCTTAATTGGGTTCTATGGCCTAATTACTAAACCTTAATAATTTGAAGCATTTTTTCCCAAACATTTTAAACCAAAATTCATGAGTTTCCTATCTCCAAACAGTATCCATAGAACTGAATCACTCTGATACCAATATGACATGAATCAACCCACTAGTTCCCCTCCTAGGTCAAGGGTAGGTCAAGTTTGTTAATCCAAGCCTACACTTAATGGTATAATGGTAAATTACTAACATCAATAAGGTATAATAAATATATGATATACCATAACCTATAAATCCTATGTACATATAAATATCATAATCCACAATAACCACAACCATGAAGGATATTCATATGTAACTAAAATAAAACATTCACGCATAGAGGTTGTACATCCATGGGAATATAACAAAAATTCTAGTATAAATGGGAAAAACTAAGTTTCAAATTTAAATTTTTAAAATTTAAAAAATTGTCCTCACATTCTTATAAGGGTATTCAAAAGTTCTTTCATTTTGATATTTAGTTTTTTATTAAGTGATCTAATAATTTTAGTTGTAAATATTTATTATTATGTATATTGTTACACATTCAATGGGGAAATAACATGAAGATTCTATGGGAATGATACAATAAACAACTATAAAGTAGTTCATTATATATACTTGCACATGTTTCTTCAGGAATGATGAATTTCAATGGACTTCTTATTTTGAATCTATTATTCATGAAGTAACTAAAAATAATGGAGTTTGATAGAACTAGTTTGATATCAAGTTTGAGTATATTCTTGAACATTTTTGTGTGATTAAACTTAGTGGTCAACCATTGTTATTTCTTGCACTTAATTAATTTGATCCTTTACTATAGGAGAGAACTGCTACCTCGACACTCAAAACCTTACTTGATAAATGTGTATATGTGATTCTTAATTATTTTTATTATTTTGTTAAAATTATTATTCTAGGTTATACAGTCCATAAATGAAAAGAGATAGGTTATATTACCCCATAAAAAAGGTAGTTTGGGTTGTGCCTAACCGGTAAAAGGAAGGGGGTTGGTTGTGCCTTGGTATGGTGAAAGGTAGGTCTAGTTTCGTCCACCACTTCAAAAGGAATCTAGTGGGTTGTGGATCCATGTGAGAAAATTTCAGTTTTAGTTTGTGGATCCTAGTGAGAAAATTTTAATATTTGGTTATGACTCCAGGGTTTATTAAGGTAGTTGTAAATGGTTTTGACTCCTTTAAAATGTAAGATATTACATAGTTAGTGGTTGATATTTTTCTCTATGTTTGAGAGAATTTAACAGTAGAGTAAGATCATTTAGATCTGAAATACTATAAAAATCATCATATTCATATTTTTTATATTTTTATTTCATTAATTGTTATATTTAATTATAATTATTAAAATTATTCAAAAAGGTTAATTCACCCCCACTTTTCCATTCTTCCATCCTCTTATTGGTACCTAACAAATGATATCAAATCTTGACCATAATATTTGGAATATCTATACTTATCTATGATAATTAATTCCTAATGTAAATGTAAAAGGGAAAAGGTTTGTATTAATATGGTAGGAAAAAATGTGTATGATGGTTTAACTCCATAGAAAACTCCATTATTTAATGGTACAGACTATGGATATTGATAATCTTCCATGGAATGTTTTCTTAAGTACCACAACATTGATAGTTGTAAAATCATAGTGAAATTATAAAAACTGCCTAAGTTTGATCCAAAATCATTGAATGGTAATGATGCTATTAGATATTTTTTTAATTATTAAGAAGTGAGTCTTTTATACTTATGAAATAAGTATAAATTTCTACATCCATGTATATACATGTAAAACATAAAATAAAATATGCTTTATTTTTCAGGTTAATCATTTAGGTTTAGATAAGATTATAATAACTAAGCTTAAAATTCTAAGATGAGTATTTAAAGATTAAAATGGGTGAAGAAGAAATAATTAATCAAATGTTTCATTGGTTTACAAATATTGTAAATTGCCTGAGTTTTTTTAGAGAAATATTAGATAATTCAATTTTGGTAGAAAGAGTTTTAAAATCTTTTTCCAATAAATGGAATGATAAAAAGGTAGTAATTGATGATAGTAAAAATGTTAAAGGAATATACATTAGATTAGATGATTGGATACTTATTAAAATATGCTTAATAATTTAAAAATATTTATCAGGAGGTAAATTTAAAGAAAAAGAATTTATTTTAAATTAAAATTTGTTACTTACTCTACTAACTCTAAGTCATAGTCAAGTGAAAGAGATGATGGTGCTTTTATAGAAGGATGATATAGAAAGAATAAATGATTATCATAAACTTGAGTACAATTATATGTAACACCCCAATATTTCAGAATTTAATTTCTCTTTATTAGTTTTATATCTTCAATATCTTCTTTAACACACAACGCCGAAAATCCGGTGCACCTACAATGGTTCCGATCATGGAAAGGAACAGGAGAGGGCGGTGCCAGGACTCAGCTATGGTCTCTCAACATAGAATTCTAAGAAGAAATTAATGGCCCCATCTCTAAACCCGAATGTTGCTATAGTTTTTGACAGATTAAAGAGAGACTTGGGGGTGTGCATTCCAGGGGCAATGGTGAGCAAAGGAACTTCATCCGACATGGGTGCTATCGAGGTGGTACCACTGGATAAAGAAGTTTCAAGTTGTAGTAAAGAGGTAGGAAAAGACCTGCACTTGCTTTTGGAAGGTGACTCAAATGGAGGTAACAATGATGGAGTAAAGGAGGCTCACCTGGAGTTATCAGCAAAGCAGATGGTCCCATTTAATGCAGTCAATGTTTCAGAGGTGATTGAGGGATCTTGTGAGGACCAAGAATCCGGTGGGCAATCCCCGTGTCTGGATTTTAAAGACACCTCAATGCAACTTCAATACATGGGAAGAGGCTATCAACAGACAGTAGACTCTGAGGTGCCAAGGCATGCCATATAGGCCCCCCTTTCTTCTGCGGAGACGGTTACAGCTGGGATATTTAACATGGACCTTCAAAATTGGTTTGCAGTGTTGGGTGATGATGAATGCCAAGCTAATGGGAATCTAAACAGGAACGAGGCTTCACATGAGTAGGACCACTTGGTAGATTTGGGTGAGTCCCAAGAGGAGATGGATGATGTTCTAGATGTCCCCACGGAGCCCAAGGAAGTGGCCATTGCAGAGGAATATCAAAGATCATCCTCACGGAAGGGAAAGTTCATTACTATAGATTCTGATGGTTTTATCAAGACCAATCGGAGGGGGTGATGTATGAAGGAGTATTCTAACCTACCCAGTCCTCCTATCACAAGGTTTGCAAGTAAGAGCAAGTATCTTCCAAAGGACCCTATTACTATGAACAATTAGGATGCACTGGGCAAATCATATAGTGACCTGGTGTCTGCAGGCGGTGAGGTTGGAGTCCCTGCTACTCCCTCAGCGAAGACGAGGGATCCTGGACACAGAGACCCTCAGCAACAGATATCATCGATGCTGGAACACATGGATCTTCTTTTTCACTCAGATGAAGAAATGGGAGAGGAAGATATGGATATGGAAGCATTGAAGAAGATAGGAAGAATGATTCGTCTGATCACTTTTAAGGAACAAGGTGAGTGGATTGACAGGAAGGCTTGTATTTTGCTTAGAGGCTTCAAAATGGGAAAGATGGACATGGAGTAATTCATGAAAGCTTGGGGAAACAAGTCACTTCAGTATGAAGTCATTTTTAAGGACAACCCTGACTCCCAGGTAAATTCTATTCCCTGGATATTGTTTAGGGAAATTGATTCCAATCGGATTAAACTGGTCTTCAACAAATCTGTTATTTCTTTTGGTGCTTAATGTTTTGAGGGTTCTCACTACCCCCTTAAAAGTGTTTTATTTTGAAAATAAAAAAAAAGTAACGTTGGACGGACACAACACTGAGCTTTAAAAGAACTGTAATATACTATAGAAATATTATTATTTAAATGTAAACATTATAAACTAAAAATTAAATTGGATATATGAATAAGAATAACCAAATTATCAAAAATATATAATATATATATATAATTCACATTTATTCATTAATGCATAACTACTCAATTTTCAATAAAGTCATTTTATGCTTCAAAAATAGATTTTATTGCATTCTATGTAAAAAAATTATAACTAATTTAAACCACTTTATCAATTATATTTGAAAAAATGGATTTTATTTTTGAAATCCACATGTCATATTAGGCATAGGATGATTTTTTGGAAATTTTCTCAAAAGATATCTTTTTGAGTGAATAGTGAAAAATACTGATTTTTCAAATACCATCACTTTTAGGAAATTATTATGATGTATGCATGATTTAATAAATTTAAAAACCTTTATATCAAAATATATATATTTTTATAGATTAAAACAATTATTATAAACATTATTTTTAATTTGTTTACCCAATCTTAACTTTTAGGAAAATAAGTTATATTTTATTCAAATTAAATACTATTTTTGGTATTTCCTTTTAATGGTATAGCTGGAATGTTACATTCGGTTTTGAAATGATAAAAAAGTTTGAAAAATTTATTTTTTTATTAAAAAAATCAAAAAAAATCTTGGAAATCAACTATTTAGTTGATTACAGTGTAACATGATTTTTAAGCTTAAATCGAGCATTTTCCTAAAAACTCATTTTCATACATTTTGTGTTCTTATATTAAATGTAATTTATACTTTATGTTCATGTATCTTTGAAAGGTATTTTCTCATTTAAGTTTTGGTTAATTAATTTCTTAGGCAAGTCCTTAAGGAGGCTCAGGGGTGTTCCGAGGGTTCAGGACATGAAAAATTGAGAAAAGGGGGTTTTTTGGGTAGGTCGCACGATTAGTGCTAACCATACAGATATCCTAGGAAACTGTGTAGGAGGTGAGTTTTTGTAAATTGGCCTCTTCATGGTTTTTATATGGTTTGGAAAACCGTTCGGCCCAAAAAAAATTTAAAAAAATACAGTTTTTCCACTCCGGGATTTTAATACCCAACTCAGAATTTCCTCCTATTTCTTCCCTCTTCACCCTAATAATTAACCAAATATCCCGAGATATCCAAGAGATAGATATCCCTCATTTATAAGGTTTTTTTGGTGCCGTTGGTTGGGGATCGAAGATCCGTGTAAGTCTAATCCCATCCTTTCTTCTCTTTTGAGTTTAGGGTTTGTATCTTCTTCTCCTCTCTTTCTAAATTTCTAAAACCCAAATCTTTGGGTGAGATCTAGGTTGAAGCTTCAAGTGTTGTTTGAGTAAAAATATGAAGGCTTGATTAAGAATTTTTTCACCCACGGAATCGTGGTAGGTGGTCTAAAAGTTATATCCCATGGTTTATTTGTGGATTTGTGCATGTGTGGTTTTGTTCTTGGGTGTCTCTTGGTATGTTTTGATCACCCATGGAATGTTTAGGTGTAATGGTTATTAAGAAGGTAAATGGAAACCATCACGATCCCCATGATATGCGTCGAGGGTGATGAGACTAATCTAGGGCCACCCATGGGGTGTGTCGTCTTTCCCGGACCTAGAGATTTGTGAAGAAAAAGTGAGATTGTTGTGTATTTATGTAGAGGCTATGATAAATGTTTTAATGTGTTAGATTGTGTTGGAATGTGTAAATGGGTTGACACATGAGAATGATGAATGGATAAAGGTTTAATATATGGAAATGATTAAATACCATAATGGAATGGATTATGGGCCTCTTAATGAAGCCTAGTAAGTTAGGCATAATGAACGAAGCCTAGTGAGATAGGTGCAATGAATGAATTCTTAGTGAGATAAGTGTAATAAAATGGAATTGGGATAAATGGATAAATGATGTGAAATGTGGTAAATGTGTTAATCGGTTAAGGCATGGTATTAACTCTCATGTTATTGTTATGATTTATGTTTGCCTTGGGAAATGGTTGTGATGTTGTGTGAATGGTTGATGGAAATACATATATATGTATCATGTGCACATGGCTTGGTAGAGTGGGGTATTGACTTGAGGTTCTATTCCCACGGATTGAGTTGGAATGAGGCTCTAAAATCCACCCGTAATGCATGGGTTAGGGAACATTACTAAGGATTTGTTCCCCTAATAGTTGCATCCACCCAGACTGAGGCTTCAAGGTGAGGATATGGTTGACATGAGGATGTTATTCCTAGTGAGATAGGAAAACAGTGTGTTTTCCTCATGCATTTTATTGTGTACTTTAAGCCTGTGTAACTTTTTGTGCTTTATGAACCCATGGTAAATGTGTTGGAAATTTTAAGTAATGGGAAATGGGATGAAATGGTAAGATTTGGAAATGGTAATAAATGTTGGTAATGGACCTAAACCGGCTAAGGGAACTTAATCTTTTTCTTGTCATTTATTATTCATTTTTCTTTTTCATGAACAATTGTTTATACTGGATATTTTGTAGACATCGTTGGTGGTGGAATATTGAGTTGTACTCACACCTAGCTCGGTTCTTCATTGGGTACTCGAGCAGACTTCTTGTTTGTAGGTCAGGAGAAGGGAAAGGCCCTTTCTAGGAAGTTGGGTTGGCACGGGTGTGCATGGAGGAGGACCCAGACTTGGTTTCAGGACCAATTTGGGGATTTTTAGTTTGTCTTCATTTTGGGTTTTGTTCACTTTTCACTTGTAGCATGGCATGGCATATTTACTGTTGGGCATGGTTGTACCTTGTTTTAGGAATGGTTTTTTATGCATTCTTGGGTATTATTGGTTATTATTATGCTACTCCGTTTATCTTATATTGTGGCTTACTATGATAAAAAGGGGGTATAGTCTCCCCAATTGACTATTTGGACCCCCGCTTCTATTTGGAAACCTTTGGAGTACATAGAGCTACACTTAAGGTCATGTAAACACCCGGCTTGGAGCACTGGTTTAGTGGATTCCGGGTCAGGGATGTTACAAAGTGGTATCAGAGGAGGTATTTCTTCTCCTTCTCTAGAATCCTGTTATTTGGGGATGCTAGAAAGGAGGTTAGGAAAGTTTCGGGCCTTGGTAATGATCTTGTTATTTGGATTAGCTAACCCATGTATGAGGGGAAACCCAAGTCACCCAGGGTGGGAATTTTTGTTCTTGATTGTGCGATGTTACAGTTGATGATATTTCACCATTGGGTGATGCACATGTTGTGTGATGTGATGGTTTTATGATATTTGGCTTATGGCCTGAATGGCACAAGGTTTTGCATTCATGCATTGTTGTAGGAACCTAGAGAGATAGGTGACATGCATCATGGTAGGCCCACATGGGTTGGGTGTGTGAGGCATGAAAGATAGAATTCACCTCGCATCTTGATAATTGAAAAGGGAAAATGCTGTAAAAAAAATGAAAGTGGTGAAGATAAAATAATTATAGTTGATGATTAATGAAACATGTGTAATTAAGGGTTTGTAATGAATTGAAAATGTTTTTTTAACATGTTGTGTGATCCCTCTAGTGTTGTATGGTTGTTTACCCCGTGTGGACCATGGCCCGCGGTAAGGATGGTCTGGGTGACATTTTCAGAATGGTAAGGTTTTCTGGGATGGTGTATGTATGGTGGGTTGTTGTGGCTAGTGAAGATCCTTCTTGTTATGAAGTGGTGAAAGATTTATAGTATGTGTTCTAAACCTCGTGTTTGGAAATGTTGAAAAATTCCACCACAACGTAGAGCGCCAGTTGGGAAACAAGTGGATGTTGATGAGAACACTCCTCTAGTATTAGAGAAAGAGAATGTAGTGATCCAGAAAAGTAGATAAGGGAAGTTTTGAGTGAATTTGGCTTGTTTTATGCAATTGATGGATCGGGACCTAGGGCCGGTTACACCGAGTATGTTTGAGCTTACCAGAGTGTTTTAGTTGCAGCCCCCCCCGACCTTTACCGGAGAGGGTGGGCCAGAGGTACCAGAGTTCTAGATAGAGTCTGTCTAGATGATACTTGATCATCTAGAGACTCCTATCGGGAAGTGAGTCAAGTTGGAAACTTATATGTTGTAGGGCTAGGCAAAGCGTTGGCGGGACTTCCTAGCTTAGATTGAGCAGGCTGAAGGGATGTTGTGGAAAGATTTCCAGGAAAAGTTTTTTATAGAATTTTTACCCAGAGACTTTGAGTCAAGAGCGGGCTATAGAGTTCATGATACTGACTCAGGGATCAATGTCGGTGATAGAGTATGTTGGCCACTTCACTGACCTACGACGCTTTTTTCCAGTATTGGGGGGGATGAGGCAGCAGTTATGATGTGTTTCTAGGATCGGATGACACATGAGATCAGTTATCAGGTGAATATCTTTCACTTGAATAGGTTTATAGAGGTAGTGGATCAAGCACTAATCTTAGAAGGGAACCTGAAGGGTGCTTCAGGTAGTGGGCTTGTCGTTCCAGCTGGGTAGACAAGTGGTGTAGCTTCCGAGGGTTGGAAGCATCATTTTTGAAGTTTTCAGTAGGGTGGAAGTGTGAAAGGTGCTCAGAAGAGAGGGCCAGCCTCGCAAGGTGGCGATCAGGTGTTCTGCTATTAGTGTGGCAGGTTGGGTCACATACGTGGCCAGTTTCCTCGACCTCCAGTTGAGTGTCAGTAATGCGGAAGATTAGGACACGTGCATAGGTTCTGCAGGATCTCTCAGCAGGTGAGCATGAATTTTGATGATAGTCATATTCCAAGCAGAGGTAAGGGATCAGTTTATATTTATTAGGCAGGCATTTGGAGCTCCACTGGCCGTACTGGTAGGGGTGGTGGATGTGGAAATCTGGTGCCAGATCACCCATGTCAGCAGGGTAGTGTAGTGCAGGGCACACAGGTTAGAGCCCAGGGTAGAGGGGCAGTTCAGCTTCATGTAGTACAGTCTGCACCTGGTGATAGTGAGTTTGGGCCATCGATTGTTTGAGGTACGATCCTTCTAGCCTCTAAGCTTGCTAGTGAGTTGTTTGAAACTGGTTCCACGCACTCTTTTATTTCTTCTCAGTTTTTGGTAGCGTTGGTTTTTCCAGTGGAGAGTGTGCATTGGGTTATGTCAATTGACACTCCGTTGGAGGTGATAAAGGAAGATATCAGGCGGTGTAAGGGATGTACTCTATAAGTCAGTGGGTATCATTTCCTGTGGGACTTGTTCATTGTTGAGATGTCCAGATTTGACCCGATCTTGGATATGGACTGGTTGGTGTTGTATCGAGAACACATATATGGTTACCATCATAGGGTATCATTCAGGTCACTAGAGGGCAACTCTTATGTTCATCGAGGAGAGTGGGATGTTCGAGCAGGTCGTGCGGGACCATTTTTCCAATATTTGGGTAGGCTCATAGCTCATGTATCTTTTCTTGTGCTTGATGATGAAGAAGGGGAATAGTTTGTCTTCCCTCCAGTAG
This sequence comes from Viscum album, assembly GCA_963277665.1. Lineage (NCBI taxonomy): Eukaryota > Viridiplantae > Streptophyta > Magnoliopsida > Santalales > Viscaceae > Viscum > Viscum album. The sequence goes on from OY728128.1 coordinate 479,989,733, forward strand.
TGGATCAGTTTTAGGATGTTTTTCCAAAGGAATTCTTGGGATTTCTACCTGAGAGGGATGTTGAGTTCATAATTAAGTTGCTTCCGGGAGCGGAGCCAGTTTCAATTCAGCCATACCGAATGGCACTAGAAGAACTCCAGGAGTAAAAGTTTTAACCTGATGATTTTGAGCGTAAGGGATTCATACATCCTAGTACATCTCTTTGGGGATCTCCTGTGCTTTTTACAAATAAGGACGATGGGTCATTAAGGGTGTGTGTTGATTATCAGAAGTTAAATCAGATGATGGTGAAAAATCCATATCCTCTTCCAAGAATTGATGAAATTTTTGACCATTTGAGGAGTGAATCATTATTTTATAATATTTATCATAGATTGGGTTATACCAGTTGAGGGTGAGGCCTTCTGACATACCACTGATAGCTTTCAGGAGTTGGTACGGGTTGTTTGAATTTGTGGTGATGTCTTTCGACTTGACCAATGCATTGGCGGTGTTCATGTATTTGATGAATAGAATCTTTCATCCCTATCTGGATCAGTTTGTGGTTGTATTTTTTGATGACAACTTGGTGTACTTGAAAACTCATGGCGATCATTCCCAACATCTTGACATCGTTCTGATTACACTAAGAGAGCATCGGCTATACGCCAAGATGTCAAAATGTCAGTTATGGATTAGAGAAGTTCATTTTCTGGGTCACATCACCTCTGAGTTATGTGTTTCGGTGGATCTAGATAAAGTTTAGTTCATCGTGTCTTTGGAGTATCCCAAGAGTGTTTCATATGTTTATAGTTTTTTGGGTTTGGCTGGGTATTACTAGAGGTTCACCCAGGATTTCTCTCACTTGGCAGCACCATTTTCAGGCATGAACAAGAATGGAATTAGGTTTGAGTGGTTTGATTCTTTTGATAATGCCTTTCAAGAGTTGAAAAAGTGATTGACGACCACACCGATCATGATCTTACCTGAGCCATGTAGGAAGTATGTCCTATTTTGTGATGCATCCGGTATCGGGCTTGGGGCTGTGTTGATGCAAGATGAGCAGGTTTTGGATTATGGGTCAAGTCAATTGAGAACCCATGAGAGGAATTACCCCACTCATGATCTTGAGTTGGCTGCATTAGTGTATTCCTTAAAGTGTTGGTGGCACTACTTGTTGAGGGAACACTTCACAGTGTTTACCAATCACAAGAGTCTAAAGTATATCTTTTCGCAGTGATATTTGAACCTTCAGCAGTGAAGATGGGTTGAGTATCTTAAGTATTTTGACTTTGAGATGGTATATACACTAGGGAAAGGGAACGGTTTTGATGATGCTTTGATAGGGAAAGCTCAGAACCATGTGGTTCAGGAATCTAGCGCCAATTGGAATGTGGTGGCTTTGTTTGCAGAGATGCACCTAGAGGTGCAGGATGAAAATTTTTAGGCAACTCTTGCTTCAGTGGAGGTTGAGTCAATGCTTTTTATTTGATTTGGGTAAAGTTAGATCCATGATCCTAAATGTTTTTTCATGAAGGAAATACTTAGAGGTGGGGATCCACCTTCTGGTTGGGCCGTCGGTGTAGACAGGGTTTTTTGTGTTCATGGTCGCGTGGTTGTGCCAGTATGCATGCAAAAAGATTTGATGTGTGAATTCCATGCATCAAAATGGGTAGTCCATATCCTGGTTTGACCAAGATATATCATGATATCTGCAGACATTTTTCATGGATAGGAATGAAAAATTTGCAGGATTTGTGGCACGGTGCCTTACCTGTCAGCAGGTGAAGGGTGAGCATCAACACCCAAGTGGATTGTTACATCCATTTCCCATTCCATAATGGAAGTGGGATGATGTGAAGATGGTTTTTTTGGTGTGTCTTTGGAGGATTACTCAGAATAATGATGCAATCTTGGTGGTTGTGGATCTGCTAACAAAAGTGGCACATTTATTACCGATTTAGGAGACTTACACAGTTCACCAGTTGGGTGAGTTGTATGTTGGGGAAATAGTACGGCTCAAAGTGTACCGCAGACTATATTTTTGTATCATGATCCTCATTTCACATTATGCTTCTATCAAGGGTTGCAGAAGGCGCTTGGTACTCAGGTGCTTTTGAGCATAGATTTCCACCCACAGACGGACGGGCAGTCAGAGCATACAATCCAAGTGTTGAAAGATATGTTGAGGACTTATGTGTTGGATTTTGGTGGTTCCTGGGAGAAGTACCTATCGCTTGTTGACTTTTCCTACAACTACAGTTTTCAGGGTATGGTTCAGATGGAACAGTTTGAGGCTCTCTATGGGAGGTTGTGTAGATCTCAGTTGTGTTGGTTGGAGGCTGGTGAAACCAATCTATTGGGACTGAGTCTCGTGCAGGGGACTTTAGATAAAGTTGAGTTGATTCGAAAATGGATGGAAATGGCTCAGAGTAGGAAGAAGTTTTGTGTGGATCAGAGGTATAGACCTCTTGAGTTCGATGTGGGTGATAGTGTGTTCCTTCAGGTGTCTCTATAGTTGGTTCACCGACATATTTGGAAGCAGGGATAGTTGGCACCTAAGTATGTGGGGAAGTTTGAGATTATAGAGAGAATCAGGCCAGTGGCATACTGATTGGCTCTTCCACAGTGGTATAACAAGATGCATGTTTTTTTTCATGTGTTGCAGCTTCGGTGGTATCACCCTGACCCAACTCATGTGGTGGATGTTGAGGATGTTGAGCTTGAGGTTGATGCATCCTTGGAGGAAAATCTGGTTTGTGTCATGGATCGTAGTTAGAAAGTCTTGTGGGTAAAGGTTGTGCCATTACTACGCGTACTATGGCATCATGGGAATGTTCAGGAAGAAACATGGGAGTAGGAATCAGATATGCAGGATTAGTGTCCCAATCTCTTTTCCTTGGAAGTGTGATGAAGCTTGGGATCTCGGCTTGAGGATGAGCCTTTATAAGGTGGGGAGGTTGTAAGATCTCAGATCTTGGAAAAGTATGTTCTCATTTAAGTTTTGGTTTGAATCCATTTTTTTTGGTTAATTATCTGCTTACCCAAGTCCTTAAAGAGGATCAGGGGTGTTTCGAGGGTTCAGGACGTGAAAAATGGAGAAAAGGGGGTTTTCTGAGTAGGTTGCCCGGTTAGTGATAACCGTGTAGAAAGACCAGGAAACCGTACAGGAGGTGGGTTTTTGGACAGTGGCCTCTGCATGATTTGCACACGATTTGGAAAACTGTGTGGGTAAACTGTGTAGCCCAAAATCTTTTAAAAAACTACAATTTTACCACTCCAAGATTTTAATACCCAACTTAGGATTTCCTCCCATTTCTTCCCTCTTCACCCTAAGAATTAACCAAATCTCCCAAGATCTCCAATATATTGATCTCTAACATTTCTAAGGATTTTTTGGTGATGTTGGTTGTGGATCGAAGCTCTAGGTAAGGCTAATCCCATCCTTCCTTCTCTTTTGAGTTTAGGGTTTGTATCTTCTTCTCCTCTCTTTCTGAATCTCTAAAACCCTACTCTTTGGGTGAGATCTTGGTTGAAGCTTCAAGGGTTGTTTGAATCGGAATCTAAGGGCTTGATTAAGATTGCGTTCACCAACAGAATTGAGGTAGGTGGTCTAAAAGTTATATCCAATGGTTTATTTGTGGATTTTTTTCATGTGTGGTTTTGTTCTTGGGTGTCTCTTGGTATGTTTTGATCACCCTAGCTTGTTTAGGTGAAATGGTTATTAAGAAGGTAAATTGAAACCCGTACAATCCTCATGGGATGCATCAAGGGTGATGAGACTAATATAGGGCGACCCATGGGGTGTGCCAACTTTCCCAAACCTAGGGATTTGTGAAGAACAAGTGAGATTGTTGTGTATCTATGTAGAGCCATTGATAAACATGTTGATGTGTTTGATTGTGTTGTAATTTGTAAATGGGTTGACACATGATAATGTTGAATGGATAAATGGGTTAATATGTGGAAATGATTAAAGACCATATTGGAATAGATTATGGGATTGGTAATGAATCCTAGTGAGTTAGGCATAATGAATGAAGCCTAGTGAGATAAGCACAATGAATGAATTCTTAGTGAGATAATCATAATAAAAGGGAATTTGGCTAAGTGGATAAATGATGTGAAATGTGATAAATGTGTCAATGGGTTAAGGCATGGTATTAACTATTGTGTTATTGCTATGATTTATGTTTTCCTTGGGAAATGGTTGTGATGTTTTGTGAATGGTTGATGGAAATACATATATATGTAGCATGTGTGCATGGATTGGTAGAGAGGGTTATTGACCTAAGGTTCTACGCCCATGGGTCAAGTTAGACTGAGGCTCAAACCCCCCCCCCCCAATGCACGGGTTAGGGAAGAGGACTAAGGCTATGTTCCCCTAACAGTTGCATCCACATGGACTAAGGCTTCGAGGTGAGGATATGGTTGACATGAGGAAGTTAGTCCAAGTGAGATAGGATAACATTGTGTTTTCATCAGGAAAGTGATTGTGTACTTTAACCCCGTGTAACTTTTTGTACTTGATGAACCCATGGTAAATGTGTTGGAAATGGTATGTAATGGGAAATGGGATGAAATGTTAAGATATGGAAATGGTAATAAATTTTGGTAATGGACCTAAACCGGATAAGGGCACTTAATCTTTTCCTAGTAATTTATTATTCATTTCCATTTTTCATGCACAATTTTTTATACCAGATATTTTGTAGACACTATTCGTGGTGGCCTATTGAGTTATACTCACACCCTTCTCGGTCTACTATAGGGTACCTGAGAATACTTCATGTTTGCAGGTTAGGAGAAGGGAAAAGGTCCTTTCTAGGCACTTGAGATGGCATAGGTGTGCGTGAAGGAGGACTGAGACTTGGTGTCAGGACCATTTTGGGGACTTTTCAGTTTGTCTTCATTTTGGGTTTTGTTCACTTTTTCACTTGTTGCATGGCATGGCATATTTACTGTTGGACATGGTTGTACCTCATTTGGGTAATGGTTTTTTATGCATGATCAGGTATTATTGGTTATTATTCCATTATTTTGTTTATCTTATGTTTTGGATTACTCTAATAAAAAGGGGGTATAGTCTCCCCAATTGACTATTTGTACCCTCGCTACTAGTCAGCAACCTTTGGCATATGGGGAGGCGTGATTCGGGTCATGTAACCACCTGGATCAGAGCACCAGTTTAGGGCCTTTCGGGTCGGGGACTGTAAAGACCCGAAGCTTAACGTATATGGACATTACATTACTTTTTCGGAATACTTAGTACATAACAAAAACACACAAACAAGGACCTTAATAGTTTAGTGTATTTGGAAACTCGGAATATAATCTTCTAATCGTGGTGAAAGATCTTCAACATCTCCCATAAAGATATTCCGTTTTTTTTACCTAAAACCTTTCTTTATATCCTGGGGAAAAGAAAACATAAAAGGGTGACCTCAAATTCTCATTAAGGTTAAACAAAAGAAATATAAATCACATCATATTCATAAGAACATAACATTTTTGGAAATCCTAACCTGCAAAAGAGAGCATAATATCATAATGTGGGATAAATCATAGTAGTTAAATGTAATCCCAATAATAATAACTTAAAACATGAAACTTTGTGTCATACACACCTAATCATAGAGAATCATTTCTTATTAGTCAAGACTCATTTCCAAGACTATCTTAGTGGACAAAGTCCATTTCTGAACCGAGTTGACTCCTCGTTTCAGTCCTGTTTCACTGAACCGGTATAACCTACCGTTCCAGCCATGTCTATCTCATGAGATATAAAATCTTTACCCAATGTATTGTAGGGAGATATAGTTCCCACCCATCTCATAATGAAATCATTCTTACTTGTGCCACAAAATAAACATACATCATTCATAATAACCCAATAAATAAAATGGGTTTCATAAACATCATTCCATCATCACATAATCCATATAAAAGAAATGGATATCATTTCATAATAAGAAAAGTGAAACCATTTAAATCATAGAGACATGATAATTGAAACATACACATATGAAATAATGTCATATTAGATGAAAAATGGTTTTGATAAAATACTTGAAATGAATTCTTGAGGAAAATATCCTTTCTTCTTCAAAATCAATTTCTTTTCACAAAACGTCATGCAATTTTAAAAGAAAGATATTTTGTTGAAAACAATAATGAAATATTTTGGAGGAAGCTTCATGAAAATAAGGCTTTATGAAACCGTAAAAATCCTTTCATGTCGTATAAGTTAAAAAAAACATTCTTCTCGTACTTTTGTCGAAAAAGTCAAAAAGTACCTCGTATGAAAAACCACAAAAGATTCCTTTAATATCTTTTACTAAAAACTCACCAAAGGGTAAAATAGGTTTTAAACAATTGTAGGTGGATGTAAATAATATTAAATATTGAGGTAACATGGATGTGGATGATAAAATACACCCCAGTAAATTCCAAATTATAAACAATCTCGGATAAAAATGAGATTGTGATATTTCCCTTACCTTAGGTCCGATTTGCTTCATAAGTGTCTGAACTACCTATATAATGATTTAAATAATGTCATTGACTTATTCCAAAATCATACTCATTGTTATGATATCATATATGTTTCACTTATGACTTTATATTACCCTTTCTTTTGTAAATTCCATGTTAAAGAGCGTTTTGGGTAAAATTATTTCATTTGTCATCCGTGTTTTGACTTGTAATTATTCATATGATTACTTAGATCATGATTACTTAATTCCAGAATATAAAATATGATTTATATATAATATATATTCAGAATATACATATATATAATAAATCAGTAAATGGAAAGAAATACACCGTTCATGGAGACGGTAGGTCGTACGTACGCATGAACGCTGTTTTCGTTTCCTTATTGAGTTGAATGGAATTAAGTAGATGACATACATATATATACACATAAATACAGTATCATTATTATGTCATATATTTCATGATTAATTATTATATATACTTTATAATCATTCATGAATGGTTAAAGTGGAGAATGAATCTCATCGCGTCGTGGAGACGGTAGTCCGTACGTACGCACGAGCGATGATATCATTCTCATGATCGTGGGACTGTATTGGAGTGTATGTATACTATTTCAGAATAAATATCACTTTAAAATAATCATATATAGTTATTATTTACACCATTATACCCATCCAAGTAAGGTGGTGGTGGAAAATAGATTTCACCACGGTGTGGAGACGGTATTCCGTACGTACGCACGCGCGGTGATTTCATTTTCCGTAGGATGGATAGATGGTGAAATAGGGTTGTTTCATACTTATAATAAAATATCAGTATATTAGTGATACTGATGTTATTACTTAATAATGAAACAACCTACGAATAATAAGTGGAAGAAGAAATAAAGTTGAAAGAATCGGTAAGGGACATTACCTCTTCTTTGAAGCGCCTCTTTGAGATCTCCTTTTAGGGCACTGAAATTGGTCTTTGAGGAAGACCAGAACCTCTAGTATGTTTCTCGGGAAGTGGAGAAGAGAATTTGGCAGGGGTTTTCTGAGCTTTAAGGCTCAAATTGGTGTGAGGAAGAGAGGGAGGGGGTGCCCTTTTATAAGGGAGGAGAGGGGCTCCTTTGGAAAAACTAAAAATATTATTTTATTATAAAGTCAAGTTCAGTTTTAAATAGCTCCAAATTGATTTATTTCGAAGCTAAGGTGGGTATGGGTCGAAATCATATCATCCAATAGAATTTAGACAAGTTTAGGTTCCTATTTTAACCTTATCATTTAGATTTAACATTAAGTTAAATAATTTTACTTTTACTGTGTCTTCTTGTGTTCTTATACTATAAGGTTAATAAACTTACTATAAGAAGCCAAAAGAACCCCAAGTTGCTTATTATTAATATATATAACCTTATCTAAGTCATTTGGCCGAACCTTATATTTTTAGGAATAAAATAACAATTAATAATATAATATTAGTTTTAAAAACTATTTTATGTCAATTTTGACACTATTTAGTAATTGATTTTTATGAAACTCATAACAGAATGATTAGTTCGAAAAAAATTAATTAAATCAACAATAACATGTCATATTAACCTATAAAATTATTTTAATTCATAAAAAGTCTTAAATTACATTTATTTGGGTATTTATAACATCAATTATGTCAATATTTCATTAATATGATAATTACTGCATCATCTTTGTGTCATAATAAATGATAATTATTTAATCCCTAAAATTTCTAAATAAATTCCAATGATGTAGATAATTTTATTAGATTTCTGGATACTATTCAGGTTCGAAGTTTCATTAAGTTTATTACTAAATTAAAATTATTATACTTATAAGATTTAAGAAAGTGACATGTTGTCACATTCTTTGGTTTTAATAATAATTAAATTATTTTCATGGAAAAAAGTCCATTAAATGAATATAATCTGACCCTTAGGTGATATGGGTCGACTTTTAGTAATCCAATAGGATTTTGACATGTGTTAGGGTAATTTTATAATATTATATTTACCCTTAATTACCCAATTTACCTTTAACTATGGTAAATAAAATTTACCGTAGTAACTATTCATAATTCCCAAAAATAAAAAGTAGCTTATTAACATAATTTGGATCCACTGATTCCAAATATGGAATCCATTTTTCCAATTTCAATACAAAAAAGTTGCATAAATTAAATTAAAATTAATCCCGTTGTCGAAAGAAAACGGGTTTTTCTTTAAAACATTGCAAAAGATTGAATTGATTTATCCTACGAATTCAAGGTAGAATCAATGATAATGACATAAATTATATTAAATGGTAAAAATATATTCAATTTATACTGTAAAACCATTCAATATTATAATTTAACCATATAAATTATTGCGATGAAAAAATTTGTTTTTAATTAAAATATAGAGTGTTTTTACTATTCATCAAAATATGAAAGTTACCAGAATAATATGAAAATTTTATCCAAAGTAAATTTTTATTTCATGATTCCAAAGAAGAATTTTATTTTGTCAAATTGAACTTATAAACATGTCAAAAACTAGATTTAAAGTGGGTGCGCCATCAAAAGGCGGCAAAACTGCATTTTTTGAAAAATACTTATTTTACCCGAAAAATTTATTTTGTTCTTATACCATGTTCTAGAAAATGTGTAAGATGAATAATAATGTTATAAGATTCAAAATTTAGTTAATACTATTCATAACTGCTAGTTCATAATAACATTATAATAATATATCGTTGTTTAGTAAAACCCGGTATTGCGTACAACACACGCTATCGAGGAGGGTCGTGATTGCGTGTAATGCAAGCCAAGTCAGGGTTGCGTGCTGTGCAAGAATCCTTCGTTGTTTCGTATAATAGAATCCAACCATATTTCATCTATACATTGAATATATATATATATATATATATACTCAATGTTGCGTAGAATAACTATTATCAAAATTGTGTGTAAAAACTAAAGTATGAAATGTAACGGTTACCCAAATTAACTCATCACTGGGTTTCCACGTAGGAGAACATAGGTGAAAATATGGATATGGAAGAAAAATCTAACCATCAAGTTCTGATGGAGAGTGGTAGAGAACATGGCTATGGAAAAGCCAGCAATCACAAAGCCATAAATTTGTGATGATCTAGGGTACCATCTGATTAATCGGATATAAGGGCACTAGGACAACATTTTTCTGGTTTTCAAGATCATTTCCCTAAAGATGAAGATTTTGAATTAGAATAAATACTTACTTTATTTTGGTACAATCTCACTGTTGTTCGTGCTTTGAACAATTTCCACTTCATCTCTTAAAGAAATAAAGTTGAATTTGTTATTCATGAAGTGTTAATAGATCATGTGATAGAATGATGGGTCATTCCATCTGTTTCAAACAAAAGGTTAGAAAAAGTTATCAAATATACATAAGTCCATCTATGGTGAGGTTAATCATATACGATTCCAAAAATGAACTTATACTTCATATATCATACCGCGTAATAAAATAAAACTAGTTTCTATTAACCGAGGACTTCTTGTAGGCCAGTGGTAGGCGATAAAGGCCAGTCGCACTTCGGTTGTGGGTTCGATTCCCACAGCCTTGTCCGACGCGATGGGCTGTCGCCCATCCTACAGGTTGTCCTTTTTCTAAAGCTATATCACTATAACATCCCATCAATAATATCGAAAAAAGTTCTATCCTAACTTATGTCAAACATAGTCCATTCCAATCTTTAAGCTTATCTAAAATACTTCGGTCCAATCTCATAGTATAAAGAAAATGATTACTTGAAATGTCACATAACAATCATGTGAATGCCATCATTTATCCCCCATATATCATAAGATATATCTTGTTGGTCAAATTATAAACATGTGAATACCTTAATCATGTATTCTCTTGAAGAATGAATACCCATTGAACCTTAGTGAAAACATGAATGCAGTCAAAAGTTAACTCTTTCCACATACCAAAATCAAAAAATTCTATATACTCAAACCATGATATAACCTTCTCCTTATATCAGTCATGAGCTCATGAATACTATCAAACATTTAATTTTCTCCTTATCCCTTCATTATGTGCATATCATCTACTTTCCAAAAATATCTGAATAACCTTTCATGGTTACAAGTACCATTAATCATACACTTTCAAAACTTAGGAAAGACAACAGTGTAACAATCCTTAGATGTCTCTTTATTCCATAGTACCATGAGATTACTTATACAACATTGCACTTGATAAACATGTAATCATTCCACTACTTTCTTAAACCATTGACCGAGCTTCAACAATTCATTCATCTCACATATCATTTGTAGTCTCTTCATCATCATCAATATAAATATTACCCACACGGCCATACTGATTCTCTTCATGAGACTTTCCTTTAGGGCATTGGTTTGAATAATGCCCTTACATTCCACATTTAAAACATTTAACCATTATTGATGTCGTAGCAATACCATTATCCTCATCCATGGTGTTAACTGAACCTTTTCCTTTGCACTTACTGGCTTTATGTCCTTCTTTTCCACACCCAAAGCATCTTCCAGTTCCTTTGAAACATTCTCCCTGATGCCTCTTCCCACATTATTTACATAGGGGAAATTGAACTTTCTTTCCTCTATGATCATCATGAAACCCCATCTTTCTCTTATTAGCCGAGTCAGGAAACTTACCAAATTTGAGTTTATTGATCATATTATGAGATTGCTGATTCGGCATAATAATGATGTTTGGACTTCCAAATCCCGTTTCATTTGGTTTCTCAACAAGAATATCATTCCATTGTCCATCATATCCTCCATTGTCGTGAATCTTCCTGTTTCCAGCCATTTTCTAAAACCCAAAAAGAATAGTGTGAGAGGCAAAAATCATGCTAGGGAAAACAACATAGTAAAGGGGGAGTACCCTCAATATCTAACATCTTAGGTTATATTCTAAGATCCTTAGCGCAATTATAGGACTGTAAGATATACGTATACTTAACCTTAGGGACATCCCTAGAGATACCTTAGAAATATCTCTAGGGATCTCACTAACGTTTTTGCATCCTAGTTTCCAAAGGTTGACTAAACCTTTCCTCTGATACCAACTGTAAAGACCCGAAGCTTAATGTACATGAACATTACATTACTTTTGCAGAATACTTAGTACATAACAAAAACACACACACAAGGACCGTAATAGTTTAGTGTCTTAGGAAACTCTGAATATAATCTTCTAATCGTGGTGAAAGATCTTCAACATCTCCCATAAAGATCTTCCGTTTTTTTTTACCTAAAAACTTTCTTTATATCCTGGGGAAAATAAAACATAAAAGGGTGAGCTCAAATGCTCAGTAAGGGTAAACAAAAGAAATATCAATCACATCATATTCATAAGAACATAACATTTTTGGAAATCTTAACCTGCAAAAGAGATCATAATATCATAACATGGGATAAATCATAGTAGTGAAATGTAATCCCAATAATCATAACTTAAAACATGAAACTTTGTGGCATACACACATAATCATAGAGAATCATTACTTATTAATCAAGACTCATTGCCAAGACTATCTTAGTGGACAAAGTCCATTTCTGAACCGAGTTCACTCCTCGTTTCAGTCCTATTTCACCGAACTGGTATAACCTACCATTCCAGCCATGTCTATCTCATGAGATATAAAATCTTTACCCAATGCATTCGAGGGAGATATAGGTCCCACCCATCTCATAATTAAATCATTCTTACTTGTGCCACAAAATAAACATACATCATTCATAATAACCCAATAAATAAAATGGGTTTCATAAACATCATTCCATCATCACATAATCCATATAAAAGAAATGGATATCATTTCATAACAAGAAAAGTGAAACCATTTAAATCATAGAGACATGATACTGGAAACATACACATATGAAATAATTTCATCTTAGATGAAAAATGGTTTTGATAAAATACTTGAAATGAATTCTTGAGGAAAATATCCTTTCTTCTTCAAAATCAATTTCTTTTCACAAAACGTCATGCAATTTTAAAAGAAAGAGATTTTGTTTAAAACAATAATGAAATCCTTTGTAGGAAGCTTCATGAAAATAAGGCTTTATGTAACTGTAAAAATCCTTTCATGTCGTATAAGTTAAAAAAACATTCTTCTCATGCTTTTGTCGGAAAAGTCAAAAGTACCTCGTACGAAAAACGACAAAAGATTCCTTTCATATCTTTTACTAAAAACTCACCAAAGGGTAAAATAGGTTTTAAACAATTTTAGGTGGATGAAAATAATATTACATATTGAGGGAACATGGATGTGGATGATAAAATACACCCCAGTAAATCCCAAATTATAAACAATCTTGGATAAAAATGAGATTGTGATATTTCCCTTACCTTAGGTCTGATTTGCTTCTTAAGTGTCCGAACCTCCTGTATAATGATTTAAATAATGTCATTGACTTATTCCAAAATCATACTCATTGTTATGACATCATATATGGTTCACTTATGACTTTATATTACCCGTTCTTTTGTAAATTCCATGTTAAAGAGCGTTTTGGGTAAAATTGTTTCATTTGTCGTCTGTGTTTTGACTTGTAATTATTAATATGATTAATTAGATCATGATTACTTAATTCCAGAATATAAAACATTATTTATATATAATATATATTCAGAATATACATATATATAATAAATAAGTAAATGGAAAGAAATACACCGTTCATGGAGACGGTAGGCCGTACGTACGCATGAACGTTGTTTTTGTTTCCTTATTGAGTTGAATGGAATTAAGTAGATGACATACATATATATACACATAAATCCAGTATCATTATTATGTCATATATTTCATGATTAATTATTATATATACTTTATAATCATTCATGAATGGTTAAAGTGGAGAATGAATCTCATCGCGTCGTGGAGACGGTAGTCCGTACGTACGCACGAGCGATGATATCATTCTCATGATCGTGGGACTGTATTGGAGTGTATGTATACTATTTCAGAATAAATATCACTTTAAAATAATAATATATATTTATTATTTACACCATTATACTCATCCAAGTAAGGTGGTGGTGGAAAATAGATTTCACCACGGCGTGGAGACGGTATTCCGTACGTACGCACGCGCGGTGATTTCGTTTTCCATAGGATGGATATATGGTGAAATATGGTTGTTTCATACCTATAATAACATATTAGTATATGAGTGATACTTATGTTATTACTTCATAATGAAACAACCTACAAAGAAGAAGTGGAAGAAGAAATAAAGTTGAAAGAATCGGTAACGGACATTACCTCTTCTTCGAAGTGCCTCTTTGAGATCTCATTTTAGGGCAATAAAATTGGTCTTTGAGGAATACCAGAACCTCTAGAATGTTTCTAGGGAAGTGTATAAGAGAATTTGGCAGGGTTTTTCTGAGCTTGAAGGCTCAAAGTGGTGTGAGGAAGAGAGGGAGGGGGTGCCCTTTTATAAGGGAGGAGAGGGGATCCTTTGGGAAAACTAAAAATATTATTTTATTATAAAGTCAAGTTCGGTTTTAAATAGCTCCAAATTGATTTATTTAGAAGCTAAGGTGGGGATGGGTCGAAATCCTCTCGTCCAATAGAATTTAGACAAGTTTAGGTTCCTATTTTAACCTTATCATTTAGATTTAACATTAAGTTAAATAATTTTACTTTTGTCGTGTCTTCTTGTGTTCTTATACTATAAGGTTAATAAACTTACTATAAGAAGCCAAAAGAACCCCAAGTTGTTTATTATTAATATATATAACATTATCTAAGTCATTTGGCCGAACCTTAGATTTTTAGGAATAAAATAACAATTAATAATATAATATTTGTTTTAAAAACTATTTTATGTCAATTTTGACACTATTTAGTAATTGATTTTTTTTTTAAATCATAAAAGAATGATTAGTTCGAAAAAAATTAATTAAATCAATACTAACATGTCATATTAACCTATAAAATTAGTTGAATTCATAAAAAGTCTTAAATTACATTTATTTGGGTATTTATAACATCAATTATGTCAATATTTCATTAATAAGATAATTACTGCATCATCTTTGTGTCATAATAAATGATAATTATTTAATCCCTAAAATTTTTAAATAAATTACAATGATGTAGATAATTGTATTATATTTCTGGATACTATTAATGTTCTAAGTGTCATGAAGTTTATCAGTAAATTAAAATTATTATACTTATAAGATTTAAGAAAGTGACATGTTGTCACATTCTTTGGTTTTAATAATAATTAAATTATTTTCATGGAAAAAAGTCCATTAAATGAATCTAATCCGACCCTTAGGTGATATGGGTCTAATTTTAGTCATCCAATAGGATTTTGACATGTGTTAGGGTAATTTTATAATATTATATTTACCCTTAATTACCCGATTTACCTTTAACTATGGTAAATAAAATTTACCGTAGTTACTATTCATAATTCCCAAAAATAAAAAGTAACTTATTAACATAATTTGGATACACTGATTCCAAATATGGAATCCATTTTTCCAAATTCAATATACAAAAGTTTTAGAAATTAAATTAAAATTAATCCCGTTGTCGAAAGAAAACGGGTTTTTCTTTAAAACATTGCAAAAGATTGAATTGATTTATCCTACGAATTCAAGGTAGAATAAATGTTAATGACATACATTATATTAAATGGTAAAAATATATTCTATTTATACTTTAAAACAATTCAATATTATAATTTAACCATATAAATTATTGCGATGAAAAAAGTTGTTTTTAATTAAAATATAGCGTGTTTTTACTATTCATCAAAATATGAAAGTTACCAGAATAATATGAAAAATTTATCCAAAGTAAATTTTTATTTCATGATTCCAAAGAAGAATTTTATTTTGTCAAATTGAACTTATAAAAATGTCAAAAACTAGATTTAAAGTGGGTGCTCCATCAAAAGGCGGCAAAACTGCATTTTTTTAAAAATACTTATTTTACCCGAAAAATTTATTTTGTTCTTATACCATGTTCTAGAAAATGTGTAAGATGAATAATAATGTCATAAGATTCAAAATTTAGTTAATACTATTCATAACGGCTAGTTCATAATAATATTATAATAATATATCTTTGTTTAGTAAAACCCGGTATTGCGTATAACACACGCTATCGAGCAAGGTCGCGATTGCGTGTAATGTAAGCCAAGTCAGGGTTGCGTGCTATGAAAGAATCCTTAGTTGTTTCGTATAACAGAATCCAACCATATTTCATCTATACATTGAATATATATATATATATATACTCAATGTTGCGTAGAATAACTATTATCAAAATTGTGTGTAACACGATCCAAGAATAGTGTTGCATATACTGCAAGCTAATACGGTGTTGTGTATAGCGCAAGGTAATCTTGGTGTAGCATACAACACAAGACATTAATGAAATTAAAAGAATATTTTTCATAAAATCTCGGGGTGTTACAGGGACGTTACAGATGCCCCTATGAAAATTGAATATGATAAAATGGGTTACAAATTTTGAATTATAATGTCTAAATTTTTTAGTAATTCATCTATTTTTTTCATATAATTAATTTATCATGGTAAAAAATTAAGTAATCACAGTTAAGGTTTAAATGGGTTTAAAGTGGTTTAACTATGAGATGAAGTTTAAAATGTCTCCAACACATGTATAAATGTTATTTTTTGAGTTTATTTCGACCCTATCACATATTATATATGAATTTTAGGTTCATTGGTTCTAATTTACATGATTATGATATATATTATATGTAAATATTTTAAGTATTTCCTAGTGTGTCATTTCCCTCACTTATAAAAAGCCACCTCCAATTCTCCTTTATTCAAAAAGTTTGACAACACTAGACTGGCCAAGCATAACCCTAATAACTTTATAGATTACTTCTATTGATCCTATATCTTATTTTATTCCTCCTGAAATTCTAGAAAGGATTAAGTTGTAATCCAAATGAGGTCTCTCAAAAAATAGGTAATCATCTTACCCAACTCTTTCGAAGTCTATCTCTTCTTCTACTTCCTATAAGTCTACTTTATCCATAATAACATTATGACTCTAGTATCATCAATATACAAATATTTTATTATGATTATGGTAATCCATTATCCACCTCATTTAGATCAAATGGAAAATAGAAGTATTTCTTGTGCATACGTGTGGACTGCCACCTCCACGTTATATGTATGGATTACCATCTCTACAAAGTGATGTAATTCATTTTTTATTTCCAATTTATATGAATTATTATAAAATTGTTTATAATTATTAAACATATTACTTATGAAATAATTAAAATTATATAGATTATATAACCATGATCAATGTACAGTGACCGAAACTAGCAAACTGAAACATGCATGAAAAATGAAACCATTATCACCTAGAATAGTGATTTTAATAACGACTTGTTAATAATAAGGTGATAATATATTAAAAGTAAATAATATTTGGTATTATATGTATTAATATGGTGTTTTGATAGATTTATAATAAATATATATTTATTATATTGGATGTTTTAACATGTACGAAGAAATATTATACTTCAGGTAAGGGTTTGAGTTACAATCTCATTTCTTTTCAGGATTATTTATGATTAATTTACACTTTTGGAAATTATATGATCCTTATCCTTTGAACCCCATATATTTTATTCTCATATATTTAGTCCTATAATTTTCAATTATTAGTATAATTTCCCCTCTTTGGTAATTTAAATATTGAAGAAAATGTATTTAATAAAAAATGACCTTATTACCTCTTTGGGTTGGTGAACTTTATCTTCCATGACCATGTTCTTTAAAATATTTTCAAGAATAATATTTCCTATGATCCAATTATTATTTTAAGTAATTTTAAACAATTTTTTAATTTCTTTTAAAAAAATTAAAAATGAATTTTTATAGTGTTTTCCAAACTAGTTATTTATTAATTTTTTCAAAAAGTGTGAAAGGGATCTTTGTTTTAACATATACAATATGAATGGATTTTTCCGCCATCATGATAATTATTTTCCTTGAAGATTAATTTAAAAAATTATATAGTTATTTTAAAATAAATGGATTTTATCAATATTCTAGGAATCTTTAGTGAAAATTTTATCAAATGAAAAAGGATATATTAATCATGTTTTCAAAAAAAGGTTTGAATAATCTTTTTAAGGCATTTTTCATCTATATCATCATACATTAAGGAATGATATGATTCACTAGGGATATGATCTTATGATACCATCCATGTTATTTCTATGGATGTATTATGATTATGAGGATTCAAGGATAATTTTATGAAAATCGTTTCTTTTCCATGGGTTAACTAAGTAATAATGAAATGTTTATGAAACCCATTTCTTTTACACAGTTTATGCTATGATTAAATGATAGAATGAAACCAATTTTCTTTACATGGGTTATTATATAATAAAAAACTAATGTTATTATGATATTTTGGAACATTTATGGTTTAAGCTTATGTGATGGTGGTTCTGATATATCCCTCAAATTCATTGAGTAAGTATACATAACTCATGAGATGATTATATTATGTGTGAACCTAATTTAATGTTCAAAACATTATGTGTGGACCTGGTTTAATGTCTATAAGTTTATGCATATATTCGTTTTCATGTCTATAGGTTTATTTGAGGAACCTATTTCCTTTCCTTAACTTAATTGGTAAGCTAGTTACTATTTATACATTTTTTACAATATTATAAGATTTTTCTTATGAAACATTTCTATGTTTATGATATAAACTCATAGATCAATATTGATTATTGATGATTCCACACTCTTAAGACTTTTTTATTTTTTATAAAAAATCCTTATGCCATGAATCATGATTAATGATATTTAATTTATTAGGTACTAATTTCTTATATTTTGATCAGGTTACGATACCCTTATGTTCACTTATGATCATTTATTGATATGTCCTCTATTTACGCTCATTGATAATCAGAGCTCACCGTTTCTTATGTTTCAATTTTTCCAAGGTTATGAAGAAGGATTTTAAGTAGGGTATGTCTCAGAAGAGTACTAGGATAAAAATAATTCTAGGATATATTTAATATCCTTTATGAAATAAGATGTTTATGTATCTCTTCTCTAAATACATTGAACCTTTGCAGTTTTGGGGTGTGTATAATAATGTTATGTATTGAATATTGATCTAAAATAATTTAATAGTTATTTATGTTATGATTAGGTTTCCTCGGTTGGTATCATAACGGGGTTTAGTTATTTATGGATATTAGGATTATGAAAATTTTATGAAAACACCAAGGATAAATCTACGTATAGGATAATATCCAAAGGTTTTTTTAAAGTTAAGATTATTTTTTTCCTAGAAAATACATCCATATATAAATATTGGTAAGTGGATAGAACTATGAAAAAGATGAACCTAGAGGTAAAAACTCTGAAATGAGTAGATTAGGTATTAAATTGATCATCACCAGTGCATGATGAGTATTCTTAAGACTACACACATGGATAGACACTCTTGTGGGATATTCTTTACTTAATTTACATTCTATTTATGTTCAATTACTAAGTATTTTAATAGATGATAAACATTGATGACCTAGGTTAAACTTTATGCGTCTTATACTGAAAAGTATGTTTCATGATTTAGAAACCTAATGAATGATTTTCATGATTACATGATTACTCGCTATGATTATTATTTACCACACTGTGTTTTTTGGTTTTTACAAATGGTTAAAATCAATAGGAATCATATGAAAAAAAATGTGATGGAAAATGAAATGATTTCCCTCATGAAAAACTAAATGTTATAGAATATAGAATGTGAAACCTTATGATTATTACTAACTATTCATCTCTATACATGATAAACATCCTCAACTTAGGTGGGTTTCTTGACACATATAATAAGAGGAAAATGGATTTTCATGGGAGTTCAGTTGATAAATGCCATGAAGGGAAGAATATTCGACTTCCTACTTGTCAAGAATATGTGGTATGAAGTTCCTAGGAAAATATCTCAAAA
Organism: Viscum album; assembly: GCA_963277665.1. Classification (NCBI taxonomy): domain Eukaryota; kingdom Viridiplantae; phylum Streptophyta; class Magnoliopsida; order Santalales; family Viscaceae; genus Viscum; species Viscum album. The sequence continues at coordinate 480,009,256 of OY728128.1, forward strand.
GAATAGGAAGATGTTTTATGTGCTGAAAATAAGGGAATAAAGAAACTATTTTCTATAAAAAAATGAAGGGTTCAATAGAGGGAAGTGAATTTCATAATAAGGCACCACTAATAGGTCAATGTAATATGTGTGGGGAACTTGGTAATTATCCAAGTTAGTAACCTAGTCCAAGCGTTAACTCCTAGACCAAGGAAGGATTTATTACATGTTAATAATTGAGATAGATCATGATAGTTAAGTAATATATATCCACTACTCCAGATTTTGAGATTTCAAGTTGATCTTTGTAATAATGTGCCTCATAAAAATATTAATATTCATCATTTAGTGGAATTTTATGTGATTTATAGCCTCAATTAACATTATTTATATAAATTTCATATCAATTACCAAGGAAGGGAAGTCACATTTGATATTTTAAATCAACCAATGGTCATATTTTTATGTAAGGGTGAGTATGAACTACCCCTATAAATTACTTCCATTATATGGGTCTTATTACCTATTCATGAGGGATATTTATCTAAAATAATTTGGGAGAAACTCGAAATTGAAGATATTCTTAATGTTTAGGAGTATGATAATGTATTTCATGAATAATTTTTTAGTCTCCCCCAGAATCATGATGTTTATTTTTAAATAAAACTCATACCAGGTGATGAACCTACTTCAAATACACCATATAGAATAGACCTGATTGAGTTTTAGGAATTTAATATGCAACTCCAAGAGAATCTAGATAGTAGATTCATTCGGCCTAGTAATTTACCATAGGCGTTCCTATTATTTTTTCTAAGAAAAAAATATTTATCAATGTGTCTCTATATTAATTATAGAGAAAATAATAACATCACTATCAAGAAAAATTTTAATTTACCCTAAATTGATGACTTATTTGATCAACTGCATAGAGATATATAATTTTCTAAGATTCATCTTCATTCTGGATATCATCAGTTAAGGGTAAGAAAGGAGGATATGACAAATACAACCTTTTTTATGAGGTATGTTCATTATGAATTTATCTTAATTCTATTTGGACTTACCAATTCCCCCATTATCTTCATAGATCCAATGAATATAGTCTATAGAGATTACCTTGGTTAGTTTTTGGTAGTCTTTATAGATGATATTATTATATATTCAGAGATAAAGAAAGGGAATAAATATCATTTGAATATTTAATTTAATACCCTGATGAAGGAGAATTTATATTCTAAATTTACCAAGTGTAAATTTTGGCTATATAGGGTTTCATTCTTGGATCATATAATCTCATGTGAGAGTTTATCAGTAGACCCTTAAAAGATAGCCGTTATTAACCAATAGCTCAAACCAACCACGGTAACTATGATTTGTAGTTTTCTTGGGTTATATGGATATTATATCTACTTTTAGAGGGAATTATTATAGATATATAATCCAAAAACCAAGTTGACATAGTAGGGAGACAAGTTTATTTGAATAGATACATGTGAATAAAATTTCAAGGAGCTAAAAAGAAGGTTTGTGAAAACACTTATGGTCACACAACCCTGAAATAGAGAAGGGTTTTCGATCTATAGTAATAAATTAAAGAAGGTACTGGGATGCATATTTATGTATAATGACATGGTCATAGCTAATACTTATCTCTAATTGAAAATTCATGAGTAAAATTAACTGACTGATGATTTAGATATGGCATCAGTAACTTTTTCATTGAAGATATGGATATTATACATGGTGAAAAGTTTTATAAATATAAATTGATTATAAAATATTAAATTATATAATCACATATAAAAATTTGAATATTCTCCATAGAATATGGTTAGATTTGATCAAAGATTACAAATTCTCAATACATTACCACCCTAGGAAAGGGAAAGAGGTTGATGATGCATTGAGTTGGAAGGACCATACAAGCTATTCCACAATGATTGTTGAAGATACAATATTTATATATTTGGATAAAATGGATCTTGAAATCATGAGGAAATGGGATAGATCATATCTTTCTAAGATTAATGTTCAACTATCCATTTATATGAGGATTAAAGAGGTGAAAAGGAGGATTTAAACCTACAAAAGAAAGTGAAAAATGTTTCTAAGTTTAATTATTATCATGATAGAATTATAAGGTTTAGGAATCGAGTATGTTTCCCATAAATACCAAACTCTATGAAGGAGCTACTAGAAGAATCTCATAGTTCATCATTCTCTATTCATCCTGAAAGTAAGAAGATGTATGGTGATCTGAAAGAGTATATATGATGGGACAACATAAAGAGAGATATTAAAGAGTATGTGTCATAGTGCTTGGTATGTCATAAAGTTAAGTCTAATAGATAAAATTATAAAGGAATGTTATAACTATTACCTATACCAGAATGGAAATGGGAAAATATCACCATGGATTTCATTATGTGACTCCCCCAAAATATCAAAAGGATATAATGTTATTTGGGTTGTAGTAGATCGCCTTATAAAATTATCAAATTTTATTTCCATAAAATAATATTTCTCTCTTGATAATATTGTCAGATATATATTAAGGAGGTGGTAAGGTTTCAGGGAATACCACATTCTACTATATCTGATCAGACTCTAGGGTTTACCTTGAAGTTCTAGGAAAGAATTTTGCAATATTTTAATATGAGGTTTATATTTATCACTATATATCATCCTATAATATATGTTCAATATGAGAGTAACATTAAAACCCTAGAAGATATTTTGAGATCCTATTTTATGAATTTCAAAGTTGATTAGGATCAATACCTTCCTTTGGTGAAATTTTCTTACAACAATATCTTTAACTCGAGTATTTAGATGGATCCTTATGAATCCCTCTATGTAAAGAAGTTTATAAATATAATTGTTTGGGATGGAGTTAGGGAAAGAAATATATTAAGACCTCATATAGTTAATGAAATGGTAGATAAGGTTAGATCTATTTAGTATCACATTAGGGAATCTCAAATTCGGTAAAAAAGTTATAATGACAATGATCGATGAGATTTAGCTATCGAAGCTGGTGACAAGGTTTTTCTATAGATTTCTCCGTGTAATAAGGTTATGATATTTGAAAAGAGTAAAAAACTGAGACCCAGATATATCATACCTTTATAGATTCTTAATCATATGTGGATGGTATCTTATCACCGAATATCCCTCAAGTTCACAACTTGTTTCATATATCTCTATTAAGGAAATATATATCTGGTCCTTCACATGTACTAGAATCAATGGTCATACCAATGCATCATGATCTTTCATTAAAGGAAAAACTGGGGGAGACTCTGGATCAAATAGAGAAAGTACCGTGACAAAAGACCACTCGCCTATTCAATTTTTTTTGTGTAACCATCAATTTGAGGTAACGGTGTGGGAACCTGTGGGTGTGATGAGGTAGAGGTATGATTATTTTTTCATATCAAAGTAACAGAATTATGAGGGAGAAATTATTATAATATGGGTATAGTATAACAATCCAACATTTTAGAATATAATTTCTCTTTATTTATTTTTAGGTATTTTATATCTTTCTTAACACGTAACACCGGTCTTTAAGAAAACTGCAATATAGTATAGTAATAATATTATTTCAATGTGGCCATTATAACTTTGAAATTAAATTGAATATATGAATAGGAATAAAAAAATTAAAATATATATATATAATTTTAATATATATAATGAAAATATATTTATTAATACATAAGTACTCAATTATAAGTATACTAATTTTATGCTTTAAATATATATTTTCTTCAAAAATGGTTTTTATTGCATCTTGTGTGTAGGAATTATAATTAATTTATAAAAATTTATAAATATATTTTCAAAAATGGATTTCACTTTTTAAATAATCCTTTCATAATAGTCTTAAGTTTAATTTTTAATAATTTTCTAAAAATATGGATTTGTGAGTGAATAGTGAAAAATACCGATTTTTCAAATACTATCAATTTTATGAAATTATTATGATATAAGAATGACTTAGTAAATTGTAAAACCTGTAGATAAAAAAATATTTTTATGGATTAAAATACTTCTTTCAAAACATTATTTTGAATTTGGGAACCCAAGCTTGACATTTGTGAACATAAGTTACATTTTATTCAAATTTAAATAATTTTTGGGTCTTTGCATTTAATCGTATGATTGGAAGGTAAAATTAGGTTCTATATTGATCTAAAATTATAGAAACAATCCTTTTTATAAAACAACCAAAAAATAGTGGAAATAAACTTTTACACTTAACTCGGGCATTTTCCTAATAAACTTTTACCATTCTTTTTATTTTTATTACAATGTAAAATGATGTTTACTCTTAAATCATGAATTTTCTTAAAAACTGGTTTTCAAGATTTTTTTTATTCTTATATTAAAAGTAATTTATTTCACATGTAGAAGTTGAATCTAGTAAAATTTAATAATAATTTTGAATCATCATTTCTAAAAAATATATAATTCCCCTTTTATTTTTAGTCATATAATTAAGTTATCATGATAAAAAAAATTAAGTTATCGTAGTTAAGGAAAAAATGGTTTTAAAGTGGTTTAATTGGGATATAAGGCATAAAATGTATCAAAAATTTACCCAAATTAGATTTTTTTTATTTTATTTAGACCCTATAATATCTTACCTACTAATTTGGGGTGATTTGGTTCTAATTTACATGATTATGGTATATATTATATTTAAATATTTTAAGTAATTCCAAGTGTGTCATTTACCTCACTTATAAAAGGGATCCTCCTGTTATCCTTTATTAACAAATTTTGAGTAATATATATCTACCAATACCAAGACTAATATCTTCTTACCTTACTTATATTCATCCTGGATATTATTTTATTCCCCAGTGACCATCCTATGAAGGCTTAAGGTGTAAGACAATGGAGGTCTCTCAAACAGAAGGTAATTGTCTTAAATGACTCCTTAAAATTTTGTTTCCTCTTCCACTTCCAATAAATATGTTATATACATCCTAACACATTGAATTTGGTATAATAAATATACTGATATATTATTTTTATTATTGGACAATAGTTTTCACCTCGTTTCCATCAAATAAGAAATGAAAGTATTGCTCATGTGTACATGTGGAAAACCGCCTCCATGTAGCAATATGATTCATTTTCCATTCCCCATATTTAAGGTTTGTTTGTCATAATGGATTCAATATTTATGTATTATATTTATGAAAAATTTATTTTTTTAATTACAGTCATTATCAATATTCTTACCCTCTCATTCCTTGTAAAATGATAATGTCACTTGTACGTACTTATAGACCACCACCACCACAAAGCGATGTGATTCATTTTTCATTTTATCTTTACATTGATGATAATAGGGATATATTTAACTAATATATATTAAATTTATGATATAATAATGATTTTATAATAGTAAATTATTATTTACTTTAATATCTTTCAATTCATCAAAAAGTGGAAATATCACATATGTATACATATAGATTATCATCTCCATGAAGTGATGTAATTAATTTTTCATCACCAATTCATTTGGATTGTTATAAAATTTTATATAATGATTTAATATGATATTTATTACATGATTAATATTTTTTATATAATAGAACCATGATCAATGTATAAATATCAGATCTTATGAACCAAAATATGCCAGAAAAATGACACAGTTATCACCCGGAACAGTGATTTTAATAAAGACTTGTAAATAATTTGGTGATAAGATATTATAATTAAATAATACATTATATCATATTTATTAATATTTTTCTATAATATATTTATAATATATATATATATTATTATATAGGTGTTTTTAACCTATACAATGTAATATGATACTTGAGGTAAGGGTTTACGTTTCAATCTCATTTCTTTTTGGGGTTGTTTATGTTAAATTTCACTGAGGTAAATTATATGATATTTATCCTTTCAACCTAATATATTTTATTCTTTTTTTTTTACTCCTATAACTTTCATGTATAAGTACCACTATTTATCTCTTGTATACTAAAAATGATCAATAAAATGTTTTTAAGAAAAAATGACCTTATTTCCTATTTGGGTCGACGAACTTTCTCTTCCATGTCCATGTTCTTTAAGAAATATCCAAGAATGGTATTTTTTATGATAAAATGACTATTTAAAATAATTTTCCTCAATATTTAAATTTATTTTAAAATTTTTAAAAATTAATTTTTACAATGTTTTTTGACTGGCTATTTATGAATTTTTTCAAAAAGTGTGAAAGGGACCTTTTTTAACATATAAACATGAATAGAGTTTCCCACTGTCATGGTAATTATATTATTAGAAGATTAATTTAAAAGTTTATAGATTTGTTTTCAAAGAAAATTTTGTTTTAAATATTCTATGACTTTTTGGTTAAAATTTTATCAAAAGAAAAGGATATTTTCCTCATCTTTTCAAAGAAAGGTTTAAATGATCTTTTAAAGGTATTTTTCATCTATGTAATTATAATTTAAGGATTTATATTCTTTATTGGAGATATGATATTATGATATCATCCACATTATTTGTTTGGATGGATTATTATATTGAAGATTCAATGATGATTCCATGAAACCCATTTCTTTTCTATGGGATAAATATGTCAAGATGAAATATTTTTTAAACTCATTTGTTTTATACAGGAAATGAGATGATGAAATGATGGAATGAAACACATTTCATTCCCATGAGTTATGATATAATGAAATGATGAATTTTTTTATAATATTTTAGCATATTTATGGTTTAAGGTTATATGATGGGTGGGTCTATTATATCCCTCCAATGCATTGGGTAAAGATAGATAACTCATGACATAACTATGTTATGCATGAACTTGATTTCATGTTCACAAAATTATGTGTGGACCTATTTTTATGTTCATAAGTTTATGTGTAGATTTGGTTACATGTCCATTGTTTTATGTAAAGACCTCATTTCATGTCATTGACTTAATGAGTGTACCTATTACTAGTTATACATGTTCAAAATATTTTCATCTTATGATCATGCCACATTCTTATGTTTATTATATTCCCTCATTACTCATGATTTATTATTTATAATTCTTCACTCTTATAAATTTTTTATTTTTTATAAGAAATCCTTATTCCATGACTCATGATTAATTATATTTACATTATTGGGTATATCCTTCTTATGTTATGCTCATGTTATCATATCCTTATGTTCACATTTTATCATTTATTAATATCTTCTATATTTACTCTTACTAAGAATCATATCTCTCCATTTATTGTTTTTTCTAATTTACCTAGGTTATGAAGAAACATTTTAAATAGGGTATTTATAAGAATATTACTATGATATAAGAAATTTCTAGGACATGTTAAATATCCTTTATGAAATAATATGTTTATGTATCTAGCCTCCAAATACACTAATACTTTACAATTCTAGTGCATGTATAATTATTTTATGTATTGAATATTCATCTAAAATGATGTAATATTTATGTATGTTATTCTTGGGCCAACTCATGAGAAGATAAAACATATTTAAATTTCTAATGATGATTTAAAAGTTATTTTTTATGACAGAAGAAAAATAGGGAACATCAATAGAAATTACCTAAGACTCAAGAATGAAAATAATAAGAGAGAGAAATATAAAAACTAAAGGCAATAAATTTTATATGGTTGGAGTTATTCCTCTTATAATTATGACTCTGATCCCTATAAATATGAGTTTTATGAATAGATTAATAGAAACAATCATAATATTAACATGATTATAGGATTATTCAAAAATATTAAAATTAAAAATAAGGAGATTTATGCTGAAAATGTAGAACTAAGAAATACTCCTTCAAGATCAAATGAAAAATTATGTACTAATATAGAATGTGTTCAACTTGAAAATTTTAGGCTTAGAGATTATAAGTATGAAGAAAATGATAAGATTAAAAATGAAATTTAATATTTGAAAGTAGATTTAAACATTTTTTTCATGTAAAAAAAATTTATAATAAAACTAATAGTTTTAATAATATGAACAAAAAGAAAAAATTTCTTTTTTATGATAACATTTTACCCAAGATTTAGAAAAAATTATTTGTAAGGATTCCAGTCTAAATGCATCTATTATTACATGTTTTAAGTGTAAAATTGAAGATCATTGTGAAAATAAATGTTCCTTAAGATTTCCATGGTCTCTTAGTCACACTAATATATTTTTTCATGAAAAAAATATCTTCTAGATTGCATGTCAATACATGTTTTAAATCTATATGGGTTCCCTAAATTCATAATTTAATCCCATGGGACCCAAGTTTGAATGCGTACCAAATACTTATTAAATATTTTTTGGTATGAAACAAGTCATGGAAGCATAAAAAGTATGTTTGGTGCATGGATTGTAGGTTTACATGACATAAAATGGTGATATCTATAAATTTCTATCATTTAACAAGTGTGATAGTGGTGGTGTTACTTTTGATGATAACTCAAATGAAAAAATAAAAGGTTTTGTATAAGTTGTAATTTTAATTTGAGTATTATTTCAATGGTTTTGTTTTTAAAGGTTTAAAGAATAAATTAAAAATTATCTCATATCTTTGTGATGACAATATGAAAGTGAAATTTGAAAATGATAAATTTATTTTGTTTCAAAAATGAAAATTTCCTATTTTATAAAAAAAATATATAACATTTATTCAATTAACTTTTTGTAATTAAGTGAGAAATTTTTTAACTGAATAATTGATGTATAATTTGACAATGTTTTATGGAATTTATGATTGGGTCATGTTGTTTTTTGGCTATGACATAAACTCTAAAAATAAAATAGTGAAGGATTTTTTTAAGATAAATAATGACAGCACCTATGTATCTGATTCTTTCTTGAAGGGTACATAGCACAAGGAATATTTTAAATCAATTTATATGGTAAGAAATTCTAGGCCTCTTCAGTTCTTGCATTTGGATCTATTTAATCCTATAAAAATAGAAAGTATATGACAGATAAGTTATGTTTTTTTTGTTTTAAAAGACCATAGTATATTCACAGGGACTTATTTGCTTTATCCTAAATCTAAGACATTATCTAAATTTATTAATTATTATAATTTGGTTCAAAATGAAAAATAAAATAAGATTTTATCAATTATAATTGAAAGAGTTGTTGAGTTTTCAAATATTTATTTTGATATATTCAATGAAAAAACTACATATAATCATAATTCTTCAACTCCTAGGGCCCCACAATAAAATGGTGGTATAGAAAAGAAAAATAGTACCTTATAAGAAATAACTTGGAAAATGTTAAATAAGTATAATTTTCCAAAATATTTCTAGAAAACCCTCTCAATGTATATTGTGGAGTTTCTAATAGAATCTTATGTAGTCATTATTAAAGAATAACCCTTATGAAATATAGATGGGAAGGAAGCTCAGGATTGGATATTTCAGAGTATTTGGTTGCAAAGTCTACATTCTTAATCCCATAGATTCATTAGTGAAATTTTATTCAAAATGAGATAAAGGTATTTTTATATGATATTCTAATTATAGTAAAGTATATAGAGTTTATAATGAAATAAACTTAGTTGTTAAAGAATTTTTCCATATTAAATTTGATGAAATTAATTTAAAGGAATGAAAATCATATTTAGATCGGGTTTTGTAAGATTTTAGAGATTTTAACTTTGGTTAAACTGAAAATTCATATTTGGATACATCAATTTAGGGGGGAGTATTTCTCTTAAAAAACATTAAAATTATATAAAAAACATCTTGTTGAAAATGTAATCGGTTATATTACTACTAGTGTCAAAACTATAAATTCATTAATAAATGTTTATGTTTATCAAGATCTTATTTATAACTTTTTTCCTAAAAATATAGATGAATATTTATCTAATTCAAAATAGATTATAGAAATTCATGTTGAATTAAATCTATTTGATATGAATGAAGCAAGGAGCATAGTTAAAAACCCTAAGGAATAAAATATCATTGGCACTATAGTGACCCATAATTCTTATACATAGATATTACATCTTAATATATTAATATTAATTGTATAACATAATGATCCAAGCTATAATAATACAGTTATATTGAATTTGGAGAATTGGACACATAACCAACTGGTCCATAAGTGATCTACATCATCTCCCATTAATTTCTTCATAAATATAACCCTTATTAGAAAAAATAATACATAATAATTTTCATCATAACCTAGGGAAAGGGATCATAATAAAGGGTGAGAAAAATTGTTTGGTAAGGGTAAATAAGGTATATATCAACATATCATGAGTTTAAGGGTATTATAACATTCTCATGGATCATTTTCTATGGTTCCATTTTGATTCATGTCTTTTTAGTGGCCAATATTTATTCCATGACTTATGTTTATGATTTATGAGAGCATGAGAATAACATTTAAAACCATACCAAGCATATCATAGATCATAAACATAAGTCGTGGCATAAATATTGGCCATGAAAAGAAATGGATTTCATAAACATTTCATTATAGTATAATCTGTGGAAAAGAAACATGTTTCATAATTATTTCATCATTTCATCAAAGAATAACCAATAGAAAAATAATCTTGTTTCATAGTAATTTTATCATGGTATAACCCATGAAAGAGAAAAAAAATTCATAAAAACATTATCATCATAAAATAAACCATTAAAAGAAATAATAAAAATTGTATCCTTAGATCATATCCTTATTAAAGCATAAGTAAAATCAAATTATGTTATGTTAGATAAGAAATTTTTTTGAAAGATCACTTGGAACATTCCTTGAGGGAAAAACCTTTTAACTTTGAAAAGAACATTTTTTAACTAAAAATTAATAAAAAATTAAAAAATCCTTTTATTTGAAAGTAAAATTTGAAAATTATAAAGTAAGATTTAAAAAATTGTATGGTAATGATGATTGGAAATTTCATTCATGTTTTAGACGTTAAAACAAATATTCCTTTCATATTTTTGATAAAATCTAAATGGGCCTTGTTTAGAAAAAAACATGTAGATTATTTCTAAAACATTTTTTGAAAAGTAAAAAAGGGTGAAAATATCTTTAAACTATCATTAGAGAGTGGTAAAAACTTTATTTTAAATAGTTTTTTAGAAATCATAGATATGGAAGAAAAAATATTTTTGACCAAAGAGAGAAATAAAGTCAATTTTTCTTTAAAACATTGTATTAAACAATAAGTGCATAAAGAGTATAAAATGAAATAAACACATTTATTTTCATGACATAACTAGATCAGAATAAAATTCATGATTTTATTTAGATATAAATAATAAGATCTCATCATTGGAAGTATAATCATAAACAACCCCAAAAAATGATGGGATTCTAACATCAAAACCTTACCACTTTGGTAACTTTTGAATCGTAAGACACATTAAAAAATAAAATAAAATAAAAAATAAAATAAAATGAGAATAAATAAATTCATTATATAACATGTCAAAGGTCCTATATATACACCTTATAAAATAATATAGGTGCATGACATAACATATGTCCCAAAGAAGACAATTTGAGATGAAATTACATTACCTTAAGACTCAACTTATTCCATACACATTCAAAAATAATATATAATAAATATAGGTTTATTGTACATATATTCTAGAACCATAATCATATATATCATACCACATATTATTTACTTATTATCTTTTATTATCCTTTTATTAACAATTTCTTGTTAAAATCCGGTTTTGGGTAATAATTGTTTTGTTTTTCATGTATGTTTTGATTTGATATTTTCAATCCTTTTAAATTGATCATGGTTCCATAATCTCAAAAAATTTAAGCATGATATAAATATCATATATATTCATTGTATATTTATTTAGATTATTCCATAAAATTTAGATATAGAAAATGAAATATATCATTAATGGAGACGGTAGGTCATACGTACGTAGGAAAGTTGTATCCATTTTCTCAAAAGATGGAATAAAAGGAAGATAAATAATATATCACCATAATAGAATCATTTTTATGTCTTATATATCACATATATTTATTAAATTTATCCCCATTACCTTCCATGTAAAGTGTAACTGAAAAATGAATCACATCGCTTTGTGAGGAAATAGTCCTCCAAACACATGTGTGACATTATCATATTCTCAAGGAATATAAAGTAAGAAGATATATGTGAGGTTATAATTCAATAAGTATAATAATATCATAAATATCATATATAAACATTATATCCTTCATTATATACTTCCTTGAGAGGTAGTGATGGAAAACAAATAACATCGATTTGTGAGGCGGTAGTCCATGGTAAACATGATTAACGGTTTTGTTTCCCATTAAATGAAAGAGGAGATAGATATAGGTAATAAAATCAAAATAATATATAAATATATATTAGATTATATTGTTTTTATATTATCATTTTTTGAGAACATTTAATGGAGTTCAAAGTAGAAATAAAACAAAAACATGAGTTTAATAATTTTTCCTCATCTTTGCCAAACCTCTTTAGGTTTATACCAAAAGCCTTATTAGGGGAGTTTTCTATTCAAAATAATTACTATAGAATGTTTTTAGGGAATTAAGGAAGATATTTGGGTATTTATTGGTTAAACCAAAGTGTTTTTAAAGTATAAAGGGGATAGGAGAGGGGGTAGCCTTTTATAAGTGGGGGAGAGGACACAAATAGAATTTTTTAAAAAATAAAGTGCACCCATGTTTTCACATGACACAAGGACAAAAAATGGGTCATTATTTGACCTTATGGGTGATATGTTCTAAAGATGTCCGTACAATTGGTTTTTTAGAAGTTTATAGGATATTTTACCCCTCATCCTTTTAGTTTAACCCTCTGATAAACATGTTTTAATCTTAACCGTGGTAATTAATTTTTACTCTTTTTACTATTTAGTTTGAACTAAAATTAAGTTTAAATTTTTATATAACATTAATTATTTTTATTCCAAATATGGAATCTATTTTTCCAAATTTCATTCACATAAGTGGAAAATTTTAATTAAAAATTAAACTCGTAGACTCGATGAAAAAAAAGTTTTCCAAAGAGAGAAGTTTTGAAAGTTTTAAAACTTTTTATATCAAGATTCAATATTAAATTAATTAGAAAGAAAAAAAATGTATTAATTATAACATAACTAAAAAAATTATTTTAAATCAATTTGAAAAAAATAATATTATAAATTCTTTAAAAAAATGGAAGTTTTCAACAAAAACTAGTATTTTTCATTATTCATCAAAAAAATAATATTTTCATAAAGATGCCAAAGATTCATCCTAAGATAATTTTAACATATTGATTCCATTAATGAAGTTAATTATTTCAAATAAATCTTCTAAAATTGGAAAAAATTAATTTTATTATTTTACACAAAATAAATAAAAACGTTTTTGGAGAAAAAATAATTTTTCGAAACATAAAATAACTTTACTAAAAATTAAGTACTATTTTATAAATATGTTTTATTTATATAAAACCATTATACTTAATATTTTAAAACTGTTTATTTCTATTCATACCATAAACTTTAATGTCTAGATTATAATGGTCTTTTTAAAAAAAATATTAATAATTTACCGGCTCACGCATCGTTGTTGATTCCACATAAGTGTTGATCATATCATAAATTAATAAAGTCCCAAGCTACATGAGCTACAAGGGAATAACATAGTGTCAGAATGTGGTAAAACTCATAGGTAAAAGCTAGGAAATTTGGTAACCTAGCTATTAAAACATGGCATATGGATTCCTCACGTGACTCTCATAGGTTTGGTTTTCTAAGACATGCATTGTTTGTTTTTATGTCAGGATAAAGAGAGTTATCAGGGTAAATTTCAGGTATTTAGAAAAAATTATTCTTATATCCAGATTGGGATAGTCCTATGGCTTAGGTTTTGAAGCAGTGCATAGGTCACCAATTATTTTTGGTCAAACCAATTGGATCTACCTAAGTTAGAAACTACTTTTTGGTCTAGAGGTATCCTACAACCTAGGTGTAATAGGCATAGATTCAAGGGTAGAAAGTAACATAGGCTACTGGTCATATCCTTCTCATCTCTAATCGGGTTAGGGTCTTCCTATTTCAATTTCCTAGATCAAAGTTTTTCAAAATAATAGGATTAACAAGAATTATTAACCTAATTACTAGATAAAGGGTTGCCTAAGTTTTGATTTAAGGATTCATTAGGTTTAAGCCACCCCTAATATATACCCTTAACCATAGTATATTATTATCTTATGATAATGATGGTGTTGTATGAAAGAGAAATCATAAATATTCTTGAAATAATAATTAAACAATTCATATTAAATCAATCTAAGTTTAATAAATTTAAAATCATTCAACACACTTACTTGAATGAAGGAATAAGAAATGGAATGTAGCAATTGAGGTTAAAATATAAATTGGAATTAAATAGTATTTTGAATAATAATGATCAATCCAAAAGTCTTTGGAATGATGTGTAGTATTAAAAGGATCAGAAAATAAATAAAGTAAACAAAATAAAACTAGGTATGTAATGGTGAGAAGAAGAAAGCATAAAGAAAGGAGTAAGTGTGGCCATCATTTTTTTGTGTCGTTGTTGGAATATATATAAGACCAGTCATCTCATTATGTGTAAATGTTTCACACCAGGAGATTTATTTAAAAGGATTATGCCTCAAAATGCTTATGACATGTAAGGGAAATTCATTTTGTGTACTCATATCCTCAAAAATATCTATAAATATTGTATCTCATGAATTTAAAGGGTTGAATATATCTCATTATATATATATATATATATATATGAATTCAGTTTGTTAAATTCCCCCACACTTGAACAACTGCTTATCCTGAAGAAAAATTCATCTCAATAGGTATTCTAGATGAGACAGTTTTTAAAAAAGAAACAAGAATTACAACCAATAAAATAAAACTAAGTGTTTGTAAAAAATATAGACCTCTAGAATCACTCCAGAAAATAAAATTAGGCATACTTCATGGTTAAATTCATTATTTAGATCCTTCATTCCTTTAATTAAAATTTCACAACTAATATTTAAAATTTATACCCATCTTTCGATTTTCATCACCATGAATTTTCTGTCATCACACAATGTTAAATGAAAATGGAGTTATTATTATACTATAAATACATGTTTCTAACCATGGGATTTCATTGGTTCTAACATCTCTACTCCATAATGATGAACACATAATTAATCATGAGGGATTCAGTAATAAGGTTTAAAAGACTCTACATCTGAGGTTGTGTGGGTAAATGATAAAAATAAAGTTGGAAAATGAGGAAAAACTCTCAAGTATAACACATGATCATCAAGAATAATGCAATGAAAAACCTCCTTTGAAAATTGGTATCTCTACACTCCCAATAGATCAAGTAAGGTCCATGTATGTGTCATAAAAGTGCAATGAAACTATCTTATTTATTCTATTTCTCTTTCTATTTTTTTGAAAGTCATGTTTGGGAAAGATCCTACATCCATCACCTATCCACATATGATTCATCATAGGTTTCATCAGTCTAGTAATGGTGATTTTTAACCTACCTGATACATAACCCATATTATTATTATTTTATTTTTTGGGGTATGATAATAATGAATGGTGTATCAGAAGAACCATAGACCACTTCCTTTAAATTATGTAAATATTTGACTATACATCTCTTCAGTAGCTCATATATCATGTACATAATTAATTACCATATCCCTAACACTTATTCAAGTGAAAATAATGAATTTATATCAAGCATATGGTGTGAATGGTTAAAATGGGATTGTAATGTAGCTCAATCCTAACAAGGTCATTCATGGATTCTATAGGAATAAGAAGGATAAATGCACGGGTGGATTTCAGGATAAATGGATCAATAGAGATTGAAAAAATCATTTTAATAGTGTATTTATTCATTTATATCCTTAATAATATTCCAATTCAAGTTCTGATAGGTCCACCTTCCCCAAGTATCTCATAAGAAATATACTCCTAAAATAATATGAAAATATCAATCTATAATCCTCTTGGGAATGGGAATACATAAAATAGGGAAATCAATAAATTCATAACAACCAAAAATAAGTTAGTAAAAATAAATTGAAAGAAATAATAATTTGAAGTAAATTACTCAACTCAACAATCATGCTAAAATTATAAGCCAGAATAAAAATATATTTCAACATTTTCCAACTAAATTTTGTCTTTTATTTAAATAGGTGTGATTATATTTCATGTTAAAGCATAATTTCAATGAAACAATTTTCCTGGAATAATTAAGAAAATAAATAATCCAAGTGTAAACATGATAAATATTAATTATTTATCCCCCGCGCATAAAAGGAAACAGTGTCTGAACTATTTTGGATAGTGGCATGGGAGAGATATAAATAATAATATAAATATACCAGAGATGTAAATTATAGATTTAATGTTGGGAATTAAGATATCCCTGTAACAAAGGTCATCCAATGAGGGAAAATGTTATATAGTGATGTGAAATGGGAACCTATAAATTTTTTGAGGAGAAAAATACCATTGTTGGACAAACCATCAGTACACATGAGAAAAAAATATAGAAACATTTAAAATGGGTAGGTGCACACAATAAATAGTAGTAAAAAGATTCTTAGATAAATTTATAGATCGACATAAATTAAATAATCAAATCAACTATGAAAAAAAAGTGTGAGAAAAAAATAAAATATACTAAGAAACTCATAAAAAAATTAGAAAACATAAATATGGGTTTCCTACCATAAAACACTAATAGAACATCATCATATAGACATATAGACAAGGATCATGTGAAAGGTTCCATTAGATCATTTGTCCTCTACCTCTTGCACAAACTAGTATTTTTAGCTTAGAGATCATGAGGTCACTTTGTGGGGTTTATCACCTCAGGAAAGGGCTAGGAATAGCTCATAATATTTCACCTCATGTACCATGATAATGACAGACAATTACATCTATCCAATGAACTCCAAAACCTACTTGTTCACGAGAGTATTATCAATAATGGGGAGTTTAAGGGTATTTTTTTTATTCATGGTCTTGACTTGAATATCAACCAAGTAAACCTAATGATCAATTATTGAAGAGTGTAGGTAGGGGTGCAGGTGACGGTGATGGGTAGTGCCTTAGGACTGGCTAGAAGAAGGGTGAGAATGGGTGGAGGTTTTGGGGGTGGTATAACTAAATGTGGATGATGAAGGGAAGGGATTTATGGGTGGAGGTGGGGGAAAGTGCTCTGGAAACATGGGTGGAGGAGGATCATCTTGATGGGTCATGCACTTAGAGGATGAGGTGCTACTAGTTTTGGTGTGGGATATTATAGGTAGGATGAATGAGAAGGGGAGGTAGGGGAGAGTATCGGAGGTCCTACTGGTAAAGAAGTATGAGAAGGAGGATGAAGGGAGGTTTTAAGTTCCCATGTGGGGGAGGGGTAGTTCAATAGTTAGAGGGAGCTCTGGGGAGAGGGGGAATCCCAGGATCCCTAGACTCATGGCTTATAAATATGGCCCATAATTTTCACATCTTGTATCCCATTCATTATGTGTAAAATTTTGGAATTGATTTTTTCTGACCCTGATAGATTCACGTCATGTACATTTTACATGATGTGAATTTTGAAATTTTTACAACAATTATCCAAGATTCTATGACCTAATACTAGTGTTTCTAATCCTTCCTAAACTTCAGAAAACCTACTATATCCTATGGAACATATCCTGGTTTTTATCCTAGTTAACTCTTCATTTAACATCTAGATCTAGATATATACTTCAAGTCAATTGTATTTTAAAGGAAGAACACACCCCTATTGAAATGGATCTTGATAAATTTTTAAAATTTTACCATTGAATATAAAGTGTGTTACTTATCCTCTTTGGATTTCAATCATTCCATAGGGTAAAATCTAATGAATTCAAAAGGACCCAACCATTGAGATTTTAGTTTCTCAAGGAATATCTTTATATGGGAATTAAAGAGTAGAACCTGATCCCTCAGTGTTAATACCCATCACAAAATGATTTGGTAATTCAATTTATTTGTGATTTCTTTATAAATTTAGTCATTTGCATAAGACTCCCTTATAATATCTTCTAGCTCATTCATTTTTATCACTCTTTAATATCCATATTTTTTAGCATCCAAGTTTATTTTATTAATTTCCCAATAAGATTAAAGCTCTAATTCTACTAGTAGGTGAAAGGTATTATCACAAAAAATTCAGAATAGATTAGTGAAAAGGGGTATTTTATATGTTGTCTGATCTTCCCAAAGTACATCATCTAATTTAATACTCCAACCTTTCCTACTTGTACTCATTGTTTTTTATAGAATTTATTTTATCTTCTTATTAGAAAATTCAACTTTCCTACTAGTCTCTGAGTGGTAGGGAGTTCTGGTTTTGTAATTAATTCTATATTTTTCAAGCAGGACTTCAATGAAAGTATTTTTAAAATAAATTCCCCTTTCACTAAAGAGTAATCATGTAAATCCAAATCAATAGAATTTTTTTTCTTAAAAAAATCATGAATATCTTGGTTGTTTCATGGGTGGTGACTTCAGCTTCTACCCACTTTGAAACATAGTTCATGCCAACCAAGATTTAATACTTCCCATAATAATTAGGTAATGGTCTCATGAAACAAATTCCCCATGCATTGAATATTTATACTTCAAGGATATGGTTCTGGGTAATTTCATTTTGTTTTCTAATGGTGCTCGTCCACTTTCATCAATCAAAACTCTTTACAAATATCCTTGTATACTGATTGAGTGTGGGCTAGAATAGTCTGCTTTATATTATCTTAGACATTGTGAATTTAGGCCCATGATTTCCTCCAACTATTGATGTGTGGAACATTTCAAGAATGCTTTAAATTTCATCATATGGGATGAAACATTGCATCAAGACATCGGCATAGTGCTTAAATAATAACGTCTCATCCTACTAATAGTATGAAGCATCAACAAATAGATTCTTACTCTATTGATAGGATGAGTGTTGGTATGGATATCCCATGGAAATATAGTTCGAAATATCAAGAAACCATGGTTGTTCTTGTGTATTTATATTGAAAATTGTTTCATTAGGAAAATCATCCTTAATAATTAGTTTTTTTCATCCTTGATACTTGGCAGTGGAAGTCTAGACAAGTGGTCAACAATAACAAATTTATTTCCTTTTGTTTCTTTGATTACTATGTCAAAAAAATAGCAATATTATCCTTTATATTATCCAAAATTTGGATTACTTTATTAGTAATTTTTATTTTAGTGTTGCATGATCTATATGATCCACCACTTTAGAAAGCATGAGGTGTGGTCGAAATTTTTCAAACATAGAGACCACTGCCAGAAGCTTCTTACCTATGGTTGTATAATTTAACTAAGCTTCATCTAGGGTTTGAATATCATAATATATAGGTTCAAATACATGTCTAACCCACTATCCTAAAACATTTCCCATAGTGAAATCATTGGTTTCACACATTAATTCAAAGTCCTTATCCCAATGTGGTGATACTATGATAGGAGCGGCCGCCATACTATTTTTTAGAGTGTTGAATGCCCACTAACACTCTTTAGTAAAATTGAATAGACTGTCCTTGGATAATAGGTGTGTAAGTGAGTAGAATATTCTTAAAAAATCATGGATGAAGGTGCGATAAAATCCCAGATAGCCTAGAAAGATCTTTATAAGTTTCACAGCTGTGGGTTTAGGTTAATATTTAATTACTTTGATTTTTTACAGATATAATTCCATGCCATTATTTAATATTTTATATCTGAGGACTAAGCCTCCTTGTACTATAAAGTTAAATTTTTCCTGGTTTATCATCGGTAAATTATCTTTATAGTGTTTTAGAGATAACTCTAGCTTACTTAGGCAGACTTTGAAAGATCATCTATATACAGATAAATCATCCATGAAAATATTTAGAAAATACTCCTCCATATCATGTAAAATGTGTTTCATGCACTGTTGAAATTTTTATAGTTCATTTCATATTCCAAATTACATCCTTAAATAGGAAAATGTTTTGAAAGGACATTTGAATGTGGTTTGTGAAAAAACTATTGGGTTGACTATGATTTAATTTTATTTGGAATATCTATCTAGAAAATAATAGAATTCATGCCTATATATTATATCCAGAATCTAGTCCATGAATGGGAGATGATAATGGTCTGTAAGAGTCTCCATGTTGATATTTTTTTAGTCAATGAATACTCTCCATCCAATAATGGTTTGATTTGATATTAAATCATCTTCATTTTTTTAATAATATTCAGGCCTCATTTCTTCGAGATGACTTGAAGTGGACTCACCCACTCACTTTCATAGATGGAAAAGATTATACGAGTGTCGAGAATCTTTAATGATTCCTTATTGAATACTTCTTTCATATATAGAGTGCATATCCTCTAGGATTAACATTTTGGTTTATCACCTTCCTCTAACAAAATTATATGGGTGAAAGTTATGGGACTTATCGCCTTGATGTCAGCCACACCCCAAGAAATTTAGTTTTTATGCCTTTTCAAGAAATCAATTATTATGTATTTATTCATTTGATTATTCTCTGAACTGATGATAAATGGAAATAAAGCTACAGTTTCTAAGCATAATTACTTTAATGTGTTTGGTAGAGACTTCAATTATAACATCAGTGGCTTGATGAATAAGGCTATAAAAGAAGGAATGGTATCCCTAGTTAGGGTTTCACTATAATTCACATCCTCATAATCACTGCAATTGTCTTCTTCCAGAGAAAGGGTCCCTATATCATCCTTAATGATCAAGTAACCATCTTTTTCATTAGTCAAAAATATGTATTGACAATCAAATGAATCACCACCTTTTCTGGAATATTTCACTAAATTGAATAGTACTTATTCCTTACCAACACTGAAAATCATCCTTCCTTGATCACATCAATCAATTCCTTTATAGTGGCAACAAATGGTCTCCCTATAATTATGGGGTTGTCACCTTATTCTTCCATATCCAAGATAAGTAAATTATTGGGAAAAAATAATTTACTAACCTTGAATATAAAATCCTCAAAAATTCATTGAGGTTACTTGGCTTATCAGTCATCAAGTTGAAGTGAAACTGTTATTGGTTTCAAATCCTCAAGACCTAAATTTTAGAAGATGCACATATGAATGATATTAATAATTTCACTGAGGTTGTACAAGTCTTTTTTGAATTCACACATTCCAATAGTTTAGGGAATCAAGAAGCTTTTTGGGTCTCTCATATTTGGTGGGAGATTCTATTGAAAAATTTTGGAGCATTATTAATTCAAGGATATGACTCCTAGTTCTTCCATTTTTCTTTTGTTGGAGAGAAACTCCTTTAATAATTTTTATTAAGTATGAATCTGAGCGATGGACATTGCAAAGAGGATATTGATGTGTAACTACTTAAACATCTCTAAAAAAATTTTGTATTACCCTTCTATCTTGTCATGTCTCATTCTCTCTAGAAAGAAAATAGTGGTTTTTTATGGTGGTGATGCTACATAAAAATTTTCATTTTCATACTCCTCTTGTATAGGATCTTCTTCATTTGGTTCTGATTCTAGATTTTCTTCTTGACCAACTTTGTTTGTGTTATCATCGCTACCTTTTTTATGATTTTTGTGCGTATTTTAGGTTCCTCTAGCATCTTTACCTATCCTATTCATGGATGCTAAAAATTAAGTTTTTTCCACTCTTAAGGACCACAACCTTAGAATCCTCTCTTAGATGTGTCTTAGTATTACTGTGAAATATACCCAGTAATCAGTCCAATATAGCCTTAGATATTTGTACCACTTAGTGCTTAAGATTGTGGAGTGAATCCCTTTGATTATGAATCTTAGTTTCTTGGGTATTCATCCTATTATCTACTTTTTATGTAAATTCAGAGAGTAGGATCTCAAGATTTTATTGTTGAGGTGGGGATTGTTATGGATGACTCAGTGGAGATTTTTGATCTATTTTGGGGTGTAAATTGTTGGGATCAAGGGAGAAAGGTTGTTGATGATATTTTTGTTGAGGAAAAGGAGCTATATTCTAAGGTGGGTACCCAGGTGGTCCCAGATTTTGTGGTGGTTCTTGACCACAACTTTTTTGGTAGTAATCTTAATTGGTTTATTATATCTGTAAAGCCGATATTTATTAATAATATGGTCGTTGGTATTTTTGGGATTTTTTAAATTATTGGTTTTTTTTATTTTAATTTATTTAATTACAATCCCAATTTTGGGATTCTTCTATTCATGTTTAGTAGTCTTAGTATGGGTGCAGTCCTATGCACATTTGATAGGATTGAATTTTCATAACAGGGGTTGGAGGTGGTAGTAGTTGAGAAGGTAGCTGTAAAGATTCTAGTTTCTTTGTGCTGGATTTAACTTGGGATGATAGGTGGGTATTCTCTTCTACCTAATGAATTCTGCATTGAGGCAGTCCACGATCAAGCTACCATAGACTGGCATTGTGGGAGATTTCATCTAAAATTTCTCTAACTTATGGAATTTTGAGCATGATCCCACCATCAGTAGTGGCATACACTAAAATACGTCCAATTGGATTCATTCCTTCATAAGATGTTTGAATTTATAGATACACATCAATTCCTTTATGTGTAAACTTTCGATTCTCCTCTTTGAAGTGATCCCAAGCTTCCCAAGTTGATTCTCTATCTTCCTCAGTAAAGTTATGGGTCTCATTTCTAAGCTTCCATGTTCATATTAGTGGGAAATATTTTTCTAAAAATTTCTTGGATAAATCATCCCATGTCATAATGGACTCTGGAATGTGGATTCTGAGTCAATATTTAGCTATTTATTGTATGTTAAAAAGGGAAAAATATAAGTATGATCACATCAGACATCACACCTTGACTTCATAAGGTGTCGCAAACTTCTAGGAAACTTGAAATATGTGCATGTGGATCTTTAAAATGAATTTAACTAAATTTTCCATAGTTCTGGATAATGGGAATGATTCTAGTATTTGTTTTTGAAGTATTCATTTGGATATAAGGAAAAATGATGTTCATCATAGCACTTCTAAGGGATGGAAATCCATAGTACATAACGGTGTGCTCATGTAGTGTTGGTCACTCTCCCTGATGTTCAGGTGGTGCATATTCAATATTTTGAGGGTTATGTGTTTCAATGTTATTTTGATCATCCATAATAGAGTGACGATGTGTAGATAGGTGTCTCCCAATCTTAGGATCGAAATCAAAAATTTCTCAAGCATCAAGGATCCTCAAATGAGTCAGAGGTCCCTAGCGCATGCACTAGACAAAAAATAGGATTTATGTGCATGTCTGTGTGTAAAAATTGTAAGAAGAAAGGGGAATGGGAAAAGGGAGAGTGAGGTAATCCCAGGTACGCAATGAATGTCACCGTTCCTAAGAAATAGCTTCTCCCAGTCATCAGTTCCAAAAAATTTCCAACCCATGGAGCATTATTGATTCCACACAAGCATTAATCAGATTAGAAATTTATAAAGTCCTAAACTACACTAGCTACAATGGTGTATCATAGTGGCATCATGGGTTCAGACACATAGGAATAAGATATAAAAGCTAGTAACCTAGTGATTAGAAACTAATAGATATATTACTCACGTGACTCTCATAGGTTTGGTTTTCTAAGACTTACATAGTTTGGTTTTACTTTAGAAGAAAAAGAGGGATTGGGGTTAATTTTCGGGCTTCAGAAAAAGGTATTCCTAGATCTAGCTTTGGATAGTCCTATGGATTAGGCTGTGAATTATTGAGTATTTAACCAATTGTTTTTTGTTAATCCAATTGGATCTACTGAAGCTATAAAATACCCTTTGGTCTAGAGGTATCCAACAGCCAAGTTGAAATAGGTTTAGCTTCATGGGTAGAAAGCATCACAGGCTATTGGTTCTAACGTTCTCAACTCCATTCAGTTTAGGGTATTCCTATTGCAACTCCTCAGACTATTTTTATTCCAAAGAATATGATTAATAATAATTATTAACAAAATTACTATCCAAATTATTACCCAAGTTTTTATTTAAGGATTCATTAGGATTAATCCACCCAAACTCTCGACCCCTAAACCTAGCAGATTATCCTTGCATGATAACGATGGTATTAGATAAAATAGAAATCAATAACATGCTTGAAATATTAATTAAAAAATTCATATTAAAGCAATCCATGATTAATAAATTTAAAATCAATCAACACACTTACTTTAATTAAGGAACAAGAAAGGGATCATAACAATTGAGTTTGAGGCAACAATTGGAATTGAACAATAGTTGAAACAAGAATGAGAAATATGCAAGTATTTGGAATGATGTGTAATAGAAAAAGGATCAGTAAATAAATAAATGAAATAGAATAAAACAAGGTTTGTAAAGGTGTAAATAATAAATTGTAAAAGAAAGGATAAAGTGCAGCAACATTTTTTCTGCATTGGTCCAGGAATTTATATAAGCTCGATCATCTCAGAAAATATAAAGTTTCCACATCATGATATTGATTTAAATGAATTCATCCTCAAAACTTTCATGGTGAGTAATGGAAATCCATTTCTTGTACTCAGATCCTAAAAAATATCAATAAATATTGTATCTCCTAGATTTTACGGCTTGCATCTTTGGTATGTTCAGAATTCAGAACTTTAACATCATTTAATGAATTCTCATCATGTATTTGTTTTTATTGGAGGATTTGTGACTTGTACTAGTTTCATGGGTTTTCATTTGGCCTATAGGTTTAATGTGCTCAAGTAATTCATGTCATGAACATGTTTCATGAAATGTAATATCTGAAATTTCTGAAATTACAACAACTCCTCTTTTGAGAATTAAATCCATATTTCCTATAAAAAATAGAAAAAAACCAATGAATTATCTAATAAAGAATTAATATATCGTAAATAATTATATCCAATATATATATATATATGTATATATATTAATTCATCTTATCAATAATATATCATGCATCGTTGAAAACTTGGTGTTGTGTACAACACAATCTATCAAAGAAATTTATTCAAAAAAAATATTGCATAAAATCTCAGAGTGTTACATTCTACCCCCCTTCCCTAAAATAAATTTCACCCTCAAAATTATGTCAATTTTGTATAAAAAATGAGTATAACTCTACCTCATTACATCCTCAGGTTCCCACGTAGCTTCCTCAATCTTACGATTTTTCCCCAAAAATTTGAATAGGTGAGTGGTCTTGTTTTGTAGCACTTTATTTGTATAGTATGTAGCCTCCATCAATTATTCCTCATAAGAAAAATCATTCTCAAGGAGTATGACCTCAAAGTTTAGTACATGTTAATGATATGGTATTTAATTCCTCTCAATAGATACATAGAAAACATTGTGGACTTGAGAGAGATTTGATAGATGAACCAATTGATAAGATACCCTCCCAAAACAATAAATAATTTAAAAGGGAATAATATTTATATGGAATGGTTTCCATTTCATCCTGAATATCATAACCATATTCCATAGAGAAATCTTTAGAAACACCTTGTCACCAACTTCAAATTCTATATCACACTAGAAATTGACAGCATAACTTTTCGTCTGAATTTCTGTCAAACTTATGTGTTGCTGAATGGATCTGGCCTTCTCTACTATTTAATTAGCTATCTCAAATACAAATAAATTTATTTATCTAACTCCATCCTAGTTCATTGGAATTGTATATTTCCTTCCATAGAGGTCTTTATAGGGATCCATATAAATGATTGAGTGAAAGCTGTTGTTTTAAGAAAACTCAACTTGAGGAAGGTGTTGATCCCAACCACCATTGAAATTTATAGAACAAAATGTCAGTATATCCCCTAGGGTTTTACTAGTTCTCTTATATTGAACATATATCTAATGATGATACGTAGTGTTGAAACTCCACTCTATATCAAGAGCTTTTTTAATACTTCACTAGAACTTTGAGGTAAAACTCAGATCCTAATCAGATACAATTGAATATGGTACCCCATGAAACCTTACTTCTTCCTTAATATAAATACTATCAAGATTGTCCAGAGGGAAATATTCCCTAATAGTGATGAAGTGTGCTAAATTTTTAAGGTGATCATCTACAACCCATATTTCATTGTGCTCTTTATATGTTTTGGGGATTCCAATGACAAAATCCATGGTGATATTTTATTATTTCCATCATAGTATGGGTAATGGTTTTAAAAACCCCTTATAATTTAAACACTTAGCCTTAAAATTCTGATATACTAAGAACCTAGATACAAACTCTATAATATCTCATTTCATTCCATCCCACCAAAAATACTCTTTAATTTTTATATATATCTTTGTACTTCCAAGATAAATACATAATGAAGAACTATGAGATTCTTCTAAAAGACATTTCTTTAAATATGATATGGATGAAACACAAACATGGTTATTCCACCTTATCATTCCATCATGATTAAGGTTAAACTCAATAATATTTCTCACCTTCTTTTATAGCTTTATATTATCCTTTTGAAACTCTTTTATCCTCACATGGATAGATGGTAGAACACTTATTTGAGAAAGATAATATTTATCCCCTTATATTAAGATTTCAAGATCTATCCTTTAAAAATCTATAAATATTTTATTTTTGTAACCCTATTATTAGATAATCTAGTATGATGATTTTGACTCAAATCATTACCAACATTGTTATCTTTCCCATGGTGGTAATGTATTGAGAAATCATAATATTTAATCTTCTCCAACCACCATCTGTTGTGAAAATTCAACTCCTTCTGTGTGAATTTATACATTAAATTTTTTTTATTGGTATATATATCATACTTTTCTCCATAAATATAATTCCATCATATATTTAATGTAAAAATTTCCATAGTTATATTTAAATCATGATTTGGTTAATTTTTCCCATAAACCATTAATTTTCTTGAGGAATAATATATAACCATGTCATTTTTTATGAGAACACATCCTAATCCCTTCTAGGATGCATCACTATAGATTATAAACTCTTCTCTATTTCAGGGTAATGTAAGAATAGGTTTACTGACTAATATTATCTTCAATTCCTTTAAATTTCCCTCACATTCATCTATCCAGAGGAACTTGGCTCCCATTCATGTTAATTTGGTTAGTGGATTATATATTCATGAAAAAATCTCCACAAATAGTCAATAATATCCATCTAAACCAAGAAAACTATGGATCTCATTCACTATTGTTGGTCTTGGACATCATTAAATAGCCTCCATATTTGATGGATATTGCAATATACCCTATCTTGAGATTATATTACCCAAAAATTAAACCTATTATATCCTAAATTCACATGTTGTAAATTTTTCATATAGTTTATCCTTTATTAGGGCCTTTAGTACAATTCACAAGTGATCTCCATGCTCTTCCTTGCTCCTCAAATAGATAATAATATCATCTATATTGACTACCACAAACTAATCAAGATAATACTTAAAGACTCTATTCATTAAATCCATGAACATAGTAGGGTAATTAGTAAGATAAAATGACATCACTTTATATTCTTAGTATCTATACATTTTATGGAATCATGTCTTCGGTATATTCCTACTAAATAATTTTTCACTAAAACATATACAAAACTGAAGGGTAATATTTCCATAAATGTCTCCCAAAATATCCTTAATCTTGATAAACTCCCATCACATAAAACCAAAAAAGGGGTGTCTAAGACTTTGAACTTATGATCAACCTTAAACTCATAACCCATGATGGTACCCATAACTCTTATGTTGATTATACATGAAGACATATATTCTTTCAAAATTAACATAATCCTTAGATTCTTCATAACCAAAATAACATTGGTAAAAATAACTCTACAACATAATTCTGAATCATAATAAATAAATACTTAAATCACCCCACTTCAAAATATGACACCTTAAGTTTAATATAGGCCATTTTTTGTCTTTATCTATTCAAATACTTCATGGTGGTTCATAAATAAAATGTTAATTAACCAATCATTTCCCCCAAGAGGGTCAAACCAAGTATGTAGTAAGGCCCATTGTCTTTTACCAAGTAACTCTAGAGTCAATCCCAGTGCACATTTTTGCGAGTTATTACCCATAGGTACATCTATGATAGAACCACATCAACTTGTAGTATCCATATAGGGATGTATTTCTTGGAAACCAACTTAATTTATTCCTTAGTAAACTTTAGGATGTAATCTTATACTAAGACTCATCCTACGGTTTCTTCACTAAATTTTTTTCATCGTAGTTTCCAAAGGTTAACTAAACCTTTCTATGATACCAAATTTAGCAACATATACTTATAATACATAGATATTACATCTAAATAGATGAATATTCATTACATAACATAAAAATCCATGATAGAATCATTCAGGTCTTGTGCCTTTTGAAACTTGGACACATGAATAATAGCTCTATAATTGAGCTATGTAATATCCCACTAATTTATTCATTACTAGAACCCTTATTAGAAGAATTTATACATAATACCTATCATCATAACCTAGGTGAAGGAAACATAATAAAGTGTGAGATCAGATTCTTAGTAAAGGGTAAACAAAGGAGATTTCAACATATCATGAGCATAAGGGTTTGAAAACATAAGAATAAAATTTAAAAAACATATTATACATATCATATATCATAAACTTGAGTCATGGCATAATTCTTGTCAGTTAAAAAGGAATGAATCATAATGGAATCAAAGAACATGAGCTATGATAATATAACATTTTCATAAGATATAGTTTTTTGGAATATACATAAACATAAAAAATAATTTCCTTTTTATTCATGACATATTTTAAAGACCATCATAGTGGATTTGATTCACAACCCAAACCATCATAGCAGTCAAGATTTACTCCCAATACAATCATAGTGGATTGGGTTCTCTCCTTAAACCATCATAGTAATCATGGTTCACTCCCATGACTATTATAATGGAACAATTCCCTTACTAACCTACGTTCAATCCCCATTCGTGTATTATTTATCTCATGAGATCTTAATATTTACCCAATGTAATAGAGTGGGATATAGTTCGCATGCATCACATAATGAAAAACATATATACGAGTGCCACAAGATCATAAAACATTTATCATATCAGATCCCATGAAAATAAATGGGTTTCATAAACATTTATTATATCACAACTAGTAGAAAATAAATAGGTTTTAAAATCATTTTATCATTTTATCAAAGCATAACCTTCAAAAAGGATGTTGTCATAAAAGGAAAATGATTTTAAAATTTCACTTGTAAAATTCCTTGAGGAAAATAACATCTTCACTTTGAAAATCACTTTTTCTAAGTAAAAATTCATAAAATAATTTCCAAATCCATTTATTTGAAAATAACCTTCAAAAATTATAAACTAATCTTTAAAATATTTTGTGGTCATGATGGTGGGAAATTTTTTTTATGTATTTAATGTTAAAGAAAATATTTCTTTCACATATTTGATAAAATTCAAAAGAGCCTTGTTTGGAAAATGACATATAGATTCGTTTTAATACACTTTTTAAAAATTAAAATAATCGTAAACATTTCATTAAAAAATAATTTTATAGTAGTAAAACATTTCATTAAAACATTTTTTTAGAAATAATGGATATGGAAGAAAATGTTATTTTACCAAAGAGAAATAAAGTTATTTTTTATTAAAAACATTATTTTGAACTATTAAGTACATAGATAGAGGAAAATGAAAGGAAAAAATGTATTTTCATGACATAACCAGATGAGAATAAAATTAATGAGTTTCTTGAGATATATATCATAATATCTCAATATTCAAATCATAATCTTAAACAATCCTAATAAACAACGAGATTGTAACATCAGCCCTTACCACTTTGATAAATTTTGAATCGTAATACCCATTAAAGAATAACATAAAAGGAAACATTAAATATCATTAGAATAAAAAAATCCATGATATAAATTTTCAAAGTGGTTCTATATAAATTTCATAAAATAATATAGGAGCATAACATAACATATGTCTCAAAGAAGACAATTTGAGATGAAATTACCTTACCTTAACTCTCGACTTCTTTCGTACACATTCAAACCTCCTATATAATAAATATAGGTTTATTATAAATCTATTAAAGAACCATAATTATATATACCATACCATATATGATTTATTTATGACCTTTTATTACCCATCTATTAACAATTATTTGTTAAAATCATGTTTCGGGTTACAACTACTTTGTTTTTCATGTATGTTTTGATTTGGTATTTTTGATCCTTTTACTTTGATCATAGTTCCATAATATCCAAAATTTTAACCATGATATAAATTTCATATATATTCCATATTTATTTATTTATCTTAATCCATAAAAGTTATATATATATATATATAATGAAATTCACCTTTAATAGAGATGGAAATTCAAATATACGCATGAATGTTTCTTCCATTTTCATAATGGATAGAATAAAAGGAAGATGAATAATATATAACATTTACAGAGTCATTATAATGTCATATATATCACATATATTCATTAAATATATCCTCATTACCTTTCATGAAAATTGTAAGTGAAAAAAAGAATCACATCTGTGACAACCCGACACCAGAAGCTCGGAGTCGGTGCCTAAAACATGGTGTATAATTTTTTTTATAAAAACATACTAATAAAATTTCACATCACATTCCATCACAGAGAATATTCTCAGTCTAAGTTCTAAAAAACCATATACAACTGATACACTTCTTCAAAACTAAATGAGATAAGCTTCATATTATTGTCATCACATAAGAGTACTCAAATCTTAACAAATCTACTAACCCTATAAAGATAAATTAAAACATAGGTTGAGCACAAGATTTCCCAGTAGGGGATTTTAAAAAAAATTAATGAAATTCCTTTTTAAAACATCCCTTTAAATAATTACAAATCATTTTTTGAAAAGGAAAACAACATTTATTGAAACACATCATCAACATTTTTCTAAGGTTTTATGAATACATTTTTAGGGAAAACTCTTA
This sequence comes from Viscum album, assembly GCA_963277665.1. Taxonomy (NCBI): domain Eukaryota; kingdom Viridiplantae; phylum Streptophyta; class Magnoliopsida; order Santalales; family Viscaceae; genus Viscum; species Viscum album. The sequence continues at coordinate 480,040,317 of OY728128.1, forward strand.
CACAAGAATTTATATCTTTATTTAAAATTTGTAGATAAAACACATATCATAGTATGCATACATGTACAAAAATGCATGGATTTCTGTATATAAACCATAAATTGATCAAACTAATTTAAGGGTGATATGCAAGGATACAGGTACAAATTAGAACATTAAATAATACTTGATTAGAATTGCATAAGTAACAAAATCATAATTCTCCTGAAACCATAAAAATGCAATTCTTTAAATGACGGATATAATATTTACTTCTATATCAAAGTTCTGAAAGTAGTTGCTACACTTTCTTTATAAATGACTTGTCAAGTACATACTTCATTATGCCATGTGCATTTTTTACCATTATCATAACTAAAATATTCTTAACCAAGGATATTCTACTAGTCGAATAATCTAATGGTAAGTTAAATATTAATCACATATTTAGGAAATTCATAATGTCATATAATCATAACATTTTATCGAGGCCTCGTGCCAAGACCATACATAATTATTCTATCAAGGCCTCATTCCATGACCTATTTTGTCTCGTGAGACCTTCCTATGCATCGATAGGCTATAGTGGGCCTCACCCATCACATAATAAATCCAATGCATTCCTCATATGCCTAAATGTATTTAAATCAAAGTGTCCCATACCACTTTGATTTATTACATTATGTCTTTCATTCAACGTGTCTCATACCACTTCAAATAATTAATTCATGTCTTTTATTTGGGGTGTCCCATACCACTTTAAATAATTAATTTATGCCTTTTATTAGAAGTGTCCCATAAAACTGTTAATAATTAAATTCTTAATACATAAATTATCATAAGTGATAAATGTAAAACAATTTTTTCATGTGAGGTATTCATGCATAAGAAAATAATTAAACACATTTCACTACATGTGATTATGTATGTATATATATTTATGTGTAATGAAAAAAAGATTATTCCAAGCTTCTGTCCTAAATTTTATAAATTGGGGATGCATGAATGTAATATCAAGGTGATGACTTATTAAAATTTTTAGGCACACAATAACAAAACAAGGTTTGGTTATTGTTTTAGAATATAAAATTGTATCATGTGCATTGTATAAAATCATAACCAGGTTAATACCATAAAAACATATTAAAATAAATCAATAAATGCACATATGTAATTTTGATTCATATATATATATACATGTGGTCTTGAAAATTATATAAAAACATATATACACAAAGTGTATACATGGGATTTTCACAATAAAAACTAGTTTGATAAATCCTTATAAGTTTCATACACTTCAAAAAACATTACTTAATCACTAAAATTAAGTTTTATGAAAAATTATATCAGTTTATAATTAAAATAAATATATATATATACAACTTTATATAAATAAAGTTTATATATGGGTTTTACATACCAAAACCAAAGCTAAAATAACCCATTCATGTATTACATGAGTAAAGAAAATCCTACTAATATTCATCATTCAAAAAATATGAAACAGAATAGGTTTGTGATATATATATATGTATATATAAACTTATATACATACATATGTATATAAGGGTTAATAAAACCCCAAAATAAAAATAGAACCCTTACATTATTTACATGCATTAAGAACATCATTTAAAAAAAACAAATGTTCATCATTTGAAAATCATAAAAATAGAATAATTTTGTTTTATTGATATACATATATAAGTATATATGTGGTTTAATATAACACAAAACAAAATAATCCTTTACTTGATTTACAGGTGAGATCGAGTTAAGCATATGTTGTAGATGAGTTTAAAGGAGAAAAACCCCATAGGGTTATGGTGAAAATGAAGGTTTAAATAATTATTTTATATGAACTGTTTATATATATAATTTTATATACCTTGGTTCAATAATAAACATATAAAAATGAAACTAAATGAAATCCTAATCTAACTATTCAGACATAAAACAAAAATCGTGATTAACCCAAATCTTAAAGGGTTTAGTTGTTGATAATATATATATATATATATATATATATATATATATTGTGGAAAAACTTTCATGGAAACGGTTCGGGACAGTATTAAAATAACCCATCCTTGAAGACTTGTGGAAAGGAGAACATGGAAAACCCAGTGCAGAGAGTTATAGGAAGACTCATGGGAGAAAGAAGACATAGTGGAGGGATGGCGATAGCTATTGGTGAGGCGCGAGGAAGAAGAAGAAGAAAGGGAGAAGTGTAGAAAAATTACGAACGACCATGATCAACCAAAGCTGATCGAACGACTGAGGAGAGTTCCATGGTTTTTGAAACAGATGGGTGGTCAAGATTAATTGTGGTTTGATCATACAGTTGCAGGGGGATCCACAATTTTTAAAAAGGATGAGTAGCCGAGATCAACCGCGTCTCGATTCAGCAGCTCAGATTAGATTTTCGTAAAAAACCGTGTCCCACATTGAAATGGAAGCAGTTTCGAGACTTCCTTAAATATCTCAGTGCCGCTTCCATTCGCCAATAACACAAGCCCACGTCGCGGGGTCCTTACACATGGGAACCCCACCCCCATGGGCCTTATCACACCCACACTCATGCCGGTGCGCGACCTGCCTCACCCCCTGTGCGCGCTTGACCAAGCCTTATACACGGTTCTGAGCATGTGCTTAGGCCTCACCATGCACGACCTTTGCAAGAGACTCGACATGCACCATGCATGAACTTCATGAGGGTTCTCTGACCTCAGGGTTCTATTTGAGACACCCACTAGACCTTGAGGGCTTGACCTTCAAGGCTACCCTCAGTTGGGTGGGTACTCACCCAAATTTTTCCCCAAACAAAACTTCATTTTTATTAAACATAATAATATATATATATATATATAATGTTTTAAAAAAAGAAAATATATTCTTTCTTATGGTTAAACTAAACTCTAAATACCATTTTTTTTATAAGTTGTATACATTTTTTAGTTTTAAAACATTATAAGTTCAAAATACAACCTCATTTAAAAAACTTATATTCATTTTAAAATAAATATCATGGTTATAATATTTAAAATAAACTATATCCTTAATTAAAACTATGTTATTATTTAACCAATGATATAAATTTAAAATATTTAAAACATTTTATCACATTTGAAACATATATATTTCTTTATAAAATAATTATTTACATTTCATTTATATTAAAAGATAAGTAAGTATACACTTTTAATACATAAAGAGGTATTCTTTAAAAACATTACATTTACTTAAAAAAACATTTATTAACTAAAATCCTACTTTTAAAAATTAAAAACACTTAAAGTTATTAAATTACTTAAAATAATTAATATGCTTTAAATAATTAAGATACTTTAAATACTTATAATATTAAAAATACTTATATACTTAGAATACTTAAAATAATCAAAATACTTAAAATGCATAACGATTATAAAATTTTATGACCATCACCAAAACCAATGGTCATATTATATACAATGGTCACCTAAAAACCTTATTACAAATTAATGTTTCAATATTTTAATAAATAAATAAAATTTTATCTTTTTATTCCTTTTGTCTTCGTTTGATTTGAGTTTCATTATTTTCCCCAAAAAATAATAATTCACATTAAAAAAAAGAAATTCATTCCAAAATACATTATGGGTTTGTTTCATCACAACATCACTTCACGAGGTGATAGTCCTTTGTAAACATGCATGAATTTATCATATTTTAAAGAGGTGTAAGAAGAAATAAAAAAACAAAATTATAATAATTTTACCTCTTCTTCGGAGAACCTCTTTAGGTTTATATATAAATCCTTATTAGGATGGTTTTAAAGTAAAACTAAGGGAATTGAGATGTTAGTATGGAATTAACAAATATATTTGGGTAGGGATTTTCCAAACCAAATGGTTTTGGAAGTTTAAATAGAAGAGGATAGGGGGTGTCTTTTTATAAGTGGAGGAGAGGATACACATGGAATATCTGAAAAGAATAAAGTGTACCCACATTTTTCACATACCATATGGATAAAAAATGGGTAATTAATAAACCTTAGAGGTGATAACGTCGAAATATGTCCATATAACTAGTTTTTGACATATTTCTTAGTCATTTTACCCATTATATTTTTAGTTTAACCCCTGGTAAACTCATTTTAATCTTAACTATGGTAATTAATTTTTACTAATTTTACTGGTCAAGTTGACCAAAAAATTAAGTTAAAATTATAATATAATATTAACTATGATGAATCCAAATATTTAATACATATTACCAAATTCCATTCACATAATTGTAAAATTTCAATTTGAAATTAAACCTACAAACATCGTGAAAATAGGTTTTCTAAAGAGAAAACTTTCAAATGTTTAAAAATATTTTAGATCAAGATTCAATATTAAATTGATTTCAATGAAAAAAATTGGAATAATTATAATATAATTTATCTATTGTTACTTTTAAAATAATTTTAAACAGAATTCAGAACTATAAATTCTATAAACAAAAGGAAGTTTTCAATAAAAACTAGTATTTTCACTTTTCATAAAAAAGATTAATCTATTTAGAAAAATCCCAAACAAAATAACCCAAAGTTAATTTTTACATGTTGATTAATAAAATTAAGTTTATTTGTTTCAAATAAATTTTCTTTTTGTGGAAAAAAATAATTTTATTATTTGTTCACAAAAATAAAAAAAAACTTTTTTTGAGAAAATAATATTTTCGAAACATATAAATACTTTACTAAAAAATTAAGTAATTTTTAATAAATATGTTTTATTTATATAAAATAATTATAAATAATATTTAAAAATTGGTTTTTTATATTTAACAAATATGTTATAACATCCATTTTTAAATAATAATGTTAATAACATATCACGGTTCATTAAAAAACTCAATATTGTATGTAATGAAAGATATCGATAAAATTAAATTTATTTGGAAAAAAATATTTCATAATATACCAGGGTGTTACAAGAACCAAAGGGATATTTTGAAATAATTTATATGAATCATTTCAAATAATTATAAATAGAGCTAGATTAGTGGACCAAGATTATAATTAAGAAGAGTGAATTGATTTTTAAGAATCATTTTCCTTTTTAGCTCGATTAGAGTCAATGATTATTATTTTGGAATATGAATCTCATTGTGGAATTAAATTTTTTAAAATGGATGTCAAAAGTTCATTTTTAAATTGATATATTTTGGAAAATGTTTTTATAAAACAACTCCCTGTTTTTGAGAATGAATCTAAACCTAACCATGTTTTAAAACTTTCAAAAGATCTTTATGGTTATGATAGTTAAAATATATGTTAATGATATTATATTTTGATATTAAAGTGTTTAACTTTCTAATGATTTTTTAAATTTAATGATTTCAGAGTTTGACATGAGCACTATGGTTGAACTTCTTTTTTGGTTTAAAAGTAGTTCAAAAGAAAGATGGCATCTTTCTTAATCAATCAAAATATACAAATGAATTGGTTAAAAGGTTTGGTATTAATCATTTAATACAGGGATTACTTATTCTAATTTAGATTGTGATAAATTTAGAAAACCTATTTATAATAAAATATTTAGAGTTATGTTTGGTATGTTTCTTTATTTAATAGAATATAGACCATATATTATGTTTACAGTGTGAATATGTGTTAGATTCCAATATAATCTTAAATAAAGTCATTTAAAATAAGTTAAAATAATAATTAAGTATGTTAATGGTTCTTTGAATCTTGGATTATGTTATCATGCACATAATTATTTTAAACTAACTAGTTTTTATATTCTGATTTTGGTGGATTTAAAATAAATAAAAAACGCACAACAAGTATTTTTCACTTTCTTGGTAAATATTTAGTTTCAATGAGTTATAATAAACAAAACTCAATAGATTTATCAAATAATAAGAGTGATTAGGTTATTTATTTATCTTTACGTTCATGGTCTTTATGGATTAAATAAATTATTTTGGTTTTGGTTTTAATTTTGAAAATATCCTGATATATTGTGATAATAATTCTATAATTTCTATCTCTAATAATATTTAATTCATTTTAATAAAAAGTAAATTTTTTTATGAAATCAATTTATTAGATACTGGGGAATATAAATCTAGATTTTGTTTCTACAGAGTACAAATTTACTGATATTTTTACTAAACCCATATATTTAGATATTTTGATAAAATAAAATTTAAACTTATTATGATTGAAATTTAAAATCTATTTAGGGCTAATTGACTTATGTTTTTTATCTAGTTATTTAATTTTATTTATTATCTACCTGGTGTGCATGTTATACTATTTTATCATTCACTATAATATATTTTATTAGTTGGTTACTACTTAATTCATATAATATCATTATGCATCATTCCTTGAATATCATAACCTATTTTCATGGCTCCTTGTGGCTCGAAAAATATTTTTCAAAATAATTTTGGACTATTAATTATGAGAAGAATAATATTTTAAATCTATATTTTATTCTTAATTTCCTGGATTTAGGATAAGTCGAGTTATGTGCTTGATATAACTTTTAAGTTAGTTTCTTTCATAATAATCATTTTTGAGGAGATTTTTATGTCTTATGTTAACTTTAAGAGGGTTATTTTATTTTCCAAAAATGACTGACTATATTAAGGGAATATATTTATACTTAAAATATTGTCACATTATAAAGAGAGATATTTTTTTAATATTTTAGATAAATTATAAAAAGGGGGAGAATTTTGAAGTGGATCCATGATCCACTTTGTTTAATTATGTTTTGATAATTATAAATAAATCTTTATTATGTAATTTTAATTTATTACAGAATTTTTTCACACATTATTAAATTATTCTATGTTTATTTTACCCTTGCATGAGTTTTGGATATAGTTTTTTACCCTTACATGAGTATGGATCTACCCTTATGTGGTTATCCTTTAACAATATTTAGCTTATATAAATTTCAAATAATTACCAATATGTAAGTCATGAATAATTTTATGATAACAATTCATGTGATTGTAAGTCATGACTAACCCAATAAGAAAAATTCAAGTGACTTCATGACTAACCGCTTAAAAAAAATTGAGTGACTGTAAGATCAACCATTTGAATATAGATCAAATATAAGATAGAAAGTCTGAATTTTCTAACTAAGAAACTATCTCTAAGAAGAGATTAAATTGACCATGGTGAAACACTATCAACATCAAGAGAAAAATGGACGACCATGTTGATCGGCCATGTAGACAAGAGAAAATTTTCTAAGAGTTAAATTAACTACATGAGTAAAGGACCGACCATAAGGGAAAGAATGTAAGGAAAATGGATCAACCATAAGTAAAATGGATAAACTGCACAATCATTATAATAAAATACATGTTGATCTTGACCTACAAAAAGATATGAACTATTATGAGATCTATCCTACCATGAGATATAACCAACCATAAGATTTTACCTACCATAATTATATAGATTTTATAAAAAAATAAAGAATTATGATGCTCTAATATTTAATATATTTCATGTATTTATATATTTCTTTATTTACTATAAGTTTTTATTATTATTTTCATTAATCAAATTATTTATTAAATTATTATTAAATATTTTAATTCAAAGTATTTTTATTTCAAAAAAATCATGCAAGACTAGATATCTATCACATGGGTCCAAGAGTCACATTGCTTTCATAGAAAACGTTAATTTAAAATTTTAATTTTTTGGAATTTGATATTTTTTTCTCACATGGTTATGAGAGTATTTAAATGTAATTTAATATTGATATTTATTATTATATTAAGTTCTCAAGTGATTTTTGGATAGAAATATTAATTACGTAGGATATCCATGCACATTCAATAAGGAAGTCACAAGAAGATATTCTAGGAATAATGCATTGAAAAAATCTCAAGTTGTTTGATTTGGATAAATATACATGCTGATTCGGGAATGATGAAGTGCAGTGAAATTCTTATTTTAAATCTACTGGGCATGAATAAAATATATATAAATGATTTTAATAGAACTAGTTTGATATCAAGGTTAAAGATATTCTTCAACTATGTTTTGAAATACATGTTTCTGATCAACAACTGCTCTCTGTAGGACTTCATTCATTTGACCCTTTGTTATTAGAGAGATTTTTTTCTCAAAAATCATAGCCTTACTTATTAATATATTTTTTGTGATTCCTACTAGTCATTATTATTATATGTGCATTATTTTACTATGTTATACTACCCATAAAAGATGGGATTTGGGTTATACAACCCCATACAAAAGTTAGTGTGGTTGTGCCTAACCGGTAAATGGAAGGGGGTCAGTTGTGCCTTGGACTAGTGAAAGATAGTTCTTGTTTCTTTTACTATGTGACACCCTAGAGTTCATAGGTATATATATTTTTAGAGCCTTTACTTATACTTTGTATAGAATCATGGTGGTACCCTACTACAAATTAGGCCTTTAAAAGTTATATTAAAAGGGATTTACCAGCACTACAGAAGTGTTGATGATATAAGCGATGTTAAAGGGTTAGATTTAATAATTCTCATAAAAATATTGATAAAATACTCCTTTAACATCACTAAAAAAACATTGAAAATGGGTCCTTTATCAGTGCTTGTTTTTTATATCTCATAAAGGCCCCACTAATAAAGGGTATAATTTTTTTCACCCCCCCTATTAGTGTTTTAGATAATACCAACCTATTGTGTGTTCCTCTACCTCCAATGATTTTTGAACCTGAGATCTCTAGCATATACATCAACACCTTTTCTGCTACCCCATCTTGTTTTTTTTTTACATTTTATGATATATATATATATATATATATATATTTATTTATTTATTTATTTATTTATTTATTTATTTGTATTTCATTAAATTTTTTATCCATATATTTATATATATGTTTATATGTATATTTATATTTTTTTTAAAATACATATATAAAATCATACATAAAAACATAAATTTATCATATATATGTGTGTGTGTGTGTGCATCTATATATATAATTATACATGTTTATATTTACTTACATATATTAATATTTATATACATATATTAGAATATATATATATATATATATATCTGTTTGTCAATACACACACACAAATATATATATATATATTAATTGTATAGGTATACAAATATTCAGACATTTGTATTTTCAATAAAATGGATATTAGTTTTTATTTAAATAATATTTATATATTGAGAAATATATTTTATATGTAAATATATTTAAATATTTATTTATAAAATTAAATATTTATTTATAAAATTAAATTTTTATGTGTGAATATAAAAAATATGTATTTATTATTATATATTTTATTATAAATAAAAGTATATATTAAAAAATGATAAAATTTCAAATCCATAATATTAATATGAATTTAATCCCTATTAATAAATTCAATCCCTATTGAATAAGGGAAAAACGACCCCCTTAAATGAGGCTGAAAAACATCGAATGTTAAAAAATTGGGGTGCCCCGATTAAAAACTCAATTTTGGAGGCCTTATGGGCCTTTTTGGCCTAGAAAAATGTGACAAAGGAGTGCCTCTATCACTTAAGTCATAGAACTCATCGAAGGATTTGATTTGATATGTGGTATAGTCCAAATGGACATCCGGATCAAAATTTATAGCTTTTTAAAATTTGAGTTACGTTTTCAACTTAATTTAGATCATTTTTTTATTTTTTTATTTTTTTATTTTCAAATTTTTATTAAATGACTATTACTCAATAATAATTAGCAAATAATTAATTAAAAATATTTTTTAAATTATTTTATAATCCATTTTCACTAAATATCTAATATATTATGTGTAAATGCTTATTTAGCCTTATCTAAAACATATTTAAAATATATATATATTATATTTATATCAATATATTTATATTTATATATTAATATATTATTTTTAATGAAATATAATTTTTTTTTGAAATATACACTTTATCAGCACTAATAAAAAAGCATTGATAAATGGGGGTCATTATCATCACTTCTAAAAAAGTGCTCATAAAGAACCCCCCCCCCCCAGTGATTTTTTAAAAGCACTAATAGAGGGCCCCTTTATTACCATTTTTTTAGAAACGCTAATAAAGTCTCCTTTTTATCAAAACTTTTTTACTAGTGCTGATAAAGGGGGCATTTTTCAAGGATTTTTTACAAGAACTGATAAAGGGACCCTTTTAACAGTGCAAAAAACACTATTAAATACCCCTTTTAACAATGCTTTTTCTAGCACTGAAGAATGGGGTTTTTAACAATTCTTTTAGCTAGCACTAGATAAACCCAGTTTTGTAGTAGTGTATGCTAATAGGCGTCGCCTCACACCCTATATATGCATTCAAATGTATGTAGTCTTGGTTTTGTTAGACTAATGTAAAAGGGTGGGGCATCATATAGCTTGGGGGGTCCTCCTTATCGATTTTTTCATTGGGTTATTTGGGATGGTGGTGACTGATGGTAACATAGATATATACTCCTAGCTTATGGTTTGTTATTAGTTCTAGACCATTGTTTTTTTTCAAGTTATGTATCATGTCTATTTTAGACTTCCCCTTTGTACTCTAGTTTTAGTTTAAACATTCACATGTATTTCCTTTGGTTCATAAGGCATGTCTTTCTGATGTTTATGGTTAAATAATTCTCATTCATTCTTTTATTGATACCCCAGTTCTTGTCACTAGCCTGTCAGGATCGAAAATACACTTTAGGCCTTATGGCAGGCCATCTCGGGTGATGTGTCAGGTCGAACCAGGTTGGTTCATTAAAAATTAGTATCAAAGGAGGTCATCTCTGGGGTTGTTGGTAGAGTGGATTAGGACCTTCATAACTTGGTTAGTAAGTGTGGAAGGGTGCTTAGCCAGTTCACTTTCGTATCGGGTATTCAGTTATTATGGGTGGTTATGAGATTTATCAAGTTTGTGGTATTTGTTTTAGGAATTCCACATAACCCATAACATGTGTAAATATTGGTTTTGAGTCTCAGAGGTAACCATAAAATGTAATGAGATACAGAATTGATTTTATCATGAAACAGAGAGGTAAATAGGGGAACATGGTTATAGAACATGGTTTGAAAAACTATGTGGTTATTCTTAGGTAATCATGTAAATGGTTTTAGAACCCTCCAGTAGAACTTGTACAGTTTGCACAAAGTTTTGAAAAAACATGAATCCAAACCATGTATAGTGTGAAAAATCTATATTTTTCTATTTTTTCACTCTTTTATCATATGAATATTCTAGTGTTGATTATTCTTATTGTTTGATATCTTTTAAGTTGATTCTTAGTGTTTCAATCTATGAATTTAGAAGTTCATTTCTATCTTAATCAGGTGTTATCTTTTGTGTTTAATAGATAATGACATCTATAAGATCACTTTTTAATACACAAGAAGAATTTGTGAGACAAGTTACATAGTTGAATCTTCCAGTATACCCTTCGTTGGTGTAACAAGTTATCCAAAAAAATCCAGAATCTAGGTCAAATGGGTGTTCTATTTCAAGAATGGAAGACGTCATGTGATTTGGAGTTTACAAAGAAGAATACACCTATCATTCATGATGACAAAGGAACCCAAGATCTTAAGGAGTCAACAGAATAGATTAAATTATTTTTACACTTCGTTAAACACTAAAGGATTCAAAAGAGTCTTTTTCAATGTTTATGCTTGAAGGAATATGAATGAAACAGTTGGATTCCATCATGTAATCTATTTTACATGAGGATCTTACCTATACCACTTTCAAGAAGGTATTTAATCAACAATTTCATCCAAAAATGTTTTTAGTGGAAAAGAATCATGAATTTGAGACCTTGGAGAATGGAGAAAATTCAGTTCTAGAGTATACTACTCATTTCACCAAGTTAGTTCACTTATCATACAAGATTATTTCCAATAACTTCCTTAAAGCTCGGAGGTTCGATATGGGTATGATGGATGGTATCAGGTCAACAATGATTCTCTTATTCCTACTGATATTTTATGAGGTGGTTGATAAATAATCTATGGTAGAGGTATACATAGTAAGAAATATTGGTCTCAATAGAGCTTCAATAACCACAAGGGGAATATAGGATGTGTCCTTTGTCTAAAAAAGAAAGTGAGGTGAGCCATGATAGGGTAGTGGTCACGGTTTAAAGAAAAATTCAGGACATATTCATGTGGTCTGCATCCAGTGTGGGAGATATGGTAACACCAAGACTAATTAAAGGAAAAAATCTAAAGCATACCACATCTATGGATAGTAGGTTTATCTCTAATGTCACTATGGAAGGGAACCTCAATCCAGAAGGTCTAGATCCATAATTATGAATGCATCTCATTTCTAGTCTAATGTAATCAAAGGAGGTGGATCCCACTATTATTCTAAAGGGGATACTCCATATGTGAAGGAATTGAAAGTATGAGCTTAGGCTGGTCATCTTTATATAGTAGAGTACACACTTGGCGAATCTGAAGTAGGTCTATCTACTTTGAGAGGTACAGTATTTATTTAATCTATTAAAGTTCTTGCATTGTTTGATATTGGTGTATATAATTCCTTAATATCATCTATTTTGATTGATATATTGGGTTTTTTATTTAGAACTTATTCCCTTTATAATGGATCTCTTCCCTCTATTTGGAAAGAATAAGCTATATGGTTTCAAATTTTCTAGGTTCCATGTCATGATAGTAGACCAAGAGGTCAACATCATTTCCTAGTTCTTGATATCTATATCTTAGGATAGATTATTGGCATGGATTGGATGATCATTTTTAGGACCCAAACCAACTATTATCATCATCAAGTTTAGTTTCTCTCTTCTATTGGAGTCCCTCATGTCATTCAGGGTGAGTGGAACCATATATTAGAGATATTGTGGCATGTTTTTACTTATTATAGAATGATTTCATGCTAGTTTTTAGAAATGTTTCTTGATGTTGTTGATCAGTGATTGAGTAGTTCACTTCCTGCAGTGGTGATTGAGTACCATAAGGTCTTTTTTATGATATTTTCAAGTTTCCACCCCCTGGGGAGGATTATATAACTATTCAACTACACCCTGGGATGATACCCATTTTTATACCATCAAATCATATGTACCCCACTGAGTTGAAGGATATTCAAGTTCATCTTGAGGATCTTGGGATAATACATATATTTTTTCTAGTGTGTCACCTTGGGCTTCACCATTTATATTTGCAAAGAATATATATGGATGAATTTTTCTTTACATTGATTACTGAAATCTTAATCAGGTGACTATTAAGAATAAACACCCCTTTATTAGGATTGATGATATATTTGATCAACTCAGAGGAACCCGATGGATTTATAAGATTAATCTATGATCAGGTTATAATCAGTTAAGATTCTAAGAATAGGATATACCTTAGATAGGATTTAGGATCCATTATGGGCATTTTGAGTTCCAAGTTATATCATTCAGTCATATTAAAGCTCCAATGGTATTTATTTAATTTATTAACAAGATATTGTATCTATTATTAAACGCATTCATAGTTTTCCTTCGGGGTGATATTTTTGTGTACTTTGAGTTAGAGGAGGAATATAGGGGTCATCTGGATATCATACTTAGAATCATAAAAGAACATAATCTATATGGGAAGATATCTAAATGTGTATTTTATATATAATAATTGAAGTTTCTAGATCATGTGATATCTGAGAGAGGTACCTCAATGGATCTTGGGACGATTAAGGCAGTTATGTCTTCGTAAAAACCCAAAAATTTGTTTGATATCAAGATATTCTTGGGTTTAGTAGGATATTATAGATTTTTTTTAAGACTTCTACAATATTGCATATATTATAACAAAATTTACCCATAAGGCCGTAAAATTTGAATGTAATGATAAGTATCAAAGATCATTTTAGTAATTTATTGTGATATTGAAGTCAAATAAAATTATAATTATACCCTAGTTGGGTTTGAGCTATGATTTTTATTATGACACCTTAGGTATGGGTTTGGATTGTGTATTGATACATGGAAAGAGGGTGGTGGACTATGGGTCTTTCCAATTACATCCTCATGAGAAGAACTATATTATTTATGGCCTTGATTTAGAAGACATAATTCATGCTCTCAAGAATCAGCACCACTATCTCTTTAGTGAGTGGTTCACTATATATTCAGATCATAAGATCCTGAAGTATATTTTAACCTAGAGAGACACGAACTTATGATAGAGTTGCTAAGTTGAATATATTTAGATTTTTTATTTTGATATTAAATATACACCTAGGAAAGGTAATTTGGTTGTTGAAACATTGATAATGAAGTTACTGACTCAAGCCTTAAAGGAATTAGTGAAAGAGTGGTCTTTGATGAGTATTTTTACTCAGGTGATCTTGGAAGTGGAAGAAGCTAATGGGATAGTTTTCCTAGTTTTTGTGAAATTTGATTCTTTATTTTATGATAGGATTCATCTTTTCAAGAAACTTATATTTATTTTTATAATTTTAGTGAAATATTATATGGTTGGGAGATCTCATGTGATTGGTGTTGGTCTCCTAATGGAGCTTTTCTTTTTTGAGGCAAGTTGGTCATTATAAAATCTTTGAGGAAAGATTTGATGGATAGTGGACATCAATCAAGTTGGTTTATGAATATAGGAGCTACCAAAATGTATCATGACTTGAGAAACCATTATTGGTGGATGGGGATGAGGCTATCAATTGCAGGCTTCATGTTATGATGCCTTACTTTCTAGAAGATTAACACAGAGCACCAAATACCTACCAATTTTTTATATCCATTACCCATTCCTACTTTGAAATGGGATGAGATACCTATAGACTTGGTTGTTGGACTACCACAAACACCTTGTGGAAATTATTTTATTCAGATGGCCATCGATCGACTCACTAAATCAGCTCATTTCCTTTAAATTAAGAATTCAGTGGAGGTTCAATAGATCAAGAAATTTTATATATGAGAAATTTTTAAGCTCTATATAGTTTCTTATATGGTTGTTTTGGATAGGGAATCATACTTTACATCCCTATTTTGGAAGGGATCGTAAGAGGTGATGGGTACCCTATTGAAGTTGAGAATAAAATATCATCCTCAAATAGATGGTTTAACTAAGAATGCCATCCAGATTCTAAAAGATATGCTTTAGGCATGGGTGCTTGATTTTGGTGACTCATTGGAGAAGCATATGCCCTTGAAGTAATTTTCCTATAACAATAGTAAACATATTTCAATTAGAATGGCCCATTTTAAGAGTAGTATGGGAATCCTTGTAGATCTCTTTTATATTGGGAAGATCTTGGTGAGAGGTCACTTGTGGGATTAAGTCTTGTTCAGAAGATGAAGAATTGGAATAGTTTATCTGAAAGAGATTATAAATGGATTAGATTCACCCAAAATCATGTGTTTTCACTATCATCAACTGTTGGAATTTGATGTTGGTGATCATGTTTTTCCTTGAGTTTCTACTTGATTAGGGAATCGTCGCTCTAGGAAGTAGTGTAACTTAGTTCTATGGTATATCGGTGTATAAAACTATACTTCTCATGCATATATATTACATCTATTTAGATGAATATTCTTTACACAACATAACAATCCACACCAGATTCGTATAGGTCTAGTGTCTTTGGAATCTTGGAAACATAAATAAAATATATACATAATCTCCATCTTATTTCTTCATAACTATCTCACTTTCTATATATATCATAATTAATAACTTTCTTCATAACCTATTGAAAATAAACATAATAAAAGAGTGAAATTAGATGCTCAGTAAGGGTAAATAAGAAAGATATCAATGATTATATAAGAATAACATGAGAACAAGGGAATAAGTGTATGAAATTAGCGATTGATAATTATACCATGCATATTATAGATTATAATTTTGAATCATAGAGTAAATACTGGTAGTTCATAAGACATAATTCATAAAGGGTTAAAAGAATATAAGCCCTGAGAGCATAACATTGGCATAAGTCAGGGAATTTTGGCATACACATAATCATAGAAATTCATTTCTTTAGTAGTCAAGGCAATTTTTCTAGATAATAATAGTGGAATGGGTTCACTCCCTAAACCATCATAGTAGTCAAGGTTAACTCCCAAGACTGTCATAATGAACAATGTCCCTTACTTAATTGGGTTCACTCCTCATTCTAGTCCAATTTATCTTATGAGATATCAACCATTACCCAATGAATTGAAGGCAGATATAGGTCTCACCCATCTCATAATTAAAATCATACATATGTATGCCACAATATCATAAATAGTTCATCATATCATAACCCCTAAAAAGAAATGGGTTTCATACACATTTAATTACAACATAACTCATAGAAAAGAAATGAGATTCATAAACATCATGCCATCATAAACACAAACCATAGAGAGAAATAATAAGGATGGTGTCCTTGGATAATATCCCTAGTAATGAATAAGTATTTTCAAATAATGTTATCTTAGATGGAAAATTATTTTGAAATATCACCTGTAATAATTCTTGATGAAAACAGTCTTTCCATTTGGAAATAATTTTTTTAATGCGTAATTATAAAAGGAAATCATTTTCTTTGGAAAGAACCCTGTAAACCTATAAGGGAATCTTAAAATAATTAAGGTGACATGATAGCATGAAATTAAGCTCAGTCTACAATGACCCTGACCCCAGTAGATTAGAGAAGATTCCTCACTTTATTACATTAGAATAGATACGAGATTTGAATCCCAAAGGACCAATAGGTTTAGAAGTTTTTGAAACCAGATTACATACATGACCTTACATTACAAATGAAATTATAAAATATAATATAGTAAATCTTTTGAGAGAATCAATATTCTCCTACATTAACCAGGCATATCAATCATAATATACATCTTTTCATCTTGGGAAAAATAAAACATAAGAAAGGGGTGATCTCATATGATCAGTAAGGGTAAGCATACAATGGAAGATATTATAAATAAATAATCATAAACATTAATTCAAGGTATATAATTGAATCACAAGTCATTTAAACATAATATTAAGCATAATATGAAAAGAAAAAATTAAAATCAAATAATTCCATATAAATAAACACATGGATATTCTACGTACGCACGAGAGATGGTATCATTCCCTTAATGGTGAAAAGGTAAGGAATTGGATGGTATATTAATTATAAGGAATAAATAAAATGTCACATTTATAATTTATACCAATTATATCCATAATTATACCTATCCAAAAAAATTTGTGATGAAAAACAAATTGCACCACATCATGGAGATGGTCAGTCATATGTAGTCACCCACGGTGCTTTCATTTTTCATAGGAGAGATAAAAGGTGGGATATGGTTATCCCATAATCATAATAAAATATCATAATATATATGATAATATATTTATTACTTTATTATGGAAACAACATGATATGATAAAGTAGAATAAGAAATGAACTTGAATGAGTTGGTAAAATAACACATCCAAAATCAAAATGATCATAAAACCTTCAATAAAATAATTGAGATAGTACGATAAGAGAAAAAAATCAATCAATAATATTATCCAACAAAGGATGTTGACATATATGAAAATACTCTAACAAAATCATTAAAAAATTCTTAATATAAATACTCCTTTTTACTTTGAAATCATTTATTTAAAAGGCCAAGAAATTTTAAACTAAAATATTTTCTTTGAAAATAATATTTTAATCTTGTAAATTAATCTTCAAGACACTTAGGTGTCATAATATCATAAAAAAATCAATCATGTTGTATAACTTAAAAAAATAATCATTTAGTATTTTTGTTGAAAAATTCATGAAGTATTTCATTTGGAAAATGAAAAAATGATTCATTTCAAAATGTTTTATAAAATATAGAACATGGGTAAAAAGACTATAAATTTTTAGGATAATAGTAAAAATATTTTGTAAAACATTTTTTAAGAAACATGTACATGTATGATAAATAATCCCGAGCAGATACTTACATATAAACAATCCTGAAAAATAATTAGATTGTGAAATTAAACCTTACCTTGTAATTTAATTTAGTTGAATGTGATTTCACCTTATGTATAATGGTTTAAATCATGTTATTAATTGATAACATAACCATATACAAATTTATGATATCTTATATGATCTTTTTATATCATTTAGTTAATAATATTTCATTATTACCCTTGTTCCAGGTGTTAACTACTTCATTTTCCTTTGCATGATTTTTCAAGTAAGTCTTGTTTCTTATGAATATGATATATTTATTTCATCTATAGAAAGATATTAAGTTTATAAATATTATATTTACTCATTATATAAATTTTTACAATCATTACTGAATGTTTAATATGGAAAATGAATCACATCGTGTAGTGGAGACAGTAGCTTGTATGTACGCACGAGCGACGATATCATTCCCTTAATGAGGAAAATGTAAGGAATTAAATGATATATTAACTATTAAAAATAAATTTCATTTAATATTAATAATTTATATCCATTATATCCAAAATTATACACATTAAAATAAATTGGTCATGAAAAAAATTACACAACGGTGTGGAGACAATAAGTCGTATGTACGCATGTGTGGTGCTTTCATTTTTCATAGAACAGATAAAAGGTGGGATATGGTTCTCCCATAATAATAATAAAATCTCAAAATATATATTATACTTTATTTATTAATTAATTATGTAAAAAACACAAGAAGAGTTGGTAGAAGAAGAAATGAACTTGAATGAGTTGGTAAAACAATTACCTCTTCTTCGATGGACTTCCTTTAAATATCTTCTTTAGGGATATGGAGTTGGTATTTCTGAAAACACAAGACCTCAATAACTTCTATAGAGATTTTTTTAACATAAATGGTCAGATTTTGGTCTATATATAAGGCTCAATGTGGTGTGAAGAAGTGAGAGAGGAGGTTTCCTTTTATAATTTAGGTGAGGGGCACTTTTGGAAACTCAAAAAATATTTAATTAATATAAATTAATTTTCAATTCCAAATGGATATAAAGTGGTTTATTTAAAATATTAGATGATTATGGGTTTAAATAATCTAAAAAAATAATTTTTAGACAATTTTAGGTCACATTATTACCCTTATTTTTTGGTTTTAACCCTAATTTAAACCCTTTATCCCTTACTGTGACAACATGTATTTTTACACTTTGAAGGTTAATATAGTTACTATAAAATGCTAAAAGAATATCAAATGAGTAATGGATGACATTTTTAACTTTAACCCAATCATTTTTACAAATTTTATATTTTTATTAATTTTATATAATTTAATAAATTATTATTTATTTTAATATAAAATTAATGTCAATTTTAATACTATTTATTATTGACTTTTTTAAAATATCATAACAACATGATATCTTAGAAAAAAACTTTAAAAAATCCCTAATATGTCTATTGAATCTATTAAATTTGTTTATGACAATAATTATATCAAATTATATTTATTTTAATATTTGTGATACAATTTATTTGATATTTCCATTAATTAAATAATTACTACATCATCATTGTATAAGCCTTTAAGGTAATAATTTATTTCTTAAAACTTAAAAATAAATTATCAAGATAAATATAAACATTTTATATATCAATTTTATATTTATATTATAATTTATCTTCTCTATAACACTATATTAAAAATGATATAGTTATTAAAAATATGATTTGGACATCTTTAACATCTCTTTAAATAAAATATAAAAAATTTCATACTCTCGTAAAAGTGGCTCAAAAAAGTTATAATCTTAGTCCAAGGATGATTTAGGTAAACACTGACTAATCCAATGATATTTGAAAAAGTTTTAGGGTAATTTTCTAATATTTATAATATTATTTTTACCCTTAATTACTTGATTTACCTTTAACTATGTTAATAAAAAAAATTACTTAAATTAATATTCATAATGTACAAAAATAAAAGGGACCTATTTAAATAATTTATAACAAGTTATTTTAAATATGTAATCCATTTTTCAAAATTAAAAACATAGAAGTTATAGTAATTAGTTTAAAATTAATCTCATTGACAGAATGAGAAAATGAGTTTTTAAAGTGAAAATGTTCAAAAGATTGAAATGTTTCTATATCCAAATTCAATGTGAAATTGATTCCAATGACCTACATGGATTAACTAATAAAAAATATATAATTATTCTTTAAAACCAATAAAAAATATAATTTAACACGATAAATTATTTGGACAAAAAAGTTGTTCTCAATTAAAATTCAGTATTTTTTTACGATTCATCAAAACAAAAAACTTATAAAGAAATACCTAAAATTCAACCAAAGTAAATTTTTATATTATGATTTTAAATAAGAAGTTCATTTTTTCAAATATAATTTATAAAATTATTAAAAACTATATTTAAAATAAGTGCGCCATTAAAAGGTGGAAAAACAGACTTTATAAAAATATGGCTGTTTATAAGTTAAAATTGTATTTATTTTTCTATAATGTCTAGAAAACACATAGAATAAATGCTAAAAATTATATTGAATATATTACCTATAAATTTAATTATTTTCATTCACTGATAGTAATTAATTTAATTTATTAGGATAAAACACCTTTGTCACATAATAATGGTTTTTATAAAATTGTTTCATTTATATTAAATTAATTTTTATATTTATTTTTAATTATTTGGTAACCAATTAATTCTATATTTTCATAATATAGTTAATCCTATTCATAACCACCAATTTAATGGCTTAAAGATAATTTCATTTTAAATAATAATATTAATAGTATATCATGGTTCCATTTAAGCTCTGTGTTGCGTGCAATGTAAGATATCAATATGATTAACAATAAAAAAGAATAAATACCATAAAATCTTGGGGTGTTACACATTCCACATAAGTTAAAAAAATTTCCCTTCTATATTTTTGTCAAAAAAATCACAAATTACCTCATTTGGAAAATGAAAAAAAGATTCCTTTCAAACTATTTTGTAAAAAAAGTCAAACATGGGTGTAAATGACTATAAAAAGTGTAGGAGAATAGTAAAAAAAATTGAAAAAACTTTTATAAAACATGTACATGGAAAATAAATATTCCCCAATGGGAACTTAAACATAAGTAATCCAAAATAATGGAGAGATAGTGAAATAAACTATTACCTCAAGTCTCGCCTTTCTTTGTTCATGTTAAAAATATTGTATAATAAATATGTATTTATTATAAATGTATTAAATAAACATATTAATATCTATCATACCATTTTTGATTTATTTATAACATTTTATCACCCTTTTATTAATATTTTTTTATTAAAATCATTGTTCTCGGTGATAACTGCTTCGTTTTCCAAGCATGTTTCAGTTCAGAAGTCTCAATCATTATACTTTGATCATTGTACCATCGTTTAAATAATTTTTATCATGGTGTAAACATAATATATATTAATTATATATTTATATATAATCATTCATAAAAATCAGAGATAGAAAAATGAATTACAGTGTTCATGGAGGCGGTAGGTCGTACGTACACATGAACGCTATTTTCATTTTTTGATGGATGAAAAGAAATAAATTTGGATATTAATTAAAATTTATTGGATCATAATTATATAATATATATATATATAATATTTTAATAAAATCCATACTTATTACTATCCAAGTAAAATATAAATGAAAACTAAATTGTATCGCATCATGGAGGTGGTAGTCCACATGTACGCATGAAATATGTTATCATTTCCCAAAGGATTGGATGGTAAGTAGGTAATATTATCATTAAAGAATTTTAATTATTTTATTAATAACATATATAAATATTAAACCCATCATAACACCCATGCATAAAATATAGTGATGAAAAATTAATTGTATTGTTACGTGTAGATAGTAAGTCATGCGTACGTAGGAACGATACTTTCACTTCTTTATAAATGGAAAAGAGGGTGTATGATGGTGTTTTAATAAAATTAATAACATTTAAAAATATTTATTATCCTAATTTTTTTTATGATACATAACATATATTTATATGAGGTAAAGAAGAGTAGAAAAAATAAAGTGATCAGTTATGGTGATTATCTCTTCTTCGAAACAACTCCTTTAGATCTCCTCTAAATGGATCTAGGGATGGTATTTTTGGAATATCATCACCTATAAAATGTTTATAAGGAATTTTATAAGATAATTTTTGTAGATTATGGTATATCTATATGGCTCAAATTACTGTGAATAAGTGAGGGAGGAGGTACCCATTTATAATTGAGGTGACAGGACATTTTCGAATTTCTTAAAAGATTAAATTATAATAAGTATATTCTAGAAAAAAATACTTCCAAATGGCCTATAAATGTATAGGGGATTAAATTTTAGACCATATACTATCCCATTTATCCTTATTTAATATTTTTATGATATTTAAATAATTTAATAAAATATTATTTTCATAAAATATCATTATTTTCAATTTTGAAACTATTTATTACTTTGACTTTAATTAACATCAAGACAATAATATAAATTCAAAAAAAACTTATAATAAACCCCTAACATAGAATTTTATTCTATAATATTCTTATATCGCATAAATTAGCTCAAATTATAATACTTTTAATATTTATAATATCATTTATTTTATTTTTCCATTAAATGAATAATTGATTCGTCATCATTGTGTAAGCATTTTATTTAATTATTTATTAAATAAAAATTAAAAATAAATAATCATGATGAATATAAATCTATTATATTTCAAAATATTTTTTATAGTTAAACATATACTTTGGTTAACCTTATATTAAAAATAATATAGATATTAAAACAAGAGTGTGACATGTTTGAATTTTCTTGAAATAGAATACTATAAAGATCATAATCATATAAAAATAGACATAAAATGTAAAATAATAGAATATTGGATATTTTATGGAAGAAATGGAATAATAAAATAAGGTTAATTTAATTTTTAGGGTTATTTTATAGTCCATGTCATTTTAATTTTAACATAAATTACCTGATTTACCATTACCATGGTAATAAAATTACTATAATTACTATTCATAATGAACAAAAATAAAACAAAGAAATTTACCAAATTTATACACACTAATTAAAAATATGGAATAAATTTTTCAATATTAAAATCAAAAAATTGGCATAATTTAATTTAAAATTAATCCAACAAAACGCAACAAAAACTAATTTTCTTGACAAATGCATTTTTAAGACCAAAAATGTATTTATACCAAAAGAAGGTATAAGGATAATTAAAATGTAATAATTTAGAATATATCTAACTAAATAGTTCTTAATTTAATTTTATATAAATTTCAAATCATAATATTAATTTTTAATATAAATAAAATGACAGTTTTATAAAAATCTGTATTTTTTACTATTCAAAGAAAAATTAATCTTTTTATAAAATTATCAAAAAATAATCCTAATATAATGTTCAAATTACTAATTAAAAAATGAAATTATTTTTTTAAATTAAAATTTTTAAATATTCCATAAATTAATTATAATATTCACTCCCATGAAAAACCATTTTTTAGAGAAAACATATTTTTGAAGAATAAAATGACTTTCTTTAAACTTCGATGATTATTTACTAAGCATTTATCAATAAATTTCTATTGAGTGAGAAATTTATATTTATATTAAAAATTCATTAATCATATCCATACTCACCGTATTAATAGCTATGTTATAACTATCACATCAAATAATAATATTTTAATAGTGTATCACATTTAGTTTAAACTCGATGTTGCGTGTAATGAAAGTCATAGAAGAAATAAAATTATTTAAAGAGAAATATTTTTTAATATATTGGTTTGTTACATTATACCCCTCCCCCATTAATAAATTGTTTTCTCACAATTTTAATCTGTACTCAGTAATCAAAGGTTTGATATTTGAATTTTTTTTTTTGTGGAAACACACATCATAAAAAGGGTTGATAAAACTTTCTCTTGAAAAGAGAGAAATGTAAGTATGAAGGTCATCTGGGATAAAACATACCAGGTTAACAAATATAAGAACATTAGTGGAAAGTGAATATATAGACATGGAATAAAATTAATATCCATATATCATGTAAGAACCCTAATCTTCTTTTCAGGTATGTTTTTCCTTTTTCTGGAGTTTTTGAGAAAAGAGGAGTTTCTGGAAAATTTTGAAGTACACGCCATGTAATTTATGAGTACACGTTGTGTACTTTATGCCACTTGAGTTTGTGTGTTGGCCATGTCATGACCGTGCACACGGCCATGTAGGGGTGATGTGGAGGCCGCTTAAAGCGAAGTACGGAAAAGCCTAGTACACGCCGTGTACTCTAAAAGTACACACCGTGTACTTTCTTTTTTTTCAATAAATGGATCGAGGTCATGTCTTAACCCCAGAACCATCTTGTTCTCTAGCTTCATCAACCGAGAGCATCCCGTACGGCTGCAAATCTCTTCTGAGCCCCCAAGCCTCCGTCCGTTCTCTGAATTGACCGTCGTCGATTGCGTTCGAACCGCAGCGGTAAGCTCTTACTTCTTCTAGAGCATCATATTCCAATTCCTCCTCTTTTCAAAGTTATTGTAGGTTAAAAATTTGAGACTTTTTTGAAGATATACTCCATTCTAGGCCGATTCACGGGCCGAGGTTTAAGTATATCGATCTCCTAGGGTCAAGGTCGGTGGTTTGTTGCCTTACGTTGAATTTCTTTGAGTTTTTGTGCAAAAGTGTCAGATACCCATATATCAGGTATCTTAGGTTAGGGTTTTGATCCTAAATTATTATCTACCTTAGATTGGTTGTATGCTTGAGGCTATTAGATGAATAATGATTTCTTGTTAGCATGTTTGAGGATCACCCCATGGGTTTCCCTTGTTTTGGCTATTTATCACCGTTTGGCTTAGGTTGCCTGTGAGGCAGACCTTGTTGCATTGATTTCCTACCATGATATAATTGATTGCATGTATTTCCTACTGTTTAGATGCTTTTGATGCATTGTAGCTATTAGCCAAGTATTTTGTTGAACTTACTTAGGGTTGCTGACAGTCGATTACGCACAACTAGTACTACCACAAAACTGGGCAAGGCATGCGCCTGCCTTTATCAGCACTAACAGAAAAGCGCTGATAATGGGGTGGGCCTTTATCAGCGCTTTTTTAGCGCTGATAAAGGGCACATTTATCAGCACTTTAAATATCCCTTTATCAGTGCTTTTATTAGCGCTGATAAATGTAACATTTATCGGTGCTTTTCTTAGCGCTTATAATATTTATTGTATACATTAAATAAAAAACACATGTTATAACTATATATATATATATGTTAAATAATTATAAGATTAATACTAAATATATTTATTAGATTTATTAATTCATTATATATTTATTATATTTATTAATTCATTATATATTTATTATATTTATTAATTCATCATATATTTATTAGATTTATTAATTCATTATATTTAATATATATATATTTATTATATTTCTTTATATTTAATGTATTTTTTTTATTTATAAATATATAATGTGTTCTAATATATATGTATAATTGAAATTATTGAATATATATGTGTTTTCCAATGAATTGGGATCGATCAATATCATATATGCGCACGTCTATATATATATGTGTTTTCCAATTAATTGGGGTCAATGAATATATCATACATGCGTATATATATGTACATATTAAATAATTTTCATTTATAGATTATAATTCATTATGTTACCCATATATAATATATATATATTAAATGTACACTTAAAATTAAATTATATTTAAAAAATAAATATATATTTTATTATATTTTCAATCATATATATATAAATATACCTTTCAAATAATTTTTTAAGTATAAATAGAGATATAAATATTTAGAGTTAAATAAATATATAATAATATAAATAAATTCTTAAATTTATACATTTTTCAGCGCTTTTATTAGCGCTGATAAACTACGTATTTATATATAGAATAAATTAATTATATATATATATATAATTAAATAATTATAAGATTAATAATAAATATATTTATTAGATTTATTAATTCATTATATATTTATTAGATTTATTAATTCATTATATAATAATTTATTAGATTTTTTAATTCATTATATTTATTAGATTTATCAATTCATTATATTTAATTTATATTTAATATATTTATTTATATTTAATGTATTTGTTTTATTTATAAATATATAATGTGTTCTAATATATATGTACTATAATTGAAATTATTGAATATATATATGTGTTTTCCAATGAATTATGGTCAATGAATATCATACGTGCGTGTATATATATGCGTTTTGCAATGAATATATCATACATGCGTATACATATGTGCATATTGAATAATGTTCATTTATAGATTATAATTCATTATTTTACCCATATAATATATATGTTATAAAAAATGTACACTTATAATTAAAATTAAATTATATTTAAAAAATAAATATATATTTTATTATATTTTCAAAGATATATATATAAATATACCTTTCAAATAATTTTATAAGTATAAATAGAGATATATATATTTAGAGTTAAATAAATATATAATAATATAAAGAAACTCTTAAATTGATACATTTATCAGCGCTTTTATTAGCACTGATAAAGGTGGTATTTATCAGTGCTTTTCATTTTAGCGCTGATAAATATGCCCTTTATCAGTGCTTTTTACTAGCACTGATAAAGGTTCACACGGGATTCATAAAATCCACCGGGTCCTCTTCCTCCTCCACGCACCCTGTCAAGCTTTCGCGGAAGCCCTCCTCTACGCCGCTGCCTCCTCTCCGCCGCTGCCGCCGCCGCAGCCTCCTTCTCCTCCTCCTCTGCCGTGGCCGCCACCTCCTTCTCCTTCTCCTCCTCCAGCCGCCGCCTCCTCCTCCTCCGGTCACCGCCTCCTACTCCTCCTCTGCGCCTGCTCCTCCTCCTCCTCCTCCTCCTCCTCTGCGCCTGCTCCTCCTCCTCCTCCTCCTCCACCGCGGCCTCATCCTCCTCCTCCTCCACTGGCGCCTCCTCCTCCTCCTCCTCCTCCGCCTACTCCGTTGCCTCCTCTCCACCGTGGCTCCTCCACCACGGCCTCCTCCTCCTCCTCCTCCTCCTCCGCTGCCTCTGAGCTGCTTCCGCTACCTCTGAGCTGCTTCCCCTGCCTTTGTTGCCTCTGCCCTGCCTCCGCGCTGCCTTTGTGCTGCCTCCGCGCTGCCTCTGCTGCATCTGGTGCCTCCGCTATCAACACCTCCTTCTCCTCCACCACCGGGTCCTCCTCCTTAAGGTGAGTAAAATTGAATTTTCATGAATTAATTATGTTTGCATTTATTGTCAATATTGAGATTAATTATGATTTGGTGTGATTCTTGTGTGTGATGCTTGTGTGTGAGACACATGTATATGTGGTTGGTTACTTGTTTGATCTTGATTATCTCTCCCCACTTACGGTTGGTTTACTTGTGAATTGATCTTTTTGAGTGGGTTTTGGTGCCTTTTATGTTTTGGTTCTTTGTGTGAACCCTTGTGGTTAATTACAATTCCCTTTGTGTTTATTTAATTAGAATTTTTTGTATTATTTTGGCCTCCATAAGTGAACTATTGGATGTAGGCATATTCATATGTGCACAGGGTGCAAATATGGATTGATACACAAATGATAATGGCTTTATAAAATAATTCTCACTTTAAACCCTGGATTTCGAAACAATTTCCCTCCTTTCCTCCTTATTTTCCTTATCCCTCCTCATTTCAAATGGTTCTTATAAAACCTGAATGTTTCAAAAATGGATCCTTGGTTCCGAAATTTCAAATTTAGTTTCAAATGTGTTCCCTAAATCTAAGTATTTTTGGATTCTTGAGGTGTGGTTTGGTTTCTAAATGGCATAAAGGCCCATTTGGAATCTTCAGAGCTTACATGGTGTTTTCCCATTGGATTTTAAAATGGAATTTGATTTGTAAATTTTAAAGATCTATTGGTATTTTGTGGTGTTTTGGAAATTGGTTTTGAAACTCATGTGATGTATAGGCCCGGTTGGCAATTGTGTGTTATTGGCGTATACCGTGCATGTGATGGCCTCTTCATTCTCTAGTATACTAATATAATGGAGCATCAATGTTGGTTGTTTACTATGGAGGTACACCATATGTCGGCAGGTGAGTCTGAACCTAGTAAGTCTAGGGATTTCTTCTAGGTATGTTTATGTAATTCTAATGATTACCTATTTATATGTTCTTCTTTATTTTTATGCACTTTAGTTATATAGTTTTCTTGTATTTTTCTACTTTTATTGTTTCAATTAATTTCATCATGGCTCTGTGATCACCTTGTTTGGATTCTTATATTGAATTTTGAATTCATTTTTTAAACTAGATATCTATTTTAAAATGGGAAGTCGTGATTTGTTTTGAAAATGGATTTTCTAAAAAATATGTGTTGGTTCTTTAAATGATAAAAACCTATTTTATAAATTTATTTCAAACTAGTGTTTTTGTATTATTTCAGGAAAGATAATGTATGGATTCTGTAGTACTTACCTACTAAGTTGCTTTATGCTCACACCCTACTTGTGACACTCGGCATCAGTAGACCCAAGTTATTTTTAGGTTTGGGTTTCTTGTTTAGGTTTCCTTTAAAGAAGGTTGGTCTTATAGTTAGTGGTAACCCAAAGGTCATGAGGATATCAGGTCAGGTTCTGATTTATTCTATCTCTGTTTTTGTTTCTTTTTTGTTCAGTTGACGCTGTATATGGATCATGTTTATGTATTCTTTATATTCTATGATTATGGATCCTTATGGTTTTGTTGTGTTCTCTATTTGGTTTATATATATCCCCATTTCTATATCTCACATCATATTATCACACCATGACTCTTATATATCCTTAAGAGGGTGTTCCTCATCATACGTGATATATAAAACTATATGATCCATCTTCTTTGGGCCTGAGACTCTAATCAAATAGCCTTAGAAAACCTAACTAGTATATACAAAACTCATACCAAACTCGATCCTTTCATA
This sequence comes from Viscum album, assembly GCA_963277665.1. Classification (NCBI taxonomy): domain Eukaryota; kingdom Viridiplantae; phylum Streptophyta; class Magnoliopsida; order Santalales; family Viscaceae; genus Viscum; species Viscum album. The sequence goes on from OY728128.1 coordinate 480,069,325, forward strand.
AACACAACTACTCTATGGGGACATAATCTCTGGATGATCACAAAATCACAAACATTCAATAGAACCCTCACTCTATCTCTTGGTGGATCAAAAACACCCTATTTATTTACCTTGGTTGCTCTTGATTTCTATCCCTTTCACTAGAACACATATACTCATGCATGAATGCACAATCATGCATAAATTGGAACATGGTTTTGTATTATAGGGTCCACCTACCTCAAAAAATGGAGTAACCCCCTCACCAAGATCAACTCATCCTCAACCAAGATTATACATGCCTTATCTAATCTTGTACCAATGATTGAGACCCAATCTCAAGGAACAATTCCCAAATAATTAATTATAGAAAATTATAATTAATTATTCACCTTAATATCATTAGGAATAATCTTTTAAAAACTCACTGGGAAACACAATACCTCCTAAACAACACAAAACATGGTGCGTTCATCATACAAGGATAACCTCTAGCCAATACAATCAAAATATACATCTTCTGAATTGATTTGAATATGATATAGTGAAATCATCACACAAATCCTAGTTAAAATCATCCCAAATCATAGGAAAATAAAGGATAATAGTAATGAAGGAAGTATGACGGGAAAACGCACTAACACACTATAAAAAACTCCCAAGAACCACCCCTCATCAGGGGGGATCAAAGAGAGGAAGAGATTGGATGAATCCCAAGAACCACCCAAGATTTGCTATTAATGAGCATGCCCCTACCATTTTTGAAGTATCTAGTTTTTTATCTAAATTATACTCATATTACTTCTCCCCTAACCTATATACTCATCCTATGGATTTCAAATAGGATTAATATAAATAAAGAATGGATGAATGCCAATCGGTTGACAAAAGAGTATGAAGAAGGCGTGAAAGAGTTTATCAAGTTTGCAAAAGATCATGCATGTGACTCTTCTCAAATCATTTTTCTGTGTTTACACTGTTGTTATTCAAAACAAATTAGTCTAGAGGAGTTGGAAGACCACTTGATCTATCATGGAATAGATCAGATTTATACATGTTGGAATAAACACGGGGAAACAACGAATGTAGGTAGTGACTGGGATAACACTGTGTTTTATGGATCATCTGATATGATTACAAACATGAACAATGAAGATGACCATATGGAGGATGTGATTACAGATGTGAATGATGATGAAGATCGTATTGAGGAAATGACAAGGACCGTCGAAGATGAACTTCATGATTTCCCAAAATTGTTTGAGAAGTTAAAAAGTTGTGCAAAGACGCCATTGTATGCTGGTTGCACTAAATATACAGAATTTTTAGCCATACTGAAGCTATATAATTTGAAAGTAGACAACGGGTGGAGTGATGCTAGTTTTATGAAACTACTTGCTCTCATGAATGACATGCTTCCAGAAGACAATGAGCTCCCAAGCCGAACATATGATGCCAAACGAATGCTACGCTCGATGGGTATGATCTCTTAAAGAATACACGCCTGCCCGAATGACTGTATACTATTTCTTAAGGACCAAAAATCACTTAAAGAATTCCCAAAGTGTGGTGCTTCTCGATACAAGAAAGATGAATCCAGTCCTACTAAAGTTGTATGTTACTTTCCGATCATTCCAAGGTTTAGATGCCTATATGGAAGTGAGGAGACTGTAGAACAATTAACATGGCATGCAGATACAAGAATTAAAGATGGGATACTACGTCACCCGGCAGACTCTCCTTAGTGGTAAAGAATTGATCATGAGTATCCTGAATTTGGAAACGAGTCGAGAAACCTTCGTCTTGCGTTATCTACTGATGGAGTGAATCCTTTTGGTTTTCAAAGCAACAGTCACAGTACATGGTCAGTTATGTTGATAAATTATAACTTACCACCGTGGTTATGCATGAAATGAAAATACATCATGTTATTTATGCTTATATCAGGACCAAAACAACCGGGTAATGATATTGATGTTTATTTAGCTCCATTGATCAAAGATTTGAAATTATTGTGGGATTTAGGTGTTACATTGTATGATGCTTACAGAAAGGAAGATTTCATTTTGAGATTCATGTTGTAGAGGATGAAAAATGACTTCCCTTCTTATGGAAATTTGTCAGGATATAGCATTAAAGGAACTCAAGGTTGTCTCGTTTGCGAAGAAGGTAAACAATCAATTAGGTTGAAACATTCATCAAAAACCGTGTTTCTAGGACATCGTAGATTTCTACCGCGATGACATAAGTACCGTTCTTGGATGAAATCATTCGATGGAAGTTCAGAAGAACATACAGCACCGTCTCCACTAACAGGCGATCAATTGTTTGAGAAAGTTAAAAATGTGGACACTACTTTTGGTAAACTGGCTTCGAAAAACCTTACGAAAATCGGTTGGAAAAAGAGATCAGTTTTTTTTGAATTACAATACTGGAATTGTCTGTATGTAAGACATTTTCTTGATGTTATGCATGTAGAAATAAATTTATTTGATAGTTTCATCGGCACGTTGCTAAATACTTCTAGCAAAACAAAATATGGAATTAAGGCTAGGTTGGACATGGTTGAGATGGGAATACGAGAAGAGTTGGCACCAGTGAAGGGTGAAAAACGAACATTTCTTCCTCCTACTGCTTACACTCTTTCCAGGCAGGAGAGATATCAGTTTTTCAACTTCTTGAATGACGTAAAGGTTCCAGAGGGGTATTCGTCAAATATCAGTAACCTCGTGTCAATGAGCGACTTGAAGTTAAAAGGTCTGAAATCACATGACTGTCATGTTTTGATGCAAGATCTCATTCCAATTGCTTTACGTTACATTTTTCCCAAGAATGTTCGCCATACATTAATGAAACTGTATTTCTTCTTCAAAGATATATGCAGCAAAGTTATAGACCCTGTGAAATTGATAGCTATGGAAAAAGAAATTGCCATCATATTATGTGAATTAGAAATGTTCTTCCCACCTTCATTTTTTGATGTGATGGTTCATTTGATGGTCTACTTGGTGAGAGAGATTTGACTATGTGGTCATGTACATTACAGATGGATGTACCCCATTGAATGGTATATGACGATTTTGAAAGGGTATGTCAAAAATCAAAGTCGGCCAGAGGGTTGTATTACAGAGAAATATATTGTTGAGGAAGCTGTTGAATTCTGTACCGAATACTTGTCTGGTGTGGAAAGCATTGGCCTATCGAAATCTCGTCACACTGGGCAGCTTGAGGGTGAAAGAATTTCTGGAAGACAGGTTGTCACAATCAATATTATAGATCAGGACTAGGCCCACCTTTATGTTTTTCATAACAGTTTCGACGTTGACCCATATTTTGAAATCCACAAAGAAATTCTTAGGAATTTGAATCCATCTATGGCTGAAAAATGGATATCAGATACACATAATCGACAATTTATAGGATGGTTTCGAAATCATATTTTTAAGAAGTCAGATAAAAATCCAAATTCAATTTCGGAACGACTTTGATGGCTAGCTAGAGGACCAAGTGTGTATGCATTATCTTACAATGCTTATGTAGTTAATGGTTATACATTTTATACTAATGAACATGATGAAGATAGTACCATGCAAAATAGTGGGGTTACACTTGTGGCTGAAGCGATGCATGTTTCTAGTGCTAAGGAAAGAAATCCAATTTATGTGAATATGTCATACTTTGGCATCATCAAACAAATATGGGAGTTGGATTATACGGAATTTCAAGTTCTGATATTTCAATGCAAGTGGGTTGATAATAGGAGTGCTGTTAAAATAGATGATTTGAGATTCGGGAAAGTTGATTTCAGTAAGGAAGGGTAGAAAGATGAACCGTTTATAATGGCATCACAGGCAGTGCAAGTATTTCATGTTTCATATCCCGCAAACCAAAACTGTTCAATCGTTCTGTTATCGACCAAAACAGCTGAAGGGTCAGATGAAAATTCAATGGAAGATGACTCTTTCATTGGGACTTCACAATCATTTTGTAGTGGTCCCAATGTAGACGATGTTTTTTATGTCAGAGGAGACCACAATGAAGGGATATGGATAGTTGATAGAGGGGTCAAATCCCTTCAGCCTTTAAAAAAAGTGTTTAATAATTAGGTTATTTTTTTATTGTAATATAGATTGTGTTACATTATGTTATTATCTATTCGCTGCTACTTTTATGTGATATGAATTAAATGTTAAACCAGTTCTGCAGATAATGACTTCTTCACCTTCTGATGCACCCAATCCCAAGACACAACAAGTCTCTCAACCTATTACAGCTGGTCCCACTGCTGAGAGACAACAGGTCTCTCAACCTGTTTCAGGTGGTCCCACTGCTGAGGTACAACAGGTCTCTCAACCTGTTGCAGCTGGTCCCAGTGCCGATGCTAGCGCTTCGGAGAAACATAATGATGATGCAGAAACCGAGGAAATAGTATGCGATGAAACCCCAGCGACACAAAAAAAAATAGGTGCATCGTAGTTTGACAATTTTATCCAAAATACTTAAGGCAAAAGCAAAAGGCATCAAATATGAGGTGGGATGGAATAAATGAGGATAGCATGTAAACCCCAACAAATCCATGTTTAGTAGCTACATTGGAATCTTCACTCGACAACGCGTGCCGATTGATGTAGAGTCATGGCACCATGTTGTCAGCGGGTTGAAAACATTAATGTGGGAAGAGATTATGGTAACATTATGATATCATCTATTTAATTTATAAAAATAAAATAAAATAAAATACTGAAATATTGACTAACTCTTCATCATCTCTTGCAGAGTGCATTTATAGTAGATGTTTCGCACAAAGAATATGTATTAAGACTGTCAAGAAGGATTCATAGAGGCTTTCGCACCATTTTAATGAAACATAATCTGAAATATGATGAAGGGAAAATCAAGCTGCATCTGCCTCCTCTTTATGCACACTTGATATCCCAAGGAACGTGGGATGTGTTTTGCAACCGTCGTGTGGAACATAATTTTCAGGTACATTCTGTTTGGTTACACGTTGTGTAACGTTGCTTGTATTCATCATGTTGATTGACAGGTTTTTATTTATAAAACAGCAACTGAATTCTAAAAATAAAGAACGGGCAGCAAAACCAGCGTACCCCTACTATAAAGCAAGGTTGGGGTACAATTCAATTGAAAAACAATTGGTACGTATTTTAAAAGTACTGTAATAATTTTATGTGACATAAAACAACACTGTAACCATGTTTCTATATTTATATGAAAATTAATGATGCAAAATCCCAAGCCACTTCCATTCCACGCCATGTGCTATGGAAAGAGGCTCGTGTTAATAAAGAGGGGAAACTGGTAGATGAAAACACACAAAAAGTGTGGGAAACATGTGTAAGTATGACATAATATAAACTTGTTTTGCTTTAAATCACTATTACATAATGATGATTACTTATTTTTCCATATTTTCTATTTGACATAGTCATAAGAATCAACAACACCCGCACCGGATGTAGACATACTTTCAACGGCCTTGAAACAGCCAGAACAGTATGGCCGCGTCAGAAGTATGGGTTTTGGGGTGTCACCCCGGGCATATTTTCAGAAAAAAAACAAGAGGATGAACAAACTAAAGAATTGCAAGTAATGAGAGAAAGAGTAGCTACCCTTGAAGAAAAATTCCAAAGTCAGGGAGAGATGCTAGAAAGTTTGATGGAGGAGAGGCGAAGAGAACAAACAACTCAAGAACTCCTATTTAGAAGATGATATAAATGTGTTTAGAAATGAATGGGCAGCATACCTGATGGAAGAATGTAAACAAATAGGACAATGAAGGTGAATTCATAATACTTATGTTATCTTTATATGGTTATTGATATCTCCCTTTACACTTATTGAGCATCTATGATCTCCCTTTCTTATGTTTCGTATCCTTAGACTAGTGAATTCCTACTACTCATTTTGAAATTGACATAACTTTAGAAAACAACACAAGTGACATACAGAATACCAAGAAAACACATTCGGATTGTTTTGATACTTTAGTACAACGATCCATGAGTCATTTGTGATGTGTATGAATCTACCGCACCTCAATCCGATGCACGGTGTGATCGGTATGGCTAAAAGTGTCTGATATCAGTTTCAAATTGAGATAAACTTTAGAAAACAACACTACTAACATACGGAATACCAAGCAAACGAGTTCGTATTGTTTTAATACTTTAGGACAACAATTCATGAGTCATTTGTGACGTGTACGAATTGACCGCACCTCAATCCGATGCACGGTGTGGCCGGTATGGATAAAAGTGTCTGATATTAGTTTCAAGATGACATAAACTTTGGAAAACAACACTACTAACATACAGAATACAAGAAAACACGTTCGGATTGTTTTGAAACTTTAGGACAACAATCCACGAGTCATTTGTAACATGTATGAATTGACCGCACCTCAATCCGACGCACGGTGTGACCGGTAAAGCTTTTCATTAGATAAAGAATCAGTATTTATTAAATGAGGCAAATCATCCAAAAACATATTGATTTTACATTATTCCCTTTCATTTTTATCAGAATGAAAACATTTGAGTTTAAAATTTCATATTTTAGTTTCACATTTCCATATTAATGTATTCTTTCATATTACTATTTTAATTTATTTCATTATTGCATTACTAACATAATATTTGTTTTCTTATATAGGTGAATTTTTTCCTTGAGTTCGGATGCTTTGTTCGGCAACAAATACCATGGACGACCATTTTTTATAGCGGATCATGGATATCAAAGGATGAAACATGAATGTTTATAATAGTTGTTGAATAATTGTAATTATAACCATGTAAAACATTGTTTGAAATGTATATAGCAGTGTGTTTTTTTGTATTCATGATGTTAAGTAAATGTATATACTGTTGTCTGTCAAAATATTGTGTGCAGGTGCTATTTTGTGCAGGTGTGCATGAGCTACTTTGTGTAGGTATTCTGGTTTGTCCAGGTGTACAGGTTCTATTTTGCAGGTGCAGGCGATGGTGCCTTTATCAACGCTTTTTTGAGCGCTGATAAAGGACACCTTTAATAGTGCTAGAAGAGCGCTGATAAAGGAACCCCTTATCAGCGCTAAAAAAATGCTGATAATGGGGGTACTTTATCAGCACTTTTTTTAGCGCTGATAAAGGACTCCTATATCAGCGCTTTTCAGAGCGCTGATAATGGGGACCCCCCCTTTATCTACGCCGGCATTAATAGCGCTTTTCTAGCGCTATTAATGCCAGTTTTTAGCGCTGATAAAGGGCCAAGTTTTAGTAGTGTAGACTGCTCAGGGCTGTGGGAACTTGGTGCGGTAGACTAAAGAGGGAATTGACGAGTAAGGGATTCTCTAGAGAGTCAGTTATAAATTAGTATCATTCGTATGACCTACGAGAATTGGACTTTGTGCTTCCTCAGAGTGTCCTTAGTTACGTATCGAGACTACAGGGGGAATTAGACATAAGTGCTTCCTCAGAGAGTCTATAGCTATCGTTGAAATACCGCAGGGGAATTGGCAGTGAGAGCTTCCTAGAGTGTTTGTGCCTTTGTATGATTAATTGACTAGAGGGGTCTGCCATTATGATCCACCCAGAGAGTCAGTTTGAATATCGTTTGGTTGGTTGTGATGAGTCCACCAAGCCAAAGAACAAGCTTGGGTTTTGTACTGCTTGTTGTTTAGGTAGTCTGCTGAGATACCTGTTGTGTTACTTGTTATGCCTTGGGAATATAGAGTTGTTTGCTATATTCCTTGGTTGATAATTAAATTATTGAATTAAATTAATAAATAAATGTGAATGGATGTTTTTAGGATTTTCTACTTTAGTGTACTCCTGTTTCTCTGTTGCATTTATTTCCATTACTTTTTCTATATTTCTCACTGACAGTAGGGCACAGATCTTGTGGTGGTTGCCTACTAGGATTAGTCTCACACCCTATTTGGGTCCTACTTTTCGGTCTAACAGGTTATATGGTTGCAGGTGTGGATAGGGATTGTGGCCCTTCTACTTCAGGTACATGATTGCTGGTTGGAGCTGGAGAGCATGAGACCGAGCTTAGGCTTGCGATGCTGCTGGAGTTACTATTTAATTTTCGTACTTTATTTCTCAGTTGTATTTCAGCACGTTGTTGTGTTTGCTGCTTTCCCTTAGATACTTGTACCTATTGCATCATTATCATTATTACTATATATTCATTTCTTCCGTTGTTTGGTTTCAGTTATTGTATGTTGTTTAATGCTTCCTCTATTGACTATTATTTCCTTTCCCTTCTATACTATACCAAATAAAGGCATAGTTTCCCTAATGACTCACCAAGGCCCTCGCTGCTAGTTAGCAGCCTCTTCCATTTGGGGAAATTCACTTGAGGTCATGTGGAAAACCAGGTACGGGGCACCAGTTGAGTGTCTCCAGATTCGGGTCATTACAAAGTGGTATCAAAGGGGTTTCTTTTCTTTTCTATTGACTTACTGTTTAGCGACATTAGACAAGGATAAGACGGAATAGGTAAATGGTAAATAGCTATGCCCGGGAGTTCTAGAACCCGTGTATAGGGGAAAAGCTATGTTACCTCGAATATTTCAATTTTCGAGTTTTGAAAATGTTGTAGTTTAATTGACTTCACCGTTGGGTGGTGCACTTGTTTTGTGTTATTACTGTTTATAAGATTGTGGCTCTATTTTGTTTCAACTTGGTGAGATGAGGGTATTCCATCACATGCATCATATAGGCACTTGTTAGAAAATCACATGTCATGCATTTTTCCATGCCATCTAAATTGCATTAGAAATTGCATGCTGTTGTGATAGAATTTGTGATAGACTATGCATACTGTTGTGATAGCTGCTGTGATAGAATACATGCTATGTTGATAGGGTATCGTTTGTTTAGAGATTCTTTATCATGGATGCCAAACTTTGGTCTTAGAGGTGTTATGGGCCCTCGAGGATCAGAATTTGGTGGATCGTGAGTTGGTTATACTATTTGCTTGTTATATGCATTGTTAAAGATGCCAAATTTTGATTCGCAGTGAGTATGGGCCTTCACGGATCGGAATTTTTTACCTTAATGCTTGTTTTTTCCTGTGTTTTTTGGGCTCCGGTGCAGTTCTGAGGCTACTATTCGGAAAAACCCAGAATACACAGCGTGTACTTTATGGATACATTTCGTATAGTCTTTATCTGTGTCACTGACCGTGTGAGAAAGGAAACGGGGTTGTGAAAAATCTTATAGGAACACGCTGAGTACTAGTTTAACACGTCGTGTAGTATGAAATAGGTACCCCGACCCTGTCACAAACAACACGGGTCGTTTTAACCTTTCACATACACGCCGTGTCTAAATTTTACACATCGTGTAATTTGATCTAGGTACCCGGCCGTGTCACGAACAACACGGGTCGGTGTTATCCTTTCCCTTACACACCGTGTCCACTCGAAACACGTCGTGTAGTGTTGGCCGTGTAGCCAACCACACGGTCTGTTAGGACTTCCCAGTACATGTCGTTTCCATTTGGAACATGCCGTGTAGTGTCGGTCGTGTTTCAGGCCGTGTCGCTAACAACATGGGATAGGTAATACCTGTCTAGTACACATCGTGTCTACCTTGAACACACCGTGTAGTTTTGACATAGAGGAGCCGTGTGGCTTAACCATGTAGAAGGACTCGGGCAGGGTAAGAGGATTCGGGTACGCACCATGTGTTGGGACAACACGCCATGTACTTGGGGTGTTACATGACCAGTTCAGGTCGTAGTACACGCCCATGTAAGTGACCTAAGGGAACACGCCGTGTAGGTTAAGAACATGTCGTGTAGTTAAGTTTTTCATAACTTAAATGCCTTGTTTTACCTGTTCATTCTTGTGCATTCAGTTTTTTCTATCTTTGTTAAATCCTAAATCTGAGGTGTGCTTTTGACCTTTCAGAGCTATGGTACCAAGACGTCCTCCTATTGCACGTCAAGAACTAGGCAGTGACCGTATTCCTGATATGGCAGATCAGGGACTACCAGTAGTTCCACCTATTGTTCCGGATATGGCACCTGTAGTGATTCTAGACACTGGTGTTGATACTCAATTTAGAGAGGGTTTCATGAAATTCATGAAGACCTTCCAGGGATCTCAGCATCCTGCCCCGTCTATGGTAGAGCTGAAGCGGTTTTTTCAGCAGCAGCATCCTCCCACATTCATAGGGGATGGAGGACCACAGTCTGCGGAGTCATGGCTAGAAGCCATGCTATCCATCTTCGAGCACCGGGAGACACCTCCGGAGAGGAGATTAAAGCTTGAAACTTATATGTTGCGAGCACCTAAAGATACCTCCATCTTTCTCTTATTATGTGTGTCAAGAAACTTACCATGTTTGATATTGTTAATCATGTTATGAGATAGCAGATTATTCATAATCATAAGGTTACACATTCCATATTATATTTTAAATTCTTCCAAATGAACTATAAATTCACATTATATATAAATTTAGACCATATATTATCCCCTTTTTCCTTATTTAATATTTTTATGATTTTTAAATAATTTAATAAAATATCATTTTCATAACATATCATTATTTTAAATTTCGAAACTATTCATTACTTAGACTTTAATAACATCAATAAAACAATAAAAATCCAAACCAAATACTTTAATACATCCCAAAAATTTAATTTTAATTTATAATATTCATGTAACACATAAAATACTTATAAGTATAATACTTTTAATATTTTTAATATCATTTATTTGATTTTTCCATTAATTGGATAATTTCTCTCTGAGCATTGTGTAAACATTTAATATAATTATTTAATTAAAAAATAAAAATAAATCATCATGATGATGATAAATATACTTTATTTCATAATACTATTTATAGTTGAACATATCATTTGGTTAATCCCATATTAAAAATAATATATATATTAAAAACAAGAGTGTGACATGTTTGACTTTTCTTTAAAATAAAATACTATAAGGATCATAATATTATAAAAATGTAAGAAAAATTACATATAACCGAATAATGGATTAATATGGACGAAATGAACTCATAAAATAATATTAAGGAAATTTTTATAGTTATTTTATAGTTCTTTTCATTTTATCTTTAACCTAAATTACATGATTTACCATTATCATGGTAATAAAATTACTATAGTTACTATTAATAATGACCAAAAATAAAAGTGATAAATTTATCAAATTTGTACCCAATAATTCAAAATATGGAATATATTTTTCAATATTCAACTCAAAAAAGTGGCAGAATATAATTTAAAATTAATCCCACAAAACGCAAAGAAAAAAGTTTTCTTGAAAAATGTCTTTTTAAGCCCAAAAATGTACTTTTACCAAAAAAATGTATAATGATGATTAAAATTTAATTAATTAAAAAATATATAACTAAATAGTACTTAATTTTCTTTTAGATAAAATTAGAATCATAAAGGTTTTTTTAATATAACTAAAATGACATTTTTATAAAAATTGGAATTTTTCACTATTTACTAAAAACTTATTCATTTTAGAAAATTATCAAAAACTAATCCTAAGATAATTTTTGAAAAATGAATTTAAAAATGAAATTAATTTTTTAAAATATATTTTCTAAATCTTCAAGAAAATAGTTATAATTTTCACTAACTTGATAAACCAATTTTGGAGAAAAATATTTTTGAAGAATAAAATGACTTTACTAAAAATTAGGTGATTAATTACTAAGAATTTATCAATACATTTACATTGAGTAGGAAAATTATATATATTTTAAAAAAATAATTAATAATATTCATACCCACTATATTAACAGCTAGGTTATAATTGTCACATTAAATTATAATATTTCAATAGTGTGTCGTGCTTCATTTAAACCTAGTGTTTCGTGTAACACAAGCCATTAAAGAAATAAAATTATTTAAAGAGAAATATTTTCTAAAATATTAGGGTTTTACATTTAGTCCTATTTAATATCATTGATTCACTTTGAAAGTTTGCATATTAGTTGAACTTACTATCTCACTTGACATCGATTCATGATGTGTTCCATGTTTCCCAACTGAATAAGTATCAACTGAACTCTTCCCACCTGATTGGATGAGAGGATGTTGAGATTGAACCTAATTTCTCAGTTTTTGAACATCCAATTTTGATTATGGATCATCAAGATAAGTTTTTGTGAAATAAAATATTTCCCTTGGTCTGTGTACCATGGAAGTATATATGGGATAGCCACAATACATGGGAGCGAAAAGCATTTATAAGGCAATGGTGGCCATATATATTCATGATTCTGGAATATTGAGAGAGTTTTGAGAATATATATTTTCATGGTGGGATGAATTTTTAACCCCCCCATGTCATAAGTATGTCTAATTATAGAGCTTTTTTTAGCCTTTGTTTGGTTTGAGGAGTTTTTAGGGGTTGGCGGTTAAAGTTTGGAGAACATGGTAATTTTTGTAGGCACATGGTTATAGAAAACCATGTGGTAACCATGTGATATGGGTCTATTAGTTCCATTGGATATTTCCACAGTTTTTCTAACCATTCGAATCTCTAAACAAACCATGCAGATAAATTGGTTTTGGTCTAGAGGATATTGCACGGCTTGAGCATGATTTTTCTAACTATGCAGCCATTATCAGCAAACTGTGCGCTTTAATTTTCAAGGGAAAATAGATACCACATGGTTAGTGTATTATTTTTTTAACCATGAGACCCAATCTGAACATATTAAAATAAAAAAATTACTCCCAAACCCCTGGTTTTGTGAAGTCTAATCTCTTCTTAATCCCTTATTAGCACAAATCAGCCCCTCCATGATGCTCTAGAGGACTCTCCCATTGATTCCTTAGTGATTATCAATATATTTGAGTGAATCTACTCAAGGTATGTTTAGATATCCTCTCAATTTCTACTCTTTTCTCTAAATGTATCTTTGATCTCTTTTACCCCTGATTTTTCATAAACTAATTGGGTTGTGATTGAAAAATATATAGGGATTCATAAAGAATTGATGATTTTATTTGTAGATCTAGGCTTATAAGGACTATATCACTTGTTTGCCTCCATAAAATTTGAAGGCGTCGACATTTAGTACATTTTAAAGGTAGGTGTCTTTATCTAATACATTATTTCCCATGAATAACTTGAATATTATTGTGAAATCCTTTTATTTTTTCCATATGATAATGATTGGTTTGATGTTGTTAGGGGATAAATTGCAATCCATGATTTTTACTCGATCTTTGGTGGTGATGGGAAATATATTTAAAAGGTTTTTCTTTAAAAAAATCTTTTATGAAATTTAATTGTTCACTAAAATGCCACAAAGATAATTTGAAATTGTTGGTCTTGGATTCTCTTACACCTAATGGTAAACTTTTTCACTTGGGGAAGACCTCAGAATACATGTATTTATAGGGACATAATATTCACTATGCCAGCTAGAGTACCTTGAATATCCTGGAATCATAGCCTCCATCTTGAAACCCATTTTTTAAATTGTATTAGTCATTACATGGATTGTTGTTCTTTACATGCCCAATTGTTTTATTATGAATGGATTTCTTTACTATTCCAATTTATGTTTTTAAATATGTATTACTTCCATGTTCTTAAGGATTAGGATATGGATTATTTTTATAAATGAAAATCATAGGTATGTTTTATGAAAATATTTTTTCATATGTACTACTTTATGAAACTAGTTTGTTTTTAAAACTAGACCTAATAGTTTCATAGTTGAAGACTTTGTATAGATTCATGGTGGTATACTATTGGTTGTTTCCTAACACCCTACATATGAATTTTGGTGTAGGTATACTTGGTTTTGAATGACTCAGGTAAAAGGGAACTGTTTCATGTAGCTTGGTGGATCCTCCTAGTCGATGTTTCCATCAGGTGCATTGAAATGGTGATGACTGATGGTCACACTGAGATAGAATCTTGTTCTATGGTATTTCATGTGTTATAGAACATTTGGATTTTATTGTGTTATGTCTTTTATTTGTTTTAAACTTATTATTTTTACTCTTTTTAGAGTTTATACTCTCACATGTATTTCCTTTGTTACATAAGAAATTTCTTGGTGATGTTCTGTGTTAAATTATTCTCATAATTTTCTTTATTGATACTCAGGTTCTTGTCACCAACCTATGGCGATTGGGAATGTAATTTATCCCTTATGGAGATCTATCTTAGGTTAAATTTCAAGCCAACCTAGGTTGGTTCATTACACACTACTTCTAAAGGAAGAAAGTGCGTTGTTACTCCAAATGAGAAAAGACTGATATTGGATTGTGACTTGGGGTTTAAAACCCCCTTGAACATTAGACCATCATCTTATTGGGACCTAACACATCCAAGTGAAAATTTCAAAACATGATCACACCAAAAACACATGGATGATTACTCACTTCCATTCTTATCCTACTTCACTCAATTTATCTAGAAACTAGCTTCTCAACTTCACAAACCTATGGTCGATAATGGTTTCATCTTACATTGGTAATTAATATTGATTAGTCCATATTAAAAATAATCATAAGTAAAGGTTGATTCCATAAATCTATATAGTCTAAAATATTAAATAGTATCTCAAAATTTTGATTCAATATCCTTTTCCAAATTATGAATGGATCTTAGGTAAAATATCCAATAGTAGGTGGTGCAAACAATAATCATAGGAACACTAATTTGTATCTCATATAACCTATATTGAATTTACTAACTTCTCAAGATATTTATCTCTTATTAATAATAAATAAAACACTCATAATACTTTTATAGTTTTAAAATAGAAATTATTTTTCTAAAATTATTTACTCTAATACAAGTGTATGATACTAGTATTTAATATTCAAATAAATGTTTCTCTTATAATTAATAATTTTGAAAATATAAATTTAGTTAGGGAGACTTACACTACCATTATAGTTAACTCTTATTACTTGTAGTAGATAAATCAAAGTAAAAAAATCTACCTACAAGGGATGGTTATGAGTTATTTTTTATGTTATTATATTATAATCTAATGTCATAACATATGAGGGAATAGTTGTTCTTGTAGATTTTTATCACAGTGGAAGCCTGTGACGGGTCATGCCCAACTTTTATTTTTATCAATCGATGATCAATATGATATTTTCATGATGATAAACATTGTGATAAATGGAATTTAATCAAAGAATATAGACAATGTATAAAACTCTAGAACCAAACCACAAGATCATCAAATATTATTTATAATTAATTTAAGAAAATAAATAATTACCTTGTGAGAAATTATTTTATTATTGATGGATCTAACAAGATATCTACATCATACTGTCATTAAATTTTATGAATCAAGATTAGATTTCCTCTATAAGTGGTCCACATGTGTTTCACAAATCTTCAAACATCGTTATAGGAATATTTGGGTGCTAGCACGGCAGATCTTATCTCTTTTGTTGTTCACCTTTTTTCACCCTGAGAATCGCTTCCAAAGTATTCTCTTCGATCTATCTTGACTCGAGAGTGGAAGGTGGAGGAAGGTTACTCTCCATTCTTGGGAGCGTTCTTGGAGAAGGGAGATCTCTAGGGCTTTGAGAGGACTCTCTGGGTTTCGCTATGTACAACAAAAGAAAGCAATTGGATCTCTTGAAAAATAATATAATTGGGTTTATATACCACTAGGTTTAGAAATAAATTTTTTCAAAAGTTCCCTTTATTATTTATTTAATCCCTATGGAGCCCCATATCTATAATAATGTTGTTATTATTATTTCTTGACATGCGCTAAACATGTGAATTAAATTTAATATTTTTTAATCAAATAATATTCAATATATAGTATTTCTCATTGAATCATTAAACTCAGTCCACCATTCCTCCACAATGTTTATCTAGCCTTGAATAATGAATCTTATTTAATTAAATAAATATCACTACATTACTAGACAATAAATAAATAAATGTTATATTCACTAAATAGAAAATAAATATTTATTAAATATTCAATTCACATAATATTATCTCGAATAACTGGTGATGGAATATATGCAATCAAGAAAACATGAATAATTGATAAACCTCATGTAGAAGTAATATTTATTCAACTTTTTAAAAAATAAATGATATATTATTATTTAACTGAGATTCTGGATACACTTAGTATATGATCCTCTAGGCCTCTTTATCAGTGGGATTAAGTGAAGCAGTCTAAAGTCCAAGTTTAGTATTTTGAAACACGCCAAGGCGCTCATAGAGAAAGAAGTTAATGTCACAATGACATAACACCTCATATGGACACTCACTGTGTAATATAATCTCTTTATCATGATATCTCTAATCATTCATACTGGTTCCATCAACATATGTGTTTTATGTCTCTTTCTTTGAATTTCTATAAATTGAACTTGCATATAGAACACCATGGCCGTGTGTAACGCCCCGACCCCAGTTACCCAAGGTCAGTGCATTACTTCGTAACATTGGCATGATCACAAAAGATCAAGTCTCAAAAGACCAATTAGTTTAGTAGCCTTGGAAACACTAGATACATTCATAAACGTTACATTACATCATAAAGTGAAAAACTACAATAAAAAAAGTCTCCATAGTCCACACTCATATCCTCTTCTGACTATCCCTGCAGGTCATTCATAAAATACTTCTTCACATCCTGGAAAATATTAAAACAATGAAAGGGGTGAGCTCATATGCTCAGTAAGGATAACAATATTGTGGAAGCTTTCATAAATAAACATTAACATTTAAGGCAATGTATAACTAAAACAAAAGCCTTTTAAACATGAACTTTAACATAATATGGCAAAAGTAAAATGAGATAATGTCATTTACTTATTCACATGGATATTCTATTGGTCGAATAATCACATGCAATATCAATAACCACTTTCATAATGATGGAATGCATAATGTCAGACTATCATAACCACGTAGCCAAGGCCTCGTGCCAAGACCACAAATAAGATTTTGTCAAGGCCTCGTGCCAAGACACTAGTTTGTCTCATGAGACCTACTGATGCATCGAGGAGCTATAGCGGGCTCCACCCGTCACTTATTAAGTCCAATGCATTCCTCATATGAATAGGTTTAAACATATCATAAACCATAACATAATCGTATCACATAAAACATGCATAAAGGAAACATAAAATTTCCACATTTCAATCACAAGATATCAATACAACACATTGAAATAATAAAAACACTTTCAAAACCATTTTCAATACCAAAATAAAAGAAAGGTAAAACATGGTATTTATTTTTTTCTTTTTTAAAAAAAAGGTATGGCTTGTAGAGGAAGCCGAAACTCAAATAATAGTCACGGCGGTGGAGAAGTCGTTGTCGCCGCATACGTACGAAAAGAAAAACATTCCCTTTTTGTCGTTTAGTAAAACACTTCGTATAAAAATATTCCTTTTGAATAAACGTAAAAGTCAAAGGGTTTTATACACCGTATAAAAGAAATTTATGTATAAAACAAAATATGCCTCAATGAATGGAGATTGAGACGAAATCCCTTAAAAAGATAATTTTTAAATAAAATATATCTATTATGTGTATTCACTATATGTACACATAAAGAAAGTATAAATACAAGATAGGACATAATAATATCATGACATAATTTGAAAGTAGGAGATTAACCCAACGAATGGAAATCGGGTTAAGAAGTTCCCTTACCTTGCGTCCTGTCTTGACTCGACCGTTCTTTAATCTCCTGAATAATAAACTAGAGTTAATTTATAGTTTCTTAAGAACCTTTTAAAGTTTTTTATTCCTTTTATATCACTTATTACCCTATTATGAACATTATGTAATTATTTATGTTAATAACGGTCGTTTTGTCAATTTTTGGTACTTGAGTCAACAATAAACTTCTTATAATTACAAGTTATTTATGTGGTAGAATATCCATTATCTGCAGAATTATATTCATGATTTAGATGTCATATATTTCATATATATCCAGTATATACATTCATTCATAATATTACGTAACATTTAGAGGTAATAAATGAAATGCACCGTTCATGGAGACGGTAAGTCGTACGTACGCATGAACGCTACTTTCATTTCTATTTCGTATTTAATGGAATGAAATCATAATTATATAAAGGTATAATATATTTCCAATATAATATCATATATAATATCATTTACTCTATACTTTATACATCCCACATATGGCATTAACGATTCACATCACTTTGAGGGGGCGGTAGTCCGCACTTCCTAAAATGAAATTATCACATTTACCCATAATGGAAATCATAAAGTATGCCATAAATGAGAAATACAGAAGCATAAGGAAAACAAAATCATATTATATATCATATAAAAATAGAGTGACATCTTAATGGCCACCTTTGAAGGTGTTATATGAGTTTTGAACAATCATCGTTTTGTGAGGCAGAAATTCACCATCCACAGAAACAGTATGTTCTTTAACCATTAGATGTAGTTGTGTGTAAGTGTATCTCGAATCCTTCTTATAAAAACATCCTAGTATATTTAGGATACTGGTTTTGTTACAAAATAAATTAATAAAAAGAGTTTATGGGGTTGGAGAAGCAAAATAAAACAAAATAACATAAGAGAAGACATTACCTTAAAATCGGGTAACTCTTTTTGATTTGAGCCAAAGGCTTCCTTGGGAAGAATTATGCCCAAAGTGAGGCTTATAGGAGTAAGGGATGGAAGTTGGGAGAGTATTTGGGCAGAGGTTGGCCGAGCCAAAAGGCTTTGAAAGTGTGAGTAAGGTGGTAGTGGTGGGGACCTTTTATAAGAGGAGAGGAGGGGCACTCTTGGAAAGTAAGGAAATGTTACATTATTATACAATGATTTTCGGATTCCAAAGGTCCCACACTTATATAATTAGAGGATAAGGTGATAAGGGTTCTAAATATCCTCATCCAATAGGTTTTTGACAAGTGTAAGCCTTATATTTTACATTATCCTTTCATTTTATTTAAATCGTTAATTAATGAGGTCATCACCGCATCATCATGATGTCATAAATAATTTAATTTATTTAATGTCTAAAAATTATAAAAAAATACTATGATGTAAGAAATCTTTTTATCTTTCCAATTACTATTTATAGTCAAAAATATGACTTGTATAACCCAATGTAAAAATTGTTTTAGTAAAACATTTCATGTTTGTGTTATTTTTTACTTTAACATTAAATAAAAGGTATTTATGTCATTTTCCAACTAAAGTGGCTCCATGGGGTCCCCAATTTGACCCATGGATTGTCTTGGTCTGCCATGGCACATCCAATGAGGGTAGGACATGTGTCAAGCTCATCTCATATTATTAAAACATTATTTTTACCTTAAACTACACTAATTACCTCTAATCGCGATTAAGAACTTAAAAGTTACTATTCACCAAAAATTATTTTAATCTCATTGAACCACATTTTACTTCTTAATGACAACCATGTATGTCAGATTTTTAAAATTCAAAACACATAAGTGGTAATATTTCATTTAAACGAAAAATCAGTTATTTAACTACCACTTAGTGGTTTCACTATTCATCAAAAATTGAAGTTTTTCAGAACAATGCCAAAATTTCACCCTAAGCTATAATTGATATTCCAAATTCAAAAATGATGTCTATTTTACAAAATTACAAACATATAAGTTGCATTAATTAATTTTATAATTAATTCCCGTTGTCACAACAAATAGCGTGTTTTTACGAAACAATTTATATCAAAAGATTGACAATTGTTCATGCCCAATTTCAATGTTAAATTAATTCTAATGACCACCATTGGATAAAATGGTAAAAATATATTCTAATTATACTTTAAAACCACTAAATAGTATAATTTATCACAATAAATTATTTTTATTAAAAAAGTTGTTTTAAGTGTTTTTCACTATTCATAAAAAAATTGGAAGATCTCAGAAAGTTACAAAAAATTCAACTTAGGATAATTTCGATATTACGAATACAAAAATGAAGTCCATTTTGAAATATAAAATTTCTATAAATTTAAAAAGTGGTTATTACTATTCATAACGGCTACTTTGATTAGTTTCGGTGTGTTAGAACTCGAAGTTGCGTACAATGCAAGCTATTGCATTATTGAATGAGAAGCGTATCATGGAAGCTCGGGGTATTACATTCTCCCCTCCTTCAATAAATTGCGTCCTCGCAATTTGAAATTTTTCTTTGAAAACAAAAGGTTGAAAATAGAAAATACCTTTGTGGAAAACCCACATCGGAAATAAGGTTAATAAATATATAACATTAAAAAAATAAAGATAAGTACAAAGGTCACCCGAGATAGCCCCTTCTAGGATTCTATGAAAATATGGATATGGAGGAGAAACAAACCATCAAGGTCTGATGGAGAGTTATAGAAAACAGGATTAGGAGAAAGTTTAACTACAAGAAAATCACAAACTTGTGATTGGTTTAACGATCATTGATTCCCCAGTAGGAAAAGTTAACCGACAACATTTTTGTTTTGAGTTAACTTTTATAAAGTTGAGGAATTTATTTAGGAGATTTACTAAGAACGTAAGGGAATATACATACTTGTCATGTAGACTTTCATTCTTTAATAAATTTTTACCACAAACTCATCTTTCACTCTAAAAGGTAATACAACTCAAAAATATTCTATTTATCCTAATTGTATAAGGTTCCAAATATTAACACATACCATTTAGATTAGTAAAACTATTTTGTAATAACCAGGGACTTCCTATAGGCTAGTGGTAGGTAATAAAGGTCTGTCGCACTGTGATTGTGGGTTCGATTCCTGCAGCTTTGTCCGACGCGACGGGTTATGCCCCACCCTGCAGGTTGTCCTTTTCCTAAAACTATAGTATTATAATATTCCAAAAATAATCTTCAGAAATGTTTTAACCTTAAACAATACTATACAAAGATCAACTTAATCCATTCCAACCTTTATAGTTATCCAAAATACCTCAGTCCAGACTTTCTCTAAAAGGTCTCTAAATTCCAAAATCAATTATAACATCAGATTCCCCAAACAAAGTAAAGTTTCTCTTATTGTCAGATACTAAAAATATGATTACCTTCATCATATTAAATCCTTAATGAAAACAACATGTACTGCAGTACAATCCTTATATATATCACATTATTCTTATAACCATAATCTAGTTCTTGAGTCCAAAAACACAAATACAATAATTATTCAACTTCATATGTAGTAACAGCATAAGCTTGGCCTTGATCCCTTGGACTTTTCTGAGGTATGTTTTCCTAATGCTTAGGAAATTCATTTGCATAATGCCCCATTTCCCTACAATTATAGCATTCAACATTGATAGCTTTTTTCTTTCCCTTGCAATCACGCGCCTGGTGACCTTTTTCTCCACATTTATTACAAACTCCCATTCCTTTTAGGCAAGTACCAGGGTGATTCTTCCCACAATTATCACATAATGGAGAATCTTTCTTTCCCTTTTTCCCTTTATCCGTCTGTTTTTCCACCGTTCTCTTCTTCTCTTGCTTTACTTTATTGTCATAAGACTTAGATAATTCCTTTTCTGTCTTGATAGCACACGATACTATATCTTCGTATGTTGAGAAAGATTGCGATACTAAAGCTCGATGAAGAAATGGTTTTAACCCATCAAAGAAACGATCAATCTTACTTCTTGGGTTACGTATATAATCTGCAGCATGTCTCGCTAACCTTGTAAAGTTGGCCTCATACTTTGCGACATTCTCATCCTCCTTTTGTCTCAGACTCAAAAATTGTCTTTCCATATCTGCTCGATGGTCATGTGGAAATTATTTTTCTAAGAAAAGATCTTTGAACTCTCTCCATTCCATATTTGATACTTCTTCATCTTCCTTTGTGTTTTGAATCAGCGACCACCACTGATCGGCATCTCCAGTGAGGCGGTAGACTGCCATGACAACCTTCTCCCTTTCACTACTCCCCAAGGCGTGGAATATTTTCTCTAAGGAGTTCATCCATTGCTCAGCTACTAAGGGATTTGTACGCCCATTAAATGTTGGTGGTTGTTTCCTCATGAAGCGGTCTAACATTGATCCTCCACGTTGCGGATCAGGGTGATCCATACGAGTAAGGTTATTATTCATAACCTAAGTGAGTTGACCGAGTACGGTAATAAGTTGATCAGCACCAATTGTATCTCCAGCTCCATAATAATTATCTTGAGCAGGAGGGAAATCCCTACACGGAGTGCGTGCATTGATACGGTTTTCATTCCTTCCACTAGGCGCCATTTCTAAACAATGGCATAAACTAGATCAGTTTATGAATCAAAATACATAATTCCATACTTATAAAATACTTAACATAAATTGAACTATTTATGGATATAATCCATAATCATAAAAAATTTTCTTTGAGGAAGTATATACTCATAACCCTTCATAGTGGTTTGTAAAGAAAATGAGAATTATCCTAAGAATATCCCCCGGGAGTGTCGTAACCAAGAGTACAGCAAGGCCCGTTGTCGTGCACCAGTTCCCGTTCGAGTCTAGCTCAAAGTGTTGTTTTCGGGTTTTACCCCTAGGTACATCTTTGCCAGAGCCACCTCTACCTGCTCGTATCCAGACAGGGATGTATTGCTCGGAAAACTCACAACATCTCTACAATACCAAAATTCTAGGAAGTTCTTCTATACTAATCCTCAAAGTCTATCTTTGGGCTATGTGCTCTAATCAGAGTTTATCTAAATCTAGCTTCCAAGGTTAGTACTAAACTGCCTCTGATACCAACTGTAACGCCCCGACCCCAGTTACCCAAGGTCGGTGCATTACTTCGTAACATTGGCATGATCACAAAAGATCAAGTCTTGAAAGACCGATTAGTTTAGTAGCCTTGGAAACACTAGATACATTCATAAACGTTACATTACATCATAAAGTGAAAAACTACAATAAAAAAAGTCTCCATAGTCCACACTCATATCCTCTTCTGACTATCCCTGCAGGTCATTCATAAAATACTTCTTCACATCCTGGAAAATATTAAAACATTGAAATGGGTGAGCTCAGATGCTCAGTAAGGATAACAATATTGCGGAAGCTTTCATAAATAAACATTAACATTTAAGGCAATGTATAACTAAAACAAAAGCCTTTTAAACATGAACTTCCACATAATATGGAAAAAGTAAAATGAGATAATGTCATTTACTTATTCACATGGATATTCTACTGGTCGAATAATCACATGCAATATCAATAACCACTTTCATAATGATGGAATGCATAATGTCAGACTATCATAACCACGTAGCCAAGGCCTCGTGCCAAGACCACAAATAAAATTTTGTCAAGGCCTCGTGCCAAGACACTAGTTTGTCTCATGAGACCTACCAATGCATCGAGGAGCTATAGCGGGCTCCACCCGTCACTTATTAAGTCCAATGCATTCCTCATATGAATAGGTTTAAACATATCATAAACCATAACATAATCGTATCACATAAAACATGCATAAAGGAAACATAACATTTCCACATTTCAATCACAAGATATCAATACAACACATTGATATAATAAAAACACTTTCAAAACCATTTTCAATACCAAAATAAAAGAAAGGTAAAACATGGTATTTATTTTTTCTTTTTAAAAAAAAGGTATGGCTTGTAGAGGAAGCCGAAACTCAAATAATAGTCACGGCGGAGGAGAAGTCATTGTCGCCGCATACGTACGGAAAGAAAAACATTCCCTTTTTTTCATTTAGTAAAACGCTTCGTATAAAAATATTCCTTTTGAATAAACATAAAAGTCAAAGGGGTTTATACACTGTATAAAAGAAATTTGTGTATAAAACAAAATATGCCTCAATGAATGGAGATTGAGACGAAATCCCTTAAAAAGATAATTTTTAAATAAAATATATCTATTATGTGTATTAACTATATGTACACATAAAGAAATTATAAATACAAGATAGGACATAATAATATCATGACATAATTTGAAAGTAGGAGATTAACCCAACGAATGGAAATCGGGTTAAGAAGTTCCCTTACCTTGCATCCTGTCTTGACTCGACCGTTCTTTAATCTCCTGAATAATAAACTAGAGTTAATTTATAGTTTCTTAAGAACATTTTCAAGTTTTTTATTCCTTTTATATCACTTATTACCATGTTATGAACATTATGTAATTATTTATGTTAATAACGGTCGTTTTGTCAATTTTTGGTACTTGAGTCAACAATAAACTTCTTATAATTACAAGTTGTTTATGTGGTAGAATATCCATTATCTCCATAATTATATTCATGATTTAGATGTCATATATTTCATATATATCCAGTATATACATTCATTCATAATATTACGTAACATTTAGAGGTAAGAAATGAAATGCACCGTTCATGGAGACGGTAAGCCGTACGTACGCATGAACGCTACTTTCATTTCTATTTCGTATTTAATGGAATGAAATAATAATTATATAAAGGTATAATATAGTTCCAGTATAATATCATATATAATATCATTTACTCCATCCTTTATACATCCCACATATGGCATTAACGATTCACATCACTTTGAGGGGGCGGTAGTCCGCACTTCCTAAAATGAAATTATCACATTTACCCATAATGGAAATCATAAAGTATGCCATAAATGAGAAATACATAAGCATAAGGAAAACATAAACATATTATATATCATATATAAATATAGTGACATCTTAATGGCCACCTTTGAAGGTGTTATATGAGTGTTGAACAATCATCGTTTCGTGAGGCAGAAATTCGCCATCCACAGAAACAGTATGTTCTTTAACCATTAGATGTAGGTGTGTGTAAGTGTATCTCGAATCCTTTTTATAACAACATCCTAGTATATTGAGGATACTGGTTTTGTTACAAAAGAAATGAATAAAAAGAGTTTATGGGGTTGGAGAAGAAAAAGAAAACAAAATAACATAAGAGAAGACATTACCTTAAAATCGGGTAACTCTTTTTTATTTGAGCCAAAGGATTCCTTGGGAAGAATTCTGCCCAAAGTGAGGATTCTAGGAGTAAGGTATGGGAGTTGGGAGAGTATTTGGGCAGAGTTTGGCCGATCCAAAAGGCTTTGAAAGTGTGATAAGGTGGTAGTGGTGGGGGCCTTTTATAAGAGGAGAGGAGGGACACTCTTGGAAAGTAAGGAAATGTTACATTATTATACAATGCTTTTCGGATTCCAAAGGTCCCAAACTTATATAATTCGAGTATAAGGTGATAAGGGTTCGAAATATCCTCATCCAATAGGTTTTTGACAAGTGTAAGCCTTATATTTTACATTATCCTTTCATTTTATTTAAATCGTTAATTAATGAGGTCATCACTACATCATCATGATGTCATAAATAATTTAATTTATTTAATGTCTAAAAATTATAAAAAAATACTATGATGTAAAAAATATTTTTATCTTTCCAATTACTATTTATAGTCAAAAATATGACTTGTATAACCCCATGTAAAAATTGTTTTAGTAAAACATTTCATGTTTGTGTTATTTTTTAGTTTAACATTAAATAAAAGGTATTTATGTCATTTTCCAACTAAAGTGGCTCCATGGGGTCTCCAAGTTGACCCATGGATTGTCTTGGTCGGCCATGGCACATCCAGTGAGGGTAGGACATGTGTCAATCTCATCTCATATTATTAAAACATTATTTTTACCTTAAACTACACTAATTACCTATAATCGCGATTAAGAACTTAAAAGTTACTATTCACCAAAAATTATTTTAATCTCATTGAACCACATTTTAATTCTTAATGACAACCATGTATGTCGGATTTTTAAAATTCAAAACACAGAAGTGGTAATATTTCATTTAAACGAAAAATCAGTTATTTAACTACCACTTAGTGGTTTCACTATTCATCAAAAATTGAAATTTTTCAGAACAATGCCAAAATTTCACCCTAAGCTATAATTGATATTCTGAATTCAAAAATGATGTATATTTTACAAAATTACAAACATATAAATTGCATTAATTAATTTTATAATTAATTCCCGCTGTCACAACAAATAGCATGTTTTTAAGAAACAATTTATATCAAAAGATTGACAATTGTTCATGCCCAATTTCAATGTTAAATTAATTCTAATGACCACCATTGGATAAAATGGTAAAAATATATTCTAATTATATTTAAAACCACTAAATATTATAATTTATCACAATAAATTATTTTTATTAAAAAAGTTGTTTTAAGTGTTTTTCACTATTCATAAAAAATTGGAAGTTCTCAGAAAGTTACAAAAAATTCAACTTAGGATAATTTCGATATTACGAATACAAAAATGAAGTCCATTTTGAATTATAAAATTTCTATAAATTTAAAAAGTGGTTATTATTATTCATAACGGCTACTTTGATTAGTTGCGGTGTGTTAGAACTCGAAGTTGCGTACAATGCAAGCTATTGCATTATTGAATGAGAAGCATATCATGGAAGCTCGAGGTGTTACACTGTGGATTTATTTAGGCTATATAATTTCCTTAAAAGGGCATGAGATATGAAATTACATTAAATAAAAGAAAGGATAAATCCTTTCTTGCATTATTTATTAATGAAATATTACTTGTTATAGACCTAATGTATCCTACATCACTGTGAACATGTGTCATCATATTTTTCATTTATACATCAAAGTATTAAATTTATAACACTCATTAATAATAATATTAAAGTATAAGATTCAATACACATTTTCTTAGATAGTAATGTCTAAGGACACATATAAATGTGTATTTCCTACTGGCAGGTCTCATTCTCATAATATCCAATAGTGGATATTACCAATGGATTATACCATGATAAGGTACCTCAAATTATTATGAGTCACTGCCCCTAAAGTCATGAATCATTTGTGTCCCTTGAATGATTTTATTTGGCTATAGAACATATATATATATATACATATAATAATACTATTATGGCACTACTGGGTTCTCATCATAGTGGGGAACTATTATGACCTTTCAGTGTGATAGATAATATTATGACATTATCATATACTATGTTATGCAGAAGAACAATCATGATGTGATTAGAAGTTTATTAATATTAAAAAATATGAAAATAGGTTATTATAAAGTACACAAAATATTGTTCTAGGGAACCAACTCTAAAAGACTCCCACTTTCTCTATATCCAACTACTAAAAACTTTCAATCCTCTAGCTCTCATTTGATACTCATGATTCTACTAATATATGCCTTTAGTCAAGGGGTATTCCATGTTTTCTTTTGTAGCAACTCTGCTTACTTTAACTTCACCCCTATGAAAAAAATCCTTCAATAGGTGATACTTCCAAAGTATGTGATTTTTCCATTAGTGTAACCTTGGCTCTTCTAAAAAATACACTACTATATTATTATCACAATACAATGTGATAGGGCCTTTACTACTATGTACCACATCAAGCTTTTAGAAAAAAATTATCCAAATGGATTCCTTGGCTACATCAGAAGATTATATATACTCGGACTCCATTGTATAATTAGCAACAATTGGATGCTTTGAACTATTCCATCTAATAGCTCCTCCATTGTGATATAAAAAAATATCTTTACTATAACTTCATATCATTCTGATCTATTTGGAAATTAGCATCAATATAGCCCCTGATGACTAGCTCCTCATCTCCTCCATACACCAGGAACATATCCTTAGTTCTTCTCAGATACTTGAGGATAGATTTAATAGAAAACCAATAATATTATCTTGGATCTACTTTATATATTCCTACTATTCTCAATGCATAGGAAACATCAAGACTAGTATATAACATGGAATACATGACTGGTCCTATCACTGAAGCGTATGGGATCTTACTCATTATCTCTTTCTCTTATTGTATTTGAGGAAACATTTTCTTAGAATAATATATACCATGTGACACTAGAACTAATACCCTATTATATTGTTCTATACTAAATATATTTAGTAACCGGTCAATGTATATACTTTGACTTAGTCCAAGTAGCCTGTTGGATCTATCATAAATGATCTTTATCCCCATAATATAGGCTTCTTCATATAAGTCCTTCATGGAGAAACACTAATCTAACCAATCCTTAATATACTGTATGGATGTTAAGTCATTTCCAATAAGTAATATTCCATCAATATATACTACTTGGATAATGACCGCATCCCCACTAAAACTCTTATAAACAATTGTCTTACATTCATTCTTAATGAAACCAGTTTTTTTATAGCTTCATTGAATCAAACGTTTCATGGACTACATACTTTATTCAATCTATAAATGGATCTATGTAACTTGAAAATATTTTTGGAATCACCTGGATTCACAAACCCTTCAAGTTGTGTCATATAGACATCTTCTTGAAGGTTCCCATTAAGGAATGAAGTTTTGATATCCACCCTCAAAATTTCATTATCATGGTAAGATGTTATAAAAAGTATAATTTGGATGGATTTAAACATGGAGACTAGTGATAATATCTAATCATAGTCAACTCCTTGACGTTTTTTAAACCATTTAACTATTAGCCTTTATTTATAGGTATTTACATTACCTTCCATGTCCAATTTTCTCTTAAATTACCATTTCAACCCTATAGGCTTTACAACAACTAGTGAAATTACCGAACCCAAACTTATTTTTGATACATGGAATCTATTTCAGAATTCCTGGATTCTTACCATCTTATATCTTTTGAGATCTCTAATACCTCTTTATAAGAGATAGGTTTATCATTTTCAACCAATAATGAATCACCATCTTTGGTGACTAGAAAAACATATCTCATTAGTTCCCTTACCTCTCTAGTGATCCTACATAGAACTTGTTTTTCAAGAACTAATTATTCCATGGGGACCTAGGGAATCTATTCATGTACCAAATCTTTTGTATATTAGGAATAAAATTCAACAAAATCAATCTTTCTCCCACTATCTGTTTTTATGATTTTATCCCTCTCAAGAAATACAACTTGTTTGGAAATAGTCACTTTATTATCTGAGGGGTTTTATAGGTTATATCCCTTTATTTCTTTAGTACGCCCTATAAAGATACACATTGTTCCCTATGGTGCTACTTTGTTTCCTAAGAAGGCCTTAAAAAATTCCTCACAACCCCATACAAGTGTTTGTGAAAAAATAGGTTTCTTTCCACTCCATAACTCGAAGGGAATTTTATTTTACTCTTTAGTTGGTACTTTTTTTAGTGTGTATGTTGCAATTTGTAATGCATGCCCCCAAAAGGATAATGGAATATCCACATGACTCATCATTAACCTTACCATGTATAACATGGTATGATTCCTCCTTTCACTAGCACCATTCCATTGTGGTGTGTAAGGTTGAGTGAGTTTTGATAGAATCCCAAACTCCGGTAAAAATTTGACAAACTCTTGGTTAATATATTCATCATTTTTATCTAATCAAAGATTATTTATCTTATTTACAAGTTGATTATCTACTCCATTATTTAATTCTTTTAATTTCCCAAAGGACTCGGACTTATACATCATCAATTATACATATCCATATCTACTCAATTCATCAGTAAAAGTTATGATGTAAGAATAACCACCTCTATCTTCTACTGGAAATGGTCCACACACGTCATTGTGTACCAATACTAAAATATCTATGGACCTTTCACCCTGTCCATCGAATGGTGGTTTGGTCATTTTTTCTTATAAGTAAGAATGACATTTTTAAGTGGTTTTAACTCAAAAAAGTCTATATAACCATCTTGATAGAGATTTATCAAATGATTCTCATTTACATGACCAAGATGGTGATATCATAACTAGGTGTTGTATGAGTTGTGTGAACATGATTCATTACCTATTATTAATACTTGGTTTTAAAATTTTAATACATAAAGACTGTTATTTAAATGCACCATACCATAACATATGTTGTCTATATAAATGGAACAACTTTTATTTATAAACTTGAAAATAAAACCATATTCATCTAGGCATGATATAAAAAAATGTTCTTGGTAAATGTTGGTACATAATAACAATCCCTTAAAACCAATATCATTCCTATTATAAAAGAAAGGTGGTAGTCCCCAATGGATAGAGCAACCAGCCTCGCACCATTGGCATCACATAAATCCACCTCTCCTCTAGCAATCTTTCAGAATATACTTGGTTCATACATTTGGATATATATTTGATCACCAAAAGATGTATCTAATACATAATGTGTATATATTTAAATATTATACTCAATAATGAATGTACCTTTAGCTTCCCCTTTCTTTTGGGTGCAGTTCTTCTTCCAGTGGCCTTGTTTTCCACATGAAAACACATTTCCTCCTTTTCCTTGACCTACCATTAAATATTACTCTTCTTGGAAGGATGATGCTCAGGATATTTAGACTTGTTATGATTCTTGGGTCCATTCACCGTGTTCTTACATATCTTATTCACCATAAGGACCGCGAGTCAGTCACATACCATGTCCTTATCCACTTGGTGAATAAAAGTAAGAATTTCCAAAAGACTCTTCTCATTATTTATCATGTTATAATTAAAAATAAATCTATAGAATGTATTGTGTAATGAGGAGAGTATGAGAACTATGCTCAAATCATATATAAATTTAATCCCTAAGATGTTTAAACATTCAATGTAGCCAATAAGCTTAACTACCTAAAGCCTAGCTAGTGCAGACTCTCCAAGATTAGTTTTAAACAAAGCATTGGAGATCTCATACCTCTTTTGTCTTGCCTTATCTTGAAAGACATCATGAATGTGAGACAAAATTTTATACGCATCAATGTCCTCATGATTCTTCAAAAGGTCATTGGTCATGGATGATAGCATGAAACATTGAAAATCTAGAACATCATTCAAATATTTCTTGTAGAGATATAACTCTTCTTCACTAGGCTCATTACCAAGTGCATCAGTAATAGTTTCTTCAAGTACATACAATTTACTTTCATGGAGTAGGATAACATGTAAGTACCTTTACCATTCTATGGATCATAGTTATATGTTTAAATCCATTTTATTGTTGTTTTTACAAATAATATCAGTAGAGTTTTAGTACTTTATCTAATAAAATTTAGAAAAATAAATAAATATTAAATTTATTAATCACCCGCTATTTTAACAAAATTAATTCCACAATGACATAATACCTCATATGGATTCTCACTATGTAATATAATCCCTCCATCATGATATCTCTAATCAAGCAGGTTACATGTCGGTGCCATCAACCTATGTGTCTGATGTCTCTTTCTTTGAATTTTGTGGGAATCAAACTTGTCTAGAGAACACCGTGGACATGGATTTATCTAGGAAATATCATTTCCATAAAAGGTATTAAGATATCAACTTCAATTAAAGAATATATAGAATAAATACTTTATTTTATTATTCATTAATAAAATATTACTCATGACATACCCAACATATCCTATATTGCTGCGAACATGTGTCATCACGGTTTTTGTCTATACATCAGAGTACACGAATTATAACGCTCATTAATAATAATATTAAAATATAAGGATCAATACTCACATATGTAGATAGGAACATCTAATGACACATATAAATGTGGATTTTCTACCGATGGGTCTCATTATCATAATATCCTACACTATATTACCAATGGATTAAACCGTGCTAATGTGCCTCAAAAGTCCTATGAATCTCTACCCATGATAGGCTAAATCATTTGTGTCTCACAAATGATATCATCTTGCTATATAATATATATATATTTAAGAATACTATCATGGCACTTCTGGGTTCTCATCATAACATGGAACTATTATGAACTTTTAGTGTGACAACTACTCTTAGGACATTATCACTTAGTATGTTATGAAAAATAACAATCATGATCTGATATGAAGTTTATTAATATTAAAAAATATGAATGTAGGTTATCATAAAGTACACAAAAGTTGTTTCTAGGGAACTAACTCTAATAGTTCCTTTACTTTTGTTTCTATTTGATATCAATGTTTATTATTTTTTATCACCATGAATGTGCTTACATTTTTCTTGGATCATTAATTATGTGTTGTCTGGTACAAACCTCCTGTCACCATTTTAACTGAAAACGTGATGCATTAAGAAATCATTTACTTTTTGATGAAATTTTTAACTCATTTTTAATTAATTAGATTAATCATTTTATGTGTTTTATTTAATTTTATAGTATTTCAGTAATGTAGTTATTTTTATAATTTTTATTTAGTTATATATTAATATTAGTAATTTATTATTAAAATTGTTTTATATTAATATTATATTTTATTAACATATTTTATTTAATACTATATTTTTATTATTTGTATCATTTGTTTATAATATTAATAAATATTAGTAGTATTAATTTAATTATTTTTTCTATTAAATTTCTAACATTTTTTAATAGTATTATTTTTAAATATAATTTACATTTTTTAAATTTGAATTTTAAATTTTGAATTTAAAACTTTATTTTTAGTTTGTGTGTGATGTCAATGTGTGTGGGAAGGGTTCTCTTTGCATTAGGATATCAACAGAAATTGTGTTTCCCCACATGGTGAGAGTTTAGTTCGATGCAACATTATTCAGTAATGTGGTGAAATTTTTCATAATTTATTGTCATCATCATGTATATTATTTTATGATATAGAGTTGAGTTATATTTTTTCGGGGTATTGAGTGGGATAAATTGGTTGGTATTCCATTTTATTTTTTTATTTATTAATTATTTGAAATAATTTTATTTACATTTTTATCATCTTGGTTATATTTTTAGTGAAAAAAAATCAGAAATTAAAACTAACCATTTAAATTCTTAATTGATTCAATGATATAGAGTAGGTTAGTTTTTCTACTGATTGAAGTACAAATTTGCGACATAACTTTTTGAGAAATGGGTTGTGTCATTTTTTATAATATTTTGATACACAAATAAATCTCCTAATTTATTTATAACATTGGAGAACAATACTTAAGAAAATTAGAAGATAAAAATTGGATTCTAAATAAGGCTTATATATTCATAATTGGTGATATTTAGGTGGAATAATTATTTAATCACAAAAAAAACATGTTCATGGTGTGTACAATATTTTCCTTATGAAGTTAGCATCCCAGACACGATTACTAATTCAAAGTTCATCATCTTGTTTGATTTCATTTTTTTAGTTTCATTTTGTATTCTTATATTTTAGTTTTATGTAAATAATAATATAAATAAATAGTAAAACTATCTTCATTCATTGTCTTCTTAAATATTTTCCAAAGAGACTTGGTTTAGTGGACTATACCCATGTTCTCTATGGTTTAACCCTTGGTCATAACTTTTAGTGTAGCCAGTAGAATATTAATTCATAAATTTGATGTGTTGTGATAATTTGTTCCAAAAAATAAAGCATAATATTTCTTTAAAATTTAGATTTGAATAAGATAATTTTCCAATTTCAGAATGTATAAAATTTCATACATTATTTTTATGTTTATTTGATTAGATTATTTCTAGAAAATGGATACCAAAAATAAAAATTGTGGATAAGTTTATCAAATTGGGATGGATACATGTTATTTCTATATATTATTAACTATTAACCTCTTGTTTCATTTTCATATCAAAATGTAAGGAAAATTAAGCATTTAAAATGAGGAAAAACTACCCATGGGAAGATTATTCTTGACTTTTAAAATGTAGAAATAAGTTAATGAAATTTTTAAATAAAATATTTGGTTAAGAAATCATCATATTGAGTTGAGCTTGAGTCAACATCTAAGTCATTGAGTTTGAGTTTTAGGTTTTCATTTTAATTGTGAAATTTGGAATTGATATAAACATGATTTATGGAAAAATTAGATTTTATTTATAATATTGTTCATTGAGTTTGAGTAATTCAATGTTTTAGCCTTTTAAGAAATATGGTCATAATGATCTCATGGAGAGATTGTTTTGAGCACATCATTTTTTAAACCAGGATTTTAGAGTTTGATTATGAATTTATTTTTTGTGTGATTATTTTTATCTTTAATGTAAAGCTATCAAGTGAATGAAAGAAAAAAATAAGGGAATCAAACATTGAATTAGGGATTTATGAATATTATTAAATGAGATAGACTATTAAATGAATGCAATAATTATTGAAAAATGTTGACTCCTTTTATTTTCTTACATATATTCAATTTACTACAACATAACATATTCATATATGTTAGTATATATTATAATTATATAATATATAAATGAAAAATATGTGAAAATTTTATGACCTGAAACACTTTTTTTAGATCAATTTTTTATAATATTTACAATAAACAATATGAAACACATGTTAAGAAATTTTCAAAAAAATATAAAAAATTTAGATTCCCAAAATATGGATTTTTTTCATTTAAAAATTTATGAATGAAAAATTTATTACTAGAAATTTTTCATTTTCCCTTAGGGAATGATACTTTGAAGATATGGTTTCAAGTTAATTTCTCAAGTTAACCCTTTTTACCAACATGGGGAAGATAATACAAGACAACTAAATATGTGATGTTATTTCATTTACATTCTTAGAAACACTACAAAAAAATTACTTATACCAACATAAATTTATTGATAGATAATATATTTGTTGGTAAAACTAAGTAATACCAACATATATTATGTTTTATTAGTATTTATTTTAAGTACCAATACTTATTTTTATCAACAAATATATTTGTTGGTATTGATAATTTAATACCAAAAATCTTATACCAACAGTTGAATCTATTGCTTTATTATACTAATACCAAAAAAAATTTACCAACAATTGAATCTATTATTAATAATAACTATTACCAACATATATTTTGATGTCAAAAAAATATATTACAATAAACCATTCAATGGCAATAACAAGTTAAAAGAAACCAAATTTTTTATATAAATTAATATTTTTATGACCAAAGTCAACATTTACTTTTATAGGTTTTATTAAAAATATCTCATCAATTCTTTTTCATTTTCAATTTTCTTCAAGTATCAACATTGCTTATATTTTATAATGCTTTTAATTTAAAAAAATTAAATAATTTTTATAAAAAATTGAAATCAGTATAGTATTTGAATATAATAATCATTTTAAATAAAAACATGATAATCGATAAAAAATTAATAAACCAAATTGAAATATAAGAAATTAATAATTGCATTAACATATTGAAATTTTATGTTATATTATCAAAACGAAATATTCATTTTTAAAAAATTTAAAATTTATAATATTTATTATGTAATAATAAATAAAGAAATTAGTAATGGGTACTTACATAATGAAATTTTATTTGTTTGTTATATTTTTTCATATATTGAATTTATATATATATATTATATTTATTATAAATTATATTCATTTAATTTTAAAATATTAATATATTTTCTATTTTCATATATATATATATATATATATCTATTATATTTTTAATTTAATATATAAAATTTAATTTGATATTTTATTTATGTAATTAATTTTTTAAATCACCTAGCCCTTTTATGAATTTCTGAATTTTTTGTTCGGGTTCGACCCCAACACTTCTGTCATCTGCTTCAATTCACCTGTGCCCACACTAATCTCTCTCATTCCTAAATCTTCACCACAGGAGATACCATAAAAGATTCACCTCAGCTCTTCAATCCACCTACGAGCAGCACCGAGACATTCTTCTCCCAGTCCCCTCCCATGCGTGCGTCAACAACACTGATTCCATTTCTTCTCCTCCAATGCATACACCCAAAACCCTATCGATTCCCCTTTTCTCTCTGCGAGCAGCACCAAAATCTTCTTGTGATTCCCATGGGCTCAGTATCTCGTCTTCCATCAGCTATCTGTAACCTTAATCTTCCATCATCTCCTCAACTCTTCCATAACCAATCTTTTACTCAGTCGTCTCCCAGTGTACCCAACCCACTAAATCAAATGGATTGAAACCCTAACCAGATGGCTTCCCCTAAATATCTTTTGGTAAGTAGTATTGAAACTAAATCACTTTACACCTATTTTGGGCTTGTAAAATTCATTGTCACTGTTTTTTCTGCATGAATTACACACACATTAAGGTTTTACAGTCCTAGATTCACAATTGAAGGCTTCATGTTTTTCAGATCAGCATCACCTAAACCCAGAACCTTGAACTATAGGTACCTTCATTATCTAAATTTCTTTACATCACATGAACCCACATCCTTCCTCAAATCCATCCATTGCATCTAATTTTTTTATCTTCATGTTTTTGATATCTTTGTTTTACTTCTATACTATCCATGCACATTTTCTTACATTGTTAATTTTTTTTATGTATTTCTCTTTAAAATTTAACTACATGTGATATATACTTTTGACATATTCATTGTATGTTATTATAATATCGACTCTCTAAATTTTTTAGAAGAGTGCCTCATATGTAATTTCATATATGTTAAATATTTTTTCCATTTAATGTATTCTATAACTTCTATGTAACTTTTTCATTTCC
This sequence comes from Viscum album, assembly GCA_963277665.1. Taxonomy (NCBI): domain Eukaryota; kingdom Viridiplantae; phylum Streptophyta; class Magnoliopsida; order Santalales; family Viscaceae; genus Viscum; species Viscum album. Next base: position 480,105,793 of record OY728128.1, read on the forward strand.
AGGTTATCATTCTATGGGGGTCCTTACCAATATTAGAATATTTTAATTTTATTTTTATTAAAGATTCCACTATTTGTAATTATATTTTATTTCATGTATGTGGTCTTATGATGCCTAAATCATTTCTTATTATTTTCAACTCTTCATTAATATTTCACTTTGATAAGATTTGATTTTACGTTTTTTCACCACAAATTGTTGTTGCACTAGTTGCTTTCAATTTCAATATTTTGACCATCTGTATTAATTTTCATTCTATAAAAATACTTTCCTTTAATAGACCATTTTTCAAGTACATATTTCTTTTAATTTTCTCCCTTCTCTTTAATAATTTATGCATACTATTTTTTCCCACTTATTCACTTTTTACAATTGTTTTTTTTTTCTTAACCAATTAGTTTCAACTGTTCTTACAATTTAATATTTAAACATTGGATTGCATTTACCATATATTATAATTGTAACCTTAACATATAATGGAAATTATATCACAAAAATCATCCAACTACAATGATATTTGTAATGAAGCACCATCGCATAGGAGAATGTCCATGTTTCAAAAAATAACCACCACTTGTACAGGTTTATAAGTATTTAGTTATATTACTGTGACATATTCCAATTTATTTTTAACATTTAATTTAAAGCTATGTATTCAATAACTACAAAAAATAAAACACTGGACACTGTCCAAGTGGATACAACTTCAAACATGGATATATTCTTAAATAGTTTAGATCAATTGTCACTATCAATTTTACATACTCATGGTTTTTTTGTTACCTTCCTTTATATTTACATACTCATATTTAATATTATATATCTATTATCCAATAACTAATTGTTTCATTACCAAACTAGGAGAAAGTCTATGAGTCCCACTATTGAAATACAAACAATAAACATTAGGATAAAGGCAAATTACATGACTAGCTATACAAATTATAATACTTTCATTATTAATTAATATAATCTCATTTATTGTAATTCTATTTTTCTATTTTATTTTACAATTAACTTGACCTACAACTGATATTTTCTATAAATTGGACAGTAATCTTAATGTAAAATTTAATTCTATTATCACAGCAGTTCTGCTTATAATTTCCATGCTTTTTATGTTTTTCTGCACTTATAATTCTCATATCATACATCATATTATTGTATTATATACTAAAAAACCATTCATTTATATATAATGTATATGAACTCATTCCTTTTGTCGATATCGTTCAATATAAGGTTAAAAAATGAATTCAAATTTATATAATCTGCGGTGTCAGCTACCATTTTTTCTCATGACATGATTTTCCCTCAGTATGGCTTGTAGAATTTTCCTTAAGGATATATAAGGCATGATGTTCTAAAAGTCATAAAATTGATGTTGATCCAATGTTTAGTAAATTTATTTGATATTTTCCCTCACTATTAGTCACGAATGGATCTTGCATGATTGATCAAGGATGGGAATTCATGATCAGCCTCTTGAGATCTATGGGAGTTTAATATTCAACTTTGTCTAAGGATTAGTTGATGTTTTACATTTTTATTTGTGAATTTTTGTTTTTATCATGTCGGTGTTCCTTGTAAATAAATGGGAAGATGTTATGAGTTTTTTATTTGCTGATAAATGAATTATTATTCTTTATAGTGTAATCAACTAGATTCATTGTTACTATTTTTATATTCCAATAGAGATATCACTGAGTATTATTGATTACACTTATAAAAAAACTGGGATTCATTCAGATCATGTGATTTGTTACACTTATACATTCATTTACAAGATTTTTTAGAAGAAAAATTATGGGCTTACACTGACTACTAGGTTCTGGAAGATTTTGATAACATTATCTAAAAGAAATGTTATGGTGTAAATTCCTATTGATCATTTATTATTCATTTTTAGTGGATATTTTGAGTATATATGCAGACAACATGGGTTTCTATTTATATCTAATATGTTGTCTTGACTCTCAATTTACTCAGCTAGGTTGATTTTGGAGGCCCTATTCTATATTGGACTGTGTAGTTCCCTTGAAATGCTTATAGTTAATAATGGATCCAAGAATTTAGTGAACATAATCTACAACAGCCTCTGTTTTCTGTCATTTCACTAAAGACAATATTATTGGGTAGATAGGAGGGGTATAAACAAAATATAAAGATACAAGATAGAGGAATACTCTATAGGTGAATCATGGTATTATATTTTAACCGCCAAATATATATTGATAAAATCAAAAACAATAGAGAAATTCCAATACACTCAAACATTAAAAAATGGGTCATAAAAGAGGGAATCCATCATACGGATACTAGTTGAAGAGACATTGACATATAAGTGGAAATCACTGAGTTGGGAGGTTATGTAGCTATTTAAATTCTTTTTAAGCATTATTAATAATAAAAATATTTATACCTATTAAATTGAAATATTTTTTTACCAAACACATACACAGGAAGGGAATAACAGGTATATAAGTTTCCATATCCAAAATAAAATCTTCACCCTTAGCATGATATGTATTTCACTAAGACCATAAGAACCACTAGAATCATTATATAGAAAAAGGATTGTAATTAATATCTTTTTACTCATGATACACATCTACCGACTATGTTTGAGTCATTTACAATGAGGAAATAATATCACTTTGCAACAATAAAACTATTCACAAAACTAGACACCCATAGAGATTTTGATGTACTACTTTTTTCCTCCTTATACTGACTATCACTAGTTTCTTTTTATCTTATAGTGTCAAATACGTAGTTTCTTATATTTTGTTGTTGTCTCAAATGTATTTTGTATTAAAGATGCACCAGGGGATGATAAGTTGCATAATGGTTTTCAGATTTATCTAGAAGTGAGAGGGATCAGACCTAGAATCACAAATTTCATTCTAGAATACATGATAGGTAAGGATAACAAGGATTGTATAGAGTGGATGAACAAGATCAAGAAGTTCATGGTGGCCTGATACTGAATTCTACCCCTAGTTTCTAATGGGGTTTGGAACTTGTTTCTTGAACAACTTAAGTTTGTTTTTTTATTTACTGTATTTACTAGGTTTATAGTTCTGTTTGATTCTATTTAGTTTTAATATAATTCAATTAAATTCAACTTCATTTGATTGGTTATAACTTCATTCTTCAGCATACACATATTACATCACAAACCATTTCATCGCAAGAAGATTCTGCTTGTGGGAAGCTCTATATAACATCGGCCTCATTCATTATACTAATATTTTAATTGCAGTGAGGTAATAGATGAGGAAGCTTTGTTTTTCATTTTTATTTTTTTAATAATAGTATCATAATAGTATCAAGTTGTCTTCTAGTATCTTATTCTTACAAAATATGAAACTTGATCCTTATTTTTTCAAAAAAAATAAAATACAAAAAATCCTTGTAGCTTAGTGCTAAGGTCATTGGAATATAAATTGGATGTGCTAAGATAAAAAAGACTTATATAGAAAACCAAGTAATAAATGAATTTAGTGAGTCATACTTTCCTCACACTAAAGTCATATCCTTAGGAAATGTTGTATAATGTAAGTCTACACAACATCAACGTCATAATCCTCGCATATTAAGTCTTATGAGGCAAGTCATAAGTGTCCACCATCGTCATAGATATGAAATTTGAAAACATATATGAAAAATATTACATAAGGAATAATGTGATATGTTTAGACTTATTTCTTGATGAATTTGACATAAAATTTCATGAGAATGATCAATGTCATGTGAAATATTACTTTCATTTCTTCTACTCAAGCTCCAAAATATGGATATCAATATATTATTTAAAAAACTTTTTCAAACAAGATTATATCAATTTCAAGCATCCATTTTCATATATTTGTTTATTAATGATCTTATGTTTCATGTCCACGTATGTTTTTTCTTTCCATCTTATCAAATCGACATCTAAATCAATTGTGAGTGCATATTTGACTCCACTCATATTTCATAAGAACAACAAGACTACTTTATATCAATGAATGCTTAGAGATAACTAAAATCTTTGTACAATTTGAAATTATTATAGAAAATTAAAATTATTTTATTATTTATCATTCTATTTTTGTATACAAAAATCATTTTCCTATAACTACATCCAAACTGCTTATCAAAAGTGTTCAATGCTACTAGTAATGATTATTTTTTTCATAAAATCCCATTACATTACTATAGAAAATGTTTCTATATAACATATTATTGATATATTCATTTTCCACCATGCACAATAGATGTTTTAATAAACATTTTAATTACCACTATTTAAAAATAAATAGAAGAAACATCATTGCATTTTTGTTTCAAAACGCTTCTCAGAAGGAATTTTATTTTGAATATTTTCTTATTTTGTTAGAACAAAATAAATTCCTTATATTATGTTAATAATTTATTTATTCAATACACAATTTTTCAATTCTCATGAATGATCTTACATGAATAATCAAATTGATTCACGCTCAAATTTACCCAAAAGAAGAAGGTAGGATGGTCCTTGTAGTCTAGCTAGGGTTATCGAATCCTCAGAGACCTAAGAAGTACATACAGACACGTAAATTCTATGGATTTTTTTTGGCTATGAAGTGTACAAATTGGGTTGATTTAAGATGGTTTTAAAGGATCAATAACAGATTTGAGTTAATTCAAATTAAGGTAATGAGTTGATCCTAGGTTATCGCTTGGGGTGGATTGGATGAATTCCTTTCTTAATGATTTCAATTTATTATATTTGAGATGGGTTCATTTAAACAGATCAAACAAAATAGTCACTTACTAGTTTAATGCCTACACACCCTAATACTAATCACCTATACACTTGAAGGATCAAAGTTTTGATCACTCCAAGGTAAAGGTTCGTATTAGCACTTGAAATGTGTGACCTTAAATTCAATAAGGATGAAGAGGTTTTAAAATCATCAAATAAAAATCTCATTTAAAAGAAGTGATTAGCCATTAATGGTGTTAGGAATAACATCCAATCCATCCCCTTGCTACTTCCTTGGATCAAACCATAAAATAGTTAGTCATCGATTAATGACATGTCTTCAATGGAAGCAGGAAGTAGACTTACGAGGGTGGAATTGAAGAAGTAAAAACAACTAAAATTGATCACTCCACCATTGTGTGATAAATATCACAAAGTATGGTGTGAATAAATTCACACCTTGAACCAACTATATCAATGTGATATTTAGAAGAACATAATAAGAGTAAATGATGGACTTTTATTAATAAACTAAGGTTAATTAAACAACTTACATGAGAAAGAAATGTGATTACAAACACAAAGCGGCAGCATAACACTACAATGAAACTAAGCACCAAAAATGAAAAACTCCTCCATAACCACTGCCTTAAATAGGCATTTTGGGAGCCTTGGGTTGATCCTCCAAAAGTAAAAAGCATCCCACTTGATTATGGAAGTCCTAGGGTGGTGGAAAGCTTGTGAAACTTGGACTTTTCCACTCTAGACCCGAAGTGGAAGCCATCTTGCAACCACCGAACAGAAGCGCTTGTAAGACCTTCTAGACAGCCGAATTATAGTGGGACATAGAATAATAAAATGGAGCCCCAAATTTCTCCTAACGTCCTGTAAAACTTGGGCCAATTTGGAGTTTTTTATTCTGAGATATGATTAAATTGGTAGGATGTTTTCTGGGCCGCAGAATCTGGCCCAGAATTTTATCTTCAACTTGGGCCGCCTGAATAACCACAATGAAGGCTGAATTAGCACTGGATCTTGAATAAGTATTTGTTCCTATATATTTATTCTAGAATCACACATAATTTGGGCTTCATTGGGACTGTATTTTGGGCCCCACATTCTCATCGGTGGGTTGGTGTCCAATCTGCCTTCTCCAGAATTGTTTGCATGAAATCCCATTTTGGTGGTCTTTCAATGTGAATATTCCAACACTCCACAAGTATGAATTGTTCCCAATATAATTATAAACCTTAAAATTAAATATTAAAATAAAATTATGATCATTGGGTACTTTAAATGATGTTCAAAAATGTACAACATAATAGTACATTTTAAGAAAGAATTACAATCATAATGTGAAATGATGTTCAAAGTGTAAAATACACTAACAATTGTGTTTATGAATAATAAATCACATGAATATTATATATATTAACAATTAATATTAGCCTCATTTAGTGGCTAATCACAAATAGATTGGTAATTTAATTTATATATAATGATATTTATTTATTGAATGGTGTACTTAATATAATTTTAACTGCATTGGTTTAGTTATGTGAAAAAATAAACTCTAATTACAACATTTATTAACTTCTGTTAAGAGAAGGTTTGTCTATTTGGTAGTTCATGCCCATTTCCATTGTGCACATATGCTCATTACCCATTGCCCAGTTTATGCCCATTACCCTGGTATGACCATTTCCTAGTTGACGCCCATTTCCTAAGTATGCTAATTTCCTATTTCCCATTGCATGTTTCCTAGTTCACACCCATTTAATAGGTATGCACATTTCCCATTTCCCATTTCCCAATGCTAATTTCCCATTGCCCAGGTAGGTCAATTTCCCAATTCATACCCATTAATCATTTCATGTCTTCTTCAAAGTGTTTCTCTATTAAACATTTTCCAAAATAAAACACATCCTTATTTCAAATCATTTGGAGAGGTGGAGTGATTGTGATTTTTTTTGTTATAGGTTTAGTTCAGTGGACCTGATGTCGGAGATAGAAAGAATGTTGTGTGGTTAATGGGAAAACCTACTCTTACAAGATCCTTAAATGTTCACATGGATTATGAAAAATTTTCACTATTAAAATAATTTTTTTATACTTCTATTTATTATTTATCTTCAATCATTGCGAATATTTTTCACTGATTTGAGTTAGAGCTAGCTCACTGGTTTTGGGGCATGGATGGGTTACTGGTGCTCATTGGTCCATTGTGTGACATGGATGAGTTTTTGTTGGTTACTGGTGCTCGTTGGTAGGGATATGATGCTGGTGGTTTCTGGTTCTCATTGGTCCCCAGTGTGGAATGGATGGGTTTCTGGCATAGATGGGTTACTGACATGGATGGGTTCTCTGGTCCCCAGTTTGGTATGGATAAGTTGCTGGAATAGATGTCCTTAGTATGGCATGGATGGGTTGTTGGCATGTATGTTCTTAGTGTGGCTTGAATGAACTGTTGGCATGTATTTCCCTATTGCTGGAATGGATTGGTGGGGTGTGTGATAGATCTTGTTGAGGTATTTTGTATTGATTCATTTTGTATTAAATTTCATTATTATTATATATTTTTTTAATTTTGAACATGTGTGAAAATCATCTTTTCTTTAATAATTAAAATTAATGTGCTATATATGATAATTTAATAAATATAATATGAAATTTTAATAGAAATAAAAATTTATAATTTTTATTTAAATTTAATTTATAAAAAATATTATATATTATTAATATTATTACTAATAGAAAAAATTTTCATTAAAACATGTTTCTAAAAATTTAAACCAACATATATATTATCTCTTAGTATTATTATAATTGTAACAGAATGATTTTATTTGTCACGAAAACATTTAGCGACTGAGTTTTTACCAACAGTTTAGTGACAGAGACATATATGTTGGTAAAATGTTTTACCAACAGAAAATGCACTTTTACCAATAAATATGCCCCTGTTGGAAAAAGTGAAATATTTTGTAGTGAAACTTTAAAACATAAGGGGGGATCCTTATAATATTATTTTTCTTTAAAAAAATATATTTTTTAATGGTTTAATAATCATAACTAAAATTATTTCTTAAACGGGTACTTATTTGATAACCAATCCTATAAGTGTCATCAAGATCATTGAGTATAATAATAAAGCACACTATATGAATATTTTTTTGGTTTCATTACTTTTATGTTATAAAATTAACCTTTAAAATATTTATTTTATTAAACAATGTTGTAATTTTTTTACCTTAAATTCTCGTGTTAAGCTTAATATTTTATGATGAATTAAATTTTACCATATGATGTCAAATTATATGATTATATTTTATTCCTGAAATGGTTCCTGGATAAATTCTATTATTCTACCACAAAAAACATGGAATGATTTTTTTCAATTGATTTTTAAAAAATATTATTAACCTTATTAAATATAGTGAGTATAAATTACTTAATATGTTGAATTTTCTATTTAAAATGTTTTCCCTAAAAAACTAGTTTGTTATGTACTTCACGCTTTTATGATAGTGACAAAAAAAATTATATGATCTTTTTTAATTTTTTATAACATTAATTGGATTTACATGTAATTAATTAGATTTTAAAATTTATCATTTTCATCATTCATTAAATGATAAAATATATTTTTTAATAAAACTTAATTGAAAAAACACATATGTATTAAATTATTCATCATTTGAATAGTTAAAAAAATTAGGGTGTTTGTGGTTATTAATATATAAGTTGGTTATTTTATTTGTGAGTGAGTACTATAGCATCAATGCATATGGATTTAGTTTTATGATTTCATTTCATTTTAATTTTTAATTTCATTCACATTATTCATGTTTCTATTTTATTTGTTTTCATATCTCATGAAATATGTTAACTCTTTCTAAACTAGTGAAATCACAAATGTTATTTTTGAGATTCTATTGGGAAATTACTATATAATTAAAAATATTTATAAGAAATTTTGTTACAAAGTGTTTCATCAAAGAATGAAACAATTATGGTTTTTATTATCATGTTGGGATGAATAAAATGAAAACAAACCTCTCATGAAACCAATACTCTAAATTTATTTGGTAATACTAAGTCTATTGTTGAATCGATTCTCTCACTATAGTTGGGAATACCAATATTTCCATTCAAAGTGTACTATAAATAGATTTATTATATGTTTATTATTTTAAAAATTAATAATATAGATTATTATTAAATTTTTAGTATTTTTTTTGAATATAATTTTCTTATATTGTTCATATCTATCACCTTTTATTTTCTCTAAAAGGTTTAAGAAATATTAGGTGGAGTTTTTTGTTTCCCTTATTGACTTGATGCCATTTTTTAAAATGAGTGAAACTTTTAATTATTTGTATTTAAAATAATATTTTTTTAGATATAATATTTTAATATTTCTTATTTGACCCCACAATAGTAAATTTATGAAATTTGATCTTATTATTAATTTATGATCTAATATAGATATTTGTAGGGATTTTTTATTTATAAATAATGTGTGTTGATGAATTTTGATTATCTAATCATTTAACCCCTTATGCTTTCTTCTTTAAAGACCTCGAAATTAAAAGTGATTATTTACTATCATTAAAATTAATTTAGACCACCCAAAGTTAGATAATTATTGTTAATTATATTTTTAATCTATATCATTATTTTATGTATTGTTTTATTATAACCCCTCCCCTGGGTAAGGATCTATTAAAATAGGAAAGTGTTGAATTTTTCCTTTAATCATAATGGGATAGTTAACTACTCCGTTATGGATTCCTAACATGGGTAAATGGAAAACAAAATACGGATAGTTAATCCCCCTAAAGGGGGCCCTCTAAATTCATTTCCTCCAACACTAGCCACATTCCATGTGGAATCCCCTAGTCTTCCTCCTTATCCTACCTCTTACACATGAATCAAGGATGATTCAAGGATTTTTCTTCCATTAATTCAAGGTAGGATCTCTCCCTTTCATCTACTCATGTATTTTTTACCTTATTATTTCATATTCTATATTTTCCCTCACCTTGGTTATGGATTTAGTTGGTGATTTTACCAACATAGGCTAAAATCGCTTCTTGGCCTAGGGTTTCCTCTTATCTTGTCTAAATGAATCTCTGGTGGGTTTTTTCCTTCTATATATCATTTTTTTTATATATAGAAATTTGGTCATTATATGATCAGGGTGTTTTATAGTTTTGGGATAATATTATGAGATGATTCGGTTAAATATTTTGGGGATTTTGGCTGTTGTATTCTTGGGTGTAATTTATGAGTTATTTCCCTTGGTTTTTCATAATGTTTAACTTCATTTTCTTATGGTGTTGGGTTTATTGTAATTACTATGTGATGGAAATTTTTTAAAGGTTTTTAAGATAAAATTAAAGACCAAGAAAATTAAGAAATATTACCTCACATTAAAGTATATAGTCACAACCCTTTGAGTGAATTACCAGGTAATGGTTGGGACATATCTACTCATTGTTATCTAACTAATTAATTAATATTAAATATATAATTTTAGAATTATGAATAAATGAATTTAAACTATATTTGCATATAATTGATTAATGGGTTTTCTTAAAATGGGTAATTTTATGTGAACTCAATTAATTGTTTAATTATGTCTCTATCATGGATGGAACTTTAATTTTGAAACTTATGAAGATTTGGATTCGATAAATCTTGGATTATTTAAATAAAACTTTTTTACTTTGGATATTGAACTTGGTGACTTTAATAAAGTTGGTTTATCTTGTTTCATTACTTTACTTCTAAAGTTTCATAAATTAAAATATTTTTCTATTTTCTTTAGACACTAATATACCTTATTTTCTAAGAGTTTGTGTCTTTCCATCTCAAGTATTTGAGTATATATATATATATGAAGACTTTTGGTTAGTATATTGGGTAGAGTGAATTCATTTTGTTAGATACACTCTATCATATTTTCTTTTCCATGTTTTATTAAGTAGATCAATACTTTTCACTTTAACAAGAATGAGTTACTAGTGAAAGATCTGAACATATACTTGGTTTAGAATCTGTATCAATAGAGAGTTTATGGTTAGGTTACTAGTGAAAAAGAAATTATTTTATTTATGAATGTGTTCGTTTTTCAATAGTTACATACCTTTATAATTTAAAAATAATATTTTTCCATGAAATATAATTATTATAACAAATATTCCCATACTTTTTTTAAAATGAAACCTATTTTTTAGAAACTCTAAACTATTTCCTTTTATAAATAATTAGAAATTATTTTGATTTTATACCAGTTTACTAAATTTACATTTGTTTTCACAAAGTTTTTCTCTTCTCAGACTTAATTTTTATTAAGTTTTAATCAAAAAATGATTTTAAGGAGAAACAAGTGAACTTTTATTCATGTATTGAAATTGTGATAAATAAGATTTATTTTATAATGAACTCTTAAGTAATAATTTTTCTTAAGGTGAGGTTTAAATTTGAAAAAATATTGTTTATATGAACTCATATCTATTGTAGACTAATTATTACGTATTCCATACCTAGTTATCTATTTGGATTAATGATGGATGCATTTAATTGGTATTCACGTATTGTTTTAAGTTTCATTTGAGTATTTATTTTAATACATTAAGGTAGAAATTATTCCATGAATTATGTTATATTTGACTTGATTTAATTATTTTTAGTTTCTACCCTGTGAAAAAATATCAATTTCTTAGTTTGATAGTATGTCTTTCTAGTAGTGACCTTATTTTTATCAATGCCTAAATGGCTGGTATAATTGTAATAATGGGTATGTTTTTTATTTATTGTATCAAGAATGTTTATTAGCATAACTAATAGAGATATCTTGATCATGGATACTACTTTGATGGTTATTGAATTCATTAGAAGGGGTATGTTTCCATTATATGAATTTTAAGTACGTTTAACTTGTATAGAGATTCATGAATGGGGTAGGAGTGAAATTCGAAAACTCATGTATACCCCTTACCTTCCCTTGATGGGATGGGCTGTAAGATTTCCCCAACTCTTTTATACACCATTTCCTTTCCTAGAGGACAATCCTTAAGGTCACCAAATTTGTATGCTAACATATATATATATATATATGAGTTGTTTATTATCTAGTTGAGGGATCATGGTTACCTTTACTGGTTCATCTAATGTCGTGAGCGCTATGATCAATGTAGTTATGTGTAGGTATGGACCATCTGAGTATAGGGAGTCATTTGTTATACCTTGAATTCATCTATTAGTGGCTTGTTTTTTTGTAATAATATGTCTTTATTGATGATTTTTTGAGTAAATATTTTTTTACCTATGTAAATGAGTAGACATGTTCATGTAAACACCTAGTTATTCCATCCAAATCCCATTTTAGGTTTTCAAAAAAAATTATATGGGAACTAAAAAACCAGAGGGAAAAAAATCGGCCAGAAAAAAAAAAGGATAAATAACTAGTAAAAAAGAAAACAAAAACATCTCACTAGTCCCCCTAAAGAAGTTCGATCAAAATGATTTTATTGATCTATTCAAAAAAAATACTTAAGATATTAGAATCATTCTCTTTTTAAAGAAAACAATCAATAAGAAATTTATCCCACTCTATCTCATCATGGGTGAGATCCTAGAAGGGAAAATAAATATTGTCTTACACCTTGATATACTCCTCCATATTATTCTTTATTTCATTAATTCTCTGAAGTAAAATGTGATCTTGATTTTTGATCTAGGTCATTTTTATTAGTTTTTACTCAAATCCTACTAAGTGTGTGTATGATTACAACCTATATGGAAACCTTGATGGATATATATCTTCACGTTATATATTTATGGTATGATAGGTATGATGGTATCTGCTATATGTATAAGGAATCTTGGGTATGTTGATCATAGAAGTGGGTTTTCTCTCCACCTCAAGTTACCATGGAATGTTCGGGTAATGAGTTAAAATTATATTTTTTAAGTTATTGTTGGGTTTAATTTCTCAAGTATGATGTGATGGAAACTTGGTAAGTGTATAATCCTTATCCAAGACCCATTTACAATGTATAATCATGCATTATATGCTCTAGTGGAATATTATGACAAGTTTATTTTATTTATATTATCACCTGTATGTGTGAATGGATTTAATTATTTAAATATAAATTAATAAAGTAAATAGTGTTTTCTTGCATACCTTAATAGTTACTTTTTAATTAATTAAATTAAATTACACATATGCTCATGTTGATATTGAGTTTATGTTCCTTTCTTAATGATTAATTGTTTAAATTATTTTATAATATGTGTTCTTGAGAATGTTACTTTCTTTCTTTCAATTGTTTTATTTTGAGCATGTTATTTTTAGTTTTCTACTTAACGTTTATTATAAAAACTATAATGATATATATTTTAAAGTATTCTATTTCTCCACTAATGATAATATGTTTTATAATTTTTAAATAACTTTTATGTTTAGGAATGCTACATGCTTTTTAGTGATGTATTACTGAAGCTGATTATACATCTAGTTTATGAGCATGATATATATCTTTTGATTAGTGAAAGTTTGTCATTAGTTTATATCTCATGTTGGTTACATGTTGTAAGATATTATCTCCCTCTTAGTGAAGTATTATTATAATGGTTTTTGAATTTTTTTTTTTTTGAGTATGCTGTTAGTTTTACTCTTACCATGTTTGCATGAATTATATGATAAAAAATTGTTAATCTATTTATAAAGTAAATTGGAGAAAATATTTATTTAAAATGATATTGAAATATATTTCTTAAAATTAGGGGGGTTTAGAAAATGGAACTAAGAAGTGAATTTTGAAGTGGATCTTGATTTTTAGTAAAATTATTTTATAAGGTTCAACCCAAGAAAATGTTTTCTTAAAAATAAACTATAAAGTGAACTGATTTTAGAAAATTTCAATGTTTTTAAAGATGCGTATGGAATGTGTTTTTGAAGTGGGATTTAGTTTTGAAAAGTTTGTTCATTTGAAAAAGTTTTATATTGATGAATTGGAATTAAGGGCGGTGTTTTCTCAAATTGGATTTTTCAAATGAGTTTGTTTTTTGAAAATTATATTTTTGAAAAATGGAATTAAAATGTGGTTTTAAAATGGTTATTTGTTTTCTATAATGAATAATTTTTAAAAGATACAATGTTTTTAATGAAATTGAATGAAATGAAAGGAAAGGAATAGTGAAAAATATGTTACTTTTATATTAGGGAGTACTATAAGAGTAAGGGTAGATTTATGGTTAGTATTTTATGGATTTAAAGTAAAATATAGTGTCTCTTGGGTATTTTGATTTTGAGGTATTAGTGAATTATTATGGTTTTATGAGTATCACATAAAAATTATGGTGATGTTTTGGGATGAGTAGTGAAGTTCTTATTGAGAATTTATCATTTAGAGTTAGAGTAGATTTTGGTTGTAAATATGATTTGGTTGTGTTATAGATTGTGTTTCTTTCAAGAAACTATTTTTAGATGGTATAATGAGTGATTTGATATGTGAACTTGTGTGTAATTGTTAGAATTCCTCATGGATGTTATATTATTATGGAATTTTTTGTGGATGTATTGGAAAATTGTTGATGAATTGAGGAATTAGTGAAATTGTGAATCCTGAGTGAGAATATATTTAGACTTATAAAGGAAGATAATACATATGGTGTGGAACCTACAATGACCTGTGTCCTTAGTGATTTAATTTAAGGAGATTTTTCTTCAAATTTGGTTATTTTTTGGGGGGGTTTCTAAGAATTATACATATTTGAGGATGAATTATTTGGTTTTTTATGTGTGGTTTTAGGATTTTTTAGAGGTTTGGGAGGTCGGTCCTGGGTTTTAGTGTGTTTGAAGGAGGGAATTCAAAGTGGGGGTAGAGAAAATAGGCCACTAGAGTTTTAGTGGATCATCTAGCAGCATAATAGACTACCACCATAGTTTCAATAGATCCCATAGGAGATCTAGTGGATCCCATTAGATTTTTGGTGGGTTCTAAACCGCTTTTATTAAAAGGGGAACCATATGTTTCATTAAAATTAATTAAAAATCATAAATGGGATTCCCAAACATCATTTCCTCCTACTCTATCCATACACCATGAGGTATCCCCTTGATTTCTTCCTTCTCCCCACTCTTTCCCATGGATCAAGGTGGTTTCTTCTGTCAATTTAAGGAATTTTATTCCACCAATTCAAGATAAGATATTTCCATTCCATCACCTATATTATATTATTCCTTTATTATTTGTTTATCTCTTCTTCTCCTCACCTTGTTTGAGGATTTTTTTTTTGTGATTTCACCAACATAGGATGAAATCACTTCTTAGTCAAGTGCCTTCTCCTATTTTGTTTAAATGAATATCTAGTGGGTTGATTTCCTTAAATTCATCATTGTTTTTATATAAAATGATTTAGATTTGATTTTTTATAGGTATTTCGTAGTTCTATGATGAAATTATAATATTATTAGGTTGAATATTTCGGGGGCATTATGCTAATTTTTCTTGGGTGTAATTTGGAAGGTGTTTGCCTAGTATTTTCTTAAGGCTTAGCTTTCTTTCATTATAGTGTTTGGTTTATTTGGATTCCTTGGTCATGTAAATTGGTTTAATAGTTTTAGAAGCTACTTTAGGATCCATTGGATTAAGAAATATCACATAATATTATTGTAGGTGGTCTCAACCAATCGTATGAATTTTCAAGCTATGCCTGAGACATGTTTGCTAATTGTTTTCAAAATCATTAAAAAAGATTAAATACATACTTTTAGATTTATGAATAAATGAATTTAAATTAAATTTTCATATAATCTATTAATTTTTCTTATTAAAAATTGGGATTTTATGTGAACTCAAAGAATGGTTTAATTATACACCCATTATGCTTAAAACTTTAGTTTTACGACTTGTAGAGAGATGGTTTGGGTATGGCCTATATTGTTTAAACTAAATCGTTTTACATTGGATATAGAACTTATTAAATTTCATAAAGTTGGTTTATCATGTTTAATTACTCTAATTTAAAAAAAATTATAAATTATAAAGTTTTCATGTTTTTGTATTCACTGATATGTATTATTTACAAAGAGTTTGTGTCCTTCCCTTTCAATCCTTTTGAGTATATATATTTATTTATTTATTTATGGGTATTTTTTGTTATAATGTTGGGTAGTGTGACATTGTTTTGTTACATACACACTATAATGTTACATTTTCCACATTTTATTAAGGATATCATTATTATTCACTTTAACCTTGATGAGTTATAAGTTAATGATCCAAACATAATGTTGGTTCATAATTACATCAATAGATAGGTAATGGTTAGGTTACTGGTGAGAATGAAATGATTTGTTTTTTTATTTTTTTCCTTTTATTTTTCAACACTTACATATATTTATTCTAAAAAATATATTTTCCCATAAAATTTACTTATTATTTAAAATATTCCCACAATTTATTTTAAACGAAACATATTTTTTAGAAACTCTAAAATTTTTCTTTTCCATATTGTATTGGAGTTAATTTTGATTTTATATTGACTAACTAAATTATAAAAAAAATAAAAAATATTATTCTCTTATCAAAACACTCTTGATTATGTTTCAATCAAAATAATGATTTCAATGTGAACCTAGTGAATTTCTATTCATGTAGTAAAATAGTGATGTAAAAATATTTCTTATACAATAAAATATTTCTATTAATTAAAAATTTTCCTAAAGTAAAGTTTGAATATGTAATGCTTATTTATATAAGTAATCATCTATATTTGAGACTAATTATTTACCTAGTGCTCTATGTGGCTTCATGGTGGTTGGATCTAATATTTTTCATGTCTTGTTTCAAGTTTTAGGTGAGTAGTTATTGAAATACTTTAAGGTAGTGATTACATCAAGAATTATGTTAAATGTGAGTTATTGTTAGTATATTTAGTTACTACCCTGTGATAATATCTCCGTGATTTATTTTACTGGTATGTATTAATGCTTGTGGCCTTGTTTTACCTTTTTCCTAAATGGTTTCTATACTTGTATATATGAGCATGTTTGTTCTTTGTTGTATCAATCATGTGAATTAGCATAACTAGTAGAGGTATATTGATCATGGATACTACATTTGTAGTTAGTTAATATATTTTAAGGGGTATGTTTCCATTATATGAACTATAAATTGGTTCATCTTACATGAATAATGGTGAATGAGATGAGAATGTAGTGCCTTAACTCTAGTATACCCCTTCCCCTACCCCAGTGGGATGAGCTGTAAGATTAATATGACTCATGTATACACCATTCCCTTTCCCTTAAGACAGGTTACTAGGATCCTAAATTTTTATGCATGTGTCTATATATATACGGTTATATATATATATATATGCATATTATAGATTTGTTTGGATGGGCATCATGGTTTCCCTAACTAGCTCATCTCAGGTCCTAAACACAAAGCTCAAAGCAAGAATGTACAAGTATGGACCCTCCTGGTATAGGGAGTTATTTTTTATATCCATTAATTCATCTATCAATGTATTTTCTATACATACTACTATTTATTGATTGATTATTATCTAACTATTATGTGTGTGTGTATGTGTAAATGAGTAGACATGTTCATACATGCGCCGGGTTATTCATTGTTGAGTTGAGACACCTTTGTTGGTACCCTACTGAGTATATATACACTCACACATGACATTTACACCTTGGTGGACCTAAAACTTCACTTGATACATTTCAAGCATGATAGGTATTATGGTAGCTATTGGATGTTCAGGGCATGTTTAGTATACCAGTCAGGGGAATGGTTTTGTTCACTAACTCAGGTATAATGGTAGCTATTGGGGGAATGATTGTCAGATCACCTATTAAATTATAGTTTTCATTTTTTTTCCTTTTTTTTATATCTTAAAATTTACCTTTTATGGTTTTATTTCATTAATATATAGGTATATTTATTATTTTGGTTCTCCTATTTGTAGTAAAGGTTGTTGTTTTCTTTTTGGAGCATCCAAACCATAGAAATACCTTTTTAGTCATCTAGGGGAAACCAGTCATGAATTATTATATTTTCTAAAGCAATTAAATCATTCCCAAATATTAAATTTAGACCTATGGTGTTATTCTCTATCCCCTGGGGATCAAGAAATTCCCCTAGGGTTATGGATGTCTTGATTCAGGTATTGTTTTGGTATCCAGATCGATATTGCTACAATTATAAAACTAATGATGAATTTAATGGAAAACATTACCCATTATCCTCCCTCTAACTTCTATTTTCATACATAGATAGTGTCATTACCTACCACCCTTATCCCACCCATTCCATGGAACCTTTATCTCTCATAGAACCCAACTCCCTTACTATTTACACCCTTGTAAGTTAAGGCTTACATAGAAGTTTACAACATATTCCTATCCCTTGTGCCTTCACATCATTTATTTCATACAAACATAACTAAAATATATATATTCATGTATCAATCATTTCATAGGTTCTTTAATAAAGTGTTGTAAAATATATGTATAGAATTTATTATAGGAAGATAATGATAAACCAATAACCCTAGATCGGTTAGTTAAGGGGATTGGTATCCTTTAGGTTTGGTGTTTAAACCACAATAGGAGAAATTTCCTTATAAGAACCTAAATTCATCCCTCAAATTTAAGGATTTTAGGACACCCCTTGATATAAGGCCTCTGGGTCACCCCTCAAATGTTTTAAAATTTACTAAGAAAAAATAAGATGATGATACCTTGGTGAAGGGATTAATAATTCACATATGAAATTGATATATCATAAATTTATATGTTTGAATATTTGGTGAATTATGACCTTCAATTATTAAGATGATGAAATGTATATAATTTTCCCAATATCTATTATTAATAAAAGAATCCAATATCATAGGCATATTTCCTGTTATTTATTTTGGTCAATAACCAAAACACATTAAATTTTGTATGTTTTCTTCTGTAAAATTTATCTTTAAGTTTCATTGATTAGATATAGGAAATTGAATTCTTATACCATTATATATTTTAAAATAATATAAAAGTTCTATAGGTTTTAGTTCATAAATATTTATATTATATAGGGAATAAACTTATTAAACATAAGGAATTTATATTTTTTCAAAAATATATTAATATGAACCGGCCCACTGAGACCCCATAGGGGCTGGTAGTATACTAAGTGTGCCACCCAAAGCCTACCTCTAATAGGCTGGGGGATGGTGACTAACATCGAGTAGTAATTTTACACATGATGGGAGGCATTAGCATAATACACCTATAACAACCACCCATATCTATATAGAATATAATTATGCAGGCTAGACAAAAAAACCAACTATGATATATATAATACAAATGAAAAATGCTAAGATACAAAAAGAAGTATTAATGCACAAACCATAGAGTAAAGCGAAAAAATACATGCCAAAAAACCAAGGGAGACCAACCTAAATCAACTAAGATGAAAGGGTTTATACCACAAATTGGAACCATACACAAACATTTTCCACTACTATTACATTTGAGTATCACTAATATCCCACTCCACCAACAGCATATCCACCAAAGTATCCACTGAACTATTTGTCATCTTCATAAGTCCTGACTTGTGTGGGAGAAATTACAATGTAGGGTGATTATATATATACCCAATTGGATACCTTGAAACCCACAAAGGAATAAATAATGGAAGATACAATCATCTCAAAACAACAAAGGTAAAGGATAACCCTCTTAGGGAAGAACACCACAAAAAGGAAAACCAATATATTCTTCTGATTCAAAGAATTGGTGACACAAATTCCCACTCATCATCAAATAAGATAATTAAGGGAAATATATTACCTTAAGAAATCCAATAATATAATATACCTAATTAAACCATACCCATTTCATCTCACCAAATTTTGTGAGGGACCTATTCCTCACTAAGAAAAGTGTCAGTCAAGGGAGTATCAAACCCCTAATGGTGATCCCACTCCTCATCAGACAAGGTTGTCAAAAAATGAGTAATTAACTCCATTGATAGAGGAACTGAGATGAAAATGTATGGGGGAGTTCCATACTCTATCAGTTGTGTAGGGTATCTGTACCTCATTAGTTCCAATAGAGTAATAACCCAATGATAGATCTAGAGGACTCACGCCCCAAGTAAGTGGGGTGTACCAAAATCTAAGAAGAATATAGAATAACCATTCCCTGTCACTCACATGCTTCCAAGGGAGTACCTAACCATGTGTATACTCTTGTAATCATGCTCAAACACTACCATCAATCCTTTGAATCTAGAACCTAAACCTACTTAAAATGCAATGTAAATAGCCTTGGGAGTCTAAAGGATCACACCATTGCAATTTTTAGGGAACAAAGTTTCAGTATGGGTTATGTCCTCTCCCAAATCCAACACATGGATGAAAATATATGTAAATCTCATGATTGGATCAAGTCAAGTCTTTCCCTCTAGGATTCATCATAGTCACGGTGTGAGTTATACTATCATGTTTTAATTCTATGCCCACTAGCTCCATGCCACAACAAAACACTTCACACAAAAATCAATGACAATTATCGTCCTCCATATGATGAAATCCACAAATTCATATTGTGGCTACCTCATTCACATCATAGCCAAAACCATTATGTCGCAACTCACTTTTTATAAGATTAACATGGAATATATATACTATATATAAGGATAACTTCAAATGATCACACCAATAGGAAGAGGTGACCATGGTGAAATATATAGTGTTGTGTCATGTTCTACCTTATCAAAGGTTAGGTGGATTCAAGATACCCCTAAATCGCAATATGACAATACCTATCATGCCACAACGAGACTTCACATAGCATAATCTCATTATTTTCATCACTTTTTACCTATGTTATCATCTTTGCATCATTCATTCACTATCAAGCACCAACACTACAACCAATCATCATAAGATTAAATATTAAGTAATGATAAGAATAAGTGATTTGATATAATGATTTGGAAATGTGATATCAGATAAAAGAAACAAAAAAATGAGGGTTCAATCTAAAAGGGGAATTCTCATAGAGAGAAAAAGATTCTTTATAGTATTAATATCATAAGGTAAAATATGAATAAAAGAATATAGATATAAAATCAAAATCATGTGATAATAGATCATGAGAGAAGAAAATGGTCCCACCATTGATCTTTCTTATCACGGAGACTTGAATCCATACTTCGAATGTTCCAAGGGATTGCCACACAATCATCTCTGATTAAAGGATCATCCAAGGTGTCTAGGCACACGAACACACACCATCAAAAGTTGATAGGTTGGAGGAGGAAAATAAATTATATGGGAGAGAGGGTTCAACCAATATTTAGAGTAAAAACTCATGTATGGCCTATCAGAGCATAATGATAATGGTTGTAGTGAAACCCCTCAAAGTCAAACCAAATTCATGATGAAACTTGAACTTTCACACTATAAATGCCCTTAGTCAATTTGAGATATGAAAATCATAGAATGATAAAAACCCTTCATAACTCCCTTAGAAACTAATTCAACCTTCATAACTCCATGAGACTCAACCATGAATGCGATGTGACAAAGGGTGTTACAATTAAATACATCATTTTTCAAATTATCCAAAGGTCGAAAGAAAGTCTATAACATAATACCCACTATTGTGGCACAATGCCTCATATGTAATATTAAAACTAAGGGAACCACACATCTCATGACACTCACATGAGATTAACTCAAAGGCATACAAGACTCCACACCACACCCTATATCACCATGGTGAAATGATATGAATCATGCCACAAAACAAAACACCATGCTATAAATAGGGTCTTTATCTTGGAAATTTATAAAGGGTTTAAGAGAAAAATTACATACTACTTGAAAACAAGCCTATATTCACAGTTTTTGGAAAAAATATAGTTATAGACCATAATTATAGAAAAGGTTTTCTAAAATCATATCCATATGTTTTGGGAAAAGGTTATAGCTATGGTTATCATAAAACCATGTCTATAGTATTCCTATATAACCTTGTTAAAAATATTTTCCCACACAACCGTGGGAAAATTGGTTTCCTACAGGAAGTCATATTGTCACAATTTACTGTTGAAAGCTCCTCCACAACTGAAAAGTGAAATGATAATCTCGGTCAAAAATGATAATCAAAGGCATATGATATACCTTAATGAACTAATTTATATATAATCATCCCAAAATATCCACTAAATGCTAATATTGAACTAGAAGGAAGTGGGTTGACTTGGTTAGTTAGTTGATGATCACCCAAATCACATCATGACCACTTTATGAACATGGAAGTTATGTCATGAAGTCAATTGATATACCATCCCACTTCTACTATAGAACCTTTAGGGGTTAAGTTAAACCCACTAGTACCTAGTGACCGAACTTCACCTACTAATAGGTGATGTTTCATGAGAAAAAATTAGAAACACTCATCTTTATACCTAGACACTAGAAATGTATGCTTGACATCTTTGTACATCTTCATCACACCTGAATGTAAACTAATGGGGAAGTATGGAACACCCACATCACATCCTCGTGTAGTGTGACTAGAACCATTATTCTCCCTCATAAGAGGATAACTTGATCTCGAACTTCAAAAAATCCATATGGTGCATTTATTGAGGATGTCATATCGCACAAAACCTCAAAATCAATGTTTCCCTACTAGGCATCCCTCATTCACTAAAGAAGTTGAGGGTGCCCCACCATCGATTTAAGATATAACAAATATATTTCATATATTAAGGATTATTTTATAATTTCCAAATGATCATGTTCCTCCTCCCTTAACTAAGCTCAGGATTTCCTACAAAGGGAATTTTCCACCACATTTCCCTTTCCTTGAGTATATACAATCTCAAAGTTGTAGTCCTATATAAACTTCAACCAATTTATTTATCACAGGTAAATATCTCACTAAGTGAAGATTTATATGAGAATATTATTTTATGTATAGACTTTAAACCACTCATCAAGAAGTTAATTAAGTCTTCAAGGAAAACACCACCACTATTGGTTCTAAATCATGGTTCTCATAGTTATTGTCATGAGGTCTCAAATGTATAGACCCATAATCCACCATTGCCTACCTTTTCATCAGCACACAACTAACCCCAGCTCAAGAAGCGTCGTAGAACACCACGTACTATACTCCTTCCTCTAGTATCCTTAGAACTAGGGTACACTTCAACCTTCATTTAAACTCCTCAAAGGCCCTCTAAATTTACTTAGACAAAATAAAGGGCATCCCTTTTCAGGCAATGGAATTCATTGGAATTTCAATCCTAAAGAAATCATTTAAAAATATATGATAGTATTCATCTAACCTAAGGAAGATTTGTACCTAAAACACACTCTTGGGTGTCTCCCTAAAAATTAATACCTATATATTAACTGAGTTCATAACTACTCCTCCCTCTAAGATGACATGATATAAGAAGTGGACCTCTCGAATACAAAACTAACACTTCAAGAGATTAACAAAAAGTTGGTGATCATGAAGAAAGTCTAAGTAAATCCTTTCATGCTAAATGTGATCATCCTATATCATTTAATAGATAAGTATTTCACCAATGAAGGCCACTAAAAACCATTCTAAGAAGGGATGAAATATCTAGTTCATGAGGCCCATAAACAAAGTTGTGGAATTTTTCACACTAAAGGGTATCATTAGAAACTTTTAATTTTCATATTGAAATTGAAATATAGTATTTGGAATATCCTCCTCATAAACAAAAATATGATGATAATTGGACCTAATATTGATCTTTGAGATCCACTTCACACCTTTCATCTGATCAAAGAGGTTATTGATCCTTGGTAGAGGGTATTTGATCATAATTGTCACTTGATTCATATGGTTATAGACAATATAAATCCTAAATCTCCCATCAACCTTCTTGGTGAATATAATTGGGGCTACCCAAAGTGACATAATGGGTTTGATGAAACTTTTCTCCATAAGGTCCTCCCTCTAAAACTTTAAATCCATGATCTAGGATGGGTCTATCTAATATGTTGATGAAGAAATTAAAGTGTTCTTAAGGTATAGATCAATAAAGAAGTAAATATTTATATGAGAAGGAAATATAGATATATCCTTTTGGAATATGTCTATGTACTCCTACATGATTATAGGAATATGTTCCTCTAAAGAATATATCAAGAATATATCCAAACTCTCCAACTGATAGGTGATCGGCTGTAATTTCTTATGCATAAGATCTGTTTATATCAAGCAATAGTCCCACTTATCCATGAAGAAAAACCACAATCCATTCACTCAAAAACACATCACTATTTTATGGAAGTATTCTATCCATTCTCATACTGAAGATAGTCAATCCATACCGAGGGTGATGTTCTAGAGATTCATCACATCCTCTATGAGGTCCCATGAGAATCCATCTCTACTAAGTGAAAGATTTCATTATCGGTAGATGTGGGTGAGCATGTGATCACTTCTGGTAGGTTTCTCTAGCCACGTAGGTTGATTCAAGGTCTCTAGTAGGTTCTTTAACTCTCAAACAAGGGACACAACAATAAAGGAATAGACTATGTCAGTGTCTACAAGTAAATTTTCCAATGTAGACAAGACATAGATCATAAATTGGATCATAGTGGGAGTTACTTGATCATAACCCTCTATGAATTTAATCAAGCTATGTACCTTCCTTCCAGCTCCCTGATCCCAGTATGACTACATATGTATTGAAGTGGATGAAGTTTATCATAATGAATTCCACATCTAGATCCTCCCCAGGTTCACTTCTAGCTCCTATACCATATTTACCTCTTTAATAACCACTTTATCCATATTGAGTAGGTTCCTAATCACATCATTACCTTTTACATAAAGATTTATCTACTACCTAACTACTCTCTATTTCACGTTAGGTTTGGAATTCATGATCCATGTGATCTCATCCTCCATATGAATGAAAAATTATATCTCATGATTGGTGAGAACCTATCCACGACTCTAATGATGATGATACTTGAGTGTGGTTCAATGCATGAGTATTCCACTAATTACATGGTCCTTATTCCTACTAATGGTTAGTCATAGCTAATGACTTTACTCCTTGATAACTTCCTCTAACTCCAGCTACCAGTGACTCTACTTCTAAAATAATTTTGATCACCAAGGCACTCTCTTGAACCCTAACTTAAGTGGTGATGCAAAGGTGAACAACACCATATAGAGTATCTCTATGAATTTCATTCTAGTAATTTCATTATTAAAGGATTATATCATGAATCATGTCTATGGAGTACCTTGGGAGGTCGATAAACCTTGATGCACACTTCAAAACAGACATTCTAACTTGTTTTGGTTCTAACACCTCTTGTATTTATACATAACTCAATATAACTAGATAATACTCATTGTAAATGAGTCTCGCAAACTCTTCACATGTTAGTTTCACCTCATCATGGTCATGGATGATCAAGTTACACCAAAAAATCACTACGCCCTGAAAAATTTTAGATATTAGAACCACCATCTCATCATATGTCCTCCAAACAAGGTGAAACACCCAAGTTATTTCCTCAATATAATTCTCCACTACCTGATGTTTAGGATGACCTTAAAACCTGGGTAGTCACTCCCACTAAAACTCATGAAACACACTCAGCCTATGTGAATCCTCATCCTTCCCCCACTTGAATAACTTGATTCTCAACATGTGGGGGGATACCCACCAGGGTTACGGGTGGTGGGTCTACACACTACACTACGGGTGTTGGAACTAATCCTATCTTTCTCAAAGGGGGAATCTCATGGTCTAGTCCTTAGATAAAATCCATGTTTCTCAAATGGTTAATGAAAAGGGGATCAATCGCTATCACATTCATGTTATTAACTAGTCTCTGGATCCTAGATGGATATTTGTGTACGAAATATTATAATGGACAAGATGGACTATGGTCATATAAGAAAATATTGGGAGCTAACTCAAGAAGGATAAAAAAATAAAAAAATAATCTATATGTGATGCATGTATTTTTTACTTGTTCCCTATAATTGGTGCTTTATAAATTCGAGTTGATAAACTAGTTATCAAAGTCATGGTGAATAGATACGTCAATTTTCACACAAACACTAGGTTCCCATCCCTGAAATACAAACTCAAAACCTCTTAATATTGTTATCCTAATTTCCCAAACCAATAATCAAAGACACCTAACTCCAAACATCATCCTTATGATATAATCTCTATAATAACAATTTGTCCTAACCTGACCCACCTAGACCCCACCTAGGATGACATTAGGTTGAGTGTTCCACCCCAAGCCCGCCTCTAATAGGTCAGGTATAGTTTACTAGAAAATAGTAGGAATTTCACAAATTATGGGAGGTATTGGCCTAATGCACCTTTACACAACACAAATATCTACATAATATATAATAATATTGGCTCAAAAAAATAGCAACAAAAAATATAATGCATGTAATAAACGTTAAGATCCAGAAAGGAGTAACAATGCATAAACCATAAATTAAAGGGTCCAATGACCAGAAACCCAAAGGAAGAATAACCTAAATCAAATTAGGTTAAGGGATCTCTACTATGATCTAGAAATAGACATGAACATTTTCAATTATTGTTATCCCTGAGTACCACTAAAATCCAACTCCACCAACACCATGTCCACAAAAGTATCCACTGAACCGTCTATCATCTACATAAGACATGACACATAAATGTGAAATTACCATATTGGGATGAGTATATACATACCTAATAGAAAATCCTGAAACCCACAAAGGAATATATAAGGGTAATGTCAGCTTAGTACCACAAAATTAAAGGATAACTCACTCAGAGAGGAAGAACAGACAAAGGAAAACCCAAATACGATTTCAAGTCAAAGAAATGAGGGAATCAAGTCCCACTCATCCACATCCTAGCTAATCACCTTTAGTGACATAAGAATATAATATAACCATATCCACATCATCTCATCAGTGATGGTGGGGGATCCACACCTCTCCAAGATAAGTGTCGGTAAAGGGAGTATTAGACCCCGAATGGAAGACCTAATCCTCATTGAACATGGTTGAAAAATGAGGGAGTATCTGACTTCATGGATATAGGCCACATGCCCCAAACATGTGGGAAATTACTGAACTCTATAAATTATGTGGGGGACTCATACCTTATTGGTGTGAAGGGAGAACCAACACCATTCCTGATTTGGAGGACCCACACCCCAAGTAAGTGGGGGAGTACAGAAATCTATGACAAATATGGGGGATCTATGCCCTATTACTTATATGATTATATGGAGTACCTGATCATGTTTCTACTTTGATAGTCACACCTAAACCTCATCATAGTATCTACAAAGATAAAACCTAAACCTATTGAAAACACTATTAAAATATCCTTGAGTGGTATAAAGGATCACACCCTCGCTCTCTACATAGAATAAATGTTCAGGATTGGTTGCTTCCTCACCCTAGTTTTATGCATGGATGAAAATATACATAAAATATCATAAGGGGCTCAAGATGGGTCTTTCTCTCTAGGGTTTTCCATAGTCATTGAGTGAACTATTTTTTCATGTCACAATGCCTGATATGCCTACTCCACACCACAATGAAACACTTCACACCATATTCAATGATTGATATTGTCCTCATCACACCATAATTCATACATTCACCTTATATTTTCATCCTTCATGTTGAATCTAGAACCATCATGCTTTAGCTCACCCCATGTAGGATTAACTTAGAATATAGGGCCACTATATAAGGTTACATTAAAATGATCATTACACTGGGAATAGGAGATCATGACACAATATATAGTGTTTAGACATATTCCCCCTTATTGAAAGTTTAGGGAGTTTCATGATACCCATTAATCGTGATGTGAAAATATCTGACACGCCACAACAAGGTTTCACATGGTAAAACCTCCCCACTCTCATAATTTATGTCCAATGCTATCATATAAGTGTTACTCCTCCACTATTGAGAACTAAATACACAACCCATCATCAGAAGCAACGGTGATTTCCACTCAATTAAATTATGGGAATAAGAAGGTATTCGAGAGAAATATTCAACAAGTTGATATCAAATAAAAGAAACAAAACAAAAAAGGTTCAATATAAAAAGTTTATTCTTATAGAGATAAAAAGGTACTTCATGGAAGTAATATCATAAGGTAAATGATTAAAAATTAGATAGATACACAATCAAAATCATGTGATAATGGAGCATGGGATGAGTAAAGAGTCCTACCTCATATCTAATTTTCCATGTCTACTTTAATCTATACTCTAGATGCACCAAGGGATTAACACATGGTCATTTTTGGTTGATTTATTATCCAAGTCATCTCGGGATCTAAAAATACACCACCAAAAATTGAGAGGTTAGGGGAGGAAAATAAAATCCTAGGGAGAGAGGGTTCAATAAATAATTATAATAAAAACCCAATTCCGACCAAAAAAATGATGTAACATGAACATTCATTCCACAAATTGTCTTGGTAAATTCATGATTTAAAAATTATAGTGTAATAAAAACCCTTCATAACACCCTGAGAAAATCGGTTTGCCTTTATAACTCTGTGTGACTTGGCTCTAAATGTAGCGTGATAAAGGGAGTCATGGAACAATTCACCATATGATAGATTTAACAAAGGTTGAAATAAGGGCCGCAATGCAATGCCCATGGTCACAGTGCAATGCCTCCTACATAAGATTAAAACTAAGGGTGCCACACATCTCACATATCTTGCATGAGATTAACTCAAAGGTAAAAAAAACTCCATGCCTCAACCTATATCACCCTGGTGTGATGATCTAAATAGTTACACAAAACAAAACACCATGTCATAAATAGGTGATTAAAATAAATAATTTATAAAGAGTTCAAGACAAAAATTCCAAGTCATTACATATGTTTAAAGAACTGTTATTCTCTTAGATTGCAATGGAGGTTGAAAATCTTGTATTACAAGTCCTATAGTCTAATTTAGAGTTATGTAATTGTATATATATTGTTTTTCTAAATCAACATCCCATGAACATAAATATTTTAATTCATAATTAATTTTATTAATAAATTGACTATAAATTAGTGAAATTATAAGAAAATTGTATTGCTGGTTTTTATTTGCATTCATAAATTCAATTGATTTCACACTAAATATCATATATTATTATTTAATTATATAACATTATGTATGTGGTTTCTTCACTCACTCAAAACACTATTATAGTTATTTGACCTATCAAAATAGTATTTTTAATACTATAAAATAAAATATGATAGAGAGATTGAGTTATAATTTTTAATATTTTCCACAAATTTATACCAATGTATTTAATTCATACTAACCCTACTATAGTCATGGGGATAGAAAAATAGTTTGTCCATAGGTCACATGACACTTAACCACCATTGGGTTTGTAGAATGATTTATTTCATATGGTTAAAAAAAGATATAAAAACAAAAAAACATAATAATTACTTAATATTTTTGGTATTGTTTCTCATTGTTATAACTAATAGTATTTGTTAATTGTTATATTTTTTTTACTTCACTAAATGAAATAAATATTTTTACAAATATTTTACATCATACTAGTATTTATTTCATAAATAATAATAGAAATATTTATTGATTTTTTTCACATTATGGTATTGGTTATTAGTGCTTTGCATACCACTAGTGGAAAAAACACCTTTAACATCAGTGTTTTTTCCCTTTCAACATCGTTTAAAAAGTGACATTAATATTGGTAGCATAAAAAGTGGGAATTTTAATGTTGGTTTTTATAAATAAATTTTGAAAGCCCTTTTAAAAGATATAATGTCAGTTTTATTGAAACATGACATTAAAATCCTTCATACTCATCTTTCCACATCGTTTTTAGTAAAATAGACATTGAAAGCCCTACTAGAAAGGCTTTCAACATCAATTTTTCCTAAAATTGATGTTGAAAGGTGATTTTTTTTAAAAAATATTATAAAATACACTATATTGTAAACACAAAGTGTATAACCAAATAGTGTAACCAAATAATAGTAGTAAAACTCATTGAAAACCTTCACAACATTTTTTACAAATATACATCTAGATGAAATAACATCAACAAATTATTCAAACTTACAAAATAGTCTGCAAATAAATTTTGAATGTGTTTCAATTCATTTCACCTATATAGGGAAACATCATCAAAAACCTACAATATAATGTGTTATGTATTTAAAAATACAATAGATTTATTTAAATTATAAGTATTATGATGAAACTAACCATTTCAAAATCGATTGTTGTTCTGGTCGTGATTATCCCATAAATGAATCGTAAAACATAACACTAAAATTGAACATTACCTTATTGATGATGAAACCATGTTTATAAAATAATATTATTAAAATACAAATACTTGATATGCAAGAAAAAACAATTGTTCATTGATATAAAAGTTATCTTTATGAACATTCACAAATTCAATTTTTTTGTTCCACTGTTGAAAAGTGATCCTTATTGAACTCAATCCATGACTTATTGTAATTTATAATATTAATTATCAAAAATTATGTAAAATAAAAATATTAAGATTAAAGTACTAAAATAATATAATAATACTTACTTCGTTAACAACTTTTTAAACCTTCTTTGAACACCACCCATTAAAGAGTGTAACCAATATTCTTTACATTCATTTGGGAAAAATATGCATAACATTTTATGTCCACTAAAATATAAAAAATTCAGCATTAATAGTTATTCAAAATTATATATGTTCTCTTACTAATCAAGAAATGGAAAAAATCAACATGTAATTTATGTGTTTTTAATCTTTTAGATATATATTCAATTATGGAATTTCGATTCAAGTATTACACGGGTGTTAAAATTTATTCTAGATCCATAAAACCATAAAAAGAAGTGAAATAATATTTTATGAAAAGATTGTGGTGATATATAATTAAAAAATTAATCAATTAATTCGATATAACATATGTTTACTTAAAGAAATTAAATTTATAATTGAAACTTAATTACATTGAAAAAATTGAAATATAGGTATAGTGAGCTCCTCACACTTGAAGACATCCATGATGTTGGTTTTAAATATATTTATTGTATAATCTCTTAAATATATATAATCACTCATCATAAATGTATTGTAATTATCTAATATATAAAAAACTTGTGTCAAATTTGTTACCTCGTCAATATCCTAAGGAGTATCTCAAGGTGTTACTTCCAGAAATTCTCCTTTCCTTTGTAGTGATTCATTTGATTTCAGATAATCCTATATGAGGTAAGTGTAATAAAAAATTATAATTAATTTAGAATTTAATGATAAATAAAAAATGAAAAATAAAACATACCTCATATATTAGTTGGAGACAAAGATTATATAGCCAAAGTAAAAAATGACACGTACTCTACCATAATATGGAAACCTCCTCAGTAGGAAATAGCACTAGAGTAGTTGGGTCAATAACATCATTTACCACTACTCTTACGTGAACTAACTATATATTCTAATGATTTAAATAATATCTTAGATGATGTATAATTATATATGCTACAATATATACATGGGTATCCCTATCATGAAACTTACAACACACAATTGTGTATGAATGATGAGGTTAAGGATCTGGGTAGGCAGGCTATGTAAGTTATGTCTTTCTCATCGCCTCTATAAGAATATCCACCATAGATGATTTAATTCTATCATCTATCAACTCATTCAACTTTCATAGCTCATCCTTCAAATAATATATTTCTCCATTTTATTTTTCCCCCATTTATTTCACACTAGAGGTGTAACCAAAAAAGATTCTAAAAACGATACCCCCTTTATACCCTTTTACTTTGCTGAGGTGTTCTGGATTTTCTAAAGAAGTTATAATAATATCCATTCTAATCTTATAGATAAAGGTCCCGTGTGTTTTTTTCTCCTAAAGGGCATCCTAAAATTATATTTTCAAATTTTATATTAATGAGATAAATTTAAAAAATAGTAATATTAAAAAAATGATTAATTACTTAAAATCATATCAGTTATTTTTTTTGGATCAGTAATATACTTCCTCTTTTCTCATTCTATCACTTTTCTATTTTTTATGATAAGGGAGAGATGGAGGTCATATGGAATCTCTTCAGAGTCACTACTTGAATTGGCTCTTAATTCATTTAATTTTTTGATAATCATTTTAACCTCTAATAAAGGATACCCTCTGCATGAAAATGTATAAGGGTATAAATTCTGAGACTATCTCTTGGTGAGTTTTCCAAGAGGTCTGTTATATAAGACAAGATAAATAAGTTATCATTTAATTAAAATTAATTTAACAAATACATTTTACAAACAATTAAAGCATACCATAAAGACTCCCTCCCTCTCACAGGAGACAAACTTATATCATGTATCTATATCAAGAAAACCATACTTAAGGCATGGATATTGATTCTATTTACTCCCAACAATATAAAATGAAGTTAACTTTGACTTATGATCTCTCTATCTTATTTTTATAAAGGATATAAACTTTTTCTTTATTTATTTCATCTCTTAAAATTTAAATGTCATATATAATTGAATAGATTAAATATTAGTTATATGAAATGTATAATATTTAAGCCATTGGAAAACTAAATAAATAGATTTATAAATTTTACCATTATGGACTCCCATAATAGATCTTCTATTTATTCATTGATGCTGCACTAATCAGGTAATGAAATAATTATCCTACAAAAAAATTATATCTAGGTAATTCCTGAACTACATGGAATGTGGGATATTTGGGTGGTCATTATCATCAAACTTAATTATAAAAAATTGTTCTCCGCGTGTGAGTGAAAGTTTCGGTAGGTGTGTAATATCATGCATGCCATCTTTTGGTACCATTCTCTCTAGAGAAAAAGAATACATGCACAAAATTTTAAAAAATATATGTTTAATTTTATCAAATAATTTAATTAGTATAGATATAATTGTATGAAAAAACATACATGTCATGGTTTCCCTACCTCTGTGTCTGCCATTTAGAAAGATGTATTCTTTTTCAGATAAATTATGTGTACCTATATTTGATTAAAATTAAATAATTGAAATAAATAAAAAATTGATTATACATAATATAAAAAAACATTGAATGTTAGAATTTTCAATCAAAAGAATGTGTAACTAAAACTAATAAATATAAAAATTAACATCAAAAATTGATAGAAATTATTATCATCTAAAAATGTGCAATTTTTTGTAACTTTATTTTATTAGAAATAAATAAATGTTATAAGTAAAAAAATTTATTTTTCATGATAGGAATAAAATTATTAATATTTTATTAAATAAAAATATATACTTGAAAATTGAGAATATAAAAAATAGTCATAACAAAATGATGAAGGAAAAAAATTTCAACCAAAAATGTATATCTGAATCTAATGAATATGAAAAATTTTGAAAAATGTCAGGAATGTTGAACATGTATATATTTAAATATCAAATTTAAAAATAAAGTTTTAACTATATCATTTTTTCAAAAAAAACAAATATTTACCTAATTGATTACGAGAGTAATGGGGTGTTTTCCCATATCCCTCCTATGTGATCATTTCGTGTTTCATGGACTATGTTCACATCATGGTCAT
The DNA here is from genome assembly GCA_963277665.1 of Viscum album. Lineage (NCBI taxonomy): Eukaryota > Viridiplantae > Streptophyta > Magnoliopsida > Santalales > Viscaceae > Viscum > Viscum album. The sequence continues at coordinate 480,139,249 of OY728128.1, forward strand.
TGTTATACTTGGGTAATAATGTAATTGATGAATAAATATCACAAAATCCTTCAACAACATCAATATTCTCATAACCCAAAATGATTTTTTCCCCTTGAAAAACAATAGGCCACTAATCATTTGATTGGTCAAAAATATAAAATATTATTTTTCATGAATTTCAATGATAAATGATTCCTCCTTACAACTAAATCCTTTCAAATCAATAAGTGTGATTCTATACTCATCATTATTCACACCACTATTGTTATCAACCTTGTTACAATTAAATTCTGGCACCTAAAATTTAGTATAATCAATCTTCTATATGTCCTCAACAACTCTAAAATATTGACATTGATATAGAAATTGGGTTTTTATCTTTGGTATTCAAAAAATTCAATGCTTCAGCGATGACCATTACACCACTATTTTGAACAATCCTCTTGGTATCCTGGTTTTTTGTGTGAAATGTGTAACTGTAAATATTAAAACCAGACCATGTGATCACATTAACACTTGGTCCCCCTGCTAACTATTCCAATGTTTATAATGCAGATAAATCAGTGTTTATTTTCTCCTTAAACTATGAATAAAATATATTTTTTATGTTCATTCATCATTCACTTTTCATTTCTTCTTAAATATAATACATTCGATCTAGAAATATGTGATTATATATGTGGATGATCCTCGCCTATGTTGTTCAAAATGTACAAATGTGCATGCATCACTTCATCACATCGAATTAACATTGCCTTTAATCTATGGATTACATTACCTTCACTATCAACTTTAAAATGTCGAGATATAGGGAGATTAATGTGCTCTACTTTAGAAAAATAATCAATACAAAACTAAATTGCCTCTTATGATATATATTTTTGAGAAATAGAGGCCTCTAGTCGATGAGGATTCTACACATATCCCTTCAAAAAAATTATATATCTTTCAAAATGATACATCCAATGTAAATAAGCATGCCCACATATTCTTATCTCTCGCACCAAATGAATCAACAGATGAACCATTATATCAAAAAAAGATAGTGTAAAATACATTTCTAGTTGACAAAGTATGAGGATAACTTCATTCTCCAACACATATAACAAATATGGATCTATGAATTTATTGAAAACTAAATTGAGAAGGTAACAAATCTTGATGATAGACTTACTGATAGGTATTATAAATATGAAATGCAATGAAATCGGTAGAAACTGTTGCATTAACACATGATAGTCATGTGACTTCATACCTATTATCCTTAAATCCTTTAATAATACCAAATTTTTTAGATTTGAATAAAACACACTAGGTACTTTAATACCATGAGTACATTGATAAAAAATTATCTTCTCACTCTTGTTTAATGTGTGATAAGCAAGAGGAAAATATGTTCTTTTTTCTTTTCATGGGAGTAACTCCTAATGTATTCTCATGGTTATTAAGTCTAGTCTTGCATACAATCCATATTTTATATTTCTTTTTATGTTTAACAATGTTCTAGTCAAACTGAGATAAATGGTTTTCTCGACATGCATAACATCAATGCTATGTTTTACCTCTAAAAATATCCAATAAGGTAGGTCAAATAAAATGGATCATCTCCTACATGTATTTTTTTATGACCAGAACTTCCTTTTTTCCAAATGTGACATTTATTTTTTTCACCTTGTTGTAATATTCTTTAGTTGACAATGTTTTTGGGGAAAATCATACTCTTGTTTAAATTCCTTTTTTAATCTTCGATAAGGATGATCCATTCAAAAAAATCTCTAATGTATCATGCACATTGTTTTTCTTCTATTCTTCAATTGATGATACTAATTCCCCTCTTCACAAATTGGACAAGTTTTATGTTCTTTAACACTATATCCAGAAAAGATTCCATATATAGGGAAATCATTTATAGTGAACATTATCATAGCACATAAAATAAAATATTATTTCTTGTATGCATCAAATGCTATAACACTTGTATCTCATGGAAATTTCAAATCATCAATCAATGGTGATAGATAAACATCAATATCCTTTCTAGATTGTTTTGGTCTAGAAATAATCGAGCTCATAATCACATATTTTCTCCTCATAAGTATCTAGGGGGAAAAGTTGTAAACAACCATCATAATAGTCCATGAACTATGTTAGCTACTAAGGCTCTGATATGGATTCATTTCATCTTTGTACAAACCCATTCTGATATTTCTAACTTCATTTCCAAAATAAGAAAAAATATATAAAATCTTTTTTATTATGGTAAATCAGTAGGGTTCTATGGGTTTCCATCAGAGATGGACTCATCTTTATGTCATCTTATCCTCTTTACATCATTTGAATTTACAAAACAATGCTTCAAATAAGGAATTATTTTAAGATACCATATTATTTTAGTGATAGGTTTGGTGCCTATTCTTGAGAATTAAACATGGTTATATTTGTCATCTATTTTATATCGTGATGTTCCATATTTAAGAAATTCTAATAAACTTTCATATTCCTTCTTATACAGCACATATTCATTGGGGAAAACATGTATCTTTTTATGCCCCAATCCCATTAGACATAATATTTTTTTTCTCATAATTAGAATCTAGAAGCTCGTTTCCTTCTTGAAGTATCCCTTTTATAAGTTCAAGCAATTCAATGAATATTTTATCACTCCAACCATGTCTTTCTTTCAAGTTAATTAATCTTAGAATTTCCGATAACACTGTAAATTTAGTGTACTACCACAAATTAGTGCAAGGGAAGTGTCTACTTTTATCAATGCTAAATAGAAAGTGCTGATAAAAGCCTCAACTTTGTCATTTCTTTTTTTAGTGCTGATAAAGGTTATCTTTATCAGTGATATTCTTAACGCTGATAAAAAAAATAAAAAATATTATTAATATATATATATATATATATTATATTTATATTCAAAAATAATGTTTATTTATATACATTAATTAAAAAAATGAATGTTTATAATTAATATAAATATGATATATTAATATATATTTTTTAATAATTCAAAAATGTTTTAAAAAAATATTTATAATATTATAAATAAATATATTTATTTAAATGATTTTAAAATTATGATAAATTTTTTAAAATATTAAATATATTAATTACATTTATAATTATATATATAAACTTTTTAAATATATTTATTTATAATTATAATTGTATTTATATTTATATTTATATTAAAATAAATATGTGTGTCCAATGAATTGGTTCAATATATATATATATATATATATCATGAGATAATGATGATGTTCATAAATATGTTTATGTTCATATATTGATGTGCGAGTATAATTAACACTAGCTAAGATCATAAGTTTATTTGTGGGCATGGTTGTGGGTTGCTATATATGTTCCAAATGTTAGATTACCAATTATTATGATGACATGTGCATATGTTATGTATTCATGACTCATGAAATGTTCATTTATACATTGACGCCCTTATTATTTGTGCTTCCATGTATGTGATGGATCATTTTTTATGATCTATATTTTTTATTCATGTTATACCCATGAACTTATTTATGTTCTCATAAATAATTATAAAATTACAATAATATATTTATTATATTTATAATTATATATAAATAAATTTATTTATAATTATAATTATAAATATATATATATATAATTATAAAATTAAAATAAATATAGTTAAATAATAAATATAGTTAGTATATTTATAATTATATATATTTATATATTGATATAAATATATATAATTATATAAATATTCCAAAGCGGTGTAGGCTATGGGGTATAATTATATAAATATATTTATAATTATATTGAAATATCTTTAAATATAATTATTTATTATTATATAAATATATTTATAATTATATAGAAATATTTTTAAATATATTTATTTATAATTATAATTATAAATAAATAATTATATATTTAAACAATTATAAAATTACAATAAATACATTTATTATAACTTTAAAAATATATATATTTATATATTAATAAATATATATATATTTATATATTAATAAATATATATATATTTATATATTTATATATTAATAAATATATACATATATATATATATATATTTATAACTATATGAAAATATTTTTAAATATATTTATTTATAATTAATAATTATAAATATATATATATAATTATTTATAATTATAATTATAAATAAATATATTTATTAAAATAATTTTAAAATTATAATAAATATATTTATTATATTTATAATTTTATGAATATATATAATTATATAAATATATTGATAATTATATATAAATATTTATAAATATATTTGTCTATAATTATAATTATAAATATATATATCTATATATATATTTGTAAATAATTTTATATAAAAAAAATTATCAAATTTATATTAATCAAAAAAATTAGTATTTCATTTATATACACTTATTACAAAATGTGTATATAATTAAAATAAAAAAAATATATTAATATTTTATTTAAATAGTTATATAATATATAAATGAATGTATTTTTGTTTTAAAGGTTGGAGTTCAAGGGCCCCTTTATTAAATAAAATCAAGAAACATTAAAGGAACATACGAAGCATCAAATGACAGCAAGAAAAACACTGAAATAAGTACCAATAGAAATTAAGAAGCTCGAGATCTAGTACTCATGATATAGTGAGAGATGATTCCACCTTGACCACGAGGATGTGATCCCCTTCTCAACGTTTTGACCTTCATCCACAACCCACTTCCATCATCTTAGAGTATATCACCACTAACAGTCGTCATCTATTTTATATCAGTCACATGATCACTAAGATGTCTATCTTCCTCACTGCTTCTAGAGGCCATAACATCAAAGGTGTTATAAGTACTTACCTTTGAAAGTTATTTGTTCATATGTTGAATAAAAACTATATTTTCTGAAGAAGTTCCAGCACCCTTCCTAACAGAAACCTCAGGACTGCTTACTCCTACTATACATGTAACTGAAGGAAAATAAATAGTAGCAACATGGACTTCCCTACTCTTGGTAGATTCAAAAACCAAACCAATCATCTACTGTAAATTTAAGACACTAGGAGACTTTAAGTCACCAAGGATAGGATCACCCTGTATCCTAAGCCAAAGAATCCTCTACCTTTTCAACAACACTTGTCACTGAGATCAAAGATTTAGCAGTAGCAGGAAATGAACCTTTTTTATCATGGAAAGGTTCCAAATTTGACCGAGGTTCTTGATGAACCACTAAATTACTGCAAATAATAGTTGAAGTCTGCATAACATTTTCCATACCATTTGAACAAACTTGAATGCAACTTGCATTTCCAACCATAGTAAAATCCACTGGGAGACCAGCAATAAGAGGAGAGGAAGAAGCAGCTGAAACATTAAGGGACAGATTATTATCTAAAGAAAAGTGATATTCGAAGGCCTTGAGTGGACTAGATTTTCTAGGATTATCAAAAGACTTATCATTATATTTCACTAGAGCAGAGTTACCTTGAACCCAAGTTTGGGTCTTTTTGATTTTGTAAGTGGAAGCATCAGATTTGGCCTTCCCTTTATGATGTTTAGAGGCAACCATTTTTTGTTCTTACCACAAGATGTTGTCCACATCATCTTTTGTAGAGTCCTCCCTAGAATATTGACTATCCTTAGAATCCACACCATCATTTTCATTCATTAAGTTCCTAATTAAAGCATCCTTGAAAGAAAAACCAACAACACTCAAAGGATTTTCATCAGTAATGTCAGCCCATGACTTAATGGGTTGGTTAGTAATTAAGAAAGGAGAAGCAAAGGCCATGTCATTTCTAGGAGAATTATTATTCATAATCCGAGGAATTTCTATGAAATTTTTTCTCTAAGGATGATCATCATAATCAATTATTTTGGTTCCTTGAGGAGGGATATTCATATTCACCTGGGGCTATCCACATAAGGAATCTAGAATCCTAGAAACAGAGGCATGTAAAGAATTATCTGTAAAAATTACTTTAGTCTGGTTATCAACTGATCGAATGAGATCATTAATATCCTTCCTTATACGGTTTTAAAAATCATTCCCTTTTAATTCAAATTTAGAACAAATGAGATCTATCCTATAATTAGACATTGAATTTCCAATAATTTGACGAGAAATAGAGAACAGTGGTTATCTTTCATACTCAATTTTGAGATTAATTTCATCCTGAGGAGTGGAGAGAATATCCTAATCAATAAAAGTCAAAATTAAGTCAATTTCTACCAAATTCCTCACAAAGTGTCCATAGTTAACCATCTCAGTCATAGTTTCCATTTTGATTAGTATGATGATTGCTAAAGAAATATCCAATAAAATCTCTAGGTGACATAAGACCCAATTTAAACCATGAATTTTGATCCTAATCTATGCACTTGTATCCTTAAAATCATTAAGATTAAAATTTAGGTTATAATTGTAAAATCTTATGATTCCTAGCCTAATATTGATCGAACCCAAGCTCAAAGCATGACCATTTAGTTCAACATAAGGGAATAAGATGTGAAAAACCCCACAGCCAAGCGAGATGAATTTGAAATCAGAAAAATCCCAAATAGAAACTAATAAAGCTACTAGATCATCAACCTTCCAAGGATTCATACCTTTCGAGAGTGAGATGTGGGAAATAAAGGAGTTCTTACAAAGATAAATATGTTTTGAAATGGCGCCATTCGAAGTAGAGATACAGGCAGCAGCACCCTTCCAAATGATTCGCTGTGAGACTCGATCCTTAAGGAAAGCGAATGATCATCCCAAGAAACCAGAGAAGGATGAGAATTCCTTCAATTCTTCCTCTGCACTTTCCTTTTCCTTCTTCAAAGAAAATGATCTTTATCGATCAGAAAAATTATTTGGAATGTATGATAATATATTCATGCTATGCGTATGAACTAGGGCACCACAGTCATCCAGGAGCACCAGAGATAGCTTCTCCAATTCCTCCATCTTCGCTAAATGAATATATTTGTTTAGATATGTACTTTTAAAATATATTTATTTATAATTATAATTATAAATAAATAAATTCATATTTAAATAATTATAAAATTACAATAAAGATACTTAAATAATAAATTTATTCATTGTATTTATAATAATATATTTATAATTATATATTTATAATTCTATATTTATAATTATATATAAATAGTTTTTAAATATATTTATTTATAATTATAAATATAAATATAAATTTATTTATAATTATAATTATAATTAAATATATATATATTATATATAAAATTTTATAAATATATATAATAATGTAAATGAATTATTAAGATTATATCTTTATTAGTGCTTTTTTAGCACTAATAAAGATGCCCCTTTATCAGTGCTAAGAACATGCTGATAAAACTAGTCTTTATTAGTGCTAGAATTTTAGTGGTGATAAAGACTAGTTTTATCAGTGATTTCTATTTTAGTGATGATAAAACCACCCTTTATCTGTGCTTTTTGAAAAGTGCTAATAAAAGCATTACCTAATTTTATAAAAGAATCTTAACAAGAGGGTTCTCTCTCACACACCTTAAATATCTCGTGAAACCCTACTTCTATTGCACCACCACTCTCACTGTCGCTCTCATCGCTGGTATTGATCTTCTGTCATGTCGCCAATCTCGTTGTCACTCTTGTCGATCTTCTTCCATGCCATTACTTTCTCCATTACTGCTCTCGATCTTCAACGACTTCTCCAATGAATCATTCCTATCTAAATCTAAGTTATGTGATGAATCCCTGAACCACATCATACCCCCGCACCACATTGCACCACACCACATGAATACCATGAGATCTCCATGAACAATAGTCTTAGAATGATATTTGGGTTTTTTTACTCATATAAAATAACTAGGGGATGTTTCTAAAGTGTAAGATTCATTGCAAGTGATCTAAAGCATGTTTTGAGGTTTAAAGAGTACGTTGAATATAGGACAATGGTAGATAATGGACATTGATTACTTGGTTTAGTGAAATCCATCCATTATGACTAATTTATTTTATATAATTAAATTTCATTAATTAATTATTTTTTATAAATAATTGAAATGTATATTTGATGGTGTTATGGCCTTGTGTGATTAGAGGTTTCTAATTGAGTTTTAACGGTCTTGTATGAACTTAGGTGATGGCTCTATTTTATTTCTTCAAGGTATAACTATATATTGAGGTCATTGGTCTATAATATTTCACTATGTATAATGAATTGTTCACGAGATGTGTGATATGTGGCCTCACCTCTTGATTATGATTGACCTAAACCTGAAATGAGTTTATTTTCCATAAACTATATAAGTTGGATTTGTAAAAATACACCCTAGTAGAACCACACTAATTATATTCCATGATGTTATGGTTATATAAGTCCATGAGATTGAATTAAATTTAGTTGGAATTTATATTTTCCTTTGATTACATGGCTGGAATGAGATCACGCGATTGTGCAACTGAGGTATGGAGTCAACGATTCCTAATTCCCATCATCTATCATACCATATAATTTTTCCAAAAATATATTACTTTTATATTGTTTAATTTTATGAAATCAAGTATTATAGTTAAATTTTAGTGTTGACAGATTAAATAGAATTTACTAATGCATAATTTTTTAAAGAAACAAAATAATTTTAATGAAGTGAAATTTAAATTGATCCTACAAAATATGTTTTATATTAAACATTTAAATGATAAAAATAATAAATGTATCTAAATATATGTCTTTTTTTATACAAGTATAATTATTTTTAATTAATAATTTAATAATCTGTGTTTAAATTTTCAATTATATATTCTTGACATATATTTTTTAAAATCATTCTAAAATTTTAAAACGAATGTTATTGTTGGATACTTATATTAATGAATTGAATATATTTTCATCATATTTATGTTTTTTAAACTTTATCAACTCGTCTTCATAATTCTTCCAACCTTTATCTTAGTCATATTTAATCACTTACAACCAATTGAAAATAAACAAAACATAATTTCATTTCATTCCAACATTAACCATTATAATCTCAATAAGGGTTCTAATATGATTGGGGGAAATATTTTATTGGGTTAATAATGAATTATATATTCATAATTTAAAGTTTATATAAAAATTATCTAATTAAATTTAATTAATATTTCCTAATATGAATTATCATATATAAATATCATATTTTACTAATTGAGTATATATTTATTATTTTTTTATAATTGATAAAAAATTAATCATATATATTTTTTACATATTGAATCCAAAATTTCAATTGATTTTATAAAAATCATTCCAAGATTATAGTAAATTTAATTATTAAATAAAATATTGTGTGTATTTGGAAATCATGCATTAAATGCGATAGATTTTATAAAGATGTTTCTAAAAAAATTATATCCTAAGAACTATAAAAAATGATGACCCCAAAAATCATATACATTTAGTGAGCTAAGATCCACATTTCATCATGACTTACACTAGTTATCAGATAAGTAAACAATGGTTATTTGGTTATAGAATCATCCTAATAATTATAGTTATATTTCTTAGATAGCTAAGTAGACAACCACCTATCCAAATCTATCATGGATTCACTCAACTCTATTCCTTTGGTATCCTCATTATTAGGGATTACCATTTGGTGTAAACCAAATCAAACACCAAAAATAATCCAACGTAGTACAATAAAAGGATAGTCATGCTAAGATAGGCAGTACCCAACATGAAAATCTTGAGTTACGTATAACTTTCTTTCCTTACACAAGATAATTTAGGGGTATTCATGTTGATATTAACAATACTCAGTCAAATGATCAAGTAATCTACAAGTTCCACTTTGGAAGGAATTTCGTATTTAGTATTAAAAGGGTTTTCTTTTAAGAACTCAAAAATTTAATATACATTGTAATCATATTAAATTAATAACCATTACGTCATATGAAATATTTATCTTTTAATGTTTTATTTCTTTTTTGTATGAATTATTATAATGATTTAGTTTTTGAAATCCTTATTTCATCCACAACTACATCTTCTCTCTAATTTGGTGTTGGCTTCTAAGGGAATGAGTCTCAAGAAAAAAATTAAATAATAACTATCATCCTCATCATATTCATCTAATGAATAGTTATTATTGCGTTTTGTTTCTTGAGACTCATCCCCCATCACTTCTGGACATGCACCTATGTTGCTTAAACTACTTTGATTAGTATTAATCCCATATTAGGTGCCGGTGAACATGGTGGATGAAATTATTTGAAACATTCAAATTTTGGGTTCACCTTATTTGAAAGGCCCCTTTTGTGTATTTATTTTATTAAATATTAATATTACTGAATAAAATAGGATGGATATGAATAGAGAATGGATGGATGTAAATCGTATGACAAAAGTGTATGAATATGGGATGAAATATTTCATCAAGTTTGCAAAAGATCATGCATATGACCATTATCAAATCCTTTTTCCATGTTTACACTGTTGTTATTTAAGACTAATTAGTCTAGTGGAGTTGGAAGAACACTTGATCTATCAAATAATTGATCAAAGTTATAAATGTTGGAATAAACATGGTGAAAAAGTTAACGTAGCTAGTGACTAGGATAGAACTACATTTTATGGATCATCTAATATGATTACAAGTATTGAAAATGAAGAAGTTTGTATCAAGGATGTGATTACATGTGTGAATAATGATGAATATCATATTAATAAAATGACAATGACAGTTGAATATGAACTTCTTGACTGTCCAAAATTGTTTGATAAGTTAATTAGTTATTCAAAGACATCATTTTATGTTGGTTTCACTAAATATACATCATTTTTAGTCATACTGTAGTTGTATAACTTAAAATCTAGAAACGGACGGAGTGATGTCAGTTTTACTAAACTACTTGCTAAAGAATACATGCTTGTCCAAATGAATTTATACCATTTTTTAAGGACCACAAATCACTTTAATAATTCCTAAAGTGAATTTTTTATTGATACAAGAAAGATGAATTGGGTCCTATGAAAGTCGTATGGTACTTTCCAATCATTCCATGTTTTAGGAACCAATATGTAAGCGATGATACTATAAGGCAATTGATGTGGCATGCAGATACAAGAAATAAAGATGGGAAACTTCCTCACCTGGAAAACTCTCCTCAATAGAAGAGAATTGATCATGAGTATCTTGAATTTGGAAACAAGATGAGAAACCTTCATCTTGCATTATCTACAGATGGAGAGAATCCTTTTTGTTTTCAAAGCAACACTGGCGGTTTATGTTGGTAAATTATAACTTGACACTATGGTTATACATGAAATAAAAATACATTATGTCATCTATACTTATATCAGGACCAAAATATCTAGGTAAAGATATTGATGTTTACATGGCTCTATTGATAGAATATTTTAAATTAGTGTGGGATTCAAGTGTTACGGTGTATGATGCTTACAGAAATGAAGTTTCTCTTTGAGATTCATGTTGTATGGAACAATAAATGACTTTTATACTTATGGAAATTTTTCAGTTATTTCATTAAAATAACTCAAGGGTGTCCTATTTATGAACAAGTTACACGGTCAATTAAGTTGAAACATACATCGAAGACTATGTTTCTATGACGTCGCATATTTCTACCCTGAAAACATAAGTATCGATCATGTATGGCATCATTCAATGGGATTTTAGAAGAATTTAAAACACCATATCCACTAACAGGTGATCAACTGTTTGAGAAAGTAAAATATGTGGACACTACTTTTGGTAAAAAAGATGAAAAACCTTGCGAAAACCGATAGGAAAAAGGGATCAGTTTTTTTTTTGAATTTCCATATTGGAAGTGTCTGTATGTCGGACATTTTATTGATGTTATGAATGTTGAAAATAAATGTATGTTATAGTGTCATTGGAACGCTACTAAATGAACCCAGCAAAAAAGGATGGAATTAATGCTAGGTTAGACATGATTGGCATGAGAATATAAGAAGAGTTGGCACCAGTGAAGGGTGAAAATTGAACTTATCTTCCTCCAATTGCTTAAAATTTTTCCAAGAAGGAGATATATCAATTTTGAAACTTATTTAATGATGTAAAGGTTTTATAGGGGTATTCTTTTAATATCAAGAATATTGTGTCAATGACTAATTTAAAGTTAAAGGGTCTGAAATCAAATGACTATCATGTTTTGATGAAAGATCTAATTCCTATAGCTTTACATTGAATTTTGACCAAGAATTTCTACATTAACCAATATATGTTTCTTTTTCAAATATATATAAAGAAAAGTTATAAACCCAACAAAATTTCCAATGATGGAAAAAAATTGCCATCATATTATGTGAATTGTAAATGTTCTTCCCACCAGCATTTCTTGATATGATGGTTCACTTGATGAGAGAGATTCAACTATGTGGTACTATATATTATATATGGATATACCCCATTGAATGGTATATGAATATTTTGAAAGGGTATGTCAAAAATTGAAGTCATCACAAGTGACATACCCAAAACTGATAAAACGTGTTCAGATTGTTTTGATACTTTAGGAAAATGGCCCATAAGTCATTTGTGATGTGTATGAATCAATCGAACCTCATTATGACGCACGGTATAACTAGTATAATTCCAATTGTTCATATTTATTTAAAATTGAAATTAATTATAGTAAAAATAACAAGTGACATTCTCAAAACTGAGAAAACACATTCAGATTGTTTTGATACTTCATAAAAATGATCCATAACTCATTTGTGATATGTAGGAATCAATCGAACCTCAATACGATGCACGATGTGACCGATATAAATCCAAGTGTGTCTTTTTATTTAAAATTGACATTTATTTTTGTAAAGAGAAAAAGTGACATACTGAAAATTGAGAAAATGAATTTAGAATGTTTTAATACTTTAGGAAAATGATCTATAAGTCAATTTTGATGTATAGAATCAACTGCACCTCAAACTGATGAACAGTGTGACTGGTATGACTCCATATGTGTCTTTTTGCTTAAAATTGATATTAATTTTAGTAAAAATAATAAGTGACATACTAAAAAACAAGAAAACACATTATAATTATTTTGATACTTTATAAAAATGATTCAGAAGTCATTTTTGATGTATAGGAATCAATCATATATCAATACAACGCACAATGTGACTGGTATGACTCAAATTGTGTATTTTTATTTAAAATTGACATTAATTTTAATAAAAAGAACAAGTTACATACTGAAAACCAATAAAATGCATTCAGATTATTTTGATACTTTAAGAAAATGATCCATAAGTAATGTTTGATAATTAGGAATCAACCGCACCTCAATCCAATTCACAGTGAGACTGGTATGACTCAAAGTGTTTATTATCAGTTTAAAATTTTCATTTTAGTTCAAAACATGTGTCACTCATTGAAAACCAACCAAATGTGCTCTGATTGTCTTGATAATTTTGAAAAATGATTCAAAAGTTTGTTGTGACTTGTAGAAAGTAGACTCACATAAAACTAACACATGATGTGATCAATATGACTCAAAGTGTGTGTTTCCAATTTCAAATTACATTTTAGTAATAAGAACAAGTTATATACTGATGTTGGGAAAACATCCCTTAAGGTAACATTGATTAATTTTTGGGTTGATTGTGTTCATTGACAAAGTGGGTTTCCATGGTCAGTTGTGGAGTTCTAGAGATATTGTTGAAAAACCATGTTGACAAGGATCCATGATAAAGAATGGACGATCTGAAGGTGGTACAAAAAGATCTTATACAAGGTGGTGGTGTTTACCAATGTTTGCCGACTTTTTTGGTCCAAAAATTAGAGAATGGAGAGAAGTATTTTTGGAAAAGGAAGTTGCACGCAAGTGTTAAATAGGTTTGGAAAGTTGAACATAAGGTATTTTTCAATATCATTACTTCAAAATATGGCAAAGGAATAAAGGGAACGCAAGATATGGTTTCACACGACAGGTGAGGTTGCACGAAAGAGAATTTCATGAATGATAGTTTCACGCTCTAGGAAAAGTTGTGTGAAGTTGCGCATAGGGTTGGAAATGCCTATAAATATGAATCTACCCCCTCGTTTTCACATGCTCAACACTCAAAGGAAATCATATCTCTAAATCGCACAAGTAGTGAGTTGCGTGCAAGAAGGAAGTTGAGTGAAAGAAGGGGGTTGTGTGCAAGTAGTGAGTTTCATGTAAGAAGGGAGTTGTGTGCAAGTAGTAAGTTGTATGCAAGTTGGTTTTCTATGACAAAGGAAAAAGTTGTGTGTAAGTTATTAATGTTTCGCGCAAGTCATCCTAAGGTTGCGTGAAATTTTTTAGTTGCCCAGTACATCTATGGTAAATAAGCATTCATCAAGTGGATGAAAGTGGAACTCAATGATACACTAAATTAGGTGTAAAATTTATTGATCCAAGAAATCAAAGGAGGATATCCTGAAGAAGCAGTGAGCAAAATTTAGTATAGAGAGTAGTGATCTTTCAAATTGTGATCGATTGTAAACTAGGAGGGGTAGTGAGTCCACTCTGAACATTATAAACAACAGTTCGCCTTTAGTGGATTTGGTACATCGACACATTTTTGTTGTATGATCCTTGTACATAGCCCATTGGGGGTGAACCAAGTAAAATTGATGTGTATTGTGCATGCTTTAATTTCTATTCATACATTGCTGTGAGAAAGAGAGAGAAGAGTGTTTTTTTAACAACAAAACAAGATTAAAAGGGGAAGTAGTTTTAATCTATCATATCCTGATTCACCACCCCTATCATGGTATTTAACCTAGTTGGGATAAAAACTGAAAACCGAGCAAACGCATTCATATTTTTTCATACATTATTGAAGAACCTTTGTGGTGTTTTGATTAAAAAAGTTTTGTATTTGTTGACAACGAATCTTTTTGTTGAAGAATTTTTTTGAGTTATAGAAATATGAAGTTGCTGGTTGTTGAAGATTTCCTTAAAGAAGATTATGTTGAAGAATAAGAAGTCAGAAGTTAAGAAAGTGTCTCAAACTTTCTAAACTAAATCAGACGATGCTTTGCTGGTCTTACAGTTCTCACAAATCACGAAAATTTCATGATAAAAGCTAGTTGAAGAAATGGTGAAGAATATTGGTGTTTTTCTCTAAGAAAAATTTTGAGAAAGTTTGGAGCCAGATATTCGAGGTCTACTTCCTGAAGCCAGAAGTTCGGAGTCTACTTCGTGAACCTAAAATTCATAATCGAATTCCTGAGCGAGAAGTTTAGAGTCCATTTTCCTGATCCAGAAGTTCGAAGTGTACTTCCTGAACCAGAAATTCAGAGTGTACTTCCTGAACCAGAAATTCAGAGTGTACTTCCAGAACCAGAAATTCGGAGTGTACTTCCTAAACCAGAAATTCGGAGTGTACTTCCTAAACTAGAAATTTGGAGTGTACTTCCTGAACCTGAAGTTCAGAGTCTACTTGTTGAGCCTGAAGTTTAGAGTCTACTTGCGGAGCCTGAAGTTCAGAGTCTACTTGTCGAGCCTGATGTTCGGATTCTACCACCTGATCCAGAAATTCGTAGTCTACTTGTTGAGCCTGAAATTTAGAGTCTACTTCCTGAGCCTGAAATTCGAAGTCTACTTCCTGAACCTGAAGTTCGGAGTCTACTTGTTGAGCCTGAATTTCGGAGTCTACTTGCTAAGCCTGAAGTTCAGAGTCTACTTGATGAGAAATTCAGAATGACAATCCTGATCAACATGTTGGGAATTCGTAATGACAATCCTGACCAACATGCTGAGAAATTCGGAATGACAATCCTGAGCAACATGCTGAGAAATTCAGAATGAAAATTTTGAGTTCAAGAAAACCAGAATTTCAACTTTGCTTGAATCTCAGAGAAATTTAAGGAGATTTGAAGAATTCAAATATTGAAGATTAAATGCGAGAGATTTGCAGAGTTTTTGAAATTTGAGGAAGTGGGAAAGTTTTTCAAGATTCCTACCTTTGTTTTCTGAGTTGACTATAAATCTGTGCTCAGATCATTTGCTCATTTATCACTTTATACACACACAGAAAAGGCAGAGTTCTGGATAATTCAAAGTAAAAATCTTCTACTATTTTGAAGAAGGTTTTCTTGAGTGTTTGAGAAGAAGAGAATCAGAGTCATATTTCCCTGCTGAGAAGACCGGTTTCAGAAATTTGAATTCAAGAAATCCGGATTGAATATTCGGAGTGGGCATTTGTGCAGAATCATATTTCCTTGCTGAGAATACCAGTTTCAGAAATTCAGATTCAAGAAATCTGGATTGAATATTCAGAGTGGGAATTTGTGCGGAATCATATTTCCTTACTGAGAAGACTGGTTTCAGAAATTCGGATTCAAGAAATCAGATTGAAGATTTAGAGTGAGCATTTGTGGAGCAGCTTAACAAAGTTCTTATTCTTGTGTTTGGCTCATTTGTTCTCTAATGAATAATTGTAAACTGACGGGAGTCAGTATAATCTTTCCTATCGGGAGATAGAAGGTTTCCAACGGGAGTTGTCACAAGTTGTATTCACTTCTTCATTATAGTGGATTTCCATAGACCCATGGGAGTGGCTATGGAAAGGACGTAGGTTTCCTTATTGAGGCCAAACCTTGTAAATATTGTGTTCCTTTCTTGATTTACCTTTCTTGCATGCTTGAGTTTCTTACTAAAGGTTGATAAGGAAATAAATCTTAACAGGTTTCAAGGGTTGAGTTTCTTAAAGTTTTGAAACTTATAAAAGTTAAACAACTGATTCAACCCCCCTTCTCAGTTGTTATTTGATCCTTGTAACTTCAAGTGGTATCAGAGGTAGGTTTCCTTGTTTAATCCTTATCGTGGAAAATATCAATTCTGTCAACAGTAGAGGAATTATTAAATTCTATGGAAAGAATTATTATGGATGGAAAAATAGGATGATTCCTTATCTCCTATCTCTTGGCCTTGAAGTTGTTGATGCTGCTACTATTGGATCTCCACCTATTGAGAAAAATGCTCCTATGACATTTGCTGACAAGATAAACATAGAAGTTTATGGAAAGGCTATAAATGCTATTCTCATGTCCTTATCAGAAAATTTTTATCAGAAGGTGATGGGTCTCACAACATCAAAAAGCATGTGGGACAAGCTGGAAAGTGTTTTTGAAGGAAACACAAAAGTCAAGGAGGCCAAGCTGCAAATCTGGCGTAGTAAGTTTGAAGACATCAGGATGAGAGATGATGAAACAATTGATGAATACTTCACTAGAGTTAATGAAATTGTATGCAACATCAGGGGATTCGGAGAAAACTTGGAAGATTCTACAATTGTGGAGAAACTTATGAGAAACTTTCCAGACAGGTTTGATTCTAAAATTTCATCTTTAGAAGATAAGGATGATTTATCTCTTGATGAACTGCATAACTTTCTTGTTGCCTATGAAATGAGGAAAGATCCAATCTTTAAGAAGAATATGAAATATGAAATGGATTTTGAAGCTATGAGAAAGATGAAAATCCAAGATGATGAAGAAGCTAACCCTTGTGAGTCTGTTGATAAGGAAGATGAAGAGTTGAATGAAAAAATCATGTCTCTCATATCCAAGAACTATCGAAGAGGAAGAGGAAATTATAGAGGGAAACGTCCTCTCAAATTTTTTGAGTGTGGTGGAATTGGACACTTTGCTATGAATTTTCCTAAGAAGAAAGTTGGAGAATAACAAGATGTTTCTAATGATAATTCTCAGTGGAAGAATTATAAAAAGAATGAAAAATAAGAGAAGAATTCAAAAGAATTCAAGAAGAAGTTTTCAGGAAAGAAAAGAAGTATGTTGAGCAAGAAGGTTGAATCAGAATCATCTGACAATGATTCCTCGGAAGATGAAAGTAAAGAAAGATTCAGAACCTTCATTGCAAAAGTTGAGAAAACAAATGTTTCCTTAGAAAGTGAAGAAGGTGGTGAAGAATCTTACAGAGAATATCAACTAAGATACGAACTCCTTGCATGTCTTGAGAAAAACAAATCTCTCAAGAAATAAATTCGTGTGATGAATAAAAATCATGAATAAGTTCATGATGGAAGTAAAGATGTCACCAATAAGGAAGATGAATAAATTCAAGAAATTATAAGTTACAAACTTAGAATTGCTGAACAAGGAAATATGATTGAAGATCTTAGCAAGAAGCTGGAAGCTAAAGAAGACGAAGCAAACAATGTGAAATCAAAACTCCTTGATTCCGAAAATACCCTGAGGAAGATGAATGAAAACTTCAACAAAGCTACATAAGTAAAAGCTAAGACCTCTAAAAATGCTATGAAGGCTCATTACGAAAATCAGGTGAAATCTTCTCTTACCAAAAACAATGTTTCATCTGATTTTTCTAACATTTCAGGTTTTGGGAGAAGTATTAGTAAATCTTGGGTAGATAAAGGGTGTAATAATACTATCAATCCTACAAAAGAAGAAGACTCACTCAAAAGAAGTGATGGCCTACATCCTGGGTTTTCTAGAGCTGAAAGAATTTATCAACCTCAACAAAGTTTCTGTAATGAAAGACCATTCATTAATAGAAAATCAAGATTTTAGGGTTATTGTTGGTGCTGTGGAATATATGGGCATAGAGCTTATAATTTTTGGCACAATTTATCTCTACCTTGAAGAAGGTTTGAGCAAAGTGGAAGAAATAGTGAAAGAAGTATGAGTAACTCTCTGTACTCACAGAAAGTTGAAAAGGTGAATTCTCAAGATGTTAGAAACATTCCAACAAAGAATCAATTTGAATGTTTGGAAGAAGTTTGTGGAATATGTGATCAGTTTGGTCATCATGCCGAACGATGTATGACACTCCTTCCAGAACAAGTTTCTTATGATAAGAAATAAAAGAATGCTGAAAATAAGAAGGTTGATGAGAGAGCTTTTGTTGTTGAGACAACTTTGAAAGCAAGTAAGAGGAACAAACCATGTATTCTTGATAGTGATTATTCTTCACACATGACAGGTGATATAAAAATCTTGGAACATGTTTAAAGTCATGATGGAGGATCGGTTACATTTGGCAATGATAGTTCCCTAAAAATTAATGGAATCGGAACGGCAGAGATTGAAGTAGAGAAACTGAAATCTAAGGAAGTATTGCTTGTTGATGGGATAAAACGTAACTTACTTAGTGTAAGTCAACTTTGTGATGATGGAAAAAGAAGTTATCTTTAGAAAGGATTCTTGTATCATCAAAAGTGTGAAAAATGGAAATGTGATTACAAAAGGAGAAAGAACCAGTGAGAATCTCTTTCAAATTGGAGAATCCAATAACTCTTGTTATTTGAGTGTTGAAGATGAAAATAAGTTGTGGCATCGAAGACTTGGCTACCTTGGGAAGAAGAACATGAGTAAGCTTTCTAAAGTTGATGTTGTTCGGAATTTTATAGATCTGAAAAAGAAGAGATGAAGATGTTTATATTACTTGCCAGAAAGGAAAGATGACTAACAAAGACCATAAAAGAGTCAAGATTCAATCTAACAAACCACTTGAGCTTATTCATTCTGATCTGTGTGGGCTGATGAGACATAAATCAACAAAAGGAGATTTATACTTTATCACTTTTATTGATGACTTCACTCAGATGACAAACATCATGTTCATGAAGCATAAGTCAGAGGCTATTGAAATGTTTAAATTCTTCAGAATAGATGTCGAGAAATAATTGGGGGCTTCCATAAAGAAATTGAGGATAGAAAACGGTACTGAATTCACAAGCAATGCTTTTTAAACTTACCTAAGGAAGCATGGTATCAAACATCAGTATAGTGCTCCCTATACACCACAACAAAATGGAGTTGCAGAAAGGAAAAATAGAAGCTTGTTGGAAATGGGAAGAAGTATGTTATCAGAATATAAACTTTCAAAATTCTTTTAGAGAGAAGTTATTAGCACTGCTGTACATGTTCAAAATAGATGCTTGTTGAGACCAGAAACCTACATGAATCCTTACGATATGTGGTATAACAAAAAAACCTTCTTTTAATTACTTCAAAGTTTTTGGAAGTCCATGATTGCTCAAAATCAAAAATCCAGACTTAGGAAAGTTTGATAAGAAAGATGAAGAAGGAATATTTATGGGTTATTCACCAAATGGAAGAAGTTACAAATGCTGGAAGAAACGTTTACAGAAGTTTATGGATTCATATGATGTGAAGGTAATTGAAAATCCAAGTTCTTTCACAAAATTTGTTAAGAATACTGAGGAAGATAAATCAGAGAATCCCCACCAGAGTGAGATTGACTCAGATAAGTCACATGGGGAAGAAAGTGATACTGGGAAAGGAAATGTGAGTTTTATTACATTACAAAAACATGTTGAATCTGAAAATATTATTGGTGATCAGAAGGCTTCAGTTCAGACAAGAAGGAAGTTAATATTAGAAAATCAGACTTCCCTTATCTCAAAAGTTGAACCAGAATCAGTTTCAGAAGCTATTCAACATAAAGAATGGGTGGATGCTATGAATGAAGAACTGGATCATATTGAGAAGAATAAAACATGGGAACTTGTTCCAAGGACAGCAAATAAGAATGTTATCGGAACCAAGTGGGTTTACAGAAATAAATTGAATGAGCATGGAGAAGTTACAAGAAACAAAGAAAGGCTTGTGTGCAAAGGGTATGCACAAGTAGAAGGTGTGGATTTTGATGAAACCTTTGCCCCTATTGCAAGATTGGAAACTATTCAAATGTTTCTTGCAGTAGCTTCTCATCGGAATTACAAGGTTTATCAGATGGATGTAAAGTCATCTTTCTTAAATGGTGAGATTGAGGAAGAAGTTTACATTGAACAACCTTTTGGGTTTTTGCTTGATGAGGATGAAAACAAAGTTTTTAAATTGAAGAAAGTCTTGTATGGGATGAAACAAGCTCCACAAGCATGGTATTCGAAGCTTGACAATTCTTTGAGAAAGATGAATTGTTCTAAAGGAAAGGTTGATAGCAACTTGTATGTTAAAGATGTTAATTCTGGAACTTTAATTGTGATTGTTTATGTGGATGATATAATTTTTGTTGGAGACGAAGAAAAGGTTTATGAAAATTTTGCTGAAGAGATGAAGAAAAATTTTGAAATGTCAATGTTGGGAGAATTAACTTTCTTCCTTGGATTACAAGTTCAATAACAAGAAAACTACATTTTCTTATCCCAAGAAAAGTATTCCAAGGAATTGTTAAAGAAGTTTGGGATGGAAGAATCAAAGTAAGGTTCAACTCCTATCTCAGTGAGCACAAATTTGAGCAAAGATGAGTTAGGGAACAGTGTGAATCAGAAAGACTTTCAAAAGTTGATAGGAAGTCTTCTTTATCTTACAGCTTTAAGGCCTGATATTTCTTATGTTGTGACTCTCTGTTCTCAATATCAAAGTAATCCAAAATAATCACACATGTTGGAAGTTAAGATAGTTCTGAGATATGTTAAAGGAACAACTTCACATGGGTTGTTATATAAGAGAAACAATGAGATGAAGTTTCATGGTTATACTGATGCTGATTGGGCTGGTGATTGTAATGATAGAAAATCAACATCAGGGGAAACATCTTTCTTAGGGGAATGTTGTGTGAGTTGGCAGAGTAAGAAACAAAGCTCAGTAACTTTAAGCATAGCTGAATTCGAATGTGTTGCAGCTACTCAGGCTTGTACTCAAATGATGTGGATGAAAGTTCAGCTAGAAGATTTGAAAGTGAAAGTTTCTAAACCTTTGAAAATACTCTGTGATAATCAAAGTTCCATTGATCTTTCCAAAAATCCTGTTCAAAATTCAAGATCCAAGCATATTGATATAAATTATCACTTTTTAAAAGAGAAAGCTGATGCTGGAGAAGTCTTGCTGGAATATATCTCAACAAATTATTAGATTGCTGATATTTTTACAAAAGCAATGTCAAAGGAAAGGTTTGTTGAACTGAGGCTACAACTCCATGTTCAACCTCCTCCCATGACTTCCACTACTACAAAAACATGCAATGGAAGCTCCCCCTTATATCAGCACTAAGAAAAAGCACTGATAAAGGTTACCCTGTATCAGAGCTAAAATTTTAGTGCAGATACAGGGATTCTTTATCAGTGCTTTTCTAGTGCTTATAGAGGGCCTCTTTATCAGTTCTAGAAAAGTGCTGATAAAGAATCACTGTATCAGCACTAAAATTTTAGTGCTGATAAAGAATCCATGTATCAGTGCTAAAATTTTAGCACTGATATAGGGTAACCTTTATCAGTGCTAAAGAAGCGCTGATATAGGAATGATTTATCAGCGCTTTTTTAGCGTTGATAAAGAGTACCATTATCAGCGCTAAAAAAGCACTGATAAAACCTTAGTCCATTTATTTATAAAGTCGGTCGCACAGTGTCCTCGTTTTATCACAACCTAAATCTCTCGCGGTACTGGAACCCTGCGACTCCCCTCTGCTGCCCGCTAAGTTCGCGTTTCCAGACATCCGCTGCCCTCACTTCTCGTTGCCAGACCTTCGCCACCCTCGCTTCTCGTTGTCGGACCTCCACCGCCCACAACGCCCTCTTCGGTTTGCCGGATCTCCGCTGCCCGTAACGCCCTCTTCGGTTTGCTGGACCTACCTTTAAGGCATGTTTTCCAAATATTTTTTTAATATTGTTCTTATTATTGGTTGAATCATTGATGGATATTGATTGTGTTATTTCATTTGGATTCATTGGTATGTTTTGGGTGTACCTTTCCTCAGGTTTCGAATTATGCTCTTAGTGGTTCGTCATGGTTAGTGGTTGTAGTCTCTTATTTGGGTGAAAGGATGTGTTCTTAGTATATTTCCATCTTATGTCCCACCATTTTAGTGAAAATTTAAATGGTTGGGTGACCTATGCTAGGTATCTGGGCATTATTAGGATTTTCTCTCTTCTTAGTGATGTAGACGTGTCATTTGGAGATGTATGATGTTCTTGGAGGATATACATTAAGGGTTATTGGGAATATTGGTTATCTGTTCATTTTAGTTTTTTCGTAGTGGTCCTCTATTCGGTGAATATTCCCATTTGGCCCTCTATCCCAAGGTGAAACTCCCTCCCTTTCTCTCTTCCCTTGGGCTCCATTTTTAGGGTGATTTGGCATTTTATCTACAAGGAATCTCTAAGTAAGAATCTCATATTCTCTTTTATTCTCCTTTCTTGGTCACTAATTTTTTCTCTCTTGGGTTATTTTTCTATAGAAAGGGTTTTGAACTAGGTTGGCTTTAATCTCATTTATTTGGGTTAAATCTTTATGGTTATGGTGTTTAATTGCATCTTTAGGGCCTTTCCTTAGTTCAGTTGGTGGTTTCATTTTGGTTTTGTGAAGATATCAAGAAATAGGTAGGTTGTTCCATTATTTGACATTGTTTTAGGTGTTTAATATGATTTATTTGGTTCTAAAATGGTTTTATAAATTTTCTGGGTTGTGGGAAACATGTTTTCCAATTTTTTTGTTGTGCGTAAGGGTTTGATAATGATTTGACTATTGTAAATGGTTGTTTTTCATGTGTGTTTCTATTATTGGAAGTGTGATTGTATAAAATAGATATAATTTTATATAGGGAGTGGAATTGAGCACAATGGAATCCTAGTTATCTAGGTGGGTAGACTAGGTCTAGTATATTAGGTGAATTAGTCAGGCCGATGATTGGTCTCCTTAATAAGGATATATATAACAACACTAACTAAATATTCATGTGCTAGGGATTGGAGGCTCAAATAGGACCTTCATGTCTAAGAGATGTGATCACCAAGAGTACGAGGATCCTATGACCCTAGTAACCCTAATACCTTAGATATTTTCTATAGTGATCATACAATTCTTACCATTATCTTGTCACGTTTACTTTCTCTTTTATTTCAAAGAATGTTTTATTTAAATTGTATCGTCCTTTTTCTTAAAAAATAACATGTTAATGTTTATCATAATGTCATTACATGGAATCTATTTTTGTTGTGTCCTACTAGGTATGTTGGCTCACACCTTATATACACCCTCAAGTTTATGTAGACCATATTATGTTTTACCCAGTTAAAGGCAAGGTTCCCTTGGTGGTGATGGTGGATATATGTGCTAGTAGTTCCCCTTTTGGTGACTCTTATTGGTTGTGGAATGGGGATGTTGACCCTCATGTTTCATGGAGGCTTGGTTGTATTGTTGGTTCCCTTGCCTTTTTTTCTTTATTTTGGTTTTGGTTGAAATTGTTAAATGTTTATCTCCTATTGCAGTGTTATCTTTTGGTCTATTATATTGTGAAATTTGGTTATGATATGGTGTTTGATTATTATGTAATATTTATGGTTTTTTACATGAAAAACCCATTCCCAAAGGTGTTACTCAATGCCTAGGCACTAGTTACAACCCATGGGAGTTGGTAATTCCCTTTAGACCTTCCCACGAGTTGGGTCAGGTGTCAAGTGGGATGGCAACCTGGCCCAGTTCATGACAAGAAGTCTACAACATAGTATGGTTGTCTAAATCCTTTCTGTACCGTGTCCATGGGAGGTTGCAACATGGTATCTTTTTTTATAGTCTTAAATTACATGAGCCCCATTTTATATTATTTTTTATCCTACACAACTCTCATTTGAAATCTTGATTCTTTAAGGCTTACAAGAGTCATTTTAACTCCTCCAAACTCCCTTCTTCTCAGATAGAAGCTCCAGTGGATGCGTTTGGTTTCTCTCTGATAAGGGGATCTCTCATCGATTGGAAATCCTCTATCGCCTCTTATATCCTCCCTATAGAGTGATAGATCATCATATTTTTATTGAATCTAATATTCTTTTTTATGAATCTTGATTATACGTTAGACTACTTGATCTCCTACACCTTCATTATTCATTGACAGATCCCATTATGGGTGTTAAGTTGGGTTGATCACTAATTAAAGGCAGGTGGTTCCACAATGTTTATTCCACACAATTGAAACTTTTTTTCTTGATTTATTCAATATGAATTATAAAAATAATTTAATATGATTTGAATTAAAGTGGATTTTATTTGTGATTTTAGAGGCATGTATTTTTGAAATAAATCCCATTCTTAGTTGTTTTTTGTGTCATGGAATGATTTGAGAAACTATATATTTTAGTGGGAATATTTTATAAAATAATTAGCCTTGATTTAAAAAACAATTATTAGAATATAATATGATTTGAAAAGGGAATAGATTTTATGAAAACCTATGATTTGGTTTTGAAATGAAAATTCATGTTGAAAACTAAAATTGGGTATTTGAATGTAATAAATGAAATTATTTGTAATGATTGATTTTCCCATGTTTGGTTGATTATTTGATTTGAAGTATATAAAGACAGGGTATTTAGTGGTAATTTGCATAATAATGTTAGGATATAATCTCCTAGCACTAGATTTATGATGAAAATAGTAACTTAAACATACTATGACATGAATTTTTCCCCAATGGGAATTTGAGTCCCGATGACCTGAGTCGTGGGATGTGTTCACACATTGAGCCAAGATCACTGATTGAGTTGTGTGAGGATCATATTACTAGAAACTAACATACCATAGGGTTTGATACATGTTACAATGATATAATTTTTATTATTATTACATGACATTGATTATAGAACTATTTTGTTCATGCCAACTAATTTATATAAGAGTTTTATATACATTGTTCATTTAATTCAGTTTTTATATATCTTCCATCTTTTTTATTATTAAAGTATGTGATTTTGGAAATATGTAAATACTAAGATACCATATTGGTACATGTTACTAAGATTTATGTGTGACTATATACTTATTATATTTTCTTATTATTTCTTACACACCACCACTTGAGTCGAGTATCATTCTTGAAATCCATATTGGTACTTTGGTTCTGATGTGGATATGGTTTTTATGTGTTTGTGACATGTGTATGTGTGGATATATGGGTACTTAGGCATGATGATATTGAATGTAGGTCAGAGACCTAGGAGTGGTAGATGTATCATTCTTGATTATTCTTGTGTTTGGTTTGGGGTGATTTGAGGAAACTATAATGAATCTAAAGTAATTATATTTAATGAATATGAATAAATACTAATGGTTAGGCTCTATTAATCACTATTTTTATAAGTGGTTCTCTTCTACTGTATTTGGAAGTCTTGTTTTGTGTACTTGAACCATAAATACTAATATTTTAGATTCAAATATGATGAAGATGAATAAATATTGGATGGATGCTAATCGTTTAACAATAGAGTACGAGAACGGAGTGAAAGAGTTTATCAAGTTTGCAAAGGATCACGCAAAGGATCCTTCTCAAATCCTTTGTTCATTTTTACATTGTTGTTATTCTAGAATAATTACTCCAGAGGAGTTGGAAGAACATTTTATATGTCACGGAATAGATCGGAGTTATAAATGTTGGAATAAACACGGAGAAAAAGTGAATGTAACAACTGGCTGGGATAAAACTGCATTTTATGGATCGTCAGATATGAATACAAATATGGATAATGAAGAAGACCGTATGGAGGATGTGATTACAGATGTCAATGATGATGAAGATCTTATTGAGGAAATGACAAAGACAATTCAAGATGAACTCCGTGATTACCCAAAATTGTTTGAGAATGCAAAGATGTCATTGTATGCTGCTTGCACTAAGTATACAACATTGTCAGCTGTACTGAAGTTGTATAAATTGAAAGCAGGAAACAGATGGAGTGATTAAAGTTTTACATAACTACTTGCTCTCTTGAATGACATGCTCCTGGAAGATAATAAGCTCCCAAGCTATACATATGAAGCTAGACGAATGCTATGCTCGATGGGAATGAATTCTGAAAGAATACATGCCTTCCCGAAAGACTGTATATTGTTTCGCAAGTAGAAAAAATCACTTACAGAATGCCCAAAGTGTGGTGCTTCTCAATAAAAGAAAGATAAATCCAATCCTACAAAAGTTGTATGGTACTTTCCAATCATTCCAAGGTTTAGGCGTCTATATGGAAGTGAAGAAACTGCAAGACAATTTTTGTGGCATGTAGATAAAAGAAATAAAGATGGGTTATTATGTCATCCGGATGACTCTCCTCAATGGAAGAAAATTGATCATGAGTATCCTGAATTTGGAAAAGAGCCGAGAAACCTTCATCTTGCGTTATCTACAGATGGAGTGAATCCTTTTGGTTTTCAAACCAGCACTCATAGTACATAGCCTATTATGTTGGTAAATTATAACTTGCCACCCTGGTTATGCATGAAGCAGAAATTCATCATGTTATCTATACTTATATTAGGACCAAAACAACCAGGTAACGATATTGATGTTTATCTGGCTCCTTTGATCGAGGATTTGAAGTTATTGTGGGACTCAGGTGTAATGTTGTATGATGATTATAAAAGTGAATACTTCACGTTGAGAGCAATGTTGTATGGGACAATAAATGATTTACCTGCTTATGGAAATTTTTCAGGATATAACATTAAAGGAACTCAAGGGTGTCATGTGTGCGAAGAAGATACAGAATAAATTAGGTTGAAACATTCATTGAAATCTGTGTTTCTAGGACATCGTAGATTTCTACCTCGTCGACATAAGTACCGATCTTGGACGACATCATTCAATGAAAGTTCAGAAAAACGTGCAACACCGTCTCCACTAATAGGTGATCAGATGTTTGATAAAGTAAAATATCTGAACACTATTTTTGGTACACCATTTTTTAAAAACCTTACAAAAATCGGTTGGAAAAAGAGATCAGTTTTTTTTTTGAATTACCATACTGGAATTGTTTGTACGTCATACATTTTCTTAATGTGATGAATGTGGAAAAAAATGTATGTGACAGTGTTATTGGAACATTGATAAATTCCCCTGGCAAAACAAAAGATGGAATTAAGGCAAGGTTGGACATGGTTGACATGGGAATACGAGAAGAGTTGGCTCCCGTGAAGGGTGAAAATTGAATGTTTCTTTCTCCAGCTGCTTATACTCTTTCTAGGGCGGAGAGATATCAGTTTTGCAACTTCTTCAATGATGTAAAGGTTCTAGAGGGGTACTCATCAAATATCAAGAACATTGTTTCAATGAATGATTTGAAGTTAAAAGGTTTGAAATCACATGATTTCCATGTTTTGATGCATGATCTAATTCCTATAGATTTATGTTGCATTTTTCCCAAGAATGTTCTTCATACGTTAACCAAACGTTGTTTCTTTTTCAAAGCTCTATATAGCAAAGTTTTAGACCCAGGGAAATTGCCAGCTATGGAAAAGGAAATTGTCATCATATTATGTGAATTAGAAATGTTCTTCCCACCAACATTCTTTGATATGATGGTTCATTTGATGATTCACTTGGTGAGAGAGATTCAACTTTGTGCTCCTGTGCACTGTAGATGGATGTATCTTGTTGAACGGTATATGAAGATTTTGAAAGGGTATGTCAAAAATTGAAGTCTTCCAGAGGGTTGTATAGTGGAGCGATATATTGTTGAGGAAGCCATTGAATTTTGTAATGAATACATATCTGATGTGGAAAGCATTGGTCACCCGAAATCTCGTCACACTGGACGCATTGAGGGTGAGGGAATTTCTGGAAGAGAAGTTGTGACAATCAGTATTACAGATCAGGAGCAGGCTCATATTTATGTTTTGCATAACAATTGGAAGGTTTCTCTATATATTGAAACTCACAAAGAAATTATTAGGTAGTTGAATCCATAAAGGGCTGAAAAATAGTTATCAGATACACATAATCACCAGTTTATAGGATGGTTTCAGGACCATATTTTTAAGAAGTTTGATGAAAATCTGAATTCAATTTCAGAACGACTTCGATGGCTAGCCACTGGACCAAGTATGTATGTATTATCTTATAGTGGTTATGTAATTAATGGTTATACATTCTATACAGATGAACATGATGAAGATAGTACCATGCAAAATAGTGGAGTTACACTAGTGGCTGAAGCGATGCATGTTTCTAGTAGTAAGGACAGAAATCCAATTTATGCAAATATGTCATACATTGGAATTATCAAACAAATATGGGAGTTGGATTATACGACATTCCAATTGCCGATTTTTCAATGCAAATGGATTAATAACAACAGTGGTGTTAAAATAGATGAATGGGGATTTGTGAAAGTTGATTTTAGTAAAGAAGGGTACAAAGACGAACAGTTTATAATGGCATCACAAGTGGTACAATTTTTTTATGTTCCAGATCCCGCAAACCAAAAGTGGTTGATTGTTCTGTTATCGTCCAAAACTACTGAAGGTTCCGATGAAAATTCAGTTGAGGATGATCCTTTTAGTGGTACGTCGCAATCATTTCAGAGCGGTCCCAATGAAGATGATGTTTTGTATGTTATAGGAGACCACAATGAAGGGATTTGGATAGTCGATAGAGGTGTCAAATCCCTTCAACCTTTGAAAAAAGAAAGAGAGTTCAGTAAACAGGTTATATTTTGTTTGTAATATAGATCTTGTTATCTCATGTTATTATCTTATCATTACTAAATTTATGTAATATGAATTAATTGTTCAACCACTTTTGCAGATAATGACTTCTGCACATTCTGGTGATCCTAACCTTGAGGCTGAACAAGTCTCTCAAGCTTCTGTTGCTGCGGCTGCTACTGCTCATGCTGCTGCTGTTGTTGCTCATACTGCGGCTCCTGTTGCTCCTGTTACTCCTCCTCCTGCGGCTCCTGCTGCTCCTGCTGCGGCTGCTGCTGCTCCTTCTACTGCGGCTCCTACTGCTCCTAGTGTTGAGGTCCAACAACCATCAGCACATGCTGTTGATACCATTCCAGATGAACATATAGATGATGTTGATATCGATGAAATGGTCAGGAATGAAGGACCGACGTCGCAGAAAACATAGGTGCGTCGTAGTTTGACGGTGTTAGCCAAAATTCTTAAGGTGAAAAGCAAAGGCATCAATTTTGAAGTCGGATGGAATGCACGAGGCCAACATGTGAATCCCAAAAAGGCTATGTTTAGCAGCTACATTGGAGTTTTCACTTGGCAACGCGTGCCGATTGACATAGATTCATGGCACCATGTTGTGTCCGGGCTGAAGGATGTGATCTGGGAAGAAATTACGGTAACATTATGAATTTACTTCTTTAATTTAATAGCAAATAAAATAATGAAACAATGTCTTAATCTTCTCAATCTCTTATAGAGTACATTTATAGTAGATGATTCACACAAGGATTATGTACTAAGGCTTGCAGGAAAGATTCATCAAGGTTTTCGCACTATTTTAACAAGATGCCACCTGAAAGATTCTAAAGGTAAAATAAACCCGCACCCACCCATTGTCTACGCTCACCTGATATCCCAAGAAGCATGGGATGAATTTATTGGCCATCGTGGGGATGATAAGTTTCAGGTACATTGTGGGTGATAATACGTTGTTTGAGGATACCTGTATTCATCACTTTTATTGTCAATATTTCATTTATGAAACAGAAACTCTGTACTGAAAATAAGGAACGTGTATCAAAACCAACATACCCCTATCGTAAAGCAAGGATGGGGTATGCTTCATTGGAAAAGAAAATGGTACGTATTTTAAATTTACAGTAATATTGTTAGGTGCCAATAAACAACATCATAATTATCTTTCTATGTTTATATGTAGATTGATGAGTCTAAAACCAAATGCACTTCCATCCCACGTCATGTGCTATGGAAAGAGGCACGTGTGAATAAAGAAGGGAAGTTAGTAGATGAGAACACACAAAAAGTATGAGAAATATGTGTAAGTATGACACGGCGATAAAAATATTTGTTTAGAATTGCTATTACATAAAAATAATTAGTTATTTTCATATATCTGACAGTCATAGGAATCAGCTACTCCTGTAGCGGATACAGACCTATTATCGACGGCTTTGAAGTAGCCAAAAAAATAAGGTCATGTCAGAGGTGCAGGGTTTGGGGTGACACCCCGAGTAAATTTTGAGAAGAAGAAAAAATGGATGATACAGATGAAAAATTGGAACAAATGAGCGAAAAAATAGCAACCCTTGAAGAATGATTGCAATGGCGGAGAGAGTTGCTAGCAACTTTTATGGGTGGTAAGAAAAGGTAAGACACAACTTAGGAACAACCAGCGCATGAACATCCCGCCCCACCCCCCACCAGCTTTGAGGCGAGCCATTCGCCTCAAAGAATTGTCTTAGTCGTGGTAATCAATATTCTAATAATTGTTACCATGAAATGTGAATCAGGAAAAAAATGATAATTTTTCTGTACTGATCTTATACAGGGTGATAATGATTGTGATTTATATCTGTCAACACCCACCTATCACCTTGTAGCGATGGCTACAGTGTTCAATATCCCAGATGCCACACTGCATAATAGACCACTTCCAAAAGATCATCTAAAAGTGACGATTACTGTAGATCATGAGCCAAATGAAGAGCTACCTATTCCACTTGATGACGATGATATTCATACGGTCGAAAAGGATATTGGGACATTCATTGCATGGCCATCATAACTTTTAAGAGTACATACAGACAAAGAGGTATTTATTTCCTTTTTTTTCAAGCTAAACCATTAACAATTAATGAAAAAAGGGTTTGAACCAATGATTGTTGTTATAGACGGAGAAAGGGAAGGGGGTGACAAACGTCGGCTCAAAACCATATAAAGGATCGACCAACCGATCCCAAGGAGCTACTGAAAGCACAATAACACCACATGTTCTCTATCCACATTTACTAGCATTGAAGACTCATGTGGATACGAAGCTAAAAGATGGTAATAGTCATATAGTGGTTTTTGAAGAGAATATATACGGAGAGGAAAGTCAAGATTTTGTTGCTGATGAAAATGTAAATGAAATCCTTGAAAATGGTTGGCTAGGCATCACAGTTTTAAATGTATATATGAGGTATGTTTCCATGAATTGATTTTCTAAAAGCTGATCTAATGTGAAAATTATGACTAAATGCATTTTATATTGTTGACAGACGCATTTATGAAAAATAGTTGAAGGAATTTTCCCATGATCCAAGATTTGGACTCATTAGTCCTCATATCACATCAACACACCTAACAAAAATAGAGCCATCAAAAAGGGATGCAATAGTGAACAGCTTGCTGAAAACATTTGAAAGCAAGATTACAGATGATAGATTTTTCCTAATACAAACCATGCAGGGGTAATACTCTACGATTAAAGCATATCAATTATATTTTCACTTATTTTATTACTTATTACTTTTTGTGTTTTTAGGCAACATTGGTTGCTAATTGTGGTGAACTTGGATACTCCGAAGATTTATTTTCTGGATTCAAAGCAAGGATATCCATCAAACTGACCACACATGATGGAGTTTGTGAATCTGTAAGACACTACATCTTACGTTTTAGGTCTAAAAATCAAGTAATATAATTTATATTATCTTTTACTGAGGATTATGTTATGATAGGGCGGTGTATCATTATCGTCTAAGAAAAGGAATGAGGATAGGGGCTAAGCATAGGGAGGCGAGCAAGTACTACGTCTGGACAAATATCAGGGTATATATAATAAAATTTCACTATCTAAACACATCTCAACACAAGTTACTTATTCTCCTAATGATCAATTTTTTTGCAGTGTCCAAAACAAAACAAAAAAGATAATGATTGCGGTTATTATTTTTGTAAATTTATGAAAGAGATCGTTTTTCATCAGCAAACTAGCATCCCTAAAGAGGTATTTTCAAAAACAATAACTAGTTCGTTTAAGTTATTTATTAATTCTTTATTTTTATATTTTTTAGTACTACTCTGACTGCTGAAAATCCTCATACTCACAAGACGATATAGATGTGTTCAGAAACGAGTGGTCTTCATACCTGATGGCAGATTGTACACAAATACAATGAAGATCTGACTTGGGAACATGTACAATTGGTGGTCATTTTTGAGAGGGGTTAAGGGGATCAAAAGATGAAACATTGTTGTATGTAAATGTTTGTATGAAAATTTTAGTAGTTATTAAATAAAACATATTTTCTCCAATGATTCATTTTCCCATTTTAACAGATGATATGCACCAGCAACATGCAAGAATGTTGAACAACTCAAAGGGTCTCTATTTTGTTTAAAATGGACACGATTTTAATTGAAAACAACAACTGGCCTACGGAAATCCGACCAAACGCATTCGGATTACCTTGATATTTTATAATAATTATCCAAGGGTCCTTGTTGATGTGTACGAGTCAACCCCACCTCAATCTAAGGCACGGTGTGGCCGGTACCACTCAAAGGGTCTCTATTTTGTTTAAAATTGACACGATTTTAAGTGAAAACAACAACTGACCTACGGAAATCTGACCAAACACATTCAGATTATATTGATCCTTTAGGAGAATGATCCACGGGTCCTTTGTGACATGTAAGGGTCAACCCTGCCTCAATCCGAGGCATGGTGTGACCGCTATCACTCAAAAGGTCTCTCTTGTTTAAAATGGACATAATTTTAATTAAAAACAACAACTGACCTACGAAAATCGGACCAAAAGCATTCGGATTGCCTTGATATTTTATAAGAATGATCCAAGGGTCCTTGGTGACGTGTACGAGCCATCCCCGCCTCAATCTGAGGCACAGTGTGGCCGGTACCACTCAAAGGGTCTCTCTTTTGTTTAAAATGGACACGATTTTAAGTGAACTGACCCATGGAAATCCAACCAAACGCATTCGGATTGTGTTGATCCTTTAGGATAACGATACATGGGTCCTTTGTGACATTTATGAGTCAACCCCGTCTCAATCCAAGGCACGGTGTGACTGTTATCACTCAAAGGGTCTCTCTTGTTTAAAATGGACACAGTTTTAATTGAAAACAACAACTGACCTATGAAAATCCAACCAAACGCATTCGGATTGCCTTGATATTTTATAAGAATGATACAAAAGTCCTTGGTGACGTGTAAGAGTCAACCCCGCCTCAATATGAGGCACGGTGTAGCCGATACCACTCAAAGGGTATCTATTTTGTTTAAAATGGACAAGATTTTAAGTGAAAACAACAACTGACCTACAAAAATTGGACCAAAAACATTCGGATTGTGTTGATCCTTTAGGATAATGATAAAAGGATCCTTTTTGATGTGTATGAGTCAACCACACCTCAATACAAGGCATGGTGTGACCGCTATCACTCAAAGGGTCTCTCTTGTTTAAAATGGACACAATTTTAATTGAAAACAACAACTGACCTACGAAAATCTGACCAAACGCATTCAGATTGTGTTGATCTTTTATAATAACGATCCAAGGGTCCTTGGTGACCTGTAAGAGTCATCTCCACCTCAATCCGAGGCACAGTGTGGCCGGTACCACTCAAAGGGTCTCTCTTTTGTTTAAAATGGACACGATTTTAAGTGAAAACAACAACTGACCTACAGAAATCTGACCAAACACATTTGGATTGTGTTGATACTTTATAAGAACGATCCATGGGTCCTTTATGAC
This sequence comes from Viscum album, assembly GCA_963277665.1. Taxonomy (NCBI): domain Eukaryota; kingdom Viridiplantae; phylum Streptophyta; class Magnoliopsida; order Santalales; family Viscaceae; genus Viscum; species Viscum album. The sequence goes on from OY728128.1 coordinate 480,173,673, forward strand.
GTGTACGAGTCAACCCCACCTCAATCTGAGGCACAGTGTGACCGCTACCACTCAAAGGGTCTCTCTTTTGTTTAAAATGGACACGATTTTAAGTGAAAACAACAACTGACCTACGGAAATCTGACCAAACGCGTTCGGATTGTGTTGATCCTTAAGGAAAATGATCCACGGATCCTTTGTAACATGTAAGAGTCAACCCTTCCTCAATCTGAGGCACCGTGTGACCGCTATCACTCGAAGGGTCTCTCTTTTGTTTTAAATGGACACAATTTTAATTGAAAACAACAACTGACCTACGAAAATCCAACCAAACGCATTAGGATTGCCATGATCTTTTATAATAACGATACAAGGGTCCTTGGTGATGTGTAAGATCCATCCCCACCTCAATCCGAGGCATGGTGTGGCCGGAACCACTCAAAGGGTCTCTATTTTGTTTAAAATGGACACGATTTTAAGTGAAAACAACAACTGACCTATGGAAATTAGACCAAACGCATTTGGATTGTGTTGATCCTTTAGGATAATGATCCAAGGGTCATTTTTGACTTTTATGAGTCAACCCCACCTCAATCCGAGGCACGGTGTGACCGCTATCACTCAAAGGGTCTCTCTTGTTTAAAATGAACACGATTTTAATTGAAAAGAACAACTGACCTACGAAAATCTGACCAAACGAATTTGGATTGACTTGATATTTTATAAGAATGATCCAAGGTTCTTTGGTGACGTGTAAGAGTCAACCTTTCCTCAATATGAGGCACGGTGTGGCTGGTACCACTCAAAGGGTCTCTATTTTGTTTAAAATGGACACGATTTTAAGTGAAAACAACAACTAACCTACGGAAATATGAACAAAAGTATTCGGATTGTGTTGGTCCTTTAGGATAACAATACAAGAGTCCTTTGTGATGTGTAATAGTCAACCCCGCCTCAATCCGAGGCATGGTGTGACCGCTATCACTCAAAGGGTCTCTCTTGTTTAAAATGGACACAATTTTAATTGAAAATAACAACTGACCTACAAAAATCTGACCAAACACATTCGGGTTGCATTGATCTTTTATAATAAAGATACAAGGGTCCTTGGTGACGTGTAAGATCCATCCCCACCTCAATCCAAGGCACGGTGTGGCCGGTACCACTCAAAGGGTCTCTCTTTTGTTTAAAATGGACACGATTTTAAGTGAAAACAACAGCTGACCTACGGAAATCCAACCAAACGCATTCGGATTGTGTTGATCCTTTAGGAGAACAATACACGGGTCCTTTGTGACGTGTATGAGTCAACCCCGCCTTAATCTGAGGCACGGTGTGACCGCTATCACTCAAAGGGTCTCTCTTGTTTAAAATGAACACAATTTTAATTGAAAACAACAACTGACCTACGAATATCCAACCAAACACATTCGGATTGCCTTGATCTTTTATAAGAATGATTCAAAGGTCCTTGGTGATGTTTATGAGTCAACCCCGCCTCAATCTGAGGCACGGTGTGGCCGGTACCACTCAAAGGGTCTCTATTTTGTTTAAAATGGACAGAATTTTAAGTGAAAACAACAACTGACCTACGGAAATTCGACCAAACGCATTCGGATTGTGTTGATACTTTAGGAGAACGATACATGGGTAATTTTTGATGTGTATGAGTCAACCATTCCTCAATCCAAGGCACGTTGTGACCGCTATCACTCAAAGGGTCTCTCTTGTTTAAAATGGACACAATTTTAATTGAAAACAACAACTGACCTATGAAAATCTGACCAAACGTATTCGGATTGCCTTGATCTTTTATAAGAACGATCCAAGGGTCCTTGGTGACGTGTAAGAGTCATCCCCACCTCAATTAGAGGCACGGTGTGGCCGTTACTACTCAAAGGGTCTCTCTTTTGTTTTAAATGGACACGATTTTACATGAAAACAACAACTGACCTACGGAAATCTGACCAAACGCATTTGGATTGTGTTGATCCTTTAGGAGAACGATCCACGGGTCCTTTTTTACGTTTATGAGTCAACCTATCCTCAATATGAGGCATGTTGTGACCGATACCACTCAAAGGGTCTCTCTTTTGTTTAAAATGGACACGATTTTAAGTGAAAACAACAACTGGCCTACGGAAATCCGACCAAACGCATTCAGATTGTGTTGATCCTTTAGGAGAACGATCCACTGGTCCTTTTTGATGTGTATGAGTCAACCCCGCATCAATCTGAGGTGCGGTGTGACCACTATCACTCAAAGGGTCTCTCTTGTTTGAAATGGACATGATTTTAATTGAAAACAACAACTGACCTACGAAAATATGACCAAACGCATTCAGGTTGCTTTGATCTTTTATAAGAACGATCCAAGGGTCCTTGTTGACATGTATGAGTCAACCCCGCCTCAATCTAAGGCACGGTGTGGCCGGTACCACTCAAAGGGTCTCTATTTTGTTTAAAATGGACACGATTTTAAGTGAAAACAACAACTGGCCTACAAAAATCTGACCAAATGCATTCGGATTGTGTTAATCCTTTAGGAGAACGATCCACGGGTCCTTTTGATGTGTATGAGTCAACCCTGCCTCAATCTGAGGCACGGTGTGACCTCTATCACTCAAAGGGTCTCTCTTGTTTAAAATGGACACAATTTTAATTGAAAACAAAAACGGACCTACGAAAATCTGACCAAACGCATTCAGGTTGCCTTGATATTTTATAAGAACAATCCAAGGGTCCTTGGTGATGTGTATGAGTCAACCCTGCCTCAATATGAGGCACGGTGTGGCCGATACCACTCAAAGGGTCTCTATTTTGTTTAAAATGGACACGATTTTAAGTGAAAACAACAACTGACCTACGAAAATCTGACCAAATGCATTTGGATTGTGTTTATCCTTTAGGAGAATGATCCACGGGTCCTTTGTGAAATATAAGAGTCAACCTAGCCTCAATCCAAGGCATGGTGTGACCTCTATCACTCAAAGGGTCTCTCTTGTTTAAAATGGACACAATTTTAATTGAAAACAACAACTGACCTATGAAAATACGACAAAACGCATTCGGATTGCCTTGATCTTTTATAAGAATGATCCAAGGGTTCTTGGTGACATTTAAGAGCAATTCCCGCCTCAATATGAGGCACTGTGTGGCCGATACCACTCAAAGGGTCTCTCTTTTGTTTAAAATGGACATGATTTTAAGTGAAAACAACAACTGACCTACGGAAATCTGAATAAACGCTTTTGGATTGTGTTGTTCCTTTAGGAGAATGATCCACGGGTCATTTGTGACGTGTATGAGTCAACTCCACCTCAATCTGAGGTACGTTGTGACCGCTATCACTCAAAGGGTCTCTCTTGTTTAAAATGGACACAATTTTAATTGAAAACAACAACTGGCCTACGAAAATCTAACCAAACGCATTCAGATTGCCTTGATATTTTATAAGAATGATCCAAAGGTCCTTTTTGACGTGTAAGAGTCAACCCCACCTCAATCTGAGGCACGGTGTGGCCGGTACCACTCAAAGGGTCTCTATTTTGTTTAAAATGGACACGATTTTCAGTGAAAACAACAACTGACCTATAGAAATTCGACCAAACGCATTCGGATTGTGTTGATCATTTAGGAGAACGGTCCAAAGGTACTTTGTGATGTGTATGAGTCAACTCCACCTTAATCCGAGGCATGGTGTGACCTCTATCACTCAAAGGGTCTCTCTTGTTTAAAATGGACACAATTTTAATTGAAAACAACAATTGACCTACAAAAATCCGACCAAACGCATTCGGATTACCTTGATCTTTTATAAGAATGATCCAAGGGTCCTTGGTGATGTGTAAGAGTCAACCCCGCCTCAATATGAGGCACGGTGTGGCCGGTACCACTCAAAGGGTCTCTATTTTGTTTAAAATGGACACGATTTTAAGTGAAAACAACAACTGACCTACGGAAATTCGACCAAACGCATTCGGATTGTGTTGATCCTTTAGGAGAACAATCAACTAGTACTTTTTGATGTGTATGAGTCATCCCCACCTCAATCTGAGGCATGGTGTGGCTGCTAGCACTCAAAGGGTCTCTCTTTTGTTTCAAATGGACAGAATTTTAATTGAAAACAACAACTGACCTATGAAAATCTGACCAAACGCATTCGGATTGTCTTGATCCTTTAGGAGAATGATCCACAGGTCCTTTGTGACGTGTACGAGTAAACACCACCTCAATCTGAGGCACAGTGTGGCCACGAGCACTCAAAGGGTCTCTCTTTTGTTTAAAATGGACACAATTTTAATTGAAAACAACAACTAACCAATGAAAATTCGAGCAAACGCAGTCAGATTGTCTTGATCTTTTATAAGAACTATCCAAGGGTCCTTGGAGACATGTACGAGTCAACCCCACCAACCCCCTGGATTGCCCCCCACCCCCACCCCCCCGGATACCCCCACCCCTCTAGACACCCCCCACCCCTGTAATGCCCCCCGACACCTTGGACACCATCCCACCCCCTGGAAAGCCCCCCCCCCGGACACCAATCCACCCCCTGAACTGCCCCCACCCCCCTAGACACCAATCCACCCCCCACTCCTCTGGAAACCCCCCCCCCCCCACCCCACCCCACCCCCTGTAAACCCCCCCCCCCCCCCGACACCGTGGACACCAGCCCACCCCCTGGAAAGTCCCCCCGGACACCAATCCACACCCTGGACCGCCCCTCACCCCCCCCTGTGGACACCAATTCACCCCTGGATACCCCCCACCCCTCTGGACACCCCTCACCCCCTATAAAGCCCCCCTGACACCTTGGACACCAGCCCACCCCCTGGAAATCCCCCCCGGACACCAATCCACCCCCTGGACCACCCCCCCACCCCCCCTGGACACCAATCCACCCCCTGGACACCCCCCACCCCTCTGGACACCCCCCACCCCCTGTAAAGCCCCCCTAACACCTTGGACACCAGCCCACCCCCTAGAAAGCCCCCCGGACACCCCCTACCCCCCCTGGACAGCCACCCTAAACCCTTGAACAGCCCCCAACCCCTGAATTCTGAATTAAATTCTTTATTGTTGTATGGGTATACTTGGTCTAATTAGCTTATGATTTATGAGTTAATTTTGTATGGGTATACATGCTTTAATTAGCTTATTGAGATGCTGATTTTTTTTTGCAGGTGTTCGGGTGTTCTGCTGCAGATTTTTTCGTAGCAGCAGAGAGGGCATTTATCAGCGCTAAAACAGCGCTGATAAATCGTGCTTTTATCAGCGCTAAAGGAGCGCTGATAAAACACTCATTTATTAGCGCTCTTTTAGCACTGATAAAGTACCCCTTTATCAGCGCCGAGCCTTACAACGCTTTTTTAGCACTGTTAAAGCCCGTTTTTAGCACTGTTAATGCCCATATTTGTAGTAGTGTTCCTAAAACTCATAAGGAAGGATTCCCCCATCGTGATTTGGATTATGTTGACAAAGGGGGAGAGTAAGTTTTATTTTATGAATCTAAAGCTGTGGTTATCATATAATGGGGGAGAGAGAAAGAAAAATGAGAGAAGAAAAGAAAAGTGAGAAAGAAAAAGATAAAAGTTGAGGGGGAGTTGAGTAAGGTGAAGTTTATCTTTACATGGCTGCAAATTTTTCTTGTCACCGAGGGATGGAAATCCTTCAAAAACATTACTTTATCCAGTAGTGTGGTGTCAGGACACTCTTTTTGAGAAAGACTATGTTTTGATAAAATTCAAAAACTTGAGATATAAATTTTTGAGAGGTGAAAACTTGTTAACATGGGTTGCCAAAAAATCCAAAGGTGTATATTGAAGAACCTTTGTGGTGTTTTTATTAACAAAGTTTTGTATTTGTTGAAAACTAATCTTTTTTTTGAAGAATGTTATTGAGTTACAGAAAGATGAAGTTGCTGGTTGCTGAAGATTTCCTTAAAGAAGATTATGTTGAAGAATAAGAAGTCAGAAGTTAAGAAAGTGTCTCAAACTTTCTAAACTAAATCAGACGATGATTTTCTGATCTTAAAGTTCTCACAAATCATGAAAATCTCATGATAAGAGCTGGTTGAAGAAATGGTGAAGAATATTGGTGTTTTTCTCTAAGAAAAATTCTAAGAAAGTTTGGATCTAGATATTCGGAGTCTACTTCCTGAAGCCAGAAGTTCAGAGTCTACTTCGTGAACCTGAAATTCGTAGTCAACTTCCTGAGTGAGAAGTTCAGAGTCCATTTTCCTGATCCAGAAGTTTGGAGTGTACTTCCTGAACCAGAAATTCAGAGTGTACTTCTTGAACCAGAAATTCAGAGTGTACTTCCTGAACCTGAAGTTCAAAGTCTACTTTCTGAGCCTGAAGTTCGGATTCTACTTGTGGAGCCTGAAGTTCAGAGTCTACTTGTCGAGCCTGAAGTTCGGAGTCTACCTCCTGAGCCAGAAATTCGTAGTCTACTTGCTGAGCCTGAAATTCGGAGTCTACTTCCTGAACCTGAAGTTCAGAGTCTACTTGCTGAGCCTGAAGTTCAGAGTCTACTTTCTAAGCCTGAAGTTTGGAGTCTACTTGCTAAGAAATCTGGAATGACAATCCTGATCAACATGCTGGGAATTCGTAATGACAATCTTGAGCAACATGCTGAGAAATTTGGAATGACAATCCTGAGAAACATGCTGAGAAATTTAGAATGACAATTCTGAGTTCAAGAAAACCATAATGTCAACTTTTCTTAAATCTCGGAGAAATTTAAGGAAATTTGAAGAAGTCAAAGATAGAAGATTAAATGTGAGAGATTTGCGGAGTTTTTGAGATTTGAGGAAGTGGGAAAGTTTTTCAAGATTCTCGCCTTTGTTTTCTGAGTTGCCTATAAATATGTGCTCAGATCATTCACTCATTTATCACTTTATACACACACGAAAAAGGCGGAGCGCTGGAGAATTCAAAGTAAAAAAGCTTCTACCATTTTGAAGAAAGTTTTCTTGAGTGTTTGAGAAGAAGAGAATTAGATTCATATTTCCCTGCTGAGAAGACCGGTTTCAGAAATTTGGATTCAAGAAATCCGGATTGAATATTCGAAGTGGGCATTTGTGCGGAATCATATTTCCTTGCTGAGAAGACCGGTTTCAGAAATTCGAATTCAAGAAATCCGGATTGAATATTCGGAATGGGCATTTGTGCGGAATCATATTTCCTTGCTGAGAAGACTGGTTTCAGAAATTTGGATTCAAGAAATCGGATTGAATATTTGGAGTGAGCATTTGTGGAGCAGCTTAACAAAGTTCTTATTCTTGTGTTTGGATCATTTGTTCTTTAATGAATAATTGTAAACTGACGGGAGTCAGTATAATCTTTCCTATCGGGAGATAAAAGGTGTCCAACGGGAGTTGGCACAAGTTGTATTCACTTCTTCATTATAGTGGATTTCCATAGACCCACGGGAGTGGCTATGGAAAGGACGTAGGTTCTCTTATTGAGGCCGAACCTTGTAAATATTGTGTATCTTTCTTGATTTACCTTTCTTGCATGCTTTAATTTCTTGCTAAAGGTTGATAAGGAAATAAATCTTAATAGGTTGCAAGGGTTAAGTTTCTTAATGTTTTAAAACTTATAAAAGTTAAACAAATGATTCAACCCCCCTTCTCAGTTGTTATTCGATACTTGGAACTTCAATTATGAAAAAAAAATCATAATTCATTTATGACATATAGGAATCAACCCCACCTCAATCTGACGCATGGTGTGACTGGTATAACTCTAAGTGTGTCTTTTTATTTAAAATTAACATTAATTTTAATAAAAAGAACAAGTGACATACTGAAAACTGATAAAATGAATTTATATTGTTTTGATTCTTTAGGAAAATGATCCATAAGTCATTTTTGACATATAGGAATCAACATCATCTCAATCTGATGTGCGGTGTGACCGGTATGACTCAAAATATTCAAAATCAGTTTAAAATTGACATTTTAGTGTAAAACATTTCACTCACTGAAAACCAAGAAAATGCACATTAATTGTCTTGATAATTTAGGAAAATGATTCATAAGTCAGTTGTGACATGTATGAAGTAGTCTCATGTCAAATCGACATACGATGCGACCGATATGACTGAAAGTGCATGTTTCTAGTTTTAAATGACATTTTAATAAAAAACACAAATGACATACTCAAAATTGAGAAAACGCATTCATATTTTGTTAATACTTTAGGAAAATGATCCATAATTTGTTTTTGACATGTAGAAAACAGTCGTATCTCATTCTGACACACGGTGTGACCGGTATAATTATAAGTGTGTCCATTTATTTAAAATTAACATTAATTTTAGTAAAAAGAACAAGTGACATACTAAAAACTGAGCAAAAAGGATTCGGATTGTTTTGATAATTTAAAAAATGATATATTATTTATTTTTGATATGTAGGAATCAACTGCATCTCCATATGATGCACAGTGTGACCGGAATAACTCCAAGTGTGTCTTTTTATTTTAAATTGATATTAATTTTAGTAAAAAGAACAAGTAACTTACTGAAAACCAAGAAAATGTATTTGAATTATTTTGATAATTTATAAAAATGATCCATAAGTAATTTTTGACGTGTAGGAATCTACCACGCCTCAATTTGATGCACGGTGTGACCGATATGATTCCAAGTGTGTCTTTTTATTTAAAATTAACATTGATTTTAATAAAAATAAAAAGTGACATACTGAAAACCAAGAAAATGCATTCGGATAGTTTTGATACTTTATGAAAATGATTTATGAGTCATTTGTGACGTGTAGGAATCAACCACTCCTCAATCGGATGTGCGGTGTGACCAATATGACTCAAAAGTGTCTATTATCAATTTAAAATTGACATTTTAGTTCAAAACGTGTGTCACTCGACCGAAAACCAAGTAAACGCACTTTGATTGTCTTGATAATTTAGGACAGTGATTCATAAGTCATTTGTGACATGTAGGAAGGAGTCTCGCATCAAACTGATACATGATGTGATAGGTATGACACAAAGTACATGTTTCCAGTTTGAAATGAAATTTTAGTAAAAAACACAAGTGACATACTGAAATGTAAGCAAACATATTCGTATTATTTTGATACTTTAGGACAATGATTCATAAGTAATTTGTGATGTGTAGGAATCATTTTCACCTCAATATGACGCATGGTGTGGCCGGTATAACTTTAAGTGTGTCTTTATTTAAAATTGACATTAATTTTAGTAAAAAGAACAACTGGCATACTCAAAATTGAGCAACCCCATTCAGATTGTTTTGATACTTTCGAACAACAATCCATAACATATTTTTGACGTGTAGGAATCAACCGCACCTCAATATGACGCACAGTGTGACCGGTATAACTCAAAGTATGTCTTTTTATTTAAAATTGACATTTTATTAATGTATTTCTTCATATTAATGTTTAATTTATTTCTTTATCGTATTACTAACATATGAGTTTTTTTTCTTATATAGGTGGATTATTTTTCTTGAGTTGAGGTGATTTGTTCGACAACTAATACCATGTGCGGGATTTTTTTAAAGGGGATTGCGGATGCCAAATATGATGAAACATTGATGTTTTTAAATGTTTGTGGATAGTAATTGTAAATATAATTATACAAAACATTGTTTGAAATGTATATAATGGTGTCTTTTTTGTATTCATGATGTAAAATTTATTTCAGTTAAATTATATATTTTGCATACAGGTTACAGGTATTTGTTGCAGCGTGTTGTTATACAAACATCACACCGCAATAGGTTAGACTTTTATCAGCGCTATTGAAAGCGCTAAAAATGGGGGCATTATTAGCACTATGATTTTTTTTAATTCATTTGTGCATTGTTAATTAAATGTTATATGTTTAATATGTCGGATGTGGTTTGTTATGCGCAGTAGGATAGTTGGAATTTCCCAACCCATCTCTGTCATCCACGGGTCCTAGATCTATGCTTGCCTTTCCTCATTTTTTTGCAGATGGATCCTTTTCCAGCGGGAGATTAAGGGTTTCGGTGAGCCCAGTTTTTTTCACCGGTGGGGCAGTAGTGCGTGTGCGGTCATTCGGCGCTCCTCTCATTCGGCACTTTGGTGAGGAAGACTCAGCATCGAGTCACTCCTAGCCATCATCCTGATGTAGCGCACAGGGGGCTTTGGGGTTCCTCATCCAAGATGGCTCAGATTTGGTGGTCGATATTCATGAGCCAGGCAGTGGACACCTCTGTGGGCTGCATTGTTACCCTGCATGTGTTCGGATCTCAATAGGTGCGCACGGGCCTCGTCAGGCGACGACGGTGCGGGGGGTTTCAAATCTTGGAGTGCGGTGGTGTTGGATCTTCATCGGCTCCCAGGGATTTGAGTTCTTCATCTATGAGGGTTCACAGTGGCACGGCTTCCTTCGGCGGAAGGTTCACTCGCAAGCTCAAATTCTTGCGGCTGGCTTGGATTTGGATGGACTCTCAACGCGGCTCGGTGGATCTTGTTTCTTCAATTGTGGCGCCCTAGTTTCTTCTTCAAATCACCGATGTTCACGGATTGCGGTTCTTGTCCAACCAACGTTGAAGCCAAGTAGCGGCTTGCTGCTCGCCTGGAGGAGGGTGTAGCAGTGATTTTCCTTGCTTGATTGATGATAGAATTACTCCTTGACATCGCGACATCCTCCTGATTCGTTTTATGAAGTTGGATCTTGGAATCGCTGCTGGTTGTTTGGAATTGAACCCACAGGTGCGATGGACCAGAGGTGTGACGCGTTTGGACAGCGGCGCCATCCTGTTCTTTGACCAAGAGGGTGATAGACTCAACAACAGATAGAGTAGTTCGTGGTGATGAACTTGGATAGGAGCATTGATCTTTGAGGATCGAACTTGCTGGACTCAGCGATGACGATTTCAACACCCTACGACAATCTTTTTCATCGATAAGGTGACACTGGGCCCCGGTAAGGGGGTCTCGGTTCTGTTATAGTTTTTTCTTTGTCGATTTTTGTAAGCTTGTGTGTGTTGCTTGTTTTTCCATCACGTCTTATTTCTGTTTCATGTCCAGTTTGGCTTGTGAGTTGTGTCCTTTGTTTCCTCTTGTACTGTTTACCATGCATAGTGAAAAACCATGATGATCCTGCCCCGTGCATGTAGGCCTATGGCCGAAGCACGTAAATCCTTGGTGTCCTTTTACTGCTTTACTTCACCGCATTTTATTCGACTTGTATACCACTGAACACTTGCTTCTGATATTTGTTCGAGGATGTCTTGAATTTAAATGGTTTAATAGAAGCTGTTTTGAGTCTTGTTTTGGCTCGGTTTGTCATTGATGATGTTGCCTTGTAATTCTAATTGCAAGTGTTGAATTGTTGTAATTACCACTGTATGTTAGTGTGTCCGCTACTGTTGAATTCATTTGAATATGTTCATTTGATGTTTTGATTGCAATGCAAACTTTCTGATTTATCTTCATCAATTTACATGTATTAAACTGTTTATAAACATCGTTTTAGCACTTCAAATTTTAACGAACCAAAACACCCAATTGATCTGGGCTATTTCGTGGGGACTGCCTCTCGCGTTGGGGCACTCCCCGCAACAAAGTGGTATCAGAGCCTAATTGGGTTTAAGTTTTGCTTTGTTAAAATTTGAAATCGTTTGTTCATTGCTTGCAAATGATTTGTTAGTGGCTTTTACCTATTGTAGCATGCTTTGATTGTTTAGTTCAGCTAGGTCATTAGCTCTCTTTGGATGTAATTTCATTCTATTGTTGATAGTTTGTTTCCTCATTGTTTCACTGTTTTCTTTGCCTGTCTGAACCTCAAAGATGCCTCTTGGTAGTTGCTACCTATGTGTGTCTATGGTTTCGGGGTAGGAATTGGTTCTGTGTGAGGTTTGCCTATGTTTGAGAGCTAGTTAGCAGTAAGGTCTTGGCGGGATCTGTCGTCTCTAGTGTCTGCCTTTTTCCTAGGAGTTGAGCTTATGTTAGCTCTGTTGTGTTCCTCCGCATCCTTTAGGACTGTTTGGTTTCGGGTATGGCCATGTTGTGAGTTCGGTGTTTAGGTTTGGGTAGCTTGTGGGTGCTGTGTCGCTTGGCTGATCACCAAGCTTCTTTGTTTATTGTTCGACCCTGTTTATCGGCTTTGTTTGGTTTCCTAGGAACCGTGTGCTGTTAGTAAGTCTAGACTAGGATGTGTGGCCCTTTAGTGACTTGTTTTCCCTTAGTTTTTAGCTGGCTCACAGCCTTTGTTCTCACGTCTTTGAGTTGTCATAGGATGTTGGGACTGCTTTCATGTGTCCTTGCAGTTTCCCTTTTGTGTGAGGATGTCTCCTTTTGGCTTTTGTTTAGGCGGTAGTCTCTTATGGTGGAGATTCTGAATCCATCTGTTAAGGATCTTCCTTGCGTCGAGAGTCTTCCTGTTAGAGTTTTCAGGCGGTGTGTCTCGGTTTTAAAGCCGACGGTGCTTGGTGATTTGGTCCTATATGTCTTTGTGGGTTCAGGTGGAGACCTCTTTGGGTTGTTTCATTTACTATGCTTGCTTCCCCTCTCTGCGTTGCTCCAGTTGCTGCCTCTAGCCTTAGAAGAGTGAGCTGGTAATTCGCTCTAGGTTTGTTCCTCTGGTATGTCCTGGTTTTGGGCTGGTTTCTCTAGGATGTGACCCGTTACGAGTGGTGATTGGGTCTGGGCAGTGTTTAGAGGGACAGTGTCATGTGAATAGGTTCGGTGACGATCGGGCTTCATGGCAGTTCTGTCGAGATCTCTTTAGCGATATTAGGTGATTCCTAGATATCGTTAGGAAGCTAGACTGAGATGTGTTTTCTTGGTCGGTAGCGTGCTGCCCTTGGATCACTGGTGTTCTCATGGGTCTAGAGTTTGCTCTTAGAACTCTTGGGGCTGCTTGGGATTTGCAGTGGTACCCAGTTTTTTTTTAGGAACCTCTCTTGTTGGCTTGGTTCTAGGTTGTGTCTTCTCTTTTGGTGGGGAGTTTTCTGAGTCTGTTTTAGATTCAGGTTGAGTGAGCGATTTGCTTGCTTTTGAGTTTTGTGTCTTTTGTTGCTCTCTCTCTCTATGTTGTTTTGCATGATTGCACTATTTTGTACTGAGTTACATTCCATGTGAATTTCTTTGAGTTTTGTTTTGCCATGTTTTATGTGAGGATGTATACTGCTCTGTTTATTTGTGTTTTGCAGGCACAGGTGAGCTGGTTCAGGACCTGCTCGCATGTGATTTGTTAGTCTCATCTTCCTCGTTGGCATCGTCTCAGAGTGCGACTCAGGTAAGTGCATGTATGGCTTTATTATGCAGTTGTTTAGAATTGTTTTATTCTGAACATGTTTATCAGCTTGTCGATATCACTCAACTTCGGGCGACATGTATCACAGTTGATACATGGTAGGGGGAATGTTTGGGTCATACCCCGTAGGTTGTTTTCTGTTTAAGATATGCCCAAGTTGATGATGTTAGGTGGTGCAGATTCATCATGTGGTTTATGTTTAATTTGCAAGTTGGAGAGTGTGATGTTGTTGCATATTAAATTTGTTCATGCATTTAATTTCTAAGGTGGAGATTTGTGGTTTTTTTTTAATTCGTTTGTACATTGCTAATTAATTGTTGTATGTTTAATATGTCAGGTGTGGTTTGTTACACGCAGCAGGATAGTTGGAACTGCCCAACCCATCTCCGCCATCCACGGGTCCTAGATCTATGCTTGCCTTTCCTCATTTTTTTTGCAGATGGATCCTTTTCCAGCGGGAGATTAAGGGTTTCGGTGAGCCGGTTTTTTTCACCGGTGGGGCAGTAGTGTGCGTACGGTCGTTCGGCGCTCCTCTCGTTCGGCACTTTGGAGAGGAAGACTCAACGTCGAGTCGCTCCTAGCCATCATCCTGATGCAGTGCGCAGGGGGCTTTGGGGTTCCTCATCCAAGATGACTCAGATTTGGTGGTCGATATTTGTGAGTCAGGCAGTGGACACCTCCGTGGGCTGCATCGTTACCCTGCATGTGTTCGGATTTCAATAGGTGCGCACAGGCCTTGTCAGACGACAATGGTGCGGGAGGTTGCAAATCTTGGAGTGCGGTGGCGTTGGATCTTCATCGGCTCCCAGGGATTTGAGTTCTTCATCTGTGAGGGTTCACAGTGGCGCGACTTCCTTTGGCGGAAGGTTCACTCGCAAGCTCGGATTCTTGCGATTGGCTTGGATTTGGCTGGACTCTCAACGCGACTCGGTGGATCTTGTTTCTTCAATCGCGGCGCCCTAGTTTCTTCTCCAAATCACTGGTGTTCGCGGATTGCGGTTCTTGTCCTGCTAGCGTTGAAGCCGAGTAGCGGCTTGGTGCTCGCCTGGAGGAGTGTGTAGTAGTTATTTGCCTTGCTTGATTGATGATGAAATCACTCCTTGACATCGCGACATCCTCCTGATTCGTTTTTTGAAGTTGGATTTTGGAATCGCTGCTGGTTGTTTGGACTTGAACCCGCAGGTGCGATGGACCAGAGGTGCGACGCGTTTGGACAACTGCGTCATCGTGTTCTTTGAACAAGAGGGCGATAGACTCGACAACAGATAGAGTAGTTCGTGGTGACGAACTTGGATAGGAGCATTGATCATTGAGGATCGAACTTGTTGGACTCAGCGACGACGATTTAAACACCCTGCGACAAGCTTTTTCATTGATAAGGTGACACCAGGCCCCGGTAAGGGGGTCTCGGTTCTGTTATAGTTTTTTTTGTCGATTTTTGTAAGCTTGTGCGTGTTGCTTGTTTTTCTGTCGCGTCTTATTTCTGTTTCATGTCCAGTTTGGCTTGTGAGTTGTGTACTTTGTTTCCTCTTGTACTGTTTACCTTGCATAGTGAAAAACCATGATGATCCTGCCCCGTGCACGTAGGCCTATGGCCGAAGCACGTAAATCCTTGGTGTCCTTTTACTGCTTTACTTTTTCGCATTTTATTCGACTTGTATACTGTTGAACGCTTGCTTCTGGTATTTGTTCAATGATGTCTTGAATTTAAATGGTTTAATAGAAGCTGTTTTGAGTCTTGTTTTGGCTCGGTTTGTCATTGCTGATGTTGCCTTGTAATTCTAATTGCAAGCGTTCAATTGTTGTAATTACCACTGTTAGTGTGTTCACTACTGTTGAATTCATTTGAATATGTTCATTTGATGTTTTGATTGCAATGCAAACTTTCTGGTTTATCTTCATTAGTTTACATGTATTAAACTGTTTATAAACATTGTTTTAGCATTTCAAATTTTAACGAACCAAAACACTCAATTGATCCGGGCTATTTCGTGGGGACTGCCTCTCGCGTAGGGGTGCTCCCCGCAACAAGCGCTTTGTTTAATGCTGATAAAATCTCTTCTTTATGAATATTTTTTTAGCGCTGTTAAAGGACATATCTGTAGTAGTGGAGCAACCTAAGAAAAGTGGTTTCTCAACATCTCTGTATAGTCATTCAACACTTGTTTTTTCAATGGTTTCAACTCCTACATCATGAATTAATTCTTCTAGATGATCCTCTATCTCATGTTGAACATCATTGACATCATTAAATCTTAACTTGTTTGTTGTTTCACCATGCCAGATCCATCGTGTATAATTATGACTAATACCAGAGAAAATTAGATTGTCTTTGATTTCTCTTTACCCTAATTTACTCATATTCAAACACTTCACGCATGGACAAAAAAATCAAATCTTTGTTTTCTAATTTTTGTTTATCAAATTCCAAGAAATTGTTAACCTCTTTCTCATGTTCATCACTAGTTCTTCAAGCATTTATTCAATTATGATCCATTAATTACCTAAAGTCGCAATATAATAAATGAATATATTAATACATATAAACATCTAAACATATATATAATTAGATAAAATTCAAACATATAAGCATATAAATATATAAACATGCATAAATTTTTAAAAAATAATTTATATCTGAAAAAAAATTAAAATAAAAAACAATATACAACTAGAAAGCAATTTATAATCAAAAGTAGTTATAATGACCAAAACAATTTATAATTGAAAAAAATTAAAGAAAAAAAACGATGTCAACCACAAACATATTATAATGATAAGGAAATTATAAATACAAACAATTATAAATATAAACACTTACAACCAAAAACAAATTACAATCACAAATGATTTATAATCACAAAAAAAAATTATAACATTAAACTAATTTGGACAAAAATTTATAATTGACAATATTATACATACAAACAATCGAATGGATGAATGCAATTTATAACTAACAAATAATTAATTAATCTTCCAAAAGTAAAAATAAAAACTTACAAAATATGGAGGCCAACAATGGAAAATAGTTATTGAATTCCGACGAATGTGCTCGAGGGCAGTGGAAGCAGGGCGAACGATGCAAGATTGAGGAGAAACGTTTGTAAAATCGAAGTAGAAAATTGATCGAAGAAAAACCTTAGAGCGTAGGCGCGAGTTGAACGGATTAGGATTTTTGTGGGCCGAATAATGTCGAGGTCCATAGAAGAAGGACGAATGATGGAAGATTGAGGAGAAACAATGCAGGATGAAGTTGCAAATTGAACGAAAGTAGAAGATCGAGCGCGGGTTGGGTGATGTCACGAGTCGAGAGGATGAGGGTTTCAGAAAGATTGCGTCAAAAAATGAGAAGTTTGTATGAGTTAGATTTTTAAAAGCTTTTAACGTCAGTTTTTTATAAAATCGACGTTAAAATCTTCTCGTGCCACTTTTAATATTGTTTACGAAAAAAACCCATGTTAAAACTATGATGCTAAATCGTGTTTTTCTAATAATGTACACGGGTGGTCTTATTGCCCAGCATTGTGGCTACCGTTTTGATGTGTTGGTCTGATTCTTTGATGCTTTGATAGATTGATGGTGTTGATCGGGCATGATGTTGTCAACAAAGACCAGTCATGATGGTATTAACAACGATGAAACATGATGATGGGAGGAAGATTGGTGTTTTTCACTATTTAATTGGCTGACTAATTATTCGTGATGTTGAATATTTTTTCAAGCCTTTGATTGATTATTGGCAACCAATAATTTCAACATATCTTGGTTCATTACCTCCGGCGATTCGGAATCTATCTTCAATAACTTTTGCTAAAATAGTTTTAAAAAGTGTTTGTTAAATATATATAGTATAAAATTCACCATTACGAAACCCCTTATTAATAAAGGAATGGGGTTGAAAGGTTCCACGCACGTTCTTTTTTATGAAGTTTGCAAATTTCAATTCACATATATTTAATAAAGAATATATATATATCACAATTTAGAGACAGGTCGAAATTATCGGATGGATTTGACAGTAAAATAATAATATAATAGAACCACAAGACGTGCCATGCAATCGTCGATCCATGCAAAGCGATCCCTTCCGATTATAGTAGTCGCGCATGCACGAAATGTTAAAGGACTCTAGTCCAGGTGAAGTTGTTTCACTAGAAACAAAGTTATAACATATAAATTTTATATACAAAGTAAGACATTAAAATAACAGTTTTTGCTTGCTAATTAAAATAATGATGTTTTTTCATATTTTTGAAATAAATTTAAAAAATATATAGAAAATTAATGATAAATTTTTCTTGTTTTTTTTTCGGTTTTATTTATCCAGAGGTACAAAGGTTTCATTTTTATGGACCCTCGATATGACATCTTGGTAAGTAAGTTCGAAAAATGAATTTCTTTATTGGTTTAACTGGGTTAATCCATAAACTAAACACGTGGCGTAAGTTCGAAAGATAAGGGACATTATATATTTAATTATGTGTTTTCATTTGTCCGTGTAATTTGGCATAATGTTGACAAGTCATATACAACAATTTATATTGAGATTTTTGTCAAAATTGGTGATTTCTAATTCCAAAATTCAGTTGATGGGAATAGAAATGGATTCCTTTAAAACAGAAGGAAGAAAAAGTTTTTTTTTTTTTTTTTTTCTAAAGGGGGAGAACTGTATTCCTCCGTTAACGTCTTAAGCCCTTTAAATATGGAGGGTAGAGGCTCGCACCCCCACTGCCTCCCACCTGCCCATCCACGGCGAGGCTCATGTTTTCTGTGTTCATGGAGAGAACCGCGTCATCCGATCCGCTGATGCTGGCGAACGTGATCGGTGACGTGGTGAACGATTTCAAACCCACTGTGTGTATGGCCGTCACCTACGGCGGCGACCGCCACGTGCAGAACGCCGGCCACCGTCCTCCCTCTGCCGTCGCCCTGAAGCCCCGCGTCGACGTCTCCGGCGGCGACTTCCGATCCTTCTTTACTCTGGTCCCCTTCGAATGCCATCCCTCTCTCCTCAAACTAGAGGTGAATGCGGTATGAATGATGATGGTGTTTGGTGGTTTTTGGTTGCAGATCATGACGGACCCGGATGTTCCCGGCCCCAGCAATCCCTTCCTGAGGGAGCATCTGCATTGGTATCCGCGGTTCCCTTGAAAAAATGCAAAAAAATGCACCTTTTGTCCCCAACTGCTATACTCACAGCCTTTTCTGCGCAGGCTTGTCACAGACATCCCGGGCTCAACAAATGACACATTTGGTGAGTCACGAGAGAGAGGGAGAGAGAGAGAGGCGGGGGCTGTCTGCGTGTGTGGTGTTTTGATTAATTAATATGATGAAAGAATGCAGGGAATGAGTTGGTGGGTTACGAAGCTCCGAGGCCTGCGATTGGGATACACAGGTTCGTGTTCCTGCTGTTCCACCAGCACCGGGGCCGGCAGACGGTCACCGCCGCGCCCCCCGCCAGGGACTGCTTCAGGACACGTGACTTCGCCCAGAGCAACGGTCTCGGACTCCCCGTCGCCGCCGTCTTCTTCACCTCCAAGAAAGAGACCGCCGCCGCTCGCCGCAGGTAGCCGGGGGTCTCACCGTTTAAATCTTTTCAAATGAAACTACTCAGAATCGTATGTATGACGAGATAGTCAAACTGACTAAGTATCAAAGTTGGTCGACTCTTGGTAAACTCTTGTATAAACTCGTGCAAACTTATCGGGTCACCCTGTAGGTATATGTGTATCTCTAAATTTGTTATATTTAAAAATATGTTCTAGGAACAAGTTTCACAATGCCTATTAACAAAAAGCCTTAAATGTTTTTTAAATCTTTCATGGGTGATGCGTAATTGTAAATCTTTTTAATTTCATATTTCATATAACAAAATGCCTTAAATGTTTTTTAATTCTAAATGGTAATATATATCTTGGTTTCTCACTGGTGTGACACTACTACAAATATGACTTTTAGGTTATAAAATATTTTATCAAGGTCATGTTACAACAAATCCATCTAAAAATACATGTTGAGATCTAATATAGGACCCGATGGGTGAAGGAGAGATTATTAGGTAATTTCACATCAATTGTAGAAGGTGTGAGGAAAACGAGCTCCATTAGGTTTTAGGATTAAGAAAACTCAAAAACACTTATGAAAATCAAATGGTTTTCATGGTTAAAAAATAAAACAAGAAACAAATATGATATGTAATCATTGTATAACTTTAACATAAGGGTAAAATGGGGTTGGAATGGGGTTAGGCATGGATTCCATATAATTAAAGGATGCGCATATTTTCAAAGCATAACTGAGCAGTGTCTGCAGCTGCAATCAGCTTTTTTAAGGGTCGAGAGGCACTATTGATGAGCAGACTTCGGTCCAAGGGTGAGGTGTTTTTTTGGCAAAAAGGTGAAAGGTCAGGTGGGGTCGGGGGGGGGGGGGGGGCGGGGTGAGAGTGATCCATGCAAGTCTAGGCCCAACTAGCTTAGGGTTTAACGAGCAAAGCAACACCATCTGCTGCTTAAACCCCCCCTCCCTTAAAAAGCAAACAAACTAATAAATAATAAAACTCAAAGAAAAGACCATCATTTTTTGCTGCACTTTTTGACTTTGTAAGCACCCCCGCCTTCCTACCAACCCACGTTTCGACATCTGTTTATTCTGCTTTTATTCTCTTTTATCTTCTCATCTGGAGAATGAACGAATCTCCAATCTCTCGGTTTTGATTTGTTGTGATTTTTTTTTTACAACTCAGTCTTTTACTGTTCGATGATGAATTGCATATTTAGCCCACTAAACGATCAATTTCAACAACACATATTTCATATTAAAATTAATCCATAACACATCAATAAGTATACTTATTATATGAAAAATCATGTGGTCAAAAGTCAATATCTTTTAACAAAATTGATTACTTGTATATTTTTCAGAACACATACCATTTGTTGTAAAACCCTCATGAAAAATATTTAAGATTCTTCAATACATGTTCTGTATTGTTATAACATTTTTAACGACATTTTTCATGTGGTGATGTCAGAATTTTTAACAAAATGGGTCATTCCAATACAAAAAAGGGATATCTTAACAGCAGTTTTTTTGTTATACGCATCGGTTTAAACCACCGCTATATGGTTTAGCGGCGATTACCAAAACCGCCGCGTATTTTACAGTTGACAATCATTTAGCAGTGCTTATTCCTATTTAGCAACGATTTTTATGTCACGCATTTGAAGCATTTAGCGGTGATTCCCAATAAATTTACCAGTGATTTTTTATTGAAAAATAATCCGAAAATAAAATCGACGAAATGAACATAATTGTCGTTAAAATATATTACGGCAGTTAAGTTTAATGACGGTTAATGATAACTACCACTAAATAAAATTTTTAAAAATATGATAAATATATTTGTAAAAATGTTGTTTTTTAAAATATTTAATAATAAAATATAAATATAAAACACGTGACATGCAATAAACAAAAACATAAATGCACAATAAACTCACTATACGTATGCTATCATACATCCATAGTCATATATATACATCCTCACTCAACTCATACCTCGGTCAACCCATACATTGGTCAACTCATACCTCGGTCAACCCATAGCAAAGTCATCAATATACACATACAAAATATGTCCACCAACAACAAACAATGACCAATATACATCCATCCCACGACCTTCGCTGCATCCATCTACCTCCACATTATCTCATCAACTGGAACCGACCATATCATCTCATCAACTGAAACAAAAAAGAAAGAAATTAGAACTGAACATATTAAATCAAAATTACAATAGAATAAATAATATATCATGAAGAACACTTTGAAAACATAAACTTACCTTTTTAAGATATGATTCAACACTCGAAACTGAGAAGAGATAAGTATATAACAATCTGATTGATTTTTAAATCGACGTCCAGTGTGCTTGAAATTCACTTAATAAACAAAATTTAAAGATTTTGATATGGCAACATGTCTTATATTTCAAAAATAATTCAACGGTGGTCGTCCCATGATTTCATGCCAATCTGAGGTCGTTTTCTATGGTTTTGATTGTTACACGTGTGTTTCAGTGTTTTAAAACACCGAAAACACATTTTTCAGGTATCCCAGGCAACATGTATTACATTTTTCACGATAATTTGACGTCGTTTGCGTAGTTTTGATCCTCTGACATGTTTTTAAATACTTTAGTATCTTTAAAAACCGCTTATTGAGTCATTTCGAGCACACCGCACGTCGCATAGATTTGTTGTCTACGTGTACACACCAAAAATAATTCAACAGTGATTGTCCCATGATTTTACATTAATCTGAGGTAGTTTTCTATGGTTTTGATCGTTACACACACGTTTTAGTGTTTTAAAACATTGAAGACCCGTTTACAGGCATCCCAGGTAAACCATAACTCGGAATGACACGTCGTCTGTTCCTACATTTCAAAAATCAATATACGGTCATTTTCCTATGATATCACGGCCATCCGAAGTTGTTTGCGTAGTTTTGACCCCCTCACACGTTTTTAAAGACTTTGGTATATTTAAAAACTACTTATTGAGTCATTTGTAGCACACCATACATCAGATGAATGTGTTGTCTACGTTTATACACCAAAATAATCCAACTATGGTTTTCCCATGATTTCACGTCAATATGAGCTCATTTGCTATGGTTTTGACCATTCCATGCACGTTTTAGTGTTTTAAAAACTAAAAACGTGTTTACAAGCATCCCAGACAAACCATAACTTGGAATGACGTTTCATCAGTTCCTACATTTCAAAAATCAATCTACGGTCATTGCCCTCTGATTTTACAACCATCTGACATTGTTTGCATAGTTTTGACCCCTTGATATATGTTTTTAAAGACTTTGTTGTCTTTAAAAACTGCTATGGAGTCATTCAAAGCACACCACACGTCGGATGGATGTGTTTTCAGTTTGTACATGCCATAAATAATTCAACAGTGGTTTTCACATGATTTTACATCAATTTGAGGGAGTTTTTTTTTATGGTTTTGTCCATTACACACACATTTTAGTGTTTTAAAACACTGAATACACGTTTATGGGCATCCCAGGTAAATTGTAACTCAAAATTATGTGTCGTCGGTTCCTACATTTCACAAATCAATATATTGTCATTGTCCTCTCATATCATAGCCACACAATGTTTTTTTCATAGTTTTGACCTCCTCACTCACGTTTTTAAAGACTGGTAGATTTAAAAACTGCTTATTGAGTCATTCGGAGCACACCACACATCAGATGGATCTGTTGTCTACGCTTACGCACCACAAATAATCCAATGGTGTTTTTCGATGATTTCTTACCAATCTAAGGTCGTTTTCTATAGTTTTTACTGTTACACGCATGTTTTAGTGTTTTATAACACTAAAAACGCATTTACATGCATCCCAGACAAACCATAGCTCAGAATAATATTTCGTCAGTTCTTACATTTCACAAATCAATCTACGATCATTGTCTTCTGATTTCACAACCATATGCCATTGTTTTTATAGTTCTGACCTTCTAACACATGTTTTTAAAGACTTTCGTATCTTTAAAAACCGCTTATGGAGTCATTCGGAGCACACTACACGTCAGATGGATGTTTTTTCTATGTGTACATGTCACAAATAATTCAACGTCGGTTTTCTCATGATTTCACATCAATACAAGGTCATTTATATGGTTTTGACCGTTGCACGTATGTTTTAGTGTGTTAAAACACTGAAAACGTGTTTACTGGAATCCCGAGAAAACTATAACTCGGAATGACATGTCGCTATTTCCTACATTTCAAAAATCAATATATTGTCACTGTACTATGATTTCACATCCATTCGACATCATTTATGTAGTTTTGACCCCTGAACATGCGTTTTTAAAGACTTTGGTATCTTTAAAAACCGCTAGTTGAGTCATTATGAAAACACCGCACGTCATATGGATGTGTTGTCTGTGCATACATGTCAAAAACAATTCGTCAGTAGTTGTCCCATTATTTGATGTCAATATGAGTCTGTTTATTATGTTTTGATCATTGCACACACGTTTTAGTGTTTTAAAACACCGAAAACACGTTTATGGGCATCCTGAGCAAAATTTAACTCGAAATGATGTGTTTTCAGTTCCAACAATTCAAAATTAAATCTACGTTCATTGTACTCTGATTTCACGACCATCCAACACCATTTTCATCATTTTGACCCCCTAACACACGTTTTTAAACACTCTGGTATCTTTAAAAACTACTTATTGATTCATTCCAAGGACATTGCACGTCAGATAGATGTGTTCTCTACACACACACCAAAAACAATTCAATGGCGGTTTTCCCATGACTTTATGGAAATCTGAGGTTGTTTTTTATGGTTTTGGTTGTTACACACACGTTTTAGTGTTTTAAAACACTACAAACATGTTTATGGCCATTCCAAACAAATCGTAACTCGGAATGACGTGTTGTTAGTTCCTACATTTCAAAAATAAATCAATAGTTGTTTTTATCAGATATCAAGACCATCTGACATTGTTTGAATAGTTTTGACCCCCCTGACATACGTTTTTACAGACTCTGGTATCTTTAAAAAGTGCTTATTGATTTATTTGGAGCACACCACACGTCAGATGGATATGTTGTCTATGCGTACACCTCCAAAATAATTCAAAAGTGGTTTTCCTATTATTTCACGTCAATCTGAGGTCATTTTATATGGTTTTGACCATTACATGCATGTTTTAGTGTTTTAAAACACTCAACACGCGTTTACGGGCATCCCGGGAAAACCTTATATTGGAATGATGTTTCATTGGTTCCTACATTTCAAAAATTAATCTACGGTCATTTTCCTCTAATTTGAAAATCATCTAACATCATTTTTATAGTTTTGACCCTCAGACACATGTTTTTAAAGACTGGTATTTTAAAAATGGTTTGTTGAGTAATTCTGAGCACACTACACATCGAATGGATGTTTTGTTTGTGAGTACATGTAATAAATAAATAAATGGTGGTTTTACCATGATTTTACATTAATCTTAGATCGTTCTCTATGATTTTAACCACTACATGCACGTTTTAGTGTTTTAAAACACTAAAAACATGTTTATGGGTATCCCGGGAAAACCGTAACTCAGAATGATGTGTTGTCAGTTCCTATATTTCAAAAATCAATATATAGTCATTTTCATTTAATTTCACAATTATCAGACACACAAAGTTGGTGGTATGACTCGAAGTGCATATTTTTAATATAAAAGTGTCATTTTTTACTTTAAAACTCATATCACATAGCCAAAACCAAGCAAACAAGCTTGGATTATTTTAAAACTTTAGGAAAATGATCCATAATTTATTTTTGAAATGTGGGAATTGATGAAACATTAAACCGGCACATGATGTGGTTGAAGGATCCAAATGCTACGGAAGCATGACGGTTGGGTGGGGCCTAACTTTGATTTTTCCGTAATCGATGACCAATCTGGGATCAATACGATGATGAATGCCAGTATCCACATATTTAAATTAACGATTTAGATAAAAGAAGAAAGGTGCTGAATTCAAGAGAGAAAAGATCTTGCACATCATGTTTATAATTAATTTCATAAAGAAAATAATACCTGGATCTTTGGTACTTTCTTCATTGATGATGTTGACCGTTCGGAATGACCCTTTTGGGTTGTCTCATTGCGATTATGAGGATTCAAACCAGAATCCCTCCAGCGGTGATTCACATATGCTCTAATAGCCTCCGATCGACACTACTCATTCTTCGGGTGCTAGAGCGGCGAAACGAGTGTCTTGCGTCGATCGTTCTTGATCGTCTGTTCTTCAATCTTAGAGAACGTCTCTCATTCTTGAGAGGGGATATGATTCTAGAGAGAAATTGTTTTGGCTCAACAATTCTCAATCCACCGGAAATTCCGTGCTTGGAACAATAGATGCACCTGTCTATTTATCAACTTGGGGCTTCAGTTATAATATTTAATTGTGTAATATCAATTAAATACATTCATAACTTTAGAGAAAACTCATGCTCTTAATAATAATACTGCGTCATTATTTATGGTGCTCTAACTTTCACTAAACGAAATTGAAATTTAAAATAACGTGTCACAAAATAATAAAAGTGTTATTATTCTTTTAAATTGTACCAATTAGTTAAATAATTATTTACCGTCTTGAAAATAATTATTTCACTACTGGACCAGCCTTGGTCGGCTCGAACTCCTCTTCCATTTATTAAACACCTAAATAAATAAGTAAATGATTTATTATCTTACATAAATGTTTCATTTACAAACTTGTAAATAAATTTTTATTAAATGTTCAATAAAACAAATAAATATATTTTACTCACAATCTGGTAAATAAATATTTATTTAATTTATGTGATCATTTTAACTTGAATAAAATTATTCCACAGTCTTGAGAATAATATTTATTCCATTAATTAAATTCAAATAGAATTTAATTGATACCACAAGAAATACTTAGTGTGTGAACCCATAGGATTCTTTCTCATGGCATTAGGTGGACTTACCTAAATTCCAAGAGTACTGTCTAGCAACAGGTCAAGGCACCCAAGAGAAAGAACTTAAAGTTGCAACGATGACATCCACATATGATTGCTCACTGTGTAATATAATCCTTTTGTCTCAATATCTCATCAAGTAGGTTTCATGACAGTGTCATCAACCTATATGCTTGATACGTTGTTCTTTGACTACCTGAAATAAACTCGTCATTACACCATGACCATGGAATTTCATGCAACATTTCTATTTCAATCAAAGGGACAAGATATCAACTTCCATAAATGGAAGGGAGAAATACTTCCTTGACTTATCCATTAATAACATGTCACTCTTGACACACCCAATGTACCCTACTTCCCGCCAACATATGGAGTGACAGTTTTCGTCAGTAAATCAAAGTGCATGATTAATGAAACATATTAATGATAATCTTAAAGTCTAAGGACCATTACACATTCTCCCAGATAGGAATATCCGATGACACCAAAATATGCAGAATTCTTACTGGCAGGTCTATTATCATAACCTCTCATCTTGAAGATTACCAAGTGCGAACTTCATGAGAGGAAGTCTCATCTGCTTATGAGTACTCGCACATTATGGTTTGTATACTATGTGTCCCATCATAGTATGTCACCCAACCACAGAACTGTATTTAAGAATATTTTTATAGAATTTCAAGGTTCTCATCATAGTGGGGAACTACCATGACCTTATCAATGCAATAAATACTCTAAGACATTATTACATCATAGTCATGCAGAACAATGAACAATATATGATAAGATGTTTAATATTTAAATAAATTAAATATCTATTTAATAAAAGTACAAACAGTTGGTTCTAGGACACCAACTCTAACAAACTCCCACTTGGACTAGAGCCAACTTCCTACGACTTTCAGTCCGCCAGATCTCACATGATGATCATGTTTCTGCTGAGTCAAAGATTTAGTCAAGGGGTCCACCATGTTGTATTCTATGGAAATACTACTCACTGCAACTTCACCTCTTTGAGAAAAATCCCTCAAGATATGATACTTATGAAGTATGTGCTTAGTCCGTTGATGTAACCTTGACTCTTTTGCGAGAGCCACCGCTGCAGTATTATCATAAGAGAGTGTGATGAGATCTTTACTACTAGGTACTATATCCAGTTCTTGGATGAATATTCACATCCAAACTGATTCTTTAGCTGCTTCAGAAGTTGCAATATACTTGGACTCTACTGTAAAATCTGCGAACACACTATACTTTGAGCTCTTCTAGCTCACAACACCTCCATTCAAAGTGAATATATATCCCATTTGTGATTTCATTCCATCTTGATCAGTTTGGAAACTAGCATCTGCATATCCTATGATGACTAGTTCTTCATCTCCTCCATAAAACATGAGCATATCCTTAGTATGCCTCAGATACTTAAGGATAGTCTTGACTGCCATCCAATGGTGGTCACCTGGGTCATCTTGATATCTACCTACCACACTCAATGCATAGGCAAAATCTAGCCTAGTACATAGCATGACATACATGACTGACCCAATCACTGATGTGTATAGAGTCCTTTCCATTCTCTCTCTTTCCTCATGTGTTTGATGAAACATTTTCTTGGAAAGATGAATGCCATGTGATGTTGGAAACAATCCCCTCTTAGATTGTTCCATACTAAATCTATTCAGTATCTTGTCAATGTATCTACTTTGACTTTGGCCCAACAATCTATTGGATCTATCATGATGGATCTTGATCCCAAGAATATATGATGACTCTCCTAAGTCCTTCATAGAGAAGCATTGATTCAACTATTCCTTAATAGACTATAAGACTGATATCTCATTTCTAATAAGAAATATTTCATCAAGATATACTATTAGGAAAATGACTGCACTCCCACTAAACTGTTTGTAGACAAAAGGCTCACATTCATTCTTAATAAAAACAAATTCTGTTATGGATTCATCAAAATGAATGTTCCATGACCTGGATGCTTTCTTTAACCCATAAATGGATTTTTTAACTTTCATACCTTATTGGCATCCTTTAGAGTCACAAACCCTTCAGGTTGTGTCATGTAGACATTTTTATGAAGATTCCCATCAAGGAAGGCTATTTTGAAACCCATTTTCCAAATCTCATAGTCATGGTAAGCAACAATGGCCAATAGAATTCTGATAGATTTCAGCATCACAACTGGTGAAAAGGTTTCATCGTAGTCAATGCATTGACGCTGTTTAAACCATTTTGCAACAAGTTTTTCCTTATAGGTATTAACTTGTCCTTCCATGTCCAGTTTCTTCTCGAATACCCATTTGCAACCAATAGGCTTTACATAAACTGGAGGATCTACCAAAATCTAGACTTGGTTTTGGTACATGGAATCCATTTCAGAATTCATAGATTCTTACCACTTGGAAACATCTGTGCCACTTACTGCTTCTTTATAGTTTATAGGATCATTATTATCAACTAATAATGATTCACCATCTTCGGTAACTAGAAACCCATACTGTTCCAGTTCTCTAACCTCTCTTGTACTCCTATGTAGTACTTGTGTCTCTGGAACAGATCTTTCTTCCATAGGGATTTGTGGAATCTACTCTTGTACCAACTCCTGTATACCTTGACCCTCGACTTCATTGAAGTCTATCTCTCTCCCACTATCTCTTTTGGATATGTTCTCCCACTCAAAGAATATGGCGTGTATTTCCACTATAACCTTTTTGTCTGAGGGGCTGTATAGGTAATATCCCCTTGTTTCCTTGGGGTATCCTATAATGGTACACTTTGTGCCCCGGGGTTTAAGTTTGTTACCTGAAGAGGCCTTAACAAATGCTTCGCTACCCCACACATGTACGTCCGAAAACATGGATTTTCTCCCACTCCAAAACTCGTATGGAATACCATTTATCGATTTATTTGGTACTTGGTTTAGTATGTGCACTACTGTTTGTAACACATATCCCCAAAAGGATAATGAAAGACTCACATGACTAATCATTGATCTCACCATGTCCAACAAGGTGCGGTTCCTCCTTTCACTTACAACATTCCACTATGGCGTGTAAGGAGGAGTGAGTTAAGATAAGATCCCAAAATCCCATAAGTAATCAATGAAGTCTTGATTAAGATACTCTACACCTCGGTCTAAGAAGAGTTTCTTAATCTTCTTACCAAGCTAGTTCTCAACTTCATTCTTTTATTCTTTGAACTTATCAAAATAATCCAACTTATACCTCATTAAGTAGATATATCCATATCTACTAAAATCATCAGTAAAAGTTATGAAGTATGAGTACCCACCCCTTTCTTCAACTAGAAATGGTCCACACACATCGGTACAAACCAATTCAAGAATCTTGTTTGTCCCTTTCACCTTTCCCACTAAATGGGGCTTTGGTCATTTTTCATTGTAAACACGCGTGACATACACCAAGTGGTTTTAGTTCAAAAGAATCTAAATATCTATCTTTATGTAACTTTATCAAGTGTTTCTCATTTACATGACCAAGCCAGTGATGCCAATGTTGGGTGTGGTATGAGTAATGTGAGGTATCTTTGTTATCGATTTCCATTACTTGGTTTGTACAATCCAACACATAAAGACCGTTGTATAAATGTGCCCTACCAAAACAAATGTTATCTTTATAAAATAAGCAACATTCATTTCCAAACTTGAAAACAAATCTATCTATATCTAGTCTGGATATAGAAATTATGTTTTTGTTTACAGAAGGCACATAAAAACAACCCTTTAACACCAAGATCATCTCAATTGGTAATGTGAGGTGGTAGTCCCCGATAGCTACAATAGCAAGTATGGCTCCATTGGATGCTCATAGATCTACCTACCCTCAGTCAATTTTCCTGAATCTAATTGGTTCCTATATTTGAATACATATATGATCACCACAAGATGTATCCAATACCCAATTTGTAGAAATAGATAATTTCACTTGATAACAAACACACCTGAAGCTTCCCCTTACTTCTTTGGCTGGATGCAGTTTTTCTTCCAGTGGCCCTTCTTTGCACATGTGAAACAAACAACCTCCCATTACCTTGACTCCCCTTTGATCTTCCTTTTATTGGAAGGATGTGAAGAAAATTTGGGCTTAAATCTCTTTTCCTTCCCTTTCCTCTTATTAACTATAAGTACAAAAGGCTTTTCGCGCTTTATATCTTTGTCTACTTGGTGAATGAGGATAAGAAGATCAGATAGAGACTCCTCAATGTTGTTTATATTGAAATTAACAAAAAAGCTGGAGAAGATCTGAGGGAGTGATGCAATAATGAGATCAGTGCCCAGTTCTTCAAGTATTTTAAACCCCATAACCTCTAGGTGATCAATGTATCCAATGAGTTTGACTACATGTGGCCCAACTGGGGCACCCTATCCAATCTTACTCTAAAAGAGTTCCTGGGATATCTCAAACCTTTCATGTCTTGCTATCTCCTGGTAAAGACCATGAAGGTTCTAGAGTATGATATAAGCATCCATGTTTTTGTGAGGCTTTATGATCTCACTAGACATTGATGATAACATCAAACATTGAACATCGACCGCATCGTTCATATGTTTCTTGTAGAATAGTAAATCCTCATCACTCGCCTCTTTAGAAGTTAGATTAGGTAATGCTAACTCCAGAATGTAAGACTTCCATTCATGGCGTAGGAAAAACCGAAGGTGTCTAAACCATTCCTAGAAGTTATAGCCGAGGAGGATGTTATCTTTATCCAGAATTGATCGCATGGATAGTATGGTTGATGAGCTTTTCATTTTTATTCTATAATTAAAATAGCAGATCATTAGTACTTTCTTGATTATATTTTATGAGAAATAATAAATTAATTTTATTAAGTCTCCCACTATTTTATCAATTCCCAATGGTCCCCACTATTGAACTCAGAATGTCCAGTTTCCATGACATTCTAGTGGAAAGGATCCATATTCCCTTTTTCATAACCCCCCAAAAAGCTTGGTCAAGCTATTTAAAGGTATTTAGGTAGGTAGGTATTTTCCAAATGTGGGCTTACAGCTCCTTGATTTGTTGAGTGGACTCCCCAATCCTGAAATCCTGACTTTGTATTTCCTCAACTCTTGCCTCCAATATTACACCAAGTCTAGAAAGGGCTACTCCTCTTAATGTAATTTGGTTAAGTCAACCTGAAACCTTTCATAAGGGATTCCTATATAAAAGTAAGTTTCCCAACAAGGGTTGGTCGAACACATAGTTTTATTGAGTTTTTCTCTTAATCAAGTAATGGAAGGCTTGGTCTGACTTAATATTTTATTTGAGGCATTTTTATATCTTATGCATGAATTTCATATTATCAGTATCACATTATTGTTAATATTAAGTGTAACTTACTTAAGTGATTGAACATGTCTTGATAATATTTACACATAATCCTGGTTTATTTTAATTCCATCTTGTATGCTTGTTTAATTCAGTAATTATATGATCGTGACAACACATATATAATGATAAACCATGCAACTGACAGAAATAAAATAAAGTAAAGGGCATGATCATGAGATTTTCTAATGGTTAGTTTATCTAACAGTTGATAAACTAACCCTGACCTAGGGGAGAAACACCTTGAACCTTTTGGGTTCGTGTTTACAAATTTTCATTTGTCCACCTATGTATCTCCTGGGATTGGTTTCATCTCGGCTCTAGCTTGAACCGTCTACACTAGCTTGGAAGTTCCATCCATTACATATGATTTTTAACTCACATGTAGGTGAGGGGTAAAAGGGGGTTTACATAAAAGAAACCATATGCACGCATGCCCTACATATTAATGAAGAGATATGGCTCACAAGCTAACAAATTAATTTAATAAATAAATTAAAAGGAAAACCAATCACATACAAAGGTTTGGTCTAACTCATGATCATCCACATACATGCAACAAATTACGCAATTAATAAAACCAAAATTCAATTCTTTAATCATTATTATTAAGATAAATCACGCTCAAATTGATTAATTATTATCTTTAATTAATCAATCATTTTATCTTAATTCCTTTTCAAAATTTCCTTGAGATTCTCATCATTGTACATAAATTCACCTTGGAGGTAAGCTGGTGAATACCCGTTCGAATCTACCCAACATGTATTATATTCGTATACTGTTTTACTCTTCTGACATATGGCATACATGATTCTTCAATGAATAGAGTAACAAACTGTAGTATGATTTATACATGATAAGTAGTTCTGAACATTATACAAACATTAAAGTTTTAACTTGGTGTAATTTGGTAAAGTAAACAGCAATTAGTTCTAAATACACGGCGTGTACTACCTTCACCGTCTTTCTCGAAGTACATGCCTAGAGACTCAACGTGTGAGGCATACTTCAGAAATTTTAGAGTACACGGTGTGTACAGGGCTACATGCCTTGTTATCTCTACGTTACATAGTTACTGGTCGGCTTAGCCGTGTATGGGATACAAAGTTTGACCCCTGACCCGAAGATACTACATGCTATGCCTAGTGGGCCACACGACATGTAATCCGGTATCTTTGTGCCTATTTGTCCTGGTCAACACATGGTGTAAAATTAACTACACCGCGTGTAATAAATGCCCATGGCTTGAGTAATTGCTGAATTACTCTCGATGCACTATACATGACTACACGACGTGTAGTCCGGATTACATGGCGTTTATGGTAGAGAACACGATGTGCAAGTCCAAACACACAGTGTTCACTTTCATGTAACTTGGGTAGAATCATCGGTGCCTCCTGATGAGTTCCTCATTTTAATTTTTATCCAAAAAATTATTCATTTCTGTGAAATCTACGAGAAACAAAAGAGGAAGAATAGATCCCAAAATTCAGATTAATAGAATGATTAAAACTTTAATTGAAAAACTAAATTATTAAAGCATAAGTCATAAATGATAATTAAATAATTATAAATGATGATGACCTCCCTATGATACCACTTGAAGGATCTGAACGCAGCGGAAGCATGACAGTTGGGTGGAGCCCAACTTTGATTTTTCCATAACTGATGACCAATCCAAGATCAATACAATGATGAATGCTGCTATCCACGGATTAAAATCAAAGATTTAGACAAAAGAAGAAAGGTTTCAAATCCAATAGAGAAAAGATCTTGCACATCATGTTTATAATTAATTAAATTAATTTCATAAAGAAAAGAATACCTGGATATTCAGTACTTTCTTCGTTGATGATGTTGACCATCCAGAATGACCCTTCTGGGTTGTCTCGTTGCAATTGTGAGGATTCAAATCAGAATCCCTCTAACGATGATCTGAAGGTGCTCTGACAGCCTTCGATCGACACCACTCGTTCTCCAGGTGCCAGTGCGGTGAAGCGAGTGTCTTGCGTTAGTCGTTTTTGATTGAATGTTATTCGGTCTTGAATAAAATCTATTGTTCTTGAGAGTGGAGAGGAGAGGATTCAAGAGAGAAATTGTTTTGGATCAACAATTCTCAATCCACCAGCAATCCCATACTTGGCACAATAGACGTACCTATCTATTTATCGACATGGGGATTCAATTACAATATTTAATTGAGTAATAGTAATTAAATAAATTCATAACCTTAGAGAAAACCTAGAATCTTAATAATAATACCGCACCATTATTTATGGTGTTCCAACTTGCACAAAATGGAATTACAATTTAAAATTCCATGTCACAAAATAATAAAAGTGTTATTATTATTTTAAACCGTGCCAACTAGTTAAATAATTATTTACCATCTTGCAAATAATTATTTTAATACTGGGCCGGCCTTGGTTTGCTTGAACCCCTCTTCCATTTATTGAACACCCGAATAAATAAACAAATAATTTATTCTCTTAAATAAATATTTTATTTAGAAACTAGTAAATAAATATTTATTAAATGTTCAATAAAATAAATAAATATATTTTACTCACAATCTGGTGAATAAATATTTATTTAAGTTATGCGATCATTTTAACTTGAATAGAATTATTCCAAGGTCTTTAGAATAATATTTATTACATTACTTAAATTCAAATAAAATTTAATCAAGACCACAAGAAACACTTAGTGTGTGACCCTCTAGGATTCTTTCTCGTTGGTATTAGGCGGGCTTGCCTAAAGTTCAAGAGTACTGTCTAGCAATGGGTCAAGGTACCCAAGAGAAAGAACTTAAAGTCGCAATGATGAAATCCACATACAAATGATCACTGTGTAATATAATCCATTTTTCTCAATATCTCATTAAGCAGGTTTCATGATAGTGTCATCAACCTATATGCTTAATATGTCGTTCTTTGAATACCTGAAATAAACTTGTCGTTACACCATAGACATGAAATTTCATATGACAGTTCTATTTCAATAAAAGGGATGAGATATCAACTTCCATAAATGGTAGGGAAAAATCCTTCCTCGACTTATCCATTAATAACATGACACTCATGACACACCCAACATACCCTACTTCCTGCCAACATATGGCGTGATAGTTTTTGTTAACAAATCAAAGTGCGTGAGTCATGACATATATTAATGATAATATTAAAGTCTAAGAACCATTAAACACGCTCACAAATATGAATATTTGATGACACCAAAACATGAAGAATTCTTACTAGAGGGTCTGTTCTTATAATCTTCTGTCTTAGAGATTACCAAGTGCGAATTTCATGAGAGGAAGTCTCATCTACTTACGAGTACTCACACTTGACAGTCTTTATACTATGTGTCCCATCATAGTATGTAATCCAAATACAAAATTATATTTAAGAATATTTTTATAGAATTTCAAAGTTCTCATCATAGCGGGGAACTACCATGACCTTATCAATGAAACAAGTACTCTAGGACATTATTGCATCATAGTCATAGAGAAAAATGAACAATATATAATAATATGTTTAATATTTAAATACATTAAATATCCATATAATCAAAGTAAAAATATTTGGTTCTAGGACACCAACTCTAACAGTGGTCAGTATGACTCAAAGTGTGTGTTTTCAATATAAAATTCTCATTTTAGTTTAAAACATTTGTCACCTCATCAAAATTGAGAAAACAAGATCATATTTTTTTCAAACATTATAAAAATGATCCATAATTCATTTGTGATGTATAGGAATTGACCACACATCAACAAAAACACAAAGTGGGTGGTATGACTTGAAGTGCGTGTTTTCAATATAAGTTTCTTTTTACTTTAAAACGCCCACCACATATCCAAAGCCAAGAAAACAAGCTCGAATTATTTTCAAACATTAGGAAAATGATAAATAATTCATTTTTGATATGTATGAATTGATCACATGTCAATATGACACATAATGTTGTTGGTATGACTCGTAGTACATGTTTTTACATAAAAGTGTCATTTTAGTATTATTCATGGCAGTTGTATGCGTTATTTGAAAATGTGTGAATGATTTATAGAGTTTATAATTTACCTCTACAGGATGATCTATATGGAAACCAATTTCTATGGGGATCATGCCTATCATCCTTTGAAATATAGACACTAAATCATTTTCTATTTCTGAATGCCACTGATCCAGTGTTTTCCAATAAGAGTCATGCTCTTGTACATTTTCTTTCAACCTTACATTTTCTCTTCGTTCTTTCTAATCAGTGGTACTGCTCGAACCCACACTGGGTATATCAGTAAATGATGAAGATTCCCTACCAAAGACAACTGATGGAGTAGGCCTAAAACCCATCCCCCATACACACTCAGGACACTCCTTCCCTAAAATGATTGCAACTGCATCATTCTCATATACCGATGACAATTGTGAATGGTTCACATCTCAGGATTCTTGAATTTTAACCTGTTAATACAATAATATTAAAAATTATTTTTTAAATTATATGAACTTAAAAATATTATCTAAATTCATAATTTTTTCATTACTATTTAATGTTATTTAATTACTAAAAAAACATAATAATGAAAAATAAATTATAACAATAAACACTCCTTAAACCCAATTAAATAGGGTTGAATAGATGGATCAAACATATCCAATAGAGCTAATTGGTACTATTTGATCCATATAGTCAATCCCATTTAATTGGGTTTAAGGCATGTTTGTTTTTATAATTTATTTTTCATTAATATTTTTTTATAGCAATGAAATAACATTAAATAGTAATGAAAAGTACTTACTCCAACATCTCTAGTAAGATCATTCACAAAACTTCCACTGGGTTTCCTATGAACTTTAAGCCACAAATCTATCCGGACAACAAAGTGACCTAATTCATTAGGCTTTATAAAAAAATTATATACAAGTTGAAAAAAACCATAACTTATAATAAAATAATATAAATAATAGTGGATAAAATAAAACCAAAATTGTTCTCTTTCTCAAAAAGCTCTGAGACCCAGCGATAAGAGGAATGAATTGTTTCTCATGATTTAAAGTATTTGTTAGATAATTCCTACAAAAAACAGAGACATTAATAAAAAAAATAATTTTATTGTGTTTATGTTATTAAGATACTGTAAAATATGCAATTACCTCATGAGATACATCTCTGTTAATATCAACAAAAATCTTCCACTACTCACAAGAAATGAATTCAGGCACTTTCTCATAAATTTTTCATGATCTCAGAGATGTGCCATTAAATTCATTCCATAATCACCATTTAAAATCTCTCCATTTATTGCCCAAATTTTTTAGAGTTCATGGCTATGAAATGGAGTTAGGGGCATCAAAATGGAAAATATCTAGAAAAAAATCATAACACTATAAATATATTATAAAAATTTACTCATGTATTTTAAATT
This sequence comes from Viscum album, assembly GCA_963277665.1. NCBI lineage: Eukaryota > Viridiplantae > Streptophyta > Magnoliopsida > Santalales > Viscaceae > Viscum > Viscum album. The sequence continues at coordinate 480,210,286 of OY728128.1, forward strand.
AGTTATCAATGAAAATTAAATTAATATTCCCTTTACTTGGTTATCAAAGACTTCATTTTCCTTGTTTTGGGAATATGTCTCAAATCATTATAATTAATAAGAAAACTCACCATCTCGTAAGCATACTGCCCATAAATTCCAGTAGCATCACCAGTAGGAACTCTAAAATCATCAAATGGAATGATAATCTTGAATTATTTTAGGTACCATATATCTATCGTATTCATATTTACATCTATTTTGCTATTATTTTTATTTGTTTGAAAAATGAATTAAACAATTAACAACATATATAATTTTTTGGAACAATTAAATACATAACAGAAATGGTAACTCATCAATATACCCTATATGGAGGGGTGATCAACCACTCTATTTTCAGAGGTGCATCATATGGTGGGATAACAACAACATTAGGGGAAACCACTGGCTCAATAGAAGTATCTTATATAGTGGAATTGCTCATATCAACTGATAATGATGATAATGCTGGTTTGCTATGAGATGTTGATCATCTAGGATCTCAAAAAAAAAAATTTCTTGGTATACCTATAATTAAAATAGTTTAGAATATATTAAATTTATAAAAAAATTTAGAAGTAAAGTATTTTTACAAAAAAGGAAAAAATAGAAAATATATATATATACGAAATATTTATAAATGAGAAATTATATTAGAGTTTCAGTACCAATTTATACTTTCAATTATCATTATATTAATTATATTCATTGTTATCAATATCCATTGAAACAAGTACTTCATTTTCACCCTCTCTTTCAAGTTCTATTATTTCAATGTTTTCAGGAAAAATTTGTTCAATGTTTTTCGGTTGATGTGGTTCAGTGTCAAAAAGTATCAATTGATATTCATCACCCACATCATACAAGTATCTCTACTTTAAGTGTATAACAACACTATAAACTTCATGTATTTCATCATCCATACAATAAAGAATATTCTCTTATGAATCAAATATAAATGGATCATGATCTGTACGCTCACCGATATGAATCAAGTAAGATAAGTTGACAGAATTAAAATGTAATGAATCTTTAACTATACCCCTATCAATGTTGAACCACTTTTATTTGAATAAGACAACTAAAATTGACCATGATAGTTTAATTCGATTATATCAATCAACTTTCCACAGTATCCCACCTTTGAAAGTGTAAATACACAACTATTTTGAGTTTTTAAGTCTTTTCCATAATAAATTCTACGAAACCTGAAGCCATGAATATTGTAGGCATTGAATCTCTTAGCCCTCCTTAGAGGACCTAAATCCAAAAACTTAAAATCATTTGATATTTCATCTCAATTATCAACATTAATTATCTATAAAAGATGATATAAAGTATTAATTTTAATATAAAATATATAAATACACATCAATAATATGAATATAAGTATATAATTACATGATGGGAGAAACATTCAACACTCTCCTTATTAACAGCTATTGTTAATTCCATCTCATTTCAAGATCAACCCCTTAGTAGCCTCTAAGTTTGCAATTAAAATTTTTCAATAAATGGATCTGCAATAAGACTATTGAATAACACATATCTATGTGCTTGTAGAAACTCCAATTCAGCCAGTGTAAAATTTAACCCCTTTCCAATTGGTCATCTAATAGTTGGAAATACCAATGAATGGTTTTCAGAATTAGAATTAATGGAGATGTCACTAATAGGTCCAACATGATTGAATATAGTCTAAATCTAATCCAAATACCTAGAATAGAAGGACATCACTCTTAATCTATGCAACCTTCAATAATAGAGCTTTCTAGTTGATATTTATTCCTCACATATGACTTCAAATGACCTAAGTAACTGATGAAAAAAACAAGAAACATATTAAAAAAAATTATGCAATGATTTGATAAAATTGAATTCACTAATGAAAATAAAAATAATATCAATGTACCTCTCAATTGGATACATCCATCGATAGTGTACTGGTCTACCAAGTTTAGCTTCTTTAACCAAATAAACAATAAAATGAATCATGAATTTGAATAATGAAGGGGGAAAAATAAAAAAGTGTCAAAACAATTCTTTCTTTAATTTTATCAAGATCAGTTGGATTTAGATTTTTTTCCAAAAAGATATCTGAAAAAGTTATACAAATCAACTAGAACTATAGTTACTTTTTTAGGTAATGTATTATGCAATGACAATGATAAAAATTTCTCCATCAGAATATGTGACTCATGAATTTTTAATCCTTGTAAATTTCAACGTTTTAAGTCAATACACCTTGAAATATTACTTGAATATCCATACGACATTTTTACATTTTTCAAAGTTTGAAGGAATACATATTTCTCCTGATTTTTCATTGTAAAAAATAGTTAAAGTATACTTTCCATTATCATTTCCCCAAAAACCTTGATTTATATTCATTGGTTCCAAATCCTTACGAGCATTATGGTGATCCTTCAATTTACCTTGATCATTAAGCAATGTAATAATTACATTTTCACTGACGTTGTTCTCAATATGGATTGAATCAAGATTATGATGCATCAAATTAAACTCCCAATAAGGGATTTTGAAAAATATACTCATTTTATTCCATTATTTTGTTCCAGGTGCTTCAGATACTATACCCCCTTTCCCAACTTCTTAAACTGATTACAATTTCAAAATTCTATAGTGGCATTCATTAATTGTCCCAATATTTATAAACCAGATAACAAATTTGATGGATTTATCAATTTAATATCTCCATTGAATTGTGTCTTGTTAAAAATGAATTTATGAGAATCATCAAGAAATTGATGATGACACATAAAACACCATTTTCTACTATAAGGTAATCATTGAGGTTCCAAAATAAAAATTATAAACTAGACAAGCCAAACCAGTATGTGTGTTCCAACCAGATAAGTTTTATTTTCCTAGAAAGTCACTAATTGTACACATTAAAACAACATGAATTTTGAATAGTTTTCTCATTGAAGAATCATATGTTTCCATGCCATCATCCTATAATTCTTGCAATTCTTTGATTAGAGGTTGAAGGTATACATCAATGTAATTTTCAGGAATTTTCCTTCAATGAATAATAACCGAAATAATGAAAGAAGTCTTATTCATAAACATCCATGGAGGTATATTATAGGGTATCATAACAACTGGGAAAATGCTATAATTAGTACTTAAAGTACCAAAAGGGTTAAAACCATTAGAATCAAATCCCAAACATACATTCCTAGGATCCAAAAAATCTGGATATAATGGATTAAACACCTTCCATGATGTCGAATCTTTTGCATGTATCATCAAGACATCATTTTTACTATCATGATAATTCCACTTTATGTCGTATATATTCTTAGATGACATGAATAATCTTTTAAAGTATATTTTCAGAGGAAAGTAATGCAATACCTTTGCAGGAGTTTTATTCTTCTATTTCTTCCTGGGGTTGCATTTATTTTTACTCTCATTTTTGTTCATTGAATTACATATATATGTATGACATCTTATGCATTCTTCTTTATCATACTATTATCCCTAATAAATCATGAAATCATTAGGGCATGCATGTATCTTTATATAATCATGTAAAATTTTGTTGATGATTTTTTTCATCTGATAGAATGATGCAGGGATATTAGCTTCACTAAATGCATCACGAAGAAACTCTAAAATCATGTATAGTGATTTATCAACAATTCTATAGAGACACATTATATGATTCCACTTAATTAGAAAATAAAACTTTGAATAATTGGAACACCCTTCATATAGTTATTTTTGTCAGTCTTTAACTAATTCATAAAACTCATTTTTTTCACTAAAGTTTTGAGAAAGATTAACCTACTTAGGGTCAACTGAAGGTTCTATTAATCTATTAAAATCTTAATCATTGTATCCTACAAATACAAATGAATCATTTATCAAATTTCGAACTGAATTCTCCTCTGGTGGGTCATGTTGTGTTTCATTGACAGAATTTTCATTTTTTTAGTTTCCATAACATTCAATTCACCATAACAAATCCAATATACACATTGAGAAGGAAACTATTTCAATATCAAATTCTTATATAATTCATTTCTATTCAACTATATCTAGAATTTATAATCAAGACATGAACATTTTATTCTACTATCCACTAAATATTTTTTAATTTCATAATGTAAAAATTCTTCCAAACCCTTGGCATATCAAGGTATATTTTGAGGTAAATTAATCCAAATTTTATCCATAGGTATTAGATTCGAACTCTTCTCCCAGTAAATTCAGATATAAAGATATAAATTTTAATCAAATAAGTATAATCAAAATTAAACATCACCAAACTTAGTCATTGACTAGGGTAGGGTTTTAATTATACATAACACAAATTCAATATAAAAATGATTCAATACAACATTAAAAACATAAAAAACATAAATGAATAAATATTACCCCTCACAATAATATGGTCGAATGTCTTGGAGTAAGTTCACTAAGCTGAGGAGAGAGGTTACTGTGATGTTGATCATACTGTTATCAGTCCAAAATAATACATGAACATAATTATTCTATTATAACATCTTTAACTTTTCTACTTTTCATATTATTAATTTTTTATTTTATATTGTAGAAACATGATTGTCTCTATATCTAGATCTTGCTTCGATAATTATAAAAAAGCAATATTTTTTGTACCTCAAAACAAGAACTTGGCATAGTGATATCTGGTGCATGTGTTTCCATATGTTTCCTAGAATTTAATGAAATCATGGTTTTACAACATTTTTAGAATCGATTTAAAAATAGTACTCAACTTGAAGAGAGTAACACATATAGAAATATTCATGTAATCTAAAGCTACATATCTTATATTAAGAATCATTCATTGTACTCATGATTAAGAGTATTTTTTATTTAGTATATTAACTTCATGATATCATTTAAAAAAAATATAAGAGAGCAATAAATTACACGTGGCTTGTGTTCTTAAAATGTAGGCTAAATAATGAGATTTTTTGAATGAAAACCCCTCCACGAAACATATAAAACCACTATTCTTCCCAATCCAACCCAAAATGGACCTTAAAGTGGAGCTCAATAGTCAAATTATCTTTTTAGAAACATTTAAATGATTATTAAATGGGGAAGCGACACAAAACCAAAAGATTTTCCTAACTTTTGGTGAAAATGTAAAAGCTTCAAGTCTTACGCTACACAATAAAAAACATGGTCACCTGTATCATGAAACTTGAAAGAAATAATTAATTATAAAAAATTATAATTAATTATTAAAAATTTAAAAAATAGGAATATTCTCCTAAAATAAAATTGAGGTGAATCCACTCTCCAAAAATGTGACCAACTGCCGATGGAAGGTCTGTAACATAACCCCGATATCATCCCTAAAAAAATCCCCAAAAAAGAACACTCAATTACATAGATATTTATATAATTTAATTAAAACCCTTAGAAAAATCCAATAGGAAATCATACCTTCAACGATGTTGAGGGTAAAAATCACTGAGAAAAGGGGAAGATGGTCTGTTGTTGGGGGGGTCACTGTGAGGTCCTCATCAAGGAGCAGTGGGGTCAGGGTTACGAGGATAGGGGAGGGGGTGGTTGTTGTGGTGGTTCAAAGCCAAGGGGATCAGGTGTGGGGGGAGGGGGTTGAATTAAGTTTTTTTAATATATTTAGTGGCGTTTTAAATAAAACTGCTGTTAAGTTAAAAAAAATAACAGTTATATTAAACCACCACTATATTATAAATTATATTTATTATGATTTATTTAGTGACAGTTATTTAAAACACAGCTAAAACCTCATTTTTTACAGTGTTTATTATAATATTTTTTTATCAATATTTACCTATGTTTTGACACTAATTTTTTGTATAATTACACACATTATACATGTATATACACAACTATAAAATCAGTCAAATAAGGAGGGTGAAACAGAATACTCAATATTTATGACCACCCAATAAAAACTCAGCCTCTCCCATATGGCTTCGTCTCTCTCCCCCAACCTTAACTCGCTCCCCCACCTATGCCTCCATGTAGTGACCTTGGTCTGAATACAAAGACCAATCCAGGATTCCACTGGCCCTAAGGACATTCCCCAATCCCTAGGGTATGGTGACTAGTACTACAGGTCTCTCTATACAATTAGTGAATTATTTCCTCATTTTGGAATTTAGTATAAGTCATGACCAGATCCTCATAGAAATCCAACATGACTCATCTGTATGTTGAATGTTTCCAAAGTAAAACATGACACCAAATTGGTTATACAAGAATGAAACAAAGTATATAAGACTATGAAAAAACTAGATGAATGCATATAAAATCATTCCATTACATGTGTAATCCATAAAATACAAACAATCCCTAAAAAAATTCCAATCCAAGCAAGGAATAATGTATAAAAACTAAAGATGAATTAGTGAAAATCAAAATGAGTCCTTCGACCACCCAACTATCAACCCCAAAATTGGTGTGGAGACTGAACCTGCACCTATGAAATGAAAAAAAAATCCAAAAACATCTAATAGTTACCAAAGTACCTACTCATGCCTAAAATGTAAAAAAAAGGAGACATTGCATGTCCACTATGGTGACCATGTAAGATGTGATCATAAATATTCAGTAGGGAACCACTAATGGAATCTTAACACAATAGTGAAGTAATGAGTGGATGCATAAACATGTCTATAAATTTACATAAATATATTAATAGAGTTTTTATAGTCATCCTAAAAGCATGGAAACTAATATTAGATAAGAAGGTTGATAATTTATAAAAAGAAAGTAGATGTGATTTTCTATTAATAGATGATAAAGTAAATACCAAATAATGTGAGAAAATAAATGAATTTTCAACATCATCGATAAAACCTTCCTCGAGCCATAGCTCAGAACTAAAATAATATAGTTATGCACCACAAAGGACCTCTTTGATAAGGATGTCTGACTGAAACCATCCCCTTATAAGAGGTAGTTCACACACACACACATATCAATATATATATATATATATATATATATTTGTATTTATTCATTTATGTATGTATGTATGTATGTATGTATTTATAATCATCCTACCAAGGAGGAATAATATATAATTAAAGGTTCCATGGAACACTATAAGTGGTCGGGCTCATGGAAAATAATTTTTTTTCACTAGTTTCTTCCGATAAAATCCTTATAATAGGATGAACACAACCTAATAATATTCATAGAGAGGATATTTTCTCATATAATTTAAAATTAATTTATAAACAAGAATTACCTCAACTTGATAATTCTTTCTTAATTGATGTATTCAGACCTTATTGTCCTACCATCATTTTGATAATGAATCCAAAGTAGAATTCATCTAGCGATATCCATACATTCTCTAGGAATATCGTAATGTTTTCGATGAAACTCTGGTTTCTAGCATGGAAGAACCAAATGTCTTGCATCGTTCATTGTTGATCAAAACAAGAATAATTTTGGTATAGAAATATTCACTCTTGTTCTCTCGGTCTATAGAGGGAGGTGGAGGATGATCTTCTCTAGTTCCCATAAGAAATTATGATAAGTTCTCTCAGTATTGAGAGAATTTTCTTGATAGAAAATCATTGTCCACATCAATCCTCATCACCTCTGAAAATTATATAATTATGTTAATTTACTTAGTCTTAGGAAGTAAATAATTATGGAGAGGCTATTATATAATTTTTAAATATAAATAATCTATTTTAAATAATAATAATAATAATACTATTATTATAATCCAAGACATTCTCTAACTCATGGATATTTAAATATCATTAAATGAATAAATCAATATTTATTTAAATTAAATTAAATAAAATATATCATTTTCATTGGGATCCCAACTCTTCCTATCAATTCTCCTCACCATTTTTGAATCATTAATATTAAATATTTATTTCAATAAATAAATATCTTTTATATTATTTTTTAATAAATAAATAAATATTATATTCACTACCTGGTGAATAAATATTTATTTAATATCCATGTAACTAAATAAATAATTATTTTTTACATTGTGAATAAACAAGAGATAAATAAATATTATATATTTTTTTTGGAAAATAATATTTATTTAATATTCAACTCAAATATATTTTTTCTAATAACTGGTGATTTAATTTATGCGATAAAAAATACCTGAATAATTATAAAACCACAATTTGGGAATAATATTTATTCAAACTGTTAAATTCAATTAGAATTTAACCGAGATTATAGATACACTTAATATGTGTCCCTCTAGACAACTTTATTAATGGAATTAAGTGAGTTGGCCTAAAGTTCGAGATTAAAATCTAGAAACACATCAAGCTACCCATGGAGAAATAAGTTAATCTCACAATGACAACAATATCATATGAATTATTAACATGTAATATAATCTCTTGGTCACGATATCTCATCAAGTAGGTTTAATACTTGTGTCATCAACCTATATGCTTGATATATATTTCTTTGATTACCTAAAATGAACTCATCAATGTATGATCACAAATATGGATTTAATTATACAGTTTCATTTCAATCAAATGTTCAGAGATATCAACTTATCGTTTTAGAAGGGAAAAATCCTTTATTGACTTATTCATTAACATCATATCACTTATAACATACCCAACACACCCTACCTCACCATAAGCATATGTTTTCATGGTTTTCATCAATACATAAAAGTATGTGATTCATGATAAACATTAATAATAATCAATTGTATAAGGACCAATACACACATTCATAGAGAGGAATATTCAATGACATATATGTTGTCCTGAGATGTATACAAATACTCAAGAGGGGGGGGGGTGAATTGAGTCATTTCATAATTATTTTAATGATTTTAAAGTCCCTCTTAAAGATATTAAATATATCTTTCTTACTTTAATCATATTTTCAGAGAAAGTAAGTAAAGTAAAGTAAAGGACACATAGAATTTTTTATAGTGGTTCAGTGCCACAAGAACGTCCCCCAGTCCACTCCCCCAACACTCGATGTGAGCTAGATGGTTTTATTATGATCCTTTTAATAGGGATCAAATAGATTAGTGTGTAACACCCCAAGGTTTTAAAAATAAATTGAAATGCATGAAACACTTAATCTATACATAATGAAACTTTGTTTTAAGGAGATAGTTATAAACTAGCTATTAAACATAATTTTTCTGCTTCTATGATTTGAATTTCAAAAAAGGGACATCTACAGTTGTGATCAGTAATTTATTTCGAGTCTGATAGAACCAACTTGTTTTTTTGGTGAATAGTAACATACCCTTATGAATAGTAATATGAACCTTATGAATAGTAAATTATATTATTATTTTATTTTCTTAAGGTTATAAGATAATTAGATCTTGATTAATTTTTCAAGGTGATATAAAATGAGTTATAGTTTTAAAATTGTTATTTTTTGAATAATTTAAAATTAAATTTAAAAATAATATTAATCATATTTAGAAAATTATTTTCAAAAAATGGAGTTCCTTTTTTAATTATACACATCGAAAAATGGTTAGGGTTTTTTTTGGAATTTTTCTGAGAGTTGAATTTCCGGTGAATAGTAAAAATACAGTTTTAAGTTTTTAGTGTGTTTTATGAAATCATAATGATGTAATAATGATGTAATATTTATGGTCGACTATTGTGGATTAAAATATTATATGAGGTGTCCCAAGTGTCCAAGACCATGTTCAAAAACCATGGTTAAGCCAATGGTTTTTCAAATACCATTAATGAGGTGTCATTTAAAATTAAATAAAAACTCCCCCACTTTCGCTATAAATACCACCCTCACCCCATCTTCCTCTCACACCTCTAAAGCTTTGATAATTGTATAAATTCTATCAAATATCCTTCCCAAGGATCTTCCACACTTAAAATACCTACTTTTCTCACCAAATGGACAAAACCAAAGGCCTTAAGGAGGATCTCAAGGAGAAGAGATCAAGAGGTAAAGATCCTCTTTCATTTTCTTGTGTTTTCTTTTGAATTCTTCTCTTTTATTATACTATCTTCACCTCCTATTATAAAATAGGCATGAAATATATAGTATTATATATATGATTTATTTTTATCATGTTTATGTAAAATTCATCAGCATTCTTCCTCTCTTCCTCTTTTCTAAAAATAAAAACACCATCTGTGATGTGTCGATTTACCGACATCACAGATGATGTGTCTTCAATTTCCTTTAATTCATTCAAATATGGTTGTAAAAAAAATTTAATGTTTGAAATTTTTTGTAAAGTTTTTTATATAACCTCTCTTATTTTTTTTAATTAACTTATACACATAATATTAAAGGTGTATGATGAAATAAGTTCGTGATTATCGAATAACCATTAAAATGATCTAAATGAAAATCACTAATGATTTATCCAATGATTCATCCTTATACCATATAACCAAAATTATTTATGGAATCATTTAATACTTTGGAAACATATTAATAAAAACTCATTCCACTTCTTTATTTTTTCTTCCATTCGACAAGAAAATCCGTTACGAACCAACCATGGAAACAATGTAAAGAACGCACCTGAAACAATGTAAATAAAACAATATTATTAATAAATGGGTCAAACGATGTTATTAAGTGATCATAAAATGTGTTATAAAAATTAATATGTTTCTGTAAAATATTAATAACACCATTTTAACCATTATATAGGAGGTTTAAACAATTTTTAAGTAAGAATAACCCGAGGTAAGGGAATTCTTAACCCAATTTCCATTCTTTGGGTTAACCTTATATTTCATTAATTATGTGGTACTAAGATTATTTTTTTAATGATTTTAATTAATATTATGTTGTATTATGTGTATTTATAGTGTCTACACATATTCCTTTCAATCTATCAATTCTCACTTCAGTTATATGATATTTGTAAGGGACTTTTCTTTAAAAATTCTCTTTTAAAATTACATTTTAAAAAAATTAAAAAGCAATGTTTTTATGTAATTATTCATGTTTTATGATTATGTTATAGTTCTTGAGCATGGTTTATGATGAATTTTTGGGCCTAAATATCCCTCCAATTCATTGGGTATGTGTAAGTTTGAGGTCATTCGTATGGCTACTCCAAGTATAACGACGATGGTTACACTATAACGTAGCCATGAGGGTTACATTGTAAGGTAGCCGTGATCGTTACAAATCATAAGGTATCTGTGAGGGTTAAAATATAAGTAATTAATTCCCCAAGATACCTTTATGGATTTATATATATTTTCCTTAATGTTTTATGGAAATCTCATGTTTCACAAAGTAAGTATATATGGGTGAGAAGTAAGTCTTTGTGAAATGATTTCATATGTTTATAAGTCTTCATGGACTAATGATTTCTTTCCTTATTTTAATATCCCTTACTGATATTTTTATTCACATACAAAGTTTTAATTTTTTTTTCATAGGTTATAATAATTTGTAAGATAAATAAGTAAGTCAAGTAAAATGTTATGAAGTTTTTCTAAAGAAATCATGTTGTTGTTTTGGGTTAAAAATTTTATGTTTTGGAAGAAATGGATACTGTTTTAATGGTACCCACTTTGTATGATTTTGGGTTGATATGTATGAGTTATGTCCTAAATTTATAAAAATCTAAACCAAAAAGTTCTTTGGGAATTTAATGAACTTAAATCTAGTTTAAATAGCTAGACTATGCAATGTTTAAGGCTTGGTCCTTATGGTTGGTATCATATCATAGTTTAGATAACATTAGAAGTTATTATGATGTTAATAGAATACCATAAATGATTTCTACCTTATTTATATTTTTAAATGATATAGAATTTAAAGATTACCATGTTGCTTCATATAATATATGTCTGTTCAAAATGGTTTTCCGCAGAAGAAATAGGGAAGCTAAAGTTAGAAGGAACCGAGAGGCCGATATCTTTCCGAATCCGTAACGGGGAATGATCAGAATCGGAACTGAGTAGTTTGTGATGTTAATGGCACCAATGAAGTAGGAAATAAATACTGGTGGAATCTATGCAATAGAATAACTAGATCCACCAAAAAGGAACATGATGATAGTGAAACATTTTATGAGGCAACACCCTCCTGATTTTTATAGATCTTCTGACCTAATAGTGGATGAAGGATGGATCAAAGCCCTTGAAAAGATATATGATGTTATGAGATGTTAATATAATAAAATGGTTAGTATTTACAATTATCTTTTTGAAGGTGAAGCTGACACTACTACAAAAATGGTCTTTATCAACGCTTAATACGGGCTTTATCAGCGCTAAAAAAGCGCTGTAAAGCTCGACGCTGATAAAGGGGGTCCCCTTTATTAGTGCTTACTGAGTGCTGATAAAGGGGTACTTTATCAGTGATAAAAAATTGCTGATAAATGAAAACATTATCAACGCTAAAAAAGCGCTGATAAAGGGGGACTTTATCAATGCTCCTTTAGCGCTGATAAATGCCCTGTCTGCTGCTACAAAAAAATCTGCAGCAACACACCCAAATACCTACAAAAAATTCAGCATCTCAATAAGCTAATTAGACCAAGTATACCCATACAAAACGTATACCCATACACCATTAACACATAATTAATAAGTTAATTAAGTACATAAAGAATTCAATTCAGAATTCAGGGGGTTGGGGGGGCTGTTCAGGGGTTTGGGGTGGCTGTCTAAGGGGGGTAGGGGGTGTCCGGGGGGATGGGGGTGTCCAGGGGGAAAGGGGTGTCCCGGGGGGGGGGGGGGTGGGGGAGGTCTAGGAGGTTGGGGGTTGTCTAAGGAGGGTGGGGGTGTCCAGGGGTGTGGGGGGTGTCCAGGTGGTGGGGTGGTGTCTATGAGGGGGGGTGTCTAGGTGGGGGGGGGGGGGTCCATGGGGGTGTCCAGGGGGGTGGGCTGGTGTCCAGGGTGTCGGGGGGGCTTTCCAGGGGGTGGGGGTGTCCTGGGGGTGGGGGAGGTCCGGGGGGTTGGTGGGGCTGTCCAAGGGGGGTGGGGTGGTGTCCAGGAGGGTGGGATGGGTGTGTCTGGGGGGATAGGGGTGTCTAGGGGGGTGTGGGGGTGTCCAGGGGGGGTGGGGGGTCCTGAAGGTTGGGGGGATGTCCAAGGGGGGTGGGGTGGTGTCCAAGGAGGGGGGTGTCCAGGTGGGGGGGAGACTGTCTATGGGGTGTCCAGGGAGGTGGGCTGTTGTCCAGAGTGTCAGGGGGGATTTCTAGGGGGTGGGGGTGTCCAGAGGGGTGGGGGGTGTCCAGGGGGTGGGTTGGTGTCCAGGGGGGGTGGTGGCGGTCCAGGGGGTTGGCAGGGATGACTCATATATGTCACTAAGGACCCGTGTATTATTCTCCTAAAGTATCAATACAATCCGAATGTGTTTGGTCGGATTTCTGTAGGTCAGTTGTTGTTTTCACTTAAAATTGTGTCCATTTTAAAAAAAAGAGAGACCCTTTGAGTGGTACCGGCCACACCGTGCCTCAGATTTATGCAGGTATGAATTTTAAACATAAAAAAGGACCCATGGATCATTCTTATAAAATATAAAGACAATCCTAATGCGTTTGGTTGGATTTTCATAGGTCAGTTGTTGTTTTCAATTAAAATTGTGTCCATTTTAAACAAAAGAGAGACCCTTTGAGTGGTACCAGCCACACCGTGCCTCGGATTGAGGCGGGGTTGACTTGTACACGTAACCAAGGACCCATTAACAATTCTTCTAAATTATCAACACAATCCTAATGAATTTGGTTGGATTTCCATAGGTTAGTTGTTGTTTTCACTTAAAATTGTGTCCATTTTAAACAAAAGAGAGACCCTTTGAGTGGTACCGGCCACACCGTGCCTCAGATTGAGGAAGTGTTGACTCATACAAATAAAAAAGGACCCATGGATCGTTATTATAAAATATCAAGACAATCTGAATGCGTTTGGTCCTATTTCCGTAGGTCAGTTGTTGTTTTCACTTAAAATTGTGTCCATTTTAAACAAAAGAGAGACCCTTGTTATCAGACACACCATGCCGCAGATTGTGGCAGGGATGAATCGTACATGTCACTAAGGACCCGTGGATTTTTCTCCTAAAGGATCAATACAATCCGAATGTGTTTAGTTGGATTTCTGTAGGTTAGTTGTTGTTTTCACTTAAAATTGTGTCCATTTTAAACAAAAGAGAGACCCTTTGAGTGGTACCGGCCACACCGTGCCTTGGATTGAGGCGGGGATGACTCATACACATCACAAAGGACACATGGATCGTTCTTATAAAAGATCAAGACAATCAGAATGCGTTTGGTTGGATTTTCATAGGTCATTTGTTGTTTTCAATTAAAATTGTGTCCATTTTAAACAAAAGAGAGACCCTTTGAGTGGTACCGGCCACACCGTGCCTCTAATTGAGGCGGGGTTGACTCTTACATGTCACCAAGGACCCTTTAATAGTTCTCCTAAAGGATTAACACAATATGAATGTGTTTGGTCAGATTTCCGTAGGTCAGTTGTTGTTTTTACATAAAATTGTGTCCATTTTAAACAAAAGAGAGACCCTTTGAGTGGTAACGGCCACACTATGCCTCATATTGAGGTGAGGTTGACTCATAAATTTCAAAAAGGACCCATGTATCAGTATTATAAAATATCAAGAAAATCCTAATGCGTTTGGTCAGATTTCCATAGGTTAGTTGTTGTTTTCACTTAAAATTGTGTCTATTTTAAACAAAAGAGAGACCCTTTGAGTGTTACCGGTCACACCGTGCCTCAGATTGAGGTAGGGATGACTCATACATGTCACCAAGGACTCGTGGATAATTATAATAAAGTATCAATACAATACGAAGGTGTTTGGTTAGATTTCCGTAGGTCAGTTGTTGTTTTCACTTAAAATTGTGTCTATTTTAAACAAAAGAGAGACCCTTTGAGTGGTACCATCCACACCATGCCTCGGATTGAGGCAGGGATGACTTGTACACATCAAAAATGACCCATGGATCGTTATTATAAAATATCAAGACAATCTGAATGCGTTTGGTTGGATTTTCATAGGTCAGTTGTTGTTTTCAATTAAAATTGTGACCATTTTAAACAAAAGAGAGACCCTTTGAGTGGTACCAGCCACACCATGCCTTTTATTGAGGCGGGTTTGACTCTTACATGTCATCAAGGACCAGTGAATCGTTCTACTAAATGATCAACACAATCTGAATGCGTTTGGTCAGATTTCCATAGGTCAGTTGTTGTTTTCACTTAAAATTGTGTCCATTTTAAACAAAAGAGAGACCCTTTGAGTGGTACCGGCCACACCATGCATCAGATTGAGGTGGGGTTGACTCTTACACGTCTAAAATGACTCATGGATCGTTATTATAAAATATTAATACAATAATAATGTGTTTGGTCAGATTTCCATAGGTCAGTTGTTGTTTTCACTTAAAATTGTGTTCATTTTAAACAAAAGAGAGACCCTTTGAGTGTTACTGGCCATACCGTGCCTCAGATTGAGGTGGGGATGACTCATACACATCACTAAGGACCCTTGGATTGTTCTCATAAAGTATCAATACAATCCTAATGTGTTTGGTCAGATTTTTGTAGGTCAGTTGTTGTTTTCACTTAAAATTGTGTCCATTTTAAACAAAAGAGAGACACTTTGAGTGGTACCAACCACAGCATGCCTCGGATTGAGGCGGGGTTGACTCGTACATTTCATGAAGGACCAGTGGATCGTTATACTAAAGTATCAACACAATATGAATGTGTTTGGTTAGATTTCCATAAGTCAGTTGTTGTTTTCACTTAAAATTGTGTCCATTTTAAACAAAAGAGAGCCCCTTTGAGTGGTACCGGCCACACCGTGCCTCAGATTGAGGAGGGGTTGACTCTTACATGTAACCAAGTACCATTGGATCATTCTACTAAAGGATAAACACAATCCTAATGCGTTTGGTCAGATTTCCATAGGTCAGTTGTTGTTTTCACTTAAAATTGTGTCCATTTTAAACAAAAGAGAGCCCCTTTGAGTGGTACCGGCCACACTGTGCCTAGGATTAAGGTTTTTTTGAATCATACATGTCACCAAGGACTCTTGGATCATTATCCTAAAGGATAAACACAATAAAAATTCTTTTTGTTAGATTTCCGTAGGTCAATTGTTGTTTTCACTTAAAATTGTGTCCATTTTAAACAAAAGAGAGACCCTTTGAGTGGTACCGGCCACACCGTGCCTTGGATTGAGGTAGGGATGACTCTTACACATCACTAAAGACCTTTGGATCATTATCATAAAGGATCAACACAATATGAATGCGTTTGGTCAGATTTTTGTAGGTCAGTTGTTTTCACTTAAAATTGTGTCCATTTTAAACAAAAGAGAGACCCTTTCAGTGGTACCGGCCACACCGTGCCTCGGATTGAGGCGGTGTTGACTCGTACACATCAAAAAGGACCCCTAGATTGTTCTCATAAAGGATAAAGACAATCCTAATGTGTTTGGTCAGATTTTCGTACGTTAGTTTTTGCTTTCACTTAAAAATCTGTCCATTTTAAACAAAAGAGAGACCCTTTGAGTGGTACCGGCCACACCGTGCCTCAGATTGAGGAAGTTTTGACTCTTACACATCCCCAAAACACCCATGGATCGTTCTCCTAAAGGATCAACACAATATGAATCTGTTTGGTTGGATTTCCATAGGTTGGTTGTTGTTTTCACTTAAAAATTTGTCCATTTTAAACAAAAGAGAGACCCTTTGAGTGGTACCGGCCACACCGTGCCTCAGATTGAGGAGGGGTTGACTCTTACACGTCACCAAGGACGCGCGGATCATTATCCTAAAGTATAAACACAATAATAATGTGTTTTTTTGAATTTCTGTAGGTCAGTTGTTGTTTTCACTTAAAATTGTGTCCATTTTAAACAAAAGAGAGACCCTTTGAGTGGTATCGGCCACACCATGCCTCAGATTGAGGCGGGGATGAATCGTGCACATCAAAAAGGACCCGTGGATCGTTCTCCTAAAGGATCAGTACAATCCAAATGTGTTTGGTCGGATTTCCATAGGTTAGTTGTTTTCACTTAAAATTGTGTCCATTTTAAACAAAAGAGAGACCCTTTGAGTGGTACCGGCCACACCGTGCCTCAGATTGAGGTGGGGTTGACTTGTAAATGTCACAAAGGACCCCTGGATCGTTCTCATAAAGGATCAAAACAATCTAAATGTTTTTGGTCAAATTTTCGTACATCAGTTGTTGCTTTCACTTAAAAATCTGTCCATTTTAAACAAAATAAAGACCCTTTGAGTGGTACCGGCCACACCATGCCACAAATTGAGGCAGGGTTGACTCGTACACATCCCCAACACACCCATGGATCATTATCCTAAAGGATCAACACAATTCGAATGCGTTTGGTTGGATTTTCATACATCAGTTGTTGTTTTCACTTAAAAATCTGTCCATTTTAAACAAAAGAGAGACCCTTTGAGTGGTACTGGCCACACCATGCCTTGGATTGAGGTGGGGTTGACTCGTACACGTCCCCAATGCACCCATGGATCGTTCTCCTAAAGTATCAACACAATACGAATGCTTTTGGTTGGATTTTCATACATCAGTTGTTGTTTTCACTTAAGAATCTATCCATTTTAAACAAAAGAGAGACCCTTTGAGTGGTTCAACATTCTTGCATGTTGCTGGTTCATATCATCTATTAAAATGGGAAAATGACTAATTGGAGAAAGGATGTTTTATTTAATAACAATTACAATTTTCCTATGAACATTTACATACAATAATGTTTCATCTTTTGATCCCCTTAACCCCTCTCAAAAATGACCACCAATTGTACATGTCCCCAAGTCAGATCTTTATTCTATTTGTGTACAATCTTCTATTAGGTATGTGGCCCACTAATTTCGTAACACATCTATATCATCTTGTGAGTATGTGGCCTTTGGCAGTCAGAGTATTACTGCAAAATATAAAAATAAAGAATTAATAATTAAATTAAATGAACTAGTAGTTGTTTTTGAAAATACCTCTTTAGAGATGCTAGTTTGTTGATGAAAAACGATCTCTTTAATAAATTTAAAAACATAATAACCACAATCATTATCCTTTCTTTGTTTTGGACACTGCAAAAAAACTGATCATTAGGAGAATAAGTAACTTGTGTTGATATGTGTTTGGATAGTGAAATTTTATTATATATACCCGGATATTTGTCCAGACGTAGTACTTTCTTGCCTCCTTATGCTTAGAACTTGTCCTCATTCCTTTTTCTAGACGATAATGATACACTGCCCTATCATAACAAAATCCTCAGTAAAAGATAATATAAATTATATTACTTGATGTTTAGACCTAAAACGTAGGATTCAGTGTCTTACAGATTCAAAAACTCCATCATGTGTGGTCGGTTTGATGGATATCCTTGCTTTGAATCGAGAAAATAAATATTTGGAGTATCCAATTTCACCACAATTAGCAACCAATGTTGCCTAAAAACACAAAAAGGAATAAGTAGTAAAATAAGTGAAAATATAATTTATATGCTTTAATCGTAGAGTTTTACCCCTGCATGGTTGGTATTAGGAAGAGTCTGTCATCTGTAATCTTGCTTTAAAATGTTTTCAGCAAGCCGTTCACTATTTCATCATTTTTTGATGGCTCTAATTTTGTTAGGTGTGTTGATGTGGTATGAGGACCAACGAGTCCAAATCTTGGATCACGGGAAAATTCCTTCAACTATTTTTTATAAATGCGTCTGTCAACAATATAAAATGCATTTAGTCATAATTTTCACATTAGACCAGCTTTTAGAAAATCAATTCATGAAAAGATACCTCATATATATATTTACAACTGTGATGCCTAGAAAACCATTTTTAAGGATCTTATTTACATTTTCATCAGAAACGAAATATTGACTTTCCTCTCCGTATATATTCTTTTTGAAAACCACTATATGACTACTACCATCTTTTAGCTTCGTATCCACATGAGTCTTCAATGCTAGTAAATGTGGATAGAGGACATATGGTGTTATTGTGCTTTAAGTAGATCCTTGGGATCGGTTGGTCAATCCTTTAGATGGTTTTGAGCCAACGTTTGTCACCCGCTTCCCTTTCTCTGTCTATAATAACAATCATTGGTTCAGACTCTTTTTTCATTAATTGTTAAAGGTTTAGCTTAAAAAAGGAAATAAATACCTCTTTGTCCATATGTACTCTTACAAGTTGTGATGACCATGAAATGAATGTACGAATAGCCTTTTCAACCGTATGAATATCATCGTGAACAAGTGGAATAGGTAGCTCTGCATTTGGCTCATGAGCTACAGTAATCGTCACTTTCAGATGATCTTTCAGAAGTGGTCTATTATGCAATGTGACATCTGGGATATTGAACACTGTAGCCCTCACTATAAGGTGATAGGTGGGTGTTGACAGATATAAATCACAATCATTATCACCCTATAGAAGATCAGTACAGAAAAAGTATCAGTGTTTTTCTGATTCACATTCCATGGGAAAAATTATTAAAATATTGATTACCACAGCTAAGATAGTTCTTTGAGGGGAATGGCTCGCCACAAAGCTGGTGGGGGGTGGGGCGGGATGTTCACGAGCTGGTTGTTCCTGAGTTGCGTCTTCTCTTTTCTTCTCACCCATAAAAGTTTCTAGAAACTCTCCCTGCCATTGCAATCATTATTCAAGGGTTCCTATTTTTCTCTCATTTGTTCTAATTTTTCATCTGTATCATCCGTTTTTTTCTTCTCAAAATATTCTCGGGGTGTCACCTCAAACCCCGCACCTCTGTCACGACCGTATTTTTCTGGCTGCTTCAAAGTCGTCGATAATAGGTCTACATCTGCTACAGGAGTAGCTGATTCTTGTGACTGTCGGATATAGGAAAATAACTAATTATTTTTATGTAATAACAATTTAAAATAAATCTTTTTATTGTCGTGTCATACTTACACATATTTCCCACACTTTTTGTGTGTTCTCATCTACTAGCTTCCCTTCCTTATTCACACGTTCCTCCTTCCATAGCACATGACGTGGGATGGAAGTGTATTTGGTTTTAGACTCATCAATCTACATATAAACATAGAAATATAATTATGATGTTGTTTATTGGCACCTAACAATATTACTGTAAATTTAAAATATGTACCATTTTCTTTTCTAGTGAAGCGTACCCCATCCTTGCTTTATGATAGGGGTATGTTGGTTTTGATGCACGTTCCTTATTTTCAGTACAGAGTTTCTGTTTCATAAATGAAATATTGACAATAAAAGTAATGAATACAGGTATCCTTAAACAACGTATTATCACCCACAACGTACCTAAAACTTCTCATCCCCACGACGGCCAATAAATGCATCCCATGCTTCTTGGGATATCAGGTGAGTGTAGACAATGGGTGGGTGCAGGTTTATTTTACCTTTGGAATCTTTCAGGTGACATCTTGTTAAAATAGTGCGAAAACCTCGATGAATCCTTCCTATAAGCCTTAGTACATAATCCTTGTGTGAATCGTCTACTATAAATGTACTCTACAAGAGATTGAGAAGAGTAAGACATTGTTTCATTATTTTATTTGCTAGTAAATTAAAGAAATAAATTCATAATGTTATAGTAATTTATTCCCAGATCACAGCCTTCAGCCCAGAAACAACATGGTTCCATGTGTCTATGTCAATCGGCACATGTTTCCGAGTGAAAAATCCAATGTAACTACTAAACATAAACTTTTTGGGATTCATATGTTGGCCTCGTGCATTCCATCTGACATCAAATTTGATGCCTTTTCTTTTCGCCTTAAGAACTTTGGCTAACACTGTCAAACTACGACGCACCTGTGTTTTATACGTTGTTGGTCCTTTATTCCTGACCATTTCATCGATATCAAAATCATCTATATGTTCATCTGAAATGGTAGAAATGGCATGGGCTTATGGTTGTTGGACCTCAACACTAGGAGCAGTAGGAGCCGCAACAGTAGGAGCAGCAACAGCCGCAGTAGGAGCAGCAGGAGCAGCAAGAGCCGCAAGAGGAGCAGCAGTAGGAGCAACAGCAGCTGCAGCAGGAGCAGCAGTAGGAGCAGCAGCCGCAGCACCAGCATCTTGAGAGACTTGTTCAGCCTCAAGGTTAGGAGCACCAGAATGTGCAGAAGTCATTATCTGCAAAAGTGGTTGAATAGTTAATTTAGATTACATAAATTTAGTAATGATAAGATAATAACATGAGATAACATGATCTATATTACAAACAAAATATAACCTATTTATTGAACTCTCTTTCTTTTTTTCAAAGGTTGAAGGGATTTGACACCTCTATCGATTATCCAAATCCCTTCATCGTGGTCTCCTCTAACATATAAAACATCATCTACATTGGGACCGCTCCGAAATGATTGCGACGTACCACTGAAAGGATCGTCCTCAACTGAATTTTCATTGGAACCTTCAGTAGTTTTGGACGATAATAGAATAATCGAGCACCTTCAGTTTGCAGGATCTGGAACATAAAAAACCTGTACCGCTTGTGATGCCATTATAAACTCTTCATCTTTGTACCCTTCTTTACTAAAATCAACTTTCACAAATCCCCATTCATCTATTTTAACACCACTTTTTTTATCAACCCATTTTCATTGAAAAATCAGCAATTGGAATGTCATATAATCAAACTCCCATATTAGTTTGATAACGCCAAAGTATCACATATTTGCATAAATTGGATTTATGTCCTTACTACCAGAAACATACACCGCTTTAGCCACTAGTGTAACTCCACTATTTTTCATGGTACTATCTTCATCATGTTCATATGTATATAATGTATAAACATTAATTACATAACCACTGTAAGATAATACATACACACTTGGTCCAGCAGCTAGCCATCAAAGTTGTTCTGAAATTGAATTCAGATTTTCATCCAACTGCTTAAAAATATGGTCCTAAAACCATCCTATAAACTGGTGATTATGTGTATTTGATAACCATTTTTCAGCCCTTGATGGATTCAACTACCTAATAATTTCTTTGTGAGTTTCAATATATGGAACAACCTCCCAACTTTTATGAAAAACATAAAGGTGGGCCTACTCCCGATCTGTAATACTGATTGTCACAACTTCTCTTCCAGAAATTCCCTCACCCTCAATGTGTCCACTGTGATGAGATTTTGGGAGACCAATGCTTTCCACATCAGATAGGTATTTGGTACAAAATTCAATGGCTTCCTCAACAATATATCGCTCCACTATACAACCCTTTGACCAACTTCGATTTTTGACATACCCTTTCAAAATCTTCATATACCGTTCAACAGGATACATCCATCTATAGTGCACAGGACCACAAAGTCGAATCTCTCTCACCAAGTGAATCATCAAATGAACCATCATATCAAAGAATTTTGGCGGGAAGAACATTTCTATTTCACATAATATGATGACAATTTCTTTTTCCATAGTTGGAAATTTCTCCGGGTCTAAAAATTTGCTACATATAGCTTTGAAAAAGAAACAAAGTTTGGTTAATGTATGATGAACATTCTCGGAAAAAATGCAACGTAAAGCTATAGGAATTAGATCTTGCATCAAAACATGGAAGTCATGTGATTTCAACCCTTTTAACTTCAAATTATTCATTGACACAATGTTCTTGATATTTGATGAATACCCCTCTGGAACCTTTACATCATTGAATAAGTTTCAAAACTAATATCTCTCCTCCCTAGAAAGAGTATAAGCAGCTGGAGGAAGACACATTCGATTTTAACCCTTCACGGGAGCCAAATCTTCTTGTATTCCCATGTCAACCATGTCCAATCTTGCCTTAATTCCATCCTTTTTTTTCAGGGGTATTTAGAAATGTTACGATAACACTGTCATATACATTTTTTTCCACATGCATCACATCAAGAAAATGTACGACGTACAAACAATTCCAGTATAGTAATTCAAAAAAAACTGATCTCTTTTTCCAACCGATTTTCATATGGTTTTTCAAAAATGGTTTACCAAAAATAGTGTTCACATCTTTTAATTTCTCAAACAACTGATCACCTGTTAGTGGAGACGGTACTGCGCATTATTCTGAACTTCCATTGAATGATGTCGTCCAAGATCGGTACTTATGCCGATGAAGTAGAAATCTACAATGTCCTAGAAACACAAATTTCAATGAATGTTTCAAACTAATTGATTCTGTATCTTCTTCGCACATGGGACACCCTTGAGTTCCTTTAATGCTATATCCTGACAAATTTTCATAAACATGGAAATCATTTATTGTCCCATACAACATCTCTCTCAACGTGAAGTATTCACTTTTATAAGCATCATACAACATAACACCTGAATCCCACAATAACTTCAAATCCTCGATCAAAGGAGCCAGATAAACATCAATATCGTTACCTGGTTGTTTTAGTCCTGATATAAGCATAGATAACATGATGGATTTCTGCTTCATGCATAACCAGGGTGGAAAGTTATAATTTACCAACATAACATGCCATGTACTATGAGTGCTAGTTTGAAAACCAAAAGGATTCACTCCATCTGTAGATAACGCAAGACGAAGGTTTCTCGGATCTTTTCCAAATTCAGGATACTCATGATCAATTTTCTTCCATTGAGGAGAGTCGGCCGGATGACATAATTTCCCATATTTATTTCTTTTATCTGTATTCCACGACAATTGTCTTGTAGTTTCTTCACTACCATATAGACGCCTAAACCTTGGAATGATTGGAAATTACCATAAAAATTTTGTAGGATTGGATTCATCTTTCTTATATCGAGAAACACCACACTTTGATCATTCTATAAGTGATTTGTTCTCCTTGTGAAACAATATACAGTCTTTCGGGCAGGAATGTATTCTTTCAGAAATCATACCCATCGAGTGTAGCATTCATTTAGCTTCATATGTCCGGCTTGGGAGCTCATTATCTTCTGGGAGCATGTCATTAAAGAGAGAAAGTAGTTCTATAAAACTAACATCACTCCATCCGTTTCCTCCTTTCAATTTATACAACTTCAGTACAACTGACAATGTTGTATACTTAGTGCAATCACCATACAATGGCATCTTTGCACAACTCTTTAACTTCTCAAACAATTTTGGGCAATCAGGGAGTTCATCTTCAATTGTCTTTGTCATTTCCACAATACAATCTTCATCATCATTGAGATATGTAATCACATCCTCCATACGGTCTTCTTCATTATCCATATTTGTATTCATATCTGATGATCCATAAAATGCAGTTTTATTCCAGCCAGTAGCTACATTCTCTTTTTCTCCGTGTTTATTCCAACATTTATAACTCCGATCTATTCCATGACATATCAAATGTTCTTCCAACTCCTCTGGAGTATGTAGTCTTGAATAACAACAACATAAACACAAACAAAGGATTTGAGAAGGATCCTTTGCATGATCCTTTTCAAACTTGATGAACTCTTTCACTCCGTTCTCGTACTCTACTGTCAAACGATTAACATCCATCCAATATTTATTCATCTTCATCATATTTGAATCTCAAATATTAGTATTTATGGTTCAAGTACACAAAACAAGACTTCCAAATACATTATAAGAGAACTAATTTCTTATAAAAATAGAGATTAATAGAGCCTAACCATTTCCAATAAATATTTGGAAATCAACAGAACTAGGATAGACCCCCATCAAAATCAACATAGTTTCCAAACACAAAGGGGTTCGCGGGGATAATCACTTGTGTCATTGATGGTAAAACTCACAGAGAATCATCCTCTATGGATCATCCTCCTCTATCGGGTCAACTAGTCCATCCTTTTATACCTCACCAACCTAAAATACATATGGATGAAAACCAGTAGCCAACTCTATAAGTAAAGAAAGGATTCTTATAATCTCTACAATATGGAATTAATTAAATATAATTACTTTAGATTCATTATAGTTTCCACAAATCAACCCAGTCCTAACACAAGAATAATCAAGAATGATACATCTACTTGTTACCCAAGCAGTCTTCATGGATATAGGGCTGGACAATGGCAAGTGGATTTTCTCTTGATTGTTGACAACTTTCTTTTTGGGTTTTGAGATTATATAGGGGACCGAGCATGCGGTTCATAATGACTATGGGAGCCTTTAATAGAGTCTTTAATTTAGTTTTTTTCTTGTGTGGCCTTCAATATGGCATTTAGGTGGCATAAATTATGGAACGACATGGTTCATTATGTTTTCATTGATCGACTACATGATGGTAGTAGAGTCCATTAAATAATCTGAAATGATTGGAGGACCACACCCATACCAAGAATTTCAAGATGTAATTGAGGAAACCCAAATATGGGATTGTAATTACGTTAATTAAAATAAACAACCACAATAATTTCAGAAACCTTTCTACCCACTAATACCAATTCAAAACAAAAAAACCAATCAGGGTTACTATCAATAGAGGAGTGGAAAAGATCCACCATGAAATCCGGGAACACCTGGGTTCCCACCTCATAATACATCTCCTCAACCACAAAAAACATTCACACAAAAACCTTTCCCCATTATGTCTCATCATTTTCCACCCCCTCATCAGCAAAACTTTCAACAAGATATGATGAGGAAGCCACAAAAGCCCCAAATCAATAGTCAAATCTTGAAAATATTCTTATCTCATTCATCTAAAAAGTGGACTAGAGAATGAATACATAATAAATATAGATTCATAATCAAATGGATGCTCTCTAAATACCCAATAAAAAAGTATGGAATATCTCTAAGACTTTATTGGATAGACTACTGGGTACACTACCTAGTAAAACTAAGACACATACAATAGAAGAAGAAAAATATGTAGTTTTTCATAGTAAAAACGAGATAATATTTAAATAGACATAAAAATAGATGAAAATAGGATTGAGGAACTTTAATCACATGCCACAGTCATCAAAAAATCCAGAAATGAGAGCACACACAAATCTGATAAATAAAAGAATCTAGAAGCAGATAAAAATGAAAAATATCAAGTCCAAAACCAACCCTTCAAAGAATATTACTATGTGGAACCTCCACCATACATACCCCTTCTTCCACTCCAAAAGAGAATGAGACATGGGAAAACTTAGGGTCAATATTTTAATTTTTTGGAATAGTTCAAGAAACTCTATATAAATATCACCTTTGTAGAATCCATTTACTCAAAAGTTTGAAATAAGGCATTTTACAACAATCTATTTCCAAGAAATGATTTTTTTTGGTAATTCATTAGTCCAAAGTAAGTGATTAAAATTCAACCCATTATTTTCAAGACTATCATCCAAGAAGTAGAATTCATGGTATGAATGTGTGATGATGTAGTTCAGGTATGAATGAATTTCCAAGAATTCGATCAACCTAACATCCATTTTTCATAAAGGATGAATATAACCATTTCTGATCGACTACATGATGGTAGCAGAGTCAAAGTCTATCCACATTTAATTTTAAACTCATTTACACTCTATTTTAACTACATTGATTTTGCCAATAATTTCAACATCAATAGATGAGACAACTCCACATGGTCTACAAAGACATCCCAGGACATTTCCATTATGATTCCTAAAGACTACTCCAAATCCCAAAGGTCCTAGATTCCCTCTTCATGCCCTATCTGAGTTGCATTGGATCAATCCAGGAAATGAGGGAATTTATATAACAACAAAAGTTTCAGAAGGAGGTCATAAATTACCTATAATTCCAAGATTCGTAAGAACCAAAATGTCAACAATAGAATTATTACAATGAACATTTTGAAGGGAGTTCACATTTATTGCTGCAACCATAATATTTATGAGGGATGATTGAATATTGAAGGAATAATACCCATGATTCATATTATTTTTGTTGTTACATATAATATAGATCAATTATACACTAGACACTTGAAGTATATTGAGTAGTTCTTAGGAGATAGGAATCCTAGAGAAATATTTGAGATTCTCCTAGACAGAGGTTGTCTTGGGAGGCTACACTTCAATAATATCGAAGAAAACATGCCATAAAACTGAGGAAATGTCATATATTAAGAAAATATGATTGAATTACTTCTTATTATGGTTTCATAAGACGCATTTGGATTAAATATCAAAGCCTACCGATTGAAGGAATGAGTCAATAGGAATCTTAGAATCTTCCAGCCTTCATAGAAGTATAACTATAACACCATTGGTATTACAATTTTATGACCCAAACACATCGATGAGATATATGAAATCATTGGGATTAAATTACCATAGCTTCTAGAAGGGTATGTGTAATAGGGGACCAAAAAAACTTTGCACACCTGGTCCAGAAACGTGAAGATCGAGGGTGGCGGAGGTCCAGAAACGCGAAGATTGATGGCGGCGGAGGTCCATCAACGCAAAGATCGAGGGAGGCGGAGGTTCGACAACGTGAAGATCGGGGGCAGTGGAGGTTCGGAAATGCAAAGCTCGGTGGGAAGCGGAGGGAAGTCGCAGGGTTTCAATACCGTGAGAGCTTTAGGTCACAATAAAACGAGGACACTATGTGACCGATTTTATAAAATATGGGACTACGGTTTTATCAGCGCTAAAAAAGCGCTGATAAATCCTTCCTATATCAACGCTAAAATTTTAGCGCTGATACAAGTCTTCTTTATCAGCACTGATAAAGAGACTCTTTATCAGCAATTTTTTAGCGCTGATAAAGGTTACCCTGTATCAACACTAAAATTTTATCACTAATATAGGGTTTATTTATCAGAACTTTTTTATCGCTGATAAAGAACCCCTGTATCAGCGATAAAATTTTAGCGCTAATACAGGGCAGCTTTATCAGCTCTTTTCTAGCACTGATAAAGAATTCCTTTATCATTGCTAGAAAATCACTGATAAAGAATCCCTATATCAGCGCTAAATTTTTAGCACTGATATAGGGTTTCTTTATCAGCGCTTTTTCTTAGCACTGATATAAGGCAGCGTTTGCCTTACTCGTTTTTGTAGTAGTGTGATCAGTGGTGGTCAATAGTCAAGAATATTGGGGATATATAGGAGATTGATTCCTTAGAGTGGGATGAATTTAAAACCCTTTTCCATGAAAAATATTTTCCTAAGGTGGTTCAACTTAGGATGGAGAATCAATTCTTTGAATTGAGGCAAAAGGATGAAGATTAAGTGGCCGTGTATGAATCAACCTTAACCCTATTGGCAAGGTATGCTCCAAATCTTATTCGGGATCTTGATATCAAAATCAATCACTTTTACTTAGGATTGAAGCCAAGATACCGAAGGTAATTGGCCTCTTGAGAATTCAAAAGTTATGAGAAACTTTTTAGATGTGATGAGAGGATAGAAATGGAGTTCGGTGATGATCACATGTACTTTGAGAGAAAAGAGAAGAAGAGGTCTAAATATCAAGTGATGGGTAAGAATCAATCAAAGAAATCTGATGGTAAGAAAGTTCAGTTTCCAGTTTGTGAAAGTGTGGTAAAAAGCTCTATGGGGAATGTATTACCAAAACCGGTAAGTGTTTTAGATGTGGTAAGTTTGGATATATGTCTCTAGATTGTAATGAAAATTATCTTAAGATCAATTATGATAAGAAAACTATAAAGTGTTTCAAATGTGGTGAGATGGTTCATTATGAAAATGCCTTCCCAAATAAAGATCCAAGTGATGGAAAGAATCCATAATATAAGAAAAAAGGTGTAGTGAGATCCTTTGTGACTACGTCAGCAGATGTTGGGCCATCCAATGAATTGGTATTAGGTACTTTGTTTATTTACTCAGATTTTTATAAAGTCTTGTTTTATATGGGTTCTACACATTCATTTATTTATGAGAAATTTTCTGGTAAATTGGAAATATCACCTCAACAAATGAGGCTAGAACTTATTTGTTAAAACACTAGGGAGAAATGTTATAGCAAAAAGGCATTTTAAAGATCTTCCTATTATTATCTGTGGAAATACATTACCTGTAAACCTTGTTGTTTTTCCATTAGTATAGTTTTATGTCATTTTGGGTATGGATTGGATTTCTGTTTATCATGATAAGATTTATTGTAGAGCTAATGAGGTTGTTTTTCAGAAATAGTTTCAACTTATATACAAGAATGAACCCATATAATTGATAAAATATCAAGAAGCTGAGAAACTATTGAAATGTGGAAATGAAAGTTATCTTACTCATATTTTTGAAAACAAGGGATCTATTTAGATTAATGATGCGCCAGTAGTAAATGAATACCTTGATGTTTTTCCTGATGAGTTAAAAAGTGTTATACCTAATCGGGAAGTTGAATTCACAATTGGCTTAGTTCCCGATTCTATGCCAATTTCAAAGCCCCTTTATCGAATGGATAGAATGGAACTTCTTGAATTGAAAAATTAGTTGAAAAAGTTGCTTGATAAATGATTCATTTGTCCTAGCACTTCACTACTGGGAGCTCCTATTTTATTCATTAAAAATAAAGATGGTTCCATGAGACTTTTCCTTGATTATATCGCTTTGAATAACATTACTATTAAGAATAAGTATCCTTTTCCTCACGTCGATGACTTGTTTGATCAGATCTAGGGAGATCCGTATTTTTACAAGATTGACTTGAGATCCTAGTGCCATCAGATGATGTTGAAGGAGGATGACATTCCAAAAACATATTTTAGAACTAGATACGGTCATTATGAATTTGTTGTTATTCCATTTGGGTTAACTAATGCACCTTCTGTATTCATGGATCTTATGAATAGAATATTTCACGAGTTCTTGTATAATTTTTTGTTTGTGTTTATTGATGACATTCTGGTATATTCTAGAAGTAATGAGGTGTATGAAAAACTTCTAAGAGTTTTTTTTCAAACCTTAAAAAAAGAAACTGTATCGAAAATTCAGAAAGTGTGAATTTTGGTTGTAAGAAAATTATTTCCTTGGTCACATTGTTTCTAAAGATGTCATAACTGTTGACACTGCTAAAACAATTTTTTTTTGAAGAATGGACAAGACCCAAACATATAACCGAGATTCATAGTTTTCTTTGTTTGGTAGGATATTATAGGAGGTTTGTTGAAAAAATTTCACGGTTATCTATTCCACTGACTAAGTTAATTTGAAAAGGAGTTAAATTCACCTAGACAAAAGAATGTAATGATTATTTTAAGGAATTTTAAAAAATATTGGTGAATTCTCTAGTTTTGATCTGATGTGCCCTTATTTTTACCCAGTTTGGCACATCTTTTTATTACATTTTATACAATTTATTTAATTAATTTAACACTTTTTAATAAATAAATGCACTTTTGTATTTATATAATTAAATTTGTCAAATATTCACTTTTTATAACATTTTATATAATTTTGGACCTTAAAATAACTGATTTATTATCGACGTGTTTTTAATATAACTAATCTTCAAGTTGTTTAGTTAAATCTTTATTTGTTTATTTTATTTAACTTATTATTATTATTAATCATTGAGTTTTCTAATTAATTTACTTTTAATTTTTTAAAGTTATATACAACTTAGCTCGGCTTGCCAGACTATCGGTAGCTTAGCTACCGATAGCAGGTTACCGGTACACTCTATCGGTGAGTCTGCCTCTATCGGTGACCTTTGCCGCCGATACTCTTTTCTATCAGTAAGCCTTTCAATTTTATAAACAACGGTGAGTATTTAGTTAGGTTAATTTAATTCTGCTCGACTTTTAATAAGTTAATTTCTAATTAAACAATAATTTAATTAACATAATTCTAATTAATTAATTTAGACTTTATTTTATTAATTATTCTTTCAATTAAGTTACATTAGAATAGGTTAATTTTATTATTTTATGTGTTTAATCACCTGCTAGTCATTTAAGTAAATAATTTGTCTCTTTTAAATTAATTAAATTGGTTCTCCCTTAATTTTATTAGTTCAATTAGTTAATTAATTAGTTAATTAACAGTTTTTTAAACATTAACTTTATTATTTTATGTATGCAGATTAATTTTTAATCTATTTTATAAAGGTTTTAGTCTACCAGTGAGGTAATTTAAGAGCTTGCAGTGATTTATTTAGGTGACCGGTGTTGTTATCTGTTGCTACTTTTTAATAAATTTAATTAGTTATTTTTTAATTTTAAGTATTTTATTATGTTAGTTCAAAAATTTATTCATCTTATAATTTTGGTGTTGCTAATTAATTATTTAAATAAGTTAAAAGTTTAATAAAAATTATGCTCTAAATTAATGATGTTTAGTTATCTTTTTAATTAATTATTTTCAATCCTTCTTTAAAAAATAACTTATGTTTTAATTTTTTAAAGTTTCACTATTAGGAAATTTTACCGCTGACTTTATTTTTATCGGTTGCTTCTTTTTATCTAACGGTGTCTTTTTTATCTATCGGTGACCTTCATTTAGTTTTATCGGTAGCTGCGGCCCTCACCGATATTTTATTTTTCTCCATCGGTAGCTTCAGCTACCGATACCCATTATTAATGGTAGCAGCTGCTTTGTTTCTCATCCTCACCGATACGCTCCACTTTTTCTCACCGTTACACTATCTGATACCCAACTCCCCTGCACCTCACTGTTACGCGTTTTTTTTCCTCACCGATATACCTCTTGCCTCACTGTTCCTATCAGTAGCTCTTTCTCCCCCCTGCATCCACATTTTATCGGTAACCTTTATTTTCCTCTATCGGTACCTGCCTCACTGATATCTTCTTTATCACTGCCTTATTTCCTTCTTCACCGGTTGCTGCTTCCTCTGCCTCGCCGATAGGCTATTTTTCCTTTACCTCACTATCACCACCCCAACCTCTCAACCTCACCGATACATAATCCACACCGATGCATAATCCTCACTGTTACTCCTGCCTTACTGCTCTGCTCATCCTCACTGTTAGCCTCTCTTTTCACCATTCCTCTTCATCTCACCTACAGAGCAACTCCATCCTTTTTCCCCGCATTTCTTTTCCCTGTTTCTTCTCATCCAGCACAACAAAACAAGCCTACAACCAGCACATGAAATCTTTAAAATTTCAAATCTGGAGAAAGGGTGTCGTGCTGCTGTGTAAAGAGGGGGTCTGTAGGGTAGTTCCTGCCGCACCACCTCTAGGAGGCCGCGCTGCTAAAAGTAGGATGAAGCCACCGCTGGGCTGTTTAAGTAGGGGTCGCGCCGCTGTTTAGCTGTTGAAGGAGGTCGAGCTACTTCTTGGCTATTGAAGGATGTCACACTGTCGCTGGTAGAGGTCGGGAGCAGAGCTGGAACCGAGGAGCCGCTGCGTTGCGCTGCTGAGCTGGAGAAGCCGCCGCCATGTGGCTGCTCTGTTTGGGAGAAAGAAATCCTCCCCCTGCTGTGCGCGTGAAATGGGGGAGGAAGAAGGAGATGAATAATAATAATAATAATAAGTATAAATAAATAATAAAAAAAGTATTATAAAACAAAAAGAAAAAAATAAAAGTATAATAAAGTAAAGTATAAAGAAGAAGACAAAAAAATAAAGTAAGGTTGATGTTAGGGTTAACTTTAATAAGTCAAAAGTATAAAGTTGTTTTTATTTAAAAGATTTAAAAATAATTAAAAATTTAAAGCTAAGTTAAATTATAGATTAAAATATAAAACTTAATTAATAATAAATGATAATAATAAATTAATTCAGTTTTTATAGAATAATTTTAGGTAATTATAATTAACTATAAAATATACTTACAAATTTAAGAAACATTTAAAACTTAAGTATTAATATTAATTACTTAATTTAAATTAACTAAATAATATATTAATTTAGCAATTTAATTTATTTAATAGTAATAATTAAATTATCAATACAATCTTAAATATTATCTTATTTTTTTTTATGTTGACAATTTTAATAACTTAGTTAAAAATAATTAAATAAATAACTTAGTAATTATTTTATTAACTTAATTAAACTAATCGCTCTTTAATAACTTATGTTTTATCGCAGTTAATAATTGTATAAATAATTTAAAAGAAAATAACTATCAATTAACTAAGAATAATTTGTAACGAGTAATATAACAATTTACTTTAAAAATAATTATTTTTCTTTGCATCTCTTTTATTTATTTGTCTTTTCTATTTTATTTGCAGGTTCATTCAAGGTACTTAAACATGTCCAGGTTCATCCAACTAACTCATCCGGAGTTAGTTACGAGGGAAAAATTCGCGCGACGTGCCGGTCGCGAAAAAACGCACATTTTGCAGTGCGTGGGTAAAGAACTTTTGAAGTCGGTGGAGATTGAGCGGTGACGTGCAGCAGATGACAGAAGTTACTTAAGCAGAGCAGCAGCAGGAATTTTGTGGAGACTCTCATTCAACATTCCACGACAACACCAATTCGAGAGCGGAGACTCCCGGGAGCAGCACTGGAAACGAGCAGGAGACCAAGGAGCCCGAGTTCAGAGCATTACTTGGGGAGTACATCTTCCCTCTGTCCTTATTATTTGTACTCTGTTCTTGGTTGTTTTACACTTCTTGAATCAATATGATCATAGATTGAACTTTCTAAACTCAGGAGTTTTAAAACCTTCTGGTTATGATTTTTAAATCTTCATATGCTTATCTTTTTACGAAATTAGAATCAGTTGGCAAGATTGATTCTGTTTCTTATCTTTGATCATTCACACTTCAATATTTTCAATTTCATTATTCAATTTCAACTGGCGAGGTTGTTTTTGAATGTTTTTTTTTCAGAACTTTAATGTCATTAACTTTGGAGATTTATGGTGAGTTCATTTCCAAAAGTTACCTTTTAAAACTACTTTGCAGTTTGGTTGAGTTTTGGTGTGGCGAACTCCAAGACTTAGTCATCTGCCTGTTGATTTTCCTGGCGAGGGAAATTATTCAGATTTTCTAGAAGTGTGATTCGATTGTAAGCCGTGGAGAGAACATCCATTCGAACTAGTTGTTTAGAATTCCTGAGTACTTTGTTGATCTCACTTCCTTGTCTTGCTGCTTAATATTAGTATACTGTATTACTCTTAGTTTAACAGTACTCAGTATAGCTTTAGTTTCTTTGTTAGAAAATCTAGTTTCCTCATCCTGTTTCTATATAATCAGTAAAATAAAAAAAATTATAAAAAGTAAAATGATGCATCCCTCACTACTGATAATAGTGAGGTTTTAGTTTTAAAACCTCAGAATTTTCGTCTGCCTTCTCTGTGGTTCGACCCTGCACCACTGTGCTAGTGTAGGAGTAATAAATGTAATTTTGAGGGCCATGACGACCTCCGGCCCCTTCATGATCCTACCTTCCAGATATGACGAGTTTTCATATACAATGATGCTTCATTAAATGGACTTGGTTGTGTTTTGATACAGAATGATTAGGTAATTTATTATGATTTATGACAACTAAAAAATCATGAGTTAAATTATACCACACATGATTTGGAATTAGCATCTGTGGTTTTCACTTTAAAAATTTGGAGGAATTATTTATATAGAGCTAAATGTGAAATATATACTGGCCACCAAAGTATGAAGTATATATTCAATCAAAAGGAATTAAACATGAGGTAGAGAATATGGATTGAATTGATAAAATATTATGATTTCACAATCAATTACCATCTTGTAAAAGCAAAGAAATTCCTTGAGTTGAAAACATCATGTATCATTAAGTATGTTATAGCTGGAACAAGACCCTTTGATTAATGATTTGATGAATTTTGGCTTGGAAGTTGTTGGTACAGGAAATTCATCTGTTTTGTTTCAAGTTTCAGTGTAGTCATCTTTGTTATAAAGAATTAAGAAATTTTAGAAGGTAGATGGGGAGCTATATAAAAAGGTAGAATTGGTCAAAATGGGTAAGTTTATAGAATTTACCATTGATAAATATTGTTTTATAAGATTTGGAAAGATATTATGTGTGCTTGGTGATTCTCACTTGAAGAAATATTTGTTGTGCGAAGCTCATAGTTCTCCTTTTTTAGTTCATCATAGTAGTAAAAAGATGTACAAATACCTTTGAGAGTATCACTAGTGGGATGGAATGAAAAGGGATATTTTATATTTCACTATGTAATGTTTGACATGTCAATAGGTTAAAGTAGAGTAGCAGTTACCAATGGGGATGCTTCAGCCTTTACTAGTGCTAGATTGGAAATAGAAAAATATATCCATGGACTTTATTATGGGACTGAAAAATACTTCTCTAGGTAACAATGCAATCTGGTTTATTATTGATCGAATGACTAAATCTACTCATTTACTTCCTATTTGAGATACTATGTATTTGGATCATCTTTCTCAACTATACCTCAAAGAAAATTTCAGGTTACATGGATTTCCTTTTTCCATTGTATCTGACCGTGATCCCAGGTTCACTTATATCTTTTAAAAAGGCATTTAGAAGTTGTTGGTAATAAAATTAAATTTCAGTATAGATTTTCATTCTCAATTAGATAGGCAGTCAGAATAGACAATTCATAATTTGGAGGATATGCTTCGAGCTTATTCAATGGATTTCTAGGGAAGTTGGGATCAAAATATTTCATTAGTCAAGTTTTCTTATAATAACATTTCTCATTCTAATATACATATGACACCTTTTGAGGCATTGTATGAGAAGTGGTGTTGAACTACAACTTTCTGGGATGAAGTTGGGCTAAGGAAGTTGATGGGGCCAGAATTAGTATAGGAAGTGGTTGAGAAAGTGAATATGATCCATCAACACATGAGGAAAACTTAGAGGTAGATGATCATGTTTTTCTTAGAATATCACTATGGAAAAGTGTTATGCGTTTTGGTAAGAAAGGAAATCTAAGTCCACGGTTCATTAGACATTATGAAATCTTGGAGAAATTTGGACTAGTTTCCCACTGAGTAGCTTTGCCTCCGAGTTTATCTCAAGTCCATAATGTTTTTCATGTTTTAATGTTGAGAAATTATGTTCCAGATTCATCTCATGTTTTGATCCTAGAAGCAGTTCAGCTGGAAGAGAACCTTTCTTATAAAGAGAAACCTGTTCATATTCTTGATCCAAGAGAATAAGTATTGTGGAATAAGATAATTCACTGGGTAAAGGTTTTGTGGAGAAACTACATGGTTGAAGAAGCAACATAGAAATCTGAAAATGCTATAAGGGAATGGTATCCTCACTTGTTTAATAAGGAAATAAAATTACGAGGATACAATTTCTAGAAGATAGGGAGAATGTAACAACCCAAGGTTTTAAAAATAAATTAAAATGTATGAAACAATAAATCTTTACATAATGAAACTTTTTTTAAGGAGATAGTTATAAACTAGCCATTAAACATAATTTTTCTACTTCTATGATTTGAATTTCAAAAAACAGACATCTATAGTTGTGATCAGTAAGTTATTTGGAGTCTAATAGAACCAACTTGTTTTTTGGTGAATAGTAACATACCCTTATGAATAGTAATATGAACCTTATGAATAGTAAATCATATTATTATTTTATTTTCTTAAGGTTATAAGATAATGAGTTTTTGATTAATTTTTCAAGGTGATATAAAATGAATTATAGTTTTAAAATTGTTATTTTTTGAATAAATTATGATTTTATTTAAAAAATAAGTTAATAAAATTTAGAAAATTATTTTTTAAAAATGGAGTTCAGTTTTGAATTCTACACATTGAAAAAGGGTTAGGTTGGTTTTTTTGGATTTTTCTGAGATAGTTGAATTTTCAGTGAATAGTAAAAATACAGTTTTAAGTTTTCGGTGTGTTTGATGACATCATAATGAGGATGTAATCTTTCTAGTCAACTCTTGAGGATTAAAATATGATATGAGGTGTCCCAAGTGGCCAATATCATGGTAAAAAACCATGGGAAATCCCATGGTTTTTCAAATACCACTAATGAGGTGTCCTTTGAAATTAATTAAAAACTTCCCCACTTTCACTAGAAATACCACCCTCACCCTCCTCTTCCTATCACACCTATAAATCTTTGATCATTGTATAAATTATTACTAATACCCTTCCCAAGGATCTTCCCCATGTCCAAGACCTTATGGTCTCACCAAAATCCCAAAACCAAAGTCCTTAAGGAGGATCTCAAGGACAAGAGATCAAGTGGTAAAGATCCTCTTTTATTTTCTCACGTTTTCTTTTTAATTGTTTTTTTCTTATACTTTCTTCACCTCCCCTTATCCAATAGGAATTAAATCTCCAATATTATATATATTATGTATTTTTATCATGTTTATGGAAAATTATCATCATTCTTCCTCTCATCTTCCTCTTATTCTAAAAATGAAAACACCGTCCGTTATGTGTCAATTTACCAACATCGTGGATGATGTCTGGTTGTAAAACCATTTTAATGGTTGAAATAGTTTTTTAAGTCTATTATATGACCTCTTTTATGCTTTTAATTAACCTATACACATAATATTAATGGTGTATGTTGAAACAAGTTCTTGATTATCTAAGAACCACCAAAATGATCTAAATGAAAATCACTAATGATTTATCTAATGATTCATCCTCATACCATATAACAAAAATTATTTATGGAAAAATTTAATACTCTAGAAACATATTAATAAAAACTAAATCCACTTTTGTATTTTTTCTTCCATTCGACAAGAAAATCCGTTACAAACCAACCATGGAGACCATGTAAAGAACGCACACAAAATAATGTAAATAACAAAATATTATTAATAAATGGGTCCAATGATGTTATTAAATGATCATAAAAGGTGTTATAAAAATGAATATATTTCTTCAAAATATTAATAAATTATTTTTAACCATTTTATAGGAGGTTTAAACAAGTTTTAATTAAGAAGAATCTGAGGTAAGGGAATTCTTTACCCATTTTCTATTCTTTGGGTTAACCTTCTTTTTCATTAATTATGTGGTACTAAGATTATTAGTGTTATGAATTTAATTCATATTATGTTTTATTATGTTTATTTAATGTTTATACCCATATTACTTTCATTCGATCAATTATCACTTCAATTATATGATATTTGTAAGGGTCTCTTATTTAAAATTCTCTTTTTAAATTCTATTTTAAAAAATTCAAAAGCAATGTTTTATGTAATTATTCATGTTTTATGATTATGTTCTAGTTCTTGGTAATTGTTCATGATGAAGGGTGTGAAATAAATCTCCCTCCAATTCATTATGTATGTGTAATTTGGAGGTTGGCCATATGGTTACTCTAAGTGTAACTACGATGGTTACACCATAAGACAACCATGAGGGTTACATTGTATGGTAGCTGTGAGGGTTACAAATCATAAGGTATCCATTAGGGTTAAAATATAAGTATTTAATTCACCAATATAACTTTATGGATTTATATATATGTTCTTCAATTTTTTATAGAAATCTCACGTTTTACCAAGTAAGTATATATGGGTGAGAAGTAAGTCTTTGTGAAATGATTTCATATGTTTATAAGTATTCATCGACTAATGGTTTATTTCCTTATTTTTATGTCCCTTACTAAGATTTTTACAATAATACCAAGTTTTTAAATGTTTTTTAGAGGTTATAAGGATGTATAATAGAAATAAGGAAGTCAAGTAAATTGTTATGAAGTTTTGCTGAAGAAATACATTGTTGTTTTGTGTTAAAGAGTTTATGTTTTGAAAGAAATAGATACTATTTTAATGGTACCCACTTTGTATTCTTGTGGGTTTATATGTATGATTTATGTCCTAACTTTATAAAAATATAAAGCTGAAATATATTTGGGAATGCAGAGAAGTTAAATATAGTTGAAATAACTAGATTATGTAATGTTTAAGGCCGGTTCCTTATATTAGTGCAAGTATTTTTTTTCTTATTACAAAGGTTCCAATAGCTTTTCCTAGGATCTCACTTTCCAAGAATAACTTCCAGCCTTTTCATCACATTCAATATAATGATTGTTCAATTTATAGATAAATTTGAAGATATTGAAATGAAACTCCAAATTAGCCCATAATTACATGATGCAACTGATAGAAACTAAAATTATTTTAGAGGAAAACTATATCTCCAAAGTGTATCTCTGAAAATAAATTCTCTACTATAGTATATATCTTCTTGTAAGCACCGTAATAATATACTCCTCCTTCTTATTCCTTGGATGAAAAAAACATTATTGTGAATGATCTCAGTTCATAGAGAGTTAGAAAATACATGCATAGGTTTTCGACTTGAGTGTACTCATGAGTATAATTCATTTATCAAGTATATTTTTCTATGTCGTTCATTCGTGAGAGAATATATGTAACGAACCATTCTGGGTCAATTAGACAAGTCACCCAAGATGATCTGCCACATGGTGAAATATAGAAAATAACCAAAAGTATCATGTATAACTGAAGAAATGTCAAAGTAAAACATGGAAGAAAGGAATACATATCCATGATAAATACAAGTCAATCCAAATAGGAAAAACTATAAAAATAAAGGAGACCATACTAAAAAAGTATCCATGTGACCATCTGTCACCACTGAACCATCCCACTAGGAAGGAGAAGAATGACATTAGAACCCGTCATGCTACATCATGCCCTTTGTAACACCCTAAGATTTCATAGTACGTTTGTAACGTGTAACACCCGAGACTTTTATGTTATATAAATCATCAAAGGAATCTTTTTCTACACAACACTTGCTTGGCTTGCTTTACATGAAATCGCGACCTTCCTCGATAGCTTGCGTCGTACGCAATACCGAGTTTCACTAAACAACGATATACTATTAAAATATTATTAAAACTAGCCGTTATGAATAGTAATAACCACTTTTTGAAATTTTATAAATTTTATTTTTCAAAATGGACTTCATTTTTGGATTCGGAATATCGAAATTAGCCTAGGGTGAAATTTTGGTATTTTTCTGAAAACTTTCAATTTTTGATGAATAGTGAAACCACTAAGTGGTAGTTAAAAAACTGAATTTTTCATAAAACTTAATTTTACCGCTTCTGTGAGTGGAATTTCAAAACTCCGAGAGACACGGTTGATGTCAGTAAGTAAAATGTGGTTCAATGAGATGAAAATAATTTTTTGGTGAATAGTAACTTTTTACTTTTTTTAACCACGGTTAAAAGTAAATAGGGTAATTAAGGGTAACGATGATATTATTATTACCCTAAAACATGTACTAATTCTATTGTACAAGTGTAATTCGACCAAAAACAAACTTAGGAATTAAATATGACCATTTAGGCCCACTTGGATTAGATTAGGACATTTATTATTAATTTATTTAAAGAAGGGTTAAAATAGTTAAAATCAAAGTTTAATAAGTAAATAATTTTTAATATGGGGTTATACATAAGATAAATTCGACTATAAATATTAATTAGAAATATAAAAATATTTCCTACATAATGGTATTTTATCTGTAATTTTTAGACATTAAATAATTTAATTTATTTATGACACAAAGATGATGCAGTAATTATCTTATTAATTAAATATTGACATAATTAATGTTATAAACACCAAAATAAATGTAATTTGAGACTTTTTATGAATTACACTAATTTTATAGGTTAATATGACATGTTAGTATTTAGTTAATTAACTTGGTTCGAACTAATAATTCTGTTATGATTTTCACAAAAATCAATTACTAAATAGTGTCAAAATTGACATAAAATAGTTTTTAAAACAAATATTATATTAGTAATTGTTATTTTATTCCTAAAAATCTAAGGTTTGGCCAAATGACTTAGATAAGGTTTTATATATTAATAATAAAAAACTTGGGGTTCGTTTGGCTGCTTATAGTAAGTTTATTAACCTTATAGTATAAGAACACAAGAAGACACGGTAAAAGTAAAATTATTTAACTTAATGTTAAATCTAAATGATAAGGTTAAAATAGGAACCTAAACTTGTCTAAATTCTATTGGATGAGAGTATTTAGACCCATCCCCACCTTAGCTTCGAAATATATCAATTTGGAGCTATTTAAAACCGAACTTGACTTTATAATAAAATAATATTTTTAGTTTTCCCAAAGGTGCCCCTCTCCTCCCTTATAAAAGGGCACCTAATCCCCATCTTCCTCACACCACTTTGAGCCTTCAAGCTCGGCCAAACCCTGACAATTCCTCCTCTCCACTTCCCTAGAGACATCCTAGAGGTCCTTTTCTTCTTCAAAGACCAATTTTAGTGCCCTAAAAGAAGGTCTCAAAGAAGCACTTCAAAGAAGAGGTAATGTCCGTTACCGATTCTTTCATCTTTATTTCTTCTTCCACATCTTCTTCTTTAGTTGTTTGATTATGAAGTAATAAAATAAGTATCAATAATATACTGATATGTTATTATAAGTATGAAACAACCCTATTTCACCATCTATCCATCCTACGGAAAAAGAAACCACCGCGCGTGCGTACGTACGGAATACCGTCTCCACGCTGTGGTGTAATCCATTTTACACCACCACCTTACTTGTATGGGTATAATGGTGTAAATAATGACTTTATATGACTATTATAAAGTGATACTGATTCTGAAATAGTATAAATACACTCCAATACAATTCCACGATCATAGGAACGATATCATCACTCGTGCGTACGTACGGAATACCGTCTCCACGATGTGATGCGACTCGTTCTACATGATCTTCATTTCATAATGATTATATAAATGAATTGAATGAATGAATATGATATATATTACACTAATACTATTCTGGAAATGAGGTATCTATAACCTAAATATAAGAATAAGAATTTATT
Source organism: Viscum album (assembly GCA_963277665.1). NCBI lineage: Eukaryota > Viridiplantae > Streptophyta > Magnoliopsida > Santalales > Viscaceae > Viscum > Viscum album. Next base: position 480,251,964 of record OY728128.1, read on the forward strand.
CCACAAAACACGCATAAGAACAAAAAGTTATAAACACCCAAATAACAAGTAATAATGAAATATTACCACTAAGAAGCTAAGAAAATGACCATATATGATATCATAAAAATAAGTATGATTCTGGAATAAGTCAATAACATTATTTAAATCATTATACAGGAGGTTCAGACACTTACGAGGCAAATCGGACCTAAGGTAAGGGAAATATCACAATCTCATTTTTATTCGAGATTGTTTATTCTTTGGTATTTAATGGGGTGTATTTTTTCATCCACATCCATGTTTCCTCAATATGTAATATTATTTCCATCCACCTACAATTGTTTATATCCAATTTTACCCTTCGGTGAGTTTTTAGTAAAAGATATGAAAGGAATCTTTTGTCGTTTTTTGTATGAGGTGCTTTTTGACTTTTCTGACAAAAGTATGAGAAGAATGTTTTTTTTAACTTATACGGCATGAATGGATTTTTAAAAAATTATTTCCAAGAAGATTCCTTTACAAGTTTTCAAGTTTATTTTTAATCAACTTCTTTTAGTTTATAATTTTACGACATGTTAAGAAAGGAAAAGTGTTTTTGAAGTAGAAAGGATATTTTCCTCAAGAATGAAGTTCAATTGTTATATCAAAATTATTTTCCATCTAAGATAATAAAGGGTTCTGTTTTTATCCCTATTATTAAATTGATTTGATTATGTTGTGATGGAATTATTTTTATGAATTCCTTTATCGTATATGAATTGTTTTATGATGTCATGATGTTTAAGATTCCCATTTTTATTAAATGGGTTATGCAATGATGTATGGTTTATGATTTTGTGGAAAACATAAGAATGGTATCATTATGAGATGGGTGGGACCTATATCTCCCTCCAATGCATTTGGTAAAGATTTTATATCTCATGAGATAGACATGGCTGGAACAGTAGGTTATACCAGTTCAGTGAAACAGGACTGAAACGAGGGTGACTCGGTTCAGAAAGGGACTTTGTCCACTAAGATAGTCTTGGTAATGAGTCTTGACTAACAAGAAATGATTCTCTATGATTATGTGTGTATGCCACAAAGTTTCATGTTTTAAGTTATGATTATTGTGATTACATTTCACTGCCATGATTTATCCCATGTTTTGAAATTATGATATCTTTTGCAGGTTAATATTTCCAAAAGTTATGTGCTTATGTATACGATGTGATTGATATTTCTTTTGTTTACCCTTACTGAGCATTTGAGCTCACCCTTTTGTATGTTTTCTTTCCCCAGGTTAGGAAGAAGGTTATTAAGTAAGATATGCCAAAAGGGACTATAGATATGATGAAATAAATGGGAGACATTGTAGACGCTTTATGAACCAGTTGTTTATGTTTCCCAGTTTCTAAAGACACTATACCTATACGGTCCTTTCGTGGTTTTGTTATATGTTGTAATAAGTATGCTTCAATTTTGAAGTATTAATAATGTATGTAAAGTATGGGTCGTTATAGTTGGTATCAGAGGAAAGGTATAGTCAACCTTTGGAAACTAGGATGTGAAAGCCTTAGTAAGAACCCTAAGGATAAGTCTAAGCATAGAACACAATATTAGTGTTTTAGAAATGGCCATGAATAACCTAGGATAAGACCTTAAGTGTGAAATTTTATTCTTGATTATGTGGTTTTCCTATTATAATTAGTGTTTCTCACACTATTCTTCTTGGTTTTAGTCAATGGATGGAACCTGAAGGAACCGTGTTAATGCGGAATGCGACAGGCAATGCAATGATTGTCCCCCTGAGCAACCAAACGTTATGGGAGCTGGAATGCAAAATCTTGTATCCATGCTCACACAACTTTCTCAAGCTATGAATCATGCAGGACTTCCAAACGAGCAAAGGAAGGAGCAACATTTTGTTGAATCCTTCATGAGGCAGCGTCCACCTTCTTTCAGCGGGTCTACTGATCCATTAGTTGATGAACAATGGATTAGTACTACTGAAAAGATATTTTCAGTTCTTCAATGTTCTGAACATGATAAAGTCATCCTAGCAGTGTATCGTTTGGAAGGAGATGCTGATCAATGGTGGAATCTTATTAAGAATATGAGGCAAAGGGATGAAATTGAGTCCATGGAATGGGACGAGTTCAAGAACTTATTTTTCAATAAGTACTTCCCTAGTATTCTCTGAACAAAGATGGAGAAAGAGTTTCTTGAACTGAAGAAAAAGGATGATGAATCTGTTTGTACCTATGAAGCAAATTTTACAAGACTTGCAAGGTACGCTTCTGGTATTATTATCCAACCTGAGAGTAAGATCGATCAATTCTTTAGTGGCTTAAAACCAAGTCTTCGAAGGGCGTTAGCCATAAGGGACTTCAATAGCTACGAGGAAATTGGTCGATGTGCTCTCAAAGTCGAGATGGAGATTGGAGTAACCCATCAGTCATATGGGTTTGACAAGAAGATGAAAATGGAATTCAAAGGAAAATCTAAAGAGCACACTGAAAAGAAGATGAGCTTTACCTTATGCTCAAAGTGTGGAAAGAAACATGGAGGGAGTTGTCTTAAAGGGACAAGTAAATGTTTCAAATGTGGAAAGGAAGGTCATCGGGCATTTGAATGCCGCGATGATGGGAAGAAGATGTCTAACGATTCAATCAAAGGAAGGGATACACAGAATGAACCTACTACACTTCAATGTTTCAAGTGCAAGGAGATGGGACATTATGCCAATAAATTCCCTAATCCAAGGGTTGATGATGATGGTCGACGTCAACAAACTCTTAAGGCTAAAGACAAAGGAAAGTCACATGCAATTTCTATCAGCGATGTGGAGTACGATAAAGATGTGGTGAAAGGTACACTTACCATCCACTCTAAAGTAGCAAATGTTTTATTTGATTCTGGATCCACCCACTCTTTTATTTCTGAAGAATTTTCACCGTATTACCTCAACAATTAGATGTTGAGTTAGTTGTGACAACACCTAATGGAACAACAGTCGCATCAAAATTTTATAATTCTTCTCCGATCGAAGTTTGTGGGAAAGTGCTTCCTGCAAATCTTGTGATCCTTCCTATAGTGGAATTTGATGTGATTCTTGGCATGGATTGACTTTCTTTATATGGAGCTCATATCAATTGCCAAAGAAGGGAAGTAACATTTCATATTCCAGATCAATCTATGATCGTCTATCAATGCAAGGATGAACATAACCTTCCAGTGGAAATTTCTTCCATTTTATGGGTATTGATTCCACTAAATGAAGGTTATTTATCTCAAATGGTTGGTGAGAAACTCACGATTAAGAATATTCCCATTGAACGGGAGTTTGATGATGTCTTTCCAGAAGAATTACCGGGTCTTCCACCGAATCGTGAAGTTGAGTTTTCAATAGAACTCGTACCAGGTGCTTTTCCTATTTCAAAGACACCTTATAGAATGGACCCAATTGAGTTGCAGGAATTGAAGAAGCAACTCCAAGAGAATCTTGATAAGGGATTCATACGCCCTAGTGCGTCACCTTGGGGAGCACCTGTTCTATTTGTTAAGAAGAAAGATGGATCAATGAGACTCTGCATTGATTATCGAGAACTTAACAAGATCACTATCAAGAAAAAATATCCTCTCCCATGCATTGATGACTTATTTGACCAACTACGAGGAGCTCAATACTTTTCCAAGATTGATCTTCGTTCAGGGTATCATCAATTAAGGGTCAAAAGGAAGGATATACCAAAGACGACTTTCCGTACAAGGTATGGACACTATGAATTTATAGTGATGCCATTTGGTCTTACTAATGCCCCTGCTATCTTCATGGATCTGATGAATAGAGTCTTTAGAGACTATCTTGATCAATTTGTGGTAGTCTTTATAGACGATATTCTTGTCTATTCAAAGAGCAAGGAAGAACATGAAGATCACTTGAGAATTATATTGAAGACCCTGAGAAAGGAGAAACTTTATGCCAAATTTACCAAGTGTGAATTTTGGCTTCAAAAAGTTGCATTTTTGGGTCACATAATCTCAAAAGAGGGGATATCTGTGGATCCAGCAAAAACAGAGGTTATCGAAAGATGGTCGAGACCAACAACAGTAACTGAGATCCGAAGTTTTATTGGTTTGGCTGGATATTATCGACGTTTTGTGAAAGATTTTTCACGATTATCTAATCCACTCACCAAGTTGACTCGGAAAGGAGTTAAGTTTGTCTGGACGGAAGAATGTGAAGAGAATTTCAAGGAGTTGAAAAGAAGGTTATCCAGTGCACCTGTGCCCACACTGCCTTGTAGTGGAGAAAGGTTTGTGATCTATAGTGATGCATCCAAGAAGGGATTGGGGTGTGTTCTTATGAAAAATGATATGGTGATAGCTTATGCCTCACGACAGTTGAAAATCCATGAGCAAAATTACCCAACACATGATTTGGAGTTAGCTGTGGTAATCTTTGCATTAAAGATTTGGAGGCATTACCTTTATGGTGAAAGGTGTGATATTTACACTAATCATAAAAGTTTAAAGTATATTTTCACACAAAAGGATCTGAATATGCGCCAAAGAAGATGGTTGGAGCTGATTAAGGATTATGACTGCTCAATCCATTACCACCCTGGGAAAGCAAACAAGGTGGCAGATGCATTAAGTCGACAAGACCATGCTAGTTTATCCATGATGAGGATCACAAAAGACCCAATATTTATGGATTTACAAAGGATGGATATTGGAATTATAATGGAAGGGGAAAAATCTTATCTTTCTCAAATGAATGTTCAACCATCTATACATGTGAAGATTAAAGAGGGACAGAAAGAAGATGTCGAGTTACAAAAGAAGGTGAGAAATTTTCTTGAATTCAACCTTGATTGTGATGGGATAATAAAGTTCAGGAATCGGGTTTGTGTTCCTCCCATCCCCGAATTAAAGAAGGTGCTGCTGGATGAGGCTCATAGTTCTTCATTCTCTATTCATCCTGGAAGCACGAAGATGTATAGGGACCTGAAAGAGTACTTCTGGTGGGATGGCATGAAAAGAGATGTTGCTGAATATGTCTCTCGATGCTTGGTTTGTCAACAAGTTAAAGCTGAGAGACAGAAGTCTAAGGGGATGTTACAACCATTACCCATACCCGAATGGAAATGGGAAAACATCACTATGGACTTTGTCACAGGACTTCATAAAACATCCAAAGGTAATAATGCTATCTGGGTCATAGTTGATCATCTTACAAAGTCTGCACACTTCATTGCTATTAGAGAGGATTTCTATCTGGATCAGCTTGCCAGGATATATGTAAAGGAAGTGGTAAGATTGCATGGAGTACCACTTTCTATTATACCTGATCGGGATCCGAGATTTACCTCTAAGTTCTGGCGAAGTCTTCAGCATACTCTGGATATAGAGTTGAGTTTCAGCACTGCTTATCATCCTCAGACAGACGGTTAGTCTGAGAGAACAATTCAAACCCTAGAAGATATGTTGAGAGCTTGCTCTATGGATTTCAAAGGTGGTTGGGATCAACACCTACCTTTGGTGGAATTTTCTTATAATAATAGCTTTCACTCCAGTATTCAGATGGATCCTTATGAAGCTCTCTATGGAAAGAAATGCAGGACTCCAACTTGCTGGGATGAAGTTGGGGAAAGAAAGCTATTAGGACCTGATCTCGTTGATGAAATGGCAGAAAAGGTCAGATCTATTCAACAACACATAAGAGCATCTCAGAGTCGACAGAGAAGTTATTCCGACAACCGAAGAAAAGACCTAGAGTTTGAAGTGGGTGATAAAGTGTTCTTACGAATATCTCCCTGGAAGAGGGTTATGAGATTTGGAAAGAAGGGGAAGTTGAGCCCTAGATATATCGGTCCTTTCGAAATACTGGATCGTGTTGGGAAGGTAGCTTACCGATTGGCGCTTCCACCGAATCTCTCTCAGGTTCACGATGTATTCCATGTATCTCTCCTGAGAAAGTACATACCTGATCCTTCACATGTACTCATCTCAGAAGTTGTACCGCTGGAGCAAGATCTTTCTTATGAAGAAAAACCGATAGAGATTCTGGATCGTAGCGAAAAAGTCCTACGAAACAAGACCACTCGATTGGTGAAAGTTTTATGGAGGAACCACCAATTAGAAGAAGCTACATGGGATCTTGAGGATATGATGAGGGAGAGGTATCCTCATCTGTTTGTTACAAAGTGACGAATTTCGAGGGCGAAATTCATTTTAAGGGGGGTAGAATGTAATACCCGAGACTTTTATGTTATATAAATCATCAAAGGAATCTTTTTCTACACAACACTTGCTTGACTTGCTTTACACAAAATCACGACCTTCCTCGATAGCTTGCGTCGTACGCAATACCGAGTTTCACTAAACAACGATATGCTATTAAAATATTATTAAAACTAGCCGTTATGAATAGTAATAACCACTTTTTGAAATTTTATAAATTTTATTTTTCAAAATGGACTTCATTTTTGGATTCGGAATATCGAAATTAGCCTAGGGTGAAATTTTGGTATTTTTCTGAAAACTTTCAATTTTTGATGAATAGTGAAACCACTAAGTGGTAGTTAAAAAACTGAAATTTTCATAAAACTTAATTTTACCACTTCTGTGAGTGGAATTTCAAAAATTCGAGAGACACGGTTGATGTCAGTAAGTAAAATGTGGTTCAACGAGATGAAAATAATTTTTTGGTGAATAGTAACTTTTTACTTTTTTTTACCACGGTTAAAAGTAAATAGGGTAATTAAGGATAAAGATGATATTATTATTACCCTAACACATGTACTAATTATATTGGACAAGTGTAATTCGACCAAAAACAAACTTAGGAATAAAATATGACCATTTAGGCCCACTTGGATTAGATTAGGACATTTATTATTAATTTATTTAAAGAAGGGTTAAAATAGTTAAAATCAAAGTTTAATAAGTAAATATTTTTTAATATGGGGTTATACATAAGATAAATTCGACTATAAATATTCAATAGAAAAATAAAAAGATTTACTACATAATGGTATTTTATTTGTAATTTTTAGACATTAAATAATTTAATTTATTTATGACACAATGATGATGCAGTAATTATCTTATTAATGAAATATTGACATAATTAATGTTATAAACACCAAAATAAATGTAATTTGAGACTTTTTATAAATTCCACTAATTTTATAGGTTAATATGAAATGTTAGTATTTATTTAATTAACTTGGTTCGAACTAATAATTCTGTTATGATTTTCACAAAAATCAATTACTAAATAGTGTCAAAATTGACATAAAATAGTTTTTAAAACAAATATTTTATTAGTAATTGATATTTTATTCCTAAAAATCTAAGGTTCGGCCAAATGACTTAGATAAGGTTATATATATTAATAATAAACAACTTGGGGTTCGTTTGGCTGCTTATAGTAAGTTTATTAACCTTATAGTATAAGAACACAAGAAGACACGGTAAAAGTAAAATTATTTAACTTAATGTTAAATCTAAATGATAAGGTTAAAATAGGAACCTAAACTTGTCTAAATTCTATTGGATGAGAGGATTTCGACCCATCCCCACCTTAGCTTCGAAATATATCAATTTGGAGCTATTTAAAACCGAACTTGACTTTATAATAAAATAATATTTTTAGTTTTCCCAAAGGTGCCCCTCTCCTCCCTTATAAAAGGGCACCTCCTCCCCCTCTTCCTCACACCACTTTGAGCCTTCAAGCTCGGCCAACCCCTGAAAATTCCTCCTCTCCACTTCCCTATAGACATCCTAGAGGTCCTGGTCTTCTTCAAAGACCAATTTTAGTGCCCTAAAAGAAGGTCTCAAAGAAGCACTTCAAAGAAGAGGTAATGTCCGTTACCGATTCTTTCATCTTTATTTCTTCTTCCACTTCTTCTTATTTAGTTGTTTCATTATGAAGTAATAACATCAGTATCACTCATATACTGATATGTTATTATAAGTATTAAACAACCCTATTTCACCATCTATCCATCCTATGGAAAAAGAAATCACCGCGCGTGCGTACGTACGGAATACCATCTCCACGCCGTGGTGTAATCTATTTTCCACCACCACCGTACTTGGATGGGTATAATGGTGTAAATAATGAATTTATATGACTATTATAAAGTGATACTGATTCTGAAATAGTATACATACACTCCAATACAATTCCACGATCATAGGAACGATATCATCACTCGTGCGTACGTATGGAATACCGTCTCTACGATGTGATGCAACTCGTTCTACATGATCTTCATTTCATAATGATTATATAAATGAATTTAATGAATGAATATGATATATATTACACTAATACCATTCTGGAAATGAGGTATCTATAACCTAAATATAAGAATAAGAATTTATTCGACAAAACACGCATAAGAACAAAATGTTATAAACACCCGAATAACAAGTAACAATGAAATATTACTACTAAGAAGATAAGAAAATGACCATATATGATATAATAAAAATAATTATGATTCTGGAATAAGTCAATAACATTATTTAAATCATTATACAGGAGGTTCAGACACTTACGAGGCAAATCGGACCTAAGGTAAGGGAAATATCACAATCTCATTTTTATCCGAGATTGTTTATTCTTTGGTATTTATTGGGGTGTATTTTATCATCCACATCCATGTTTCCTCAATATGTAATATTATTTCCATCCACCTACAATTGTTTATATCCAATTTTACCCTTCGGTGAGTTTTTAGTAAAATATATGAAATGAATCTTTTGTCATTTTTTGTACGAGGTACTTTTTGACTTTTCCGAAAAAAGTACGAGAAGAATGTTTTTTTAACTTATACGACATGAATGGATTTTTAAAACATTATTTCCAAGAAGCTTCCTTTACAAGTTTTCAAGTTTTTTTTTAATCAACATCTTTTAGTTTATAATTTTACGACATGTTAAGAAAGGAAAAGTGTTTTTGAAGTAGAAAGGATATTTTCCTCAAGAATGAAGTTCAATTGTTATATCAAAATTATTTTCCATCTAAGATAATAAAGGGTTTTGTTTTTATCCCTATTATTACATTGATTTGATTATGTTGTGATGGAATTATTTTTATGAATTCCTTTATCGTATATGAATTGTTTTATGATGTCATGATGTTTAAGATTCCCATTTTTATTACATGGGTTATGCAATGATGTATGGTTTATGATTTTGTGGAAAACATAAGAATGGTATCATTATGAGATGGGTGGGACCTATATCTCCCTCCAATGCATTGGGTAAAGATTTTATATCTCATGAGATAGACATGGCTGGAACGGTAGGTTATACCGGTTCAGTGAAACAGGACTGAAACGAGGGTGACTTGGTTTAGAAAGGGACTTTGTCCACTAAGATAGTCTTGGCAATGAGTCTTGACTAACAAGAAATGATTCTCTATGATTATGTGTGTATGCAAAAAAGTTTCATGTTTTAAGTTATGATTATTGTGATTACATTTCACTGCCATGATTTATCCCATGTTATGAAATTATGATCTCTTTTGCAGGTTAAGATTTCCAAAAGTTATGTGCTTATGTATACGATGTGATTGATATTTCTTTTGTTTACCCTTACTGAGAATTTGAGCTCACCCTTTTGTATGTTTTATTTCCCCAGTTCAGGAAGAAGGTTATTAAGTAAGATATGCCAAAAGGGACTATAGATATGATGAAATAAATGGGAGACAGTGTAGACGCTTTATGAACCAGTTGTTTATGTTTCCCAGTTTCTAAAGACACTATACCTATACGGTCCTTTCGTGGTTTTGTAATATGTTGTAATAAGTATGCTTCAATTTTGAAGTATTAACAATGTATGTAAAGTATGGGTCATTATATAACGACCCAAAATTTTGAATAAATATTGTTTCCTAATTTTGTGTGTTATTTTATTTTTCATACTCAACAAAACTGTTTCGTTTGATAACATGAGTATAATAAAAATGAGACTATTGGGTTTTGACTATTATATGACCGTTGAAAAATGAATGTCGCGACTTTTGTCTCTAAATACAAGTGACCATGGTTAATTAATATAGAAAGGAGATTCGATGGCCTTACCTAGTAGTCTTGGACCGATCGAAGCCCATCAAACAGAACTTGGGAAGGAGGTAGCACCACTAGGATTTGCTCTGGACCAAACCCAAGCCGAAATTCATCGTGTGAAGCTAGAATGGAATTGCCTTCGCGAGAAGTTCAAACTGATAGAAATTACTACTCATGTGATGTTGGCCGAGCCTCCCTCAGATTCTCTCACCTTAGCACATCTTACACTTAGGTCCTATGCTGGTGTGATAAGGGGCTATGTAAGGAGACCGTAACTGCCTTGTGTAATCCTTTGTTTTAAATAAAAATTTTAATTTCTTCTTATGATGAAGTTTATGAATTTTCAAATGTCCGGATAAATATAGTATGCATATTTTTGATGAATTTTAGAGAAAGGATATTTTAAAAATGTTTATGTAAACCCTAAATAATTAAAAATGTGTAATGATTTTCAAAAAATGGACTTCTACAATTATGTTCAGTACAAAATTTAGAGTCTAATAAGATCAACTTAAATTTTGATGAATAGTTTATTATGAATAGTGATTTTATGCTTAGGATTAGTAATGTGACCAAATGGATTAGTAATCTCACTTAAATATAGCATTAATATAATCTAGGCACCTTGATTAAGTAATGTGATTCAATAAAATGGTTAAATAATAGTTTCATAAATTATTAGTCAAGTATTAGTTTTTTCTGGTGAATAGTGTTTTTTAATTAAAAATTTAATTAAAAATATTTAGAAAATTATTTTTATAAAATGGATTTCATTTTTGAACTCAGAGCATCGATATTATGTTAAGGTAATTTTTGGGGATTTTTCTGAGAAAAATGAATTTTCGGTGAATAGTGTATTTATTTAAAAATTAAATTAAAAATATTTAGAAAATTATTTTTATAAAATGGAGTTCATTTTTGAAATCAGAGCATCGATATTTGGTTAAGGTGAAATTTTGGGATTTTTCTGAGAAAGTTGAATTTTCGATGAATAGTGAAAATACAGTTTTTAAGTTACGACTGTTTAATGACATCATTAAATGATGTATTAAGTATGTAATCAATATGGTCGACTTATGAATAGTAAAATAAGGTATGAGGTGTCCCAAGTATCCAATACCATGGGCAAGCCCATGGTTTTTCCAAAACCACTAATGAGGTGTCCCTTAACCATTAATGCCTTGTCCCCTCACTTTCCCTATAAATACCAAGCCATCCTCTTATCCATTCGACTCCCAACTCTTCCCAAACGAAGATATGGTCTCATTACCTCCCAATGAGTCCTCCCAAGGTGCCCCCAAGACCTCAAGGTCCAAACCTTTGAGTTTTAAGAGTTACGTTTTAAGGCAAGGGATCCTACCTCCCTCTTTCTTTTCAAGTAATCTCTTTTATGTCATTTCTTTTATGATCCATGCTCTTATGTTGGAAGATGTTCTTTTTTATTCATCCTAATGTATTTTTCATGTTCATATGATTAGGGACCCCCTATTTCTCTCATCATTTCATTTTAAGAATGTTTAAGTGGCGCCGTTAGGCTACCGAATTTTTAAGGGATTCGTTCACCTTTCTCATTTTTCAAAGTTCTACTTTCATGTCAAGTCTTTAAAGTTCCTTTTTATTATGTTGGGGTATGATCTCTATATCTATAATACTGATATTTTATGTTCATATGATGAGAGACCCTATTTTATCTCTTCAATTCAGTACTTTGAAGTTTTAAGTGGCGCCGTTAGGCTGCCGAATTTTTAAGGGATTTGTTCACCTTTCTCATTTTTCAAAGTTCTACTTTCATGTCAAGTCTTTCAAGTTACTTTTTATTATTTTGGGGTATGATATCTATATATATCATACTGATATTTTATGTTCATATGATGAGAGACCCTATTTTATCTCTTCAATTCAGTATTTTGTAGTTTTAAGTGGCGCCGTTAGACTGGGCCTTCTGCTCACCCTTTCTTTTGATGTATGTCAAGTTCACATGTTAAATGTTTCCCTTGTTTCCCTTACTGGGCCTTCTGCTCACCCTTTCTTTTGATGTATGTCCCCAGGTTATGAGATGCAGTAATGAACCTAGGATGAACATAAGGAGAAGCCTTTCAAGTGTTTAAGAAGAATGTTTTTTTTGTTTCATGTATTAAGTTCCTGGTTTCCAAGACACTAAACCTTTAAGATCCTTAGTTTTGTAAAATGTAATGAAAAGTTATGTTATAAAAAGGTGGGATGATATAGTTGGTATCAAAGGATGGTTTAGTTATTTTTGGAAATTAGGATATGAAAACTTTAGGAAGAATCCTATAGAAATGTTTAAAAATAGAAAATATTCCTAGTATTTTGGTGAGTATTGAGTAAGGGGTTACCAAGAAAATACTTCCCTGTCTGGATACGAGCAGGTAGAGGTGGCTCTGACACAGATGTACATAGGGGTAAAACACGAAAACACCGATTTGAGCTAGACTCGAACGGGAACTGGTACACGACAACGGGCCTTGCTGCACTCTTGGTTACGACACTCCTAGGGGGTATGGTTTGGTAAATTCATAAGCTTAGTATGAAGCATTATTAAAGGAACAAAGATAAAATAAAATAAATATTCACATAAGAATATATGATCAAGGATAACCTAGATTGGAACCTAGGGGATCACAAGTTAGGGTATACTTTTCTTCTACAAGTTATCCTTATATACTTTAAGTTCCTTTTAATGATTATTGGCTAAGTATTTAAGCCCCTAATTGTACTTTCTTTTCTTAGTTAATGGCGGGAAATGGAAGAACATGTCCCAACAACCAATGTGATAGGAAATGTGACGATTTCCATATTAATATGACATAGATGATTATGGGATTAAAATATTATTATTATTTTGGAAGACGTTCACTATTTTGGGAACCCTATTTGATTGAGGTAAATAGATTACTACGGTATTTTATTTGAGGAGTAAAGGTTGAATTATATTTTGAAGAATCGATGAATTTAAGGCAGACTTATAGTAATTTAGGTTACTTATGTAAATGATTAACCTATATTGGGGTAAATATGTTTAGGTTAGTTACTTTTTTTTATAAGATGTTAGGAGTGGTTGATGTTGTTTGGAGATGAATGATAAAGTTTACCTTAGAAGACTATGTTATCAAATCCATCTTATATTTGGGTTTTAATCTTAGTTTGGTTTATTTTGAGGAATTTTAAGGACAGTTATTTATGGAATAGTCTATGATGAACTTTGGTTAATACCTTGGAACTTTGAAGATTTAAAGTAGTTTCCATTCCTCTGGGGTTATTTATTTAGGAAGATTTGTTTTATCTTACCCTTTCTATTTTTGGGATAATGTTTAAAGATAGAAGAAATAGATAGTTAATCTTTGGTGGATTTTGTGATTCTCTATAAGATGATTCTTGTGCTTTGATGAGACCAAGTAGTTTTGAATGCTCATCATTTGGAGAAAATATTAGTTTTGGTGGAAACTTATTAAAGGATGAAACTCTACTTGAAGGTAGGTATATTTCCTTATGTTTTTATTCTATGTAGTAAATGAATTCCTCAAAACTATGAAAAGGAACGTAAAAAAAACATTGTATGTTAACGTTTCCTACTGGGTAATCAAAGACCGTTTACACACATCATAAGTTTGTGATTTTCTTATTGTTAACTTTCTCTTAATCATGTTTTCTATCACTCTCCCTCAGAACTTGACCCTTTGTTTTTTCTTCCATATCCATGTTTTCCTACATGGAATCCTAGTGTGGGTTAACTCAGGTGACCTTTGTACTTCCTTTTCTATCTTTTAAAGTAATAGTGTTACTGACTCTTTTTCTGATGTGGGACTTTCAATGAAATTTCAAAACCCAATTTTAAAAAAATTGTGAGGACGCAATTTCTTAAGGGGGGAAGATTGTAACAACCCGAAATTTTGAATAAATCTTGTTTCCTAATTTTGTGTGTTATTTTATTTTTCATACTCAACAAAAATGTTTCGTTTGATAACATGAGTATAATAAAAATGAGACTGTTGGGTTTTGACTATTATATGACCGTTACTCAGTATGACCGTTGAAAACTGAATGTTGCGACTTTTGCCTCTAAATACAAGTGACCTTGGTTAATTAATATATAAAGGAGATTCAATGGCCTCACCCAGTAGTCTTGGATCGATCAAAGCCCATCTAACAGAACTTGGGAAGGAGGTAGCACCGCTGGGCTTTGCTCTGGACCAAACCCAAGCCGAACTTCATCGTGTGAAGCTAGAACAGAATCGCCTTCCCGAGAAGTTCAAACTGATATAAATTACTACTCGTGCGATGTTGGATGAGCCTCCCTCAGATTCTATCACCTTAGCACACCTTACACTTAGGTCCAATGCTGGTGTGATAAGAGGTTATGTAAGGAGACCGTAACTGCCTTGTGTAATCCTTTATTTTAAATAAATTTTTTGATTTCTTCTTATGATGAAGTTTATGAATTTTCAAATGTCCGGATAAGTATAATATGCATATTTTTGATGAATTTTAGAGAAAGGATATTTTAAAAATGTTTATGTAAACCCTAAATAATTAAAAATGTGTAATGATTTTCAAAAAATGGTCTTCTACAATTATGTTCAGTACGAAATTTAGAGTCTAATAAGATCAACTTAAATTTTGATGAATAGTAAATTATGAATAGTGATTTTATGTTTAGGATTAGTAATGTGACCAAATGGATTATTAATCTCACTTAAATAAAGCATTAATATAATCTAGAAACCTTGATTAAGTAATGTGATTCAATAAAATGGTTAAATAACGGTTTTATAAATTATTAGTCAAGTATTAGTTTTTTCGGGTGAATAGTGTTTTTTAATTAAAAATTTAATTAAAAATATTTTGAAAAATATTTTTATAAAATGGATTTCATTTTTGAACTCAGAGCATCGATATTATGTTAAGGTAATTTTTGAGGATTTTTCCGAGAAAAATGAATTTTTGGTGAATAGTGTATTTATTTAAAAATTAAATTAAAAATATTTAGAAAATTATTTTTATAAAATGGAGTTCATTTTTGAAATCAAAGCATCGATATTTGGTTAAGGTGAAATTTTGGGATTTTTCTGAGAAAGTTGAATTTTCGATGAATAGTGAAAATACAGTTTTTAAGTTACGAGTGTTTAATGACATCATTAAATGATGTATTAAGTATGTAATTAATATGGTCGACTTATGAATAGTAATATAAGGTATGAGGTGTCCCAAGTGGCCAATACCATGGGCAAATACTGGTTTTTCCAAAACCACTAATGAGGTGTCCCTTGGCCATTAATGCCTTGTCCCCTCACTTTCCCTATAAATACCAAGCCATCCTCTCATCCATTCGACTCCC
Source organism: Viscum album (assembly GCA_963277665.1). Taxonomy (NCBI): domain Eukaryota; kingdom Viridiplantae; phylum Streptophyta; class Magnoliopsida; order Santalales; family Viscaceae; genus Viscum; species Viscum album. The sequence goes on from OY728128.1 coordinate 480,267,372, forward strand.
AACTCTTCCCCAATGAAACTCTGGTCTCATTACCTCCCAAGGAGTCCTCCCAAGGTTCCCCCAAGCCCTCAAGGTCCAAACCTTTGAGTTTTAAGAGTTACGTTTTAAGGTAAGGGATCCTACCTCCCTCTTTCTTTTCAAGTAATCTCTTTTATGTCATTTCTTTTATGATCAATGATCTTATGTTGGAGGATGTTATTTTATATTTATCCTAATGTATTTTTCATGTTCATATGATGAGGGACCCCCTCTTTCTCTCATCATTTTATTTTAATAATGTTTAATTGGCGCCGTTAGGCTGTCGAATTTTTAAGGGATTCGTTCACCTTTCTCATTTTTCAAAGTTCTATTTTCATGTCAAGTCTTTCAAGTTCCTTTTTATTATGTTGGGGTATGATATCTATATCTATCATACTGATATTTTATGTTCATATTATGAGAGACCCTATTTTATCTCTTCAATTCAGTATTTTGAAGTTTTAAGTGGCGCCGTTAGGCTGCTGAATTTTTAAGGGATTTGTTCACCTTTCTCATTTTTCAAAGTTCTACTTTCATGTCAAGCCTTTCAAATTAATTTTTATTATGTTGGGGTATGATATCTATATATATAATACTGATATTTTATGTTCATATGATGATAGAACCTATTTTATCTCTTCAATTCAGTATTTTGAAGTTTTAAGTGGCGCCGTTAGGCTGCCGAATTTTTAAGGGATTCATTCACCTTTCTCATTTTTCAAAGTTCTACTTTCATGTAAAGTCTTTAAAGTTCCTTTTTATTATGTTGGGGTATGATATCTATATATATCATACTGATATTTTATTTTTATATGATTAGAGACCCTATTTGATCTCTTCAATTCAGTATTTTGAAGTTTTAGGTGACGTCGTTAGGCTGCCGAATTTTTAAGGGATTCGTTCACCTTTCTCATTTTTCAAAGTTCTACTTTCATGTCAAGTCTTCAAAGTTCCTTTTTATTATGTTGGTGTATGATATCTATATCTATCATACTGATCTTTTATGTTCATATGATTAGATACCCTATTTGATCTTTTCAATTCAGTATTTTGATGTTTTAAGTGGCGCCGTTAGGCTGTCGAATTTTTAAGGGATTCGTTCACCTTTCTCATTTTTCAAAGTTCTACTTTCATGTCAAGTATTTCAAGTTCCTTTATATTATGTTGGGGTATGATATCTATATATATCATACTGATCTTTTATGTTCATATGATGAGAGACCCTGTTTGATCTCTTTAATTCATTATTTTGAAGTTTTAAGTGGCGCCGTTAGGCTGCCGAATTTTTAAGGGATTCGTTCACCTTTCTCATTTTTCAAAGTTCTACTTTCATGTAAAGTCTTTCAAGTTCCTTTATTATTATGTTGGGTTATGATATCTATATATATCATACTGATATTTTATGTTCATATGACGAGAGACCCTATTTTATCTCTTCAATTCAGTATTTTGAAGTTTTAGGTGACGCCGTTAGGCTGCCGAATTTTTAAGGGATTCGTTCACCTTTCTCATTTTTCAAAGTTCTACTTTCATGTCAAGTCTTTCAAGTTACTTTTTATTATGTTAGGGTATGATATCTATATATATCATACTGATCTTTTATTTTCATATGATGAGATACCCTCTTTGATCTCATCAATTCTTTTTTTTGAAGTTTAAGTGACATCATTAGGCTGTCGAATTTTCATAAGAGAAATATTATTTTTGTCTTCCTTTCATGTTCTTCATTTCATATGGTATATCTTTAAAATTTCATTACCATGTTCTTAAATCATTTATGTTATGTTCCCCTACTATTTTATGGATCATTTATGAGTGGGTGACCCATGTACCCTCTCTTTTCAATCTTTTCTAAAACCTCGTAACATAGCCGTTATGCTGCAGAATTGCCGTCTCAAAATGTGTCTCTCTTATTCTCAAATTCATTTATTTTATTAAGTGAATACTCAAAGCTCTTTCTTCTAAAGGGGTATTCACATATATACCAAAATGTTCTATTTTAAATTCTGGGATTTACATACATGAGACCCGCTTTCCCTTTCCGTGGGTTTAAAGTGACACAAAGATAATGTCTTTAAAGCAGTTTTTAAAACGTTATGATTATGAAATGAAACCCATCCCTTTTATGCTATATGGGTTGTTTATGAGATGATTGATGATGATATATGTGGATCACATGATAATAAAGACATGTCAAGGGTGCGCCCTGATAGCGCTCCAATGCATTGGGTAAAGACTTAGTCTCTAGAGATGACCTTTTTTTTAATGATGCCTTGGTGAATAACCTTGGTAATTTTTAATGACACCTTGGGGATGGAACTTGGTGAAACAAAAATAATTGTCAATATTAAATGTTGTAGCCACATCTTTAATTTATGAAATACGTTATTTTTATTATGATATTCCTCATTATTTCTTTCTCATGCCTTAAAGTTCTTTTTCATGACATTGTGGATGTTTCTCAAGTTCACATGTTAAATGTTTCGCTTGTTTCCCTTACTGGGCCTTCTGCTCACCCTTTCTTTTGATGTATGTCCCCAGGTTATGAGATGCAGTAATGAACCTAGGATGAACATAAGGAGAAGCCTTTCAAGTGTTTAAGAAGAATGTTTTTTTTGTTTCATGTATTAAGTTCCTGGTTTCCAAGATACTAAACCTTAAAGATCCTCGGTTTTCTAAAATGTAATGAAAAGTTATGTTATAAAAAGGCGGGATGCTATAACGTTATCTCTTTAAAGTAATTCAATAGCTTACGCTACATGCAACACCGAGTTCGAGCGCACCACGACTTACCAAACTAGCCGTTCAAAAATTAGTTATGAATAGTATTAACTACATTTTCAATTTTATATACTCCATATAATTTTAGAATCCATATTATGTGATTCTTAGACATAATATAAGAACAAATTAATTTTTTTTAGATAAAAGAAGTATTTTTTAAAAAATGACATTTTACCGCCTTTTAATGGAGAACCCTTTTTAAATTCAATATTTGAAAATTTTATATATTCAATTTAATGAAATTAAATTCTTCTTTAGAAGAGATACATAAAAATTTAGTTTGGATAAATTTTTGTTACTTTTCTGATAACTTTCATATTTTGATGAATAGTGAAAAATACTAAATTTTAATTGAAAAAAGCTTTTTTACTCAAAATAATTTATAGTGTTAAATTATGAATTTGAGTGGTTTTAAAGTATAATTATATTATATTTTTATCATTTAATATAATCTAGGTCATTGGATGTAATTTCACATTTAAATTTTACATAAACACATCTCAATCTTTTGATAGTTTTTACTTCCTAAAAACCCACTTTTTGGTTTTGACAACGGGAATTAATTTTAAATTAATTAATGCAACTCATATGTTTTGAATTTGGTAAAATAGAAATCATTTTTTGATTTGTAATATCAAAATAATCTTAAGGTGAATTTATGGTATTTTTCTGAAAACTTTCAATTTTTGATGAATAGTGAAAACACTGCGTTATTATTTAAAACCGGCTTTTATTTAAATAATTATTATTTTTATTTAAATTTATTTTAAAGTAAAAATAGATACATAATACCTATATTAGTTAAATGTAATTCATTGGAGTCATTTTATAATAAGATTAGATATGTAAAATTTTATTGAATTTTTTTAACGTCTTTTACCCACCTTCTAGGCACATTTACAAATTTTCATAAAACGTAATTTTACCGCTTCTGTGAATTGAATTTCAAAAATATGAGAGACACGGTTGACATAAGTAATTAAAATTTGGTTCAATAGGATGAAAATAATTTTTGGTGAATAGTAACTTTTGAATTTTATTTACCACTGTTAAAAGTAAATAGGGTAATTAAAGGTAAAAATGATATTATAATTATCCCAACACATGTCCTAATTCTATTGGATAAGTTTATTTCGACCAAAATCAACCTTAGGAATAAAATATGATCTCTTTTGGTCCACTTGGATTAGATTAGGACATTTATTATTATTTTATTTAAAGAAGAGTTAAAAGTATTAAATTCAAAGTTTAATAACTAAACCATTTTTAATACAGGGTTATACATAATATAAATTCTACTATAAATATTCATTATAAAGATAAAAATATTTCCTATGTCATGGTATTTTATTTATAATTTTTAGACATTAAATAATTAAATTTATTTATGACACAATGATGATGCAATAATTACTTTATTAATGAAAGATTAAAATAATTGATATTATAAATATCAAAATAAATGTAAATTGAGACTTTGGATGTATTCCAAAAAATTTATAGGTTAATATGACTTGTTAGGTTTGATTTAATGTATTTTTTTCGAAATAATCAAGTTTTGTTGACTTTCACCAAAACCAAATATTAAATAGTGTCAAAATTGACATAAATGAGTTTTTAAAACAAAAACTATATTATTAAATGATATAATGTTCTTGAAAATATAAGGTTCATCCAAAAGACTTATATAATGATAGATATGTCATTAATGAACCACTTGTGGTTATTTTTTCATTTTATAGTAAGTTTATTAACCATGTAATATAAAAATACTAGAAGACATTGTAAAAGTTATACTATTTAACTAAGAGTTAAATCTAAAATATAAGGTTAATATGGTGAACTAAACCTGTATAAAACCTATTGGTTGAGAGAATTTCTACCCATACCCACCTTATCCTCGAAATAAATGCATTTGGATCCATTATAAACTGAAAATGATTTTATAATAAAATAATATTTCAAGATTTTCCTAAAGTGACCCTCACCTCTATTATAAAAGGGTACTTCCCCTTCTCTCAAAATCACACCTCCAAAGCCATTTGACTTAGAAAACCCCTGATAAAATATCCTACCAACTACCCTCAATTAAACCTAGAGGCATTACTTTGATCATAATCCAACCTAAGGATCCATTTTGATTAAATCAAAAGGAAGAACCCGAAGAAGAGGTAATTACTTCATCACCTCTTTCAAAGTTCTTTTCTACTTCCACTTCCTCTTTGGTTGATTTTTTTTCATACTAAAATAATAACTCTAGTACCTTATATATACTGAGATTTTATTATAAATATGGTACAACCATATTATTTATTCTATCCATCCTATGAATGACAAAGTCACCATACATGCGTATATACGGCTTACCGTCTCCACATCGTGGTGTAGTTTTTTATTCAACACTTCATTATTTAGATGGGTATAATAATGAGTATAATTTATGTAAATAATAAATATTACTTGTTAATTATTTTTTATATATAATATACCATCCAATTACATATGATTTCACCATCAATAGAATGATATCGTCGCTCGTGTGTAGGTATGACTTACCGTCTCCACGACGCGATGAGATTCAGTTTGACATTCACCATTCAACGATGATTATAAAAATATATATTATTAATAAGTATGTAATATATGAAATAATAATTTTACTTTATATATATATATATATGTATTTACATATATCTCATTCACTTACTTCCATTCAATACGATATGAAAATAGAAACAACGTTTATGCGTACATACGACCTACCATTTCCATAAATGGTGTTTTCCATTTAATATATCTATCTATTATACATATTAATATTCTGAATATATATGATACATAAATAATTTTTTATATTATTTAATCAATTAAATCATGATATAAGTGATATGATCAAGAATAAAAATTTAAAACATGTATGATAGAGAAACTGATTATTACCCGAAATATTATTTTAACATAGAAATTATTATTAAATGGGTAGTATAAATACATAAATGAATAAATTATAATATCATAAATATGAATATGGTTCTGGTATAATTCAATAATATACTATGATCATTATACATGAGGTTAAACATACCCTCGACCAAAGGAAAGTACAAGGTAATGGTTAATTACTCAATCTCATTATTATCCGAGATTGTTTATATGTAAGTATTTACTGGGACATTTTTACCATACATGTCCATGTTTCATAAAAATGTTTTCAAAATTAATATTTTAAGGTTTTGTGTAAGGGACTCTTTATCAAGATCAACATTTTAAACATTTTAATGATTAATTTTTTCTAAATATTTTTAATTAATGTTCATGTTTTAAAAATGATTTTAAAGATTTATTTATATGGACATGATTGTTTTAAAAGTTTAATTCCTTTCAAAAGATTCAATGTGGTATGGTACACTTTGATTCAAAAATTCCTTTTAAATTTTTTTCTTTCTAAATTGTGTGACTTTTAAATGATTTCAAAAAAAGGGATATTTTTCTCAAAGAGTTTTACTGATCATTTTCAACTATGTCAACATCCTTTACTATATATTATTCTTGATTGAGGTTGATTTATTATAGTAAAATCTTCCACATTGTATTTAATGAGTTATGATATGTTTGACTATGGATGTGATATTTTTATACCATTCATAGTTTATGGTTAAAGTATTGACATTTCGTATGCTAGTTTTAATACAAATGTTTATGTTATGTTTCAACATTTTCATATGAGGAATGCATTGGACTTAGTAACTAACGGGTGGAACCCGCTATATCTCCTCAATGCATCGGTAGGTCTCATGATACAAAATAGTGTCTTGGCACAAGGCCTTGAAAAATATTATTTGTAGTCATGGAATGAGGCCTTGACTACGTGGTTATGATGTCCAACATTATGCATTCCATCATTATAAAATTAGCTATTAATATTACATGTGATTATTCAACTAGTAGAATATCCATGTGGCTAAGTAAATGACATTATTTGATTTATATTTTCCATATTATGATGAAGTTTATATTTAAAAGGCTTTTGTTTTTGTCTTATACATTTCCTTAAATGTTTATGCTTATTTATGATAGTTTCCACTATATTTTTATCCTTACTGAGCATCTAAGCTCACCCCTTTCTTATGTTTTATTTTTTACTAGGATGCGAAGAAGTGTATTATGATTGATATGGAGGGTTAAGATAGGGGAATAATGCAGTTATCAAAGGATTATTCATGTTTTGTTTTATTTTAGAAATTGTAATGTAACATTCATATATGTAATCTATTTTTCAAGACTGCTAAACTGATCGGTCCTTTGGGACTTTATTCCTTGTAATCGTGCCAATGTATTAAAATAATTCACCGAATCTAGGTAACTGGGGTTGTGCCATTACAGTTGGTATTAAAGAAATTTTAGCAATAACAACAGAAATAGATTTAGATAAACTATGATTTTGAAACATTACCCTAAGATAGAATTTGAGGATTAGTATAGAAGAACTTCCTAGAATTTTGGTACTGTAGAGATTTTGTGAATTTTTCAAGCAATACATCCCTTTCTGGATATGATCAGGAAGAAGAAGCTCTGGCATAGATGTACCTAGGAGTGAAAAATCTAACAAGGAGTTTCGGGCTTGACCTGGGGTATCCTGGTACACGACAACGGGCCTTGATGCAATCTTGGTTACGACACTCTCGGGGGATATGCTTAGGATAATTCACATTTTATTTAGAAAACATTATGAAGGATTTATGATTAAATACCTCCTCAAAGAAAATATTTTTTTTTATGATTATTGATTATATGCATAAACTGTTCAATTTATGTTAGGTATTTTACAATTTTGGAATTATGCATTGCGATTCATAAACTAACCAAGTGCATGCCATTGTTTATAAATGGTGACCAGTAGAAAGAATGAGAACTCTAACAATACGCATGACACAAAGAGTAAGAAGGATCATATCTTTCATGGTCTTAAGCCAACATTTATAAGGGAAGTAGTCTCCCACGTATTCTCATCATATGAAGAAATATTATCATGTGTTAATAAGATAAGAAAAGAATTCTCTGAGTCCTATGACCTTGAAGGGAAGCCAGAGAAGAAAAGGATGGTAGAGAGAAAGATGGATAAAGGGAAGAAGGGAAAGAAGGATTTTCCCATATATGATAACTGTGGAAAGAATCACCTTGGTAAGTTCTTTAAGGGAATGGGAGTTTGTTATAAGTTTGGAGAAAAAGGACACCAAGTACGTGATTACAAGGATAAGAAAAATGTTTCAAATGCACAATTCTTCATTTTCAAGGAGTTGGGACACTACGTGAATCAATGTTCCAATCATCAGAGTATACTGCAAATGATACTGTTGGATAATAATCAAGTTATGATACTACCATAGATGAAGATGAATGACTAGTGTTTTTATGTTGTTATTAATTAATTATGTCATTTGAGTGTTATATCAACGATGTACTGGTTATAAGAATTATGGAGTATATAAGTATTGTACTGCAATACTATTTCATTAAGGATTTGAGATATTTTGGTACCAAGAAAAGTGACTCAATATCAAGTTAAACTTTTTGGAAAATACATGGTTGAAGGAAAGATAAACCTTAATATTGTCATGATACTGAGGTATTTATTTTGGAATAATGTATGATTTATTTGGATAAATTATATTGGATATTATTGATTTCTTTGGAACTAATTAATGGTTTGTTTATTCCATCATTATTGGAGATTGCAACATTTTTGGATTTAAGGAGTATATCTAGTATTATATGTTTTACAGAAGGAATAAGGAAGTACATACCTATTCAAATATGATTTTCTGGTAATTAATTTTATTACCACATTTTAATAGAATACACGATGAAGGTATTCACATGTATATTATGTGACCTTATAAATTTTGGACCGTGAGTTCAGACAGAAGTATTATAGATAAGTCTAAAGGTTAGAATGGATTAAGTTTGACATTGGATACTATTTTTAAGGTTAAATCATTTCTTAAGATTATTTTTGTATTGTTATAAAAAGGACAACCCGGAGGTCAGATGACAACCAGTCGTGTCCGGAAAGGCCGCAAGACTTGAACTCGCAACTGAAGGGCAACAAGGGTGAAACACCTACCACCGGCCTACGTGATGTCCTGGATTGTATAATGTAGTTTTTTTAAAAGGTATGATAGATGAATTATAAATTAATTTTTTGGAACCCTATACGATTAGGATAAATTGAATATTTTTGAGTTCTTTTATCTTTTGGAGTGAAAGATGAGTTTGTGGTAGAAATTAGTTAAAATATGGAACTCTACTTGTCAAGTATTCTTTTTTTTTTATTATTATATGAAGAAATTAATTCTTAAAGGTAAGGGAAAGGACCTAAAAACCAAAAATGTGTTATCCTAATACCTTATGTTTTGTTGAACTGATGATATTTTAACTCATCATAAATTTATGGCTTTGAAGCCCTCAATTTTCCATTTATTGTTCACTTGTTTGTGATTGATGAACTCAATCACTACCAATAAATATTTACATTTTCCCTCTAATTATGTGTCTATAATTTCCACCAATGTTCTTCTATTTGAAACCCTAATTTGGTGGTGACTTTTTCATTTCCCTTTCCCTCTTATTAAGACTAAATTTTATTAACCCTATTTCTGATGTGGGTTTTCCACAAAGGTATTTTCTATTTTAAACCTTTTATTTTCGAAGAACAATTTCAAATTGCGAGGATGAAATTTATTGAAGGAGGGGAGAATATAACACCCCAAGATTTCATAGTATGTTATCTCTTTAATGTAATTCAATAGCTTACGCTACACGCAACACCGAGTTCGAGCGCACCACGACTTACCAAACTAGCCATTCAAAAAGCGGTTATGAATAGTATTAACTGCATTTTGAATTTTATATACTCTATATAATTTTAGAATCCATATTATGTGTTTCTTAGATATAATATAAGAACAAATTCATTTTTTCAGATAAAAGAAGTATTTTTCAAAAAATGCAATTTTACCGCCTTTTAATGGAGAACCCTTTTAAATCCAATATTTGACACTTTTATATATTAAATTTAATGAAATTAAATTCTTATTTATAAGAAGGACATAAAAATTTTGTTTGGATAAATTTTTTGGTACTTTTATGATAACTTTCATATTTTGATGAATAGTTAAAAATACTAAATTTTAATTGAAAACAACTTTTTTAATCAAAATAATTTTTTTGTGTTAAATTATGAATTTGAGTGTTTTTAGAGTATAATTAGATTATATTTTTATCTTTTAATATAATTTAGGTCATTGGATGTAATTTCACATTTAAATTGTTCATAAACACATGTCAATCTTTTGATAGTTTTTACTTCTTTAAAACCCCCTTTCTGGTTTTGACAACGGGAATTAATTTTAAATTAATTAATGAAACTCATATGTTTTTAATGTGTTAAAATAGATATAATTTTTGTATTCAGAATATCAAAATTATCTTAGGGTGAATTTTTGGTTTTTTTCTGTTAACTTTCAATTTTTGATGAATAGTGAAAAACACTGCGTTATTGTTTAAAACCGACTTGTATTTAAATAATAATTATTTTTATTTAAATTTATTTTAAAATAAAATTAGATACATAATACCTATATTAGTTCAATTTAATTCATTGGAGTTATTTTATAATAAGATTAGATGTATAAAATTTTGTTGAATTTTTTTAACGTCTTTTACCCACCTTCTAGGCACATTTGCAAATTTGCATAAAACGTAATTTTACCGCTTCTATGAATTGAAAATAAAAAATCCAGGAGACATGGTTGGAATCTGTAATTAAAATGTGGTTCAATAAGATGAAAATAATTTTTGTTGAATAATAACTTTTGAATTTTATTTACCATGGTTAAAAGTAAATAGGGTAATTAAAGGTAAAAATGTTATTATAATTACCCTAAAACATGTCCTAATTCTTTTGGGTAAGTGTATTTCAACCAAAATAAACCTTAGGAATAAAATATGATCCTTTTGGACCACTTGGATTAGATTAGGACATTTATTATTATTTTATTTAAAGAAGAGTTAAAATTGTTAAATTCAAAGTTTAAAAACTAAACCATTTTTTAATATAGGGTTATACATAAGATAAATTCGACTATAAATATTCATTATAAATATAAAAAGATTTCATACATCATGGTATTTTATTTATAAATTTTAGACATTAAATAATTAAATTTATTTTTGACACAATGATGATGTAGTAATTACCTTATTAATGAAAGATTAAAATAATTGATATTATAAATATCAAAATAAATGTAAATTGAGACTTTTGATGCATTAAATTTTTTTTATAGATTAATATAACATGTTAGGGTTGATTTAATGTATTGTTTTAGAAGTAATCAAGTTTTTTTGACTTTCAAAAAAACCAAATACTAAATAGTGTCAAAATTGACATAAATGAGTTTTTAAAACAAATATTATATTATTAAATGATATAATATTCTTAAAAATAAAAAGATTAGCCAAAAGACTCATATAATGATAGATATTTCATTAATGAACAACTTTTGGTTTGTTTGTAATTTTATAGTAAGTTTATTAACCATGTATTATAAAGATACAAGAAGACATTATAAAAGTTAAACTATTTAACTAAGAGTTAAATCTAAAAGATGAGGTTAATATGGTGACCTAAACCTGTCCAAAACCTATTGGTTGAGAGGGTTTAGACCCATCCCCACCTTATCCTAGAAATAAATCTATTTGGATCCATTATAAACTGAAAATTATTTTATAATAAAATAATATTTCAATCTTTTCATAAAGTGTCCCTGACCTCTCTTACAAAAGGGTACTTCCCCTTCTCACAAAATCACACCTCCAAATCCATTTGGCTCGACCAAACCCTGCTCAAATATCCTAAAAACTATCCTCAATTCAACCTAGAGGCCTTAAATTGATCATAATCCAACCTAAGGAGCCCTTTTTATCAAATCAAAAGGAAGAACCCGAAGAAGAGGTAATTACTTCATCACCTCTTTCAAAGTTCTTTTATTCTTCCACTTCCTCTTTCTTTTGATTTTTTCGATAATAAAATAATAACTCGTAAATTATACATAATGAGATGTTATTATAAATATGTTATAACCATATTCATTATTCTATCCATCCTATGAATGACAAAGTCACTATACGTGCGTACGTACGACTTACCGTCTCCACGTCGTGGTGTAGTTTGTTATTCAACATTTCATTATTTGGATGGGTATAATAATGAGTATAATTGATTTAAATAATAAATATAAAATTTTAAGGATTCTTTATATATAATATAACATCCAATTACATACTAATTCACCATCAATAGAATGATATCATCACTTGTGTGTACGTACGACTTACCGTCTCCACGACACGATGAGATTCATTTCCACATTCACCATTCAACGATGATTATAAAAATATATATTATTAATAAGTATGTAATATATGAAATAATAATTCTACTGGAAATATATATATATATATATATGTGTGTGTTTGTGTGTATTTACATATATCTCATTCACTTACTTCCGTTCAATACGATTTGAAAACAAAAACAACGTTTATGCGTACGTACAACCTACCGTATCCATAAACATTGTTTTCTATTTCATATATATATATCTATTATACATTTTTATATTCTGAATATATATGATACATAAATATTTTTTTATATTCTTTAAGTAATTAAATCATGATATAAGTGATACGATCAAGAATAACAAGTTAAAACATGTACGATAGAGAAAGTGATTATTACCCGAAATATTATTTTAACATAGAAATTGTTATTAAATGGGTAGTATAAATCCATAAATTAATAAATTATTATATCATAAATATGAATATAGTTTTGGTATAATTTAATAACTTTCTATGGACATTATACAGGAGGTTAAACGTACCCTCGACCAAAGGAAAGTAAAAGGTAAGGGTTAATTCCTCAATCTCATTATTATCCGAGATTGTTTATGTGTAAGTATTTATTGGGACATTTTTATCATCCATGTACATGTTTCATAAAAATGTTTTCAAAATGAATATTTTAAGTTTTTTTAGAAGGGACTCTTTAGCAAGATCTTAATTTTAAATGTTTTACTGATTTATTTTTTCTAAATCTTTTTAATTAATGTCAATGTTTTAAAAATTATTTTAAGGATTTATTTATATGGATATGATTGTTTTAAAATTTTAATTCCTTTCAAAAGATTCAAAGTGGTATGGTAAACTTTTATTCAAAAATTTATTTTAAATTTGTTCCTTTCTATATTGTGTGACTTTTAAATGATTTCAAAAAAAGGGATATTTCTCTCAAAGAGTTTTACTGATCATTTTCAACTATTTCAACATCCTTTACTAGATATTATTCTTGATTGAGGTTGATTTATTACAATAAAATATTCTATATTTCATTGAATGAGTTATGATATGTTTGACCATGGATGTTCTATTTTTATACCATTCATGGTTTATGGTTAAAGTATTTACATTTCGTATGCTAGTTTTAATACGAATGTTTATGTTATGTTTCAACATTTTCATATGAGGAATGCATTGGACTTAGTAAGTGATATGTGGAGCCCTCTATAGCTTCTAGATGCATTGTTAGGTCTCATGAGACAAACTAGTGTCTTGGAACAAGGCCTTGACAAATTATTATTTTTAGTCTTGGAACGAGGCCTTGACTACGTGGTTATGATGTTATGCATTATGCATTCCATCATTATAAAATTAGCTATTGATATTACATGTGATTATTCTACTAGTTGAATATCCATATTACTAAGTAAATGGAATTATTTGATTTATATTTTACATATAATGATGAAGTTTATGTTTAAAAGGCTTGTGTTTCAGACTTATACATCACGTTAAATGTTTATGCTTATTTATGATAATTTTTTTTTCTATATTGTTATCCTTACTGAGCTTTTGAGCTCACCCCTTTCTTATTTTTTATTTTTCCCAGGATGCAAAGAAGTGTTTTATGATTTATATAAAGAGTTAAGATAGGGGAATAATGACGTTCTCAAAGGATTATTTATGTTGTGTTTTATTTTAGAAATTTTAATGTAACATTCATATATGTAATCTATTTTCCAAGACTGCTAAACTGATCGGTCCTTCAGGACTTGATTCCTTGTAATCATGCCAATGTATTAAAATAATCTACCTAATCTCGGTAATTGGGGTCAAGGTGTTACACCCTTACATTTACCTAAGTCCTGCAAAATAAGTTCTAAAACCACTCAAAGGAAAAAGTAGGGTGTGATCAAAAATTATGGTAGGATACCACCATGGAATCTATACAAGTTCTAATATCCAGAATGCACAATTTCAAGCTTTAAAACAAATTCCTATTTATAAAGAATTTTCCTAAATGAAATCATTTTTTAAACATTCCTTCATTTTCCATAAATGCATACCATATTCACCAAATCCTGAAATAGGTCAAATATAAAATAAAAGTAAGTAAGTATAAGCTAAACCAATCATGGATACACCATAAGATATGAATGTGATCAAATTTACATGAAATAATCCATCATGTGATTAACCAAGTATAAATGGAAAAGCACACCATTTTGGCTCTAGAATATGGGAATATAGACTAGAAATAAAATAATACTAAACCAAACATATTTTAGTTCTAACCAATATCGATCCCTACCATAGTCGTTCGATACCACAAAACCTATAGTGTTGTTTTGCACACTTAAGTGATTTGTCCATTTCCAAATGCACCCAAGATTCCCAATGTGCTAAGTTTTTCAAAACCATTTCAAAATCCATGATCACATTTAATAAAACATTTTAATATCAAGGAAAATATGTTTTTAAATCCAAATCTATTTAAAAACATGAATCCTTTCCAAAAAAGCCTTTAAAATTTCAAAACATGAATTTTCATGGAATAACCCAAAGGAATTGTCAAGAATACATATCAATTAAAGAATTAGTATAGATACACCCACCTTAAGAACTATTGAAATCTAGACACCTTTGATAATGAAAATTGGAAACCAACAGATCGACCTTTGAATGGAAGGTCATGAAAGAAAACTATAAAGAATTGATATAAAACATTGATTAGTCACAATCTAAATCTGAAATTCAGCCAATTCCGTTATCGCAACTAATGGAAATGAAGAACCGTGAAGGAAGATTACTGGGGACATTTGGCACAACCTCCAAGGAGTAAAATTCCAAATGGTTTGATCTGAAAGGAGGTAAACCACCCAAAATTGAAAAAAATCATCTTAAATCTTGAGAGGGAGTTCTTTTCACCGAAGTATAAAAATGGGTTATGTGTACTATGTGGTTAAATCCTCCGAACCCAATGAATTCATGACGTGAACCAATTTTAGTGTAAATTCCATGAATTTAAATTATGTTAAAAAAGGAATCACCTTAGGTTAAATTAAATCCCAATCAACCCATTCACGAAGTGAAATGGTGTCACAGATTGTAAATTTTCATACTCTGAATAAAACTCACGAAATCTACCCTACAACAGGTTTACGTCGTGTAACCCATTCATGATGTGAATATGTCTAGAAGGTAGTGTACCGTCCATTTTCCTGTAGAAAGTCCATGAACCAATTATTAAGGCTCTCCATTCCCAATAAGATCTCAATTCACACAAAAAAAATGTAAACCCAAAACAAGAGTCAAAGCATACCTAAAGGAAGGTAACTGAGTGTTACAATATCCCCACTATAAACTCTTTATGACCCCAAAAATCCATCAAGCTCCTAGAATCTAAAAAAGTGAAGGCCACTGTTTCCTTATCAAAAATTACCACTCCGATGTCTAATAGTTATCCCTTCCACACTACCACAATACAAATACCAAAGTAATCATTTTACTATACAACACCTTCTCTCGGCGATCCATAATATGAGATCATTGCTCAACCATAATGGTTTTGGGCTCAAGATAAACATCCTCCCATTCAATCACATTGGAAGGATCCAGTCAATACCTCCTTAGTTGGGAAATATGAAATAAATCATGGATGTAAGTCAAATGAGATGGTAAATCGAAATGATATTCCACCTTTCCAATTTTCATAATGATCTCAAAGGGGTTGACAAACCTCATCGCTAACTTTCCTAATAACACAACCAATGATGTCCCATGTGAGGTGAATATCTAAGAAAGACTTGATCACCAACCTCAAAATCTATCGTCCAATAAAAATAGTCCGCATAAGATTTTTTATGACTCTGTTCCATGACCAACAACTTCAAGATCAACTACACCCTTTCTATAGTCTTCTGAATAAGACTCGGCCCAAACAAGGACCTCTCTTTTAACTCTGCCCAGCATAAGGGAGATCTACATGTCCACCCATTAAAATCCTTAAAGGGTTCCATTTTGATCAAGGCATAATAATTATTTTTATAAGAAAACTAAACTAAAGGAAAATTATTTTCCCAATAACCACTAAAATCAAGAACACAATCCTAGAGAATATCCTCAAGAACCTGGATATATATCTCTATCTTATCATTAGTCTGCAAATTATATTCCATGCTTAATTTAAATAGAGAACCCATCACCTCCTGCATGACCTTCCAAAAAATCTATGTGAACCTAAATTCCTAATAATAAAAACAAAGAGGGAACCCCATTAAGTATCAAAATCTATTAGACATAAAAGTCCCCAAGTTTATCCACTTTCTTTATCTCCTTGATAGGGAGGAAGTGCGTTAATTTAACGAGTCGATCGATGATCACCCAAATCACATTCTTCCCACTATGATTCTATGTTAAACCAATGATGAAATCCATGTAAATCTCATCTCATTTCCATACCAAAACAGGTATGGTATGTAACAAAATTATAGGTCTCTAGTATTTCCCCTTAATTATTTGACAAGAAAGACTGTGTGATACAAAATCAGCAATCAAACGTATCATCCCAGGCCGCCAATAACAACATCAAAAATCAAGATACATCTTGGTAATACCTAGGTGTATAGACCAAAAAAATGATGTCCACTATCCATCAGATCCTTCCTCATAGAAAAAGGAACAACTAACTTGTTTAGAAAACATGAATCACCATTGGGAGAACGAGACCACTCAACCGAGGTCTCCCCACCATAAAGGATTTTACTAAAGCTATGGAACTCAGGGTCAGATATCTTCTCAAGATGAACTTACTCATTAAATGACGAGTCACCCTTAATTGAATCCAAAAATAACTTCCCACTAGCTTATTACACTTCCAAGATCATCCTAGCAAAAAAACTCATCATAGACTACTCTTCCATTGATTTATTTACTATTTGTGTTGGTAATTTCCTACTTATCAAATCAGTGACCACATTATCTTTTTCAAGAGTGTAATAAATATTGAAATCAAAAGTATAAAAATACTCCACCTAGTATCTGTAACAACCCAAGGTTTTAAAGATAAATTGAAAATGTATGATACTTTGTTTTAAGTAGATATTTATAACTAGCCTTTAACCATAATGTTTCTGCTTTTATGATTTTAATTTCAAAAATTGATCATCTACAGTTGTGATCAGTAAGTTATTTGAAGTTTGTTGGACTCCTCATGTATTAATCACGTTTTAATGATCACAAATCTCATTAATGATCACAAATCTTATTCAACCTAGTTAACTCCTAAATTATATCCAATCATGTGTATTTATGTTTCAAGTTATCACATGCTTTATAATGGTTAAGCTCAATCCATTTCATGCATATCACTGTTTAAGTCTGAATACATTTGTTTGCCTAAGTAAGCCAGACACCGTAAGCCAGACACCGTAAGCCAGACATTGTAAGCCAGACACCCTGAAGCTAGACACTATAAGCCAGACACCGTAATCCAGACACCATAAGCCTGACACCGTGAAGCCAGACACCGTAATCCAGACACCGTGAAGCCAGACACCGTAAGCCAGACACCGTGAAGCCAGACACCGTGAAGCAAGGCACCGTGAACAAGACACCGTGAACAAGACACCGTGACACTCAGACACCATGACATTCAGACACCGTGACACTCAGACACCGTGTGAAGGATACACCATTTTCATAACATAATATGACACCGTTTCTTAAACTATTTTGTCATCTTTAAATTTAAATTTTAACTGTAAAATTTGATGCCTTTAATGCAATGACGTAATTAATGTTTCTTTGTAGACATAGTACGAGGTCTGAGGTACGAAGCACATGGAACCTGTCGGCTAAAACTCATGCATTAGAAGATAAAAAGTGAAGAGTGCCCAAGAGCAATACAGTGCGATACTGAACGAAATAAAAGCGTGTGAGCATGACCGCGAAGAACATATTGCAAGATTTTCAAAAGGAAGAATTGTCACATGTATGCAATCCGACTCTGCTGAAGAACATATGAAGTACACTGGAATCCATAGAACATTGTCACATTATCAAAACTCATGAAGAACACAAGTTGAATCGCGACACTCTGTTTTTCAAGACAAAAATCATAGAAGGACTTAGAATCATTTCTGTTTAATCAAAGGAGTCTAGAGATGCACTTCAAATCACTAGAGAATTATAAACTCATATCTACTCTCTCTCAATGATTATTTTACTTACTTTTTGAGCAGTGTGTGTACTCTGTTTATTCCATATACACATTGAATCCTGTGCTAAACTGGAGGATTTCTAAATCCTTACACCAAACTCTTTATACTTCTGTTTACCCACAAAAACTATGGAATAGGTCCCTGTGTGGCCTGGTTATTATTTTGTTTACCCACGAAAACTGTGGAAGAGGTCCCTGTGTGACCTGGATAGTCTGTGTACTGTTGTTAACCCCAATACAGGGTGTGGATAAAAGTTTATTTATATAAACTGCTTGGTGGAAGGTGATCACCAAGTGGAGTGGATTAGGTCTCGACTTGAGACTGAACCACTTGTTTCATATCCGCTGTGTTGTTTAAATTTAGTCTTTACTACTTTATTGGATAATCCAGAAAAACACTAATTTAACTTCGATAGTTAGTCTTGGAAAGAAGTTATAATTTATTTGTCTTAGTAGGATAACTTCAAAAGTAATATTAATAATAAAAATTAATATTACTAAGAATTAATCAATATTCTAAGAAGTTGTTTAAAAATTCAAACTCTTATAACAGTATAAACTTGATTAACTGGGTTGTATCTATTTTTGGGGAAACTATTTCTTTTGAAAATAGTATTATTTTAACAAAATTTTTTATAGTTACTCAATTCACCCCTCCCCTCTTGAGTAAACTACTCCGACCAACATTTGGTATCAAAGGTTGCTTTACTAGGACTCTGTGTAATCTTACTCAACTGTGATTGTAGTTGTACTTTAAAGATCTGTAAATTTCTGTTAATTCTAAATTTCTAGCTCTTTTAAAGTAATACGATAGTATGGATAATAGATTGGAAGGTGCTGCAACCAACATACCACCATTCTTTAATGGAACCAGCTATGCTCAATGGAAAATTAAAATGAAAATGCACCTAGAGAGTATGAGTTTTGAAAATTTTTCATCCATTATAGATGAATACAAAATTCCTATGACTGATAGAATTGAATGGGATGAAACTACCAAACTTGCTTACAATAACAATTGAAAAGCCATGAATGCGTTGTACTGTTCCTTAGGAGATGAAGAATTTAATAGGATTTCTGCTTGTAAAACTGCCCATGAAATTTGGGATACTTTGTCTGTCTCACATGAAGGCACATCTAGTGTAAAGGTAATGAGACTTAATACTTATACTATAAAATATAATAATTTTAAAATGAAACCTGATGAGCCTATTTGTGACATGTATCTCAGGTTCAATGAGATTGTCAACACAATTATTTCTCTTGGAAGAGAAGTCACTTCCAAAGAACAGATCACGATAATCCTTAGATGTCTACCTGACAGATGGACGGGAACCCCGGTCTATATTAGAGAATCGTGCGACATCAGAAAGCTACCTGTAAAAGAACTCATTGGGAAACTGATGATGTATGAGAAAGAGCTGAAGGTCAACAAAGAAGAGGAGGATAGACCAAAGAGGAGATCTGTAGCATTCAAGACCACCTTCTCGAAGCACAAAGACAAAGGGAAACTGGAAGCTTCTGTAGAAAGTTCCATCACTGAACAATCATCACCTGACAGTGACGAGGAGATGGCTCAACCGGCCAGAAGATTCAAACAATTTTACAAAAAGAATAACTTTTTTAGAAAGCTTAACTTCAAGGGAAAGTATGATCTAAAAGGAAACTGGAAAAAGGACTGGAAAAGAAGTGACAAAACTGATGAAATTGTATGCTATGAATGTAAGCGCAAAGGACATATAAAGGCTGACTGTCCAAAGATCAAGTATAAGAAGAAATATAAGGACAAGGACAAGAAGTACAAAAAGGAAATGAAAGAAACCTGGAGTACCTCTGAGGATAGTTCAAGTGACTCAGAGACATCACATGATGAATAGGCTAACAAAGCCAATATGTGTTTTATGACAAAAACATCTGAGGTAACACTGAACTCTTCTATACATAATTCATACTATTCTAAAGAGGAAAGTGACTCTGAAAATATGAATAATGAAGAAATGTTTTAATATTGTAACATGATTGAAGAGACATTCAATGAATTAAAAGATAAATATAAATCATTGAAGAAACAACATGCTCTCACTGAAAATGTTAAATATGAACTTACTACTAAAAAGGAGACAAATGCTCAACTGATCAAAGAAAACAATGCATTAAAAATGACTAATGAGAAATTAAAAAGTGACTTAGAAAAGTTTACTAATGGGAAAAATACCCTTACCCAAATTGTATGAAAACAAATTTCCCCCAAATAAAATACTGGCATTGGTTATCAACCTGGTAAAAGAAAACTTGGTAGAACAAATTTTGTTTCCAAATCTTGGACATATAATTTTGTTCCCAGTTATGGACATAACTCAACTAGCTCAAGTCATGATACATATTCTACTGTTTCAAGTTTTTGTGGACCAAATACAGTTTATTTTTCAAATACTTTACATAATGCTTATAGGAAACCTATGAGACAAATATGGGTTCCTAGAGAACTTATTACTAATGTTACTGGACCCAAACGAGAATGGGTACCAAAATCTGTCTTTGCTTGATCATGTTATAGGAAAGCTGCTTAAAGAGATCCTGCAAAAATCTATGGTACTTGGACAGTGGATGTTCAAGGCACATGACAGGAGACTACTCATGATTCAAGAACCTGATAAAAGTAGATGTAGGACACGTCTCATTTGGTGACAATGCCAAAGGGAAAATCATTGTCTTAGGCCAGATTGGTAACACTGATTCGATTTTAATTTCTAAATTACTGTTTTTTAATGGATTAAAATATAATCTGCTTAGTATCTCACAATTTTGTGATGATGGATATCATGTTAAATTTGAAAATGATGCCTGTAATGTATTTAATTCTAAATATGAATTAGTATTTTCTACATCAAGGAATGAGAACGTTTATTCTATTAATTTATATTCCTTATCTTCTCAAAATGTTTCATGCTTAAGTTTACTTCATAAAGAATCTTGGCTCTGGAATAGGAGACTAGGACACTATAATGTTCACTCCCTTAGAAAGCTAACTAGAAAAGGACAAGTTAAAGACTTACCCAAACTTGAGTTTACACCTGACAAAGTATGTAATCCTTGTCAAAAGGGAAAACAACACAAAATGTCTTTCAAAACAAAGAAAAAATTTTCTACTTCACAACCTCTCGAATTGGTTCACATGGATTTTTTTGGACCATCTAGAGTTTCTAGTTTAAATGGGAAGCACTATGTTTATGTTCTGGTAAATGATTTTTCTAGATATACCTGGACCTTCTTCATGGATCACAAAAGTGAAGCCTTCTCTTATTTTACTAAGTATGCCAAGTCTGTAGAAAATCTTAGTGGCCTTAAAATTAAATCTTTAAGAAGTGATCATGGTCGTGAGTTTGAAAATCAAGAGTTTGAATCATTTTGCTCAAAAAATGGTTATAGTCACAATTTATCTACCCCTAGAACACCTTAGCAGAATGGTGTTATAGAAAGAAGAAATAGAACCCTGCAAAAAAATTCTAGAACAATGCTTAGTGAATACGACTTACCTATTTACTTTTGGTCTGAAGCTGTTAATACAACATGCTACATAATCAATAGAGTCTTGATTAGACCAATTCTCAAAAAGACCCTGTATGAACTCTGGAACAATAGGAATCCTAAGGTTAATTACTTTAGTGTTTTTGGTTGAAAAATCTTTATTCTCAACACTAAGGATAATATTGAAAAATTTTCATCCAAAAGTGATGAAGGAATTTTCCTAGGTTACTCAATATTAAGTAAATATTATAGAGTATTCAAAAAGAGAACTAAATGTGTGGAAGAATCTGTTCATATCAAGTTTGATGAAACAGATCCACATAAGCCTAGAAGCATCCTAGAAAATCTGGAGGATAATGTATCAAATCTGAACATCAACTCAAAATCCTCAAATTCAACTGTGAAAGAATCTGTGAAAACTTCCAATTTTGGAAATTCTCTACAATCGAGTCATAATGAACCTGAATCTGTTGATAAACCTGAAATCACTAGTCCCTCTTTTTCTAGAAATGTTATAACCCTTAAAAAGCATCCCTTAGATGTTGTTGTAGGAGACTTAGAGAAAGGAACACAAACTAGAGATTCTCTTAGAAATTAGGTTGAACATCAAGCCTTCTTGTCACAACTTGAACCTAAAAACATTGATGATTCCATCAATGATGAATTTTGGGTAATGGATGTGCAAGAAGAACTTAATCAGTTTGAAAGAAACAAAGTTTGGAAACTTGTTGAAAGAACCAAGGACACATTCATCACAGGTACTAAATGGGTGTTTAGAAATAAGGTAGATGGAGCTGGAAATATAGTTAAGAACAAGGCTAGATTAGTTGCACAAGTCTATAGTCAAGAAGAAGAAATTGACTGAGGAGACCTTTGCTCTAGTAGCCAGACTTGAAGCCATCAGAATCCTACTTGCCTATGCTGTACATCTGAATTTCAAACTATATCAAATGGATGTTAAGAGTGCATTCTTAAATGGGTATATAGCTGAGGATGTCTTTGTTGAAAACCCCCCTGTATTTACAAATCCTCATTTTCCCAATCATATTTTCAAACTATCAAAAGCTTTATATGGTTTAAAGTAAGCTCCAAGATCTTGGTATAATAGATTGAGTACTTTTCTCAATTCCAAAGGTTTTACAAAAGGAATAGCTGATCCTACTATCTTTATAAAACGAATTTATAATGATGTTTTAGTTGTTGAAATCTATGTAGATGATATTATTTTTGGATCTTCAAAAAATTCATTATGTATTGATTTTTCTAAAATGATGCAAAACGAATTTGAAATGAGTTTAATGGGTGAACTAAAATTCTTTCTTGGATTTCAGATCTTTCAAAATAATGATGGAATTGTTTTAACTCAAAGTAAATACACTAGAGATCTTATAAAACATTTTGGATTGGATAGCACTAAAAGTAGTGACACTCCCATGAGTACCACCTGTAAGTTGGATCTTGATGAAGATGGAAAATCTGTTAATCAAAACACTTATAGAGAAATGATTGGAAGTTTACTCTACTTAACTGCTAGCCGTCCAGACATTATGTTTAGTGTGTGTATGTGTGCTCGTTTTCAAGAAATCCTAATGAATCTCATTTAAATGTTGTAAAGAGAATTTTCAAATATCTCAAGAATACACCCAATCTAGGACTGTTCTATCCTAAAGGACAATCATTTGAACTAGTTAGTTATTCTGATGCTGACTTCAGTGGCTATAAGTTATATATAAAGAGAACCTCTGGAACATATCACCTTTTAGGGAAGTCACTAGTATCATGGTGTAGTAAGAAACAAAATTCTGTTGCATTATCTACTACAGAAGCTGAATACATAGCTACTGGCAGTTGTTGTGTAAAAAATTTTGTGGATGAAACACACATTACTAGATTATGGATATCAATTTAGACATGTACCAATAAATTGTGACAACACAAGTGCTATTAACATCTCAAAAAATCCTGTTTCACATTCTAGGACAAAACATATTGATGTAAGACATCACTTTTTGAGAGATCATTATCAAAAAGGTGATATCATGTTGGAATTCATTGGTACTAAATATCAACTTGATGATATATTCACTAAACCATTAAATTCTGAGAGAATAGACTACATCATACATGATATTGGAATGATAAATCTCAAATAGATACCTTACTTGTCCTACTTTTCGACATTTTACTATGTTATACTTTACTGTCTCATGATTACAGTTTCTCAGTTACTGTCTCATGATTACGGTTTCTCAGTTACTGTCTCTTATGATTACAGTCTCACGGTTAGCACTTTGTACTTAAAGTCTGACATTTACTATCTCACTGTAACGCGCACTGAAAAGACCATTCACTATCTCACCGTGACGACCACTCACTGGATCACCGTGACGACCATTCACTGTCTCACCATAACGACCACTCACAGTCTCACTGTGAAAATTATTTATGTTTTTATTTAAACCCATATCGTGGTAATTATTATTTCACCTCTTTTAATTTCCCGTGTTTTTATTTTTGTGACGTTTGGCATTCCTAAATGATAAAACAAAAAGTTTCCCTCGGTTCTTCACTCGGGCCTTCTCCTGTTCACTCGTTTCGAACCCTTTCAGCCTTGCAACCCTGTCTCTCTATTTATCAAACCCTCAGTGGATGCCAAGAATGAAACATCCGTCATTATCCATACCTGAGAAGCGCATCCTGAAGAAGAAGAAGATTGCACCTAATATGACACCCGAAGGACCTTTAAATCTGAACCTGGTTAATCGCAGTGTTGTACCTAAGAAAGAAATCTACCCCGAATGGATTCTGTCTAGAAAATCTCTGGTCTATAAAGTGTTAAAATAACAAGGCTGGTTATAGTGGTTCTCAAGGGAGAATAGACCCATCTATCCTAGGTTAGTAGCTCAATTCTACTAGTACATGCAGTTCTCCTTTGATTCTGGTGATAGTTATGTTGTGAGGAGATGGATTAATGGCCAAAGATGCTCCTTCTGTTCGAGGTTATAGGCTGCATGCCTTAGGATACCTCATGAAGGTATATGGGAGGATTATCATAGAGAACCTCCTCCAACTGATTTCTTTGATCTTGAAGATGCTCTAAAAACCCTAATCGAAAATGGCACCAAGAGAAGGACCATCACTGCTGAACTAGATGGAGAAACAACACTTCTATTTAAGTTTGTTCAAAATATGGTTAGTCCAAGAAAATGTGATTTTGATGTGTTAAAGTATCAAGATGTGTTCTTGATTAAGCTTATGAAAAATGGATATAATATCAACCTGTGCAAGTACATAATTTACCATATGTGTGAGTTGATCAAGGTTACATCCAAGTCCACTTTTCTATTCTACTCTCGGATGATATCATCCATGCTTATTGCAAAAGGTATGGTTGGATATAATGAAGAAGTGACTATGGACTGTGAATACTGTCTCTCTAAAGCCACCATCAAGAGAATGCAGATAAACTGGAATCCTTGGAAAAAGGAATGGATGGAAGACAATGATAAGGTTTATGAGAAGTTTAATCATGTGGATTATCCATCAAGGATGAAATAAATTTCTGATCCTGGTTTGGAACCATCTGAACTTGTTGAGTATTCAGAAGAAGAGGAAGAAGAGGCTGAAGTACCACATAGGGAAGCCGTTATTGTTGAGGAAGAAAGGACTATTGTTCCTCATGTTGTTCTTGAAGAAGAAGTTTCTACCCCTAGAGATGATGTCAATCTAGAAATCAAACCCGAGGCTGAAAAAGAATCAGTTGTCACAAAATATGATCAGAAATTCATGGAAGAGCCTATAATATAATAACTCCCTACTGTGCAAGAAGTGAATCTGGAAGAACTCCCTGCTATGCAAGAAGAAAATCTAGAAGAACTCCCTGTGGAACAATCTGTTCCTGAAATCATACCCTCTACTGAAGAGAGGATGGAGATTTCCTTTCAACTGGATAGACAAGAAATGAATGAGGAACTTAGAGATGAAAATGTGGATTTATACCAATCTCCTGAGCCTCTCAGTCCAAAGAAGGAGGCACCTATTGAGGGGGAGCAAACCCCAAATCTTGAGTCTGGTGAAGCCTTACATCCAAATGACTCAAGTCCTGTGGACACTCAGTACAAATTTCCTAGTTTCTATAATGTGAATGAGTCTCAGCAGGTTACTAAAACCGGGCTTGATATCTCTTACCTATTTTAGTTGAAATCATTCAAAAAATTTGCACTTGAGAAGGAACCTGAACCTGAACCTGAACCTGTCCCTGTACCAATTCCTACACTTGAACCTTTATCTAAACAACTGTCCTTTGTCAGTAGGGATGATTTGAAGGATTTTGGAGATACTCTCTTATCTGGAGTTGAGAAACTTATGAACTCCCAACCTCGTCCTATGACAAATTTAAGTGAGAGAGATGCCTCACTATTATTGGAAAATATCATTTGGAAAATACAACCTAATATGATCTATGAGATTCAAGAAGTACGAGTTGAAAATAAGTTGCTCAGTAATGAAGTCACAACCCTGGGAAGCATGGTTGAAGACATGCAGAAAGAGCTACATTCGAGATCAGAGCCTATTACTGCTCCTCTAGCACCCACTATTTCCCAAATCTCTTGAGATGTTGTGTCTCAGATTCACCATTATCTTGCATCCTTTGATGAAAAGATTGCGGAAAGGCACAAACAGATGTTGAAGGGAATGAGAGAGCTTGTGGTGAACCTTAATAAAATCACTAATGAGTACACTAGTTGTCTTCAGAAGGTACTAAATCAGCTCAAATATCTAACTACAGCCGTCAAAGCTTGCAATACCTCTGGTCAATCCTATACACCTTCCTTGGACAGTACTTTGATCAGATCTATAGTCAAATAAGATCTTCATAATGCTTTTAGTGGCTTTAATGTGGCTTATTTCTCTGAAGTTGTCAAGAACAGTGATATAGTTCTTGACCTTGTACAAATTCACTCCAAGATTGCAAATGATGCCCAGCAGGAGATTTCTAAGAAAGTGGATTTCTATTTCAACCGAATTTTCTCCAAGACTGATATGACCAACCACATCAAATACCTTGTAGAGAATCTGTGGATTCCTCCTGTGACTCAAGCCTTCAAAACTCAAGTCCATAAGCTAACCAAGTTTACCTGATTGTTGGACAAGTTTATGGAAAACAAAGATGACTTTGAAAAAGCCATGCAGTATGGTGGAGAGATTATTGCAGACTTCATCAAACTCATAAGACATTATCTTCATGTCCAGAGTACAAAAATTGTTGCTCCAGCAGCTGCACCTCTCAGACCTAGGCTGCCTACATTCACCTCTTCTTTAGCCTCAACTACCATGTATGTTGGCCGAGCTCTCAGTTAGATCAGGCCTGTGATTCTTGATCATAAACTGCCTAGATCTTCTACTGCTTCTACCTTGGCTCCCTCAGTCTTTCAATGACTCAATTTACCATCTTTATCTAACACATCTCTGCCTTCTTCTACATCAACCACTACACCTATGGCTTCCTCTTCTGCTGCTGATAAAGGCAAAGAGAAGGCCAGTCACCGAAGAAGAGCAGTTCTTACTCCTTTTTGATGGGAATGCCATTATTTTTTTTATTTCTCCTTATTTTTTACTCAACTATGTTTACTCTTAATGGATTGTGAACTATTTTCCCTCTCTTATTTTAACCTTTTGATAATCCCAAAAGGGGGAGAAGTTTCTATATGTTATTTTCTCTATAGTTGAATTTAATTTACACTTTAACTGTACATGATTTGTGATCATCAAAAAGGGGGATATTGTTGGAATCCTCATGTATTAATAAAGTTTTAATGATCACAAATCTCATTAATGATCACAAATTTTATTCAACCTAGTTAAATCCTAAATTATATCCAATCATGTGTATTTATGTTTAAAGTTATCTCATGCTTTATAATGGTTAAGCTCAATACATTTCATGCATATCACTGTTTAAGTCTGAATATAGATGTTTGCCTAAGTAAGCTAGAAACCGTAAGCTAGACACCGTAAGAGAGACACCGTAAGCCAGACACCGTAAGCTAGACACCGTGAAGCCAGACACCGTAAGCCAGAAACCATAATCCAGACACCGTGAAGCCAGACACCGTAAGCCAGACACCGTGAATCCAGACACCATAAGCCAGACACCGTGAAGCCAGAAACCGTGAAGCCAGACACTGTGAAGCAAGACACCGTGAACAAGAAACCGTGACACTCAGACACCGTGACACTCAGACACCATGACACTCAGACACCATGACACTTAGACACTATGTGAATGAGACACCGTTTTCATAACATACTATGACACCGTTTCTTAAACTATTTTGTCGTCGTTCAATTTAATTTTTAACGGTCATATTTGATTCCTTTAATGCAGTGACATAATTAATGTTTCTTTGTAGACATAGTATGAGGTACGGGGTACGAAGCGCATGGAACCTGTCAGCTAAAACTCATGCATTCGAAGATAAAAAGTGAA
Organism: Viscum album; assembly: GCA_963277665.1. Classification (NCBI taxonomy): domain Eukaryota; kingdom Viridiplantae; phylum Streptophyta; class Magnoliopsida; order Santalales; family Viscaceae; genus Viscum; species Viscum album. Next base: position 480,295,817 of record OY728128.1, read on the forward strand.
GAGTGCCCAAGAGCAATACATCACGATACTGAACAAAATACAAGCATGTGAGCACAACCGCGAAGAACATATTGCAAGATTTTCAAAAGGAAGCATTGTCACATGCATGCAATCCGACTCTGCTGAAGAACATACGAAGTACACTGGAATCCAGAGAACATCGTCACATTATCAAAACTCATGAAGAACACAAGCTAAATCGCGACACTCTGTTTTTCAAGAAAAAAACCAGAGAAGGACTCAGAAGAATTTCTATTTAATCAAGGAGTCCATAGTAGCACTTCAAATCACTAGAGAATTATAAAATCATATATAATTTCTCTCAGTGATTCTTTTACTTAATTTTTGATCAGTGTGTGTAATCTATTTATTCTATATACACACTGACTCCTGTGCTAAACTGGAGGATTTATAAACCCTTACACCAAACTCTTTATACTTCTATTTACCCACGAAAACTGTGGAAGAGGTCCCTGTGTGGCCTGGTTATTATTTTTTGTTTACCCACGAAAACTGTGGAAGAGGTCCCTGTGTGACCTGGATAGTCTGTGTACTGTTATTAACCCCAATCCCAGGTGTGGATCAAAGTTTATTTATATAAACTGCTTGGTGGCAGGTGATCACTAAGTGGAGTGGATTGGGTCTCGGCTTGAGACCGAACCACTTGTTTTATATCCGTTTTGCTGTTTAAATTTAGTCTTCTCTATTTTACTACTTTATTGCATAATCCAAAAAAACACTAATTTCACTTTGATAGTTAGTCTTGGAAAGAAGTTATAACTGATTTGTCTTAGTAGGATAACTTCAAAAGTAATATTAATAATACAAATTAAGATTACTGAGAATTAATCAATCTTCTAAGAAGTTGTTTAAAAATTCAAACTCTTATAACAGTATAACCTTGATTAACTGGGCTGTATCTATTTTTGGGGAAACTATTTCTTTTGAAAATAATATTCTTTTAATAGAAATTTTTATAGTTACTCAATTCACCCCTCCCCTCTTGAGTAAACTACTCTGACCAACAAAGTCTGATAGAAACAACTTGATTTTTGGTAAATAGTAACTGACCCTTATGAATAGTAATATGACCCTAATGTATAGTAAATTGTATGGTTATTTTATTTTCTTAAGGTTATAAGATACTGAGATGCTGATTAGTTTTTCAAGGTGTTAAATATTAAGTTATAGATTTAAAATTATTATTTTGGAATAAATTATGATTTTATTTAAAAATTAAATTAATAATATTAAGAAAATTATTTTCAAAAAATGGAGTTTATTTTTTAATTCTAGACATCAAAAATATTTTAGGGTTTATTTTTGGGATTTTTTTGAAATTATTGAATTTTTGATGAATAGTGAAATACGGTAAAATAACATATATTCAAATTATCAGTTAAATACACTATTTTTGACGTCATCACAGATATAATCCCACTTGGTTCAAACTCATATGAACTTATTACTATTTTTGGTCACATTAATCCGTACTATTCATATTCTTGTACAAAAATATTAACCTAATGATTAAAATAATGTAAAATCCCTCCTCTCCTATACTATAAATACCACCCTCATTCCCATCTTCCTCTCACACCTTTCAAGCCTTGAGAATTGTCTAAGTTCTACCAAATCCTTACCCCAATGATCTTCACCATTTCCAAGACCTTCTGGTCTCACCAAAATTCCAAAAACAAAGGCCTTAAGGAGGATCTCAAGGAGAAGAGATCAAGAGGTAAAAATCCTCTTCCTTTTTCGTGTGTTTTCTTTTCAATTCCTTCATTTTCTTATAATCTATTCCCCTACCCTTATCCAATAGGTATGAAATATACATAATCTTATATATATTTTTTGTTATCATTTTCATTTAAAATATTCATCATCTTTCTTCCTCTCCTCTCCCTCTTATTCTTAAAATAAAAACACCATCAACGATGTGCCGATTTACCAAAATCAGGGATGATGTGTTTTCAATTTCCATTACTTAATTAAAATATGATCATAAAACCCTTTTAATGGTTGAAACATAATTTAAATTTTATTATGTAACCTATTTTATGTTTTGGAATGAACTTCTATGCAATACATTAAATTATATAATAAAGCAAGTTCATGGTTATCAAGGAATCGCCAAAAATGATCGAAACAAATATCATTAATGTTTTATATAATGATCCGTAATAATATATGAGAACAAAATGATTTATGGTATCATTATATATTCTTTAAACATATGAATATTATTTCATTACAATTATGTAATTTCATTTCCATACGACAAGAAAATCAAATACAAACCGGCCATGGAAATCATGTAAAGAACGCACCCGAAACAATGGAAGGAACAAAATAATAATAACTAAAGGGTGAAATGATGTTATAAAATGACCATATAAGATATTATAAATATGAATATGTTTATGTAATATCTTAATAAAATTCTTTTAACCATTATACAGAAGGTTTAAACATGTTTGAAGTAAGACAAACCTGAGGTAAGGGAATTCTTAACCCGATTTCCATTATTTGGATTAACCTTATACTTCATTATTTATGTGGTATTAAAATTGATTATGTGATGAATTTTGTTTATATTATGTTGAATTATCTTTATTTATAGTTTATATACATATTTCAACCACTCTATTTAGTTTCACTTATATTATATGATATTTGTAAGAGGCTTTTCTTTTAAAATCCTCTTTTAAAATCATATTTTACAAAAATTAAAAAGAAATGATTTTAAGAAATTATTCATGTTGTATGATTATGTTATGGTTCTTGGGAATTTTTTATGATTGAGGGTGGTACCTATATCTCCCTCAAATTCATTGGGTATGCATAAGTTGGAGGTTGGCAGTTTGGTTATTCCAAGTGTAACTGCGATGGTTACACAATACGGTAGTCGTGAGAGTTACATTTTAAGGTAACCGTGAGGGTTAAAAACCATAAGGTATCCATGATGGTTACAAAAATAAGTAATTAATGCCCTAATATACCTTTTTGTTTCTTTTTATGTTCTGTATGTTTTGCAGAAATCTCATGTAAATCTCAAGTTTCACAAAGTAAGTTTATATGGGTGACAAGTATGCATTTTTGAAAATGAATTCATACATTAAATGTATTCATGGAATAATATTTTATTTTTCATATTTTTATATCCCTTACTAAGATTTTGTGCTCATCCAAAGTTTTTTAATGATTTTCACAGGTTATAAGGATGTGTAAGGCAAAGAAGGAATCCGTGTTAAATGTCATTAATATTTTTCAAAGATGTTATGTTTTATTTGAAAAGTTTTATATTTTAAAAAAATGGATATTTTTTAATAGTATCCACATTTATGATTATGAGATTTTATGTATGTTTTATTTCCTAATTACCTAAAACTATAAACCTGAAAAGATCCTCAATGTTTAAGAATGCATGTTCTTGTCTAAAACTCAGGATTATGTAATGTATTATGGTTGGGTTTTTATTTTTTGTATCAGAGGATTGTTTTTATAACTTTAGGGGTTAGGATAATGTTAATAGAATACCATACATTATTTTTAATATATGGTTAATTTGAAATGTTATATAATTTAAATATTACCTTGTTTCTTCAACTACGATATGTTTGTTCAGAATGGTTTTCCACAGAAGAAATAGGGAAACTGAGGTGAAATGACACCAACATAACGATATCCTTCCGAATCTGCAGCCTAGAATGGTAGGGATTGGAACTGATAAGTTTGTGGTAGTAATGGATCATTTGAAGTAGGCAATAAATGGTGGGGTAATCCATGCAAGATAATAACTAGAGGTTTTATAAAGGAACATGATGATAGTGGAACATTTTATGAGACAACACCCTCCTTCTTTCAATGGATCTTCTGACCCAGTAGCGGCTAAATGATGGATTAAATCCCTTGAAAAGATATTCGATGCTATAGGATATTCAGATAATAAAAAGGTAATTCTTTCCAATTATCATATTGAAGGTGAATCTGATTAGTGGTGTTTAATGGTAAAGAATACCAGGGATAGATAGGATATTTATTTCTTAGAGTGGGATGAATTTAAAAGTATTTTCCTTGAAAATTATTTTCCAAGGTGGTTCGACTAAGGATGGAGAAGAAATTCCTTGAATTGAAACAGAAAGAGGAAGATTCAGTGGCTATGTATGAAGCGAATGTCAACCGATTGGAGAAGTATGATCCAAATCTTATTCTGGATCTTGATAGAAAAATCAACCGATTTTACTCAGGATTAAAGCCAAGGTATTAAAGAGCATTGGCCTCCTGTGAATTCAAAAGTTATGAGAAACTTGTCCAATGTGCTGAGAGGGTAGAGATAGAGTTTATTGATGATCATGTGCACTTTTATAATAAGGAGAAGAAGAGGCCCATATGGAAAGAAATGTGTAAGAATCAATCAAATAAATCTGATGGTAAGAAATTCTAGTTTTCAGATTGTGACAAGTGTGGAAAAAATCACCCTAGGGAATGCCTTAGCAAAACTGGGAAGTGTTTTCGATGTGGTAAGTTTGGAGATATGGCCTGATATTATAATGAAAATGATCCTAATACTAATCCTAATAAGCAAACTATAAATTTTTTAAAATGTGGTGAGATAGGTCATTATGAAAATTTTTTCCCGAAGAGAGATACAAATGATGAAAAGAAGTCAGATTATATGAAAAAAAGTGTAATGAGATCCTTTTTGACTATGTCAATAAACGTCGGGCCATCCAATTAAGTTTTATTAGGTATTGTTTTTGTTTATTCATATTTTTCTAAAGTTTTGTTTGATACAAGGTCTACACATTATTTTATTTCTAAGAAATTTCTGGTAAATTGGAAACATCACATCAACAAATGAGACCGGAACTTTTTATTAAAACACTAGGGGAAATATTATAGCAAATAGAAAATATAAGAATCTTTATATTGTGGTATGTGGAAAGAATTTACCTACAAACATTTTTTTCCCTTAGTAGAGTTTGATGTCATTTTGGGAATGGATTGGATTCTTGTTTATCATGCTAAGATTTACTGTAGAGATAAAGAAGTTATTTTTCAGTAATAGTTTTAGTTTCTATATAAGAATGAACCCATAAAATTGATGACATATCAGGAAGCTGAGAAACTGTTGAAATATGAAAGTGAAAGTTATCTTGCTCATATTTTTGAAAACAAGGGAACTATTCATATTAATGATGTATTAGTGGTAAATAAATACCTTGATGTTTTTCCTGATGATTTACCCAGTGTCATACCTGATCAGGAAGTAAAATTCAAAATTGAATTAGTTCCTGATGATAAGACAATTTCAAAACCCCCATATCGAATGGCTGAAATGGAACTTATTGAATTAAAAAATCAATTGCAGGAGTTTCTTGATTAAGGATTCATTCATCCTAGCACTTCACCATGGGGTACTCCTATTTTTTTCACTAAAAAGAAATATGGTTCCATGAGAATTTTCATTGATTATAGAGCCTTTAATAACATCAATATAAAAAAAAAGTATCCTTTGACTCACATTGATGACTTGTTTGATCAAATCCAGAAGCTTGTTCCTTTTCTAAGATTGACTTGAGATACAGATACCATCAGCTGAAGGTGAAGGAGGATGACATCATGAAAACAACTTTTCATACTAGATATGGGCATTATGAATTTTTAGTTATGCCTTTTGGGTTAACTAATTCACCTGATATATTCATGGATCTTATGAATAAAATATTTCATGAGTTCTTGGATAAGTTTTTGGTTGTGTTTATTGATTAAATTTTGATATATTCTAGAATCAAATAGGAGTATGAAAAACATCTATGGGTTGTTTTAAAAACCTAAAAAAAAAACTGTATGGAAAATTCAGAAAGTGTGATTTTTGGCTACAAAAGATTTCTTTTCTTAGGTACATTTTAAATAAGGATGGAATAACAATTGATATAGACAAAAATAAAGTGGTAGATGAATGAAAAAGACCTACAAATGTTATAGAGATTCGCAGTTTTCTTGGATTATCAGGTTATTACTGATAGTTTGTTAAAATTTTTTCACAATTATCTAGCCCGATAACTAAGTTATCATGAAAAGGGGTTAAATTTATTTTTACAGAATAATGTGATGTTTGTTTTCAGGAATTGAAGAAGAGATCAGTGAGTGCTCCAGTTTTGGCCTTACCTTCTGAAAATGGTGAGTTTTTCATCTACAGTGATGCTTCATTGAAGGGACTTTTTTGTGTTTTGTTGTAGAATAATCAGGTAATTGTTTATGATTTAATACAACTAAAAACTCATGAGTTAAATTATCCCACACATTATTTGGAATTTGAATCTATATTTTTTTGTTTGAAAATTTAGAGGCATCATTTATATGGATCCAAATGTAAAATATATACTGATCATAAAAGTCAGAAGTATATATTCACTCAGAAGGAATTAAACATGAGGAAGAGAAGATGGATTGAATTGATAAAATATTACGACTGTACGATCAATTACCATCCAGTAAAATCAAAAAAAGTGGTGAATTCGTTGAGTCAAAAACATCACACATCATTAACCATGTTAAATTTGGAACACGATCCCTTGATTAATGATTTGATGAATTTTGTCTTAGAAGTTGTTGGTGTAGGAAATACATTTGTTTCGTTTTAGGTTTCAGTGCATTCATCATTATCAGACAGAATTAAGCAAGCACAGAAGGAAGACCTTGAGCTACATAAAAAGGTATAATTGGTTAAAATGGGTAAGTTTCCATAATTTAACCTTGATAAAGATTGTTTTTTTAGATTTAGAAAAAGATTGTGTGTGCCTTGTGATTCCCAGTTGAAGAAAGATTTGTTGTGTGAAGCTCATAGTTCTCCATTTTCAGTTCGTCTTGGTAGTACTAAGATGTAAAGAGACCTTCAAGAGTCTTACTGGTGGGATGGAATGAAAAGAGATATTTCATATTTTACCATGAAATGTTTGACATGTCAATAGGTTAAAGCAGAGCAGCAGTTATCGATGGGGATGCTTCAGCCACTGCTAGTGCCAGAGTGAAAATGGGAGAATATATCTATGAAATTCATGGTGGGACTACCTAAGAATTCTTGAGGTAACAATGTGATTTGGGTTATTTTTGATCGACTGACTAAATCTACACATTTTCTTTCGATTCGAGATACAATTCCTTTGGATCATATTTCTTGACTGTACCTCAAAGAGATTATCATGTTACATGGATTTCCTCTTTCCATTCTATATGAACAGGATCCCAGGTTCACTTGTAAGTTTTGAAGGGGACTTTAGAAGTCGTTGGGAACATAATTAAATTTCAGTACAACTTTTCATCCTCAATAAGATGGGCAGTCAGAATGAACAATTCAGACTTTAGAGTATATGATTTGAGCTTGTTCAATGGACTACCAGGGAATTTGGGATACACATTTGTTATTAGTTGAGTTTTCTTATAATTAAAGTTTTTATTCTAGTATATAGATTTTTGAAATAGTGGGTTCCCTAGACCCAACTGTTTAGTGATTTTGATTACCATATCGTGTATACAGTTAGCTATGAATGATGTCATCTTACCAATATAGTATATAATTTTCTGTATCCACTATTGAAATGGTAATGTCCAAAGGTTAATTGTCATATTGAAAGGTTATAGCAGTTCCCAGGATATAATGAGAACCTCGAGATACTATGAAATTAATCTTAAATATATGTTCTATGGTCTATTTACATCTTACTGATTGGATATATTAGATGTTTGACTATCAGGTGCTGGGGGCTCATAAGCATTGAGACTTCTTCTCATGAAGTTTATACTTCGTGATCTCAAGTAGTGAGATCATGAGGACTGACCCACCAATAGGAACACCACATGTTTCAGGTGTCATTGGATGTTCCTATCTACGATCATGTGTAATAGTCTCTAGACTTGAGATTATTACCAATGTATGTCATTTTATTTCACACTTTTATGCAAGATGAAAACCATGGCAATGAACTTGTGGTGAGGTAGTTTGTGTTGGGTGCGTCATTGGTGGCATGACATTGGTTAAATAGTTAAGAAATGATTTTTCACTTCCGGGTCATGGAGGTAATATATCTTAGTACATGTTAAAATGGATGGTAGCACCTTTATTAGACCATGTCCATGGTAGTCAAGGGTAAATCCATCCAGTTAAATCAATAAAAAATAAAGCAAGAAAAAGGTCGATGACACATGAGTGCGTCCTACTTTATGAGATATTATAGACAAAGAGATTATATTACACAACGCATGTTCGTAGGTTGATTGTTGCTCCCGTGACAATCCTTATCTCTTCAGGGGCCATGATGAGTTGCTAGATCACACTCTTTGTCTGTGAATATTATTCATTGCTATCGAGATAAGGTCCTGGAGGGTCACACACAATAGCATATTCAAGAATCTTCCATATTCAATTGAATAGGAGTTTTGGACATGGTGGACCCCACCAAAGGGGTCCAGGATTTGTCCAAGGTAAAGTGATCACCAATTCAATAAATAAATTCATATTATTTGAGTTTAGAATAATGAGTATTTAATTTATTTATTAAATTTATTTATGATTTTTAAGTAAATACATGAAAAAATATTAATTGATGAATATTAAATTATTCAAGGTTTAATTTATATTTATGGGAATGACGAGTCGAGTTAATGACTTAATTATTATTATGTAATATATTTTAATATATTACAAGTAAATGATAATAATATTTATGGATCAGTTTAGTAGTCATAAAATGTCGTTGATAGTGCGTTAATTATTTGGGGTAGACGAGGCGATACCGGGTATTTTAATTAACCACCATAAATAGAAGAGGAGGGGATTTTGAAAAGTACTATTAATGGAACTTCTATCTCTTCTCTTATATCCCATAATATATAGAGAGAGGCTCTAGATCTAAGGACCTCGAATCGAGCTCTCTCTCAGGAATCACTGGAAAAGCGATGCAGTGATCATTGGAGCATCGAAGGGGACATCACAATTCCGAGCTAGCACCTGAATTATGATGAATGATGCTCCCACAGATTTCTTGAAGCACGTGTGGGTTATCTAGAGGAGTTCAATGTCGGATTATTCAAGCAACGATCACTAACGATGAGCAGACGTCATGCGCGGCTTCAGAATTAAACTAGGTATTTTTTTACAGTTTATTTTGTGTTTAAAATCCTTCACGCGAGATCCTCAGTTTTGACCGGGATGCCCTTCACTAACATCAAAAAGTTTATATCGGTCGTCAATGTAAATTTTTTAAAAACCCACCTATTTGGGGCTTTCGCTGCACGCCTGTTTCTTACACAGATGACAACTTTTGAGTCATTGTATGTGAAGCGGTGTTGAACTACATCTTTTTGGGATGAAGTCGGGGAAAGGAAGTTGATGGGACCAAAATTTGTAAAGGAAGTGGCTGAGAAAGTGAAGATGATCCAGCAACACATGAGGACATTTCAGAGCAGGAAGAAAAGTTATGGAGACAATAAGAGGAAAGAATTTTCTTTTGAGGTATGTGATCATGTTTTTCTTTTTATCTCACCATGGAAAAGTGTTATGCATTTTGGTAAGAAAGGAAAGCTAAGTCCACGGTTCATTGGACCTTATAAAATTCTAGAGAAAGTTTGACCAGCCACCTACCGAGTATATTTTCCTCCGAGTTTATCTTAGGTATACAATGTTTTTCATATTTTGATGTTGAGAAAGTATGTTCCAGATTCATCTCATGTTTTGAGCCCAGAAGCAGTTAAGATGGAAGAGAACCTTTCTTATGAAGAGAAACCAATTCAGATTCTTGATCGAAGGGAACAAGTATTGTGAAATATGGTAATCCACCAGTTAAAGGTTTTTTGGAGAAACCACATGGTTGAAGAAGCAACATGGGAGTCTAAAAATGCTATGAGGGAAAGGTACCCTGACTTGTTTAATAAGTAAATAAAATTACGAGGACACAATTTCCAGAAGGTGGGGATAATGTAACACCCCAAGTTTATAAAAATAAATTGAAAATGAATGATACTTTGTTATAAGTAGATAGTTATAACTATCCTTTAAATGTATTTTTTCTACTTCTATAATTTTAATTTAAAAAAACGGTCATCTACGGTTGTGATCAGTAAGTTATTTAGAGTCTGATAGAACCGACTTGATTTTTGGTGAATATTATCCTACTGTAATGAATATTAATATGACCCTAATGAATATTAAATTGTATTATTATTTTATTTTCTTAAGGTTATAAGATAATGAGATGTTGATTAATTTTTCAAGGTGTTAAAAAATGAGTTATAGATTTAAAATTGTTAGTTTTGAATAAATTATGATTTTATTTAAAAATTAAATTAATAATATATAGAAAATTAATTTCAAAAAATGGAGTTCATTTTTGAATTCTACATGTCGAAAAATGGTTAGGGTGAATTATTGGGATTTTTCTGAAATTCTTGAATTTTTGATGAATAGTGAAATACAGTAAAATACCGTATATTCAAATTATCAGTAAAAATACACTATTTTTGACATCATCACTGATGTGATCTCACTTGTTTTATACTCACAAGAAATTATTACTATTTTGGGTCACATAAATCAAGACTATTCATAGTCTTGAGAAAAAAATATTAAACTAATGATTAAACTAATGTAAAATCCCTCCTCTCCCCCACTATAAATACCACCCTCATTCCCCTCCTCCTCTCACACCTATTAAGCCTTCAGAATTTTATAATTTATTCCAAATACTCTCCCTAAGGATATTCCCCACTTAAAATACCTTCTGGTCTCACTAAAAGGCCAAAATCAAAGGCCTTAAGGAGGATCTCAAGGAGAAGAGATCAAGAGGTAAGAATCCTCTTCCCTTTTCATGTTTTTTCTTTTCAATTCCTTTCTTTTCTTATACTATATTACCCTCCCCTTATACAAAAGGTATGAAATATAAATAATCTTATATATATTTTTATTTTGTCATGTTCATGTAAAATATTCATCATATTTCTTCCCCTCTTCTCCCTCTTATTCTAAAAATAAAAACACCATCCACGGTGTGCCAGTTTAACAAAATCATGGATGATGTGTTTTCAATTTCCATTAATTCCTTAAAATATGATCATAAAACCCTTTTAATGGTTGAAATATAATTTAAATTTTATTATGTAACCTATTTTGTGTTCTTAAATGAACTTATATTCAAGACATTAAATTATATAATGAGCAAGTTCATGATTATCGAGGAACCACAAAAAATGATCGAAACAAATATCATTAATGTTTTATCTAATGATCCATCATCATATATGATTAAAAAATGATTTATGGTATCATTATATATTATATAAACATATTAATACCATTTCATTCCAATTATTGAATTTTATTTCCATACTAAAAGAAAATCAAATACAAACCATCCATGGAAATCATGTAAATAATGCACCCGAAATAATGGAAGGAACACAATACTAATAAATAAAGGGTAAAATGATGTTATAAAATGATCATATAATATGTTATAAACTTTAATATGTTTTTGTAAGATATTAATAAAACTATTTTAACAATTATACAGGAGGTTTAAACAAGTTTTAAGTAAGACAAACCCGAAGTAAGGGAATTCTTAACCCGATTTCCATTCCTTGGGTTAACCTTCTAATTCATTATTTATGTGGTATTAAAATTGTTTATGTGATGAATTTTGTTTATTTTATGTTTAATTATGTGTATTTAAAGTAAATATACGTATTCCAACCACTCTATTAGGTATCACTTCCACTATATGATATTTTAAGGGGCTTTTCTTTTAAAATCCTCTTTTAAAATCTTGTTTTACAAAATTCAAAAGCAATGTTTTTATGTAATTATTCATATTGTATGATTATGTTGTGGTTCTTGGGAATTTTTTATGATGAAAGTTGCGACCTATATCTCCCTCAAATTCATTGGGTATGTGTATGTTGGAGTTCATCGATATGATTACTCCAACTGTAACTACGATGGTTACACAATAAGGTTGTCACGAGGGTTACATTTTAAGGTATCCGTGAGGGTTAAAAACCATAAGGTAGACACGATGGTTACAAAACTAAGTAAGTAATTCCCCAATATACTTTTATTCTTATATTTATTCTCTATATGTTTTGTGGAAATCTCATAGAAATATCAAGTTTCACAAAGTAAGTTTATATGGGTAATAAGTATTCCTTTTTGAAAATGATTTCATATATTACAAGTATTCATGGACTAATGTTTTCTTTTTCCTCTTTTTATATCCCTTACTGAGCTTTTGTGCTCATCCCAAGTTTTTGAATGATTTTTCACAGGTTATAAGGATGTGTAATACAAAGAATAAATCCATGTTAAATGTCATATATATTTTTCAAAGATATTATGTTTTATTTGAAAATTTTTATATTTTGAAAAATTGGATATTGTTTTAATAGAATCAACATGTATGATTATGAGATGTTATGTATCTTTTATCTTCTAATTATCTAAAAATCTAAACCAAAAAATATCCTCAATGTGTAATAATGTATTTTCTTGTCTAAAACTCAAGATTATGTAATGTATTAAGGTTGGGTCCTTATAGTATCTCTGTCAAAAGTTCAGATCCCTCTGAGTGGAAATATACATAAGAATCTTATGATCAAAATATACATTAAACCGCTCCCAAAAGAGGTAGTGATTCCACATTGTTTGTGCAAGAATAACCACTACCAAATCAAAATCTTGGTTAGGATAGTTCCTCTAATGTGGTTGTAATGGGATAATCCACATGCTACTAATTATCTCCCCTACATCAAGACACACCCAAAACACGTGCTAGAAGAATCACATAAAACATCATAACCCAAACCAAGTTTTGGAAGATTCAAAACTAGATATGAAGTCAATATTATCTTTGGTTACTCAAAATATCTCTAACATTTTTCATTCCACTCAAACATTACACCCTTACAGGTTAAATCTATCATCAGTGATGCAATCTTGGAGAAGCATAAACAAACTACCTATAATATCCAACCAACCCCAAGATGATTCAGATCTCAAACACATTTCTAGGATGCTCCCAAGAAATAACTACCAGTAACTTTTTAGGATCCACTCAGATGCCCCTCTTAGAAATAACATGTCCCAAAAATGTTACTTTTTGAACCAAAAACTCACATGTGGAAATCTTACCATATAAATGATATTCCCTGAAAGTTATAATAATGATATCTAAATGGTCCATGTGCTCCTATTATAACTTGAAGTAAACCAAAATATCATCAACATAAACAATAAAAAGAGACCAATAACCAATGAAATATCTGGTTCATTAACACTATAAACACTACAGAAGAATTAGTGAGACTGAATAACATTACTAAACACTCAAAATTCCAATACCGCCTCATAAATAATGTCTTAGGTATATCCTCTTCTCAGAATATCAACTGGTGGTGTTACACCCCAACCATATTTTTTCATTTATTTTTATTATTTTCTTGATGTTTACTCTTTTGGTTGAGGTTTGGTTTGAGTTTATAGTGTGATTTTTTGAATTTTTAAGGGTTCAAGTTGTTTTTGGCCTTGTGAACAGTTTTGGGAGAAACCATGTAGTTTGTTAAGGCAGAGGGTGTTTTTATTTCACTTTGTTATTGCATGGTTTGAATTTCCTGGCCTACACATGGTTTTTCACAAACTATGTGAGGTAAATAAGTTACTATGAGGCTTTAGGTTTGTGCATGAGGAAAGTTTCACGACTTTCACACGGTTAGAAGATACTATGTGGAAAACTTGTGAGAGCCTCAATAAAATTGACAGAGGCAATTTTCATGGTTGTTACATGGTTTCCAAAACCATGCGGCTAGCCCGTGTGGGTGCCCTAATCTTCTAGTAGTGTGAGAACGATTGATGTAGGTTTTATAAAACTATGTGTCCAAACCATGAAACTTACCCAGATTATTAAAAAGTTTAAACTCCCATATTTACTTGGTTTCCTAGTTCCTCTTACCTTGGTTCCTTCTTGGATGAACACTAGGGTGAGGGTTGGATGATGTGGGTTATTTTCTTTGATGTTAGGATGTACATTTTGTCTCTTGGTCCTAGATCTTCCTTCTTTTGGAGTTTCATCACATTCGTACATTGTTGAGGTAGGTGTTTCTTTATATTTTATTTTATAAGTATACCATTTGATGCTTGATCATTTATAATTAAATTATAAATGTGTTATTAATGATTTTAGTGTGTTTATGGGAATTTTTGTGGCATTTTATTGTTTCCAATGTGGTGAAAATTAGTTTTTAAAGGGTTTATTTTATTATACCTATATGTATATGCTTGTAAGGTGTTTGATGAAATTCCATTTGTCCATTTAAAATGAAATTGGGTATCTTGGGATTGTGTTTGGCCTTGGTTATGTATTGGTAACTAATTTTGTTCGTGAAATAAGGGTTGTGAGTTGATTTTGGTTCCTTTTGTGGTTTGGTTATTAAGTGTGGAATTCTTATGAAATTTTGTTGTGCTACTTGTGTTTATTTAATTTGAACCTTTGGTATTTCTATTTATTTAAAAGTATGTGCAATTGGATGTGGGAATATCCATATGCTCATGGGGTGCACATATGGATAGGCACATAGATGATAATTTATTTATGAAATGATTCTCACCTTAAACCCTATATTTAAAAAAACCTTTCCTTCTTCCCTCTTATCCTCCTAATCCCTCATCCTTTAAAATAGTTCATCTAAAACCCTGATGTTTCTAAATGGATCCTTAGTTTCTAAATGATCTCAAATTTGGTTTTCAAATTTGTTTCCTAAAATTCTACCTATTTGGAATCTTTAAGTATACTTTGGTTACTAAGTGATATGAAGGCCCATTTGGCACCTTTCTAGCATGTTGTATGTCTTCGTCTTAGTTTTTGAAGTGGTTTTGGAAATGAATTTGGATTAAAAATGTTAAAGGACCTGTTGGTAGCTTATGATGTTTTGAAAAGTGGTTTTAGAGCTCATGTGATATGTCAAATCAATTGAAACTTTAAGAGGTTCTATGTATGATGGAAATTCCTATGGTCATCATTTTGATGAGATGGACTTCACTTAGTCAGTGTCAGGTTTTGGTAAAGGCATGCACTATGGAATCTTTGGGTTATGGTTAATTCCAATAATGTGATGAACTCATCATTATCCATTATTACTATTATCATGGGTTTTCAGGATTTCATCTAGAGGGTCGAGCGGCGATTATTTATGGTCCTAATTAGATAGAATAGTACCCCCTGGATAGAGGATAGGACTGGTGGGATTTTCCATGGGTGAGGCTAGTTTAGAGTATCCAGGTTAGTTATTGACTATAGAGTTGCACCATATGCCGAAAGGTGGGTCCAAACCAAGTATGTATAGGTATTAATTCTAGGCATGTTTATGAATTTCCCATAATTAAATATTTGTATGTTTATTCTTTATTTTACAGCATTTTAATTTTGTGTTATACATAAATTATCTGATTAGATTTAAACAGTTCCCATATTTCAGGTTTTGGTAGTTACCCCCTGTAGTTTAATTTTAGTTTATATTGTCCTTTCTTTTATGTATTACTTGGGTTTCAATTCCTACTTTTATTTTGGTTTTAAAATGGGTTTTGAAAATGATAAATTGTCTTAAACTAGAAAACAATATTTTTTATTTAAAAGTGGGATTTCTAGAAAATTGTGTTGGATGTTTAAAAGTTAAAACCCTATTTTTGTAAATTTATTTAAAACTAGCATATATGGACTATTTTTAGAAAGGAAGTGTGGATTTTTTGGTGATTGTATATTGATCCATTTTATACTCACACCATACTTATTCTACTCAACTTTGGTAGACTCAAGTTATTTTTTAGGTTTAACTTTTGTTTAGGTTTTTTTGTGGAGCATTCTAGTTTTATGGATGGTGGTGACTAAGAGGTCACATAGAGATCATTTTAGGTTTTAGTTTGGTTTGGTTTTGGTTTTGGTTTTCTATTTTTTTTAACTGCTGTTGTATCTATAAATGCTTATATATTTATCAATGTTCAGTTATTATTTGTTTATGATGTGCACTCTGTTTTGGTTATTGTATCTATTTATTATGGGATAAATCCTTCTCAATTATATTATATTTGATACCCAAGACTAGTTTCCATCCTAGAAGGATTAGGAAAATCTCTCAGGATTTGTCGCAAGATGGGTCAGATGTCAGTTTAGATGGTATCTAGACCCGTTTCATGACAAAATGGTATTAGAGTGGAGTTTCTTTGATATTTGGGGCATCAAGTAAGATGGGGATATGACTCTCAGGACTCGAGAGGTAGGTACGAGAAGAGTGTCATGAAATATTTCCTATTCATATCCTCAAGTTACCAGGGGTAGTTTGTGATTTGAGTATTTTGTTTTGGTCTCTAGGTTTATGCTTGTTGGGTTTTTGGTTTGTGTAATGACAATAGAAGTGAATTGGTGTTACAAAGTGAGCTTACATACAGTAGCGACCCATGTGGATCATGATTTCACAGTTTAATATATTTATAGTGGTCGGTGCTTTCTCAAGGCATAGTCTTATAAACTATGTGGTTGGGTTATGCATGGAAACTAATTCCCTATTTTTTTAAGTTTCAGTGTGATTTATATTTTAGTGTGGTTTCAGTTGGTGTGGGTGGATTTTGAAATGAAAATGGTTTTTGGAAAAATGGTCTTACAGTGAAATAGTTTTGAATTTGGAAAAGAAATGGTGAATTTTTAAAAAGGATTTTGGTTTTCTTGTGATGTCTTGATTTATGAGCTTGGTGTTTTAGCTTGGGATGTTGTTTAAATTGAATTTTTGTTGGGTGTTGATTCAGTTTCATGTTTTTATGTTATATAAATTATGATTCCCAAAAAGGTCGAAAGGGTTCTAGTGAGTCTCCTCCAATTGTGGGCCATGCCCAGACTCTTAGTGGGGTGGCATAGTCGGGTCCCTCTCAGATGCTTACAATTTTCTATGCTGATCAATATTTTTTAGAATCTTTGGAATGACTTGAGAATTCCGGAAGCATTCTCATGTCCTTGGGAAATCCAGGATCTGTGAGGGTGAGAGCTATTCTAAGTTCATTTGAGGGTCCACATTTAGATCAATGGAGGGTGATCGCCCCATCATTGTTATAATTTGGGATGTCTTGGGTAGTGTTTAAGACCACTTTTATATGATGGTTCATGCATGAGGAGGTGAAGGTAATGAAATTTGAAGAGATCTTGGGCATTCATCGAGGTCAAAGGATGGTAATGACTTATGTTGATCATTTTAAAGTGCTGATTTATTTTTGTCTGGAGATAGCTTCAAAGGACTAGCTAAGAGATCCTATCTTTTTATGGGGTCTTCATAAATATATTAAGGAGTGATTCCTCTCATTTGGGGAGGTACTATTTGAGGATCTAGTGGATAAGGAATTTCTAGCTGATTTGGTTCCAATAATGCTGTCTATTTGTGAAAATTCCCCATCCAGCGAGAGGGGTGTACTAGAAGAACCCATTCCTAAGGAGGTCCCTTTATCAGTTATGAATTCTCATTTGTTGGACCATTTTCTCATGTGTTTCTTGTAACACCCCATAATGATAAAGGGTTAAATGACTAAATGATATGACTCATGTCAACAAGGTGCACCTTTATTTTCTAGAACCTACCTGATTAGAACTCCACGGTTAAGCATGCTTGGCCTAGAGTAGTGATTAGGATGGGTGACCTTCTGGGAAGTTTCCCAAGGTTTGTGTGAGTGAGGAAAAAGCACACTGGAAATGACATGTGTTGTCCTGTGGGGATAGTAATCAGTCAGATGACTTGTTCGGGCATGTGGGTGGACCCAAGGGTGGGGACCACATGTCTGTGGGGAAACTGGTGGTACCTGGAGGGTCAGGAACCGACAACCATGTTAAAGGTAGGGTGTCTGTGCTGTCACCAGGACTGAGTTGTTACATTTGGTATCAGAGGAGGAACCCAGCCTTAAAGTGTGGTGCACTGCCTGGGTTGATATGTAGGGACCAAAATGAGGACATTGTGCTCTAAGGGGGGGGGGGGGGGGGGTGAATGTAACACCCCCAAACAATAAAGGGTTAAATGAATAAATGATATGACTCATGTCAACAAGGTGAACCTTCCTTTTCGGGATACTACCTGATTAGAACTCCATAGTTAGGCGTGCTTGGCCTAGATTAGTGATTAGGATGAGTGAACTTCTAGGAAGTTTCCTAGGGTGTGTGTGAGTAAGGAAAACGCACACTAAAAAGGACATGTGTTGGCCTGTGCAGATAGTCATTAGTCAGATGACCCATTTGGGCATGTGGGTGGACCCCAGGGTGGGGACCACATGTCTGTGGGGCAACTGGTGGTTCCTAGCCGGTCAGGACCCGACAACCATGTTAAATGTGTGGTGTTTGTGATAATATTGGGACCCAGTTGTTACATTTCTTGTGTGGCCATTTTGGGAATTCTAATCCATCTTATCAAAGTCCTCCAAAGGTGTTCATGTGATGGGGCCTTTTAGGCCATCTAGAGAATTTTTGTAAGAAGTGTTTCTAGAAGAGGAAGTCCCAGCTGAATGATGTCAACTCATTAATATAGGGAAACATATACTCCAAGGAACTAGGGCTCCAACCATAGGCCCCAGAGTGAATCCCTTTACTTATTTAGGAATTCTTGGTTGTGTTGTCACCCAGACCCAGTTGTTACATTTCTAGTGTGTCCATTTTGGGAATTCTAATCCATCCTATCAAAGTCCTCCAAAGGTGTTCCTGTGATGTGGCCTTTTAGGACATTTGGAGAATTTTTGTAAGAAGTGTTTCTAGAATAGGAAGTCCCAACTGAAGGATGTCAACTCATGAATATAGGGAAACAAATACTCCAAGGAACCAGGGCTCCAACTATAGGCCCCAGAGTGAATCTCTTTACTTATTTAGGAATTCTTGGTGTGGTGGTGGGGTTGCTGGCCCATATTTTTCCCCAATGTTGGAGCGAGTATGGTTTAAGTTCTTTTTGTTTCATTTTTCCATTTTTTGAGAAGTCCTCTTATTTTAAAGACCTTGGCAGCCATGTATTCCAAGAAATTTCTGTAGTGGTGCTTCATAGATGTGAATATTTGAATGTTTTCCCTTATCATGGGTTATTTTTGGTTTTCTTATTGGGTTGTGCTTATTTTAGAGATGTTTTTGAATTGTGGGATGATGAATTGCGGTTTGGTTCAGTTTTCATTTTGAGTTTATTCCATTGAGATTTCTTGGGTTTGTGTCATTGTACTAGTATATTTTCAAATGATGGGAAGAACCAACATTGATCTTTCTTTGGTTTTCTATATTATTGTTCATGCATTACTTGGGGAGTTGAAATATCACCTCAAGGATCGTGGTTTCATGTAACCTCCTTTGATTTTGAGTTCAAGTTCTGTTCCTCATTTGGCTGGGGACTTTCTGCGGGAAGAAAGTTTTTGCGATGGGAATAATTATTATACCATGACCACAATTTTTCTTTTATTTTATTCTTTTCTTGATGTTTACTCTTTTTTTTGAGGTTTGGGTTGATATTTTGGTGAGAATTTTTGTGTTTTGAAGGTTTTGGGAGGTTTTTGGCCCTATGAAAAGTTTGTGTGCGCGGTTTAGGGAGAAACCATGTAGTTGGTTAATGTAGAGTGTGCTTTTAGTTCACTTTTTTCTTACACAGTTTTACTTGTATTTACTTTTAATAGTTTGGATTGAACTATGTGAGGAAAAGGAGAAACCATGCGACTTAGTGTTGGTGTCTAAGGCAAGGCACATTGATTGGAAACAGTTAGGAGAAACCTTACAGAAAATTTGTGGGAGCCTCTAAAATTTTTAGAGAGGAGATTTTAAAATTTGGTGATTGGTTTCCCAAACTCTAAAACCATCCTGTGTGGGTGTCCTATTCTTCTAGTAGGGTGTTCATGGTTGGTGCATGATTTGGAAAACTGTGTGGCCAAACCATGCAAGTTACCCAGATTCTTAAAAAGTTTAAATTCCTTATTTCCCTCCTTATTTTTAACCCCATTCGACCCCCTCTCCCTCTTAGACATTTTTTGCACACAAGATGGCTACCAACCCCTCCTCCCTTGCTTCTCCTTCCATGGTTGATGCTCCTTCAATATTCTATGGTGAGTTATTCTTGATTCTTGACCATTTCCCCCTATTATTCCTTTCTTCTCTTGGTTTCTTGGTTCCTCTTACCTTGGTTCCTTCTTGGTTGAACCCTAGGGTGAGGGTTGGATGATGTGGTTCATTTTCATTGATGTTAAGGTTTAGAGTCTGTCTCTTGGGCCTGTATCTTCCTATAGGTTCTAAGAATAATGTAAGTGTGACATTGTTGGTCTAACTTTAATTTTTTCTATAATAAATGATCAATTCAATATCTATATGATGATGAAGACCATGATCCACAAAATTGAGTCAAATAAATAGACAAAGGAGAATTTCACTGGAACAGATAAAGAGAATATCAAAATATGTTGTTTATAATTAATTTAATTAGATAAAGAATTACCTATAAGGAAATATTTCATTATTGATGAGTTTGATGATAGATTTTAAGTGCACCATCATTGAGTTATAGAAACCAAGTATAGATTTCCTCTAACAATGATCCAAACATGTTATAGGAATCTCTAGATGTTGCCGATGGAGTCTCCAGGTTCAATTATGGAATATCCTTGTGCTTTCGTCGTCCACCTTGATCGCCTTGAGAATCACTTCCAAAGAGTTCTATTGAATCTGGTGGATGAGGATTGCTCACCGTTCTTGGATCATTCTTTGAGAAGGGAGATCTCTAGGCTTGAGAGGATTCTCCAAAATTTTTGTGCACATCCAAATAGGATAATGAGAAAAAATGAAATAATTGGGTATTTATATTTCTAGGTTTAAAATAAAATAATTGCACAAGTGCCCTTATTATTTATTTAATCCTAGAAAAACCCCATGTCAAATAATAATTGTAATATTATTATTTCTCAAAATTCACTGAACTTTCAAATTGTAATTAAATATTATTTAATTAAATAATATTGAATGTTATCATTTATCACCAGACTATTAAACTTGGTTCTCCATTACTCTATAATATTTATTAGGCCTTGAATAATTTCTATTTATTTATTAAATAAATATCGCTACATTATTCACCAATAAATAAATAAATATTATATTTACTAAACCACATATGAGATTAATATTTATTCAACCTGTTAAATGATAAATAATAATATATTTTTTAACTGAGATTCTGGATACACTTAGTGTGTGACCCGCTAGGCTTCTTTCTCAGTGGCATTAGGCGAAGAAGCCTAAAGTCCAAGGTTAGTGTCTAGGAATATTCCATGACACCCATAGAGAAAGAATTTAATGATGCAATGAAATGTCACCTCATATGAACACTTATCATGTAATATAATCCATTTATCACAATATCTAAAATCGAGAAGGTTTCTTGCTAGTGCCATCAACTTGTATGCTCGATATAGCTTTCTTTGACTTTTTAGAATTAGAACTTTCCTATTGATCACCGTAGCCATGGATTTATTTAGTATTTATCATTTCCATCAAAGGGCTTGAGATATTAACTTATGTTAAATAATATAAGGGATAAATCCTTTATCACATTATTTATTAATGCAATATTACTCGTGACACGCCCAACATATCCTACCTCATTGCGAACATCTGTCATAATTGTTTTTATCAATACATCAAAGTGAAAAACTCATAATAATCTTTAATAATAATCTTAAATTCTAAGGACCAATAAACATTTCAATAGATAGGAACATACAATGACACATAGAAATGGGGATTTCCTACTGGTGTGTCTCATTCTCATAATATCCTACTGAATATTACCAAGGGAGTACACCATGATAAGGTGACTCAAAGTCCTATGAGTATCCACCCCTGATATCCTATATCATCTATGTCCCTCAAATTCCATCATCTAACTATAGAACATATATTCAAGAATAGTGTCATAGTACTTCCAGGTTCTCATCGTAGTGGGGAACTACTATGACCTTTTAGTGTGACAGTGACTCTTAGGACATTATCATATACAATGTTATGTATAAGAATAATAATGATGTGATAAGTGGTTTATTAATATTAAAAACCATGAATACAAGTTTATTATAATGTACAATGAAGTTGATTCTAGGGCACCAACTCCAAAAAACTCCCACTTACACTTGACCCAACTACTAAAAACCTTCAGTCTGCTAGCTCTTAGATGATACTCATGCATCTGCTGAGATAGACTTATAGTCAAGGGGTCCTCCACGTTCTCTTCTATGGGTACTTTGGTTACTGAAACTTCACCCCTATGATAGAAATCCATCAAGAGGTGATACTTTTGAAGTATATGCTTTATCTATTGGCGTGACCTTAGATCTTTTAGAAGAGACACCACTGTAGTATTATCATAATACAATGTGATATGGTCTTTACTGTTAGGTACCACATCAAGCTCCTGTATTTTTTTGAATATAAATTGCTTCCTTGGAAGCATCAAAAGCCACTATATACTCGGAATTCACTATAGAATTAGTGAAAAATGGCATCTTTAAAATCATCCAGATCATATCTCCACTGTTGAGATAGAAAATATATCCTGATTATAACTTCAGATAATTACGATCTATCTGAAAACTAGCATCAGTATAACCCTTGATGGCCAGCTCCTCATCTCCTCCATACACTAAAAACATATCCTTAGTTCTTCTTAGATACTTAAGGATATCCTTAACAATAGTCCAATTTTATTCTCCTGGATCTTCTTGATACCTTCCAACCATTCTCAATGCATAGGTAACATCAAGTCTAGTACATGACATGACATACATGATTGATCATATCGCTAAAGCGTATGGGGTCTTACTCATTCTCTCATTCTCTTGTTATGTTTGGGGAAACATTTTCTTATAAATATGTAAAACATGTGACATTGGAAAAAATCCCCTATTGGATTGTTCCATACTAAATCAATTTAGTATCTAGTCAACATATGTACTTTGACATAGTCCAAGAAGCCTCTTGGATCTATAATGAATGATCTTGATCCCTAGAATATAGGTTGTTCACCTAAGTCCTTCATAGAGAAACACTTGTTTAACCTATCCTTAACATATTGTAAGACTGGTATGTCATTTCCAATAAGTAATATGTCATAAAAATATACTACTAGGATAACAACCGCATTCCCATTAAACCTATTGTAAACACACAACTCATATTCATTCTTAATAAAACCAAATTATTTTATGGATTTATCAAATCAAATGTTCCATGACCTGGATTCTTGATTCAATCAATAAATAGATCTCTATAACTTTCAAATCCTTTTGACATCACCTGGAGTCACAAACCCTTCTGGATATGTCATATAGACATCTTCCTAATGGTTATTATTCAGGAATTTAGTTTTGACATCTCTCTATCAAATCTCATAATCATGGTAAGCTTCTATAGAAATTATTATTCTGACATATTTAAACATGGAAACTAGTTAAAAGGTTTCATCATAGTCAAATCCTTGATTCTTTTTGAACCCTTTATCCACTATCCTTTCTTTATAGGTACTTACTTTACCTTCCATGTCCAGTTTCCTCTTGAATAACCATTTTCATCTAACATGATTTGCATCAACTAGCACATAGAAAAGAACCTCAACTTGGTTATGATACATGGAATCCATTTCAGAATTCATAGATTCTAGTCATTTTGTAGCTTCTGAGATCTCTAATGCCTCATTTTAGGATAGAGGTTCATCATTGTCAACCAATAATAATTCACCATCCTTGATGACCAGAAAACCATATCTTTTGGGTTCTCTTACCCCTTACACTCATACATAGTACTTTTATTTCAGGAACTACTTCTTCCACAGTGACCTATGGAATATGTTCCTGTACGAACTCCTATGTATCTTCTGAATTAAATTCATTGAATTCAATATTTCTCCCACTATCCCTTTTGAGGATGTGATCCCTCTCAATAAATAGGCCTTGTCTGGTGATAATCACTTCTTTGTCTGAGGGGTTGTATAGGTAGTATCCCCATTTTTCCTTGGGATACCCTATACAGATATGTCTCGTACCCTAGGGTACTAGTTTGTTGCATGAAAAAGCCTTAACAAATTCCTTGAAACCTCATGCACATGTATGTGACAAAATGGGTTTCTTTCCACTCCATATCTGGAAGGGAATTCCATTTTCCTCTTTAGTTGGTACTCGGTTTAATGTGTACTCCACAGTTTGTAATGTATATCCCCAAAAGAGTAATGAACAATTTGCATGACTCATCATCAAACTTACTATGTCTAATAAGGTATGGTTCCTCCTTTCACTAACTCTATTCCACTTGGTGTATAAGGTAGAGTGAGTTGAGATAGAATCCCAAAATCATGTGGAAAGTTGATGAACTCTTGGTTAAGATATTCACCACCTCGATCCAATTTAAGCTTCTTTATCTTCTTACTAAGACGATTCTTTACTTCATTCTTGAATTCATTGAATTTCTCAAAGGACTCGGACTTATACCTCATCAAGTAGATATAGACATATCTGCTGAAGTCATCAATAAATGTAATGATATAAGAATATCCACCTCTAGAGTATATTGGAAATGGTCACACACATCAGTGTGTACCAATCCTAAAATTTATATAGCCCTTTCACCCTGTCCACTGAATGGTGGTTTGGTTATTTTTCCTTATAAAAATTTATGACATATATCAAGTGGTTTTATCTCATAAGTGTCTAAATAACCATCTTGATAAATATTTGTCAAGCGCTTCTCATTTACATGATCAAGACGGTGATGCCACATTTGGGTGTTATATGAGTTGTGTGAACATTATTCTTTATCAATCGTCAACACTTTGTTTTCATAATTTAATACATAAAGACCATTATTTAAATGCTCTATACCATAGCATATATTGTCCCTATAAAAGAAACAACTTTTATTTTCAAATTTAAAAATAAAACCATCTGTATCTAAACATGACATAAAAATTATGCTCTTGGTAACTGTAGGTACATAATAACAATATCATAAAACCAAAAAGGAAAATAAAAATTCATGCACATGAGGATACCACCACAAAGGAAAATACTGCTCCTGAATGAAAAATTCCAGGCTTCTCAGCGTCTCTTAACCCATGATGAAGAATTAAAAGAAGAGGTATTCTAGAATTCAAAACACCTGATTTACATGGCATGATTTGTGGAGTTTTAAGGAGGATAAAGGTTGTGATAATCACCTATAAAAGGATAGGAAAAAATCCTATTGAAAGTACTTCCACTCATGCATTTATGGGTTATCTCATTATTCATCAAAACAGTTCATCTCCGTTCACTCCTGTTACATGATTGATAAATATTTCTACAATCCTTTGAGGATTCACAATGAATGGGTTTACCATGAACCACTACTTGGTTTCATGAATAGGAACCTCACAACTTTTGTATAAAGAAGAACCATGGACATCAGACTGGTGTTTACACCCTTATCATACTTTTCTAAAGATGGTTGGTTCTGCAAACTAGTTCTTGAGTTGAGTACTCCCATTGTGTATTGTGAAAACTTGTTTTTTGAAGCACACTTTCTTTCATGAAGGTTGAACCAAGCCATAAATCCCACGAAGAAGAAGTAGTGGGCACTTGTTCCTAAAGAAGACATGATCCCATGATCAATATACACAAAGAGTCTTGATATCTTATATATATATATTGGTTTTCATTGAAAAAAATTAGTGAACTATGTTCATGTGTACATGCATATGTGAATGAATAATTAATCTTACGAAGGTGATATATTACTGGATAGTGTGTGAACACCTAGTTTGCAAGAAGGAAGAGGCAGTGAACCCATATTCTCAAACTTAAACAAAGAAAATAGTGCATGCTTGATTTGATACAACACATAAGCATGATTTGAATAAAAGAACATAAAATAAAAAGAAGAATAATTCATAGTTACTAGGGGGTTTTCATGAGGAATTCTATGAAACAATTGTATAAAGTAGAAATCACATGAAATATTGATTTCTTGTGAGTTAATTGAAGTCAAGATTTCATAAGAATAAGAAGGAATAATAACTTGATCGACCACTTGACTGACTAAGAAGATGATATTGAATACCATATCATATATCTTGTTTGAATTATCATTGAACTGATAAAATCATGTGTTGATGTTGATTATCAAATAAATAGTGTGCCCAGCTAAAAATGATTAATTATATAGGATACATTAATTCTGATGATGCCAAGATGAGATGATATTTCATTTACTTAATAATCACAAAGGAGTTTTTTGATTCAAGAATAAGAAGAATAAGATTTAGTGTATTCTATTTTGAACTTAAGAGATCAAGACACTGCTATACACTATTGCATATATTTTCATGTCACATATCAAAGGGTTAATAAGATGTGAATGAAAAATTTAATATCAATTGAATATCATTTGGGTCAGTGAGAATTCAGTTCATAAATATACAACAAATTCATATTGTTATGACTATTAGAGGAAGAAGAAAGTGAAAATTTCAGTATGCTATTGGAAAGAAATAAGAGTAAGGTTGCTTGCTTGCTACTTTGCAAGTAACCAAGTGAAGAAGAAATTAGTGGAAAAACTAAGTAGTAATGTGACATACAAAAAAAGTATCAATAGGTGTAAGAATTTATTAGTGTTATAAAGAACCTTAACAAGGAGAATACTATCTTCATATGCAGTATAAAGATCCATCCAAGAGTTGTAAAACATGCACTTTCAATTGATTGAAGTGCATCACAAGAGTAAGGGTACATCCTACTTTCTATAAAAACATTGAAAGTATTAATTCCTAGTGGTTGTGTGGTCATGATATTTTCTAGAACATTCTAAGGACTAACTACTCTTATTGAGTTTTTAACCTTGTAAAAAATTTCATGTTCTATATTTTACTGCTTTTATATACTTTAATGTGACAGGGAAAAGAGAATAAGATAATCAAGATCCCAATAAGTCAAATAGGTAAATGGATAAATAGTTTTAATTGGATTAAAAAGTCCCAAACACTAATTTTACACCCATCTTAGTGTTAGGAATATCCTAAACTTGTACTTTAAAGACCTCAGGGTACACACACACCACCTTAGTAAGTGGAATGATCAAATAAAAATCGAATTCATCAAGGAACAATTCTATAAAAATACATGAGATAACCCCAATAAAAGGAACAACATTCCCCACTCTCCAAGACCTAGAATCCCACTCACCCTGAAAGACATGAGTTATTACATCCATACATAGAAACTAAACTTGATGGAGATAACAATAAACTTGGTACTTAACACTGGTCATTCAATCCTTTCCAATAATCAGGTCGAAGATATTAAGATGAATTAAAAATAAGTCCCACTCCACCTCATGGTCTTCCTTCATCACTCAACATGATAGAAACATGAATAATTATTCATTCGTCTTTCCTAAAGGTGTAGAAATATCCAAAAAGAAAAAAAAATTCAAACTCAATCACAACATGTCTACTAACATTGATAATATAAAAGAATGTTTAACACTAATATCAAACAAATCCTTCACCACGAAAGATGAAATAAAAACCATACCTCTAATAGTAGTTAGCTCTAATTCAGATTCCTATGGTTCATAATTTACCACATAAAGATATTTGGTCTTAGATCCTCCTTGAAATTTATTTTCCACATGAATACCCTCTTATCCTAAGGATAAGATCCACCACCCTTGGAAGCAATGGGAAAAACCTACGAACCCTTGGTGATAGTGGATCCAACCTTACTACCTTGGGAAATCCTTTCATAAAAACTCTTTATATGGTCAGATTGTCCACAAAAATGACAAGTATTGGAAGCCTCCATACAATTAGGCTTGTTATTACTAGTCCTTTCACACTGATAGAAAACAACCTGCTACTATATAGATGAAGCCCCCAAAACTGGTTCTGAAGAAAACCGGCTACCTTTGTGCTTCCTTTTTTTTCCCAAAAGGTACACCTTGGATAATGATAGTACCAACTGAGGCTCCTCCCAATTTTTTTTTAAACTATGTTAACCTATGCCAAAGATGCCTAATTGACTACCTCTGTAAAGGTCAAAAGGTACATGAGAATCATAACCAACTAAATATAATCCCATAAACCCAACTCAAACCTTCAATCCTTAAGGAAATCATTGGTGACTAGCTCCAATTCCAAGTGCACCAAATCATAATGATTTGTGGAATACTTCAAAATGGTACACTGTCCTTTCTCTAAGGTCAAAAAATTCCAAATATTTCCCACTTATAATTTATAAGGATAAAAATGTTGGTTGAGTATTTTCTTAAAATATACCCAAGTGAGATCCTCATACAACTTAGTTTTTATGATAGAGTTCCAATATCTCCTTCCTAGTCCCTCAAGAATATACATGGAAAACCCCACCTTAGAGTCCTTAGTATTCTTAAGAATGTTGAAGATCCTTTCAATTCACTCAATCCATTCTTCTTATTCTTGGGGTCCTTTTTCTACACATAAGACATGTGTATGATTCTTAGTAAATTCCTAGTCATGATCCACTATTTATCCTGAGTTCCCAACACCTGCTTGACCCGAAGTAAGAATAGTATGATTTACAACTTCTACCAAAGAATGGTCCACTAAATGATTGACCTGTGGAACCTTTCTCACAACTCCCTTACTTAGATTTGGAAGAGCTCTTCTAGGAAGCATTTCCTAATTATCAAAATGCAAAGACCAATCAGTCACAATGATATTCCAAAATCATAGGACTAAATTTAGGTATCCATATCAATGCTTTAAAACAACATAAATTTAAATTAATTAAGAATTATTCAAATAAATACATAATAAAATAAGGAACATGTCCATTTAAATAAACATGTTATCTAGTTCATTCAAAAAACCTCAACCACCAATCCTAAATAATGGAAAAAATCCTTGACCACCCATGGTAACTGAGATTCAGACATGAAAGTGAGTTAGCCAGGACCCTTTTCACATTTATAACAAGAATCCCAAAAGTCCTAACTCTGGTATACAAAAACACTAAACCACACCCAGGAAGTGTCAACAAAACTTCATGTTGGGAATTCCCTTTGATACATATTTGAAACGAACCATCCCGGGTCAACTAGACAAGTCACCCCAGATGGTACACCACATGGTGAAATATAGAAAAGAACCACAAGTCTCATGTATAACTAAAGAAAAATAAAATTATAACACAAAATAAAGGAATAAATATCCATGATACATATAAGTTAATCTAAATATGCCAAACTAGAAATATAAAGTTGAATGGACTCTACAATTCTCCATGTGACCATCTGTCACCACTAAACCATCCCACTACAAAGGCGATGATTGAAAAACGAGCCTAGAATTCTTCCTAATTCCATCCCCTTTACCTGGCTCCTAGAAAAAAAGTTCTACAACTAACCAGAGTAAAAAGTAGTGTGTGAACATAGAACCCAATAGGATACCACAAAAAAATATATACAAGTTATAATGTCAACAATTCACAAGTTCTAACCTTAAAAAAATCTTGTTTATAAATAATTTTCATAAATGAAACAATTTTGTAAAAATTATTTCATTTTCCATAAATATATACCATACTCACCAAATATAGTAATATGTAAAATATAAAATAAAATTAGGTAATCATAGAAAAAATCAACCATGGATACACCATAAGATATGCATGTGAGAAAATATCCATGAACTGATCCATCATGTGATAAACTAGGTATAAATGACAAAGAACACTATTTTGGATATACCCTATAAGAATATGTACTAGACATAAAAGAATCCTAAACTAGGAATATTTTGGTTCTAACTGATATTGAGTCCTTCCACAGTCTATAAATATGAAAAAACCTCTAGTGATGTTACACACACTAAAGTGACATGTCCATTTCCCGATGCACCCAAGGTTCCCAATGTGCTGAGTTTTTCAAAACCATTTCAAAAACCATGCTCACATTTAATAAAACCTTTTCATATCAAATAAAATATATTTTTAAATCCAAATCCATTTAAAAATTTGAATCCTTTCCAATAAAACCTTTCAAATATCAAACCATGAATTTCCATTCAATAACCCAAAGGAATTGAGAAGAACATATAGAAATACAAGAATTAAAACCACTTGAATATATACACCTACCTCAAGAATTATGGACACCTAGTCTCCTTCGACATTAGAGATTGGAAACTAATAGACCGACCTTTAAAAGATAAGACATGAAAGAAAACTGCAAAGTATCAATAAAAAACACCAAAAAATCACAATCTGAATAAAAAATACAGCCAACACAACTGCTATGACCAAAGATAATGAAGAAGCAAGAATAGTACGTACTAGTGATATGCGACACAACCTCTATGGGAGTAAAATGATGAAAAAAGTGATCTATAAGGAGGGAGATCACCAAAAATCACCAAAAATCACCCAAAATATCCCTAAATATTGAGCGGGAGGTCCACAAACTCAATAAAAAAAGGGTTATGCATGTAGCATGGTTAAAATAACTTAATATAAATAATTCAGTTCATAAACCCCTATCATAGTGTGAATTACATGAATTTCAAGTATTTTTAAAAAGGCATCATCTCTGGTTAAATTAAATCTATATCAACCCATTCATGATGTATAAAGGATTCCCGAATTTTAAATTTTCATGCTCTGAAAAAGAATCATGACATATTCCCTACAACGGGTTCACATCATGTAACCCATTCATGATGTGAATATGTCTAGTAGGTAGCGCACATTCCAATTTCCTGTAGAAAACCCTAGTTGCAATTATTGAGGCTCTCCATCATCAAGAATCTCAAAATTCACCCAAACAAAAAGGTAAAACAATAACCAGAGTCAAAAAAACCTGAAGGAATGTAAAAAATTGTTACAATATATATTCAATATTCTAAAATAATATCAGTCAAAATAGTCTGAAAAAATATCCATGAAATAAGGAAACCATATGACTTTTGAGAGAAGCTTTTACCTTCCTTAAAATTAATCATTGGTTTATAATCAGTCAAGACACCTTAAAGAGATATTCGAGTTCAAAAAAATAGAGCAAGGGTAATCATCTCTTAAAAATAAAAAATGTAAAGAACCTACAAAAAATTTCTAAAATTTGAATTCTCTATTGGTTTGTAAAATATTTCCTGACTTCTTAAGAGTAATCTCATTTCATAAGACATTATAAATTTCATAAAATAATCAAATTTAAAAAGATATATCGATCTTAATAAGATATTTAAATATCATAATATACATAAATCTCATAATATATAATGATCTTCATAAATATGAAAATATTATATGATACACAGATCTCATATGATATACTAGTCTTTATAAGATATGAAAATATCATAAGATTCGTGGTCTGTGTAAGATATATAGTTTATATATGATATATAGTCTTCATAATATATATCCCATATTTTGTAAGATATCATGTTTTAAGATATTTCCACTTGTCTAAGTTATTCCATCATTATATAAGATAAAGGAGTTATCCACATTTCTAGTACTCTTTTATTCTCTAAGAGATTCCTCCAAACATATGATATTATACTTAATTTTATTTCTTGAAACCCAAATATGATAAACTCAGAATAATAACCTTAGATTGAAATAAGATATTTAAATTTCAATAAATAACCTAAAATTCAACCAAAGTAGATTCATTTTTAAAACAAGCAAAGGTTATTATGGAGTCAAAATATTTGATTTATTTGGATATGTTTTAAAAATATTAGTATATCCAATAATCACCCCTTTTGATGATCATAAAACCTATAAAATGTAAACATAAAATCCTATAAATTTTAAATATTTATCAACTATAAATAAAATTGTAAAAAAAATACTAAATAAACAGTTTTGAACCAAGAAAAATTTAAAATTTTGTGTTTTCCATTATGTTCTCCCTATTTTTGTGATATAAAAAATAAAGTTAATATAGTGGATGAAAAACATTTAATATTCCTCACTAAAATAATAATCCAAAAGAATACAACATTGAAATGAATATGATTAATTACATTGTTTTGTATTAAATTAAAAATAATAAAATTATATAGAGAGTCAAAATAGTGTAAATATAGATTTTAAAATCCAAAAAAACATAAATAGATCAATTATAAGGCTCTGGATTAGGTTAAACATAGGGTTCTATAGGTGGCTCAGTAGAGCCTCTGATAAAAACTTAATGAAGAGGTGAGGGTGGACTAGATTCATCTCTAAAATCTCCAAGTCCTATCATGTCTTTAAAAGTATTCATTTTCACTGATAAGATCTAAGCCTATTGTAGTTTAGATCCGGATCTATAATACTTCTCAGTAGAAGTAAAAGGGAATTTAACTATTGATGGTATGGATCTTAAGACATTGGTAGCTTTCCTTTTGAAAGAACCAATAGTTTCTATATCTCTCTCAAAGACTGATATGGGAGGTGTAAAAGTTATTTCCATCCTCTCCCTTGATTCATTATATATTTCTAGAGGAATAGGTATAAGGTTTCTCTAATCCCTGATTTCATAGAGAGATTTCCAAAGCATATCCAATATACTCACAATCACATGTTTGTATAAATTAATGATAATTGAATATCATTTACAATGGGAGTGTTAATCTAAATTATACATTATATTTATGTTTTACCTCTTTACAAACTCAACCATCAAATTCATTTGAAATTCCAACTTATTCTCAGAAATATCAAGTGAGTCAGCAAAAATTTCTACTCATAATTCCATGTAGAAAATTATTTCCTTCCCTTAAGATGAATTTCTAGGAATAATAGATTCATCACTTTTTTAATCCTCATAGGACGAGTTAAATTTTTATAAAACCATATTAGTAATGATTTCCTTAATCTATTTGTATCTATTTTATAGAAATTGAATGTTTTTATTCAATGAACCTATAAATTCATGTAACATACTCATGACAGATTTAGACTCACAATGATTTCCACCAATAGTTTCATTTAAATATATAAATATATCCTCCACAAAATAGATAAGTTCTACGAAATATCTCTTAATATCTTTAAGATATGTCTTTTTCATTTACCTTGACGTTGTTGATTTTAGTAAGAAAATTATTCTTCAACTCTTGGAAAATATTCAAAGAGATTATATCACATTAAAATGATTGAATTATAGAATTTAAAATACTTAAATATGAATACGTAATCTCTATCTTCCTTTTCAAAATTTAAATTTCTTTCAAAATAGAAGATGAAACATTAGCTTGCATAGGTTTCACAATTTTCATCATTTCACTCTATGATTTCATCATTTCCTTAATTTCATCAAAATCAGTCTAAAAGACCATATGAAATTTCATTTATTCAAAAATATATTTTGAAATGTAATTTTCTTTCAAATATTTCAATTCCTCCCTTGAATCATTAAGTTTTTAAATTTAACCCATTAATCTCCCCTTTCATTAAATTGAATTTAGAAAAGACTTATATATTAAAAAATCTAAATTTGTTCATCAAATCCTAAGATTCCATTCCTTTCCAAAGAAACATCACCAACTGGTGATTGTACATTCTTAGATCCTCTATTTATGAAGTTCCTCATTAAAAGAATTTTATTTCTCACTTCATATAAATTTTCAATCAGTTTTTTAGGATCTCGAATAGGTGAAATAATTATTCTTTGTACATGAAAATTTCCAACTACTAGAACCTCAATCAACATCAACTATAAAATCTATCTCTTCATTTAAAATTTTATCTTCAATAAAAGGAACAACATGATTTTCTATTTTAGGTCTAGGTGAGACAGTTAAATCCACAACCACTTCTCCATAAGGCTCCCTCACAATAGGAGTTGGGATCTCCAGATCACCTTCATCTTTTGGTAAGTCTTCTTCTCCCCCAATATGCACAAGTTGGTTCAAGGAATTATTCCATGAATATCCAATCTTCTTTAACATTATATATCCCATATTAGTGAGCTAAGAACACATTAAAGCTTTATTATCATTCAAAATATATTCCTTTCTTCTTAAATAGTTGATCAGATTCCTTCCAAAAAGATAAAAAATATTTCTTCAGACTACAATGATACATAGACATCATACTATATATAGTTGAATTAAGTCTATCCTCTTTCATAAGTAAATGCATCAGGTACATATATGGGAAAATAACTTTCTCAAAATTTGTATCTCTTTGATAAATTTTGGTTTTAATAATATTTGTATGATCCTTTAGTTCATATTCTAATTCAGTCATAACCATCTTCTTTATAGTATCAGTTCCAAATAGAAAAGTCATAACAACAAGAGAACTAACAAAATCACTACCTACCATCTTTGTACTAAATTTAAACTATCCTTCATGAGGATTATGTAAAGATTCAGGAATTTAGATAATTGAGATTGAAATATCCTTTCCATTTACATTGTAAATTACCCAATCTTCATTCTAAGAAAACCTAAACTGAGAATTTTGATAAAACTCATGAAATGCATTTTCAAAAATGACTTTGGTATTATTATCATATAAAAAAACTCCCATTTCAACAAATCAATACTTTTTCTAATACCGAGTTCATTAGATTCAATCATGAATGATCAATATCCTTACCATGTAAGACTCTTCTTTTAGTGATCGGAACTCTAGCGCTCTTTGAACTTTTAGAGGCACCATCATCTAACTTCTTCAATTTTCACATTCTTAAAAAAAGGATTAAATATTTGAGAAAATTTATAGTGTTGGAAGTGAAAGAATTTTTTTAATGTTTCTCAATTGAATGTGTTTGTTAGAGCTAATAGATAAAAACTATAATGATTAAATAAAACTTAATCATTTCATGAAGTGACGGTAATATATAATTAAAATATATTTAATAAAAAAATTAAATAATAAATGATATTACTAATAGATAAGTAATCTAAATCCTAAGAGTCAATTTCAAAATAGAATAAATAAATTTACATTAAAAACATTAAAGGAAAGAAATAAAAATCATTTAAATTAAAATAATCCAAACTAACTCTTATTAAAATAAAAGTGATTATAAAGAAGTGGATTAGTAAAAATATATGACAACTGATGTTCATTGTCAATATATTCTAAATAAATATAACATTTTTGAGTGTGATATATTTATAAAACATGCCCTATATCAATATGGTTCATTCTAGACTGGATTGTCATATTTTTTTGAAATGTTTATTACACTTGTGTTATCACATTTGATAAGCGAATTATCAAAATTAAAATATGAATACTTTAAAGTATGTTTCATCCAAAACAATTGTGCACAAAAAATACTAACTACAATATACCTAGCTTCAATAGTAGATAATGAATCATAATTCTTCTTATTACTTGTACAAGAAATTAATGATTTACCTAAGAAGTGGTAGTTTCCCAAGGTTCTCCTTCTATATGATCTACAACCACCAAAGTTAGTATTAGAATATGAAAATAAATTAAATCTTGTTATTTTTATAAAAAGTAAAGAAAGTGAAATATTAAATTTAATATATCATTAAATCCATTTAGCATATTTTAAATGAGATTCCTTAGGATTAACTTTAAATCTATCAAAAATATATACATCAAACATAATTTCCGGTCTAATTTTAGTTAAATAAAGAAAGCTCCCAATTATTCCTCCAAACAACATGGTGTCAACTAATTTCCTAGATTTATTCAAATCATGTTTAATATTAGAACTCATGGGAGTAGTATATACTTTATTTTTTTCAAGTCCAATCCTTTTAAGTAATATATTTATGTATTTACTTTTATTAATAACATTACCAAATTCTCTTTAAAAATTTTAAAACCAAGGAATAAATTCAAATCTCCCATCATTCCCATTTGAAACTCTTATTTCATGAGTTTATAAATTTCATTACATAAGTTCTAGTTAGTTGATACAAAAATCACATTATCAATATAAATCTAAACAAGTAGAATAATAGAAGATGAGGTTCTCTTGAATAAAGTATGGGTTTCCAAGCCTATATAAAAACTATTTGACAAAATAAATGAACATAACCATTAATACCAAGATATATGTGATTTTTTAAGACAATACAAAGCTTTAGTAAGTTTGAAAATGGAATTTGTAAAGTGAATATTTTCCAAACCAGTAGGTTGTTTAATATAAAATTCCCTTATAAGATAACCATTTAAAAAAGAATATTTTACATCCCTTTAGACAATTTTAAAGTTCATATGAGATTTATCTGGTAATCAGATTATAATGGTTTTTAATCTCGATATAGGAGTGAAGGTTTCCTCATAATATGTACTCTCTCTTTATTATGACCTTTAGCTACAAACATGTCCTTATTCCAAATAATCACTCTGAAATAATCTTTATTATTTATAAAAACTCATTGGGTACCTACAATAGGATAATATAAGGGTATATAAACCAATTACCAAAATTTTGTCTTATTGAACTCATTTAAATCATATTTTACAGATAAAATCAAACTCTCATCATTCAAGGATTCATCAATAGTTTTAGGTTCAAGATCTGATAAAAAGGTAGAATATTCAGAATTGTTTTCAACACTTCTTCCAGTCTTAACACCATCTTCCTCACATCCTGTAATAGTTTATTTTATGGTTTTAGGATATCTAGGAAACAAACTTTCATATACATAAAATTATAACTTTTCAAGAATGATTTTTACCAGATCATGTTCAAAATTATCATCTTTTTTAGATTCAAAGTGATATTCTAGTCTTAAGTTGTCCAAAGAATCATTAATATTTTCAATGTGAGTTTTTTTTGTGATCAAAGGGATCAATTTCATCAAATTTTACAAAACTTGATTCTTCTAATATCTTTGACTTCTTATTAAAATATCTATAATCTTTATAAGTATTAGAATAAACCATAATTATTATTTCAACATCCTTTAAAACAGACATACCAAAATTATCCTTGGTGTTCATGATATAAACCTTTCATATAAAATCTTCAAAGTATCCAACATTTATTTTTATATTATTCTGTAACTCACATGGTTTTTTATTTATTATAGTTCTTATTAGAACTTTGTTTGTAGAATAAAAATTTGTGTTAATATCTTCATCCTAAAAAAATAGTAGGCATACTGTATTAATTTAATATTATTCAATAAATTTATTACAAATTATTTTTTCTATTTTCAATAAATCCAATTCATGGAGGTGTTATAGGAGAAGGTAATGTATGTTTAATACCATGATTTGAAAAAAATGATTAAAATCCATCATTTTCAAATTCTCCTCCATTGTCACTTCTTAAATAAATAATTTTGACATCTTTTCCTTTTATGAACCCCTACCTCCAAAGGTATCCCACTTATGAAGACAATGAAGGAAGATAGATAATGTCACCTGAAGCCCACCTCTAATAGGCCATGGGTTATTGACTAGCACCGAGGGTATATCAACAAAAAAACATGGGATACATAACCCTTTATATAGTTTAAGGAGTAAGAGATAAGAAGGATAATCTACCTACAAACACCATGCATAATACCTAAGGAATATTGATACATGTAATGTCATGCATAAACTAAAAGGAAAACTACAAGCACCAAAAGTAAGACTATATGGTTACAATGAACTCTAGAAACTTTTAAAAAATGGTCAATAACTATGACAAACTATTAATATATATTCTTATCACCAACCTATTCTTACTGACCTAAAAAATAGTCCATATGTACGTAGGTTGAGCATAACATGTATACTCAGTAGGATCCTACCTATCATGAAAAATGTAAAATAAGTAGACTAAAGACTAGTGAATAAAAAATGAATCTAATTGATCATATAAATATGTAATATTTTTCACCATCCTCACCTTATCTTACTCACTAAATAATGTATAAAAGGAAACCATTATATATCAAAAATATATATATAAAGAAAGTACCCTTATTCCCCTTCTCCACTAGTTTTTCAATCACATGCCAAATGCCACACATATTTTCTCATCCGTTTCATTAGTTACTCATCTCTGATGTAGTTAGGCCTCAGAACAACCAACCTTAATACCATGTATGGAATAACATCTCATGTTGTCATCAACCCACATATCCATATCATCATCACCACCAACCATCTATAACCAAGTATATGTAAAAAATCCCATATAGGCTTTGTAAATTCATTATACCTCAATCCATCACAACCCATATATGTACACCCACGGGAAGATAAATACACCATGATCATATACAAGTATGTGTTATAACTTATGTCATCTTAGCTCACACATAAATATATAGTAAATTAAGAGATGTCATAGCCCATTTAGGAACACACACTATACTTTAAGTCATTATATCTTGATACATACCTACACTTGTTTATATCCAAATGGAGAGTGGGGGAGAGGGAGAAGTCATCCATAAATTCCATCATCATCCTAGATGTTGGATAAAAACCCCCAAAAATATTTGGGCGTCGGTTTCCCTACTGACGCTGGCGGGGAGGCATATAAAATTAGAAAATAAAAATAATATCACATACAACCACACTAAAGGAAACTAATTAGCCTTAGAATCATCTTTTGTTATTGTCACTCAAGACCCCAACTGTTACTACTGACATATTGGTATCAAGTAATCATACAAGTGTTAATTTCAATATTAATTATTTATTATCCATTAATTAATATTATTCCATACTTAATTTTCATGATTAAAACTTAATCTCATAAGGAAAGTGCGGATGGAGATATTAATTCCTTACTTATTCCCTCAAGTATATCATCATTATCTAAGATTACCATGAACCAACCTCATTCATTTATTAGTTTAACTTATTATTTCATTAAACATATGGGTACTCTAGGGATTAGACTAGGCTACCACTTAAAGGATTCACTCACAGTGCATAACACCGAACTATCTCAAGTAGTTAGAAACTGATAAAATAAATTACATCAGGACATATAGACAATATGTAACAATTAAAAAAGATTAGTATTACATTAATGAGTAATCCCCACTCATAACATATCCAAATCACCCAGTTTCCGACAACATCATGCCAAATATCATCTTTCCTACCATTACAGACATCGACCATCACTGTAACACAACCTCCTTTCCCATATATAATCAAAGGTTCCCAACCATAAAAAAGTTTTCAATAACCACAATCGAGGATAAAAAATACTAGATTACACATAATTTCAAATGTATAACTCCATACCTAGGTAGAAGGTACTAAATCCATAGTATC
This sequence comes from Viscum album, assembly GCA_963277665.1. Lineage (NCBI taxonomy): Eukaryota > Viridiplantae > Streptophyta > Magnoliopsida > Santalales > Viscaceae > Viscum > Viscum album. Next base: position 480,335,115 of record OY728128.1, read on the forward strand.
GAGGTAGTTATACCTCATGCCCAATAAAATAGGATCTACTAGCCCCAAACATTTATTCTTTAACAAAAAAAATTTAAATTCCATCTTGAATTAAAATTTTTATTACGAAATGGTTTCTCATGCAAGGAAACTTAGTGTAATAGATAATTATAGCTGAAAAAATCAAAAACATTCTTCCAAGAATTAATACCAAGGTTATTCAATTCCAAAATGAGCAGTTGTCATTATAATCATGAAACTTACTTTTTAATTATGATTAATAAGGATTCATGTTGTTCATAGTTTTAATAAATTTACTTTTCTAAAAAAATAACAACTAAATACTACCAAACATATATCACAATAACAATAAATAACAATAGGCAACATCAATAACATCAAACAATACATGCCATAAAAAGATCCGTCATTTATAATTAACATATACATAATTATATAAATAATTATTATCTCAATTTAAAAAGAAATTTGATACTTCTGAATGCAATCATAGATGTATCTTTCCTAGAAAATATTCCAAATTATAAATATTAATAGTTTAAGCTTCAACATGTGGTTTCTTTATATCCTTCACTTAAATTATCATCGATTATATTAAATAAATAATTAACATGATACCTAGATTCTTAAGATAAACATATATACATATGGAATATGATAGAACTATTTAAATTCTTGAATTAATCATAAATAACATATTAAAAATATTCTACATCATGTGATTTCATCTTTTATTTTTCCTGTACAAATTCCAAATTATTAGATAATCTTCTTTCATGAAATGTAACCATTTTATTATATTTTTAAGGTTAATCAAATAAAGTTAAATAATAGAAATTGAAGCCTAATATGATCACACTATTTCTCAAAAAATGATAAGTAACATATCCTCTACTTGGAATAAATAATATTTCATGATTCTTCCCCAAAAACAGAGGATGCACGCACAAGAGAGAAACTTCTGGGAGAACTTCAAACAAGAACATGAGTGTTTCAAAAATATAAGGGGAAAGTTTATATTTCTAACAATATTGAGTAAAGGTAAGAATAAATGAAAAAATAAAAGATCTTTATTTTATAATAAAAGATACGTGACTATTAAAATTTCCATATTGTAGGTGACTCCCTCCTTTAATTAGACATTAATTTAATTACAATTAAATTCATGTGGGAAGACTCATTAAAAGATTTAGATATTTAAGAATACAAGGATATAATTATACTCTTCACAATGTCCTTTAAATTTCTATAATTATGGTTTTAAAACCATATTTAGGTTAAAAGGGAACTTTTAAGACAAACTATGTATTTTCAAAAAATTAACATTTTTGCTTAAGTACTCAACCTATCACATGAAGGGATTGATCACATGACTAGTCTAGGTGACCATTACAACTGATTTCATGAATAAACCAACGAACCATGTGAACAAACCAACTAACCATACAGACAGACCAACCCACTATAAGAACAAACAAACCGACTATAAGAACAAACCAACCAACCTCATAAACAAACCAACTGACCGTATGAACAATCCAACTAACCACACTAAAAAAATGATTGAACACATGAATGAACCAACCAACCATATGAATAATCCAATTGACTATATGAAAAAACAAACTGAATACCTGAAAAAACCAACTGGTGACATGAAAAATCCTACCGATTGCATGGTCAGTCAAGTGATCAGGGGAATAAACTATAAATTTCTAAGAGGAAATGAATCCAATATACCTTTAGACACCTCCAAACCTCAGGAAACACAAATTTAAGGGTTTATAAATATGGTACCTTACATCATATATCTCTCATAAAATTATTATCCTCAAGAATTTAAAACAATCCTAGAAGAAAGAAAGGGGGTCCGAACTATAGAAACCCATAATTTTCATACATAGATACAAAATCTTAATAGATGAATATTCATAACATAAAAATCCATGCTAGATTTATTTTTGGTATAGTACATTTGTAAAATTTGAAATAATAACAACTAGTTTATAAAATATCTGCATAGTTTCTCACTTATTTCATTATAATTAACACCCTTATTAGACATATCATGATTAATACCTTTCTTCATAACCTAGGAAAATTAAAAATAATAAAGGGTGAGCTCTAATTCTCAGTAAAGGTGAATAAGGGATATATCAATGATCATATAAGAATAGAATGTGAAAAAGGTTATGAGAACTTGAGTTTAATATTTTAAAAACATGACATTCATATCATAGAACATAACATTGAGTCTTGGAATAAACCTTGTAGTTAATAATACATGAATCATAAAGGAGTCAAATAATATGATCTATGAGAGCATAAAATTGGCATAATCCATAGAATTTTGGCAAACATACAAGAATAGAAAATAATTTCCTTAGTAGCCAAGTATCCTTTCCAATGATATCATAGTTTAATATCTTAACTCCCCAAACCATTGAGTTGTCAAGGTTCACTCCCAAGACTATCATAGTGGGTAAATTTCCTCAGTTAACTAGGTTTACTCCCCATTCCAACAATGTTTATCCCATGAGATATCAATCTTTACCAAATGCATTGGAGGGATATATAGGTCCCAAACATCATATAATAAAAATATAACATATGTGAGACACAAAATCATAAAGAATTCATCATATAAGAACCCTTTAAAAGACATGGGTTTTATAAACATTTCATCATAGTATAAACCATGGAAAATGAATTGGTTTAATAAACATTTCAAAATTTCATCACAACATAACCTTTGGAAATGAAATAGGTTTTATAAACCTTATGTCATCGTATTTGTAAACCATACAAATAAATAATAATAATGGTATACTTTAATCATATCCCCCAATAAATGATAAGTGAAATAAATAGTTATTATCTTTAATAAATATAAATACCATTAAAAGAACATTAAAACATTCTTGAGGAAAATAAACTTTCCATTTTGAAATATTTTTCAAAAACTGCACAAATATAAAGGAAAAAAATTTCTATGAAAATAAACATTAAAAATTATAAAGGGATATTAAAAGAATAAATTATTCCTGATGGTCTTACAATTATTTCATGTTGTATAAGTTAAAAAAACATTCCTTCTATACTTTTATCAAAAAAATTAACAAAGAACCTCATTTAAAAAATGACAAAAATATTCCTTTAAAACCATTTTTTAAAAAGTAAAACATGGGTAAAAGGGAATTTAAAAAATCATATGATAATATTAAAGACATTATTTTAAACATTTTTATAAAATATTGACATGGAATAAAATTTTTTTTAAATCAAAGAGAGAAATGAAGTTGATTTTCCTTAAAAACAGATTTTAGGTATACTGGGTACATTAGGTGAGGAAAATGAAAGTAAAACACATATGTTAAAGAATTATAAAAGGATAAGAAAATAAATTATTTTATTGAGAGATATATCATAATATTTCTTCATTGGAAAATTAATTATAAACAATCCCAATAAACAATGAGATTGTAACATAAAACCCTTACCTCAAGTTCTCCATACTTTGAAAGCACTCTAACCTCGGGTATAATAAATTAAAATTTATAATAATTCTATAAAAGAGTCAATTTTAAACTTATAATATCATATATGATACCTTTATAACATTAAGACACACTCTTTTATCAATGATTCCTTATTAAAATTGTCATTTTCAGGTTATAACTATTTTGTTTATCACAAGTATTTCAGTTCAGTAGTTATATGAACCTTATTCATTTATCTTAGTTACATAAAATTCAGAATATTAATTATAATATAAATATAATATATATTCATTATATGCATATTTAGAGTCATCCATAAATTTTAGATATAGAAAAATGAATTACACCGTTCATGGAGACGGTAGGCCATTTGTATTCATAAACATTGTTTTCATTTTTCAACAGATGAAATAAAATAAATGTAAATATTATTTGACCTTTAAAATATCATTATTATGTAATATATATCATACACATTCATTAAATTCATCCTAATTATCATCCAATTAAAAAAAAAAATCACATTGTTTCGTGGTGGTGGTACTCCACATGTACACACGAGTGACGTTATCATTCCACAAAGAATTGGATGATAAGTAGGTAGATGTGATATTATAATTTAAAAAGTATAATTATTTCATAAATATAATATATAAACATTAAACCCATTATAATATTGATCCATAAAATATGGTGGTGAAAAATAAATTATATTGCTACATGGATACAGTAAGTCGTACGTACGCACAAGTGATATTTCACTTCTCGTTTGATGGGAAATAGGGTGTATAATGTTTTTTTAGAATCATCATAAAATTTAATAATATTTATTACAATGAATTTATTATTTTATGATATATATCATAGATTTGTTGGAGTTAAAGAAGAGTATAAAAGAAAGTGATTGAGTAAGGTAATTGCCTCTTCTTTGAAACGACTCCTTTAGATCTCCTCTAAAGGGCCCTAGGGTTGATATTTTGGGAAGACAAAAACCTATAGAGTATTGATAGGGTATTTGATAAGAGTAATTGATATAGTTTTGTTGAAATATAAGGATCAATATGGTGTAAATAACTGAGTGTGGATGCTTCCTTTTATATTTGAGGTAAGCGGTACTTTTGGAATTTCTTATAATATTAAATTATAATAAATTAATTCTAAAAAAAAAAGACTCAAAAGGGAAAATAATTATAAGATATGATGGAATAGGTTTTTAATACCAACAAATTATATATTTTAGATAATTTTTAGTGTCATTTTAAACCTTATAATTTTGATTAACCCTTAGTTAACCAATTTTAATTTTAACTATGGTAACAACTTTTTCAATATTAAAGGGTTGTAATTTTTACTTAAGAAATAGAAAGGTTATTACATTTTGAACCATATAATATCCAAGTTTTCCTTTTTCAATATTTTTTTTTTGATTTTTAAATAATCTAATATATTATTATTTTTGATAAAATATCATTATTGTCAAAGAAATGAAGAAGAAGTTGTAATTTAAATATATTATTTTAAAGAAAATACTAACATGTCATATTCACATATAAAATTACTGTATCACTATAAACTTCTCAAATTATATCACTTTTAATATTTTAAAAATCATTGATTTTATATTTCCATCAATTGAATAAATACTGTTTTGGCATTGTGTAAGAATTTATGGCAATTATAAAATGCCTAAAAATTAGAAATAAATTACCATCATAAATATAATTTAATTATACACAAAATTACTATTAACATTAATTCATAATTTTTTTTATCCTTATGTGAACACATAAAGGATATTTAAAACTAATAGAGAGACATTTTTTAACTTTCTTTGATTTAAATAATATATAAATTATTTTCATGGACAAGTGTCCATGACACTAAAAAATTTTGAGCTTAAGGTGATAAGGTTATAATTCCATTCAATCAATAAGAATTAGCATGAAAATTCGTCGCCTTATAAACTATTTTTAATCTAGATTTATTTGATTTACCCTTTACTGAGGTGATAAATTTTACCATGGTTAATATTCATATTGACCAAAAATAAAAGGGGATATTTATCAAATTTAAACCTCTTGATTATAAATATGTAATTAATTTTATCTAATTCAATACCTATAAATGTAAAAAATTAATTTTAAGGTATGTGTACAAAATGTGACAAAAACTCCTTAGAAAAAATACATTTTATGCATAAAAATAGATTTATTCTTATCATATTTATAGAAAATATTTTTTCAATGATTAAAAATTTATATCAACTAAATAATATATAAATTTATTTAAAATTATTCACCAATAGAGAATAATTTAATTTATTAAGATAGAAATACATTGTAAGTATAAAAAATGTTTTTTCATAAAAATATTTCTTTTTCTTTCAAATGATTATTTTTTATTTTAATTTATAATAAATTTATAACCAATGAATTAATTTTATACATATATAACCATAAATTTTTATAATTAATTTAGACATAGTTATACCCACCAATAAAACTATTAGGTGATAACTATAAAAATAATATTTTAATAGTATATCACGGTTTTTTAAACTCAATGTTTCTTATAAAGAAGGCTATCAAATTATTTAAAGAGAAATATTTCATAAAAATATCAAGAATTTTCATTTTACCCCTCCAAAATGAAATTAAACCTCAAAATATGTCACTTTGATATAAATGTAGTAGGATACTCATACCTCATCACGTCCTTAGGTTCCCATCTAGCATTCGCAAATTTGTGGTTTTGTCACCAAACTTTAACCAAGTGAGTGGTCTTGTTTCATTTCACTTTCTATCTACGATCCAAAATCTCTACCGGTTATTCTTAATAAGAAATTTCCTTCTCTAGTGATATTACCTATGAGTTTAGTTCATGTGAAGTATCATGTAGGTACTTCCTTATGAGATATACATAGAACACATCACAAACTTGAGAGAGATTCAGTGGAAGCTCCAATCGATAAGCTACCACCCCGATACGATCAAGAATTTAAAAAGGACTGATATACGAAGGGTTTAAATTTATCTTATTCATAAATATTACACGAAATTACAAGGATATATTCAAAGTAATATCATTTCAACAACTTTAAACTCTATATATTTATAATGATTGTCAGCATAACTTATTTGTCAACTCTAAGCTGATCTTATGTGTTGTTGAATGACTCTAACCTTCTTTACTATTTCAAAAAACTATATAAGGTCCTAATAGATTTTTGTATCCAAATTCATTCAATTATATTTGAGTTATGCACTTCCTTCCTTAAAGGTATTTATAAGGATCCATCAAAATGTTGAAGTGAATGATATTGTTATAAGAAAATTCCACCAAAAGAAGGTGTTGATCCCAACCTCCTTTGAAATTTATAGAGTAAGCTCTCAACATGTTTTTAAGAGTTTAAATGGTCCTATCAGACTTACCACATTTCTGATGATGATAAGAAGTGCTGAAACTTAACTTTGTATCCAGATCCTAATGAATAATTCTCCAAAACTTTGAGGTAAACCTTGAATCCTGATCAAATACAATTGATAGTGGAAAACCATGAAATATTACCACTTATTTAATGTATAACCAAGTTATTTGATAAAGAGATAAATCTTATCTAATTAAAATAACGTGTTATTGATTCACAAGTAGATCAACTACAACCCATATAAGATTATTCCCATTAAAAGTTTTAGGGATTCCGATGACAATATCCATGGTGATGTTTTCCCATTTCCATTCTAGTATGGGTACTGGTTGTAACATCCCATTAGAGTTATTTCTCTCTACCTTAAATTTCTAACATACAAAGAACCAAGATAAATACTCTACAATATATATCTTCATTACATCCCACCAAAAATACTCTTTCAAATATCTATACATCTTTATACTTCTAGCATAAATAGATAATTAAGAACTATGAGCTTCATCCATCAGCTCCTTCTTTAAATTATGTACCTAAGGGACACATACATGGTTCCTAAACCTTATTATTTCATCAAAATCAAGGTTTTAATCATGAAAATTTATTACCTTATTTTTTAGCTATAGATCTTCCATTTTTACCTCTTTAATCTTCACTTGAATATATGGTTGAACACTCATTTTATAAAGATAATATTTAACATCTTCTTTCAAGATTTCGAGATCCATACTTTGTATGTCCTGAAATATTGGATTTTTTGTGATCCTCATCATAGAAAATCTAACATGATCCTTTTAACTCAAAGCATATCTTACCTTTTTCTCTTTATTAGAGTGGTAATGTAATGATAATTCACAATCTTTAATCAAATATAACCATCTTCTTTAGTGCATGTTATACTATTTTTTAGTGAAAATATACTTTAAACTTTTGCAATCAGTATATATGTCACAAATTTATCAATAGAGCTAATTACTTAGTATATTTAATGAAAAAATACCATAGCTAACTATAAATCATGATTTGGGAAATTTTTATCATGAAAATTCAATTGTCATGAGGCATAAAATATAACCATATTGCTCTTCATGAGGATGCATCTTATTAACTTATTTGATAAAACACTATATATTATAAAACCTTCTCCACTGATGGGTATTGTAATCATAGGTGAGTTTACTATACTTCTCTTAAGTTCCTTAAAACTTTAATCATATTAGTCAATCTAAAGAAAACTAGATCCCTTCTAAGTTAACTTGGTGAGTTAATTCGACAACCGTGAAAAATTCTACACAATGCATCGATAATATCTATCCAAACCATGAAAACTAAGGATCACAGTCATAGTGATCGGTCTGGTCCAATTATAAATAACTTCTGTCTTTGAAGGGTCTACTGATATAACCCCACTTGAGATTATGGTACCCAAGAATGAAATTTTTTTAAGCCAAAATTTACACTTGGGCATGTTTTCATAAAGCATCTCCTTCCTTAGGGTATTTATCTCAATTATCAAATGATCTTCATGATATTCCTTTATCTTTGAATATATAAGAATATCATCTATAAAGATTACCACAAACTGTTCAAGGTAATATCTAAATAATATTTCATTAAATTCATGAAGATAGTAGGGTAATTAATAAGGGAAAATGGAATCACTATAAATTTATAGTGTCCATACCTTGTATGAAATACTTTATTAGGTATATCAACCTTATTGAACCTCAATTTATGATATCCAGAATGAATATAAATCTTGTAAAAGTATTTATCTCCACACAATTGATCAAAAAATTCATCAATAAGGGTTATAAGATTATTATTCTTGATAGTGATCTTGTTAAGTTCTCAATAATAAATGAAAAGTCGCATTGATCCATCTTTATTCTTAACCCACAGAATAGGTGAACCTTAAGGCGATGAAATTGGCTGAATGAATTGATTTTAAAGATTCTAATATAGCCACTTATTCAATTGTTCTAACTCAATCAGTGTAATTCTATGTGTATTCTTGGAAATATGTGTAGAACTAGGTATGAGTTTTATTAAAAAATCAACTTCATGATTCAGTTGAATACCGGGAAAATATTCTAAAAAGGGATCAATAAACTCTCGAAAAATAGGAATATCATTGTTTTTGTGTTTCTACCCAACCATATAAGAAAAATTCCCTTTTTTATTAGGTATCATGTCACATAAGATGGATATAATTTTCATCAAAAGTTTATTTTTTGTCATCACCCTAATAAGAGATCATAAGTTGGTTGGAATATAAAATGTAACTTCCCTTACTCAATAATTAATGTGGGATTTATGTAAAGAAAATAAATCCATGTCCAAAAGAACATCAAAGTCAACTATAATAGGAATAAGAATATTTGTAGGAAACACATTCCCACAAAAATAAACTATAAAAGAATCATAGACTTGAGATATGATTATTATACCATTAGGGGTTTTTATTGATACCTCAAAAATCTAATTTTTGAGGTGGTACTGTGATACCCTTATAAAAGTATTTAGATATAAAGAGTGGGCATATCTAGAATAAAATAATACATTAATAGTTCTAGAGTATATTCTATGTGTAACTTTTACCACATTGTTACCTTATCCCTCATCAAAAATAGTGATCACATGAGATTTCTCTTTATCTCAAGGATTAAGAGGTTGTTGTCGATCATCATCATTAACCTTAATATTTGTGAACTAGTTAATATAATTTCCATACACCTTAAATTTAAATCATTAGAGTGTGGGTGTTGTATTCTTTAAATATTCTCTCTATTCACATCATTATCTATCTTCTTCCCATCAGTTCAACATTTGATTTTCCAATGACCTTCCTTTACAAACCTAAAACATTTTCCAGTTCCCTTGAGAAAATTTCCCTATGATTATTTTCACACTTCAAGCATAAATTACGGATCATATTATTTTTTATATTGTTTTTATAATTTCCCTTGAATTTCATTTTTATTTTCTTATCAAAACCATGAGATTGATTGGTAAATTCAATCTCTATATCCACTTTGAGAGAACATTAAAAAAATTCATCCTAACTAATGAATTCCCTTATGCCTAATTCACTTCTGAGACTTCATTTTAAGACACTAAAGAATTGACCAACATTACTTTCAGGTTGGATGATAATACTAGAATCATACCTCACAAGTCTTGTAATGTTTTCCACAAAAGTACCAATAGATTCATCATCATTATGTTTTAACTTAAGGAATTATTTCTCTATTTTCATATATAGAATATGAGGAAATTACTTGTTGAAAATTTAGATTTAAAATCATAAAACTCCCTAGATTAAATTTTTTATTATTTTCTTATGTTCTTGATAAGATCCCAACATTGATCTATTTCACCTTCCAAATGATAAATAACTAGAATAACTTTCTCATGTTTTGGACACTGAAGAAAGTAAAATATCTTTTCAATACTACTGATCCATTTATCAGAGACTAATGAATCAGTAGACCCACTAAAAGAATGTGGATGCTGCCTCATGAAGGAATAAACAAAACTTTGTTCCCTCATTTACTTATTTGTAAGATCAAAATTTTTCATAGCTTGAGAAATTTGTGTGAGCATCACAATAAGATTTTTTATTCCAGCTCCCATAATATTCAATTTCTTAGGAGCATAATCATTTCATTTTCCATATAATTCAACTTTAACACGATTCCTTCAAGTTTCATCCACTGACTAAAACAAAAAATCATACTGTGAGAAATAATAACCATGGTCTAAAACCACATAATCATGAAAAATAATTTATAGGATTTCTAAATCGTGACACCTTCTTCTATAACAACTTAGTTTTAACCTATTTCATTCATGATCATTACCAAAAATTTAGGATTTTATCCTGTACATAGACTTATCCCAAGGGTTATTACTAAAGTTTTCTCATCCTAGTTTCCAAAGGTTAACTAAAACTTGATTTGATTCCAGTTATAGAAACCCATACTTTTAATACATAGATATTACATCTTAATAGATGAATATTCATAACATAATGATCCACACCAGAATTTTTTAGGTCGAGTTTATTTGGAAACTTGGAAACATAAACTACTTGTTCATAAAATATCTATATATTCCCCCACTTATTTCTTCATAACTATCACCTTTATTTGACATATCATGCTTAATACCTTTATTCATAAAATTGGGATAGGAAACATAAGAAGGGGTGATATTTTATGCCCAGTAAGGGTGAACAAGGGAGATATCAATTCTCATATAAGCATATCGTAAAGGGTATGGAAACATGAGATTAAGATTTGAAAACCATGCCCTGCATATCATAGATCATAATATTGTGTCATTGAATAAATCTTGGAAATTATTGAGACAAGAATAATGATGGAATCAAAGAACATGAGTCATGAGATCATAACATTGGTATAATTCATGGAATTATGTCATTCACACAAGAATAGAAAATTAGTTCCTTAGTACTCAAAACTCTTTTAAAAGACTATAATAGTGGAATAGGTTCACTCTCCCAACCATCATATCAGTAATGGTTTACTCCCATGACTATCATTGTGGATAAATTCCCTTACTAAACAGGGTTCACTCACCCTTCCATCCTTTTTTATCACTTGAGATACCAATATTTACCCAATGCACTGAATGGAGATATAGGTACCACCCATAACATAATGAAAATACTATATGTGTGTGACACAAGATAAAAAATAATTCATCATATTATAACCCATGAAAATAAACGTGTTTCATAAACATTTTATCATAACATAACCAATGGGAATGAAATGGGTTTCATAAACATTTAATAATCTCATCACAACATAACCTGTGGAAAAGAAACAGGTTTCATAAACATTACGTCATCATATTCATAAACCATATATAGAGAGAGATAATAAAAATGGTATCTATGGATCATATCCCCAATAAATCATAAATTAAATTAAGGGTTATTTTCTTTAATGAATTGAAATACCATTAAAAGTTTATTCAAAATTCTTGAGTAAAATAAACTTTCCATTTTGAAATAACTTAAAAAATATACACAAATATAAAGGAAACAATTTGTTTAAATATAACCATGTAAAATTGTGAATGGATCTTAAAAATATTATTCATGATATTGGGAAAAGTCGTTCATGTTGTGTATGTTAAAAAAAATTCCATCCATACTTTTGTCGAAAAAGTTATAAAGAACCTGATTTGGAAAATGAAAAAAGATTCCTTTTAAATGATTTTTTAGAAATTAAAAAATGGGTAAAAGTGACTTTAAAAAATCATAATAGTAGAGTAAAAACCTTCTTTAAATAATTTATAGAAAATGTGGATATTAAAGAAAATGGGTTTGTTCGACCAAAGAGAGAAATGGAGTAGATTTTCCTTAAAACATATTTTCATTATATTGAGTACATAAGGTGAGGAAAATGAAAGGAAAACATTTATTTTCAATAAATATATAGATTATAATAAAATATATGAGATTATTGAGATATATATTATAATATTTCATCATTGTAAACTTAATCACAAATAATCCTGATAAACAATGATATTATAACATAAATCCATTACCTCGAGTTCTTCTTACTTTGAAATCACTATAACCTCCTATATAATAAATCTAAATTTATTATAATACTATATAAGAGTCATTTTAGTACTTATAATTTCACATATTATGCCTTTATACTATTTCAACACCCAGTTTTATCAACAATTCCTTATCAAAATCATAATTTCTGAGTAGTAACTATTTTGTTTATCATAAGTATTTTAGTTCTGTAGTTTCAATACTTGTACATTAATATTGGATAAATCATAGCCAAAATATTAAATATTATATAAATATAATATATTTTCATTATATACATATTTATATCCATATATAATATATATATATATAAATTAATTACACCGTTTATAGAGATGATATGCCATACATACACATAAAAGTTTTTTTTTTCATTTTTCAACGGATGGAATGAAATAAAGTTAAATAGAATCAACATTGAAAGATCATTATGGAATCATATATATAATATATATTCATAAAATAAATCCTCATTACCATCCAATTAAAATATAAATTAAAAGAAAATTACATTGTTTTGTGGAGGGGGTAGTCTGCACGTACGCACAAGTGACATTATTGTTTCAAAAAGAATTTGATGGTAAGTAGATAGACATGATATTATAATTTCAGAATTATAATTATCTAATAAATATAATATATAAACATTAAAACCATCACGATACCCATTCATAAAATATGGTCATGAAAAATGAATTAGATCACTATGTGGGGACAGTAAGTCTTACGTACGTACGAGCGATACTTTTAGTTCTTAGTTGATTAGAAAGAGGGTGTATTGTTGTGTTTTAATAATCATAATAACATTTAAGAATATATAGGATACTAAATTTATTATTTTATGATAAATTCCATTAATTTAGAGAAGGTAAATAAGTGTATAAAATAAAGTGAGAGGGTAAATAAATTACCACTACTTTGAAATGACTCCTTTAGATACCTTATAAAGGGATCTCAGGTTTGTGTTTTGGGAATAACATAACCTATATAATTTGGATAGGTAAACATATAATAGTAAATAGTAGAGGTTGGTTGAGATATAAGGCTCAATGTGGGGTAAATAAGTGAGTGAGGAGGTTCCCATTTATAATTGAGGTGAGGGGCGCTTTTGGAATTTATCAAAAGATTAAATTATAATAAACAAGTACTCGTCCATGCATTCACATGGTTATATAAAAAAATTATTAGATTATGCATTATCATGGTGATACAGTTTGATTCTTTTTTTAAGGAGACAAATCTATATTTCAATGTTAATAATGAACATGAATATTCAATATTTTGAAATCAAAAAATAATGATACTTATTATTAGAATACAATTGTAAAAAATATAGAGACATCATTATGAAAGTAGAATACATTTTGGATAAATACATCTGAAAATTTGAAGAAGAATCTATAAGAAATAAAAAAATATTTTCAGCATGGAGATTTAAATTAAATGAATGAAAAGAACATTGAAATTCACATTTGAAATTCTGATAATTATGATAAATAATTTTGTAATTGAGGCCATACTAATGTAAAAATCAAAACATGGAATAATTGATTAGATTGTAAAACATATTATCTTATAGTAATAGTAGAATACATATAACTGAAAAAAATATTGAAAACAAAAATCAAAATAATGACCAAATAATATTTATTGAAATCCAACTCACTTTAAGTAGAAGTAAAGGTGAGTATGTAGATCAACAATACTTGATACAAGTTAGAATCAGAGAAAAAGGTTCATAATGAGTTCCTGCAGGAGAAAGTATATACTTGAGAAAGGACTAGAAATAAATCCTACCTGTCCAATTACATGTGGGAGTACACCCTCAGAATCATATGGATGTTGGTCAGGGTATCAATACGGCCCCTAAAGGTGTTAACGCTAGTGCTCGAACTCTTGAAGTATCGGCTAAGGGACAAGATAAAGATGATGCTTCTTTGAAGGATGGTGGCAGTATAGGAAGAATATCATTTGTAGTTGGTGTGTCATATCAGGACACTGATGACGTTGGAAGGGTTTTGGAATCTGAAATAGTGGATTCCTCTGCTGGAAATACTATCAGAGGATCCTTCTACTACCAAAAAGGATGCGGGAATTTGAACCAATGGATCATTTTGTATTAGTTGGAGTTGGTTTGTAATTCCCTGCACATGGAATAGTCATTGGAGTCAAGACTTCAGCAACCACTGTATCCTCCTTGAGGGTACCCTATAAGTAATAGTACCTTAGCAACTACAAAAAAGAAATAATACCTTATTTTGACCTAAAAAAGTCTAGAGGTGATCTTGATCATGTTGACGTATGGAGAAGATCTGAACAATATCAATGATAAACTAGTGGAATGGTTCATTGATTTCCTATTTATGAGTTTAAGTATAGTATAACTATGTGTGACATATGGATGTAAAAAGATTCAAGACCAAACTAAAAATAGTTCAAGAAAATACAACTATTCTTTAACCTAGGATCATATTTCTGACGATTTTCTGTGGTTGAATAAAAAGTTATAATCTAGGAGCTCACGGCCTAAAAAATAAGCCAACATGTCTATTTATAGATACAAAAAATGTTTAAAATTAACTATATATACTAATAAATAATAAAATTATTAAATGTAATGTTCAAATGATATATGACAATGGAGATAGAAAGGATGGATTTCTTCAACATGATACCATGAAAGGATCCAAAAGTGAACTTAGACTTTACCACCACATTAGGTCTTTCCAGTGTGATCTCACCTTCATGAATTGATGATGTAGAAGGCTCCTGGCATGGGCTGAAATTGCTGTAGACTTCAGTTTCAACAGAAAAAAACACACTGCAATGTAAACACCCCATGAAGTAACACAATAAAAAAACATGCATTGCATTGATAATTAAACAAAACTAGAAGACCAAAAAAAAATATTGATAAACAAATAATATAATTATTTCATGAAGAAAGAAAGTAAACCAAAGATAGTAAACATGAAACAACATCACACAATGATGATAATAAAATAGACCAACTTAAAATAAATAAACCAATTAACGACTACAAACTATAGTAAACATCACACTTTTTATTTTAATGGAAACAACAGATCAAGATGCACTGCTTAAACTTAGTACATAATCTAGTTTTCCTAAAAATGTATCACAATAGTATACTATAACTACCATTCAGGCCTGTTTTTTGGTGTTAAAACTAATATATTATTTATGTAATCACTACTGATAGGTTAATAATATATGAATATGCACATCAAAAATAAATAAATTGTAATAATTATGCAATCATCCCAGAACTATAACAGTGTAGAGATCAAGATGTGAAAACTTTCCAGGGTTTTAAAATTGTAGTGGACTAATACAGGGGAAATATATCCAAGGAAGGATTAGAAATCATAAGTGATTATGGACATAAAATCACTAAATATCACAAAATTCATACAGTGAGTCAAATATAATTTCAAAACATAGCATAAAAACTCATAATTTATACCCTAGTATGATTAAAAGTCATTACAATTATCAAGAAAAGTGAAATTTTAAAGTACATAATGTAATGAGATTCTTCTTTAAATGTCATAATTTATTTGTTGGAGGGAATATGTCTGGACCTCATCGACTCTAGGTAGTCACTGCTCTATCCCAGGGGTGGATACTGAGAATTTGAGACTAAAGAATGGATAACATAACTGTTTGTTGGGAATAAGTAATAGCACGTACCACTGCTCAAAGATGGTTTTGAATTGGAAGCCATATTATCATGGGAGAGTCCAAAGTTGAGCACTACACCTTAGGATGCAGATTCCTGGACGCCAATACATGCATCCAAGATAGTGCTGAGTGTTGAAATCTTATGTAATTGAGAGTTCTCTATCTTTCTTGTGATATGGGGCAGGGAAAATTTTCTAATGTAAAAAATGATAATAAATAACCCAAGAATATAGAATAAACATGAATAAATCAATGTTTGATGAATAATTCACCTTGTTATTGTTCATATCATTTAAAAGATTCTATCCATATAGAGTGATATAATTGAGACTTCTGCATTCATTATAAGATTGAAAATATACATGGGATAATCTAAATAATCAAACATGAGATTATAATATAGGTATGAATAAATGAAATAGCATAAATTAAACTCTTTTGAATTTGGGAAGACCTGGAAGAAAAGAAAAATAATACTGTAAGAATGAAGTGACTTGTGCACCAAAGTAATCCAATACCCTCATATAAATCATGTTCCAATGATCTTAAAAGACATCCACTGGTCAAATTAAAACCCGCATCGACAGCTAAAACATAGAACATGATCCAATTTTCAGAAACATATATCAGATGTGATATATAGTAAAACTACAATTCTGGTCATAGTTTTGAAATTTGAATAAGTAAAATTAAATAGCCTCCCAGTACTGCCATGATCCATTGATGGAGAGCAGAAGCAGTTCGTCAAGTTTGTAGATAGTTATATTGATCCTTGCAATAGGTAATTAAACTTCAATGTGAGTAAATGACACATATTAGTATGAAAAAACCATAGGTGATATGCATATATGTTACAGTATTCTGATTTACATCCCCAAACCTAAATGTTGATGTTGCATTATACTATTCTTTTATAGTAATAAAAAAACATGACCAACAATTTATAATGTTATTTCATGAAGAAGGAAAGGAAACCCATGACCATAAACATCCTGTTACATCACAAAACAAGGCTATGGAAATATACAAACTAAACATAAGTAAATCAATTAAGCAGTTTAGACTATAGTAAGCATCAAATTTTTTCTTCAAACAAAAATAAACTAACAGAGAAAGGTCCTTAAGTCACACCTCCTTCCCAGAAACAACTTAACACAATGAAGAGGCATCATACAATATGTTTATATTTTCAAATATGTAAATTGAAATTTGAAACTTATAGATAAGAAAACATGCTTTCATTACCTTGGAAATGCATAGAAAACATTCATTCTAGTTTGTCAGTTTTTTTGTTTCTGTTATCCATTATATGGAGATGAAGTTCATTAGCATTAGTTGATTTTAGAGTAGAGTCGCTATACAATGATTCCTTGTGTTCGACTGCATATTCATCATTGAATTTAGTAAATAGTTTTTCCTACATGAAGATATCATTGCAACTAATGAGCAACAATCATCACTTATAAGCCACACCATTAAAGCAACAATATAATATTTAACAGTTGTCATATTAGAAGAACAGATGTAGTGATTTGTAATAAAATGTAAACATAAAACAAAATGAAGAAAAAACATTATTATCTACAATATGTACACAATTAAAGTAACCGAAAATGAATATAGAGAAACTATACCTGAGTTAAAGATACAGTTGTACTTGTTTTATCGAATCCAGCATCAGTGTTGCAGCTGACTCCCAAAGATTCAGTGCGATGATGTTCCTAAAATAGATGGGTGAAATGAATATTATAGGTATGTAGTGACTGTTTTGTAAATAATAAGAATTCTAAATAAGCAAGAATAAAATACTACGTCGTAATAACATTAAAAATAATTTTGTAAGGTGAAACTCATAAGGCTAGGAATTAAATTTTTGGGAGGAATTATTCTATTTACCTGACTATCTGAAAAACTTTGATGATAGATGCTGATTTAATTTTCATTATCACTGATGAATAGAACTATGTAAGTGTTTTATGCTGAAGAAAGTTTTCGATTCTAAATTTTTTAACTTGTGACATCTAGTGCCAAAAAAACTTATTTTTGTTTTGAAAATATTTAGCTCTAGGGGAAAACCAAACTCATCCTAGTCCTACTATGTAATGAAACAGAACTTTGAGTTTAAAAAGAACATAAAATACATGATAAAGATAAAATATTTCAAGATGTTTACTCATTTCAGAGAATCTCTCAACCAAGAAGCTGTTTCTCTTATGAACTACATGACGTGCTTGTCAAAGAGAACAACATATAGCGAGTCTTTCTCATCTGTCACCAACTGTTGAACTCTAAACCTATTGTATTTATAGTTGTTATAAGCCATGGGGTTGTATGAGTACTAATAAATTCGTTTAGTAAGAATATACCCAATTAATATTTACAAATTAAATAAGACACTAAATTAATACCTTGGAGTAGTGCATCTTGGTGATATTTTACAATTCTGGTACCAAATATTCCCATCCACAGTTTGTAGTTTTTTCCTGAAAGAGTTTCATGATTCAAAATACTAGTTATGAGTGCTTTGAAGTTTAACTATTTTAGAAGAAATAAAACACCTTTTCGGCTGTGAGACAATTGTTAATATTAATATATTCATGAAACTAGGTCTTACATGTAATATTGTTGTAGATGACATAGTCAAATAAAAAATTCTGGATATTGTACTTACCTCAAGAAACTTTTTAACATCAATTTTTTTTATTCCAATAAGGTAAAGGTGTAAAAAAACTATTTGAATGTGTTGTCGGAGGACTTTAAAATTGGGAATGAATGATGAACCCATATCTATTAAATGTAGAAAATGAAGCATTTAAGAAAACATATAATATAGCTGTCATTCATGTTGTTAGTATTTGTAGACCGAATAGATGGAAAAACAGTATCAGTCATAATTTTACCTACTTCTGAAGTTGTGGACTGTTGGGATTTAGAATTTGATTAGTATTTCTGATGAATTAATTGAAGTGGTGATAATAACAGTTGCTATAACATGTTGAAGAGCATAAGAAGAATTTGAAGTGACTAATTTGTAAACAAAACAACAAAAGTATGGAACATTTTGGAGAGAATAAACATAATTTATAAACATTACAATTTTCTATATGGAATAATAGATGTTAGAAAATTATATTTTTCAATAAAGCATAACAGATTAATGGAGCAGAAAAGCTGGTGGAACATTACAGTTTTATGTTTTCATTAATGAATAACAGCTATTTGAACATAACAACTGCTCGATCTATATAGTTTTCTAACATTTCAGTTTAAAATAAGATATTAAATATTACACTATTGTTAATAACATATGTTGGAACATGTTTAAAATCATAAGCATAATTTGAATTGAGTAATTACTAAACATTAAAGTTTTCATTATAGAATATTTTGTAATATGTTGCTAAATTTATTATAGCTCAATCGATTTTCGTTGACCAGCTATAAGATCAATACTTTAGAGGAGTTGTTTTTTTTCAAGTACTCTAGCATTATGTTGGAAAACCCCCCCACAAGATACAGTTTATTTGCAAGCCTTTGCAAGAAATCATAATAGTTGTGTTGGTAATTGCAATATTATATGTTAATTTTTGTGATAAGAAAAGGACGCTAACCTGTCGTCCTCTAAAACAAATTGTACCATTTGTTTGGATGTACTAATAGACTGTATAGGATATGATTTCTGCAGATTTCCAATAATTTCTATAATATGTAAAAGTGATGTAAAACTAATAGTTCTTTATGAATATAGTATCACCCTTAATAACGTATGAATTATACAATTGTTGATAAATTTGAATAGCATACTCTGTCAGATCTGTATTTTCAGACTGTATTTATTAAAAAACCGTAGTAAAGATTAATTTTAAAATAATAGAATCTGAAAAAAAAAGTGGTAATGAAATGTACATATTTATTGTTGTTCAGGAACGATTTTGTTAATAATGTCAGCAAAATAAGTGAACTCAAAACTGGGCAGTAGTGGTTGAACATCGGTTAGTCGAACATACATTGTTGTTGTGAAAAACAGTTTGCAATAATGTCTTTCCCCCAAGTAGATCTCCTAATTGGGAGAAATTTGTAAGTTTTATATGATGTAGCATAGGCCTTCATGCATGAGTGGTTTATACTTGGTGATTACCTGACGGTTAGTAATTGTACACTGAATTTTGGTCTCCTGCATCAATTAATTTTTAAAGTAAACCTTTAAAAATCATATGACACATATCATTTACATAAAATATTGTCCTGCAATATAAGTATATAATATTAGCGTTATGAAAATAGTATAGAAATTGTAACTTATTGAGAGGATAAAATCACTTGTGAATCAAAGAGAATCATATTGATAGAAGAAACTTTGAAGTTGGGAGATGAATTACACCATAGATTCGATACACGGACTTGTATCTTCGATGTTTCATTATAATAAATAGTAATATTATTCAAAGGACAAGTTCTTCGTGACATATTTTCAGTTCTATATGATTTTAATTAGTCTACATATATAACATAGTAAGAGGAAATATAGGTCATGTGTTTATATATATATATATATGAAATTGATAAAATCATTGAAATGTATATATTTTTATTGAAAATATACCTAATAAAGGTTATAAAAAATTTCTATGTAGAAAATGTTTTGTGTATAGTCAGAGGTTGGATTGTCTCTATCATCAAGAACAATTTTCAGACCCCTTGCTGACATCACTCTAGATATGGAAACATAAAGTTTTCCATGATAGAACACAGGCTTACAAAGATATTAACAAATAAAAGAGAGAGATTGACCTTAAATATTTTTAATAGTCATTGCATAGGAAACAATAAAATGATATTGTCTTCTTTGTAGTTTGAAAGTCTATCTATCATCATTGGGTTTCATATTTATTCTAGGGATGAATGCCAGATACCCAGAATGACTACCACTTAAAAGTTCAGCTCTAATGACATGGTCACCCAAGTGTGTAACAATCATAAGAGTACCATTGCATAACACCACTAATTGGTATAAATTTATAAGCAACATAATGGGTACTCCAATCTTCAAAGTAATTTTGTGTGTAGGAAGCCTAGAGACATTTATACTATTTAAAACGTCAGTTGTATATATGTTCTCAGGATGATATGTATCAAAACTGGCATTGCAAACAGAATCAGAACTGAAGTAATATTTTCTTTCTGATATACTAAGATTTAACATGTAGTCATTGACTTCTTGAACAATGTCACGGGTTGGTGATAATATAGTACAACCCTTTCACATAGGATACATCTCTATAGTTATTGTTGAATTCTGGGTAATAAAATTCAATAGATGCTTCCAATGGCAGTTTATTTATTCTCTAAAGATATGTTGATGGAATTTGAATACACCCATACCCATTGTTGAGCTCAACAATGCATCCTTCACCAATATCCGAAATCCAATTAGAAAATTGTCAAACTTCATCATAACCATCATTTGAATCTGTGTATTGAAACCTCATGTTTTGGGTCAGTGTTAAAACCTGACAGTGTTTTCATAGATTTGATGAACTTATACTAGAAAATACAATGTCACTTTGTTTGAAGCATTGGAGCCTCATCCTAGATAATCAATTTTGTTGACTATAGTAGTTATGCAACATCCCTCCCTTACTAAATATTGCCGACTGAGTGGTCATTTATAGATATTGGATTTGAAAATTTAGAATGGGCAGTCCTCCCACATGGTAGGAGTAATGATGCTATTCCACTGGAAGCAACTTCAATAACAATTTTACCTTATGAACTTAGTAAAAATGTTAAGACTCTCCATATGAAATTCTTACCCATCCCTCCAAATCCACGCAAGAAACAAAACCCAATAGCAAAACATAATGTAGACATAATTCTCCCCATAACTTGATTTTTTTTCAAGAGTAAGAATATTTTTTAATGATGTGTACTCATTATGAATCTTTTTCCTGTTGTAATTTAGCTCCTCTACAATCAACTAATTCGGCTATACAGCTAATGAATAATCTAGAACATGCATTTGAGGATAACATTGCATAGATTTACTATTGTTGTGGAGAATTTTGTCTATTTCAATCAAAACAAACATTTGTCTTTGATGATCCATCGGTTTCAAGTCTACAGGAGACGGAAATAGTATTAGAAAGAAATATACTAACACAAATATCTAGTGACAGAGACAGTAAGTTGTTTGTACTTTGTATTTTTAGGATTTGTTATTGGGAATATATAATATCTTCAGGTAGAATATTCCAGGTTTCAAGGCAAAAAATGTCAGGTCGGGAAATGGTATTTGAGAATAACATTCCAGCGAATAGTCTTCTCAAAGAGTGTCTCATTCCCTAAGAGGAGACATCTTTTAGTGCTTGAATAAACTCATTTTCATCAGCTAATAGTCCCTTGGCTGAACAGGTTTGTTTGAATGTATGATGGGTAATGTTGTTCCCTGTTCTAATAGAATCATATGAATTCGCACCTCTGACCTTTGTAAGTAGAATCCGCAAGTAATATAGTTCTCCAGAAGACGACGGCACATAGTACATTCTTCCAATACTAAATTCCTATTTCCGTGGATACCATTTATTTTCATGATAGTGGTAGACAAATATTATTGTAAATTTTGAATATGTTATAATTCTACCCTCTGGGTACAATAGATTTGCTTCAAACCAAGATGTGAAAATGGTATTAGAAATGTTGTTATTATTTAATATGTCTTCAATATTGTCATAGTATGCATACATCACGCTATTTTTTATAGTTAAATGAAACTACAGTCTATCAAATGGAGGATATCTAAAATGGATATCATAAGAAAATATCCTCCAAGAAGCTTCACAAGGTGAGATGTACCGGCAGTCGTAGTACATTTTAATCTCGTCGACACAGTTCTCAGACAGATGCTTGTTGTTGTTGTCATAGAGTGCCACAGTGAAATGATCATGACCCTTTATTATATATTTAAAAACGTATTTGATAGAGGATGACTGATTTCAAATTTCGATATTTAGATGATCTTTATATTTTAAAAGAAAAACTAGACCGTATGGAACAAAAAACCAACTGTCTAATGCTCTACCATTTTTGACAATAATACATCCAAAATTCCTTCTATGATATACAACATAGCCATCATCATCTATTTTTGTATTTTCAACAAATTTATTTGGATAATATTTTGATCATTTTCCATTCCGTATACAAGGTGAGTGGCGATTCGCATCACCACAAGGCCCATGAATCATAAAATCTGAAACTACTTCATGAAGTTTTGGGAAGGTACCTTTATTTGTAATTTTAGCTGTAAAAATTCTGTTAATGTCTGTTGGAGTGACAAATTTGTCTTCATGACTAAGAAATAATAGAATGTACACAAGCGGTAGTTCTGTTTTCTAAAACTCCATAGTGTGAACAACTACATTGGAAAATTTAGGATAGATGAGAAAACAGGTGAAAAACAAGTGAAATTTGCTGGTAAAAGCTGTCATTATAATAGTAGATTTTATTAGTGATGAAGTTTCATACCTGCTCGAGACTTTTTAAAGAAGCATCCTTCTCATAAATCTTTCATGAGTATTTCAACCTTAATATTGAAAATCCGCGAAAGCATATGAGGACAGTCTGATGGGTGAAGGTTATTTACTTTAAAAAATCTCGAAACTTCCGGCCACATCGGATTACATGTAAATGTTAAAAAAATATCTGGATACCATTCCAAATTAGAGATTGATATAAAATCTTGGTAATTTTGAATCATATACCTCAGAACACCCATAAATGTAGAAGGTAAAATGATACGCTTCCCACATAAAGACTCATCTCAATCACCTCTAAGGAAAGAATATTACAGACCATTTTATAGTTCTACCCTAAAGAGATTTTTATTGAAGCGAATAAAAGATAGTCTTTGAGACTCAATCATTGTATATGTGTCTATAATAAACTATTGCAGAAACCTCCTAGAATAAAGTAGACAAGATGAATCATTGTAACAAAATTGAAGGTGAAAGGAGAAATATTCTATCATTGTTAATTTTTTTAGTTTTTCAATTCTATTAAAGGGGGTCACAGGATGGAATATGTTTTTGATATATCCATCCTTTCCACCTGTGAAAACCAATGGATATTGTAGAGGAAGTTATAGTGGGTGAATCTCCTCTATGAATTGAAATTAACCACTTTTTCTTTGAATGATGATATCTCTCTCATGATTTAGATCTTCAATGTCACCAAAAATGAGCATTGTAATCTCAGATGTAGTTGTTAAGTTTTATGTTTGTACATATCTTCCTCATCTTCTAAGAAGTCACAACTTTAAATTTGTATGCAATTACTCTCAATAACATCCCTAGATGTTCTGAATTGATGTGATAAAGAATTGTTTTCGTGGAGCATATCTTGTAGTTTCTGAACAACACTTAAATCTATAACATAGTTTTTATTTATTTCATCAAATATTCATATGAAAGTGTTAAGAAGTTATAATCAAAATATACAAAATTTAGATTTTACCACTTAATGTAGTAGTCACCTGATGGCTCGTACTATGTTGTGAGCTTCATTTGCAGTGTCATATACATATAGCTGAGCAAACTTTGGTGGTTGTTCATCAAGAGGACATAAAATTCCAATACGATGGTAGTTTTTTTCTATTTAATCTAAAAACATTTGGAGACCCACCACAGTTCACAGATTTGTCTACTTTGCTGCCCAATGATGCGAATGCCAAAACTGATTTGTAAATGTGCATGTGGTCTTGGAATGTTTTTAATGAGTAGAGGTTGTATTGAAGACTAATGTTCTAAGGTATTCTGGACATGTATGTAGTATTTGTAAAGAAAATTTTCCTAGTGAGAAACATAAAGAAAACCACGGGACATGTTTGTGGCTATATTTTTTATTTCTATCTTCATACCAGAAGGTTGAACAACAGTACTCACAAATGTTAGAAGGGCCTCCACAATCTGAATATTCTAAAGGAGAAAAGTGTTAGTATATTTTATATTAATGGGGTTATGAAGAACAATCTAATTATATTGTATACACAGACAATGTAGTAATTTAAGTACTAATTAAATCTAAATAACCTGTTTGTTCAGCACTTTGAAGTTGTAGTGATTTATTTTCAGCATTCAACTATAAGTTATTTGTTATTGATTTTAAATTAATAATAGAAAATATACAATAAAATAGTTTTATGTTGAAAATATAATCTCCAATTTGACATACCTCTGAAGTTTATAGCAGGAGCTATGTCAGAGTTTGTTGAAGGAGTAGTTTTTTGGTCGTTTGATTCATTGATCATTGTTCCTTAGGAGGTTGTGTATAACCTACATGCTTCCCTCGTTAGAATAACACCATAGGTTATAATGTTATTAAATTTTATAAAGTGTCACTATATAAAGAGATATAGATATGAGAAACCCGAAATGCTAGTTGGATTGTATAACATACTCGTGGATGAAAAAATAATGCAGTTTCCGACAGCTGTATAAGTAGTACTGTTCATTATTGTAGTCACATGCATATAAATGAACATTGAACTGATAGAGAATAAATTATACAGTCAACTAATTTGTGCTTACAGTGACAAGGAGGTATCATATGGCTCTGTAATAGTTCATCCATTTGCATTCCTACCTTGTAAGAGTAATGTTGGGACATGAATTTGTTAAGTAGAAATGTAACATATTGTACATATACTAAAACAAAGTTCATTGAAAACATAATTACAGAATTAAAGACTATGTTGTATCATGGTATTCAGTCATTGTTTTTTCTTGTTGGATCCAGCGTATATCGTTGACAGATTTTAACAGTCTTGAGGGACTGTGAAACAGGTTGATGAAATTTTTCAGCAAGACATGGTTACCTATTTTGTAGTATGAAATCAATGTATTTATATTGAAGATAGTAAACCGAAATCACCATTTCTACATATACGTGATAAAGGAATGCATTGACATATTTTGGTGTTATTAGCTGGTGTGACCACTTTAGCTGTAAAACATTGTCCCCCAGTTATTTTTACCATAAAATTCTCAGTAATATTAGAATATACATTGTTAGGAAGAAAGATAATATATTAATGCGGTATGATATTTCAATTTACAATATGTTAATGAAAAAAAATTAATGGACTTTGTAAATTTAACTCACCATTACTAGGTATTGGTGGGAAAGGAAAACATATTCCTGTTTGCGTGCTTCCTTTTGGTGTTACAGGTTAACTTGCATTAATGTTTCCAAGAGACATTCTGCCTGTGGAATTGCAATTATCATAAATATATAAGTCATTGTTTGATAAATAATGAAACAGTATCAGGACTGCAAGAAAAAAATAAGACAACCTGATTGACATTGTTTCCATAATACTCTTCTTTGAAATTGTGCATCACTGTATCTCGACAGGGAGTGAATGTTTATATGGTGTATCTTTTTTTTTTGTAAAGGAATTGAACAGAACCATAAAACCATGCAATGAAATATTGTGATCATATTATATACAATGTATATTCTAATGATAATTGATCCTTAGAATGTGCATGTAGTCACATTCTAAGGGTTTT
Organism: Viscum album; assembly: GCA_963277665.1. Lineage (NCBI taxonomy): Eukaryota > Viridiplantae > Streptophyta > Magnoliopsida > Santalales > Viscaceae > Viscum > Viscum album. Next base: position 480,361,920 of record OY728128.1, read on the forward strand.
ATGTTCGAATACTACATATTATAGGTACTTAACTGTGATAAATCTAATATAAACCTTGATATTAATCATTTTTCGATGAGAAATGGCCGATCAAATTAAACATGGCTACTTGGAGGTAGTACTATGAACATAGTATAGAGAATGTAAATGTTGAAGACAAATAGTACTTAGAATATTCATGAAGTTACTATTATGGTGAGATGTAAAGTTATAGGTTAAGATACATGCTGCAGACAAATAATACTTAGAGTATTGAATTAGGATAGAGTATAAAGAAATTTTATAACCCTCTGTGAACTAGAAAATAATATAATGAATAACAGAAGTTATAGGTATAAAAATATAGTATGTAAACATACCTGTTTCAGATGGGATTTTTATATCCGAACCAAGGAGAACTCGAGTTAACCGACACTGTAGAATAGTGCGGGTTGTATACAAGATCAGAGGTTCAGTTGGTGGTGAATGATTTCAGAGTGATGGTAGTAGAGGTAGACAAAGAAATTGAAGGCCATCTACATCAATGGATTCTTAGTAACCGACCAAGAAAAACTTGAAACCCTATATTTCAGACACCAAATGTAGTAGGTTTCGAAACCCTAGTTTTCCGATATCCGAAGAGATGGAGGTGGTGTGTTGAGAATCAGTGATGACCGTAGATTTCAGAGAATGTTCTTGGTGAAGACGTCAGATGACGATGAAGTGAAAATAGTGTAAATTTTCGAACTGGTGAATTGAAATATTTAAGTCATGATGGGGAGGAGATCTGAAGATGAGAAGATGATGTAGTGAAGGAGTGACAATGTAGATTTTCGAAGAGTGGTAGGTATAATAGAGAGATGTAGCACAATTTTTTTGAGTTGAGATTCCAATTTCGGTGGAGTCGTAAAATGAAGAGGAAGTCTACGGAGGGTTTGCAATAGGGGTAGAAAAGGATGAAAATTGTGATGCGGAGGGAGGCTAATGCGGTGGTAGGATCTTAGTCAGGTACACGCGGGTGGAGAGAAGTTGTGGGAGCGACATGTGGCAGAAAAATGCTAAATTTAGTAAATATATAGATTCATTATCAAGAAAAGTGGCTAGTGATTCAAAGATAAGGTAGGATATAGTTGTAATCCCATCAACTAATATAATTTATAAAAGTTTTGATTTCACTTTAAACCTAATCTTTTTGATTAACCCTCTATTAACCAATTTTAATTTTAACCACCATAACAACTTTTTCAATATTAAAGGGTTATAATTTTTAATAATAAGGTGAAAATTTTCCCATAAATGGACAAGTTATAGAATTTTTGAGCATATGATATCCATCTTATCTTATTTCAAAAATTTTATGGTTTTTCAATAATTTAATAAAATATAATTTATATAAAATATTATTAATATAAAATACATAAATTTAAAGTTGGAATTAAAATATAATATTTTAACACAACACTAATATGTAATATTCACCTATAGAATTCATGGAACACTATAAATTACTCAAATTATATCACTTTTAATATTTTCAGAATCATTTATTTTATTTTTCCATTAATTGAATAAATATTGTTTCGACATTGTATAAGAAATTATGGTAATTATATAATCCCTAAAAATTATAAATAAATTACCATCATGAATATAATTTTATTATAAACAAAATTACTATTAATATTCCTCCATGACATGTTATTTCCCTATATAAACACATAAAAGATATTTAAAACTAAGAGAGTGACATTTTGTAACATTCTTTGATTTAAATAACACACAAATCATTTTCATGGAAAGGTGTATATTAAACTAATTAATTTTGATCCTAAAGTGATAAGGGTAAATTTAAATTCATTAAATAATATTTTTGATGAAAAATTATGATCTTATCACTTATTTTTAATCTAGATTAAGCCAATTTACCCTTTACTAAGATGATAACTTTTACCACGATTACTATTCATATTGACTAAAAATAAAAGGGGCATCTTTACCAAATTTTCACCTCTAGATTATAAATATATAATTCATTTTATCTAATTAAATACATATAAATAGTAGAAATAAACTTTAAATTAAGTTCACAAAATGTGATAAAAACCATTTTTTAGAAAAAAAATACATTTAAAAGCATAAAATTGAATTTATTCTTTTACTATGCATAGAAAATATTTAATGAATCCTTAAAACATTATATTTAATAAATAAAATATATATTTAATTAAAATAAATCACAAATAGGGATTAATTTAATTTATTAAGATAGAAATACATTACGTGCATTTTTTTTTTCCAGAAAAATATTTCTTTTTCTTTCAAATGATTTTTTATTTTCTTTTATAATAAATTTTAAACTGACTGACTAAAATAATGTGCAAATTTTTATTCAAATTTCAATAATTTTTTGGTGATTTTCAATGTTAAAACACTGGAATTTCAATGTTTTAATTAAATGTTGGAATTTATGATGATAAGAAAAAATGATTTTTATAAAGAGTAAAAAGATGTTGGTTTTATATGTGGAATTTATTTAATAAAATTTGATGACATCTTGATTATGGTTTGAAAATTTTATAACTCTTTAAATGATTTTTTTGTAAAAAATAGGCCATCAGGCAGGCCCTCCACCACATGCATGCACCGCCGCTCGTGGCTCTCCGCCACCCCATGCATGAACTGCTGCTCGCCGCCACCCCAAGCATGCACTACCACTCACCGTTCGCCATAACCACAGGTATGCACCACTGCTCACTACCACCCCATGAACGCACCCCAACCTGTCACTCTCCATCACCCCAGCCATGTACCGTCGCTCGTTGATCGCCACCTCCTACTACCATGGAAACCACTTCCACCGAGGCCATGCATCGTCATGAACCACTGCTCAAGCCTCCATTACTACACCTCCATGGTTCTGTGGATCACTATGCCTGGCACTACCCCTTGACACTGCCACCTTGCCCCTTAGCTCTCCGCCTCCATCGAGCGTCGTTGCATGCATGCAGTCACCAATGCCCCACCATTCTCCACATCTTAGACACCTCCATTACTATCACCTACCACATGGAATATCCAATGAAGAACCTCATTCTCTACCACTTCTCGAGATCCACTATCCACCTCTTCTCACCCACTGGTCTCCTACTCACTACTGCTACCTCATCAAGGACGCCTGTGTGAATTCTTCAACAATAAAGAATTATTAACCCGGTTCCATCTGGTGATTTAAATATTCATTCATTCTATGCAGAAACTTTATTCACTATGGGTCCTAGGGTGATTTAAATTCATCAATATTTCCTCCCTAATTTGAGGGATTTTTGAATTTAAGGCTGAACCACCCCTTTCCTATATAAAGGATCTTTGCCTTCATCACATACGATCAGCCGAACACCAAGGAGGAGATATCCACCAAGTAGCCATGTTGCACCATCATCTTCCTCTATCATTTCTTCTTATTCTTTATTTTTTATTTTTTTTGATTTTTTTATTTTTATTTTCAATTGTTATTTAAATTTAATTTTAGTATTAATAAAATAAATTCAAGAATTTTTTATTAAATTGTTTATCCATCCATTCTCTTTTTTCTTCTCCTATTAATTTTATTATTTTGATTATTATTATTATTATTTTTAAATTAATAATATTATTATAAATATCATATTAAAATTCTTATTTTAAAGTTATTTTCCTTATTTTATTCTTTCTTCTCTTGTTCTTCAATTAAAATTATTTTCTTAATAATAATAATAATAATAATTAATAATAATAATATTATTATTATTTCAACTCTCTTTATAGATTATATAAATTTTATTTATTTTATTTTCTCTCTTACTCTCTCTCTCTCCCTTTATCTCTCTCCTCATCGTCCATTATTCCATTTTTATTTTATTCATCCACCATTCTTTCTATTTTACTTTATTTTATCTCTTTATCTTCACATTCCATCCACTCCACTATGGTGATCTCTTACTCTAAAAAATGAGAGGCTGACCTCGATGCTGGGCTCGAGGAGAGGTTAAGGTGTTCATGAATTTTATTTAAAGTTTAATTTTATGTTTGTATATAGAATTTAGTAGCATGCATGGGTGAGGTGAATTCCCCCGATGTGGTGACTACCCCTAATTAAATACAACTCAATCTGTCTCTATTATTTTATTTAATCACTTTTCCCTCTCCCAATTGTTTAGTTCTTCACATGTTTGACTTAAGATAATAAATGGAAGAAACAACATCAATAAAACTAGGTCATTGAAGATGGAACCTTCAAGAACAAGAAGTGTCATCAACCTAGATTAAGGGAGGAGGTTGAATTGTGATTTTTTAGGCATTCAATGATCTTCAACAATTTCTAAATAAGGAGTAGTGGTTCAAACATGATATTTCATGTTTCGATTATCAAAATAAAATCAAACATATAAAGTAAAATAATGATTTAATTCAAAACCAAACCCAAGACTAAGTCCTTTCTTCTTTAACTCATTCTATTTAGATTTTCATATTAGTATAAATTTATAATTCTTATTTTACATGTCATTGTTTTAAATAATGAAAAACAAAAAAATATTATAATTATTTTCATTAAATTTATATAACAACAAAAATAAATATTTTAGGAGATTTAGAATAAGTGATTAAAAAAACTAAAATTATCCTCAAATGAGATGACCCTATTCAGCCATTGTGTCCCACTAAGAAAAATATAATTGCTTTTCCATACCCCAAGATAGACATGTGTCAAAACTGGTGTTGTTTCTGGGGTGAAAATCATTTATTCATTTATTTTTTCCATTTTCAATTCTTATATATATTTTATTGATTTTTATAAAAAAAGTCTTCCATGATGTTTTTATATGATATTTTTTTTAATTTTATGGAACAACCAATACAATAAGGTGCAAGAACCGGTGATTCAAAATGATGAAGCGGTGGATCTCCTAAAAAATCTCAATGAACTCACTGACCAGGATAAATGGATGATAAATGGTCAAGACACCAAAATTTATTTCAAGAAATGACAGAAATGGTTGAAAAATTCAATCTTGATTATTAAAGGCTGAAGACCAAGAAGTAAGTGCCACAGAAATTCCCCAATTTTTCTAAGGACTTAAAATAGGTTGAGTCCCAGCTTGAGGAGGTGGCCACAACAGTTATGGAATTTGAAGAAAGGATAGAGGATCCCGACTATCTACCCCCATCTACTAAGAGTATACTCCAAGAGGCACTTACCATTAAGGCATATATTAAAGATGAACTAACTCAAATATTTGAACATTTATTTGACTCTATCACTTATGATTTTATTGAATCTAAATTTTTCATCACTAATTGTTGTTTTGATTATAAATAATTAGGAAATCTTTGATATTACTTAGAGGAAGAAGATAAACCTGGATGTGCACCTGTTCAGGAACACATGGAGCTCCCTAATTTTGATGAAAACACATTTAAGGAGCCACATCATGAAGAGATCCAAGTTGTTGAGACTAAGGAAATCAGGAAAGAGGATACTCATTTTAAAGGGGGGAAATTACTTATTAAAAATTCAAATTTTATTCAAATAAAAATACCTATTTACTTCCCCTTTGATTATTCAATTCATGCAGCCTATGTGAAGCCGTCACTGGAGAAGGAGGCTGCACAAGTAGAAATTGTCACGAACCTTCCTCAGGGCTCGTGCCATGACTACCCCAAGCCCGCCTTTCATTGGACAGTGGTTGGAGACTAGCACCAAAGACGTAATACTGATAAAAAGGGAAGGCATTGCCTTTTAACCTGTAACACACACACACAGTCTGAACACAAGCAGTAGAGGCAACAAGTACTAAAATAGAAAAGTAAGGTGTGATGAAAGTAAGTGGGCCAGTATAAATACCCTACTGAACAAAAAGTACAAGTACAAGTAAAAAGGGAAAACAACTCCTAGATCATCCGCATGGGAATCCTACCTGAATGGTAGGTACAAAACTCGATCAAATCATCCCTGAAGTACGTCCCATCTAGTCCAGCTCCAAGCAGTCTCCCGTCCGTCACCCTCAGCCTCGATCACTGCCGTCCATCGTTTGCACAGAACACAACAAGGTGCGAGCAAATCCGGTGAAGGGTTGAGTATAACAATACTCAGTAGGGGACCCCAAGACCCCCAAAGGTCTCCCAGAATTCACAAAGGATAAACCATCGTAGAAAGATACAATCACGAAGTATCAAACAACCCTACTTAGGTATATGCCCATACATATACCTAAGTTACCAGTCATAGTTCGACTCTAACTCATGAGCCCAAACACAACCCAGTCCACAATGGAAGTAAAGTCAATCACCACGATGAAAATGGTTGAAAGACATGACTCAACTTACACATGTATAAATATTTCTTAAAGCAATAGAGATGATCAAATATAGTCACTGATTCATCTAAGCTGTCAGAACCACACAAGATACAGGACCATTTAAGCTGTCAGACCCACATAGGATACAGGACCAGCTACTCTATCGGACCCACACAGGATACAGGAACATAAGTCAGAACTGTCAGACCCCCGGAGGATCCCAGTACAGTAGCACCATCGTCGAACCCACAGAGGATTCTGATACAGTAGTCATCGTTGTAGAACCCACATAGAATTCCAGTACATTAGTCGTTGCAGCCAGCTCTAGGGTTTCTGCACACAACACGCTCGATTCCGGGAGGGTCTGCTCCTCGAGTCAAGTGTCGATACATCAACTATCACAAAGTACTGATTTGATGTATCCCAAAGTTCCCTCTCATCAAAAGGAACCCAAAGCGACAGATGGCGCGTCAATCGAACGCCCTTTCTGAGAGTTATTGACATTTTCATTCCAGGGGCCTGGTTGGATATACGCTCAATTCAAACCCATCCGTTTCCCAAAGTTGACCAAACTCATTTAGAGTATCTCAAAAGTACCGCTTCATCGTGAGGGTCCTAGTTCCGCAGATGACGCGTTGATCGGACGTGCGTTCTAGGAGATATTTGAATTTATGTGTAGTCGGGCCCGACACGTTAAACCCAGTGGGCTGGCGGGTCGGCCCGACCCAGCTCGGCAGGTCTGACCCGACTGGGGGGTCAGCCCGGACAGACTTGGCGGGTCCGAACCGGCTGGGGGGGAGGCCTAGCCTGGTGGGGCGCGACCCACCCGCGGACCCAGCCCACACTGCGGGCCAGTTCGGTTCGCCCAGCGGCGCCAAGCAGCGCCGCCTCTCCCTTCCCGGTAGGCCGTAGCCGTCCGGTTCTGTCTCGCACACACGGCCCACACAGCGGGCCACATTTCTCCTCTGCACGGCGCCTGCGGGCGGTGCGGTCCACCAGCCCGGCTGGCAGGCGGTCGACCGGTTCACCCAGCAGAGCGGCCCGTGGAAGCGGCCTGCGGTTCTTCCGCCACTCGATGCCTACGGGAGCTGCGATCCTCCATCCCGGCCAGCTGTAGCCGGCCGGAATGATGCCGACCGGTTCTTCTTCGGCCGATCTGCCCGCGGTTGCGGGCCCCGATCCACCTCCACGCGACGCCTTTGGGCGCTGCGGTCTTCCAGCGGGCCGACCAGTCATCTCGATGCCCAGCTCCACTGTGGCTGACTTAGTCAGTTGCCTCTGCACCTCTACCGCTGTGTGATGGTGCCACAGAACTGCTACCCTCCGCGCGACGCGATGGTGCCGCACCACCTCCGCCTCCGATGTCAAACAATATAAACCAACGGAGGGACATCGGGCCATGTTTTTTTGGCCCACGCCCTCCGCGTTATATGATAACAAATGGCCACTGTCGAACAAAGTAAGCATCGAAGAGCATGGAAGTAATTTAAAGCAATCAAATCCCCCAACCTCGATTTCAACATTCATTTGATAGTGTCACGGAAAGAGAATTCGAAGACGTCGTCTTACGTTGTGCCCATCACATGCCGCCGATTCCAGGTTCGAGCATTTTCCTTGTTCTTCGTCGGAGAGGATGTCATTCTTCGTTGGAGAAAGACATTCTTCGTCAAGAGGGTATTATTCCTTCAAGAGTTCTCCTCCTCTCCTTAGTTCTCCCAACCAAGTTTCTTCCAACCCAATTAAAAGAATGTAATCTCTTCTTTTAATGTTGTAAAAATAAATTCAAAAGAGTTCAAAAATATTAATTAAGTGTGGCATTAATTAATCTTAGGTGTTGGCACTTTAATGAGAGAAGATGGAAGGTTTAAAATTTAAATGGTGGGAGGTGGAGAGTTTCACCATTAAATTGAGAGAGTAATGGCTTTAATAAATTCACGGGGAGTTGAGGGGTTTGGTGTTCGTGTGGGCCCCACCACTCATTATCCTCACATGGTAGGTTATGTGTGTGTGTGGGGGGGGGGGTGGGGGGTGGGCCCCACCTTCAACTTCCCTTTGTAGAAAATAACCACTACATAAAATAAAATTATTTCACACATAATTTTATTTAATTTATTAAGAATCCCAATAATTAACTTCCACTCCCGATAAAACGCAATTGCGTAAAAGGTCTCCTTAAGAGAATATCAGTGTTGCGAGTTTATCGATGTCCTCAGATTTCAATTCTGAGCACCAGTTCAAAAGATAGAAAAACCCATACATACATTTACTAGACGCACCCGAACAAAACTTCAGAAATTGATTCCGGGCACACCGGGCCTCGGAATCAAGCGCCGTCAGAAACTACGGACTCGTAAAATTCCCATGTATTTACGAAAAAAAATTCCACAGAATTTCTGGGTCTTTACATTCCCCCCACCTTAGGAATTTACATCCTCATAAGCTACAACACACACTATGGGAACAAATGGGGGTACTGAGCACACATCTGAGCCTCCCACTCCCATGTGGTCTCCTGGAGGTTCCCGTGCTGCCATAGAATGCGTACCAGAGGAATTGACCGTCCATGTAGGACCTACTCCTGTTGATCCTCTATCTCCACTGGAATATCCGTGAATGTCACCCCGTCATCGATGTCTCGCTCCCCATTGTCGATGATGTGGGATGGGTCGTGCACATATCTCCTTAGTTGAGATACATGGAAGACGTCGTGAACCCGGTGCAACTGAGGTGGAAGAGTCAAGTGGTAAGCCACCTCGCCTACCCTGTTGAGGACCTAGAACGGTCCGATGAATCGTAGAGATAACTTGCCGCCTCAGCCAAATCTCTGCAGACCTCGTCGTGGTGAGACCCGTTGGAAAACATGATCGCCTTCCTCGAACTCCAGTGGTCTCCGTCTCCTATCAACATAGGACTTCTGCTTGCTCTATGCAGTCTTCATCTGCTCCTGGATGATCTGAACCTTCTCCATCGTAGCCTACACCATCTCTGGTCCTACAAGTGCTGACTAACCTGGGTCAGTACAATACAGAGGTGATCTGCAAGGTCGGCCGTACAATGCCTCGTAAGGTGCCTTCCCGATGGTGGAGTGGTAGCTGTTGTTGTACAAAAACTCCACCAAGGGTAAGTGATCCTCCTAGCTGTGACCAAAGTCAAGGAAACATTCACGGAGCATGTCCTCGAGAGTCTAAATGCTCCTCTCAGTCTAACCGTCTGTCTGAGGATGGAAGGCGGTGCTCAAGCGAAGCTGCGTCCCTAAAGCCTCCTGCAACCCCTTCCATAGTCGGGAAGTGAAATGAGAATCCCGATCGGAGATGATTGTCGATGGTATGCCATGAAGCCATATGATCTTCTATACATAGAGGCGTCCCAATCTCTCTACTGAGCCCTTCTCTCTGATCGATAAGAAGTGGGCCAACTTGGTGAGTCAGTCGACAATCACCCAGATAGAGTTGTGTCCTCTAGATGTACGTGGAAGTCCTGTCACAAAATCCATGGATATCCCGTCCCACTTCCACTCTGGGACCTCTAAGGGCTGAACCAAGCCTACTGGAACCTGGAGCTCCGCCTTCACTTGCTAACAAGTGTGGTATCGTGAGAAAAACTCTGCTATCGCCTTCTTCATACCCGGCCACTAGTGCTGTCGTCTGAGGTCCTGATACATCTTTTCCACTCCTGGATGTACCATTAGAGGGGAAGTGTGGAAATCCCTCAACACCTCCACGTGTAGTGAAAATGGTACTATGGTACGTCCTCTTAATAGGATGACGTGCTCCCCACCTTTAGAAAACCCATTAGGTGCCTGAACTGAGGATATCTAAGCTCGTCGCGTCTCACAGTCAACGTGCCCATGCTGTACCTCTCTGAATTGTTGAAGAAGTGGAGGAGTGACTATGAGAGACTGAAGAAAGGCTGCTCCATCTCTATCCACAAAGGATATCTGCAATGTGGCCTACTACTCTGTCGCCTCTCCTAGTAGTTGAATACCTGATCTCCTGCTGAGAGCATCTGCTACAATGTTCTCCTTTCCAGGATTATAGACTATCTTGAAGTCATAGTTCTGGAGGAACTTGATCCATCGCCACTGTCTCAGGTTCAGGTCCTTCTGCGAGAAGATTTACCTATGAATCTGGTGGTCAGAGTAGACTATAAAATGCTAGCCCATCAGATAGTGCCGCCACATATTCAAGGCAAATACCACTGATGCTAACTCCAGATCATGGGTAGCGTAGTTCCGCTCGTGCTGTCCCAACTGTCGTGAACCATATGCTATCACTACTCTCTCCTGTATCAGGACACACCCGATTATGGTCCATGATGCATCGTAGTAAACTAAGTACCCTATGCCCTCCTCCGGTAGCCTCAGGATGGGCACACTAGTCAATCTCTGCCTCACCTCCTGAAAGCTCTACTGGCATCTATCTGACCACATGAAGGTTTGCCCCTTCTTCATCAAGGCTGAAAGCGGTGCTGAAACTCTAGAAAAGTTTGCACAGATATCTGATAGTACCCAGCCAGTCCCAGAAAACTCCACACCTCTGTCACACTCTTTGGTGGCTCCCAAGAAAGTACTGACTCGATCTTCGTTGGATCCACTGTAACTACAGCCTCTGAGATGATGTGTCCTAGGAAGTGAACCTCTCAAATCCAGAACTGGCACTTCGAGAGCTTACCATAAATCTGGTGCTCTCAGAGTGTGTCCAGTACTACCCGAAAATGGTAGGCATGCTCCTCCTCAGTAGTCGAGTAAATCAGTATGTCATCGATGAAGACTACGACAAAGCGAATGAGGTAAGTCTGGAAGATCCTGTTCATGAGACTCATGTACACTACTAGTGCATTGGTTATGCCGAAGGGCATAACCAAGAACTCGTAGTGGCCATACCGACTCCTAAAGGTCATCTTCTGCACATCCTCGTCTCGAAATCTGAGCTGGTGATAGCCTGATCTGAGGTATATCTTCGAGAACCATTGTGCTCCCTTGAGCTGATCAAAGAGGTCATCAATCCTCGGAAGTGGGTACTTGTTCTTCACAGTCACCAGATTCAAGTGACGGTAGTCAACACATAGTCGCAAGCTCCCATATTCCTTCTTGGTGAACAAAATTGGAGATGCCCAGGGTGAAACACTAGTTCAGATAAATCCCTTCCCCTGTAAGTCCTCCATCCCTACCCGCAAGTCACGAAGCTCGGCGGGATCAATCCAATAAGCTGGAGTAGATATCGGTGTTGTCCCAGGGTATAGGTCAATGTAGAAGTCTACCTCTCTGTGAGGAGGTATCCCTAGAACGTCTTCAGGGAAAACATCCACGTACTGATCCACCAGAACAGGAAAACTTGGACTCTACACATCAACCGCTCTAAGGATGAGACTAGACAACTGATGTGTGATCGGTTGCCCCCTCCTCTACGTAAGTCTATCCTACGCTGCATAGGCTCCCTTCTCACTGGTGAAGGTGAACCTGGTCCCATCCGTGTAGATACACCACACTTTGCACTTAATATAGTCAATTTGAGCATGAACTGTGGATAATCAGTCCATACCCAAAATGACATTGTAAGGCCTCAACGCCGCTACAAGAAGATCCCAGCCAAAGCTCTCGCCTCCTGGAGTAAGCTCACACTGTCGGTAATAGTTCTTAATCATAGTGTCTGCTCCAATAGAAGTCTCTAGCTATAAGGATCGAGCCAATGGCTCCGTCGGAATCTCCGAGCTCCAAACGAGGGAAGTGTCAATAAAAGAACGACTCGAACCTATGTCTATAAGTACTTCAGCAAGGGTGGAGTAGACACAGATAGTACCTCAAATAATCTCAGGTGTGCCGTGGCTGTATGTATTGACTTCCTGGAGCTGAGACCACCTCTGTCTGCCAGCTACCTATGGTCGGGGTGGACCTCCTGGTGGTGGTGGTGGTAGAGCATCAAAACGTCTTCCACCACCCGCTGCTCAGCCAGCTCCTCTACCACATCTGCCTGTTCCCTGAGGACCACCACGGTCAGACTTCTGCCTTTTCCTGGGAGGTCCCTCTACTGTCTTTTGATCATCTGCACGGCAGGTCGGGCAGTCATGAGCCATGTGGCCCTACCTGCCGCATGCATTGAACTGCCTGCTCCTCGTATAACTGGTTCTGTCTCGTGTGCCTCACACAACTAAACCTGTATCCTGGTGTCGCCCACCTGATGGCCTGGTCCGCTTGGACCTCTGCGTCATCTGTCTACTGCCAGCTACAGAAGACTCCGCTACATGTCTCCCTGTGGCAGGTCTCGCCGCTGGTGACTTCTCAGCGAGAAAACTCTCCACTAGAAGGGCTCGCTCCAGCACCCCCACCTGCGTCGGAATGCTGAGGGGAATCATCGAAGCCTTGATATCATGCCTGAGTCCTTGGTCTAAGGTTTGAGCCTTGAAGAATGGGTCCCATACCATATCTGTGGAGTTGCATGAGAGGTCGGTGAACCTCACTGAGTACTGAGCTACTATCATGCTGCCCTGCTACAGATGCAGTAACTCCTGAATCCGCACCGCTCGAAGGGTGGATGGAACAAACTCCGAGCGGAAGAGACTCTCGAAGTCTGTTCAGAGTAATGATGCCTCGTCATGCACCTGGAGCATCAGGCTCCACCATATTCCTGCCACCGCATGCAGGAGACTCGCTGCAAGGATCACCATGGGGTCGGCTGGTGTCCCTACCAATATGAAAACTCTCACGACAGCCTCCAGCCAATCCTCAACTGCCTGTGGGGCTGTCTCTCCCCGGAACCTGGGCGGCCTCTGTCACTGGAACTCATGAAACGTACTCAGGCAGCATGTACTTTCTACTACTGGAGCTGGTGGTATCGGTGGCCCAACAGGTTGTGGTACCGCTGGTACCTCCGCTGTGATGGGGCCCTGCACTGAGGCCTTGTCGCTCGGTGGGCTACCATCTCATATGTAACTCATAACCCTAGTTGGATGCCTTCATGGGTCCATCCTGAAAAGAAACAGGTGCGCCACAGTTAAAACAATATACCTGGTGAGCTGACACAAAGTAATCATGAAGAAAACTTTTTCAAAGGAAACACACATGCAATCTGTGTTTTCGTGCACTGAGTCGGAGATCAGAAGTCAGAGTCCTAGTGTATGGATACGTCGGTCACCGTACCAACACCGGTTTCCCTAAACTGATAACCACACCCAAAAAACTTAACACTACTATTAAAAGAATCAGAGTCCTAGTTCTGTGGTAGAACCGACTCCTCTGATACCAATTTTTTACGACCCGTCCTCGGGGTCCGTGTTGTGACTACCCCAAGACCACATTCTATAAGCCAGGGGCTGACGACTAGCACCAAAGGCATAATCCTGATAAAAAGGGAAGACATTGTCTTTTAACCTGTAACACACATAATGTATGAACACAAGTAGTAGAGGCAATGAGTACTAAAATAGAAAAGTAAGGTGTGCTGAAAGTAAGTGGGCCAGTATACAAACCCAACTGAACAACAAGTACAAGTACAAGTAAAAAGGAAAAACAACTCCTGGATCGTCCCCCTGGGAATCCTACCTGAATGGTAGGTACAGAACTCAATCAACTCTTCCCTGTAGTACATCCCGTCTAGTCTATCTTTGAGTAGTCTCCCGTCCGTCACCCTCAAACTCGATCACTGCCGTCCATCGTCTGCATAGAACACAACAAGGTGCGGGCGAAGCCCGTGCAGGGGTGAGTATAACAATACTCAGTAGGGGACCACGAGACCCCCAAAGGTATCCCAGAATCCACAAAGGATAAACCACAGTAGAAAGATACAATCAAGAAGTATAAACCAACCCTACTTAGGTATATGACCATACATATACCTAAGTTACCAGTCATAGTCCAGCTCCAACTAAAGAGCCCAAACACAACCTAGTCCACAAAGGAAGTAAAGTCAATCACCACAATGAAAATGGTTGAAAGACATGACTTAGATCAAAAAGGTATACATATTTCGTAAAGTGATAGAGATTATCAGATGTAGTCATGGATTCATCTAAGCTATTGGACCCACACAGGATACAGGACCATCTAAGCTGTCGGACCCACAGAGGATACAGGACCAGCTACTCTGTCAGACCCACACATGATACAGGAACAGAAGTCAGAACTGTCGACCCATGGAGGATCCTGGTACAATAGCACCATCGTCGAACCCAAGGAGGATTCCCGTACAATTGTGATCGCTGTTGAACCCACATAGGATTCCGGTATAGTAGTCGTCGCAGCCAGCTTTAGGGTTTCCGAACACAACACGCTCGATTCCGGGAGGGTCCGCTCCTCGAGTCAAGTGTCGATACAGAAACTATCATGAATTCCTGATTTGATGTATCCCGAAGTTCTGTCTCATCAAAAGGAAACCAACGCAACAGAGGGCGCGTCAATCAGACGCCCGGTTTGAGAGTTATTGACATTTCCGTTCTAGGGTCCCGGTTGGATTTACACTCGATCCAAACCCGGAAATTTTCCAAATTTGAAAAAAAATAACTTAGAGTATCACAAAAGGACCACCTCGTCTTGAGGTTCCTAGTTCCGTAGACGGCGCGTCGATCAGACACGCTGTCCAGGAGATATTCGAATTTAAGCAGAGTCGGGCCCGACCCGGCTCGGCGGGTCTGACCCGGCTGGGGGGTCAGCCTGACCTTACTTGAAGGGTCCGATCCAGCTGTGTGGTCGGCCTGGCCCGGTGGGGCGCGACCCACCCGTGAACTCGGCCCGCGCTGCGGGCCGGTTCGGTTTGCCCAGCGGCGCCAAGTGGTGCCGCCTCTCCCTGCCAGGCCGGCCGTAGCCGGCCAGTATTGTCCGGTGAAAGCGGCCCGCATAGTGGGCTGCAGTTCTCCTCCACGCAGTACCTTCCGGCATCGCGGTCCACCAGCCCGGTCGGCCGGTTTGCCCAGCAGAGCGGCCCGCGGAAGCGGGCAGCGGTTCCTCCGCCGCGCGGCGCCTGCGGGCGCCGCGATCCTCCATCCCAGCCTGCCGGTTCTTCTCTGGTCGAGCGGCCCGCAGTTGCGGGCCGTGGTCCACCTCCACGCAGTACCTTCGGGTGCCGCGGTATTCCAGTGGGCTGGCCGGTCGGCCATCCGGTCATCCCACTGCCCGGCTCCACGGCGGCCGGCTCGGTCGGTCGCCTCCGCACCTCTACCGCGAGGTGACGTCGCCGCGGACCCACTACCCTCCGTGCGATGCGACTATTCCGTGCCACCTCCGCCTCCAACGTCACACAATATAAACCAACAGAGGGACGTTGGGCCATGTTTTTTCGGCCCGCGCTCTCCGTGTTATATGATAATAAATGGACACCGTTGAACAAATTAAGCGTTGAAGAGCGTGGAAATAATTTATTGTAATCCAATCCTCGTACCTCGATTTCAATGTTCGTTTGACGATGTCACGGAAAGAGAATTCTAAGATGTTGTCATACATTTCACCAATAACACGCCGCCGA
Organism: Viscum album; assembly: GCA_963277665.1. Lineage (NCBI taxonomy): Eukaryota > Viridiplantae > Streptophyta > Magnoliopsida > Santalales > Viscaceae > Viscum > Viscum album. The sequence continues at coordinate 480,377,686 of OY728128.1, forward strand.
TTCCGGCCTCGAGCGTCTTCCTCATTCTTCGTCGGAGAGGATGTCGTTCTTCGTTGGAGAAAGGCATTCTTCGTCGAGAGGGTATTATTCCTCCAAGAGTTATCCTCCTCTCCTTAGTTCTCCCAACCAAGTTTATGCCAACCCAATTAAAATAATGTAATCTCTTCTTTTAGTGTTGGAAAAATAAATTCAAAAGAGTTCAAAAAGATTAATTAAGTGTGGCATTAGTTTATCTTATGTGTTGGCACTTTAATGAGAGAAGATGGAAGGTTTAAAATTTAAATGAATGGAGGTGGAGAGTTTCAACATTAAATTGAGAGAGTAGTGGCTTTAATAAATTAAAGGGGAGTTGAGGGGTTTGGTGTTCATGTGGGCCCCACCACACATTATCCTTACATGGGAGGTTATGTGGGGGGGGGCACCTCCAACTTCCCTTTGGAAAAATAACCACCACATAAAATAAAATTCTGTCACACATAATTTTATTTAATTTATTAAGAATCCCAATAATTAACTTCCACTCCTGATAAAACTCAACTGTGGTAAAGGTCTGCTTAAGTGAATACTGGCGTTGCGAGTTCATCAGTGTCCTCAGATTTAAATTTCGAGCACCGGTTCAAAAGATAGAAAAACCCGCACGTACGTTTACTGAACGTACCTGAAAAAAACTTCAGAAATTGATTCCGGGAACACCGGGCCTCAGAATCAAGCACCGTCAGAAACTGCAGACTCATAAAATTACCATGTATTTAAGAAAAAAATTTCCATGGAATTTACGGGTCTCTATAGAAACCAAGAAGGAGGATGATTCATACTTCATCCTACCCCCGCCATGAAAGATATACATCATTGTGAATGTGGAGGATCTGATGTACTCTATCCATGAATTATTTTTCAAGAACAAGGATGAAACACAAGTTGGGAAAATCCACACGTGGTGGTTCAAATCAAATAAGGTTCATCCACCATCTGATTTTGGATAACAGTTGGTACTGGCCTACAGAGGCAGTAAAAATTATGGGCCCACTAAGGGGATCATACTAAGAATTATCTCTTTAAATTTATTTCTTGGAAATTAGATTTCAGTTTATTTTCTTAGAAGTGGTGTAAAATGCATCCCACTCCCTTATATTCTTTTTTAGCTTTAATGACATGATCCTTGTGTTTAATTATATAATTATAATTTATAGGATTATAATGGCGGCAGGGATCCTCAAATTGTGAATAGTAAAGACCGATATTCATGGGAAAGGGATTTCAATTTTAGTGTTTTATCTTATAAACTCTATACATTTTTTTACGAATCATGTTTTGAGCTCTAAAGTAAAAATTGCATGCCCATTCTTGAATTATATTTTACTCGACTAATCTAGGAGACATGAGTTTCTTAAGAATCCTATGATGCCATGTTTTATATTTCAATGTTAATAACATTGAGTGAGTGAAATTGAGAATTAAATTATTAAATTAAAATATGGATATTAAAAATAGGACTCATGATTTAAGGACATTAATTGATTCATGTAAATAAAATTTCCCAACCATTTTTCATGATTTGAAGTTTTTGAAATCCACATTAATTGATTTTTTAATATTAATCATACCTTGAGTGATTTTACCAAATCATATGTCCCATTACCAAGAGGATTTATAGATCAAGTACTTCCTATTATATTCTTGAGCATATTTCTTGAGTGATCTAGGGACATATCACCTGCTAGAACTTGAATTTGAACTTTTCAAATCTATGACTATAAAAAAACATATTTAAAATGATTGGGGAATCCTTTAAAAATACACTTATCCTTAAATTACCACATTTACACCAATCCTTCTTTTTTACCATAAAGACCATGAATAACCATGTTAGGAATGATCCATGTTTCAAGCCATTATTATATATTCCTACCCTCCTCTTAGTATTAGGATGATATTTTAAAATTGAATTTTGGGGGTTAAGGGAATCATGATAAATGGGATGATTTACATTGTAAGGAATAATTTTGGGGGTTATTATTGTGGAAATTGTAAAAGGTTGTGGAATCATTAATTATACTATAGTGTTTTCTCCTATTGAATATAAAAAAATTAAAATGACAAAAAAACCAAAAAAAAAGTAAAAAATGGGTTGTGATTTGAGAAAACCAAAAATCACCATTTCTAGGCCCATTATTTATGTCATACATGGTTAGCTGGTGGATAAGAGGTTTATTATAAAGCATAAATTTTAAAAATAAAGAAAAAAAATGAAAATGTTCTTTGAAAAGGAAAAAAATTTGTATAAAAATATAAAAAAATATTCAAGAGAGGGCACAAATAATTAATTATGCTTAAACTAATTGTGATATTTGTTTTGAGTTTTGAGGAAGTTGGGAGTTGTTACAATTTAATGGGGAGAATAACATTAAACTTTTTTACTTTAAGTATCGTTCTTTATGATTTAAGAGTTAAACCTCTTCCTTGAGTTTTATTTTTAAAACATTAATTTTGAAAATTTGATTTAAAATTTATAATCATATAATTTTATTACTTTGAAATTTCAATATTGATAAACACTGACACCCTATTTAACTTCTTGTTGAGATTTTATGCTTGTGGAAACTTATGGTGTAAGTGTGGGGGTATTTTACAGACCAAAATATTGTCAAAATTTTTATTCAAATTTCAATCATTTTCAGGTGATTTTCAATGTTAAAACCCTTGAATTTCAATGTTTTAATTAAATGTGGGAATTTATGATGATGGGAATAAAAATTATTTTAAGAAGAGTAAAAAAATAATGATTTTATATTTGGAATTTATTTAATAAATTTTTATGACAACTTCATTATGTTTTGAATTTTTCTAATTCTTTTAACGATTTTTTTGTAGAAAAATAAGTCAGCAGCCAGGAAATCCACCTCGTGCATGTACCACTATTCGCCACCACCCCATGCATGCACTTCTTCTCACTGCTCACCACCACTCCATGCATGCACCACCACTCGTTTCTTACCACCACCCCATACATGCACCACCACTTTCCACTCACCTCCACCCTAGTCAGGCACCGCCGCCGCCACCACCTCATGCATGCACCACGACTTGCCTATCAGCATCACACCAAACATGCACTGATTCTATCCACTCACTCACACCGTATGCATACATTGTCGATCACCCCTCGCCGCCACCCCATTCATGCACCACCGCTTGCATCTCTCCGTCACCGAAGAGTGAACCACCACTGGTCATTCACCACCTCTTACTTCCATGAAAAACATCTTCACAATGGCCATGCACCGTTGAGCACCGCTTATCATGCCTTTATTTATGCACCTCCATTATACAATGGATCACCATGCTTGGAAAAACCCTTTTCCACTTCTTCTTCATCCCTCTGCTCTCTGCCTCCATTGAGCATCGCTGCATGCATGCAATCACAGTTGCCCTGCCAATCTCCACAACTTGGCCACCTCCATTACTACTGCCTACCACATGGAATAGCCCTTGAAGAACCTCATTCTCCATCACTACTCAAGATCCACCGAAAACTGCTGATCACTGACCAGTTTCTTTCTCACTGTTTCCACCTCATCGAGGATGGCAGCATGAATTCTTCCACACCGAATAATGATTAACCCGGTTGCATCTAATGATTTAAATCTGTATTCATTTCATGCAGTATCTTTATTCACCATGGGTCTTGGGGAGATTTAAATTCCCCAAGATATTCTCCATGATTCGAGGGATCTTTAAATGCCATTAAGGATGAGCCACTCCCCCTTGCCTATGTAAAGAATCCTTTCCTTCATCCTATACCATCAGTCGACCACCAAGGAGGAGATCTCCACCTTAAAGCTGCACTGCACCATCTTCTTCCTCCCCCATTTATTTTTCTTCTTCACTTTTTATTTATTTATTTCTTTTATTTTTTATTTTCAATTGTAATTTAAAATTAATTTTAGTATTAATTAAATAAATACATGAATTTTTATTAAATTGTTCATCCATCAATCCATCTTGTCTATTATTTTTCTATTTTATTCTTTTAATTATTGTTATTATTATTAATAGTTTTATTAAATTTATAATATTATTAAAAATATAATTTTTAAATTCTTATTTTAAATTTTTTTTCTTTATTTTATTGTTTCTCTTCTTCTTCTTCAATTAAAATTATTTTCTTAATAATAATAATAATAATAATTAATAATAATATTATTATTTTAGCTATATTTATAAATTATATAAATTTTATTTATTTTATTTTCTCTCTTCCTCTCTCTCTGTCTGTCTCTTCTCATCCCTCATTCTTCTATTTTTATCTTATTCATTCACTATTCTATCTGTTTTACTTTATTCTATCTCTTTCTATTCTCCTCCCATCCACTCCACCATTGTTATCTCTTACTCTCAGAAATGAGATGCTGACCACAAGACTTGTCCCGAGGGGAGCTCAAGGTGTTCATGAATTTTCTATAAAGTTTAATTTTAGGTTTGTAGATAGAATAGAGTAGTATGAATTGTTGAGGTGAATTTACCCAATGTAGTGAATTCCCCTAATGACATACAAATCAATATAGTTGGGTCTTAGATGACGGAACCTCTAAGACCAATGAGTGTCATCAACCTTGATTAAAGGAGGAGGTAAAATTGGGAGTGATTATGCATTCGATGATATTCCACAATTTCGAAATAAAGAATAGTTGTTCAAACATGAGATTTCTTGTTTATATTATCAAACTAAAATAGTACATATAAAGGAAAATAATTATTGAATCCAAAACCAAACCTAAGACCAAATCCTTTCCTTATTAACTCATTATGTTTATATTTGTATCTTTGTATACATGTATAATTCTTATTTTACATTTCATTGTTTTAAATAATCAAAAACCCCAAAATATAATAATTCTTTTTGTTAAATTCATAAAACAAAAAATGTTTAGGTGATTTAAAATAAGTGAGTAAAAAACTAAAAGGATCCTCAAGTGATATGAGCTCAGTCAGCCAATGTGTTTCACTCAGAAAAATATAATTTCTTTTTCCATGCCCCACGATAGGTATGCATCAGTAACCAATGAATTAATTTTATACATATATAACCATAAATTATCATAATTTTGTTAGTACTGTTTATATCTGCCAATCCAATGGCTAAGAAATAATTTTCATAATAATATTTTAATAGTACATCACGATTCTTTTAAACTTGGTGATGCATGTAATGCAAGCCATCAAATTATTTAATGAGGTATATTCCATAAAAATCTCTCGATGTTACATGAACAACCACCCTGTGAGATACCTCTCAAGGATCTCACTATAATAAGAATATTGCCATCTTACCAGAGGAAAAAAGCACACAAAACATGAAACATCATAAATCAAGAAAAAGAACTGATCTCATATATCATCATAAGGTCAAAAAAATATCATAGTTGAGATAAAGCATCAAAAAACTCATGATAATTAGTGCAAATATACATATACTTATCCTAATTTCTCTCCTCCAATCGATCGTGTCACTATAGAACACAAGATAAAGGAATAAAATTCCTATAAAACACCTTCTCTTAATGGTCCTCAATCATGATAGGATGCTATTTAAATGTTTTACCATTTTTAACATTCATCACACCCCAATCGATGATGTGATAATTTTAATGAAGATATCAGTGAATCTACGATAGATGGAATATTACATGAATATATTTCATAATTTGAGTTAGTGTTAATAGATATGCCACATCTTCCACCTGATCCAACAAATCAAAAGGTCCAATGAACCTAGGAACAATATTACTCCCATGATCAAACATTCACTACCCACAATGAGGATACACCTTAAAAACACATGATATCTGACATCAAAGTCCAAAGTCATCCTACTATGAAAAAATGGTACTTATGATTATCATAATCCACCTTAATTCACTCATGGATCACCTGAACCTTCTTTTTCATACTCTACACCAATTCCAGTCCAAGAACAAAAGACTCCCCGACCTTGATCAAGAATATTAGGGAATGACAAGTATGAATATAAAGAGATTAAAAAGGTGTCATTCCAATAGTGGAGTGATAAATTTTATTGTAATAAAACTCCAAAAATGGTTGGTGGTGCACCTATATTCCTCTATTATCTAGAATACATGCTTGCAACATGTCCTCTAGAGTCTAGATAGTTTTCTCTATTTGAATGTTTATATGTGGATGAAAAGTAGTTTTAAGGAATAGATGTAAACCAAAATCACAATGGAGACCTCTCTATTCCTTAAAGGTAAAACAAGGATCATGATCAGAGATGATCATCTTTGTAACCGACTTGAATGTTCACTATCTCCTCCAGATACTGTCTTGAAAATACCTATACTGATCTCAACTCCTTAATTATAAATTAGTAAGATAAATTTTTCAGATGGTCTATGATCACCCATATAACATCACAACCACTCTGATATCTAAGAAAACTGGTGATTAAGTCCATCAAAATTTACTTCATATTCTATTGGGGAACATCGAGTGGCTTATGAAAACCACTAAGAGCATGATGCTTTGCCTTCACCTTCTAGAAAAATAAATATCGAGAGGTAGACTCTGAAATTGAGTACTTGAACCCAGACCCCCAAAAATAATCTCTTAGAGAATGATACATCTTCATCAGATAAGGATGTACCAATATGATCTAAATATGTAACTCATGGAGAATAATCTCAATCATTACTGAAGTAATGAAAATATTTCCTCGAAACAACACCCTATGTTGTCTATCCTTTAACCATCTTTTAGAATAATTTCCACAAACAACTCGATTACACCAAACCTCTACCTCAAAATATCAAAGTTGGGTCTCATACACTTTTTACACTTTGGAATAATGAACTGTCATCTGGAAAAGAAAACATATGCCACCAATTTCTCTCATATCAAGGTGCAATTATTCCAACTCTTCCATCAATCTCCAAGAGTCTCTGAAAACTTGTAGAACACCACCATATGAATTCCTGCTCAAGAAATATGTCAAAAAATTTCACTTTATAGGTGTAGAAGAAATCTCAAAGTCATAGTCCTATATAAACTTCATCCATCATTACTATCAAATATTCATGTTGCATTGGGAGAAAACATACTTCAAAATATAATGATATATGAAGACCATAAAATTTTCATCAATAAGGTAGAGTCTCCAAAAATTTATAGAAAACACAAACACAACAAGATAAATATCATGGGGGGAATAGTTACATTCATGAGTCCATAACTACTGATAATCATAAGAGATAACCACCCTCTACTTTATCAATAAACATCACAAACCAAGATGATATTTGTCGTAATAGACCTTAAATGAAATGCCCTAATATGATAGATAATGAACCAGAGAACTAAATATATTTTCCTTTAAATACCCAAAATAATCCTATCACTATTCATTCCAAAAAAGACTTCTGATCCTTTCTAGTCAATGATATCATCAAAGTCTCAATCCAAGAGAAGTCGAGTACAAACCTCCTATAATTTGAAACAATACCAAGGAAAATTATTACTTTTACAACATTATTGGGGGATTCCTAATAAAACAACACCTCAATATTTGAGATATCTATGGATAATATATTTTGAGATATGATATAACCTAAGCAATGGAGCTCATATAACTATAACTCACACTTGTAAAAATTATCGAACAACTAATGAAACCAAAGAACTCCTAGCATGGACCATAAATACTATATGTTCTACTTAACTAGCACTGAAAACAAAGGGGTGTTGCTGATAAAGACCACTTTGAACCAGATAGAACACTACATTCATCATCCCCATGAACACAACTAGAGTGTTCATTACACCGAATGACATCACAATGAACTCTTAATTCCCAGAACAATATCTGAAATCATTTTTGGATATCCTAATCCTTTACTCACATATAATGATATTAAGACCATAGGTCTATCTTCATGAACCATATATACCCTTTAAATTGGTTGAATAAATTGTTTAATAATTGAATAGGGAAGTGGTTATTTACCATTACCTATTCAAATGGAAATAATTGAACCACGACCATAAAATGACATATTTCTTCTTTACAAATAGAGATGAAGCTCCCCAAGGTGAAAAACTAATATAAATAACCCTTACTAAAATAGGCCATTGACCTAAATCCATAACTCAAACAACTCATAAGGGGCCATCTGACATGGATATAGTGATTTTAGAGAGGCAACTTATAGTAGCTCTGTCACAAAATTGATCTCTCATCGAGGGGGTATCATAAAAAACTATTCTTGAAAGACATAAAGGTATTATTTTACAACCCTAAGAAAAAATTCCATCTAAGAATACAATTAACTTAGTATCAAATTATTCATCAAGGAAGGTAGAGGCTCAATATTCCACCTACCCATTCAATGGTCTCTCTCACCAACAAACATTTCTTGATCTCCATCAGCATCATAGAATATAACCTGACTACTGAAAAAATTCCATGATATACTACACTGAATATATCCAATCCATTTTAATGATTTATTTGTATAGTTTTATCCATAAAAAAAGAATTATCCCCAAGATTGGTGCTTCCCTATAACCAACTCACCATCCCGACACACATCAAACATGCTAGCTTGACCTCCAACTAGCATAGTGAATGCCAAATTCATAGGAAGACTCTCCAAATCAAGACCTAGAGTATGTACTAGATTATAAAAATAAAAAGTGTGTCTAACTCTATAATAAAAAAGGTAAAAACCCAAGTATAAAATAGGAATATAGTACCTCATATTACCTTAGGTTCACTAAGAACTAGCAACACTAATGCATGCATATGATTAAATCCTACTCCATGACCTCTATGGCCCTAAGAAAGACTACCTCCATGGATACACTCAGCGTGATCATCACAATGTACTTGAGGACAAGGAATATTATGGGGTTGTACTCTACATACCTCATCCCCTCCTTGTTGACCATGATTCATAACACCATGCTGGTGCTACTACCTCAACTAATACTACTACAAAGGATGGGCCTAAAATGAACCACAAGTTGCACGATGACTAATGAGGAAGGTCATAAAATCTCTCTTATAATGGCCTTGAACACTAAAATAAAAGAAAGCCACATTCTATCCACTAGTGAGGATATAATAGTTACTAGATTGTGTGAAAGGAGTTGAAGAAGGATAAATCCTACTCCCAGCTAACTGAAACTTATTCTTCTTATGGCTGAAAAACTGAGAACACCTAGTAATATCTTAGCTCTATGGGAGGTATTAGAGACTCTCATATCATGAAGCTCTTGTACTATACAATTTATTCTCGATGACCTCCATGTTTTTCATCACTTTAGTATATAAATTTAACATAAATGAGGTGACGTGACATTGGATCTTTGGACATAAAGCCTTATATAAATGCATTGATCTAGACTCCTATTTTAGAAGAAGTTATGAATCATAATATAGAAGGTTCTTATAATGGATATTAAACTCTTGAACATTTGAAATTCCATATCAAAGTGTAAGGATCTCTTATAGAAAAGCCTCCCTGACAACCAAATAAAGAAACCCATCGTGTAACTGATCCCTAAAATTCTCCCACTCGACAGTTGGTTAATTATAATCGCTGAGGAATAAAATCCACCACTATCAAGATTACCTACACAACATTGTTACGTATAAATAAACCCAATTCACCTTTTAATAATAGATATAACCAAAGGAAATCTCCACGTCCTCTAGCCAATACTCTATCTATTGATTAGATTTTAAGCCTTCATACTTCTACAAACCCTAGAGTTGGAATACTCAGAGTGTCCTCTTCAAAATTTTTCATCAATGACATCCACTCTGTGGTGATCCACTAGGAAATCCTGGTGAATAACGTTTATATGAACCAAACAGGGACATCGAACTAGTGTCATATTTTCAAAATATAAAATGGAAGTACACCAAACTCAAGATAAGAGAACATTTTAAGATTAATTAATTAATTAATTCCTTTTAACCTATTTCCCACTATCTACCCAAATTCAAACATAAGTATAGAACAATCATGATGCATGGTCCTTACTTAGGTATCTACCCTATAAGAAACATCACTTTTCTTAGCTTGTCTATTAATCTTGAATGTCCTTGTATCATATCATAAGTGGATATAAAATCCCATATCCTAGGCGATCTCCCTTTTTTATAGTACATACTTAACCAAGATGATACTATTTACCTATCAACCCATGCATTCTCAATAGTGCACAACAACAATATCCATCCTATCTCTCAACCATTTCATTTTATACCACTCTTCCATAAACTCTCCCTCAATAGGTACCCCACATGAGATAGTAATGAAATAAGAGAGATGACAAAACCCAAATCCTACCTCTAATAGACCACATGTTGGTGATTAGAACCAAGGGTATATCAATCAAAAACTTGTGAGTCATTTACTTCTATATCATTTAAGGTGTAAGTTATAAGAAGGATAAATCTCTAACTAAAACCATACATAAACTAGAAGAAATCTGGATGCATGTAATTCCATACATAAATTTAAAGGAAAACTATAAGTACCAAAAGTAAGACAAGGTCGCGACATGAACACCAAAAACTCCTGAAAACTCCTCAACTACTTGATCTATTAATGCCCAGCCTGATCACCAACCTATTATTTATAACTTAAAAAATAGTCTATATATAAATTTGGTGATGATAACATATATAATTTACAGGATCCTCTCTCAAGTATCTCTTAAAAAATGTGAAAGAATTATACTAAATCTTGATAAATAAAAAAATGAAACTAAATTTTTACCTAAATATGTAATACTATATTTCCCATGATCACTGTGACTCACTCATAAAATAAAGTATATAATTACAATATCCCATACCAATAGTATGTATATATAAATAAAGGAACCCCACTTCTACTTCTCTTCTAGTTTTTTACTCTCATACCCCAATGTTACACATATTATGTTCATCCATTGCATAAGTAAGTCATCTATGGTGTGAGTTGGTCCTTATCCCCACCTACCTCAGTCCCATGTAGGTCCCAACTTCTTATGTTGGAATCACTATACATATCCATCTCATAATCATCACCACCCATCTATAACCAAGTGTATATCTAGAAGCCACTACAACCTATGAAAATTCATTATACCTCAAGCCACTATATCCCATACACACACACCTATGGGAATACAAAGACACCATGATTGAATAAAAGTATATTCCATACCTTAAGACATTATAGGTTACACATAAATTTATAGTAAAATAATATTTTTTATAGCTCAGGTTGGAATGAACCCTATACCGTAAGCCATTATATCCCAAGATAAACCTAATCATGTCTACGTACAATGGGAGAGCATGAGAGAGGAATTTAGTCATTCATTCCATCAACATCTTGGATTTTGGTTAAAACATCCACAAAAAAATTTGGTTGTCAGTTTCCTTACTATCATGGGTGGGGTAGCCTGTGAAATCATAAAATATTAATAATATCATGCACAACCACACTAAGGAAAACTATCTATCCTTAGACACATCTGTTTTCATCATAACATGGGACCCCAACTATCACTGCCAAGGTCTAGGTATCAAGTAATCATACAAGAATCATGTTCAATATTAATTAATTATTATCCATTAATTAATATTATTCCATATTCAATTTCCAATATTAAAACTTAAATTTTTAACCCAAGTGTCCATAAATCTAGTTATTCTTTACTTATACCCTCATGTATATCATCATCATCATCCGAGATTACGATGAACCAAAAACATTCATTTAATATCTTAATTTATCATTTCATCAATTATTTAGTTACTCAAGGACGTAGCCTAAGCTACCACTTAAAAGATACACTTATAGTGCATGGCACAAAACCACCTCAAGTAGTTGGAAATAGATCAAATAAATAACACCAGTCCATGTAGAAAATATGTAAGCATCAAGAAAGATTATAATTACAATTGCAACCAAGACTCAATTGAAACTAATACCAATCAAATTTTATCCCACACCATCACACATAATCTTATATATCCCAACATTATTTTCATCAACCGTCACTATATCCTAGGCTCCCATCCCATGCTCATCAAAGGTTCATAGCCCAAAAAAATTAGTCTATAATAATAATCTAGGATCTACATTCTTATAGAATATATACATTTAAAATATATAATTCCAAACATAAGAAGAAGGCACTAAGTCCAAATAATCGAGGAAATTATTCCACCTTAGTAATATAGGCTCTTTCAACCTCATAAATTTATTCCTTCACAAAATTCCATTTAAATTACATCTTTAATAATTTGGTTTATTATGTGAGGTTTTTTTTTCAAGGAAACCTTGGGTAATATCTAATTATGGATAATGAAAATCATAAAATTGCTTTCAAACATTAATTACATGGGTTGTCAATTATAAAATGAGCAGTGGTCATTCTTCTCAAACCACTTTCTTTTTAGTTATGATTCAGTTGACTTCAAAATTTTCATTGGCTAAATAATTTTATTATGCTAAAAAACAACAACTAAATTTATCCAAAAATATATCACACTAAAAATAACTAATAAGAGGTGGAATAAAAAAAACCAAACAAAACATGTGATCAAAACCCCCATCATTTTCAATTTACATATCCAGAATTATATAAATAATTATTATATAAATTTTACAAGAAGTTTTATATTTCTACATGCGATCATATAATTCTCTTTCCAAAAAAATATTTTAAATTAAAATGCTCTATAGTTTTAGCATTGTCTTTTGTTTTATTTATATCCCTAATTGAGATTATCATAAATGATATTAAATATATAATTAACATGTGATATTTAGATTCTCAAGATAAACATATTTATCTATAGAATTTTATACACTTAATTTAATTCTTTAAATAATCATAAAGAATATATTAACAATATTCTACCACAGTGAACTTCATCTTTTATTCTTTTTTTAAAAAATTATAGGTTATTACATAATATTCTTTCATATGATATAACCATATTATTATATTTTTAATGTTAATTGATTATTATTATACAAAGTAAACCAAATCATGGAATGTTCACACTATGCACAAAAAAATGAGGTATAACATATCCCCTACTTGGAAGAAAGAAGATTTAATGATTCTTCACAAAAACTGATGATGTATGTAAAAGCTAAAAACTCTTGGGATATTTCCAAAACAAAAGCGCGATGGTTTCAATACTCTGATGGGAATTTGTTTGGTCCAATCAAGCTCATGGAAAGGAAATTAGAAACAAATTAATGAAATGTATTATTTTAATAATAAAAGATATGAGACTATCCAAATTTCTAGATCCCGAGTCAATCCCTCCTTTAATTCAAAATTAATTCCATTCTAATGAAATTCATGAAAGAAGATTCATTTAAAAGTTTTTCATTTTTATGAATTCAAGGATATAATTATCCTCCTCAAAATAACATAATATTTAAGTCTTTGAAACTATATTAATGATAAAAAAGGAACATTTATGGAAAACTAGGTATTCCTAAAAAACAGGCATTTGTGCCTGATTACCCAACCTATAGTATGAAGGGATTGACTATGTTCCTAGTCTATGTTATAATTCCAACAAAACACATGAAAAAACTAACTGACTACATGAAAAAAACAATTGACTGCGTGAACAAATCCACTGCCACATGAACAAACCAATTTACCACACGAAAAATCCAACTCACTGCATAAAAAAACCAACCGACCACACAAATAAACTAATTTAACTTATGAAAAAACCAACTAAACATATGAAAAATCCAACTAACCAAATGGATGCATGGTCAATCAAGTGACTGTGAGCACAAAGTATAAATTTCCAAAAAGAAAGGACTCCGAGATCCCTCTAGACACCTCAAAACCTTTAGAAACACAAAGGGAAGAGTTCATAATTATGGAAACTTAAATTTTTATTCTGAATCATTTTTAATAAATTCATGAAGATAACATGATCTTCAATCTTATTCCTAAAAAATTAAACCCAAGTAAATCTAGAAAAATAATCAATAAAAAATAAATAAAAGACTTGCTACCAAGGAAAGAAATTATAAATAATCTAGAAAAATCTATGTGAATAAGTTCCAAAGGTTTAGAAGTATCAACCACATTGATTAAATTAAAATAATATTTATGTTTCTTTCCCATTTAACATACACCACATAGCCTCTTTTTATTAAACATTGGTCAAGGAAAATTAAAGATTAAATTATTCTTAGATAAATTTATCAAATAATAAATATTACAGTGTCCAAGCCTGTAATTATATATCCATGATTCATTAATTTTATCATTAAAAAATTTTACTTTATATCTACAAAAATAACTAAGATTTAAGGTGTAAAAATTTTTAGTTCTAGGTGCATTAAATTAAATAAATTTGTCTTTAAAAATAGAGCATGAATTATTTGAAGAATATATTGAATACATTTCATAAAAAAGATGAGAGATACTTATCAAATTATGATTTAGGAATTTAATATAAAGAACTTTAGTGATGAGGGAAGAATCTGTATTTATAACCAATCTAAGTCCAATGAAATTTCCTTTTATATTATCACCAAAAGAAACATATCCTTCGTCAATATTTGATAAATAATTAAAGTATGAAAAATCTCTACTCATATCCCTCGTGCAACCACTATTCATATACTAATTTTCTTCATAATCCCTGTGGGTTTTCCCTAAAAACTTTAAAACCAACATAGTCACATTTACACTAGATAAAACCACTAACTAACTAGTTACTGTCACACAATAAGCATTCTTGTAATGAGATATGGATATAGCTATTGGGATTACCACATTCTTGTGTCTATTATACTTACAATGGATTCATCCTTTATAGAAAATATCTCATGGGATGATATCAAAAAGTATCAATCATTTTTACTTTTTCAGAATTTAACAAATTGGTTATTACCATAGCCTGGGACAAATAATTTCTAAACCACCTCCTAAGCTACATCAAAATCTATAATGTACTTAGTTTGAAAAGATATCGAAACCACTCGATACAATAAGTTCATCTTTCATATTAATCTATCCTTACCATGATATTATATCAAACCGATCTAAGGAATACTATTTTTGTATCCCCTTGAAAAACAGTATTCACATTTCTTCAATTACCAAAAACTCATCCATTTTTTACTTTCTCAATTACTTTCAAACAATTATGACTTCCGGCCTTTATAGTTATTTTTTTGTTAGATACTTTTCCACTATGATTTAAGAATATACAACATAAAACCTCAGTACATATCATGGTATATGAGATAGATTCCAAATAAATCTTATGCATATGTATCACTATTCATCATAATAATATTCTCTTTTACTTTCACACATCAAATGTGAGAGATTTAATTCCATTGTAACTGGAAAAAATTCCTTCTTGAATTGTTATATATTGTATTTTTTAATACCTTATTAATTTATTAAAATGAATATATTTATCCAACCCCATGGATCTATGTTTACAGATTCTATTCCCCATAACTTAGGTTTCTACTTTGATTAATTCTATGAGAATTATTTTCTTTAGTCTTAAAACTACAATACTAAATATTTTTTCATTAGGTAATAGTCCCTCATAGGAAATGGTCAACCCCCATGGGTGAACTGATGTTTAGAAATTTAGGACTTCACTTGATCCCCAACTACTACAAAACTATAGATAGTGGTAGTCTGAGATTATCCCATTAAGAGGCTGAATAGAGAGCCTTTGAAGTTGGTCGATCCATTTTTTGACTGAAATATAATTGATTTTGAATTAATCTATTTAAAAAATAAATTCTTATTTATTAAAATAAAATTAATTATAATATGGGTTCAATATCAATTTCAAAGGATTCTATGAAATGGAATCACCTTTATCAATCATGTATTTTTTTGTTTATCTTAGGAATAAAGTTCTCTAAGAATCACCAAACTCTTATGGTAAAATTAGCTTATATTACCTATACTAATAAAAATATATAATACTTGAGAGACCCATTAATTTAGATAGAATATAATAATATTTTAAAGTTAAATAAAACATGATCTATTGGTATAAAATCAATTCAATCAATTATTTTGGATTTTCTACCACTATATTCATCATATTTAGATTTGTGTAATGAGATATGATCAAATTAAGTTCCAAAAAATTCCAAACAAAAAAAAAACATACAAAAAATGAGATTAGTGATTCATTAATGCACACATCTTTCTACTATTGATACCTCATTCCTTAAACAATTTAATCACACATAATAGAGTAATATTCTATCATATGTGAAGAATGCATCTTAAATAATGTCCATGAGAAACATAATGGACCTAAAAGTAATAATTATATATGTAAGAAAAGGTATTATTTGATTTAAGAAGAAAAATAATTAAAAATCAATGGAATGGAAGAATACACTGAAGATATTCTAAAGGAAAGAAAAATGAAAAAAAAATTCTTACAAAATTTTTAACCCCTCAGACTATCAATAGAGTTTTCTGTATACACCAAACCACCATTAATGGTGTGAATAGAGTTGTTGAGACATGAATGAATATAACCATTCTAATTTTATTCTATCTCTAATCATTTCATGGAACATCTAGAAGATTTATAACATTGATAATTCTTTTCTATTTTCAAAATTTAACCCCCCCATAGATTGTGGCATGGGATCTCCACAGAATCAAAGGGGGTTTCCTCTTTTGAATATTGACTAAAAAACACATCATGAAGGAGTTAGTCATGGTGTTAAATCCTATATTTGAATATAATCCACATATAATGTGTATTACATAATAAATGGTCATGGTAGAACAATTCTTAATCACCCTATACATGGTAGCAGACCCATTAAACATTCCCTTAGGGCTAACCTGCCCGATGGATCACTGTGACATCCCATTCGATTCTTCTATCCTTCTCAAGAATGGACCAATTCTCTTTTTACCAATGTTGAACTAAATTTTCTATATTCTCTCCTCTATATCTACCTTGGTGGTCAATACCTACAATCAATATTGGTTGGCTACCTCACAGTGGTGTACCTAATCTTCTAAGGGTGATTTCTATAGGGTTTAACCTATTTGTTTATCTTCAAACTTAATTGATCACACCATAGAGATATTTTCATAGAATGAAAATCTAATGATCCCAATTCCTAACATCTTATTATATTCATTCATAGCTAATAGAACCAAATTTACAACTATGAATCGATGAATTTCATAGATTTTATTTAGTATTCACTATAGTCATGATATGAAAACCCCTATCATGGCCTGAATCTTCACACCTGAAAAAAATTCTTAAAATGATTAGTAGATCCAAAAAACTAGAAACCTTCAAAAATTCATCAGTATTTAACTTCATTAGAAAATATAAAGAACAAAAATTACTGATAATGACGTAAAAAAACATATACATATTTTTCAATTATAAAATTCCCCCATACTTGAACCATTTATTTTCCTCAAGCAATGGTTATCTCAATAAATATTCCAAAGGATTTCTGTTATCAACCACATAAAAATCATACCCAAGCATGTTAATTTGAAAAAATAATTAGCTCAATATCATTAAACCCAAATAACTCATTTCCTTTAGTCTTCTAGTCATGATTCATTATTAAATTCTCACTCCAATTGATTTTTTACTTCAATTATCATTTCATAAAATTTCATTAAACACCCATTCCCATATTGTGATCTTCTTTTATAGAAGCTGTGACACTCATCACTCAAGATAAATATTAACTATGGTTATGGTCAATATCAAGTGTACACACCCTATTCATAGGATTTCAAGTAACTTACATCTCCACTTATAAATAAAATCACAATCATTGTGAGGGAATATTCATTAAGCATATAATGATTCTGATGTCAAATTTAGGTGGTTCATGAAGTGAAAAATCACTCAAAGGATGAAAAATGGAGGTTAAAATTCCTAAGAATAATGAATAATATTCAAAATAAATCTAAAATAAAATAATCCTTTCCATATTTAATTTCCCTCCATTAGAACACCACTGCATCCTTCTCCTTATGGATCATGGGTTTACAGAGAATTAAAAATAGTGATAAATTAGTCCTCTTTTTATACTCAAATTTTTTAAACATTAGATATTTTCAATGAAATGTGTATAAGAGTAGGACCTCACACCGTTGGAAGTGAAAAAAGGATAATACCTCAATACCCTCCATTAATCTCTTATTGAAAATATTTTTTATAGTTAGTATAAGATGCGAAATGTGATTCCATCCATAAGTTAATCTAAAGTACCTCACTTTTTTCACTTTTTTCATTTTTCATGTTTTTTATTTTGTTATTTCCTTTTTTACCACTTATTGAGGACCCAAAATAGCACAGTCCCCATAGTAGTGAACTTATTCCCCAAGTTATCAAGAGTTCCCCCCCTCACTTACTCATTGTATTTTTATATTGATACCATAAAACAACTTACTCCCTCCTTTAAATTTCAAATACAAAATCTTGAAAGTATACTCAATAATTGAAAGAAGTATAGGTTTTCCTGTAATATGGCTTCCTATCAATGTATTTCATGATTTTTATGGGTTTGAGAAAATATCAAATGCATGGTGGGTATCAATAACATGATGATATAATTAAATTCTTTTGAAGACCTCAATAATTTAAATTTTATTTAAAATAATTATGTTTTGATTTGATATACAAGAAAGTTCTAGATTGATGTGTTTCTTGAGTTCTCTCAAGAAAGGGCATATGTGGAAGTTTATGAAAAACTATCTTACACTACCTCTCTAGAATAGAATTTCAAAATACCAAGAAACCACTTCAAGACATGAATTCCAATTACCCATTCAGTTCATAACTATTTAAAAAAACTAAAAATATATATTAATGTTCAATTTAGCTGTCACACTATATTTTAACTTGAGATAAAATAATAATTTATTTTCAATGCCTTCCACCCAACTCTTTTACTTATATTACCATGTTTGTTATTAAATTATTTGGTTGATAGAAGGAATCAAATGAAAAATTTCTTCTATACTAATAATTCCAAACTAGATTCAAGTGGGTACCAATCAAGATTAAAAAATCCCCCTCCCCCACCCTAAAACCAAAAATTAAACTATGCCCCCATAAGTTGAGATCAAGGTGGTACGAGAGAAATGAAAAATAGTATCAGTGAATCAAATTGAACAAGTTATAAAGTATAAGAGAAATAAAAACTCCCTTGATGAAATAGGGCCCTTATATAGCACTTGATGTTTGGTGAATCTAGACAAATCAATGTTGTTTTAAATTGTGGGTGATTCCTATAATATAAAAATTACACTCGAAAGTTATTAGTGTAAAATGATAAAACAAAAAATATCATAATGATGTAAATGATAAAAGCTATCCAATATTTATTTTTTCAAATTTTTTAGTACATATAACCATCAGACACAAAATGAAAAAGTATACATGGATCAAATAAAAAAAGTTGAATAAAAATAGTGGGAAAAATATAAAATTGAAATGGAAATGGTTAAAAGGCTAAGACTCTAGACCCACATCCCTTGACTCTCAGTGATAATCCTCCCCATGATTGACCTACTAAATCTATATAACAACATCAAAAACCTCAATCAAATCTAAAGCAATAATAGAGGCAGTTAAGGCCTTGTCCAGCTACAGATCAGTAAAATTATAGATTATGGAAGTAGTTGGCTCCAAAAAGGAAATAAAAAGTAGTTTGGAAGAGGAAAAATTATACACTATATGTGGAGGTTGTGATAACTATGCAGTGTGTTCATACTTGATCAATATAGATGTCATGTGTTTGTTAGATAGGTCAATGAAGGGAACATCCCATACTTTCTTTAAATCATTTTCCTTTTCCTTACTATGGTACTTAAACATAAATTACTTGTGGTCCTTTAGGTCAATAATATCTGCTATAATTTTAATTAACCCCTAGAAGGTCAGCTGAGAAATGTATGTATGAATAGTGGTAGGGGTTGGTGGAGTAGGAACTATAGAAGTAGTGGTAGGTGAAGGCGTATATTTGGATGATGTCTGGGGAAATGTTAATGGTTGTAGAGGATGAAAAATCAGATTTATTAGTGACTCGGGGAATGGAAACATCCTTTATAAAAATAGAACTCAAAGTTTCTCCATAATTAATTGGTCAGATGAACCAATGTAGCGAAACCACACCTTTGAATTGGAGGTGGGTGAAGATGGATGGGTGTGTTCGGTATCTACTCCCTTCCTGTCCTGGGAATGGGTGGTCCCATATCTTGGGGCATCCTAAGAATAGACCCCCTACTCTAAAAGTTTATAACCCTCTTCCCATTTTAAATGCTTTCTGATTTTTTTGAGTAGACCCATCTTAAAAAGTAAATGTATGTCAACAAGATGCAAGGGACCCAAAGACAACAAGGGTAGGGAGGGTTCAAAAACTATGAAGATATTATCCACATAGATGATGAAGTTTCCCCCCATAAAGGTTCTTTATTCCTTACTTTCTTAGCTAGTATAAAAGAGGGAAAATTGATGTTCCATGTTTTTTATTCCCCTCATAAATAGTGGAGAGAAGGATCACTTCTAATTTGATGACTTACCTTTATGATTACCCTAAGTCCAGATAGTAATGGTTCCATTAAATATAAAGAATCCTAAAAAAATGACCCCCCAAATGTGTACTATTCATGAATTTTGTGTCATTCTTACTTTTGGGGTCGACCATAATCGGCACCCATAACTTTTGGCAGGAACCCCTTTTTGGATCCAAAATGAAGGTCTTATATTACTCTATCTGAACAAAATCTTCACTATAAATACCCAAGATAACCCCAAACTCTCCCAAGTAGAGTTTCTAGTGTTGTTTTCCCAACTGGAAGGTAACTATAACAAATTCCTACTTCAGTGTGCACACAAATTCCATAAAAACTCCCAAAACATAACCTCGTGAACATAGAATATGTGTTCATGGTGCATGGTTTGAAGGGCTTTGATAAAGTCTGCATCCATGTCAAGATTCTACATAATTTCTAGGTCTATAGTTGGATATGCTTCATTTAAATCTTGGAAATCTAGTCTAGGTGTTTTTATTTACTAAATTATAGGTATGGTTGGGTGAGTTATTGTGGAGGAGTATCCTCTTGTAGAGATGAATGATAAGGGGAGAGGGATAAGGAAAAAGGACTGTAAGAAGGGTTGGGAGAGGGGGAATGGGCTTGGATCTTCCATTTCTTAGAGGCATGGGTTTGTATTTTGTTTAACTTCTTAGTGGTTAGAGTTTTGGCTAGGGGTTTGGGTGTGACTTTATTAAGGTAGGCCACTGGAACTTGAAATGAAGGAAAAGGAAAGGAGACATGGGTGATTTGTAGTGGTCGGTAGTAAAAAATGAAAGGTGAAAATGGTTGGGAAATAGATTATAATATTTGGGGAAGGGTATGTAGGAAAGTGATACATGATGATGATAACCACACTCCACGAATCAATGAGAGTATACCTTGTCCTTCATGGATTTTGGGAGCACAACTGAGTTAGAGGGTACATGAATGCATGATTTTTGGCTTAAGAGAGAAGATAATGGGTTGTGGTGTGAGTAAGGGTTTTCTATTAGAAGTTTAAATCTCTAAAATTTATCATGGTGTGAATACCTTCCTTTTCATCATACAGAATGAATGTAAAAGACACCGACTTTCAATGTATGGATTCCATAAATGGAATTTCATGATACTTATACTTTATGGTATGATGAGCTAAGAGATGTTTGATGTAGTGTTGCTTAATTTTATCTATGGTTAGCATGACATGATATCCCTATGAACCACTATGACCGTCCAACAGGTAGTAATATAAAATGTTTAGTGTTGGATACATAATACACCGCACCATAGGCAAATTACTTCATGACATAATGAGTTGGTTTCATTTTCTGGTCAGAGTGTGAGTGTTTCTCAGAAAGTGTCATAGCACAAATCACCTCTATCACCCCATGATAATCACTCAACATCTATAAGTTCCAATGTCTCATTCTCATCACGGTTTTTATATTCCTTCACATTTCATTCTGAATTAACCTACCTAGAGTCACAGTGTGGCCTCCTTAATCTAGATGTTACCAAAACTGGATACTCTAAATCATACTCTATAAGAATTTGTAAGACTTTAGAATCTAGTAAAGGATTATGGAAGGTCTTCCAAGATTTTATAATCCAAAAATAGTTCCAACCCACTATAAAATAATATAGAAATAGAAAGAGAAAACATACTTTGGTTTCCTCCCAGTCAATGATTTATTTAACATCTAGATCTCTATATACATCTCAGTTTCTTGACTCAAAGTTAATTAATAGAATACACCCTTCCTAGAATGTTTACATGTAACACTTCAGGCTTTGACCATTCACTTTAAATAGACCCTCATTCTCTATTTTAATTTCAATTACTCTAACTGTAAAGACTTTGATCACCACAAATGGTTCTAACCACTATAACTTCAACTTATCTAGGAAAAAACTAAAATGTGAGTTAAATAAAATTATATTATATCTAGAATTAAATTTTTATTTTATGATTCATTGGGAATTACATTTTTTATTATTTTCCCTTGTATGTCTTATAATTATCATAAACATCTCATATCGACTCTTCTAATCCATGAATTTGCAACAAAATATTTTCTCCTACTTGATGGGTATCCATGTTCATTTTTATGAAATCCTAATAGGATTGTTTCTCAATATCTACCAATAAATGATAAGGTTTCCCATAAACAAGCTTAAATGTAATTATACCATTTTTTGTTTTATAGGTCATTCGATATTCCCATAGTGCATAATCCAATTTCTTACTACAATATTTATGACTCAAATTAACTATATTTTCCACAATTTTCTTTATATATTGGTTAGATAGATCCATTCTCCCCATATATTTGGGCTAATAAGGGGTACTGGTGTTGTATATAACCCCATAATTTTTTATGAGTCCCCTCATCAAGTGGTTATTAATGTGAGTACCATGATCACTAATGAGTAATCCAGGATCCCCAAATTGAGAAAAAATGATCTTCTTTAAGAATTGTTTAACTATCTTAGAATTGTTGAGAGTTGTAACTTCCGAGTCCACCCATTTTATCACATAATCCACATATAATTGGATGTATGTGTTTCCAATTGAGTTCAAGTATTGGACCATGATTTTTATTCCACACACATCAAAATCCTTGACCTTAATATTTTGGTGTTGTGTAATTTCATTTATATTCCTGATATTTCCTATCATCTGGCATTGGTCATAGCTTTACAAAAACTCTATATCATTTCTAAAAAGTTTAGTCTTGAAAAATTCAAACTGAATAATATTAGATACTATACAGTGATCCATAGGATGTCCCTTAGTAGGTGATTAGTGGAATAATTCTAGCATGCCACGTATTTCTTATTCCAGTACACACTATCATATCAATCCATCACTTCCCCATCTGAATAAAAGTGGATCATCCCAGAAATAATGTCCCACTTTAGCTATAAATATTTTCTTTTATTGGAAAGAGAAGATATGGTAAAGGGTTTTAATTTAAAAATAATTATATTTATCAGAAAACCATGGATTTTCTTGTAAATAAATGGAGAAAAGAGTTTTGTTTGGAAACTCATCCAAAATATCTTGCTCCTACTCCTCTTCAACATATGACAATTGCAATATTGACTGGTGGTTGGATACTATATTATATTAACATATCTTTTCCTTAATGATGATGTAAAATTATTATAGTAGAAGGATTCGATAAATTAGTCTTTGTTTTGAATCTTTTTCTCTATAGGTATTTTAAATATACATGGTAGTATAAGAAATAACTTTATATAGAATAGGATATGACCTAAATTTATACAAAGTGAACATGACGGTGATCCAATCCTTCTATGTGGTTGTCTAATTCACATGAGAATCATTTAGTTTGGGAGTAGAATAATATATGGGTCATAGGATTTGATCAATCAGTTTTCCTAAAAAAAATCCCATAGAAAAATCACTTTAATCACAAATGAGTTTAAATTATTCTTCCCAATATTGTGTTATAATTACCAGAGTGGCCACGAGATATCACTTCAAATCTATGGAGGCATATCTATAAAATCATCAAAATCAAATGGTATGTCCTTAAAAAAAATATTCCTAAGTGGTCAAGAAATATGGGATAAGTATTTTACAAAGAGGTTTTAAAATACCATATACTCAAGAAAAATCTTAATCTCCTTTATTATGGTTAGTTTTGGAATATCTTTTATCAACTTGATCTTCATAGGATGCACTTCAATTCCTTTTTTATTTTTTTTCCAAAAATGATTCCACCTTGAACTATAAAATTCTATATATCACAATTTAGGTCCAAGAACTTTTATTTTCACTTATTTAATACCAAGTCAGGATTTCTTAAAAAATATTGAAATATATTCTATAAAATGAGAATCTATCTATGAAAATTGTCAATAATTCTTCCATCATATCACACTTTTTTTTTAGTGCACCATTGAAAAGTCGTATATGTGTTGCATGTTTTTAATTACTTATAGAATTAGGAAAAATAACCATAATTATAGGTGAATATGGTCTTATATTGATCATTTGGGTCTACTAATATTTTATTGTGACTAGATTTACCATCAAGAAATCAATAAATCTCATTCCCAGCTAACTGTTCCAACATTTGATCCCTAAATAGTAGTGGAAAGTGGTCCTTTTAGGTGGATAAATTTAATTTTATATAGTCAACACATAATTTACATCTTGTGACTATTCTTATAGGGATAAACTTATTATCCTCATTATTTACCATTGTCAAACCCTCTTTCTTTATTACTACTTGCAACAAACTCACACACTTCCTATTTGAAATTGAAAATAATAATTCCATAATCTAGTAATTGAAACACCTATTTCTTAAAAACTTCCTTCATTTTTGGAGAGATTATTATATTTGGTTAGGGTATTTGTTTCATCCTTTATTCATGTAATAACTTGTGGGTGAACACGATGGGGTTGATTTCCATTATATGAATGACTCCCATATGATTGATTGTTTCCTGGCTCGCAAAACTATAAGTTTGTTTTCCTCCTACACTTTTTTCAAATCAAAGTTAATTATCACTATTAGTATCTCCATATAAACCAAAAAATAATAATTTAATGCACTCAGTGGTGTCTTATACTCTATTGTCAATGTCTTAAGGATTGAGGGTTCAGTTAGGAGTCCCTAGTCAGTTGTTTTGTCCATTACACATCTTCAAATATACTTATATATTTTTATTTATGATTATCCTCACTCTCATGTACTATCTCATATATACGGTTTGTCATATTCTCCTCCTCTTTATCTTTTATTATCTATATGGATAGTTATTTTGGAACCTATAATTCTTTGACAACAAACATTACTTGACAATATACTAAACAAGTCACTTGTTTTTCTTATTTTACTAGATAAAACATCATTTTCTATCCACTAAATATAAATAATATTCTCCATTAGTATACTGAGATAAATTTAATTATTATTACAAGGAAGGTTGTTCCCAATATGATAGTCATGTCTTATTATTTTTCTATCCCAAGTATCAAGAAATCTATTAGGAAGATAAATTTGATATTCTTTGTTAGTACATTCTCAAGATTTTCATGGGGGTACTTCATCAATCTGTCGACTTGTAGTAGTTATACCCTTATTGTTTTCAACTCAACCAATCCTATCCTATGAAAAAAACTCATCAACATCAAATTGACACTTATTCCCAAGTGATATAACTCTTTATCAAAAGTGCATGAAGTGTTTGTGCATGGGATTGTGAAATTGTCCGGGAATCTTGTCTTCAGTGGAATATTTATTTGAAAAACCACTAATAACTCTTCAATAAGGGGGATAAAACTTAAATATTATAACTTTATTTTTTTATAAATAAATTATTTGAAAAAATAGTATGTCGATATATGGTAAATGGATTCCATAAAGAGAATATTGGTATGTAGATACTTGAAAATGTATAATAACTTTTTATATTGAGGTTTCACTTTCCCTTCCCTAGTAATTTTTGAAAATGATAGTGGAGGTATTTATGGTGTTAGTGCCTTATTATTTTCTTCTCTCTCTTTATATTCAACCTAATGTGAAACTACCCCTCCCTTCTTCTCATATATTTCTAATCCCCTAATTTTTCCTTTTTCGACTTCAACTATATTTCTAGATTTTCCCTTTTCATTTAAATTTTTCCTTCGATAGACTCACCCACATCCTTGTGTTTATTTTCTATATGTTTCTAAATCTCTTAAGGATGTATTTTTTCCATTTCATTCCTACTTATAAAAATCATAACCTTATGATCTTCTTGACCATGTTTTTTCATGTTACAGGGTAGTGTACTTGGTAAATGATCCGAGAGTATCTGAGAAATTTTCCCCACCTGATGTTTGAGGATATAGAGAGTGACCCTTTGGTTATGTATATTTGTTTCTTGGGTATTCATCCACTAATCCACCTTATGAATAATAATTTAAAGAATATCCTTGATGGAGGGTTTTAAGGGTTAGGTAGGTGGTTGCTATCTTGGTTATAACTACTATAGGTAAGTCTATTTCAAGGGTTATTTATAAGACATTGGGGGTGGAAATGGTTATAATTTCCTTTGATCTTGTGTATGAGGTTTATATTTAGTTGGGAATTGATTTTTTGGGTAGTTTATGTCCAACTTATTACTGGTTACACCCTTGTTTTTTCATATATTTGGACTATACATGCCTTGATTGAGTATATGGGTTTTTATACTACAAATATCCTCGATTGTATCTAATATAGTTAAAATTGAGGGGTTGTTTGTCCTATACTCCTTCTCAACAATTTTCGTAGAAATGCGGACCACCACACATCTCAAAAAAATTTCACCTCCATTGTTGGTTCCGATAGTAATGTTTACTAGCTCATAAATTGAAAATTATCTAACTTTTTCATGAGGATATCCTCTTAGAAAATGCAACACCATGACCCAAATCTCCAAGTTCAGAGTAGAATTCCACATGACCTCATGTGTGCCTCCCCAAATAAAAGATATTTTCAAATAGATATGAGGGTTAGGAGGGACATCATGTAGAGATTATTCCCTCAATATCAGGTAATCATGATATTATATAGTGGAAGTGATAAAAAAAATAAAATAAAGAACAAATAAGTCATAAAAGTAGTAGAATACAGATAAAGTACCAACCCATGAAATAAGAAAATGTCATGTTAGTCACACAACCCAAGATGATGAAAAATAAGGATCCCCATAAGTGATGGATCAATGTATGAGATAAAGGTGACCAGGAAAAATAGTATCATATGTCTAAGCTTTAAGTCCATTTTGAAATCCCTGCACTCTCCTAATAAACCTAGTCAACCACCCAACATGGGGCCCTTTCCTTTCACCTAATCCCTAGTCATAAAATCTACATGCACACTAATATTACTTCTTAGTGTATGTGTATACAACCTAGAAGAAAACCCCCAACAGGAATATAACATAAGTGGGAATGATATATTGAGGTTCTATATTAAATTAAACAAATCATAGAAAAGAAAAAAGAATACCACACAAGAAAAATATATATCTCGGTTCCTTAGATACCATCACTACCTTCTTCATCTACATTATATAGGTAAATTCAATGATCCTATTAACACATCCCCCACAATTGGATAGTCCAAAAATATGCCTAACACATCCCCCTTGAGTGGATATCCCATGTACACATCGACCAAATATCTATCACATCCCCCTTGGGGGATAATCTATATGGATTAACCCATATAATAAAATATAGAATATAGAAGAACAACACATTTAATACAGGATACAAGATGTCCAATCAACATCACTTCAAGTCAAGGAAGAGTCACAACCATCACAAATCCATAAGTGAGAAATCATCAAGCATGGGTTTCATGAGGCTACTCACACAAACTACATGCAATCAAAAATTGAGCATAGGTCTCATGGGGAAATATATGAACACCAATGATCATGATAAGTACCTAAATAAATATGTTCTAATGATAAGGACCACATATATTTAGTTCAATGATGTTCCAAAAAATTTATTTTTTTCAATTCCAAAAGCATCACTCTAAATCCAAGAACCATAACTATTTCATAAAAATTATAAATATAAGATCAATATTGAAGAGAAAACATATTCGAAAAGTATGATGAGGTCACACATGCCATAAAATATCCATTTCTAGCAACAGTCTTGGTCTAAACAGTGCACAATCACCAATTCCCTAAACTCGTGTGTTGAAGCTATCAATGATAAAAAATTCCCTTGTTAGAACAATCCAAAACCCTTAGATCTAATATAGACATCAAATGTAATATTGGATTGAATATGGGTAAAAATATAGAGTTTATCTAGATCAAGGTATAACTCACTGGATTTGGTATCGTGGAATCAAATCATTGTTTGAGCATCGAAGAGAGGATACAAAATAAGAAGAGAGAGATTAAAATCACTGTAAGAGATATACTTGGGTGTTGGGGGTCTATAGAGGCCAAAGATAGTAATAAGAAAAGATAGGGGATGTGTTTTTAGAAAAAAAATCATAACCCACTTAGTCTTACTAGGCCCCGAATGATACCATCATTGAACTATTGGCCTCCACATACTAGTTGGTGGCTTCTAGGTAGAAGCAGTTTCCCTAAAAAACCCCACTATCTAACCGGTTGACTCTAGGAAGAACCACTTCTACCCATGAACCCCAACCGATGGTAGATGGGATCTTCATTCATACTCAAGATCCTGTAGAATCCACCGGCTATCTAGTGGAGCCCCAACAGCCATCTGACAAGTTTTTTTTGTAGCTTGTCAAGCTACAACATCACCCACCATTATGGAATTTTCTAATTCTAGCCTCCAAAAAACCTTTATACCATCTCAAAACACTTAAAAATATATATAAAAAGATATTAAATATGAAATGGACAAGTCTTAAATATAGGGCGTCACAATCCCTTGCCCCCAACAACTTCTCATCCTCAAGAAGTGTCTCCAAAGGTATTCTTGAAAAAATCAGGCAACTGAACCTGAATATATATCTCCCACACCCGTGCATCTTCCTGAATACACCTACGATTCCATTAAAACCAAAAAGTAGTAATGATATTACCTAATGAAACCTTCACTATTTTTTAAATAATTCTAATGGGCTGCTCCATAAAATATATATCTTGTTTGAACTCAAAATACCCCTAGTCAATCACATGCATAGGATCTAGATCATACCTCGGAAGATGATACATGTGGAAAACATTATGAAAAGATTGATACCATGGAATAATATTCAACTTATGATCACTATCCCTATATATTAGATGATATTGAATATCCCAACATAACATGATACCAACTTCTCTTTCTTCCTCAAATTCATATTCCCTAACTAAGGGAACACCCATAAGAAAACTATTCCATAGATAGTGAACTCCAAGGTATGTCTCCTCTAGTTATAATATGATCACTATATACTTTATATCATAACAATCATTTTCCAAAATCAACTTAACCTGATTGATGGTCTCCAATACTATACTGGGCCCAATAACTAAAAGGTCACTTGCATCATACCAACATAGCAGTGAATGACATGGCCATCCAAAGAGAGCCTGAAACAAATCTATATGAATTGAATACTAGAAACTATTATTGTAGGTAAAATCTACTATATCAATTTAATCATCTAAAAATCCACTAAAATCAAAGAAACATGTTCAAAGAATACCCTCAAAATTATAGATCATTATCTCAATTTTCTCATCAGTATAACGATGATAATCCATACTCAACTTCAACTGAGTCTCTATCACCTTCTGCATGCCTTTCCAAAAATGAAATGTGAATTGAGTGTCTCTATAAAATACCAAACTCAAAGGAACTCCATGTAGCTGCAAAAAATCCCAAATATAGATCTTTCCTTGATCATCCACCAAGTTTGTCTCTAGAATCCGCAAGAAATGAGGCACATTGGTCAACCGATCCACTGCCACCCACATGGTGTATCGAGATCTTGGGGTCCTAGGAAAACCTATCAAAACATCCATGGTCACATAATCCCACTTCCAAATAGGCACTGTAAGTGTCTAGAGAAACCATCCAGGTATTTGATGCTAAAACTTGATCCTCTAACAAGTTTAAAAATGGTAGACAACACCTGGAATATCTCTTTTCATGTTGGGACACTAGAATTATTATCTAACATCATGATACATTTTGGTTGATCCTAGGTGCCCTTACCACTACAAATCCTGATAATCATTCATAATCCTTCCCTTATGGAATAAGGAACCATCAATCTACTATGAACTAGAATCCCACCACATCCGTATAAGGTTTTTCCTAGAATAGGACCATTTACCACCATCCTATCCCACATGATGATAGAATATAGGTCATATTCTGACTATACTTCACTCATTCCCCCAAAAATGATGTGATGATCATGGGTGCACAATTCACTACCCCTAAATACTTAGTTACACCCACCTACAAGTTAACCAAAAAAGTGATTAACATCCAACTTTCTTTCGATGTCTTATCTCCAACTTCCTTCATCTTCCTACTATGAAAGTATATAACAAGATACCCTTTCCTTGGAGAATACTCCATCTCAAATTTAGACGTCTAAAATTATTCTACCCAATTGTTCTGATGAATATTCAAGTCATGTTGGGTGAAAATAAACCGTAGACTCTTATGGTCAGTGTATGCAAAAAATATCTCACCAAAGAGATTGTATTGACAATATTTCAATTCATGGACCACACATGAAAACTCTAAGTCTTGAGTAGTATATTTTATATCATGGGGTAATAGATGAAAAGGCTCGTAAGATACTACCGTGTCATGTTGCATCATAAAAACTCCCTAGCCATTGTATGATGTTTCACAATACACTACATACCCAACTCCAGGCTCACGAGGAATCATAATCTATGCCGACATCAACATCTTATTTATCTCAAAGGAGGCCACTTCACAATGATATATCCATTTTAACCTGACTCTTTTATTGGTAAGCGTAGTCACATGAACTTCTTTATGAGAATTTTTTTAAAATGAACCTCTTTTAGTGCCCATACAAACCAAGTAAACTTTGGATCTCAAACTCATTCTTCGATCATTACCAAGACACAAATGCTTCCAACTTCTTTAGATCAACAAATATTCCTACTTGAGAAAACCCATGCCCAAGAAATTTCATCTCCTATATCCAAAATTGACACTTCAATAACTTAGCATAGTTCTAATGTGATAAAAGCATACTCAATACAATCCCAATGTATATAGCATGGGTTCCAACATCTTAGAATATAAAAGGATGTCATTAATGAACACAACAATGAAAAATTATTAGAATGGGTGAAAGATATTCTTCATGAGGGACATAAACACTGTTGAACCATTTGTTAGTCTAAAAGGAAAATCGAGATACTCATACATCCCATATCTTCTACTAAATGCAATATTTGGTAAATCATCCTCCATAAATCGAAGAATATGGTATACAAAACACATAAATATCTTTGAAAATCATTGGTCTTCCCTTAATTGATCCAAAAATTCATCAATACTTGAAAATGGGTACCTATTTTTATCAGTGACATAATTTAGATTCCTATAGTCCAAAAAAATGTGAAGACTATCACTAACCTTCTTAGAAAACAACACCATAACAACCTAAGGGGAAGTTCTCGTTCTGATGAAGCCTTTAGACTTAATAAATTTAAGTTATTCCTTGATCACTTTTTACTCAGACGATGCCATGTAACACAGAGGAATCAATATAGGTCATGAAATAGGTATAATCTTGATCTCAAACTCAACTCCTCTATCTGGAGGTATCCCTGAGAAATATTCTAGAGTGACATCTTAGAAGTGGTCCACTATAGGAGGAAAAGAGGAGGGATTCATTGTCTGGTCCACTATAAGGATCATTCCAGCCACCTACCTTAAAGATACTTATCTCTGAGGAGGATTTGGTCCCACTTTTCCTAATTTTATGTCCCATTAACTCGTTAATAGGAACTTATCCCATTTAAGAAATGTTAAAGTTGATCATCTCTGATAAAAGTAAATATGTGCATAGTAGTTGGTCCCCTAATCCATGTCAAGGATAACATAGAAACCTGACATCACTAGAATTGTGAAGCTCCATCAGACACTCTGGAAATATGTTAAGATAATCTACTTTCTTTTGTAGGGGTGTATTGATAAACAAAAACTCACAAGACTACTTAAACGATAAGTATAACCTAGTAACCACTTGAGAAGAAATGAATGAATGAGATGGGCCTATATAAAACATAGTAATAAATAGTGTAAAATAAATCAGGACTATATCTTGAAATGTTGAAGGTCCCTCTCCACCATTTACCTAAGACTAATTAGTCACATAACCCCTTCCAATAGATACTCTATAACCCCTTAGAGGATCATGAGTCACCTGATTCATCGATCCTTATGGGGTATGCACCCACTGCTGAATTCATCTGACTATATAACAACCTAACCTTGTTGGACACATCCATGAATCCTTAGCATAGAACTGCTTCAAATGACTGATCTTTCCACATCGGTGAAAATCATTTAGTGAAATAGTATAGTCCTTGAATCTAGGTACCAATTCTATTAATGATCAATAATTACCTTATTAGAACACGAAAAACCCATTAGATATAATCGATACATCAAGGATCTTATTGGTTAGACCAAGGAGAAAATTATAGAGTTGATCTAGATTAAGGTAGAACTCACTAGATTTGGAATGTGGAATGAAACCATTATTTAATCATCAAAGAGAGGAGATGTAAGGATAACAGAGATCCACAAATCTCTAGAACAGTTCTATTAGGGTATTTGGAATCAATATATTCTAGAGATAGTGAGAAAATAGAGGGGTGGATTTTTATAAAAAAACGCATCATAACACGCCTAGGATTAATAGTCCTCGAACATTGCCACTGACGAGCCTATGGACTCCACCAGCTAGCCAGTGGATTCTAGGAAGAAGACTATTTTCTTTGGAACCCCATAGGCTATCCATTGGACTATGTGTAGAACCAATACCTCCAAAGAACCACACTAGCTAGTTGGTGTGATCTGTAGTAATACTACAGATCATGTAGACTCCATCGACTAGCTGATGGAGGCTCATTGGCCAGCCAGTGGGTCTACTGTATCTTTTCAAGGTATAATATCACCCACTATCCTGAATTTTTCTAATTATAGCCTCCCATTAAACATTATCCCAACTTAAAACACATAAAAATATATACAAAACAATATTAATAAGATAAAATGATATGTACTTTAAATAGATGGAGTCACAAGAAACTAGATGAGTTAATACTCCCACTTGGCATATTATTATTCTTGAGATACCACTATCACTCTTCTAAAAGGATGGAATTGTGAGAGATTTCATCAAAAAGATCTCAGCAAACCTTTTATGTTTTCCTTATTCACCCTATATTGGCTGAGGCATCCACCATGACTTCGGTGGCATGATGTAATCCGTGATAGAAGGTCTATATATGAATCCAAATATTAATACTATAGTGGGTACCCTTCATGAAAATCTCATTGAATATGTCTAAGGTATCCTAGGACGTCTCTCTACCTATTTGGGTGAAATTATGGATTTCACTTGGTAGCATTCAATTTTTTCAAGTGGAAAATATATAACTAGGAAATTTTTCCCTAGACCATCCCATGTGGTGATTGCTATTGCTGGTTGGAATTTTATAAAATCTTTTGACCTATCCATGAGAAAAAAAGGGATATCCAGAGCCTAATAACATTAGTTGACATCCCATTATAGATCAAGGTTTCATATATCTCTAAGAATTTTGATAAATGACCATGCATGTATTCACTTTGTAGCTCACTAAACTGGTTCATGTTTTGGATCATTTTTAATATGATGGTTTTTATCTTAAAGTTATTTTCCTAAATTGGAATTCGTTCAGTGGTTGTGGATGCCCAATATATGGATAGAAATCCACAGTCCAAGATGATATTTTCCCAAAGTATCAGGTTTCTGTTATTCTCTTATTTCATTTTTGTAAATTGGGTATTAAATCTATCAAGGATGGATGGATTATGTCTCCCAACCATGAAAAATAAATGTCAAGCAAACAATGCCTTCTCAATCTCAAGGTTATACTTGAGTGGTTTAAAATTTTTCTAACTCCTCGATTGAGTGGTTTGGTTACTACTCATGAACTGACTATCCTAAATAATTAAGTAAACACAACATCAAATAAACATATAGTGAATCAACCAACCAGATTTATAACTCCAAAGGTCATAGTTCCTCCCTGACAATGGTGGAAAAATATAGTCAGTCGTAGGGCGTCCTTTCCACCCCGTGGTTGAGCTAAAGTTTATACTACAAAAATATCAATATCAAAATTCCAAGATCACCCCATGAAGTGGATAAATAGTGAGCCTTGAGAGTTGGTTTATCCTCTGGTTGACTCAAATGCAGTTGATTTTGGAACTAAATCCTTATTTTTGAAAATCTGTTTAATGAAAATAGGATTTCATGATCAATTATAAAGGATTTTATAAAATAGAATCACTTTTCTCACACATGGATTGGTCCCGTTTCTTAGTCATAAAGTATTATTAGAATCACCAAACTCTTATATTCAAATCATTTGATACGACCTAAGATGATGGAAATATGAATCACCTTGGACCTCCACTCTTGGGTTTGGTGTTAAAAACATAGTTTATTTTTTTACTAAATAAAAAATATAAAACATCACTCAATAATATACAATATTTTAATGTCCTATAATATTTTAAGTATAGAACTTTTAAAAATTAATAAAATTAAAACTTAAACTATCTCACTCAAATAAAAGGTCTTTTTTTTTTATTTTTTAGAATCTAAATAATTTTATGATAACTCCATCTCCACTTAGAAAAAAACACTTAATCATGAACTCACTCCAAAACTTCTTTTACTCATCAAATTTCCCTGTGAAAATCATTTTAAAACTTGAGGTGAGAAAAATGGCTCAGTAAGGGGATTTAAAAATATATATAATTATTTCATTGAAAATACTTGATGTCTTTTGTTTGAAAATATTTTCCGTTTAAAATACAAACTTTTCTTTTAATAAAACTTTTGTAAAAAAACATAAAATTTACGCTTCCCATTAAAATACATAATGGATTTTCCAAAAATTACATATTGAGAGTATTCTTTGAAAATTATTAAAATACTAAAAATATATTTCTTTTAATCAATGGATTTATTTTTTTAAAACCCACAAATAAGAAACCAATTTTTTAAAATATATATAATATTATACTTTTGAAATAAAATCTCAAAATAAATCCAATAGCTTTTAGAAAACACTTCACAAGATTTGAAAACAAAACAATTAGTTAAGTGAAAAATTTATCAAAATCATTTTATACCTTTCCCATTTTTTCACTAATATTTTCCATAAAATCCTTATTTTATCTTTAAAATATTTAACCAATGACATATTTATCAAAAACCCTTATATATATATACACAATTTTAAAAAATTGAGGTTATTCAAAACATACATGGAATGCTAATTAGAACAAAATAATGCATGTCCGTATAATAATTTAGACATAGGAAACATCCATGATAATTAGATAAAATTATTAACACATGAAAAGATGATTTTGAAACTCCTATAATAATATTTTTTTAAAAAAAATTCATAAAAATAAATATTATTTTTGAAAATGCAGTTTTCATTGATATTTTTTAAGAAATAGAGAAAAAATTTAAAACCTTTAAAAATAATAAATCCTATTTCAATGGGGATCTAGTTTTGGAAAATTATAATAATTTTTTTTTAATAAAAATTTAAAAATTTTATAAGGGGGGTTTTGGAATCATAATTTTTTTGAAACATTTTACCCATACAAAAACAATTTATAAACAACTCTTTAAGTGGATGTTAAAAAAGGAGATGTTTGAAGCATTTTAAAATAGAAAATTTCGTAAAATAATTCTTCTTACCTTAAACTACTAATTGAACTTTACTAGAATTTTTCTAACTGAAACCATGTCAAACTTTTTACCCTCGATGTAATCTCGAAACTCGCTCTCTTCTTCTCGAAAGCTGGAAACTATGTGTAATTCTGGTGAAATGAACTTAGTATCATATAGTTATTATGAGCTTCGAAGAGACATATCTTCCCTTTTATATGCCCAATTATTTATCATTGAATTATTTATTTAATTTATTATTTTAATAAATTTTTCTTTAGACAACTATTTAGGATGTCCTTCGAATAGGAGTGACTTTGTCCACTTATTTTACTTACCCGTTAAGTAAATTAACATTTTAGTTTTTGTTTTTTTTGATATTTCTTACTTCTTAAACGACACACACACACACACATATATATTTTACTCATTAAAGCCACAAATACACACACATATTATATTTTTTATTATTCTTTTTCTCTTTTTTATTCCCCCCCTTTTTTTATAATTTACATTTTATTCATTAATTAATTCATACGCCACCCACGGATGATATATAGATATATATTTTTCCCTTTTTAGATTTCTATGCACACACACACACACACACACAGATATATATATATATATATTAATTAATTATTTTATCATTTTTTACTCCATACATGTCACACGTGTGAACACACACACACAAATATATATATATATATATATATGTATGTATATATGTATATATATATTTTATTCTGTTTTTTACTAAAATTCTTATGTCTATATAAATATATACACACACACATACATATATACATATACATATACATGTATTTATATATTCAAACACACACACACACACACACACTTCATTCAATGTTTTTTTAAGTCTAACATAATTATTACCTTTTTTTAATGTAAACTTAATTCTTAATTATAATGGTAAAATTTATATATATACATATACATATAAGTGTATATATAAATATATAGTTATACACATGCACACACAGATATATATATATATATATATATATGTACATAGCTATATTTATTACTTCTATTATAATTAATTATTGTCAATTTATTATTTATTACTAACACCAATATTTTTATAAACATATTTTTTTAAACTTTTAAATATTTAAGTGTAATCCTGAGATTAGACACACACACACACGTGTGTGTGTGTGTACATACATTTGTTTACCAATATTATTATAACTATTAAGTTGATTTTAAATCACTATCATAATAAATATTATCTTACCACTTCAATTCATTACAATTACAATTTAATTTAATTATCATATAATTTTTATTATAATTTTATTTTCAATAAAAATAATATAACATTTATTTAACCCTATAAATAACGTTTTCTATTAAATTCAATAATCATCATTAATTATATATTTGTTTCCTATGATCACTATCCTATATATATTTATTAATACATTTAAGTTATATTACTATTATAATTTTTAGTTTTACTAATAATTTTATATATCATAATACTCTAAATTCATTATTATCATTTATTATATGTTAAATAAAATCATTTTATTAACAACTAAAATATAGCTAATAAATTCTTAAAATATTTCCAATGTTGTTATTTAAAAATCTGAACATATTAAATATGATTTTATATTTAATAATATCATTTAAAATTATTTCTAGGTTTGTATAATTATCTTATATGTTATATACACTTACCTAGATTAATGTATAAAGATAAATTTTATATTATTAGCTACTAAGTATCACATTCGATAAATATTAACATTTTTAAAATATAATTTATAATAAAAAATATAGTTCTAAGTACAACATTTATATTATTTCATGAATGACACATATAAATATATATTAAAAACCTGGGTTGTTACATTCTCCCCCCTCTTAAATAAAATTTTCACTTACAATTTTAATAATGTAGGATAAATTTATAATTCAAATTAAAGAATAAAAAAAACATATATTTTTCTAGTTAATATTACTTAGGTTTTTTCTACATAATAATAATAATAATAATTTTCAAATAAAAACATTTAAGAAGTTACTACCAGAAAATATTTTATGAGGAAATCACTAGTCTGATTCCTAAATCCAGGACCCCCAACATATAGAAAGTCTATGGAATTATTTACTTATATAAAAATGTTTCTCTATGATCTATATAAACCAAATATTAAAAATTTCCTTAAATTATAATCACTAAAAACCTCAAAAAAAATTCTGACTCTAAAGTTATCTTTAACATCCTAATCTACAAAGTTTTCTAAACCTTCTCTCTGATACCAACTAAAGTTCCCCAGACCCGTGCTCCCAATTCTAGTGCTAAAAACCTTGTATATATTTTTTCTAAATTAAAATATCTAACATCACTAAATAATATACAATATTTTGTAAACCCCAAGATCTTTTCGGTCTATATATTTTTATAATTAGGTAAATTAAAAAAAATTGTCTAACTCAAATAAATAATTTTTTTCTTTTATAGTACATAAATAATTCTATGATAACTTAGGCTCTGCTTTTAATAAAAAAATGTAATCGAAAATCGACTCCAAAACTACTTCTACTTAGAAAATTACCTTGTGAAAATCATTTTTAAACTGAGGGTGATAAAAATGGCTCAATAAATAGTTTTAGAAATCTAGATACACATTTCTTTGAAAATACAAGGAATCTTTTTTTTTAAAATATTTTCCTTCAAAACTGTAAACTTTGGTTTTAATAAAACTTTTTGAAAAAAAACAAAAAATTAATGTTACCCTTTAAAATATATAAAGGTTTTTTATAAAATTACATATCGAGAGCATTATTTGAAAATATTTTGAAATAGTAAAATCCCCCTTATTTAAATTAAATCCTTGAATTTTGTAAAACCAAAAAAATGGAAAACATTTTTTTAAAATAAATACAATATGATCATTTTGAAATAAAATATAAGAATAAATACAGTGTTTTTCAGAAAAAACTTTATAATATTAGAAAACAAAACCATTAGGTGATGGAAAACCACTGGGTCAACCTGTACCATGGTGGAAAAAAACCCTTATGGATTGAGTTCACTCCACATTACTCATCCATTTACAAATTCTAATTGATAATTTTATCAAAAAAAAATTTATATATATATAAGTGTTTTCGATAAATATGTCAATGTTAATGATATTAATATATATATATATATATTTGGTTTTTATGGAAAAACCTAGCTCCAAAAAGAGAAATCTATATATATATATACAAGATTTGAAAAAAATATATGACACTACGATTAATTTTTGACATGAGTAATTATTTTCAAAACATACATAGAACACTTATCAGAATAAAATAATGCATGGTCATACAATAATATATACATAAGAAACATCGGTGATAATTAAATAAAATGATCAACACACAAAATGATGATTTTTAAACTCCTAAAATTCTATTATTAAAAACACTTTCATAAAATAAAACATTATATTTTAAATTGCTGTTGTCAAAGAGATTTTTATTAAAAAATAGAGAAATGATTTAAAACCTTTAAAAATAATAATTCCCCTTACGAGGAGGATGTATTTTTGTAAAATTATAAGCATAAAATTTTAAAAGAAATTTAAAATATTTTATAAGAATGGTTTCAGAATCATAGAATTTTTGAAATATTTTTCCCCATACAAAACAAAATTAAAAAGAAAACTTTAATAGTATGCTAAATAAAGGAGAGGTTTGAAAAATTTTAAAATAATAAATTTTCATAAAATAGTTCCCCTTACCTTAAACTTATAATTGATATTTACTCTAATTACCCTAACTAAAACCTTGTTAATCTTTTTTCCTAGACTGAAATGTCTAAAATCACTCTCTTCCTCTTCGCAAGAGGAAATTTTGTGTAATTCTAGTGTAATTAATACGGAAGTATATAGTTTTTATGAATTTCGGGAATAATAATCTCCCCTTTTATAATCCCACATGTTTATCATTTAATTATCTATATAATTAATTTATATAATATATTTTTAAAAAATTACTATTTTGGAGGACCTATAAATAATATTGGATTTTTTTACTTCTTTTACTTGACTATTATGTAAATTTCCTTTTTTGTTCATTTTCATTTTTTTATATTTCTTACACATTACACCACACACACACATGGTTATATATATATATATATATATATATGAT
This sequence comes from Viscum album, assembly GCA_963277665.1. Lineage (NCBI taxonomy): Eukaryota > Viridiplantae > Streptophyta > Magnoliopsida > Santalales > Viscaceae > Viscum > Viscum album. The sequence continues at coordinate 480,417,963 of OY728128.1, forward strand.
ATATACAGTTTTTATCTTTTTTACTCATTCAAGTCATGTACCACACACAAACAATATATATATATATATATATATATATATATATTCTTCTTGTTTTTCTCTTTGTCATGCCACCTTTTTTTTATTTTCATTTAATTTTCATTTAATTTTCATTTAATTTTCATTCCTCAACTCATACGGCACCCACATAAGATATATATATATATATATATATATATACATATATACTTTTTACATGCCACACACACATAAATATGTATATATTTTATCCTTTTTTTTGAAAAAAATTCATGTTTATATATATATAGATACATATATGCACACACCCACACACACACACACGTACTTCAATGTTTTTTTAAGTCTAACATAATTTTTAACTTCTTTTTTATGTAAAATTAATTCTTAAGTACTATGGTTACACACACACACATGCACATATATATATACACACATATATGCATATATATGTACGTATTCATGTGTATTACTATTGTTATAACCAGTTATTGGAAATTTATTATTTACCACCGACACTTATTTTTTTGGTAATATATTTTTTAACTTTTATAGATTTAAGTATAATCCCCGTATCACACACACACACATAGATATATATACGTATATGTATGTGTATGTATACACATATTTATGTGTACATACATTAGTTTACTACTACTACTATTATTATTATTAAATTCATTTTAAATCGCTATCATAAGAGATACTATAGTACCACTTCATAACATTGTAATTATAATTTATTTTAATTATATTATAATTTTTATTATAAATTTATTTCAAACAAAAATACTATAAATTTTATTTGCCTCTATAAACAATTTTTTACTATTAAATTATTTAATTATCATTAATTACATATTTGTTTATTATTATAATTTTCCTATATATATTTATCAATACATTTAAGTTGAATTAGTATTAGAATTTTTATGTTTATTAATATTTTTATATATCAAAATACACTAAATTCACTATTATTATTTAGTATATTTTAAATAGTTTCATTCTTTATCATTTAAAATATAACTCATAAATTCTTAAAATATTTTTAAAGTTGTTATTTTGAAATGTGAACATATTAAATATTATTTTATATATAATAATATATTTTCAAATTATTTCTAGGTAAATATAATTATCATGTATAATATATACACTTGACTAGATTAATTTTAGAAGATAAATGTTATATTATTAACTAACTAGAATCTCACAGGATAAATACCAATATTATTAAAATATAAATTTATAATACAAAAATATAGTTTTAAGTATGACATTGGTATTATTTATTAGATGAAACATATAAATATATTTTAAAAATTTGGGACATTACAAAATCCACAGGTCTTAAGAGACCCATTAATTTTGATGTTTTGTTATCAATTTTTAAGTGAAATAAAATCATGAGTTATTGGTCATAACTTGATTCACTCAATTAGTTTGGATTTCCTCCCTCTGTACTCCTCTTTGTTAGATTCATGTAAAGAGATATGATCAAATTAAATTCCAAAACCAATTCTTAACCAAAATGAATTACCCCAACTGAGATTACTGATTCCTTAATTCACACATCCTTATACTCTAGATCCATCACCCCTTAAATGATTTAGGCACACATGATAGAAAAAAATTCTATCACACATGAAGATTGCATCTCAAGGAAGGACTGTGAGAAACAAAATCAAACTGAAAGAAATTACTAGAGAAGAACAAAATGAGCTTATTGAGCTAATAAGAGAAATCCAACCAATATCTCTAGAATTTAGGAATACACTAAACAGCTTCTAAATGAAATAAAATGAGAATAAAGTTAAAACAAAATTCAAAAACCCTCCAGAGTTCGATAGTGTTTTCTATATATACTAAATTACTGGTTATGGCATGAATAGATTCGTCACAACATGATTTACCAGGATAATTTTTCCTTAATCCTTCCCTTGAAGATGTCATGGTATATCTAGAGGCTTCATAACATGGAAAGTTATTTCCTAAATTTGAACTTGAATCTCCCATATAGATCACAATACAAGATATCCATGAAATAATTAGGGGTTTCCTCCTTTGAATATTGACTAAACATATCCTAGCGCAAAGGTCTTGGTCATGGCTTTAAGTCTAATACTTAACATTGCTTTCATTTCATGTGTCCCACATCGGAAATTGGTGTCAGAGAACATTGATTAATTACCCTGGATAAGGTATTAGACCCACCAAACAAATATATTAGGGTCGACCTCTCAACTGGGTCCATATACTACCCCACATGATGCTTCTATCATTCTCAAGAACCATCTTTCACTCTTTACATAGGTTTTTACCTACACTGGCCCTATACACTCCTCCATATCTACCCTAATGGTTGGATCCTATGGTCGAGATTCATCAATTACCTTACGGTGGTTGGCCTAATCTTCTATGGGTGTTGGCTTTAGGGGTTGGCCTATTTTTTTCCTTTCTCTAACTTCATCGACTACACAATAAATATAATGTCTTAGTGTGATACTATTATGTCTTTGATTCCTCACCTATGCACAGACTCCTTCGTAGTTCATATCCCTAATTTTATGACCATAACACCATAACATTCAATAATTTTATTCTATATTCACTCTATTCATTCCCCGAAAATCCCTATCACAGTGTGAATCATCAGTAACTGTAAAACCTTATCCAAATTCTCAATATCTCCCCAAAACACAAATAATTCAAAAATTGATTAGTATTACACTTCATTAGGATATTTAATCACAAAAATCACTTCGAATTATACAAAAAATATATGCATATTTTTCAAGTATCATTTTATCAACATATATATATTGGAAAACTATAGCACTCCAACTAACCTCTAGTAGATATATAGAATATTTTAGTTCTTAACAAATAAAAACTATTTGGTGGAAATTAAAATAAATTTTCTATGACCATGATGTTTTCTTTAATTCATAATGGATATTTGTAACTTTCATTCCTTATTATATTTCTTTCATGTCACCAACTATTATGGTCATGTTGTACATACATATTTAATAAGGTTATAAGGAAAGTGGACTTAACATCCAATGACCAATATAATGATTATAGAAAGTTTATATAATAGGTGTAATTCTAATTTATTTTAGCATGAAAACCGGTATAAGTTTTTTTCATAGATTATGTCTAAACATAATAAGAACCTTTAATAACCACTTGAGTATTCTTGGTTACATTTTGTACCACCAATGCTTATTTTCTCTTGAACACCCACCATTATATTTACATCAATTGAAAAAACTACCAAAATATATAGCTAGATTTTAGTACAAGGAATCCATATCTGAATTTTTATGAACATACAAATCATATAATTTTATCATTTTATAATTCCTTATAGGATTTATTATGCTATCAAATAATATATCTCTTGTCTTGGTGAATATAAAACCACCTATTTGGTTTTGACTTTATAACACAGTATGGGTATCTAGAATAATTATTCCCACTAATTATTGTAATGTTTAGTGTTCCTAAATATCCTTTTTTATGTTCAAAAAAGTTTTGTATTTTCTGAAAACTAACCTTGTGCTAAAGGATGTTTTTGGAAAATATGTGAATATTATTTGAAGTTCCTAAAATACATTTTTTATATAGTTGATAGAGGTCCATATAGAAAGTTTTGTACAATGTTGCTGAGATAGAATAATGTGAGAAAGTCATGATGTTATAAAGTTCTTAAATTTCTAACCTAAAGTTGGACGATGCTTTGTGGATCTCAAAGTTATCGACATCATGGAAAATCTCATGAAAAAAGATTTCAAATAAAGGGGTTGTTAATGTTTTTCAGACATGAAGATCTAGACATAGTGGTCTGGGCACATCATTTTGGGAATGGAGCTTCAAACATAGTTTACTGGATAGAAATACTTTAGATAGAGTTTTTTTCATTGTTTAATTTTCTATATTCATATTTCCAAACAAATTTCTCCAGATAAAGGAACTATATGAAATCTAGAGGTGTTAATTTCCTAATGTTTGATGAAGTAAAACCATACTGAATGGACACAACCATATAGATAGAAATTTTAAATTTGGATTTTAGAGGAAATTACGAGTTTGTGTAAGTCATAAAGTTTTTACAAAATGTAAGAGAGGATGGGTTTTCATCATCCTCAATGAGAGACTCGTCGTATTATCTCGCTTCATGACGGTGACGACACCCACTCTAGTCCCTCCCCCACTGGAGGGGGAGGGACCTTCATCATCCTTTAGGGGATTAGAGTCCCCCTTCTACCCCTTTTATAATCCTGATATGCTTCCTATGTTCCTGTATTTCTCCAAATATCCTAAGGTCCCCAATTTGTATGAAGGATGAATTAATCTTCCGTTGAAACTCGTGGAGTTTAACACAGCTTCGATGCTTTTCAACTGGAATCTGATTGATTGATTCTCATAGATAATTCCTTTAGTAAATACCTTTGATAAATTAATTTTTAGTTCATGGGATCTACAGGATATGGCTATGGTCAACTTTCTCGATAAAAGGAATTTCATGATCTGCTTTGCATCGGAGGAGGACCTAATCAAGGAGTGGTTGATCTTACCTCATAGTTGAAACAAGTTCCGTTTATTTCTATATAGATGGAAATTTGACTATCATATTAATAGGGACTCCCTTTTTGTGGTGATTTGGGTAAAATTCCTAAACCTCCCCCTCCCATTTTAGAATCCTTCAATTATTAGGATGCTTGTAAACGACATTGGTATGTTCTTATGATCTAATATCCAAACCAAATAAGTGTGCCATCATGTGAATCCAAGAGTGTTTTTTGAAGTTGATATTTCATGTAGGCATTATAATTTCATTTAGATTACAGAAGAGAGAGGAGTACTATTGTAGGAAATAGGTGGTGTATGAATCTTGGGTGGAATTTTGTTTAGTTTGAAAGAGGTCAGTTTATTCAATGGTGACTTATAAACATGGTTCAAGACAACAGGGTTTGCATAATTCTTGGACCAATTGTCCAAACGAATCCTATGCCCAAGGAAAATTGAGTGTTCAGATTGAGGGCATGGTAGTTCATAGTGAAACATGGGTTGGGTTGAGTCCTTCACTGAAGATGGATGTTGATTTCGGAGGCAAGGGTAAACGTACTGTCAGTGGAAATGTTTCTGGTCTGGATGGTCTTTTGAAGGAACCTACTTAAGGTGGTTTTTTATCCAAGTGAGGTAATCAACAGGAGGTCATCATTTTTGATTCACAGGAGGGAGGGGTTGGAAGGATCTGGGTTGATTGATAATTCTGATTATAGCGTACCAATTAAGGACAAACATTCAATGAAGGAGGATCAGTTAGCTTTACCTAAACTGAAAGTCACTAACATTTTTCATAAATTGAATCTTTATCTTGGAGAGAGGTGTATAAAAAAATATACAACCCCAAGGGGTGATACTTTAGAGGATCTTGTCAAGGTTGTAATGGGAGTGGTTACTACAGAGGAAGATATTGAGAACATACATGATTCAGATGTCAAAGCAGGGGCATATGATCACATATAAGACAATGAAGGTTGGTTGATGGTAAAAATGGTATGAGAAGAGAAATAACCAGTTATAATGTTAGTGTTCGCAACCTTCTTGAGTGTCTTGAGGTTGATAAAGCGAGACAAGACTTATAGGGGTGATTGTCTCAGGATTCTTCTACTAAGGAGGTAGCTTTCATATAGAAAATGTCTTCATATCACCTTTCTGGCATCTAGGTAGATGAGATGAATGAGGTTCACATTGAGCATGTTTATGGTGAGGCTAATATTATGGTGTGAGGGTTCATGAGTCCATATTCTGAACCACAGGAGGGTGACCTAAACTTGGATGTTCAACATGATAAAGACCATAATGAGTTTGAGGATATGAATCAGGAGTTGGAAGGAAATGTGGTCAGACCCTCCACAGATGGGTGGAAGGTCATTCGTAAAGAGAGGAGGGACTACTCCTTCTTATCTATTCTAATGATGACACAGTTAGCGATGATGTTTAAAGACAAGAATATGGACAAACAGTACAAGTCATATTTTTTTTGACAAATCCTTGGGATTTCTCATGAGTTTGGAAGAATAAGTGACTGAATAGGTTTAGTCTCTCAATGATACAAAAGAAGAAGCTGCAGAAATGATTGTGAGGCCATTAAGGATGAACCTCAATGAGGAGAAATATGCCTAGATAGACAAGTGGGACATGATCTTAGTTGGAGGCCTCAATAATGGGAAGATCAACCTTGAGGAGTATATATAGTCAAAGGACAAGTTGACCTTCATGTTTGAAGATCTTATAATGGATGTACCAGACACTCAAGTTAGTGACATCTCCTGGAAACATTTTAGGGAGATTAACTCCGGTAGGCTTAAATTTTTCTTTAATGAAGCTTCCATTTATTTTTGTGGATGAACTTTGGTTTCTCACTTTTTCTTTAAAAGTGTTTGAAAATAAAAATTTAATTTTCAGTTAGTGAGAAAATAAATATGTTGGTTTTCTATTAGCTCAATAAGACATGAGTTTTTAACTGATAAATAAAGAATTTGAGTTTTGAGAAAATAAAGGGAGAGATCATCTATGGTTTCTGACACAAATTTTTAAGTGAATTCTTCCCCGTAGAGATTTCTGAATAAGTTTGAAGATGTAAGAATGGATGAAATATTTTTAGGTGGATAAATCCTAATAAGTGAGTAAAGTTAAATTATGTAATAATACATAGATTTATAGACATACAATAATGGTTTCAATAGAACAAATTTTGAAGTTTCTATCATATTTTAGTTTAAGGTATATGACGTACCTAGAAGTTGTAAAAATGTATTCAACCGTCTTTATGTAGTTTGAAGTAATGCACAAAGGAAGAGATGAGTTTTCAGAAATATAGATTGTATGATGTTTAAAGATCTAAGTTTTATAAAATGATGAATAAAGTTTTATTTTGTGTGTGTGTGTGGAGTTAATAATCTTGATATTTGAAACCAAGACCTTATAGAATCAATTTTTTTGTTTCCAAGTAGGGACAAGAGAAATAGATAGAAAAACTGTGTATAGTGTAGTTTTGAAGAAATGATTCTGGAAAAATAGTTTGATAGAAGTTTGAAGTTTGAGTTAATCCTTATTAAAGAAATTTTTATTTAAAGTGGTTTAGGGGAACCAAGAGAAGTTCATATAGAAACTTCTAGAAAGAGAAGTTCTCGACAATCAATTTTTGGATAAAACTTTTTGAAGAACATTTAAAGGTTATATATATATGAAAAGATGAAAATTTTGAAGTTTTTTAGAGTTAAAGAAGATTCCAGAAGACCCCAAAACGGTTGAGAATACTTTAGAATCATTCAAATAAAATTAAAATATATGAGATATTCATATTTATGAATTTTAGTGAGTATGAATGAAATTGGTTTTCCACCTTTTCTATTCTAATTTCACCAATAAATAGATCTCAAAATTAAATAATATTTAACTCTATCCAGTTATAAAAAATCTAAAAATCTAAAATTTATGTGTTATGAGAGGATTTATAATTTAGGATTCCATCAAAATATTGTCCAGTAGAAAGTTCAGCTTTCTGAATAGAGAGAAATAGATTGAGAGGATTGAACTGAGTTCTGAGTAGAAGTTTGTAAGATGATGAGTTTTGTTAATTAGGTAGAATAAAAATTTGATTCATGTAATGACCCAAACTTTTATTAATGAAAATACCTCTTGATCAAATTAAATGTCTTATTATGTAAAATGGTTGTATAAAACATATGCACTCACTTGGTTTTATGTTTTTTTATTTCAAAATATCATTGAAAATTATTACTGTTGCTAATATAGCCATTGAACAATGATCACACAATTAGTATAAATATAGGGATTTAATAAATCCAATTTACCCAGACAAAGGAAGTGATGACCTCATCTAGTAGAATTGCTCCAAAAGAATCCAATTTTTCAGAGCTCAGAAAGGAGGTGGCATCCTTGGGATTCACTTTTGACCAAGCCCAATATGAGCTTCAACATGTTAAGCTTGAACGGAACTGCCTATGGGAGAAGTGGAAGTTAATAGAGATTACCATCCAAGTGATGTAATCTGAGCCACCCCAAGAGTCTGTCAGCATCGCACACCTTACCCTTAGGTTTTATGTAGGTGTTATAAGTGGTTATGTAACAAGACCCTATCACTATGATTATGTGAATTATTTTTGTATATAATAAAGAACATACATTCATTTTATTATTTTTACTTTATAAATAATTTTTAAAACACAAATAGTATTTTCAGTTAATATTCAATTAGGAAATCTATTTTGATGAATTAATGGATTTTTGAATTAAATAATATTTTAAAAAAATAATATTAATAAATTAATTTCTATTAAATTTAAATGATTGTATAATTTTTATGAATACAATTGTAATTTTTATTAATGTTTGAAAGCTGTTTTTGTCAAAAACCCATGAATTTTCGATAAATGCCGGTTTTTTATTTTAAAATTAAAAAATCACATATTTAGAAAATTATTTAGATAAAATGAATATAATTTTCGGAATCAAGATGTAAAAATTATCCAATGGTGAATTTTTCGAAATTTTATGAGATTGTCAATTTTTTCGGTAAAAATTAAATACCGTTTAAATATTTAACGTGTTTTATGTCCTCATAATGACCCAATAGTGATGTAATAAAATACTATAAATGGAATTTTCGGCAAATATATGTTTTACCTTTAAAATAATATAATTTTAGGTTTGTTTTATTTATTTTACAAATCCTTAGTGGACCCTCTAAGACTTATAAAACATTTTAACATTTTAAAATGATTTCCTTGATAGTGTGACTCACCTCCATAAAATTAATCCTAATATTTTATTAAGTTCGGCCATTGGAATTATAAAATATTTTTTTCCAATCCACTTTGTAAATAAACATGGGAAAAAACCATGAGGTGGTTTGTGGTTTTGATTAGTTTAGTGTGTGGTGTCCAAAACCTAAATATTAATAAATTCTCTCTTTTTTCCAATATAAACCCACTCAATCTCCCATTACTCTTCAGTCAAACCATTTAGAGATTGACCAACCCCTTACCTCCTCTCTCTATAACCCTCCCAAGGTTCCCCAATCTCCTAAGAGTCCACTCTCAAGCCTCTCCCAAGATTTTTGGATCACACTTCCAAGTAAGGTATCCTCACTTTCCATCGTTCCTTATTTATTTCCAAGTTTCCTTATATTATTATGACCTTTTATTTTCAATTAAAAATGTTGGGGTATGATTCTTAACCTACCCTATACTTACCTCCTTATTTTTTAATTATTAGAGGCCCCTTTCTCTCTCATTAATTCCTCCCATGTACACCTGTTACCATGCCGAAATTCTGTAAGGGATTTCTTCCTTTCTCATTTTTGTCCAAATTTCATTATGTTGTTATACCATTTTATTTTCAATTACAAATGTTGGGGTATGATTTATCACCACTCCCTTACTTCCCTACTTATGTTTAATGATGATATACCCCATTCTATCTCATTAATGCCTCCCATGTTCACCTGTTACCATGCCGAAATTCCATAAGGGATTTCTCTCTCCTCATTTACATTCAAGTAATTATTTTTTATTATGAATATAAATTCCATTAAATATTTTGGGAAATGTATATATATGACCCCCTTACTTTCCATTTAATTTAAATATGATGAGACACTCCTTTCTCTCTCATCAACCATTTTTATGAATTCTTATGTCACACTGTTATGCTGCCGAAATTGTACCGTGATTTTCCAAGACAAAGTAATTGTATAATGAATACCATTCCCATTACTCTATCAATAGTATTAACCATTATGAACATTCAATTTTTGATTATAGAGTTTCATGTATGAATTCCACATTCCTTTATCATGGAATAAATGATGATGTTTAATGAATCCATGTTATATGATCCATGTGGCACACTTATGCATGAAATGAAATGATTAAGAAGGGTGCATCCTGATAGCACTTCAATGCATTTGGTAAATAATAGTATCATGATACATCAAGTGCAATGAGAGTTTATTCATGCTAATTAAAGTGAAATGAGGACTTATTCATGCTCCATGTGCAATGATCCTTGGCTCATGCTAATATCATGTTAAATGTTGATGCCACATTTCCATGTTATGATAATCATTCTATATCATACCTTCATGTTAATTTTTCTATTATTGTCCATTTATATGAATATTATCTAACATGTGATATATTATTCATTTAATTCATTTTTTACTCCCTTAATGGGCTTTATATCTCACCCTTTTCTTATTTATGTCCTCAGGTTATCCCATGTAATGCTAAGTACGAAGGAATGTGTGTGGTCATGTAATAGAAGTTTTCAATAAATATGTGTATTTAATGTTCTAAGTTGTTATGTAATGTTCCTAATTTTCCAAGTAACTAAACCTCTCAATCCTCAGAGTTGTCTTAAGTGAAATTTTATGTAATAAATCATGTTAAAGTGTGTAATGAAGAGCAAGGTTGTTATAGTCGGTATCAAAGGGAGGTTTAGTTATTTTTGGGATTAGGATTAGAAAACCCTAGTGAAAGACTTAGGGATAAGACTAAGTATAATTAAAATGTCACTAAATAATGGTGAGTATTGAGTAAGTGGTTTACTAAGAAAATACATCCCTTTCTGGATACAAGTAGGTATAGGTGGCTCTGGCATAGATGTATCTAGGGGTAAAACCCGAAGACACCACTTTGATCTAAAATCAAATGGGAACTGGTGCATGACAACGGGCCTTACTGTACTCTTGGTTATGACACTCCCAAGGGATATGCTTTGGTAAATTCTTATGATTAGTATGATCCATTGTTAAGGGAATAAAAAAATCCAATAATATTATATCTTATGAAATAGATCATGGATGACCAAGATTGAAACTTTGGGTATTATAAGTCAGGATATACTATACAAGTTTATCCATCTATGTACAATGTTTTCTTTTTTAGATTATTATTATTAAAATATTCAAACCCCCTAATTGTATTTTCTTTTTCTTAGTTAAAATATGGAAGGATGAAGATCACGAACAACTCATCTCTCTCTTCTTGAAGAACTACTTGGAGAGATTATCCTGGAGTCATGCTTAGATGAATTTTAAACTTTTTCAAATATCCAATTTACATGAAAAATAATTTATGAGGCCTCCAATACATCTATAATTTCATTATTCTTTCAAGGATTAAGTACCGTCTATTGGGGAATCTTGTGCTCTCAACTATCTTACCATGCTAATCATGGGAAGTACCATCATGGTATTTATAAAATGTTCACTTTATCTCAAAATTATGATGCACTAAATTATTTTATAGATACTATAGAATAGGGAGACCTCCGAGCATCCTATATGTGTCAAATTATATATTTATGTATTTTGGGATATACAAAAACTGATTTACCAAAACACTATTTTGAAATATTTTAAGATGAATCAGTAAGACATTTTTATAAAAAATATTCAAGACGATGTCTCAAAATTATATATAGGGAATAACTTTTTTATAATATATCGATGATTCCAACGATATAATCCAATATGGATAAATAGTTTTTGGACATAAGAAGTTGATGATTTTGAGAAAATCTTGAGGTACCATTGGGACGCATGAACACTTTCTACCTAATAGAAATTCTAATAAGAAATACTGAAGACCTCATTGAAGAGATGAAGGAGAAGTACCCTTGCCTATTTTCGACTTAGTATATAAAACGAAATTTCATGGGTGGAATTTTTTAAGGGGGGAAGATTGTAACGACCCAAACTTTTTTTAATGAAAATTCCTCTTTATCTAATTAAATGTCCTATTATGTAAAATGGTTGTATAAAACATATGCACTTGCTTGGTTTTATGTTTTTGTATTTCAAAATAATGTTAGGAATTTCTACCATAGCTAATATATCCATTGAACATCGATCACACAATTAGTATATATATTGTGCTTAAAAAATCCAATTTACTCAAACAAAGGAAGCGGTGGACTCATCTAGTAGAATTGCTCCATACGAAGCCCATTTGTAGGAGCTCGAAAGGAGGTGGCGTCACTGGGATTAGATCTCGACCAAGACCAAGCCTAGCTTAAACATGTTAATCTTGAATAGAACCACCTATGGGTGAAGTGGAAGTTAATAGAGATTACAACCTGAGCGATGTTATCCGAGCCACCCAAAGAGTCTGTCACCATCGCACACCTTATTGTTATGTCTTATGCTGGTGTTATAAGGGGTTATGTAACAAGACCCTATCACTATGATTATGTGGATTATTTTTGTATATAATAAATAATATACATTCATTTTATTATTGTTACTTTGTAAATGGGTTTTAAATCACAAATAGTATTTTTAGTTAATATTCAATTAAGAAATATATTTTAATGAATTAATTGTCTTTTTAATTAAATAATATTTTAATAAAATATTATTACTATAATAATTTTTATTAAATATAAATGATCATAAATTTTTTTTAATACAATTGTAATTTTTATTAAGGTTTGAAAGCTTTTTTTTTCAAAACCCATGAATTTATGATAAATGGATTTTTTTATTTTAAAAGTAAAAATTCACATATTTATAAAATTATTTAAATAAAATGAATATCATTTTTGGAATCAGGACTTTGAAATTATCCAACAGTGAATTTTTTATAATTTTATGAGAGAGTCGAGTTTTTGGGTAAAAATTAAATACCGTTTAAATATATAATGAGTTTTATGACATCATAATGACCCAATTGTGAGGTAATAAAATACTGTAAATGGGATTTTAGGCCAATATATGTTTTACCTTTAAAATATTGTGATTTTAGGTTTGTTTGATTTATTTTACAAAGCCTTAGTGGATCCTCCAAGACTTATAATTTTTTTTAACATTTTAAAATGATTTCCTTGAGAGTGTAACTCACCTCCACATAAAAAAGACTAATATTTTAATAATTTAGGACATTGGACTTATAAAATAATTTTTTCCACTCCACTTTTGAAAAAACCATGGGAAAAAATCAAAGGGTGGTTTGTGGTTTTTATTAGATTAATGTGTGGTGTCCAAAACCTAAATAAGAAAGAATCCCCTCTCTTTTCTTATATAAACCAACTCAATATCACATTACTCTTCACTAAAACCATTTTTAGATCAACCAACCACTGAAATACTCTCTCTAAAATCCTTAAAATTCTCCCCAATCTCCCAATAAGCCCCTCTCAAGCCCCTCCCAAGCCTTTGGGATCACACTTCCAAGTAAGGGATCCTCACTTTCCTTCTATCCTTATTTATGTCCAAGTTTCCTTATATTGTTATTCCATTCTATTTTCAATTAGAAATTTTGGGGTATGATTTTTCACGTCCCCTATACTGACCTATTTATGTTTTAATGATGAGATACCCCTTCCTATCTCATCTATGCCTCCCATGTACACCCGTTACCATATCGAAATTTCGTAAGGGATTTCATCCTTTCTCATTTTTGTCCAAATTTATTTATGTTGTTATACCCTTTTATTTTCAATTAAAAATGATGGGGTATTATTTAAAACCTCCCCAATACTTTCCTGCTTAAGTTTTTATGGTGATATACCCCTTTATCTCTCATTAATTCCTTTTATGTACAACCGCTACAGTGCCGAAATTCTGTAAGGGATTTCTCTCTCCTCTTTTTAATTGAAGCAATTATTTTGTATTATGAGACTAAATTACATTAAATATGTTGAGATATGTATATATATGACCCCCCTTTATTTCAATTTCATGTAAATATGTTGATATCCCCTTTCTTTCTCATCAACCATTTTTATGAATTCTTATTTCATTCTATTATGCTGCCAAAATTGCACTGTGAGTTTCCAAGCCAAAGTCATTTTTTAGTGAATACCATGACCATTTATCTATCAAGGATATTCACCATTATGAAAATTTACTTATTGTTTATATAGTTTAATGTATTAATTCCTCTTTCCTTTACAAGGTAATAAATTATTATTTTTAATGAATCTACGTTATATGATCCATATGGAACACTTATGCATGAAATGAAATGATTAAGAAGGGTGTTCCCTGATAGAATTCCAATGCATTGGGTAAATAATAATATCACGATACTTCAAGTTAAATGAGGGTTTAATCTTGATAATTCAAGTGCAATAAGGGTTTACTCATGCTCCATGTTCAATGAGCCTTGAATCATTCTAAAATCATGTTAAATGTTGATGCCATATTTCCATGTTATGATAATCATGCAATATCATGCCTTCATGTTCATGTTTATCTTGTGCTCCATTGATATGCCTATTGTCTAACATGTACTATATTATTCATTCCTTCTTTACTCCCTTACTGGGCTTTATATCTCACCCTTTTCTTATGCATTTCCTTAGGTTATCCCATGCAATGCTATGTACGACGGAATGTGTTTGGTCATGTAAAATAAGTTTTCAATAAATATGTGTATTTCATGTTCTAAGTTGTTATGTAATGTTACTAATTTTCCAAGACACTAGACCTATCGATCCTCATAGTTTTCTTAAGTGAAAGTTTATGTAATAAATCATGTTAAAGTGTTTAATAAATAGTAGGGTTGTTATAGTTGGTATCAAAGGGATGTTTAGTTATTTTTGGGATTAGGATTAGAAAACCCTAGTAAAAGCCTTAGGGATAAGACTAAGTATAATATAAACATACCAAAATTTTGGTGAGTATTGAGTAAGTTTTATATCAAGAAAATACATCCCTATCTAGATACGATCAGGTAGAGGCTGCTCTGGCACAAATGTATCTAGGGGTAAAACTTGAAAACATCGCTTTGAGCTAGACTCAAATGGGAATGGGTGAACGACAACGGGCCTTGATGCACTCTTGGTTATGACACTCCCAGGGGGTATGCTTTGGTAATTTCATAAGCTTAGTACAAACCATTATTAAGGGAATAAAAAAATCCCATAAGAATATATGTTATGAAATAGATCATGGATAACCAAGATAGAAACATTGGGTATCATAAGTTAGGATATACTATATAATTTTTTCCTTTTTTTACAATGTTTTCTTTTTTACATTCTTGTTAGCCAAGTATTCAAACCCCCTCATTGTATTTTCATTTTCTTAGTTAAAACATGGAATGATAAAGATCACAAACAACTCTTCACTCTCTTCCTCAAGAACTACTTAGAGAGATTGTCCTGAATTCATGAACAAATGAATTTGAAACTTTTTCCTATATCCAATTTACCTGAAAAAAATTTATTAGGATTCAAATACCTCTATAATTTTACAATTATTTCATGGATCAAGTACTTTCTATTGGGGAATCTTTCACTCTCAATTATCTTACGTTGTTAAGCATGGTAAGTACCATCAGGGTCATTTCAAAATATTCACTTTATCTCAAAATTCTGATGAAATAAATGATTTTCTAGATTCTGCAGAAGAAGGAGACCTTTGAGAAGTCTATATGTATCAAATTATATATTTCTATCTATTGGGATATACAAAAACTAATTTTAAAAACCCCTATTTTGAAATAGTTGAAGATGAATTAGTAAAGCGATTTTATAGAAAACATGTTCAAGATGATGTATCAAAATTATATATAGGAAATAACTTTTTTATGATGTATCGATGCTTCTAATGATATAATCCAAGATGGATGAAGTGTTTTTGGGCATAAGAAGTAGATTATTTTTAAAAAATCCTTAGGGACCATTGGGACTCATGAAAACTTTCTACCTAAAGGAAATTATAATAGGAAAGACTGAAGACCTCAGTGAAGAGATGAAGGAAAAATACCCTCTCATGTTTTCAACTTAGTATGTAAAACGAAATTTCAGGGGAGAAATTTCTTAATGGGGGAAGATTGTAACGACCCAAACTTTTATTAATGAAAATTTCTCTTGATCTAATTAGATGTCTTATTAGGTAAAATGGTTGTATAAAATATATGAACCTCCTTGGTTTTATGTTTCTAGATTTCAAAATAGCCTTAATAATTGTTATCATTGCTAATATAGCCGTTGAACAGTGATCACATGATTATTATAAATATAGGGCTATAACAAATCCAATTTAACCAGACAATGGAAGCGATGGCCTCATCCAGTATAATTACTCAATACGAAGCCCATTTGTCAGAGCTCAGAAAGGAGGTGGTGTCACTGGGTTTCCCTCTTGACCAAGCCCAATTTGAGCTTCAACATGTTAAGCTTTAACAGAACCACCTATGAGATAAGTGGAAGTTAATAGAGATTACCGCCCGAGAGATGTACAAGAAAAGATGGTTGAAAACATTAGTAAGAAGTTGGTATCTAAGGAAGATGAAGTTAACAAAACTCATTCAAAACTCCTTGTGGCTGAAAGTACTGTAAGAAAGATGAATGAAAATTTCATTAAGGATAGAGAAGTAAAATTTGAATTATCTAAATATATAGGAAAATATCGCTCTAAGAATCAAGTGAACTATTATACCACTAAATGTAAATGTTCATCCGAATTTTCTAACATTTTTGGTGTTAAGAAAAGTGTTTGGAAATCTTGGGTTGAGAATTGATGTGATAAACCTATCACATCCATGAAAGTTGGAAATTCTATCCATAGTAAATATGTTCCATGCCTAGAGAAATAAATAATATAAAGAAGTTGTGAACGTTAATAAAATTTCTATAGATAAAAATCATAATTATATAGAAAAACAAGATGTAAAGACCCATAAATTTCAAGGAATTTTTTTTCCTAAATTATTTTGGATTTTATGAGTACGCAGTTTCCGACGACACTTAATTCCGAGGCCCGGTGTGCCCGGAATCAATTTCTGAAGTTTAACTCGGGTACGTTCAGTGAACGAACGATTGGGTTTTTCAATCTTTTGAACCAGTGTTCGGAATTGATATCTGAGGGCATCGATGGAACCACAGTGCCAATAATTGCTTAATAGGACCTTTACCGAAGATTCGTTTTCTCGGGAGGAGTTGTTAAAAATTGTGCATTAATAAAGAATTGAATAAAAATTGTGGAACAATTTTTATTATTTAACCAAGTGGTTATATCCAACATGGGGTAGTTGGGGTGGGACCCACAAGCCCCTAACTACCCATGTGAGGATATTGGTGAGGTGGGGCCCACATGAGCCCCACCCCTTCACATTCCTTAAAACTCCTCTAACCCCCCTCTTAAATTTTTTAACTCATCTTAACTTGTTAAACTTCCCCTTTAAGTGGGTGACCCTTCCCCTCCCCACTCTCTCAATTTAATGCTTTCCAACACACATTTAATTAATTAATTGAACGTCAACAATTAATTGAATTAAGTGTTTGATTTTAAAAATTTTAAATGCTTGGAATGAGTAAATAAAATAAGAAAAAGCCTTATTTTATTTTGGTTGGAAATTGTGGTGTTAAGAGAAAAGGAAGGGAGCTCTTTAGTTTTGGAAGATTGGTTCATCTTCTTGTTAAAGAACTTCATCCTCAACGAAGAAAGCCAACTCTCCAACGAAGAACGTCGACTCAGCGGCTCGGTTTCTCCATCCTCTTCTTCCTCCGCGAAAAGGGAGGAGACACTGACAATGACGGAAACGACGCCATCATCCGTGGCGCTTGACAACCACGGACTTCATTCGAGGTAGGGGTTATCTTTGTTCAAGTTTTATTTATCGACCTTCGTTGATTAAAATTTGGCCGCTTGTTATCGTCATAACGGGAGGAGATCAGACCACACAAACACGGCCGATCCTCCTCCCCTTTTCTGGTTGATCTTCATTGATGATTGTGGAGAAGGCGGCGTGGTGTCGTTGCACCGCGTGGTAACAAAGAGGACTGCGGAAGGGGCGAGTGGACGGCGGTGGAGCGCGGCGCCGTCGCGCCGTTCCAGTGAGGCCGAAGGAGGCTGTAGCTAGGAGTGGGCCGCGGTGGAAGGGCACGGTGCCGTCGCGCCGCGCCGGTCGGACATGAGCCACAACCTAAGGCCATGGAGGTCTTCAAAGGGGCGGCCGGCTGAGCCGGCCACCGACGCCACCTAGAGGTGGGACCCGAGGGTGTCCTGCGGTTACACAAGGCTGACCATCACGGCCAGCCGTTTGAAGGAAACCGGGGGGTCGTAACCCCCCGACGAATTCCTAGGGCAGACTCCACGGGTCCGCCGTTTCGGAAAGAAAGGGGAGGCTCCCCTTTTGTGCCCCGCTCGGCCAGAACCGAGCCATGGCCGGCTTCCGAGCCGGGCCACAGGCTGCACGGGCTGGGCTGGCCGCGCCCTGCAGGGACGGGCCGCAGCAGCCGCGGGCAGGGCCGTACCCAGCGGGGCCGGGGTGCGCGCAGCCGGTCTAGGCTGCGCCAGCCGTGGACCGGGCCACGCCAGCTGGGAAGGGCCACGCCCAATCGGGCCGGACCCAGACCCGGGTCGGGTCAACCCGTTTCGGGCTGACCTAGGGGTATTGGGCCGGGTCGGACCGGGCCCAGACCCCCTATTTTCAGACTAGGTTCGTTCCAATGATGATATCTTGGGCTACGGACCTATAATCTTTGCACCGTCAGTTGCATAGGGATCCTTGGATCGAGACAGTCGTTTCGTTATATTACAATCAAGGTTTTAGAAAAGTTTGGGTAT
Organism: Viscum album; assembly: GCA_963277665.1. Classification (NCBI taxonomy): domain Eukaryota; kingdom Viridiplantae; phylum Streptophyta; class Magnoliopsida; order Santalales; family Viscaceae; genus Viscum; species Viscum album. The sequence continues at coordinate 480,436,609 of OY728128.1, forward strand.
GGCCGGGTTGGTTCGAACCCAAAACCAACCAGGCCCTTGGAGTGGAAATGGTTATAACTTAACGACCGGACGTCCAAATGATGTGCCTTCAATTGTGTTGAATTCCTCTTAGTGAGAAGGTTCTTTTGGCTTACTCCACTCGAGTTTTGGAAGAATCTGGAGTACGGATGGGTTGATTTAGCTTAAAAACCAAACGGGCCCCTGGGACGGAAAAGCCAATAACTCTCAGACCGGGCGTCCGATTGACACACCATTTGTCGTGTTGAGTTCCTATTGATGAGATGGAACTTTTTGATACCTAAAATTGGGACTTCGTGACAGTTAATGTATCAAAACCCTTGGCTCGTGGAGTGGACCCTCCCGGAATCGAGCGTGCTGTGTGCGGGAACCCTAGAACTGGCAGCGACTGTGAAGACGACGATGACTGTACTTGGATCTTACGTGGGTTCAGCAGCGAGGACGACTGTACATGGATCCTCCGTGGGTTAGGCAGTGATGATGACTATACTTGGATCCTACATGGGTTGGGCAGTGATGGTTACTGTTCTAGGATCCTACGTGGGTTCGGCAGCGATGACTTCTGTTCTTGGATCCTACGTGGGTTCGGTAGGGGAGATGATTCAGAGGCTACATATATCATCTCCACCCCTCTTCATGAGTAATATACCTGTGTGAGCTGAGTATTGGATTTCAATCATTATCTTCGATATGATTGTCTTGCTTTCCTTTGTGGACTAGGTTGTGCTTTCCTGTGTGGACTGGGTTGTACTTGGGCTCGTGAGTTAGAGCCGACTGGAATTGATGACTTAGGTATATGTGTGGGAATATACCTAAGTAGAGACGATTGATACTTTGTGTTTGTATCTTTCCTTTGGTTTATCCTTTGTGGATTTCAGGAGACCTTCAGGGGTCTCAGGGTCCCTACTGAGTATCGTATACTCACCCCTACATGGGCTATGCCCGCACTATGATGTGTTGGATGCAGACGACGGACAGTGCTGATCGTGGTTGAGGCTTGTGGAGCGGGATGGTATCCAGAGGTGGACTATCAGGCGAGATGTAGTCAGAGCGGACGGCCGGACCCAAGGAGCCGACGAGACTATCTGTACCCACCCTTCAGGTGGGAATTCTGGAGGATGACTTGGTGGTTGCTGCTTACATTTCAACTGTTGTACTTTCTTTTCTCAGTTGTACTGTACTTTCAGTTGGGTTTGTATACTGGCCCATTTACTTTCCAGCACTTACTTTTGTACTGAGTTTACTTAGTGTTTACTTTATCTTGCGTACTCTATGGTGTTTGTTTTCTTATATAAAGGCAATGTCTTCCCTTTTATCGGGATTTATGCCTTTGGTGCTAGTCGGCACCCCCTGGCCTATGGAAGGCGGGCTTGGGGTAGTCACGACACGGGCCCTTAGGACGGGTCATGACAAATTGGTATCAAAGGAGTCGGTTCTACCACAGAACTTAGGACTCTGATAATTTATTCTATGTGAAGCTATAATGTTAAGGTTATTGAGTGTGGTTATCAGTCCAGGGAGTCCAGTGTTGGTGCAGCGGCTGACGTATCCATACACCAGGACCCGGACTTCTGATTTCCGACTTAGTGCATGAAAACATTGATTGCATGTGTATTTAAAAAGTTTTCTTTGTGATTACTTTGTGTCAGCACACCAGGTATACTGTATTAACTGTGGCGCACCTGTTTCTTTTTAGGATGGCCCCATGATGGCAGCCAGATAGGGTTCCGATCTTTGTGCAAGATGGAAGCCCACTGAGCGACGAGGCCTCGGTGCAGGGCCCCATTATAGTAGAGGCACCAGCGGTACCTCTACCCGCCGAGCCACCGATGTCACCAGCCCTCGCAGCTGAGAGTGCACATCGCCTGAGTGCACTGTACGAGTTTCAGCATTAGAGGCCGCCCAGGATCTGCGGAGAGATAGACCCTCCGGCAGCCGAGGATTGGCTGGAGGTTATTTTCTGAGTCTTCAGATTGGTAGGGACACCAGAAGATCTTATGGTGATCCTTGCGGTGAGACTCCTACACGCAGCAGCAGGTAGATGGTGGATCCTGATGCTCCAGGTGCATGAAAAGGCATCATTACTTTGGACGAACTTCGATAGCATCTTCCGCTTGAAGTTCATTCCAGCCACACTCCGTGCGGTGCACATCTAGGAGTTACTACAGCTACAGTAGGGCAGCATGATAGTATCCCAGTACTCGGCGAGATTTACTGATCTCTCATGCTACTCCACAGACATGGTATGGGACCCATTCTTCCAGTCCCGGACCTTCGAGCAGGGACTGAGGCATGAGATCAGAGCTTCGATGATCTCCCTCAGCATTCCGACGCAGGCAGGATTACTGTAGCGAGCCCTTCTTGTATAGATATATCTTGCTGAGCCTACACCAGCAACGAGACCTACCGCAGGGCGACATATAGCGGAGTCTTCTACAGCCGACAGTAGACAGATATCACAGAGGTCCAAGCGGACCAGACCATTAGGTGGGCGACCTCAGGATACTAGTTTGGAGGTGCGGGGCACACATAGTAGAGCCAGTCATACGAGAGACAGGTAGTGCTATGCATGCGGAGGGCAAGGCCACATGTCTCGTGACTGCCCGACCCGCAATGTAGAGGAGCAACAGATGGTTGAGGGACCACCCAGGAAGAGGCAGAGGTTCGACCGAGGCGGTCCACAGGGAACATGCCGACGAGGTGTAGGAGCTGTCCGAGCAGCGGGTGGTGGACGAAACTTTGGGGCTCTACCACCACCACCACTAGGAGGTCCACCCTGACCACAGGGAGCTGGAGGACAGAGGTAGGCTCAGCTTCAGGCAGTGGAGGCTTACGACCACGGCGCACCTGATATGATTCGAGGTACTATCTGTGTCTACTCCACCCTTGCTGCAATTCTTATAGACATAGAAGCAAGTCATTCTTTTATTGTCGCTGCCCTTGTTCGGAGCTTGGAGATTCTGACGGAGCCGTTGGCTCGATCCTTATGGCTAGATACTCCTACAGGAGAAGACTCGACGATTACACACTGGTGCCGGCAGTGTGAGATTACTCTATGAGGAGAGAGCTTCAGCTGGGATCTTCTTGTAGCGGCGTCGAGGCCTTGCGACATCATCTTGGGAATGGATTGGTTATCTATGGTCCATGGTCATATCGACTGTATTAGGCACAAGGTGCGGTATGTTTGCACAGATGGGAGCAGGTTCACCTTCACTAGTGAGAAGGGATCCCTTGATGCACATGATAGACTCACACAGGGGAGAGGACAACCGATCACCCATCAGTTGGATAGTCTCATCCTAGGAGGAGTTGATGTGCGGAGTCCGAGTTTTCCTGTTGTGGTGGATTAGTATGCATACGTTTTTCCTGACGACATTCCAGGACTACCTCCTCGCAGAGAGGTAGACTTTTATATTGACCTGTACCCTCGGACAACCCCGATATCTAAATAAGCATATCAGATGGCTCTCGCTGAGCTTCATGAGCTGCGGTTACAGCTGGAGGAATTACAGGGAAAGAGATTCATCCGACCCAGGGTTTCACCCTAGGCTTCCCTGATTTTGTTCGCCAAGAAGGTGGACGGGAGCTTGCGACTGTGTGTCGACTACCGTTTCCTGAACCAGGTGACCGTGAAAAACAAGTATCCACTTCCGAGGATAGATTATCTCTTCGATCAGCTCAAGGGAGCACGATGGTTCTCAAAGATAGACCTCAGGTCAGGCTATCATCAGCTCAGAGTTCGAGACGAGGATGTACAGAAGACGACTTTCAGGTGTCGCTATGGCCACTTTGAGTTCTTGGTTATGCCGTTCGACATAACCAACGCTCTAGCAGTGGTCATGTGTCTCATGAACAGGATATTCCATCCTTACCTCAATCGATTTGTCGTAGTCTTCATCGATGACATACTAATTTACTCGACTACTGAGGAGGAGCACGCCTACAACTTGCGGGTTATACTAGACACACTCCGAGTGCACCAGCTTTATGGTAAGTTCTCAAAGTGTAAGTTCTAGATTCGAGAGGTCCACTTCTTGGGGCATGTCATCTCTGAGGTGGGAGTTATGGTGGATCCTGCAAAGATCGAGGCAGTGCTAGCTTGGGAGCCACCCAGGAGCGTGGCAGAGCTTCCAGGAGATGAGGTGGAGATTGACTAGTGCACCCATCTTGAGGCTACCAGAGGAGGGCATAGGGTACGTAGTTTACTACGATGTATCAGGGACCAGACTCGGGTGTGTCCTGATGCAGGAGCGGGCAGTGATCACATATGGTTCATGATAGTTGAGGCAACACGAGAAGAACTACGCTACCCATGACCTGAAGTTAGCAACAATGGTCTTTTCCTTGAAGATGTGGCGGCACTATCTGATGGGCGAGCGCTTTACAGTCTACTCTGACCACCAGAGTATCTGGTACATCTTCTCGCAGAAGGACCTAAACCTAATACAATGGCAATGGCTCGAGTTCCTCCAGGACTATGACTTTGAGATAGTCTATACTCCTGGGAATGGGAACGTAGTAGCTGATGCTCTCAACCGAAGGTCGGGCATTCAACTACTTGAGAGGTGACAGAGCAGTTAGCCGCTTGATAGATATCCATTGTGGATAGAGATGGGGCAACTTTTCTACAGTCGCTCACAGTTACTCCTCCACTACTTCAGCAAGTCAGGGAGGCACAGCGTGTTGACATTGACTGTGAGCCGTGACGTGCTCAAATATCCTCAGGGCTGGCACCCAATGTATTTTTTGAAGGCGGGGAGCACGTCATCCTATTCAGGGGAGGTACCATAGTACCATTTGGATTACAGAAGGAGGTGATGAGGGAGTTTCACACTTCCCCATTTGCGGTACATCCAGGTGTAGCAAAGATCTACCAGGATCTTAGATGACAGCACTGGTGGCCGGGTATGAAGAAGGCTGTGGAAGAGTTCATTTCTCGATGCCTCACCTGCGAGCATGTGAAGGCGGAGCACCAGGTACCAGAAGGTTTGGTGCATCCCTTAGAGGTCCCGAAGTGGAATTGAGACGGGATATCTATGGATTTCATGATGGGACTTCCACGCACTTCCAGAGGAAACGACTCCATCTGGGTGATCGTGGACCAACTCACCAAGTCGGCCAACTTCTTACCTATCAGAGAGCAGGGATCAGTGGAGAGCTTGGGACACCTCTACGTTCAGGAGATCATACGGATTCATGGTGTGCCATATTATATCATCTCTGATTGTGACGCTCTCTTTACTTCTCGGCTTTGGAAGGGGTTGCAAGAGGCATTTTTGACGCAGATACGCCTGAGCACCGCCTTTCACCCTCAGACGGATGGCCAGACATAGAGGACCATTCAGACTCTTTAGGACATGCTCCGTGCATGTGTCCTCGACTTTGGTCGTAGTTGGGAGGATCACCAACCTTTAGTGGAGTTTGCGTACAACAACAACTACCACTCCACCATCGAGATGACACCATATGAGGAATTGTACGACCGACCTTGAAGATCACCTCTGTGTTGGACATACCCTAGGGATTCAGCACTTGTAGGACCAGAGATGGTCTAGTCTATGACAGAGAAGGTACAGATCATCCAGGAGCGGATGAGGACTGCACAAAGCTGACAGAAGTCCTATGTTGATAGGAGGCGGAGACCACTAGAGTTCGAGGATGGCGACCACGTTTTCTTACGGGTCTCACCTCGACGTGGATTACGTAGATTTGGCCGGGGCAAAAAGTTATCTCAGCGCTTTATCGTACCGTTCCAAGTTATCATTAGGATAGGCGAGGTGGCATATCGCCTGGATCTTCCACCCCAGTTGCACCAGGTGCATGATGTCTTCCACGTATCTCAGCTGAGGAGATACGTGCATGTCCCAACACATATCATTGATCACGGGGAGATAGACATCGATGACGGGGCGACATTTGCGGAGGTCCCGGTGGAGATCGAGGATCGACATAAGTGTGTCCTACGTGGACGGTCGATTCCTCTAGTGCACATCAGGTGGAAGCACGAGAACCTCCAGGAGATCACATTGGAGCGGGAGGCTCAGATGCGTGCACAATACCCTCATCTGTTTCCCTAGTTTATGATGTAGCTTTATGGGGACGTAAAGCCCTGAGGTGGGAGTAATGTAAAGACCCGTAAATTTCAATGAATTTTTTTTTTCATAGATTCTTTGGGATTTTACGAGTATGCAGTTTCTGACGGCACCAGATTCTGAGGCTCGGTGTGCCCGAAATCAATTTCTGAAGTTTAGCTCGGGTACATTCAGTAAACGAACGAGCGGGTTTTTCAATCTTTTGAACTAGTGTTCGGAATTGAAATTCGAGGGCACAGTGGAACCGCAGTGCCGGTAATTGCTTAAGAGGACCTTTACCGAAGATGCATTTGCTCGGGAGGAGTTGTTAAAAATTGTGGACTAATGAATAATTGAATAAAAATTGTGGAACAATTTGTATTCTTTAACCAAGTGGTTATATCCAACATGGGGTAGTTGGGGTGGGACCCACAAGCCCCTAACTACCCATGTGAGGATATTGGTGAGGTGGGGCCCATGAGATCCCCACCCCTTCAAATTCCTTAAAACTCCTCTAACCCCCCTATTAAAATTTGTAACTCATATTAACTTGTTAAACTTCCCCTTTAAGTGGGTGACCCTTCCTCTCCCCACTCTCTCAATTTAATTCTTGCCAAAACACATTTAATTAATTAATTGAACCTCAACAATTAATTGAATTAAGTGTTTGATTTTCAAAATTTGAAATTCTTGGCATGAGTAAATAAAATATGGAAAAGCCTTATTTTATTTTGGTTGGAAATTGTGGTGTTAAGAGAAAAGGAAGGGAACTCTTGAGTTTTGGAAGATTGGTTCATCTTCTTGTTGAAGAACTTCATCCTCAACGGAGAACTCCAACTCTCTGATGAAGAACTTCAACTCGGCAGCTCAGTTTCTCCATCCTCTTCTTCCTCCGTGACAAGGGAGGAGACACCGACGACGATGGAAACAACGCCATCATCCGCAGCGCTTGACAACCACGGACTTCCTTCGAGGTAGGGGTTATCTTTGTTCAAGTTTTATTTATCGACCTTCGTTGATTAAAATTTGGCCGCTTGTTATCGTCATAACAGGAGGAGATCAGACCACACAAACACGACCGATCCTCCTCCCCTTTTATGGTTGATGTTTGTTGATGATTGTGGCGAAGGTGGCGCGATGCCGTTGCACCGCGCGGGAACGAAAAGGACCGCAATCGGAGCGGGCCGCGGTGGTGGAGTGCAGCGCCGTCGCACCGTGTCGGTGAGGCCGAAGGAGGCCGCAGCCAGAAGTGGGCCACAATGGATGGGTGTAGCACCACCGCGCCGCACCAGAGCTTCAAGGGGGCCGCGACCGCAGCGGGCTGAGGTGGTGGGGTGCGGCGCGGTCGCGTCGCGCCAGTCGGACAGGAGCTGCGACCTAAGGCCGCAGCGGTCTTTAAAGGGGCGGGCGGCTGAGCCGGCCGCCGACGCCACCTGGAGGTGGGACCCGAGGGGGTCCCGCGGTTACACAAGGTCGGCCATCACGGTCATCTATTCGAAGGAAACCGGGGGGTCATAACCCCCTGAAAAATTCCTAGGGCGGACCCCACGGGTCCTCCATCTCGGAAACAAGGGGGCGGCGCCCCCCTTGCGCCCCGCCTCGCCAGCGCCGAGCCGCGACCGGCTTCCGAGCCGGGCCGCACCAGCCACGGGTCAGGCTGCGCTAGCCGGGCCGGACCGCGCCCAATCGGGCCGGACCCAGACCCGGGTCGGGTCGACCTGGTTCGGGCCAACCCAGGGGGTATTGGTCCGGGTCGGACCGAGCCCAGACCCCCTATTTTCGGACCAGGTTCGTTCAAATGCTCTTATCTTGGGATACGGACCTCCAATCGACATACCGTTAGTTGTGTAGGGATCCTTGGATCGAGTCGGTCGTTTCTATATATATTACACTTGAGGTTTCGGCGACGTTTGTGTATGACTAGTTTGGTTCGAACCCAAAACCAACCTTTCCCTTGGAGCGGAAATTCTTACAACTTAACGACCAGACGTCCGAATGACATGCCGTCAATTACGTTGAATTCCTCTTAGTGAGAAGGTTATTTTGGATTACTCAACTAGAGGTTTGGATGAATTTGGAGTATAGACGGGATGGTTTATCTTAAAAACCAATTGGTCCCCTGGGACGAAAAAGCCAATAACTCTCAGAACGGGCGTCTGATTGACGCGCCGTCTGTCGGGTTGAGTTCCTATTGACGAGATGGAACTTTGTGATACATAAACTCTGGACTTCGTGAAATTTAATGTATCGAACCCCTTGGCTCGTGGAGTGGACCCTCCTGGAATCGAGCGTGATGTGTGCGGGAACCCTAGAACTGGCTGCGACTGTGATGATGACGACGACTATACTTGGATCCTACGTGGGTTCGGCAGCGAGGATGACTGTACTTGGATCCTCCGTGGGTTCGGCAACGATGAAGACTGTACCTGGATCCTACGTGGGTTCGACAGTGATGGTTACTGTAGTAGGATCCTACGTGTGTTCGGCAGCGACGACTTATGTACTTGGATCCTACGTGGGTTCGGCAGAGGAGATGATTCAGAGGCTTCATCTATCATCTCCGCCCCTCTTCGTGAGTAGTCTACCTGTGTGAGATGAGTCTTCACTTTCAATATTTATCTTCGATATGATTGTCTTGATTTCCTGTGTGGACTGGGTTGTGCTTTCCTGTGTGGACTGGGTTGTACTTGGGCTCGTGAGTTGGAGCTGAACTGGAATTGATGACTTAGGTATATGTATGGGCATATACCTAAGTAGAGATAGTTGATACTTCGTGTTTGTATATTTCTTTTGGTTTATCCTCTATGTATTTAGAGAGACCTTCGGTGGTCTCAGGGTCCCTACTGAGTATCGTATACTCACCCTTGCAAGGAATATGCCCACACTATGATGTGTTGGATGCAGACGACGGACAACGCTGATCGTGGTTGAGGCTTATAGAGCAGGACGGTAACCAGAGGTGGACTATCATGCGGGACATACTCAGAGCGGACGGCCAGACCCAAGGAGCCGATGAGACTATATATACCCACCCTTCAGGTGGGAATTCCGGAGTATGACTTGGTGGTTGCTGCTTACTTTTCATCTGTTGTACTTTCTTTTCTCAGTTGTACTGTACTTTCAGTTGGGTTTGTATACTGGCCCATTTACTTTCCAACACTTACTTTTGTACTCAGTTTACTTAATGTTTACTTCAGCTTGTGTACTATGTGGTGTTTGTTTTATTATATAAAGGAAATTCCTTCCCTTTTATCGTGATTTATGCCTTGGGTGCTAGTCGCCATCCCCTGGCCTATGGAAGGCGGGTTTGGGGTAGTCACGACACGGGCCTTGAGGACGGGTCGTGACACAAGATTTGATGGTTTTTTCTTTTGATATGGATTTTATGGGAATAGATCTTAAAATTTTGGCCTAACATGTCACTTCTATAAAAGAGTCATGATTAGAGGGGAAGAAATAGTGGAATTAGAGTGATTAACTTTTATAATACATGATAAGGAAGAAAAGTTAAATATCATGATGTTAGAAAATAGTCAATAAAAAATCAGTTTTTCTTCTTAAAGGATGTTTGTGGAAGATTTTATCAATCATGTCACTTTGATGTAAAATGTATGACTACACTTCCAAGGAAAAGTTATTATAATAGAAAAGAAAAGGAGGTTGGAAAGAAGAAGGTTTAAGAAATACTTTTTTTTTATTGAGACAACTCTAAAAGTAAGAAAAAAAGAACAAATCATGGATTTTTTTTCTAGTAGTTAATCCTCATACATGATTGGAGATATAAAAATATTTAAATATTTTGATAATCATGAAGGAGGAGCAGTGACATTCGGAAATTATAGTTCCTTTAAAATCAGAGTAATAGGAACTGCTAAGATAGAACCAAAAAAACTAAAATTTAAGGAAATTCTATTTATTAATGAGATCAAGAACAATCTTATTAGTGTGATCCAACTTTTTAATGATGGAAAAGAAGTGATATTCAGAAAATATTATGGACTCATCATAAGTGTGGAAGATGGAAAACATGTTATAATTAGAGAAATAACCATTGGAATTATTTTTCAGATTGGGTAACTTAGTAACTCATGGTACTTTAGTTATATAGATGTGAACAAGTAATGGAATTGCATACTTGGCCATCTTGGGTATAAATGTTTGAATAACTTTTTGAAGTTAATGTTGTATGAAATCTTTTAGTATTGAGAAGAAGAGATTATGATGTTTTTATAACTTGTTAAAAAGGAAATATGGTTAGTAAAAGTCATAAGAATGTAGAAATTCAATCTACTAAACCACTTGATCATATTCACTCTGATATTTTTGTTTTGATGAGACATCAATCAATAAACATAGATTTTTTATTTATCACTTTTATTCATGATTTCACTTGTATTACCAACTTCATGTTCATGAAACATAAATTAGAGGCTATAGAAATGTTTAGATATTTAAAATGATATGTTCAGAGAGAAATGGGAGTTTATATAAAAAATTTGAGAACTGATAATGTTACAGAATTCACATGCAATTATTTATAATCTTATCTAAAGAAGAATGGAATTAAACATAAATTTAGTGTTCCATATACCCCCCAAAAAATGGATTGGTAAAAAGGAAAAAGTATAAATTTGGAAGAAATAGGAAAAATCATGCTGGAAGAGTACACACTTTCAAAGTTATAATAGAGATAATCCATTAGAACTACTGTACATGTGAAAAAAAGAAGTTTTTAAGACCGAAATCAAACGGAAATTCCTATGAAATGTGGTATAATAAAAAACCTTTAATAAAATATTTTTTTTTGTTTTTGGAAGTCCCTATTTACTAAAAATAAAAAATATGGATCTTGGTAAATTTGATAAAAAATATGAAGAAGGAACTTTCATGGGATATTCACCCAATAAACGAGGTTTAAAATGTTGGAAAAAATATTTACAAAATTTGGTAGTTTACTATGATGTAAAATTTATTAAAAATACAAATTCTTTAACATTGGAGGTTGAAAATGTTGAAGAAGAAAAATTGAATATTTCTAATGAAAGTGAAAGTGATCCAAAATTAATGTATCAAGACTCATAGTAATTGTGTGATAAGGAAAGTGAATATTAAAGTGAAACATTGAAATTTAATACCTTATAGAAACATGTTGAAGTTGGAAATATACTTGGAAATTATAAATTCTTAATAAAGACTATAATAAGTTTGATATTAGAAAATCAAACATCACTCATTTTAAAAATTTAACCAGAATCAGTTTTGGAAGCAGTAAAACACAAATAACGGGGGAATATAATGAATAAAGAGTTGGATAAAATTGAGAAAAATGAAACACGAGAACTATTCCCCCAACTAAAAGATAAAAATATAATTGGAAAACATGGGTGTTCAAAAACAAGTTGAATGAACATGGATAAGTTTCAAGAAAAAACCAATACTTATTTGTAAATGTTATGCACATGTGGAAGTTTTAAAATTTGAAGAAAATTTTCCCCAGTTTCAAGATTAGAAACCATAAAAATGTTCTTAGTAGTGGATACACATCGATGTTATAAAGTTTATCAGGTGGATGTTAATTCATCTTTTTTAAATGGGGAGATTTAGGAAGAAGTATACATTCATAAACCTTATGGTTTTATAATTGATAATTAAGAAAGTAAGGTTTGTAAATTGAAAAAATCCATGTATGGGTTAAAAAAACTCCATATTCTTGGTACTCCAAACATGGTAGTTTTCTGAAAAAAATTTAATTTTTCTAAAGTAAAATTTATAGAAACTTTTATGTAAAAGAAGCGGGTTCATGCATTCATATTATAATTTTTTATGTGGATGATATTGTTTTTTCTAGGGATATAGAAAATTTTTGTAAATAATTTTCTAAATAAGTGAAGAATAATTTTGATATGTCAATGTTAGGAGAATTAAATTTCTTCTTGAGTTTACAAGTTCAAAAAAATGATAAATACATTTTATTATATTAAGAAAAGTATGACGGGAAGTTGTTAAAAATAGTTGTCCTTAATAGATTCTAAATAAGTTTCTACACTAATTTCAGTGAGCACAAATTTGTTTGAATATAAAAATTGAAAAAGTGTAAGTCATAAATATTTTTAGAAGATGATATGAAGTTTTCTTCACCTTACAACCTCAAAAACTGATATTGTTTATGATGTGACTTTATGTTCCAGATATTAGAGGGATCTGAAATAATCTCATATGTTGGAATAAATTAGAATTATGAGATATGTCAAATGAACAAATTCATATGGGGTGATTCAGAGAAGAAGTTTTGATATGAAATTTCATATTTATACTAATTTTGATGGGTCTAGAGATTGAAATGACAGAAAATCAACTTTTGGAGGAATATTTTTCTTAGGATAATTTTGGGTGAGTTGGTATAATAAGAAAAAGAGTTTAGTAAATTTGAGCATAGTGGAATCAGAATATTTTACTACATCTGAGACTTATAATCAAATATTGTGGATGAAATTTTAGTTTGATTATTTTAAAGTTATTGTTTATACACCATTAAAGATACTTCATAATAATCAAAGTGAAATTGATCTTTCTAAAAAACATGTCCAACACTCAAGATCGAAGCACATTGATATTAGGTTTCACTTTATAAAAAATAAAGTTTTTAGTTGAGATTATTTTCAAGAATATTTTTCAATGAAGTATCAATTTTTTGATATCTTAACCAAATATATGAAAAAATAAATATTTGTTGAATTCAGGTTTTAACTTCATGTTCGGACTCCACCAAAGGATTTTTAATAAATATTAAGTCTCCCACTATTATTTGGATTATGATGAAAATGGTGGAGAAAAGGTAACAAATTTTAAAGAAATTTTTACTTTTATTTCCATAATGAGTCTAAAGTAGTATTTATCATAAAATAGGGGAGATAAAAAAAAGTGGGAGGGTGAAAAATTGTGTTTTATAAAAGTAGAATAGATCAAAGTGGGGGGGGGGGTATCTTAACATGGATATAACTTTTATTTTATCCATGGGATTAAATTCATTCAAAATCATTACATTATTTAGTAGTGAAGTGTTAGGACACTCTTTTTAACAAAGTTCATGTTTTGGTAAAAGTTGAAAAATTTGAGGTGTCAGAAAAATACATTGTGAATAATTCTAAGTATTAAAAATTTATGAGTGTTAGTTGTTGGAGATTTTAGAACATTTTTAATGTTTAAAAAAAGTTTTGTATTTATTGACAACTGACCTTATGTTAAAGGATATTTTTAGAAAATAACAAACAGTTTCTAGAACTTATTAAAAAATATTGTTATGAAGTTGTAGAGGTATGCCTAGAAGGATTTGTAAAAAGGTTCTAAGATAGAATAATGTGAGAAAGTCAGGTAGTTATAAAGTTATTAGATTTCTGACCTAAAGTTAGATGATGAGTTGTTGATATCAAATTTCTCAACATCATGGAAAACCTAATGATAAAAGATATATATGAAAGGAGGGTGTTGAAGTTTTTGGATAGACAGATCTAGACACAGTGGCCCGAAAACAGATTTCTAGACACAAAACTTCAGACATAGTTTACCAGTCAGAACAACTTCAGATGGAGTTTTGTTCAAATTTGAAATTCATGGACTCAAATTTTATACAAATTTCTCTATAAAAGAAACTTCTTGAAAGTTATATATATCAATTTCTGGAATTTTGATGAAGTAAAATATTATTCAATGAAAAAAACCTTCCAGATAGAAAGTTCAGGTGATTCTTTTGGCTGAAAGTCCAAGTTTGTGCAAGTCGTATAATTTTTAAAAAAATATGAGAAAATGAAGAAGCTGGTTTTCAGTTAGGATGATAAGGCATTATTTTTTAAGTGATAAAGAAAGCATTTGAGTTTTAAGAAAATAAACGGATATATCATTTTGGGTTCCCGAAAAAAAGTTCTAGAAGAACTCTTCCATGTAGAGATTTCTGGGGATGTTTGAAGATTCATGAATGGCTAGAAGATGTTAAGTTAGAGAAGATACAATAGGTGAGTAATGTTAATTTTTTTAATAAAACTCATTTTTTTGTACATACAAGAACGGTCATATAAGAATAGATGTTGTATTTTATACCAAATAGTTGTTTCATGTATCTGAAGTATTTATAAGTTTCAATAATGTGGTCAATCTTCTTTATGTTGTTTGGAGGAACGAATAGATGCAGGAGATGAGTTTCTTAACATATAGCTTCTGTGATTTTTAATGATCAAATTTTTATAACAATCCGAATAAAGTTTGAGTTTTTTTGTGGATTTATAAATTTTTATATGTGAAACAAATTCCTCATAGAATCAATGTTTTTTTTTCAAGTTGGGTCAAGAAAACAAAAAAAAAGTGCTAATAGATAAGTTCCGAATAGAATATTCCATAAAAAAATTTCTGGATAGAATTTTTGATTGATGTTTGAAGTTTGAAATGAGCCTTATTAAAGAAATGTTCATTTAAATAGGGTCGGGATTACTAAAAAAATTTGGATATAGATTTATAGACAGAGAAGTTCAGGATAATTAATTTTCATATAGAACTTTTTTCAGAACATTGAAAAGTTTTAAAGATAAGAAAAATTGAAATTATTGAAGTTATAGAAAATTATTGAAGATTTGGGAAGTCTCTAGAAGATTTTAGAAGAATTTGTAATCCTTAAAATGAAAATCATATATCCAAGAAATTTGGATTTATAAATTTGAGTGAGCGAGAAAATGAATTTGGTTTCCCATATTTTTCTATTCTAAGAGAACCCATAAGTATAGGTGGAAAGTATATCATACATAAATTGTTTAGAGAGAAAAAAATCTGAAACAATAAAATTTTACTATCAGAGAAGTTTTTTAGATAGTGGATTCAATCATAATATCATTTAGAAGAATATTCATCTTACTAGACAAAGTGAAATAAACAAAGAGGATCAAATAGTGTTATGTGTCGAATTTTGTGAGGCATTGACTTTTTTGATTGGGAAGAATATAATGTTGAATCATGAATTATTTGATAAATGGTTTAATGGATAGAGGTTACCCAGAAGAGTATTTTAGTATAGATAAGATCAGACAGAGGCAGATCAAACACATAATTCTTGATAAACATTTATTGAGCATATATTTTTAATGTTCTTTAACTTTTGTTATGGTTCAAATTTCAGTAAGAAAAAATTTTAAGGTGACAAGAGTCAATACAATCATAACTATCAATATATATAATGATTTTTATAGTATTTGGATCAAAATTCATATTTTGTTCATTTTAATACTGAATTTCTATTGACCCATGGGAGGTCCATGGAAAGGATATAGGTTCTCACACTTAGTCATTACCTTTTAAATATTATGTTATTTTCTTACATTCCTACTTTTTCTTATATATGAGTATAGTAAAAGGTGATAAGGAAATAAATCTATCAAGTGGAAGGGGATAATCTTTTTAAATTTAAAAAATTATAAAATTGTAACAACTAATTCAATCCCTTTCTTATTGGTTCTCTGATTCTTAGAAACTTCCGTTCCTATACCAACTCACATGCATCAAAATCCCATAATTTATTGAAATCTAGACTTATCCCACTATTTGTAAATAGATTTGATTCCTTATTATAGAAATATTTTCAATATTTAAAAATAACTTTTTATCTTCAAGATTTAAATATCTTGAGTATCTATAGGATAATTAACCGAGATACACATTTTATTTTGTGATATACATTTTCATCTAAAGACAACTTTAAAAAATAGTTCTCCTCAAACAATTGAGGTTGTTTCATAATGTATTATCATATTATTTCATCTGATACGATACCCACTAGTCAATGTAGTTGGCATATAGTTTTTTGTTAAGTTTCTATTTTTAAAACATGTCTAAAAAGGCTATGGAAGAATTTCAATACATATAAGACTCCTCATTAATACTCGTTATACTACCATTACCTATTTGATGTGTATAAGGTACTATAAGTCTAGGAAAATATTTTATCTATATTTAAACTATCGATGAATATATGGTTAATATATTCTATGACAAGCCTAATAGGAGGATCCTATATCTTTTACCTTTTGGATTTGTTACTTCCACTTTACATTCATAAAATCTCTTGATGGAATCTCATGAAGTATATGGATTTTACAGTAGTTTCTCATTATAATAGTTCATGTGGTCCTACTGAACTAATTATATAAGCTATGTGGATAACCTTTATTTATAATAGTTTATTTTTCTAAAACCTAATAAGTAAGTATGTATTTAATACCTAAGGTTTTTAGATATGAAGTGTCAAAATATATTTCTGGATATATAACTTCTAATCACTTTTAATTTTACTTAATTAAAAATTACTTTACCAAAATTGGGTAATAATATTATATTTATATTCATCATTCTTTACTACCTCTGGATATTTGTGATCTAAGTATTACTAATTTTTTTATTAAGTATAAAATATTACAACAATATTTATTTCAAGCATGAAACAACATCTCATGGTGTCTAACTATACACTAAGATATATTTTTTAGTAATACTCAATACAAATAACAGTTTAAATAGATTAAATATACAGGGTTATCTGAAGTTTTGTGCCTCTCTATGATAACATAGGATTCAATCTTACTCATCTACTTAGAGAGTTCACCATAATTCTTATAATATTTTAAACTTTATTAGATCCTGTATTTGAATAAAAATACATAAATAACATATTATATTTAATACCAAAGTTAATATTACATGTACTGATGAATATAAATGAAGTCTAAGATACTATATTCTTCTTATTATTCAATTCATTTAATTTCCTCTTCCAGTGACCTTTTTTGGAAATATGAGGATAAAATAGGCACTTAACCATTACACATCTTCTGAATCTTTTGTCTTTTTAAAGGATTTTTGTAACACCCCAGGTAAATAAAGAGTATAACATTTTCACATTTATCCTTATTTGTGAGTAAAATATTAATATAACTTTAAAGGGGACGCTATGCTCGATGGCGTACCCAACACGCAATAACGAGTTTCTTGGGAGTCTTACGTTGCACTCTAATAATAAAATAATATTATTTTAAAAGGTAGTTAATGCCTAGATGTTGTGATGGAAGAAATGAATAGAACTAACTAAAAAATGATTATATATGTTTTTAAAATATTTTTACTTTTTACAATAAATGTTAGAGGATTAAAAATGTGAATTAATCCAATTTTAAGCGTAAACATTCTAATATTCTTTAAAAGGTCGATTAACCTCCTTTTGATGGAGAACCTCTTTTAAATCCACTTTTTGATAATTTTATGTGTTATATTTGACAAAATAAAATTCTTCTTTAGAATCAAGACATAAAAATTTACTTTGTGTAAATTTTTGGTATTTTTCTGATAAAGTACATTTTTTAATGAATAGTGAAAAATGTTGTATTTTAATTCAAAACCTCTTTTTAATATAATTTATTTATATGTTTAGATTATCTTTTAAATTGGTTTTAAAGTGAAATTAGAATATATTTTTACCATTAAATCCAATGGTGGTCAGTGAAATTAATTTCACTTTGAAATTGGACTTAAACTAGTGTCAATCTTTTAATAGATATTGTTTCTTAAAAACAAGCTATTTGTTTTGACAGCGGGAATTAATTATTAAATTAATTAATTCAACTTATATGTTTTGAATTATGTAAAATAGACATCATTTTTGAATTCAGAATATCAAATATATCCTAGGGTGAATTTTTGATAATTTTCTGAAAACTTCAATTTTTGATGAATAGTGATACCACTAAGTGGTACTTATAAAAAATGATTTTCCATTTAAATGAAATTTTTTCACCTTTGTGTTTTGAATTTCAAAAAATCTGACATACATGGTTTTCATTAAGAAGTAAAATGTGGTTCAATGGGATTAAAATAATTTTTTGGTGAACAGTAACTTATTATGTTTTTAATCGCGATTAGAGGTAATTAGTGTAGTTTAAGGTAAAAATAATGTCTTAATAATATGAAATGACCTAGAAACATGTACTACCCTCATTTTATGAGTCATGTACGACCAATACAATCCATGGGTCAACTTGGGGACCCCATGGAGCCACTTCGATTGGAAAATGACATAAATATCTTTTTATTTAATGTTAAAATTAAAATGTCACAAACATGAGTTGTTTTACTAAAACAATTTTTACATGGGGTTATACAAGTCAGAGTTTTGACTATAAATAGTCATTGGAAAGCTAAAAATATATCCTAAATTATAGTATTTGTTTTATAATTTTTAGACATTAAATAAATTAAATTATTTATGACATCATGATGATGCAGTGATGACCTCATTATTTAACGATTTAAATAAAATGGAAAGATAATGTAAAATATAAGACCTTCACATGTCCAAAACCTATTGGATGGGTGGATTTCAAACCCTTGTCACCTTTTCCTCGAAACAAAAAAATGTGGGACCATTAAAATCCGAAACTCATTCTAAAATAAAGTAACATTTCTTTACATTCCAAGAGTGCCCCTCCTCTCCTCTTATAAAAGGCCCCCACCTCTACCTCCTTACCCACACTTCCAAAGCCTTTGGATCTTCCAACCCCGACCCATTTTGTCTCTAAAAATCCCTCTCTAACTCTTAGAAGCCTCAATTTGGGCAGAAGTCTTCCCAAGTAAGACTTTGAGCTCAAACCAAAGGGAGTTACCCGATTTTAAGGTAATGTCTTCACTTGAGTCCTTTTATTTTATTTTGCTTCTCCAACACCTAGACTCTTTTTATTAATTTATTTTCTAAAAACTACAGTATCCTCAATATACTAGTATGTTGTTATAAGAAGTATTCGAGCTGAATTTACACACACCTACATCTAATGGTTAAAGAACATACTGTTTCCGTGGATGGTGAATTTCTGTCTCACGAAACGATGATTGGTCAATATCCTTCTAAACACCTTCAAAGGTGGCCATTAAGATGTCATTATATTTATATATTATATATAATATGTTTATGTTTTCTTTAATCTTATGTATTTTTTCATTTATGGCATACCTTTATGGCTTCCATTATGGGTATACGCGATATCTTCATTTTAGGAAGTGCGGACTACCGCCCCCTCAAAGTGATTTGATTCGTTAATACCATATGTGGTACGTATAAAGGATATATTTAATGATATTATATATGATACCATAATGGAATTAAAATAATATTATATATAATTATGTTTTAATTCCATTAAATATGAAATAGAAATGGAAGTAGCGTTCATGCGTACGCACGACTTACCGTCTCTATGAACGGTACATTTCATTTCTTATCTCAAAATGTTATGTACTATTATAAGTACATATATATAATGGATATATATGTAATATATTACATCTAAATGATGGATATAATTCTGGAATTATAACATATATATATATATCTCATTTTGTTTTAATTCCATTAATCTGACAAAAAAATGAAAGTAGTGTTCATGCGTACGTACGGACTACCGTCTCCATGAACGGTGATTTTAATTTTTATCTCCAAATTCTATGGAATAGTATAAAATTAATATATACTGGATATATATGATATTTAAAACATCAATACTATTCTGGATATGATGTACTTATAACTACATGGAAAATTATTTTCCAACAAGTTCAATTTTTAACTCATGTACCAAACATCGACAAAAACGTCTGATATGAACTCATATTATAAACCAATTATTATAACATTAAAATATGTGATATTAAATGAATAATAATATTTATAGGAGGTCCTTAAGAAATTATAAATTGACCAAAGTTTATTATTCAGGAATATAAAGAAACGAACAGGACAAGTTGGACTTGAGGTAAGGGATCCTACCTCTCTCTTTCTTTTTAAGTACACTCTTTTATGTCATTCCTTTTAAGATCACATTTCTTATGATTTGGATGTTCTTTTATATTAATCTTACTGTAATTTTTATGTTCATATGATGAGAGAACCTATTTCCTCTCATCAATCCATTTTGGAAGTTTTAAGTGGCGCCGTTAGGTTGCTGAGTTTTTATAAGGGATTTTTCATCTCACTTTTAGTCCCGTGAGATTTATGCTACATTTGCCACCATTTAGTTTGAGTGGTGTATGTAATTCCCATTATTATACTCTTTGTGTAATATAATTTCATTTATGGGTATTTAAATATTCATCGTATGACCCTTCTTCAATGGGGTGTACGTTTCGAAAGTTACCCAAGTCGGTAAGGGAACCTTTCACCCTCCTCTTTTTAAAAGACTTATTTTGTTATGTCTTTTAATTCACATACTATTATGTTAGGATATGTTCTTATATATCCTTATTGATGTAAATTTTATGAACAAGTGATGAGATACCCTTTTTATCTCTCATCAACTCTTTTTCTGAATTTTGATGTGACGCTGTTAGGTTGTCGAATTTTTGCAAGGGAACTTCTTAACCCAATTTTGATTCTTTGGGATAAACTTGTACTCCTTGAATATGTCGTTCTATGATTATGTGTGAATGCCCTCTTATTGTATTACACTTAATACCCACTTATATTTCGTGTATTCCTTTGTCACACATAATTATGTAATTGATTTATCCTTAATCCAAGGATACCGTCTTTGTATGAGACTTCATCTCAATCTCCTTTCATTGAGGAATATTTTGTTTTATACACAACTTTATTTTATACGGTGTATAAACCCCTTTGACTTTTACGTTTATTCAAAAGGAATCATTTTATACGAAGCATTTACTAAACGAAAAAAGGGAATGTTTTTGCCATACGTATGCGGCGACAATGACTTCTCCGCCACCGTGACCATTATTTGAGTTTCGGCTTCCTCTACAAGCCATACCTTCTTTTTAAAGAAAAATAAATACCATGTTTTACTTTTCTTTTATTTTGGTATTTAAAATGGTTTTGATAATGTTTTTTTTATATCACTGTGTTATTGATATATTTTGATTGAAATGTGGAAATGTTATGTTTCCTTTATGCATGTTTTATGTGATACGATTATGTTGTGGTTCTTGGGAATTATTACGAAGACAGGTGGTTCCGTGATAAACTAAGGGTGGGTGAGCCCGATATAGCTCTCCAATGCATTGGGTAACGTGAATGAGTGAAACGTTAAGGTTTCTCCAAAGAGATTTAGGGAATATACTGTGGTGGGTATTCCAAACGTAACCAAGAGGGTTACTCCCTACGTAAGAATGTTATGAATGCCTCAAGTTACCTTTTATGTCTTATGATTTCTATGATTTATTCATGATTTTGTACGCCTATGTTTTATGGGTAAAGTATGATTTCATTCTTATGTATATATGAACTCATGTTTCCTTTCCATATTTTTATAACCCTTACTGAGCTTTTAATGCTCATCCCAAGTTTTTTTTGAAATGTTTTTCACAGGTCAAGGGAAAGGTACATGATATGATGATAGTGTCAAGGAAGTGTCAAGAAAGAATCCATGATTTATTTTTAAATATGTTTCCGTTGATGGTAAAAAATGAATACTATCTTTTGTGTGACCACTTTGTTTAAATGTGGAATGTAATGAATGTTTTATGATCTAATTCTCTAAAACTCTAAACCTAAAAGGATCCTCATTGTGTAAACTGCTAATAACTCAAGATTAAGTAAGTTTTGAGGCTGGGGCCTTACAGTTGGTATCAGAGGTCGGTTTAGATAACTTTAGAGGTTAGGGTATTCATTAAGCATAAGTGACATTACCATAATGGTTAGGATTTCAGAAAGAGTCATAGTTTTTAGATAAAGTGAATGAGTAAGTATATCTTCCTCATTAGTACATTATGGTTTTGTTGATATAGTCAAACTGATATTTCTGTTTTTAGTGAATGGATGGATCTAGAAGGCACCAAAGTGACAATAGGTTTGAAGGAAACTGTGGTGGTTCTCTGATTAAGAGACTGGATGAAATGGGGGATTCAATGAGGAAACTCGTGGTTGTTCTAAACCAACTATCAAGGAGTCATGATCAACCACTTGAACCTTGGTATGTTTTGTAATGCATCATGTACGAGATGACCAATCGATGTGGAAGTTTAGGTAATAATTATAAAGGTAACCATTTGGGTTTATATGATCCTTACTTTTGAGGTAATTAAGGGTTACTATATGTTATGATGGAAGTGAAAGGCATGAGATAAAATTGAGGTTAAATTATGTTATGGTTATTTTTGATGATTTTTTCTCTTTTTGGGGAATGATTTGAGAATTATATAGTTTGGAAAAAGGACAACACGCAGACCGTGTGACAACCCATCTTGTCGGACAAAGCTGCGGGAATCGAACCCACAACCAAAGTGCAACTGGTATTTATTGCCTACCACTGGACTACGTGAAGTCCCTAGTTAGTATGACTTATTATTTTTAGTTAGGTGACTTTATGAATTAATAGTAAGTTGATTTTGGGTTATTTATGAAAATGATTAACCTATCATGGATGATATGTGATTAATTTAATTACTTTTCAATACGAGACTTTAGGAGTAACTGATGTTGTTTGGAGATAAATATTTTGATTTAACCTAGAAGACTATGTGACTAAATACTTCAAATATTTGGGTATCAATATTAGTTTGGTTTACTTTGAATAATTTTATGGACAAATTGTTTATCGAATGGCCCTCGTTGAACTCTGGGTTTTGTTGGACAAATTTTGGAGATTAAGAATAGATTTTCTTTTTAAAAATGGTTATCCTTTTCTGGATTATCTGATCTTGTACTAACCTTTTTGGTTTTGGTTTTGGTTAAGGTCTAAAGATATGGGAAGTATATAGTTCTCTTTTTTGGATTAGGTGATTCTCTAGAAGTTGATTATAGTACTCTTAATGTGAACAAGTCTTCCTATATACTCGTCTTTTGGGGAAAGTATGAGTCTGTGTAACAAATCTAGTAAAAGTTGAAAGTCAACATGACAAGTAAGTATGTTTCCTTATGATAAAAAATAAATTCCTCAATGAAAAGTAACTTAAAACAAAAGTGTTTTTTGTTAACTTTTCATACTGGGGAATCAAATACCGTTTAACCAATCACAAGTTTGTGATTTTCTTATGGTTAACTTTCTCCTAGACATGTTTACTATCACTCTCCATCAGAACATGACCCTTTGTTTTTTCCTCCATGTCCATATTTTCATACTTGTAATCCTAGTATGGGTTAACTCGGGTGACCTTTGTACTTATCTTTATTTATTTTAAAGTGATTGTTTTACTGACTCTTGTTCCAATGAGGGATTTTCAATGAAGTTTCCAAGCCCAATTTTAAAATTGCGAGGACGCAATTCCCAAAAGGGGGGAAGGATGTAACACCCCAGGTAAATAAAGAGTATGAAATTTTCACATTTATCCATATTTGTGAATAAAATATTAATATTACTTTAAAGGGGACGCTATGCTCGATGACGTACCCAACACGCAACAACAAGTTTCTTGGGAATCTTACGTTGCACTCTAATAATAAAATAATATTATTTTAAAAGGTAGTTAATGCCTAACTGTTTTGATGGAGGGAATGAATAGAACTAACTAAAAAATTATTATATATGTTTTTCAAATATTTTTACTTTTTACAATAAATGTTAGAGGATTAAAAATGTGAATGAATCCAATTTTAAGCGTAAACATTCTAATATTCTTTAAAAGGTTGATTAACCGCCTTTTGATGGAGAACCTCTTTTAAATCCACTTTTTGATAATTTTATGTGTTATATTTGACAAAATAAAATTCTTCTTTAGAATCAGGACATCAAAATTTACTTTGTGTAAATTTTTGGTATTTTTTCGATAAAGTACATTTTTTTAATGAATAGTGAAAAATGTTGTATTTTAATTCAAAACCTATTTTTAATCTAATTTATTTATATGATTAGATTATCTTTTAAATTGGTTTTAAAGTGAAATTAGAATATATTTTTACCATTAAATCCAATGGTGGTCATTGGAATTAATTTCACTTTGAAATTGGACTTAAACTAGTGTCAATCTTTTAATAGATATTGTTTCTTAAAAACACGCTATTTGTTTTGACAGCGGGAGTTAATTATTAAATTAATTAATGAAACTTATATGTTTTGAATTTTTTAAAATAGAAATCATTTTTGAATTCAGAATATCAAATATATCCTAGGGTGATTTTTTGGTAATTTTCTGAAAAACTTTAATTTTTGATGAATAGTGAAACCAATAAGTGGTACTTATAAAAACTGATTTTCCGTTTAAATGAAATTTTGCCACCTTTGTGGTTTGAATTTCAAAAATCTGACATACATGGTTTTCATTAAGAAGTAAAATGTGGTTCAATGAGATTAAAATAATTTTTTGGTGAATAGTAACTTATTAAGTTTTTAATCGTGGTTAGAGGTAATTAGTGTAGTTTAAGGTGAAATAATGTTTTAATAATATGAAATGACCTAGAAACATATCATACCCTCATTGGATGAGTCATGTCCGACCAAGAAAATCCATGGGTCCACTTGGGGACCCCATGGAGCCACTTTGGTTGGAAAATGACATAAATACCTTTTTATTTAATGTTAAAATTAAAATGTCACAAACATGAGTTGTTTTACTAAAACAATTTTTACATGGTGTTATACAAGTCAGAGTTTTGACTATAAATAGTCATTGGAAAGATAAAAATATTTCATACATCATAGTATTTTTTTAATAATTTTTATACATTAAAGAAATTAAATTATTTATGACATCATGATGATGCAGCGATTACCTCATTATTTAACGATTTAAATAAAATGGAAAGACAATGTAACATCTAAGACCTACACATGTACAAAACCTATTTTATGGGTGGATTTAGAACCCTTATCACCTTATCCTCGAAACACATCAATTTGGGACCATTAAAATCCGAAAGTCATTCTAAAATAAAGTAACATTTCTTTACTTTCCAAGAGTGCCCCTCCTCTCCTCTTATAAAAGGCCCCCACCTCTACCTCCTTACCCACACTTCCAAAGCCTTTTGCTTGTCCCAAACTTGCCCATTTTTTCTCTCCACATCCCTCTATAACTCTTAGAAGCCTCACGTTGGGCATAAGTCTTTCCAAGGAAGCATTTGAGCTCAAACCAAAGGAAGTTACCCGATTTTAAGGTAATGTCTTCACTTGAGTCCTTATGTTTTATTTTGCTTCTCCAACCCCCTAAACTCTTTTTATTAATTTCTTTTGTAACAACTAAAGTATCTTAAATATACTAGGATGTTTTTATAATAAGGATTCGAGATAAACTTACACACACCTACATCTAATGGTTAAAGAACATACTGTTTCCGTGGATGGTGAATTTCTACCTCATAAAATGATGATTGTTCAATATCCTTCTAAACACCTTCAAAGGTGGCCATTAAGTTGTAATTATATTTATATATGATATATAATATGTTTATGTTTTCCTTAAGCTTCTTTATTTTTCATTTATGGAATACCTTTATGGCTTCCATTATGGGTATACGCGATATCTTCATTTTAGGAAGTGCGGACTACCGCCCCCTCAAAGTGATTTGATTCGTTAATACCATATGTGGTTTGTATAAAGGATATATTTAATGATATTATATATGATACCATAATGGAATTAAAATACTATTATATATCATTATGTTTTAATTCCATTAAATATGAAATAGAAATGGAAGTAGCGTTCATGCGTACGCACGACTTACCGTCTCCATGAACGGTACATTTCATTTATTATCTCAAAATGTTATGTACTATTATAAGTACATATATATAATGGATATATATTTAATATATTACATCTAAATGATGGATATAATTATGGAATTATAACATAAATATATATCTCTCATTTTGTTTTAATTCCATTAATCTGACAAAAAAATGAAAGTAGTGTTCATGCGTAGGTACGACCTACCGTCTCCATGAACGGTGCTTTTAATTTTTATCTCCAAATGATATGAAATAGTATAAAATTAATATATACTGGATATATATGATATTTAAAACATTAATACTATTCTGGGCATGATGTACCTATAACTACATGGAAAATTATTTTCCAACAAGTTCAATTTTTAACTCATGTACCAAACATCGTCAAAAACGTCTGATATGAACTCATATTATTAACCAATTATTATAACATTAAAATATGTGATATTAACTGAATAATAATATTTATAGGAGGTCCTTAAGAAATTATAAATTGAACAGAGTTTATTATTCAGGAATATAAAGAAACGAACAAGACAAGTTTCACTTGAGGTAAGGGATCCTACCTCTCTCTTTCTTTTTAAGTACACTCTTTTATGTCATTCCTTTTAAGCTCATATTTATTATGATTGGGATGTTCTTTTATATTAATATTACTGTAATTTTTATGTTCATATGATGATAGACCCTATTTCCTCTCATAAATCCATTTTGGATGTTTTAAGTGGCGTCGTTAGGCTGCCGAGTTTTCGTAAGGGATTTTTCATCTCACTTTTAGTCCCGTGAGATTTATGCTACATTCGCCACCATTTCGTTTGAGTGGTGTATGTACTTCCCATTATTATACTATTTGTGTGATATAATTTCATTTATGGGTATTTACATATTCATTGTATGACCCTTCTTCAATGGGGTGTAAGTTTCGAAAGTTATCCAAGTCGGTAAGGGAACCTTTCACCCTCCTCTTTTTAAAAGACTTATTTTGTTATATCTTTTAATTCATATACTATTATGTTGGGATATGTTCTTATATATCCTTATTGATGTAAATTTTATGACCAAGTGATGAGATACCCTTTTTATCTCTCATCAACTCTTTTTCTGAATTTTAATGTGACGCCGTTAGGCTGTCGAATTTTTGCAAGGGAACTTCTTAACCCAATTTTGATTCTTTGGGATAAACTTGTACTCCTTGAATATTTCATTCTATGATTATGTGTGAATGTCCTCTGATTGTATGACACTTAATACCCACTTATATTTCATGTATTCTTTTGTCACACATAATTATGAAATTGATTTATCCTTAATCCAAGGATATCGTCTTTGTATGGGACTTTGTCTCAATCTCCTTTCATTGAGGCATATTTTGTTTTATACACAACTTTCTTTTATATGGTGTATAAACCCCTTTGAATTTTACGTTTACTCAAAAGGAATCATTTTATACGAAGCATTTACTAAACGACAAAAGGGAATGTTTTTGTCGTACGTATGCGGCGACAATGACTTCTCCACCACCGTGACCATTATTTGAGTTTCAGCTTACTCTACAAGCCATACCTTCTTTTTAAAGAAAAATAAATACCATGTTTTACTTTTCTTTTATTTTGGTATTTAAAATGGTTTTGATAATGTTTTTATTATATCACTATGTTATTGATATCTTGTGATTGAAATGTGGAAATGTTATGTTTCCTTTATGCATGTTTTATGTGATAAGATTATGTTGTGGTTCTTGGGAATTATTACGAAGACGGGTGGTTCCGTGATAAACTAAGGGCGGGTGAGCCCGATATAGCTCTCAAATGCATTGGGTAACACGAAGGAGTGAAACTTTAAGGATTATTCGAAGAGATTTAGGGAATATACTGTGGTGGGTATTCCAAACGTAACCAAGAGGGTTACTCCCTACGTAAGAATGTTATGAATGTCTAAAGTTACCTTTTATGTCTTTTGATTTCTATGATTTATTCATGATTTGATGCGCCTATGTTTTATGGGTAAAGTATGATTTCATTCTTATGTATATATTAACTCATGTTTCCTTTCCATATTTTTATAACCCTTACTGAGCTTTTTATGCTCATCCCAAGTTTTTTTTGAAATGTTTTTCACAGGTCAAGGGAAAGGTACATGATATGATGATAGTGTCAAGGAAGTGTCAAGAAAGAATCCATGCTTTATTTTTAAATATGTTTCTGTTGATGGGAAAAAATGAATACTATCTTTTATGTAACCACTTTGTTTAAATGTGGAATGTAATGAATGCTTTATGATCTAATTATCTAAAACTATAAACCTGAAAAGATCCTCAATGTGTAATCTTGTAATAACTCAAGATTAAGTAAGGTTTAAGGCTGGGGCCTTACTATTTTTTAAAGGAACCATTTACTTTTAACCAGTAATGGGATTTTCACCCTGTTATTTCACTTCGTTAACCATAAAGTGTGAGTAACCATGTTCCCATAAATCCTTATCTACCTGGTGAAGCATTGTCAAAATATTCATGATTTTATTCTTCATACTATACATCTTGTTATACTAAATGAATATGGAGAATCCATGCGTTAAGGATGATAACACAATATTAATGGATAATTTATTATCCAAATGGAAGACTAACTTCACTAACTAATCAATATACTTAGGAATATTGAATTCATGATCACTAATGAGGTACTCTACTTCTAGTTTACACCGGCATAGGGTAGTGACAATCTCATTTATCTTAAACCTCTCTTTACTTTTTTAAAACTCAAGGAGATGGGTTTTATTAGTGTAAGCATCCATGTACTTTTTCTAAATCATAATCAACCTGAATATAGTGGATGAAATGATAAAATAGAAATAATAATAATTCTACATGTATCTCTTGTAGGAATCCATTTCACCTTTTCTCACGCAGTGAGGTGGAATATTAGGAATAGGGGGTTATAATAGAAAGAATAAGTTTTCATATAGTAGTGTAATACTGGGAATTTTTTTCTAGTGATTACATGATATTATTTAATAAATGATCATAGTGTTATCATGGTTTTAGCTTAAGATTTTATATATTAAATAAAGGATGATTTTATTACTTTATCTTGATTACCAAGTGTGGCGTAATAAATTTTATTTTATTAATCTCCCACTATTTTATAAAATTAAAATATCCCTAACCATTTGATTCAGAATATCCTATTGTGTTTATATTCTAGTAGAATGGCTCCATATCCCCATTTAAATGACCAAGATGGAGCCCTTATAAAATTAATTTATGGTATTTTGGTAAGTGGTCATGCCAACTGTATTAATTGGTAGTTCTTTGATTTATTGCATGGACTCCCCAATCCGGAAATCCTAACTCGAATTTCATCCACTCTTGCCTCTAAGTTACACTAAGTGTTATAGAGGAAATTAGTCTTTGATGCTAACTTAGTTAATTTGACCCAAAACTTCTGTTTTAACTACACAATAATTAAAATCACTATGGTAAAGTATAGACAGGTACTTTGAAATATGGTTTCATTATAACACAAATAATGAAATACTTTTCTAACTTTCTATTTTATTGAGAGAATTATTTTACATTTATACATAAATATTATTTATTTTATCCTTTAATTATTAATAATATATGGATTTTAAATAATTAATTAACCATGTATAACAAACTAATTTAGGTATAATCCATTTATTTTATTTTATCTTTACATGCTTGTTACTTAATCTATTTTATGTGATCATGTTTGAAAATTAAATAAACATAAAATTGAATAAATAAATAAATAACCACGCACTAGAAAAAATAAAATAGACATGTGGTATGATCATGAGATTTTAACTACTGGTTAGTTTGTCAAGAAGATAAAAATACAACCCTTTTCCCCATGGTAATAACTCCTTAAGTCAGACTTGTATCATGTTAAAGCATTCCACCATTAACCTACATATCTTCTGGGTTTATTTCACCTTGTCTCAATCTTGAACCATCATTAGAAATTGGGAACTCTATCCTTTACAAAATCTAAATCACACACGGGTGAGGGGAACCAAGGGTTTAGGGTTACATAAATAAACTTTGGACATGTATGATCATACATAATAAGGAGGAAGGAATGATATGTTGATTATCATATTTAATTTAATAATGAATTTATCACAAAATATATGTAATAAAAAATTAAATTAAATATTAAACCAACACATAGATAGGTCAATAAAACACGTGATAACACATACATTCAATGACTACACATTTTAACTAAGAAGTATTCAATTAAATTTATTCTATATTATGATAAATTATTTTTAAATTAATAATTAATCATATTATTAATTAATTATTTATTTTATCTTAATTATCCATCCAAACATTATTTCAAATTATCATCCTTTGTAATTTTAAATAAATTAAATAACTTAATTTTGTTTTAAAATTAATTGGTAAAGAACATGTATTGACCAAGAACATAATGTACACCCTTATGGTTAAAATTAAATTTTATTTTAGAATTTAATGAACAAAAAATGTATAAGAACAAACACTTCATGTACCTTTCTGTTACATGCGACATGTACTATCACTGAAATAACATTTGACTTACACTCTGTATGGTCCTAGTTTTATACTAGGTACTTGAACAACATGTATGCCTATATGGAATGTCAAAATATTACATAGTGTTTTGTTATGTGGGAAAAACCATGTAGTCTACATGGAATGTATAACCACATGGAATTCCATGAATATATTCGATATATGCCCCTAGAAATTCTTATAAAATACATAGAGTTTATGATGGACAAACCCATAATATATTTAACGAATAATACAATAAATAATTAATTTAAGAATTTAATTCCATATGACCTATTGAAAATTAAATGGTGTTTAATTCATGGGAAAAACCTTATCATATGGTGTGTACATCCAGCTACACATCATGTAGTTTGGTTTTTGTTTCATTTATTTTCTTTCCATGTGTTTGAATCACAAAACATACTTGGTATGAAATGTACCTTATGTAAGTGGATACGAGTTAAACCATGTGTACAACCTACTACATGTTGTTTTATCCATTTATATCCTCCCAAACAACACACCTAGGGAATCATCATATATTTTTTTCATGCTTTTTTGTGTTATACAGTGTGTACACTAGCTAAATGTTATTTAATCACATCTAGTCCATGTTTCTCAGCTGACACTACAAAAAAGTGACTTTTACCAACATAAATTTATTGACACATATATATTTGTTGGTAAAAATGAACAATTCCAATAGATATTAAATTTTGTTGTTATTAAATTTAAATACCAACATTTATTTTTACCAACACATATATATGTTGGTATTAATTGTTTAATACCAACAAACACTTTACCAAAAATTAAATTTGTTGCTTTATCATATTAATACCAATAGTTCTTTTACCAAAAAATCAATATGTAATTATTAATTATTATTACCAATAATTTTCTTCAACGTACAAATTTGGAGCCATTATTTATTCAATAAAAACAATTAATTTAACAACCAAAATGTTTGAAACTATTAGTCAATAATTTACTAAAAATATATTTTTAACAAAAATAAACATACTTATAAAAGTAATTTCTAACTTAATCAGAAAAAACTTTGTTGTTATTAATAAGGAAATATTGCGAATATTTGGAATAAATTCTAAATTTGATCCAATATATATTATATTTGACATATAATTAAAATTATATATTCAATACATTTCAAAAGAATAAAATGTAATAAATAAATAAATAAATAAACTTTACTAATCAATCCATCAAAATAAAATTAAAAACACACTTGTCTTTGCATTCATCCCGCGCTTCCCCTCTCCCCAGGTCGTCGTTTCCCATCAGCACCGCATCCTGGACCAATGATATTTGTTTTCACTCATATACATGGTTTATCTCCATCAACCGCACCCACAACCCCCCCCCCCCCCCGATTCTTCATCCCCACCTACACCCCAAGTCTATCGATCCTCAGTTGATTTTTTCCACTTTCAACTAAAAATATTAGGTATCACCAATTTCTTATTCAAAAGGTTGATGATTGAGACTCTTATCAGGTATTCACTCTTTATCTTCAAATTTTAATCCTTTGATATCATGGGCTTCTGGAATTTGAATTGAATATCAGTTAGGGTTTCAGTGAAATGCCGATGAAATGTGTTTTCTGGTTTTTGTTTTTATTTATTTTCCTGGTGATTTTTTGTTTTCTGATTGATTGATTCTCCATATCCACTCCAGTTTTTTGACTCGGACCTCCATACTTATATGAATCAATTATCTTTGCATACTTTTCCATTTTATTCCTTGAATCGATGTTCATTTAATTAACCCATGTTGTTTAAACAAGACTAGGATGGGGAGGAGAGGCTCAAGTCTGCCATTATGGATTCTGGCATGGATTTTGTACACAGTTTTTGACATGAAAATCAGTCATAATTTTGGACACAGATAGTTTAATCATTGGAATGAGGATAGGGGAGGAAATGGTATATACTTTTGGAAGTAATCCACCCCTAAAGTAGATTTAGAAAAGATTGAAATTCTATTTTTTAATGACTCATTCCACAATAATAAAGAATCTAGTAAATCTATCCAAACCTAGTTAATTGTCTTGGATAGTGATTTTGATAGCATCAAGAATGAATAATTAATCTGGGATGACCTTGTGACTAAAATTATTCTGAACAGTGATAAACAAGGGGATGATATTGAATAATGTTTGGTCTCCTAGGATCTATCCATTCCATAGGGTCAATAAAGAAAGAGGAAGAGTGAGGTGATGTCATAGGCCCTACAACATTGAATTAATTAGAAAATAATCCATTTATATTCAAGTTGAGGTTCCTTAAGAACCACCCTTCTTGGATACTTGGATGAATACTTTCCATATTTTTATCCCATTCCTTAACCTATAGGGTACATGATTTCTCATGTTCCAAATATTCTTCCTAAGAGAGTTGGTTGTTCAACTTATTACTCTTGACATCCTTGCTTTGGAATAGATCAGCATCCCACCTTTGTTGAAAATCAAATGCCCACTCCCTATATCTCTTTCCATTTCACATTTTAAGTGATATGTTGTTAAATATTATCAATCACTTATTTTATAAATGGGGATATGGGATGCCATAATATTTTTGACAGGACCAAAGAATTTTGGACTTGTAATGGATTTTACCATTAATACTGAATAAACTACAGAAATATCCATTCTGTATCCAAATATTTTTCAAATATATGTTATTTTTCACTATAGACAAACCTTATAATTAGAGTAGTAATGGAGAGTGATACAATATGGTGTGAGTAAAATGCACACTATAAGAAATATATGCTTAGTGCAATTTACTTAGTGATGGTTTCCAAAAAAATCCTGGAAAGGTTGAATATATAATTTCTATTGGTGTTTTTTAAAATAATTAATAAATTATTTTTTTAGTAGTGGTTTTTTTGACCTATTACATACATCTGATCCAATTTCATCCCTTATTTATCTGGGTATCGGGGCTTAGGAAGAAAACAACACAGACATGTTGTGGAAGATATATGTGGATTATCACATTAAAATTTCATATTTTCTTTTTGTGGATTCCATCATCAGTCATGGATACCTTGTTTTTGTATGAATTACTTCCTTCCAAGAGCTCATTCCCACAAAAATTACTCAAATGTTGATGAACATGAGACTCTTCCACCATTTGGTCTATTAATTAGTGATAAAGGGTGATTTTGTGGGTGTTATATGTGGAAAATGGGTAATGACTTCCCACCCTTTTTTTTAATCAAAACCAATATATTCTGAAGATTACACATGAGTAAATTTTATGTCATCTGTTTTTACCTTTTTAAATGAAGTGTGGCTAAACTTATTTGTTTTAATATTGTATTGTTATTTTAGTGAGTAGTTGTTATGCAGTTTATTTCTTTGCGATCTCAACCTACAACCACCTGCTTGAGTGGTGTGTTCTTGATGTATTAATGTTCTTATACATGATTTCACTTTATGTTAATTGTTTTACACTATAAAACACCAATCATCCTTCATCAAAGAATGAAAATAAACACCAGTAATAAAAGTTCCTTGTGTTTGGATATTAATTTTGAACAATAATTTACAGGGTATATGGAAAAAGGCTAATGAATTCCATGTTTTTGAACATGATGTTATGGGTGTTATATGTGGAAAAAGGGTAATGACTTCTATGTGTTTGATTTATGTTAATTTTTTTTGTTTTATATTAGTTATTTTACACTATAAAAACACCAATTATCCTTCATCAAAGAATGAAAAGAAAACACAAGTAAGAAACTTTCCTTGTGTTTAGATGTTAATATGAAGTTTCAAACTATGTGTTTATTTTGAATATGAAGTTTCAGGTCATGTTTTCTGCTTGGTCTATATACTTCTGCATGATGGTGTTTTGGAGCAGCTAGATCTAGTGTCTTCTTGGCTAAAGGCATGATTTTTCGAATAGTTTGAAGAAGGTTTGGTAGCTATGTACCTGTAGGCTTGTGATCATGGAGGATTCCATTGCTTTTCACAAAAAATATGATAGATATTTTATTGTTTTTGGACCTGTTGAGATGTTTTTTTTACCAGAGCTTTGGTTTTCATGATCTGGCAGACATCATTACATCTTGCATTATATTGATCCTATTATGGTTGTCCTTCATGAATTGGAGCTTACATGGGATTGTCATGTATCATGGTAGAATCACACTTGCATGATTTCTATATTTAGCATTAGTTCAAGCCTGAAGCATCATCCCCTTATATGGTCCACCTCTATAAGTTTCTTGTGATCTATTCTTGTTTCTTTTCTTTTTTAGGTAGTAAAAAAATTTCTTGTGGCAATCTATAATGCTCTATGTTAATTTTGAATATGATGTTCCAGGTCATGTTTTATGCTTGGTCTATATACTTATGCATGATGGTGTTTTGGAGCTACTAGATCCAGTGTCTTCTTGGATGAAGGCATGCTTTCTCAGATTGTTTGAAGATGGTTTGATAGTTATGTACCTATTGGCTGCTGATCATGGAAGATTCTGTTACTTTTGGAACAAAATATGATTGATGTTTTATCTATTTTGGACCTATTGATATGTTTTTGTCATGAGAGCTTCGATTTTCATGATCTACTGGAACATCTTGCATTATATTGAGCATGTTATGGTAGTCCTTCACGAATTGGATCTTACTTGGGCTGGTCGTGTATCACGAAAGCATCACACTTGCATGATTTCTGTATTTAGTATTAATACAAGCCTGAAGAAACATCCCCTTATATTGTCCACGTTTGTAAGTTTGTCATGATCTATTCCAGTTTATTTGCTTTTTTTGGTAGAATTTTTTTTTCTTGTTGCAGTCCAGGATACTCTGAAAATGACATGGAGTTATTGATCATTTTGGAGGTTGAATTGTTTTAATTTTTTTGTGTAATTTTTCTGTAAGTGTATGTAATCATCTTCAACTTCTTGTTGGTTCAATCTCATTACACCCCATGTATTCCTTATAACTCTTTCTTTCTTTAATAAATTATGTAGAAAAAATTTACCAAAAAAAAGGTGGAAATGATATTTTGTGACATGACTGTATTTGGTGTGCTTTTGGTATCTTTTTGGAGAAATGATGCCTCAATATGAGTCTTTTGGACTACTAATCCTTTCGATGACAATAGGGTTGATGAAAAATGCTCACTATGAAAATCATTTTTAAACTTCTATTTATTTTTATTTTTTTCTTTAATTCATGTAGATATTTTTCACTAACATGTTCGTATTCTATTTGGTTATTTGTGATGCAGATATTGGAGCTTAAGGTTATAGCATACACTTGAGTTGGCTCACTGTAATGGATGTGCTGGAGGTGCCTCACTGGCGATGATGTGCTGGACTCGTTGGAGCTGCTCATGTTGGAGTTGACTTGCTAGAGCTGGGGTTGGGTCATTGGGTGGGGTTAGGGGGGATCATGTTTGGGAGGATTCAACATGATGGGTGGGGACGGGTTTCCAGTGTTGTTGTATTGATTGTTTTTGTAATGAATTTCATTATTAATATGATTAATTTTTTTCTAAGATTGAACATGTGTTAAAATATTCTTCGTTTTAATAATTAAAACATATTTATTACATATGATAAACTAATAGATATAACATAAAATTGTACTAAAAATAAAAATTTATAATTTTTATTCAAATGTAATTTATAAAAAAATATTATATGTTGCTAATATTATTACCAACAGAAACATTTGTCACCAAAACTTGTTACTAAACACTTTAACCAACATATATATCATCTGTTGGTATTATTATAATTGCAACAAAACTATTTTATCTATCATAAAAACATTTAGCGATAGAGTTTTTACCGACAGTTTAGTGACAAAGACATATATGTTGGTAAAACGTCTTACCAATAGAAAATACACTTTTACCAACATATATGCTCCTGTTGGAAAAAGTGAAATATTTTGTAGTGTGATAATCAATATGTGGCATGTATTAATTACATGTCACATAATTTTACCACATAAATTCTATAATTTTTTGGGGTCAAACCATGTATGTTAAGTATATCCCCTCAATATCTTATTATATTATTACCTCTAAATAAATCATTGTGTTTGATAGTTTTCCCCACATGAACACCAAACAAAAAACCGTAATATATTTAGGTAAAATATAAGTATTTAAATGTAAACATTAAAACACAACCATTGAATTATTGGTAATGAATATGGTTAATTTATTTATGAAATATATTTGTAAATAAAATAAATTATACTTTTAATATGAACTAAATTAAATTAGATTACATAAAATGACTAATAGATCAATTATTTTGTAAAGAAGTGTTTTCCTAAATTTTTTTTTTGCGATATGAATTTCTATTTCAAGAAAATTATGATTAATTATGATAAAATAGGTTTGAATTTAATAGTTTTTAACATAAATTTTTTCATTAAATGATATGAAACAAGAATAATAATAATTAATATTTGAAAAATACCATTTTCTAATATATTTTTTTCATTATATTTAAATATTTTATTCAAAAATTCAGTTTATAAATTTGGGAATTATAAATTAATAAAACTAACTTCATTTTAATTCCTCATATCAAAATTGAATTAGTATTAATTTTTTTTATCTTTTTTTTGAAAACGTTTATTTTTTGTTGAAAAATAATGGTTTCACAAAATTTGTAATATTTTTGATTTTTTCATTATATAAGAATGATCAATAAGATTAAACAAACTTTTATTTGATAAAATATGAATCCATGGAATAATTTTGTGAATCTTGAAATATACATTGGACTTATAAAACCTATTCCAAACTTTTTTTAAAATAAAGTAAAATGTTACATTAATAAAAAGTGTTTTATGTATTCCTTTGAATCAAGTATTATCAAGTTGATATTAATTTTTTTATTTCCATGAAATCCTTATAACTTTTAATTTTTAAAAAATAAACCAATTTTTTCATGTTTATCAGTAATTTTATTTACTCTGTCTTACACATAAATTTAAATCATAAAACCCACTTTTTTTAAAAACCGTTTTTATGTTACGTGCACTCATAATAAAATTAACATTTCAAAAACCTTATAAATTTTATATTTAAAAATTATTTAAAAATTATAAAATCATAATGTATAAATTAGGAAAAGGTTTCATTTTTAATTTTTCATTAATATTAATTACTAAGGTTAAAAATTAAATACCAATGTAAGAGTACATTGGGTTAAAAGTTAAAAAAATTGGAATAAAAAAGCCTTAAAACCGTCAAATTGTCTCTAGAATGAGTGGTTGAGTTGTTTTTAGACCCACAATAACTTTTCCATCCTAATTTTTTCATCTTGGATCTATTTAACTTGGAATATTAACATCACATTGTTGAAGATTTTTAGGGTTCTTCTAAAAGTGGCCTTCTCTTCACTTATAAAATAGTAACACTTCCTCCACTTCAAGACTAACATTACCCTTGAATTTATCTTCAAAAAACTTCCAAATTTATCCTCCTTGAACCCTATCCCTTGCGAAAATTTTTCTAGTCACCATTAGTTAGCTTAAGTTCTTCTTTTTTATGGGCACTTCCATGGAAATTCAAGTACCTAACATGAGTATTATCAACTACTTAGCTTTTTTACATGATTATATTCATTAAAATTTATTATAGACATACTAATATAATGATATTAGTATAATTTATATAGTAAAATTGATCCTAGTATCCCGAATTCAGTGCATTAATTTATTAAATTATCATGATTTCAAGGAATCAAATCTCGAAGGGATGATCAATTTACTGGTTTTGGAAACCAGATACATACATGATACCCATTTTACATTGGGAATAAAAAATAAATCATAATGAAAGTAAAAGATAATAATCCTTTAACATATCTCCAAGAATTCATATAAATTTCTTTGGGAAATAAAACAAAATATGGGTAAGATCAAATTCTTAGTAAGGGTTAAGTACACTGAAAGCTATTATGAATCCACAATTAATAGTCAATATGGAATAGTAAATAACTAAACACATATTCCATTTAATCTATAATATGGGAATGAATTGCATCATAGAATTTTTCATAGTGAATACTTCTTGGATAATAATAACTAAATTCCGAATTTAGGAAATTCTTAATTATTGGAAGTCATGTTTCACAAGCACATGATACCTTTACCATCAAGATCTATTCTCAAGATAATTGAAACCTATTGGGTAAAAACCCATATGATTTGGCCAATTGATTTGTATCAAGAGAATACCAATTCATCAAGTGGATATCATTAACTGGACCCCACCCATGTATACAGGTCCAAATCATTCCTCTTATATCAAAACAATTGATTTAATAGTGTTTCTTATCATTAAATATCTATATTGGGTAAGGAATATGGATTTATCAATATTTTCTCCATTAATCAAATAACTCTCAAAGTAAACACTGTTTGTAAAAATGGTATACAGTTTATTAAATAATTATATAAATCACATAAGAATATGTATATATAATATAAATGTAATTTCCATTGAAAAATGATTACAATAAAGTGATTTTTTCAAGATAAAGTTAATAATCACAAAAGAAAGTGAGATTTCACAGAAACCTTTATCACTTGGTAATTTTCATATCAAACCTCCTTGGATGAAATAATTAAAATTTTAACTTAAAATACAATTAGTAGTTAACTATTTATGATATTAAATTTCAAAGGGGGTATTATATACACCATATAAAAGTGAATTGGTGTATAATAACAAATAAGTCTCAATGGAATGTAAATTGAGATGAAATCTCTTACCTTATGCTTCCTTGTGGTTTAATTATATTTATACTCATGTATAATGGTTTTAATCATGTTATTATATTATAAAAGTACCATATTAATATTTATAATATCATATATGATCCTTTTATAACATCTTATCACCCATTTGTTAATAATATTTCATTATTTTCATTGTTTCTGGTGTTAATTGACCTGTTTTTTTATGTTTTGACTTGGTATTTTTTTCCTATAATTTCAATCATGATTTCATAATATATATACTTTAAACCATGATTTTAATATCATATATATTTATTATATATTTATTTAGATTAATCCAACAAATTTGGTGATAGGAAATGAAATACACCGTTCATAGAGACGGTAAGCTGTACGTACACATGAACATTATTTCCATTTTATTATCGCG
The DNA here is from genome assembly GCA_963277665.1 of Viscum album. Classification (NCBI taxonomy): domain Eukaryota; kingdom Viridiplantae; phylum Streptophyta; class Magnoliopsida; order Santalales; family Viscaceae; genus Viscum; species Viscum album. The sequence continues at coordinate 480,476,138 of OY728128.1, forward strand.
TTAAAAGAAATAAAATAAAATTATATATATGTATATAATCATTATATTATCATATTTATTTAATATATATCACATATTTTTATTAAAACCATCCTTAAAAAATTCCATGGAAAGTGTGAATGAATCACAATGCTTCACAAGGCGGTAGTCCGCTGTACACATGTACGACATTATTATATTCCCAAAAAATGGAAAGCATGATGGTATGTGTTATATAATAATTAAATAATCATACATATATCATAAATATCATAAATATCATATATAAATAGTATTTCCATCATTATTGCCAACCTTTATAATTGGTAATGGAAAACAAAATAACACCAGTTCGTGAGGTGATAATCCGTCGTACACATGAATAATGATTATGTTACCCATTTGATGGAAGTGTGTGTGTTTTAAGGTAGTAAAATTACCATAAAAACACCTTATTATATTTAAGATAATTATTTTATTATAATATCATGTAATAATAATAATTTTAGGATGTGGATAAGAAAATAAAATAAAAATTATTTTAGAAGAACATTACCCCGTTTTTAGGTTTCCTCATTAGGTTTACACTAAAACATTGAAAGGTTTTATTTATGAAACAAATAAGGATTATAGTATGAGTTTAAGGAATTTTGGAAGTGAATTTTTCAGAGTTTTCACAGCTCAAATGGCCTTAGCGGTGTGAATATAGGATAAGAGGGGGATGCCTTTTATAAGTGGGGTGTGTGAAAAAATTGTAAATATTGGAAAGTGGGAATTCCACCAATGTTTCTTCCATGTCAAGTGGCTCCAATAATTAAAAGAAATATTATATAAGATTTAAGTTCAAAATATTACCATCAAATGGGTGTTGGATAGGTTTCTAGGCCATTTAGCCCCTTAAATTTAAAGTATAGTCCCTAGGTAAACTCGTTTTCTCTCAATCTATGTATTTAATTTTAAGTGTTTTCACTAATAATTTTCATAAAAAATTAAGTCTAAATTATTAGAAATTAGACATTATTATTATTAAAAATATGTAATAATTTTTTCCAAATTATAATCAAATAATTGTGAAAAATTAATTTTAAATTAATCTCATAGGCGGGATGAGAAAACTTGTTTTTTGAGTAAAAATGTTCCAAAGTTTAATAATTTTTATATATAAATTCAATATAAAAATTATTTAAATAACCTAAATTAAATTAAAATATTTATTATTTATCTAATTTAACTTTAAAACCAATTAAAAATATAGTTTAACCTTAAAATTTATTTATTTGAAAAGTTATTTTTTAATTAAAGTTCAGTATTTTTCACTATTCATCAAAGTGTTATTTTTTTTGAAAAATACAAAAAATTTACCCTAATATAATTTTTACATTACTCTTTAAAAAATATAGATTATTTTTTCAAATAAAACTTCTAAGTGTTTTTAAATTTAGTTTTAAATCAAGCGACCATTACAAGTTGAAAAAACAACCTTCAAGAAAATATCACTTTTTATTTGTAAAATTGGATTTGTTATTATTTTATTAATATAAAATATAGTGTATTAATGTGGAAAAAATTATTGAATATGTAATATATAAATTTCATTAATGTAATACAATAATATTAATTAATTTAAATTATTAATATTAAATTCTTTATGCACATAAAAATAGTTTTTTATAAAATCATTTCTTTTATATTCAATTGGTTTTTATATTCATTTATTATTAATCGGTAACCAATAAATTCAAAAATATATTTTCATAATTTATTTAATCCTATTAGTAACTACCAATTTAATGGCAAGGAGTTCATTTTCATTTTAAGTAAAAATATTAATAGTATTCGGTAAAACTCAGTCTTGTGTGTAATACAAGCTATCGAAGAAATTCATTGATGCATGTAACGCAAGATAACTCAGTGTTGTGTGAATTAAAAGCTATATCATAGATTGAATTATTTAAAATAGTAAATATATTTTAAATCTAGGTATTTTATATTCCCTTCCACTCTGGGTGTTGTGTGTCATACACACTATTGAATAAAATGTTATTCTTTTAGAATTTCGGGGTGTTATATTCTCCCCATATTAAATAAATTGAATCCTCATAATTTAAAGTTTATCTTGGTAATACATAGTTTGATATTTTGAAATACCATTATTGAAAAACCCACATCCGAAAATGTTTAATGTAATCCCTATTAATAAGAGAGAAGGGAATATTAAAAGGCCATATAGAATAATCAGAAACTAGGTTTTCAAGTAGGAGAACCTAGGTGGGAAATTAAAACATGGACATGTAAGAGAAAAATAACACACAAATATGGATGGAGAGTGACAGAGAACATTGATCCCAAGAAAATGGGTGATTGAAAGAAGGTAAATTACCACAAAATCATAAACTAAATTAGTGAAAATAATTTAATTACCCTGACTCCAGTTGCCTATAGATGGTGCCTTACTTCATTACATTTCCATAAGATACAAGAAATCGCATCCCAAATGACTGAATAATTTTATAATATTGGAAAACTAGTTACATATTTGAAATTAAAATTAAATTTTGGAAATAAAATTAAAAATTTATTTTATTTGAGAATAACATTATTACCCTTAGCATAACCCTACATATAAATAATAATAAACTTCGTGGAAACCGGGGGAAAATAAAACATAATAAGATCATTAGATTATTCTTATAAACAAATTTGAAGGGTTTTAAACATACCATGTACTCAATAAATTGAGAAGGAAAATGGATCCATTGATTTTTTTTTTCATTATGGAAATCCTTTAAATAGTAATAACTGAAATGAAGGAAATTAATAATGTTGGACATATAAACTATTAATATATATCTTCTATATAGTTACTGTCAAGATCAATCCTCTTTTTAGTTTAAGTATGTGGGTAGAAACTCATGATATTATTCTTATAAACAAATTTGAAGGGTTTTACACCAACATAATTCTTCCCATTATACCACCGATGTATCAAGGGGCTTTCATTGACTGATCCCCAACCCATGTCTTTCATGTCCAAATCATTCCTTATATATTGAATTATTGATTTCAAAAAGATATTTTTAAATCAAAATGTGTCATACCAGTTTGAAACATTTGAATCATAAGTACCATAAAGAAATAGAATTTAAAAAAACATTAAATAACATGATAATGATATGATATTTCAAAGGGGTTGTATATACACCTCAAGAAATAAGGTGGGTGTATAACATCAAAATATGTCTGAATGAAAGGATATTGAGACAAAGTGTATTAGAATGACAATTTTGTTAATAAAATGGATAAATTATGTGTATTCACTATAAATAAAAATAAAATAAATTAAAATAGAAAAGGATATAATAAAAATTTCTTTCAAACATAACTAGAACATGACATAATCAATGAAACTGATGTTTAACCCAATGAATGAAATCTGAATTAATAAATCCCTTACCACTTGTAATTAGTCGAATCATATTCCAGATAAAATTTATAATTATAGAATTAGACATTTAATACCATGAATATAATTAAATTCATGATATTATATATCAAATTTTAGTATACATACACCACACAAAATAAATTAGTGGTGAATAAGGTGTAAATCTCACAGAAGTAAAAGTGAGAGGAGAAAAACCCTTACCGCACGCTTCCATTTAGTGTAGTGTTATTTAAAATTATATATAATGGTTTAAATAATGTAATTAACTCCTTCTATATTAGTATTAATATTTAAAATACCTTATTTGATGATTTTATAACATCTTATGACCTATTAATTAATAATAATTCATTATTTCCATTGTTTCAGGTGCGTTTGTATCATGGTTTAATGATCAGTTCATTTCTATAAAATTATGGATGTTCTTGTAAAATGGGATTAAAACTCCAAAAATTTTATGTAATGGTATTAATTAACTTCTAAAAGTGGGAATGGTTCCATATATCATTTTTATTTCATACATGTGTATGATTCATTAGATAAAATATTAATAATAATTGTTTAGTTTATTTTAGCGGTTTTTATGAACATCGTGAACTAGCTTCATTTTATTTACTATTATGAGTATGTATTAGTTCAAGAACATGAAAAAAGATATAATTTACTTATTAAAATATTATTTAACCATAATAATAATTTTATGAGTAACCATGAAGGAGGTAAGAAAAATAAAAATATTTTTCACGGAGGCCATTAATCCCCATAACTGGGAAAATGGTTTCATTTCTTTGAATAAGAGGAGTTAATAAAAATGATGGATATAATATATTAAATTATAAAAATAAAAATATAGTATGTATAATATTATTGATTTATCATTCCTTGATTGATGAATGGGGTGAGGATAAAGTAGAATAGGAAAAGAAATTGAGAAAAGTGTTTTGATAAAATTACCTCTTGAATATCACCTCCTTGACAGACCTTTGAGAACCTTGGATTTGGTATTTTGGTGAGAAAATTATCAATTAGAAATGAATATATTTATATGTATAGTTTTTATAATATATTTTATGAGATATATATCTTTTTAGTCAAAATGGGGTGGTGAGGGGTGGTACTTATACTTGAGGAGAGGTGGGTTTAAGTGATTAAATAATGAATATTTTGTAATTAAGTCCAACCACATTGAGGGGGAATTAATTTAAATGAATTATATTATCAATTAATGTTTTAAAGGATGGTTAGGTTTTATAAATACCTCAACCACCCATTAAATTTTGTATTTTTAGGTATGTTAATCTTTTACCTTTTAAACCAATGTCATTATTTTACGTATACTATGGTAAATAATTTTTTTTACCATGATATCTTTTTTATAACAAAAAATAAAATTGAACTTACATCATAAATTTTAAATTATTATTTAAAATATGTTATATATTTTACCTACTTCCATTCATAGAATCATAAAAATTATATTTAAAATTAATCCCACAGATAAAACGAAAAAGCGGGGTTTTAAAGTGAAAAAATTAGAAGTTTGAAATGTTTTTATATCCAATTTCAATGTGAAATTTATTCCAATTTCATAAATTTGATTAATTTATGTAAAATTATACTAATTATACTTTAAAAAAAATTAAAATATAATTTAACTATATATATAAATTATACCAAAAAATAGTTTTTAAATAAAATTCAACATTTTTCACTATTTATCAAAAAATGAAAATTCTCTGAAAAATACCAAAATGGTACCCTAAAAAAAATGATATTAATATTTAAAAAATAAACTTTATTTTTTTAAATAAAACTTATAAAAGCGTCAAAATATTTATTTAAAATAGGAGCGCCATCAAAAGGCAACAAAACTGCCTTTAGAAATATAAAGTTTTTATACTTAAAATTGGATTTATTCTTATATTAATCATATAAAACATTTTGGATGAATTTAAATTTTTTTGAACTAATATATACAATATTTATTTCATTAATATACTTCTATAATAGTTATTAATTTAATTCATTAATATAAAATATCATTGTGGGAATAAAAATAGATTTTTTTTATAAAAACACATCATTTATGTTCAATTGGTTTTAATTTACATTTCTAATTAATTGGTAATAAATGAATTAATTTTATAAACATGTGTAAAATATATTTTATCAATTTAATTAATATCATTCATTCATTCCATTCCAACGGCTCAGTGATAATTATCATAATTAAATAATAATATTTAATAATTTATTTAAGCTCAATGTTCTGTGTAACTTAAGAAATTAAATAAATTGAATTTATTTAAGAAGAGACATACCATAAAATCTTTTGATGTTAAATCATCTCTTACTTCCATAAATTTCATCCTAACAATTTGAAATTTCACTTTGAAAATCATAATTTGATTCTTTAAAATACCTTTGTGGGAAACCCACATCATAAATAGGGTTAATAAATATTACCCTTAATAATAGGGAAAGGGAAATATGATGGTCACCACTAAACTAGGATTTTGAATCTAATAAAACTAGTGTGAATTCAAAACTAAAAAATGGAAGAGAAATCAACATCTAATGGATAATGATATAGGTCACAGTCTTTAGAAAGTTCACAATCACAAAACCATAAATCCTATGATTGGTTAAAAGACCATTGATTTATTTGTAAGAAAAGTAAATGGATAACATTTCTGTTAAAAAATAATTTTCCTAGAGTTGAGGGATTCTTTTACTATATATATAAGCACTTGAAAAAAAAATTACCTATTTTAATTCCATTTCATAATCATGATATTATCCTTTGGTTGTGCTTTGGTCTATTTTCACTCCACCTCTTATGCCAAGAAATGGATATTCAAGTTGAATTTTTTATACCTGAATCACTTTAATAAATCATAAGATCCACAAGTTATTACCTCAGTATTTAAATATTTATGAAAACCAAAATTTCAAGAACATGTTATCCAATATGATAAATCATAATTTAGCTATAAATAATAATATCCAAGGTTCAACGTAATCCATTCCACAAGTTGTTAATTTTAAGACTCATAAAAAATAAATCAAACAAAACTCATAGTCCAAAAATTTAGAGGGAATGTTGAATTATTTCAAAAATAAACATTAGATTCCCCAAACAACATAATGTAACTATTATTTTCATATACAAAATATTTGAATACCATGATCACCTTAAAACCTTAATCAAAATAATAATTCTTCTAAAAAGTACTCGAGTTATTGAACATATTCTTTAAATCAAAAAATCTAGTAAACCCAACATAAACCATAAAATCACTATCCACTTTCATTGTAACCAATATATCGCATAAACATATCACTATAATTATTATCTCAACATCAAACACATATTAAGTTTATCTCCCCCAAATCATGTGTTCTCCAAAAGATCAAATTTCAATAGAATAACTTCTCTTGGTTATTGGTACTATTCATCACATGCTTCCAAATCCTTAAAGAGGAAGCATTGCAGTACAATCCTTATACATTTCATAATTATTATGATGAAAATATCATTAATATAATACTTTTAAATCATATTTCATGGATCCAAATATACAAGAATATTAATCACTAAATTTTGTTTGTATTAATGAAATAATCTTGAACTTAATACCTTAGCTTCTTCTAAGTTATATTCCCTTAACACTTGGGGAATTTATTTTCAAAGTGACCCATTTAACTATTATTGAAACGCTGAATATCAATCTTTTATTTCTTCCATTTTAATTATTTTTCTTCACAACCCTTTTCTCCTCACTTAAAACAAACCCCCAATTATTTCAATCATTTCACAGGGTGATTCTTTCCACAATTATCACATGTTGGAAAATCCTCATTTCCTTTCTTCCCTTTATCCTTGATTTTATATGCCTCAATATTCTTCTCTTACTTACCATTAAATCCATATGACTTATAGAATTATTTATCTGTCCAAATTTCACATAAAACTATTTTTTCATATGATGAAATTTTTTGAGAAGCTAATTCCCTTTAGATACTTGGATCGAGACATTTAAATAAATGTTCAATCATGTATTCAGCCTTGCATATGTAATCCATAACGTAACTTTCTATCTCTAAAAAGGTATCTTTATACTCTATATCACATTCTTCCTCCTTTATATTTAAACTAAAGAACTTTATCTTTATCTCAATTTGATTCTCGTGAGGGAAATATTTTTCAAAATATGTCTCCTTAAAATAATTCCATTCTATGAGTTCTATTTCCTCTTCCTCCCTTGTGTTCTGGATCAACGACCACCATTGATCAGCATATCCATTGAGACAATAGACTATAAGTGTAAAATGTTCCTTTTCATTTCATCCTAATTCTAGAAATATCTTTTCAAGTTACTTGATCCATTTATTAGATACTACTAGATTAGTTGTCCCACAAAAATATAGGGCCTTTTGTCACATGAAACAATCCAAAATAGGTTTAGAAAGTTTATTCATCATGGAATGATTAATTTGTATTAATTTGGTCATAACTTTATCAGTTCCAATACCTTTTTTTGGATTATTTTGTAGGGAAGTCTCTGAATTGGTCATGAGTATTAATACCCTTCTTCCTTCCATGTTCCATTTCTAAACAATGGATTATACTATATTAGCTTATAAAATTATGAACTTTAGATAATTCTAAATATGGAGTAATGTAAACTCCATAATTTATGTATATTTAATTTCATAATCATAAACAAGGTTTCTTTGGGATGTTCTATATTTATCCTCAAAGTCTATCATGTGGTTATGTTCCTTAATCTACATTTTCATAAATCTAGTTCCCAAGGTTTATACTAAACTTACTCTGATACAAACTATAACTACCTTAACTCCAGTAGCCCAGAGATAGTGAATTACTTTATTAAATTGGAATAAGATACAAGAAATTACATCCAAAAGGACTAAATAATTTATTAATCTTATTAATCTAGATACACATTTGAAATTCAAATTACATTTTGGACATATAATTAAAATAGTATTTTCTTTGAGAACACCATTATTCCCCTTATCTTAACCCTGCATACCAATCATAATAAACTTATTGAAATCATAGGGTAAATAAAACATAAGAAATGAGTGAGATCAAATACTCATTAAGGGTTAAGTATAGTGGAAGCTATCATAAATCAATAAAGTAAAATAATCATGGAAAAGTAAATAACTGAACACACATGACATGTAATAAATAAAATAAGAATAAAAATGCATTAGTATATTTTTTTCACTGTGAAAATCCTCTGGATAGTAATAACTGAAATGAAGTAAATTCATAATTTCATATGTCTTAACTATCAAGATATATCCTCTAGATGGTTACTATCAAGATAAATCCTCTTTCCAGTTTAAGTCTGTGGCTAGAAAATCAGATTATACTTTGAAACAAACATGAAGTGTATGTTTCCAACTGAATTTGTCCCATGAGACTACCAATGCATTGATTGGATTTCATTAACCTGTCCTCAACCTATTTCTTTCATGTACAAAGCATTCCTCATATATTAAATAATTAATTTTAAAAATATATTTTTAAATCAAAGTGTGCCACACCACTTTGAAACATTTGAATCATAAGTACCATAAAGGAATAACATTTTAAAAAACATTAAATAACATGAAATTATATGATATGTCAAATGTGTTTTATAAACACCTTAGGAATGAAGGTTATAACATCAAAATACAACTCAATGAAATGATATTGAGATGAAGTGCCTTAAAAAGACCATTTTGTTAATCAAATGGATAAATTATGTGTATTAGATGTAAATACACATAAAATAAGTATAAAAAACTTTATATAATAAAAATTCATTTCACACATAACCTTGTCAGGAAATAATAAATTAAATATAAGTCTAACCCAATTAATGAAAATTGAGTTAAGAAATCCCTAACCACTTGTAATGAGCCGAATAATATACCCCATAAAATTAATATTTTTCAAATAAGACATTTAATACCATGAAGATAATGATATTTGTGATATTATATATCAAAGGCCTGTATAAATAGAGCGCACACAAGAAATAAGTGGTGAATAAGGAATATATCTCACATAATTAAAAGTGAGATGAGAAAACCCCATAACTCACACTTCACCTTAGTGTATCATTATTTAACCTCCTCTATAATGGTTTGAATATTGTTATTAACTCATTAGAAAACTATATTAATGTTTATAATACCTTATTTTATGATTTTATGACATATTATGACCCATTCATTAAACATATTTTATTATTTTCATGGTTTAGAGTGTGTTTGTTTCATGGTTTAATGATCGATTTATTTGTGTAAAATTGTGGATGTTCTTGTAAAATGGGATTACGCTCCACAAGTGGAATGGAATAGTATTAATGAAATTACATAAGTATTAATAGTCCCATATATAATTTTTATTTCTTATATGTGTATGATTCATCAGATAAAACATTAATGATAAATTTTTAGTTTATTTTAGAGTTTTTTCTGATCATAACGAACTAGTCACATTTTATTTACTATATGAGGTGTGTTTAAGTGATTAAATAATGAATATTTTATAATTAAATACAACCACATTGAAGTGGCACTAATTTAAACGAATTATATTATTATTTAAAGTTTTTAAGGCTGGTTAGGGTCTATAAATACCTCATCCACCAATTAATTTTTTTATTTATTAGGTATGTAAAGCTTTTACCTTTTAACTTTTACCATTGTCACTATTTTACCTATACTGTGGAAAATAATTTTTTTACCACAGTAATTTCTTTTAAATAAAAACGAAATTTAAATTAAAACATAATTTGGATAATTGGATTTAAAATATATAATCCATTTTACCTAATTTAATTCACATAATTTTAAAAATTAGATTTAAAATTAATCACATAGATAAAATGAAAACCAGGGTTTTAAAGTGAAAAGTTTAGAAGTTTGAAATGTGTTTATATCCAATTTCAATGTGAAATTGTTTTAAATGACCTAAATTGGTTTTTATTATTATTTTACTTATTATAATTTAAAACCAATTTAAAATATACTTTAACTATATAAATAAATTAGAAAAAAGCAGTTTTTAATTAAAACTCAATATTTTTCACTATTCATAAAAAAATGAATATTCTCTGAAAACTACAAAAATATTTACCTAAGATAATTTTGATATTATAATTTCAAAAATGAACTTTATTTTTGTCAAATAAAACTTATAAAAGTTTCATAATTTATATTTAAAACAAGTGCGCCATCAAAAGGCAGTAAAATTGCCTTTAGAAATATATTGCTTTTTATGCATAAAATTGGATTTATTTTTATCTTAATCCTTTAAAAAAATTGGTTGAATTTGAAAAAAATTGAATGAATATATTACTTATAAATTTCATTAATATATTTCAATAATAGTGATTAATTTAATTTATTAAGATGAAATTTCATTGTGGGCATAACAATATATTTTTATAAAAACAAATCCTTTAAGTTCAATTGGTTTTCATTTTCATTTATACCTAATTGGTAACCAATTAATTAATTTTATAAACATGTTTAAATTATATTTTCATAATTTAATTAATATAATTGATTCCAAACATTCCAACAAATAGGTGGTAATTATCACATTTAAATAATAAAAATATGTAATCGTTTTTTTAAGCTTAGTGTTCTGTGTAACGTAAGCTGTGAAATAAATTGAATTTTTTTAAGAAGATACATACCATAAAATTTTGGTGTGTTACAAATAAGTTCATTGCTATCATAAAAAATTATTTTTATAGGATAACACATTTTTTTAGATCCTTTTTATAATGTTGAGTAATTATTTTATTATATAAGAATACAAGAAAATGTAATTACTTGATACATTTATAATTTATAAGAACAATTTCATCCTTTGGTTTTGATTTTATAAATTTCCAATAAATCTCATAGCAAACTTTTAATCATATGGTGAATTAATATATTAATCTCTAAAACCTCATCCAAAGTTCAACTTAACTGATTTCATAAATGGTTAACCATTTAACCCTTCTAAAATATTATGATCCAAAACTTTAGAATCAGTTCTTAGGTAGTTAGTAATGTTTAATTTACTTTATCCATATCATTCATATCTCTATCCAAACATAATTATCTCAACATAAAATACATAGGTATTATGTTTCCCTCAACCATGTGTTTCCCAAAAAGTTCAACTGGTTACTAAATCAATTTTTGGTAATATTCAAAACATGCTTTAAAATCCTTTAAGAAATAGTACTACAGTACAATACTTATATATTTCATAATTCTTATGATGAGAATATCATCAAAAAATACTATTATAATATATTCTATGGATCCAAATACACAAGCTTATTAGTCATTCTACTTTAGTTGTATCAATTTTCTAATTGCCCGGACCTTCCTAGTCCATTACTCTTCCAATTTCTAGTGTTTGGGATGCCCTGGACCCATCAGGCCTAGATCCGAAGGGTGAGGTATCAGTGGCAGGATGTCATCGTGGTTTCACCCATCGGTGACACTGATCGGTGAGTCACCGATCGATGGGTCCCCGATTGGTGCCACAGGGGCTTGTCAGAGTTTCTTTCCCTAGTTTTCCCCCTAAATCCACTTTGGGATCTTTTAAGATTTTTGAAGTGGTTTAAAGCCGTTTTCCCCCATAATCAATGTTTTAAATCCACTAAGAGTGGGGAAACCCTCAACGAACCCATTTTTTTCTCTTTAAATGAAATCCTTTAACACACAGCTATTATCGTACCTCTCCGATGGGAATTATTAAATAAAAATTAATTCCATCATGTGTAACCATCCAACCGTGTGGTGAAACCATGATCTGCCTTTAAAGCCATTCAAAATTCTTATCCCGTAACTCCAGGATTTCACCTTTTTATCACATGGGAATTCCTTCTTTCTTCTTCATGACTAGTTTCTTTCTTCTCCTCGGTGTGTTTGGAGTCCCACATTTCAGAGGAAAGTGGTGCGCCTATGATGGAGCTTTCCTACTCGTTCTTGAATTCCCCAGAGTTCCTCCCCTACAAGTCGTGCATCACCAGTTCTTGGTGGTGGAGAGAAACTTTGAATTTTGATCATCCAAGTATGGGTTTTCCTTCGTCTCTCTTAACTGTGTATCATGTGGGGTGGGTATGATAATTTTTCCTATGAGGATGGATGAAACAAAACATTAAAAAAGATAATTAATGGACTTAAATAATGAAGGGGTGAGTTTGATAATGATGTTGTACTCTTTCATCTTTTCCTATATGTTTTGAATTTAATGGGCTTATGTCCATTGAAAATCGTGGTTGTTAGTGGTCCTTTCTTGCGCATAAATAAACCTTTGTTTTCATGATGATCATGTGTTTGAATGGAAGTAACATCGAAACTGGTTAATCACGTAAACTCGGTTGATTAAATGGATTCCCAATGAATAACAATCCTTGTGTGGTCATCCCAGTTAACCAAATGGAAAGACGAAACTAAATAAATGGTGTGTTTAAATGAGAAAACTCCCTTTCTCTATTCTACTGATGTGGGTGGTTGTTCTGCTTGATGATTGTGAGGTGACGTGGATGGGGATGGGATCCCCTATTGTGGTGCAGTAGTTGTTTTGTGGATATGAGGTCATGTGGGATCGTGTTTTGGGTCATGGTTTGGTTCCAGTACTTCGAGGGATCTCATTGATTCCTTTTGTTGTTGTGACTTTACAAGATAACCAGGTGTGAATGCTTAAATTACTGCTTGGCTGTTTTTCCTTCCTTATCTTATGGCTATGCCTATTAGTTTCCTGGTAGTGGAGAACTATATTAAAGGTAATCACATGAATATGAAAATAGGAATGGGTTTAATGGGGAATTTTTTTCTAAGAGTGGGTTGTGACTTGGCTGTGGCCGTGGTGCTTTATGAATGAATATTAATTAGGGTGTTTGTGTATAGGCTGGTTTTGGAACCCCTATGTTTGGATGACTACTCTATTACCAATATGTATAAATCAGTTCTTATGTTTCTTATTAGCGCCCCACCCATGTTGAGTACTTTGTGCCGAACACCCCCATTTTATGGGGGAGGGTGTTTTCCCCAACACTCCTATGAGTGGCTATTTATTAGCTCTTTTTATGATCCCTTTCTCGAGTATCCCAAGATTCTTTGGGCAGGATGTGACAGCCTGAGGTCCATTATAGCCCTTGATTCTTCGGGTTGGGTATGTTGTGGTGGTTGGACCAGGTGTGTGCGGGCATGTGGGTTCCCAAGTGTCTTCAGGATGAGGCCCAGGTGTCTTCGAGCATGACGGTAGTTGTTCTGGCCTAGGTGTCTGCGGGCATGGTTACATTTGGTGGTTGTGGCCTAGGTGTTTTTGGTAGGGATGTGTGGTTGTGGCCTAGGTGTTTGTAGGTGGAATGTGTGGTTGTGGTAGCCCAGGTGTGTGCAGACGGGGTATGGCAGTGGGACTGCGGTGAGAATGGAGGGTGTGTGGTTGTGGCCTAGGTGTTTTTGGTAGGGATGTGTGGTTGTGGCCTAGGTGTTTGTAGGTGGAATGTGTGGTTGTGGTATCCCAGGTGTGTGCAGGTGGTAGCCCAAATATTGATTTTCCATTACTATTATTTTACTTGACTTGTGTTATTTGGGGAGTGTGCCTTGGTGAGGTTTGGGTGGATAGTTCCCTTATTAGGTGCTTGGTTATCTCCTTTTCTCACGGGGCAATAGAATGCCTCCCCACTTGTGCATGAGAGCTTTTGGTTTTCCCTACTGAGTATACCTTTATACTCACCCTATATATATATAACTTCTTTCTGGTTTCTAGGAGGACTTCAAGGACCATGCGAGACCATATTAGTTTGGACGTTGGGATAGTTTATGTTGTTGTTTTTCTTTTCTTTGGTATTTAACTTTGGAGTTTTCTTATATTTTAGCACTTATTATTTAAACATGCATATGGGAATGTATTGTATGGGATTTACTTTTACTTCCAGTTTTGGTGTTTTTTGGGACTTACTATCTTATCTCCTGATCCTACTAAATAAAAAAATGGTAATTCCTTCTATTTTGCGTGTGATTTTATACCCTTGGTTCTAGTCACCACTCCGGGACATATTGAAGGCGGGTTTCGGGGGTCATTATCTCTCCTTCAACTTGAAGAAGGAAGGGTATGGCAATCTGTTGTCCCTTCCCTCATCTTGGTGATTGTGGGTCATGACAGAATGGTATGAGAGGAAGGTTGAGAGATAGGATAGAGCTCGGGGTTTGGCACAGTGAGTATTTCATGGGATGGTAGGGAAATGGTGTTAGGAAATATTGGTACGTGAAATATGTCATGGAAGACCGAATAGTACACGAGATTTTAGCCCCCCCCCCTATGTTCTGATGCAAGGAATCAGGACCTACTGAACAACCAAGTGAGGCTACATTGATTGTAGGGTAGAAACCCTAGGAAAGGTACATGCATAATAATGACTTGTGTTCTTGTGTGCTCTAGGTGTTCTGGGAAATTTAAATGAATAAAAATTTTAATAAAATTTTAAAAGAAATATTTTACACTACTCGGGCATAGGAATTCCTTGTTTACGTTACAGTTATGGAACTCAGAAAGCAACCACAGATAGTACGGGCGATCGAGTCCCAAGAGGCTATTTTGGCTGATCAGTAGAGGACTGATCGAGAGGAGGATGATGAACAGTGTAAAAGGATGCTTCGTTCCTTTTAGTGGCAGACCCTCGGGAAGTACGGGGGTAATATCTTAGACATAGAGATTGAGAGCTGGCTTGAGGAGCTAGTGATAGATTTCATCTTGATTTGGTCTCCGACAGAGTACTGGGTTCCTCTGGCTGTAAGCAAGATACCGGGAGTAGTGCGTCAGTGGTGGACGCTTTTTCTTTGGGAGAAGAGGGAGGCTGAGGTTTCATAGGTAGACTTTGAGAGGGAGTTCTGGTAAGAATTCATCTCTTCCACAATGACGGTGGAGAAGAAGCAGGAGATACTCTCCCTCCAGTAGGGGAGCATGTCAGTGAGGGAGTTGGGAATCAAGTTCAAGGATCTCCTTCATTTTGCTCCGGAACTTTTTCTGAATGAGGAGTCTTGGGTGAGACGTTTAGAGGAGGCACTCTGAACTTCTCTTCAGTATGTTGTTAATCCATTCACCTTACCGACTTACTTGGAGGTCCAAAAGAAGGATAAAGTGGTGGAGAGGATGAACATGCTGGGAGGTGTGCTGCAAGAGGGGAGACAACTGGGCTCGTCAAAGGGGAAGGTCGTTAGTAGCAGGCCTCCAGCTTTAGGGCCTTCTTGGTTTCGACCAGTGGGGAGCAGGCCCCAACAGTTCCAATTTCGATCTTTCAGTCCTTGACATTTCTTTTTGGGCCTAGGACCGAGTTGCTTCATCTGTGTAAGTAGTGGGAACTTTCAGAATTAGTGCCTAGAACGAGTGCAGTATAGTTGGGGTGGGAAAGTTCAGCACCCACCTCAGCAGCAGCAGTTTCCAGCCAGACCCTTTCAGCAGTTGCAGTAGGGACAATGACCTCCCGCTCCTTCGAGAGCCAACATTAGAGGAGGAGGCCGACCTCAGGGCGCTCCTCAGGGACCTTGACCAGGGTGTGGTTAGGGAGGCAGCCGACATCCGAGGGGAAGAGGAGCTGGGCGTGGGCAGTTTCACGCCACAGAGGTAGTAGTTCCAACACGTCTTGAAGTCGTTAGAGGTACGATTAGCTTGTTTAGAACTCTTGCTCGTGCCTTGTTTGATTTAGGAGCTTCACACTCCTTTTTACATCCAGTCTACCCATGTCTTGGTCCTAGACATAGAGAGACTCTCCATGCCCCTGGTGCTGAGTATGCCAATTGGAGGTCATACTAGCCTATTTGATGTTTGTCAAGGATGCAAACTGATGTTAGGACCACATTAATCTTGTGGGGATCTTTTTCTGCTGCAAATGTAGCCATACGATTTCATCCTAGTAATCGAATGGATATTTTCTGTGCATGCTATTACTGACTGATTCTGGATAAGATTCATGTTCTCCAATGAGGATGGCCAACATGTGGCTTTTGTTGGAGAATGGAGTTGTTAGGTGGGGAGATGGAGTTCAGAGCATTTCCTTCTAAGTTGGCTGAGATTTCAGTAGAATAAGTGGATGTTGAGATGATGGATGTTATGTGAGTTTTTAGAGAGTTCATAGAAATTTTTCCCGTGGAGGTTGTGACTCTACCCCCTTAACGTGATGTTGAGTTTGGGATAGAATTACAGCCTTGTGCCCGTCTGATTTTGATGGATCCTTATCGGATGGAACCTTATGAGTTGCAGGAGTTGCGGATTCAGATTGATGAGCTAATGAATAAGGGTTTTGTCTGACCCAGCATGTCTCAATGGGGTGCTCCGGTCTTGTTCGCGAAGAAGGAAGATGGTGGTCTGAGGGTGTTTATATACTACCAGAGACTGAATTTGGTAACGGTCAAGAACTGTTACCCTCTCTCGAGGATAGATGATCTCTTTGACTGGTTGAGGGGAGAAGGATTGTTCTATAATATCGATCTGTGGTCTAGTTATCACCAGTTAAGTTTGAAGGATAGTGATATCTTGAAGACTGCTTTCAGGTGCAGGTATGGGCACTTTGAGTTTTTAGTCATGCCTTTCCATGTTACAGACACAACTTCTGTGTTCATGGGGCTCATGAACTCTATTTTCCGTGAGTTTTTAGACCGGTTCGTCATTATGTTCATCGATTACATTTTGATCTACTCCAGATCAGAGGAGGAACATACAAATCACCTCAGAGTGGTCTTAGAGATACTTCGATATCACCGGCTCTATGTGAAATTTTCCAAGTGCAATTTCTTGACACAAGAAGTGCATTTACTTGGAAATGTGGTGTCTCAGCAAGGGGTAGCTGTTGATCCGTCAAAGGTTGAACCAGTTGTTTCTTGGGAAGCACCCAAGAATGTGACAGAAGTTCGTAGTTTTCTAGGTATATCAGGCTATTATCGAAGGTTCGTACCCAACTTCTCTTGAGTTGCATCTCCTTTGAAAACTTTGACCAGAAAGGACTAGGACTTTGTGTGGAGTGAGCAATGTCAGGAAGCTTTCAGCTATCTGAAGGAAAGGTTTTTCAACACTCCAGTGCTCAGGTATCCAGAGGAAGGGGTGATTTATGAGGTGTTTGTGATGTTTCTAGACTTGGCCTAGGGTGTGTGATGATGCAATAGCGGGGAGTGATCTCTTATGGGTCTAAGAAGCTATGTCCTGATCAGTGTAACTATGCCACCCATGACCTAGATCTTGGAGTAGTAGTGTTCACGTTGAAGTTGTGGCAGCATTACCTAATCAAGGAGAACTTTTTGGTCTTCACAGATCACAAGAGTTTGTGGAATATCTTTACCCAGTAGGACATTAACTTGCGACAATGAAGGTGGGTGGAGTTTCTTCAAGACTACAATTTCAAGATCTCTTACACTGAAGGTAATGAGAATGTTTTGGATGATGCCTTGAGCAGGAAGTCACGGATGAAATCTGTTCAGGAATCTGTGGATGATTGGAAGGTAATGGAGAAGTTGGCTACCCTACACCTAGATGCAAGGGTGGATGGTGGTAGATTTTGTCTATTTCAGATGAAAGTGTAGTCCTCTCTATTGAGGAATGTGGAGGAGTCTCAATGGGGAGACATAGAGAGTGAAGTGATGCACGATCGAGTTGACTAAGGAAATACTCCAGAAGGGTGGTCGGAGGATGGTCATAATCGACTGCTTTTCTGAGGGAAGTTGTTTGTCCTAGAGATGATGCATGAGGGAGTTCTCCGTGAGTTCTATAAATCACTTGTAGAGGTACACCTAGGAGTTTACAAGATGTACTGTGGCCTTAGGGAACAGTTTTGGTGGCCCCGGTTGAAATGGGTAGTGGCAGAGTTTGTGGAAAGGTGCTTGGTTTTTCAGTAGGTAAAGGCAGAACATCGCATCCTAGGATGTTTGTTGCAACCTTTAGATGCCCCCCGAGTGGAAGTGGGATGAAATCTCGATGGATTTCGTCAAAGGAATACCCAGGGTTCAAGGAGGATGTGATGTTATCTGGGTAGTGGTTGACCAGCTGACAAAATAAGCTCACTTCTTGACGATCAAGGAGTCACGTACGGTGGATGCCTTAACACAGAAATGTGTGGATAAGGTGGTGTGGTTACATGGAGTTCCAAGATCCATAGTATTGTATAGGGATTCATGGTTTACCTCATGAGTCTGTATGGGATTGTAGCATGCGTTTGTCACTCAGCTATGCCTTAGAACTACTTTCCACCCCCAGACAGATGGGCAGACAGAGAAGACCATCTAGACGTTGTAGGATATGCTATGAGCTTGTGTTTTGGACTTTGGGGGATCGTGGGAAGGAGATTTTACCCTAGTATAATTTTCCTAAAATAATATCTATCACTATACTATTGGCATGGCACCGTTTGATGCCTTTTATGGGAGGTCGTGTCATGTGCCTGTGTGTTGGACCGAGGTTAGGGAGGTAGGTGTTCTTGGCCCAGAGGTGGTGCAGATCACTACGGAGATGGTTTAGCGTATACGAGAGAGGATAAAGGCAGATCATGACCGATAGAATTTGTATGCTGATCATAGGAGGGGGCCCTTGGAGTTCTAGGTTGGAGACCATGTGTTCTTGAAGGTTTCCCCTCAATGTGGGTAGCGAAGTTTCAGAAAGGGGAGTAATCTCTCTTCCATGTTCGTCGGACCCTTCAAGGTATTGTGACAGGTTGGCAATGTGGATTATCAGCTAGAGCTACCATCGCCGCTACCGAGAGTGCATGAAGTCTTCCATGTGTCTCAGCTCTGATGGTATCAACATGATGACTCACATGTCCTTGACTGGGGAGAGTTGGATATAGGGGATGACACTACGATCATGGAGAGACCAGTAAGGATCAAGGATTGAAAGGAGAATGTGCTTTATGGATGAACCATACCTTTGGTTCATGTGTTGTGGAGGCATGGTGGCATCAAAGAGAGTACCTGGGAACAAGAGGCACATATGCGTGCCCAGTACCCAGAGCTATTTTGAGCGGTGTTCTGTCTTGTTTCGTACTAGTTTGTGATGTAGTGGTTGACCCTGTTAACTATGAAATGTGTTGTCTTACATTGTTCTATAAATATGTGTGAAGAGTCCTCACTGTGGTAAGGGGAGGAACCGATCCCTAATCAAGATACATTAAGGTGGATTCGATTAAACCCGTGCGGGTGAGTCAGTACCGCCCAAAGAAAATAGTATCTTGACATGGAGGAAGGGACTCACTAAACCATATGACTGGATGATATGACCTTTACATGTTTGTGTGGTTTCTTGAGAGAGAGGTGTTCCTAGATGTATAGAGTGGTTGGTCATGAGAGGTATCTTCGGTGGTTGTTCGGACCCCTCTCTTTACATCGGGTTTAGTTCGATTCTCGAGGATGAGAATAGTTTGAGAGGTAACTAATGTAGTGGCCCAACCCTCCTAGTCCATTACTCTGCCAATTTCTAGTGTTTGGGATGCCCTGGACCCATCAGGTCTAGATCCAAAGGGTGGCATATCAGTGGCAGGATGTCATCATGGTGTCACCCATCAGTGACACTGATCGTTGCTACATGGGCTTGTTGGAGTTTCCTTCCACAATTTTTTGTCCATAATGCCACTTTTGACTCTTTTAATCTTTTCGAAGTGTTTTAAATCCATTTTATCCCCATAATTAATGTTTTAAATCCCCTAAGAGTGGGGTAACCCTCAATAGATCCGTTTTTCTATATTTAAATGAAATCCCTTAACGCACAACTGTTATCACACCTCTCCCATGGGAATTATTAAATAAAAATTAATTCCATCATGTGTAACCTTCCAATCGCGTGGTGAAACCATGATCCTCATTTAAATCCATTCAAAATTCTTATATTATAACTCTTGGATATCACCTTTTTATTGCACGAGATTTCCTTTCTTCTTCTTCTTGGTTAGTTTCTTTCTTCTCCTCGGTGCGTTTGGAGTCCCCCCTTTCCGAGGCAAGTGGTGCCTCTATGATGGATCTTTCGTACTCTTTCTTGGAGTCCCCAGAGTTCCTCCCCTACAAGTCACGCATCCCAAGTTCTTGGAGGTGGAGAGAAACTTCGATTTTTGATCATCCAAGTTGTCTTTTTTCCTTCATCTCTCTTAACTGTGTATCATGCAGGGTGGGTATGATAATGTTGCCTATGAAGATGGATGAAACCAAACCTTAACGAAGATAATTAATGGAATTAAATAATGAAGGGGTGTGTTTGATAATTATGTTGTTCTCTTTCATCTTTTCCTATATGTTGTGAATTTAATGGGCTTATGTCCACTGAAAATCATGGTCGTTGGTGGTCCTTTCTTTCTCTCTAATGAACCTCTATTTTCTGGATGATCATGTGTTTGAATTGCAGTAACATCAAAACTGGTTAATCACGTAAACTCAGTCAATTAAATGGATTCCCAATGAATAATAATTCCTGTGTGGTCATCCCAGTTAACCAAACGGAAAGACCGAAGTAAAGAAATGGTGTGTTTAAATCTAAAAAATCCCTTTATCTGTTATGGTGATGTGGGTGGTTGTTCTGCTTGATGCTTGTGAGGTGACGTGGTTGGGGACGAGATCCCGTATTATGGTGCAGTTTTTGGTTTGTGGGTATAATGCTATGTGGAGCCATGTGATGGAGCTTGGTTTGGTTCCTGTACTTCGACGGACCTCATGGATCCCTTTTGTTGTTGTGACATTACAAGAGAACTGGGTGTGAATGCTTAAATTGATGCTTGGCTATTTTTCCTTCCTTTTCTTGTGGATATTCCTGTTAGGTACCCAGTAGTGGAGAATTATCTTAAAGGGAATCACTTGAATATGAAAATAGGAATGGGTTCAATGGGGAATTGTTTTCCAGGAGTGAGTTGTGACTTGGTTGTGTCTGTGGTGCTTTTATGAATGAATAGTAACGGGGGTGTTTATATATGGGCTGGTTTTGGAAACCCTAGGTTGGGATGAGTTCTTATTTACCTATATGTATAAATTAGTTCTTATGTTTGTTTTTCACACCCCACCAATGTTGAGAACTTCCTACTGAACACCCCCATTTTATTTGGGAGAGTGTTTTTTCCAACACTCCTATGAGTTGCTGATTATTAGCTCCTTTTCTGCTCCCTTTCCAGAGTATCCCAAGATTCTTCGGGCAGACTATGACGACCTGAGGTCCATTATAGCTCAAGATTTTTTGGGCAGGGTACATTGTGGTGGTTGGACCAGGTGTGTGTGGGCATGTTGTTTCCCAAGTGTCTTCGGGATGAGCCCAGGTGTCTTCGGGCGTGGTGATAGTTGTTCTAGACCAGGTGTGTGCGGGCATAGTTACATTTTATTTTTTTTGCCCAGGTGTTTATGGGAGGGATGGGTGGTTGTGTCCTAGGTGTTTTCGGGCGGAATGTGTGGTTTTGGTATTCCAAGTGTGTGCAGGTAGGGTATGGCAATGGGACTATGGTGAGAATGGAGGGAGAGGTCTGTAACATAGGATGTCTTCAATAACCAGTGATAAAGTGGTGCGGGGTACCCAAATATCAATGTTACATTACTATTACTTTACTTTACTTGTGTTGTTTGGGGAGTATGCCTTGGTGTGGTTTGGGTGGATAGTTCCCTTATTAGGTGGTTGGTTATCTCCTTTTCTCACTAGGCATTAGAATTCCTCTCCACTTGTGCATGAGAGATTTTGGTTTTCCATAATGATTATACCTGTATACTCACCCTATATATATATAACTGCTTTCCAGTTTCCAGGAGGACTTCGAGGACCATGTGGCACCGTACTAGTTCGGACGTTGGTATAGTTTCTTTTGCTATTTTTCTTTTCTTTTATATTTACCTTTGGAGTTTTCTTGTATTGTAGAACTTATTATTTAAACATGCATATGGGAATAGATTTTTTGGGATTTACTTTTACTTCTATTTTTGGTGTTCTTTGGGAATTACTATCTTATCTCCCGATCCTACTAAATAAAAAAAGGGTAATGCCTTCCATTTTTCATGTGATTTTATACCCTTGGTGCTAGTCTCCACTCCAAGACCTATTCATGGCGGGTCTCAGGGGTCATTATCTATCCTTCAACTTGAATAAGGAAGGGTCTAGAAATATGTTGTCCCTTCCCTCATCTTGTTGATGGTGGGTATTGACAAATTGCATAAGCTTGACCTTGATTCCTTAGCTTATTCTAAGGTATATTTCCTTGTTTTTAGGGTGTTCATTTGCATAGTGCCCCATCTCCTTACATTTGAAACACTTAACAACAGTGTGTTCTTTCTTCCATTTTCATTATTTTTTCTTAGTGACCATTTTCTCTACAATATTAACAAACTACCAATCGCTTCAAGTATTTCCAAGGGTGATTCTTTCCATAGCTATCATATGTGAAAAAAATCATTCTTTATATTCTTCCCTTTATCTATTATTTTCTCTATCTTCATCTTCTTCTCTTGCTTCACTTTTGATCCATATTACTTATAGAATTATCTATCTATCTTGATATCACATAAAACTATTTCATCGTATGAACTAAAATTTTGATATTCCTTCACGCTTCAGAGACTTGGTGTAAGCCTATCAAATAAGTAGTCAATATTTCACTCTTTATTTCATATGTAATCGGTAGCATACCTCGTTAACCTTGAAAAGGTTTCCTTATACTACAAAAAATCTCTTCTTCATTTATATTTAATCTTAGAAACTTTCTCTTCATCTCCGTTTGTGGATCATAAGGGAAATATTTGTTGAAGACTATCTCCTTAAAAGCATTCAATTCTATGAGTTATATTTCCACTACCTCCCTAGTATTCTGGATCTATGACCACCATTTATCCACATCTCCATTGATAAAATACACCAAAAGTGTAAAATTTTCCTTTTCACCACATCCCAAAGCCATAAATATATTTCTCCAAAGACTTAATCCATTGATCAACTACCATTGGATTTGTAGTCCCACTAAATTATGGAGGAATCTATCACATAAAGTGATACAGTATTAGAGAATCTCACTGTGGAAAAAGGTTGATCCATCTAGGAAAGTTTATTTTTCAAAATTTAATTATGCTTCCCTAATATATCCATAACTTTCTTAATTTCAATACCAGTTATATCATCTTTCTTATTCGGAAAATTTCTACATTTTCCATGAGTATTGATACTCTTGTTCCTTATAGGTTCCATTTCTAAACAATTTCATACATTATATTAGATCATAACATTATGTAACAGAAATTTTAATACCAAAACATGTAAAATTATTTTCATAAATTGAAAATTTTATCCATAAATAATCTCATAATCATAAAGATGATTTCTTTGGGAGTTTATTCTATAATTATCCTCAAATTATATCATAGGTTTATTTTCTCTAACCTATATTTTATTAAATCTAGTTTCCAAGGTTTCTAATAAACTTACACTAATTCCAACTATAATGACCCCAAACCCAGTAGCCCGATGCTAGTGCCTTAATTTATTATATTAGAATGATTAAAAGGAATAAAATCTTGAAGGACATATCAATTTATTATTTTTGTTAACCAGGTACATACGTGATACCCATTTTACATTGGGAATAGAAAATAAAGAAAACAAATTAAAATATTAGCATCCTTTAAACTCATTCTAAGAGTTCATCTTCATATCCTAGAGAAATGAAACAAAATAAGGGTAATCTAAAATTTTTTTAAGGGTTAAGTAAAATATAATATATCGTGAATCAAAAAAGAATAATAAATATGGTAATGTAATTAACTGAACACACATGTCATTTAGTCAGTAATATAAGAATGAAATGAATTGATAGATTTTTTCATAGTGAAAAACTCATGTATAATAATAATTTAGTTTTGAAAGAAACATATTATTAATTATTGGATTTTAGGTTTCCCAAGAACATGATACCTTTACTATCAAGATCTATTCTCAAGATAGTTTAAAACTACTTGGTAAAAACCAATTTGATTTGGCCAACTAATTCATCTCATGAGACTACTCATACACCGAGAGGATATGATTAAACATGACCCACCAATGTCTAAATGTCCAAATCATTCCTCATATATCAAAATAATCAATTCAATAATGTTCCTTATCATAAAATATCTATATTGAGTAAAGAATATAGATTTATCAACATTTCCTGAGTCAATGAAATAACTTTCAATGTAAAAACTATATGTAAAAATGGAATACAGTTTAATAAATAATCATATCCATCAAAAAATAATATGGGTATCTAAGAGAAATTTAATTTCTAATTAAATTGATTACAATAAAGTGATTTCTTTAAGATAATGTTAATAATCAAAAAATAATGTAAGATTTCATAGTAACCTTTATCACTTGGTAATTTTCATATAAAATACCCTTGTATGAAATAATTAAACTTATAACTTAATATACCTTAAATAATTAATTATTCATGATATTAAATTTCAAAGGGGTAGTATATACACCACATAAGGTGAATTTTTTCATAATAACAAATGAGTCTCAATGGAATGTAAATTGAGATGAAATCTCTTACCTTACGCTTCATTTTGGTTGATATCTCTTTATAAACATGTATAAAGGTTTTAATAATATTGTTAATATATAAAATAAACATAATAATATTTATAATATTATATATTATCCTTTTATAATATCTTATCACCCATTTGTTAATAATCATTCATTATTTTAGTTGCTTCGACTGTTAATTGTCTTGATTTCTATTCCTCTAAAATAGATAAATATTTCATCATATTAAGAATGTAAACCTTGATTAAAATATCATATATATTCATTATATATTTATTTATAGTAATCCATAAAATTTTGTGATAGGAAATGAAATACATCATTCATGGACATGGTAGGTTGTACGTACGCGTGAACGTTGTTTCCATTTTCTTATTGTATAAAAAGAAAGAAAATTAAATGATATATATTTATGTTATCATTAATTTATAATATTTATGTCATATATATCACATATTTTTAGTAAACCTATCCTTAATACATTCCATGTAAAGCGTGAATGAATCACATCGCTTCGCGAGACAATAATATGTTGTACTCACGAGCGACGTTGTCATATTCCTAAAAAATGGAAATAATGAAGGTGTGTTATATATAATAATTAAATATGAATAAATATATAATAAATATCATATATAAATATTATGTGAATCATTATTCCCAACCTTTATAGGTGGTAATGTAAAAACAAACAACAACAGTTTGTGAGGTGGTAGTCCGCCGTACACACGAATGATGATTTCGTAACCCATTTGATGAATGTGTGTGTGTTTGAAGATAATAACCTTAACATAAAAAAATATCAGTATATTTAATATATTGATGTTATTATATTATCATATAGTAATAATAATAATAATCAGAGGATATGGAGAAGGAAATGAAATAAAAATGATTTTAGATGAACATTACATCTTTTCAGGTTTTCTCCTTAGATGTGCAGAAAAACCTTGAAAGGTTATATTTATGACCAAAATAAGTCATATATGATTATGGGATTTTTTAAGGGTTTTATTAACCAATTTTATTGATAGGTGTGAAGAGGACAGGAGAGAGGGAGGCCTTTTATAAGTGCGGTGAGTGGAAACTTGTAAATTTTTGAAGGAGGGAAATTCCACCCATGTTGTTTCCATGTCAATAAGATCCAATAACGAAAAAATAGATCTTATAAGGTATAAGGTATAAATAAGTCCATAAAATGGGTTTTGGAAAAGTTTCTAGGTCATTTTCCTCTTAAGTTTAAATTTTAGTTCCTTGGTAAACTTGTTCTTCTCTTCATCGCTGTAATTAATTTTTACTACTATCACTGGTCATTCTTATAAAAAATTAAAGTTGAAATTATTAGAAATTAGAAATTATTATAATTATAATTATGGAATCCATTTTTCCAAATTCAAATCACTTAATTTGTAAAAATTAATTTTAAATTTATCCCGTTGACGGGATAAGAAAACCGGTTTTTGATGTGAAAAATGTTTAAGAGTTCACTATTTTTTTTGATATAATTTCAATATAAAAATTATTAAAAATTACGAAATTGGATTAATATATTTATAATTTATATAATTTAACTTTAAAACCAATTAAAAATATATCTTAACCTTATAAATTATTTTAATGAATGGATAGTTTTTAATTAAAATTCAGTATTTTTCACTATTCATAAAAAATGAAGCTTCTCAGAAAAATTTCAAAAATTCAACCTAAGATAATTTTTACATTCCAATTTAATAAATGAATATTAAATTTTCAAATAAAATTACCCAAAAGTGTCCAAATTTAGTTTTAAAACAAGTTCGTCATTAAAATGTGACAAAATTGTCTTTAGAGAAATATCATTTTTATGCACAAAATTGGATTTGTGTTATCTTTTTCCTATAAAATATATTAGTTTAATTTTAAAATATTTTATTGAATACATAATATATAAATTTCATTAAGATCATACAATAATATTAATTAATTTAAATTATTAAGATTATATGTCTTCGGCGCACAAAAATAGTTTTTTTATAAAAACATATCCTTTATATTAATTTGATTTTTATATTCATTTATAATTAATTTTTAATTAATGAATTCAAGAATATATTTTCAAAAGTTATTTAATCCTATTCATAACCACTAATTTAATGGTTAGGGGATAATTTTCATTTTAAATAATAATATTAATAGTGTTGATAAAACTCGATATTGCGTGTAACACAAGCTATCAAAGAAAGTTGATGTTGTGTGTCATGTAAGTTATCTCAGTGTTTCATGAATTTCAAGATATATCATAGAATAATTTATTTAAAATAGTAAATACATTTTAAATTCTTAGGACATTTTATTCCCATCTATGCTTGGTGTTGTGTGTCATCCATGCTATTGAATAAAATGTTATTCTTTTAGAATTTATGGGTATAATAATTTATATACTTTAATATAACTATTATAAGGGTATTATAATTTTCTATTCTGATATCCCACCAATTAAGAAGAATGAATATTTTGTTCATGTGTATGCGCAGACTACCACCACCAATGGCAAAAAATTAATTTTTCATCACTCCCAATAATTGATGGATCTAATAATGGTTTAATGAGAAATATTTTTTTATGATATCATTATGTTTTGGTATAAAAAACTAGAGAAACAATTATTGATATGATCAATAAATTCAATCATTTAAAATTAGTGAAATAAGAGGAAAATAATCTCTTCTTTCTAATTAATTACTTTATATAAATTATACCCTTTTTAAATTTTTTATAATTACGATATATCCCACTATTTAACACTAAATAAATCATTAGGATTCTATTATAATGATATCACAACTAAACCACATCATAATCATCCATTAATGATGTTAGGTTCATGTTTTGATCAGTTTAACCACCCACTTGAAGAATACTATGCATATATTTCATAGAAGAATATGAGAGATTATATGTCACGACCCATCCCAGGGAGGCCCATGCCACAACTCCCCAAGCCTGCCTCCAATAGACCAGGGACCGTTGACTAGCACCGAGTAGGAATTTCACTAACATGGGAGGCATTGCCTATAAACCTGTACACACACACACACACACATCTCCAAACCCACAAAGCTGAAAAGTGAAAACTACTAAAAAGGTAAATGCATGCATACACTAAAAATCCCAACCAACAGAGTACGATAGGAAAGTCAAGTAAAGTAATGTAAAATCCTGGGCCAAAAGTACAAGCCCACCAAAAGAAAGTCTGCAACAAAGTCCAACCTGTAAAGAAAGGTACTGGGACTGCAATCCGTAGCCGCAGGAACACAGCTCGGCCTGCCTGATCTCATTGAGCACCGTCCGGTCCTGGTCCACCTAGAATCCTGTCAAAGTATCACTCGTCTGCATAAGACATGACACGTGCGGGCAAATCCCGGGTAGGGGTGAGTATAATAATACCCAGTAGAACACCCCAAAACCACAAAGGAATACAACAAGGGAAATACCACAAAGGAATGATACAGTCAGCTCTACACAATATATGTTTACAGAACATATAATAAGAATATCCAGATATACTCATACCTGATCGACTATCGCGAAACCACCACTAATATCCATCTCGAAGATTCCACTAAGCACGTAACCAGGGGAATATACTCCTATGTCTGAAGAGAGAGATACGATGCACTTGTCCCAGGAGAACTCACTCCATGAGTACTGAAGAAAGATACTTGATGCATCAGATGAGGATCACAACCAGTAGCTATGGGGTGATTCCAACAACTCAGTCTGAACTAACCTGCTAAGTAGAGGATCGGATCCCGGGTAAAGTAAGTCACGTCGATACGGAGAAACTCTACCTAGGGTACCATGAAGGAATAGAGGATCTGGCTCTAAGTCTCATAGAGGAGATTCCAACAACTCTATTCAGGAAGTCCTGCTGAAGGGATCGTACTCCTGTACGTCAAAAATGATACCGGAAACCTTTAGGGGAAAGACCAAGGGGACGAACCCTAAGGAAACTAGTCCAAGTCACAGAAGACAACTGGCTCAAGCCATGTATAAACAGGTTACATGGCGTGTAGTAGGGTCACATGCCTTGTTACTTTACTCCAGATACTGCCCGGGTAAAACGGATCATGTCTTAAGGATTGTCGTATAAATATTTACTGCACGGTGTGTAGAAGGATTACACGCCGTGTCCGAGTGTCCGAGGTTCGCTCTGTGTACACTGGCCATGTGCCCGTACACGGCCTCAACCCATGTCTCTTTGACCGTGTACCAGTACACGTAGTATCCCGTGTATTTGGCCGGGCCTGGCCATGGAAGGGTATACACGTCGTGTCCTTGGCCGTGTACCCAACCCGTGTCTGTGTACTCATGGAGTACACGCCAGGTGGTCCACCGACGAACACATTTCCTGTAGCCTATACTACACTTCGTGTAGTTGGGATTTCTCCAGAATCGTCACCTTCTTCCTTGACATTGGCCAAACCTCCGCATTCGTGATCTGTCATCCGTTTGACAGAAAACTCGAGATCTCAGGTCACCTCGTCGTCGTGATTCCAAATCCATGGGTTTCGGGCCTTCGATCGGTTCCGAAATCTGATTCCGATCACCCATGCAGAAATCGTTCGTAGAACGATATCATACGATCCACTTCGATCCATCCATCGACACTGCAGTCGCACCTCCGTGGGGTTGTCCCAATGCCATATCTTTAATTTGGGATCGTTGCGTCCCACAATGGATGCACAACGATCCATCATTCATATCTCCATGAAGAACGCGTAGAACGCACACGAAGAACATGAGAAATAGGGGAAGAAAGGCATAAAAAATCAAGAGGGATGAACCTAGATCGATGTTCGTGTCGATCTTGGTTCGTCACTATTAGAAGGCTAAACGAAACCAAAATAACCTTCAAGAATCAATCCCCAAATAAGATCCCGCAGATAACCCATCCCGCATGACGATCAATCCGCAGGCCAATCTATTAGTTGATTGGTCTGCGTCCGTTGTGGAAATCAAGAATGGGAAAGAAATCACAAAGAGATCAAATGACCACCTAGATCCGCGGCGTTCGTTGGTGAAGATCCGATTGGCGCGTCATCATCGCTGGCGAAACTCGTCAAGAACGTCGTCACCGCGTTGGGTGTTTCCTCCAGAGCTTTCCAGAGCCTCCAGGGGAAATTCAGGGATATGAGATCTGTAACCCTGATCCCCTGCGAAATATTTAATTTAAAAGGATTAAGAGACTTCGCTGTAGAAATATTTAATAAAATATTTGTATTAAATATTTTATTACGGTTACGTCCAAAAACTAGATTTCACCACCGACCTGCGCCAGCCGATGTTAGTTCTCTCCCAATGGAAACTTGCTGCTCTGAATGCAACGGTGCCCTTGGATTTCTGATCCGAGAACCCATTCAAGAGTTATTCCAATTTTTCAAGAAAACAATATGCGCACATTATTTTATTATTTAATTAAATTCAAACCTTTGTTCCGGGCTCACTGAGCCTTGGAACTGCACTCCATCTCAGAGCCTGGTCTCGAAATAATTCCCATATAATATTAAAATAATATATGAAAAAAAATCCGGGACATTACATTATACACTAGTTTAATATGATATTAATATGTAAATATTTTTTTGTTCTGGTAAAGCTATATCAAAATTTAACCCAACAATTAAGAAAACACCTTTCATTCATTAAGAATCACTGAAACATGATCATAGTCAGTTTAATATTCATGGTTTTTAAAAAAACTATTATGGAATGAAATTCAAATTTTATAAAGATCAAGGAACATATATTTTAATACCTTTAATTATATTTTAATGATAAACATTGAAATAATAATGAATACCAACACTTTTTTAACAAAACTAGTTCAAAGTGATAAATTTTACATACACCTGGTGATGAAACTAGGTAAAAATATACTAATATTTATATGTATAGAATTATTGTAAATTAGAAGTATAAATGGTTATATTTATTAATAATTTTATTGGGTATGTATTTAATGAAACTAATTTATTTATTTATGATGTATGGTGTAAGTGCATAACAAATTAGTACTGAGGTATGGGTTTTCATCTAAAATTCATCTCTTCGATACATATTTGGTATGATGAACCTAATTTAATTTATGCGGCACATATACTACCTATTAAATATATCATATCACAAGTTATATTTTAATCATGGTATTCAAATTTAAATTACAATACCTATCTTTCAATGGGTTTTGATTCAAAAGTTTCTGAATCCGTAATGGTTTTCTTGGTCTCAATTCTAATTTTTTAGACATAATACATTTTTTGCACCATGTTTTATTTGTATGGTGTATTCACTACGCATTGATATATTTTTATAATACTCTTTCTATTTCTTTAGATTTACTATCCAAATCAGGTTCCCTTATTAAAGTGGTTATTGTTTCAGTTGTTCCCCCAATAGTAAGGATTTTTTGTAACTCAAATTTCATTCATTGAGTTATGATCATTCTCTTGAACTTATTTCATATAATTTGGGAAAATTATTTCCTTTGATTGTATTATGTGATATTCTCTCATTTCTTTCTGGTGATATACATTCCAACCACATAAACCCTTTGTGAAATATTTTTCACTTATTAGGTTATGTTATTTTTCAACCTTCTACCTTATTTCTCCAGATGGGTTATGATCATGTTATCCCTTTTAATAACATGGGTAAAATTATTTCATACTATATACGGTTTTTATAATATGGATGATTATTAGAAATATATCTATGTATTTTTTGAACATCCACATTCTTTCTCGGGATGTATTATGATCATTTTATCCCTTTTATTGATATGGGAAAAAGTATTGACATTCTTAATGATTATTGACTACTAAAGTAGGTTGATCATGTATTTATATTCCATATTCTTTATTATATAGATATACATGTTTTTATTTAGACAAATGTTCCTTAGGGAATGGTATGAAAAGTCTTGTTGGATCCTCTAGTGAATGCATTGGACTAAATCAAGTGATGGTTAGGGCCTAGAATTATATATCCTCGGATGCATCGATAGGTCTCATGAGACAAAACAACATGGGATTTGGTGTATATCTCTCCTCATATCAGTACAATGTCTTGGATCAAGGACTTTGAAATATTTTTTTTCATTTCAAACATTATAAATTCAATCAGTATGAGATCGATATTATTAATATCATTTTTAATTGATTTTCATAGATATAGAATGCTCCCAGTTTCAGTTTATTATGAAATTATTCATAGTATTTATTCTTGCTGTATTATGTATACCATGCTTATGTTTTTGATAGATTTAGTTATTTGTTTCCATTACTGATCATTTGAGATCAACCCTTTCTTATGTTTCCTGTGACCGTTGTGATGAAGACTCCTCCATCTTCTCCATCTTCAAACCTTACTTATTCCTCTGTCCTCTTACCATCGGACCTGATTCCTTCTCCATATCGACAGTCACCTACTCCCTCAAATCACCAGCTCCATCTGCCCTCTCTTAATGATGTCCTTATAAGGCCTCTACCTCCACTTCCTTTAGCGCTTCTAATAAAGTGTATAGTTTCCATAGATGAATTTTTCTATTCCTCGTTTTCTGGTATGTCATTTCTTGAATTTAAAGTTGAGGTTTTTAAGGAATCTTCAAATCTTATTTAGTGGACCTCAGTGTCTAGGTTTGTATTAAAGAAATATCCCCTCTTTACATTCCAATCCATGGTTTCTTATTGGGGTCTGTCTTCTCCAAATAGGATCTCTAATCTCAAATTGAAATCCTTCTATATAATGCCTTAATCTAAATACTACTTTTTTAAAGCTTGAACCTCCAGATCTAGGTCTTGCGGTGGGAGACACATCCACTTATTTAGGTGGTCTATGGTTACTCATTCTGGTATGGAATCACCTTCAGTGGCTATTTGGATTAATCTTCCAGGGTTTCCCCTCATTCGTCACAATGTTTTTTTTCTTTGGCATATAGGTGACTCTATTGGATATTTCTTGTGTGTAGATGATCACACTTCCAACCTATTGGAAGTTTTTGTAGCAATCATTGGTGTGTAAATGGATTTATCCCTTCCCCTATTGGATCATATTTTTTTGAATTGGCAAATACTTTTCTTGATGGTAAAGAATTATGTATCCTCTTCAGGAAATATTTTTCTAAATCTGTAAACTTTAGGGTCATATGGCTTTGGCATGGAAGAAGTTCTGTGCAGACACGTGGTCATAATCTACTCTATCCCCCATCACCTTGGAGGTTGCCTAGATGGGTTCAGGAAAGATATGGCTCCACTCATCAATCAAATTTCACCATTTGGGATGTTCAACATCTTCATTGGGACATTGTATCCATGAGGATGTTCCTTCTCATTGTTCTCCTCCACCTAGTATTTATGTGGGTCCTCCGTCTTATTTAAATATGGTGGTATATAAACTATGGATGCAATTTTGGCCTTCGTAGAAGAATATTAAGATGTCTCAAACTCGCATAAGTGCACAAATTATGGATGTTTCTTCATCCACTCTTTGGGATCAACCAGAATCCTTAGGGACCTTGTGTGTATCTCTGTTCAAATTGTCTAATGGATTTTTCATCACTTAATGAGGTTCCCCAAGATGTTTTGTATTTGATGGTATTTCCCCCTCTTGTTCCTTCTCAACTTCAGGGGTTTTAACCAGATATTAATAAAGAAAAGCCTTATCTTTATCTCTCAATATCACTAATCATACATCACTTCCTAGTGATAATTCAAGGTGAATCTCCATTCAATTATTTCATTCATGATTTTTAATGCATGTGGTCTAGGGGCACGGGTAAAGAGAGAATACATTGCCAATGAGATACACAGTAGTAATATTTCTATTTTTCTAGTTCTAGAACATAAACAAATAAACTTTAAATTTGGGAGTTTTCACAAAGGATTGGATTATGTGAATTCATGCATGGATATCTAGAAAATAATCATATCTGGATTTTTTGGAAATCTAGTTTCAGTGATGAAAAAGATTATGTTTTAGATAAATACATCAAAACCAAGGTTATAAAAGGTCTTTCCAGCTACTACATCTCATTCATATATGAAACATGAGATATTTTATTAAGGGAAGGTCTATGGAAAGAACTCATCTCATTCAAACCAAGATATTTGGCTTTGTTTTATAGAGGTTATTTCAATGTTTTCCTGGATAATTCAGAGAATAAAGGTGGTAATCATTATCCTAGAAAAGCAAGGTATGATTTCACATCTTTCATGGTTCAAACGGGCCTCCAAGACATGGGGTATGTGGGTGATCATTTCAACTGGTGTAATAAAAAAAAGATCTAATCACACCTGGAGATGCTTGGAGCGATCTCTGGCTAACATCCATGTGATATCCTCTTCCCCTTCAGTTAATGTGACATATTTGGTTAGATCTTTTTCTGATCACTCTTCAATTATAGTGTCCTTATTTTGGAGTAGAGAATACAATGGCTGTTTCTTTTTCTCCAAAATATTAACTACATTTATAGGGTATCATCAGGCTGCAAGATATTCCTGGAGTAAACTGATCCAAGGTAGAGGATGGATTAGATTTCATAAAAGGCTCAGAAAATTTAAAGGGGATTTTCTTTTGTGGTCAAACATGCAATATACCAATTTCAATGATCTTTCTTTACTAAAAACCGAAACTGATCAATTAAAGGCTTCGCTAAAAGAATCTTAGAGTGATGAAATATTTTTCATGCTTGTTTATTTTAGAAGCATCCTTGTAGAGCATCTTATGAAGTAAGAAGATGAGGTCTGAGTTAAATCTAAAGTGACATGGCTATGAGAGGGTGATCAGAACACAACCTAATTTCATACATTAATCAAATATAAACTGAGTTTTTATTGGACTAACATTATCATGGAAAATGGATCCTTAAATAATGACTTAGAGGTGGTTGGAGGTATGGATGAATCTATGTTTCTATCTGTTTTGGCTAATCCTAATATTAATATGTAGGGAGGATCCCCGATAGGTCAAGTGGAATTGTTTGATAACAATCCCAATATGGTTTTTGAGAATTAAAAAAATATTGTTGGATCTTTATCAGATGAGGGGGAAATCAAGGTGAATATCCATTATCTTAACCATGAAACCTCCAAAGTTGTTGATGTCTTTCCTGGTTCCTTTTATGTGGCATCTAGGAACACGGATAAGGAATTTATTTTTTTTGGATATACTAGATTTTTTTTGTAGGGGACACCTTCCTAGAGTTTCATGTGATACTTCCATTGTTCTTATTCTAAAGGTCAAGGATCCCTCTTTTTTGATCCAATATAGGCCGATTAAGATGTGACAATTCCCTTACAAAGTCCTTTCTAGTATTCTTAATAGAATAATTTACCAATTCCTTCCATACAAAATTTATAGAGAGCAAATGGATTTATTCAACATTGATCAATTCAAGGAGAAATCATCATTGCACGAGAGATGATTTTTGATATCAATAAAGTTACTCAGGGGTCTAATATTGAAATTAAAATTTCCATGGACAAATTATATGATAGACATGAATGGATTTTTTTTGAAGGTCCTTACAACCATGGGTTTTTCTACTTGGAACTCTAATTTTATTTTTAGATGAATAATCTCCTCCTAGTTGTCAATTTTATTCTCAAGTAGAAAATGTGACTTATTTAAATCAGTTTTTGGTTTGTGAAAATGGGACCCCCTTTCTCATACCCTTTTCATATTCTATTAGGATTCTCTTAGCATGAAAATTAACAAGAATCAATCTCAAGTAATTATAACTCTTTAAAAATGTAGGTATCAGTCCCATGGAGTTTCCCATATCATGTTTATAGATGATATGATTATTTTTTCTAATGGTAATAAAATCTCCTTAATAGGAATAATTAAATCTATGGGTGACTACTACAAATGGAGTGGGAAAGTGATTAATCACACCAAAAGTGGTGTTTATATATCAAGAAATTGGTTGGATAGAAGGATCCACTCCAACGAAACAATTTTGGGTATTCAAAGAAGGAACTTTCCCATGGAATACTTGGGGAGATCCTATCTCTTCATGAAGACTACACACTCAGCACTATGATAAAGTGATTTAAAAGTTCATGAATTCAATTAATAACTGGAAGAAAATATTTCTCTCATTAGGAGGTAGGATCACATTAGTCAATTGTGTTTTATCCTCGATCCATATGCATATCCTCTGGTTCTCAAAGTACCAAAATCCGTTATTAATAATTTTTGATCCATCATGTTATCTTTTATCTAGGATGCTAATTTTGAGGGGAATCTCCATAGGGAATCTTGTAAGATATTGTAAAAACATTACATTATGGGTGGTATCAATCAAGAAGTATGAAGGAGATGGTGCAAAATCTTCATTCAATACCTTAATGGGATAACATTGAAGCTAAATCCCTTTGGGATTCCTTTATTTAAAATAGATTTGGATGATATCTAAATTTCTATGGTAATCCTTAAGTGTTGTGGAAAACCATTATTAATCACATTATAAATCTTTAGTGTCATGCTCGATGGATCATTGGATGCAGTGATATTAACTTTTCGGATGATAGTTGGGTCAGTTCAAATCTGTATTTTCTGGGTTTCCCAACACCTAACATGAATTTATAGAAAGCTTGTTATTATCTTGGTTTCATTCAATCCATCCTCAGTGGAGAAAAATGAAAGGTTTTCAATATTATTTCCTTTACACCTAAAGAGGATATATGCATGTTAATTGGATTCTCTTCTGGGGACTTCACAACAAAAGCATACTTCAAAATGGTTAATGTTCATGAAACCCATGATATTTTTTCTACTGTATCTGGTGTAAGGAGGTTCTAGAAAAATTTAATTTTCTCATATGGCTGGTTCATAACCAAGAACTACCCAAGGATGATGAAATTCAATGCAGAGGAATTCAAATTGCTTCCAAATTCCATTATTTTACCAATCTAAATGTTGAATCACTTTTCCATTTATTTTTTATTGGTGAATGGGAAGACTTCGTCTAACATACAGTTGGTGTCTTCATGGGAGTACCATAAACTGCCTCTAGTAGCATTAATTTATTACAACATTGGTTTTAGGGTACAGTGAATAATAATCTGGAATATAAAGAGAGATTCATTTTTCCTGTTGGTTGTTGGTTCTTATAAAAATCAAGGAATGAATCCCACTTGAAAGAAATAGGTAGATCCTATTTGGCTTTGGTCATGAGAACAAAATTCATGGTGTTGGACCTTTCCAATCTTCTCAAATTTTGGGGCCTCTGTCTTTCTATTAGATCACTCATGTCTAATTGGAGCAATCGTGATGGTGTTATCAACCCCCCTCCTCATGGTCTCTAGATTTTCTAGTATCCCCTGACTATTGTATTCAAATTAAATGTCGACGGTTCTTGTTAATTAGGGAAGACTCTTAGAGGTAGATTAGTCTAAGATATTAATGGATCTGTAGTGTTTTCCTTCACTTCTTATTTTGGGATAGCTGATTCACTCAAAGGAGAGGATCGTGCTTTACTCTAGGTCCTGGAGAATTGTAATTCCAAGTACATCAACTTGGAAGATTTTAAGACAGTTTCTTTGTCCCTTCATGTTTCGCTTAAGAAACAGATCTTCATTCTGGGGTCTATTATTTATCAAATTTATAAATGTATGCAATTCATCGCTGACCAGGTGAAAATCCTCCACAGGCGGTGATAAGGTAATAGTGGTACTAATTACTGAGATTCCAGAGATTCTTATGTTCACCCCTTCCACTCCTTTACCAGATTGGGATCCCTTCATAGTGATTGTGATGATACTATGAGAGCCAATTCTCTTGGCCTCCATTTTTATAGATAGCCTAGATTTATTTTCATCTCTTATATACTATTCTATTTTTTACATATTTCATTAATATAATTTATTATTATTGTTAATACATATCTGGTATCAAATTAAATTTTTAAGGTATGTTTTATTCACACTACAACTAATAGTGGGGCCTGAGGCATCACAGTTGGTGTTAGAGAAGATAATAGGTAACTTTGGATATTAGGATGTTTTTTTGAGGATAATTTAATGGTTGATAAGTTGAGGTTGATAAAAATTTAAAATGTATAGATAAATCTTTGGGATAGTATGTGATTTAATGTTAAGATAATAATGAACATTTTATTTGGGGATTAGGATAAGATAAATTTAGTGAAAACCCTAGGGATAAGACAAGTGAGAATTAAAATTATAGGATAATATCCTATGATTTTGGAAAATTAGAGATTGTTCAGTTATCCTAGAAATTAAATACCTTTATAGTTACTATAAGTGTTTATAGTCTCTTATACAGATTTACCTTGGAGTAATAATCCTGAAAAGGGTGGATTGGGTATTAACTCAATCACCAACTGGTACATGACAAAAAGTACCAACAATACACCTAGTTTGACACTCCTTGGAGAAAATAAATTTTGTATACAACTTTTCTCTAATGAACCATTATGAAGGATTTGATTATGATGTTTACTAATTGGGTTAGATAGCCTAATTGGAAAATGACCATTGATGTCCAATGATTGAATAAAGAGTGTCATGGGTTTATCTGAAAGAATCAAGTGTTAAAAATAAAGGTGTTATAAGGGAATAAATATTTGGATTGATGTTTCTATATTTATATTTTGGATAATATCCTGAAAATTTTGGTTTTATTATGTGGTTGAGAAATGATAATGAATATGAATATAAGAAATCCATGTATCTAGAAACCACTATGTCTCATAACTGAATGAGGAAGCATATGTAAATGCCTATGAATTTTAGTATATTCCTATTATGATAGAAAATGCGAGTTTCCCAGTCTTTACTAGAGTAGTGAGGTTGATATCATAATAAAAATAAATTATTGATACTCTTATCTATTTTAATTATCGATGTGATACTTGTCAAAAAAACGGTATATTGAGGATCAAGTGAAACATCTAAATATTTTTCTTCAGTAGTTTTTCATTAATGGTTTTAAATAATATATTAAATGGTATCAATAAACTTGAGAAAATATTTTCTATAAAGGTTATATTTTAGATATAAATATTGAATATTATATGTTTAAGGTATATACATGTTTTAAGTTTATTATATGTTTGATGTCGAGTTAATAAAGGGTTTGGTGATTTTTAAGATGTAAGTTTTTCAGTATAAATATATTTGGTATTGATGATAATTCATGAAATTTTTAGTTATTTTTATCTAATTTTTTGGATTCTGATATATATTAACTAGTGTGTAACCTTATGAACTAGTGTATAATACCATTTGAGGGATAAATATAAAGTAAATTTCTTAGAGGAATATATAACTTTAATATGGTTTGTTGACTTAGAGATTCAAATGCTTTTTATAAAGATATTTTATAGAGAATATATGATTAGGGTGTATGCATATTTTGGTATATGATTTAATGAATGTATAAATATGTTTAAAGAAAGATAAGTATCTTGATATAGCCTAAGATAGTACGGTAGATGTCATATTAGAGGTTATACACCAAATTATGAATATGTTAAGAATACCCCACCTATATTCTTCAATGAGTAATAATTAAAATTATGAAGAAATAATCTATTTATGGTAGTAGAATGTAACACCTCAAGATATTAATATATGATTAACTTTAAATAAGTGAATGTGTTCAACAACTTTCTGTACATGCAACACAAAACTTAAGTGAAACCATGATATATTTAGATAAAATATAAATATTTATGTATGACAATTAAAACTAAGGAATTGAATTACCAGGAATGAATATGAGTAGCTATTTTATTAAGTATATGTATAAATAAAATAAAGTATACTTTTAATATAAATCAAATTCAATTAGATTATAAATAATGACTAATAATATCATCTATTATTTTAAAAGGTATTTTCTAAAAATTTCATTTTAATAAGATATGAATTTATATTTCAAGAAATTTATGTTTAGTGATTATAAATTATGTTTGATATTAATAATTGGTTACCAAAAATTTAGTTGGTAAATGGTATGAAATAATAATAATAACAGTTAATATTGGAAATTTTCATTTTTCTAATAAAAAAAATTTCATTAAATTTTATGATTTTATGTCAAAATTGAATTTATAAATTTTGGGATTTCAAATTAAAAAAATAAATTTCATTTTTTAATTCCTCATATAAAAATTTATTTATTAGGAATTTATGATCTTTTTCTAAAATGGTTAGTTTTTAGTCGAACAATTTTCACAACATTTGTAATCTTTATGTATTTATCATTATATAATAATGATATATGAGATTAAAAAAACCTTTTAGGTGATCAAATAAGAATCAAACAAATAATATTATGTATTTTAAGATTTTTCTTGAACTTATAAAAACTATTTCATACAATTTTAGAACTAAAGTAAAATGTTACTTTAATAAAAAATATTTACGGTCTTTCATTAAATCAATTATATTAAAGGTGATATTCAGTTTTGGATTTCCATGATAACCTCATAAATTTTATTTTTTTTAAAATAAACTGATTTTTTTCAAGGGTATTGATAATTTTAATAACAATGGCTTATGAATAAATTTAAATCTTAAAAAACTTTTTTTAAAAACTTTTTTTATGTGTTATGTGAAAAAATATTAAAAATAACCATTAAAACTTTGTGAATTTTATTTGATAAAATGAATTCTAAATTTGAAAATTAGAAGTTCCATATTAGGTAAAGGGGTCTACAAAACCTTGGTCTGAAGGCCATTGAACTAGTTCCCTAGCTCGGTTCACCACAAGACCTCAGGCACACCTCCTCGTATGCCAGAGGTTGTTGACTAGCAACACATGTCTAAGGTGGTTATGTGAGGAGAATATATCCCCATATCAGAGTGTACAGTAAATGATAAAATAACTAATAATCATACACATAAAAGTATATATAAATAATAAATAATCTTAATATTACACAATAAAATTAAATGCAGCATACAACTCAAATGGTTAGGCTTTACACATAAATTGGTCGCCCACTGGGAGGACCGAATATACAAGATAAATAAACTAAAAATAAAATTAAAGGGTTGATCTACCAAATATGAGTCATACCATAAAAACAGTCCTAAAAACCCTATTGATCTACTCTAGTCTGATCCCAAGAATCTACATGAGCAGCTCTGCTCGATCATGTAATCATGGGCCTCCACCCTAGGCATTATTCCCTACTCTTCCTGAAAGAATACATAAGCTCTTCATGATCCCCAAGGTGACTATACGGGGGGGGGGGGATAAAATATGAATATTAGTAAGCCAACCCAATGGTGAACCTATAACCAACTATCATAAGTGCATTCCCATGAAATATGACCAACCTAGATAAGAAATAACTAAAATAAAATGAATAAAAAATCATCATCGATCCTCGGGCCCGCGACCTCAATCAACCATACTTTCTTTGGCCAATAATAGGGAGTCTATGAGCACATCATGATCACATTCCACCCATATAATGACCATATCCTAGGGTTTAACCTATTCATCCCCAAACCTAAGTCTCAAATAGAAAAAAAATCATCATAAATAGATCTATGTCCAAATCATAGGAGTCCTAAGAATCCCTCAAAACTACTAGTATAATGAATGGATTAAATAAAATTTATATCATGACAAAAATTTATTGAATCAAAATCAGCACTAAGTCACCATGTCAAATGGTTAAATCCTAAGAATTCTAGTCATCCCGATCAACAACACATAATATCATCATGATCGACATGCCAGATCCTAAGGATGTACTTATCGTCTCATCATCAGAAAAATAATAAAAATAATGATCACAATCACTAATCCTCAGTGGATGGATCCTAGATAAGATAGGATCCTAGGGACCCATGGCATCTTGGTCACCCCATATAAACCTATGGTCAGATCCTAGAA
Organism: Viscum album; assembly: GCA_963277665.1. Classification (NCBI taxonomy): domain Eukaryota; kingdom Viridiplantae; phylum Streptophyta; class Magnoliopsida; order Santalales; family Viscaceae; genus Viscum; species Viscum album. Next base: position 480,518,047 of record OY728128.1, read on the forward strand.
TCCTGGGAATTCTTCATGGGACTCAACAAACTTATCCCAAGTATCATTGGGAATCTATAGTAATTTCAAACATCCAAACCATATCACACTTGTAACACATGATGCTCAAGTCCATATCATAGGAAGAAATTTTTGGAATCCCAAAAATCACCATCATTTTTCATTAGGCCCATTAGATGGGTCCTATAAGGCTTATTTGGGAATCATTAACTACATCAATAGTAAATATTTAATAGCATAAATAAAGATAGAGGATATCCAAATACCTAATCACATTACCGCAATCGACAACCCCAAGGTCTCACACATTCGATACAGGTTCTAAGGTGACACCTGATACCATATCTACCCATTTCCATACACAACTACTCAAGGTCATCTCTCATAGGAGCACCCATGGGGGGGGCATGGGTCATCACCACTATGGAGGCATATAACTCAGGATCCTCAAAGTCAGAACATAAGCAAAGACATCCCTCTTGGGATGCTTGGTCACAATTATTCTCTCGATCCAACACCCATATCTCATGGTTAACACATACCACAACCTAGTATCCAACATCTCAATTTCTCATAGGAAAAAAGGGTAAACCTCCAAAGGGAGGTGGTCTAAAACCCATCCCCTTTCCAAATCACTATAGGTTATCCTGAACACCCTAACTATGCATCTCCTCAAGTCGTAACCAAATCCTATTTACCAGGGATATTATCATTCACCATAAATCAATGAAATTGGAGATCATATGACATTAATTCCTAATATTATCATTAACCTCATCTGGGTTTCATATCATGTGTCTCTCAAGAGAACTCTGGTCCCATTTATTAGAGGAAGAACCTCTTCTTTAAAGATCTCCTTCCCCAAACCACCTTTTAGAGGTCATAAAAACCGCCAGGATTCCACCATTATGTTCTATGTAGAAAAATTATTTGAATGGGTCCTATTATGTATAATTATAGATATAGGGTGAAAATTCACTGAAAACCCTCAAATGGGTAATAAGGTATCAGTACACAATATGCATCTTGAGTACATGACATGTACTTTAAAATATCTACCCTAGATATGTACTTATACATGGTCTGGGAATACCTGGAGTTTTTCCATGTACTACTACACAAGAAAGGAACACATTGGGTCTAACCATGTACTAATATATGGCTCGAGAGCACCTAGTGTCCTGCCATGTACTACTACGCAACCATATCCCTCTCACATGGGGTGTCTGTCCAAGTACTCAGGCACATGTCCATGTTCCACCACACAAGGTTTACTCAAACTACACAGTGTGTAGTCCTAAAAACTGTATCGTCCTAGAATAGGAAGAAATCAAAACATTTGTTCTTGAAAACATATGTCTTCTGATTGGGTTTTCTAAATTGGAAACCCTTATGGTCCTCTTGAAATCCCTATTTCCCCAAAATAGCTACAAATCGAACCCCACATGGTCCTATACAAACAATAATATTAATTTAAAACTAAAAATCAGTAAATATAAGTGAATTTATGACATTAAAATAAAAATGGTCTCCATCAAGAAGAATCCACCAATTCTCTAGTCCGATCAGTTTCATGTATCTTCGGCACAATGTTCGAGTGTGATCTAAGCTCTACGGCGGTGACTCCCTCCTCTATCTCTCTCTCTCACTCCATCTCTCTCACTCTCCCTCTCCCTCTCTCAAATATGGTAAATGGAATCCCTAAGGGGGAATATGAAAGAATAAAATGGGAGGAGAAGAGAGAAGAAAATAAAGAAGGGAAAAAGAAGAAAAATAAAAATAAAAAGTGGATCGATGTCCGACTCGAGATTATGCCTCACCTTAGACCCCCCCCCCCCCATTACAAACTCAGTTGCAGAGATAGAATCTCAGTGCAATACTTTGTTCAAAATATATCATTGATTGGACATGGATGAGAAAATTATATTTAATTAATTGAATATTAAATATTTCTCTAAAATTCAAATTGCTTGGAATTACACCAAACCTCTGTCCTTTGGTAAACGCCCTATTATGGGACCAAAAGAGTGGTCATAAAAATTATCCAGGATCATATGGTAGGGATAATGATTGTTTTACCCCTAATGATCTTCCCAAAATCAAAATTCAAATTTATACACATTTCAATGATCTGAGAAAATTTGGGGTTTATAATCTCCACACTATAACATTTCTCGATCTTGAGAAATATTAGTGTCCAACAAGCTACCTTGATTTTACCCTAAGAATATGCACAATCGGTGTTATCTCGAGGATCCACCAATTAGTCCCACAACATCCACAACTCTCCCAACATAAGAAACATTAATCCATGAAAGATCATATATGCCCCACCATAAGAGTATCCTTATCATCACAACACAACCATACTCAAAGATTTATGGCCCATGCCTTTACTATCACCAAATACAATGAATGAGTGTGGCTAACTCACTCACACTAGAACATAAGTAAAATAATATTATAGATCTATTCATGACTCATAAAAAAATTGAAACCTCTATGCTCAACAAACCACTTAAAATGAGGTTGAAATCCTCTAATTACCTATGGTTCACTCCCCACCATAAGGATTTCCTCACACCATTCCTAGAGCACTGACCTCAATAGGCCCATTGGAGCTACATCACCCAAGTTTCCTCAAAAACCGAAAACTAAAACTGACCTAAACATGGTCCAGTTGGCATTGTGCATAATTTTTGTCTGCATGTCTTCATGTAACAATACTATATACCAAAAAATTGATCAAAACACCATTTTCCTCCAAAGGAAGAGTGACACCATAAATACCTTCTATATGTTCTCATGCTCACATGATCCCTGAATCAAGAATCTAGGCTAACATGATTAAAACCATAGACCATGATCCCCACTTAAGTTAGTTTCACAAAGGCAAAGCACCCTCGTCTCTCCCCTTGAAAATCTATTACCTCACCTATACCAAACTTAACCACATGATTATCTATAATATGACATCATTCCATGTAATGATAGTCCACCCACAGTCTCACCGCATTACTAAGATGCATCCAAATTCAATAGGTCCAAGCATACAAATGATCATTTCCTTAAAAACCATCCTCGAACTATATATCCTGCACTCAAGGAGAATTTACCAAGAAATGTAGGCATAATCATGCATATTCCATAAATTGATTTAAAATCTTGTGCATTGATTTCAAAAGCTAGAACAAATCCATGCTTCCTAACTCTAAGGCACCTAAAAACATGGTCTAAACCATATCATAGGTTTCCCCTAGTCATCACAAAATATCTAACTCACTAAAATTTGAGTTGCATATCAAGGTATCTAGGTATCAAAACTTGCCAAAAATCTGGGTCTCCCATATGTGTCACAACCCATGATATCACACCCAATGAACTCCAATATTCCAAAACACCCTTCTTTAGAGTCTCAATTAGATCATAGGCATTGCATGCTAGCTTTTCATACTATTAGGGAACTGATTTTCACTGATCATCCACATAGAGGACTACATCCTCAAGAATCAAAGTCTTATAGTTCCACACTACCACAATTGATTGCGTCATCCTAGACAATTCTTAATGAAAAAAACACAACCACTGGCTCAGTTAAGTAGAGTGTCATTAAAATGTATACTATAAACCACCATATAGATTTTTACTGGCACTTTAAACAACAAAACATAAATGACAACCGCCCACTAGGGGTCTAGTAATAAGGAATCATGTGACTTGATGACCAACTAGTGTCATTGCATGTCCCATGAACCAAGGGACTATACCATATTCATCAAAGATCATCTCATTGTGTTTCCATAGGATCTATCATCAAAGGAAGAATACATACATATAGGTCCAGGTGAGTATAATTCTACCAAGTACTTATATAAGGAAATACTATATGAGAAGTTGTTGACACTTTAAATGACTTAAACTTAGATAGTATCAAAATAAAACTAGTGTTTCCTTACATATCATGTGAATACTATGTGCCAACTCATGATGCATGAGATTCCCATGACTCTATAGGCCAAGTTGAAAATATAAAATAACTGGATTAATTCCAATATTCCAAGACTTATAAATCTAGCATAATTCATAAATCTTAAACATCATGTGCATCACACAAATTGAAAATCACATACAACTATAATATCACAAATTTAAAACATCAATCCCATACCTGGAAACATGGACTTCCTACTGGTGAAAGAGTTCAAGACACACCCACGTGATATCCATAAGAGTCTCTGAAAAATTACTATATGTTTGGGATACCATATCCCTAAATAGTAAGAAAATATAAAAAAGAAGGCTATGATTCCACTATAGAACACCCCATTCCAGAGGCCACTCGACTGGTACCCCAAATCAGTTTACCACAATACCTCAGGAGCGCCTCCTCATATGCTAGAGGATGCCGACTAGAAATGGGTGTCTCATGTGGTATTATGAGGAGACTATACCCCTATATCACTGTGCGAAGTAGCAGATAAAATAACTAAGCATCCTACACATTAGAGTACACATAAATAGTAAATAAACTGAAAATATTATAATAAAATGAAATAAAACATAGAACTCAAATGGCTATGTTATAAAAATCAATCTTCACCTACTAGGCCATCAAAAAATACAAGATAAATAAACTAAAAATAAAAGTACACAGTTCCTTTTCCAACTCTGAGCCATACTATATACCCAGTCTCCAAAACACTATTGAGCTACTCCATCCCAATCATAAGAATCCATACAAGGGGATCCTCTTGAACCTATAATCCTAGGCCTCATCCCTAGCCTTTTCACCCTACACAAACTAAAATTAGACATAAGGTCTATACAAGCACTAAAGTGTCCATAAATGTGGTGAGAATATGAATCTTAGTAGGACACACCATATGGTTAACCGATAATATGCTGTCATAAGTGCATGGTCATGAATTATACTTGTCCTAGCTGAGAAGTGATTGAAATAAAACTAATAAAAAACAAAATTGATCCTCAGGTCGGAAAACTAGATCAACCATATCAATTTTGTTTAGTTTTGGGTCTCTTTATGCATGTCATGATATCATTACAACCATATAATCACCAGATCCTAGAGTGTAACCAAGGAATCCCCAATCATTAAGGTCAAATGACCAATAACTCATCAGGAACGGCTCCACAACCAAATCTCAAGCATCTTGGGTGTCCCTCCAAACTCCAAATATAATGAATGGCTTAAGAATAATTCTCAATATGCCAAGAAATTATTGAATCATAATCACCCCCAAGTCACCATGCTAAACGTATGGATCCTGGGATTCCTAGTCATTCCGATCAAGAACACATAATATCATCACTCTCAACTGGATGAATCCTAAGGTTGACTTAGTAGTTTCATCATCATAAAAATAATTAATATAGTTATCATAATCCCCAAGCCTGGACAGATAGGTCATAGACAGGCTCATCATCCTAGGTACCTTTGGCATCTAAGGAATCCTATATAGACTTGAGGTTGAATATCGACATCCTGGTAATTCTTCACAAGGTTTAATATCAGAATACCATGGGACACTAGAAATCTATTAATAATTCAAATATCCAAGACTTATCACATATATATCACATAAGGCCCAAGGCAAGATCCCATGAAACACCTATGAGAATACCCAAAATTACCATCACATTGCATCAGGCCCATCGATCAGGTCCCAATATGTGTGTCTGGTCATCCTTAGCAACATAATCAGTAAAAAAAGTAAAATCATAAACAAAGAGAGGGACTGACCAAATTCTCAATAACATTACTATGGTCTAAATACCCAAGGGATCACACATTCAGTAGAGGTTCTAGGGTGATGTTCTATATCATCTCTATCCATTACCAAACACACCTTATTAGGGTCATATCTCACAGGGGAACTCACGAGGGTCCCCGAGGTCATCACTATAGAAATTGTATCCCACTCAGGATCCTCAATGTCAAAACATAAGTGGAAGAAAATCTATTGGGATCCTTGGTCACAACTAGTCTCTTAGGCCAATGCCCATAACTTGAGGGTAAAACATCCCACAACACAGTCTCCAACATATCACGATACCACAAGCCTAAAAGGGAAAACCTCCCAATGGAGGTGTAATCAAGCCCACTACCTTTCTAAGTCACCCTAGGTTATCCCAAACACACAACATATTCATCTCCCCAAGTTTCAACCCGATCTCACTAACCCAGGACAGTCCTATACACTATAAATCGAAAACCATGGAGATCATATAAAATTACATCCTAAGATTCTCAATACCTCACCTAGGTCTCATCCCTTGTCTCTCCCTAGAGACATCTAATCCCATTTACTCGAGGAAGAATCTCTTCATCCTAGCTTTCTCACCCAAACCTCATTTTAGAGTTCCTTAAAACACCCAAGGGTTCCACCAGCACATTCTATGTGAAAAAATGACCATAATAGACTTCTCTTGACTCTAATTCTATATTTTGGTTGAAAAATCACCCAAAACCCACAAATGGGAAATAAGGGAATAATACATAGCATGTACACAGAGTACATTTGTGTACTACAAAATCTCCAATATGGTCATGTAGTTCTACATGGACTATTCACACCCAATGTTTGGATATGAAATACTACAAATCCATGGTACACATGGGGTCAATCTATGTACTACTATATGGTCAGGGCACACATGGGGTCTATCTATGTACTACTACATGATCATTTCCCCCTTACATAGGGTGTATTCCGAATTAAACAACCACATGGTCATGTGTTGCCACACATTGTGTACTCAGAAAATGTAGTGTATTGTCCCAAAAACTACATATTCTGAAAATATGAAGAACACATGGTGTGTGTTATTGAAACCATACACCTTGTGACTGGATTTTCTGAATGGGAAACCTCTTTGATCCTCCAAAACCCCTGTTTAGAAAAAAAGAGCTACAAATCAACCTCCACGGGGTAATCATAATAGGGATTTAAAACTAGAAAATTGTAAATATATGGGGATTTACACCCAAGACATAAAATGGACTACCTTGAGTGTAATATATAAATTATTTGGTTTGATCTATGCCTTGTAACTGTCACACAATAATATGGAACAGGTCAAGCTCTATGATGATATCCCCCCCTCTCACCCTCTCTGTCTCCGCATATCATCCATGATGAAGGGAATACCCATTGGGGAACATGTCAGAAGAAATGGGGAAGAGTGAAAAAATGGAAAGGCAAAAAGGGAAAAATAGAAGAAAAAGAAAAAGAAAATAAAAATAAAAGGGGGTGAGAGTCTGACCCCAAAAACCCAACACAAGGTTATACCTCACCTAAGAAAACCTCCTTGTTCCAGAATCAACTACAGAGATGGGATCTCAATCCAACACTTCGTTCAATAGATATCGGTGAACAAATGGATGAGAATAAATTATTACTTAATTAATTAAACAATAAATATTTCAGAAAAATTGGAATGGTTTGTAAATCCAAAAAACTCATTTACTAGGTCAAATGCCCTATTCTAGGACCAAAAGAGTGGTAAAAAGTTATATGGGATCCTCTGGTAGGGTAAATGACCATTTTACCCTTCATAATCATGTCAAAACAAAAAATTAAAATTTCCACTCATTCCCATGATCCATGAAATCGTGATTTATTACTGGTTCATTATTAATTTTTTCATTAATATCAATTACTAAGGATAAATATTAATTAACAAGTTAAAAGAAAATTGGGGTAAATGTTAAAAAAGGTAAAATAAAAGTCCTTAAAACACTCATGATTTCTCCAAAATGAGTGATTGAGGTGAGTTTAGACACACACTCACTTTACCCTCTTCTTTTTTCCATTTTGGATTTATTGAACTTGGAATAGTATCATCACATTATTGAAAATGTTAAGGTTTCTTACAAAATTTCCCTTTTATTCAATTATTAAAAGGTTACACTTCCACCAATTCAAGGCTGACCTTACTTTTGAATTTAACTATGAAAATTTACGACTTTTATCCTCCTATAATACCATCCCATTTTAAAAGTATAATTTTTACCATTATTTATCATAAGTCCTTCATTTACAAGGATAATTATAAGGAAAATTCAAGTACCTGACATGAATATTATCAACTACCTTGATATTATTCTTGATTATATTTATTAAAATTTATTCTACTCATAATTAAATAATGTTATTTGTATTATTTATATATTTTAATGTTAATATATTATAGGTATTATCATTTTTTATTCATCTATCTCATCCATTAATAAAAAAATTCATTTGTACGTACGTGCGCGCTACTTCACCGTGAGAAACACAATTCATTTTTCATCACCACCCACAACCAATGGTTCCTATAATGGTTTAATGATGAAATATGGTTTTCTTTATATCATTAATTTTCTTGTAAAAGAAATTGGAGAACCTATTAATGATATGATCAACAAATTAATATTTTTTATTCAATCGTTTAGAATGAGAAAACTAAGAGGAAAATGATCTCTCCTTTCTAATTAATAAATTTTTATAAATTATATTCTATGTATAATCATTTTTAATTATTATATATCACATTAATAAACACTAAATAATATCATTATTCTTCTACTTTAATTATATTACAACTACACCACCTCATGATCATCCATTAATCATGGTAGGTTCATGTTTGGGTCAGTTTAACCACATACTTGTACAATACTATGGATTTATATCATGGATGAATATGAGAAATTATTTAATTTTATAATATTATATAAATATGTAAATATATTTTTTTCTGTTAATTTTATATCTACATTTGAAACATTAATTAAGAAACTATCTTTTGTTCATTAATAATCATTGAGACATGACCATCATTAATTTCATATTCATAGTTTGTTACCAAAACTTTCATGAAATGAAATTATACCTTTATAACTATCATGTAAAATATATTCTAGTACCTTTAATTATATTTTAATGATGAAATTTTTAACAATAATGAATACCAACATCGTTTTTATGAAACTAGTTCAAAGGGATAAATATTACTTACACCCAATATTGAGAATAGGTAAACAACTAACTAAGATTTATATATATAGAATGATAATAAATGAAGATTGTAAATGGTATATTTTTTAATAATGTTCTCAGGTAAATATTTAATTAACTTTAGTTAGTTATTCATAATTTTTGGTTCAATTACATAATGAATCGAGATCGAGGTAAGGTTTTTTGTCTCAAATTCCTCTCTTTGTGACATGTTTGGTATTGTACACCTAATTTTATTCACAACGTGTATATAATTCCTACATGAGATATCATATCATGAATTATATTTTAATCATGGTATTTTATGTTAAATTATAATCAATCTATTTCAGTGGGTTTTGATTCAAAAGTTTCTAAAGTTGTAAGAGTTTTTTTAGTCACAATTATTATTATTTGAGACAAAATACATTTTGTGAACCATGTTTTCTTTGAAGGGTGTATTAACTACCCATGGATATATTTTTATTATATTTTTTGTATTTCATGGGATTTAATATCAAAATTATATACCCTTATTCACATGTCTATTGATTCTATTTTTTCTAGAGTAATAATCATTTTAATAACTCAACTTTCATTCATTGAGTTATAATTATTCTATTGAAATTATTTCATATAAGTTGGGTAAATTATGAACTTTGATTGTATTATATGGAATTATATTATTGTTTTTTTGGGATATACATTCCTTCCACATAAACCCTTTGATAAAAATTTCTCACTTTTTGGGTTATGTTATTTTGCATACATCCACCTTCTTTCTCTGGATGAGTTATGATCATGTTATTAATTTTATTGACATGGGGAAAATTAAAAGCATACCATATATTATTATTATAATATGTATGGTTATTGTTAATTTGATTATGTATTGTTTTACCATACACCTTAATTCTTTGTGTGGGTTATGATCATTTTATCCCTTTTATTAACATGGAGAAAAGTATTAACAATCTTGATGATTATTGACTACTAAAATAGGTTTATAATGTATTGATATTTTTTATTCTTCATTATAGGGATAAACATGTTTTTATTCTAAAAAATATTCCTTAGGGAATTTTCTGAAATATTTTATTATGTCTTATGGTGAATTAATTGGATTCAATTAGGTGATGGGTGGTTCCTTCAATTATATATACCCTTGATGTATTGATGGGTCTCATGAGACAAAACTATCATTTTTTAATGTATAACTCTCCCTGTATCAGTATAGTTTCCTGGAATAATGCCTTAACAATATTTTTTTGATGTTCATCATTATTAATTCCATTAGTATGAGATCAGTATTACTGATATCTATGATTTTATTAATCATTATTGATATATAATGCTCTCATTTTTAGTTGATTATGGAATTATTTTTGTCATTTATCACTACCATATTATGTATACAATAATTATGTTTTTGATAGATTCAGTTTTAATTTTCCCTTACTGATCATTTGAGCTCATCTCCTTCTAATGTTTACATTCTTTGGGCTATGGATAAAAGTATCATACATGACTTGTTTAGATGGATAACACACGCGAAAGAGTTTTTGGGTGATGTTTATGACTCTTTTTGGATTAAGTAGTTTCTTATATAGTGGAAAAATATCACTTTTTTTGATAAATACATGAGTTTTTTTTGTTTAGGTTTTTTCCTAATTCTAAAATATCTAAACATAAAAGGTCTTGGGAATGTATGTGATGTAATATTTGTTTTATATCATATAATTGTAGTATATTCATGTATGAGAATCTATAGTTGGTATCAAATCCAATATGTAAGGTATGTATTTATGGAACCAGGATCAGGAGTGGAGGTTCGGGGCATCACAATGAGACAACATATATGATAGTTGCACCTAACGTTCCCCAATCTTGTCATGTGCCCCTATCTTTTATTGTTTCAACATGTGGCATGTAATAACATCGAATACCAAGATCCCACATAATTCTTCAGGATTTTCAAGGATTATCTTGGTATATTTAACCATGGGTACACATCATATACTTTTTTTTATTATACATTGTGTATATATGTACTATAGTAATAAATATCAACCCCTGTTGATGGGATCTTTCAGTATTATTCATATGTTCAGGGATTTTTACTGATCATATGAAACTGAATGATTATGTTATCTTGAATTTTGGATCAAGAATAAAATCTTTAAATGAAGAACTAAAATAATGAATAAAAAATTAAATCAATAAATAATAAATAATATATAATTATAAATTAATACATTAGTATTTTGATACCACTAAAATATTCTGAGCTGTTGCAGAAGCGGTCGGACCAATGCCCAATAATTTTTTTCCATCAGTTTCTTTGGATTAAATCCTCAGAACTGGACAAACAAAACCCTTTAATATTTATAATGATGATATTTTTATATATAATTTATAATTTATTTTACAAATAATAATTAACTTTTCTTGATAATTTTTCTTCATTGATTAATTTTATTGACCTTATTATCAAATAATCATTATGATGATGAATCCATATCCTAATTCCTTTAGTTTTATCTTCATGTGCTCTAAAAATATCATAAAATCACTATTGGAACTCTGGATTCTAGCATAGAAGAACCAAATGTATTGAATCATCCTCCATTATTCACAACAATTATAATTTTTGTCTTTAAAGATTTTATCTTTTTCTTTTGGTCATGAGAGGGAGGGGGTTTATGATCTTATATTGTTCTTGGGAGTGTTTTTGAGAAGTTCTCTTAATCTTAAGAGAGTTCTCTTGAGAGAATATCTTTATGCACAAAAATTTTCATCACCTCAAAAAATGTTATAATTAGGTTAATATAATTAGGGATAAAAAATTAATAATTACATAGAGTCCATTATCTAATTTTTAAATATAAATGAAACCCACATAAAATGATAAAAATATTTTTATTATTATACTCCATGACATTCTCTAACATGAAAATATTTAAAATAACATTAAATAAAAAAATCAATATTTATTTTAAGGATTTTAAATAAAATATATTGATGTTTAATGGGGTGTCATTAACTCCTATGCGTTTATCAAGTATATAATTTATAATATACATTTCTTGAATTCTATACAATGCAATAATGATAGAATAAGGGGTGTGGATTTATAGTTTGTGGTGAAAGTGAAGGTTCACCATTCGTAATCAATCTGCATTTGGAAAGGATGATTTCAGGTCCTCTGATTTGCATATGGATGGGAAGATTGAAGACTTTTGGGTGTTGGACTCAGATAGAGGTATGAAGACACTCACCTCATTTAGGGAAATAATAATAGGATGGATCTTCAAGAAGGGTATGTTGGCCCTCATAGAAGAAAACTTTGATTCAGTATCAAAAACAATTTCCATGGGTAAGAATTTGATTATCACAAGGATTTTTTTTAGAATATTGATAAACCATAGAGGTTGGAGGCTTTTATTCATAGGGTTTCTAAGATTTGGGGGTTTTCTAATTGTAAACATGTGTCAATCGTTCATGTATTGTTCAATTTTCTTTCCCTCTGATGAACTCAAGCATCGAACTTGGAGTTTTAGATCTTTATTTTTAAAGTCTAACACCCTCTATTTTCATGATTAGATCCTATATTTTGACCTATCCAGTGTTTTAAATGCATTTTAACTGGTTTGGGTGAGGATTCTTGGGTTGAACTAGATTTTATGGAATCTAAAGATTTTACATGACATCACCACTTCCGTTAGCGTTCCAATTATATTTGATAGGGAGACATAACATGTGATATTTGGCTATTTTTTAAGAATGTTAGTGGAGGTGGACCTCAGAGCCACCTTCATTTATAAGGTAACACTTTCTACCCCTAATGATTATATTCATCTGAGAATTGAGTCTGAAAAATATCCTTGTTATTGTATGGATTGTAATTTTTTTGGGCACTCAATATAGGCATGTAATCTCCATGTTTTCTACTACAAATACAATGTTAAAGGACATATCATGTAAGACTATATAATGACAGTGAATCCTATTCAAGGAGATGCCTCTCCTAAGAAAGGATTGGTGGACAATGTATCACATGTTTTAGAGACATAGGTGCTTAAGCTACAGGATTATATAGTGATAAAATATGAGAAGGATTGCCTCCCTCAAGGAGGTTTCTCACCTGGCAGTCAGCAGACCATGAAAGCAGTGAAGTAAAGATATCTCTTTTAAAGAATATTTTGGTAAGATGAAGGAAGATGTAATGGAAATTTTCTCTAAGAAATTTTACTGTGAGGATTATGTCCAAGAGGAGATTGATTGTGACCAATGGCGGGAACCAATCAATGGATAAAGGAAAGGAAAAGTAGTGGTAATGGATGATGAGTAATTTCAGATGATCATTTCAAGAAATCCATGGAATCCTCTCATGTGTCTAGACAAGTGTTACAATGAATTGGAGTTAAATAGGATTATATTGAACCCCAAATAAATAATGGGGATGAATTAACTTTTTATATTTCTAAACCTTCTTTTCATTCTAATTTTCCAACACTCTCTGTACCTACACTAGAGGCCGGTATTGAAGATTTATTAGGTGGTGTTATTGGCGGTACAATGGAAGGGTAGGCAGCACCTGAGGAGCGATTCAATTCCTCCCAGGACTCCAAAACCATACCTAATAAACTAAATCTTATTCAAATTTTTAATAGATCTATTTGAAGGGAATAAGTTCTTGAGAAATTTGGAACCCTCAAGCTGGAGCTCAATCCTTAGAAATCAGGGATAATGTACCAGATAGGGATGATGCTGACTTAAAAAATTATGTTAATGGAGGCATTGAGTCTCATGATGAGGATAATGAATCATAATTTATGGATGATAAATATATTACTTGTAAGGATCACAAATAGTGGAAGAGAGGCAGGAATAAACCCTATGTGTGTATAGTGCGTATGAATCATGATACCAACATTTGTGTTGAACCTTATTCTTGAAGAATAATGTATGGTATCTCAACCCTACATTATCATAAAATTATGTTTAAATCAACCTAAAGTTTGGAATAAACCTTACATTTTTCAAGTGAGAAAAGTATTGTTAAATAACAATACATAAGTAATGAACCTTATGTTTGAAAGAGAAATGTATGGATCATCAATATTACTTTTATAATCAACATTAAATTTTCAGACATATGTTTGGAAGATGAACTATGCCTAGTTGAACCCTATTTTTTGTATTTTTTCACTTTATGATGGAACCATACATTTGACTTTTCAACGTGTGAGATATTTTTGCGTTATTTTCTGAAATTTCTAAAATGGTCTTGACAGAGTTATAGGATATTTTGAAGCTTGTTTTCAATTGATTTAAATCTCGTTATATTTGATTCAAAGAACCATATTAAATGGATATTTTCACTCCTAATCTTAATAGAAGTTAGGACTCAAATTCTTTATTTGAATTTTAATATCTTTATTTCATCGGGCGTCTTTTGTGGATCTAAAATTAAGAAGCAGGATTTTTTTTATATTCAAACGGTGTATTGTTTTTGAAAAAGGATCTTTTGAAAGGAACCTATATTTTCTTTCATATTCTAAGTAATACTCTGGTAAAATATCTCTATAGTTCTATAGTGATTAAACATCTCATAAGTGACTATACTTTGGAGATATACATGTTCTATCTTGTTCTACTGTAAGTTTGTGACTGCTCTGTTTTATTGCTATTCTTAAATAGAAAGATCTCATGTGTAACTAGGATTGCTTCAAACTCATTATTTCAAGAAGACTATCTTTTCTAAAGAAGGATATTCAACTACTGTCAATATCTACTTCTGAAATTGTGAAGTTCAACCAATTTCAACAAATCAATATCTTTTGATTTATTTGAGTTTTGACTACTCATACGTAGTTGTGGTGGAGTGTCTGGTTCTCAATCTAAGTTGTGGATAACCAGTTATTTGTTATAGAACTAGAAGTATTTTTTATGAGTCTTGTTTGTAAACATTTCAACTTCTTGAATTTAGTTTTGGATTTTGGTCTTGTGATAAGAGGACCATTCTAGTGAAATTCACCAAGCTCGCAGATAGAGTTTCTACAGGAATGGACTTGGGGATCTCTATACCCCAAACCACTATAAAAATATGTGTTGTTTCTTTCTATTTTACCAATGCATAGTTTCATACATAATAACAATGCTTCTTATCCATTTACAATATATAGGGTTTTCAAATCCATAATTGTGGATGTTTTTGAAAAGACACATTTCACCCCCTATTGTGCCTTACTTTGTATATTCCAACCTAACAATTGGTATCAAAGGATATATTTTGGATAAAAGCTATATAAAGTTAAAAGTATAAATGTCTATACAAAGATGGAAATGGATGATCCTAGATAAGGGATTTCCATGGTTCGTGGTCCATGCTTCAATGGTGAAAATTTGGGGTGTTGGAAATCAAGGGT
Source organism: Viscum album (assembly GCA_963277665.1). Lineage (NCBI taxonomy): Eukaryota > Viridiplantae > Streptophyta > Magnoliopsida > Santalales > Viscaceae > Viscum > Viscum album. The sequence continues at coordinate 480,533,480 of OY728128.1, forward strand.
TATTATCTACCTTAAAAATATTGGATTTAGAATTTACTCAAAAATCACTACTCCCTATAAGATTACAAAGAAACTAGAAACCCGAGATTCTAAAATTAAAGCTGAATATGATATTAATTCAAAAGATATGAATGCAATTATTTGTGGTCTAGGACCATTTGAGTTCAATCCAGTTTCTCAGTGTCCTACTTATTATGAAATGTTTCAAACTATTGTATTTTCCTATGAAGGAAAAAATAATGTGAGAAATATGAGGTGTACTACAAACAAGTTAAAATATGAGACATTCAAAATGTTTTATGGATAATGAATCACGCATATGAATGGAAGGATTATAGAAATTATCAATAATATTGTAGCCTTAGTTGAACCTATCAAACAATCTGATCAATAATTGAATGTACAGAGAGAACTACCTTTTAAATGGAATGGCATATCTGCTGCTATTCAAAAATCATCACCAGGAAATGATCTGATAATGAAAGAACTAATTATAACATTGATGATATAGGAACTGAAATGAAAGCTGAAGCTGAAGATCATAAAATAATTTTGAAAAATGAGAACACTGCTCTAATGGTAACATCTCATAAGCCAAGTAGAAAAATGAAACAAGAAGTTGGAAAGGAGAAGAATTCCAATTCATCTGATTTTGAAATATAATTATCTCAATTAGATATAATGTTTAAAAAGTTTTATAATAATAATCAAGGATTCAAAAAATCCTTCAAGAAGGATGAGATAGAGTCAAAAGAAGTTAGATGCTGTGAATTCATGAAATTAGGTAATATTATACACGATCGTCCTCATCTAAAATATGAAAAGAGAAAAACATAGAAGAGATATCATAGAAATTATGATTATGAACATAAAGGTAGAATAAAAATGAAAGAAACATTGAGTGTTTTGAAGACTCTAGTAGTTCATATAAATCTGATTTAGAAAAAGAACAATAAAATTTGAAATCCAATATGTTCTTCATGGATGAAGAGGAAAAGGTACTAACATATTACTCATCCAATTTTGATTCTGATTCTTCCAATTACTCAAAGAGTAAATTAGCATCCTACTGTTATATGTTATAAGAGAAATATGATTCTTTATTAAAAAATAAAAAATATTTAAAGAGCATTTATAATGTTGTTTTAGGTGAAAGAGATGCCTTACTAAACCAACATCAAGAGTTAATTGAAAAATTTAACTCATCAACATCAAATTATACTGATCATGAAAATAAGATCAAAGCATTACCAGATGAAGTATAAACTTATAAGAGTGCTTCTCTTTTTTTACTAAAGGAGAAAATATATTAAATTAATTTTTTGTAAAGAATGTTATTAAAAAAGAAATATTCGGTATAGGAAGTAAGGGTGAGAAATCTAAAATATATAAGAATTTATTTGTCCCCAATTCAAAAAATGAAACTTGTTGATTTTGTGGAATAAGATGGCACATGACAAATAATTTTTATTTGATAAATCCTCAAATTAGTGGTATTAAAATATATTTTATTTCAGAGAGTTTATATGAATCTAATGATACATGTTATGGAAAAGTAAAGAAGATATAGATTCCTAGATCTTTGCAAGTTAACATTGCTGGACCTAAGAAAGTGTGGGTACCAAAACAATCATTTGTGTAAATACTTTTGCAGGTAACAGGACACAGGAAGGGAAATTCTATATGGTATTTGGATAGTGGATATTCGAGACATATGAGTGGATACCCATCAAATTTTCACACACTGACTCAAATGGATAGAGTTCATGTCACTTTTGGTGATAATACTAAAGGGGAAGTTATTGGAGTTGGAACTGTTGGAGATCTAAAGACCACATCTATCAACCAAGTACATTATGTGCAAGGACTGAAACATAGTTTTATAATTATTTCTCATCTTTGTGATGATTGTTTTTATGTTGATTTTTCTAACAATTCATACTATGTGTTAAAAGATAAATTGTTTAAGTTTAGATCACCAAGAACTGATAATGTTTATACACTGGACTTAAATTCCTTTTATAAACAAAAATAGAATTATTTAACTGTAAATACAAACGATTCATGGATCTGGCATATAATACTTTGTCATTTTAATATTTATAATTTACATAAATTGTCTAAGAAACAATTAGTTTCTAATTTTCCCAGTATTAAGTTCGATAATGATAGATTTTGTGATGCATGAAAAATTGGAAATTAACAAAAATCATCTTTCAAATCTATTAACAAAATTACATCATATAAACCTTTATAACTTATCCATATAGATTTTTTTGGACCATCAAGGATAAAAAAAATTTTTGGTAAATTATATGTTATGTTTTAGTTGATGATTATTCTATATTTACTTGGGTTTATTTTTTAAAACTTAAGAGTTGAGTTTTGGATTTTTTTGAAATCTTTTGTAAAAAATTTCAAAATTAAAAAGGTTTAAAAATAATTTCATTAAGAAGTGATCATGGTGGAGAATTCGATAATCAAGAATTTAATTCTTTTTGTTCAAATTTGTGTATTAAACACACCTTTTCACCAAGAACACCTCAACAAAATAGAATTGTTGAAAAGATAAATCAAACTATTCAAGAAATGGAAAGTATTTTTCTTAATGGATACATTATTCCTACCTATTTTTGGGAAAAATCTATAAGCATGTCCCGGTATATCATGAATAGAGTTTTAATTGATACTATTTTCAAAAGGATGTCATACGAACTTTAGAATAACAGAAAGCCTAAAGTAAAGTACTTTAAAGTTTTATATGTAAGGTATAAATCTTTAACACTAAGGATACTCTTGGAAATTTCAATCCAAAATCTAATGAAGGAATATTTTTAGGATATTTTTCTACCTCTAAAAATTTTATAGAGTTTAAAAAAAAGTCAAGGATTGTTGAAGAATTTGTTCATGTGAAGTTTTATGAAACTAATACTTTCATTAAAAAACGGATCAAAATGATGAATTTACTGACTCTTTTGAAAACATAAAGCTAGAAACCCATAAAAATTATTTTAAAAATGATATTAACAATATTACTACAGTTTAGAAGAACATGAAACTGAAGAATCTGAAAGTGTTCTACCTAGACAGTTTAGAACCCTGAAAAATTATCCTTTAGAAATAGTTATAGAGACCTAGAAATTGGAATTAGAACTAAAATAAATGTAGGGTACCTATAATAATTCTCTGCCTTTCTATCTCAGTTATAACCTAAGACTATTAAAAAAGACTTAGAAGAAAAAAGTTAGATGTTATCAATGCAAGAAGAGATAAACTAGTTTAAAAGAAATAAAGTTTGGGAACTAGTAGAAAGATCAACTAACTATCTAGTTATAGGAACCAAATGGGTCTGTAGAAACAAACAAGATGATCAATGGACCATTACTAGGAATAAAGATATATCAGTATCCAAGGATTATAATCAAGAACAAGGAATAGATTATGATGATACCTTTGCTTCAATAACTAAACTAGAAGCTATTAGAATCCTTTTATGTTATGCATCTCATATGAATTTCAGATTATATCATATGGTTGTTAATTTTACATTTATAAATCTTTACTTAATGGAGGAAGTTTATTTTGAACAATTCCTTGGTTTTGAAAATCCTAAAAAACCAATTTATTTTAACTTAACAAGGATATCTATGGCCTTAAACAAGCACATAGAGCTTAGTATGAAAGATTAAGTTCTTTTCTTTTGAAAAATGATTTTACTATTGGTTTGGTAGATCCTACACACTTTAAGAAAATAGTTTTTTCTAATGTTTTATTTTTTCAAATTTGTATTGATGATTTTATTTTTGGCTCATGAAATAAAAAGTTTTGTCTTGATTTTTCAAAATTGATGAAAAAAGAATTTGAAATGAGTATAATGAGAAAAATGAATTTATTTTTAGGATTATAGATTTATCAAAAATATTTTGGAAATGTTTTAAATCAAAGTAAATATATTATTGTTTTATTGAAAAAATTTGGACATGAAAATATTAAGACTTATACAACCCCCATGTGTATCAATATAAAACTTTATTTTTATAAAGCTGGAAGACCTGTAGAAAACATGTTTTATAGAGGTATGATTGGTAGTTTGTTATATCTTACTACTAGTATACCATATATTATGTTTTTTGTATGTCTGAGATATATTTCAATCAAATACAAAAGAATCACATATTACTATTATTAAAATAATTTTTAGATATTTAAAAGGATATGTTTTTCAATATCTTATTTACCCCAAAACTTCTGATATTAATTTAATTTCATATTCAGATGTAGAATTTTTAGGTTGTATATTAGATAGAAAAAGTACCTCAGGAACCTATCATTTTTTAGGAAAATAATTAGTTTCATGGTCTAGTAGGAAAAAACACTTTGTTTCCCTATCAACTGCTGGGGTATAATATCTGTTTGTTGGTTGTTGTTGTGCACAAGTACTATGGATAAAAAACACTCTACTGAACTTTGGATTAATTTTTAATGGTATTCATATTTTATGTAATAATACTAGTGAATAAATATTTTAAAAAAATCCTATAAGTCATTCTAGGCCTAAGCACATTGAGATGAGGCATCATTTTCTAAGAGGTCATGTTCTTAAAAAGTATATATCTTTAGAATTTGTTAATATTGAAAATCAATTAGCTGATATTTTTACTAAACCACTTCCCAATGATTTTTTTGATTTTATTAAGGGGGAGTTAGGTTTATTTAATTTTAAAAATATAATTGATAATTAATTACATTTTTTTGAATAATATGTATCTTTATAAAAATTTGTTTATTTTACTCTCGATGTTTATTTATTTAAATATATTAGTTTTTAGATTTTAAGTCACATGTTTTCAAAAATTATAATAATTACCCTATGTAATCGGCATGGGAAATTCATTATCTATTAGAAACCCTTATAATTACCTTACCCCTTTGTTTCTAAAACCGTTTCTCCTACCCAAACCTTCACCTACCTTCAAAACACTAGAATTCTAAAACCTAATAACTTTTGATTCTCAGAAATGGTGAGGTCCAAATAAACTAATGAGGGATAACCCAGTGACTTGAAGCGCCAATGATTTCCATCAGTAATTATTATTCAAGGGAAGGTCGTTGATTTCGAGTGGCTGTATGAGATGAATCTATTGCTCAAGAAAGCAATGGCATCTCAAGGTTTGGAATTTTATTCAATAAGGGGAATACAGAGTTTGTTTATGAGGTAGAACTGAAACTTTTCTTCATTAGTTTATAGTTTAGTTTTGGTGAAACAGAAGATATTGTATCTATGAAAATAGAAGTCAATGAATTTTTAATTTATTCTATATAAATAGAAAAGATTTTGAAATGTGCTAATGAAGGTGTATTTCATTTTTACCTTCGTTCTATTGGAAATTATGATCATAAGTCTATAGATGTTATGTCATTTCTGTTTGGATCAAAAAAATATAAGGAAGATATTTGTTAAGGATCTTGTGGCAGATCACAAAGTGTTGGTTAAGTTCATTCAAACTGAAATTTTCCCAAGAGTAGCTGAAATAGAGAAAATATTATATCCAGACATGTATATTATGTTCTTATTCATAAGTGAGATCTAGTTAAGTTTTCCTAGATACATGTTGAGATATTTGAATTATTGTTGTCAAGAAGAGGATTGAATGTATTTTTATTCATATGGAAGGATACATTCCTTAATTCTATTCAAGAAAAATATAATTCTTATATTTATATTAAGATTTAAGTTTCATCATAGTAATGTTTTGAATTCTGGTACTCTCAAGAATTTTGGTTTTTACTGGAGTGCTGTGAAAGGAAAGCTTGTGCCAATTGGTGCAGATGACCAACAGAAATTAGGATCATTTTCTTAGGGGGAGAAAAGTGATGTAAGAAATGAAGGAATTGTAAAATCCAGGAGAGAAGGAGTTTCCAAATCTTCTTAGAGAAAATTGAGATTTAATGGTGTATAAGAATAAGAAGAAGAAGTTATAGAGGAGATGGTTATGAAACCAAGGAACAAAGAAGAACCACCATATGAAGAACGAGTGATAGGGTCATGGGAAGCTACCCATTCAGTTAATTTGGAAGAACTAGGTCAAGAAGAATATCAATAGGTTTAAAGTCAGATTCAAGATCTTCAAGATGTTCCTCTTGAACAAGTTGAGGTTGGTCGCATTGAAGGTGTTCAGAAAGAGGATGACCAAGAAAAACATCAAGTGAAAAGATCAGAAACTATGGTTACATATCTTGTTGAGCATCTGGATATCTCATCCTTTGACCAGTTGGTAAAAAGAACAAGATCTATTTTTGGAGATAAACCATAGGTTCTTGATAATTTATCTTGATCTAGTGAAAAAACAATTGAAAAGTCAGTAGAGAAATATGCTTCTAATTCTTTAGCTATTGTAATTGTTTCCCTGTCAAAGAATCCATATGAAGGTACATCTGATTCTATGATTAACCAAATTGAAGATCTTATGGTTAGGTTCTATAAGGTTCATTAATAAAATTCTATTCTTATAAAGGAGTTGGAGGAATCTAAGAAATATTTTAATAATTTTTAGAACTTATCATTCCCGAGGATGGATTTTGAGTCTCTTCAGACTCAACTTCAGAAAGTTAAATAAACTTATATGTAAAAAAGGTATTTTTATTCTTTTAATAGGGAGATGATAGATAAGATTTGAAAAATCAAGTCTGAGATTGTTCCCAAAACACATTTTGTAAATCTGATGTGGTATTTAGAAGCCAATTTGAGTCCATCGAGGGGTATGTTACTCAATTCAATACTAATACCTATTCCCCTTCAAACTCACTAGATTAATTAAGAATATTTCAATAAATCACAACTTTTATGGATGCAATGAATGATAGATTGCAGAACCTTCAGTGAAACAATGCCCCTTTATCAATCTAGTTGGACAATCAGAGATATCTTATTGAGAAATTGACCGGTAGTGAACTAAGAATTCGACTTCTGCTCAACCTATTAATTGATAAGTTGGTTTAGTTTATAAAGTAGGAAGAAAGTTTTCATGACTTTTTGAAAGTCAATTTAGTTGAAAGTCTGTATGTGAACCAGGATTTCAGATATTTGATAAGGAAGTTGGGAGATAATATTTCTGAAAGATTATAGGTACAATTGGAACAATTGAAAGAAGTTTTTTTCAGGATACTCAAGTCCCTTCAGAACTAGAAACAAATCCTGAGCAAAACCGACCATTTGACTAACTTGTTCCCTGTGATAAAACTATCTATTGTATCTGTACAGATTTTATTAATAAAATTTTGTTATACTTAGTTTATATGATTTATTTGTTATTCTTTTATATTTATCTCCACTTCTAAAATCCTAGTACTATTTATCAGAATAGTATATTCTAAAATTCCTTACTGTTCTATGAAAAATTAAATGTTTTTAATATTTTTTTTCAATAAATTATTTTTGATATCACAAAAACGGGGAGAAAATTAGATGAGCACAATATTTCATTTCATTTTTACTGTTTAAAATAATTTTGTAAAATCTAAATACTGACTCTTAGAAATAATTATGTAAGATCTAAATATTTTTTTAATATTTTACTTAAGTATGTTTACAAAATTATATATTTTGATAATAATTTTATGGGTTTTTTATCATTAAAAAGGGGGAGATTATAGGGCCTGTATTTTCTCAACAATACTCTATAATTTATTATAATTTTGATGCTCAAAAATACCCTTTTCTATTTTACTAATGATTTTTATTTAATTATATTTCATGAAATTATTATTTCTTTATATTTATTCTGAAATTATTTTCAATCTTTTAATTCCCAAGGAATATTTATTATAGTGTTTGGGATTCATTTTCAATCATTCTGTAAACATTGTTCATACCCTATGGGGATAAGCATGACGCAAGGAATAAACCCTATGTGTGTACAATGTGTATGGATCATGATCACCACATTTTTGTTGAACCTTATTCTAGAAGAAGAAAGTATGGTATCTCAACCCTACCTTATTAGAAAATTATGGTTAAATCAACTTTATGTTTGGAATAAACCTTACATTTTTCAAATGAGAAAAGTATTGTTAAATAACAATATGTAAGTAATGAACCTTTAATTTGAAAGAGAAATGTATTGATCATCAATATTACTTTTATGATCAACCTTAAATTTTCAATGTTATGTTCAGAAGATGAAAGCTACTTAGTTGACCCCTACCATTGGTATTTTGTTTCTTTTTAAAGGAACCCTATATTTGTTTATTCAACGTGTCATATATTTTCACAACATTTTCCGCGATTTCTGCAACGGTCTTGACAGAGTTACAGGCTGTTTTGAATCTCATTTTCGAATGATTTAAAGCTCATTATATTTGATTCAAATAAATATATTTGATAAATATTTTCACTTCTATTCTTATGTTAATTTATGACTCCCTTACTTTATTTTAATTTGAATATCTTCATTTCATCGAGCATCTTTTGTGGGACTAAAATTAAGAAGCAAGATTTTTTTCTTTATATTCCAATGGTGTATTGTTTTTGAAAAAGGATCTTTCTCAAGGAACCTACATTTTCTTTCATATTTTCAATCATAATTTGGTAAAAAAATCTCTATAGTGTTACAGTGATTGAACATCTCAGAAGAGACTATACTTTGGAGATATACATGTTCTATATTGTTATACTATATGTTTGTGACTTGTTTGTTTTGTTGCTATTATTAAATCAAAAGATCTTATGTTCAAATAGGATTTCTTCAAACTCATTCTTTCTTGAAGAATATCTTTTCTAAATAAGGATATCCATCTATTGTCAATTGTTAATACTACAATTGTGAAGTTCAACCAGTTTCAACAAATCAATCTCTTTGGATTTGTTTGAGTTTCCACTACTTGTATGCAGTTGTGGTGGATTGTTAGATTCTCAATATAAAATGTAGATAATGAGTTCTCTATTATAGAACCATAAGACTTTTTTATTCGTCTTTTTTTTAAAGGTGTCAAATTCCTGCACTCAGTTGTAGATTTTGGTCTTGTGATAAGAGGACCATTCTTGTGAAATTCACTAAGCTCACAGAGAGAGTTTCTGGTGGAGTGGACTAGGGGGTCTTTGTTCCCCAAAACACTATAAAAATCTACGTTATTTATTTCTGTTAATCCTCTTCATAGTTTAATATAGTAGAATTACACTATATTTACTTTTAAAATACATAGGTTTTTGAAATCCCGAATTGTGGAAGTTTTTGAAAAGACACAATTCACCCCCCACTTGTGTGTTACTTTGTATATTACAACCTGACATAAATTCCCAAACCACCATGTCCATCCTTGATCACCTTCCCACTACCATAGACATTGTCACCATCAAACGGGCCTCCCCTTCAAATCAACAATCGAGAACCTACTAGACATTATCTTATCGAACATTGTGTATGAATGTGTATTGGTGTGTATATGTGTGTGTGTGTAGATGTGTATGTGTACATATGTATGTCCGTAATTCATGTAAATGTTATGAATTTTCTTTTTAATATATTTGTAATTTATTTAATTTTTTTAATTTATTATTATATTTTCATTAATAAAGTTGAAAATATATTTAATCATCTTGTAATATTTATTTATATGTATATTTATTTACTACACATGTAATATTTTCAATATGTTTTTAATTTCTATGAATAATATTTATTTATTTATTATTTTTTTATTTTTAACATTTAAAATATTTTTGAAATTTATATAATTAATATTTTTAAATTATTTTTTAATAATTTTTTAAATTAAATATTTAATTGTAAAATTATATATATATATATATATAAAATAAGTATTTATGAAATTACAAATAAATAAATAAATATTTATATAATTATAAAATTATAATAAATATATTTAAATAATAAATATATTCATTTTATTTATGATTATATATTAATAAATATAAATATTTATATAAATATATTTATAATTATATATAAATATTTTTAAATACATCTATTTATAATTATAATTATAAATTAATAAATACATATTTAAATAATTATAAAATTATAATAAATATATTTAAATAATAAATATATTTATTATAGTTATAATTATGTATTTATAATTATATATAATTAATTTTATAGATCTCTATGTGCAAGTTGTGGTTAATAATGATGGTTATGCTTCCTCCCTAACTCTGACCAAGAGAACTTGGGCAGACATTGCTGTGGAGGAGTAGGAGGCTAAGGATCTAGATTTTGAAACCTCCATTTAATAAGAAGTGGACAAAGAGCTTCTAAAGGAATGTGTCCTAAATTCCTATAGAAAGGGAAAATCTAGAATGACAGTGGTCTCCTTTGGTCCGGATGTAAAGGCATCAATGGGTAATCCAGGTCTTTCATGCACTACTCAAGCAGTGCATGGTAGTTCATCTAAGGAACATAGAAAATCATCTTCATCCAGTTAGTGGATGAAGATGGGTTTCAATTGGTTTCATATAAGAAGTCCAAGTCACCTTTGGTTCATGGACAAACCCCTCTTATTGGTAAAAACACATAGCATCAAGTACAGCCGAATCCTTCTCCTTGTAAGCAGGATGTCATTGAACTATTAGCAGGTTGTCCTTCCAATCTGAATGAGGTATAAGAAATGAGATGAGATGAAGGAATACAGATAAAGGCTCTGATCCTTGTGCAGGAACCAAGCTATCTTTTTCAAGATCCTCCTTTGCAGGTAATCAGTTCATCTGAGAAAAATAAGGCTTCTGATGTATTTTTCGCAGGGTTCGACACCGGTGGTGAGTCTGTTTCCACTAATGACCTTTTTAGAAAGGAGGTTTTTTTGAAGGATAAATTGGGTGTTGTGGGTGTAGAATAAGAAGAAACATGGCATCAAAAAATATTAGAGATGGGGTAGGCATCCAAAAGTACATTATTTAGGATGTGGAAAATATGATTGGGCTGCAGCATGAGGGTGTGGTCAAAGTTTGTCCACTAGGTATTCTTCCATGGGTTCTGAGAGATAGCTCACGTTGGAGCATGCAAAGATCAGGGAGAAGTACTTTGTGATCTTCAATCAAAGAAACTCATAGTCAGAGTGGGAAACTATTGATGATGATGAAGACTTTAATCATGGTCATAGTAATTGATGTTTTTGTTATGGTTCTTTATTTTATAGATGAGGGATTTCTTCTTTGTTTGACCTCATTCATATTATATTCCTCTTGTTTGTCCTTTCTTTAAATTTTTTAATAAAATTTGGTAGGAGTGGGTTCGCCTAGCTCCTGGACTTTTTGGGTATAAATATTTTGCAAATATATTTATCTGTAATTATTCTTATATATAAATATATTTATATAGTAAAGTGGTTATAAAATTATTATAAATATATTTAAACAATTATAAAATTATAATAAATATATTTATTATATTTATAATTATATATAATTATATATTGATATAAATATATAATTATATATAATTATATATAATTATCTAAATAAATTTATAATCATATACAAATATTTTAGAATATATTTATTTATAATTATAATTAGAAATAAATAAATATATTTATACATTTAAATAATTATAACATCACAATAAATATATTTAAATAAGAAATATATTTATTGAATTTATAATTTTCAAAAAATATATAATTACAGAGATATATATATATTATATACATATATTTTTAATTATGTACAAATATTTTAAAATATATTTATTTATATTTATAATCATATAGAGGAATCCCATGACTCTCAATATGGGCAGTTCTCTAATGAGATTGTCCTGAATGAAGTTGAATTGTTTAAGGATGCTTACCTTCTTGATGGTGGTAGTAAAGGGAAAACAGGGGATGCTGGGATAACCTCTTCAATGCAGAAGAGGAAACCAAAAAAGGGAGGTTTAAGCCTTTCTTCTACTATGAATCCTTTGACCAAACTTTAGGCTCTTCCTTTGTAGGTTGAGCATCCAGTCATGAATAAAATTGAGAAGCTGGTTGTTTCCATACAGACTGAGCATGAAATTATTTCTCCCCCATGCAGGAGTGCTGATTGTTATGAGAATGTGGGGTGGACTTATCCAACCCATTTTACTAATTTAATGAAAAATTCATATGTTTCATTTGGAAGATCCTCTGTTGAAGAATGTTCTACTGTACGAGAAAAAAATCAAGTATCATAACACCAGATGATCAGGAAGGTGAAAGCCCTCTTACAGGAATCAACAATGAAGCATCAAAATGGTATTTATTGAAACTTGATGTAACTTTCTCATCAATGTTTCCAGAAGTATTATTCAGTGACTATACAACAGTACATAAGTTATTATCCATTAATGTTAAATATGGAATTCACTCCAATACAGAAATGGATTTTCATAATTTATCTTAGAAGGTTAGGATATGCTTCACTCTGTAGGATTCTTCTCTTTCATCATCAGATGATGAATATGTGGCACCTAAAAGGGTCAAGACATGGTGGTGTTGTCGACACCCAAAAGGAAGAGGGTGATATCGGGGGAATCTAGTATCTAAGTGATCTATTTTTTTTGTTCTATTTATAGGTATTTTTTTCTTGTTTAATTACCTCCCTCCTTTAATATACATTTTCAATTTAGTAATAAATTTTGAGGTCATGTATTTAGTTCCTCCTAATCCATGGACAAGCCTTTTGAGTATATGCATTTAATTTTTTTAATTATATTAATTATAAATTTTTTGAAAGTGCTGATAAACCCTTACCTGATCTTATAAAAATAACCCTAATAGAGTCTCCACTCTTGAACTATTCAAGATCTTGTAGAACCCTATTATTTTCACCGCTCCCTATCTTCACCAAATTACTCGACGAATTATCCCTCTCCAAATCTAAGGTATGTGCCAATTTATTTATTTTTTGTTTCCTTAGGATCCATTGATCGTCGCTTATTCGATGTTCTTCCATAGTCCACAATTGTTCTCTTCTTCAAATCTTTTCCCTATCCACACATTGTATCGATGGAGTTTACTCGTGTTTTTATGAACTGTGTATCCACGTACTTTACCCATGCACCACATCGCACCACCCATCATAACCATTTCCATCTACTGACCTCATCCACATCGTTGTGTTGATTCTATTCACCATACATGAAATATCAATCATTTGGTTCACACTTTTATGTTTCTCATCTCGAGCCATATTTTATTTGATCTTGTATTTCCTGATGGTCATTTATATATCAAGATAAAACTCATTAATTTTCTTACTGCTTCCCATTGTATATTACTTTTATTAACTTAGACCTATGAACAAGGCATAATAAACCCATGAATAGAATAAATAATGGGAATAAAAATCAAAAAAATGTGAAAATGACATAATTATTCTAGGAATTCTTTGTAACAATCCCTCTAAATAGTTCTATAAATTTTATATCCCTTTAAGGGAGTCGTTAATTCCAAAAGGATAGTCAAATTATGAAATTTATAAAACACTGAAACTAAAGACTATCTGGTGAATGTATTACATGGTAAGCCGGTGTGTCAAACATTTAGTGATGGTTTTAAAGAAATATGTAGAAATTAAGTGATTGATTAAGAGAGATGGGTTTTTATTGATAAATCAGATTCATATGACGTGCCTTGTTTTTTAGTTTCGATGTTATTCATATTATTGAATTAAATAGTTGAAGTCGTTATTAAGGATTGTTATTGAATTTTGGACTAAGAGAATCCTTTTTCTTAGTATTATCTATCTCTAACTTGATAATTCTCCTTTCATTTGATCAAATACTTTTAGTGATTAATGAATGATATTTCTTAATTCTATATTTAAACATAATTAATTTAAATTACTAAATGGACATGAATGATTCTAGGTAATTATTTAGATCTTTAATATAATTTCCTAATTCAGGTATGCAATGGTCATGAAACAAGAAAAGGAAAAATTATTAAAATAAAATATGAATGATACAACACCAAGATGATCGTAAATAAAAAATTTAATTCAGTAACACACAATTCACTTCTTTTGCATCACATTGAAAATAGTGAAATTAACCCCTCAATGTTATTTTTTCTATTTATAAATATATTCATGTTTGGGGGTGAAGTGGGAGTTGAACCAGTGACACATGATGAGCTGGGGGAGTTTCTTAAACCTTATGGTTCTCCTGTACACAGTTCTGAGTGGATCCTTATGAAAACAATGTGATCAACACATGGATTTCCAACCATGTGGCCTAATCGATTATGGTCACTAATTATCCTGGTATTTTTTTTTGTCATATTTTAATTATTTAAAAACTATATTGAGTGTAGAATTCTCATGTTATTTAGGTGATACATGATTTTAAAATTTTGAAATATTGATTAAAAATTGAAAGGGGTTGGTTTTAGAATTTATGAGTGAGTTTTCTAAGGTAGTTTGAAAATAAATTTAGTGTTTTATTTTCCAAAACTTGTTTTTTAATGGGTAAATATTTTGTTAAAAGGAGATTTTGAATAAAGGGTGATATGATTTTTTTTGGTGAAAATCATTTTTAAAAAATAATAAAAAGTATCCCAATTATTTATTAAGACAAGATTCATTGGTTTTTTATAATTTAAATGTGATTTTAAAGGAAAATTATTGGTTTAAATGTTAATAAATTGGATTTCTATGATTTTTCAGAATGAGTATTATATTTCAAACTTCAATGATGATCTTAATGAAGGATCTTTTAAATTTCACATTGACTTTAAAATGGAGTTTTGTGATTTGAAATTGGAGTGAATAGATTCATCATTTTTTTTATAATGCAGTATGCTCTTTCATAATTTTTCAATACATATCAAATAAAATTTTATTCTTCTATTAAAAAATATTTTATTATGCAGTGTATGGTACACTAAGTTCATGGTGAATATAATTATTCTCAAAATAATCATCAATTTTTTCCCTTATAAATTCCATACTATTACCTATCTGGATAATCTATAAGGATAAATTGAAATCCTTATCTAATTTTCTACTAAAACATTTAAACATATTTTTCTCCTACGATTTATGTCTCACAAAGAAAATATGTTTAATTCAGGTAAATTTATCAATATTGAAAATAATATAACTATTTCCATTTTTTAAATACTTACACATAGTCACAAAATTATATAAATAAATGATCTTATATTATTGGGTAGATTGTATCTCTTAATAATTTTGTTGATAGTTATGTATTTTTTCCTTTAGGTATGTTTGAAGCATCATATTCCTTTCAATTTTTAGTTTTAGTAGTTCAGAAACATTTTCTACATCTATTGTCCTAGTCATGTTTTTTTATAAGATGATCAAGTTTTCTATTCCATAATTGTCTCCCTACATTTAGACATAAGTTGAATGAATTTACCACATCACCCACTTGAATTAGATTTTCACTTTAGTCACTGACTGTAATGACCCGAATCCAGAGCCACTCAATAGGCACCCCGTACCCGGTTTGCCACATGACCTCAAGCGTGTTTCCACAAATGCCAGAGGCTACTGACTAGTAGAGAGGGCCTTGGTGAGTCTGTGGGGAAACTGTGCCCTCATTTGGTAAAGTACACAACGGCAGAATAAACATAAACAATAGAGGAAGCAGTAACAACATACAACAACTGAACTAAAATTTGAAGAAATGTCTAATATAAAAATGATGTAGAATGGTACATGTATCTATGGAAAGCAGTAAACAAATCAACGTGCTAAAATACAACTGGAACGAAGTACTAAACGTAAACAGCAACTCCAGTAGCATCGCGAGCCAAAGCCTGGTCCCATGCTCTCCAACTCCAACCAACAATCAAGTACCTAAGGTACAAGGACCACAATCCCTATCTACACCTACAACCATATAATCTGTTTGGGCCAAAAAGCAGGACCCAAACAGGGTGTGAGACTAATCCCAGTAGGCAATCACCACAAGATTTGTTCCCTACTGTCAGTGAGTAATATAGAAAAAGTAAAGAAAAATTAGTACAATAACAGACTAAGAGTATACCAGTAAATAATCCTACCAATTACCATTCACATTCATTTAATTAAACAACCAGGAAAAACTAGAAAAGATTTCTATTCCAAGGAAGGAACGTAACACAACATGTATCTCAAAAGACAACCAAAACACAAGCAGTACAAAACCCAAGCTTTTTCTTTTGCTCGGTGGACTCGTTACAACCAACCATCAAAATTCACACTGACTCTCTGGGTGGCTCAAACTAGCAGACCCTTATAGTCCAGTACTCAAACAAGTCACAGACACTCTGGGAAGCTCTCACGTCAATTCCCCTATGGTTTCGCAACAATAGCTACAGACTCTCTGAGGAAGCACTTATGTCTAATTCCTCCTGTGGTATCGATGCATGTGTAAACTAAGAACACTCTTGGGAAGAAGAAATTCCTATTCCCATAGGTCCTTCATATGAAACTATAACCAAAAGACCCTCTAGGGAAGCACTTAATCGTCTATTCCCTCTTTGATCTCCCGCACCAGGTTCTCACAGCCCTGAGCAGTCCAGTCGTGCGTAATCTACTTTCAGCAGCCCTAAGTAAATTCAAAAACTACTTGGCTAAAATCTACCATGAATAAAAAGCACTTAAACAACAGGAAACACATGCAAATAGTTATAACAAGTAAACTAGCAATTGCAGTAGGGTTTGCCTCACAAGAAAACGGTGTCGAACGACAATGAACAACCAAACAAGGAGAAAACACCCATGGGGTGATCCTAAAACATTCAACCAAGCATACATTAGCAACAATTAATCATAAGATAACAATAAATATAGGTCAAACAAACAATAGGATCAAAATCTTAATCCTGGGATACCCGATACATGGGTATCCGGCACTTTTGCAACCAAAACTCATAGAACTTCAGCGTAGGGCAACAAACCACCTACCTCGATCCTCGAAGATCGATATACTTGAACCTCAGCCCGTGAATCGGCCTAGAACGGAGTATATATACAAAAATGTCTAAAAAGTACAACCTCAGGTAACTCACACGAGAGGATGAATTAGGAAACGAGGACAAAGAAGAACCAAGAAATCACCGCTGCGATTATTCTGTAATCGACAGAGTTTGATTCGGACAACCGGTGACGGATCGGTGGCTCAGAGAATAATTGGCCTCCTCGTACACTCTGGATGGAATTAGGCAGAGAAGAAGACGTTTATGAGCATTAGGCGTGACCCCGATCCGATTAATGATATAAAAAAGAAAGTACACGGCGTGTACTTTTAGAGTACACGACGTGTACTTAGTTTTCCGTACTCCACTTTAAGCTGCCTCCACAACATCCCTACACACTGTGTGTGTGGCCCGGACACGACCAGCACACGACTTCTAGCGGCAGAGGAGTACACGACGTGTACTCATAAAGTACAAAGTGTGTACTCTGAAAATTTCCAGATTTCCATTTTTCCATAAAAAGACCATAAAAGTGATCCGTACCTGAAACCGAAACTCCGGGTTCTTACAAACTTCCCCCATTAGAGAAATTCATCCCCGAATTTCCCTAATAAGGGGTAGAAGAAGAAGCCTTGAACAACTCTGGCCACTGTGGTCGCATATCAGCCTCCCTCTCCCAAGTCTCGTCTTGTATACGGTCGTGCTGCCATAGCACTCGTACCAGAGGAACAGACCAGCCATGGAGTACCTTTGCACTACGATAAACAATCCTGATAGGATACTCCTATAAAGATGCATACTGCTCCAGCTCAACCTCCTCGGGTTGAAAAACATGAGACGGGTATGAGAAATACCATCGAAGCTGAGACACATGAAAGACATTGTGCATAGCCTGGTACCTCTGAGGTAACTGCAACCTGTAAGCAACCAGACTGATTTTCTCCAGAATCTCAAACAGCCTGATGTATCTCGGTGAGAGTTTCCCCTGTCTCCTAATCCTCCTATGTCCCAACCTCAGGGTAACACACAGGAAAACCTGGTCTCCAACCTTGAACTCCAGAGGTCGTCTCCGCTGATCAGCATAAGACTTCTGCCGAGACTGCGATGTAGCTATTCTCTTCCGAATAAACTATATCTGATCTGAGGTCTCCCGAAAAAGACGAGGTCCTAGAAAAGCTGCCTCTCCTGCCTCCAGCAAGCATAAAGGTGACTGGCATGGCCTACCATACAAAGCCTCGTAAGGTGCCATCTGAATAGTCGCCTGAAAACTATTGTTGTAGGCGAACTCCACCAGATGGATATGCTTCTCCCAAGTACCGCCAAAGTCTAAAATGCAAGCTCGGAGCATATCCTCAAGCCCATGGATTGTACGCTCAGACTGGCCATCAGTCTGGGGATGGTATGCTGTACTCAAAAGTACACGTGTACCCAAATCCCTCTATAGCCTCTGCCAGAAGTGCGAAGTAAAACACGCATCACTTTCCGAAACAATGGAGTGTGGAACTCCATGTAGACGTACAATATCTCAGATGTACAACCGTCCCATCTCATCAACACTGAAGGTCTCCTTTATTGGTAAGAAGTGTGCAACCTTCGTGAGCCTGTCCACTACAACCCAAACCGCATCATTTCCTCGAGGTGATCTCAGTAACTCTGTCATGAAGTCCATCGCGACATCATTCCATTTCCACTCAGGGATGGGTAACTGCTGTAAGAGCCCTGCTGGTCGCTGATGCTCTGCCTTCACCTGCTGATAGGTGGAACACCACATAACAAAAATAGCTACATCCTTCTTCATACTTGGCCACCAATACTAACGGTGTAAGTCTTGGTACATCTTGGTGACACCAGGATTAACTGACCAAGCTGAATCATGAAACTCCTGCATCAGCTCCTCATGTATGTCTGTTGAATCCCATACGTGGCCATTAAAATGTAGCACCTCATCATCACCCACTGTCCACCCCGGAGTAGGGTCTCCATCTGACACACCCTCCTATAGGAGTAAGCCTTCTACGTCTGATATCTTCCTCATTCGAACTCGATCTAAAAGAGTAGAGGTAACAACTAAAGAATAAAGAACTATCTGTCCCTGTCTATCGTGCACCTCCAAATGCATCTCAGAGAACAGAGCCATAAGCTGTCACTTGCTGCTGGCCTCCTTAACTTCCTACAACTGAGTCCTCCTGCTCAGTGTGTCAGCCACAACATTGCCTTTCCCAAGCGTATAAGAAAGTTTGAAGTCTAAAGACTCTAGGTACTTGACCCACCTCCGCTATCTCAGAGTCAAGTCACGCTACATGAATATATACCTGAGGATATTGTGGTCAGTATATACCACAAAATTCTCTACCATGAGATAATGCCTCTAACAACGCAAAGCATGAACAACCACAACCAACTACAGGTCGTGCGTAGGATAGTTCTTCTTAGGGGTCTTCAACTACCAAGATCCATACGCAACAACACGATCCTCCTGCATAAGCACTGCTCCAAGCCCAATGCCAGATGCATTGCAGAAAACTGTATAACTCTTTCCCAGCTCTGGCAGAACTAGAATCAGTGTTGAGGTCAATCTCCCCTTCAGCTCCTGGAAGGCTGAATCGCAAGCTTCTGACCAAATGTACTTCGAACCTTTCTTAGTCAAGCCCGTCAACAGCGTTTCTAAGCATGTTAAGTCCTGTATAAACTGCCTCTAATAACCATCCAGTCCCAAGAAACTCCGTAACTCAAAGACATTCTTCGGTTTCTCCTAGGTAACTACGGCTCTCACCTTCTCTGGGTCTACTAATACTCCTGTCTCTCAGATGACATGGCCCTGGAGGTTAATCTCATCCATCCAGAAGTGGCACTTTGAGGGCTTAGCATATAACTGATGCTCTCTCAGTGTACTCAGTACGATCTCAAGATGGGTAGCATGGTCGTGTCGAGTGTGAGAGTACACCAATATATCATCCACAAAGACAACGATGAAAGAGTCCAAGTAAGGATGGAAAACTCTGTTCATCAGCACCATGAAAACTGTCGGTGCGTTCGTGAGACCGAATGGCATAACCAGATACTCGTACAGACCATACCTGCTTCAGAAAGCTGTGAGAGGTATATCAGATGGTCTGAACTGCAACTGATGATAGCCAGATCTCAAGTCGATCTTCAAGAATACCCTGGCACCTCGAAGCTGAAAAAAAAAGATCATCAATCCTCATCAATGGATATCGGTTCTTGACCGTCAACTGGTTCAACTTTCAATAGTCCACACAAAGTCGTAAGGTACCATCCACCTTCTTCGTAAACAACACAGGCAAACCCCAAGGGGAACTACTGGGTCGGATAAAACCCTTCGCCTACAACTCCACCAACTTCTTGTTGAGTTCTTGCAACTCAGGCATGGACATACTATAAGGAGTTATGGATACTGATGTTGCTCCTGGCACAAGATCAATAGAGAATTATACCTCACTCTCTAGAGGCAACCCTGAAAATTCTTCTGGAAAGACATCCGGAAAATGATCAACTACCAGAGGGAAGTCCATCTGAGAAGTCCCCTGATCATCCAGATATAGACTAGAAATCTGGGCTATAACACTACCCAACCCATGATGCTCTGGTCCAGCTCTACTTTCCTGGACATCCCATTCTCCCTTGTGAATAAAATACTCACCCTTTGGTGACGTGAAACTCACCCTGCGGCGATAACAATCGACAAAGGCCTAGAAAGGAACTAGACAGTCCATTCCGAGAATGACATCATAACCCGTCATCTCAAGGACATAAAGATCCCACAAGAAGTGACACCCACCAACCACAAGGGAGCACTCCCTACACTGACACACACTAGCAGTTCTATGTCCCAAAGGAGTGTCTAGTGCCAACGTATCCTCAGAAGTAAAGATAGTAAGTCTAAGGCTCTCTATAGTGTGCACATAAATAAAGCTATGAGAAGCTCTGGTATCAAAAAGTGTAGAAGATAAAACTGAGGCTACTAAGATCATACCTCTAACTGTGGAAGGTCCAGGATCCTGCTCCCTATGAATATGCTCTACCGCAAATGTCTGGCCAGTACCGCGACCCTATGTAGCAGCCTGATATCCCTGATCTGATCCTCCTTGAGCCTGACCACTGCGTCCACGACCTATACCCTGGCCTGAACGACCTGAAGAAATCCAGC
Organism: Viscum album; assembly: GCA_963277665.1. Taxonomy (NCBI): domain Eukaryota; kingdom Viridiplantae; phylum Streptophyta; class Magnoliopsida; order Santalales; family Viscaceae; genus Viscum; species Viscum album. The sequence continues at coordinate 480,554,553 of OY728128.1, forward strand.
CCCCAGTCTGCTGTGGAACTGGTAATCCTGCTCCTGTACGAGGTGTAGAAACTGATCCTCTTTCACTAGATACTGGAAGAAGAACCCTGCAAAAACGCTGCAGATGACCCATTTTTCCGCAAGATCGGCACTCCACTGGATCTCTCGAGCACTAAGGCTTCTTATGCCCACTCTTTCCACACTGATAGCACACCACTTGGTTTCTAGAAGGAAGATCCCATCTTCCAGAAGAATTTCTTCGCTTCCTCGAGTCACCTCAAGTAGACTCTCGGTGGCGTTTCCTATTGTTAGTATGCAATGAATCAGTCTTGGATACTGAAACTCCCTTGTCAACAGCTCCATTCTCCCTCAGATTTCATTTGGTGATCAACACCTGATTGACTATTAGGGTAATCGAAGTCAACTGTAAGACGTTCACTTGCGATCTGATCTCTGGTTTGAGGCCTTCCTCAAACATCCTCGCCAAAAACAGCTCATCATTTCCTGGAATGGGAGTGGAATGTTGTAACTCAGGGAAACAGGAGGAATAATCCATAACCGAAAGAGTACCCTACTTTAGGTTCATGAACTCTCTGGCTCTGTCGGCCCTCAGTGTCACCGGATAGAAGTAGTCATAGAACGTATGCTGGAACTCGTCTCAAGCCATAGTCTGTTGGTGCCCTACCTGCGAGACTACATCCCACCACCTCTTGGAAGAATCTCGTAGCATGTAAGTTGCGAGCTTCACCCTTCTATCTGGGGGTGTCTCCAAATGCTCGAAGATGGAAAGAATGGTTTCTAGCCATGACTCTGCAGCCTGAGGTCCTCCATCCCATGTGAAAGTGGGAGGATGTTGTTGCTGGAAGACTCGCACCAGTTCTGCCGTAGATGGGGCAAGATTCTGATCTCCCTTGAAGATTTTTATGAACCTCATGAAACCCTGTACGAAGTGCGCATCAGCACTAGTGTCTAGAATCACTGCAGGTTCCATGTATGGAACGATCGGTGGAACTACAGGTATTCCCTGGTCTGCCATATCAGGAATACGGTCACTTCCTGGTTCCTGGCATGTAACGGGAGGATGTCTTGGTTCCATAGCTCTGATAAATCAAAAGCACACTTCAGATTTAGGATTAACAAGGATAGAAACTGAAGATTACAAAATGGGAACAGGGAGAGAAACACTTAAGTTTGCAAAACAAAACTACATGGTGTGTATTTAAACTACACGGCGTGTTTGTTAAAGCCACTCACATGAGCATGTACTTCTGCCACTACTGGTCATGTAACACCCCAGACTACACGACGTGTTGTCACAACACACGACATGTACTTGAAATCCACTCCCCTGCCCGAGTCTCCTTACACGGCTAACCTACATAGTCCTCCAAATCCTAAACTACACGTCATGTTCACCAAAGACACGGTGTGTACTGGACAGGTTTTGGCGACCTGTGTAGCGGTTACACGGCCAGCTACATGGCTGACCCCTACACGGCGTGTTCTGAACAAACACGACGTGTATAAGAATATAGATAATACAGACCCATGTTGTTCGTGACACGGCCAGGTAACCGGAAGAAAACTACACGACATGTTCGTATAAAACACGGCGTGTACTACACAAGTTTTCCCAACCCGTGTTGTTAGTGACACGGCCGGGTACCCAGAAGAAAACTACATGGCGTATTCTTATAAAACACGGCGTGTACTACACGATTTTCCCGACCCGTGTTGTTAGTGACACGGTCAGGTACCCTGAAGAAAACTACACGGTGTGTTCATATAAAACACAGCGTGTACTACACGAGTTTTCTCGACCCGTGTTGTTAGTGACGCGACCGGGTACCCAGAAGAAAACTACATGGCGTGTTCATATAAAACACGGTGTGTACTACACGATTTTTTCCGACCCGTGTTGTTAGTGACACGGCCGGGTACACGGTTGAATACTACACGGCGTGTACTTATCGTACACAGCGTGTCCCCTAGGACTTTCTACAACCCTATGTCTTCGTTCACATAGTTAGTGGCGCAGTTTAAAAACTACACGGCGTGTATTAATAAAGTACACGCCGTGTATTCTGGGTTTTTCCGAGCAGTAGCTCAGAAACTGCACTGAACGCCAGAAACACTGAAAAACAAACATCTATGTGCCAAATTCCGATCTGTGGGGGCCCACACTCCCCACAAATCAAAGTTGGGCATCATAACAATGCATATAACAAGTAAACAAAATAACAATCCAATGACCCTCCAAATTCCGATCCTCAAGGGCCCATAACACCTCTAAGACCAGAGCTCGGCATCCATGCTAAATAAGCTGTAAAATAAACAATACTCTATCAGCACAACAAGTATGTCTATCACAGCAACTATCAAACCAGCACACATAATTTATCACGGCATCCATCACAACAACATGAAATTCTAATGCACCCTAGATGGCATGGTAAAATGCCTGACATGTGATTTCCTACCCAGTGCCTATATGATGCATGATATGGCACACCCTCATCTCATCGGGTTGCAACAAAATAGAACCAGAACCACAATCATATAAATGTAACAACACAAAACATGTGCATCACCCAATGGTGAAATATAATAAACTGTAACACTTGAAAAAATTGAAATTTTCAATTATGAGGTAATATAGATTTTCCCTGTACATGGGTTAATTACTCCCGGGCATAGTTAAGTACTAACTACCCATTTATTCCTATCCCTATCTATTGTAACAAAACAGTAAGGGAATAGAAAAGAAGAAAACCCTTATGATACCACTTTGTAACGACCCAAATCCGGAGCCACTCAACTGGCGCCCCATACCCGGTTCGCCACATGACCTCAAGCGCGTTTCCCCAAACGCTAGAGGTAGCTGACTAGCAGCGAGGGCCTTGGTGAGTCTATAGAGAAACTATGCCTCATTTGGTAAAGTACATAGTGGAAGAATAAACATAAACAATAGCGGAAGCAGAAACAACATAAAAAAACTGAACTAAAAGTCAAAGCAATGTCTGATATAATAATGATGCAGAATGGTACATGTATCTATATAAATCAGTAAACAAATCAACGTGCTGAAATACAACAGAAACCAAGTACTAAACGTAAACAGTAACTCCAGCAGCATTGCGAGCCAAATCCCGATCCCATGCTCTCCCGCTCCAACCAACAATCAAGTACCTGAGGTAGAAGGACCACAGTCCCTATCTACACATGCAACCATATAATTTGTTTGGGACGAAAAGAAGGACCCAAACAGGGTGTGAGACTAATTTCAGTAGGCAATCACCACAAGATTTGTGCCCTACTGTCAGTGAGTAATATAGAAAAAGTAAAGGAAAATAATTATAGTAATGGACTAAGAGTATACTAGTAAATAATCCTACCAATTACCATTAACATTCATTTAATTAAACAACCAGGAAAAACTAGAAAAATTTCTATTCCAAGGAACGAAAGTAACACAGCAGGTATCTCAAAAGACCATCGAAACACAAGCAGTAAAAAACCCAAGCTTGTTCTTTGGCTTGGTAGAATCATCACAACCAACCATGAAAATTCACACTGACTCTTTGGGTGTCTAAAACTAGCGGACCCCTATAGTCCAGTACTCAGACAAGACACATACACTCTGGGAAGCTCTCACGTCAATCCCCCTATGGTCTTGCAACGATAGCTATATAATCTCTAAGGAAGCACTTATGTCTAATTCCTCCTATGGTCTCGATGCATGTGTAAACTAAGAATACTCTTGGGAAGAACAAAGTCTTATTCCCATAAGTCCTGCGTATGAAACTAAAACCAACAGACCCTCTAGGGAAAAACTTAATCATCTATTCCCTCTTTGATCTCCTGCACCAGGTTCTCACAGCCCTAAGAAGTCCAGTTGTGCGTAATCGACTATCAGAAGCCCTAAATAAGTTCAAAAACTACTTGGCTAAAATCTACCATGAATCAAAAGCACTTAAACAGAATGAAACACATGCAAAAATTTATAACAAGTGAACTAGAAATTGCAGTAGGGTTTGCCTCACAGGAAAACGGTGCTGAACGGTGATAAACAACCAAACAAGGAGAAAACACCCATGGGGTGATCCTAAAACATGAAACCAAGCATACATTAGCAACAACTAATCATAAGATAACAAGAAATATTGGGCAACCAAACAATAGGATCAAAATCTTAAACCTGGGATACCTGATACATGGGTATCCGACACTTTTGCAACCAAAACTCAAAGAACTTCAGCGTAGGGAAACAAACCACCTACCTCGATCCTCGAAGATCGATATACTTGAACCTCGGCCCGTGAATCGTCCTAGAATAGAGTAGATCTGCAAAAACTTCTAAAACGTTCAACTTCAGATAACTCACACGAGAGGAAGAATTAGGAAATGAGGCCAAAGAAGTACCAAGAACTCACCGCTTTGATTCTTCTGCAATCGACGGAGTTTTATTTGGACAACCGGTGAAGGATCGGTGGGTCAGAGAAGAATTGGCCTCCTCAGATGCTCTGGATGAAATTAGGCGGAGAAGAAGACATTTATGAGCATTAGAAGTGACCTCGGTCCGATTAATGAAATAAAAAAGAAAGTACACAACGTGTAATTGGTTTTCCATACTCCGCTTTAAGAGGCCACCACATCATCCCTACACACCATGTGTGTGGCCCAGACACGGCCAACACACAGCTTCGAGCGACAGAGGATTACACAGCGTGTACTCATAAAGTACATGGGTTGTACTCTGAAAATTTCCAGATTCTCCATTTTTTCTTAAAAATCCCATAAAAGAGATCCGTACCTGAAACCGAAGCTCCAGGTTCTTACACCGACCTCTTATCAAAATACATCAATAAAATTAGGGATCAGTTTGTTTTTTATATGACGTTTGAAACTAGGAAATGGAAATAGTGTATTACCTTAGTATCATCCAAGAAAATAATCCACTCCAACCAAACCTATAGAATATTAAAGGGTCAAAAAATATTCAATGGCCTAATTCCAGGTTGGAATGCATAGGGATGGTATAAAAAAGAAAAATTTGAAGAAGAATATTATAGAAGATAATATAGTCTTACCTTTATAATGAATAATCCTTATAGAATATTCTATAGTAGTGGTAATTTATCACTGAGAAAGGGAGATAAATAAGTTATACACTTTTTCCTTTTATAATAACTCTTTATAAATTTACCTATGTTATTGATTAAAGTATTGATCCACTCACTTACTAATTTCCTTTTTCATTTTCAAAAACTCTTTAAAATATGTTTCAAAAAATTTAATGGTATATATATTTATAAATGAAATGGAATGAGTGGGATATATATTTATAAATGAATAAATTTTCAAGGATAAAGGGTGGTATCTATATTTATATGATCATATTGACTTTCAGAGACCTCCTAGATACACAAAATCTCACCTATTATATAATATTGATTGATAATAACACTATGGAAATGGAATTACAATAACTCCATCCAACCCATAGTATATCCATCATGACCCCACTCCTCCAACCTTGGCCTCACGGGAAGATAAGTGCTACTTAAATTCAACCCTCAAACCAAAATTTGTTTCCTTTTCATAGAGTAAATAAGGATTTATTTTAATGATGAAACTAAAATGGTTGTCTCAACATGACTACATGTAAGGCTATTGAGCTAATACTTCTCATGGTCACACCCATCAAGGATCCCCTTGTAGGGATTTGACTATAATTGGCACTTTTTTCAAATTTAGATAGAAAACTAAAAAATGTTGTTTGGATCTTTTCCAACTCCCCAGCTTGGGAATATTTAGATTTAAGGAGATAACTTTTATCCTCGTTAGCTTCATCTCTTGAATAGCTTTTATTTCATTTTGTTTTCTGAGACTCACCCCCATCTCTTCTTCATATGCACCTATGTTGCCTGAACCACCCTGAGTAGTAGTCATCCCATACTTGGTACCTAGGATCATTGTGGATGAATTTAGTGGATAACACATACCACCAATGGAGTAATTATTTTCTTAAATTTAGTTACCCATTTCCTTCAAATCATGCTGAAATTATTTAAAACATTAAAACATTGGGTTCCCCTTATTTGAAAGTCCACTTTATTTATTTATTTATTTTGTTAAATATTAATATTACTAAATCAAATAGCATGGATATGAATTGAAAATGGATGGATGTCAATAATATGATAAAAGTATGAATACGGGGTGAAAGAGTTCATCAAGTTTCAAAAGATCATGCATATGACCATTATCAAATCCTTTATTGGTGTTTACGCTCTTTTTATTCCATAATAATTCATACAAAGGAGTTTGAAGAACACTTGATATGTCGTGGAATAGATCGAAGTTATAAATTTTGGAATAAACACAGAGTAAAAGTGAATGTCACTAGTGACAAGGATAACTCTGTATTTTATAGATCATATGATATGATTATAAGTGAGAAAAATGAATAAGATAATCTCAAGGATGTGATTACAGGTGTGAATCATAATGAATATCATATTGAGGAAATGACATTGAAAGTTGAATATTAACTTTGTGGTTGTAAAAAAATAATAAGTTAAAGAGTTATGAAAAAATGTCATTGTATACTAGTTATTCTAAATATACAATATTGTAAACTGTACATGAAGATGTATAATTTAAAATATATCAATGGATGGAGTGACAATGGTTTTACTGAACTAGTTTCTCTCTTGAATGATCTGCTCCTAGAAGATAATGATATTTCAAGATGGACATATGATGAGAAGAGAATGAAGCATTCAATGGTTATGATCTTTGAAATAATAAATGTCTTTCCACATGACTATATACTATTTATCAAGGACTAAAAATCATTTAAAGAGTTACCAAAGTGTATTTATTCTCCATAAAAGAAATTTGAATCATGTACTATGAAATTTTTATGGTACTTTATAATCATTCCAAGGTTTATGTGCATATATGGAAGTGGGTAGAATGTAAGAAAATTTATGTGGCATGCAGATACAATAAATAATTATGTGAAACTTCATCACTGGGTAGACTCTCCTTAGTGGAAGAGAATTGATCATGAGTATCCTAAATTTGGAAATGATCCGGGAAACCTTCATCTTGTGATGTCTATAGATGGAGTGAATCATTTTGGTTTTCATAGAATCACTCATAGTACATGTCCAGTTATGTTGATAAATTATAACTTTCCATTGAGGTTATGAATGAAATGAGAATTCATTATGTTATATCTACTTATATCAGGACAAAAACAATAGGGTAATTATATTGATGTTTTTTTGGATCCATTTATAAAATATTTGAAATTATTTTGGGATTTAGGTGTGAATTTTTTTGATGTTTATAGAAATGAATATTTCACATTGAGAGGCATGTTTTATGGAATGATAAATGACTTTCCTATTTATGGAAATTTTCCAGGATATAGAATTAAAGGACCTAAATGGAATCCCTTTTGTGAATAAGGTACATAGTCAATTAGGTTGAAACATTCCTTGAAGACTGTGTTTCTTGGAAATTGAAAATTTATAACCTGGTGACATAAGTGATAATTTTGGATGACATCATTCATTGGGATTTTAGAAGAACGTACAACATTGTATCCACTAACAAGTGATCAAATATTTGAGAAAGTAAAAGATATAGACACTACTTTTGGTAAACCTTTTTTAAAAACCTTATGAAAACTGATTGAAAAAATAGATTTTTTTGAATTACCATACTAGAATTTGTTGTATGTCAAAAATTTTCTTGATTTTATACTTTTAAAAAATGTATATAATATTTTCATTTGCATGTTACTAAATGCACCTGAAAAAATAAAGGATGGAATTATGGCTTGGTTGAACATGATTGACATGGGAATACGATATGAGTTGGTGCCAGTGAAGGGTGAAAAATAGAATTTTCTTCCTCTAGCTACTTACACTCTTTTCATATATGGGATATATTAGTTTTTAAACTTCTTGAATAATGTAAAAGTTCTAAATGGGTATTCATAGAATATCAAGAATATTATTTCAATGAATGATTTAATGTTAAAGGTACTAAAATCACATGACTATCATGTTTTGATGTAAGATCTAATTCATGTTGTTTTACATTAAATTTTAACGAATAATTTATATCATACAGTAACCAAGCTTTGTTTCCTTTTCAAATATTTATGCAACAAATTTATAGACCTAGTAAAATTTATTACTTTGGAAAAGGAAATTTTTGTCATATTATGTGATTTGGAAATGTTCTTCTCACAAAAATTATTTAATATGATGGTTCACTTGGTAAGAGAGATTCAACTATGTGGTCCTATACATTATAAATGGATGTACCCCATTGAATGGTATATAAATATTTTAATAGGGAATGTCAAAAGTCAATGTCTTCCAGAAGGTTGTATTGAGGAGAGATATATTGTTGAGAAATCCATTAAATTCTGCATTGACTACATGTCTGGTGTGGAAATAATTGGTCTACTGAAATATCATTACACTGTGTGGCTTGTGGGTGGAGAAATTTCTAGAATAGATGTTACAATAATCACTATTATATATTGGGATCAAGACCACCTTTTCATTTTTCATAATAGTATAGAGGTTTCCCTATATCTTTAAACCCATAAATAAATTTTTAGGAATTTAAATCCATCAAGGTCTGGAACATGGATATCAAATACACATAATCAATAGTTTATAGGATGGTTTTGAGACTATATTTTTAAGGAGACAGATAAAAATATGGATTCAATTCAAAATGACTTTGATAGCTATCTGGAGGACTAAGTGTGCATGAATTATCTTAAAATGTTCATGTAATTAATAGTTATACATTCTATAAAAATTAACATGATGAATAAAGTACCATGGAAAATAGTGGAGTTACAATTTTGGTTCAATCAATGCATATATCAGGTAGAAATTATAGAAATACAATTTATATGAATATGTCATACTTTGGCATCACCAAAAAAAATATGAGAGTTTGATTATATATTATTCCAAGTGCTTATTTTTTTAATAAAAGTGGATTGATGACAGGATTGTTGTTAAAATAGATTAATTTGGATTCATAAAAATGGATTTTAGTGATTAAGGGTACAAAGATTAACCATTTATAATTTCATCATTGGAAATAAAATTATTTTATGTTCCAGATCCTATAAACCGAAAGTTGTCAATTTTATGTTATGGACCACAACCACTAAAGGGTCGGATGAAGATTCAATTGAGGATGACCCTTTCATTGGGACATTGCAATCATTTTTAAGTGGTCCCAATATAGATGGGGTCCTGTATGTCAGAGGAGATCACAATGAAAGTATTTGGATACTCAATAGAGGTGTCAAATCCCTTCAACATTTTAAAAAAAGAGAGTACAATAATCAGGTTATATATTTTTCATAATATACATTGATTTACCTCATGTTATTATTTTTTCACTACTTAATTTATGTAATATAAATTAAATGTTAAACAAATTCAATATATAATGACTTCTACTCTTGTAAATGCTCCCAATACTGAGGAAAAATAGGTTTCTCAACCTGATGGTGATCCCAATACAGAGGAACAATACCCTTTTTCACATGTTGATTCTACCAATCTATAGGAACTAACTATTGACAATGTTGAACCCAAAGAAATGGTATATGGAGAATAACCAGTGCCTCATAGAAAACAAGAGTTCCATAACATGATAGTTTTAGAAAAAATTATTATTGTCAAAAGAAAATACATCAAATTCAAGGTTGGATGGAATTCACAAGGCAAGGTTGTTAACCCCAAAAGGTTGTGTTCATTATTTTCATTGAGCTCGCCACTCTAAAGCACATTAAAATTGATATAGATTCATGTAAAAATATTTTTATCATACTTAAGACACTGATTTGGGAAGATATTAGTGTTAAATTATGACATACTTTCTTTATTTTACAAAAAAAATGAAATATTGACTTACTCTTCATCATATATTGAAGATTTTATTTATATTTGATGAATATAAAATGAAATTTTTATTAATTTTTGATCCAAATACTCATAGGGGCTTTTTACCTATTCATACTAAGTTTTATCTCAAATACGCTGAAGGGAAAATAAAACTGCACCCCCCATATATGTATGCACACATGGTAATCTAAGAAGCATGTGATGCATTTATCAGCCATTGTGATGATACATCTTTTTCAATACATGGTGACTAGTAATACATTGTCTGAAAATACTTGTATTAATCATTTTGATTAAGAATTTTTAATTTATAAAACAACAACTAAGTGCTGAAAATAAGAAAGAGGCACAAAACCAATATACCCCCATCATAAAGAAATGATGGGGTACACTTCACTTGAAAATACATTGGTATATATTTTAAATCTACCATAATAATTTTATGTGACATGAAAAAACAACATAATTTTGTTCCTATGTTTATATGTAGATTTAAGAATCCAAATCCAAAACCAATTCCATTCCACATATTGTGTTTTGGAAGGAGGCATGTATAAATAAATATGTGTAAGAACCCGGGTTTTCAGAACTGGTCAAAATCCCGACCCTGTTTGAATTTTTGACCGGTTTCTGAGGAAACTGGAGGAAATGGGAAGTTTCTGGAAATTTATGGACTACACACTGTGTACTTTAAGTACACGCCGTGTATGTGTAGGCGAGTGACTGGTCGTGTGCTCGCCGAGTACTTCCCGTGTGATGACCGTGTAGTAGTTTCTTACTACACGGCGTGTAGTTTTGAACACGCCGTGTAGACCCCCGACCGTGTGAGGCCATACATGGCATGTAGGTCGTTGGCCGGGTAAGACCAGGGACACGCCGTGTTCCCTTTGGACACACCGTATTGTCTAGCCATGTATGAGGGATATACATGGCATGTGGGTATGTCGGCGAGGAAGAGAAGCGGAACCCGGTACACTCCGTGTACACAGAGGTACATGCTGTGTACTCATATCGGCGGGTTTGGAAAGTAAGTCGGCTGAATGAGCCATATTTTGAATAGTTAAATGAAAATATACACGGCGTGTAGTCCTAAAGTACACGTCGTTTACTTTCTTTTTTTCGCTCAAAACGGGCAGTAGCCTCATATTGAGGCAGTACCTCATATCCTCCACCCGGATACACAAACCAGGCCGGTCGAACCCCTCTCCTCCTCCCGATCGTCCGTCCGAGACTCGATTCGAGCACTGATTAATGCATTGGAACCCCCTCGATAAGGCCTTGGTTCCTCTTTGGTCGTTTTGTCTGATTTTCGTTCTAGAAAGAGTTATATCCCTTTGAGAGGTTTCGAATCTTTTGTAGATTTACCACGTTTTAGACCGAATTGGCGGGTGTTACCGGAGGAGTAGCATCGTGCGAGTCTCAGGTAGGCGGTGCATATATCATTTTATGTTTTCGTGGTTGTTCGGGTGACGCGGCATTCGGCGCGCTTTCGGGTATTTTGAGCGGACCCGTTTTATCTGCTTTTTCATACTGTATTTCTAATGAGACCTCCGGGATGCTTTTGGGTATGCCCGGTTACTAGTTTGCGTGAGTAGGGCCAGGTGAGGGGTCGTTGCTCGTCGAGGCATTTTGGCCCGGGGAACACCAAAATGGTTTTAATTGAAATTTTATTGTTATAAACTATTTAGTTTAATTTGTTAAAGCATGTTATAAATTATTAGAGGCATCTAAGACCTTTGTGTTGGTATGAGACATCACCCGGTATAGTGCAATTCGACTATTTAGTTGGTTTTTCCTGGTTATGTTTTCTGTTTACATATGTTATATATGCAATTGATGAATTTCATCTACTAGACCCTTTGGGTTGTGTTGGGATTGGCCCGGTTACGCTTGAGTGATGCTGATCACAGGTTGGGGATTTTCCTGGGTTACTTTGGGTGGTTTCAACCATGGGATTGGGCGTCATAGACATCGGCTTGAGGTAGTACGACTGTCAGGTTGGGAATGGCCCGGGTTACTTGGATGGTGATGCCATCGGACTTGAGCGACATGGTTGCAGGGACATGTGGTGTCAGACGTGTTGGTGGCTTAGGACTATTTTGGTGATTACCGCTCACCCGAGACTTGAGTAGTGTGTACACAGAGATACTCCATGATGAGGTGGTTTTGACCACTCGTGTGGGTAGAGGCCCCTGTAGTTGCGGTAAGTTATTTTGGTTGGGGGTGCTTGCCATAGAAATCTACGTGGGAGGTGAGGAGTCTTTAGAGGATGGGCGTGCCTTCGAGACGTCGGTACTTGAGACACGAGGTGTCAGGAGGCACATGGTGCCGAGTTACTATTTTTGGGCGTGCCTTCGGGACGTCGGTACTTGAGGCACAAGGTGTCAGGAGGCACATGGTGCCAGGTTACTATTTTCGGGCGGGCCTTCGGGACATCGGTACTTGAGACACTGGGTGTCAGGTGATACATGGTGCCGGGTTACACGATAGAGATTCCGGCATTGGCCGAAGCAGGTGACACTCCATGGTGGCTGTTGAGCACCAGTGGAGTTTATGTTTATTTGTGCATTGTACTGATTACTGCTTTCCTTGTAGATGCATGACAGCTTAAACACATATATTTGGTACGAACCATTGGGTGGTATCCTACTGAGATTTGTCTCACACCCTGCATGGGCCCTTCGGGACGCGTGCAGACTTTATGGATTTACGTGCAGGAAAGAGGCCAGCTTCAGGAGATGGGCTGCATTAGTTGTTGCCTGGAGATGGTATGGACCTTGAGGTCATACCTAGCTGTGGTTTACCTTGTTGTGTTTGCTTTTCTGTATCAGCATGCTTACTTGTTGTAGCTATTGTTGGTTATCCATTGGCGCCCTTTTTATATTCAGTTGTGTATGACCTGATTTGGATGCATGTTTTACTATTCAATAGTAGTTACATGTTATCATCATGCTATTGTGTTTATTTCCTCTACAGTTGTTTTCTATGTTTCTTCTGCTGTTTATTAATATTGGTAATGCTTCCGATTTGCGGGTCTGGTTTGATTCTGCTGAGTCATTTATTTCCGCTGCATATTTTTGTATTATACTTGGACCATTACCCTTACTATGATCCTTATAGAGGGTATAGTCTCCCCACTATACCTATTCAGACCCTCGCTGTTAGTCGGCAGCCTTTGACATTTAGGGGAGGTGCGCCTAAGGTAGTGACGCCCGACCTGCTCGACACTGTTCGGGTGGCTGGCCGGGTCTGGGATGTTACAATATGTAATAATAATACATGAAATTACACAAAAAAGTGTGGGAAGCATGTGTAAGTACGACATAATATAAATTTTTTTTTATTTAAATAGGTATTACATAATAATTATTACTTATTTTCTATATTTTATATCTGACTTAGACACAGGAATCATTATCAGCTGTATTGAATGAACAACTACTATCAGGGGCGTTGAACTGGCCAGAATAGTATGGCTATGTTAGATTTATGGGTTTTGGGGTGACACCCTAAACATATTTTGAGTAAATAAATGAAAATGGGGATAAATATAAAAAATGGAAGAGTTTTAGGTGTGATTATATACTCTTCAAGAAAAATTTAGTTGGAATTTGGTGTTTCTAGAAAATGTTTTGGGAATAAATCAAAGAGAAGAAACATCAGAAGAAAAACCACTTCATGAAGATCACCCATACCCCCAATATCTTTGAGGTGAACCCTTACAATTAAAAAGATATCTTAAATGAGGTAATCTATATTCTAAAAATTGTATCCATGAAATGTGAATCTGATATACATGGATACTTTTCCTGTACTGATATTCTACTGGGTGAAAATAATTTTAATTTATATCTATCAACAGCCACCCATTGCCTTGTTATGAGGGATACCATGTTCAATATCCGAGAATCTATTCTGCACAACATAAAACTACCAGTAGGTCATGTGAAAGTGGGGAATAGCATAACTCATGAGCCAATAACTGAGCTACATGTTCCACTTAATGATGCAGATTTTCATATGGTTGAGCAAGCTATTGGAAAATTTGTAGAATGGGAATTAAATCTTGTAAAAACATATCGAAAAGGATTTATTCATTTCTAATTTATTTCTCATGAATAAAATTTAACAATTAGTGAAAAAATACTGAACTGATGAATGTTATTACAAATTAATAATGTAAGGGGTGAAATAAAATGTTGAATCAAAATGATCTATAGGATCAACTAACCAATTAAAAAGATCTTCACAAATAACCTTTACCCCACCCATTCAATTTCCACATTTACTAACATGGAAGGTTCATGAGGATACAAGGTTAAAAATTGGTATTAATTTCATAGTTGATTTTCAATAACAAATATATGGAGAGTTCATTACTGACTAAATTCATCTTGAGAATGTAAATCAAATCCTCAAGTATGAATTTCTAGGAGTCTTGGTTTTAAATGTAAACATGAGGTGTGTTTTCATGATTTTTTCCCAATAGATGATCTAATATATTAATTATGACTAGATAAAATTCATTTTTTTGGTAGGAGTATATCTCAATACTATTTTAATGGATTACCTTGTGAATATAAATATGGAATCATTTTCCCTCACATTACTTTTATACAATAGACCTTAATGGAATCAGATCAAATTGATGAAATAGTTGAAAAACATATCATAGTGATTGAAATAAAACTTATGGATAAAACCCATTCATATTTCCAATGATGAAGCGGTAAAACTATACAATTTAATAATATCAAATCTATTTTCATTCCTTTCATTACTTATTATTTTTTAGGCAGCATTGGTTACTCATTGCAACCAATTTGGATACTCCTAATATTTATTTTCTGGATTCACTACATAGATACTCATTAGAATTACCACACATGATGTTCTTTTTCAATTTTTAATACACTAAGTGAAACATTTTATAACTAAAATTAAAGTTATACTTTTTATATTATGTTTTAATGATGAATTTTTTATGATAGGGTGGTGTTTAAATATCATCAAAATCATGGCATGAGGTCATTCCATGCATACAAAGAGCCTATAAACTTCTAAAATTGGATAAGTATTAGGGTATACATAATAATATTTCTTTATAAAAAGATATATCAAAACAAATTGCTTATTTTTTTCAATGTTTCTTCAATGTATGAATTAAACTAATGAAAAAGATTATGGTTATTATGTTTGAAATTTTATGAAAGATACCATATACCATCAATAAACTAGCATCCTCGAAGAGGTATTTTCAAAGATAACTAAAATTTCATTTAAAATATTTATTAATCCTTTGTGTATTTATATTTTTCTAGTACTACCAAGACTGTCGAATGTAATCGTATTCATAAGATGAAATATATTTTTTTAGAAATGATCCAGCAACATACCTAGTGTCAGAATGTATACATATATCTTGAATATGTGACATATTATTACTTATTTAGTGGATTTTATCATAATTTTATCTAATTTTTTTAGTTAATTTCCTTATTATTTTTATCTGATACTTTTTTTATTAATTTTTATAGATATCATGAATAAATGACTTCATAAATAAGGATGATTCCCTCATTTACTATGATCATGCACTCAACAAGATGATGCACTCATGATAACAAACTTTTCTTTTTTATTCTCCAATGCATTCAATATTCTGGGTTATCAAACATCAATATTTTTAGATAACCCGAAATTTTGAATGCGTTTTAGGATAAAAAGACATGATGGAATCAATAATACCTCAATTTGATACATGGTGTACCTGATATAACTCAAATTGCGTGGTTTTAGTTTAAAATTAAAATTTTATTAATGTATTGTATCATATTTATGTTTAATTTATTTATTTATAGTATTACTAACATAATAAT
Organism: Viscum album; assembly: GCA_963277665.1. Taxonomy (NCBI): domain Eukaryota; kingdom Viridiplantae; phylum Streptophyta; class Magnoliopsida; order Santalales; family Viscaceae; genus Viscum; species Viscum album. The sequence goes on from OY728128.1 coordinate 480,570,373, forward strand.
TATTTTCTTATATTGTTGGATTCTTTTTCCTGATTTTGGGTGGTTTTTTGGAATCTTTTTGTGCTCGTGAGAGATTGGAATTCGAGTCTGTAACTGAGATAACAGAAACACAAAAAATGGTTCAATCAGCCAAACCTCCATTTGATACACAGTGTGTTCAGTATGAATAGAACTATTTTTAGTTTATAATTTAAATTTTCATTCAAAACACAAATCACACAATCAAAATTGAGAGAAAAACATTCAGATTATTTTGAAACTTTAAAATAATGATCCATAATTTATTAGTGATGTGTAGAAATTAAGTACAGCTCAATTTGGCACACGGTGTGACCAGTATGACTCCAATTGTGTATTTTAATTTAAAATTGAAATTTTAGTAAAAAAGATAAGTGATATACTCAAAAAATAGAAAAAACCTTCATATTATTTTAAATTTTTTTAGAATGGTCCATAAGTCATTTTTCCATGTATCAATCATCTTCACCTCAATCCTATACATGGTGTGCCCGATATCACTCAAAGTTCTTATTATCAGTTTAAAATTGACATTTTAGTTCAAAACTTGTGTCACTCACTAAAAACTAAGAAAATATTATCATATTGTCTTTATAATTTAGGAAAACTATTCATAAGTCATTTCTGATGTGTAATAATTAGTCTTATATCAAACTGACACATAATTTGACTGGTATGACTCAAAGTGCATGATTCCAATTTAAAATGGAATTTTAGTAAAAAAGAAAAGTGACATGATGAAAACTTAGAAAACATATTTGGATTGTTTTGATACTTTTGGAAAAAGATCCATAAATAATTTGGGATGTGTATAAATTAGTCACACCTCAATATAAAGTACAGTGTGATTGGTATGACTCCAAGTGTGTCTTTTTATTTAAAATTTACATTTTAGTAAAATAGACAAGTGACATACTCATAAACAAAAAAATGCATTAGGATTGTTTTTATACATTAATAAAACATTCTATACGTCATTTTTGATGTGTATGAATTAGTCATACATCAATCTGATATATGGTGTGCCTGAAATGACTCAAAGTGTGTCATTAGTTTAAAATTAACATTTTAGTTAAAAACATGTGTCATTTACTAAAAACCAACAAAAAAATCCAAATGTATTTATAGTTTTTTAAAATGATACATAAATCATTTTTTATTTTTAGTAAACAGTATCACATCAAACAAACACACAATGTGATCGGTATGACTCAAAGTGTCCATTATCATATTAAAATTGACATTTTAGTTCAAAACATGTGTCACTCAATGAAAACTGAGAAAACATGATTCGATTGTGTTGATAATTTAGGAGAATAATTCATAAGTCATTTTTAATGTGTGAGAATCAGTCTCACATAAAATCAACACACGTTGTGACCAATATGACTCAAAGTTCATATTTTCAATTTAAAATGAAATTTTAATAGAAAACACAAGTGACATACCGAAAAATGATCAAACACATTCATTTTGTTTGATACTTTAGAAAAAAAATTCATAATAAATTTATGATAAGTAAGAATCATCTTCACCTCAATCTGATGCATGGTATTACTGGTCTGACTCAAAGTGTGTCGTTTTATTTCAAATTTATATTTTAGTAAAAAACATAAGTAAAAAAATCAGAATTGAGAAAATGAATTCAAGTAATTTTATACTATATAAAAATTATCCATAATACATTTTTTTATGTTTAATAATCATGCGCACCTAAATCAGATACACGGTGTACCCGACATGACTAAAAGTGGTTGTTATCGGTTTAAAATTGACATTTTAGTTCAAAACATGTGTCACTCAATAAAAACAATGAAAAATCACTCAAATTGTATTGATAATTTAGAAAAAGTATTAATAATTCATTTTTTATGTGTATTTTTTAGCCTCATATAAAATTAATGCATAATGTGACTGGTATGACTCAAAGTGTGTGTTTCTAGTTAAAAATGACATTTTAGTAAAAAAAGAACAATTAAAATACTCAAATCTAAGAAAATACATTTAGAATGTTTTTATATGTTAGGAAAAAATCCATAAGTCATTTTTGATGTGTATGAATTAGGCGCACCTCAATCTGACACATGGTGTGACTCATAGAACCCCAAGTGTGTCTTTTTATTTAGAATTGACATTATTTTTTGTAAAAAGAAGAAGTGACACACTTAAAACTGAGAGAATTAATTTGGTTTGTTTTTATACATTATTAAAATGATCCATAAGTCATGTGTGATGTGTAGGAATTAGTTGTACATCAATCTGATACATTGTGTTCTTGGTATGACTCAAAGTTTCTGTTAGCTGTTTAAAATTTACATTTTAATTTAAACCATGTGTCACTCACTAAAAACAAGAAAAATGATATGATACTTTTGATAATTTATTATAATGATTCATAATTTATTTTTGAAATGTAGGAATTATTCACACATGAAACTCACACACAATGTGACTGGTATTACTCAAAGTATGTGTTTTCATTTTAAAATGAAAATTTAGTTAACAACCCATGTGACATACTCAAAACTAAGAAAAAACATTCAAATTATTTTTATAATTTAGGAAAATTATCAATATTTCATTTATGATGTGTGGGAATCAGCTTAACCTCAATCCAATGCACGGTGTGACCGATATAACTCCAAGTGTCTTTTTATTTAAAATTGAAATTTTAGTAGAAAACAAAAGTGACACAATCAATACCAAGAAAAGACATTAATATTATTTTGATTCTTTTGGACAACTATCCATAAGTCATTTTTACGTGTAGGAATCATCCGCACCTCAATCTGATACATGATGTGTTCGTTATTACTCAAAGTGTATGTTATCAGTTTAAAATTGATATTTTAGTTCAAAACATGTGTCACTCACTAAAAACTAAGAAAATATGATATGATTGTCATGGTAAATTAGGAACATGATTAATAATTCATTTTTGACATATAAGAATCAGTCTCACACCAAATCTGAACACTATATGATCAGTATGACTCAAAGTGCGTGTTTTTAGTTTAAAATGACGTTTTAGTAAAAAACAGAAGTGAAAAACTCAAAACCAAAAAAATACATTTAGATTGTTTTGACACTTCATTACAAAAATTGATAAGTCATTTTTAACATGTATGCATCCAACACACCTAAATTATATGCATGGTGTGACTGGTATGTCTCCAAGTGTGTCTTTTCATTTAAAATTGACATTTTAGTAAAAAAGTATGGTGACATACTCAAAATCGAGAAAACTCATTTGTATTATTTTGATACTTTAGGGAAACAATCCATAAGTCATTTTTTATGTATAGGAATTATCCTCACTTCAATCCAATACACAGTGTTCCTGATATGACTCAAAGTGTCTGTTATGTGTCTAAAATTGATATTTTAGGTCAAAATGTGAGTCACTCACTGAAAATAGAGAAAACACACTTGGATTGTCATGACACATTAGGAAAACGGTTCATAATTTATTTTTGATGTGTAAGGATCTGTCTCACTTTATCTCAATGCACGATGTGACTGGTATGACTCAAAGTGCATGTTTTCAGTTTAAAATGGATTTTTAGTAAAAAAATACAAGTGATGTACTCAAAACTAAGAAAATGTATTCATATTGTTTCAATACTTCATGAAAATTATCCATAAGTCATTTTTGATGTGTGGGAATCAACCCCACATTAATATAATGCATGATGTGACCAGTATGACTATAAGTGTTTCCTTTTATTTCAAATTAACATTTTATTCATGTATTTTTTCATATTTTGTTTAATTTATTTCTGTATAGTATTACTAACATAATAATTGTTTTCTTATATAGGTGGATTCTTTTTCTCGAGTAAGGGAAAAAATTTCAGCAACTGATAACATGATCGTTATTTTTTTATAGGAGGTTGGGTTCTAAAGACAATGAAATGTAGATGTTTCTAAATTTTTGTGATATACCTTACTAATATAATTGCACAAAATATTGTTTGAAATGTATATAATATAGTGTTTTTTATGTATTTATAATGTAATTTTTATTTCCATTAAATTATTATGAAATTTATTTATAAAGTTTTCTGTTGCAATGTGAATTAATAAAAATAGCTCACTTTAGTAGTAGGGATTTTATCACCATTAACGAAATCACTGATAAAGGGTTTCATTTATTAGTACCAGAAATAGAGTTGATAAATTTTTACCTTAATCAATGCTTTTTTAGTGTTGAAAAAGAAGTCCCATTTTAATGGTTCTTAAGACCACAACATTTTTTTTACCACTATTAAAGCCTATTTTTCATGCTGTTAAAAAGATTGATATGTGAAAATTGGTTTTCGTAGCGCCACCCTTTTACAATGCTAAACAAAATCGTTGATAATGGGGGTACCTTTAATAGCGCTAAAAAAGTGCTGATAAAGGGTACATTAAACAAAGCTAAAAAAGGATCTTTTAAAAGCGACCCTTTATGAACATTTTTTTAGCACTCATAAAGGTACCCCCTTTATCAGTGCTTTTCTTTAGCGATGTTAAATGGGCCCCCTTTATTAGAGATTTTTTTAGTAGCACTGATAAATGAGGCTCTTTATTAGCGCTTTTTTTACTAGCACTGATAAAGGGTATATTTCAAAAAAAATTAAAAATAATATATTTGTATATAAATATATAAATATATTTATATTGATATAAATATAATATAAATATATTTTAAATATATTTTAATTAAGTATAAATAGACATTTAAACTTAAAAAAGAAGAAATTTAGTGAAAATGGCTTATAAAATATTTTAAAAAATATTATTAATTAATAATTTGATAATTATCATCTAGTAATAAACATTTACAATCAACATGAAGACCCAAAACATAAAAACATTTAATAAAATATCTAAAATAAATAGAAAACATAAGTCAAACTTCAAACAGTCATAACTTTTGATCTGGTTGTTCGTTTGAGCTCTACCGCATATCAAATCAAAGATTGTGGTGATATCTACACACTAGTGATAGAATGAAATATTTTGTCACATTTTTTTAGGCCAAAAAGAACCATAAGTCCTATAGAACTAAGTTTTAGTCGAGATACCCAAATTGTTTAACATTCGATGGAATTTCAGACATGTTTCAGGGGTTTTTTTTGTTTTTTCAGTGGGGACTAAATTTATTCTGAAGGATTACATTCATATTGATATTATGGATTTGAAATTTTATCGTTTTTCACAATGTACTATTATTTATAATCAAATATATAAATATATATATACATATTATTAACACATAAAAATTTAATGTTATAAACAAATAATTCAATATATTTACATATAAAGTATATTTCTCAATATATAAGCCTTATAATATCCATTTTATTTAAAATAAAAATATATGAATATTTATATACCTATATAATGTGTGTGTCTGTGTTAGTGTGTGTCTATATTAGCAAACTGATATATATTATCTATATATTCTAACATATGAATATACATATGAATATATAATATATATAATTATATATAAATATGTATAACTATACTTATAGATACACACATATATGATATATATAAATGTGTATGTATGTTTTATATATGTATGTATGTATTTATTTATAAACACACACAAACACAAATTTTATAAATGTATCTAAGACTAATCTTATAAATATATATTAATATAAAAATAAATAAATAAATATATATATATATATATTATAACTATATATATTAAAATAAATCTATATTAATATATGAATAAATATTACTATATATATATATATATAAATAGATATATCATTAAATGGAGAACAAAACAACATGTGTGAGTGGAAAAGGCGCAAGCGTGCAAGGGGGAGGTCTCGAGTTCAAATCCAAGCAGAGGTAGGGTGTGCGGGCAGGTGCAGGGGCGATAACATTGTTAGAGGGTGGGGGTGCGTGCGCCTAGCATTGTTAAGGGGGGGGGGGGGGGTCGAGGGCTCAAGTGGGCCCTCATATCACTGTTAAAAGGGGTGATGAAGCGCTGTTAAAAGGGTGGGTCTCCAATTTAAAGATTTTTTTTGTTTTTTTTTTACTTTTATCAATGCTTTTAAAAAACGTTTATAAAATAGGTTTTTATCAGCGCTGATAAAAGACCCTTTTATCAGCTCTTTTTTCTAGCACTGATAAAAGACCCCTTTTATGAGATCTTTTTTTAGCGCTGATAAAAGGGAGCATTATCAACGTTTTTTTAGCACTGATAAAAGGGACCCCTTTTAAAATCACCAGGATTATCACTGCTTTTTAGAACTGATATAATCCTTTTTATCACTAAACAAATCCTATTTTGTGGTTGTGGCAATAGCATCCAAGAAACTCGGCATATTCTAATAGAGCACATAAGCTTCATGCAGAATGTTATCTCGATAAGATCTAAACTTCTATAAAAACTCTCAATGGAATAAATGTTATGCACATAAATAATCTTACGCATCATAGAATACTCCCTCGTTACTTGTATATAGAAGCTCCTATATATATCATTGAATTATATCACATATCATCATTCTCTACTTCACCATAGCACAAAGTCTATTGATGTAGCGCGATACAGTTCCATATAGGCTCATGCATTAAATGACTGAAACAATAAATAGTGACACTTCACTATTTTATGTGTCGAACCCCCCCCCCCCAATCGAGTTTTTTATATGTTTTCTGATATTTTTTAAAAAGTGTCGGTTGATTTTTTTTTAAATATGCTTGAAAGGCAGTAGCCCTGTTATCACCTTCTCGTTCAGTTGAATGGCAGCATCGCGCCTTCCACCTTCCCCCTACCCCACCACATTTTTTCCGAGATTTATGACATGGAAAAGGCGGTGGGTGGGGTGTCACCTTTTCACTAAACAAAACGTGAAAGGCAGTAATGGGACTGCCTCCCTTCACCTAACATAAAGGAAAAAGGAAAAACCCCTGGTTCCACATTTCCCTTAACTCCCTATAAAAGGTCACCCCCATTCTCCTCTCTTCTAATTCCACTCCTTTATCTACATTCTAGAGCTTCTATCTCTAAATAAAGATCTTCTTATGTGCGGTGGATTTGGTGGTCTAAAAGAAGTCCGGATTTTTCACGAAGCATCATTTAGAGGTATTTTTATTTAATTTAAAGTTATTTATTTATTTAATTGAATTATTTTTAGTTAGTTATAAATATTTAATTTTTTAAGTAGTTTAGTTAGTTCTAAATATTTTATTTATTAATTAGTTTATTAAGTTATATATAGTATTAAATAATAGTATTTATTAGTAATGATTGAGTATAGAATAACAAATGAATAACTTTTGATTGGACATTCTATAATTTTGGTGGCATAAATATTTTGTGGTTATCTAATAAATATAATCCATGTATGAATAGAAACAAGTGGATGTGGATCTCGTACAGATGTACCTAGATGTAAAAACTCCTAAAATGTGTCTCAGACCTGACTCAGGGTAAGCTGGTACATGACAACAGGCCTTGCTACTTCCTGATTTGAAACTCTTGGGGGATATGCTTTAGATGATTCTTATTTTATTTATAAAATACTAAAATACCTAAGAAAAGAATACATATAATTATTATATTTATCAATGATAAAATAAAATTATGATCACATAAAATAAAATAGACGAGGAAAAATACATTAAATAATTAATAACTTAGTAATGATTTACTAATGATTAAATAAAGATTCACTAATTAAAAAAATTGTGCTAAGAAATATTAGTATCATAGTTTAGAAATAATAGTTATTATTAGTAATGATTAAGTATAGATTAATTAATGAATAAATTGGGATTAACAGATGAATAAAATTAATGATTATATAATAATCATTAACTAATGAATATCATATGATTAATGATTGTATAAGGAATGATTATAGACTGATTAAATAATTATCAACGAAATAATAACTTAGTAATGATTAATTAGTGATTAAATAATGATTAACTAGTTAAAAACTATACTAAGAAACATTATTATTATAGTTTAGTATTTAAGAATATGTTCTAAAATTTCATAATCCTAAAGATTATATAGTTTATAAATAATAATTATTTTTAGTAATGACTAAGTATTGATTAATTAATGAATAACTTAGGATTAAAAAATGAATACATATAATGATTGGATAATAATACTTATCATTGATAAAATGAAAATTATGATCATATAAAGTGAAATGGAGAAGAATAAACACATTAAATAACACATGAATTCTTTACAACATACAAGAAATACCTAGAAATTTTTCAATAGAACATGGTTGGATGAGATAAGACTCACTTTGGACATGAGGTAAAATCTTGATTATTTTCAATTGGTATCTTATTAAAATCTTATAAAGGTATGTACTTAACTTTGGAATTTTGAAAATCTTTTGACCTTCTAAAGAAATCTAAGATAACAACTAAGATATGTTATTAGAAGGTCGAAATATTTTTAAAATTACAACGTTAAGTACATACCTTTAGAAGATGTTATTATGCTACTAATTGAAAATAAGCTAGATCTTACCTCACGTATGAAGTGAGGATCATATCATCCGAACTATATTTTATTGAAAAAATTAAAGGTATTTTTTTGTATGTTGTAAACAATTCATGTGTTATTTAATTTGTTTGTTCTTATCCATTTCACATTATATGTTCATAATTTTCATTTTATCAGTGATAAATAAACAGAATTATTGTTTTATTCTTTTTTACATTAGTTTCCAAAACATTCAGTGACTTATATTCTAATAAACTTTTATATAATGAAACATTACTATCATATCTTAGGGTATAAAAAGTAATCCTATAATTTCATTATAATGAATATTATATGGTCAACCATCATTGTCAATATTAGTTACACTATCATAATCTTGATCAAAAAAAAAATTTGACGTAGAGAGTCTAGTTTTCCTATGTGTACTACTATGTGGAGGTTATTCAAACTGAGCAAGGATATTTTTACAGTACACAATAAATAATAGTGGTTAGTATAGCTAATTGTGTAACCCTAGGTGACCTTTAAGAAAAAAATATGGGGTTTCTTAAATCTGGGACCCGATCAAGAGATCAATTCTATGAGTTGTAGACATTTTCAATTCCCAGCAACACTATGGCATCTTTCTTGTTCATTAGTTGCTGATGCACAGTGTTTCCAAGAAATAAATTTATTTTCTCAATGAACAGATGGTATCATGATGGATTTATATGTTCATGTATCTACTATACAAAAAAAACATCCAGTTGTATGGAGACTTAGACTTACAAGAGTGGTTGAAGATAGTCTGCCCCATGAAGTTGAGCCTTTTCCAGATTATGTAGAAGAGGAAAAACTAGATGATCTCCCAAATATACATATAAATATGACTTTTGATGAGGATTTTCATAATGTTAGAACAGATGGTGACAATAGTGCTGATGAGGAGGGAACAATTGAAGTTATGGAGGAAGTTTCTAGAAATGAATTAGTTTTAAAACAACCTCAACCCACAATAAATCATCCACTGCTCTTTATATATTGGTTAGAAGCAATGAAACGTGTGCCCAAATTAGACTGTAATGTTCTCACACCCATAACTAAGTTTCCTAGAGTTGTACCATCTATTTTAGTGAGCTGGAGAAAACCTTATATATTGGAAGGAATTTTCAAGTAAAGATACATTAAAATGTTTTCAAAATAGATTTCACATTTAGAGGAACTATAGATATATTTTTATAGAATCAAATAGTAATAAATATATCATACAGTTTGAGAAGTATGATGATAATTTTAGATTCCTCTTGAGGGTGATTTGAGAGATTAAATTTGGGGGTTGGAGAATCTTGAGGATTGAGGCTGCTCTTACTTGTGTTCAGCCAAGCCTAACACAAGATCATACCTCCTTGGATGATGAATTTGTGTCATCCATTGTTGTTGAGATGATTATTAAATACCAATATGTTCCTATAGACCTTGTTCAGGAGATGATACAACAAAAATTCAGTTATAATATTTCCTATAACTAGGCATGGATGATGACACAGAAGGTAATTGTGAAGGTCTATAGTGATTGGGATGAATCGTATCGGGTGTTGCCACAATTTCTAGACATACAGAGGCACAATAACCAATTTTTATTCCATCTTGATACAAATTAACTTATGTCTCAAGATAACCAACTTGATCTATCTTGTGTCCAATTTCATTGGTTGTTCTAGGCATTCCTCCCTTGTATCTCGGCATTTTTTTACAAAAAATTCATTCATATTGATGGAACTTTTCTATAAAGAAAATACAAGGTCCTATTATTGATTGTCGCAATCCAAGATGGAAATCATTCTCCTATTCATATTTCCTTTTCCATTGTGAAGAAGGAAAACTATGAATCATGGAGTTGGTTTTTTGGCATGTAACAACAACCATTCCACTCGTATTCAAGGTGTCCATTTGATATCTGATTAGAATAGATAAATCATTGAGGCAATCAATGCAGACCCCAATACACGGATACCCTCAAATTCACAGCATCGGTATTACATTAGAAAAATTGCTATAAATGTGAGGAAAACATTCCACAATGAACCAATGAAGAAGGTAATCATGAGGATAAGTATGCAATGCCTTTGTTATTTTTACTATTTCAACATAAAGATAAAATAAATTTATGTGAAATATGATCAGTTCTATGTAGAATATGATCTGGATCAATGACAGTTTGAAGAACATTTTGAACAAATCTGAAAGGCTAATCAAGAAGTGTATGATTATATGATGTGGATTACAAAAGAAAAATGGACATTAGAATATGACGGGGGAAGAGGTATGGACACATGAACACAAACATTGTGGAGCTAATCAATGGTGACTTCAAGGGGAATTTCATCTTACCTATAACTTCCCTAGTTCCAGAGACATTATATCATTGTGTGAATTACTTTGTTGATAGGAAAAAACTAACCTCATATGGAATTCAGCAGGGGGTAAGGTATGGAAGGAACTTTCAACGATATATTGAAAAGAACATTGAAGAAAATTTTGGTTACCATGCCATAATTTTCTACTTAGAAAACTCTTGATTTTAATTTCAAAATAATTCATACCCCATCACAAATAGCATCGGTGAAAAAATGGTGGTATTTCTAAAAGAGAGTCAATGAAAATGTGGAAACTTCCAGGCCTTACGGTTTCCATGTGCACATTCCATCACAACATGTGCATATTTGAACATGTCATTGGAGTCATATGATGATCCAATGTTCTATAAAAACAACATTTCAATATAATTCATACCCCTAAGGCTGGCCAATAGTAATACTTGACATCAACAGGTTTCGTAAATGAGGGAGACGGAAGTACCGAAGGAAGCAGAATGAGATGGACTGGCCTCAACAATAAGGGAAAGGTTTGAGATGCACCATATGTCATCAAGAAGGTAATAACTAGAAATGATTCCCTAACATTTATGGATCTAGGTCACACTCTAAGACACAATGATGTATTGTCTCTTATGTGATCTTCTCATATAGTTAATTATATGGTGTTATTAAAATATTATTCATTTTATAGAATTTCCTGACTTTTCCAAATGATTTTAATATCAAATAAAAATAACCCTTTCATATTAGAACTAAAAGAAATATGAAAAGATAATTTTCTATGACATTAACTCATAATCAATCTGTCTATGGATAAACCATAAAAATACATGTGAGAAAATAATAATGAAACATACCATCATGTGGAAAATCATACATAAATTAAAAAACACACCATTTTATAATAAAATTTTACATAAAAAATAAAAAAAGTTTATATATATATATAATAAAATAATATCTTACACAACATCTATTTCTAGGTAAAATCATATCTTAAAAACACTTTAGTAATATGATTTGAAAAACTTGAAGATGTACTCTTTTATTTTGGTAAGAAATAACTTCATAAAACAATATGAATAAACATGATATGTCTTAAATTCTAAAATTCATAACATTCTACTGACCATAATGTTAAATTTACATTTTACACTTAAGACTCATTTCATTTGTTTATATAGAGATGGAGGATACCATACTACTCACTGAGTAGTATAGGTATGTTTTCCATGTCGTTTTAGATGATGGTGAGGTTTGATCGATCATGGTGCATCGAGTGCAACATTTTTATCACATGAATCCTCGACATGCCATTAGTCCATACTTACATTGTGCTGGCTTCTACAACATTGGTGAATCAGATTTCACATTTGTTGACCATCACCCGCTTACTACCCTCATGGAATGCTGGAGACCATAGACACACACATTCTACCTACCTAAGGGAGATGTGACCATCACCCTCAAGGATGTGGTAGTGATTATTAGTCTTCCTATCCATGGGGAATCTGTTATTGGACCCACTTGTGCATCTTGTCCTGACCTTGCTTAGTGATTGTTAGGCATCGACATTTTGGCTGACTGTATGCCTAAAGATGGTGGGTAGATATCTACACCCTATATGGAGAAGCATATTCCATATTTACTCGATGAATTTGATGACCAGACTATCATGTGTTATGCCCATTAATATATATTATAGATCATTGGAGGGACCCTGTGTACTGATCACTCAAGGGTTCCTGTGAACATGATGTATCTAGCCCTACTGGAGAACTTTGATCGGGCTGGAATGTACATCTAGGGATCAACTTGCTTGGAATACACATACAGATCATTACGTATGGTATCTCACATAGACTGTATAGATCTCGTGGGATGCATCATCCTTCTTTAGATGTGGTCATGGGAGCGCATCCCCTCATTCTTCCCTCATCTTGCTGGTCTTCCGCTCCCTATGGAGATGTTTCATGACACTCTGTGTGGACGTTGGTATGATCACTCATCTCTATTGGTTTATATTTCTAGTATAAATTATTGAATTTAATTTCTCATTATTGAGCACTTCTGATGATGTATTTTACAGGGGGAGTCAGAGACACAATTTCTCCACTATTCCAACACACCATTTAGGTGCATACCACCTCAAGTTGGACAGTCTCTTGACCAACTAGGTATGTATATAAAATCTATCACTATCTAAAAAATTTAATAATAGCTTCAATTTTTGGTTTTTAGCAAGGATACTTTTTTCACAAAGGTTAAATGTCATTTCAGATTATATGGATTCCATACTGGACTATATTGAACCAGTTGCTAGCATACTGCACTGCTGGACTTCATGATGTCATGGTTGTAGTTCCTATCATTTACTTTCATATTATTGAGTGGAAACATCCTGATAGGGTCATTCCATAGTTTTTCTATGCTCAGTCAATTACATTTCTGCTAATACAGACAAAGATGGCATGAAGTTAACAGGGAGGCAGGATTAGGACTGGCACCGAGTACATGCCGACTATCTCGACCTCTAGGGTAGATGTCTAGAGCTTAATATCCAGGGTGTAAATATGATTAGATTATATATTTTATGGTAGGTTTAATATGATCCATAGTATAGGCTGAAGTCTATACTGTATCTTACCCGACAGGGTAGAGATCTTCATAAGATGGAAAGTCAATAAATTTACATTTTTTTAATTGTTAAACTATTTTATAATTCATTTTGAATATCTTTACATCATACTCACTCAGAGCATCTTATTTTCATGAGTGACATAAAGGATGAGAGGGTCCTTAGCTGGGTAGTGGTCCATGCTGTAGTGTTGGAGTTGAGGTCTTCTTATCATGGGATTCACGAGAGCATCTTCGAGAGTCAACCCGAGAGAGAGGAGATTCCTTCCCTGAAGGAACATCCTCCAATAGCTTCTGGTGATGAGGATCCATGACAACGATGACATAGACCACATTGTCCTACATGTGATCCCTCACCTATACCATAGCCCTAGGTCGACCATCTAGCAGTCCAGCCCCAGAAGATTGTGGATGTGCATCAGGAGGCATGAGATCCGTCTTTCCTGACAAGATTTCTTCAGTTCTCTCCAACTTGGGGTGAGATCCATCGCAGGCTTGGTTCCCCACTACTATGATGTTATATCCTTCTACTAACCTAGTGAGAGAAGGATCGGGAGCATAGTAAAACATGAATTTGAAACATCCTCCCATAGATACACAATTAGATCATGCGACGGTCAACATTCCAGTGTCGGGGGATCATCCCTCTCTAGGTCATCAGACTCCACCCGAGCATGGTTCTCGGTGATCTCGATATAGGCGTACCCTTCTCAAACAACCATGTGGGATGGAATCTCCTCCCCATAGACATTGATTTTACTTCTTCATGAATATGTTTTATGTCTATTTAAATAAATATATTGTTATTACTATCAAACAATTTTACATGTTTAGGAAATGTTTCGGTTTTCATTAATATTTTAGTCACAATTTTTATTTTACAAGCTTTCAAAATATGGAAAATCATACATAAATTACAAAGCGCATCATTTTCTAATAAAATTTTACATAATGAATAAAAAATGTTTATATATATAGAACCATATCTTAAAAAAAACATTTTCTTGGTAAAAATACATCTTAAAAACACTTTAGTAATATGCTTTGAAAATATTGAAGACAAGCTCCATATCTTTTATGTTTCTTATACTACTCTGTGAATTAGTCATCCCATGGATGACTACTACTTAGAGTATTTCAAGAAACATAGGTGCAGGTCTATAAGAGATGAAGGATGTGTGTCAATTCTATGCACGATGTGACTACTATGACTCAATGTGTCTGTTACCAGTTTAAAATTGACGGTCAAAAAATGTCACTCACTAAAAAAAAGAAACCACGCAGGATTTTCTTGATAATTTAGGAAATCAATTAACAAGTCCTTTGTGACATATAGTAATATATCACACATCAAACTGATACACGATGTGATCATTATAGCTCAAAGAGCGTGTTTCCAGTTTAAAATGACATTTTAGAAAAAAAGTGATTTACTCAAAACTGAGAAAAGTTATTCAGATTTTTTTGATACTTTAGTACAATGATCCATAAGTCATTTTAGATGTGTAGGAATTATCCTCACGCCAATAAGATTCATGGTGTGATAGGTATGAATTTATGTTCATATTTTTATTTAAAAATGAAATAACTTTAAATAAAAAGGGATACTAACCTTCTCAAAACCAATAGAACACCTTAAAATTGTTTTAATACTTTAGGAAAACGATCCATAAGTTATTTGAGAAGTGTTGGAATAAACAGTACATCAATATGATGCATGGTGTGACTAGTATGACTTCAAGTGAGTCTTTTTATTTATAATGGCATCAATTTTAATAAAAAGGTCAACTGACCTACTCAAAACTGAGAAAATATATTCAGATTGTTTAGATACTTTAGGGAAATGATCCATATTTTTATAAACTTTAAGATCAACCAGAAACCTTACTTATTTCTTAAAAATGTATCAAATTTTAGAACCATAAAAGCTATTTCTTAAATAAATAACATTTTCACTTTCAAATGTTAATGACAAAATTCTAAACAACATAAAACAAACACTATACAAATATATATCATAATATACAAATATATATATTTATAAATATAATAAAATATATAATTAAATTATTATTTTATATTTTAGTAGAAAGGTGGTAGGCCCCCTGTGGCCTTTCTAGAATATTTTTTTAAAAAAATCAACTGACACTTATTTTTATTTTTATTTTCAGAAAAAATATAAAAAATCTCCCCCTCCCCATCCTTGGCCAGTGCTTTCTATTGATATTAGACACTGCATTATAGTGGTTGAGGGTTGGCCACTTTTTGACACCTTTAAAATATATTTTTCCCTTTTTAAAATTCTCTTCTGTTAAATTATTTCCCTTTAATCCATAAATTATATTTTTTCTCCAAAACTCTCCAAAATAAAATCCTTTCCATTTAATTAATAAAAACACATATAATTAGGAAAGAATAATTACTTATATCATAAAATCAATGAATTAAAAAAAATCATGAAATATGGCTATCATATATCATTTTTTTCGATCACATAACTCTATTTGGAAATTCTCCACGACATTTATCAAACATTGAATAATAAATATTTATTATAAAAAATAAATATCTTTTATTTTATTCATTTAATATATATATATATATATATTATATTCACGAACCATTAAATAAATATTTATTTAATATTCATATAACTAAAAAATAATTATTTGTTACCTCAAGAATAAACAAGTCATAAATAAATATGATATATTTTCTAGCTAGAAAAATAATATTAATTTAATATTTTACTCACATATATTCTTTTGAATAACTAGTGATGGAATTTATGTGAACAAAAATTCATGAATAATTATTAAACCTAACATGAGAATAATATTTATTCAGAAAATTAAATTCAACTAGAATTTAACTAAGATTCAGGATACACTTAATGTGTAACCATCTTGGCCTATTTTGCAGTGGAATTAGTTGAGTTGACCTAAATTTCAAGATTAATGTCTAGAAACACATAAATACACTCATAGATAAAGAAGTTAATGTCTCAATGAGAACAACCTTATAAGTTTTTTTATTATGTTATATAATTTATTTATCTTGATATCTCATCAAGCGGGTTGTATACTTTTTTCACAAACCTATATGATTGATATATATTTATTTAATTATCCTTTAAATGAACTTGTATATGTGATACAATAACTATATATTTAATCAGATGGTTTCATTTCAATCAAAGGGAATGAAATATAAACTTCCATTCTCAGAAGATATAAATTCTTTATTGGCCTATTATTTCACTTATGACATACCCAATGTATCCTAAATTTCCTCGAGAATATTTTGTCATAGTTTTCATCAACATGACAATGTATGAAATTCATGATATACATTAGTAATAATCTCAATTATAAGGACCAATGAAAATGTCTACAGATAGAAATATCCAATGACACATAAACATTTGGAATTCCTATTGGTAAATATGTCCTCATAACCTCCCATCTTCAAGATTACCAAGTAATAACATCATGAGAAGAAGTATAAATGTATTATGATCCTCCATCATCTAATTTTCAATCATTATCTATTTCATTTCAAATAGATTTCATCCATACCATAGGATATATGATTAATAATATTATCATAACACCTCAAGGTTATCATTATAGTGGGGAATAGTTATAACCTTTTAATATGATGAATATTCCTAGAACATTATCAAATTAATGTTATGAAGAAGAATTATCATCATGTGATAAGATACTTATAAATATTATGGTATTTAAATATTATTGTAATTGAAATTACAAATTTAGTTGGTTCTAGGGATCCATCTTCAACAGTAATCACTATAACCCGAGAGGCCACCTATACCTTCTTAGGGAGATACCATACTTGCACATCCATATCATCCTCACCTATGAGGCATATCTTCTAAAAGGAAGGGAAGTGTGTGTATATATATATATGTATGTATTTGTGTGTATTTATCTATATATATACACAATTATGTACAAATATATAATATTTCCTCTATAGGAGGCCTCTCACCTCATAGGGATTAACTAAGTATACATATAGATATGTATTCATATACAGCTAGTACACAAATGACGAAGAGATTCCCTAAATTCTAAAATTCAATGATGAGTTTTAGCTATACCCTAATGTATGATATAGGTATATCATATGGAATGATATGAGTTATCATATCACTTGTAACGTCCCCGACCCAGAAGCCACTAAACCAGTGCTCTGAGTTGGGTAGTTACATGACCTTAAGCGTGCCTCCCCATACGCCAAAGGCTACTGACTAGCAGCGGGGGCCTATGGAGTCAAGTGGGGAGACTATACCCCATTTTTATCAGAGTTATACACAACATAAATAAACAAAATAGAGGAAACAATAACCAACAAACAAGGGACATGTATAATAACCATTTCCAACAATAAATACGTCATGTCATACTACAAGTGAAAAAGTGAACAAAATCCCAAGATAAGGACAGCGGCCAAAATCCCCAAAATGGGACCGACTCCAAGTCTGGATCCTCCACCAAGTGCTACCCATTTCCAATCAACTATCTATAATGGACCATTTCCCTTCTCCTGACCTGCAAACATGAAGTCTACTCGGGTACCCAATGGCGGCCCGAGCAGGGTATAAGTACAACTCAGTAGGCCACCACCAACGGTGTCTACAAAATATCCAGTATAAACTGGTAGTGCATGAAAAAGGAATATGAATGATAATTTCCAAGTAATTATTTAAGGTTCCATTAATTGGTTCAGAGCCAAAGTCATTTCCAATTCCATTTCCATTCATTTCACACCAATTATCATCACTTACCCTTTCATCACATTTCCATGGGCTAATTACATAGATTATGTTATATGGGTCTAGGGACAACAATCACATGCAGGAGGGTAAACACATGGTTTTCCTTTCTCACTAGGAATAACCCCCTCATCGCAACCATAACCTCACCTCGAAGCATCAGTCCAGGAAGATGCAACTATTATGAGAAAAGAGCATCAGTCCCCATTCCTAACCCATGCATTTATGGTGGAGTTTAGAACCTCAGTATTCACTCGACCCATGGGCGTAGATCCTCATGTCATACCTCACACTACCAAGACATGTTCACATGCTTATATATATATATATATATATATATATATATATATATATATATGTAACCATCAACCATCCAAACCATTTCCCTTCGTCAAACACTATTCACAGCAACCCACATGGGGATCCACATCATACCTTAACCCATTAACACATTATCATTTCACATCATTTAACCATTCACCCAATTCCCATGTGTTATGCCTATCTCAATAAGCATTCAACACTAGACCCATAATCCTTCCCATTATGGCCTTTAATCAGTTTACACATTAACCCATTCAACCCGTTCATCATTCCCATGAATCAACCATTAAACTCATTCCAATTTAACCCTTAGTTTATTTCCAAGTCTAGGTGCGTCACCTAACTTCTATTCCAAGTTCAACCAGTCATGTCAACATATTCATCAAGGGATCTACCATTTATTACAACAAGTTCACTTATTTAATAACAATCCCTAAGTCCAGGAAAGTTGGTGCATCCCATGGATGGCCCTAAATTAGGTCAAGTCAATCCCAACACATCCCACGGGGATCGTGAGGGTTCCCATTTTCCATTTCACACACCATTGTTACCAAACATGCCAAGGTTATTCAAGACACAACCAAGGGGAAACAAGAACACAACTAAACATGCACAAATACCCAAATAACCATGGGATATAACTTGTAGACCACCTACCTCGAAACCGCGGTTGAACGCACTCTCAATCGAGTCCTTAAACCTCAATCCGGCCAACCTTTGTAGCTTCAACCTAAAAGTCACCCAAAAGATAGGGTTTTAGGGCTTCGGAACAAGAGGGAGAGAAGGTAGAAACCCTAAACCAAAAAGAGAAGAAATGATGGGATTATCCTTACCTGGAGCTTCGATCCGTGACCAACGGCACAAAAAACGCCTTATAAATGAGGGAGATCGATCTCTTTGAGCTCTTGGTGATTTGGTTCACTTCTAGGGTGAAGAGAGAGGAATGGAGAGGAAATCCCGGGCGGTTCTTAAAATCTAGAGGGGTAAATTTTTTAAATTTTCCAAACTTTAAGAGGTCGCATGGTTTGGAAAACTGTGCGCAAACCGTGTGCATGCTACTGTCCGGAGGGGGAGGGGTCACACAGTTTTCCTGGGCAGGCCGCACGGTTTTCCCTGGCCGTGCGCAGGCCATACGACCTGACTTGTCTTGCCCAAATTTTCTTTCTTTCATGCCCCGAGCTCCCAGAACATCCCCAAGGCCTCTCATACTTTCAGAAGACATCCCATGAATCCAGAAACAAGGGATTCAACCAAAACATAATGAAAACATACCTTTCCAAAAACCAGGATCTTACAACCTCCCCACCTTATAACGGCTCGTCCTCGAGCCGAGTTTCCAAGCCTTATTGATCCACCAAGGATAAGAGTTCGGGCCACTGAGCCCGCATATCCGATTATCACTCCCAAGTTTCTTCCTGAACCTTCCCATGTTTCCATAGTACTTGCACTAATGGAACAAACTTGCCTTGCAAAACATTTTCACTATGATCCACCACACGAACCGGATGCTCCTCAAAGGACACATCAGCCCCAAGCTCCACATCTTCCACCTCAACCACGTGAGATGGGTCAGGGTGATACTGTCGAATCTGCGACACATGAAACACATCATGCATCCCACCATACCACTGTGGAAGATCCAATCGGTAAGCCACTGGTCTGATCCTCTCCACAATCTCAAAAGGAACCACATACCTGGGTTCCAACTTACCCTTCCTCTGAATCTGACAGTGACCCAACCTTGGCGACACCCAAAGGAACACTTTATCACCCACCGTAAACTTAAGAGGTCTATGTCTCCGATCTGCATACGACTTCTGCCTACTCTGATCTGTACCCATCCACTTACAGATCAACTTAACTCCCTCTAAAGCCTCCTACACTCGACTTGGCCCCAACAACTCAGATTCACTGGCCTCTAGCCAACACAACAGAGATCTACATGGCCTCCCGTAGAGTGCCTCAAACGGTGCCATCTGAATTGTAGACTAAAAACTGTTGTTGTAGGAAAACTCAACTAAAGATAGGTGCCTCTCCCCAGAACCACCAAAGTCCAAGACACAAGCACTTAACATGTATTCCAACACTTGGATCGTATGCTCCGACTGCCTGTCTGTCTGTGGGTGGAAAGTTGTACACAAAAACACCTGTGTACCAAGCGCCTTCTGCAACCATTTCCAGAAACATGATGTGAAATGCAGATCTCGGTCCAAAACTATGGTTCGCAGATCACCATGCAACTGCACTATTTCCCGAACATACAACTCACCCAACTGGTCGACTATAAAGGTCTCCTAAATCGGTAAGAAATGAGCCACTTTCGTTAACTGATCCACAACCACCCAGATTGCATCATTCTTCCGCGGTGTCCTCAGAATACCCATGACAAAATCCATTGTTACATCATCCCACTTCCATTCCAGAATTGGAAATGGATGCAACAAACCACCTGGGCATTGATGGTCGGCCTTCACCTACTGACAGGTAAGGCACTGCGCCACAAAGCCCGCAACTTCCTTCTTCATTCCAGGCCACCAAAACTGCCTTCAGAGATCACGATACATCTTGGTCAAACCAGGATGCACTGACCACTTTGATGCATAGAACTCACGCATCAACTCTTCCCGCACACACTTTGGAACAACCACACAATCACAAACATGAACAAAACCGTCCACGCCGACGGCCCAGCCAGAAGGTAGCTCCCCACCTTTAACCTTTTCCTTTATGGTCAGACACTTAGTATCATCAAGCTGACTTTCCTTAACTCGACTCAAAAGCATCAACTCCATCGTTAAGGAAGCAAGAGTGAACTGACCATTCACCTCCTGCACCTCCAGGTGCATTTCTGCAAACAAAGGCATCACCTTCCACTCGGTGTTGGACTCCTGAACCACCTGATTCTGAACCTTCCAGCTCAGAGCATCAACAACACTGTTTCCCTTTCTTGGCATTTACACTAACTCAAAGTCAAAAGACTGGAGATATTCAACCCATCTTCGCTGCCGAAGATTCAGATCCCACTGGGAGAAGATGTGCTTTAAACTCTTATAGTCGGTAAACACAGTAAACTGTTCTCCCAACAGATAGTGCCTCCATCACTTCAAGGCGTACATCACTGCAGCCAACTCAAGGTCATGAGTGGGATAGTACCTCTCAAGGGGTCTCAACTTCCTTGACCCATAAGCCACAACCCACTCATCCTTCATCAACAAATCCCCAAGTCCGACTCCAGACGCATCACAAAACACGATGTACTTCTTACCCAGCTCAGGTAAGATCAAGATAGGTGCAGTCATCAACCGCTTCTTAAACTCTTGAAAGGAATTTTCACAATCCTCAAACCACTCAAACCTGATTCCTTTCTTGGTCAAGCCCAAGAGTGGTGCTTCCAAGTGAGAGAAATCTTGAATGAACCTTCGGTAATACCCGACCAAACCCAGAAAACTCGGAATATCAGAAACACTCTTGGGCTGCTCCCAAGATGCAACTGCCTGCACTTTATCTGGATCCACTGACACACCTGCCTCTGAGATGATGTGACCTAGAAAATACACCTCACATATCTTGAATTGACACTTTGATAGCTTGGCGTATAGTCGTTGCTCTCTTAGCATACCTAGGACGATGTCAAGATGTTGGGAATGATCATCATGAGTTTTCGAGTACACTAAGATATCGTCAACAAAGACAACCACAAACTTATCTAGATAGGGATGAAATATCTGGTTCATCAAATCCATAAACACCACTAGTGCATTGGTCAAGCCGAAAGGCATTACCACAAACTCAAACAACCCGTACCGACTTCAGAAAGCTGTCTGCGGTACGTTAGAAGACCTCACCCTTAACTGGTGATAACTTAACCTCAGATCAATCTTGGAAAACACCGATGAACCCCTAAACTAATCAAACAAGTCATCAATTCTAGGAAGAGGTTATCGATTTTTCACTGTTATTTGATTCAACTTTCGGTATTCAACACACAGCCTTAACGACCCATCGACCTTCTTTGCAAAAATCATAGGAGATCCCCAAGGAGACGTACTAGGACTGATAAACCCCTTATGCCCCAATTCCTCAAGCTGAACCTTCAGTTCTTGGAGTTCTGACGGTGTCATTTGGTATGGCGGAATGGAAACTGGCTCCACTCCTGGCAGTAACTCGATTGCGAACTCAGCATCCCTCTCGGGGGGTAACCCCAAGAAACCCTCAGGAAACACGTCCTGAAATCAATCCACCACAGGAGGGAAAACATACTGTTCCCATCTTTCATTGTCATCAAGCATGAGACATGCCACTTGAGCCATGAGTCCACTCATCTATTGACCATACAGTCCTGCACGACCAGCTCGAACATCCCCTTCACCACGGTGGACATAAGTGTCACCATCAAGTGACCTGAACGATACTCTCCGATGATAACAGTCTATGTGCGCCTAATACAACACCAAACAATCCATTCCCAAGATTAGGTCAAACCCTAACATCTCGAGAACGAACAAATCCCATAGAAAACGATACCCACTGACTTCCAAGGCACATCCCTTGCACTTCTTGAAATCCTCAACCCACACCCCCAACGGAGTGTCAATTGACATAACTCCACACACCCTCTCTACAGGTAAACCCAGCGCTACCACAAGTTGAGAACAGATAAAAAAGTGTGTGGAACCTGTGTCAAACAATGCACTAGAAAAAGTAGAAGCTACAAGGATCATACCTAGAATAGTCGATGGTCCAGCCTCGCCATCACTAGGCGCAAAATGAACTGCCTGAAGTTGACCTGCCCCTCTACCTTAGGCTCCTGCCTGAGTACTTTGTGCTACACTTCCTTGCTGGCATGATCGATCTTGCCCTGGAGTCACACGTCTGCCACCCTGCCAGTACGGCCTATGGAGCTCCAAATGCCTGCCTGATATGGGTTAACTGATCCCCTTCCCATACCCAGAACCTGATTTTTACCATCATACTCGCCCACCTGCTGAGGCTTCCTGCAGAACTTTTGCACATGTCCCATCCTGCCGCACGAATGACACTCAACTGGAGGTCGAGGACACTAACCACGCATATGCCCCGGCCTACCGCACTGATAACAGAACACCTGGTTCCCACTCTAAGAGGCCGACACTCCTTTCTGACCACCTTGCTGGAAACTTTCCAAACGACGCTTTCAACCTTCGGAAGATACACCACTTGTCCGCCCAGCTGGCACGACAATCCCACCACCCAAAGATCCCTTCAGATTACTTTCTGAGATGAGTGTCTGATCCATCACCTCTGCAAACCTATTCAAATGGGAGATATTTACTTGAGACCTGATCTCATGTCTCTGCCCATCCTGGAAACGCCATGGCACTGCTGCCTCATCCCCTGCTAACACTGGGAAAAAGTGTTGCAAATCAATGAAGCGACTAGCATAGTCCATCACTGATAGTGATCCCTAAGTCAAGCTCATAAATTATGCAGCTCGCTCCTGCCTCAAAGTCTCTGGGTAGAAATGCTCCAGAATCTTTTCCTAAAAAACCTTCCACGACATTTCCTAAGCCTGCTCGATCTGAGCCTGAATGTCCCACCAACGCCTTTCCTAGCCCCGAAACATATAAACGGACAGCTTTACTTGCTTTTTAATAGGGGTATCCAGATGATCCAATATCGTCTGGACAGATTCTAACCAGAACTCCACTGCCTCTGGCCCACCCTCTTCGGTGAAGGTCAGAGGGTTCTACAGCTGGAATTCCCTGGTCAGCTCAAACATACTCGGTGTAACCCTACTTGGGTCCCGATCCATCATCTGCATAAGGTGAGCCAAGTTCTCCCAGAATTGTTCTTCTCTACCTTCGTTGACTGCCACATTTTCGGGCTCTTCTACCGGAGGTGTGTTCTCAGCAACACCCTCCCGTTTCCCAACTGGTAACCGACGTCGTGGTGGCATCTCTCTACATTTCCAAGCATGAGATTTAGCACACATACCACATAACTTTCACGACTTTATCAAAATCTCTTTACTAGCTACAACAACTCATTTTCATGCACTAATTCCATAACATTAAAACCTCAAATTCACCACCCCAACCATCCCTACCGCGGGCCATGGTTCACATGGGGTATGCAACCATGAACTATCCCCAAACTCACACAACACTTTACAAAAACATTTTCCACTTCATTTCAAACCCTTATATTTCATTAAACATCATTTACCCACATGTTTTATTCCATTCTTCCCATTATTTCTTGGTTTCATGAAATGCATGATGCACCCTACTTTCCTGCCTCACACACCCACCTCGTACGTGTGCCTAACACAATGAATGCCACCTATCTCCCTATGTGCCTAAAATGATGCACGAATGAAAATCCTCATGCCGTTGAGGCCACGAGCCAAATATCATAAAACAGTCACATCAAACCACATGTGCATCACCCAATGGTGAAATATCATCAACTGTAACAACATACAACCACGAACAAAAATTACCACCCAGGGTGACTTGGGTTTTTCCTCATACATGGGTTAGCTCCTCCCAAGCACGAGCTCATTACGAAGTCCTGACACATATTAACCCTTGGATACCAATCCCAAATAACAAGACCTTAGAGAAGGAGAATAAAGACATCCTATGATACCACTTTGTAACATCCCTAACCCGGAAGCCACTAAACCGGTGCTCCGGTCCAGGTAGTTACATGACCTTAAGCGCGTCTCCCCATATGCCAAAGGCTGCCGACTAGCAGAGGGGGTCTATGAAGTCAAGTGGGGAGACTATACCCCCTTTTTATCAGAGTAAGCCACAAAAGAAATAAACCAAATAGCAGAAACAATAACCAACAAACAAGGGACATGTATAACAACCATTTCCAACAATAAATATGTCATGTCATACTACAAGTGCAGAAGTGAAAAAAATCCCAAGATAAGGACAGTGGCCAAAATCCCCAAAATGGTCCCGACTCCAAGTCCGGATCCTCCACCAAGTGCTACCCATGTCCACTAAAATATCTATCAAGGACCCTTTCCCTTCTCCTGACCTGCAAAACATGAAGTCTGCTCGGGTACCCAATGGCGGCCCGAGTAGTGTGTGAGTACAACTCAGTAGGCCACCACCAACGGTGTCTACAAAATATCCAGTATAAACAAGTAGTGCATGCAAAAGGAATATTAATGATAATTTCCAAGTAATTATTTAAGGTTCCATTAACCGGTTTAGAGCCAAATTCATTGCCACTTCCATTACCATTCATTTCACACCAATTATCATCACTTACCATTTCATCACATTTCCATGGGTTAATTACATAAATTATGTTACATGGGTCTAGGGACAACAATCACATGCAGGAGGGTAAACACATGGTTATCCTATCTCAGTAGGACTAACCCCCTCATAGAAACCATAACCTCACCTCGAAGCATCCGTCCAGGTGGATGAAACTATTATGAGAAAAGAGCATCAGTCCCCATTCCTAACCTGTGCATTTAGGGTGGATTTTAGAACCTCAGTCTTCACTCGAACCGTGGGCGTAGATCCTCAAGTCTTACCCCACACTACCAATCCATGTGAACATGATTATATATATATGTGTGTGTGTGTGTGTGTGTAACCATCAACCATCCAAACCATTTCCCTTCGGCAAAAACTATTCACAGGAACCCACATGGGGATCCACATCATGCCTTAACCCATTAACACATTATCATTTCACATCATTTAACCATTAACCCAATTCTAATGTGTTATTCCTATCTCACTTAGAATTCAACACTAGACCCATAATCCTTCCCATAATGGTCTTTAATCATTTTACACATTAACTCATTCAACCCGTTCATCATTCCCATGAATCAACCATTCAACCCATTCCAATTTAACCCTTAGGTTATTGCCAAGTCTAGGTGCATCACCAAGCTTCTATTCAAAGTTCAACTAATCATTCCAACATATTCATCAAGGGCTCTACCATTTATTACAACAAGGTCACTTGTTTAATAATAATCCCTAAGTCTGGGAAAGTCGGCGCATCCCATGGATGGCCCTAAATTAGGTCAATTCAATCCCAACACATCCCATGGGGATCGTGAGGGTTCCCATTTTCCATTTCACACACCATTGTTACCAAACATGCCAACGTTATTCAAGACACACCCAAGGGGAAACAAGAACACAACTAAACATGCACAAATACCCAAATAACCATGGGATATGACTTGTAGACCACCTACCTCAAAACCTAGGTTGAAGGCGCTCTCAATCGATTCCTTAGACCTCGATCCGACCAACCTTTGGAGCTTCAACCTAAACCTCACCCAAAAGATAGGGTTTTAGGGATTCCGAATAAGAGGGAGAGAAGGTAAAAACCCTAAACCAAAAAGAGAAGCAAAGATGGTATTAGCCTTACCCGGAGCTTCGATCCATGACCTAAGGCACCAAAAACGCCCTAGAAATTAGGAGATCGATCTCTTGGAGCTCTTGGACGATTTGGTTCGCTTCTAGGGTGAAGAGGGAGGAATGGAGAGGAAATCTCGAGTGGTTCTTAAAATCCTAGAGGGGAAATTTTGTAAATTTCCCAAACTTTAAGAGTCTTCACAGTTTGGCCACACAGTTTGGCAAACCGTGAGCAAATCGTGTGCATGCTACTATCCGGAGGGGGAGGGGTCGTACGGTTTTCCTGGGCAGGCCGCACAGTTTGCCCTGGCTGTGCGCAGGTTGTACGCCCTGGCTTGTCTTGCCCATATTTTTTTTCTTTCGTGCCCCAAGCCCCCGGAACACCCCCAAGGCCTCTCATACTTTCAGAATACATCCCTTGAATACCGAAACAAGGGATTAAACCAAAACATAATGAAAACATACCTTTCCAAAAATGAAGGAGAGATTCCCTAAATCCTTAAATTCAATGATGAGTTTTAGGTATACCCTAATGTATGATATAGTTATATCATATGGAATGATATGAGATATAATGTCACTGCCTAAGTATACATATAACTATTTATGATATAGCTATGTATTCAGATATATAATCATTCCTCTATAGGAGGCCTCTCACCTCATAGGGAGTAACTAAGTATATATATAGCTATGTATTCATATATATCCAATACAAAAATTAAGGAGAGATTCCCTAAATCATTAAATTCAATGACGAGTTTTAGCTATACCCTAATGTATAATATAGGTATATCATATGGAATGATATGACATATCATGTCACTGCCTTATCTAAATAATAGTGTATGAGTGTCTATATCATAATGAAGTATATCACATTGTATGATATGTTTTTCATCATATGATTCATTGGTAATCTGAATGATAAGTGTTATCATTTGGAACTCTTCAACTAATGGCTGTCATTATTATGAATATCTCGTAAGATGAAATGAATGGGATGATTATTGATGCATTCATGTGATGAATATAAGGAACATATGAAGTATTTAATCATATGTTTTTGTAATGTGTGAGTTAATGCATGATATTTAGGGGCATCTCCAAAGGCTATATAAGGTTACTTATAATATAGTGATGGTTACTCAATAGAGTTCCAAGCCTCCTTTTTATTTTATCTCTCTCATGAATCTCTCTTCTACTCCTCCCTTTACCACTCAAGTATCTCAAGCAGCTATTATAAAAGAGGAGGGTCCTAGCCATGTGATGGGTGATTCAAGTCATCTCGTGGATACACTACAGAAGTGGGATTCCACTGTATGCCTTTGAGGGATCTTCATCGAGCATATGGTTGAAGAAAATGATGGTATCTCATCGGTGTAAGGTAAAATATATGATCTTTATTTTACAAATACATGGTTTTAGTTTCATTTATGGTAGATCTTGGGTTTAAGGTTTCTAATTATTTCCCCTGTGTTGATAAAGTGGAAATTGATCCTCAAAAACTCATTACTGGTATTAGAGTCATTCCATAATCGCATGATTTTTGAAATAATATTTTAAATAAAGATATCATATTTCATGTCATTAAAATCAATACGTGATTTTGAATTGTGGTTACTCTTATGATATAGGGCATCATAAGCAGGGATATTAAATTTGTACTATCCATGGTATTATGATATGAGATATCATAGGTAGTAATGGGGATAACCTTGTATAATATGAGATATCATAATAAGAAGTATAATATAATACTTTTGTTTTATTATGTAACATCTCGGCACAAGGTCCACTTAACACGTGCCTCGAGTCGATGGGTCAAATTGCCTCAAGTGAGCCTCACAGTACTTTGGAGGTTAATGACTAGAAGTGAGGGTGTGAAGGTGGTACAGTGGTGAGAATATACCCTCTTATCAGAGTGGAACCACAGACACAACCATAAAAATGCAATAGCATAAGCAGATATAAAGGACAAAATGAAAAGGAACAAGCAGCGGAAGAATAAGTAGAACTGAACAAGTGAATAATAATACAAAATCCTCTTTGGGTAGTGTCATATATATATATATATATGCATATAATTATCATATACAAAAAAAAAGTAACAGGGCAACATAAAAATAATCATGCTTTAAAAAAGTAAAAAATGAACAAAAAGATGCCCCACTTGCACCTAAAGTGAATGTTTGGTCCTCTCCTCCTATGATCCAAATATCATTAAGCATATCAATGACCTGTAGAAGGGTGTTTTCCCTTATCAATATCTTCAAACAGATAATCTTCTTCAATACCAATGGTATCCTGAGTAGGGTGTGAGATAAAAATATAAGTAGGCCATCACCAATGATGTTTACATGTAATCCAAGTGGTGCTTGTAAATAAAAAATATGAATGTAATAAACAGAAAGATAAAAACAATGAGAAAATAAATAACTAGCCCTCTCATGTTCCTATAGGACACCTGGCGGGTCTACCTGCTTCGACTCATGGATGGGAGGAATGTCTTATCAATCAATATATATATATATATATAAATAATATATATATATATATATATAGTTTAGTTATATATTTCATCCACTTATATGATCCAATTATGTGCATAGGTAAGTGGCCATATACCTAGAATACTAGTTGTTGGATGGACCGCACATTAACTCAGACATTCATGACTAGTCTAATGATCCTAAAATCTCATGCAATATAGTATATTCCCTACATCCTAATAAGATAATGAGATGTCATGCAAGACACTCAAGATGGTGAGTGATCCATCATGTCATCACTCGAACAAAGGAATATCACACATCAAGACCAACATCCTAATAGTGTCCATGGTGCGAGATGTGATACTCAACACCTGATGTAAGGGAGTGTGATTCTATCATTCTCAATCGAACTCGTACCATCGTATCACAACCTATATCAAGGGGTATCATATTTATAATATAATTCATGAGGAATTACCTCTCACGCAACTCAATAATTGTGCTCAATATAAAAAAGGATTAACAGTTCAATTACTCATATTTGATTGAACTTGAATAGGCATGGTGATACCACCCTTATAAATAATTCTGTTGAATTTAAGACAAACCATTTAATTCATTTTAAGAAAGGAAATTGTTGTGCATTACCCATTCCACTCGATCAATCCATTTAAACCATTGAAACATGAAATTAATTTTATAAAGATATTTGGGTCACTTAGGAGGTGACACGGTCAAATATTCAATCGGCTACATGGGAAATTCCAAGCATATGATGAGCTAAATACTTAAGGGGTTCTTTGGGTACTATTAAAATTCACATATCAGAGGAAATTCCATTTAAAATATGATCTGCAGACCACAAAGGAGTTACGAGAATTTGAAGTAATAAGAAACAAGGGGAAATTAACTTGGCACACACATGGGGTGTCCATATAAGGTGTGTACAAAATATAAACTACCAAACAAGGATAAATAGGTATATAACAAGGTGCATTAATCAATTTGATATGAAGAACTCCATAAAAAAAGGGACACCCAGAAAAATTTGGCGTGTGGCACAAAAACGTAGCTACAAAGCATTGAAACTCAAAGGGAAAATGATGTGACCACCTACCTAAAGCCCGTAGATGACTCCTCACTCATATCAACCTCATATTAGGAGTAGGTTGGAATATATATAAGAAATGGTCCAATGCCCTGAAAATAGGGTAAATGAGCTTGAACCTAAATAGAAAAATGGATTCAAATATAAACTTAAATAGGATAGTAGATGATTGGAGAATGTATTGAGATAGATCCAATGATTTATAAAAATTGTGAATCAGACACCATATTATAGAGATAGATCAAAGCCTAGGTTAGGATATTTTGGAGCTTAGAGGATGAGGGACATCAAACTAGCCACTTAAGGAAGAATAAGGAAAAGAAAAAAGGGTTTAAAAGTTAAATTAAAGGAAAAAATGTAATTTCACTTCAAAACATATGGGTGCACGACTTGAAAACCGTGCACAAACTGTGTGAAAGTCACTAATATAAGGGGGAACCACACTGTTAGGTGAAAATTTTGTCTAACCAGGAACAAACCATGTATAAAGGATTTATCCAAAATCTCAGGAGCGCCTCATGACTGTGTGCCTAGGGTCGCATAGCTGTATGACCTACAGGTCTGCACTGTCTTCGACTGTATAGTTTCAGACAAACCATAAGGGCTAGGTGGCATGGTTTTCTCTAATTGTGCATCTTAGTCTTTTCTCCCCATTTCAGAGCTCTGAGATTTAAATAAGCCTCAGAAACACCTGATACCTCCTTGAATTTATTAGGAAGAATTATTAGGAACATTTAAAGGAATTCAAACCAAAACAAAATGATCTATACCTTTTTGAGAATACGTATCATTAAAACCTCCCCTGCTTAAAGAAACATGTCCCTGAGTTGGATTTATGAGGTTAAAGAGGCATCCTCAGTGAAGAGTTCTATCCACTGATATTGTACATCAACTTCTCATTATCAGGCCTCATCATGTACTCATTCGTGCTACCATAGCACTCAAACCAAAGGGACTGACCTACCTCAAATTGTCTTGAAGCCCTGATCAACAATATGAATAAGACACTTCTTGAAGGAAGCATCCACATCCATCTCAACTTCATCTAATTGAGAAACATGTGAAGGATCTGGATAGTATCAACGAAGCTGAGATAGATGAACTACATCATGCATAAACCGGTATCTCTGAGGAAGTTCCAACTGGTAAGCCACTAGTCTGATCCATTTCACAAAATCGATGGGTCCAATGAACCATGACGAGAGATTACCTTTCTTGTGAATACATATATGGACCAATCTAGGTGATACATGCAAGAAAACCTAGTTTCTGACCTCTAACTCGATAAGTTTCTAGTGTTGGTTGGCATATGACTGTTGTCTGTACTGAGCTGTCAACATGTGCTTTATGATATGCTCAACCTTCTATGTGGTCTCCTACATGAGACATATTCAAACCATACTTTCCTCCCCTACCTCTATCTGACACATAGGTGAGTGGAAAGGTCAACCGTATAAGGCTTCATAAGGATCCATCTCAATGGTAGCCTAGACTTTTTTATTATAAGAGATCTCAATGATGGGAATGTGTTTCTCTCATGAACCCCTAAAGTCAAGAAAACATTCACAGAGCATGTCCGCTAGAACCTAAATAGTATGATTTGTCTATCCATTGGTCAGAGGGTGATAGGTTGTGCTCAGAATCACCTATGTACACAAGGACATCTGCAACCCCAGCCAAAACCATGATGTAAAGAGAGTGTCTTTGTTAGAAATGATAGAATGAGGAGATCCCTGAATACGTACAACCTCCCTAACGTAAAAACTTCCTAGATCATCTATCGAGATGCTCTCTTATATAGGAAAGAAGTGTGATGCCTTTTTCAAATGATCAATGACAACCCACACTATATCATTTCCACGAGATGATCTGAGTAGACTTGTCATAAAGTCCATTGAAACATTCTACCATTTCCACTTGGGAATAGAAAATGGATACAAAATCCATGTCAGTCGCTGATGTTCCTCCTTCACCTACTAATATGGGGAACATGGAGTGATGAATTTGGAAATCTCATGTTTTATACCTAGACACTAATACCAGCACCGTAGAACTTGATACATTTTTGGGACACTGGGGTGAACTTCCCATGCTGAAGTGTGAAATTCCTACATCATCTCCTCTATGATGTTTGTTGGGACCCATACATTCCCATGGAATAGTTACATATCACCCCCATCCACAGTCCAACCAGAAGATGTATCATTATCTAAAACTCTTTACCTTAGTACAAGGCCTTAAAATATAGATAACTATCTCATTATCACCCATTTCAGAAGAGTAGAATTTGATACTAAGGCTGAGAGGATAGTCTAACCATGGTCTTATTAAACCTCAGCATGCATCTATGATAATAAGTCTATAATCTTCCATTTGAAACTGGATTCATGAATTATCTATGTCTTAGTTTTTCAGCTTAGATCATCGGCTACTGAATTTTACTTTCGAGATGTGTAGGAAAGCTAGAAATCAAACAATTGTAGGTACTCTACCCACCTATATTGTCTAAGATTTAGATCATGATATGTGAAGATGTAATTGATGGTTTTTTGATCTGTAAACACTAAAAAATTATCTCTAAGTTGGTAGTGTCTCCAACATCGTAGAGTATGAACAACAATAGTGAGCTTGAGGTAATGCATTAGGTAATTCAGCTCATGAGGCCTCAATTGAGAAGACCTGTATGAGACAACTCACTCATGATAAATCATAATCTATCCAAGCCTAATACCTGATTCACCATAGTAAATGGTATAACTCCTTCCTCTATCTAGTAGAATCAGTATCAGTGCTGAAGTCAAATGAACCTTCAACTCTGGAAAGGCTGCATCACAAGCTTTTGAGAATATAAATTTTATAACATTATTTGTCAATCTTGTTAGTGACACTACAAGGCTAGAGTAATCCTAGATCAAACATCTGTAATACCCTTAAAGCCCTATAAAACTATAAATTTCAAAGCAACTCTTAGTCTACTCCTAGGAAACTGCAGCTCTCACTTTCTCTAGGTCTATTGAAACTCCTAACTCTGAGATTATATGACCTATGAAGTATACCCTGTCAACCTAAAAGTGAAATTTACTGAGCTTAGAATAGATCTGATTATCTCTTAGTGTATTCATGATATCATTGTGGGTTTCATGGTCATGTATAGACCATGAATACACCAAGATATTGTCAAAAAATACTACCACAAATAAATCTAGATTTAGGTGGAAAATCCAATTCAAAAGAACCATACAGACTGAAGGTTCATTCATAAGTCTGAATGGCATTACTAGGTACTCATATAGATCATACCTACTCCTAAAAGTTGTGTGAGGTATGTATTAAGTCCTAACATGAACCTGAGGATAGCTTGACCTCATATCTATATTTGAAAACACCTTCACTCTTCAAATCTAATCAAAGAGGTCATCTATTCTATTCAGTGGATATAAATTCTTTACCATGAGCTGGTTCAAATGATGATAATCCATGTAAAGCCTAAGGGTAACATCTACCTTCTTGGTGAAAAGGACCAGTGAACCCCAAGGATATGTGTTGGGGTATATAAAGCCTTTATCTTATATATCCTCTAACTATTTATTGAGCTCCATAAGCTCCTTAAGTTCAATCATATAAGGAGGGATGGTCACCGGGGATACTCCAAGTACAATATCCATGGTAAATTCTACCCCTCGCATCGTAGGTAAACCATAGAAGTCATCAAGAAATACTTCCCTAAAATGCTCCACTGTAGGAGGAAAAACAGCGGGTAGTAACCCCTAGTTGTCTAAGAAAAGACATGCGATTTGAGTTGTCATACTACCAAGACCCTACTGCTGCGGTTCTGATCATGTAGCTTGCACTACCCTTTCTACCTTATGCCTATGATTATCTCCCTCTGGGGATGTAAATTTCACTCTCTGATTATAGAAGCCAATATGGGCTCAATATAGAACTAACCAATCTATTCTGATGGTTACATCAAATCGCACCATGTCAAGGATGTAAATATTTTACATGAAAAGTTAACTACCTATATCAAGGGGTAATTTCTTACAATTATGAACACCCTGTAAATAGATACCTAACAAGGTATCTAGCTTCATAATTTCATGAAAGTGCTCGACCTCAAGGACCATACTCTCAGTGATTTCCTTTGAGATAAAAGAGAGAGACACACTTGTGTCAAATAAAGAAGTCACTAAAGTGGAGGTAACTAGAATAATACCACTAACTATTAAAGACATGTTTCTATGCTCCTCCAGTGTAGTCAAGAATGCAAGTAACTAACATCTACCACAACCCCGTGTTATTGTCTGACTACCCTAAACAAGCCCACTCCAATGGCGTTGAGAATCATAAGTCTAACTACCTCTGACTTGACCTCCAACTCGGGCTAATCGGTCGATGGTACTCTAGCCACCTATCTATTGTGATACTATTGGTCCTAATCCTGATTGAGGAATAGGAGTATATCCCTTCTCACAAGTCATTTATGGGAATGTTCTTCAGAAACACTAGATATGTCTCATCCCACCACATCCTATGCATTCCACTAGATTATGCAGGCACTGTGGTTTTCGATATCCCATATTCCCACACTGGTGACATATAAAAAAACTATCTACATGAGGATCCTACCTGTTTCTACCTCTGTGAGTAGCCTCAAAATGTCTCCTTCTCCCAAAAGTATAACAACCGGTAGTTCTAGGTTCAGAACCACCCTGACTCTCACTATCAGCTTCCCTCAAATTTTTCCCTATGATATGGGCTTGGTTGATGATTTCAGAAATAATATTCAACCTGAATACATTGACCTATGATCGGATGGCATATACTAACCCATACTTGAATCACCTAGTGGTCATAATATTCTCACCCTCTAGATTAAGAGCGAACCACTACAACTCAGTGAAATGGGAAGTCTTCCATAACTAACATACTTCCCTACTACATGTTCATATATTCTCTAGCTCTGTCAGCCCTCAAAGTCTGGGAAAAGATGTATTCAAAGAATATTGCTTGGAAATCTTCCCAAACCATTTCATGATTCCAATCTTCCTTGGTGATTATGTCCCACCACCACTTGTCTAAGTCACGTAGCATATACACAACTATACCCTCTAATTAGAAATCATATCTATATGATCAGATATAGAAAGGATTTATTTAATCGAAGACACCGTAAAATGATTTCTGGCATCCCCCAAAAAGTTGGGAGTATGAGGATTCTAAAATTCATGAGTTAACTCATCCATACTCAGGGAAGGTTGAACTAAACCTTTCATATACTATAACATATAGGTAAAACCTTCTTAGAAATGGGCATCAATTCTAGTATTAGGAACTAGAAGGGGTTCCATAGGTGGCATTGCGAGAGGAACCACTGGAGACTCATGGACCACCACCTTAAGAGTAGGGTCGCCAATGCCTTCAGGTCATGCGACTAGAGGACATCATGGAAATATATTTCTACAATTCCAAACAAATGCCTAAGAAAATATTTAAGCAATTGAAATGATTGAGGATAGAAAAGTAGGATAAGATTAAATCAATCCTATATAAATGATCACGCCTCTCTTCCTACTAAACAAAATCCAGGTCTAGATGATAGAAGAGACCCAAAGGTCATAAGAACGTAAGAGATACCCAAATACCCAATACTAAGGTCGGGTTCAGCTCTAATTCAATGTGTTAGACACACACACACACATATATATATAAAGTATTCACTTACTTTAAAAGTCATAATCATTTGAATTTGTTCTTTTTTAATAATTTAAATCAATTTTAAATGGGAGAATTATATGGTTTACCATTTCCAATCCATAAGGACCCATAATCATTATGAACCAAAATATGGAATTCACTTAACCCACACAATAACACGTTCCTACCCCTTTGAAAAATTGTCCATGACTCAATATTCTATAATTTACTTCTTAAGGTTTCTAGTTTAACCTATTCAGGAAAACACTATTAGGTTAAGGTAGACACTCTAAGTATCAATTGTGTTTTCCAATCCCTGCAAGAAATGTTAGTATAATTCAATACATTTTCATGGAACTAATAATATGCAACAGGTAAATTCATGCTGAAAGTAGACATGACGTGGAAAAATACATTGCATATTAGTCCTAAGGTTCCTAATAATGATTCATGTACAAATGAAAAGATGACATTTCATTGATCCTAGGTAAAGAAATATCATTTCAATAACATAAATAACAATTACACTATAACTCAAGTACATCTCCCAATGGTGA
This sequence comes from Viscum album, assembly GCA_963277665.1. Lineage (NCBI taxonomy): Eukaryota > Viridiplantae > Streptophyta > Magnoliopsida > Santalales > Viscaceae > Viscum > Viscum album. Next base: position 480,607,245 of record OY728128.1, read on the forward strand.
AGTCATATAAAATATAAATGGCATAATCAATAATTTCAATTACCTATCCAAGGTAATTTGGGTTTCCCATGTACATGGGTTAGATATGTCCAAGAACAAGGTCAATTACAAATTCATTTAACTCTTAGTCTCATATATAATAACCAAACAGTAAGACAAATGAAAATTTTCACCTCTGGTACCACTTTTTAACATCCCAACCTAGTATCCACTTAACCCATTCCCTGATCTAGTGGGTCACATGGCCTTAATAGCACCTCCTTGTATGCTAGAGGCTGCTGACTAGAAGTGAGGGTGTGAAGGTATTACGATGGGGAGACTATACCCTCTTATCAGAGTGATACATTAGATACAACCATAATCATATAACAATGGAACAAGGTATAATAGATAGAATATAAATGACCAAATAGAGGAATAATAAATAGAACTAAACAACAGAATAATAATACAAAAGCCTCTCTGGAAGTGTCATATATATATATAGATTCATGGCATGCTGATATACAAAAATGGGAATAAGGGAACATGTATACAATTATGCTGTAAAAAAGTACAAAAAGAACAAAAAGATGCTCCACTAGAATCCTGAGTGAATGCTCGGTCCTCTACTCCTAAGGTCTAACTATAAGTAAGAATATTAACAACCTGTAGAAGGGAACTTTCCCTTATCGATACATACAGACAAATAATTTTCTCAGGTACCAAATGAATCTCAAGTAGGGTGTGAGATAAAAATCTCAGTAGGCCACCACCAAGGTTTTCTACATGCAATACAAGTAGCACTCATAACTAATCAGTGTACAAGTAATAAACAGAAAGGGGAAAGTAATGCTGAAATAAATAACCATCCCACTCAGGTTCTTATAGGACACCTGGAAGGTCTACCTACTTTGGCTCATGGCTGAGAGGAATGTCCAATCAGTCACTATATATATAGTAATAGTGTATATATATATTAGTAATATATTTCATCCACCTCTATGATCCAAGTACTTAAGTATAACGAGCCTAAAATATCAAGAAATGGGGTACATGCACTACATCCCAATAAGAGTTTGAGGCATCATTCAAGACACTTGGGATAGTGAGTGATCCATCATGTCATCACTCAAACAATGGGACAAGGTTCATCAATCCCAACATCAAAATAGTTTCAATGGTGTGATATGTCATACTCAACACCCAATGTAAGGCAGTGTGATTCTATCATGCTCAACCGAACCCTTACCATCATATAACATCCTATATCAAGGTGTATCATATTTATAATATAAGTCATATGGAATTACCTCTCACTCAACTCAATAATCATGATCAAAATAAATAAGACTTGACAATTAAATTACTTACATTTGAGTAAACATGAATAGGTGTGGTCATACCACCATTATAAATCATTTTGTTTAATTTAAAACAAACCATTAAATTCATTTTAGGAAGGGAAACCACCATTAATTAGACATTCCACTTGATCAATCAATTTAAACCATTAAAACATGATAATCCATTTTATAAAGCTCATTGGGTCACTTTGGAGGTGACACATTCAAAAAGGCAATTTTATACACGGTAAATTATAAGAATAGTTTGAGACAAATACCTAAGAGGTACTTTGGGTCCTATTAACATTTATATATCAAAGGAAACTCTATTTAAAATATAATATGGAAACCAAAAAGTAGTTTATAACATTTTAAGTAATAAAAAACAATGTGAAATTAACTTGGAACAACCATGGGGTGTCCATATAAGGTGTGTACAACCTCTAAACTACCAAACAAGGATCAATAGGTATATAACAAGGTACAATGATCAATTTGATATAAATAACTCTATAAAAAAGGGATACCCATAAAAGGCTGGCGTGTGACACAATGACATATCTACGAAGCATTAAAACTCAAAGGGAAGATGACATGACTGCCTACCTCAAGGCCATAAATGACTCCTCACTCGATATCAGCCTCTAATTTGGAGTAGGTTGGAGGATATCTAAAAAATGGTTCAATGCCCTGAAAATAGGGGGAAAATATTGCACCTAAATAGTGTGATTGATTCATAGATAAAATTATATTGGAAGGAATAGGATTGTAGAATATATCAAGATAGATCCAATGCTTTAGACAGATCGTGAATCAGACACTAGATTAGATAGATAGATCAAAGCCTCGGTTGGGAGATTTTGGAGCTCACAGGAGGAGGGATCTCAAAACAGCCATTGGAGAAAGAAGAAGGAAAATAAAAAAAGGTTTAAAAGTTAAATGAAAGGAAAAATTGTAATTTCACCTTAAAACATAGGGGTTCACGCTTTAGGTGCCTGGTTTAATAATCGTGTTCCAGTCACTACTATAAGAGGTCACACCTCACGGTTAGGTGCATGGTTTGTTTAACTGTGCACAAACCGTGCAAAAAGGATCTATCCCAAATCTCAGCAACATTGAATGGTCGTACACCTAGGTTCATGGGGTTTTAGAAAACTGTGCAGCCTATAGGTCTCAACTATCTTCAAATGCATAGATTCAGATAAACCATGCTTACTGGGCTGCATGGGTTTCTCTAACCATGTGTCCTAGCATTTTATCCCCATTTCTAGGCTTCTAAAAAACCCTGGATGCACCTAATACATCCTTTAATTGATTAAGAACAATTATTAGGTCCATTTAAAGGAATTCAAAATACAACAAAATGATTTGTACCTTAGTGAGAAGATGGGTCGTTACATATTATTTTATAATCTGTGATATTGGGAACCGTAAGATATGATACCTATAGTCCGAATGGCCCGAAGGCCTTAATTTTTATTGATTTTTGATAACCCACATTTCGATACCTATGGATTTAATATTACACATTCCTTGAAACCAATCATTTTATCACCCTTATAATATATTGAATATCATAAGATATGATGCCTAGACACTGAGGAGTGATATCATAGTTGTAGGTTATGTATTATATAATGTGATAGATAACACAAGGAAACCATGGATTATGGTATGTGGATATCATAAACTATGACATTGAGGGAAAAAATTAATTTCAAATTTAAATTGAATTACATGGTTTATGAAATGTTTATAAATCATGAAAAATGTATTTTAGGATGTTTATTTAATTTAAAAAAATGTTTATAAGTTAATTAATTAAAAATTGTTTATAATTAAATAAATAAATGCTTATGGAACATTTATTAAATAAATATTCCATAATATTAATTATTAAAAATAAATACCTTCTTCCAATTATATGCTAAAAATTATAATTTTGACATAAATGGTTCATATGAAAATTACAAGAATGATTTAAAATATGTTTATAAATTAAAAAATAAACCAAAAATATAACTGATTTTATGAATTTCTCATAATATAATTAATTTTAATTATTCAAAATAAATTTCCTTATTTGAGGAAATTATTTAAAAAATATCAAATTTAGTTTTTATAACTAGCATTATCATGGATTAAATACTATTAAATATGTGATATTTAGATTATATAAATTGTTTACATAATATAATTAGAATATAAAATGTTTATATTTCATTTAATATCATATATTTATGTAAAATTTCATATAATGAATAATATGAATAAGTTTACATTGGATATAAATATAAATCATTTATATTTACTTGATTATGGAATATTCATAATGAATGGATAAATTATAAACAGTTTATAATTATATTATTTATAAATTATTCATATATATTTTATCTAATTTTTAAATATATGAATTGTTCATTTATTTAATTATTCTCTAAATTATTATTAATGAATATAATTGTAATATTGTGGATGGATGTATACTTTTGTTTTAACAGTTAAACTGGTTCTATAAATTTCCATACATGCATATATTGAATTACATGCTAGGTATGATAATTGATTTACTTTTATTCTAACAGGAATTTTGATTATATTAGGCTATGATCTTGAATTAAGTAGTGTGATGTCCCAGGATTTTGAACGGGTTGGAATTCCCAGGTAAATTATAATTTTGAGGTTGGTGAGTAGACCAACTTTGATTTTAAGTTTCAAAACATAAATATGGGTGTAAGAATGCTTTAAGGTATTCTTTTTATATGGGGTTTAAGTCTAAATGAGTTCCTTGGGGTTTCGAATGAGTTTTGGGAGTGTCATTCCCTAGAAACTCATTTTAAAACGGTACTGGAAGAGGTGCATGGTTTGTTCAAACTGTGCAGCCTTTAAGGTGAAACTATGCATCCCATTTTAATACTAGAGCACAATTAAGAAAACCATGTGAGGTAAGGAGCATGGTCAAGAGTTATTTGAATAGTTTTTAATAGAGGTTGTGTATGGGTATCACATAATTTAAAAACCCAAGAATCTTAGCCCGCTCGCTTAGTGCCACTTAGACAATGAGTGCTCAGAGTTGACCACACGACCATGCCAGAATGTGCAGCCAAACTGTGAAACCAGTTTTAAAGGGGGTGTATATTGACAGTGTCACCACATGGTTGGCATACAGTTAGAAAAACTATACATCCAAACCACTTGGATCATTTTAATAGTTTAAATTACTAAACTACCCCTAACTCCTTATATCATCATTCTCCTTTATTTTATCCTCATTCGTGCACACAACAGGGAGAGATCTACCATTTCTTTATCCTCTAATATTTGACCTATCTCCCTTGAACGAGCTCAGATTTGGATGATGTTGGGTGGTTTTTATAGTTATCAGCAATCCCTTGATTCCTTTTATTAACATTTTTCATTTATCTCTCCATAAAAAACGCGAAATTTTTTAGAGATCATTTTCCCTATTTTCTGAGTGTTTGTCTAGAATCTTGATTTCCCTCATTTAATCTTGGATTATAGGATGATATTAAATGAGTGAACATCTACAAACCTAATGTAGGTGGTTCCTAGATTCCTCCACTTTTATACATGTGATATGGGATGCATTTCTAAATACGCATATGTGGGTTGTCTAGGTGAAACCCTTAATAGAGTAATTCTTGGATTTAAATCATTTAATTGATGTTATGAGATGTCTATAGGAATCCTCTAGCCTATTTAAAACATGTCAAGTCAGTTATGTGGCTTATGGTAGGTTGGAAGGTTATATTGATTGTTTAAATTGTTTAAATTAATTAAATTGTGAAATGAATTCATGATTTATTTGGGAACGTGATAGTAATGGGTTGAGTTATTGAGGTAATGTTGATCACCAAGACTCTGATGATGAGGTTCATTAGGCTGAGGGCATGGATTGAGATATATGGAATGGTTTTGACCATCAGGTTTGAGGATATGTGATCATTGGGATGAGACAGATGGTGATTACCAGGATGTGGATGGACTATGAGATTTTAATATGGCAATAAGGCTTCTGGGTAGTGTGGATTATGTATTGTTGGTGATGTCACTCACCATTGTTGGAAGATGTTGTTGTTGGAGTCATGTGCATGCATATAGGACTCAGTTGATGTGGTTTTGGCCACTCATTGTGGGTGGAGGCCTCTACAGTTATAGAATATTAGGGGATGTTGTTGACCATTAGTTACGGAGGAGGAACTCATCGTAGAAAGGCATAGACACTACCATATATTGTCCCTATAATGGTGTGAGAAAATGGGCTTTAGAAGCTCTAAAAAAGAGTTGTTTCACTAAGAACCATTAAAAGGGGGACCCCTTTATCAGCACTTTCATTAGCACTGATAAAGTGGGGGGTGGGGATTTATCATCCCTAGAAATAGCACTGATAAAGCCCTACTATTGCAGTGTGTTGTTTGATTTACAACACACTACAGCAGAAACATGTATATATCATTTTAATAATTTAATTAGAATAAATATTACATCATAAATACATAAAAAAATGATATATTATAGACATTTAAAATAATGTTTTGTACAATTACATTATGAATTACTATTAAAAAAATTTAAAAACATCAATGTTTCATTCTTTGGCACCCAAACCCCTCTCAAAAAAACACGATCATGGTATCAGTTACTGAAAAAACCAACCCAAATATATAAAAACAATCCACTTATATAAGAAAACAATTCTTATGTTAGTAATACTATAAATAAATTAATTAATCATAATATGAAACAATACATGAAAAAATGTTGATTTTAAATAAAAGGACACACTTAGAGTCATACGAGTCACATTGTGCATCGGATTGAGTTGGGTCTTATTAATACATGTTAAAAATGAATTATGGATCATTTTATTAAATCATTGAAATAATATGAATATGTTTTATTGTTTTTGAGTATGTCACTTTTCCTTTTTTTTAAAATTTCATTTTAAATTGAAAACATGCACTTTGAGTCATATCAGTCACATCCTATGTTGGTTTGATGTGATACTAATTTGAATATTTCAAAAATTAATTATGATTTTTTTTCATAAAATATTAAAACAATCCAAGTTCTCTTTATTGATTTTCACTGAGTGACACATGTTTTGAACTAAAATGTCAATTTTATATTGATAATGGACACTTTGAGTCATATCGGGAACACTATGTATTATATTGGGGTGTTACTGATTCCTATACATAATAAAGGACTTATGGATCATTATACTAAATTATCCAAACAATCTGAATGGATTTTCTCATTTTTGAGTATATCACTTGTCTTTTTTACTAAAATGATAATTTTAAATAAAAAGATACAAGTTGAGTCATATTAGTCACACCGTGAATCAGATTGATGTGTGGTTGATTCCTACTTGTCACAAATGACTTATGAATCATTTTCTTAAAGTATCAAAATAATACACATTTATTTTCTCATCTTTGAGTATGTCATACGTGTTTTTATTAAAATGTTTTTTTAAACTGAAAACACACACTTTGAGTCATACCTATCACATCATGATTCATTTTTATGTGATATTGATTCCTACATATCACAAATGACATAGAAATAATTTTTCCTAAATTAAAAAGATAATAATAACTTGTTTTCTTGGTTTTTAATGAGTGAACCTTATTTTGAACTAAAATGTGGATTTTAAACTGATAACAGAACTTTGAGTCATATTGAGAATACCATGTATTAGATTGAGGTGTGCATAATTCCTACATGTCAAAAATGACTTATGAATATTTTTCCTAAAGTATCAAAACAATTTGAATTAATTTTCTCATTTTTGTGTATGTCACTTCTATTTTTTACTAAAACGTCACTTTTAAATAAAAATACACCCCTAGAATCATACCAATCACACCGTGCGTTGAATTAAGGTGTGGATGATTCCTACACATAATAAATAGATTATGAATCATTGCAATAAATTATAAAAAAAATTATAATTTGTTTTATTGGTTTTGAGTATGTCGCTTGTATTTTTTACTAAAATGTAATTTTAAAATGAAAACATGCGCATTGAGTCATACTGGCCACATCATGTGTCAGTTTGGAATGAGACTAATTTCTACACATCAAAAATAACTTATATATGTTTTTTAAAATTATCAAAACAATTAGAGAATGTTTTATTTTTTTTAGTGAGTGATACCTATTTTGAACCAAAATATCCATTCTAAAGGGATAATGGAAACTTTTAGTGAGTGACACATGTTTTGAACTAAAATGTAAAATTTCAACTAATAACGGAAACTGTCAGTCATACCAAACACACAGTGTATTAGATTGAGTTGAAGATAATTCCTACCCATCAAAAATGACTTAGGGATCATTTTCCTAAAGTATAAAAAAAATATTAATGTGTTTTATCATTTTTGAGTATGTCACTTATGTATTTTACTAAAGTTTCAATTTTAAATAAAAATCCATAATTGGAGTCATATCAGTCACATTGTGCATCATATTTAGTTGAGAATGATTCATGCATGTAACAAAATGAATTATGGATCATTATCCTTAAGTGTAAAAAAATATGAATCTTCTTTCTCAGTTTTAAGTATCTCATTTTTATTTTTTACTAAATTCTCATTTTAAACTGAAAACGCATACTTTGAGTCATTCCAGCCACATCATATGTCAGTTTAATGTGAACCTTATTCCTACTTATAAAAAATGACTTATGAATCATTAAAATAAATTATCAATAAAACTGAGATTTGTTTTCTCAGTTTTCAGTGAGTGACACTTTTTTTGAACTAAAATGTAAATTTTAAACTAATAACAAACACTTTGAATCATACTGGGAGCACGATGTATCATATTGAGGTGAGGTTAATTCATATATGTCAAAAATTACTTAGGGATCATTTTACTATAACATCAAAATAATTTGATTTTTTTCTCTATTTTGAGTATGTCACTTATGATTTTTACTAAAATATCAATTTTAAATAAAAAGAAACACTTAAAATTTTATCGGTCACATTGTGCATTGGATTTAGGTGAGTTTAGTTCCTAAATATCATCAATAATTTTTTGATCATTTTCCTAAAGTATACAAACAATCAAAATTTATTTTCTTAGTTTTGAGTATGTCACATGTGGTTTTTACTAAAATGCCAATTTAAACTGTAAACACACACTTTAAGTCATACTAGTCACATCGTGTGTCAGTTTGATGTGAGAGTAATTACTAGATGTAAAAAATGACTAATGAATAGTTTTCCTAAATTATAAAGAAAATCTAAGAGAATTTTCACTATTTTCAATTATTGACACATGTTTTGAACTAAAAATATCAAATTTAGATTGATAACTGACACTTTGAGTGATACTGGTCACACCATGTATCAGATTGAGGTTAGGATGATTGCTACATAGAAAAATGACTTATAGATCATTTTATTAAATTATAAAAATAATCCAAATGTGTTTTCTCTATTTTTATTATGTCACTTATCTTTTTTACTAAAATGTAATTTTTAAATAAAAAGACACACTTTGAGTCATACTGGTCACACCACATGTTATATTGAGGTGAGGATGATTCCAAATCATAAATAATGATTTATTAACCATTTTTATAAAGTATAAAAACAATTTAAATGTGTTTTATGCGTTTTGAGTGCATTATTTGTGTTTTTAACTAAAATGTACATTATAAACTCAAAACATACAGTTCGAGTCATACCTAGCACACTGTGTATCAAATTGATGTGTGATGGATTGACTATGTGATGTGTATTTTTCTTTCAAATATTTGAAACAATCCAGATAAGAGGAAACATGTTCCATTTGGATGGAAGAAGAAACCCAATGCTGCCTGAAAGACTTCATGTTTTAGGAGACATGGGAATTCATCTTCCGTCCAAATGGAAATTTTTCCATTTTTTGGATTGCTTCAAATATTTTAAAGAAAAATATGAATTCCCAAAATATCTGTAAAAAAATAAATTAGTATTAGAGAAAAATGATAAGGAAATTAACATAAAAATAGTACATAAAATGATGAAAAAATTAACATAATAAGTAGTAGGAATTAACTTGTTCATGATGTTTGTATACATTCTTGAATTATTTCCTTGTTTCTATTATTTCAGTTATAGCCTCAATTTCAAATATCTCATGAGCACAAGAATCATAAAACAAACCACCCTAACTCAATAAAAATATTCCACCTATATAAGAAAACAATTATTACATCATTAATACTATAAAGAAATAAATTAAACATAAATATGAAACAATTTATTAATAAAATTTCAATTTTAAACTGAAACCATGCAATTGGAGTCATACCGGGTACATCATGTATGAGATTGAGGTATGATTGATTCCACTATATCTTTTTATTCTAAAATGAATTCAACATTTTTGTTTATCTAATAGTATTTTTGTTTGATAACCAAGAATGTTGAATTCATTAGGGAATAAAAAGAAAATTGAATCAGCATGAGTGCATCATCCTTGCGGAGTTCATGATCATAGTACATGAGTCAATCATCTTTTTTGACTAATTCATTTTTTCATGATCTCTATAAAAAGTAAATAAATAAGTATCAGATAAAAATAATAATGAAATTAACTAAAAAATTAGATAAAATGATGGGAAAATCAGCAAAATAAGTAGTAGGAAGTAACATATTCATGATATATGTGTACATTTTGACATTGGGTATGTTTCCTAGTATTCTTAAAAAAAATCTATTTCCTCTTATGAATATGATGAATCTTTATAGTCATATTAGTACTAAAAAATATAAATACACAAATGATTAATAAATATTTTAAATTAAATTGTAATTATCTTTGAAAATACATATTTGGGATTCTATTTTGTTGATGGTATATGATATTGTTCATAAATTTTAAAACCTAACAATCACAATCTTTTCCATTGGTTTGTTTTAGAACCTGTAGAAACATTGAAAAAAAATTATTATTTTGATATTTTTTTTGACAGTGAAATCTTATTATATGTAACTTAATACTTATCCACTTTTAGAAGTCGATAGTCTCCTTATGCTAATGTATTGTTCTCAGTCCATGATTTTGAAAATGTTTAAACATTTCCCTATTATAATATAATTATCATTAAAACATAATATAAAATATATAACTTGAATTTTAGTACTAAAACATTGCATGTAGTGTATCAAAAATTGATAAATGTCATCATTTGTGGTCAGTTTGTTGGGAATCCATGCAGTGAATCCAAAAAACAAATCATTAGAGTATCTAAATTGACTGTAATGAGTAAACAATACTTTGAAAAAAGAAATATGTTATGGAAGGAATTAAAATATATTATATATGATTAAATTGTATTGTTTTATCCCTGCATTTTTGGTAATAAGAATATTTTATCTTACATAAGTTTTATTTCAAACACTATGTAGAGTTTTTCTACTATTACATCAATTTGATTTGAATCCATTGAGGTTTCTTATGTAGAAGTGATGTGAGGAATGATGATTCCATATTTCTGTTCACATGGTTTTCCCTTCAAATGATATTGATATATATTCTTGAAAAAAAAGTTTATTTAGTCATAATTTATATAGTATATCACCTATTGGAAAAACAAATCATGAAAACACACCTCATGTATACATTTACAACTGAGACTCTTATCCATTCATATTTGAGTATTTCATTTACATTCTGAAGAGAAATATAGTATGTAATAACCATTCCATACATTTTTTCTTCAAAACCAACTATGAAATTACTACTATTTTTTAACATTTTATCTTCATGAACCTTTAATGTTAGTAAATTTGGAAGTTTAATGGGAGGGGTCAAGGTAATTTGTGAAGATATTTTATATTGGTTGGTTAATCCTTTAGATCATTTGGATTCTACCTTTTATTTCACCCCTTCCATTTGTCTGTTTGTAATAACATTCATCAGTTTAGACATTTTTTCACTAATTTTTAAATGTTTTACATGAAAAATAAATTGGAAATGAATACCTCCTTGTAGACATAGTTTTTTACGAGATCTAATAGCCATTATATGAATTTTACAATAGTTGGATCGACTATATGAATATCTACATCATCAAGTGGAACAGGTAGCACAATGCTCATCTCATGAGCTATGTTAATCCCCACTCTCACATAAATTATTGGAAGTTTTCTATTGTGTAGAATATATTCTTGGATATTGATCAAGGTAGCCCTCACAATAAGGTGATGTGTGTGTGCTGATAGATATAAATCAGAATCATTTTCAACCTATAGAATATCAGTACATGAAAGGTATCAGTGTCTTCCTAATTCATATTTGAAAGAAAAAATTGTGATAATATTGATTATCTCATCCAAGATAGCTCTTTTATGGGAATTTATCACCTCAAATCCGGTGGGGTGAGGGGATATTAATTTAGTGGTTATTCTTGTGTTGTTTCTTCTCTTTTATTATTTCCCATAATGTTTTCTAGAAATATTGGATTCCAATTAAATTTTTATTAAATATTATCTAATCATGCCTAATACTCTTCCATTTTCTTATATTTATCCCTATTTCTTTTTTTTTCTCAAAATATGTTTGGGGTTTCATCCCAAAACATTCCCCTCTGACATGGTTATACTGTTTAGGCTGCTTCAAGGCCACTAATAGTAGTTTTTCATTGCCCAATTTTTTTGGTCCTGATATAAGTAGAGATAACATAATGTAGTTTCATTTAGTGCATAACACTCGTAGAAATTTATAATTCACCAACATAACAAGCCATGTACTATGAGTGATTATTTAAAAACCCAAAGGATTCACTCCATCTGTAGATAGAATAATATGAAGGTTTCTTGGCTCATTTCCAAATTCAGGATACTGGTTATCAATTCTATTCCACTAAGGAGAGTCTTCCGAGTAATGAAGTTTCCCATATTTATTTATTTTATCTTCATTCCGTGTCAATTTCCTTGCATTCTCGTCACTTTGATATATGTTTATAAACCTTGGAATGATTGAAAGCACCATAATAATTTTGTATGATAGAATTAATCTTTCTTTCATATAGAATCACCATACTTTGGACATTATTTAAGTGATTTTTGGTCCTTGTGAAATAGTATACAGTCATTTAGATAGACTTGTATTCTTTAAGAGACCATACCCATTGAATATATCATTCCTTTAGCATCATTTGTTCAGCTAGTGAGCTCATTATCTTCTGGGAGAATATCATTCAAGAGGGAATGTAGTTCAGTAAAAGTAACATATGTCCCTTTTTTCAAGTTTTTAAATTATACAGCTTCAGTAAAGCTGACAATGTTATATATTTAGTACAACCAACATACAATGGATCCTTTTCAAAACTCTTTAACTTCTATTTTTTTGAACAACCAGGCAGTTCATATTTAAATGTCATTCTCATTTACTCAATACAATCTTCATTATCATTCACACCTATAATCAAATCCTCAATATTCTCTTCTTAATTATCCACACTTGTAATCATATCAGATGATCCATAAAATTTAGTTTTATCTGAGTCACTAGCTAAATTCATTTTTTCCTCACGATTAGTACAACATTTATAACATTGATCTATTTTTTGATATATCAAGTATTCTTCCAACTAATTTTTACTAATTAGTATTGGATAGAAATAGTTTAAACATAAAAAAGGATTTGAGAAGGGTCATATGCATGATTTTTTGAAAAATATATGAACTCTTTCACCCCATATTAATACTCTTTTTTCATATGATTAGTATCCATCCATTTTCAATTAATATCCATTATATTTGATTCAATAATATTAATATTAACAAAATAAATAAACACACAAAAGGGGATTTCAAATAAGGGGAACTCAACATTTGAATGTTTCAAATAATTTAAGCATGATTTGTTGGAAATGGATAATTGAATTTAAGTGAAGAATTACCCTACTCGTGGTAGGTGTTATCCTTTAAATTCATCCACAATGATTATCGATACCTAGTACTGTATGAATACTGCTAATAGTAGTTCAAAAAATAGAGGTTCATGTCTATAAGAGATGGGGTATTAGTCTTAGGAAAAAAATAAATAATAAATATTCGGGGGATGAAGATGATGAGGTTGATATTTGTCTCCTTAAATATAAATGTTCCTAGACATGGGAGTTAGTGAATCACTATAAAACATTTCTTAGTTTGTTTTATAAAGTTGAAAAGTTAAGAAGAAGCAGTCTTATCCCTAAAAATGGTTCTTTGAGTGGTGTGACCATGAGAAGTCTTGGTTGGATGGTCTTACATGCACTCATGCTGAGACAATTGTTACAGTTCCAAATTTCAAAGCAAGGCATCAATTACACCATGAAAATGAAAAGGATTTTAGTCTGAAGACTGAATTTCAGTATCTCTTAGCTTCCTATGAGGCCAAGGTTGTGAGAGTGCAGTCATGATGGATATCCTATGGGTTGTATGGAGTTAGTGGCATGCCCTTTTCATTATGTTATTATCTATCTCTATTATATAGGTGGTGAGATTTTGTGTATCTAGGAGGTATCTGAAAGTTAATATGACATGTTTTAAAAATAAATTCTGGTTTTTATCCCTGGGATTAGAAGGGATACTTGGAAGAAAATGAGAAAAATAAGGACAAATAAGATCTCTTATGTGTGCACCGTTCAAACCATTTGGTAAAATTAAAAACAAAAAAAAGATGTTCTAGGGGGAGAAATGGATCACTAGTTATCACATACCTTAATTTTAATATATCATTATAATTTCAAGATAAAAAAATTTGATGATAAATGGTAATAGTGAATATGGTGAATATAAATAAGGGTAATCTCATTATTAAATTTATATATAAGGATGACTTTATGAAATCAAGAAGTAGCAACATCCCATATGAGGAAAATTTGGTTAATATTGGGAAGAAGGTATCATCACTAAGGTTTTTCTTATACTAAGATTAAATTGAACTACAATAAGTGTGGTCAGAAAAAAAATCACATATGGGATAAGTTCACGTTAGTAGAGATCATTATGAAATCCATGTTAGCTAAATTTACACATGAAAGTACCGCCATGTATTATATCACATTTTGGTCTTATATAGATGTATATAGTGGTTATATAACTAAAATTTAAGGAGTTATTTATGTGTAACTTTTTATTTATTTATTTTAATAATTATATAATTTATTTTATATGAAGTCGTTATTTTTATTAAATTAATATTTTTATTGAAAATAAAAATTATTATAATTAAATGGTTGATTTTAAGAAATATATTGTATATGTTTATATACACTAAAAAAATAATTAGTAATCTGAAAATAATAAAGGATGTTTGAAAATTTTAAATAAAATATTCTAATAAAATGTCTTAGCTTTGTCTTCTAGATAGACCTTCTTCATTAAATTTAAAATGAATTATATGTTTTAAATTGATAATTTATTTATATATACCAAATTTTGAATCAAGATACCAAATTTTTTTAAGAGAGTAAATGTCATTTGTTGGTAAAATATCCATTACATGTGAGAATAGTTAAATATGTTGATAAATAGTAAATACTTTAAAATATGGTAAATGGTAAAAATGATATATATATATATATATATATATATCATTGTAATTTATTAATATAATAAAAAAATTATTCTTTAAAAATAAATATCGAATCAAAAATATTAATTAAAAATAATTATTAAATCTGAAATTATTTATAAAATATTTATATAAATTATTAATTGAAGATAATAAAAATAATGTATAATAGAAAAATATCTATAATAAAAATTATTTATAAATTATTTATAATTATTTATTTACACATAATATATAGGAGAAACATCTGAATCTCTCCAAAATAAATATCTGAGAAGGCTCATAGAATTTTAACTTCACCAAATAGATGTAATCATGACCTCTCCATATCTGACAAATGGTTGAACTCAAGAAATAATTGACAAACATCAAACTAGAACAAAGAAGAAGTGGACAAATATTATCTTCATGAGAACCTCAACTATTGGAAAACCAAAAACTAGACCAAGATGGGATCTAGTACACGGGATTGGAGAAAAAAATGATGGATTCAATAAAGATTCATAGACATATAAAAACCCCAAGGAGAATCAAACACCATCTATAGTATACCCCAAACCACCATGAACTCAGACGAGAAGTGCCAAAACTAATGAGTAGGGTAATAATAAAACAAATAATCTTGAATGAATCCCCAACTTCATGGAACTAAAGATCTAAAACAAGGTTTTCTCACATCATTCCTGGTAAAGATCTAAAGGAACTACATTAATAATAATAGTTGTACCAACTTTAGATAATAAACATCCCTTCCATCCTTATAACCTAGTTTAGAATTTATCTTTAATCCTGAAAAAGACTTAGTATACCTCCCAATAATCTTACGAGGTATCAGATATTTATCCAAAAAAATTCCCTCTTGAACCCTAACCATCCTAATATTATCAATCACAATAATATGAGAATTATTAGGGGTTAAAGAACAAACTGTATTTCTAATTTTTTTTGTCCAGATACCCTTTTAACATTATTTAGAATCCTCAAAATATATCTACATTACTAAATCAATTCTACTAAGAATATAATTGAATATTCTAAAATAAAATGACATGTGAGGGACTATGTGAGAAATTTTGACATTGACTATCTCTCCCTAGCATTGACATCCATAAAAATAGAGGATTCTAAACCTACAAGATCATAATAATAAAATAAGGGGTCAAATGGTAACTTTTAAAATGTCCCTTATAGGGTTACACATAACCTCTGAATTCACCATTAATAATGAAAGGGGTGAATAAGGTCTGAATGGCATGGACCTAACCAATCATGAATTCAAAGAGAAATATTGAGAAAGAAAGGAGATCTGAGAAGGATAAAATGGAAAAGAAAATAATGGAATCATGAAAAAAACAAGAATCATAAACAAATATAGGAAAGTAAATGGACAATAGTATTTACATGATTTGGACCTCCTCAATACTACATGCATGGTGGTCAAAGGGAGTAAATACCTAGATGGAAGAAGATAATGATTAAAGAGGATAATAAAGAAATCACATACCTTAGATCTTGAGAGGAAAGATTCATTAAGAATATTGATGATTAGCAGTGTTAAGGTCTAGGCTCCACTAAATATTGAAGGTTTGAGGTAGGAGGACTCTGTTAGGGTTTTATTTAAAACACCTATTAAGGATTTTTATCATTGCTTTCAAAAAATCAGTGATAAAGATACAATTCAATTACTCTAAAATAGTAAGCACTGATAAAAATTATCATTACCAATGCTAAAATTTTAGCACTGATAAAACATATATTTACATAGGATTTTGGGATATGTTATGGGATTCATGCTCAGTAGGCCTATGGTCCATGTACTAAATAAATAAGGCTTGATGGGTGGGATATCCCTGTGGGGGGATATGGCACGCCTTTCCGGCCTATGTGTGTGGTGTGTGTGTGTTTAAATGTAATTGTACCTCCAAACAACTAATATATATATATATATATATATTTATGGGGGTGATGTGAGTATAATAAACACTTTGAGAGGATAGTGATGATGTCTAGGGTTGATCTTCGAAAATGGCGATTATGTACTTCATGGGTTCTAAGCTTCTCTTTGGAGGGCCATCTCAAGTGCCAGATCTAGTTCCTTGTATTATTTTATAGAGACCTGAGGATTCTTCAACACTGAATAATGGCACGGATAGGGATTCAGATCTAAATCGAGGATCTGACCAGCGAATCCTGGCTTCATTCAAGGGTTCCTCATATGGTATGGTTCACAAGAAAGGCTCATTGGCCCATATCAAAGCCAATCTGGAATCTCTATCAGAAATATTGGACATGGAAAATAACTCCTTAATCATGAGGCTTGTTCTTCTCAAAGGACAAAGCTATGGTGACTCAAAAATTTAGTTCGTAAAATATCCTTTCTTTGGGGGTTCTTGAATTGGAGGTGTGACACTTTAGACTGAGGATTTTTTCACTATATTTTTCAATCGGATGATTATGTGATTTACGCGTGGACTTATGGTTTATTATTTTTGAAGCTCAGTATGTTGTATATTCATTAATAGACAATGGATTTCAGTGTGTTGTAGGTTAATAATACATTTACACGGTTTTGGGTTAGATTTCATTGTTTTATTTGGATTCTTTGGAATCCAAAAATTCTTCATGATATTGTAGTTGTAATTGGCGCTCCAATTCAACTATATAAGGAAATTGAGTATGTCAAGTATGGTCATTTTTCAAGAATATTGGTAGAGGTTGTCCTATTTTATAATATTATAGATAATGTTATTCTTACTACTCTTGTTGATGGAATTAACATCACTAGGGAGTATGATAAATGACCATAATTTTTTCATCTTTGTGATTCTATTGGAAACTCAAATGATAAATATAGAAAAAAGTAAGATGGAGTTGTTAAAGAAAAGGAAAAGTAGCATTATGCAGCTTTGGCAAAGTAGTATAAGGTCTAGCCAGTATATGAAGTGGACAAGGCTAATCTTCATGGGTTGAGACTGAAGGGACTAGTCTCTCATGGCTAAGGAAAGGATTAGGCTTGAGCCCAGACAAGTGCTTACTTATCTAAAGAACCTGTAGATTCAGTATATGAGTTCTTTTATAAGTATAATACCCTTATAGTTGAGACAGAGGCTGGAAAAAGGTATGGTTTGAATACTCAATGGTTACCCTGTGATAAGGAGTGAGGAAGGAAGACTAGAAAGCTATCCTGGACAGAGATTGCTGAGTAGGATAATCAGGGTAGTTCTTTCTTTAAAGATTTTCTGGTCAATATTGATAATATTAAAAAATATAGAAATGCAGGGGATTCCACTACTTCTTGTTATGAAATAGAATCACCTAGTTTGGTTGAGTATGGGACAATCCACAAATCTTTCCAATCTTATGGGCATGATGTTGGTGGAAAAAATTAGGGTGGTCAACATGGTGGTGAGGTTGTATAGTTTATAGATGATCAACATGAATGATTCATTAATCCCTATGATGAATAGAATGGATATTTTGAACTAGAGTTGGAAGCTCAATTATACATGGATTCTCATACTTGTAAGGAATAGAAAATAATTTCCTCTAGTTGTAGGAAGGGAAAAATGAAAACAATTTCTCTACTAATTAAATTTTATGGAATTGCTTGTCTCAATTTAACTGATGAATAAATTTACAAGGTGACTGAACCTCATTATAATAAGCTACCTAATCAAGGTGATGGTTCTTTCAAAAACAGTTCCAAGACTCACACAGCTAGTGGTCTAGAAGGTGGGAAGGCACATCCATCCAATATCTCAGTGGATGAAGAGGGATTCTGGTTGGTTTCTTTTTTGGAAGTCCAGATCACTTTATTTTGATCCTAGACAGGCTCTTATTGATACTTAAAGTGATAGGGCCTTGGACCCTTCAGTGTTTCCTATTTATAGGGAACCTTCATCTAAATGCAGGTAGGATGATTATATCCTACCAGTGGTCTTTGGTGATCCTATAATCAAAAATGAATTGGAAACATTGGTAACATTAGGAAAAGTATAGGGATTCGGAAAAATAGATCGGGTGCAGGTGGAAACTTCAAATCTATTTAGAGTGCTTTCATACTCAATGAAGATAAATGGGAATCTCGAGAAGAAAAGATATAGTCTCGACCCATGGATGAGGGGGATGTGAAGGTGGTGCAAGAAGAAGAAGTTCATATTAATTTGGTTTAGTCTCCTAAAGAGATTATCACAGATGATATCTTGCTTGATGTTCAAATACCCATAACTAAAGGCACATAAGACACCTTACTTGAGATGGTGTAGGCTCAATCTATTGCAAGTACAGACTCATAGATCATTGAAGTCCTCTTTCAACAAGTGAAAACTTAGAGGATATTTCGTTATCCCAGAGTTCATATTCACGAGTATGGATACAGATAGTCTAATTGGAATTCTATACATGATGAGGAATGTGTAATCGGAATTAAGATTATAGAAAAATTAGGTCTTTGACTGATCATTGATGATGGCAGTATTTCCATGTCTAACACCATCTTTTTCTCTCCTTGTTTTCTTGTTTTTAATAAAGGGTCCTTATCCCTACCTTCTCAATATATATATATATATATATTATTATATATATATATATATAATTATAAATATAAAAATGTATTTATTATAATTTAATAATCATTTAAATATCTATATTTATAATTATAATTAAAAAAAGAATATTTAAAAGTTATTTATATATAATTATAAATATATTTATATAATTAGGATGGACTTTAAGGTTCCATTTTGATGGGCATGACTCTTCCTTATTCTTCAGCTGAATTCTTTCTTACAAAGGTTTGTTTTGACTCACATCGATCATATAGTAATGGACCAAATTCCATGATTCACAATCGTGCGACGTCCCTAGTGGTCGATGAAGATACGACTAATCTTTTTTTATCAATCTATAAAGGATCAAATTTGAGTGACATTTGTCATAAAGTAAACATGGTTCATATTATTGAAGACCCTATAGCGGTTTAAGAACATTTGGAAATCTAAGTTCATTCCATCATTGCTCGGCTGATCTTTCCTATAGGATCCTACCCTTTGAAGGTAGGGTAGCTGGTGGAGAGGCTTTCGAATATATGGGTCTTCTCAAATTGGAAGTGTGTGTCTGTCGTACATAGTTTATTCCATTTTATTTTTTCCTTTTAAGGACCTAAAGACAAGGTCATAGATATTTGGCTCAATCTCCCTCAGGCTCGTCTTTCTTCACATTAGGGAGTGGGATAAAAAATTCAATCCTCTTGATGTATGTAACTGTATTGATCAACTTTGGATTAAATTTTATGGACTTAATTGGATATTGTAGCACCCCAAGATCCTTTATGATATTTCCATGTCAATTATAGTGCCAATAAAAATGGATAAGGAAACAGAAGTGGCCAAATTTGGCCAATTTTCTCACTTATTAGTTGATGTTGATCTTGTATATCCTCTTGTTGATCGAATTATTCTCGCCATGGATGAAGATGAAATTGAATTGATGATTTTTTATGAGATAATTTCGAAGTTCTATTTTAATTATAAAGTCATAGGAATTGAAATTTCCTACTACAAAAAATCAATTGTCTATGAGTACTACTCAAACCACGAACATGATGTTACTTCATGCTTCAAGAGGGGAAAGAACATAACTACTCATGTTCAGCCTAATCAAGTCACTGGTCATATGAGAAAAGAGACCAATCTTGGACATGATGTTGGACCTTCAAAGGATACTTTCAATGAAATTAGAAGTGGTTTTATTCTTCCTACTACCATTAATGCAGTTTATGATAAGACTGTGTTGGATAATTATGATAATGGAGTTGTGAAGGTTTCAAAAAATCTTTTTGAGCCCATGGTTCAGAAGGTTTCCACATCTTTTGATCATCATCCATGTCTTGAGAAAAAAAATATGGTCTAAAATTGCAGCTGAAAAAAATATGGAATTAGATGTCAATCAAGTAAAGGACTCTCTACCCTATGAAAGCAATGAACAAAATGATTTGGTTACTAGCAATGAGTCAACTACTCTGGATGATAAAATTTCTAATGATTCCGAAAATCATGACATGGTGGATTAACACATTTTACATAAGCATATTATTGCCTCAAGATGACATAAAGTCAAAAAAGTTACGCAATTTGATTACTCTATAAAGGTTAGGAATAAGGGGGGAGTATCCTTGACTCATGGATTGTAACTCTCTATCCCCTTATCCCCTTTACAGTTCATGAGAAAAGAGGAAATCAAAAGAAAGTGCATAGTGGATGGTGAAATGGTTAAATATCCACTCATTGTGCAGAACATGGTAGATGTGGTTTTCCTAAAGGATGCACAGGTGACAACTTCAAACTTGTTTGACATGATGATTTCACATAAGGATAATATAGGGCGATCTGTTGATTTTTCTGTTGTAGATACCCCTCCTCGAGTAGATAATAGTGTTGACTATCTATAGGTGGATGCGCTTACAGAGGTAGAATTGAAAAAGCAACTCTGTAACTAGGAAGAGGCAACATAGAAGTCTAATAAATAGATTATTCTTTCTAATTCTGATGCACTTGTAGGTAATGTTAACATTGATGATGACTCTTCTTATAAAGAGGTGACTCCAATGGAAAAAGGAAATGAAGTAGAAAAGGATGAAAGGGAAGGGGCTTGGAAACAAGTTAAGTCATGGAAGAGGGGTCGTCATCCAAAAAATTGGGGCATAGGATGGGGTTGTGCTGAGTGGTTGGACAACAAGGAGGAAATTCAACCAGAGGATTTGGACTCTATTGGATCTGATATTCAAAGCATACTTCTTAAAGCACAAATCCTGATGGATCATTATTCTAGGGGTCGTAGACATAGACATGGTTGAGTAATTGACTGGAATGCATTACAAGATGAAGAACGTAGAATTGGGGTAAATATTAGAAAAAAGCCTCTGGTTTTTTTATGAGGGTAGGCATGCCTGTCTGACCCCATAATTTTGGATTTTCTCTATTTTATTACTTTTAATCCTATTAAGGGACTTTTCCCCAACTTTTTCATAAAAAATTATATAATTATATAATTATATATATTATATATTTATTAATATGTAAATATATATTATTATAAATATAATAAATATATTTATTATTTAAATAAATTTATTTTGATTTTATAAATATTTAAATATATATTTATTTATTTATAATTATAATTATAAAGAAATATATTAATAAATATTTGTTTAATTTTTTTAACTAGATGGGGTCAAAGTCCCATTATTAAAAAGAAAAATAGAGACAAAGAGAGGACGGGGTTAGACAACAACCTTCCCTCATTAAGAAAGAAAAAACATGAAAAATAAAATTGACACAAGCCCAAAGTGATCAAAACCACACAACATTACCAAGCTTCAGGGAAGCACCTGATTCCACACTTAAAGGGTTTATACCTTTAAGTTTGGTTCTGTCAGTCTTAGAATTTCTCATGGATCTCTTATTCTGATAAAAGGAACTCTCTAAATGGCATTTCACTATAGGAAAACCCGTTTTTTTGCGACGGACTATTTGCGACGGGAATAAATCCCATCGGAAATAGTCCGTTGAAGAGGTTTTTGGCAACGGGTTGACCAACCCGTCACAAATAACCAATTATTTGTGACGGTTTAGGCGCCACGTCGCAAAAACGTACGTGCGGATTGACACGGTTTGCGTGTCAAGCCGCGCGAAAGGGTATTTGTGACGGGTAGGCACCGCTCATCGCAAGACCTTGTTGTGACGAGGGATCCCCCGTCACAACTAGTTCGACCCCCGAAGGGTATTTGCGACGGGTCTCGTCGCAAATAACCGGTGGTGGTAAAAACCTATTTGCGACAGGATGTTGTCCCGTTGCAAATAGTGTGTCGACATGTTACTTTTTGCGACGAGCCCCTTCGCAAATAACATTTTAACTGCCGACTGTAATTAATGCGGCCGAAGGTATTTGCGACGGGACCCGTCGTAATAAGTACTATTAACGACGGGAATCCCATCGCAAATAGTCTCGTCGCAACTAATCTAACCTATATATACCCCCATCCTTTTTTTCCCTCCTCTTGAATTTCTTCTTCCTCTACTTCTCTAAACTCTAATTGTAGAGTAAAAAATTTTTAGAGTTAGTTTTTTTTACAAAGAAGTTGTGAATCGGCCTATAATTATAAGTTATCAAGTTTAAAGGAATTTATGTTTTATTTAATTTAGTATTTATTTCATTTTTTTATATTAATTTTAATTATTCTTGATTAGTTGTAATTAAGTTAGATTTAAATTGTTTTGTCATCCATAATAATTAGTAATAAATAGTAATAATCAGTAATAATTAGTAATAAATAGTAATAAATAGTAATAATTAGTAATAATTAGTAATAAATAGTAACAATTAGTAATAAATAGTAACAATTAGTAATAAATAGTAATAATTAATAATAAATAGTAATAATTAGTAATAAATAGTAATAATTGGTAATTAATAGTAATAATTAGTAATAAATACTAATAATTAGTAATAAATAGTAATAATTAGGAATAATTAGTAATAATTAGGAATGAATAAAAATAAATATGAATAAATACGAATAAATACGTATAAATACGAATAAATATGAATAAATAGAAATAATAGCAATAAATAGCAATAAATAACAATAAATAGCAATAAATAGTAATAAATAGCAATAATTAGCAATAATTAGTAATAACTAACAATAATTAGCAATAATTAGAAATAATTAGGAATAATTAGGAATAATTAGTAATAATTAGCAATAATTAGTAATAATTCGTAATAATTGGTAATAATTAGTAATAATTAGTAATAATTAGGAATAACTAGTAATAAATTGCAATAAATTGCAATAAATAGCAATAATTAGCAATAATTAGCAACAATTTGTAATAATTAGCAATAATTAGGAATAATTAGGAAACATTAGCAATAATTAAGAATAAATAACAATAAATAGAAATAAATAGCAATAAATAGCAATAAATAGCAACAAATATCAATAAATAGAAAAAATAACAATATTTAGCAAAAAATAGAAATAATTAGCAATAATTAGCAATAAATAGTAATAAATAGTAATAAATAGTAATAAATAGTTATAATTAGTAATAATTAGTAACAATTAGTGATAATTAGTAATAATTAGTAATAATTAGTAATAATTAGTAATAGTTAGTAATAATTAGTAATAATTAGTAATAAATAGTAATAAATAGTAATAAATAGTAATAAATAGTAATAAATAGTAATAAATAGTAATAAATGGTAATAATTAGTAATAATTAGCAATAATTAGTAATAATTAGCAATAAATAGTAATAATTAGTTATAATTACTAATAATTAGATATAATTAATAATAATTAGTAACAATTAGTAATAATTAGTAATAATTAGAAATAATTAGTAATAATTAGTAATAATTAGTAATAATTAGTAATAATTAGTAATAATTAGTAATAATTAGTAATAATTAGTAATAATTAGTAATAATTAGTAATAATTAGTAATAATTTGCAATAAATAGTAATAATAATTAGTAATAATTCGTAATAATTAGAAATAATTAGTAATAATTAGCAATAATTAGCAATAAATAGCAATAATTAGCAATAAATAGCAATAATTAGCAATAATTAGCAATAATTAGCAATAATTAGCAATAAATAGCAGTAATTAGCAATAATTAACAATAAATAGCAATAAATAGCAATAAATAAGAATAAATAACAATAAATAGAAATAACTAGAAATAAATAGCAATAACTAGGAATAAATAGCAACAATTATGAATAATGAGCAATACTTGGAATAAATAGCAATAATTAAGAATAAATAGAAATAATTAGGAATAATTAGCAATAATTAGCAATAATTAGAAATAATTAGCAATAATTAGCAATAATTAGCAATAAATAACACTAATTATCAATAATTAGCACTAATTAGCACTAATTAGCCCTAATTAGGATTAATTTGCACTAATTGGGACTAAACAGTAGTAAATAGCATTAATTAGGACTAAATAGAATTAATTAAGACTAAATAGCATTAATTAGGACTAAATAACATTAATTTGCAGTAATTAACATTAATTAGAAATAATTAGGATTAATTAGGATTAATTAGTACTAATTAGGATTAATTAGGATTAATTAGAAATAATTAGAAATAATTAGGATTAATTAGGAATAATTTGGAATAATTAGGATTAATTGGGAATAATTAGGATTAATTAGGAATAATTAGGATTAATTAGGAATAATTAGGATTAATTAGAAATAAAATCATTTGTAATAAATTGTAAAAATTTGTAATAACTTGTAATAACTTGGCATAATTTCTAGTGGATTAGCGGCACTCCTTTTTCTCAATGACTCTTCTCCTTTCCACTCTCACTAACTCAAAACATTATGAAAAGTATGCTTCTACGTATGCATATTCAATCTCGTATGCATGAGTTTGAATATTCCTTTGTAGGATCACATTTTTTATAATGTTTTCATACGATGATAGTTGCAAGAAAACAATTCATCGACAAAATGGGGGCTCTTTGGTACAAAGACTCATTTACTTACATCTTTCTCACCCTGAAATCACAATGAAGAATCTTCTCGGAGGTACGCTTATACATTCTTCTATGCACGAGAATGAATATGCGTACCTCCGAGCAGATTCTTCATTATGATTTCAGTGTGAGAAAGTTGCAAGGAAATGAGCCGTCAGACAAAAGAGTAGTCATCAATCCACTGAAAATTGTGTTGCCCGTAATTAAAGATAATTTTTAAGAAGTAGTTATAATTATTTATCTTCTTTTTTCGAATAGTGTTTTTCTAATTTCAAATTATTCAAAAAAAGTAATGATTTTATATTTTGTAGAAAAATATGGAACAAGGAAGTCGACAACATTCATTATTAAATGATCGATTTTGGATAAATCAGCACAGAAATCCAAACGGTTCTGGTTTAAATCATGTATATATTGAGGGTATTGAAGCTTTATTATCATTTGCATCATCAAAACCAGAATTTGTTTTAGAAGGATCAATTAAGTGTCCTTGTGAAAAAATGTGCTCTGAGAACGTTTGACACATTTGACAAGGTTGGGGAATATCTCTTGCGGTTTGGTTTTTAATCAGATTATGTTTTTTGGTATCAACCCGGTGAACGCAGTTCCAAAAAAGATACTAATAACTTGATTCTAGATCCATCACGGTTCAAAATTTAGTATATAATATTGGAGGTCCATCTGTTCAACAAACTAAAACTTAGGATGATATTGATTTAACTCTTGATTTGGCACCATCTGAATTTTATGAGTTTTTGAGGTCTATTGAGGATGAATTATATCCTGGTTTCAAGATAAGAAAATTTTAAGTGGTTGCAAAATTTATGGCTATTAAATCAGATAATGCAATATTAAACAACTATTTTGATTAGGTATTTTCTCTGGTTAAAACACTATTACCTGAAGGAAATTTGTTGCCTACAAATTACTATGAGAGTAAGAGGCTGGTTCATAATCTGGGTCTTAGTTATCGGAAGATTCGTGCATGTGAAAATGATTACAACTTATATTCTGGTGAAAATGAGTTGTTAGATAGTAGTCCCACATGTGGTCAATTGAGGTATAAAAATCTCAATCGGGGAAGTATGGATCGATTCCTGTAAAATAGATGAGATATTTCCCCCTTACACCTTGGTTGTAACATTTATTTATATCTCAGAACACATCATCAATGATTTCATCGCACAAATCCAATATTTCAACTGATAAAATATTGAATCATCCATCTAATAGTGATTCATGGAAACATTTTGACCGACTGCATCTGTCTTTTGCTTTAAAATCCCAAAACGTGTGATTGGGTCTTTCTACTGATGGTTTCTGTCCATTTGGTTCTTATGGTAGTCAGTATTCATGTTGGACTGTCTTTATAACTCCTTACAATTTACCTCCATAGATGTTGATAAAAGATCCCTATATCTTTTTGACCTTATTAATCATAGGACATCCGAAAAAGAATATTTATATTTATTTGAAACCATTGATTGAAGAGTTAAATTCATTGTGGAGTAATGGTGTTAGTACATATGATGTTACTGTGAAACAAAATTTTATATTAAAAGTTGCATTGATGTGGAAGATTAGTGACTTCCCATAATATGGCATGTTATCTGGCTGGAGTACACATGGTCCAAAATCATGTCCTTACTTTATGAAAGACAACAAATCCTTTATGCTCATTAATGGAAAAAAACCTTTCTATTTTTGACTTTCATCACAGATTTCTTCCAACTGATTATCCTTTTTAGAGGAAAAAATCTCATTTAAAAAAGGCACAATTAAAAGGGATAAACCTCCAAAAATGATCTCAGGTACATAGTTAAAATCAGTTGTATTTTCATTACCTCCCATCACATTTGGTCCAATATTAAACCAACCTAAAATTCATGGCTTTGGGAAAGAACATAATTGGATAAAATAGATCATTTTTTGAGATCTTCCATATTGGTCTAATTTTTTGGTCTGCCACCTATTGGATGCCATGCATATTGAGAATAATTGTTTTGATAATTTATTTCATACAGTTTTGGATACATCAGGTAAGACCAAAGATAATGTAAAGGCACGATTAGATCTTACCCAATTTTACAAATGACCGAAACTTGAACTATTTCAAAATGTCATATTACAGAGGTTAATGAAGTCAAAAGAAACTTATAAACTATTCAAAGAGATTCTCTTATTATTTTGTCAGTGGATTACAGATTTGAGACTTCCAGATGTCTATGCTTCTAATTTGTGCTAATGTTTTAAGAATGGTCATATTACCAGAGTAAAAAGTCACAATTTTCATGTTATAATGGAAAGACTTATGCGGATTGGATTCAGAGGTTTGTTGAATTCTATGATTTTGGATTCGATAACAGACATATCATATTTTTTTTGAGACATTTGTGCTGCAACAACAGACTATGATTCACTAAGTAAACTGGAAGAATATGTTGTTGTAATTATATGTAAACTATAAAAAATATTCACGTCGACTTTCTTTGACTTGATGGAACATATGATATTACATTTTTCACATGAAGATAAATATGGAGGTCTGGTACAGTTTCGATGGATGTACCCATTCAAGAGATACATGCAGAAATTGAAGGAAAAAGTACGTAACAAAGCATTAGTTGAAGGCTCAATTATTGAATCTTATTTGCAAGAGGAAATTGCTTTTTTATTCTCTCATTATTTTTAATATGAATATCCCTAAAAACACAACCGCATGGGATGGAATGAGGGGAATTTTGATGAGGAAATAGACAATAAATTATTAGTTTTTAATCATCCAGATCTTGGATTCATTGGAGTTCATAAACAATGGCTTTCAAATGATGAACATCACAGAGCTCATACATATGTTCGGTTCAACTATGAATAAATGACATCATTTGTACTGTGAGTGCTTCTATCACTTATTCTATAATTTATGTTACTATAAGTAAACTTATTTTATTTGAGAGGATCGCATCATAGAGAAATTGATGTTGACTTTTACGGCATGTTGGATGAAATTATTGAACTGTGTTATCTAGGGAAAAATTACATAACAATGTTTAAATATCGGTGGTTAGATATTGAGATGCGTGTTCATGTTCATCCAATTCACGGAATCTTCGATGTTAAATATAAAAAGTCTTATTGAAATAAATAAACCATTTTTACTGTCTCAACAGGCACATCAAATATATTATGTAAAGTATTATTCTACTTCAAGAGACCCGAGTGATTGGTGGAGCATAATAAAAATGAAATCTTGGGAAAATTAGTTTACTCAAACCGAATGTGATTTCGATGAAGTACAAGTAATTGAAATTTATGAAGAGACTACTCAAAATCCATCCTTTTCACAAAAAGACATGAATATCGATGATGACACCCCACAATTAAGGTTCGATGGTGAAAATGATGTTAATGATGTTACAAATGAATTTGAAATGGCAAGAGATGATGAAACTGGAACTCATATAGATATTGATGACGCCGATGATGAATATGAAGACATTGACATCGTCAGATATGAAGATGGCGATGAAGGTCAACATTGACACAGTTAAATGCTGGTTATAATCATAACTAACATATATCTATATGTAATAGTTATTTTCAACTATCTGCTAACAATAATCATTTTGTGTTTCAGATGGACCCTGATCTATTTCTTGAGTTGGAGGAGGCTGAGATAACTTTGGATGATGAGGATTTGGGATCATCTGACCCTTAGGATACTGGCGGTTTAGGGGGTACGTGGAGGGGGTGTGGTCTTTCACGACTGATGATTCCTGACCCTATCCCCGAGTTGTAGCACCCCAAACACTTCATGGTATGTTTCTCTTAAATACATTCTAGTTATAGCCTATATTTCATGAATCACCGAGCCTATATGGAACAAAACAGGGTTACTTATACGAGATATCCATAACCTAGCCATTAAACGTAAATTTTCCAACTTTGCGATTTGAATTTTAAAAATTTGACATACACGGTTGTGTTCAAGATGATATTTAGAGTTTGATAGAATTAACTTAATTTTTTATGAATAGCAACCTACCCTTATGAATAGTAACCAAGCCTTATGAATAGTAACTTACCCTTATGAATATTGATATGAATTTTATGAATTGTATCCATACCCTTGAGTGTATAAGTGAATTTAGGCACCTTAAAAATAAAGATAAATATTTTAAGTGTTTATACTTTTCGATTAAATAATGATTTTAATTAAATATTTAATTAATCATATTTAAAAAAATTATTTTTGAAAAATGGACTTCATTTTTGGATTCTACATGTCGAAAAATGGTTAGGGTGAATTTTTGGGATTTTTCTAAAATACTTGAATTTTTTATGAATAGTAAAATCCGATAATTCACAATAAATACTAAATAATGGATTAATTAAGTCATTGATGATGATCTGCTAATGTAATCCCAATTGATTTGAAGTCACATTCATATATTTCTGTTCTTGGTCGTGTAATACTCATTATTG
Source organism: Viscum album (assembly GCA_963277665.1). NCBI lineage: Eukaryota > Viridiplantae > Streptophyta > Magnoliopsida > Santalales > Viscaceae > Viscum > Viscum album. The sequence continues at coordinate 480,637,223 of OY728128.1, forward strand.
GTTGTCTTGAGAGGAAATAATAAATTAATGATTATCATATTAATAAAACTCCTCTCCCCTCCACTATATAAATCACCCCTCAACCCCTCTTCCTCTCACACCACTCAAGTTTCAATCCTTGCCTAAATTCTGCCAAATAATCTTCCCAAGCCCTCTCCCCACGTCCAAGACCTTCTGGTCTCACCAAAAGGCCAAAAACAAAGGCCTTAAGGAGATTCTCAAGGAGGAGTACTCAAGAGGTGAACCTTCCTTCTCTTTTCTTTCAATTTCTTTTACAAAGTTCCATTCTTTTTTTCTCTCTTCTCACCTCCCCTCATCCAAATGCCATGATAATTCCAGTACCTTAAATGTACCGTATTTTAATTTTTATAATGGAATATTTCATCATAATATCTCTTTTTCCCTCCTTTTATACAATAAATTCAAACACCGTCTGAGATGTGTAAATTTATCACACTCAAGGAAGATGAGTTTTCAATTTGCATTACTATCTTCAATACTGGTCATGAAACCGTTTAAATGGTTGAAACAGGTCATAAAATATGTATTTTATCTTTATTAATGTTCTATTATCTTTACACGTTCATAATATGGAAAAATAATACAAAAAAAGTTTATTGTGCACAAAACCGCCAAGCCAAATCCAAGCGTTTATTTTAACTCATCGAATGAGTCATCCTCATGGTATATAACCAGAATCATTATAAGATCATATATATCTCTTTAATGACACTAATAAAGTATATTAACAATTCTAGATGTTTAACCACATTTCAAATGAACTTCCATTCATGAATACAAGTAAACAAATCATGAAACCAAGTAAGAAAATGCTTCCAAAACAATAAAATTGAATCTCTTAAACCCATCAAAAAGGACATTAATGAACTTAATAAGGTTATAACATATCAATTAAATGTTTATGAGGTTCTTTAATTATTAATTAATGAAGCTAAATTTGATTATTCAGGTCATTAAGAACAATCAAGAACACCTTCGAACATAAGGTAAGGGATTCCTTAACTCAATTTTCATTCTTTGGGTTAAAAATATATTTCATTGGTTACATTGTTCCAAGAATATGTGTGAATGACCTATTATTGTTTTATACTGTATAACCACTTATATTTTATGGATTTTTATTTGTCATGCATAAATATTTCATTGATTTATCGTCACTCTAATGACACAATCTTTGTAAGGGATCCTCTCTTTCACTTTTGTTCAAGAATCTTCCCTATCTTGTGCTCTTTTATTTATAATTCTTAATAATGTGGTATGTTTTTGAAACTCCCTCATAATTTAATTTTGACATATAAATAATGGAATACCCCTTTACCTCTCATTAATACCTCGCAATAACACTCGTTACCATGATGAAATGTTTGTAAGGGGTTTCTCATCTCACTTTCATTTCTATGAGATTTTCATTGTTTGCCACTTATTTCTTGTATGTGGTATATGTGTACTTAAATTTGATATATAATAACATTATTCTATTTATATTCATGTTATTAAATGATTCATTTGAGGGTTTTTAAGTTCTGGTCATATGATTTGACCGATTATATTGTGGTATGAGACTTTGTCTCAACTACTATTTTGTTGTGACTAACTTTGTGTTGTGCACCTAATAATCCTTATGTGGTGTACCTACTGCCCATTTTAGATCAAATTTCATTTGAAATTATATTTATATTAAATATCCATAATCTCATATCATGGATATGTTTTTTTCCTAAACCGTATACCATTTTACATACGGTGTTTATTTGGAAAGTTATTTTGATTATGGAAATATTGATGAATCTGTATACTCTACACTATACAGATATTGAAAAGGCATATTTATATTGTATTGAATAAATGTATAAAGAATTATTTGGACATCCAGTGGTAGGTGGGGCCCGCTATAGCCCCTCGATGAATCGGTAGGTCTCATGAGACAAATCAGTTTGGTGACAAACCCTTCGAGTTTGTTTCCAAAAATCAGACGAGTTTCTACCCATAGAACTAAACTGTTTTTACAATATTATGGTTCATGTTCCAAATACATGACATACAATTAATAAGCATTCTCTTTATTCATTATCAGTTATTACTATCCATGAGGTTTTCACTATGACAAAATCTATGGATGCAGTTTCATTCTCAGTTTATTAATGGCGGGAGTTTTTCATTTATTCATCATGTCATATTTATTATGTCAGATTGATTATGATTCACTTATTATTGTATTCATGTTCTGCTATTTTAACCCTTTACTGAGCATTTGAGCTCACCCCTTTCATTGTTTACTTTCAACAGGTGACAAATAGGATATCATTTATTGAGTTCTTGTGGATTCTATTTATAGTTTTCATTATGTATTGTATTTTGTAAACTTTTCCAATGTAATTTGAGTAACATATTTGTATCTAGTTTATTCAAGACTACTAAATTGATCGTTCCTTCAGTATTTTCATTCCTTCTAACCATTCCAATATCACAAGTAATGCACCGGCTCCAGTCTAGAGGGGTCGGGGTGTTATAGTTGGTATCAAAGGAAGTTTAGTAGGAAACTTGGAAACTAGAATAGGAAATGTAGAGTTGGGAACAAATCCCTAAGGTAGTATTTAAGGATAAATGTACAAGAACATCCTGGTATTTTGGTAAGGAATAAATTATGTGAATATTTCTCGCAAATATATCCTTGTCTGGATATGAGCAGGTAGAGGTGGCTCTGGCACAGATGTACCTAGGAGTGAAAACTCCAACAAGGAGTTTCAGGCTTGACTTGGGGTATCCTGGTGCACAACAACGGGCCTTGCGACACTCTTAGTTATGACAGTCCTGGGGTATATTCTTAGGATAATTCACATTTTCTTTATAAGCCATTATGAAGAAGTTTAATGTAAATTTTTCCTCAGAGAAATCATGTTTATAAAATTTTCTATGCATAGAATTTCAATCTATGTTGAGTGATTTTCTATTTGAGATTTATAAACTAATCTAGTGTATCCCATTATTTAGAAATGGCATCTAACGAAAGAAGGGGAATCAATACTCGTTGGAAATTTAGGGATCTCCCTACTGAGCAAGTCAACACAATCAATGTTGGAGAAGATCAGATCATGACCATATTGGGACAACTTACTCAGGTTGTAATGAATAACCATTCCACACCTATGTTTGATCATTTCATGCGGAAGAAGCCCCCATATTTTAGTGGGACTACAAACCCAGTGGTTGCTGAGCAATGGATCAAGTCCCTTGACAAGATATTCATGGAAATAAGATGCAATGAAAATGAAAAGGTAGTACTGAAAGTATATTGTCTCAAGGGAGATGCTGATCAATGGAGGACCTTGATTCAGAATACCACGGAGGAAGAAGAAATAGAAGATATGAAATGGAGGACTTTTAAGGAAATATTCTTCAAAAAATATTTCCCTCGTGAGCCACTAACTGAAATGAAGATGATGTTCCTTAACTTAAAACAAAGGGAAGAAGATAGTGTTGCAGAGTATGAAGCTACTTTCACAAGGCTATCCAGGTATGTTGTAGATTATGTACGTGACTCGGAAGACATGATTGATCATTTATTTAAAGTTCTTAAGCCAAGTCTTCGAAGGGAACTGGCCTCTCAATCATTTTCATCATATGATGAAATTATAGCAAGTGCCATCAAAACAGAGAGGGAATTTGCTGGATCAAATCTTTTAAAAGGAAACCAAGATAAGAAGTGGTACTCTGATAATAAAGGAAAAGGAGAATCACCAAAGAAGATCAAGGGATCAAAGCTATTATCATTATGTGAGAACTGTGGAAAGAATAATCTCGGGAAATTCTTGAAAGGCATGGGAGTTTTCTATAACCTAGGAGAAAAGGGTCATCAATCAAATGAATGAAAGGGGAAGAAACAATTCAATGATATTGAATGCTACAATTGCAGAGAAATGGGACACTATGCAAATGAGTGTCCTAAGCGCCAAGGAAACATGCCTCAGAAAAATCCAAGAGAACAAGGGAGAGCCTATGCGATTACAACCACAGAGGTTGAAGTTCCTAATGATGTGGTGGAAGGTACTTTAATTGTTTCCTCAAACTTAGCCAACACTTTATTTGATTCTGGATCATCTCATTCATTTATATCTTCCCAGTTTTCCAAGAAAATTAGATATGTCCAATTTGATTTAATAAAGGAGTTGTCAATCAAAACTCCTAGGGGATGTATCATTGCAACAAAGTCATGTTGATTATTCCTTCTCTAGACACCAAAACGTGCTTTAGTTTCTAACCTTATCATCATACCAATGACTGAATTTCATATAATTCTCGGTATATATTGGATGTCAAATTATGATGCAAATATTTATTGTAAGATGGAAGTTAATTTTTTGAAAATGGTGTAGAATCCCTTGTCTTTAGGGCAAAAACTTCGCCACCTGATTCTTATATAGAACCACCCCAGTAACTCTACTGAATGTAATACTTGGAGAGGAAGATAAACAAATATCTATGGGAGAGGAAATAAATCTTCAAATTGAAGATGTGCACAGAGTACAAGAGTACATTGATGTATTTATAGAGGATTTACACGGACATCCTCCAAAGTGGGAAGTTGAGTTCTCTATTGATTTAATTCCTGATGCAATACCTATATCAAAGACTCCCTATAGAATGGCCACTGTGGAATTAGTAGAGCTAAAGAAACAACTAGAGGATTTGAGTGAAAAATGATTTATTCGACCTAATTTTTTTCCATGGGGATCCCCTGTCCTCTTTGTCAAGATGAAAGATGGATCCATGAGGCTTTGCATTGATTATAGGGAAATCAATGATATTATAATAAAGAATAAGTATCGTCTACCCTAGATTGATGATTTATTTGACCAAATTCATGGAGGTCAATACTTTTCGAATATTGAACTTTGATCTGGATATCATCAGTTGCATGTGAGGAAGGAAGATATTCCTAACAACATTTCGGACCAGGTATGGGCATTATGAGTTTACAGTGATGCCTTTTGGACTGAAAAATGCACCATTTGTTTTCATGGATTTAATGAATAGATTTTTAAAGGAATATCTTTATAACTTGGTATTCATCAATGATATCCTCATATACTCAAAAATCTATGAAGACCATGAGAATCAATTGCGGGTTTTTCTGAGAACTCTTAGAAGAAATAAATTATATGGGAAGTTTAGAAAGTGAGAATTCTAGCTTCAATCAGTTTCTTTTCTAGGATATATTGTCTCTAAGGATGGAATCCTAGTTGATCCTGTGAAGGAAAAGTCAATCCAAGATTTTCCCATGCCAACAAACATAACTGAGGTACGTAGTTTTATTGTCTTAGCAAGTTACTATCGGCATTTCGTTCAGAATTCTGCCCGACTGGCTAACCCGCTAACCAAGATCACATGTAAAGGAGTTAAGTTTGTGTGGACAAAATAATTCACAAAATTCTTCGAATAATTGAAAAGAAGATTGGTCAATGCTCCAATTTTTTACTCTTCCATCTGGAAGTGATGGATTTGTGATATACAACAATGCATCAAAGAATGGATTGGGTTGTGTCCTTATGAAAAATGATAAAGTTATTGCCTATGCATCAAGACAGTTAAAGAAATATGATAAAAATTATCCAACTCATGATCTTGAGTTAGCTGTCGTAATCTTTGCTCTGAAAATATGGAGGCATTATCTCTATGGAGAGAGATGTGATATTTATACGGACCACAAGAGTTTGAAATACATTTTCAAAAAAAAGAACTCAACATGAGGGAAATAATATGGCTCGAGTTACTTAAAGATTATGATTTTTCAATACACTACTACCCAGGAAAGGCGAATAAGGTGGGAGATGCATTATGTAGGAAAGATCATGGCCTCCTGACTCAAATGAGGATTGAGAGAGATCCTATATTTTTGGATATACTAAAGATGGATATGGGAATTATTAAGGAAGGGGAAACATCGCTCCTCTTTCAAATTATTGCTAAACCATATTTACTAGAGAAGATAAAAAGATCTCAATCTGATGATGAGAATCTTCACAAGAAAATTAATGCAGTTAAGGATGGGAGACTGGCTGACTTCGTGTATAAAGAAGTATTTCTGAAATTTGGGAATAGGTTATGCGTTCTATCAGTGCCTGAGCTAAAAAGGGAACTATTATACAATGCTTATAGCTCAAATTTATCTATACCCCTAGGTATCACCAAGATGTATAGAGATCTGAAGGTATTTTTTTGGTGGGATAATATGAAGTAGTAAATTGCTGACTACGTGTCAAGATTTATAGTTTTTCAACAAATGAAGGCAGAGAGACAACATACCAAAGGAGTGATGCAACATTTACCTATTCCTATGTGGAAGTGGGATAACATTACGATGGATTTTGTCACCAGACTATCGAGGAAACCTATAAGGAATGGTGCAATATGGGTAATTTTTGATCGTCTCACAAAATCAGCACATTTCCTTCCTATAAGAGAAGATTTTCCACTTGAGTTCTTGGAAAGGCTTTATATTAATGAAGTTGTAAGACTTCATGGTACACCTCTATCGATTGTGTTCGATCGAGATCCCCAGTTTACATCAAAAGTCTGGAAAAGTCTTCAGAAGGCTTTGAATACCAAGCTTCTTATGAGTACTTCTTATCACCCTCAAACTAATGGACAATCTGAAAGAATTATTCAAACTTTAGAAGACATGATGAGGTCATGCTCTCTTGACTTCCAAGGTATGTGGGATCAATACTATACTTTGGTGGAATTTACCTACAACAATAGATTCCTTCCTAGTATTCAAATGGCTCCATATGAAGCAATATATGGAAAGAGATGTTGAACTCCAACTTGTTGGGATGAAGTTGGTGAGAGGAAAATTATAGGCCCAGAACTTATTGAAGAGACCATGGAAAAGGTAAAGACAATACAATCCCATATTATAGCAGCCCAAAGTAGGCAGAAGAGTTATGCTGAAAATCGGAGAAAGGATTTGGAATTCCAAGTGGGAGATCATGTCTTTCTGAAACTATCTCCATGGAAGGGTGTCTTAAGGTTCGGTAAGAAAGGGAAACTGAGCCCCAGGTATATCGGACCATTTGAAATTTTGGAAAGAAGCAGAATCTTACTGTTTAGAAATGCCGCCAAATCTCTCCAAAGTCCATGATGTGTTCCATGTGTCATTGTTGAAGAAATACATGCTAGACCCAATGCATGTACTTACCTGTGAATAAATTGAACTGGAACATGATTTGTCATACTGTGAAAAGCCTATTGGGTTTCTTGACATAAGGGAGCAGATGTTGAGAAATTGGACAACTCGTCTAGTAAAGGTTATTTGGAGGAACCAGGATATGGAGGAAGCAACATGGGAACCAGAGGATTTCATGAAAAAGAACCACCCACTTCTTTTTGGTGGGATTCATACATAAAATTTTGAGGACAAAATTTCCGAAGGAGAGAATAATGTATCACCCCAAACACTTCATGGTATGTTTCTCTTAAATACATTCTAGTAATAGCCTATATTTCATGAATCACTGAGCCTATATGGAACAAAACATGGTTACTTATATGAGATATCCATAACCTAGCCATTAAACTTAAATTTTCCAACTTTTTGATTTGAATTTTAAAAATCTGACATACATGGTTATGTTCAAGATGATATTTAGAGTCTGATAGAATTAACTTAATTTTCGGTGAATAAAAACCTACTTTTATGAATAGTAACCTACCCTTATGATTAGTAACTTACCCTTATGAATATTAATATGACCTTTATGAATGGTACCTATACCCTTTAGTGTATAAGTGAATTTAGGCACCATAAAAATGAAAATGAATATTTTAAGTGTTTATACTTTTTGATTAAATAATGATTTTAATTAAATATTTAATTAATCATATTTAAAAAATTGTTTTTGAAAAATGGACTTAATTTTTGGATTCTACATGTCGAAAAACGGTTAGGGTGAATTTTTGGGATTTTTCTGAAATAATTGAATTTTTTATGAATAGTAAAATCTGATAATTCACAATAAATGCTGAATAATTGATTAATTGAGTAATTGATGAAGATCTGATGATGTAAGCCCAATTGGTTCTAAGTTACATTCATATATTACTGTTATTGGTCTAGGAATACTCACTATTGGTTTTCTTGAGAGGAAATAATAATTCAATGACTATAATATTAAGAAAACTCCTCTCCCCTCCACTATATAAACCACCCCTCACCCCATCTTCATCCCACACCACTCAAGCTTCAAGCCTTGCCTAAATTCTGCCAAATACTCTTCCCAAGCCCTCTCCCCACATCCAAGACCTTCTAGTGTCACCAAGAGGCCAAAAACAAAGGCCTTAAGGAGATTCTCAAGGAGGAGTACTCAAGAGGTGAACCTTCCTTCTCTTTTCTTTAAATTTCTTTTACAAAGTTCCATTATTTTGTTCTCTCTTATCACCTCCCCTCATCCAAATTTCATGATACTTACATTACCTTAAATGTACTGTATATTCATTTTGATAATGTAATATTTCATCATAATCTCTCTTTTTCCATCCTTTTAATAAATAAATGCAAACACAATCCGAGATGTGTAAATTTATCACACTCAAGGAAGATTAGTTTTCAATTTGCATTTCTATCTTCAATAAAAGTCATTAAACCTTTTAAATGGTTGAAACAGGTCATAAAATATGTATTTTATCTTTATTAATGTTTTGGAATCTTTACACGTTCATAATATTGAAAAATAATAGAAAACAAGTTTATTGTGCACAAAACCGCCAAGCCTAATCCAAGCGTTTATTTTAACTCATCGAATGAGTCATCCTCATGGTATAAAAACAGAATCATTATAAGATAATTTATATCTATTTAATTTCACTAATAAATTATATTAAAAATTATGTATTTTTAACCACATTTCAAATGAACTTCCATTAATGAATACCAATAAAAAAATCATGAAACCAAGTAAGAAAATGCTTCCAAAACAATAAAATTGAATCTCTTAAACCCATCAAAAAGGACATTAATTAACTTAATAAGGTTATAACATATCAATTAAATGTTTATGAGGTTCTTGAATTATTAATTAATGAAGCTAAATTTTATTATTTAGGTTGTTAAGAACAATCAAGAACACCTTCGAGCATAAGGTAAGGGATTGCTTAACTCAATTTTCATTCTTTGGGTTAAAAATCTATTTCATTGGTTACATTGTTCAAATAATATGTGTGAATGACCTATTATAATTTTATAATGTATACGAACTTATATTTTTTGGATTTTTATTTGTCACACATAAATATTTCTTTGATTTATCATCCCTCTAATGACACAATCTTTGTAAGGGGTCCTCCCTTTCACTTTTGTTCTGGAATCTTCCCTATCTTGTGCTCTTTTATTTTTAATTCCTAATGATGGGGTATGTTTTTTCACCTCTCCCATACTTCCCTTGTGACATATAAATAATTTAATACCCCTTTACCTCTCATTAAGCCCTCGCAATAACACTCGTTACCATGTTGAAATGTTTGTAAGGGGTTTCTCATCTCACTTTCATTTCTGTGATATTTTCATTGTTCGCCACTTATTTCTTGTATGTGGTATATGTGTACTAACATTTGATATATAATGACATGATTCTATTTATATTCATGTTATTCAATGATTCATTTTAGTGTTGTTAAGTTCTGGTCATATGATTTGACCGATTACATTGTGGTATGATACTTTGTCTCAACTACTATTTTGTTGTGACTAACTTTGTATTGTGCACCTAATAATCCTTATGTAGTGTACCTACTTCACATTTGAGATAAAATTTAATTTTAAATTATATTTATATTAAATATCCATAATCTCGTATCATGGATATTTTTGTTTCCTAAACCGTATACCATTTTACATACGGTGTTTATTTGGAAAGTTATTTTAATTGTACAAATATTGATGAATCTGTATACTCTACACTATATGGATATTGAAAAGGAATATTTCTCTTGTATTGAATCAATGTATAAATAATGGTTTGGACATGCAATGGTGGGTGGGGACTTCTATAGCCTCTCGATGCATCGGTAGGTCTCATGAGAAAAATTAGTTTGGCGACAAACCCTTCGAGTTTGTTTCCAAAAATTAGACGAGTTTCTACCCATAGAACTAAACAATTTTTATGGTATTATGGTTCATCTGCCAGATACATGACGTCCAATTAATAAGCATTCTCTTTATTCATTACCATTTATTACTATCCATGAGGTTTTCACTATGACAAAATCTATGGATGTAGTTTCATTCTCAGTTTTTTAATGGAGTGAGTTTTTCATTTATTCACCATGCCATATTGATTATGTCATATTGATTATGATTTACTTATTATTTTATTCATGCTTCCACTATTGTAACCCTTACTGAGCATTTGAGCTCACCCCTTTCATTGTTTACTTTCAATAGGTGACAAAGAGGAGATAATTTATTGAGTTCTTGTGGATTCCGTTTATAGTTTTTGTTATGTATTGTATTTTGTAAACTTTTTCAATGTAATTTGAGTAACATATTTGTATCTAGTTTCTTCAAGACTACTAAACTGATCGTTCCTTCGGGATTTTCATTCCTTATAACCATGCCAATATCACAATTAATGCACCGGCTCCAGTCTAGAGGGGTCGGGGTGTTACACGAGCGACGTTCATGTCTTGGTTTCGATCCACGCACGCAGAGGTATGGTAACCTGTGTATTTTAGTTATCTTTCATTAATTTATTTATATACTAATTTTTTGATTATTTGTTCTTTTTTCACAGATTTTTGCAAGTATATGTTGGAAAGTGGAGCGTTATCTTGCACAATTATTTTTCTCATCCATGGATCACATGGGAACAGGTTCTCATTGATGTGAATCTTGGAATGTTCAATCATTGGCTGGTATATAAATAAATAATATTTATTTAGAAATTTATTTCATTAATAACTTGATATTATAAATTATTTGTAGGGTTTATGGTATCCCATCGATCATATGATGTGTGGCGGTATCCATGAGGCATGGGAGGTGTCTATGCGTGAGAGTTTCCGTCAGTTTTTGTAGAATTTGAGAAGGACAACCATTAAGAAAGCAAGAGTGATAGTATTTGATGAGTCATGTAGAGCCCACTGATCAGAGCACATTTCATCTCATGTTTGGGATGCATTATGTTCACACTAGTTTAGTGGTGGATTTCAGAGGAGATCTTCATTGGGCTAGGAAAACCGATGGAGATAGGAGGTGACACATCAAGCTGGCAGTCGTAAATTCATTACGCATAGACGGCATCTGGTAAGTATATTTTTTAAAAAAATTATATAAAATTACATATAAACAGTTTATTTTATATTTATATAGGCATTAGAGAATCCCTATATTACAGAGTATGACGTTTATCGAAGGATGTACAACCATTCCTCCACTGGAGAGATTAGAGGTGATCGCCAGCATCAGATTGTGGTTAGTATTATTTATTTTTCAATTTGGAAATTAATTGTATATAATATTTTCAATATTTTAATTTCAAATTGAAACTAAAGGAGTCATATGAGTCCTAGAACTCTCAGACACGGGCTGAGAGTCAGGACAAGATGGCCGATCAGACTAGTGACCACCATTTCGATGAGGCGGTATGGATGTAGGGGACCCAGTATGCCTTCGAGAAGGGTCGAGTAGTTGGAATCGTCTATCATTTGACTCTTGGGACTTATTATGGTACTTTTGTGATGTCAGTGTCCAACTTGATAGGAGATTTTAGAGAGGAATCATCTTCTTCCTCACAACATCAGGAGCAGTTTCGAGCTCAAACTGAGCTTATAGAGAGTTTGCAGAAGCAGTAGGAAGAGATGTGCCAGCAGTAACAGAGCAGCACGAGGAGGACATGCATCGATGGTAGCAATAACAGTAGCAGTACGAGGAGGACATGCGTCGATGGGAGCAACAATAGCATGAGTATATGGAGAACATGCGTCGTCTGACTCATTGTTTAGGGATGGAGTTTCCTCCACCATCTCCTCCATATCTTCTAGCTCCTACAGAAGACTATCCCCCAGTGATTTTTTTTGTTCTGTTAAAAACATTTGAATTGAAAATTTGTTGTAATATGAAATATTTACAGTTTTTATCTTTTATATTGGTACGAATATTGCATAATTTTTTTTAATATTTTATTATTTTATTATTTATTATTAGTATTATATTTTTTAATGTTTGTTTATTTTACTAATAATTAAAATAATAATAATATTTTATGATTTTTTAATATTTTTATCTGAATATTGGGAATTTTAATATTTTTTATTTTTTTATTTTAATAATATTAATATTATTTTGTTCATTAATCATAATTTTATTATTTGTTTATTTTATTAAGTATTTTCAAATATCGAGAATTTTAATATTTTTTATTTTTCTTATTATTTTAATAATATTAATATTATTTTTTCATTAATCATAATTATATTATTTTTATTTTTATTTTATTAAGTATTTATGACGGGGCCTTTTGCAACGGGGCCCATTGCAAATATATTATATATATATTTTAAAAGTTTTTGCGACGAGTTGCTTTACCGCCATAATAACTTTATTGCGACGGGCCCGTCGCAACAGGTTTATAACATATAAGATATTTGCGACGGGCCTATCGCGAAAGGTTCTTGTATATATAATGTATTAATCAGACGTCTATTTGTGACAAGACCGATTTCTGTCGTGAGTAGTATTTTTTGCGACGGGCCCATCGCAAAAAATACTAGTTGTGACACCATTTTCTACAAGAGGCTATTTGCGACGGGACCCCATTGTAAAAGTGTTTTTACAATGGGATCCCTTCGCAAATAGCCCGTCGCAAATATCTAAAATTCTAGTAGTGTGTACATTTTAAAAGTTAGGACTCAAATGAAGAAACTAAATTTTTCTCATTTCAAAATATTAGACAATTCCACTCTTTGTCATATGATACTTGGGAATTTTAGTATTAAGGTTCTTGATGAACTTAAGAAACAAGGCATGTTGACCTATGTAAATCCTAGTAGATTAACTTTTTGTGAAGACTGCATGCATAGAAATTCTATGTAGGTATGTTTTAGTAAATCATCATACAAAGCTAAAATATCTCTTGAATGTGTTCACTCTAATATTTTGGGTCCCTCTAGGACAACCACTCATGGTGGAGGTTGATACTTTATTACATTTATAGATGATTACTCCCACAAATTTTGGATTTAGATACTGAAACATAAGTCTGATGCCTTTCAAACTTTTAAAAATTAGAAGTCAAATATAGAAGATGAACCTGATAAGAATCTTAAGACATTAAAAATTGATAATGGTTTGGAGTTTTTTCCATTATATTTGTTGAGTTTTGTAACTCTGAGGGGGTGCATAGGTATCGAACTATTGTGGAAACCCCAAAACAGAATGGGTTGGTAGAGAGAATTAATTGGATAATCTTATAAAGTTTTAGATGTATGTTGTCCTTTTCTTATCTTCATAAGTCCTTCTTGGATGAGAATTCCACCATAGTGGTGTATCTGATTAATTATTTCCCATCCTCTTATAATTCCTTTAAAGCACTAGAAGAACCCGGGATAGGAAATCCACCTAGTCATTCTCATATTAGATTTTTTGGATCCATATATTATGCACATTCTAATAATGATAAGATAGAACCTAGGGTCGTAAATTGTATCTTTGTTGGTTATCTAGAAGGTTTCAAGGGATATAAGTTGTGAATAGAAAAAACAAGGTATCAAAAATGCATCATCATCCATGATGTTTTGTTTCTTGAGTTGTGTCTCCCAAAAGGGAAGAACATTGAGTCTGATGAATCTAGTACATCTCAAAAATTTGGGTGTAAAAGTAATATCTAACTCTAGGGTATCATTAGAATCTGAGTCTTCCCCTGTCGTTCCACCCCCACAGGCTCAAGGTGAATCATAATCTTATTCTGGTTCTAAATCATAACCTACAGATGATGAACTTAGGGAATACCATTTGACTCTATACCAAGCTAAGAGGATTATTAGACCTCCTATACGATTCAACCTTTCCTATATAGATGCATATGATTTTATTGTTACTCAAGTTATACATAATGATGAACCAGGAAACTTTAAGAAATATTTTAAATATAATGAATCATTGGAATGGTTTTCTACCATGAACAATGAGATAAATTCTCTTTTTAAGAATAAATCATGGACTGTAGTGACTAAACCATTAACTAAAAAATAATTGGTTTTAAGTGAATCATTAATAATAAATAAGATAACATTAGAGAGGTTAAAATAAAGTATAAATCCATATAAGTTTCCAAGGGATGCATTTAATGTGAAGGATTTGACTATGGTGATATTTTTTCCCATGTGGTTAAACATTCATCTATTTGGATCATGCTTTATTTTTCTACAAAAAATGATTTCCATATAGAGAATTTAGAAGTTAATACTTCCTTTTGGAATGGAAAATTAGATGAAACAATTAATATGAGGCCTCCTAAAGGGTTTTAAAATAGTTTTTAAATGTATCAATTTCGTCTTTTGAAAAAATATTTATATGGTTTGAAATAATTTACAAGACATTGGTACAGACATTTTGATTATTTTATGATTGAAAATAGTTTTAATAGAAAAAAATTTGATGCAAACATTTATTTCAAGTATGTTAAGAATCATATTATTTACCTGCTTTTATATATTGATACATGCTTGTTATCTGTAAAAACATGATGCTGATTTCCCTAGTAAAATCCCAACTTAATTCTATATTTCAAATGAAGGATTTAGTGAATTAAAAATAAATATTAGGAATGGAAATCAATAGATATTGAAAGGATAAAAACTTGTAATTGTCCCAAAATACATAGGTTAAAAGGGTTTTAAAACATTATTTTTTTTTATCACATTACATCAGTTAGAATTACCATAGGCCAACACTTCATGTTTTACCTAAAATAATCCTCTATTAGTGAAGATGAGGTATATTTCATGAGTAGGATCCCTTATGCTAATGTATTTATGAGTCTCATGAATCTAATGGTTTTTTATAGACTAGATATTTCTTTGTTGTGTGTAATCTAAGAAGGTTTATAGGGAAACTTAGAAAACAACACTAGCATGCTATGAAATGGATCCTCAGTTATGTTTCAATGTTTTCTGATTTATAAATTTTATTTGGTAAAAATTAAAGTTATAGTGATGACATTGTAGGTTTTGTATATTCTGATTATGCTACTAATATAGAAACTCGTATGTTAATTACTAGTTTTTTTCATTTCTTATGGAGAAACCATTTCGAGGAAATGTAATATGAAATTAGTAGTTTCCCTATCCACCACCAAGGCTGAATATATTTCTTTAACTAAACTTATTAAAGAGGAGATTTGGTTAAAAGGCCATATTAATGAATTTTCTTTATCTTATTCTAGTGTAGTTGTGTAATTGGAAATTAAATACACTCTACATTTGTCTAAAACTATGTTTTCCATACTATATTGAATCATATAGAAATTAGGATTCACTTTTCATGGGATATAGTTGAATCTATGGAATTTATTTTCACTAAGATACACACCACGGATAATATGGATGATAGTTTGACTAAAATAATACCTCTATTTAAATTTAGGAATTTATTAGATATTATGAACTTGTTCCCAATTCAATAATAGAGGCTATGAGAACATCTTCAATAATATGAACTGTTTAAATTGAAAGGTGGATAATTTTTTTTTCCAATAGCATTCTGATGTTTCAATTTAAATTTTTGGTATGTTTTATGTGGATTTCATGGGAAATTTTCGCATGCAATTTTATTTTTTTGGAATTTTTTTTACATTCTTAATTTATGGTTTAATTAGAAACTAGAAATCTATTTTCATTATTAGCAGACTATTTTTGGACCTTTGATCATTTATAATCAAATGTCCCTCCTTGATCACGGTGTGTTTCTTTACTTTTATAGCCATGGCCCTTGTTAATTCCCCATGACTAATGGCATATTTCCACATGTACTCACCAGATGTATCATTCATGTTATTTGAATGGACTATTTTATCTAGGATATCGGCATGATTCTATTCTGTGAACCTCAACTACACCACTCATCACCTTACCTAAGGTTCATCATTATGCTTCACCTTCTCCTTCAACATTTGGTTTGATATCTCATTCACTCGGATTCTAATCTGGTAAGTGAAGAGGAAACCCTTTAGTTTCTCTTGATATTTGAAGAGGGTGAATAGAGAGTTGAGGTCCTCACCCCTACTAATTTCTCCCTAGAGATCAAAGTTCCAATTTCCTATAACTGGATCACTCTTTCGGTGTATATTCAGTGGAGCCTTCGATTTGGAACCCAAACTAGAAGATCCTCACATAAGATTGGTTGTTTCATACCAATCATTTCAATCATAACTAGTTTTTGGTAAATAAATCAATCATTTTATGTGATTTATTTCATGTATTATTTAGTTATATACTTTATTTTGTGTGTGTGTGTCCATTAAAGAGTGGATGGTACTAACTCCTCATAACAGAGTTCATCAGCACCATAGTGTTTAGCTTGGTTGGCCTCCTAGGACAGATTATTTGGTATTTTTTTCTTTTTTTTAAGCCTGTATTTCTTATTTTGCTTATTTAGTAATATATCTTATCTGGGTTGGTGTTATCACCATTCACATATGATCAACGCAATCCAGATCACATTAATTCTTGGCATTATTTTAATGATTTATTTATCTCTATCCATAAGAGAATTCATCTTATAATAAGTTTGATGTCTTCTAAATTGAATTATTTTTATAATCACTCTGTAACCCATACAAAATCCATCAGAGGATCTTGGTTGTTCTTAAGGACAGTCACATCAACTCTTCCCTTAACACCACTATATCAAGATGAACCACCTCCACCAGAGAAGAAAACCTCAAATACCCTTCCTAGAAATAAAAAATTCAGGAACAATAGGATTTCATGAGAGGATGAACATAAGGTTTAGAAAATAAAAGTTGATAAAATCCACCACTAAAGGTCTCAAGTCCATTAAAACCATAAAAGAAAAATTCGGTACCAACGACACTTTGAGGAGAAACTGAATCCAAAAATACATGCACTTATAGGATGAACCAATCAATGTTCCATACAAACTATCCCAAAATAATATGAGATCCATTATGGTGGGCCAAAATGGGGTCCTACATGATGGACCAGGAAGCAAGAATAGAGTAAGTAATGGACACATTCACCAATTACAGAAAACTATAGAGAGAAAGACACTGAATAAAAACCCTAAAAATAACACCACTAAGCCACCCAAAAATCATCCCATTATCACAATATCATTCCATTGGGTAAAACATCATGCTATAGTTATATGGGGTTTTTCATGATGTGGGATAAGATAAAATAAGATTTAGAGGATGAGAGAGTCTATAGTTGTTGACCGTCCACAAAAGCACACTAATCTAGAGAGGAAATGTGAATGTCGTACACCGAATACAATAAAACCATAAAGAAGGAAACTGTAATATCCCGGAATTTTGGTGTAATTTTTTTAAATAATATGGAATTATTTTGAGACTAGTTGCTGAGGCGGCACATGATTCCGAGCCTTGGGGTTCCCAGATTGTAATTTTGAACTTTTCTTTAGTTCACTTAAGTAAATGTGCGAGTAGGATTTTATAACCTTTTAACCAGCCCTCAGATAAAAAATATGAGGGAAACATTGAAATTAAAATGCTGGGATTCACCTGGAAATGAATTAACTTCGACCGACAAGGGTCAGATAGAAAAGTATGTTTTTGGACTTTTTGAAAAATAATAAAATAAGTTAGAAAAAAATATTTTATTTTCTTTCAAACCGTTGAGCAGTGGATGGAGGCGCTGTGGTGCAGTGATGAGGTGAAAATGAGGCACATTAAATGAGGATCATTAATGGATAATTTGTGTAAGAGTAATTGTTACACTGTTTCATAAATGAAACAGCGTAACAATGCTACATCACAGCGTAACAGAAACATTACGACGTGTTTTCTTTTTATTAAACTAACACGTTGGAGAGTTTATAATTAAAACCTGGGGATTCTCTAAAGAATCTATGGTATAATTCCTCTCCAATGAATAATGTAAAACACTTGCGGAAAGTTAACAATTTTGACGCACCTCGAAGAACGAAGTCGGGAAGCAACGAACGCTTTCGACTCCTTGAACCTTTGCGAGCGGACCACTTCAACATCAGTCGAGGTAGGGGTTTATGCTTTCTTTGTAATTGATGTTTATTTACCCATTCTTG
This sequence comes from Viscum album, assembly GCA_963277665.1. Taxonomy (NCBI): domain Eukaryota; kingdom Viridiplantae; phylum Streptophyta; class Magnoliopsida; order Santalales; family Viscaceae; genus Viscum; species Viscum album. Next base: position 480,655,542 of record OY728128.1, read on the forward strand.
AGGTTAAAAAAGAACATAAAAAACCCCAAAATGGGTTTATCCATGATCCGATCATTTTTACGGGAGAGTTATAATGCAGAATTAAAAATGGGGATTTAATATGCTGTGTGGTTATTATTATTTTCCCCCATGTTTAAACTCTAATGCGGAGGGAGCGGGCCCACACAAAAAAGGTATGGGTCCCTCCATCATGGATGTCTCTTGTGAATTCTTCATTACCAAATGACCATGTTAGTGGCAATGCGATTTTTATGGCTTCACAGTAATGGTGATAAACTACGGAGCCCATAGGCATAGGCGGTTCGAGAAACGGACCACCGAAGTAACTCTAGTGGCCCGAAAAATAAAATTCAGGTGTGCCGGTGGAAGAGGAGGCCTACAGTGGCCCGAGGTGGTGGACTAAAGTGCCCCACATGGTGGTTGTGGATGGAGGGAGGTGGCGTGCCCTGGAGGTAGAGGGCCATGTCCAACTGGCCGCGATGGCATGGATGTTTGGTCCCGATCGGCACCGCATGGAGGGGTGGCCCATGTCTGGGTCGCTCGACCAAGCTGGGGGAACGCGGTCCATCGACTAAGTGTGATAGGACCATCTAGCAATGATGGATGAAATGGACACGACATAGATGTGTTTGGATAACAAAACTGGTCTACTATGTGGACTGGTTATGGGGGGAGACAGTGCCGGATGGCACCGCCAGGTGATGAACTGGAGGCGGCAAAGCCGTGTCCGGGCTGGAGAACTCATCCCACCTCCACAGAACGAGTTTCTGAAAGTGGTCTGAATCCCATCAGGTGGGTCGGGCCGACCGCAGTCCGAACCTGCAGCCTAGCTGGCCAGACCGAGACCCAACCGACCCCCATTTCATTAAAACGCTTGTAACTAATAGACCAGACGTCTGATTAATGCGACTTCTATAGAATGAGGACCCTTGTGATGATTCGGTCATTTTGAGATACTCTACATGAGTTTTTTAGGAGGTTGGTGTATGGTCGGGTTGGATGAGACTCAAATCCAACCTGACCTATTTTACAAAAATGCCAATATCTTATAGACTAGGCTTCTGTTCAACGCATCGGCTGTTGTATTTGGACCCTTACAATGAGACGGTCCTTTGGGTTACTCTATGTGAGACTTATTATTGGTTGAGTTATGACTAATTTCTTGAAGATCAAATCCTAAAAAAATCAAGTGTGCTAGGTGTGGGTATCCAGTGTTTGGCTGTGACATGAAGAATGAAGAGTGACCTTTCGTGGATCAACAACGGAGAGACCCTTCATGGATCAGCAATAGAGCGACCCTTCGTGGATCAGAAATGGAGTGAAACATCATGGATCAGCAAATGAGAAACCCTCCATGGATCAACAATAGAGAAACCCTTTGTGGATCGACAACGGAGTGACCCTTCGTGGATCGGTATGAGAGCGACCCTTTAGGGATCAGTAGTAGCACGTCCCGTCATGGACCAGCCATAGAGCAACCCATCATGGATCAACAAAAGAGCGACCCTTTGTGGATCAGTAGTAGAGAGACCCTTACTTTATTAGTATTTAAGCCTCTCAACATAATAAGATGATCTAACTTTACGATAAATCACCTTTACTTATGTACTTAAGTTATACCTGGTGTGAGTTATCTTTTATTTTGTGCTATGTATTTGAGATATTTCTTGGTGGTATTTCCTTTGTGTAATTTTCCCTTATGGATTTTTAAGAGACCTTCGTGGGTATGTGGTTCCCTACTGAGTTTTTATACTCACCCCTACATGGGCTTCACCTGCATGTGTTGTGTCTTGTGCAGACGACTGACACTAAGACGCAGACCTTGGTGGTCTGGGACTCGGTGGAGCTAGGTGAGGTAGGAGCGGATGGTGAATACTTATACAACTTCAGGATTTACTACCAATACCCTATAAGAAGAGACTTTAGGGAGGACTTCAATAGTACAATTTACTTTTTGGGTTCTTAGGCTGGTATTCTGGCCCCTTTACTTTCAGTTTACACCTTTTTCTCTCAGTGGTGGTACTTTGTGGTGGTTGTACTTTTTTGATTTGTGGTTTTCTTTGTATAGTATTCCATTTCTATGTGTATACAGATTTAAAGGCAATGCCTTACCTTTTTGGGATATGCCTTTTTGGTGCTAGTCACCAGCCCCTGGCCAATGGAAGGCGGGCCTGGGGTAGTCACGATATGGGCCCCAAGGGACAGGTCATGACAATGTGGTATCATAGGTCAGTTGGTTCTACCAAAAGAACTAAGAGTCTGTATTTTCAATGGGGGAAATAGTGTTAAGTGTCTCGAGTTTGGATTTCAGTCCAGGGAGTCTAGTGTTGGTGTGGAAACTGACGTATTCATAAACCAGGGCCCTGAATTTAGTTTTCTGACTCAGTACATGAAAACACTTATTACATGTGTTTTGGAAATGTTTTTCTCTTGATCTCTTTTGAGTCTACTCACGAGGTATAACTTATTGATCTTGGTGTATCTATTTCCCTATAGGATTCCTCCATGAAGAAATATAGCTAGGATTCCAGTGAGGGATCACGACGATGTCCCACCAAGCGATGAGGCGTCAGTGAAGGGACCACTTATAGCGATAGCACCTTCGGGTGGTGTACCATCAGCAGCACTACCCATAGAGAAATAATTGCTACCAGCCCCACCAGAAGATAGTGAAAACTAATTAAGAAAGATACAAAAGTTCCAGAGATAGAGGTATCTGAGGTTTCGAGGCGAGACAGATTCTCAGGAATCTGAGGATTGGCTGGAGGTAGTTACGTGGGTTTTTCGCCTAGTAGAGACTTATACAGACTAGATGGTGGTCCTAGATGCTAGCCATTTTCAGGGAACAGTATGAAGATGGTGGAACTTGATGCTCCAGAAACATGAGGAGGTGACCCTTTCCTAGTTAGAATTTTAGAGCCTCTTTAGGGAAGAGTTCATACCAGCGACACTATGCTCAGTGTGTATTTAGGAGCTACTCCACCTACAGTAGGGAAGCCTAGCTGTGGCTCAGTAATCTGCGAGGTTTTCTGACGTCTCTTGATACTCCACTGATATATTACGAGACCCTTTATTTGGGGATCAGACCTTTGAGCAGGGACTCCAATGGGATATTAGTGCGTTGATGATTTTTCTCAGCATCCTGACGTAGGCTGGAGTGCTAGAGTGAGCTCTACTGGTGCAAAGCTTCCTAGCCGAGCAGACACCGATGGTGAGAGACACCACCAGATAACAAGTGGCTGAGTCATCTACACCATGCAGTAGACACATGACATAGAGGCCCAAAAAGGCCAGACCTTCCACAAGAAAACCCTAGGACGTATGGCTAGACGTACGGAGATCTCAAGGTAGAGGAGGTCAGCTGAGGGATAGATTTTGTTACTTCTGCAGCGGACAGGGGCACATGGCTCGTGATTGCCCGTCCCGCCATATAGATGATCAGCATATGGTCGAAGGATTGGCAAGGAAGAGGCAGAAGTTTGAGCAAGGAGGTCTGCAAGGAAACATACTTGACAGGGGATTAGGTCGAGCAACAAGTGGTGGACGATAGTTTGAGGTGCTACCACCACCACCCCTAGGTGGTCCACCACGAGATCAGGGAGCTGGTAGACATGGGTGAGTCCAGCTTCAAGCGATGGATACCTATGACCATGGAACTCTATATATTATTAGAGGAACGATATGTGTCTTCTCCACCTTAGCTACAGTTATTATAGACACAGGTTCCAATCACTCTTTTCATGCCACAAACCTCGTTCAAGGCTTAGAGATTCTAGTGGAGTTGTTGGATTAATCCTTATGATTAGAGACTCCTATAGGAGGGGATTTTATGATTACACACTAGTGTTGATAGTGTGATATTACTCTAGGATATTAGAGCTTCAGTTGGGATCTCTTAGTAGCAGCATCGAGGCCTTAAGACATCATCTTGGGTATGGAATCGTTATCTACAGTCTATGCTCATATCGATTGTTTTAGGTGAAAATTACAGTGTTTCTATGAGGATGGGACTAGTTTTTCCTTCACCGGTGAGAAGTAAACTTTTGAAGCACAGTATGAAATTTCTCGGATGAGGGTACAACCGATCACGCACCAGTTGGCTGGCCTCACCCTCGGTGCGGTGGACGAGAGGAGTCCAAGATTTCCTGCAGTGGTGGACAAGTATTTGGATGTCTTTATAGAAGATTTCTTAGGACTACCTTCTTATAGATAGGTATACTTATACATTGACTTGTACCCAGGGGTGGAACCAATATCTACAATTTCATATAAGATGGCTCCTGTGGAGCTCTGAGAGTTGAGAGTATAGTTGGAGTACTTACAGAAGAAGGGGTTTGTAAGATCCAGTGTTTCTCCATGGTCATCCTTGGTTTTTTTTTCAAGAAGGTGGATGAGATCTTGAGGCTATGCATGGACTTACGGTGCCTGAACCAGGTGACTGTGAAGAACAAGTATCCACTTCTAAGGATTGATGACCTCTTCGATCAGCTAATGGGAGTGAGGTGGTTCTCGAAGATCAACCTCAGATCAGGCTACCACCATCTTCGAGTAAGTGATAAGGACATACTGAAGAAGACCTTTAGATTCTAGTACGACCACTATGAGTTTTTGGTGATGCCTTTAGGTGAGACCAATGCCCTAGAGGTGTTCATTGGACTCATGAATAGGATCTTCTAGACATACCTCAATCGTTTCATGGTAGTATTTATTTATGACATCCTGGTGTACTCAATGTCGGAGGAGGATCATGCTACACACCTACGGATAGTCCTGGATACACTCCGAGAGCACCAGCTTTACGGTAAGCTCTCAAAGTGCTAGTTATGGATTTGGGAGGTCCACTTTCTAGGACACATCATCTCAGAGACTGGAGTTGCAGTGGATCTAGAGAAGATATAGCCAGTGCTTTCTTGGGAACCACCCAAGAGCATGAATGAGGTGCGGAGTTTTATGGGGTTGGCTGGATACTACCGGAGTTTCGGGCCTGAATTTTCCAAAGTAGAATCACCTTTATCATCCTTGACATGGAAGGGAAATCCCTTACTGTGGACAGAGAAGTTCCAGAAGAGTTTCCAGGAGCTGAGATAGATACTAACGAGTGCCCCCATCTTGAGGCTACCAGAAGAGGGAGTTGGGTATATAGTATTCTACGATGCATCAGGGACCGAACTGGGTCGTGTCCTGATGCATGAGTGGGTAGTGATCACCTATGGTTTAGGGAAGTTGAGGCAGCATGATTAGAATTATGCAACCCATGATCTAGATTTAGCAGTGATGGTATTTTCTTTGAAGATGTGGCGGCATTACTTGATAGGTGAACGGTTTACCGTCTACTCCAACCACAAGAGTATCATATATATCTTCTCCTAGAAGGACATGAGCCTGAGCTAGCAACTATAACTAGAGTTCCTCCAGGACGATGACTTTGAGATTGTCTATACTCCTAGGAAGGGGAACATGGTGGTAGGCGAGCTCAGCAGGAGGTCTGGTTTACAACTACTGAGTGAGGCAATGAAGCAGCTAGTCACGATGTAGATATCCTTCATGGATAATGATAGTGTAGCTCACCTTCAGTCAATTACTATCACTCCCCCACTCTTACAGTGAGTTAGGGAGTCACATATTGTGGATGTTGACTCTGAGGCCTGACGTGCTCAGATATCCTCAAGATAGGCTCCTGATGGATTTTCGATAGGTGGGGAGCACGTAATCCTTTTCAAGGGATTCTCCATAGTATGAGTGAAGTTATGGGAGGAGGTTTTGATGGAGTTCCATACATCCCCTTTGGCAATACATCCTAGTGTGATGAAGATGTACAAGAAACTTTGACGTCATTACTAGTGTCCAAGGATGAAGAAAGTGGTGGTAGAGTTTTTTTCATGATGCCTCACGTGTCAGCAAGTGAAGACTGAGCATCAGGTCCTAGCTGGCTTGACATAGCCACTTGAGGTACCGAAGTGGACACTACTACAAAAACGGCCTATATCGGCACTAAAAAGGGCTTTAACAGCGCTAAAAAAGCGCTGTAAAGCTCAGTGCTAATATAGGGGGGTCCCTTTTATCAGCGATCTGAAAAGCGCTGATAAAGGTAAAAAAAATTAAAATATAATATGGAGGAGTGCTTTTATCAGCGCTTCACACCCCCTTTATCAGCGCTAGGAGGTCTCCCGCGCACTGCCCTTCCTGCGCATCCTCATACGCACGCACCCCCTTTGCTTCCACCCGAACTTGAACCTGGGACCTCCCCTCTTTCGCTGTTGCACCTTTACCACTATGCCATTTCATTTTGTTCTCTATTTAGTGATATATCTATATATATATATAGTTATATTTATTCATATATTCATTCATATATTGATATAGATTCATATTAATATAAATATATTTATTCATATATTATTATATATATATATTAATTCATATATTAATATATTAATATATATATTTTTAGTTATAATTTTTTATACGTATATTTATTTGTATATAAATATATACATATAAGATTAGTTTTAAATAAATTTACGAAAAAATATATTTTTTATGTGTGTTTATAAATAAATAAATACATGCATACATACATAGATATATACAACACACATACATATATATATACAACACACAGACACACACAGAGACACAGACACACACAAACACATTTATATTTATGAATAAATACATATATATGTGTATTTGAAAAGCCATATAATGTACATATAAGATTAGTTTTAAATGAATTTATGAAAAAAAAAATATTTTTTATGTGTGTTTATAAGTAAGTAAATAAATAAATACATATATACATATATACAACACACAGACACACACATAGACACCCACACACACACAGACACTTATATATTTACGAATAAATACATATATATATGTGTATTTGAAAATCCATAAAATGTTAAAATGACCATAAAATATAATCTAGAATTCTGTTTCAACTCCACAACTATTCAAATCAAAGAAAATGAAACAATCTTCGATATGACATGTGGTACAGGCCTAACGGACATCCGGATCAAAAGTTATACTTATTTGAATATTAAAAAATCGGGGTATCCCAACTAAAAACTCAATTTTGGAGGCCTTATGGGCCTTTTTTGGGCTCAAAAAATGTGACAAAGGATTTTCTTCATTCACTACCACGTAGAGCTCGTCGCAGGCTTCGATTTGATTTGCTTTAGAGCTCAAACGGACACCCGGATCAAAAGTTATGGTCGTTTGAAGTTTGAGTTACATTTTCAACGTATTTTAGATCTTTTATTAATTGTTTTGATTTTTTTGTGTCCTAAAATTGTTATTAAATGATTTTTAATAGATAATAATTATAAAATTATTGATTAATAATATTTTTTAAAAATATTTTGAATCCATTTTCACTAAATTTCTTATATATTAAATGTAATAGTCTATTTATATGTATCTATAACATATTTAAAAAATATATATTGTATTTATATAAATATAAATATACTTATATAACAAAATATTATTTTTCATGAAAAAATATTTTTTTTTGAAACTCAACATTTATCAGCGCTCGGGAAAAGCGCTGATAAATCCCCCCTTTATCAGCGCTACTAAAAGAAGCACTGATAAAGGGGTCCCCTTTATCAGCGCTTTTTTTGAGCGCTGATAAAGGGGTAGAGCTTCCCTTGCCAGTTTTTGGCGTAGTGGGAAGTGGGATGGTATCTCTATAGACTTGGTGATAGGGTTACCATGCACATCTAGAGGCCATGACTCTATCTGGGTGATCGTTGACTGACTCACCAAGTCGGGTCACTTCCTACCCATCCAAGAGCAGGGATCAGTAGAGGGATTGGAGCGCCTCTACGTCCAGGAGATAGTACGACTTCACGAGGTTCCTTCGATGGTCAACTTAGACAATTATACACACTTTATATCTTGGTTTTTTAAGGGGTTGTAGGAGGGGTTCAGGACTCAGCTGCGCTTGATCATAACTTTTCACCCCCAGACAGATGGTCAGACCGAGCAGACTATACAGACCTTGGAGGACATGCTTCATGTTTGTATCCTAGATTTTGGTTGTAGTTGGGAGGACCACCTACCATTGGTGTATTTTACATACAATAAAAACTATCACTCCACCTTCGGCATGGCACCGTTTGAGGCACTATACGAATGACCGTGCAAATCCACTTTGTGCTGAACATACCTGGGGGAGTTAGCACTCGTGGGTCCCGAGTTGGTATGAGCTACCACAGAGAAGGTTAAGATCATCCAAGAGTGGATGAGGACTACATAGAGAAGGAATAAATTGTATTCTAACCGGATATGGATACCCTTAGAGTTTGAGGACGGAGACCTTGTTTTCCTTCGGGTCTCACCCCGATGGAGATTGCGGAGATTTGGCTAGGGCAGCAAGTTATCTCTGAGGTTCAATAGACCTTTCCAGATTCTCAACAGAGTTGGAGAGGTGGTGTACCACCTAGATCTTCCCCCATAGATACACCGAGTGCATGATGTTTTTCATGTTTCGTAGCTAAGGAGGTACATGCATGATCCATCGCACGTCATCGAATGGGGAGAGCTAGACATTGATGATGGGTGACATTTACAGAGTTCCCAGTGGAGATAGAGGATCGACAGGAGCGGGTCATTAGTGGATGGTCGATTCCTCTGGTGTGCGTTCGGTGGTAGCGCAAGAACCTCTGGGAAACCACATGGGAGCAGGAGGATCATATTCGTGCTCAGTACCCCAATTTGTTTGATTAGCCTTTGTTTTGGATTTTGGGGATGTAAATTTCTAAGGTGGGGAGAATGTAATGTCCCATAATTTCTGTCTATTTTTTTTAGATTTTATGGAATTATTTCGAGACCAGGCGCTAAGAATCCACGTGATTCCAAGGCTCGGGGTGCTCAGAATGTAATTTTGAACTTTTATTTAGTTCACTTAAGTAAACATGTGAGAGGTTTCTTCTAACTTTTGAACCTATCCTCAGATCGAAAATCTGAGGGCACCGTTAAACTCGGAATGCCAAGATTTTCTCAGAAAGGACTTAACTTCGACCAGAAAGGTTCAGACCGAAAATTTAATTTTCAGACTTTTTTCAAAATAATAAAATAACTTAGAAAAAGTTATTTAATTTTCTTTAACACCATTGAGCGGTGGACGGTGGAACTGTGGTGCAGAGATGAGGTGAAAAAAAGGCGCATTAAATGAGGATCATTAATGGATCATTTTTACAAGCATAACCGCTACGTTGTTTCATAAATGATATAGCATAACAGAAACGTTGTGACGTGTTTCATTTTTATTAAACTAATGCATTGGAGAGTTGAGAATTAAACCCTAGGGATTCTCTGACAAACCTATGGAGGAATTACTCTCCAATGAAGCACAATGAATGCCAATAGAAAATTAAAAACTTTGACGCACCTAGAAGAACGAAGATGGGAAGAAACTAACACCTTCGACTCCTTGAACCTTCGCAAGTGGACCAGTTCAATGTCATTCAAGGTAGGGGTTTATGCTTTCTTTGTAATTGATGTTTCTTTCCCCATTCTTGAGGTTAATGAAGAACGCGAACCAACCCACAAACGGGTTGATCCGTGATCTAATCATTCTTGTGATAAGGTTATAATGCAGGATTAAAAATGAGGATTTAATATACTATGTGGTTATTATTATTTTTCCCCCATGTTTAAACTCTAATGAGGAAGGTGTGTGCCGACACGAACAAGGCCTAGGTCCCTCCGCCGTGGATGTTTCTTATGTGTTCTTTGTGGCTGAATGATCAAGTTTGTGGAAATGTAATTTTTAGGGCTTCACAATAATGTTAACACCCTACAGAGCCCATAGGCGTACGCGGTTCGGGAAAAGAACTACCAGAGAAACTCCGAAGGCCCACAGAAGAAACCGCGCGTGTGTCGGCGGTGTCCCGCAACGGCGGCTGGGGGAGGAGGGAGGCGGATCACCCATCAATGCACCATGATAGTAGAGGGATGAATCTAGCTGGCCATAGTGGGGTGGAAGTGTGGTACTAACCGACTCCGTGTGGAGGGGCGGCCCGCGTCCAGGCCGCTCGAGTGAGCTGGATGAATGCGGTCTGTCGACCGCATGTGGGAGGACCAGCCAGCTTCTCAGCCGGTCATGCTGGGAGAAATGGACATGGTAGATCCATGGCTGTTGACCAAACCAGTCCACTCTGCAGATAGGTTATGGGGGGAGGCAGCGCCCGCTCGCGCCGTCGAGTGATGAACCGGACGCGGCTAAGCCGCATCCGGGCTGGAGAAGCCAGCTTGGCTTAGTGGACATGGTTGCTACAGGTGGGATGAATCCCACCAGGCCGGGTGGGCCAAACACAGGTTGGACCTGTGGCCCAGCGAGCTGGGCCAAACCCAGTTGGGTCAGACACAGGTCGGACCGGACCGAGACCCAACCTGCCCCTGTTTCACTAAAACGATTATAACTAACAGATTGGGCATCTGATTGACGCACCGTCTATGGAATGTGTACCCTAATGAGGAGGAGTTTCTTCTGTGATAATCTACATGACTTTTGGATGAGTTTGTAATATGGTTGGGTTGGATCTAACTCGAATCCAACCAGGCCCTTTTTACAAAAATGCCCATATCTTACAGACTGGGTGTCTGTTCGACGCGCCGTCTGTTGCATTGGGACCCTTAAGATGAGACGATCAATTGAGTTACTCTATTTGGGACTTCCTGGTGGTTGAGGTATGGATTATAGACTAAGGAGCATATCTTACTAGAATCAAGTGTTCTAAGTACGGGAATCTAGTGGCTGGCTGTGATGTGAAAAATAAAGAGCGGCCCTTTTTGGATCAGCAACAGAGCAACCCTTCATGGATAATCAATGGATAGACCCTTCATGGATCAGAAATAGTGAGACCCTTTGTATATGAGCAACATAGTGACCTTTCTTGTATCATAAATAGAGAAACCCTTCATGGATCATCAATGGAGTGACCCTTTGTGGATCAGCATGAGAGCGACCCTTCGTGGATCAGCAGTAGCGTGACACATCGTGGATCAGCTTTCGAGCGACCCATCGTGGATCAGTAGCAGAATGACCCTTCGTGGATCAACATTAGAGTGACCCTTCATGGATCAGCAGTATAGCCTCTCAATATAATAAGATGATATAGCTTTATGAATAATCGTCTTTACTTCTGTACTTAAGTTATACCTAGTGTGAGATGTCTTTTACATTGTGCTTTGTATTTGAGATCTTTCTTGATGGTATTTACTTTGTGGTATTTTCCCTTTTGGATATCTGAGAGATCTTCAAGGTCTCAAGGTCCCTACTGAGTTGTTATACTCACTCATGCACGGGCTTCTCCCACATGTGTTGTTTCCTGTAGTGACAACCGATGATATGATGTAGACGTTGGTGGTTTGAGACTCAGTGGAGCTTATTAAGGCAGGAGTGGATGAGGCATACTTATACATCTTCAGGCCTTACTACCACTACCCCATAGGTAGAGACTTTAGGGAAGGCTACGATAGTACTGTTTACTTTGTGGGTTCTTGGTCTTGTATTATGACCCCTTTACTTTCAGTTTAAACCTTTTACTCTCAGTGGTGGTACTTTTTGGTGGTTGTACTTTATTTCTTTTGTGGTTTTATTTGTTCAGTATTCCATGTCTGTGTGTGTATTGGTTTAAAGTAAATGCCTTCCCTTATTGGGATATGCCTTTCCGGTGCTAGTCACCATCCCCTAGCCTATGAAAGGTAGTCTTGGGGTAGTCACGGCATGGGCCCCGGGGGACGGGTCATGATAGGAACAATGTAATGGTAAAAAAAGAAGATTGAATAAGTTGAGAGAGTGTCATCACCAATGGAGGAGGGAAAAAATCCTAGCCTGTAGAAGAGATAAAATTTGAGTGATTCCTAAGGGAGAATATGGGAAACATCAATAACAATTACAAGGATAGTAAGGAATACACCATAACCAAGTAGATATAACAAGATCATTAAAGAAGAAAAAAGGGAAACTGACCCTAATTTATTTTCTATGAAACCACATCTAAAATTTTTTAGGTTATATTAAAATAACCATTTGAAATCCATTAATTTGTATTTTTAATGCATATAAGAAGATTTATAAATAATTTCAAGGAAAATAAAATGGAGGTATTTCATAGGCATAGCTTGAGAATCACTCCGAGGGTCGAGACCACATACCAATACCATTTGATATTTTTACCAATTATCATGAATCACTTCGAAGGCACATGAAAATTCATAAACAATATTCTATATCAAACCAACCCCAATTAATAAAATCACATAACCATGGGGTAATAAATAACTTAAGGAACCCCATGAAAACAACCTTAAAAATTCAAAAAATAAAATAAAATAACCAGAATCCCCAAACAATACCATAATAAAACTCCTTTAATTTCACACCAGATCCACAAAAATCTCTAAACAAAACATACCCCAATCACCTTTCATAAAAATGGGTACAAACAGTGATTAGGAAACCTGAATGACCTTCCTTGGAATAATATAAGTAGAATCCCTATATAAAGTGGTTATTCAACATAAATTAGTGAAATCACATCACTAAATACTTAATAAATATAAGGTAAATAAATAATAATAAGGAAAATGTAAGAGAATAGAAAAAGGGGAAGGCTTTACCTTGAATCTGTAGGTTCTGAGAACAAAGGAAGCATCCTTTGATGGTATGACCAACTCATATTTTATTCTTAATTTACATTTAATCATTTAAATACATGATTAAAAATCATGTATAATGAAGACTATAGGTTACTTAACTACATTAAAATATCGAAACCAGAAGAGGAGGATCTTCACATGTAATTTATAATTAATTTAAGAATACTTATAAATTATCTCAACTTTTAATTCCCTCTTACTCGATAATCAAGTTGAGTATATCTGGTCGTATCATCATTATTCTATAGTATCCAAGTGTATACTCTCTCTAGTGGTGATCCACATATGTACCAAAATCTTTGAACATCATCGTAGAATCTTTGTGTTCTAGCACGAATGATCTTGATTGCTTTTGTTCTTCATGGTTAACTGAAATAGTATTCTCCTCTAGGGAGAAATAAATCTTGATTTTAACTAATTATATTGATATAGGAGGATAGGATATATCTATATATCTCTTGATATCTTTATAGGGTTTTAGAGAGTCTCACTTTATCCATTGTGCACAACAATTTTGTTTTTGGAAAGTGGTATAATTAGATATTTATTATGGAATATTTACGGTTGAAAAATTACACACTAAACACTTTCCATATTTATAATTATCAATTATCCCCACGTATAATAATAATAATAATAATAATAATAATAATTTTATTATTATTAATCTATTTACATGTGAATAAACATTAAAAATATATAAACAAATATCATTTATATTATTTCCAATCAGACCATTAATCTCGGTCCACTTTCCCTCCTTGGTATTTACCAAAATTTGAATAATGACTATTTATTTAATAAATAAATGTCACTGCATTATTCTAAAATAAATATAATAAATATTATATTCTCCAAACTTGTAAATAAATATTTATTATTATTATTATTTAACTCACTTATTATTTCAAATAACTTGTGATTAAATTATTAAAATAAACTAAACTTGAGTAAATATTATTTATTATAACTTGTTAAAATCAATATTTAAATTTATCTGAGATTACAGATACATTTAGTGTGTGACCCTCTATGACTATTTCTTAGTGGCATTTGACATAACCACCTAAATTATATGGTTACCATCTTGCAACATGCCAAGGAACACATATATAAATAATTTAACATCAAAATGACTTCCATCTTCATATGAATACTTATCATGTGATATAATCCCTTCATCGTGATATCTCGAATGACGCAAGTTGCATGTCGGTGTCATTAACCTATATGTTGGATGCCACATTCTTTGAATTTCAGAAAATGAACTCTCCAACTTAACACCATGTCCATGGATTCATATAGGCAGATCCATTCCCATCAAAGGGCCTGAGATATCAAATTTTTTCAAGGAACATAAGAGATAATTCCTTTCTCTCATTATCCATTAATGCAATATCACTCATGACATGCCCAATGTTTCCTACCTCTCCATGGGAATATTTCATCATGGTTTTCATCAATACATCAAAATGCACAACTCATGATATCCATTAATGATAATCTAAATGTATAAGGATCAATACAAGAAAATTTATATAATAACACCCAATAACACATGGAAATCTGGATTTTCTATTGAAAATTTTATTCTCATAAACTCACATATTAGAGATTACTAAAGGTAAACACTATGATAAGGTGTATCAATTAATTATGATACTTCTACCTATGATATCATATATTGTTTGTTTCCTATCAAACAATATCATCTAGCTATAGAAAATTTATTCAATAATGATGTCATGGCACATCTAGGTTGTCAACATAGAGGGAACGATTATGAACTTTCAGCATGACATTTATTCTTAGAACTTTATCATATATAAATTTTATAAAGAGTAAGTGGTAAGAAAACTTAATTAATAATTATAACATTCAATCAAGTACTAAACAAGTTGGTTATAGGGAACCAACTCTAAAAAATTCCCACTTACACTAGATCCAACTAACAATAAATTTCAATCCAAATGCTCTCACATGATATGAATGCCTCTGTTGAGATAAATTCTTAGTCAAGGGGTCTTCCATGTTTTCCTCCATTGATACTCTATTCACTAAAACTTTACCTTATTAAGAAAAATCCCTCAAGAGATGAAGCTTTTTAATTATGTGTTTTCTTCTTTGGTGTGACCTAAACTCCTTAGAGAGATCCACCATTCAAGTGTTATCATAATAAAATATGACAGGGTCCTTAATTATAGGTTTCACATAAATCTCCTAGATAAAGTTTTGAATCCATACTACTTCCTTGGGTGCATAAGAATCCATAATATACTCATACACTCCTATAGAATCAGTGAAAACTAGTTTCTTAGAACTCTTCTTGATCACTGTTACTCAGTTGATAAAAAATATATATCTAGACTTAAAATTCATATCATTATCATCTATCTAAAATCTATAATCTGTATAACCCCTAAGGACTATCTCTTCATCTCCTCCATTCACTAGGAACATATAATTTATTTTCCTCAGATACTTATGGATAGCCTTGACAATAGTCCAATATTGTTCACCTAGATCTTCTTGATATCTGCCAACCATGATTAAGTCATTGGTACCATAAATCCTTGTACATAACATGGCATACATGATAGATCCTATCACAGAATTGTATGAGATATTACTCATTCTCTCTATTTCCTCTTATATCTGAGGACACATTTTCTTGGAAAGATTCAAGCCATGTGACACTGGAACCAATCCCCTCTTGGATTATCCTATACTAAACTTCTTCTATATCTAGTCATTGCAAGTACCTTAACGTAGTCTAAGTAGCTTCTTAAATCTTTCATGTATGATCTTGATCCCTAGAATATAGGTTGTTTCACCTAATTCCTACATCAAGAAGCACTTTCTCAACCACACCTTTACCTCATATAAGGATGGTATATCATTTCCAATTAATACTATGCCAACAACATATACTACTAATAAAATAATTGTACTGCCACTAAACTATTTGTAAACACATGGATCAAATTTTTTCTTAATAAAACAAAATTCCTTTATAGATTCATCGAATCAAATGATCAATGACCTAGATTCTTAGTTTAATTCATAAAAGTATCTCTACACATTTCATACATTTTTTTGAATTTCTTGGAGTTACAAACCCTTCTGGTTGTGTCATATACACATCCTCTTGAAGTTTCCCATTATGGAATTTAGTTTTGATATCTATTTTAAAAATCTCATAATCATGGTAAGATGTTATGGAAAATAAAATTTTTATGTATTTAGACATAGTAACTGTAGAAAAGGTTTAATCATAGTCAATTACTTGAAATTTTATAAACCTTTTATCCACCATACATTCTTTATTGGTTTTCAATTTACCTTCCATGTATATCTTTCTCTTGCCTGAATGGCCAGAAGGCCTTCATTTTTATTGATTTTTGATGACCCCCCTTTCAAGGGATGAGGGGGAACCCTTACAAGGCCCACAGGCTCAAAGATTACATGGCCCGTAGGCTTAGGAGATTACATGACCCGAAGGTCTTAGGGAATTCAACCAGACTATCTACAAGGAACTACCCCTCCACAACATCTGCATCCTGATAGTAGCTCTCCACCTTTGCATGACCGTCTGGATAGGCTTCTCGTGCAAGCATAGGCTGGTACCGATGGCATAGCCATACCCTCTCATTCTGACAATCCATTTGGCTCTGCTCTGGTGAGTGCACCTGCTCTGAATCCTCTTCTAGGGCTGCTCTTTTTTGTAGTGTGTCTAGGGCCTTCATTCATGTGGCCTGAAGGCCTTGTGTATATTGATCATCAACTTCATAAAAGTCAATGTTTCTCCCAATATCCCATTTGAGTATGTGATCCTTATCAATAAATATGTATTCTCTTGTGACAATCACTTTCTTATCTAAAGGGTTTCATGTGTAGTGTCCCCTTGTTTCCTTGGGATACCCTTTAATGATACTCTTCATGACTCAGGGTTCTTTTTTTAATGATCTAGCATTAACAATCTACTTAAATCCATGTGCATGAACATGTGAAAAAATAGGTTTCTTTATAGTACATAGCTTAAAGAGAATGCTATTTACCACTTTGGGTGGTACTTGATTTTGTAAGTATAATTCTATCTATAATGCATATACCCAAAAGGATAATAGAAGGCTTGTATAGCTCATCATTGACCATACCATGTCTAAAAAGGTATGGTTCCTCCTTTCACTAACACCATTACACTATAGTGTATAAGGTGGAGTGATTTGAGATAAAATCCTATACTCTCAAAGAAAATCGATAAAGTCTTGGTAAAGACATTCACCAACTCAATCTGATCAAAGTTTATTTATCTTCTTACCCAGCTAATTCTCAGCATAATTATTCAAATATTTAAACTTTTTAAAGTATTCATACTTATATCTCATTAAGTAGATATAATTATGATTACTTAAGTATTCAAAAAAAAGTAATAAAGTATGATAATCCACCTCTAGCCTCTACTTGAAAAGGTATGCACACATCAGAGTGTACCAAATCTAGAGGCTCTATGGCCTTTTCACCTTGACCTATGAATGGTTGTTTTTTCATATTACCTTGTAAACAATCATGACATATTCCATGTGGATTAAGCTCAAAATAGTCTAATTAACCATCTTGATATAGCTTTTCCAATTTTTATCATTTATGTGACCAAGACGGTGATGCCACAACTGGGTGTTACATGAGTCGATTGTGTTTGTTAATTATCGATTTCCAAAATTTGGTTTTTTTAATTTAATACATAAATACCTTTACTCAATTGTTCCATACCATAACATATGTTATCTTTATAAAAGTAGAAACCTTTATTTCCAAACCTGAAAACAAATCCATCCATATATAAAGAAGAAAAAGGAATAATATTATTAGTAACACTAGGAACATAATAATAGTACTTAAAAAATGAATCATATCTGTAACACCCAAAATTTTTAAAATAGAAAATTATGTTGTATAGCATATGCGTTATGCAACACCGAACCCAAACAAACAATGACTATATAACTATTCAAACATAGGCGTTAAATTTGCAGATATGAATTGGATTAACTAATTTATGAAATATGTGTGTGTGTGTGTGTGTGTGTGTGTGTGTTTGTTTCATACTCAACATAAATTTATGGATAAATTCTTGGTAAATAATCACTCAATTTTTAAAAATTTCATTTTATTCTTCAAAAATATGTTTTTTTTAAAATGATTTTTATTTCTTTCTGTGAAAAAAATATTATAATTATTTTATAGAAAATTTAGAATATATATTTATTAAAATGAGATGCAGTTTTTATATTATCATATCTAAATTAACTTAGGGTAAAATTTTGGTATTTTTCAAAAAATATAGATTTTTTACTGGATAGTGAAAAATACTATTTTTAAGTAAGGTGATCATTTCTTTTGATAAATTAATTAATATAAAAGTACAAATATTATTTTAATTTTATTTCAAGGTAATATAAGTATTATTTAGATAAATTTAATTCAATTAATTATATTTTAATCATATTTATACCATATTTTAGAATAATTTTATTTTTAGACTTAAAAACGACATTTTTTCTGAAAAATGGTTTCAAATGCATAATGTTTAACCATTTTAATTAATTAAAAATAACCCATAATGGGGAATTATTTAAATTATATATATATATATATTATATAAATAATTATTAATTGAAATTAATATAAGTAATATTACTATTTATATATATTAGGTTCTTGGGGGTACAATTACATTCAAACACACACACACACCACATAGAGAGGCTGGAAAGACAGGCCATAACTCCCCCTAAGGGATAGACTACCCATAAAGCCTTATTATTTTAGTACATGGACCGTAGGTCCAGTGTGAATGAATCTCATTATAAGGTTTGAAATCCCAGTGTAGCGTCATGCCTGCATCATCCTTCCTATGTCATGCCTGTGTAAATATTTATTACCATTGTAAAAGTAAAATAGGTTAATTATGGGTAAAATTTTAATGATATTAATTTAAAAAGGAAAAGAAAAAAACAATCCTATGAATATGAATATTTTTATTTTTATTTCAATATATTAATGATTATATTTTTCACTTTATAAATTATTAAATAATGATTTTGATAAAAATTAGATTATTGATGAGTTAAAACATAAATTGTAGTTGGGGTAATATATTGTTTTAATCAAGAAACTATTTTTTATTAATTAAAAAAATTAAAACAAAATATATTTTAATTGTATATTATAATTAAATATTAAATATTATATATAAATGATAATATAATTTTATGAAAAGAAAATATAATTTTATAAGGGTTTGAAAACTGTAATTGTCAAAAAACCTAGAATTTCTCAATAAATGTAGATTCTATTTTAAAATAAAAGTTAAAAAATATAGAAAATTATTTTTAGAAAATAAATATTATTTTTTGGAATTATCACATCGAAATTATCTAATAGTTAATTTTTCATAATTTTTTGAGACAATCAAATTTTCGGGTAAAAATTAAATATGGTATAAATATATAGTGTGTATTGTAACATCATAATGACCCAAAAGTGATGTAATAAATGATATAAATGGTATAAAATACCACATATATGTTTCAACATTAAATTAATTTATTTTTGAAGTTATTTTGTTAAATTTATATATCCCTTATAAATCATCCAAAACCAATATTATATTTTAAGGTTTTTAAATAATTTCATTAAGAACATGACTCACTTCCACATCATCAAGGGTAATATTTTAATAAGTTTGTCCCTTGAACTTAAAAAATAATTAAAAACCCTCTTATTTGGAAGAAACCATGTGAAAATGGGATGGTTTTTGGTATTTGTTATTTTATGATATATAGTCTAAAACCTATGTTTGGGAAATAATAAATAAATCCCCTCTCTTTTCCTATATAACCCCACCCAATCACCCATTACTATTCACTAAAAAAATGGATCATGTCCTTACTCGAACATCACCTCTCAATATCCCTACAAAGGTTCCCCCAAGATCTCAAAAAGATCCTCCCAAGCTTTTTGAATCACCCTCTCAAAGTAAGGGATCTCCCTCTCTTCTTTTTATTCAAGAATATTTTTTATGTTGTGCCTATTAATTTCCATTTCTTCCTATTTGGGTATTTTTATACTTACCTATTACTTACCTTTTGATTTTTATGTGATAATATACCCCTTTCACACTAATTAATAACTCTCATGAACCTTTATGTACACCCTTATGCTGCAGAAATTGTCCTATTATTTTTCATACCAAAAGTGAGGGAACTCCCCCTCTTCTTTTCAATTTAAACACCTTCATTATATTAATCATTTTTAATATAAATTGGTTATGTTTTCATAAACTTATAAAAATCACTCTACTTTACACTTTATTTTCTTTGAATTAGAGATCATTTATTCCCTATCATTATAGCATTTACTCAATGTATTACTTTGCTGAAATCCTCTCCTTCTCTTATTTATTCAAGAAACTTCATTATCTTATGAATTTTATCTCTAATTAATAGTGTTATATATGTTATTACATATCCCCATTATTTTCCTGATGATTTATAAATTATTAGAGATCCCTTTTACTCTCATTAATCTATCCCGTGAACATTTATGTTCCCAAGTTTTCTGTCGAAACTTCACTATGATTTTTCATGATAAAAAATTGTATAGTTAATACCCATACCCATTTCATATCAAGTGTGTTCAAATTTATGAAAATATAATTCTTTTATTGGTTAATTACATGTATTTATTCCACAATCAATCATTTTGGGATTTAATTTTATAAAATATGTTGTTATGTATATGATCTATGTGGAAAAATTATGCATGTACACGATTCGATTATGATGGGTGCATACAGATAGTGCTCCAATATATTGGATAAAGTTTTAGTCTCATGAGATTCCATTTAGAATGTATGGATGGTTATCCTAAGAAAATTATGTTATGATTTCTTATTGGTTATCCTTGACCTATGTTTATAATTTCATGTTTAAAGTTGTTTCCATATTTCCCATGTGGCCTTTATGTTACCATGTTATATCATGCCTTATTTTCCATGATTATGATTCTCTCCCCTTTTATGTCCCATTGATATGGCTATTTTATAACAAGTAATAATTCTTTATTTTTATGATTTTTTTATTCCCTTATTGAGATTTATAGATCACCCCTTTCTTATGTACGTCCCTAGGTTATCAGATGCAATTTTAGAGGACTGATGATTTTTAAGAACTTGTTAAGGAATTTTCCAATAATTTTGTTGTATCCCATGTATCAATTTGATGTGTTATGTACCTAATTTCCAAAATACACAATAATATGGATATTTAATAGTTTAAGAAGTTTATTATAATGTAATAAATCATGAATTAATGTTCAATAATGAAAAGTGTTGTAATAGTTAGTATCGAAGGAAAGTCTAGTTATTTTTTGGATTAGGATTAGAAAACTCTAGTGAAAACCTTAGGGATAAGAATAAACATAAAAATACATCCCTAAATTTTTTTAAATTATAGATTAAGTGGTTTCCAATAAAATATATCCCTATCTAGATACTACAAGTGGATGTGGATCTGGCACAAATGTACCTAGGGGTAACACTAAAAAACACCGTACTGAGCTAGAATTTATCATGAAATAGTGCACGATAATGGTCCTTGTTGCACACCTCGTTTGAAACTCCAGGGGGATATTCCTTTTCAAATTCACAAGATCAATATGAACCATTTATTATTAAGGTAAAATTTTCCATAAGATCTTATGTTAGGAAATAGATCAGGGTTAACTTAGATTGAAGACTATGAATTCATAAGTTAAGGAAATACATGTCATTTATAAGTTATCCCTTTAATGTTATTTTTTCCCAGTTATGGGTTTAATAGTTTAAAATTATTCATCCCTAATTTTCCATTTATTCTAGTAAATGGATGTAAATAGGAAGAATTATGTCAAAAAACAATGTGATGATAAATTTGATGAATTCCCAAATGATATACCTAACAGGATGGGAGCTCAAGCTATACATATTGTGATTATTCCAAAATAGCTATCAAAAATCACAATTAACAACTGAAACATAGTTTAATGTCAACATAAATTAAATAATATTATGAAAATATATGAATTAAGTTCATCTAATAAATGTGATAAAAGAAAGAAGATTCAATTTCTCGCATGTCAAAAATGTGGAAAGTGGCACCAAGGGAAATGCCACAAAGGAACTTGAAGGTGTTTTAAGTGTGAAAAAATTTACCATAAACTAGCTAGTTTCCTTAAAAAATAATAATATGATGGAAGGGAATAAATTATATTCTATAGAACCCTTTGTTTTTTAATGAATTATGTGTGGATAATATGGGCATTATCTGAGTCAATGCCCAAATCTAAGGGTTAAATCCTAGACTAAGGATCTATGCTATGGAAATCATTGAATCATAAGGATTAAAGTGTTTATTTATTTTTATTTGATTTTTATGTTGAAGAATTAGTATATAAATAAAATTATGGATATTATAAACATGAAACATATAAGGATTGATCCATATTTTTTCTTCTTTAATGATTTGAAACATATATTGAATAGTACCAATAATCTATAAAAGTTATTTAGTGATAAAGTGATATTTTAAAAAACACATGATTGAGGAATTAATAACCCTTACTAGGTTTTTAATGTTGGGATAAACCTAAATAGTATTGGGATGGTATTTTAGAGTCTAATATTTAAAAAAATTGATTCCACTTTTGAAGATTTACATGGTGGATGTTCAACATGATTAAGAATATTTTGGGAAAAATATTATAGGATCAATTTTGTTTTGATTCTGAGTTGATTGATTATATTTCTTGATATTTTTTATTTGGTTTGAGTTATATATACCCATTTGGTTTAATATAAAGTATTATTTTGGAATAATTATATTATCATTTTGCTGGTGTAAGATATAGGGTATGAGAAAACCATTAAGGTAAAAACATTATTTGATGTTGAAGTTATTTTTGTTACTTGGGATATAAGATTATTTATTTAAGGAATTATCTATGATAAACCATTGTGATTTTTGTTGAATTTTGTAGATTAATGTATTAAGGTTTATTAATTTTTAGTATTATATTACTTTATACTAACCATTTTGGATTTAATCATGATATAAGGAATAAATTGTTATTATTTAGTGGATTATGTGATCTATTAGAAGCTTATTCTAGTTCTTCAGGCATATAATTTCATCTTGAGTTCTCATTATTTGGAGAAAAATATGAGATTCTAGTGGAAATTATTTAGAAGATGAAATTATACTTGTATAGAAAGTATATTTACCTGTGTTCCTAGTCTAGATGATAAATGAATTCCATAAATCTTGGAAAATAATCATGAAACAAAAATATTGTCATATTATGATTTTATGATCTTTCCACCAATCAAATATTTATGGTTTTTTGGTTACTAACTTTCTCTAAACTATGTTCTTTATCACTCTCTATTAGTTCATGTGAATTATTTGTTTTCCATGTCTTTATTTTCACTTCCCACTAATGTTCTACTACTTGAAAACCATGTTATGTGATGACCTTGGTACTTCCATTTCTCTTTTTCAAGTGAATGTTTTATTAACCCTTTTTATAATGTGGGTTTTAAATAAAAATATTTCCCATACTCAAAAAATTTCTTAACAAGATCAATATTAAATTGAGAGGATACAATTTATTAAATGTGGTAGTAATGTAATGCCCTGATTTTTTAAAATAGAAAATTATTTTTGATATCATATGTGTTACGCAACATTAAACCCAAACAAATAATGGCTATATAACCTATCCATTAAATTTGAGGGTATGAATAGTATTAACTAATTTATGAAATATATATATGTGTGTGTGTGTTTTACTCAACATAAATTTATTGATAAATTCTTAGTAAATAATGAGTCAATTTTTAGTAATGTTATTTTATTCTTAAAATACTTTTTTTAAAATGATTTTTATTTCTTATTTTTAATAAAAAATATTATCATTATTTTATAGAATATTTAGAATATATATCTGATAAAATAAGCTCCATTTTTTATATAATCATATAAAAATAACATAGGGTTAAATTTTGGGGTTTTTTGTAAATTATAGATTTTTCAGTGAATAGTGAAAAATATCGTTTTTATGTAAAATTGTCATTTTTTTGATTAATTAAGAAATATAAAAGTCCCAATATTATTTTAATTTTATTTAAAGGAAAAAATAATTATTATTTAGTTTTATTTAATTCAATTAATTACATTTAAATCATTGTTATATTGGATTTTATAATAATTTTCTTTTTTGGCTTAAAAATACATTTTTTTAAACTATTTTAAAATGCATAATATTTCTCCCTTTTAATTAATTAAAAATAACCCCTAATGGGGAATTATTTAAATTATAGTTATATATTATATATCCATAATTATTAATTTAAATTCATATAATGAATATTACTAGTTATATAGTTAATGTAAAATCACCCCTTCCATGAAAAAAACATTTTTCAGAAAACTGCTTTTCATCGTGCTTACGGGTTTTCATTATATTAAATTATTCCAACTATGTGAATTGATTTTGATAAAATGAATTAAATTTTTTGAATAATCATAATTAATGTTAGTTAATAAGTTCAACTTAAATTTTGGACAATATGAATAGTAACCGTAAAAAATATTTATTACCGTAGTAAATATTTATTACCATAGTAAAAGTAAAATAGGTTAATTATGCTTAAATATTTGATGATAATAATTTAACATGGAATGAAAAAAAATTATACCAGTGGCTATGAATATTTATATTTTCATTTTAATATATTAATGATTATATTTGTTGTTACTTAATAAATGATTAAATAATGATTTTGATAAAAATTAAATTTTTGATGTTTTAAAACATAAATTGTAGTTTGGGTAACATATATTTTTAATCAAGAAACTATTTTTGATTAATTAAATAATTTTTTAAATAAATTATATTTTAATTAAATATTATTATTAAATTTAATATATTAAATATAAAATATAATATAATTTTATGAAATGAAAATGTAATTTTTTACGTGTTCGAAAACTATTATTGTCATCAAAAACCAAACATTTCTCAATAAATGTAGATTTTTTTTAAAGTGAAAATTCAAAAATTTAGAAAATTATTTTGATAAAATAAATATTATTTTTGGAATCGAAATGTCGAAATTATCCAATGGTGAATTTTTCATAATTCTCTAAGAGAGTCGAGTTTTTCAGGTAAAAAATAAAAACTATATAAATATATGGTGTGTATTATGACAAAATAACACCCAAAAGTAATGTAATACATGATATTAAATCTATAAATTATAAAATATATGTTTTATATTTAAAATAATTTATTGTTGAAGTTACTTTATAAATTTTATAAATCCTTTATGAATCCTCTAAAACCAATATTATATTTGATGGTTTTAAAATAATTTCTTTAAGAACATGACTCACTTCCACATAACCAAGGATAGTATTTTAATAATTTATGACCATGGAATTATAAAATAATTAAAAAAAATCATATTTGTAAAAAACCATGGGAGGGTTTTTGGTATTGATTATTTTATTATATAGATTCCAAAACCTAAGTTTGGGAAATAATAAAGAATTCTCCTCTCTTTTCCTATATAAACCCACCCAATTACCCCTTTATATTCACTAAAACCCATGTAAAACGTACTTACTCTAAAATAAACTCTCTATGGTCCACCCAATGTTCCCCGAACCTCTAAATAATCTCCTCCAAAGCTTTTGGGATCACCCACTCAAGGTAAGGGATCTCCCTCTCTTCTTTTTTATTCAAGAACCTCTTTTATGTTGTGCCTCTTAATTTCTATTTATTATTTTTTGGGTATGTTTTTATACATCCCTATTACTACCTATTTTATTTCCATGTGATTTTATACCCCTTTCACTCTCATTAAACCCTCTCGTAAACCTTTTTTTTACACCCGTTATGCTTCCGAAATTGTTCTGTGATTTTCCATACCAAAAGTAAGGGAACTGTACCTCTTCTTTTCAATTCAAGAACCTTCATTATATTAATTCTTTTTAATATAAATTTATTATGTTTTAATTACCTTATAAATATCCCTCTATTGTAAACTACATGTTCTTTTAATGAGATATCATTTATCCCCTCTCATTATAGCATTTACCTAAACTGTTACTATGATGAAATCCTATCCTCCTCCTTATTTAAGAATCTTCATTATCTTATGAAATTTATATCCAATTAATAATTTTGGGATATGTTCTTAAATATCCCTATTAATTACCTCATTATTTCTAAATGATTATATACCCCTTTCACTCTCATTAATCCCTCATATGAAAATTTATGTTCCCCTATTATGCTGTTGGAATTTCAATATGATTTTCTATGCGAAACAATTATGTAGTGAATACTTATACCCATTTCTTATCAAGAGTGTTCACCTTTTATGAAATTATACTTATTTTATTGGATACTTACATGTATATAATCCATAATCCATTATTGTGGGATTAAATTTGATGAAATATTTTCTTATGTATATGATCTATATGGCACACTTATGCATGTACATGATATGATTTGGATGGGTGAACCTAGATAGTACTCCAATACACTGGGTAATGTTTTAGTCTCATGAGATGTCATGTATAGTGTAATGGATGTTATCCTAAGCACATTCTGTTATGATGTCTTTTTTTAACCTTGACTTATGTTTATAATGTCATGTTTGAAGTTGTTTCCACATTTCCCATGTTGCATTTATATTATCGTGCCATATCATGCCTCATTGTTCATGTTTATGATTATCACCCATTTTATGTACAATTGATATACCTATTGTCGGACATGGAATACTTCCTTCATGTTATTATTTTTTATTCTCTTACTAGGATTTATATCTCACCACTTTATTTCGTATTTCCCCAGGTTATCCCCTTCATTTTTAAAGGAAGAATGATTTCTAAGAGAATGTTGAGGAAGTTTTCAATAATGTGGTTGTATCCCATGTATCAAGTTGATGTGTTATGTACCTAATTACACTAATACACTAGACTCTCGATCTTACGGGTTGTACTAAGTGTATTATTTTGTAATAAATAATAAATTAATGTGTAATAATGATAAGTTTTGTCATACTATCAGCAATGTGAGATGGTAGTCTCCAATGGCTCAAGCAGCTAGCCTTACTCCATTGGTAGCCCATAGATCCAAATCATATCTCATAATCTTATTAAATCTACTCAGTTATGGTATTTAGATACAAATATGATTACCAAATGAAGTATATAATACCCAAATTATAGATATGGAAACATTACACTCAATAAGGGATACACCTAAAGCTTCCCCTTGCTTCTTTGGCTGGGTGAAGTTCCTCTTCTAGTACCCTTACTTGCCACATGAAAAACATAACTCATCATGTTCCTTTCCTTTCCTTCAGATCTTCTTCTTCTTTGAAGGATGGTTATCTAGAGCCTTATACTTGAAAAAAGTCTTCTCCTCCTTTTCCTTTTTCTTCCTCTTCTTATTCACCATAATTATAGTGTCTTTGTCAAGCCCCATGTCTTTATCAACTTGGAGAATAAGTGTAAGAATTTATGAAAGTGTCTTCTCACTATTTATCTTATTATAATTCACAATAAAATCAGATAAGTTTTCAGGTATTTAGGATATAATGAGATCTTTTTGTAGGTTATTATAGATCATAAAAACTAAGATTTCCAAGCACTCAATATAGCCAATAATCTTGACTGTATGTGCCCCAGCTAGTTCTGAATCTCCTATCTTGAACATGAATAGTACATTAGAGATATCATATCTCTATGATATCTCTTTATCTTGATAAACATCCTTAACCTGATAAATGATTCTATGTACATCCATATTCTAATATTACTTTATAATCTCATTAGACATGGAGAATAGCATGAAACATTCTACATCCATAGTTTCATTCACATGCTTCAAATATAGAGATACTTCTTCCTCATTATGCTCTTTGGAAAAGAAATCTGAAAGTAGGGTTTCTAGAATATAAAATTTCCATTCATGGTGTATTATAATGTGAAAGAACCTACACCATTAATGGAAATTTGTGTTAGTGAGAAGGTTATCCTTCTCTAGTATGGATTTTAGTGATATTATTGAAGTCATTTGATTTTCTATTTCTAAAAGTTAAGAGTAGATTTTTAGTATTTGTTTTGATTAAAAAATAGATTGATAAATTTAAAACTAATTAAATTTCATTAATCTACCACTATTTTAGGAAACATAATATCCATCACCATCAATTTTAGAATATATTATTTCTTAGATATTCTAGGGGCAAGGATCCATTTTCCCTATCTCATAACCCAAAATTGGTCCTCACATGCTCTTTGAAGGGTTTTAGGTAGGTGTACCTTTCCAACTAAATTAACTCATAGTTCCTTGATCTTTTGAGTAGAGTAACCAATCCTAACATATCATTTAAAAATTTCTATAACCTTTTGCTCTTAGTTACACCAAGTCCTACTTGGGCAGCCAATCCTTGATTTCAACCAAGTTAAGTCAATTGGAAAATTCAATCTAAAAAATCCATGATAATTGAAAGCACCCCAACTTAGGTTAGTTAAGAAATTTAAACTATGAGGTTTTTTCTAAATTAAGTAGTGGAAGGCTATACCAACTTTAATATTTTAGTTTGAGGGATTTTTATCCTTATCCATAAAACACATTTTATCTTCTCACATGCCTTGTTAATATTAAGTGGATTTTACTTAAGTGATTAACCATGTCTGATAAAAAAATTATTCATAATTTGGTTATATTTTATTCCATAATTAATGGTTTTTAATTAATTAATTAGGTTATCTCACAACATCCACAAACATAAATAATTAACCATGCAACTCATAGATATAAAATATAATTGGAATGGTCATGAGATTGTCTAATGGTTAGTTTATCTAAAGGATGATAAACTAACCCTCGACCCTAATGGAAAACACGTTGAACCATAGTTTTCTTTCGTGTTGTAGTATTCCACCATGGATCCTATGTATTACCACGATTGATTTTGCCTCAACTCCTTGACTTGGACTATCTTCTCTCAACTAGTAACTACATCCATAAAAAATATTTTACTCATAAATAGGGGAGGATATCTAGTGGTTTAGATAAAGGGGTTTTATAGAAAGAAACCACTAGCACACATGCCCTTACATAATAAGGAGGGTTTGAATCATAGGCCATCAATTTTAATTTAACCAAAATAAATTAAAAGAAACCAATTACATATAAGGGATAGTATAATCTCATGATCATCCATACATAAATTAGAGATCATATATTTGAAATCCAATTTATCAATTCCTCTGATTCATTTTTTAATTAAGACAATGCACCATAAATTAATCTAATTAATTCAATTTATCTTAATTATATCCAACCATCCTTAACTCACCATCATCTATAATTTTAAACAAAATTAATTTCATTTAAAATTAATTTAGTACACATGTGTACTTAGAGGAAAACTTGTGTGTTCATCAAAAAAATAACATAAAATTAAATTTGGTATATAATTTTTAATCCTATGACATGACATGTACTATCAAATGAATGAAACATGGAACACATAATAAATAGATTTAATTATATATTTAATTATTATCTCTATAAAAAAATTGATAACACTGTCAGTAGAAGACCACATGACATGTATTATTTTATATGACGTGTACATTTCTTCTGCTTATGTCCACAGCACACGCCTTGGGTCTGGTCGTGTTTCCTTCCATGGATGAGTTCAATGTACATGGCTTATAATCAAACTTACATGGTGTGTTACTTCATAGTTGAACCACTCATCCATACCCATGTCATGTGTCTTCTACAAGGCATGCTGGGACACCTTGTTTTCTTGTCCATGAGAAAATAGGGACTACCCATTATTTATAGTGGTTATACGGTAGGTAGTTCTTCAGGCTGTGTTCCAGTCTATCCAGATATACATGCCAATACAATTTTTTCAGATCTTAGATCTAATTAAATCGGATCTATCTAAATTTATCATGAGATATGGAAATGAAAAATAATACATGGCATGTATATAGGAATTACAAACCATGTATTCTTGTTTTTTCTAGGAAAAACCTTTAGCACCCCCAGATAGTATGAATCAAATGCTTCTTTATTTGCAATCATCAACCGACTATTGGTTATGTTATTGAGAATGAAGAAAGGTAAGAGATAATGATGTTTTGATATTAAATAAAATATTTTATGTAAAATAAAATGAAATCACATGAAATGAGTCAATGAATAATAAATAATTATAAATTAAACATGTGAAATCTCTGATACCACTTGTAGGTTATGGCCACAACAGAAGCATCCTTTGATGGTATGATCAACTCATATTTTAGAATTAATTTACACACAATCATTTCCACACATTATTAAAACATCATTTAAAATTAAAACCATAGATTACTTGACATGATTAAAATATTGGAACTAGAAGATAAGGATCTTCACATGTAATTTATAACTAATTTATGAATAGATATAGAATTACCTCAACTTATAAATTATCTCTTATTTAATGATTCTATTGACTATATCTCATTTTACCTTCGCTATGTTTCATGATCCAGGTGTAAAATCCCTCTAGTGGTGATCTACACATGCACCATAATCTATCAAAATCATCATAGAATCACTAAGTGCTAACATAGCCAATACTGGTCGCTTGCCTCGTTAGTAGTTTATCATAGAAGTAGTCTTATCAAGGGGGAAAGAACTCTTGATGTTCTCTTATTGAATTTACAGAGGAGGATTATAAAGACCCGTAAAATTCAAGGGAAATTTTTTCTTAATTTTCTTTGGAATTTTACAAGAACACAGTTTTAGACGGCACTTGATTTCGAGGCCCGGTGTGCCCGGAATTTCTATCCGAAGTTTATCTTGGGTACGTTCAGTGAACGAACGAGCAGGAATTTCTAACTTTTGAACCGGTTCCTGGGATCGAATTCCGAGGGCACCGATGGAACCGCAATGCCGATAATTGTTTAGGAACTCTTGTTTCGGAGTTGCATTTACACGAGGTGAGTTATTAATTTTTGTGGTAGTTGAAAATAAAAATATAACATTTTTTATTTTTCCCACTTGGTAGTTTTATCCTAAGTAAGGATGTTGGGGGTGGGACCCACTTGTGATAACCAACCTTGAGAGGATAAGGTAGGGTGGGACCCACACGATCCCAACCCCTCACTTTCCTAACCCCTCTAAACCCCCCATTTAAGTTTTGCTAACTTATCCCCTCATTAATTTTATAACATCTTATGTTAATAACTTAAGTGAGTTAAATGTGGGTTTTGAATTTTCAAACTCTTGAAATTCAAAAACCTATGTTGGGTTAATAAAATAATTGGGAGGATTATTTTATTTTTGGGTTAGTTTTTCTTGTGGTGGAGACTTGGGAGAGAAAGGGCTAAGGGTTTGAGGAAGTCTTCTTCTTCTTCAACTTCGATGAAGAACGTGAAGAACACCTCGGACTCCGACGAAGAACACTGTCCTTAGCGAAGAACATCTCTGCCGAAGAACGCGAAGAACTTCTCCAACGACGTTTCCTCTTCAGACGCACCTCGACGTCAACGGAATCGACGTTCGTTTTCCGCGACGCTCGACCTCCGCGACGCTCGTCTTCCGCGGCTCGTTGACGTGCACCGTTCTTGAAACCGAGGTAGGGGTTTTTATTTGTTTATTTTGTTCGTGAATACCAACTTGACGATCTTCGTGGATTAAAACCAATTGTTATCGAATAACGCGAGGGGGCCGGACTGCACAAACATGGCCGACCCTGCTCCTTATTTCATGATTGATTCCTTTGTGGTTTGGTACGGGAAGGTGTGGTGCCGTCGCACCACGCGGAATCAAGATAAAGGAAAATACGAGGCACCGTCGCGCCGCGCCGTGGAAAGAAGACCAAGGACGCGACGCCGTCGCGCCGTGCCGCGCCGCGAATTAATCCAAGTACGTGACGTCATCGCGCCGCGTCGGAGACACCCGAAATACCGTGGCCGGTACCGGGGCTGCGGCGGAGGGGTGCGGCATCGTCGCGCCGCGCCGGACGAACCAAGCCGCGGCCGGTTCCGGGTCGCGACGGAGCAGGGTGACCGGCGGCCGGTTTCGTGCCGCCGGTGTCGGCGAAGAAGGGGACCGGCCGTCGCCGGTCCCGTGGAGGCAGGATCGGCCGGCCAGGGCAGGCCGGCTGGATAGGTGTGTAGCCGGGGGTTCAAGCCCCAGCTGGCTGGCACAAAACAACCCCCATAATTGGGGGGTCGCGGTTACACGGGGGGCAGGCGCCCCCCCCCCCCCCCCTGCCGAAACGGCTCGGCCACTGGACGAGCCGGCCAGCGCGCTGGGTGCGCTGTGCCCAGCCGGTCCGCCAGGCCGGGCCGGGCCGCTCCGGGCCGGGCCGACCCGGACCGGGGCGGGTCGACTCGGTTCGGGCCGACCGGGGGGGTCTCGGGCCGGGTCGGTCCGGGCCCGAAACCCCCATTTTTTGACCGTTTGGGTTCAATTGCCCATAACTCGGCTATGGACCTCCGATCGATGCGCCGTCAGTGGCGACACGATCCTTGGAACGAGACGGTCGTTTCGGTATATCGCACTAATGGTTTCGGAATACTTTGAGATCGGCCGGGTTGATTCGTGCACGAAACCAACCGGGCCCTTGGAGCGGAAACGCTCATATCTTGAGCTACGGACGTCTGATTTACGTGCCTTCGACTTTGTTATTTTCCTCTTAGTGAGACGGATCTTTTGGCATACTCCGCCCAAGGTTTGGACGCAGGTGGAGTACGGTCGGATTGGTTTTTCCTTAAAAACCAACCGGGCCCCTGGGACGAAAAAGCCAATAACTCTCAGACCGGGCGTCTGATTGACGCGCCGTCTGCGACGTTGAGTTCCTGTTGACAATACGGAACTTTTGGATACATCAACTCTGGACTTTGTGTCAGTTGATGTATCAGCCTCTCGGCTCGGGGAGCGGAGCCTCCCGAACAAGCTTGCTGTGTGCGGGAACCCTAGAGCTAGCTGTGACTGTTACTGTGACGACACCGACTGTACAGAGATCCTCAGTGGATTCGACGGCGACGACTACAGCACTCAGCAATCCTATGTGGATCAGTGCTACCGATCATGTGTGGGCCTGATCCTATGTGGGTCAGCGCTCAGCGTTTCTGTGTGAGCCAGCGCCTACAGATCCTGTGTGGGTCTGATCCTGTGTGGGTCTTTGCGGGGGTTAGTTTCCTACCGATCATGTGTGGGTCTTTGCGGGGGTTAGTTTCCTACCGATCCTGTGTGGGTCATTGCGGGGGTTAGTACCTATCGATCCTTTGTGGGTCCGACGACTTAGATGGATCAGTGATCATCTCTATCATCTTTCGAAGAAGTATACCTGTGTGAGTTGAATCCTGTTTGCTTTCCTGTGTGGATTGTGTTGTGCTATCCTGTGTGGATTACGTTTTTCTTTCCTGTGTGGAATACGTATACTTTCCTGTGTGGACTGGGTTGTTCTTGGGCTCGGAGGTTGGAGCGTTTTGGAATTGATGACTTAGGTATATGTATGGGCATATACCTAAGCAGTGTCGGCTGTTACTTCTTGATTGTATATTTCCTTTGTGATTTATCCTTTGTGGATTTTGTGAGACCTTCGGGGGTCTCGGGGTCCCTACTGAGTAGCTTATACTCACCCCTGCACGGGCTATGCCCGCACTACGTTGTGTTGGTTGCAGACGACGGACATTGTTGATCGTGGTTGAGGCTTGCAGAGCAGGACGGTACCTGGAGGTGGACCACTGGGCGGGACGTACTCGGAGCGGACGGTGGGACCCGAGGATCTGTGGAGCTATCTGTACCCACCCTTCAGGTGGGATTTCCAGTGGACAGCTCGGCGTAGCTGCTTACTTTCCAGTTGCTGTTTTCCCTTTCGAATTGTACTTTACTTTCATTTTGGGTTTGTATACTGGCCCACTTACTTTCCGCACTTACAGTTGTACTCTGTTTTTAGTTTAGTGTTTACTTTTCCGCTTGCTTACTATGTGGTGCTTGTTTACTATACAAAGGCAATGCCTTCCCTTTTTACCGGGATTTACGCCTTGGTGCTAGTCACCAGCCCCTGGCCTATGGAAGGCGGGCTTGGGGTAGTCACGGCACAGGCCCTGAGGAAGGGTTGTGAAAAATGGGCAGGGCCGACCTGGACCGGGGCGGGTCGACCCGGTTCGGGCCGACCGGGGGGGGGGGTCTCGGGCCGGGTCGGTCCGGGCCCGAAACCCCCGTTTTCGGACCGTTCGGGTTCAATTCCCCATAACTCGGGCTATGGCCCTCCGATCGATGCGCCGTCAGTGGAGACACGATCCTTGGAACGAGACGGTCGTTTCGGTATATCGCACTCAAGGTTTCGTAATACTTTGAGTTTGGCCGGGTTGATTCGTGCACGAAACCAACCGGGCCCTCGAAGAAGAAACGCTCATATCTTGAGCTACGGACGTCTGATTGACGTGACGTTGACTTTGTTGGTTTCCTCTTAATGAGACGGATCTTTTGGCATACTCCGCCCGAGGTTTGGATGCAGGTGGAGTACGGTCGGGTTAGTTTTTCCTTAAAAATCAATCGAGCCCCTGGGACGAAAAAGCCAATAACTCTCAGACCGGGCGTCCGATTGACGCGCCGTCTGCGACGTTGAGTTCCTGTTGACGATATGGAACTTTTGGATACATCAACTCTGGACTATGTGTCAGTTGATGTATCAGCCTCTCGGCTCGTGAAGCGGACCCTCCCGAACGAGCTTGCTGTGTGCGGGAACCCTAGTGTTGGTTGCGACTGCTACTGTGACGACGACGACTCTACAGAGATCCTCAGTGGATTCGACAGTGACGACTACAGCACTCAGCGATCCTATGTGGATTAGTGCTACCGATCCTGTGTAGGTCCGATCCTGTGTGGGTCAGCGCTCAGCGGTTCTGTGTGAGCCAGCGCCTACAGATCCTGTGTGGGTCCGATCCTATGTGGTTCTTTGCAGGGGTTAGTTTCCTACAGATCCTGTGTGGGTCATTGTGGGGATTAGTACCTATCGATCCTTTGTGGGTCCGATGACTTAGATGGATCAGTGATCATCTCTATCGTCTTTCGAAGAATTATACCTGTGTGAGATGAATCGTGTTTGCTTTCCTGTGTGGATTATGTTGTGCTATCCTGTGTGGATTTTGTTTTGCTTTCCTCTGTGGAATACGTATGCTTTCCTGTGCGGACTGGGTTGTTATTGGGCTCGGTGGTTGGAGCGTATTGGAATTGATGACTTAGGTATATGTATGGGCATATACCTAAGCAGTGTCAGTTGTTACTTCGTGATTGTAACTTTCCTTTGTGGTTTATCCTTTGTGGATTTTGGAAGACCTCCGGGGGTCTTGGGGTCCCTACTGAGTAGCTTATACTCACCCCTGCACGGGCTATGCCCGCACTACGCTGTGTTGGTTGCAGACGACGGACAGCATTGATCGTGGTTGAGGCTTGCAGAGCAGGACGGTACCTGGAGGTGGACCACTGGGCGGGACGTACTCGGAGCGGACGGTGGGACCCGAGGAGCTGTGGAGCTATCTGTACCCACCCTTCAGGTGGGATTTCTAGTGGACAGCTCGGCGTAGCTACTTTTACTTTCCAGTTGTTGTTTTCCCTTTCGAGTTGTACTTTACTTTCAGTTTGGGTTTTTATACTGGCCCACTTACTTTCCGCACTTACAGTTGTACTCTGTTTTTACTTTAGTGTTTACTTTTCCGCTTGCTTACTCTTTGGTGCTTGTTTACTATACAAAGGCAATGCCTTTCCTTTTTACCGGGATTTACGCCTTGGTGCTAGTCACCAGCCCCTGGCCTATGGAAGGCGGGCTTGGGGTAGTCACGGCACGGGCCCCGAGGATGGGTCGTGACAAGGATAGGAGATCACTCTAGATCTCTTGATATCTCTTTAGGGATTAATAGTGTCTCACTCTATTTTTTGTTCACAATAATTATGTTTTTGTAATGTGATATAATTAGATATTTATTATGGAAGGTTTATGGTTGGAAAATTTCACACTAAACCCTTTCTATATTTATAATTATTAATTGACCACATTTACAATAATAATAGTAACAATAATAATATTAATTTATTAACATGTGAAACACTGTTAATAATATATAAACAAATATCATTTATATTATTTCTAATCAGACCATTAAGCTCAGTCCACTTTACCTCCTTAGTATTTATCGAACATTGATTAATGACTATTTATTTAATAAATAAATGTCACTGTATTATTACAAGATAAGTATAATAAATATCATATTCACAAAAAATGAAAATAAATATTTATTATAATTATTTAAATCACTTATTATTTTGAATAACTTGTGATTAAATTATGAAAATCAACCAAACCTGAATAAATATTATTTATTCTATCTTTTTAAATTCAATACTTGAATTTAACTAAGATTGTATACACACTTAGTGTGTGTCCATATAAGAATTTTTATTAGTTTAATTATTCATAGAAACATAAATTACTAGGTTATAATATAGAAACATGATAAGGAACCCATATAGAAACAAGTTAACACTGCAACAACTTCCAACTTCATACAAATTCTTATCATGTAATATAATCCATTAGTCATGATATCTCAAATCAAGAAGGTCCCATGCTAGTATCATCAACCTACATTCTTGATGTATCTTTCTTTTAATTTATAGAAATTAAATCACCCACCAAACACCATGTCCATGGATCTTTGTTAGAAATTTTATTCCCATAAAAGGGACTAAGATATAAAATTTCATCAAGGTACATAAGGGATAAATCCTTTATCAGATTATCCATTAATGAAATATCACCCATGATGCACCCAACAAATCTTACCTCACCTAGAGCATATTTCATCACAATTTTCATCAATAAATAAAAGTGATTGATTCATGATATCAATTAATTATAGTATTTAATTTTAAGGATCAATACACACATCTGTATAAAGGATCATCCAATGACACATGGAAATATGGATTTCATATTGACGGTTTTATTCTCATAAACACCTATCATGGAGATTACCAAAGGCAAGCACCATGAGAATTTGTCTCAATGTTTTATGAGCCTCCTACCTCTCATAGACAATATCATATGTATCTCTTTAGATAATTTCATCCAGCCATAGACAATTTATTCAAGATAGATGAAATGGCCCCTCTAGGTTCTCATCATATAATGGGGAATTCTATGAAATTTAAATAAGAAATTTATTCTTAGGACATTATCAAGTACAATTTTTATCCATGGGAACAATAATAACGTGATAAGAAAACTTCCTTAATAATGATAAATTTTAATCAAGTACTAAAAAAATTTTTTCTAGGGAACCAACTCTTACAGAATTTTTAGAAGGAACTCCCCT
The DNA here is from genome assembly GCA_963277665.1 of Viscum album. Taxonomy (NCBI): domain Eukaryota; kingdom Viridiplantae; phylum Streptophyta; class Magnoliopsida; order Santalales; family Viscaceae; genus Viscum; species Viscum album. Next base: position 480,692,750 of record OY728128.1, read on the forward strand.
TGATCACCCTTGAACCATGTTACAAAAGGAGGGTAATAATGATACCCAATGAATTCATGGAGGTGGAACATGGATACATGAGGGGGAATAGGTCCAAGAAAACTAAATAGAGGTAAATAGAGGGGAGTAAAATGACTAAAAATATATTAATTTAAGGAAAAGGTAATTGAGCATACCAAGTAAATGATATGGTGCCACCAGATACCCAGTAGCACCCCAAGGTTCCCCCTCTATTTTCTAGTTCATTGGAAACCCAATGAGCTCCCAACGGGTGCCCAGTGCCACCATTAGTCTTAAGAATACAAGTTCCACCACCCCAAGCTTATCCCGAACCTCCTAATCAAACACTAAAACTCAAAATGTGTTTAAAATAACATAAAACATCATAACAAAACTGAAATTCAATTTACAAATCCAAAAATAAAAATTATACCTCTCTCCAAATCTAAATATTCAAATATATCACATTTCCATCACTTAATTCTCTAAAATCAACCAAAAATTCAAATGACCAGAACACAGGTCATTAAAAATTACATGAACTAACCCATTGGGACCCCTCCTTAGTGGTAATAGGTTGAGTTTAACACCTAAATCCCTCCTCCAATAGACTAGGGGATACTAAAAATCATTAAGTAGTCATAACATTCATAATGGGAGACCTTAGAATAATGTACCTATACATAATGCACACTTCCATATATGCCTTAATAATGCAGGGTACTAAAAAGATTAGATATATTGTAAATAAATGAATGAATTAACCAATAAATATCCACTAATGAGCAAAAATAAATAATCTATGATAAAATGGGAAAATACATTCCCAAAAGTAAAAAAGTAAGACTAATTTAATAGCTCATAGGAAGAAGGTCCCCACTCATGATCAAAAAATAACCACCTTCTATTGTCACCACCATCAAATTTTTCTAAGCTTCACTAACATCTGGTCTAATAAGATCTATGCTAAGATATATGTCATCTGAATAAGACATGACATGTGTTGTAATATCCCACCCCTTACTAATTGGAATAGTAAGAGGCAGAGGTGTTACTAAACTTAGTTGATTTCCCCACGACACCAAAGGCTGGAAAAAATATTAAGGTATGACAAGACCATTGGGGTATAATTTACCATTTAACATACACAACCAATAAGATAAAACAATATAAAACAAAACCATAATACTATATGATGTATGTGTGTAGACACGATATCTCATAATTGAAGACAAAAATAATAAATCATAGTAGTAACAGAAAGTAAGATACAAAATAGAAAACAAAAACTCCAAATATATAGAAGACTCTAATCACCAAGGTGTAAGCACTCCATATGTCAGGAATCGACCAAATCCCAAGCTTTATCTCTCGTCATTCATGATTGAAACATAAAGATGCTGCACTAGAGAAAAAAATAAATTTTCCCCTTAATTTTTTCATGATAAATAGAATTTATAAACACACCAAGGTGCATATATAGAGGGTGACTATATTGACTTGGTAGGAAATCCTCTAGAAGCTTCCTATAAATACCACTAATACTAGAATGAGGTAGAAAAGTTTGTATAAACAAGTAGTATTATGAAAATATTTATCAAGACCTTTTCATATAAAATAAGGAATAAGGCATAGAAAAACATTTTATATCAAAATAAAAATTTAACAGTATTTCCACAAAAAAAATGGTTAATAAATCAAGAAATATTTGATAACCAATTTATCCATTCATTCCTATTGAAATACCCATTACACATACTCACACACACATTCATTTATCCAGGATAACAGTCCCAATACTCATGAGTAGTAACTCATATTCTGTACTAAGTACTTAGTTTGTCTTGCACCAGCATACCCTAGTTGGCATAAGAAACCAAGTTTGAATCCAACAAAGAACCTCATAATTTAATCATGAACACACACCAACCCACATATGCTAAAGTCTCTTTAAAACATACTTTATTTAAATAATTTTTCTTTTTAAACATTTAATAAGACAAATTGTGTGCATATTTCTAACCATAGTTTTAAAACCACATAAAAAAGGTTGTTCAATAATCATTTCATCGTGGTTTTTTCTAAAAAATCAAAATCAAGAGTTTTAGAAATCCAAATTCTTCATGTTAAAAAAGAAGTGTAGAGATATAGAGGATCCACCAACCTCACAATGAAAATTGTCACTAAAGAATGCACAATAAGGTAGTTTTGGTATTTATTCAATCTTTATTTAAAAATTCCCAGCAAAAACACTTCAAAATAATTCCTAACCTAGAAATCCAGGAATAACCATTTTGATATATGGTTCTTACCAAGATTAAATAGAGAGATCTAGAAAGATAAGGAGAAATAAAAAAACAAACCTTGATTTTATAGATATAACACACCAAGATCTATTTCAATCGGGTTCCAAATCAAATAGAATCACCAAAAACACCTAAAGGAGTCCTCTGGTTCTATAGCCTATGAAAATAGTGAAATAATGAGGGTTTTGGGGGAGCTTTAAAGCTAAAAATTAAATTTTGGGATTTAATTAATCGCATTGCACGGTTATTCCCCACGGTTTATCAATACATGCACCAACTATTCAGGCTCTGCTATCTCAGAACTCTCAGCTATCACAATTTAGCCATATTATTTTTCAAACCATGTTCCAATTTTCTGAAATTAATCTATCCCATTCCACATAGTTCCTAGATTAATTCTTATAGTTTACCCTATCTCTACACCAACTGTGAACCTCCTCTTGGACTCTCTCAAGATGTCTCATGGTTAATAGGGAAATATTCATGGTTTTACCTAACCATGCACCAAATGTGTGACATCTCAAACACTTCCACAAATTTAAAAAATCTCTCAGAAACCTCCTGAGACTAAACCCAATCAAAAAATATAAAAAAACATAAAATAATATTATATACATCAAATAGGGGGTGTTATATTCTCCCACCACTGGTATGTCTATCCTCAGAAAGATGGATATTAGAGAACATTTGATAGAGATCTTTCCAAAGATTTGACATGAAGTCCTCTCATTCCCATGTCTTCTCTTGAAAATGAACATACAATCATAATACCCTTACCAAATGAATGAATTTCACATTTAATATTTTATCTCATCTATCTAGAATATGTATTAGTGTGTGGATGAATATAGCATCTAGATCAAGGTCAACATGATCCCATCAAATCTCTTAGTTAGGATCTGGGTGGTACTTCTCTAGTTGAGATAATTAAAACACATTATAAACCAAATTGAACCTTGTGGGTAAATCCAATAGATAAGCTATATCACCAATCCATTAAATTATTTAAAATTGTTTAACTAACTGAGGAGATGCCTTCCCATTTTTACCTAAACGATGATGACCCAGCATTAGAGATACCTTCAAGTAAACATTTTCCCCCAAAAAAATGATAACAGTCAATGACATTGACCCACATAATATTTTTAAGGATTCTAGGCCAATGCCATTTTTTCCTAGTTAAATGAATCTTTTCTATAATCTCAAGCTCCGGGATGGGTATAATCAATGAATTCATGCATTTTTCTACCCAAAAAACAAATATTGATAAGGATGACTATATAATTCTTTAAATTGGTCCATAGTATTATGTCATGATAACTATTGTTTTATGAGAACACCACTAAAGGTAAATGGTCCTCCCATGAGCCATTGAAATCCATAACATAAATTTGATCATGTCTTCCAATGTCTAGATCATGCGTTCTAACTACGCATACATTTGATAATTATGTGTTGTGATAATGTTTAACTAGGTTCCAAAGTCTTATTATAAAGATCATAAAAATTTATTGGTAAACATTGGGTCTCTGTGAGATATGATCAAAACTTTTACACCATGAAGTTTTACCACTTCTTAAGTTAATATACCAAATTAGATTCATGTATTAGAGTGAAGTGGGATGACTTTGTGAGTCAGTCCACAATCACCCATATAAAATCATTCTTCTGTATCATTCTTGGAAAACCTATGAAAAATTCCATAGTGGTTTTATCCCACTTCCATATCAATATAGGTAAATATTGAAACATATCAATGGTTATGTGATGTTCAGCCTTGAAAATTTCAATTTTTATTTCAAGAAATAACTTTTAAAGGAAAGTGGAAAACCATAAAAATCTTGAAACCAAAATACACATCAAACCACATATGAGATAACCTGGTCATTCCAGAAAAAATTAAAAGAGTTATAATGATTTAACCAATATAATCACCATTGGATGGAGGTTACCTTCAAGTATGGATTTTCCTTAATGATCTCCTCAAAATGGAAGTCCATATTTTTTCATGTTTGTACATGGTAATATAATATAGTATTCCCATAATTGAATCCACATATAAAAATATGATTTTTTTTATCAATACAAGAAATTTGTTCTTCATTCAGATCAATTTGCAGTAGTATTTCAAACATCCTAGTGAATCCTCTTGTGAGACATTGATCTTGAAATATTAATCTAGAATCTATTAATTCAAATGAAGGAGGATCTTTTGGAAAAAAATTATATCATTAACATCCTTGTATTAACCCTTCAGAATTTGAACTATTGGTCCAAGCTTTAGATATGAGACTATTTCTTTATCATTCTGAGTCGCCATCGATAATTCAGAGTCCATGGTCGTGCCAACTTGATCCACCTCATCCCTATCACTGAATGTTTGATATTACTTACCCAACCCAACAATATTCTTAATAATATCTTATAAATGTGTTGATTTATCCATCCTTATCACTCCCTAGATTTTATTTTATTTACCTAAGGATATGGTAACAATGGTTTTTGATAAATTCAAGTCATCCTTTCATGGAATTTCTTTTTACCCCTTAATGATTGTAAAATTTCAAAAATTAATGTTTCCTTGTTTTCCATTTCTTGATTCATACCCAATACTTATAATCATTTTGGAGTCCTTTTTATAGCACATCATTGATTGTGAGTTTGTTTCCTTGTCACTCGATTCAATATCAATAAAAAATTGATCGGACCTACTTCCTTTTCCATCTTAGAATATATGTTATCCATCATTCGGTATGAGCATTATCCTTATCATCCCCATTCATAAAATTAAAATAATTTTTTAGGTTCATTGACACTGATTATTATTTCTGGATAGGATACCTCTACCTCAAAGAAACTAAAACATTCATACATGAAAAAACCTATATCGAAGAGAGTGGGATTGGATTATATTAGGTTTTATTATGATACACCCTGGTACCAGCTGATTGACTAAGATTAAACCCATTTCCCATGACTCTGGATTTCACTGTATCAAGATACACACCCACTCCACTGGTGGTTTTAAGAAATAGACTTTGACACATATACATGTGGAGATCAGGTGATAGGAGATATTTATTCTATTTTCTGAACACAAAAAACTCCCAACTAGATTTTCAAGCATGTGGATAATCAAAGGGTTTTGTAAAGGAAGTAGAAGTTCAAGAAATATTACCCAAAACCCCATTGTCGAGGTGTCCCATTTCATATGAAAGTCATACAATTGTCTAAAGAGGTAGAAATGGGATCAATTCTCTCGACAAAATAATGTTCAAGTCTTCCACCGATGACAAACAAACCATGATATGTCGCTTGTCGAGAAGGATAACAGTTGTCTGCTCAGATAATCCCTAAGATATAAACACAAATATATAAAAATAGTTGATTGATGGATGGTGAAAACAAAATCAAGACACCAATTTTAGGTTTAGGAGAGCCAAGGATTCTATAAACTATGAGGTCGAGAGTGTGAGTTGAGGAAATCCATCAAGAAGATCATGAACTTTAAGGTTAAACATGATATTAAGGAAAGGTGAATGAAAATCATGGTTGGATAACGAGACAAAGGAGGTATGTTGTGTTTCTAAGGAAGGTAGTCCTACCCACTCTGAAAGGGGAGGTATAGAAGCATCATCCATCACTTCATAGGGCATAGATGATGATGGAAGGAATCTGAGATCCAAACCTCCCTTTATCTCTCTATATGAACTTTTTTATGTTCATCCTTGATTTTTAGATAGTTAAGGTATTTAGAAACATATTCATACACTATTTGTTTTGATACCTAATCCCCAACAATGGTTTCTTCGTTCCTTTTAAATCTTCTGTATTCTTAGATGAATAACTCATTTTGAATAGTGATAAGTGGAAATAAGTTTTCCCTGATAGGAAATAGGAACCAATATATGATTTCAAAAATGTAAAACCAAGTTCCCACCTTCAATACATCTATCTATGATCTCACCACCATTGGGTTTTGATCTCATGGTTAAATAATCAAGTTCAGATATTTGAGCATTATTGACTTTTTAAACCATATCAGGAATAAAATACACTAGAAAGAAGGATAAAATACTATCCTTATCATCATAATCCAAATGCATGTCAGTAATCACTATCATCAACTGCTAATAATCATAATCTTTTCTGAGAAACTAATTATATGACTTCAAACTTAAATAATCAACCACTAAATTCACTTTTCCTAGTGTATTTACTTTCTTAAATTTGAATATCCAAATGTATTCAATTTATCATCATCTACTAAGGTTAAAATATCTTTGTGAAAATATATATTTCAATATTTTAGGATTATTAAACACAACGATCTTTTCATAAAAGAGATAATAACACCTTGTTTCCAAATCATGGACTAGCATAATTAGTTCTAAATCATTCATTGGGTAATTATTTTCATTCTTGCATAATTTTCATGAGCCATAAGCTATGATATAATCCCATTTCATGAGAAAACATCCCAAACCAGAACCATAGTCATTAAAAAATACCACATTACCTTTCCCTGGTATTAGTTAGGTAAGGATAGGTTCTAAAGTGAGTCTAGATTTAAGATCCTAAAAGGGTTTCTAACACTTTTCACTCCATTAAAATGGAATACCTTTCCTCATAAAATCTTTCATTAGAGAGGTAAGACGTGAAAATTCATGAACAAAGTGATGGTAATAAACTACCAAGATGAAAAAGTTATACATCTTAAACAATTATTAGTCTATTTCATGGAGATAATGGGTTATATCTTTTCAGAATATACCAATACATATTTCTTATAAATCACATGTACATAGAAGTATACATTTTATATCTAGAAGTCACACTTATAGAATTTAGCATTAAATCAATGTTCATATAGGGTGATCAATACTATCTCTAAGTGTTCTTCATAGTCACTTTTAGTTTGATAATACACTAGGATATCATCAAAAAATAAAACAATAAAGGAGTCAGGGTAATTCTAAAAGATACAAATCATCAATTATATGAAAACTATGGGTGAATTTGTGAGACCAAAGGGTATAAAAATATATTCATAATTACCATAATGGATCCTAAAAGCTGTCTTTGAAATATCATCCTTCTAAACCCAAAGTTGGTGATACCCTGATCATAAATCAATTTTATAGCACCATTTGGATCCCTTCAATTGATCAAATAGATCATCGATTCATGGAAGAGGATATTTATTATTTATTATAACTTGATTTAGCCTATTATATTCAAGGAAAAGATTAATAGAACCATTTTATTTATTTAAAAAGATAACTATAGTATCCCAAGGTGATATAATAGGTCTTATGAAACTTTTTTATTCAAACTTTTCTAAATGGAACATCAATTCCCATAATTCTTTTAGTGAAATCCTATAAGATGATAGTGAAATAGGATTGGTCCTTGGTTGTAGATCAATCAAAAATTCTATTTACCTTTTATGTAACAACCAATAAAGGTTTTTAAGTAAAAATTATTATATCAATATATAATGGATAGAAAATATCCTTTCCTAATTACATCTATATCTGCTAAATTTATTACTACTAATTGACAAAAAATAGTCCTGGCCATCAGTACCAAAAGTCCCATTCCACTCGCATTTAAATCACAATATTCCTTAAATAGATGTGATACTTCATAAAAATATATAAAACTCACTTTTCAAGAATAATAATCGATTTCTTATTTTAAATCTATCAACCAATCCATTCCCAAAATGAGACCAAATATTTCCATCTATAGAATGGAAAATACCAAAACAAATTGATCCCCATCAATAGTTATCGAACATACTATACATTTAAATACTTATTACTCCTATTGTCTAAGAGGTGTTTGGATTCTCATAACATGAGGTATCATTTTCACATGGAACCCCATATGATTCAAAAAATTAGAATAAATAAAAGAATGGGATGCACCTATATCAAAAAAAGCTTTCATAATAGTTGAATTCAGAAGGATTGTACCTCGCACCATCAAATAACTTGTTTAATCTTTAAATATTAATTTCTACACATAATGAAACTATTTATTAGGTTCACCATAATACTATTTGATTCCCTGTTATTATGTCATTGATTATAATGTCGACGTGTTCCTAGAATCACCTTGACTCTCTCAATTTTTGGGGCTGAGAACTATACAGACAAGACTAACCCATCTTAGCATAAGAGAATTCAAACACTTTGGAGTTATTTCCACTAGTTTTCATCCAGGTTATAGTAAAATAATGTATGATGTGTCCCATTTGGCCAAAATTGTGACACTTCTAAGACGGTTTCATATAATCCCTTTTCTTGGGCTCCAATGATCCACATTGAAAACAACTTAGTATGGTGTTGTGATGAGGAGGAAAAGAAACTGACCTGATTAATTGGTTTTTCACTATAATAATTCCTTGAGAATTGTTTTACCCTTTCAACTTATTTCTAGTGTTGGAGGTCCCACTTATAGCCATAGAGGTAAAAAAATTTCTCCACACCATAGGTTCCAGCAATGTCTTTTTCTACCATAGTCACCCTATTGACCATCTCTATATAATCATAAAAACATAAGATGACTAATTTATAGAGAATGGATTGTCACAGTCCTACCTCCAAGATATGTGTTTTTAGGTACACACTAGTGAAAAAAATATAGATAAAAGTAATATAGTTTCATGAACTTAGCTATATACTCCATGACAGATAGATTTTCTTGCTTGAAAGTAAATAAATTTGTCATATTTGTGATCTTGAAGGTATGTGGGTAGAATTATTTATTAAAAATTTCATCTATCCCTTTCCAAGTAAGTTCTCTATCTTATTCAGTTTGAAAAACTGTATCCCACTATTTCCTCACAAGATCTTTGAGAATGAGTACTGCCAACATTACCTTGATATTGGTTAGGATTCCCTAAAATCAATGATTTGATTAATTGGACCAAGCCATGACTCTATGTTTTCCACTCTTCAATCCTCCTTCATGATTTCTGGATTATGATTCTAAAATACCAATAGTGAATTCTCCTGGAATGGTTTCTAAATATGATACCCCTTATAAATATCTTGGAAGGATTGAACTATATTTAGGACCATTTGTTGATTCACCTGTGGTTTAGGTTAAGACACATTGTAGCACCCCTGGTTTGAGGTATGTATCATTTTTTATGAAACTTTATGTGTTAATAGTGCTTGGTATGAGTTTGGATGAGTTTGGGATATTTTGGGAAGGTTTTGGAAAACTTTGGAGGCCTTTTTAAGACCGCGCAGTTATATCACAGTTGGGAGAAACCATATGAGATGAACCGTGCGGGTAGTGGGGTACGTACGGCTTGTGCATGGTTTATCTAACCATGCAGGGTGGGTCATGAGAGGTTCCCCTTTGAGGTATAAGTAGGTTCATGGTTAGCACACGATTTTTATAACCGTGCGAGCTAACTATGCAGCCCGTAAAAATGTTTTTTTATCTAGGATTCATCGGTATTTCCCTAAAAACTCCCAATCTCTCTCCCACTTGAGCCTCACTCAGGATTTCCTCTTATCAAGGTTTAGGGGTTCTCTTCCACTCATTTTGGAATCAAATCAAAGGGGTTTCTTGGTATGGTTGATCTGATTCTTCTCTGGTAAGTCTCCTCGCTTAGTTCTTTGTGGTTTTCTCTAGATCTACTTTTCCCTCTCTCTTGGTTTTCTAGATCTACACCCGTTGTGTGTAGATAAATGGTTTTATTTGCCTTGGGTGTTTATATTAAGGCTTGATGATGATAGTTAATGATATCAAGATTGGTTTTATTGGAGCGTTTTCCTGGATTGGGGTGCGGTTGTGTGTTGGTCGAATTCACCGGAACCCTAAAGGTAGGTGTCTTCTCTCTCGAATCCACTTGGTTAGAACTAGTGTTTTTGGTTAAAATTAATTTTTTTCTTGAAATTAATTGTGATAATGATGTGAGAATATTTTTGGAAATCCATTTGGTGATGATTTGGGGGATTTTGGGGGAAATGGGTTATTATTGCAAAAAGGGGTTTTGTTGTGTGATTTTAAAATCTTGATTTTAAAATCGTTAATGGATGATTATGAAAAATGTTTTGTGAAATATGGTTTTCAATAAATATTTTTTTTATTGAAATGTTTGTGGGAATGGAAAGTTGGTTAAAGGGTGTTTTCAATAAATGGGTGATTTATTGAAGTGAATTGGCATGTGATGAGAATGATGGTGTGCTCATTGTATGGATTTTGTGCTTTGTGCTTACTGGTGTATTAATTGTTATGTATTTTATTGGTTGTGTAGAAGTGGGTGGGAAGTCTCACTAGAAAAGGTAATGGATAGTGGTCAGAAGAACCACCCTTTATGGATAGTGGTCGGGAAGCACCACTATTTTGGAATGTAGTGAACGGGTTGGATGGAAGCTTCACCATTTTGATTGCCCTCTTATGTGTTTCTTTGTAAGATGAAATTTGTTATACTGATGTAAAATGGTGAAATGGCTTAAGAAATGGTTGTTTGGATTTCCCTTGGGTTGCACGGTTTGGGTAAGGGTGTCTTGATAAGGTTGTGTTTGGCTTATTAGTAGGTGTTGAACTATTAATGTTGTATATAAACTTCTTTATATAAATCTGATAATGGTTCTTTCCTAGTGGAGTGTGTAGGGAAGTAATTTTGGGAAATCATACTGAGTATTATTACTCATCCATGCTCATTCTCTACCCTTGTCCTTGAATACACCAGTATATCATCCACAAATACCACCACAAAAGAATCCAGATATCACTAAAATATCTGATTCATCAATTCCATAAACATTGTTGGTGTGTCTATTAAACCAAAGGGCATAACCACATACTCTTAATGGATATATCTACTTCTCGAAGATGTTTTTGGAATATCCTCCTTCCTTACTCGCAATTGATGATATCCTGACCTCAAGTCAATATTAGAGAACCACTGAGCTCCCCTCAACTAGTCAAACAAATAATCAATTCATGGAAGTGGATATCGGTACATTATCAAAACCTGATTAAGTCTAAAATAATCAACACAAAGCAGAAAGGTTCCATCTGCCTTTTTAACAAAAAAACAGTGCTTCTCACAGAGATGTTCTAGGCCGGAGGAACCCTTGGTTTTTTAACTCTTCCAATTGCACCTTTAATTCACATAATTCTACTGGTTCCATTCGGTAACACGGAAGTGAGATAGGACTGGTCCCCGGAAGAATATCAATCGTAAACTCTACTTCTCTCATAGGTGTAAACTCTAAGAATTATTAGGGAAATACATCCATAAACTGATCCACAACTACTGAAAGAACACACTTCTCAACATGTTCCACCAATGCCAACAACAAAGCCTCTAACTGATAAGAGATCATTCCAACATCTGGTTCCAACAAATCTATTTCACCCAGCTTTTCATTCTTCTCCCCTCTAAAGAGAGGTTCAACACCATCCTCTGTCATAAAACTAATCGTTCATGCATAGAAATCGATGTGGTCCTTAAACGTATCAAACCAATTCATTCCCAAGATTACGTCATAAGCTTCCATCTTGAGCACCGATAAGTCCCACATTAATTAAATGTCGTCCAAAACTAGGCAACACACTCTATAGAGGAAATCTCAACACTCTCTTTGACCCATATGAGTTTTTAGTTTCAAAACCGAAGACATAATTTCCACCATTAATCCCAAAAAATCAATGATGCAAGAATCAAGAAAATAATGCAAAGTACCCATATCAAAAAAAGATTTCATAAATGTGGAATTTAAATGAATCATACCTCGCACCATGGATGGTCCCGACTGATCATCCATCAGAGCCTGCTCAGCCCCAAATAACTAGTTACGTTCCACACTCTGCTCTTTATTACCCTGCTGAGGATTCATGGTGTTCCTTGAATCACCATGACTAATTTTTTTTTCTACCTAGGGGTATGTTATTTCCCCCATCCCGTTGAGGAAAAATAACCATGTGACCCCTGAGGAATATCATGACACCCGACCTAGGAGCATTCTGACAATAACGTTGTAGATTACCCATCTACATACAATTATGACATGCTCGAGGTTGTTTCGTACAATCCAACTTGATGTGGCTCGTAGAACCACACTGAAAACAACTCATCTTACTCTGAGGCTTTAGAATAAGATTCCCCAATCCTATCATCAGATTTTGAGTCATACTCCCACCCTGAAAATAAGTTTTCCTCTTCCTCTTGAACCCAGTGTTTGAGTTCCCACTATTTCCCATGGTTACCAACATAATTCCCCCTACTATAGCCTTTTTGTATTCATTGTTATGTGTTTAAAGTTCTTGGGATGATTTTGGATGAGTTTAGGTGAGTTTGGGAAGGTTTTGGAAAACTTTGGAGGCCTTTTTAAGGCCTCACGGTTTGAGAACAGTTAAGAGAAACCGTGCGAGATGAACTGTGTGGGTAGTGGGGTATGCATAGCTTGTGTAAGATTTGTCTAACCATGTAGGGTGGGTCATGTGAAGCACCCCTTCAAGGAAGCAGCAGGCGCACAGTTAGCACACAGTTTCTCTAACCGTGTGAGCTAACTGTGTGGCCCATAAACATGTTTTTTTAATTCGGGATTAGTTGGGATTGCCCTAAAAACACCAAAACTCTCTCCCACTCGAGCCTCACTTAGGATTTCATCTTCTCAAGGTTTAGGGGTTCTCTCATACTTTTTTGGAATCAAATTAAAGGGGTTTCTTGGTGTGGTTGAGATGATTCTTCTTCGGTAAGTCTCCTCTCTTAGTTTTTTGTGGTTTTCTATAGATCTACTCTTCCCTCTATCTTAGTTTTCTAGATCTACACCCGTTTTGTATAGATATAGGGTTTTTTTGCCTTGGGTGTTCATTTTAAGGATTTATGATGATAGGGAAGGAGATCTAGAGTGGTTTTAGTGGAGTGTTTTCTCAGATTGGGGTGCGGCTGCGTGTGGGTTGAATTCGCTAGAACCCTAAAGGTAGGTGCCTTCTCTCTTGACTCCACTTAGTTGGAACTGGTATTTTTTGTTACAATTAATTTTCTTTTCTTGAAATTAATAGTGATAATGATGTGAGAGATTTTTTGTAAATCCATTTGGTGATGATTTGGGGGATTTTGGTGGAAACAGGTTATTATTGCAAAAAGGGGCTTTGTTGTGTGATTTTAAAATGTTGATTTTAAAATCGGTAGTGGTTGATTACGAATTTTTTTTGTGAAATATGGTTTTCAATAAAGATGTTGTTTATTTAAATGTGTTTGGGCATGTAAATTTGGTTAAAGGTCATTTTCAATAAATGGGTGATTTATTGAAGTGAATTGGCATGTGATGAGAATGGCAGTGTGCTCATTGTATGGATTTGATTCTTTGTGATTGATGGTTGATTAAGTGTTATGGATTGTGTTGGTTGTGTGGAAGTGGGGGGAAAGTCTCACTATAATAGGTGATGGATAGTGTTCAGAAGATCCAACCTTTATCAATAATGGTCGAGAAGCACCACTAATTTGGAATGTAGTGAACGAGTTGGATGGAAGCTCCACCATTTGGATTGCCTTGTTGTGTGTTGCTTTGTAATATTGAATTTTTTTGTGCTCATGTGAAATGGTGAAATGGATTATGTCATGGTTTTTTGAATTTCCCTTGGGTTGCACGGTTTTGGTAAATGTGGCTTGTTAAGGGTGTTTTTGGCTTATTGGTAGTTGTTAAACTATTAATGTTGTATATAAACTACTTTATATAAATGTGCTAATGGTTATTTCCTAGTGGTGTGTGTTGGGAATTCATTTGAGGAAATCTTACTGAGTATTATTACTCACTCCTGCTTTATAACTTGGGTGATTTGCAGATGTTGTATTTATGGACACAAGAAAGAGTAAAGCATCACATTTTTCTAGCAGTTCAGCATGACGATTTGGTGATGTTTTGGTGCATAGAGCATGGAGTTTAGTGTGTAGCTATGGATGGTTCCCTAGTTCGTTATGGTTTTGTTGTGTAGTATTCTTCTTGGTACTCTGATTTTTTGTTTGGTGGTATTTGGCATGTGGGATTGTTATGTATTAGTTTGGTTTCATTTATTTAATGTATGGGTTTGGTTGTTTTGTCGACATGCATCATATAGTTTGTTGATATTGTATTTTTTGGTTGGTTGGTTTTATCACCAAGGAAAATTGGTCCCCAATTTATTCTAGAATCCCTTGGATTTTATTTCCATTCTTTGTCACCTTGGGAATATCGCTTAAGGCCAAGTTGAATTCATCCTCCCTCTCAAGCCAATGATATGGGGAGGGATGTTACACACATACTCCTATTATTTTCTAATTTTCAAACTGGTTCCATCTCTCTTTAACTATATCCAATTCCACTTAGTCACTAAATTACAACTAAACTAAAGGATTAGGATATTTAAAATCATAAAAACTAAAATTTTACAGCAATATTTAAACATTCATCAAATAAAACATGGATTATGTATTCCTTGTGGGAAGTCTCTCTACCAATGCATGATAGTCTACACTGATTGGCTAATCCCACAATAATGGGGTGACAACACTCTTAAAGGTGTGAATTAACACCTTTTGTACCCAAACCACCATGGAAATTTGAAGTTCACCATAAAGTGGTTATATATTCCTTTTTAATGCTCAATATTTCATGATCTAACATATCCTGTCTCTAATAATACTATATTGACAATTAGACTAGACTAAACTGATTCCATTTGTAACATCTCTACCCTCACCAATTGCCTTGGGAAGAGGAGGAGGTGCTACTAACCTTAGGTGACATCCCTAGGACACCAAAGGCTAGTAATAAATTCCATTGGATTACAAGGTTATTGGGGTATATTTTTTCCTCTAACATACATTACTATAAGATACAAAAATGTAAAACAAAACCATAATATTATATAATTTATGAGAGTAAACACTATAACTCAAAATACAAGACAAAAAGATAAATCATATTAGTGATAGAAAGTAAGATACAAAACAGGAAACTGAAAATCCAAATGGAATATAAGACTTTGGTCATAAAGGTTGAAACACTCTATAATCCAGGACTCAACATACTCCTAAGCTCCATATCACATCATTAATTATTGAAACATCATTATTCTCTACTATATAAATAATAAATCTTCCCCTTACATATGTCATGAAAAATAGTGTATGCATACTCACTAAGGTGTATATGCAGGGGGTGGGCATATTAGCTCAGTAGGAAATATACCTAAATTTTCCCACACATGATACTAAGACTAGACTGAGTAAGCAAAAATTATATAAAAAATCATGAGTATGAAAATAGTTATCAAGTGCATTTCATATAAAATCATAAGGAAGGTATAGAAAAATAGTTTATATCCAAAGAAAAATTTAACATGCTTTACATAAAAAAGTGGTTCATAAATAAAGAATTCTTTTATAATGAACATATCCATTCGTTTTTCTTGGAATACCCATTCTACATACTCTTATACACATGAATGCATTCAATATGAGAGTCTTAATACTCATGATTAGTAACTCATCTTCCGTACCAAGTCATCACTTGGTTGTGCACCCACATAACCTAATTAGAATAAGAAACCATGTATAAATCCAACAAGGCCCCTCTTAATGTAATCATGAAGACACATTAACCCGTATATTCTAGTAAATTTAATATATAATTTCTTTAAACAATTTTTATTTTAATCTTTTAAGTGAACACATTGTGTGCATATTTTGAAACCATTCTTTTAAAACCATATAACAAAATGGATTTCAAAAATAATTTCATCGAGAGTTTTTACAACAAAAAAATGATATTTTTAGAAATTTAAAGACTTTAATTTCTTAGAATAGGTTTAGAGAGATAGAATTCACCTATCTCACAACAAAAACCATCACCAGAGAAAAAACAACAAAAAAGGTAGATCCAATATTTCTACTTATACCCTTTAACAATTACCAACAAAACCACATCAAAACTTGTCCTAAACCATAGATCTAGGCATATCCATTTTGATATAGGGTTCTTATTGATAGGAAATAGCTTGATCTAGAAAGAGGATAAACAAACAACATACCTTGAATCTCTATATCTAACATACTAAGATCCATTACAATCAGAATCTATATCGAAGAGAATCGCTAAAAATTCCTTGAAGAGTCATATGGTTCAAGAATATAGGAAAATTGAGGAATAATGTGTGTTTTAGTGGAGTTTTTAGGATAAAAATCCAATTTTTAGATTTAATTAATTATATCCCATGGTTAGGCCACACTGTTTACCAAACTATGTGTAAGATACTATCTCGAAACTCCTAGCTCACATAGTTTGGAAAAACATGCACCAACCATGTGAAACACATTTGTATTATTTCACACTATTCCCAAAGATATTATTATAGTTTAACCTAACCATGAACCAATTATGTGCCTCCTCAAAGACTCTCTTAAGATTCCACTAGGTTACCTGGGGAATCCTCACTATTTTCCCTAATTATGTTCCAACCGTATGACCTCTCAAACATTTCTAAAACTTTCCAAAATCTCATAGAAGCCTCCCAAGACTAATCCCAATCAAACAAAGTTCAAAAATAGATAAAATAGAAATATATAACTCAAAATAGGGGTGGTATATGTGTGGAAAAATACTCCCATGATTGGTGTGAGTATACACATACCCAATAGGATGACTTAAAAACTACAAATAAATATCAAAAGATTAGATAAATCATAATAACAATTAGGTTTTTAGGAAAATATGAAATTAGATATACTCAAAGGAGAGAAAAATAGAAATAAAAAGAGGTCACATTCTTCACAACTAGATATAGACTAAATATTCATGTAGATCCTTGAATCTGAAATACTTATGTTTGTGATCCATATAACCTATTTGAAACTATAGTGGTGGACCCACATCTTATCAAAGGATATCTAAAAGTTAAGTGAGTGATAAATCTATTTTATGACTGAAATCACACATGATCTCTTATATGGGGGAGTTCTTACCCCATAAGTAGATGACCTATTCCTAAATTTTGTGTGGGGGAGCACCAACCTTATCAGTAAAAATGATGCAGGGGACTTGTGACCAGACATAACCACGCCACTATGGGAGTACCGACCCCAATATCTCTCTGAAGATCCTTCCCAAACCATGGTATCAAATACTTGTTCCATAAGAGAATAAAATTATTATAATTTATCACATATCATCTCTGATATCAAATTAAATTCCACCATTTCATTCTATATAGAAAAAAAACTTATTGGAATATTCAATTGCTTAAATCCAAGTTATGAGCAAAGTGATATGGAATTTCACTAAACCGGGAATAAGTGCATGTAATTATTTGAATCATCACATAATGTATGAGGGATAGCCATGTTGTGGTGGGTATCTATCAGGATTTTGACTCCCATGGATGCCTAGTAGAGCCCGATGTTTTAGGGGACCAATTTGGTTTCTAACACACCATTGTCAGAATTCGGTGCCTATTTGGTAGGACCACAAGAAGTCCAAAATCTTGTCACTTTACATAGTTTGTGTAGAAATTACCTTCCTAAAATAGAAAGGCAACACTATTCCATTATGTGTCCCTAGGCCGAAATTTGTCCTAGGCTATGAGAAATGGGCATCATGGCTTGGCCGAGGGGAACCACCCCATAGAAGGGTTCTCATGAGACTTTGTGTTCAATATAATCATCATGTTTCTACCACAATTATTGGTTTAAATCAATTCAAATCCACACCAAAAATGTCATAAAATTTCATTGTGCATTTCATGGTCAATTATTTTCAATCCTTAGCTAGAAATAGGAATTTGAAACCACTCTCTGAATGTATGCATGCATCATCCACCATCACCATATATCTAGAATTTGTACTAACCTAGCCACATATATCATCAATATCCATTACTCGATGATTATTCTACACAACTATATCCTCTTTTCCAAACCCATATGAAATGGTTTCATACTAATTACAAATCATGTAATTATTTAGTCGATCCCCCGACCAAATCAAGGTTTATTAATGATAACATAAATAATATAGGTAGAAATCCATGAAACAATAAAAATTAGAATAAATAGTTATTTTTATGAAAACCAAGAATTGATAGTTGGTATATAATTAAAAGGATGGGGCATAAACCACAAAAATCATAAATTTATGAGGCCATGTGAGTTTAAAACTGAATTAATTATCATTATTATATGCTCAAGAATCATAAAAAATCGAATAAATTCAACAATAGAAAGACCTAACTCATCAATAGTTCAATCGATATAGAAGAATTAATCTTTTTCAGTGTTATTGGTGATTCCTCATCATTCATTAGTTTCTCTTGAATCTTCCTCAATATCACATGTCAAGACTTCTCCCAATTATGTATCCTCCCGAATCCTAGGGTTATATGACCCACCCTAGGTTTTGGTTCTATAGGGGTTAAATAAGGATTAACTAGGTTAAAATTATTAAATAACACATAAAAGAATTAATTAATTATTTTTAAACAAATAATTCCACCTATGATAAAGAAAAGCCCTTGGATATAGTATTAATAAAACTTAAAATATCCCAAAGGTTTAAAAGTTAAAAGTAGAGTCATTAAACCCTCCCAAGCATTATGAATTTTCATCTGTAAAAGAAAAATCTACTAAAAAGGTGAGGGTACTGAGCCCACATCTGTTTCTCATGCTCCCATGAGATCTCCTGGAGGTTCTCATGATTCCAAAGTACACTCACTAATAGAATGGATCACCCATTAAGGATCCTCTCATGTTGATCCTAGATTACCACTAGGTAATCTAAAAAGGTAGATCTATCCATGATGTCTATAACACCCTAATAAATGACATGTGATGGGTCATGTATGTATCTTCTTAGTTGTGAAACATGAAAGATGTTGTGCGCATGGTCTAACTATAGTGTAAATTTCTTGTGGTATGAAATCTCACCCACTATACCCAGGATCAAGAATGAATCAATGAATTTTAGTGATAGATTACCACCAAAAACAAACTTCTGAAAACTTTTTCAAGGTGATACCTTCAAGAATACATGATCTCCATAATTTAACTCTAAGGGCCTCCATCATAGTCTATATAGGACTTTTAATGAATATGTATAGTTCTCATCCATTCCCAAATCACCTAAACCTTTTTTATCATTGCCTAAACCGACCCCAGATCCATCAATAACATCTCCCCCATATTCTTATAGCATAGGGGTTACCTATAAGGAATCCTATATAATGCCTCAAAATGATCCATGCCAATAGTGGAGTAATAATGGTTGTTGTAAGTGAACTCTAAAAAATGTAATTTATCCTCCTAACTCTGACCAAAATATTACACACATGCCCACAACATGTCTTTGAGAGGAGGATAATTCGAGGAGGTAATGTCCAAAACCCTCTTTATTCTTTATATCATTCAGGTTTTTTCTCTCTATATGGTTTATTTATTTTTATATGGGTTTAGACATCTCAATGGATGCTATATGGGTGTGTTTTCCAGGTTTTCCCTTTCCTTTCTTCAATTCGGTGATTATGAAACTTTTTGGTATTTTCTGTGGTAAATTTATATGTTCAAATTTTCATTAATTTTTGTTACTAAACAAATACTATGATTTTTTCTATATTACCTTGAATATTTTCCATCACCATAGACATGAAAATCCCCATTTCCATAGTGAATCCTCACACATGGATTGAATTTTCTATAAGATATTGTCAATACATAAGACCTGGCATATGAAAAACCCCATCTTAATGATTGGTCAACATCTTGTATGTATGTTAAAGAATATTAAACCGATATCATTTAATTTTAGGTATGATACTTACTCCACTAAAATCACCAATCCCACACCACATAATCATTGATTTATGTACACATTTTCCTGAGTTAATATGGATAATTATTTTAGGTGAATTTTATTTCAATGAACAAGTGATCTTTGAATCACGTCCCCCGTTTTTCATCAATTTTATTTGGAAAGGACATGATAAAAGAAGTTTTTTTTTGGGTTTCCTTTTTCCCAGAGGACCCTACATCTCTATGGAAGGATGAGATACATAAATAACATAACAAAATATGTGTGGTTAGAGATTTTCTCAAAGGGTAGTGAAGTCTATTTTTTCAAAAATGAATGGATTTTTCCATTTGGTATAATATTTCATAATTTTTTATGGGTTTGAGGAGATATAACCTCATCCATTGTAATGTTGGGGTATCCAATTTGGTTCTTAGATAGATTAAGGATATATGTGGGTTACCAAAGTTCCCCAATACATTATTCTTGTATGTGGGGATGGGAATCACAGTAGTGAGGTAGAGGCTTCTCCCCTTGGAGAGGGAACCTGGAACCATGGACATTCTAGATGATCCTATCAAACAAGGTGGTCATCCAGTAAAGGAGAGTAGGGATGCTTATCTACATCAACCGAATACTAGAGTCTCTCATATTTTTTTAGGCTTTTTATTAAATTTAGAAGTCTCTTAGGACCAACCTCGAGAAGATAATGGTCAAGGGAAGTCTACAGTTCTAGTCAAGGTATTGAAAGTTCATTTAAATTAGATGGGGGAGAAGGGTATTCAAGGATTGGAATTGAGTATGTATAATAATATAATAAATGGAATAGAAAATATATATATTTAAATTTTCAGTTTCACTCAGGTGTTTATATAGTGGTCAAACTAGAGAATTTTTTAGGACATTGGGATGGGTCCAATTAAACTATGATGATGGTTGTCATAAAATAGGATCTTGAAATAAAAAGAATAAATTAGGGTGGAAGAGGTAGAATAATTGATGTAAATTCATAATGGAAGTACACAGTTAGAAGCTAATTCTATTTATGGAATAGGATAAGTTAAATGATATCTGATGACATCATTGTAAGGACTTGGCTTTAAACAATACATATTATAGTGGCTTTAGACTAGAATTCACTTTATTTTCCCAAATATATTTTAGGTTTATAGTTTTAGAGAATTAAAACATATCTCTTACATAACAAATTATTGTATTAAAACTTTTACACTTCTCATTAGTATCCATTTTTTCCATTATGTAAGACTTTGATAATAAAACAAATTTTCTTTTCATGAAAAAACATCACAAATTTAGACTTGAAATTTTATTAGTTGTTACCTATCCTTAAACCCTATGAAAAACATTTTAAAACATGGGATGATCATAAAAATAATAGTAAGGGACATAAAATAAAATAAAGAAGCCTGTTATTATATGAAAAATTATAGGAAATTACCTTTTAAAAGTAAACTTTGGGCTCAAAATAAACATTTTTTTCTCGATTATGTAGAATCTCGGGATGCCCTGAGAGGGGAGGGGTGAATCAGGGTGTCAACTTTTTGTTTTGAAGTGAAGGATCTTGTTCCTAAGTTGGTAGGAAATCATAAAACTTGTATGATGTATATGAACAACAAATAAACAATCACATGCAAAGATACCACCCATCACTTTTACTTGGTTCACCACAAAGGGCTACGTCTAAGGAGAATACGCCGATAGTGTGTCGGTCATGCCAAAATCTACTAATCTTCACTAGTTGTGGAGTAAAATATTTCATTCACAGACACTTTGTTCTAGGCACACTACCTTTACAATAATTCAGGGATAGCTCACTACGTCCCTCGGAACACTTCTGTCAACTCTCCCTTGCTCACTACCCTGGGATAAGTCTTACTCAGTTTATTGAATTGAGGGTCTCTTCAACAGATTTTCATGGAAGTCTTTGTCTCAGTCCATCACAAGACATTAATTGATTCAAATTCCTGAATAGATGCACTTGAAAGCCCTGATCACATAAACCAGATATTCAAAATCCTGTCAGAAGCATAACACCACACTTGCGCGCAATACCTCAACTTGCACGCAAGATTTTGGAATTGTCACGAAAGATAAATTTCACGCAAACCCTACATTCCTTGAAACACTTATATTTTTCACAACTACTCCTAAGGGTTTACTTGTTCCTTTCAGATTAAAGGAACACCTTGCGTGCAAGTTTAACTATCTTTAATTCTTTTGCGTTAAAATATTTTGTGTGAAAGAGTGACCAGATTTTCGTTGGAAAATTCTTAAGTCCTCCATGGGGATAGATGCCTATTTATAAGCCTCGATGACCCTAAGTGCAAGTTTCTGATGCTTCTTTCTCGGTGCACCCAAGATTATTTATAATAACACAAAACCCCTTTTTACGTCGCATTTGGCGTGCAAGATTCTTCTGCACAACCTCGTCTTTCGTGCACATTTAATTCTTGCATGCACTTTTTTCCTTTTCTATATTTTGACGCACTAGTCCCAAATTAGGCCTTCCATGCAAGTTTATAAACACCCTTAAATGTGGATTAACAAAAAACACAAACCATAATCCATTTCTAGCATAAAATGTCCATGGTTCCAATAGATTAATCACATTCTAGGGCTAAATATTTTCATAAAATATTTCATAAAAAAACTTAAAGTAAAAAAAATTATAAAGGTTTCTTTGAAAATATGTCAAACTCATGAAAACCTTTTCACAAAGTTATAATTTTCACCCTTAAGAAGTACTTAATACTTTATTTTGAAAAATAATCTCATTTATTACCTTTTTAAAAATCATAGTATTTCTATAAAAACTCATATAATTCATAGATAAAAATATAGGTATATTGGGACATCATTGTCTATATCACTCTTAAAAATGGAATAACTGTATAGTTGACTTCCATACCCAATGCATTAGAGGGATATCATGAACCCACCCATCCTTGGTTTATAATATAACCACCCATCCTTAGTTTATAACATAACCTCCCATAATTGGTTTATAAAGGAATCACCCTTCAACATAAATAATTTCCAAAAAACCACAACATAATCATAACATATAAATATTTTAGTTTTCTACATTACCCTCGTAAAATATTCTTTTCACCCATAAGAAAAAATTTCTAGATATTAAAGTATCAATCACATTTAAAACCCCATTTTCAATACCAAAATACACATAAAAAAGGGAAATTTGGTTTTTCTTTAAAGAATATATGAAATATTGAAAAGGAATTTAGAAATAAAATAATTGTTATAGAAGTGGGAAAAATCATTGTTGTCATATATGTTAAAATAGAACAGTGTTTTTTTCTTTTTATCAAAACGTTCCTTAAAAAACACATAAAAATATTCCTTTTAAGAAACTTTGAAAAAAAAACAAAAATGTCCATTATAAAATTTTCATATCAATATATGTACATTTATTAAATAATTTTGAAAACATTTACAAGGTGGGGAAAGGTTTTGAAAATAAATCACAAAACCTTTAAAATGAGGATTTAAGTTAAAGTGTCCCTTAACTTGAGTTTGATTCATCACGTACATTATTTATATTCACAAATAATAAACTTATGTTAATTATTTACTTTATAAAGAAACTTTTTCAATTTTATTATTCATTTTACTTTATCTATTTCAATTATATACATAATTAGTTAATCATTTAATTTCATTTCAGGAGTTTTGATAATATTCAACTTATGTGTCAAAAATGACTTCAGTAAGTTAACTAGGGTAAAAGAGGTCATTATTCCATCATATCTAGAATAATAATCATGAAATAATTATAATTATTATATATAAATTATTATTTTAAAACCAATAAAAAAATATTGTTATGGAAAATGAACTGTGTTACAATCATGGATATGATAGTTTATACGTACGCATGGGTAACATTTCTATTTTTCAACGATCATTATGGAAAGTAGGTAAGTATTATTTTATCTTTAAAAATTTATTAACATATCATAAATAGCATATTTTTTATTTAAATATACTTATATATATCTTCCATGTGAATTGGGGATGAAAAAAATAATCACATCACTTCATGTAGGCAGTAGTCCACATGTACGCATGAACAATGTTTTCATTTTTCAATAAGTGGAAAGGTAAGAAATAAAATTAGATATTATATTTTCATAATGATAAATATGTCATGAATATAATAATTATGTAATATATATAATATATATTTATTAATTTTATCATTATTACCTTCCATGTAAAGCGTTAGTGAAAAATGAATCACATCACTTCGTGAGGCGATAGTCCATCGTACACAAAAACGATGTTATTGTATCCCCCATAGAATAGAAAGTAAGAAGATATATTTGATTTCATAATTACATAATTATAATTATGCTAAAAAGATTATATATATATACTTTAAATTCATCATTATAATCATCCGTAACAGGAGGTGATGTTAAATGAATTACATTGGTTCATGAGGTGGTAGTCCGTTGTACACACAAACGACGATATCATTTCCCACTTGATGGAAGATAAGATAGATTTAGGTTTTTCCATCAACATAATAACAGATAATTATGTGGGAGATAATAGTGTTATTATTCCATCATGGTTGAAAAATATTTTATGCAGGTAAAATAAGAAATAAAACAAAAATTCTCGGTTAAGAACAATACCTCTTCTTTAGAAAACCTTTTATGGTTTACACCAAAATTTTTCCTAATTTTCTGATAAAAAAACCCTCTATGATATGGCAATAGAATTAAGGAATGTATTTGGATAGGTATTTTCTAAACCAAAATCCATTTGAGGTGTGAAGGGGATAGGAGAGAGTGTGTCCTTTTATAAGTGGGGGGAAGACACACTTGGAATTTTTGAAAAGAAAAAGTGATATTAACATTTTTCATATGAAATAATTATTCAAATAGGAACATTATAAATAATTATAATATATAAGTTCTAAATATATTCATAAAATAAAATTTAGAAAAGTTTTTATATCATTTTAACACTTACATTTATTTTAACCCCTAGTAAACTCATTTTCCACATAACCACGGTAAAATAATTTTACTATTTTCACTATTCATGCTGAAAAAAATTAAGTTATACCTATTATATAATATAAATTATTCTGATTCCAAATATTTAACCCATTTTATGAAATTAAAGTCACATAATTGGAATAATTTAATTTAAAATTAAACCAGGTAACATGATGAAAATCAGTTTTTAAATAAGTGTATTTTTCAAGGAAAAGATGATTTTATTTTAACTCTATGACTAGTAATAATTATTACATTAATTTCAATTCATATTTATATATATATAATCTATAAATTTAATTTATATCATTAATAATTATTTTTTAATTAATTAACATGGAGAATCATTATGCGCTTTAAAAAAGTTTTCAAAAGAAAAAAACTGTTTTTAAATCTAAAAAACAACTTATACTAAAATACAATATAAAGATGATTAAAATGTAATTAATTATATTAGTTAAAAATAAATAATAATTTTTTATATTAAAAAATCAAAACATAATGATACTTTTAAAGTACTAAATTTTTTGAAAAGAAATGACAGTTTTACAAAAATCAGTATTTTCACTATTTACTAAAAAATCAATATTTTGAAAAAAACCCAAAATTTCACCCTGATTTAATTTTTATAATATTATTTAAAAAGTTTATTTCATTTTTTAAAATAAATTTTCTAAAATTATTGAATTTAATTATAATATTTTCTCACAAAAAGCAATAAAATCATTTTTGATGAAAACGTATTTTTGATGAAAAAAATTACTTTACTAAAAATTGATTTATTATTTATTAATAATTAATAAATAAATTTATATTGAGTATAAAATTTATATATATTTCATAAATTATTTAATACTATTCAAACTTTCTAATTTAACGACTAGGTTATAATGGTCATATTTAAATAATATTATTTCATGGTTCATTTAAGCTTAGTGTTATGTGTCTTGTACACTATCAATCATAGATTACTTTTTCAAAATAATTAGGTGTTATATTCTTCCAGTTTGATAAATTACATCCTTTTAATTTTAACTTTATATTAGTAATAAAAGGTTTCACATTTGGAAATACCTTTATTGGAAACCCACATCGTAAAAGGGTTAATAAAACATCAAATTGATAAGGGAGAAAAAGGTATGAAGGTCATCTGGAATGACACATACTAGGTTTCCAAATAGGATAACATTGGTGATAAGTGAAGATTTGGACATGGAAGAAAAGATTAATTCCCAAATAAGTACAGAGAGTGATACATATCATTTATTTCAAGAAATTGAATGATCATGAGAAAGTCAATATCTACAAAACCATAAACCAAAGATGTGTGTAAAAGACTATAATTTCATTAGAAATGAACATAACAGGATAAAATTTTCATTTTCAAGATACTTTTCCTAGGGTTGATTAATTCCTTACAATCTAGACTAATAACATAAGGAAATATACTAACTTGATAAGTTTAATTTCATCCTTTAATCAATTTCCATTACAATATCATCTTTTTCTCCAAAAGATGACAATTCAAGATTAATTTTTCATTCCTAAAGCACTAAAATAAAATTTTAAAAGATCATGTAACCATAAAAGGATAACAAGATATTCCTCCTATATTTATACATTAACCAAAACCAAAATGGTTAGCCCAAGGTAATATAATTCCCAAAATGAATAAATCTTTAAAATGTAAATTACAACATTAATATCCAAGGCCACAACAATAACACTCAAATTTTATCTTAGATCATTTGATAAATAACTATCTTTAAAATTCTCCAAAATATTATTGGCTAATATTGAAACCTAAAAATTAGAAGGGTTTGATCACATATTCTTCTTAGATTGATTTAACATTTATCTCAAAATAAAACCAATAAATTTTAAAGTCTCATACCATAAATGTACATGCATTAATCATATAATCTCTAAGATATACTAATAATGTCCATAAATAACTTGAATCACCAAAAATCCACATTAAAAAATATAATTAATCCTTTATTCCTCAAATAAAATCTCATAATGTTTTGTTAACCTTTATCATATAAGGTTCCCAAAATCATGAACTTATTCCAAAATAACATTAATCAACTAATCAACAAATAACTTTTCAATCCCATGGTTATCTAATATAAGAAAAAATATTCTCCCCAAAATCAAAATAATAATTATCTCTCAAATATTTTAGTGAAAAAAATGATTTCATACTAACCGGTACATCTCATAGGATATTGGTTGGTGTTATACCCTTATCAACCTTCAGTTACTATTTCAAGACCTATGGCCTTTCCATATGTGATAGGTTTTCCTTTTTCAAAAACTATACTAATATAATTCTTATAATAGTCCCAAACATATGGTGAAGATACTAAAAATAATAATCAAAAATTATATAAACCCTAAAGGTTTCAATACCTTTAAATTTATGTCTACAAAATGAAAAGATCATTTTCCCTCAAATAACATTTTCGCATGTCAAAATTAGGGTTACATATACCTTAAACATAAATCAAAAACTCATTAAATGTCTCAAAAATTACTCCCATCACATAAAACATAAACAATATTAATGAATTTGAACTTATAATCATCTTTAAATATATCACTACATCAGAAATCTTAAATCCCTTGATATAGACACCTTAATCAGTCAACATTATTCATAATCCATTAACCATGATTTTCCATATTATTCCATAATACTTCCTTTATATAAAAAAAATATGAACCAAGTCCTAAGAATAAAAAATTTAAAAACATAGGACATGATATAATCCATAAATTTCATATGTCATCTTCATATTCCTCATATTCAACTGTAATAGCATTATGCATTACTAGTAATTTATTTTTATATTATTTTTTAATCCCATTTCTGAGATTCCCCCCTAGGACATAGATTTTCATAATGAAAAAACTCCACACATTTAAAACATTCAATTAATACCTTCAGAAGAATTTTATTCCCCTTTATGGAATTAACTAAACACAACTTTTTTTTCTTAGAAAATTATTACTTTATTCCACCTTTACCACATAAAAAACACCTTCTAGTTCTATTAAGACTTTTTTTTATTCTTATTCCTAAATTTTTAACACATATTTCATTGAATATTTTTAACTTTGTTATATGTATCACCCAAACTTCTATAAAATTCCATTTTTATATTTTTAGGTGTGTTAGGAAACTCACCTAGGTTTAAGTTTTCAATCATAACTCATGATATCTATTTAAGAATAACCACAATATTTTTTACTACAAATCACATTCTGTTTGGCTACTCATTCAGAAAACCGCCATATTTTCCTTCACATCCATTATTAATTTCGTTCTTTTTGGATCTAATAATTTACTAAAAAAATGTTAGTGTGATTATATCAAATAAACCATAATAAACCATCTTATGTAGATGATAAATACTGGGATATCCTTAACCATTCCATTCTATATTCAACTCATTCTACTTATCCAAGGTAACTTTAATTATATTTAGTATACTAACCTTTGTGGTTATAGAGTATTTTTAACTTAATATCAAACAATATACTAATATCTAAAGTTATCTAAACCTTTTCTCTCATACCAACTATAAGGATTCATACTTAAACATTTTACATTATAGTGTCTTTAGACTAGAATTCACTTTATTTTCTCAAAGATCTTTTAGGTTTATAGTTTTAGAAAATTATGAAATAACTCTTACATAAAAAAACCATATATTAAAAGGTGGAAACTTTTGATTAGTATTCATTTTTTTCATAATATATAACTTTTAATATAAAACACGTTTTTTTCATGAATAATTTTCATGAATTTTAACTTTAATTCTTCTTTTTTATTACATATCCTTATGTAACGCCCCGACCCCAGTTACCCAGAGTTGGTGCATTATTATATAACATTGGCATGATCACAAAAGATCAAGTCTCGAAAGACCAATTTTTTTAGTATCCTTGAAATCACTAGATATATTCATAAGTCTTACATTACATCATAAAATAAAAAAACTACAACAACATCTTGTCTTCATATCCTCTCACACTATCCCTACAGGTCATTCATAAATTACTTCTTCACATCCTGGGAAAAATAAAACATTGAAAGGGGTGAGCTCAGATTCTCAGTAATGATAACAATATAGCGGAAACTTTCATAGATAAGCATAAACATTTAATGCAATGTATAACTAAAACAAAAACCTTTTAAACTTGAACTTCAGAATAATATGGAAAAGATAAAATGAAATAATGCCATTTACTTATTCATATGGATATTCTACTAGTCAAATAACCACATGCAATATCAATAACCACTTTCATAATGATGGAATGCACAATGCTAAACTATCATAACCACGTAGCCAAGGCCTCGTGCCAAGACTACAAATAATATTTTGTCAAGGAATCGTGCCAAGACACTATTTTGTCTCATGAGACCTACTGATGCATCGAGGAGATATAGAGGTATCCACCCGTAACTTACTAAGTCCAATGCATTCCTCATATGAAAAGTTTGAAACATAACATAAACATTCGAATTAAAACTAGCATACGAAATGTCAATAATTTATCCACAAACCATGAATGGTATAAAAATAGAACATCCACAGTCAAACATAACTCATTCGATACAATATGGAAGATTTTATTATATCATATTAACCTCAATCCATAATGATGAAGGATATTGACATAGATGAAAATAATCATCAAAACTATTAGAGAGAAATATCCCCCTTTTTCTTGAAATCATTTAAAAGTCACACTATTTGTCAAGAAGCCATTTAAAAATATATTTTTTAATCAAAGTTTCCCATACCACTTTGAAAATTTTAAAAGTAATTTAATTTTAAAACCTTAATGTCCATATAAATAAATCCTTAAAACCATTTTTAAAACATGGACATTAATGATAAAGATTTAGAAGAATAAATCTTCAAAAAAATTAAAAATGATATTTTAGTTAGATTTTCTAACCAAAGTAGAGACACTTGAATACAAATAATTGAGGTAATCAAAACTTTTTAATATCATGAGAATAAAGGTATTCATGATATACTATGTCAAAGTACATTATATACACCATATAAAAGTGATTTGGTGTATAACAACAAAGGAGTCTCAATAGAATGTAATTTGAGATGAAACTTCTTATAAAGAGCGTATCCTTAGGTTAAGGATAAATTAATGGAATAATTATATGTGACAAATAAAAATACACTCAATATGATTGGATATTCAGTGTAAATCAATCAGAGGACATTCACACATATTCTTGTAAAGACAACACCAATGAATTGGATATTTGACACAAAAAATAGAGATTGAGTTAAAATTACTCTTATCAAGTTCATATAGATGACTTGATAAATTATAAATGGAGTTATTATGTGTATAAAAAGTATATAAATAGAAAGGGGAGTGTAAATTATGGCATAATCAAATTAATATTGATTCCACACATAATCTTGGAGTAAAATAATCAATGAAGTATGCGTAAATCCGAATGAATGGAAATTGAATTTTCAAATTACCTTATCGATTTGGTAACATATGAAACATACAACCATGAAAGAAGGATCATAAAATTATGATGTAGATATCCACAAATTAAATTATATTACACAATTAATACAATCATGGGCAGTACACACACCACATGCAATAAATAAGTGGTGAACAATGGAAATCTCACGGAATTAAAAGTGAGATAAGAAACCCCTTACTTTGTACTTTTTCCTTGTTCGAGGGCGTGTTATCCTCCATTATAATGTTTAAATAATTTTTATTTAATTATACAAGAATCATATACATTAATATGATATCATATATGATCTTTTAACATTTCTTTGTTAATAATATCTTAGTATTATCGTCGTTTCGGGTGTTAACTTACTCGTTTTCTTTTATATGTTTTGTTACACAGGTCGTGTTTTTTATGGATTGGTTGTATATTATTCATATACATAATTATATTAAGTACTTAAAAATTATTTTTAATCATAAAATGAGAATTAGACTTGTATAGATACGATGGGGAATGAATCTCATCGTGTTCGTGGAGACGGTAATCCATACGTACGCACGAGTGATAATATCATTCTTTTGATATTAAAATCATATATAATTGGATATTATATCATATATACAGAATAATTATCATGTTATATTTATTATTTAAATTAATTACACATCATTATTATACCCATATAAATAATAATGTTTTGAATAACAATTACACCACGACGTGGAGACGGTAAGCCGTACGTATGCACGTATGGTGACATGTCATTCAAAGGATGGATAGAATACTGAATATGGTTGTACCATATTTATAATAACATAAAATTATATATAATATACTGGAGTTATTATTTTATAATGTAAATAACAAATAAATAATAAGTTGAAGAAGAAAGGAACTTGAAAGAGGGTGGTGAAAACGTTACCTCTTCTTTGGGTTCTTCCTTTTGATTTGATCAAAAGGGATCCTTAGGTTGGATTTCTGATCAAACTAAGTCCTCTAGGTTTAATTGAGGGTAGTTGGGAGGATATTTGGGCAGATTTTGGCTGAGCCAAAAGGCTTTATAGGTGTGAGTAATTGGTTATAAGTGGTGTCCTTTTATAAGGGGGAGGAGGGGCTCTTAAGGAAAAACTTAAAGTATTAATTTATAATAAATTCATATTCGGTTTCTAATGGATCCAAAGTATATTATTCAATTTATAAGGTGGGTATGGGTCTAAAAACACCCAACCAATATATTTTAGACAGGTTTGGGTCATTATAGTAACCTTATCTTTTAGTTTTAACTCTTAGTTAATTAGTTTGACCTTTACCATGTCACTTTGTGTTTTTATATTATATAGTTAATCAACTTACTTGGTCAATTAATGATAAACCTATCATGATATAAGTTCTTTGGCCGAACATTAGATTTTTAGTAATAGAATATCAATTAATAATATAATATTTTTTTTAAAACTCTTCTATGTCAATTTTGACACTAATGGGTATTTTGTTTTTGATAAATTCATAAAATAATTATTAATTCAAATAAAATTAATATAACCAATAATAATATGTCATATTAACCTATAAAATTATTTTAATTCATAAAAAATCTCAAATTACATTTATTTTGATATTTATAATAATAATTATTTTAATATTTCATTAATTCAGTAATTACTACATCACAATTGTGTCATAAATAAATTAAATTATTTAATGTCTAAAAATTATAAATAAAATACCATTATGTATGAAATCCATTTATCTTTCTAATTAATATTTACAATCTAATTTATCTTATGTATAACCCTATATTAAAAAAATTTAGTAATTAAACTTTGATTTTAACTCTTTTAACTCTTCTTTGAATTAAATAATAATAAATGTCCTGGTCTAATCCAAGTGGACCTAAATGATAATATTTTATTCCTAAGGATTTTTTTGGTTGATATACACTTTTCCAATAGAATTAGGACATGTTTTAGGGTAACATTAATATCATTTTTACCCTTAATTGCCCTATTTACTTTTAACCATGGTAAATAAAAGTAAAAAAGTTATTATTCACCAAAAATTATTTTTATATTATTCCTTGATATTAACCGTATCTCTCGGATTTTTGAAATTCCACTCATAGAAGCGGTAAAATTAAGTTTTATGTGAATTTCCAAATTCTCCTAGGAGGTGGGTAAAAGACGGTGAAAAGTTCCATAAGATTTTTATATATCTAAAATTATTCTAAACTAACTCCAATAAATTACATTGAACTTATATAGGTATTATGTATATATTTTTATCTTAATTAAATTTAAATAAAATAAATAATTATTTAAATAAAAATTCATTTTTAAACTATAACTCAGTGTTTTTCACTATTCATCAAAAATTGAAAGTTTTCAGAAAAATACCAAAAAATCATCCAAAGCTAATTTCGATATTCCGAATCCAAAAATGAAGTCCATTTTGAAAGATAAAATTTATAAAATTTCAAAAAGTGGGTATTACTATTCATAACGGCTAGTTTGATTGGTTGTGGTGTGTGTTAGAACTCGAAGTTCTGTACAACACACGGTATTGCATTATTCAAAGGGAAACGTACTGTGGAATCTTGGGTTGTTACACCTTAAATCATTTTAAAAACAAATTAAAAAGTAAGAAGTGCACAAAAAACTTAGTAAGGGGTATGAAATAAAAGTTTATAACCCATTAGTCCTTGAAAACTTATAAAAATTTTCTTTTTCAGAGTGATATTTTTTATCAAAATAATCATTTTGTTTCCCCAAGAAATCACCTTCTCTGTCCAAATATTTTCATAAAAAAAATTCATAAGAAAACTTAAAGTAAAAACAAAACACATAAAGTTTTCTTTGAAAACATGATAAAATCATAACAACTTTTTAAAAAAGTTGCACTTTTTACCCTTAAGAAGTAGTAAAAACTTTCTTTTAAAAAATAAGCACATTAATTACCATTTTAGAAATCATGTGATTACCATAAAAACTCATAACAAGCATTGATAAAACATATAAGTATCTTGAGATATAATTTTCCATATCACTATTACAAATTTAATAACTATATGATCAACTTCTATACCCAATGCATTATAGGACAATCATAGACCCACCCATCATTGGTTTATCACCTAACCACCTGTCCTTGGTTTATTACATAACCACTCGTAAATGGTTTATAACAAAATACCCCATCATCATAAATAATTCTCAAGAACCATAACATAATCATAACACATAAAATATTTCAATTTTCTATATTACACTCATAAAATATTTTTTCACCCATAAGAAAATATTTAAAGATATTAAAATATTCATCCCATTTAAAAACCCCATTTTCAATACCAAAATACCCAGAAAAAGGGAAAGATGATTTTTATTTAAAGATTACATAAAATAATTTTAAAATAATCCAAAAATAAAATAATGTTTAAGGTGGTGGGAAAATTATTTTTCACCATATATATTAAAATATACCATTTCTTTTTTATTTTTATTAAAATATTCCATAAAAACAAGTAAAAAAGTTTCCTTTTGAAAACCTATGAAAAAAATAAAAAAATATATACTTTATAAAATTTTCATGTACATATAAGTACATTCAGAAAATTATTTTAAAAACATGGACACGAAAGGTAATGGCTTTGAAAATAAATCTTAAAAACATTTAAAATGATGTTTTAAGTTAAAGTGTCCCTTACCTTGAGTCTGATTCATCATGTATATTCCTTCTCTTACTGAATAATAAACTTATGTTATTTATTTACTTGATTAAGAACCTTTTTCAATTTTATTGTTCTATTTATTTTATCTCTTACCATGCTATAAACAATTAGTTAATCATTAAATTTTACTTTTTAAGTCTTGAAAATAATCAGATTATGTGTCAAAAATGACTTTCGTAGGTTGAATATGGTCAAAGAGGTGATTATTCCATCACATACAAAATAATAATAATGGAATAATTATTATTTTTATATATCAATTATACTTTTGAGAAAGTCATGAAATATGGTTATGGAAAATGAACTATGCTATAATCATGGATATGGTAGGTCATATGTATTCATGATTAATGTTTCCATTTTTCAATGATCATTATATAAATAGGGTAAATAATATTTTATCTTTCCAAAATGATCCTCATATCATAAATACAATATTATTTCTTTATATATATATATATATATATATATGTTATCCATGTTATGTGATAATGAAAAAATATAATCACATCACTTCATGGAGGTATTAGTCCACACGTATGCACAAATGATTTTATTCATTAATTTTATCCTTATTACCTTCTATGTAAAGAATTAGTGAAAAATGAATCACATCACTTCATGAGGTCGTAGTCTACCATACACAAAAGTAACGTTATAGTATCCTCCATAGAATGGAAAGTAAGATGGTATATGTGATATAGCAAATCACATAAGTATAATTATGTTAAAAATATCATATATATACTTTAGATCCGTCATTATAACCATTCATAAGAAGAGGTTATTGATAAATAATTACATCGGTTCATGAGGCAGTTTTCCATCGTAAACACGAATGATGGTTTCGTTTACCACTTGATGGAATATGATAAAGATGTAGGTTATTCCATTAACATAATAACATATCATTATATGTTACTGGTTTAATTATTTTAGTATGTTTGAAGAATATTTGTGTGTGGTGGAAGAATAAATAAAACAAAAATGCTTAGTTAAGAATGATACCTCTTCTTCGGACAACCTCTTAAGGTTTGCACCAAAATATTTCCTAGATTAGTTTTATGATAAAAAAATGAATATGGGACATGGGGAGGGAATTAATAAATTAATTTTTGTTGATATTTAATAAAGAAAAAGGATTTTGAGGTGTGAATAGGAGATTATAAGGAAAGCAATTTAAAAGTGGGGGATAGGACACCCTTGGAATTTTTGAAAAGAAAATGTAGTACCCATGTTTTACAGATTCTATAAGGATCCAAAATGTATATTTATAAATAATTTTATGACATAAATTTGAATTATATCTATAAAATAAGGTTTAGATTTTTTTTTAGGTCATTTTAACCCTTATATTTTTAGTTTAACCCTCATTAAAACTATTTTCACCATAACTATAGTAAAATATTTTTACTATTTTCACTATTAATTATAACCAAAAATTAAGTTGAACTTATTATATAATATAAATATTTTTTATTAAAAATATTTAACTAATTTTACCAAATTAAATTCACATAATTTTCATAATTTAATTTAAAATTAAACCCACATACTTGAGGAAAAATCAGTTTTTCAAGAAGTGTCTTTTGAAGAAAAATATGATTTTATATTAAATTAATGACTATAAATAATCCTTAGTTGAGTTTAATTTAAAATTTATCTATATATAATCTATAAATTTAATTTAAATAATTTCATGTTATGGGTTATTTTATTTAATTAAAATGGAGAAACATTATGCACTTTAAAATAGTTTTCGGGAAAAAAACTCATTTTTAAACCCCAAAATAAACTTATACAAAAATCTAGTTTAAAGATGACTCAAATTTAATTAAGCATATTAATTTTAAATAACTAATAACTTTTTTTCTTTAAATAAAATTCAAAACCTAATGTGACTTTTAAATTACTTAATTTGTTAAAATGAAATGAAATTTTACAAAAAATGGTATTTTTCACTATTCACTGATAAATCAATATTTTTCATGAAAAAAAACAACCTAATTTAGTTTTTATGTGCTAATTTAAAAAATTAATTTCATTTTTTCAAATAAATTTTATAAAATTATATGAATTAGTTATAATATTTTCTCACAAAAAACATTAAAAAACATTTTTGAAGAAAACATATTTTTGATGAATAAAATCACTTTACTATAAATTTAAAGATTATTTAATAATAATTTATTAATAAATATTTATTTATTAGTAAATTTATATTTTTATTTAATAAATTAGTCAATACTATTCATATCGACCAATTTAGCTGTTAGGTTATAATAGTCATATTCATTTAAGCTCTATGTTGTGTGTCTTGTACGTTATCGACCATTGCTCCCTTTTTTTTAAATCACAAGGTGTTATAATAATATTATTAATAGGAGTCATAGGTTTTATATTTTTTCTATCCTTGTGAGAATAAAGGGGAGAATATGTTAGAGGGTCTGGGGAATACTTAGATTCTACTAAGAGGAAACCCAGACAGAAACAATACTACTCCAATCTTCCCAAATCTGTGATGACTTAATCAACAAGTAAAATTGGAGATCTAAATGAAGATATAAATCAGATATCATTTGGAATAATTGAGTCCAAACAGGTTCCCTTGAGAGGAAACATAGATCCTATTAAGTACTTTAGTCCTAAGAATGTGGAAGAAAACTTGGAAGTTCATAATAAAAGGTGTTTTCCATTTCCATTGATCCTCAATGGTAAGATGATAATATCTTATTTAAAGTTTTTAAATGTTACAATAGAATAAATATGTGAGGAAAAAATCCTCAATTTTTACTTGATTTTATAGGAATGGGATAGACTATGTCAAAGGAGATATCCTGAGGAAATCAATAAATAATAAATGAAGTGGTGAAAATTGCAACTTGATTTCACTTTTCTAAACTTTGGACCTCCATTGTATGACATTGAAACCTATTTAGATTTAATATATTTTGTATCCATCAATATTGAGGGATCCATATGCTGTTAGTCTGAATAATATATTAGTTACTTAGCTTGGAAGTACTGAGTCGACCCCACAGGGACACCAATTTATTGATTCCTGTGGCGGGTAGGTTCCTTGTTATTTATTTTTTGTGTTATGGATTAATGGTTTTTTCATTTTTTATAAGGGTTGACAAAAAACCCCTTAGTTTGGTCTTTCTCGAAAATACAATTTTTTATTCAGAGTATTTGGAAGGAGGAGATACAGTGACTTTAGAGATGGTGTATATGTGGGAGAAAGTTGTCTCTTGAACTATGTTTGTTGATGAATACTACTAGTTTGAATGTCCAAAATTGGTTGTTGATTTTTTATTTGGAAATGATTCATATTTTTGAAAGATATTAATTATATTTATATCTAGTGAATCTATTCTATAGTTTAGTTTATTGGAAGATAGAAAAAATAAACTAGAATCTAGGAATGATGTATTTTCTATAGTTTTTAATGTCGGTGGTATGTTTTGAAAATAAATATCAATAAATTATTTAGATCTTTTAAAGTGAGTTTGAAATTATACTATGTTGAATTTTTATTATTTTCATCTTGAATTAGGGATATGATGGTTGATTATAGTAATCTATTTGTCGATAAGTAAACTAGAGTAGATGCATAGATGTGTATATTTGCTGCTACTAGTATGAAAAATAGTGATATGGGATGTATCTTAAATTTTAAGTCTTCTTTTTGGTGTTTTAGAATTGGTTGGTAAATTCTGTGTGGTTTTTTTAGTGGTTTGTTATTTCTACATTTTTTTTGTGTGTGTCTCTTGGGATGTGCTATTATTAGGGTTCTCACTCAACCTAAAAAGGGTTATTTTTCAAAAATCCAATAAAATATATTTTGAGAGAGAACATTGTACTCATCCTTAACTAGTTTTTTGATATTCACCTTCAAAAATATCTAAAACTAGGATATGAATTGGGTGTCGTGATTATAAATAGTCATCAAGGGGGTCTATGAAGCTGAAAGGTCTCTTACACATACAGGTTTCCTAATATCTCTGTTGAACTCTGCTCTTAAATGGAAAGGAAGTGGGTTGACTTAGTCAATTAATCAACAATCACCCAAATCGTGTTGTGGAATCAAACTAATCATGGAATCCCCAAAAAATAAAAATCTATATCATCCCACTTCCACTATAGGACCTCGATGGGTTGGGCCAAACTATTTTGGGACCTAGTGGTTCACCTTCACTTGCTGAAAACTGTGACATTGATAAATAAACTAAAAAAATCTACTTCATTCCTAACCACCAAAATTGGTTTTGAATGTCCCAGTACATCTTCACCAATTCAGGATGTACCACCAAATGGGAAGTATATAAATCCCTTATTACCTCCTCATACAACACGAATGGAACCATCATCCATTCTATGAAGAGTATGGCATGATCCCCCCCTTAAGAAAATGTATTAGGTACATCTCTTATAAATATTTGGTCTCTCAAAATAAATTAATAGATTTCACTCAGTTGTGACTCCCTCACACACTGAAAATGTATAGGGTTCACAACCATCGATCATAAATAGGCCACTCCTCCCTTATCTACTAAGGATAACAGAAACATGACCAACTTATCTTAAACCTCACCTAGAAACTAAGTTTAAGTCTTCTTTCTAAGGGAATCTTCCACCACATTACCCTTTACTAAATAACAGACCATATTATATTCATAATACTATAGAAACTCTATCCAATGACTCTGACTTCAGTTAATATCTCTTTTTGTAAAGGAATACCTATAGAAACTCTATCCAATGACTCTTACTTCATGGAATTATTTATGATAAAATGAATCACTATAAACTCAAAATGACCATAGTTACATCTGAATTTCATCTTTATAATTCCATCCCCATGATCTTAAAGTTGGTGATAACCTAATATTGATCTTTGATAACCACATCACTCCCATCATCAAAAAAAATAGGTCATCAATCCTTGATATAGGGTGCATATTCTTAACTATCACGTGATTCATGTAGTGATTTTCAACACAAATCCTCAATATCTCATCTTAATTCTTAGTGAACAACACCTGAGTAGCCCATGGGACACACTAGGTCTGATAGAAATTTTCTCCTTAAAGTCCTCTAATTACACCCTTATATCCAGGAGCTCATTTGAAGATATCAGATAAGTCTCACAAGATATTAGAGTGAAACTAGGGTTAAATTTGATACAAAATTTAACCTCTTGACAAGGGGGTAATCCTGGTATAACCTTGGGAAAAAAATATATATGTACTTCTCCTCCATAGATGGAAACATATCACTCAAGGTTTCCAATGTGAACAGAGGAAAACTCTCTAATTAGTGGGTGATTAGATGAAACTTCCTATATAAAGTCCCTTATGGTATCATTTAAAATTCCGTCTCATGCATAAAATAAAATCTCAATCCATCATCATGGAAGTACCTCACTCTCTGATAGAGTTAGTATATCTGATCATGAACTGAACATAGTTAGTCTATAACATCCCAACCTGAGTTCCACTTAACTTGTGCCCCAATCCGGTGGGTCACACGGCCTCAAGCGCTTCTCCCCATATACAAGAGACTTTTGAATAGCAGTGAGTGTGTAATAGTGGTATAGTGGGGAAACTATACCCTATTTTCAGAGTAGCACAGTGGATACAATAGATACAATCAATAGTGGAATCATAATATAAACAGATAGAATCAGTAAACTGCAGAAGCGTAAATAAATAACTCAATAAATAAGCAACGGAAGAAATAGAAAACTAAATAACTGAATATAATACGAAATCCTCAAAGTCATTGTTTGATACATGTATGCATGGTATACTGATAACACAAAAAGAAAATGGAAGATGAAAGAATGCTATACAATATTACAAAAATAAAAAAAAGGAAAAAATATCTCTATAACCATCTCAAGCCTATTCCTGGTCCTCTTCTCATGAGCTCTAACTAAATAAGAAAATTAGGAACCTATAACAGGTCCTTTTCCCTTATCAATACCTATAGGAAGATAGTCTTCTCAGGTACCAAATCCATCCCCAAGTAGGGTGTGAGATAAAAATCTATGTAGGCCACCACTAATGGTGTATATGTGTAACCCGATTAATGATTACAACTAAACAGTGTGTAGGTAAAATCAATTAAGTAAATCAATGATGAATAAATAAATAATCACATGATGAGGTTCCTAAAGGACACCTAGAGGGTCCACCTGCTTCATCTCATGGATGGAAAAGTCTAATCATTTCACTATATATATAATTTTAGTAATATATATATATATATATGTATATGTATATGTATATATAGTTTAGTTCTATATTTTATCCACCTATATCAACTAGGTTCATGAGAACTCCTAATGTCCATATACCAAGAATGCTAGTGCTGGTTGGACCAGGGTGTAACTCATATACCCATACTAGTCTAACAAGCCTAAAAGCTCAAGCTAAAGGATACATGGATTATATCCCAGTAGAGTGAGAGATGTCATGCTACATCACTCGGGATGGAGAGTGATCCTCCATGAAACACTCTAATCATGGAATGTGGTGCCTCATCCCAATGTCCATATAGTATTACTGGTGTGCGATTCCATACTCAAAACCCAATATAAGGGAGTGTGATTACCCTCCTGGATCATCACCCCTTTCCATCATATCACAACCTCTATAAAGGTGCATTAATATTTTAACTACCATGGGGAATTACCTCCCATCTATTTCATTTATATATCCCATGTATATATAAGAGGCATAGTCACAATTATAATTCAACACATAAGTAAAAGACTTATTATTCATTTCATTTAAATATTAGTATAGGAATGGTCATATATGTATTTCTATACATGAAGCAAGAACCTCTCATGCATTTCATTAGTCAATTTCAATTTCACTTTAAGCATTGTTGTTCTCAATGAGAATTCATATAAGTATAAACAAGGTCATGGTCTTACCATCCTATACATGTCAACCATTTAATCCATTCAATTCATTAATACATGGAAAACCATCATGCATTAGTCACTTCATTCAACTTAAGCCTTTTAATTTATCAAAAACATGACAAGTCCATTAACAAGGCTCAATGGGTCTTTAGAAGGTGACATAGCCAATAAGGAAATTGGATACTTCAAAAATTCCAAATATAAGAGGTTAAAACACCTAAGAGGTGATTTAGGACACATATAATACATATCTAGAAAAGGAAAACACATTTTGGAAACAAGCCGAAAGCTACAATGAGTTTTGGTCATTTTCAACTAATTGGCCAAAATGGCCAATTCTAGTGGAACACCCCTTGGGTGACCTTATAAGTCATGTGCAAGATCTAACCCACCAATCGAGGATCAATTAACATGTATCTAGGTACAAGGGTAAATTATACTTGAATTAATCAAAATATTGAGGATTTTCCACAATGGATGGTATATGGAATGATGGAATAATTATGAAATAGCCAATACTCGCTTGGAAAATAATGTGACCACCTACCTCAAAGTTGTAGATGAATCCTCACTCGATATTGACCCCATATTTGAAGAAGGTTAGAATAGATATAAGAAACAACCTAATTCCCTGAAAATAGGGCATATTATCCTATATCTAAAGAGCACAACAAATGTAAAGAAAAAAACTTTATAGGATTTGAGAGACTAGAGGATCTTACCGAGATGGACTCGTAGCTTCTAACAGATCGAGAAACTGACACCGGGGGAAGAAGATACTTGGATTCTAAGACTTAGGGTGTTATTAAGCTCAAAATAGGAGAAGAAACACAAATTTCTGCTAGAGGAGCTAGGGGAAAAAAGAAAATAACTTAAAACATGAGTGGGTGGAATGGTAATTTCACTGAAAAATTAGGTGGCACATAGTTTATGCACATGGTTAGTCAAACCATGCACAAACCATGAATAGTTGTCTATAGAGAAGGTCACCTTGCATGATTAGGAACATGGTTTTAATAACCATTTATAGACCATGAAAAAATCCTATGTCTCGTGTCTTTAACCGACCACCTTTCCGTGCACCTTCAGTCATACGATTGCAGAAAAACTGTGCGGCCCAAACTGTTTTTCCCATTTTATAAATCTGGGCTCTGAACGAGCCCTAGAAACTCATGTTACCTCCTTTTCTTGATTATAAATCTTTAATATCTCCATTTAAGGTATAAAAATTTAAAAAATAATGATTTTCACCTTCATTGAAAAGGTGACTCGTTACAACCTCCCCTCATTAAAGAAACTCATCCCCAAGTTGGCCTTCTGAGGGTAAATTGGAACTATTAGCATAGATTTGTGTACATCGATAACATATATCAACTCCCCTCCCCTAGTTCT
Organism: Viscum album; assembly: GCA_963277665.1. Lineage (NCBI taxonomy): Eukaryota > Viridiplantae > Streptophyta > Magnoliopsida > Santalales > Viscaceae > Viscum > Viscum album. The sequence continues at coordinate 480,735,485 of OY728128.1, forward strand.
CGTCCTTTAATTAGTCATTCTACCATATCACCCATACAATAGGAACATACCTGCCTCAGAGTGTCTTCATGCTCTGTTCAATTATACACACTGGATACTCCTCAAAGGAAGAATCCAAATCTAATTCAACCACATTAGGCTGAAAGAAATGTGTTGGGTCTGGATAGTATTGGGGAAGCTGATATACATGAAAAACATCATGCATGGATCGGTATCTATGAATAAGTGCCAACTGTTAAACCACTGGTCTGATAAACTTCACAACCTAAAATGGTCCAGTGAAACTCAATGATATTTTACCCCACTTCATGATATGTTTATTCCCTAACCGGGGTGAGACTCACAAGAAAACCTGGTCTCCAACCTCAAACTCAAGAGGTCACTGGTGTCTGTTGGAATATGACTTCTTTCTAGGCTCAGCTGTCAACATGTGTTCCTAAGCAGATGGACCTGCTATGTAGTCTCTTATATGAGACATGGCCCAAAAATATCAACTTACCCTACCTATATCCATCACAGAGGTGAGAAGAAAGGCTTATAATATAAGTCTTCATAAGGATCCATTTTTATGGAAGCCTAAAAGTTGTTGTTATAAGAAAAATAGACAAGGGGAATCTATTTCTCCCAATAACCCCCAAAGTCAAGGACACATGCACAGATCATGTCCTCCAAAACATGAATAATACACTCTATCTATCCATATCAGTCTATGGTTGATAGGTCATGATCATAAGTACCTACATACCCAAATCCTTCTTCAACCCCTTTCAAAACTATGGCATGAAATGATCATCTCTATCAGAAACGATAGAACGAGGAGCTCTATAAATACATACAATCTCTTTGACATATAACCTATCTAGATCATCTATTGAGAAGGTCTATCACATAGTTAATAAGTGTGTGACCTTTTTTAGACATTCAAAAACAACCCAAGCTATATCATTTCCAAGAGTTGATCTGGGTAGACTAGTCACAAATTCTATCAAAAAATCATCCCATTTCTACTCAGGAATGGAAAATGTCTATAGAATTAATGTTTATCATTGATGTTCTACCTTCACCTTCTTATAGGTGGAACACCTGGTGATGAGTTCATAAATCTCATGTTTCATATCAGGCCACCAATACTATCATCGTAGATCTCGATACATTTTTGTGACACCAGTGTGAACTGCCCATGCTGAGGTGTATAATTCCTACATCATCTCCTCTCTAATGTCTGTTGTGACCCATACATGTCTATGGAACAATAAGGTATCATCTCTATCCATAGTATAACCTGGTGATGTATCATCATCTAAAATGATTTCCCTTGGGATAATGCCTTTAGGGTCAGATAACTACCACATTCTTACCCATTCCCAAAGAGTACAAGTCAGTGCTAAGGATTAGAAAATATCCTAACCATGGTAATCCTAAACTCCAACATTAATATCTGAGAATATTTCCATAAGCTTCCATTCTCTACTAGATTCTTGAACTACGTATGTCTGAGTCTTCCATCTCAGAGCATAATCTACTAAATTCCACTTTCTGGGCATGCAGGTAAGGTCAAAATCAAATGATTGTAGGTACTAAAACCACATGTACTATCTAAGATTCATATCTTGCCATGTGAATATCTATTTGAGGCTTTTTTTATCAGTGAATACCAAACAATTCTCTCCTAATAAATAGTGTCTTCAAAAGAATAATGCACGAACAAAATTATAAATCTTGAGGTCATGTATCGAGTAATTCCACTCATGATGCCTCAACTAACAAGGCTTGTACACAAAGACTCACTCGTCCTACATCATAACATCTATAATCCTGATACTTGATGTTTCACTATATACATTATAGATCCTATATATATCTATAATAATTAGTATCAGCACTAAATTTAGTATTCCCTCAAATCCTGAAAGGTTGATTCACAATATTCTGACAAAACTAATTTCAACCCCTTCCTTGTCAAGAATGTAAGTGGCACTACAAGGCATGAGAAATCTTGGATTAAGCATCCATAATATCTGGAAATCCCCAATAAACTTCAAATATAAAATATGTTCTTATTATGGCCTTAAGAAACTACAACTCTTACTTTCTCTGGGTCTACTAAAACTCCTGACTCCAAGATAATGTGACCCAGAAAGTGGGCTTTTCCGATCCAGAAGGGGAATTTAATGAGCTTTTCATAGATATGGTTGTCTCTCAGTGTATTCATCATGATCTCAATATGGGTTTCATGGTAATTTATGGATCGTGAATACACAAATATATCATCAATAAAGACAACCAAAAATGAATCTATATACGGGTGGAAAACTCAATTCATAAGATCCATAAAAACTATAGGTGCATTCATGAGTCTAAATGGAATGACTAAGTACTCATATAGACTACACCTGCTCTGGAAATCTTTACGAGGTTTTTATAAAGTCATAACATTCAACTGATGATAGCCCAACCTCAAGTATATCTTTGAAAACACCTTTACTCCTTGTATATGATTAAAGAGGTCGTCTATTATAGGTAGTGGATACTGATTCTTTATAGTGATCTTATTCAAACTACGGTAGTCCATATAGAGCCTAAGGGTACCATCTTACTTCTTGGAAAAAATAATTGTTGAACCCCGTGGATAAGTTTTGGGGTGTATAAATCCTGTATCCTCAAGATCCTCCAACTACTTCTTGAGCTCTAGAGGCTCCTTAGGTGCCATATTATAAGGAGGAATCGTCATTGGTGTTTCTCTTAGCACAAGATCAATAGTAAAATCTACCTATCACATTGGATGTAGAACAGAGATGTCATCGGGAAAGATGTATCTAAAATGATCCACTATAGGAGGAAAGATAGTGTGTTGTAAGCCCGGGTCATCTAAGAAAAGACTAAAGATCTGAGCTATCACATTACCCAACCTCTACTTCTCGGGTCCTGATCGCAAATCTTGCACATCCCATTCACCCTTATGAACATTCATAACACCCTATGGTGATGTAAATGTCACCCTCTAATGATAGAAATCAATATGGTCTTAGTAGGGAACTAACCAGACCATCCCAACGATTATGTCAAATCCCATCATGTTGAGGACGTAAAGATTATATATGAAAATATAACCTCGTATCTCAAGGGGAAAATACTTGTTTCATGGATTTAATTTGAGATGTAGATCCAACTCTGGAAATGTAAATACCCACATTAATAGGAGGTTTTATTGCAACATTAAATAGATCAGCAGATAAAAATACCTTACAATGGGGAATTCCCTATAAACGAATACCTAATGGTGTATCTAGTTTCAATATTCCATGGAATTGTTCAACATCAAGGCCTAGACTCCCCATTATAGTATCAAATATGAAATAGCAATACACACCTGTGTCAAATAAAGTAGACACTAAATTTGAGGCAACTAGAATAATACCTCGAATAGTAGAAGGTTTGGTACTCTACTAGCACTGAGAATCATACATCTGACTACCTCTGGCTCAACCGCCACCTCAAATTAATCGACCGGTGGTATTCTAGATGCCTTCTTGTAATGATCCTATTGGCCCTGCCCTTGACTGAGGAGTAGTTGCAGATCCTCGCTCTCTAGTAATCGGAGGGAAATTATTGCAGAAACAATGTATATGGACCATCCTACCATAACTTCTATACACGACTGAATTTCAGAAGAACTCAGCCTTCGTATATCCCTACTTCCCAAATTAGTGCTAGATAAGAAAACTCTCTGCATGAGGAGAATGATCATTGTTACCTCCATGAGTAGTCTCAAAATAATTCTTTCTCCTAGAAGAAGAACCACTGCTAGTGCAAGGTACCAAATCTCCCTAACTTTCACCTTCAACATCTCTCAAGTTATACTCTAAAATTAAGCCTTGGTTGATGATTTATGAAATGGTTTCCGATCAAAACACATTTACCTATGATCGAATGGTATAAACTATCCCATCCTCAAATCACCCAGCGGTCATAAAATCATAAGCATATAGATAGAGATAAAAATGTTAAAACTATATGAAACAATAAGATTATTTTATTACTGACATGCTTCCCTACTGTAGGTTTATGAGTTATATAACTCTATCATCCCTTAGAGTCTAGGGAAATGATTAGTTGTATAAGATGGTCTGATATTCATCCCATACCATATCATGATGTTTATCTTCATGGGTGATGAAATCCCACCACCTCTTGGATGAATCATGAAAAATATACACAGCTAGCTTGACCCTCCTCTATGGAGGGGTCTCTAAATGATCAAATATCAATAAGATATCCTTGAACCAAGACTCCACAGCATGGGGTCTTCCATCCCCTGAGAAAGTGAGAGGATTTTGCTGCTTAAACCTTTAAGTGAACTCTTCCATGCTCAGATTAGGTCGAATTACACCTTATATACCCTAAAGAATATTTATAAAACCCTCTCAGAATTGGGTGATAGTACCCATATTTGGAACAGGAATATGATCCACAGGTGGCTCTACAAGAGGAATGAATGATGGATTACATCCCACTACCTTAGGTATATGGTCGTCGCCACCTTTAGGGCACACAACAGGAGGAAGTCGTGGAGACATAACAGTACAATTCAAAACACACACCTTAGAAGATATTTCAGAAATTTAGAATATTGCATTTAAGAAACTAAGAAAGGAGTAAATCCTTCCTATAAAAACAAACATGCCTCTCTTCCTACTTCAAAATCCAGGTCTAGACAGTAGAAAATACCATAAAAATCCATAAGAATAAAAAAAATATCCCCCAATACCCACTACTAAGGTTGGGTTCAGGTCTAAGTATTTGTGTCACATATATATACAAGATGGATTCTCTTTATTTATAATTCATATTTATTTTGAATTTTTTATTTTCAAATGATTAAATATCTTTAAATGATTGAATTAAAAAGTTTTCCATTTTCAATCCATATGGTCCCATACTCTTTATGAACAAAATATGAAATCCACTTAATCCACACCATAACACATTCCAACTCAAGTGACCAATGGTCCATAGCTCAACGTTACATAATTGAATACTTAAAGTGTATGCTTTAACCTATTCAAGAAAACATTGTTAGGTTAAGGTAGGAACTTTAAGAATCGATTATGTTTTCCAATACCTATAAGAAGCATTATCACAATTCAATATACAATAAGGAACAATAAATCTGTAATAGGAAAATTCATGTTGAAAATAAATGTGGTATGGGAAAATGCATGGCATATTAGTCATACTATTCCTATGATGGTGCATGATCTAATACAGAGCCCCCATTTCATCGGGACATGGTAAAGAAATCATAATTTCAATAACATAAATATCATTAACATCAAAATTAAAGTTCTTCACCCAGGAGTGAAATGGTATCAACAATAATAGGCATAAACATAACAATAATTTAATTCTGGCAACTTGGCCTTTACCCCAAACATGGGATCACGATGCCCAAGAATGTCTTATGACCATGTCTTAATCATTCCCAATCTACAATATATTATCTCCAAATAGTAAATAAGGAAAGGAACTAATTTGATACCACTTTGTAACATCCCGACCCGGGGTCCACTTAACATGTTCCCTAATACGGTGGGCCACATAGTCTTAAGTGTGCCTCCCCATATGATAGAGGCTTCTAACTAGTAGCATGGGTGTAAGGGTGGTAAAGTGGGTAGACTATACCCTCTTGTCAAAGTAGAACAATGGATAGAACATATAAAATCAACAGTGGAAGCATAATATAAACAGACAGAATCAGTAAACTATGGAAGTGTAAATAGATAACTCAATAAATAAGTAGCGAAAGAAATGGATAATTGAATAACTGAATATAATAAAAAAAATCCTTGAAGGTAGTGTCGGGTACATGTATTCATGGTATTCTTATAACATAGAAAGAAACTGATAGATTCAATAATACTATACAATAGTATAAAAAAGGAAAAAAGGACAAAATAACTCCATAAGCATCTTGAGCCTATGCCTGATATTCTTCTCGTGAGCTCCAACTAAATAAGAAAATCAGAAACCAGTAACAAGTCCTTTGACCTTATCAATACTTGCATGAAGATAGTATTCTCAGGTTCTAAAGGCAACCTAGTGTGGTGTGGGATAAAAATATCAATAGGCCACCACCAATGGTATATACGTGTAATCTGATTAATTATCATAACTAAACATTGTGTAGGTAACATTGGGAAAGTAAATCAATGTTGAATAAATAAATAACCACCCGCTCAGGCTCCAAAAAGACACCTGGAGGGTCTACCTTCTTCAACTCATGGCTTTATAGAAGTCTAATCATGTCAATATATATTTATAATATTAGTAATAATATATATATATATATAATTTGGTTCTATATTGAATCCCCCTATATGAACCAAGTGCGTGAGAACGCCTAATGTCCATATACTTGGAATACTAGTGCTGGTTTGACCAGGGTGTAACTCACATATTCATACGAGTCTAACAAGCCTAAAATATCAAGACAAGGGGTATATTCCCTACATCCCTATAGAGTGAGAGATTTCATACTACATCACTTGGGGTTACGAGTGAGCCACCATGAAACACTCTAATCAAGGAATGTGGAACCTCATCCCAACGTCCATATAGTATCAATAGTGTGAGATTCCATACTCAAAACTTGATATAATGGTGTGTTACTACCCTCCTGTCTCATCACCCCTTATCATAGTATCGTATCATCTATAAAGGTGTGTTAATATTTTAACTAACATGGAACATTACCTCCCATCCATTTCATTTATATTGACCATATGTGAAAACCATGCACAGTTGTATGTGGAGAAGGTTACCCCACATGTTTAGGTGCATGATTTGACTAACCATGTATAGAACATGAAAAAATCCTTTGTACCATGTCTGCAACTGGTCACATGGCCATGTACCCTGGGTTGCATGGTTTTTGACAAACTGTGTGGCCTAGTCTATTTTTCCCATTTTGGAACACAGGGCTCTGAACGATCCCCTGATGCTCATGTGACCTCCTTATCTTGATTATACATATTTAATAGGGCCATTTAATGTATATAAATTGAAAAAAATGATATCTACATTCATTGAAAAGTATTTTTGTTATATAGTCCTTACCATGGATAACATCATATGATTTCATCATAGTCACCATGATATGCAAAAAAATAACTCTCTACTAAGAGTAAGATCACACTACTAGAATATGTGAGTGAGCATGGGATTTTTCCTAGTAAGATTTTCTAGTTTCATGGTTTGGTCTAGGGCCTCCACTAAATTTTCTAGATCTTAAATGAGTGATATATCAATGAAGGAATGCCTTGTGTTAGTGTCTATGAGTACTAGTTACAAAGTATAAAGAACATATATCATAACTAAAATCACCTAATGTGATTCCTAATTAAAACCCCCATCACCTATAGTCGGTCTCATCCCTTTCCACTATCTCTTTGAACTTAGTGAGGACTACCTAGGGGTGGGGGAAATAGAAGTGGGTTGTGGAGTCATCCTCCTCCTTCTCTTACACCAAGAGCTCTATCAGTTCCTATACCAAAACACATTCCAAAAGGGCCACCTTAAAAACCTATAGGAGGTCCTTGGTTATTATTCTAAATCTAAAATAGAGTTATATCAACTATCTGACCACCATTTTTCGCATGATAGGCCAGGTAGTCACATGTCAGGTGACCCCTCCCCTCATAGGCATAGAAATGCTCATATCTAATCTAATTGGATCCTTTATGTGGCCCTTTCACTAGTGATCCCAAAGTCTATGTTTTCATTTTTTTTAATTCATTCTATGTCAAAAAAAATTATTTATGATGCCTACCAACTTTGGTCGATGAATCTGCTCTGGGATGACCATTGCCAACACCCACTATCTTTTTTTATTTAGCCAAAAATCTTTCTATATCCAAGGACCACTCTAGTACCCTATAATAAGTGGGGATGTGATGTGGACTTTATTTGGTTATAATTTTCCACATCGGTTTTGTATAATTCATTATGTTTTAATGTGATTTAATTATAAAATAATTAAATAGTCTTTAATTCAGTGAAAAAATTTCAAGTCCTTGACTTCCATGAAAAAAATAATTATTTTTGGTGATTTATTGGCCTAATTGTTCTTGATTTTATATTCCTTATTTAATAATAGATTCTTAAGTGATTTTTCATTATTTTTGTTTTTCATGGTTTAATTTCTATCTAAAGGTGCTGACATAGGAAATTTTCAGCAAAGGGGTTGGCCATGTTACCAAATTTCCATCCTAAATTATCACATAGTTGATTTCACTATATAGATAAATGCTACACATAGATGAATTGTCAAATAGAATAGTGACATACATGACTTCACTCCAGAGATGAATTCTCCATGTAGCTGAAATCTCACTTAGAATGATCATGTAGCCAAAGTTTCTACATAGCTGAATTTTCATGTAGCTAATTTCCCATATATGTGAATAATCATCCTACCTAGATCCATGTTAGGTAATTTTTGAGAGGAATAAATGTGGGAAAATATCAATGTGGTTGTTTTCTGTATCACAAGTTGACATCTTCATTCTATGTTCGAAAGCTTGTAGGTGACCTAAAAAATTCAAAAGATGGGTAAAATTCATTTTCAATTGTAATTTTTTGTTTCAAAGTCAATTGTGCCATTAATTACCATGGTTTGGCCCAATTATCAAATAATAAGATCCTTGGTGATTCCTTTCTATGTGTCAAACATCTATATCTAAGATCATGCTCACTGTTGAGTTTAGAATTTTTAGTGGAAATGAATTTGGTTATAAAGGCCCAGCTGGTGTCACTGAAAAGGAGGGATATATATATTTAATGTGAAATGTGGAGGCTAGGGAGAATACTTTGGAGCTATACTGGTTTTCTAAGAGAGATATCAAGATAAAAATAAGAGTAGTGGGGGGAAACTGGGATGATATAAGGAGGTAGAGGAGCGGATTGCAAAGAAGGATGAGGAGAAAGAGATATAGCTCCTCAAGTGAGGATAACTATATTTTCCCATTTTCCCCTTTTCTATCTATTTTTTTATGTTTTTAATGGATTCATTGAGAATATTTTTTGTTGAAATGATAATGACCTTTTTCTAAATTTTTTCAAGGAAGGTGATTGTGTTGGTAATCTTTATTACTTCATTCACATGAGTTTTCTTACTGAAAACTACCCTCATCCTCCTATTTTAGAAATATTTCATCTAGAAACATCAAGATTTAGTGAAGTTTGTCTTCATTTAACTTGTTTACAAGATATTTAATCATTCAAGAATACATCCTAAAGGGTATTTTCTCATTGAGGTTGTTACATTCGGATCTACTAATAAGTTTTCCTTAATGAGTAGATGATATCATCAAGGTGTAGTTGAATGAATACTATAGTGAGGTACTATAGAATCCATTTACACATGGATTAACTATTCGAAAGAACTATCCAACCCCTTTAGTTCTAGTATTCTTATTTTAGTACATGGATAAAGGAAAATTTATTTAAAACCAACCAATCAAGTTCCTTTACCTTATCTCTTGTTTCCCCCTTCTCCATTTGTGATCATCTATTATCTCTGGCCACATGCTTCATAATTATTCAACAATTGCACTCTAAAAAATTCATCACCAACATCAACATTACTTTTATTATTATTTTTATTTTTATTTTATCTTATTGGTAACACTCACTCAAACTCACAAGAGTCCTTACCTGTGGATAGAACATTGATGACCACTAATCTAGTTCTAAGTAAAGTTTTAAATAATTAATTTATCCTGGATTTAATAAATTCTATGGATAAATTTTTTAATCATTGTTAGAGATGGAATGTGAAACTAAGTTGATATAAAAAAAATAAAAATATATTTATTTATTTAAAACAAAAAATTCATAAAAAATATGATAAAGAAAAAAATATAAAAAATATGTTGAAGTTGATGTGTGTGTGAAATATAATTCTAAACCCAAGACTTTAGAGCCCTTCAATATAAAAATTGAAAGACATATTAGTGATATAAAATAGAAAAAAATAAAAATGGAAGATCCTAGAGAAAATATTAATAACCAACAAGATGAAAATGAAAATCCACTACAACCTAGAAATGATTTGATAGAGAGATTTAGTCTTAGGGAGTTCCAAGTTATTGTGGTTTCTAGTAATCCATACAACATTAGGCAAACCCCTAGGTCTCACAATAATGAAATCTAAATAATCTCACTTGTCAATTTTACCATCATTCAATGAAATTCCCAATGAACATTCTCTCTAATTCATTAGGTGATTCTATTATGTTGTGAAGTAGCTGGAACTTAGAGGGTTGAGTGAGGTGGATATAAAACTGGGAGTCTTCCCATTTTTCTTAAAGGGTAATGAAAAAACATAGTTTCAAAAAAGGGATAAGGATATTTTTAATAAACGGGACCAATTTTATAATGATTTTGTCAAAAAAATCTCAAGAGAATGATCACTAAAATTATACACAAAATTGATAGATTCACTCAAGATGGGGGTGATTTGTTCCATGAAGCATGGGATAGATTCAAGGGGATACTTAGGTAGTATCCCAACAACTATTTTACACCATAATTTATTATGGATATATTTTACAATTTTCTCACACCATATTGTGGATCAATACTCTAGAAAGGATTTATTTGATAAAACTGTTGAGGAATTGATAAAAATCAACAAACTAGAGAAATACTCATAACATAAATAATCTATAAAAATAGAAATTACTATAAAATAAACTAGTCTTGTTTAATAAGTTGAGGCACAATATACTAGTTTTTACAAAAAATAATACTCAAAACTCAATTAGGGATAAATTTCACCATTATAGATATGGGCTCAGTATAAAACCAAAGGATAACACATTATAAAATGCATACACTGGTTAGAAGTGGTTTATTATTAGTGGTTTTATTAACCACTATAAAATAAATTCAGTTTAAAAATAATAATAATTAGCAGTGGTTTACATTAAAACACCATAAAATTTTTAAAAAACTCGATTACCTCCTCCCATGATTTATATGCATGACTATGATCCCTATCCTCCCCCTCCCCCGACCTCCTCCTCTCCCCTCCCCCATGTGACCCTGACCCTATGACCCCCCCCCCCTCCAACCTCCTTCTCTCGGGCGGTGATGTGGACCCCCCCCCCCCTCTGACCTCCCTCCTCCATCCTTGACGGTGACCCTAAACCCCACGACACCCCCCCGACATACTTCCTCCCAACAGTGGCACAACCCCCCCCCCTCCCCTCTGCACTACCTCTCCCTAGAGATTTCCCTCCCATGTGAAAATTCAAACCCCCCCCCTCCAACCTTCCTCTCCTAGGCTTGGTTCCCCTCCTATTATACTCTTAATCCTTATTTGGACCTTTTTTGATGATTTAGTGTCGCACTTTATGGAAGTGGTGGATCATTGGTTGGTTCTCTCTATTTCATAGTTCATTAAATTAATAAACACTAATTTCTTTACTATTTAAGCTAGGTTTTAGATTCCTAATGAAATTATTATATGTGTATATAAATCTATTTTAAAGGGAAAACTTGTTTCACTTGTTTTCCATAGAATGCGAAAGTTTTTTATATGAAAACATATATTTTAACTTTATTGTTCAACTACCATGAACACCTAACATATGATGAAATAGTAGAATGTATTTTATTACGTGATTTCAATAATTTAAAAGTTGTTTTGGTCCTTAAAATAATTTTTAATTGAAGATCGTAAATTCCAAGGGTGTGAATTGATTTTTAAGAACCAATGCTGGTTACCTTGAATATAATGACTATATGGTGATTGAGTATTTGAGTTTTCAAAGGAAATTTTATAAAGAGGTTTCTAAAAGTGTATTCAACTTTACAGTTGGAAAATTTCTTAAATAGTCTTAAAATTTAACCATAGAACATGCCCTATGATATATTTTTGGAAATTTAAATGTTATGGTGTGTTGATTTCCCATAGGGGGTTTTCATATTGATTATTGTTTACAATGAAAGAGAAGGGGATATTTCTGAAAGGGTTTATAGTGATGGGGGTGGGATTATATGTTGAATGGTTAACTATATTATTGTGTGCTAATTAATGTGTGGCCTCTATTTTATAACATGGTAAGAAATGGTTAGTTTTGAAAGAAATTTAGTTGCACATATAAAATGACCCTAAATGGTATAATGAAGTATAAGAACATATAATAACCTAAAACTTCTGTTTTTATCGGTTTTATCCATCCAATAGTGTGTGATATCCAAATAAAGTATACTTTGTATTAATATTTTTAAAGGGGTACTCTTGGTCTTAGTTAGACCATGGGTAATGGTTCGGACATTGATCAATGTAAATAATTTTTCAATGGAATAAATTGTTCTTAGTTACAACACTAGGGTAGAATACACCACTATATTTTTCTCCAATAAAAATAATATCATCTACATATAAAATATCAAAAATTGATACATCTTTATCATATTTAATGTAGAGGTTGTTTTCCACACTTCCATCATTAAATATTAATTGTTTCAAGCATGTATCTAACTTCAAATACCATTCTCTTGAGTCTTATTCTAACCCATATAGATTCTTCTTTAATATTTATTGTACCTGTTTAATTAAAATTTTCTATATTTATATTTCAATGTATAGGGATAATAAAATACAATACCTATGGATAAAATTTAGAATAATTTACCTTGAAACACACCTCGGTATGCCCTGGGATTGGAATAATTTTTAGATTATGAAATTGCAAACTAATCTGTGGATGGTAGAATACAATTTATATGTCCTAATTATAAATTCAAGAAATGGTTGAATAGAAATGAATTATATGATCATTTGGTATCGAAACAGTTTCTTGCTTGATATGTATGATGGATTTGTCATGGTGAATCAAATGTTATGGACAGTCAAAATGATGACAATATTGTCAATGAAATATAAAGTGACCCAGAAGAGGATAATTCAACACAAAATTTGTTAAATGAAACATTTTTTTCTATATTACAATGTACAATATTTTAAAAGATCAATAGAACCTTTAGTTGATCCTGAACAGGTTGATCTTTCTCAGAACTTCGGTAAAAAAATTATTTTTATTAATTAGTTGAATATGGACAACAATAATTGTATGAAGGGTGTGACAAGTATTCTAATTTGTCTTTCTTACTAAAGTTGTATCATATCAAGTGTCTTTGTGGAATTACAAACAAAGAAATTTTCATGATTTTAGAGTTGCCTCATGATGAATTTAGTGAGGCTAAGATCCCTGCATCATTCTATGATATGAATAAAGTCATCAACAAACTTGGACTTGATTATACAAAGATAAAAGCATGCCCTAATGCTTTCATGCTTTACTGGGGAGAAGAGACTGATATATAAGAATGCACAAGATTTTATACAAGTATATGGAAGTCAATGAACAACAATGAGAGTATAAATCAATTCAACCCCAAGAATAAATAGAATAAGAAAACACTTATAACAGTATTATGTTATTTTACTATGAAACCATGCTTGAAAAGATTATTCACTTTATCTAAGTCTATATAAAACATAAAGTGGCATGATCAAGATAGTAACGATGGCTTTATGAGACATCCAAAATATTCAAAATCATGGAAGATATTTGGTTCACTATATCCATATTTTTCTTCTGATCCTAGGAATGTACATTTGGGATTGGTTTCTAATGGTTTTAACCATTTTGGTACATTAAGTACCAATTATATCATTTGTCCATTTATTTTGATCCCCTATAATCTAGCTCCATGGATGTGTATGAATAATACTTAATTCATTATTTCAATGATTATTCCTAGAAATAAAATTCCTGGGAATGACATTGATGTATACATTCAACCTATAATTAAATAATTGTAGGAATTATGGGAGGATAGCATGGAAACATATGATTATTTAATGAGAAAAATATTGAAAATATATGCTTATTTAATTTAGATAATTAGTGAATTTCCAAGACTGGGAAATTTATATGGTTGGAACACTCATACCGGTTTGTCTTGTCCTGTTTTTAATTTTTATTTTGAACCTTAATGATTACCTCATTGCAGAAAATGTTGTTTTATGTATCATCATTGATTTCTTGATGTTTCTCATAAATTCAGTTTCAAAAAGACATGATTCGATGGAGATATTGAAATGATAAAGTCAACAAAGGTGTTATCTAGTTTAGAAATATTTGTACAATTAATGAGTGTCACTGAAGAATTTGTAAATTTCATCAATTTAGAGGGAAAATGGTATAAGGTATAGTATCCGGAGAAGATGGAACAAAAAAAATGGAAGAAAAGAGTATATTTTTTAAAATTATTTATTGGGAGTTTAATTTGATACATCATAATATTAAAATAATTCATATTGAAAATTTTTCTATGAAAATGTAATTTTTATAATGCTTAATGAGTAAGGTAAATTGAAGAATCACCTTAATGCTCGTAACGATTTAGATTCAATGAATATAAAGCGTGTTTTGTGGGAAAATTATAATGGAAAGTATCCTTGTACTGTTTTTACAATGAAAAATCATGAGAAATACAAATTCCTTAAAAATTTAAAGAATGTAAAAGTGTCATATGGATATTCAAGTAATATATCAAGGTGTGTTGACTTAAAACATAGAAAGTTGCATGGATTGAAAAGATATGGATCACATATTTTAATAGAGTAGTTGTTGCCATTGGTTTTTCATAATAATTTACATGAAAAAATAATTTTTGTTCTAGTTGATTTTTGTACCTTTTTCATAGATCTTTGTAGAAAAACTCTAAATCCAACCAAGCTTGATAAACTTCAAGAAAGAATTGTTTTGACACTATTTCATTTAGAGATGTTATTTCCTCCTTTATTCTTCATATTCATGGTTCATTTGACTATTCATTTGGTTGAAGAGTTTAAAATTAGTAGATTGGTATACTATCTATGGATGTATCCAATAGAGAGGTACATCGATATTTTTTTATTTTCATTGTTGAATTAGATTTTATCAAATCATTACGTAAATTTTTTTAATATGTTTCTAATTTTTTTACATCAAGTACATAGATCATTTGAAATCATATGTGAGGAATAAATCTCAATCAAAAGGTTGTATTGTTGAAGGTTACATAGTCAAAGAGTTCTTGACCTAATGTTTTAGGTATTTGGATGGTATTGAGACTAGATTCAATCATGTTGGACATGATGACGACATCTCCACTAATTCTCATTCAGAAAATCAGTCATCATTATTTCCAATTATTGGATAACCAATTAGAATGGGGTCAAATTTTATACTAACTGAATTAGAGTTACTATAATCACATAGATATGTGCTACTCAATAGTGTTATTTCATATATATTTATTGAATAATTGCGACTACAAACAAAGAGGTGACTAAGGGGTCAATCTCGAAATGAGATGGAATTAAAAAAAAATATGTTAATAAGGATATTTTCGAATGGTTTGATCATCATGTAAGTATATACTCATATTCATATTATTGATGTTTGTTTATTTTTTCTTTGTTAAAAGTAACATCTTATATCTTTTTATCTAGATAATTAATTTTTACAATCGGTCTAAAATATTAAAATGATTTGATGTTTTTAGATTGAGGTCCTCTAAGACAGGTGAAGATATTTGAAAACTCATAATAGTGGTGTATTTACATTTGTATAGGTGGGATACTATGGTAAGATGAATGATATAATTGAATTAAACAAATATATCCAGTTTTCAATTGTCTTATTCTTATGAAAGTGGGTCAAAATTGATAGGTGTATAATGAAATATTCATTAAATTTTACTTTTTTCAACCTCTATCATTTTATGGATAATAGTGAGTATTCAGAACATAATTTATTTATCTTAGCTTCACAGGAATAGATGGTTTATTATGTAGATGATGAAATACATGAGAGTCGGAGTGTTGTTGTACACTTAAAGTAGAGAGACTTATATGATATGGGAGAGGAAGATCAATTGGTTATTTGTGACGGTGAACCTCATCAACCAAAAACCATAGAACATTTTTTCCTAAAAATATTGAAATTGTAGAACTTTCACAAGAGGGTAAAAATAAAGGACTCATCACAATAGAGGTTGATAATATTGAAGATAATAAATATGAAGATAATTGAATGTATAAATTATTAATGAAAATATATTAAAATTTCTCATTGATAAGTGTTTTGTACATATATTCATTGTTCTAGTTTTTTTTGTAAAAACCTTTTAGTTTTTCATTTTTTATAAATTTAATATACCTTAACCATTCAAAATACAGGAATGTTGAGAGCAAAAAAAATCATGATCTGAGCCCATCAGCATATCGAAGCATGCCACCACTATCATCATCTTAGGTGGATCCTAGTCATTATATTATACCCAAGACTGGTAGTGAGATGGTGATGCTACCAAAATCTATGGGTAGATTATTGGGAAGCTTGTTTGTGAGAAAGTAAGCTTTCCCATTAACTTCCCCCATGTTATTTTTTGTTGTTTTTTGTTAAAAAAAATCACCAAATTAATAAAAACTCACCACTGAGCACCCAAAAACAACACATATAAAAATTATTGATCAGCTATAAAAAAACTTCACTAAATGATTATTGACTATGAAATAAAAGGTGGTTTACTTAACAGCCACAAAATAATGTATTGGCAGTTTAAACCACCACCAGTAGTAAAAAAACCACCTCATAGACCAGATTTGTTTGTAGTGAACCTCTTGTAATAACTTTGAGCACCCAATTACTTTGAGAAAAGAACATAGTACAAGTGAAAGGTGGACCAGGCATGAGGTGTGGTGTGACTGGATAGGGAACGATGGTCAGTGTGACTAGATAGGGTGTGAAATAGTACATCATTGTGAAAGTTGTTCTAAATCATTAATTTAATTAATAATATATTAATTATACAATTATAATTTAAAAAAAAAGTCACGATAACAAAATTTATCATAGGAAAACAACCACAAATTGATTTTTGAAATGTAGGAATCGATGCCACTTCAATCCAAGTTACGGTTTTCCTGTGATGACTGTAAATATGTTTTAGTGTTTTAAAACACTAAAATGTACATTTAATGATAAAAAAAAAATACAAAAAATATCATATTGATGTGAAATAATGGTAAAACCACCATTTAATTATTTTTGGCATGTATAAGTAAACAACTCATTCATTCAACTGTGGTGTTCTTAGAATGACTAAATAAGAAATTTTAAAAGATATCAAAGTTTTATAAAAATGTGTCATGGGTTTAAAAATAAGAAAATGATATCATATTGATTTAAAATCATGGGAAAAAACTATAAATTTAATTGTGAAATATAGGAACTAATGATGCATCATTCTGAATGACAGTATTCCCTTTATGGTTATAAACATGTTTTTAGTGTTTTAAAACACTAAAAAATCTGTGGAATAGTCAAAACCATATAAAATTAGGATATATTGGTGTGAAATCATTGTAAAACCACTAATTATTTATTTATTATGTGTATATATAGACAAAACATCAATACAATGATCGTTGTCGTCTAAATGACTCAGTAACCACTTATTAAAGGTACAAAAACATTTAAAAACAAGTGTCAGGGGGTAAAAACTAGGAAAATGATGTATAATTTCCCTAAAATTAAGAGGAAAAGATTATATATTTAATTTTGAAATGTAGGAACTGACGGTACATCATTCCAAATGATGGTTTTCCTATTATGGTCGTAAACACGTTTTTAGTGTTTTAAAATAATAGAACATGAATGAAACAGTAAAACCATAGAAAAATACCTCATATTAACATGAAATCATTAGAAAACCACTAATGAGTTATTTTTTATGTGTATGTATAGAAAAAACATCAATCTGATATGTGGTGTGGTCAGAATGACTCAGTAACCACTTCTTAAAGGTATAAAAACCTCTAAAAACAAGTATTGGGGGGTCAAAACTAGGAAAATGAAATCAGATTACACTAAAAACAGGGTGAAATAGATGTATATTTAATTTTGAAATGTCTTAACCGACGGAACACCATTCTGAATTAATGTTTTTCCATTATATTCATAAATACATTTTTTGTGTTTTAAAACACTAAAACGTATATAGAATGGTAAAAACCATAGAAAAATACCTCATATATATGTGAAATCATTAGAAACCCACTGATGAGTTAATTTTTTACATGTATGTATAGACAACACATCAATCTAGTGAGTGGTGTGGTCAGAATGACTTAGTAGCCACTTCTTAATTGTACAAAAACCTTTAAAACAAGTATTGAGGGGTCCAAACTAGGCAAATGACATCATATTTCCCTGAAATCAGGGGATAATTACTGTATATTTAATTTTGAAATGTAGGGACTAATATCACATCATTTCGAATGATGGTTTTCCTGTTATGGCTATAAATATATTTTTTGTGTTCTAAAACACTAAAATGTCTGTGGAATAGTAAAATCATAGAAAATTAGCTCAGATTGATTTAAAATAATTATAAAACCACCACTGAGTTATTTTTTGCATTTATTCATAGAAAACACATCAATATAACATGTGGTGTGGTCATAATGACTCAATAAAAACTTCTTAAAGGTACAAAAACCTTTAAAAATAAGTATCAGGGGGTCAAAACTAGGAAAATAATGTCAGATTGCCCTAAATTTAGGGAAAATGACCATATATTTAATTGTAAAATATAGGAATAAAAATCATGTAATTATGAATGATGATTTTACTATTAGGGTCGTAAAAGAATTTTACTATTTTAAAACACTAAAATGTGCGTGGAATGTTCAGAACCATATAAAATGACCACAGATTTATGTAAAATCATTGGAAACCCACCTATAAGTTATTTTTTATGTGTAAACATAGAAAACATGTCAATTAGATGTTCGGTGTGGTTGTAATGACTCAGTAACAACTTCTTAAAGGTACAAAAACCATTAAAAAAAGTTTCAGGGGGTCAAAACTAAGAAAACGATGTCAGATTACCTTTAAATCAGGGGGAAGTGACCATATATTTAATTTTGAAATGTAGGAACTAACTTAATGTCATTCCAAATGATGGTTTTCCCATTATGTATGTAAATGAATTTTTAGTGTTTTAAAACACTAAAATGTGCACGGAGTGGTAAAAACCATAGCAAACGACCACATATTGATGTCAAATCATTGGAAAACCACAGATAAGTTATTTTTGAAATATAGGACATGTTGTGATATTAAATTCCTTAAAAAAATTATTATGTAAATTTCAAGAAATATGCACATCACTTTAAAAATAAATTAGAATATTTACTTATCCCTATTCAGTTTCAAGTGTTTAATCTTATATTAAATAGTTAATTTTTTGTTTTCAAAGTGTTTTTTATTATATATTATTATTTTTGTTAAAATGTATTCTTCTTGATTAACAAAATAACAAATTTTATGTGCAGCATTCTAAATATATTTTGTGTCTTTTATTTTTTGAATTTATTTTATTAAATATTTTGGTTTTCATTGTAGGTGTCAGATGTTAGCAGTAGACAGGAGGTTGACCATTCCAATCTATGAATTTATTCACAAGGAAGTTGTGATGGTTCTTAGTTTCTATGGTATATTAAAATTTTATCAATTATTATACTACAATTATGATTTATTATGTTTAGTTTTATTTTTTGTTTTAGTTGATGAGATGACGTGGTCGGTTTCAGTTGATGAGATGCAGTAGAGGTCATGACATGAATGTATATTGGTTGTGACATGGATACAGTGGAGGTAGACATATGTATTGGTTGATAGGTGTATGGTTTGACTGATATTGAGTTTATGATGACTATGGATGTTTTTTATACTTGTTATGGATGTGTGATGTATTCATTATGGTTTATCATATATTCATGTTTTAGTTTATCGCATGTCACTTTTTTATATTTACAGTTTATTATTAAATATTTTTAAAAAATCATATTTAGTGGAAGTTTTTAGAAACCACCACTAAATACATTAAATAAAACATCTTTAGCAGCGGTTCGAATTAACCACAACTAAAAAAACCACCATTGTACATATTAGCGATCATTATTTACATTTTTTAAATATTTCTCTGGGATATTTTTTTATAAAAAAAATCACCACTAAATAAAACAAAAATCTCTATTGAGTACTCCAAAAACAATAAATATTAAAACCACCACAAAATTATTGAAACATCTACTTAATGACTATCGAGTGTGCAATACGTATCACTTTTTGAAACCATTGTGATACTAATAGGAATTGGTTTAAATCGACACTACTCTACAAAAAAACCGCTATTACTACCCTTTTTTATAGTGTAGAGAGAATGTTATGTCTGTCATAACTAGAAGTACACTCCAAACCCATCAAGAATAAATAAATTATCTAAAATCTTCCCAAAATGAAAATTTGGATGAAACTAAAACCCAAAATCTAGAAAATGAAGAATCTAGAAAACCATACAGTCCCACTATAGACAAATTTAATCCCATTATTCTAGCTAAAAAATCATAAGTAAAAGGCTTAAAAATCATAGGCATTAAAGGGGAGAAATGGATTTAAGAATAAATTAATGGAATACCTAAAATTATGAATAATTTTCCCCCACCGTTACTTTCCTTAAATGAATCAAAAAGATAAATCATTAAATATAACTTCTCAAATTTCTTAAACTTATTAAAAAACTCCATATTATTATACCTTTCCTAGAATCCTTAATTCAAAGTACATTTTATCTATAATCATAGAGTAAAATATTTTCCAAAAAAAGAAATTTGGAATAATTTTATACTTACAATCTCACAAATTAGTATAGTTCTATCTTTAAAAATAGGATACCCCCCAAGCTCTAAGACCTAGGAAGCTTTATCATTCCATATATTCTAGGGGAGGGTAGTCTATTTAATTGTCTATGTGGCCTTGGTGAAAGTATCAACATGATTATATTATCATTATTTTCAACACATGAGGTTAGGAGAACCCCAACTAACAAATATTTTCTTGTTGTTTGATGATAGGTCCTTTACTCACCCAATTGGGAGAGTTTAAGATTTACTAGTAAGAGTATGGAAGTTGTACTTTCTTTCTGATTTTATTACTTTTCATATTGAAAGTGACATGGAATTACCCATTATTTTTGTTAGGCCCTTATTAACCACAATAGGATAAGTCATTGATGTTTCTAAGGGAAAATCATTTTTAATTTTAGATAGCAAAGAGATGATTTTGATATCTTCAAAAATGATAAGGAACCTCCTTCAGGAAATATATTTTTAAAATTTTATTTACATGAATTAAAAGGCTCATTTGATCATCTTAATTAATTGGATAAGAAATATGTGGTTTGATAAATACCTTTTATGTTTTAAAATGAGTCTTTTAAACATTTTTAGAATGTAGAAAATGAGATTTTAGAAACTGGACAAGATAAAAAAGTAGTTTTGTCCTTTATTTGATGAGTTTTTAGAAGATGAATTATATATTTCTATGATTATGGAATTTATAGGAGAATTTAAGGATCATTTCCTTACTCCAACTGAGGTGGAACTTCCTAGAAGGTATGAGGGAGAGATTTTGAAATGCATTGATGAGTTTTTTATAGGATCTATTTTACAAACTAGTCTATATTTAGAGAGCAGTGAGTTTTCCACATTCGATGGTAGTGAGAAAAATCTGTATTCTGGTCTTGAAATTCAATATCTTTATAATTTTCACACACACTTTAAGAAACACATTAAATACCTTGGACTTATTAATCCCCCTGGGACTACCATCTTGTAAAAATGCACCAGATCTAAAGCTCAAACACTTCTTTCTCACTTGAAATATTATTTTCTAGGTGATTTATCAACACTACCAATCATAATCACATCTGATTTAGAGATAATTCAATAGAAGAGGTTTTTGGATATTTTAAGAAAATTCAAAAATTTCATTGTATCTTCTATAGATGACATTAAGGGTATAATTATATCTTATAAAATGAAAAAAATTTCATGGAATCTTACCACAAACATAGAATTGAAGCATAGAGAATATTGAATCTGAATAAGAAAGAATTTTTTAAGGAGTAATTAATCATATTTCTTAATATTGGAATAATTTTTCCTGTCTTAAATATCCCATGGGTTATCCCTATTCAAGCATATTATAATAAGGGTGGATTGAATATTATAAATAATGAAAAAAGGATCAAATTCAAATCAGAACACCAAACAAATGGAGAGTCTGCATTGATTACAGAAAACTACATGTTTCTGTAAGAAAATAATATTTTCCAATTCCATTTATAGATCAAATGTTATATAGGTTGGTTGTAAATTAATTATTCTATTTTATTGATGGATACTCTAGATACAACAATATTATTATATCTCTTGAGGACTTAGAGAAGACCACTTTCACATGTCTAATGGGGACATTTTTTCTATTGATGAATGTTATTTGGTTTGTGTGGTGATCCATTAACATTTCAAATATTTGTGATGTAAATTTTCTAGAACATGATTGAAATTATAATAGAGGATTTTAGGTATTACTTCTCTATTATTGGAAGTAACTTTGAAAGCTATTTAGAACATTTATAAATTGTTTTGGAGAGATTTCAGGAAACAATTTTGGTTTTAAATTTGTAAAAGTATCAATTCACAGTCACTTAGTGAATTGTTTTAGGTTAAAAAATTTCAATGAGAGGAATTGAATTTGATAATTTTTAAATTTAGGTGATCCAAAAGCTACCACCACCTAATAATGTGAAATTAATTAGAATATTTCTATTCTATGCATGTTTTCATCGAAGATTTTTCAAGGAATTTTCTAAAATCATTGGTCCATTTGATCACTATTAATTAATGATTCCCCCTTTGAGTTTGATGAAAATTGTTTAGATTTATTTAAATTGATTAAGTAGAAACTCAAAAATTTACCCATTATCACTTCCCTTGTATTGGATGTTACCTTTTTGATGTTATTTGTATCACTAGTGATTTTTTTAAGGTGATGTTTTGACCTAGAGAAAGGAAAAGAGGATACATATTAAGAAAGGATATTAAAATGTGGTTGTTGACTACTTTTACAGGTAACCTAATACCTAAGTTAAATAACCTAAAGAAATCAATACCTAATTATCAAATGAGAAACTTTTTTCTGGTTTAGTGAGGAAATTTTCTTAGTATGCATACTATGCCCATTTTATTATTATAGGTGTCGTGCCTAATGAACTTTTATAGAATCAAATAAATAAACTCATATCTAAATTAAAGTATAAATTTTGGGATGATTCCTTAATTTATAGAAGATTTACTGATGGTATTCTAAGAAGGTGTGTGGTTGAAGTTTAAATTCTCTCCATTCATGAGAGTTATCATTCTTCACCTTGGGGAGGTCATCACGGGGGTGAGAGAACTACCTCAAAGTTCTTATAGGATATTTTTTACTGGAACACTCTCTTCAAATGTGATAGGAGTCTAGTGATTGGATATGAAAATTTTAAAAGGCTGGAAATGTTGGTAGAAGGAAGTCTCTACCAAAAAAATGAATTTTATAGGTTTAAGTTGTTGATATCTTGAGTTTGGACTTGATGGGGACATTTCCATCTTCTTATGGGAATGAATGCATAATTTTGGCTACAGACTATGTTTCCAAGGGGGTTAGGGATTTTTATCTTCAAAAAAATATTACTTATATTTCTTTCAATTCCATCAATAAGAATATCATTTCACAATTTGGAGTATCCAATACTTTCAAAATAGATAATGGAACTCATTTCAAGAATTACATGTTCAAGGATCCAATAGAAAAGTATGGGTATTCTCACAGAACATGTACCAACTATCACCCACAATATAGTGTTTGGGCTGAGATTTATAATAGAGAGACCAAAAAAATCTTGGAGAAGATGATGTCCAATTTTAGGAAGGGTTTCTCAGTCAAATTGGATGAAGCTATATGGGAATACAGAAATGCTTACAAGAATCGTATAGGAATTTCTTCATATAGGCTACTCTTTGGAAAGACATTTCATTTTCCCAAGAAACTAAATCACAAATCCTTTTAGGCAATAAAGAACCCGAACTAGGATTTCAATTCTGCTGGTGAGACAATATTTCTAAATCTAAGTGGGTTGGAGGGAATTAGGAGAGAATATTATGAGAATGCCTAGATTTATAAGGAAAGGAAAAAAATCATTTCATGAATCTATCATCCAAAATATGGACTTTAGGTTGGATAAAGGGTTTTTCTATTAAATTCTAGGTTGAATCTTTTTCCTAGGAAATTAAAGACCATGTGGTCTAGCCTATTAATCATTTTTAGAGTGCTAGTTAATGAAGTTGTATTATTGGTTGAAGAGAAAAACATACCATTTTTTAATGGACAAATAATAAAACACTATTTTAAGGGGAAACTGAAGGTATTATATTCTATATATTTTCTTCAAAGATGATCTTATAGTGATTCTAACTAAGGACCATAAACTTAGTGTTTCCTAGGAACTAACCCATGGTTCTTTTTTATTTTTATTTATTTTTATTTAATTTGTCTTAATCAGATAAGTATTGTTGTTATTATTATTATCTTTTCAATAATTTAAAACCCAAAAAAATATGATGGCCGACCTCCCCTAGAAATTTATAGTATTCTTCAGTCTCAAAGGATCTATATTCTGGATATTCTTGGATAAAATATTTCTAAACTCTACCCTTGGTTTCATTTCACATTGATCTTAATTTGAATAATTATAAATTTTGATCTTTTTTAAATTTTTAGGGACCTTAATGGATCAGTGAAAGAATAATCATGAATCAAATAAAGGACATCACATTTGCCTAATCTTAAATTCTCAAGCTTCTTCATACGGGGTAGTAATGTTTTATTTTATGAATTTTTCATACTTCCCATGTTTTTAAATTATTTTTGAAACTATGTGGGGCTTAAAATTATTTGAAGGTGTTGTGCTTCATGATGAAATCATGTGTTTGAGTTTACTTTTCACTGTTATTGTTGTGTTCTATTTGATTATTGAATTCATCTAAACTATTGTTTCTATTCTCAAATTTCTAAGTTTTAGCTAGTAGGATATTTTGAAGATCTCTAATTAGGTGAATTGTGTGGGAAAATATTTATAATTTAAATTCACTAAATACCCTAAAAATATCCTCTCAATATTTTAAATGAAAACTTGTTTTGAACTTAAATTTTCCCCCACTTTAAGATTCAAAAATGGGGACAATTATGGGTTTTATGTGTGGGGGTGAGGGGTCTTAAAATGTGACTTAACTATTATTAAATTTTGAACACATTAGAACCCCCCATTATTTTTCAAAACTAACTCCCTTTCAACATCATTTTAGTATCTTGTTATTGTAAATAAATAAATTTTTTATGTGTTTTTAGGTTAGGAAAATAAAATTTTAATGTGTCCTACCAAAGGTAAAAATATCATTCTAGTTTTATAGGATTTCATTAGTTCTAAACTTGTTTGATTTTAATGATTATTGAGTGATGATACTAAATGTTTTTTTTGAAAATTATGTTTAAGAACAGGGAAAAGGAGTGTGTTAGGATAGATTTTTTAGGAATTGGAAACTTAAGGAAACTAAATCATTGAACTTGAACCTAGGGGGTACACCATTTTTGAAACTAACATTGTGGTATACAAATCAAATTATTATCATATAAGTCTCTTGAAACTAAAGTAAATTGGAAAATTGGAATACCAAAGTGAATATCTATGACATTAGGCACTCGGTGTGTTGTGTAAATAAATAAAAGAAAAAATCAATAAGTGATTTTCATGATTCCTTGCACATTAATTATTGGTAAAAATTCAAATAAAGTTCATAGGTGTCAAAAATGAATTCATTCATGTGAGTGGAATATTGAACTCAAAAAGAGAAGGGAGAAATTGACTTATAAAATAATCATTTTAGTTGAATCAATGATGTAACACATGGATCTTTGATTTTTGGAATCTAGGGGTGATGAAAATTGAATGTGATTATTTTTGAAGGTTTTAATTTCACTTTAATATAATTTATATACACTACCAAAGCTATAACATTAAATGGAGTTGAAATAGGGTAGTGAGGAGGAATCACATAGGAGGCATGGAAATTTTTACCAATGGAATAATTTTCTATTTTCTTTAATTCACACATGTATATTTTCTCATGGTAAATATAATCAAATTGTGTGTTGAATTCTTATAAATATATAAAATTTATTATATTACTTAGAATTGAAATATCTTAAGTGTGAGAGAATTTGAAGTAGAATTTATTTGGTTATAATTTTCCATATCTATTTTTTATAATTAATTTTGTTATAAATTATTTAATGTTATTTAATTATGAAATTATTAAATATTCTTTAATTTGGTACAAAATATTCAATTCCTTGACTTCCGTATAAAAATAAATTTTTTTCAGTGGTTTATTTGGATTAATTCTCCCTGATGTGATATTCCTTTTTTCAAGAAAAAATTATTAAGTGATTTTTCATTGTAGATTTTTTTCATGGTTTAATTTTTTTAATGGTGTTTACATAGGTTAGTTTCTAAAAAAGGGCCAGCCAAAAAACTAAATTTCCAATCTGAATTGTCATGTATATTTTTTTTTGCATTGAAAAATGCTCCATATAGCCGAATTCTCACTTAGAATAGTCACATAGATAAATTATCTCCATAAATAAATGATCAATGTAGCTGAATTCTCAATCATAATGATCACATATCCAAAGTTTCTATATAGGTGGATTTTCATAAAGCTAATTACCCACATCTATGAATCCTCACTCATCCTAGATCCATCTCATTGAATTTTTTAGAGGAAGTGAAGTAGGAAAATATCAATATAGGTGTTTTCTATCTCACATTTCAATGTCATCATTCAATGATGGGAATCTTGTGAGTTCCTCAAAAATTTAGAATATGGGGAAATTTGTTTTCAATCATAGTTATTCATTTCAAAGTCAATCTTTTATTTCAATCTTATGGTTTATCAAAATCAGACAAGAATAAGATCCTTGGTGATACCTTTACTTATGGTGGCCATCTAGAGATTATATCATACTCACTGATGAGTACATAATTTTTAGGGGAAATGTATTTGGTTATGAATTCTCAGCTGGTATCACTAAAAAAGATGTAGATGTATAGTGAATGTGCCATATAGAGTTCAATGAGAAGGCTTAGAAGATTTATTGGTGAGATAAGAGAGAGATAAATCTAAAAATAGGATTATAGGGGGACATTGGGGAAATATATGGAGGTGGAGGATAGTATTAAAAAGGAGTATGAGGAGGAAGAGTTGTAGATACTTGAGAGAGGATAACTATCATTTACCATTTCCATTTTCACGCTATTTTTTTATTTTTGTAAGGGATTCATTAAGAATTGTTTTTATTGAAATGAAAATGAAATTTGGATAAATTATATTGTGTTAGTAATATTTATTACATATTTCACATATATTTTCTTGATAGAATCTACCCTCATCCCCATATTATAGGAAACTTTCATCTGGAAACATCATGATTCAATGAATGTTGATCTCAATTGAACTTTTTTCCTAGTTTTCTAATCATTTGAGAATCAATATGAAAGGGGATTTTATCATTGAGGTTAGTACATCAGGATCTACTTAGAAGTTGTCCTTGATGCATAGTTGATCTCATCAAGGTTTTCATGAATACTACAGTGAGGTACTATAGCATCCATTCACTCATAGGTTAACCATTCGAAGGAACTGACAAACCACCTTCAGCTCCAGTATTTTTCTTATAGAACATGGATAAAGGAAATTTTATTTAAAACCAAGCAATTTAGTTATCCTAATTCATCTATTATTTTCGCCTACTCTCTTTATGATCTTTTGTGGTCTCTATCCACTTGTTTCATCATTGTTCAACACATTCACTCCAAAAATTTCATCACCATGATCACCATTACTTTTATTGTTTATTAAGTTTTAATTTTTTCCTCTTGGTCACACTCATTAACACTCACATGAGTCATTCCCTATGGATCAAACCATGCTCACCACTTATCTATCTCTAAGTATGGTTTTAAAAAAATAATTTTTCTTGGACTTAATGACATCTGTAACTAGGATACATAGTGGAAAAAAACTTCATGAATATATATATGGATACATCACTCGAACTTAAATTCCTAGAAGAATCTATCAAAAAACATATTTATGGAGTACCACATGATATTGTTGAGCCTATAATCATACTCAGTAACTGTCATACTACCCTAATACAGCTTTAAAATATCTTTAATGTGTACAAACCACAACATCACTGGATAATACTCATCAATAAATATACTCTTGAACTCAATAAAAGTAAGTGTCACCTATTTATAAGTCTTGGTGATTAGGCCCCACTAGTAACTTTCCACACTATGATGGAGACTAGCTGCAAGCACTACCATATTGTTTATAGTAATTCTAACTAGGTTAAAAAATTGACCCACATCTTTTAGATGGTCCTTGACCACTTGTGATTTAGGCTCATCAAGGAACCTAGGAGGTATCTGGAATTGGAACTCATATAGTGTGATAAACCTATATGCATCCTCATCATTATCTACTAGGATAATGAATCACCCCAGACCCACACTCTGAGATCTTATACTAAAAACACATTATTTATAAATTATATTTTATACCAAGTGAGAGATGACCGAAGGTAAACATGTATAAATTTTACTTAATTTTCATAATTTAGACATTAAATATCATAAATAATTTAAAAATAAAAAAGCCTAAAGGCTTGGTGTAATTGGATATTTTCTACATAAACATCTTATTAAAAAATATTTCCTCAACATCTCCAACAATCATTTACATATTAAACATACTTCTGCACTTTGTCCTACATATAATTTCTAGGGGAATTTAAAATAAGGGAGCTCAAATTATTAGTAAGAAAAAACTTATAAATGATTCATAAAAGGTTAGATTGTAAGAATGTGAGAAAACATGATAAAGGGAGAAATATCTAATAAAAAGGAACATGGAATCATAATAGTTATCTATAGAACATGATAGAATGACATATAACGTCAAATAATTAAACATATTAATGGTGTATGAGTGTAGAAACAAAATAAAATAATCATGAGACATGGAATATAACATAGTCATTTGTCATAAAATATAAATGTGGAATATGAATAAGTATAGGAAATAATAATATAGTGGATCAGACATCACTACTAGTTTCCCATAACATAGTTGATTAGACAACATATCCTATTTCCCATAGTGTATCGAGCATCAAGACTCATTTCCCATAGTGGATCAAGCATTAAAACATATTTTATATAGTGGGTTGAGAATTAAACTCATTTCCCATAGTGGATTAGACATCATCACCTATTTCTCATGGTGGATTTATCAGGACAACTAGTTTCCCATAGTGGATCAAGCATCACAGATCATTTACCATAGTTATCTCATGATATATAAGGATTTAACTAATTAATTATAGATATATATAGATAGAACCCATCATATAATGATAAACCAAACATATGTGTGACATATAATATCAATAATATATTTCATCATGAAAACTTGGGTGAATAAAATGGTTTATATAGATTTTTCAAATGGTATCACATAAGATGATATCAAGAATTAGATCGAATGATACCAAAAATTAGATTTTCCCAAAATAAGTAATATCATAAGAGAATTTGGATAATGTTTATGAACATTGGTATATATGATATATTAATTTTGTATATATAGATGAAAATGAAATTGAAGTCATAAAAATAGTTTTCATATGATTTTTTTAACATTATCGTAAAAGGTGAAGTTATAAATAACTTTCAAAATTCATTTTCAAGAAGGTGAAAATAATATATTTTTTGAAAATATTGTTTTTAAATAATACCTAGTAATTGAACCTTTAAAATAAATAAATTTCAAGTTATTAAATGTGTATTGGAAGATACAAACTTAACTAAAGTGAAATGAAATTCCTTTTTAATTTTTTTTCTATTTTTAGAGAAAAACTTACATTGATGAAAAGGTTATAAAACTTAATTTTGAAAATATATCAATAGAAATATGAAGAGTACATAATATAATAAATATTTATATTTTAAAATGAAATATAAAAACATTTGTGGAAATAAATAATACATACATGAAAAAATAAATATCCATTTGACTAGATAGGAATTATTCTTAATGTCATATGATCGCACCGTGATTCACTGTTTCATTTTCACCCTTACACCATTGTGCTAAACTTGTTTTATATTGAAATTTATAAAAATAATAACAAATTTAATACCATTTTTGAATCATTTATTTTATTTTTATCACTATTAAAAAGGTTAATGTTACTTGTTTTGATGATTCCATTGTAGGAGGAGGTGATTTGGAGGGCCAATGATGATATCCAAGAAAAATGGGTCAAACCACGGAGGATCCATTCACACCAGTGGACTCATCTACACACTTCTACTAAACTGTGCATCCAAATGTGATGAACGTTTTTAGTCTGGTTTAAATTTCATTGTTATACATTTCATCTGAAGAAACCCAAGACTCATTCGTCCATCTAGTTACCCAACCGACCAAATCTGTCCAGCACATCAAATCCGCACAAAGTCAAATGCGGTGTTCTGTAGTATATCAATATCTCGAAATTTAGTTGTCCAAATGGTTCCAAACTTTCGTTGGAGACATTCAAGAGGTGTTTAAATATGGTTCTAGTTTTTTTCAAAGCAAGATTCTACTTTCAAGTGGTCGAAAACCACGGGCCAAGTGGTTTTACACAATTTGTGAGCCCAAAACCACCTTCCACTTTGCCTATAAAATTAAAGCTTGGGATACCCATTAGTAAGTTAGGATAAGAAGTTAAGATCTAATATTTTTAAGTCCTAGAGGAGTCTCCTCCTCATCCTTGAAGTTCCTGAGGCCCCTATCCTCATAGGGGGATCAATAATGGAGAAGAAGTTCCACCTGAGCTTCCTCCTCCTCCCGATGTCGAGCTAAACGGTGGGCGTTTGTTGTGATGGAGCTACGTACATGTCAAGGGAGTTCTGATTATTATTTTATCTTCTGGTTTGGAGTAATTTGGGTGTGAAATCATTTCTTTCCATGTACCTTACAAAATTCCATATTTGAATTCTTGTTTTAATGCATGTGATTGAGATACTCTTAATTTCTAACTGATCGGTGTGAGGTTTTGAGTGCGTGACTTGTGTTGTTCCAATTGGAAAACAAAAGAATCCTTTTAATACCCACCATATTGATATTTCAATTTACTTTATAAGATATTATTTCATGCATAAGTTCTGGACCTTGACAATATGATTTTTACGTTAAGGTTTGGTTCTTTAAGCATTGAAATAAAAGCTTAGGAATTAATCGGGATTCCAATTAATTTCAACCAAGGAATTACTCCAAAACCTAAATGAATATCTATGAAAAATTAACTTTAAATGTGTGTATTGAAATCACAATGAACCCATTTATCTCATATTTTTCAAAATCCATTTGGTTTCTCAACTTTTAAGCTTTCAATTAAGTCATTTCATCCTAAAACTATTTTCAAAACCACCAACTATTTTAGTACTTCTTATTAAAAATGCACACTCTAAACCCAACAAAGCTCCTTGAGAGACAACCTAGGTTCTTCCCTAAACTATAAATCAACTTTATAAATATAATCAATTTGACGTGTCACGACAGCGTGTTCATCAGATTTTTATGAAGAAATAAATTCATAAAAGAATAATACTTTGATGTGAATATGTAAATTACCTATAAATGAAGGATTAAATATAATATAATACCATTATATTATAGAATATAATAATATTGTAACACTCTTTCCAAATAGGAATAATTTTGACTCAAGGAAAAGAGTTTATTAAAAAAACCTCTTATGGATTTAGTAACTTTTGAATCAAAAGAATTTAGAAGATAGAAAAAGAAATGGGAAATTAAATAACATGAATAAATAGATTCATTAAAAAATATTTCAAATATTCAATATATACACCATATAGAAAAAAAATATATTCACAATACAAAACTTATCTCAAAAAAGTAAATTTGTGACGAAAAAACCCCTTATGAACATCATAATTTTTTAAGTGACAATAATTTGGAAAGGATTTTATGTGAAGGAAATTTAAATACATGTAAAATAATTTTTAAATAAAATTTAATAAAATATAATTATATAATAAATCAAACTTATTAAAATGGAGTACATGAAAAATAATTATAATTCAATGAATGAAAATTGAGTTAACAAAATCCCTTATGGACTCAGTAACTTTTGAATCAAAAAATCATGAAGGATATAACCTGAAATAAAATTTTCAATCGCATAAAATAATAGATATTTATTATAAATGAATAAAATAGGTTATTGATTGCACCATATAAAATAAAACATAGTGAACAATATGAAATGTGTCTTAAGGAATTGAAAATTGAGACAAAGAACCCTTACCTTCAATTATAACTTTCTAGAACATAATATAACACCCTATTAAAAAAATAAGTCTCATTAAACATACATTTAGGAACCAAATTAATGTTTATTACCTTTTTTATTCATTTATAACACAATTATTACTTACTTTTTAGTTAATATTGATCATTTGTTACTGGTATTTTTAACTATCTAGTATCTTCTTTGGTAAAACAGTTTTAGATATCATTAAATTTTCATGAAATTATCATATAAAAAATAGTAATGATATTTTAATAGAATATAAATCATGATTTATGATATTATAGTCTCATTCCATGGGAGTTTTAGGTATGATTCATAAATATGAAATCTATAACGGGCTTGTTTTGGTAACTTTTAATGAGAAAAATGTGGAATATTAATAATGAGTTAAATATTATTATTACCCTTCCAGAAACCAAAATAATAAATTATTTAATAATTAATAACTATTATTAACATTAATTAGGTTTCCATATTCATTTATGATAGAAATTTATAGTATAATTCATGTAGGTGGTTAAATCGACCCAAATAAGAACATGATTTAATTTATGGGTGAGTATGGTTATGAAAGTGATTTTTTTATTAAAATATCTTTATTATAGAAGTATAATGATATTTTTTATATTTCATTATGATGATAAATAATATTATAACAGAGTTGGATGAAAAATATATAGAATAAAAGGTTAGGGAGTGGATAATACTCTTATTGCCTGCCTGCAAATCACTTTTTTGGATTTTTTAAAAAGCCGGTTTGAGGGTTATCCGGTTCCCGATACAGTCGCACCCAAAACCATCATTCAAAATTCAAATTCAACAAAACTGCCTCGAACTTCACCCCATGGACAGCTCATCGCCTCGTAACTCGTACCCCCGTCACGTCGAAGCTCGAACCAGTCATCAGAGCCCCGCAATCATCACGCCGGTCGCCGGCGAGACCATCGGAAAATCGTCGTCGGAACCTCCTTCACAGCACCATCCGACCACCGTCATCACAAACTTACGAAAATCACAGGAGCCCGAAACAAGCGCTCCTCATCGATGTCAACAAACAGGGTCGAACAACGTCGACGCACAACCGAGAAGGACCCAGAGCGCTCCGGAGAGTATGCCGGTGAAGACCGGTCTTACACCCGTAGATCCGACCATCAGTGCCGCCAAACGTCACCGCCGGAGCAAATCCAGCAAGGCCAATCACCGGGAAGCGTTCACCGGGGAGAAAAAACCAAGAAACCAACAAAGATCACACATACCAAAATCAAGAAGCAAACCTTCAAACCCAACGAGTTAAAAACCTCCAATACTCAGAACCGGAGGAAGCAGGGATCCGCTGCAAGCAGAGGAAACCCATCGCCGCCATCCTTTGAGACCTCGAGGTCCGTCGCAAAACCATCCGCCAAACCCGGGAGCAGGGCCAAGACCTCATACGTATGGATCTGGAATTTCTGTCTCGGACCGACACCACGCCGCCAACAAAACCCTAAACAGAGAAAGGAATCGAGAGAGGCTATGGAGAGCGGGAGAGACGATGAGAACCCTGAACCCACTAGATTTGAGGAACCGCCAGACTCGCCGAGAAAACGGAAGGCCGCCACAAAACCCTAGGGAAGGAGGCGGCGACGGGGAGAGCGCCTGAAGCCACTGTGCCCCTTACAGGCCCATCAGAGAGCTCGATAATACTCTTATTGAGGGCTTGATTCTTCTCTTGGAAGCCTTCTAGTTTTTTAAGGATTTAGGGAATAATCATGAGAAAAGGGTCAAAAAATGTTAGAGTACTATTATAGATGTAAATTTTTATAGTAATGGAGAGTATTTCAAATCTTATTCCTGTATTGGAAAGTATTATGAAGAATTCCTTTTGTAAGAGAAAGAGGTGGCATGTTTGTAAATATAACATTTCCTTCTTGTGGAATCCAACCAAGTTTCCTAAGTAATCCACCTAAAATTATCATATAAGAAGTTTTGTTTGAGAAAAATCTCATAAAAATAAATAATATTTAATTTTTGAGATATTTTAGTCATTGTTTTCTTAATTTATCTTTTTAACTTGATTTTTTATTACTATATCAAGTCGTTATTTTACCTCGGTAACTTATTTGTATGCCTAAAAAGAAAATTAACCTTATTAAATAATTTTGAAATATCTATTCTAAATATGGAATCCATTTTGGTATATTAAATTTATAAATGTCATGAAAATTAAAATTAATATAAGATCCCAAAATGTGGGGAAATAATTTTTAGAAAAAATATATTTTTAAGATAAAATGGGTATATTATTATTTCTTTTCTAATAATAACTATTAGATGAATTTTAATTTATTTTAATGTAAATATTTTCAATAAATTACAATAAAATCATTATTTAGTAGTGAATAATTTAATTAATTAAGAAAAAAATAAATTTCAGGAATAAAAACAATTCTTTGAAAAATAGGCCTTTAACGTTAAATAATTATACATTTATTTATAACCAATTAACAATAAATAAATAAATGTTTAATAATTTTATAACATAAATGATAAATTTAATTTAGTTTTATAAAAACAATTAAAAAAATTACTTTTTAATAAAAACATGTCATATAAATGAAACACTATTTTTATAGAAAAAAATGACTTTTTGAAAAATGAGTGTACTTATTCTTATTTAAAATAAACTTCCAAAAATTAAATAAGTTATAAATTATTTATTTATTATGTCTAAATAAAATCATCCATATAAATTTATATATTTATTTTGTTAAAATAAGAAATTCATGACATAAAAGCTATTTTATTTGAAAAAATCATTTTTACGCATAAAAAGAATTTATTCTTATTCCATCTCATGTAAAAAAATCAATGAAAATTAATTTATTTTTTATAGATATGATACATATTTTTCATGAATATAATTATTCAATAATGATCAATTTAATTTATTAAGATAAAAATAAAAATATGTATATAGAAAAGGTATAATTAATTTTAAAAAATATTTTTATGATTAAATGATTTTATTCCTAATTATTTAAGATTTATTACTTGTTTTATAATCATTAATTAAATTTTATAATTAAATTTCATTTATATCATTCTTTAAAAGTAATAAATTTAACAAAAATGAATATTTTATAAATAAACAATTTTATTAAAACAAAAGGAATTTTCCAAAATGAATTTGTATCCTTTAATTGTACTAAAAATCATTTATTTTATTTAAAGTAAGTTATATATAATGATAATATATATTTTTCACATATAAATAAAATTTATGTATATCAACTAAATATTGATAACTCATAAACTGGTAAGATATTTACCGGTGTTATACCCATCAACTATATACCCCTTTATAATGGATATATAACGATTATATTACACCCATTACCTTCTATATATTATTCTCATAATAACCTCACAAAGCACACTTATTTTTCCCATATTTTTCATTTTGTGTTTCAAAACATTATTTCTCCTTTCATTATGTTTTTTTCATTGTAGGTTTAGTTCTACCAATGGTCAAGGGTAAAGATGAACCAAGGGATTTCCTTATTATGAAGATATTATTATTTTATATTTATTGTCCAATTTTAATTTATTCACTTTTAAGGGATGTAACCATCCATGGTTTATAATAATCCATGGTGTGTAATACTTTACTTTATGTACTTCTATTATAATTTTTTTTATGAATGAATAAAGTCTTGTTAGTTTGATTCATATCTTGGAAGACTTATTTTCTAATAAATTTTAACGCTTTAAAAAGAATAGAAAAACATTATTTAGAATTACAAACATATAATTTAAGGAAAATGAATCCTGAAATCTAGGGTTTCGCTTTATCTCCCTTTAATAAATTACAGCCTCAAAATTTCAATTATCTCTCACTAATGAAAATAGTTGAGGGTTTCTATGAGATAAACATGGATAAAAATATAGTGTCTAATGATATAATGACTCATTATCTTATGTAAGACTGGGAAACACATCATTTCCCTCATAATAGGAATATCTTGTATATTGAGTTTCAATCCAGACATTTCAGCTAAAATAACCTTCTTGAATGGGTATTAAAACCCATATAATGGAATTAATCATCCTAGAGGGTTTATTGTCAGTTATAAACTAATATATGATTAGAGGTTTATTTATAATATCAAATTTTATTTACCTATTTGTGTAATTAATATGAAGTCTATGAGTATATACTCAATCCATTTCCAAAATCATATTAAATTCATCTAAAGGATGAATTATAAGATTTTTACAAATCACATTCCCACAAAATTCAACTTGGAATACATAATCCTACAAGTATAAGTTTTCTATGATAATTCAATATCAAATCATTATGGTGGTGATTTTATTCTCTTATAAAAAATATTATATATAGTGTAGTAGCTTGAACTATAATCCAATAAGACATCCACAAATGTGCACTGGAGGATAAGTGTACCATAATTATAGTGATCCACTTTAGCAGCATCCAATTCATAAGATCGTTCTTATTCCCTAGTGCTTGGAGGTTTTTGGAGTTTATTATCCTCATTTCTCTTAGGTTAGGTCATAAATTTTCATAATTACCAATCCCCTTGCATCTAAAACATTAAATTGTTAGTGGTACCTTAGGAAGAATATTATTTTCTTCCATCATGTTAACTAGACTCTTTGGTTGTTCGATGACATACTTTACCATGAATAAAACATCCTTCAGTTCCTTTGAGATACTTACCAAGGTTTTTTTTTGATAAAAGTGAGAACAAAGGCTCTTATATTGAAAAAGGAAAGAGTTACACAAGACGAAAAGTGGTAACTTTACATTTTTTCCAAACAAGAAGAGGCATCATGTCATTAGGCACATTGTTCAAGTGGATTCTTCTCTCTTCCATGACAAATTTATTAGAAATACCATCTGCAATGTAGTTTGATTCCCAAAAAGTGTGTGTGATAAATTAGTTCAGAGAGGAAATACTTTCAAGGTAATTAATCCATTTACCTGTAAGCTTCTAGGAGAGATGGTTCTGGACCACCCTTATGGCATGAAAAACTATAGTTGATTCACACTCAAACCATATATTATTCCAATGTCTTTGTTCTAATATCTTTGATATACTTAGCTAGGTGATTTTTCCTATGTTTTTTATATGTAATCAATTTGATCTTATTTACTTTATGGTATTTATCAACTTAAATTCCATGATACATCTCCCTTGACTGTGTTTGGTGGTCTAAAATTATTCTTGTTGTCGTCTTTTCCTTAGTTATTCGCACACATGTTCATCTTAGCACATTTATTTCACATAGATATTTATTTTCTTTGAAATACAACACTAATTATTACTCCTAAGTTCTCACCACTATATATTGCTTCTTGATTTTTTTGTAGGACAGCACGAGGGAGAATGAGTACACTGTTATTTAGGTTATTAGAGTGTATCTTTAGGATCTCATTCATACATTATCTCTAGGTTGTATTGATTATATTTAATTTAGTTATATTTGTGATTGGGTAATGTTAACTTTAC
The DNA here is from genome assembly GCA_963277665.1 of Viscum album. Taxonomy (NCBI): domain Eukaryota; kingdom Viridiplantae; phylum Streptophyta; class Magnoliopsida; order Santalales; family Viscaceae; genus Viscum; species Viscum album. The sequence continues at coordinate 480,773,523 of OY728128.1, forward strand.
CATTTAAATATTTGGAGTGGATTGGTGGATTAGTTACATTTTCCTCAAAATAGAGAGTGTAATGTCTCTCATACTTGTAATAGATACCCTCATTGATATTCATCAACCAATGGATTTTTGGGGTGGGTATTGGGGGTCACTCTCATCTACACTTTCTACCTAGGGGAGGTTTTAGTGTGGATAGGTCATGAAAAAATGGTATCAAATATTTTGGTTAAGATAAATGATATATTTTAAAGTTAGTAATAGATTAAAATTTCATAATAGGGAAATTATGTCTTATAAACCTATCATGTGATGTATGTAGTGGAGAATAGATGGGATATATGTATTTAGGGGGGCATATGATCCAATGAAAGGACCTTGTTTGTCTAATTAACATGTTTAGGTGAAAATACACTAATTTAAGGGTAGATAAAAATTTAGGAAAGGTTCATGCAACATTCTCATAAGTTTCATTCTCAGTTTAGATTTTGATTCATAATCATGATTAGTCTATTTATTTTTTCTAACCTACACTGATATGATGTACTCTTTATAATTATGTTGTGTGTATTTTAATAAGTTGATTGATTTCTTGTTTAAATATTATCTATTATAAACTTATAACATGTTTTCATACTTTCTTCCCTTGATATTACATGTTTAAGTTATACCTTAATATTTGATGCATATTTATTAACAAACCTGTATATATGTTAGAAATTAAAAATATTTTTTTTCCTAAATGATGAAGCATATACAAAAAAATTACATTAGTAAATTTTTCTAGAAACTATTAAAATTAAGCATGCCCTTATTGATTAATTATTTAGGTTAAATATTTTTGAAAAAAAATGATTTCAACAGCATGTTTTTAAACATAATGTTTCTTAAAATGAAATGTAATTTATTATCTTAAGTCAAACTTATGATTTATAAAGTTTATTATAATTAAGTAAAAGTTGTATATATGAGTTCATTTGATTTAAAAGAATTATATAATTATGAATACTTATTGTGTAACATGTGTGATATATTCAAGTGTTGAACATATCTAAATTTACTAGAAGTTATGTGAGTATGATACTATATATAATATATTGATTTATGATTATTCCATGCTAAGAATGATGTGTTCAAGTTATTATTTATATTTGGTTATGAAATTTAATAATAATTCCATTTTTATTTATGTGATAATAAAAGTGAATCATGTGTTACCCTATGGTTTTTTAAATAAGCATGTTACACTATAAAAAACAATAGATTAATGGCAGTTTTTTAGAGGGAGTTATGCACAAGGCCCTCTAAATTCATTTTTTGTATCAATTAGAGGGTTTTATGCACAACCCCTGCTAATCAGAAAATTTAAAGGTGGTTCAAAACCCCCTATAAATGTTTTATCATTATTATTTTTAATATGTGGTTGGATTTTAGAGGCGAATATGTCAAAACCGTCACTGATTTAATAATTAGTGGGATTATATATTCAGTTGAATTTTATAGGCGTTTTGTGTGTGTGCGTGTCTATATATATTCATTTGGATTTTAGAGGAATTATATATATAATATTCATTTGGATTTTAGAGTATATATATATATATAATAGAATTTTTTTAAGGAAATAGTGGGGGTTTACAACCCCCTCGGATCTCTTAAATTAGATGGGGTTCATGAACTACCACAAATCCATTAAATTTGAGGGGGTTCATGAACAGCCACTAATACCTTAGATTAGAGGGGGTTTTGAACCCTATCTAATTTAAGAAATTAGAAGGGGTACATGAACTACCATTAATCCCTTAGATTATAGGGGGTTTTAATCCCCTCTAATTTTTTTATTTTTTAAAAATAAATCCCACATAAATTCAAATTTTATAATATATGTGTGTTGATTCATGTGTTTGTGTGTGTGTGTGTGAGTGTGCATATTACATAAACACATTATATAAATGTATTTAAATAAATTATTTAAATACTTTAAATAAATACTTATACATATAAAAAATGTATACATATATAAATATTGGTAAATATAATATAAATGTAATTATAAATATATTTACTCAAATGTATAAAATTTATATGTAGTTTTATAAATATTATATATTTATATTATGATTTATATTATATATATATTATATTAAATACATATGTTTTGTATATTTATGTTTAAATACATTTATATTAGATTATGTATACAAATATATATAATATAGAAAAAAATAAATAAAAATAAAAATATATATTATATTATTATATTATATATATATATATATATATTATATTATAAATATTTTGTTATATATAAATTTATATAAATTATATAATTTTATTATATATATTGTAGAATATCATATTAATTATAAATTAATTTAGTAAATATATATATTATTTAATTATATTATAAATTTCTAATTATATGAATATATTTAATTTTGTGTATATATATGTGTGTGTGTGCATGATATAATATAAATTTATATAATTACACACATAAATATATAATATAAATGTAATTAATATAATATATGTATAATATAAGTCATAAAATAAATGTATAGTATTTATAAAATCAACATATAATTTTTATAGTTTAAAAAAAAAGGTGTAATAATAATTATTATTATTATTATTATTATTGTTATACACACATATAAGTATATAGAAATAATTACATAAATATATATATTATAATTATATTATATCTATAAATATTATATAAATACATAAATATACACATGAATATACACAATTAAATATAAATGTATTTATAAATATATGTATAAATATATATTTATATATGTAAATATAATTATTTATCTATATTATATATAAATTAATATATTATATTATTTATTTTTCTATACGAATATATATATATATATATTATCATATATTATCATATATTTATGTATCTAAATAAATTAATAGTACTCTATATATTAAATAAATTCACACTGGTAGATTGGTATAGGCGCGCAGTGTTTAATCAGTTTAATGTGGGTTTGAATACCGCACATGGTGGTTTTTCACCAAACTGAGGTGGCGGGAAGGCGCTATGTGCTTGGGTGTTGGGGGCATGGGGTGTGTCGATAGATAAGGTGGGGTGCCTAGGTGCATGTTGGGGTATCTTTGGACAAGCGGGGTTCCTGGGGATGTCTTCAGAAAAGTGGGGATGCATGGGGGTGTCTGTGTAGAGGTTCTATGGGACAATTGGGGCATCGGGGTGTCGAGGTGGTGGTGTCCGTGGAAAAGGGGTGGGGTATGGGTGGTGTGTTCAGGGATAGGAGGTGGAGTCACAGTGTATGAGGGTGTTGAGAAAAGGTTAAAATAAAAAACAATATGTGAAGTTTAGAGACCGTTGGAGGAGTGCTTATTCAAAACTGCCCTTAACATGATAGGGTGGCCACATTAGTAGCAGTTCCCCATAACCGCCTCTGGTGTGTTTATAGGGGGTTATAACCCCCTCTAACAGGGGATTTTTTTTCATTGTTATTATGTTATTAATATGATGTAAGTATTATAAATCTATCATGATAAAATAAGATCAATGTGATTATTCCATATGTTCTACATGGAATATTATAAGAAATTTTTGTTAAATATTATGTTTTAGAATCATTTTATTGTTTATTTATTTATGGATACAATGTTCTATTTAAGATGAAAGTTGGAATGAACTAGAATATGATTGATTATGAATTGGTAAGGTTATTTTAAATGAGTTTTTGTCGTATTGTTATTGATATCCAAGATATGATTTGATGTGATATTTTATGGACTCATGATGTGGTGGTATAGTGGATGTAGTTTGATTATTATGGGAATGATGTTGGGATGGTTACCATGGTTTGAGAGATAGGATTTCCTATTTCCCCTACTTTTTATGTGGGGGTGATGATGTGGTTATTGTGTGGAAAGGATTATTGGGATGATGGGTATGTTTATCCAGTGTATTTTTTTCCAGTGGATGTGTTTTCCTTATTTATATGATATTCTCTATGGTATTATTATGATTCATGTGATATGTGTTAAATTTATTATTTGGTGTTAAACTAAATATATTCCATCAAAACATCATCATGGGGGAAGGAGAAATGGGAATCATGGGATTAAATTTTTCTAAATTTTCAACGTCGGAAGTTATAAAAGTTTCTCAGTGGAGCATAAAACCAGTAAATTGATAAATGGTTAGAGGATATTTATGTTTCTTTTGATTTGGTGAGGAATCCATATTGATTTTGAGTTTCTCTAGTGGTTAGATTATTTCAAAAGGTGGATTTAAGATGGTGTAAGATAAAGCATGGCATCCTAGATGGGATTCCTTGGGTGGAGTTTCATGAAATATTCAAGAATGATTTTATTTCCCATATGAAAATAAATATTTTCATAAAAGTGATTAAATATATCCATTATGGGGTAGTGCATGCAACTTTGGGATATATATATTTGGTTGGTCTATTTCTAAATTTCCTAACCAATGATGTATATCAAGTACATCACTTTGATTATGATTTAAAGATAGATATTCAATGATCCATCATGGCCTTCTAGTCGAAGTCTTGGGAAGAGGTGAGTAATGAAGCATAGATCATGTAAATAGGTTGTTATATGAGAAAAGGTTCTAGTAAAGATCCTTATTAGGTTTCTAGAGAGGTTGGTATGAATATTCTATGTTATGGGTCTCCAGATCCATGAAATGGGAGAGTGAGGTGATCTCTTAGAGTTAGAGCACTACTTTAATCTATGTGTTTGAGTAAATTTAAGTTCCACATATTGGGTGTGTTGATTTTTTTTCATTGTAATGGTGTGGGGAATATTTGGTATGATTTCCATGAGGTTCAACATGATTCTCAGTCTTTAGTGGGTAGTTAGATATATTTTGAGAGGTGAAGCATATCCCATGGAAGTGTTGTTAGTGTTTATATCCGATTTGAGAGGTATCTATACATGGTTTTCATGCTTAGGGTGTAACATCCTGAGATTTTAAAAATGAAGACTATGTTTGATAGCATACAAGATATGCAACATCGAGCTTAAACAAACAACTAAATCTTATTATTTAAATTTGACTGTTATAACTTAGTCATTAATTTGGTAGGTATGAATAGTAATAATTGATTTATGAAATAAATATATAGTTCCTACTCAATATTAATGTATTTTTAATAATCACACAATTTTTAAGAAAGTCATTTTATTCTTTAAAAAAATATACTTTTTTCAAAAATGGTTTTTATTATTTTTAATGAATAAATATCATAATTAATTTCAGGTATATTTAGAAATTTTATTTGATAAAATTAAAATTATTTCTGAAATAATCATGTCAAAATTATTCTATGGTAAAATTTTGAGAATTTTCTAAAAGAGTTAAAATTTTGGTGAATAGTAAAAAATATAGTTTTTTATAAAATCTTGTATCTTTTGTGATATCATCAAGAAAAAATTATGAAATAAAAATTTATTAAACTTAATTAATGAATCATGTATGATATTATAATATAAATATCATACAAAAATATTTCATAACATGTAAATTATAATTTATTTCATGATAAATATGAAAATCACTTTCAATGTTGACACAATGCTTGCGTGGCACTAGAAAAATAAAATTTGGTGTCTTATAGATAATAGTTGAGAGGTAACAAGTCTTTTAATGGCCATTTTATTAAATTTAATCAATAAATTATGATTTTTACGGATTATTTAAAATTATGGACTTATATTACAAGAATATTATCCAAATTATTGTATAATGCTTGGACAAGGTAAGAAAATACAAATTCACAAATGAAATAAGTTGTCTTGACATGGATATTAGTAAATATACATAATGAAAAAATATAAAGGATTATATTGAGACTAATTAATTTATTTTTATGATGTTAATTTATTTTTACTTTTTATATATGAAATAATTACCATTAATAATTATACAACACAAACATAGTGCTTGTGCAAGCAGAAGAAAAATCAATAAAATGATTTTAAAAAAATTAAAAATTAAAATGATAAGGATTATAAAATTACCATAAAAATTGAAAAAATTCTATTTAATGAGTAATTTATAACCATAATAATCCATGGGTCTAATTTATAACCTTTTGGATCCACATGGTTGACATTAAGACATATGTAGTATTTTATTTAAAGGAAAGTCAAACTTGTCACACTATTGTTTTTAATAAGTATAAAAAATTTAATATGTGATTATACAAAAGATATGTTCGACCATAAATATTATTTTAAAATATAAAATATTTATCTTTATCGTGGTGGTTTATTTTTAGTTTTTAGGGAAGAGATAATTACATTAAAATCTTGCACAACATTGATGCAGTAATTATTTAATTAATTGAAAAATAAAATAAATGATTTTAAAAATATTAAAATAAATATAATTTGATATGATTAATTTAATAAAATAATTTTATATATTACCTTTATATGTTTAGGATATAATAATTTTTTTTTCTAATTTTATTTATTGTCTTGATGTTTTTAAAGTCAAATTAATGAATGGTATCAAATTTAACAATAATGATATTTTATGGATTTAATATTTTATTAAATTATGTGAAAATAATAAAAGTTTTAAATAAGAACAAGGTGTATAATATATGGTCTAAAATTTCATCCTGTGTACATTTATAGGTCATTTGGAAGTCTTTGTCTCTAGAATAGCCTTATTATATTTTAATATTTTGAGAAATTCCAAGAGTGTCCCTCTCCTCCATTATAAAAGGGAACCTATTATTCTCTTATAATCACACTTAAAAACCTATTTATTTTATCCAATACATACCCAAATAATTTCCTATAATCCATACACACTTTATATAGGTCTTAGTTTAGTCATAACACCAACCTTTGTGATCTTAAAGTGTTAAGAAAAGGAGATTGTCTAAAGAATATGTATCATTTTTAATCAAGAATTTCTATTTTTTTTATTCTTCCACACCCATAAAACCTTATTAAACCAGGATAAAATAATAAATATATTATCTTCTATATATTTATATGTTATTATTTCTTTGTAAAAAACAATATTCATCTCCACTTTTATCAATGGGAAAACAATTAATCGTTCGCACTACCGCCTCACGAACCGATGTAATTTTTTTTCTATCACTGTCTCTCAAGACTAGTTATAATGATGGAATTAATGTTTATATATGATATTAATGACATGTTTATAATTATTAAAATATAATATATCATTTATGTTCTTACCTTTCCATGCATAGAAAAATAGTAACATTGTTCGTGCATATGTGTGGATTACCACCTCCACAAAGCTATGTGATTCGTTTTTCACCACCACATCACATGGATTATAAATAAAAGTATATTTTAAGAATTAATATGATATATATGATATTATAAGTTTGTAATGATAAAATAATACTTACCTTATTTCCATAATGATCATTGAAAAATTGAAACGTTACTCATGCATACGTACAGCATACCATCTCCATGATTGTAACATAGTTCATTATTCATAACCATATTTAATGGATTGATTTAAAAGTATAATTAATGTATAAAATTGATAATTATTTCATGAATATTATTCTGTATATGATGAAATGATTATCTATTTGACCATAGTCAACCTACTAAAGTTATTATGGACTTATGAACCGAATATCATCAAAGCGCTCGACATAAACTTAAATAATTAAGTAATTCTTATAACATGGTAATAAGTGAAATAAAATGAATAATAAAATTAAAATGGTTCTCAAGAAAGTAAATAATTAACCTGTTTTTATTATTCATGAATATAAATAGTGTAATTGATGAGTCAGACTCAAGGTAAGGGACTCTTTAACTAAAAAACTTATTTTAAATATTTTAAAGATTTATTTTATAAGTATTTATCCTTCATGTCCATGTTTTTAAAATGATTTTTATGTATTTATTTATATGGTAATTAATTTTTTTAAAAATAATTCTCTAATTTCTATTAAATTTTTCCAAAAAAGAATCTTTTAAGGTTTTATGTAAGGGACTTTCTTTTAAATATCCTATTTTAAAGTTTATTTTTACAAAACTTAAAAGGAATGTTTTTTAAACTTATGTGGAATGAGCGTATTTTCCCTATTTCATGAAACATTAATGTTTTTAAGATTACATTACAATATTATATGGTTATTTTTTTTAAAGTCCTTTTTATATGTGTAGTATTCTTTTAAAATAAGTTATTTTCTTTAAGAAATGTTTTTATGGTGTAATAATTCATGTTTTATGATTATTTTATGGTTCTTGGGAATTTTTTATGATGATAGGTGGTTTCATTATAAACCAAAGATGGTTGGGTTTATGATATACCTCCAATTCATTGGGTATGTTGTAATTTGACAGTAATAATTATTTCAAGTGTAACTATGATGGTTATTCCAAGATAACCACGAGGGTTATGTCAAGTATAACTGTGAGGGTTATCTCATGGTAGTCATAAAGGTAAAATTATATAGTATCCATGAGGGTTACATCATAAGTAAGTATGATAATAAAATTATTCCATAAGTTACTTATATGTTTTATTATGCTTTCTATGTTTTTTACACAAATATCATGTTTTAATAAGGTAATTTATTGAGTTTATGTTCAAAGGAAAGTATATGTTACTTAGCATTGTGAAAAAACTTTTCATGAGTTTATAATGTTTTCACATCAATCTAAATGGATTTTATTTTTCCCTTGATATTTCTTATTCAAATTTTTATGGAAAACTTTGGGTAGAAAAGGTGATTTATTGTGTAAGGAAATTTTTATTTTGATCCCAATGTTTATTTTGAAAAAGGAAAATTTTTATAAGTATTTATGAAATAATGATTTTTTTATTTATTTTGATGTCCATTAGTGATATTTTTCTACTCATACCAAATTTTTAAAATATATTTCACAAGGTTTAAGGAAGACTATCAAAAATAATTAGGTCAAGAAGAAAATTATGAAGTTTCAAAAGATATCATGTTTTATTTAAATGGATTTTCTTCGATGGAAAAAATGGATACTATGTAGAAGTGTCCAATTGTAATGTATGGGTTTATATTTTAAGAGTTTATCCTAATTATATAAAACTCTAAATCAAAATATCCTAATATTTTTAAGAAATTGAATTCTATTTCAAAAACACTAGAATATGTAATTCTTAAGGTCGGGCCCTTACAGTTGGTTTCAGAGAAGGGTTTAGACAACTTTGTAGATTATGATGTTTTCATGTGAGGTTGTCTTAAGAGTGATTGATACCATCATAACTTTATAATTTTAAGGTTGGTAATAATTTCAATGTATTAGAATCCCCTTTTTAGTCTTTATGTTATGAAATTTTAAGGTGACTAATGATATTTTTGGAAACATTTATTTTTTAGATAATTATGGGTTATTACATTTTGGGATGAAAAATGAAAAGTATGAGATAACGTTTGAGGTTAAAACATTTATTTAATTTTGAATTTATTAAGGTTATTTTTTAGGATGCTTATCATGTTTCTGGAATTTTATAAGGATTACATTAATTATAGTTTTATAAAAAGGAAAACCCGAAGGATGGGTGACAACCTGTCCCATCCAGAAAAGCCAAGGGAATTGAACCCACAACCTAAGGGAAGAAAGGGTTCATCTAATACCACTGGCCTATGTGAATTCCTAGTAAGTATGACATTTTATTTTTAGTTAAATGATATTATGAATAAATTTTAAGTTCATTTTGGTAATATATTTTTTATCGAATAGATAACCATGGGGTTGAAATTTGATTTGGTGTTAAGTGATTAATGTTATTTCAAAAGATGTTCACTATTTTGGTAACCTTGTATGATTAAGTTAAATAGAATACTATGGGATTTTGTTTTAGTAATAAATGGTGAATCATATTTTTGAAGAATATATGATCATAATGAGGCTTTATGGTGATTTTGGTGATTTATGGAAATGATTATCATATCTTGGAGAATATATGATTTGAAAAATTAAATTTTTGGTATGATACTTTAAGAGTTTCTAATGTTATTTGGAGATAAATACTAAAATTTATCTTGAAAGACTATGTGATCAAATCCTTCTTATTTTTGGGTTAGAATCTTAGTCTATAATATTTTTGAAGGTTTCATCCACTTTATAGGTGACACAGAGGATGAGGGTTAGGATAGTAGGTACCCATTCCTAAGGAGAAGTAAGAGCAGGAGGGGAATCCACAAAGAAAGGAAGTATTATTCATATTTACCTCTTCCAATGGAGACTAGATCTATGAAGAAGTCGAAGTCCAATTATATGGTTAGTGATAACCACCTCTCCAAGTCATCTTGCCAGCAAGAGTCTATTGTTATACCCAAATAGCATTGGGAATTACTCATGAGTTCGAAAGAGATATTTTTTGAAACTATTCTGATAATTAAAGATCTTGATGAATAGGCTGAAATAATGATGGAAAGGTTTCTATGGGTGAATTCTAATGAGGAGCAGGGTGCCTGGATTGATAAACAGTACCATATTTTAATAAGGGGGTTCAAAAAGGGAAAATTCGGCATTGAGGAGTACATCCAATCATGGGAAAAGCTGGAGTTAAGGTTTGAATATCTTCTGATGGAGTAACTCGACACTCAGGTAAACACTATCTCATGGAAACTATATAGGTATATTAAAACTGGTAGGCTGAAATTGTACTTTAATGGATTGGTTATTTCGTTTTGTGCTTGAACTATGGTTTCTCACTTTTTCCTTAAAAGTGTTTGATAATAAAAAAATTAATTTTGAGTGAGTGAGTGAGTACTAACCTTTTTTTAATGGTTAAATATAGGAGGAATTTATTTTTTTTCTTTTATGGATTTTATTATTCATAGAAGTTAATTCAATTACATCAAGCATGAAAAAAAAATTATACTCATTGTTTAGAGAAAAAGAAGAGTTTTTGGTAGAAATTGATTAAAGGATGAACCTATACTTTTCAAGTAAATATATTTCCTTATGATTTTATTATATATGGTAAATGATTTTCTTAACTCTAAGAAAATTATATGGAAATAAAAACATTATCCGTTTAGTTTTATTATCGAGAAATCAATAGCCTTTTTAAGCCCTCACAAATTTAGGATTTTTTGATGGTTAACTTTCTCTTGGAAAGGTTCTTTATACCTCTCTATCAGTCCTTGGGAGTTACTTTTCTCTTCCATTTCCTTTTCTTCCTATTTTTAAACCTATTTATATGTTATTCTAGATAACATTCATACTTCCCTTTCTTTATTTTTAAGTGGAAATTTTATTAATCCTTTTTATGATGTGGGATTTAAAGAAAGGTATTTTGAAAATTCAAAACCATAGTTTTAAATCCCAAGTTAAAATTTAAATGATTAAATTTATTAAATTATTTACAATGTAACATACTAATATTTTAAAAATAAATATTATGTTCAATAGCATACAAGATACGTAACATCGAGATTAAATGAAAAATTAAACCTTATTGTTTAAATGTGATTATTATAACCTAGTCATTAATTTGGAAGGTATGAATAGTAATAAGTCATTTTTGGACTAAATATATACGTATTAATCATTACTAATTTTTTGGTAATAATCACATAGTTTTTAGTAAAGTCATTTTACTCTTCAAAAAAATACGCTTTCTTCAAAAATGATTTTTATTATTTTTAATGAATGGATATTATAATTAATTTTGAGAAGTTTTAGAAGATTGATTTGATAAAATTAACTTATTTTTTTAAATCATAATATCAAAATTGGTCTATGGTTAAATATTTACAATTTTCTAAAAGAATTAAATTTTTATTGAATAGTAAAAATATAGTTTTTTATAAAATATGGTATATGTTGTGATATCATCAAGAAAAAATTATGATATAAAAATTTATTAAACCTATGGAATGAATAATATATGATATTATAATATAAATATCATACAAAAATAATTTATAACATTTAAATTATAATTTATTTTATGATAAATATGAAAATCACTTTCAGTGCTGACATAGTGCTTACACAACACTGGAAAATTCAAATTTGGTGTCTTATAGATAATAATTGAGAGGTAACAAGTATTTTCATGAATTTTTTTATTAAATTTAATAAATAAATTATTAATTTAATTTATTATTTCTAATTATGGAGTTATATTACAAGAATATTATCCAAATAATTGTACAATTCTTGTACAAGGCAAGAAAAGTGAAATTAAAAATTAAATATGTTTTCTTGACATGGATATGAGTAAACATACATATTGAAAAAATATAAAGTATTATCTTGATCCTAATTTATTTATTTTTATGATATTTTTTTTTTAATTTTTATATATGAAATAATTACCTTTAATGCTTATACAACATGGACGCGGTGCTTGTGCAAGCAGAAGAAAAATCAATAAAATGATTTAAAAAACTCTAAAAATTAAAATGATAAGGGATATAAAATGAACATAAAACTTACCACAGTTATATTTTATGAGTAATTTACAACAATAATCATACATGGGTTTAATTTATGACCTTTTGGATCCATTTGGTTGACATTAATACCTTTATAGAATTTTATTTAAAGGAGAGTCAAACTTGTCACACTATTCTTTTTAATAAGTATAGCATTTTTAATATGTGGTAATATAGAAAATATGTTAGAACATAAATATTATTTTAAAATATAAAATATTTATATTTATCATGGTAATTTTTTAATTTTTATGGAATAAATAATGACTTTAAAATCTTGCACAACGTTGATGTAGTAATTTTTTAATTAATGGAAAAATAAAATAAATGATATTAAAAATACTAAAATTAATATAATTTTTTTTAATTAATGTGATAAAAAAATTATATATGAACTTGAAATTTTTATGATATAATAAAAAAATTAATTTTACTTGTTTTATTGGTGTTTTGAAGTCAAATTAATGAATAGTATCAAATTTGATAACAATTATATTTTATGGATTTAATATTTTATAAAATTATATATAACTTATAAAAGTATTTAATAAGAACAAGGGGTATAATATATGGTCTAAAATTTCATACCATATACATTTATGGGACATTTGGAAGTATTTGGCTCTAGAATAGCCTTGTTATATTTGAATATTTTGATAAAAAATCCAAGAGTGCCCCTCCCCTCTCTTATAAATGGGCACCTCTTCTTCTCTTATAATAAAACATAAAAAAACTATTTATTTCAGACAATACCTTCTCAAATACCTTCCTATAATTCATACCCACTTTATATAGGTCTTACTTTAGGCATAACACCAACTTTTGTTGTCTTAAGGTGTTAAGAAAAGGAGATTGTCTGAAGAAGAGGTATAGTTTTTAATTAAGCTTTTATGTTTTGTTTATTCTTCCACACACATAAAACCTTATTCAACCAAGATAAAATAATAAATCTATTCTATTTCATATAATGAGATGTTATTATGTCATTTTCATGACCTATATTCATCTCCAATTCCATCAAATGGGAAAATAATTAATTGTTCATGTGTATGGAGGACTACCGCCTCGTGAAACGATGTAATTTTTTTGTAGTCACCATCACTAAAGACTATTTATAATGATGTAATTGATGTTTATATAAGATAATCATGACATATTTATCATTATGAAAATATAATATATCATTTACATTCTTACCTTTCCATGCACAGAAGAATGATAACGTTGATCGTGAGTACATGTGGACTACTACCACCATGAAGTGATGTGATCGTTTTTCCTCACCAAATAACATGGATTATATATATAAGTATATTTAAATAATTAATATGATATATATGATATTTTAATTCTGGAAATATAAAATAATACTTACCTTCTTTTTGTGATGATCATTAAAAAATGGAAACGTGGCACATGTGTACGTGCGGCCTATCGTCTCCATGATTGTAACATAGTTCATTTTTCATAACCATATTTAATGGATGTATTTAAAATTATAATTGATGTATAAAAGTGATAATTATGTCATTAAAATTATTCTAGATATGATAAAAAATTATCTCTGTAAATTCTCATCCAATGTAATTGTATCACTGAGAGGGGGATGGGTGAATCAGTGATACTTTTTCATTTATGTTTCCTTGAAACAAACTTCGCCTCCTATTAAAGATTTAAATCCCTACTAAAAGAAATTCAAACACAAATCCACAAGAACATAAGAATTTATAAGTTTCATTATTCAATAAGAATAGTTATGTCCCTGGTATGGTTTGTACATAATCCAATACCACAAAATCCACTAGAAAAAAATCCTTGGATTACATTGAGTATGATATACCCTTTCACTCGTGTAGCACTTTGAAGACAATCCAATAGTTTAGGTGCACCCTTTTAGCACAAATAGGGTAAAATAAAGATTGTGTAACAACTCATTTTACTTATAATTTTTTTTCAATTCTAAAAATGTATTATTTGGAAAAAAAATTCTTCAATTTCTTACCGAGAATATGGTAAGAACCTCCTAGACTTTGTAATGAAAACTTACTCTAATTTCCCAATCTGATTTTCCCACACTAATTATTCAAATCCAATCATTAAATCTGATTGTTCAATCCAATAGATATAAATCTATCATAATATGGATGAAGCAATTCATAATTCCTTCTTCCTCAATCTGGAAATTCCAATATGGAAATCCCAATCCGATTGTCCAACCCAATATGATGACCAGCCTAATACGATGAAAATCAGAATATGATAGACAGTAGAATATGATGATCAGAAAAATAAAGTTTAAATATTTTCTCTTCTTCTTTCACTTCTCCATCGAAACTTATTTAAAAAAGGTCAATACAAAAACTTCTTTCTCTCTCTATAAATTTGGAGCTTCTCTCTCTTCTGTGAATAGTACATCCGAGTTAGAAAAAGTACAAAGTACATTTGCCTTTTTATAGGCGACCCAAGGATGATTTTGGCGGGAATCCCAAAAACATTCATGCTCAAAAAAATTCTCCCAAATCATGATTTCCCTTAAATTTTAGGTGAATCTTGACTTCTTCAACTCTTCTTTAATCTTCTTGAATCTTCTCAATGACTTCATCTCTTCTTCAGCCTTTCTTTTACAATTTCCAATCTGGATCCAATTTATCAATACAATTTGATCAATCCAATTTATTTATTAAAATTATCCGAACTAGATAAACATATAAATGAATAAATAAGATTCTTCTCAAGCCTTTTTCTAATTTTGTTTCTCCAATCTGATTTCTAAATACAATACTCTATCCCAATTGAACACAATCATTCTTTGAAATTCAACCTCCCCTCGATAATGCATTCAATAATCTTCTTCATATCTAATCTTGAACCGCTTCTACTTCTTCACTTATTCTCTTGACCCAATTTCAATAAACAACTTATTCTATATGACCCACATCATTGTTAAGAAAAGTAATTCAACCCCATTTAAATGGTTGACTATATTGTTGATATTATCCAACTTATTTTATTTTCTCTAATTTCATCAGTCCCAAACAATTATTTCTCTGAATAAGATGTTATGATGAGTCCGATATATCGGTATCAACAGATTCATTCAATTATGAATATGATGCCACTTGGAATCTTATTTATATTTTCTTGAAAACTTCATTCTTTCAAAAACTTTAGTTTGTATCATTACTTATTTCATAAATTTGAATAAATTGAGGATTAAATTTAGCATCGTCATATTTTATAAGGAAAGTATTGTAACTTCCCTTTCTTTCATAAACACTATTCATTCATTCTCAGCCTGAATCTGATTGTCGAGAATATAATTTCCATGAACACGATCGGCCTGAATATAACCTCTAGCACCCTTATTTCTTTCCATACAGATATGATCTATCTGAATATGATCTTCATCATCTCCTTCACTCTAACTTTCTTCCATCAGGCTTGCATCATAAGTTTCACAATTTACTTATGATTTATGAGAACTCTAATATCATAAAAGCATCATCGCATTTTATTTATCGCAGTCATGAAGACTCTGATTCTCCCATTATGGTCACTTATTCCATACTGAATTTAGAGTAAATATGATGAACATTTACTTCCATCAAGATTCTTTCTCAATATGATCAACCTTTTCATTCTGGATTCAGTGTGAATTTGATGAGACTATTCTTCCAGATTCTCCTGAATATGATGGACCTTTTTAAGCATTGTGAGTCTGATTCTTATGAATATGATGGTCAATCTTAATTTCACCAAAATATTAGTGATTCATAATTCCTTTCTATTTTTCTATAAAAATTTATCACCTAAAAACTTATTCCTATTGATTATGGTGAATTCTATTTCTGACAACTTCTTACTTTTTATCTATATCCCAATCTGATGGATCATATTAACTCATCCAAATATCCTGGATCCGATGTTGAATAAAATTCTCATCCTTATGATTCTGGATCCAATAGAAAACTTTACTCACTCTTCTTCAATTCAAACTTCAATTAACTTTTCAACATTCTTTCTTCCTTCAACATAATCAGCAGATTGATCTATTGACAAAAAAATACAATCAAAACACAACTTGGGCCTAACAATCTCCCCCTTTGTGTCTGTTGTCAATACTCGCTTTAATATTTTCAACCACTTAAAAATAATAAGTGGTATTGTTTTATTTTATCTCCATTCTTTTTATTTCTCCCATTATTTCTTTTCTCTCCCCCTTTCTATTATCTCTCCCCCTTATTGATAATCAAATTCAAAGGTTCCATCATGAAAATTTTCTCCCAAAATATATCATTTCCAGGGGTTGTAACTTTTCATCTCTGAATCTTGAGACTTTTTTGTAACATAGGTGTCACATGAGTTTCTTAACAAATAACCTTTAATTAAATAATTCTAAGTATATATGGGAGAACCGAGTGTGGAAAACAAGAGTGTATAATCAAGGTGATCAATGTTTTCTATAACACAACTTTCATGTAATACCATTTCATGTTTCTTCCAACACTATCATGATTGGGGTAATACTTGAAAGATTTTTGTAAGATAAAAGTAACCTATAACCATCTCAAAAAAATATCATAAAGTTCAGGTGCATAAAACACAATTTTTCAAAAAAAAACTCATATTTTTCATAACCTCATTACTTTATTTTGTAATAATAGTAAAAGACTCATCAATTCCAGCTTCCTTATTTCTACTCCTTCAATTCCCTGAAAGTTAGCACAAGAATACAAGGATTTTTTGGAATATGTAGGAACCTTGATTATTCATTATAAAAAACTATTAAACTGAGATTCCTCTCACAATCTTGACTTATTCTTATTTTTCATGGATATTTCATTTGGCATGCTTTCTTCATTTTGTTCATACTTCTCAGGTTTTGTAGAAACTTTATTCCTGTCTATAGAATATTCTAATGGGGATGTCAACTTTTCTTCATCTTTAGTATAATATTTGTTACAATCCTTTTATACCATGTTTTCCATTCCAATCTTTTTTTCTGGCAAGATAGTTGAATATCTTTTGATATCATTCCCTTTTTTCTCATATCCACAATATTTTGATACCTTTTTGTCAAAATTTATTATATATTTAGAAGTATATTTATTTCTCTATTATTTCACTGATTTTTTTCTTCCTCTAATTTCCTATCCAAGTCAATGTGTTTTGGACAAATAACTAAGAACTCATTATTTTTTGACTGAGCAGATCTATTTTTCTTAACATTAAAAACATCCAACTTTTGAGAATTATTTAGAAACTTTTTTTGTGCTGGTAACAAGACAAGAAATCCTTTTTCAAGGTGTTCAGGTTGTTCACATATTTCACAAATAGTTTCCAAAGGTTGGAATCTATTTTCAATCTTCACTACAACCATTTCATGTTTTTTCAAAACAACCTTATCATAATTCTTTCTTTGAGAAGATTAAATCCCCCTAAACCTTTGCCTTATATTAAATGTAGAATAATATTAATGTTGTTGGTTGAACCAACACATATTTTTTTAATGTTTTAATCTACCACAATACCAGTAATAGCCATAGAAAGAGTATTTTCCTTTGAAACTTCTATACTGGCTAGAATTATGAATATATTTCTCAACAACCTTTTTTTATTTCTTTTCTAAGACACAAAACTTTTTGTTATCAATCAGAGGATTCTTCTTCTTTTCACCTTTATAAAATTCATAAGTATTGGAAATATTTTCAAATTCAGATAATTTTGAAACTTTTTAATTTCTAACTTTTTTGGTCTTGGCCACATACGTAACTTTCACAGATTTTTTCTTTTCATAAACAATTCCATCATTCTTATCACCCTTTGATGGTAATTTTTTTTGAACCTTCCCAAGTTTCTCATTTTGAGAACTTTTACCAGCTTCAGTGATAGAGTTTTTGAAACTTAAACCTTTCTCTTCAACTTTAGAAAAAAAAATTTGGAAAAGTTCCAACTCTTATTCTTTTTCCTTCAACTTAACCTCCAAATGCTCATTACAATTCTTTTATTCCTCAAGAGATTTATTCAATTCATAAATCTATTTCACCAGCTTTACTTTCTCATCAGAAAAACATTCTTGATTTCTTATTGAGGAACATTCATCTTCCAACTTTTTTTTATTTTCAATCCTTTTAATCTTTCTCATTTATTATTTTAACTCTTATTTAAAATGGTGTTCAATTTGAATTTATTCTTCCTCAGAACTACTACTTCTGAATTCTTCATCATTCACTATCTCTATAAAAGTATTCTCAATACCATATTCAATAGAATTTTTTTATTCAACTTTAATTTATTATTCTTTAAAACAACTACTTTGACTACTAAAAGAACTTTCCTCATTAACTATAGCAATAAATGTGTTCTATTAAAAATAATTTAAAACCTCCTCACTATCATTATTCTTAGACAAAAATATTCTCCTTTTGGATTTGTATATCTTCTTATCTTCCCTCTTGGAATAGAATTTTTCTTCACACAATTTTTCTTCCAATATATTCTTAGTCTTATTTCTTCTTCTTCATGTTATTATTAATCACTTTTTTCTTCATTACCTCTTAGAGGAATATTGGAAACAAAATTCCCAACAACTTTTCATCCCAAACATTTTAAGGTAAGTTTCCCTTTATACCTTCATGTACCTCTTTTAACATTTTTAAAAAAACAAGGAAAAAATTTTATCATGATTTTTACATACCTGGTTTTCAGAATTAGAATCTTCATTTTATTCTTATTAAAGAATCTTCTTTAACTTTTATTTTTTTGTATCCTTGAAAGACATTTCTCTATCAACTTGTGTTTTTTCCTTTCATATAATTCTCCCTTCTCATTTCATAAGTGATGAGAATACTATGTAAATCATCCAGAGACAATGTTTAGAGATCTCTATCTTCCAATGAAGAAACCTTTAGATCAAAATTGTCAGGAAGAATTATAAATATATTTTTCAAATATAGTATAATCTTATAAATTTTTACAAAGACATCTAATAGTGCTCACAATGTCATTTACCCTGGTAAGGAAGTCATCAGCAGATTCATGCTCACTCATCTTGAGATCTTCATACTTCAATATCTATATTTATAACTTTTTATTCTTCACTTTTGTATTGCCATCATAAATGTTTTTCAGTTATCCTAGATTCATTTGGTAGTGGTGACTCCTTTTACTCTTAGAAACTCACTTTCAGAAAGAGATAAGAGTAAAGAATTGTTAGATCTTCCGTAATTATTAACGTTTTCCATATCAACATTATTGAGAGGAGAATTCTCAATATGTGGAGGGAAACCATCTGTAACAGCTCTTGAAACATCATACCCAAGAGACATAAGATATGGCAGCATTATTTTTTTCTAGATATGATAATTCCTATCATTTAATATTGGAACCCACTTACTATTCACATAACTCAAATTATCCATCAAAACTTCTTCTTCAAATACTTCAACAAATAATAAGAGAAGGGAACATTTAACTCTTATACTGCTTGTAAGTGCCCAGTCGGTGTAATTGTATCACTAAGAGTGGGAGGGGTGAATCAATGATACTTTTTATTTTAATTTTCTTTTAAACAACCTCCTCCTCCTATTAAATATTTTAATCCCTCTTGAAATCAATTCAAATACACATCTATAAGAACACAATAATTTATATGGTTCATTATTCAATAAGAATAGCTATGACCTTGGTATGGTTTGGAGATAATCCAATACCACACAATCCACTAGAAAAAAAATCCTTGGATTACAATGAGTAGGATATACCATTTCACTAGTGTAGCACTTTGAAGACAATACAATAGTGTGTGTGCACCCTCTTAGCACAAATAGGGTAAAATAAAGATTTTGTAACAACTCATGTTACCTGTGATTCTTTTTCAATTCCAAAATTTTATTCTTTAGAAAAAAATCTTCAATTTCTTACCTAGAAGATGGTAAGAACCTCTTGATGTTCATAATGAAAACTCAGTATAACTTCCCAATTTTATCTTCCCACACCAATTCTTCAAATCTGATCTTTAAATCCGATTTCTCAATCCGATAAATATAACTCTATCAGAATACGGTTGAAAAATTCAAAATTCCTTCTTCCTTAGTCTATAAATCCCAATCTGATTATCTAGACCAATATGATGACAAGAGGAATGTGATAGATAAATGAATATGATGGTCACTGAATACGATGATGAGATAAATAACATTTCAATATTATCTCTTCTTCTTTCACTTATCTGTTGAAACTTCTTCAACAAAGGTCAATATTGAAACTTCTTTCTATCCCTATAAATTCAAATCTTCTCTCTCTTCTATGAAGAGTACATTCGAGTCAGAAAAAAGTACAAAGTACATTCACCTTTTATAGGTGACCCAAGGATGATTTTGGTAGGAATCTAAAAAACTTTCCCGCTCATCCAAATTCCACCAAATCTTTATTTCCCTTAAATTTTGGGTGAATCTTGACTTTTTCAACTCTTCTCGAATCTTATCAACGAATTCATCTCTTTTTCATCCTTTATTTTTCAATTGTCATTTTGGATCCAATTTATCAATCCAATTTTATCAATCTAATTTATTCATTATGATGCTCTAAACTAACTAAACATATAAATGAATAAATAGGATTATTCTCATGACTTAGTCCAATTCTGTTTCTCCACTCTAATTTCTGAATATGATTCACTATCCTAATTGAACACACTAATTATTTGAAATTCAAACTCCCCATAGACAATTCATTCAAAAATATTATTTATATATGCTCTCTAAGATCTTATACTTCTTCACTTCTTCTCTTGACCCAGTTGAAATACAAAACTTCTTCTACATTTATTTCTCTTGACCCACTTCATTGATAAGAAAAGTAATTAAACCCCTTTTAAATGGTTGACTACATTATTTATATTATCCTTATTATTTTCTTTTATCTGTATTCATCAATCCCAAACAATTATTTTTCTGAATACGATGTCGTTCCGAGTCTGATGTACCAGTATCAATAGCTTCTTTCTCTTATGAATACGATACCACTTGGCAGCTTCTTTCTCTTTTCTCATAAACTTAATTTTTTCATAAACTTCATATTGTATCATGAATTCTTTCATGAATTTTAATACATTTAGGATCATCTTTAACATCGTTATATTTTCCAAGGAAAGTATTGTTACTTCCCTTTCTTTAATCAACACTCTTATTTCCTTCTTAGCCTAAATCCAATTGTGCAGAATATAATTTCCCTAAAAACGATCAGGCTGAATATGATCTCCAACACCCTACTTTCTTTCCATCCAGATCTGATCAATCTGAATATGATCAGTATCATCTCTTTCACTCCCCCTTTCTTCCACCAAGCTTGAATCATAAGTTTCACAATTTACTTATGATTTATGAGAACTCCAAGACCAGCAAAGCATCATCATGTTTTATTTATCATATTCATGAAAACTTCAATTCTCCCATTACGACCACTTATTTCATACTAAATTCAGAGTGAATCTGATGACCATTTACTTCCAACAAGATTCTTTTCCAATACAATCGACCTTTTCATTATGAATTCAGTGTAAATCCAATGAGACTATTCTTCCATCTTCTCCTGAATATGATGGACCTTTTTAAGAATTGTGAATCCAATTCTTCTGAATATGATGTTCAATCCAAATTTCACCAAAATAGAAGTGATTCGGAATTTATTTCTTCTTTTCTAGAAAAATTTATCAACAAAGACTTCTTCTTGTTAATGATGGGGAATTCGATTTCTGGTAGCTTCTAACTTTTTATAAATATCCCAATATGATGGATCGTATTGATTTATCTATATATCATGGACCCAGTGTGGAACAAAATTCTCATCCTTATGATTCTAATCCAATATACAAATTTACTCACTCTTTTTAAATCCAA
Organism: Viscum album; assembly: GCA_963277665.1. Classification (NCBI taxonomy): domain Eukaryota; kingdom Viridiplantae; phylum Streptophyta; class Magnoliopsida; order Santalales; family Viscaceae; genus Viscum; species Viscum album. Next base: position 480,795,871 of record OY728128.1, read on the forward strand.
ACTTCAATTTCCTTTTCAAAATTCATTCTTCCTTCAACATATTCAGAAGATTGATCTATTAATAACAAATACAATCAAAAAAAACTTGGGCCTAACAATCTCTCCCTTTGTGTTTGTTGTCAATACTCACTTCAATCTCTTCAACCTCTTTAAAACAATAAGTGGTATTTTTTTTCTCTCCATTATTTTTCTTTCTCCCCCTGTTTCTTTTCTCTCCCCCTTTATCTTATCGCTCTCCCTTATTGAAAATCAAATTCAAAGGGGGAATCATGAAAATTTTCTCCCAAAAGATATCATTTCTTGGGTTTGTAACTTTTCATCTTTGGATCTTGAGAATTTTCCGCAACATAGGCATCACATGAGTTTCTTAAGAAAGAACCTTTAACTAAAAAACTCTAAGTCTACATTGGTGAACCCGAAGTAGAAAACAAGAGCGTATAATCAAGGTGATCAATGTTGTCCCTAACACAAATTTCATGTAATACCCTTTTAATGTTTCTTCCAACATTCTCATGATTGGGGAAATCCATGAAAGAATTATTTTTAAGATAAAAGTAACACATAACCATATTAACAAACATATCAAAACTTTCATGTGTATAAATAAAATTTTTTAAAAAACTCATATTTTCTATAACCTCATTACTTTATTTTGCAAGAATAGTAAGAGACTCATTAATTATAGATTCCTTATTTCTAATCCTTAAATTCCCTAAAAGTTAGAAAAATTATACAAGTATTTTTGGGAATAAGGAGGAACCTCTATTGTTCCTTAGAAACAACAATTGGACCGATAGTCCTCTCTTAGTCTTGAATTATTATTTTTCTTGTATTTTTCATTGGATGTGCTTTATTCCTTCTATTCATCCTTCTCAAGTTTTTTATAAACTTTCTTCTTGTTTATAGAATCTTCTGATGAGGATGTCGACTTTTCTTTATCTTTAGTAACATCTTTTTTATAATCATGTTTATACCACGTTGTCTATTCTTGTCTTTTGTTCTGGAAAGATAGTTGAACAACTTTTGATATCATCCCTTCTTACTCATATCCACAATTTTTTATACATTTTTTTTAAAATTTCTTATATATTTATAATTCTATTTATTCCTCTATTCTTTCACTGACTTTTTTTCTTCCTCTAATTTCCTAGCCAAGTCAATGTGTTCTGGACAAATAACTAATCACTGTTTCTTTTCAGACTCATCAAAACTACTTTTCTTAACTTCCAAAACATTTGGATTCTGATAATTATTTAGAAACTTTTTTTATTATGGTAACAATAAAATACATCCTTTTTCAAGGTGTTTGGTTTTTTCACATCTTTCATAAATAGTTTCCAAAGGTTTGAATCTATTTTCAATCTTCACTCCAACTTTTTTAGGTTTTTTCAAAACAACCTTATCTAAATTCTTTATTTGAGGAGATTAAATCCCCATCAGCCTTTGCCATAAATAACCGATAGAATAATAGTAATGTTTTTGGTTTAAACAACACATATTTTTTAGATGTTCGAATACACCACAATACCAAAACTAGCCATAGAAAGATTATTTTCCTTTGAAACTTCCAAACTGACCGAAATTGTGAATACATTTCTTAGAAACCTTATTTTATTTATTTTCTAAGCCACCAACCTTTTTGTTATCAATAAGAGTCTTATTCTTCTTTTCACCTTTATCAAATTTAGAGTTATTGAAAAAAAAATGAATTTAGAGAATTTTGAAACTTCTGAATTCTCAACTTTGTTGGTCTTGTTCACATACATAAATTTCCCAGTTTTCTTCTTTCCAGAAACAATTTTATATATCATATCACCCTTTGAAGGTAAATTTCTTTGAACCTTCCTAGGTTTCTCAATTTAAGAACTTTCACCAGCTTCAGTGATATATTGTTTTGAAACATTTACCTTTCTATTCAGCTTTAGAAAAAAAATTTGGACAAGTTCCAACTCTTATTATTTTTCCTTCATCTTAACCTCTAGATACTTACTACGATTATTTTCTTCCTCAAGATATTTATTTAAGTCACCAATCTATTTCACCAGCCTTACTTTCTCATCATCAAAACATTCTTGATTTCTTGTTTAAGGAACATTCAAATTCTAACTTTTTGTTTTTATTTTCAAGACTTCTAATCTTTCTTGGAAATTCATTCAACTCTTCTTTCAAATAATGTTCAAGTTGAGTTTCTTCTTCCTTGGAACTACTGCTTTAAAATTTTACATCATTCACTATTTCAATAAAAGTATTCTCAATAACATATTCAATAGAATTTTTGGATTCAACTTCACTTTCTTCTTCTTCAGAGCAAATAATTTCACTGCTAAAAGAACTTTCCTCATTAACTATAGCAATAAACATATTCTCTTAAAAATCATTTGTAACCTCCTCGCTATCATCATTCTTAGACAAAAATATTCTCATTTTGGATTTGGATAACTTCTTATCTTCCCTCTTGGAATATAATTTTTCTTTATCACACTTTTTCCTTAAAGATCTTCTTGGTCTTATTTCTTCTTCTTCACTTTCTTCTTCATCAATTTATTCTTAATTACCTATTCGAGGAAAATTGGCAACAAAATACCCAACGAATCTACATCAAAAAAATTTAAGGTAATTTTCCCTTTATACCTTCATGTACCTATTTTTACATTTTTAGTAAACAAGGATAAAATTTCATCAAGATTTTTATATACCTCATTTTCAGAATCAGGATCTCCATCTTCTTCTTCTTTAAGAATCTTATTTAACTTTTATTTCCTGGAAGCCTTGAAAAACATTTCTCTATCAACTTTTGTTTTTCCTTTCATAGCATCTACCTTTATCATTTCATAAGTAATGAGAGTACTATGTAAATCATCCAGAGATAACTTTTCTAGATATCTAAATTCCAACAAAGAAACCTTTTTGTCAAACTTTTCAGGAATAATTCTCAAGATCTTTTCAACAATAGTAGAATATTATAACTTTTCACCAAGACATCTAATAGTGATCACAATGTAATTTACCCTGTAAAATAAGTCATCAATAGATTCATTCCCACCCATCTTGAGATATTCTTACTTTGATCTCTGTATTTGTAACTTTGACTTCTTCACTTTTGTATTGGCTTTATAAATGTTTTTCAGCTTATCCCAAATTCCTTTGGTAGTGAAAACCCCTTTTACTCTTAGAAATCACTTTTAGAAAGTGATGAGATTAAAGAATTCTTAGCTCTTCCATCATTCTAAAGGTTTTTCTTATCAACATTAGTGAGAGGATCATTCTCAATACGAGGAGAGAAATCATTTGTAACAACTCTTGAATCATCATACCCAATTGAAATAAGATATGGTAGAATTTTTTTCTTTCTAGATATAATAATTCCTTCCATTTAATATTGGAACCCCCTTACTATTCACACAAATCAAATTATCCATCACAACTTATTCTTCAAATACATTATAAAATAATAAGCGAAGGAAATATTTGGCTATAATACCACTTGTAAGTTCCCAGTCAGTGTAATTGTATCACTGATAGGGGGAGGGGTGAACCAGTGATACTTTTTCTTTTACATTTATTTGAAACAACTTTCGGATCCTATTAATGATTTCAATCCCTGGTGAAAGAAATGTAAACACGCATCCATAGGAACATAAGAATTTAAAAGGTTCACTATTAAATAAAAAATTCTATTTCCTTTGTATGGTTTGGATATAATTAAATACCACACAATCCACTGAAAAAAAAAATCCTTGGATTACAACAAGTAGGATATACCATTTCACTCATGTAACACTTTGAACACAATATAATAGTGCGTGTTCACCCTCTTAGCACAAATAGGGTAAAAAAAGATTGTGTAACAAATCATGTTACCTGTGCTTATTTTTCAATTCCACAAATGTATTCTTTAGAAAAAAATTATTCAATTTATTTCCTAGAAGATTGTAAGAACATCATGGACTTCATAATGAAAACTCAATCTGATTTCCCAATCTGACCTGCCTACATCAATTCTTCAAATCCAATCTTTAAATACAATTTCTCAATCCAATAGATATAACTTTGTCTGAATATAGTTAAAAAAATTCATAATTCCTTCTTCCTTAGTCCAAAAATCCCAATACGGAAATTTCAATCCAATTATCCAACCCGATACAATGACCAGCCGAATAAGATGGAAAGTAAAATATGATAGATAGCTGAATATGATGATCATATGAATAATATTGCAATATTGTTTCTTTTTATTTCACTTCCCCATCTAAACTTCTTCAACAATGGTCAATACAGAAACTTATTTCTCTCCCTATAAATTCAAAGATTCTCTCTCTTTTGTAAACCATACATTTGAGTTAGAAAAGGTATAAAGTACATTCACCTTTTATAGGTGACCTAAAAATGATTTTGGAGGGAATCCCAAAATCTTTCCCGCTCAGCCAAATTCCCCTAAATCTTGATTTCCTTTGAATTTTGGGTTAATCTTGACTTTATTTACTCTTCTTGAATCTTCTCAAATCTTCTCAATGACTTTATCTCTTCTTCAGCCTTTCTTTTTTCAATTTCCAGTCTGTATCTGATTTATCAATCCGATTTTCTCAATCCAATTTTTTTGTTACAATGCTCCTAAGTAGCTAAACATATAAATGAAGAAATAGGAATCTTCTCATGCCTTATTTTGAATCTGTTTCTCCACTCTGATTACTGAACATGATGTTCTATCCCAATTTAACACAATCATTCTTTGAAATTCAAGCTCCCCCTAAATAATGCATTCAACAATATTCTTTATATATGCTATAAAACCACTTCTACATCTTCACTTCTTCTCTTATCCCAGTTAAAATACAAAACTTATTCTGCATTTCTTTCTTTTGACCCACTTCATTGATAAGAAAAGTAATTAAAACCCTTTTAAATAGTTGACTACATTATTGATATTATCCTTATTCTTTTCTTTTCTATGCATTCATTGGTCCAAAACAATTCTTTCTATGAATATGATGTCATTTTAAGTCTGATGTACCAGTATCAATAGATTATTTCTCTTCTAAATAAAATACCACTTGGAATATTCTTTCTCTTTTCACATCAAATTCATTCTTTCACAAAATTCAGATTTTATCATGACTTCTTTCATGAATTTGAATGCATTGAGGATTAGCTTTAGCATCATCAGATTTCCCAAGTATTGTAACTTCCCTTTCTTACATCAATACTCTTATTTACTTCTCATCCTAAATCCTATTGTCTAGAATAAAAATTCCCTAAATACGATCAGGCTGAATACAATATCCAGCACCCTTTTTCTTTCCATAAAAATCTGATCAATCTGAATCCTATCAGCAACATCACTTTCACTCCCCCTTTCTTACATCAAGAATGCATCATAAGTTTCACAATTTTATTATGATTTGTGAGAACTCTAATATAATCAAAGCATCATTACTTTTTATTTATCATATTCATGTAGACTCTGATTCTCCCATTATGATCACTTATTCTATATCAAATTCAGAGTGAATCATTTGACTATTTACTTCCATCAAGATTCTTTCTCAATACGATCAACCATTTCATTCTAGATTTAGTGTGAATCCGATGAGATTATTCTTCCAGCTTAACTTGAATATGATGGAACTTTTTAAGCATTGTGAGTATGATTCTTCTGAATAAGATGGTTAGTTAGAATTTCACTAGAATAGAAGTGATTCAGAATTCATTTATTCTTTTCTAGAAAAACGGATCACTAATAAAATTCATCATGTTAACGATGGTGAATTCAATTTATAACAGCTTCTAAATTTTTATCAATATCCCAATCTGATGGATCATATTGACTCATCTAGATATCCTTGATCAAATGTTGAATACAATTATCATCCTTATGATTCTAGATCCAATAGAAAACTTTACTCACTCTTCTTCAATCCGAACATCAATTACATATCCAACATTATTTTTTCCTTCAATATAATCAGTAGATTGATCTATTGACAGCAAATATAATCAAAAAACAACTTGGTTCTAACAATCTCTTTGACCATAGTCAAACTACTAAAGTTATTCTAGACTTATGAACCAAACATCATCAAAGTGTCTGATGTAAACTTAAATAATTAAGTAATTGTTATAAAATGGTAATAAGTGAAATAAAAAGAATAATAAACTTGAAAAAGTGTCTAAAGAAAGTAAATAATTAACCTTTTTTTATTATTCAGAAATATAAAGAATGTACTTGATGATTTAGACTTAAGGTAAGGGACTCTTTAACTAAAAATATTAATTAAATATTTTAAAGATTTATTTTCTAAATATTTATCTTTCATTTACATTTTTTAAAATGTTTTTATATATTTATTTATATGTAAATTAATGTTTAAAAAAATTTATTTTTGAATTTTTCTCAATTTTTTTTCTAAATGGAATCTTTTTAAGTTTTTATGTAAGGGACTTTGTTTAAAAAATCCTTTTTTAAGGTTTCTTTTTACAAAAGTCAAAAGGAATGTTTTTTTAACTTATAAAGAATGAGTGGATTTTCTAAATTTCATGATGCATTAATGTTTTGAAGATTACTTTACAATATTACCTGGTTATTTTAAAAGAAATTTTTTTCCTTTGTATGTGTGCAGTATTCTTTTAAAATAAGTTAGTTTCTTTAAGTAATGTTTTTATAATGCAAGAATTCATGTTTTATGATTATGTTATGGTTCATGGGGATTATTTATGATGATGGTTGGTTCTATTATAAACAAAATATATGTGGGTCCATGATATCCCTCTAATAAATTGGATATCTTTTAATTTGATTATGATGGTTATTCAATGTATAATTATAATGGTTACTCTAAGATAACTGTGAGGGTGATGTCAAGTATAATTGTGAGGGTTATTTTATGGTATTTTTTAGGGTTACATCAAAAGTAATCATTATAAGAAAATGATTCCCTAAGTTACTTATATGTTTTTATTATGATTTCTATATTTTTTTACAAAAATCTCATGTTTTCATAAGGTAAGTTATAGAGTTTATATTCAAAGGAAAGTATATGTTACTTAGATTTGTAAAAAAGTTTTCATGTGTTTATCATGTTTTCAAAGAAATCTATATGGATTTTATTTTTCCTGTAAGAATTCATATGAAATGTTCTATGGAAAACTTTGGGAAGAAAAGGTGATTTATTGGTTAAGAAAATATTTATTTTGATCCCCACTACAAGAAAATCGCCGTTTAGCGGTGGTTTTTTTTTTGCTTTTCGCGGCGGTTTAAACTGCCACTATAAGGTTTGGTGGCGGTTTATGTAAACCGCCACCTAATACGGCGTCGCCAATCTATTAGCGGCGGTTATTTCTGTTTTGTGGCGGTTTGAGGAAAACATCATAGCTGTCTCATTTCGTGGCGGTTTTGACAGAGTTTCGCGGTAGTTTTTACGCGCCCTTAACATTAGTTTATTCGTGGTGGTTATAACTGCCGCGAATAAACTCAAATCCAGCTATTATAAAACCGCCGCTGAAGTCACGAGAACCGCTACGGAATGATCCCTTACTCTGTGACTATTTAGCGGCGGTTAAAACCGCCACAAAACGTAATTTTTTTTTACATTTCGCGGTGGTTTTCACCGTTTATCAGCGGTTTAAACCGCCGCCAATGTACATTTCACGGCGGTTTAAACCACCGCTAAAAGCAGACCAGAAAAAAAATTGCTTCCGCTACACCACTGCCTTGAAAAACAGATCAAACCAGCAATACCATATTGTACATACCAACAGAAAACACGAAACATCAACCTAGGAAATCGGTATGGAATAAATTGAAAAAAAATAAGTAAACATTGACATGCTATATAAGAATGGACCATATTTCACATACCAACATACAACATTGACATTCTATATAAGAATGAACCATATTGTATTTTATTCCTCTTAACTAGGATACAATATATTCCCCTCTGAGGTTCAATCCCAACATCAAGAAACATGCTATTATTCTTATGCGATAAGAATAATATGAATGACTTTTACAAAATACCATAGTTAAAGAATCTAGTATTAGATTCTTTATATAGTCCTTAATTTTAGATACCCCTCCTAGTATCACAATATCATATCCACCTTCAAGTTGTATGCCCCAGCCTCTTAAGAATTCATTCATTATCATCATACCAACATATATGATATTGAAAACAATATATGGGCCCTCTAATAGGTGTAATCCACAACCATACCTTCTCCAAATTAGTCATTGAAGACCAAGATGAAACTAAAATGGAAACTCATGATAAATTCAAACACTATCTATTTCTAGGTACCTTTCACAAAGTGTTCCCCTTCACAAAAAGTTAAGATTCTTGAAATATTTCTATTTAAATTGAACATAAATGGTATGATGTATCCCACTAATCATTAATAAACTATGTGTGTTATGATTCTATTTATAGAGATTCATATGATTCTCATCGCATGGGCCTGATCCCAACAATGTAAACACCTACAACCTCTTTGTATGGCAAAAAATGAATAATTTCTTAACTATGTGGCCTTAAACAAATGAATCATAAACATGTATTATATGTATGATTAACCTAAAAATCATATATTTTCATATCTACACAGATTTAGAGAGATCATAAGAATAGGGGTAACTCGTTAAACACTAGTATTTTGATATTATTCATTAAAAAATAATAAATCTATAAGGTAATCCAATAATTCAAATTATTCCACCCAAAGAATATTTGATGATCCCAAAATCTCACACCTTTTACCAGTACCTATTTTGAATAATCTATAGTATGAATCACTAGTAAACACCTTTCATTGTAATTTAGTTCTAAAAGAACATCCATACGAAATATTCATATACATGGAAGCCCATTGGAGGTTCTCATCAAAAAATAGATAACCTAATATGAATCGATTAACATGGAATTGGATTGATAAACTATGAATGCTTACATTTGATGATGTATTGATGGGTTTCATCATTGTGTTTCCTTTTCAATACCTTCATCACATCCTTTAATTAAAATTGAATCACCAAATGCACCAATTATATTCAAGACCAAAAACAAGCTGATAGTACCCATAAGGAACACAATGGTGAGGCATGAAAACAATTGTTATGTCATACATAGGACTCAATTTCTATGAATATATATTCCCCATACCCTGACATACATTGTCTCCTACCCTTGTAAAATGAGTGCATGATGGTTCACGCCTTATTTCAGGAATACCATCTAAATGGATCTATCCTGACATTATATGACACCCATGGTAATCTATAGGGAATAATGCCCCATAGGTTGTCCAACTAAAAATATTCTATGGCAAAACCATTGGTTCGTAATTTCACATCCAACCTTTTTGTATCCTTTCAATAGATCATGAGAACACGTTATTCTCTTATCATATTGATTTGGATAAATATGTCCACCATAAAGTAGAGATCACCTTAGAACTTCATTATGAGTATCATGTTCACTATAGTCATTTTTATTAACATGTGACCTTGAGTACTCAAGAAGATATATAGAGTGTTTTTCCCTATTGTCTATACTCAAGCATCTAAAATTTGATCCCACTGGGGATATCCAACCACCGACACTCAAGAGTATATTTATTCCCCTACTAGTTTAAAGACCCTTGAGTCCCATTAGAATATGTAGATAATATACTAGGGATGGTTACAATGCTCTAATATCTAAAAGCATCAGAATCTATCCTAAGTGGCCTTTGTGACTATAAAATTACAATGGAAAACATAACCCACATGGGTGGGGGAATTTTTTATCATTTTTTCCTCATGGTCATCTCCAGTATCATTCATCCTATGGGATCACACCCAAATTAATGATATCACTCTTACAATGTAAATATGTGTTTCCTATTGGTGGTAACACATTAGTATATTTCTTCAATGTTAACCTAATTGATATTGGGAAACATGATTCTATTGAGTATGAAACACGTGTGGATGAATCCACTACCCCCTCACCACTAAAAAATAGTAAAACCATATCAAAATAATAGAATATTACTTAGTTCAAATTCAAAATAGTATAACATGTGAAAATAAATATTAAATTTCTATTGGGAAAAAGCTCGTTATGTATGGTGATTTGGTTGATGTTATCATACCTCATTTATCTAATATTATATAATAATAGTAGATTAATTGATCAATAAAGGTCGATCTGAGATGTCCAACATGATAAGGATCAAATAAATTGATGTAAATTACCACAACATTAATGTTTTAGATATAGTTACCTTCATGGGGTATATATCTCAATCAATATAAGAAAATTATCCCAATGGTATTTTAGGATGTAGTATCTTAGGATTCGGTGGATTCCTTCACTTCTCATATGGATTCCATTGAGTTTTGATGTGAATGAGTACAACCTTATTGGAATTCATATCTTGAGTGTGTGGATTCAAATCCTATACCACCCATATTTGGAACCTCCATCTTATTGATATTCGATATAATGGAGGATCTATATAAGTATATTAGGTGTTTTTAATCCCAATGTGTCGCAATGTTTGGTTCCCTAGAACAAAGACAGGATTCACTACAAGAGACACGCCATTTAGCGGCAGTCAATTACCACTCACAAGGGCCTCCCAGTAAGACAAATTACAAGGGCCTCACCAAAGTGTCCACAACACTATCCCCTTGATCACTATGAAATGACCCAATTTGATCAACACATAAACAATGGGTTAACTCCTAGTCATCCAAAATCTCGACTACCAATTCAAACACAGGCCTAAATGGAATGATGTATACCACACTTGAGAAATCAAGAAATAAAAAAAACATCAGAAATCAATAAAATGCATAAAAGGAAACATGAGAAATCAAGGAAATTTTAATACATGAAAATGTTTGGTGGAAACTATGTGCCACAAATGTTACATATACAAACCAACTATTCCTATATTTTTTCAACACATGAACAATACAACTACTCAGGGTCCGATGATGCATCATCACCTTCGCTACCTTCATCACCACTTTCTGTTGTCACCTGTAAGAACATTATATTGAAAATTAAATACTGTTGCATATTTATATTAAAAATTAAAACCAATGAAAGTTATAAAACTAAATGATTTTGATTTTTTGTGATTTACCTGCATACCACCAGTCGATGCACTACCATCGGGGGCATATCTTCTCATATGCTTATGTATTTCAATCAAATATTTCTGCAAAGCAGATATCTGATCCCCCTACAGGTGAACTGTGTTTCGTAGAGAAACAATCTCTTTCTGAGCATCTCTGAGTATGGGCTGACTAAAGCCAGGAGTAGATGCAGCTGCCATCCCTGGTGGCCTGCAAAAAATCTTAGATGGTACGGGTCCCAAACCCATCCCGCGCACTCTACCAGGATGCTCCTTCCCAAGGACTTTAGCAACCGGGTCATCCTGGGAGACTGAGTAGGACTGCGCGGGATTGGCATCCCATAGTTCTTTAATTTTTACCTAAAAATAAAATATCAATATATATTAACACAATAAAAACTAATAATAAGTTATTATAATAAAAAATTGACTTCATGTCCCAACTTCTTTATCAGGAACATTAACAAAACTTCCATATGATTTCTTGTGAACTTCCAACCACAGTTCAGTTCGGGGTGCTTCGTGCCCTAAACTCTGTGACTGCATTAAGAAAATATAAATCAACAATTAAATATATTAAATAGATAATATTGTCTTATAAATATTTAAACTAATTAAAAGATTAGCAATGTCGTTCGGCTTCTAGAAAAGCTTTTTGAGCCCGCAGTGTGAGGGATGACTTGCTTAGCCGGGTTTGATGCATTTTTTCTTGAGAGATCCTAAAATAAATAAAATTAAATTTAATAGTAATGTATTCAATGTCATGTCCTCTTCATATACATGTATAAATGTAAAATGAGGATAATATAATAATATATATTTCAATACCATCCGTTTCTCATCACGATGTCTGTCAACAAAAATTTTCCATTGTTCTTTCGGTACCCCACTAGGTAGCTTCTCATACATTTGTTGCACAGTAAACAAGGTATCGTTGACATCACACCACAATCTCCATTTGAAATCTTTCCATTTCTTACCTATATTTTTCAACATCCACTTCGGTGCTATCACATCAGCAACTGTAAAGTGGAAGAACATCTGTATACAGAAATTCATTTTGAACATATTAGTAACATGACATTCAATTAAACCATAATTTAATAAATTTACCTTTATTTGAGAATCAAAAACTTCATTTTTCCAGCTTGGAGGCATATGTATCCAATCATCATATGAAATAGGAAGGTAAATGGGCTCCGCTGCCAGCTGGCCTAGAATCTGGCCAAGTAACCTCATGACGTCATCTGTCGGGACCCCATAAGAATAAAATGGCAAGACTATATTTTCACCATTAATATTCCAAACATCTGAAATTTTTATGTTTTTCTCCATGGCTGCATTTTTTTCATCTTCAATGAGCAAACAATTAGTATAAACAAAATGCAATAAATTTATTTAATTAAAATTTGTACCTATGGCAGTGACACTCCAGTATGCCCGTGATGAACTGGAAGGGGTGTGTCGCTGCCCCGATGCTGAGGCTCCTGAAGGGGGAGTCGAAGACTCCACCTCTAATAGGACATTCAAAGATAGTGTGAGAGATGGTGCAGGGGAAGATGGTGCAGGGGTTTCGACAGCAGGTGCCTTAGATGTCGTGGGGAGGGAGCTAGATGGATCGTCATCTGTTAGGGAACTAGATGAAATAGTGCACCGCTTCCTCCTTGTCATTCCGGTCATTTTATCAAATAAAATTAAGTTCAGAATATATATTTCAAAAAAATTATGCAGAAAAAAAAATGATAATAGATGCCTAGTACTAACAGAAAAAATATATATAACAATGATAATGAATGACTGCAGAAATGAAACAAGTGGTTACTGAATAAATAAATAATTGTACATACAATCAATTTCCCCTTCAATCATGTCAGTTTCTTGCTCCATTGCTTCATCCACTTCATTCATCCTTGCTAGACTAATATTTTCAATATCATGATGGACAAATAATTCTGCTTCCTATTGTTGATTAAATTCAATTTCAGAGGTCAAATTTTCCACTTCATCACCCATATCATACAAATCTCTTTGTATTATGTGAGCAACTACACTTCACCCTTCATCGACAACATCATTCACATAATATACCATTTTTTCTTGTGATTCTAAGATATATGGATCATGCAGTTCATGATCACCAACATCCATCAAATGAGAGAAGTTCACAGAAGTAAATTGCAAGGAATCTCTTTTAACACCTCTGAAAATATAGACCCATTTGGATTTGAATAAAAAACATAAAAATGTCTGAGGTAGTTTAATTCAATAATATCATGTATCTTTTCGTAGTATTCCACTTCAGAAAATGTAAATATACCACTATTCTGTGTTTTCAAACCCACTTCATGATCGACTGTACGAAATCTAAAGCCATTCACATTATAAGCGTCGAACTTTCTAACATGTTTTAGAGGACCTCTAGCAAGAAACTTCAAATATTATGACACTTCTGCTAGAGTATCAGTATTCATGATCTGAAGTTTAGAGAAAAGGTTAAAATAAAAAACAATATGTGAAGTTTAGAGACCGTTGGAGGAGTGCTTATTCAAAACTGCCCTTAACATGATAGGGTGGCCACATTAGTAGCAGTTCCCCATAACCGCCTCTGGTGTGTTTATAGGGGGTTATAACCCCCTCTAACAGGGGATTTTTTTTCATTGTTATTATGTTATTAATATGATGTAAGTATTATAAATCTATCATGATAAAATAAGATCAATGTGATTATTCCATATGTTCTACATGGAATATTATAAGAAATTTTTGTTAAATATTATGTTTTAGAATCATTTTATTGTTTATTTATTTATGGATACAATGTTCTATTTAAGATGAAAGTTGGAATGAACTAGAATATGATTGATTATGAATTGGTAAGGTTATTTTAAATGAGTTTTTGTCGTATTGTTATTGATATCCAAGATATGATTTGATGTGATATTTTATGGACTCATGATGTGGTGGTATAGTGGATGTAGTTTGATTATTATGGGAATGATGTTGGGATGGTTACCATGGTTTGAGAGATAGGATTTCCTATTTCCCCTACTTTTTATGTGGGGGTGATGATGTGGTTATTGTGTGGAAAGGATTATTGGGATGATGGGTATGTTTATCCAGTGTATTTTTTTCCAGTGGATGTGTTTTCCTTATTTATATGATATTCTCTATGGTATTATTATGATTCATGTGATATGTGTTAAATTTATTATTTGGTGTTAAACTAAATATATTCCATCAAAACATCATCATGGGGGAAGGAGAAATGGGAATCATGGGATTAAATTTTTCTAAATTTTCAACGTCGGAAGTTATAAAAGTTTCTCAGTGGAGCATAAAACCAGTAAATTGATAAATGGTTAGAGGATATTTATGTTTCTTTTGATTTGGTGAGGAATCCATATTGATTTTGAGTTTCTCTAGTGGTTAGATTATTTCAAAAGGTGGATTTAAGATGGTGTAAGATAAAGCATGGCATCCTAGATGGGATTCCTTGGGTGGAGTTTCATGAAATATTCAAGAATGATTTTATTTCCCATATGAAAATAAATATTTTCATAAAAGTGATTAAATATATCCATTATGGGGTAGTGCATGCAACTTTGGGATATATATATTTGGTTGGTCTATTTCTAAATTTCCTAACCAATGATGTATATCAAGTACATCACTTTGATTATGATTTAAAGATAGATATTCAATGATCCATCATGGCCTTCTAGTCGAAGTCTTGGGAAGAGGTGAGTAATGAAGCATAGATCATGTAAATAGGTTGTTATATGAGAAAAGGTTCTAGTAAAGATCCTTATTAGGTTTCTAGAGAGGTTGGTATGAATATTCTATGTTATGGGTCTCCAGATCCATGAAATGGGAGAGTGAGGTGATCTCTTAGAGTTAGAGCACTACTTTAATCTATGTGTTTGAGTAAATTTAAGTTCCACATATTGGGTGTGTTGATTTTTTTTCATTGTAATGGTGTGGGGAATATTTGGTATGATTTCCATGAGGTTCAACATGATTCTCAGTCTTTAGTGGGTAGTTAGATATATTTTGAGAGGTGAAGCATATCCCATGGAAGTGTTGTTAGTGTTTATATCCGATTTGAGAGGTATCTATACATGGTTTTCATGCTTAGGGTGTAACATCCTGAGATTTTAAAAATGAAGACTATGTTTGATAGCATACAAGATATGCAACATCGAGCTTAAACAAACAACTAAATCTTATTATTTAAATTTGACTGTTATAACTTAGTCATTAATTTGGTAGGTATGAATAGTAATAATTGATTTATGAAATAAATATATAGTTCCTACTCAATATTAATGTATTTTTAATAATCACACAATTTTTAAGAAAGTCATTTTATTCTTTAAAAAAATATACTTTTTTCAAAAATGGTTTTTATTATTTTTAATGAATAAATATCATAATTAATTTCAGGTATATTTAGAAATTTTATTTGATAAAATTAAAATTATTTCTGAAATAATCATGTCAAAATTATTCTATGGTAAAATTTTGAGAATTTTCTAAAAGAGTTAAAATTTTGGTGAATAGTAAAAAATATAGTTTTTTATAAAATCTTGTATCTTTTGTGATATCATCAAGAAAAAATTATGAAATAAAAATTTATTAAACTTAATTAATGAATCATGTATGATATTATAATATAAATATCATACAAAAATATTTCATAACATGTAAATTATAATTTATTTCATGATAAATATGAAAATCACTTTCAATGTTGACACAATGCTTGCGTGGCACTAGAAAAATAAAATTTGGTGTCTTATAGATAATAGTTGAGAGGTAACAAGTCTTTTAATGGCCATTTTATTAAATTTAATCAATAAATTATGATTTTTACGGATTATTTAAAATTATGGACTTATATTACAAGAATATTATCCAAATTATTGTATAATGCTTGGACAAGGTAAGAAAATACAAATTCACAAATGAAATAAGTTGTCTTGACATGGATATTAGTAAATATACATAATGAAAAAATATAAAGGATTATATTGAGACTAATTAATTTATTTTTATGATGTTAATTTATTTTTACTTTTTATATATGAAATAATTACCATTAATAATTATACAACACAAACATAGTGCTTGTGCAAGCAGAAGAAAAATCAATAAAATGATTTTAAAAAAATTAAAAATTAAAATGATAAGGATTATAAAATTACCATAAAAATTGAAAAAATTCTATTTAATGAGTAATTTATAACCATAATAATCCATGGGTCTAATTTATAACCTTTTGGATCCACATGGTTGACATTAAGACATATGTAGTATTTTATTTAAAGGAAAGTCAAACTTGTCACACTATTGTTTTTAATAAGTATAAAAAATTTAATATGTGATTATACAAAAGATATGTTCGACCATAAATATTATTTTAAAATATAAAATATTTATCTTTATCGTGGTGGTTTATTTTTAGTTTTTAGGGAAGAGATAATTACATTAAAATCTTGCACAACATTGATGCAGTAATTATTTAATTAATTGAAAAATAAAATAAATGATTTTAAAAATATTAAAATAAATATAATTTGATATGATTAATTTAATAAAATAATTTTATATATTACCTTTATATGTTTAGGATATAATAATTTTTTTTTCTAATTTTATTTATTGTCTTGATGTTTTTAAAGTCAAATTAATGAATGGTATCAAATTTAACAATAATGATATTTTATGGATTTAATATTTTATTAAATTATGTGAAAATAATAAAAGTTTTAAATAAGAACAAGGTGTATAATATATGGTCTAAAATTTCATCCTGTGTACATTTATAGGTCATTTGGAAGTCTTTGTCTCTAGAATAGCCTTATTATATTTTAATATTTTGAGAAATTCCAAGAGTGTCCCTCTCCTCCATTATAAAAGGGAACCTATTATTCTCTTATAATCACACTTAAAAACCTATTTATTTTATCCAATACATACCCAAATAATTTCCTATAATCCATACACACTTTATATAGGTCTTAGTTTAGTCATAACACCAACCTTTGTGATCTTAAAGTGTTAAGAAAAGGAGATTGTCTAAAGAATATGTATCATTTTTAATCAAGAATTTCTATTTTTTTTATTCTTCCACACCCATAAAACCTTATTAAACCAGGATAAAATAATAAATATATTATCTTCTATATATTTATATGTTATTATTTCTTTGTAAAAAACAATATTCATCTCCACTTTTATCAATGGGAAAACAATTAATCGTTCGCACTACCGCCTCACGAACCGATGTAATTTTTTTTCTATCACTGTCTCTCAAGACTAGTTATAATGATGGAATTAATGTTTATATATGATATTAATGACATGTTTATAATTATTAAAATATAATATATCATTTATGTTCTTACCTTTCCATGCATAGAAAAATAGTAACATTGTTCGTGCATATGTGTGGATTACCACCTCCACAAAGCTATGTGATTCGTTTTTCACCACCACATCACATGGATTATAAATAAAAGTATATTTTAAGAATTAATATGATATATATGATATTATAAGTTTGTAATGATAA
This sequence comes from Viscum album, assembly GCA_963277665.1. Lineage (NCBI taxonomy): Eukaryota > Viridiplantae > Streptophyta > Magnoliopsida > Santalales > Viscaceae > Viscum > Viscum album. The sequence continues at coordinate 480,813,566 of OY728128.1, forward strand.
AATAATACTTACCTTATTTCCATAATGATCATTGAAAAATTGAAACGTTACTCATGCATACGTACAGCATACCATCTCCATGATTGTAACATAGTTCATTATTCATAACCATATTTAATGGATTGATTTAAAAGTATAATTAATGTATAAAATTGATAATTATTTCATGAATATTATTCTGTATATGATGAAATGATTATCTATTTGACCATAGTCAACCTACTAAAGTTATTATGGACTTATGAACCGAATATCATCAAAGCGCTCGACATAAACTTAAATAATTAAGTAATTCTTATAACATGGTAATAAGTGAAATAAAATGAATAATAAAATTAAAATGGTTCTCAAGAAAGTAAATAATTAACCTGTTTTTATTATTCATGAATATAAATAGTGTAATTGATGAGTCAGACTCAAGGTAAGGGACTCTTTAACTAAAAAACTTATTTTAAATATTTTAAAGATTTATTTTATAAGTATTTATCCTTCATGTCCATGTTTTTAAAATGATTTTTATGTATTTATTTATATGGTAATTAATTTTTTTAAAAATAATTCTCTAATTTCTATTAAATTTTTCCAAAAAAGAATCTTTTAAGGTTTTATGTAAGGGACTTTCTTTTAAATATCCTATTTTAAAGTTTATTTTTACAAAACTTAAAAGGAATGTTTTTTAAACTTATGTGGAATGAGCGTATTTTCCCTATTTCATGAAACATTAATGTTTTTAAGATTACATTACAATATTATATGGTTATTTTTTTTAAAGTCCTTTTTATATGTGTAGTATTCTTTTAAAATAAGTTATTTTCTTTAAGAAATGTTTTTATGGTGTAATAATTCATGTTTTATGATTATTTTATGGTTCTTGGGAATTTTTTATGATGATAGGTGGTTTCATTATAAACCAAAGATGGTTGGGTTTATGATATACCTCCAATTCATTGGGTATGTTGTAATTTGACAGTAATAATTATTTCAAGTGTAACTATGATGGTTATTCCAAGATAACCACGAGGGTTATGTCAAGTATAACTGTGAGGGTTATCTCATGGTAGTCATAAAGGTAAAATTATATAGTATCCATGAGGGTTACATCATAAGTAAGTATGATAATAAAATTATTCCATAAGTTACTTATATGTTTTATTATGCTTTCTATGTTTTTTACACAAATATCATGTTTTAATAAGGTAATTTATTGAGTTTATGTTCAAAGGAAAGTATATGTTACTTAGCATTGTGAAAAAACTTTTCATGAGTTTATAATGTTTTCACATCAATCTAAATGGATTTTATTTTTCCCTTGATATTTCTTATTCAAATTTTTATGGAAAACTTTGGGTAGAAAAGGTGATTTATTGTGTAAGGAAATTTTTATTTTGATCCCAATGTTTATTTTGAAAAAGGAAAATTTTTATAAGTATTTATGAAATAATGATTTTTTTATTTATTTTGATGTCCATTAGTGATATTTTTCTACTCATACCAAATTTTTAAAATATATTTCACAAGGTTTAAGGAAGACTATCAAAAATAATTAGGTCAAGAAGAAAATTATGAAGTTTCAAAAGATATCATGTTTTATTTAAATGGATTTTCTTCGATGGAAAAAATGGATACTATGTAGAAGTGTCCAATTGTAATGTATGGGTTTATATTTTAAGAGTTTATCCTAATTATATAAAACTCTAAATCAAAATATCCTAATATTTTTAAGAAATTGAATTCTATTTCAAAAACACTAGAATATGTAATTCTTAAGGTCGGGCCCTTACAGTTGGTTTCAGAGAAGGGTTTAGACAACTTTGTAGATTATGATGTTTTCATGTGAGGTTGTCTTAAGAGTGATTGATACCATCATAACTTTATAATTTTAAGGTTGGTAATAATTTCAATGTATTAGAATCCCCTTTTTAGTCTTTATGTTATGAAATTTTAAGGTGACTAATGATATTTTTGGAAACATTTATTTTTTAGATAATTATGGGTTATTACATTTTGGGATGAAAAATGAAAAGTATGAGATAACGTTTGAGGTTAAAACATTTATTTAATTTTGAATTTATTAAGGTTATTTTTTAGGATGCTTATCATGTTTCTGGAATTTTATAAGGATTACATTAATTATAGTTTTATAAAAAGGAAAACCCGAAGGATGGGTGACAACCTGTCCCATCCAGAAAAGCCAAGGGAATTGAACCCACAACCTAAGGGAAGAAAGGGTTCATCTAATACCACTGGCCTATGTGAATTCCTAGTAAGTATGACATTTTATTTTTAGTTAAATGATATTATGAATAAATTTTAAGTTCATTTTGGTAATATATTTTTTATCGAATAGATAACCATGGGGTTGAAATTTGATTTGGTGTTAAGTGATTAATGTTATTTCAAAAGATGTTCACTATTTTGGTAACCTTGTATGATTAAGTTAAATAGAATACTATGGGATTTTGTTTTAGTAATAAATGGTGAATCATATTTTTGAAGAATATATGATCATAATGAGGCTTTATGGTGATTTTGGTGATTTATGGAAATGATTATCATATCTTGGAGAATATATGATTTGAAAAATTAAATTTTTGGTATGATACTTTAAGAGTTTCTAATGTTATTTGGAGATAAATACTAAAATTTATCTTGAAAGACTATGTGATCAAATCCTTCTTATTTTTGGGTTAGAATCTTAGTCTATAATATTTTTGAAGGTTTCATCCACTTTATAGGTGACACAGAGGATGAGGGTTAGGATAGTAGGTACCCATTCCTAAGGAGAAGTAAGAGCAGGAGGGGAATCCACAAAGAAAGGAAGTATTATTCATATTTACCTCTTCCAATGGAGACTAGATCTATGAAGAAGTCGAAGTCCAATTATATGGTTAGTGATAACCACCTCTCCAAGTCATCTTGCCAGCAAGAGTCTATTGTTATACCCAAATAGCATTGGGAATTACTCATGAGTTCGAAAGAGATATTTTTTGAAACTATTCTGATAATTAAAGATCTTGATGAATAGGCTGAAATAATGATGGAAAGGTTTCTATGGGTGAATTCTAATGAGGAGCAGGGTGCCTGGATTGATAAACAGTACCATATTTTAATAAGGGGGTTCAAAAAGGGAAAATTCGGCATTGAGGAGTACATCCAATCATGGGAAAAGCTGGAGTTAAGGTTTGAATATCTTCTGATGGAGTAACTCGACACTCAGGTAAACACTATCTCATGGAAACTATATAGGTATATTAAAACTGGTAGGCTGAAATTGTACTTTAATGGATTGGTTATTTCGTTTTGTGCTTGAACTATGGTTTCTCACTTTTTCCTTAAAAGTGTTTGATAATAAAAAAATTAATTTTGAGTGAGTGAGTGAGTACTAACCTTTTTTTAATGGTTAAATATAGGAGGAATTTATTTTTTTTCTTTTATGGATTTTATTATTCATAGAAGTTAATTCAATTACATCAAGCATGAAAAAAAAATTATACTCATTGTTTAGAGAAAAAGAAGAGTTTTTGGTAGAAATTGATTAAAGGATGAACCTATACTTTTCAAGTAAATATATTTCCTTATGATTTTATTATATATGGTAAATGATTTTCTTAACTCTAAGAAAATTATATGGAAATAAAAACATTATCCGTTTAGTTTTATTATCGAGAAATCAATAGCCTTTTTAAGCCCTCACAAATTTAGGATTTTTTGATGGTTAACTTTCTCTTGGAAAGGTTCTTTATACCTCTCTATCAGTCCTTGGGAGTTACTTTTCTCTTCCATTTCCTTTTCTTCCTATTTTTAAACCTATTTATATGTTATTCTAGATAACATTCATACTTCCCTTTCTTTATTTTTAAGTGGAAATTTTATTAATCCTTTTTATGATGTGGGATTTAAAGAAAGGTATTTTGAAAATTCAAAACCATAGTTTTAAATCCCAAGTTAAAATTTAAATGATTAAATTTATTAAATTATTTACAATGTAACATACTAATATTTTAAAAATAAATATTATGTTCAATAGCATACAAGATACGTAACATCGAGATTAAATGAAAAATTAAACCTTATTGTTTAAATGTGATTATTATAACCTAGTCATTAATTTGGAAGGTATGAATAGTAATAAGTCATTTTTGGACTAAATATATACGTATTAATCATTACTAATTTTTTGGTAATAATCACATAGTTTTTAGTAAAGTCATTTTACTCTTCAAAAAAATACGCTTTCTTCAAAAATGATTTTTATTATTTTTAATGAATGGATATTATAATTAATTTTGAGAAGTTTTAGAAGATTGATTTGATAAAATTAACTTATTTTTTTAAATCATAATATCAAAATTGGTCTATGGTTAAATATTTACAATTTTCTAAAAGAATTAAATTTTTATTGAATAGTAAAAATATAGTTTTTTATAAAATATGGTATATGTTGTGATATCATCAAGAAAAAATTATGATATAAAAATTTATTAAACCTATGGAATGAATAATATATGATATTATAATATAAATATCATACAAAAATAATTTATAACATTTAAATTATAATTTATTTTATGATAAATATGAAAATCACTTTCAGTGCTGACATAGTGCTTACACAACACTGGAAAATTCAAATTTGGTGTCTTATAGATAATAATTGAGAGGTAACAAGTATTTTCATGAATTTTTTTATTAAATTTAATAAATAAATTATTAATTTAATTTATTATTTCTAATTATGGAGTTATATTACAAGAATATTATCCAAATAATTGTACAATTCTTGTACAAGGCAAGAAAAGTGAAATTAAAAATTAAATATGTTTTCTTGACATGGATATGAGTAAACATACATATTGAAAAAATATAAAGTATTATCTTGATCCTAATTTATTTATTTTTATGATATTTTTTTTTTAATTTTTATATATGAAATAATTACCTTTAATGCTTATACAACATGGACGCGGTGCTTGTGCAAGCAGAAGAAAAATCAATAAAATGATTTAAAAAACTCTAAAAATTAAAATGATAAGGGATATAAAATGAACATAAAACTTACCACAGTTATATTTTATGAGTAATTTACAACAATAATCATACATGGGTTTAATTTATGACCTTTTGGATCCATTTGGTTGACATTAATACCTTTATAGAATTTTATTTAAAGGAGAGTCAAACTTGTCACACTATTCTTTTTAATAAGTATAGCATTTTTAATATGTGGTAATATAGAAAATATGTTAGAACATAAATATTATTTTAAAATATAAAATATTTATATTTATCATGGTAATTTTTTAATTTTTATGGAATAAATAATGACTTTAAAATCTTGCACAACGTTGATGTAGTAATTTTTTAATTAATGGAAAAATAAAATAAATGATATTAAAAATACTAAAATTAATATAATTTTTTTTAATTAATGTGATAAAAAAATTATATATGAACTTGAAATTTTTATGATATAATAAAAAAATTAATTTTACTTGTTTTATTGGTGTTTTGAAGTCAAATTAATGAATAGTATCAAATTTGATAACAATTATATTTTATGGATTTAATATTTTATAAAATTATATATAACTTATAAAAGTATTTAATAAGAACAAGGGGTATAATATATGGTCTAAAATTTCATACCATATACATTTATGGGACATTTGGAAGTATTTGGCTCTAGAATAGCCTTGTTATATTTGAATATTTTGATAAAAAATCCAAGAGTGCCCCTCCCCTCTCTTATAAATGGGCACCTCTTCTTCTCTTATAATAAAACATAAAAAAACTATTTATTTCAGACAATACCTTCTCAAATACCTTCCTATAATTCATACCCACTTTATATAGGTCTTACTTTAGGCATAACACCAACTTTTGTTGTCTTAAGGTGTTAAGAAAAGGAGATTGTCTGAAGAAGAGGTATAGTTTTTAATTAAGCTTTTATGTTTTGTTTATTCTTCCACACACATAAAACCTTATTCAACCAAGATAAAATAATAAATCTATTCTATTTCATATAATGAGATGTTATTATGTCATTTTCATGACCTATATTCATCTCCAATTCCATCAAATGGGAAAATAATTAATTGTTCATGTGTATGGAGGACTACCGCCTCGTGAAACGATGTAATTTTTTTGTAGTCACCATCACTAAAGACTATTTATAATGATGTAATTGATGTTTATATAAGATAATCATGACATATTTATCATTATGAAAATATAATATATCATTTACATTCTTACCTTTCCATGCACAGAAGAATGATAACGTTGATCGTGAGTACATGTGGACTACTACCACCATGAAGTGATGTGATCGTTTTTCCTCACCAAATAACATGGATTATATATATAAGTATATTTAAATAATTAATATGATATATATGATATTTTAATTCTGGAAATATAAAATAATACTTACCTTCTTTTTGTGATGATCATTAAAAAATGGAAACGTGGCACATGTGTACGTGCGGCCTATCGTCTCCATGATTGTAACATAGTTCATTTTTCATAACCATATTTAATGGATGTATTTAAAATTATAATTGATGTATAAAAGTGATAATTATGTCATTAAAATTATTCTAGATATGATAAAAAATTATCTCTGTAAATTCTCATCCAATGTAATTGTATCACTGAGAGGGGGATGGGTGAATCAGTGATACTTTTTCATTTATGTTTCCTTGAAACAAACTTCGCCTCCTATTAAAGATTTAAATCCCTACTAAAAGAAATTCAAACACAAATCCACAAGAACATAAGAATTTATAAGTTTCATTATTCAATAAGAATAGTTATGTCCCTGGTATGGTTTGTACATAATCCAATACCACAAAATCCACTAGAAAAAAATCCTTGGATTACATTGAGTATGATATACCCTTTCACTCGTGTAGCACTTTGAAGACAATCCAATAGTTTAGGTGCACCCTTTTAGCACAAATAGGGTAAAATAAAGATTGTGTAACAACTCATTTTACTTATAATTTTTTTTCAATTCTAAAAATGTATTATTTGGAAAAAAAATTCTTCAATTTCTTACCGAGAATATGGTAAGAACCTCCTAGACTTTGTAATGAAAACTTACTCTAATTTCCCAATCTGATTTTCCCACACTAATTATTCAAATCCAATCATTAAATCTGATTGTTCAATCCAATAGATATAAATCTATCATAATATGGATGAAGCAATTCATAATTCCTTCTTCCTCAATCTGGAAATTCCAATATGGAAATCCCAATCCGATTGTCCAACCCAATATGATGACCAGCCTAATACGATGAAAATCAGAATATGATAGACAGTAGAATATGATGATCAGAAAAATAAAGTTTAAATATTTTCTCTTCTTCTTTCACTTCTCCATCGAAACTTATTTAAAAAAGGTCAATACAAAAACTTCTTTCTCTCTCTATAAATTTGGAGCTTCTCTCTCTTCTGTGAATAGTACATCCGAGTTAGAAAAAGTACAAAGTACATTTGCCTTTTTATAGGCGACCCAAGGATGATTTTGGCGGGAATCCCAAAAACATTCATGCTCAAAAAAATTCTCCCAAATCATGATTTCCCTTAAATTTTAGGTGAATCTTGACTTCTTCAACTCTTCTTTAATCTTCTTGAATCTTCTCAATGACTTCATCTCTTCTTCAGCCTTTCTTTTACAATTTCCAATCTGGATCCAATTTATCAATACAATTTGATCAATCCAATTTATTTATTAAAATTATCCGAACTAGATAAACATATAAATGAATAAATAAGATTCTTCTCAAGCCTTTTTCTAATTTTGTTTCTCCAATCTGATTTCTAAATACAATACTCTATCCCAATTGAACACAATCATTCTTTGAAATTCAACCTCCCCTCGATAATGCATTCAATAATCTTCTTCATATCTAATCTTGAACCGCTTCTACTTCTTCACTTATTCTCTTGACCCAATTTCAATAAACAACTTATTCTATATGACCCACATCATTGTTAAGAAAAGTAATTCAACCCCATTTAAATGGTTGACTATATTGTTGATATTATCCAACTTATTTTATTTTCTCTAATTTCATCAGTCCCAAACAATTATTTCTCTGAATAAGATGTTATGATGAGTCCGATATATCGGTATCAACAGATTCATTCAATTATGAATATGATGCCACTTGGAATCTTATTTATATTTTCTTGAAAACTTCATTCTTTCAAAAACTTTAGTTTGTATCATTACTTATTTCATAAATTTGAATAAATTGAGGATTAAATTTAGCATCGTCATATTTTATAAGGAAAGTATTGTAACTTCCCTTTCTTTCATAAACACTATTCATTCATTCTCAGCCTGAATCTGATTGTCGAGAATATAATTTCCATGAACACGATCGGCCTGAATATAACCTCTAGCACCCTTATTTCTTTCCATACAGATATGATCTATCTGAATATGATCTTCATCATCTCCTTCACTCTAACTTTCTTCCATCAGGCTTGCATCATAAGTTTCACAATTTACTTATGATTTATGAGAACTCTAATATCATAAAAGCATCATCGCATTTTATTTATCGCAGTCATGAAGACTCTGATTCTCCCATTATGGTCACTTATTCCATACTGAATTTAGAGTAAATATGATGAACATTTACTTCCATCAAGATTCTTTCTCAATATGATCAACCTTTTCATTCTGGATTCAGTGTGAATTTGATGAGACTATTCTTCCAGATTCTCCTGAATATGATGGACCTTTTTAAGCATTGTGAGTCTGATTCTTATGAATATGATGGTCAATCTTAATTTCACCAAAATATTAGTGATTCATAATTCCTTTCTATTTTTCTATAAAAATTTATCACCTAAAAACTTATTCCTATTGATTATGGTGAATTCTATTTCTGACAACTTCTTACTTTTTATCTATATCCCAATCTGATGGATCATATTAACTCATCCAAATATCCTGGATCCGATGTTGAATAAAATTCTCATCCTTATGATTCTGGATCCAATAGAAAACTTTACTCACTCTTCTTCAATTCAAACTTCAATTAACTTTTCAACATTCTTTCTTCCTTCAACATAATCAGCAGATTGATCTATTGACAAAAAAATACAATCAAAACACAACTTGGGCCTAACAATCTCCCCCTTTGTGTCTGTTGTCAATACTCGCTTTAATATTTTCAACCACTTAAAAATAATAAGTGGTATTGTTTTATTTTATCTCCATTCTTTTTATTTCTCCCATTATTTCTTTTCTCTCCCCCTTTCTATTATCTCTCCCCCTTATTGATAATCAAATTCAAAGGTTCCATCATGAAAATTTTCTCCCACACTACAACAAACTGCCCATTTCCCGGCGGTTTTTTAGCGGCGGTTTTGAAAACCGCCGCCAAAAAAAATCGGGGCAGCTATTTCGCGGCGGTTTTGAAAACCGCCGCCAAAAAACCGCCGCGACACGCGCGTAATTTTTTTTTTTTTTAAAAAAAAAAAAAAAATTAAAAATAATTTTATGGGTCATTTAGCGGCGGTTTTAAACCGCCGCGAAATGCAAGCGCGGGAAAAAAATAATAAAACCTAAAAAAAACCTAAGAAACTCTAAAATCACTAAAACGGTCATAACTTTTGACCCGGGAGTCCGCTGGAGTGCCGCGACCAGTCAAATCGAAGACATTGAAGAGATCTAGAGGCACATATGATGAAAACCCAGAGCCGATTTAAGGCCGGGAAGATATAAGAGTTATAAGAAAGTTGAAAAAAGTTTTCCAACTTCAAACGGCCATAACTTTCGCTCCGGGTGTCCGTTTTGGCTCCACCACATATCAAATCGAAGCCAGCGAAGAGAGCTACGCACCGGTTTGACAAAAGCAAGCTTCTGTCAAGGTTTTCGACCCCAAAAACCCCTCCGAAGGCCTCCAAAACCCTCTTTCCGTCACCGGTGCCCCTTCGAACTTGCCTTCAAACGGACCTAACTTTTTATCCGCGTGTCCATTCGGACTCCTCCGCCTGCCAGATCATAGCTCGTTCCATGAGCTTCAGTTTGACTGGTCGCGGTGCCCACATGGACTCCTGGATCATATGTTATGCCCATTTTAGTGGGTACCGGGTTTGTTATGTTTTTCGATGCCTCGTTTCTAGCACCCGTTCCCCGTCAGCTTTTTTTTAAATGGTCGTAACTTCTGATCCACCCATCCATTCAGTCTATTTCACATATCAGGTCGAAGAACATTTCCGGATCTTTGATTTGATTGGTCGCAGATCTGGAACGGACTCTCGGATCATAAGTTATCTCTGTTACTGTGAGTTCAATATTTTTGTCACTTTATGACTGTTTTAACGGGTTTTAACGGTTGCTCCATTTATTACTATCTATTATTGACTCCATGACTCCATGGATTATTATCATTATCAATGGGTTTGGGGGGGGGGTTATGATGATTATGTTGAATTTTTAATAGGTTTTTCAGAGTTGTCATGTTTTCTCATGCTTATCAGTGCTTCCCCATCCGTTTTCATGTGTTTTCATTATTTTCCTCCATTGTCATGTCTGTTCATGTTTTTTCATGCGTTTTATATATTATATCTTATTTATTATTATTTATTTATTGTTATTATTTATTTATTATAATTCATTGTTTCTTATTTATTATTATTTTTTATTTTTTTATTTGTTATTTATTATTTATTGTTATTATTGATTATTTATTGTTTATTATTTATAGTTTATAGTTTATTGTTTATTGTTTGTTGTTTATTGTTTATTGTTTCTTATATATTTTTTATTGTTTATTGTTTATTAAATATTAAATATTATTTATTTTTTATTATTATTTATTATTTATTGTTTATTATTTATTACTTATTATTTATCATTATTTATCATTATTCATTATTATTATGTATTTATTGTTTATTGTTTATTTATTACAATTTATTTGTTATAATTTATTTATTATTTTGTTATTTGTTATTTATTATTTATTATTTATTATTTATTATTTTTTATAATTTATTATAACTTATTATATATTTTTAATTATAGTTTATTTATTATTTATCATTATTTATTATTATTGTTTATTTATTATTATTATTTATTTTTTATTAATTATTATTATTTATTGATTATTAATTATTATTTATTATTTATTATTATTTATTATTATTTATTATTATTATTATTTATTGTTTATTATTTATTGTTTATTGTTTATTCTTTATTTTTTATTCTTTATTGTTTATTCTTTATTGTTTATTATTTCTTATTTCTTATTTATTATTTATTATAATTTATTTATTATTTGTTATTTATTATTATTAATTATTTATTATTATTATTTATTTATTATAATACATTGTTTCTTATTTATTATTTGTTATTTATTATTTATTATTCATTATTTATTATTGATTATTTATTATTTATTATTTACTATTTATTGTTTATTGTTTATTCTTTTTTATTTATTTTTTATTATTTATTTTTTATTATTTATTGTTTATTACTCATTTTTAATTATAATTTATTTATTATTTATCATTATTCATTAATATTATGTATTTATTATTATTTATTATTTATTATTTATTATTTATTATTATTTATTATTTATTATTTATTATTTATTATTTATTATTTATTATTTATTATTTATTATTTATTATTTATTATTTATTATTTATTATTTATTATTTATTATTTATTATTTGCTATTTATTATTAATCGGTTATTATTTATTATTTATTGTTTATTATTTATTATTTATTCTTTATTATTTATTGGTTATTATTTATTATTTATTATTTATTATTTATTATTTATTATTTATTATTTATTATTTATTATTTATTATTTATTATTTATTATTTATTATTTATTATTTATTATTTATTATTTATTATTTATTATTTATTATTTATTATTTATTATTTATTGTTTTCTATTTATTATTTATTGGTTATTATTTATTGTTTATTCTTTATTGTTTATTCTTTAGTATTATTTATTTATTATTTGTTATTTGTTATTTATTATTTATTATTTATTATTTATTCTTTATTCTTTATTCTTTATTCTTTATTCTTTATTATTTATTATTTATTATTTATTATTTATTGGTTATTATTTATTATTTATTGTTTATTATTTATTATTATTATTTACTATTTGTTATTTATTATTATTTATTTATTATTTCTTGTTTATTATTTATTATTATTATTTACTATTTGTTATTTATTATTAATTATTTGTTATTTATTGTTTATTATTTATTATTATTTATTTATTTTTGCTATTTATTATTTATTCTTTATTATTTATTGGTTATTATTTATTGTTTATTATTTATTGTTTATTATTTATTATTATTTAATATTTGTTATATATTATTTATTCTTTGTTATTTATTATTTATTATTTATTATTTATTTTTATTATTTATATCAATTAGTTATGTATTATTTGTCTTTTCAATTAATATATATATAAGTATATAATATTCTGTTTATTAACTATATAGTGAGATTGGTGTAGTGGTAAAGTGTGTTGAGTGATATCCATGAGGTTGAGGGTTCAAATCTCACCCAACGCAGAATTTATATATATTGCATGGGGCATGGGCATGGGGCATGTGCATGGCATGGGGAGTAATATAATAATATAATAATATAATAATATAATAATATAATAAATACGAAAATAAATAAATACGAAAATAAATAAATACGAAAATAAATAAAAATAAATAAAAATAAATAAAAATAAATAAAAATAAATAAAAATAAATAAAAATAAATAAAAATAAATAAAAATAAATAAAAATAAATAAAAATAAATAAAAATAAATAAAAATAAATAAAAATAAATAAAAATAAATAAAAATAAATAAAAATAAATAAAAATAAATAAAAATAAATAAAAATAAATAAAAATAAATAAAAATAAATAAAAATAAATAAAAATAAATAAAAATAAATAAAAATAAATAAAAATAAATAAAAATAAATAAAAATAAATAAAAATAAATAAAAATAAATAAAAATAAATAAAAATAAATAAAAATAAATAAAAATAAATAAAAATAAATAAAAATAAATAAAAATAAATAAAAATAAATAAAAATAAATAAAAATAAATAAAAATAAATAAAAATAAATAAAAATAAATAAAAATAAATAAAAATAAATAAAAATAAATAAAAATAAATAAAAATAAATAAAAATAAATAAAAATAAATAAAAATAAATAAAAATAAATAAAAATAAATAAAAATAAATAAAAATAAATAAAAATAAATAAAAATAAATAAAAATAAATAAAAATAAATAAAAATAAATAAGTACGGAAAATAAAAATAATATGAAAAAGAATATAAAAATAAATATATACGGAAAATAAAAATAATATAAAAAAGAATATAAAAATAAATATATACGGAAAATAAAAATAAAAAAAATAAAAAAAAAATCATTTAGCGGCGGTTTAAACCGCCGCTAAACAACCGCCGCAAAATAAATAAATAAATAAATAAATATTTAAAAAAAAATTTAAACCGCCGCTAAAACATTTAGCGGCGGTTTAAACCGCCGCTAAAAAACCGCCGCGAAACGTTCTCCGGCGGTTCTTAAAACCGCCGCCAATAGTTTCCCGACGCCACATTTAGCGGCGGTTTTTCAAAACCGCCGCCAAACCATTTAGCGGCGGTTTAAACCGCCGCGAAACGAAAAAAAAACCGCCGCGAAATACATTTTTTGGTGTAGTGCCAAAATATATCATTTCCAGGGGTTGTAACTTTTCATCTCTGAATCTTGAGACTTTTTTGTAACATAGGTGTCACATGAGTTTCTTAACAAATAACCTTTAATTAAATAATTCTAAGTATATATGGGAGAACCGAGTGTGGAAAACAAGAGTGTATAATCAAGGTGATCAATGTTTTCTATAACACAACTTTCATGTAATACCATTTCATGTTTCTTCCAACACTATCATGATTGGGGTAATACTTGAAAGATTTTTGTAAGATAAAAGTAACCTATAACCATCTCAAAAAAATATCATAAAGTTCAGGTGCATAAAACACAATTTTTCAAAAAAAAACTCATATTTTTCATAACCTCATTACTTTATTTTGTAATAATAGTAAAAGACTCATCAATTCCAGCTTCCTTATTTCTACTCCTTCAATTCCCTGAAAGTTAGCACAAGAATACAAGGATTTTTTGGAATATGTAGGAACCTTGATTATTCATTATAAAAAACTATTAAACTGAGATTCCTCTCACAATCTTGACTTATTCTTATTTTTCATGGATATTTCATTTGGCATGCTTTCTTCATTTTGTTCATACTTCTCAGGTTTTGTAGAAACTTTATTCCTGTCTATAGAATATTCTAATGGGGATGTCAACTTTTCTTCATCTTTAGTATAATATTTGTTACAATCCTTTTATACCATGTTTTCCATTCCAATCTTTTTTTCTGGCAAGATAGTTGAATATCTTTTGATATCATTCCCTTTTTTCTCATATCCACAATATTTTGATACCTTTTTGTCAAAATTTATTATATATTTAGAAGTATATTTATTTCTCTATTATTTCACTGATTTTTTTCTTCCTCTAATTTCCTATCCAAGTCAATGTGTTTTGGACAAATAACTAAGAACTCATTATTTTTTGACTGAGCAGATCTATTTTTCTTAACATTAAAAACATCCAACTTTTGAGAATTATTTAGAAACTTTTTTTGTGCTGGTAACAAGACAAGAAATCCTTTTTCAAGGTGTTCAGGTTGTTCACATATTTCACAAATAGTTTCCAAAGGTTGGAATCTATTTTCAATCTTCACTACAACCATTTCATGTTTTTTCAAAACAACCTTATCATAATTCTTTCTTTGAGAAGATTAAATCCCCCTAAACCTTTGCCTTATATTAAATGTAGAATAATATTAATGTTGTTGGTTGAACCAACACATATTTTTTTAATGTTTTAATCTACCACAATACCAGTAATAGCCATAGAAAGAGTATTTTCCTTTGAAACTTCTATACTGGCTAGAATTATGAATATATTTCTCAACAACCTTTTTTTATTTCTTTTCTAAGACACAAAACTTTTTGTTATCAATCAGAGGATTCTTCTTCTTTTCACCTTTATAAAATTCATAAGTATTGGAAATATTTTCAAATTCAGATAATTTTGAAACTTTTTAATTTCTAACTTTTTTGGTCTTGGCCACATACGTAACTTTCACAGATTTTTTCTTTTCATAAACAATTCCATCATTCTTATCACCCTTTGATGGTAATTTTTTTTGAACCTTCCCAAGTTTCTCATTTTGAGAACTTTTACCAGCTTCAGTGATAGAGTTTTTGAAACTTAAACCTTTCTCTTCAACTTTAGAAAAAAAAATTTGGAAAAGTTCCAACTCTTATTCTTTTTCCTTCAACTTAACCTCCAAATGCTCATTACAATTCTTTTATTCCTCAAGAGATTTATTCAATTCATAAATCTATTTCACCAGCTTTACTTTCTCATCAGAAAAACATTCTTGATTTCTTATTGAGGAACATTCATCTTCCAACTTTTTTTTATTTTCAATCCTTTTAATCTTTCTCATTTATTATTTTAACTCTTATTTAAAATGGTGTTCAATTTGAATTTATTCTTCCTCAGAACTACTACTTCTGAATTCTTCATCATTCACTATCTCTATAAAAGTATTCTCAATACCATATTCAATAGAATTTTTTTATTCAACTTTAATTTATTATTCTTTAAAACAACTACTTTGACTACTAAAAGAACTTTCCTCATTAACTATAGCAATAAATGTGTTCTATTAAAAATAATTTAAAACCTCCTCACTATCATTATTCTTAGACAAAAATATTCTCCTTTTGGATTTGTATATCTTCTTATCTTCCCTCTTGGAATAGAATTTTTCTTCACACAATTTTTCTTCCAATATATTCTTAGTCTTATTTCTTCTTCTTCATGTTATTATTAATCACTTTTTTCTTCATTACCTCTTAGAGGAATATTGGAAACAAAATTCCCAACAACTTTTCATCCCAAACATTTTAAGGTAAGTTTCCCTTTATACCTTCATGTACCTCTTTTAACATTTTTAAAAAAACAAGGAAAAAATTTTATCATGATTTTTACATACCTGGTTTTCAGAATTAGAATCTTCATTTTATTCTTATTAAAGAATCTTCTTTAACTTTTATTTTTTTGTATCCTTGAAAGACATTTCTCTATCAACTTGTGTTTTTTCCTTTCATATAATTCTCCCTTCTCATTTCATAAGTGATGAGAATACTATGTAAATCATCCAGAGACAATGTTTAGAGATCTCTATCTTCCAATGAAGAAACCTTTAGATCAAAATTGTCAGGAAGAATTATAAATATATTTTTCAAATATAGTATAATCTTATAAATTTTTACAAAGACATCTAATAGTGCTCACAATGTCATTTACCCTGGTAAGGAAGTCATCAGCAGATTCATGCTCACTCATCTTGAGATCTTCATACTTCAATATCTATATTTATAACTTTTTATTCTTCACTTTTGTATTGCCATCATAAATGTTTTTCAGTTATCCTAGATTCATTTGGTAGTGGTGACTCCTTTTACTCTTAGAAACTCACTTTCAGAAAGAGATAAGAGTAAAGAATTGTTAGATCTTCCGTAATTATTAACGTTTTCCATATCAACATTATTGAGAGGAGAATTCTCAATATGTGGAGGGAAACCATCTGTAACAGCTCTTGAAACATCATACCCAAGAGACATAAGATATGGCAGCATTATTTTTTTCTAGATATGATAATTCCTATCATTTAATATTGGAACCCACTTACTATTCACATAACTCAAATTATCCATCAAAACTTCTTCTTCAAATACTTCAACAAATAATAAGAGAAGGGAACATTTAACTCTTATACTGCTTGTAAGTGCCCAGTCGGTGTAATTGTATCACTAAGAGTGGGAGGGGTGAATCAATGATACTTTTTATTTTAATTTTCTTTTAAACAACCTCCTCCTCCTATTAAATATTTTAATCCCTCTTGAAATCAATTCAAATACACATCTATAAGAACACAATAATTTATATGGTTCATTATTCAATAAGAATAGCTATGACCTTGGTATGGTTTGGAGATAATCCAATACCACACAATCCACTAGAAAAAAAATCCTTGGATTACAATGAGTAGGATATACCATTTCACTAGTGTAGCACTTTGAAGACAATACAATAGTGTGTGTGCACCCTCTTAGCACAAATAGGGTAAAATAAAGATTTTGTAACAACTCATGTTACCTGTGATTCTTTTTCAATTCCAAAATTTTATTCTTTAGAAAAAAATCTTCAATTTCTTACCTAGAAGATGGTAAGAACCTCTTGATGTTCATAATGAAAACTCAGTATAACTTCCCAATTTTATCTTCCCACACCAATTCTTCAAATCTGATCTTTAAATCCGATTTCTCAATCCGATAAATATAACTCTATCAGAATACGGTTGAAAAATTCAAAATTCCTTCTTCCTTAGTCTATAAATCCCAATCTGATTATCTAGACCAATATGATGACAAGAGGAATGTGATAGATAAATGAATATGATGGTCACTGAATACGATGATGAGATAAATAACATTTCAATATTATCTCTTCTTCTTTCACTTATCTGTTGAAACTTCTTCAACAAAGGTCAATATTGAAACTTCTTTCTATCCCTATAAATTCAAATCTTCTCTCTCTTCTATGAAGAGTACATTCGAGTCAGAAAAAAGTACAAAGTACATTCACCTTTTATAGGTGACCCAAGGATGATTTTGGTAGGAATCTAAAAAACTTTCCCGCTCATCCAAATTCCACCAAATCTTTATTTCCCTTAAATTTTGGGTGAATCTTGACTTTTTCAACTCTTCTCGAATCTTATCAACGAATTCATCTCTTTTTCATCCTTTATTTTTCAATTGTCATTTTGGATCCAATTTATCAATCCAATTTTATCAATCTAATTTATTCATTATGATGCTCTAAACTAACTAAACATATAAATGAATAAATAGGATTATTCTCATGACTTAGTCCAATTCTGTTTCTCCACTCTAATTTCTGAATATGATTCACTATCCTAATTGAACACACTAATTATTTGAAATTCAAACTCCCCATAGACAATTCATTCAAAAATATTATTTATATATGCTCTCTAAGATCTTATACTTCTTCACTTCTTCTCTTGACCCAGTTGAAATACAAAACTTCTTCTACATTTATTTCTCTTGACCCACTTCATTGATAAGAAAAGTAATTAAACCCCTTTTAAATGGTTGACTACATTATTTATATTATCCTTATTATTTTCTTTTATCTGTATTCATCAATCCCAAACAATTATTTTTCTGAATACGATGTCGTTCCGAGTCTGATGTACCAGTATCAATAGCTTCTTTCTCTTATGAATACGATACCACTTGGCAGCTTCTTTCTCTTTTCTCATAAACTTAATTTTTTCATAAACTTCATATTGTATCATGAATTCTTTCATGAATTTTAATACATTTAGGATCATCTTTAACATCGTTATATTTTCCAAGGAAAGTATTGTTACTTCCCTTTCTTTAATCAACACTCTTATTTCCTTCTTAGCCTAAATCCAATTGTGCAGAATATAATTTCCCTAAAAACGATCAGGCTGAATATGATCTCCAACACCCTACTTTCTTTCCATCCAGATCTGATCAATCTGAATATGATCAGTATCATCTCTTTCACTCCCCCTTTCTTCCACCAAGCTTGAATCATAAGTTTCACAATTTACTTATGATTTATGAGAACTCCAAGACCAGCAAAGCATCATCATGTTTTATTTATCATATTCATGAAAACTTCAATTCTCCCATTACGACCACTTATTTCATACTAAATTCAGAGTGAATCTGATGACCATTTACTTCCAACAAGATTCTTTTCCAATACAATCGACCTTTTCATTATGAATTCAGTGTAAATCCAATGAGACTATTCTTCCATCTTCTCCTGAATATGATGGACCTTTTTAAGAATTGTGAATCCAATTCTTCTGAATATGATGTTCAATCCAAATTTCACCAAAATAGAAGTGATTCGGAATTTATTTCTTCTTTTCTAGAAAAATTTATCAACAAAGACTTCTTCTTGTTAATGATGGGGAATTCGATTTCTGGTAGCTTCTAACTTTTTATAAATATCCCAATATGATGGATCGTATTGATTTATCTATATATCATGGACCCAGTGTGGAACAAAATTCTCATCCTTATGATTCTAATCCAATATACAAATTTACTCACTCTTTTTAAATCCAAACTTCAATTTCCTTTTCAAAATTCATTCTTCCTTCAACATATTCAGAAGATTGATCTATTAATAACAAATACAATCAAAAAAAACTTGGGCCTAACAATCTCTCCCTTTGTGTTTGTTGTCAATACTCACTTCAATCTCTTCAACCTCTTTAAAACAATAAGTGGTATTTTTTTTCTCTCCATTATTTTTCTTTCTCCCCCTGTTTCTTTTCTCTCCCCCTTTATCTTATCGCTCTCCCTTATTGAAAATCAAATTCAAAGGGGGAATCATGAAAATTTTCTCCCAAAAGATATCATTTCTTGGGTTTGTAACTTTTCATCTTTGGATCTTGAGAATTTTCCGCAACATAGGCATCACATGAGTTTCTTAAGAAAGAACCTTTAACTAAAAAACTCTAAGTCTACATTGGTGAACCCGAAGTAGAAAACAAGAGCGTATAATCAAGGTGATCAATGTTGTCCCTAACACAAATTTCATGTAATACCCTTTTAATGTTTCTTCCAACATTCTCATGATTGGGGAAATCCATGAAAGAATTATTTTTAAGATAAAAGTAACACATAACCATATTAACAAACATATCAAAACTTTCATGTGTATAAATAAAATTTTTTAAAAAACTCATATTTTCTATAACCTCATTACTTTATTTTGCAAGAATAGTAAGAGACTCATTAATTATAGATTCCTTATTTCTAATCCTTAAATTCCCTAAAAGTTAGAAAAATTATACAAGTATTTTTGGGAATAAGGAGGAACCTCTATTGTTCCTTAGAAACAACAATTGGACCGATAGTCCTCTCTTAGTCTTGAATTATTATTTTTCTTGTATTTTTCATTGGATGTGCTTTATTCCTTCTATTCATCCTTCTCAAGTTTTTTATAAACTTTCTTCTTGTTTATAGAATCTTCTGATGAGGATGTCGACTTTTCTTTATCTTTAGTAACATCTTTTTTATAATCATGTTTATACCACGTTGTCTATTCTTGTCTTTTGTTCTGGAAAGATAGTTGAACAACTTTTGATATCATCCCTTCTTACTCATATCCACAATTTTTTATACATTTTTTTTAAAATTTCTTATATATTTATAATTCTATTTATTCCTCTATTCTTTCACTGACTTTTTTTCTTCCTCTAATTTCCTAGCCAAGTCAATGTGTTCTGGACAAATAACTAATCACTGTTTCTTTTCAGACTCATCAAAACTACTTTTCTTAACTTCCAAAACATTTGGATTCTGATAATTATTTAGAAACTTTTTTTATTATGGTAACAATAAAATACATCCTTTTTCAAGGTGTTTGGTTTTTTCACATCTTTCATAAATAGTTTCCAAAGGTTTGAATCTATTTTCAATCTTCACTCCAACTTTTTTAGGTTTTTTCAAAACAACCTTATCTAAATTCTTTATTTGAGGAGATTAAATCCCCATCAGCCTTTGCCATAAATAACCGATAGAATAATAGTAATGTTTTTGGTTTAAACAACACATATTTTTTAGATGTTCGAATACACCACAATACCAAAACTAGCCATAGAAAGATTATTTTCCTTTGAAACTTCCAAACTGACCGAAATTGTGAATACATTTCTTAGAAACCTTATTTTATTTATTTTCTAAGCCACCAACCTTTTTGTTATCAATAAGAGTCTTATTCTTCTTTTCACCTTTATCAAATTTAGAGTTATTGAAAAAAAAATGAATTTAGAGAATTTTGAAACTTCTGAATTCTCAACTTTGTTGGTCTTGTTCACATACATAAATTTCCCAGTTTTCTTCTTTCCAGAAACAATTTTATATATCATATCACCCTTTGAAGGTAAATTTCTTTGAACCTTCCTAGGTTTCTCAATTTAAGAACTTTCACCAGCTTCAGTGATATATTGTTTTGAAACATTTACCTTTCTATTCAGCTTTAGAAAAAAAATTTGGACAAGTTCCAACTCTTATTATTTTTCCTTCATCTTAACCTCTAGATACTTACTACGATTATTTTCTTCCTCAAGATATTTATTTAAGTCACCAATCTATTTCACCAGCCTTACTTTCTCATCATCAAAACATTCTTGATTTCTTGTTTAAGGAACATTCAAATTCTAACTTTTTGTTTTTATTTTCAAGACTTCTAATCTTTCTTGGAAATTCATTCAACTCTTCTTTCAAATAATGTTCAAGTTGAGTTTCTTCTTCCTTGGAACTACTGCTTTAAAATTTTACATCATTCACTATTTCAATAAAAGTATTCTCAATAACATATTCAATAGAATTTTTGGATTCAACTTCACTTTCTTCTTCTTCAGAGCAAATAATTTCACTGCTAAAAGAACTTTCCTCATTAACTATAGCAATAAACATATTCTCTTAAAAATCATTTGTAACCTCCTCGCTATCATCATTCTTAGACAAAAATATTCTCATTTTGGATTTGGATAACTTCTTATCTTCCCTCTTGGAATATAATTTTTCTTTATCACACTTTTTCCTTAAAGATCTTCTTGGTCTTATTTCTTCTTCTTCACTTTCTTCTTCATCAATTTATTCTTAATTACCTATTCGAGGAAAATTGGCAACAAAATACCCAACGAATCTACATCAAAAAAATTTAAGGTAATTTTCCCTTTATACCTTCATGTACCTATTTTTACATTTTTAGTAAACAAGGATAAAATTTCATCAAGATTTTTATATACCTCATTTTCAGAATCAGGATCTCCATCTTCTTCTTCTTTAAGAATCTTATTTAACTTTTATTTCCTGGAAGCCTTGAAAAACATTTCTCTATCAACTTTTGTTTTTCCTTTCATAGCATCTACCTTTATCATTTCATAAGTAATGAGAGTACTATGTAAATCATCCAGAGATAACTTTTCTAGATATCTAAATTCCAACAAAGAAACCTTTTTGTCAAACTTTTCAGGAATAATTCTCAAGATCTTTTCAACAATAGTAGAATATTATAACTTTTCACCAAGACATCTAATAGTGATCACAATGTAATTTACCCTGTAAAATAAGTCATCAATAGATTCATTCCCACCCATCTTGAGATATTCTTACTTTGATCTCTGTATTTGTAACTTTGACTTCTTCACTTTTGTATTGGCTTTATAAATGTTTTTCAGCTTATCCCAAATTCCTTTGGTAGTGAAAACCCCTTTTACTCTTAGAAATCACTTTTAGAAAGTGATGAGATTAAAGAATTCTTAGCTCTTCCATCATTCTAAAGGTTTTTCTTATCAACATTAGTGAGAGGATCATTCTCAATACGAGGAGAGAAATCATTTGTAACAACTCTTGAATCATCATACCCAATTGAAATAAGATATGGTAGAATTTTTTTCTTTCTAGATATAATAATTCCTTCCATTTAATATTGGAACCCCCTTACTATTCACACAAATCAAATTATCCATCACAACTTATTCTTCAAATACATTATAAAATAATAAGCGAAGGAAATATTTGGCTATAATACCACTTGTAAGTTCCCAGTCAGTGTAATTGTATCACTGATAGGGGGAGGGGTGAACCAGTGATACTTTTTCTTTTACATTTATTTGAAACAACTTTCGGATCCTATTAATGATTTCAATCCCTGGTGAAAGAAATGTAAACACGCATCCATAGGAACATAAGAATTTAAAAGGTTCACTATTAAATAAAAAATTCTATTTCCTTTGTATGGTTTGGATATAATTAAATACCACACAATCCACTGAAAAAAAAAATCCTTGGATTACAACAAGTAGGATATACCATTTCACTCATGTAACACTTTGAACACAATATAATAGTGCGTGTTCACCCTCTTAGCACAAATAGGGTAAAAAAAGATTGTGTAACAAATCATGTTACCTGTGCTTATTTTTCAATTCCACAAATGTATTCTTTAGAAAAAAATTATTCAATTTATTTCCTAGAAGATTGTAAGAACATCATGGACTTCATAATGAAAACTCAATCTGATTTCCCAATCTGACCTGCCTACATCAATTCTTCAAATCCAATCTTTAAATACAATTTCTCAATCCAATAGATATAACTTTGTCTGAATATAGTTAAAAAAATTCATAATTCCTTCTTCCTTAGTCCAAAAATCCCAATACGGAAATTTCAATCCAATTATCCAACCCGATACAATGACCAGCCGAATAAGATGGAAAGTAAAATATGATAGATAGCTGAATATGATGATCATATGAATAATATTGCAATATTGTTTCTTTTTATTTCACTTCCCCATCTAAACTTCTTCAACAATGGTCAATACAGAAACTTATTTCTCTCCCTATAAATTCAAAGATTCTCTCTCTTTTGTAAACCATACATTTGAGTTAGAAAAGGTATAAAGTACATTCACCTTTTATAGGTGACCTAAAAATGATTTTGGAGGGAATCCCAAAATCTTTCCCGCTCAGCCAAATTCCCCTAAATCTTGATTTCCTTTGAATTTTGGGTTAATCTTGACTTTATTTACTCTTCTTGAATCTTCTCAAATCTTCTCAATGACTTTATCTCTTCTTCAGCCTTTCTTTTTTCAATTTCCAGTCTGTATCTGATTTATCAATCCGATTTTCTCAATCCAATTTTTTTGTTACAATGCTCCTAAGTAGCTAAACATATAAATGAAGAAATAGGAATCTTCTCATGCCTTATTTTGAATCTGTTTCTCCACTCTGATTACTGAACATGATGTTCTATCCCAATTTAACACAATCATTCTTTGAAATTCAAGCTCCCCCTAAATAATGCATTCAACAATATTCTTTATATATGCTATAAAACCACTTCTACATCTTCACTTCTTCTCTTATCCCAGTTAAAATACAAAACTTATTCTGCATTTCTTTCTTTTGACCCACTTCATTGATAAGAAAAGTAATTAAAACCCTTTTAAATAGTTGACTACATTATTGATATTATCCTTATTCTTTTCTTTTCTATGCATTCATTGGTCCAAAACAATTCTTTCTATGAATATGATGTCATTTTAAGTCTGATGTACCAGTATCAATAGATTATTTCTCTTCTAAATAAAATACCACTTGGAATATTCTTTCTCTTTTCACATCAAATTCATTCTTTCACAAAATTCAGATTTTATCATGACTTCTTTCATGAATTTGAATGCATTGAGGATTAGCTTTAGCATCATCAGATTTCCCAAGTATTGTAACTTCCCTTTCTTACATCAATACTCTTATTTACTTCTCATCCTAAATCCTATTGTCTAGAATAAAAATTCCCTAAATACGATCAGGCTGAATACAATATCCAGCACCCTTTTTCTTTCCATAAAAATCTGATCAATCTGAATCCTATCAGCAACATCACTTTCACTCCCCCTTTCTTACATCAAGAATGCATCATAAGTTTCACAATTTTATTATGATTTGTGAGAACTCTAATATAATCAAAGCATCATTACTTTTTATTTATCATATTCATGTAGACTCTGATTCTCCCATTATGATCACTTATTCTATATCAAATTCAGAGTGAATCATTTGACTATTTACTTCCATCAAGATTCTTTCTCAATACGATCAACCATTTCATTCTAGATTTAGTGTGAATCCGATGAGATTATTCTTCCAGCTTAACTTGAATATGATGGAACTTTTTAAGCATTGTGAGTATGATTCTTCTGAATAAGATGGTTAGTTAGAATTTCACTAGAATAGAAGTGATTCAGAATTCATTTATTCTTTTCTAGAAAAACGGATCACTAATAAAATTCATCATGTTAACGATGGTGAATTCAATTTATAACAGCTTCTAAATTTTTATCAATATCCCAATCTGATGGATCATATTGACTCATCTAGATATCCTTGATCAAATGTTGAATACAATTATCATCCTTATGATTCTAGATCCAATAGAAAACTT
Source organism: Viscum album (assembly GCA_963277665.1). NCBI lineage: Eukaryota > Viridiplantae > Streptophyta > Magnoliopsida > Santalales > Viscaceae > Viscum > Viscum album. The sequence goes on from OY728128.1 coordinate 480,838,856, forward strand.
TACTCACTCTTCTTCAATCCGAACATCAATTACATATCCAACATTATTTTTTCCTTCAATATAATCAGTAGATTGATCTATTGACAGCAAATATAATCAAAAAACAACTTGGTTCTAACAATCTCTTTGACCATAGTCAAACTACTAAAGTTATTCTAGACTTATGAACCAAACATCATCAAAGTGTCTGATGTAAACTTAAATAATTAAGTAATTGTTATAAAATGGTAATAAGTGAAATAAAAAGAATAATAAACTTGAAAAAGTGTCTAAAGAAAGTAAATAATTAACCTTTTTTTATTATTCAGAAATATAAAGAATGTACTTGATGATTTAGACTTAAGGTAAGGGACTCTTTAACTAAAAATATTAATTAAATATTTTAAAGATTTATTTTCTAAATATTTATCTTTCATTTACATTTTTTAAAATGTTTTTATATATTTATTTATATGTAAATTAATGTTTAAAAAAATTTATTTTTGAATTTTTCTCAATTTTTTTTCTAAATGGAATCTTTTTAAGTTTTTATGTAAGGGACTTTGTTTAAAAAATCCTTTTTTAAGGTTTCTTTTTACAAAAGTCAAAAGGAATGTTTTTTTAACTTATAAAGAATGAGTGGATTTTCTAAATTTCATGATGCATTAATGTTTTGAAGATTACTTTACAATATTACCTGGTTATTTTAAAAGAAATTTTTTTCCTTTGTATGTGTGCAGTATTCTTTTAAAATAAGTTAGTTTCTTTAAGTAATGTTTTTATAATGCAAGAATTCATGTTTTATGATTATGTTATGGTTCATGGGGATTATTTATGATGATGGTTGGTTCTATTATAAACAAAATATATGTGGGTCCATGATATCCCTCTAATAAATTGGATATCTTTTAATTTGATTATGATGGTTATTCAATGTATAATTATAATGGTTACTCTAAGATAACTGTGAGGGTGATGTCAAGTATAATTGTGAGGGTTATTTTATGGTATTTTTTAGGGTTACATCAAAAGTAATCATTATAAGAAAATGATTCCCTAAGTTACTTATATGTTTTTATTATGATTTCTATATTTTTTTACAAAAATCTCATGTTTTCATAAGGTAAGTTATAGAGTTTATATTCAAAGGAAAGTATATGTTACTTAGATTTGTAAAAAAGTTTTCATGTGTTTATCATGTTTTCAAAGAAATCTATATGGATTTTATTTTTCCTGTAAGAATTCATATGAAATGTTCTATGGAAAACTTTGGGAAGAAAAGGTGATTTATTGGTTAAGAAAATATTTATTTTGATCCCCACTACAAGAAAATCGCCGTTTAGCGGTGGTTTTTTTTTTGCTTTTCGCGGCGGTTTAAACTGCCACTATAAGGTTTGGTGGCGGTTTATGTAAACCGCCACCTAATACGGCGTCGCCAATCTATTAGCGGCGGTTATTTCTGTTTTGTGGCGGTTTGAGGAAAACATCATAGCTGTCTCATTTCGTGGCGGTTTTGACAGAGTTTCGCGGTAGTTTTTACGCGCCCTTAACATTAGTTTATTCGTGGTGGTTATAACTGCCGCGAATAAACTCAAATCCAGCTATTATAAAACCGCCGCTGAAGTCACGAGAACCGCTACGGAATGATCCCTTACTCTGTGACTATTTAGCGGCGGTTAAAACCGCCACAAAACGTAATTTTTTTTTACATTTCGCGGTGGTTTTCACCGTTTATCAGCGGTTTAAACCGCCGCCAATGTACATTTCACGGCGGTTTAAACCACCGCTAAAAGCAGACCAGAAAAAAAATTGCTTCCGCTACACCACTGCCTTGAAAAACAGATCAAACCAGCAATACCATATTGTACATACCAACAGAAAACACGAAACATCAACCTAGGAAATCGGTATGGAATAAATTGAAAAAAAATAAGTAAACATTGACATGCTATATAAGAATGGACCATATTTCACATACCAACATACAACATTGACATTCTATATAAGAATGAACCATATTGTATTTTATTCCTCTTAACTAGGATACAATATATTCCCCTCTGAGGTTCAATCCCAACATCAAGAAACATGCTATTATTCTTATGCGATAAGAATAATATGAATGACTTTTACAAAATACCATAGTTAAAGAATCTAGTATTAGATTCTTTATATAGTCCTTAATTTTAGATACCCCTCCTAGTATCACAATATCATATCCACCTTCAAGTTGTATGCCCCAGCCTCTTAAGAATTCATTCATTATCATCATACCAACATATATGATATTGAAAACAATATATGGGCCCTCTAATAGGTGTAATCCACAACCATACCTTCTCCAAATTAGTCATTGAAGACCAAGATGAAACTAAAATGGAAACTCATGATAAATTCAAACACTATCTATTTCTAGGTACCTTTCACAAAGTGTTCCCCTTCACAAAAAGTTAAGATTCTTGAAATATTTCTATTTAAATTGAACATAAATGGTATGATGTATCCCACTAATCATTAATAAACTATGTGTGTTATGATTCTATTTATAGATATTCATATGATTCTCATCGCATGGGCCTGATCCCAACAATGTAAACACCTACAACCTCTTTGTATGGCAAAAAATGAATAATTTCTTAACTATGTGGCCTTAAACAAATGAATCATAAACATGTATTATATGTATGATTAACCTAAAAATCATATATTTTCATATCTACACAGATTTAGAGAGATCATAAGAATAGGGGTAACTCGTTAAACACTAGTATTTTGATATTATTCATTAAAAAATAATAAATCTATAAGGTAATCCAATAATTCAAATTATTCCACCCAAAGAATATTTGATGATCCCAAAATCTCACACCTTTTACCAGTACCTATTTTGAATAATCTATAGTATGAATCACTAGTAAACACCTTTCATTGTAATTTAGTTCTAAAAGAACATCCATACGAAATATTCATATACATGGAAGCCCATTGGAGGTTCTCATCAAAAAATAGATAACCTAATATGAATCGATTAACATGGAATTGGATTGATAAACTATGAATGCTTACATTTGATGATGTATTGATGGGTTTCATCATTGTGTTTCCTTTTCAATACCTTCATCACATCCTTTAATTAAAATTGAATCACCAAATGCACCAATTATATTCAAGACCAAAAACAAGCTGATAGTACCCATAAGGAACACAATGGTGAGGCATGAAAACAATTGTTATGTCATACATAGGACTCAATTTCTATGAATATATATTCCCCATACCCTGACATACATTGTCTCCTACCCTTGTAAAATGAGTGCATGATGGTTCACGCCTTATTTCAGGAATACCATCTAAATGGATCTATCCTGACATTATATGACACCCATGGTAATCTATAGGGAATAATGCCCCATAGGTTGTCCAACTAAAAATATTCTATGGCAAAACCATTGGTTCGTAATTTCACATCCAACCTTTTTGTATCCTTTCAATAGATCATGAGAACACGTTATTCTCTTATCATATTGATTTGGATAAATATGTCCACCATAAAGTAGAGATCACCTTAGAACTTCATTATGAGTATCATGTTCACTATAGTCATTTTTATTAACATGTGACCTTGAGTACTCAAGAAGATATATAGAGTGTTTTTCCCTATTGTCTATACTCAAGCATCTAAAATTTGATCCCACTGGGGATATCCAACCACCGACACTCAAGAGTATATTTATTCCCCTACTAGTTTAAAGACCCTTGAGTCCCATTAGAATATGTAGATAATATACTAGGGATGGTTACAATGCTCTAATATCTAAAAGCATCAGAATCTATCCTAAGTGGCCTTTGTGACTATAAAATTACAATGGAAAACATAACCCACATGGGTGGGGGAATTTTTTATCATTTTTTCCTCATGGTCATCTCCAGTATCATTCATCCTATGGGATCACACCCAAATTAATGATATCACTCTTACAATGTAAATATGTGTTTCCTATTGGTGGTAACACATTAGTATATTTCTTCAATGTTAACCTAATTGATATTGGGAAACATGATTCTATTGAGTATGAAACACGTGTGGATGAATCCACTACCCCCTCACCACTAAAAAATAGTAAAACCATATCAAAATAATAGAATATTACTTAGTTCAAATTCAAAATAGTATAACATGTGAAAATAAATATTAAATTTCTATTGGGAAAAAGCTCGTTATGTATGGTGATTTGGTTGATGTTATCATACCTCATTTATCTAATATTATATAATAATAGTAGATTAATTGATCAATAAAGGTCGATCTGAGATGTCCAACATGATAAGGATCAAATAAATTGATGTAAATTACCACAACATTAATGTTTTAGATATAGTTACCTTCATGGGGTATATATCTCAATCAATATAAGAAAATTATCCCAATGGTATTTTAGGATGTAGTATCTTAGGATTCGGTGGATTCCTTCACTTCTCATATGGATTCCATTGAGTTTTGATGTGAATGAGTACAACCTTATTGGAATTCATATCTTGAGTGTGTGGATTCAAATCCTATACCACCCATATTTGGAACCTCCATCTTATTGATATTCGATATAATGGAGGATCTATATAAGTATATTAGGTGTTTTTAATCCCAATGTGTCGCAATGTTTGGTTCCCTAGAACAAAGACAGGATTCACTACAAGAGACACGCCATTTAGCGGCAGTCAATTACCACTCACAAGGGCCTCCCAGTAAGACAAATTACAAGGGCCTCACCAAAGTGTCCACAACACTATCCCCTTGATCACTATGAAATGACCCAATTTGATCAACACATAAACAATGGGTTAACTCCTAGTCATCCAAAATCTCGACTACCAATTCAAACACAGGCCTAAATGGAATGATGTATACCACACTTGAGAAATCAAGAAATAAAAAAAACATCAGAAATCAATAAAATGCATAAAAGGAAACATGAGAAATCAAGGAAATTTTAATACATGAAAATGTTTGGTGGAAACTATGTGCCACAAATGTTACATATACAAACCAACTATTCCTATATTTTTTCAACACATGAACAATACAACTACTCAGGGTCCGATGATGCATCATCACCTTCGCTACCTTCATCACCACTTTCTGTTGTCACCTGTAAGAACATTATATTGAAAATTAAATACTGTTGCATATTTATATTAAAAATTAAAACCAATGAAAGTTATAAAACTAAATGATTTTGATTTTTTGTGATTTACCTGCATACCACCAGTCGATGCACTACCATCGGGGGCATATCTTCTCATATGCTTATGTATTTCAATCAAATATTTCTGCAAAGCAGATATCTGATCCCCCTACAGGTGAACTGTGTTTCGTAGAGAAACAATCTCTTTCTGAGCATCTCTGAGTATGGGCTGACTAAAGCCAGGAGTAGATGCAGCTGCCATCCCTGGTGGCCTGCAAAAAATCTTAGATGGTACGGGTCCCAAACCCATCCCGCGCACTCTACCAGGATGCTCCTTCCCAAGGACTTTAGCAACCGGGTCATCCTGGGAGACTGAGTAGGACTGCGCGGGATTGGCATCCCATAGTTCTTTAATTTTTACCTAAAAATAAAATATCAATATATATTAACACAATAAAAACTAATAATAAGTTATTATAATAAAAAATTGACTTCATGTCCCAACTTCTTTATCAGGAACATTAACAAAACTTCCATATGATTTCTTGTGAACTTCCAACCACAGTTCAGTTCGGGGTGCTTCGTGCCCTAAACTCTGTGACTGCATTAAGAAAATATAAATCAACAATTAAATATATTAAATAGATAATATTGTCTTATAAATATTTAAACTAATTAAAAGATTAGCAATGTCGTTCGGCTTCTAGAAAAGCTTTTTGAGCCCGCAGTGTGAGGGATGACTTGCTTAGCCGGGTTTGATGCATTTTTTCTTGAGAGATCCTAAAATAAATAAAATTAAATTTAATAGTAATGTATTCAATGTCATGTCCTCTTCATATACATGTATAAATGTAAAATGAGGATAATATAATAATATATATTTCAATACCATCCGTTTCTCATCACGATGTCTGTCAACAAAAATTTTCCATTGTTCTTTCGGTACCCCACTAGGTAGCTTCTCATACATTTGTTGCACAGTAAACAAGGTATCGTTGACATCACACCACAATCTCCATTTGAAATCTTTCCATTTCTTACCTATATTTTTCAACATCCACTTCGGTGCTATCACATCAGCAACTGTAAAGTGGAAGAACATCTGTATACAGAAATTCATTTTGAACATATTAGTAACATGACATTCAATTAAACCATAATTTAATAAATTTACCTTTATTTGAGAATCAAAAACTTCATTTTTCCAGCTTGGAGGCATATGTATCCAATCATCATATGAAATAGGAAGGTAAATGGGCTCCGCTGCCAGCTGGCCTAGAATCTGGCCAAGTAACCTCATGACGTCATCTGTCGGGACCCCATAAGAATAAAATGGCAAGACTATATTTTCACCATTAATATTCCAAACATCTGAAATTTTTATGTTTTTCTCCATGGCTGCATTTTTTTCATCTTCAATGAGCAAACAATTAGTATAAACAAAATGCAATAAATTTATTTAATTAAAATTTGTACCTATGGCAGTGACACTCCAGTATGCCCGTGATGAACTGGAAGGGGTGTGTCGCTGCCCCGATGCTGAGGCTCCTGAAGGGGGAGTCGAAGACTCCACCTCTAATAGGACATTCAAAGATAGTGTGAGAGATGGTGCAGGGGAAGATGGTGCAGGGGTTTCGACAGCAGGTGCCTTAGATGTCGTGGGGAGGGAGCTAGATGGATCGTCATCTGTTAGGGAACTAGATGAAATAGTGCACCGCTTCCTCCTTGTCATTCCGGTCATTTTATCAAATAAAATTAAGTTCAGAATATATATTTCAAAAAAATTATGCAGAAAAAAAAATGATAATAGATGCCTAGTACTAACAGAAAAAATATATATAACAATGATAATGAATGACTGCAGAAATGAAACAAGTGGTTACTGAATAAATAAATAATTGTACATACAATCAATTTCCCCTTCAATCATGTCAGTTTCTTGCTCCATTGCTTCATCCACTTCATTCATCCTTGCTAGACTAATATTTTCAATATCATGATGGACAAATAATTCTGCTTCCTATTGTTGATTAAATTCAATTTCAGAGGTCAAATTTTCCACTTCATCACCCATATCATACAAATCTCTTTGTATTATGTGAGCAACTACACTTCACCCTTCATCGACAACATCATTCACATAATATACCATTTTTTCTTGTGATTCTAAGATATATGGATCATGCAGTTCATGATCACCAACATCCATCAAATGAGAGAAGTTCACAGAAGTAAATTGCAAGGAATCTCTTTTAACACCTCTGAAAATATAGACCCATTTGGATTTGAATAAAAAACATAAAAATGTCTGAGGTAGTTTAATTCAATAATATCATGTATCTTTTCGTAGTATTCCACTTCAGAAAATGTAAATATACCACTATTCTGTGTTTTCAAACCCACTTCATGATCGACTGTACGAAATCTAAAGCCATTCACATTATAAGCGTCGAACTTTCTAACATGTTTTAGAGGACCTCTAGCAAGAAACTTCAAATATTATGACACTTCTGCTAGAGTATCAGTATTCATGATCTGAAAAAAGAAATATACTTTATTATATTTACAAAATGTATGAGTCAAACTAATATTCGTACTTATTTCAATATTTATTAACTTACACATCGTGAAAACCATTCTACAAGATCTTTATTAACAGCTTTTGTTATATCTTTCTCATTTCGTTTTCAGCCTCTAATTCGTCTCTTTGTTTGTATCCTCAACTCTTCAATAAATGGATCTACAATTTCACTATTCAGCATCACATATCTATGTGCCTGTAATAATTCCAATTCAGTCAGTGTCACATTTGAAGTCCTCCCAACTGATCGGTCAATAGCAGGAAATATTTTAGATTTCTGATGAATTTGAGATTGAGTCGATGTGTTGTCAACACGTCTAACTTAATTAAATATTGTCTCAATATCATCCAAGTATTGAGAACAAAAGGTAAGACACTCCTCATCCAAATAGCCTTCAGCAATAGAGCCTTCTGGTTGAGCTTTATTTCTCACGTATGATTTTAAATGCCCAAGATATCTGTGAAATAAAATAAACATAATTATGCATTTAATTAAGTACCAATTTTTTTTTACTTAAACTGAAAAACATATAAATAAAGTACCTCTCAATTGGATACATCCATCGATAATGAACGGGGCCTCCTAATTTAGCTTCCTCAACCAAATGCACAGTTAAATGCATCATTACAGTAAAAACCGATGGAGGAAAGATCATCTCCATTGCACAAAGGGTCAATAAAAACCTCTCCTGGAGGTTGTCAAGCTGAAATGGATGTAGATATTTCTCACATAGTTGTCTGAAAAATGTGCATAATTGGAGTACAACAGCAGTAATTTTTTCAGGTAATAATGTACGCAATGCCAATGGTAGTAACTATTGTAACAAAATATGTGAATCATGACTTTTCAATCCATGTAACTTATGATTCTTCAAGTCAACACACCTCGAGATGTTACTTGAATACCCATCAGATACCTTGGCATTCTTTAAAATTCGAAGGAATTTATCTTTATCCCTATTTTCATTGCAAAAATTTCCAGAGGATACTTTTCATTCTCATCTGGACAGAGATCGTGTTTTATGTTCATTGCTTGTAAGTCTTTGCGAGCATTGAGATGATACTTTGACTTTCCATGCTCATTAAGCAATGTGAAAATCAAATTGTCACAGACATTCTTCTCAATATGCATCACATCAAGATTATGCCGCAACAAATTAAATTCCCAATATGGAAGTTTGAAGAATATACTTTTTTTCTTCCATTGTTGCGTTCCAATTTCGCTTGACGATGCACTTCGGACACGTTTTCCGCTATCATTCTAATGATGAACCTTCCCAAATTCTATTTCAACATTTTCAAGCTGTGTCAATATTTTAGAACCGGTTAACAACTTTGGAGGTGGTCTACGATCAATGGAACCATTAATTTTGATCTGTTCATGTGAAATCTATGAGATGCATCGAGAAATCTTCGATGACACAAGAAGCACCATTTTCTACTGTGAGGTATCCGTTTGGGCTCAAAATCAAAGTTACAAACGGGACAAGACAAACCTGTGTATGTGTTCCAACCAGATAAATTCCCAAGCCCAAGGAAGTCACTAATGGTCCACATTAAAGCAGCATGCATTTTGAACATTGTTTTAAAAGAACCATCAAATGTCTCAACATCGTTGCTCCATAACTCCTGCAATTCATCAATCAAAGGCTGCAAGTATACATCAATATCATTTCCAGGCATTTGTTTTCCAGAAATAATCATTTAAAGGATAAAAGATGTTTGTTGCATACACATCCACAGAGCCATATTATAAGGGAGCAAAAAAAACTGGCCAAATTCTATAACTGGTACTCAAAGTCCCAAATAGGTTGAATCCATCATCATCCAATCCCAATCGAGCATTCCTAGGATCAACTGAGAAATCGAGATGTAATGAATCAAATGTCTTCCACGATTGGGAATCTCATGGATGTCTCATTAACCCATCATTGTTATTATATACAGAATGTCACTTCATGTATTCAGCGGTTTTTGATGACATGAATAATCTTTTCAATCGAGGCTTTAAAGGAAACTAACGCAAAACCTTTGTAGGTGTGTTCCTTTTCTTCTTCTCCATTAAATTATGTTCATTCAGACTTCTAACATCACCCTTTGCCTTCCATCTAGAAGAAGAACATTTCTTGAAATTCTATCTACTTTAATACTCTCCCCAATAAAGCATACAATCATTAGGACACGCATGTATTTTTGTATAATTTAGACCAAGCTTGTTAATAACTTTTTTCATATCATAAAAAGATTCTGGGATTTTTGCTTCAGGAAATGCATCGCGAATCAATTCCAATATCATGGACATTGCCTTATTAGTAATACCACATAGACATTTGATATGGTACAACTTCAGCAGAAATGAAAGCTTTGAATATTTCAAACACCCACTATACAACTCTTGATTTCCATCGTCAACTAAATCATGAAATGCATTTTCCTCAGTGAAGTTTTCTCTTACATTTGGATCCACAGAATCAAGAGGAGGATAAAATGATATGTTACAATCTTGATTTGCCTGCGTTACAGTCTCAAAAACATCACTTGTCACGTTGCAATTTGTAGCACCCTCTTCTGGTTGTTCTGATATGTTTTGATGCTGATAGTGGTGTCTTGCAGTGCCGAATGCATCATTTATGAGGTTTTTCATTTCATTTTCCATTGTCAACAAACTTGGGACCTCATTCTGTGGATTAACATCAGTGATCAATCTTTCTGTAACATTCGATTCTCCATTCCAAATCCAACAAAAATATTGACCAGGGAATTGCTTCAGTATTAAATGTTCATAAACTTCATCTCTCTTCAACCATGTTCTAAATTTACATTTAGGACATGTACATTTTATTCTCCCTTCAACGGATCGATTAAAAATTGCAAAATCTAAAAACTCATTCAATCCCTTAACATACTGAGGTGTGTTCCTCAGTAATGTGATCCAGCTTTTATCCATGTATATCACAATGTTCCTAAAAAATAATAAAAAAATTAAAACACATAGTTTCTACTAAATAGAGAAAGAGATCCATATATATGATAGTATAAGATTACAGAAACATAATATAATAAAGATGAGCCCCAGAGTTAGATAAGTGGTGGTGTTCATGGAAATTCATGATGAAATAACTTGGGAGATTAGGTTTTGAGGTTCTACGAACCTTGTGTGGATTGAATTCCTAGACCTCTCTTTGGTGTATTCACATAGAAAAGATTGGTGGTGTGACTTGAGGGTGATTTGGATCATATATGTGTTAGTTATCATGAGTGGAGAATTATGGTTAAATGAGACGATTGATTATCTGACCATAGAGTTGAACTAAGAGTCAGATTCAGACTTTAGTGTGGGCATTGAACATTTTTGTTATTCCTTGAGTTTTAAGGCATCGTGGTCGGGATATGATAGCGCATTGGTGGGTGGGATTGAGTGCCTTTGGTATAATTCATCTAGAGAAGGACTTACTAGTGTTGTTGCATAAAAATTGATGTGGTAAGTTGGATACCACATCAAAAATGGCATTCAAGATGTGCCTTGACGTGAGGCGTGGCGAGGCACACCCGGTGCGCCTCACCATGGGTGAGGTGAGGCAGCCTCACTGAGGAGCGCCAAAGGCACACGCCGCGTGCGCCTACCCAAGAGGCACTATGGCATGAGGCACAGAAAAGGCACACCACTAGCCCCTAAAATATGGGAGAATAAGGCAGTGGAGATCATACTTAGAGGGGCGGTAGAAATCAAGGGCCCGATGGAAATCGGGAGTGCCGGCAGAAATCAGGGGTGTGATGGAAATCGTGGGTAGGATGGAGTCAGGGAAATCAAGGGAAATCATGGGGGAGCTGGTAGAAATCGTGGGTGCGTGAAATTAATATTGTTCTTAGAGGGGATAATGGAAATTGGGGATATTTTCTCAAAAGTGAGTTGTACATCCCTAAATATAACATAACATTTAATATATTAATAAAATAAGAACTAAATAAAACTCTATAAAAATAGAACCATCTCTCAACCAAAAGCAAGAAAGGAATAACAACAAAAACACATTTAACATAACACAATGATTTTGATGTTTAGGTTCTCAAACTCATTTAACATAGCACATTTAACATAGCAGGGAATAAGAGAAACAAATTTAACATTGCAGAAGATATATAACATAACATGATGATTTCAATGTTTAGGTTCTTAATGATTTATTATTTGATTATGATTTGGTTAAAAATTATCAACATGTATTTTAATTTGTATTATTTTGATTGAATTTAAATTTTTTTTATTTAAAATATTGTTGAAAATTGTATATATTTAATTATGCGCATTTGCACCTTAGTTTCGCCTCACGTTGCGCCTCACGCCGCATCCCCAAGCGACCTTTGCGCCTTATTGCACCGCGCGCCTTTGACAACACTGCCTCTAACAAAATTATAAATTCATGAATTAAAGTTTTTAAAATAAAAGTAATCACTTACTTTGGAACATCAAAACATGATAAAATATAATTCCCTAAATAGAACTCAATTATAAGAAGATGAAATTTTAAGGACAAACTAAACCCTATCTTATAATTCTCAAAACATGATTTATAGAAACATTAACATAAGACATAAATAATAAAAATGAAATGATCCCTTAAAATAAGTTTTAGCACAATTGTAAATATTAAATCCCTTACATTATATTTCCTAAAATTAACTAAAACATAATTCAAATACATTAAATGATCCCTTATAGAAAATAAGGTCCACAATCCAAAATATAAATTTTTTAAAAAATATATGTTACATCAAATGAATATAATTTTACTAAACATAATCATTTACTACAAAATGAAAATTCATTACACAATCAAGTTTTGACCAAAGAAATTCCTTATGCTTTGATAAATACAATTCATTACTTATTATAAATCAAAAAACCATAATTTGAAAATAAAATTTCACCCTTACTTGATATGTTGGAACAAAACAGGAGCTGTTGCAGACTCCAAAACAAAACAAACCACCTACAAAAGGCTAAGACAAAGAAACATGAAAAACACTGAAATTAGTTGAAATAAAAATGAACACAACAACGAATGAAGATTCGAGCACCTACTCTATACAAGTTCTTTAGTTATTTTTAACTCAACCTACAAGAAAATTAGTACAATTCAAACCATAGGGTTCGTATAGGTCACCGGGGTCGCGGTGTCGTCGGGGTCGCGGGGTCGCAGGGTCGTCGGGGTCGCAGGGGGCTGGGGTCATCGGGGTCACAGGGTCGCCGGAGTCGCGGGGTCACTGGGGTCGCGGGGTCACCGGAGTCGCGGGGTTGCAGGGTCGCGGGTTCTTCAGGGTCATGGCGGGCCGGGGTCGCCGGGGTCGCGGGGTCGCGGGGTCGCCGGAGTCACGGGGTCGCCAGAGTCGCGGGGTCGCCGAGGTCAAAGGGGTCGTCGGGGTCGCGGGGGTCTAGGGTTGCAGGGGAAGCAGGGGTCATGGGGTGAGAAGAGGGGTCGAGGTGGGGGGAAGGGTTAGCTCTGTAAAAAAACAAAGGTTTCACAGCGGTTTATTATAAACCGCCGATAAATGGTGTTTTTGTTGTAGTGCCCAATGTTTATTTTTAAAAATGAAAATTTTTAAAATTATTTATATAATAATGATTTCTTTCTTTATTTTTATGTACCTTAATGAGATTTTTTTCTCATCCCATATTTTTTTTTAAAAACATAGGTTTTAAGGAATAGTGGGGACAATGATGTGGTCAAGAAGAAAATTGTGAAGTTTTAATAGAAACCATGTTTTATTTAAAAGGGTTTTTATCGATGGAAAAAAATGGATACTCTGTAGAAGTTTCCACTTGTAATGTATGGTTTTACATTGTATGAGATTTTTCTAATTCTCTAAAACTATAAACCAAAATATCATTTTAATTTTAATAAATTTAATTATATTCCAAAAACACTAAAATGTGTAATTCTTAATGTTGAGTCCTTACATAGGGATTTTCCTATATCAGGTTTTGTTGGGAATATTAGGTTATTCTCATTTGAGTTGTATTTAATATGAGGGTGATAGAGATAATATTTTCATTATTTTTTATATGTGTTTCAATGATTTAATCCCATACAATTAATCAATCTGATATTATTTGCATCATTTTTGTATTTTTGGTTAATTTTGGGCTTGAATATGGAAATTTGTTAATTCTGGAAATTTAACAATTTTCTAGAACTTCTGTATTTTGGGCATAACTTTTACAATTTTTATGAAATTTAATTTATTCCTTTTTTATGATTCCTTTGTTCGTGGGATTCAACTTTATCTTCTGTACCTAGATCCAATTCGACACACAATGGCCCAAAAAAATCAATCAAGTAGAAAAAGTTTGTTGGTTGATAGAATGAATCCCACATTAGTAATTGAAGAAAATATCAGCCTAGATACATCCTAATGAAGTTATTCCAAATAGATTAGAAATATAACTCCGAGGCTCATGTCTATAATAAATTTCATGAATAATTTATATCATTAAGTCATTCATTTCATACGCCAAAGTGGATGGATTTTATCAGTCTCCTCGGGCATAAGAATTTTTCATTAGTAATTAGAGTATAACTTTATTTTCACTTGTCCAAATAAGTTAATATTTTTTAGAAACATGAAAAATATATAGGGGAACAAATTTTATGAAAAAAACTACCTGATATTCTTCCATTTATTATGATAACTAAACTCAAATTTTTGTAGAAGTGAATTTGGATGTAAATTTTTTCACCTATCAAGCCTATAAATATGTGTGCCCACTTCCATTCAAGGTTGTTATTGAAAGAGGTTAAGGAGGGTCCATGCTAGATGATTGGAATCTTTAGTTTCTTTGTATTTTCTATTTTATTTTTTCTTAGTTTTATAATTCTCACTACTTCCCCTTTCAACTATATTACCCTTCACATGGAGGGGTGAAACTCTTAAGTAATTGGGGAAGGGGGAGTTTTCCTTTTGTAATGTTGGAGTCTTGTGATTTAATGTAAAATAATCTTTTTCTATCTAATGATACCTATTTTAAGTGGTTTAAAATTCTCTTAATGTGATCATATTTTGTATTTTGGTTTCATTTATTGTTTCTAAATTTAGTTGAAGATCATTAAAATCTCTCCGCCAAGTGAAGTTTGTCTCAATCGAGTAGATTGTGTTTGGTGGTGAGTGTCTAGTGATCGTTGGAACATGTTTAGAATAAGTTAATTGTTTTTAGATTTGTAATGGGAAAAAATTCCCAATCAGGACTTACCTTGGTTATTTGGAAATGGTTTATGAACTTTAATGAACACAGGATTGGTTTCCACTTCTTCATTCAACCAAGAGTGATTGACAACTCGATCAAAGATTCTTTCATTTATCATTCAATAATAAGAGAGGTTGAATAATTTTTATGATAATTATGACATTGAAAAATTTGATCCTACCATAACCCCATCACTCACTTCATCAATTTGGTTTTAAACATCATTTTAATTGCTTTATTTTTTTAAACTCAAAAAATTTTAAAACCAGCCTCTACTTATTTCTCAAATTTAAGTGACAAACATGATTGTTGTGAAATCCTCTCTGAATACATCATAGGTCAACCACTTTATTTCATTTTAACTTAAGAAAAAAAATATTATCACACGCCACAACAGGAACGTGTCAAAACTTGGCTCCATTGTCAGGGAGGGGGTGCCAAAAAAAATTCTTTTCTTCTTTATCCTTCTTTTCATCTTTTCTCTTAAAAATTTCATAACTAGAACCTCAAACACTGAACCATTCCCCATAGATCCTAAAATTGAAAGAACCTTGTTTAATATACTTATACACCTTAATTTTCAATCTGAATTTGAGGAAATTTATCTTGAAAACTTGAGTGATACTTCAAGTGTTCACTCCAAGCATATCACCAAGGCTAGAAATCAGAACCAAACCCTTAGAGACCTATGTGCACTAAAATTACTTAATCAAAATAACAAAATTTTCATTCCATAGTTACAAAATGATTTTGAGATGAAACCTAACATGAACCCATTGCTTCCAAAGTTTCATGTCTTGACAAGTGAAGAGTCAAACAAGCATATTAAAGATTTCACAAATGTCTTCACTACTTTCAGACCCTGTGGAGTTGCTAAGGTGCAAGTAAAGGGGAAGGCATTATCATTTTCATTGGAAGGATCCGCCAAAGAATGGTTGTATGACCTACAACTAGAATGATTGGAATGAATTAGTGAGATGATTCCTGCTAAAATTGTTCTCCACCTCTAGAATCACGACCATTAGAAAGAAAATCTATTCCATCATAAAATCATTTGAAGAAACCCTTTATAAGCATTGGGAGAGATTCAAAAAACTATGTGCCAGCTACCCACATCAAGACATTAAGAAGCATCACTTTCTTGTCTTCTTCTATCAAGGCTTACTAGACAATGAAACAAACCTTATTAATGCATTATCTCGAGGTGCATTGATTGATAAGTCACTAGAAGAAGCTAAGGGATTGATTGATAATATCTCTCAGAACTCACAATAGTTTGGTATAAGAGTCACTGGTACAAGAGGAATTCATGAGGTAAGAACTTATTATCCATCACCTTTATGAGAAACTAATATTTATGAGCTAACAATTATGGTGATATAGATGGCCCTGAAGCAAGTGAGTTTCCAACAAACACTAGCCAAGGTATGTGGTTTATGTTCATCTCCTGATCTTTTCACTGACCAATGTGCTGAAATACAGGGAATGTAAAATTTTGTAGAAACCTTTCATCTAAGGCAGTTCCAAAAAAATAAAGTATAGAGAACCTAACCATGATCAATATGGATTTTGAAATTAGCATAATCAAGAAAGACCCTCATACCAAACCCAATTCTAAAACCAACCCTCAAACCTATAACAATTCCAAAACCCACCACCATTTCAATAAAATAAATCTTATAACCGGCCTTCACACCACTAACCATACAGTTTCCCAATACCCTATTAGAAACCATCTACCATAACACAACCTTCTATGGAACAATTGTAATCCAAGTATAAGGTCCTAGTAGATAAGGTTGATAAGCTAGAAAATATGGTGGGAAGTCTTGTTAAAACCATGTCCAAAACCCAAGAGAAATACCTTCCCAGAAAATCATAAACACAAAAGATAATTTTATCATGATAACCACAAGAATTGGAAAATAAATCTCATCACCATCATCACAAGAACCTTAAATAATACCACCTGAGTTGAGGGAGAATGAAGTTGTAAATTCAAAAAAATTTGTGAAAATGCACCATAAATAAGAGAAGAAAGAGGATGAGGAGAAGGATAGGATGAGGATGAATACACAAGAAACACCATTTAAAATGAAATAAAGGGAGAATAAATACTTTCCCTCTCCATTTACATCAAGGATGGTTGAATCAAAGATATTTCATGAATAAGCACTTCAAAAAGAAATTTTGGACACCTTCTAGAAAGTGGAAATTAATATCCCCCTTCTTAAAGCACTCAATAAAATTCTAAAGTATGATAAATTTTTTAAGGATATTTTCATCAAGAATAGAATAATTCAAGGGAATGAGAGGATAAACTTGGGAAGAAGTGTCTCATCCCTTATCACACCACAGTTTCATACCAAATGTCAAGATCCAGGGACATTTTCCATTCCATACACCATCAGTTATTTAAATTTATTTAATGCTTTGTGTGAACTAGGTTATTCAATTAATGTATTTCCTCACTCAGTATACACTTCCTTGCATATGGGAGACTTGAAGCCCACAATATTGGTATTCCATTTTACAAATAGATCCACAGTTTTCCTAGCTTGAGTTCTGGAGGATATCCTGGTGAAAGTTAAAGATTTATTCCCAGCTGACTTCCATGTTCTAGATATGGAAGAAGATAGGATCCCATCACACTCACCCATAATTTTTGGGTGACCTTTCTTGAAGACATCCAAAACCATCATCAATGTTCATGAAAGGAAACCCACTATGGAATTTTGAGATAGCACTGTTGAGTTCAATATTTTTAATCCATGAGGAACCCATCAGATGATCACTCTCTCTTTGCAATATACTATGAATTTGGTACTAATCCAATTGAAGAATCAGGTATGTTCCATTAATTCTTAGCCTTAGGTGATAATTTTTCCATTGAAAATATCATTGAACATGGGGATGCCCAAAACAACAGAGATTCTAATTTCATGTGGGAAGAATATGTAAAATCTGATTTCTTTGATGATTTTTTTAGATGATGAGGAAGGTGATATAGTTTCTTGTGTACAGGAGGTCCAACCTTTGGAAGTGGGTAATTTCAGTTTAGTTCTATTCCTTGAGAAACCCCTTGATCTTGAATTAAAACCACTCCCTACAGATTTGAAATATGAGTACCTTGGGGAGGGAGAGAAATTTCCAATGATCATTTCTAGTAATTTGTCTGAAACCAAAGAAAAATTTTTGATTGATATTTTGAGATAGAATATCCATGTAATAGGGTAGAGCATAGGTGATATCCTAGGAATAAACCCAAAAATATGCTCGCATAGAATTCATCTTGAGGGAGATTCCAAACCTATCTGACAGCCCCAAAGGAGGATAAATCACACCATGATAGAGGTTGTGAAGAAGGATATTGAGAAGATCTTGGAAGCTTAGATCATCTATCCCATCTCAGATTCACAATGGGTTATCCCAATTCATTTAGTTCTAAATAAAACTATCCAAACCATTGTTAGGAATGAAAATAATGAATTAATCCCTGTGTGAATTCATAATAGCTGGAGAGTGTTCATTGATTTTAGGAAGTTGAATCAGATCACTCAAAAAGATCATTTCCCCATCCCCTTAAATAACAATATGTTAGATATATTGGTAGGTAGAACTCATTATTTCTTTTGGATGGATTTTCAAATTATTTTTAGGAACCCATTGCTCCCGAGGATCAAGAGAAGACAACATTACTTGTCTCGTTGGTACTTTTTCATATAAAAGGATTTTATTTAGATTATGTAATTCTCTAGGTATATTTTAGAGGTTCATGGTAAGTATTTTTTCTAGTCACATTAAAGATTTATTGGAGGTGTTCTTAGATGATTTCATAGTTTTTGGAAATTATTTTGACCATTTTTTGAAAAATATAGGAAAAGTTTTGAAAACTTGTATTGAAAAGAATCTTGTTTTAAATTTTGAAAAGTGTCATTTCATTATTGAGAGAGGAATTTTCCTTGGTAATTTCATTTCAAAAAAAAATCATTTAAGTGGATAATTCAAAAATTGAATTGATAAATTCATTGACTTGCCCAACTTGTGTGAAACATGTTAGATCGTTTTTAGGACATGAAAGATTCTAAAGGAGGTTTATCAAAGATTTCAATAAGATTGGTCTCCCTCTCTCTAGATTCCTTTTGAAATATTGTGATTTTTATTTCAATGGTGCATGTAGGGAATCCTTTTATGATCTAAAGAGGATATTGATTACACCACCAGTGATGCAACCACCAAATTGGGAAGAACCATTCGAGCTACTTTGTGATTCTTCCAACCAGGGAGTTGTTGTAGTCCTTTCTCAGAAAATTGAGGGTAGAACACAAGTCATTTTTCTATGCCTCCAGAACCTTATATGCATCCCAATTCAATTAAAAACCCATATAAAAATATTTTTTATCAGTTTTCTTTACTTTAGAAATGTTTAGATCATATCTTTTTGGAACTAAAGTCACTGTGTTTTCTGATCATGCAGCTCTTAGGTACTTGATGAAGAAGGATGAAGCTAAACCGAGGCTATTAAGATGGATGTTACTACTATAGGAGTTCAATGTAGAAATCAAGGACAATAAGGGATCTTAGAACCAAGTATATGATCATTTAAGTAGGATTCCCAACACTGTTGAAGCTGAAATTCCAGAAAAAATAGCCATTGAATGATCACCTTCTAGGAGAGTAGTTGTACTTGATTGAAGGAGAAGTGACTTGGTATGCTGACATGGTCAATTATCTGGTAACATATTAGGTCCCATCTCATTTAAATTCTCACCAAATTCAAAAACTAAAAGATTAATCTAGATATTGCATTTGGGATGATCCATTTCTTTGGAAGATTTGCAATGACTAAGTGATAAGAAGATATTTTCCTGAGAGTGAAATTGGTTTTGTCTTTTAATTTTGTCACACTTTAGCCTGTGGAGGCCATGTTGGACCTTAAAGGATAGCAATTAAGTTTTTATAATTTGGAATTTATTGGACCACCCATTTTAAATATGCTCAAGAATTTTTCAAACATTGTCAAAAATGTTAGTTTTTTTGAAACATTTCAAAGAGACAAAAAATTCCTCAACAATCACTAAACTTTTGTAATATTTTTTAATTATAGGGGATAAATTTTATGGGAACTTTCCCAATTTCATTTGTAAATTATTATATCTTTCTTGTAGTTGATTATTCTTCCAAATGTGTGGAATCAAAATACACCAAGTTTGACGATGCTAAAGTTTTTTGTGATTTTGTCAGGGCTAACATATTTTGTAGGTTTGGAGTGTCTGGAGCCATCATTAGTGATCAAGTGACTCACTTTTTCAATAAGAGAATGAAGTATTTTATAAATAATTACAGGGTTTATCATAACACATAAAATACCTATCATCTATAGACTAATGGTCAAGATAAAGTGTCCAATATGGAAATCAAAGGAATTTTGGAAAAGATGGTTAAACTGAACAGGAAGGATTGGAGCCAAATGTTGGTAGAAACATTATGGTCATACATGACAACCTACAAAACCCCGATTAGGTGAGTCCATATAGCCCAATTTATGGGAAAGGTTGTGACCTACATATTAAATTAGAGAATAAGGTGTATTGGGTTGTGAGGAAGATGAATTTGGATCTTGAAAGCACTAGGAAAGATAGAATATCACAGTTGTAGGAACTAGAGGAAATTAGAAGGGAATAATTTGAAAATTCTAGTATTTAAAAAGAGAGAAAAAGAGTGGATCCTTACAATTCAATCCAACTGAAATACTTCCATCCTAGAGAAAAAATTTTGTTCTTAAACTCAAGACTCAATATGATTCTAGGTAAACTTAATTCTATATGGGAAGTTCCATTTATAGTTACTAATGTATATCATTTCATTATTGTGAAAGTTATGAAGGATGGAGAGAAGGATCCATTCACTATTAATGGACACAGGCTGGAGAAATTACATGGGACCATTCCATCAGATCCAGTGGAGGATATTACACTCCTCCATCCTATCAATCAATAAAATTCACCAGGTCACACCTCTCCTTTACACTTTCTTACTTGCTATGATTCATTTTCAAAAATTCTTATATGTAAAATCAAATTTAATTTATTAAGGATAATTTATCATTTAAGTTTTTATGGGGGAACCTTTTTAGTTAATGATTTTCATTTGTTGTTTTTATCTTTTTCAAAAAAAATGTCTGTTTTTTCAAATTTTTGTGTGTTTCTTTTTCAATTTTTGTTTTTTTTTTAACTTTTGATATGAAATGATTATCATTTCCATTTTTGGAACCCATTTCAATGAGTGAACCAATTTATTCCATAAAACTAAGCTTAAATGAATGTTGAAAATGATTTTGATTAAATTTAAAATCTTTGGTAATTTCATGAAAAGTACTTTGATTTTTGAATCTCATGTCACATCTCACTGTCTTTATCTTTAAAATAACTTTCTTGTGAGGCTTATAAATCATTTTTTTCATATTATTTTCATTAAATAAACTTTTTTAAAGAACCAAACCATGATTTCTTTAACTATAATTTTATTTATTCCTTTCAAAACTTGAGGGTTTGAGATACTTATGTTTAAAATGATTGAGTCATTTCTTTGGTTTAATACCCTTTTCAAAATAATCTTTTTCATTCTGGATTTCCTTATATATTTAATCTTTTTATCCCTTAGAATCTATTAATAGTCAATTAGATTAGTCACATTACAAGCTAATTTTCCTTACCCAACCTGCTCTTGAAGTGAAATTGCATTATTTAGTTGAAATTAAGTGTGGGGAGGAAGTTGTCTAGTGTTTTTATACCTCATTTGGTGATACTTTGGGTGGAAAATAAAATTCTTAAGAGATGTGTTTGTCGCTAAAAAATATTTTTTTAAATCTGTGCCTTTTTTGGAGATTTAATGATAAGATAAGTTGTGCCTTTCTGGAGATTCTAATGGAGAAAGAAAGTTGTGCCTTTTCTGGAGCTTTCAAGAAAAACTATGTTTGAGATGATTGAAATTTTTTCTACTGAAATGATGAATGGTGTGAACTTTCCTTGATTTTTTATGATAATGGATCTGGTTTTCTAATAAGGGGAGTGAGTAGGATATCATACTTGAGTGAAAATTTAAATCTTTCAATTTTACTTGAAAAAGAGACAAGACTTCCTAATTCAACCTCATAATTTTTTTTGAAATCTAATCCTACCAATCAGAAGCTACAGAATAACCTTGAAAATTTCTCATGATAAACACATGTCCTTGAATTTCATTGGTTGTATAATTAGGAATTTATAAATCATATGGTCACTCTTTCATGGGTTTGGATGAGAAAATCCATGTTGAAAATTGAGTTTTGTGAGATGAGATAAAAATCATGTGAGGTAGTTGTTTTGTGTTCATGGAAGGATAAATGAAGAGGAAAAATATTTAATGATCTAAATAGAGAACTTGGGACAATGGTTTTTAATTATCATGATATCTTTTGTTTCTTGGTGTGGAATTGGTGGATCTCATGGGTATGGGTTTTTAATTTTAATTGATTTTATTTTGATTCTTACTTCTCCAGGAGTCCAACTGGTAAGTGTGGGGGAATTGATAGAGATAATATTTCCATTATATTTCATATGTGTTTCAATGATTTAATCCCTTACAATTTATAAGGACCCAAAATTATTACATACATAATCTTGAATTTAATCGATAAAACACATCCTTTTAAATTGAAGATCTTTTCAAGTTTATAGCTTTATATAATTGGGACATAATACATTCATGACATTACACATTATTACAGAGTGGATACCATAAAAACAGTTTCCATTTTTTTCAAAATATAAAACATTAAAACTTAAAACAAGACTCCTTGACAATTATTCAACATTTAACATTTCTTCCTTGTATTACACATCCATTAACCTGTGGAAAATCATTTAAAAACTTGGGATGAGCACAAAATATCAGTAAGGTATGAAAAATAAGGAAAGAGCACATTAGTCCATGAATACTCGTAACGTATGAAAACATTCTTAAAAGTCATGCTTGTCACCCATATATACTTACTTTGTGGAACATGAGATTTACAAAAAATCCACAAAAAACATGAGAACATAAATATAATCATAAAGTTATCTTGGTCATTACATACATAACCTTTTAACCATTCTTGGCTATCTTATAATTTGTAACCCTCACGGCTACCTTACTTTGTGTAACCATCGCAGTTACACTTGGAGTAACCATACAGCCGACCTCCAACTTAATAATACCCAAAGCATTGGAGGGAGATATAGGTCCCACCCTTAATCATAAATAATTCCCAAGAACCAAAACATAATCATACAACATGAATAATTCCATAAAAACATTACTTTGGAATTTCGTAAAACCGAATTTTAAAAGAGGATTTTTAAAGAAAAGCCCCTTATAAATATCATACAATTGAAGAGAGACTTAATATAGTTGATTGAGTATGTATATATACTGTAAATAAACATAATATAACATAAATATAAACATAACTCATCACACAAACAATTTAAATAGCACATAAATAATGAAGTATAAGGTTAACCCAAAGAGTGGAAATCGGGTTAAGAATTCCCTTACCTTAGGTTTTCCTACTTCCAACTTGTTTAAACCTCCTGTATAATGGTTAAAAGAGTGTTATTAATATTTTAGAGAAACATGTTCATGTTTATAACATCTTATATGATCATTTCATAACATCATTTCACCCTTAATTGTTAGTATTTTCCCTTTTGCACTGTTTTTGGGTGAATTCTTTACATGATTTCTATGATTGGTTCATGGTGGACATTCTTGTCGATTTGAAGTGAAACTCCAGAATTGTAATGGAGTAGTATTTACATATATCCAGTAACATAAATTATTCCATTCATAATTTTTAATTCTTACATGAGGATGATTCATAAGTTAGAACATTAATGATGTTCATTTAGATCATTTTAGTGGTTATTTGGTAATAACAACCTTGTTTTGTATTATAAATTAGAACCATGATTAAAAAAGAATTCCAGAAACATGGGTGAGTCATAAAACATATATTATAACCTGTTTCAACCATATAAATGGTTTCATGACCATACTTGAAAGAATTAATGGAAATTGAAATCACATCGTCCACGATGTCGATAATTCAACACAAACGGACAATGTTTTTATTCTTTAAATAAGTGGGAGAGGAGAGGGAGATGAGAAGAATAATGATGAGTAATTTTCCATAAACATGATAAAATATATAATATACATGATTTCTTGAGATTTCATGCCTCTTGGGTAAGGAGATATGAAGAAAGAATAAGGAAGGAACTCAAAATAAAAGAAAAAGTGAGAAATCTCTTACAAAAATTTGGCAGCATAACGGCTACACAACATGGTTTTAGAAAATTTTAAAAATAGAGGAGACAAGGGTCACCCATCCAGAAATGAATCATAATATATAGTAGATAAATAATAAGAAGAAAATAAGAACATGGTATGGAAACTTGAAAGTTATACCACATAAAAGAGAACTTGAAAGGAAAAAAGAAAGAAATTGAGGATTTTCTTACCTTGTAGAGTAACCCTTAGAACTTGAAGGTTGGGACATTTGGGGCTTGAGGAAACCTTTAGAGGACTAATATGAATGAAAGGAGGCCAGATCTTCGTTGAGGGAGAATTGGGAATGAATTGAATGAAGGTAATATTTGGTATTTATAGGAAAAGTGAGGGATTATTTTAATAATTTTCAAGGGACACCTCATGAGTGGTATTTACAAAACCATAGGCTTGACCATGGAATTTTCCCATGGTATAAGCCACTTGGGAAACCTCGCATATTATTTAACTATACACAAGTCGACCAGATTTATTAAATCATTATTATATCATTAATGATGTCATTAACACACTAAAACTAAAAACTGTATTTTTTACTATTCACCGAAAAATCAACTGTTTCAGAAAAATTAACAAAATTCACCCTAACCATTTATCAATGTGTAGAATAAAAAAATTAATTCCATTTTTGAAAAATAATTTTCTAAATATTATTAATTTAATTTTTAAATAAAAGCATACTTAATTCAAAAATTAACAGTTCTAATTCTACAACTACTTCTTTATCACAATGAAAAATTAACCAAGATGTTATTATCTTCTAGCCTTAAGAAAATAAAATAATAATAAAATTTACTATTAATTAGGGTCATATTACTATTCATATTACTATTCATAAGGTTATGTTACTATTCACAAAAAAACAAGTTGGTTTCGTCAGACTCTAAATAACATACTGAAAACAATTGTAGATGACAGTTTCTTGAAATTCAAAACATAGAAGAAATAAAATTATGTTTAAAGGATACTTATAAATATCTACCTTAAACAAAATTTCAAGCATTTCAATTTATTTTTAGAAAACCTTGGGATGTTACATTATCTCCGCCTTCTTGAAATTACATCCTCTGAATTTTATTTACTTATTAAACAACTGAGGGTATTTTTCCCTCATAGCATTTTCAAACTCCCATGTTGCTTCTTCAACCATGTGGTTTCTACACAAAACCTTTACCTGGTGGATTACCTTATTCCACAATACTTGTTCTATTCAATCAATAATCTTAATCGGTTTCTCTTCATAAGAAAGGTTCTCTTCCAGCTGAACTGCTTCCGGGCTCAAGACATGTGATGAATCTGGCACATACTTTCTCAACATCGAAACATGAAAAACATTGTGTACCTGAAAAAAACTCGGAGGCAAAGCTACGTGGTATGCAACTGTTCCAACTTTCTCCAAGATTTCAAAAGGATTGATGAACCATGGACATAGCTTTCCTTTCTTACCGAAATGCATCACACTTTTCCAAGGAGAGACTTTAAGGAAAACATGGTCACCTACCTCGAAAGAGAAGTCTTTCCTTCTGTTATCTGCATAACTTTTCTGCCTGCTCTGAGCTGTCCTCATGTGCTGCTGGATCATTCTCACTTTCTCATCAACTTCTTCTACTAATTCTGGCCCCATCAAATTTCTTTCACCGACTTCATCCCAAACTGCAGGAGTCCGACACCGCTTCTCATACAAGGCCCCAAAAGGTTCCATCTGAATTCTGGAATGAAAACTGTTGTTATAAGAAAACTCAACTAATGAAAGATGTTGATCCCAACTTCCCTGATAGTCCATTGAACAAGCTCAAAGCATGTCCTCCAAAGTTTGAATCGTTCGTTCTGATTTCCCATCTGATTGAGGATGAAAAGCTGTACTGAAATTCAACTCTGTGCCCAATGACTTCGGAAGTCCCTTCCAAAAGTTAGAAGTGAACCTGGGATCTCGGTCAAACACAATGGAAATAGGAACTCCATGTAACATGAAAATCTCCTTGAGGTACAATCGAGAAAGTTGATCTAAAGACATTGTATCTCGAATAGAAATAAAATGTGCAGATTTTGTCATCCAATCAACAATAACCCAAATCGCATTGTTACCTCGAGAAATCTTTGGTAGTCCCACCACGAAGTCCATGGATACATTCTCCTATTTCCACTCTGGCATTGGAAAAGGCTGAAGCATCCTCTTTGGTAATTTTCACTCTGCTTTAACCTATTGAAATTTCAAACATCTCATGGTAAAATCAACAATATATCTTTTCATTCCATCCCACAAATAATACTCCTGAAGGTCTCTGTACATCTTAGTACTTCCAGGATGAATAGAAAATGGAGAACTATGAGCTTCACACAACAAATATTTCTTCAACTGAGAATCACTAGGCACACCCAACATTTTTTCAAATCTTAAAACACAATCTTTATCAAGATTAAATTATGAAAACTTAACCATTTTAACCAATTCTACCTTTTTCTGTAGCTCACGGTCTTCCTTCTGTGCTTGCTTAATTCTGTCTGACAATGAAGACTGCACTGAAACCTAAAACAAAACAGATTTATTTCCTGCACCAACAACTTCTAAGACAAAATTCATCAAATCATTAATCAAGGGATCATGTTCCAAACGTAACATGGTTAATGATGCATGATGTTTCTGACTTAAGGCATCCGCTAATTTGTTTGATTTTCTAGGATGGTAATTGATCGTGCAGTCATAATACTTTATCAATTCTAGCCATCTTCTCTGCCTCATGTTTAATTCCTTCTGAGTGAATATATACTTTAGAATTTTATGGTCAGTATATATTTTTCATTTGGTTCCGTATAGATGATACCTCCAAATTTTCAAAGAAAAAACCACAAATGCCAATTCCAAATCATGTGTGGGATAATTTAGCTCATGAGGTTTAAGTTGTCTCGAAGCATAGGCAATTACTTGATCATTATACATTAAAACACAACCAAGTCCCTTCAAATAATCATCACTGTAGATGACAAACTCACCATTTCGGGAAGGTAAGGCCAAAACTGGAGCATTCACCAATATCTTCTTCAGTTCCTGAAAACAAACATCACATTCCTCTGTCCAAACAAATTTAACCCCTTTCCATGTTAACTTAGTTATCAGGCTAGATAACCGTGCAAAGTTCTTAATAAATCGTCGGTAATAACTTGCTAAGCCCAGAAAACTACGAATCTCTGTAACATTTGTGGGTCTTGGCCATTCATTAACTACTTTTGTTTTGGAAGGATCAACTGTTATTCCATCCTTATTTACAATGTGCCCAAGAAAAGAAATCTGTTGCAACCAAAAATCACACTTGCTGAATTTTCCATATAGTTTCTTTTCTTTTAAAGTTTGAAAAACAACCCTTAGATGTTTTTCATGCTCCTCTTTATTTTTATAAAATACCATAATTCCATCAATAAATACAACCACAAACTTATCCAAGAACTCATGAAATACTTTATTCATAAGATTCATGAATACAGTAGGTGCATTAGTTAATCCAAACGGCATAACAACAAATTCATAATGCCCATATCTATTAAGAAAGGCTATTTTTGGGATTTCATCCTCCT
Organism: Viscum album; assembly: GCA_963277665.1. NCBI lineage: Eukaryota > Viridiplantae > Streptophyta > Magnoliopsida > Santalales > Viscaceae > Viscum > Viscum album. The sequence goes on from OY728128.1 coordinate 480,866,784, forward strand.
TCACCTTCAGCTGATGGTATCCAGATCTCAAGTCAATCTTGAAAAATACTAAGCTCCCTATATCTGATCAAACAAGTCATCAATATGAGGCAAAGGATACTTTTTTTAATAGTGATGTTATTCAAAGCTCTATAATCAATGCAAAGTCTCATGGAACCATCTTTATTCTTAACAAACAAAACAAGGGCTCCCCATGGTAAAGTGCTAGGACGAATGAAGCCTTTGTCAAGAAAATCCTGCAACTGATTTTTCAATTCAAGAAGTTCTATTGGAGGCATACAATATGGGGGTTTTGAAATTGTCTTAGCATCAGGAACTAAGTCAATTTTGAATTTGACTTCTTGATCAGGTATGACACTAGGTAAATCATCAGGAAAAACATCAAGGTATTCATTTACCACTGGCACATCATTAATTTGAATAGTTCCCTTGTTTTCAACAATATGAGCAATATAACATTCATTTCCATCTTTCAATAGTTTCTCAGCTTCCTGATATATTATCAATTGTATGGGTTAATTATTGTATACAAACTAAAAATCTTGAAAAAAAACTTATTTAGCTATACAATCAATCTTATCATGATAATCATAAATCCATTCCATCCCCAGAATAATATCAAACTCGACTAAGGGTAAAACAACAAGGTTTGCAGGTAAAGTCTTTCCACATACCACAATAGAAAGATTCTATAATTCCTCTTTGCTATAACATTTCCCCCTGGTGTTTTAACAACAAGTTCGGGTCTCATTTTTTGAGGTGATATTTCCAATTTACCAGAAAATTTCTCAGAGATGAAGGAATGTGTAGACCCCATATCAAACAAAACTTTAGAAAAATCTGAGTGAACAAACAAAGTAACTGATACAACTTCATTGGATGGCCCAACATCTGCTGACATAGTTGTAAAGGATCTCAATACACCTTTCTACTTGTATTCTGGATTCTTTTCATCATTTGGATCTCTCTTTGGGCATGCATTTTCATAATGACCCATTTCACCACATTTAAAACATTTTACAGTCTGCTTATCAGGATTAGTCTTTGGATCATTTTCGTTACAATCTCGGGCCATATGTCCAAACTTACCACATTTAAAACACTTCCCAGTTTTAATAAGACATTCCCCAGGGTGTTTCTTGCCACACTTTTCACAAACTGGAAATTGGATTCTCTTACCATCAGATTTCTTTGGTTGATTCTTACCCATTTCTTTCCAACTGGACCTCTTCTTCTCTTTGTTTCCAAAATGCACATGATCATCAGCAAACTCTATATATACCCTCTCATCACATTAGACAAGTTTCTCATAACTTTTGAATTCATGGGAGGCCAATGCCCTTCGATACCTTGGCTTCAATCCTGAGTAAAAGCGGTTGATTTTTCTATCAAGATCCAGAATAAGATTTGGAGCATACCTCGCCAGTCGGGTGAAGTTCTCTTAATACACAGCCACTGACTATTCCTCTTTCTATTTCAATTCAAGGAATTGCTTCTCCATTCTAAGTCTCACCACCTTAGGAAAATATTTTTCAAGGAAAAGACTTTTAAATTCATCCCACTCTAAGGCATAAAAATCCTCTCTACCCCTGATATTCTTTACCATTGACCACCATTGATCAGCTTCCCCTTAAAAATGATAAATGTAAAGACTTTCCTTTTTATTTTCAGAACATCCCATAACATCTAATATCTTTTCAAGGGATTTGATCCATCCTTCAGCTGCTACTGGGTCAGAAGATCCATTGATTGCAGGAGGATGTTGTCTCATAAAATGTTCCACTATTGTCATGTTCCATTGTGGTACCTCTATTGGTCCTCTTGCGTGGATGCCACCACCATTTATTGCCTACGTTAGCTGAGCCATTACTGTCACAAACTTCTCGGTTCCAATCCCTACCATTCCGGGATGTAGTTACGGAAGGATGTCATTTTGCCTGTGCCTCTTCTATTCAGCATCCATGTTCCTTATGCAAACAACCATTATGAACAAACATGTCTTAGATAAAGCAACATGGTAATCTTTAAATTCTATAACATTTCAAATTAAACATAGAGTGAAAATCATTTATGGTATTTTATTAACATCACCCTATCCCCTAAAGTTATCTAAACCATCCTTTGATACCAACTATAAGGACCCAACCTTATTACATACATAATCTTGAATTTAATCAAGAAAACACTTACTTTTAAATTGAGGATCTTTTCAATTTTATATCTTTAGAGAATTGGAACATAATACATTCATGACATTACACATTATTACAGAGTGGATACCATAAAAACAGTTTCCATTTTTTTCAAAATATAAAACATTAAAACTTAAAACAAGACTCCTTGACAATTATTAAACATTTAACATGTCTTAATTCCTTGTATTAAACATCCATTAACCTGTGTAAAATCATTTAAAAACTTGGTATGAGCACAAAATCTCAGTAAGGTATGAAAAATAAGGAAAGAGAACATTAGTCCATGAATACTTGTAACGTATGAAAACATTTTCAAAAGTCATGCTTGTCACCCATATATACTTACTTTGTGTAACATGATATTTACAAAAAATAAACAAAAAACATGAGAACATAAATATAATCATAAAGGTATCTTGGGAAATTACATACATAATCTTGTAACCATTCTTGGCTACCTTATAATTTGTAGCCCTCACGGCTACCTTACTTTGTGTAACCATCGTAGTTACACTTGGAGTAACCATACGGCTGACCTCCAACTTAATCATACCCAATGAATTGGAGTGAGATATATGTCCCACCCTTAATCATAAATAATTCCCAATAATGAAAACATAATCATAAAACATTAATAATTCCATAAATACGTTACTTTGGAATTTCGTAAAACCGAATTTTAAAAGAGGATTTTTAAAGAAAATCCCCTTATAAATATCATACAATTGAAGAGAGACTTAATAGAGTTGATGGAGTATGTATATATACTGTAAATAAACATAATATAACATAAATATAAATATAACCCATCACACAAACAATTTAAATAGCACATAAATAATGAAGTAGAAGGTTAACCCAAAGAATGGAAATCGGGTTAAGAATTCCCTTACCTTGGGTTTGTCCTACTTCCAACTTGTTTAAACCACCTTTATAATGGTTAAAAGAGTATTATTAATATTTTAACGAAACATTTTCATGTTTATAACATCTTATATGATCATTTAATAACATCATTTCACCCTTAATTGTTAGTATTTTTCCCTTTTCACTTTTTTTGGGTGAATTCTTTACATGATTTCTATGATTGGTTCATGGTGGACATTCTTGTCGATTTGAAATGAAACTAAATAATTGGAATGGAGTATTATTTACATATATCCAGTAACATAAATTATTCCATTCAACATTTTGAATTCTTACATGAGGATTATTCATAAGTTAGAACATTAATGATGTTCATTTAGATCATTTTAGTGGTTATTTGGTAATAACAACCTTGTTTTGTCTTATAAATTAGAACCATGAGTAAAAAATAATTACAGAACCATGGTTGAGTAATAAAACATATATTATAACCTGGTTCAACCATATAAATGGTTTCATGATGATACTTTAAATAATTAATGGAAATTGAAATCACATCGCCCACGATGTCGATAATTCGACACAAACGGACAATGTTTTTATTCTTTAAATAAGTGGGAGAGGAGAGAGAGATGAGAAGAATAATGATGAGTAATTTTCCATAAACATGATAACATATATAATATAAATTATTTATGGAGATTTCATGCCTCTTGGGTAAGGAGATATGAAGAAAGAAAAAGGAAGGAACTCAAAATAAAAGAAAAAGTGAGAAATCTCTTACAAAAATTCGGCAGCCTAACGGCTACACAACATGGTTTTAGAAAATATTAAAAAGAGAGGGGACAAGTTTCACCCATCAATAAATGAATAATAATATAGATTATATCAATAATAAGAAGAAAATAAGAACATGGTATGGAAATTTGAAAGTTATAACACATAAAAGAGAACTTGAAAGGAAAAAAGAAAGAAATTGAGGATTTTCTTACCTTGTAGAGTAACCCTTAGAACTTGAAGGTTGGGACGTTGGGGGATTGATGAAACCTTGTTAGGACTACTATGAAGGAAAGGAGTCCAGATCTTCTTTGAGTGAGAATTTTGAATGAATTTAATGAAGGGAAGAGTTGGTATTTATGGGAAAAGTGAGGGATTATTTTAATAATTTTCAAGGGACACCTCATGAGTGGTATTTACAAAACCATGGGCTTGCCCATGGTATTTTCCCATGTTATAAGACACTTGGGACACCTCACATATTATTTAACTATAAACAAGTCTACCAGATTTATGACATCATTATTATATCATTAATGATGTCATTAACACACCGAAACTAAAAACTGTATTTTTTACTATTCACCGAAAAATCAACTGTTTCAGAAAAATTCCCAAAATTCACCCTAACCATTTATCTATGTGTAGAATAAAAAAATGAATTCCATTTTTGAAAAATAAATTTCTAAATATTTTTAATTTAATTTTAAAATAAAATCATACTTAATTCAAAAATTAACAGTTCTAATTCTACAACTACTTCTTTATCACAATGAAAAATTAAACAAGATGTTATTATCTTCTAGACTTAAGAAAATAAAATAATAATAAAATTTAATATTCATTAGGGTCATATTAATATTCATATTACTATTCATAAGGGTATGTTAATATTCACACAAAAAAACAAGTTGGTTTCATTAGACTCTAAATAACATACTAAACACAATTGTAGATGCCAGTTTCTTAAAATTCAAAACCTAGAAGAAATAAAATTATGTTTAAAGGATAGTTATAAATATATACCTTAAACAAAATTTAAAGCATTTAAATTTATTTTTATAAAACCTTGGTATGTTACACAATTAGTCAATGTGATATTATTTTCATCATTTTTGTTTTTTTGGTGAATTTTGGGCTTGAATGTGGAAATTTGTTAATTCTAGAAAATTAACAGTTTTCTAGATCTTCTGTATTTCATGCATAACTTTTAAAATTTTGATCTAATTTAAGTGATTCCTTTTTTTAGGATTCCATTTTTCATTGTATTCTTCTTTATCTTCTGGACCTAGATCTAATTCGACATAAAATGGCCTAGAAAAATCAATCAAGTAAAAAAAGTTTGATAGACGACAGAATGAACCCCACATCAGTAATTGAAACATATCTCGGCCTAGATATGTTCAAATGAATATATTATAGATATATTAGAAATATAACTTTGATCTTAATGTCCAAGATAATTTTAATAGATAATTATGTCATTAAGAAATCCATTTAATGATCCAAATTAGAGGTAGCTGAGTAGTTCCCTCCAGAATAAAAATTCTTCATCATTAATTAGAGAATAACCTTATTTAAACTTGTACAAATAATCTAATAATTTTTGGTTACATGAAAAAGATAGGGGGAACAAATTTTATTAAGAAATCTACCCAATATTTGGCCATTTATTATGTGAACTAATCTGAAATTTTTGGATGATTGAATCTGGAGGGAAAATTTTCCACCCCTCAAGCCTATAAATATGTGTTTACACTTCTATTAAAGGTTGTTATTGAAGGTTTTTGAGGAGGTTATGTTCTATAAAATTATAATATTGAAGTCATTTGTATTTCCACTTTTCCTTTTTCTTAGTTTTATAATTCTCACGTATTCCCCTTTCAACTCTATTACCCTTCACATGGAGGGGTAAAACTTTTAAGTGATCGGGGAAAGGGGATTTTCTTTTTGTAATGTCACAGTCCTATTATTTAATATAAAACAATATTTTTCTATTCAATAATATCTATTTTTAAGTGGCTTAAAATTATCATAATGCATTCATATTTTGGGTTTTTTCATTCATTGTTTATAGCTTTAGTTGAAGATCATTGAACTCCCTCTGCCTAGTGCAGTTTTTCTCGATCAAGCATATTTTTTTAGGTGGTGAGTGTCTAGAAATCATTTGATTTTTTGTGGAATAATTGAAATATTTTTATATTTATAAGTAGAAAAAAAAACCTTGATTATTACTTTCCTTATTTTTTTGGAAATGGTTTATGAACTTTCATGTACGCATGAGTGGTTTCTATTTCTTCCTTCAACCAAATGTGATTGACAACTCGATCGAGAAGTCTTTCATTTATCATTAAATAGGAAGATAGGGTGAATAATTTTTATAATGATGATGAAATTTCAAAATGTGATCCTACCTTAACCCCATCACTCTATTCATAAATTTGGTTTTAAACATCATTTTAATTTCTTTCTTTCTTTTTAAACTCAAAAAATTTTAAAAACAACCTCTACTACTTTCTCAAATTTAAGTGACAAACATGATTTTTTTGAATTCCTCTATAGATACATCCTAGGTCAACCACTTTACTGCATTTTAACTTAGGAAATATTTATTTTTGTCACACCCAATGATAGGCATGTGTCAGAGGGCTTGGGGTTCCCTATTCCTTAATTATGGATCCTTTTCTCTTTTCTCTAGGTTTTATTTTAATTCTTGAGAAAGAGAATTGTTTGATATGTATTTAATATATGTTCATGGTTTTTAAAAATATTTTACATTTTTTATGGGATTTTGAGGTGTCTAGATGGAGTTTGGTGGTGTTCTTAGGGTGAATAGTTTATTTTTGGCTCTGTGGGGTCCAAAACACCCAAGGTGTGGGCTATTATGGATATGTGGCTGTATAAGTTGGTTGTTGTGGTGCTTGGGGATCCAAGGGTGTAAAAACCCATTTTTAAGGGTGTAATGTCTAGGGTATTTCCCTATATAACATAGGGAGGGGCTAAATTCCCATTTTGAAGGGCATGGTGGAGGAGTTTGTAAATGGATCTTATGTTTATAATTTTCTATTCTCTATTCCTTGGTAGAGTTTTTTGGAGGTTACCAAGTCATGGGGGTGGTCATTTTGGGACACCCCAAACCTATAATTCTAGGTTCAATTCTAAAATCATACTCTTTATATATATTCATTGATACCAAATGAGATAATACAATCTAAAATTGCAGACGTTTCACATCATTTTCATAACTTAGACATTACATATCATAAATAATCTCACAATCCTAAGAACTAAATGTTTAGTTTCTTTAGAGATTATATACATAAAATTCATATTTCACATAATTAATTCAACATATCCCAAAATATCACTACATAATACATCCTTCTATATATAATCCTACATGTAATTCCCTGAGAAAATGGTGGGAAAGGGGGTGAGCTCAAATGCTTAGTAAGGAAAAATATTATCAATGATTCGTTAAGAGGTTAGATCATAAACATGAGAGAAAACATGAAAATTAGATAAATATATAATAAAAAGGAACATAAAACAATAATAGTTGACTATAATGCATGATAGAAGAACATGTAACCTCAAATAATCAAACCTATACCATGGCATAAGATTGTGGAAACATTATACAATAATCATGATCTAGTAATCATAACATAAGAATGAGTTCGAGGCATAATACAGTGTCATGTTTATAAGACTATAAAATCATATTATTGATCAATATTAATTACCAAGACCATTATATCATAGTGGATTCCGAATCACTACTCATTTCCCATCACATAGTGGATTAGTCATTACTACTAGTTTCTAATACTGGATCAAGCATCACTACTCATTTCTCATTATTATCTCATGAGATATAAATCTTTAATCAATGCATTATAGGATTATATAGGACCCACCCATAACATTATGATAATTCATACACATTTTTTACACATGAAAACATTCATACAACATATCATGAAAAACCTAATGAAATAAAATGGGTTTCACATCTATTTTCAAATTGTATTACATAACATGACTACAAGGGTTAGATTAGATAATACCAAAATTCAATCACCCAAAATAAGTATTTCATAAGGGAATTTATAGTGTTATTCATGAAATTTAGCTCCATAGGAAATATATATTTTGGTGTTAAAGATAAAAATAGAATAAAGACATAAATTAATATTTAGAAAACATTTCTTAACATTATATTAAAGATATGAAGTTACGAGTTGCTTTCAAAAGGATCATTTTTGATCATTTTACATAAATCAATTTTCAAACATTATTTAGAAATAAATATCAATAATGGATCCATGAAAAATATATAAAGGTTATCCTAAGGAAATGTGGGGTGGAAGATAAAACATGCGAGTGTGAAAGGAAAAAATGTTTTTAATATATTAATATACCTTTATTGAAACCCATATAGTAAAAGGATAAAAAGACTTAATTTTGAATGGGTGAAGAGAAATATGAATATCAAATGAGATGATACATATTTGGGTTCTAAATAATAAATGAAACGTTTTTTAAAAGAAAGAATATGTACATGGAAGATAAAGATATTATTGGAGAGAATGAGAATTATTCTTTACAACAAACTTTTTTATTAAAGAAGAAAATTAATCAAAGAATGATATTTTTATGAGAAAATGGAAATTCCTAGAGAGAAATAGAATTATCATGTGAATTAAAGAAATTTAAGAATATAATAAACTTAGAAGAAGATACTTAAGGGATAAAAACTCAGACTCGAGGGAAAGGAGGTTGGGTAAAAAAACGGATGGATATCATACTCTTTGAAGCAATAATCCATCAGAAATGTGTTTACAAGAAAGAATTATAAATCCCTAAAAAAGAAAGTGTAAATAAAATAAAATATAATCATAGTGTGAAAAAAAACTTAGAATATATTGTATTTCTTTCCCTAGAACCAATGAATTTGTACTTTAGATTACATGTATATTAAAATGATTTAATATTAATATAAATATCATGTCACATATTGATTATTTTTCTACATAAAATTGATGTGATAATGTCCTAGACTATTTTTCACACTGATAAGGTCATTACAGTTCTATACTATGATGAGAACCTTGAAATTTCATGATGATATGATTCAAATAGTTTTACATTTTTAATAACATACTATGATAAGGAACATAGTATATAGACTTTTAGGTGCGAGTACTCATAAGAGGATGATACTTCTTTTCATGAATTTTACAATTGATAATATATGATATTGGAGATTATAATAAAATACCTTCTAATAGGAATTCAATATGTTTTGGTGTCATCATATATTTCTATATATGAGTGTGTGTAATGGTCCTTGGAAATTAATATTATTATTAATGTGTTCCATGACTCCTGCACTTAGATTTACTTACCAAAACTGTGGTGCCATATATTCATGGGAAGTAGGGTATGTTGGGTGCATCACACATGAAATGTTATTAATAATAAATTGGTGAAGTATTTATCCCTTCCATATTGATGTAAGTTGATATCTCAACCCTTTTATTAAAATATAATTGTTGCATTAAATCCCATGTCCATCGTGTAATGACGTTTATTTTAGATAGTTAAAGAAATATGTATCCATCATATAAGATGATGACACGAATGTGAAAACTTATTAATGAGATATTGAGACAAAATGATTATATTACATAGTGAGGGTTCATATGTGGTTGTCAACCTTGCGACATTAAGTTCCTTCTCTTGGGTTCCTTGACACATTACTAGACAATAATATTGCACTTTAGGCAAGCATTCGTAATGCCAATGAGAAAGAATCATAGAGGGTCACACACTAAGTGTTTACATTTATCTCGATTAAATTATATTTGAATTTAATTATTGGAATAAATATTATTCTAAATATCAAGGAATAACTTTATTCAATTTTTATCAATCGCTAATATTCATAAGGTAATAAATTATTATCTATTCATTAATAAATAATTTATTTAGTTATGTGAATATATAATAAATATTATTCACTAGATTGTGGATAAAATATTATTTTATTGAATGTTTAATAAATAATTTATTTTTGTGTTTGTGAATAAAATATTTATTTAAGTGAACAAAATATTTATTTGGATATTCAATAAATTTTGAGGAATTCGAGCAGATCAAGATCATATATGGAGATAAAGATTGATTTATAAGCTGGTAAAATAATATTCATCATTGCCCGAGTTAGAACATGTTGTAAAATAATAATATTATTATTATTATTATTATTATATAAAATGTGGTTTTTTAAGGATTATAATATTATTTAAGGGCCAGTATGAAATTAAATAATATTTTAATCCCTATCTCTGTAAATAGATGGTTATGTCTATTGTACAGGGTTAATTGAGAATTGAGAATTTTTGTGCACAACATAATTCTCTCTTGAATTCTTTCTCTCATATTCTCAAGAAATACAATAAATCATTTAAGCCTAGAGGATCTTGAAGTGATCAAGATGAAAAATTTGAGATGATTGATTCATCACACTTACACCTCGAAATTAATTTTCATTGCACATAGATCAAAGGAACATGTATGGATAACCACTAAAGGGATTATATATTTGCATCCATATAGTACAATAAAGGTAATCCAGAAAGGTTTTTTTGGAATATCAATATCTTCATCGAAGAAAGTTCATATGTCATGAACCAAGATGGGATACAATCCAACCTGATACCCAACCCAACCTGAGCTAAGGCCCAAGGGTGTTCCCAATCCCCATGGGATGGAAACTAGTGAATGGGTATTATAAATATACTTTGGGAATGATTTCACCCTTGAGTATAACCATAATCATTCAAAAAATGGAACAAAAATCCATAACTAATAACATAACCAAATAGGGTACACAGTTTTCAGAATAAAGGTTTTACAACATTAACCAAAAACCAAAATACTAAAATGGAAGGGAAACTAAAAAACAACCTAAAATCCTCTGTGAAACATGAGGTACATCACCCTCAATCCACCACCACCAACACCTGCAACAAGTGGAACTCTCTAGAAACCAGAACCACCATCACCACCACACATCTTTCCTTTAACTAGGTCATACATAACAAAGTCTACATACAGACCAAAGGTGTATACTATGTGTGAGCCAAATCCCATTAGGATTCCAACCAAAATAAAAGATTTCATGTTATGACAATATAATATAAATCAACATGCACATTTATATGAAAGAACTTGAAAACATTTTCAAAGGACATTTTAATTAAACATTTTTAGAAAAACATTCTTTCAATATAAACTATTTTTCAAAATAAATTGGTCTCAATGCCACAAAGTATATCATGTTCACCATATACTGAAATTGGACACCGCATAAAATTTATAATGTCACAAGAGAGTACCACAGGTAAATCCCTAAGGGTAGTATAGCATAAGTGAGTCACTAAGAACCTCATACATTGGTGGTCAATGTCCTCCAACTCAACAACCAATAGCATTCCTATGCATGAGCCACTATGATGAATAATCCAATGGGCCTAGTGGTCTCCAAATAATCGATCAATGCCAATACGTTCTCATCCATAATCCACTAGTATGGACTATCCCAAGTTCCTAGTGGTCTATTATCATATCACATGTTTAATTATTCATGCAATCATAAATCCCACTAAATGAATTTGGGCCTTTCCACTTTCGAGTCAACTAGTGTCGAGTCTATTAGAAGAATCTGGTCTTACCACCTCCGAATCACTAGCGTACTAGTTCTAGTTTACCCAACTAGATACTCAGGATTCCATTTTTTCTAAAATTCCATTAACACATAACCATCAATTTCACAACACATTCCATGCCACATATTCACACAAGGAAAACACCACTTTCACAATAACTACATGGAAAGAACCATTTTCCATAAATAAAACCACTTTCCATTTTACACACACCAAATCCATTTCAAAACACATTTTTTCATAACTTTACTAATCCATGAAACCCATTTGCAACATTACAATAAAAACACATAATCAATTTAACCATTTATATGGGCCAAACCCTTTCCAAATCCCCACATAACCTAGATTCACTTCTCAACATGTTTCACATCATTTAATAAATTAAAAAATCACATTTAAAGGTTAAAAAAAATTAAAATGTCAAAATAATTCATTTTCATTTAGAAAACCCACTTTCAACACATTCTCACCTCAAGTTCCTTTGAAAACACATTTTTCACCTTTTACATAATCATAAAAACACCTCCAAGAAGCACCTCAATGAAGGACATAAAAATAATAATCATTTTCCTTTGAAAATCCCATTTTTACCACATATGGATGTCAAACTCTTTCTAAAAATATTTTTCACCACACAAGAAATTAAAAGGACACATTTATAAAGACAAACAAGAATATCAAAAGCATCTAAAAATGTTAGAGCATGGAACCACCTACCTCACACTTGTAAGTTTCTTTAAATTGGTGAAAAACCACAACTACACCTCCACAAGACCCTATAAAGGTAATATCAACCAACAATCATTAATATCTTCCCAATAATTGCAATATTTAACCCTCCTCTAGGTCAAACATCCACTAGAAAATAAGAACCCAAGAAAGAGGGATAGAAAACCCTAGAAAGAGGAAAGAATCAAGAGAGAAACCACTTACTTGAAGAACCCTTCAAGTTATGAGGTCAAAACCACCCAAGGAATAATGCCCAATAGGTATAACAAATCTTGTAGGTAGATCCAATGGCTGAAAATCACATATGGGGAGGAATGGGGTAGTTTAGGGTTAAATCCCGAGATAGCACAAGTGGAATTTTCCAATTTTTAATGACCTGGAAAATTCGCATGGTTTTTCCACCTACTTTTCCAAATTATTTGATAATTGTGTGCCCCTCACTATCCAAGAGGTAAATTCTATATGGTTACCCCACATGGTTTGACAAACCATGTGCTAACCGTGTGGTATCCATAGTCTAAAAATCCCATTTGGCCGCACGGTTTCCTGGGTAAGGCTCACAATTTCACTTAACTATGAAAAAACTGTGCGCCACCTAATATTAATCTGAAAAACTCAATTTTTCATCAAAATTAAAGGAGGAAACCCATGGTTAATCTATATACTGAAAATAAAAAAGGAATTCCTCAAAATGAAAACATGAATGTGATAATTCTCCCCAACATGAAAACTTTACTCCCCCAGAAATTTATCCAAAAGTTTGATGAGAAAACAAGAATGGGTACTCCTTTTCAACCCAAGACCTATGTTCCCAAGTCTCATGTTCATCACAACCATGATTCTAAAAAACTTGGACCAATGGAATAGACTTCCTACGAAGAACCTTCTTTTAGGAATCTACAATCCACACAGTCCAATAAAATACACATAGATCGGGCTCCAACTCTATCTCCTCCCATTTCAACAAATTGGGATGGATTCAGATTATACTTTTTCAATTATGAAACATGTAAAATGTCATGAATCAATGATAACTATGAAGTAAAGGCCAATTGATATTCCACCTTACTGAATTTATCGATAATCTCAAAAGGCCCAACATAACTTGGCGTAAGCTTCCCCTGCTTACCCAAATGACGATGACCCAAGTGGGTTGCCACTTTCAGGAACATTCTATCACCCACGGAGAATTATAAATCATGATTCCTCTAATCATCATAATACTTATAATGACTCTGGTCTATCAGTAATCATTTTCTGATCAACTTCAATTTCTTATACATTTCCTGAACAAGGATCATCCCCAACAACGAGGCCTCATCCACCTCATCCCAATACAAATGGGACTGACACAGATGACTATAAAGTTCCTAAAAATATTCCATATAAATAAAATATTGGAAACTATTGTTATATGTGAACTCAACCAATCCCAAATGGTTATCCCAAGAACCTAAAAAATCCAAAAACATGTTCTTGGAGCATGTACTCTAAAATTTGATTCAACCACTCAGTTTGACCATCTATTTGAGGATGGTATGTCATGCTCAATTTGAGCTATGACCCCATTTCCTTCTGAAGGAATTCCCAAAACCAAGAGGTGAAACATGGGTCCCTATCAGAAACAATAGATGATGATATACCATAAAGCCTCACAACCTCATGAACATACAACTAGCCTAACTCATCCACTTTGACTGAATCTCTAATTGGAAAGAAATGAGCTGACTTGGTCAGATGGTCAATCACTACCCAAATGGAATTCTATCCCTAAGGCATATGAGATAAGCTAACAATGAATTCCATGAAAATCTCATCCCACTTCCAGTTAGTAATAGGTAGAGGATGAATAAAATTAGAAGGTCTCTGATGCTTTACTTTAACTTGCTAACAAAATAATACTGTGATATGAAGTCAAGTATATCTCATCTCATGCATGGCCACTATATTTTTTGGTGAACATCATAAACATATTGATAGATCCAAGATTAATAGCCCAATGAGATCGATGGATATCATGAATCACCATATTCCATAACATCAAAGTCACCACAAAGATACCTCTAAAACAAAAATATCCCTCATGAGGCAAAGACTACTCACAGGGATCCTCCCTACCATGAAGAAACTGTATAGAGTGCTAACACAACTCATCATTCTAATGTTCCAACTGAATCAGTTCTAGGAGGGAAGGAGTTATCTACACACTATCCAAGAACACAACTCACCCATGCTCCTTGGTCTCCAAGTGAATCTAAGAAAAGATCCCCATCAAAGTCCACTCATCACTGGAATTATTCTACTCATGAACTAAAACTTTTCTTCTCAAAGAATCTTCCACCACATTACCTTTTTTTGAGGTATAAACTCTATCAAATTCAAACCCCTGAAGGTACTCAACCCAATGTAACTACCTCAAGTTCAAATCATTTTGGGAGAAAATATAGTTCAATCTCTTATAATTAGAATAAACTACAAATTTCTCCCCAAAAAGATAATGGAATCATATATTTAGGGTGTTCACCACCGTTGCTAACTACAGGTCATGGGTTAGGTAATTATTTTCTTGTGTTAGAAGTTGTTGATAACCATAAGCCACCACATGATCATCCTGCATCAACACTCATCCAAGACCCTTACTTGAGGCATCGTAATAAACCACATGTCCCTTTCTAGATTATGGTAAAATAAAAATAGGAATGGTGGTCAACACCCACTTAATCTCCTCAAAGGATGCTTGACATTCAAGGATCCATTAAAACTTTACCCATTTTTCGGTAAGAACAGTCATGGATGAAGAAATCCAAGAGAAATCTAGAATGAACCACCTATAATATTCTTCCAATACTAGAAAACTTCTGATCTCAAATAAATTCCCCAGCTACTCCCATGACATCATTGCACTGATTTTCTCAAGGTCTACTAAAACTCCTCACTTTGATATCACATGACTCGGAAACTTCACCTACTTGATCTAGAAGGTTCATTTAGAAATATTTTTATAGAGGTGATAATCCTAAAGAGTTCCCAAAACAATTATAAAATGCCACTCATACTCCTTCTCATATCCAGAATAAACTAGGATATCATCCAAAAACATTGTAATGAAGGATTCGAGATATTGATGAAACACCCTATTTATGAGTTCTATAAATACAATAGGAGCATTTTTCAACCTAAAGGGAATGACCAAGTACTCTAAATATATTTACTTACTTCAAAAAGCTATTTTTGGGACATTCAAACCTCTAACTCTGACTTGGTGATAACTAAAACATAGGTCAATCATAGAAAACCACTTTTCCCCCTTTAACTGAACAAATAAGTCATCAATGTGGGGAAAGGGATACTTTTTATTAATCATCACCTTATTCAACTTCTAGTAATATATGCACAACAGGAGAGATCCATCGATATAATGGAAGATATATCAATAGTGTTCCTATTTCCAAATTAATAGAAAACTCCACATCCCACTCTGGAGAAAACCCCAAGAAATCCTCTAGAAAACCCTTTGGGGACTCATCCACCATGGGAGGTAATTAATCTCCATAACAACTACCAATATCCTCCAATATGAGAGAAGATAATTGATACACAAGTTTACCTAAATCTAGAAGTTGAGGTCCATCACAACCCAACTGAGGGTCTCATTCACCATGAAAAATCTGGGTACCACCATCAAGTGCCATAAAATTCACTCACCTCCTATAGAAATTGATATGCACCAGAAAATGTATTATCCAATCCATATCGAGGATTACATCAAATAGTTCCATTTCTAAAACCAAGAAATACCACTCCATCTTGACCCCTAACATGGTGAGCGCACAAGACGGACACCTAAGACCCTTCTCTCTCTTCTTACCAGGTGGTGTTACCAACTATATCACATAAAATATAAGCTTAGTTGGAAACATAAAAACATCCACAAAACGGGAAAAAATAAAAGACACAGATACACCAATATCAAACATAACTACAGCTAAATAGTATTCAATAAGAATAGTACCTCAAACTATCATAGACCCTATATCTGACTCCACTAGTGCTCTATCCACCACATGAGGATGCCTCATCTCAACTAGATCTTGAGAAAGACCACTAACATGTGACTCTTCCCTGAATTGACTCTACCCAAATAAAGATCTATCCCCGCCTCCATGACCACCAAACCCATATCCCACTATCTTGAAATATTTTGGCTAAGTTGAAATCCCCCTAGATTCCACATATCCATCACCACTCTAATATGGGGGTGGCACCTTGGAAAACCACTGCAAGTGCCCCAAATCTCTACACCTATGGAAAATTTTGGGTGGTGATGAACACACTGATCACTTGTGTCCTTATTTTCCACACTAATGACACACAATTTACCATGTACCTAAATAAATAGATAAATATATCCAAGAAGGATGGCCTAAACCACCACCACCCCTCTTCTCCTACTCCTCCCTCTTCCTCTTATTCTCAAATGTACTACCACTGCCTACTGCTGACACAACCCCAAAGGAACCAGACTTTCCCTTATGATCAATATCCACCATGAAAACATAGTCAAACACCTAAGTATTGGTTTTTAGCTTAAACTTAAATACTTGAGAATGAATTTTTGTCCACAACCCCCTCTTGAACCTCTGAGCTTTCATCTGCTCACTAGAAATGATATCAAGTGCTCATCGTACCAACTCTATGAATCAGTTGGAATACTCCATCACTATCTGATCTCCTTGGGTAAGATCCATGAATTCTCAGGACCTAGAATAAGCCAAAACCTCAATAAAATAATTCACATTGAAGGAAATATTGAAATCTCTCTAACCCATTTGATCATGTTTTATAGCTTTCACCACTGAGTCTCACCACTTACGACTACAAACTTCCAACAAAAAAGAATCACATTTCACTCTAATAGCCTCAGCAGTGTGAAGAAACTTAAACAACCTCTATATATTCTCAATACACTCCTCATCTTCCTAAGTTTCCTCATTACCTTGTAATGAGGGAGGATTTATCTTGAGGAACTCTTGAGATTTTTTCCTTTCTAGGACCAGATTCGGATTCCCTAACCTAAGCAAAACTAGAGCCTTCTCCTTGTCCTAAAGCTTGAACAGCTCGAACCACTACCTCCACTAGACTCTAGTCAATTGGGGAAGGATAACTCTCTCCTTCCTCTTCCCTTAGTTGTATAGGGACTCCCCGAGGAGGCATTTTACTACAAAAACCAATATTCACAAGAAAACCATCAATGCATATTCTGAAAATTTTCAGCAATAACAATAACAAATCTCAAACACTTCAATAAATCAAAACAAGACTAACCAAGCTACTCCACCCCCCCCCCACCCATTTTCCTTATACATTCTTCAGCCTATATGTATCACCTAGAGGAGAATTAAATATCAAACCCCAACATCCCATGATGACTCAAGCCCTTTCATGAGGTGTGTTGGCTAAGCACCCAACTCGTAACTAGAATGTTAGGTCCCAACAATGCTAGCTCCAGTCTATCCTAATTTATCCCAAATATCATGACCCAAAATATTTTAACCTTCTTTGATACCATTTTTTCACGAACCAAGTTGGGATATAATCTAACCCGATACCCAACCCAACCCTAGACAAGGCCTGAAGGGTGTTCCCGATCCCTGAGGGCTAGAAACTAGTTCCTGGGTGTCATAAATATACTTTGTGAATGATTTCACCCATGATTATAACCATAATTATTTAAAAAAATGGAAAAAATATCCATAATGGATAACATAACCAAACAAGGAACACAATTTTCTGAATCAAGGTTTTAAAACATTAACCAAAAACCAAAATAATTCAACGAAATTAAAACTACAAAACTTCCTGAAATCTTCCATACAACATGAGGGACATCACCCTCAAGCCACCACCACCAACACCTACAAAAAATGGAACTCTCTATTAACTGGAACCACCATCACCAAAAAACATCTTTCCTTTACCTGGTTCATATATAACAAATTCTACATACACCCAAAGGTGTGTGCAGGGTGTGATCCAAAGTCTAATAGGATTCCATACAAAATAAAAGAATCCATGATACAATATTAGAAGATAAATCAACATGCACATGTATATGAAAGAACTTGGAAACATTTTCAAATGAAATTTCAAGTAAACGGTTTTAGAAAAACATTTTTTCAAGATAAACCATTTTTTAAAATAAAATAGTCTCAATGACACAAAGTATACAAGTTTTGACATATATTGATGGTGCACAAAATCACATCTATAATGTCATGAGAGAGCACCATGGGTAAATACTTAAGGGTATTCTAGCACAAGTGAGACACTAAGAACCTTATACCTCGATGATCAATTTCCTCTAACTCAACTACCAATAGCTTTCCCATTCATGAGTCACTGGGAGGGATAATATCATGGGACCAGTGGTCTCCAAATAATAGTCCAATGCTAATATGTTCTCATGAAAGAGCCACAAGGAGGGACCATCCCAAAGTCCTAGTGATCTCCAATCATATCACATGTTTAATTAGTGTTTCAAGCATAAATCTCACTCAGTGAATCTAGACCTTACCACTTCTAAGTCAACTAGTGTCAAGTATGCTAGAAGAATCTGGGATTTCCAGTTGAAAATCACTAGCATACTAGTTTTATTTTATCCACCTAGATACCTAATATTCCCTTTGATCTCAAATTCTATTACCACATAACCATCACTTTCACAACACATTCCATGCTATGTATTCACATAAGGAAAACATTGATTTCACAACAACTACATAAAAACCACCATTTTCCATAAATAAAACCACTTTCTATTTTATACAAACCAAAACCATTTCAAAACACCTTTTCCATAACTTTCAAAATCTATGAAACCCATTTGGAAACATTAAAATAAAAACACATAATCAATTTAACCATTTTTATAAGCCAATACCTTTCCAAATCCCCACATAAACCAAATCCACTTCTCAATGTGATTCACATCATTTAATAAATCCACTAATCACATTTTAACATACACAACAAAAACTAACATGTAAAAAAAATCTATTTCCATTTAGAAAACCCACTTTCAACACATTTTAACCCCATGTGCCTTTGAAAACACATTTAGAACCTTTCATATAATCATAAAAAAAAACCTCCAAGAAGCACCACAATGAAGCACATGAAAATAATAACCATTTTCCTTTGAAAATACCATTTTTACCATATATTCATGTCAAACTCTTTCTAAAACATATTTTATACCACACAGGAAATTCATATAACATGTTTATAATACAAAAAATCATATCAAAAGCATTTATAAATGTTAGAGCATGCAACCACCTACCTCACACTTAGAAGTTTCCATAAATTGGTGAAAACCCACAAACGCACCTCCACAAGACCCTATAAAGGAAAGATAAACCAACAACCATAAATAACTTACCCAAAATTTTAATATTGGACCCCCCCCCCCCCCTCTAGGTCAAATATCCATTGTAAAATAATAACCCGAGAAAGAGGGAAAGAAACCCCTAGAAAGAGGTAAGAATCAAGAGATAAACCAACTAATTGAAGAACCCTTAAAGTTTAGAGGTCAAAACTACCCAAGGAATGATTCCCAAGAGGTCCATGGAAGCTTGGAGGGAGCTATAATGGCTAAAAATCACATATGGGGCAGAATGAGGGTGGTTTAGGGTTAATTCCTGAGAGGATGAAAATAGAATTGTCCAATTTTTAATGACCTGTACAATTCACATGTTTTTTCCGCATGGTTTTCCAAACTGTGAAGCAACCATGAACCCCTCATTTTCCAAGAGGGACATGATACATGGTTACCCCCACATGGTTTAAAAAACTGTGTGATAACCATGCAGTTTCCACTATCCAAAAATTCCATTTGGCCACACGGTTTCCTAGGAAAGGTGTACGGTTTTCTTTAACCATGCGCAAACTATGTTCCACCTGCTATTAAGACTAAAACTCAATTTTTCATCAAAATTAATGGGGGAAACCCATGGATAACCACGAGACTGAAAATAAATAAAGGAATGCCTCAAAATGAAAACACATATGTGACATCCTAAGATGAGGTAACCTTTTCTTCTAATCATAAATAAATTAATTATGAATTTAACATGTAAAGAATCTCTCCCTGGGTTATGTGTTCTTTCATGTCAATATTCAGTGGAAAAAATCTATTGGTCGTGAAGTTTATGTATTATAAAATATTATGAATGATCCACCAAATTGAAAAACCTTATAGTTATTCACCCACCTTAGAGCTTCTACAGTACTCAAATCCCTCAAGTGGTATCAGAGCTAGGTTACATTTCATGTTTATAATTATTTATTTAATTGTAGATAAATATATGCAATAGTGGCTAAATATTTCATTTCCATAATATTTGATCTTTAATTTTATTGTTTAATTAACATGCTTTTTATATTTTAATTATCATCGTTCAGTGTTTCATTTTATTAAAGGACTAAGAATATATGAAGAATGGCCATATATTTCATTAGGAAGTTCCAAGGATTTAGTATAGTAATATAGGGTTACACGGTGAGTAACCAAAGTACATGTTGTGCACCCATGTGCACTGCATCTGGTCATGTCATAGGATACATGACATAAAAGGAAAAAATTACATGTGGTACATTAATTTCACACTATATATAGACCAGGATAGTTGAGGAAACTGCTTGTCTGAGTACACTATGTGTAGATGACGTACACATCATGTAGTCTACATAGTTTATCAATGAAATTCATGCAAACTGTGTGGTCAAATACATGGTAAAAATGCATGATATTGATAGTCTATAGAAATAATGACATAAATGACATGTAGTTAGTATACATGACATGAAGTTTATTATTTCTCACATTTGAAATACATGCCGAGATCTTTGGTGACTCTTGCAGACACATGATAAGTGAAACATGCATAGTTGGAGTACATGTCATGTGGTCCCACATTCGAAGCACACACTGAGTTTTTCTATGGGGTGTTCAGAAACATAGAAATAGAGATACATGATGTGTATCTAGATATTACATGCCATGTAGTCCATCCAAGATACACAATGAAGCCCCGAGAATTTATCCTGAGTACACGAAAATTGTGGTACATGGCGTGTTTCTCATAATACATTCCATTTAGTCTCCTAATAAAGGATAGAATTAAATTTCATTAAATTGATAATTTCATCATTAAAATCTTATTATATTTATTGGAACTAGTTGTGTTTAAAAATTTAATAATGGTTTGGAAGAATTATTAAATTATCAATGAATTTATTGTAATTATCTATAATTATTGGTTCTATAATTTATTTGATATAGATTCATTTGTGATAGATATATCCAAGAGAATTAATATATCCATTGAGATAAAAGGAAACTAATTAATTATTTAGTTAATGCAAGTGTGTTTATCTTAATAAAAAAGGAGAAATAGAAATGAATGTTAACTGGTTTTACTTTTGTGTGTTCATTGCATGTGTATCACCATTCATGAGCTTGACCAAGACTTGTGTAAGAGTTGGCTTGATAAAATTTAATTTATTTTATGGTTTTTTAATTATTTATTATTAAATTAAATATGAATTTCTTGTGATTCATCCCTACCTCCATTATTATGTAGGACCTGTGTGTCCAAGGTTATTTATTTAATTCCCTTTAACCAATATTTTGATTCCCATCACCTACATGTGAGTTATAAATACATATAGTAAATAAAGTTTCTCAAGGCACATTGAGGTATTTTAAGATGAAACTGAGACAATACCAACCTGGGTGATACTAAGGTGGATAGGTGGGATACTATAAATCATGTTAAGACCAACACAATGAGTTTTCTCCCTGGGTTATAAGTTGATTTATTATCCCCTTAATAAATCAACCATTAGATAAGCTCATGATTGGTTTATTTATTTATTTGTGTCCTATGAATTATTTATTTTATGGATGTAATATAATGATAATATAAATAAAATAACTAATGTGAAAATGTGGAATTTAAATAAATGTGTTATGTGTAAATGTTTTATCAAAATATGGTTAATAAATTTAGTAAAATTCAATTAATATTAAAAATATATGTAAAAGATAAAACAAGTTAATTTTTACACATAATAAACTAAAACACTCAACTAAATATTAAGTCATACATGGACTTCCATTACTTGATTAGTAATGAAATCCATAGAACTAAGTGTTTTATCATCCCTCATTGGGAAACTTACTTTTATCATTGAGTTTTTATGAAATTTTTGGGTTGACTTAACCATATTACATTCAAAGAAGCATCCCTCACTAGGATTGATGTAACTTGGAGGAAAGTGTTGGGGAAATCTAAGTTAAGATTTCAGTATTGGGGATTCCACTCAAAAGATCAAGGAGCTACAAGCTTGTAGTTGGAAAAGACCTATCTATCTAAATACCTTCAAGTATCTTGACCAACCCTTATTGGAATTATATAAAGGGGAATATGGATCCTTACCACTATAATGTATAAAAAACTATAAATTATGATTACAATTATGAGGGATATTGGGACTTGATAAAATATTGGGAGACTTAATAAAATTAATGAAAATTATTATTTCTCATGTAATTTGTAATCAAGTTAAGTATTAATCATCTATTTTAATAATTATAGAAAATGGAAAGTAAGACCATGAATACAGTGTGATTATTTCTTAACTCAAGCTATGTCCTTGAAAATACAAATTTATCGATATGGTACAATCTTTTATACAATACATTATTATCATAAATTTTTTATTATGTGTTGAAATCCTCTATTCCTATTTTTCCTCCTCGGTGGGTGAGAAAAGGTGAAAAGGATTCCTACCAGAGATATATTGAGGATAATTCCTATTTATATTGTATTATATTATCAACTATATCCATAGATTTGATGATAAAATATAAATACATGGATGCTTTACCATAATATCTTATCTTTTTTTTCTTGAGAAAGAGAAGGAAAGGCTTGAAATAAATAAGACTGTCTGCACTATATCAGTGTAAACTAGAAGAAGGAAATCTAGTTATTGAGCATGCTTTCAAAATACTGGGTTATATTGATCCTTTAGAAAAATCGGGCTTCCATTTGGATAAGAAATTATCCATTAATATTATCTTATTATCCTTACCACCAATATTATCCTTATTTTTTCAAGATCAGATAAATGAAATAGAATATTCACTTAGTAAACTTTTGTCTATACTTCACCAATCAATTTAGGATTAGTTGAAAGTTTTTTCTACACTTCATATAGTGAAAATTTTTAAATATAAGGTTGAAGATCCTATGGATAAAAATCCAAAAGATAATTTAAAATTTCCTTCAAATAAAATAAATATTAAAAGGTAGAATAATGAACTGGAGGCTATTCTCTAATCATGTGGAAATAATAGACACTGAAAAAAGAAATTAAAATGAGTTGAAGAATTAAGTAGTTACAACAACTTCAAGTATATTCATAAATTTTATATTCACCACTTGTTTATTAGCTACAATATTCTTATAAAATATATTTATTTAAATATAGGAAATGAACATGAATAAAAAGTCTATAGAGTGAACTCAAAGGGAGATAAGAAAGGTAGATTCTTATGTCATCAAAGGTAATCTCACCACTTATAATTGCTATATTTTATTGATTCGAGTTTATAATTAAGTGTTACCAAAATATTTATCTCAGTATCTATCTATAAATAATAAGACATTATTTCAATTTTGAAATAAATGTTGTTATGGTACTTCGATACTAAACTAATGGTACTGTAAATTTTTGAATCAAAAAAAATACATTATAATTAATAATGAATATAAAATATAAAACTCTTAAATTATTTTGGAAAGATAATTATTTTTCATATAAAAATGAAATTAGTTGACCATTTTATACCCATAAAAGTTTTTTAGTCTCAAATTAGATAAGATGTTGGATATAAAAACTAACTAATTATGATGTTTTAGATAAATAAAACTTTCAAATAAATGTATGTCACAGATCTTGTTAAGGTTGGTTCAACATGGAAACATGAACCATTATAAATCCAAATGTAACTTCATATACTTCATGGTATTCCTTTAAAAAAATTATAAACTCTCAGTAGAGTAATTGAGTACACTTGGTGAAGATTAGGGAATATCAGAGTGGGCTTGTCAGTGAACATATTATCCAAGTAATCAATGATTATATGTATGTATTAAATTTTATCCCTAACTCACATTTCCTTATATAGATAATTGTATTGGAGGTAGTAAAAGGAAGATCAATAATGAGTCTTATATATATTGTAAATATTCTATTATTACTTCTAAGAAATGTTTTTAAAATAGTAGTGAAACAACTAACCATATTCTAATTATATTTTTAATGGATATCATATCAATTTAGATATGATAAGAATATGTTAGGACACTTCCACAAAAAAAATTTGAAAATATTTTGTTAAAATTTGTCCTTATCTACAAACGAACATTAAAACACTGAGGTTCTTTTAAGTTAATGGTCTTATATCCACTAAGGATATTAACATCTAGTCTAGACTGACCCTATTTATATAAAGTAATCCTATATATTGAATATAGTGGGAGAAAACTTAATTTATATGGGATAAGGATCTGTATGCACATGAGTTATCATAGGAATACTGGACTCCACTGAGCTTAGTGGGAGTATTATTTCCATAGATGCATACTGCATAAGAATTTATAACTAAAGAGGTGGATAATGTTCACTATTGTGGATGATACATATATTATTATTTCATAATAAGGATTACTAAAAAGAATAATTAAATGGTAATATTATAATACTGAAAAGTATGTATAAATTCAAGTGATGGAATCCATGCATCAAAATTCAAGGATTCTATATTTTAAATGTTTATAATAATTGATATTGATAGTGAGTATTCAAGAGAAACTTAACATGCATCGTTAAGATGGTACCAATAAAGTGTGATTGATTATTGAAATTTCTACTCTTTAACAAGACCTATACCCCAATCATTATGAATAAAATCCTTCTAAATTCTACTTGTCAAATAATACTTCTATGATCATCTTATTGGGGTATTGATAGTCAAGGACACCTCATTTGGAGGAATCCTTATAGAAGATGTCTATATGATGTGACCAAAAGTATAACCTATAGTATATGTCTACAAGGAATAACTAGAAATAGTTAGTGACATTAATTAATTCCAATGAGATATGCAGAATGCATAAATTAATTTATAGATAAATCATGCATAGTGATCATAGAATAATCATTTGGAAATAAATGAGTGACAAGTGTCTCTATCTTGTTATTGTTAGAATTATAAGTTTTCAAGATAGATATTTTGATGACATATAGAAAAAAAATTTGTCATACTAGTTTTTTAAGACTAAGGAATAAAATTTCTCGAAGTATGACTTAAAGTAACAGTCATGTTCAAAGGAAAAAGATCTAATAAATAGATTCATGTATTTGTTAAATCTAGTTATATTACATATGTATTAACAATTAAATACCAAATTATTGTTAGTATATAATCCTTATATTATAACATGCATGGGAAAAGTAAGAGATTACGTAGATTAAAATAATTTTACAAGCTTAATTTATATGAATTTATCTCATGTTCCGTGATATGTACTGACATTTGATATTACTAATTCATAATTCAAATAATTTTAATATCAAATACATCTAACATAACTAAATCAACTTAAAATTATAACTATCTGACAGTACTTGGAAAAGTAAAACCAGATGAGTTCCTAGTGTCTAGAGAAGTGGGAATACTAGTGATAAAGGGAATTAAACACTAGTCTTCACTTAGTTCAATTTTATCTAGTATCATAGAAAATGATAAGATAATATATAAAAAAACCTATTACATCCAATGTTTTTCATATCTATAATATCTGAGTAAGTTTCCTCTTCTGATGAATCTTAAGGAGTTTTTTAGAAACATCTTTTACTAGTTTTGGTTTATACCAAAAGAAAGAGTCTTATCATTATGATAATATTTGACTACATTGTTATTCAGGATGTCAAGTCTTTGACCTTGGAAAAAAAATATGTACACTGAGTTTTATCACTACTTAAGGTATTTTCTCAAGTTATTAATGTTACAGTAATAAAATCTACCACAAATACATATGGATTTACCAACCCTGGTCATGGAAACATGATAGGCCTAGTATTTGTATTTATACTCAGTGGAAGCATGTTCAATATATGAGAACTAAATATTTGTTAGCAGTTGGATCTAGTGAAAATGGGATTCTGTTAGAGTTTTTAAACTAGAAATAAATAATTCATACTTTAGATTAAATGTATATTCAAAGGATTGAATATTAATATAAATATATTATCACATATTTATTTTTCTTCTATATAACATTGATGTGATGATGTCCTAGAGTATTTGTTGCATTTATAATGTCATATAAGTTCTCTATTATGATGAGAACCTTGATATTTCATAGTGATATTCTTGAAATAGTTATATGATCAGATAACATACTATGATAGGGTATATAGTATATGGAATATTAGGTGCGAGTACTTGTAAGTGGATGAGAATTCTTCACATGAAGTCCACACTTGATAATATCCAAGATACAAGATTATGGTAACATACCCACCAGTGGGCATTCCGTATGTTTTGGTGTCATCGAGTATTACAAATCCTAAAGAATGTGTAATGGTCCTTAGACTTTAATATTATTATTAATTCATTTCATGACTCACATACTTAGTTTTACCGACCAAAGTTATGACAACATATGTTCACGAGAATTAGGGTATATTGGGTGTGTCACAAATGGTATGTTATTAATAATAATTCAAGAAAGGATTTTTCCCTTAAATATTTATGGAAGTTGGCATATCATCCCTTAATTGAAATATAATTACCAAATTAAATTCTATGGTCATGGTGTAATGATGTTTCTTTCAGATATTCAAAGAAAGGGCATATTAAGCATATAGGTTGATGACACAAATGTACAACCTACTTGATGATATACTAAGAAAAAGATATTATATTACATAGTGAGCATTTGTATGTGGTTTATGATGTTATGACATTAACATATTTCTCTTGGGTTCCTTGACCCATTATTATATATAAATATTGTACTTTAGGTAAGCCTTTCTAATTCCAATGAGAAATAATCATAGAGAGTCGCACACTAAGTATTTTTGTTGATCTGGATTAAATTCTATGTGAATTTAATTATTATAATAAATATTATTCTCAAGACTGAAAAATAATTTTATTCAATTTTTATTGATTGCCAATATTCACAAGGTAAGAAATAATTATTTATTATTTAATAAATAATTTATTTAGTTATGTAAATACATAATAAATATTTATTCACTAGATTGTGGAAAAAATATTAATTTTATTGAATATTTAATAAATATTTATTTGTTGTTCTGTGAATAGAATATTTATTTAAATGAATAAAATATTTATTCAGGTATTCAATAAATACTTAGGAATTTGAGTGGATCAAGATTATGTTTGGTGATGAATATTAATTTACAATCCGATAAAATAATATTTATCATTGTGTGAGTAAGTGAATGCCATAAAATTATAATATTATTATTATTATTATATGGAATGGGTTTTTTTGGGTTAATCAAGAATTGAGAATCGTTTCCCCCAACAGACTTCTCTCTTGAATTATTCCTCTCATCTTATCAAGAATGATAATAAATCCCTCAAGACCGAAGGATATTGAAGAGATCAATATGAACAATGCAAGATGATTGATTTTCTATGCTAGCACTCATAAATCAATTAGCATCACTTGGAGATCAATATCACACATGTGGATCACCACTAGAGGGATTCTACACTTGGATCCTTATAGCATAACAAAGGTAATCTAGAAAGGTTTTTTTGGAAGATAAAAATATACTTCAAAGAAATTTTCTCAGACAAGGTAACATTTTCTATTGATCATAAATAAAATAAATATAAATTTAACATGCAAAGATCCTCTCTTCGGATTTTAGGTTCTCTCATGTCAATATTTAGTGGAAAATCTTCATTGGTCATGACGTTGACATCTTGTACAATATTATAAATGATACCCAAAATCAAAAAAAAACTTATAGTTATTCACCCACCATGATACTTACACTATGAATAGAAGCTTCCGAAGAATTAAGATCAAGAATTAACATTATAACTCAAATGAAGAAAATTTAAGTTAATAAAATAACTTGTGGATTTAGTAACCTTTGAATCAAAACCCTTTGAAAGATAAAACTTAAAATTGAAATTTAATTAGAATTAATGAATATCTATTTATGTTAAAATATATAAAATTGTTATTATATATACCATATAGATGAAAATAGGTGTATAATATGAAATATATCTCAAAGAAGGTAATTTAAGATGAGAAACTCTTTCCTTGGATTCTCTCTTCACCATATGAACTCTAACCTAATGTATAATGAAAATAAATATATTAATAACTTATTTTAGAACCTTATTTTTAATTATTACCTTTAATAAACTTAATTTATAATCATTCTCTACACATATATTAGTTATTTATAGTTTATTTTCATCATTGGATATTAATAATTTTGTTCATTTTGTATGATTTTTGTAATGGTGGTATAAATCCTCATTCATTGATAAAAATTTCATCATTCCAAAATTATTAAAGGTAATAGAACCATTGTACTTAAATAATTTACAAAGTCCCATTTAATTTAATGGAATTCATGGGTATGGTTTGTGAGAATGGAATCCATGATGATCTTTTTTTTGTAATTTTTTAAAAAACAAAAGGCGGTATATCAATAATAGGTTACATATTAATATTACAATTCCATAACCAAAAAAATAAATATTTACTTATCAATATTAAATATTAAGATTGATTATATAATTAATTGACTTGGGATACCCTCCAAACTGGTACCCGAACTACTCTTACACTACCCTAAAGGGTGTTCCTGATCCCCATGAACTAGTGAATAGCACCTGGTCATTGAAAAATAAATAGAGGGAATGATTTCACCCAACCTGAAATGAGGATCATGAAATAAATATACATGCATAAGAACAATGATAAAAAGATACATATCATAAAAAAGAAAGATAAGGTAGCGATATAACCCAAAGTATAAGCCTAACAACCAAAAAGGACAAACAAAAACTAAAAACAGCTACTCCATGTGACATGTGGGAAATTCCCCACCATCTCACCACCTGTTACCCATACCCATTTGATATAATACCCACTGCCTAACTATGACACCTTGCCATTTACTATATCAAAATACAATATAAGGTCTACACATTCCTAGGGGAATGTATAGGGTGTGAGAAAAATAGGCTCAGTAGGATCCCACTTGGGTGTTCTATATCAAATATCTATAAAATAATCCCAATCTTCTAAATTTTAAGAAAAAAAGGCATGATAAGCAGTTAAACAGATTTATATGAAAAGCATGGTAAATAGTTCCCATTTTTCCATAGTTCCAAAACCAATCCATGTAAAATAGTTTCAAGGAATAATTCCAGTAGAACATTTTCATTTATCAAAACAACTATATGAAATCAAAAATAGTACAATCCAAATAAAAATGGTAAAAATTCCTAGAATCACAATAGGAAATTCTAGCTAGACTTCTCATACCATCATCAAGACTAGCATGCACTCAAGTCCCTATGTCATAGGGCCTAGGTTACAGAGGAACACCCCATGATTAAACCCCTTATAATGTCAAGATCAAGTCCTTAGAACCAATTCATCAAGACTAGGGAGTATAGGAACACCCCAGAAAGTTAACCCCCCCAATAATACCAATAGACGAGTCCTAATACGACATCTTCCACCTAAGTATCCAAGGATTCTCATGTGTTGTATTTATAAAATAATTTCAAAAGGTCTTACTATATTCCACAATACAGTTCCAAAAAACCTTTTTTATCAAAAACATTCTTTGAAAAACACTTTTCACAATCCATTTCACGATGATTTAAAATTTTTCTTTTATTTACCAAAATGATGGTAAAACCATATTTTCTCAAAAAAAACCATCTACACACACAAATAAATCAATTATTCCAATTCATTTAGAAAACCTTTTAAAAAATCAAGATACTTCAAGGTTTATCCAATATAGTATGGAGACAGAACCACCTATATCAAGACTAGATCACACACCAAATTTGATGAGATCCACACACACTAAAAGTAAAGGAATTAAAAAAACACAAGACCTGTCATAAATTTTCACATCTTAGAATTGAATTCAATAAATAAAAAATCATTGTAGGATGAGTTAGATCAACACATACCTTGAGAAACTTATGCACTGAACCAAAAAGAACACAAAAATAGGCCCCTAAAAAACTAACGCACATAGTAATATATAGAGGATTTCTAGATATCACATCCATAAAAAAAAGACTCCAAAAATTTATCCCAACATCGATTAAAAACCAAGATAAATAGATAAAATGGGAAGATAATTATTTCACTCTCAAAAGAAAGATCATCCAACCAAGTCAGAGATCATAGCACCAAAAGGAGGATCCCATTCATATTAGAACCACCCAAAAACATTTTTAGGATACCTAGGTTCTGATGGATGATACACAAGTAAAATTCCATAAGATTCAGTCATGTAGCATATAATAAATAGCTAGGTAAGAATGATTAATGTCATGAATCCAATATTCAGAGAATGAATCCCCCATGTTACATTTATGCTGAAAAAGGAATCACCATAGTTTAAAAAATCATACAGAAAATTCATGCCATGAATTAAATTCAGATCATGAATTTTTTTCATGTCATGGATCTGACTCGCGGCTTCTTCCTAGAAATAAGTTCACATCGTGAATACCCCGTTCATGGTGTGAATTTGTTCTACATCCAAAACCCAGATTCCTTTATAAAAAACCATGAAACAAAAATTAAAATCCATTAAACATTAAAAATAGTGTGTGACTTAGCTAGGATGTTACAACTCTCTACACCATAGGATTTTCTATCCCCAAGAAGTCATGCAGAAGAAGGGTGGTCCAGAAAGAGGTGAAACCACAACTCCCTCACTGATGATTCATGCTCCCAATTCTCATGAGAGTTTAATACATGTGTCCACAATACTTTGAACAACAGAATATACTTCCTATAAAAGTATTTCATTTAAGAATCAATGATGTCCACTAGTTTCTCCATAATGAAAATATCTAGCTCCAACTCAATCTCTTCCCAACTCATAACATGAGAAGGATCGTCATGGTAGTTCATGAGTTGAGATATGTGGAAAATATCACGAATACCTATCAAATGATCTAGAAATTCTAACCTATAAGTAACCTAACCAAGATGCTCGGTGACCTCAAATGGTACAACATATCTCATAGATAGCTTCCTCTATTTCCAAAGCTAATGGTGACCCAACTGAGGATAAACTTTTAAGAAAACTCGATCACCAATAGAAAACTCCAAATAATGATGATGATGATTTACATATGATTTATAATGACTCTGAACTACAACCAAGTGTTGATGTACATCCTGAATCTTCACTGACATATCATGAATGGGACTCGATCCCATAAGAGAGAGGCCACTCCCACCTCTTCTCAACAAAAAGGTGACCTGCATAGGTGGCCATATAAAGACTTGAAGGGATCTATTTTTATTTATAACTAGTGGTTATTATTATAAGAAAACTCAACTAGTCCCAGATAGGTGTCCCATGATCCACTAAAATACATGAAACTAGGATAGATCATATCCTCCAATATCTAAATATCACTCTTCGTATATCCATCCCTCTATGGATAATAAGCTATAGTTAACTTGACATAAGTTCACATCATCTCTTATAGACTCCTCCAAAATATGGAAGTAAACCTGGGATATCTGTCTGAGGCAATGGTATAGAGAACCCCATGTAACCTCATAATCTCCTATACATATATCTTACCCAGATCTTCAAACTTTGTGATGTCTCTTATCAAAATAAAATGAGTTTATTTCATCAACCAATTAATCACCACCCAGATGGAATTCTTTCCTAGGGGAGTCCATGGTACTCCAACAAAAATTTCCTTAAAAACATCATCCCATTTTCAAACTAGCACCTGAAGAGGCTTGAGTATACTATAAGGTTTTAGGTGTTCTAACTTTATCTACTAGAAAGTGTAAAAATTAGACACTTAATCAGAAATGTTTCACTTCATACTCAACCATAAAAAACATTGTCTCATTTCATAATACACCTTTATAGTGATATGGTGAATATACCATGAATAAATATTAAAATAATTAAAGACTGGGTTCCTCACAGATGATGGGATGATGATTACTATTTTGGATAATACAATCAGAAGGGATAAACTAACCAGAAACAGTCTCCCCACCATATAAGGTTTCTCTAACTCCTGTAAACTCATAATTATGTAGTTGGTCCTATCAAATAGACTCAAGAAGAGATGATGATAACTGAATATTGGAAAAAATCATACCTAAAACATCCTATCATTCATCTATATGAAATAGGGGGAATCCCTATCAGGTTAAACACCTCCTTCCATTCCAAAATAGCATGTGGTGGAACTTTCCTACTGAAAATGTCAGCGACGATAATCCCCTTCCCCAGGGTATATCTAATGTTGAAGTTAAACATCTGGAGGTATTCCACCCATCATCTCTACCTAACATTCAAGTACTTTGGAGAAAATATATAACTCATACTATTATGATCATAAAATAACATTAACCTCTCACTCAATATATAATTCCATCAACACTTAAGTTCATGCATCACTAAGGAAAACTCCAAATCATGAGTGGGGTAATTTTTCTCATGTTATTAAATCTAAGTAGATCCATAGGTCACAACTTTTTCATCCATCATAATCATGAAACCTAGACCAATTCTAGAATCATTACAGCATACCACGTACCCTATACTGGGCTTAGGTAAGATTGGAATAGGATTTTATTTCATAATAAATTTCAATTCATCAAAATAAGTATAACATTTAGTTTCACATGTGAATTTCACCCATTTCTTGGTAATATAAGTAAAATTTGACACTAAATTGGATAAATCCTTGAAGAAATTCCAATAATATCTATCCATACCTAGGAATATTTGTATAACAAAGATGTTATGTGGTTCTTCCCAGGAAAAGAGAGGCCTCACCTTCTCAGAATTGACTGAAAGTTCATGTTATGAAATCACATTCACCAATAACTTCACTTATTAGATCCATAAATTTCATTTTTAAAGCTTCCCATAAAGTTGGATACTCCTAAAAAAGTATAAAAAATTCATATAGTTCTCATGTTCATTCTCAGGTCTCGAATAAACCAAGATATCATCCACAGACACTGTGACAAAGGTTTCGAGATACTGATGGAATATCCAGTTCATCGAAGCCATAAAAACTATAGGATAACTAGTTAGACCAAAAGGTATTAAAATATATTCATGATATCTATACCTTATCTTGAAATTGGTCTTCATAATTTCAAACTCTCAAACCCTGAGCTGATGATAAGATGAAAAAATATTTATTTTTGAAAACCACTTCACCTCTTTAACTGATGAAACAAGTCATAAACATGGTAAAAAAGGGTATTTATTCTTAATAGTAACCATGTTCAACCTTCGATATTCCACACACAAACAAAGTGATCCATTATCCTTTTGGAAAATAGCATGGGGACTTCTCACAAAGAAACACTAGGGTGAAAAAAACCATTCTCCATCAGATCATCCAACTAGAACTTGATCTCTTTTAGCTTAATTGGTGTCATATGATAAGAGGGTATAGAAATAATTTGGGTACCCAGGACTAAATCAATCGTAAAATCCAACTCCCTTTCTAGAGGAATACTAGAGAATTATTCTGGGAAAACATCAAGGAAATCCCGATCAACCAAGGTAAGATCAAATATAGATGAAATGTTATTGGAATAAACTACAATGGTAGACAAAAGACTCCTAAGTTATGGGTGGGAAGGTCATGAATGACCGGAACATAGATCCCAGTCTCTCTAAAACACCTGATATCTCCCATAAATAGAAAATAATGAAACATTCCAATGATAACAATCAATATTAGCTTGATGAGAAACTATCCAATCCATCCTGATGAGGATTTTGAACAGATCCAGATCAAAAATTAGGAAATATTATACTAATTTCACAAAATATATCAATAGATAACACATAGGGAAATGAAACCCTTGATACTTTCTCTTTCCAAGAGGTTTTTCTAGCTCCATAACAAAAAAACAGGAGCTTCATTGGAAGTTTTAGCATGTCAAAAAATAGGCAGATATAAATTACTATAAGGCACATGTATCAAACATAGCAGTTGTTATAAAAAATGAAAAAAAATGGTACCTATCACACTCACTGGGACCACATCAACCTCTATTGAAAACTAATCCATTTCGTGAAGGTGCTTCACTCTTGAGTCCTATAATGAACCATGTTTCAGACTAGAATTTTGAGCAGAATTTTAAATTTTTTCTTTCAGATGACTATAAGGAGTAAAATTGTAATTTTACATAGTAGATGGTCCTGGATAATTATTCTAACCAATTTTTTGGTCCCATAATAGGGTTTTTATCCTATTATAGGAGTTTTTTGGAATTTCTAATTGTTTTAATTTTTATGGAATAATTAATAGTTAATATTTAATTAATTAAATGTTAATTTATTCATATATGTTCGTTCAGCCATAACTTTTGAAAAGATCATCATATTGATATTTTGTCTTTTTCATTGAGTCTAAAATCATTATTTTTCATATGTGAGTCATAAACTCAAGTTTGGCATTAGGTCCAGCTCAGAACCCTTTTTCCTTTTTATTTTTTTTCTTTTTCTTCTTTTATTTTTACTCTTTTCTTTTCTTTCTCCCCTAGATTCTTAAAAATTACCTAGGGTATTATCCTTCACATGAATGAGAGAGTAAAGTGGATATTTATATATATATTAAGATATAGGGATAAATATAGGTACTGTCACAGAGCTCAGGGGGAGCTAGATCATCATACGGTAGCCATGGATTGCAGAAACGGGCGAAGCTTCCGCAGACTCCAACCAAAGGTAGGCCATTTTTAAGTTTTATCATAAATACTTGTAGATTTACCATTTTAAAGTTTTAATTATTTTTTATGAATTCTTGGGATATCTTGTGGGTTGATCTATAGCTTTTGAGGATAAAATAGGGGTTTTATGTGATTTTAGGCGTTTCCTGTTCCAAAATCCTGATCACACGGTGTATAGTTCAGGAACACACACTGTGTGTTCTTACTATTTGGGGAAGATTGTATTTTTATAAGTACACACTATGTATTGATTATACACATCTTGTAATAGGACTTGGTCGTGTAGCCGAGTACCCATCCAGATAGTCATGTAGGGGCACATGGCTGTGTATACTGTATGGCCAGACCTCGTGTGGGTTTCATATTGTGTAGAGCTACAAGGATAGGAGAAGTACATGTTCAGGCCATGTGAGTTACATGGGTAGGTACCCTGTGTAGGGTACATGATGTTTACTTGAGTTTTTACATGCCAAGTTTGGCTGGAGTACACGCTCAGGTGGGAATTTGGGATTACATGCCATGTACTGAGTATACACACCATGCATTGCCCCCTTGGTATACTTTTTATGTATTTTCATATATTTAAACCCTGAAACTATAATTGGATGCATGATTAGTTCATTTTGGGTATACTTCCATGTATATCATGATAGTGAAACCCTTGAGGTTTTTTGGGTAATACTAAGAGGTGTTTTAGTATGTTTAATAAATGGAGAGGTTCTTCCTCTGGTAATTTAATCTGGACATCTTCTAAGAGTGAGACCCTTTGATCTGAGATGATCCATGAGATATCTCTCTTGACCAGTTCTTTTGTAGATCTTCCTCTAAAGACGTCTCCTTTTTGAGATATTCCCTTCTGGCCTAGGAGGTTGTGAGGTTAGTTTTTTTTTAGGATCCCATGTA
This sequence comes from Viscum album, assembly GCA_963277665.1. Classification (NCBI taxonomy): domain Eukaryota; kingdom Viridiplantae; phylum Streptophyta; class Magnoliopsida; order Santalales; family Viscaceae; genus Viscum; species Viscum album. Next base: position 480,903,135 of record OY728128.1, read on the forward strand.
GGATTCCCCTACTTGTGTTTTGACCTAGAGGATACCATGTAGGGTTCCTCTATCTTCTTGTTTGTTACTGAATGTCCTTTATGGGATGTTATCACTTACATGCTAACTTATTAATTCCTTTGTAGGATCCCTTCACCTGTTTAATCTTTCTAGGGATCTCATGTTGGATGCTTATGCCTACATACTCTGTTGTTAAGGGTTCTATGTAGGATTCTATTTCATATGTACCATTCTAAGGATTCCATATATAATTCCTCTATTTTTTTATTATTAGGATTCCATGTAGGGTCCCTCCTTTTACCTTTACTATTGAGGATCCTGAGTAGGATGCCTTTTCTTATGTATAGACTTCAAGGATCCCAGTTAGGATTCCTCTCTTGTGTTTAGATTTGAGGGACCCAATAGGTACCCCAATGTTTGGTTAACCTTGAGCTAGTGCATTGAGGGTTTAGGTAGAGATGGTATCAGGTGTCACCTTAGAACCCATACCAAAATTTTAATACTCGTAGGTTGTGGTAGTCATGGTGTATTTAGGAGTTCATCCACCCTCACTATTTTATTTATGCATTCACTTGTTTACTTCTGCTACAGTGATAAGTACCAGTGGTGATTCCTAGTTTGTGGATAATGTTCCTAACATGATGAAACATTTATATTTGGGATTCCTGAATGTACTTCCTAGAATCCAGTTTATTATTCCTTGAGTGATACTTTGGTTCCTTTTTACTGAACTCCTTGGATGGGATCAGAGTTCATATGAATTATGTGATTCCTTGAGTGATACTTGGGTTTACTTATATGGAATTCATTAGACATACTTAGTAGGATACTCTTTATACCATGCCTCATAAATACTTGGGTTACCTTGTAGTACACTGGGGACAGGCCTATAGGGGCATGGGTTCATATATGCCTTGGGTGATACTTGGATTCCCATATAGAAATTCCTTATACATACTCATAGGGTGAGTTTTTTATATATTCCTTGAGTGATAATTGGATTCCCATGTAGGAATTACTTGTATGGACTCATAATCTAGATGATTTTATATACACCTTGGGTGATACTTAGATTCTCATGTAGGAATTCCTTGGATGGACTCATAGGGAGAGTTTTTTATATACACCTTGAGTGATACTTGGATTCCCGTGTAGGAATTCCTTGGATGGACTCATAGGCTGGATGAATTTATATACTCCTTGGGTGATACTTGGATTTCCATGTAGGAATTACTTGTAATAAATCATATGGAAAATGAAATTACTTTAATTATTTTTATCATTATACATGGATGTCATAGTTACATACCTCAGGTCCTAGTTTGTTATATAAAGTAGAGTGCTAGTTACATAATATCTATATTTTACTTCGAATACTTATTTTTAGTTATTGGAGGTGACTATGGGTGAACCCAGGGTTAGGAAATGTATCCCCCTATGGTGATGTAACTTGTTTAGATACATTTTTGGTGCTAGTCAAAGCAGGTATTTTCAATCAAGTTTACGTACCCAAGGATCATCTATTGTTGATTCATGTTATTTCTTTCACCTTACTCATGTATATTAATATGTATGTATGTATGTATGTATGTATGTATGTATGTATGTATGTATGTATGTATGTATGTATGTATGTATGTATGTATGTATGTATGTATGTATGTATGTTTTTGGGAATATATTTATATATATAATTATAAATATACATTATGGAACCTTTCCCAGTTGACTAGGAATACGAACTCAAGGATCGAATGTGGTTTCACATTATTTGATTTATTTATTATTCCAGTTGTGTCTCAGATAGGCTGAGCATATTTCATGAGAATGCACTTATGATAGTATATTTATATGTTCGTCATTGGGGTGTCCTACTGATATTATTTATCACCCCTGTACGTGAACCTCATTGTGTGTGCAAACCTTATGTCTACTTTTCAGGTTGAGCATGGATATATGATAGACCGGGCTAAGGCCTAGGGTTTCATGTTTAAGTGGAGATAATCATATGTATTCTATTTATTGGTTTATATTAGCTTATAAGTTTCTTGGGGACTGGGTACGTAGTATGACTCAGAGTTAGTAGTATAGACTTTTACTTTTATTTCAATTTCCTTTATATAATCCTGTATGTATGTTCATCCCAGTGGGTGACCAGTGTTGTATGTATGACATGGCTGTTTGGGATTTTATAGAATTTCATTTATTATTATAGCTTGTTCTATTTCAGTTATTTATTTCTTCCTCACTATGATTATTTACTAATTGGATTATATCTAGTTATTTCTTCTTTTTTAACTCTAATATGAGGGTATAGTATCCCCATTGTACCACCTTTAAACCCACATTTCTAGTCAGTAGCCTCTGGTATAAAGAGAGGCGCACTTGAGGCCTTATAGTGAACTGACTTGGGGCACCAGTTTAATGTCATCTGGTTCGAGATGTTACAAAGTGGTATCAGAGCTATTCCTTTCCTTTTAATTTACTATTTTGGATAAGGTATATAGGAGTATTAGGAATTTTTTAGAACCTATGATGGATATTGGACTGGTGCATAGATAACACTTTTTCGGTGAGAAATCCTAGTTTCCAAGGTTATGGGATTTCTATTCTGATCTATGATGTTACAGTTGTATATGATTTATGCTTCGAGAGATTCACATGTTGTGTGGGTGTTATGATTTATTATGGATTTATTTCTCTTGGCCTATTGGTAAGAGTCTAGTGATTGATTTTAACTCTTGGCTGGAAAAGGCAAGAGGTGCCTCATGCATCATTTTTGGTACATAGGATTCACATGTTATAGGCCTTCTAGTATGTAATTTTACTGACAAAAGATGCCAATTTTTTAAAGTTTCAACAAAAACCTAAACTTTGTTTTCCCTTATAGTTTTTTGGTGGCATTATACATGAGTCTGACTTGTATATATATTTCATTCTGATGGAAGGTGATGCAAATCTATGTTGATACATTTTATGGTGAGGCTGATGACTCAGTCCTCATGCACGAGAGGTTTAGGGACCCTAGTAGGTCAATAGGACACATGATTCCCATGTGTTAAAACCCTCATAGGGTGTTTTTTCTTTTTTTGGTTATTTAAAGTGTTGTAAACAACCTATAAAATTTTTTCCTACATAGTTAGGAATGACATTAAACTTAACCAAACTTTGTTTGGGGTTATCTAGTCAGATCTCTAAGTATAGTGTCGATAGATACTAGGATGTTTCTTATGAACTGGACCTCAAGGGGGTATTACCGTATAAGGATTCCCAATGAGTGTTAGTTCAGTGTCTCTTTTTCATTGGTTTTGTGACATCTAGAGAGAAGTTCCTTATGAGGATGCTCAGAGAGGATTGGACCCTTGTAGGCTGATGTTGACAGTTCTAACCCTCATAGGTCAGTTTTATCTTTACCTCACTTTGAGAGGTTTGATCTAGGTCATTAGACCTTGTGACATATTTGTGATACTTGATCAGTAAGTCTAGATGGGAGACCTAAAGGCCCTTAGTTTTGACTGAAACCCTTGTAGGTCGATGTTTTGTTTTAATCAAGGGAAACCTATGAGAGAGGTTGTACCAAGTTTATGGATTCCTCTCTAGGAAGTGATTGTGTTTATATTCTCTTTTGAGAATAAATCATGGTCAATGTTTGGGCTTTAAGATATAGGAATTTTTTTGCCTTTGGATTTTGACGAAGCACCTAGGGTGCTTAGGTATCAAGAATAGCTTCGAAGGGAAGGATTGTTTGGGTGCATGGCCCAATTGACTAGTGTTTTTACTATTTCTAGTGTAGTCAGGGTGCGGGTAGACTCTCATGACTAGAATAATTCTAGTTGATGGGTGATTATGGAATAAATCATGGCACGAGTAAGGTACCCATTTTTTAAGAGGAGTTACAAGGGATCATCTGGATTTTTGAGAATAACATGTCATGTACCATGGATAGCTTAGCCTTTTGATAGACAGCTCATGGGAGTATGAGTCGAGTGGTAATGGTATACATTGGTTATACATGGTATGGTTTTAATCGTAAATCAATGAGTGTCCATGTGTGAGATAAGGACTGATAGTTTCAAATACTTTTTATGGGTATGGTTTCCTAGAAGTTGTGGTTAAATGATGAATATTCCTCCATGGTAGAGGAGACATAAGAAATGAATTAGGTTTCATGGTACGATTGACCCATGGCTAGACTTGGACATGCATTTTATGGAGATGCGATGTGAGGAGTTGGTTAAAGGCAAGTGCAGCCTGTTTAATGTGAGCATGGCTTGGGAGATCTATACATTTCCTTTTATGTAATTTTAGTGTACTCCTGGTTAGAGAATATCATGCTATATATTAACATTGTCTTGAGTACATTGAGAGAGCATTGGTTCTACATCAAGATTATTTTATTTTAAATTTATTTCCTGGATTGATGATGGAACCTATTGAAGTTGAGTTTGAGGAGCGGTATAAGGTAATCCATATGGTGTGGAGTGAACCATTTTCTATTTGGGGGTGGCAACCCTCATTTTTTAGTTTAAATTCAGCTTTTTTTATGGAAACTATTCTCAAAAAGTGGGAACAGTAAATGTTGTGAGGTGATTATAAGGATACTCCTATGGTGGGGAGTACTAGATCGATCGTAGTTAAGTATCTCCCATGTAGGAGGGTTGTGGATGTTTTGAGACTGGTCATTGGAAAGTTGAGATAGCATAGTCATGTAGCTACTTTGAATGAGATCATGGATTTTTTTTTTACCACCAAGGATTTTTTTGGATGAGAAGGTTTATGGTGGGGAGGTTGTAATGAATTTTGTTTTTTCGAACTGGAATTTTGAGCAGAATTTTGAATTTTTTATACAGTTCCAAATAACAATTTGTATCAAAAACATTCTTTGAAAGACACTTTTCACAATCCATTTCACAATTATTTTAAAAACACCTTTCTTTTAACAAAATTATGGGAAACCCTATCTTTTCTAAATAACTCATTTGCACACACAAATCAATCAATCATTATAATTAATTTAGAAAACCTTTTAACAAATTAAGAGATTCCAAAAACAAGAGGTACTTTGTTTTAATAAAAAAAATAGGCTTCTGACCTAACTTTTAAATAAAAAAAGAGATATTCCAAGGCTCATCCAACATAGGCTAGATAAAAACCACCTACCCCAAGCTTGGGTCTCACACCAAACATGACGATATCTACACAAACCATAAGTATAGGTACGGGTAACAATTATTAGAAGCCTTATCATTGATTCTCGTATCTTAGAATCAAATTACATAAACAAAAAGGGTCAGAAGAGGTGTTAAATCAACACATACCTTTAGAAAATCATGAATCATGCCACAACTAACATAAGAACCATCCCTTGGATGATGAACGTAAAAAAGAATCTACAAAATATTGAGATAGAACAAATCTTAACCAAAAAACTCCAAAAAAATCCAAACACCATTGAAAACCCAATAAAAATAGATAAAACTAGAATAGAATGATCACACCCACCAAAGGAAGATCATCCAACCAAGTCAAAGATTAGATCATGAAAAGGAGGATCCCGAAAGAATTGGAACCACCAAATAGTTTTTGAAGGAGACCTAGGGTTTGAGGGAGGATATAGAAGATTAATTCTAGAATATTGAGGCATGAATCTCATAAAAACCCACTATGATGGAATGATTCACGTTATGAACCCCATATTAATAGTGTGAATCCCCTGGGTTTCATGTATTCCAAAAAAGGCATCACCTAATTTTAAAAACTCAAATTAATAATTCATGATGTGAATTACATTCATGTCATTAATATTTTCTATGTCCTAAATCCAAATCATACCTTCTTCCTAGAAACAAGTTCACATCTTGAATACCCCTTTTATGGAATTAATTTATTCTGTGGCCAGTGCCCAACTTCCTTTAGAAAAACCCCATTACCAAAAGTATAACACATTAAACATTAAAAATAAAGTGTACCTTAACAATAATTTTACATATTAATTTTACATAGTCATTCATTATGGAAAATTATATCATTTTTTATGTAGGTTATTAAATTTACTAAAACAAAAACATGTTATAATCAATGGATAAGTATGATTATGAAGTGATTTAGTTATAAAATAATTATTACAAGTATAATGATTCTATTTAGGTGCTATTAATGTGATAAATTAGAATTTTTAATAGTTAGAAGAAGAATATAAATGGAGAAAAATGATAAGAAGTTGTTTCTTATGAATAAGAAATCGTTTTCCCTCTTGGTATGCTCAATTTAGGAGACTAAATTTACAATGATCATTTATTATTAATATTATTAATATAATAACTAATTTATCTTTATAGAATATTAATCATGTCATAAATATTATTTTTATTTATTAAATATATTCTTATAACTATACATGTAATGTGGTGATGAAAAATTAAATATGTCGTTCATAGAGGTGGTTGTTCACGTATAACACGGGCTATGTTTTCATTTTCCAGTGGATAGGAGGGAGATAGATAATGGTTGTTCTATAAATATATTAACATTTCAATATAATAATGTTATTGATGTAATTATATTATAAGGGTTATAATAGGTTTTTAGGAGGGTTGATTAGAAATATATAGAAGAAAAAGTTAGGGAGTGGATAATACTCACGTTGAGGACTTGAATCTTATCTTGAAATATTTCATGGAAATTGAGTAATTGGGAAACTTTCTTGTAACAAGGGATTTCCAAATTTAGAATAGGGTTATAGGGGAGGTAAAATGGGCACATATTTATTAGATTTTTTAAGGATAAGTTTGTTTTTATGTGGGTGGAAGTGAGCTTCTCTTATAGGTGAAAAAGAGGTACATTTCCTTGGAAACTAAAGTTATGTGAATGGTAAAGATGGAATTACATGAGATTTGGGTGAGTTAGGTGAATAAATTTTGCAGAGGCATATGGGATTGAATTTTAGACCTAATAAAGGTCTTTTATAATGTCTAATTTTCAATTTTATTTAGTATAATTTGATCCATAATAGATTATTTCTTCTTACCCTTTAACCTTGATTAAATATTTACTATGATAATTATATTTTTTAATAAAAATATAAGATGTTTATTCTTAAAAATTTTAAATGATATGAAACTGAATATGGAATATATTTAATATAACTAAATTTATAAATATTATATAATTAAATTTTAAATTAAAACATAAGAAATATAATAAACCATTTTTTTAGATAAAGTATTTTTATACATTATGTGTTTTTATTCTTATTTCCTATCAATTAATTATTAAATGAGTGTTAATATATTTTTTATATGTTTAAAAATCATATTAGAGTCATCAAAAAGATATCAATTTATTTTGATAAAAATTACACAGCATTTATAAAAATAATTCTGTGAATAAAATTTTTTTTACCTTTGTGACAAGTATTTACTTTGGTAACTTATTTCTATTTAAAAAAATGAAAATAAAATTTAGAAACAATTTTTATATGCTAATTACAAATATGAGAACCATTTTATTAGACTTAATTTCTAGATTTGATAAAAATTAATTTTAATATAAGCATGCATAATTTATAAAAAATATTTTAGGAAAAATATATTTTTTAAGAATAAAATGAATATATTTTTATTACTTCCATAGTAATAACTATTAGATGAATGTTAATTTTTTGTATTTTATATATTATTAATAAATTTCACTAAAATAATTATTTAGTATATATTAATTAAAAATACACAACACTTCAACAAAATTGTTTTCTTGAAAATTATCACTTTTATATTAAATAATCTTCCCCAAATACCATTAAATTAAATTATTTATATTCTAAAATTTTAATTTTATCAATACATTGATATTAAAATATTTATTTAAATCTTATAGATACATCATATCATTCTTTAATAATAATCATCATAATATTTAACACATAAAAAAATTTATCAATAAATATTTTAATTAAATATTATATTTTTGTTTTGTTCTATATTATTTTTTAATTATGTTGTTTTAAATTTGTTACTAAAAATGCAAAAAAAATAGTATATCTATCAGATACATGTATATCCAATGACCATATTTACAACAACCATATTTCTAATGACTATATTTCCCTTTATAACACTTATATTTTCCAAATTACATCTAATAAATTCATTTGATTTTAACTTTGTAAATCAAATTTCTCATTCATTTAATTTTCATTTCATATTTTTCATAATGTTTTCACCTTTTATGATGTTCTTTCTCATTGTATCTTTAGTTCTTCTATTGGTGATTCTCAAGGGAGAATATGATCTAGGGGATATGATAGTTTTAAATATATTATTATTTTTTATTTATTTTCCCATTATAATTTATATACTTTTAAGAGATTTAATAATCCATGGTATATAATTATTATTTGTATGTACTTTTATTGTAATGTTCCATTATGAATGAAAAAAAAATTAGTTTAATTCATGTCTTTTATGACTTATTTCATAATAAATTTTAATTAAAATAAAAAAAAATAGAATTATTGACATGTAGTTTAAAGAAAGAAAATATTTCCTAAAACCTTAGGTGTTACATTCTCCCCCCTTAAATAAATTGTTTCCTCTCAATTTTATTTCTTACTAAGAAAAATAGATAAAGGTGTCTAAAAGATATACATGACTCAAAATATAATTTATAATGAGATATCAACCTTACTATCTTAGGTAAGACAAAGAAATACATCTTTTCCATCAAAATAGTCATATTCCAAAAATTGATTTTCTCTCTAATCATTTGATCTAAAATACCACTCATGATTTCATATTAAAACCCATATAATGGAATTAATTTTCCTATAGAGTTAATAATTAGTCATGTATTGATACATGATCATAGGTTTCTTTGGAATATGAAATGTTATTTCCCTATTTGAGTAATTAATATGAAGTATATCACACCATGGTGTCACTGTGGCTAAATTTTACTTAATTTCGGGTTCTTTTAAGGTTTTAGGGTGTTCCTAATGGTTTTTAGGTGTTTTAGGAGAGCCCTGGAGTGATTTTGTATTTTATCATCCTCACCACACCATAGTACCCCACCCTTAGGTGTTTTGGTGAGTGTTTTAAAGTGGGAGTTTCCCTGTGAGAAATTGTCGGGACCACCATGATGTACTACATATTGTGGTGGGTGTGGAAACAAAAAAGGTAATGAGGGTTTGGTCATGGTGAATGTGTCATGGACTTTCTTGTGGTGTTGGGATTTTAGAATTCACTTGGTTTTTGTCTTTGAAGGGAGAAATGGGGAGAAAACATTGTTGTATGGGGATTATGGGAATTTAGTAGAACCATGGGGAGCTCTACACCATAGAGCTCCCCATGTTGGGAATTTTGGGAAACTATTTGAAATTCATAACAAAGTCTTAGTCATATAACTTATCATAATGGGGTGTTTGATGGGAATCTTAGAGGTGAACCATAGTGTAGTCCAAGTCATGGTGTGGGGCATGGTGACCTACTTGGTTTTTAAATTTTTTACAGCTTTTATATTTGTCCCCTAATTCTATTTTGTTGGTTTGGACCCCTTTTATCCTCATTAACATTTAACCTAGATGGACGTGTGTCCTATGGATCTATCCCTCCTATATCCTTTTATTCCAATCCATTTCTCCTTCGATTTCAAGATATTATTTAAGGTAATTCATCCTCTTTCCTTTATTATCTGTATCCTCTCTTATTTACCTCATTTCTTCTTGGTATATCCTTCTCCTAGAATCCCTAACTCCATTAGGGGATGATTTATGGTTGGTTATTGGTCCCAATTTCGGTATTTTTCTATTTAGTGCTTGAGAGAGGTCTTTTGTTGCTACTTTGGGCGTGTTCCTTCAAAGGAGATGACTTCTAACTTGATTATCAGTGATATAAGGTAGGTGTTTCTATGAATTTACTTTATTGGGAATTTAATTTTGTGATTAATTATTTAAAATGATTTATTTTTTAAATTAAATTTATTTGTGATAGTTCTAATGAGTTATATGATCATTTCCAAAGTAATTCTCACTTAGAATAAAAGTGTTAAATAGTTTTTTCTAAATTTTTCAAGTGGTATTTGAGATGATGAGTGTTTGATAAAATGTTTAATGTGTTTATTTAAAATAAATTGTGGTGTTTAAAGACATTGTACCCTATTTGGGTATGGAAATAGGTTTTATTTTGGTTTTATAAAATTATCTAAAGAAAGGAAATGTTTTGGTTTATCAATAGGTTTTTAATGAAAAGGGTACATGTTTTAAATGTCTTTGAATGTAGGATTGTAATGGTTTTTTTTAATAAAAAATTTCAATGGGATGATTTTAAATATTCATTTTAAATGAAATATCAAATGAAAATAAATTAATTTTCATTAAAATTCTATTTTATTGAAGGCTCATTTGACACTTTATAATGGTTTTAAAATTATATGGATGTGTGAAGCCCTCTTGAGCCCCTATTTTTTTATTTGTGATATGGATTGTGTACTAAGGGGTATTATTTATATTTAATATGATATGGATTAAATCATTAGAACTTTTTATTTTTAGTTCATTAGAGGTGAGGTGGGTTTATCTACTTATGATTATGATGCATGAATTGATCTTTGCTTGATTGATCACATCTTATTGTTGTTTTCATAGGTACACTCGAAACCGAGTGAGAGGTCTAGATTTATGTTACACTACATACTCTCACACTACTAATTCCCTTATAGTATTAGATAAGACTATATAGGGAGTTACCCCATTGATATTGGGTGATGGATAGTCGGTTGGATTGTGTTATATATGACACAACATTGGTCGACAGTTGGTCCAGTGGTTCGGTAAAGTCTATGATCATCTTACCTTCGGGACTAGTGTGTTTACCATGATATTATATGACTTCGTAGGGGACTTTATTTTGCGTTACCTATTTCAATTACGCTCTATGGAATAGTGTATTATTTTTTATGATTGTTTATTTATTTCATTAGTGATACAGTGCCTCAGTGTTTTGTCTTATTATTATTGCATTTAACTTGTTTTATTAAAATTTTTGTAAAAAAGAAGTGAAAATGTTTATTAATTAAGTGGTTTTGAAGGTGGATTCAAAATGGGTGTTTTTATAAAGTATTATTTTGTTAGGGAAATTTTTCCAAGTGATTTTTTTCATTTAAAGAAAAGAAAAATTAAACTTTTTGTAAGTTGATTACAGTTTTTTTTTTCTTTTCTTTATATAACCACATATTAAAACCCTATTTTTTAATTTTATTCCAAACTATAATAAAATGAAATTTATTTTGAAAGTAATGGAACAAAATCATTAGTGGGATCCTACCGATATTGGTTTCTCTCACACTCTTTATAAACCATTCGGTGTATACAGTTCTTATGGTTTGCTTTTAGGTTCCCTAGATTTGGACTTTTTTGTGTTTGGGTGTTCAAATTGTATGGGTGATGACTGATATGTGATGTCTTTTATTTTCTTTACTACTTATTTTATATGTTGTTTTATTTTCATGTTGGGTACTCTGATTATTTGTTTTCTTATTATTTATTTGTTTGTTGTTATTATAGGGTATAATTTTTTCCATTGGTTTCTCTATTGATATCTTAGCGCTTGTCTCTAGCCTAGGGAGATCAAGAACATGCATCGGTTATGTCATGAACTAGCTCGAGTTCCTAGTTTAGTGGAGGAAAAGGCTGGTTCATGAAAAAATGGTATCAAATCACCCTCTTGCTATTTTTTGTATTTCAAGGTAATATGGAGACTAAGAGTGTCATTAGGACTCAGGTGGAGGCTATGGGGAAGCGCTTGGATTACTCTTCTTCACACCAAACCTTGAGTTTCCATGGGTGTTTGGTATTTGAGTCTTGGATTTGAGTTCTATTTTGAATTACTTGGATGGATTTGGATATGTTTTGATAGTGTTTTGATCCCTGATGAGTATGTTGGTGATTTTGGGGGCCAAATTGAGTTTTGGAGGAAAAAGTGGTGAACAAACCAGGGTTGCATAATTAGCCTGCATATTCTGGTAAACCATGAGGATCCCGTGAATTTTTGGTCTACAACCATTACAAAACCTGTTGCATGGTTTTTTCACAATTTACCAGACATAGAATCCAAATCATTCATTGTGCTATTTCATCTCTTAAAATGTTATTTTTCCTCTCTTTCCTTCAAAAATTATCCCAAATGTGTGTACCATTGGTGTAATTTTAATCAATGGAATTTTGGGGGTGAATGGATGTAATTAAATGTGGTTTTATTTGATATTTATGTTTTTATGTTTGGTTTCATCCATTAATATTTGGTATTATGTTTCAAAAATTGGTTTCTAATTTGAGTTGTATTTAATAATTTTAATTATATTTTATTTGTAATGTGATCGAGGGATATATTTTGGGTGAAAATGGAGTTTTGGTTTAAAAATATAGATTGGTGAAGGATTTAATTTTCAAAATGGGGTGTTTTAAATTGATTGGTTATAGTTTTTTCAATGTTGATTGATTTCAAAATGAAATTTTGAAAGAATTTTTGGATGTGAAAATAAAATTAATGAAGGGTTCTGGTTTTATAGTTAGTTTGGGTTTTTTTATTTTTAAGATCAAATCTTTTAGAATTAATTATAAGATTAGGGGTAAGTTATTTTGTAATAAATGATAGAAGTTTTTGGAAAATTATTTTTTCATGGGAATATAAAAATGAAAGGAAGTGTTCTTATAGAATATATTTTTTTAAGGAATGGGATTTTTTGGAAAAGAGGGAATTTTGAAATTTTAAAGTGTAAGAATAAGATTTTAGGAAGATTTTTTTATTATTTGATTTGGTTGGGTGAATTATATTTAGAAATTTTTTTGGATTTGATGATGGAATTGTGTGGTTTGATTTATATAACATAAATTGATTGAGGTTCATGTATTGGGTATTTAGAATATTCCTCCCATAAAGTCTTTGAATAAAAGTGGGAAGTCTGTATGTTGGGTTGATTTTCAATATGGCCCCTCTCATCATTTAGGAGTGGTTTATTCTCTTTTCCACTCTACCCTAAATCATGGGAAAGTGTTGGATTTGAATTATTCCCAGTCCTTAGACTCCATAAAATACTTTTCAAATCAAATTGGTCTTCATCGTGATCTTATAGATATTGTGTATGAATCTAGTCTATCATCTTATGAGGAAGTAGTTGTTGGAGCTTCTTCAGTTGAGGTTAGTTAGGGTGTTCTACTTGAATCAAGTGGAGATGCTTTGTTATATTAAAAGGAGTTAGTTGAGATTGATCTGGAAGGACAGGCATATAAGTTTCAGTCTCTTCGAGAGGATAAAAAAGAAGATTCATTTTGTGAGCTTCCAATGTGGAGCACCTGGGAATTCTAATTCATTTGTTTTAATCTCTGAGGGGTTGTCTTTGGTGTGTCCACTTAGGCCATCTTCAAAAGTATTATAAGATGAGTTTTCAAAAAGGGAAATCTTGTGTGTAATAAGGTTTGGGGTAGTTGTTGATTCATATTTTTTGGATCTTTGTTTGGTTTTTATTAAGGATATATAGGTTTTTTTCATTTATTGATGATAATGATTTATCGATCTTTGTGTACCTTGAAATTTTAATTGCTTTCTCTTGAGTTTTTAGGTGTGTTTGTGATGTGAAATTTTGAGTATGGGTTCTTAGTGGTTTGAAAATTATATACTATTGGGTTTTTATTTGGGTAACTAGGATTTGTGTGTCTTTAGGGTGGTTTATAACTTCTTAGTGATAGTTTTTACTTGTTTTATTTTTCTTAGGATGGTGTCCTAGGTTGGATGTCCTATTTTACTAGTTGGGTTTAGTGACCTAAGATATATATACCGTGTTTTTTTGTGCTGAGGCTTGTGTTGTTCAGTTTCTTTTTTTTCTTAGGGTGGATTTGGTAACATCTCTTGTCCAATGTACATGAAGTTCTTTTGGGTTTTTTATTTCCTAAGGAGTTTCAAATTGGTTTCTTGGGTGAATTTTGGTTTTGTGGGTTTTTTGTGTAATTTTAATTCTTGGTGATTTCTTTTCTTTTGGGTGCATGTAGCGTCCATGTTTTTTCATTTTAGATTAATTCTAAATAACATGGAGACCTATTCTCATACTTTATATCTTTAGGGTTCATCTTTCATAATCATATATGTGTATTTTGGAGACGTGTCATGGTTTTGTGGAATTGATCTATTGGTTTAGAATAATTTTTTTTGTTTGATGGTTTCTTTCCTTGGGTTCTTTGAAGTTATTTCCCCTCCCACTCACTTAAATAAGTGATGTGTAATGGTGGTCTTCATTATCATCTATTCTACATATACAAATGAATTTCTGAGGGAAGAAATTTTCATAGGGAGAGAATTGTCACACCCCAATGTTAATGTTGATTTTTTAAAAAAAATTAGGCAATTTGAGGTTTAATAGTGTTCCTAGTGGATTTTAGGTGTTTTAGGAGATCCCCTTACAATTTTTGGCTTTGATTAGCCTCATTATGTCATAGATCCCCATCCTTGGGCATTTGGGTGAGTGTTTCGGTGTGGGAGTTTCCCTATGGGAAATGTACAACACCACCATGGCATAGTGAATCTCACGGTGGGTGTTGAAATGGAGAAGGGCATAAGGTTCTGGCCATGAAGAGTGGGGTGTGTGTAACGACCCGAACTTTTGAATAATTTGTTTCCTAATTTTGTGTGTCATTTTATTTTATACTCAACAAAATTATATCCTTTAATTAATGAAGTGAGTATAATTTAAATGAGACTATTGGGTTTAGACTGTTATATGACCTTTGGTCGATATGACCGTTGGAAACTATACTCTTAACGTTATAATTATTGTTTATAAATTCAAATGATCATGTTTAATTAATACAGAAAGAAGAGTCGATGGCCTCATCCAGTAGACTCGGGCCGTACGAATCCCATCTATCGGAGCTTGGAAAGGAGGTAGCATCGCTGGGCTTTGCTCTGGACTAAGCCCAAGCCAAACCTCAACATGTGAAGCTTGAACGGAATCGCCTATAGAAGAAGTTCAAGCTGATATAAATCACCACTCGGGTAATGTTTTCTGAGCCACCCCAATATTTTATCACCATAGCACACCTTACACTTAGGTCCTATGCAGGTGTTATAAAGGGCTATGTAACGAAGCCTTAGTTACTTTCTGTAATCCTTTTGTATAAATAAAATTTTTACTTCTTATTATGGTAAAATTTGTGAATTTCAAATGTCTGGATAAATATAGGATGAATTTATAGAAGTTCCGTATTATTGATGAATTTTGGAAAAAATGGTTATTTTAAAATATTTTTGTATTCTTTAAATAATTAATAATGTGAATTGATTTTCAAAAAAATGGTCTTCTACATTTGTGTTTAGTAAGAAATTTAGAGTCTAATAAGATCAACTTAATTTTTAGTGAATAGTAAAATATGAATAGTAACATACCCTTATGAATAGTAATGAATATTAAATCAGCCAAAAAAATAGAAACTTCACCCATGAATGTATAAATACATTTTAGACGTCTTAAAAGTGAAAAAATGATCATAGTATAAGTTTTGGTATTTTTATATGTCATAAATATTTTATTTACAATTTTATAATTAATTTAATAATTTAAAATGGAAATTTATTTTCATAAAATGTAATCATATATTGTTACTTTATTTTATTATGGTTATATGATAATTTTATGGGACCTTGATTACTTTCTTAAGGTGTTACAAAATGAGTTATAGTTTTAAAGTTGTATTTTTGGAATAAATAATGATTTTCTTTAAAAATTAAATTAAAATTATTTATAAAATTATTTTCATAAAATTGAGTTCATTTTTGAATTCAGAGCATCAATATTAGGTTAGAGTTAATTTTTGGGATTTTTCTGAAACAATTGATTTTTCGGTGAATAGTAAAAATACAGTTTTGAGTTTCGGGTGTTTAATGACATCATTAATGATGTAATAATGATGTAATAAATCTGGTTGACTTTTGAATATTAATATATGTTATGAGGTGTCCCAAGTTTCCAATACCATGGGAAAATACCATGGTCAAGCCCATGGTTTTGCAAATACCACCGATGAGGTGTCCCTTGGAAATTAATTAAATATTCCCTCTTTTTTGCTATAAATACCAAGTCATTCCATCATTACTATCATTAAAAAATCCTCCTCAATGAATTTATAGTATTTTTACCCCCCAAGGAGTCCTCCCAAGGTTCCCTCGAGCCTCCCAAGGTCCCGACCTTCAAGATTTCGAAGTTACTCTTCAAGGTAAGGGAAACTTCACCCTCCTCTTTTAGTCATGATTTCCTTTAAGTTATGTCTTCCAGTTTCCATATTCTTATGTGGGTGTATGTTCTTATATATTCTTATTAATTTAAATTTCATTTCCAAATGATGATATACCCTTTCTTATCTCATCAATTTATTTTTTGAATTTTTAAGTGACGTCGTTAGGCTGCCAAATTTTCGTAAAAGAAATTGCATCTTCTCTTTTCCTTAGAGTTTCATTTTCATATGGTATTTCCTTAAAATATCCATACAATTATCTTATTTATTTTTATTATTTACCCCTACTTTATAATGATTTATTTATGATTGGGTGACTCTTTTCCCCTCTCTTTTAAATATTTTCTAAAACCGTGTTATATAGCTGTTATGCTGCAGAAATTTCATCTTAAACTTTCTCTCTCTTTCTCTCAAAAAATTCTCTTGTTTTATTTATGTGAATACCCAGAACTATTTATTTTATATGGGTCTTCATAAATATAAAAAAAATGACATATTTGATTCTGTAATTGATATACATATAACCCACACTCCCTTTCCATGGGTTATAAATGACATAACGATCAAGTTTTTTAAGAACTTTTAAAATGTCGCAAATTTGAAATGAAACTCATTTATTTTATTCTCTATGGGTTATTTATGAAATGTTTGAATATGATATATTTGGATCACATGAAAACAAATATATATTAAGGTTTCGCCCTGATAGCGCTCCAATGAATTGAGTAAATAATTTAATCTCTAGAGATGACAAGTTTCATGATACCTTGGTAAATAACCTTGGTAATTTTTTTATGGCAACTTAGGATGAACCTTGGTGATATGTTCATGAATGTATAAATTAAATGTTTTATCCATATATTCAAGTTATGATTCAATTTATTTTCATTATTATATGCCTATAATTCCATTTCTCACATCTTTATGTTTTCTTTTTATCAAGTTCTTATTGATATCACAAATAAACTGATTCCTGTGTTTACCCTTACTGGGCCTTCTGCTCACCCTTTCCTTTTATGTATGTCTCCAGGTTATGAGATGAAATAATTATACTTAGGATGAACCTATGATGAAGCCTTTCAATTTTATTAAAAGAATTTTTTATATTTTTTTCATGTATTATGTTCGTGATTTCCAAGACACTAGACTTTAAAGATCCTCTATATGTAAAATGTAATGAAAAGTTATGTAATAAAAAGGTGGGATGCCATAGTTGGTATCAAAGTAAAGTTTAGTTATTTATGGAAATTAGGCTATGAAAACATTAGGAATAACCATATAGAAAAGTTTAAATATAGGAATACTTCCTATTATTTTGGTGAGTATTGAGTAAATGGTTTATCAAGAAAATACATCCCTGTCTGGATACGAGCAGGTAGAGGCGGCTCTGGCACAGATGTACCTAGGAGTGAAAACTCTAACAAGGAGTTTTGGGATTGACCCAAGGTATCCTGTTACACAACAACAGGCCTTTATAAACTCTTGGTCATGACACTCCCGGGGGATATGCTTGGTTAATCATAAGCTTTTTATGAATCATTATGAAGGATTTATAGAGAAATGTAATTGTTTAAAGAAGTTTTAAGACATAAAATCATTTATAGTTAAAAGATTCGTAAATGAAATAAGTTTCTCACTAAGGTTTTATTATTTTAGAAAATGGTGGGAAATAGGAGGAACCATGCAAATGGTGACCACAATGGACCATGCGCTGACGGCCCTCTGATGGAAGCCGGAATGGAAACTTTCATGTGAATGATGAATCAATTGACTCAAGTTATGGGAAATAACTTGAATCAAGCTGAGAGACCGATATCGCCATGAAGGTAACAACATTATATTTAGTCCTTTATGTGTCAATGACCACAAACTGACCCACTGATTACTGAGTAGTGGATCAGCTCTATCGAGAAGATCTTTTCTGTGCTCTGTTGTTTAGATCAAGAGAAGGTCACCCTGGCTGTCTATATCTTAGAAGCAGAAGCTGGTCAGTGGTGGGAAATGATTAAAAACATGATTAAAAGAGTGGAGGTGGAAGCTATGGAGTGGTAATAGTTCATAGGGATATTCTTTAGTAAGTATTTCCCTCATTCAATGTGAAAAATAATGGAGAAGGAGTTTCTCGAGCTGAAGCACAAGGAGAATGAATCTATGGGAAGCTACGAGATGAACTTCACAAGGCTTTCACATTACACCTCTAGAGTTTTCATGGATCCAAATGTTAAGGTTGATATATTCTTTTGTGGACTGAGACCTCATCTACGGAAGAATCTATCCAACAGAGACTATGGTAGCTATGAGGAGATCGTGCAGAGTGCGATGAAAGTCAAGCTGGTGTTTGGTGAGACGCAGTGGTCTCATAAATCCAATGACAAGAAGAGATCGATGGAGCCCGGCTTAGGTAGGAATTTTTATCAGGGAAGAGGATTCAATAAAGTACAACGTATCATGTGTAATAAATGTGGGAAGAAGTATTTGAGGAACTTCCTGATCAGGAGAGGGAAATGCTAGAAGTGTGGAAGAGATGGACATATTGCGAGGAATTGTCATAGTGAGGTGAAACCTCAACTTCCAAACACTAACGACAAGGGGAATATTGTGAAGTCCCTACCTGATGTCCAGTGCTTTAAGTTTGGATAACTTGGGAACTTTTCCGATCACTGTCCAAATTTGAGGGCAGTGAAGGGGAACCACCATCAGCCTCAGCAATGGCAAAGGGAACAAGGTCGTACTTTTGCAATCACCACGGCTAAAGTTAAAGTGCCAAATGATGTGGTGGTAGGTACTATTTTTGTTCTATAAAATCTAGTAATCACTTTGTTTGATTCTGGTTCTACGCATTTCTTTATTTCCTCCAAGTTTGTAAAGAATTTAGAATCAACCCCTGACTTGATAAAAGTAGAGTTATCAGTCAAGACTCCTGGTGGGATTATCCAAGAATCGTCAGTGTTTAGAAACTCTAGTATTTACTTTGGTTATAACAATATCATCGTAAATATATTAGTCATTCCCATGATGGAATTCGACATTATACTAGGGATGGATTGGCTCTCAAAGTAAAATGCTAAGATCAAATGCAAAAGTAAGGAAATGTCAGTAGTCTTGAATGGAAAACCTACAGTTATCTTCCAAGGAGAGATGTCTCAACCTGATCTTTGTCTATAAGAACCTCTTATATCCTTCTTTATAGAGTTTATCAGTGAAGAAGAAGAAGGAGATGAGAGTTTAAGGATATAAAATGTCCCCATCATCTAGGAATACATTGACGTATTTTCTGAGGAGTTGGTCGGACCTCCCCCAGAAAGAGAGGTAGATTTCTCCATTGAACTCATACCTGGATCTCATCTTATATCAAAGATCCCATATAGGATGGAAAATTTGGAGCTGGAGGAATTAAAGAAACAACTCCAAGATCTTTTGGAGAAAGTTTTTATCCGACCGAGTGGGTATATTGGAGGTGCACCATGAAACAGTCCAAGTTGTAGTGAAGGGCATCGTGACCTACTTGATTTTTAAAAATATTTTGGATTTATTATTTTTCCCCTACTTCCATTTCGAGGTATTGGACCCCTTTTTATCCTCATTCTCATTCTTAAAAGAATGAAATGTATCCTAGGGATCTCTCCCTCCCATCTTCTTTGATTCTAATCCATTTCTCCTTCGATTTTAAGATATTATTCAATGTAATCTCTCCTATTTCCTTTTTTCTCCTAATCTTATCTTCTTTCCCTCATTTATTCTTAGTATCACTTTCTCTTAGAATCAATAATTACATTATAAATCAATTTAGGGTTTGTGATTGGTTCTAATTTGGGTATTTTTCTATTGAAGGCTTGATAGGGGTCTCTTGTTTCTAGTCTGGGCATCCTCAATCGAAGGCAACAACTTTCAACTTGATTTATAATGATTTGATATAGATTTTTTTGTGTAGTTCCTTTATTAGGAATTTCATTATATTCATAATGATTTTAAATTACTTATTTATTAAATTAAATTTATTTTTTACAGTTCTAATAAGTTCTATGATCATTTCCAAAGTAATTCTCACTTTGTATAAAAGTTTTAAATTGTTTTTTCTAGTTTTTCAAGTGGTGTTTGAGAAGACTAGTGTTTGATAAAATTTTTAAGGATATTTTTTAAAATAAAATATTGTTTTTAAATACATTTGACCCTGTTTGGGCCTAAAACTGGGTGTTATTTTGGTTTTATAAAAAATTAAAGAAATGAAATTTTTTGGGTTCTCAAGGGGTTTTTAATGAAAAGGGTGCATGGTTTTAAATAGTTTTGAATGTAGGTTTGTAATAGTTGTTTTTAAATATAATGATTACAATGGATTGATTTTAAAGAATAATTTGAAATGAAATTTAAAATGATGAGAAATGAATTGGCCTTATGTATAACATCCTGACCCGAGAGCCACTAAAATGGTGCCACCAGCCAGTTCTCTATGTGGCCTCAAGCATGCCTACCCATACACCAGAGGTTGTAAACTAGCAGTGAGAGTATAAATTTGGTGCAGTGGAGAGAATATATCCTATTAATCATTAATAAATATAGAATAATAAATCATAAACAAGGGTAGTGTAATATAATAACAATTGATAATCAATAATAAGTGAATAAGTAACCATCCATGCATGAACATGATACAATGCATGGTAATATAAATATAGTAGGTAATACATAAAAATACATAATTAAATAAAAAAAGTCCCAAAGACTATATCCATGGGCATCTTTAGCACTGGATCAGTCCTGTGCTCTGAAACTCCCATGTACATTAGTAACTTCACATAGCACAATCCATGATCTTAAACCTGCAACCATGAGGTCTGTTTAGGTACCAAACAGTGGATCAAATAGGGTGTGAGATATAATCAGAAGGCCACCACCAATGGAATATAATGAAATCTAGTATGTGGTTATAAAATAAGCAGTGTGAAATTATAAAAATTAATCAATAAATAAATATATGTAATCAAGTTTGGCTCAGACTCCCCAAAGGACACATGGCCGATCATACCTACTTTGGCTTAGGATGGAAAGTATCTGAATAAATTTCATCTTATATGTGTGTGTGTAAGTGTGTATGTATATATATATATACAATATATTTAGAAACATGTATATATATATATACGTAGTACTAGCTAGTAATCAAGGCATAACTCAAGCATCCATGCATAATCATAAGAGGATCCATGAGTCTCATAGAATATGTTCCAAGAAATAAATTATAACTAGGCCATAAAGTATGTAAAGCTTATAATGAATCCAATTATGTTCTCTTAATTTTAAGACGTGTTAATTTATTTAATTAATTGGCATCCTAATCCCATCCAAAGTGTTCCCTAAAAAGGGAACCCAGATATCACTCAAATCATATTATAATCTCATTTAGACTATAATCCCATCCATGGAATCCCATATCATGAGTACGGGTATCACTCATGGCATATATAACATCATGAAACCAATGAGTCTTTCTTAGGAATTTCGTATCAATAATCCAGTATCACTCAAGGCACTTTATAATTCATTTTACCACTGAGTCCATCCAAGAAATTCATAATAGGAATCTAGGTATCACTCAAGGTGTATTTGTTATCATTCAAACAATGATCCCATCCAAGGAATTCCATAATGGTAATACATGTATCACCCAAGGATTATTATAATTTCATTTAGCCTATGTGCTCATCCAAAGTGATCTATATAAGTAACCCAAGTATTTCTCAAGGTGTAAGAAAAATAAAAAAGATCACTGCATTCAATAATTAAACTTAGTCCATGGAAATTTCCATGCCAAAACACAATTCATTACTAACTGAAACATTTAATCAAACCACTACCTAGTGATACAAGGGTCCATTAAAGTATATATTCCATCAAATCATTCATCATGATTCATTTAATTAATATATGCACTTCAAGATGTAAGAAGGTCCATTTAAATTGACATTACATTGAAAAATTTATTATGAAACATTTAATTTACCCCAATAATTACTTTGATCAAAAACAATAAGGGTCCAAGTGTGAATATACATAAAACTTCCCATTTATCAAGTTCATCTAGTCATTCCTTATAAATAATTAATCCAGCATACCTTAGAAGGGTGTTTGGTAACACAAGAAACGTGGTCATAATAATCATTTAATTATGTGAGTCTTACATCCCATTCCAATCCCTTTTTATTCTAATTCATACTTCATAATTTAACATGGGACTAGTTTGGATACATTCCCGAGAATAATTCAATCAAATAATTTACCATCATTCAATGATTCTTGTTTTAAAATTAGGAAAAACAAAATTAGAAGTGTTCATAATGGCACACATTATTCATCAAGGTAATATAAGTGACACGCCTCTGGGGTGGTCCGAATTTAGGTCTCACCTCTAAAAATGTCAAAGGGGCCTCATAAGGGCTCAATATAGTATTCTACAAAATTAAATTTAAGAGTTACACAATTTAGGAGCGACACTCAAAGAATATGGCACGTGGAATAACAGAAACAATTTATAAAATGATAATACTTTAAGGGATAATACATACACCACCTACCTCATGCTTAGGATGCTTTATTCATCTATTATTGGCCTCCAATTCGAGACGGTTTGAGAGAAAACAAAGAAACAAACAAATTCCATGCAATAAGGGTATAATTCCCAGCATGAAAATAGAATTTCATATAGAGAGGTAAAACCATAAAATAGGTAAGAGGATTCATAGACTTACCTCTATTCTTCCAATGAAACTAAGGACGGTCAATTCTGAGCCCAGTCGAGGGAGAAATTCCATGGATGAAGAGAGGAAGAAGAGGGTGTGCATGAGGAATCCTCCTGTCCAAATGAAGGTGGTAAGGGGGTGAAACCCCTTTAAGTGTTGGAGGGTTTAATGGTTATTTTACCCATTTTAATTACCCACATAGTTTGGCCACATGATTTGGATAATCGTGTGTCAATCGTGCAGTGCTACTGTCTAAAGTGGCACCCACCTCGTATGGTTAGCATACGGTTAAACAAACCATACGTAACCCATGTGGTCCACCTATGCAATTTTATGAAGACCCATCACATGGTCATGTTCCTAAACTTTCACATTTTATCAAATCATGATCCTCCATTTAAGGGGCTTCATAGTTGAACTGCATGGTTACTGCTAATTGTGCGTCAATTGTGCTCCTCAACCTACTCTTTCTTAAAAAGAAGTTTTGAATCCCAACACTTCTAAAACTCAACTGAAAACCTGAGACACTTATATGGCCTTAAACCCTATCTAAAAACATCATATTTAAGAGTTACAATGCTTGTATTTACATTTTGAGGCTCAGTTTAAGATATGGTCCATCCACCAAATGATAATTTCAAATTCGCTTGTAATTTTCAACCAGTTCAAAATGCAGGACATTAAAACCTCCCCACCTTATAAATTCTCATCCCCAAGAAGACTTTGGGAATAGTGAAAACATCACCCAACCTACTTGGGTTATGAATTACCATTAAAATGGTCAAGTTGTATTTATCATTCCCAATGCACCTGTAATCACTACTTTAAATACGTAGTGATTAAGCTTCTAAAACTCAAAACAATGCTCATATTCAAAGCTGAAACATCAAGATGGTGCTTATACAGACCGGTATAACCCTAGACATAATTATTCCATCATTGACTCTTTTATAACCTGGCTTATGGTTCACCCCACCATAGGTTCTATATTTCTCACAGCCAATTCCAAGTCACAGTGCTCCCACCATCGGAATTTCCTATTTAAGCATGACCTTAGTGTCTTAGTGACACTCCCACCACATTTATCAATTTTAAAAGTGTATTATAATTCAAAAAAACCCAATTTATCATGTTCATTTCATATTTTCCTTGAAAATCATTAGTCTACCCTTTAAGTCGAACCTGGCGCATCCCAATGGTGTGCCCGATGTGATTCCTCACCAACCGCATACAACTATTTGAGAGAGCTCAATTTGAACCACCTCTGGTTGACTTTCAAAAATTCTTGGATCCTATGGATAAAACATCACCAAACCTAGATTTTGAATCCTTATACCAAGGCATTCCAAAATTATTTTGAGCACGCTCACTGAAGTTTGTACCCGACTTCCGATGACGTCTCCTGGATGAACCATTCCCTATTGATAACCATCACCATGTTATTACCTAAGCACCAACTCTATCTTGATCCAGCATTTATGGATCATCATAAGATAATCTGGTATTAACACCCACATCTAGATTTCACCCAAATCCACAATCATACTCTCACTTGGAAATTACTGAGGATTCCAATTGTACATTGTTTCATTTATTAAACAGCATTCAAGATACAAAATGACCATCCAACAAACAGCCTCATGGTCCTAATACATTTCTCACATGAGGGTCTCCCTCCAGGAACTAATGTTTCATTCCCCAAATTAGGAGAATCATTTTATTCACACCAATGAAAAGATAAATTGGTTACCATATCCCACACCTAGATATAATGGCCTCATTTCTAAGAACCTGCTCATCCTGATCACTAACGTAAACATCACTCATCACTTATTCCTGCATCCCATGAACTATTGCTATGTCATTCTCCAATTTAAAATTAGAATGAGTTTCATCACCCTTAAATGGTCACTAGCATACTATACACCGCATAGATAATTTTAAACTAATTTTCAAGCGTAACTCCTAATGAGTTCTCCATAAACCCATAAAATCTATTTGTTTAGATAGATCAACATTTAGCCAACTCTCTCTCAGAATACTTAGGATAATGTCAAGATAAGGGGAATGATCACCTATAGACTAGGATTATATTAATTTTTTATTGATAAGAAATTATATATCCGTATTATCCATTCTCGCATCAAACAGGGCTATATTTACTATTACAAACACTTGACACCACATCTCCCGACAATGTGTGTCCTGGTTCTCCCATGGGTCAATCGTCTCGTGCCACCCAGTTTATTTTTAAATTAGTCCTTCTCACATGGTTATTCATTTAATTTACCCCAAATATCTAGGTTACCATACCCGTAGGCACCACTTCTTTGCAACCATTGGTCCTTGGCTTACACCCATCCATTTATAGATGTTCAATTTTTAACAATTACCATCCGCAACTAGCGTGAAATAACTTATCATTTGCAGTGGGTGTACTATCCCACACCACCCAGTTTAAGACTTGACTCATGCTCCCTTGGGTAATACATCATCAAGGTCAATTTTATCGTGCTACATAGAACATCAGTTTCTAACTAGCCAAAATCTCCCTTGGAACTCATCTTCAAAATTGGGCACCTACATGGGTCATGATTTATCAAATGACTACCCACTTCAAGGTGTTATTTTTGAAAACCGAAGAATATAAAGTGAAAACATTATTCAACTAGTCCATGAACCCAAAAAAACCTACCCATTGAAGCCAGTTTCGATATCCAAGCACCCTAGGTTCTTCCTTGAAAATCCAGACATCATTATGCCTATAACACAAAACCTGATCACCTTCCATGCATCTATCTCAAAACGAGTGTAAAACTAAGATCATTTACCTTAAGGAAAAATTAAACCACAAGCTAAACTCTATCATGGGTTTCCCTATAACAAACTAAATAATGAATCACTATGTTTTGAGTCAAAAGTAAGGGCATCTATGTCTGTATACCTATCCCTAAGTGTAAAGACCCGTAAAATTCAAGGTAAATTTTTTTTTCTAAATTTTCTTTGGGATTTTACAAGAACGCAGTTTCTGACGGCACCTGATTTCGAGGCCCGGTGTGCCCGGAATTAATTTCCGAAGTTAGGCTCGGGTACGTTCAGTGAACGAACGAGCGGGTTTTTCTAACTTTTGAACCGGTGCTCGGAATCGAATTCTGAGGGCACCGATGGAATCGCAGTGCTGGTAATTGCTTAAAAACACATTTTCCGGAGTTGCGTTTTCTTGGGTGTGGTTTTTAAATTTTCAGTTTAATTAAATGAATAAAATAAAATGGTGCGACCAATTTATTTTATTTAAGTCGCTTAACCTTTGTTAAGTGGATGATGTGGGACCCACAATATCCTACCCACTTGGTAGGATATTTTGTGAGGTGGGACCCACACGAGCCCACCGTTTCTTTTCTTCTTAAGTAACACACCCGCACCCCCTATTAATGAAGTCAAACCGTGCGTTTATTTTGGTTAAGAAACGCCTCATTAATGTGGCGGTTTAAGCGTTGCAATTAAATTCAATTAAATATTTCATTAGTTTTTGAATTTTAAAACACAAGGACTGTGAAATAAAAATAAGACAACTCTTATTTTTATTAGGGGTGGTGTTGAGAGGCTAGGAGATTTCACTCAGGCTCTTGAAGATCTTCTCTTCCTCGTGAAGAACGCGAAGAACGCGAAGAATGCCGGATCCTCAGAAATCAGCGACGCTTCTTCCGCGACGCTTATTCCACGACGGTTCTTCCGCGATGCTCCTTCCGCGACGCCTTCTTCCGCGACATGCTTTTCCGCGACGAATCCTCGCTCAACGATTTCGACGAGGTAGGGGATTAATTTGAGAATGGTATTGTTCCCTTGGTTGTTCCTTCTAAAACAAAGAACCTGGATCAACTCATCATTAAGTTGATCCGTGAATGTTTTAGTTTGCGGGTTGGAAATTTTGGTATGATTCTTTTTATTTAAGAGGTTGTAGGGGTTTAATTATTATTTAGTTTGTTCCTGATTACTTCATCGTTGGTTTATCATATATTTGGCGCCACCTGTTATCGCAATAACGGGAGGAGGTCAGACCGCACAAACACGGCCGACTCTCCTCCCCTTTTGGGTTGTTTGATATTGATGCGGCACGAGAAAAGCAACGCGGTGACGAAGCACCGCGTGGGAATTATTAAGGAAAGGGGAAGAGACGCGGCGCCGTCGCGCCGTGCCGTTGAAGATGAACCAAAGACGTGGCGTCGTCGCGCCGTGCCGTTGAAGATGAACCAAAGACGTGGTGCCGTCGCGCCACGCCGGAGAACCACAAAAGCACCGCGGCTGGAACAGGGCCGCGGCGGAGGGGCGCGGCGCCGTCGCGCCCCGCCGGACGGACCAAGGCCACAGCCGGTTTCGGGCCGCGGCGGAGCAAGGGAACCGGCGGCCGGTTCCGGGCCGCTGGCGTCGGAGCAGGGGGACCGGCCCTTGCCGGTCCCGTGGCGGCAACAGCCGGCCGACCGGAGCGGGCCGGACGGACAGAGGAGTTGGGGGTTCGAAACCCCCAGCTGTCCATCATGAGCAGCCCCATAATGGGGCCGCGGTTACAAAACGGGGGGGCAGCCCCCCCCCCCCCCCCATCCGCTCAGCCAAACGGCCGAGCCGCTTGGCTGGCGCCAGCGCGTCGGGCCGGCTTCCCTGGCCGGTCTGCCAAACTGGGCCGCCAGGCCACACCGTGTCGCGCCTAAGCGGGCCGGACCCGGACCCAGGATGGGTCAACCCGGTTCGGGCCGACCCAGAGGGTATCGGGCCTGGTCAGACCGGGCCCGAACCCCCTATTACCGAACCTCCATCGGTATTCTGCCCATATCTTGGGTTGCGGACCTCTGATCGACACACCATCAGCTGTGATGAGATCCTTGGATCGAGACGGTCATTTTGGTTTATTACACTCAAGTTTTCAGAGAACTTGGGGTTCGTCCGGGTTGGTTCGGATACGAAACCAACCGGACCCTCGGAGCAGAAACGCTTATATCTTGAGCTCCGGACGTCTGATTGACATGTCGTCGACTTTGTGGGATTCCTATTGATGAGACAGAACTTTTGGCATAATAATACTGAGTTTTGGATGCAGTTGGAGTGTGACCGGGTTGGATTGTACCCGAAATCCAACCGAGCCCCTAGAACGGAAAAGCTGATAACTTTCAGACCGGACGTCTGTTTGACGAACCGTCAGTGGTGTTGGTGATATCATTGAGAAACGGTCCCTATGAGTATACCCTATGAGAGTTCGGGGTACAGTTGAGATACGGCCGGGTTGGTTCGCACACGAAACCAACCGGGCCCCTGGGACGAAAAAGCTAATAACTCACAGACCGGGCGTCCGATTGACGCGCCGTCTATTGCGTTGAAACCCCTATGACGAGGTGGTCCTTTGAGATACTTATTCATGGGACTTTGTGATACTTGGAGTATCGACCTGTAGCTCATGGAGCGGACCCTCCCAGAGACGAGTGTTCGGAGTACGGAGACCGTGTAGCTTGCTGAGACCTGACGACTGCTTGACCGACTCGACTTGGAGTGAGTCGACTAGCCCAGTGGATGGAGCACCACTTTGTTTGGGTGCAGACCCATGGCGGACGGAGCACTATCTGTGTGACAGTGCAGACCCACGGTACTCGTCCGGAGAGTACCTCTGCAGGCTATTAGGGGGTGTGCACTATTGTGTTTGGGTGGCATACCCCAGCGGGAAGCACTACTGTGTTTGGGTGGCTGGCCCAAGGTACTCGACAGGAGGAGTACCTCAGTAGTCTTAGGTTAGTGAGTAGTACATCAGAGTCATGACAGAACCACTGTACACTCCAGAGACGGGGCTCTTCAGCAGTTACGGTTTCGATAATGAAAATCCTGGTTTGAGCTGAGTCTATGATCTTTGTGTATACCTCATGTTTGAGATGGGCCACTTGATAACTTAGGTATATGTATGGGAATATACCTGGGTAGTGTTTATCCATTGATTTCATAATCTTTGTGTTTCCTCATGATTGAGATGGGTTACTTGATAACTTAGGTATATGTATGGGCATATACCTAAGTAGAGGTTATCTGTTGAGATCTTCTTTGTGGTTATCCTTGTTGGTTTTAGTGAGACCTTGAGGGTCTTGGGGTCCCTACTGAGTATCGTTATACTCACCCCTGCACGGGCTATGCCCGCACCTCATTGTGTTGGTTGCAGACAACGAGCAGTGCTGACAGAGGCCGAGTGTTCGAGGACTGGGCGGTACTCGGAGGTGGACCACACGATGAGTCAGTACCCAGAGGTGGACCACACGACGAGTCAGTATCCGGAGGTGGACTTCATGATGAGACGACACACGGAGGAGGTTGACGGGAGAGAGCGTTGTGGAGGCTATCTGTACCTACCCTTCAGGTAGGATCCGTGGTGGATGATTCAGGAGCTGCGCCATCTGTACCTACCCTTCAGGTAGGATCCGAGGAGGGCGACCCAGGACCCGCTTCCATTATTCCAGCTGTTTTCTTTTTCTGTTGTACTTTTTTTCAGTTGTAGCTGTACTTCCAGTTGGGTTTGTATTCTGGCTCATTTACTTTTCAGCACTTTCTTTTGTACTTAGTGTTTTACTTCCGCTTGTACTCTGTGGTGTTTTTTTTACTTTTATAAAGGCAATGTCTTCCAAGTTATCGGGATTTACACCTTTGGTGCTAGTATCCATCCCCTGGACTATGGAAGGTGGGCTTGGGGTAGTCACGGCACGGGCCCCGAGGACGGGTCGTGACAAATTGGTATCAGAGGAGTCGGTTCTACTGCAGAACTTATAACTCTGATATTTTCTTTCTATGAAGCGATAGTGTTAAGAGTACCGAGTGTGGTTTTCAATTCAGGGAGTCCAGTGTTGGTGCGGGCGGCCGACGTATCCATACACCAGGACCCTGACAACTGATTTCTGACTTTGTGCACGAAAACATTGATTGCGTGTGTTTTTTCAGAAGTTTTTTTTTTAAAGTTAGCTCAAACCAGGTCAACTCACCAGGTATAAATCGTTGACCATGTCACGTTGTTTCTTTTAGGATGCCTTCCCATGGACGACCAGCTAGAGCCCAGAGGGATGTGTGTACTGATAGCCTGCTGAGCGACGAGGCTTCGGTAAAGGGACCTCTTGCAGTTGAGGCACCAGTGGAGGCACCAGCGGTACTACCATAAGTTGGGCCACCGATGCCGCCATCCCCAGCAGTAGGTGATGCACGACACTTGAGCGCGCTGCATGAGTTCCAGTGCCAGAGGCCACCCAGGTTCCGGGGAGATACCGACCTGCAGGCGGCTAAGGATTGGCTGGAGGTAGTGGTGAGAGTCTTCGGGCTAGTGGGGACGCCTGCAGACTTCATGGTGATCTTTGCTGCCAGCCTTCTTCAGGAAGCAGCAGGCAGGTGGTGGAGCCACTTGTTCTAGTTTTGCGACGGGATGACCTTCACATGGGAAGACTTCGAGACCTTCTTCAGGGTGGAGTTTGTACCAGTAGCTCTGCACCCCGAGCATATTCAGGAGCTGCTACCTTTGCCGCAGGATTTTTCGATCAGTAGTCGAGTCATCTATTGGCAGTAGACAGATGATACAGAGGTCCAAAAGGACCAGATCCAACCATACGAGGAGCAGGAAGTGTTATGAATGCGGCAGGAAGGGTCACCTGGAACGTGACTGTCCGACCCCCCGCACAGTTGATCCGCAGGCTTTGGAGGAGCCACCGAGGCAGAAGCAGCGGTGGGTGCTTGAGCAACAGTCGGGCAGTGGACAAGGCAGTAGAGCTCCAGGATCAGGTGGACAGGAGCGGAACTAGTGGATACGTCCCTTGTACTTCTAGTTCCATATTTTTGTTGTATTCGTGTCTTTGTACTATGAGCTGCAATAATGAAAAGACACTTATCTTTGTGATGTTTTCTTTCCTATCCTTTTGTTGGGTTGATACTGAGTGGTCCCGGTTAAGCCTGCTGACTTGACCCTCACTTTTGAGATTTCTACTGGAGGAGACCCAGTGACCTCACACTGATGCCGACAGCGTGACTCGACCCTTGGAGGCGAGAGTCATGGTTGGATCTCTTGGTAGTTACGTCGAGGCCTTACGACGTCATCCATGGCATGAATGCATCATTCATGTCAGGATTGACTATATTAGGAAATGGGCGTGGTTCATCCAAGGGATGAGACCGAGTTTCTCTTTTCGAAAAAGTATAAATTTTAGCATCTCTTTCAGATCGTAGGCAAAGAAGGTGCAGATCATCCAGGAGCGGATGAAGATTGCACAGTGCAGTAAGAAACAGGAAATCGGCGCCAGTCTTAGAGACTCGAGCGTGTTAAATGTTTCAAGAAGAGGAATCTTTAAGGAGAGATGAGTCTGCGAAGCAGAAGACGTGGAGGCAGAGCTAGGAGAGCAGCATGAGGTGGTGTACATTTCAACATGCTACAACCACCCGCCTTAGTTATCCCCTCCAGGATCAGGGAGCTGGAGGGAGGAGGAAGAGTGCGGCTGCATGTGGTCAAGGAGTGTGACCCAATGGCTCTAAAAATGATTCAAGGGACAGTCTGTGTCCACTACTAGCTGCCATAGTAACAGACGTCGATATGAATCATTCCTTGCTTTCACAAATCTTGTCCCAGACCTAGAGTTTCCGATAAGCCGTAGACTTGACCCTCACGTCTGGAGACACCTTGGGAGGAGACTCGATAATCACACTTACGCCGACGGTGTGGTTAGAACCTCGAGGCGAGAGTTTCGGTTGGAATCTCTTGGTGGCAGCGTCGAGGCCTTATGACGTTGGTTTGAGTATGGACTGGTCAATCACAGTTCATACACAAATTGACGGTATTAGGCAAAAAGGTTGTGGTTTAACTACGACGTCGGTATGGGTTTTCCTTGGTCGGAAAAAGGAAACCCCAGGCAGCACAGGATAAACTCATGCACAGGAGGGTGCGACCGATCACTCTTGAGTCGGTCAACCTTACCCTTGTGGCAGCAGTCGTTTTGAGTTTCAGTTCTAACAAGAATTGGCGACCTCTAGAGTTCGAGGATGACGATCACGTCCTTATACAAGTCTCGCCTCGATGAGGTTTACAGAGATGTGGCCAAGGTGGCAAGTTATCTTCAAGGTTCAGCGGACCTTATTAGGTCCTCATTTGGGTAGGCGTTGTGGTTTACCGCTTGACCCATCCACCTCAGTTTCACCTGGTGCACGACGATTTCCACATATCTCAACTGAGGAAATGTGTGCTCGACCCTTCGCATATCATCGACCATGGGGAGCTGGACGATGGTGATGGGGTGACTTTCACGGAGGTTCCAGTGGGGATCGAGGATCGACAGAAGCGGATCCTATGAGGACGGTTGATTCCTCAGGTGCGCTTTCACTAGTATACGGGAACCTCCAAGTAAGCACATGGGAGCGGAAGGCTCAGATGCGTTCTCAATACCGCTTTTGTATCCCTAGTCTATGTTAAAGCTTTACGAGGACGTAAAGCCATGAGGTGGGAGTAATGTAAAGACCCTTAAAATTCAAGGGAAATTTTTTTTTCTAAATTTTCTTTGGGATTTTACAAGAACGCAGTTTCTGACGGCGCCTGATTCCGAGGCCCGGTGTGCCCGGAATTAATTTCCGAAGTTAGGCTCGGGTACGTTTAGTGAACAAACGAGCGGGTTTTTCTAACTTTTGAACCGGTGCTCGGAATCGAATTCTGAGGGCACCGATGGAATCGCAGCGCCGGTAATTGCTTAAAAACACCTTTTCCGGAGTTGTATTTGTTCGGGTGTGGTTTTTAAATTTTCAGGTTAAGTAAATGAATAAAATAAAATGGCGCGACCAATTTATTTTATTTAAGTCTCTTAACCTTTGTTAAGTGGATGATGTGGGACCCACAATATCCTACCCACTTGGTAGGATATTTTGTGAGGTGAGACCCATACGATCCCACCATTTCTTTTCTTCTTAAGTAACGCACCCGCACCCCCTATTAATGAAGTCAAACCGTGCGTTTATTTTGGTTAAGAAATGACTCATTAATGTGGCGGTTTAAGCGTTGCAATTAAATTCAATTAATTGTTTCTTTTGTTTTTGAATTTTAAAATGCAAGGCTTGTGAAATAAAAATAAGACAACTCTTATTTTTATTAGGGGTGGTGTTGAGAGGCTAGGAGATTTCACTTAGGCTCTTGAAGATCTTCTCTTCCTTGAGAAGAACGTGAAGAACGTCGGATCCTCGGAAATCAGCGACACTTCTTCCGCGACGCTTCTTCCGCGACGCTCCTTCTGCGACGCCTTCTTCTGCGACGTCCTTTTCCGCGACGAATCCTCGCTCAACGATTTCGATGAGGTAGGGGGATTAATTTGAGAATGGTATTATTCCCTTGGTTGTTCCTTCTAAAACAAAGAACCCGGATCAACTCATCATTAAGTTGATCCTCGAATGTTTTATTTTGCGGGTTGGAAATTTTGGTATGATTCTTTTTATTTAAGAGGTTATAGGGGTTTAATTATTATTTCATTTGTTTCTGATTACTTCATCATTGGTTTATCGTCTATTTGGGGCCACCTGTTATCGCAATAACGGGAGGAGGTCGGACCACATGAACACGGCCGACTCCCCTCCCTTTTTGGGTTGTTTGATATTGATGCGGCACGAGCAAAGCAACGCGGTGCCGAAGCACCGCGCGAGAATTATTAAGGAAAGGGGAAGAGACGCGGTGCCGTCGCGTCGTGCTGTTGAAGACGAACCAAAGACGTGGCCCTGTTGCGCCGCGCCGTTGAAGATGAACCAAAGATGTGGCGCCATCGCGCCGCGGCAGAGAACCACAAAAGATCCGCGGCCGGAGCGGGGCTGCGGCGGAGGGGCGCGGCGCCGTCGCGCCCCACCGGACGGACCAAGGCTGCGGCCGGTTTCAGGCCGCGGCGGAGCAGGGGAACCGGCGGCCGGTTCCGGGACTCCGGCGTCGGAGTAGGGGGACCGGCCCTTGCCGGTCCCGTGGCGACAATAGTCGTCCGGCCGGAGCGGGCCGTCCGGATAGAGGAGGAGTCGGGGGTTCGAAACCCCCGGCTGGACATCATGAGCGGCCCCATAATGGGGTCGCGGTTACAAAATGGGGGGCAGGTCCCCCCCCCCCCATTCGCTCGGCCAAACGACCGATCCGCTTGGCTGGCGCCTGCGCGCCGGGCCGGCTGCCCTGGCCGGTCCGCCAGACCGGGCCGCGCCCAAGTGGGCTGGACCCCGACCCGGGACAGGTCGACCCGGTTCGGGCCGACCCAGAGGGTATCGGGCCTGGTCAGACCGGGCCCGAACCCCCTATTACCGAACCTCCATCGGTCTTCTGCCCATATCTTGGGTTGTGGACCTCTGATAGATGCACCGTCAGCTGCGATGCGATTCTTGGATCGAGACGGTCGTTTCAGTTTATTACACTCAAGGTTTCAGAGAACTTGGGGTTCGGCCGGGTTGGTTCGGATACGAAACCAACCAGGCCCTCGGAGCGGAAACACTTATATCTTGAGCTCCGGATGTCCGATTGACGTGCCGTCGATTTTGTTGGATTCCTATTGATGAGAAAAAACTTTTGGAATACAATGAATGAGTTTTGGATGCAGTTGGAGTATGTCCGGGTTGGATTGTACCCGAAATCCAACTGGGCCCCTGGAACAGAAAAGCTGATAACTTTCAGACCGAACGTCCATTTGACGAACCGTCAGTGGCGTTGGTGATCTCGTTGAGAAACGGTCCCTATGAGTATACCCTAGGAGATTTCGGGGTACAGTTGAGATACGGCCGGGTTGGTTCGCACATGAAACCAACCAGGCCCCTTGGACGAAAATGCTAATAACTCATAGACCGGGCATCCGATTGACGTGTCGTCTATTGCGTTGAGACCCCTATGACAAGGTGTTCCTTTGAGATAATTCTTCGTGGGACTTTGTGATACTTGGAGTATCGACCTGTATCTCGTGGAGAGGACCCTCCCGGAGACGAGCGTTCGGAGTACGGAGAC
The DNA here is from genome assembly GCA_963277665.1 of Viscum album. NCBI lineage: Eukaryota > Viridiplantae > Streptophyta > Magnoliopsida > Santalales > Viscaceae > Viscum > Viscum album. The sequence goes on from OY728128.1 coordinate 480,938,137, forward strand.
CGTGTAGCCGGCTGAGACCTGACGACTACTTGACTGACTCGACTTGGAGTGAGTCTACTAGCCCAGTGGATGGAGCACCACTTTGTTTGGGTGCAGACCCATGGAGGAAGAAGCACTATCTGTGTGACAGTGAAGACCCGCGGTACTCGTCCGGAGAGTACCTCTGCAGGCTATTAGGGGGTGTGCACTACTGTGTTTGGGTGGCATACCCCGGCGGGAAGCACTACTGTGTTTGGGTGGCTGACCCGCGGTACTCGACAGGAGGAGTACCTTAGCAGTCTTAGGTTAGTGAGTAGTACCTCAGAGTCGTGACAAGACCACTGTACACTCCAGAGACGGGGCTCTTCAGCAGTTACGGTTTTGATAATGAAAATCCTCGTTTGAGCTGAGTCTATGATCTTTGTGTATACCTCATGTTTGAGATGGGTCACTTGATAACTTAGGTATATGTATGGGCATATACCTGGGTAGTGGTTATCCGTTGATTTCATAATCTTTGTGTTTCCTCATGATTGAGATGGGTTACTTGATAACTTAGGTATATGTATGGGCATATACCTAAGTAGAGGTTATCTGTTGAGATCTTCTTTGTGGTTATCCTTGTTGGTTTTAGTGAGACCTTGAGGGTCTCGGGGTCCCTACTGAGTATCGTTATACTCACCCCTGCACGGGCTATGCCCGCACCTCGTTGTGTTGGTTACAGACGACGGGCAGTGCTGACGGAGGCCGAGTGTTCGAGGACTGGGTGGTACCTGGAGGTGGACCACACGACGAGTCAGTACCCGGAGGTGGACCACACGACGAGTCAGTATCTGGAGGTGGACTTTACGACGAGACGACACACGGAGGAGGTTGACGGGCGAGAGCGTTGTGGAGGCTATCTGTACCTACCCTTTAGGTAGGATCCGTGGTGGACGATCCAGGAGTTGTGCCATTTGTACCTACCCTTCAGGTAGGATCCGAGGAGGACGACCGAGGAGCCCCTTCCGTTATTCCAGTTGTTGTCTTTTTCTATTGTACTTTTGTTCAGTTGTAGCTGTACTTTCAGTTGGGTTTGTATTCTGCCCCATTTACTTTTCAGCACTTTCTTTTGTACTTAGTGTTTTACTTCCGCTTGTACTCTGTGGTGTTTTGTTTACTTTTATAAAGTCAATTCTTTCCCAGTTATCAGGATTTACGCCTTTGGTGCTAGTCGCCAACCCCTGGCCTATGGAAGGCGGGCTTGGGGTAGTCACGGCACGGGCCTCGAGGACGGGTCATGACACTAAGGTCTCTAGCATCAGAACCACGTACCATTTGAGGGATTTTATCATAAGGCGTCTAATGCGCCTACAAATTTATTTAAAATAGGTAAAACTAAAGGTAGGTAGAATACTATCAACCTAAAAGGGTCATAACCTATCAACTTGGTTGTAACAGCACCAAATTCAAAGCATTAGCCTACCAGGCCCTGATCCTTTCCAAGAATCCCCATAAGGGAGTGCTCCTTGAAGGGTCACAACATCAACATAAAAGGTAAAGGAGCTAACACTCACCGATTATCCACATATGATAATACACCCTCAAGGTTCAACTTACCATAAAAACACCTATCTCCCAGGGGGTTTCATTTCATAAACTAAGAGTCCTATTAAACTCAAATGATCAAATGGACCACACTTACCTGGCCTATGAACTTGGTTCCAAAGTCTATCAGTTTTCATTTACAAGGGCACTACCTTAATAGGGTAACACCTCATTTTTAAAATAAATCGTCGACCTTATAAACTAGATTCATTTCAAAGACTGCTAATATATACTACATATCCATTAGATTCAAGCAAAATAATAAAATAAGACAACTGAGATCTATGGGCAATGCATGCACTCCGATGCACAACATCTCCCAAGGAAAAATAAAGTTAACCCTTACATGATGGTTCATGATATAAAAACATCTAAAAGTTTTTATTTCAATTCATTTAACCAATTATCATTTATTAAAACAATTTAATCAGCTCACATATAAGGAATATCAAGTACCAATTATAAAAAAATTATACTAAGCACTTTATTTAGCTAACGCCATGTAATATAATAGAAAAATTATCTCATAATTTCTTTTTAATCATTTAATCTCAATTTATATAAAAAATAAATTATTTCAATAGGCTTAGTTAAATAAAATTTCAATTGTAATCTATAGTGGAAAACAAGCTTTAGGTTGTAATTAGAATTATAATTAACAAAATCCTCATAATAATAAAGCTCAAAAGAAAGCAAAAGGTCTTTATCCATTAAAGGGAATTGGTTCAGTAAGATTTCATCATAAATTTATATGTAACCTATATAATTGGATACTAAAACTTGAAATAACCATCCCATATAGCATGAATATACCTCCCATGGGGTCAAGCACTAAATCATTAAGATAAAGGCGACCTACTAGGGTCACGCCATTACAATGTGGGTTTATCTAAGTGAAACAAAATATCAGTTATTTAATTCAAGATTTAACACACGCTTAATGTATTTATATCATAATAAACATGCCCCAGCTGACCTACTTGGGTCCAGTTGTTTATTTAGGAATTTAGTCATATGGGTTGTCAATCCCAAGTTACAAAAATATAATCCTTTAAAATTTTCCATTTACACCTTCATTTTGAAAACTCATTTTACATAGGAATTTCAATTACATATTTATATTTATATATAATGGTTTAGTTAGATTAATTATCATTCCAAATTTATAAAGTTACTCTCCTTTATAAGTTATAATTGGCATTCATGTAGCTGCAGCCAAGTTTTTACCTTTAATTTCAAAACATAACAAGCTCATATGTGATGGTTTGATTATGTGGGATACCCTTCCCAATTTATAAAGTCCAATACACATTATAAATTTTTTTAAACCCATTTAATCACAATAATAAATATTTTAGATCATGTATCCAATGATCCATGGCTCAAACATGTCATAATTGTTTAATTAAGGTTCCATCATCAAGCTATATGGGAAAACACTGTTTAGGTTGATGAAGACACTTTAACAACCAATAATATATCATAACTATAACAATATCACATTAAAAAAATACAATAACATAAAAAAGAAACCACAAAAACATATCATACAGACAAGCATGCTGATAAATCATACAAGGCACGTCCATCAAGTATCAAGCAGTCAAGTAATGTAACCTACATGTCATGGAATATACATGACATATGAATTCTTTGTGTGCCTGTGATGATTCATGTAACAAAACTTTCTTTCCATATTGATCCAAGGGTAAATCTCATAAATTAGTAAGTATCATATAGTACATAAATCACTCAATGTGAAATAATAACCAATTGTAATAAAAACATAATGAACAATAATTCCATCCCTGACAACTTGATCTTTCCCCCATGCGTGGGTTGGTCAGACCCAAATATGAGTTATTTACCAAGTTTTGACACAATATTAGTCTCATTTATACCATCCCAAAAAAATAATACAAAATAAAAATAAGGCTATGATAACACTTTATAATATCCCAACCTAAGATCCACCAAAACAATGCCCTGAACTGGTTCTCTATATGGCCTCAAGCATTCCTCCTCATAAACCAGAGGTTGCTGACTAATAGTGAGAGTCTAAAGTTGGTATAGTGGGGAGACTATACCCTCTAGATCAGTAATAAATAAAAAAAATTCATATATAAGGGCATCGAAATATAATAACAACTGAAAATAAATAATAAAGTAATAATTATCCATGCATGAACATGCTACAATGTATAGTAATATAAATATAGTAGGTAATACATAAACTTACATAATGAAATTAAAAAAATCCATAAATATTGTATCCATGAGAATCCTAAGTACCAGCTTAGCCTTGTTCTCCTAAGCTCTCAGGTACATGAGTAACTTCACATAGAACAATCCATGATCCTAAACCTTTAACCATGAGGTCTGTATGGGTACCAAACGGTGGCCCAAACAAGGTGTGAGATATACTCATTAGGTCACCACCAACTTTATCTAATGAATTCCAATCTGTAGGTATAAAATAAGCAGTGTGTGGGTATAATAATTAATAAGTAAATATATAGATGTAATCAAGTTGGGCTCAGGTTCCTCAAAGGAAACCTAGCCAACCATGCCTACTTTAGCCTAATCCAGAATGTCTCTGAATACATTTCACCTTATATATGTGTGTGTGTCTATGTGTGTGTACTATATATGTAGAAATATATATATATATATATATATATATATATATAGATATATAGATAGATACTTAGTACTAGTTAGGACCTGAGGCATAACTCAAGAATCCATGCATAATCATAAGAGGTTATATAAGTTTCATGGAATATGTTCTTAGGAAGTAAGTATAACTAGAGATTAAAGTATGTAAATAATATAGTGAATCCAAGTATGATATATGAATTGGAAAACATGTCAATTTATTTAATTAATTGGAATCCTGAACCCGTCCAAGGCATTCCCTAAAAAGGGAACCCAGGTAACGATAAAATCATATTATAATATCATTTACCCTATAATATCATCCATGGCTATCTGTATTAGGAGTATAGGTATCACTCAAGGAATATATCACGTCATGAAACCAATGATTCTATCCTGGGAATTCCATATCAAGAACCCAGTACCACTCAAGGTGCGACATAATTCATTTAACCATAAAGACCATACAAGGAATTTTGTATTAGGAATCCATGTATCTCTCATGGTGTATATATAATCTCAAACATACTATGAGCCTGTCCAAGACATTCTGTAGCAGGAATCCAAGTATATCTCAGGGCGTATTTATTATTATTAAACCAATGAGCCTATCCAAGTAATTCTGTATCTGGAATATAGGTATCACCCAAGGTTTAATATAATTTAATCCTGAATGGATCAAAGGCCTTAAATTTTTATTGATTTTTGATAATACACCTTTCAAGGGATGAGGTAGAACCCTTACAAGGCTCAAAGGTTTAAGTGAAATTACATGACCCGTAGGTCTTAGGAAATCAACACAAATAAGAAAAATTGGAATTGCCCCTCCCCAGCAAATGTTGTGATGTCATCTCTCTACCTTCACATTCCATATAAGGAATCCAAGTATCTCTTAAGATGTAACAAAAATAAACAAGATCATTGTATTAAATAATTAAACTTAGGCCATAGAAATTTCCATGCCAAAACACAATTCATAACTAACCCAAATATTTAATCAAACCACTGCCCAGTGATATAAGGGTCCATGAAATTATACATTCCATCAAATCATTTATCATGATTCATTTAATTAATCCATTCACTTCAAGAAGTAAGAAGGGACTTGTAAATCAATATACTATTGAATAATTTATTATGACACATTTAACTTCCTCCAGTAATTACTTTGATCACAAATAATAAGGGGCAAAGTGTGAATAGTCATAACACTTCCCCTTTATCAAGTTCATCTAGTCATTATTTCTAAATAATTAATCCAACATACCTTAGAAGGGTGTGTGGTTATATAAGAAACATGGTCATGAGAAGAATTTAATTATGTGATCATTACATCTCATTCCAACCCCTTTTTATTCCAAGGAATACATCATAATTTAACATGATCCTAGTTTTGATACATACTGAGAATAATTCAATCAACTCATTTACCATTATTTAATGAATCTTATTTTAAAGTTATGCCAAACATAATTAGCAGTGTTTGTCTAATTATACACATTAGTCATCAAGGGAATATAAGTGACACACCCATGGGGTGGTACGCATTTAGGTATCACATCTAAAAATGTCAAAGGGGCCTCATAAGGGCTCTATATAGTAGTCTAGGAAATTAATTTTAAGAGTTACATAATTTATGAGCGATGATTGGAGAATCCAGCATAAAGAATAATGGAATCACTTTATAAAATGATGATACTTTAATGGATAATATATATACCTCCTTCCTCGTTATTAAGATGATTCACTCATCCATTATTGGCCTCCAATTCGATCTAGTTTGAGTGAAAATGAATAAACAAACAAATGACCTATAATTAGGGTATAATAGCCCTCATAAAAATAGAATTCCATATGGAATGGTAAACCCAAAAAGAGGTAATATGAGTTATATCCTTACCTTTATGCTTCCAATGTAACTAATGGCGGCTAATTCTGAGCCCAAATGAGGGAGAAACACTATGGAGGGGGAGAGGGAGAGGAGGGTGTAAACAGGGGAGCCTTCTAGCCAAATGAGAGTGGAAAGGGGTGAAAACCCTTTAAGGGATAGAGGGGGAAATGGTCATTTTAACCCTTTTAATGAGCTGTGAGGTTTGGTCACACAGTTTTCCTAACTGTGCAGTGCTATTTTCCAAAGTGGCACCCACCTCGCATGCCTAGTGCATGGTTAGACAAACCGCACGCAACCCGTGTAGTCCACCTATGAAATTTTCTATAGACCCATCATGCAGTTGTATGCCCCACCCTGTACAGTTTATCAAATTATGCTCCTCTATTTTGTGGTTTCACGGTTACTTCTAACTATGCACCAACAATGCTCCTCAGACTTCTCTTTCTTAAATATAATTTTCAAATCCTGATGCTTTCAAAAATCAAATGAACACCCAAGACACCTCTCGGGCCTTAAAACCCATATAAAAACATCATTCTTAAGTATTACAACACTCATATTTACATTCTAAGGCTCGATTTAAGATCTGGACCATCCACCAAATGAAAAGTTCAAATTCTCTTAAAATTTTCAATTGGTTTAAAATGTGGGATGTTATATTCCAAGTCTATTTTAGTGAAGGCTCATTTGAAACTTTATAATGGTTTTCAAATGATGTAGGTGTGTAAAACCCTCTTAGGATCCTATTTGATTATGATTGATATGGATTATTGCCTAAGGGGAATGCTTTATATTTCATGCGATATGGATGACATCGTTGGGACTATTTCTTGGGAGGGTATTTGATGTGAGGAATATTTATTTTCTTATGTTTATGATACATGTATTGATCCTTACTTGATTCCTCACCTCCTATTGTTTTTTTCATGGGTACATTGGGCACTGAGTGATAAATCCATATTTATGTTACACTATAAAGCTTCACACTACTAGTTTCCCCTCTAGTGTGAGATGTAGCTAAATGGGGATTGTAACACCCTAAAATTCTAAAATAATAACATTTTATTCAATAGTGTGGGTAACACGCGACATCAAGCATAGAAATGAATATAACATCCTGAGAATTTATGATATGTTTAATATTTTAAAAAAATAAATACATTATATATCTTGTAATGCATGAAAAATGAGTTTATCTTATGTTACATGCAACAAAGAGTTTCTTCGACAACTAGCATTAAACACAAGATCAAGTTTTACCAAACAAAAATATATTAATAATATTATTATTTAATATAACAATTACCATCTAGCCATTGGGATTAAGGGTATCAATATGATTAAATAACTTATGAAAATATATACTTTATACACATTTATTGGTTATATAATGATTATAAATAATAATAATAATAATCATCATTTAAAAGAAAAATAAATGTTTTTGAAAAATGGAATTTTTCTAAAAGATGGTTTAATTGTTCTCGGTGCACATAAGTTAAAATTAATTTTTTAAAATTTTAGAAAATTTATATGAAAAAATAAAATTAATTTTTGAAATAAAAATATCAATAATATCTTAAGGTGAATTTTTGGAATTTCTCTGAAAATTTTCATTTTTTAATAAATAGTGAAAAATACTGGATTTTAATTGAAAACTGTCTTCTCATCTAAATAATTTATAATGTTAAATTATATTTTTAATTATTTTTAAATTAAAATCAGTTAAATTTTACATCTATTAATCCAATTTGGTTCATTGGAATAATTTTCATATTGAATTTGGATATAAAAACATTTCAAAATTTTGAACTTTTCCACTTTAAAAACTAGCTCTCTCGTCACATTTTTGGGATTAATTTTAAATTAATTTTTGTCACTTATGTGGATTGAATTTGTAAAAATAGATTCCATATTTGGAATAGGAATAATTTATAATTTATAATAAGTTTAACTTAATTTTTTACCAAAATGATTAGTGAAAATAGTTAAAATTAATTACTGAGATTAAGATAAAAACGAGTTTACTTTGTGGTTAAACTTAGAAAATAAGGTGTAAAAATGACCCAAAACTTGTCCAAAACCCATTTTTTGGCCATATTGAGACCTTATAACTTCTAGAATCGAGAATTTACCATTATTGGGGTCTAGTGACATGAGAAAAACATGGGTGTAATTTTCTCTTTCAAAAAAAAATAAGTGTGTCACTCACCTCACTTATAAAAGGTCACCCCCTCTCATCTCCACTTCACACCTTAAAACCAATTTGGTTTAGTCAAATACTACCCAAATAACTTCCCAAATTCCATCCCCAAATCCTAGAGGTCTTATAATTTGTAGATATCCAACTTAGGAGGACATTAGTGCAAACTTAAAGAGGATGCATGAAGAAGAGGTAATGTACTAAAATCGTTTTTATTTTATTTCCTTCTCCACCTCCTTTAATTATTATTACACCATGCTTATTTAATAACCACATTATATTACATATGCTTATATTTTTTATGTTAAGGTTACAACCTAAAACTTCACACACTTCCGTCAAATGGGTTTCGAAATCATCATTTATGTGTGCGGCAGACTACCGCCTCGCGAACCGATGTCGTTCGTTTTTCCATTACCGCCTTTAAAGGTTGGGAATAATAATGTATTTATAGTTTATATATAATATATATGATATTTATGATGTTATTTTTCTTTTTTAATTATTATATCACACATACCTTCATGCTTTCCATTTTGATGGAATACGATAACATTGTTCATGTGTACGGCGGACTACCACCTCACGAAGCGATGTGATTCATTTACGCTTTACATGGAATGTATTAAGGATGAATTTAAAAAACATGTGTGATATATATAAAATAAAAATTATAACGAAATTATAATATATATATATATATATATATAGAATTTAATTTTCTTTCAATATGACAAGAAAATGGAAACAGCATTCATGCGTACGTACATCCTACTGTCTCTATGAACAGTGTATTTCATTTACTATCACCAAATTTTATGGATTACTGTAAATAAATATATACTAAATATATATTATATTTACATCATGTCTTAAATTCTGGATATGATTAAATTGTTATTGAAGTAATAGGAACAAAAAAAACAAGTCGAAACATACTTGAAAACTAGGAAATTAACACCTAAAACCATGAAAATAATAAAATATTATTAAAAAATGGGTGATAAGATGTTATAAAATAATCATATATGATATAATTCATATTAATATGGTTTTGGTATAAGTTAATAACAATTTTTAAACCACTATATAGGATTCTAAATAAAGTATGTCCAAAAGGAAAATGTGAGGTAAGGGATTTCATCTCAAATTACATTCCATTGAGGATTATTTGTTATTATACACCAATTAACTTTTATGTGGTGTATATTATAACACCATAAGATTTTGTGAATTGTTTTTTTTTAATTAATTTAATATTTTTGATATTTTTCATTTCACGCAACACTGAAAATAATTTATTGTATATTAAATCACTATGTTTGGCTTGCGTTATATGAAAAACCAAGTTAATCGTGCACTACATGCAGAAAAAAATTTATCTTTATCAACATGAAACACCGAGGATAGCTTGCGTTACATGAAATAATGAATTTTCTTGATGTCTTGTATAACATGCATGTAAAGACCCGAAAATTCTATATAATTTTTTTAATTATTTGGGATTATTACGAGTCTGCAAAAATTGACGGCGCTTGATTCCGAGGCCCGGTGTGCCTGGAAAGGATTTTTGAACTTTTTTAAGGTATGTTCAGTAAACGTGCAGGTGGCATTTTCTATCTTTTAAACCGGTGCTTGGATTAAAAATATGAGGGCGCTGTTGAATCCATAGCACCGAGATTCGCTTAAGGGAGGCTTAACTTCAACTGCAGTAGGTTGGGTAAAAAATTTAGTTTTTCAGACTTTTTAAAGAATAATAAAATAACATAAAATTTTTATTTTATTTTTCTACCAACGGTTGAGTGGTGGTGGTAGGACCACTGAGTTTTCAAGCCATTTAATGGCTTGAATATTTGGTTTTGTAACCACACCATTGAGATTAATAGTTTCATTCATTAATGAACCTCATTAATCTCTCATTGCGTTAATCACCCATTCCCTCTATTTAATTGAGGCTCGGGCTTGGTTTATTGACACGGAAGTGAGGAACCTCTGATGAAGTACCGCGGTATCTTCCACCAATGAATAACAGAGGATCGAACGACGATGTTGGAGGAATCGATCCGGGATCAACGAACGTCGGCGGCTTTATCAAGTGTGGATTCTTCTCCCACAACCGCAATGTCACCTCTGATTCTGAGGTAGGGGTTTTTTTAAAATTCAAGTGAATTTGTTTCTTTTCCTCATTCTTGAAAGGAATGATGAATCGTGGAAGTATTGAACAGGTTATAGTTTATCTATGATGAATTAATTGCTACCCACTTGTTATGATGCTAACGCGGAGGGATCGGGCCAAACGAACAAGTCTTGGACCCTCCGTCACTTTGGTTTTGTCGCGTTCTTCATGGGAGAAGTTTGAACTCAATGGAAACTTGAATCTGAGAGCCACGTAGTGACGGAAGCAACCGGGGAAGCCTGTAGGCACGTTTGGAAGGGAAAATAGACCACTGGAGCTCACCCAATGGCCCGCGGAAGTTCCACCGGCATGGCGTTGGCGGGTGACGGTGGCGGCCGACATCGACCGGCCGTGGTGGCAGAAGGTGGAGAGCCGTTGCGCGCCACGGAGGGAAGCCACAACATCGAGTTGCGGCGGTAGGGGTGGCCAGCCCTCGGCTGGCCGTGTTGGTGGAAAGAGGCGTGCCATCGTGCACCACGGAGAAGGGAGTCATGGCATCGAGCTGTAGCGGAGGGGACCTGTGCCCTACGAGTCCCGCTGACAAGGGGGCCGACACCACATGGAGATGCCAATTAAATCACCTGAATGGATTTGTCATTTGGGAATGTGGCCCGCCACTCGGTTGGCGGGCCGTGCTAGCTAGCGGGTTGGGCCACCCGGCGAGCCGCGCCCAGCTGAGGCGGGCCAGGCCGGCCCATCCGGTTCGAGCCGGGCCGAGTCGGACCTAGGTTGGGTCGGCCCAGGATGAGGTGGGTCAGGTCGGACCAAACCCAAACCCATTTCGGCCAGATACGCTTAAAAAGTTATATCTCACAAACCAGATGTCTGTTTGATGAACCGTCTGCAGAGCTAAAATCCTTGGAATGAGACGAATCTTTTGAGATACTCCATATATGTTTTGGAGAAAGTTGGAGTATGTATGGGTTGGATCGAACCCAAATCCAACTGGGCCCTCGGCACTAAAATGCCTATAAATCACAGACCGGGTGTCCCAATGACGCGTCATCTATCGCATTGGGACCCTTACAACATGTCAGTCCTTTGGGTTACTCATTTTTGTAACATCATGGTAGTTGAGGCATGACTGATAACTCAAGGAGCAGATACTATGGAACTCAAGTGAACTGGGTGTGAAGAATCTTATGGCTGGATGTCAATTGAAGAGCAACCCTGTGTGGATCAGCATCATAGCGACCCTGTGTCGATCAGCATTAGAGCGACCCTGTGTGGATCAGCATCATAGCGACCCTATGTGGATCAACATTATAGCGACCCTATGTGGATCAGCATCCTAGTGACCCTTTATGGATCAGCAACATAATGACCTTGTGTGGATCAGCATCATAGAGACCCTGTGTGGATCAGCATCCTAGCAACCCTATGTCGATTAGCAGTGCGCAACCCGATAAGGACCAGCCTTAGAGCAGCCCGTCGTGGATCAGTGACATACGACCCTATGTGGATCGACAATAGAACAACTCTTTCATGGATCAGTTGTGGAATCTTCCTAATGGAATAAAATGATATAACTTAAGAAAAATCATCTTTATTCCAGGACTTTGAGTTGTATACCTAGTTTGAGGTAAGTCTTTTTCTTTATGCTTTGTGGTTGAGATCATGATTTTTGGTTTTCCTCTGTGGAATTTTGAGAGACCTTAGAGGGTCTCAGAGTCCCTACTGGGTATTGTTATACTCACCCCTACACGGGCTTTTCCCGTACCTTATTGTGTATTGTGCAGACAACGAGCAGCTTGGCTGAGACTATAGGAGCCAGGACCAGGTGGTACACAGAGGTGACTGGTTGACGTGGAGAGCTATGGAGATGATTTGTACCTAACCTTCAGGTTGGACCCTTGGTGGATGATCTGAGGAGCTATTTTCTGTTTTCTGTTGTTGTTGTATCTTTTCAGTTGGGCTTGTATTCTGGCCCCTTTTCTTTCAGTACAAACTTATACTACTACAGTTTTACTTTGTGGTTGCATCTTATTGTGTTCTTGTACTGTGTGTTCATACATGTTCAAAGGTCATTCCTTCCTGTTTTAGGGATATGCCTTTTCAATGCTAGTCGCCAACCCATGGCCTATGGAAGGCGGGCTTTGGGTAGTCATGGTACAAGCCCCAAGGGGTGGGTCATGACAAAGTGGTATCAGAGGAGTCGGTTATAATGAATAACTAGAACTCTGATATTTCCAATGGAGCAATATTGTTAAGTGTTTTGAGTGTGGTTTTTAGTTTAGGGAGTCCAGTGTTGGTGTGGAGGCCGACGTATCCATACACCAGGACCCTGAATTCTGATTTCCAACTCATTGCATGAAAACACTGATTGCATGTGTTTTGGAAATGTTTTACTTTTGATCTCTTTTGAGTCAGCTCACCAGGTATAACTTATTGACCGTGGAACACCTGTTTCTTTCAAGATGCCTCCATGTAGATAGCTAGCTAGGATTCCATAGAAATTTCATGATGAAGGACCACCGAGTGATGAGGGTTTGGTGCAGGGCCCTCTTATAGTGATAGCACCTTTGGGTGGTGCACCAGTAGAACCACCACCCATTGGGAAGAATTTTCCACCAGCCCCACTAGCAGATGGTGCACGCTGACTGAGCGTGTTGCATAAGTTCCAGCGGCAGAGGCCTCTGAGGTTTCGAGGCGAGACAGATCCCCAAGCAACTGAGGACTGGCCGGAGGCTGTGGCACGGGTTTTCTACTTAGTTGGGACACCAGAAGATCATATGGTGATCCTAGATGCTAGAATCTTCTAGGGCACAGTAGGGAGATAGTGGAGCCTAACGCTCCAGTTACATGACGAGGCGACCCTCACCTGGACAGAATTCGAGAGCCTCTTCAGGGTGGAGTTTGTTCCAGTGACACTATGCTTTGTGCGTATTTAGGAGCTCCTACACTTACAGTAGGGCAGCCTGATAGTAGCTCAGTACTCAGCGATATTCACTGACCTCTCGCGCTACTCCACCAACATGGTATGGGACCCTTTCTTCAGGGAACAAACCTTTTAGAAGGGTCTCATGCAGTATATCAGAGCATCGATGATATCATTAAATATCCCGATGTAGGCTGGAGTTCTCGAGAGAGTATTATTGGTGGAGAGATTCTTAGAAGAGCAGGCACCGAAGGTGAGATCCACCACCAGACGATAGGTACCTGAGTCATCTACAGCAGGTAGTAGGAAGATGACGCAGAGATCCAAGCGGGCCAGACCTTCTGAAGGATGACCCCATGATGTAGGGTCAAAGGTTCGGAGCTCATGAGGTAGAGCAGGCCATCAGAGGAGCAGATTGTGCTTCGCGTGCAGTGGGCAGGTCCACATGGCTCGCGATTACCTGACTCGTCGTACCGAAGATCAGCAGATGGTCCAAGGACCACCTATGAAGAGGCATATATTCAAGAGAGGAGTTACGCAGGGTGGTGGACATGGTAGAGGATTAGGTCGTGCAGCAGGCTGTGGGCGGTGATTTGAGGTTCTACCACCACCACCTCCAAGTGTTCCACCCCGACCTCAGGGAGTAGACGGACAGGGACGAGCTCAGCTTCATGCAGCTGAGGCCTATGACCACAGTGCTCTAGATATGATTCAAGGTACGATCTGTATCTACTCCACCCTAGATGCAGTACTTATAGACACAGGTGTCAGTCACTCTTTCATTGTCACATCTCTCGTTCGGAGCTTAGAGATTCTGGTAGAGCCATTGGCTCGATCCTTATAATTAGATACTCCTACAGGAGAGGATTTAATGATTACAAACTGGTGCCAACAGTGTGAGATTACTCTAGGAGATGAGAGATTTGGCTGGGATCTCATAGTTTCAGCGTCGGGTGGATTGGTTATCCACAGTCCATGCTCAGATTGACTATTTTATGTGCAAAGTGAGGTGTGTCTATGAGTATGGGACTAGGTTTTCCTTCACTGGAGAGAAGGGAACATTTTCAGTACCAGATGGACTTACTTGGATGAGGGTACATCCGATCACTCATCAGTTGTATAGCCTTACCCTCGGAACAGTTGACGTGAAGAGTCTGAGTTATCCTATAGTGGTGGACCAGTATGCTGATGTTTTTTCTAATGATGTTTCGGGACTACCGCCTCATAGAGAGGTAGACTTATACATCAACTTGTAACCTGTTACGACACCGATATCTACACTAGCATATCAGATGGCTCCCGCGGAGCTTCATGAGTTTCGGGTATAGTTGGAGGACTTACAGAAGAAGGGGTTCATAAGTCCCAGTGTTTCTCCATGGGCATCCCCGATTTTGTTTGCCAAGAAGGTATATGGGAGTCTAAGACTTTGTGTGGACTATTGGCGCTTGAATCAAGTGACCGTGAAGAACAAGTATCCTCTACAGAGGATTGATGATCTCTTCGATTAGATGAAGGGAGCTCGATGGTTTTCAAAGATAGACCTCAGATCAGGCTATCATCGGCTCAGGGTACGAGACGAGGACGTACCGAAGACAACCTTCAGATGTCGGTATGGCCATTATGAGTTCTTGGTAATTCCCTTCAGCGTGACCAATGCTCCGGAAGTGTTCATGGGGATCATGAATAGGATCTTCCAGCCTTACCTCGATCGTTTCATGGTACTCTTCATAGAAGACATCTTGATATACTCATCATCGGAGGAGGAGCATGCCACACACTTGTAGATAGTTCTAGATACACTCCGAGAGCACCAGCTTTATGGAAATCTCTCGAAGTGCCAATTCTGGATATAGGAATTCCACTTTCTAGGGCACGTTATCTTGGAGGCTGGGGTTGTAGTGGATTCGTAGAAGATAGAGGCAGTACTTTCTTGGGATTCACCTAGGAGTGTGATCGAGGTGCGGAGTTTCCTGGGATTGGCTGGGTACTATCGGAGATTCGTACCCAAATTTTCCAGAGTTGCGACACCCTTGTCAGCTTTGAAAAAGAAGGGACAACCCTTCGTGTGGATGGAGAGATGCCAATAGAGTTTTCAGGAAGTGATGTAGATACTGATGAGTGCCCCCATCTTGAGGCTACCAGAAGAGGGTGTTGGGTATGTAGTTTATTGCGACGCATCAGGGACCGGATTAAGTTGTTTCATGATGTAGGAGCAAGCGGTGATCGCCTATGTCTCACGACAGTTGAGACATCATGAGAAGAACTACGCTACCCATGACCTGGAGTTAGCAGCAGTGGTCTTTGCACTAAAGATGTGACGGCACTACTTGATGGGCGAACATTTTACAGTCTACTCTGATCACAATATTCTTAGGTATATCTTCTCATAGAAGGACCTAAACCTAAGACAATGAAAATGGATAGAGTTTCTCGAGGACTATAACTTTGAGATAGTCTACACTCCTGGGAAGGGGAACGTGGTAGCAGATGCACTTAGCAGGAGGTCTAGTCTACATTTGCTGAGTGAGGTGATAGAGCAGCTAGTCGCGTTGCAATTATACGTCGTGGATAGTGATAGAGAAACTTACCTCCAGTCTATGATAGTTACTCCCCCACTCCTTCAGTGAGTCAGGGAGGCACAGATTGGGGACGTAAACTGCGAGGCCCGACATGCTCATATATCCTCAGGACAGGCCCCTGATAGATTTTCTGAAGGTGGGGATCATGTCATCCTCTTTAGAGGATGCACCATGGTACTAATGACTCTATGAGAGGATTCGTTGAGTGAGTTCCATATATCCCCTTTGGCAGTACATCCTGGTGTGGAGAAGATGTACCAGGACCTCTAACGTTAGTAATGGTGGCCAAGGATGAAGAAAGAAGTGGCAGAGTTCGTATCGCGATGCCTCACTTGTCAGCAAGTGAAGGTCAAGCATCAGGTACCAGTAGGCTTAGCTCAACCACTTGAGGTACCGGAGTGTAAGTGGGATGGTATCTCCATAGACTTCAATACAAGGCTACCACATACATCTTGGGGCTATGATTCCATCTGGGTGATCATTGAATGACTCACCAAGTTGGCCCACTTCCTACCCATCCAAGAGCAGGTATCAGTAGAGAGCTTGGGATGACTCTACGTACAAAAGATTTTACAGCTTCACAGGGTGCCATCGATGATCGTCTCAGATCGCGATGGTCATTTTAGATCCCGCTTTTGGAAGGGATTACGGGAGGCATTCGGGACTCAACTACGTTTGAGCACCGCCTTCCATCCTTAGAAAGATGGTCAGATGGAGTGGACCATTCTGAAACTTGAGGAAATTTTTTTTGCTTGTGTCCTTGATTTTGGATGTAGTTGGGAGGACCACCTACCACTAGTGGAGTTCTCTTACAACAACAGTTATCACTCCACCATCGGCATGGCTCCATTTGAGACCCTATACGGGCGACCTTACAGGTCACCACTATGTTGGACAGACCTAGGGGAGTAATCACTTATGGGTCCATAATTGGTACAGGCTATCACAGAGAAGGTTCAGATTATTCAGAAGAGGATGAAGACTGCACAGAGCTGGCAGAAGTCTTATGTCGACAGGAGACGAATACCCTTGGAGTTTGAGGATGGAGACCATGTCTTCCTATAAGTTTCACCCCGACGTGGATTACATAGGGTTTCTATGGGGCGGTAATCTATCTCCGAGGTTCATCCGACCTTTCCATATCCTCAGTAAAGTAGGCAAGGTTGTGTACCGTCTGGATATTCCCCCACAGATGCACCGGGTTCATAATGCTTTCCATTTTTCACAGCTAAGAAGGTGCGTGCATGATCCATTTCACGTTGTCAACTGGGGAGAGTTGGACATCGATGATGGGGAGACGTTTGCGGAGTTCCCAGTGGATATAGAGGATTGACAGGAGCAGGTCCTTCATGGGTGGCTGATTCCTCTAGTGTGAGTTTTTTGGCAGCACGGGAACCTCCAGGAAAGTACATGGGAGTGGGAGGCTCAGATGCGTGCTCCGTACCCCCATTTGTTCCCCTAGTTTTTGTTGTGGCTTTTGGGGACAAAAATCCCTAAGGTGGGGAGAATTTAAAGACCCGTAAATTCTATATAAATTTTTTTAAAATTATTTGGGATTATTAAGAGGCTTTAAAAATTAACGGTGATTGATTCTGAGGCCCGGTGTGCCCAGAATGGATTGTTGAACATTTTTTAAGGTATGTTCAGTAAATGTGCAGGTGGCGTTTTCTATCTTTTAAATCGGTGCTTGAATTAAAAATCTGAGGGCACCATTGAATCCGCAACGTTGAGATTCTCTTAAGGGAGGCTTAACTTCAACCACAGTAGGTTGGGTAAAAAATTTAGTTTTGTGGACTTTTTAAAGAATAATAAAATAACATAAAATTGTTATTTTATTTTTCTACCAATGGTTGAGAAGCGGTGGAGGGACCTCTGATTTTTAAATCCATTTAATGGCTTGAATCTTTGGTTTTGTAACCACACCATTGAGATTAAGAGGTTCATTCATTAATGAACCACATTAATATCTCATTGCGTTAATCACCAATTCCCTCTATTTAATTGAGGCTCGGGCTTGGGTTATTGACACGGAAGTGAGGAACCTTTGATGAAGTACTGCAGTGTCTTCCACCAATGAAGAATGGAGGCTCGAATGATGACATTGGAGGAATCAATTCGGGATCGACGAATGTCGGCGGCTTCATCAAGTGTGGATTCTTATTTCACAACTGTGACGTCACCTCCGATTCCAAGGTAGGGGTATTGTTTAAATTCAAGTGAATTTGTTTCTTTTCCTTGTTCTTGAATGGAATGAAAAATCACGGAAGTATTGAATGGGTTATAGTTAATCTATGATGAATTAATTGATACCCTCTTGTTATGATGCTAAAGCGGAGGGTGCGGGCCAAACGAACAAGGCACAGACCCTCCACAGCTTCATTTTTGTCGCGTTCTTCATGGGAGAAGTTTGAAATTGATGGAAACTTAAATATAGGAGCCATGCAGTGACAGCCACAATCCGAGAGGCCCGTAGGCGCATTCGGAAGGGAAAACGGACCACCGGAGCTCACCCGATGGCCCGCGGAAGTTCCACTGGTGCGGCACCGGCGCGGCGATGCCGACAACCGGTGTCAGCGAGAAATGGTAGCGGCCGGAATTAGCTGACTGTGGTGGTAGCAGGCGGCGCCCCATCACGCGCCGTGGCGGCAGGGGCGTCCGGCCCTCGGTCGGTCGTGTTGGCGGAAAGCGGCGCGCCATGGAGAAGGGAGCCACGGCATCGAGCCATGGCGAAGGGGACCCTCACCCCATGGGTCCCACTGACAGGGGGTGGCACCACGTGGTGCCGCCAATTAAATCACCCGAATGGATTTTCCGTTTGGGAATGTGGTCCGCCACCCGGCTGGCGGACCACGCCAGCTAGCAGGTCGGGCCGCCCGGTGGGCCACGCCCGGTCAATGTGGGTCGGGGCGGGCCGCGGCCCATCCCACTCGGGCCGACCTAGCCGGTTTGGGCCATGCTAAGTCGGACTGGGTCGGGTCGGCCCAATATGGGTCGGATCGAATCCGAACCCATTTCATCCAGATGCACTTAAAAGGTCGTATCTCACAAACCAAACGTTCGTTTCACGAACCGTCTATGACGCTGGAATCCTTGGAATGATAAGAACCTTTTGAGATACTCCATATGAGTTTTAGATAAAGTTCGAGTATATCTGAGTTGGATCGAACCCGAATCCAACCAGGCCTTCAGCACTAAAATGCCTATAACTCACAGACCGATCATCCAAATGACGCGCTATCTGTCACGTTGGGACCCTTATGACGTGGTGGTCATTTGGTTTACTCCTTTTAGGAATATCGTGGTAGTTGAGGCATGATCAATATCTCAAGGAGTGGATACTATGAAACTCAAGCGCACTGGGTGCGGAGAATCTTGTGGTTGGCTGTCAATTGAAGAGAGACCCTATGTGGATCAGCATCATAGAGACCCTGTGTAGATCAGCATCAGAGAGACCTTGTATGGATCAACATCATAGAGACCCTGTGTGGATCAGCATCATAGAAAACCTATGTGGATCAGCATCATAGCGACCCTGTGTGGATCTACAACATAGCGATCCTGTGTGGATCGGCATCATAGCGACCCTGTGTGTATTAGCATCCTAGCAACCCTGTGTGGATTAGAAGTGCGCGACCCGATGAGGACCAGCCTTAGAGAGACCCATCATGGATTAGTGACATATGACCCTATGTGGATCGACAATGGAACAACTCTTTCATGGATCAGTTGTGGAAACTTACTAATGGAATAAAATGATATAGATTAAGACTGATAATCTTTATTCCTGGACTTTGAGTTGTATACCTTGTTTGAGCTGAGTATTTTTCTTTGTGCTTTGTGATTGAGATCATTCTTTGTGGTTTTCCTTTATGGAATTCTGAGAGACCTTTTGGGGTCTCGGAGTCCCTACTAGGTATTGTTATACTCACCCATGCACGGTCTTCACCCTCACCTTGTTGTGTCTTGTGAAAATGACAAGCAGCTTGGCTGAGACTATAGGAGCCAGGACCAAGTGGTACACAGAGGTGACTGGTTGACTTAGAGAGCTGTGGAGACGAGTTGTACCTACCCTTCATATAGGACCCTTGGTGGACGATCTGAGGAGTTGTTTTCTATTTTCTGTTGTAGTTGTATCTTTTCAGTTAGGCTTGTATTTCGGCCCCTTTACTTTCAGTACATACTTATACTACTGTAGTTTTACTTCGTGGTTGCATCTTTTTGTGTTCTTGGAGTGTGTGTTTGTACAGGATAAAAGGTCATGCCTTCCCATTTTAGGGATATGCCTTTCTGATGCTAGTCTCTAACCCCTGGCCTATGGAAGGTGGGCTTGGGGTAGTCACAGCATGGGCCCCAGGGGACGGGTTGTAACAACACAAGACCGAATAATGATAATGATATATTATTAAAATATTATTTAATGTAACCTAGCCGTTAAATTGGTAATTATGAAAAGGGTTAACTAACTTATGAAAATATATGGTTTAAGAAAATATAAAATGAATTCATTGGTTACAAATGAATTATAAATGAATATGAAAACTGATTGAATATAAAGGAAAATATTATTATTTTTATGTCCACAAAGTTGTTTTACCCTAATAAATTAAATTAATTACAATTAGTGAGTGATATTAATTTGATATATATACATATATATTATATATTCAATCAAATATTTTTGATATTCTTAAGATAAAAACAAACACAATTTGTGCATAAAATACTATATTTTAATTAAGGCGTTTTTAACACCTTTTAATGGAGAACCTATTTTAAATCCAATTTTTGGAACTTTTATGGATTATATATGTCTAAATAAAATTTATATTTGAAATAGAAACGTAAAAATTAGGTTAGGGTAAATTTTTGGTATTTTTCTATAAAGTTTCATTTTTTAATGAATAGTGAAAAATACTAAAATTTAATTCAAAACTGCTTTTTCATCTAATTTATTTATTAAGTGAAATTATATTTTAAATTTATTTTAAAGTTTAATTAGATAATATTTTTATCAATTAATCCAATTTAAGTCATTGGACTCAATTTCACTTTGAAATTGACTATAAAACATAGCAAATTTTTGGAGGTTTTTACTTTAAAAAATCACTTTTTTGTTGTGTATGTGGGATTAAATTTAAATTAATTTCTGAAAATTATGTGTTTGGAATTTTAAAAAATGAATTCCATATTTTGAATCAAAATAATTTATAATTTCTAATAATTTCAAATTAGTTTTTGACCAAAAATATTAGTGAAAGTGATTAAAATTAATTACATCGATTAAGGGAACATGAGCCTCAGCCCGGTTGGTGAGGACTCGGTAGGTGCATCCAAGAGACCCAAGATCAAATACGGGTGGAGTTTTATTTCTGGTACTGTAGAATTACTGTAGCAGTTATTGTAGCAGGCGCTATAGTAGGTACTATTCAGTACTGTAGTAACCGGAACTATTCATCCATCTGGGCCTTTGGGCCACCGGTTTTGGTCCTCGGGTCCTGCAAGGATTTCAGGCCACCCAAGGCCTTCAGTCCAGTTGATTCTCAAGGCCTTCAGGCCACCTTAAGGCCTTTTGTCCACCCCAATGCCTTCGGGCCACATGAAATGCATATGTACCAGTCAGACTACAAGGGACAAGGCTTTAGAGGAGGATTCAGGGCAGGCGCATTCACTAGAGCAGAGCTAACTATAATTGGAAGAATGAGAGGGTATTTCTTTTCCATCAATATCGGGCCTATGTATCTTTGGATAGGATAGCTATCCGACCATCCCTGTGAAGGTGGAATGCTAATATCATGATATATGCTGGAGAGGAGCAGTTCTAAGTTGTCTTGTCTGGGTGATTCCCTCTATGACCTACAGGTCATGTAATTGTCTCTAAGCCTTCGGCCTTATAATAGTTCCACCTCACCCCTTGAAAGGTGTATTATCAAAATAATAAAAAATTAATTCCTTCGGGCCATACCAAAAAAATTACATCGATTAAGGAAAAATTAAACTTAATAAGAGACTAAACTTTAAACTTAAGGGCCTAAATGGCCTATCCACCTTTCCAAACCCCATTTTATGTAAATATTTAATCCATACACATTCCATTATTTATTTTTGTTGGTTTTGGATGAATTTTTTTACATAAAAACATGGGTATACCTAACTTGTTTTCAAAAATTCCAAGTGTGTCCCCTCCCTTCCCTATAAAAGGCCACCACCTCTCCCTCTTCTTAACACCTATAAAACATATTAGGCTCATCAAATATCTTCCCAATACACTTCCAAACATCCCTATATTCCTACTTTAATCCTTTATTTCGGAGTAAAACAATCCAAGGAAGCCCTTAGGTGAAAACCAAAAGGAGTTACCCAAAGAAGAGTTAACATCCCTCCTCAAGATCCTTTATTTTATTTTCTATTCTAAACTCCCTAAAATCATATTATTATATACCTGTATAAAAATAAAAGTATCCAAAATATACTATTATTTTTTTATACTAAGGTTTTTACCTACACTTACACACACATCCATCTAATGGGTAACGAACATACTGTTTACATGTACGGCGAACTACCACCTCACAAAACAATGATTGTTCATTTTTCATTTCCCACCTCTCATGGTGGAAATTATGATGAAAACTATATTTATATATGATATATATTATGTTTATAATTTCTTTATTCTTATTTAATTTTTATTTAGAACATACCTTTATTCTTTTCATCTTGTGTAAATACGATAATTTTGTTTAAGGAAGTGTGGACTACTGCCCCCTCAAAGCGATGTGATTCATTCACAGACTATATAGAATGTATTAAGTATGTGTTTAGTGAAATTATATGATATATATGACATAGTAATTCTAATTTAATTTTATTATATACATATATACATATATGTCATTTTATTTATTTCTTTCAATATGACAATAAAATAGAAACAGCATTCATGCGTACATTTAGCCTACCATCTCCATAAGTGGTGCATTCCATTATCATACTTCTATATTATATAGATTATTATAATATAAATATAATTAATATAAATAATATTTATATCATGGTTTACATTATTTAAATCATGATATAAGTATAAGTACCAAAGATAAAACAAATTAAGACACATGTGAAAAACAAAGTGAATATTACCCAAAGTGAAACCTTAACATAGAAATGTTAATAAGTGGGTAATATAAAGTCATAATAAAACCGTATGTGGTATTATATATAATAATATGGTTTTTTGATAGATTTATAATAAACTTATATTTATTATACAGGAGGTTTGAATGAGTATGATGAGAGTCAAGACACAAGGTAAGGGGATTTCATCTCAATTTTTATTTCCATAAGATACATGCCTTATTCACCACTCACTTATTTTGTATAGTGTATATAATTCCCATGAATGTATTTTATTCCTATTATAATTAAATTTATATGTATTTACATATCCATTTTATGATCTTTTTCTCATGGGTTTTAAGTTTCAAAAGTTACCAAATCGGTAAGATAGTTTTGTATCAATTTTTCTTCTTTAAGACATATGTTTTTTTATATACCTACATCATTTTTAGAGGTTTATTTGACATGTAATATCATTAATCTCCTTATTTTAGTGATATTTTTAGATTCATGTAATTTAATTTTATTACATAGAGAGTATGATCCCAAGTTACCATGTGGTAAGAGTTTATTGAAACAATCCAATCGTTTATCGGGATTGTTTATGATTATGCTTCCATTGATGAAATCTTATGATCCATATCTCAAGAACATTCATGATATTTGTTATCCTCTGTTTATATAAGATATATTCATGTATTAGTACCATTTTTCCACTCTTTGGTATTTAATATAACTAAGAAAATGTTTTTATGAAAGTTCGACTCTACCTCTCTCTTCAGTTGGAAATCAGTGTTCCTTCAAAACCATGTTTTATAAAATGTTTCCAAAAATATTCTAATATTATCCTATGATATTTGAAATAAATTTTTACTCATGTATTACCTTTTAAAAAATGGTTTTTAAAAATTAATATTCTTTCCATTTTCTGGTTGAGGCACTTTTCTAAACTTTTTATGGTGAAGAGGGAATGTTCGACATGTACAGATTTACCTGCCATCATGACCACCATTCCATTAAAGATTCCTTTAAAAGATTAAAAAGTTATTTTTTAAAATAAATTTTTTTTCTAATATTATGTAAATTCATTATTTTAAAGTGGTTTTCAAGAAAAATGGTTTTCAAAATGCTTTTAATCTTCTTCAATAAGTTTTCAAGGAAAACGGTTTTCAAAACATTTTCAAGATTCTTTCATAAGTTTTTAAGTAAAAAGGTTTTCAAAATATTTTCAAGATTTATTTATAAGTTTCCAAATTATTTTCAAATAAATTGTTTTCAAAAAAAATTAAATCTTCTTTTAGAATTTTTCAAGGAAAATTGTTTTCAAAACATTTTTAAGATCTCTTTATATGTTTTAAAAGAAAAAGGTTTCCAAAAGGTTTTCAAAGATTTATTTATAAGTTTCCAAGTTTATTTTCAAGAAAATGGTTTTCAAAGGGTTTTATTTTTTAAAGAACCTTTTTCAAAGAATAAAGGATATTTTCCTCAAGAAATTTTTTTAAAAGATATTTCAAGATTATTTTCCATCTAAGATGACATCTGTTGATGTTACTCATACCCTTCTAGGAAATGATTCAAAGGTTTTATTCATATTCTCTCTCTGAATGGTTTATGTTTTTATGGCATGATGTTTATGAATCATTTTCCTCTTCCACAGGTTTTATACTTGTGAAACCCACTTCTTTTCAAGGGTTAGGGTTTGATGAAATGGTTATGAAACCTATCTTTTTTCAAAGGTTATAATATAATTACATGTTTATGACACCCATTTAAATTCATGAAATTATGATAGAATGTATATAAAACCCATCTTTTTTTTATGGGTCATGATATGATGAAAGTTTTATTATCTTGTAGCATATGTTTGAATGGTTTTATTATGATATGGATGAGACCTATATCTACCTTCAATTCATTGGGTAAAGATTTATATCTCATGAGATAATGATATGAATCAAGTCGATGGGCTTGATCCACTATGGTAAGATGGGGAAACCTAATCCCTTATGAGGAAAGAATTTCAACTGGGGATGGTGGTGTGTCCCGCCCAGTAGGTGTAGTCAGCATGAATTTGGAAAATGGGGAAACCTTAACCACTATGGGAATATGTGGAAACTCAATCCATTATAAGGAAAGGACTACGACTAGGGATGGTGGTGTGTCTCGCCTAGTAGGTGTGGTTCCCATGAAGTGTCTTGATAAGTTCTAGCAATGAGTCTTGACTTATATGGAATGATATCACATGTCTATGTATGCCACAATTCCATGTCTTATTCCTATGATATGATTTCATGGATTATATTCTTTATTTCATTATGATTCATGTCTTATGAACTACCAATATTTGTTCCATTATTCATGTAATGATCTTAATATGCAGGGTATTATCTTATAATGTTATGATCATGTTTTCATCCCCCTATTCTCATGTTTATGCTTACATGTCTCCCTTGTTTACCCTTACTAAGCATCTGAGCTCACCCCTTTATATGTTTCCTTCCCCGGGTTATGAAGATATGTATTAAGTATGATGTGTCTAAGAATGGTGTTATTCATGAAGAACCTAGTGATAGATAATGTAGATCACTTATATACCAGTGTTTATGTTTCCATGTTTCAAAAGGCATTAGACTAATACGGTATTTGGGTGTCGGTTTGTTTAATTTTTTAAGTATTCTACAAAATTAATGTAATGTATATGTATGTTAAGACCGGGTTGTTATAGTTGGTATCAGAGAAAAGTTTTAGTTAGCATTTTGTAACTAGGATGAGAAAATTTTAGTGAGATACCTAGGTATATCTCTAATGATATGTCTAGGGATGTCTCTAAGGATAATTATAAGAATGAGTTAACATTTAAGAAAATGTCCTGGAATTTTGGTAAAGGATAGAGTGAGTGGTTTCCCAGTAATACATCTATATCTAGATACTACAAATGGATGTGGATCTGGAATATATTTACCTAGGATTAACAACTCTGATAAGGTGTGTTGGGCCTAACTTAGTGTAACCTGGTATATGATAATGGGTCTTGCTGCACACTTATTTTAACACTCCTGAGGGATATTCTTTAGGAATTTAAAAACTCTTTACAAACCATCATAAAGGATTTAAATAGAGGATAAATATGAATAACATAGGATATAACTAAGGTTTCATAGATTAAAGAAGTAGGTTTCATGATTTATACATCCTATA
Organism: Viscum album; assembly: GCA_963277665.1. Lineage (NCBI taxonomy): Eukaryota > Viridiplantae > Streptophyta > Magnoliopsida > Santalales > Viscaceae > Viscum > Viscum album. The sequence goes on from OY728128.1 coordinate 480,964,402, forward strand.
AGTAATTATTTTTCATGATTATGTGGTTTTCTTTTATGATATGTGCTTCTCACCCTGTGTTTTCTGGTTTTAGTCAATGGATAGAACTATAAAAAACATGGTTAACATTGAATGTTTTAGATTTAGAAAGTATGGGAATTATTCAAATCGATTTCCCAAGTGGAAATCTTATAAAGATAATCAGGAAGGTGGTATGAGTATTGGTTATACTTCTGAAGATAAAGAGACCGCAAACAACATGTGAAAGGTATGTGATTTTCTTCTAGTATTGTTTACATTAAGCATAAGAATCATGAATAGATTAAGTTTTAGTAACCTTAAAACCTGATTTATATTTCATATTCTAGGAAAGATGTATTAAGGAATAAGTTGATGAAGCTTGAGTAATGGTTTAAGAATAAAGTTGGATGAATGAAGTATTTATGTTTTGGAATTCAAAGATTATGTTATATGAATCATGAAATGTATAATTATTTTCAGTTTAAGTTTTCATTAATGATTTAAAAGGAAATATTGAATGGTGATGAATACATATAAAAGTGATATTTTAATTAGGGGAAGGTAATCCTTAATTAATTCCTAACATTAAGATAATGATGTTTGGATAAAGATATGTTGGAAATGAATAAGTTAATTGGAAGGTGCATATTATCCTGGAACTGATTATTGACAAAGTGGTCTATGTTATCAAGGATTAAGTCTAAAACTTCTTGGATTTAAAGAATGTATCCAGTAATCATTGGAATAAGGAAATATGCATGTTTTCCAAAAGGATTTATGTTAATTCAGGTTATTACCTTGTTTCAAGGGAATATTCGATGAGGGTATTCACATGTTTGGAATGTGACAACCGAGTGGTGCTTTTTGATATTTTGGGAATAAATGTTAAGCTAATTTCATGACTTTATTTATAATGTTTTGGATTTTTATCTTTCATAAGGGTTATAAGGTTAACCATTTAGTAAAATTTTAAGTTAAACTTTAGAGGAAGTATTTATGCATTGAGATTGTATTGAAAACTTTAGTTAAAAGGCTATTTAGTGATTAAAATTATTTCAAGGATTTCCATCATATTTATTTTGGATATTATATTAGTGTGGTTTTAGAAAAATACATCATGTATATCGGGTGATAACCAATCAAGTTTGGAAAGGCCGCATGTCTTGAACCCATGATCGAAGGAAGATAAGGGTTTAACGCCTACCACTGGCCTACATGATGTCCTGGTTAATGTATAATAATTTCTTATGAATAAATATTTATGATGAAATAGTAGTGTTAATTTTTATGTTTAGAGATTAATGTATTAACCATATTGATTTTGAAGGATAACTAGAGACAAAAAGTTATATTTTTCATTCTTTTGCAGGCCTTAAGATCTTCTAAAAGTGTATTTTAGTGCTCCAGGGCATCAAAGTTAATTTCTAGACATCCTCCTCCAATGGCCCGAAGGCCTTCATTTTTTATTTATTTTGATAATCCACCTTTCAAGGGGTGATGTGGAACCCTTACAAGGCCCGTAGGCATAAGTATTACATGGCCCGTAGGCCTTAGAGGAACTCATTGCCCGTAGTCTTTAAACATTACATACAATCTAGACTAACTACTTGGAACTGCTCCTCCCCAGCATCTTCATCATGAAATCAGCTCTCCACCTTCGCATGGATGTTTGTCTAGGCTTTCCCATGCATGCATAGTCTTGTCCCGATGGCAGGTGTCATACCCTCTCATTCTTTCAATCCATTTAGCTCACTACAAGAAAACCGCCTATTAGCGGTGGTTTTTTTTTCATATAGCGGCGGTTTAAACCTCTGCTATATGGTTTGGCGGCGGTTTACAGAAACCGCCGCTAAACTGGGCGTCGAAAATCTATTAGCGGCAGTTTTATGCATTTCGCGGTGGTCAAAGAAAAGCGTCGTAGTACCTCATTTTGCGGCGGTTTTTGGTAAATTTAGCGGCAGTTTTACGGTCTATTTAATTAGCGGCGGCTATAATCACCGCGAAATTCAGGCATGTCATGCGCCTGCTTAGCGGCGGTTAAAACCGCCGCTAATTCCGGCATGATTTCACGGCAGTTTTAACCACCGATAAGTGTATTGCCGATTACATTTAGCGGCGGTTTAAACCGCCGCTAAATGTATAAGTGGTAAAACATTAGCGGCGGTTAAAACCGCCGCAAAATGCTGACCCGAAAAAAAATAGCATTTCTGCTTATACTGCACCACTACCCTAAAAAACAAACCAAAAAAGAAACCATTTATCATGCCAAACATTCTCAACGGGAAGGGATTCATCATCTGTTTCCACTAATAGAAGTATTCCCCCAAGCTTAAAAATATTTCATAGACCAATTTCTACCTCACCATGGGCTAGATAAATAGTTTTGGTTCCTAGAAACCGTCAACTAATCAACTCACTATGGAATTATGGTTTATGGTACATGATAAACTAAAAAATATATGTCTCCTCGTAATGATGAACAGCATGCACAACTATCAAAGAAGAGAAGGTTTGGTGTTACACCCAACATGGTTAACATCACTACCAACACAAGTTCTAAAAACATTCATGGTTTTAATCACACCCAACACAACTATCAAAGAAGAGAAGGTTTGGTGTTACACCCAACATATATACATGAAGATAACAATGGTTAACATTACACCCAACCCATATAATAAATAATAACAATAGTTGGAATTACATTCAACCCATGTAACTAACAAGAACACTAGTTTTAATTGCACCCAACCCATATAAGAAGTCATAGGAATATTTGGAATTATGCCCAATCTATGTAAAAACCAAGATAAATTGTCAGAATCATGTATAACCTACATAAGCAAAAAAAATTGGTTGTAATCACACCCAACCCATATACCAATAAGAATGATAGTTGGCATCTTATACAACTTATTATAAAGTGTTCAACATGGTTAAAAAATAGCCAACCTATATAGCATTCCAAATAAATGGTTAGCATTATGCCAAACCTAATTAACAATATAGAAACATCATTGGAATGAAACCCAACTAAAGCACCAAGTAATAACAAGAATTTAATTACACCCAACCAAAAATATAAATCATTTTACTCAAGTCACTCTTACTTGGATAAGATCTCCACTATCAATTATGTTGTATATAATTCACCATCATTGAGGAATTTCTTTAAATAACTTTTAATATATTATCATTTCACATTAATACATACCCCTCTTGGTTATCATTCCAAGTTCTACCACCAATTTCAATTTAATTCATGGATGTACATGATTAATAATTATAAACCAGAGGACCTTACACAGCCCTAACAAACCTTTCCTGAATCTCATCTATGAGGAAATCTAATTTTGTTCCATCCTGATCCATTGTTACCTTCCCTTCTACACTTGTGCATCAATCAACACATACAACATATATATAATAAGGAGAAAATTTATGCACCACCTATGAAATATTCATAAACACCCTTTCATTTAATGTTGATGAAAAAGTTGATCCAATTCAATAAGAATACCTAAAGCATACAAAATACCTAAAATTATGGATTTAGAATGAAACACAAGATAACATCAAATGAAACAAGAGATTGGGGTCACATGGATTTATACTTATAGTTTAGAGATGATCAAAATTGAAAATATTTGATTCCATAAAGGATTAAAGTGTATGGATCAAAATGTGCCAAAGAAGAGAGGGGAGGGATCACTACTAGTCGTTTGTCCTATAAGGAGGAGGGACGAGGATTAAATGGGTTGATGTTCAGTCAGAATAAGAACCTTTAAAACATCATTGTTATAAAATACTTTGTATCGATGATTGAAATTATGGTTCCAGGAAATAAGGTCTCTCTAGTTTACCACATAAGAAGACATTTGAGAAATAGAGGACATATTTAAAGAGAATTGAGAATATATTAGAAGATATGTAACCATTAAGAGAGAATCAGTTGTGCTAATCAAACAAAATAAGTGCATAACATGGAAAACATTACGTGGACCACATGATACATTCTAGGTCACGAAAATCACATAACCCATAAAACATCTTTTGATCACATGATTTTTCTTAATACATATAATCATGTTACCATGTGAAGGTCACATGAATCACATAAAGATTAGTAGATCATGAAAAAATCCTCAAGAGACAACTGAATCACATAAGATAGACTAATGGCCAAGGGTGTGCATCAAAGTTCAAATAAATTACCATTGATTAGTTCATGGATTGATTAAGTGAGATATTTAGACAAGGTGATCACACAAAGAGGTCAAGTGACATGATCACATGATTAGGTCTCTTGTATGGTTCTTGTGATGAGTTCATGCAAAGTTGTCTTGAAAAACAATCGCACGAGAGAGGAGGTTTTGAGAGCTATGGAGCTTCATGTCACCGGTCAAATGACCAGCCTCTCACCACCTATTTATAGGGAACCTAAAGGAATATGAATGGACTTATAGAAGACCAAAAGATGTTTTTAATTCCAACAAGAGAAAGCATAAGAGACTCATGAAGTCATTTCCTACCTCATAACTGAGTCTGTGTTCCTTCGAACATCACTTTTGTGGGGGGGGCATTTTTTGACGCTAGCCAAATGAGCATTGTATATTTTAGGAACAAAGAAATTACCAAATAATAGGTATTAATATATACCCAAAGGAAAGAAAATTCTATCATGTATACATATAGATTAATCACCTAGGTCACAAGGACCATGTGAACTTCAATGAGGCTCATGATCACATGACCCTAGGAACATCATGCAAAGGGGTTATGCAATTCATGTGATCTGTTCCTGATCATGTGAAGCCCCATTAAATAGACCAATTAATCATATAAAACCCCTCTAATTATTCTTTTTTATCATATGGCATGTCATATAACAATCTCCCAATATGTTCATAAAATAAAAGTTAGAAAAGAGGGAAGCTTCATGGGAAGAGAGTTTCATTGGTTTTCATGTGATGTGGTTACGTGCCTCATAAAAAATATTAATGATCATGAAAATCACCTCAGAAAACCATCTTGATCTAGTGATATCCATTCAACATGTCTGTTTGGACATGAAACACCCTAATGAGTCCAATTCCCAATGCTGAATTTACAACAGAAACATCAAAGAGCCTATTACCATAGATCATCTAACCAATGAAACAAACACATCATTCTCTTTACCACCTGAGGTTATTGTGATAATTCAAGGTTATCCACTGAAGATCCTCCAAGAACAATGGTTTTTTAAAGGTTCCATACACCACACATGTTATATATACAAACCAACCTTTCCCATATTTGTTCAACACATCAACAATACTACTCATGGTCTGATGATGCATTGTCACCCTCTCCACCTCCATCTCCTGCTGCCACCTGTAAGAACATTATATTGAAAATTAAATATTGTTGCATATTTATAATTAAACTTAAAACCAATAAAAGTTTTCAAACTAAATGATTTTGATTTTTTGTGATTTACCTGCTCACCACCACTCGGTGCACTACCACTGGGGGCATATCTGCTCATCTGCTGATATAAATCAGTCAACACTTTCTGCATAGCTGATATCTGAGCCCCTTGGTCTTGAACTGTGGCTCTTAGAGAAGAAATATCTCTCTGAGCATCTTCAGGTGTGGGATGACTATAACCAGGAGTAGATGCGGCTGGAATCCCTGATGGCCTGCTAAATACCTCAGATGGTACGGGTCCCAAACCCATCCCGCGCACTCTACCAAGATGCTCCTTCCCAAGGACTTGAGCAACCGGGTCATCCTGGGAGACTGAGTAGGACTGCCCAGGATTAGCATCCCATAGTTCTTTAATTTTTACCTATAAATCAAATATCAATACATATTAACATAGTAAAAACTGATAATAAGTTATTATAATAAAAATTTGACTTCATACCCCAACTTCTTTGGTAGGCTCGTTAACAAAAGAGCCATCTGATTTTCTGTGAACATCCAACCACAGTTCAGTCTGGGAGGCTTCGTGCCCTAAATTTTGTGACTGCATTAAGCAAAAATAAATCAAAAATTCAATATATTAAATAGATAGTATTTTATTATAAATATTTAAACTATTTAAAATATTACCAATAGCATTCGGCTTCTAGAAAAGCTTTTTGAGCCCGCCGTGTGAGGGATGACTTGCTTCGCCCTATTTGATGCATTCTGTCATGAGAGATCCTAAAATAAATAAAATTCAATTTAACAGTAATGTATCCAATGTAATCTCCTCTTCATATACATGTATTAATGTAAAATTAGGATAATATAATAATATATATTTCAATACCATCCGCTTCTCATCACGATGCCTGTCGACAAAAAATTTCCACTGCTCTTTCGGTACCCCACTGGGTAGCTTGTCATACATTTGTTCCAAGGTCAACGAAGTATCATTGACATCACACCACAATCTCCATTTGAAATCTTTCCATTTTTTACCAAGATTTTTCAAAGTCCACTTTCGTGCTATCACATCAGTAACTGTGAAGTAGAAGAACATCTGTATACAGAAATTCATTTTGAACATATTAGTAACATGACATTCAATTAAAACATAATGTAATAAAATTACCTTTATTTGAGAATCGAAAACTTCATTTTTCCAGTTTGGAGGCATATGTCTCCAATCATCATATGAAATGGGAAGGGAAATGGGCTCTGCTGCCAACTGACCTATAATCTAGCCAAGTAACCTCGCGGCATCATCCGTAGGGACCCCATAAGAATCAAATGGAACGACTATCTTTTGTCCATTCAAGTTCCAAACATCTGAGCTTTTTAATTTTTTCTCCAAGGTTTTATTTTTGTCATCTTCAATGAGAAAACAATTAGTATAAACAAAATGAAATAAATTGATTTAATTAAAATTTATACCTATGACTGTGACCCTCCAGTATGTCCGAGATGAACTGGAAGGGGTCTGTCGCCGCCCAATTGATGAGGCACCTGTAGGGGGATTCGACGACTCAGCCTCTAATGGGAGGCCCTGTAATGGTGTGAGAGATGGTGCAGGGGGAGATGGTGCGGGGGTGGGTGCCTCAGATGTTGTGGGGAGTGACCCAGATGGATCGTCATTCGTCGCAGAACTAGAAGAAATAGTATACCGCTTCCTCCTTGGAATTCCTGTCATTTAATCAAATAAAATTAAGTTTAGAATATATATTTCAAAAAAAGTATGCAGAAAAAAAAATTAAAAATGATAATAGATGCCCAGTACTAACAAACAAAATATATATAACAATGATAATGAATGACTGCAGAAATGAAACAAGTGGTTGCTGTATGAATGAATAATTGTACATAAAATCATTTTCCCCTTCAATCATGTCGGTTTCCTGCTCCATTACTTCATCCACTTCATTCATCCTTGCAAGACTAATATTTTCAATATCATGATGGACAAATAATTCTGCTTCCTGTTGTTGATGACATTCAATTTCAGAGGTTAAATCTTCCACTTCATCACCCATATCATACAAATCTCTTTCTATTATGTGAGTAACTACACTCCACCCTTCATCCACAACATCATTCACTTAATATACCATTTTTTCTTGCGATACTAAGATATATGGATCATGCATTTCACGATCACCAACATCCATCAGGCGATAGAAGTTCACAGAAGTAAATTGCAATGAATCTCTTTTAACACCTCTGATAATATCGACCCATTTGCATTTGAATAAAACAACAGAAAAATGTCCATGGTAGTTTAATTCAATAATATCATGCAGCTTTCCATAGTATCCCACTTCAGCAAATGTAAATATACCACTATTCTGTGTTTTCAAACCCACTTCTCGATCGACTGTACGAAATCTAAATCCATTCACATTATAAGCGTCGAACTTTCTAACTTGCTTTATAGGACCTCTAGAAAGAAACTTCAAATCTTCTGACAAGTCTGCTCGAGTATTAGTATTCATGATCTGAAAAAATAAATATAATTTAATAGATTTACAAATTGTATGTGTCAAACTAATTTTCATATTTATTGCAATATTTATGAACTTACACGTCGTCCAAACCATTCTACAAGCTCTTTATTCACAGCTTTCGTTATATCTTTCTCATTTCATGTTCAGCCTCTCATTCATCTCTTTGTTTGTATCCTCAACTCTTCAATAAATGGATCTGCAATTTCACTATTCAGCAGCACATATCTATGTGCCTGTAATAATTCCAATTCTGTCAGTGTCACATTTGAGGTCCTCCCAACTGATCGGCCAATAGCAAGAAATATTTTTTTATTTCTGATGCATTTGAGATTGAGTTGATGTGTCGTCAACACATCCAACTTGATTAAATCTTGTCTCAATATCATCTAAATACCTGGAACAAAAGGTAAGACATTCCTCGTCCAAATAGCCTTCAGCAATAGAGCCTTCTGGTTGAGCTTTATTTCTCACGTATGATTTCAAATTCCCAAGATATATGTGAAATAAAATAATAATATTATGCATTTATTTAAATGTCAAAAAAATTTTACTTAACTGGAAAACATATAAATAAAATACCTCTCAATTGGATACATCCATCGATAATGAATGGGGCCTCCTAATTTAGCTTCTTCAACCAAATGCATAGTTAAATGCATCATGATAGTAAAAAACGATGGAGGAAAGATCATCTCCATTGCACAAAGAGTCAATACAAACCTCTCTTGGAGGTTGTCAAGATGAAATGGATGTACAACCTTCTAACATAATTTTCTGAAAAATGTGCAAAATTGGAGTACAACAGCAGTAACTTTTTCAGGTAATAATGTACGCAATGCCAATGGTAGTAACTGCTGTAACAAAATATGTGAATCGTGACTTTTCAATCCATGTAACTTACGATTCTTCAATTCAACACACCTCGAGATGTTACTTGAATACCCATCAGATACCTTCACATTCTTTAAAATTCGAAGGAACGTATCTTTCTCCCTATTTTTCATTGTGAAAATGGCCGGAGCATACTTTTCATTCTCATCTGGCCAGAGATCGCGTTTTATGTTCATTACTTGTAAGTCTTTGCGAGCATTAAGACGATCCTTCGACTTTCCATGCTCATTAAGTAATGTGAAAATCAAATTATCACAGACATTATTCTCAATATGCATCACATCAAGATTGTGGCGCAACAAATTAAATTCCCAATACGAAATTTTGAAGAATATACTTTTTTTCTTCCATTGTTGCGTTCTGATTTCACTTGACGATGCACTTCAGACCCGTTTTCCGCTATCATTCAAATGATGAACCTTCCCAAATTTTGTTTCAACATTTTCAAGCTGTGTCAATATTTTAGAACCGGTTAACAACTTTGGAGGTGGTATATGATCAATGAAACCATTAAATTTTGATTTGTTCAGCCGAAATCTATGAGATGCATCGAGAAATCTTCGATGGCATAAGAAGCACCATTTTCTACTGTGAGGTAGCCATTTGGGGTCAAAATCAAAGTTACAAACGGGACAAGCCAAACCCGTATAAGTGTTCCAACCAGATAAATTCCCAAGCCCAGGGAAGTCACTAATGGTCCACAGTAAAGCAGCATGCATTTTGAACATTGTTTTAGAAGAAACATCAAATGTCTCAACACCGTTACTCCATAACTCCTGCAATCCTTCAATCAAAGGTTGCAAGTATACATCAATATCATTTCCAGGAATTTGTTTTCCAGGAATAATAATTGAAATGATAAAAGATGATTGTTTCATACACATCCACAGAGGCAGATTATAAGGGATCAAAACAATTGGCCAAATGCTATAACTTGTACTCAAAGTCCCAAATGGGTTGAATCCATCAGCAGCCAATCCCAATCGAACATTCCTAGGATCAGCTGAGAAATCTGGATGTAATGAATAAAATGTCTTCCATGATTGAGAATCTCATGGATGTCTCATTAACCTATCATTGTTATTATCTACAGAATTCCACTTCATGTGTTCGGCGGTTTTTGATGACATGAATAATCTTTGCAATCGCGGCTTCAAAGGAAAGTAACGCAAAACCTTTGCAGGTGTGTTCATTTTCTTCTTCTTCATGAAATTATGTTCATTCAGACTTCCAACATCACCCTTTGACTACCATCTAGAAGAAGAACATTTCTTGCAATTCTGTCTACTTGAATCCTCTCCCCAATAAAGCATACAATCATTGGGACACGCATGTATTTTTATATAATTCAGACCAAGCTTGTTAACAACTTTTTTCATATCATAAAAAGATTCTGGGATTTTTGCTTCATGAAATGCATCACGAATCAATTCCAATATCATGGACATTTCCTTATTTGTAATTCCACATAGACATTTGATATGGTACAACTTCAGCAGAAATGAAAGCTTTGAATATTTCAAACACCCACTATACAACTCTTGATTTCCATCGTCAACTAAATCATGAAACGCATTTTTCTCAGTGAAGTTTTCCGTTACATTTGGATCTACAGAATCAAGAGGAGGATCCAATGATATGTTCCAATCTTGATCTAATTGTGTTACAGTATCAAAAACATCACTTGTCACGTTGCAATTTGTAGCACCCTCTTCTGGTTGTTCTGATATGTTTTGATACTGATAGTGGTGTCTTGCAGTGACGAATGCATCATTTATGAGGTTTTGCATTTCATTTTCCATTGTCGATGAACTTGGGACCTCATTCTGTGGATTAACATCAGTGCTCAATCTTTCTGTATTGTTCGATTCTCCATGCCAATTCCAACACAAAAATTGACCAGGGAATTGCTTCAGTATTAAATGTTCATAAACTTCATCTCTCTTAAAACATGTTCTAAATTTACATTTAGGACATGGACATATTATTCTCCCTTCAACGGATCGATTAGAAATCACAAAATCTAAAAACTCATTCAAACCCTTAACATACTGAGGTGTGTTCCTCAGTAATGTGATCCAGCTTTTATCCACGTATATCACAATGTTCCTACACAAAATATATGATAGTGTAAGATTGCATAATCATAATATAATAAAGATTACCCATTGATCATAAAGTATGCATAATATAATAAATATGATTCATTGATCACATTTACCACTTACTTATCATGCCCAGATAAACCAAACAAGTCTGGTCCCTAGGAGACAGTGTGAACACCTCATTGAGGAGCAGTAAGAATATCGGGTTACACAATTATCATAACACTTTCAATCACACATTTATGTTGCCTCAAACAATTTCTATCCCCACTACATTAATGAGATACATTGGTCCACTCAGATTACTTCCACACCCTCACAAAAAATACTACAACTTTCCTGAACATCTCATATACTCACGTGCTTGGTCATCTCAATTAAATGTTTTATTTTATTTTCCATATCTAGAAATGGGATACCAGTCGGTATTTATAACATCCATCCAAAATCACTAATATAGAATACCAATGCATGGGTTCCCATTTCTAGAGTTTCCCCTCATTGGATTATTTTTAATAATCATTACCTTCACTTATCAATATTATAGATCAATAAAAATAATATGGAATATTTTTTTACCATATTTAGTTTCATAATTTGAACAATGTTGTTGATACTTGTTTATAATCCAATGAATATTCTTCTCACTATATCCAACACAGTGATAACACATTATGATAATTCCCCCACTTAATTTCAATGTTATTTCATCTATTAACCATTTATTTAGTCGTGATTACCTATTCTTCAAAGATGGACAAGGATTATTTAATTCATTAAAAAGATGAGTTTTATTTTTTTGGTCTTTATCAACATTACTATAAATTATTATCTTTTCATTACATATAATCAAGTACCTTTTATTTATATAATAAGCATATGGTTCAAGTGATCTTTTATTTTGAGTGATGATACTTTTTTTAAAAGAATTAAATGGTTCTGTCCCATTTATCCTCATAAACCAAAGAAAAATATTCATATGTCTATTATCCATATATATTACATGGTTGTACCTTCCATGAGTTCCTCATGAGGGTGTCGTTGAGTTGGAGACAGAGAATAAGAGTCGTTGATGAAGGAGCAGTGAACTCATATTTTTCCATGGATTACATCTTTTACATGACTTATTGAGGACGAAAATTATTTATAGTGGGGAGTTTGTAAGATCCTATTACTAATCTATCAGGTATTTTTTTATCCTCTTCATGGTTTTCCTTTTTTCCATTGTCTGTAAAGGACTAGGAATAAATTGGTAAGATACCTAAAATGGTGAAGTCAGATATTTGTTGTACTTTCATCTTTAACCATCTTTTTCTACATGATTCAAAAGTCTTTCACACTGTATAACTAGGTTACACACTGTGTAACTATTACTAGATACAAGTCATGAAAGGGTATTCATGCTGTGAAAGTTTACACCTCGGGAAGAGTGTTTTCACATTGTAAATTTTAAAATAATGGATTTTTAATTCGAGGTGAAGGATTTTTCAACATACTAGAACACCATGGATTTCACAGAAGGTAATAGTATTACACATCATCAAATGGCCCTCGTGTAGTTTTTAAAATAGGCGAGTGGCTATTTTGGTTTCAGTTATTTTCTCCAGACCCTTGGATCCCTACCTAGAGATCTTCTCGGGTTATTTTGGGAGACTATGCTCCATCTAGATTGATCCATTCAACATTGGATCTTTTATTATAGTTGTGGCGCATCTCTCTGGGTAAGAAATATTTCTGATTCTTCGTTTCTCTTGATAATGGTGGCACCCTAGGGTAACATTATCAGATCCGGTGGCCTAAGTTTTTTGAATCTTTGTGTATTTTCATTTGTTTAAGAAGGGGTTTTTGAGAGAAATGTTTTTCCATGATTTTTGATAAATGAAAATGAAATGGGTACTTTTAAAATATTGAAATTGATTTGTGAAAATGAGCACTTAGGTTACCTTGGGTACTTAGGTGGAAGTTTTATCTTGAGTCCATCGTCCATGTTTTGTGATTAAAATTATTTTGATATTTTTGGAAGTTTTTTGGATTTTTTAGAAAAGATAATAAACACTTTTCATAATTATTTACAAGTTATTTTAATTAAAATGAAATATTTTCAATGAAATGTGTACCCTTATGCATGGAATTGAAGTTTCATAAGGGTAAGAGGGTGTTACCATGAGCCACATAATGGTCCTGGCAGCTTATGCAAGGTTAAGTGATTATTTATAAATGTTGCATTGTGTTCACTCCTAGATCATGTAAGGGTAACCTATAATTTCCTTATCTCACATAAAGGTATGGCTAATTTTTGAACTATTTAATAAGGGTAACCTAAAACTCCAATGCACTGCATAAAGGCACCCCTGGTAGTATAAGGGTTGTCCTATGCTATGTATGGGTAGCTTAGGCCTCACATAAGGGTAAGATATACTTTCCATGAGTTGTGTAAGGGTAACCTAAAATCTTGTGTAAGGGTATGGCACTCCTTTTAAATGTGATTTAAGGGTAAGTCACCCTTGTGCAAACCTTAAAACAACACTGCATAAGGGTACGATATAATATCCTTACATAGAATACCTACCTTGAGTAAGGGTAAGGATAAATTTTCAAAGGTTACATATGGGTAAGATGAATTTACCCTTACATGAGACTTTCCAAAGTACTAAATAAGTGTAAAGGAAGTTACTTCTATATGGACCCCCTACTATATATAAGGGTAGAGTTTTACCCTATTTTCTCCATTTTTCTCATCTTTATCGACTAGTAATCACCCCAGGAGTCTTTTTAAATGATATTAAATTCTAAAGTCAAGGAAATAATTTCTTTTTACTTGTTTGATAATTTAAAAATCCTTTTTTTTTATAGGATTGATCAATCCACAATTAATTTCCAAACTAAAAATTGTAGGGTAAATTTAATGAGAGTTTAAGCATTATTTTTCTAGTTTAAAAATTTATTATATTTTAAAATACCTAAAACCTTCTCCCTTATCTTTTACTTTTTTTCACTCACTCAAAAGATCCCATAACCCTATCTTTGATTCGACAAGCTTCATCAGTTACGGGAACTTTTCCTTGAAATTTTTAAGTGAGGAATAACCTTCTCTATCCTATATCCTTTAGCTAAAGAGTTTTACAAGTAAAATACTAGGCAGGGTATCCTTAGTCTTTATTTTATTTATACATGTATGAGGGTTTGTGATTTTTTTATCTATCGGTAAGATAATATGCACTATTTTTATTAAAGATAAATATTTGGTTAATTGAAACTAAAAGTAGAGGGAAGAAATCACATAAGATTACTGTTTTTGTATTATTCCAATATATCGAGCATTCTTGTTATTCTTTCATCCTTGGTTTATGTTGAGTTTTGTTATATTGTTGAGAATGGTGAATTATAAAACATATTTGTGCTTGTTTCTTGAATTCATAATGTATGAAATTGATAATAATGTATACCCGGTTAAAAAATAGGTATCCCATAGAAATCTCGATTGTGTGTGAATTCCCTTGAAATAAATAAGTGTATGTGATAAAATCCCCTTGTTTAATAAGGGAAATAATGAGTGAAAAGTGTGATATAGTGAATATTTTGTGTGGTGGTTATGATGGGATTTGGTTTTGATGTGTGGTTAGTGGTTGTGACTTGTTGTGGTTGTGATGAGATGTGGTTGTGATATATGGTAGAGGTAATTTGGGGTTTGTTTATGTGTGAAAGAACTGATATTTGTGTTTGATATTTGTTGTGTTAGTTTCCTGATAGTAATGTAATTAAATATTAATAATGAAACTGGAATGGCTAATGGGATGAACTGGATAATGAGTTGGAATAATTAATAAACACTTAAATTAAAATAGGAAGTGTTGAATAAGTGGTTGTTTTTAAATATGAAATAAATTATCTACAATATAAGATAACTCATGGAAAAAATTATAGAAAAAACACACCCTTGCACACACTTCCTTCATCTTCAAGGACCTAGTCCAAAATAAGCTCAACACACCACCGACGAAGAAGGAAGAATCCTTCTTCATCACTAATTTCATCAGCTCTAAGTCATATTAAAAAAATAATTTAATAGAAACAAATATCGATTCTAGGAGAGCCTTACCAAGACTCAACACTCAAACCCTTTTCTACTTAAAAGGGCTCTATAACACATGAGACCAAATGAACCCACCAACCACCGACATTCAAACCAAAATGGTCAATATTATAGTTTATTACCAATGGGAGCTCCTCGCCGGAGATGGAGGTCGCGGGGTCGCCGGAGACGGAGGTCGTGGAGTCGTCGGAGGTCACGGGGTCTCCGGAGGTCGTGGTTCGCCGGACGGTTGGGGGTCGAGGGTTGCGGGTCGCCGGGGGGGGTAGGGGAAGAAGGGAGGGCACGGGGGTTTGGGGGAAAGATCGGGGTGGGGGTAGGGAAGGGTCGCGACTGTTAAAACAAATTCGGGTTTCGCGGCGGTTTATTAAAAACCACCGCGAAACCTTTCGGCAAAAACGTTTAGCGGCGGTTTTGTGAACCGCCGCCACAAAACCGCCGCTAAACCCGGTTTTTGTTGTAGTGGCTTCTGCTATGGTGAAAGCTCCTTGCTCTTCCTCCTTATGAAGTTTGTTCCTTGTAGGTTGTCTGGTTTGCATCTGCACTTAAGGTGGCTTGAAGGCCTTGAGGTGGCCCAAAGGCCTTACTGACCCGAAGGCCTGGGTGGCCCGAAGGCCTTAAAGGACTCGGGGACCAAATCGGTGGCCCAAATGCCCAAATGGGGGAATATTCCCGGCTGCTATAGTTCTCGCTACAATACCTGCTACAATAATGCTACAGAACCTCTACAGTAACCCAGAAATTAGCCTCTGCCTAGATTTGATTCCGGGTCTCCTGGATGCACTTAAGGAGTCCTCACCAACTGGGCTGAGGCTCATGTGATTTCTACACATTCATTTCTTTAAGTAATAGATTAATTAGAAATAGATAAAATCATAACCAAAGAATGAAATTTTGTTTATACAAATATATCAAGTAAGTATATTTCCTTATATTCTTGGTTAATAAAATAATTACTCAAAGATAAGATAATTATAAATAAAATTTATTGTCCTAATACCTTAATTTTGGTTGAACTAGTGGCCTTTTAAATCATTATAGATTTATGAATTTGAGGCCCTTAATTTTTCTTTGATCATTCACTTCTTTGTGATTGATGAACTCAATCACTCCCTATAAATATTTATGATTTTCCTCCATGTCCAATCTTCACTCCCAACCTATGATCTCCTTTGTGGAAACCTAGTTATATGTTACTTTGGATAACCGTTATGGTTCCAACTTTCCCTTTTTAGGGAAGTTTTAGTATTCACTTTTATGATGTGGGTTTCTATGAATGAAACTTTTGAGTATTAAATATTTGATAACCTAAATAAATTTTGAGGGTGAAATTCATTTCAAGAGGGTAGAATGTAACACCCTGAGATTTTGTGCATTATTTTTTTCAAATTAATTTAATCATTTTGATATTGTTCATTTCACGCAACACTGAAAATAGTTTATTTTATATTAAAGCATTGTGTTTGGCTTTCATTATACAAAAAACCAAGTTAATCATGAAATGCACACAACATAAATTTTATCTTTATCTACATAGAACACCGAGGATATCTTGTCTAATAAGAAATAATGACTTTCCTTGATGGCTCGTGTAATACACAACACTGAATAATGATAATGATGTGTTATTAAAATATTATTTAATATAACCTATTCGTTAAATTAGTAGTTATGAAAAGTGTTAACTAAATTATGAAAATATATGTTTTACACAAATATAAATTTAATTCATTGGTTATAAATGAATTATAAATGAATATGAAAACTGATTGAATAAAAAGGAAAATATTATTATTTTTATGCCTAAAAAGTTGTTTTACCCTAATAAATTAAATTAGCTAAAATTAGTGAGTGATATTAATGTGATATATATATTATATATTCAATAAAATATTTTTTATATTCATCCAATAGATTTTATAGGCTTAAGATAAAAACAAACCCAATTTATGCATAAAATGTTATATTTTTATTAAGGTATTTTTAGTGAGTTTTAATGGAAAACCCATTTTAAATACATTTTTTGGAAATTTTATGTATTATATATGTCAAAATAAACTTAATATTTTAAATAGAAACATAAAAATTAGGTTAGAGTAAATTGTTTGTATTTTTATGTGAAGTTTCATTTTTTAATGAATAGTGAAAATAATTTAATTCAAAACTGCTTTTTCATCTAATCTATTTATAAGGTGAAATTATATTTTAAATTGTTTTTAAAGTTTAATTAGATCATATTTTTATAAATTAATACAATTTAGTTCATTGGACTCAATTTCACTTTGAAATTGACTATAAAAACATAGAAAACTTTTGGAGGTTTTTACTTTAAAAACCTGCTTTGTCGTCCTGTTTACAGGGTTAAATTTAAATTAATTTATGACAATTATGTGATTGGAATTTGAAAAAATGGATTCCATATTTGTAATTATAATAATTTATAATGTATAATAATGTAAAATTAGTTTTTGACTAAAAATATTAGTGAAAGTAATTAAAATTAATTACATCGATTAAGGTAAGCTTAAGCTTAACAAGAGACTAAACTTTAAACTTAAGGGCCTAAATGACCTATACCCTTGTAAAAAATCCATTTTATAGACATATTGCATCCATAAACCTTCCATTATTGAGTTTTTTTGGTTTGGGATGACTTTTGTTAGGTAAAAATGGGGGTACAACTAACTTGTTTTCAAAAATGCCAAGTGTGTCCCCTACCTTCCCTATAAAATCCCACCACCTATCCCTCTTCTTCAAACTTATAAAACCTCTTAGGTTCAGAAAATATCTACCCAATACACTTAAAAAAATCCTATATTACT
Source organism: Viscum album (assembly GCA_963277665.1). Classification (NCBI taxonomy): domain Eukaryota; kingdom Viridiplantae; phylum Streptophyta; class Magnoliopsida; order Santalales; family Viscaceae; genus Viscum; species Viscum album. The sequence goes on from OY728128.1 coordinate 480,982,265, forward strand.
CCTTGAATCCTCCCTTTTTGAATAAATCAATCCAAGGAATCCCTTTGGTGAAAACCAAAAGGAGTTACCCAAAAAAGAGGTAGCATTCCTCCTCAAGCTCCTTTCTTTTATTTTCCATTACCCACTCCCTAAACTATTATTATTATATTATTGTATAAAAAATAATTATCGTAAATATACTATGATTTTTTTATGTTAATTTTTCTACCTACACTTACACACACTTCCATCTAATGGGTAACGAGCATACTGTTTACGTGTACAACGAACTATCACCTCACGAAATGATAATTGTTCATTTTTCCTTTACCGCCTCTCATGGTGGAAATTATGATGGAAAATATATTTATATATGATATATTTTATATTTAAAATGTATTTATTCTTCTATAATTTTTATTTATAACATACCTTTATGCTTTCCATCTTGTGTAAATACGATAATTTCATTTGAGGAAGTGTGGACTACCGCCCCCTCAAAGCGATGTGATTCATTCACACACTACATGGAATGTATTAAGGATGTGTTTAGTAAAATTATATGATATATATGACATAATAATTCTTCTGTAATTTTATTATATACATATATACATATATATCATTTTATTTCTTTCTTTCAATACGACAATAAAATGGAAACAGCATTCATGCGTATGTACGGCCTACAGTCTCCATAAACGGTGTATTTCATTATCATAATTATATATTCTATATATTATTATAATAAAAATATAATTAATATAAATTATATTTATATCATGGTTTAAATTTTTGTAAATCATGATATAAGTATAAGGTCTAAATATACAACAAATTAAGACACATGCGAAAAACAAAGCGAATATTACCCAAAATGAAACCTTAATAGAGAAATGTTAATAAGAGGGTAATATAAAGTCATAATAAAACCATATATGGTATTAGATATAATAATATGGTTATTTTATAGATTTATAATAAACTTATATTTATTTTAAAGGATTTTTTAATGAGTATGATGAGAGTCAAGACCCAAGGTAAGGGGATTTCATCTCACTTTTTATTTCCATGAGATACATGCCTTATTCACCACTCAATTATTTTTTGAGGTGTATATACTACCCATGAATGTATTATATTCCTATTATACTTAAATTTATGGTTATTTACATATCCATTTTATGATTTTTCTCTCATGGGTTTTAAGTTTCAAAAGTTACCAAATCGGTAAGATAGTTTTTTCTTAATTTTCCTTCTTTGAGACATATGTTTTGTTATGCACCTACATTGTTTTTTCGAGGTGTATTTGACATGTAATATCATGAATATAATTATTTTCATGATATTTTAAGCTTAATTTAATTTAATTTTCTTACATGGATAGTATGATACCAAGTTACCAAGTGGTAAGAGTTTATTGAAACAATCTCATCGTTTATTGGGATTGTTTATGATTATGCTTTCATTAATGAAATCTTATGATCCATCTCTCAAAAAAATTCATGATATTTATTATCCTATATTTATTAAATATATCTTCATGTATTAGTACCATTTTCCATTCTTTGGTATTTAATATAACTAAGAAATGTTTTTATGAAAGTCCAACTTTACAATTCTCTTTGGTCGAAAATATGTGTTCCTTTAAAACCATGTTTTCTAAAAGGTTTCCAAAAATATTTTACTATTATCCTGTTATCTTTAAAATACATTTTTACACATGTTTTACCTTTTAAAAAAGGGTTTTCAATAATGAATATTCTTGTCATTTTTCAATCGAGGCACTTTTTTAAACTTTTTACGGTGAAAAAGGAATGTTCGGCATGTACGAATTTACCCGTTGTCATGACTGTCATTCCATTGAAACTTACTTTATAAGATTAAAAAGTTATTTTTTGTAAAGAAAATTTTTTCCTAATATTTTTTAAATTCATTGTTTTAAAGTGGTTTTCAAGAAAATGGGTTTTCAAAACGTTTTCAAGCTTCTTTCATAAGTTTTCAAGAAAAATTGTTTTCAAAAAAATTTCAAACTTCTTTCATAAGTTTTCAATTAAAAAGGTTTTCAAAACATTTTCAAGATTATTTTATAAGTTTTCAAGGAAAATTTTTTTTGAAACATTTTCAAGATCTCTTTATATGTTTTCAAAGAAAAAGGTTTCCAAAATGTTTTCAAAGCTTTCTTTATAGGTTTTCAAGTTTATTTTCAAGAAAATGGTTTTCAGTGGGTTTTATGTTTTAAAGAACCTTTTTCAAAGAAAAAAGGATATTTTCCTAAAGAAATGTTTTTAAAAGATATTTCAAAATTATTTTCCATCTAAGATGACATATGTTGATGTTAATCATACCCTTCTGGGAAATGATTCAAAGGTTTCATTCATATTATTTCTCTAAATGGTTTATGTTTTGATGGAATGATATTTATGAAACTTGTTCTTATTCTATGGGTTTTATGCTTGTGAAACCCAATTCTTTTCAAGGGTTAGGATTTTATGAAATGATTATGAAACCTATATTTTTTCACATGTTATGATATAATTATATATTTATGACACTCATTTCCTTTCATGGTATTATGATAGGATGTTTATAAAACCCATCTTTTTTTATGGGTCATGATATGATGAAAGTTTTATTAGCTTGTGAAACATGTATGAATGATTTTATTATGAGATGGGTGGGACCTATATCTCCCTCCAATTAATTGGGTAAATATTTATATCTCATGAGATAATGATGTGAATTAAGTCGACGGGCTTGATCCACTATGGAAAGATGTAAAAAGTCAATCCCTTACAAGGAAATGACTGTGACTGGGGATGGTGGTGTCCTGCCCAGTAGGTGTAGTCACCATGAAGTGCCTTGATAAGTTCTTTCAATGAGTATTTACTTTTAGATAATGATATCACATTTCTATGTATGCCATAATTCCATGTCTTATTCCTATGATATGCTTTCATGGCTTATGTTCTTTATTTCCTTATGATTCATTTCTTATGAACTGTCAAGCTTTATTCCATTATTCATGTAATGATCTTTGATATGTAGGGTATGATCTTCTAATGTTATGATCATGTTCTCATACCCCTATGTTCATCTTTATGCTTACATTTCTCCCTTATTTACCCATACTGAGCATCTGAGCTCACCCATTTTTATGTTTCCTTCTCTAGGTTATGAAGATATGTATTAATTATGATGTGTCTAAAAAGGGTTCTCATCGTGAAGAACCTAGTTGGAGATAATTTAGCTCACTTATGTACCAGTGTTTATGTTTCCATGTTTCTAAAGGCACTAGACTTATACGATCTTTGGGCATCTTTTATTTTAATATTTTAAGTATTCCACAAAAGTAATGTAATTTCTATGTTTGTTAAGACTAGTTTGTTATATATATGATTCCCTTTTGATGTGTAATATCATGAATAATTCATTCTTTTTGATATTTTAATTTTCAATTTGAATTATCTCACCCAAGGGGATTTGACTTGAAAATTACCAAGTGGTAAAAGTTATTGTGAAATATCACTTTCTTTTGTGATTGTTAACTTTCTCTTAAAATAATCACTTTCTTGTAATCATTTTTCATTGGACATTATATTTCTATTAAATATCCATATTCTTGTGTAATGGATTTGATTATTTCCTAAACAATATACCATTTTTATATACGGTGTTTTATCTAAAAGTTATTTGATTAACTGGGGAAATATTGATAAATTTGTATCCTTTACTCAATACGAATATTTGAAAAGGAAAATTGTTTATGAATTAAATCGATTGTTTGATATTTGAGGAATTCTTTGGACTAGTATGACATGGGTTGGGGACCTTTTGAAGTAATCCCCCTGATGCATCGATAATCTCATGATATTAATCAGATGGGTTTTCACCCAGTATGTTTAAAGCATATTTTGAAAGGTCTTAACGGTAAAGGTTTCATGTTCCTCATAAACATGGAATCCAATATTTAAGCATTTCTTTCATTGAGAATTCAGTTATTATTATTATCCATGATATTTTTACTATGAAATTTTCTATGGATGCATTTAATTATCAGTTTATTGATCAAATAGAATTGTTTCTATAATTTACCTTTCTATATTGATTATACCTTATCCAGATATTTATGTGTCATGTGTTTTCAGTTATCTAACTTTTTATGTTTATTATGATTATTGATTCATGATAGTTTCTATTTTACTTAAACTTTACTGAGTATTTGAGTTCACCCTTATTTTTTTCCTTTCCCCAAGATATAAAAATGAATTCTTAGAATGAGTTTCGAGGATGTTGAACTTTTACTTTTGTTAGGCATTATTTTATTTTCCCATTGTAATATGGGTACCATGTATGTAATCTAGTTTTCCAAAACTGTTAAATTGTTCAGTCCTTTTGGATTTGAATCTTGTGTCTATGCCAATGTAATAAATTAAGGCACCAACTCCAGGCTAATGGGGTTGGGGTCATTATAGTTGGTATTAGATCAAGTTTAGTAGAAACATTGGGAACTAGATTTTGTGAAACATGGATTATGGAACATAACCCTATGATAGAATTTGAGGATAAGTATAGAAGAACATCCTAAAGTTTTGGTAATGTAGAAATTATGTGGGTTTTTCTAGTAATACATCTTCGTCTAGATACTGCAAGTGGGCGTCGTTCTGGAACATATGTACCTAGGGGTAATAACTCCAAAAAGGGTGTGTTGGGATTGACTCGAGCGTAACCTAGTACACAAAAATGGGTCTTCTGCGCACCTAGTTTGACACTCCTGGGGATATGTATAGGATAAATCACATTTTTTACAAAACATTATGTATGATTTGAAAGTAAAAATATACCCAAAGAAACCAAAGTTTGTGATTCTGAGATTAGCAATGCATAAATTTTTAATTCTTGTTGAGCGTTGCACCATATTTGGAATTATACATTATGATTTAAAATTTATAATTTTATGAGATAATCTAGTATATGTCATTATTTAGAAATGGTTCCTAGTATAAGGAATGGGAACCACATCAATGCATGTAATCCAAAGAGTAAGAATGGTTGTTTCTTTGATAGGCTTATGCCAATATTTCGAAGGGAACTAGTCTCCCAAACATTTTCATCATATGAGTAAATATTATTATGTGATAACTAGACAGAGATAGACTAAGTATTATGGTTTTGAAGGAAAGAAAGGGAAGAAGAGGATGATAGAGAAAAAGATAGATAAAGGGAAGAAGAAAAGGAAGTATTTTCTTGCATGTGATAATTATGGAAAGAAACACCTTGGTGCTTACTTAAAGGAAATGGGAGTTTGCTACAAATGTGAGGAGAAAAGACACCATGCTTGTAATTGCAAAGGAAAGAAAAAGGTTTTCAATGTTCAATACTCCAACTATAAGAAAATGGGGTATTACGCAAATGAATGCCCCAAAAGTCAAAGGAATATACCTCAAAAGAAGCTAATGGACCATGATTGAGCTTATGCTATTGCCACAAATGATGAGGAATGGTTAACTTTTTTGTGTTTAGATTCAAGAATTATGTCATTTGAGTGTTTTATCAATGATGTCATGGTTATAATAATTATGAAATATATAAGGATTTTACTCTAGTTTTTTCGTTAAGGGTTTGAAAGTCTGTGTTGAATGGTACCGATGAATAAGAAAAATGATTTAGTGGAAAGTTGATCTTCTTGGAAAACACGTGATTGAGGGAAATATAACCCTTAATATGTTCCTGATGTTGAGATAATGATGTTGGGATAAAGAAATGATTGATTTGGATAAAGTAATTGGATGGGTGCTGACTACCTTAGAACTAATTAATGATTTGTCGACAAAGTGGTTTATAATATCATTGATGGAGTTTATAACACTTCTGGATTTAAGGAATATATCCAATAACCTATGTTTTACTTAGGGAATAAGGAAGAATGCATGTTTTAACAAGGTTTTATAGTAATCTAGGTTATTAATATGTTTCAAGAGAATACATGTTGAAGGTATTTACATGTTTGGAATGTGATAATTAAGAGCTTCTTTGTATTATTTAAGAGATTAAAGAAAAATTCATTTTAGAAATTCATTGGCCTTCCTTCTAAAAGTATGGATCTTAATCTTTTGGAAGGGTCATAAGGTTAACCATTTATGAAATGGTTTATGTTGAACTTTGGATGAGGTTTTAATGGTTAATGTATTACTTCCCCATATGAAGATTTATGCATATTGGATAACTTTTTCTAACCATATTGGTTTTGGAAAATAGTTAAAGACAGATGGAAATACTTTTCACTCTTTTATGGATCTTATGATTTGTTAAAAGTGAATTTTAGTACTTCATGCTTAATTTTTTTTTTTTTTTGATATTTATTTCTTGTAATAAGAAATGAAATGGAAATTGATTGAAGCACAGCCAAAGGATTAAATTATTCTTATGAAATAAAAATATATCAAGTAAGAATATTTCCTTATATTCTTAGGCAGTAAAAGAATTTCTCAAATTTAGGAAAAGGGCCTTGAAATAAAATGTTATCCTATTAACATCATTTTCGATGATATCAATGACCATTTTCACACCTATTTGGTTTATGGTTTTTTGGTCGTTAACCTTCTCTGGATCACCCACTTTCTTATGATCAATGTTCTCTATCACTCTTCATCGGTATTTGGGTGTTAGTTTTCTCTTCCTTCTCCATGTTTTCATTTCCAACATGTGTTCTCCTATTTAGAAACCTAGTTATGTGATTATTCCATATGACCTTTGTACTTCTCTTTCTCTCTTATTATGAAGACATTTTATCAACCCTTCTCACAATGTGGGTTTTTTAACAATGGTATTTCCAAATGTCAAACCGATGATTATCGAGATTAAGTTTAAATTGCGAGAACCCAATTTATTTAAGGTGGGGAGAATGTAACACCTTGAAATTATAAAAGAATAACATTTTATTCAATAGTATTGGTGACATGCAAGGAAAAGAATATAACATCTTGAGACTTTATGATATATTTACTCTTTTAATAAATTCAATACATTTTATAGCTTATAATGCTTGAAACACTGAGTTTAGCTTGTGTTACACGCAACAATGAGTTTCTTTTATAGCTTGTGTTAAACGCAAGACCGAGTTTTACCAAACAACAATATATTATTAATATTATTATTTAATATGACAATTATCGTCTAGTCGTTGGGAATACGGGTATGAATAGGATTAACTAACCTATGAAAATATATAATTTACACACATTTATTGGTTATCTATTAATTATAAATAACCATCATCATCATCATTTAAAATAAATAAAAAATGTTTTTTGAAAAATGGTATTTTTCTAAAAGATGGTTTAATCGTGCTTGGCGCACATAAGTTAAAATTAATTTTTACTACTTTTAGAAAATTTATATGATAAAACAAACTTCATTTTTTAAATTGGAATATCAAAATTAGATTATGATTAATTTTTGAGATTTTTCTGAAAAGTTTCATTTTTTGATGAATAGTGAAAAATACTGTATTTTAATTGAAAAATGTCTTTTCGTCTAAATAATTTATAATGTTAAATAATATTTTTAATTGGTTTTAAGTAAAATTAGTTCAATTTTACATCTATTAAGCCAATGTAGGTCATTGGAGTCATTTTCAAATTGAATTTGGATATAAAAACATTTCAAACTTTTGAACTTTTCCACTTTAAAAATATGCTCTCTCATCACGACTGCGAGATTAATTTTAAATTAATTTTTGTCACTTCTGTGAATTAAATTTTAAAAAATGGATTCCATATTTAGAATCGGTATAATTTATAATGTCTAATAAGGTAAACTTAATTTTTGACCAAAATGATTAATGAAAGCGGTTAAAATTAATTATAGCAATTAAGATAAAAATGAGTTTACTTAGTGGTTAAACTTAGAAAATAATATGTAAAAATGACCCAACACTTGTCCAAAACCCATTTGATGACCATATTTCAACCTTATAACTTCTAGGCTCAAAAATGGACCATTATTGGGGCCTGGTGACATGAAAAAAACGTGGGTGGGATTCACTCTTTCAAAAAAAATTACAAATGTGTCACTCACCCCACTTATAAAAGGTCACCCTCTCTTATCTCCACTTAATTCCTTAAAACCACTTTGGTTCGATTGAGCCCTACCTAAATCACTTCCCAACTTCTCTCCCCTCATCTTAGAAGCCTTAGTTTGGGCAGAAACCAAACTTAGGAAGGCATTAGTGCAAACCTAAGGAGGATACCCGAAGAAGAGGTAACGTCCTTCTAAAAGCATTTTTATTTTATTTCCTTCTCCACCCCCCTTCAATTATTATTATACCTTGCTTATATAATAACCTAGTTATCTTTCATATACTGAGATGTTATTATGTTAAGGGTATTACTTACAACTTCACACACTTCCATCAAATGGGTTACGAAATCATCGTTTGTGTGTATGGCAGACTACCACCTCACGAACCGATGTCGTTTGTTTTTTCATTACCACCTTTCAAGGTTGGGAATAATGATGGATTTATAGTTTTTATATGATATATATGGTATTTATTATGTTATTATACTCCTGGAATTATGATATCACGCATACCTTCATGCTTTCCATTTTGTGGGAATACAATAATGTCGTTCGTGTGTACAGCGAACTACCGTCTTGCGAAGCAATGTGATTCGTTCACTCTTTACATAAAATGTATTAAGGATGGGGTTAATAAATATATATGATATATATGAAATAAAAATGATACTGGAATGATAATATATATATATATATAGCATTTACTTTTCTTTCAATACGACAAGAAAATGGAAATAGTGTTCATGCGCACGTGCGGCCTACCATCTCCATAAACGGTGTACTTCATTTCCTATCACCAAATTTTATAGATTACTCTAAATACATATATACTAAATATATATGGTATTTACATCATGGTTTACATTCTGGATATGATTAAATCATGAATGAAGTAGGAGGAACAAAAAAATAACAAGTCGAAACATACTCGAAAAACTATGCAATTAACACCTGAAATAATGAAAATAATGAAAGATTATTAACAAACGGGTGATAAGATGTTATAAAAGAATCATATATGATATCATACATATTAATATGGTTCTGTTATAATTTAATAACATGGTTAAAACCACTATACAGAAGGTTAAAGCAAGTACGATCGAAAAGAAAGCACGAGGTAAGGGATTTCGTCTCAATTTACATTCCATTGAGACTTATTTGTTATTATGCACCAATTCACTTTTATATGATATATATGCTTCCCTTTTGACATTTAATATCATGAATACTTCATTCTTCATGATATTTTAAGTTTCAATTTGAATTATCTCACCCAAAGGGATTTGACTTGAAAATTACCAAGTGGTAAAAGTTATTGTGAAATATCACTTTCTTTTGTGATTGTTAACTTTCTCTTAAAATAATCACTTTCTTGTAATTATTTTTCATTGGACATTACATTTCTATTAAATATCCATATTCTTGTATAATGGATATGACTATTGCCTAAACCGTATACCATTTTTACATACGGTGTTTTCTCTAAAAGTTATTTGATTAACTGGAGAAATATTGATAAATTTGTATCCTTTACTCGATACAAATATCTGATAATGAACATTATTTATGAATTAAATTGATTATTTGATATATGAGGAATGTTTTGGTAAGACACATTGCTTACACCCTGCATACATCATTTGGTGTATGCAGTTCATATGGTTCTCTTCCAAGTGCCCTAGCTTTGGTCTCATTCAAGTTTGGGTGTTCAAGTTGTTTGGGTGATGGCCGATATGTGATGTCTTTTATTTTATTTACTGTTTAGTTTCTAAATTGTTTTATTTCTTGTTGCATACTCTAATTTGTTGTTTACTTATTATTTATTTATTTATTATTATTCGAGGGTGAAATTGTTAAATTTGGTTGTTCTGTTGATACCCTAGCGCTTTTCATCGGCTCAAAGCCATCTGGAACGCACCTTGGGTATGTCACTGACTGGCTCGGGTGTCTGGTTCAAGGGCAGTTCGGGTTGGTTCATGATAGAGTCTATGTGGATATAGTCAATCGATTTCCAAAGTCACGTCAAATCTATCTAAAGGCAGGATAATGAGATTTGAACGAAGCACATTTCCACAAACTTCAACTTGGGATACAGTAATCATACAACTAGATGTTTTCTCTGATAATTCAATATCAAATTATTGGGGTGGTGATTTGATGCTCTAACAAAATTTCTTAGATATAATGGAGTGGCTTAAACCAGAATCCAACAAGACATCCACAAATCTGGAGTGGAGTATAAGTGTGCCTTAATTAACACGATCCACTTTAGCGGTATTCATTGCATAAGCTCTTACTTATTCCCTTGGTCTTAGAGATTACTAGGATCTATTATCCTCATTAGCCCATGGGTTAGGGCGTCGATTTTCATAATGCCTAATCTCCTTAAATTTAAAACATTGAATTGTTTGTGGTGTCTTAAAAAGAAAGTTATTTTCTTCAAGTGTGTTAACCGCTCTTCATTTTTTCTCGACGATTGGATGCTCGATGACCTCCTTTACCACAAATAAAATATCTTCCAATTCCTTTGAGACACTTCCCTTAGTGCATCTTCTCACATTTTTGACATTTAAGAAATTGAATCTTCTTTCCTTCATGGTCTTTATCACAAGAACTTCCATGAAACCTCATTTTTCTCTTATTTTGTATGTTTGGAAAACCAACTAGGTTCATGTTGTTAATCATAACTCAAGATAGCTAGTTAGGCATAACCATAAGATTCTTGACACTATCACTCATCCTCTTTGGTTGCTTATTGGATCAATTACCACATTGTTCTTCGCACCCATTGATAACATGGTTCCTCCGAGCACCAGCCATTTCTTTAAATAAAGGAAAGTTGAGGTATGATAAAATTAATAAATGTATAAAAGGAGATTATAAACTTAGAAGAAATAACTCATAAATGACGTTCATAACCTAACTTATGGATCTTTAGGTTTTAATCTAGGTTGTCCATGATAATATTCCTATTAGGTTCTCTAACTTAACTAGTTATATATATTACATCGTCAAATTTCATTAAAAACTTTCATAATGGTTTGTAAATAGTATGTGAATCGACCAAAGCATATCCCTCGAAACTATCAAACAAGGTGTGCAATTAGGCTCATTAGTTGCACACTGAATGAAGATCGAGTTAAAACTCAATCAATCTTTTTCAAGGGTATTACCTCTAGGTGCATTTGAGTCAGAGCTTGCATCCACTTGTTTGTATCCAGACAATGATGTTATTACCAGGAAACCACTCTACATTTTATCAAAATTTTAAGTGTTTTCCTATATTTAATCTTTTTTCTAGGGGTTTTCACTGATGTTCTCTAGCCCTAATCCTCAAAAACAACTAAACTCCACTCTAATACCAACTGAGACGCCTCATACCTGCACTCGCAACTTCGGTGCTAAAAACATATTCTTTGCATATGGGATTTGATACCGAAAGAGATGACCCGAAATAACTTGCATATATTTCACTCATTTTCATAACTTGTACATTACATCTCATAAATAATCTCATAACCAAAGGTTCGGTGCCTTTAGAGATTAGCTACATAAAAATATTATTTCACATAATTGCTTTAATATCTCCAACAATATCTCTACATAAAACTTTCTACACATAATCCTACATGTAATTCCCTAGAAAAATGAGAAATAAAAGAAGGGTGAGTTCAAACGCTCAATAAGAAAAAATCTAATTAAAGAGTCATCAAGAGATTGGATCATAAACATGTGAGAAAATATGAGCATGAGATAAATATATGATAAAAAGGAACATGGAACAATAAGAGATGACCATAAAGCATGATATAAGAACATGTAACCTCAAATGATTAAACATATATCATGGCATAAGGGTGTAAAAACATGAGACAATAAGCATGATTCATGGAACATAACATAAGGATAAGTTCAAGGCATAATAGTATGACACATGTATAAGCATACAAAATCATATCATTGGTCAAAGTTAATTACCAAGACCATCATATCATAGTGAATTAGGTGTCACTATATGTTTCCCATCACATGTTGGATCGGGCGTTATTACCGGTTTCCAATAATGGATAAGCATCGCTACTTGTTTCCTATTATTATCTCATGAGATATAAAATTTTACATTGGAAGGTTATATAGATCCACCTGTCACATAATGATAATTCATACGCATGTATGACACATGAAATCATTCATACATCATATCATGAAAAAACCCAAGAAAAGAAAATGGGTTTCATATCTCCTTTCAAATGGTAACACATAACATGACTACATGAGTTCGATTGGTTGATACCAAAATTCAATTATCCAAAAAGAGTTTCATAAAGGCATTTTGAGGGTGATTCGTGAAACATAACTCCATAGAATATAGATCTTTTACATTTAAATATGAAGAGCGGACTTGCCACTTCCACTCAACCAAAACATATTTTCACAAATATTCAACCTATCCATGTTGAACCCTTGAATTGCAGTGTTCATCGAAGCAGCACAGAGTACCTCCATGGAGGTGATGTCGCAACCTCCGCTGAGGTATGCTGTGAGGGAGACTGGTTAGCATCCTTTAATCCTGGAAAATCTGACCATCTCCACAAAGAAGAATCTTGGGAGGAGGCCTGGATGCAAGGAACATGCCTTATGTTGATAATTTGTATCACGATAGTTTAATAAATTCCAACTACTCTACCAGAATCTGCTACTATACTCTCACCCAGAGAATCAGAAAAATTACACAAAGAAATTAAAATATTCAGATGAGATATTTTTCTTTTTTTCACTAAAGAAAATGTAGCATGATAATCTTCACAACACATGGTGTCGCCATAATTTTGTTTTGCAATATTGAAGAGAATCTTAACACTTGGAATAATGGATTGCTTGGGGGGATGCACAATAATGAAGAACAAAAATTGATTTGTGTATATGAATTCAGGAACACACCAACATTCTGATCTTTTAAATTATTGGTCATCATTGAGGCAAGAATTAACACTGATGAAATATTAAAAAAATGCATATTGTTAGTCATCCTCCTGATGGTCCGTTTATTTTCAAGACTGGGCCTCCTATTATTCATACTTACCGGTGCAAGAGGGGGTATTTCCGGCAATGCACTTGGTTAAATCGGTTGTCTTCTGCCTATAAGTAGGTTGCTAGGAGAGTGCGCAGGGGATTGGACTGTTTTTGGAGGAACGACCGAACCGCTGCGGGAGCAGCTGGCTAAAAGGAGTGGGCTTCCTTCAGTACCTACACCTACACCATAGTTCACGGATTAGCAGTAGAATACCTCCAGCTCATATTGTAATGTCAATTCCTCTCTATACAGTAATTCTTTGTGAATAAAAGCTTCCAGAATCTTCCTTTCTGGTTAGTCTGTTCCTAAATGAAATTCTCAAATTTCTCTCCGAGCTCAATTTCCTAGCACATATATAATCATCAACATTACACAATTTCAATGATTCCATCTATTGAAAAGGATGAAAGGCTTTGAATAAGATTTTAAAATGTAGATACTAAAAACACGCCGTAATTGTACATGATCATAGTGTAAAAAAAGATTGTATTACTATTATTATAAAGATTTCATATTCTAATGATTCAACTAAGCATAGGTCATAAGTGATGTTATTATAACCAGGTTTCTATCACTGTTAATAAATCATGATTTAATTATTATTCTAAACATGCAGTGGCTGCTTTGACCAAATTTTAATTAATATTTTGAATTCTGTAAGGTGTGAGTTCTCATCCAAATTTTAATAAATATTTTGAATTCTTTAAGGTGTGAGTTATGAGAACGTTAGATTTAAGCACCATTTCTTGTAAACTGCAGAAGTCTCATAGATACTCTGCACAGTTGATACAGATGTCTAATTATCTTTCACTATAACATATGCGGTTCAATGTCAGGGGTTCATTGTGTCCTATCTAAATGTGGAATATTTCATCAGACATACACAAGTCAGAATAAGTATGACTTAATCAAATGAATGAATTATATGTATGCACGTGAAATGATAAGGAATTGTATGTATACTGACCTACTTAGCTCAATTCCCTGTAGACTCCAACAAAATCACTCCCGTAATTCTTGTACAGCTTAATAGGTGGGAGATTTTTTATTATTATTATTTTTTTGAGAGGTCAAGCATACAATGGAAATCAGTTTGGCATAGTTAAAAGTGCTATTTTATCATAGGAAACTAATTTTATAATTGAGTACTTTTTCAATTGTTCAAGTATGATCCCTACAAAATCCCATTTCACCAAGCATCGTCATAAACTCGGCTATTAAAAATATAAATAGAAAACACAAACTCTGGTAGGATTGGATTTGAATCTATCAATTCTCAAGTCAAGCCCTCTTGAAGATCCAACAAGAGATGTGAAAAGAGAATTATGAAAGTAATAAATAAGCTAACCAAAATTACCAGAAGAAAACGGAACAAAAAACACGACCAATTTATCTAATGGACTAAGTAATATACTGCAACTAAATAGCATAAAAAAATTGTTACATCAAAAAAGGAATTTTAAAACATTTAACAGAAAGTCCATAAATATGTAAATTAGATATCCCACTATAAAAGAAGGTGCAGTTCCTATTTTCTAATTAATCATGAATCAATGTCCACAACATTGGCTAGTATGAACTTCAATGACTCAATGTTCCCCACATAAAAGAATTAAATGTATTAAAATGCTGATCTCCGAAGAAAATGGAAGGAATTCCATTAATCATCTAACCATAAAGAAGATTCAAGGAAGTACATGAAAAAAAAAACGACGACCAAACAAATAGCATGTAGCATGAAGAAATAAGTCGTGAACCTAATCTAGTAGTACGATGAAAACAAAATGTTTTAGTTGTGACAGGATCAGCACCAAGTTTAATAACATAACTGGAAATAGTTAAGTTCAAACTAAAGGTGAATTTCTAAGAAAATCCAGACGCTGAAAAATTAATTACCTTCCTAGGATTTAAATGTAAAACATTTTATAATAATATTCAACTTATAACCAGCCATAATTTTTTTTGAACCATGCTTGGTCTCCATTGAAATTGTAGAAGGCAACATTTTTTCAGACTGCATATTCATCTAAACCATAGCACCGTCCACTAGTGAAGAAAAAATCATCTAAAATGATAAATAAGGCAACATAAAGGGGAAAATGATTTTTTGTTTAATTTTTAATCTAACTAATGCACAATTTCATTATAGAGTATTCCTTAAAGAATCTAACTAGTGCTATATGATGACTGCACCAAAACTATTAAAATGCACAAAAATTATAGGACTCAAGAATTCTCTAAAAGAAGGAAATATAAATTCTCCAAGATTCTAATGTCAAGAAAGAAATTTACCATAAAAACGACATAGGAAACTAGTACATGAAATTGAACTAGGCAACATATGAGTCAACCAAAAATGAAGAATAGCAAAAATTAACGGGGAACAAAGAACATCGACCAAAAGATGAAATTTTGAATGCCTAATTAGAATAATATTAAAGAGAGTGACTTAGGAATTCAACATCCCTATACATAAGATTCTCTTCAACAGTATTGTCATTTTCATTGTGGACTTTAGTCTTCAGAGCCGATCTGTGTCTTCCGATACTAAAAAACCTTTGCCACTATTGGCATTGGGTAGGGGCACGTCAGTTGTTCATGTGGTCATCCTCGATCATATGACTATGAGGGTGCATCAAAGGTCATCCTTGTCGTCTGCAACTCTGAGGTCATTGTCGCCTCCACATGAAGCTCTATAATCAGAGTATCCCAGAGGGTGTTTCTTCAATGACTCCATAGTTGATTTTGATATGTTTCATATCATCCCTGAAGTTCAAAAAGAAAGAGCGTTTTGATCTAGAGGATAGGTTCAAGGTCGGTTAATGGTATCTACATTAGCAATTAAAAGGAGGTTAGATCATAAGCATGTGAGAAAATAGGAGCATCAGAGAATTATCTAATAAAAAGGAACATAGATCAATAAGAGTTGGACCAGAAAGCATGATAGAAGAACATGCAACCACAAATGATCAAACCTATACCATCGCATAAGAGTGTGGAAACATGAGACAATAAACATGATTAGAGAAAATAGCATAAGCATCAGTTCATGGAATAATAGTGTGATGCATGTATAAGCATAGAAAACCAAATCATTGGTCAAGGTTAATTACCAAAACCATCATATCATAATGGATCAGGCATCACTGCCTATTTCCCATCACATGGTGGATCGGGCATCATTATCGGTTTCCAATAGTGGATCAAGCATCACTACTTGTTTCTCATTATTATCTCATGAGATATAAAACTTTACCCAATGCATTATACTATGTTTGGTGAGATTTTCGTAAAAGAAAAGAAATGATTTGATAATTTATAAAATAAAATAAAAGAAATGAAATGATTGTGATTTCTCTTATTGTGTTTGGATCAATAACTTAGTAAAAGAAAAGAAATGATTTGGATGTCTCTCCGTCATATTTGCTGACAATTTTTAAAGGAAAAGAAAAGAAACTGTTTTGACGCAAATGACATAAATAACCTTTGTTAAAAAATAACACATACACATGGGATGAAGGGACATAGTTGCTCAAGATAAAAAACAACCATATATTAAATCCCCACGAACACCACACCTGCCACCATGTCTGCCCAACATCAACAATTTATGTTAAATGACACAAATAACCTTTTAAAAAATTAAGTAAACATAAAACTACGAACATATGTTAATACAAATTTTAAAATTTTTAAAAATCAATTAAAGATAATCAAAATTATTTATATAATTTATTAATTCAAAATTATTAATTCAAGGTAATCAAAATTATTAATTCAAAATTATTAATTCAAAATAATTATTATTTAAAAATAATTACTAATTCAAAACAGTTATTAATTCAGATTTATTAATTCAAAATATTTATTAATTCAAAATTATTTATATAAACTATTAATTCAAGATAATCGTAATTATTCATAATCAAAATTAACTATAATCAAAAAAAATTATAAATTGCTTATGGTTATGCATATACACATAATTAGTTATAATCAAAATTATTTATATACACATTATAAAAAAAATTATATTTGATCGTTAGTATTACTTATAAATTATGTTGAATTTAGAAAAATCATTATTTATTATTTATAAATTATGCTATGAACAAGTTGTTTATATAAATAACTAGGGATAATATGGGGAATTTATAAAATGTCTGAAAGGGTGGAGGGTTTCCGTCAAAATCGTCCCGATTTTGGGACGATTCGAAATATGAATAAAACATTGATAGGGGAGAAATTTGTTTCTCCCCATTTCTGCGCTCTGCATTTCTCTCGGTCATTCTGACCTCGCCAAACGGGAGAAACGGATTTCAATCGTCCCTTATCTTTTCGTTTCCTTCCAAAGGAGCGCTGCCAAACGAGCACTTAGAGGGTTATATAAGACCCACCCATCACAAAATGATAATCTATACACGTCTGTCACATGAAGTCATTCATACATCGTAATCATGAAAAATCCAAGGAATGAAAATGGGTTCCATATCTCCTTACAAATGGTATCACATACATGACTCCGGGTGTTGGATTGGTGTAGCCCGATCGGGTGGGAAGGAATGCTTATGGCCCGCAACTATCACGAGTCGAGCTCCACGGTAAGCTCGTTGGAGGTTGCAGGGGGCAACGCGCGCCTGCTCCCAGGGTCCGGGGGCCGAAGGTTCCCGGTCCAATTTTTTCGGTACTGTAGCATCTCTGACACTGTAGCAGAGCTGATCGACCGACACCGACAGGCACTGTAGCAGTGCGGACTTTGGAGTCAACTATATTGTTGCACTTTTGACTTTCAGCCGTCAGCCACTGTAGCACTTTTGACAAAGGTGGCCGCTGTTTACTGTAGCAACGCGGACTTCCTATTCGGAACAGTGGACCGTCTTCTCCATATGTAGCCCATTTCGGGCTAGGGTTTAAAACCTGGAAAAACTCCGTAATTTGTGCTCCCGATTGTAGTGAAAATTCTGCCTCTCGGTGGACGTAGGGATTATTCCCGAACCACGTAAATTTGTGCATTTTGTGTGCTTTCTTTTCTCCTGCATTTTCTTTCGTTTCTCGTTTCTTTCATTGCGACTCCCGACGATTCCGCAACACCAGGAGTTAGATCGGTTGATACTAAAATTCAATCATCCAAAAGGAGTATTTCATAAGGGCATTTAGAGGGCGATTCGTGAAAAATAACTCTATAGAATATAGATCTTTTAGAGTTAAAGATGAAAATAGAAGTGAAGCGTAAAAAAAGTCTTTAGAAAACATTTCTTAACATCGTTGTAATGATATGAACTTACAAATTACTTTGGAAAAGATCATTTTTTAGTAGTTGACATTAAGACTTTTTCAAACATTATTTCGAAAGAAATCTCAATAATGGGTCCGTGAAAAAGACATAAAGGTTATCCAAAGGAAATGTGAAGTTAAAGATAAAACATACGATCATAAAAAGAAAAAACTTTTCTAATATTTTAAAATATCTTTATTGAAACCCACATCGTAAAAGGGATAACAAAACTTCCTTTTGAAAAGGGATGAAGATAAATATGAAGATCGTATGAAATAATACACATTTGGGTTTCAAAATAAGAAAATGTTATTGGAAAGAAATAGACATGGAATAGAAAGAATTTATTAGAGATGATGTGAATTATTCTTAACATTTTTTATTTGTAGAATGAGGAAACCCCCTCGCCTCCTTTCCTCAAAGTGAGGCGGAGGCATTCTTTTATAATAAATGATAAACTGCACATCGGACCACAAGTCCGATGTTGGATACAGACTCCAACACTCCCCCTCAAGCTAGGTGTACCTAGATTGGACAGATAATGAAAAGAAAGCAACAAAAACAGAGACCAACACTCCCCCTCAAGCTGGACATGCCCAGCTTGATTACAAAACCAGACGAAATAAAAAGAACGCTCCAAAGGTGGCTGCTCCCCCTCACGATCGAAGCTCCTGCGCAGGATGATGGAGGGATGATGTCGCGGAAAAGTGCGGGGCCGGACAACAGAGCGCCGAAAAATCCACACTGGCAGGTCGGTCGTCAGAGCATCGGGAAAATCCGCACTACGGGCCGGTCGTCAGAGCGCCGGGAAATCCGTAATGTCGGGCCGAACGTCAAAGTGCCGAGAAATCCGCTCGGGAGGGCCGGTCGTCAAAGTGCCGAGAAATCCGCTCGGGAGGGCCGGTCGGGAGAAAATCCGCCGGGAAGAGATCGCCGGCAGGGCTGGCGCACTGGATCTGGACGGGAGATTGCCGGATCTGGCCAGATTTGGCCAAATCTGAGAGATGATGCGTGCCGAGGGCACCAGGACGAGGGCGCTGCAGGACGAGGGCGCCGCAGGACGAGGACGCCGCAGGATGAGGACGCTGCGCCTGCTGGGGTGAGGGCGGCGGAAGGGGAGCTGCTGAGCGAGAGCAGCGGGAGGCGCCGGGAGCAGCGGGAGGCGCTGGAGCAGCGGGAGGCGCCGGGAGCTGGGAGCCGCGCCAGGCAGGATGGCCGCCGGGGAGCCGCGCCAGGCAGGAGGGCGACGCGGGGAGCAACGGGAGGGCTACGCGGGGAGCCGGGACGCCGGGAACCGCGCCAGGCAGGATGGCCGCCGGGGAGCCGCGCAGGGCTGAGGCGGAGGGGCGGCGGCGGTAACCCTACGGAGCTTTGAGGCCGCCGCCCCCCAAGGGGGGATTCCAAAGAACCCTAGATCGGGGAGAAAAAAAAAATATGTGAGGGAGGGATCAAACCTCCTCTGATACCATGTAGAATGAGGAAACCCCCTCGCCTCCTTTCCTCAAAGTGAGGCGGAGGCATTCTTTTATAATAAATGATAAACTCCACATCGGACTTGGTCCGATGTGGGATACAGACTCCAACATTATTAAAGAAGGAAATGCATCAAAAAGAATATTTTGATGAGAAAATGTGAACTCCCTAAGAGAAAAATATAAAGAACCATATGAAGTAAAGAAATTGAATAATATAAGAAACTTATAAGAACATAGTCAAAGGATAAAAACTATGACTCAAGGGAAAGGAGATTGTCGATAAAACCCTTATGGATATCATACTCTTTTAAGTAACAATCCTTTGGAAAAGAGTTAATGAGAAAAAATTGCAAACCCCCATAAAAGAAAGTGGAAATACAATATAATATAATCATAGGGCGAAAGAAACCAAACTTAGAAGAATGAATTTGAAGAAGTAACAATATAACTCGAAGAAAGAAAATTTGAGTTAACAAAATCTTTTACGGTTTTGATAACCTTTGAATCAAAACACTTTAAAAGAGAAAACTTGAAATAGAACATTAATTACCGTGTATAAAAATATATTTACAGTAAAATATATTAAATGGTCAGTATATACACCATATAGATGAAAATAGGTGCATAATACGAAAAATGTCTCAAAACAGTGAATTTGAGACAAGAAACCCTTATCTTGGATTCTCGTTTGGTCAGACACGCTCTAACCTCATGTATAATAAGCATAACTATCTTAATCACTTATCTTAGAACCATATTCATATCCACTTCATTTGATACACTTCATTTATGACAACGGTTCGGAAGGGGGACACAAAGAAACAAAGAAAATCTACGGCACCTACAAGTACTCGGGGAGACTCGAACCCTAGACCTCCCGCGATACACTTCATTTATAATCATTCTCCACACAAATATTAGTTAGTTATAGTTTATTTTCATCATCAGTTGTTAATAATTTTATTCGTTTCGTACAAGTTTCATAATGGTGATTGATCATCGTTCTTTGATACAAAGTTCACCATTCCCAGATTATTCAAAGTAATGAAATCATTGCATTTCAATAATTTATGAAGTTCTATTTTCATTTGATGGAAGGAATCAATATAGTTCGTGAGAATGGAATCCATAACGAGCTTATTTCGGTAATTTTTTATGAACAAAAGGTGGTATATTAATAACAGGTTAGATAGTAATATTACCACTCCAGGATCAAAAACAAATCATTATTTACTTATTAATATCCAATATTACCAGCCAATGAGTTTATACCCGAGTGGTAGAGGCTCCTGCTTGGCATCCGTAAGACAGAGGATCAAATCCTGATGGGGATGAATTTATGGGGCATTATAGCAGTTATTGTAGCAGTTACTGTGAGTTATTGTAGCAACGGAACTATTCATCCGATTTGGGCCTTCGGACCACCGGTTTGGGTCAAAGGGTCTCAAGGCCTTCGGGCCACCATAGGCCTTCAGGCCACCGGGCCTCCAAGCCACAAAGGACCAGAAGCAGCTCGAGCATATCACACAGGAGCAGGCCCCATATGAGGATTCAAAACAAGTAGCATCCACTAGAGCAGAGCTAACCGGATTGAAAAGACGATAAGATATAGCAATTGTCATTAATACCAGGCAGCGTGCAGCATGGGGCAATACTAGCCGATCATCCATGCGAGGTGGGGAGCTAGACGCCTTCAATGATGTAGATACTAGGGAGGGGCGGTTCTTGTGTTGTCGGGTATTGGGTCTTCGGGTCATGTATTAGGCTTTATGTCTTGGGTCTTCGAGTCATGTAATGGGTCTTGTTCCACTGGGCCTACGGGCCATGTAAGGGTTCCCCTCAACCCATAAAAGGGGGATTGTCCAAAAATAAATAAAAAACTCGAAGGCCTTCGAGCCGGGTTGACCACCTAATATCCAATATTACCAGTGAGGAGTTTTCATAGTCATCCATGATGAAAAGTTATAACATCATTCATGTAGGTGGTTAAATCGACCTAAACAAGAGCATGTTATAATCAATGGATAAGTAAGACTATGAAGTGATCCATGGTATGTAATAATCTCTTGTATATAATCTCTTGTATATAATACTTAGTCATCCATGGTATGTAATAATCTATTGTATATAATACTTAGTTTTATGTACTTTTATTGTAATGTCTCATTATGAATGAACAAAGTGTTGTTAGTTTAATTCATATCTTGTATTACGTATTTCCTAATCAATTTTAATTTGAATAGAAAAACATATTTTAGAATTATGGACATGTGGTTTAAAGAAAGAAAACATTTCCCAAAACCTGGGGTGTTACACGTTTCATGGGTGTGGTGCTTAGAGAATTTCCCTGTGGGAAATAGGGAAGGCTAAAACACCTGTGTTGGTGGGCGTGGTGGTGTTGTGTCGAGGCAAGGTCAGGCTTATGTTGGTGTTTTGGAAATAGTAAGGAAGGTTTCTCCACGCTGTGGTCTAAGCCATGGTGCGCTGAAAACGGTGAGGGGAATTAATCTACATTGTGGTATGTCTTTGAGGGAGGTCATGGGGAAGGTCAGGCTTGTTTTTAAAATGGCTGAAACAGTTGTCACTGGAGGAGGGGTATGCCATTTTGAATATCTGAGATTTCATATGTCACTTTGACAAAGGCCATTAAAGTCGTATTGAATGTCTCTATGTCGTGGTAAAGGTCGGTTGAGTTTCTCTATAAATGGCTGAAACAGTTGTCAATGGAGGAGGGGTATGCCATTTTGAATATCTGAGATTTCATATGTCGCTTTGACAAAGGCCATTAAAGTGGTATTGAATGTCTCTATGTCGTGGTAAAGGTCGGTTGAGTTTCTCTATAAATAGGGGTCAACTATTCTTGTTGGTTCGACCTTGTTCTATTCTTTCGAACCCTGGATGGTTCCAAGGCCTCTTTCTGAAGTGTTTGGTCATCCTTTTAAGGATCCTAACCGTCTCAATTCATGGTATCGACCCTTCTTCGATCTGAGGTGTCTTTCTCTTTTCCATCATTCTTCTTATTCCTTCTTCCAAGATGGTGGCATCGATGTAGATGCTTGGTTTCGATGGATTATAGCTAATGGTTTGATGATGAATGTGATGTTAAAGGTTAGTGGAAGTCGTTATGGAATCTTGGGTGCTCAGCTCAGTTGTCTTGGATTGGTATTGCACGACATTGTTGAGGTAGAGGATTTATGAGCTTCCTTCTCTCTTCTGAAATTTCATGTGGCTTGATATGCTGTGGAACCTCCTATGTTACCTTACTGAACCTGGTACCTTCGATTGTTAGTTCATTGAATTGAATGAATGGAATTATCGTCGTTCTTCTGTTGGTGGGTGTGATGGTGTTGTGTCAAGGCAAGGTCGGGCTTATGTTGGTGTTTTGGAAATAGGAAGGAAGGTTTCCCCACACCGTGGTCTAGGTCGTGGTGCGTTGAAAATGGTGAGGGAAATTTATCTGCATTGCAATAGGTCTTTGAGGGAGGTCATGGTGATGGTCAAGCTTGTTTTTAAAATGGCTGACGATGAAGGAGTGGTATGCCATTTTGAATATCTGAGATTTCATATCTCACTTTGACAGAGGCCATTAAAGTCGTATTGAATGTCTCCATGTCATGGTAACGATCAGTCGAGTTTCTCTATAAATAGAGGTCGACTTTCGACCTTGTTATATTCTTTCGAACCCTGGATGGTTCCAAGGCCTCTTTCTGAAGTGTTTGGTCATCCTTTTAAGGATCCTAACCGTCTCGATTCATGGTATCGATCCTTCTTCGATCTGAGGTGTCTTTCTCATCTCTTTTCCATCATTCTTCTTATTCCTTCTTTTGGGATGGTGGCATCGATGTAGATGCTTGGTTTCGGTGGATTATGGTTACTGGTTTGATGATGAATGTGATGTTAAAGGTTAGTGGAAGTCGTTATGGAATCTTGGGTGCTCAACTCAGTTGTCTTGGATTGTTATTGCTCGGCATTGTTGAGGTAGAGGATTTCTAAGCTTCCTTCTCTCTTCTGAAATTTCATGTGGCTTGATATGCTGTGGAACCTCCTGAGTTACCTTATTGAACCAGGAACCTTCGATTGTTAGCTCATTAAATTGAATGACTGGAATTATCGTCATTCTTCTTTGATTGCTAGACCCCTTTTGTATGAATGCTTGGAATTACCATCATTCAACTTGAAACCCTTTCATTGAATCCTATGAACTATGACTATTTGTATCACTTCAACCTTTGATAACCAACTCACACTGGAAAAGCCTTCAGATATGCTAAGTTATCACTCTTATCGCAATCTCAATGGAGATGGTTTGGTTCGGGGGGGGGGCAATCTACTTTATGTATTACATTATCGAACTCTTCTCCCGAGCTCAGTGTTGTCAGTTTGGTCCAAGGGGATGTTGTGTGTTTCCTCTATCTGTTTTACTTGGAATGGTTATGCTTCGTTTGATATAATTCCTGATGCGGAAACATCAGGAGCAATGAAGCGAAAAAACGATTCGCAGAAGAGTAAAAGGGAAAAAAAACCCAGAAGAATAAGAAAGCAATTTTTGACACAGAGATTTACGTGGTTCGGGAAATGTTCCCTACGTCCACGAAGAGATAGAAATATCACTATGAAATTTGGCAACACAAATACAAGGAGATCTATCAGAGTTTCTAACACAAAAACCCTAACCCAAAATGGGCTAATAAGGAGGACAAAGCACTATTCCACCAACCGCACAAAAGGTATGTTATGCTACAGTGAAAAGTGGTTGGAAGTCCACATCGCAACAGTGTCGCGATCACACAAGTCTAAAGTGCTACAGTGGCTGTCGGCTAGAAGTTTGCGTCGTTGTAGTACTGTTGACTCTAAAGTCCGAACTGCTACAGTGCCCCCGGAACAACAGAGCTCACCCCAAGGGCACAAGGACACGTTGCCCCCTGCAACCCCCAACGAGCTCACCGCAGAGCTCCACCCGCAAAGGTTGCGGCCTAATGCACAGTACAAGCCACAAGCATTCAGCCCAATCATCATCCAAAACGGATCCGGCTACACCAATCCAACAATTCCTTGCTTGGATTTCTAGCAATCTTTCCTTTAAGTTTATGCATTAGTGCAAGATTGCGATGTTATGTTTTTCTAACCACTTTTGTAAGTTGTTTGATGGAAGATGTGAACATGGATATTAATTGAATGTGGAAAGGTGATCAAGTTAGATACCGCCTCTTTATTCCATGTATGATATGATTGTTAAATTTCTGTTTAAATGTTGTTGCATTGATATTAATAGCTTGGGCTGAAATATATGTGGACTATGGACATGAGGATGAGCATGTAAATATGGAATTAATGTTAATATGATGAAGAACCTTGGAAATGGAATTATGAATAAGGAGGTAACCTGAATTTAATATCGAATAATGTTTAATAAAGTAATGTTATTCAGCGCTTATAGAGTCGAGTTATCATTGAGGTTGACCAGGTTCATGTCTCTTGGCAAGATATTGTCCTGTGGTGGAGTCTAGGCATGGTTTATGATTAGATTGATTGGAATTGTCCTTTTTGTCCTGATAGGTTAGCTAAAGTTGGTCATAACCTATAGAGGAGATGGGGGAGTACTGTTAATAATCTCCTGGGGGCAGGTTGCTGCCTTGTATGTCTTTCTTTTCCTTAGGATGATGCATTGAACCTTGGGTAATTCAATGAGTAGAGGTCCTTTAGAGAAGGAGGTCTAGTGTTCCTTTCCAGGGTGGTGCTGCTAGTTGTGGTTGGAAGGTGAGTTGTGTGAGCTGCGGGCATAAAAGAGGGAGAGGGGTGTGTAGCTGTGATGTTGTGTGAGGTTGGGTGCTGGAAGTTGGTAGGTTTGGGGTGTAGGTTGGAAGTTTGGCTGCTCCTTGGTGATTGATCTATATAAGTGAGTTTGGGGAGAAATGTGGCTGCAGGTCTAGTTTAATGATTGTCATAGGAATGTTATGTTTAGTTGGGGTGTATGTCTTAGTCGTCCAAAGGTGTGGACTGACATTTAATATTAACAAAATGAATACAAAAGTGGAATGACTAAATGAATTGGCTATTTAACCTCATGTTACGCCTAAGTAAATTAATTAAGTGGTAATTAAAGTGAGGGATGAATTAACGATAAGTGATTAAGGATGAAACTATCGAATGGGTTGTTTATTATTGAGATATGCTCAGTGTGACGCTTAAATGATAACGGTATGGATTATGATGAATGAGTAACGTGATGAGTAAATGAAGGAAATGGTAAGATGAGATTATTCATGGTAGTACGAATATTGCCTTAATTGTGATATCTGTTTGATGTAGCGGTGGGGATTTCTATTTTGGTTTTGTTATCATGTTACCTAGTCATTGATGTTGTTCTCCATGATTGCGATGTTTGCACCATGTGTGGAATGATATTCTTGTAATGCGCTGTCTGGATCGTATGATTTAGAGACATGCAGGAATGGGTTGTGTTGGCTCAAGGATTATGTTTTGAGAGGGTGGATGAAGGAGCGATGTTGATATATCAATGGATCTAGTGATGATGGTTGGTGTCGATGACATGACAGATAGATGATGATATGGAATGATGCATTGATGTGATTAGTAATGATGATATGATGTTTGGTCGGGAGTTGTGTCATGTGACTGTTGTTTTATTCTTGGCTTCCTAGTATGTTGGTGAGAGGTTCTCCTACTGGTTTGAGTTGGAAGGGCCTCTGAGTCGACAGGTGAGAGCAACGGTAATTTTCCAAGCCTTTTTTCTTTATATATATATATCATTGATATTTCCCTCTATTTGATGGCTATGTTATGTTGGTAGAGAAGATGGTTACAGGGAAGGCGTTTAATGGTGGGGATTGTGGTAACTTGAGATATGGGACATCTCCCTTGATTATGTTTGTTCTTAAGATGTGGGACAACTCCCTTGATTGTGTTTGTTGTTGAGATGTGATACAACTCCCTCAACTATGATTGGTGGTCTGAACTTATTCTTGTTACCAACTTTGTCTTTGTTGTTCTCACACGTCTATCCTAGCACATTGATTTCACATGAATATTGATTTGCTTTGAAATATAATCCTACTGAGCACTCGTAAGTGCTTACCCCTCTACAGTGTTTCTTGAGTGTTCTGCAAGATAGCTCGAAAAAGAATAGGGACATTACTGTTCGGGTAGCTAGAGTGGAGCTTTAGGAGCTCGATCTTACATTTTCTCTAGATTGTATTGTTTAGGTTTCATGTAGTTATAATCAGAATTGGGTAATGTTAACTTTTCCAATCATATATATGGAGTTGATTGGTGGATTGGTTATATTTTCCTGAGAATTAAAAGGATAATGTCTCTCATACTTGATATATACCCTCGGTGTTAGTTGTCAACTCATAGCCTATTAGAGACAGGTTTCGGGGGTCACTCGTCTCCACTTTCGACTCGGGAGG
The DNA here is from genome assembly GCA_963277665.1 of Viscum album. Classification (NCBI taxonomy): domain Eukaryota; kingdom Viridiplantae; phylum Streptophyta; class Magnoliopsida; order Santalales; family Viscaceae; genus Viscum; species Viscum album. The sequence continues at coordinate 481,009,583 of OY728128.1, forward strand.
GTTTTCAATGAGGGCAGGTTGTGACATCTTCCACATCTCCCTTTGTTGAGAAAATCAAACACCTTTCATGGAATGTTCTCTTGCATCAACATCCTGGGTGGAGTTTCTACCCTACTGCATGAATAAATTTCTATTTATCATTATTTCCAACAGAAAAAAGACCTGAAAAGAGGGTTGCATGAACAACATCAACATCAGAATATGGTTAACGAGAAAATAATATACACTTAATACCTGGAATGTGATAGAAAGGTCGGATTTCTGCCAATGCAAGTTTCATGTTCATGATACCAGCCATCTATTCATTAGTAAGGAACAAGTCAACAATTCCAGAATCTTCAGCCAATTCTCAGAGAGCATCCACATCATCTTGGCTGTATTTACCATTTTTTGGCCATACATAATCCATGAAGAGTGAACTTGCCACTTCCACTCAACCAAAACATATTTTCACAAATATTCAACCTATCCATGTTGAACCCTTGATTTGCAGTGCTCATCAAAGCAGCGCAGAGTACCTTCATGGAGGTGATGTTGAAGCCTCGGCTGAAGTATGCAGTGACGGAGACTGATAAGCATCCTTTAATCCTGGAAAATCTAACCATCTCCACAAAGAAGAATCTTGGGAGAAGGCCTGGATGCAAGGAACCATACCTTATGTTGATAATTTGTATCACCTAATCTTTGATAAAGATAAATAAATTCCAGCTACTCAATACCAGAATCTGCTACTATACTCTCACCCAGAGAATCAGAAAAATTATACAAAGAAATTAAAATATTTAGAAGAGATACTTTTCTTTTTTTTTCACTAAAGAAAATGTAGCATAATAATTTTCACAACACATGGCGCCACCATAATTTTGTTTTGCTATATATGGAAGAGAATCTTAACACTTTTGGAATAATGGATTGCTTGGGAGATTGATAGAGACCTAAGCATAAGGGAGTAAAGAGAATAAAAAGGAATACTCTAGAAATGGCATAAGAGTCATAAGAGGAGGTGCAAGTACAGCAGTACATTCTAAAAGAATATTTCTGTTATAGATCACGTGGGGGAAGAGGTCATAAGAAGAGAGGAGGGGCTAGAGAGAAGACATCCATGGAGGAATTCGGTTAAGGGGTCGGCTTTGTTTGGCTTGGGAGAGTGGTCCTGGGGCCCTCGAGTTTTCTCCTTCATTCTCCATTTTTCTTCTTCCTCGTTTCTTCCATCTGCTGTCTATTTTTGTTTGTAATTCCGTTTTTTAATCCAAGGAAGTAGTTTAGGAGTCGCTGGGTCGTATCAATTGGTCCGACCTGCCGCTGCCTCCTCGGTTCTCAGCGGAGGCATACCACCGGGTTCATCCCATCTAGCGGCCGCGCGCAGTACTAGTCATCATCTTGATCCGGGGACCCACTCAGTGCTGGGGATTTTTTACAGAGACGCTCCTGGCCAGCTCGCCTCTCCCGCAGCAGGCGACCGCGGCTGTTCTCCTTCGCACGGACGGTGTCGCCCTGTCAAACAGGGCTCCTCTTCCAGCGGAATACTGATCATCCGGTACGTACCCGACCGCTCTGCCTCCTACGCCGCACTCCACAGAGAACACACCGTCGGCGCGCACCATCAGCATCGGTTCCCTTAACGATCGGACAACGTGCGACTCGATTTCCCGGCGGTGCCCTGTCCATCTCTCTGCGCCTCGACCTTCCGCTCGCACAAGAGGTGCGCGTGCCTGGACTTTCCGCTCGCGCAGGAGGGGAACACGCATGGGATCTTATGACCACGTGGGAGGAGGTGCCCTCTATTTCTTTCGCAGTACAGTAGCGCTACCAAAAAAAATAACAAAAAAATCAAAAAAAAGAAAAAGAAAAAAAAGGAACAATACAAGAGTCGCCTTGCGCCTCCCGTTTTGGAGCAGAGGAGGTGCGCAGCTGAACACTGCCGAAGAGTTTTTTTTCTGGGGAGGAAAGCCCCTTGCTGGTTTTTTTTAACCAACAAATGATGGGTGCACTGGTGACAGAATCAATCTTCGACGCTCGTCTTGATAGAGCGGAGCAACGTCTAGATGATGGAGGCCCTCAAGGAGCGCCAGCAATACTGGGAACAACATGCGCAAGAGCAGAAGCAATTTCGTACGTTCTTAGCTGCAGCTATGCTGCGCCTTGAAACACAGTCGAACCCGAACTACGACCAGCCATCTTTGCTCATGGCAGAATCAGGTGCGCTATTGACCAATAACGGTGATGTGGAAAAATCAGACACGATGGTGCCGCAACTGGTAGTACTTCCACTTTCGCCGCCAACTGCACCTCAAGAGTCAGACTCCGCTGCATCCAAAGCTGGCGACATCGAGGGTGAAACAAGATCGCCAGGTCGTGGTGACACTGTGGTGCTTGGGCCGACACTCTGACGCCCTATGGATTTGATGACAAAACAAAACACTGGTGATATGCTTGGGGATGATGACGACTCTGCGTGGCCGCATAAGGAGTACACAATTACTACTGATTACACTTTCGTCTTCCTGAGAGGAGATTTGTCAGAGTCATGTGGGGGCAAGGGCAGCACGGTCATGCCATTATTGCAGACGGCGACTCCTTCTGATGAGATGGCCCTGCCATAAAAACATCAGCAAACTTTGGCACATTTAGAGGCGAGTGGAGAATTGAAGGCTCTGCATTTGCTCACAGGAGCGCCGGTGGATTTCATTGATATTGTGTAGGGCAAGCATGTAGAGACCCGGTTTTTGCCTAATAAGACTTTGAAATATTTTTAAAAATATTTCCAAAGCTAGGCGATGAGACGGCGTGCAATTCTGAGCCCCGGTGTGCCTGAAATTAATTTTATAAACATATCAAGTGTTTTTGCATGATGCACATGTCGGAAACGGGATATCTCTTAAACGGGATCGGATCAAAAATCTGATATCACAGTTGAGTCTGGAACGCGGTGTTTACCCTAAATGCAACATAAAATGAGTCGGCGCGAGACGTTCGGACCCCTCGCTCGTTGGCGGCATGTTAAATGGATAAATTAAGTTATTAATTTATTCATTTAATATCTCAAACCCGAATAACTCTCGAACGGGGACTCGGATGAAAAATCTGAGACCACTGATGAGATCAGAACGTAGGTTTTACCCTAGGCAAGGTATAACCTTTGTCGGCGTCGGGTGTTCGGCTTATGCGCCATCATGGAAAAATAATTAAATAATTAAATGATTATTTATTTAATTATTTGATTAATATTTTTCTTAACCTAGTCAGAGGTTATAAATATGAGGCTATGGGGGTTTGGCCTCATAATCTTTGCAATTCATCAGCGAGAGCATAAACCTTCTCTGGAAGAACTCATCCATGACAAAGAACGACGAACGAAGAACGAAGAACGCTTGGCTCAAGGAGGATCGAAAGACGACGAACAGGACGGATCATCCTCCTCCATCAGCAGGCGCGTTCCTCAACAATGATCGATCCAAACCTGAGATAGGACCTATCTTTGTGGATTCCTTACCCCGGTTGAATTTTCATAATGAACGCAAATTAAAATTATTTGAATGAATTAATTCGCGGATTGAAAAAAACAATTAGTTGAATCAATTTCTTCTTGTTTATCTTGAAATTGAAATTCTTGAAGTATGATAAATATTTATTTGTCAATTCCTCATGTTCTTGATTCTCAACGAAGATGGTCAAACGAACACGGTCATCGATCCGCACTTAGACCATGATCTTTTCTAATTCATTCTTCCCGCATTCTTCGCGCGTTCTTCGTCGCCAAATAATTAAGCGCATCAAAAACTCAATGTTTCGTTGAGCGCGGCATACGGACACGGAGATCTCGACCCGAGGATCGCGAATCCGCATTCGTCTCTTCATTCCGAGTTGGATCGAAGCCGGAATGACATGCGGAAGGATTCCGCAGCGCGGGTCCTGCCAGGGTTCCGGCGAGGGTTCCGGCAGGGTTCCGGCAAGGGTTCCGGCAAGGGTTCCGGCGAGGGCAGTAAGGCCGGTTGAGGAGCGACGATCATCAGCAGAGGTTGAGCGGGTGACCGGCACAGCGATGCGCGGTTCAAGCAGGGCAGGCCGAGGCGGCCGAGCGGCTTCGGTCCAGGCATGGGCGGCGGCTTCCGGGTGAGGCGGCCCGGCAGTTCGAGGCAGCTCCGGCGGCCCAAGGTGGAGGCGACGTGCATAGCAGGCGCGGTCCGGCGGCGAGACGCGGCTCCGACAGGTGAGCGGGGGGCGGCTCCGGCGGCCCGCGGTGGCAGTGGCCGACGCGGCAGCAGGCCACAGGCAGCAGGCCGGAAGGGCGGCGGCCAAGGCGGCGAGACGCGGCTCCGGCTGGTGAGTAGGGGGCGGCTCCGGCGGCCCGAGGTGGCAATGGCCGGCGCGGCAGCAGACCGCAGGCGGCGTGGCAGCAGGCCAGAAGGGCGGCGGCCAAGGTGTGCAGGCGCGGCGGCCAAGATGTGCAAGCGCGGCGGCCAAGTTATAATAATAATAATAATAATAATAATAATATTATTATTATTATTATTATTATTATTATTATTATTATTATTATTATTATTATTATTATTATTATTATTATTATTATTATTATTATTATTATTATTAAACCCCGTAACTCCCTCGTTCGATATCCAAATCACGAACCGTCAGCGACGGTGAGACCCTGACTTTGAGACGGACATTCCGAGTCCAATATTGGATGTCATTTTCGGGTTTTCAGATCAGGCACCCGAAACACTAAAAATAATAATAGATTTAATATTATTATGGAATTTTCAACCCGCCATAACTTATGCGTGCGACGTCCGATTGAGGTGTCATCAGCAGCGACGAAACCCTGTCTTTAAAACGGCCGATTCAAGTCCAATGTTGGATATTAAATGTTGGTTTGTGACTCGGATCCACAAAACGCCCAACAATGATATTATTAATATTGTTGTGGAATCTTACATCGGTCGTAACTCTCCGATACGACATCGGATTGGAGAGCCGTCACCGGCGTCGTGACCCTGACATTGAGGCGGACTTTTCAGGACTAATTGCAGGTGTTTAAGCCAAAGTTGAGGTGCGGACCCCACGAAGCCCGGTTCGCACGCATTACGGTGGAATGCGACTTTTTCACCATGTATCCGTTCTGGGCGAACGAGTATTCGATCCCATGTGTTTTTCTGAGAGGATCGCAATGGCACGATCCGTATAATTTGTTTCGAGACCAAGTTGTGGGTCCTACGGGGCGTCTTTCAAGCAGAATGTGGTGTCATGCAACTTTTCCATCGAGGGTCCGATTAGGGCGAGTAAATAGTCTACCTCGTGTGTTTTTCCTCAAGGATCACAACGGTGTGATCCGTTTGAATATGTGGAGCCTTGTTCGTGATCTAATTAAATGTGGAAACATTAAAGGAATACTGATAGAAGATCCTTTTTGACGTGTTTGAAGAAAACTCACGACTTGGGTCAGCTTAGACTCTCGTAAGAGTAGAGAAGATGTATGAAGAGATACGTTCAAATGTTCTGGGTGTGACCTATCTGGGGTGGCACCCGATGACTGCAGCGGCATGCTTTCTGAGAGGTATCATCCAGCAGAGATGACCAGTATTCCTCAGTGCTTTCTGAGAGGTACCATCCAACAGGGATGGCTAGAGCAGTTCCGGGCTGACCCTCCCGCCATGCCGGGTAGCGTAATCCCAGAGGAGATACCGGGCAGACCCAGAGCCTAGTCTCCGAGGAGATACCGAGCTAACCCAAAGCGTAGTCCCCGAGGAGATACCGGGCTGACCCTCCCGCTGGGCCGGGTAGCGTAGTCCCCAAGGAGATACCGAGCTGACCCAGAGCGTAGTCCCAGAGGAGATACCGGGCTGACCCAAAGCGTAGTCACTGAGGAGATGTCGGGCTGACCCTCCCGCCGGACCGGGTAGCGTAGTCCCCGAGGAGATACCGAGCTGACTCTCCCGCCAGGCCAGGTAGCATAGTCCCCGAGGAGATATCGGGCTTACCCAGAGCGTAGTTCCCGACGAGATACCGGGTTGACCCAGAGCGTAGTCCCCAACAAGATACCGAGCTGACCCAGAGCATAGTCCCTGAGGAGATATCGGGCTCACCCTCCCAGCGGACCGAGTAGCGTAGTCCCCGATGGTTCAGAGAAGACCCTTGATCGTGCGACACGGTGGCGAGGCATGGTTCGACTTACCAAAGGACCCACAAGGAAGAGGGGTGTTTTCCCCACTGAGACGCGTCCTTGTGACGCGACCTAAAACCGTGCGGGCGAGTCAGTGTCGTCCAAGGCGGATAGTATCGAGGTGCGGTGATTTGGGCCCCTTTGACTTGGGCTTCCTGGGCAGATGTGACGAGGTGTTGGGCATTGCAGATGCCTTTTTACTTGGAACTGCTGGCTACTCACTTCTTTGGGTTGAGCTTTTGAGATGAAGATCCCCTTACTCTTTAGTTGGGTTTCTTTGAATGAGCATATCTATTGTTGGGTGGAGTTGTACTCTTATGCTCACTTTTACTGTACCTTGTTCTTTCTACTAGTCTTCTTTTGTTATATCTCTTACTGCTCCCCTCTTCAGTACCTCTCTTGCTGCTCCCTCGAGCCATCGGGGCATCCTACTGAGTATTTTTATACTCACCCATGTTTGGGTTTTGCCCGCACTTGGTGTGCCCTTGCAGACGACGGACAGATTGATCGTGATATCAGAGGAGCTTAGAGATACGGGGTGCCTGAACCGCGTGCGGTGGTCGTAGCTTGGAATTCAGGAGCGGGACTCTCCCAGTTGTTTTACTTTTTCATCTGTTGCCGGGTTGTGGCACTATTCTAGTTGGGTATGTATTTTGCCCCTTTCCCTTTCAGCTTTACTTTTCTTGTACTTGTACTGTCTAGAGGTCAATGCATATATGTTTGGTTTCCTTTTTATAACAGTGTTGTATCTTGCTTTCTTTTCCTCTGCACTTTTGCATTGAGTCTGCGTGTGTGTGTACAGTTTCTTAGGCAAAGGTCTCCCCTAGCTTGTTGTGTCTTCAGCGCTAGTCGTCAGCCCCTGGCCTATGGAGGTGGGTTTGAGGTAGTTGCGACTCGAGCCCCGGTACAGGTCGGGTCATGACAAAGCAGTCATCTGGATTTCAATAATGGGATGCAACACGACTTTGGCAGGAGCAACAAGGTGAGTCGTGAATACTGGTGTGCGGCGAGGGTCATGGAGGAGGCCCACACAGCTCTTTCAGGCAAGATGAGGGCACTCGAAGGCGGACCTCGCCCCATAGTAGGCACCAACACACATGGTCGGTCCACCGCGCGAGAAGGACCATCTGGGAGATTGCCAGGAGAGTAGGTGATGTCAGGGTGCATCGCCAACAAGATCTGCAAGCCCATTGAGCTGGGAGGACCATTTGGCATATGGCATGGCACTTTTGTGTAGAAAGGGGAACCCACATTCGGTTTCTTTTTCTCAGTCTTGAGGACAAGACTGATTTTCAAAGAGGTGCGAGTGATAGAGACTTAAGCATAAGGGAGTAAAGAGAATAAGAAGGAATACTCTAGAAGGGGCATAACAGAGGGTGCAAGTACAGTTGTACATTCTAGAAGAATATTTCTGTTAGAGGTCACGTAGGGGAAGAGGTTATAAGAAGAGGGGAGGGGCTAGAGAGAAGACATCCAGAAATCAATTCGGTTAAGGGGTCGGCCTTGCTTGGCTTGGGCGAGCGGTCCTGGGGCCCTCAAGTCTTCTCCTTCATTCTCCATTTTTCTTCTTCCTCATTTCTTCCATCTGCTGTCTATTTTTGTTTGTAATTCTGTTTTTTAATCCAAGGAAGTAGTACAGGAGTCATTGAATCGTATCAGAGATGCACAATAATGAAGAACAAAAATCGATTAGAGTATATGAATTCAGGAACAAACCAACATTCTGATCTTTTAAATTATTGGTCATCATTGAAGCAAGGATAAACACTGATGAAATATTAAAAAGAAATGCATATATAATCATTAACATTACACAATTTCAATGATCCAATCTATTGAAAAAGACCAAAGGCTTTGAATAAGATTTTAATATGTAGATGCTAAAAACACACCGTAGTTGTACATGATCATAGTGTAAAAAAAGATTTTTTTACTATAATTATAACGATTTCGTATTCTAATGATTCAACTAAACATGGGTCATAAGTGATGTTCTTATAACCAGATTTCTATCACTGTTAATAAATCATGATTAAATTTTTATTCTAATCATGCAGTGGGTGCTTTGACCAAATTTTAATAAATTTTTCAAATTCTATAAGGCCTGTGAGTTATGAGAACATTAGATTTAAGCACCATTTCTTGTAAACTGCAGAAGTCTCGTAGATACTCTGCACAATTGATACAGAAAGGTTTTACATGTCTAACTATCTTTCACTGTAACATATGTTGAAATTTTCTATTCACGTTTAATGTTAGGGGTTCAATTGTGTCCTATCTAAATGTGGAATATTTCATCAAACATACACAAGTCAAAATAAGTATGACTTGATCAAATGAATAAATTATATGTACGCACATGAAATGATAAGGAATTGTATGTATACTGACCTACCTGGCTCAATTCCCTGTAGACTCCAACAAAGTCACCACCAGGCATTACCTCCGGTAATTCTTGTACAGAAGAGATTTTTTTTTTTTAATGTGGGGTGAAGCATACAATGGCAATCAGTTTGGCATAGTTAAATGTACAATTTTATCATAGGAAACCAATTTTCTAATTGAGTATCTTTTCAATTGTTCAAGTATGATCCCTACAAAATCCCATTTCACCAAGCAGCGTCATAAACTCGGGTATTAAAAATATAAATAGAAAACACACTCTGGTAGGATTGGATTTGAATCTATCAATTCTCAAGTCAAGCCCTCTTGAGGATCCAACAAGAGATGTGTTAAGAGAATTGTGAAAGTAAAAAATAAGCTAACCAAAACTACAGCAGAAAACAAGGTAAAGAAGAAGGAAAAGGGAATGATAAGAGTAAGATTCTCAAATCATAATGAAACAACAAAAGATAAAACCCATATGACAAAAAACAAAACCACATTTCTGTACACAACTTAAGAAATTGCAAAAATATATTCAGATACAATGAAAAGTGTGGTTAACAAAGCAAAAAAAAAAAAGTGATGAAGCAAGAATGGAATAGAAATAGAGAACCACTTACCTTTGGAACTATCAAATATTTTTAATTAACTTGTAATAGATGAAGGATTTGAGTAACACTATGGTCCATCAACTACGTCAGATCTCTCCAACAATGATGAATTTCAGGGTCTAACCAAACATGCCATTTCTGAAAAATTGCAAGGTAATAAATTCAAAAACATTGATTTTATAAAGAAAATATGATAGGAAAATGAGAAGAATGAATCGGGGTTTCCAGGTCTTTGGGTCCAAGGAAAGGAGAATTCAAAATGGAATTAAAAACAACACGTAAACACAATCAATGAAGGTATCACCTACAAAGCCAACTGTGTACGCATATGTGGTGGCCAATAGATGGAACAGACGTATTAGAGCAAAGCAGTGTAGAAAAAAAGAAGAGGGACGGGAACAACATGTCACTCTGTCCAGTCAATGAAGTTTGGATGAAAGGGGTTGAAATCCAGAAGGGGGCCGTGGGGATTTCATTAAGGCAAGAAAAGATAAGAGAAGGTTTGCTCATGTATTGTCAACCTAAATAATTGGACATATAATAAAATGTATATATTATACATATAACACAACCAATTTCATATTGTTGTAATTACATATAACAACTAGCATCATAGATCAGGGCAATAAAAAAGGTGTGGATTAAATAAGTCATCTTGGCTTGCAAATTTTATCAAATATAAACATAAAATTATAGAACTCCAGCATAGAGTATGTCTTGCGCTAAAGGTTCCTATGGACACATCAATTTCCTTAGGAGGGATGGACAATCAACGCAAATAAATCATCAGCCATCAATAACAAAAACAAAATTATCCAGCCACCAAATGAGAAGTAATCAGAAAGTGAAATGGTTAAACAAACACTCTTTCATGTTATATCAAAGAAAAAAATGAGGAGAACCCGGTGAACAAGAATTAGTGAACAAAACTGTAAGGATGTAGTTTCTAGTCACATTTACCAAACCAAACATCATAGTTACAACAAATCAAACAAATAAAATGGTAGAAACAAGAGGAAAAAAATACGTATGGGGTAAATGAGAATTTTATAATTCGTTAATAGATAGTTTTAAGGCATTCCATGTAGAAACTTTATGCTAAATTGATAATCATTCCTGCTTATTTCAAGACAACACATTTTGAATATTGGGAATTTCATGTTTTCAAATAGTAATACATCACAAAATATCAATTAAACATATTGTAGTGGTTATTCGTATTAAATTAAAAGTGACGAAATTTGTTTCCAAGTCATGTTGATAAAAACTAATATTAATACAACATTAATGAAGCATGCAAGACATTTGTTTTTCATTCCAAAACGAATGTCTATGAATTGTTACCAATTCAAAATTACAAGACCCATGATGAGCCCACATGTGAGCTTGACCCGGCCCTGAGAGCACGATCCACTTGCACTCCCATGTCAAACAATTGCACAGTGCACAACATGGGATTCTCCACAGAAACATCGATCATGAGGTTAGAAAAGGCAGACTCGCAGCACTATGGCCCCAGCGTCCCTGTCGTCGCGTTCTAGGAGTCTAAGGCCTCTACACTAGCATTGTCTTCACCATTGTAGCACCGTCTCCATCAAACACGGCGAAGCACAACCACGAACATCGGAAGTGAAAATGGTATTTCTATCATCAATAACTTCATCTCAATATCACCATCATCAGCACCCATGACATCATTTCTGGTGAAACTCGAGAAAATCCAACGACAAATTACCAGAAAAAAACGGAACAAAAAACACGACCAATTTATCTAATGGACTATGTAATATATTGCAACTAAATAGCATAAATAAATTGTTCCGTCAAAAAAGAATTTTAAAACATTTAAAAGAAAGTCCATAAATATGTAAATTAGATATCCCACTGTAAAAGAAAGGGCAGTTCCTATTTTCTAATTAATCATGAATCAATGTCCAGAACATTGGCTAGTATGAACTTCAATAACTCAATGTTCCCCAAATAAAAGAATTAAATGTATTAAAATGCTGATATCCGGTGAAAATGGAAGGAATTCCATTAATCATCCAACCATAAAGAAGATGCAAGGAAGTACATGAAAAGAAAAACAATGAAACAAAAAACATGTAGCATGAAGAAATAAGTCGTGAACCTAATCTAGTAGTATGATGATGACAAAATGTTTTAGTTGTGACAGGATCAGCACCAGGTTTAATAACATAACTGGAAACAGTTGAGTTCAAACTAAAGGTGAATTTCTAAGAAAATCTAGACACTGGAAAATTAATTACCTGCCTAGGCTTCAAATGTAAAACATTTTATAATAATATTCAACTTATGCCCAGCCATAATTTTTTTTGAACCATGCTTGGTCCCCATTGAAATTGTAGAAGAAAGTAACATTTTCTCAGACTGCATATTCATCTAAATCATAGCACCATCCAATAGTGCAGAAAAAATCATCTAAAATGATAAATAAGGCATGATTTTTTTGTTTGATTTTTAATCTAACTAATGCACAATTTCATTATAGAGTATTCCTAAAGGAATCTAACTAGAGTTATATAGATATGAAGACTGCACCAAAACCATTAAAATGCATAACATTTGAAACACTAATAGGTAAAATCTATTAAATTTCTGAAATCTGTTCAAATCATAAGAGCGGCATAAAAAAGTCTTTAACAAAAGTTATAGGACTCAAGAATTCTCTAAAAGAAGGAAATATAAATTCTCTAGGATTCTAATGTCAAGAAGGAAATTTACCATAAAAAAAGATATAGGAAACAAGAACGCGAAATTGAACTAGGCATCCAACGTACAAGTCAACAAAAAATGAAGAATAACAAAAATTAACGGAGAACAAAGAACTTCGACCAAAAGATGAAATTTTGAATGCCTGATTAGAATAATATTAAAGAGAGTGACTTAGGAATTCAACATCCCAATACATAAGATCCTCATCAACGGTATTGTCATTTTCATTGTGGTTTTCAGTCTTCAGAGCCGATGGGTATCTTTCAGTACTAAACAACCTTGGCCCCTACTGACATTGGGTAGGGGTATGTCAGTTGTTCATGTGGTCATCCTTGATCATATGATTATGAGGGTGCAACAAAGGTCATCCTTGTTGTCTGTAGCTCCAACGTCATTGTCGCCTCCACATGAAGCTCTGTAATCAGAGTGCCCCAGAGGGTGTTTCTTCAGTGGCTCCATAGTTGATTCTGATATGTTGCAAATCATCCCTAAAGTTGAACAGGAAAGAGCGTTTTGATTTAGAGGATGGGTTCAAGGTCGGTTGATGGTATCTACATTAGCAATTAAAATTGAAGCCTTGATGAATGTCATTAGATTCGAAATGCACTCAGTTTGAATTGCATAATATTAGAATCAATGAACAAAAGCATCCACGTAGGACCAGATTCAGCGTAGGGTAATCATTTTTTGAGAAATTGGAATAATCAATATTAGAGTAGAAATGGCCAAACTCACCAAAGTGAGGAGTAAGTGGACGAAGACGGCGATGGTGGCGGCATCGACCCCTTCCGCGCATCCATAAACTGGTAGAGTATTCCAAATCAACGGAGAGCTTCCATAGTGTGAGCTTCCACAGCCGAGTCGTAGACGAGTCGTGGTCACGGGATACACGCGTCACGCTTGCACAATCCACGGCACCTTCGGTCCTGCTAATTCCAGGTGGGGTTGAATTTGGGGTGACTCATATTTTCAATTTTATAAAAAATATACAGACATATATGATATTTATATTAACAAAATATTATAAAATTATGGATTAAAATGGGTATCCATTAACCGTGTATCATGCACTATCCGACCCCATTAAATAGGGTTTAGATAGTAGTTAAACTAGTAGTTATAGGGTTAGGATTGTAAATTAAAAACTCAATTAATAAACTGATAGAATTAGGATAGTACACTTAGGATATCATAAACCCAAACCCGATTATACAAATTATTTTTAATTAATCCATACTAGATTTTTAAGTGACATTCAAATTAAAAAACTTATTAATTTATTTTGAATCTAGTACATATTATATTTATAGATAAATATTAATTTTAATTTGCTTAAATTAATTATTACTTGTACATTAACTACGCGTTATTAAATGAAGACAAAATTACAAAATATATTTACATAATTTTTTTATATGCTTATTCTAGATTTATAAATAAAATTTAAATATTTGTATTTATAATCGGATAATTAAAAGGATTATGATGGTTAAACGAGTAGATAAAAATATAATAGGATAGGATTAGGGTGGTGAATTTTAAAAATAAACGAGCTAGGGTTAGAGCTAGGGTTTTATAAAAATAAACAGGTTTTGGTTAGGATATCCCGAATTTCATGGATACTCGACCCATTGTCATCCCTATAAAAGATTATACAATGATAATATTTTATTTATTTAACACAACATGCATTTTTTACGATTTTATATTTATATATAACGACATGCATGTAATGCATGTGGTTGATTTTCTTTAAAATCGGTGAAATAAGAACATGAAAAACATACATTTTAAATATCGTGTTTAACAACATGTAGAATTTTATATGGTGTCATGTATAACTTTTAACAACAAGTGTTTTTAATATTATGTTGTTCAAAAACAATTTTCGTAAACAAGAGTGGGTTCAATAATATACTTAGAAATATCCCTTTCTTACTATTGTAATTATTTTATTAACTAAAAAGTTGTCTTAAATTTCTATTTGTTTTATATATTATTATGAAATATACAAATTATTATTTTGCCAAGTTATTTTTTATCAAAAAAAAATATTTTATCCTTTTTCTCATACAATGAATATAACATTAATTACTTGAGCTTCTATTGCACTTTTTTTACAGGAAACAAAAACTTCGGTGACATCTTTAATGAAAGAGAAAAGCCTTTGAATATATGTGGGAGTGAACACCATCTAAATTGGACGTTCCTTGAGAAAAAGAAAAGCACATAAGAAAAAAATCAATAGAGTTGAACATTGTCTCAGGCTAACCTGACCCAGCCCATCACTAGGATTGAAGAACATTTCTGGTCTCAATGGGCTAGCAACTAGTGTCGAAGCATCATTGGGAACGATTTCGCATGATAGGACAAATAAATTGTAACACCCCGACCTAGATCATTCTGAACAATTACTGAACCAAACCACCATGTGACCTCAGACACAACTCTCTATGTGCCGGATGGTGTCGACTAACAGTGGGGGTTTAAGGAGGTACTATGAGGAGATTATACCTCTCATATCAGAGTGCACAATCATAAAAGAAATAACCATGTATCACAGACAAACCATAACCATCAGAGTATGCATATAACAACAAGGTATCCAAACTTGCGATAACAAATGAAGCACAAACATACAAGCACACAAGACCGATTGCTCACTTGGCCGATCACATAAACAAGTACAAAGGAAAAAAGAATGCAAGAGAGGCCCTATGATGTCACTGAGCCATACCACACCCCATCCTTTTGTCCTACTTGAGCTGCTCCAGCTCAAACATGCAAACTCGGGCCTCTGCCCAACCTGTACTTGCAATCAAATGAGAGATGCTCGAGTACTCAAGTGTCATGGACACGTGAGCATGTCGTGAGTACATAACTCATTAGGGAACCACCAACATGGTCTCGTATTATACCAGTAATGCAGTGATATGTGCATGTGACATGCTTATAATACATAAACAAACTTGTGAACAAAATAAATACAACCAACCGCGATACTTGTTTCGACTAGTGCTAGAGTTTCTCTAAGCACTTCATTGGGATCGTGCCAACCATAGTATCACATCCTCTCCCAAGGGCATATACATATAACCAGGGCCAAGCCTAATAATCACCGTCAATCCTCAGATTCATGATCCCGATCGACCATACTTGCTTCAGCCAGTGCCAGAATGTCTTTGAACATGAGCATCGCCTTAAGGAGGCCTTTGTCCACACCCTAGGAATCCCATGCCCACACCTCCATCAGAGCAGACCCTGGGGTATCACTAGAAATCCCCTCATCCTCGAGCCCTCAGGATACACCCCATGATAAGACCTAGGTGTTCTCAATGCCAGGCCGACGTCTAATTCTTAGGAGGGGGAGGCCCTAGGCAATCCTATACATCTAGTCGTGACTGATTCTCGGGCAACCCAGACAATCAAATGGAATACCCCCTTGGATCCCATGGTCTGTCACCTGGGCATCTATAACACACAACTCCTTATGTTGAAATAGTGGGTGACCTAGACCCAACTATTCAGTGCTTTTGATTACCATATCGTGTATACAGTAAGCTATGCATGATTTCATCTTACCATTATAGTGTAGACTTTTCTGCGTCAACTATTGAAATGGTAATGTCCAAAGATTAATTGTCATATTGAAAGGTTATTGCAGTTCCATACCATAATGAGAACCTCTAGATACTATGTAATTAATCTTAAATATATGTTATATGGTCTAGATACATCTTACTGATTGGACACAGTAGATGTCTGACCATCAGGTGTTGGGGGCTCATAAGCATTGAGATTTCTTCTCATGAAGTTCGCACTTGGTGATCACTAGTAGTGAGATCATGAGGACTGACCCGCCAACAGGAACACCACATGTTTCGGGTGTCATTGGATGTTCCTATCTATGATCATGTGTAATGGTATCCTGACTTGAGATCATTACCAATGTATGTCACTTTATTACGTACTTTGATGCAAGATGAAAACCATGACGATGAAGTCATGGAGAGGTAGTTTGTGTCGGGTGCGTCGTTGGTGGCATGACATTGGTTGAATGATCAAGAAAGGATTTGTCGCTTTCAGGTTATGAAAGTAATACATCTCAGGCCATGTTGATATGGATGGAAGTACCTTTATAAGACCATGACCATGGCAGTCAAGGGTAAATACGTCCAGTTAAATCAACAAACTATAAAGCAAGAAAAGGACGATGACACGTGAGTGTGTCCTGCTTTATGAGATATTACAGACAAAGAGATTATATTACACAGTGTGTGTTCGTAGGTTGGTTGTCACTGCTGTGACAATCCTTATTTCTTCAGGGGCCATGACGGGTTGCTAGATCTCGCTCTTAGTCTGTGAATACTATTCATGACTGTCAAAATAAGGGTCTAGAGGGTCACACACAATAGCGTATTCAAGAATCTGCCCTATTCAGTTGAATATGAGTTTTGGACATGGTGGGCCCCGCCACAGGGGTCCGAGATTTGTCCAAAGTTAAACGATCACCAATGCAATGAATAAATTCATATTATCCGAGTTTAGAATAATGAGTATTGAATTTATTTGTTAAATGTATTTACAAGTTTTAAGTAAATACATGAAAAAAATATTAATTGACGAATATTAAATTATTCTAGGTTCAATTAATATTTATGGGAGCGACGAGTCGAGTTAATGACTCAATTATTATCACGTGTTATATTTTAATATATTACAAGTAAATGATAATAATATTTATGACTTAGTTTAATAGTCATAAATGTCGTTGATAGTGCGTTAAGTATTCGGGGTCGGCGAGGTGATACCGGGTATTTTAATTAAGTACTATAAATAGAAGAGGAGGGGCATTTTCCAAACACTATTCATGGGGCTTCTCTCTCCTCTTCTCTCTCCCATGATCTAGAGAGAGATGCTCTGGATCCAAGGAGCTCGGATGGAGCTCTCTCTCAGGCATCGCTAGCGAAGCGATGCAGTGGTCGTTGGAGCATTGAAGGTATCATCGTAAATCCGCGCTAGCACCCAGATTACAATGAACGGTGCTCCCGCAGATTCCTTGAAGCGCGTGTGGACAATCTAGAGGAATTCGACTTCGAATTCTTCGAGCAGTGATCGCCAACGACGAGCAGACGTCGTGCGCGGCTTCGGATATAAACCAGGTATTTTTACAGTTTATGTTTGTGCTTAAAAACCCTCACGCGTGGTCCTCGGCTAAGACCGGGCTGCTGTTCACCGACGTCGACAAGTATACGTCGATCGTCGGTGGAATTTTTTTAAAAACCCGCCTATTTGGGGCTTCCGCTGCATGCTCGGTTCCAACACCTTAGTCATATAATATTTGGTGCATCCACCCGATCCTAGGGTGTATCTTAGGCATCAATCATGAGGATCCAACAACCAACCTCAGGATGTCCAACATCCATTCTCAGGGATATACGCCTACCCAACATCTCATATCGCTATTTGAGTCCCGAGGGTCTTAGACATTCACAATGGTCTAATAGTATCACTATTTGAATCTCAGGCTCCTTGAGCATTCACAATGGTCTCACTACATCAAAGGAATCCTAGGTGTAAGATTTTGTCTTTTCCCATGTATGTTCATCTTTAAGTTTTTGTTTGAGCCTTTTAAATTATGTCAACGAGTCTTGTTTTTGACTGGGTTAAATTCCCAGTGGTCTTCGAAGGGAAAAAGAGAAGGGAGAAGGGAATTTAGCTACAGGAACTACTTCACACCGTGAAAGTGTATTCATGACATAAAATGTTTTGGGCACATGCCATGAAATTATTTTAAGGCGTGAAAGGGTTTTTGGATAGAATCAACTCATGACGTGAACTGGTTCTCAAGATTTTGAGTAGAGACAACATGTTTTTCGATGTATATGACACTCAAATATTCACCACATGAAACCCCTATTCACATCATGAATGAGGTTGTGTCCGATAGTTTTTATTAATTCTCATTCCTTATGTTTCTCCCGATCCCCATTATCTTTTCCCGCAATTCTAGCCCTCTTAAGGTGATTTTGGGAGTTCTCTTTGATCCAAAGGTATATTTCATTGGATATTGGTGTATCAGACCTAGAAATTGAAGGTAAACCTCTCGGTTCTTCTTATACTTCTCGTTTCACTGGTTTTTCCTTGGGGAGAACCCTAGGCCAGGACCACCACACCTAGATCTAGGATTGTTAACTTATACTGACAAAGTTTCTTTGGTTTTGTTGATGGAGAGGAAGGGGTAACTTGATTATGCCCTGGACTTTGAGGATTTTCTTCTTCTTTGTC
Source organism: Viscum album (assembly GCA_963277665.1). Classification (NCBI taxonomy): domain Eukaryota; kingdom Viridiplantae; phylum Streptophyta; class Magnoliopsida; order Santalales; family Viscaceae; genus Viscum; species Viscum album. The sequence continues at coordinate 481,027,766 of OY728128.1, forward strand.
TTCTCTACTTTAGAGGTGGGTGGTCTAGAAAAACTCCCTAACATATGTTCCATTTTTCTAGTATGTGCAATAAGTGTGATCGTGCTGGCACGCCATGTGCTTGACCTAACCCAATTGGCAACCCACTATTTTGATGAAACCATATGCATAGACCTCCCTCAGACCCATTTGGTCCATTGGCATTGAGACTGGTACCTGAAGCCACTCGAGTGGTGTGCCAATCCTTGCCTCTAGGTTAGAATTTGAACAGAATGAACATAGATCCCCTTTGAACAATTAGAAATTAGTTATGATTTGGCTCAATAATGTGAATTAGTTTGGTATGTCAATTGATAATTGGTTAACTTTGTAATTGTGATCACTGGATTAATAATAAATTACATGGCTTAAAAGTGGTAAATGGGCATGTAATTGGAATTGGTACAAAGGCTTGATGAAATATGGATATGATGATATGTGTAATGGTATTTTTTCTTAAATGATAAGTGAAATAAATATAGTTACAATTATTATGATAATTAGTAAATTGGTTTAAATTGATAATTGACTTGTATTTAGTTATTGGCATGAATTTGGTAAATGGAGTAAATGACATGAAATTTGGATAATTGATGAATTAACCAATAAGGATTTTGTTAACATGTTTGGTATGTTGGTGTTTGGTATTATAAATTTTGTGCTTGACTTTTTATCTTGTTATGAATCCTTGGTCACTTAATTCATGTGGATGAAATTATAGGTTGGGCATGGCATTCCTTACCGGATGAAATTATAGGTTGGACATGACATTCCTTCTTGGATAAAATTATAGGTTGGACATGGTGTTCCTTCCTAGATGAAATTATAGGTTATAGATAACATTCCTTCCTAGATGAAATTAAAGGTTGGGCAAGGCGTTCCCTCTTATATGAAAGTATAGGTTGGGCATGACGTTCCTTCCAAGATGAAATTATAGGCTGGACAAGGAGTTACTTCCTGGATGAAAATATAAGTTGGACATGATGTTTCTTCCTGGATAAAATTATGGGTTGGATATGATGTTCCTTCCCAAATGAAATTACGAGTTAGAAATGGAGTTCCTTCTAGTTAGTGCACTATGTTGCAAAGACAAAGATATCTGACATTGCGTTGAAGTAGGTTTCGCTGATCCCAAGTGTCACGAACCAGGCCGGGTCGCCATCTGACCCGGCGCCCGACCCGGTCCGCGACATGGCCTGAAGGGTGTTCCTGATCCCCACAGGCTGACACAAGTTCCCGAGTACCAAGAATAACATGTGGGAATGGTTTACCTGAAATAGTAAACACAAAACCACTAACAAGATAAATAAAATAAAATAGTGAACTAACAACCAAACTGACCCTTAAACAAAAATCAAATTTAAAGGTTTACAACTTGAACCAAAATCCAAGAATAAATGACAACAAAAGAAACTAAAACTCTAACTCAAACCTCCAAGCAACCAGAGGGGTGCTACATCCACATGCCACAAACACCAACCTACACGAGAACACCATCAACGACCAAAACCACCATCGTTGAGCATGATGCCCCAACCTAGAATACACAGAGAACAAGGTCTACATACACCCAAAGGTGTATGTTGGGTGTGAGCCAAGAGCCCAATAGTATGTCACCCAATAAAAAGGTTCCACGCATAATTATTAAATGAAAAATACATTTGCAATTTTAATTAAAGAAAAGAAGTAAATGATTTCACGACTTAAAAGAAAACGGAATTAAAGAAAACAATTTCAAGTGGAACAACTTAAATTAAAACACACACACTCACTTTTTAAAATAACCAATGTGTCACACTGATGAGCATAAAGTAACCAATGAGCACCAAATATGGGATAGGCCTTGTGGGTGTTAGCTTGATTGGGCCCCTAGATCTTCGTGTCTTAGTGAAACGTGGCTTAGAAGGCCACAACCCTCAGAAAACGTGGCTTAGAAGGCCACGACCCTTAGAAAATGTGGCTTAGAATGCCACAACCCTTAGAAAATCATATGTTTAGTTAGTGTTGCAATCTTCAGTCCTACCAGTGGAACCGGGTCGAGTCACCTCCAGAACACTAGCCCACTAGTCTAGTCCACCCACCTAGCTACCCAGGCTTCCCAGTTTGTGCTCAAACAAGTTTCAAGTTCATGTCACATGTCACACTAATACATAAAATCCCAATATGGTACTTCCACATGAAAACACCATTTGCAAACCCAAACCCTTTTTTAAAACCATACGCACACCAAAATCTTTTCAAAACATAATCTTCATATGTTACATACTCAATTAAACCATTTGAGCAATAAAAAAACACTTATCATTAAACAAATCACCACTTACACATATAAATACCATTTTGAAATAAGATGCACACTAAAACATTTTCTTTCAAGACGTTTCACACCATGGTCATGATTTAATAAACCATTTAGAAATTTCATAAAACAATAGCAACAGAGTGTCACATGAATTTACACACTGAAGTAACCGTTTCTACATTCAAAACACATTCTAACATCACACGCACTCAAATACCATTTTAGAGTGTGACCTGCACCACACCAACAGTTTGATGGAATACCTTACACCATATGTAAATCACCTTTGCACAAATCACATAATTTAATAAGTCAAAAATAAAAGAATACAAAATAATTTAAAAGAAATCACTTGGAGTTACCAACTAAAGCCACACCAAAAACTTCTTTGACAACCAGACGCACACGGCGCCATGTCAAAAATATAGTTCGCACCACTTGCACAAATTAATAACCTAACCGCACAATAAAAAAAACACCAACAACTAAATAGATATGAGTTTTTAAGCAGAAAGAACACACATAAAATAGACATGCTATTAAATAGTTCAAATGCATATCAAACATCAAAGGAAAACAACTTCGCAATACACAAATCAATTAAATGATATGCTAAACACACTAAACTTTCAAATTAATTTATCAAATAATAATTAGACATGAAACCACATACCAGTGTGTAGCAACTCTGCAAAATTGGTGCGCAAAGGCCACTACACGTCAAGCACAAGCTCAAACAACATGGGTATGTCCTAAAAACAAAATACCAAACCCTTTGCATCAAAATTAAACTGACTGCAACCTAAAAATCTAACCTAACAACCCCCAAAATTGAAGAAACAACTAGACGAGGGAGAACGCACCAATGGTGAGGCTGCGGGAGGCTGGCCGAAGATAAGAGGAGGCCATTGGATGTGTGTCATGCTGGAAGAACCGATTGGAAGGGAGAAATGATGACACCGGCCGAGAGGGGGCGCGCCAGATAGGTTGGATATGAAAAATATGAAGGGAAAAGGGGGAAAACATGGGGGTTGCTAGCGCGGAAGGTGGGAAAGGCGTCGGTCGTCAGCTAGCAAGGGGAGGTCGGGGCAGGGGCGTGACGAGGAGGTAGGGAGAAGGGTGTGGTGCATGCTGGTTGGCCGGGAGGAAGACATACGGTGAGTGGGAGAGGTGAAGCGTGAGAGAGGTGGGGCTGGTCGGTAGGTCGGAGCGCGACGCGATGGAACCAAGCAAGGGGGAGGTGCTGCGGTGCGACGCGACGGGTCTGGGAGGCGGCGAGTAGGCTGACCGGGGAGGAGGGTCTCGCTGGGAGGGGGATCGAGGCGCAGGCTGGCCGAGAGGTGGAAATTAGAGATGTCCTACCGAGAGGGAGGGAAAAAATGATGTTTAGGGTTGGGGGGTTCTACAGCGTGACACCAAGAAGGGGAAGGGGGGTCCGATGGGAGAGAATGAGGGGAGGGAGAAAAAAATATAAAAAAAAGAATATAAAGAAACCCTAAAAAAACTAAAAGAAAACAAATAAAAATAATAATACTATTATTAATAAAAATATTCTTAAACTAAAACCATAATAATAATAATAATATTATTATCACTAAAACACAACTTATAAAAAACAACATATTAAATTATTAACACATTTTTATCATTTTTTTTAATTCTTACAAACATTTAATTTTATTTCACTGTTATTAACTCACTTTATTTAGTTAATTGAATAACGGGCGGGTCACACGGCGGTGCTGGCGAAGCCCTATGACTTTGCAATTATGTTTCACCCGTGCGTCGCATGTTGTCGCGCCCTGAAAGAAAAACTCATTTATCTATAAAAACATTAAATTCAACTGAAACTCAGCCTGCATCTCGACGAGAAATTTCAAATCCAAATAAAATAAAATATATTAACTTAATTTAATTAATAATAATAATAATAATTGTTGCAACATTAATAACAACTTAATTAATTACTATTTTTTTCCTTAACACTATTAATACTAATAATAATAATATTCTCAAACAATATTATTATTATTGTCATTAAGGTAATTTCTTAAATTTTATTAAAACTTATTATTTTTATTTTATTTCCATTTCATTATTCATTACACTTTATCTATCAGCCTTTAACACCGAGCAGACCGTGCAGTTAATAGGGTGAGGTCGCGCGATGACTCGGACGAGGCCGTGTGGCTTCGTCTGCAGTGCGCTGAATGCTATCAAGGCCAAAACATGCGTTTTTAGGTAGGAACTCAAACATTTTATGTCGGGCTTCAACCCAAACTACCCAATACCGAGAAAATTAATAAAATAATTTATTTAAAGAAGACAGGTGCGACAATTCTCCCCACCATAAATCTTTCCGTTCCTGGAAATCCATGACTAAGATTGGAGCCCAAAGTAGAAGACAACACCCCCCTTAAGGTTCAAACATGATTCCCACCAAAAATCAAGTGAAGAGAGGCAAACACATCATGCTCAGAGAAGGCGACTCAAGGACAACTTCAAGAAACAAATAAAGAGAATTTTTGATATGTGTTGCCCACCCCAAAGAGCTAGAACACCCCCAATTGATTAATCAAGGATAGGAACTCTCGCACTCGTGAGAACCAACTTCACAAACCGGAACACCCCAAGCACCCTTAAATGAAAACCACGCCATTAGACTGAAATGAACAAACAAGACCAACCACGTCCTAGGAGAAATCTTATCACTTATCACAAATCCATCTTTAAAAAATAGAACCAAAAGACCAACTGGGGAAAGTCCGAAAGGGATCCCCACGATTTAAAACTTATTGACGCTGAGATGAGATTGGAAAACCGACACGGGGAGGCCCGGGTGGACTCCCCACCATTTTAAAGACGACCAACACTGATTCATTCTAGACTGATTCATTCCAGTGACATTTGAGAGAGAACCATCGTGGGTCTCCCCATCATTAGAACTGAAAGAAGGTACAAACTTTGAAAATTTTCCGACGGTGACCAAACACCCCACCACAAGGGGTAGGGAGGGAGGGTCCCAACTATCGGGGTGTCAAAACCACGTTCGAAGACAAACCAACATCTCCACATCCATGGATGAGACCTATTCAACTTTGAGTCTGATTTACCCAACATACCCCATAAGGACCACTAAAGCGATTACATCCGGTGGGACGCAACCCCCAAGACTTTAAGGCAACGAGACGAACACGCCTCCACATAGTCACAGAAACCTTACGCAGCCGGACAGTTCATTTGGAATGGAACAACCACAAAAAACAATTTAAACTGTCTTTACTTACAACACCGATGACAGAAATAAAGTTAGGGTCTCATACACTCCCGGGGTTCCTAACCACGTGCCAGCTTCACTCCGAGGCCTATGGCTGGAGCCCTGATGTTTGAAGCATCTTTTGCCTCGTAGTCAGGCATTGAAGACTCCCGAATGAAGCTTCTCCTTTTTGGTGTCACACGCAACCACACTACAGCCGACACACACCATCAAACACAATGCACCATGACATCCAACTACTCCATCAATACACACCCACCAAAACATGGGTTTAGATGATGCACATGCATCACTTCTTCACCTTAACCAAGAGACTTAAGAAAGGAAGACGCACGACAAACACTCACCTATGATCATAAAAATTAGAACTCCCCAAGAGGACACGCTCCTATGAAAACAGGGATTCCAGAAGGATCCTACGAAATCCACCCTTGCTCTTTAAGAGAAATCATGCTGAAAGACGTCACCAAACATGACTCTTTGTAGATGATGGAAGCACTACGAGTATTTCAAACCATCGGTCAGTACCAATAACTCTGAACCGCCTTCACCCTTCCTCACTAGAATTTCCTTTCACCACTTCCAGGGGGGAACCTTCAGACGCAACAATGTCAAACTTCATACCCGACAACTAAGACAACTCAAAGAGACCAAAGCTCCCTTCAACTCCTCTCGCGTCTGTCATCCCACTGTGAGAGGATCCTCTTAACCAAAAAGGATAAGGGACAAACTTAGCACTATCACTAAAAAGAGAGATTCCTCACTTTAATCAACGGGAGGGTTGGCCAATGGCGAATTACCCGTGGCCGCTCTTCAATCGCATGTTAACACTTTGTGGGGGCGTACACTGGTTAAGAAATAAAACCATGGACTCAGTCAAACTGGTCCAACGACCAAGACATATCACAAGAGAACACTAAACGTGCAGGGAGAACCACTACAAGGGATTCCCGAAGCACTTTTCAAAAAAATTCACTAACTACACGCTTGCACACCAACTTACAAACAAAAATTCAAACTCAAGACACAAATCATTCAAAAAGGATTCTCGGCTCGAAACGCCTCACATCCAACATTTCAAAAACACAAGGACACCCCACGCAATCACCGATTACTAAAACACCAAATTCTCATTTAACAAAACTTTTTGAAAATAAGCTAAGCTAGTGGGTTGCACAAACACCAATGGTGTCCCATGGGCCTCGCACATGCATGTTCCCATGCCGCACCGGCACCCACCTCATATTCATCCAGGAATTCATCCGCTCATTCCATTGACCATTTCTCTTCCCATATACACTCATGCATGTGGTTTCTCACAAGAACACCAAGGATCAAAACCAAACCTTTCCATTTTTTTAAAAACCAAAACATTCAACCCACACCTTTCAAACCTAATACATCATTTCCTTTTTAAAGTGCTTCGTTTCAAAACATTTTCCAAGTCCAAATCATTTTTACTAAAAAAAACCAGATTTCCATGAATCCAAAACAACGAGACGGGGAATGATGCAAGAGGGAACCACCATCAGTGGGTGACTGGGACATATGGTTGGCAGCCATACGCCAATCACACCACCTCCACGGAGAGCATTCTAGGACAATGTACTTGTCTCCACAAGGCTTTCCAGGCCCTGCGAGATCACTAAGACCACTGACCATAATCTATTTTTGTTTCCCCTAAACAAGATTAACCACAGTGGCCAAAGACTCAAAAAGACCTCAACTTACCTTGGTAACTCGAGTCCCTCCATGAGGTGTGCTGGCCAGGCACCTTACTCATAGCCAGAACGTCGAGTCCCGACAACCTTAACTCCAATCTACCATGACTCTATCCCAAAAGTACACGACCTAAGAGAGCAAACCTGCTCTGATACCATTTTGTGACGAACCAGGACGGGTCGCCATCCGACCCGGTGCCCGACCCGGTCCACGACATGGCCCGAAGGGTGTTCCCAATCTCCACAGGCTGGCACAAGTGCCTAGGTACCAAGAATAACACGTGGGAACGGTTTACCTGAAATAGTAAACACAAAACCACTAACAAGATAAATAAAATAAAACTGTGAACTAACAACCAAACTGACCCTTAAACAAAAATCAAATTTAAAGGTTCACAACTTGAACCAACATCTAAGAATAAATGACAAAAACAGAAACTAAAACTCTAACTCAAACCTCCAAGCAACCAGTGGGGTGCAACATCCATATGCCACAAACACCAACCTGCACGAGAACACCATCAACGACCAAAACCACCATCGTTGAGCATGATGCCCCAACCTGGAATACATAGAGAACACGGTCTACATACACCCAAATGTGTATATAGGGTGTGAGCCAAGAGACCAGTAGGACGTCACCCAATAAAAAGGTTCTACACATAATTATTAAATGTCAAATACATTTTCAATTTTAATCAAAGCAAAGAAGTAAATGCTTGCATAGTTTAAAAGAAAACGAAATTAAAGAAAACTATTTCAAGTGGAACAACTTAAATGAAAACACACACACTCACTTTTTAAAATAACCAATGTGTCACACTGACGAGCATAAAGTAACCAATGAGCACCAAATATGGGAGAGGCCTCGTGGGTGTTAGTTAGATTGGGCCCCTAGATCTTCGTGTCTTAGTGAAACGTGGCTTAGAAGGCTAAGACCCTCAGAAAACGTGTCTTAGAAGGCCACAAACCTCAGAAAAGCATATGTTTAGTTAGTGTTGCAATCGTCAGTCCTACCAGTGGAACCGGGTCGAGTCACCTCCAGAACACTAGACCACTAGTCTAGTCCACCCACCTAGCTACCCGGGCTTCCCGGTTTGTACTCAAACAAGTTTCAAGTTGATGTCACATGTCACACTAATGCATAAAATCCCAACAGGGTACTTACACACGCAAAAACACCATTTGCACACCCAAACCCTCTTTTATAACCATACGGACACCAAAATCTTTTCAAAACATAATCTGCATATGTTAAATACTCAATTAAACCTTTTGCGCAATAAAAAAAAGACTTATCATTAAACAAACCACCACTTACACATATAAATACCATTTTGAAATAAGACGCGCACTAAAACATTTTCTTTCAAGATGTTTCACACCATGTTCATGATTTAATAAACCATTTAGAAAGTTCATAAAACAATAGAAACAGAGTGTCACATGGCTTTACACACTAAAGTAACCATTTCTACATTCAAAACACATTCTAACATCACACTCACTCAAATACCATTTTAGAGTGTGACCTGCACCACACCAACAGTTTGATGGAAGACCTTACACCATATGTAAAACACCTTTGCACAAATCAAATAATTTAATAAGCCAAAAATAAAATCATACAAAATAATTTAAAAGAAATCACTTGGTGTTACAGACTAAACCCACACCAAAAACTTCTTTGACAACCAGACGCACATGACGCCATGTCAAAAATATAGTTCGCACCACTTTCACATATTAATAACCTAACCACACAATAAAAAAACACCAACAACTAAATAGATATGAGTTTTTAAGCAGAAAGAACACACATAAAATAGACATTCTATTAAATAGTTCAAATGCATATCAAACATCAAAGGAAAACAACTTCGCAATACACAAATCAATTAAATGACATGCTAAACACGCTAAACTTGCAAATTAATTAATCAAATAATAATTAGACATGGAACCACCCACCAGTGTGTAGAAACTCTACAAAATTGGTGCGCAAAGGCCACTGCATGTCAAGCGCAAGATCAAACAACATGGGTTTGTCCTAAAAACAAAATACCAAACCCTTTGCATCAAAATTAAACTGACTGCAACCTAAAAATCTAACCCGAAAACCCCCAAAATTGAAGAAACAACTAGACGAGGGCGAACGCAACAGTGGTGAGGCTGCGGGAGGCTGATCAGAGATAAGAGGAGAACATCAGATGTGTGTCATGCTGGAAGAACTGATTTTAAGGGAGAAATGATGACACCAACCAAGAGGGGGCGCACCGGACAAGCTGGATATGAGGAATCCGATGAGGAAAAAAAGGGAGGAAACATGGGGGTTGCTCCCGTGGAAGGTGGGAAAGGCGCCGGTCGTCGGCCAGCAAGGGGAGTCCGGGGTAGGGGCATGGCGAGGAGGTAGGGAGAAGGGAGTGGTGCATGCTGGTTGGCCGGGAGGAAGGCAGACGATGAGCGGGAGAGGTGAAGCATGATAGAGGTGGGGCTGTCTGGTAGGTCGGAGCGCGGCGCGACAGAACCAGGCAAGGGAGAGGTGTTACGGTGCGACGCGACGAGTCAGGGATGTGGCGAGCAGGCTGGCTGGGGAGGAGGGTCTCGCTGGGAGGGGGATCGAGGCGCAGGCTGGACGGGAGGTGGCGATTCGAGATGTCCGACCGGGAGGGAGGAAAAAATGATGTTTAGGGTTGGGGGGTTCTGCAGTGCGACACCAAGAAGGGGAAGAGGGGTCCGACGGGAGAGAATGTGAGGAGGGAGAAAAAAAGATAAAAAAAAGAATATAAAGAAACCCTAAAAAAAATTAAAAGAAAACAAATAAAAATAATAATATTATTATTAATAAAAATATTCTTAAACTAAAACCATAACAATAATAATAATATTATTATCACTAAAACACAACTTATAAAAAAACAACATATTAAATTACTTACACATTTTTCTCATTTTTTTTATTCTTCCAAACATTTAATTTTATTTCACTGTTATTAACTCACTTTATTTAGTTAATTGAATAACGGACAGGTCACACGATGACGTTGGCGAAGCCGTACGACTTTGCAATTATGCTTCACCCGTGCGTCACATGTTGTCATGCCCTGAAAGAAAAACTCGTTTATCAATAAAAACATCAAATTCAACTGAAAATTAGCCCACATATCGACGAAAAATTTCGAAGCCAAATAAAATAAAATAAAATAAAAGATATTAACTTAATTTAATTATTAACAATAATAATAATTGTTGCAACATTAATAATGACTTAATTAATTACTATTTTTTTCCTTAACACTACTAATACTAATAATAATAATATTCTCAAACAATATTATTATTATTGTCATTAAGCCAATTTCTTAAATTTTATTAAAACTTCTTATTTTTATTTTATTTCCATTTCATTATTCATTACACTTTATCTGCCAGCCTTGAACACCGAGCAGACCGTGCGGTTAATAGGGCGAGGTCATGCGGTGACTCAGATGAGGCCGCGTGGCTTCGACCGTAGTGCGCTGGATGCTGTCAAGGCCAAAACATGCGTTTTTAGGTAGGAACTCAAACATTTTATGTCGGGCTTCAACCCAAACTACCCAATACCCATAAAATTAATAAAATAATTTATTTAATGTGAAAAATGGGTCCTAGTGACAACACAGACACCCCCTTAACATGGTCATCAGGTCTTGGCCCGCCAAGTACCACCAGTTGCCCCACAGACACGTGGTCCCCACCCTAGGGCTCACCCACGCGCCCGAACGGGTCATCTGACTAACGACAGTTTCCACATGCCAACACATGTCCTTTCCAATGTGCTTTGTCCTCACTCACACACACCCTGAAAAACTTCCCAGAAGGTCACCCATCCGAATCACTCCTCACTCACACACACCCTGGAAAACTTCCCAGAAGGTCACCCATCCGAATCACTACTCCAAGGGTGTGTGTGAGTGAGGAAAAAGCAGTACTCTAGGCCAAGCATGCTTAACTGTGAAGTTCTAATCGGATAGGCTCCTAGAAAGGAAGGTGCACCTTGTTGACATGAGCCATATCATTTAGTCATTTAACCCTTTATCATTTGGGGGTGTTACAATAACCCCCCCCCCCCTTTAGATCACAATGTCCCCCCCTTTAGAGCACAACGTCCTCGTTATGGGACCTATATTTCAACCCAGGCAGTGCACCACACTTAAGGCAGAGTTCCTCCTATGATACCAAATGTGACAACTGGGTCCCAGTGACAGCACATACACCCCACCTTAACATGGTCGTCGGGTCCTGGCCCGCCAAGTACCACCAATTGCCCCGCAGACACGTGGTCCCCACCCTAGGGCTCACCCACCTTCCCGAACGGGTCATCTGACTAATGATAGTTCCCACAGGCCAAGACATGTCCTTTCCAGTGTGCTTTTTCCTCACTCACACACACCCTGGAAAACTTCCCAAAAAGTCACCCATCCGAATCACTACTCCGGGTCAAGCATGCTTAACTATGGAGTTCTAATCGGATAGGCTCCTGGAAAGGAAGGTGCACCTTGTTGACATGAGCCATATCATTTAGTCATTTAACCCTTTATCATTTGAGGGTGTTACACCAAGTGTCAACCTAGAGCTCAAGGGTTGGAAGGTTTATGTGATTTTATGTATTATTTATGAATTAATGTTACTGTTAATTATACTATTTCATGCACTATATATTCAGACTGGATTGTTTAGACATAATGGGTGTCAACTTATTGAGTAGTACTCACACCCTGTTTGGGCTCTATTTGTGTTGCGACCCACCTTCTTCAAGATGAGGGAAGAGATAAAAAAACTACCAAACCCTTCCTTTATCAAGTTGAAGGAGAGATAATGACCCCTGAGTCTTGCCTTCAATAGGCCCCGAAGTGGAGACTAACACCAAGGGTATAGAATCTCACGTAAAATGGAAGGCATTACCCTTTTTATAGAACAAGATCGGGAGATAAGATGGTAAATCCTAGCAACACCGAGGACTAAAGATAAAATTAAATCCAAAAATACATTTCCATATGCATGTTCAAAATAAATTGGTACAAAGTACAAGAAAAACTCTGAAGGAAAGTACAAAAAGAAAAGAAAAGTAGCAACGACAACTGTCCTGAAGCCCGAGCTAGTAAGGTTCGACACGGTTCTCAAAGTCCTCCTAGAAACCTGAAAGTAATTATATATACATAGGGTGAGTATACATGTATACTCAGTAGGGAAACCAAAAGCTCTTGTGCACAAGTGGGGAGGAATTCTAATGCCCCGTGAGAAAATAGAGTTAACCAAAACACCTTGCAAGGAAAACTATCCACCCAGCCTCACCAAGTCACACTCCCCAAATAACGCAAGTCAGGTAAAACAATAGTAATAGAACATCGATATTTGGGTACCCCACACCACTTTCCCACTGGTTATTTAGAATATACTATGCATCAGACCTCTCCCACAAATCCCACCACTGTCCCACTACCACCCCCAACAACAACCATATGGGCCATCCCAACCACACACTTATCTCGATCGCAAACACCTAGGCCACCGCAACCACACATAACCATGCCCACAAACACCTGGTCCATAACCACACATAACCACACCTACAGAAATCTAGGACACAAAAACCACCACCATGCCCGAAGACATCTGGGCCAGAAAAACCACTTCCAAGCCCGAAAACACCTAGGTCTCATCCTGAAGACACTTGGGAAACAAACCTGCCCGCATACACATGGTTCAACCACCACAACACATGTTGACCGAAGATTCTTGGGCCATAATGAAGCTCGGGCTATCACAGCCTGCCCGAAGAGTCTTGGGCTACCTGAGAGAGGGAGCAGAAAGGATTTAATAACCATCCACTCATAGGAATGTTGGAAAAACACCCTCCCCCATGAAATGGGGGTGTTCGACACGAAGTGCTCAACACGAGTGGGGTGTGTATAAGAAACACAAGAACTAAAATTTATACATATATATAACCAAGCACTCATCCCAACCTAAGGGTCCTAGAAACCAATAACAAGCCCGCACATAACCACTCTTACTACTACCCCTACATGCACAAGTACACAACACCCACAACCAGAGCACAACCCACTTTTGGAAAAAAGTTTCCCATTGTATCTGTTCTCATTATCATGTTTAAGTGATTCCATTTAAAAAATATTTCTCCACTGCTGGGAAACTAACAAGCATAACCACAAGCCAAAACAACAAATGAAAGAAAAAAACCAAGTAGGCATTTAAGCATTCACTCCCAGTTATCTTGTAAATAACAACATCAAAATGGGATCTGTGAGATCTCTCGAAGTACTGGAACCAAGCTAAGCCCCAAATTACCAGGTCCAGAACATTTACTTCCGACTCCACACGACCTCAGATTCACAAACCAACAACCTATCAACCATAAGTTTCATTCCCATCCATGTCACCCCACAAAGAATCAACCAAAACAACCATTTATATCACCAGAATAAAGAAAGGGAGTTTTTCAGATTTATCCAACACCGTTCATTAAGTTCCTTCATTCTATTTGGTTAACCAGGGTGATCACACAAGGGTTTTTATTCATCAAGAATCCATTTAATCAACCAAGTTTACGTGATTAATCAGTTTCCATGATATAGTCATTCAATCCCAAGATCATCCAGAAAATAGAGATTCATTAGTGCACATTAAAGGACCACCAACGACCACGATTTTCAGTGGACATAAGCCCATAAAATTCACAACATAAAAATGAAGGTAAAAATACAACATCATCATCATATTCCCCACCCCTTCATTATTTAAAAGTCTATTTATTATCTTCGTTAAAGTTGGTTTCATCTACGTCCCAAGGTAACATCATCATACCCACCTTGCATGATGCACAATAGAGAGAGATGAAGGAAAACCCCCTACTTGGATGATCAAGGACCGAAGTTTTCTCTTTGCGCCAAGAACCGGGGATGGAACGACTTGCAGGAAAATAAAAATACAAGGCTAATAGGGAAGGGATATATTATGAGAACACGACTAGTCTCTGGAGGAAGACTCGAGGCACACTTATAGAAATGAAAAAGGAAGAAAGAAGAGAGGATCTCGGCTTAAGAAGTGGCCAGATCCTAAAATCAGGGAGACCATTTCGAAGTACTTAAAAGTCAGATCATGGATTGACCACGTGGATGAGTAGTTTCACATGTTCGGATTAACTAAGATTTAATAATTCCCTTAGGAAATGGTGGAGATAGACCAGTGGACAACTGTGAGTTGATGGATTAACTTTAAACTGATAAAAATGTAACAGGGGTGAAACTGGGAAAACACAGAAGATTGGAAAACATGGAAAAGGGCATGAAATTGATAAAAGGGCCACATGTTTTGGTAAATCAAGGGTCACCCAACTCTTGGGGGTTTTAAAACATCTTTTACGAGCCTTAAATCACTATTAAAGGGGTATTAAAACACTTTTATATCAAAAGATACATTACTGGAGTGAAACTGGAAAGTCCTGGAGAAATTGGAAATGACTCACCGATGGGTGAGTCACCAACACCGTAGAACCATTGCCCATGCACTGATGCCCTAGAACCGATGCCAATCGGTTCCACCAATGGTTGATTAGTGCCACCGATGCCCATCAGTTCCACCGACGGCCGATCAGTGCCACCGTTCGTTCGACTTGAAATTTAGAAAACTCCTTAATGAGTCACCGATGGTCCTTAGGATACCTCAAACATCAGGATTTGGAAAAGTAATGGACAAAGAGGGTCCGATACATTACATTAGATACCTATCAATCTATTCTTTCCCTCAAGAATTCAAGAGTAAACTCGAAGAAAAGATAGGGGTCAGAACAACCACCTCGTAAGATACCTCTTAGGGACAAACCACCCTAGAGTTTTTTCGAAATCCAGAATAAAACATTGACATCCAAGGAAATATCTCTCAAATTTATCTCTTGACAAACTATAGAAACACTATCGATCCTATCCCCCAATTAACCACACAAACATAGAAAGGTCATACCATCTAGACACATGGATTAGAGAGCTCCTTCCTCCCTGTCAAGATACTATCTGCTTTGGGTAGCACCGACTCACCCTCACAGGTTTAATCGCATCCACATTAATGCGTATTGATTAGAGATCAGGTCCTCCCCTCCCCATATTTAGGAATTTTCACAAAAAATGGAGAATAGGGAAACAAATTATCATACAACAAGAAGGGTCAAACATTAAATCATAATAAAGGCACAAAACAAACACAAGATCAAAAATCAGAATAACTCTGGGTACTGGGCATGCATCTATTCCTCCCATTCCCAGGTACTCTCCTCAAGGACACCATGCCTCCACAACACAAAAACCAAGGTAATGGTCCATCCATGAAGCACCTTCTCCTTACGATCCTCGATTCTCACCAGTCACTCTAAGAACGTCACATCATCCTCGATATCCAAATCTCCCTAGTCGAGGACATGGAAGTCATCATGTAGATATCGATGGAGCTGAGAGACATGAAAGATGTTGTGTATCCTCTCTAACCGCGATGTTAATGCCATCTGATATGCCACCTCTCCGACTCATCCCAACACCTCGAAGGGTCTGATGAACCTAGGAGAAAGCTTACTCCCCCTACCAAACCTCTATTGTCCACACCGAGGGGAGACCTTTAATAACACATGGTCCCCAACCTCGAAATCCAAGGTTCTCCTCCTATGACGGGCATAAGACTTATGTCGGTCCTGAGTTGCCTTTATCATTTCACGCACAAGCTGAACCTTTTCCGTCGTGCCCTATACCACCTCTAGGCCAAGAACACCTGCCTCCCCAACCTCTGTCCAGCACACAGGCGAACAAAAAGGTCTTTCGTACAGGGCTTCGAACAATGCCATGTCAATGGTGGCATGATAGCAATTGTTGTAGGAAAACTCTACCAGATGCAAGTTTGTACCCATGACCCTCTGAAGTCCAGAACACATGCTCACAACATATCCTCCAACGTCTGGATGGTCCTCTCTATCTGCCTATCCGTCTGAGGGTGGAAAGTAGTACTGAAGCATAGCTGGGTGCCAAAATCATGTTGTAATCCCCTCCAGACTCATGAAGTAAAGTTTGTATCCTGATTTTAAATGATGGTTTTGGGAACTCCATGCAACCACACAACTTTACCCACGTACTTATGTACTAAGGCATCCACTGCGCTCGACTCCTTAACTGCTAATAAGTGAGGTGATTTCGTCAATCGGTCCACCACTACCCAGATGTCATCACAACCTCCCTCAGCCCTAGGTATTACTGTGATGAAATCCATTGATACGTCATCCCACTTCCACTCAGGAACACCTAAGGGCTGCAATAGACTACTGGGAACACGTTGTTAAGCCTTCACCTGCTGACACATGAGGCACTTTGCTACAAACTCTGCCACTACTCACTTCACTCCAATCCACCAAAACTAACCTCTCAAGACCTGGTACATCTTGGAAACTCTTGGGTGTACTACCAGGGGTGAGTTATGAAACTCACCAAGAACTCCCTCATGCATCGCTACTGAGAAAAACAGCTTCCCACAGAACAACATATGATTCTGACTATCCTCCAACCATTATTCCGGAGTGTCACCCTGGCTAACACGATCACACATCAATTCAACCTCCGAGTCTCTCCACTAAGACTCCTCCACCTGTCATAACAAGGTAGACTGCACTATCATCTGAAATAGACAACCTCTACCATCCTCCACTCTCATGCCCAGATGCAAAGCACCCAACTCCTCCATTGCTTTCCAAGCATATCGTGACTCCTTAACCACATCCTTCTGTGAATTACTACTCAAGGAATTGACCACCATGTTCCCCTTTCCTGGGGTGTAGGAGATCTCAAAGTCATAGTCCTGAGGAAACTTCATCCACCTTCATTGTCACAAGTTCAGGTCTCGCTGGGAGAAGACATACCTCAAGCTCTTGTGATCTGTGAAGAACACGAAGCGTTCCCCAATGAGGTAATGTCGCCACAAATTTAGTGAAAAAACCACTGCTACAAGCTTTAGGTAGTGGGTGGAATAGTTACGTTCATGAGGGCGTAACTTCCAAGACCCATAAGAGATCACCCCCATTACCGCATCAACACACACCCCGAGCCTAGACCAGAAGCATCACAAAACACTTCAAATGTTATCCCTTTATCTGGAAACCTCAGTACTAGGGCACTGACCAACTTCCCTTTTAGATAACTGAAAGATTCATGGCACTGCTCACTCTATACAAAAGCCTGGTCTTTTCTAGTCAAAGTTGTCAAAGGTGTTGTGACTCAACCTTTGGTAGTAACCTACCAGTCCCAGGAAACTATGAACCTGTGCCACGTTCTTGGGTGATTTACAAGAAACAAATTCTTTGACCTTCGATAGGTCCACTGCTATTTCCTTCTGAGACACTACATATCCAAGGAAGTGCACCTCTTATGTCCAGAACTTTCACTTGGACAAATTTTCGTAGAGCTGGTGGTGTTAAAGGACCTCCAAAACTGTCCTAAGATGATCAGCGTGATCCTACTCTGACCTTAAGTATACCAGGATTTTATCAATGAACAAGACCACAAAATGGTCCAGATACTCTCTGAAAATAGAGTTCATGAGCCCCATGAACACGATTGGTGCGTTTGTAATGCCGAACGACATGATCACGAACTCAAAGTGCCCATACCTACATCTAAAAGCAATATTTCAGATTTCACCTTACTTCACCCTCAATTGGTGATATCTAGAACATAGGTAGATCTTAGAGAACTAACATGATACCTTCAACTGGTAAAAAATTTCGTTGATCCTCGGGAGGGGGTAATGGTTCTTGACCGTCACCTGATTCAATCTTAGATATTCTATGCATAGCTTGAGACCACTGTCTGCCTTCTTTGCGAACAAGACTGGATCACCCCATGGTGACGTTCTTGGTTGGATAAGACCCTTATTCATCAGGTCATCAACCTAAATCTGCAACTCATAAGGCGCCATCCGATAGGGATCCATTGAAATCAGATGGCCACCAGGTTGTAAGTCTATCCCGAAATCAACATCACGTCGAGGGGGTATAGTCACAAAATTTTCAAGGAAGGCGTCCAATAACTCACTAGAAATCCCAAAAACTCCCACTATCCCTAAGTCTACTAATTATAATGATAGCTCAACTAATAAGGAATAAAGGGGCTCCACCCACCGGCTGCCCTCCTGGCAACCCCGCTCTCCAACGAATGCTACACACTGGTGGCCCATATCTAAGAAAACAACCCTTATTCAGAAGTATTTGATAACAGAATGCATGGAAAATAGATAGTTGATTCCTAAGATGACATCATATGGCTACATTTATAGCAGAAAGAGATTCCCACTAGACTGATGTGGCCCCAACATCAGTCTGCATCCTTGACAAACATCAAACATGCTGGTCTGACCTCCAACTAGCATACTCAACACCAAGGGCATGTAAAGTCTCTCTACGTCTAGACCCAATTCATGGGATAGACTAGGTGTAACAAAGGAGTGAGAAGATCCTGAATCAAACAAGGCACTAGCAATAGTACTAAAAAGATTGATCATACCACGGACAACCTCTGGCCCTGCTAGAACTGATACCTATGCAACATGCAACTGCCCACACCCAACTCCTCTGCCCCTTGGTTGTCAGATGCCTCTCTGACCATGCCATGTTTGAGGTCCCTAAGGTGTGCCTTGAGGTTGGACTCCTCTTGTAACATCTTCTCTCGGAGAAGAAGGGGGCTGCTGCTGCTGCTGAAAAGGTCTAGCTGACAACTTCTACTGCTGAGGTGGGTGCTGAACCTGCACACCCCCACCGTACTACACTCGAATAGGGAATTGATTCTGAAGTTTCCCATGGCTTCCATATGTAAAGAACCTCAGTCCTAGGCCTGTGGAGAAAGGGAGAGGACTGGGAGATTGGAACTGGAACTACTAAGGCCTTCTCCTCATCGGCCAAAATGTGGAAGGCCCTGAAGCTGGGGGCCTACTGCTGATGGCCTTCCCCTTTGATGAACTCAAATAGATCCCCTCTCATGGAACACCTCCTAGCATGTGCATCCTATCCACTACTTCAACCTTCTTATGAACCTCTTCGTATGTCGATAGAGTGAAGGGAGTGACAACATACTGAAGATAAGGAAGGAGTGCCTCCTCTAAGCGCCTTGCCCGCAATTCATCATCCTTAAAGAGGTCCAAAGAAAAATGGAAGAGATCCTTGAACTTGATCCCCAGTTCCCTCATCGCCATAATACCTTACTAAAGGGAGAGTATCTCTTTCCTCTTCTTGGTCTTCATCGTGGAAGAAAGGAATTCCGCCTAGAACTCCTCAAAGTTAGTCCAAGAAACCTTAGATTCCTTCTTCTCTTCAATATAAAGCATCCACCACTGATGTGCCACTCCCCAAATCTAGATCACTTAAAAAGGAACCTAGTACTCTATCGTAGACCATATCAAACTGAAAGTGATCACTAGCTTCTTGAGCCAGCTTGATGTCTCCATGTACGAGATGCTGCCCTCATTCTTTCTGAGAGTCTGCCGCTGGAAGGCACGAAGAATCTTCTTCCACTGGTCATCCTCCTCCTCTCGATCAGCCCTCCAATGATCAACTAGATCAACCTGTTGGGCCTTGATTTCACATACTACTCATGGACGATGTTCAGGTCTATAACTAAAAAGAGAAACAAAGAATTCCTAATCCTAAGTAGTGTAGAAAATTCCTTTAAACTTTTCTCAACTTTTTATTTATTTTAAATTCCCAAAACACCCAAGACACAAGAAAAAAAGTCATTATGATGTATGTAACTTTCCTAGGGTCTCTACCCTACAATCTGTGTAGACTCACTTGGTCGTTTAGTAGGTACATATTCCTTACATCGGATCATGACCCCCCCTAAAATCTCGTGTCCTGGCTGATTTTCCCTAGCCCATTTCATGCACCAAGATTTCCTAACACTGTTGCCATACCATACCATGCAATCCTCTCTGTGCCTAACACCAAACTTCATCCTATATCTCAAATAATTTCTCTGATACCATTTTATCACAACTCGCCTTCTCTAAGATGAGAAAAGGGACAATAAACTACCAGACCCTTCCTTCATCAAGTTGAAGGAGAGATAATGACCCCCGAGTCCCACCTTCAATAGGCCCTGGAGTGGCAACTAACACTAAGGGTATATAATTTCATGTAAAATGGAAGGAACTGACCTTTTTATAGAACATGATCAGGAGATAAGATGGTAAATACCAACAATACTGAGGAATAAAGATAAAAGTAAAGACCAAAATCCATTTCCATATGCATGTTCAAAATAAACTGGTACAAAGTACAAGAAAAACTCTAAAGTAAAGTACAAAAAGAAAATAAAAGTAGCAACAACAACTATCCCGATGCCCGAGCTAGTAAGGTTTGACACGGTCCTCAAAGTCCTCCTGTAAACCTGAAAGAAGTTATATATATGTAGGGTGAGTATACAGGTATACTCAGTAGGGAAACCAAAATCTATCATGCACAACTAGGGAGGAATTATAATTCCCCATGAGAAAATAGAGGTAACCAAAACACATAGCATGGAAAACTATCCACCCAGCCTCACCAAGGCACACTCCCTAAATAACACAAGTCAGGTAAAATAAAAGTAATAACACATCGATATTTGGATACCCTGCTCCACTTTCTCACTGGTTATGTAGAACATCCTACACATCAGATCTCCCCAAAAAATCCCACTACATTCCCACTACCACCCCCAACAACAACCACAAAGGCCATCCCAACTACACGCTTATCCTTCCCGCAAACACATAGGCCACCACAACCACACATAAACACGCCCATAGACACATGGTCCACAACCACACATAAACATGCCCACAGACACCTGGGCCACAACAAACACCACCATGCCTGAAGACACCTTGTCCAGAACAACCACTGCCACACCCAAAGACACTTGGGCCTCATCCTGAAGACACTTGGAAAAAAAACCTGCTCGCACACACCTGATCCAACCACCACAACACACCCTTCCCGATGAGTCTTGGGATATAATGAACCTCAGGCCATCACAACTTGTCTGAAGAGTCTTGGGATACCTGGGAGAGGGAGCATAAATGAGATAATAACCAACTACTCATAGGAATGTTAGGTAAAACACCCTCCCCATGAAATGGGGGTGTTCGTCACGAAGTGATCAACATGGGTGGGGTGCGTATAAGAAACACAAGAACTAAAATTTATACATATAGGTAACCAAGAACTCATCCCAACCTAAGGTTCTCGAAACCAATAACCATCCCACACACAACAACTCTTGCTGCTACCCCTACATGCATAAGTACACAACACCCATAACCAGAGAACAACCCACTTTTGGAAAACAGTTCCCCATTGTATTCATTCTTGTTATCATGTTCAAGTGATTCCATTTAAAAAATATTTCTCCACTACTAGGAAACTAATAGGAATAACCACAAGCCAAAAAAAACAACTGAAAGAAAACAGCCAAGCAGGCATTTAAGCATTCACTCCTAGTTCTCTTGTAAATAACAACATCAAAATGGGATCTGTGAGATCCCTTGAAGTACTGGAACCAAACCAAGCCCCAACTTACTGGGTCCAAAACATTTACCACCAGCTCCACACGACCTCAGATTCAAAAACCAACAACCTCTCAACCATAGGTTTCATTCCCATCCACGTCACCCCACAAAGCATCAACCAAAAAAACCATGTATATCACCAGAACAGAGTAAGGGAGTTTTTCAGATTTATCCAACACCGTTCATTAAGTTCATTCTTTCCGTTTGGTTAAATGGGGTGATCACACAAGGGTTCTTATTCATCTGTCATCCATTTAATCAACCAAGTTTAAGTGATTAATTAGTTTCCATGATACAATCATTCAATCACAAGATCATCTAGAAAACAGAGCTTCATTAGTGTGAAATAAAGTACCACCAATGGCCACCATTTTTAGTGGACACGATCCCATATAATTCACAACATAAAAATGAAGGTAAAAATAAAACAACATCACCATCTTTACCACCCCTTCATTATTTAAAATTCCATTCATTATCTTCATTAAAGTTAGTTTCATCTACGTCCTGAGGGAACATAATCATACCCACCCCACATGATACACAATAGATAGAGATGAAGGAAAAACCCCTACCTAGATGATCAAGGATCAAGGTATTCTCTTTGTTCTAAGAACTGGGGATGACACGACTTATAGGAAAAGAAAACTCCAAGGCTGAGTGGGAAGGGCTCCAGCATGAACACATGATTCGTCTCTGAAGCAAGTCTTGAGTGCACTTAGAGAAACAAAAAAGGAATAAGGAAGAGAGGATCTTGGATTAAGAAGAGTCCATATCCTAAAATCAGGGAGACAATTTCGAAGTACTTAAAAGTTGGATCATTGCTTGACCACACGATTGGGTAGTTTCACATGTTTGGATTAATTGAGATTTAATAATTCTCTTCGAAAATGGTGGAGATAGACCATCAGATGACTGTGAGTTGATGGATTAACTTTAAACTAAGAAAAACGTAACAGGGGTGAAACTGGGAAAACGTAGAAGAATGGAAAACGCGACAAATGGAATGACACTGATAAAAGGGCCACATGTTTTGGTAAATCAAGGGTCTCCCGAATCTTGGGGGGATTAAAAATCTTTTATGGGCCTTAAATCACTTTGAAATGGGTATTAAAACACTTTTACATCAAAAGATACGTTACTGTAGAAAAACTGGAAAGTCGTGGAGAAACTGGAAATGACTCACTGATGGGTGTGTCCCGATACCCTGGAATTATTGCCCTAACACCAATGGCTCATCAGTGCCACCGATGCCCATCAGTGCCACCGATGGCCGATTGGTGTCACTGAGGCCCGTCAGTGCCACTAAAGTCCGATCAGTTCCACCGATGCCCACCGGTTCCACCGAAGGATGATCAGTTCCACTGATGTTGATTGGTGCCACTGATGCCAATCAGTGGCACCATTTGTTTAACCTAAAATTTGGAAAACTCCTCAACGAGTCACTGATGGTATCTAGGATACCTCAAATATCAGGATTTAGAAAAGTAATGGACCAGGAGGGTCTAGAACATTACATTATATACCTCTCAATCTATTCTCGCCCTCAAGAATTCAAGAGTAAACCTGAAGAAAAGAGAGGGGTCCGAACAACCACCTCGAAAGATACCTCTCAGGGACAAACCACCCTACTGTTATTCGAAATATGGAATAAAACCTCAACATCCAGGGACATATCTCTCACATATATCTCTTGAAAAACTATGGAAATACTACCGCTCCTCTCCATCAAGTAACCACACAAACATAGAAAGGTCACACTATCTAGACACATGGATTAGGGGGCTCCTTCTTCCTTGTCAAGATACTATCTGCTTTGGGCGGCACAAACTCAACTGTACAAGTTTAATCACATCCACATTAATACGTATTGATTAGGGATCATGTCCTCCCCTCCCCATAGTCAATACTTTTCACACAAAACAGAGAATAGGGAAATAACTTATCATACAACAAGAAGAGTCTAACATTACATCATAAGTAAGGCCCAAAGAAAACACAAGATCAAAACTCAAAAAAAAACTCTAGGTACTAGGAACTCATTTGTACCTCCCATTCCCAGGTTCTCTCATAGAGGTCACCATGCCTCCACAACACATGAAACAAGGGAATGGTCCATCCACAAAGAACCTTCTTCTTATGATCCTTGATTCTCACCGGTCACTCCATGAACGTTGCATCATCCTCGATATCCAACTCTCACCATTCGAGGATGTGGGATTCGTCATGTAGATATTGAAAGATATGAGAGACATGAAATACCTTGTGGATCCTCTCCAATAGTGGTGGTAATTCCAGCTGATATGCCACCTCGTCGACTCATCCCTACACCTTGAAGGGTCTGATGAACCTAGGAGAAAGCTTACTCCCTCTTCCAAACCTTTGTTTTCCATGCCAAGGGAATACCTTTAAGAACACGTGATCCCTGACCTCAAACTCCAAGGGTCTACTCCTATGATCGAAATAAGACTTCTGTCGGTCCTGAGCTACCTTCATCCTTTCACGCACATGCTAATCCTTCTCCATCGTGCCCTACACCACCTCTAGGCCAAGAACACCTACCTCCCCAACCTCTGTCCAACACACATGTGAACGACATGATCTTCCATACAAGGATTAGAATGGTGCCATTCCAATGGTGGAGTGATAGCTATTATTGTAGGCAAACTTTACCAGAGGAAAGTATCGTACCCATGACCCTAAAAAGTCCATAACACATGCTCACAACATATCTTACAATGTCTTGATGGTCCTCTCTATCTTCCCATCCATTTGAGGGTGGAAAGCAGTGCTAAGGAATATCTGGGTGCAAAAATCACACTGTAATCCCCTCCATACTCCTGAAGTAAAGAGTGTATCCCGATCTGAAATGATGGTTTTGGGAACTCTGTGCAGCCGCACAACTTCACCCACATACTTCTGTGCTAAGGCATCTACTACGCTCAATTCCTTAACCGCTAAGAAGTGAGCTGATTTCTTCAATCGGTCCACCACTAAAAAGATAGAATCATATCCTCCCTCATCCCTAGTTAGTCCTGTGATGAAATCCATTGAGATTTCATCCCACTTCCACTCAGAAACATCCAAGGGCTGCAACAGACCACCAAAAACACAGTGTTCAACCTTCACCTGCTGACACACGAGGCACTTTGCCACAAACTATTCCAATTCCCACTTCACTCTGAGCCACCAAAACTGACCTCTCAAGACCTGGTACATCTTGGAAACTCCTAGGTATACCGCTAGGGGTGAGTTATGGAACTCACTGAGAAATCCCTCGCACATCGCTACCGGGACAAACAGCTTCCCACAAAACAATATCTGATACTGACTATCCTCTAACCATCCTTCTAGAGCATCACCCTAAATAACACAATCATACAGCACTTAAACCTCCAAGTCTCCCCACTGAGACTCCTTCACCTATCGTAATAAGGTAGAATGCACTGTCATCTAAAACAGACAGCCTCTACCATCCTCCATTCTCATGCCCAAATGAAAAGTAGCCAACTACTCCATTTCTTTCCAAGAATCTGGAGAATCCTGAAACACATCCTTCTATGACTTCATACTCAAGGAATAAGCCACCACATTACCCTTTCCTAAGGTGTAAGAGATATCAAATTCATATTCCTGAATAAACTCCATCCACCTTTGTTGTCGCAAGTTTAGGTCTTACTAGGAGAATACATACCTCAAGATCTTGTGATCTGTGAAGACCACGGAGCGTTCCCCGATGAGGTAATGCCGCCACAAATTTAGTGTGAACACCACCACTACAAGTTCCAAGTTATGGGTGGCATAGTTACATTCATGAGTGCATAACTTCCTAGACCCATAAGAGATCACCCCCACTACTGTATTGGAACACACCCCAAGCCTATACCAGAAGCATCACAGAAGACTTAAAATGTTACCCCTTCCTCTAGAAACCTCAGCACTGGGGC
The DNA here is from genome assembly GCA_963277665.1 of Viscum album. Taxonomy (NCBI): domain Eukaryota; kingdom Viridiplantae; phylum Streptophyta; class Magnoliopsida; order Santalales; family Viscaceae; genus Viscum; species Viscum album. The sequence goes on from OY728128.1 coordinate 481,053,662, forward strand.
ACTGACCAACTTCCCTTTCAGATAACTAAAAGCTTCCTAGAACTGCTCACTCCAGACGAAAGAATGGTCTTTTCTAGTCAAAGATGTCAAAGGCACTGAGACTCGAGAGAATTGAGGCACGAACCTTTGGTAGTAACCTGCCAGTCCCAGGAAACTATGAACCTCCGCCAAATTCTTGGGTGATTTCTAAGAAACAACTGCTTCGACCTTCGACAAGTCCACTACTATTCCCTACCGAGACACCACGTGTCCAAGGAAATGAACCTCTCATATCCAAAAATTTCACTTGGACAACTTCATATAGAGTTGGTGGTGTCGGAGGACCTCCAAAACTGTCCTAAGATACTTGAAATGATCATCCTTTGACCTTGAGTAGATCAGGATGTCTTCGATGAAAACGACTAAGAAATGGTCCAGATACTCATGGAAAATAGAGTTCATGAGCCCCATGAACATAGCTGGTGCATTTGTAATACCGAACGACATGACCATGAAATCAAAGTGCCCGTACCTACATTTGAAAGAAGTCTTATGGATGTCACCCTCCTTCAACCTCAACTGGTGATATCCAGACCGCAAGTTGATCTTAGATTACCAACCTGCTCCCTTCAACTGGTCAAAAAGGTCATCAATCCTCGGGAGGGGGTAAAGGTTCTTGATCATCACCTAATTCAATCTTTGGTTGTCTATGCATAGCCTAAGACCACCATCTACCTTATTTACGAACAAGACTAGAGCACACCATGGAGACGCTCTTGGTAGGATAAAACCCTTCTTCATCTGGCCATCAACCTGAATCTGCAACTCTCACAACTTAGAAGGCACCATCTGATAGGGATCCATTGAAAATAGACGACCACCAGGTTGTAAGTCTATCCCAAACTCAATAACACATTGAGGGGGTAGAGTCACAACCTCTTCGGGGAAGACATATAGGAACTCACTGACAATCCCTGAAACTCCCACCATCCATGAGTCTACCAATTCCACTAACAACTCGGCTAACAATGAAAGAAGGGGCTCCACTCTCCGGTTTCCCTCCTGGAAACCCCGCTCTCCAATGAAAGCTACATGCTAGCTGCCCATATCTGAGAATACGACCCTTGTCCAGAAGTAGCTGATAACAACGTGCATGGAAAATAGCCATTTGATGCCCAAGATGACATCGTATGGCTATATTTGCAGCAAAAAGAGATCCCCACTAGATTGATGTGGCCCCAACATCAGTATGTATCCTTGACAAACATAAAACATGCTGGTATGACCTCCGAATGGCGTACTCAACACCAGGGGAATGAAAAGTCTCTCTACGTCTAGACCCAAGGAATGGGCTAGACGGGGTGCAAAAAAGGAGCGTGAAGCTCCTGAATCAAATAAAGCACCGACAAGAGTACTAAACAAACTGATCGTACCTCAAACGACCTATGGCCCTACTAGAACTGCTACCTTTGCAACATGTAGTTTCCCATGCCTAAATCCTCTACCCCTCAGCTATCGGACTCCTCCCCAACCACTCCCTGGTTGAGGTCCCTAAGGAGCACCTTTTGGTCGGCCTCCTTCTATAATGTCTGCTCTCGAAGGGGCAGGGGGCTACTGCTGCTGCTGAAAATGTTTGGCCGGAAACTGTTGCTACTAAGGTGGATGCTAAATCTACCCACCCCCACCATACTATACTCGGAAAGGGCACTGATTCCGAAGGTTCCCATGTCTTCCACAAGTAAAGAACCCCAATCCCATGACTTTGAAGAAAGGGTGAGGACTGGGATATCAGAATTGGAAATGCTGAGGCCAGCTCCCCATTGGCCAAAACCTGGAAGACCCTGATGTTGGGGGCCTACTGCTGATGGCCTTCCCCTTTGAAAAAATCAACTGGCTCCCCTCTCACGGAACACCTCCCAACATGTGCATCCTCTTCACTACTTCATCCTTCTTCTAAATCTCCACGTAAGTTGGTAGAGTGAAGGGAGTGACATCATACTGAAGAGAAGGTCGGAGTGCCTCCTCTAAGCGCCTTGCCTATGATTCTTCATTCGTAAAGAGGTCTGGAGAAAAATTAAGGAGATCCTTGAACTTGATCCCCAATTCCCTCACCATCATACTCCCTTAATAGAGAGAGAGCATCTCCTTCCACTTCTTGGACTTCATCATGGAAGAAAGGAATTCCACCCAGAACTCCTTCACAAAGTTAGTCTAAGAAACCTCAGCTTCCTTCTTCTCCCCAAGATAAAGCGTCCACCACTGACACGCTTCTCCCCACATATGGATCACTATCAGAGGAACCCAGTACTTTTTTAGATCCCAGATCAAACTGAAAGCAATCACCAGCTCCTCAAGCTAGCTCTCTGTCTCCATGCCCGATACGCTTCCCTTGTACTTTCTAAGAGTCTGACGCTGGAAGGCACAAAGCATATTCGACCACTGGTCCTCCTCCTCCTCTCGATCATCCCTCCACTGATCAACCAGATCAACCTATTGGGCCTCAATTTCCCATACTACTTGTGGATGACTGTAATGTCCCGGTTCTGGAAGCTGCCCAGAGGTGCCCTGTACCCGGTTGGTCACATGGCCACAAGCGCATTTCCACAAATACCAGAGGCTTCCGACTAACAGCGAGGGCCTTGGGTGTGGTAGTGGTAAAACTATGCCCTCATTAGTAGAGTAACACAATGGAAATAATAGATATACAATATCGGAAGCAGTAAAAGCATGAAATAAGTAAACAACAAAAGACTGAAGAAATAAACAACTGGAGAACATATATATAATGATGCATGATACATATGTCTAGGAAATCATCCGAACAATTAACAATACTAGAATATAGTAGTAACCCAAAGTACAAAATAAAACAAATAAACTCCAGCAACATCGCAAGCCTCAACTTGGTCCCATACTCTCCAGATCCACAACAATCAAGTACTTGAAGTAGAAGGGCGCTTTCCCTTATCTATACTCGCAACAATATAATCTATTTGGGACCAAAAGAATGAACCAAACTGGGTGTGAGACGAATCCCAGTAAGCAACCACCCAAATATCTATGCCTAACAGTCAATGAAAATATATGGTAGGAAAAATGATAAAGAAGTAATAAACATGGAAGTACTCAAAAGTAAACAGTCCTACCAATTCAATTACAATAAGTTTACATTTAACAATTTATCCAACCAATTAAAAATACAAGCAAACCTCTGGGAAATTTCTCAAAACCTATCCCCTTTGGTTCAAATAACAATATTAAGTAACCCTCTGGGTAGTTCTCATAGCCTAATCCCTCTGGTTCAATTTACAACAAGGATAACGAAGACTCTCCGAGGAAGCACTCACCATCAATTACCCCTATATTCATGTATAATCAAAGACTCTCTGAGGAAGCACTCAACGTCAATTACCCCTATAGTATTTTAACAGTAAACTACAGACACTCTAAGGAAGCACTCAATGCCAATTCTTCATGTGGTCTCATAACGTAACTATAGACACTCTGAGGGAGTACTCAACGTCAATCACCCTATGGTCTCACAGTATGATAATTATAACAAACACTCTGGGAAAACCCTCAATGTCAATTTCCCCTATGGTCTCACTACACTAGGTTTCCACAGCCCCGTGTAAAACAATCGTACACAAACAATAATCAGCAGCCAAAGAAAACCTCAAAGTAATACTTAGATAAAAAGCTACAAGTCATGGCACAACATATCAGATAAAATCACTCCAACCTAACAGTACTAGGCATGGAAACAAAGAATCCTAAAAGGAAAACTAGACCAAACAGTCAATAAAAAACAAACATGGGTAAAACATCCATATCATGGAAAGGTTAACCCTATTCACAACAATTAACCTCTACCCAAAAAAACAAGGCATAACAAGAAATAACAGGGCTAAAAACCATAAACAGGCAATACCCCAAATAATGGTATTGGTACTTTTTCACATGTAACTCAAATACTATCTATGGAAAGACAAAAACCACCTACCTCGGCATTGTATGGATGATATACGTGAACCTCAGGCCTTGAATCGCCCTAGAACACCGTAGATCTATAAAAATGTTAAAACGTTCAACCAAGGATATCTTGCGGAAGAGGAGAAATCAGGAGATGATGTTCAAGAAGAAGGTAGAAGTCACTGATGTAATTCCAATGCAATTGACAGAGTTTTAGTTGAAGAATGGACGGTGATTTGGGGGCTCATAGAAGATCTACAACCATACATATGCTCCTGGATGAGATGGAAGAAGAAGAAGTGTGTTCTTTCAATTAGACATGACCCCGATCTGTTTAATGAAAAAAAGAAAGTACACAACGTGTTATTTAAAAGTAAACAGCGTGTACTTGACTTTTCTGGACTCCTCTTTAGGCGGTCTCTAGGTCACCACACACGACCATGTGCTCGGACATTACACAGCCAACACACAATCACCAGCGACAACAGGGTACACGACGTGTACTTAAACTACACAGCGTGTACTGCTGAAATTTCCAGAACTCCTCTATTTCTCAAAAAACAACCAGAAAGAAAAACATACCTGAAAAGAAGGTCCAGGTTATTACAAACTTCCCCCCTTAAATAAATTTGTCCCCGAATTTCCCTAGCAGGGCAGCGTAGAAGAAGAATCCTCGAACAACTCTAGCCACTGTAATCGTACGTCAGCCTCCCTCTCCCAAGTCTTATCCTATACTCGCCCATGCTTCTATATCACTCGTACCAGAGGAATAAACCAACCATAGAGAACCTTCGCACTTTGATCAACAATCTGGAGAGGATGATCCTTAAATGAGGCATCCACCTCTAACTCAACCTCATCGGGTTGGAAAACATGAGACGGGATTGAGAAGTAATGTCGAAGCTGAGAAATGTGGAAGACATCATGCATAGCTCAGTACATATGAGGTAACTACAACCGATAAACAACCGGTCCGACTCTCTCCAAAATCTCAAATGGCCCGACATACCTCGGTGAAAGCTTACCCTATTTCCTAATCCTCCTATGTCCCAACCTCGGTGTGACACATAGGAAAACTTGATCTTTGACCTCAAACTCCAGAGGTTATCTCCATCGATTAGTATAAGACTTCTGTCATGACTGTACATTAGCCATACTATTCTGAATCAACTCTATCTACTCTGTGGTCTCCTGGACAAGACGAGGTCCCAACATAGCTACCTCTCCCCCCTCCAACCAACATAAGGGTGATCGGCATGGCCTGCTATACAAAGCCTCAAAAGGTGCCATCTTAATAGTTGCTTGAAAAATATTATTGTAGAAAAACTCCACAAGTGGTATGTGCTTCTCCTAAGAACCTCTAAAATCTAGGATTCATGCTCGAAGCATGTCCTCAAGCACCTAAATCGTACACTCAGACTGGCCATCTGTTTGGGGGTGGTAAGCTATACTCAGAAGTACCTGTGTACCCAAATCCCTCTGGAGCCCCTACCGAACCTGAGAAGTAAAACGGGCCTCCCTATCTGAAACAATGGATTGTGGAACTCCATGTAAATGTACAATATCTTGGATGTACAACCTTCACAACTCATCAACATTGAATGTCTCCTTGATTGGAAAGAATTGAGCAACCTTCGTGAGTCTGTCAATGACAAACCATACTGCATCATTCTCTTGAGGAGACCTTGGAAAACCTGTCACAAAATCCATCGCGACACCATTCCACTTCCCCTCGGGAATGGGTAATTGCTACAAAATCCCCACTGATTGCTGATGCTTCACCTTCACCTGCTGACAGGTGGAACAACTCATGACAAAACTAGCAACATCTCCTTTCATACCTGGCCACCAATACTAATGGTGCAGATCACAATACATATTCGTGACACCAGGATGAACCACCCAAAATGAGGAATGAAAGTCTCACATTAGATCATCACGTATGTCTGCTGACACCCACACACATCCATGAAAATGTAAGATCTCATCCTCGCCTACGGTCCATCCTAGAATAGGGTCCTCTCCTGTCATACTCTCCCATAGGAATAGGCCTTCAGAATCTGATAACTGCCTCATTCGCACTCAATCAAGTATAGTAGAGGTAACAACCACAGAAGAATGAAACGTCTACCCCTGACTATCGTGCACCTCCAAATACATCTCAGAGAATAGAGCCATAAGCTTCTACTCACTACTGGCCTCTTGAATTATCTGTATCTGAGTCCTCCTACTCAACGCATCGGCCACAACGTTGCCTTTCCCAGGCGCATAGGCAAGCTCAACGTCAAAAGACCGAAGGTACTAAACCCACCTTCTCTATCTCAAATTCAGGTCACGCTGAGTGAAGATATACTTGAGACTTTTGTGGTCAGTGAAAACCAAAAAATGCTCTCCCAACTGGTAGTGTCTCCAACAGCGCAAAGCATGAAAAACTACAGCCAACTCGAGATCATGCGTCGGGTAGTTCCTCTCATGTGGCCTCAACTACTGAGACCCTAATGCAACGAACCCTTCTCCCTACATAAGCACTACTCCCGGCCCGATACCTGACGCATCATAGTAAATAGTATAGCTCTTTCCCGGCTCTGGAAAAACTAGTATCTACGCTGAAGTCAACCTCCCTTTCAGATCCTGAAAGGATGACTTGTAATATTCTAACCACAAGTACTTCAAACCCTTATTAGTCAGGACCTTCAGTGGCTTTACTAAGCACAAAAAGTCATGTATGAAACATCTGTAGTAACCAGCCATCCCTAGAAAACTTCATACCTCAAAGACATTCTTTGGATGCTCCCAGGAAACTACTACTCTCACTTTATCTAGATCTACTGATACTCCTATCTATGAGATAACCTGACCCAATAAGTGAATATGGTTTATCCAAAAGTGTCATTTTGAGAGCTTATCATATAACTGATGCTCTCTCAGTATACTCAAAATGATCTCAAGATGTGTGGAATATTTGTGTCGAGTGTGAGAGTACACCAAGATATCATACACGAAGACCACCATGAAAGAATCCAAATATGGATGGAACACTCGATTCATCAGTGCCATGAAGACTGCAGGCATGTTCGTGAGACCGAACATCATAACTACATACTTGTATAGACCATACCTACTCCGGAAGGCTGTAAGAGGTACATCTGATGGTCTAACGTACAACTGATGGTAACAAGACCTCAAGTCAATCTTCGAGAACACCCGGGATCCTCGAAGCTAATTAAAGAGATCAGTAATCCTTGATAAGGGATATCGATTCTTGACCATCAACTAGTTCAACCTCTGATAATCCACACAAAGTCTAAGGGTACCGTCCGCCTTCTTCACAAACAGGTTAGGCGAACCCCAAGGAGAAGTACTGGGTCAGATGAAACCCTTTTCCTACAACTCCTCCAACTGCTTCTTGAGCTTCTTCAACTCAGGTGTATCCATCCTATAAGGAGGAATGGAAACCAGTTCCACTGCTGGCACAATATCAATAGAAAAGTCCACCTCTTGCTCTAGAGGCAAACCTGAAAAGTCCTCTAGAAATACATCCCTGAAATGATCCACCACTGGAGGAAATTCCATTTGTAAATTCCCCTAGTCATCCAGATATATACTAGTAATATGGGATGTAACTCCTCCCAACCCATGATGCTCGGGTCCTGCTCTGCTCGCCTGGACATCCCACTCGCCCTTATGAAGAAATGATCTACCCTCTAGTAATGTAAAACTCACCTTACGATGATAGTAATCAACAATTGCCTGGAAGGGAACCAACTAATCTATTCCAAGAATAAAATAATAGTCTGTCATCTCTAAGACATAAAGGTCCCATAGGAAGTGACACCCACCAACCTCAAGAGGGCACTCCTTACATTGATGTATACTATCCGTTCTTGTCCCCAAAGGTGTGTCTAGCATCAAGATATCAGTAGAAGAAAAGATACAGAGCCCAAGGCTCTCCACAACAGCAAAAAATATAAATCTATGGGAAGACCCTGTATCGAAAATAGCATAAGCTAAAACCGAGGCAATTAGGATCATACCACGAACTGTAGAGGGTCCTAGATCTTGCTCCTACTGGGTCTGCTCCACTGCAAAAGTCTGACCTGCACCGCATCCTTGTGACCCTGTTTGACCACCCTGAGCTAATCCAACCTATTTCCGCTAAAGGCCTGGTGACTAGATACCATGGCTGTGACCTCCACCTCGTCCTGAATGGTCAGAAGAGCTCCAGTTCCCTGACTGATGAGAAACTGGTGCTGCTGCTCCTGAATGAGGAGTCATAGAAGAACCCCTGTCACCAGTTTCTGGTGAGAAAAAACTGATAGAAATGCTGAAGATGGCCCATCTTGCCACATGATCGGAACTCCACTAGATTTCTTAGGCAATGTGGCCTCATATTCCTACTCTTCCTGCACTGGTAGCACACCACCTGGCTATCAGAAGATGTCTCTTGTCTCCTCAGATCTCCATGCATAGACTCCCTGCGGTGCTTCCTACTGTCAGTAGGAGGGATACTAACTCCAGATGTCGAGCTGCCCTGGATCACAACTCTAGATTACCTCATATTTTACTTCATGATCAGTGCCTGGTTGACTATAGAAGTGATGGAAGTCATCTTGAAGATGTTCACCTGAGATCGAATGTCATGCCTAAGACCATCCTCAAACTTCCTTGCCAGAAATAATTCATCACCTCCTGGGATAGGCGTAAAGCGCTATAGCTCTATGAAGCAAGAAGAATAATCCATAACAGAAAGAGTACCCTATTCTAGACTCATGAACTCTCAGGCTCGATCAGCCCTCAAAGTTTCTGGGTAGAAGTAATCATAAAAGGCACACTAGAACTCATCCCAAGCCATAACCTGCTAGTGTCCTGCCTGTGAGATCACATCCCACCATCTCTTGGCAGAATCCCAAAGAATATACGTAGAGAGATTCACCCTCCTCTCTAGAGGCATATTCAGATGCTCGAATACCAAAATCATGGATTCTAACCATGACTCTATAGCCTGAGGTCTTCCTTCCCCTATGAAGGTGGGAGGATTCTGCTATTGGAAAACCCGCGTAAACTCTTCCATAGAAGGGGCAGGATGTGGTACTCCTCAGAAGGTCTTTATAAACCTCATAAATCCCTATCATAACTATGTGTCGACACCTATGTCCGGAATAATGGCTGGTTCCAAGATTGGCACAACTGGAGGATCTACTGGTAGTCCCTAATCAACCATATCCGATGTCTGATCATTTCCCTATAACTGGTGGACAACCAAAGGACGTCTCGGTGGCATGAATATGCAAGGTCAAGTGCACACCTTATATCAATATTAGAAGGGACTGAAACTTAGAAGTGTAAGAAGGGAACAAGAGAAATAGAGCATTCAAGTTTTTCAAAACATGGATACACAACATGTAAAATTCCTATATGGCGTGTTCCCTTAAGCCTTCACATGGGTGCGTGCTTTTGCCAAAATGGGTCATGTAACACCCCAAACACACGTCATGTTGTCATAACACACGATGTGCACTTGAATCCTCTTTCCCTAACCGATTTCTTCCATATGGATAGGCCACACGGTTTCCCTAGAACAAGACTACACGGCGTGTTAGCGATAGACACAACGTGTACTAGACGAACTTCAACGACCCGTGTTTTTCGTTACATAGACGGTTACACAGATCACTCTACATGGTGTGTTCCAGATGGACACAACGCGAACTAGAAGAATTTCACCGAATCATGTTGTTCGCTACACGACCGGATACATGGGTTACATTACACGGCGTGTTCAAGCTTGACACGACGTGTATATCCGTGTCGTTGGTCACATGAGTGTACAAATGGTCTACACAACATGGTGTGTACTTCTAGTACACGGCTTGTCCCACCAAGATTTCCCAACCCCATGTATCTATCCACACAGCTAGTGAAATAGTTAGAGACTACACGACGTGTACATATATAACATGACGTGTACTTAAGAAAAACAGTTCCTTCCCAAACAGAAGGGCACATGGCATGTATTCATCATTACACGCTGTGTATTCTGGGTTTTTCTGAACAATAAGCCTCATAAACTACTCTGGAAGTCTAGAAAAACATTGAAACGAACATTAAAGTGCCAAATTCTGATCAGTGAGGGCCCATACTTCCTACGAATCAAATCTTGACATCTTATACATGTCATATTGAAGAAAAAAAATATAATGATCCACCAAATTCTGATCCATGAGGGCCCATAACACCTCAAGAACCAAAGTTTGGAGTTCATTCAAAAAAAGCTTACACAAACCAATACCTTATCAAAAAGTAGGTATTCTATCAAGGCATATATCACAACAACATGCATATCTAGCACAACATCTATCACAACAACATGCAACCACTAATACATCCTAAATGGAATGGTAAGAATGCATGACATGTGATCTCTAGCAAGTGAATATATGATGCATGAGATGGAATACCCTCATCTCATCGGGTTTCAATAGAAATAGAACCTCAATAACTTTAACAATAACATCACAAAACATGTGAATCACCCAATGGTGAAATCAAATCAACTGTAAAATTGAAAAACTAGAAAAATTATAATAACGAGGTAGATTGGATTTTCCCTGTACACGAGTTAGCTACTCCTAGGCACAACTTATTACCAAGTACATATTCCTTCCTATACATGACTATAGGCTCTAAACAGTAAGTCAAGAAAAAATAATTCCTCTGATACCACTTTATAATGTCCCGGTTCCGGAAGCCACCCAGAGGTGACCCGTACCCGGTTGGGAACATGGCCTCAAGAGCATTTCCCTAAACACCAGAGGCTGCCGACTAGTAGCAAGGGACTTAGGTGTGATAGTGGGGAAAATATTCCCTCATTGATAGAGTAACACAGTGGAAATAACAAATATACAATAGCGGAAGCAGTAAAAGTATGCAATAAGTAAACAACAGAAGACTGAAGAAATAAACAACTGAAGAACATATATATAATGATGCATGATAAATATGTCTAAGAAAGCATCCAAACAAGTCACAATGTTGGAATACAGTAGTAAGCCAAAGTAAAAAAGAAAACAGATAAAATCCAGCAGCATCGCAAGCCTCAGCTTGGTCCCATGCACTCCAGTTCCACAACAATCAAGTACCTGAAGTAGAAGGGCGCTTAACCTTATCTATACCTAAAAAAATATAATCTGTTTGAGCCCAAAAGCATGACCCAAACAGGGTGTGAGATGAATCCTAGTAGGCATCCACCCAAAGATCTATGCCTAATAGTCAATGAAAATATATGGCAGGAAAAATGAAAAAGAAGTAATAAGCATGGAAGTACTCAAAAGTAAACAGTCCTACCAATTTAATTCAAATAAGTTTACATTTAATAATTTATCCAACCAATTAGAAATACAAGAAACCCTCTGGGAAAGTTCTCACAACCTATCCCCTCTGGTTTAGCTAACAATCTTAAGTAACCCTCTGGGTAGTTCTCACAGCCTAACCCCTCTGGTTCAATTTACAATAAGGATAAAGAAGACTCTCTAAGGAAGCACTCACCTTCAATTCCCCCTATAGTCATGTATAATCAAATACTCTCTGAGGAAGAACTCACCGTCAATTCCCCCTATAGTCTTTTAACGGTAAACTATAGACACTCTGAGGAATCACTCAACATCAATTCCTACTGTGGTCTCGTAACGTAACTATAGACACTCTGAGGGAGTACTCAACATCAATCCCCCCTATAGTCTCGCAACATAATAATTATAACAGACACTATGGGAAATCCCTCAACTTCAATTTCCCCTATGGTCTCACTACACTAGGTTTCCACAGCCCTGTTTAAATCAATCATACAAAAATGATAATCAACAGCCAAAGAAAACCTCAAAGTACTACTTAGCTAAAAAGCTACAAGGCATGGCACAACATATCAGATAAAATCACTCCAACCTAATAGTACTAGGTATGGAAACAAAGTACCCTAATAGGAAATCTAGACCAAATGATCAATAACAAGAAAACATGGGAAAACATCTATATCATGGCAAGGTTAACCATATTCACAACAATTAACCTCTACCCAAAAAAACAAGGCATAGAAGGCAATAATAGGGCTAAAAACCATAAACACGCAATACCCCGAACAAGGGTATTTGAACTTTTTCACATATAACTCAAAGACTATCTACGGAAAGGAACAAACCACCTACCTAGATGTTGTACGGATGATATACGTGAACCTTAGGCCTTAAATCACCCAATAATGTTGTAGATCTACAAAAATGTTAAAACATTCAACCGAGGATATCTCGCGGAAGATAAGAAATCAGGAGATGATGTTCAAGAAGAAGGGAGAACTCACCAATGCGATTCCAACGCAATCGATGGAGCTCAAATCAGAGAACGACTGACAAGTCGGGGGGCTCAGAGAAGACCTGTGGCTATACGGACACTCCTGGATGAGATAGAAGAAGAAGTGCGTTATGTCAATTAGATGCAACCCTGGTCCATTTAATGAAAAAAAGAAAGTACACGGTGTTTTCTTTAAAAGTACACGACGTGTACTTGCCTTTTCCAGCCTCCGCTTTAGGAGGTCTCTAGGTCACCACACACGACCATGTGCTCGGCTGTTACATGGCCAGCACATGGTCACTCGTGGCAACCGGGTACACAACATGTACTCTTGAAATTTCCAGAACTCCTTCTAAAAAACAACCAGAAAATAAAAACTTACTTGAAAAGAAGGTCCAGTTTCTTACAATGATGTCCGAGTGCTATAGCTGAAAATAAAAACAGATAATTCCTAAGACCGAGTAGTGTAGAAGATTTCTTTTAAAATTTTCTTAACTTTTTATTTATTTTAAATTCCCAAAACACCCAAGACACAAGAACACAAGTCATTATGATTAATTTACCTTTCCTAGGGTCTCTACCCTATAATCAGTGTACCCTTACTTGGTAGTTCAGTAGGTCCAGAGTCCTTACATCAGATCCAAGGGGCCCTAAAATCCCATGTCCTAGCCAGACTTCCATAGCCTATTTCATGCACTAATATTTACTAACACTTTTTCCCTACCATCCCATGAAATCCCCATTGTTCTTAACCCCAAACTCCATCCTATCTCTCAACCACTTCCTCTAATACCATTCTGTCACGACCCGCCTTCTCCAAGATGAGGTAAGGGACAAAAAACTTCCAAACCCTTCCTTCATCAAGTTGAAGGAGAGATAATGACCCCCCTAGTCCTGCCTTCAATAAGCCCTGAATTGTAGAATAACACCAAGGGTATATAATCTCACGTAAAATGGAAGGAATTACCCTTTTTATAGAACAAGATCGGGAGATAAGATGATAAATCCCAGCAACACCAAGGAATAAAGATAAAAGTAAATCCCAAAATCCATTTCCATATACATGTTAAAAATAAACTGGTATAAAGTACAATAAAAACTCTGAAGGAAAGTACAAAAAGAAAAGAAAAACCGCAACAACAATTGTTTTGACGCCTGAGCTAGTAAGGTCTGGCACGGTCTTCAAAGTCCTCCTGAAAATCTGAAAGCAGTTATATATACGTAGGGTGAGTATACATGTATAATCAATAGGGAAACCAAAAGCTCTTATGCCCAAGTGGGGAGGCATTCTAATGCCCTGTGAGAAAATAGAGGTAAGCAAAACTCCCAGCAAGGAAAACTATCCACCCAACCTCACCAAGACACACTCCCTAATTAATGTAAGTCAAGTGAAATAATAGTAACAACACATCGATATTTGGGTACCCCACACCACTTTCCCACTAGTTATTTAGAACATCCTACGCATCATACCTCCCCCACAAATCCCACTTTAGTCCCACTACCACCCCTAACAACAAACATATGGGCCATCCCAACCACACACTTATCCTGCCCGCAAACACCTGGGCCACCACAACCACACATAACCACGCCCGCAGACACCTGGGCCACAACAACCACCACCACACCCGAAGACACTTAGACCAAAACAACCACTGCCATGCCCGAAGACACCTGAGGCTTATCCCGAAGACACTTGGGAAACAAACCTACCTGCACACACCTAAGCCAACCACCACAACACTCCCTGCCTGAAGAGTCTTGGGCTATAATGAACCTCAATCCATTATAGTCTGCCCGAAGAGTCTTGGTCTACCTGGGAGAGGGAGTATAAAGGAGCTAATAACCACCCACTCATAGGAATGTTGGGAAAAACACCCTCCCCCATGAAATGGGGGTGTTCAGAACAAAGTTCTCAACATGGGTGGGGTGCGTATAAGAAACACAAGAACTAAAATTTATACATATAGATAACCAAGCACTCATCCCAACCTAAGGGTCCCAAAACCAACAACCATCCCGCACACTACCACTCTAGTTGCCACCCCTACATGCACAAGTACACAACACCCACAACCATAGCACAACCCACTTCTAGAAAATAGTTCCCTATTTTATCCGTTCTAATTATCATGTTCAAGTGATTCCATTTAAAAAATATTTCTCCACTACTGGGCAACTAACAGGCATAACTACAAGCCAAAACAACAAATAAAAGAAAACAACCAAGCAGGCGTTTAAGCATTCACTCCTAGTTCTATAGTAAATAACAATATCAAAATGGGATCCATGAGATCCCTCGAAGTACTGGAACCAAACCAAGACCCAACTTACCAGGTCTAGAACATTTACCGTTGGCTCCACATGACCTCATATTCACAAACCAACAAACTCTCAACCGGAGGTTTCATTCCCATCCACGTCACCCCACACAACATCAACCAAAACAACCATGTATATCAATAGAATAGAGTAAGGGAGTTTTTCATATTTATCCAAAACCATTCATTAAGTTCCTTATTTCTATTTGGTTAACTGGGGTGATCACCGAAGAGTTCTTATTCATCGGTCATCCATTTAATCAACCAAGTTTACGCGATTAATCAGTTTCCATGATATAGTCATTCAATCACAAGATCATCTAGAAAACAGAGCTTCATTAGTGTGTAATAAAGGACCACCAATGACTACGATTTTCAGTAGACATGAGCCCATATAACCCACAACATAAAAACGAAGGTAAAAATACAACAACATAATCATATTTCCCACCCCTTTATTCTTTAAAAGTCTGTTTATTATCATCGTTAAATTTGGTTTCATCTATATCCCGATGGAACATCATCATACCCAACCTGCATGATACACAATAGAGAGATATGAAGGAAAAAACCCTATTCGGATGATCAGGGATCAAAGTTTTATCTTTGTGCCAAGAATTGGGGATGACGCGACTTTCAGGAAAAGAAAAATCCAAGGCTAAGCAGAAAGGGCTCCAACACAGGCGCACAATTATTATCTAGAGGAAGTATTGAGGAACACTTAGATAAATGAAAAAGGAATAATAAAGAGAGGATATCAACTTAAGAAGAGGTCAGATCCTAAAATCAAGGAGAACATTTCGAAGTAATTAAAAGTCGGATCGTGGATTGACCACATGACTGAGCGGTTTCACACATTGGGATTAATTGAGATTTAATAATTCCCTTCAGAAATGGTAGAGATAGACCAGAAGATGGATGTGAGTTGATGGATTAACTTTAAACTGAGAAAAACGTAACAGGGGTGAAACTGGGAAAACATGAAAGACTAGAAAACACAGAAAAGGGCGTGACACCGATAAAGGGCCACATTTTTTGGTAAATCAAGGGTTGACCGACTCTTGGGGGGTTTAAAACATATTTTATAGGCCTCAAATCACTTTTAAAGGGGTATTAAAATAGTTTTACGTCAAAAGATATGTTACTGGAGTGAAACTGCAAAGTCTTGGAGAAACTGGAAATGACTCACCAATGGGTGAGTCACCGATACCTTGGCATCGTCGCCCTAGAACTAATGGACCATCAGTGCCACCAATGGACCATCAGTGCCACAAATGCCTATCAGTGCCACCGATGGATGATAGGTGACACCAATGGCCGATTGGTGCCACTAACACTAATCGGTGCCAACGACGACCGATCAGTGCCACCAACGCTGATCGGTGCCACCGACGCCGATCGGTGCCACCGACGCCGATCAGTGCCACCGTTCGTTCGACCTGAAATTTGGAAAACTCCTTAATGAGTCACCAATGGTCCCCATGATACCTCAAACATCAGGATTTGGCAAAGTAATGGACTAGGAGGGTCCGAACCATTACAATTTGGTACCTGGGAAAATTTCATGGATGAAGGTATGGATAAGGGTAAGGGGCCCTTTTCTTGATTGCATGATTTTCCTGATGGGATTGGAACATGGAGATGAGACCAGACATGGGGTTCTAGACCAGGGTTTTTAGAGTCTTTATTGGAGTTTGTTTTTAGTTTAATTGTGTGAATTTCATCACATCATTTAGTTCAACATACATTATGACATAACATGATTTATTATTATTATTTTGATCATTGGTTATTTATAGATGTTTGTTTTGAGTTGGTTATGTATGCATGTCTTTTGGATTTATTTTATTATTATTTATCTAATTTCCACTAATATTGAAGCTCTATAATAGAGGGTATAACCTCCCCACTATATTCCTTACACCTTAGCTACTAGTTGACAAACTCTTGCATACGATGAGGCATGTATGAGGTCCACTAGTGACCCGAGTCAGTCACATAAGGGAGTATCAGTCCATGGATGTTACACCAGGCATCCCATGCATTCCTGTATACATATCATCATCAACTCTAATGTTGGATCCTAAGAAAAATCTCTAATCATTCACTACTACATCAACCATATGCTTTATATGCTAGTCTAACTAGGCATCCACCCCCAAATATGCCATGAGACTGGATCCCAAACATTATGGGCATCCTAGGGTCTCATACATATCATCAGGTGATTCTCAAGCATCCTGAGTGATCATAATAGTGACAGGACCATCGGTTAATTCCCAAACATCTTGGGAAATCAAAAATCATCAATTATAAACATAAATCAAAATAAACATACCACAAGGGACAACCAAACACCCACACTCGTTACCATAATCTTAGCCCCGTTAGGCTCACATATAGTTTCAACTTCTAGAGTGACACCCACAACCATCTCTACCCATAAAAATACTCACTCACTCAGGGTTAGCCTATCAATTGAGCACCCACTTAGGTTCCCTAGGCTATTATAAGGCAGATTCATCCCACTTGGGATCCTTGGTCACAGATTAGTCTCTTGGGTCAGCGTGTATCTCTTAAAGGTCATTATAAACCCATGTGGTATCATAAACACAATATATCCTCATAGGCTCCAAGGGTAGCCTCATAAGTTATAGTCTCGTGAGATTGCCCATAACCCATCCCAATGTCCAAGTCATCTAAGTCGGTTCACTCAACCAATCCTGATCCCAACCCATTCTAATTATGGTTTGTCCACCTAGGCTAAAAACATCTCAAGGTTCCTTTCCCAACCTACTAGGTCCGTCCATCTCAAGTCATTTTACACCCCCTCTTAGAGGTGTTTGTGTCTAGGTACCCTCTTAGTCCCGACCTTGACCATCGGTGGTCGAGGCGTCAAGCAAGTACACAAGGTCCTTCATGGCCCTTGCACTATATTTGTTTGAGGGAAATTAATTTCTAGTTAAATAATTTATTTTATTATTAAACAATCTAAAATGAATAAGTCATCACTATAGAATCCCGCCTTTTTATCACATAAAATTTCATTACATTTTACAAAACTGAGGATCTTTAAGGTTTAGTGTCTTGGAAACCAGGAACTTAAAACATGAAAACATAAAAAATAATTCTTAAACACTTGAAAGGATTCTCCTTAGGTTCATCCTAGGTTCATTACTGCATCTCATAACCCAGGGACATACATCAAAAGAAAGGGTGAGCAGAAGGCCCTATAAGGGAAACAAGGGGAAACATTTAACATGTGAACTTGAGATACATCAACAATGTCATGAAAAAGAACTTTAAGGCATGAGAAAGAAATCACGAGTCATATCATAATAAAAATAACATATTTAATAACTTGAATATGTGGCTACAATATTTAATATTGACAATCATTTACGTTTCACCAAGGTCCATCCCCAAGGTGTCATTAAAAATTACCAAGGTTATTCACCAAGGTGACATTAAAAAATGGTCATCTCTAGAGATTAAGTCTTTACCCAATGCATTGGAGAGATATCAGGGAGCAACCTTAAATTTGTCTTTATTATCATGTGAGACACATATATCATCATCAAAAAATTCATAAACAACCCATATAGCATAAAATAAATGGGTTTCATTTCATAGTCATCACATTTTAAAAAAAACTGCTTTAAAGACGTGATCCTTATGTCACTTTAAACCCACAGAAAAAGGAAAGTGGGCCTCATGTATGTAAATACCAGAATTAAAATAGAAAATTTTGATATATATGTGAATAAACCTATAGAAGATATATCTTTGAGTATTCACTTAATAAAATAAAATAATTTGAAAAAAGATAAAGACATTTGAGATGGAAATTCTGCAGCATAACGGCTATTCATCGGGGTTTTAGAAAACATGAAAAGAGAGGGGACATAGGTAACCCACTAATAAATGATCCAAAGAACAATAGAGGGACATAATATAATGGATATAATAACATGGTAATGAAATTTTAAATACATACCATATGAAATTAAAAACATGGAGGGAAGACAAACATAAGATTTCTCTTATGAAAATTCGGCAGCCTAACGGTGTCACTTAAACTTCAACAAAATGAATTGAAGAGATCAAATAGGGTCTCTCATCATATGAAAATAGAAGATCATTATGAT
The DNA here is from genome assembly GCA_963277665.1 of Viscum album. NCBI lineage: Eukaryota > Viridiplantae > Streptophyta > Magnoliopsida > Santalales > Viscaceae > Viscum > Viscum album. Next base: position 481,072,428 of record OY728128.1, read on the forward strand.
AGATATAGATATCATACCCCAACATAATAAAAAGGAACTTGAAAGACTTGACATGAAAGTAGAACTTTGAAAAATGAGAAAGGTGAAAGAATCCCTTAAAAATTCGGTAGCCTAACGACGCCACTTAAACTTCAACAAAAATGAATTGACGAGATAAAATAGAGTATCTCATCATATAAACATAAAAGATCAGTACGATAGATATAGAGATATTACCCCAAAATAGTAAAAAGGAACTTGAAATACTTGACATGAAGGTAGAACTTTGAAAAATGAGAAAGGTGAAAGAATCCCTTAAAAATCCAGCAGCCTAACGGCGCCACTTAAACTTCAACAAAAATGAATTGACGAAATCAAATAGGGTCTCTAATCATATGAAAATAAAATATAAGTATGATAGATATAGAGATCATACCCCAAAATAATAAAAAATAACTTGAAAGACTTGACATGAAAGTAGAACTTTGAAAAATGAGAAAGGTGAAAGAATCCCTTAAAAATTCAGCAGCCTAACGGCGCCACTTAAACTTTATTAAAATGAATTGATGAGAGAAAGATGGGGTCTCTCATCATATTAACATGAAAGGTAATTAAGAGGAATATAAAATAACATCCTAAAACATAATAGCATGGAGCATAAAAGAAATGACATAAAAATAGATTACTTGAAAAGAAAGAGAGAGGTAGGTTCCCTTACCTTAAAACCTAACTCTTAAAACTCAAAGGTTGGGACCTTGAGGGCTTGGGGGAACCTTGGGAGGACTCCTTGGGAGGTAATGAGACCAGAGATTCGTTGGGGGAGAGTTGGGAGTCGAATTGATGAGAGTATGGCTTGGTATTTATAGGGAAAGTGAGAGGACAAGGCATTAATGGCCAAGGGACACCTCACAAGTGGTTTTCTCAAAACCATGGGCTCTCCCATGGTATTTCCCATGGAGTTAGGCCACATGGTCCCCCCATACAATAATTCATCACCTTTGGTCGGCCAACCCTTAAAATATCTCATGAAATCATCATGACACGGTTATGATGTCATTAAACATACCGAAACCCTAAAACTGTATTTTTACTATTCACTAAAAATTCAACTTTCTCAGAAAAATACCAAAATTTAACCTTAACCAAATATCAATGCTCTGATTTCAAAAATGAAATCCATTTTATAAAAATAATTTTCTAAATATTTTTAATTTAATTTTTAAATAAATACACTATTCACCGAAAATTCATTTTTTTCAGAAAAATCCCCAAAAATTACCTTAACATAATATCAATGCTCTGAGTTCAAAAATGAAATCCATTTTATAAAAATAATTTTCTAAATATTTTTAATTTAATTTTTAATTAAAAAACACTATTCACCCGAAAAAAACTAATACTTGACTAATAATTTCTGAAACAGTTATTTACCTATTTTATTGAATCTCATTACTTAATCAAGGTGCCTAGATTATATCAATACTTTATTTAAGTGAACTTACTAATTCATTTGGTCACATTACTAATCCTAAGCATAAAATCACTATTCATAATTTAGTATTCATCAAAAATTAAGTTGATCTTATCAGATTCTAAATTTCGTACTGAACATAATTGTAGAAGAACATTTTTTGAAAATCATTACACATTTTTAATTATTTAAGGTTTACATAAACATTTTTTTAAAATATCATTTCTTTAAAATTCACCAAAATTATGCATACTATATTTATCCAGACATTTGAAAATTCATAAACTTCATCATAAGAAGAAATCAAAATTTTTATTTAAAACAAAGGATTACACAAGGCAGTTATGATCTCCTTACATAGCCCCTTATCACACCAACATAGGACCTAAGTGTAAGGTGTGCTAAGGTGAGAGAATCTGATGGAGGCTCGACCAACATCGCACGAGTAGTAATTTATATCAATTTGAACTTCTCGCGAAGGCGATTCCGTTCTAGCTTCACACGATGAAGTTCGGCTTGGGTTTGGTCTAGAGCAAAGCCCAGTGGTGCTACCTCCTTCCCAAGTTATGTTAGATGGGCTTCGATCGGTCCAAGACTACTGGGTGAGGCCATCAAATCTTCTTTCTATATTAATTAACCAAGATCACTTGTATTTAGAGACAAATATCGAAATGTTTAGTTTCCAGTGGTCATATTGACCAATGGTCATATAACAGTCAAAACCCAACAGTCTCATTTTAATTATACTCATGTTATCAAATGAAACAGTTTTGTTGAGTATAAAAAATAAAATAACACACAAAATTAGGAAACAATATTTATTCAAAATTTCGAGTCGTTACAATCTTCCTCCCTTAAGAAATTGCATCCTCGCAATTTTTAAAATTGGGTTTTGAAATTTCATTGAAATTCCCAAATCGGAAAAGGAGTCAGTAAAACTATTACTTTAAAAGAAAGAAAGGGAAGTACAAAGGTCACCCGAGTTAACCCACACTAGGATTACATGTAGGAAAACATGGACATGGAGGAGAAAACAAAGGGTCAAGTTCTGAGGGAGAGTGATAGAAAACATGATTAGGATAAAGTTAACCATGAGAAAATCACAAACTTATGATGTGTGTAAACGGTCTTTGATTACCTAGTAGGAAACGTAAACCAACAACGTTTTTGTTTTACATTCCATTTCATAATTTTGAGGAATTCATTTACTAAATAGAACCAAAACATAAGGAAATATACCTACCTTCAAGTAGAGTTTCATCCTTTAATAAGTTTCTACCAAAACTAATCTTTTCTCCAAACGATGATCATTCAAAAACACTTGGTCTCATCAAAACACAAGAATAATCTTCTTGAGAGTCACGTAATCCACAAAAGATTAACTATCAATTTCTTCTATCTTTAAACATTATCCCAAAAAAATAAAGGGTAAGATAAAACAACTCTTAAAAAAGAAAGAATCCCATAGGAAGGGAAACTACTTTTAAATCTTCAAAGTTCCATGGTACTACCCAAAGTTCATCATAGACCATTCCATAAATAACTGTCCTTAAAATTCATCAAAATAAACCAAACTAATATTGAAACCCAATTATAAGAACGATCTCATAACATAGTCTTCCAAGATAGACTTTATTATTCATCTTCAAACAACATCAACCACTCTTATTATCTTATAATAAAAGTAACAAACCTAATCACATTTTCCCCAAGATAGGTTAATCATTTCCATATATAACCTAAATTACTATAAGTACGCCTTAAATTCATCAATTCTTCAAAATATAAGTCAACCTTTACTCCTCAAAGAAAATACCGTAGTAATCTATTTACCTCGATCAAATAGGGTTCCCAAAATAGTGAACGTCTTCCAAAATAATAATCATCTTTTAATCCCCTAATCACCCCTTTTTTAAGAAGAACAACTTCACTACATCAACATGTGGTACATAACAGTAGATGTTTTCCTTAATGGTATAAAATAATCTTAGGTAGTGACTCGATGATCTTAGAAAACATAAAAGATATTCTCATAGAGCACGAACTAAAATACAACATGGCATAGACAATTATTACGAAGAAGTTACATGTACTTCAGTCATCATGATCCATCTCAGCATAGGAATTGAATTGTTCCCCTGTCCTTGAAGATTGTTGATGCTCATCATGCTTCTCATCCCTTCCAAGAGAGCATTGCCTTGGATAATGTCCAACTTCTCCACATTTACCACATTGAATAGTATAAGGTACATTAGATTGAACCTTATCTCCATTCATCACATTATCCATTTTTTAAAGTAATTGGATACTTTATGCCCTATCTTCCCACACTTATAACATCTTCTAGTTCCTTTGTGACATTCTCCTTGGTGCCTCTTCCCACACTTTTTTCAAAAAAGAAACTGGGTCTTCTTTCCCTTATCAACTTTATCAGATGAACATCCTTGAGACTTTGTCTTCTTCTTCCTTGATGAATTTGGGCATTCAACTAGGTACCAATTATTAATTTTGATTTTTGATAGCTGATTTGGCATAATCACAATATGTTCAACTTAATCTCTCATCATCTCTATCACATTAATAGGGTAATCGTCACATTTCCTACCACATTGGTTGTTGGGACATGCTCTTCCATTTCCCTCCATTAACTTAGAAAAGAATGTATAATTAGGGGGCTTAAATACTTATCCAATAATCATTAAAAGGAAACTTTATGCATAAAAGGAAAAAATTGTAGAAGGAAATTATACCCTAACTTGTGATCCCCTAGGTTCCAATCTAGGTTATCCATGATCATATATTCTTATGTGAATCTTTATTTTATTTTATCTTTGTTCCTTTAATAATGGTTCATACTAAGCTTATGAATTTACCAAAGCATATCCCCCGGGAGTGTCGTAACCAAGAGTACAGCAAGACCCATTGTCGTGTACCAGTTCCCGTTCGAGTCTAGATCAAAGCGGTGTTTTTGGGTTTTACCCCTATGTACATCTGTGCCAGATCCACCTCTACTTGCTCGTATCCAGACAAGGATGTATTTGCTTGGCAACCCCTTAATCAATACTCACCAAAATACCAGGAAGATTTCCTATATTTAAACTTTTATATAAGGTTCTTCCCAAAGTTTTCATATCCTAATTTCCACAAATAACTAAACCATCCTTTGATACCAACTATAACATCCCGCCTTTTTATCACATAAACTTTCATTATATTTTACAAAACCGAGGATCTTTAAGGTTTAGTGTCTTGGAAACCAGGAACTTAAAACATGAAAACATAAAACATCCTTCTTAAAAACTTGAAAGGATTATCCTTAGGTTCATCCTAGGTTCATTACTGCATCTCATAACCTAGGGACATACATCAAAAGAAAGGGTGAGCAGAAGTCCCAGTAAGGGAAACAAGGGGAAACATTTAACATGTGAACTTGAGATACATCAACAATGTCATGAAAATGAACTTTAAGGCACGAGAAAGAAATCATGAGGCATATCATAATAAAAATAACGTATTTCATAACTTGAAGATATGGCTACAACATTTAATATTGACAATCATTTCTGTTTCACCAAGGTCCATCCCCAAGGTGTCATTAAAAATTACCAAGGTTATTCACCAAGGCGTCGTTAAAAAATGGTCATCTCTAGAGATTAAGTCTTTACCCAATGCATTGGAGCGCTATCATGACGCACCCTTAAATTTGTCTTTATTATCATGTGATCCACATATATCATCATCAAACATTTCATAAAAAACCCATATAGCATAAAATAAATGGGTTTCATTTCATAGTCATCACATTTTAAAAAAAACTTCTTTAAAGACGTGATCCTTATGTCACTTTAAACCCACAGAAAAAGGAAAGTGGGTCTCATGTATGTAAATACCAGAATTAAAATAGAAAATTTTGATATATATGTGAATAACCCTATAGAATAAAGATCTTTTAGTACTCACTTAATAAAATAAAATAATTTGAAAAAAGAGAAAGACATTTGAGATGGAAATTCTTCAGCATAACGACTATGCATCAGGGTTTTAGAAAACATGAAAAGAGAGGGGACATAGGTCACCCACTCATAAATGATCCAAAGAATAGTAGAGGGACAAAATATAATGGATATAATAACATGGTAATGAAATTTGAAATACATACCATATGAAATGAAAAACATCGAGGGAAGACAAAAATAAAATTTCTCTTATGAAAATTCGGCAGCCTAACGGCGTCACTTAAAATTCAACAAAATGAATTGAAGAGATCAAATAGAGTCTCTAATCATATGAAAATATAAGATCAGTATGATAGATATAGAGATCATACCCCAAAATAATAAAAAGGAACTTGAAATACTTGACATGAAAGTAGAACTTTGAAAAATGAGAAAGGTGAAAGAATCCCTTAAAAATTCGGTAGCCTAACGACGCCACTTAAACTTCAACAAAAATGAATTTATGAGATCAAATAGGGTCTCTCATCATATGAACATAAAATATCAGTATGATAGATATAGCAATATTACAACAACATAATAAAAAGTAACTTTAAAGACTTGACATGAAAGTATAACTTTGAAAAATGAGAAAGGTGAAAGAATCCCTTAAAAATTCGGCAGCCTAACGGTGCCACTTAAACTTCAACAAAAATGAATTGATGAGATCAAATAGGGTATCTAATCATATGAACATAAAATATAATTATGATAGATATAGATATCATACCCCAACATAATAAAAAGGAACTTTAAAGACTTGACATGAAAGTAGAACTTTGAAAAATGAGAAAGGTGAAAGAATCCCTTAAAAATTCGGCAACCTAACGACGTCACTTAAACTTTCTTAAAACAAATTGATGAGAGAAATAGGGGGTCTCTAATCATATTAACATGAAATGTAAGTAAGAGGAATATAAAATAACATCCTCCAACATAAGATCATGAAGCATAAAATAAATGACATAAAAGAGATTACTTGAAAAGAAAGAGAGAGGTAGGTTCCCTTACCTTAAAACGTAACTCTTAAAACTCAAAGGTTGGGACCTTGAGGGTTTGGGGGAACCTTGGGAGGACTCCTTGGGAGGTAATGAGACCATAGCTTCGTTGGGGGAGAGTTGGGAGTCGAATGGATGAGAGGATGTATTGGTATTTATAGGGAAAGTGAGGGGACAAGGAATTAATGGCCAAGGGACACCTCATAAGTGGTTTTCTCAAAACCATGGGCTCTCCCATGGTATTTCCCATAGAGTTAGTCCACATGGTCCCCCATACAATAATTCATCACCTTTGGTCAGAAAACCCTTAAAATATCTCATGAAATCATCATGACACAGTTATGATGTCATTAAACATACCGAAACCCTAAAACTGTATTTTTACTATTCACTGAAAATTCAACTTTCTCAGAAAAATCCCAAAATTTCACCTTAACCAAATATAAGTGCTCTGATTTAAAAAATGAACTCCATTTTATAAAAATAATTTTCTAAATATTTTTAATTTAATTTTTAAATAAATACACTATTCACCAAAAATTCATTTTTTTCAGAAAAATCCGCAAAAATTACCTTAACATAATATCAATGCTCTGAGTTCAAAAATGAAATCCATTTTATAAAAATAATTTTCTAAATAATTTTAATTTAATTTTTAATTAAAAAACACTATTCACCTGAAAAAAACTAATACTTGACTTATAATTTCTGAAACAGTTATTTACCTATTTTATTGAATCTCATTACTTAATCAAGGTGCCTAGATTATATTAATAATTTCTTTAAGTGAGATTACTAATCCATTTGGTCACATTACTAATCCTAAGCATAAAATCACTATTCATAATTTACTATTCATAAAAATTAAGTTGATCTTATTAGATTCTAAATTTCGTACTGAACATAATTGTAGAAGACCATTTATTGAAAATCATTTCACATTTTTAATTATTTAAGGTTTACATAAACATTTTTTTTAAAATATCCTTTCTCTAAAATTCACCAAAAATATGCATAATATATTTATCCGGACATTTGAAAATTCATAAACTTCATCATAAGAAGAAATCAAATTTTTTATTTAAAACAAAGGATTACACAAGGCAGTTACGGTCTCCTTACATAGCCCCTTATCACACCAGCATAGGACCTAAGTGTAAGGTGTGATAAGGTGAGAGAATCCGAGGGAGGCTCGGCCAACATCGCATGAGTAGTAATTTCTATCAATTTGAACTTCTCGCGAAGGCGATTCCGTTATAGCTTCACACGATGAAGTTCGGCTTGGGTTCGGTCCAGAGAAAAGCCCAGTGGTGCTACCTCCTTCCCAAGTTCTATTAGATAGGCTTCGATCGGTCCAAGACTACTGGGTGAGGCCATCAAATCTTATTTCTATATTAATTAACCAAGATCACTTGTATTTAGAGACAAATATCGAAATGTTTAGTTTCCAACGGTCATATTGACCAATGGTCATATAACAGTCAAAACCCAATAGTCTCATTTTAATTATACTCATGTTATCAAATGAAACAGTTTTGTTGAGTATAAAAAATAAAATAACACACAAAATTAGGAAACAATATTTATTCAAAATTTCGGGTCGTTACAATCACCCTAGGTGGCATCACTGCACACCCACTGCATATAACAAAATTCATTAAGGAACATGGCTAGTATGAGGACTATCGACCTCATTATAAGATTTTCCTTTTACTTTCTAAAGGTTGATAACTGTTTCCCAAGCCCATCTAACCTTTTCTAAGTCCAACCAGAAACTGGTCACCACCCTGAGGTCCTATCTCAATCCAAGTAAACCAAAATGATTATTTATAAAAATTTATAATTAATAAAAAAATTTAATTTAAATATTCATAAATTCTTAAAAATTATCGGGTCATCCTATCACACAAAAACTTCTGAAAATGGGATGAGGTCCACTCTTGACATGCGCCCGAACCTATGCCACAAAAAATCCCTAGTTAACACCATCGATTCAACAACTAAATAATTCAATTTAGGTCCAAAACCCTTAAAAAAGTCCAAATGGTGATGTACATTTTCTGAAATGACACATAATGATGTGAAGACATTGTCTCGGGTTACCTTATAACTAGGTGATACAAAAAACCCATTATAAATGAGTGATTCCACCATGATTGGGTGGAATTGAAACTAAAACCTAAACCACTTCACACCAAAATCAGTGATGATAGAGGGAAAACAACAGGGAAGGAAGGGTGAGGAAGAACCTTTTCTCTGTCATCATCGAAACTCACCAAGAACCATCCGAAATTGTGGGAAAATAAGGGAGGGGGATGTTCGAATGAGATCCTCCCTATGTGTTCATCTAAAGAATAAAGGAGGGATGATACCCCTTTTAAAATTAAAAAAACCACCATAGAAACTGTTAAGACATGGACATAAGCATCACACTATGACTTTTAATGTTATGCCCTTTTCACCCTACTAACTCCCTTTTCACGGCCTGAAATCACCCCATGAACCATTTTATATAGTGAATGTTGGTTAGAGAACCATTTCACTAAGACTCAATAGGGGGTGGATTGAGCTCTTGAAATTTTATTCACTTTAAAACCAAAGTATTTAGGGGATGCTAAATTCCAAAGTTTTCTTAACATAAGAAAACAGTGGAAAAAAGTGAAAAAAGAAAAGATAGAACACAATATATTTATAGTGGTTTGGGGAATATAAATCCCCCAGTCCACTCCACTAATGTTCAACACCTAGAGATTGGTTATTTTCACTAAAAACAATCCTTTTCCCAGGTACTATCCAATTGAGTGCAAGCAGCCATCACTTGGTACAATATCAAGATCTTTTACCAAGATCCTATAAGGATTTACAAACATCAACCTTCAAGGTTATTTTACCAGGAACCTTAATAACTTAGTGTAATAATTTGACACTTCCATTAATGAGAGAGAATAAAATAAGAGATTACAAATACACCACACAGTTTCAAGTTTCAATAGAAAGAAAAAGAAGAATTATCCATGAGTTCAAATAAGAGTGATAATTATCTCAAGGAGAGTCTTCATAAAATCAATAAGAAATTTTCTTGATAAATTAATTGTAGAAAACTTGATTCTTCTTCTTCATTTTCATTTTATAGAGCAGTGCACAAAACTTCAAGAGAGATAGAGATAGAGAGAGATAGAGTGAGAGAGAAAGTATTATTATTGTTCTATTGTATCATTTTCTTATTAAAAAACTCTTGCCTGAAATCTATTTATATTTTAAAAAATGATATCCTATAAAATCTAGTTCTCAAATTAAATTCCAGACATCCTTTTCTTGAAAATACCTCAGCAACAGGACTGAGTAATAAATTATTCTTTAATATTTTCTTCTCTTAGTACTTGCAACCTTTTGGAAATTGATTTTACCATAAAGAAAAAAACCAACATTTAATTCATCCATGAAAACATTAAATTCCACTTAAATTAATCCAACAATAATAAATATTCAAGTTGAAAAATGACATAAATTATTCCACATCACCACATAGACAAAATCCTCATATTCAAATTCATGTAGTCGAATTCACACTACTACACATATGCCCTTTAACAGTGTGAAAAATGGATTTTAACAGTGCTAAAAAAGCATTGTTAATTGCAGTAATGATAGGGGGGCCCTGTTTATCAGCCCTAAAAATAGCATTGATAAAAGCCTAGATGGCTGTAATGTGCTATTAATATTACAACACACCCAGAAAAAACCTGCAAAAACCTATAATTTCAAACAATTCTATATACATTTAATGTGACAATAGGAATAAAAAATGTCCACCCATGGTATATACAAAAAAACATTACTATATACATTTCAAATAATGTTTTATATAATTACATATACAATTATCCAACAAAAATTTAAAAAAAATAATGTTTCATCTTTTGATGCTCGTGATCCCCTCTCAAAAATGTCCTCCCATGGTATCTATTACTGAAAAAATCATCTCAACCCAAGAAAAAGATTATACCTATATAAGAAAATAAATATTATTTTAGTAATACTATAAAGAAATAAATTAAACATTAATATGAAAGAATACATTTATAAAATGTCAATATTTAATAAAAATACACATTTGGAGTTATACTGGTAACAACATACATCCTATTGAGGTGGGGTTGATTCTTACATGTCAAAAATGAGTTATGAATCATTGTACTAAAATATCAAAACAATCTGAATGTGTTTTATCATTTTTGAGTATGCCACTTGTTCTTTTACTAAAATTAATGTCAATTTTAAATAATGACACATTTGGAGTTATACTGGCCTCACTATGCATCGTATTGAGGTGAAGATGATTACTACATGTCTAAAATGACTTATATATCATTTTTCTAGAGTATTAAAACAATTTGAATATTTTTTCTCAGTTTTTAGTATGTTTCTTGTGTTTTTGTACTAAAATGTCATTTCAAACTAGAAACATGCATTATGAGTCATACTGGTCACACAATGCATTGGTTTAACATGATACTACTTCATACACATCAAAAATTACTTATGAATCATTGTTTTAAATTATCAAGACAATTGGAGTGCGTTTTCTTGGTTTTCAGCGAGTGACATTTTTTGAACTAAAATGTCAATTTTAAACTGATAATGGACACTTTTAGTCATACCAGTCACATCGTGCATCAAATTAAGGTAGGGTTAACTTCTACATGTCAAAAATGACTCATGGATCATTTTAATAAAGTATAAAAACAATATGAATGTGTTTGATCAATTTTTAGTATGTTACTTGTTGTTTTTACTTAAATTAATGTCAATTTTAAATTGAAAGAGACACTTTGAATGATACCGGCCACACCGTGCATAATATTGAGGTGCAGTTGATTCCTACACATAAAAAATGACTTATATATCATTTTCTTAAAGTATCAAAACAATTTGAATTCTTTTTCTTAGTTTTCAGTATATCACCTGTTGTTTTTACTTAAATTAATGTCCATTTTAAATAAAAAGAGGCACTTTGAGTTATACTGGCTACAACATGCATCGTATTGAGGTGAGGCTAATTCTTAAACATCAAAAATGACTTATAGATCATTTTACTAAAGTTTAAAAACAATATAAATGTGTTTTCTCAGTTTTCAGTATGCCAGTTGTGTTTTTTTTACTAAAATGTCATTTCAAACTAGAAACATGCATTATGAGTCATACCAATCGCATCGTGCATCAGTTTTACATGATATTACTTCATACATGTCAAAAATGACTTATTAATAATTTTCCTAAATTATTAATACAATTAGAGTATGTTTTATTGGTTTTCAGTGAGTGACACGTTTTGAATGAAAATATCATTTTTAAACTGATAACAGACACTTTTATTCATACCGACCACACCGTGCATTGCATTGAGGTGTGGTTGATTTCTATAGGTCAAAAATGACCCATGGATCATTTTAATAAAGTATAAAAACAATATGAATGTGTTTTCTTGATTTTTATCATTTCACTTGTTCTTTTTACTTAAATTAATGTCAATTTTAAATAAAAAGACACACTTAGAGTCATACTAGTCACACCATGCATCTTATTGAGGTGAGGTTAAATCCTAAACATAAAAAATGACTCATGGATAATTTTACTAAAATATAAAAACAATATGAATGTGTTTGGTCGGTTTTCAGTACGTCACTTGTTGTTTTTTACTTAAATTAATGTTAATTTTAAATAAAAAAGATACACTTTGAGTTATAACTATCACACCGTGCATCGTATTGAGGTGAGGCTAATTCCTACACATCAAAAATGACTACTTAATACAAATAAAAAATTACTTCTAAATCATTTTACTAAATTATTAAGATACTTGGAGTGTGTTTTTTTAGTTTTCAGTGAGTGACATGTTTTGAACTAAAATGTCGATTTTAAACTGATAACGGACACTTTTAGTCATACCGATCACACCGTGCGTCGGATTGAGGTGTGGTTAATTACTACATGTAAAAAATGACTCATGGATCATTTTAATAAAGTATAAAAACAATAAAAATTCATTTTCATGGTTTTCAGTATGTCACTTGTTCTTTTTTACTTAAATTAATGTCAATTTTAAATAAAAAGACACACTTGGAGTCATACCGATCACACCATGCATCGTATTGAGGTGAGGTTGAAGCTTACATGTCAAAAATGACTCATGAATAATTTTACTAAAATATAAAAACAATAAAAATGTGTTTTCTTGGTTTTAAGTATGTAACTTGTTCTTTTTTACTTAAATTAATGTTGATTTTAAATAAAAAGACACACCTGGAGTCATACTAATCACAATGTGCATCTCATTGAGGTAAAATTGACTCATAAAAATAAAAAATGACTCATTTATCATTTTAATAAAATATCAAAACAATCCGAATGTGTTTTCTTGGTTTTTAGTATGTCACTTGTTGTTTTTACTTAAATTAATGTAAATTTTAAATAAACATAGACACTTTGAGTTATACCGGCCACACCATGAATCATATTGAGGTGAAGTTGATTTCTACATGTAAAAAATGACTTATAGATCATTTTAATAAAGTATTAAAACAATATGAATTTGTTTTTTTTGGTTTTTAGTATGCCGGTTTTGTTTTTTACTAAAATGTCATTTCAATCTGGAAACATGCATTTTGAGTCATACCGATCGCATTGTGCGTCGGTTTGAAATGAGACTACTTAATACATGGAAAAAATGATTTATTAATCACTTTAATAAATTACCAAGATAATTGGAGTGTGTTTTCTTGGTTTTTATTGAGTGACACATTTTGAACTAAAATGTCAATTTTAAACTGATAACAGACACTTTTAGTCATACCGGTCACAATGTGCGTCTAATTGAGGTGTGGTTGATTATTACACATCAAAAATGACTCATGAATTGTTTTTATAAAGTATCAAAACAACATGAATGTTGTAACACACCAAGATTCCATGGTACACTTCTCTTGGAATAATACAGTAGCGTGTGTTGTACGCAACTTCGAGTTCTAACACACACCACAACCAATCAAACTAGCCGTTATGAATAGTAATACCCACATTTTGAAATTTTATAAATTTTATCTTTCAAAATGGACTTCATTTTTTGATTTGGAATATCGAAATTAGCTTAGGGTGAATTTTTGGTAATTTTCTGAAAACATTCAATTTTTGATGAATAGTGAAAAACACTGAGTTATAGTTTAAAACCGAATTTTTATTTAAATAATTATTTATTTTATTTAAATTTAATTAAGTTCAAAATAGATACATAATACCTATATAAGTTCAATTTAATTCATTGGAGTTATTTTAGAATAATTTTAGATATATAAAAATTTTATTGAACTTTTCACCTTCTTTTACCCACCTCCTAGGAGAATTTGGAAATTCACATAAAACATAATTTTACCGCTTCTGTGAGTGGAATTTCAAAAATATGAGAGAAACAGTTAATATCAAGGAGTAAAATGTGGTTCAATGAGATGAAAATAATTTTTGGTGAATAGTAACTTTTTACTTTTATTTACCACGGTTAAAAGTAAATAGGGTAATTAAGGGTAAAATGATATTAATATTACCCTAACACATGTCCTAATTCTATTGGACAAGTGTATCTAGAACAAAAACAACCTTAGGAATAAAATATTATCATTTAGGTCCACTTGGATTAGATGAGGACATTAATTATTATTTAATTCAAAGAAGAGTTAAAAGAGATAAAATCAAAGTTTAATTACTAAACCATTTTTAATATTGGGTTATACATAATATAAATTAGATTATAAATATTCATTAGAAATATAAAAATATTTAATACATAATGGTATTTTATTTATAATTTTTAGACATTTAATAATTAAATTTATTTATGACACAATAATGATGCAGTATTTTCCTTATTAATGAAAGAATCAAATAATTGGTATTATAAAAGTTAAAATAAATATAATTTGAAAGTTTTGATGACATACAAGAATTTTATTGGTTAATATTACATGTTAGGATTTATTAAATTAATTTTATTATAATTAATAAAGTTTTTAAGACTTTAAAAAAAATCAATTATTGAATAGTGTCAAAATTGACATAAATGAGTTTTTAAAAAAAATATTATATTATTAATTGATATTCTATTTCTAAAAATCTAAAGTTCGAACAAAGGACTTATATAATGATAGGTGTATCATTAATGGACCACTTGGGGGTTTCTTGGATGTATATAGTAAGTTTATTAACTATATAATATAAAAATACCAAGTGAGATGGTAAATGTCAAACTAATTAACTAAGAGTTAAAACTAAAAGATAAGGTTAATATAATGACCCAAACCTGTCTAAAATCTATTGGTTGAAAGGATTTCGACCCATACCCACCTTAGACTTTGAATAATCCACTTTGGAGCCATTATAAACCGAATATGAATTTATTATAAAATAATATTTTAAGTTTTTCCTAAAGAGACCCTCCTCCCCCTTATAAAAGGACACCACTTATAACCAATTATTCACACCTTAAAAGCCTTTTGGTTCGGCCAACCCTTGCCCAATTATTCTCTCAAATTCCCTCAATTCAACCTATAGGCCTTAGTTTGATCATAAATTCAACCTAAGGAGACCTTTTGATCAAATCAAAAGGAAGAACCCGAAGAAGAGGTAATGTTTTCACCACCCTCTTTCAAGTTCCTTTCTTCTTCAACTCCTTCTTTCTTTGTTATTTCCATTCTAAAATAATAACTCCAGTATATTATATATAATTTGATGTTATTATAAATATGGTACAACCATATTTAGTATTCTATCCATCCTTTGAATGACATGTCACCATACGTGCGTACGTATGGCTTACCGTCTCCACGTCGTGGTGTAATTGTTATTCAAAACATTATTATTTGGATGGGTATGATAATGATGCGTAATTCACATAAATAATAAATATAAAATGATACTTATTCTGTATATATTATATAATATCCAATTATATATTATTTTAATATCAAATGAATGATATTGTCGCTCGTACGTAGGTACGGACTACCGTCTCCACGAACGCGATGAGATTCATTCCCCATCGTATCCATTCAAGACTAACTCTCATTTAATGATTAAAAATAATGTTTAAGGACTTGATATCATTCTGTATATGAATAAGATACAACCTATCCATAACAAACACGTCTTATGTAACAAAACATATAAAAGAAAATGAGTAAGTTAACACCCGAAACAACGATAATACTAAGATATTATTAACAAAGCAATGTTAAAAGATCATATATGATATCATATTAATTTAAATTATTCTTGTATAATTTAATAACAATTATTTAACCATTATACATGAGGTTAACCTACCATCGACCAAGGAAAATTACAAGGTAAGGGTTTATTTCACAATCTCTTCATTATCCGAGGTTGTTTATACGTAATTATCTACTGGGACCTCTTTATCATCCACATCCATATTTCTTAAAAATGTTTTTCAAAACATTATTAATATTTTACAAAATATGGTTTAAAGACATTTATACCCTTGTTTGACTTTTTATAAGAAGTTTATAAATGAATCTTTCCGTCGTTTTCCAAACAAGGTCCTTTTTAACCTTTTTGACAGAATTGAGGTAAGAATGTCTTTTTTAACTTATACGGTGGGTGAGGCTATTTTCCGCCGTTATAAAATATTCTAAGCTTAACTTATAATATTATAAGGATATTTTCAAAGTAAATGTTTTTTTTATAATTATGTGACTTTTAAATGATTTAAAAAAAAGAGATATTTCTCTCAAATAGTTTTGATTTCATCTATGTCAACATCCTTTGATGGATTTTAAGCTTATTTGAAGTTGATTTATTATGAGATAAAAATTCCATATTGTATTTAAAGTTTTGTGATATTTTTGAATGTGTTTGTGTTATTTTTATACCATTCATGGTTTATAGAGAAAGTATTGACATTTCGTATGCTAGTTTTAATATGAATGTTTATGTTATGTTTAAACCTGTTCATATGAGGAATGCATTGGACTTAATAAGTAACGGGTGGAGCCCGATATAGATCCTCGATTCATTGGTAGGTCTCATGAGACAAACTAGTGTCTTGGCACAAGGCCTTGACAAAATCTTATTTATAGTCTTGGCACGAGGCCTTGGCTACGTGGTTATGATAGTCTGGCATTATGCATTACATCATTATGAAAGTGGTTATTGATATTGCATGTAATTATTCGACTAGTAGAATATCCATGTGAATAAGTAAATAGAATTATTTCATTTTATTTTTTCCATATTATGCTGAAGTTCAAGTTTAAAAGGATTTTGTTTTAGTTATACATTGCCTTAAATGTTTATGCTTATTTATGAAAGTTTCCGCTATATTGTTATCCTTACTGGGAATTTGAGCTCACCCCTTTCTATGTTTTATTTTTACCAGGATGTGAAGAAGTATTTTATGAATGACCTACAGGGATAGTATAAGGGGATATGAGTGTGGAGACAAGATGTTGTTGTAGTTTTCACTTATGATGTAATGTAAACTTTATGAATGTATCTAGTATTTCCAAGACTACTAAACTAATCGGTCTTTCGAGACTTGATCTTTTGTGATCATGCCAATGATATGTAATAATGCACCGACTCTGGGTAACTGGGGTCGGGGAATTACAAATGCGTTTTCTCAGTTTTCAGTATGCTAGTTGTTCTTTTTTCTGAATTTAATGTCAATTTAATATAAAAATACACACTTAAAGTCATACCGGCCACACCATGCATCGAATTTAGGTGCAGTTGATTCCTACACATCAAAAATGACTTATGGATAATTTTACTAAAGTATCAAAACAATAAAAATGTATTTTCTCTATTTTCAGTATGTCACTTGTTATTTTTACTAAAAGTAATGTCAATTTTAAATAAAAGGAGACACTTTGAGTGATACTGGACACACTGTGTGTTGTATTGAGGTGCGGTTGATTCCTAAAAATCACAAATAACTTATAGATAATTATAATAAAGTATCAAAACAATGATACTATGTTTTCTTAGTTCTCATTATGGAAGTTGTATCTTTTTACTAAAATGTCATTTCAAACTGGAAACACGCATTTTGAGTCATACCACTTGCATCTTGCGTTAGTTTAGTGTGATACTAATTCATACACATCACAAATGATTTATGAATCTATATCCTAAATTATGAATACAATACTAAAAAAATTTCTTGGTTTTCAGTGAGTGATATATTTTGAACTAAAATGTCAATTTTAAACTGATAACAGACACTTTTAGTCATACCGGTCACACCGTACATCAGATTGAGGTGTGGTTGATTCCTACACATCAAAAATGACTCATGAATCATTTTACTAAAGTATAAAAACAATAAAAATGTGTTTTCTTAGTTTTCAATATGTCACTTGTTATTTTTGATAAATTTAATGTCAACTTAATATAAAAATACACACTTAAAGTCATATCAGCCACACCGTGAATTAGATTAAGGTGAAGTTGACTCCTATACACCAAAAATTAATTATGGATCATTTTACTAAAGTATCAAAAAAATATTAATGAATTTTCTCAGTTTTTAGTATGTCACTTATTCTTTTTACTAAAAGTAATGTCAATTTTAAATAAAAAGAGACACTTTGAGTGATACCAGTCACTTGTTCTTTTTAGTCAGTTTTGAGTAGGTGAGTTACTACGATACCAACTATATTGACCTAGAAATTTAATACATAGATATCACTCTTAGTATATTAATATTACTTACATAACATAATTATCCATTCCATAATAGTTTAGGTTTAGTGCTTTTGGAAATATGGAAACATAAATAACTAGTTCATAAGAGTCTCTCGTTAAGTTATTATTTACTAGAAACCTTCTTAGAAATATAATTTTTAAAACCATTCTTAATAACCTAAGGATATGAAACATAATAAAGGGTGATCATAGATGCTCAATAAGTGTAAACAAGGGATATAACAATGATCATATAAGGATAACATGAGCATAAAGATGTTAGAAGGTGATATTAACATTAGAAATTTACACTCTTCATATCATAGATCATAATCACGAGTCATGTATCAAATCATGGTAGTTCAGAATACATGAATCTTAAAGGATCAAAGAATATTATAAATTAAAAACATACACTTCGAGTCATACCGAGAACATTGTGTATCAGATTGAGGTACGACTGATTGATCTACAACTGATTACTACACCGTTTAAGAAAATTTCTATGAAAAATATTTTGGGAAGTCATAATTTGTATTCAACTACTAAGAAATCCCTTGGTAGATGCATCCTTATGATTCACTTCAAATTTCATGCAACATGGGGTTTCCTCTTCAACCCGAAAGGAACATGTTCTCTCTTTTCTGGCTTATTACAGATAGTTGAAAGAAAAATATGACTTCACAAAAGATATGTATAAAAAAATAAATAAGTGTTAGATAAAAATGATAAGGAAATTAACTTAAAAATAAAAGATAAAATGATGAAAAAATTAATTAATTACATAAAAAGACACAATTTGATTCATACTGTCCACATTGTGCATTACCATGCTTTCTATTTGCTTTATTTTTCAAAATGGAATCAATAAATTGTCTACATTTATCACTTTCATTCAATTTTCTCCACTTCATTTAAAGGAAAGTGATAGATACCAACAATGTAGGGGTGAAAAGGTTTTGAGGGATAATAAGTATGTGGAAGACATTGTCTACATGAGTCGTCAAAAATTTAACTTAGATTATGTTAATGCAGTAGAGAATAGATAATATTACGAGGAAAAACATAGTATATTAAAAAACTTTATCTTCTCATTGAATTATGAATTGTATCCTTGAATTCTAATCTCTCATGAGCATGATCATATTTGAACAAACTACCCCGACTCGAACAAATGAATCCACCTATATAAGAAAACAATTCTTATGTGAGTAATACTAAAAATAAGTAAATTAAACATAAATATGAAACAATACACTACTTCTATGGAAGTAACATATTCATTATATTTTTGTACATTCTTCCAACAGGTATGTTTCCCATTTATTTCTGAGCACATATATATCATCTTGTGAATATGAGTCTTTTCGACAGTCGTAGTAGTACTGGAAAAATATAAATACACAAAGGATTAATAAATATTTTAAATGAAATATTAATTATCTTTGAAAATACCTCTTTATGGATGCTAGTTTGTTCATGGAATATGATCTCTCTCATAAATTTACAAACATAATAACTTTAATCTTTTCCATTGGTTTGTTTTAGACACTACAGAAACATTGAGTAGAATAAGTAATTTGTTTTGATATGTGTTTGGATAGTGAAATATTATCATATATACCCTAATACTTATCCAATTGTAGAACTTGTCTTGGTCCTTGTGCTTATCCCCTGGCCTCATTCCTTATTTTTTGCGATATTGATGCACCGCCCTATCATAACAAAATCCTCATTAAAAGATAATATAAATTATATAACTTAATGTTTTGTTCTAAAACGTTGGATGTAGTGTATTAAAAATTGAAAAACGTCATCATGAGTGGACAGTTTTTTGGATATCCATGTATTGAATCCAGGAAATAAATATTTAGAGTATCAAAATTTACCATAATGAGCATCCAATGCTATCTAAAAACACAAAAATGATTAAGTAATGAAAGAAATAAAAATATATTTGATATGATTAAATTTTAGAGTTTTACCCCTACATTGTTGGTATTAAATAGATTCTGTCATCTGAAATTTTTATTTCAAATGATTTGATCATACCTACCACTATTTCATCCCTTTTTTGGTATCTATTTTTGGTTGTTCTATAGAGGTGATGTGAGGACTAACGATCCCAAATTTTATTTCATGGGAAAATCCCTTCAATTGTTTTTTCATATATATGCCTAGAAAAAATATGAAATGTATTTATTCATAATTAACATAGTATATCATCTTTTGGAAAATCAAATCATAAAAACATACCTCATGTATACATTTACAATCGAGCCTCCTATCCAATCATAGTCGAGGATTTAAATTATACTCTCAACACCAATGGAGTCTTGATCTTTCTCTCCATACATATTTTATTCAAAATCAAATATGTGATTACCACTATCTTTTAACTTTGTATCTACATGAACCTTCAATGATAGTAAATGCTTATATAGAATGGGCAGGGTAATGGGGCTTTCAGTAGATATTTTCAATCAGTTTGTCGATCCTTTAGATGATTTTGAGTCGGTATTTCATTTCACCCCCTCCCTTTGTTCATATGTAATAACATCCATCAGTTCATACCTTTTTTCATTAATTGTTAAAGGTTTAGCTTGAAAAATAAATTGGAAATGAATACCTCTTTGTAGACATGTTTTTTACAAGATGTGATGGCCATGAAATGAATGTTCCAATAGATTTTTTGACCATATGAATATCTTCCTCATGAATTGGAAAAAGTAGCTCGATGCTCGACTCATGGGCTACACTAATCGATACTCTCACATGACCTGTTGGAAGTGGTCTGCTGTATAACATATCATTTTGGATATTGAACACCATAACCCTCACTATAAGGCGATGGGTGGGTGTTGATAGATATAAATCACAATCATTATAACCATTTAGAATATCAGTACAAGAAAGGTATCAGTGTTTGTATGATTCATATTTCACAGAAACATTTACTAGAATATTGATTACATAGGCTAAGACATCTCTTTTAGGAGAATGGATCACCTCATAGATGGTGGGGGGTGGGGCGGGATCTCCACATGGTGGTTGTTCTTGAGTTGCTTCATCTCTTTACCCCCATAATAGTTTCCATCATCTCTCTTTACCATTGTAAATATTCTTCAAGGGTATATATTCTTTCTTTCATCTATTTTATTAATTCACTTTGATCCTCCTATTGTTTTTTTTTCTCAAAATATGTTTGGGGTGTCACCTAAAAACCCACACATTTGACGTGACCATACTATTCTGGCTACTTCAAGGCCGACAATAGTATGTGTTCATTTGGTACAGGTGTTGCTGATTCCCATGACTATGTCAGATAGAAAATATAGGAAAATAAGTGATCATTTTTATATAATAGTGATTTAAAGATTTTTTTTGTTATATAATACTTACACATTTTTCCACACTTTTTGTGTGTTTTCACCTATTAGTATCTCATATTTATTTACACATGCCTCCTTCCATAGCACATGGTGTGGGATGGAAGTGGCTTTAGATTTGGAGTCATCAATCTGAATATAAATATAGGAACATAATTATGGTGTTTTTTCATGTCATATAAAAGTATTATGGTATATTTAAAATACATACCAATTTTTTTTTCAAATGAAGTGTACCCCATCCTTACTTTATGGTAGGGGTACACTAGTTTTGCTTCTCATTCCTTATTTCCAAAACTCAACTGTAGTTTCATAAATAAAAAATTATTAATCAAAGTGATGAATACATATATCATCAAACAATGTATTACTAGACACAATGTACCTAAAAAGACACATCAACATGACTGCCAGTAAATGAATCCCACCCTTCTTGGGTTATCAGGTGTGCATAGATAAGCGGTGGGTATGAGTTTATTTTCTCTTTAACATATTTAATATGATTTCTTGTTAGAATTATGTGAAATCATCTATGAATCCTTCTAGTAACCATTAATACACATTTTTTTGTGGGAGTCATCTACTATAAATACACTTTGTAATGGATGATGAAGATTAAGTCAATGTTTAATTATTATTTTTTAATAAAATAAAGAAATGATATCATAATGTCACTGTAATCTCTTCCCACATTAGTGTCTTAATCCTAGGAACAACACGGTGCCACAAATATACATCAATCGACATGCGTTGAAAAGTGATGATTCTAATGTAACTAGTAAACATAGTCTTGTTGGGGTTAACATTCTAGACCCACACATTCCATATGACCTCGTATTTGATGCAATTGACTTTCACCTTAATGATTTTTGCTAACACCATCAAACTACAATGCTTCTATTTTTTCTACATTGCTGGTCCTTCATTGCCTACCGTTTCCCTGGAAACAACATTGTCAATATGTTCCTCTAGAGTGATAGCATAGGCATGTGCATATGGTCATTGTAACTCTACACCGAGAGTAGAAGTTGGTTGAGAAACCTATTATTCCTTAGGAATGGGAGCACCAACACATGAATATGGTCATTCCTCTACACTGAAAGCATAATCAGGTTGAGAGACCTGTTGTGCCTTAGGATTGGGAGCATCAACACATGAGGAAGTCATTATCTTCAGAATTAGTTTAATATTTAATTTAGAGTACATAAATGCAACAAAAAACAGATAATAACATGAGGTAACATAATTTATATTACAAAAAAATATAACCTAATTATCAAAATCCCTTTTTCTTTTTAAAGGATGAAGGTTTTTGACCCCTCTATCTACTATAAAAATCCCTTTATTGTAGTCTCCTATGACATACAAAATGTCATCTACATTTGGGACCGCTTTGAAATTATTGCGATGCCCCAATGAAAGATTCATCCTCAGTTGAATTTTCATCTAACCCTTCAATGGTTTTGGTCGATAACAAAACAATTGACCACTTTTAGTTTACAAGATCTGGAACATAAAATACCTGTACTACATGTGATGCCATTATAAACAGTTCTTCTTTATACCCTTCCTTACTGAAATCAACTTTCATGAATCCCAATTCATCTATTTTAACAGAACTCCTGTTATCAAGCCACTTTTATTGAAAAATCATCACTTGGAATGTTGTATAATCCAACTCCAATATTTTTTTGATAATGCCAAAATATAACATATTAGTGTAAATTGGATTTCTTTCCTTAGTACCAGAAACATGCATCACTTCAGCCACAAGTGTAACTACACTACTTTTCATAGTACTATCTTCATCATGCTCATTTGTATAGAATGTATAACCATTAATTATATAAACATTTTAAGATAATACATACACACTTGGTCCTCTGACTATCCATCGAAGTCGTTCTGAAATTGAATCCATATTTTCATCCGACACTTTAAAAATATGGTCCTAAAACCATCCTATAAATTGTTAATTATTTTTATTTGATATCCATATTTCAGCCCTTGATTGATTCAAATGCCTAATAATTTATTTATGGGTTTCAAAATATGGGGAAAACTCTAAAATGTTATGAAAAATGTAAAGGTGGGCCTGATCTCGATCTGTAATATTGATTGTGACAACATCTCTTTTAGAAATTCCTTTACCCGCAAGCTGCCCAGTGTGATGAGATTTTGATAGACCAATTATTTCCACACCAGACATGTATTCATTACATAATTCAATGGCTTACTCTATAATATATTGCTTTATAATACAACCCTCTGGATGAATTTGATTTTTAACATACCCTTTCAAAATCTTCATATACCATTCAATGGGGTACATCCATCTATAGTGTATATGACCACACAGTCGAATCTCTATTACCAAGTGAACCATTAAATAAACCATCATATAAAATAATGTTGGTAGTAATAACATTTCCAATTCACATAATATGATGAAAATTTCTATTTCCATAGTCAACAATTTCATTGGGTTTATAACTTTGCTGCATATAACTTTGAAGAAGAAACAGAGCTTGGTTAATGTATGACATACATTCTTGGAAAAAATGAAACATAAAGCTATAGACATTATATCTTGTATCAAAACATGGAAGTCATGTTATTTTAGAACCTTTAACTTTAAATCGGTCATTGAAACTATGTTCTTGATATTTGATGAATACCCCTCTTTAACCTTTATGTCATTCAAGAAGTTGAAAAACTGATATCTCATACTTGGAAAGAGTGTAAGAAGCTGGAGGAAGAAAAGTTCATTTTTCATCTTTCACTGGCGCTAAATATTATCATATTCTCATTTCAACTATGTACAACCTCGCCTTAATTCCATCCTTTATTTTTCTAAGTGCATTTATCAACATGCCAATGACACTATCACATACATTTTTTTTTCAACATGCATAACATCAAGAAAATTTCTGACATATAGAAAATTCTAGTATGATAATTCAAAAAAAAACTGATATCTTTTTCCAACATTTTTTTCGTATTATTTTTCAAAAATGGTTTACCAAAAGTAGTGTCCACATATTTTACTTTCTCAAATAGTTTATCACCTGTTAGTGGAGACGGTGTTGTACATTCTTATGAACTTCCATCAAATGATGTCATCCAAGATCGGTACTTATGATGTCAGGGTAGAAATCTGTAATGTCCTAGAAACACAATTTTCAATTAATATTTCAACCTAATTGACTGTGTACTTTTTTCACAAATAGGACACCCTTGAGTTCCTTTAATGCTATATCCTGACAAATTTCCATAAGCAGGAAAGTCATTTATCATCCTGTAAAACATGGATCTCAACGTGAAATCTTCATTTCTATAAGTATCATACAACGTAACACATGAATCTCACAATAATTTCAAATCCTTGATCAATAGATCCAAATAAACATCAATATCATTACCAAGTTGTTTTAGTCCTTATATAAGAATATATAACATGATATATTTTTATTTCATGCATAACCATAGTGGAAAGTTATAATTTACCAACATAACCAGCCACGTACTATGAGTGCTTCTTTGAAAACTAAAAGGATTCACTCCATATATAGATAACACAAGATGAATGTTTCTCAGCTCATTTCCAAATTCAGGATACTCATAATAAATTCTCTTCCACTGAGGAGAGTCTATTGGGTGATATAGTTTCCCATATTTAATTCTTGTATCTATGTCCCACATCAATTTCCCTAGTCTCATCACTTCTATATATGCGCCTAAACCTTGGAATGATTGGAAAGTACCATATAACTTTCAAAGGACCAGATTCATCTTTCTTATATTGAGAAACACCACACTTTGGGAATTCTATAAGTGATTTGTGGTCCTTGAGAAAAAGTATACAATCATTTGGGAAGATGTGTATTATTTTAGAGATCATACCCATTGAGCATAACATTCGTTTGGTGTCGTATGTTTGGATTTGGAGCTCATTATCTTTTTGGAGCATCTCATTCAAGAGAGAAAGTAGTTCTGTAAAACTGGCTTCAATCCATCCATTTCCTTATTTCAAATTATATATCTTTAATATGACAAATAATGTTGTATATTTAGTGAAACCATCGTACAATGGCATCTTTACACAACTCTTTAATTTCTCAAACAATTTTGGAAAATCATGAAGTTCATATTCAACTATCCTTGTCATTTCCTCAATAAAATATTCATCATCATTCAAATATATAATCACATCCTCGATATGGTCTTCTTCACTCTCTACACTTGTAATCATATAAGATGATCCATAAAATGCAGTGCTATCCTAGCCACTAGCTACATTCACTTTTTCCCTGTGTTTATTCCAACATTTGTAACTCCGATCTATTTTGTGGAAAATCAAGTGTTCTTACAACTCCTATGGAATAATTTTTATTGAATAACAACAACGTAAACACAAACAAAGGATTTGAGTAAGGGCATATGTATGATCTTTTTCAAACTTGATGAACACTTTCACTCCATCTTCATACTCTTTTTTCAGAAGATTGGCATCCATCCATTATTTATTCATATCCATATTATTTGATTCATTAATTTTAATATTTAACAAAATAAATACACAAAACATTGATATAAAAATTAACCAAGGCTAAAAAAAGTTATATACTTTAAGTATCTTTCAATATTTAGCCCTAATATCCACTTTCTAAAACCAAGGTCCTTAATTTGGGATCTTCTAGATAAATCAATATTCATCTCTTCTAGACTTTACTTAATTGTTCCAACTAATATAAATTCATCCACATAAATAAGGACCATTTTTACATCCATGAATAAGCACCAAGCATTTCATATTTATAATCAATAATATCCCTCTAAGGGAAAGGGCCTAAATAGACATATCAAACTAGGGCCCCCCTAATTTAAACCATACAGGTGATGTTAGATGCAAAGTAGGTTTAGGATTTGTAACGGGGTTAAAAATTAATTCACCTTTTGTGGGAGGGAGTTCATGATGGATATCCTATGGGTTTGATATAGTTAGTGACACACCCTTTCCATGTTATTATTATCAATCTACTTGTATTCCCTATATAATGTATTGGTTTTCTTAATTTTATAAAAAATCTAAACTTAAAATATTATGGAAAAACTACATTTCAGATTTCCTTTGAAAACTATTTATAAAATCACATTTTAAATCCCATTAAAAAAAGAAACCATTTACATAAATTCATCTTTAAAATAACACACCCTTTTTAAAATAAACCTATCAATTCCAATCACTCTTTCACAAAACCACAGTTCATTTTTTTAAATAATTCAAGGCAACTTCATGACCTAACTGTCTTAATCATTTAAAATGAACAAAAACCCTATATATTATACAAATTTTTATTTAAAACCTAACATACCCATTGTTAAAATTAAACCAACATTAAATATTCTTTCAAAACATTCACATCCCTTTATGAAATCCAATCAGGTGAGTTGACAAATAGTTTGCATGAAACCTAATTCCATGCCAAGTGTTTAAATCATTTTAAAGCTATTTAAAACCAAAAAATAATATGTTTAACACATATAATTTTTTAAGAAACATTTCAAAACACTTGAATCATTTTAAAAGAGGAACTTATGTATTTTAACAAAGACATAAATCCCAAGAGAGGCACTTTATAAAAGATATATGAATAAAAAATAAGCAAAATTTTATAAAATATAAAGCTATAAGATAAACCAAAAAAATTATAGTTTTATGGAAAATAAACATTTTTACATATAGTAATATCAAATGACACATAAAACATGTGGAATTCCTATTAGTGGGTCTTTTATTGGGACCATTATTCTTAGAGATCACCAAGTGTGAACTTTATGAGAAGATATATTAATTTCATATGAGACTCCATCACCTGATATTCAACCATCATCTATGTAATTTAAGATAGATGTATCTAGACTATATGATATATTGATTTAATAATATCTTTATGGAATATCTATGTTCTCATTATAGTGGGAAACTATTATAACCTATTAATGTGAATTATATTCCAAAAAATAAAATAACAAATTATTGTTAAAAAGAATAATAATCACTATGTGATATAAATATATATACATATTTTGGAATTATATATCAATTTAGAGGCCATCAAGATGATATAGTGGAGTCCTGGGTGCTTGAAACACAATTATGTTGGGTATTAACATTTATTTTGTAATTATGCATTGATCTAGTGATCATACATCATGGATTATGAGAAAAAGATTTAGTTTTATTATTATTATTTAATTTATTGAGAAGTTAAGGGTGATTTTATGCAACAAATTCATGAAGGATAATGTGTTGGGTGATTCGAATAACTACACAATTTGTCTAAAATCATTCATAGGCTGTGCACCTGGTCCTAGACCCTCCTCATCCCCATGTGGTTTCCCCCTGAACCCCACAAAGTCCGTCCTCAACCATGAGGTAACCATGAAACACAACCATTATTAGTTCAAAATTAATTTAAAACCTCCTAAGAATCAAGGTTTTGAATTGTTCCTCCTAAACCATGCACACCAAACCACGTCCCCTTTCTAGAAAAATTCAAAATTATTGAAACTTAACCTGAAGCCTAAAATCCTTATCTGAACACCCGATCTACCTATTGATCCTCATTCCTAATCTCAAAACAACACTTGGAGGAATTACAAATCTCAAATTTTCATTCTAAGTCTCAATTAAAAATTTGACCCATCTAGTAAATGAAAATTTAATATCCTTCATAAATTATTAGTTCTAGTGAACATAGGTTTTTTCAACCTCCCCACTATGATACTTCTCATCCCCATGAATTCTTAGTGGTCATACATACACATCACCCAACCTATGATGGTCACTAGTTATCGAAAATGGAATTATTCCATTTTTAAATGTATTAAACACATCCAAGGCACAAAATAAAACTCAAGGAACTCAACAATACAAAACCCAAGCCAATGCACATGATCAAAATTGAAATACCAATATGGAACCTTCTTGGGTCCATCTAAAAAAAACATAAAATTTTGTTATTACTCGATCACCTATCATAGTTATGTTTATCCCCACAATAATACTTAACTTATCACTAATAACTTCCCATTACTAGCACCTCCTCCACTTAAAAAGAATAAAAAAACCTTGAACTCATGCTCTAAAAATTCACCCAGCATGGTTTCCAACTAACCATGCCATAACATTCCTGAGAATTCCAATCACCATCGAACCCATCCTCATCATCAAAAACCCACCGAAGTAGATGCATACCCACCATATTTCCATGAATAAAGAACATACCATCTTTTCCTTGAAATCCCACTCAAACCCAAAACACACCTTTCATTCCAAAAATGACACACCGGACATAACTTGAAACCTTCCACACCAAAATTATGTGATAACCCTAGTCAAACTATCCTTGGCTAACACATCCCAAAAAATCTCAACTCCAATTTATAGCCCCTCACCATCTCACTTGATCATAATGTCCTCACAACTTGAGGAATTACAAAACAACTAAAACATTCCCACTAGAGTCCATACCCGAACCCCAGGAAAATTCCACCATCAAATCCTCTAATGACTCAAAACTGTATTCATACCCTACCACACTGTTGATACAATCACCACAAGCCCAAAGCCGACACTCAACTTGATCATCCAACTAACTGATTTCCCATGGGAATTAACTATAGAATTTAAACATGTACCTCAACAGACAATTCCAAATGCTCGAAACCCTTTTAGCATGAGGGTCGCACCCCTATAACCAACACACAACTCCCCAAAATATGAGTCTTATCTCTATTGCCTCACTCAAAAAAATCAAAACACCATATTAAATGACTCATTAAATTCTAAAATCTATCTATATATTAGGGATGAGGATCCATCTATCGAATTCTAATCCATTGATTCCATGAAATTAGTTGAACCAAAATCTATCTATATATTAGGAATTCATAATAATGTAGAAAAAATGGAATACCTATGGCAGCAGTAGGGTCCGGCAGTGGTGATGTCGGGGTAGGTGGTGGTGGTAGTGGCAGTGGAGGCTGCGGAGGGATTCATAGAGAAGGTGGGTTCATAGTGAAGGAGGGTACACAATGGAGGTGGGGTTCGGTGCATGGTGGAGGTGGGTCCGCAGTGGAGGTGGGTCCGTGACAGAGGAGTGTTTACATTGGAGGGTTCACAATGAAGGAGGGGTTGGAAGTGGAAAAGATGAGGTTGGGGTAGAGGAGGGGTCGGTGGCGTAGGGGTTGTCTTCCGAAAGATCTTGAAGTGTGTGAAGTAAGGAGGGGACTATTAGGGTTTATTTATAAAATCGGTTGTAAAGGGATTCATAGCGGAGGTGGGTTTGCAACGGAGGAGGGTACACAATGAAGGTGGGGTTCAGTGCATGACAGAGGTGGGTCCGCAGCGGATGTGGGTCCACAGTGGAGTTGGGTCTGTGATAGAGGAGTGTTCGCAGTGAAGGAGGGTTCACAATGGAGGAGGGGTTGTCAGCAGCATAGATGAGGTTAGGGCAGATGAGGGGTCAGCGGCGTAGGGGTCGTCTTCTGCGAGAGCTTGAGTTGTATGAAGGAAGGAGGGGACTATTAGGGTTTATTTATAAAATCGGGTGAAGATTTTATCAATGCTAGTTAAAAAGTGATGATAAAGGTATGTTTTATCACTGGTAAAATAGATAACACTAGTAAAACATGTCTTTATCAGCGCTTTTTTAGCACTGATTAAGATATAATGTTAATAATTTGTTTATATTATTATATATATTTATAAATATTATAAATAAATAAATAAATAAAAATATTTATATATATAATAAATATAATTATATATATTTATAAATATTATAAATAAAT
The DNA here is from genome assembly GCA_963277665.1 of Viscum album. Taxonomy (NCBI): domain Eukaryota; kingdom Viridiplantae; phylum Streptophyta; class Magnoliopsida; order Santalales; family Viscaceae; genus Viscum; species Viscum album. The sequence goes on from OY728128.1 coordinate 481,102,876, forward strand.
AAATATTTATTTATAATTATAAAATTATAAGAAATACATTAATTATATATATTTATAAAATTATTAATATAATAAATATATTTTTTATAGTTTTATAATTATTTCAATAAATAAATAAATATATTTATTTGTAGTTATAATTATAAATAAATAAATATTTATTTAAATAATTATAAAATTATAAAAATTATATTTATTATATGTATAGTCTTATAAATATATATAATTAATATATTAATTATATAGATTTATAAAATTATTAATATAATAAATATATTTTTTATAATTATTTAAATAAATAAATAAATAAATAAATAAATATATTTATAGTTATAATTATAAATAAATAAATAATTATTTATAGTTATAATTATAAATATATATATATTTTAAATAATTATAAATTCTAAAAAATATATTTATTAATATAATAAATATATTTGTGGTAATGTCTTCCACGCAGTCGTTCTTCACATAGCTAAATTATTCTGTAGACAAAACATGTATACATATTGCTCACATAATTGAATTTTGTGTAGCTGAATGAATCACATATCTGATTGGAACCACTTAGACAATTTCTTCATGTAACTAATTTCTTCCTGTAGCCAATTGACATAATTGATTACTCCATGAAGCTGATTTACATAGCTGTTTCATCGATGTAGGTGATTTCTACGTAGCCAATTCCATGACATGGCCAATTTAATTAGTAGATTCCTTCACATATCCAATTACTCAACATAGCCAAATATCCATGTATCCAATTTCCCCTTGTATTTTATTTTCCCGACTTAGGAAAATTTCAGCAAAACTTCCAAAATTGTAGAGCTACAACAAAATGACTTTAATTGAGATAAAACTCAATGAATACACTTATAAACCAAAATCATTAGAAAAATATGAAAGGTTTTTAAGATCATAAAAACATAAAGCACATGGTATATATTGGAACAACATTTGGAGTCCAATAGTGAATACCCCTTTCACACTGTGAAGGGCCCACTACTACAGTTTTTAGAAGCCTTGGCCCCCCAACCCTTCTCCAATGTTCACTTGAACCCTTGGGACATCAACTGAACCTTAAATCATGTACAATAACACCTTTTATGGATGTTCAATCCCTTAAAATATTGTTCTAAGTTACAGTTCTCAAAATGAACCGCCCATCATATCAATTTTTTTAAATTCCCCTAGAATTTCACAACCCATCGGAACACGGGGTATTATAATCTCCCAACCATAACACTTCTCATCCTTGAGAAGTGTTATCAACCATTCAACCAACCAACCCGACCCACTCATATCTCCCAACCACACTCAATTCACCTTATTTTACTCAATAATGTCAAACAAGATTCTATTTCATAACTCTAAACGCAAGGCGAATCATCCATCAAAATCGAAGCCACCGCTCTCCATCACCACCGAAACATCTATATGATGATTCCCCTCTATCTTGGGACACCACTATTCCATCATCAGGTTCATGGTTCTCCCCACCATAGAACTCAACTCACCATAAAAGATTCCAACCCATGTCGTTCCCCATCGTCAGAATCGCCTATCCAAACACATTCTTAATGGTCCAAAAGCCCACCCAGTGTGTTTCCCATCTCACTACACCCAAATATATATAAAAAAGCTGGTTAGAAGCTGACACTACCTCTTGTATCTGATTCTAAACCAAATCAGTCGAGTATCTATCACCTATGCATAGGGTCTACATAGAACGACCTTTCCTCAAAAGGTCCCGACCAAACCTCAGAATACCCTCATCATTATAAATAATATATTCTCTAACCACAATACTAACTTCCCTATATTTACCAATCTTTTTTGTCTTAAAAGATACCTTCACTGCATTTTTTATGTGATTCATCCCCTGAATCACATGTGGAAATGGGTTTAAAGAGATCACTTTGTGTGTGTTGTATTTTTAGTCAATGGTTTTCAATGAATTCAGAGGATCTCATTGGTGTTAATATGTTGAAGAAGTTTTAAAGAAGAATTTTCTTGGAAGTATTGGTTAATGTATCCAAGCCTATTAATGAAGAAGATATAGCTTGGATGTTGAATGGTGATGGTGATGATGAAGTGCTAATTATGAATATTGAAGAATATAAGTTCATTGGAGAAGAAAATAAGTCCCCAAGTCTCATTATCTTAGAAGAAAATAAATAGTGTTCTTTATTTTGGAAGTTTTGGAATATACTCATTACTTTAAGGTGAAATAATATGTGAAGATTTTGAGTTTCTCATGATGATTGGTAAGCTGATCTTAATGTTTATAACATGTGATTTTTTTTGGAGAAGCACATTTTTTAACAACATAATGTAGTTGAATCCACCACCTAAAGTTTTTGGATAGAGTATTCTAGATATATAAATATTAGGCTAATGAAAAAAGGTTCCCTTAGGAAACCATGGTGCTCACCTTATCTAGGTCAAATGATACGCCTTCCTTAGATATGATATGACCAAGAAGTGAACCTTACTAATCCAAAAGTGTCATTTACTAAGATTTTAATATAGTTGGTGCTCTATTAGTGTAATCATCATGATCTCAAGATGATTGGAATGGTATTTTATAGAGTGTGAAAACAATAAGATGTCATATAAGAATACTACCACAAAGGAATCAAGATACAGGTGGAAAACCCGATTCATCAGATCTATAAATACTATAAGCACATTCATCATTCTAATGGAATTATCAAATACTCGTACAATCCATACCTACTCCAGAATTCTATATGTGGTATGTATGATGGTCTTACTTGAACTTGGTGGTGGAACGACCTCAAATTAATCTTAGAGAAAACATTTTCTCCTTGAAGCTGGTTGAAGAGGTCATCTATACGAGGCAGTGGATACTGGTTCTTCACCTTAAGCTAGTTCAATAGGCGGTAATCCATAAAAAACCTTAGGGTACCATCCACCTTTTTAGTGAAAAGGATTGGTGAACCCCATGGTGATGTGTTTGGTCATATTAAACCCTTATCCTCTAAGTCTTCAAGCTACCTCTTGAGTTCCTAGAGCTCTGTGGGTGCTATTCTATAAGGATGAATGGACACTGGCGCCACACCTAGAATAAGGTCGATGGTGAACTCAATATCCCTCTTAGGAGGTAAGACTAAGAAACCATCAAGGAATACATCCCTGAAATGATCCACCATAGGAGGAAATTATACCAAAATCATTCCCTAATTGATCATAAAGAGACTGGCCATATGGATTGTCACACTTCCCAGACCAGTATGCTTGAGTCTAGCTCGACTAACCTAGAGATCCCATTCACCCTTATGGATATATGTGTTTTCCTTAGGTGATTTGAAAGACACTTGGTAGTTATAACAATCCACCTGGGCTCGATAAGGTATAAACTAGTTCATACCAAGAATGATGTCGAATCCATTCATCTTGAGGATGAAGAAACTCCAAAGAAAATGGTACCCTCCTATCTCAAGGGGAAACTCTTTTCACTGATGTATACACTTTTCTTGAACTCATAACTATGTGTTAATGGTTATAAATCCACTGGATTATTTGTTCACTAATCACAAACTTCACATAACTATAGAAGATAGAAAAGTGTGTGATGCACCTATATCAAATAAGGTAGATACTAAATTAGAGGCTACTAGAATAGTAACTCTAACTATAGATGACCCTGGACACTAATCCTATGGTATTGGATGCACTGTATACATATGGCCTGAATCACATCCCTGAGATGCTTCTTGAGTAGCCTGAGCAGGTCCAATCTGCCAATGATGGAACTATGAAGCCTGACCACATTGACCATGATCACCTACTCAGTCTGAACATCCTATAGAAGACCAAATTTATACCTGATGAGGAGTCACTAACCCCACAATTGAAGGAAATGCTGGAACAGATCCCCGTTCACTTGGTACTAAAGTAAAGGATCTACAAAAGTGATGGAGGTGACCCATCCTTCCACAAGCTCGATACTCGATTAGATTCCTTGTACACTGGGGATTTTTATGACCCGACTCACCACATTGGTGAAACAACAAAAATTTTTTAGTTCATTCCACCTAGATATTACTACCACCATGTGTACCCTTGAAGTATCGCTTCTTTTCGTTGGATAAACCACTACTAGTCTTCCTGGAATCCAAACTGCTCTGCTTCATGTTTCCTGATTCCCTCAGGTTCTGCTCAGTGGTGAGGGTCTGGTTCACTATTTCTAAAACGCTGGTTAGCTAAAAGAGTTCCACCTATGAGTTAATGTCATAATAAATCCCATCATCAAAGTGCAACACATTTGTAAAATCATCACCAATCAAGGTCGGTGCAAAACACTACAATTTGGTGAAGCAAGATGAGTATCCCATCAATGAAATTTCACCTTGATTAAGGTGCATGAACTCTTGAATGTGATCTATTATCAAGGTATAATGAAAGAAGTAGTCGAAAAAGGATTCCTGAAAATCCACCCATACCATATGCTGGTGTTGACCAACCTGAGTCAGAATGTCCCACTACTGCTTGGCCGAGTCGCATAGAATATAGGCCAAAAGCTTTACCCTCTACTTTGGTGGTTTCTTGATGTGATTTAAGATCAACACCATAGCCTACAACCATGATTTAGCAGCCTGAGGTCCTCCGTCCCCTGAGAAGGTGGGAGGCAACTGCTACTAGAATTTCCTAGTCATCTTTGCCATAGAAGGAACAGGTTGAGTTGAACCTTTCACTGATTGCATAAAGAAAATGAGGTTATCCCAAAATTGGGAATCAAAACCCATTGGAGGATCTATATGAGGTGATTCATGTGGAACTAAAGGAGGTATCATGGGTAGATCTGGGCCCACCACCTCAGGAGTATGCTCATTTCCGTTTTCCTGGTGTACAACATGAGATCGTCACAGTGGGATATCTATACCAATGCCAAGCATATGCCTCAAAAAATATTTATAACAGATAGGTAAATATGTAAGAAGGGACATGTATAAAGATATCCTATTAAATAATCACACCCATCTTCCTGCTCTAAGATCCAGGTCCGGGTGATAATAACGAGCAGGTTGGGTCAGGTCTCATATCACATATAAGTAACCTAATCATTTTAAAAATCAATTAATTTTAATTAATTTAGATTTATTCTTATTTAATTGATTATTAAAATCATTATCTAGTTAACTATGTCACTAATTCCAATTCATAAGGTCCCATACACCTTATAAATTTAAATCAACGCATCAACTAATAGTATTCTGACCTTTACACTAGACAACGGTGTAATAAGACATAGTCGTGATTTGATTAGATGATATGCCATTATCACTCACAAATCAAACCAACTAATGTGGAATTATTTTTCATTTGAACCAGTTATGTCATCATTTAAACATTATCACACTGAAAAGCATACAAACAAGGAACAACAACTCACAAGTAATATAGGAAATGCACACAGAAAGTATACATGGAATGACATAATGCATACAAATTTATTCCTATTGTACCTGGTATGATGTCATGAACCAAGAAGGAGTGCCATCCAATCCAACACTTGACAAGATTTGTGGCATGTACCAAAGGGTATTGCATAATTTCTAAAACACATTCAAATTCACAACAAGGGTTCACACTTGAAATACATCTAATTTCGATTATAAAAACTATTTTCAATCCATATTCATATCAAATCCCTTCAAAAACACATTTCACACCATACACATAAATCATACAATACATTTAAATACTCAATCAAGCATATCAATTTCATCAAATAATGTTTAAGCATAGAACCACCTACCTCCAATGAAGAAACTTCTGGAATCCGGTGAAAAACCACAATCGCACCTCAATCGAACCCTATAAAGAAAATTTTGAACCATAAATGACAAGATCAAACCCTAAAAATCAAGATCCAACCCTAAAAATTATACCCAACCTACTAGAGAAAATAAACCCCAATAAAATAGGGAGAAAATACTAGAAAATAGGGAGAAACCAAGGAAAGATGGACTTACTTAAATAATCTTGAATATTTTCCACCAAAACCACGAAGGGAGAGGAGATCCAAGGGTGAAAAAGGGAGTATTAGAGGATTATTGGGCTGGAAATATTGAGTGGAGAAGATGAGAGGTGGATTTGGGGTTAAATCTGAAAAGGGAAAAAAGGTAAAAGAGAAAATTTTAATGACCTAGACATGCCACACGGTTATCCCTCATGATTTTCCAAACCATGAAACAATCATGCGGTCACCACTTTCCACAAGGGACATGTCACATGGTTTGAAAAACTGTGTGCTAACCACACATTTCAGCTCTATCCAAAAAATGAAACCTTGTCACACGATTTCTTGGGCAAGGTGCAAGGTTTCCCATAACCATAAACAAGTCATGCTCTACCCCCTTCCAAAGCCAAATTTTTCATTTTTCTCAATAAACTCAAAGGAAACCCAAGGAATAAACATATGATCAAAATAAATAGAATAAATACCTGAAAATGAAAATATGGGTGTGATAATTCTCCCCACCATGAAAACTTTTCATACATGGAAAGTCAACTCAAAGCTTGATCAGAGAATAAAAACGGGTACTCTTACTAAAACCACAATTTACACTCCCAAGTTTTATACTCATAATTTCCATGTTTCAAAATAACATAAACCAATAGAATAGACTTCCCTCAAAGAACCTTCTCTTGGGAATCTACAATCTGTATTGGATACTCAAACACAGATAAATTGGGATCTATTTCTAATTATTTCCAATTCAACACGTGGGATGGATCTGTGTTGTACTTATTCAACTAGGATACATGAAAGACATCATGAATTTATGTTAACTATAAAGGCAAGACTAACCTAAATTCCACCTTACCAACCCACTCTGTGATCTCAAAAGGCCCGACATACCTTGGCATTAGCTTTCCTTGCTTTCCCAAATGGCAATGACCCAAACAAGGTGACACCCCTCAAAACACCCATTCACCAAAAAAAAATCAATATCTCAGTGCCTCTAATCATCATAAGACTTTTGGTGACTCTGATCTATCAACAACCATTGCCTAATTAGCTTGTCCTTATCAAAAATCTCTTGCACTAATCTCTGTCCCAATAATGATATCTCACCAACCTCGGCCCAACATAAGGGAGGCTGACACATATGACTATAGAGTGACTCAAAAGGATCCATTCAAATCGAGTATTGATAACTATTATTATACGAAAACTTGACCAATCCCAAATGTCTATCCCAAGAACCATCGAAATCCAAAATACATTTCCGAAGCATGTATTCCAAAATATGATTCACCTGCTTTGTCTGACCATCTGTATGAGGATGGTATGCTATGATTAACTTAATATATGACCCCATTACCTTATGAAGGCCTTCCAAAAACTATGAGGTAAAATGGGGGTCCCTTTCAAAAATGATTTCTGATAACACACCATGGAGCCTCACAACCTCTTGAACATAAATCCATCCCAATTCATCCACCTTTGCTAAATATTTGATCAGAATGAAATGGGAAGACTTGATCATACGATTGATCACTACTCAAATATCATTTTTACCCCAGGGTGTATGAGGAAATACAATAATAAATTCCATGGTGATCTTATCCCAGTTCTCGGTAGGAATGGGTAGTGGCTAAATCAAACCATAGGGAATTTGTTGCTATGGTTTAACTTGCTGGCACATATAGCATAATGAGACAAAGTCAGCTATATCCCACCTCATTCCTAGCCACCAGAACTACTGATGCACATTATAATACATCTTGGTATCACCAGGATGAAAAAAATCACTAATACTGGTGGCTATCTTGCATCACCACCATTATCAATGAAAATGACACCACAAGGTGGCCCTTAAAGTACAATATTCCATTCAGAGACAACGACCAATCACTAGGTGTCTCCCCACCTTGAAAAACAATACTTGGACTACTAGAAAATATCATCACCAGGCTTCTCCTAGCGAATCAACTCCAAAAGAGGAGTCAACTAGATGCTAGATGAGAACACACCTCCACTATGCTCCTTGGTCTCCAAGTACAACCGGGAAAAAAGACCCATCAACATACACTCATCACTAGAATTCCTCAAAGTGTGCACTGACACTTTTCTACTCAAATCATCTACCACAATATTCCCTTTACCTAGGGGTATAAACTATATCGAAGTCAAACCCCTGAAGGTACTCATCCCAATGATGCAACCTTAAATTCAAATCTTTTTGAGAGAAAATGTAGGCCAGACTCTTATGATCAGAATAAACTAAAAATTTCTCACAAAAAACATAGTGGTTACATGTTTTCAAATCATGAATCATCGCTCCTAACTCTAAGTCATGGGTTAGATAGTTCTTTTCATGTGGTCGGAGTTAGCGAGATCCATACGCCACCACATGGTCACTCTGCATGAGCACGCACCTGAGACCCATATCTGAGGCATCACAATAAACCATATAACCCTTTCCATATTCTGGAAAGATTAAAACCAAAATGGTAGTCAATCACCTATTTAGCTCCTCTAAGGATTCTTTTCATTATACACCCCATTCGAAATTCACCTCTTTTTGGGTGAGAGCAAGCATAGGTGAAGCCAGTTGAGAGAAATCCCGAATAAAACACCTATAATATCTAGCTAGTCCTAGAAATCTTCTGATCTCAAACACATTTTTTAGCTGCTCCCATGACATGACTACAATTATTTTCTTGGAATACACTAAAACTCCTCACTCTAAGATTATGTGACCCAAAAACTTCACCTCTCTAATCTAGAAGGTTCATTTAGAAAACTTGGCATAAAGGCGATGATCCCAAAGAGTGCCCTGTATGATCCGAAAATGTCGCTCATGCTCCTACTCAGATTTGGAATAAACCTGGATGTCTTCCAAAAATACCATGACAAAAGAATCAATATAATAGTGGAACATCCTGTTTATAAGTTCTATGAATACCTCTAAAGCATTTTTCAACCCAGAATGCATGACCAAGTACTCAAAATGGCTGTACCTACTTCAGAAATCCATTTTCAGGAGGTCTGCCTCTCTCACCCTAACCTAGTGGCAACTGGAAAACAAGTCAATATTATAGAACCACGTTTTCCCTTTTAACTAATCAAATAAGTCATAAATTTAGGGAAAGGAATATTTTTTCTTAATGGTTACCTTGTTCCACTTCTGGTAATAAATGCATAACCAGAGAGATCCTTCGGCCTTTTTCACAAAAAACACGGGTGTGGCCCAAGGAGAGATTCTTGGGTGAATTAATTCTTTGTATTACAAATCATCCATCTGGACATTTAATCCCCTCAACTCGGTGGGGGTCATATGATATGAGGGAAGATATATCGACTGTGTTCTCAGTACCAAGTCTATAGAGAACTCTACATCCCACTCCAGAGGCAAGCCTAAAAAGTCATCTAGAAATACCTATGGGAAATCATCCACCATGGTAGTTAATACACCCTTAGTAACACCACCAAAACCCTGTAACATGAGTGATGATAACTAAAAAACAAGATTGCCCATTTCTGGAAGTGGAGGTCCAACACGACTCGACTAAAGATCCCATTCCCCATGAAAAACCCAAGTACTTCCCTAAGGTTCCACAAAACCCACCCGCCACCTATAGCAATCGATATACACCTAAAAGTGAACCATCTAATCTATGTTGAGGATTATATCAAATAGGTCCATATCCAAGACTAGAAAATCCCATTCCAGCTTGACCCCTGACATTGTGAGTACACAAGATGGATACCTAAGACCCTTCTCTTGATTATTACCCAATAAAATTACCAACTCCATTGTGTATGATAGGAGATCGGTTGAAAAATTAAAGAAATTCACAAGACAGAAAGAGATAAATTAAACAAAAGCACTAGTATCAAATGGAACAATAACTATAGATGATGCAATCAAAATGGTACCTCAAACTGTCGAAGACCCTATATCTAATTCCACTGGTGCTTGGTCTATAGTGTGAAGATGCCTCGTCTCTTCCTGAGTTTGAGCATGACCATTGACCTACGAATCTGTCTTAAACTAAATTTGACCCAAAGAGAATCCAGTACTACTACCATGACCATCAAATCTAGATCCCACCATCTTGGATGGCTCCGACTGAGCTGAAATACCTTTGGAAGATACATATCCTACACTACTCTGATATAGGCACATCACTTTATAAAAGTAATGTAGGTGTCCCATATATCCTCATTGATGTCAAGGTTTTAGGGGAGATGTACACGCAATTCATATGTTTCCCACCTTCCCACACTGATGACACACAACCGACACAACATCAGAAGCCACAAACAAAGACTTCTAGAAAGGATGACCTGAACTACCCCCTACCTTCTTCCCCTACTCATCCCACTTTCTCTTTTTCTCATATGAACTACCACTACCTATTGTTGACAAAGGAACCAGACCCATCATTACAGTCAATCTCCACCATACAAGAATGGTCAACCACTTTGGCATAGGTATTCAGTTTAAACAAAAATTCTTGAGAATAGATCTCTTGCTGCAACCCCCTCTAAAACCTTTAAGCCATCATCTACTCATTTGAAACTATTTCAGGTGCATACCGAACTAGCTCAGTGAAGCGGTTGGCATACTACATCATTGAATGGTTCCCTTGAACAAGATACATAAACTCCTAGGATTTGGCATAGGCTAAGACCTTAGGACAATAATGGTCATTGAAAATAGCCCTGAAGTATTTCTAGTTCATATCCTCATGCTTTCCAGTTTGGACCACTGAGTTACCCCACCTTCTACTAGGACCTTCTAGCAAGAACGAAGTGCATTTCACCCTAACTTCCTCCAGTGTGTTGAGGAATTCAAACATCATCTCTATCTTATTAAGCCATTCCTCTACTTCCTGAGGTTCTGTGATACCTCACAAAGATGGAGGATTGTTAATATTAAATATTCATTCGTTATTTTACATTAATACCATCATATAATTGTCACTTAAAAATGATTAATTTCCAATAAATGTTTATGTTTTGATCATAAACACATAAAAAGAGCATTATTCGAGTTCATTTAATTAAAATGTAGTTTAATTTTTTGATCATATATTTCAACATAATAATCCAAATTATGTGATTAATCTTTTTTAGTATTCTTGATGAAAATTCAAACATATCATTAGAAGGTATATTTGTCCAATTCATCCAATTTAAGGGCAATATAGACCCCAAAAGAAGGCCCAAAAAATCTATTGAAAAAACTTGACCAACCACGATGATACAATTTTTGGGCTCAATACAGAAGCCCAAATTTTATTAAACTATTTAATATGTTCTCTATAATATAAATTAATCATGAATAAAAATTTCAAGTCCCAAATAAACAAATAATTGTCCCAATTGATCCATGAAAGTCCATCCCACTATTCTGTATGGGATTTAAAATCAACATACAATTATTGATTTTTCTCCTGATATAGACATCCAATTGAGATGATATTTTTTAGTGTGAAATAAAAGAAATAGGTTACCAACTTTGTAGAATAAATGGTTCGAATTTAAGGTCATATTCATAGACATAAATGCATTCATATTTAGACTAGGAAAAATTTTGACACAAAAATAGATAAGAGAACATTGTTTATTAAAACAGCCATAAACTTGGCTAAAAAAGTCCAATGGATGACAAAATTTGAGGGTATAATTACAAAATACATATATAATGCTTTTAAGAATAATATTTCTCCATATCTAGCTATCTTAATTATCAAATTGGTGAGCCCAGTAGATGGTCATATTTAGAATGAAAACAATCCACCACCTTGGGCTATAAATACACCCCTCTTCTCCTTTCAAGGGGTTGGAATTTAAGAGAATAATAGGATACATTTGAATGAACATATAATTTATAAAGGTCTATTATGACCTACCAAAATCAATTTTATACTTGAGATACCTTTCCCCATTCTTTGTTTTCATGTTATTTTCCGTTCATTTTCATTAGTAATATTGTGAGTGTTTTCTTGTAATTTTGTTTAAATGTTAATGAAAGTTTCTTCATCATATCTTATTCTCATGTACCTTATATTTTTTAATATTAATTTTCTTAAAATTTATTAAATCAATTTAAAAACCAATCCCTTCTTTCACTTTCTTATTTAATTGAAGGTGCGTTTTAATTATCTTCACCATTCATGTGTGTGTTTGGAACACAAATCTTTTATTATCCCATTATTTTTATTCTATTTTTAATTCATCACAAAAAACACATATTACAAGATTATTAACCACAAAAATGTATGAGTAAATATACCATTGGTGTGAGCCATAATTTAGATATGTTAAGTGATTGAGAACTTTTGCTCGATGAATATTCTTTAGGTTAACATTGTGAATGTTAAACTTAAAATGTCATGGATTAATGACATGTTTTTTTGACATGTGGATTACATGGATTATTGGAAACATAAATACACTACCATAAACAATATTTTATTGATATTAGAACCCTATTTAAGTTAATTCTTGAATTAAATCCTCAACACATGGGAATTCCGATCAAAATCATCTTGTGAAGTGGGAGTTAATTTAATGCAATATAAAGGAAAGATAAAGGATATCATATGCTTAAATAACAAATAATAAACTCATACCAATATTTGTCAATTTTTTAAATAAAACATAGTCCATAAATCAATTTAATTAATCACTACAAAAAAATATTCCATTAAAAAGACAAACAAAATATAAACAATCAACTCTAAAATTTATACCATCATTGAGGATTCAACCCGAGTGTTGTTATACACATTAGAAAAGCACTGAACCTTTTAATGGTCAATAGGATACAATAATATATGCTTAAAATGGTTCCATTTCTAGTAATTTTGAAAATTATAGTCAGTGGTTTTTTATTTTTTAAAAAGAAACCCAAAAAAAATAAAAAAAAACAAAAAAAATAAATGAAAAAAACACAAAGGAAAACCCACCTTCTCATAAAAATCATAAACAGAAAAAACCACAAAGAAAAACTCACCTTCTTTATACTTTCAAAATTTCTCTGAATGCCCTATAATCTCCCAAATAATCCATCAGATTTGTTTGACTCAGAAATCGATCGAACACTTCAATGACTTAAGAGGAATATTAGGGACAATCAAATTAATTAAGACCCTTTCATTACACATAAAATTGTTCTAGATATGGAAAATCCTAGGGAACAAAAATTAAAAGAATTTACTACCCCTAATATGAATTACAAAACCATTGGCATTCAATATCCAAATATTGAGGTTGATTTCAAATTAAACTGGGTTTGATTCATCTTCTACCTCATTTCCATGGGATAGTTGGTGAGGATTCTCATTTTCACCTCAAAGAATTCCAAGTGGTGTGCTCTACCATGAATCCTCAAGGGGTTTCTGAATAACAAATAAAACTTCTAGAATTACCTTTTTACCTAACTAAATCTACCATATCATGGCTCTACTACCTCCCTCCTGGTTCCATAACCACATGGAATTACATGAAGTGACTCTTCTTAGATAAATTCTTTCCTGCTTCTTATACTGATTATATTTGAAAATAAATAAGTGGTATCCATTAATTCCCTAATTAATAACTCCATGAGTAATGGGTTAGGTTCAAAAATATTTTGGAAACCTACCCACATCACTAAATCCCTCACCAAATCTTGATACAATACTTCCATGAGGGGTTATTGTCTATAGAGAGAACTCTCATTGATGCTGCAAGTGGCGATGCACTTGTTGAAAAAACTCCTACAACTGCATGAGATCTCATAAGAAATATGGTTTCAAGCACACAAAAATTCCATACTCGAGCACATACTTCAGTTAAAAAAGTCCAAGAGAATCAATCCATATATCCCAACAAGATGAAAGAGTGGATGAGTGAGCTTAAAGGTCTTGTACAATAACTAACAATGGCTGCCAAATCCCCAACCTCATCTTATCCACAATATTTATTACTTTGACCTATCAACAATTGTGGAATATTTATCTCAGAAACTCATCCAACTAACACATCTTTGCAACTTCAAGAGGATCTATTAAATTCATCTAGACCAATAGAGCTCAATGAAGTATATTCTAAGAGGAATGCCAAACCTCAACAATCATGTCAGTTCATTAGAAAGCTTAACCAACCCCACCTAGAGCCCTTATTTTCTACCTTTAACCTAGGCTTAAGGTATGGTAATACCATTTCTCATTCCCCTCAGTTCTCTACTCAAAATACAAACCAATTACAATATGGTCAAGGTGGTGGTAAATTCTAACAACCTTATCCTTTTGTTCCTCAACCTTAAAGGATAAATCCTCCTCTTGATCCTCCTTGATTCCACTATCCTAATGAGACTTCCCAATTCCCAACCCAATATAATCACTTTCCCAAGAACCAAAATAAAGGTAATCCCAATTCAGGACAGGTCTCTTCTTCCAAGAAACCATGGGAAAGCACTGTGTAAGATCTTAACTCCTTCACCCATTATAGCCTTAAAAACATTGAGACCTAAATTGGTTAACTTGGATCCCACCTCATCCAGTAGAAACAATCAAATTCTTCCCAACTCCCAGCTCAAACATTTCCCAACCCCAAGGAAAATGTATGTTCAATTGCACTTTGATATGGAAAGAAAATTTCCACGCACAATGATGAATCCTAAAATGAACCTTTGAATGTTGATCTTGAAAATGAAAAGAACAAAAATCTAGTAAAAACACTTGAATCCACTCCCACACCTCCTCCCATTCCTCTAAGGAACATAATTAATTTCCCTCAAGTCATCTCTAAGCCAAGGAAGTCTTTTGAACCCAACCACGAAATACTCGACATGTTTAGATGTATTGAAGTCAACATTCCCCTCTTAGACTCCATAAAAAAATTCCTAAGTATTCTATGTTTTTTAAGAAATTATGCACCCATAAGAGGAAACTTAGGACCATAGAGAATGTTTTAACCCATTAGTCCACACCCATGAAGTGAAAAGATCTAGGGACCTTTACGGTTTAATGCTAAATAGGGAGTTCCAACTTTGATGATATACTCATAGACCTAAGAGCCTCAATAAATTTCATGCCCACATCCATATTCTCCGACCTTGGTCTAGGTACCTTGCACCCAATGGGTGTTGTCATACAATTATCTAATCAAAGCACAACCATTATTGAGGGAATAATTGAGGATGTATTTTTCTAAGTTATTGATCTTATATTCCCAAATGATTTCTATGTCCTTGGCATAGAAGGTGAGATGACCTCTTCTCGATCTCCCCTAGTTCTAGGAATAATATTCATCACAAAGGCTAGAACTAATATTTATGTCCATGTAAGCATCTTATCTATGGAATTTTGTGACCAACTGGTCAAGTTTAACATTTTTCAATCCATGAGATACCCATCAGATGATCACTCTACCTTCTCAATCCATGCTTCTGAGGAAACTTCTGAGAATGGATTCACCCCCATTTCATCATGTTCATCATGTTATAATAAGAGAGTAGCTTGTGATATTTTCCCCATGATTAACCAAGTCATAAATGGTGAATTTGATGCTGACCTCTCATTCATAGACACCATCAATCTAGATGATCTTGAAAAATCTATTGAATCCCATCTCAATTATGATCTCTACTATTTAACCATGGAAAGTATTGAGGAAAATGAATCAAAACTAACTGAATTCCCTTTCTCCATACCCGAGTTATCTATCCCACAAATTAAAATGAGACTTATCTAAAACCTCTTCTCACACACTTGAAATATGCATTCCTTTTCCATGATCACTCTTATCCTTTCATTGTCTCTTCCACACTTTCTGAAACCAAGGAGCCCAAACTTGTTAAGGTGTTAGAGGAAAACAAAATGAATTATTTTGGAACCTAGATGATATACTAGGAATAAAACCTTCTCTTTAAATGCATTAAATCCATCTTGAAGAGTCATACAAACCAATCAAACAACCACAATGAAGACTCAGTCCACTCATCCTTGAGGTAGTTAGGGAAGAGATCACTAAACTTATTCAAGTTAGTATTATCTACCCAATTTACGATAGTGAATGGGTTAGTCAAATTCAAATGGTACCTAGAAAGGGTGGGATAACTATTTTTAAAAATGAACACAGATAGGTGGTTATAATTTGGGTGAAAAACATATGGCGTGTATGCATTAATTATTAGAAATTTAATGATGAAACACAAAAATATCACTAACCTCTTCCTTTCTTTGATAAAATTCTAAAACTATTAGACATAAAATAAGATTATTTTTTTCTTAATAGACACATAAACTACTTATGAATCCCAATCACACCTCAAGACCAATAAAATACTACATTCACTTGCCCCTTTGGAACATATGCATATAGGATAATGCCTTTTTGCCTTTATAATGATCCCGCAACATTATAGAGGTGTATGATGAGTATATTTTCTAAATTCATTGATAATTTCATATAGGTATTCATGGATGACTTTACCATTTATGGTGAGTCATTTGAATCCTTCTTGTATTCACTCTCTCTAGTCCTTCAAAAGTGTTTCAAATGCTACCTTGTGCTGAATTATGAAAATTGTAACTTCATGGTTACTATTGGGATTGTTCTAGGGAACATAATTCCAAAAGATGGTATTCAATTCGATCCTTCCAAAATTGAGATGATCTCATCATTTCCTGAACCCACAATAATTCAACACATCTGTTCTTTCCTTGGTCATGCAAGTTTCTATCATCAATCCATCCATAACTTTAGTAGGATTTCCATACCAATCACTCGGTTACTCCAAAATGATATTACATTCCATTTCGGTGAGGCTTGAAATAGATCCTTCATTGAACTCAAAGTTGTTCTTACATCTTCCCCAATAATAAAACCCTCAGATTGTTTCTTACCCTTTGAATTTATGTGTGATTCTTTTGATAGGGACATTGGGGCCGTTCTTGTTCAAATAAGAGAAAAGATTACTCATGTTATCTATCATGCCTAAAAAACATTGTATGAAACTCAATCTCACTACACTGTGACTGAAAAGGAACTTTTAGCTGTGGGTTTTTCCCTAGATTCCCTATCTCTTAGGTGCCAATATCATCATTTTATAGATCATTCAGCCTTAAAGTTCTTAAGAAAAGTGATTCTAAACTGAGACTAATAATTTGGATCTTAATGCTATAAGAGTTTGACATTATGATTAAAGATGGATCTAGAAAATAAAACCTTGTTTCTGATCACTAGAGTAGAATTTATAATTATTCTCATTTTGAAATAATTGATTCTAAATTTCCAACTGAACACCTATCATCTCTCACTCCAAAGTTACCATGGTATTTCATAACTGTAAATTACTTAGTTGCTAGTGTTTTTCATGAAAATTTTCAAAATAATAAAAAGTGAAGCTAAAAAGTGAATCAAAATTCTATTTTGGGAAGATAATAAACTTTGGAAAACTAGGGATGACATGGTAATTAGAAGATGTGTTGATAAAGATAAACATTCATCCATATTATAATTCTATCACTAAATGCTTGGTGGTGGAAACTTTGGACCACAAAGGACCTCCCAAAAGGTCCTTGACTTAGGATTCTTCCAGCCTTCACTCTTCAATAACTCACATGAATTCTGTAAATCATATCCAAATTTCCAAAAGTTTGGCATAATTTATAAAAGAAATTAAAATCCCAAAAATCACTTAATATTTTGTGAGATATTCAATGTTTGGGGAATCGATTTCATGGGACCATTTCCACCTTCCAATGTATTCTCATACATTCTTCTTGTGATCAATTATGTTTCTAGGTGGGTCGAGGCTAAAACCACTAGGAAGGATAATGCACATACTATTAGTGAGTTCCTAAAAACCCACATTTTCCATTGATTTGGAACACTGTGTTCCTTGATAAGTGACTTAGGAACTCATTTATGTAATCAGACCATAGAATATCTTTTGAAAAAGAATGGGGATGTACATAAAACTTCAAATTATTATCACCCCCAAATAAAATAGAATGGATAAATTTTTTAATAGAGAAGTTAAAAGAGTGATTGAGAGAATTGTAAAGCCCATCGGAAAAGAGTGGTCTGAAATAATTGGTGAAGCGCTTTGGGCTTATTGAACTACCTATAAAACACTCAATGGTAAGTATCCATTTAGGATAGTTTTTGGTAAAGCATGTCATTTATCAGTTGAAATCCAACATAATTCATTTTGGGTTGTCAAAACTAGTAATTTTGATTGTGAAAAATCTGGTGAAGAAATATTGTTACAATTGACTAAACTGGAGGAGCTTCGTCTTGATTCTTACGAGAATTCCAATATCCAAAAAAGAAAAGGCTAAGGCACTACATGAAAAACAAATCCCGTGAAAGGTATTCCATGAAGGTGAAATGGAAATTCTCTTAAACTCTCGAATTTAACTTCACCTAGGTAAGATTAATTCTTGTTGGGAATGTCCTTTTATTATTATTAATGATTTCCCATTTGGTGTAGTGAAAGTCAAAGACCCTTATTTTAAAAAGAAATTCACAGTTAATGGGCATCGAATGAATCATCACCATGAGAGGACACACACCCCATGAACCACATCGACTTCCACCAACCCACCTCTAGATGGAGATGCAAACCCACTAATTCCAAACCAGGGGCACCTCTTTCCCTTTAACTTCCTATCCCTCTCTTCCTCCTCATCTTCCTCTATATCTACCTCTCTTTCCCTCTTTTTTCTTCTTCATATCTCATTATCAATTTTTTTACCACTTTATTCATCAATGTTTTTTCCTATTTCTCTTTTATGTGGGTCTGTATTTTAAAAATACTAAAAAAACTACAAAAAAACTAAAAAATACAAAAAAAAAAACAATTCATATTTACTCACTATTAAATTTTGAAAAATTTTATAACCTTTTTTGGGTGTCTAATGACTTGTTTTTATCTCATACATTTTGTATTTTCATCATAAATTTGGATAAATAATTTTGTATCAAGAAAAATAAATTTTGAATGCTCAATTTTTGATTTTGGAAAATTATTATTCCCCAACTGTGAGGAACAACATTTTCATTAATTCCAAGATCACCTATGACTATCATTTAATTTTGTGTGTTTTCACCCCTTATTATGAGTCTTGAGTTTACGGACCTTTGAGCTAGATTTCCTATTTTTGTGTATATTAATATAATAGATACATTTTTTAAACCACATGAGAACTAAAATATCCAAACAACCTCCCATTACCCTTATATTAATCCTACTTTTAAAATACAATTCAATCCTATGAATAATTTTTTTTGATATCCAAATTTCAATCCCAATACCTTATCTCAACCAACATCTACATGTATTTTCATTGCATAATTTATTAAAATTTAGTTGTGAGGGGAATTAATTTCATTTTGGGTACCATTTAATTATTTTAAATGTGTCATATGTTTGAGGGAAAGAATATATTTAAGTGTGGAGGAGAGGTTTTCATTTAGTGAGTTTTAGGAATAAATTAACATTTATGTAATTTTGTACATGTTATTGAAAAGTGTTCAACAAAATGAAAAAAATAATGGGTTGTGTCTTGGGGGGGGGGGGGTAAAAATCACTCTTCCTCAACCTTTGATATTATTATAACTATTACAATTAGTGTTATGAGGAGATAAAATATGGGTTGGGATATGAGTGTGAGATTTGTTTTAAGTTCAACTTTTGAAAAAAGTAAAAAAAAAAAGAAAAAAAAAGAAAAAGAAATAACACCTATGTCATTGGGAGAAGTTTTGTGTTTTGTAAATATTTAATATTTTTATCCCCTTATAATTTTTATCCTCTTTTGTGTATTCCTTCACAACAATAATTCCCTTGTAAATATTTGTTTCCATTTCTTTCCATGTTTCATTTCAAAAAAATTGTGTATTGTTTTCCCTATGTTGGTGTTTTATCCCATTTTCCACTCTTTTGGACACTATATTCCTACCAACATTTAGCCACTAAAAAACCCTAAAAATAAAATACCTCTTGATTCTTATGCACTTTATGATAGGGATAGAATCTGAGAGCTCTTTTAAACTCTAAGATTTTCACTTTTGGTTGGTGAATGAGTGAACCCCCATAATAAATTTTTATCATATTGAGAGGAGTGAGTTATGAGTTCCCACATTTTCCATTTATAATTTTGGTCATGAAAATTGAATTTATTTTGGAACATTATTTTTTTAATAATTTTTGGTGGAATTAATTATGGATTAGTGAACTTGTCTAGACCCCCTGATTGGAGGAAACAAAATTTTAATATTTATTAGTGAGTAAAAATGATTTAGTTATGTTTTTATTTGATGTACATGAGGACATGAACAAGATAAAGTGTGGGGGATTTGATATTACATATTAATTCATGATTTTAAATTACTCTAATAATATAATTATCACTTATTATCAATTTCTAATCAATGTTCATGTTTTGATCATAAACACATAAGAAGAGCATTGTTCGAGTTCATTTAATTAAACTATGGTTTAATGTTTTGATTATATAATTCAACATAGTAATAAAAATTATGTTATTATTATTTTTTAGTGTTCTAGATGAAAATTTAAACATATCATTAGAAGGGATATTTGACCAATTCGACCAATTGAAGGGTTATATATACCCCACAAGAAGGCCCAACAAATCTATTGAGAAAACTAGACCAGCCATGATGATACAATTTATAGGATCAATACAGAAACCCAAATTTTATGAAATTCATGAATATATTTTTTATTATCCAAATGAATCATGTATAAAAATTTCAAGGCCTAAATCAACAAATTAGGGGCCCAATTGATCCATGAAACTCCAGCCCACCATTCTGTCATGGATTTAAAAGCAGCACACAATCCTTGAATTTTCTCCAGATATAGACATCCAATTGAGATGATATTTTTTAGTGTGAAATAAAATATATAGGTGAATTTTTTTTATAATAAATGGTTCAGATTTAAGGTCATATTAATATACATAAATTCATTCACATTTAGACTAGGGACAAGTTTATCACAAAAATGGAGAGGAACACATTATTTACTAAAACAACCATAAATTTGGATAAAAAATTCCAATAGACACAAAATTTTTAGGGTTTACTTTAAAAATAAATATCTAAAACTTTTAAAAATAATATTTATCCATATTATGATTTCTTATTTATCAAATTGGTGATCCAAGTGGAGGGGAAAATTTGTAATGAAAACAGTCCACTACCTTGGGCTATAAATAGATCCCCCTATTCTCCTTACTAGGGGTTGGAATTTAAGAGCCTAAAAGGATACATTGGAATGACCATATCCCTTCCAAATTCCTGGTAGGACTTTCCAAATTCCTAGGAGGACTTTCCAAAATCAATTTTCTACTTGATATACCTTTCCTTTCTCTTTTTTTTATCATTTTCTTTTCCGTTCATTTTCATTATTAATCTTGTAAGTGTTTTGGTGTAATTTTGTTTAAATGTTAATCAAAGTTTCTTAATAATATATTATTCTCATTTACCTTCTATATTTTAACATTAATGTTATTAAAATTTCTTAAATCAAGTTAAAAACCAATCCCTTATTTTACTTTCTCAATCAATCAAAAGTGCGTTTTAATTCTCTTCACTGTTCGCATGTGTGTTCATCACTTAAATCTCTTCTTATCCCATTATTTTTATTATATTTTTAATTCATAACCACAAAAAATATTACCATATTATTAACCACTAAAATGACTGAGTAAATATACCATTGGGGTGATTCATAATTTGGGGATGTTAAGTGATTGAGACCTTTTTCTTAATGAATATTGTTTAGGTTAACATTATGTATGTTAAACTTAAAATGTCATGGATTAATGACATGTTTTGTTTAAAATGTGGATTACATGGATTATTGGAAACAAAAATACACTACCATAAACAATATTTGATTGAGATTAGAACCCTAGTTAATTTAAGGATTGGATTAAAGCCTCAACACTTGGTAATTCCGGTCAAAATCATCTTATGTAGTGGGTGTTAATTTAATTCAATATAAAGAAAATATAAAGGATATCATAATATTAAATACCTAATAATAAACTCACCAAAATATTTGTCAAGTTGTTAAATCAAACATCATTCATCAATCAATTTAATTAATCCCTGAAAATAAACCCCCCATTAAAAGGAAAACAAAACCGAAACAATCGACTATAAAATTTGTACCATCATTATGGATTCGAACCGAGTGTTGTTATAAACATTAGCAGAGCACCAGACCTTTGAATGGTTGATAGGTGAAAATCAGTTACACTTCACTTGTTCTTAAGGAACCCTTGATCTTTGTCCTTCCTAGGATCTGATTCTATTTGTCTAACCAAGTAGGATCAAGACACACTCCATGGCCCAAGGCTTGAATAGACTAGACCACAACTTCCACTAATCTATGATCAATCAGTGAGGGATAACTCTCTCCGACCTCTTCCCATGACTGCATAAGAATTCTATGGGAGACATTTTTCTACAAAAATTAATGACCACCAGAAAACTATCAATACAACCAATCTGATTTTTCCCCAGTAATAACAAAAAATACCAACATTCCATGAATCCAAAAAAATAAAACCCACCACAATAACATAACAAAAAAACCACTCCACCTCTACCTAGTGTCAATATATAATCTATAGCCTACACGCCTCACCTAGAGGATAAGTCAAATAGAAATACCAACATCTCATGGTGACTTGAGTTCTGTCAGGAGGTGTGCTGGCCAAGCACCCTACTCACAACCAGAACATAAAGTCCCAACAATCCTAGCTTCAGTTTATCTATAATTATCCCAAATATAATGAACCAAAAGAGTGTGACCTCCTATGATACCATTTTTTCACAAACCAAGATAGAGTGACATCCAATCCGACACCTGAGCTGACCCATGGAATGGATTTAAGGGTGTTCCCAATCCCCATGGGTTGGCAATAAGTGTTTGGGTATCAACGATACAACTTGGGAGCGATTTCACCTGATTATATAAACATAAACAACCAACAATAATAAATAAACCAAAACTGAATAATCATAACCAAACATGGCATAATTTTTTTTTTCAGATTCAAGTTTACAACTTTAAATAAAAACCCCAAAAGTTATATAATAAAAAGGGAACTAGAAACTATTCCAAAAATTACCTTATGACAAGAGTACTATCATCCTTAAGCCACCACTACAACACCTATAAGGGAAGACCATTAGCATCCTAAACCACCATATCCAAGTAGATTTCCTTTACCTGTGTCAAACATAACAAAGTCTACTTACACCCAAAGGTGTAATTAGGACATGAGACAAATCCTAGTAGGATGCCACCCAATAATAGATTCCATGCTATAAATATTATAAGATAAATAAACATGAAATTTTTGTAAAATAGAAACTAGAAACATCTTTATGTATTTTTTTAAAGGAAAACATGTTTTCTTTTTAAATAACTGATAAGGTGTACTGTATTATGATGGTAAGTACAATATCTCAAAAGAGCACTGTGTCATGGGAAAAATCTATAGGCACTAGCTGAATGGGACACTAGGTACATCATATCTCAGTGAAAAGTGGCATAGTAACCATGACCATCAGCTTTCTCATGCATGATCTACTAGTAGGGGACACCCCAATGGCCTAGTGGTCTCTAACCATCATAGTTTAGTTAGTGTTGTATTGTCAATCCTAATATATGAATCCAGGACGAACCACTTCTGAGTCAACTAGCGTACTAGTCCTAGTCCTCCCACCTAGATACCCATGTTTCCCTCTGTTCTCAATTTTTATTCCACACATCACATATAACATCACTTCCATATATACGTAAACCAAACAATATAACATTCATAACCAAAACCACTTTTAAATCCAAATGCACACCAAAACCAATCTTAAACATGTCCTGCACCACTTACACAATTTATTAAACATGTTTCATAATTTATAAAACACATTAAAATTCACAACAAGGGTTAAAAATTGAAATACATCCAATTTATTTTATAAAAACCATTTTTAATCCATATGAATATCAAATATCTTCAAAAAACCTTTTTCACCACACATATAAATCATATAACACATTTAAACACTCAAGAAAACATATCAATTTCATCAAATAATGTTTAAGCATAGAACCACCTACCTCCAATGAAGAAACTTCCGAAATATGGTGTAGAACCACAACCGATAGGAAATATTGAACCATAAATGATAATATTGAACCTTAAAAATCAAGATCTAACCCTAACAATGACACCCAACCCGATTTAGAAAAGAAACCTCAAAGAAAGAGGGATGAAACCCTAGAAAAGAGGGAGAAACCAAGGAAAGATGGACTTACTTGAATAATCTTTAATATTTCCCACCAAAACCACCAAGGGAGAGGATATACAAGGGAACAAGAGGGAGGATTGGAGGCTTCTAGAACTAGAAATATCGAGTGGGGAGGAAAATGGGCAGATTTGGGGTTAAATACGAAAAGGGAAAAAGGTAAAAGACAAATTTTTAATGACTTGTACAAGCCAAACAACTAGCCCTCAAAGTTTTCCAAACTATACAAAAACCATGTAGTCTCTATTATACATAAGGGACATGTCACATAGTTTGAAAAACTTTTTTCTAATCATGAATTTTGGATCTATCCAAAAATGACACCTTGGTGCATGATTTCTTGGGCAAGGTGCACGGTTTCCCCTAACCACGCGCAAGACGTGTTCCACCTCCTTCCAAATCCAAATTTTCCATTTTTCTTAATAAAATAAAAGGAAACCCAATGAATAAACATAAGATCAAAATAAATGGAATAAATACCTAAAAATGAAAACATGGGTGTGAAATATGATGCATGATTTCAATGCACCCTCATATCATTAGGCCAAGGCTAAACAACCAATTCAAATAAAATCATTATTAATAGTATCATGAAACAAGGTCATCACCCTATGGTGAAATCCTAAGAAACCGTAACAAGTTCAAGCCAAAAACAACATTTACCCATCCAAGGTAATTTGGTTTCCCCTATACGTGGGGTAGCTACTCCCAGGAATAGGATCTTAACCAAATTCCCATGTACTAGTCTCGTGTCTAACCCAAACAACAATACAAAAAGGAAAATACCATCTGATACCACTTTGTAATGTCCTACCCCAAGTTCCACTCAATAGTTCCATGAGGCAGTTGACCACAAAACCTCAAGCATGCCTTCATGAATGCCAGAGGCTGCCGACTAGTAGTGAGGGCCTCGGGTAAATCCTTGGGGAGACTATGCCCTCATTAGTTAGATTAGAGTGTAATAATATATATATATATATATATATATATATGAAACATTATAAGTAATAACAATATCCATATAGCAGAAAAAACCAAAATCATAAACATGAAAGATAATAAAATAAAGTGCAGAAGTTGAATAAATTTAAAAAGTCAACTGATGATGATAATATGTCATGTTTTATACAAAAATGACTAAGAAAGGTATAAGGTATATAAGAATATACAACATGATATCAAAATAAACAAATATTCCAAAAAAATGATACAACTTGCTCCTCAAGTATAGTATCAGTCCTCTACTCCCAACTCCATCCTAAAAAAGTATATCAAGCATTGTAAGTTGACTACTTCCATTTGTCTACACATTTAGTCATAAAGTCTACTCAGATACCAAAGGCGTCTGAGCAGGGTGTGAGATACAATCTCAGTAGACCATCACTCACGGTGTCTAGGACCTTCCATTTCATTCAATATAATCTAGCAGTGTGATATATTTAATTTAAATTCAATACAAAATGAATAAATAAAAACATTTGAATGGGTTCTACCTAGAGACTTGTCCAATTACCTTCTTTGTCCTAAGTCAGTGTGTTTGAACCGAAGGAACCTACAATGGTAAGGTGATTAGGGTAAAATTACATAGGATAGACTACCTCCAAGCTTGTGATTAGGATTGGAGGACATGTCTATTTGTTTTTATAAAAATACTAACAAATTCTCATTTGAAAACATTTATTTACCTTGGAAAACATTTCAATCATTTCTTTATAAAACATTTGAAGATTACTTAAGCTCATCCATGGAAATATGGGGAGACTTTATAAGTATCGCTCAAAGGGATTGGTAAAGCTCCAATGCTAAAGAGTCTGTCCATAGTGACCCAACTATGAAGTCCCAAGTGTCACTCTGGAATGGAGTGAAAACAACATGATTTGACCTCCAAGTCTGTACCTAGTATCACACGTAGGGGCCTGAGTATCTCTTGTGGCATGATAAAACTAATCGTTCCATCAAGACCATCCAAGGGGTCTCCCCTAGGGAAATTGTGTCACTCATCTAGTGGTAAAACAGACAATTCATAGAGATCCTATCTCATCCATAGCTGATGTCAACCCTGACGTATGTAACAAGCATTGGCAAAAGCTAACTAAGGCCCGAGAGTCCCTCCAAGTGGTCCTTAAGTCATAACCCCTTGTTTCACCCTCTAAACTATGGAATAAACAATTTAAAAAGTAATTTATAAATATATATCATGTATAATGAGATTATATTCCATTTATTCAATCATTTATTTCCATGGTAAAATTCATCAAGGCACGTCATTGGGAGAAACCATTTAGCTCATATGGTCTAAGGCATCAAGTGCCTAACCAAATCATTAAAGCCTACCATATCCCAAAGGAATGGTTTATAGGGTCTAACTCACATTCCAACCTCGAATTAAACTAAATAGAGGGCTTAAGGAATTAATTATGTAATGAAACCCCACAAGGGATTTAAGAAAAATTAGAAAAAAGGTCCAATTTGGCCTCTAAGGAAGATCACATCCAATTGGATGGCATAACTCAAGGAAGTCAACCCAAGGGGTCTATTTTACACTTACTCAGATCACCAAAGTCTAGGTGAGGCATCCATTTAATTTTAATTTGAAAAATTAGGGGTGAAGCCTGAAAATTTGGGCTCACAGTACAATGACACAATTTATGAAACATAATGAAATGATGGAAAAAATCCATGACCACCTACCTTAGACTTGTAGATATTCCCTCATCCAGCATAAACCTTTGATTCAATACAGGTTGGAAGAAATCGATAAAACCATCAAATTCCCTGGAAGTGGGGAAAATGAACTTGCACCCAAATAACAAAAAGGAGGTAACAAATAACTTAAAAAGGATTGAAGAGGATTATAGATCGTACCTCTAGATTTGTGTTGGATCCAATGGAAAATGAATCAGTGTCTATTTAGAGGAGTTATATGAATTCCTAGGTTAGGAGGAAAAATGGGTTTCTTATGGGAGGAGGATCAAGCTATTGGAAAAAATAAGAGGAAATAAATAATTGACTTAAAAAATTACAGGGGTTCAAAATGGTAATTTTACCCATTTTTAACACTCTTCATGGTTTAGCTAAACCGTGAACCAACCCTGTGCCATTCACTGCTACTAATAGTAACATCTCATTATTAGGTTCACGGTTTAAAAAAACGTATGCAAACTATAAAAAATCTCTCTATCTCAAAAGTCTGTAGCACCACATGAACATGTGCCCTGGGTTGTATGGTTTCAAAAAAACCGTGTGGCCCAATATGTCCTTCCCATTTCAGGGCTCGAGGATTTGAACGAGCCCCAGGCACACCTGATACCTCCTTATCTTGATTAGGCGTCATAATTAGGGCCATTCAAAGGAATTAAAACCAAATATAAACGGTCTACACATTAATGAAAATCTGGGACATTACATAATCAATGAAAACAATAACAAACCTAAAATAATTTATCCCATGAAAGTATCCACTATTAACACATAACATGTATAAACAGTATTGAAATAGTTATAAATTTATAAAAAAATAAAAAATTAAAATTTTATAATGGTCATAAAAAATATATTATTTCCCATTAAAAAAATTAATCCTCAATAATTATTCATGAATAATATAACACCTCATTTACTTACAAAATACTTCTCCTATAGATTTTGAATTATATTTCACACTGTTATGTATCTTAGTAAATAAAAAAGCAATGTAAAAAGTAATAAATCA
Source organism: Viscum album (assembly GCA_963277665.1). Lineage (NCBI taxonomy): Eukaryota > Viridiplantae > Streptophyta > Magnoliopsida > Santalales > Viscaceae > Viscum > Viscum album. The sequence goes on from OY728128.1 coordinate 481,130,928, forward strand.
TGAGATATTTCAAATTAAAATTTCATATCGTGAAAAAAAAACTATAACATGGATTAGTGTAAATATAACTATTAAAAAGACTTAGAAAACTATAAAAAATTCATGAAAAATATCATATACCAAAAAATAATTAATTTATGCACTAGATTTATAGTGTTTTATGACATTGAAAAAATTAATTTTACTTATTGAATGAAATTTAATAACTTTACATAAAACTACTTACGCACTTATCACATATAATAATTAGTTTAAAAAACAAGAAGTGTTTTTTCTATTATTGAAAATATGCATAAATAAGTTGAAGAAAACAATTTTTTTATGGGAAACACTTATAAAAATGAAACATACAATTAGTGATAAGTTCTATAAGCAGTTTTCAATAAGTGATATCAAATTATCCTTGACAAGATAAAAATAAAGCTGGGTATGATTAGATTAGAAAATGAAATACAAAACATGATTTCCAGTCACCACTATAAACTTACATAAATTTAAACATGGAAGAATATGGAATATAACCAAGTCATAAAACTCACATATTCTAATCATGTATAAAAGGTGGAAAAATCACATTATGAAATAGATATACAATGGGATCCAAAGAAGTCATTATTTCATGGAGAAAATCATAAAAGTGAATTTTCATGAAAGAAATATGGTTTACTATCAAATTAAAAACATATTATGATAGAATAAAAATCATCTTATATGAGAGATTGGGGAAAATAGAAGTTCATAAATAGAAATTCATTTATAGTGGTGGATTTGGATGATTAAAAAAATAAAAAGTATATTATCTATAATCGTGTCCATCCTCATGCCTAGAAACATTCATTGTGATGGGAACCCTAAATATTTATAAAGATGAAATTTAGTAGAAGAGAATAAGGTAGATATTTCACATGAGAAATCATGTAAGGGAGGATTTTTCTAGGGTCAATTTAATGGAGTAAGTGAGAAATCATGGGAGGAGGAGGACAGCGAGGGTAGGGTTGGGTTCAAGTGAGAAATCGAGGAGGTGAGGTGGACACATTAAAGGAGAAGGATCAAGGGTGGCTATTTCAAAGGAGTAGGATCTCAAGGATTGGGGTGGCTATGTTGAAGATGTGTTAGAGCCATGTTAGGGGAGGGGGATTGGGGGGAGGTGGGGTTGCTATGCCAGAGTCACATTAGAGGAGGAGGTGGGGAAGCCACATCAGAACAACATCAACAGGGAGGTGGGGTAACCGTTTCATAAGAGGAGTATTATGGGGAAGTTGGGTGGTTGTGTTGGAGGAGGAGTATCATATGAGGTTTATTGGAAGTGTTAGGGAAGGATGGTCATTTATAGGAGGAAGACTGGGAGGGTAGGTTGAGTGAGAAATGGGGGAGTAGGGTGACCTATTTCCATAGGCCATAAAATATCCATGGCTACATGTTATCTATATCCAAAGCCCTTATAACCCATAGATATAGGTCTATATCTATATTACTAATTTCTAGTAGTTCCACAAAAATAATATTCTTTCCTCATGGAGTCTATGGTAATCCAACTATGAAGTCCATGGATACCTTGTCCAATTTCCAAACTGACACCGGAAGAGGTTTAAGAAAACTAGAAGGCTTTAGGTTCACTAGCTTGATCTACTAGCCTGTGTAATAATGAGATGAATAATTAGCAATGTTGTGCTTCAAATATGGCCACTAAAACAACATCTCATGTTATAATACATCTTTTTAGTTCTAGGAAAAATGACCCATGAAGAACTATGACAATCATGTGTCAACAAATTTCTAATAGATAAAGGGATGAAAAACCAATTCCAAAAGAAAATAATTCTACTAGAGGGGATAGAATAACTAGGAATGGTCTCCCCACCATATATGGATTCACTGATTCCACTATACTCATCATTATGATGTTGTTCCTATAAATTCTACTCAAGGAGATATGATGACATCTAAACATTGTTCAGAACTATACTTGAATAACCCTGTTGCATATCCAGATGCAATTGAGCAAAAATCCCCATAATATTCCACTCCTATTTTTCTTCTAGGATGTATTAATAAGGAAATTTCTTATTAATATCATCATTAAAAAATTTACCCTTCCCAAGGATACAAGAAATTCCAAAGTGAAACATCTGGAGGTAATCCACCCATTGGCTCTTCCTGAGGTTTAGTTATTTATGAGAGATGATATAACTTAAGATCTTGTGATAAAAATAGAATTTGGGCCTCTACTGAAAAATATAGTGTCACTAAAACTTTATATCATACATAAAAATGATCTGTTCCAAGTCACGTGTATGATAATTCTTATCATGCAACTTGAGTTGTCGAGAACCATACACCACTACATAATTATCCTGTATAATCATGCATCCCGGTCCATCACCAAAATCATAGAAATAAACCATATAGCCATTACTATGTTCTTGAAATATTAGAACAAGATTCTATGTCAGACACCATTTCAACTCATCAAAAGAGGCCTAAAAATTAGCATCCCATGAGAATTTTGCATGTTTCTTAGTAATAGTAATAAACAGTGATTCCAACTTTGATAAATATTTTAAAAACCACTAATAATAACCATGTAGTCCTAGGAAGATCCATATCTCAAATATATTCCATGGTTATTCCCATGAAAATACAACCTTAACCTTTTTAGGATCAAATAAGAGTCCATGTTTCAAAACCATGTGCCATAAGAACATCACCTCTCAGATCCTGAAATTTCATTTTGATAAATTTATATAAAGGTGGTGACTCCTCAAGATTCCTAAAACCAAATTTAGATGGTATTGATGCTCTTACTCCATTATTTAATAGAACATGATGTCATCTAGGAATACCATAACAAATGTATTGATATACTGGTGGAGTATCTGATTCATCAAAACCATAAACACTATATGAGTGTTATTAAGCCAAATGGTATCATGAGATATTCATAGTAGCCATACATGATCCTAAAAGCGGTCTTTGGGATATTCATCCCCTTAACTCTGAGTTGATGATAACTAACCTAAAGGAAATTTTCTGAAAACCACTTCTCCCCCTATAACTAATCAAATAGGTAATCCACATGGGACAAATGATACTTATTTTTAACTATTACCTGATTCAGCTTCTGATAATCTATGCAGAGACAAATTGAACCACCAATATTCTTAGAAAATTGTACAAGGTCCACCCAAGACTAAATGATAGGGTGAATAGATCCCTTCTTTAATAAGTCATTTAACTAGATCTTAAGCTCTTTCAACTCAACAAGTTCCATATGAAAAAGGGTATAGAAATTGTCTGTGTACCAGACACCAAATCAATGGAGAACTCTACCTCTCTTCTTGAAGGAAGATTGAAGAAGTTATCCAGGGAAACCTTAGGAAAATACCAAACAATCAAGGGAAGACCAATATATGAAGATACATCATTGGGATCAACCAAATCAGTAGAAAACAAATTCATAATCTTGGGGTGAGAATTTCTTTCATGACTAGACCTTGGATCCCACTCTATCTGATACACCTGAGAGTTCCCATAGACAACAAAGAACAAAAAAAATCGATGATAACAATAAATATCATCTTGGTGAGAAAATAAAAAATCTATACCATTGATAATGTCAAAAATATATAGAACAAGAACCATAAAGTCCTATACCATCTCAATATTGTCTATCAAAATAGATCATGAAGGACAATGTGACCCCTGCTCCTTCATCTTTCCAAGAGGAATCACTAGATCCATACAATTGGACATGAGATCCATCATAAGTTTCAAAACATCCACAAAATGATTAGATTCAAAATAACACGAGGCAAAAATATAAAATAAATTAGTTACTATAGAAGATAAAACAAAAATGGCACCTCTCAATATAGATGGACTTGCATCATCTTTCACCAATTGCAAATGCACTACGTGAAACTACTTAACTCCAAAGGAATATGACTAGATCCATATAGAATTAAAATATTTTGACTGCACTATAGTTCCCTTTGGAGCTAATGATATATAACCATATCAAGGTGTAGATAGAGTCTGGAATAATCTCTATTGATGACATTGATAACCACATGCACTGCAGGTATTCAAAGGTGCAGGGAAAGATCATCGGGTGTTCCCTATATTTACACATATATAGTAAGTCAAGGGAACACTACTATCCACTAATGATGGAGTAAAAATATACACCTTTTAGGAACTACATCCACCACCTCTGAAATTTTTATTCCACTTCATCTTCTTCTCATGCGTGTTACTTAAATTTTTACTGGGTGGAAAGGGAAACCCAAACAAGCCCAATTTTCCTACAAAATCATTCTCTTTCATTATATAACTATCAACCATTTTATCATAGGTGGTGATATTTATCATATACACCAATGATTAGATGTTAGGTTAGAATAATTGTAGGTATTTCCAAGCCTTTATCTTTTCATTCATCAACACCTTAGGACAAAAATAGACCAACTCAACAAAAAGGTTCATGTACTCTATCACTGAATTATATCCCTACTAAAAGGAAAGGAAATCCACATACTTCACCATCATCAAGGATTCTAGGTTTAACTATATAAATAAATTTTTTTTGAAGTCTTTCCACTCTAAGACCATGTGCTGTTATCTTGAACCATAGATTCCAAACACCTATTTGCAGGAACCTCGAGCTTAAATGTTGTGTACTTCACCTTGACAGATTTGGGTGGCACTAGGAAGTCAAAAACCTAATAAAAATTTTCTAGAAAATTATCCTCCTCAAGAGGTTCATTATTAACCTGAAAATATGGGGTCTTCTGAAATATTAACTCTTGTGTTAAATCCTTGTATCCTTTAGCTCTTGGTTGAAACCTTTTAGTTTGATTTTGAACAGGAAGCATAATCTAATCCATGACATGAATGGATTATATAGAAACTTTGATGATATTATAATTAATAGGAGAATTCCCTTGTGAAAAATTCCCCATTACACACTCTTGAGAAATCTATAAAATATGTCTCAAAGGCATGATTCTACAAACCAAAACCAGAAGGAGACAAAAATACAATGAAAAATCTCAGTCTATACTAAAATAATATAACCATAAACTGAGATCAAGATCAAAATACAACATAGGATACACACAAACCAACATCATGTGGTTACTTGAGGCTCATTACATTGAGATATAGCAAAAAACTTTCTCCCAACATACCCATTAAGTCCCAAAAATCCAATCTATTTCCTATAAAACATGCCAAGACAAGAACACTTGAGAATAAACCTACTATAATAACAAATTGTCCCAACCTGACCCAAAAAACCCATCAAACTAGGATCCAAACCAAACCTTGATAAGGCTTGAAGGGCATTCCCAATCCCCATAGATTGGATAATAGATCCCATGTATCCAACAACAATAAGAGGGAATGATTTTCCTAACTTAAAAAATCAGCATGGAATACATGTAGATAAAGATAACAAGAAAAGAAATATTACATATCTATAAACCAATAATGGTAGAGATACAAATAATTCAACATGCTAAAACCAAGGTACATTTCCAAGAATAAAATCAAATACAATACAAACTACTGACAACTACTCCATGTGATACATGGGAAACATCAAACTATATCACCACTAGCTACCCATTCCCAACAGACATGAAACCCCTCTACCTCACTTTGGCACCTTTCCCTTTCCTGCATTATAAAAAACAAGGTCTACACACCCTTAAAGGAGTGTGTAGGGTTTCATAAAATTAATCCTAGTAGGATCCCACCAGATATTTCTATAACAAGTCTATATCAAACAATCCCAATATGCTCAATTTATGAAAATCATGGTATGATAAAATAGTTTTCAAATTTATATCAAAATCATAGTAATTTTTTTTCCTTTTCACAATTCTAAAGTATATTCCATATAATACATGTCAAATAACATTTTTAAATAAACCATTTATAAAATCATGTATCATTTTCAATATAAAGTCCATAACAAAAGAAAATACAAAATAGAGAAAATCACAATGGAGATCACCCCTAGGATAACATAGGTCCAGGATATCCAGGTATCTCATACCTCAATAATCAATTCGAGACTCAGTGAACACTAAATAATTCCCTATAATAATAGGCCCTTGAGAATAGATGAACACCCCATAGAATAACCCCTCACGATGTTAGAGAATTAGGTCCCTAGAACAACAAGGCCTAGGGAAATAAGAACAACCCATGGATGAACCCCTAAAAAAATAAGGACAAGTCCCAATACCCAATACCCCCATATATACCCAAGTCTCCCAGGTGTTATTTATGTCAAAAAATTTCAAAGGGATTATCACAGTTCATAATTTTTTTTCCAAAAAACCCTTTTCATCAAAATCATGCTTTTAAATACAATTCCAAAAACCATTTCATAGTACTTTTAAGGAATCTTTCTTTTACCAAAATAAGGGGGAAACCCATATTTTATCAAAAAAAAAATTTATTCATGCAAATCAAGAAAATTATGGATCATACAAATAATCATTTAGAAAACAAGTTATAAAACCAAATCATGTATGGTTCACCAAAGAAAGACTAGGGATGGAACCACATACCCCACACTTGGGTTCTCACAACAAAAAAAGGGATACATGCACTATAAGGAAATTAGACACACAAGAAATCAATATGAGTCCCTAGAAAATTATTCCCACATCTTAGAATCATGTTTTCATAAGAATAAGGTTGGAAGAGAAGATATGATATCGTATACCTCATAGAACATGAGATCCACACCCGACCAAATAAGATCCTTCCTATAAGAACCAACTACATGATGGGGAAAATAAGAAAAGATCAAGGTAGGATTGATCATTAAATGAAAGAGGAACTAGATCACCCAATGTATTCAATCAAATGTAGAATGGATTCCCAAATCTCTACCCAAAATTGTATGATCCTAAACCCCAGAATGGTAATGATTAAGGAAGTCTTAATATAGGATAAAATTAAGTCATAGAATTATTAAAAACCAATTCGTAATGACCCCTGGTGTTTTAATTAACATGTTTGATGTATTACAAAAAAACAAGAGTCCAATTCAACAATTTAAATTATAGAAATAGACAAAACCATGACATGGTGGGTGTTCACCATGCCCGTGGTGGTCTCAATTGTACTACAATATGAAGCCTGACACACCCAAAAAACATTCCATAGACCTGAATCCCTAGTTGTCTGGGTTTCTACACAAAATCCACCATGTTGCGGTGAGGTCTTATTGGACACGGTGCATAGGGTGATCGCTAATGTTCTACGCCCAAGCCCACACCCTGCACTGGGCATGGTATCTATGACCGCAGTGTACATGTGCTACCTAGGATAAAACCAGCTTAGACCATGACATGGACTATCCCATTCTTCACTAATAAATTAAAAAACCCTTTAATAATCCACCAACACTAACAAACACACCTCAAATCTAGAATTAAGCATCCCAAATCTCAAAATAGAACATACCTCAAGTCGGTTTGTGACACCTCATCCTCAATCCTTTAGGCCAAACCCCATGATAGTACCTAATCATTCTCAATGTCAGGACAATTTTTGATTCATAGGAGAGAGAGTACCTCGGAAATATTATATGTCTAGGCATGATTGAATCTTGGGTGAATTAATAATACCCTCATGGATCCCATGGCCTTTCACTCGGGCATTTATAACATGTGGATCCTTATTCATACCATATATTGTGTATCCACCTGATCCTAGGGGATATTCTAGACATTGATCATGGGGATAAAATAGCCACCCTTGAGATTTACAACATCTTGGCTTAAGGATATATTCCCACCCAACACCTCATACCACCATTTTAATCCTGGAGGGTCCCCAAAATTCACAACGTTATAATGGAATTTCCATTCAAATCCTAATATCCCTGATCATTCACAATGGTCTCACTATATAAAAGGTATCCTAAGAAACCTGATAAATATTTTATGCATTCCACCACCAACTCTATTGTTGGATCCTGATAACCATCTCCAGGAATCCATTTTGATATCAATAATATTATATGAATGCTATTATAACTAGTCATCCAACCCCAATATACTAAAAGGCCAGATACCAGACATTCTGGGAATCCCAGGGTCTCATCCATCTCATCAAGCGATTCTTAGCCATTATAAGAAATCACAATAGTTCAAGGACCATCAGCCAATTTCTAGGCATCCTGGGCAATAAAAAATCATTAATCATAAACATAAATCAAAATAAGTATACCATATGGTCTGGTTGAATTACCATTACCATCACTATCATATTACCCCCTTTGGAATCACATATTAATTTGGGTTCTAGGGTGACACCCAAAACCATATCTACCCATATCCATATGCACCCACTTAGGGTTAGTATGTCAACAAAGCACCCACTTGGGTTCCCTGGTTAAGTACAAGGTAATGTCACCCCACTTGGGATCCTTGGTTATAGATTAGTCTCTCAGGTTAGTGCCCATATCTATAATTTCATCATGCATCTATGTGGTTTCATAAACACAATGTGTCCTCTTAGGCTCCAAGGGTAGCCTCATAGGCTTTGGTCTAATGAGATGGCCCATGAACCATCTTAATGACCAATTCGTCTAAGTTGATTCACTAAACCAATCCTAATCCCAACCCATTCTACCTATGATTCATCCACTTAGTCTAAACACATATCAAAGGTCCTCCCTTGACCTACTAGGGATTTCATCTCAATTCACATAAAAACACCTCTTGGAGGTGTCCAAGTGTGGGTAACCTCTTAGTCCAAGCCCCGAACATCGATAACCAAGGTGTCAATCCAATAAATAAGGTCCTCCATGGACCTTTCTCTATATTCATTCAAAGGAAATTCATTTTAAGTTAAATAATTTATTTAATTATCAAACAAGAAAATATAAATAGGTTATCACCCTTGGTGGCATAACCACACTCCCACATGCATATAACAAAATGAATAAAGACATAGGGCTAGTATGAGGACCACCTACATCATTAGAAGCTTTTCCTTTTAGTTTAAAATGGTTGGAAACTACTTCCCAAGCCTGTACAACCTTTTTCAAGTCCAACTGACCATCATTCACCACTAGGAGGTCCTATCTCAAACCAAGGAATCCAAAAAAAAACTAATTATAAAAATTTACAATTAATTTAATAATTTAATTTAAATAGTCATAAATGACTAAAACTTATCAGGTCATCCCATCTGCTAAAACCATCGATAATGGGGTGTGGTCCACTCTTAACACACACCTAAAAAATCCCCAATTGACATCACAAATTCAATGGCCAAATAATTAAATTTAGGTCCAAAGCCCTTGAAAAATCCAAATGGTGATATACCTTTATAGAAAAAACACACGTTAGTATATAGACAGTATCTTGGTTTCCCGTATAGCTAGGCTAAGAAAAATATCCATTAAAAATAGATGATTCCACCATGATAAAATGGAACAAGCATTGAACCCTAAAATGGTTCTCACCAAAATTAAAGATGATGGAGAGAAAATAATAAGTAAGGAAGGGGGAGGAAGAAACTTACCTCAGACTCCATTGAAATGCACATGGAACTACCCAAAATGGAGGGGAAACGATGGAGGGGGAGATCTAGCTAAGACCCTACCCATGTTCCATGTACATCTAAAGAATAAAGGGGGGTTGAGGCCCATTTTAAAATTAAAAAAGAACCACCATGGTAACTATCATGGTGTGATCACATCATGACTTTTCGAGCTATGCCCTTTTTACCTGACTAACTCCCTTTTCACAGCCTAAAAGAACCCCACAAACCATTTCATGGCGTGAATAACCTTTTCATTACATGAAAGGGTTTATGCTATAGTTTTCATTAGTCCCAGTCCCCCAGAACTTCCTTGATGTTCACATGAACTCTCAAGACATACACCACACCCCAAACCACATCCAATAAAACCCTTTATAGTCGTTCAAACCCTTAGAATCATAGCCAAATAGGGGATAAACAAATAGAATCCATAAAAATACTAAAAAAATAATAATAATAAGGAGTTGGAATAGGAATGGCGAGATGGAATGGTACATTATAAGATCATGGTGCCAAAAATAAAATAAATCCATAACCACCCATCTCCAATGCACAAAGTAAATATTCTTCACTTACTGCCTTCAATATCATTGAACTAGAAACCAAAAACCAAACACCACATCCAAGTGGAACCTACACTCAACCTATAATATGATAGGGGTGAGCACAAATAACCAGTAGATGTACTCCACACACCATATGCATTAAAATTTAATGATAAATACATTTCATTATAGTTTGAAATCTAAGTAAAGATTTAATCTTTTCACTTTTATTTGAAAATCAATAACATTCTACCATTATTAAAACCATTTTATTTAAAACACAGGAGGTAAAATTTTCAAAACAAAATAGTATTTTAACTTTTCAAGAGGAAGGAAGCCCTTTATATGTAAAAAAATTTAGAAAATATTACTTTGAAATACCCAAGCCTTTGAAAAACCTTTTTCATTTCAAGTTAAGGAATGCCTTTGTTCTTTTAAAACCGAGACACTACTAGAAATACAAAAAAAATCATAATAATAAGAACTATAATTAGAAAGTTAAAATGAAATAATTATAAGTCAACTATCACAATAGTAATAGAATCACAATCATCATAATAAAAATAACAACCAGTGATCATGGGAACACCTAGGAGCTCAAGGGAGAATACATGAAATTACTAAAATGGAATCCATATTATGATCATGAAATATGTGATTCAAATGATCTAACACTAATTATCACCCTATCTGGCCTAACCAAGGGGAAATTTCCTAAACCAACCTCCTCAATCCATGAACCTGGTCATCAGACCCCATGGGTCTCCTATAATACCTCAGTTTCCTTCCTAACACACCAAAAACTATTATTCATCAGGGCCAATTATCAAACTAATGACTATCCCCAAAAACCAACACATGTTATTTCAGTGTTCCTTGTCTCCACTTACACACACCCTGAGAAACTTCCTAGGTGATCACCCATCCTGACACTACTCCAAGCTATTCACACTTAACTATGTAGTTTTTATTGTACAATCTCTTTAAAAGAAATGTGGAAATTGTTAACATGAATAATAACATTTAGTATTTTAAGACTCACTTTTATAGGGGTCTTATACTCTACCATATTTAAAGAATAATGCACTCATTGTGGAACCCACACCTCAAACCTAGGAAATGCTACAACACTTATAGCAGGGTATTGGATCTGATACTATTTTCCACAACTAGACCTCTCTGGGCTATGAACCTGGTCATCTAGACCCATGGTCCTATAATATATTGGTTTCCTTATGAGCACACAACAAGATATTACCAACTATGATCACTTATTATACTAATGACTATTCCAACATGCCAACATATTCTCTTTTAGTGTGATTTTTCCTCACTCACACACAACCTAGGAAACTTCCTAGAAAGTCACCCATCCTAAAATTACTCTAATACAAGCAAAATTGACTATGGATTTCTTATTAGACATGATCCTGAAGAGAAAGGTGAACCTTGGTGACATGGTTAGTAACATTTAGTATCTTAAGTTTCACTTTTCTAGGGGTTTTATAGGAAAAATCCTAAAGTTGAAAAAAACCATACTTGGGGCCACTAGCCATAACATGATCATAAACTAGGGCAGAATATGAACCCATATATCCCACATAGTTATGCTTGGTTTCCCATGATATACAAAAATAGAGGTGATATAGAATATAAGTCAACAATCAATGGTAAAAATAGTGATATAAATACCAAATAAGAATCCAATCTCACCCTCACCTCTATACACCCACACCTTTGGACACCCTTCATAGAAGAAACCCCTTTTAACCAAGAATGACAACATACAAACATGTACTATATTAGGAAAAAATATAATCCACATTATAAAAATAATAATAAATGGGGATCACTTAAAGGGCCCATTAACCTTAGAAAAAACCTTTTCATAATGTACCAATTGGGCCTTTGAAATGTCATTTAATAAACTAAGTTCTAAAATCCACTCTAGAAACCAAATTACACAACCATCATCAAGAAACTCATATAATAACAGAAACATGACACAATTTAGGATGAAACAATCAAACCCTTGGTTTAAAATAAATCCTTAAACATGGGTTTCTTTCTATAAAAACTAATGTGATCCAACATATTTCTTTTTAATAGCTAAATAATTTTTAAAGGATCCCATTAAGCATTTAAACAAGAACCAGGTGTATTAATTTTATATAAATTTGGTTTTGAGCATAGAAATATGGGTAATAACTCCCATTACAACTGATATACTAGAGGAAATTAACTTCCATAAGAAAGTATCTTTATAGACTCATCATATCAATTTTAAAGATCTCAAAGTGTAAATTAGAACAAGAAATAAATTCATATCTTTAAGTTTATAAGTTAATTTAAAGAAAAACTTACCTTAATCACACTAATTCTATAAATCCCGATACTAAGCCACCATGATAAAGTAATAGGGAACCTTAAAATACCATAAATAACCCTAAAATAAGAAAACCCTAAGTTAAATTCAATCCACCACAAAACCTAGGTTATCAATACCATTCTAGGGAAAGAAAGAAAGAGGAAAAAGGAATAAGTAGAGGTGAGGGAGGATTCTAGAGAAGGTTACCTTGAATAATTACCACCAATACATGAGGACATCCCATGGAATCAAGATAATATGGATAAGTAACAAAGGGAATTTTGGTTGGGGTAAAATGGAGTGAAAATGGGAGTAGGAGGTGACCCCAAATGGGTTAAATTCAAATAGGGGTAGATAGATAATTTTATAATTTTAATAACCTAGATAGTTCATATGTTTTTCCAAACCATGAGCCAACTGTGTAACCCTCATTAGTTGTGACAAGGGACACTACATGTTTTGGCTATACAATTTACCAAACCATGCACAAAAAATGCATATGGCATTATAATTCAATGGGTGTGCCACACAGTTTGGATGCACAACTTGAAAAATTGTGTGCTAATTGTACACACTCTGTTAAGACAAACTACATGCTTTGCATGATTGGGTTTCATAGTTATCATTGACAATGTGTAAACCATGTGATATTCACTAAACCCCAATTTCCTCCTAATTTAAAAGAAAAATAACCCGATATTAATAAATAGAGATAAAAATCAATACATAAATAAAATAATATGGAAAATTGAGGTTGAGGTGTGATAATTCTCCACATAATCACACATTATTCCCCTAGAAAATATTAGTATAAAAGGTCAAATGAATAATGGGTGTGGTTTAACCTCCTCAAGGTCACTTAAATTCAAAAAAACCAAGGAACACCATGACATCAGTTGCGACAAGGTTCATGAAACTAATTGAGATGAATAATATAACAAATCTCAATTACACTGACTAAATAAAATTATAAATGGTAACAAAAAATTGAGTACATCATTCTCTATATGATAGTTGAGTGTACCTTTAACATACAAATCCTTCCTAATTCTAACAACCATAAAATACCCTAAATCAAATCCTAAAAGGATTCAAAGTTAAAGAAACTATAATACACCATATGTTAGGGTCATTCAGGGAAACCAAACACCTCACCCGAAAGTTATACACCATTTACACTATAAAAAGACCGATGATGGTTTGAAAAAAAAAAATTCCATGGTGTTATCCTCAAAATTTTATAATTACACTAAAAATGAAGAGAAAAGAGATAAACCACTCATGGGTAAGGAATCACCTTAGAAAAACATGTCTATATAAAACACCTAATGGAAAGATAATTATCTATCACCTATAAGTTATCCTCCAAGAAAACATATCAAAATTTAATTAAGAAAAGTATCCCAAGATTATGGATACATGACCATACATGAAAACAACACAAAGGAAAATTCACCTCAAGTAAAAACAAACCTCAACAAGAATAACATAGGCTCTAGCCTTTGATCATCATGAGTAATCTGGAACCTCACTCTTAGAATGAAATCTCATGGTGAACCCAAAAAACAAACATGACAATATCCAAAGCACAATATAATATGAGGTATTCATCCCAGTTATGCAAGAACACACTCAAGACTTTTCATATAAAACCCTAAAAAATTAAAACCTAATTATAAGTATTGTATAACATAAAAGTAAAAAAGGGTAAAACCGAACACTGAGTCATAAGCATTCCTAAATAATAATAATTCCATAAGAAATAATCAAGGGGATACCCAAATAAATAAATTTATCAAGAATTACCTCAAAGTCTTGAAATTTATAAAATCAATAAGTATAAAACTCAAAATAGATAAACATAACCATCTTGAATCGATTCACACTAATGAATTCTTTTTATTTCAGTAATCTAATTTATGGTACCTTTTAAGAACCACACTTAGACAATGGAAGGAATCACCATAAGGATCATCCTTAGAGATATAATTTCTACCTTTCATAAAAAATTTCCTAGGAGGCATACTCTAAAAAAAAACCCAAATAAAATCAATTCAGGATTCCAAATTAAAATTAAACAACCCCAACATAGAACATGGAACAAATCCAAATACATAGGTCTACCAAAATAAAGATATTGTAAAAAATTCCTTTTTAAATAACTAAAATTTAATGAAGAGTATAATAAATATTTTTAGAAAAGTAATTCACTTTTAAAAAATTTCACATCATTTGGAAAAATAAAGAGAGTTTACTTCAAAATTATTCCAAAATCTAAGATTGAAACCTTCCCTTCATGAATTTCAAACGTTCATATAAAGCCCAATTTAATTTCAAAACATTTTCCATATTATATAATAAAATCAACCACTTTACATACACTACATGAAATGAAAAAAATACATTTTCAAATAACCCATAAAAACTTAAAACACAATAAAGTACACTTTGAAAACATTTCAACTTATTTAGAAAACTAAATAAAATAAATTTCATGATTCCACCATAAATTAAACTCCCACTTACCTATTTGGGAATTTCAAATAATTTTTAAAAAGTCACTTTTATTTCAAAATTATACTGAAATTCCATTACAAAAACATCCACTTTTTAAACAATATAAGAATCAAAATCCTTTCATAAGTAAACCATAAAATCTGGTTTTCAGATTTGATATATTCAAAATTAGTTTTTGAAAATATTCAAAAATCAAAGCCTTTAAGGGAAATAAAAATATTTATATAAAATCAAGAAATGAATCATTTAAAACTTTTTTTGACATCCCCATTTTTATCAAAACAAATCCTTCATGACTCTAAACATGATTTTAAATTTAAAACATTTGAAATCAGTTTTTGAGAACATTGAAAAATAAAAACTTTTAAAGAAGCTAAAGAAATTTTATAAAAATATTCATGAAAGTTCTTAAAAGATTTAATAAACCATTTTTAAGGTCATACCATTTCTAGAATTCAAACCATTTGATTTTAACCCTTTAAAATAAAAAAACCCACTCATTCTTTTTCAAAAAACAATACCATGGTCTTTGTTTTGTAATTTAAAATTAAATAAGCCCCAAAAACACTAATAACCTAATAAAAACACTCTAATTTATATTAATTATGTAATGTAAAATGATAGAAAAAACTTAGAACCACAAGAAACAAAATTAAAAATTCCATAGAATAAAAAAATATTCACAATTTGGCTTCATGGTTTGGAAAATCATGCACTAATTGTGTGAGTCCCATTGGAATCCTCCCATGTACTATTTCACGATTTACATATGATTTTCTAAATTTCTAATAGTAACCATGTCCCCTAAATTCTTAAAAATTTAACTCCAATACCTAACGTTTCCAATAGAAAACATAAATACTCATATAAGGACTAAAAAAATCAAAAATTTTAAAAACGATGCTTGAATTTAAGGTCCACATAGCCCAAAAATCCCTCATAACTCAATTTTCCTCTCAAGAAGTAGTGATTAAGAACCTATCCATGACTTACTACTTAAATAATGATAATACTATCTCTATACTACTAGATTCCACAAATAAAAACCTAACTTTGGTACCATTTGTAATGAACTAACCTGGGATAACCTAACACATCATCTAACCTAGATTTCCAATAGTAAATAGGATGAAATCTAGTGCATGTGAATTAAACATACTCCATTGGGAATTATTTTTCCTGATAAGACAAATAAGAAACCAAGGGAATTCTACCCAGAATCCCAACATGACCATTCTATAAGTTTTATGACCATGTACATAATAAATAAATAGAATCCATAATAAGCATATCTAAACATAGCATAAATAAATGAACATAACTCATGAACATTGAATAAGTCCAAGTAACCACATATAATATATACCAACATCAAAATAGAACTAAACTTTAATACAACTACAAAAAAGCCCAAAAAAAAGATATAGAACAAGAATACTCACATGGAATGATACATCAAAAAAATGATACAAAAAATAAAACAAATACAGAACGAACTATCTACAATGTGCCAAGTTAAGAGTCTTCACTTTTTGAATTTAACATCCCTAAATTGGAAATCAACAACCAAATTCCGCATCCAAGCATAAACTACACCAAACCTTTAATATGATAGGCATGAGCATAAATTCCCAGTAGATATCTTCCCCACACCCCATGCATGAACTTTAAAGATAAATCCATTTCATGCTAGTATAAAAGTAAAAATGTAATATTTTAAATTTTATTTGAAAAATGATATCATGATACCATCATTAAAACCATTGAATTTAAAACACGAGAGATATACTCCTAAAAAAATGGTCCTTTAAATTTTTAAGAGGAAAAAATCCTTTGATATGAGAAAATGTTTATAAAACCTTACTTTGAAATACCTAAGCCTTTGAAAAACCTTTTTCATTTCAATTCAAGGAATACCTTTATTATTTTAAAACTAAGACACCAATTAAAATCTAGAACAATCATAACAACAATAAAAATAGTAATAAAGGGTACATGAAATAATCATAAGTCAACTACCATAGAAGTAACATAATCAAAATCATCATAATATAAAAAAATCAGTGATCATGAGAACACCTATGAGTTATGGGGAAAATCTAAGGCATTACTAAAATAGATTATATCCTATCAAAATGCCTTATGTGATTCAATTTCTCCAAAACTTTATATTTTCCAATCTATCCTAACAAAGGTGAAAAATCCCGATGTTATACGAACACTATACTTGGGGTCACTAACCATAGAATGATACTGAAGTAGTGTAGAATATGAACCCATATATCCCACTTAACTATGTTTGGTTTCCCATGATTTAAAAAGATATAGGTGAGATGGAATAGAAGTTAGGAATAAATGGTAACAAATAGTGATATAAATACCAAATAAGAATCCAAGCTCACCCTCACCTCCATACACCCTTCATAGATGCATCCCCTTATCATCATGAATAACAATATAAAAACATGTCCTATTGTAGGGAAAAATCGCATCCAATTTATGTAAAAAAAATTAAAGGGGGCCACTTCCAAGGTTTATGAACTTAAAAAAAATCCTTTTCATAAAGTGCTAATCAGGCCTTTGAAACTTTATTTAAGAAACCAAGTTATAAAATCCACTTTGAAAACTAAATCATACAAACATCATAAAAAATCATATAATAAAAGAAATAAACCACAATTTAGGATTAACCTATCAAACCTATGGTCTAAAAGAAATACTTAAACATTAGTTTATTTCTTAAAAACTAATGATATTCAACATACCCATTTTTAATAGCCAAATCATTTTTGAAGGAGATTCTTAGTAATTTAAAAAAGTACTAGGTGTTCAAATATTATATAAAAATGGTTTTGATCATAGAAAAATGGGGAATACCCCTTACTCTAATTAATATCCAAGCGGAAATTAACTTATATAAACAAGGATCTTTAGATATTCATCATATAAACTTTAAAGAGATAAAGTGTGAATTACAACAAGTAAGCAATTAACAGTTTTAAGTTCAAAAGTTCATGAATGGAACAACGTACCTCACACACATCACTTCCAAAAATAATGACACCAAACCACTATAAGAAGTAAAGAGGGACCCTTATACTACCACAATGAACCTAAAATAAAAAAACATCAAGTTAAATTTGATCCAACACAAAATCTAAGTCACCAAGACCATTATAGGGAAAGAAATAAAGATGGGAAAGGTATTGGAGGAGGATAGGAAGGAGTCTGGTGAAGGTTAACTTGAATAATATCTACTAAAACATGAGGAAATCCCATGGAACCAATCCAAGAGGGAGAGATAATGAAGGGGACTTTGGCTGGGATGATTTTGAGAGTGAATGGGAGGAGGGAACCATAAATGGGTTAAATTAAAAGGTGGATAGATAAGTAATTTCATAATTTTAATGACCTAGGTAGTTCACAAAGTTTACTATACCATCCACCAAAAGTGTATATGGAATTGGAATTCAAGGGTTGTACTACCTAGTTTATCCACACCAATTGACAAAATGTGTACTAACCATGTGCACTTTTATGAGACAAACTACAATCTTTGCACGACTGGGTCACATAATTAACACTAATCATGTGAAAACCACAAAACATGCATGAGACCCCCATTTCCTCCCAATTTAAAATTAAAATGACACGAGATCAAGAGATAAATATAAAAATAAATAAAAAGAAAAAATAATATGAAAAAGTGAGGTTGGGGTGTGACCCACAATCCCATGATCAACATACATAGATTATCATCTAGAATTTAATAATTAAAACATAAAATAAACTTCTTAAATTAGTTCTTAGATTCACTTGCAATGTTTTATAATGAAATAACAACATATTCATAATAATGTCACAATATATATTCCAATAAAAGATAAAAAAATTTGATTTAGGTTCTTTTTATAGTTTTTATTCAAAAGGAAAAAATAGTTTATGATTATCACAAACTCATTAAAATTGATCTTATTTAAATTGAACCCTTTAATTAAAATATGATATTGATGACCAATCCAAAAAATTTGTTCATATTTGAGAACTGATTGAATAAAAAAAATTAAAGTCTTTTTTTTCTTGATTTATATTTCCAACAATATGTAAATTATCTACAAAAACATCTTTTGAATGAGTTAAAAAAGTATTATCAGTCTAAGTATATTTTAATGAATTTGTTTCTTTAGTCAATATTCTTATGATAATTATTATTTATTACAAATAAAAATAATTCAACATTTTGTATTTCTTATATTCTACTTGTGTAAATCACTCTTAATTAATGATTTATAGTTTTAAGGGCTGAATATATTTATCTAACATGTTACTATTCCCTTTTATATCAATATGTTAGTCTAGTATGGAAACTATTATAGCTTTATCTACTGTATTTATACTCATGTCAACTTAAATATTCAAATCTCCAAAAAATTATAAGGCATTTAACGGATATATAATTTTGTAAAAACATGATTCATTAGAGAATAAGGTTAGGGTGTAACAACCTAGACCTTATTAGACTATTACTTTTCATCTTTTGGGTGTTGGGGTGTTAGAGGATGGCTAGAGGAAGGGAGTTCTTACTAAAGATGATATATTTTTTTGGGAGTGGATAATTATGAAATATGGTATGTTGGACCATCACACTTAATTTTTGAAAATCCTGAACTTACCCTTAATTATAAAGTGACTCTTACGTATCAATCCTCCACTCCAATGGCCCGAAGGCCTTCATTTTTTATTGATTTTAGATAATCCACCTTTCAAGGGGTGATGTGGAACCTTTAAAAGGCCCGTAGGTGTAAGTATTACATGGAATGTAGGCATTATAGGAATTCATTTCCCATAGGATTCAAACATTACATACAGCCCAGACTAACTACTTGGAACTGCTCCTCCCCAGCATCTTCATCGTGAAATCAGCTCTCCACCTTCGCATGGCTATTCGTCTAGGCTTTCCCGTGCATGCATAGGCTTGTCCCGATGACAAGTGCCATACCCTCTCATCCTTTAATGTGAAAGTGTCCTGTATGAATAACCCTTTATCATATATTGACCCCCAAAAATCATTTTAGGTATATGTAAAAGTAAAACCTTGAATACATAATATTCTTTCAAGTGATATGAAAGAGAAATTTTCCCATATGTAATAGTATTTAATGTGATTCTTAAGAGTGATTTTCCCATACATAAGAGTAATTTAACCATATGTAAGATTAATTTACCCATATATAAGAGTAAAAACATGGATACATAAAAGTAAAATCTTGAAAACATAAGAGTAAAACCATTTGTTGAATAAGTGAAAATATTCTTTTTGGATTAAATCATATTTTATGATTGATAGGGGTATTATCAATTGTAGATAATAAAATTTATAAAAACTTGAAACATAATATAAATACCCAAGATTTTTTCCATGATTTTAGGAATTTGGATATCACAACATGGTGATAGTCATTGTACCATGATATCCCTTAACTATATCTAAATTTAAGAGAGGCTTTTGAGTTTTAAAAAGGGGAAAAATCTGGAGAGAAACATGACATGATTCATACATCTAAAATTTTAAATTTATGGTTCCCATACCTCTGGTTTGATCTTTCTCATTTCTCTCAGACCCTGAAAAACTAGAGATATATCTTTGGAGACCTGTGAGTTTTCTCTGATTGGTTTTGGCCCTTTGATTCAAGAGATCATCCACTTTGTGATCCTATGTGAATTTATTTACTCTTCTTTTTTGTTTCCTCCCCATCCTTATTTATGTATAGGTTGCAGTAACAATTGAATTTGGTTTTACTATCCTTGGGTCATGGTTTTTATGGAGGTTTTTTTGCTCTAAGGTTGTGAGGTTTTCCTTACGAGTTCATGTATTTTCAACCATCTACCAATCACTATTCTTATTTTGAGAATTATTGAGGCTTATATTGAGGTAAAGGATTCAAGACCCATCCTTTTTATCTATGTGTAATTATGGAATTAACATGATTCTATTTTTCATTGGGTGGATGATGTGAATTAACCTAAGAAAAATAATAACCAAAATATTAAACTTAAAGGGGAGGGAAATGTGGATTTAATGAATTTTATTTTAATACATGTTATTATTATATTTTTATGATATTGAATAATGTTTATACATTTTAGACTTTATTTTATACTATTAGAGTTAAGTTGTTCATGTGGAAAGGATTTTGTGGTGTAAATTTTAGGGGTGATATTGTATTATTTTGGTGGTTGGATTTATGTTATTTGTGTGGAAACAGGTGAATGATTGTTGTAGCTATTAGTTTGGGATTGTGTGGTGGTTGTTGTAATTATATTGTATGGTGTTTTTTGTGGTAACTAGTTGGTTGTTATGAGGTTAAGTTATAGATTCCCAGTAACATGGAATATGGTTTCTAGTAATAGATATGAAAATGGGAAGTAGGATGAAATTTCATAAGAAATGTGATGTTAATGAACTATCAATGATAGAAATGAATGGTTGTTGGATGAGATAAACATAGTCTATGGATAATGAATGGTTTGACATTAAAATTAGAAAAATGAATGATATAATTAATATAACATGTCTTATAAAATGATAAATTTAGAAATGGATATATGAAATTATTAAATGATAATATGATGTTACATTATTATGGATGTTTTATGTGAGAAGTTGGGGATGGTTTGTGGTGTAGTGGTGGTAACAGTTGTTAGTTGTGGTAGAGGTCATGTGGTAATTATTATGGGATTTAATAGTGAAGTTTGGTATAAACCCTTGGTTTGGTCTTATGAGTGGATATAATATGTGCTATATTTTCCTTGTGATTTCTTATACACCCCACCCAAGTTGGATAACCTTATAGATTCCCCAATTATTTGTGTTTTAGGTGTTTTCCACAACATCCAGACTAGTGAGAGATTGTACGATGCACTACTCCCTCTTCTTTTCTCTCTCTTCTATGTGTGTTATGAGTTGTGATGGATCATGGTATGTATATTAATATAAACTATAATGTATTATATATTTGTTATATAATATACCGATTGACATGACTATGTGGTAGTGATGATGATACATGGTGGGGGTCATGCATGGCAGGAGGAGGGAAAAAGTTTAATGCTTTTTTTGTTCACGATACCCTACCATGATGGAAGTGTGACATGTGATTGGGATACAAATATGTGGTTATGAATATGGATATGTAGTTATGGATGTGATGAGGTATGTGGTATGTGTTTATCGAATGAGATATGATATGTAATAACATAACTAAGAAAGGGATGGAAGAAAATGACATTAACAGTTGGGGAATGAGAGCAATAAACTAGTGGGGAAGTGGTATAGGGGTACCTTTTTTATATATTCCTTTAATACTATGTTATTATACTTGGATGTGATATTGTGTGAGGTAGCCTTAGTGAGGTTGGATGATAGTTTTCCTAACTTAGGTGTGTGATGGCACCATTATTTATTCACTGAGGCATTGGTATGCTTATTTAACATTTCACATGAGGTATTTAGGAGTATCCTAATGAGTATACATGTATTCTAAATCCTATATATAAATATGATTTTTAGGTTACAAAGAGGGATTCAGTGACTAAGCTAGACATACTTCTCGAGGCTTGGAGATGCTGTCAAATTTACCGCCATAGGAGTTTCTTTTGGAATATCATTTTTGGGAAACTTTTTTGTATGATATTTTCATGTGTTTTTGGATATTGTATTTTATTTTATATTATGATATTGATTGGTGGTTTTACTTATATGTTATTGGGATTATGATGGAAATACCTCCCATTTTTTGTGTTTTAAACCCTTATTTCTAGACACCAACCTGTGGGGAGGGGTTCCCAATAGAGGTGGTCCATGAAAAAGTGGTACCAATGGTATGGATGAGAGTTAGTATTGAGATTAGTGTTTGAAACTAGTGGGGATTAAATGGGTTTGGTAGGAAAACCATGGTATTCAAACCTAGTGTGTGATGCGGCAAGGGAGACCAACTAGGAAATAGGTAATTTAGCCCCCTATGATATAATATAAGTATCTTAAGATTATATAATATACTAGATAAGGTAATTCTAATTTTAGGGTAGAGACCATGGGTAGGTATATGCATCATGTTTTTTTTCACTTGTGGTTATATTGGGGGTGATTTTGAGGCAAATAAAATTAATTTAATTAAATGATCCTTAATAAAATCCATGCTACCAGGATTACGAGTTACCTTTATTACTTGAAAAAATGGATCCTGGTCATCATCTATGTGTGGTTTAGATTGGAAAGTTTTAGCTAGATGATCTGAAAAACTAGATGAGGGTTGACTCAGCTGATGATGAAGAGTCTTGGAGGAGTATTTTGTGTGAGTTCCAACACTAGAGTTTGGAAAAGTACAAGGGAAGTGTCTATATTTTAGAAACAATGAATTGGTTGAAGGATCTAAAGATCAATTTCAACTTGATCCATGATAGGATGGAGTTTTTGGGTCCCATTGTCTATTATTCAGATGATCAGATCTATATTCTAGTGGTGGATTATGTTTCTCAAAGAGTGTAAGGATTCATATATTTCATGGGATTATTTCCATAAGTATTTTCATGCAGAGTTCCTTTAAATGATTATGAGGGTAATAAAGTGGCTGGAGTTTCTCTCCCTCCAATAGGGGTTCTCGAGCATGTAGAAGATTGGGATCTTATTTAAGGCGATTCTCCACTTTCTACCATTATTTTTCTAGATGAGGAATTCATAGAGTGATATTTTGAGGAGACTTTGTGACTAGATATTCAGTGCACAATTACCCCATTTACATTCCCTATGTATTTTTAGTTGTTTAAGAAAGTATAGGTGATTAAAAGGATGCATGCACAGCTGTGATCACTTCAAGAGGGGAGTCATCTAAACTTCTTGAGGAGTAGGGATCCTGATGGAGAGTCTCAAATGATAGGATAATAGTAAGGGTTCTAGGGTACAATGGAAGTAGTTGGTCCCATTCCCAATAATGTTTTTCATTGGTTTATTTGGATAAATCCTTAGAAATGGATGAACACAACCCTTGAATATTCAGAGAGGATATTTTCACATATAATTTATAATTAATTTATAAATAAGGATAACCTAGTATTGATAATTATTTCTTCATTGATGAATTTAGTTGACATTTTTTTGAACTATCATTACAATGAATAATCCAAATTATAATTCCTCTAATAGTGTCCACACATGCTCAACAAATATTGGAATATCATCAATGTAGCTCTGGGTGCAAGCATTAAAGTGCTAATCATCTTTCGTCATTCTCTATTGATCACAACAACAATTACTTCATATGTGAAAAATTATTTCTAACTCTCTTAGTCTTGAGAGGGAGGAGGAGGAGGATTTTATCTCATTCTTAAGAGTATTCTTTAGAGGTTCTATCTATTTAGAGAGAATTCTATAGAGAGAATGTGTTGTGTGCAAAAATTTCCATTACCTTAGAAATTATATAAGTTGGGTTATATACATAGTGTTAGAAAACTAGTAATGGAATAGAGTCTCTTAAAAACTTTTTTACTCTTTTTAAACCCCAAATATAATAATAATAATATTATTATATTATGTCAAGTGTGCTAACTTGTGAGTATTTAAATATTATTTATTAAATAAATAAACCAATATTTATTTAAATGATATCAAATAAAATATATCATTTTCATTAGAACCTTAACCAAACCCATCAATCCTCCTTGATATTAATCAAACCTTGAATAATAAATATTCATTTAAATAAATAAACATAATTATATTATCCGTTCAATTAATAAGTAAATATTATATTCACTAACCTGTGAATAAATATTTATTTTAATATTCACATAACTAAATAAATATTTATTACCTTGTGAATAATAAATAATAGATAAAATAAATATTATATTCCTTAATTGGAAAATAATATTTATTTAATATTCAACTCAAATATATTCCAATCTAGAATAACTGACAATTGAATTTATTCAATAAAAATAATATGAATAATTATTATTCCTCAGTAAAAATAATAATATTTATTTCTAAATATTAAATTCAAATATAATTTAATTGAGATTATGGATATATATAGTCTGTGACCCTATAGGACTCTTTCTCAATGGCATTAGGTGAGCTAGCCAAATGTCCAATATTTGTATCTAGAAATAAATCGAGGAACCCATAAATAAAGAAGTTAATGTTGCAACTAAAACAAAATCATACAAATGATTAGTGTGTAATATAATCCTTTTGTCTTTATATCTCATCAAGAAGGTTTAACAATTTTTTCATCAACTTATGTGCTTGATATATCTTTCTTTGACTACCTAAAATTCACTCATTGATGATTCACTATGGACATGTATTTAATAAAATAGTTCCATTCCAATAAAATGGATTGAAATATCTACTTCTAGCCAGGGAAGGGATAAATCCTTCCTCAAGTTATTCATTAATTCCAAATCACTTTTGACACACCCAACATATCCTACCTCATCATGAGTATATTCCATCAAGGTTATTGTTAATAAATCGAAGAATGTGATTCATGATATAAATTAATAATAATATCAAGTCTAAGGAGAAATAAACCTATATTTAAAGAGGAATATCTAATAACAAATAATAGGTGGAATTGACTAGTACAAAAACCACATATAGCCATAGAACTATAGCCATGTTTGGGATTTCCAATGAATATAGGCCACCTATGTCCAAAGCAAAAAAATTCCCATGGCTACAGGTCCCCTATATCCATGAGCGGGGGATGTTCATGGCTATAGATAAACCCATTCCACCACAGGAAAAAAAAAATTCATGGGAAGGGTGTGGAAAATCACATCTAACCATGAGAATCCCCTAACTATGGTTATAATGATGGTATATGGGGGTTGTATCCATGTATGGGGGAGGCCTATGGATATAAGAGCATGTATAGGGGTTTGTATCCATGAGTTATGGAGGCTCATGGATATAGAAATGAGATAGGAAGGCTACAACCATAGGAGGGGGATACTCATGGATATAGGGGTGGTGGAAAGGGGTAGAATCTATGAGTGAGGGATGACCATGGCTATATAGGGTGGTTGTGGGGGTGGGGTGGGGGTGGGGGTGGGGGTGGGGTTTATCCATGATCGAGGAGTCTCATGGCTATAGGGGTGTTATATGGGGTTGATAACCATGGGCAGAGGATGCCCATGGCTATAGGAGGTGGGTGTGAGGGGCTACATCCACTAGAAAGATAGGCTTAATGATATAAGTGGCAAGGGCGGGGGCTATAGCCACGAGTAAAACGACCTATGGTAATAGAGGGTCGATATGATATTATAATGTCTTTAATTAATTTAATTATAATAATAAAACATACTAATTATATATATATATATATATATATATATATTTACACAAACACATACATATATATAATTAACTTGTTTTTGAAATGGTAGAGTGTCTTTCTTTATAAGTAACGGGTGTTGGTTCGAATCATATGGGTGTTAATTTTTTTGAGAACACCTATAACCATGGGACACCTACCAATGAATATAGGTCTTCCAACATGGATCCACCTATAGCCACAGGTAGGTATCCCATGGCTGTAGGCCATGCAGGGATGGATCCACATCAAAGTGGCTATAGCCATGCCAATTAGTGCCACAATCACCATGACTATTGTTATAACCCATTGCCATGGGCATGGAACATGTCTATAGTTATTTTTTATACTTGTGATTCCTATTGGTGGGTATATTCTCATAACCTCCTCTCTTGGAAATTACTATACGTGATCTTCATAAGAAGTATCAATATATCATGAGCTTATTTTCGGGAAAAAAATTGGCCCGATGCTTGATTATGGGATGAGTATAGTTTCCCAATAATTTAAACCCATTTTACTATTTTGTTTCTGATGGAAATTACCAATGGGTTTCACATCCATAAGGAGATATAGACCTACTTTAGAAAGGTATAATATCATCGGGATTCTTTACCAATGATGATTATAAACTCACATTTTTTGAGAGTATGGGAGGTTGGTCTCATCACACCCTATTGGGGATAATTATTGCCTACTTTAAGACTCTTTTATAGGTTTAAGTCATGTTCATTTATCTTTCCCAGATCTCAACATGATACTGGTAATCCTAACATTTATGATTGATTATTAACTTACACAGATGTGAACATATGTACATATTAGGAATGTATCATTGACTTGAACATCTGTATATATTAGAGGTTCTCCATTTATTATTCCTTTTTTATGTATAAATGGTTCTCCATATCGTTACCCATTATTACTTAGTGACACTGGTTTGTGGATTTTTAAGTTTTAAATCCATATATATAGACACTCTAGAGTTTATTTATATTTAGAAATTCGGTAGGTGTTTATGGTATCAGGATTATTCTTATGAGAGGGGATTTCTATGTATCCTTATGAAAGGAATAAAAACTCATGTAGTTCGGTGCCGCTTGATAGGATACGTCATGTATTTTTCAGTTATATAACAAGGACCAATTCATTCATTTTAACATCATGAGGTAAGGATGGATTAGAGAAAGATTCCTAGAAATGGTTGGTGTGGGACTTACAAACGAGCATCCCTTTCTGGTTGAACTCATAGGGAATATGGCCTGCTAAAGATGATTTGGTTTCACGAGGAGTATGCCCCTATAAAGATAACCCCCACCAGAAATATGGACCAATAAGGATGATATGGTGGGACCTAGAATTAATATAGCCTTCTAGATGGGGGTATTAATCTATTAGGAATATGTCTTGATAGAGGATGATCCAAGGGGAATATGTCCTAGATAGACGAGAAACCTAGACTCATGAGAGTATAACTAGGTAAGGGATGACGTAAATGATCTCATGAGGAATATAAAACTATGAGGATACTAATGAGAGGTTAATGGTGTTGGGTTTAAAACTTAGGTAGGCATACTATATATCCCATAAAGATGTGAATCAAAGCCCACATAGTTTGAGTGACATAGTTTAAGGTCATGTGATAGGACCATACCATGCAGTTTATTGTCATGTGACAAGGACGTTGTCATGAAGTTTAATATTGTACAACTAGGACACATTTTAACATCATGTTGTGGGGATGTTTCTTGGGACATTTAAATGTGATATATGTGGCTTGAGCCTCAGATAAGTGTCTTATATATCCTTATGAAGATATAAATTAAAGTCTACATAGTTCTAAAGTTATGGTAATCTCTGTTTCAAAGGGTGAAAAAAAGAGGATTGAACGATAATTATGCATATGAGGCTACCCTGAGATGTTCCATTAGGAGTGTGGCCCTTTGAAGAAAAATTATTTTCAAGACATACATATGAGGAGTAGGCCCATATTGGAGGTATTTATATCATGACAATGATATAATAATTACATATCTTTGAGTCCACATGATTCATCATTGATGTGAGAAACAAGAGATCATAGAAGATCAGACACATTTCATGTGAATGTAATATTGGTTTTCATTGGGGCTTATAAATTGGGGATTCCCTAAGAGGAATATGATTATGAGGCCCATGGAGAATATGGATCCATGAGATAAGGAATGAGATTTCACAAGGATCATTACAATGTGAAAGCTATATAGGGGAATTATGGTCTTTATAATAAATATGGGAATGTAAAAAGACCAATTTAAATATATTTGATATGGAACTTGGGCCTCAAAAATGAATCCTATGTATCCTATTTATAATAGAACTAAGAGTCCCCATAATTTTTAAATTACTATCCCACTGGTGGGTTCAGAAAAGTAACTAAACTCACGAGGATTATCTCCCCAGGGGTTAGGAAACTTTGTAATATTAGGGACTTACACCAAGGTGGATGCCCATATGGGAGAATGAGGTAATACATACTTGGAGGTTCAAGTGGATCTCTTAGGAGTTGGGTGATCACATGAAGTTCGTGGGGTCATGAGATGACATAAAGGAGTCAGGGTTCATGCAATCACATGGGGGGGGGGGGGGGTTATGAGATCACATGATGATAAGGGGGTCATGAAATCATGTAACCAAAATTAGGTTAGGCAATCACATAATGTTTTATCTTGACTAAGAGATCATCACGTGATTACATTCCCAATAGGTCATCATGCTATTGTGTGACTAAGGGGTCATCGTGACATGTTCCTAAGTCCTATATGAATGGTTTATGTGCTTAAAAAAGGGTTACCCATTCTATTAAATCTCCATCATTAAAATATAATCACTATATTATTCAAATGTAAGGCTTTAAATTCACATGATTCTTCTTGGTTCTCCTTCTATCGATTTCTTCTCTTCAACTCCAAAATTATCCTTACAACCAATCTATATTTTATTTCAATTTTAAATGGGTTTTTATAGGAATATACACCATATATTTGCACAAATTTTCATGGAAGGTGAGCCACATACTTGAGCTTGAGGTAGTAGAAGTTTGTGAAAGTCAGTAATATCTCATCTACCTCATGTTATTAGGTTTCATTACATCGATGATGTACTCTAGTGCATATTATAAAAAATAATGGAAAAAAAATTTGTTCATCTTGGACAACCTCACCCTGGAGTTGATCACATGATCCATATGATGTTATGAAATCACACGAGGGAAATTGTGTAAAGAAATGTGACAATAATATCCTCCCATTACAGATATTCTCGGCCAGATGAAACCT
Source organism: Viscum album (assembly GCA_963277665.1). Classification (NCBI taxonomy): domain Eukaryota; kingdom Viridiplantae; phylum Streptophyta; class Magnoliopsida; order Santalales; family Viscaceae; genus Viscum; species Viscum album. Next base: position 481,160,629 of record OY728128.1, read on the forward strand.
TTGGAATTATGTGATCATGTATCTCTGGGGTATCATGTAAAAAACCATGACCAAAATATCCTCTCATCACAGACAGCCTCAGTCTCATGAAACCTTTGGAATTAGGTGATCACATATCTATAAGGAATTGTATGAAGAACAACGATCATGATACCCTTCCATCATGGAAAACCTATCCTTTGAAAAAGTTTCATGAAGCTCTTTATGTTATGAAATTTCATGAATCTCTAACGGTTTCATGATCACTTGAAGCTCTGAGGGTTATGTAATCATGTAACCTGATCGTATGACCCTAAAGTGGTTATGAGATCTTAATATAGTGTGTATTTTTTAAATTCCTTTATACCAAAATAAAACTTTTATTTTGGGTATTTTCATCACTTCATTTTTAAAATCATTCATCTAGAGAGAATCAAAAAATTCCCACCCTCAAAAAAATGTTTGGAAGAATAAAAGGAGAACTTGGTTATGAGGAAGTGGATGCCGCATGAATCCCTTGGGATAAGTATTATGGTCTTCCAAGTGACTTTTGGAAGTCCATGAATCACCCCATAAATTGCAGGGTGAGGGGATTCCTCCATAATTTCTTTGGACTTCTAGAGCTCTATGGCCTTTTTCCCTTGTGTGAGTGCATTACGTAAGCCCGATTTACATAAATTAATCATGCGATCCTATTACATAATCACTGTTGTGTGAAAAATCACATAAACCATCACATAACTAATGATGTAAATTCACTTTGACTATTGGGTTGCGCATCCTCAACATGTTTATATGATATCATGATTTATTATTTTTCATGAAATCGTATAATGCTTAAAGGATCATGCAATTGTGTGACTATACTATGGTCATGCACTTTGTATGATATTTGTACAAGTCATGTGATCTACTTATTCAAGCCCCTTTGAATCCAAAAATACTACAATTTTATACTTAAATTGAAATTCTCCCTTTTTGATATAGATGACTTCAAGAAAGGAGGTAGATGAGGCTATGGTTCATCAGACTGCCATGGCCAACAATGTGGAAGTTGAACAACACATGGGAATTTATTCCACTCATAATCAACTTATGAACTTAATGGGTACAAATCCATTTGAGTAGTTTTTATCTGACTAGCCTCCCCTATATGGGTTTGAAATTTAGAATGATTCTATGATATCACTTCCTTGGGTAGGGATCATTCCTTCCTATTGGATTATCAAGACCCATAATACATTCATGGTGAATATCTCGTATGTGTGTCATTTAATCCCTAAAGAGGATTTATATGATGGTTATGTCTTGAATATTCTTCTGATGGATTTAGAAGGGGTTTGGCATGATTTAGATATTTGAACCAATATTTACAGTTCAATAATATGGAAGTCTATATCAAATATTAAGTTTAAGTGGCCATCCAGTTGGGATCTTTGACCAGGTGCAAGTTTTAGAATGGATTGGGGATCTCCCTTCTAGGTGCAGTGCACCACTACTGAGTTTGAAACTGAGTTGAAGAAGGTGTGGTTATATAAGGACATCTAGGTTTTTCAAACCCTTTCCTACCAAAACAAAGGTTTTATAGTGGACCTTATCAATCGATGGAGTCTCGATACCAACACGTTCCATATGATTCATAGTGAGGTTGGAATAATCCTTTTAGACATAAAAAAGATCTATAGTATGCTGATTCTAGGGGACATGTATGATCAATTTCACACTCCTTTATCTGCCTAGTAAAATACAAAATAGACTCATCCCATAATGAAGAAGATTATTAATCTAGATAAGGAGGCACTTGGGAAGGACTAGTATCCTGGGACTGATATCCCTTTCAAGAAGTTGGATGAGTTATTCATCAAGAAGACCCAGCATAAACCTCTATCCAAAAATCCCAAGGCTGGACCATGTGTGAATCCCACGGGGAAGAGGGTGCTTATTGGAAAATAGTTGAAGAGGGTTAGTTCAATGAATGGGTATGTTTAGTCACCTCTTAGGTGTATCCCTTTTTCCAGTTGGTTGACTTTTTGGCGATGAACCTAAGTGAGTACCTATTCCCATTTTGGGAGAAGGGTGGAGTAAGGGTGTCCAAATTTATGATGGTGGTAGATATGGAAAGTGGAAATCACACCAGCCTAACCATTCCCATGTTGACCAATTTATGTCTTCACCTTCACCACATCTATAAGGGGAAGGCTCCATTCAAGATTTTAGTCCCCTTCCAAGTGTTATGGGGATTAATGGAAGATCACATGGGAGGTTATTAATTAATTAACTCTCAAAGAATTATCAGGGCTCAATTTAGGTCATTATTTCAAATAATCAGTGGGTTTAGGCCCAATACATTGTATAACTAAGAGATAAATATTATTCCCAATTGATATGATTAGTTCATATTAATTCCATATGGATCACCAGACTACACCATTACTAAACAAAATAAGGGAAAACATGAATATAGAGACTATTTGATAACCTTTCATAATGGTTCCTTATCTAATAAAATCAACAATAATATTTTTTGTGAGTGGTATGTGCCATGTCACTTTGGGAGGAAGTTCTAGTGTGTTTATAAAAAGTGATCATATCCTCCTCACATCTGCTTAGAGAGTCACCTAGTGGTGGTTCACCAATTTTGGATAATGCTTTATAGGAAAGAGACCTAGATTTGGGTGACCTTCCCTCTAGTTGGTATGAGTATTAGTCTCTCCAAGTCCTATTCCAACACTTAGATTCAATCATAACCTAATGGTCAGTTGGTCATGTTAGCGATGAAGTCCATAGACCTACCTTAGCGGTCATAATTGATGTTATAGGAGATCCAAAAACATTCAATAGATGGAGGCCTAATAAGTATCCATATTCTTATAGACCCGAATCTCCATAGATTCCCCAAAAAAACTTAGTGCTCAGAGGTAATTCCTTTTTCAAAAAGGGAACTGACGAATGTAACAAAAAATGGTGGGGCTCCCATGATTGAAGTCCCAGTTGGTGGGGAACCCACTCTATATATGGAAGAATTTCACATCATGTTCCAACAATGGGAATAATATAGGAGGAATAAATTATCCAAAAAGTCTAGGAGGGTTTTGTGATAGGCAGATATAGAGTTGAAGGGATTCAAGAATATAACCACTTTTAAAGGCATCTTTTACGAGTAACAATTTTCTGGGGCCAAGGAACTTCTACAGGACCTCAATGCAGTGATACATTCCATTAAAGTCCATGTTCATTACCTTCTCTTGGTGTAACAGGTGATAATTCTCAGTACAATAGTAACTGGTGAAGATAAGGGGGATTATCCTAGTTCTAATGAATAGGTAAGATAAATTTCATCATTACCTACATAATCTTTGATTATTATTAGAACTATGATTATTTTTTCACTTTTTATATTACATGATTTTGGTGATATTTGGACACCAATAATATCTCTGGTATATTCTACTTGGGGTATGGCAACTGAGGCTGGTTTAGAGGGCGTTTGGGAGGCTGATGTTAGGGTTCTCCTAATAAAATAGAGCTCATATAAGTAGTAATTGATTATTTGAAAACAACATCATTTGTACCACCACTAGTGACACCTCTATAATCTCAAGTGATAGTCCCTTTTTAAGGTATTCTCCCAGAGAAGACTAGGAAGAGGAAGTAGGAAAGGTTGTTAACTAACCAAACTCACCCAAAGTCAACCCATAAGCATTGTACTTTGTAGGATTTTCTCTTTTAATTACTTCAGTATCTTATCCTGACCAGTTTAATTTTTTAGGTTCTCATCAAGCACCTTCAAAGTCATATAATCCTATAGAGAAGGATACACTTTAAATCCCTTTGATGGGACCTCAGGTCCTAGAATATTTCTGAGGAGGGGTGAAAATGGTTGAGTTCCAAATAAGTCTAGACCTGATGTCAGATACGGGTACACTGACCGTCATGGATTTTGATCCTATATGTATGAGTGAAATTTTGGAATCCTATGAAACTGATAGTTATTCTAATACTGATATTTATAATATAGAGGCATCAATATGAATGGGTTAGTATCTTCTCTATATCTGGGCATACAATTGGGTATATATCATGATTTTTGAACTCTTCTTATACTTTCATATATTCAAGGTAACGGTCCTAACAAGTTTCCTGAGTAGACTACATCATTTGGAGTGGCATCATCTATGCTTCATAATCACATAACATAGAAAGAAATTAATATTTCCTCTCACACTGAGTTTGAGGTGATAGAAGTAGCTAATATGGTGGATAAAAAAGGTACATTCTCAATGGATAATTATAAATCATTTGACAATATCATCTATGTCTGTAGACTAACATGTTTTATGTTTTCAATTATAGTGGCTCTAACTCAAATCTCAAAGGCCATAGATACTTTTACCTTAGGATCCTACCCCACCAGCATAATTGAAATACAAGATTATTCTACACCAATCCCACTAAGGGATGTGAGTATAATTCCCTCAATCAGTGACATATTCCCAGAATATATCTCTATTCTTGGGATAGACCTAGGTTGAGGCTTCGAGTAATCAGTATTTCATTATAAGCTAAGGTGATAAGTGTGGGAGGATATCTGGATCTTGATAATGTATTTCTATTTAAAATATCTCAAGGACTAGTTGGGACACCTCCAATACATTTTCATGACCCTTGGCTATGGTGGATTAAACTATCGATAACTCAATGCTAGGTTGAAGGAGGTAGTTTTCACTAGAGAGAAGAAGAGGGCCCTCAGAATGAGGGTATCAATGGTGGAGGATTTATCTTTATCCATAAAACATCAAAATGATTCCATAAATGAAGACTCCCATCATACAATAGAAACAAAAAGTCACCAAAACATGGTCAATTATGGGAGGGATGAAATCGATAGGCTTTAATAAGAGTTGGTACATCTGCACTACATGATCAATAATGCGGGGAAGAAAATGGAAGAGTAATAGAGGCTCATCGATGTGTTTTATAATGCCATAATTGATGTTGTTTCCAGGGTGGAGGCACTAAAATAGTATTTATAGGCAAAAACTATATCAGAATATTAGTTGTGCCAATCCACAATCACTTTGGAGAGAAATATGGTAGAGCTCAAGGATTATTCTAAGAAGATGCTATTATAACTTTATAATTTGAGGCATCCCATTTTTTATTTGGGGGACCATGGGAGAGACTCCAGGCTTTGGATATTCCTTCCTCCTTTTGAATATTCAACAAACAAAATATTCTGAATTCTATGTGATATTTTTGATATTTTATTCTTTTTTTGGTATCTTGATGGCCTAATTTTTTATATTTCATTGAGAAATGTTAAGCATCTCCAAAATGTTAAGTCAACACAAAACTGAATTTATATACTTAGGCCAAAATTAATCTCTTCTTGGGAATGAATCATAGATTTATATCAATATAAAAACCATCACAAACATACTAGAGTTGGTACATATGAAATAATGATTAAGTTTTGGATCAAATGGGTGATTTGGGTGAGTATGTCATGGAAAATGAGTTCTATAACTTTTTCCTAGGCCAAGGGCCTAGAAATCATAGATTTACTGTTGTTGTGACCGTATAGTAGCCCCTATAATCTTTGTGTTTCATTCTTCTATTTCCCTTAATTTTTCCTAATATTATTATGAGGAAGGATTAGTGAGTAGGGAATTAGATTTTTCATATGATTCCCTTTATTGGTTTTATACCTAACATATTTTTGCCTTTTTTTTTGTTTTTTAATGATCAATTTTTTATAGATCATGTAAGGTGCATATCCAGTGAGAAGAGACTCAATTTTTCCCTAGACTACCCTTTATGAGTTTTCAACCTAGCCAGTATTTCATCTCTTTATTTAGGTTGTTTAAGGTCATGTAAGTTAGAATAATATATATCATGTTTAATTTCAAACAATTTTATGTAACAATGATAAATTTTAAGGTTTTATAGCTTTAACTATATGTTGTTGTAGTTTAAGTTTGTATATCTTAGACCATCTGCTGCTTCAGTTTTAGGTCATATATATTGGACCATATGTTAAGAGAAAAATACCAAATCTTGAATGCTATAATCATGGAAAAGGTGAATCATTTCCAAAGAGACTTAATTGAGGTGATGAGATGAGTCATACATTCTAGGGGTGCTCATGAATCACACTCGGGTGATGAAATCCGTTGCGATGTTGTTAGGGATCACAAGGATTAGAGGATCCTTTTTGTAAGGAAAATATGCCTCTAGTTGATAGGATGGAGGCTCATATGCAGGATTCAACATGGTTCTTACATGAATAGTTAAGTAGAAATTCCCTTAAATATGGATATGCTCCTTACCAAGGGTTGTGAAATGATGAGGTGGCATAGACATACTAGGGATGCTCGTGAATCACACTAGGGTGATGAGTTCTACTAGAATTCTTCTAGGGATCAATGGGATCAGAGGAACATTTTTAAATGATAATATAACTTTGACTGACAATCCAGAGGCTCATATATAGGATCTAAGGGAATGTATTTATAGTCAAGTAGAGAGTCCCTTGAAGCTGTGCATGCTCCTTACCGATGGACTTATAAGATTTATGCTAATTCAAGCACTCAAGGTATAAAGTGATTCATAATAAATGAGGATTAAATAATGTTTTTGGCACCCTGGAGATAGTTTATATGACAGGGGATGAGTAAAACCCATCATGAATAAAGGGAATATTATTGACATAGACTAAATTGGAAAAAAGGTATTCAATTTATGGTCATGAATCTCAGACCAAATGTTTGGGATATCAAACCCACTTGAATAGTTAGATTATGGGTTGTTTAAATAACATCTTAAGGGGTTTGAATAGATAATGATGAGATGGTAAAGACATAATAGGGATTCTCATGAATCAAACTATGATGAAAAGTTCAACTATGATATTTTCATGGATCACAGGGATCAGAGGACCCTTTTTATAATTCGAAGATGCCCCTAATTGATAGGCCAAGGGCTTGTATATAGGATCCTAGGGCATGCACGCATAGTCAAGTTGAGAGTCCATTAAATCCATATACACTCTTTAACAAGGGATTTGAAAGGCTTGAAAATATTCAAACACTTGATAAATGAAGTGGGTTATGAGTAAAAGGCTATCCAAGTAGGGTTTCATCACCCTAGAGATATTTTATATAGAGAGGGATAAGTGAAACCCATCAAAGATGGTGAAGCGATTCCCAGTATAAAATAACTAAAAAAAGGGTCATTTAGTGTATAGTTTTGTATCTAGAACTGTATATCTTGCAGTTTAGAGTTGTGTGATGGGGACCATAAAAAGGTTCAAGAATGAGGAATCACATCCTTACTTCTATAAAGAGTATGGTATATGGTGACATAATATCAAGGATTTAAAATCCACTTGAATAGTTAGATTTTGGGTTGTGTAAATCACACCTCAAGGAGTTTGAACTGAGGATGGTGAGATGGGGAGATTCAATGGAGATACTCATGATTCACACTAGGGTGACAAGCTCCACTATGATGTTTCTAGGGAACATAAGGATTAGAGGTCCATTTATTGTAAGGTGAAGATGATTATGGATGATAGACTGAAGGATCATATATAAGAGCCATATGAATACATGCATAGTTAATTAGAGAGTCCATTGAATATGGTAATTCTTCTTTCTAAGGGTTATGAAAGGTTTATGGTGATTCAAAAACTTGAGTGATGAAGCATGGTATGTGGAAAAGGCTATACAAGGAGGGTTGTAGCACCCTAAAATTTGTGTCACCATGTACTGAACACATTATCAAGGTGAATTGATGTGATAAATCATTACTCTAGATTTTTCATAGACTAGAAGAGTCCAAAAAGAATGGATCATATTTTTCTAGGGTAATGGGATGGACCTGATAATCTATGTTCCTCTTTTATTTATGCTCTAAAATTTTCCTAATCTCTTGAAGATTAAATATTAGTGAGTGAAGACTTGAATTTCTCATACTAACATTTTTGGGGTTTCATACTAACATGTTTTATGCCAATTTCACTAGTAGTTTAAGGTTTTGTGATTTGAATCATAAATAGATGGAGTTTAATGTCATAAAACTTTGACCAAAGTGCATTATTTTTAAGGTCATGATGTGTGAACCATGGAAAAGGGGTGAGTATGACACAATATCCCACTTGGGACTCCTAAGGTTGAGAATAATTTAACACGTTTTTTATAAATGAAATGGAGGTGTTGTAAATCATGGATCAAGGTTATTAGATAATGAGTAATGATATGAGATAGATATGATAGGGATGTATGTGAATAAATATAGGGTGATAGACTCTGTTGACATGTTTTCAGGGCTTATAGGGATCGAAGGGCCCTTTTTTGTAAGGTGAAGATGCCTATAGTTAATAGGATAGAGGATCGTGTACAAGAGTTAGATCCATACATTCATATTCAAGTCAAGAGTCCCTTAAAATGAGATACACAATTTTCCAGGGGCTATGAAAGGTTTGTAGTGACCCAAGACACTCAAAACACAAAGTGTGATTTATAGAATGAGGTGTTCAAGAAAATTTGGTGGAAGCATCCGAGACCATAGTTGTTTGTGGTTAGGCCATTGTACTGCTTTGATAATAAGTGATAATGGATGATGGTATGTGGGGTTTAACATCATGAAACAAGGATGAAACTTACATGTAGTTTATTGTCTTGTGATAAGGACTTATGTGTCTTGTAACAATCTGACCTAGGTATCCACACAAATCGGTACCTGACTCGTCACATACCCAAAGGGTGTTCCTGATCCCCATAGGTTGGCGATTAGCACTCAATAATAAAAAAACAGAGGGAATGATTTTTCCCAACCTGAAGTAGGAAACATGGAATATATATATATATACACAACATGAATAAATAGTGGAAGATAAAAATAGGAAGTATATTCCATAATAAAAATGAAACAACATGAGTGTTTCACCTAAAAGAATCTAAAAAAACTATAAGGTATGAGTCCAATAACAAAGTACAAAACCCAAAATTAGGAACAACTACTCTATGTAATAAGTGGATGATGCCCCACTTTCTCACCACTAGATACCCAAATAATCTAATAGAAACCTCACCATGTCACTGTGACACCTTTCCTTTACCTACATCAAAAGACATAATAAGGTCTACGCATCGTCGAAAGGGTGAGAAGGGTGTGAGCTAATAGGCTTAGTAGGATCCCACCTAGCTGTTCCATAACAAGTATCTATACAATAATCTAAACATGCTCAAATTTAAAGAAAACATGGCATGATAATTAGTTAAACAACTTTTATATCAAAATCATGGTGAAGGATTCAACTTTTTCCATAGTTTCAAATAATCCAGGTAAAATAAATTTAAAGAATATCACATATATCAAAGTAATTCAAAGAATGTATCATAGAATCAAATCCAGAATAGTACAACCAAAATCATGAGGAACATCACACCAATAATTAATACTGGTCAGGCTATCTAGAACATTCATACCCAAACATAGACAATCACACACATCAAATATCTAGACATATGCATTGAATATAAAGATCAGAGGAACACACTAGAATATGAACCTCCCAACACTATCCAAAAATTCACTAGAATAATAGGCATAGGGAGGAGAGGAACACCCCATGAGTAAACCCCATGACGATATTAATGGATGAGGCCTATTACTACACCTTCCACCTAATCACCCAAGTCTTCCCATATACTAAATTTTCCAAACCATTTCATCAAACCATGCTTTAAAAAACATTTCACAAACCCATTTTACAATTCTTTGAAAATATATTTTCTTTCAAAAAACAAGGTAAAAACCCTATTTTTACAAAAAACTATTTTAAAAAACACACAAATAAATCAATAAATCATGCCATTTTATTTATAAAACAGTTTATAAAGACAGATCAAACAAGGTTCATCCAACAAAATCCAGAGATGGAACCACCTACCTCAAACTCAGGTCGCACATGCCCATAACTAGATCCAAAAACATCAAAATGAATGTAGAAAAAAACTAAGGACCTACTCATGAATCACACAACTCATAATTTTATTCTATAAAAACCAAGATTGATAGAGAGTTTAAATAACACATACCTCATAGAAATCAAAATCGTTGCACCGTAACTAATGAAGGACCAACCCCTAGAAGAAGATCACATAGTGAATCTAGGAAGTATTAATAAGAATATCACAACAAGATCAATATATTTGAAAATGTAGTGCAACAATGCTACTATGACCAATGACAGCAAAGAAGAAAAAAGATCACTTACTCAGAGAGATCCGACACATCCACCATGAAGATAAAAAACCAAATGAAATTATCCAAAATGAGAAGAGGTCCCCAAAATCACATAGGATATCTCATAGGTTTCATGAGAGAATCTTTCACATTGAATGAAAATAAAATCATAGGTGTAGCATGGTTAAAATTGCTATCCCTGAACCATTCATGACCTGAACCCCTTTCATGATGTGAATTTCCGCAATTTACAAGATACATAAAAAAGGAATATCCCCAGATTAAAATAAACACCGATCAACCTTTCCATGAAATGAACCAGTTTCATAGATTATAATTTTTTTACACTCTACAATTCACATCATCTTCCTGAAAAAGGATTCACATCATGTAACTAGTTCACTATGTGAAAGCGTCCAACAAACAAATCATAGTCCATATTTTGAAAAAAAACCCAAAACACCTCCAAATATTTCCAAACCCATGGATAAACCTCAAAATAATTTGATACATTTATACTCAGATTCCATTAAATTAGAAAACATACAGCCCTAAACTTTATTTAATTTTCCCCAACAAATGATCTTCATCCTTGAAGGGTACAAATCACACCGAAAAAAAGGGAAACAAAATGAGAGATGATACATAACTAAAATAAGTTAAAGAGATGTTGAAAACTCCCCATAATAAGAATTTATATCCCTGGGAAGTCATGGGGAATAATGGAGCTCTGGAAAGAGGTGGGACAACTACCGCCTCACTGACATTTCACACTCCCAAGTCTCATGAGAATCTTATCCATTTCACGATAACAACCTGACTAAGGGGATAAGATTCCCACACAAAACTTTCACCTAAGAGTTGATGATCTCCACTAGATTATCTAAAATAGAAATTTATGCCTCTAAATTAATCAATTTTCAACTCATAACATGAGAGGGATCAAGATGATATTTCTTGGGCTGAGGTATATGGAAAATATTATGCGTACCTATCAATTGAACTGGAAATTCCAACTGATAAGTAACCTTCCCAAGATGCTTAGTAAACTCAAATGGTCCAACATATATTAGAGATAACTTCCTATATTTTATAAGTCGATAGTGACCTAACTAAGGAGATAATTTCAAGAAAACCTTTTCACCAACAGAAAACTCCAAAGGATGATTTTGATGATCTGCATATGATTTCTTATGAAAATGAGATATATCCAGATGCCGATATATTTCCTAAATCCTCATCAAAGTCTCCTAAACAAAACCCAATCTTACCAAAGAGGCCTCTACCACCTTTTCCCAACAAATATGTGACCTGAACGGGTGACCATACAAAGCCTAGAAGGGTTCCATTATGATTGATGACTAATAAATGTTGTTATTAGAAAACTTAATTAGTCCCAGATAGATATCCCATGATACACCAAAATAAAAGACATGGGCACAAAGAATATCCTCCTAGATTTGAATAGAACACTTCATATGACCTTCTATCTATAGATGGTAAACTATACTCAACCTGACCTAAGTCCTCATCATCTACTAGAGAATCTTCCAGAATCTTGAAGTAAACCTTGGATCACTATATGAGACAATAGTAGAGGGAAACCCATGTAGCCTCATAATCTCTTACTCATACAGCTTACCAAGGTCTTAAACTTTAGTGGTGTCCTTGATTAGAATGAAATGAGATAACTTCATTAATAGATCAATCACCACCCAAATAGTATTTTTCCATTGGGAAGTCCATGGTAATCCCAAAAAAAGTCCATGGACACCTCATCTCATTTCCAAACCAGCACTGAAATAGGATGGAGTATTCCAGAAGGTTTTAGATGATATAACTTTATTTCTTGTTTGGTGTACCAATAGGACACATAATCTATAATGTTACACTTCATACCCGGCCACTAGAATCACTATATCATGTAATAATACATCTTTGTAGTTCTCTGATAAAAGACCCAAAAATAACCATAAAAGTAAAACAAAACCAATATCCTCATAGATTATGGGATGATAAAACTATCCCCAAAATGAATAATACTATTTAAAGGGAGAGAACAACCAGAAATGGTCACCCCACCATAAAGGGTTTCTTGGATTTCTATGAACTCATCATATTAATATTGACCATGCAGAATAGACTCAAAGAGATATGATGAAAACTAAGCACTTGTCAGAACCATGCCTTGAACATCCTACCGAGCATCCAAATTCAACTAAGTGAAGAGTACCATAATGTTCCACTCCTCCTTCGATTCCACAATAGCCTGTGATGGTACTTTCCCACTGGGAGCATCTACAATGAAATTCACCTTACCTGAGGTGTAGGCGACATCAATTAAAATGTATGAAGGTATTCCACCCTCTATATTTATCTAAGATTCAAGTATTTCTGAGAAAAGATATATCTCAAAATCTCATGATTATAAAATTCTGTGAATCTTTCCCCTAAAACATAGTTCCACTAACACATAAGTGCATGCATAACTATAAAAATATCTAAATCATGAGTGGGGTAATTCCTTTCATATAACCAAATATGATGAGATCCATAAGCCAAAACATGGCCATTCTTTATAATTACACAACCCAAACCAACACCATAAGAATCATAGACAACCACATACCCTTTACCAGGCTCAGGTAAGATCAGAATATGATTCAATATCATAAGACATTTTAACTCATTGAAATAGGACTGTCATTTCACATCCCATATGAATTTCACCCCTTTACTAGTTAGAGTATTCAAGTGTGATTCTAACTTTGATAAATCCTTTAAAAACCATCGATAGTATCCAACAATACCAAGAATCTATGAATCTCAAAGATATTCCATGGATCCTCCCATGAAAAGAAAACCATTAACTTATTAGGATCAACTAATAAGACACACTCAGAAATAAAATTCCCTAAGAACTTCACTTCCTGAATCCAAAAAATTTATTTTGAAAGATTTCCATATAAACAGTGACTCCTCAAAATTTCTAGAACCAACCTCAAATAGTGCTCGTTCTTGTGCTAAAATCTCAAATATACCTAAATATCATACAAAAACACTACCGCAAAAGTTTCGAGATACTAATGGAATATCAAATTCATCAAATCCATAAAAAACTATAGGAGAATTTTTCAGACCAAAGGAATCACAAGATATTCTTAATGGACATACCTACTCCTGAAAGATTTCTTCGGTATATCAGACTCCTAAACTTTGAGTTGATGAAAACCCAACCAAAGATCAATCTTCAAAAACCACTTTCCCCCTTTAACCAATAAAACAAATCATCAATGTGGAGAAAAGGATAACTATTCTTAACCATAACCCTATTCAACTTTTGATAGTCCACAAATAATCATAGTGAACCATATTAATTATTAGAAAAGATAATAGGGGTTACCCAAGAAGAAACACTAGGGTGAATGAAACGTTTCATCATCAGATCATCCAAATGAATTTTGATCTCTTTCATCTCTGCTAGTTCTATATGATAAGAGGGTATTGAAATCAGTTTCATACATGGATCTAGATCAATTGTGAACTCTACCTCCCTCATTGGAGTAAGACCGGATAATTAATATGGTAAAACATCAGGAAAGATCCAAATGATAGCAGGAAGATAAAAAACAAAATAAAAATCATTAGGTTCAACTAAAAAAGTAGTCAAAAAACTCTAGATATTTGTAAAAGAAGGTCCTACATGACAAGACCTCGGATCCCACTCCCCCTGAAACACCTGAGATACCCCATTGGTAGAAAAGAATAAGAAATGACGATGATAACAATAAATCTCAAAACAATGAGAAAAAATAAAATCCATCCCAATGATTATGTCGAATAGATCCAGATTGAAAATGATAAAATCCCAAACTAACTTCACATAAATTATCAATAGGGAAGAATTAGGACATCAAAGCCCCTGATATTTTATCTTCCTAAGAGGTATCACTAAATCCATAACAAAGGTCATTTTCTCCATTGTAAGTTTAATAATATATACAAAATGGTTATAAATAAATGAGTGGGAGGAACCAATATCAAATAAAGAAGCTGCTAAAAAAGATGCAATAAAGATGGTACATCTCACTATCACCAGTCCCAAATTTACGTTCATCATAAACTCATCTACTACATGAGGGTGCTTCACTCTTGAGGATTATGGATGGAGCCCTGTAGTCCTTAAAGCATCTAACTATTTCACAACAACCATTGGAGATGACAATCCCTGACCATGATGAGGTGTATACATAGCCTGAAAAAATTGATACAAATGGCCACAGTAGCCACAACTGTTATACATATTTACATGCACAAGACATGAACGTTGGGTGTGTCTGACCTTGGAATATTGATATCAAGTCAGGGGAAAACTACTGGTTATAACTAATGGTGCAGAGGATGCCCATTTCTAAGAACCACCACCACCACACTTATGATGCTCATTCCACTTCTTATTCCTTCCTTGCACACCATTGAAGCTACCACTGGGTGGAATAGAAGAAGCATAATGACCAACCTTTCCTATCATATCCACCTCTTCCATCATAGCTCTCTATACCATATCTGTATAGATATAAATATTCAACATAAATACCTATAATTAGATATCAGGTTGTAAAACCTATAGGTACTTCTGAGCCTTTAGTTGATCATTATTTACTACCTCTAAATAAAAACTAAATAGATACAAAAAATGATTAGTGTAATATAGACACAAAATTCCCTCCCTACTATAATGAGATGAACTACACATACTTATCTATTATTAGAGACTTTGGACATAGCTGTAGGAATAAGAGAGTCTTGAATCCCTTCCAGTCCAAGCCCATATGTCTATCCACATATACCATAAAATCTCACCACCACTTATTGGGACCCTCAAGTATGAATGCCTTACAATTCACCTTGAAATTATTTGGTGTATTTAGGAATTCTAATATCTAATCAATATTTTCTAGATAGTCCTCCACCTATTAAGTTTAATTCACACCTTTAAAGAATGGTGGATTCTCACGTAAGAACTTCCATGATAGATCCATTTCTTATGCAATTCCTGGCTATACCTCAACAACTGCATTATGGACTTGCGATACATTTTAGTTCACGATGCGAACTACTCACATGATTGTTTCTATAATATTATGATCTAAAGACAGATTACTCTAAGGAGAATCCACTACACCCTCCTATGGAACCCATGGAAGACATCTCAGAGGCATATCTCTATACATTAAAAATATAATAAACAATAAAATGATTGTAAAAATATCAGTTTAAATAAGAAAACCTTAAGAAAAAACAAATATTAAGATAAAAAACTCAAAAAATGAGACACAAATCCCAACATCCCATAGTAAATTGGATCTCATCACAATAATAGATGGATAGAAAATAACCACAACCTACCCCTAAAGTCCTGAAAATCCTATCTCTAGTCTAATAACTTCCTAAAATTGAGATAAAACCATCATTTGATACCAAACTATAAAAAACTAACCTAAATACCCATACAAAATAGTACCTAACCCAACCTATCACACACACAAGGGGAATTCCTGATACCCACAAGCTAGTGAATAGAACCTGAGAATTAACAACAACTAGAGAGAATGATTTTTCTGAACCTGAAGTAGAAAAAATCTATATATATATTTATATAGTAGGAAGAAGCAGTAGAAGAGAAAAATAATAAATATATGCTATAACAAAAAGGAAACAATAGAAGTGATACAAACCAAAAGTGGCTAAACAAACTCCAAGGTATGAGTCCAATAATAAAGGAAAAAACCCAAAATGAGAAACCTCTACTCCATGTGATAAGTGGATGATGTCCCACTATCTCACCACCAACTATCCATCTCAGCTTACAGAAACCTCACCATGTCACTTCTCCACCTTGCCTTTCCCTACATAAAAATATGTAACAAGGTCTACACACCACCAAAGGGGTGCACAAGTTGTGAGATAATAGGCTTAGTAGGGTCCCACCTAGGTGTTTTATAAAAAGTATCTGTAAAATAATCCAAACATGATTAAATTTAAAGAAAACAAGTCATAATAATCAATTAAATAGTTTTTATATCAAAATCATGGTAAAACATTCCCCTTTTTCCATTGTTTCAAATAATATAGGTAAAACAGTTCAAAATCATATCACATATATCAAATAAATTCAAATTAGAATCATAGATCAAATAAAATATAGATTAGTATAAATAAAATCATAGGTAACATCACACCAAGGATCACTACAGGTCAGGCTAGATAGCACACTCATACCCAGACATAGACAATCATGCACATCAAGTCTCTAGACATAATCATTGAATATAGAGAGTATAGGACCACCCCAAAAAGTGAACCTCCCAATAGTGTCCAATAAGTCCCTATAACAACATGCTAGGGAGTATAGGAACACCCCATGAGTGAACCCCCTAGAGGTATCAATGGATGAGGACTATTACTACACCTTCCACCTAAGTACCCAAGGCTTCCCATGTGCTAAATTTTACACAAAATTTCATCAAACCATTCTTTGAAAACCATTTCACAAACCTATTTAACAGTTCTTTGAAAATACCTGTTCTTTTAACAAAACAAGTTAAAAACCATCTTTTAAAAAAAACCATTTTCACACACACACACACACAAATCAATCAATCATGCCATTTTATTTATAAAACAATTTATAAAACCATAGAAATAAATTGTCATCCAAAAAAGGATATATATATAACCACTTACCTCAAAACCAGGTCACACATGCCATCACTGGATCCAAAAATATTGGAAGGAACACATAACAAAAAATGATGGCTCTAATTACGATTCCTACACCTCATAATTGTATCCCATAACAAAAAATATCATAATATAGGTTAAGTTATAGATACCTCAAATAAATCACATCCACCACACCATGACCAATAAAGGATATGTCCTTGGAAGAAGATCACACAGTGGATCTATAAAGGATCAAGAATAACATCAACAAAATATCAACAAATTTGAAAGTCTAGCGTAAGAAGTTGTTGTGGACAATGAAAGTGAAGAAACAGAAAGATCGCTTACCTAGAGAGATACAACACATACACCATAAAGATAAAAATCTAAATCAAATGATCTGAAAAGAGTGAAGGTCCCAAAAATCACTTGAGATAGCTCTTAGGTTTCAATAGAGAATCCTACATGTTGAATGAAAAGAAAATAATATGTGTAATGTAGTTAAAACCAATGGATCTAAACCATTCACAATATAAACCCCTTTCATGATGTGAATTCCATAATATAAAAGATGCAACAAAAAAGGAATCAGCTTATATTAAAAAAATACACCATTTGATCTTTTCATGATGTGAAGTAGTTTTATATCTTTTAAACTTTTCATGATCTAAACTAGTTCATAGCATCATCCTGGAAAAGGATTCAAATCGTGTAACTAGTTAATGATGTGAAAGTGTATAATAGATAGATCATAGTCCAGATTCTATATAAAAAACCTTAAACACCTCAAAATCTTTCCAAACCCATGTATAAAACTCAAAATACTTTAACACATTTATATAAAAAATCCATTAAGTCAACAAACATACATCCACGAACTTTAGTTCATTTTACCATTTTTTTATCTATCCCCGAAGGGTTAAAAAAAATCAAAAAAAGGGAAATGAAAATATATATGAGAAATACCTAAAATAAGTAAATGGTATGTTACATATACTATAATTATGTTCATGTTATGAGGATATTATGCTACATAGTTTAGTGTCATATAGACAAGATGAGATGTGAGGGAAATTTTTATCTTTTTATAAGGTTATGGATAAATAGAAAAATGTTGGGGAACCCTATGTAGATCTAGATCATATACAAATAGAGTGGGTATATAGGGCTATAAAATTCTTGGTTAGTTTACTATCTTACAATTTGGACCACTTTCAACTCCTATATTTATCCATGATGCTTCTAGTTACATCCAATGGGGTGATGAAATAAGACCTATAAGATCACGAGAGTCATGCTTGGTGTGGGAAACAAGATGGGGTCAGAGAATACCCATAATGTTTTGGATAATTGTTCATGAGAAAGAGGATAAATAAATATGGGGGACACTTTACCATAACATAGGTTTTTTAATGAGGGAACCCATGTTAGAGTCTTCTATGTAGGTTTGGATCATACATTAGAGGGGGACTTTTCTAGTTCCTAGTTTTTCATAGATCTAATTCACACATGAGGTAAAATAAACTCATCTTAGTGTCCATAACTAATGAGACCCATTTTGGATGATGATTGATTTGATCATTGAGTTAAATTAAAGGCATTTTAAATTTTTATTGTCTAGACCCATATGGGTGTCGCTATGTATCCTGTAAGGATAAGAATAAATACATACATAGTTCTTATATAGGTGTAACTTTTTATATAATTGTTTTATATGACTGGGAAATATGTAATTTTAGCTTGATTTTTCACCTGGGCCTGGGATAGAGAATCCTGACATAACTACATATCCTACAATAATATGAAAAAATCCAAACATTGTTCTTATATAGATCCCTATATAGATTAAAATCATATTTAGGGAGAGAGAAATTTATATTAAGATACACAGGATATTTTTGAGGCTTCCTCTATACAAATATAGATCATGTGTAGGGAACATATACAATGCCATTAGGGAAGAAAATTATTTAGGAGGATTTCCCCTAAAAAATATCTTATATAAAGTAAAAAGGAAAATAATATTCACCTCTGCACATGGATATTTAGTGAGGTGATAAAGACTAACAAATCAAGGTGAAAATGTGAATTATCATAATTTATTTTTCAAATGATGACATATGTGGCTGGGCCCAGGATGGGAGATCCTGGTGTCATTATGTATCCTAAAATATTTAAGAGTCAATCCACACATAACTCTTTTAATAATATTCCCCCTGCACGGATCTTACTCATATTAAGGGAAAAGTGGTGTATTGTTATTTAGACATCACAACTAGGACCAATATGGGGGTCTGATCATCACTATATATCTTATGAATACATGAATAAATCCACATATAGTTATTATAGAAATTTCCCCTACATAGGTCTGTCTCACATGTAGGGGAGAGGGGAATTTTTGTTCCCCAAAAGAGAGATCATCCACTATAGTGAAGTTAAGTGGACATAAAATTTATGACTGGGATCAGAGCAAGGGATCTAAGCATATCTATGTGTCCTTAAATATTCAGGAATGAAGTAACACATTTTTATTTTAAAATAGGATCCCTTTCATAAATCTAACACATATTCAATGGAAAGGGGAATTTTTCTATTTAAAATGAAAGTTATCCACCAACTTCTGGGTGCATGGTCTCTGACCATTGACTCTATTATGAAGTAAAGGGATCGAATATTGGGAGAGTCTTTCAATTGTGGGGGAACCATCAAAAACTTATATCCAAATAGGGATGTCTTCTTTTTATATGGACCAAGTACCAGAGAGGGTTATAATGGTGATGACCCTATAACTGGGCCTAGCGCAATATGCTTGGGTATCACAACATATCCTGAAATGTTAGGAATCAAGCCACACATAGTTCTTGAAAATAAAGTCCCATGAAAATATCTAGCTCATATATAGGATAAAGGGTATTTTTTTTTTAAAATTATTCTTGAGCCTAGGTTTTTATATCCAAGCTTAAATATGTATCTAGTATTAATATGAATCAAGCCACACATAGCACTTGAATAGAATGTCCCCTGCATAGATCTAGATCGTATACAGGGAAAAAGAGACTTTTATTCTAATCATAGTATCATAAACAAGAGAACCCATTCCAAAATATTCTACATAGATTTATCTCATGAATATGAGGGGAAAATTTTATATTTTGATTAATAGGACAATGACTGGGTCTATGGTAGAGTACCTAGACATCACTATGTATCCCATGGTGACGAGAATCAAGGATATATATAGTTATTTTTGAATATTATTTCTTGCATATATATATCTTATATATGAGGAATAGAGGGAATTTATGCTCTAAGGCACATACCATCTGTGCGAAAAAGACTTCTATATAGATCAAGATCTCTAGAATGGGAGAAGGGAGATATAAGGAATGGGTCATACAAAGAAATTTAAAGTCATATAGGATGGAATTATACCTCATAGTTTTACTTAATGGGGTGGGGATGATGACTATATAGTTTAACATCATACAAAAAGTTGTAGGTGCTATGCAGTTTAAAGTCTTATCACCAGGACTTGGATGATCACACAAGAATTATGAAAATTATTTCTTGAGAAACCTTGAATTAGTGGGGGAAGTGATGCATCCCCCATCCATCATAGTTAATGAGTAATCTTCATCAAAATATACAATTTGGTTCCAAATTTAGAAGCTTATTCCCTAGTATCATCAGGGTCATGAGAACCAATACCAACTCTCATTGAAAGAATGAGTGGATGCGAAACTTCTTGTTGAAGGATCACACAATCTGGTTCTGATAGAATTCTAGGTTATGCAATATATATAACCTATTCTCATAAATTTATTCTAACTAATCAAGTCACCTTTTGTGATTGTTCATCTTCTAAGAGATAACTACAGATTATGATTTAATGTGAGGGTAACTAGACCATAATGGGTAACACTGCCTTTATTCAATAGAAAAGTGAATATAGGGTATCTTGTATGGAAGTGTGGGTTGTGGTATGATAAGAACAGAAGGTTTGTAAGAGATTATATTTCCAAGATTCTTATCTTTGTCTATCATTTTGTAGAGTATATTTTGATAAAGTATTATTTAAAACCTCTATCATCCCATTTCCACCACAAGATAGCGAGAGGAATGGTTGGAATCAATTTTGTACTCTTAATACAACCTTTTTAACTCAGATTTACAAAAGTTGGTGTCATTGTCCATAAATATTTTATAATGTACACCAAATCTAGTAATGGAATAGGACTTCATGAATTGGATGATATTATTTATCCTGACTTCCTTTAGGGGTATTTCATTGGCCTATTTGGAAAAGAGGTTTGTGGTAGTAAGGATGTACTTGAATTTACTAACTATAGATGGGGGATATGGTCTCATAAAATCTATTCCCAATACAACAAATGACCAGGAGTATTTGGAAGTGTGAAAAAAATCTGGGGGGATGATGGATAAAGTTTCCATGTATTTGAAAAGATTGAAACTTCTTGGTTAATTTCATGTAGTCTTGTATCAATTTTGGCCAGAAATATAAAATCATCCTAATTTGGTGGGAGATCCTAGTTCCTAAATAATGAGCACTATAGGAGTCTGCATGGATTTACTACATTATGGAGAGGGTATCTCCTTATGTGTTTCATATGAAGAGAATTATATTGAATCCCCATTTATAGAGGACTTAATATTCATTCTTCCCATCATAGAGGATGGAGTTTTCTTCCCAATGCCAGATCTATTCCCTTTTGTCTCAATTCGATGAGAGGTTCCTATTTTAAAGGTAGGCCATTATGGGGTTTATCCTTCCAGTAGTAGGAATAAAATCACTACATCTTGGGGTAGTTTTAATCTGATTGATCTCCTCTATTTCATAAATAATTACTGGAGATACTACCCTTCAGTTTGAGATTTGGGAGACTATATCATCTTACTTAGGATAGGCCAAGTATGTGACCGTATTTTCTAGTGCATATTTATAAGAATTATATAAATGAGGGATATGATTCAACATTGGATTAAAAGGTAATTATTTCATCAATACCCTTATATAGATGATGATGGGGGGGGGGGGGGTTAACTCTTCATTCTTTATGGAATATTCACCAATGATCAACTTGATCATCAGCTTTGATTCACTTTTGATATTAATATAGGCTATTTATATCTACAAGGATAATTCTTGTCCTACAATGAGGTCATGGTATTCTACCTCATTGTTGGTTAATCCTTTAGATAGTAAGAAGGAATAGGGATGAATTACCTTGGTCGAGGAGACAATGATAATCCCCCAACCAACACGGTTGAACTTTGGGATTTCCATTATTTTCCTAATCAGAATGATAGAGGCTCTATAAAAGTATATCTCCCACATTTGGGGAGTGTCATGGGAATAAAAAACTTATTTATCTATAAGATATCTATTTACTATCATGATTTACAGGGCAAGATGTGTTGTGAGGAAATTGGATAGTTCTTAACCTTTTATTTCACTCCATGACATGAATTAAATGTTATACTATTGTAGGGTGAATACTTATTAGGCCAAAAAACTTGTGATAATAGGTAGGATTAGGATGTATTTTATTGGGTTTATATGGGAGACCAAATGAAAATCATGGTGCTTTAAGTAGTTTCTCAAGTTTTGTAATACAAAAAAATGCAAGGTGGGTTTTCTCATTATCAAAATATCATGCCTCAAAATCTAACATCATTATACTAATATATTAGAGAATATTTTCTTTCCCTATGTCATTTTTCTATGTGATAAGGGTTCTGAGATATTACTCCATAACATCCACATATAAAATGATAGGCTTCCCTTCCACCGATGGCATTGGGACCGGTGGGTGTAACAAATATTTCTTATGGTTTTCAAAGGATTCTTGGAAAACATTATAACAACAATAAGAAACTCCATTATTCATTAATAGCATGAAGGGTAGGCATTTTATAGCAAGGTTGGATATGAAATTCCTAATGTAATTAAGGAATCCTTGAAGACCTATTAACTCTTTGAGGTTTTTGAGGATACAGAATTGTAAGGATTGTAATAGTGTTATTAGGGCCAACATAAATGAAATGATGGAATACTATAAAGCTAAGTAATTTCACTGATGCCACCCTAAAGGCATACTTCATAGGGAATATCTTCAAAATGTTCTATTTTAACTTATCAAAGATTATTTTATGGCCAACAAGATGATCACAACACTACTAGAATTTAACCACCAGGTTTTGACATAGAATTATATGATTATTCCTATAAAGGACTTGAATATGTGATATATAGAACTTTGGTAAGTAGAACTAGTATTTTTCTAACTAAAGGAAATGACCTGGTAGGAAAATATCCCCTATGATTATTTAAAATAAGTGTATTCCTAATCTTTATGTGTCATCTTGATCTAGTTCTACCTTGAGTACTCATCCAGAAAGTAAAGGTCTTATAAGACTTTGGTTACATCAATTAGGAGTTTCATAATCAGAACTGGGAAATAATCCTTTGGAAAATGTCAATTAAGATCCCTGAAATCGAGGCAAACCCTAATTTTCCCATTCATTTTCTTAAATGGGAAAATTTTGGAGATCTATTTTGGGTATTGAAACTCTCAGATGAAGCTATCTTTGATAAGTTCATTAACTTCATATCCCCCCTATAATAATATAATGGAGTCATTCTCTTTTATTCCTACTTGAAACCTTAGTGGTCGTTTAGTAGGCCTAGGTGATGGGTGGTCACATTGGGATCCATCCTCAACAACTCTATGAAATTCCAAGATAACATGTAACAATTTTATTTTAAGAAGAATATATACATATTTTTCTCTTCTTGGAGCACAAAAACACAAATAAATTTGGGTCGTGAGTCCTATTCTATTCCTAGATTTACCCGTTTAATCTCATGGATGGTTATTTAGATTTATTCCTCGAATGATGGAGGGGAGTCTTTGAGGTCATCCTATTCTTCTTCTATTTTGTATTAAAAGAAAGTGTCCCTGGGATTGGTAAATATTACTAGATAATAACTATAATTTATAAATTTTAGGGAATCATTTCTAGGATATGGGAGTTATAAGGCTTGGGTATAATTATTAGAAGTTATATGGAGGTTCCCACTTTATTCTTTTCTGTCATTAGGGGTAAACGAATCATTGAAATTCTATATTGAAGGGGAAATTATAGGGACATTATTAATTTACTCTAATGGTACATGGGAATCTCCTAATATGGATAGTGATAGAAGAGTAGAACCCTTATCTGTGATAGTGATCTCCCAAGGTATGGATACTATTATGTAGACATGAGCTAGTGAAGCCTCTATTAGACTAATGGGAAATACATACTCATTACTAAGAAAGATGTAAGGAATTAGAGGGTTATTTCCCAATTTAGTGGTCACAAGAATTTTCATGCTACCCTCTATCATTTGTTACTTTCCTTATCTCTTGTAGAAACCTACCTCAGTATACCAGGACTCATAAGATTCAAAGGGTGTGCTATCACCGTACAACATTCCAACCTTTCCATTGATGGGGCACTTCAAGAATCGATGGAATGTCAATGAAACCTCCATATGGAAATAAATCAAAGGTCTCCCAAATAGAACATTATATGCTATGTCTTATTGGATAACCATGCAATTAGAATTCAACACTAGGTTAATAGATTGGGATTGAAATTGATATTTTAAGGGGTTTTTTATTGATCTTTTAATACCTCTAAATGATCAGATTCTTGGGAGATAAATCATCCTCACTATATCCCAAATATCAAAGAATATTAATAGGGATAAGATTAATCCTAGAGCTATTATAATTAGAGCCTATAAAATGGTGACATTTTCAATATTTCCTAAAATTTATATGGGTATGATATATCTCTAAATGAATTATTCTTGATCTTTCTCTATAAATGAGATGGTGGCATGACATTCTATCAAATCAGTTTCTATCTGATAACCTCAGTTATAGATACTTATATATTAAACTCTTGGGGACTCTATAGGGCCTTGAAAAACAATCACCTAGGTTATTTTTAGTGGTATATAGAATCCAAGATTGAATTATTATCTGAGACAACCTCCATATGTTTAAATATTTCCTACTTCTGTACCATAGGTCTATATTTACCAATGTGTGGTTACCCCTTGGCATGTGGCTTAGGGGATGAAGTGCTTGAGGTAGGTGGATCTAGGGCTTGGTCATATTTTGAGGGAACACCTTTTTCTAATAGGTTGGGCCGAACTAGTCTAACCACTCATCTGGGATGATCAGATAGCTTCACAACCACTAGCTGATCATCCAAAATAATTGGGTTTTGATGATTCTTAGAAGACTTTAATGTGTCTCCATGTTCTTATTGGGCTCACTGAAGTGTTTTTTTGTGGGTTTTGACCACATATATGGCTTTAGTGGGGATTTGATTGAGATACTAAGCTTGGATATGATTGTGTCTTCCTCTGTTTCCTCATTTTCTACATCCTCTCACTATGTCTCCCCAGTCAGGTTTGAGGAAATTGGTTTTATATGCATATTTTTCATTAAATATAGGGTATTTTAAATGAATGATGTTAACATTTATTCATATAATCATTTTTTAATGAGGATTCCATTTTTAAATGTATTTACCATGCTTCAGATGATGAGGGAAAGAAATACATGAGAGCTGAGGCTAGTTTGGGAGTTAGATAAGACTCTTATTCTTGTATACTATTATACTTCTAATGGTTATGTATGTTTCTAGAGGATCATTTTATTTATATCTCTTGGGATAAGGTGAGAGGTGTTGGGACCAAGATTGGTTGATGGAGTTGTGCTCTAAGGATGGTGTGAACCTGATCAACTATCTTTCAGGTTATCCAGTTATCAAAATTTTTCTCACATCTGATTGGGACTTCTTGCTATAATTCCTCCCATTTTGATTGGGAAGTAGAAATATGAGCTACTTGTACTGGGGTTTTCCTAGTATCAACTTCCTAAAATCAACCATGATCTAGAGAATTTCATTAAATAAAAAAGTAGTATTGGATAAAATTTCCCAACCTTTTATGATAAGGGAAGTAGTCAGGATGATAACTATGGATAACCTCACTAGGTTTCTTGGTCTTAGGAAGATTTAGGAGATTATTATCTATAGATGTGAGAAATTAGATAGAAACCTGTTCATTTTTTAAATAATACATTTTTTTCTTCCATTCCTCAAATTACAGACAACCTTGATCTCTCTTTGCCTTTGGTCAGGGGAAATTTTGTTGTTGTCTCTACTCATTAGGAGGCATTGGGTGATGTAGAGATTTCTTAGGGGATCTAGTAGTCATTGGTACTATTATTAGTGTAATAATAATAGTTTCTACCTTTCCAAATCATTTCCCTTGTACTATGGGCATGTGATGAGATTTATCCTTGGTTTTCTGAATGACATCCTCCGAGTGTTGTGTCATATTTGTGAAATCCCAGAATATACCCAGATATTTCAGTGGGATTAGAAGTTTCTATAGTTCAAAAAATAGGTTTTATATATAGAGTTCCCACAGCTGATCCTACAGGTGTGGAATGGTGAGTGAGTACGTTAGGCCTTTTCATCTGGTGATAAAGTTAGCGATCCTTTAATTTTCATGTTTTTTGTAGTTCATGAAGACAATGATCATCATTTTCCTTACCATGAAGCTAAATTTATAGAGGAATTTATGATTAAGGTCTTTTCATCTAGTGATGGACCCTATGGTAGTAAACTCTACTTGAAAAAAGTAGGCCCCACCATGATCTGACAAGTCATCTTAGTTTGGTTTCATTTTGCTAGTCTCGTGATCCCATCATGGGGAAAAATTATGACATAAAGCATTATAGATTTTAATTTGGATCTCCCATTCCATCAAAGGTTTGGAAAATTAGATTCCCAAAATTGGAAAGAGGTAAAGTGGCATCCACCCATTTAGGGTATGACTTCCTTTTGGGATGCACTTGGGCATCCCACCCTTCCATGGATTCCATTCGATCAAAAAGTGAACTGATAATATTGAAGAGTTCTAGGGAAAATACTACCTCTTGAATGTGGGAAATAGATGAATATTGATGTGGTTTCCTTATGTTTATCAGTTTCTTATTTATATTTATCCCTAGGACTGTGTAATTATCATGATATAAGGGAAGTTGCTACTACAATTTGAGAAAATATTGGTCTTCCTCAATTCTCGTATTCAAGAAGACCAGATGTATGTATGTATAAACAACCTAGTTTTTACACTCCACCCTTATAGAAATATCAACTCCCTCTTTGTGAGTGGAAGGAGAAAAAATTGATTCTTCTTGAAGATGTTGCCTAGTGGAAATATTTCCCCTAAAAAATTCCTCATTGAGCCGTATATAATTGAATATATCAACCTTATACCATGAAAAATTATCTTATATAGAGGGGAATTCTAAATTTATTTCTAGAGAGTGGGATGTACCGACCCTTTCCCTTTATCCCTAGAAAAATGGCATTGAGTAGTTGGAAACTCTTTTTTTGGAGGTTCCAGGTTTTGGTTCCTCCTATAATCCTGGGTACATGTGGCCTCTACTTATGCATCGGTGTAACCTGAATCGTAAGGGATTATTTCCACATTACATACCTCAGTGTCCTTATCTCATTCTATATAATTTTTTATATTGATGTTGAAAATGTTCACCATGACATATCAGGTGGAAGGAATCATTTCATCATCCTTTGAGTAATAGAGTAACTCTCTATTACTCACATCCCCTTCATGAACTATATTAAGGTATCCTCTTTAACCCTTTCTCTCACTAGTACATTTTGTATTATGAACCATGTGGGGTTTGATATTAATTTTTAGGAATTCCCATGATTTTTGTCTCTGAATAGAAACCTTGATGGAATATTCAATCACCCTCACTTAGAAGTCCTTGGATGAAAGTGGTGTGTTGCATGGAGGTAGGAACCACTGGGGAACTGGCCATTGGAAACTTACTACTCAGTTTGGAGAAAATATATTTCCTTATATGGGATGGTAATAATTCCCCCAACCCCAAGGGATAAGGTAGCTATGGAGCCATCATTGGTACTTCTTGAACTTTTTATGGATTTTGATGACTCCTGAAGTGGTGGTCATGGTAAAAATTCCCCCAACCATGAGAGATGAGGTTATCTTGGATCAGAAACTGATATTTTCTAGACCTGATAGGTATTTGATGAAGCATAAGGTGGAGATTATGGTAACAATACCCCCAGCCCTAAAACCTTGGGTGGCTCCCGGATGGTGGCCATGGTGTCTCCCAATGCAATTTTTCTAATTTGGTGCATCTTTACTTGTGCATGATTCGGGTGTAGCACCTAATCAGAATGTGATATTCTTACCATGGGGGGATATCTTGCAACCTGAGATTTTTGATTTATAATTTGAGGTGTGTTCTTGACCTTTCGAGAGGCCTAGATCAGGGGATTATCATTGGCCTGCTCTCTCCACTCACAATGTTTTTTCCTTAGAGAGAAGCCTATTTTGTTGAATTGACTAATTGGTGTGCACATTGTTCGGACCCGTGGAATCTTATGTGGCTATAACATTGAAAGACACTGAATTAGGGGGAATATATTGTCTTAGGGATTAGTTTAAGTGTAATTATATATGCTCTACCCATCCTCGAATGCACACATCTTATGAGGATTGAAGGATTATTTTGTAAAGGTATGTTAGGATATGAAGGAAAGCGTGTCGTAGGGTCGAGAAATGATTTCCTGAACTTGGGTACTGAGATATAGAGAAAGTATCTAATTTTATTAGAAAATAGATCATGTTTATGAACTGGTGATAATCATCATATCCTTGATAAGGTAGGTTCTTAGTATTTATGTACTGAAAAGTATCCCATATATTTTGGAATAGTTCATGCATGAATTCATATTTTATATCATCTGGGATTTCATAATTGGAAATGTATATGGGAAAAAACATAGTTATAAGGTTTTTATTAGCCTATTCTTTACAAATATCCATGAAAAATTCTTCTTCAGAGGTGTATTCCTCCACCTGGTCAGACCATAGTGGTCTCTTTTCCGTAGACAATGACTCATGACTAGTAGAGTGTAGGGATGGTGGTCGCCACTCTGGGTCATCTACTAAATGAGATTAGGTATTACAGGAAGTTGATAGGGTACTATATGCAGTTAAAAAAAGTGATTTGAGCACTTCTCTATATGAAGGTTCTCTAAAAAGGGTAAAAAATCCTTGACTGGGTGAGATACTACCGTGGGGATGTTGTCTATGATGGATGTTGTGGGTAGAGTCCTTATAATACATCTCTATACTACTTGAGTAGGAATTCCATGGTAGGTATCAACTTATAATTTATATAAATAGTTTTAAGATCAATGAATTTCTACAAATACATGTTGTATTTCCACAAGGATACTGACATTGAGTAGGGTAATAATATGAGCCTTGTCCTATGTTATAGTTAGAATATGAAGACTTACCTTTTGGGACCACTAGAATATGATGATGATATTATGCTATTTCAAGAACATGTGACCACTAATATGAAGTTTTTGGAGTATGTTAGCAAAATTTTGAATTATCGGTAGGAGTATAATCCTGCCTTTGGGTGGCTGCTGGAATATGCCTGCCAACCCTAGTTGAAGAGGGAATATAGGCCTAATTTGAATATTCATTACCCATCAGAATATGCCATTGAACCTCCAGAATGAGATAAGGAATATGGGAATCCTATTGTATTTCCATCGAGGGATGCTAATATAGTCCTTCATTAATAGGAGAAAGAATATATACATGGATCCTCTCAGTCATCAGGATATGCTGAGAAGCTCTTGAATTTATAGCAGGGATATGAGCCTTCCCAGAGGTGATTTCTAGAATATGATGATGAGACTCATTTGTAGTAGAATTATAATATCAATCTTGGTTTTCCTTTATAATATTATTTTATTTCACTTTTATAGGAATATTTTCCTGTCTTAAGGTGATTTTAAAATCCAATTGACAAACCCTAGTGATAAGAGTGATATAATCCCTTCCACATTCCTCGTACTTTATCAAGATATACTTATAATAATCCTTAAGTGATTTAAGAATATGTGCTTTCTCTATAGTAGATCTGTGGTAATGTTGATCATGTTGATATGCTACTCTGGCGGTTAGAATAAGAGTGTGTATCTATTCCTATATGATTGTGGGAATATGATGGAGAATCTTCTTCATTTCAGCCAAAATATACTGAAATTTCTAAAGGGTATGGGTAAGAATATAGAAATATATATTTTCTTTCATTAGGATATGATTTCAAAAAAAAAATCAATCGAAGTTGGGATGTATTCCAACTCCTGTCCTCCATGTTCCATCAAGATATGTCAGCATGATTCATACGTGGGGGAAGGGATGTTTACCTATCCCCAGTTTACCACTGGAATGTATTGGAATACTTACTATGTAAAAATAAGGATATAGGATTACTCGTTGGGTGTCACTGTAGTTTATTTCAAAGATTCATTAGTGAAAGTATGGATATTCACCTCCTCCTTATGGTTCATAGCTCACTACGCTCGATGAGATCTCCTAGATGCCTTGATCTGAGTGTTTAGGGAGGTGACATGTTGGGAAGTGCCCTCAATAGGTGATTGAGGGGTAGTAATCACATGATTCTGGTGGTGATGGTTAATAGGATCCATCCTAGGTGACTCCTAAACCAGAATAAAGTCACATTTGACTCCATGATCCACCTTTCTAAGGTAAGTAAGGTGCTGATTATCACACTCTAGAGATATTCTCTTAAATAAGTTTCTAGTGGTGATAATAATCTCTGGTTTCATCACAAATATCCTTGGATGAGATGGAACAACATGATTTAGTTCCATGAGACCCTTTCACATGGCCTATAAGGTTGGTATGACATCATGCCAATGGTATACCTTGACCACTGCATTCACCAGCTGGTGCTAGAGGTGCTGAGTAAGAGATATCATCCTTCAGTTTTCATAGGGAATGAATATCGTGGTAGATAGAGTACTAGAATGCATACTTGATGATGATTCCATTTCCTTGTATTATAGTGAGATTTCAAGAAAGGTATTTGAATTCATAAATAAAACAAGAACAAGGATACTGATTAGTGAAACATCACATGTAAGAGACATTATTAACTGACTATGTATGGAAAAATCAATTATTTTGGTTATGGAAATATTCATGCTGAGTTCACCATTTTTCTTCATATGTTACGTAAAAAATGGACCAATATATGGTCAACTCGTTTTATTTTTTTTATTGAAATATTCACATCAGGATCATTGTTTTTATTTGTGTAGGATATGGAAACCAAAATGGTGCAATGTGTGGTCAACCCAATTATGTTTAATTATTGAATGATTTACACTGGGTACACTATTTCTATTTCTAAACAAAACATGGCCTGACGATTGATTATGGTAGGATGAGTATAGTAACCCAATCATTCAATTTTGGTTCACTATTTTGTTTTTGATGGAAACTCTCAATGGGTTTTGCATCCAAAAGGAGATACAAGCTTACTTTACAAAGGAAGACAATAATTAGGATTTCTTACCAATAACTCTTAGGAAATCAAATTGGTCAAGTGGATGGGAGGTCATGCTCATCATAAACTATTGGGGGGAATTATTTCCCACTCCAGGGATATCTTATAGATTTAAGTCATGTCTGTGAATCTTTCCCAGATCCTGATGTGGGACTAATTACCTTAACATTTATGATCATTTTTTGAATTATACATATGTGAATGTCTATATATATCAAGGTTATCTTAATGATGTGAACATATTCATGTATCAAAGGTTCTCCATCGATTATTCTTTCACACTCATGATTCCATTTTCAGTAATTTTCATTTATTTTTTCCCATATTTTATTCTATCAAATTTATGAGTTTTTCCTTGAAAAATGGATATTTAGGGGAGACAGAGGGTGGTGCACTGTTGACACACAGTTAGTAGAAATTATGCACTATCCATAGAAACTTGTGTGGCTTGGACAGTGGTACTAGAATTACTGCATGGTTAGGAAGATAGTTTTTGAAACGATGTGGATCAAACCATGTGTCCTCTATCTATTGAGACAAAGGAACCCACATGGTTGGTGCATGGTTTGGAAAACTGTGGATCCAAACCATGTGAACTTACTAGTTTTTAAATATTTTTGTTTTCTAATTTTACCACTCCCAATTTATCCCCTATAACTTCTTATTTCCTCCACCACTTTATCCTCACCTCCCTAGGCGCTCCTCCCCTCTTCTCTAATACCCTCTTGGATTAAATCTTTGAGTGGGTTTTCTCAAGATCCTTCAAGAAGACTCATAGTAATTGTATACATTTTTCTCCCTTTGGTATATTCTTCCTTATTTGTTGAGTTTCCTTTTATAAAGTGAGTTTTTTTGACTTGGGGATGGTATAATACAAATTTATTGTCTTGGGTTTGGATGTTTGTTGCATTTTATTACTTCCAAATTATCTTAACAATTATTTTCTTATGGTCTATAACCGATTAGCGGTGGTTTTAAAGAGAAAGGTTGGTGGTTCTGTGTTGTACCATTATTTTTATGATTTAAATATGATTTTCTCTATTTATAAATGATTTATAAATTGTGTGGTATTGTTTAATATGTGATTTCAAAGAGGTATTGGTGTGTGTAAGGATTTTGAAATTGTTTACCCAATATGGAAATAGCTGGGAAGGGTGTGATTGACAAGTGACAGATTGTTTTGTAATAAAAAAGGGATTTTTATAGTTTATAAATAGAAAAAAGCACTTAGGAACCCTAGGTACCTAGGAAGGTGGAATAGGACTAGTACACTTGGTGAGCCGATAGGGCCTCGACCTGATCTACCTTACAGGATTACACTACAATACTAACTAAACAACATGATGATATCATGGGTACCATTAGAGCTTTGGATGTTTCCTCTCTAGTAGTTCATGCATGAAGAGAGTTATTTCTATGATTGATCACCAAGGGTTTGAGGATCCTAGGACTCCAATTAACCTAGCTACTTAGGGGTTACCCATGGTTCTTATGATGTGTCTTTACTTGCTATTGGTTATTCTTTCATTATTTACCTTCCTTTAAAAAGTTAAAGTATGCCTTAAAACTAAAATATTTTATTCATTTATTTAAAAATGGGAACTTTTATTTGTATTATAATGGATATTCATGGAATAATTGGAGGGATTCTAATAGTAATGTGATCTCAAACCCTACATAAACTCAATGGGTTTATATATAAGTTATTCTATCTGACTTAGGTAAAGGAAAGGCCTCATTCAATGGAAGTGGTTACTCTTACTAGATACTTATTCATTATGAGGATAGGTGATGGTAGTGACATGGTGGGTATTATACCTCATTCCATGAGGAGGATTGAGTTTCTTTTTTTAGAACCCTCCCCATTTTTAGTTTCTTTTTTTTTTGGTTATAAATGGAAACTTTGGACTTATAAATGTCCTTTTGTACAACTCCTAAAATGGATGTTGGTTTTAATTATTTATTTAATTGTTGTAATGAAATTTAATATGGAGGTTTATTCTGATTCTTATAGGATAAATAATTCCCAAAGGAGTTATTCGAGTCCCAAGAACTAGTTTCTAGCCCATCAAGACTGGGAACACCCTTCAGGACACACCAAAGTATGAGTCAGGTGTTAATTTGGGATAGTAACCCATGCTAGTTTATGAAAAAATGGTATCAAATCATGGTTTCCCTTTCTTTGGGTATTTTTATTTAGGTAAGTCTGGATAGATAGAAGCTAGGAATTTCAAGGCTTGATGTTTTGGTTACATATGGTGTGTATGGAAAACACACGTTGTTATAGGCCTTAGGTTACCATGGATGTTGGGGATTTGGTTTGACTCCTTGTTATAGTGTAATTCTCAGGATTCAAACCATGCATGAGCACCAAGGTAAGGTGGAGTGGTTTGATTTTTTCTGAGATGTTGTGTTTTTTATTTATGTGGGTGTTTTATCATGTTCTTTACTTTAATCTCCATGTTTCAATGTATTGATGGTTTCTTCATTTTATTTATTTAACCTTTGTAGCATCATACCTCCCTAGAGACCTCCTATACAACCATGGGAGGAATCTAGAGAGAATTATCCATAACCTTTTGATCAGATATTAGAAAAGGTAGTGATTCAGACTATCTAAAACCTAAATCAGGTAGCGGTATTTAGTATTTCTTAGCTTAGGGAAGCTAAATAAAAACTAGAGAAGTATTCGACTCAGGAGTTTCTCAAGTATAAACCCCTTCCTTTTGGAGAATAACTGATCCCCAGAAATCAGAGGATTGGGTGGAGAAGGTTGATAGTATATTTGAGTTCCTTGGGACTCCTAAGGAAATTAAGGTGAAGTGTATACCTTTTATGTTAGAAGGCCCCAATCATAGGTGGTGGGAGTTAGTGGTTTAAGTATGGTAACATGAGCATATGGGATGTAATAACATCAATTACATCTTCACCAATCAGTTCTATCCTAAAGCTTTGTCCCTCACCAAGTCCTGAGAGTTTCTGTCCCTCCATCAAGGAGAGAATTCAGTGATGGAGTATGCCAATAACTTCAAAAATCTAGTTCATTTTTATACCAAGTTAGTTACCAATTAAAGGATGAGATCCCAATGGTTAGAAATGGGGCTATGAATGGACATTTAATCTTAGACATTCTTGTTTAAGTTTAAGACCTATGTTGAGGTGGTTGACTGATCTCTGATGGTGTAGATCGACCAGGTTGGTATGTTAGTATTTATTGGGATACTCCCAATAATGTTCCTGAGTGGGATTGTTTTTATATGATAAGAAAAGGAATCATGAGGATTAGGAGAAGATGGGTGGTATTAGATCTAGATATCCACCCCAACCACCTTCATCATCTGCTACTAGTAGTGGAGATTTCATATTCTATCAGTGTGGGAAATATGTTCATGTGTGGTCCACATGTCTGGTCCCACCTAGACTGTGAAAACAGTGTGGACATAAGAGCCATTTGGAATAGTTTTTTAAGATTATTTCCCCATCTCAGAATGGTACAGAATCTATAATTGGGATCTTATTTTAGTACACTAGGTGGTAAGACCACATCTTCTTATGGGAAGAGTCAGATTAAGGAAGAGTCGGATTAAGGTAGATCCAAAGATTAGTATCTTACTATAGGTACATACAAAGATAAATCATCTACATGTTATGGACCAAGAACTAGTGGAATCTTATGTAGGCCCCACAAGAGTTCACAGTGTTGTTATTATTTCATTATCTATAACAATTTATTTATTCGATATAGGTGCTTATCATTTTTTTTATATTTTTTTCCTTGTGTATTTTTTAAAACTTATGACTGAGCTTATTTTTTATGTCATGGAGTAGGTTATAAATTTTGGTAAGAGAAAGGAGTAGGGTTTCCAATGCCCATCTTGTGTTTTAACCTTATAAAAGGTTGAATTGAAATGGTATTTTCTTTCCCTAGAGATAGAAAAATTTGATGTGATCCTAATGATGGATTGAATGAAGTTATTATAATCACATATCAATTGATATCATTAGTAGGTGAATTTCATTGCCCCCGATGGGAGTTCTTCAGGGATAATGGGATCCGTGGTCAGGATGAGCTGGACCTGCACTTTGGGAGTTTGGTAAGATTTCTTATCAAGTGTATTCCCTT
This sequence comes from Viscum album, assembly GCA_963277665.1. Lineage (NCBI taxonomy): Eukaryota > Viridiplantae > Streptophyta > Magnoliopsida > Santalales > Viscaceae > Viscum > Viscum album. The sequence continues at coordinate 481,196,260 of OY728128.1, forward strand.
TTATTGGAGGAATATGGGAAAGGCATGGAGAGTAGGTTACCTTTCATTGTAAGTGTGTTTCATGAAGTATTCCTAGATGATTTCTTAGATTTACCTCCTAAATGGGATGTGGAATTCACCATCTATTTAGCACCAGGGAAACAACCAATATCTCTTCCTTCATATTGTATATCCCCCACCAAATTGAAGGAATTAAAGATATAAATGGATGATTTATAATCTAAAGGTTTTATTCTCCTAATAATCTCTCCTTGAACCACTCCAGTACTTTTTTATAAGAAAGATGATGGATCCCTTCGACTATGTATTGAATACCAGAAGCTGAATTGGGTCACTATCAAGAATAAATACCAATTTCCATACATCGATATTATTTTTTACCAACTCAAATTAGATGACCAATCATTGTACTAATAGTCATTAAAAAATTTTCATCCATATTGTGAATATAAATATGGTTTAAATAATCCCAAATAATAACAATTAAATATTCATTTCCTAGATGAAAATCCATGGACCATAAAGGTCTATGTTTTTTTATTTAGAATTGATAAGTTTGACATGTAAAAATAAATTAAGAATATAATGTTAAGGCTTGATCAATTTAATAAAAAATAAGACTAATATGACAAATTCAATTCCTTTTATGATGACTATAAGTTTATGGTGACTAATATTAAACTATCCCACCACCATAAATCTAAATTTAGAGTCAAGTAATCATTTATCATAATCTTCAAAAGAAATCATGTTCAAAAACCCTTGAAGAGAAAAATTTATTTAAAAATGACATAGAATCCTTTGTTATTATAAGAGACAAATAAATGTTTAGAACTTTTTATAAAGAGATCATAAATGATGAGCTGTAAAAGTAATGAATTACCTATCATTTAAAATAGACAAGGTATTAGTAATAAAGATATTATGATATTTAATCCACTTATATAGTGGTTATTTTTTATTTGGATCCTAAAAAATCAAGTTAAAAGTATATAAACCCTATCAATATTTAGGATTTTAATTCTATGTTAGTGTGTGAGCACATGTATATGTGTTGGGAAATATGAAATTAGTGTAGGTGAACCAAAGACAAATCCGTAGTGCCCGAAATATTATCACATTGATGGTGTATTATGTTATGATATCAACAAACATTTTATATCATGTATATTTTTTAAAAGGATAAATGATTTATTGAACTATATATCTATGTTTAAAATGAAAGTAAAATTTCATAAATGATTTAATTATTTAATTTCTCTTGATTACATTTTAATTAATTATTTCATTATGCGTAAATTTAATGGATATACTTTGTTATATATTCTTTTCCGAATTATATTACAAAGTAGAAATTTTTATGATATTTTATGTATTATATGACTATATTGAATACATATTGTTGATTCATGTATATGGTGATGAAAGATGATAAAAAAAAAGATAACTAATAAATAATAATGACTTTATTTTGTATAATTTGGGCCAAGATTTAGGAACTTTATATTAATATTTTATTTCTATGGTTATGATCACATTTATTGAACATTTTAAAAAATTAGAGAATTTTAAAATATAAAATTATGATCTATATTTAAAAACCATGAAGGAGTAAAAAATAGTGGTAAGAAGGTAAAGTAAATAAATATGGTTGAAAAGTAGATAGAAGTAGTTCAATTTGTAGTTCAATTCCCAAGAAAATAACTTCTTCATTATCTATAAGGTTTTTATCAATATATCTCTCTCAATATTTAGCATAAAACCATAAGATACCCACTTATACTATTTTAGAAGTAGAGTAATAATATTAAACTATGGTGAAAGAACTCTATTTCATATTGAGATATTATCAAAGTGTTTATTTACCACTAAATAAGAAGATAAAATCTTGAGAAACTATACTCAAACTCTAAAATAAGAAAATGAAATTTAAATATAAAATCAAGGTTGATTTAACACTCAAAGAACCATAAAAAATACGCAACACACACTCAAATATTCAAATTATTTCATCATATATGATTTAACTTATTAATAAAGGAAAGAAAAAATTAATATTAGTTTTGTTAAATTGTTAATTATTTTTAGAAAAAATAAATATTAGTTTTTTTACCTAGAGGTAAAGAGGAAAATGAAAAATTTATCATTTTCTTAGTGTGAATAATATCATTGAGCTTAGTCCATCACTCAACAACTACAATAAAGGTCAATCCATTACAACTGTTGATAATTTAGAAAGAATTCAAATAAAGATGAACCACCAAAAAATTATCAATGTTTAAAAGCCTCAATTTTTTCACTATGAGAAAGATACCCAGATTCCATGATATTACCTTTATCTTGGGGATGATTATGGAAAATATATATTTTTATATATAACACCAACGTCTAATCATGATAAATCTAGGTCTTGTTTTCTGATACTTAAATCCAAGAAAAATTAAAATTGTATTTATGTATAAACTTATAAGCTATATTAATATATAATCTATATGAACATATAAATAGTATTAAAATATAATATTATATTCATTTAAACTATATTAATATATAAATTCATACATAAAAAATTTCTAAATCATACACTATTTATGTTAATACAAACAACATTTAAACAATGTCCATATGTTTATTTAGATGTTGATTTGTTTAACTAAATTAACATATAAATTTTATGGACTTTATAGTCTGATTTGTTTAAAAAATATTACCATATAAGATAAAAAAATTCAATAAAACTAATATATAAACTCATATTTTCATGATCACAGTTAAAATAGAATCACTAAAACATCAATAACTAAATAGAAATATAAACTAAAAGGTATATCTTTGAATGAATTTTTAATATAAAATTAAATGATAAATGAAATAAATTTTTACATACCATTAAATACAATGATGACATTAATATTGTAAATGTGCCAGTTGTTTAGGATCTTGCATCAGAAGAAGCACCCTGAAAGGAAATAAACAGTAATGTCAGATTGAATGACTACTCATATTCTAGACATAGGTGGCTGGAAGTAGCTAATAATATTAACTCTTTTAAATAGATACCCATTCTTAAACTAGTTAATGGAAGTAATTCATCCTCAATATTACACTGAAATAAAGAAAAAGATCCATGTAAAATAAAATAGTAGGGCTGTTTTATATGAATTAACACTAATGCATTGGAAAACCATTTAAATACATATAAAATGCTCAAATACTAAAACTTAAACCCCATATTGAAATAAGAAAATAAAAAACAATAAAATCACACTTCACCAATAATGGGGTTCACATGAAAAAATAGAATCATACAACAATAAAACATTATACTTGAAATTTCCCTCACCAAATAAATACACTAATGGAAACCAAAATTACCATATCAATGAAAACCAAAAATATGATAACTGATTTGTAAGAATACTTTGACTTAGATTTTTTTCATCATAAGAAATGTTTCATCCTATTAGGTACACAACAAACCTAGGGTAACATGGATTGAACTATCATTGGAAAATAAACATGAGTTAAGTTAAAATGACATCTATTTTCAAACATTCAAAAATGGTCAGTAAATTATGATAATAACTTCATCTAGTTAATAAAAATGTTGAAAAAATTTGGGTCACTTATGTTTGGTTTTTAGAAAAACACAATTTTTAAACTACTTATAAAACTCATATTATAGTTTTTGAAATTTTTTAATATAAAAATAAAATTCACTACTATTTTTTTAATAGAAAACAATTTATTGTCCAAAATAAAACAATTTGAATGAATAATAGAAACCTTTAAACAATTAAATTCATAAATAATGCATCATACTCAAAAAAATACATGAGATTGTTCCGGATCATCAACTGAACATTTCAATCATAAAACTCTAACAAAAAAAATAAGGCATCAAAACATGGGAATTAGATAAAATGAAATGACCTTTAAAAAATGTATTTGAATATCATCAGAATACATTTGATACCATTCACCAATCATATTGGATTCATAACTATTGTAATATCAACCTTGTTCTATGATACCATAAAATATCTACTATAAATAAAGCTACATATAATGCTAAAAATGTAGAGAAATAAAGTGGAATATGTTTTCTTGTTTAGTTATAATCATAAATAAGTGATATCTTTTATAGGAGTGACCATGAGTATTTTTCACATGCTGGTAGAAATATATTACATTTTAAAAAGAATTATTATTTAGCATAATAACAAGCAGTTTATAATCTTCTTAGGATTTTTAGAGGTTAATTTTTTAAATGATTATAAAAGAAATGATGATAAATAAACATAAAATGGTATAAAAAATACTAATGTGGTAGTAAGGACACATTTTAATGGCATAAATAATGATTATGGATCCATGAAACATATTTCTAATATCCCAGTGATAAAATGTCATTGTTACAAAATAGAATATGTTAACATAATGTTATGAGAGTTTTAGAAAATGAAATATGTTAATAGAAGAGAAAGTACATGTATGTGGTTGGTAAAAATCATTCAATTATGTTTAAATATGAAATTTTAGTGAAATTGTGAGATAAAGGACCTTCATGTTTGGGAAATCACTACAAGAGAATGAAAGGGAAATCATTATCTAGTATCCACTTGTGCATTTTCACGAGACATAATAGCATCTAAAACAAAAAAACAAACTACATATTTGAAAAAAAATGTTTTAGAGAAAAAAGTTAGAGTGGGTTTAAATTAATATATTTTAAATATATATAAGATTTAAAATGTACATAATATATATAAGAATATAAATATTCACACACTATATATATATATTAAAAAAAATACCAGAATATATATTTTAGGATGTATATTCAGAATATACATATACACACATTTTATACATAAAAACTTGTAAGGGTACCCATGAATCTTATTTGTGTTCTTATCCTCCCAAAATGATTCACACAACCTTTAACTCTAGAATTCAAGAAAATTTCAAGACCCAATTTTAGTACCAATCCTGAAAATCAAACAATGAAAAATGATAACATAGATTTGTATATATTTGGCTTTGTTTGATGGAACTTTTTAAAATATGGTTGTAACACTTATCAATTGAGTGATTCTATGAAAATATTTTCATATTTCTTAATGAAAAAGTTTCCTTTCCTCCTATTTATTTATGATGATTTCATTAAAGAATTATATTGTCAAATGTATCCCTAAAAAGTGTTACCTACAATGACATGTAAACATTATTAGGATCATGTGGAGTGTCAAAGCATCCCAAATTCTAAAAAATATACCCAAAAGGAGAAACTGTGTTGATATAGAATGTTGATCACCCAAACCTTAACATGAAGAAAAATCTATTCAGTTTGGCTGTTGTGACCTAGATAGTTCAAAGAAGAATAATTATATTAACTATCGTGGAAGAGGCAGAGTATTTATAATCCACGATCCAATGTTTTTTCAATAAAAAGAAAAGGTCAAGGAGTTGATGGGTTGTGTGGCTACAACAAAGTAATAAAAAAATATTTTACTAAAATGTGAATGATATTTCAAGCACATAACACTTGTGATGATATATAAAAATATAAAAGGTGACTATTCTATTTTTGACTAAACACTTACAATTAGGAAACATTTGACAAAAAATATTGTAAAGAGTTATGGATTCACTAACACATAGTCAATGGAGGATTATCAAGAACATACAATCATGGATAACTAAAAAATAGTATTTATACAATGAAATATATTGATACAATAACATATACACCCAATTTATTATATACTTAATCAAATCAATCATAGTATTTTATCAAGAACACCCCCACTTGAATATATAAATAACATAAAAATATTAGTTTTGTAAGAAAATATATACATGCTTGTATTGCTTATAGTACTTTATCAAAATCATACCTACTTGAATGTATAAATAACATAAAATAGTGGTTTAGTAACACATATTATTTATCAAGAATAGATACCTTCCTAAAAGATAATACTTTATCAAGCACATACCTATCATAAAAATAGTATTTATTAAAGGGAATATATTGGGACAATAACAGATAAACCTGCTTGAATATATACTTGCTCAGATCAATTATCGTAGTTTATTAAGAACATACCCGCTTGAATATATAAATAACATAAAAATAGTAGTTTTCCAAGAAAATATATTCCTGCTTTCATTTCTCATATCACTTCATCAAGAAAATAACTTATTTAATATATAAATAACATAAACTAGTGGTTTTGTAACATGTATTATTTAAATAAGTGGAAGAAAATATATTTTTCAGCATGATGCACTTCTAAAAAAGCACTTATCATATGTTCTATGTGCTATAAATAATTTCAATGATTTTTTATCAAATATTCCTTGGAAAGATGAAAATATTATAGTAGTTCCCATAATTTTTAGTATACTTGTAATATCTAGGTAATATCAATACTATCACTTGGTGGGTAAGATCAGAATGTAAAAGGTAATACAAAAAATAATGGGTATCCATTGATGTAAATTTAAATATATATAAAAATGTAAGGATAAAAATTATAACCAATTCATAGGTAATAAATTCCCATAATAATAAAAAAATATTAGAGAATATTTTTTTTCCAATTAATATAATAAGATAAACAAAAAAGAATTACATTTATCGGCCTTCATGGTAAGGGTGGATTTAAAATGAATCCAACCTGAAGATAACATAAATATACACATACAAACATTCTTAAAACACCATTATATATTAAAATATCATTACCTTATTCTATAATAGAATATTATTTAATAGGAAAAGTGCTTGGAAAATGGATAATCTATAGCGTCCTACCCTGAGTGCCACTCAACAGTTCCCCAAGGTAGTTGTCCACCAGACCTCAAGCATGCCTACCTGAACACCATAGGCTTCTAATTAGTAGTGAGTGCCTTCGGTAAATTTTTGGGGAGACTATTAACTCATTTATTAGAGTAGATCACAACAATATATATACATTTGTAACTATAGAAGAAATAACAATATTGAGATATAAATAGAAACCAAAATAATAAACATGAAAGATAATGAAATAAAGTGTGGAAGATAAATAAATAAACTGAGGAAAATGATGATGATAGTATTTCACATGTTATAAAAAATGAATAATTAAGGGACAAGGGACACAAGTGTATAAAAAATGCTATCAAAATAAACAGAAGTCCAAAAACTACTATATCTAGAATCTCAAGTATAAGCTCAGTCCTCTACTCCCAACTCCATCCTAGAAAAGTAAATAATGAATTGGAAGATGGATGCTTCCCTTTTTCTACACCTACATCCATAAATTATACTTAGGTACCAAAGGCTCCCAAGTAGGGTGTGAAATACAATCTCAGTAGGCCAACACCCACAATGTTTGGGCCCTTCCATTTTTTGAAATATAAACTAACCATGTTCCATATTTAATTTAAATGTAATACATAATAAATAAATAAAAAAATTGGAATGGGTTCCACCTAGAGACCCATCCAATTACCTGCTTCGGCCCAAGATGGTGTGTCTGAACCGAAGGAACCTACAATGGTAAGTTGAGTAGGGTAAAATTCCATAGGCTGGAATGTCTCCAAGCTTGTGATTGGTCTTGAAGGACATGTCCCTGTGTTTTTCTAAAAAGACTAACCAATTATCATTTGAAAAAATTATTTACCTTTGAAAACATTTCAATCATTTCTTTATAAAACATGTTGAGATGGATTGATCCCATACATGGCCATCTAGAGATACTTTCCAAGTATCACTCAAAGGGCGTAGTGAAAGTCCAATTCCAAGGAGTCCATCCAAGGTGACCCAATTATAAATTCCAAAGTGTCACTATAGAATGATGTGAAAACAACATGATATGACCTCCAATTCGTAACTAGTATCACATGTAGGGGCCATAGTATCTCTCATTGCATGGTATAACCAGTCATTCCATCGATACCATCCAAGGGGTCTCCCCTAGGGAACTAGTGTCACTCACTTGGAGCTAAAATAGACAATGTATGGAGAACCCTTCTTAGGCATATCTGATGTCACCCCCGATGTATTTAACAAGCATTAAAAAAAGAAAACTAAGGAATGAGAGTCCATCCAAGGGGTTATTAAGTCATAACCCCTTGTATCACCCTCAACACCATGTCATAAACAATTTAAAAATCAAGGTATACATATATAACATGTTTAATGAGAGTCCATTCCATTTATTCAAGCATTTATTTCCATGGGAAAATTAATCAAGGCATGTCATTAGGCAAAATCATTTAAGTCATATGGCCTAAGGAATCAAGTGCTTAGCCAACTCATTCAATTATACCATTTCACCAAGGCATGGTGTATAGGGTACAACTCATGTTTTAACTTTTAATTCAACTAAAGAGAGAGATCAAGGCATTAATTATGTAATGACATCCCATAATGGATTTAATCCAAATTAGAAAAAAGGGCCAATTTGGACTGTAAGGAAGAGCACATCCAATTGGATAACACAACTCAAGGCAATAAACCCAAGGGGTTGATTATCAACTTACTCAGGTCACCAAATGCTAAGTGAGGCTTAAATTTAATTTTAATTTTACAAATTAGGGGCGAAGATGGAGAACCCAGGCTTGCGAAACAATGAAACAATTTATAAAATAGAATGAAATGATGGGAAAATGTTGTGACCACCTACCGTATCCTTGTAGATATTCCCTCATCCAACATCAACCTTTGATTCGAGCTAGGTTGGCAGAAATTGAAAAAACCATCAAATTCCATGAAAATGGGGAAAATTAACTTGCACCCAAATAGTACAAAGGAGGGAATAAAGAACTTGAAAAGTATTGGAGAAGATTATAGATCATACCTATAGCTTTCTATTGGATCCAATGGTGAATGAATCAGTTTCCGTTTGGAGGAGTTGTATGAATTCCTAGTTTGAGAGGGAAAATGGGTTTCTTATGGGAGGAGGAGAAAGATTTTGGAGAAAAGAAGAGGAGGATAGAAAGAATTACTTAAAACATTAAAGGGGGTCAAAATGTTAATTTCACCCATTTTTAACACTAGGAATGGTTTGGCCAAACCGTGTGCCAAATGTGTGCCATTCACTGCTACTAAGGGGAACATCACATGGTTAGGAACATAGTTTGACTAATCATGCACAATCCGTACAAAATATCTATATCCCAAAAGCCCATAGCACCACATGACCATGCACCCTGGGTCGTATGGTTTTAGAAAAACCATATAGCCTAGTCTGTCCTACCCATTTCAGGGCTTCAGGCATCGAACGAGATTCAGATGCACCCGAGACCTCTTTTGCTTGATTAAGCCTCATAATTAGGGTCATTTAAAGGAATAAAAATAAAAATAAATGGTGTCTACCTTAAATAAAATTTTTGATGTTACAACATCACCTCCTTAAGATAACTCATCCCTGAGTTTCCCTTCCGAGGGTATTAGAACATCGTCTAAGAAGAGTTCTGACCACTGAGAATGTAAATTAGCTTCCCACTCCCAAGACTCATCATGTACAAATCCATTCTACCATAACACTCATACCATAGGAACTGACCCATCTCAAAGATCCTTCATGCTCTGATCAATGATACATATTAAATGCTCCTCAAAGGACACATCTGCTTATATATCGATATCTTCAGGGTCAAATAAATGAGATTGGAAAAAATGATACTATCAAAGATGAGATATGTGGAAGATGTTGTGCATGGAATGGTACCTATGAGGTAAAAAAACCTATATGCTACCATCCCAACTTGCTTCACTATCTCGAAAGGCCTGAAATATCTCAGTGATAACTTTCCTTGTCTCCTGATTCATCTATGACCCATCCTGGGTGATATACATAGAAAGACCCGATGCCCCACCTCTAATTATAGAGGTTTGTGATGATGATCTATATAATAATTCTACATGGACTGAGTTGTATCCATACACTTCCAAATCAGATGGACTTTCTCTAAAGTATCATGAATAAGATGAGGAACCAATAGAGCTGCCTCACCTACCTCTAGCTAGTATATAGGTGAATGTCATATTCTACCATAGATATCCTCATACAAATCCATATGAATTGTTTCATGAAACATGTTATTGTAGGAAAACTCAACCATAGGAATATAATTTTCCCAATAATCTCAAAAATCAAGGATACAGGCATATAGCATAACCTTTAACACTCGAATCATCTACTCGGACTACCCATCAGTCTGAGGGATATATATAGTACTCAAGATCACATGTGAACCTAGTGACTTCTAAAACCCTTTTTAGAATCATGAAGTAAAATAAGTGTCTCAGTCTAAAATGATAGAACATGGGACACAAGGAAGTCACACTATCTCCCAGATATATATCCTTCATAGCTCATCAATAGATAGGGACTCCTAGATTAGTAGGAAGTGTGAAACTTTGGTCAACCTATCAATGATCACCCATAATGCATTTCTGCCTTAAGTAGATCCCAGAAATCCTATAATGAAATACATTATAATGTCGTTCCATTTCCACTTAGTAATGTAAAGAGGCCGTAAAAGTCTAGTAAGTCACTAGTGCTCTGGCTTCACCTACTGACAGGTGGAGCATCGAGTGATGAAACCTGCTACCCACCTCTTCATACCTAATCAATAATACTAAAGACGCATGTCTCGATACATCTTGGTAATACTAGGATGAAATTACCAAAGAGAGGCATGATATTACCTCATCAATTATTCCCGTATATCTGAAGGCACCCATACATGACCAAAAATGAGTAGTGCCTCACTTCCATCAACAACCCATCCAGGAGGTGGGTTCTCTCTCATGACACTCTCCATAAAAATGAGGCCTTTTAAATTCAATAATCGAATCATTGAAACCCATTCTATAAGAGAGGACATCACTGCCAAAGTAGCTAGAACCAGTTGACCATGCTGTTCCTAAACCTTCATATGCATCTTAGAAAATAGAGCCATCAACTGCCACTCAATACCAACCTCCTTGACAAACTGAGTCCGAGTCTTTTGGTTCAAGGAATCAGCTATATAATTACCCTTACCAAGTGTATAAGCAAGCTCAAAATTGAATGGATACAAGTATTCCAACCACATACGATGCCTCAAATTCAATTCTCATTGAGTGGATATGCATTTGGGACTTTTATATTTCATGTAAATAATGAACTTCTCACCCAAAAAGTAGTGTCTCCAATAATGAAGAGAATGAACCATGACTGATAGGTCGAGGTCATGAATAGGAAAATTTCTCTCATGAGTTCTTAGCTGGAAGGACCCATATGCCATAACTTGATCACCCTAAATCATAACTACACCCAGTACGATTCTTGAATCATCACAATAGAAAATATAGCTTCTTCTTAGATTAGGAAGGATCAGGTGAGTCTCCCATTTAACTCCTGAAAATTTGTCTCACAAGATTCAGTCTAGTCGAAATTCACACCCTTTTTGTTCAAGCCTGTAAGTGGCACTTCCAAGTGTGAGAAGTCCTGAATTAATCACCTGTAATAGCCAATAATCCCTAAGAAGATGCATATATCAAACACATTCTTGGGGTTCTCTCAAGAAGACATGGCACTCACTTTCTATGGGTCAACTAATAAACCTTCCTCAGATATGATATGACCCAAGAATTGAACCTTAATAATACAAAAGTTTCATTTTATGAGCTTTTCATATATTGGGTGCTCTCTCAGTGTACTCATAATGATCTCAAGATGATTGGAATGGTATTTTATGGAGTGAGAATACAATAAAATTTTGTATAAGAATACTACCAAAACGGAATCAGGATATGGGTGGAAAACCCAATTAATCAGATCCATAAAGACTATCGGTGCATTCTTCAGACCAAATGACATAACCAAATACTCTTACAAGACATACCTGCTACGGAACACGATACATGGTATGTATGATGGTCTTACATGAACTTAGTGGTGGCCCAACCTCAAATCGATCTTAGAGAAAAAAAATTTCTCCTCGAATATGGTCAAAGAGGTCATCTATAAGAGGTGGTGGATACTAGTTCTTCACTATAATCTGGTTCAATAGGTGGTAATCTACACAATACCTTAGGTTACCATCTGCCTTTTTAGTGAAAAAGGACTGGTGAACCCCATGGTGATGAATTGGGTTATATGAAACCCTTATCCTCTAAGTCTTCAAGATACCTCTTGATTTTCTAGAGATCTATGGGTTCCATCCTATAAGGAGGAATGAACACTAGTTCCACACCTAGAACAAGATTGATAGTGAACTCAATATCCCTCTTAGAAGGTAATCCCAAGAAATCATTAGAGAATACATCCCTGAAACAATCCACTATAGAAGGAAATTCTGCCAAAATCATTAACTAATCACTCATAAAGAGAATATCCATATGGATTGTCTCACTTCCCAGACCTGTATTCTTGAGTCCAATTTGAATGGACTAGATATCCCATTCACACTTATTGATATATGTGTTTCCCTCAAGTGATTTTAAATACAATCTGTAGTGATAACAATCCACCTGAGCTCGATAAGTACAAGCCAGTTCATACTGAGAATGATGTCGAATCCAGTCATCTTAAGGATGAAGAAAATCCATAGAAAATGGTACCCATCTATGTCAAGGGGGTACTATTTTCACTGAAGTATACCCTATTCTTGAAATCCTAACGACTTTTCAATGGTCAGAACACCACTGGATTATTTGATCACTAATACCAGACTTCCTGAATCTGCAGCAGATAGAAAAAAGTGTGATGTACCTATATCGAATATAGAAGATACTAAATTATAGGATACTATAATAACACCTCTAACCATAGATGACCCTAGACACTACTACTTTGGTGTAGGATACACTTCATACATATGGCCTAAACCACAACCCTGAGATGCTGCTTGAGTAGCCTGAGTAGGTCTGCTCTACTGACGATGGAACTCTGAAGCCTGACTGCCTTTACCACGACCACCTTCTCAGCCTGAACAGCTTGTATAAGACCAACTTAATACCATATGAGGAGTCAATAACCCATAACTTGAAGGTTATGCTGGAAAAAATCTCCATGCACTTGGATCTGAATAATAGGATTGAAAAAAGTGCTGGAGGTTACACATCCTGCCGCAAGCGCGACACTCGAGCAGGTTCCTTGTACACTGGGGATTTTTATGACCTATCCTGCCACACTGGAGACACACCAAAAATATTTTAGTGCATTTAACCTAGCTGGTACTACCCCCATGTGTACCCAATAAGCATCGCTTCTTTCCATTGGATAAATCATAGTTAGTATGCCTGGAAGCTAAACTTCTCTGTTTCACATTACCTGATTCCCTCAGGTTCTTCTCAGTGATGAGGGCTTGGTTTACTATTTCTGAAACACTAGTCGACTAAAATAGGTCCACCTATGAGTGAATGACATTAGAAATCCCATCATCAAAGTGACTCTCATTAGTCAACTCATCACCAATCAAGGTTGGTGGAAAACACTACAATTCGGTGAAGCGAGATGAATATCCAATCACTGACATGTCACCTTGATCTAAGTGCATGAACTCCTAAATATTATCTATTCTCAAGGTATGAGGAAAGAAGTAGTAGAAAAAGGGTGCCTAGAAATCCACCTAAACCATATGATGGTGTTGACCAACCTAAGTCAGAACGTCCCACCACTGCTTGACAGAGTCACATAGAATATAGGATGCAAGCTTGACCCTCCAATCTGGAGGTGTCTCAATGTGATTTAAGATTAACACCATAGCCTAAAACAATTATTTAGCGTCCTGAGGTCCTCCATCCCCCAATAAAGTGGGAGGCAGATACTACTAGAATTTCATGGTCAGCTCTGCCATAGAAGGGACAGGTTGAGGTGTACCTTGCACTGATTGCATAAAGCGAAGGAAGTTATCCCAAAATTGGGAATCAAAACCCAGTGGAGGATATTTAGTAGGTTCTTATTGTGGAACTACAGGAGGTATCATGGGTAGATCAGGGCCCACCACATCAGGAGTATACTCATCCCCACTTTCTTGGAGTACAATATGAGGTCATCACATGGGCATATCTATACCAATTCCAAGCACATGCCTCAGACAATATTTATAATTGATAGGGAAAGATGTAAGAAGGGACAGATCCAAAGATATCCTATTAAAGAATCACACCCCTATTCCTACTCCAGGATCTAGGTCTGGGTGATAAGAATGAGCAGCAAAAGGTTCAAAGGTGACATGACCAATTTCCCACTACTAGGTTGGGTCAGGTCTCGTATCACATATAAACAACCTGATCATTTTAAAAATCAATTCATTTTAATTCATTTAGATTCATTATTATTTAATTGATTATTATAATCATGATCTAGATAACTGTGTCACTAATTCCAATTCATAAGGGCCCATACACCTTATAAATTGAAATCAGCACATCAACTAATGGTATCCTGGCCTTTACACCAGACAATAATGTTACATGACATAGCTGAAATTTGATCAGATGATCTACCATTGGCACTCACTAATCAAACCAACTAATGTGTCATTATTGGTCATTTGAACCAATTATGTCATCATTGAAACATTATCACACTAAAAAGAATACTAATAAGGAACAACAACTCACAAGTAATATAGGAAATGCACATAGAAAGTATACATGGCATGACATAATGCATATAAATTTAGTCCTATCGTGCCAAGTATGATGTCATGAACCAAGAAAGAGTTCCATCCAATCTGACACCTGACTTGGCTTGTGGCATGGCACAAAGGGCATTCCCGACCACCACAGGCCGGTAATAATTTTATGGGTATCAACAATACAACTTTGGAATGATTTCACCCTATTACATAAACATATCCAACCAATAATAATAAATAAACCAAAATTAAATAATCACAACCAAACACGACATAAAAAAATTTTAGATTCAATTTTACAACTTTAAATAAAAACCCAAAAAGGTCTAAAATAAAAAGGTAAATGGAAACTATTCCAAAAACCACCATATGAAAAGAGGAGTGTCATCCTCAAACCACCACTATAACACCTACAAGGGAAGACCACTAGCATCCTAAACCACCATATCTAAACATATTTCCTTTACCTCTGTCAAACATAACCAAGTATACTAACACCCAAAGGTGTAAGTAGGGTGTGAGCCAAATCCCAGTAGGATGCTACCCAATAAGATATTCCATGCTATAAATATTATAAGATAAATAAACATGAAAGTTTTGTAAAAGAGAAACTAGAAACATTTTTTTTGAAAAATATTTTAAAGGAAAACATGTTTTCTTTCTAAATAACCAAAAAGGTGTACCGTATGATGATGGTAAGTAAAATAACTCAAAAGAGATCTGTGTCATGGGAAAACCCTATAGGTACTAACTTAATGGTAACTAGGTACATCATATCTCAGTGAAAAGTGTAATAGTAACCATGACCATTAGCTTTCTAATGCATGATCCACTAGGAGGAAACACCCCAATGGCCTAGTGGTCTCCAACCATCATAGTTTAGTTATTGTTGTATCTCCAATCCTGCTAGATGAATCTGGGAAGAACCTCTTTCGATTCAACCAATGTACTAGTCCTAGTATGCCCACCTAGATACCCAAGTTTCCCTTTATTATCAATTTTATCCCAAATTTCACATATAACATTACTTCCACATATACACAAAGTAGACAATATAACATACTTGATAAATCACTACCTTCACAACCAAAAACACTTTTAAATCCAAATGCACACCAAAACCATTCTAAAACATGTTCTACTCCACTTTCACAATTTATTAAACTTGTTTCATAATTTCTAAAACACATTCAAATTCACAATATGGGTTAACACTTTAAACATAAATAATTTTAATTAGAAAATCATTTTAAATCCATATACATATCAAATCCCTTAAAAAACACATTTTACACCATACACATAAATCATACAACACATTTAAACACTCAAGAAAGCATATTAATTTCATAAAATAATGTTTAATCATGGAACCACCTACCTACAATTAAGAAACTTATGAAATCAGATGAAAAACCACAACTGAACCTCAATAGAACACTATAGAGGAAAGCTTGAACCATAAATGACAAGATTTACCCTAAAAATCAATATCTAACCCTAAAAATGACACAAAACCTATTGGAGAAAAGAAACCCCAAAGAAAGAGGGATAAAAACCTAGAAAATAGGGAGAAACCAAGGAAATAGGGACTTACTTGAAGAATCTTGAATATTTCCCACCAAAAACACTAAGGGAGAGGAGATACAAGGGAGAAAGAGGGAGTATTGGAGGCTTCCAGGGCTATAAATCCTAGGTAGGGAGGAAAACAGGTGTATTTGGTGTTAAATATTAAAAGGGAAAAAAGGAAAAACACCAAATTTTAATGACTTAGACATGTCACACGGTTATCCCATATGATTTTACAAACCCTGAGACAACTGTGTGGTTTCCACTTTCCAGAAGGTATATGTCACATGGTTTGACAAACTGTGTGCTAACCACACATTTTAGCTCTATCCAAAAATTACACCTTGGTGCATAGTTTCTTGGGCAAGGCATAAAATTTCCCCTAACCATGCACAAGTCATGCACCACCCCCTACCAAAGAAAAAATTTCCATTTTTCTCAAGAAACTCAAATAAAACCCAAGGAATAAACATATGATCAAAATAAATATAATAAATACCTGAAGATGAAACATGAGTGTGACAATTATCCCCACTATGAAAACTTTTTATCCATGGAAAGTCAACTCGAAGATTGATCATGGAATAAAAATAGGTAATCTTACTCAACCCTTGATTTCCGATCCTAAGTTTCATGCGCATAATTTCCATGTTTCTAAATAACACGAACTAATAGAATAGACTTCCCTCAAAGAACCTTCTCTCAGGAATCCATAATCCATACTGGCTGCTCAAACATAGATAAATCGAGCTCTATTTCCAATTCTTTCCAATTCAACACATGGGATGGATTTGTGTTATACTTATTCAACATGGATACATGAAACACGTCATGAATTTATGTTAACTATGAAGGAAAGACTAACCTATATTACACCTTAACAACCCGCTCTATGATCTCAAAAGGTCTGACATACCTCGTCATTAGATTTCATTGCTTTCCCAAATGACGGTGACCCAAACGAGGTTCCACCCCTCAAGAACACCCGATCACCCATAGAAAACTCAAGATCTTGGCACCTATGATTAGCATAATACTTGTGGTGACTCTAATCTATCAAAAACCACTACCCGATTAGCTTGAACTTCTCAGAATTCTCTTTTACTAAGCTCAGTCCCAATAATGAGATCTCACAAACCTCGACCCAACATAAGGGAGACCGACATGAGCAGCTATAGAGTGACTTAAAAGGATCCATTAGAATCAAGGATTAATAAATATTATTATATGAAAACTTGACCAATCCCAAATGGATATCCAAAGAAACACCGAAATCTAAAACACATGTCCGGAGCATGTCTTCCAAAATCAGATCCACCTGCTTTGTCTGACCATCTGTATGAGGATGGTATACTGTGATTAACATAATCTATGACCCCATTACCTTATAAATGACTTCCCAACACTGTGAGGTAAAATGGGGGTCTCTTTCATAAATTATTAATGATGACACACCATGGAGCCTCAAAACCTCCTGAACATAAATCTGTCCCAACTCATCCACATTTGTTGAATCTTTGATCGGAATGAAATGGGATGACCTATTCAGATGATCGATCACTAACCAAATAGAATTTTTTTCCCTAGGGAATATGAGGAAATCCAATAATAAAGTCCATGCTGATCTCATCCCACTTCTAAGTAGGAACGTGTAGTGGCTGGAGTAAACCATAGGGCCTTTGGTGCTATGATTTGACTTGATGGATGACTGAAAATTAATTTTTTTTATTATCATAAACCCTCATTAAGGGTGATGGAAACCTAACATGACATCAGTGACTTAAAAAATTCAAACATGCCCCCACAATCCAAGGTCATAAGGAAAAAAACAACCAAATTAAATACAGAGGTAACCCCTCCCCAGCATCAATCATGATAAGACCAGCTTTCACCATCACATCACTACTCGACAAACTATCCCATGCAGGATTGAACGGGCCTGGAACCGATGGAAATTTCCATACCCTCTCGAACAACTAAATCCAAATAGAAGTGGATAGTAAAAAATCTATGCTCTGAACCTCTTCTGGAAGACCCATATAGGTGAGCTGGTTGTCATGCCCCAATGACATCAAACCGTAGTGCCACCGTGCATAACCCCTCAAAATTCATTCCACACATTTCAGTTCCCAATATGAAAAACTTCACAAATTTGAACATCCAACAACTTTGATCTTACCACCATGACAAAATCACAAAAATCCCTGTGAATGAAAACCACCGCCGCAACAAACCACGCCGCCGCCGCCACCACAACATCGAAGCAAGCCAACCACAAATCATGAACCCCATTCTAAAGCATGAACCAGAATCACGTCCAACCTCACAATCAAAACCAAAAACCGCATTCAATAAATAAACATAAAAAAAACTTCATTGAAAAACATCACCCAAACAAGATCCGCTGCAATCTTGAAGCACAAAGCCCGTCGCCACCTTTAAACCGCACACGACGACCAGATCTTCCAAACAAACCCACAACCGATAGATAAGTGTGGCGGCAAACTTCATCACAGTGGTTGGAAACTTAAACAATGTATCCTCACCATGATTCCTTGAAAGCCCCATCCAGGTCGATAGATCCTGAAAACAACCAACAATAGTGAGATTCTTCGGCTTGTTCAAGACCATGAAGCCACACCGACATAAGAAGATACACCGCATGCCACCAAATCGCCAGCCGAAGCACCAAGGGGAGAAACACAGCTGATTCGTGTTGAGATATATGAAGGAGGTGGTGGGGAGAAAAAACCTAACACGTATCCCCTTACGGGCTCATCCTTCCTCCAACTAAATCTCTTTAACTTGATGGCATGTATAACATTGTGAGATGAAGTCATCTATATCCCACCTCATGCCTGGCCGCCAGAACTACCAACACACATTATAATACATCTTGGTATCACTAGGATGAAATAACCACTAAGACTGGTGAAAATATTGTATCATCACATTTCTCAATGAAAAAGACACCACAAGGCGTCCCTTAAAGAACAAGATTCTCTTAGGAGACAATGACCAATCACAAGGTGTTTCCCCACCATGAATAAACCACCCGGAATCTTAGAACATATCATATATAGGATGATCCTGATGAATCAACTCCAAAAGAGGAGTTAACTAGATGTAGGCTAAGAACACACCTCCACTATGCTCCTTGGTCTCCAAGTGAAACTGAAAAAAAGACCCATCAGCATCCACTCATCATTGGACTTCCTCAAAACATGCACTAAATTTTTTTTCTCAGAGAATCTACCAAAACATTCCCTTTTCCTAGGGTATAAACTATATCGAAGTCAAAAAACTGAAGGTAGTCATCCCAAGGGAACTGCCTTAAATTCAGATCTTTTTGAGAGAAAATGTAGGCCAAAATCTTATGATCAGAATAAACTAAAAAATTTCTCCCCAAAAAGATAGTGGCACCACATTTTCAAATAATGAATTATCCCTACTAACTCCAAGTCATGGGTCAGATAGTTCTTTTTATGTGGTTGGAGTTGGAAAGAGCCATACACCACCACATTTTCACTCTACATGTGCACACACCCGAGACCCATACTTGAGGCATCACAATAAACCACATACCTCATCCAGATCTTGGAAATATTAACACCAGAGTGGTAGTCAAACACCTATTTAGCTCCTCAAAGGATGTTTGGAATTATGGGTTCCATTCGAACTTGACCCCTTTCTGGGTGAGAGCAGTCATGGGTGAATCCATCTGAGATAAATCTCAAACAAACCACCTGTAATATCCAGCCAAGCCTAGAAATCTTCTGATCTCAAACACATTTTTTAGCTGCTCCCATGACATGACTGTACTGATTTTATTGGAGTCCACTAAAACTCCTCACTCTAAGATTATGTCACCCAAAAACTTAACCTCCCTGATCTATAAGGTGCATTTAGAAAACTTAGCATAAAGGTGATGATCCCAAAGAGTGCCCCGTATGATCTGAAAATGTTGCTCATGCTCCTTCTCAAATTCAGAATAAACCATGATGTCATCCAAAAATACCATGACAAAGAATCAAGATACTAGTGGAACACCCTGTTCATAAGTGCTATGAATACTTTTGGATAATTTTTCAACATGGAAGGCACGACCAAGTACTCAAAATGGTCGTACCTTCTTTAGAAATCTGTTTTTGGGACACCCGCCTCTCTCACCCTAACTTGGTGGTAACTGGAATGCAAGTCAATCTCAGAGAACCACCTTGTCCATTTTAACTAATCAAACTAGCAATCAATTTAGGGAAAGGGATATTTGTTCTTGATGGTTACCTTATTTAGCTTATAGTAATCAATACATAACCAAAGAGATCTGTCATACTTTTTTGTAAACAACACGGGTGTGTCTGAAGGACAGATGCTCGGTGGAATAGATCCTTTGGATTACAAATCATCTAGCTGCACCTTTAATTCCCTTAACTCGGTGGGGGCCATAAGATATGATGGAAAAGATATCAACTATGTTCCTAACACCAAGTCTATAGAGAACTCTACATCCCACTCTATAGGTAAGCCTAAAAAGTCATCTGGAAATACCTATGGGGACCCATCCATGATGGGAGGTAATCCACCCTCAGGAACACCACCATTGTCCTCTAACATGAGTGATGATAACTGAAAAACAATATTTCCCATTTCTAGAAGTAGAGGTCCGAAATGACTCGACTGAGGATCCCATTCCCCATGAAAAATCCAGGCACTTACCCCAGGTTCCATGAAACTCACCCACCGCCTATAGCAATTGATATGTGCCTGGAAGTGCACCATATAATCTATGTTGAGGATTATGTCAAATAGGTCCATATCCAAGACCAAGAAATCCATTTCCATCTTGAACCCTGACACTGTGAGTGCACAGGATGGACACCTAATACCCTTCTCTCACTTATTACCCAATGAAATTACCAACTCCATCATGTATGATAAGAGATTGGTTGGAAAATTCAACAGGTTCACAAGACATGAAGAGATAAATGAAACAGAAGTACTAGTATCAAACGAAACAACAACTGTAGATGATGAAATCAAAATGGTACCTTAAACTATCAAAGACCCTACATCTGGTTCCACTGGTGGTTGGTCCACAATGTGAAGATGTCTTATCTCTAATTGAGTCTGAGCATGATCATTGACCTATGGATTTGTCCTAAACTAAATCTAACTAGAAGAGGATTCAGTCCTATTGCCATGACCACCAAATTGAGATCCCACCATCCTGGATGGCTCCGACTGAGTTGAAATTCCTATGGAAGCTACAGATCCTGCACCAATTTTACATAGGCACATCACTTTAAAAAAGTGTTGTAGGTGTCCCATAGATCTGCATTGATGGAAAGGTTTGATAGGAGATGTATACACAAGTCGTATGTGTCCCGCCTTCCCACAGTGACGACACACAACCGACCTAGCATCAGAATACACAAACAAAGACTACCAGAAAGGATACCCTGAACTACCACCTCCCTTCTTCCCCTACACATCCCACTTCCACTTTTTCTTAGATGAACTACCACTACCTATTTCTTAAATAGACCCAAAGGAACTAGACCTTCCCTTACAGTCAATCTCTACCATACAAGCACAGTCAACCACTTCATTGTAGGTATTCAGCTTAAAAAAATACCTAAGAATAGATATCTGACCATAACCCCTATAAAACCTTTGATCATTTATCTACTCATTAGAAACTATTTTGGGTGCATATCGAACTACCTCAGCGAAGCAGTTGGCGTACTCCATCACTGACTGGTCCCCTTGAACAAGATCTATAAACTCCCAAGATCTAGTGTAGGATAAGACCTCAGGATAGAATTAGTCATTGAAAACAAAACTAAAGTATTTCCAGTTCATGTACTCATGCTTTCAAGTTTGGACCACTGATTCCCACCACCTTTGACTGGGACCTTCTAGCAAGAATGAAGTGCATTTCACCCTGACTTCCTTAAGAGTGTCGAGGAATTCAAACATCCTCTCTATCTTCTTAAGCCATTACTCTACTTCTTGAGGTTCTATGATACCTAGGAAATATGGAGGATTGTTGATATAACATATTAATTCATTATTTTAAATTACTCCCATCATATAACTGTCACTTAAAAATGATTAATTTCTAATCAATGTTCATGTTTTGATAATAAACAAATAAAAACAGAATTGTTTGAGTTCATTTAATTAAAATTTAGTTTAATTTTTTGATCATATGTTTCAACATAATAATCAAAATTATTTTATTCTTATTTTTTATCATTCTTGATGAAAATTAAAACATATCATTACAAGGGATTTTTGTCCAATTCATCCAATTGAAGGGAAATATAGACCCCACAAGAAGGCCCAATTTTTTTTAAGAAAACTGAACCATCCATGATGATACAATTTCTGAGCTCAATCCAGAAGCCTAAATTTTATAAAACTCATTAATATGTTCTCTATTATCAAAATTAATTATGAATAAAAATTTCAAATCCCAAATAAATAAATAAGGGTCCCAATTGATCCATGAAAGTCCTTCCCACCATTCGGTATGGGATTTAAAAGCAACATACAATTTTGGACTTTTCTCCTGATATATACATCCAATTGAGATTATATTTTTCAATTTTAAAGAAAAGATATTGGTGAAAAACTTTTTAGAATAATTGTTTCATATTTAAGGGAATATTCATATATATAGATGCATTCACATTTAGACAAGGGAAAAGTTCGACACAAAAATGGACAAGAGCACATTGTTTACTAAAAAAGCCATAAATTTTGATAAAAAATTCCAATGGATACCAAAATTTGAGGATATAATTCCAACATATATATCTACAACTTTTAGGAATTATATTTCTCCATATTCAGCTATCTGAATTATCAAATTGATGATCCAAGTAGAGGGGCATATTCAGAATGAAAACAGTCTACCACCTTGGACTATAAATAAATCCACCTCTTCTCCTTACAAGGGGTTAGAATTTCAGAGAATAATAGGATACATTGGAATAAATATATCCTTTACAAAGGTCTATTATGACCTTCAAAAATCAAGTTTCTACTTGATATACCTTTCATCACTCTTTGTTTTCATGTTCTTTTCCATTCGTTTTCATTAGTAATCTTGTAAGTTTTTTGTTGTAATTTTGTTTAAATGTTAATGAATTTTTTTTCATCATCTCTTATTATCATGTACCTTATATAGTTTAATATTATTTTTTTTAAATTTCTTAAATCAAGTTGAAAACCAATCCCATATTTCATTTTCTTATTCAATCGAAAGTTCATTTTAATTCTCTTCACCGTTCATGTGTGTGTTTGGAACATAACTCTTTTCTTATCCCATTATTTTTATTCTATTTTTAATTCATCACCATAAAAACATATTACCAAATTATTAACCACCCAAATTTATGAGTAAATATACCATTTTTTTGATCTACAATTTAGATATGTTAATTTATTGAGATCTTTTTCTCGATGAATATTCTTTAAGTTAACATTTTGAATGTTAAACTTAAAATGTCATATATTAATGAAATGTTTTGTTTAACATGATGATTTCATGGATTATTGGAAACATAAATAAACTACCATAAAAAATATTTGATTGATATTAGAACCCTAGTTAAGTTAAGTCTTGGATTAAAGCTTCAATAATTGGGAATTATGATCAAAATCATGTTGTGAAGTGGGCGTTAATTTAATTCAATATAAAGCAAAGCTCAAGGATATCATAAGCTCAAATAAAAATAATAATAAACTCACCCCAATATTTATCAAGTTGTTAAATCCAACATCATCCATAAATAAATTTTATTAAGCTCTATTAACAAACCCCCTATTAAAAAGACAAACAAAATAGAAAAAATCGACTCTAAAATTTGTACCATCACTGAGGATTCAACTTGAGTGTCTCTATACACATTAGAAGAGAACCATACCTTTGAACTATCGATAGGATATAATAAAATACACTTCAAATGCTTCCTTTTTCGGGAATGGTTCAACTTATAGTCAGTAGTTTTTGATTTTTGAAAAATAAACCCAAAAAAAATTCAAAAAAAAAAAAAAATCTGAAAAAAAACACAAAGGAAAACCCGCCTTCTCATAAAAATAGTAAACTAAAAAAAAACATAATGAAAAACCCACCTTATTCATACTTTAAATTTTTTATGAATTCCCTATATCCTCTTAAACAATCCATCATATTTTTTGACTCATAAATT
Organism: Viscum album; assembly: GCA_963277665.1. Classification (NCBI taxonomy): domain Eukaryota; kingdom Viridiplantae; phylum Streptophyta; class Magnoliopsida; order Santalales; family Viscaceae; genus Viscum; species Viscum album. The sequence continues at coordinate 481,220,682 of OY728128.1, forward strand.
GAGCAAACACTTCACCGACTTAAGAGGAATATTAGGAATAATCAAATTAATCAAGACCCATTCATTACACATATAATTGTTCTAGATATAACCAATCCTAGGGAACAAACCTTAAAATAACTCACTACACCTTATGTGAATTAGCAAACCCTTAGTATTAAATATCCAAATATTGAGGCTGATTTCAAACTCAAATTGAGTTTGATTCATATTCTACCTCATTTCCACAGGCTAGCCGGTGAGGATCCTCATCTTCACCTCAAAGAGTTCCAAGTGGTGTGCTCTACCATAAAGCCTCAAGGGGGTTTTTAATAACAAATAAGACTTTGATCATTCCATTTCTCTCTAACTAACTTCTATATTTCATGGATTTACTACCTCCCTCCTAGTTCCATAACAACATGGAATGACCTGAAGTGACTCTACTTAGAGAAATTCTTTCCTGCTTCTCAGAATGATTCTATCTGAAAGAAAATAAGTGGTATCCTAAAATTCCATAATGAATCACTTCATGAGTACTGGGAGAGGTTAAAAAGGATTGTGGAAACCTACCCACATCACAAAATCCCTCACCAACTCTTTACACAATAATTCTATTAGGGGTTATTGTCTATTGAGAGAACTCTTATTGATACCGCAAGTGGCGATACTCTTGTTGACAAAACTCCTACAATTGCATGATATATCATAAGAAATATGGATAAAAACACACAAAAATTCCATAATTGAGCGCATAATCAAGTCAAACAAGTCCAATAGAATCAATCCATAGAGCCCAAAAAGATGATAGAGTGAATGAGTGAGCTTATAGGTCTTGTATGACAACTAACAATGGATTCCAAAGCCCCAACCTAATCTTCACTACAATATTTATTCCCTAGACCTATAAAAAATTGTGGAATTTTTATCTCACCAACTCATCCAATTGATTCATCTCTATAACTTCAAGAGGATCCATTAGATTTATCTGAACCAATGGAGCTCACTACAACATATTCTAAGAGGAACGTCAACCCTCAACAATCAGGTCAGTTTATTAGAAATTTCAACCAACCCAATACAATCCCTTCTCTTATACCTTTAATCCAGGCTTTAATTATTGTAATCCCATTTCTCATCCCCCTTAGTTCCCTCTAAAAAATTCAAACCAATTACAATATGGTCAAGGTGGTGGTAAATTCCAACAACCTCATTCTTTTGTTCCTCAACCTCAAAGGATCAATCCTCCTCTTGATCCTTCTAGATTCCAATATCTTAATGAGCCTTCCCAATTTCCAACCCAATACAAGCACCTTACCAAGAACCAAAATCAAGGTAATCCCAATTTGGGACATGCCTCTTCTTCCAAGAAACTGCAGGAAAGCACTGTGGAAGATCTTTTCTCCTTTAACCATTCTAGACTTAAAAACATTGAAACCTAAATTGGTCAACTTTCTTCCCACCTCATATAGCAGCAAAAATCCAATTCTTCCCAACTCCCAGCTCAACCATTTCCAAAACCCAAGGGAAATTTAAGTGAAATTACACTTCTATGTGGAAATAAAATTTACATTCCCCATGATGAATCCTCAAATGAACCTTTGAATGATGAGATTGAAAATGAAACAAAAAAAATCTAGGAAAAAAACTTGAATCCACTCCCTCACCTCATTCCATTTCTATAAGGAACCTAGTTCCTTTACCTCAAGTCATCTCTAAGCCTAGGAATTACTTTGAACCCAATCCTAAAATGCTTTACATGTTTAGATGCATTAAAGTCAACATTCCACTCTTATATTCCATAAAAAATTCCTAATTATTCCATATTTCTTAAGGAATCGGGCACCCATAAGAGGCAACTTAGGGCCATCAAGAATGTATCAACCCAATAGTCTATACCCATGAAGTGAAAAGATCTAGGGACCTTTACAGTTCCATACCAAATAGATAGTTTCAAATTTGATGATGCACTCATATAACTAGGAGCCTCGATATATTTCATGATCACATCCATATTCTCCAACCTTGGTCTAGGTCCCTTGAACCTAATGGGTGTTTTCATCCAGTTATCCAATAAAAGAAAAACTAGTCCTGAGGGAATAATTGAGGATGTCCTTGTATGAGTTAATGATCTTATCTTCCCAGCTGATTTCTATGTCCTTGACATAGAAGGTGATATAACCTCTTCTCGATCTCCCCTAACTCTAGGAAGACTGTTCCTCCTAATGAATAGAACTAATATTGATGTCCATGCGAGCATCTTATCCATGGAATTTGGTGACCAACTGATCAAGTTCAAAATTTTTCAAGCCATGAGAATACCCGTCAGATGATCACTCTACCTTCTTAATCCATGCTTCTAAGGACACTTCTGAGAGTCTATTCACCCACATTTCATCATTTTCATCATGTTCTAATGAGATAGGAGCTTGTGATATTTTCACCATTATTAACGAAGTAAAAAATGGTGAAGTTCATGCTGACCTCTCATTCATAGACTACATCAATCTAGAGGATCTTGAAAAATATCTTGAATCCCATATCAACTCTAATATCTGTCGTTCCACCATGAAAAGTATTAAGGAAAATGAATAAAAACCAACTGAAATAAATTTCTCCATACCTGAGTTATATAGACAAAAAATTAAAGATGAGACTAATATGAAACCTCTTACGGCACACTTGAAATATTAATTCCTTTTCCATTATCACTCTTATACTTTCATTATCTCTAGCACACTTATTGAGACTGAGGAGTCCAAACTTGTTTACGTGTTAGAGGAAAAAGAGGCCTTAGGTTGGAACCTATATTATATACTAGGAATCAACCCTTATCTTTAAATTAATTACATCCATCTTGAAGAGTCATCCAAACCAATCAAACAACCACAATGAAGACTCAATCCACTCATCCTTGAGGTAGTTAGGGAAGAGATCACTACACTTATTCAAGCTAGTATTATCTACCCAATTTATGATAGTGAATGGGTTAGTCCAATTCAAGTGGTACCTATAAATGTTGGGATAACTATTTTAACAAATTAACATGGAGATGTGGTCACAACATGGGTGAAAAATATATGGTGTGTATACATCGATTATCAAAAATTGAATGATGAAACAAAAAAAGATCACTGCCCTCTTCCTTTCCTTGATCAAATTATAGAATCATTAGACATAAAATCACATTATTTCTTTCTTAATGGATACAAAGACTACTTATAAATCCAAATCGCACATCAAGACTAATAAAATACTACATTCAATTGCCCCTTTGGAACATATGCATATAGGAGAATGCCTTTTGGACTTTGTAATGATCCATCAATATTATAGAGGTGTATGGTGAGTATATTTTTTGAATTCATTGAGAATTTCATAGAGGTATTCATGGATGAATTTATGTTTTATGGAGAGTCATTTGAATCCTTCTTGTATTCACTCTATCTAGTCCTTCAAAAGTGTGTCAAACGTAACCTTGTGCTGAATTATGAAAAATGTCACTTCATGGTTACTAATGGGATTTTTCTAGGGAACATAATTTCACAAGATGGTATTCAAGTTGATCTTGCAAAAATTGAGATGATTAAATCACTTCCTGAACCCACAACAGTTCAACACATCTTTTATTTCCTTGGTCATGTTGGTTTCTATTAGCGAGTCATGAATAACTTTAGTGGGATATCCCTCTAACTCACTCGATTACTCCAAAATGATGTTACATTCCATTTATATGAGGATTGAAATAGATCCTTCATTAACTCAAATATGTTCTTATATCTACACCAATAATCAAACCCCTAGATTGGTTTTTACCCTTTTAATTGATGTGTGCTACTTCTAATAGGGCCATTGGGGATGTTCTTGATCAAAGGAGAGAAATGATTCATCATGTTATCTATTATACCTAAAAAATTATATGAAACTCAATCTCACTACACTATGATTGAAAAGAAACTTTTAGCTATGGTTTTTTCCTTGGATAAATTCCAGCCCTATCTCTTAGGTTTCAAAATCATCATTTTTACTGATTATTCATCTTTGAAGTTCTTACTTAAGAAAATTGATTCCAAACCAAGACTAATAAGATGGATCTTAATTCTCTAAGAGTTTGATATTATTATTAAATATGGATATGGAAAAGAAAACCCTGTGGTTGATCACCTGAGTAGAATTTATAATTCTTATCATTATGAAATAATTGATCCTAAATTTCCAAGTGAACACCTATCATCTCTCACTCAAAAGTGACCATGGTATGCCCCAATTGTAAATTACTTTGTTGCTAGTGTTTTTCCTAAAAATTTTCAAAAGAAAAAAAATTGAATCTAAAAAGTGAATCAAAATTATATTTTTGGGAAGATAATAAACTTTGGAAAACCGGGGATGACATGGTACTTAGGAGATGTGCTAATAAAGATAAACACTCACCCATATTATAATTCTATCACTCAATGCTTAATGGTGGACACTTTGGACCACAAATGACATCCAAAAAGGTCCTTAAATCAGGATTCTTCTGGCCTTCACTCTTCAAGGACTCACATGAGTTATGTAAATCATGTCCAACTTTCCAAAAGTTTGGCATAATTTCTAAAATAAATGTCAATGCCACAAAATAACTTAATATTTTGTAAGATATTCGATGTTTGGGGCATCGATTTCATGGGACCATTTCCAACTTCCAATGGATTCTCATACATTCTTCTTATGGTTGATTATTTTTCTAGGTGGGTCAAGGTTAAACCCACTACTAAGGATGATGCACATTCTATTAGTGAGTTCCTAAAAACCCACATTTTTCATCGATTTGGAACACCGTGTGCCTTGATAAGTGACTTAAGAACTCATTTATGTAATCAGAACATAGAATATCTTTTGAAAAAGAATGGGGTTATACATAAAAATTTAACTTCTTATCACCCCCAAACAAATGGAATGGATGAAATTTTTAATTAAGAAGTGAAAAGAGTGCTTGAGAGAATTGTAAAGCCCACCAGAAAAGACTGGTCTGAATGAATTGGTGAAGCACTTTGGTCTTATCAAACTTCCTATAAAACACCCAATAGTATGTCTCCATTTAGGATAGTTTATGATAAATCATATCATTTACCAGTTTAAATACAACATAATTCATTTTGGGTTTTCAAAAATTGTAATTTTGATTACTAAAAATCTAGTGAAGAAATATTGTTGCATTTGACTGAATTGGAGGAGCTTCAACTTGATTCTTACAATAATTCCAATCTCTAACAAGAAAAGGCTAAGGCACTCCATGACAAAAACATCACGTGAAAGGTATTCCATGAAGGTGAAAAGTTAATTCTCTTCAACTCTTTAATTTTACTTCACCCAGGTATGATTAATTATTCTTGGGAAGGTCGTTTTATTATTATTAATGTTTTCTCATTTTGTGAAGTGCAAGTCTAAGACCCTTCTTTAAAAAGGAAATTCACGGTTAATGGGAATAAATTAAAGAATCACCATGAGAGGACACACACCCTAGGAACCACATCAACTTCCACTGACCCACCACTAGATGGAGACGCAAACCCACTAAATCTAAATTAGGGGGAACCTCTTTCCCTTTAATTCCCTTTCCCCATCTTCTTCTTCCTATCTCTCTATCTATCTATCTCTCTCTTTCTTCTTATTTTTCTATCATTATCAATTATTTTTACCACTTTATTCATAATTTTTTCCCTATTTCTCTTTTATGTGGGTGTGTATTTTAAAAATACTGCAAAAAAACTAAAAATACACAAAAAATGAGTAATTTTTACTCACCATTAAATTTTGAAATTTTTTTCAAAACTTTTTGGGGAGTCCAATGAATTATTTTTATCTCATAATTTTTTTATTTTAATCATAAATTTGGATAAATAATTTTGTGTCAAGAAAAATAAATTTTGAATGCTCAATTTTTGATTTTAGAAAATGATTCTTCCCCAACTGTGAGGAAAAACATTATAATTCATTCCAAGGTCACCTATGACCATATTTTCATTTTGTGTGTTTTTAACCCTTGATTGTGAGTCTTGAGTTTTTTGAACTTGGAGATAAATTTCCTATTTTAGTTCACATGAATATGATAGAGACATTTTATGAACCATATGAGAACTAAAATAACCAAATAACCACCCATTACCCTTATATCAACCCTACATTTGAAAGCCCCTTAAATCCTATGAATAATTTTTTTGATATCCAAATTACTAGCCCAATACCTTATCTCACCCAACATCTACATGGATTTTTATTGCATAATTTATTTAAATTTAATTTCAGGGGGAATAAATTTAATTTTGGGTACCATTTCCTTATTTTTAATGTGTCATCATATGCTTGAGGGAAAACATCTATTTAATTGTGGGGGAGAGGTTTTTATTCAGTGAGTTTTAGTAATATATTAACATTTATGTAATTTTGTACATGTTATTTAAAAGTGTTCAAAAAATGAAAAAAAGAATGAGTTTTGTCTTGGGCGGGTCAAAAATCACTCTTCATAAAAATTTGATCTTATTATAACTATTTCAATTAGTTTCTTGAGGAGATCAAATGTGGGCTGGGAGATGAGTGTGATATTTTCTTCAAGTTCAAATTTCGAAAAAAGTAAAAAATAAAAAGAAAAAGAAAAATAAGGAGCACTTATGTCATTGGGAGAAGTTTTGTGTTTTGTAAATATTTCATCTTTTCACCCCCTTCTAATTTTCATCATCTTTTGTTTCTTCCTTTACAATAATAATTCCCTTGTAAATATGTGTTTCTATTTCCTTCCATGTTTCATTTCAAAAAAATTGTGCATTATTTTCCCCATATTGGTGTTTTACCCCCTTTTCCACTCTTTTGGACAGTATATTACTACCATCCTTAGCCGATTAAAAAAATTAATGTTAGGTTCACTAGGCTAGATACCCTGAGAGGGGGGGGGGTGAATCAGGGTATGAAAGATTAAAACAACTACCCATTTTTATCTTGTTTTATTGTTAGACAAAACCCTCTTCTCTATCCTTCCTGATGCAGAGTATGAATAAAACTTAAAGCATGCACAAGACATAATTAATTTTTACTTGGTTCACCCTCATTGGGATACGTCCAAGGATCATACACTGGAAGTTTGCCGATGTACCAATTCCACTATAAGCGCATTGCTGTTTACAAGTTCAAAGTGGAATCACTGTCCCTCCTGGTTTACAACAACTCACAATTTGAGAACTCAATGCTCTCTCAAATGAAGTGAGCTTACTGCTTCTTCATAAGATCCACTCACAGTTTATAGACATGTATGTATCTTCATTTTCATGAAAGAATGCATCCTCAACTATTGATAGATGATCTATTGAAGTTCAAAGTTCATCCACTGATGAATACCACTTTACCACAGATGTTCTGTGCAATTTCTAACTTTTACACAACCCTAGGGTGACTTGTGTGCCCCTAACTAGTGCACAACCTCTGCCATCGTTGTGGAAAAACCAACTTGCGTGCCACACTTGCACGCCACACTAGCATGCCAAACTTACGCTCCACAATTCTTGCACGACACACTTGCGCGGTACACTGCACGTCACACTTGCCCCGCACACTTGCGTGCCCCACTTGCGTACACAATGAACTTGCACGTCACTTCCACTTGTATGATCAGAGCTCATATTTTCTCTAAGTGTTGATCTTGTTGATAAATGAGGAGAGTATCCGTCTATTTATAGGCATTTTGAGGACTTGCACACCACACTTGTGCGCCACACTTGAGCGCCACACTTGCACGCATCTTTCTTTAATTTGTCATATTTTGATATGATGATCTTGAAATATGACTTGCGCACCAAACTTGCACGCCATACTTGTGGGTCATACTTATGATCCACTTTAGGACTTGCACACCACACTTGCGCACCACTTTTGGACTTGCGCGCCACACTTGCGCACCACTTTTGGACTTGCACGCCACTTTTCATTTGCTGAATTTTTGATGTTCTGAATTCAAAAAATTCTTGGTGTACAACATTAGAAACCTCCCTAACACAAGAGAACAACTCCCTTTTCAAAAAAAAACCTTTCCCCATTCTCCAGGAAAACCCCCTTTGTCAACAGTTTGAGTCATTGAGACTCGCTTTGTCAACAAACACAACACGGAGTCCTGCATTGTCAACAAACACAATCATCTCAAAAATGCTTCAATAATACCTTGAGGGATTCTTTACCAACACCTAAAAATAAAATACCTCTTGATTATTATGCACTTTAGGATAGGGGATATAAACTAATATCTCTTTTAAAATCTAAGATTTTTACTTTTGGTTGGTGAATGAGTGAACCTCCATAATAAATTTTTATCATCTTGAGAGGAGTGAGTTATGAGTACCCACATTTTCTATTTCTAATTTTGGTCATGAAAAGTGAATTTATTTTGGAACATTATTTCTGCAATTTTTTTTGGAAGAATTCATTATGGATGAGTAAACTAGTCTAGACCCCCTGATTAGAGATTTTTTTTAATATTTATTGGTGTGTAAAAATGATTTAGTTATGTTTTTATTTGATGTACATGAGGAAATTCACAAGACTAAGTGTGGGGGAGTTGATATTAAATATTAATTCATGATTTTAAATTACTCCCATAATATAATTGTCCCTTAAAAATGATTAATTTCCAATAAATTTTCATGTTTTGATCATAAACACATAATAAAAGCATTATTCTGGTCCATTTAATTAAACTATGGTTTAATGTTTTGATCATATCATTCATAATACTAATAAAAATTATGTTATTCTTATTTTTTAGTGTTCTTGATTAAAATTACAACATATCATTAGAATGGAGATTTGGCCAATTCGACCAATTGAAGGGCTATATGGACCCCACAAGAAGGCCCTATAATTATGTTAAGAAAACCGGACTGGCCATGATGATACAATTTCTGGGATCAATATATAAACCCAAAATTTTATAAATCTCATGAATATTTTTTTATTATCAAAATGAATCATGGATAAAAATTTCAAGGCCCAAATAAACAAATAAGGGGCCCAATTGATCCATGAAAGTCCAGCCCACCATTCTATCAAGGATTTAAAAGCATCACACAATCCTTGAATATTCTCCTAATATAGACATCCAATTGAGATGATATTTTTTATCATGAAAGAAAATATATATATGAATAAATTTTTATAATAAATGGTTCATATTTAAGGGCATATTAATATATATAAATTCATTCACATTTAGACTAGGGAAAAGTTCGACACAAAAATAGAGAGGATAATATTGTTTACTAAAACAACCATAACTTTGGATAAAAAGTAAAATGTATTAAAAAATTTTAGGTTGAACTTTCAACATCCATATATAAATTTTTTTGGAAGAATATTTCACCATATTATGATTTCTGAATTATCAAATTGGTGATCCAAGTGGAGGGGTAGATTTGTAATGAAAACAGTCCACCACCTTGGCCTATAAATACATCCCCTATTCTCCTTGCAAGGGGTTGGAATTTCAGATAATAAAATGATACATTTGAATGACCATAGCCTTTCCAAATTCCTGGGAGTAACTTACAAAATCATGTTTATACTTGATATACCTTTCCTCTCTCTTTTTTTTCCGTGTTCTTTTCCATTCGTTTTCATTAGTAATCTTGTAAGTGTTTTTTTGTAATTTTCTTTAAATGTTAATGAAAGTTTATTCAAAATATGTTATTCTCAGGTACATTCTATAGTTTAATATTAATTTTCTTAAAATTTCTTCAATCAAGTTAAAAACCAATCCCTTATTTCACTTTCTCAATCAATCAAATGTGTATTTTAATTCTCTTCAATGTTAGTGTGTGTGTTCGGCACACAAATCTTTTCTTATCCCATTATTTTTATTATATTTTTAATTCATAACCACAAAAACAAATTATGAGATTATTAATTACCAAAGTGGATGAGTAAATATACTATTTGGATGAGTCATAATTTGGGGATGTTAATTGATTGAGATTTTTTTCTCAATGAATATTATTTAGGTTAACATTGTGTATGTTAAACTTAAAATTTCATGGATTAATGACATGTTTTTTTTGACATGTTTATTACATTTATTATTGGAAACATAAATACACTACCATAAACAAGATTTGATTGATATTAGAACCCTAGTTAAGTTAAGGCTTGGATTAAAGCCTCAACACTTGGGAATTCTGACCAAAATCAACTTGTGAAGTGGGTGTTAATTTAATTCAATATAAATAAAATCTCAATGATATCATAAGATTAAATCCCCAATAAAAAACTCACCCCAATATTTATCAAGTTGTTAAATAAAAAAGCACCCATCAATCAATTTAATTAATCTATGAAAACAAAATAGAAACAATCAACTCTAAAATTTGTACCATCACTGAGCATTTGACCTGAGTACTACTATACACATTAGCAGAGCACTAGTCCTTTGAACAGTCAATATGTGAAAATTGGTCATGATTCACTTGTTCTTAAGTAACTCTTGAACCTTTTCCTTCCTAGGATCTTATTATTCTTGTCTAACCAAGTAGGACCAAGACCCGCTCCCTAGTCTAAGGCCTGAATAGACCAGACCACAACTTACACTAATCTCTGATGAATCGGTGAGGGAGAACTCTCTTCGGACTCTTCCCATGGATGAAAATGAATTCTATGGGGAGTTATTTTTCTACAAAAATAAATTACCACAGTAAAATATCTATACAACCAATCTGAAAATTTTTCCAACAATAAAAGAAAATACCAACATTCTATAAATCCAAAAAAATCAAACCCATCATAATAACATGAAAAACAAACTGCTCCACCTCCACCCAATTTCAACATATAGTCTATAGCCTGTACATATTACCTAGAGGAGAAATCTAACAAAAATCCCAACATCCCATGGAGACTTGAGCTCTGTCACATGGTGTGATGGACATGCACCTTACTCAAAACCAGAACATCAAGTTCCAACAATCCTAGCTTCTGTCTAGCCAGAATTATCCTAAATATAATGAACCAAAAGTGTGTGACCTCCTCTAATACCATTTTGTCCCAAACCAAGTTGGAGTTCCATCCAATCTGACACCTGACCTGGCCAATGGAATTTCTTGAAGGGCATTCCCGATCCCCACAGGTAGGCAACAAGTGCCTGGGTATCAACAATAAAACTTGGGGATGATTTCACCCGATTACATAAACATAACCAACCAAACATAATAAATAAACTAAAACTAAATAATCATAACCAAACATGGTGTAATTTTTTTTCACATTCAAATTTAAAAATTTAAATAAAAACCCAAAAAGGTATACAATAAAAAGGGTACTATACACTATTCCAAAACTACCATATGAAAAGAGGAGTATCATCCTCAAGCCACCACCACAACACCTGTAAGGGAAGACCACTAGAATCCCAAACCACCATCTCCAAACATCTTTCCTTTACCTATGTCAAACATAAAAAAGTCTACTTACACCCAAAGGTGTATGTAGGCTATGAGAAAAATCCCAGAAGGATGCCACCCAATAATAAATTCCATTCTATTAACATTATAAGATAAAAAAATAGAAATTTTTTTAAAATAGAAACTAGAAACCTTTTTATGGAAAACATTTTAAAGGAAAACATGTTTTATTTTTAAATAACCAATAAGGTGTAACGTATGCCGATGGTAAGTACAATATCTCAAAAGAGCACTATGTCACGGGAAATATCTATAGGCACTAGCTCAATGGGACACTAGGTACATCATATCTTAGTGAAAAGTGGCATAGTAGCTGCGACCATCAACTTTATTATGCATGATCCACTAGGAGGGGGCACCCTAAGAGCCTAGTGGTCTCTAACCATCATAGTTTAGTTAGTTTTTTATTATAAATCCTACTAGATGAATCCAGGATGAACCAATTCTAAGTCAACTAGTATACTAGTCCTAGTCCTCCCACCTAGATACCCAGGTTTCCCTTCGTGCTCAGTTTTAATTCCATACATCACATATAACATCACTTCCACATATACATAAACCAAACAATATAACATGCTTGATAAATCACTACCTTCACAAACAAAACCAATTTTAAATCCAAAATCACTCCAAAAATATTCTTAAACATGTTCTTAACCACTTACACAATTTATCAAACATGTTTCATAATTTCTAAACACATTCAAATTCACAACAAGGGTTCACTCTTGAAATATGTCAATTTTATTTTAGAAAAACAATTTTCAGGCCATATGAATGTCAAATCCCTTGAAAAACACATTTCACACCACAAAAATAAATCTTAAAACACATTTAAACACTCAATAAAACACATCAATTTTATTAAATAATGTTTAATCATGGAACCACCTACCTTTAATGAAGAAACTTCCGAAATCTAGTGGAAAACCACAACTGCACCTCAATCGCACCTTATAAAGGAAATATTGAACCATAAATGACAAATCAAACCCTAAGAATCAAGATCTAACCCTAAAAATGACACCCAACCTGCTGGAGGAAAGAAACCTCAAGAAAGAGGGAGAAAACCCTATAAAAGAGGGAGAAACCAAGGAAAGAGAGACTTACTTGAAGAATCTTGAAGATTTACCACAAAAACCACCAAGGGAGAGGATATAAAAGTTAGAAAGAGGTAGTATTGGGGTCTTTTAGGGCTGGAAATACTGAGTGAGGAGGAAGAGGGGTAGATTTGGGGTTAAATTCAAGAAGGTAAAAAAGGTAAAAGGGACAATTTTATTAACCTTTATAGGCTGTATGGTTAGCCCACATAGTTTTCCAAACTATTCAGAAACCATGAAGTTTCCATTGTCTATAAGGTAAATGTCGCACAGTTTGAAAAACCATTTTTAACCATGCATTTCAGCTCTACCCAAAAATGACACCTTGTGCACGATTTCTTGGGAAAGGCACATGATTTCCTCTAATTGTGGGAAATCCATGCGCCACCCAATTCGAAAGCCAAATTTTCCATTTTTCTCAAGAAACTAAATGGAAACCCAAGGAATAAACACATGATCAAAATAAATAGAATAAATAACTGAATATGAAAATACAGGCATGACTTATGATTCATGATTTCAATGCACCCTCATATAATCAGGCCAAGTCTAAACAATTAATTCAAATAAAATCAATTTTAATAGTAGAACAAAACAAGTGTATCACCCTATCATGAAATCCTAATAAATCATATCATGAACAATCCAAAAACAACATTTACCCATCCTAGGTAATTTGGGTTTCCCATGTATTTGGGGTAGCTACTCCCAGGAATAGGATATTAACCAAATTCCCATGTCTTAGTCTCCTGTCTAACCCAAAAAATAAGAAAAAATGAAAATACCCTCAGATACCACATTGTAATGTCCTGTCCTGAGTCCACTAAACATTTCCCTAAGGTGGTTGACCACATGACCTAAATCACACCTTCCCAAATTCCAGAGGCTACCGAATAGCAGTGAGGGACTTAGGAAATCCATAGGGAGACTATTACCTCATTAGTCATAGTAGAGAATAATATATACGAAACATCAAAAGCAATAACAATATCCAAATAGTAGAAAAAACCAAACTAATAAACATGTAAGATAATGAAATAAAGTGCGGAAGCTGAATAAATTTAAAAATTCAATTGACGATGATAATATGTCATGTTTTATACAAAAATGACTAATCAAGGGATAGGGGATACAAGGATATACAACATGATATCTAAATAAACAAAAAGGCTAAAAACTACTACAACAAGCTTCTCAAGCATTGGATCAGTCCTCTGCTCCCAAATCCATCCTAGAAAAGGTGACCAAGCATTGGAATTTGACTGCTTCTCTTTTTCTACACTTGTAGTCATAAAGTCTACTCAGTTACCAAAGGTTCCTAAGCATGGTGTGAGATACAATCTTAATAGACTGTCACTCATGGTGTCTAGGCCCTTCCATTTCATGCAATATAAACTTGAAGTGTTCTATATTTAATTTAAGTGCAATAAAGAATAAATAAATAAAAACATTGGAATGGGTTCTACCTAAAGACCTATCCAATTACCAACTTTGTCCTAAGTCGGTGTGTTTGAACCGAAGGAACCTGCAATGTTAAGGTGAGTAGGGTAAAATTCCAAAGGATTGACTATCCCCAAGATTCTTATTGGGATTGGAGGACATGTCCATACATTTTTCTAAATATACTAACCAATTATCATTTTAAAACATTTATTTACCTTGAAAACATTTCAATCATTTCTTTATAAAACATGTAGAGATGCCTTGATCCCATCCATGGAAATCTAGAGAGACTTTCCAAGTATCATTCAAAGGGCTCGGTAAAGGTCCAATGCCAAGGAGTCTATCCAAAGTAACCCAAGTATAAAGTACCAAGTATCACTCTTATTTGGTGTGAAACCAACATTATCTGACCTCCAAGTCCATATCTAATATCTCACGTAGGGGCTCAAGTCTCTCTCATGGCATGATATAACCAACTGTTCCATCAAGACCATCCAAGGGGTCTCCCCTAGGGAACTGATGTCACTCATCTAGAGGTAAAACAAACAACGCATGGTGATCATGTCTTAACCATAGCTGATGTCAACCCTAACATATTTAAGAAGAATTCAAAAAAGATAAATAAGGAATGAGAGTCCCTCCAAGGGGTCCTTAAGTCAGAACCCCTTGTATCAACCTCTACACTTTTATACCAATAATTTTAAAAGTAATTTATACATATATTTCATGTATAATGAGAGACCATTCCATTTATTCAAGCATTTATTTCCATGGTAAAATTCATTAAGGTATGTCATTGGGAAAAACCATTTAAGTTATATGGCCTAAGGCATCAAGTTCTTAGAAAACTCATCCAAGTCTACCATCTCCCCAAGGCATGGTGTATAGGGTCTAACTCACGTTTCAACCTTGAATTCAACTAAATAGAGGGCTCAAGGAATTAATTATGTAATGAAACCCCACAATGGATTTAAGATAAATTATAAAAAAGGGACAATTTGGCCTCTAAGGAAGAGAACATCAAATTGGATGATATAACTCAATGTGGTTAACCCAAGGGGTCAATCTTCCACTTAATTGGGTCACCAAAGTCTAGGTGAGGTATCTATTTAATTTTAATTTGAAAAATTAGCGGTGAAGCTAGAAAATTTAGCCTCGCAGTACAATGTAACAATTTATGAAACATAATGAAACGATGGGAGAAATCCTTAACCACCTACCTTAGACTTGTAGATCTTCCCTCATCCAATGTAAACCTTTGATTCAATCTTGGTTAGAAGAAATCGACAAAACCA
Organism: Viscum album; assembly: GCA_963277665.1. Classification (NCBI taxonomy): domain Eukaryota; kingdom Viridiplantae; phylum Streptophyta; class Magnoliopsida; order Santalales; family Viscaceae; genus Viscum; species Viscum album. The sequence goes on from OY728128.1 coordinate 481,235,970, forward strand.
CCAAATGAATTGGAAGTGGGGAAAATGAACTTGCACCCAAACAGTGAAAATGAGGTAACAAATAACTTTAAAAGTATTGGAGAGGATTATAGATCATACCTCTATATTTTTGTTGGATCTAATGAAAAATGAATCAGATTATGTTTGGAGGAGTTGTATGAATTCCTAGGTTGGGAGGAAAAATTGATTTCTTATGGGATGAGGATCAAGTTGTTGGAGAAAATAATATGAGGAAAGAAATAGTTTACTTAAAACATTAAATGGGGTCAAAATGATAATTTCACAAATTTTTAACACCATGTAGGGTTTAGCCAAACCGTTCACCAAACTTGAACCATTCAATGCTACTAATGGGAACATCACATAGTTAGGTACATCGTTTGTAAAAATGTATGCAAACTGTACAAAATCTTTTTGTCTCAAAAGCTTGTATCACTGCACGACCATGAACCCTGGGTTGTACGATTTCAAAAAAACCATGTGTCCTACTCTGTCCTTCCCATTTTGGGACTCTAGGCTTTGAATTAGCCCTAGAAGCATCTAATACATCCTTATCTTGATTAGGAATCATAATTAGGGCCGTTTAAAGGAATTAAAACCAAATATAAATGGTCCACACATTAATAAAAACTGGGATGTTATATAATAAATGAAACAATATCAAAACTAAAATAATTTAGGCCATAAAAGTATCCACTATTAACACATAACATGTCTAAATAATATTAAAAGGGTTATAAATTTATAAAGAATAATAAACAAAATGGAAATTCTATAATGGTCATAAAAATATATTCTTTCTCATTAAAAAAATTAATCTCTAATAATTATTCATGAATAAAATAACACCACATTCACTTAAAAAATCCTTCTCCATATTTTGAATTACATGTCACAATGTCATGTATTCTAGTAAATAAAAAAACAATGTAAAAAATAATAAATCCTGAGATCTTGAAAAGTAAAATTTCATACTGTGTAAAATAAATACTATAAAATGGATTAGTGTAAAATATAACTATTAAAAAGACTTAGAAAACTATCAAAAATGAATGAAAAATATCATATACCAAAAAATAATTAACTTATGCACTAGATTTATAAAGTTTTATGACATGGAAAAATTAATTGTACTTATTGAACACAATTTAAGAACATAACATAAAAATATTGAGTTTCTTATTGACTTCACTTATTTAAAACTATTTACACACTTATCACATATAATAATCAGTTTAAAAAATAAGAAGTGTTTGTTCTATTACTGAAACTATGAATAAATAAGTTGAAGAAAAAAAATTTTCTGGTGGGAAAAATTTCTAAAAATGAAATATAGAATAAGTGATAAGTTCTATAATCATTTTTTAGTAAGTGATATCAAATTATCCTTGACAATATAAAAATCAAGTTGGGTATGATCATATTAGAAATGGAATACAAAACATGATTGTCAGTCACCACTATAAACTTACATTAATATAAACATGGAAGAATATGAAATATAACCAATTCATAACACTCACATATTCTAATCATGTATAAAAAGTGGAAAAATAACATTATGAAATAGATATACAATGAGATCCAAATAATTCATTACTATAAGGATAAAAGCATAAAAGTGAATGTTTATGAAAGAAATATGATTGACTATCTAATTAAACACATGTTATAATAGAATAAAAATCATCTTATAAGGTAGATTAAGGAAAATAAAAGTTCATAAATAAAAATTCTTTTATAGTGGTGAATTAGGGGGAATAAAAAAATAAACAGTATATTACCTATAATCATATCCATACACATGCCTAGAAACATTCATTATGATGGGAACCCTAAATAGTTTTAAAGACACAATTCAATAGAATATAATCAGGTATATATTTTTCATGAGAAATCATATAAGGGATAATTTTTCAAGGTTCAGTTGAATAGAGTAAGTGAGAAATCATGGGAAGAGGAGGATCATGAGGGTATGTCTGGGTTCAAGTGAGAAATCAAGGAGGTGGAGTGGTCACATTAGAGGAGAAGGATCAAGGGTGGTTGTGTTGAAGGAGGAGTATCTGGAGAGGTGGGGTGGATATGTTGAAGCTGTGTCAGAGCCATGTTGGGGGAGAAAGATTGGAGGGAGTTGGGGTGGTTACATTATTGTCACATTAGAGGAGGAGGTGGGGAGGCCACATCGGAATAACATCAGTGGGGTGGTGGGGTAGCTGTGTTAGAGGAGGAGGATTGTGGGGAGGTTGGGTGGCTGTGTTGGAGGAGTATCACATGAGTTTGGGTGGAAGTTTTGGAGAAGTAGGGTATCTAATAGGAGGAAGATCTAGAGGGTATGTCGAGTGAGAAATGGGGGAGTGAGGTGACCTACTTCCACATGACATAAAATATCCATGGCTATATGTTATCTGTATCCAAAGTTCTTATAACCCATGGATATAGGTCTATGTCTATAGTCCTAATTTCTAGTAGTTCCACACAAATAATATTCTTTCCTTGGGGAGTCTGTGATAATACAACTATAAAGTCCATGGATACCTTGTCCCATTTACCTACAGACACGAGAAGAGGTTTAAACAAACCAGAAGGATTTAGGCGTACTAGATTGATCTTCTATCATGTGTAACAATTAGGTGCATAATTAGCAATGTTGTACTTCAAATCCTACCACTAAAACAACATCTCATGTTACAATACATATTTTTATTTCTAGAATTAATGACATGTGGAGAACAATGAAAATCACATGTCACAAAATTTCTAATAGATAAAGGGATGAAAAACCAATTCCAAAATAAAATAATTCCACCATAGGGGATAAACTAACTAGGAATGGTCTCCCCACCATATATGGATTCTATGATTCCACTAGACTCATCATCATGTTGTTGTTCTTAAAAAATCTACTCAAGGGGAGATGTTGACATTTGAACACTGGTCAGAACTATACCTGAATAATCATCTTGCGTATCCACATGAAACTGAGAAAAAATCCCCATAATATTCCACTCTTATTTTTATTATAGGATGTATTAATAAAGAAATTCCCTATTAATATCACCATTAACAAATTTATCCTTCCCAAGGCTACAAGAAATTTCAAAGTGAAACATCTAAAGGTACTCCACCCATTGGATCTTCCTGAGGTTTAGGTATTTCTAAGATATGATATAACTTAATCTCTTGTGATAAAAATAGACTAAGGTCCTCTACCTAAAAAGATAGTGTCACTAAAACTTGATATCATGCATAACAATGATATTTTCCAAGTCACGAGTGTGATAATTCTTCTTATGCAGTTGGAGTTTACAAGAAACATATGCCACTACATTATTATCCTATATAATCATGAATCCCAGTACATCACCAAAAGCATAAAAATAAACCATATAGCCATTACTAAGTTATAGAAAGATCATAATAGTATTTGATTTCAAATACCATTTCATGTCATCAAAAGAGTACTATTAATTAGTATCCCATGATAATTTCACCAGTTTCTTGGTAATAGCTATAAAAGGTGATTCCAACTTCGTTAAATATTTTTCAAACCATTGATAATAACCATTTAGTCATAGGAAGATCTATATCTGAAATATATTCCATGGTTATTCTCATGAAAATACAATATTAACCTTTTTAGGATCAACTAATAGGCTATGTTTCAAAATCATGTACCCTACGAACATCACCTCTCAGATCCTGAAATTTCATTTTGATAACTTTACACAAAGGTGGTGACTCCTTAGGATTCCCATAACCAGATTTATATGGTACTCATGATCTTACTCTGTTCTTTAATAGAACATGATATCATCCATGAATACCATAACAAATGTATTGATATACTAGTGGAGTATCCGATTCATCAAAACCATAAAGACTGTATGAGTGTTATTTAGGCAAAATGGTATCATGAGATATTTATAGTAGCCATACATACTCCTAAAAGAAGTCTTTAGGATATTCAAACCCTTAAATCTGAGTTTATGATAAATCAACTAAAGGCCAATTTTTGAAAATCACTTTCCCTATATAAATAATAAAATAGGTCATACACATGGGACAAATGATACTTATTTTTAACTATTACATGATTCAGCTTATGATAATCTACGCAGAGACAAAGAGAACCACCGACCTTCTTAGCAAAGAGTACAAGGTCCACCCAAGAATAAATGATAGGGTGAATAAATCACTTCTCTAATAATTCATCTAACTATATCTTAAGCTATTTCAACTCAATAGTTTCCATATGAAAAGAGGGAATAGAAATTGTCAGTGTACCAGGCAGGAGATCAATGGAGAAATATACCTCCCTTTATGGAGGAAGACTGAAGAATTAATCCAATTAAACCTCAATAAAATACCAAAAAATCAGGGTAAGAACATCATGGTAAGATACATCATTGGGATCAACCAAATAAGTATAAAACATATTCATAATCTTTGGGTGAGAAGGTCCTGCATGACAATACCTTAGATCCCACTCTCTCTGATACACCTAGGAGTTCCCATTGACAATAAATAACAAAACATGTCAAAAATAACAATAAATATCATCTCAATGAGAAACTAACCAATCTATACCACTGATAATGTAAAAAATATCTATATTAAGAACCATAAAGTCCTAGACCATCTAAATATTGTCTATCAAAATAGAACATGAAGGATAATGAGACCATTACTCCTTATTCTTTCCAAGAGGCATCACTAGATCCATAAAATAGGACATGATCTCTATCATAAGTTTCAAAACTTCCACAAAATGATTATATTCAAAATAAAATGAGGTAAAAATATCAAATAAATTAGTTACTATAGAAGATAAAACAAAAATGGCACCTCTCACTATAGATGGACTTGCATCATATTTCACCAATTGGACATCCACTATGTGAAACTACTTAACTCCAAAGGTGTATAAATGGATCCATGTAGACTTAAAATACTCTTAATACACTATATTTACCTTTGGAGCTAATGATATATAACCATATCAAGGTGTATACAGAGTCTGGATGAATATCTGCAGATGAAATTACGACCACGTGCACTGTAGGTATTCGAAGGTGCAGGGAAAGATCATGGGGTGTGACCTATATTTCCACATTTATAATAATTCAAGGGCACAATAATATACAATAATTATGGAGTATAAATATACCACTTATATGAACTACCTACACCACCTCTATAATTTTTATTCCACTTCATCTTCTTAGCATACATGCTACTTAAATTTCCACTCGGTGTAAGGGGAAACCCAAAAAAGCTTGATTTTCCTACCAAATCAATCTATTTCATCATATAACTATCAACCATTTTAGTATAGGTGGTGATATTTATCATATAAAATAGTGATTAGATGTTAGTTCACAATAATTTTAGGTATTTCTAATCCTTTAGCCTATCATTCATCAACACCTTAGGAGAAAAATAAACCAAATCAACAAAAAGGTTGGTGTACTCTATCACTAAATTATATCCATACCAAAAGGAAAGGAAATAAACATACTTAACCATAATCAAGTATTCTAGGTTTAACTATATAAATAAAATGGTCTTGAAGTATTTCCACCCTAAGACCTTATGCCGATTATCTTGAACCACAGAGTCCAAACACCACTTTTTAGGTAACTCAAGCTTAAAGGTTGTGTAATTCACCTTGAAATATTCATGTGTCTCTAGGAAGTCAAAAATTAGATTATTTTTTTCCATCCAATTATCCTCTTCATGAGGTTTGTTATTACCCTTAAAATATGGGGTCTTCTGGTGTAGGAACTCTTGTGCTAAGTCCTTGTATCCTTTATCTCTTAGTTGCACCCATTTAGTTCGGTTTTAAATAGGAAGAATAATCTAATACATGATAGGAATGGATTGTATGGAAACTTTTATGAGATTCTAATTAATAGTATCATTCCCTTGTGAATAATTCCCCACTGTACACTCCTGAGGAATCCCTAAAATATGTCTCAATGGAATGATTCTACAAACCAAAACCAGAAGGATACAAATATGCAATGAGAAAATATCAGCCTATACTAAAATAATATAACCATAAACTGAGATCAAGATCTAAATCCAACATAGGAGACATGCAACCCAACATCATGTGGTGACTTAAGTCTCATTACATTGAGATCTATCCAAAAACTTACTCCCAACATACCCATTAAGTCCCAAAAATCCTATCTATTTACTACTAAACTTACTAAGACAAAAACACTTGAGAATTAACCTACTATAACACCTAATTGTCCCAACTTGACCCAAAAAACCCATCAAACTAGGATCCAAAATTGGACCTTGATAAGGCTTTAAGGGCATTAACAATCCCTATATATTGGATACTAGAGCCCATGTATCCAACAAAAATTAGAGGGAATGGTTTTACTAACCTAAAAACCCATCATGGAATACATGTAGAGAATGATAAAAAGAAAGGAAATATGCCATAACTATAAACCCACAATAGTAGATATACAAATAATTCAACATTCTAAAACCAAGGTACATGTCCAAGAATAAAATCAAATGCAATCCAAACTACTAACAACTACTCCATGTGACACATAGGAAACATCACATTGTCTCACCACTAGCTAACATTTGTAGTATACATGAAACCCCTCCACCTCACTATGGAACTTTTCCCTTTCCTGCATTATAAAAAAAAGGTCTACACACCCTTAATGGAGTGCGTAGGGTTGGATAAAAATAATCCTAATAGGATCCCACCTGAGATTTCTATAGAAATTCTATATCAAACAATCCCAATATGCTCAATTTATGGAAATCATGGCATGATAAAATAGTTTTCATATTTATATAAAAATCATAGTAAAAGTTTTCACCTTTTCAAAATTATAAAGTATATTCCCTATAAAATAGGTCAAATCACATTTTTAAATAAACCATTTATTAAATCATGCATCATTTTCAATATCAAGTCCATAACAAAAGAAAATAAAAACATAGAAAATCACAATGGAGATCACCCTTAGGATAACATAGGTCCAGGATATCCAGGTATATCATACCTCAATAATCAATTTTAGACTTAGTGAACACTAAATAATTACCTAGAATAATAGTTCCTTGGGAATAGAGGAACACCCCACAGAAGAACCGCCCATGATGTTATAGATTCAAGTCACTAGAATAATAGGGCCTAGGGAAAAAGAAACACCCCATAAACAACCCCCCTACAAAACAAGGAAAAGTCCCAATACTATAACCCCCCAATATACACAAGTCTCCTAGGTGCTGTTTATGTCAAAAAAATTTAAAAGGGATTATCACATTTTATAAAATAATTTCCAAAAAACTCTTTTCATCAAAATAATACTTTCAAAAACAATTCCATAAACCATTTCATGTTACTTTGAAAGAATATTTCTTTTACCAAAATAAGTGGGAAACCCATATTTTATAAAAACCCATTTATGCATGCATATCAAGAAAATAAAGTATCATACAAATCATTATTTAGAAAACAAGTTAGAAAACCAAATCATGTGTGGTTCACCAAAAAAATACCATGGATGGAACTACATACCCAACACTTGGGTTTTCACAACAACAATAATGGGATCCATGCACTAGAAGGAGAGTGAACACACAAGAAAGCAATATAAGTCCCTAGAAAATGATTCCCACATCTTAGAATCACGTTTTCATAAGAACGATATTGATAGAGAAGATAAGATATCATATACCTCATAGAACATGATATCCACACCCAGAAAAACAAGATAATTCTTCTAGGAACCAACTACACAATGGGAACAATAGAAAAATATCAAGGTATGATGGATCATAAAATGAAAGAGGAACGAGATCACCCAATGCAGTCATTCAAATGTAGAATGGATTCCCAAATCTCTTCCCAAAATCGTATGATTCAAAACCCTAGAATGGAAATAAATAAGGAAGTATTAGTAGAGGATAAAATTGAGAAAAATAATTATTAAAAACCTATTCATAATGACCCCAAGTGTTTTAATTAACATGTGTGATGTATCACTAAAAAACAAGAGGCCAATTAAACCATTTAAATTACAAAAATAGAAAACACTATAGCATGGTGGGTGTTTACCACGCCCGTGGTGGTCTCGATCTTACTACACTATGAAGCCTGACACATCCAAAAAACATTACATAAAAATAAATCCCTAGTTTTTTGTGTTTTTACACAACATCCACCATGTTGTGGTGAGGTCTTATTATACATGGTGCATAGGGTGATCACTAATGTTCTACGCCACACCCTACATTAGGCATGGTAGCTATGTCCGTGGTGTACATGTGCTCCCTAGGATAAAACCAGCTTAAACCATGACATGGATTAGACCATTATGCACTAATAAATGAAAAAAACCTTTAATAATCCACTAAAACTAACAAACACATACCAAAACTAGAAGAAAGTATCCCAAATCTCAAAAATAGAACATACCTCAAGTCAGGTTACGACACCTCATCCTTAATCCTTTAGGCTGAACCCCATGGTCATGCCTAAGCATTCTCAATGTTAGGATAATGTTTTATTCCTATGAGATAGAGGACCTAGGAAATATTATATGTCTAGGCATGACTAAATCTTAGGTGATTTAATAACATCCTCCTAGATCCCATGGTCTTTCACTCGGGCATTTATAACACGTGTCTCCTTAATGATACCATATCTGGTGTATCCACCCAATCCTAGGGGATATCCTAGTCATTGATCATGGGGATACAATAACCACCCTTGAGATTTACAAAATCCTTTCTTAGGGATATATTCCCACCAAAACCTCATACCACCATTTGAATCCTGGAGCATCCTAGGAATTTAAAATATTCTAATGGAATTTCCATTCAAATCCCAGGCCCCCTGATCATTCAAAATGGTATCACTATACCAAAGGTATCTCAAGAAACCCAATAAATTTTATATGAATTCCACCACTCGCTATGTTGTTGGATCCTAAGAACCATATCTAAGAATCCATTTATACATCAAAAATATTCTATGGATTATATTATATCTAGGAATCCACCCCCAATATGCTATGAGACCAGATACCAAACATTTGGGGAATCCTAGAATCTCATCCATCCTATTAGGTGATTCCTAGTCATTATGATAAATCACAATAGTTCCAGGACCATCAGCCAATTCCTAAGAATCATTGGAAATCACAAATCATTAATCATAAACATAAATCAAAATAAGTATACCACATGGTCTGGTTGAATTCCCATTACCATAACTATCATACAATCCCAATTGGAATCACATATTAGTTTGGGTTCTATGGTGAAATCCATAACCATATATACCCATATCCATATGCACCCACTCAGGGTTAGTATGTTAATGGAGAACCCACTTGGGTGACCTGGTTAAGTACAAGGTAGATTCATATAACTTGGGATCCTTGGTCATAGATTAGTCTCTCAGGTTAGTGCTCATATCTCGAAGGTCATCATGAACCTTTGTTGTGTCATAAACACAATGTGTCCTCACTAGATCTAAGGGTAGCCTCACAGGCTATGGTCTCATGATATGAACCATGGACCATCTTAATGTCCAAATCATATAAGTTGATTCACTCAACTAATCCTAATCACAACCCATTATTCCTATGATTCATCCACTTAGGCTAAACACATCTCAAAGGTCCTCACTCGATCTACTAGGGAAGTCCATCTGAATTCACATCACAACCCATCTTATAGGTGTCCAAGTCTAGGTACCCTCTTAGTCCAGGCCTCAACCATCAACAACCAAGGTGTCAAGACAATACATAAGGTCCTCCATGGACCTTTCTCTATATTCATTCCAAGGAAATTAATTTTAAGTTAAATAATTTATTTAATTATTAAAAAATAAAAAATAAATAGGTTATCACTCTTGGTGGCATGACCGCACTCTGACATGCATATAACAAAATGAATAAATAGATAGGGCTAGTATGAGGCCCACCTACATCATTAGAAGATTTTACTTTTAGTTTCCAATGGTCAAAAACTACTTACCAAGCCCGTAAAACCTTGTTCAAGTACAAATGAACATCATTCACTACCAGGAGGTCCTATCTCAAACTACGACATCCAAAAATAATAATTATAAAAATATATAATTAATTGAATAATTTAATTTAAATAGTCATAAATGACTAAAACTTTCTAGGTCATCCCATTTTCTGAAACCATCGATAATGGGGTGTGTTCTACTCCTAACACACACCAAAAAAAAATATAGTTAACATCATCAATTGAATGTCCAAATAAATTAATTTAGATCCAAATCCCTTGAAAAAATCTAAACAGTGATGTACCTTTACAAAAAAACACACGTCGACATGTAGATAGTGTCTCGGTTTCCCCTCTAGCTAGGATAAGAAAAATATCCATTAAAAATAGATGATTACACCATGATCAAATGGAACAAGAATTGAACCCTAAAATGGTTCACACCCAAATTAGAGATAATGGAGAGAAAACAATAAGGAAGGAAGGGGGAGGAATAAACTTACCTCAAACTCCGGCAAAATGCACATAGAACTACCCAAAATGGAGGGAAAACGATAGAGGGGGAGCTATGGCTAATACCCTACACATGTTCCATGTCTGTCTAAAGAATAAAGGGGGGTTGATGCGCATTTTAAAATTAAAAAAGAACCACCATGGTAACTATCATGGTGTGATCATATCACAACTTTTAGAGCTATGCCCTTTTTACCTAAATAACACCCTTTCCACAGCCTAAAAGAACCCCCAAAACCATTTCATGGTGTGAATAACCCTTCCATGCCATGAAAGGGTTTATAATATATTTTTTAGTAGTACCATTCACATAGACCTTCCTTGATGTTCACATGAACTCTCAAGACATACACCGAACCCTAAACCACATCCAATAAAACCCTTTATAGACGTTCAAACCCTTGGAAGTTTAACCAAATATGGGATAAAAAATAGAATCCATAACAAGCATACAAAAATCATAATAATGAGTTAGAATAGGAATTACAACATGGAATGATACATCATAAGATCATGATGTATAAAATAAACCAAATCCATAACCACCCATCTCTAATGCACAAATTAAATATTATTCACTTACAGTCTTCAATATCCTAAAACTAGAAACCAACAACCAAAGACCACATCCAAGTAGAACCTACACTGAACCTATAATATGATAGGGGTGAGAAAAAATACCCAGTAGATATACTCCACACACCACATGCATAACATTTAATGATAAATACATTTCATTATAGTTTTAAATATAAGTAAAAATGTAAGCTTTTCACTTTTATTTGAAAATAAAAAACATGATACCATCATTGAAACCATTTGATTTAAAACACAGAAGGTATGATTTAAAAAAAATGGTTATTTGAATTTTCAAGAGTAAGGAAGCCCTTGATATGCAATTTTTTTTAGAAAATATTACTTTGAAATACCCAAGCCTTTGCAAACCCTTTTTTATTTCAAGTTAAGGAATGCCTTTGTTCTTTTGAAACCAAGAAACTAGTGGAAATAAAAAATAATCATAATAATAATAACTATAATAATAAATTTCAAATGAAATAATTATAAGTCAACTATCACAACAGTAATAGGATCACAGTCATCATAATAATAATAACAACCAGTGATCATGGGAACACCTAAAAGATCAAGGGAGAATGCATGACATTATTTAATGGAATCCATATTATCAGCATGACTAATATGATTGAATAGATCTAACACCAAGTATCTCTCTATCTAGCCTAACATAAGGGAAATGTCCTAAAAAAACCTCCTCAATCCATGAACCTGGTTATCAGACCCCATGGGTCTCCTATAATAACTCGGTTTCCTTCCTAACACACTAAAAACTATTATCCATCAGGTCCAATTATAAAACCAATGACTATCCCAAAAATCAGATACATGTTCTTTCAATGTTCTTTGTATTCACTTACACCCACACCACGAAACTTCCTAGGAGGTCACCCATCTCAACACTACTCCAAGACATGCACACTTTGTAACAACCCAAACTTTTTGAATAGTATATTAACTTACTCTTAACGATTTAATAGAGATGTTAATGGTTAATGCAAAAATAGGAGTCTATGGATTCATCTGGTAGACTCGAACCTTATAAAGACCACTTATCAGAGCTTAGGAAGGAGGTGGCATCTTTGGTCATCGCTTTGGACCAAGCCCAAGCCAAACTCCAGTGTGTCAAGCTTGAACGGAAACGCCTGCAGGAGAAGTTCAAGTTAGTAGAGATTACTACTAGGGAAATGTTATCTAAGCCTCCCTCAGATTCTCTCACCATAGAACACCTTACACTTAGGTCATATGCTGGTGTTATAAGGGGATATGTGACGAGACCATAGATTATTTGTGTAATCTTTTGGGATGAATAAATTGAGATTTATTCCTTTAGTGATGTTTGTGAAATTTCAAATGTCAGGATAATTTTAGGATGTATTTTATTGATGAATTTTGAAAAAAGGGATATTTTAAAATATTTATGTAAACCTTAAATAATTAATGATGTGTAATGATTTTCAAAAAATGGTCTTCTACAAAAGTGTTCAGTAAGGAATTTGGATTCTAATAAGATCAACTTAATTTTTGATGAATAGTAAATTATGAATAGTAATTTTACACTTAGGATTAGTAATGTGACCAAATGGATTAGTAATCTCACTTAAAGAAAGTTTTAATATAATTTAGACACCTAGATTAAGTAATGTGATTCAATAAAATGGGCAAATAACAGTTTCATAAATTATTAGTCAAGTATTAGTTTTTTCAGGTGAATAGTGTTTTTAATTAAAAATTAAATTAAAAATATTTAGAAAAGTATTTTTATAAAATAGACTTTATTTTTGAACTCAGAGCATCGATATTATTTTATGGTAATTTTTGGGGATTTTTCTGAAAAAAATGAATTCTCGGTGAATAGTGTTTTTATTTAAAAATTAAATTAAAAATATTTAGAAAATTATTTTTATAAAATGGAGTTCATATTTTTAATCAGAAAATCGATATTTGGTTAAGGTGAAATTTTGGGATTTTTCTGAGAGATGAATTTTCAGTGAATAGTAAAAATGCAGTTTTAGGGTTTCGGTATGTCAAATGACATCATAACTGTGTCGTGATGATGTCATGAGATATTTTAAGGGATGGTCAACTAAAGGGGATGAATTATTGTATGAGGTGTCCCAAGTGGCCAATACTCTGTGCAAATACCATGGGCAAGTCCATGGTTTTTCCAAAACCACCAATGAGGTGTCCCTTGACCATTAATGCCTTGTCCCCTCACTTTCCCTATAAATACCAAGCCATTCTCTCATCCTTTCAACTCCAAAATCATCCTCAACGAAGTTATGGTTTCCTTACCTCCCAAGTAGTCCTCCCAAGGTGCCCTCAAGCCTCTCAAGGTCCCAACCTTTGAGTTTTAAGAGTTACATTTAAGGTAAGGGATCCGACCTCTCTCTTTCTTTTCAAGCAATCTCTTTTATGTAATTTCTTTTATGCTCCATGTTCTTATGTTGGAGGATGTTCTTTTATATGCATATCAGTTCCCTTTTCATGTTAATATTATGAGATACCCCCTCTTTCTCTCATCAATTTGTTTTAAGAATGTTTAAGTGCCGCCGTTAGGCTGCTGAATTTTTTAAGGGATTCTTTCACCTTTCTCATTTTTCAAAGTTCTACTTTCATGTCAAGTCTTTCAAGTTCATTTTTATTATGTTGGGTTATGATCTCTATATCTATCATACTGAAATTTTATGTTCATATGATGATAGACTCTATTTGATCTCGTCAATTCATTTTTGTTGAAGTTTAAGTGACGCCGTTAGGCTGCCGAATTTTCATAAGAGAAATCTAATTTCTGTCTTCCTTCCATGTTTTTCATTTCAAATGTTATTTCCTTAAAATTTCATTACCATGTTCATATATCCTTCATATTCTGTCCCTATACTGTTTTATGGGTCATTTATGAATGTTTGACCCATGTCCCCTCTCTTTTCAATGTTTTCTAAAACCCCGAAACATAGCCGTTATGCTGCAGAATTTCCGTCTCAAAATGTCTCTCTATTTTTCTAAAGTTCTTTTATTTTATTAAGTGAATACTCAAAGATCTATCTTCTATAGTGGTATTCACATATATACCAAGTTTTTCTATTTTAAATTCTGGAATTTACATACATGAGACCTGCTTTCCCTTTCCGTGGGTTTAAAGTGACATAAAGATCATGTCTTTAAATCAGTTTTTAAAACGTTATGATTATGAAATGAAACCCATTTCTTTTATGATATATGGGTTGTTTATGAAATGATTTATGATGATATATGTGGATCACATGATGATAAATACAAATTTAAGGGTGTTCCCTGATAGCGCTCCAATGCATTGGGTAAAGACTTAATCTCCAGAGATGACCATTTAGACTGATACCTTGGTGAATAACCTTAGTAATTTTTATTGACACCTTGGGGATGGAACTTGGTGAAATGGAAATGATTGTCTTTGTAAAATGTTGTATCCACATCTTCAATTTATGAAAAACATTATTTTTATTATGATATGCCTCATGATTTCTTTCTCATGCCTTAAAGTTCTTTTCATGACCTTATTGAAGTATCTCAAGTTCACATGTAAAATGTTTCTCTTGTTTCCCTTACTGGGCCTTCTGCTCACCCTTTCTTTTGATGTATGTCCCCAGGTTATGAGATGTAGTAATGAACCTAGGATGAACTTAAGGACAATCATTTAAAGTGTTTAAGAAGAATTTTTTATGTTGTTTTCATGTATTATGTTCCTGGTTTCCAAGACACTAAACCTTAAAGATCCTCATTTTTGTGTAATGTAATGAAAGTGTATGTTATAAAAAGGCGGGATTCCACAGTTGGTATCAAAGGATGGTTTAGTTATTTGTGGAAATTAGGATATAAAAACTTTAGGAAGAACCATATAGAAAAGTTTAAATATAGAAAAACTTCCTGGTATTTGGTAAGTATTGAGTAAGTGGTTTATCAAAAAAATACATCCCTGTCTGGATACGAGCAGGTAGAGGTGGATCTGGCACAAATGTACATAGGGGTAAAACCCGAAAACACCGCTTTGAGCTAGACTAGAACGAGAACTGGTGCATGATAACAGGCCTTGCTGCACTCTTGGTTATGACACTCCCGAGGGATATGTTTGGTTAATCACAAGCTTTTTATGAATCATTATGAAGGAATTATAGAGAAACGTAATTGTCTAATCATGAAGTCTTAGTTAAAATATTCATAAATGAAATAAGTTTCTCACTAAGGTTTTATTCTTTTAGAAAATGGAGGGAAATAGGAGGAACCATTCAGATGGTGACCGCAATGCACCATGTGCTGACGGCCCTCCAATGGAAGTCGGAATGGAAACATTCATGCGAATGATGAACCAACTGACTCAAGTTATGAGTAATAACTTGAATCAAGTTGAGAGGCCGATCTCACCATGAAGGGAACATCATTCTATTGAGTCCTTCATGCGTCAACGACCACCAACATTCAGTGGATCTACTGACCCTTTGGTTGTGGAACAATGGATAAGCTCCATTGAAAAGATCTTTTCTGTACTTCATTGTTCGGAACAAGAAAAAGTCACCCTTGCTGTTTACCGCCTAGAGGGAGAAGCTGATCAGTGGTGGTCACTGATCAAAAACACGAAGCCACAAGGAGAGATGGAAGCTATGGAGTGGGAAGAGTTCCGGGGAATATTATTTAATAAGTATTTCCCTCATTCCATGAGAACTAGAATGGAGAAAGAGTTTCTCGAGCTGAAGTAGAAGGAGAACGAATCTGTCGGAATCTATGAGATGAACTTCACCCGACTTTCACGATATACCTCTAGCTTTGTCATGGATCCAAGTGGGAAGGTTGACAAATTTTTCGGAGGACTGAGACCTCATCTGCGGAAGAATCTAGCCAACCGGGACTACGATAACTATGAGGAGATCGTGCGGAGTGCAATGAAAGTCGAGCTAGAGTTTGGTGAGACACAATGGTCTCATAAATCAAATGACAAGAAGAGATTGTTGGAGACCAGTCTAGGGAAGACTTTTGATTAGGGAATAGGTGGAAAGAAAATGCAACTTACCACATGCAACAAATGTGGGAAGAAGCATCCGGGGCATTGCTTGATCAGAAGTGGAAAGTGATACAAGTGTGGAAGAGAAGGACATATTGCTCAGAATTTTCATAGTGAGGTGAAGCCTCAACTTCCCAACACTAACGACAGAGGAAATATGGTTCCGTCCCTACCCGAAGTCAAATGCTTCAAGTGTGGATATCTTGGTCACTTTTCTAATCACTGTCCAAATCCGAGGGTAGTGGAGGGGAATCACCATCAACCTCAGCAAAGGCCAAGGGAGCAAGGTTGTGATTTTTCTATCACAACAACTGAAGTTGAAGTTCCGAACGATGCGGTAGCAGGTACTCTTGTTGTCCTCTCAAAACTAGAAAGTACTTTGTTTGATTCTGGTTCTACTCATTCCTTTATTTCCTCCAAGTTTGCAAAGAATATAGAATCAATCCCTGAACTGCTTGAGGTAGAGTTGTCAGTCAAGAATCCAAGTGGGATTATCCATGCATCAAAAGGGTTTAGAGACACTAGTGTTTACTTTAGTGAGCACAATATTATCACAAATATAGTAGTCATTCCCATGTTGGAATTCGATGTTATACTAGGGATGGACTGGCTCTCAAAGTATAATGATAAGATCAAATGCAGAAGTAAGGAAATCTCAGTAGTCTTGAATGAACGACCTAAAATTATCTTCCGAGAAGAGATATCCCGAACTGATCCCTATATAGAAGCACCTCCTATAGCTTTCTTTATGGATTTAATCGGTGATGATGAAGAAGGAAAAGGGAGTATACAAATAGAAGATGTTCTAATTGTTCAGGAATACATGGATGTATTTCCTGAGGAGTTACCTGGACCTCCCCCAGAAAGAGAGGTAGATTTCTCCATTGAACTCATACTTGGATCTCAACCGATATCAAAGACCCCGTATAGAATGGAAAATGTGGAGCTAGAAGAGTTAAAGAAACAACTCCAAGACTTATTGGAGAAGGGGTTTATCCGACTGAGTGTGTCTCCTTGGGGAGCACCAGTTCTCTTTGTGAAGAAGAAGGATGGATCAATGTGGCTATGCATTGATTATAGAGAATTGAACGGGATCACAGTGAAGAACAGATACCCTCTTCCAAGAATTGATGATTTATTTGACCAACTTCATGGTGCTCAATCCTTCTCCAAGATTGACCTTCGATCTGGTTATCATCAACTGAGGGTGAAGAAGGAAGATATTCCAAAGACTACCTTCCGATCAAGATATGGGCATTATGAATTTACTGTTATGCCCTTTGGCTTGACTAATGCTCCTTCTATTTTCATGGATTTGATGAATAGAGTCTTTAAGGACTACCTTGATAACTTTGTGGTAGTTTTTATTGATGATATTTTGATATATTCAAAAAGTCATGAGGAGCATGAAGATCATCTGAGGGTTATTTTAAAAACTCTGCGGAAGGAGAGGCTCTTTGGAAAGTTCAGTAAGTGTGAGTTTTGGTTACAACAAGTGGATTTCTTAGGGCACATCGTAACCAATGAAGGAATCTCGGTTGACCCTGCAAAGACAATGGTTGTGGAGGAGTGGCCTCAACCCACAACAGTAACTGAGATTCGTAGTTTCCTTGGTTTAGTAGGATATTATAGGAGGTTTGTGAAAAACTTTTCATGGATTTATAATCCACTAACCAAGTTGACTCGAAAAGGGGTTAAGTTCATCTGGACAAAGGAATGCGAGGAAAGTTTCCAAGAGCTAAAGAAGAGATTGTTTATGACACCTGTGTTAACACTACCCTCTATAGGAGAAGGATTCATTATTTTTAGTGATGCATCTCTGAAAGGGCTTGGGTGCTTCCTCATGCAAAATGACAAGGTAATTGCTTATGCATCTCGACAGTTGAATATTCATGAGCAGAATTATCCTATGAATGACCTAGAGCTAGCGGCGGTTGTTTTTGCTCTAAAGATATGGAGGCACTATCTTTATGGGGAGAAATGTGATATATACACTGACCACCAAAGTTTAAATTATATTTTCACATAGAAAGAATTGAACATGAGACAAAGGAGATGGTTGGAGCTTATTAAAGACTATTATTATTCAATTTATTATCACCCTAGAAGAGCAAACAAAGTCACGGATGTGTTAAGCAGGAAAGACCCTGTTGTTCTGGCAATAATGAGGATCCTAGGAGATCCCTTGATTAAAGATCTAGTAAAACTGTACATGGTAATTGTAAGGGAAGGGACATCATCAACCTTATCCCAAATGATTTCTCAACCTTCATTACTAGAGAAGATCAAGAAGGCTAAAAAAGAAGATCCTTTGCTGCAGGAAAATTTTGAGGCTGTAAAGGATGGGAAGTTCCCTGATTTCAATATTGATCAAGAAGGTGTATTGAAATTTCGTACAAGACTATGTGTTCCATCTATTCTGGAGATAAATAAAGAACTGATGGATAAAGCTCATAGCTCTACTTTCTCTATACATCCGGGAAGCACTAAAATGTATAGAGACCTTCGTGATCATTATTGGTGGGATAACATGAAGAGGGATATTGTTGATTACACTATAAGGTGCCTAGTATGTCAACAAGTAAAGGAAGAACAACAACTTCTAAAGGGGGTATTACAACTGCTACCCATACCAGTATGGAAGTGGGATAATATCACTATGAACTTTGTAACTGGTCTCCCGAAAACATCCAAAGGAAATAATGCGATATGGGTTATTGTGGACCGTCTCACCAAGACCACCCATTTTATCTCTATTCGGGAAGATTTATCTCTGGATAAAATTTTCAAGATATACATAAAGGAAGTGGTAAGGCTGCATGGGGTACCACTATCCATCGTGTCTGATTGTGATCCAAGATTCACATCAAAATTCTGGAGAAGTCTTAAACATGATATGAAAAATTAATTGAATTTTAGTACGTCCTATCATCCTCAAACTGATGGCCAATCTGAAAGGACTATTCAGACACTCAAAGACATGCTGAGATTATGCTCAATGGAATTTAAAGGTTGATGGGATCAACACTATAAGGCCCCAGCCTTAAACCTTACTTAATCTTGAGTTATTACAAGATTACACATTGAGGATCTTTTCGGGTTTAGAGTTTTAGAGAATTAGATCATAAAACTTGCATTACATTCCACATATAAACAAAGTGGTTACATAAAGATAGTATTCTTCATTCCCATCAATGGAAACACATTTAAAATAAAACATGGATTATTTCTTGAAACATCCTTGACTCTATCATCTTATCATGTACCTTTCCCTTGACCTGTGAAAAACATTTCAAAAACTTGGGATGAGCGTAAAAACTCAGTATGGGTTATAAAAACATGGAAAGGAAACATGAGTTCATATATACATAAGAATGAAATCATACTTTACCCATAAAACATAGGCACTTTAACATACCTCATAAAAACATGAATAAATCATATAAATCATAATACGTAAAGGTAACTTGAGGCATTCATAACATTCTTACGTAGGGGGTAACCCTCTTGGTTACGTTTGGAATACCCATCACAGTATATTCCCTAAAATCTCTTCGGAGAAACCTTAACGTTTCACTCCTTCGCGTTACCCAATGCATTGGAGAGCTATAACGGGCTCACCCGCCCTTAGTTTATCACGGAAATAATGCCCAAGAACCATAACATAATCATATCACATAAAACATGCATAAAGGAAACATAACATTTCCACATTTCAATCACGAGATATCAATACAACACATTGATATAATAAAAACATTATGAAAACCATTTTCAATACCAAAGTAAAACATGGTATTTATTTTTCTTTTAAAAAAAAGGTATGGCTTGTAGAGGAAGCCAAAACTCAAATAACGGTTACGACGGCGGAGAAGTCGTTGTCGCCGCATACGTACGACAAAAACATTCCCTTTTGTCATTTAGTAAACGCTTCGTATAAAAAAGATTCCTTTTGAGTAAACGTAAAAGTCAAAGGGGTTTATACACCGTATAAAAGAAAGTTGTGTATAAAATAAAATATGCCTCAACGAAAGGAGATTGAGACGAAGTCCCATACAAAGATAAATAGATACATTATGTGTATTCACTATAAGTACACATAAATAAAGTACAAATACAAGATACGACATAATAATATAATGACATAATTTGAAAGTAGGAGATTAACCCAAAGAATGGAAATTGGGTTAAGAAGTTCCCATACCTCGTATCTGACTTGACCCGACCGTTCTTTAAACTCCTGAATAATAAACTTTAGTTAATCTCTACTTGCTTAAGAACCTTTTTCAAGTTCATTATTCCTTTTATACCATGTTATGAACATCATGTAATCATTTAAGTTAATAATGTTCATTTTGTCGGTATTTGGTTCTTAAGTCAAAAATAGACTTCTTACAATTACATGTTGTTAATTTGGTCAATGTTTCATTATATCCAGAATGGTATTCATGATTTAGATATCATATATGTCATATATATCCAGTACATACATTCTTTTATAATATTACATCACATTTAGAGGTAAGAAATGAAATGCACCGTTCATGGAGACGGTAAGCCGTACGTACGCATGAACGCTACTTTCATTTCTTTGTCATATTAATGGAATTAAAACTAAATGAGAGGTATGTATATTTTAATTCCAGAATTATATTCATCATTTAGATATATCATTAATTATATATATCCATTATATACATGTACTTTTAATAGTACATTACATTTGGGGATAAGAAATGAAATGCACCGTTCATGGAGACGGTAGTCCGTACGTACGCATGAACGCTACTTTCATTTCTATATCATACTTTAATGGAAATAAATGATAATGATATATATAGGTATATTATAATTCCAGTATAAAATCATATATAATAACTTTAAATCAATCCTTTACACGTCCCACATATGGCATTAACGAATCACATCACTTTGAGGGGGCGGTAGTCCGCACTTCCTTAAATGAAGATATCGCGTATACCCATAATGGAAACCATAAAGTATGACCAAAATGAAGAAAAACAGAAGCTTAAGGAAAACATATACATATTATATATCAATTATAAAAATAGTGACATCATAATGGCCACCTTTGAAGGTGTTAAATGAGTGTTGAACAATCATCGTTTCGGGAGGCATAATTTCGCCATCCACGGAAAACGTATTTTCTTTAACTATTTGATGTAGTTGTGTGAGAGTGTGGCTCAAATAAATCTTATAACAACATCCTAGTATATTGAAGATACTGGTGTTGTTACAAAAGAAGTAAATAAAAAGAGTTTAGGGGGTTGGAGAAGCAAAATAAAACAAATGAACATGAGAGAATGAATTACCTTTAAAAAGTGTAACTCCATTTGAGTTGAGACTAAAGGCTTCCTTTGAAAGGATTCTGCCCAAAGGGAATCCTCTAGGATGAGGAGAGGGATGTGGAGAGAGCAAATGGGCAGGGGTTGGCCGAGCCAATGGCTTGAAGAGTGTGTGAAATGAGGTAGAGGTGGGGGCCTTTTATAAGGGGAGAGGAGGGGCACTTTTGGAAAGTAAAGAAACATTACATTATTTGAAAATGTGTTTCGGTTTTAAAAGGTCCCACATTGATGGAATTCGTGGATAAGGTGATAAGGGTTCGAAATCCACTCATCCAATTGGGTTTGGACATGTGTAGTTCATAGATTTTACATTATCTTTCTATTTTATTTAAATCGTCAAATAATGATGTCATCGCTGCATCATTATTATGTCATAAATAATTAAATTTATTTAATGTCTAAAAATTATAAACAAATTACTATGATGTAGGAAATCTTTTTAGCTTTCCATTGAATATTTATAATCAAAATTTGGACTTGTATAACCCCACTTAAAAATTGTTTTCGCAAAACATATTATGTTTGTGTCATTTTCACTTTAACATTTAATAAAAAGTAATTTATGTTATTTCCCAACAAAAGTGGATACATGGGGTCCCCAAGTTAGGCCATGACTTGTCTTGGTCGGCCATGACACAACCAATGAGGTTGGGACATGTGTCTAGGTCATTTTATATTATTAAAGCATTATTTATACATTAAACTACCCTAATTACCACTAATCGCGATTAAGAACTTAATAAGTTACTATTCACCAAAAAATTATTTTAATCTCATTGAACCACATTTTACTTCTTAATGACAACCATGTATGTCGGATTTTCAAAATTCAATACACATTAGTGGTAAACTTTAATTTAACTGAAAAAAACAGTTTGCTTGATTACCACTTAGTGGTTTCACTATTCATCAAAATTGAAGTTTTTCAGAAAATTACCAAAAATTCACCCTAAGCTATATTTGATATTCCGAATTCAAAAATGAAGTCTATTTTACAAAATTAAAATCATATAAGTCACATTAATTAATTTAATAATTAATTCCCGCTGCCAGAGCAAATAGCGTGTTTTTACAAAACAATAAGTATCAAAAGATTGACACCAGTTTAAGTCTAATTTCAAAGTGAAATTGATTCCAATGACCACCATTGGATAAAATTGTAAAAATATATTCTAATTTTACTTCAAAACCAATTCAAAACATAATCTAATCATATAAATAAATTAGATTAAAAAGCAGTTTTGATGTAAAACACAACATTTTACACTATTCATAAAAAAATGAACTTTATCAGAAAGGTACCAAAAATTACACAAAGTAAAATTTGATGTCCCGATTCTTAATAAGAGTTTTATTTGGTCCAAAAGAATGTATAAGAGTGATCAAAACTATATTTAATGACGGTTCACCATTAAAAGGTGATAAGTGAACCTTTAGTGAAAATTAGAGTATAAAAGCCTAAAATTGAACTCTTTCCGTATTTTATGCCTTTATCTTTTATTGGGTAAATGTAAAAACATCTAAAAACATATCTATTCATATTTTAGTTATTTCTATTCATTCCCGCCAGTACAACGGCTACTTGTTAACTAACATTTAAAATAATATTATTTTATTACTAATGTGCAACGTAAGTTTCAAAGAAACTCATCGTTGCGTATCGGGTACGCTATCGAACATAGCAACCCCTTTAAAATATAATTTAATATTTAATTCATAAATATTAATAAATATTAAAATTATTCATTCTTCATTTACCTGGGATGTTACATCCTTCCCCCCTTTTGAGAATTGCGTCCTCGCAATTTTAAAATTGGACTTGGAAACATCCTTGTAAGTCCCACATCGGAACAAGAGTCGGTAAAACAATCACTTTAAAATAAAGAAAGATAAGTGCAAAGGTCACCCGAGTTAACCCATACTAGGATTCCAAGTATGAAAATATGGACATGGAGGAGAAAACATAGGGTCATGTTCTGATGGAGAGTGATAGAAAACATGTTTAGGAGAAAGTTAACCACGAGAAAATCACAAACTTGTGATGGGTTAAACGGTATTCGATTCCCTAGTAGGAAAAGTTAATAGACAACATTTTTGTTTTAAGTTACTTTTTATTGAGGAATTTAGTTTTTGATCTTAAGGAAACATACCTATTTTCATTTTTACTTTCAACTCTTTCTAGGTTTCTTACACAAACTCAAAATATCATACCTTGATCATGGTGTCCACTCGGTTTCATCGTCATCTTGTTCACGTAGGTAGAACTCCCATGCATTACAACAATGATTCAGAGATCCTTCAAAATCATTTGCTTCCTCCATCCAAATACACCTCGCACAACATGGGTCGTATGGGTGTTCACAGAAAAACAGTTTTGGAAAATAATCATGTAGGACATATAATTCCAAAACATCTGATAAAACATGATTTCTAAAAAATTGTCGGACCGAAATTGAGTTGAAACTTTCTATTATTGGTCCTTTTAAAATACCATAAGCATGTGATGTGAGACTATATTTTAAAAGCAAATATAAATAGGTTGCGCAAGGGTCCCCTTCCTTAGCACCATTTTCAAAATCATAATATGCTTCAAATTCTTGTGATAAGGTAAAATATTTGAAAATACCTTGATAATATTTACCTCTCTTGAAAACATGAGAATATTGTGAAAATAGTATTTTTCTAAAAACAACCCATGATCCACGATGATAACGAGGTATAGCGGAGGTGTTTGATATTTCAAACAAATGCTTGCAAGTGAGTTGTATGCTAGAAAAAGTTTCACAATCATCCGAAGATGACTTTGCAATAATTATTGCAAGCATGTCATCAGGGAGAGATAGGAATGTCATTTGAGATCCTCCTCCTTCCATTCGTAACCGACTTTACTTGACCTGAAAACAGTTATAAAACAATGATTTAACTGAAATAATAGTTATAGGGACTAATCATGTGCCTCGCAAAAACTTCTAATCCCTAAAGTTGTCTAAACCGACCTCTGATACCAACTATAGGGCCCCAGCCTTAAACCTTACTTAATCTTGAGTTATTACAAGATTACACATTGAGGATCTTTTCGGGTTTAGAGTTTTAGAGAATTAGATCATAAAACTTGCATTACATTCCACATATAAACAAAGTGGTTACATAAAGATAGTATTCTTCATTCCCATCAATGGAAACACATTTAAAATAAAACATGGATTATTTCTTGAAACATCCTTGACTCTATCATCTTATCATGTACCTTTCCCTTGACCTGTGAAAAACATTTCAAAAACTTGGGATGAGCGTAAAAACTCAGTATGGGTTATAAAAACATGGAAAGGAAACATGAGTTCATATATACATAAGAATGAAATCATACTTTACCCATAAAACATAGGCACTTTAACATACCTCATAAAAACATGAATAAATCATATAAATCATAATACGTAAAGGTAACTTGAGGCATTCATAACATTCTTACGTAGGGGGTAACCCTCTTGGTTACGTTTGGAATACCCATCACAGTATATTCCCTAAAATCTCTTCGGAGAAACCTTAACGTTTCACTCCTTCGCGTTACCCAATGCATTGGAGAGCTATAACGGGCTCACCCGCCCTTAGTTTATCACGGAAATAATGCCCAAGAACCATAACATAATCATATCACATAAAACATGCATAAAGGAAACATAACATTTCCACATTTCAATCACGAGATATCAATACAACACATTGATATAATAAAAACATTATGAAAACCATTTTCAATACCAAAGTAAAACATGGTATTTATTTTTCTTTTAAAAAAAAAGGTATGGCTTGTAGAGGAAGCCAAAACTCAAATAACGGTTACGACGGCGGAGAAGTCGTTGTCGCCGCATACGTACGACAAAAACATTCCCTTTTGTCATTTAGTAAACGCTTCGTATAAAAAAGATTCCTTTTGAGTAAACGTAAAAGTCAAAGGGGTTTATACACCGTATAAAAGAAAGTTGTGTATAAAATAAAATATGCCTCAACGAAAGGAGATTGAGACGAAGTCCCATACAAAGATAAATAGATACATTATGTGTATTCACTATAAGTACACATAAATAAAGTACAAATACAAGATACGACATAATAATATAATGACATAATTTGAAAGTAGGAGATTAACCCAAAGAATGGAAATTGGGTTAAGAAGTTCCCATACCTCGTATCTGACTTGACCCGACCGTTCTTTAAACTCCTGAATAATAAACTTTAGTTAATCTCTACTTGCTTAAGAACCTTTTTCAAGTTCATTATTCCTTTTATACCATGTTATGAACATCATGTAATCATTTAAGTTAATAATGTTCATTTTGTCGGTATTTGGTTCTTAAGTCAAAAATAGACTTCTTACAATTACATGTTGTTAATTTGGTCAATGTTTCATTATATCCAGAATGGTATTCATGATTTAGATATCATATATGTCATATATATCCAGTACATACATTCTTTTATAATATTACATCACATTTAGAGGTAAGAAATGAAATGCACCGTTCATGGAGACGGTAAGCCGTACGTACGCATGAACGCTACTTTCATTTCTTTGTCATATTAATGGAATTAAAACTAAATGAGAGGTATGTATATTTTAATTCCAGAATTATATTCATCATTTAGATATATCATTAATTATATATATCCATTATATACATGTACTTTTAATAGTACATTACATTTGGGGATAAGAAATGAAATGCACCGTTCATGGAGACGGTAGTCCGTACGTACGCATGAACGCTACTTTCATTTCTATCTCATACTTTAATGGAAATAAATGATAATGATATATATAGGTATATTATAATTCCAGTATAAAATCATATATAATAACTTTAAATCAATCCTTTACACGTCCCACATATGGCATTAACGAATCACATCACTTTGAGGGGGCGGTAGTCCGCACTTCCTTAAATGAAGATATCGCGTATACCCATAATGGAAACCATAAAGTATGACCAAAATGAAGAAAAACAGAAGCTTAAGGAAAACATATACATATTATATATCAATTATAAAAATAGTGACATCATAATGGCCACCTTTGAAGGTGTTAAATGAGTGTTGAACAATCATCGTTTCGGGAGGCATAATTTCGCCATCCACGGAAAACGTATTTTCTTTAACTATTTGATGTAGTTGTGTGAGAGTGTGGCTCAAATAAATCTTATAACAACATCCTAGTATATTGAAGATACTGGTGTTGTTACAAAAGAAGTAAATAAAAAGAGTTTAGGGGGTTGGAGAAGCAAAATAAAACAAATGAACATGAGAGAATGAATTACCTTTAAAAAGTGTAACTCCATTTGAGTTGAGACTAAAGGCTTCCTTTGAAAGGATTCTGCCCAAAGGGAATCCTCTAGGATGAGGAGAGGGATGTGGAGAGAGCAAATGGGCAGGGGTTGGCCGAGCCAATGGCTTGAAGAGTGTGTGAAATGAGGTAGAGGTGGGGGCCTTTTATAAGGGGAGAGGAGGGGCACTTTTGGAAAGTAAAGAAACATTACATTATTTGAAAATGTGTTTCGGTTTTAAAAGGTCCCACATTGATGGAATTCGTGGATAAGGTGATAAGGGTTCGAAATCCACTCATCCAATTGGGTTTGGACATGTGTAGTTCATAGATTTTACATTATCTTTCTATTTTATTTAAATCGTCAAATAATGATGTCATCGCTGCATCATTATTATGTCATAAATAATTAAATTTATTTAATGTCTAAAAATTATAAACAAATTACTATGATGTAGGAAATCTTTTTAGCTTTCCATTGAATATTTATAATCAAAATTTGGACTTGTATAACCCCACTTAAAAATTGTTTTCGCAAAACATATTATGTTTGTGTCATTTTCACTTTAACATTTAATAAAAAGTAATTTATGTTATTTCCCAACAAAAGTGGATACATGGGGTCCCCAAGTTAGGCCATGACTTGTCTTGGTCGGCCATGACACAACCAATGAGGTTGGGACATGTGTCTAGGTCATTTTATATTATTAAAGCATTATTTATACATTAAACTACCCTAATTACCACTAATCGCGATTAAGAACTTAATAAGTTACTATTCACCAAAAAATTATTTTAATCTCATTGAACCACATTTTACTTCTTAATGACAACCATGTATGTCGGATTTTCAAAATTCAATACACATTAGTGGTAAACTTTAATTTAACTGAAAAAAACAGTTTGCTTGATTACCACTTAGTGGTTTCACTATTCATCAAAATTGAAGTTTTTCAGAAAATTACCAAAAATTCACCCTAAGCTATATTTGATATTCCGAATTCAAAAATGAAGTCTATTTTACAAAATTAAAATCATATAAGTCACATTAATTAATTTAATAATTAATTCCCGCTGCCAGAGCAAATAGCGTGTTTTTACAAAACAATAAGTATCAAAAGATTGACACCAGTTTAAGTCTAATTTCAAAGTGAAATTGATTCCAATGACCACCATTGGATAAAATTGTAAAAATATATTCTAATTTTACTTCAAAACCAATTCAAAACATAATCTAATCATATAAATAAATTAGATTAAAAAGCAGTTTTGATGTAAAACACAACATTTTACACTATTCATAAAAAAATGAACTTTATCAGAAAGGTACCAAAAATTACACAAAGTAAAATTTGATGTCCCGATTCTTAATAAGAGTTTTATTTGGTCCAAAAGAATGTATAAGAGTGATCAAAACTATATTTAATGACGGTTCACCATTAAAAGGTGATAAGTGAACCTTTAGTGAAAATTAGAGTATAAAAGCCTAAAATTGAACTCTTTCCGTATTTTATGCCTTTATCTTTTATTGGGTAAATGTAAAAACATCTAAAAACATATCTATTCATATTTTAGTTATTTCTATTCATTCCCGCCAGTACAACGGCTACTTGTTAACTAACATTTAAAATAATATTATTTTATTACTAATGTGCAACGTAAGTTTCAAAGAAACTCATCGTTGCGTATCGGGTACGCTATCGAACATAGCAACCCCTTTAAAATATAATTTAATATTTAATTCATAAATATTAATAAATATTAAAATTATTCATTCTTCATTTACCTGGGATGTTACATCCTTCCCCCCTTTTGAGAATTGCGTCCTCGCAATTTTAAAATTGGACTTGGAAACATCCTTGTAAGTCCCACATCGGAACAAGAGTCGGTAAAACAATCACTTTAAAATAAAGAAAGATAAGTGCAAAGGTCACCCGAGTTAACCCATACTAGGATTCCAAGTATGAAAATATGGACATGGAGGAGAAAACATAGGGTCATGTTCTGATGGAGAGTGATAGAAAACATGTTTAGGAGAAAGTTAACCACGAGAAAATCACAAACTTGTGATGGGTTAAACGGTATTCGATTCCCTAGTAGGAAAAGTTAATAGACAACATTTTTGTTTTAAGTTACTTTTTATTGAGGAATTTAGTTTTTGATCTTAAGGAAACATACCTATTTTCATTTTTACTTTCAACTCTTTCTAGGTTTCTTACACAAACTCAAAATATCATACCTTGATCATGGTGTCCACTCGGTTTCATCGTCATCTTGTTCACGTAGGTAGAACTCCCATGCATTACAACAATGATTCAGAGATCCTTCAAAATCATTTGCTTCCTCCATCCAAATACACCTCGCACAACATGGGTCGTATGGGTGTTCACAGAAAAACAGTTTTGGAAAATAATCATGTAGGACATATAATTCCAAAACATCTGATAAAACATGATTTCTAAAAAATTGTCGGACCGAAATTGAGTTGAAACTTTCTATTATTGGTCCTTTTAAAATACCATAAGCATGTGATGTGAGACTATATTTTAAAAGCAAATATAAATAGGTTGCGCAAGGGTCCCCTTCCTTAGCACCATTTTCAAAATCATAATATGCTTCAAATTCTTGTGATAAGGTAAAATATTTGAAAATACCTTGATAATATTTACCTCTCTTGAAAACATGAGAATATTGTGAAAATAGTATTTTTCTAAAAACAACCCATGATCCACGATGATAACGAGGTATAGCGGAGGTGTTTGATATTTCAAACAAATGCTTGCAAGTGAGTTGTATGCTAGAAAAAGTTTCACAATCATCCGAAGATGACTTTGCAATAATTATTGCAAGCATGTCATCAGGGAGAGATAGGAATGTCATTTGAGATCCTCCTCCTTCCATTCGTAACCGACTTTACTTGACCTGAAAACAGTTATAAAACAATGATTTAACTGAAATAATAGTTATAGGGACTAATCATGTGCCTCGCAAAAACTTCTAATCCCTAAAGTTGTCTAAACCGACCTCTGATACCAACTATAGGGCCCCAGCCTTAAACCTTACTTAATCTTGAGTTATTACAAGATTACACATTGAGGATCTTTTCGGGTTTAGAGTTTTAGAGAATTAGATCATAAAACTTGCATTACATTCCACATATAAACAAAGTGGTTACATAAAGATAGTATTCTTCATTCCCATCAATGGAAACACATTTAAAATAAAACATGGATTATTTCTTGAAACATCCTTGACTCTATCATCTTATCATGTACCTTTCCCTTGACCTGTGAAAAACATTTCAAAAACTTGGGATGAGCGTAAAAACTCAGTATGGGTTATAAAAACATGGAAAGGAAACATGAGTTCATATATACATAAGAATGAAATCATACTTTACCCATAAAACATAGGCACTTTAACATACCTCATAAAAACATGAATAAATCATATAAATCATAATACGTAAAGGTAACTTGAGGCATTCATAACATTCTTACGTAGGGGGTAACCCTCTTGGTTACGTTTGGAATACCCATCACAGTATATTCCCTAAAATCTCTTCGGAGAAACCTTAACGTTTCACTCCTTCGCGTTACCCAATGCATTGGAGAGCTATAACGGGCTCACCCGCCCTTAGTTTATCACGGAAATAATGCCCAAGAACCATAACATAATCATATCACATAAAACATGCATAAAGGAAACATAACATTTCCACATTTCAATCACGAGATATCAATACAACACATTGATATAATAAAAACATTATGAAAACCATTTTCAATACCAAAGTAAAACATGGTATTTATTTTTCTTTTAAAAAAAAAGGTATGGCTTGTAGAGGAAGCCAAAACTCAAATAACGGTTACGACGGCGGAGAAGTCGTTGTCGCCGCATACGTACGACAAAAACATTCCCTTTTGTCATTTAGTAAACGCTTCGTATAAAAAAGATTCCTTTTGAGTAAACGTAAAAGTCAAAGGGGTTTATACACCGTATAAAAGAAAGTTGTGTATAAAATAAAATATGCCTCAACGAAAGGAGATTGAGACGAAGTCCCATACAAAGATAAATAGATACATTATGTGTATTCACTATAAGTACACATAAATAAAGTACAAATACAAGATACGACATAATAATATAATGACATAATTTGAAAGTAGGAGATTAACCCAAAGAATGGAAATTGGGTTAAGAAGTTCCCATACCTCGTATCTGACTTGACCCGACCGTTCTTTAAACTCCTGAATAATAAACTTTAGTTAATCTCTACTTGCTTAAGAACCTTTTTCAAGTTCATTATTCCTTTTATACCATGTTATGAACATCATGTAATCATTTAAGTTAATAATGTTCATTTTGTCGGTATTTGGTTCTTAAGTCAAAAATAGACTTCTTACAATTACATGTTGTTAATTTGGTCAATGTTTCATTATATCCAGAATGGTATTCATGATTTAGATATCATATATGTCATATATATCCAGTACATACATTCTTTTATAATATTACATCACATTTAGAGGTAAGAAATGAAATGCACCGTTCATGGAGACGGTAAGCCGTACGTACGCATGAACGCTACTTTCATTTCTTTGTCATATTAATGGAATTAAAACTAAATGAGAGGTATGTATATTTTAATTCCAGAATTATATTCATCATTTAGATATATCATTAATTATATATATCCATTATATACATGTACTTTTAATAGTACATTACATTTGGGGATAAGAAATGAAATGCACCGTTCATGGAGACGGTAGTCCGTACGTACGCATGAACGCTACTTTCATTTCTATCTCATACTTTAATGGAAATAAATGATAATGATATATATAGGTATATTATAATTCCAGTATAAAATCATATATAATAACTTTAAATCAATCCTTTACACGTCCCACATATGGCATTAACGAATCACATCACTTTGAGGGGGCGGTAGTCCGCACTTCCTTAAATGAAGATATCGCGTATACCCATAATGGAAACCATAAAGTATGACCAAAATGAAGAAAAACAGAAGCTTAAGGAAAACATATACATATTATATATCAATTATAAAAATAGTGACATCATAATGGCCACCTTTGAAGGTGTTAAATGAGTGTTGAACAATCATCGTTTCGGGAGGCATAATTTCGCCATCCACGGAAAACGTATTTTCTTTAACTATTTGATGTAGTTGTGTGAGAGTGTGGCTCAAATAAATCTTATAACAACATCCTAGTATATTGAAGATACTGGTGTTGTTACAAAAGAAGTAAATAAAAAGAGTTTAGGGGGTTGGAGAAGCAAAATAAAACAAATGAACATGAGAGAATGAATTACCTTTAAAAAGTGTAACTCCATTTGAGTTGAGACTAAAGGCTTCCTTTGAAAGGATTCTGCCCAAAGGGAATCCTCTAGGATGAGGAGAGGGATGTGGAGAGAGCAAATGGGCAGGGGTTGGCCGAGCCAATGGCTTGAAGAGTGTGTGAAATGAGGTAGAGGTGGGGGCCTTTTATAAGGGGAGAGGAGGGGCACTTTTGGAAAGTAAAGAAACATTACATTATTTGAAAATGTGTTTCGGTTTTAAAAGGTCCCACATTGATGGAATTCGTGGATAAGGTGATAAGGGTTCGAAATCCACTCATCCAATTGGGTTTGGACATGTGTAGTTCATAGATTTTACATTATCTTTCTATTTTATTTAAATCGTCAAATAATGATGTCATCGCTGCATCATTATTATGTCATAAATAATTAAATTTATTTAATGTCTAAAAATTATAAACAAATTACTATGATGTAGGAAATCTTTTTAGCTTTCCATTGAATATTTATAATCAAAATTTGGACTTGTATAACCCCACTTAAAAATTGTTTTCGCAAAACATATTATGTTTGTGTCATTTTCACTTTAACATTTAATAAAAAGTAATTTATGTTATTTCCCAACAAAAGTGGATACATGGGGTCCCCAAGTTAGGCCATGACTTGTCTTGGTCGGCCATGACACAACCAATGAGGTTGGGACATGTGTCTAGGTCATTTTATATTATTAAAGCATTATTTATACATTAAACTACCCTAATTACCACTAATCGCGATTAAGAACTTAATAAGTTACTATTCACCAAAAAATTATTTTAATCTCATTGAACCACATTTTACTTCTTAATGACAACCATGTATGTCGGATTTTCAAAATTCAATACACATTAGTGGTAAACTTTAATTTAACTGAAAAAAACAGTTTGCTTGATTACCACTTAGTGGTTTCACTATTCATCAAAATTGAAGTTTTTCAGAAAATTACCAAAAATTCACCCTAAGCTATATTTGATATTCCGAATTCAAAAATGAAGTCTATTTTACAAAATTAAAATCATATAAGTCACATTAATTAATTTAATAATTAATTCCCGCTGCCAGAGCAAATAGCGTGTTTTTACAAAACAATAAGTATCAAAAGATTGACACCAGTTTAAGTCTAATTTCAAAGTGAAATTGATTCCAATGACCACCATTGGATAAAATTGTAAAAATATATTCTAATTTTACTTCAAAACCAATTCAAAACATAATCTAATCATATAAATAAATTAGATTAAAAATCAGTTTTGATGTAAAACACAACATTTTACACTATTCATAAAAAAATGAACTTTATCAGAAAGGTACCAAAAATTACACAAAGTAAAATTTGATGTCCCGATTCTTAATAAGAGTTTTATTTGGTCCAAAAGAATGTATAAGAGTGATCAAAACTATATTTAATGACGGTTCACCATTAAAAGGTGATAAGTGAACCTTTAGTGAAAATTAGAGTATAAAAGCCTAAAATTGAACTCTTTCCGTATTTTATGCCTTTATCTTTTATTGGGTAAATGTAAAAACATCTAAAAACATATCTATTCATATTTTAGTTATTTCTATTCATTCCCGCCAATACAACGGCTACTTGTTAACTAACATTTAAAATAATATTATTTTATTACTAATGTGCAACGTAAGTTTCAAAGAAACTCATCGTTGCGTATCGGGTACGCTATCGAACATAGCAACCCCTTTAAAATATAATTTAATATTTAATTCATAAATATTAATAAATATTAAAATTATTCATTCTTCATTTACCTGGGATGTTACAAACACCTCCCATTAGTTGAGTTCTCCTATAACAACAACTTCCATTCGAGTATTCAGATGGCACCCTATGAAGCTCTGTATGGAAAGCAATGTAGAACTCCTACTTGTTGGGATGAAACTGGTGAGAGAAAGCTTCTTGGGCCTGATCTTGTGCAAGAGATGACAGAACAGGTTCATGCCATCCTACAACACATAAAGGATGCTCAGAGTCGGAAGAAGAGCTATGCTGACAACCGTCGAAGGGACTTGGAGTTTGGTGTTGGAGACAAAGTCTTCCTTCGAATTTCTCCATGGAAGAGAGTCATGTGGTTTGGGAAGAAAGGGAAGCTTAGCCCTAGGTACATTGGCCCCTATGAAATCCTTGATCGCATAGGAGCAGTGACCTATTGTCTAGCACTTCCACCGAACCTAGCACAAGTTCACGATGTCTTCCATGTATCTCTCTTGAGGAAGTGCATACCCGACCCTTCACATGTACTGAACCTAGAGGTGGTACAACTGGAACATGACCTCTCTTATGAGGAGCATCCAGTGGAGATCTTAGACCGTAGAAACAAGGTTCTACGAAACAGGACTACCCACCTTGTGAAAGTGTTGTGGAGAAATCATAAGTATGAAGAAGCGACTTTGGGAACCTGAGGAAATGATGAAGCAAAAGTACACTCACCTTTTCGACTAGGCCTCAAGTATAAAATTTCTGGGATGAAATTTCTTAAGGGGGGAAGAATATAACGACCCAAACTTTTTGAATAGTATATTAACTTACTCTTAATGATTTAATAGAGATGTTAATGGTTAATGCAGAAAGAGGAGTCAATGGATTCATCTGGTATACTCGAACCTTATAAAGCCCACTTATCAGAGCTTGGGAAGGAGGTGGCATCTTTGGGCTTCGCTTTGGACCAAGCCCAAGCCGAACTCCAGCGTGTCAAGCTTGAATGGAAACACATACGGGAGAAGTTCAAGTTATTAGAGATTACTACTAGGGAAATGTTATCTGAGCCTCCCTCAGATAATCTCACCATAGCACACCTTAAACTTAGGTCATATGCTGGTGTTATAAGGGGCTATGTGACAAGACCATAACTTCTTTGTGTAATCCTTTGGGATGAATAAATTGAGATTTCTTCCTTTAGTGATGTTTGTGAAATTTCAAATGTGAGGATAATTTTAGGATGTATTTTATTGATGAATTTTGAAAGAAGGGATATTTTAAAATATTTATGTAAACCTTAAATAATTAATGACGTGTAATGATTTTCAAAAAATGGTATTCTCCAAAAGTATTCAGTAAAGAATTTGGAGTCTAATAAGATCAACTTAATTTTTGATGAATAGTAAATTATGAATAGTAATTTTATGCTTAGGATTAGTAATGTGACCAAATAGATTAGTAATCTCACTTAAAGAAAGTTTTAATATAATTTAGACACCTATATTAAGTAATTTGATTCAATAAAATGGGTAAATAATGGTTTCATAAATTATTAGTCAAGTATTAGTTTTTTCCGGTGAATCGATATTATGTTATTGTAATTTTTGGGGATTTTTCTAAAAAAATGAATTCTCGGTGAATAGTGTTTTTATTTAAAAATTAAATTAAAAATATTTATAAAAATATTTTTATAAAATGGAGTTCATATTTGTAATCAGAGCATCGATATTTGGTTAAGGTGAAATTTTGGGATTTTTCTGAGAATGATGAATTTTCAGTGAATAGTAAAAGTGCAGTTTTAGGGTTTCGGTATGTTAAATGACATCATAACTGTGTCGTGATGATGTCATGAGATATTTTAAGGGATGGTCGACTAAAGGGGATGAATTATTGTATGAGGTGTCCCAAGTGGCCAATACTCTGGGCAAATACCATGGGCAAGCCCATGGTTTTTCCAAAACCACCAATGAGGTGTCCCTTGACCATTAATGCCTTGTCCCCTCACTTTCCCTATAAATACCAAGCCATTCTCTCATCCTTTCGACTCCAAAATCATCCTCAACGAAGTTATGGTTTCCTTAACTCCCAAGGAGTCCTCCCAAGGTGCCCTCAAGCCTCTCAAGGTCCCAACCTTTGAGTTTTAAGAGTTACGTTTAAGGTAAGGGATCCGACCTCTCTCTTTCTTTTCAAGCAATCTCTTTTATGTAATTTATTTTATGCTACATGTTCTTATGTTGGAGGATGTTCTTTTATATGCATATTACTTCCCTTTTCATGTTCATATTATGAGATACCCCCTCTTTCTCTCATCAATTTGTTTTAAGAATGTTTAAGTGGCGCCGTTAGGCTGCCGGATTTTTTAAGGGATTCTTTCACCTTTCTCATTTTTAAAGTTCTACTTTCATTTCAAGTCTTTCAAGTTCCTTTTTATTATGTTGGGGTATGATATCTATATCTATAATACTGAAATTTTATGTCCATATTATGAGAGACCCTATTTGATCTCGTCAATTCATTTTTGTTGAAGTTTAAGTGACGCCGTTAGGCTGCCGAATTTTCATAAGAGAAATCTAATTTTTGTCTTCCTTCAATGTTTTTAATTTCAAATGGTATGTCCTTAAAATTAAATTACCATGTTCATATATCCTTCATATTCTGTCCCTCTACTATTTTATGGTTCATTTATGAATGTTTGACCCATGTCCCCTCTCTTTTCAATGTTTTCTAAAACCCCAAAACATAGCCGTTATGCTGAAGAATTTCCGTCTCAAAATGTCTCTCTCCTTTTCTAAAGTTCTTTTATTTTATTAAGTTAATACTCAAAGATCTATATTCTATAGGGGTATTCACATATATACCAATTTGTTCTATTTTAAATTCTGGGATTTACATACATGAGACCCGTTTTCCCTTTCCTTGGGTTTAAAGTGACATAAAGATCATGTCTTTAAAGCAGTTTTTAAAACGTTATGATTATGAAATGAAATACATTTCTTTTATGCTATATGGGTTGTTTATGAAATTATTTATGATGATATATGTGGCTCACATGATGATAAATACAAATTTAAGGGTGCGCCCTGATAGCGCTCCAATGCATTGGGTAAAGACTTAATCTCTAGAGATGACCATTTAGACTGATACCTTGGTGAATAACCTTGGTAATTTTTATTGACACCTTGGGGATGGACCTTGGTGAAACAGAAATGATTGTCTTTGTAAAATGTTGTAGCCACATCTTCAAGTTATGAAAAACGTTATTTTTATTATGATATGCCTCATGATTTCTTTCTCATGCCTTAAAGTTATTTTCATGACCTTATTGAAGTATCTAAAGTTCACATGTAAAATGTTTCTCTTGTTTCCCTTACCGGGCCTTCTGCTCACCCTTTCTTTTGATGTATGTCCCCAGATTATGAGATGCAGTAATGAACCTAGGATGAAATTAAGTACAAGCCTTTCAAGTGTTTAAGAAGAATGTTTTATGTTGTTTTCATGTATTATGTTCCTGGTTTCCAAGACACTAAACCTTAAAGATTCTCAGTTTTGTGTAATGTAATGAAAGTTTATGTTATAAAAAGGCGGGATTCCACACACTTAACTATAGAGTTCTTATCATACAAGGCCTTTAAAATAAAGGTGGACATTGTTGACATGAATAGTAACATTTAGTATTTTAAGACTCACTTTTATAGGGGTGTTACACTCTCCCATATTTAAGGAATAATTTCCTCATTGTGGACCCCACACCTTAAACCTAGGAAATGCCATGACACTTCCAGCAGGGTATTAGCTATGATACTATTTTTCACAACTCGACCTCCCTAGGCTATGGACTTAGTCATCTGGCCCCATGGTCCTATAATATCTTGGTTTCCTTCTGAGAACAGAATAATATATTACCCACTAGGATCACTTATTAGACTAATGACTATCCCCACAGGCCAACATATGATCTTTAAGTATTCTTTTTCCTCATTCACACACACCCTGGGAAACTTCATAGGAAGTCACCCATCCTAAAATTACTCTAACACAAGAACACTTGACTATGGAGTTCTTATCAGATAGAATCCCATAAAGAAAGGTGCACCTTGGTGACCTAGGTAGTAACATTTAGTCTCTTAAGACTCATTTTTCTAGGGGTGTTATTGGAAAAATACTAAAATTGGGAAAAAACCATACTTGGGGCCACTATCCAAAGAATGACCATTAACTAGTACAAAATATGAAACTAGATATTCCACCTAGTTATGCTTGGTTTCCCATGATATACAAAAATAAATGTGATCTATAATAGAAGTCAGCAATTAATGGTAAAAAATAGCGATATAAATACCAAACAAGAATCCAATATCATCCTCACCTCCATACACCCACACCTACGAACACCCTTCATTGAAGAAAACCCTTTTCACCTAGAATGACAATATAAAAACATGTACTATATTAGGGAAAAATATCATCCACATTATACAAATATTAATAATTAGGGTTCACTTAAAGGGCCCATTAAACTTAGAAAAAACCCTTTCATAATGTACCAATTGGTCCTTTGAAACATCATTTAAGAAGCCAAGTTCAAAAATCCACTTTGAAAACCAAATTACAAAACCATCATCAAGAAACTCATATAATAACAGAAACATGACATAATTTAGGATGAAACCATCAAAACCTTAGTTTAAAATAAATCCTTAAACATGGGTTTATTTTTGTAAAAACTAATGAGATCCAACACACTTATTTTTAATAGCTAAATCATTTTTAAAGGATCCCATTAGGAATTTAAACAAGAACCAGGTGTATGAATTTTATATAAAAATGGTTTTGAGCATAGAAATATGGGTAATACCTCCCATGTAAACTAATATCCTAGAGAAAATTAACTTTAATAAGCAAGGATCTTTGGACACTCATCATATTAATTTAAAAGAGATCAAAGTGTAAATTAGAATAAGAAATATATTCATAACTTTAAGTTTATAAGTTCATATATAGTGAAATTTACCTCAATCAAATCACTTCTATAAAGTCTGATACTAAGCCACCATAAGAAGGTAAGAGGGAACCTTAAAATACCATAAATAAACCTAAAGTAATAAAAACATAAGTTAAATTAAATCCACCACAAAACCCAGGTTGTCAAGACCATTTTTGGGAAAGAAAGAAAGAGGGAAAAGGAATAATGAGAGGTGGGGGAGGAGTCTAGAGAAGGTTACATTGAAGAATTACCACCAAGACATGAGGAAATACCATGGAATTAAGCTAATATGGATAGGTAAAAAAGGTAATATTGGTTGGGGTAAAATGGAGTGTGAATGGGAGTAGGAGGTAACCCCAAATGGGTTAAATTCAAATAGGGGTAGATAGATAATTTTACAATTTTAATGACCTGGACAGTTCACATGTTTTTCCAAACCATCCACCAACCGTGTAACCCTAATTAGTTGTGACAAGGGACACCTTATTGTTTGACTAAATTATTTACCAAACCATGCACCAAAAATTCATATTGCATTAGAATTAAATGGACGTGCCACACAGTTTGGCTGCATAACTTTAAAAAATGTGTGCTAATCATGCACACTCCATTGAGATAAACTAAAGGCTTTGTATGATCGGGTTTCATAGTTATCACTAAACATGTGTAAACCATGTGATATGCACTACACCCTAATTTACTCCCAATTTAAAAGGAAAATGACTTGATATGAACAAATAAATATAAAAATCAATACATAAATAAAATAATATATAAATTCGAGGTCGGGGTGTGATAATTTTCCAAATAATCACACTTTATTCCCCTATAAAATATTATTATAAAAGTTGAAACAAATAATGGGTATGGTTTAACCTCCTCAAGGTGACTTTAATTCCAAAAACCAAGTAACACCATGAAATTAGCTGTGACAAGGTTCATTAAACTAATCGAGATGAATAATATAACAAAACTCAATTACACTCCCTGAAGAAACTCATAAATGATAACAAGAAATTGATTACTCGATCCTCTATTTGAAAGTTGATCATACCTTTAACATACAAATCCTTCCTACTTCTAGCAACCATAAAGGACCCTAAATCAAATGAGAAAATGATTCAAGGTTAAAGAAACCATAATCCACCATAGGTTAGGGTGATTTAGGGAAACCAGACACATCCCCCAGAAGTTATACACCACTTCCTCTATAAGAAGACCGATAATGGTTTGAAAAAAGAAAACATCCATGGTGGTATCCCCAAAATTTTATAATTCCTCTAAAAATGGATAGAAAAGAGATAGACCACCCATGGGTAAGGAATCAACATAGACAAACATGTATCTATAAAACACCTAAGGTAAAGATAATTTTCTATCACTTATAAGTGACCCTCAAAGAAAAAATATAAAAATTTTAGTAGGAAATTAGTCCAAGATTATGGAAACATGACCATACAATAAAACAACACAAAGGAAAATGCACCTCAAGTAAAAAACAAAACTCAAAAAGAATAACATGGGCTGTAGACTTTGGTCAGCATGAGTAATCTAGAACCACACTCTTAGAATGCCAACTCACGGTGAACCCAAAAAAACAAACATGACACTAGCCAAAGAAACAATATAATATGAGGTAGCTATCATCCCAGTTATACAAGCACAAACCCAAGAATTTTCATATATAACTCTAAAAAACTAAAACCTAATTATAAGGATTGCATCACATCAAATACAAAAAGGAAAAAACTGAATATCGAGGCATAAGAATTCCTAAATAATTGGAATTCTATAAGAAATAATCAAGGGGATACCCAAAGATATAAATTGATCAAGAATTACCTCAAAGTCTTGACTGATCTAAAATCAATAAGTATAAAACTCAAAATAGATAAACATCACCATCCTGAATCAATTCCCACTAAGGAATTCATATTATTTCAATAATATAATTTAGGGAACCTTTTAATAACCATAATATATAATGGAATGAATCACCATAAAGACCATCCTTATAGATATAATTTCTACCTTTCATCAAAAATTTCCTAGGAGGCATACTTTAAACAACAAATAACTCGAATCAAATCAATTCATGCTTCCAAATTAAAATTGAACAATCCCAACATAGAACTTGGCAAAAATCCAAATACACAGGACTACCAAAATAAATATACTATAAAAAATTCCTATTTAAATCACTAAAATTTTATGAAGAGTCTAATAAATACTTTTAGAAAAGTAATTAAATTTTAAAAAATTTCATATCATTGGGAAAACTAAAAATATTTCACTTCACAATTGTTTTACAAGATAATATTTCAACCTTCCCTCCATGAATTTCAAATGTTCATATAAAACCCACTTTAATTTCAATTTTTTTCCATATTATATAATAAAATAAACCACTTTACAAACACTGCATGAAAGGAAAAAAATCCATTTTAAATAACCCATAAAAACTTAAAACACAAGAAAGTACACTTTGAAAACATTTTAACTAATTTAGAAAACTAAATAAAATTAATTTCATGATTGCACCATAAATTAAACTCCCACTTCCCTATTTTGTAATTTCAAATAATTTGTAAAAAGTCACTTTCATTTCAAAATTATACTAAAATTACATTATAAAAACATCCACTTTTTAAAAAATAAAAAAAATAAAAAACCTTTCATAATTAAACTATAAAATATGGTTTTTAGATTTGATATATTTAAAATCAATTTATGAAAACATTCACAAATCAAAACCTTTAATGGAACTAAAAATAGTTTTATAAAATCCTACAATGAATCCTTTAAAACTTTTTTTTGACATCCCAATTTTTTATCAAAACGAATCCTTCATGACTCTAAACATCATTTTAAATTTAAAACATTTGAAATCAGTTTTTTAGAACATTGAAAAATAATTTTTTAAAGAAACTCAAGATATTTTATAAAAATTTTCATGAAAGTTATTAAAAAATTTTACAAACCCTTTTTAAGGTCATACCATTTCTATAATTCAAACCATTTGATTGTAACCATTTAAAATCACAAAACTCACTCATTATTTTTCAAGAAACAATACCAAGGTCTTTTTTTGTTGAAATTTCATATTAAATAATCCCCCAAAACAATAATAACCTAATAAAAACACTCCAATTTATATTAATTATATAATGTAAAATGATAGAAAAAACTTAGAACCTCAAGAACCAAAATTAAAAATTCCATAGAATAAAAAACTACACACAATTTGGACACATGGTTTGAAAAATCATACGCTAATTATGTGAGTCCCGCTGGAAGCCTCCCATGCACTATTTCATAGTTTACATATGATTTTCAAAATCGTTCATAGTGAATATGCCCCCTTAATTATTACAAATTTAACTCCAATACCTAGAGTTTTCAATAGAAAACATAAATAATCATATAAGGACTAAAAGTACTCAAAAATTTTAAGAATAATTCTTGGATTAAAGGGTCACATTGCCTAAACATCCCTCGTAACTCAAGTTTACTATCAAGAAGTGGTGATTAGAAACCTAACCATGTCCTAATAATTGAATTATGATAATCATATCTCTATACTAATAGATTCCCCAAATAAAAACATGACTTTGTTATAATTTGTAATTAATTGGCCTAGGATAACATGACATATCTTCTAACCTTGCTCACCAGTAGTCACAAAGGGTGTTCGTGATCCCCACATGATGAAAAGAAATGCATATTCATCAAACATACTCCATTGGGAATTATTTTTTCTGATAAGACAAATAAGAAACCATGGGAATTCTACCCAAAATCCCAACATGACCATTATATAAGTTTGATGACCATGAACAAATTAAATAAATAGAATCCATAATAAGAATATCTAAAAATAGCATAAATAAATGAACATAACTCATGAACATTGAATAAGGATAAGTAACCAAATAAAATATATACCAACATCAAAATAGAAATAAATTTTAATACAACTACCACAAAACCTAGAAAAAAGATCTAGAACAAGAATAATGGCATGGAATAATAAATCAAAAAAGGATACCAAAAATAAAAAAAAATACACAATGACCTATCTGTAATGTTCCAATTTAAGAGTCTTCACTTTATGACTTTAACATCCCTGAATTTGAAATCAACAACCAAATTCCATATCTAAGTAGAACCTACACCAAACCCGTAATATGATAGGTGTGAGCATAAATTCCTAGTATATATCTTACCCACACCCCATTCATGACCTTTAAAGATAAAACCATTTCATGCTAGTTTAAAATTTAAGTAAAAATGTAGTGTTTTTAGTTTTATTTGAAAATTGATATCATGATACCATCGTTAAAACCATTAAATTTAAAACATGGGAGATATACTTCTAAAAAATGGTCCTTTAAATTTTTAAGAGGAAAAAATCCTTCGATATGAGAAAATGTTTATAAAAAATTACTTTTAAATACATAATCCTTTTCAAAACATTTTTCATTTCAAGTCAATTAATACCATTTTTATTTTAAAAATAATACACCAGTGGAAATCCAAAACAATCATAACAAAAATAAAAACAGTAATAAAGGGAACATGAAATAATCATAAGTCAACTACCATAGAAGTAACATAATCACAGTCATTATAATATGAAAAAACCAATGATAATGAGAACACATATTACCTATGGGGAAAATCTAATACATTACTAAAATAGATGCCATCCTATTGAAATTCCTGATGTGATTCAATCACTCCAATAGTCAATATTTCCCAATCTATCCCGTAAAAAGGGAAAATCCTAAATTTATGTGAACACAATACTTGGGGTCACTAACCATAGCATGATACTAATTTAGTATAGCATATGTACCCATATATCCC
Source organism: Viscum album (assembly GCA_963277665.1). Taxonomy (NCBI): domain Eukaryota; kingdom Viridiplantae; phylum Streptophyta; class Magnoliopsida; order Santalales; family Viscaceae; genus Viscum; species Viscum album. The sequence continues at coordinate 481,279,737 of OY728128.1, forward strand.
ACTTAACCATGTTTGGTTTCCCTTTATTTAAAAATATCTAGGCGATATGGAATAAAAGTGAGGAATCAATGGTAACAAATTGTGATATAAATACCAAATAAGAATCCAAGATCACCCTCACCTCCAGATACCCTTCATAGATGCATCCCCTTACCATCATGAATAAAAATATACAAACATGTCCTATTTCATGGAACAATATCATCAAATTTATGTAAACAACAATAAAAGGGGCCCAATTAAAGGGTTTATGAGCTTTAAAAGAAATCCTTTTCATAAAGTTCCAATTGATCCTTTGAAACTTTTTTTAAGAAACCTAGTTATAAAATCCACTTTGAAAACAAAATCACACAACCACAATAAAAAAATAATATAATAAAAGAAATATAATACAATTTAAGATAAACCCAACACACCTATGGTTTAAAAGAAATACTTAAACATGGGATTCTTTCTTTAAAAACCAATGAGATTCAATACACCCCTTTTTAATATCCAAATCATTTTTGAAGTATCTTATTAGGAATTTAAACTAGTATTAGGTGTTCACATATTATATAAAAATAGTTTTTATCATAGAAACATGTAGAATACCCCTTAATCCAATCAATATCCAAGAAAAAAGTAACTTCTATAAAAAATTATATTTATATAATCATTATATCAACTTAAAAGATCTCAAAGTGAGAATTAGAACAAGTAATAAATTAATAGTTTTAAGTTTAAAAGTTCATTCATGGAACATACTACCTCACACACATTACTTCCAAAAATAAAGACACTAAACCACCATAAAAAATAAAGAGGGACCCTTAGACTACTATAGTGAACCATAAAATAAAAAAAACATCAATTTAAATTTGATCCAACACAAACTATAGGTAACCAAGACCATTCTAGGGAAATAAAGAAATATGGGAAAGGTATTAGGAGAGGATAGGAAGGATTTTAGTGAAGGTTAACTTGAATAATATCTACTAATACATGAGTAAATACCATGGAACCAAGCCAAGAGGGAGAGATAATGAAGCGAAATTTGGTTAGGATGAGTTTGAGAGTGAATGGGAGGAGGGGACCACAAATGGGTTAAATTCAAAGATGTGTAGATAAGTAATTTCAAAAGTTTAATGACTTGCATAGTTCACATAGTTTACTAAGCCATTCACCAAAAGTGTACAAGTAATTGGAATTCAAGGGTTGTACTACCTAGTTTATCCACACCAATTGAAAAACTGTGCACCAACCATGTGCACTTTTATGAGACAAACTAAAAGCTTTGCACAACTGGGTCACATAGTTAACACTAACCATGTGAAAACCATGAGATATGCATGAGACCCATTTTACTACCAATTTAAAAATAAAAATACATGAGATCAAGAGATAAAGATAAAAATCAATAGAAAGAAAAAAGAAATAATATGAGAAAGAAAGGTTGGGGTGTGATACACAATCCCATGATCAACATACATAGATTATAATCTAGAATTTAATAATTAAAACATAAAATCAAAATCTTCAATCAGTTCCAAGATTCACTTACAATGTTTTATAATAAAATAACAACATCTTCATACCAAATTCTCAATATATATTCCATGAAAAGCTCAACATTTTTGATTTAGGTTCTTGTTATAGTTTTTATTCAAAGGGAAACAATTGTTTATGATTATTAAAAACTCATTAAAACTGATCTTATTTAAATTTAACCCTTTAATTAAAATATGACATTGATGAAAAATCCAAAAAAAATCATATTTTAGAACCAATTAAATAACAAAAATTTAAAGTCTTTTTTGATTTATTTGTATTTATAACAACATGTAAATTATCTACAAAAACATCTTTTGAATGAGTTAAAAAAGTATTATTAGTCCATGTATATTTTAATGAATTTGTTTTTTAGTCAATATTCTTATGATAATTATTATTTACTAGAAATAAAAATCATTCAAACTTTTGTATTTATTAGATTCTACTTGTGTAAATTACTCTTTATTAATGATTTATAGTTTTAAGGGATGAATATATTTATCTAACATATTATTATTCCCTTTTATATCAATATGTTAGTCTCGTTTTGAAACCATTATAATTTTATCTATTGTATTTATACTCATTTAAACTTAAATATTCAAATATCCTAAAAATTATAATTCATTTAAGGGATATAGAATTTTTGAAAAACATGATTTATTAGGTAATGGGGTTAGGGTGTAACATCATGGAACTTATTAGACCATTGATTTACATATTATAGGTGTTGGGGGTGTTGGGGGATGGTTGTAGGAATGTAGTTATTACTAAATATGATATATTTTTTGGGAGTGGATAATTAGGTAATATGGTATGTTGGACCATCACACTTATTTTTTGGAAAATCCCAAACTTACCCTTACTTACAAAGTGACTCTTATGTATCACTCATTTGTTATAAAAATGACCCTTATATATCAACCTTTTTTTTGCAGAAGTGACCATTACATATCATCCTTTAATGTAGAAGTGTCTCATATGAATCACCCTTTGTTACAGATTGACCATTACAAATCATCACTGGTATATGTAAAAGTAAAACCTTGAATATGTAAGAGTCTTTGAGGTGATATTCAGAAGAAATTCACCCATATGTAAGAGTATTTAAGGTGATGAATAAGAGTGATTTCTCCATACATAAGATCAATTTTCCCATATGTAAGATTAATTTACCCATATATAAAAGTAAAAACTTGGATACATAAAAGTAAAATCTTGAAAAAATAAGAGTAAAACCCTTTGTTGCAGAAGTGAAAATATTCCTTTTGGATTAAATCATATTATATAATTTATAGGGGTATTATCAATTTTAAATAATAGAATTTATAAAACCTTGAAACATAAGATAAATCCCCAAGCTTTATGCCATTATTTTAGGAATTTGGATATCGCATGGTGATAATCATTGCACCATGATATCCCTCAACCATATCTAAATTTAAGAGAGATGAATGATTTTTAAAAATGGGGGAAATCATGAGAGAAACATTATGTGATTCATATATATAAAATTTTCAATTTAGGGTTCCCATCCTTTTGGTTTGATCTTTCTTATTTCTCTCAGACCCTGGAAAACCAGAGATACATCTTTGGAGACTTGTGAGTTCCCTCTGATTGGTTTTGGCCCTTAGATTCAAGAGATCATCCACTCTGTGATCCAAGGTGAATTTATTTTCTCTTATTTTTGGTTTCCACCCCATAATTATTTTTGGAGAGGTTGTGGTAACAATTTAATTTAGTTTTAATAGCCTTAGGTCATGGTTTTGATGGAGGTTTTTGTGTTCTAGAGTGTTGAAGTTTTCCTTATGAGTTCATGTCTTTGAAACCATCTTCCTATACCTATTATTTTTTAGAGAATTTTTGAGGCTTTAATTGAGGTAAAGGATTCAAGAACCCTCCTTTTTATCTAGGTGAAATTATGGAATTATCATGATTTTAGTTTCCATTGGGTGGATGACGTGAATTGACCTAGGAAATGTAACATCCCCAAATGATAAAGGGTTAAATGACTAAATGATATGACTCATGTCAACAAGGTGCACCTTCCTTTTTGGGAGCCTACCTGATTAGAACTCCACAGTTAAGCGTGCTTGGCCTGGAGTAGTGATCTGGATGGGTGAACTCCTGGGAAGTTTCCCAAGGTGTGTGTGAGTGAGGACAAAACACACTGGAAAGGATATGTGTTGGCCTGCGTGGACTATCATTAGTCAGATGATCCATTCAGGCACGTGGGTGGACCCTGGGGTGGGCCTCACGTGTATGCGGGAAAACTGGGGGTACCTGGTAGGCCAGAACCTGACAACCATGTTAAGGCGGGGTGCCTGTGCTGTAACCGGGACCCGTTGGCCAGTGGGGACTATCATTAGTCAGATGATTCGTTCAGGCACGTGGGTGGACCCTGGGGTGGGCCCCACGTGTCTGCGGGACAACTGGGGGTACCTGGTAGGCTAGAACCCGACGACCATGTTAAGGCGGGGTGCCTGTGCTGTAACCGGGACCCGGTTGTCACATTTGGTATTAGAGGAGGAACCCAGCCTTAAGTGCGGTGCACTGCTTGGGTTGAGTTGTAGGGCCCACAACGAGGGCGTTGTGCTCTAAAGGGGGAGGGGGGGGGGTGATTGTAACATCCCCAAATGATAAAGGGTTAAATGACTAAATGATATGACTCATGTCAACAAGGTGCACCTTCCTTTTCGGGAGCCTACCTGATTAGAACTCCACAATTAAGCGTGCTTGGTCTGGAGTAGTGATCAGGATGGGTGACCTCCTGGGAAGTTTACCAGGGAGTGTGTGAGTGAGGAAAAATCACACTGCAAAGGACATGTGTTGGCCAGGGTGTGTGTGAGTGAGGAAACATCACACTGGAAAGGACATGTGTTGGCCTGTGAGGACTATCATTAGTCAGATGATCCGTACAAGCACGTGGGTGGACCCTGAGGTGGGCCCCACGTGTCTACGGGGCAACTGGGGGTACTTGGTAGGCCAGAACCCGACGACCATATTAAGGCGGGGTGCCTGTGCTGTAACCGGGACCCGTTGGCCTGTGAGGACTATCATTAGTCAGATGATTCGTTCAGACACGTGGGTGGACCCTAGGGTGAGCCCCAAATGATAAAGGGTTAAATGACTAAATGATATGACTCATATCAACAAGGTGCACCTTCCTTTTCAGGAGCCTACCTGATTAGAACTCCACAGTTAAGCGTGCTTGGCCTGGAGTAGTGATCAGGATGGGTGACCTCCTGGGAAGATGATACGTTCAGGCACGTGGGTGGACCCTGGGGAAAGGACATGTGTTGTCCTGTGAGGACTATCATTAGTCAGATGATCCATTTAGGCACGTGGGTGGACCCTGAGGTGGGACCCACGTGTCTACAGGGAAACTGGGGGTACCTGGTAGGCCATAACCCGACGACCATATTAAGGCGGGGTGCCTATGCTGTAACCGGGACCCGTTGGCCTGTGGGGACTATCATTAGTCAGATGATTCGTTCAGGCACGTGGGTGGACCCTGGGGTGGGCCCCAAATGATAAAGGGTTAAATGACTAAATGATATGACTCATGTCAACAAGGTGCACCTTCCTTTTCAGGAGCCTACCTGATTAGAACTCCACAGTTAAGCGTGCTTCGCCTGGAGTAGTGATCAGGATGTGTGACCTCCTGGGAAGATGATCTATTCAGGCACGTGGGTGGACCATGGGGAAAGGACATGTGTTGGCCTGTGAGGACTATCATTAGTCAGATGATCCGTTTAGGCACATGGGTGGACCCTGAGGTGGGCCCCACGTTTCAATGGGGCAACTGGGGGTACCTGGTAGGCCAGAACCCGACGACTATATTAAGGCGGGGTGCCTGTGCTGTAACCGGGACCCGTTGGCCTGTGGGGACTATCATTAGTCAGATGATCCGTTCAGACACGTGGGTGGACCCTGAGGTGGGCCCCAAATGATAAAGGGTTAAATGACTAAATGATATGACTCATGTCAACAAGGTGCACCTTTCTTTTTAGGAGCCTACCTGATTAGAACTCCACAGTTAAGCATGCTTGGCCTGGAGTAGTGATCAGGATGGGTGACCTCCTGGGAAGATGATCCGTTCAGGCACGTGGGTGGACCCTGGGGTGGGCCCCAAATGATAAAGGGTTAAATGACTAAATGATATGACTCATGTCAACAAAGTGCACCTTCCTTTTCAGGAGCCTACCTGATTAGAACTCCACAGTTAAACGTGCTTGGCCTGGAGTAGTGATCAGGATGGGTGACCTCCTGAGAAGTTTCACAGGGTGTGTTTGAGTGAGGACAAAGCACATTGGAAAGGACATGTGTTGGCCTGTGGGGACTATCATTAGTCAGATGATCCGTTCAGGCACGTGGGTGGACCCTGGGGTGGACCTCACGTGTCTGCGGGGCAACTGGGGGTATTTGGTAGGCCAGAACCCGACTACCATGTTAAGGCGGGGTGCCTGTGCTGTAACCGGGACCCATTGGCCTGTGAGGACTATCATTAGTCAGATGATCCGTTCAGGCACGTGGGTGGACCCTGGGGTGGGCCCCACGTGTCTGCGGGGCAACTGGGGGTGCCTGGTAGGCCAGAACCCGATGGCCATGTTAAGGCAGGGTGCCTGTGCTGTAACCGGGACCCGTTGGCCTGTGGGGACTATCATTAGTCAGATGATCCGTTCAGGCACGTGGGTGAACCCTGGGGTGGGCCCCACGTGTCTGCGGGGCAACTGGGGGTACTTGGTAGGCCAGAACCCGATGACCATGTTAAGGCGGGGTGCCTGTGCTGTAACCAGGACCCGGTTGTCATAGGAAATATAATAACCAAACTAATAAAATTAAAGGGTAGGAAAAGGTATATTGCATGAAATTTATTTTAAAACATGTTATTATTATATTTTGATGACCATGAATGATTTTTCTACATTTTAGACTTTATTTTCTACTATTGGAGTTAATTTGTTGATGTGGAAAGGATGTGGTGGTGTAAATTTTAGGGGTGATATTTCATTATTCTAGTGGGCGGATTTATGTTATTTTTATGGAAACATGTGAATGATTATTGTAGCTGTTAGTTTGGGATTGTGTGGTGGTTTTTGGAATTATCTTGTATGGTGGTTTTTGTGGTAACTGGTTGGTTGTTATGGGGTTAAGTTATATATTCCCAATAGCATGGAATATGGTTTCTAGTAACAGATATGAAAATGGGAATTAGGATGGAATTTCATAATAAATTAAATGCTAATGAACTATTAATGATGGAAATGAACAATTTTTGGATGAGATAAACATAGGCTATGGATAATAATTGGTTTGAAATTAAAATTATAAAAATGAATGATATAATTAATGTAGCATGTATTATAAAATTATAAATTTATAAATGGATAGATGACATGATTAAATGATAATATTATGTTACATTATTGTGGATGTTTTATGTGAGAAGTTGGGGATGGTTTGTGGTGTAGTGGTGGTAACAGTTGTTAGTTGTGGTAGAGGTCATGTGGTAATTATTATGGGATTTAATAGTGAAGTTTTTTATAAACCCTTGGCTTGGTATTATGAGTGAATATAGTATATGATATATTTTCCTTTTTATTTCTTATGCACCCCACCCAAGTTGGACAACCTTATAGATTCCCCAATTATTTGGGTTTAAGGTGTTTTCCATAACATCTAGGCTGGTGAGAGATTTTACGGTGCACTACTCCCTCTTCTTTTCTCTATCTTCTATGTGTGGTACGAGTTGTGATAGATCATGGTATGTATATTAATGTAAAATATAATGGAATAAATATTTAGTATATAATATACCTATTGACATGTCTATGTAGTTGTGATGTTGATATATGGTGGGGGTCTTGTATGGTAGGAGGAGGGAAAATATTAATGTCCATTTTTTTAATGATACCCTACCATGATGGAAGTGTGATATGTGATTGGGATACAAATATGTGGTTATGGATATGGATATGTAGTTATGGATGTGATGAGGTATGCGGTATGTGTTTATGGAATGTAATATGATATGCAATGAAACGACTAAGAAAGGGATGGAAGCACATGATATTAACAGTTAGGGAATAAGAGTAATAAACTAGTGGGTAAGTGGTAGGGGGGTACCTTTTTGATATATCCCTTCAATAATGTGTTATTATACTTGGATATGATATTGTGTGAGTTATCCTTAGTGAAGTTGGATGATAGTTTACCTGACTTATGTGTGTAATGGCACCATCACTTATTCACTGAGGCATTGGTATGCTTTTTCACATTGGACATGAGGTATTAAGGAGTATCCAAATGATTATACACGTATTCTCAATCCTATATATAAATATGATTTTTAGGTTACCAATAGGGGTTAAGTAACTGATCTAGACATACTTCTCGAGCCTTGGAGATGTTGTCGAAGTTACTGCCATGGGAGTTTCTTTTGTAATATCATTTTTGAGAAAATTGTTTTTGTATGAAATTTTCATATATTTTTGGATATTGGATTTTATTTTATATTATGATGTTGATTTGTGGTTTTCCTTATATTTTATTTGAATTATGAGGGTAATACTTCCCATTTGTGTGTTTTAAACCCTTAGTACTAGTCACCAACTCATGGGAAGGGGTTCCCAATGGAGGTCATCCATGAAAAAGTGGTACCAATGGTATGGATGAGAGTTAGTATTGAGATCAGTGTTTGACACTAGTGGGGATTACATGGGTTTGGTAGGAAAACATTGGTATTAGAACTTAGTGTGTGATATGGCAAGGGAGACCAGCTAGGGAATAGGTAATTTATCCCCCCTATGGTCTAATATAAGGACCTTAAGCTTATATAACACACTAGATATGGTAATTCTAATTTTAGGGTAGAGAACTTGGGTAGGTATATGCATCATGTTTTTTTGCACTTTTGGTTATTTTGGGGGTGGTTTTGAGGCAAATAAAATGAATTTAATTAAATGATCCTTAATAAAATCCATGATACCAGGATTGGGAGTTTACTTTATTTCTTGAAAAAAAAGATTCTACTCATAATCTATGTGTTGTTTAGATTAGAAATTTGTAGCTAGATGATCCAACTAACCATATGAGGGTTGACCTGGATGAGGATGAAGAGTCTTGGAGGGGTATTTTGTGTTAGTTCCAACACCATAGTTTAGAAAAGTACAAGGGAAGTGTCTATATTTTAGAAACAATGCATTGTTTGAAGGATCTAGATATCACTTTTAACTTGATCCATGATAGTATGGATTATTGGGACCCACTTTCTATTAGTCAGATGAGAACAGCTACATGACAGTGGTGGATTATATTTCTCAAAGAGTGTAAGGAGTCAGAGATTTCATGTGGGATGGTTTCCATAAGTAGTTTCATGTAGAGATCTTTTAAATGATGATGAGGGTAATAAAGTGGCTTGAGTTTCTCTCCCTCCAATAGGGGTTCCCGAGCATATAGGATATTGGGATTTGATTTAAGGTTATTCTCTACTTTCTACCATTCCTTTTCTTGACAAGGAATTCTTAGAGTGATATTTTGAGGATATTTTGTGACTAGATATTCAGTGCACAATTACCCCATTTACGTTCCCTATGTATTTGGAGGTGTTGAATAAAGTATAGGTGATTAAAAGGATGCATGCATAGCTATTATCACTTTTAGAGGGGAGTCACTAGAACTTCTTGAGAATAAGATCTACTAATGGAGGGTCTCAGATGATCGGATAATATTAAAGGTTTCACGGTACAATGGAAGTAGTTGGTCCCATTCCCAATAATGTTTTTCATCAGTTTCGTTGGATAAATCCTCAGAAATGGATGAACACAACCCTTGAATATTCATAGGTAGGACCTTTTCACATATAATTTATAATTAATTTATAAATAAGAATAACCTAGTCTTGATAATTCTTTCCTCCTTGATGAATTTAGTTGAACTTCTTTCTTCTCTATCATTAAAATGAATAATAAAAAGTATAATTCTTCTAAAAGTGTCCACACGTGCTAACAAAATCTTATAATATCATCGATGGAGCTCTTGGTGCTAGCATAGAAGTTCTAATCATCCCGTGTCATTATCTATTGATCACAACAATAATTACTTCATATGGAAAAGATCATTTCTATCTCTCTTAGTCTTGAGAGGGAGGAGGAGGAGGATTGTATCTCATTCTTAAGAGTATTCTTTAGGGGTTCTCTCTATTTGGAGAGAATTCTACAAAGAGAATGTGTTGTGAAAAATAATTTCCATTAACCTATAAATGATATGAGTTGGGTTATATACTTAGGGTTAGAAAATTAGTAATGGAACATAGGATCTTAAAACCTTTTTACTCTTTGTAAACCCCACATCTAATAATAATAGTAATATTATTATTGTTATAGTACATCAAGTGTGCTAACTTGTGAGTATTTAAATATTATTTATTAAATAATAAAATAATATTTATTTAAATGATATCAAATAAAATATATAATTTTCATCAGACCCTTAAATAGCCCCATCAATCCTCCTCGATATTAATCGAACCTTGAATAATAAATATTAATTTAAATAAATAATCATCATTATATTATCCGTTAAATTAGTATGTAATATTATATTCACTAACCTATGAATAAATATTTATTTTAATATTCACATAACTAAATAACTATTTATTACCTTGTGAATAATAAACAGGAGATAAAATAAATATTATATTCCCTAACTTGAAAATAATACTTATTTAATATTCAGCTCAAATATATTCCAATCTAGAATTACTAGAAATTGAATTTATACATTCAAAAAAATTTGAATAATTATTATTCCTCAGTCTGAAGAATAATATTTATTCTAACTATTAAATTCAAATGTAATTTAATTTATATTATGGATATACATAGTCTGTGACCCTATAGGTCTCTCTATAAATGATATTAGGTGAGCTAGACTAAAGTCCAATATTTGCATCTAGAAATAAATGAAGGAACCCATAAAGAAAGAAGTTAATGTCGCAACTAAAAAAAACTCATACGAATTCTTAGTGTGTAATATAATTATTTTGTCTTTATATCTCATCAAGAATGTTTCATACTTTTTTCATCAACCTATATTCTTGATATATCTTTCTTTGAATACCTAAAATTCACTCATTGATGATTCACCTTGGCCATGTATTAAATCAGATAGTTCCATTCCAATCAAAGGGATTGAAATATCTATTTCTATCCTGGGAAGGGATAGATCATTCCTTGAGTTATTCATTAATTCCATACCACTTTTGACACACCCAACATATCCTACCTCATCATGAGTATATTCCATCAAGGTTATTGTTAATAGATCAAAGTATGCGATTCATGATAGAAATTAATAATAATATCAAGTCTAAGAAGAAATAAACATGTCTTTAAATAGGAATATCTAATAACACATAATAAGTGGAATTCACTAGTACAAAAAACCACATATATCCATAGAACTATAGCCATGTTAGGGCTTGCTAATGGATATAGGAAACCTATATCCAAGGGGGAAAAATTCCCATGGCTATAGGTCCTCTATATCCATGAGCGGGGGATGTTCATGGCTATAGATGAACCCATTCCACCATGGGAAAAAAATATTTCCATGGGAAGGTTTTTGGAAATAACATCTAACCATGAGAATCCCCTACCTATGAATATAATGGTGGTATATGGGGGTTTCAACCATGTATGGGGGAGGCCTATGGATATAGGATCATGTATAGGGGTTTGTATCCATGATCCATGGAGGCCCATGACTATCAACATGAGAGATGGGTGATACATCCATAGGTGGGGGATACTTGTGGCTATAGGGGTGGTGGACAGGGGTAGAATCTATGAGCCAGGGATAACCATGGCTATATGGGGTGGTTGTGGGGGTAGGGGTGGGGTGGGGGTGGGGGTGGGGGTGGGGGAGGGGTTTATCCATGATTGAGGAGTCTCAGGGCTATAGGGGTGTTGGATGGGGGTGATATCCATGGGTGGAGGAGGCCCATGGCTATAGGAGGTGGGTGTGAGGGGCTATTGCCACTAGAAAGAGAGGCTCATGGCTATAAGTGGAAATGGCGAGGGCTATAGCCACAAGTGAAAGGCCTATGGTAATAGGGGGTCAATCCGATAGTATAATGTTCCTAATTAATTTAATCACAATAATAAAACATACTATTTTTTAAATATATATATGTATATATATATTTTACACACACATATATATAATTAACTTTTCATTGAAATGGTAGAGTCTCTTTCTTTATAAGTAACATGTGTTGATTTGAATCATATGGGTGTTAATTGTTTTTGACAACACCTATAACCAAGGGAAACCTGCCTATGGAAATAGGTCTACCAACATGGATCCACTTATAGCCATAGGTAGGTGTCCCATGGCTATAGGACATACAGGGATAGATCCACATTAAAGTGGCTACAACCATGCCAATTAGTGCCACAGTCACCATGACTGTTGTTATAACCCATTACCATGGGCATGGAACATGTCTATAGCTAATTTTTATACTTGTGATTCTTATTGGTGAGTATATTCTTAGAACCTACTCTCTTGGAAATTAATATGTGTGACTTTATAAGAATAAGTATCAATATATCATGAGCCTATTTCTGGAAAAAATTGGCCTGACGCTTGATTGTGGGTGGGTGAGTATAGTTTCACAATCATTCAAAACTAGTTTACTATTTTTTTCTGATGGAAACTCCCAATGGGTTTCACATCCATAAGGGGATATAAGCCTTATTCCCAAAGTCATAATATCATTGGGATTATTTAACAATTATGATTATAAACCCACATTTGTCTAGAGGATGGGAGGTTGGTCTCATCACAACCTATTGGGGGAAATTATTGCCTACTTTAGGAATCTCTTATAGATTTAAGTCATGTTCATGAATCTTTCCCAGATCTCAACATGATATTGGTAACCCTAAAATTTATGATTGATTATTGACTTACATAGATGTGAACATATATAAATATTAGGAATTTATCATTGACATGAACATCTGTATATATTAGAGGTTCTCCATTGATGATTCCTTTTGTATGTATTAAGGGTTCTCTATCTTGATACCCATTATTACTTAGTGATGCTAGTTTGGGGATTGTTTTGTTTTAAATCCAAATAGATGGAAACTCTAGAGTTTATTTCCAACTAGGAAGTCAGTAGGTGTTCATGGTATTAGTATTATTCTTATGATAGGGGATTTCTATGTATCCTTATAAAAGGAATCAAAACTCATGTAGTTTAGTGCCACTTGATAGGATGCATCATACCTTTTATGGTTATGTAACAAGGACCGATTTTTTAATTTTAATATAATGAGGTAAGTATGACTTGGAGAAATATTCCTAGAAATGGTTGGTGTGGGACTTATGCACAAGAGGCCCTTTCTAGTTGACCTCATAGGGAATATGGACTGCTAAGGATGAGTTGGTTTCATGAGGAGTATGACCCTATAAAGATAACCCCCACTAGAATATGGACTAATGAGGATGATATGGTGAGACCTAGAATGAATATATCCCTATAGATGGGGGTATGAATATATTATAAATATGGTTTGATAGAGTATGATCCAAGGGGAATATGTCTTAGATAGATGAGACACCCAGACTCATGAGAGTATATCTAGGTGAGGGATGACGTAAATGATCTCATGAGGAATATAAACCTATGAGGATAATAATGAAAGGATAACGGTGTTGGTTTTAAACCTTTGGGAGGAATCTTATGTATTCCATTAATATGGGAATCAAATCTCACATAGTTTTATTTCTATAGTTTAAGGTCATGTGATAGGACCATACCATGAAGTTTATTGTCATGTGATAAGGATGTTGTCATGAATTTTAACATTGTGCGACTAGGATTTAAGCCACACATTTTAACATCATTTTGTGGGGATGTTTTTTGGGACATTTAAATGTGAGATATGTGTCTTGATCCTTAGTTAGGTGTCTTATATATACTTATAAAGATAGAAATTAAAGTCTACATAGTTCTAAAGTTATAGGCATCTATTTCGTAAATGAAGAAAAGAGAGAGGATTGAAAGGTGCTTATGCATATGAGGTTGCCCTGAGATGTTCGATTGGGACTTTTTCCCTTTGAAGAAAACGTTTTTTCAAGACTTACAACTGAGGAGGAGGCCCATATTGGAGGTATTTGTATCATGCCTCTGATATAATAATTATAGATCTCTAAGCCACATGATTCATGATCGATGTGTGAAATAAGAGGTGATAGAAGATCAGACACATTTCATGTGAATGTAAGATTGGTTTTCATTGGGGCTTACACACCAGGGATTCCCTAATAGGAATATGATTATGAGGCCCATGGAGAATATGGATCCATGAAAGAAGGAATGAGTTGTCACAAGGATCCTTGCAATGTGAAAGCTATATAGGGGAGTTATGGTCTTCATAAGAAATATGAGGATGTAAAAAGACCAATGTAAATATATTATATATGAAACTTTGGCCACAAAAAGGGATCCTATATATTCTATTTATAACAGTAATTAGAGTCCCCATAGTTTATAAATTCTTAGCAAACTGGTGGATTAGGAAAAGAAACTAAACTCAGGGGGATTATCTCCACAGGGGTTAAGAAACTTTATAATATTAGGGAATTACACCAAGGTGGATACCGATGTGGGAGAAGGAGGCAACACATAATTATAGGTTCAAGTGGAGATCTTGGGAGTTGGGTGATCATATGAAGGTAATGGGGTCAAGAGACCGCATAAAAGAGTTGGGGTTCATGAGATCACATAAAGGGGGGGGGGATATGAGATCACATGATGATAAGGGGTTCATGAAATCATGTAACCGACATTAGGTTATAAAATAACAAAATGTTGTTTCATGACCAAGAGATCATCATGTGATTACATTCCCAATAGGTCATCATGCTATCACGTGACTAAGGGGTCATTATGATATGTAGCCAAGTCCTATATTAATAGTTTATGTGCTTAGAAAAGGGTCACCCGTTCTATTAAATCTCCGTCATTCAGAGATACTCACTGTATTCTTCAAATGGAAGGCCTTAAATTCACATGATTCTTCTTGGTTCTCCTTCTATAAATTTCTTCTCATCACCTCCAAAATTCTCCTTGCGACCAATTTTTCTTTTCTTTTTTCAATTTTAAATGGGGTTTTTATAGGAATATACCCCTTATATATGCACCGCTTTTCATGGAAGATGATCCACACACTTTAGCTTAAGGTAGTAGAAGTCTTGAATGTCTGTAATGTCTCATCTGCCTCATGTTATTAGGTTTATTTACATTGATTATGTACTCTAGTGCATCTTATGAAAAATAACAGTTAAAAAAATTGTTCTTCTTGGAAAACCTCACCTCAGAGTTGATCATATGATCCATCTGATGTTGGGAAATAACATAAGGGGAATTTTGTAAATAAATGTGACAACAAGATCCTCCCATTATGGATAGCCTCTATCACATGAAACCTTTGTAATTTGGTGATCATGTATCTCTGGGGTATCATGTGGAAAACCATGACCAAAAGATCCTCTCATCATAGAAAACCTCAGTCTCATAAAGCCTTTGGAATTAGGCGATCACATATATCTAAGGAATTTCATGAAGAACAATGACTGTGAGACCCTTCCATCATAGAAAACCTATCCTTTGAACCAGTTTGGTGAATCTCTTGATGTTAGAAAATTTCACGAAGCTCTGACGGTTACATGATCACATGAAGCTCTGAGGGTTATATAATCATGTAACCTAATTGAATGACCCTCAAGTGGTTATGCAATCTGAATATAGTGCGTATTTTTTAAATTCCATTGTACCAAAATGGAACTTATATTTTGGGTATTTTCACCACTTCTTTTCTAAAATCATTCATCTAGATATAATCAACAAATTCCCCCCCTTAGAAATAATGTTTGTAAAAATAAAAGGAGAAATTGGTTCTAAGGAAGTGGATGCCACATGAATATATTGGGATAAGTATTCTGGTTTTCAAAGTGACTCTTTGAAGTCCATGAATCACCCTATAAATTAGAGGGTGAGGTGATTCCTCTATAATTTCTTTATAATCCTAGATCTCTATAACCTTTGTCCATTGTGTGAGTGAATTACGTAACCCCACTTCACATAAACCAATCACGTGATCCTAGTGCGTAATCTTTATCATGTGAAAAAATCACAAAACCCATCCCAAAACCAATGATGGGAATTCTCTTGGACTAATGGGTTGTGCATCGTTAATATTTTTATGTGATATCATGATTTATTATTTATCATGAAATTATATTATGGTTAAAGGATCATGCAATTGCTTGACCCTACTATGGTCATGAACTTTTCATGATATTTGTACAAGTCATGTAATCCTCTTATTCAATACCCTTTTAATAAAAAAATACACCACTTTCATAGTTAAATTGAAAATTTACCTTTTTTATACATATTAAGTCTAGAAAGGAGGTAGAGGAGGCTATGGTTCATCAGACTGCCATGGTCAATAGTGTGGAAGTTGACCGACACATGGGAATTCAGTCCACTCATAATCAACTTATGAGCTTAATGGGTATAAATCCATTGGAGTAGCTATTATCTGACTGGCCTCCCCTGTATGGGTTTGACCTTTAGAATGATGCTTTGATCTCACTTACTTGGGTAGGGATCATTTCTTTCTATTGGATTATCAAGACCCACAATACATTCATGGTGAATATCTTGTATGTGGCTCTTTAATCCTTGAAGAGGATTTCTCTGATGGTTATGTCTTGAAGATTCTTCCAATGGATTTATAAGGGGTTTGGAATGATTCAGTGATTGTAAACAATATTTTTAGGTTAATAATGTGTAATTCTATATCAAATATGAAGTTTAAGTGGGCATTCAGTTGGGATCTCTGATTAGGTGGAAGTTTTAGAATGGATTGGGGCTGGCCCTTCTAGGTGTAGGGCACCACTACAGTGTTTGTAGATGAGTTAAAGAAGGTGGGATTATGTGATGACATCTGGGTTTTTCAGAACCTTTCCTACCAGAACAAAGGTTTGATAGTGGACCTTGTCAATCGATGGAGTCTTGATACCAACACATTCCATTTGATGCACAGTGAGGTTAACATCATTCTTTGGGACATAGAAAAGATTTATGGTGCGCTGATTCTAGGGGACATGTATGATCAATTTCACACTCCTTTGTCTACCTAGTAATATACAAAATAGAATCCTCCCATCATTAAGGATCTTATTAATCTGGATAAGGAGGCACTTCAGAAGGACTGGTATCCTGAGACCGATATTTATTTCAAGAAATGGGATGCATTATTCATCAAGAAGACCTTACATAAACCTCTAGACAAGAAGCAAAAGGCTTTCCCATTGTGTTAATCCCATGGGGAAGAGTGTGCCTATTGGAAAATAGTTTAATAGGGTTATTTCAATGATTGGGGATGGTTAGTCACCTCCTAGATGTATCCCTTTTTCTAGATGGTTGTCTTTTTGGTGATTCAACTGAGTGAGTACCTATTCCCGTTTTGAAAGAAGGGTAAAGTAGGGGTGTCCAAATTTATGATGGTGGTATAGATGGAAAGTGGAAGTAAAATTATCCTAACCATTACTATTTTGACCAATTTATATCTTTATCTTCACCAAATCTATAAGGGTAAGGCTCCATTCAAGATTTTGGTCTCCTTCCAAGTGTTGTGGGGATTAATGGGAGATCATATAGGAGGTTATGAATTAATTAACTCCCAAAGAATTATTGGGGCTCAATTTAGGCCATTATTTAAAATAATAAATGGGTTCAGGCCTAATACATTGTAGAACTAAGAGATTTATATCAATCCTAATTGATATGATCAATTCATATTCATGCCATATGGATCACCGAACAACACCATTACTAAAAAAAATAATGGAAAATATTAATATCAAGCCTATTTAATAACATTTCATGATGGTTAATTATAAAATCAAAAATAATATTTTTTGTGAGTGTTATGTGCCATGTCACTTTGGGATGCATTTTAGTGCATTCAGACAAAGTTATTGTATCCTCCTCACATCTTCTCAGAGAGTCACCTAGTGGTGGTTCACCAGTTCTGGATAATGTTTTATAGGTAAGAGACTTATATTTGGGTGACATTACCTCTATTTTTTATGGGTATTATTCTCTTCAAGTCCTATTCCAACATCTAGATTCAATCATAACCTAATGGTCAGCTGGTCACATTAGTGATGAAGTCCATGGAGCTACCTTAGAGGTCATAGTTGAGGTCATAGGGGCTCCAATGACATTAAATTGTTGGAGGCCCGACAATTATCCATCTTCTTACAGACCTAAATCTCCATAGATACCCCAGGAAAAATTTGGTGCTTAGAGGTAATGCCTTTTTCAGAAAGGGAACCGACGAATGTAACAACAAAAGGTGGGGATCCCGTGATTGATGTCCGAGTTGTTGGGGAACCAACTCTATATATGGAATAATTTCATGTGTTATTCCAGAAATGGGAATAATATAGGAGGAATAAATTATCCACCAAGTCTTGGGGAGTTTTGTGATAGTTAGAGATAGATTTGAAGGGATTCAGGAATATAACCCCTTTTGAAGGCATCTTTTATGAGCAACAATTTACTAAGGTTAATGAACTTCTACAAGACCTCAATGTAGTGATAAATTCCATTAAATTCCAATTTCATTACCTTATCTTGGTATAGAAAATGATAATTCTCAGTACAATATTAAATAGTGAAGATAAGGTGGATTATCCTATTTCTAATGACGAG
Source organism: Viscum album (assembly GCA_963277665.1). Taxonomy (NCBI): domain Eukaryota; kingdom Viridiplantae; phylum Streptophyta; class Magnoliopsida; order Santalales; family Viscaceae; genus Viscum; species Viscum album. The sequence goes on from OY728128.1 coordinate 481,298,080, forward strand.
GTAAGATAAATTTCATCATTACCTACATAATATTTTATTATTATTAGAACTATTCTTATTTTTTTACTTTTTATATTATATGAGTTTGGTGATATTTGGATACAACTCATATCTCTAGTATATTCTACTAAGGGTATGTCATCAAGGCTAGTTCAGAGGGTGATTGGGATGCTGATGATTAGGGTTCTCCTAGTCAAATGGATCTCATGGAAGCGGTAATTTCTGATTCGAAAACAACATCATCTGTGCCACCACTAGTTAAACCTATATAATCTTAAGTGATAGTCCTTTTTAATGTATTCTATTGAAGAATACTAGGAAGACGAAGTAGGAAAGGTTGTCAACTAACCAAACTCACCTAGATTAAACCCATAAGTACTTTACTTTACATAATTTTCTCTTTGAATTACTTCACTAGCTTGTCCTAAACAGTTTAATTGTTTAGGTTCTCATCAAGTACCATCAAAGGCATAGATTAATATTGAGGAAGATACACTTTACATACCACTAATGGGACCTTAGGTCCTATAATATTTTTGAGGAGGGGTGAAAATGGTCGAGGTCCAAATAGGTCTAGACCTGATGTCTAATACGAGTGCACTAGACCTCATAGATTTTGATCCTATATGGATGAGTGAACTTTTGGAAGCCTATGAAACTGATAGCTATTATCATACCAATCTTTTAGGATGGAGGCATAACTATGCATGGGTAAGTATTTAATATGAATTTTGGCATAAAATCGGGTCTATATAATACTTTATTACCTCTACTTATACTTTCGTCTCTTCAAGGTGATGATCCTAACATGTTTCCTGAGTATAATACATCAGTGGGAGTGGAATCATCTATGCTTCAGAATCTCACAATATAGAAAGACATTAATATTTCCTCTCACACTGAGTTTTATGTGATAAAATTAGCTACTATCATGGCCAACAAAGATATATTCTCAGTGGGTAGTTATAAATCATTTGACAACATCATCTATGTCTGTAGACTAACATGTTTTATGTTTTCAATTATAGTGGCTCTAACTCAAAGCTCATCGGTCCTAGATCCTTTTAACTCAGAATACTACCCCATGGACATCATTAAAATACAATATTATTATATAACAATCCAACCAAGGTATGCGAGTATAATCTCCTCACTCAGTGACTTATTTACATAATATATCTCTATTCTTGGGATAGACCTAAGTTGAGGCTTCGAGTAATCAATATTTCATTAGAATATGAAGTGATAAGTGTGGGGGGATATCTGGATATTGATAATGGAGTTACATTTAAAATATCTCAAGGACTAGTTGGGCAAACTCTAATACATTTTCATGACCCTTGTCTATGGTAGATTCAACTATTGAGCACTCCATGCCAGGATTAAGGAGCTAGTTTCCACTAGAGATAAGAATAGGTCCCTCAAAATGAGTGTATCAATGGTGGATGATTTATCTTTATCCATAAAACATCGAGACGATTATGTAAATGAAGACTCCCATCATAAAATAGAAACAATGAGTCACCAAAACATGGTCAATGCTTGGAGGGATAAAATCGACAGGCTTTAACAAGAGTTTCCACATCTACACTAAATGATCAATAATGCAAGGAAGAAAATGGAAGAGTAATAGAGGATAATGGATGTGGTGGAGAAGGATATAATTGATATTTTCTCAAGGGTAGAGGCACTAAAATAGTCTGTAGAGGTGTAAAATGTATCGATAGATTAGTTGCACCAATCCAAAATCACTTTGGAGTGAAATATGGTAGAGCTTAAGGATTCTTCAAAGCATATGCTGTTATAACTTTATAATTTGAGGCATCCCATTTTTTATTTGGGGGACCATGGGAGAGATTCCAGGCTCTAGATATTCCCCCCTCCTTTTAAATATTCAATAAATAAAATCTTTTTAATTCCATGTGATTATTTTGAGATTTTCTCCTTTTTTTGGTATCTTGATGACCTAATTTTTTTATATGTTATTGAGACATGTTAAGAATCTCCAAAATGTTAAGTCAAAAAGAAACTGAATTTATATACTTAATCCAAAATGAATCTGTTCTTGGGAATGAATCATATATGTATATAAATATAAACACCATTACATACATAATAGAGCTGGTACATATGAAATGATGATTAATTTTTGGCTCAAATGGGTGATTTGGGTGAGTATGTCATGGAAAAGGAGTTCTCTAACTTTTTACTAGGCCAAGATCCTAGCAGGCATAACTTTACTATTACTAGGACCGTATAGTAGCCCCTATAATATTTGTGTCTCATTCTTCTATTTCCATTACTTTTTCCTAATATTCTTATGAGGAAGTATTAGTGGGTATGAACTTGGATTTTTCCTAGGATCCCATTTATTTGTTTTATACCAAAAATGTTTTTTTCCTTTTCCATTTTTTAATGCTCAATTTTTTATAGATCATGTAAGGTGCGTTTCCAGTGAGCAGGGACTCAACTTTTCCTTAGACTACCCTTTATGAGTTTTCAACCAAACTAGAATATCATCTCTTTCCTTAGGTTATTTAAGGTCATAAAAGTTAGTATAATATAGCTGGTGTTTAATTTAAACCATATTTGATGTAAAAATGCTAATGTTTAAGGTTTTATAGATTTAACTATATGTTGTTGTAGTTTAAGGTTGTATATCTTGGACCATATATTGCTTCAGTTTTAGGTCGTATATATTGGACCATATCTTAAGAGAAAAATACCAAATATTGAATGTTGGACTCATGGAAAAGGTGAATCATGTCTCAAAGATATTGAATTGAGGTGATGAGAAGAGACATACATGCTAGGGGTGCTCATGAATCTCACTCGGGTGATGAACTCTGTTGCGATGTTGTTAGGGATCACATAGATTAGAGGATCCTTTCTGCAAGGAAAATATGACTATGGTTGATAGGATGAAGGCTCATAAGTAGGATCCAACATGGGTCTTACATGAATAGTAAAGCATAAAGTCCCTTAAATATGGATGTGCTCCTTACCAAGGGATATGAAATGACGAGGTGGGATAGACATACTGGGGATGCTCATGAATCACACTATGGTGATGAGTTCTAATAGAATTCTTCTAGGGATCATAGGGATCAACGGAACTTTTTTAAAGGTTAATACAACTTTGGATGACAATCCAGAGGATCATATATAAGATCCTAGGGAATGAATTCATAGTCAAGTATAGAGTCACTTGAAGATGGGTATGCTCTTTAGAGATGGCCTTAGAAGATTTATGCTAATTCAAGCACTCGATGTATGAAGTGAGTTATAATAAATGGGGATTAAATAAGGGTTTTGGAAGCTTGGAGATAGTTTATATGATATGGGATGAGTAAAAACCATCATGAATAAAGGGAAAATTATTGATATAGACTACCATGAAAAAAGGCATTCAATTTATGGTCATAAATCTCAGAGAAAAATTTTGGGATATCAAACCCACTTGAATAGTTAGATTATGGGTTGTTTAAATAACATATTAAGGGGTTTGAATAGAGAATGATGACATGAGAAAGACATAATAAGGATTCTTATGAATAAAACTATGATAAAGAGTTCGACTACGATATTGTTAGGTCTTATAGGGATCATAGAACCCTTTTTATAAGTCGAAGATTCCCCTAATTGATAGGTCGAGGGCTTGTATGAAGGATCTTGGGGCATGCATGCATAGTCAAGATGAGATTACATTAAATCCATACACACTTTTTACCAAGGGATGTAAAAGGATTTCAAAGATTCAAACACTTGATAAATGAAGTGGCTTATGAGGAAAAGGCAATCCAAGGAGGGTTTCAACACCCTAGAGATATTTTATATATCAAGGGATAAGTGAAACCTATCATAGAAGTAGGAGATATTCCTAGTATAGACTACATAAAAAAAGGTCATATAGTGTATATTTTTGTATCTAGAACTGTATATCATGCAGTTTAGGGTTGTGTGATGGGGACCATCAAAATGTTCATGAATGAGGCATCACATCCTTACTTTGATAACGAGTATGGTATATGGTGACATAACATAAAGGATCTAAAATAAACTTGAATAGTTGGATTATGGGTTTTTTAAATCCCACCTCAAGGAGTTTTAAACGAGGATGGTGAGATGGGGAGATACACTAGGGATACTCATGATTCAAACTAGGGTGAAAAGTTCCACTACGATGTTTCTAGGGAACATAAGGATTAGAGGTCTCTTTATTATAAGATGAAGATGAATCCAGATGATAGACTAAAGTCTAATATATAAGATCTAGATGAATACATGTATATTTAATTAGGGACTCCATTAAATATGGGAATGATTCTTTCCACGGGTCATGAAAGGTTTATGGTGATTCAAAAACTTGAGTGATGAAGCATGGTATGGGGAAAAAGCTATCCATGGAGGGTTTTGGTACCCTAAAAGTTGTGTCACCATGTACTGAACACATTATCAAGGTGAACGGATGTGATAAAAAATTACTCTAGCTTTTTCCTGGACCATAAGAGTCCAACATGCATGGATCAGATTTTTCTATGGTCATGGTATAGACCCTATAATTTACATGACTCTTTTTTCAAACTCTAAAATTTTCTAAAGTTCCTAAAGATTAAATATTAGTGAGTGGAGACTTGAATTTCTCATACCACCTACTTTGAGTTTTTAGGATAACATGGTTTATGACAATTTCACTAGCAGTTTAATGTTTTGTGATTTGAATCATCAAGAGATGGAGTTTAAGGTCATACAACTTTGACCAAAGTGCATTCTGTTTAAGGTCATGATGTGTGAACCATGGAAAAGGGGGAATTATGAAACAATTTCCCTCTTAGGACTCATAAGGTTGAGAATAATTAAAAACCTTTTTTATAAAGGAAATACAGGTGTTGTAAATCATGGATCAAGGTTCTTGGATCATGAGTAATGATATGAGATAGATATGGTATGGATGTTTGTGAATTAATATAGGGTGATAGACTTTGTTGACATTTTTATAGGGATCACAGGGAGTAGAGGAACCTTTTTTGTAAGGTGAATATGTCTCTAGTTAATAGGATAGAGGCTCATATACAAGAGTTAGATCCATACATGTATAGTCAAGTAGAGAGTCCCTTTAAATGAGATATAAAATTTTCTAGAGGTCGTGAAAGGTTTGTAGTGACCCAAGAAACTCAAAACACAAAGTGTGATTTATAGACTGAGGTGTTCAAGAAAAGTTTTTGGAATCATCCTAGACCATAGTTTTTTGTGGTTAGGCCATTGTGTTACTTTGATAATGAGTGATAATGGATGATGGTATGTGGGTTTTAAAATCATGAAACAAGGATGAAACTTCCATGTAGTTTATTGTCTTATGATAAAGACTTGGGTATCTTTTAACAATCAAACCTAGATACCCACACAAATTGGTACCTGACCCATCACATACCCGAAGGGTATTGCTGATCCCCATAGGCTGGAAATTAGCACTCAGTAATAAAAAAATACATAGGAAACAATTTTTTTCCAACCAGAAGTGGGAAACATTGAACACACACACACACACACACAACATGAATAAATAGCGGAATATAAAAATATGAAGTATATGCCATAATACAAAGGAAACAATATGAGTGATACAAACTAAAAGCATCTAAATAGACTTAAAGGTATGAGTCCAAAAAAAAAGTACAAAACCCAAAATGAGGAACAACTACTCTATGTAATAAGTGGATGATGTCCCACTTTCTCATCACCAGCTACCCATCTAATCTGACATAAACCACACCACATAATAGTGAAATCTTTCCTTTCCCTACATCAAAATACATAACAAGGTCTATATACCATCAAAGGGGTGACAAGGGTGTGAGATAACAGGCTCAGTAGGATCCCACCTAGGTGCTCCATAACAAGTCTCTATACAATAATCTAAACATGCTCAACTTTAAAGAAAACAAGTCATGATAATTAGTTAAATAGTTTTTATATCAAAATCCTGGTGAAGCATTCACCTTTTTCCATATTTTCAAATAATATAGGTAAAATAACTTTAAAGAATATCACATATATCAATGTAATTCAACGAATGTATCATAGATTCAGAACTAGAACAGTACAACCAAAATCACAAGTAACATCATGCCAAGAATTACTATAGTTTAGGGTGTCTAGAACACTCATACCAAAACATATAAAATCATGTGCATCATGTATCTAATCATATTTACTGAATATATAGAGTATAGGAACACCCTAGAATGTGAATATCCCAACACTGTTCAACAAGTCAGTAGAACAATAGGCATAGGGAGCAGAGGAACACCCCATGAGTGAACCCCATGATGATATCAATGGACAAGTCTTATTGCTACATGTTCAACCTAAGTAACCAAGTCTTCCCATATACTAAATTTTACAAACCATTTCATCAAACCATGATTTGAAAACCATTTCACAAACTCATTTTACAATACTTTGAAAATACATTTTCTTATAAAAAAACTAGGGAAAACCCCTCTTTTTACAAAAACCTATTTTCAAAAACACACAAATCAATCAATCAATCATGACATTTTATTTATAAAAAAATTTATAAAGAAAGATCAAACAAGGTTCATCCAACATAATCTAGAGATAGAATAACCTACCTCAAACTTAGGTCACACATTCCCAAAACTAGATCAAAAACCCTCAAAAGGAATGTAGAAAAAAATAGAGGCCCTACTAATGAATCACACAACTCAGAATTTTATTCAATAACAACCAAGGTTGATAGAGATTTTAAGTAACACATACCTCATAGAAATCAAAATTTCCATACCGTAACTAATGGAAGACCAACCCCTGGAAGAAGATCACACTGCGGATCTAGAAAGGATCAAGAAGAACATCACCACAAGATCAACAGATTTGAAAATGTAGCACAACAATGCTACTGTGACCAATGAAAACAAAGAAGAAAAACGATCACTTACTCAGAGAGATAAAACACATCCACCATGAAGATCAAAAACCAAATGAAATTATATAAAAGGAGAAGATGTCCCCAAAATCACTTGGGAGATCTCCTAAGTTCCGAGAGAGAATATTGCATGTTGAATGAAAATAAAATCATAGGTATAGTGTGGTTAAAATCACTATCCCAGAACCATTCACGATGTGAACCCCTTTCATGATGTGAATTCTGCAATTTATAAGATTCATCAAAAAAGGTGTCTCCTCAGATTAAAAAAAACACTGATCGACCTTTCCGAGACATGAACCAGTTTCACAGATTATAAAATTTTCACACTATAAACCAATTCAAAGTATCTTCTTGACAAAGGATTCACATCTTGTAACTAGTTCATGATGTGAAACTATCCAAAAAATAAATCATAGTCCAAATTTTGCTAAAAAAATTAGGACACCTCCAAAGGTTTCCAAACCCATGGATAACCCTCAAAATACTTTGATATATTTATACTCAAACTCCATTAAGTCAAAAAACATACATCCCTGAACTTTATGTCATTTCCCCAGCAAATGATCTTCATCCATGAAGGGTTCGAAACACACCCAAACAAAAAAGGGAAACACAATGGAAGATGAGACATACCTTAAATAAGGTAACGAGATGTTACAAACTCCCCACAATAAGAATTTACATCCCTAGGAAGTCATGTGGAAGAATGGAGAACTAGAAAGAGGTGAAGAAACTACCACCTCAATGATATTTCAAACACCCAAGTCTCATGAGAATTTGATCCATTTAACTACAACACCCTGACTAAGGGGATAAACTTGGAACAAAAAAATTTTCACATGAGAGTCAACGATCTCTACTGGATGCACTATAATAGAAATTTCTAGCTCTAAGTCAATCAATTTTCAACTCAAAACATGAGAGAAATCAAGATGATATTTTTGTGGGATGAGGTATATGGAAAATATTATGCATAAATATCAATTGAATTGGAAACTACAATGGATAATTAACCTTCCCAAGATGCTTAGTAACCTCAAATGGTCCAACATATCTCAAAGCTAACTTCCCCTATTTTCTAAGTTGATGGTGACCCAAACGAGGAGAGAATTTCATGAAAACATAGTCATCAACGGAAAACTCCAAAGGATGACGTCGATGATCCACATATGATTTCTTCCAATAACGAGCAATATACAGACACTAACATATTTTCCGAATCCTCACCAAAGTCTCCTAAACAAGAATCTGTATGACCAAAGAGGCCTCTCCCACCTCTGTGCAATAAATATGTGACCTACAAGGGAGACCATAAAAATCCTCAAAGGGTTCCATTTTGATTGATTATTGATAAATATTGTTATTAGAAAAATAAGTCATTCTTAGATGGCTATCCAATGATCCACCAAAATCCAAGATATTGGTACAAAGCATATCTTACTAGATTTTAATTGAACACTTCATCTAAACTTCTATCTATAGATGGTAAACTATACTCAACCTGACCTAAGTCCTCATCATCTCCAAGAGACTCTTCTATAATCTTGAAGTAATCCTAGGATCACAATCTGATACAATAGTAGAGGGAAACCCATGTTACCTCATAATATCTTACTCATACAACTTACCAACATCTTCAAATTTAGTGGTGTCCTTGATCAGAATGAAATAAGCTAACTTCATCAATAGATTAATCACCACCCATATAGTATTTTTCCCTTAGGGAGTCCATGGTAATCCAACAACAAAGTCCATGGACACCTAATACCATTTCCAAACTAGAACCAAAATAGGATGGAGTAATATAGAAGGTTTCAGATGCTCTACCTTTATTTTTTGGTTTGTGTAACAACAATACAAATAATCAATAATGTTACACTTCATACCCAGCCACCAGAGTCACTGTCTCATTTCATAATACATCTTTGTAGTTCCCTGATAAATGACCCAAAAGTAACCATAATAGTAAAATAAAACCAAGATCCTCATAGATTATGGGATGATAAAATTATCCCCAAAATAGAGAATACTATATGAAGGGAGAGAAAAACCAGAAATGGTGTCCCCACCATAAAAGGGTTTCTTGAATTTCTTTGAACTCATCATCTGTTACTGACCCTATAGAATAGACTCAAAGAGAGATGATAAAACTAAATTTTTTTCAGAACCATGCCTTGAACATCCTACCAAGAATCCAGATTCAAATGAGTGAAGAGTACCATATAGTTCCACTCCTCCTTTGATTCCATAGTAGCCTACGATGGTACTTTCCCACTAGGAGCATCTACAATGACATTCCACTTACCTGAGGTGTAGGTGATGTCGAAGTCAAATGTATGAAGGTATTACACCCCCCATATTTATCTGATATTTAGTTATTTATGAGATAATATATATCTCAAACTTTTATTATTATAAAATATTGTGAATATTTTCCCCAAAAGATAGTTCCAGCAACACTTAAGTGCATGAATATTTGTGAAAATATCTAAATCATGAGTGGGGTAATTCCTTTCATGAAGCCAAAGATGATTAGATCCATAAGCTACAACATAACCATTCTTCATAATAAAAAATCCCAAACCAACAACATAAGCATCATATAAAACCAAATACCCTTTAACATACTTAGGTAAGATCAGAATAGGATCCAATATCATAAACCATTTTAACTCCTCAAAATAGGACTGTCATTTTTCATCCCATATTAATTGCACCCCTTTCCTAGTAAGAGTAGTCAAATGTGATTCTAACTTTGAGAAATCCTATAAAAACCATCGATCATATCCAAAAATACCAACAATATATGAATCTCAAATACATTACATGGATCCTCCCATGACAAGACAACCATTAACTTATTAGGATCAACTAATAATCCACACTGAAAAATCAAATTCCACAATAACTTCACTTCTTGGATCTAGAAAATTTATTTTGAAAGATTTCCATACAAATAAAGACTCCCCAAAATTTCTAGAACTAGCCCCAAATGGTGATAATGATAAAATATCAAATATACCAAAATATCATACACAAAAACTACCACAAAAGTTTCAAGATACTGATGGAATACTAAATTCATCAAATCCATAAAAACTGAAAGGGCATTTTTCAGACCAAAAGGAATCAAAAGATATTATTAATGGACATACCTACTCCTAAAATCTTTCTTCAGTATATCAGGCTCTTAAAATTTGAGTTAATGATAACCCAACTAATGAACGATCTTCAAAAACCACTTCCCCCCTTTAAATGATAAAACAAATCATCCATGTGGAGAAAAGGATACTTATTCTTAACTATCACCCAATTCAACTTCTGATAGTCCACACATAATTATAGTGAACCATATGCCTTATTGGAAAATAGCATAGGGGTTACCCTATAATAAACACTAGGGTAAATGAAAACTTTCATTATTAGATTATCCAAATTAATCTTCATCTCTTTCAGCTCTGTTGGTTCCATATGATAATAGGGTATTAAAATCAGTTTCATACATGGAACTAGATCAATCGTGAACTATACCTCCCTCACTGGAGGAAGAACAGATAAGTCATCTGGTAAAACATTAGGAAATATCAAAATTATAGTTGGAAGATCAAAAAAAGAAAAAGAAAAAACATTAGTATCAACTAAAAAAGTAGACAAAAAACTCCTGAGATCTGGAAAAGAAGGTCTTACATGACCAGACCTTGGATCCCACTCCCCCTGAAACACCTGAGATACCCCATTGGTAGTAAATAATAATACATGATGATGATAACAATCAATATCATCATAATGATAAAAAATCCAATCCATCCTAATGATTATGTCGAATAGATCTAGATAAAAAATAATAAAATCCCAGACTAACTTCACATCAACTATCAATAGGGAAGAAGTAGGAAATCAAAACCCATGATCTTTCATATTCCAAAGAGGTATCTTTAAATCCATAACAATGGTCATTTTCTCCAATGTAAGTTTAATAATATCAACAAAATGGGTATAAATAAATGAGTGAGAGAAATCGATATAAAATAAAGAATCTTATAAAAAAGATGCAATAAAGATGGTACGTCTCACTATCACTTGTCCCAAATTTACCTTCATCATAAACTCATATACTAAATGAAGGTACTTCACTCTTGAGGCTTGTGGTTGGATCCCTATATTCCTTAAATCATCTAATTATTCTACAACAACCATTAGAGATGACAATCCCTAGCCATAACAAGGTGTATAAATAGCTTGAAATAATTGTTACAAATGGCCATAGTATCCAAAACTGTTACAAATATTTAAAGGAACAAGACAAGAATTTTGGGTATGTATGAACTTGCCACATTGATAGAAAGCTAGGGGAACACTACTGGTTATAACTAATGGCGCGTAAGATTCCCATTGCTAAGAACTAACTCTACCACCCTTGTGATGCACATGACACTTACCATTACTTCATTTCACACCATTAATGCTTCCACTAGGTGGAAGAGAAGAAGTATAATGAATAATATTTCCTATCATATACACCTATTCCATCATACCTCCATCAACCATCTCCGTATAAGTAGAAATATTCAGCATAAATACCTATAATCAGATATCAGGCTGTAAACCCTATAGGTACTTCTGGGCCTTTAGATGACCAATATTTACTACCTCTAAGAAAAACTAACTAGATCCACAAACTAATTGGTGTAAGATAGACACTAAATCCCTACTACAAGGAGATAAACTCCACATACTTCTCCTTTATCAGAGAATTTGGGTAGATATGTTGGAAGAAGAGAGTATTGAATCCCTTCTAGTATAAGCCCACATGTCTATCTATATATACTATAAAACTCACCACCACTTTTTGGGACCCTCAAGTATGAATTACTTACAATTCACCTTGAAATTTTCAGGTATATCTAGGAATTTAAAGATCTAATTGATCTTTTATATCTATTCCTCCACCTCTTGAGGTTCATTTTTATCTCTAAAGGATGGTGGATTCTCATGTAAGAACTCTCGTGATAGATCCATTTCTTCTGTAGCTCCTGGTTGTACCTCAACAACTGTGTTTTGGACTTTTGGTACATTTTAGTTTACAATGAAAACTACTCACATGATTGTTACTATAAGATTATGATATAAAGGCAGATTACCCTAAGAAGCTTCCACTAAACCCTCCTATGGAACCTATAGAATACATCTTAGAGGAATATCTATGTACATCAAAAAATAGAATAAACAATCAAATTATAGTAAAAATATCAGTTTAAAGAATAAAACCATAAGAAAAAACAAATATTAAGATAAAAAACTCAAAACATGAGACACAAATCCCAACATCCCATGGTAAATTGAATCTCATCGTGATAAGATCTGGATAGACACTTACCATAACCTACCCCTCAAGTCCTGAAAATCCTACATCTAGTCTACTAACTTCCCAAAATTGAGCACAAACCATCATTTGATACCAAACTATAACAAACTGACCTAGATACCCAAACAAAATAGTACATTACCCGACCTATCACATACCCAAAGGGAGTTCTTTAGCCCCACAAGTTGAAGACTAGAACTCAAGCATCAAAAACAACTAGAGGGAATGATTTTTCCCAACCTAAAGCAGAAAATATGGCACATATATATATACATAGTTGGAAGAAGAAACATAAGAGAAAAATGGTAAATATGTTCCATAACAAAAAGAAGACAATAGAAGTGATAAAAACCAAAATTGGCTAAAAAACTCCAAGGTATGAGTACAAAAATAAAGGAAAAAACCCAAAATGAGAAACAAATATTCCATGTGATAGGTGGATGATGTCCTACTATCTCACCACCAGCTATCCAGCTCAACCGACAGAAACCTCACCATATCACTTCCATATCATTCCTTTCAAAGCATCAAAAGACGCAACAAGGTCTACACACCCCTGAAGGGGTGCACAGTTTATGAGATAATAGGATCATTAATGTCCCACCTAGGTGTTCCATAACAAGTCTCTGTAAAATAATCCAAACATGCTTAAATTTAAAGAAAACAAGGCATAATAATCAATTAAATAGTTTTTATATCAAAATCATGGTAAAAAATTCACCTTTTCCCCCCATTTCAAATAATCCAAGTAAAAAAGTTTCAAATTATATCACATATATCAAATAAATTCAAAGCAACATCATAGATCATATCAAATCTAGATTAGTATAACAAAAAATATAGGTACAATCACACCAAGGATCACTATAGGTCAGGCTATCCAGAACACTCATCTCGAGACATAGACAATCATGAACATCAAATATCTAGAAATATTCATTGAATCTAGAGAATATAGGAACACCCCAAAAAGTGAAACTCCCAATAGTGTCCAATAAGGCCCTAGAATAACATGATAGGGAGTAGAGGAACACCCCATGAGTGAACCCCCCAGAAGGTATCAATGGACAGGTCCTATTACTACTCTTTCCACCTAAGTACCCAAGGCTTCCCATATGCTACATTTTCCAAACCATTTCATCAAACCATGCTTTGAAAACCATTTCACAAACTTATTTAACAGTGCTTTGAAAATACCTTCTATTTTAACAAAACAAGTTAAAAACCATCTTAAAAAAACCATTTTCACACATACACATGAAAATAAATAAATAAATCATGCAATTTTATTTATAAAACAATTTATAAAACCATGTAAATCAAGTTTCATCCAAAAAATTCTAGAGAAATACCCACTTACCTCAATCCTAGGTCGCACATGCCAGCAACTGGATCCACAATTATCAGAAGGAAGACAAAACAAAAAATGTTGGTCCTAACTATGACTCAAACACCTTAGAATTGTATCCCATAACAACAAAGGTGATAATATAGGTTAGGTTACATAGACCATAGATAAATCACATCCACCAAACCATGACCAATAAAGGATATTCCCTTGGAAGAAGATCACATAGTGGATCTTTAAAGGACCAATAATAACATCACCAAAATATCAATGAACTTGAAAGTGTAGCGTAAGAAACTACTGTGAAAAATGAAAATGAAAAATCATAAAGATCGCTTACCTAGAGATATTCAAAGCATACACCATAAAGATAAAAATATAAATTAAATTATCCAAAAAGAGTTAAGGTCCCCAAAATCACCTTAGATAGCTCTTATTTTTCAAGAGAGAAGCCTATATATTGAATGAAAATAAAATCATATGTGCAGTGTATTTAAAACCAATGGCCTTAAACCATTCACTACATAAACCCCTTTCATGATGTTAATTCCACAATTTAAAAGATAAAAAAGGAATCTCCTTATATTAAAAAATACACCGATCGAGATTTTCATGATGTGAAGTATTTTCACATCTTGTAAACTTTTCATGATCTAAACCAATTCATAGCATCATCCTGGAAAAGGATTCACATTGTGTAACTAGTTCATGATGTGAAAGTGTCTAGTAGATAGATCATAGTCCATATTCTATACAAAAAAAATTTAACCACCTCCAAATATTTCCAAACCCATGGATAAAACTCAAAATACATTAAAACATTTATACATGAAATCCATTAAGTCAAAAATCATACATCCATGAACTTTTGTTCATTTTAATAACAAATTTTATCTGTCCCTGAAGGGTTAAAAAAATCCAAAAAAAGGGAAATTAAAAGAGTGATGAAGAATACATAAAATAAGGAAATGAGATGTTACATATACTACAATTTATGTTCATGTGATGAGGATATTATACTATGTATTTTAGTGTCATATAGGTAAGATGATATGTGAGGTAAATTTTTATCCTTTTATAAGGTTATGGATAAATAGACACATGTTGGGGAACCCTATGTAGATATAGATTATATATAAGTAGAGTGGGTGTCTAGGGCTATACCATTCTTGATTAGTTTACTATCTTAAAATTTGCACCACTTTCAACTCTAGTATTTATCCATGAGGATTCTAGTTACATCCAATGGGGTGAATGAATAAGACTTCTAAGATCATGGGATTCATGCTTGGTGTGGGAAACAAGAGGGGGTCAAAGAATACCCATAATGTGTTGGATATGTGTTCATGACAAAGAGTGGAAAGGAATATGGGAGACACTTTACCATAACATAGCTTTTTCAATGAGGGAACCCATGTTAGAGTCTCCTGTGTATATTTGGCTCATACACTATAGGGGGTCTTTTCTAGTTTCTAGTTTTTAAAAGATTTAATTCACACATGAGGTAAAATAAACCCATATTAGTGTCCAGAACTAAATACACCCATTTTGGATGATGATTGATTCGAGCATCGAGATAAATTAGAGGTATATTAAAATTTTATTGTCTAGACCCATCTGGGTGTCATTTTATATCCTTTAAGGTTAAGAATAAATCCATACATAGTTCTTATATAAGTGGACATCTATATATAATTATTTTATATGAATGGGAAATATTTCAATTTAGCTTGATTTTTCACCTGGGCCTATGATATAGAATCTTGGCGTCACTGCGTATCCTGTGATAATAGGAATCAATCCATACATAGTTCTTATATATATACCTATATATATTGAACTCATATTTAGGGAGAGAGACATTTTTATTAAGATACATAGAATATTTGTGAGGACTCCTCTATAAAAATATGGATCATGTGTAGGGAACATGTATAGTTCCATCAGGGAAGAAAAGTATCATCATAAAGGTTTACAAAATAAGGTAGGTGGGGGTATTTTTTTTGGAATTTTTTGGCTGGTCTCAAGATAGGAGATTTTAGAATCACTATGTATCCTATGTTGATAGGAATCAATCCATACATATTTATTTAAGAGGATTTACCCTAAAAAAATATAGCTCATTTAAAGACCAAAACATCAAGGTGAAAATGGGAATTATTATAATTTATTTTTATAATGATAACATACATGTTTGGGACTAGGATGAGAGATCCTAGCATCACTATGTATCCTAAAATATTCAAGATTTAAGAAACACATAGATATTTTAATAAGACCCCCCTACACATATTAAACTCATATTAAGGGAAAAGTGGTGTATTTTTATTTAGAAATTACAACTAGGCCCAAGATGGGGGTACAAACATCATTATATATCCTATATGGACATGAATCAATCCACATATAGTTATTATATAAATTTTCCCTACACAGGTCTGTCTCAGATATAGGAGGTAGAGGAATTTTCCCCCTAAAAGAGAGGTTATCCACTATAGTTATGTTAAGTGGATGCAAAATTTATGACCGGGCTTAGAGTAAGGGATCTGAGCATCTCTATGTGTCCTTAAATATTCAGGAATGAAGTAACACATTGTTTTTTTAAAATAGGGTTCCTTGCATAGATCTAACACATATTCAAGGGAAAGGGAAATTTTTCACCTTAAAATGAAATTTATCCACCAACTTATGGGTGCATGGTCTCTGATCATTGACTATAGTGTGAAGGAAAGCGATCACATATTGGGAGAGGATTTCACTTGTGAGGGAACCATCACAAAATTTTATCCAAGTAGGGATGTAATATTTTGATATGGACCATGTACCAAGGATGGTTATAATGGTGATGAACCTATGGCTGGGCCTAGGGAAATATTCTTGGGTGTCACTACATATTCAAAAATGTTAGGAATCAAGACAAACACAGTTCTTGAAAATAAATTCCCATAAAAATATCTAGCTCATATACAGGGGAAAGGGTATTTTTTTACATTATCCTTGGGCCTATGTTTTTATATCCAAGCATTAATTTGTATCCAGTATTAGAAGAAATCAAGCCACACATAGTTATTGAATATAATGTCCCCTGCATAGATCTAGATCATATGCATGGGAAAAGGTAATTTTATTCTAATCACAATATCATAAACAAGATAACCCATGCCAAATTATTCTAAATAGATTTATCTCATGCATAGGAGGGGGAAATTTCATATTTTGATTATTAGGAGAATGATTGGATCTATGGTAGAGTACCTAAACATCACTATGTATCCCATGGTGATTAGAATAAAGGATATATATAGTTATTTTTAAAGATGATTTATTGCATATATCTAGTTCATATGTGAGGAATAGGGGGAATTGATCCTCTAAGTCACATTCCAACCGTGTGAAAAATACATCTATATAGATCATGATCTAATGCATGGGAGAAGGGGGATCTAAGGAATGGTCCACACAAAGAAATTTAAAGTCATAAATGATGGAATTATACCTCATAGTTTAACTTAATGGGGTGGGGATGATGACTATCTAGTTTAACATCATACAAAAATATGTAGGTACTATGTAGTTTAAAGTCTTATCACCAAGACTTGAATGATCACACAAGAATTATGAAAATTATTTCTTAAGAAACCTTGAATTAGTGGGGGGAGTTATGCATCCCCTATCCATCATAGTTAAGGAGGAATATCTATCGAAATATACACTTTAGTTCCAGCTTTGGAGGCTTCTTACCTAGTATCATTGAGGTCATGAGAACAAATACCAACTCTTCTTGAAAGAATGAGTGGAGGGGAAACTTATTATTAAAGGATCACACAATCTGATTCTGATGGACTTCCAAGTTATAAAATATATATAACATATTATAATCAATTTATCCTAACTAATAAATTAACTTTTGTGATTGTTCATCTTCTAAGAGATAACTACAGATAATGATTTAATGTGAGGGTAACTAGACCATGATGGGTAACACCGCCTTTATTCCACAGAAAAGTGAATACATGGTATCTTTCATGGAAGTGTGGGTTGTGGTATGATAGGCCCAAAAGGTGTGTAAGGGCTTATCTTAACAAGATTTATTATCTTTGTCCACCATTTTCTAGAGTATATTTGATAAAGTCTTATTGAAAGCCTATATCTCACCATTTCCACCACAATATAGTGAGATGAATGGTTAGAATTGATTCTATACTCTTAATACAACCTTTTTAAATCAAATGAACATAAGTTTGTGTCGTTTTACATAAATATTGTATAATGGACACCAAATATAGTGATGAAATTAGACTTCAATAATTGGTTGATATTATTTATCCTGAATTCCTTGAGGGGTTTTTCATTGGCCTATTTGGAAAATAATTTTGTGGTAGTAAGGATAAACTTGAATTTCCTAACTATAGCTGGGGGATACGGTCTCATGAAATCTATTCCCAATACAAAAAATGACCAGGAGTATTTGGAAGTGTTAAAAAACTCTAGGGGGGTGATGGATAAAGTTTCCATGTATTTTAAAAGATTGACACTTCTTGGTGAATTCCATGTAGTCTTGTATCATTTTTGGCTAGAAATAAAAAAACCTCCTAATTTGATGGGAGAGCCTAGTTCTTGACTAATGAGCATTATAGGAGTCTGCATGGATTTTCTAAATTATGGAGAGGATATATTTTTATGTGTTTCATATGAATAGAATTACATTGAATCCCCATTTATAGAGGACTTCCTATTCATTATTCCCATCACATAGGATGAATTTTTCTTCCCAATGCTGAATCTGTTCCCTTTTGTCTCAATTCGACGAGAGACTACCATTTTTTAGGTATTCTATTATGGGGTTCATCCATCCAATAGTAGGAATTGACTCATCATGTCTTGGGGTAGTTCTGATCTGATTGATCTCCTCCATTTCATAAATAATGACTAGAGAGACTACCCTTTAGTTTGAGATTTGGAAGACTATATCATCTTTCTCATGATAGACCAATGATGTGGCTGCATTTTCCAGTGCATCATAATAAGCATTATATAAATGGGGGATATGATTCTACATTGTATTAAAAGGGAATTCTTCCATCAGTCCCCTTATATAGATGATAGGGGGGGGGGGGGTTAACTCTTTATCCTTTATATAATATTCACCAATGATCAACTTGATCATCATATCTGAATCACCTTTGATATTAATATAGGCTATTTATAACTATAAGGATAGTTTTAGGCCTACAATGAGGTCATGGTATTCTACCTCATTGTTGGTGAATCCTTCAGATAACAAGAAGTAATAGGGAATAATTACCTTTCCTGAGGATACAATGACAATCCCCCAACCAACCTAGTTAAAATTTTGGATTTCCATTATTTTCCAAGTCAGACTACTAGAGGATCTATCAAAGTATATCTCCCACATTTGGGGAGTGTCATGGGAATAGAAAACTTCTTTATCTATAAGATATCTATTTACTGACATGCTTTACAGGTCAGGGTGTGTTTCGAGGAAGTTGGATAGAGATTACCCTTTGATTTTCCTCCATGACATGAATTAAATGTGTTGGTCAGAGTGGAATCTCAAGAGGGGGTGAATTGAGTTCCTACTTTAAAAACCTTATTTTAAAAAGATCCCCCAATTTTAAAACATCCCAGTTAATTAAGGCAGTAGAGATGTAAATGTTTAGTTTGTCTACAGGTTTCTTAAAGGGTGATTAATCCTCAGTTGAATCAGTGAAAAACACCTATTCAACTTTTGAAACATGTTTACTGAATTATAAAAATACACACACTAACCAAAACTAACTATCAAATTGAATGAAAAATAGTTTTATGTTTTAGAAAATATAAGAAGCAGAAAATAGATAAAACAGAGTATAAAAAAATATATATGCACAATGAAGTAAAATAAGAGGTTCAGTCTCAAGATGAGACTTAATCCTCTCCACTTGGTGATCACCTACCACCAAGTAGTTTATATTAGAAATAAACTTGATACATATCCTGTATCGGGATTTACAATAGTTTTCACAAACTGTCCAGGGTTAACACCTTCTGCCACTATTTTTCGTGGGAAAGAAAAACAATATAGACCACACATGGTCTCTTCCATATTTTTATGTGGGAACAAAATGTAAGTGAGGTTCGATGTAAGGATATTCAATATCATCTAATTCTAGCGTAGGAGACAGTGTGTGAAGAATACAGACACACTTCTCAGAAATGTCAAAAGAAGAAACACAATAGAACAATTATGATGAGATAGATTTTAGAAGGCTCTATGTGTTTACAGTTCAGCTCTTGACCCCTTGAAGTGAAGAATTTGAAGTTTGAGTCTATCTCTGGAAGTTGTCTCTAAAACAGAGTGTCGCAACTCTAGGTACTAGCTTTCAGTAATTGAGTGTTCTGCTTCTTGAGGCGATTGAAAGTTTATGAGACATAGAAGGCAACCTCAAGTTGTTTTCCTGAAATTATCTTCTTGAAGTTATTGGGGTTCGTAGTGAAGGTGCTCGAATGGTTCTTCCTTGTTCTTCAGTAATTTCTTCCTCATGCATTTAACTTATGGAATTCTATATTTTTGTTTTTCTCTATGCTTCTATATATATTTCTTCCTCGGTCCTTTTCTTTCACATTTGAGGTCCGACAATAGGAGTAAGTACATCATGTGAAATTTTTCTCATACCTCAAACTATCAATATATGGTCTCCTGATATGTCTACAATAAGTATTAATTAAGCCAGAAGCATTAAAATTAGAAAATATGACCATTATAAAAATATCAAGAATTTGAAAAAGTAAGGGTATCAGTAGACTAGTAATGGTAGCCTTCACATCGGTAGGCTTCAACAGCAGGTGCGCATCGGAAACCTCCGACTGTAACCTTCCATCAGTAACCTTCAGTAGTAGGATTGCATCAGTGACCTTTGTATCGGTGACCATGTATCGGTGACCTTGTATCGGTGAACTTGTATCAACAACCTTGTATTGGTGACCTTTTATCAGTGAACTTGTATCGGTGACCTTGTATCAATGACTTATATCAGTGACCATGTATCGGTGACCTTGTATTGGTGACCCTGTATCGGTGACCTTGTATCAGTGGCCTTGTATCGGTGACCTTGTACTTGGATAAACTCTGCATAGTAAGCTTAACCAATCAAGTAGTGAGATTCAGAGTATATGAATATTACTCTATAGAAACAAGAAACATTAATGAAACATAATTAACATAGAATGAAAACATGATTATCACATAAATGAAACTTTATTTGGGATTATCAAAATAGGCGAGTCCAACAATATCCCCCTTTTTGATAATAAAAAATTATGTCATTGAATCTTTAGGTTTAAGAGTTTTGAATCAAGGTTAAACACATATTCTAATTTCATCAGTGATGCGAGCATACAAAAATTATATGGTGAACACTAAATTTAGGCCAGAACATATATAAACACATATAAAAACTTCTCCCCCTTTGTGATTAACAAAAAGGCATATATAACAAAAAGAGAGAAAATAGAGTGTTTGTATTAATAAAACAGAAGTACAATAGACAAAATGAATACACCAATCCCTATCAGCTAATACAATACACACTCAATCCACATCAGAGATGTCCAATGGAGCTTTGTCTTTGGAAGCTGAGGAGGTAGGTTCTGAAGGTGGAGGGATAGGCCGAGGGATGGTAGTGAGCAGTGTAGGAGGAGCAGCCACCGAGGCATCAGTAGACCTATAATGAGTAGATCACTGAGTAATCATTGGGGTCAAACTTCTGATGGCCTGGGCAGGAGTCATCAAAGGAGCAGTACTGGTGGAACTTGAGGCAGCTAAAGAAGTAGGAAAAGCAAGAGGAACAATGATGGGTGTGCATTCCACATGGGGGAAGGGTAACAGAAGATTCCTAAAGTCCATAATAATGCTCCACCCTCTTTCCATAACAGAGATGAAATCATCTTTGTTTTCCATGAATCTCTCCAGGGTAGGAGTCAACTATGTTAGCTTTCTTAATTAATCCTTAAATTCCTAATTGATAGAAGGGATTGTCAAATTTTCCAAAAGAATCTTAAAGTGACCATCCATCTAATGCTTAGTGTATACCCATTTGTAATATAAGTAAACTTGATCTTTGATGGACTTCTAATCTCGAGCAACGTCCACTAAATAATTTCCCACAAGGTTATGAATTTCCCAAGTAATGGAAATGACTTGAGAGTCTGAGGTACTAGAACCAGAGAATTTTTCCACTTATTCTTTAACAAAGGTCCTGAAGGCTTCAATTTCAACTGGAGGAGAGGTTGAAGAAGAAGCTGATGCACCCAGAGGTGCCAGAGAGAAAGCCATAGTCTCTTTAAATGATTTGGTTAGCCCAATGATCATCCTTTTTACATCATCATATTGGCCTTTCACATGTGTTTCCATAGACTTATTAAAATCCTCAAACACTGTGACCATTTACTGAACCACACTTTTATCATATCTAAGGTCTATGTCCACCTAAGCTCTTGAAGCCATATATGCATCTAAGCCAGGAATAGACTGTTTCACTGATTCCATAGACACTACCAAAGTTCTTACCTGATTCTGACATTCCTTGACCTCATGTAATATAGCTGAGTGAGAGGTAGAGACTATCATTTCCAAGGTAGATGTTATGATTCCATGATTTTGAGCTATTGTTCTTGCTATCTCAGTGGTTTTCTCATCAATATGACTCTTCAGGTCTAATTTCAAAGAATCCAATTCATCTTTCTTTACATAGTCTCTAGGTAACAGAACCACTGGCTGCACAATGGTAGTTTCTGAGATAGTAGGAATTGGATGACTTCTGATAGGCTGGTCATCTTCAGAATCTCCATAATCTAGGCCAAAAACCACAAAGCCAGGAGCTTCTGTCTAGTCCTCTATCTCATGAGAAATAGCAACTAATCATGTAGCAATAGGTTCCTCCCCCTCACTTAGAGAATTCTCCTGATCAGCCACATCTATCTCCATCAGACCTCCTTGATCAAATTAATTAACAGGAAGATCCCCTTCCCCTTCCTTCAGAAAACCTTCAAAGACTTCCAAAACAAGTCCAAATTCAACTGAATCAGTAACTTCTCCATCTATACTTTCTACCCTTTATGTATGTCCTATTAAAGGACTGAGACTTAAAAATTCCTCTTCACTTTCAGCGGAAGCTATCTCAAAGTCATCTTGAATTGAATCAGTGTCCTCATCCTCATCTGAGGTATCTCTAATGTCTCTTAAGACATTTTCAGCTCTTTATTCTTCACTGGTTTCCTCATCACTGTCCCTTAGGACAGTCTCATTTCTAGGAAATCTCTTTGGTGGGATAGGATCACCAAAGGATAAAGTATTAACATGAGGATTTGAGGGAATTCCAGGATCACTCCTGTCATCTATAGGTGAATCCTCTCTTTCTTGCACAACAACAACCTCTTCTTCTTCATCTGAATAAGAAAGCTCTACTTCACCCGAATTAAGACCACAGTCTCTCTTATTTTTAGGCCTAGTAGGAGGAGAAACATGGTTAAAATCTTTGTACACCATAGCCTCATCATTCACCCATCTCCTTAGCCATGGATTCCAGTTGATCTTCATCACCTTGCAAATTACTTTGGTGATGCAGTGGTTATCTTGCACAACAACAGTTTCCTCCTTAGCTCCCAAAAATCCTTTCACTTTCAAAATAAGAGATATTAACTTAGCATGAAATAGGGAATTGGATTTGGAACTAGATTTGGTCATATATTCTAGTTGAATCATCAACAACCTACATAAGTTGATATTCTATTCATGCTTTAACAGATACAAGAGAAAAACATCCTGAAACATTAAACTTGCAAAGTCCCCTCTCCTGGGACTTAAAACATGATGGATCAACTTGAAAATAATCTTATATTCTCCTACAATTTCAGAAGCAATGACTTTACTAGGAATTCCATTCCCTGTCAATTCAGCTAATGCTTCTTCATAGCAGAAGAACTCACTAGTGGGAGGCACCACTTTTGAGTAGTAATCACAAATCCATTCATGTGGAATGCTCAACCAGTCAACCCACTTAGTAGAAGAGAAACTCACACTTACTCCATTTACTCTGGAAGTCATCCAGTGCTAATCCAAAGACTTCTCAAACTTGAGATACTCCTAAAATTACTTCACTAACTTTGGGTAATAGGGTTAATTATTGTTTGCAAAACACTCAAACCAGCCCTGAGCTTCAAGTGCCTTAAATACTAAAGACTGGCTCGACAACAACCACTATGAACTTAACTTCTTCTCAACCACTATTTCCATATTCGATAAAGGTAGGTTAAGCACCTTTTCCACTATCTAGATTCCACTACTCGACTTGGATCTAGGTCTCTTAGGATCCGGGGCATCTCTTTCATAAGCAACCGATGGCCTTTTGACTCTTTTCATCAATCTGGAGTGGTTCGAGGTTTCATAAGAGGTTTAGGTTTTGATATTGGGGAGAAAAAGGTTCAAGATAGGGTTTGATGTGGATCGAAATGTGATCTGTGTTTTATTTTTATCATTTAGGTATCAAAAAAATGAAACAGATAAAATAAATAAGTAATATGCAGAAAACATTTTAGATTCTGGTTGAGAACACAAAAAACACAAAGTCCCAGACTCAAGTCGTCTATTGGTAAGGAGGAATCGGTAAGGTCTAACAGTGAGGTCTTATCAGTAAGGTCTAACTGTGAGGTCCTATTGATAAGGTCTAACAGTGAGGTCCTATTGGTAAGGTCTAATGGTGAGGTCCTATCGGTAAGGTTTAATGGTGAGGTCTTATCGATAAGGTCTAACGGTGAGGTCCTATCGGTAAGGTCTAATGGTGAGGTCTTATCCTTAACAGTTTATCATACCTAACTCATGTTTGATGTAATTTAACCTCTTAGAATTCAAAGGCTTTGTGAATATATCCTCCAATTGGTGTTTAGTACCAATGAATTCAAGAGTGATATCACCTCTTTGATAATGATCTCTCAAGAAGTGATGTCTTACATCAATATGATTTTTCCAAGCATGAGATACTAGATTTTTAGAGATGTTAATAGCACTTTTGTTGTCATAGTTTATAGAGACATGTTTGAATTGATATCCATAGTCTAGTAAAGTGCGTTTCATCCATAGAATTTGAGCACAACAACTACCAGCAGCTATATATTTAGCCTCTGAAGTAGATAATGCAACAAAATTCTATTTATTACTACACCATGATATTAGTGACTTGCCTAAAATGTGACATGTTTCAGAGGTGCTTTTTTCTGTCAAACTTGTAATCAGCAAAGTCAGCATCTGAATAACTTATTAAATCAAATGGATGTCCTCTTGGATAAAATAGTCCTAAATTTATAGAATACTTGAGATATTTAAATTTTTTTTAACAACATTTAAGTGAGACTCTTTGGGATTGGCTTGAAAATGATCACACATGCATACACTGAACATAATGTCAGGTCTGCTAGCAGTAAGATAAAGTAGAATCCCAATCATACCTTGGTAATTAGTTTGATCCGCTGATTCACCATTTTCATCAGCATCCAACTTGAAAGTGGTACTCATAGGTGTATCACTACCTTTAATACTATCCAAACCAGAACGTTTCAAAAGATCCTTAGTATATTTACTTTGATTTAAAATAATACCATTTTTATTTTGAAAAATTTTAAATCCAAGAAAAAAATTTAGTTCCCCCATTAGACTCATTTCAAATTCATCTTGCATCATTTTTGAAAAATCAGTACAACAAGAGTTTTTAGAGGATCCAAAAATTATATCATCTATATAAATCTGTATTATTAAAACATCTTTGGAAATCCTTTTAATAAAAATAGTAGGATCCTCTATTAATTTAGTAAAACCTTTTGAAATAATAATGGAACTAAGTCTATCATACCAAGCTCTTGGAGATTATTTTAATCCATATAAGGCTTTAGACAGTTTAAAAATATGATTTGGAAAATGGGGATTTGTAAAGTTAGGGGGTTGTTCAACAAACACATCCTCAACTATATAACCGTTTAGAAAATCACTTTTAACATCCATTTGATAAAGTTTAAAATTCAGATGAGCTACATAAGAAAGTAGTATCCTAATGGCCTATAACCTAGCTACAGGTGCAAAGGTCACCTCATAGTCTATTCCTTCCTCTTGACTATACCCCTGTGCAACTAACCTAGATTTGTTTCTAACTATATTTATAGATTCATCAACTTTATTTCTAAACACCCATTTAGTTCCTATGGTCAAGGTGTCTTTAGGTATATCCACCAATTCCCAAACTTTGTTTCTTTCAATTTGATTAAATTCTTCTTGCATAGATATCACCCAAAATTCATCATTAATTACATCATTGATATTTTTAGGTTCAAACTGTGAAAGAAAAGCTTGATGTTCAACCTGGTTTCTCAGAGAAGCTCTAGTTTGTGTCCCTCTATATAGATAACATACTAAAACATCTAAAGGATGATTTTTGAGAGTTATTATACCTCTAGAAAGAGTTGAACTAGACTCCTCATGATTATCTGTAGGTTCAGATTCACCATGCACAGATTTTGGAAAGTTTCCAGAACTAGTTGTTTTCACTAAGGGTTAACTGTCTTTGTCATTAAGGTCCAAAATTGACATATCTTCCTCAAGATGTTAAAGAGTGGTTTCGGGTTCATGTGGACTAGTCTCATCAAATTTTACATGAACTGATTCTTCCACACATTTAGTTCTCTTATTAAATACTCTATAGGCTTTACTAGAGATTGAGTAACCTAGGAAAATTCATTCATCACTTTTTGAAGAAAATTTGTCAAGATTATTTTTAGTTTTAAGGATAAAGACTTTACAACCAAAAAATCTAAATTAATTAACCTTAGGCTTTCTATTATTCCAAAGTTCGTACAAGGTCTTCTTAAGAACATGTCTAATTAAGACTCTATTGATAATGTAATAAGCTGTGTTAACAGCTTCATCCCAAAAATAAATAGGCAAATCATATTCATTGAGCATTGTCCTAGAAATATATTGAAGGGTTCTATTTCTTATTTCCACAAATCCATTCTGTTTAGGTGTTCTAAGAGTAGAGAAATTGTGAGTATAGCCATTTTGTGAACAAAAAGATTCAAAGTCTTGATTCTCAAACTCACGACCATGATCACTTCTCAAGGTCTTAATTCTAAGTACACTAAGATTTTCTACAAACTTAGAGTATTTGATAAAATAAGAATAAGCTTCACTTTTGTGAGCCATAAAGTATACCCAAGTGTACCTATAAAAATCATCTACAAGAACATAAACATAGTTCTTCCCATTTAAACTTGAAACTCTTGATGGTCCAAACAAGTCCATGTGAACCAACTCAAGCGGTTGAGAAGTAGAAACTTATTTCTTTGGTTTGAAAGAAACTTTTTGTTGTTTTACCTTTTGACTAGGATTACACACTTTATTAAGAGGGAATTCCAATTTAGGTAAGTCTCTAACTAAACCTTTCCTAGTTAGTCTCCCAAGTGAGTGCACATTACAATGTTTTAGTCTTCTGTGCCATAACCAGGATTCCTTATAAAATTAATTTCAACAAGAAACATTTTGCTTAACTAAAGAATAAATATCAATAGCATATATATTCTCATTTCTAAGAGTAGTAAATATTAAATCATTTTTAGAATTAAAAAAATTTCATGCATCATTTTAAAATTTTCATTTAATCCATCATCACACAACTGAGAAATAATTAGCAGATTGTATTTTAACCCATCAACAAAAAGTACTTTTGAAATTAATACAGTATTAGGGTTACCAATTTGTCCTAATCCGACGATCTTCCCTTTATCATTATCACCGAATGTGACATATCCTCCATAAATTTTAATTAGGATTTTGAAACATGAATAGTCTCCTGTCATATGTCTTGAACATCCACTGTCCAAGTACCACATAGTTTTACAGGAGATCTTTAGACAATTTTCCTGTAAAACAGATTTAGTGTGGGGTAGCCATATTTTCTTGGGTCTAGAGTGGTTAGCAAGTAAAACTTTGGGAACCATACTTGTCTCATAGGTTTTCTATAATCAACAGATATATTTTGAGACATGAACACTTTTTTTGGTCCTTTAGAGATTTTTTTTTTCAATAAATGGTCCAGAACTTGAACTAGCTGTGAACTATCCAGATTTTGGAACAAATTTAGTTTTAATAATCCTTCTCTGTTCTGGTTGATATCCTATACCATTAGTTTATTTTGGAGTAATTTGTTTCCCTAGAAACTGAGTCAAGGTATCTCTACCGGTAGTAAATTTTTCCAAATCCCTTTTTAATTGATCATTTGACAATTTGAGTTCAGTATTTTCTTTTAATAACTGAGCATATTTTTATTTCTCAATATCTAGACCAGATTTGTAATTAGCATTTAAATAATGTTATCTTTTCAATTGTTTATATTTATCCTTGAGTTCATTAAAGTTATCCTCAATCATTCCACAATATTCGAATAGTTCATCCTTAGTTATATTTTCATCATTGTTTGATTCACATTCATTCCCAGAATAATAATCATTAGGTATAGGGGAATTGGGTGTTACCTCCAATGCTTCTGTCATGAAACACATATTTGTATGTTTATTCTTGTCATTATCATAAGTGTCAAGGTCCACTTGAGTTGTCTTCTTAGGCACTCCAGGTGTATTTTATAGCCTTTTTATATCCTTTTCCCTTGTCTTTATACTTCTTCTTAAATTTAAGCTTGGGGAAATCATCCTTCACATGACCTTTGCATTTACACTCATAACAGATAATATCGGTTGTGTTGTCATTCCATTTTCTGTCCTTTATTATCATACCTTACTTTGTAGTTTTATTTTCTAAATAACTTTTTCTTTTAGTAAAAATTCTTAAATCTCCTTGCAAGATGAGCCATATCATCATCACTGTCAGAGTCTGAGTCTTCACTTGTTGAAGTATCTACAGGAGCTTGAAATTTTTCTCTATCTTTGTTCTTTGAGGTAACAATCTTGAATGCTATAGATTTCTTCCTTGGTTCATCATATACTTCTTGATTCACTTTAAGTTCTTCTTCCTACATAATAATCTTTACAATTAGTTCCTTCACTGGTAGTTTTCCCATGTCACAAGATTCTCGGATAGAAACATAAGTTCCTCTCCATCTGTCTGGTAGACATCAAAGAAATCTCATAATCCAGTCCTTGTTGTCCACTGGTTTTCCAAGAAGACTCATAGTATTCACTATTTCATTGAACTTGAGATACATTTCAGAAATAAGTTCACCAAGCTTCATTTTAAAATTATCATATTTAATAGTATATGTATTTAATCTCATTTCTTTAAAATTGGTTGTTCCCTCATGAGAAATAGCTAAAGTATCCCAAATTTCATATGAAATTTTACAATAAGATATTCTATTAAATTACTCATCACCTAGATAATATTAAAAATAATTAATTGTTTTACAGTTATTATTATATGTGGCTTTAGTCAACTGAGACCATGCGTCTCTAGTAGTAGAAGTCAAAATATGTTGTTCTTTAATTGTGTTCCATATTTCAGGTCCCATTATCTCTAGATACATTTTCATTTTTAATTTCTAATGAGCATAGTTATTACCATTAAAGAAAGGTGTCCTGTTAGTAGCAGCACCCTCAACTCTATTTTCCATAGTTACTTAGAATTTAAATAACTGAAAATTTAGATATGATAGAAATTTTAAGATCTTTAAGATACAATTAAAATCACAGTTGAAAAGAATTTGAACACTAGATAAACCTTCCTCTGATACCCAATGTTGGTCAGAGTGGAATCTCAAGAGGGGGGTGAATTGAGTTCCTACTTAAATTTTTTGTTAAAAAAATTATTTTAAAAGGATCCCCCAATTTTAAAATGTCCCAGTTAATTAAGGAAGTAGAGTTGTAAATTTTTAGTTGGTCAATAGGTTTCTTAAAGGGTGATTAATTCTTAGTTGAATCAGTGTAAAACACCTATTCAACTTTTGAAACAAGTTTACTGCATTATAAAAATGTACACACTAACCAAAACTAACTATCAAAGTGAAAGAAAAACAGTTTTATGTTTTAGAAAATATAAGCAGTGGAAAATAGATAAAACATAGTATAACAAAATATAGTGTACAATGCAGTAAAACAAGAGGTTCAGTCTCAAGATGATACATAATCCTCTCCACTTGGTGATCACATGCCACCAATCAGTTTATATTTGAAATAAACTTGATACACAGCCTATATCGGGCTTTACAACAGTTTTCACAAATTGTCCAGGGTTTACACCCCTACCACTGTTCTTTGTGGGAAAG
This sequence comes from Viscum album, assembly GCA_963277665.1. Lineage (NCBI taxonomy): Eukaryota > Viridiplantae > Streptophyta > Magnoliopsida > Santalales > Viscaceae > Viscum > Viscum album. The sequence continues at coordinate 481,328,061 of OY728128.1, forward strand.
ACAAACAATACAGACCACACATGGTCTCTTCCATAGTTTTACGTGGGAACAAAATGTAAGTGAGGTTCGATGTAAGTATATTCAATATCCTCCAGTTCTAGCACAGGAGACAGTGTGTGAAGTAGACAGACACACTTCTCAAAAATGTAAAAAGAAGAAACACAATAGAGCAATTATGATGAGATAGAGTTTAGAAGGATCTATGTGTTTTCAGTTCATCTCTTGACTCCTTGAAGTGAAGAATTTTAAGTTTGAGTCTATCTTTGTAAGTTGTATCCAAAACAGAGTGTGCAACTCTAGGTACTAGCTTTTAGGAATTGAGTGTTCTACTTCTTGAGGTGATTAAAAGTTTATGAGACATCGAAGGTAGCCTCAAGTTGTTTTATCGAAATGATATTCTTTAAGTTCTTGGGGTTCGCAGTGAAGGTGCTCTAATGGTTCTTCCTTGTTCTTTAGTAATTTCTTCCTCATGCATTTAACTTTTGGACTTCTATATTTTTTTTTCTCTGTGTCTCTATATATCTTTCTTCCTTGGTCTTTTTCTTTCATATTTGAGGTCCGAAAATAGGAGTTAGTACATCATGTGAAATCTTTCTCGTACCTTGTACTATAAATATATGGTCTCCTGATATGTCTAAAATAATTATTAATTAAGTTAGAAGAATTAAATTTAGAAAATATGAACGTTAGAAAAATATCAAGAATTTGAAAAAGTAAGGGTATTGGTAGACTGTTAATGGTAGCCTTCACATCGATAGGCTTCAACAGCAGGTGCACATCGGCAACCTCCAACTGTAACCTTCCATCGGTAACCTTCACCAGTAGGCTTGCATCAGTGACCTTTTTTATCGGTGACCATGTATCGGTGAACTTGTATCGGTGACCTTTTATCGGTGACCTTGTATCAGTGACCTTGTATCAGTGACCTTGTATTGCTGACCCTGTATCGGTGACCTTGTACTTGGATAAGCTCTGCATTGTAAGTTTAAACAATCAAGCAGTGAGATTTAGAGTATATTAATATTACTCTATAGAAACAAGAAACATTAATGAAATATAATTAACATAGAATGAAAACATGATTATCACATAAATGAAACATGATTTGGGATTATCAAAACAGGTGAGTCCAAAAAAATGTTATACTATTGTATGGTGACTACTCATTGGGCCAGAAACCTAGTTATCATAGGTATGATGAGGATGTATTTGAGTGGGTTTATATGGGAGACCAAATGAACATCGTGGTGCTTGAAGTAGTGTTTCAAGTTTTTCAAAGAAAAAAATGTGCAGGGTGGGTTTTCTTATTATCGAAATATCATTCCTCAAAATCTAACATCATTATATTGATATATTAGAGACTATTTTCTTTCCCTATGTCATTTTTGTGTGTTATAAGGGTGTTGAGATATAACTCCATAGCATCCACATATAAAATGAGAGGCTTATCTTCTACCAGTGGCATCAGGACCAGTGGGTGTAACAAATATTTCTTGAGGTTTTAAAATGATTATTGGAAAACCTTATCCCACTAATAAGAAACTCCATTATTCATTAATATCATCAAGGGGTGGAATTTTCTAGCAAGTTTGGATATTAAATTCCTAATGTAATTAAGGAATCCTTTAATCCCTATTAACTCTTTGAGGTTTTTTAGGATGCGACATTGTGAGGATTACAATAGTATTCTCTGAGCCAACATAGATTTCATGATGGAATACTATAAAGATAAGTAATTTCCCTAATGGAACACCAAATGAATACTTCAGAGGGAATATCTTCAAAATGTTATATTGTAACTTATAGAAGATTATTTTATGGCTAACAAGATGATCACAACACTACTAGAATTTAACCACTAGGTTTTGGAATATAGTTATATGATTATTCTTATAAATTACTTGAATATGTGATATATGTAACTTTGTTAAGTGGAACTAATATTCTTATAACTGAAGGACATGACCTGGAAGGAAAATATCCCTTGTGGTTCTCTTGTATTCCTAATCTTCATGTATCATCTTGATCTGGTTCTATCCTGAGTAATCATCCATAATGGAAAGGTCTTGGAATCCTTTGGATACATCGTTTGGGAGTTTCATAATAAAAATTAGGAAATAATACTTTGGAAAATGTCTATTAAGATCCCTAAAATTGATACAAACCCTGATTTTCCCATTCTTTTTCTTTAGTGGGAAAATGTTGGAGATCTGTTTTGGGTATTCCACCTCTCAGATGAATCTATATTTGATAAGATTATTAACTTCAGACCCCCATTATAATAATACAAGGGATTCATTCTCTTATCCTCTTAGTTTAAACCTCTGTATTCATCTGGTAGGACTAGGTGATGAGTGGACACATTGGGATCCAGCCTCAAAAAATCTAGGTAATTCCAAGATAACATGTAACAATTCTATTTTAATAAGGATATATACATATTTTTCTCTTATAGGGGCGTAAATACACTAATCAATTTGGGTTGTGAGTCTTCTTCTATTCCCAGATTTACCTATTTAATCTTATAGATGGTTATGTATATTCCTTAATTGAATAATGGAGGGGAGTCTCTAAGGTCATCCTCTTCTTATTCTATCTTGGATTCAAAGAAAGTGTCCATCGGACTAGTAAATAGTACTAGAGAATCACTATCCTTTATGAAGTTTAGGTAATCTTCCCTAGGATATGGGATTTACAAGGATTGGGTGTAATGATTAGGAGTTATATGGAGGTTCCCACTTTATTATTTTCTGTCATTAGGGGTCAATGAAGCATTGAAATTACATTTTGAAGGGGAAATTTTAGGGACATTTTCAATTTCCACAATTTGTATGGGGAATCTCCTAATCCATATAGTGATAGAAGAGGAGACACCTTATCTATAGTAGTGATCTACCTAGGTATGAATACTATTATGTATACATGAGCTAGTAAAGCCTCGATTAGACTAATGGTAAATACATATGCAATAATAAGAAAGATATAGGGAATTATAGGGGTGGTTCCCAAGCCATTGGTACCAGGAATTTTCATACCACCCTCTATCATTTGTTAATTTCCTTCTCTCTTTTAGAAACCTACCTCAATATACAAGGACTCATAATATTAAAAGGGGGTGTTATCACCATAAAACATGAAAACCTTTCCGTTAATGGGGTACTTAAAGCATTCATGGAATGTTAATGGCACCACCCTATGGAAATAAAGCAATAGTCTACCAAATAGAACATTTAATTCTATGTCTTATTGGATAACCATAAACCTATAATTCAACACTAGGTCCCTAGATTGGGATTGAAATTGATATTTAAAAGAGGTTTTTTATTGCTCTTTTCATACCTCTAAATGATAAGCTTCTTGGGAGATAAATCATCCTCACTATATCCCAAATATCAAAGAGTACGAATAGGGATAAGATTAATCCTAGATCCATTATAATTAGATCATATTAAATGTTGACATTTTCAAGATTTCCTAAAATGTATATTTGTATGATATATCTCTAAATTCATTATTCTAGATATTTCTTTGTAAATGAGATGGTGGCATGACATTCTATCAAAGAAGTTTACGCATGATAAACCTCAGTTATATTGAATTCTATATAAAACTCTTAGGGACTCTAGAGGTCCTTGAAGACCCCCCACCTAGGTTATATTTAATGGTAGAAAGAATCCAATATTGAATGATTGTCTTGGAAAATTTCCATATGTTTCAAGATGTCTTACTTCTATACCAGTGGTCTGCAATTACCAATGTGTGGTTTCTCCTTGGCATGTGGCTTTAGGGGATGAAGTGTTTGAGGTAGGTGGATCTAGTGCTTGGTCAGAGGTTTAGGGAACACCTTTTTCTAATAGGTTGGTCTGAACTACTCTAATCACTCATCTAGGTTGATCAAATTGCTTCACACCCACCATCCGATCATACAAAATAACTGGGTTTTGATGATTCTTAGAAGACTTTGCAGTGTATCCATGTTCTTACTAGGATAACTAAAGTGCCTGTTTGTGGGTCTAGGCCACATATATGGATTTAGTGGGGATGCAATTGAGATATTAATCTTGGACATGATCGTGTATTCCTCCATTTCCTCAATTTCTATGGCCTCTCCCTCTATCTCCCCAATCAGGTATGGGGAACTTGGTATCATTGCATATTTTTCATTAGATAAGGGATTTTTAAATGAATGATGTTAACATTGCTTAAAAGAATCCATTTTTTTAATGAGGATTCCATTTAGTGAGGTAGTTCCCATGCTCTAGATGATGAGGGAAATAAATACATGAGATACATGGCCAATTTGAGAGTTAAATAAGACTCTTATTCTTGTATCCTATTCTACTTCTAATAGTTATGTATATTTCCAAAGGATGGGTCTAATGATGTATCTTCGGATAAGGTGAGAGGTTTTGGGACCATGATTGGTTGATGGGGTTGTGCTATGAGGATGGTGTGAACCCGATCGAATATCTTTTATGTTATCCAGTTATAAATTTTTTTCTCATATCTGGTCGGGACTTCTTGATAGAATTCCTCCCATTTTTGATTGGTAAGTGGAAATATAAACTACTTGTATCAGGGTTTTCCTAGTATCAACTTCCTAAAATCAACCATGATTTGGATAATTTCATTAAAAAAAAAGAAATATTGGATAGAATGTCCCAACCTTTGATGATAAGAAAAGTAGTTAGGATGATCACTATGGATAACCTCACCAGGTTTCTTGGGCTCATGTAGCTTGAAGAGACTATTCACTATGGATGTGAGAAATTAAGTAGAAACCTATTCATTTATGAAGGAATACATTTTTTTCTTCCATTCCTCAAATTACAGACAACATTGATCTCTCTTTTCCTCTTATCGGGGTTAATTTTTTTGTTTTTTCTACTTAATAGGAGGCATTAGGTGATGTAGATATTTTCTAGGGTATCTAGTTGTCATTGGTACTAGTATTATTGTGATATTGGCAATTTCTAACTTTCCAAACCATTTCTCTTGTACTATGGGTGTGGGATGAGATTTATCCTTGGTTTGCTGAATGAAATCCTCCAAGTGCTGTGTCATCTTTTTGAAATCCCAGAATACTCCTAAATATTTCAGTGGGATTATAAGTGTCTATATTTCACCAAATAGCTTTTCTATATAGAGTTACCACAACTGATCCTATGAGAGTGGAATGGTGAGCGAGTACGTTAGGCCTTTTCATCCGGTGATAAAGTCAGTGATCCTTTCATTTTCATTTTGTTTATAGTTCATGAGGGTAATGATCATAATTTTACTTATCATGAAGCTAAGTTGATAGATGAATTTATGATTGAGGTCTTGTCATCCAGTTATGAACCATATGGTAGGCAACTCTACTTGAAAAAATCTGGCCCTACCATGGTCTTTACAAGTCATCTTAGTTTGGTTTCATCTTGCTAGTCTCGTGAGCCCATCATGGGGAAAAATTGAGACATAAAGCATGATAGATTCTACTTTGGATCTCCCATTCCATCAAACGTTTGGAAAATAGGATTCCCAAAATTGGGAAGAGTTAGAGTGGCATCCACTTATTCAGGGTATGGATTCCTTTTGGGGTGCACACAGGCATGCCACCCTTCCATGACTTCCATTCAATCAAAAAGAGGCCTGATAATGTTGAGGAGTTATAGGGGAAACGCCACCTCTTAAATGTGGGAAACATATGAGTCTTGATGTGGTTTCCCTATATTTAATAGTTTTTTATTTCAAGTTATCCCTAAGACTATGTAATTATCATGATATATGGGAATTTTCTAATGAAATGGGGGAAAATCCTGGTCTTCCTCAATTCCTGTATTCAAGAAAACCAAATGTATAGATGCAAAACCAGCCTAGTTTTTTCACTCCACCCTTATAGGAAGATCAACTCCCTCTTGGTGATTTGAAGGAGAAAAGTTTTATTCTTCTTGAAGATGATACCTAGTTGGAATATTTCCCTTAAAAAATTCCTCATTGAGCTATCTATGGTTGAATATATTGACCTCATATCATGAAAAAATATCTTTTATGGATAGGAATTCCATGTTTCTTTCTAGAGATTGGGATTAATCCACCCATTTCCTTTTATCCCTAAAAAATTGCAATTAGAAGTTGAAAAATCTTGTTTTAGAGGTTCTAGGTTCTAGTTCCTCCTCTAATTCCAAGTACATGTGGCCTTTACATGTGCATCGGTGTAACCTACTTCTTAAGGGATTATTTACACATTACATAACTCAGTATTATGATCTCCTTTAATATAATTTGATATATTTATGTTTAAAATTTTCATCATGACATATCAGGTGGAAGAAATCATTTCATCATCCTTTGAGTAATAGAGTGCCTCTCTATTGCTCGCATCCCCTTCAGTAACTATATTAAGGTCTCATATTTGACCCTTCATCTCACTAGTCCATGTTTTCTGACAAACCATGTGGGGTTTGATCTTACTTGTCAGTAATTCCCATGATTTTTTTGTGAATAGTAACCATGAGGGAATATTCGATCATCCTCACCAAGAAATCCCTGGAAGAAAGTGTTATGTTGTCTGGAGGTAGGAATTTCTAGGGAACAAGCTATTGGAAACTACCACTCAGTCTGGATAAAATATATTTCCTTAGAGGATATGGTAATAATTGCACCAACCCAAAGGGATGAGGCAGATATAGGGAAATCATTGGTACTTCTTGAACTTGTTATGGATTTTTATGACTCTTAAGTTGGTGGTTATGGTAAAAATTCCCCCAACCATGCTAGATGGGGTTATCTTGGATTAGAAACTAATATTTTCTAGAACCTCTTGGGATTTTATGACCCTTAAGGTAGATATTATGGTAAAAATACCCCCATACCTACAACTTAGGGTGGATCCTAGATGGTGGCCATGGTGTCTCACAATGTAATTTTTCTAATTTGGAACATCTTTACTCATGAATGATTAGGGTGTAACACCTAATCAGAATGTGATCTTCTTACCACGGGGGGATATATTCCATCCTTAGATTTTTGATCTATAATTTGAGGTGTGTTATTGACCTATCAGGAGGCCTAGATCAGGGGATTATCATTGGACTTCTCTCTCCACTCACTATGTTTTTGTGCCTTAGAGAGAAGATTATTTTGTTGGATTGACTAATTGGTGTGTATATTTTTCAGACCCATGGACTCTTATATAGATATAACATTTCAAGATACCAAATTAGGGAGAATATTTTTTCCTAGGGATTAGGTTAAGTGTAATTATCTATACTCTTCCCATCCTCGAATGAACACATCTTATGAGGCTTCAAGGATTATTTTCTATAGGGCTATTAGGATATGGAGGCAAGCATGTCATAGGGTCATGAAATTCTATCCTAATCTTGAGTCTTGATATATAGAGAAAGTAGCCAAGTTTATTAGAAAATAGATCATGTTTATGACCTAGAGATAATCATCATATCCTGGATAAGGGGGGTTCTTAGTCTTTATCTAATGAATAGTATCCCATAGATTTTGGAATAGTTCAAGCATGAATTTCTATTTTATATCATCTGGGATGTCATAATTGGAATTGGATATGGGAAAAAACATAGTTATAAGGTTGTTATTAGCCTATTACTTACAAATATCCATAAAAAAGTATTCTTCATAGGCGCATTCTTCCATGTGGTTAGACCATAGTGGTCTCTTTTCCATAGACAATGACTTATGGCCTATAGAGTGCAGGGATGGTGGTACCCATTATGGGTCATCTATTGACTGAGGTGAAGTATTTATGGTAGTTGATGGGGTACTATATTTAGTTAAAAATAGTTATTTTAGCACTTCTCTATACGAAGGTTCTCTAAAAAGGGTAAATAATCCTTTCTTGGGTGATATACTACAGTGGGGAGGTTGTCCATGATGGATGTTATTGGCAGAGTCCTCATAATCCATCTCTATATTACCAGAGTAGGAATTCCATGGTTTGTATCACCTTATAATTTATTTAAAGAGTTTTAAGATCAATGAGATTCTACAAATACATGTCGTATTTCCATAAGGATGCTGACATTTACTAGGGTAAGAATATGAGACTTGTCCTATGTTATAGTTGGAATACGAAGACTTACCTTTTGGGGTCAAGTAATTGTATAATATTTATTTATACTGGACACCAGAATATATTGATGATATTATGCTATTTCAAGAACATGTTCCCAATACTATAAAGTTTATGGAGTATGTTAACAAGATTTTGAATTATTGGTAGGAGTATAAGCCTACCTTTGGGTGGTAGCTAGAATATGCCACCCAACCCTAGTTGAAGTGGGAATATAGGCCTAATTTGAATGTTCATTACCCATCAGAATATGACATTGAACCTCTAGAATAAGATAAGGAATATGGGAATCCTATTGTATTTCCTTTTAGTTATGATAATATAGTCCTTCATCAGTAGGAGCAAGAATATACACATGGATCCTATCGGTCATCAGGATATTCTAAGAAGATCTCGAATTTCTAGAAGGGATATGATCCTGCCCTGAGATGATTTCTAGAATATGATGATGATACTCAATTAGATTATAAGTATAATCTCAATTTTGTTTTTCCTTTATAATATTATGCTATCTCACTTTGATAGGAATATGTTCTTATCTTGAGGTGATTTCTAAATCTAGTTGACAAACCCCAGTCATAACAGGGATATGATCCCAGCCACATACCTTATCCTTTATTATGATATACCTATATTAATCCTTGAAGGGTTTAGGAATATGTTATTTCTATTTAGTAGATTTATGGTAATGTTGATCATGTCAATATGCTACTATGGCATTTGAAATAAGAGTATGTACCTATTCCTATATAATTGTTGGAATATGCTGGTGAATCTCCTTCATTTCAGCCAAAATATACTAAAATTTTAAAAGGGTATGGGTAATAATATAAACCTATATGTTTTATTTCATTAGGATATGATTTAAAAAAAATCAATTGAAGTTGGGATATATTCCAACTCCTATCCTCCATGTTCCATCAAGATATGTCAACATGCTTCATGCACGTGGGAAGGGATGTGAACCTACCCCTAACTTACTGATAGAACATATTGTAAGAATTAATATGTAAAAATAAGGATATGGGATTACTCATTGGGTGTCACTGTAGTTTATTGGATAGATTCATTAGTGAAAGTATGGATATGTACCTCCTCCTTATGGTTCGTAGATCACTATGCTCGATGAGATCTCCTAGATGCCCAGATATGAGTGTTCAGGGAGGTGACATGTTGGGTAGTGCCCTAAACAGGTGGCTGAAGGGTAGTATTCACATGAAAATGGTGGTGATGGTTAATAGGATCCATCCTGGGTAACTCCTAAACTAGAATAGAGTCGCATTTGACTCCCTGATCCACCTTTCTAAGGTAAGGAAGGTGCTGATTATCGTACACTAGATATTGGATCTCGAAGCAGTTCCTAGTGGTGATAATAATCTCTAATTTCATCAAAGATCTCCTTGTATGAGATGGACCAACATGATTTAGTTCCTATAGAACCTTTCACATGGCCTCCAAGGTTTGGATGACACCATTCTAGTGGTATTCCTTGACCACTACATTCACCAACTAGTGCTAGAGGTGCTGAGTAAGAGATGTTGTCCTTCAGTTTGCATTGGGAATGACTCTTATGGTAGCTGGATTACTAGAATGCATACCTGATGATGATTCCATTGACTTTTATCATAGGGAGACTATGAGAAATGTATTTTAAATCATAAATAATGATCAGTGCAACATCACATGAAAGAGATATTCATAACTGGCTATGTATGGGAAACTCAATTATTTTTGTTATGGAAAGATTCATGATGATTTCACCATTTTTATTTGTATACGTTATATAAAAAATGGACCAATATATTTTTAACTCATTTTTTTATTGAAATATTCACATCATGATCACCATTTTTATTTGTGTAGGATGTGAAAAAAAATGGCTCAATGTGTGGTCAACCTGATTATTTTTAATTATTGAAAGATTCACATTGGGTACACCATTTATGTTTCTAGAAAAAACATGGCCTGGTGATTGATTATGGGTGGATGAGTATAGTTACCCAATCATTCAATTTCAGTTCCCTATTTTGTTTTTTTATGGAAACTCCCAATTGTTTCTGTATCCATAAGGATATATGGGCTTAATTTCCAACGGAAGACAATCATTGGGATTTCTTACCAATAATGCTTAGGAAATAAAATTGTTCAAGTGGATGGGAGGTTGGGCTAATCATACAATATTGGGGGGGAATTATTTTCCACTCCAGGGATATCTTATAGATTTAAGTCATGTTTTTAAATCTTTCCCATATCCTAACATGGGACTAATTACCCTAACATTTACAATTGATTATTGAATTATACATATGTGAATGTCTTTACATATCAAGATTATCTTAATGATGTGAAAATATGAATGTATCATCGATTCTCCATCGATGATTCTATCACACTCATGATACCATTTTTAGGAATTTTAATTTATTTCACCCTCTTTTATTCTATAGATTTTACGAGTGTTTTCCTTGGAAAATGGAGATTTGGGGGATATAGAGGGTGGTGCACAGTTGACACATGGTTAGTAGAAACTATGAACCATCCCTATAAATATGTGTGGCTTGGACAGTGGTATTGGAATTCCTACATGGTTAGGAAGATAGTTTGTGAAACCATGAATCTCAAAGCATGTGTCCTCTATCTATTGAGACAGAGGTCCCCGCATGGTTGGTGCATTGTTTGTAAAACCATGGATCCAAACCATGTGGCCTACCTAGTTTTTAAATATTTTGGTTTTCTAATTTTACCACTCCTTATTTATCTCCTATAAATCTTTATTTACACCCCCATTTGATCCTAACCTCCCTAGGCACTCCTCCCCTCTTCTCCAATCCCATCTTGCCTCAAATCTTTGAGTGTGTTTTCCAAAGATCCTTAAAGAAGACTCATATTAAGTGTATCCACTTTTCTCCCTTTGGTATATTCTTCCTTCTTTCTTGAGTTTCCTTCTATATAGTGGGTGTGTTGACCTGGGGATGGTATAATCCAATTTTATTGGCTTGGGTTTTTATATTTGTTACATTTTATTTCTTCCAAATTATATCCACTCTTATTTTCTTGTGGTTTATAACCGATTGGTGGTGATTTTAAAGATAAAGGTTGGTGGTCCCATGTTGTGAAATTATTTTTGTGATTTAAATGTGATTTAATATATTTATAAATGATTTATAAATTGAATGGTATTGTTTAATATGTGATTTTATAGAGGCATTGGTGTGTGTACGACTTTTTAAATTCTTTACCCCATATATAAATGGTTGGTAACGGTGTGATTGATATGTGATGGATTTTTTTGTGATAAAAATGGGATTTGTATAGTTTGTAAATAGAAAAAATCTCTTGGGAACCCTAGTTACCTAGGAAGGTGGACTAGGACTAGTACATTTGGTGAGCCGATATGGTCCTGGCCTGGTCTCCTTTGTAGGATTACACTACAATACTAACTAAAAACATGCTGATATCATTGGTACCACTAGAATTTCGTCTTTGTCCTCTCTAGTAGCTCATGCATGAGGAGATTTATTTTTATGATTGATCACTAAGGGTGTGAGGATCATAGGAATCCAATTAACTCAACTACTTAGGGGTTACCCATGGTGATTATGTTGTGTCTTTACTTGCTATTGGTTATTATATCATTATTTACCTTCTGTTCAAAAGTTAAATTATGCCTTAAAACTAAACTGTTTTCTTCATTTATTTCAAAATGGGAAATCTTATTTGTATTATAATGTCTATGAATGGAAGAATTGGTGGGATCCTGTTAGGAATGTGAGCTCAAACCGTACGTAAACCCAAGGGGTTTATGTATAACTTATTCTATCTAACTTAGGTAAAGGAAAGGCCTCGTTCAGTGGAAGTGTTTACTCTTACTAGAGGATTCTTCTTTCTAAGGATAGGTCATGGAAGTGACATTGTGGGTATTATCCCTCAAGCCATTAGGAGGATTATGTTTATTTTTCTGGAACCCTCCCCATTTTTGGTTTCTTTGGTTTTTGGTTATAAATTTAAACTTGAGACTTATAAATGTCCTTTTGTAAAACTCCTAAAATGGATGTTGGTTTCTAATTATTTATATAATTGTTGTAATGACATTTAATATGGAGATTTATTCTAATTCTTATAGGCTAAATAATTTCCAAAGGAGTTATTCGAGTCCCATGAACTAGTTTCCAACCCATGGGGACTAAGAATACCCTTCGGGACATGCCAAAGTATGAGTTAGGTATTAGTTTGGGAAGGTAGCTCATGCTAGTTTGTGAAAAAAATGGTATCAGATCAGGGTTTCCCTTTCTTTGGGTCTTTTTATTTAGGTAATTCTAGATAGATAGGAGCTAGTAATGTCACAAATTGAGTTTTGGGTTACATATGGTGTGTTGGGAAAATACACCTTGTTATAGGCCTTGGGTTACCATGGATGTTGGGAGTTTGGTTTGACTCCTCCTTATGGCGTAATGATCAGGCTTTAGACTATGCATGAACACCAAGGTAAGGTGGAGTGGTTTGATTTTTTTGAGATGTTGTGTTTTTTTATTTATGTGGGTGTTTTATCATGTTCTTTACATTAATATCCATGGTTATATGTATTGATGGTTTCTCTATTTTTTTATTTGACCTATGTAGCATCATGCCTACCTAGAGACCTCCTATAAAACCATGGGGGGAATCCATAGAGAATTATCCATCAAATTTTGATAATATATTGGCAAATGTAGTGATTCAGACTATCTAAAACCCAAATTAGGTAGTGGTATTTGGTCTTTCTTAGCTCAGGCAAGCTAAATCAAAGCTAGAGAAGTATATAGATCAGTAGTTTTTCAAGTATAAAATCCTTCCTTACAGGTAAGCACTGATACCTAGAAATCAAAGGATCGGGCAGAGAAGGTAGAGGGGATATTTAAGTTACTTAGGACTCCTAAGGCCATTAAGGTGAAGTGTATAACATTTATGATAGAAGGATCCAGTCTTAGGTTGTGGGAGTTAGTGGTTTAAGTAGGGTAACATGAGCAGATGGGATGAAAGAACATCAAGGCCATCTTTTCTAAGTAGTTTTGTCCTAAAGTTTTTCCCCTCACCAATTCCTAAGAGTTCCTATCCCTACATCAAGGAGAGAATTTGATGATGGAGTATTCCAATCAGTTCAGGAAGCTATTTCATTTTTCTCCAAAGTTAGTTACCAATGAAAGGATGAGAGACCACCGATTCTAAATGGGGTTTCGAACAAACATTCGATCTCAGGTATTCTTGTTTATTTTGAAGACCTATGTTGAGATGGTTGACTGATCTCTGATGGTGGATATTTACCAGGTTAGTATTTTAGGATTTATTAGGATACTCCCAACAATGATCCAAAGTGGGATTGTCCTATATGTGAAGAAAAGGAATCATGAGTAGTAGGAGAAGATGGGTCTTATTAGCTCTGGATATCCACCCCAACCACCTTCATCAGCTTCTACTGGTGGTGGTTATTTCATATGCTATCTGTGTAGGAAATATGGGCATATGTGGTCCACATGTCTAGTCCCACCCAGACCGTGCCACCGGTGCGGACAGACAAGCCAGTTGGAATAGTTTTTAGGAGTATTTTCCCATCTTAGAATGGTACATACACTATAGTTGGGATCTTATTTTAGTGGGTCTGGTGGTAAGACCAGATATTCTTATGGGAAGAGTCAGATTAAGGTAGATCCAAAGGTTATTATCTTACCATAGGCACATACAAATATAAATCATCTGCATCTTATGGATTAGGAACTGGTAGAATCTTTTGTAGGCCCCACAATAGTTCAAGGTGTTTTTCTTATTGCATCATCCATAAAAATTTATTTATTCAATATAGTTTCTTATCATTTTTTCATCTTTGATTTACTTGTGTACTTTTTAGAACATATGAATAAAAGATTATTTACTATGTCATGGAGGAGGTTATACATCTTGGTAAGAGAAAGGAGTGGGGTTTCCAATGCCCATCTTGTGTTGTATCCTTATCAGAGATTGAATTGAAATGGAATTTTCTTTCCCTAGAGATGGACCTTTTTTATGCAGTCCTGGGGATGGATTTAATGAAGTTATTAAAATCCCATATCAATTGATATCATTAGTAGGTGAATTTCATTGCCCTCAATGGGAGATTTTTATGGAGAATGGGATCTACGATCAGGATGAGAAGGACCTCCACTTTTAGAGAATGGAAAGATTTGTTGTCAGGTGTCTTCCCTCTTATTAGAGGAAGATGGGGAAGGAAAAGAGAGTAAGTTAACTTTCATTGTATTTTTGTTTCATGAATTATTCCTAGATTATTTCTTAGATTTTACTCCTGAACAGGATGTGGAATTCAGTATCTATTTGGCATCGAAGACACAACAAATATATCTTAATTCATATCATATAGCCCCTACCAAATTTATGGAATTAAAGATATAAATAGATGATTTGGAATATAAAGGTTTTATTATCCTAATAATCTCTCATTGGGATTCTCCAGTACTTTTTTATAAGAAATATGATGGATCCCTTCGACTCTGTATTGAATTCTAGAAGCTGAATCGGGTCACTATCAAGAATAAAGACCTATTTCCTTGCATCGATGATATTTTCAACCAACTCAAAGGGTAAGATAGTTTTCAAATATTTAATTATATTTAGGGTAACAATAGGTCAGGGTGGGAGAAACAAATATTCCCAAGGATACTTTTTGAAGTAGGTATATCCATTTCAAGAATTTGGTGATTCCCTTAGGTTTGAAGAATACTCCCATATTTTTCATGGATCTTATGAACTAGATATTCCACAAATACCTCGATTCATTTTTCATGGTGTGTTTAGATGAAATATTGGTTTACTCAAAATTAGATGTGGAGCATGGGAAACATTTTTGGATTGTTATATGAATGTTATGACACCACTACCTTTATGATTAACTATCAAAATATAGTTTCTAGATCTGGGAAGTTAAGTTCCTAAAACATGTGTTATTGGAACATGGGGTTTTAGTTGACCTAGAAAAGGTCAAGGTAATGATGTTATGGAAGTAATTGAGGAATTTATTTGAGATTATAAGTTTTATGTGACTATCAAGGTACTATAGAAAATTCATTAAGAATTTCCTTTGATTAATTTCACTGATGACATCCCTCAAGTGAAAAAAGGTAAAGTTCTCATGGATTCCATAATGTCAATAATATTTTGAAGATCTTAAGAAATGGTTAAGTACCACCCCTATCTTGATATTACCCAAGACTGGAGAGAGTTATGTGGTTTATTATGATTCTTAAAGTAGGGTTTTAGGTTTCCTACTTATACAGGTTGGCCGTACAGTGGTGTATAACCCTCACCAATATCAACCACATGAAAATAATTACCCAACCCATGATCTTGAGCTCACATAGGTGATTCATTCCCTTAAATAATATCATCAATAAATTTTGGGGGGAAATTTTATGGTCAACTCCAACCACAATGCCTAAGATATATCTTCTCCTATAAGGAGTTGAACCAAGGTAGGGAAAATGGATTGAGTACCTTTAGGGGTTCAATTTTGACATCATCTACACTCCATTTAAGGAAAATATAGTCATTGATTCCATAAGTATAAAGTTTCCAACCTAGGATATGAAGGATTCTAGTGGTGAGTGTGAACATATGGGGATCTTTTCTTGAATATAGTTAGAATCCAAAGAAGATAGATATGTTATGTTTCTAGTTAGTATGCAATTGAAATATTCCCTTCTAGAATTGATTAAAGATGAGAAAATAAAGGATGAGTTGTTCTTTCATTCTATCCAATTTCTAAATGGTGGGTAGGTGACTAGTGAATGGTCATTGTCTCTTGAAGGTGTTCTCTAATTCAAGGGATGCTTTTTAATACCATTTTCTCTAAGGAAGATGGTGATACAGGACTATCATTAGTATCGGGGGGTTGTACATCTTGGATCCAACAATATGTTTTATGATGTGAGAAACTGGTTATGGTGGCTAGGTATGAGGCATGATATAGTTGAATTTGTATCTCAATGTTATAATTTTTAGTATTCCAAGTTTTATCACTAGAAGCCCTCATGATTACTTCAACCTCTTTCCATTCCTACCTATAAGTGGGATAAGGTATCCATAAATTTCATAGTCAGGTTAACCCATACACCCTAAGGGAGGAATTTGATTTGGGTGGTTATCAATCATCTAGAAAAATCCACCCATTTCAACCTGATCAAATATATAATCATAGTGGAAGATATAGGGAAGCTATAAGTCCAAAAGATCATGATACTAAGTGGTGTACCATTTACTGTTATTTTTAATAGATACGCCCATTTGACCTCTCAATTCTAGGAAGGCCACCAAAAGGAAATGTGATCACAAGTTAATATTAGCATGACATTCCATTTTCAAACATATGTCCAGATAGAGGGGTGAAACTAAATTCTATAAGATATGCTTTATGCTCGCATGTTAGATTTCAGAGACTCATGGGATCACCATCTTGAATTGGTGGAGTTTTCTTAAAATAAAAATTATCAGTCCATGATCAGGATGGATCCCTTAGAAAAATTATATGGTCAACCATATTAGTCCCTTATATGTTGGATGGAGGTAGGTGTGACTTACTTAGTGGAACTAAGCATGTTATAGGACATGATCGATAAGATTTAGGAAATTAGGCATAATTTAGTAACAATCAAATCCATTATAAGTCCTATGATGACCATAGACTCTAAGGCTTGGAATTACCAGTGGGTGATTAGGTATTTTAAAATGTGACACCACATCTGGGTCATCTCCATCTTGGGAAGCAGAGGAATCTTAAGATGTGGTATGTCAGGTCTTTCATGATTATTGAGGGGATTAGTAAGGTGTCATACTGCTTGGAATTTCCTTCTCAGTTGACATCGATTCATGATATTTTTCCACATCTCACATTTTAAAGGATATAAATTGGACCCTTATCATGTGCTAAGTTGGGAAGATCTTGAGTTTAAACCCAATATTTCAGTGATTGAGTAGCCAATTCGGATTGTGGATTCCCATGTGAAAGTGATTCGTGGGAAATATATGCTGTTAGCTTATGAAGGCATTGGGGAACACAGTGGAAACATATGGGCCATGTATTTAAAAACATTCACTAGATATTTACATAACTATATCATCACGAATGAACTAAAACCCTAATAAAGGCTTTAGGATCTTTGCGTGATGAATTTGAAGAAAAAAAACTAAATAAAAAATTTATCTCTTTTGTTTTAAAGTCGTTCTCATCATCTTCTCATATTCGATGATATTTTATTTAAATAATTGAATATGATTCCCTATAAATCACCTACACACACTTAAAAAGTTTGTGGGAGTATCAATCTTCAAATTTTAGGTGCCATCATGGAAATCCGATGACACCTTAAACATCTCGATGATCACCACTATTCTGTTCCATTGAACCATGAAGAAGAACTATGATCGAGTACTTGGAATAGAAGATTCTATCTATAGGAAGTAGGATAGGATAGAGAGGATCTCATAAAATCACATTTAATAATTATATATGTGAGATCCTCTCCTCCTTATATAGTGAGGCTCACAAATTACCATAAAAAGGATACCAGACCCCCAAACATTTATTACCCACTATATAAGTCATAAATAATATTTTATGACTGACTTACTGAGTCATAAATATCATTTATATTTTTACCACTTACTTTTAATATATTAAAATATATTAAAATATAAAATATATTCATTAACTTGACTTATCATTCTCAAAAATATTAAACAAATCCTTGAATATTAAAATATTATTTATTTGGAAAATATTCTCCCAATTATTAACTTTAAAACTTGTAAATTCATTTAATAAATAAATTCAATACTAATTATTCTAAACTAAAATAATATTTATTTATTTATTCCTTGGTGATCATATATCTTCATAAATATCCTAGACCCCTAGGCGGGGATCACCAAATCCTATACTCTTATTCACCAGAAAATGAAAAACTTTTGAATATGCTAAGTGTGTGACCCTCTAGGAACTTATCTTGAAATAAGTGAATATTATTCATAGATTAGTAGATGAGTCTAACAACCCATCTAGGACCATAAATATATAAGGACAATTCATATCAAATAAAACCTTTCTAACAAATATACATCATGTAATATAATCTCTTTGTATCACAATATCTCATAAAGTAGGATGCACACTCTGTGTCATCATCCTTTCTTGATTTATTATTCATTAACCTAACTAGATGGACTTACCTTATTATACCATGGACATGGATTTAATAAAGGTAATGATATCCTCATCAACTAGGCTCGAGATATCACTTCCTTTTAGAAGGGAAAAATATCTTGATTATTCAATCAATTTCATACCACCAATGACACATCTCTACAACATCAATTCCATAGTTTTCCTTGCCTTAAATTATGAGATAAAATAGTATGCAATGATAATAATCTTAATTTGAGAAACTATTACACGTGTTCGTAGATAGGAACTGCTAATTACATCTAAAACATGTGGTACTCCTATTGGCGGGTTAGTACTCATGATCTCATATACCCGAGATCACTAAGTTCAAACTTCATGAGAATAAGTATCAATGATTATGATCCCAAAAAACTTGGTAGTCATACATAAACTATATCCAGTTAGTATGATGTATCTAAAACATATGAAATATATTTAAGATTAATTTCATAGTATCTCGAGGTTCTCACTATAGCCTGTGAACTCCTATAACCTTTTGATACGATAAATAATTGATGAACATTACCATGAAAATAGTTGATGTAGAAATATCAACACTATTCTAGTAAGCATACATAATGCATAACTCACTTTATACATTCTATATTAATCTAAAAGTACTATTTAGTTGGGTACATAAATCCACTATTATAATATTCCCATTTACAATAGATACAACTTTCTAACTACCCTTGTTAACTCTCACATGATGTGATCCTGCTTCTACTAAGTTATGGAATTAGGAATTAGGGACGCCATATCTCTGCTGTGTGGCTACTCTACCATTTGTGACTGCACATCCTTGAGTAAAACTCCCCAAGAGATGATATCCCTGAGTATATTACATTTTCACACTTTAAAAACATGAAATATTGGCTAGTATAAGTAGTATAATTATCATCACAATAAAAATTTACTTACTAGGTGTGATTCCAAGAACTGGATCAAATTGATACATTTTTACACAACTTATTTAGTGACTTTAGAAATTACAATGCACTCAGTATTTATAGATATGGGTACCACTAGCTTGAATGATATTTTCCTACTAATTAAGTTATCCTAACTGTGATATTAGATCATATTAATATATAGGAATAATAGTTTGTATCCCCTTATAACTATTACACCTTTCTCTCCATATACTAGGTACATATCTTTTATACTTCATCATGTACAATTTTATAGTTCTGAGTACTTCCTATATAGTTCTCCTGGATATAACTGATATTTTCCTACCATTTGGTGTATGTTGTAAAAATAACATACAGTATATATCTTTACATATGTAATAGATCCATTGATATTTCTTATGTAATTACACCCACCTACTTAATCTCATCATATTCCCCATGCATGTCATCATGGAGAGATTTATTCCACATGACACTAGTGAAAATTCTCTCTCAAATTGTTCCAACTTGTATATATCAATACCATGTCTCTAAGAAACCATTTGATTTACCAACTTGTATATATCAAATGGTATCTAAGAAACCATTTGATTTAACTTAGTAGAGATCATTCCCTAAAACTTAGGTCTCTACTTTAAGTAAATCACTAAATATTTAATTTCATTTTGGTCTTAACCAACTATAAGACGGATAACTATTTTCAATATGTTATCAAACATACTTTACTTAGAAATTAGTGAATCTCCCACTAACCACTTGTAGACACATGGAAAAAATTCATTTCAAATAAATATTCTATGATTTTGTTTCTTAATTCAATCAAAAAATAGATTTTAGTAACCTTCATCACTTTATTAGAATTCTATGATGTCACCAGCACTTTCTAGTTGCATCGTATAAATTCCTTCCAAGATTTGGGGTCTTGAAAACCAATTCCCAATTTAATGATCATAGAAAGTATATACGACAATTAGAATTATAATGGATTTAGGCATGAAGACTTGGTGTAACCAATAGAGACTTATTGGTACCACTTTTGTACCACCCATGTTTAATATCACTGTAATACTCACCACTGTATTCAAAATAATAATACCCTATACTTCAATACATGTAATCTATTATTGAATTTTTAATGATCTTGTCAATGTTAGCCTATTACTATTTACTAATTACTTATAGGATCCATTATTCTCAATGAATAATATATCAACAACCATGGTGAATGAAAAACAATTACCATTGTTTTATTCTTCCCACACAATATGTGTCTCTAAAACATTCCCTTTTCATAAGATTTTATGAAACTTATTTTTATGCCAGCTATTTGTGTATCTATAACATTGATTAGATCCAAGTCAATATTTCTCTTACTATCTCAAATAGAGATGTGTACACTTTTATAGAAATATAGTCTAGAACTTGACTATCACTTTTCTATCTTAGTGATTTCTATAATATCCTTAGTAAACTTTAGGGTAATTACTTTCGATGAACATTGTATTTTTCTTGATTCAAGTTTGTTTATATCCTTAATAAACACTTTGCATCTAAACATGAGTTGATATGTCATAATTTATTTTATATCATACAATAACTCATATGATATCCATTTTTCATCATAGTTGTCATAAACCTTATGGGATACCACCATTTTTTTCAAAGAATGTCTAAAAAATTAGAAATATTTACAATGCATGTGAATCTCAACAGTGATGATCCTTTTAACTTACATCATAAATTTGATTTATATAAATAAGTGTGCATTTAGGAATTAATCCATGCAACATTTTAGTGATCAATGTTTTCATGTAAGACTCTTCATCAATAAAACTTTTACTAATTCCATGTATCTGATGTAAATAAAGAAATGTGAGTTTAGGAATAAACCCATATTACATTTCATGATCGATGTATGCTTGGTTAAGATATTATCTGGCACACAGGCCCAGAGCTACTCATATATTCTAACCATGCATATATCATACTTCACTTTTACATTCCTTAATACTCTTAAAGGAATCTTATAAAAGTTTTCCTCTAGCTTAGCCTTAGAATAGTTCACACACTCAAGATGAACTAATTTCATAATCTTTTTGGCCTACCTTTATATCTAAAGGTATGTTTGTCCAAAACTAAATAAGTAAATTTTTTAATTATAGCTAAGGTATTTTACTATAAAGAGTCTAAATAACATACTTGATATATCCTTGACAACTACTTAGTTTCTCTAGAAAAATAATTATCATTCCACAACTGGGTATTATAGTCTTACATATTATATTCATCATCTATTTCCCATGATTTATGTATTGCTTAACTATTATTTGTGTATAAAATACCAAAATAAACATTCTAGTAGCATTCAAAACATAATTATAGTTTTATAAGAACTATTAAATTTCTAATAAAATTGAGTTCTTTTCACAACCGATGTAGGAATCACCCTTCCTCAATTGCTTAGAGAACACACCTTGACTTCTAGTAATGTTTCTTGACTTACTTGGTTCCTATATTTAGAAACAAATATGTAAAGACATATTGTATCTAATACCCAAGGATTATATATAAAATATTACATTCTATGATGAATGTACCGAATCTGAAATAACATTCTTTATTCTTGTTCAATTCAATGTAGTTTCTATTCCAGTGACCAATCTTCCCACATGAAAAGAAAATAGACTCTTATTCAATGATCTACCTCTTTATATTTTGTTTCTTAGAAATACATTATGCAGGTTCCTAAGTAATTAAACTTGAAATTACTTTTTTCACCTTGTATTTATTATTTTTCACCTTAATATTTAATGATTTAACTTTCTATAAATACTTATCTTATTGGAGAACTATTCCTAGAAATATATAGAAGAAGTTTCTCTACATTATTAATTCGATAATTACCAAAAAAATTGGAAAAACTCAGTGATAAGGATGAGAGAATGAGATGAAATGATTTTTTTATTTAACTTGAAACCCAAATATTTTAGTCATTTGATGTACTTTATCATCCTAAGTACATGAGGACTAGATTGAGTTCTATACATAAATCTATACATGATTAGTTTGATCATTATATCATTGAATTATCACTTCACTTTATCCACATGACATTCTCATAGATGAGACAACATGGTATATACATCCATTTCCTTATGCTGTATCTGTAACTCTTTAGAAATTTATGTTAAAATTATAATATAAATATCAAATGTTTAATCATTGATTCTCCTATAATAATCTTTATTATCCTCACTATCTCCTTAAAAAGGTTAATTAGGAAGTGGGGACTCTAGCACATATAATTTCCTTTCATGTTGTAGTACTAGGAACAAGTGCCTATAACACTCTTGGAAATCTATGATAATGATGACATGATATTTTTCCAATATGGATCATAGTGTATCTATGGTATTACATGTCATTTAGTAAAAAAATAAACACAAGTAGATTAGTATTTTCTCTTGATTACCATTTAGATATTATTGATTAATTAAATAGGTAAATGTATCCTACTATTTTATTTAACTCTAGTGTCCCTCACTACTAGATTTAGAATACTCAGTTGCAAGAGTATTATAGTGGAAAATATCATAGAAACCTTTTCTCATATTCCAATATACGGTTACACCACTACTCAGAGAGTTTCAAGGTTGGAATTTGACTAGACAACCATATTAACTGGTGGATCCTTGAACTGTTGAGTGAATTACCAACTTATAAAAATTAAAACCTCAATTTACTCAATGAATTTCCTCTAAAGATGCAATAATATATCTATGAATACATATTTGTTTCCATATTTTGTTAATTAAATCCATCACTCTCATAAGAACTCCACAACATTAGGAGACACCCTCAACTAGAAGATCACCTCATACACTTGGTTTTGTTAAAATTTGAATGATAGAAGGCATTTGCAGCTTAAAATTTCATTGAGGGGTTTTATTATTACCTAATGAACGAAATCATTTTCTATCTAATATGCATGTACTTTGTGATTTCACTAACAAGTGACTATGAAATAAATAGAAAAAAATTCATATCTTATTAAATTGAATTAATCCAGGAATTTTATTTTATTATTTTATTTGATCACACTAGGTTTTAAATCCACAAAGAAATAATAAAGAAAATATATAAATTAAATAAACTACTGAACTGATCTTGAACATTTGATATTAGTTGATCAATTTATACTCAATGGATCAACCATGACCTAATGGGTATAATACCTAAGCCGGGGTTTGAATTGTATTGTATCTCACACCCCAATCTAGTATTTTAACATATCATCTCAGTTATTGTCTCCTCTTGACATGGTTTACATCTTATAACATCATAATAACAATACAAATGTACTCATGTGTAGGTGATGAGGTCTCAGGAAGTGTAAAATACATAAAAATAAACTGATGGATACAAAAAACCTTATACACATTAAATTAATAAGTACAATTCATAGACATTAAAAATAAAAAACTAATTAAATATTATAATCATTACACACGGTTGTAATAATTAATAAAATAAAATAAAATCGAGTCCTAGCACAGGAATAAAATAATGCATCCGACATCCCAAAGATCACGACTATGTTGTTCCCTCGATCTGTGAATAATAACTATGATTGAGAACATATAATTAGAGCTTATATATAAGAAGTGGTAGATGATAGAGGATCTTATAAACTCATAGTGAATAGTTCCCCATGTGATAGCCTCTCCTCCTTATATAGTGAGGCACACAAATTACCTAAAAAAATATCCCTGGCCCCCAAAAATTTATGACATACTATATAAGTCATAAAAAACATATTATGAATGTCTTACTGAGTCATAAAGATCATTTATATTTTTATCACTCACATGTAATATATTAAAATATATTTTGTGATAAAAACGAGTTGTTAATTCTACTCATCATTCCCATAAATTCCTTGAATATTAAAATAATATTTCTTTGAATAATATTCTCCCATGTATTTACTTTAATACTTGTAAATGAATTTAATAAACTAATTCAATACTAATTATTCTAAAATCTAATAATTGAATTTATTTATTCCTTGGCGATCATATATCCGCGGACATATCCTGAACCCCATGGTGGGACCCAGCTTGTCCAATACTCCTATTCATCAGAATAGGATAGAATCTTGAATAATCTAAGTGTGTTACCCTCTAGGCCCTTATATCGATAGCAGTGAATAATATTCATAGACTAGGAATAGAGTCTAGCAACCCATCAAGGCCTATAAAGAGATAAGGAAAATTCATAGCAATGATAACCTTTCCTAAAAACACACGCCATGTAATATAATCTCTTTGTATCATGATATCTCATTAAGCATGACACACACTCCATGTCACCATCCTTTCTTGCTTTTATTTTTTGTTAAACTAATTGGATGGACTTAACTTGTTCTACCATGGACATGGATTTAATAAAGGTACTACTATCCTGATCAACTAGGCTCGAGATATCATTTCCTTTCAGAAGTGAAAAATTCTATCTTGATTACTCAATCAATGTAATACCACTAATGAAACATCCAATACAAGATACATTAGTACAAATTAATTGCCATAATTGTTTCCTTGCATGAAAGTACACAATCAAATAGTATACAATGATAATAATCTCAATTTTAGAGACCATTATATGTGTTTTCAGATAAGAACTACCAATGACACTTGAAACATGTGGTGTTCCTATTGGAGGGATAGTCCTCATGATCTCATGTACTTGAGATCACCAAGTGTGAACTTCATGAGAATAAGTCTCAATGCTTATGATCCATCAGCACCTGATAGCCATACATCAGTTGTATCTGATCAATAAAATGTATCTAGACCATATGAAATATGTTTAAGATTAATTTCATAGTATCTCAAGGTTCTCATTATATCCTAGGAACTTCTATAACCTTTTGAGATGAAAAATAATCTATGGAAATTACCATATAAATAGTTGATGCAGAAATATCAACACTATTATGGTAAGTTTAAATCATGCATAACTCACTTTATACATGACATGGTAATAAAAAAGTACTATTTAGTTGGGTCTAGGGAACCCACTATTACAATACTTCCACTTACACTAGATCTAACTTGATAACAGTCCTTTTTATCTCTCACATGATAAGATCATACTTCAACTGAGTTATGGATTTAGGAATTGGGATTTCTATATTTCGCCTATGTGGCTATTCTACTATCTATGAACTCACATCCTTTTGTAAAAATCCTTAAGATATGGTATCCTTGAGTATATTTCTTTTGTACACTGTAAAAATTGAAATATTGGCTAGTATAAGTAGTAGAATTATCATCATGATAAAAAATTACTTACTATATGTAATTCCAAGAACTAGAGAAAATTGTTTCATTTTTACACTACTTATTTATATACTTTAGACACGTAAATGTTTAAGAACAATGTTGAAGATAAAACATTATAACTCAAAGAAGGGGATTTAAGAGGCAGGGGATCCTCTATGACTCGAATGACTTAGTCTTCATGGGGTTTAGTGTGTTTTATAGACCGGGAAACTCCTTGGGTGTGGAGATGCGAGCTCTTCACACTGGTCTCATGGTTTGCAAAAGGATTGTATTTCATGTGGGTGAGGTTGAATTATACTCTAAAGTTATGGTTAATATGTTTTAGGGGAAATATGAGGATCCTTGGTATTTGAGTTACTTGATCAGAAGATGCTTCCTAGAGACCAGCCATGGGCATATTTATCACCATATTTGCAGAGAGGCTAACTTCACTGCAAATACGCTTTCCCACATTGGGAATCCGGATGAGACGCTCACTGTTTATGATAGTTTTGGTTCGCTTCCTTTGGAGTTCAAGGTTTTTACCCAAGGGGATTCCCTTGGTCTACATCACTTTCCATCCCTTGAGGATCCTTTCGGTATTTTGGTGGGTTCTTTTCCCACCTTATTATTTTAATAAAAAAATAAATTTCATGCAAAAAAGGGAATTTGAGTTACCAAAAATCCATACTATTTGATAAAAAAATGTATCAATAGAAAGTCTAATAAAAGAAAAATTATTTTGAAAGTAAATCCTATGAAATAAAATTATTATTATAAAAATATACCCATGGTCAGTGAATACACCATACAAAGGAAACATGGTGCATAATATATAACATGTCATAAATAATCAGTGTTGATACCAAGAAAACCCTTATAGCTTGAGTAACACTTTAATCAAAACCTCTTGAAATAGAGGTCCTATAACTAAACTTAAAATACCATGATTAAATGATATTTCATGATATGATATCTAAAATAGGAAGTATATACACCACATAAATGAAATTAGGTGCATAATATTAAAAATGTCTTAAAGAGGGAGATTTGAGATGAAAACCCTTGACACTTGTTTCTGACTTCAATGGATGTGCCTTAAACTCCTGTATCAATGTCACAACCCCCCCCCCCCCCCCTCAAAATATACCACAATGAGGGTAGAGTGATAATAACCCCCTGAGTCCCGCCTCCAGTAGGCCTCAGGTTTGTGACTAGCACCGAGGGTATAAAAATATCGTGATATGGGAGGCATTACCCTATATAATAATATGGGATATGGAGATAAGATGAATCAGCCACACACAAAATGAAGATGTAATATAAAATAATGCTAAAACCATCCCACATGCATGTATAAATAGAAATGATACAGATAAAAGTATCCAAATTAAATACCCAAAAGTAAAGATAGAGTAGCGACACAACAACTATCAAGGATTCGAGCTAGTAATGTCCAGCATGGTCCATATAGTCCTTTTAGAAACCTGAAAATAGTTTTATATACATAGGGTGATCATACAAGTATACTCAATAGGAAAACCAAAGTCTCTCATGCATATGTGAAAGAAGTATACTAATGCACCAGTGAGAAAACAACAGAACCAGACACCACCTATCAATATATACTAACCATCCTAACCTCACCAAGTCCCGATCACCAAATCTCACAAAGAAAGTAATATAATATAATAGGAATATTATCGATAAGGGTTCCCCACACTACTTTCCCAATAGTATGCCACTCTCACACCCAATGGCGTATGTATTGGAGCTCCCATATATTCCATACACCACACCTCCTATAAGCATGGTCATAACACACATCGCATGTAGACACTTGGGTTCACCTCCCCACAAGCATAACCAAAAAACATCTCACCTAAAGACACCTGGGTTACCACCCCACAAGCACGGTCATGTCTCACCTGAAAACACATAGTCTATCACACATCACCCACAAACACCTAGGATATCACAACCACCATCTAATGCACTGAAAAACTCTATCCATCACATCTATTTCAATTCCTAACTCTCTTGGAAGAGAGATCAGGAAAGAGTAGGTACCCAACCATCTGTACTCCTCATCGGATGTCAGAAAAAACACCCCCTACGTGACTATGTGGGTGTCGACACATAGTTCTCAATGTTGGTGGGGTGCATATAAAAATAAAAATAACATAAAAGTATATATATATATATATAATTCCAAACACTCAATCCCAACCTATGGGTTCACAAACAAACAAACCAACTCACAACACCGTCACTTTTGCTACCATATCTAAATACATGACATTGCACAACAAGACACAAACCCCATTTCACATTTACAATCAATTTTATTTAATCATATAATTCTTTTCATTATTTAGAATCAACCACATTTAACCACAGAATCCACTATTTAATTATTCAGTAACCATTTTTATCCCATTATCCAAACCAACCCATGTCATTTCAATCATTATAAATCATTTACTCTATCACTAATCGAGCATCTATCATAAAGAAACCACCACCTCGTAGCCCCAAAATCACAGACCACAAAACACCTCACCACACCAAAAGCACAACCCACAAACTACCTCTCCACCCCAAAATAATAGCCAGCAAACCACCTCACCACCCCAAAAGCACATCCCAAAAACCACCTCGCCACCCCAAAAGCACATCCCACAAACCACCTTGCCACCCCAAAATCATAGAAAACGAACCATAAACCCCAAATTCCCCAACCATAAATCACCATCCCATAAGAAAAACCACACATCACAACACATAAAGATAATTTTACATATTTACAAAGGTTCTTTTATGACATTCCACTTTATTTTAGGGACGTTATAACACAAGTCATTATCACAGGGCAATCGTTTTATTATCCAAATATAAGTGGTCATCCAATTTCAATTTTAGGGTGATATGAAAATAATAAAAACCAAAGAATCAATCTCAAAACATATATAAAATGCAAAAAATCCCCAACAGACACAATTTTTAGTGGGACATGAAGCCCTTATAATTAACAATATCACAATAAAAATAAAACTATAAAAAGATTCGAGTAAACCTCGTTTTACCCTCCAATTTTAATTTAACCAGTTATTTTTCTTTAATTAAGCCATCAAAACCCTAAACTACAGGTAAGAAAAATCTAACCCCTCTTGTATGATACACAATAAAGAGAAATGTGGGATTCCTTACCTCAAAGAATCTTTACCAACTTGCTGCGCACTGTAGGGAGAAGAAAAATGCTCACAAACCACAACCACACCAAGAGAAACATGGACCAACCTACACCACAAACAAACACCATAAAAAAATAGACCATCATAAATTCCAAACCCTAAAAACATCACTACAACGAATCCATATAAGAAGAATGGAAGAAAACCTTCCAAAAAGATGGAAAGGATTAACACGGATTGCAAACAAACAACCACTGGGATCAAAAAATCAAAGAGGGAGGAAGAGGGATTAAATAAATACTCCGGACACCTAGGGTTATCCCAAAATGATAGGAAGAA
Source organism: Viscum album (assembly GCA_963277665.1). Lineage (NCBI taxonomy): Eukaryota > Viridiplantae > Streptophyta > Magnoliopsida > Santalales > Viscaceae > Viscum > Viscum album. Next base: position 481,357,163 of record OY728128.1, read on the forward strand.
GGGTCCATGTACAAATTAATGAAAATATAGCTATAAATAACTTTTAAAACTACACTATATCAAGTATTTACATGATGTGTAATCCCCTTTCACAGCGTGTAATCCTCAGGGTTCTGTTTCACAAAAAAAGAACACATTTTTATTATTAAACCCCCAAAATCTACACATTGTGAACCGAACTCACACAATCCATGAAACACCATTACACATCATGTAATACAATTTCACAACATGTATTTCCTGTAGTAGTTCTACTGCACCTCTATCTTCCACAAAAACTCCCAGAACCTCCCCCAAACACCTCTGAAAACCAGAAATGGAAAAGTAATGAACTAGGAGGGAACATATCATTACATCAGATATATATCAAATGAATCTCTCCCTTGAGAATCCAAAACCATGACCAAAAGAAAAGGGGTACGAAAAACCACCCCATAAGATACCTATCAAGAGTCTCATCATACCTCAAATACTACCACCTACCAAACACACCAACCTAAACAAACACAAAACACACTACAAAACCACATCACCAAAACAAAAAGTTTACTCCTATCACAAAACCATAATTACACAAAACACACTACAAAACCATCTTAGGAATTTATCACACATTGCACCACACACATCACAAACCAAGGAAAATAGATAATCTCATAAAAAAAGGATTCAAACATCACGTCACAAAGAAAAATAGAGAAAAGTAAAACTCAAAAAAACTATAGGTACTAGGAACACATCTACATATCTCACTCCCAAGTACTCTTCTTCAAACCACCATGCCTCCACAACACACAAACCAAAGTGATGGTCTGTCCATGAAATGCCTTCTCTTGGAAATCTTATATCTCTACTAGCCATTCCAAAAACAATACATTGTCCTCAATATACAGCTCTCCCTAGTAAATGAAATGGGAGTCATCGTGAAGATATTTGGAAGATGTTGTGGATTCTCTCTAACCATAGTGGTAACACCAACCGATATCCCCCCTCACCAAATCACCCCAACACCTCAATGGGCCCAACAAACCTGGGAGAAATATTAATCACTCTACCAAGACTCATCTTCCCACATAAAGGGGAAACCTTTAAGAACATGTTGTCCCCAACCTTGAACACAAAGGGCCTCCTTATGCAATTGAAATAAGACTTATTCTGTTCATGTGATACTTTTATCCTCTTGTGAACAAGTTGAACTTCATCTATCGTGCTCTGCACCACATCGGGGCTAGGAACAACTATCTCCTATACCTCTATCCAACACAACAAAGAACAACATAGTCTCCTATACAAATCCTCAAATGGGACCATGATAATGGAAGAGTGATTTACATTATTATAAGAAAACTCCACCAAGGCCAGGTGTTGTACCCAAGATCCACCAAAGTACAAGACACATGCCTGAAACATATCCTCCAACCTATGGATAGTCCACTTCGTCTAACTGAGTTCCAAAAGAATTCTATAATCCCCTCCAGACTCATGAGAAAAAAATGAATCCCAATCTGAGACAATGGACCTCATAACTACTTGCAATCACACCACCTCATCCATATACCTCTTAGACAAATCATCAACTATTCCCAACTCCTTGATCTCTAAGAAGTGGGACGATTTCATCAACCAATCCACAACCACCCAAATAGAATCACAACCTCCTTGAGTTTTGGGTAACCCTATGAATAAATCCATGAATATGTCTTTTTATTTCCACTCGGTAACATCTAAGGGATGAAAAAAACCACTAGGAACATGATTTTTGACTTTTAATTTCTAGAAAACCAAGAACTTTTCCACAAACTCTTCCAATACATGTTTTATCCCAAGACACCAAAAATACAACTTCAAGCCACGATACATCTTGGAAACTACTGGGTGTACTTCCAAAGGCATGTTATGAAACTAAAAAAGGACTACATTTCACATTACTACTAGAATAAACAACCTACCAGAAAACAACTTCCAGTTCCAACCATCCTCTGACTTTCCCTCTGGAGAATCACCATGTCCAAAATGATCTCCATCACCTCTGCCTCAGAGTCTCCCCATTGAGAATCCTCCACCTACTGCATCAGGTAAGATTTCACTATCATCTGAAACAAACAACCTCTACCACCATCCACTCTTGAATCTACGTGAAAGGTTTCCAAATCCTCCATTGATCTCTAAGTATCCCCAGACTCTCGAACAACTCCCTTACATGCATTCCTACTCAAATTGTTGGAAACAAATTCCCCTTTAATGAGGTGTAGAAGATCTAAAAATCATAATCATAAAGAAAATCTATCCACCTATACTTTCATAAGTTCAAATCATATTGGGAAAATATATACCTCAAACTCTTGTGATCTGTGAAGACCAAAAAGCACACACTAATGAGGTAATGCGACAAAAAATTCAGTGAAAACAAAAAAATTTCTAGATCTAGATCACATGTGGTGTAGTTATGCTCATTGGTACGTAACTTCCTAGACCCATGGGAGATCACCACTCAGTGCTGCATTAGCATGAATCCCAAGCTCATATGGGAATAATCACAAAACACCTCAAACATCACCCCTTCCTCAAGAAATCAAAGCACTAACCAACTTCCCCTTTAGGTAACCAAATGCTTACTGACACTGATCACTCCACACAACATCCTAGATCTTCATAGTCAAAGTTTTCAACAGGGATGAAGCTCAATATAAATTAGGTACAAACCTATGATAATATCCTACAAGACCAAGAAAACTATGAACCTATACCTCATTATTGGGGGCTGCCCAAGAAACAACTTCTTTAACATTAAATGGGTCTACTACCACACCTTGATGAGACACCACATGCCCAAGGAAATTATCCTATCATGTCTAGAACATACACTTAGACAACTTTCCATAGATATGGTGGCATTGAAGCACATATAAGACAGTTCTGAGATGACTGAAATGATCCTTATCTGACATTGAGTATGTTAAGATATCATCAATGAATACGATGACAAAATAATCCAGGATATCATGGAACACAGATTTCATAATCCCCATGAACACGACTCATGTGTTTGTAACATAAAATGGAATGAATAAAAACTTGAATTACCCATACCTATATTTGAATTAAGACTTCAGGATATCTTCCTCCTTCACCCTCAGCCAGGGATATTCAGACTTCAGATTGATCTTAGAAAACTAACTTTCCCCTACCATCTGGTCAGAAAGATATTATATCCTTGGAATAGGGTAATGGATTTTTACTGTCACATGATTCAACCTCTGGTTTTCTATAAACAACTATAGACTATCATCTTCCTTTTTGGTGAAAAACACTAGATCACCCCATGAAAACATAATTGGACAGATAAATCCCTTCTATATAAGATCATATATCTAAATCCTAAACTCATATAACTTAAAAGGTGTCATTTGATAAGGATCTATCAAAATCGGAGAAGCACCAGGCTGTAATTCTATCTCGAACTCAACATCATGTGGAGGGGGTAGCATCAAAACCTCCTTAGGAAAAACATTTAGGAACTCCCCAATGATCCTGGGAACCTGTAACATCTCATCGTCCACTAATTCCATTGATAAATCATCCAATATGGAAATAAGGGGCCCTACACACTGAATACCCACCTGACAACCCCGCTCGCTAATGAAAATCACACGTTGCACATCCGAATATGAAAACACAACTATCATACTAAAGTATTTGATAATAACATATATGAAATTCAACCATTCGATGCTATGGATGACATCATATAGCTTCATCTATAGTAATAAAAGATATCCATAGGACTAATGCGGCCCCATCATCAGTCTACACTACCAACACACATCAAACAAGCCGGTCTATCCTCCAAATAGAATAGTAAACACTAGGGGAATGAGAATCCTCTCTACATATAGACCCACATCATAGGATAGAGTAGGTGAAACAAAGGAGTGTGAAGATCCCGAATCAAACAAGGCACATACAATGGTACTAAACAAACTGAGTGTACCTCTAATGATCTCTGGCCCCTATGGAACTGTTGCCTCCACTGTATGCAATTGAACATGACCAAATCCTTTACCTATATACTGATGAACTCCCCCAAGACCATTCTATGGTTGAATTCCTTGAATACAAGGAACATCTTGGGGTCAACCTCTAGCTTCTCTATCTCTCATTGGCGAAGCAAAAACTAGTTGCCCCTGCTACTGAAATGGTCTCACTCGAAACTCATGCTGATTCTAGAACTGAACTTGTCCACCTCTACTAAAATAATCTTGAGGAACCACTGGGCACTAGTTTTGGTGATGTCCATGAACCCCACAACTAAAACACACTAGAACAAAGATCCCAAAAAAACCATAGAAACCACTATCCCTAGAAGGATGGAAATGAATCTACTAAGGTTGACTCCCTACCATTCGAAACCTTAAAGGTCTTAGTGTTTGAGACCTTACACTAAAAAATAAAATCCCTGAGGAACCCTAATGGTTCCCATACCACGGAAAACCTTCTTTCAAGTGCATCCAATTGATCAATAGTTTCTTCTTCTGAACCTCTAGATACATCAAAATTATAAAAGGAGTAACTTCATACTGGATAGAAGGATGAAGTGCCTCCTCAAGACATCACACACAAGTATCCTTAGCTTGAAATGGAGTTGAAAAAACACACAAAAGTTCCTTGAAATTTATTCCCAAATACTGTACTGACATGATCTCCTATTGAATTGAAAGAATATCCTGACTCTTTATTGCCTTCATGGTTGATGAAAGGAAATCTACCCAGAACTCCTTTTGGAAGTTAACCCAAAAAAAAACTTCCTCCTTCCACTCTCCTGGATATAGAGTCCAAGATTAATGAACAACTCCCTACATATGACTGACTGCCAAAGGGACCTAGTACTCCATCGAGGCCTAGATCAAACTGAAAGTGATCTTGAGCTCCTCCAGCCATCTCTCTGTCTCCACATCTGACACATTTCCCTCATACTTCCCCAAATCCTACCTCTGGAAATCACACAATGCCCTCTACCAATCCCCATCCTCCTATTCCAAATCACCTCTATGAAAATCAATTGGATCAGACTATTGAACCTCAACTTTTTGATCTACATGCGGATGATGAATACAATCCTTATATGAAAGGAAAACAAGGAACTTCCTAAGCCCATTAGTGTGGAATTTTATTAAGATTAATTTTAACTCATTTAATTCATTTTTTATCCATTTATTTCTTCCTAAAAAATTCAATTAAAATAATAAAAAAGTCATCACGATACATGTACCTATAATAGGTCTCTACCCTTCAAATAGGTCCACCTAACTTGTTTGTTCAATAAGCTCAGAGTCAATGCACTGGATCATGGGGGGGGGATGAAATCCCATGACCTAGATGATATCCTTGACCTATATCACACACCATGGTCAACTGGAACTTTTCCATACCACCCCATGAAATCCTCACTATTTCTAACTCCAAACTTCATCTTATCTCTCAACCACTCCTCTAATACCACTCTATTATGACCCCCTCCCACCAAAGATACCACAATAAGGTGAGAGAGATAATGAACCCCGCATCCCACCTCTAGTAGGCCTAGGGTTTGTGACTAGAACCAAGGGTATAAAAATATCGCGATATGGGAGGCATTACCATATATAATAATATGGGATCTGGAGATAATATAGACCATCTGAAAACAACACCAGGATATAATATGAAATAAATCCAAAACCATCCCACATGCATGTATAAACAGAACTCGTATAGATAAAAGTCTCCAAAGTAAATACTTAAAAGTAAATACTTAAAAGTAAATCTAGAGCAGTGACACAAAAACTATCAAGGATCTAAGATAGTAATGGCTATCACAGTCCACATAGTCCTCTTGGAAATGTGAAAACAATTTTATATAAGTGGGGTGATCATACAAGTATACTCAGTAGGAAAACCAATGTATCTCATGCGCATGTGAAATAAGCATACTAATGTACCTATAAGAAAATAGAAGAACTAAATAGCACCTATCAAGGTATACTAACCATCCCAACCTCACCAAGGCTCACTCACAAAATAACACAACCCAAGTAATATAATATAATAGGAATCACATTGATAAGGGTATCCCACACAACTTTCCCACCTGTGTTCCGCCCTCACACAAAAAATAATACATTGTGGTGCTCCAATATCTTTTGTATACCACACCTCCCCACAAGCATTGTCATAACACACCTTTCCCATAAATACCTAGGCTCACTGCACCATAAGAATGGCCACAACACATCTCGCCTGAAGACACTTGGGCTACTACCCAATAAGCATGGTCACATCTCACATGAAAACACCCGGGCTATTACACCTCACCCGCAAACACTTAGGCTATCACAAACACCATCTAATACACTAAAAGACCTCCATCCATACCAGCCTATGCAATACCTACCTCATCTGGAAGAGAGAGTGGAAAAGTGTGGGTACCATGACATCCGTACTCCTCATCAGATGTTAGAAAAAACACCACCCCCGCATGGCTATACGGGTGTCGACACATATTTCTCGACGTGGGTGGGGTGCATATAGAGATCAAAAGAATATAAAAGTGTATATATATATATATATATAATATCAAACACTCAATCCCAACCTATGGGTACACAAACAAACCAACCAACTCACAACACTGTCACTTTTACTTCCGCCTCTAAATGCATAACATCACACAACAAGACACAAGCCCCATTTCACATTTCCAACCAATTTCATTCCGTAATATTATTATTTTCCTTATTTATCATCGATAAAATTTAACCAAACAACCCACAATTAAATTATTCATTAATAATTTCCATCCCATTAGCCAAACCAACCCATGCCATTTCAATCATTATAAATAATTTATTCCATCACTACTCGAGAATCTATCAAAAAGCAACCACCACCTCGTCGCCCAAAATGTAAAACCCAAAAACCACATCACTGACCCAAAATCATGACCCAAAAACCACCTCTCCACCCTAAAACCATGACAAAAAAACCACCTCGCCACCCCAAAATCATGACCCAAAAACCACCTCAGTACCCCAAAAGCATAGCCCACAAACCACCTCGTCACCCCAAAAGTATGGAAAATAAACCACAAGATCCTTATTCCCAAACCACACATCACTTCCCCACAAGTATGAACACATTTCACAACACATCAATATCATTTTATATATTTATAAAGGGGATTTTATCACATTCTACTTTATTTTAGGGACGTTATCACACAATCCATTATCCTAGGGTGACCATTTTATTAGCCAAATATAAGTGGTTATCCAATTTCCATTTTAGGGTGATATCAAAACAATCAAAACAAAAGAAGAAATCTCAACACATATATACAACACAAAAAAATCCCTCAATGACCACAAATTTTAGCGGGGCATCAATCCCTTGTAATTCACAATATCACAATAACAATAAATCTGTAAAAACATATGATTTAAAACCCTTTTTACTATTAAATTTAAATTTAAACAGTAATTTTTATTTAATTAATAAAATAAAACCATAAAACATATGTAAAAAAAATAAAACCTCTCCCTCAAGATACATAATAAAGAGAAACAAGGGATTCCCTACCTCAATGAAGCTTTGCTGACTCGTTGTGCATCACAGGGTGAAGAAGAGTTCCCTCAAACCATAACCACATGACAAGAAAACATGGATCAACATACAACGCAACTAAATAACATGGAAAAAACCCAAAACACAACCCAAAAAATAAAAACATCACCCCAGTGAATCCTCGAGAGAAGAATGGAAGAAAACCTACAAATAAGAAGGAAGGGCTTACCATAGATTGAAAATGAACATCCATCAGGACCAATAGATCAAAGAGGGAGGAAGAGGACTTGAATAGATCCTTAGGGTGCCCAGGGTTATCCCAAAATGAGAGGATGAAGGATCCATGGTTGAATGAATATAAATATGGCTGGAAATAACTTTTAAAACTACAATGCAGTAGGGATTTACATGACGTGTAATCCCCTTTCACATCATGTAATTCTCAGGGTTTGGTTTCACAAAAAAACACGTTGAATTTTTATTATTTAACACCAAAAATATAAAAGTTGTGAAACAGACTCACACAAACCATGAAATACCATTACATGTCATGTAATACAATTACATGGATTGTATTTCCTATAGCAGTTCTACTGCACCTCCACCTTCCACAAAAACTCCTAGAACCTCCCCCAAACACCACCAACAATCCAAAATAGAAAAGTTATGGATTGGGAGTTCACTGAATATTATAATAAAATACATATCTATCTTAATAACTTAATTTAAAACCTTAATCATATCTATTTTCATTAATAATTTTCATAAATAATTATTCTCTACATGAATTCTTCATATTTCAAACATCAAGTGTTTATGGCCTTGATCGTTTGTACTAGTTTCATAATAGCAATGCCTATATTCATTCTTATTAAAAAGACCACTATTACTATGTTGATAAGGTTAATTATAGGGATTTATTATAATAATTTAAGATTTTTGAAAATCATTTCATGGGTGTTTTAGGCTTTATCCTTGAAGATGAAATTGATAGGAATCATGTTTTGGTGATTCTTAACAATCAAAGTATGTTTTCTTAATTAATGAATTAAATATTGATATAAAATCTCTTGAAAAAAAATAAAAAATTATTTACTCACTTATATGATATTATAATATTAATTATGTTACGATATTAATTCATGAAATAAATTAATAGTATTGTTGAAGTAGGTTGATAAACCTACACAAACATGACTGAAAATTAATGTTTTATTTCAAAAGAACTTTTAAGGAAAAAGTGGGTAACCCAAAATTAAATTACAAGAAGAAACCTATATCAAGACTAATAGTATATTTCCCTCTAAAAAAACTACATCGTTATGTCAAGACTCTATATCACATGACCTCTCAACAATCTATCCCATGCAGGGTTGCACAGGCCTAGTACCAATGGAAAATCCATACCCTCTCGTTCTTCCAAATCCAAATGGTCATGCTGAGATAAATGATTCCTACTCTGTATCCTCATCTAGAGTTTCTCCTTGTAGAATGATGGTTTCTTTCACCATACAAAATAAGAATAAAACCACAATCCAAAACCTACCTCATATCCCATCCATTTTAGATTTAAAAAACAGCCATAGAATTTTCCAAAGTTAAATCCAAAAAGTCACACAAAAATCCATCAAAATTAAAAACAATGTAGATATTGATCTCCCTGAACTGGACTCTCAAACTCATGTCCCAAAGGAACAATAAGAACAATGTGCTATTCTACCTTGGATAGAACAGATGAATCCTAGAACCAGAGTAGAGAACAATAAAACTGAGACAGGACGAATCACCGACGAAACCGCATATCATCACCATCGCACCACCTTCACCATCAACACATAAACTTGAGCATTAAAAAAGAAAAAAAAACATTACAAATACAAAATTAATTTAGAACACCATAAATGGATCAAACAATGTTGTAGAATCATAGAGAGAGGCAAATCGACCACAAAGAAATTAAATCAAGAATCCAATCCAACAAAGGAACAACATGAAGAAGCTCAACCACCAAAAGGGTTGGAAATGGAAAAACTATATGGAAGAACCCCCATATCTATGTGAGCTCAAACCAGGTCTGATCTTTAGTAAAGGTGGTGACAACACCCCCATATCCACGTGATATCGAACTAGATCTTATCTTTGGCACGACACCCCCATCTCTCAATCCAAATCTATTCTTCAGCGAAACCAAAGGAGGTGAATAAATAATCATCAAAGCACCTAAATCCATGAGAATGATCCAAATATATCCTCATTGGGGCACCCCCATTTCCACACGATCACAAAAACAACCCAGATCTGATCATCAACAACCCACATACCCTTCGATTCGGCAACCGACTCCAGTTGCCTCCACTCACTGGGAACCCATGCAGATACTGGCATTAGAGAAACTCAACTAAAAAAGTGAAGGTGGGTCACAAAATATCATAAATGAGATTCATAGAGTAGGAATTACCCAGCCATGAGCTTCAAAGGTGCGAGCTCCCAACCCCTACACAAACATGAACATACCCTGGTTTAATGAAAGATCATGAGGAGGTTTTGTTATAATGTACTTATAATAGAAGTATAATGATCATATTTGGTTATTATTAGCATTATATTTTATATTTTTAAAGGGATATAAAGATAATACAACTTATATAAAAACATTTCTTAGAAATAAGATATCTTTATCCTCTTAGTATGCTTATTTTAAATGATTAAATTAACGATGATCATCTGTTGATCATATCATTAATAGGTTCTATAATTTATCATACTAGAAACTTAATGATATCATAATCATCATATTTTTTCTTTAATAACATCCTAATATCTATACTTTTATGTTTTTAGAGGAAAACAAAACATGTTATGTTGTGGAGGTGGTAGACCGTACAATACACGAATGATGATTTTGTTTTTCTTAAAGTATGTGATATATGAATAAACAATAATAATAACTTAATATAGAAAAATTATAGTATATAAATGATACTAATATAATTATATTAGTTTTTATATAATAAATTTTAATTAACATAATTATGAAGAAAACTAAGTAGTTGATAATACTCACATTAAGGACTTGAATTTCCTTGGAAGTCTCCTTGGAAATGAAGGCCTTATGCTAACTAATGGTGACCATAATATTTTGAACATGGAAGATGGTTCTAAGAGGAAAAAAATTGCATAGTTTCAAGGAGAAATTATAAGGATAATAAAGTCTTTAAGTAGTGAATATGTTCCCCTTTTATAAGTGAAGAGAGGGGTAGTTTTGGAAATACCTGTTGAATTTCAATAATTTAATTTCACTATTAAAGGATCAAGGGATTTAAAAAGGGAAAATGAGAAAATGGGGTGACTTTTGGTCTATACATGCCTCAAAAATAAATTTTGAAATATGTTTTTAACATATTTTAGCCTACCCCCTTAGTAAATACTTTTTACCATTTTTAATTTTTACCAAGGTAACTAATTTTCAAAAATAGTAATTAATTTTAATAATAAAAATAAAAATTGACCTAATTTACTAATTTGTATACTATAATTTCAATTTTTTTAAAAAAATTATCTAATATATTTTATAAAATTATGAAAAGTTAACTTTAAAATAAAAACACATAGAAGCGTAAAAATGATTTTAGAGAAATAACACTTTTAAAATTTAAATTTATATATAAGGTTAAAGTTCATTGGATATTGATTCTATTGACATAAATTGAATTATTTTTAATTAAATAAAGGATATGAAGCTTCTAATGTGAGTAAAAAATTAATCTGACTTGAAAAAAACTTGATTCAATGAAAAGACATAAAATAATTTTTTACATTAAAGTAATATTTTAATTATTATAAAAATGTTTTCCATAGGTTTTATATGTTCAAAAAATATTTTAAAATAAATAAATTTGTTCCTAAAATTAATATTTGATTACATACAAGGTTTTATAAATATCTAGTTCAGTCTTATATAATGATAAATTCCTACAAATTATAAGTTTCATGAAAACCATATTTTTTTATTAAAAACCAAAATTTTTATAAAATGATAAAAAATTAATACTAAATAAATTTTTATATGTGGAATTAAAAAATGAATTTAATTTTTATTAATTTGAAATTAAAAAATTTATAAAGTCAGTTTCTTAATAAAATCATAAAATATAATTGAAAAGAATAATAATAGGAAAATGACATTTTTAAATATTAATTGTTATTATTCTTATTTCATATCATCTACCAACTAAATTGGTTTTAAACAATTATTAATATCAAAAATAATTTATCATTAATCATATTTTATTGAAATATAAATTCTTATCATATAAAATATTTTCTTTAGAAAAAATAATTTTCCAAACAATAAATGATCATATTAGTAATTTTAGGTAAACTAATTGAATATTATTCATATTAAAAGTATAATTTTATTATATATATATATACATAATTCATAAATTTTTTACCATTATTCATTCCCTCTAATTCAATGGATAGTTTTTTTAATAGTTATTCTTAAATATTTATATTTTATCTAAATATATAATGGTTACATTTAGGTTAAATATTGTGTGTGGAGAAAGCTATCAAACACATCGACTTATTTAAAGGTAATAATATATTTTAAGTTTAGGGTGTTATAGTGACCTAATAGTATTCTTTCATATAATGAATTATATGACACCATTATTCAATATGGTTAACATATGGTTAGTTGTTATCTGAAAAACATGTCCTAAAAGGAATTATGGAATACTTTAAATACATATTAGGATCCTCATCAATCCTCTTTGTACCACTATCTAGTATTTAATTTGTAAAAGGTAATTTGAGTCCAATAGAAGCTCTACTAAACATTTAATGAGTGATAAAATCATGGCTAAGATATTCTCTAACAGTCTTACCCAAAAGATCCTATATCTTTTACTAAGTGTATTCATTTCTTCACTAATAATTCTTGAGATTTCTTAAAGGAATATCACAGTTTAAGTGAATTTTCCTCCAGCTCTTCCTTAGAATATTTCATGTAGTCTGGATGTACTAACTCTAGAATATTTTATAGATTAAATTTATATCTATTTTTTTTCTTAAACTTGATAAGTAAATATGTCAAGAAACCTAATAGGTTTTTTCTATTATGAGTATAAACTTCACAACTACTTTTAGTTTTACCTAACTAAGAATTATCTTTCCAAAAATAGGCATGAGTATTATATTTTATATTAATCATTCATTACTGATCTCTGAAGTCTGTGATTTAAGTACTACTGATCTATTAGTTGAGTATGAAATACTATAACAATATTCATTTCAAACATGAAATAATATATCATTATGTCTAACCGGACCTTGAAATAAATGTTTTGGTAAAAATCAATAAAAAATAATAGTTTGACTTGAATCAATATACTAGGAAATATGAAGTTATTTTCTTCTCTTTGATAATATAGGAATAACCCTTTTACAACTACTTAGACAGTTCTTCTTACTTATTGTAATGTTTATGAACTCCATTGGTTCCTGTATTTGAATATAAGTATATTATTATCATATTATATTTAATAACCAATAAATGAAACATAAATATTACATGCAATGATACATATACTTGAAGTAAAATATTTTTCTACTTTTTTCTTCACTTCATTGAATTTCCTCTTTTAATGACCTTTCTTGACACATGAGAAGAAAATAGTTGCATCTTCACCACACTACCTATGAATCATTTGTCTATTTGAAGTATGTTGTAAAGGAACCACTAACTTTGAACTGATCATGGGATTTTCAATGTTTTCTTTCACTTAATTCACCATAAGGGGAGAGGAACCATATTCCCAGTACTCCCTATCTACTCAGAAAAGTATAGTCAAAATATTCCTGAGTGGATTATTCATACTATATATCCCATAATTATGGATGAATATGGAGTATCTTAGTGATAATAATGATAATATGTGATTAAGAGATAATTCCATATCCATATAGAATCCTAAATTCACTAACTGATCAATTAATTCAACATTTTTAAGGCAAGATCACCAGCTAGGTACCCATATCCTAGTTTATACTAGTATAATTTAGTGACAATCTCATTTATCTTAAGCTTATATTTATCTTTCTCAAGATATAAGAGATGAGGTATCATGGTGTTTTTATCCATGTATTTATATTATATCTTCATCTCTTCAGAAATAAGTTATAGCATGATGAAACATACATTAGAAAAATCATCCATATATCTCGTGTAGGCATCCTTTTCACCTTATCTCACATGGTGAGTTGGATGATCAGGAATCAGAGGCTCCAATACATAGTATAAATTTTCCTACAGTAGTGTAGTGTATATATGAATGTACCACTCTTGTAAATTTTTACTGGAGAGGTCATGATCTATGTTTATAAATAATCACAATGTTCTTATGGTTTCTCTATCAATTTTATACAATATATGAATGTTTATTTTAGAACATTATCTTGATTATGAGCGTGATGTAATAAAATTTATTTTATTAATTACCAATTATTTTATCAAATCCCAATAACCTTCTCCATTAAATTCAAAATGTCATATCACATGGACATTATAGTGGAAGGGATTCATATTTCCCATAAAACCATCCAAATGGATTCCTTATCAAATTAATGAAAGGTTTTTAGGTAGGAGGTATTTCCAATTATATTAACTGACAGTTCCTTAATCCATTGAGTTAACTCCCCAATCATGAAAATATAACTCAAATTTCCTCAACAATTGCCCCTAAGTTACACCAAGTATAGTATAAGAAATAAACCTTTTCTTATAAATTGGTTAAGTTAACATAAAACTTGTGTTATAACTACTCAATAATTTAAAGAACATTAATAGATTCCATATAAGTACTTTGAACTATGGTTTCATTTTAATTAAAATAATGGAATGTTTTTTCTAAATTAATATTTTATTGAGGGATTTTTTATCTTACATATAAATACTATTTATTTTATCCTTTTCACATGCTTGTTAACATTATTTTTATTTTACCTAAATAACTAAACATGTCTTATAAAATAGTTTATGCATAATCCTTTTATTTTATTCCATCCCAGTATTCTCATTATCTTGTTAATTTTCTGAGACTTTTTAATCATCAAATAAACATTCAATTGCATACATAAACTAATAACCATGAACTGGAGAAGATAAAAACAAACATGTGGTATGATCATGAGCTTTAACTATTGGTTGGTTTGTTGAGAAAATTATAAACCAACCCTTGACCCTAGGGGAATAACTCTTTGATTAAGGCTTTCTTTGAGTTATAACATTCCACATTTAACCTATGTATCTCATTGGTTTTTCACCTCATATCGGTCTTGAACCATCTTTTCTCTCTTGGAAGATCATTACTTTAAATATTATTACCCACTCATAGGTGTGGAGAATCATGGGTTTAAGGTTACAGAAAATAAACCATGCACATGAAACCCTGTATATAATAAAGATTAGGGAATGATATGAAAATAATCATATTTAATTTAATAATAAATTCATCATAAAACTTATTCAATAAATAATTAAATTAAATTGAAACCCAACATACATAGGATGTTAAATCTCATGGTCATATACACATACAATGAAAACACATTTAAATTTGATATAATTTACTTTAGTCCATTCTTTATTAAGAAAAGTATCTCAAATTAGTAAATTAATTATCTTATTAATTAATTAATACATTTATTTGAATTAACCATCCAAATATCCCTTGATATTATCATCCTCTATAATTTTAAATAAAATAAATTTATTTAAATTTTAAATTATTAAGTACATGATGTGTACTTAAGGTGGAATGATGTATACCCTTTTTATTATGCTAAAATCCATTTTTTGAGTTTAACTGAATCACAACATTTTCCATTACATGAAGTAATGTGTGGATAATACTATGTATGGTCCTTTTCATGTATAATATACTTACACGACGTGTCGCAATATACACGATGTGTTGTTTTGTGGGCCTTTCTATATAGTCTTAATGATATATATGATGACACAAAATTTCTATATATTCATGGTTTGTAACACTAATAATTCTCATGAAGTACATTAAATGTATGACAACCATACATTTTATGTATCTATAGAATAATCTTGAAAAATAATTAACAAAGAATTTCATGTCATACATGACCATCCAAAATCACTCAAAGTGTAATTCATGTGAAAAAACCTATCACACGATGTGAATTACAAGCTACATTCCATGTAGTTTATTTTTTAATTAATTAATTAATTATCTACACATGTTGAATCACAAGAAACACTTATCTTAGTGTGTACTTGGTGTGAGTTAGCCCAAATTACATGTTGTGTATAGCCAGATAAATGATATGTGTTTTGTTACTAGCCACCAACATTACATGCCTAGGGACTCAGCATGTATTTAATGCAGTTTATTACACATTACATGTAGTATAAAACTCTTTACATTCCATTTATTTTGGATAATGTGATATCGCTCTAAAGTAAATTATTATGTGGTGTGTATTAATTACATCCCAGGTACTTTGATCACCCAGTTTTTGTGATTTACGTGGGACTAAACTGATTAGGGTTACATAACATGTACTCTAGTTACACATCATGTACACTCTATTATGGAATGTTCCAATTGGTGGTCAATACACATCATGTAATGACACTATGTATTGAATCCCCATATGATTTTCCATTATTTTCATGGCCCATGCTTGTGTGGTTTACCATGGGTACATGGACTATACTTTTCTGCTACACACAATGTAACTGTGTAACTTGGTTAGAATATTCAGTAGCTCCAGATAAGATCTTCAATAATTCTTCATATATTCTTGGATTACTCTTATTAATATGAAACAAAATTATTATATTATCCTGAATTTTGGATTAAATAAGGAAAACTGAGAAATTAAAAACAAACAATAAAATGAATAATTTATTAATAAATAATAAATAATTATAAATTAATATGTGACCATGCTAATACCACTTGAAGATTTTGGGGGTATAGTGGAAGAATTTTATCCCATTCCTAGTAATGTTTTTCATCAGTTTCTTTAGATAAATCCTCGTAACAAGATGAATAAAACCTAAAAATATTCCTAGAGAGGATATTTTAACATATAATTTATAATTAATTTATAAACAAGAATTACCACATTTTGATAATCATTTGTTTATTGGTAAATTAGATTAACCTTTTTATAATTACATAGTTATAATGAATAATTCAAAATATAATTCCTCTAAAAACATTCATATGTGGTCTAAGAATCGTAGAATGACACCAATGGAAATCTAGGTGTTATCATGGAAGTACCAATCATCTTATGTCATTTATCATTGATCGCTAAAAGAATTCCTCTAGACTAGAAGTATTATTCATAGTTCACTTAGTCTTGATAGGTAGGAGGGGGATGTATATCTCTCATTATTTTGAGCATTTTTGAGAGGTTATCTTGGTTTAGAGAGAATTATCCAGAGAGAATGTGTTTTTATCAACAATTCCCATTACCCTAAAAATGAAATAAGTTGGTTTATACACTTAGGGTTAGACAATTTTTAATCACACAGAGGATCTTAACTAAATAATTATTCTATGTAAACCCCAAGTTTAATAATATTAATAATAATATTATTATATTTCATGACATCAATTTACTTATGAATATTTAAATATAATTTATTAAATAAATAAATATTTATTTATTTAAATGATATTAAATAAGATATATAATTTTTATTAGACCCTTAAATTGGCACATCAATCCTCCTCAACATTAATCAAACCTTGAATAAAAAATATTTATTTAAATAAATAAATAATATTATATTATTCATTTAATAAATAAATAAATATTATATTCACTAACTAGTGAATAAAAATTTATTTTAATATTCATATAACTATATAATTATTTATTACCTTGTAAATAATAAAAAAGAGATAAATAAATATTATATTTTCAAACTGGTAAATAATATTTATTTAATATTCCATTTACATATATTCTAAAATGAAATAACTGGTGATTGAATTTATGAAATCCACAAAATATATGTAATTATTATTTATTATGAGGGAGAAAAATATTTATTATATCTGTTAAATTAAAATATAATTTAACCGAGATTCCTTATATACTTAGTGTGTGACCCTCCAGGTCAATTTATATAAGGTATTAATCAAGATTCCTTCAAGTCCAACATTAGTCCCTAACAACATGTCAAGGAACCCATAATGAAAGAAGTTAATCCTACAATGAAAAAAACACCATACAAATGCTTACTATGTAATACAATACCTTTGTCTCAATATGTCATCAAGCAGGTTGAAAACTTGTATAATCAACCTATATGATTGATATATATTTCTTTGAATACCTGAAATAAATTCATTGATAAATCACCATGGCCATAGATTTAATCAGATAGTTATATTCCAATAAATGGCCTAAGAATTCTACTTTGGTCTGGTATAGGAAAAATCCTTTCTCAACTTATTAATTAATGTCATATAACTTATGACGCATCCAATATATCCTAACTTAATGAGATAATATTTCATCATAGTTTTCATCAATACATCAATATACTCAATTCATGATATACATTAATAATAATCTCAATTATAATGAATAATACACACATCTTTGGATAGGAATATACAAGGACACATAACATATGGAATTCAAATAAGTGGTTCTATTCTCATAACCTCCTCTCTTATAAATTACCAAGTGTGAAATTTATAATAATAAATATCAATATATTATGTTACTCTAACACATAATAGTTAAACATCATCCTTATACTTTTAGATATATGTCATATAAACATAGAACATATATTTTAGAGTATTTTCATTTCACTTCAAGGTTTTCATTATAGAGAGGAACTGTTATAACCATTATATGTGACAAATAATCTAAGGTAATTATCAAATTTATTTCATGCATAAGAACAATAATCACATGATATGTTATAATTATCAAGGTCTTTGAATATTATAGTAATCAAAATTAAAAAGTCAGTGGGTTATAGGGAACTAACTCTAATAAGTAGATGTTATGACTAGTAGGATTTAGTGTTAGTAGTCTTCCTTATTTTTTATAGACCTAGTAGTTTCCATGAATCCATAGGGAGTTCCATTAATACATGAATAACTTGTGGGGGCTATGATCATCTATGATTTCATTTCCAAACCGTTCTCTATGTCTAGCACCATGTAGGTAGTTAAATCCCATATCCACCTTATCAACATCTTCCTCAAAGGCCTTATCAATAGTAGAGTTAGTATACATTTTTTCATTCAAGAGGAGATGTAGTTGGTATAATAAAACCTCATGATATTCCTTATCCTTAAGGGTATAGAGATGAGCGTGTCCTTGTAAGCAGTTGTCAGCAGGTCTAGTGTGGTATAGAAACATGGAATGGTCAGTTCTACACAATGTAGATTATAGTGTCAGGAGGGTTAGAGGTCTTATGGATGACTACTCCCTCTCCCCCTCTCCCCCTTCTAAGTGTGGTAGAAGCTATGATAGATCACAGTAGGTATATATATATATAGGCTTTAATGGATTAAGGATTTAATATATAATATATGTTGGAGAGGGAACAGATGGAGAACACCTCCCTCTTCCCTCTCTCCCTTAACAGGTGTGGTATAATATATGATGGATCATGGAAGGAATATGCATATGGGTTTTAATGACTTAATAATTTATTATGTAATATATTGGATGACATGACTATGAGGTTGTGTTAGCGGGGGAAATTATCAGTATGAGGAGGGTATAAATTTGATGTCCTTTATGTTCACAATACCTTAGTGTGATGGGAATGTTTTTTTGTAGTCGGGATATGGATATGTGGTTATGGATGTGGATATTTGGTTATGACCATGATGAGGTGTGTGGTATTTGGTTATGAAATGAGATATGATGTGAGATGGCATGACTGTGGAAGGTATGAGAGCATAAGATATTTCTTTTGAGGTGTGAGAGTGAAAAACTGGTGGGGTATATTTTTTATATATTCTTTTGATACCATGCTATTATACTTGGATAAAATATTGGATGAGTCAGACTTATTAAGGTTGGGTTATAGTTTACCTGTCTTAAGTGAATGCTGGTTTTTCCATTTATTCACTAAGGTGTTAATATGATTCTTTCACATTACACAAAATGTCTTGAGGAGGATATTTATAAGTATAAATTTATGGTCAACCACATATATAAATCTATTTTCAAGTTTTTAAGAGGGATTTAGTGACTTAAATGTAGATTACTAGCTCGAGGCTTGGAGATACTATTGAAGTTGATTCCATAGGAGTTTTGTTTGGTATTTCATGTCTGATAGAATTTTTTTTATGAAATTTACATGCATTATGGGATATTAGATTTGATATTATATTATGGTTCTGATTGGTGATTTTTCCTTATATAATCCTGAAATTATGAGGGTAATGTATCCCATCTATGTGTTTTATACCCTTGGTGTTAGTCCCCTTATGTGGCTTATTAGAGGCAGGATTCATGGGTCACACTCATCTTCAATGCCAGGACGAGAGGGGTTCCCACTAGGGGAAAGTCATGACATGGGTTGTTGGGAATTTTTGTTGTTGATATTAATGTGAAGGGAAAGATTTTTTTGAATTTTCATGCTTATTGGGGGGGGGGGGGTATTTCCCAGATGAAGTCAGATCAAGAAGATAACAAATACTATGATAATTTTGTGGATATCTTAATTTGAAAGTCACGACTGAAAAAATACCCTATACCAACAGTTTGGAACCGTTGGTATAGGCCTCCAAACCGTTGATATAGCCTATACCAACAGTTTATAGAATAATTGCCAAGTAAGCCGTGGGGATAGGTCTATACTAAAAGTTTTGGCCAATGGTTCCATAAAACTATTGGTATATGTAATTCAAAAAACAATCATTCAGTTGGTTTTGATCCCAACACCTCCTGTTTTTGATTGAACGACCTAACCACTAACCTAACTTACTTTTGTGAACATAATATCATAAATATATATATTTATTACCATAATTATTTTAAATTTTGATTTATTTAATGTCCTCTGTAAGAAGATTCCATTAAAAATGCATGTACATATACCCACGGTTCTCAAAACCATTGGTATAGACCAATACCAATGGTTTTGAGAACCGTGGGTATATGTTCTTTGATTTTGGGACCTATACCAATGGTTTTGGACAAACCGTTGGTATAGGGTGGACCTATACCAATGGTTTGGCCAAAACCATTGGTATAGGGTCTCTATAATGGACCTATACCAACGGTTTTGGCCAAACTGTTGGTATAGGTCCAAATTAGTGAACTATACCAACAGTTTTCCCAAAACCGTTGGTATAGATCTAAATTAGTGACTTATACCAATATTTTTGGGAAAACCATTGGGTATAGGTCCATATAAGTGACCTATACCAATGGTTTTGGCCAAACCATTGGTATAGGTCCAAATTAGTGAACTATACCAACATTTTTCCCAAAACCGTTGGTATAGATCATATTTCCACTAGTGAGTGTTAGTGTAATGTTAATGAATCCAATAGATGACACTATATCAAAGAAGGTATTCATAATGAATTAGTTGAGAGAAACCATAATCATAATTATTGACCCAGATAGAGAAAGGGAGGGGGAGGGATAATCCCACCTCCAATGATATCCAAGACATTTTGGGTTTAATACCATGGTTGAGAGCATAGTCAAGTATTAGCAAAGTTCTAATCACTCTTCCAATGTCAATGAGGGAATTTTATTTAGTTAGGAAAACAAGAATAAATTTAAGTGAAATTTAATTTTGGACTATAGTGGATTCTTGATTAGGATGAAAATAATATATACATTTAAGTAGTTTCACTTTTAAAACTCAAAAGGATCATGTTTTATAGATCCAAAATTTACAGTGAATAAAAATTAAAGAAAATTTGTTTGGAATCAATTACACTAGTAGGAAATATGATAAATATCATTCCATCTATAAATTTTTTAATGTTAAAAATTCTAAATAGACTCTTAGATAATTTTTTGATCAAGTTAAAATGTAAATAATAAGTAAGGAAATAAACCACATAATCAGAGAAGCAGATTCTTTACAAGCCCATGAATTTCATTATAATATTACCCTCAAAGGGTTTTCCCACATGAGAAATGGATCGAGATCTAACATTCTTAGTGATAACCTAAATAATTTTTATGGAATAGTTTGAGGAATATTGAAAAAACCCACGTGGTTCATTGTATTTTGTATCAAATTTCATAAATGAGTGATAATTCATTCCATGAACAATATTTTTCTCTAAATCAAATATGAAACGATGAATGAGGTATTATTTATATTTATTGAAGTTATTTTACAATATGTAGATGTTTAAAAGAGGTTTAAATGTAATTATGGATTTTGAAAATTTTATAGGAAAACTTAAAAATTTGGACAAGGTGAGCCTAAGGGAATGGTTTACCATGCCCATGGGAAAGGGATACAATGCATATGGGAAATATGTACCATTAATAAGGGAAAGAGATACTATGTAGTTAATTTTTAGTGATCATAAAGGTTACTATAAAGGTTATCAGACAGTTCATTTGACGTGATCCTAAAGGTTACCATAAAGGCCTCCATGAATTTCATTTGAAGTGATCATAAAGGTTAGCTTGATAAATTTCATTCCACTGTTTTTAAGTGATAGTGAGTAGTACTTTTTCACATTTAAGTGTGGTAATTCCCTATATGATGAAATGGAACTATAATACTCTATTTTAATAGAGATTCATATTTATTGGATATTCATTGAATATTTGACTAAAAATCTTGAACATGATGACGTAGAGAATATTTTCAAGATTTTTTGACCAAGATAAATGAATATTTAAATAGTGATATATTATTTTTATATATGTGTTAGTAAATATGATATTTTTTTTAGGATTTGATTAAAATAACCATGTAAATAAGTAATGAATCAAACCTAGAAGAGATACATGATGAATCTATAGAGGGGATATAAAATGAATATATTTATTGATATTTTGGGAGATTTAAAATTGAATATACTATTTCCATCTAATGTGTTCAAATTATGAGATATTATGTGGTATAATTTAATGTCACAATTAATGTAAGTCAAAGATGAGGTTTTTAAATATTTTTGAAGATGCTGTCAAAAGAGATAAAAGTTTAGGATTTAAATGGAACAAGATGATTTTAAATGAAATGAATTATTTGAAGTGTTTATAACTATAATTACTTTGATTGATATCAATATGATGTACAAATGAAAAATTAATTTGGGTTGATTTTTTTGAAAATGACATGAGACTACAAAGAAATTTTGAGAGGATTTTCCACCACATCTCGATATTAGAAGCCTAATGCGGGGACGAGATCTCGCATGCACACTCCACACACACATATATGGTCCTGTGCCTACTCACATGGGCCTGTGTGGCACTTGACGCACACTATACTCTCCATAGGCTTTGACCCACCCTCTGTTCAATAGGCCTTCCATGTTGGGCTACCTAAATGGTGGACCCTTCTGGTTGAGGACCAGTTGACTTAATAAATTTATTGTAATTAAATTCTTATTTTATATACAAATATATATATTGATATATATGAATATATTAAATATTCATATATATATATATATTCTCTTTTAATATTTATATATATTTATTCATTTTTTATAATTAAATTCTTATTTCGTATATACAAATATATATTAATATATATTAAATGTTAATATATATTAATATATATAAATTAATATATGTCTTAATATATATTAATATATATTGACATATATTAATAAATAGTATCTTAATTATTTAATTAAAAATATATAAATATATAAAAATTTAATATATTCACACACACACACACACATATATAAATTAACATATTTTTTTTTTTTGAAATTTTATTTGTTCAGTATTTTTTTAAAATTTATTCATTTTTAAAATTTATTTATATTTATTAATTTTTTTATAATTAAATTGTTATTTCATATATAAATATATATATTGATATATTTAAAAATATATTTATGTATATATATATATATATATATATTAAATATTGATATATATTAAAATATATTGGAATATATTAATAAATAGTACAATAATTATTTAATTAAAAATTAATAAATTACAAAAATATTATATATGTAATTAAATAAGTAATACACTGCTTATAACTAATAAAAATGAAGAAATTTATTAAACAGTTAATATACTAACTAAATAATCAATATAATATTTATTACTGTATATATGTATATATATATATATACTAAATTTGATAATTTTTATTGATAAAAATTTCATTAATAATTTTTTTAATTTTTTTAGCATTTCATGTTTTTAATGCAGTTATTATTTATATAATTAATATATATTCATTTTTATTTAAACATATATTCATGCGGGTTCACGAGTTGGACCAGGCCAACACCCAAATTTTTTATAATTAAATTTATTAAATTTAATATATATATATATTAATAAATTTTATATTAATTATATATATAATTAAATTATTAATATACTCTTTATAAGTAAGAAAAATGAATAAAATTTTTAAATACTTAATATAATAATTAAATAATTAATATAATAATTAAATAATTAATATACAATATATTTATATATTTATATATTAAATTTATTCTTTTTTAATAATTTTATTCATTTTTATTCATTATAAATAGTATAATAATTATTTAATTGTATATATGTATAATTAAATTTAACTCAGTTTTAACATGCATTCATTTAATATAATTTATTCCTTGATAATGTGAAGTGTGTTCTTACTTTATTATTATAATTTATAGATTTTAATTATTTATTATTTTTATTATTTTAATTTATACATTTTTAATATTTTTATAAATAATTATTCATTTATATATTTAATATTTATTTAATTTATTCATTTTCAATTTTTCATTGTTCAATATTTTTGTAATTTTATCAATTTTATAATATTTATTTAAACATTTTTATTCATTACCATTTAATGTTTTTAATACTCTTCTAATTTATATAATTAATATGTATTCATTTCCATTTTAACATATATAAATACTCATTTTTAATTTTTTTTAAATTATCTATATAATTAATAAGAGTTATTCATTTTTTAAATTTAATAATTCCTCTTATTATTTATTTCATTAATAGATTCTAGAGATTATATAATGTCTTTGTTCAATTTTACATATATCAAACTTGTATATATATATATATATATATATATGCATTAATTTCACACACAAATATTTACATAATTAATGAAATATTATATAAAAATACATACACTTAATATTTATGTATTTATTAAAATTTTAATTTTAATTTTAGAATATCATTATTAAAATAATATATTTAATATATTAAGTTTTTAGTTAGTAAATTTTATTTATTTATTTTTAATATTATTTCAGTTAGTATTATTTATTCATTTTTAATATTTATCTATTTATTATTTTTTATGAAATTTAATCACTTTATAATATTTATTTATACATATTTATTTAATTTGTTTTAATATTTTAACTATGTATTCATCCTTATCTCAATATTTATCCATATTTTGTTTTATTTTTTAATATTTTGTATAACTATTAAAAATTATGCATTTTTTCAATATTTTTAAAGCCTACTCATTTTTAATTATTCAATTTTACTCATTTTTAACATTCATGCATTTAAAATTACATATTTATTAATATTGTTAAAGATATATTTATAAATATATATTTATAAATAAATATATTTATAAATGTATATTTACTATATTTATAAAATTATATATTTATAGTTATAAATAAATAAATAATTTTTTAAAAGTATTTATATAATTATAAATAAATAATTATATATTTAAATAATTATAAAACTATAATAAATATATTTAAATAATTAAAATATTCACTATATTTATATATATTTATATATTATATATATATAATTATATATATATATATATAATGATATAAATATATTTATAATTATAAATAAATAAATTTAAATAAATTTAAAAATAAATTTATAAATTTATATTTAGTATATTGAAAAAATTATATATTTATAATTATAAATAAATACATATAATTTTAAAGAAAGTATTTATATAATTATAAATAAATAATTATATATTTAATTAATTATAAAATTATTATTAATATATTTAAATAATGAATATATCTAAATATATCTATATTTATATGTATGTATATTTATTAAAAATTTATAATTATATAAATATATAATGATATAAATATATTTATTTATAAATATATTTTCAAATATATTTATTTATAATTATAAATATAAATATATATCTATAATTATATTTAAAAATACATATTTACAATTATTTTAATATATTTATAATTAAATACATTTAGTTTTTTAATTATATTAATTATATTATTAAAATTAATTATATAGGTCTTTATCAGCGCTAAACAAGCGCTGATAAAGAGGCCTTTTATTAGCGCTGATAAAACCCCTCTTTATCAACACTTTTTTTGGAAGCACTGATAAAACCCTCCCTTATCTTTTAAAATAACCCTAACCGAACTGATTATTATCGCTCCATTCAAGATCTTATATAAGTTCATCACAACCACCACTCGCCTTGATCTTCTCTCGGAATAATCAACTCTTAAATATAATGTATTCTATTTTTTTCTCCTCCTCTCTCTTTTACCAATGTTGTTGATCATCTCTCTTCATATTGTAAGATTAATCATAGTGTGAACTGAACACCATGTGTATCAAGGATCTCCCCTGCTCTCTCTAGCATGAAAACACTAGGGTTATTCCCCATCTAAATATGATATGAGTGGGATAATGAGGGATATATTCTCAGGTCACTCCTTCACCTCATGTGGAAAATGGATAATCCACATTCTTCTCACTAAGGTGTTTGGGGTTATCCATGTTGGAAAGTATGAGTGGGATATGTTGGCCATGTCGAGTGATCCTCACTTATAGGTCTGAGTGAGACGAGTGTCTTATAAATAGGGGTGGTTCCCCCATCACTGGAAATTATATAATCCATATTCTACTCTCTTAATCTTGTTATATGTTTTAATCTTGATTATTTTAATTAATTAGATACCCCTTATTATTATTTAGTGTTTTCCTTAATGGTTATCATTGATAATATAATTGATTGAAACATTTGTTGATGTATTTTTATATGTTTTCTTTATTTATTCAATGATATGTTTGATAATTGATTGATTTATTAATTAATCTATAAAATTAATTATTTGTATGTGTAGAATTAATGAATTATCTTATAATAATTGTTTTCTAAATTTTGAAATTTAAACTTCTATATGAAAGTATTTTTTCCAAAATAAAAATAAAAAATGAGATTATAAATATTTAAAATAAAATTATAAATTTTAACAAACCCTTTTAAATTTTGTAACATCAAAGTATTTAATGTTCACTTTATTATGAAAGTTTTATGATTGACTTAATGTTTTGAAAATTTTTTTGAAATAAAAAATCATTTTTCAGTATTTTTAAATGTGATAATATTGGGTTAAATTGGTGTCTATAAAAGTGATTTTGGAAACATTAGGTTTTAAATAGAATAAATTGAAACTTATTCCATTATTTTAGCTTTATGATATTCCAAAAAGGTCATTATATGCTCTGAATTCATTAGATGATTTTCATTCACATTTTGAACATGACATGGGTCCATTGAAATATCATTGAACAAAAGCATAACCATGATTAAAAGTTTAGCTATAGTGTAATCATAAATAGTTAGGGTTTGATAGTTCATTTTACAGTTTATGTGTATCATTTATAATTATATTTGACACAATTATTTTGAATGGGTTTTTATAGTAATTAATAGATATTTTATGGGTTCTCTCTACTTTTATGGGTTTCATGGTATTTTTTTCTTTAAATAGATAAGAACTTGTATCATTTTAGAAAATTTATTAGAATTAATTTTATTTGATTTCATTTAATTTGGTTTTTAGTCATCTAAATATTGAAAATATGAATTTTGAATATTTTTTTAGTTTTTAAAAATAGGCATTGGAATGAAAATTCATTTTTTCATCTCATTTATTAGAAAGATGAATGTTTTAATTCCAACAATTTGGTAAGGTTCTTTATAATGTTTTTAGAAAAACTTTAAGTGGTATTTTTTTTGAATGAGTTAGAGATTGTATGGATGATGGTTTTTTTAGAGATGTGTTTGAGAATAGAAGATTTATAATCAGAAAATATATCCTAACAAATATAAGGAAATGGGTTTTTCTGTATACTCTAAAGTTTCCTTTATGTATGTGAATTACTTTAAGAATGTTGAATTCATAATTGTTCTATTAATGAGTTTTTTAATGTATTATAATTGAAATGTTTAAATGTTTCTCATGTTTTTTATTTTAAAGGTTTATAAGTGTTTTATTAATGTATATTTATAGTTTTCATTTTTATATATAAATTTTATGATTTCCATGTATAAAGATTTCGAAAACTATTTCTTTTTAGTATAAAGGATACTTAAATTCTTTATTAAATGATACATATTATGCAATGTAATGTTTTAATGAAAGAGTTGATATTTGTTGTTGCTTGAGTTAAATTATAAATTAGATTTTTAAAGTGAGGAAAATTAATTATTATTGAATAAAGTATAATTTTCATATATTAAATTGGTAATTTTTTTTATATATACACAAATTTTTATTTAATATAATATTTTAATGAGTTTTGAAGTGTTTATAAATTAAATTTATGGTTGCATTTCTTATTTGGGAAATTTTTTTCTAAATAAAAAGGTTTTTAGGTCTTTTGAAAATGATTTTTTGTTTCTTTGGTTTCAAAGGTTTTCTGGGAAATAAATGTGTCTCCTTATATTTTAATAAACAAATGATATTGTTATTGATCAATTTTACCTGTAATGTCTTGTTTGGGTGAGTAGATGTTTTTAAAAAAATTATTTTATGATATTATAATTTTAAAATCCTTTTATTTTGGGTTAATATAATTGGGGTTTGATTTATTTGGTTTTATGAAAATGGTTTTGGTTATGATTTCATTTATCATAAAAGTGTTTGGTTTTGGTAATGATTTATACTGGGTATGATGAAGCTTTGAGTTAGAATGTTTTTGGGTTATTGAATTTAGTATGTAATTTCTTATATTAAATTAGTTACATAATATTTGATTGGTATATATTGGTTCAAGTTTCATATGGATTTAAAATGAAAAATTTAGGTTTTGACCGTGTGTAATATGCTTAAATGGTCATATTGGGTATGGGTGTGATTGATTTTTCTTATGAATTATTAAAATTTCATATTTAGTTGTTTAATTGACATGAAATTTTAGACATTTTTTAAAGAAACAAGTGATAGAATGAGAAAAAATCATTACAACTTATTCTAAGAAGCTTAATCACACCACTTATAGGTGTGTTTTAGTTTGTAAAGTTTCTTAAGAGAGTTAAAAGATAGAATTATGAAATACAAGCATCAAATGGGTATTTTTAGTTGATACATGGTCTTCTAGAAAAATACATGGTTATTTTACATTATTTATTTTGATTAATCCATGTGAACAATATTATTATTATTTTGATATATTGTGTATCATTAGGAATGGTTTTAGTGTCACCCATAAAAAGTTCTAATTTAAAACAAATTTATCTAAGACATATCCAATATTAGAAGAGAGTGGAATAATTTTATAAAGTTTATTATGATCTCCCATAACCATACATTTGGTATGGATTTTATCAAGAATTAGAATACACTTTTGGATATACATGTGAAGGTTTTGACTACTAGATGTTGGAGATATCTTAGAGAAATCAGTGTCATTATTATAGGTGTAGTCATAATGTTTTGATCTCAATGATTTGAAATCCATGATAATTGAGTATTTTGGAATGTTTATTAATTGAAAGTATTTTTTGTGTTTTAAGGAAATGGAATAGAGGTTTTGGAAATAGTAGGATCTGTGAAATACATCTAAGATTGATAACTATACTATTTTTGAAATAGGGTCTTGTCAGTGGGTTATAATAAAAATATATTTGTTCATATTCCTATAATACATGTTCTATAATAATCTATAGAAAAAATCAAGTAACATGGAATCCAAATCCACTTGTGTCATCAATAATAATATCATCCATTCATTTCATTAAATCCAAATATCCTTGACCTTATTTCAAAATCTGGTGATTACATGACCTTCTATTTTTCAAGGAAATATATTTTTACAAAAATTTATAAATTCAGGTCATAATTAAATGAAATGTAAGAACAGAAATTTTTGAGGGAAGTCTACTATCCAATAATAAATAATTTTTTTTCCACCATATTTATTACCACATTTTTTTCCTGCATAAAACCAAATAGATAACCTATACCAACATCCACATGTTTACCATAGGTTTTTTCTTTTCATATAACCCTTGTGTAAAATGAAAACTTTTCAAGAATCATGACCAATAACATTCAAATGCTTGGTTCACCTTATTAGAATTATCTATAACTTTCTCCTTTGATTATGAATATATTATGTGTTTTTTTACAAAAATGAATATTTTATAAACCTAATAGGATAAATATGAATCAAATATGGATTCATTCTAATAATATGAAAAAAGAGTATGAATATGGGGTTAAATCATTCATCAAGTTTATAATAAAGCATTCATATGACCCTTCTGAAATCCTTTTTCCATGTTTAGGTTGTTTTTATTCAAGAAAAATTAGTCTAAAATAGTTTGAATAACATTTTATTTGTCATGGAATAGATCATATCTATAGATGTTAGACTAAACATGGGAAAAACTAGGAAGATACTATGGAATATAGATCATTTGATATGAATACTAGTGTAAATAATAATGGAGATTATATGGAACAAGTGACAATAAAAATTTAAGATGACCTTCATAATTGTAAAACCTTGTTTGATAAGTTAAATATATTTGATAAGAGGCCCTTTTACACTAATTTTACTAAATACACAACATTTTTAGTTGTCTCAAAGCCATATAATTTAAAAGCTGGCAACAAATGGAGTGACACTAGCTTTACAGAACTACTTAGTCTCTCAAATGATATGATACATAAAGAAAATGATCTTCCTTGTCAAACATATAACCCTAAATGAATTCTATTTTCAATGGTAATGATCTCTAAAAAAATACATTCTGGTCTATATGATTTAATATTGCTTATCAATGACCATGAATCACACATAAAATGACCTAAGTGTAGAACATATTGATACAAGAAAAATGAATCAAGTCCTTTGAAATATGTATGGTACTTTCCTATCATTATATGGTTTAAAAGATTACATGGATGTTAGAAACTATAAGACAATTGACATGGAATACAAATACAAGAATTAAAGATGGGAAACTATGTCATTTAGTAGACTCTCCTTAGTAAAAAAAATTGATTATGAGTATCCTAAATTTAAAAACGTGTCATGAAAATTCTATATTTCATTATCTATAGATGGAATAAATCCTTTTGGTGTATAGAATAGTACTCATAGTATATGTCTAGTTATGTTGTTAAATTATAACTGTAACATCCCAAGTAAGTAATGAATAATAGATATATTTATTTATGTCTATTTATGAATTAGATAGTGTTTTAGAGGCTTAAAATGATAATAAATCCAATCTTAATCATAGAATACACTAATATTTTTAAAAGTTTGTTTTACTGCCTTTTGATGGAAAACCATTTTTAAATCAAACTTTTGAAAATTTTATAATCTCTATTTTTCAAAATAAAAATATTCTTTATGATTGGGATATTGAAATTTACATTGGATAAATTTTTGGTATTTTTCTGACAATGTTCATTTTTTAATGAATAGTGAAAAATACTGCATTTTACATCAAAATTTCTTTTTCATATAATTTAATTATATGGTTAGATTATATTTTTAATTGGTATTAAAGTTTAATCTGAATATATTTTTACCATTTAATCCACTGGTGGTCATTAGGATTAATTTCACTTTGGAATTGGGCATAAACTAATGCCAAACTTTTCATAGATATTGTTTCAAAAAAACCCGCTATTTGTTTTGAAAATGGGAATTATTTTTTAAAATAAATTACTGAAATTTCTGTGTTTGGAATTTGGTAAAATGGATTACATATTTGGAATCAGAAGGTCCAAATTACGCAATCAAGACTCTTTTGTTTTTGGACATTATGAATAGTAACGACGGTAATTATCTTGATTAATGAGTAATCGAGTAGTTGAGGATAATAAAATAATATCATAATAATAAAAAATGACACAAAAATGTGTCCTAATGATACCGGTTATCTCATGCCCAATCATGAGATGCCTTGTTCCAAACTTGGAGACCCCATGGAATCAATTTTGTGTGAAAGTGACTTTTTATCTTTTTATTTTTAAAGAAAGTTAAATATAACAAAGAATGTATCACCTGAGTAAAACATTTTTAATGTTTTCTACATAAATGATATTTTGGACTATAAATATTCATTGGAAAGATAAAAAGATTTCAAACATCATAGTATTTTTTTCATAATTTTTATACATTAAATAAATTAAATTATTTATGACATCATCATGATGTAGCGATTACCTCATTATTTAAAGATTTAAATAAAATGAAAATAAAATGTAAAATATAAGACCTAAACTTGTCAAAAACCTATTGTATGGGTGTATTTTGAACCCTTATCACCTTATCCTAGAAATTTATAATTGTGGGACCTTTTTTATCCGAAAATCATTTTATAACAAAGTATCTTTTCTTAACTTTCCAAGAGTGCCCCTCCTCTCCTCTTATAAAAGGCCCCCACCTCTACCACCTCACCCACACTTCCAAAGCATTTTGCTCGGACAAACACAGACAATTTTGTCTCTCCACACCCCTATCTAAATCTTAGAACCCTCACTTTGGGCAGAAGTCTTCCCAAGGAAGCCTTTGAGCTCAAATCAAAAAGAGTTACCCGATTTAAAGGTAGTGTCTTCTTTTGTGTTCTTATGTTTTATTTTTCTTCTCCAACCCCCTAAACTCTTTTTATTAATTTCTTTTGTAAAAACTAAAGTATCTTCAATATACTATGATGTTGTTTTAATAAGCATTCGAGCTACACCCACACAAACCTACATCTAACGGTTAAAGAATATACTGTTTCTGTGGATGGTGAATTTCTGCCTCACGAAACGATGATTGTTCAATATTCTTCTAACACCTTCAAAGGTGGACATTAAGATGTCACTATATTTATATATGATATATAATATGTTTATATTTTATTTAAGCATATTTATTTTTCATTTATGGAATACCTTTATGGATTCCATTATGGGTATACACGATATCTTCATTTTAGGAAGTGCGGACTACCACCCCCTCAAAGTGATTTGATTCGTTAATACCATATGTGGTATGTATAAAAGATATATTTAATGATATTATATATGATACTATACTGGAATTATAATACTATTATTTATCATTATGTTTTAATTCCATTAAAGTATGAGATATAAATGAAAGTAGCGTTCATGCGTACGTACGACTTACCGTCTCCATGAACGGTGCATTTCATTTCTTATCCCCAAATGTAATGTACTATTATAAGTACATATATATAATGGATATATATGATGTATGTTACATCTAAATGATGAATATAATTCTGTAATTAAAATATACATATCTCTCATTTAGTTTTAATTCCATTAATATGACATAGAAATGAAAGTAGCGTTCATGCGTACGTACGGCTTACCGTCTCCATGAACAGTACATTTCATTTCATACCTCTAAATGATTATGTAATATTATAAATGAATGTATATACTAGATGTATATGATATATATGGCATCTACATCATGAATATCATTCTTGAGATAATGGATATTTGACTACGTGAACAACTTGTAAATATAAGAAGTTCATTTTTGACTCAAGTACCAATGATCGTTAAAATGACCGTTATTAACTTAAATAATTACATAGTGTTCATGACATGGTAATAAGTTATATAAAATGAATAATTAACTTGAAAAAGGTTCTTAAGAAAGTAGAAATTAACTCAAATTTATTATTCAGGAGGTTAAAGAACGATCGAGTCAAGTCGGACTCGAGGTAAGGGACTTCGTCTCAATCTCCATTCATTGAGGCATATTTTGTTTTATACAGAAATTTCTTTTATACGGTGTATAAACCCCTTTTACTTTTATTCTTATTCAAAAGGAA
Organism: Viscum album; assembly: GCA_963277665.1. NCBI lineage: Eukaryota > Viridiplantae > Streptophyta > Magnoliopsida > Santalales > Viscaceae > Viscum > Viscum album. The sequence goes on from OY728128.1 coordinate 481,391,091, forward strand.
TCTTTTTTTTATACGAATCATTTTACTAAACGACAAAAGGAATGTTTTTTTGTTTTTTTGTCGTACGTATGCGGCGAAAATGACTTCTCTACCACCGTGACCATTATTTGAGTTTCGGCTTCCTCTACAAGCCATAACTTTTTTTATAGAGAAAAATAAATACCATGTTTTACTTTTCTTTTATTTTGGTATTGAAAATGGTTTTCATAATGTTTTTATATCAATGTGTTTTATTGATATCTTGTGATTGAAAAGTGGAAATGTTATGTTTCCTTTATGCATGTTTTATGTGATACGATTATGTTATGGTTCTTAGGAATTATTATGAAGACGGGTGGTTCCGTGATAAAATAAGGGCGGGTGAGCCCAATATAGCTCTCTAATGCATTGGGTAATGCGAAGGAGTTAAATGTTAAGGTTTCTCCAAAGAGATTTAGGGAATATACTGTGATGGGTATTCCAAACGTAACCAATAGGGTTACTCCCTGCGTAAGAATGTTATGAATGCCTAAAGTTACCTTTATGTCTTATGATTTCTATGATTTATTCATGATTTGATGAGGTATGTTAAAGTGATTATGTTTTATGAGTAGAGTATGATTTCATTGATTATTATGTATACATGTACTCATGTTTCCTTTCCATATTTTTATATCCCTTATTGTGCTTTTTATGCTCACCCCAAGTTTTTGAAATGTTTTTCATAGGTCAAGGGAAGGGTACATGATATGATGATAGTGTCAAGGAAGTGTCAAGAAAGAATCCATGTTTTATTTTAAATATGTTTCCATTGATGGGAAAAATGAATACTATCTTTTATGTAACCACTTTGTTTAAATGTGGAATGTAATTAAAGTTTTATGATCTAATTATCTAAAACTCTAAACCTGAAAAGATCCTCAACGTGTAATCTTGTAATAACTCAAGATTAAGTAAGGTTTAAGGTGGGGCCTTATAGTTGGTATCAGAGGTTAGTTTAGAAAACTTTAGTAGTTAGAAAATTGTTAAATTATAAATTAATTTATGGTATGATTGAAATGATATAGCATTTGAAGATTACCATGTTGCTTCATCTAAGACATGTTTGTTCAGAATGGTTTTCCGCAGAGGAAACAGGGTAGCAGTGCTAGGAAGGCATACAGAAGGAAATAACCTTCCGAATCAGCATCCTGAGATGGTCGGAATTGGAACTGAACAGTTTGTTGCAGTAATGGCACAGTTGACTCAAGCGATAAATGGTGACGGTATCCATGCACGAGATCATCCAGATCAACCGCAGAGGAACATGTCAGTGGTGGAACATTTCATGAGGCAACATCCCCCATCATTCAGAGGATCATCTGAACCCGTGCTAGCTGAAGGGTGGATTAAAGCACTGGAGAAGATTTTCGATGTCATGGGGTGTTCAGACAATCAAAATTTTAGTCTTTCTATTTACCGTTTGGAGGGTGAAACATATCAGTGGTGGTCTATGGTTAAAAATATCAGGGACGTTGATGAGATTGATGCTCTCAACTAGGATGAATTCATAGGTATGTTTATTGAGAAGTATTTTCCTAAGGCTGTTCGACTTAGGATAGAAAAACAATTCCTGGAATTTAGGCAAGAGGAAGACTCAGTGGCTACCTATGAAGAAAGGTTCACTCGATTGGCAAGGTATGCTCCAAATTTTATCCGAGACCTTGATAGTAAAATCAATCATTTTTACTCAGGATTAAAGACAAAATATCGAAGGGAATTAACTTCTCGTGAGTTCATAAGTTATGAAAAGCTTGTTCGATGTGTTGAGAAGGTGGAAATGGAGTTTTCCGATGATCAGGTGTTATATAAAAACCAACAGAAGAAGAGACTGAGGTGGCAGGAGAAAGGAAATAATTATTCAAAAAGGTCTGATGGTAAGAAAAATAAGTTTCCAGTTTGTGATAAATGTGGTAAAAGGCATGCTGGGGAATGTCTTCTGAATTCTGGAAAGTGCTATCGATGTGGTAAGATTGGACATAAGGCTTGTGATTGCACTGAAAAAGATCAAGGTGATGGTAAGTCCAAATTCGATTTACAGTTAGTGAAATGTTTTAAGTGCAATGAGATGGGTCACTATGCAAACGAGTGTCTGACAAATAGATTGAGTGATGGGAAGCAGTTAGACTACAAGCAAAAGGGGGTTGTGAAATCCTTTGAAACTACTTCAGCAGATGTCGGGCCATCAAATGAAGTTGTATCAGGTACTTTGTTTGTTTTTTCAGATTATGACAATGTGTTGTTTGATTCGGGGTCTACACATTCTTTCATATCTGAAACTTTTTCTAGTAAAATGGGAATACCATCTCAAGAAATGACTCCTGAACTTTTGGTAAAAACAACTGGGGGAAATTTTGAGGCAAAAAGAATTTATAATAATCTTCCTATCCTTATTCGTGGAAATAACCTACTTGAAAACCTAATTTTTCTACCTCTAGTAGAGTTTGATGTTATCCTGGGTATGGATTGGCTCTCTATTTACCATGGTAAGATTGACTGTAGAGCTAAAAAAGTTTGTTTTCAGAAAGACTTTCAGTTTGTTTACAATAATGAACCCTTACTGTTGATAACATATCAAGAGGCTGAGAAACTTATAAAAGATGGAAATGAATGTTACCATGCACACATTGTGGAAAACAAGGGAACTGTTCAGATTAATGATGTGCCAGTGGTAAATGAGTATCCTGATGTTTTTCCTGATGAGTTGTTTGGAATAATACCAGATCGGGAAGTTGAGTTTACTGTTGACTTAGTTCCTGATGCTAATCCAATTTCAAAACCCCCTTATCAAATGGATCAAAATGAACTTTTAGAGTTGAAGGAGCAATTGCAAGATTTATTAGAGAAAGGTTTAATTCGACCTAGCACATCACCATGGGGTGATCCTGTTTTATTTGTTAAAAAGAAAGATGGTTCAATGAGACTTTTCATTGATTATAGAGCCTTTAATAACATCACTGTTAAGAAAAAATATCCTTTGCCTCATATCGATGATTTGTTTGATCATCTCCAGGGAGCTCAGTATTTTTCAAAGATTGACATGAGATCGGGGTACCATCAGTTAAAGGTAAAGGAAGCAGATATTCTGAAGACTGCGTTTCATACAAGATATGGCCATTATGAATTTTTAGTAATGCCTTTTGGTCTAACCAATGCACCTGCAGTATTCATGGACTTAATGAATAGAATTTTCCATGAGTTCTTGGATAAGTTTGTGGTTGTTTTCATTGATGATATTTTGGTGTTTTCTAAAAGTAAAGAGGAACATGAAAGACATTTAAGGGTTATTTTGAAAACCTTGAAAGAAAAGAAATTTTATGGGAAATTCAGCAAGTGTGAGTTTTGGTTGAAACAAATTTCTTTCCTTGGTAATATTGTTTCTAAAGATGGGATAACTGTTGATCCTTCAAAAACAAAGGTTGTTGAAGAATGGCCAAGACCCACAAATGTAACTAGGATTCGTAGCTTCCTTGGTTTGGCAGGCTATTACCGAAGGACTGTTATAATTTTTTCACGGTTATCTAGTCCAATGACTAAGCTAACTCGGAAGGGTGTTATGTTTATCTGGACAAAATAATGTGATGATTGTTTTTAGGAATTGAAAAGAAGATTGGTGAATGATCTAGTTTTGGCACTACCTTCCAGGAATGGTGAGTTTGTTATCTATAGTGATTCTTCATTGAAAGGACTTGGTTGTGTCCTAATGCAGAATGATTAGGTAATTGCTTATGATTCATGACAGTTGAAAACTCATGAGGTAAATTATCCTACACATGATTTGGAATTAGCTGCTATTGTTTTCGATTTAAAAATTTGGAGGCATCATTTTTATGGAGTAAAGTGTGAAATATATACTGATCACAAAAGTTTAAAGTATATATTCACTCAGAAAGAATTGAACATGAGACAGAGGAGATGGCTGGAATTAATCAAGGATTATGATTGTACAATTCATTACCATCCGGGAAAAGAAAATAAAGTGGCTGATGCTTTGAGTCGAAAAAGTAATGCTTCATTAACAATGTTGCATTTGGAACGTGATACTTTGGTTAAGGATTTGATGAAATTTAGCATAGAAGTTGTTGGTGAAGGGTGTCCTTCTGTTTTGTTTCAGGTATCAGTGAAATGTTCTCTATCAGACAGAATCAAGCATGCACAGAAGCAAGACAGTGAGTTGCATAAAAAGGTAGAGCTGGTTCAGAAAGGTAAATTGCCTGAATTCAACATTGATAATGATTGTGTTTTGATATTTGGGAAGAAATTGTGTGTGCATTTTGATTCACAGTTGAATAGAGAGTTGTTATGTGAAGCTCATATTTCTCCGTTTTCAGTTCATCCTGGCAGTACTAAGATGTACATAGATCCGCGGGAGTATTATTGGTGGGATGGAATGAAAAGAGATATTGCTGATTTTACTGTGAAGTGTTTGACATGTCAACAGGTTAAAGCAGAGTAGAAGTTACCGAAAGGGATGCTTCAGCCTTTACCAGTGCCAGAGTGGAAATGGTAGAATATATCCATGGACTTCGTTGTGGGATTACCGAAGACACCTCGAGGTAATAATGCAATCTGGGTTATTTTTGATTGCTTGACTAAATCTGCTCATTTCCTTGCTATACGAGATACTTTTTCCCTAGATCAACTTTTCTGTTTGTATCTTAAAGAGATAGTCAGGTTACATTGAGTTCCTATCTCCATTGTATCTGACCGTGATCTCAGGTTCACTTCTAACTTTTGGAAAGGCCTTCAGAAGTCATTGGGTACTGAATTAAATTTTAGTACATCTTTTCATCCTCAATCAGATGGGAAATCATAACGAACAATTTAGACTTTGGAAGATATGCTACGTGCTTGTTCGATGGATTATCAGGGAAGTTGGGACCAACATCTTTCTTTGGTTGAGTTTTCATATAATAACACTTTTCATTCCAGTATACAGATGGCACCATTTGAGGCGTTATATGGGAAGCGGTGTCGAACTCCAAGTTTTTTGGGATGAAGTGGGTGAAAGGAAGTTGATGGGACCAGAATTGGTAGAAGAGTTGGCAGAACAAGTTCAGCTGATATAGAAACACATGAGAACAACTCAGAGTAGAAAGAAGAATTATGTGGACAACAGGAGGAAGGATCTCTCTTTTGAGGTAGGTGATCATGTTTTTCTCAAAGTATCACCATGGAAAAGTGTGATGCGATTTGGTAATAAAGTAAAGCTGAGTCCAAGGTTCATTGGACCATATGAAATTCTAGAGAGAGTTGGATCAGTTTCATACTGATTGGATTTACCTCCGAGTTTATCTCAGGTACACAATGTTTTTCATGTTTTGATGTTGAGAAAGTATATGCCAGATCCATCTCATGTTTTGAGTCCAGAGGTAGTTCAGTTGGAAGAGAATATATCTTATGAGGAACAAACGGTACAGATTCTTGATCATAGGGAGCAAGTGTTTTGGAATAAAGTGATTCATCAAGTAAAGGTTTTGTGAAAAAACCACATGATTGAAGAGGAAACATGGGAATCTGAAAATGCAATGAGGGATAAATACCCCCACTTATTCGATAAGTAAATAAATTGCGGGGACGCAATTTTCTAAAGGGGGGAAGGATGTAACATCCCAAGTAAGTAATTAATAATAGATATTTTTATGTATGTCTATTTATTAATTAGATAGTGTTTTAGAGGCTTAAAATGAGAATAAATCCAATCTTAAGCATGGAATACACTAATATTTTTAAAAGATTGTTTTACTGCCTTTTGATGGAAAACCATTTTTAAATCAAAATTTTGACAATTTTATAATCTCTATTTGTCAAAATAAACATATTCTTTATGATTGGGACATTGAAATTTACATTGGATAAATTTTTGGTATTTTTCTGACAATGTTCATTTTTTAATGAATAGTGAAAAATACTACATTTTACATCAAAATTGCTTTTCCATCTAATTTAATTATATGGTTAGATTATCTTTTTAATTGGTATTAAAGTGTAATATGAATATATTTTTACCATTTAATCCAATGGTGGTCATTAGGATTAATTTCACTTTGGAATTGGGCATAAACTAATGCCAAACTTTTCATAGATATTGTTTAAAAAAAACCTGCTATTTGTTTTGACAATGGGAATTATTTTTTTAAATAAATTATTACAATTTCTGTGTTTGGAATTTGGTAAAATGGATTACATATTTGGAATCATAAGGTCCAAATTATGTAATCAAGACTCTTGTTTTTGGACATTATGAATAGTAACGATGATAATTATCTTTAATTATCTTGATTAATGAGTAATCAGGTAGTTAAGGATAATAAAATAATATCATAATAATAAAAAATGACACCAAAATGTGTCCTAATTCTACTGGTTGTCTCATGGCAGACCATGGGATGCCTTGTGCAAAGCTTGAGGACCCCATGGAATCACTTTTGTGTGAAAGTGACTTTTTATCTTTTTATTTTTAAAGAAAGTTAAATATAACAAAGAATGTATCACCTGAGTAATTTTTTTTAATTTTGTCTAAATAAATGATATTTTGGACTATAAATATTCATTGGAAATATAAAATGATTTCCTACATCATAGTATTTTTTTCATAATTTTTAGACATTAATTAAATTAAATTATTTATGACATCATGATAATGCAACGATTACCTCATTATTTAAAGATTTAAATAAAATGAAAATATAATCTAAAATATAAGACCTACACTTGTCAAAAACCTATTGGATGGGTGGATTTCGAACCCTTATCACCTTATCCTCGAAATTTATAATTTTGGGACCTTTTTTATCAAAAAACATTTTATAACAAAGTATCTTTTCTTAACTTTCCAAGAGTGCCCCTCCTCTCCTCTTATAAAAGGCCCCCACCTCTACCACCTTACCCACACTTACAAAGCCTTTGGATTGGTGAAACACTGCCCATTTTGTCTCTCCACATCCCTATCTAACTCTTATAATCCTCACTTTGGGCATAAGTCTTCCCAAGGAAGCCTTTGAGCTCAAATCAAAAAGAGTTACCCGATTTAAAGGTAGTGTCTTCTCTTGTGTTCTTATGTTTTATTTTGCTTCTCCAACCCCCTAAACTCTTTTTATTCATTTCTTTTGTAACAACTCCAGTATCTTAAATATACTAGGATGTTGTTATAAGAATAATTCAAGCTACACTCACACACACCTACATCTAATGGTTAAAGAACATACTGTTTCTGTGGATGGTGAATTTCTGCCTCACGAAACGACGATTGTTCAATATTCTTCTAACACCTTCAAAGGTGTCCATTAAGATGTCACTATATTTATATATAATATATAATATTTTTATATTTTACTTAAGCTTCTGTATTTTTCATTTATGGCATACCTTTATGGATTCCATTATGGGTATACGCGATATCTTCATTTTAGGAAGTGCAGACTACCGCTCCCTCAAAGTGATTTGATTCGTTAATACCATATGTGGTACGTATAAAGGATAGATTTAATGATATTATATATGATACCATACTTGAATTATAATACTATTATGTATCATTATGTTTTAATTCCATTAAAGTATGAGATATGAATGAAAGTAGCGTTCATGCGTACATACGACTTACCGTCTCCATGAACGGTGCATTTCATTTTTTATCCCCAAATGTAATGTACTATTATAAGTACATATATATAATGGATATATATGATGTATGTTAAATCTAAATGATGAATATAATTCTGGAATTAAATTATACATATCTCTCATTTAGTTTTAATCCCATTAATATGACATAGAAATGAAAATAGCGTTCATGCGTACGTACGGCTTACCGTCTCCATGAACGGTGCATTTGATTTATTACCTCTAAATGATTATGTAATATTATAAATTCATGTATATACTGGATATATATGATATATATGGCATCTAAATCATGAATATCATTCTTGAGATAATGGATATTTGACTACGTGAACAACTTGTAAATATAAGAAGTTCATTTTTGACTCAAGTACGAATGATCGTTAAAACGACCGTTATTAACTTAAATAATTACATAGTGTTCATGACATGGTAATAAGTGATATAAAAGGAATAATGAACTTGAAAAAGGTTATTAAGAAAGTATAAATTAACTCAAGTTTATTATTCAGGAGGTTAAAGAACGATCGAGTCAAGTCGGACCCGAGGTAAGGGACTTCGTCTCAATCTCCATTCATTGAGGCATATTTTGTTTTATACACAACTTTATTTTATATGGTGTATAAACCCCTTTTACTTTTATTCTTATTCAAAAGGAATCTTTTTTTATATGAAGCATTTTACTAAATGAAAAAAGGAATGTTTTTTTGTTTTTTTTTCATACATATGCGGCGACAACGACTTCTCCGCCGCCGTGACCATTATTTGAGTTTTGGCTTCCTCTACAAGCCATACCTTTTTTTAAAAGAAAAATAAATACCATGTTTTATTTTTCTTTTATTTTGGTATTGAAAATGGTTTTCATAATGTTTTTATATCAATGTGCTGAATTGATATCTTGTGATTGAAAAGTGGAATTGTCATGTTTCTTTTATGCATGTTTTATGTGATACGATTATGTTATGGTTCTTGGGAATTATTATGAAGACGGGTGGTTCCGTGATAAAATAAGGGCAGGTGAGCCCGATATAGCTCTCCAATTCATTGGGTAAAGCGAAGGAGTTAAACATTAATGTTTCTTCGAAGAGATTTAGGGAATATACTGTGATGGGTATTCCAAACGTAACCAAGAGGGTTACTCCCTGCGTAAGAATGTTATGAATGCCTCAAGTTACCTTTATGTCTTATGATTTCTATGATTTATTCATGATTTGATGGGGTATGTTAAAGTGCTTATGTTTTATGAGTAGAGTATGATTTCATTTATTATTATGTATACATGTACTCATATTTCCTTTCCATATTTTTATATCCCTTACTGAGCTTTTTATGCTCATCCGAAGTTTTTGAAATGTTTTTCACAGGTCAAGGGAAGGGTACATGATATGATGATAGTGTCAAGTAAGTGTTAAGAAAGAATCCATGTTTTATTTTAAATATGTTTCCATTGATGGGAAAAATTAATACTATCTTTTATGTAACCACTTTGTTTAAATGTGGAATGTAATGAATGTTTTATGATCTAATTCTCTAAAACTCTAAACCTGAAAAGATCCTCAACTTGTAATCTTGTAATAACTCAATATTATGTAAGGTTTAAGGTTGGGGCCTTATAATAACTTTCCTTCATTTTTTTTCATGAAGTGAAAACACATTATGTTATCACTACGAATATTTGGAGCAAAACAACCTGGTACTGATATTGAGTCTATTTGGTTTCATTTATCGAAGATCTTAAATTTATGTGGGATATAAGTGTTATAATGTATGATGCTCATAGAAGTGAAGATTTCAAAATGAGGTCCGCATTGTTTGGGTTGATAAATAACTTTCCTTCTTAAGGAAATTTGTATGACTATAACATTAAATGAATGGTGGGGTGTCCCATTTATGAAGAATGCACACACTCAGCCCAGTTGAAACATTCCTCATAGACTGTGTTTTAAGGACATCATAAATTTTTACCTCGACAACATAAATACCAATCCTAGATGAAAACATTTAATGATAATACTGAACATGGTACGACACCATATCAATTAACAAGTGATCAATTATTTGATAAATTAAATGATATTGGAATTATTTTTGGTAAACAATTCTATAAAAATATTAAGAAATCAGGTTGGAAAAAGAAATAAATTTTCTTTGAATTATTGTACTATAATTGTATGTATGTCAAACATTTTCTTGATGACATTCATTTAGAAAAAAATGTATTTGATAGTGTTACTGGAACTTTACCAAATGTTCCTAGTAAAACAAAAGATGAAATCAAGGATATATTGGACATGATTGGCATGGGGATAAGTGAAGAGTTTGCATCGATGAAGGGTAAAAGTAAGAATTTTCTTCATCCAGTAGATTACACTCTATACAGACAAGAAAAATTACAATTTGTCATTTTCCTTAATAGTGTAAAAGTTCTATTGGGGTATTCATCAAATATCAAGAATGTTGTGTCAATGACTAATTTGAAGTTATGGGGACTAAAATCACACTACAACAACGTTTTTATGTAATATTTAATATCCATTAATTTAAATTTCATTCTACATAAAAATTTATGACATACATTAACCAACATATACTTTTTTTTAAATCCATATGTTGTAAATTTATAGATCCACTGAAGTTTCTAATCCTGAATAAAGAGATTGCTATCATATTATTTGAATTGGAGATGTTCTTCCCACCACCATTCTTTGATATAATGGTCTATGAGATGGTTTAATTGGTTAGAGAGGTTCAAAAATTTGTTCCTTTACATTATATATATATGTAACCCATTTAATGTTAATGAATATTTTGAAAGGGTACATCATGAATTGAAGTTCACTAGAAAGTTGTATTGTAGAACAATATATTTTTGAAGAATCTGTTGAATTCTATATTGATTACCTACCAGATGTTGATAGCATCGGTCTCCCAAAGTCTCATCACAACAGATGCCTTATGGGAGAAGGGATTTCTAGAATATATGTTGTTACGATTACCATTACATAGGGAGATAAAGTTCACATTTACAATTTACATAATAGTGAAGATTTTGATCCATATATTGAATCCTACAAAGCAATTATTAGACATTTTAATCCATTAAGGGATGAAGTATGGATATCAAATACACATAATCAATAGTTTATAGGATGGTTCAATTATCATATTTATAAGTACTTACCTTAAAATATGAATGCAATATCCAAATGACTTAAATGGATAGCTAGGGGGAAAATAAAAATGTTAATATTACACCATTTTTTTGTAATTAATGGTTATATGTTCTATAAAAAGAACAAAATGAACTTAGTATGATGAAAAATAGTGGGGTTACACTTATGGAGGAAGTGATTCACATATCAAGTTCCAAGGATATAAACCCAATTTATGGAAATATGTCATATTTCAGCATCATCCAACATACATATGAGTTTTATTATATAACATTTCAAGTGCCTATTTTTATTGCAAATGTGTTCATAATAGGAGTGCAGTGAAAGTTAATGAAATGAGATTTATGAAGGCAATTTTAATTGTGGAAGGGTATAAGGATTATCCATTCATAATGGCTTCACAAGCATTTTAGGCATTTTATTTATCAGATCTAGCAAACACGAATTGGTCAATTATCCCATCGAAAACTAAAACAACTGTTGGGTCACATGAAAATTCAATCAAGGATGACCCTTTCATTGGGAGGTCACAATAATTTCATAGAAACACCAATGTAGACAATGTATTTTATATTATAAGGGACCATAAATATGGGATTTGGATTCTCGATAGAGGATCCAAATACTTTCAACCTTTAAAGAAAAAAGAGATTTCAATGCGAAATTCAAAGTATTGTTTAATATACTATGATTTGAAGGTTCTAGGAATAGTGGAATCTTGTGATGGGTCATGCCCAAAATTGAATTTTTTCATAATCATTGATAAATATGATATTTACATGATTATGAACACCATGATAAATGAAATTAAATCAAAGAAACCAAAAAAGGGATAAAATACCAAAACCAAGCACATGATCATCACATATTATTTATAATTAATTTAAGAAAATAAAGAATTACGTTGTGATAAATTATTTCTTTGTTGATGGATATGACAATGTATCTACATTGTAATATTATTTAATTGTAGTAATTAAGGGAAGATTCCCTCTAGTGATGATCCACACATGTTCTACAAATCTCCAAACATCGCCGTAGGAATCTATGAGTGCTAGCATGGTAGATCCTAATTCTCGAATCCTTAATATTTGATCACCTTGAGAATCACTTACAAAGGATTCTTCTTGATCTATATATACTCGATAGTGGAAGATAGAGGAATATCACTATCTGTTCTTGAGATTATTCTTAGAGAAGAGAGCCCTCTAGGGTTTTGAGAGGATTATCCAGATTTTTTTGTATAGAATAAAACAAATGTATTAGCTCTCATGAAACATAATATAATTGGGTTTATATACTTCTAGGGTTAGAAATAAATAATTTATAAAGTTCTCTTTATTATTTATTTAATCCTTATGGAACCCCATGTGCATAATAATAATAATATTATCATTTCCTGATATGTGCTAAAGTTGTAAATTAAAATTAAATATTATTTAATCAAATAATATTCAATATATATTATTTCTTAGTGGACCATTAAAATCTTTCCTCTATTCCTCCATAAAATTTATCAATCCTTGAATAATGACTATTTATTTAATAAATAAATATCACTTCATTATTCACTAATAAATAAATAAATATTATATTCACCAAATAGAAAATAAATATTTATTAAATATTCTATTCACATTATATTCTCTCAAATAACTAGTGAAAAAATATATGTGATCAATAAAACATGAATATTTATTAAACCACATACTAAAATAATATTTATTCAACTTGTTAAATAATAAATAATAATTTATCATTTAACTGAGATTCTGGATATACTTTGTGTGTGACCCTCTTGGCCTCTTTCTTAGTGGAATTAAGAGAATCAGCCTAAAGTCCAAGGTTAGAATCTAGAAACATTCTAAGGAACCTATAAAGACAGTAGTTAATTCCATAATGATATAATGCCTCATATATATTGGTCACTGTGTAATATAATACATTTATCATGATATCTCTAATCTAGCAGGTTGTATGCTGGTGCCATCAACCTATGTGCTCGATGTCTCTTTCTTTTAATTTTTGGAAATTGAACTTGCCTATATAACACTATGGACATGTATTTATTTAGGCTATATCATTTCAATCAAAGTTCCCGAGATTTCAAATTCTTTGAAAGAACATAAGGGACAAATCCTTTCTCACATTATTCATTAATTCGATATTACTCGTGATGCACCCAATGCATCCTAACTCACCATGAATATATGTCATCACAGTTTTCATCAATAAATCAAATTACACAAATTTTAATATTAATTAATAATAATATTAATGTATAAGGATCAATACACACATACTAATATAGGAACATCCAATGAAAAATATAAATGTGGTTTCCTACTAGCGGGCCACGTTCTCATAATTTCCTATACTGGATATTATCAAGGGTGTACACCATGAGAAGGTTCCTCAAAGTCCTATGAGTCTCCACACCTAATATCTTAAATCATTTATGTCTCTAAAATTATTTCATATTACTATAGAGCATATGTTTAAGAATACTATTTTGGAACTTTTGGGTTCTCATCATAGTGGATAACTTTTATGACCTATTAGTGCGATAGATACTATTAGGAAATTATCACATACAATGTCAAGTAGAAAAATAATCATGATGTGATAAGAAGTTTATTAATATTAAAAAAATTAATAAAAGTTACCATAAAGTACATAGAATTTGGTTCTAGGGTACCAACTCCAACAAACTCCCACTTTCACCAGAGTCAACTACTAACAACCTTCAATACACTAGCTCTCACATGATACTCATGATTCTACTGAGATAGGCCTTTAGTCAAGGGGTTTTCCATGTTTTACTCCATGGGTAATCTTATTACTATAACTTCATCCCTATGAGAAAAATACCTCAATAGGTGATACTTTTGAAGTATGTTCTTTGTCTGTTGGTGTGACCTTGGATCTTTTACAAGAGCCACCACTACAATATTATCACAATAAAATGTGATAAGTTAATTACTGTTAGGTACCACATCAAGATCCATGATAAAGTTTTATATCAAAATAGATTCCTTGGATTCATCAAAAGCTATTATATACTCAAACTCCACTATAGAATCTTCTACAACTAGCTGGTTTGAACTCCTCTATCTCACAACTCCTCTATTGAGATAGAAAACATATCCTAACTGTGAATTTAGATCATTATAATATATTTTAAAACTAGCATTATAATAACCCCTGATGAACATCTCCTCATCTCTTCCATACACTAGGAAAATATCCTTAGTTCTTCAAAGATACTTAAGGATATCCTTGACAGTAGACCAATGCTATTCTCCTGGATCTTCATGATATCTTCCTACCATGTTCAGTGCATCAGTAACATAAAGTCTAATATATAACACAGCATACATGATTGATCCAATCATTGAATCATATGATATCTTACCCATTATCTCTTTCTCCTGTTTTGTTTGAGGACACATTTTATTAGAAAGATGCATACCATGTGACCCTAGAACTAACACCATGTTGGATTGTTCCATACCAAATATCTTTAGTATCTAGTAAATGATTATACCATGACATAGACTGGGAAGTCTCTTGGATCAATCATGAATGATCTTGATCCCTAGAATATAGGCTACTTCACCAAAGTCCTTCAGGGAGAAACACTTGTGTAACCAGTCCTTAATAGATTGTAAGACTATTATTTCATTTCCAATAAGTAAATTTTGATCAACATATACTACTATTATAACAACCACATTTCCACTAGACCTCTTGTAATCACATGGATAACATTTGTTTTTAATGAAACAAATTTATTTTATAGCTTCATTGAATTGAATGTTCTTTGACCTGGATGCTTGATTCAATCCATAAATGGATCTCTACAACTTTAAAATATTTTTGGCATCACTTGGAGTCACAAACCCTTCCATTTGTGTTATGTAGACATCTTTTTAAAAGTTCCAATTATGTAAAGCTATTTTGAAATATATCTACCAAATTTCATAGTCCTGGTAAGTTGATATATCAAGTAAAATTATGATGGATTTAAACACGTATACTGGTGAAAATGATTAATCATAGTAAATTACTTGATACTGTTTAATAACTTTAGCCACTAGACTTATTTTATGGGTATTTATCTTACCTTCCATGTCTATTTTTCTCTCGAATACCCATTTCACCCTATGGGATTTACATTAACTGGAACATCTATCAAAACCCAAAATTGGTTTTGATATATAGAATCCATTTCAAAATTTATGGATTCTTACCATCTTGCAGCTTATGAGCTCTCTACTTTCACTTTTATGGAGGGAGGTTCGTCTGTAGGTTCTGGGCGCAGCGGAAGCACGTTGGTGGGTTTTCACAACTTTAATTTTAGCATTAAACAATGTTCAATCCGAGATCCGTCACGATATAAAATGCCAGATCCTCGGAATGGAATGAAGAATGAAAAATAAAAGAAGAGTCCCGGAACCATTGAGATAGGATTATCATATGTTGGTTATAATTAATTTAATTAATTCACAAGAATTACCTCAGTGGAATTATTTCTTCGTCGATGTCTCCGGTAACGATCATGTGATCCATCGTTGCGTCGTAGAATCCAAGTATAGGATTCCTCTAGTGGTGATCCACATGTGCTCCACGTATCTCTGGACGTCACCGAAGGGATCTCCGGGTGCTAGCGCAGAAGAACCTCCGCTTGCGATGTCCGCCTTCGACCACCTTGATCCAGTGGAGGATCTCACTCTTGTAACTTGAGGGCATTCATGGTGGAAAGGGAATTCTCTCTTAGCTTGAGAGTATTTCCAAATCCGTTGTTCACAACAATGGATCTTGTAAAAAAAGTGTTGGGGTTGTGAGGATATTTATAATCAGGTTTGAGGTTAATAGAGTTATGATAATAAATATACGCGTTACGCATTTTATTTATTTAATTAACTCTTATTGAAACCCCATGTCGAATTATTAATTCCTTGACATGTGCCCACACTGATTATAATTAATATCATTTAATAAAACAATATTATATCCTCATAATCCCAACTGGAAAACTATACGGCGTGTAATAATTAATACACAGCGTGTACTTGTTTTCCATAAAACTACATGGTGTGTATATTTAATATACACAGTGTGTACTTTTATTTTACATTTTTATCCACCACATTTATTAGACCTTGAGTAATGGCTATTTATTTCTTAAATAAATGTAACTGTATTACTCGATAATAAATATATTATTTCACCCACAATATATTCTCTCGAATAACTAGTGTCGAAATAAATGTGATCAGGAATCCTTAAATAATTATTAAACTACAGTCGAGAATAATATTTATTTAACTTGTTAAGTTAATATTTAACTTAGATACATGGACACACTTAGTGTGTGACCCTCTAGGACACTTTCTTAGTGGAATTAGGAAGAGCCTGCCTAAAGTCCAAGGTTAGCGTCTAGCAACACACCAAGGCACCCATAGAGAAAGAAGTTAACGCCACAATGACGTGTCACCTCCTATGAACGCTTACCGTGTAATATAATCCCTTTGTCTCAATATCTCTAATCAAGCGGGTTGCATGCTAGTGCCATCAACCCATGTGCTCGATTATTCTTTCTTTGACTTCCTGGAATTGAACTTTCCCATACCTTACCATGGCCATGGATTTATTTATGCTATATCAATTCCATTAAAGGGCCTGAGATATCTACTTCAATTATGGAACAGAAGGGACAAATCCTTTCTCGCATTATCTATTAATGCAGTATTACTCGCGACGCACCCAACGTATCCTACCTCGCTACGAACAGTGTGTCGTCACAGTTTTCGTCAATACATCTAAGTGCGCGAGTTGTAATACCCATTAATAATAATCTTAAATTCTAAGGACCAATACACACGTTCACAGAAAGGAACATCCAATGACACTATGACATGTGGATTTCCTACTGGCGGGTCTCGTTCTCATAATATCCTCCTGGATATTACCAAGGGAGCACACCATGAGAAGGTGCCTCAAAGTTTTATGAGTCCTCACCCCTAATGACCTATATTATTTGTGTCCCTCAAATAATATCATCCGGCCATAGAACATATATTCAAGAATAGTGTTATGGCACTTCTTGGTTCTCATCATAGAAGGGATCTTCTATGACCCTTTAATGCAACAGTTGTCCTTAGGACATTATCACATGCATTGTCACGCAGAAGAACAATCAAGATGTGATAAGGCTTTTATTAATTAATAAAGTACAAATTAGTTGGTTATAGACCACCAACTCCAACAGACTCCCACTTGGACTAGAGCCAACTTCTAAAAACCTTTAACCCTCTAGCTCTCAAATGATATTCATGCTTCTTCTGAGATAGGACTTTAGTCACGGGGTCCGCCACGTTCTCTTCTGTGGACACTCTTCTCATAGCAACTTCACCCCTATGATAGAAATCCCTCAAGAGGTGATACTTCCAGAGTACGTGCTTTGTCCATTGATGTGACCTTGGTTCTTTTGCAAGAGCCACCACTGCAGTATTATCATAATACAATGTAATGGGATCTTTACTGATAGGCACCACATCAAGCTTCTAGACAAAGTTACGAATCTAGACGGCTTCCTTGGCAGCATCAGAAGCCGCTATATATTCGGACTCCACTGTAGAATCAACGACAACTGGCTGCTTTGAACTCTTCCAGCTCATAACTCCTCCATTGAGATAGAAAACATATATAGATTATGACTTCAAATCGTTATGATCTATCTAAAAACCATCATCATCATACCCTCTGATGACAAGCTCCTCATCTCCTCCATACACCAGGAACATATCCTTAGTTCTTCTCAGATACTTAAGGATTGTATTAACAGTAGTCCAATGCTGTTCTCCTGGATCTTCTTGATATCTGCCTACCACGCTCAGTACATAGGAAACATCAATCTTGGTATATAACATGGCATACATGATGGATCCTATAGCCGAAGCGTATGGGATCTTAATCATTCTATCTTTCTCTTGTTGTGTCTGAGGACACATTTTCTTAGAAAGATGTAAGCCATGTGACACTGGAACCAATCCTCTCTTGGATTGTTCCATACTAAATTTCTTTAGTATCTGGTCAATGTATGTACCCTGACTTAGTCCAAGCAGCCTCTTGGATCTATCATGAATGATCTTGATCCCTAGAATGTAGGCTGCTTCACCTAAATCTTTCATGGAGAAGCACTTGTTCAACCAGTCCTTAACTGATTGTAAGGCTAGTATGTCATTTCCAATAAGCAATATGTCATCAACATATACTACTAGGATAATGACCGCATTCCCATTAAACCTCTTATAAACACATGGCTCATATTTGTTCTTAATGAAACCAAATTCCTTTATGGCTTCATCAAATCAAATGTTCCATGACCTGGATGCTTGCTTCAATCCATAAATGGATTTCTGCAACTTGAAAACCCGTTTGGTTTCACCTGGTGTCACAAACCCTTCTGGTTGTGTCATATAGACATCTTCCCGAAGGTTCCTGTTAAGGAATGCTGTTTTGAAATCCATATTCCAAATCTCGTAGTCATGTTAAGCTGCTATGGAAAGTATGATTCTTATGGATTTAAACATGGAAACTGGTGAGAAGGTTTCATCATAGTCAATTCCTTGACGCTGTCTGAATCCTTTAGCCACTAGCCTTGCTTTATAGGTGCTAACTTGACCTTCCATGTCAAGTTTTCTCTTGAATACCCATTTGCATCCAACAGGCTTTACATCAACTGACTCATCGACCGGAACCCAGACCTGGTTCTGATACATGGAATCCATCTTTGAATTCATAGCTTCTAGCCATCTTGCAGCTTATGAGCTTTCTACTGCTTCCTTGTAGGAGAGAGGTGACTAGGAAACCAAATCTCTCTGGTTCCCTTACCTATCTTGAGCTCCTACACAGTACTTGTGTTTCTGGAACCTCTTCCATGGGGACCTTCGGAACTTGTTCCTGTACCAACTCCTGTGTATCTTGAGCATCAACTTCATCAAAGTCAATCTTGCTCCCACTATCCTTTTTGAGGATGTTATCCCTCTCAAGAAGACGGTCTTGTCTGGCGACAATCACTTTCTTGTCCGGAGGGTTATATAGGTTATATCCTTTCATTTCCTTAGGATATCCTATAAAGATACACTTCATGCCCCGGGGTGATAGTTTTTTGCCTGATAAGGCCTTAAAAAACTCCTCGCATCCCCATACACGTGTATGCGACAAAATGGGTTTCTTTCCATTCCATAACTCGAAGGGAATTCCATTTTCCGCCTTAGTTGGTACTCGGTTTAATGTGTATGCTGCAGTTTTTAATGCATATCCCCAAAAGGATAATGGAAGATCCGCATGACTCATCATCGACCTCACCATGTCCAACAAGGTGCGGTTCCTCCTTTCACTAACACCATTCCACTGTGGTGTATAAGGAGGAGTGAGCTGAGATAGAATCCCAGACTCTCGTAGAAGATCGATGAACTCTTGGTTCAAATATTATCCACTTCGATCCGATCAAAGTTTCTTTATCTTCTTACCAAGTTGATTCTATAATTCATTCTTGAATTCCTTAAATTTCTCTAAGGATTCTGACTTATACCTCATTAAGTAGACAAATCCGTATCTACTCAAATCATCAGTAAAAGTAATGAAGTAAGAATATCCACCTCTATCTTCTACTAGAAATGGTCCACATATATCCGTGTGTACCAATCCTAGAAACCCTGTGGCCCTTTCACCCTATCCACCGAATGGAGGCTTGGTCATTTTACCTTGTAAACAAGTGTGACATCTATCAAGTGGTTTTAGCTCAGTAGAGTCTAAATAGCCATCTTGGCAGAGATTTGTCAAGCGCTTCTCATTTACATGACTGAGACGGTGATGCCACAACTGGGTGATGTATGCGTCATGTGAGTTTGTTTCATTATCGATTTCCAACACTTGGTTTTTGTAATTTAATACATACAAACCATTATTTAAATGTTCCATACCATAACATACATTGTTCTTATAAAAGAGACAACACTTATTTCCAAACTTGAAAAATAAATCCATCCATATCCAAACAAGATAAAGAAATTATGTTCTTGGTAACACTAGGCACATAATCACAGTTATGTAAAACCAAAATCATGACAGTCGGCAATGAGAGGTGGTAGTCACCAATAGCCAACACAGCCAGCCTTGTGCCATTGGCAGCTCGAAGATCCACCTCTCCTATGGAAATATTTCTAAATCTACTTGGTTCTTTCATTTGAATACAGATGTGAGCCCCACAAGCTGTATCTAATACTCAATGTGCAGAAATGGAAAGATTACACTCAATAAAGAACATAACTTTAGTGTACCCATGCTTCTGGGTGCAGTTCCTCTTCCAGTGGCTCTGCTTGCCCCATGAAAAACACACCACCTCCCATTCCTTGCCCTGCCTCTGGATATTCCCCTTCTTGGAGGGATAGTTCTCAGGTCTTTAAACTGTTTATAAGTCTTTGGCCCCTTTTTTTTGTCCTTCCTTTTCTTGTTCACCATAAGGACTGCGGGTTTTTCATGACCCATGTCCTTGTATACCTGGAGAAATAAGGTCAGAAGCTCCGATAGACTCTTCTCATTGCCGCTCATGTTATAATTGACAATGAATCTAGAGAAGGTCTTGGCCAGTGATGATCAGATGAGATCTGTATGCAACTCATCTGGGAATTTAATCCCTAAGATGTCCAGGTGTTCAATGTATCCAATGATCTTGACTACATGAGTCCCATCTAGCGCAGACTCTCCAAGCTTAGTTGTATACAAATCATTGGAGATCTTATACCTCTCCTGTATCTCCTTCTCTTGGTATAGATCCTTAAGGCGAGACATCATGCTATACACATCCATGTTTTCATGATGCTTCAAGAGATCATTGGACATGGTCGATAGCATGAAACACTGGACATCTATGGAATCATCCATATGTTTCATATAGAGAGAAAATTCCTCATCACTGGCCTCTTTCCCAGGTGCAACTAGAATAGGCTCTTCCAGTACATACAATTTCCTTTCGTGGCGAAGGATGACGCGTAAACGCCTCTGCCAATCTTGGAAATTGGTGCCGATGAGAAGGTTTTCCTTCTCGAGTATGGTTCACAATGATATTTTTGAAGTCATTTTCTTGTCATTTATAAAAATTAAGATGAGAAAAGGTTTAGTACTTTATTACAAAACTGAGACAAATAAATAAATTCATACTTATTAGTCTCCCACTATTTTATCGAAATCCAATAGCCCTCACCATTGATTTCGGAATATTATGTTGCCTGAATATTCTAGTGGCAAGGATCCATATTGTCCTTCTCATTACCCCAACAAGGGTTGGTCAAGAAACTTGAAGGGTTTTAGGTAGGCATTCCAAATTCCAACTACATTAACTCGCAGGTCCTTGATCCACTGAGTGGACTCCCCAATCCTGAAATCCTTTTATTTTGGATTTCCTTAACCTTTGCCTCTTGGTCACACCAAGTCCTGCTATGGCAGTCAACCCTTAATGTGAACCAAGTCAAGTAAACCCAAAACCTTGAATTAGAATTCCCTGATAATTGAAAGCATCCCAACTAGGGCTGGTCAAGCACTTTGAACTATGGTTCGATTCTAACCAAGATTATGGAAGGCTATACCGACTTAATATTTATTTTGAGGGATTTTATCCTTATACGTGAATTTCCATTTTATTATATTTGATTACATGATTGTTAATATTAAGTGGGATATACTTAAGTGATTAACCATGTCTAAGATAATATTTACGTATAAGCCGGTTTTATTTTAGTTCCATCTTGCATGCTTGTTTAATTCATTAATTTTGTGATCGTGACAACACAGCCACAATAAATAAACCATGAAATTGACAGAAATAAAATAAATGGTATGATCATGAGCCATTTCTATTGGTTAGTTTATCTAGCAGTTGATAAACTAACCCAAGACCTAGGGGAGAAACACCTTGAACCTTTCGGGTTTGTGTTTACAAGTTTCCACCTGTCCACCTTTGTATCTCCTTGGATTGGTTTCACCTTGGCTCCTGACTTGAGCCGCCTCCACTAGCTTGGGAGCTCCATCCATTACATATGCATTTATCTCACACACAGGTGAGGGGTAAAAATGGGTTTTTACATAAAAGAATCCCTGGGCGCGCAGGCCCTACATATTAATGAGGAGATGACTCACATGCCAACAAATTTAATTTAAATAAATAAATTAAAAGAAACCATTCACATACAAAGGTATCGGTCTAACTCATGATCATCCATACATGCAAAGATATTTATGCATAAATAAAACTAGAATTCAATTCTTTAATCGTTCTTGTTTAAGATAAATCATGCTCGAATTAATTAATTATCTTTAATTAATCAATCCTTTTATCTTAAACCCTTTTTTTGAACTTCCTTGAGATTCTCATCCATCATAATTTTAAACAAATAAATTCACTTAAAATTATCCTTGTACTCAACTTGTACCTTGGAGGCAACCCGGTGAATTTCCATTCATTACGCAGATGTTAAATTAAACACATATATATAAAACACCGATCATGTGTGGTGCCTCAGATTTATGCCAGCACCATGGTACACGTCTCAAGGGTTTGTATAATAAAATAATAAATTTTAATAAATCTGCGTAATTTGGGTGAGTACACGGTGTGTAGTTCCAACTACATGGCGTGTACTTTTCTTCACCATCCATCCGAAGTACACGCCTGGGGACAGGGCGTGTTAATGTACTTTGGAAATTTTTGGAGTACACAGCGTGTTCTGTGGGACACACGCCGTGTAGTTTCCACGTTACACGGTTTTCAGCCAGGAAAGCTGTGTACGGGGTTCACGGCCCAACCCTAACCCGAAGGGACTACACGCCATGTTCATTGGACCACACGACGTGTAATCCAGAAACCATGTGCCATCTGTTTCTGGTCAACACACGGTGTCTTAAATTCTTAGAAAGAATCCAATACACGGCCTGATTTGGTAGATCAGTCAATGCATCGAACCTAGACTACACGACATGTACTTCCGAATACACGCCGTGTATTTTGGTGTTGTACGACCATAAATTTTTGGCTCCTCTGGATGAGTTCCTCTATTTTATTTTAATCAAAATTAAAAGAAAAATTTGTTTTTGTGAGGTGAACGAGAAATGAGGGAAGAGGAACATATCTCGAGATTCAGATTTCCAGAATGATTAAATATGAATTGAAATAACTAAATTATTAAATGTGTATATCACCAACAAAAAATTAAATAATTATAACCAACGATATGCTCCCTCTGATACCACTTGTAGGTTCCGAGCACAGCGGAAGCATGTTGGCGGGTTTGCCCAATTTTAATTTTAGCATTAAACAATGTTCAATCTGAGATCCATCACGATATAAAATGCCGGATCTTCGGAATGGAATGAAGAATGAAAAAGAATGGAAGAGTCCCAGAACCATTGAGATAGGATCATCATATGTTGGTTATAATTAATTTAATTAATTCACAAGAATTACCTTAGTAGAATTCTTTCTTTGTCGATGTCTCCAGTCATGATCATGTGATCCATCATTGCATAGTAGAATCCAAGTATAGGATTCCTCTAGTGGTGATCCACATGTGCTCCACGTATCTCTAGATGTCGCCGAAGGGATCTCCGGGTGCTAGCGTGGAAGAACCTTCTCTTGCGATGTCCACCTTCGACCACCTTGATCCGGTGGAGGATCTCGCTCTCGTAACATGAAGGTGTTCTTGGTGGAAAGGGAATTCTCTCTTGTCTTGAGAATATTTCCAAATCCATTGTGCATAATAATGGCTCTTGTAAAAAAAGTGTTGGGGTTGTGAGGATATTTATAATCAGGTTTGAGGTTAATAGAGTTATGAAAATAAATAAATACGTTACGCGTTTTATTTATCTCATTAACTCTTATTGAAACCCCATGTCAAATTATTAATTCCTTGACATGTGACCACGGTGATTATAATTAATATCATTTAATAAAACAATATTATATCCTCAAAATCTTGATTGGAAAACTACACGGCGTGTAATAATTAATACATGGTGTGTACTTTTTTTCCATAAAACTACACGGTGTGTAAATTTAATGTACACAACGTGTACTTTTATTTTCCATTTTTCTCCACCACATTTATTATACCATGAGTAATGTCTATTTATTTCTTAGATAAATGTAACTACATTACTCACTAATAAATATATTATTTCTCCCACAATATATTCTCTCGAATAACTAGTGTAGAAATAAATGCGATCAGGCATCCTTAAATAATTATTAAACCACAGTCGGGAATAATATTTATTTAACTTGTTAAATTAATATTTAACTGAGATACATGGACACACTTACTGTGTGACCCTCTAGGCCTCTTTCTCAGTGGCATTAGGTGGAGCCTTCCTAAAGTCCAAGGTTAGCATCTAGAAACACGCCAAGGAACCCATAGAGAAAGAAGTTAACACTGCAATGACGTTTCACCTCCTACGAACGCTTACCGTGTAATATAATCCATTCGTCTCGATATCTCTAATCAAGCGGGGTTACATGCTAGTGCCATCAACCCATGTGCTCGATTATTCTTTCTTTGACTTCCCGGAATTGAACTCGCCCATACCTTACCATGGCCATGGATTTATTTAGGGTATATCAATTCCATCAAATGGCCTGAGATATCTACTTCAGTTGTGGAATAGAAGGGACAAATCCTTTCTCGCATTATCTATTAATGCAGTATCACTCATGATGCACCCAACGTATCCTACCTCGCTGCGAACAGTGTGTCGTCATAGTTTTCGTCAATACATCTAAGTGCGCGAGTTGTAATACCCATTAATAATAATCTTAAAGTCTAAGGACCAATACACACGTTCGCAGATAGGAATATCCAATGACACTATGAAATGTTTATTTCCTACTGGCGGGTCTCGTTCTCATAATATCCTTCTGGATATTACCAAGGGCGCACACCATGAGAAGGTGCCTCAATGTTTTATGAGTCCTCACCCCTAATGACCTGTATTATTGTGTCCCTCAAAAAATATCATCCGACCATAGAACATATATTCAAGAACAGTGTTATGGCACTTATGGGTTCTCATCATAGCAAGGATCCGCTATGACCCTTTAATGCAACAACTATCCTTAGGACATTATCACATGCATTTTCACGCAATAGAACAATCAAGATGTGATAAGGCTTTTATTAATGAATAAAGTACAAAGTAATTGGTTCTAGAACACCTACTCCAACATCGTGATTGTAAATCAATAATGAGTCACCATATTTAGTGACTAGAAAACCATATCTCTCTAGTTCTATTAATTCTATATTTATCCCATGCATTACTTGTGTTTCATGAACTACTTCTTCCACAGGGACCTATGAATTTTGGTCCCCTACCAACTATTGTGTATCTTGAGCATCAAATTAATCAAATTCAATCTTTCTCCCATTATACTTTTTGAGGATGTTCTCCCTCTCAAGAAATATGACTTGTCTGGAGAATTTAACTTTCTTTTCTGATAGTTTTTATAGGTATTTTCCCTTTATTTCCTTAGGATACCCTATAAATATACAAATTATGACCTGGGGTGCTAATTTGTTTCCTGATAATTCCTCAAAAAATGCCTCACAACCCCATATATGTGTATGTGAAAAAAAAATCTTTCTTTCCACTCTATAATTTGAATGTAATTTAGTTTACCAATTAAGTTGGTACTCAGTTTAATGTATATTTTGTAGTTTTTAATGAATATTCCTAAATGGATAATAGAATATCTACATGACTCATCATCAACCTTACCATTTATAACAAGGTTTGGTTCCCCCTTTCACTAACACCATTCCACTATGGTGTGTAAGGTGGAGTGAGATGAGATAGAATCTCAAACTCTTGTAGGAAGTTGATAAAACCTTGGTTAATATATTCACCACCTCGATCTAATTGAATATTATTTATATTCTTTCCAATTTGATTCTCTACTTCATTATTGAATTATTTGAATTACTTAAATGGATCAGACTTATATCGTATCAGTTAAGCATATCTATATCAACACAAGTCATTAATAAAAGTTATGAAGTAGTAACAACCATCTTAAGATTCTACTATAAATGGTCCACACATATCAGCGTGCACCAATTCTAGAAGTTATGTATCCATTTTACCTTATCCACAGAATGGTGGTTTGTTCATTTTTACTTTTAAAAAAGAACAATATATTTCAAGTGGTTTTAGCTCGGAATATTCTAAATAACCATCTTGATAAATCTTTTTCAAACTCTTCTCATTTACATGACTTAGACACTGATACCATTGTTGGGTGTTATATGATTCTTGTGAATATGATTAATTATATATTTCCAATACTTGTTTTTCATAATTTAATACATAAATACCATTATTTAAATGCACCATACCATAAAATATTTTGTCTTTATAAAAGGAAAAAATTTTATTTCTGAACTTGAAAGTAAAACCATCTGCATCTAGGAATGAAAAAAATGGTAAAAATTGGTACATAATAAGAACCCCTTAATACCAATATCATTCCTATTGGAAATGAATGGTTGTAGTCACCAATGGCTAGAGAATCCATCCTCGCACCATTGGAATCTCACAAATCCACCTCCCCTCTTGCAATACTTTAGAATTGACTTGGTTCCTAGATTTGGATATAGATATGAGCACCACAAGATATATATAATACCCAATGTGAATATATAGAAAGATAACACTTGATAAAAACAAAAAAAATTCTTCCCCTTGATTTTGGGTGCATTTATTCCTCTGATTTCCTTGATTGACACATGAAAAACATACTTCCTCTTTTTCATTGACCTACCTCTAGATTTTACACTTCTTGGATAGATGGTTCTCCTCCAATGGCCCTAAGGCCTTTATTTTTTATTGATTTTTGATAATCCAACTTTCAAGGGGTGAGGTGGAACCCTAACAAGGCCCTAAGGCATAAGTATTAAATGGACCATAGGCCTTAGAGGAATTCATTTCCCATAGGCTTCAAACATTATAAAAAACCCAGACTAACTACTTGGAACTGGTCCTCCCCAGCATCTTCATATTGAAATTATCTCTCCACCTTCACATGGCTGTTTGGCTTGGATTTACCGTGCATGCACATGCTTGTCACGATGGAAGGTGCCATATCCTCTCATTATTGCAATCCGTTTAGCTTCTGCTATGGTGAAAGCTCCTTGCTCCTCCTCCTTCTGAAGTATGTTCCTTGTAGGTTTTCTAGTTTTCATCTGCACTTAAGGTGGATCGAAGGCCTTGAGGTGGACCGAAGGCCTTACTGACCCGAAGTCCTTGGTGGCCCGAAGGCCTTAAAGGACTCGGGGACCAAATCGGTGGCCCGAAGGCCCAGACGAGGGAATATTCCTGGCTACTACAGTGCCAAATAGTGCCTGATACAGTTCCCTACAGTACCTGCTATAGTTCTGCACAGTTCTTGCTACAGTACTTGCTACAGTACTGCTACAGTACTGCTACAGTACCAGAAATGGATAGATGGTGCTTAGAAGCTGTATACTTGTTATGAGCCATGGCCCCCTTCACCTTATTCTTCCTTATCTTATTCACCATAAGGACTATGGGTTTATCACATCCCATTTCCTTATCCACTTATAAAATCAATGTAAGAAGTTTCAAAATACTCTTCTCATTATTTCTCATATTATAATTAACAATAAAACTGGATAAGGTCTTGGGTAGTGAGGAAAGTATGAGACATGAGTGAAACTCATCCGAGAATTTAATCCCAAATATTTATAAGCATTCAATGTATCCAATAATACTGACTACATAAGGACAAACTAGTGTAGACTCTCAAAGATTATTTGTAAACAATGCCTTGGAGATCTCATAACTCTCTTTTCTCACCTTCTCTTGATAGATTCCCCGAAGGTGAGACATCATGCTATACACATCCATTTCCTTATACTGCTTCAAAATATTTTTGGTTATGGATGTTATCATGAAACATTGAACATATATATAATCATTAAAATGTTTTTCATAGAGAGACAACTCTTCCTCATTACCCTCATTTCTAAGTCCACCAGGAATAGGTTCTTCTAGCACATTTAATTTCCTTTCATGGAGTAGGATAACACAGAAGCCCATTTTTTACTCTTATATATTTTTTCCAGTGAGAAGGTCATCTTTCTCAAGTATGGATCATAGTGATATGTTTGAATTCATTTTTATTTCTATTTATACGAATAATATGTGAACTAAGTTATGTCAAACAAAAAATTCATGTTAAAATTCCCAAATAATTAAAATCACCTCAACTTTTTCTGGTCAATAATTTTGAACTATGGTTCAATTTTAATTGAATTAGTGGAAAACTATAAAAAATTAACATGTAATTGAGGGATTTTATCTTTTTTTTTAATTTAAAATTATTATCTTTATTACATTCTTATTAATATTCAGTGGATTTACTTAGTGATTAACTAGGTATTAGATAATATTTAAACATAAGATAATTTATTTTAGTTCTATATTGCATGCATGTTAATTTTATTAATTCATGTGTTCATGAAAAAAACATCCATAATGAAATAAACATGAAACTTTATAAAAATAAAATAATAAAGTGGCATGATCATGAAATTTTCTAATGGTTATTTTATTTATCTGATGATAAACTAACCTTAGACCTAAGGGGAAAATACCTTAAACTAATTATGGTTCGTGTTACAGCTTTCCACCTATCCACCTATGTATCTATTATGGATTTATTTAACCTCAACTCCTAACTTGAACCACCTCTACTAACTTGGGAGCTCCATCCATTACATATGCTTTTCCTCACAAGAAGGTGAGGGGAAGGGTTTTACATAAAAGAAATCATGGTAACACAAACCCTTACATAATAAGAGGAGAGATGGAACACATGAAAAAAAAAATTAATTTAATAATAAATTAAAAGAAACCAATCACATAAAAAGTTCTGGTCTAAGCTCATGAGTATCCACATGTATGAAAAAAATTATTCATTTAATAAAATTATAATTCAATTCTAATCATTTTTATTTCAGATAAATAATGACCAAATCAATTAATTATCTTCTTTAATTAATAAATTCTTTTATCTTATTTCTCATTAAAATTTCCTTGAGATTCCCATAAATCATAATTTTAAATAAATTAAATATATTTATTTAAAATTAACTATTTAAAAAAATATACCTTGGAGTAAACATGGTGAGTACCCATCCAAACTACCAAAAATTTGTTATACTCATATACTTTTTACTCTTGTGAAATGTGGAATACACGACTTCACATACTTTCATGACATTAATTATAAACATAATTATTATTTGTATTACATTATTTTTCTATCTTGTGTTATGCATCAATATATATAGAGTAATAACTATAATATGACTCATACATGATATGAAAATATGAACATTAACCAGAAATTAATTAAATATTTATATATATTAAAACTCATCACATAGAGTATCCTATCAACTTAATTACCACACACAAGAACATTTTGATAAGGATTTCACATTATAATAAATTAATTTTTAATTCTTCAAAATTTGGTAAAATTACATGACATGTACAAGTTAGCTACATGGCATGTACTATTCTTGCTATCTATCTGAGCCACATGTATAGGTACCCAACATGTAAACTATTCCATGAAAAATATTGGAGTACACATAATGTATATGGGTTACATGGAATGTGATATATGAGTTACATGTTCACCAGTTAGGTATGCCGTGTAAGGAGATACACGACCCTTCTATGACTAAAGGACTACACACCTTGTATAGAAGTTACACAGTGTGTATTCCGAATGACCATGCACTAGGCTGGCACAGTCAACATGTGGTGTATAATTAAATGCACTGTGTGAGATAAATACACACTCCTTGAATTAATTCTGAATTAATTCTTGGTGTATTGAACAATAGTACAAGGCTTGTACCTCCAAATTACATGGTGTGCACTCTTGTGTTATCCGACTAGATTCCTTGACACTTTCAGATGAGATCTTTGATTTTATTTCATTTATAAAATTAATCAATTCGATTATATTTATGATAAATGAAGACGAAGAAGTAGAAATCATAATTTAGATTAAATAATGATTAAACTATAATTTAAATCCAATTAATTATACAAAAATCAATCAACAATATTTAAATGATTATAAATAATTATATAACCTCTCTAATACCACTTGAAGGTTCCGAACAAAGCAGAATCTTGTGATGGGTCATGCCCAACATTGCTTGTTTCGTTTTCAAAATCAATGATAAATCCATGATTTAAATGAAGATGAATTCCATGATTAATAAAATTGAACCAAAGAAATTAGAAAAGGTATGTAACTCAAAAAACAAGCACAAGATCACCACATATTATTTATAATTAATTTTAAAAAATAAAAATTACCTTGTGATAAATTCTTTCTTCATTAATAGATCTTACAATAGATCTATGTTGTACCATCGCTGTGTTATAGGAATCAAGGGTAGATTCCTTCTAGCGGTGATCCACACATGTTCCAAAAATCTCTGAACATCTCTATATAAATCTTTGGGTGCTAGTGTGGAAGATCATGATTCCTTCATAATTCATATTTTAATTCCTTAATAATTACTTCCAAATTATTCTTCTTGATTTATCTAGATTTGAGAGTGGAAGGTGGAGTAAGAACACTCTCTATTCTTGAGAGTGTTCTTAGATAAGGGATATCTTTAGGGATTCAAGAGGATTATTCATATTCATTAAGCACAATAAAACAAATGAATTGGATCTCATGAAAAATAATATAATTGGTTTTATACACCACTAGGGTTAGAAATAAATAATTTAAAAAGTTCCCTTTATTATTTATTTAATCCCTATAGAACCCCATGTCCATAATAATAATAATACTAATATTTCTCGACATGCACTAGACTCACGAATTAAAATTAAATATTATTTAATCAAATAATATTCCATATATATTATTTCTCACTGGACCATTAAACTTGATCCTTCATTCCCCCGTAACATTTATCAGGACTTTAATAATGACTATTTATTTAATAAATAAATAAATATTATATTTATTAAATAGAAAATAAATATTTATTAAATGTTCCACTCAAATTATATTCTCTCGAATAACTTGTGATGGGATATATGAGATCAAACAAACATGGATAATTATTAAACCACATACAATAATAATATTTATTCAAATTGTTAAATAATAAATAATAATATATTATTTAACTATGATTCAGGATACACTTAGTGTGTTACCCTCTAGGCCTCTTTCTCAATGGCATTAGACAAATCATCCTAAAGAATAAGGTTAGAGTTTTTCAACATGCAAAGACACCCATAGAGAAATAATTTAATGCTAAAATGATATAATACCTCATACATATTCTCACTATGTAATATAATCCCTTTATCATGATATTTCTAGTTAAGTAGGATGCATGCTGGTGCCATCAACCTATGTGTTCGATGTCTCATTATTTAAATTTCCAAAAATGAAACTTTCTTATAGAACACCATGACCATGGATTTATTTAGGATATATAATTTCCATCAAAGGGACAAATATTTCAACTTATGTTAAAGAATATAAGGGAAAAATATTTTATCTCATTATTATTTAATGCAATATTACTTGTGACACACCCAACATATTCTACGTCGCTGCGAACATGTCATCATTGTTTTCATCAATACATAAAAGCATGAAACTTATAATATTAACTAATAATAATATTAAACTCCAAGGATCAATACACACATATGTATATTGGAAGATCCAATTACACATATAAATGTGAATTTCTAACTTGTGGGTTTTGTTCTCATAATATACTACAATGGATAGTACCATGGGCGTATACCATGAAAAGGTTCCACAATTTCCTATGAGTCTCCACCCCTAGTAGCCTGAATTATTTGTGTCCCTCAAATGATTTCATATGGATATAGAACATATGTTTAATAATATTTTCATGGAACTTCTGGGTTCTCATCGTAGCGGGGAACTGCTTTGACCTTTCAACATGACATATGCTCTTAAGACATTATAACATACTATGTCATTCATAATAATAGTCATGATGTGATAAAAAGTTTATTAATATTAAAAAAAATGAATACAGGTTATCATAATGCACATATAATTTGGTTCTAGGGAGCCAAATATAACATGATTTTACTAAAAATATTATTTTTTATCTACTATATTAACATAATTTAAATTAAATGTTTGACTAATGATGTAGATAATGAATTCTTCACAAGATGATGTTACCAATCTCAGGGAATAACATGTAATTAGTGTTGATACTGTATAATTAGTAGGATATCAAAAACATGTTGATGAAAAAAATAAGAATGATGTTTCATCACTATGTTGACTGAAATTATCAAGGTAATAAGTAAGGCTATAAAATTTGAGGTTATATAGAATCAATGCGGCCAAACTGTTGACCCTAACAAGTAAATGTTTATTAGTTATGTTGGGGTCGCAATGAGAATTAATGTTCCAATTGATATAGATTAAAGATTATATTTCTAGAATGTAACAAAGTAAATTCTTTGGGAATATATTAATATAATGTTATGATATACTTTCTCTATTTTACTAAAATATTATATATTGAAATATTTATTTAATTTTCATTATTCCTTGTAGAGTTCATTAATTTTTGACAATTTACATAAGAAATATGTCTTAATGGATGATAAAAAAATCCCATAGAGGCTTCCAAAAACTTCTTACCAAGTTTCATATTAGGGATTCTAAGGGGAAAGTAAATACCCACCCATCAGTTACTTACACACACATTATAAATC
Organism: Viscum album; assembly: GCA_963277665.1. Classification (NCBI taxonomy): domain Eukaryota; kingdom Viridiplantae; phylum Streptophyta; class Magnoliopsida; order Santalales; family Viscaceae; genus Viscum; species Viscum album. The sequence goes on from OY728128.1 coordinate 481,423,811, forward strand.
TAGAAACATGAAATGATTTCATCAGTCACCACAATGATAAATAATTTTAGGTTTATTTTATTCGATAATATATTATTTTACATTTTTTTATTTTATCCAATTTGATTCAAAATTGTTAATTGATGAAATAGAAAAAGGGTGATGAAAATAAATAATGTGTATCAAAACCAATATACCCCTACCACAATGGATGGGGTATGATTCACTAAATAAGAAAATGGTATGTATGTTAAATCTAAAATAATTATTTTATGTGATATGAAACAATATAGATTCCTTTGTTTTTGTGTAGATTGATGAATCAAAATCTGAATCCATTTCTATCTCACTTCATGTGCTATGGAAGGAGTCTTGTGTAAATAAATAGAGTAAACTAGTTGATGAAAACAAAAAACTAGAATGAGAAACATGTGTAAGTATGACATAACAATAAGTCACTATTTTTTATGAAAGTATCACTAGTGCAGAAAACATTTTTTACGTCGGTTATTTTTCATTATTTACGTCGGTTTTTAGGCGACGTTAATACGGACGACGTTATAAATAACGTTTTTCACGTCGGTTATTTAAAACCGACGTGCTAAAACGCCTGGGATATCGTTTATCACGTCGGTTATGACATAACCGATGTGATTAACCCTTCCCCGGGCCTATTATCACGTCGGTTTCTTAAATAACTGACGTGATAAAAAGGCCTGGGAAACGTTTTAGCACGTCGGTTATCCAATAACCGACGTGGTAAATCCATTCCCAGGCCTTTTAGCACGTCGGTTATTTAAGAAACCGACGTGATTAACCCTTCCCCGGGCCTATTATCACGTCGGTTTCTTAAATAACCGAGGTGATAAAAAGGCCTGGGCAACGTTTTAGCATGTTGGTTATCCAATAACCGACGTGGTAAATCGATTCCCAGGCCTTTTAGCATGTCGGTTATATTAAAAACCGACGTGATAAAAGGCCCGGGAACGGTTTATCACGTCGGTTCTCGAAAAAACTGACGTGATAAACCCCTACCGATTTATTTACCACGTCGGTTATAAAATAACCGACGTGAAATCGATAATTTTTTTTTTAAAATAATTGCACTGCTGTCACCAAAAAGCAACCAGAAACCAAACAACAAAAATAACCATGCCAGCCCTCCCCCAAGCCCCAACTAAACCCCACCCTCATCTATACCCACCTAATAACCTGGCCAGCCCTCCCCCACCACATTGGAGCCCCACCACAACCCTTGGACACCCCCCACCCCTTGGACAGCCCCCCACCCTCATTTACACCCCCACGACCCCTAGTACAGCCTCAAACACCCATTGGACACCCCTCCCATATCCCTTGGACACCCCCACCCCTTGGACACCCCCCACCCCTTGGACAGCCCCCCCCCACCCTCATTTACACCCCCAAGACCCCTAGTACAGCCTCAAACACCCATTGGACACCCCCCCACACCTTGACAGCCCTCCCAGACCCCTTGGACCCCCCCGACCCCTGGACACCCCCCGAGCCCTTGGACATCCCCAAACACCCCTTGGACACCCCTCCCATATCCCTTGGACACCCCCCACCCCTTGGACACCCCCACCCCTTGGACAACCCCCCCACCCTCATTTACACCCAACCGACCCCTTGGACAGAACTCCCAGACGACTTGGACACCACTCCCATATCCCTTGGACACCCCCCACCCCTTGGACACCCTCCCACCCCTTCGACAGCCCCCCCACCCTCATTTACACCCCCCGAACACTAGGACAGCCCCAAACACCCCATGGACACCCCTCCCATATCCCTTGGACACCCCCCACCCCTTGGACACCCCCCACCCCTTGGACAGCCCCCCCACCCCCTGGACACCCCCCCCCCCCGACCCCTTGGAACCCCCCCGACCCCTTGGAAACCCCCCCCCATCCCCTTGGACAACCCCAAACACCCCTTGGACACCCCCTCCTATATCCCTTGGACACCCCCCCACCACTTAGACACCCCCACCCCTTGGACAGCCCCCCCCCCCCACCCTCATTTACACCCAACCGACCCCTTGGACAGCCCCAAACACACCTTGGACACCCCTCCCATATCCCTTGGACACCCCCACCCCTTGGACACCCCCACCCTCATTTACACCCCCCCGACCCCTAGGACAGCCCCAAACACACCTTGGACACCCCTCCCATATCCCTTGGACACCCCCCAAACATCCACCCACCCCCTTGGAACCTCTCCCCCCATACCAAAATCCAGACCAGAAAAACCATCAACAGTAGACCAAAACAAGAAGTAGAGAAAAATTAAACATTCACTTATATAACATTCAAAACTTACACTGTCAACTTCAAAAAAAAACTAAATCCAACCTAAACGACTATGAAATACACAATTACATTGACAATATTCAAAATTACATTTTACATTACAAACAACTAAAAGTCAATCAAACCTGTAAAATAATTTGACCACTCCACTTGTAAGTGTTTGATATCTTCAGCAGTAAAGGGTTGAGGGTCATCAAAAAGCTACAAAGGAAAAGGATAGTAGTCAACGTGTATAATGAATAAATCAAATTGAAATATTATGAGAAAGAGGAAATCTTACCAGGTCAAAACTCAGAACTATCCCAGTTGTTATTATTTCATACATAAATCTTAACATGTAATATCCGCATTCGATGATGCCTTGTTGCTCATGACATTTCTGTTTGAATGAGTGTAAATTCAATATATTATTTTTATGTAATAAATCAAAATGTACAAATTATAAATGGATATTTACCTTCGCATGTACATATTTGATCTTGAAATTCATTTTCTTTGCGCTTTTTCGAAAGTGGACCCATGCCCTGTTAGAAAATAATACGAATGGGGTAAATTTAAAATTCATTATAATATATTAAACTATTGTGAAATTGAAACTTACGTTTCCAATATATTCTTAAAACTTTCTCGCACATCATCATGGAGAGAGCATATCCAATAAAGTGCTTTCTCCTTAGGGAAAAAAACTCCTAACATCCAATGATCCCTGATAAAAGGAAATTTAACGTTAGTGGTTTTTTATGTTAAAAGATAATTAACTCTTTGAGAGGGATGTGTTTCATACCTCTCACAAAAAGGCATCATCCAACACTGTGTGATTACATTCTTTTCAAATCTATCAGCAATATAAATCATTCTTTGTTCCTCATCCAATGCACATGCTTCAGGGGAAATCAATTGTGGGACCACGAATCCATATACATCTGTCAGCTCATTCCTCTCACAAATTTTATACAGATACCTAATACAAAGCAGACATAAGTATACATTTTTAATAAATATAACGTAAGGAAAAGGTGTTAAGACTTACATGATAAAAATTTGCACCACGTTGATGCCCAACTTATCTCCAGTGACAAACTCCATGATATCAGTTTTCATAATCCCCATACTTAATTCACGTCCACAGACATGAGCTTCCATTGTAAAGTCATAATGATCCGCCAACAAATTTGAATATCTTGACAATTTGTCAAGACTGCTAGTATCTGCATCTGATGTCATAGTTATCTGTCTTTGTTGTTGTCTATACAGTATTTATTTACCTTTGAAGTATTCCTGTAAAAATAAATTGAAAAATATATTAGTTTTCAAATGATAAAACATTAATAAAAATATAAAATAAAAGATATAACATCCATACCTCTATGGTAATGAGTCGAAGAAGTCTGGATGGCCAAAGTAAAAAATGGCCGATACTATGTCCAACTGTCGTCACCTCATCTGTAGGTAATGGTATCCGAGATGATCTATCTATAATATCATGTACAGTGACCCTCTGATTCTCTACCTCTAACTGTTGATGATGAACTGTATCTCCTATACAATATACCATCCCATATGCAACTATATGATGTTGAGGATCATCAACATACAACTCACAATAAGTAGGTAGCTGCGGTAGAGGAGGAGGATCAAAAATGGGGTCCGCAGGCTGAGGTGGGGGAGTGGGAGCTACTGGGAGAGGTGGAGTGGGAGCTGCACCCTGAAATTGTCTTTGCAAGTCTGCAAACATAAACTGCACCGATGCTCTAATCTTGTCCTCCATTGTCGCATTAATATTATGGACTTCAACCTCCAAGGATTATATTTTTTTTATAAACTCCCTCAACGTTAGAAGTTGAGGAACGTGGCAACACTTTTCTTACCGATACACCTGCCAGATATCCTCTTACACGGCCAGGATGTTCGGGCTTTCCCAATGCCACAGATAAAATATCTTCCATCCCAGATGGTGTAAATGTCCCCTGTGAACTTTGCTCCTCAAGAGAGTCCTGTAATAATTAATTGAACATTTCTATAATGATTGGAAATATATGACGAAAATAGTAAACTTAAATAAATAAAATAGATATCTTACAATCCTCTCAACTACGAGTCTCGATTCTTCCGAAAGATATTGTCCTTTTTTGCCCTTCCGAGCTCTTTTCCATTTCTCATGTCTAGATGGAGGGGATGGAGGGGCCACCTCTCCAGAGCTTGAAGACTCAGCTCTTAGTTGTTGAAATTTTTCTGCCATCATTTTTTCTTCCAATAATGCATACCCTCCCCGAGATAAACTATGAGGGTATACATTTTTAGATTGGATCTCTTGATGAGCTTTCCTTGTTTGCTGTAAATTAAGAATAAGTAATCATTAACAAAACAATAATAAAATAATTTATATAAGAAAGCTTATAAAAGTTTACATTGCTCTTACCAAAAATGATTCTTTTCTTCTACTTTAAAAAAATTGTCTCCATGTGTCTTCATCTATAAAAGGATATATACGACATGGATTCTCACGACTCCTATGACCATACATGAAATCAGATGAGAGGGTTGATTTGAAATCCCTCCATCTCCTAGCAGCCAACGATAAGCATTTCTTCCTGACTCCTCCAGTGTCAGGAATATCAAATGTCATCTGATAAAAAAGAGGTTAAAAATATTATATATACTAGAAAAATTTAAAGAACAGTCAAAAAATAGCAAAAGATCTTACCAAAATGGTCTCCCACAGCTGAGAAATTGTCGCCTTATCCACACTTCTCCAATCATCATAGAGAATTCTTACTTTGCTCTTAGCCTGAGTTGCTACAAAACCCTTAAAATCTTTAGCATTTGGACCTCTAGGAAGATCATCATCATCAAACTCCACGACTATCCTCTCCTCCTTCGTACGGGCAAGTGATAATTTTGGTAAACGTGTGCACCCACGCTTACCAACCTTTGAACTCTTTTTAGTAATAGGAGCATGTGAATGTTCCTCCCTAGATGTATGACCAATATGCTCATCTCCAGAATCATGTCGCTGATCAACTGATTGATCTGTCATTTTCCTTCAAATCAAAAAAACAAACATTAGTTCACAAATATACAAATTCAAATATTGTAATACTACTTAATCAGAAAATAGAAAATTGTACTAAATTACATAATAGTAAACATTGGTAATATGGTAAGCATGTTAAACAATGATAAACATGGTAAACACAGTCTGTTGTACCCCTCTCTCTTGGATTTTAATGATCACAATCACTCTTATTATGTTCTAACTTGTTTTCAAGTGTTTTTGTTGATAGGCAAAAGGTTGCCAAGGAGTTAGCCCAAGAAATCTGAAAAGTGGACTCACATGAGCCACCGGTCAGCCGGTGTGAGCTCACCGGCCAGCCGGAGGACCCATGCAGTAGACTTGCCCACTGCCTGGTGTCACCGGCCGGCCGGTGGACCAGCCAGAGAGCCTTCCTCTCTGTCTGGACCACCGGCCAGCCGCTGGCTCATCACCGGCCGACCGGTGGACCAGACAGAGCTTTGCTCTGGACCACCGGCCTACCGGTGATCCACCACCGGCCAGCCGGTGCGCCCAGGACTTCTCCTCTTTATGGTTTTTATTGTTTTATCATTTTGGTTTGATACACGTTTTAATAAGTAAAAAATTTACAATATCTAACATTATATGAAAAAACTAAATGTAAACAAGAAATAAACATGTGTTACCTGTAATTTTAGGAATGTATAGTTGGATTGTTTTCCCAAATTCCTTCGTTGTGATCGTTCCTTATGGCACAAACCATGTCTTCAACATACTCATCATTATGTTCTGTTAATCTTTCCATGGAAGTAGGGATCTCACATAAATCAACATCTTCATCAAATTCATCCTCACCAACATATTGTTTTTTCCCTTGTAAAACAACAGCCCACTGCATATCTGATTGATCTACTACATAGAAAATTTGTTTGGCATGTGTTTCCATTATAAAAGAATCAGCTGTGTCTTCCAATCTATTCAGATTAACAAGTGTCATTCCAAATTCATCGTGTCTGACACTGTTGTTACCGATAAACCATTTACAGTTAAAAACAGGAACTTTAATTTTAAAGTAATCAGCCTCCCATATGTCTTCAATCACTCCATAATATGCACTTGATGCCGAAATTGGGTTTCTGTCCTTAGCACTCGAAAAATGCATTGCTTCTGCAAACACCAATACACCACTATTCTGAACTGCACTTCTGTTTTCCCGAGCTTTCGTATGAAATTTATAGCAATTAATGTCATAAGCGGACCATGTTATCACATTTAAAGATGGACCACCCACTATCCATTTTAATGTCTCTGATACATCTGATCTACCAAGCAAGGTCTTTTTAAACCATGGAAAAAAAGTTTTGTTGTGCTCATTCAAAATCCACATTTCTTTCTTCTTTGGATGACATTGTTTCAACTCATTAATATGCAATGTGATATACGGTTGAACATCAGCTATGTTATTCAAGATGTATGATTCTAACTTCTTCATCTGTTCAGCTGATAATGATTTGACTTTCAAGCCACGAATCCCTTTCCCTCATTATTAACCCGTTCATGGCGAGATGGAGGCAAACCTATGTGTTGTGCCGTAGCCAAGTAGCTCATATAAAACTCTGCTACCTCCTCAGAAATATACTTTTCAATAATGGAGGCTTCAGGTCGATATGGATTTTTAACATATCCCTTTAATATTTTCATATACCTTTCAAAAGGATACATCCAACGAAGATATACAGGTCCACAAAGCTTTATTTCTCGAACCAGATGAATCATTAAATGCACCATCATATCAAAAAAAGTTGGAGGAAAATACATTTCCAAATGACAAAGTATAAAAATTGCATCCTTTTCCAAAATGTTCAAAGCATTCACATCAATCGCCTTGTTACAAATTGAATTGAAAAAATAACACAACCTCATTATAGTCTTTCTGACACGGATGGGAAATATTCCACGTAGTGCAACTGGTAGAATTTGTTGCATCATGACGTGACAATCATGTGATTTCATACCTATCAACTTCAAGTCTTTCAATGAGACAAAATTTTTTACATTTGAAGAATAACCTTGAGGCACTTTGATATCATGAAGACACTGACAGAAGCTACTTTTCTCCCTCTTCGATAATGTATGACAAGCCGGGGGAAGAAATGTTCGTCTTCCTTTAGGAGTGGGAGCTAACTCCAAACGTATTCCCATTGATAGTAGGTCTAACCTTGCATTCAACCCATCTTTTGTCTTTACTTTAATATCTAGCAATGTTCCTATCAAAGAATCACAGATATTCTTCTCCACGTGCATGACATCAATATTATGTTTGACTTCATGATACCTCCAATATGGTAGCTCAAAAAATATTGACCTTTTCTTCCAAATATGTCTATCATTACCAGATTTCTGTGTCTTTCCCAATGTCACATCAAGGTTTTTCACCCTCTCAAAATACAAATCTGGGGATAAAGGTTTTGGAGTAGTATCAAATTCTTGTGAGCCATTGAATGCCTTTTTTAGTCTTATATAAGGGTGATCCATAGGCAAAAACTTTCGATGACCCATGTACACTGTTTTCCTCCCATGATGCAATTGACAATATGACGTCTGTTGTTCGCAAATTGGACATGCTTTATTCCCTTTAACACTGTATCCAAACAAATTTCCATATGTTGGGAAGTCATTTATAGTGAATAGAAGCACTGCATGCAGTTGAAAATATTCCATTTTATAAGAATCATACACCCTAATACCATCATCCCATAACAGTTTCAAATCATCAATCAGCGGTGACAAGTATACATCAATATCATTGCCGGGTTGCTTTGGACCAGAGATCATGATACTCAACATGACATATTTGCGCTTCATACAAACTTCAGGAGAGAGGTTGTAAATTACCAATAAAACAGGCCATGAACTATGTGTGCTACTGAGGGTTCGGTATGGATTCATTCCATCTGTGCACAAGCCTAGTCTCAGATTTCTAATTTCATTTCCAAATGTAGGGTACTGAGCATCAATTTTCTTCCATTGTGGACAATCAGCTGGATGACGTATTTTTCCATCACATACCCGCTCATCAGCATGCCATCTTAACCTTTTTGCATCATGTGAATTAGCAAATAAACGTTTGAAACGAGGAATTATAGAAAGATACCAAAATACCTTTGAAGGGAGCTTTGTAATCTCTACATCAGCTTGTGATTTTTCTTTCACATTATACCGTGATGTCCCACATTTAGGACACTCTTTCAGAAATTCATATTCCTTCCTATATATAATGCAGTCATTCGGACAGGCATGTATTTTCCTGTATCCCAATCCCATCGGGCATGATATTTTTTTGGCCTTATAATGTGAATCTGGAAGATCGTTATCTTTTGGAAGAATGTCTTTCATCAATTATAGCAGCTCTGTAAAACTTCTGTCACTCCATCCATGTTTCTCCTTCAGGTTAATCAATCTTAACACCGCCGACAAAACCGTAAAATCTGTACAACCAGGATATAATGGTTTTTCGGCATCACCATATAGATGTGCAACTGTCGGTTCTATCTCAATTTGTTCTGCTACAATATCGCGAATCATTTCTTCAATTCCATCGGAGTTACCATCTTGCGATTCATTATCATCAGTGACATTCTGTCCAGTTTCGCCATGCCAAATCCAAGGGTTGTAACTCAGATTGAAACCATGACAAATCAGATGATCTTTTATCTCTCTACTTTTCAACTTCTTCATATTCAGACATTTCAGGCATGGACAGAAAAAAATGTCACTACTTGGAACATTTCGTTTAGCAAATTCTAAAAAGGCATCAACACCTTCCTCATATTCATTTCTCATTCGATGTGCCGTAATCCAACTTCGACTCATTATTACCTATAACAAATAGCAAAAATATATATATATTTTAGATAAGACAAATATATGTTTATATGAAAAAAATCATAATTTGAATGTAAACAATTTTGAAATATAAAACAAATCGATGTGTATTTAAAAAAATATGCTTGAATATTATTTTTTAAACAAAATATAGTAAGATATAACACCCCCCCTGGACACCCCCCGACCCCTCTGGACAGCCCCCCGCCCCTCCTGGACACCACCCCCACCCCCCACCCCCTACCCCCTTGGACACCCCCCTAGACATCCCCCAACCCTCTGGACAGCCCCCCCACCCACCCGGACAACCCCAAATACCCTCTGGATAGGCCGCCACCCACTTGGATAGCCCCCCACACCCATCCACCCCCTTGGACACCCCCCTGGACACCCCACCGACCCCTCTGGACAGGCCGCCACCCCCTTGGACAGCCCCCCACACCCACCCATCCCCTTGGACACCACCCTGGACACCCCCCGACCCCTCTGGACAGCCCCCAACCCCTCTAGAAAGCACCCCCACCCCTCCTGGACACAACCCCCCACCCCGACCTGCTTGGACAGCCCCCTGGACACCCCCCAACCCTCTGGACAGCCCCCCACCCCTCCTAAACACCACCCCCACCCCTACCCCCTTGGACACCCCCCTGGACACCCCCCAACACCCACCCACACCCTTGGACAACCCCCACACCCACCCACCCCCTTGTAAACCCCCCTGGACACCCCCCGACCCCTCTGGACAGCCCCCCGCCCCTCCTGGACACCACCACCCACCCCCTACCCCCTTGGACACCCCCCTGGACATCCCCCAACCCTCTGGACAGCCCCCCCACCCACCCGGACAACCCCAAATACCCTCTGGAGAGGCCGCCACCCACTTGGACAGCCCCCCACACCCATCCAACCCCTTGGACACCCCCCTGGACACCCCACCGACCCCTCTGGACAGGCCGCCACCCCCTTGGACAGCCCCCCACACCCACCCATCCCCTTGGACACCACCCTGGACACCCCCGACCCCTCTGGACAGCCCCCGACCCCTCTAGAAAGCACCCCCACCCCTCCTAGACACAACCCCCCACCCCCGACCTGCTTGGACACCCCCCTGGACACCCCCCAACCCTCTGGACAGCCCCCCACCCCTCCTAAACACCACCCCCACCCCCTACCCCCTTGGACACCCCCCTGGACACCCCCCAACACCCACCCACACCCTTGGACAGCCCCCCACACCCACCCACCCCCTTGTAAACCCCCCTGGACACCCCCCGACCCCTCTGGACAGCCCCCCGCCCCTCCTGGACACCACCCCCCACCCCCTACCCCCTTGGACACCCCCTGGACATCCCCCAACCCTCTGGACAACCCCCACCCACCCGGACAACCCCAAATACCCTCTGGAGAGGCCGCCACCCACTTGGACAGCCCCCCACACCCATCCAACCCCTTGGACACCCCCCTGGACACCCCACCGACCCCTCTGGACAGGCCGCCACCCCCTTGGACAGCCCCCCACACCCACCCATCCCCTTGGACACCACCCTGGACACCCCCCGACCCCTCTGGACAGCCCCCGACCCCTCTAGAAATCACCCCCACCCCTCCTGGACACAACCCCCACCCCCGACCTGCTTGGACACCCCCCTGGACACCCCCCAACCCTCTGGACAACCCCCCACCCCTCCTAAACACCACCCCACCCCCTACCCCCTTGGACACCCCCCTGGACACCCCCCAACACCCACCCACACCCTTGGACAGCCCCCCACACCCACCCACCCCCTTGTAAACCCCCCTGGACACCCCCCGACCCCTCTGGACAGCCCCCACCCCTCCTGGACAGCCCCCCCACCCCTCCTAAACACCACCCCCACCCCCTACCCCCTTGGACACCCCCCTGGACACCCCCCAACACCCACCCACACCCTTGGAAAACCCCCCACACCCACCCACCCCCTTGTAAACCCCCCTGGACACCCCCCGACCCCTCTGGACAGCCCCGAAAATGGTGATGTGATCCCAAATCCATGCACCTATGCCATGGTTGTGTGTGAATAAAGTAGTAACAACTGTAAAAGGGCAACCCATCCAAATGGACACGCCCCAACCCTCTCGGGGATTTATAGAAAACGATGAAAAATTAGTGAAATCAGAAAATTAGTCAATATTGCAAGTCGAACTAATAGATCTAGGGATGATAAATAAGATTATGGTGCCAAAACGAGTTAAAAGGGTTCGCAATCGAAGAATCTTAGCTAGTTTCAACAAAAAAATAACAACACATATATATATACTATCCGCGAAAAAAAAAACGAACGAGTGGGAGGATTACCTGAGTGCTGCGAGTTTAGATGATTGATCTGAGGAGATTAAATATGAGAAACGATGATCGCAAAACAAATCTAAACCAACGAAATGGACGAGCCGATTTGGGTTTACGCGCGAGAGAGACGAGTCGCGACTGTCGAAGGTAAACTCGCGAATGACAATCCACGGGTCTGGGTAAATCTTTAAATGACTTATCACGTCGGTTATTCAATAACCGACATTATAATTTTTTTAAAAACATTTATAACGTCGGTTATTCAATAACCGACGTAAAAACCTTCCTCTGATTCTTTTTTTACGTCGGTTATCTTATAACCGACGTTATAAAGGGCTCAAAATCCGTGTTGTTTTACGTCGGTTATTCCATAACCGACGTCAAAAACATCTGCGGATTCTTTTTTTACGTCAGTTATTTTATAACCGACGTAAAAAGGCCTTCAAAAACCGCGTTTTTTACGTCGGTTATTTAATAACCGACATAATAACTCGTACATATGTCGATTTGTTACGTCGGTTATTGAATAACCGACGTAACAAACACCCCCCCACTTCTGTTTTTTATGGCGGTTAATGTATAACCGACGTAAAAAACGAAGCCGCGCGATTAATAACATCGGTTATAAAAATAACCGACGTTAAAGGTGTACTAAACACAGGTTTTTATGTTGGTTATTAAATAACCGACGTAAAAAACCTCGTTTTACATATTATGACGTCAGTTTTATATAACCGACGTAAAAAATGGTGACGTAAAAAACGTTTTCTGCACTAGTGTATTAAATAAAAATATCTATTTATGTTCATATTTTTTATATGATTTAGACATAAGAATCAACAGTGACCGTACCTGAAGAAAAATTAATTTCATTATCTTTCAAGAGGCCAGAACAATATGGTCATGTTATAGGTATATGATTTGGGGTGCCTCTATGAACATATTTTAAGAATACAAAAGCACAAGAAGATACATATCAGATGATGAATGGATTTCAGGTTCAAATAGATGCTTTTCAAGATATTATTTTCGGTATGGTTTAGTAGACCAATATATGATAAAGGATCAAAGCGAACTAGTAGTGGAACAAATATCAACACATGAACAACCAAATGACCCCAATAGATTCAAGGATAGAAATTCCCATCAACCATATACCTTACTCGAGGTAATCAATTTTTTCATTACTCTTTCTCCTAAATTTAAATAAAAAAACTTCCAATAACTTTATATTACTAAAATTATATAAGGTAAACTTAAATTTTAATTATATACATTAACACCCACACACCTCATTATTGTGAGGGGTATGCTGTATAATATCCCAAGAGACATGATAAATAACAAAGAACTCCCAAAATATAACATGAGAATTGGGATTGAAGTATCTCAAGAGCTAATCATTGAGTTTCCTATTCCACTTAATGATACAAATATTACAATGGTCAATGATTCTATTGGAACTTTCATAAAATGGATATATAATATTATAAATATACATGTGGTATGTCCTTAATAATTTTTTCCAAATAAAAAACCTATAGCAGTTGATGAAAAAAGGTCTTATGTTAGGTATGGTATTACAGACAGATAAAACAATGGGTAAATAGAAGGTCGCATTAAGTAAATTAAATTAATTGACTGAGAAAAAAAAAAGACCTTATGGGAGTATCTTCTCCCCAATAGTTCCACTACAATATATATTATCATTACAACTCCATGAAAACACCAAATTCAAAGATGAAAATGTTTCTTACATTCAATATGAAGAATAAATTTTTGGAACTATCATTATAGACATGGTTGGCCTCGAGATTATAAATGAGATTCTCAAGTTTGAATGGTTGGGAGTCTCAATTATGAGTACATAAATAAGGTACATTTTCCTAATATGTTTTTTCAAAAAAATGATCTACTATGTCCATTAAATTTAATAACTATTCATATTTTCTACATAAATTTATATTACTTCTATATAAAGGGAAAATCATATGAAGCCTAATTTGGATTCATTAATCCCTATATCATTTCTTCAGATGAAATTTATTTTGTGTTAAAAGAAATTGATAAGAAAAATGATGATCTGAGAGAGGAATTTGAGAAGAAAATAACATATGATAAAATCCTTTTGATGCCTAAAATACAGGGGTAAAACTTTGAAATATAATCATATAAAATATGTTTTTTTATTTTTTTCATTAATTATTTATTTATTGTTTTTTAGGAATCACTGGATACTGATCAAAATCAATTTGGATACCCCAAATATTTATTTTTTTATCCAATTCATGCACTTCCATTAAACCGACCACACATGATGTGCATTGTGAATTTTTAATGCACTAAAACCAACATTTTATAGATAAACTTTGAATTATATGTTTCATTTTGTGTTTTAATAAGATTTTTTATGAATGGGTGATATATAAATATAGGCTAAATCATGGTATGAGGCCGATGAATGAAAATAAAAAACCTATGGATTACTTAAAATGGAAACATATTAAGATATGTATATAAATATTAAACTATCAAAACATATTTGAAACAATTTACTTGTTTTGGTCAATGTTTCTGCTGTGTCTGAAGTAAGATTACAAAAATTATTATTGATATTATCCTTAGAAATTTATGAAAGGTATCATATACCATAAAAATACTAGCATCCATGAAGTGGTATTTTCTAATGGTAATTACCAATACATCAAAAATATTTCTTAATCTATTATTTTTCAATATTTTCTCACTACTTACAAGATTTCCAACAATCTACATAGTCTAAAACATAAGTAAATCTATTTATAGATGAGTGGGAAATATAGATGGTGTAAAAATGTTTTCTGAAATCAAATTTATGTGATTACCTACTATGTTTGTGATCTAGTGTGGGCTATGACCTTAGAGATACACTTGGGATGTGAATCATTAGTATCAAAATGCTTATATATTATTTTTGATCCATTTATCAAGGAGAAGTATAATAGAGGAAATCATTTTGTTTTGAAATTAATGGGAAGAATACATGGTGTCATAATGTATACAAACATCATGAATAAGTGACTTCCTATTACTTATTTACTTAATTTTATCATCATTTTATCTACTTTTTTAGTTAATTCCCTTATCATTTTTATATGATACTTATTTTTTTTAAATTCACACATTAGTTAAAAAAACACATCACATGATCAAAAAGAAAAAAAATTAGAGTATTTTGATACTTTATGACAATGATCCATAAGTCATTTTTATGTGTAAGAGTTAACCACACATCAATCTGAAACCCGATGTGTCCGAAATGAATCTAAGTGTTTTTTTTTCAATACTAAACTTCCATTTTAGTTTAAAACACGTGTCACATCACCAAAACCAATAAAAAAATAGTGTATTGTTTTTAAAATTTAGGACAATGATCCATAATTAATTTGGGATGTGTAAGAATTTACTACACATCAATCTGACACTCGATGTGGTCAGTATGACTCCAAATGCATGTTTTCAATATAAAAGTGTCATTTTAGTTTAAGATGCATTCTACAAGCTCAAAACAGAGAAAATGAGTTTATATTGTTTTTCAAAATTTTGGAAAAAAATCCATGATTTTTTTTATTTGTAGTAATTTACCACATTCCAATCTGACACATGATGTGGTGGTATGTCTCAAAGCTTGTGTTTTTAATATAAGTGTCATCTTAATTT
Organism: Viscum album; assembly: GCA_963277665.1. NCBI lineage: Eukaryota > Viridiplantae > Streptophyta > Magnoliopsida > Santalales > Viscaceae > Viscum > Viscum album. The sequence continues at coordinate 481,439,049 of OY728128.1, forward strand.
AAAATGAACATCACTTCACCAAAACAAATAAAATTATCTCAAATTGTTTTTAACTTAAAAAATTGATCTATAATTCATTTTTGACATGTAATAATCAAATAAAAGTAAATATGACACCTGTTGTGGTCGGTATGACTCTAAGTATGTTTTTTCAATATAAAATTGTTATTTTAGTTTAAAAAACATGTCATATGCTCAAAACCTAACAAAAATATTCATATTGTTCCTAAAATTTAGGATAATGATCCATAATTTATCTGTAATGTGTAGGAATTGACCGCATATCAATTCGATAGATGATGTGGTTGATATGAATCTAAGTACATTTTTTAATATAAGTTTCATTTTAGTTTAAAACATGTATAACATATCCAAAACTAAGAAAAAAATGTCATATTATTTTAAAACTTTAGTAAAATGATGTATAATTTATTTATGACGTGTAGGAATTGACCTCACATCAATCTGACACATGATGTGGTTAGTATGATTTGAAGTGCATGTTTTCAATATAAAAGTGTCATTTCTGTTTAAAATGTTTATCACTTAACAAAATTTGAGTAATTTTTTTTTTCAAACTTTTGTATATAAATCCATAATTCATTTTTGATGTATAGGAATCAACCAAACATCATTTCGATATATGATGTGGTCGGTATGAGTCGAAGTGTGTGTTTTCAATATAGAAATGTCATTTTAGTTTAATATATATATCACATATTTAAAACCAAGAAAATGATATTGTATCATTTTAAAACTTTAGTAAAATGATCCATAATATATTTATGATATCTAGGAATTGATCACACATCAATCCAGTACACGATGTTTTTAGTAGGACTCAAAGTGTGTGGTTTCCATATAATTGTCATTTTAGTTTAAAACGTTACTCACATAGAAAAAAACAAGAAAATGAGCTCATATTATTTTAAAAATTTATAAAAAATATCTATAATTCATTTTTTACATGTAGGAATTGACCAAACATTAATCCAAATGACGATGTGGTCATTATGACTCGAAGTGCATATTTTCAATATAAAAGTATTATTTTAGTTTAAAATTCATATCACATAGTCAAAACCTTGAAAATGAGATAATATTATTTTCAAATTTTACAAAAACTATCCATAATATATTTTTTATGTGTAATAATTGATTGCACATCAATCCGACAGATGATGTGGTCAGTGTGAATCAAAGTGTATGTTTTTAATATAAGTGCCATTTTAGTTTAAAACACACCTCACATAGAAAAACCAAAGAAAACATGATCATATTATTTTCGAAATTTAGTATAATGAAACATAATATATTTCGGATGTTTATGAATCAACCTCACATTAATCCAAAACCTGATGTCATCAATATGACTTAAAGTGAGTGTTTTCAATATTAGTTCCATTTTAGTTTAAAACACACCTCACATAGACAAAAATAAGAAAATAATATCATATTTTTTTTTCGAACTTTAGTAAAATGACCCATAATTCAATTTTCATGTGCAGGAATTAACCACATATGAATCTGACGCATGATTTGGTTTGCATGAATCGAAGTGCATATTTTCAATACAACTGTCCTTTTAGTTTAAAACACGCCTCACATAGTCAAATATAAGGAAATGAGCTTCGATTGTTTTTAAAATTTAAGAAAATGATCCATAATTCATTTGTGACATGTAGGAATCGACCGCACATCAATTTGACACACATTGTGGTTAGTATGACCTAAAGTGTGTGTTTTCAATATAAGTGTCATTTTAGTTTAAAACACGTCTCACATATCCAAAACCAAGAAAATGATCTCATATTATTTTCAAACCTTATGAAAATGATCCATAATATATTTATGATGTATAGGAATTGACCACACATCAATTCAACACCTGATTAACTAATAATATCATTAATATATACTGTAATTAAAAATATAATTTATCATATGTGGATTATATAACATTTTTTATTTAATGTTAGTAAAATAAATATTGGATTTATTTAAGGGATATACTTTTATATATAATTTGATCTTTGGAAAAAGTTTTCTAGTTTTGATTTTGTAGATGGGTTGTAATTTTTTTGGTTAATTGAAAATATGACATTAATGTAAATATTTTGTATGTAAATTTTGAATTAAAATGTCATGACCTATCCCTAGGGTCCCATGCTGTGACTACCCCAAGCCAACCTTTCATAGTCCAGGGGCTGGCGACTAGCACCAGAAAGGCATATCCCTAAAATGGGAAGGCATTTCCTTTTTAACCTGTATAAACACACAGTCTAAGAACGTAATAAGAAGCAACCACGAAGTAAAATACTATTGTAAAAAGAGTGCTGAAAGTAAAGGGGACAGAGCACAAGCCCAACTAAAAAGTACAATTACATCTAAAAAGTAGAAATACAACTGAAAAGTGAAAATAAGTTCATGGATCATCCACTGAGGACCCATCCTGAAGGGCAGGTACAACCCACGTTCAGTAGTCCCTACGTCACGTCACACTAAATGATCCACCTATGAGAACCGTCCAGTCCAGGATCCCTCAGCCTCGATCAACGATGTACGTCGTCTGTACAAGACACAACAAGGTGTGGGTGTAGCCCGTGTAGGGGTGAGTATAACGATACTCAATAGGGACCCCAAGACCACCGTAGGTATCCCAGAGTTCCCCAAAGGAAAAACCACAAAGTAAGACCTCCATCTCAAAGTACAAAGTGATAGAAATCATCTCTACTTAGGTATATTCCCATACATATACCTAAGTTATCAATATATACTCATCTCATACATGAGGGAACAATACCACAAAGGTAACACCATGAAGATAGAGTACCACACAGGTAACACCACGAAGATAGAAGTACCACACAAGTAACACCATGAAGACAACACCACAAAGGTAAAAGTACCACACATGTAACACCATGAAGATAAAAGTACCACATAGGTAACACCCTGAAGACAACACCACGATGGTATAATTACCACACAGGTAACACCACGAATATAGAAGACTCAGCTCACACCAGATATATAACTTAAGTATAGAAGTATAGAAGATTAGTCAAAAGCTAGATCATCTTATTTTGTTAACATGCACTACTTCTGACCCACACATGATCGATAGTTAATAACTCCTGCTGACCTACATAGGATCTGACCCACACAGGATCAATATGCGCTAACCCACACAAGATCGCTGAGTGCTGACCCACACAGGATCTGATATATGCTGACCCAAATAGGATTGATAAATGCTGCCCCCCTTAGGATCTATGTTCTTTCTTCACATTACAACCAGGCACTAGATTCCTGAAACCCGATATGCTCGAGTTCCGTAGAATCTTCCCCTCGAGGTATCGGTCATACCTAGACCACCACTAAGCTCAAAAAGGAGTGATAACTGACTCCCTTGGGTCTGTCTAGCATAGAGGTGATCTGCAAGGTCAACCATATAGGGAATAAAATGGTGTCATACCGATGGTGGAGTGATATCTGTTGTTGTATGCGAACTACACCAAGGTAAAGTGATCCTCCCAACTACAGCCAAAATCTTGGACGCAAGCATGTAGCGTGTCCTCCATCGTCTGAATGGTCCGCTCCATCTGACCATCCATCTGCAGATTAAGGTGGTGCTCAAACATAGCTGAGTCCCAAATGCCACTTGTAATCCCTTCCACAAACGGAATGTAAAATGTAAATCAATTTCAGAGACGATCATAGATGGCACCCCATGAAGTCGCACAATCTCCTGTATGTAGAGGAGTCCCAAGACCTATATTGATCCCTACTCTCAGATAGGTAGGAAGTGGGCCAACATGGTGATTTGGTCAATAATCAATCAAATGGAATCATGTCCCCTGGATGTACATAGAATCCCTATCACAAAGTCGATGGATATTCCATCCCACTTCCACTCTGGAACCTCTAGTGGTTGCGCTAAGCCTACTGGAACCTAATTCTCGGCCTTCACTTGCTGACAAGTGAGACATCGAGAAAAAAACTATGCCACTGCTTTCTTCATCCCTGGACACCAGTGTTGACGTCGGAGGTCCTGGTACATATTCTCCACACCAGGATGTACCACCAGAGGGGATGTATGAAACTCACTCAACACCTCCTCCCATAGCGCCATCGGTACCATGGTATATTCTCTGAAGATGATGACGTTCTCCCCACCTTTAGAAAATCCTTTAGGTTCCTGTCCTGAGGATATCTGAGCACGTAGAGCCTCGCAATCAATGCCCCTAATCTGGACCCCCAAAAATCACTGAAGAAGTGGGGGAGTGATAGTTATAGACTAGAGGTAAGATGTTATATCTCTATCCACAAAGGATACCTATAATGCGGCTAGCTGCTATGTCACCTCACTCAACAACTATAGACTAGACCTCCTGCTGAGTGAATCTGCTACCACGTTCCCCTTCCCAGGAGTACAGAATATCTCAAAGTTATAGTCCTGGAGAAACTCCATCCATCACCACTATCTCAGGTTCAGGTCCTTCTAGGAGAAGATATACCTGAGACTCTTGTGATTAGAGTAGATTGTAAAACGTTATCCCATTAAGTAATGCCACCACATCTTCAGGGAGAAGACCACTGTTGCTAAATCCAGGTTGTGGGTAGTGTAGTTCTTCTCATGTTGCTTCAGCTATCATGAGACATAGGCGATCACTGATCACTCCTGCATCAGGACACACCCATGTCTGGTCCCTGATGCGTCGCATTAGACTACATACCCAATGCCCTCTTCTGGTATCCTCAAGATGGGGGCACTCGTCAGTCTCTATCTCAGCTCCTGAAAACTCTACTGGAATCTCTCCATCCATACGAAGGGCTATCCCTTCTTCTTCAATACTGAATAAGTTGCCAAAACTCTGGAAAAGTCAGGCATGAATCTTCGGTAGTATCCCACAAACCGCAGGAAACTCTGCACTTCGATCAAACTCCTAGGTGGCTCCCAAGAAAGCATAACCTCTATCTTCGCCGGATTCACTGAAACTTAGATCTCTGAGATAACATATCCAGAAAGTGGACCTCTCATATCCATAACTAGCACTTTGAGAGCTTACCATAAATCTGGTGCTCTCGAAGTGTATCCAGAACTATCTGCAGATGATTGGCATACTCCTCCTCTGACGCCAAGTATATCAATATGTCATCGATGAAGACCACCACAAAGCGATCAAGGTATGGTTGAAGGATCCTATTAATGATTCCCATGAACAATTCTGGGGCATTGGTCACTCTGAATGGCATAACCAAGAACACATAGTGGCCATACTGAAATCTGAAGGCCATCTTCCGCACATCCTCATCTCATACCCTGAGCTGATGATAGACTGATCTAAGGTCTATCTTTGAAAACCAACAAGATTCCTTCAGCTAATCAAAAAGATCATCAATCCTCGGAAGTGGATATTTATTCTTTACAGTCACCTAGTTCATAAACTGGTAGTCCACACAAAGTCTCAAACTCCCATCTACCTTCTTGGAAAACAAAATCAGGGCTTCCCACAGAGAAACACTGGACCTTATTAACCCCTTACTCTACAAACCCTCCAATTGTAACCATAACTCACGAAGATCCATAGGATCCATCTGATATGCTGGTGTAGATATCGGTGTTGTCCTGGGGTACAATTCGATGTAAAATTCTACCTCTCTACGAGGAGGTAGTCTTGAAACATCATCCGGAAAGACATCAACATATTGGTTCACCACTATAGGATAGCTCGGACTCTCAACATCTACTGCTTGGAGGGTAAGGCTATCCAACTGATGTGTGATCGGCTGCACCCTCCTCTGTGTAAGTCCATCCTATGCTGCAAAGTTTCCCTTCTTGCCGGTGAAGGAAAACCTGGTCCCATCCTCGTGGACACACCACACTTTACACCTAATACAGTCAATCTGGGCATGGACTATGGATAACCAGTCCATACCCAAGATGATGTCATAAGGCCTCTATGTCACTACTAGAAGATCCCATCCAAAGATCTAACCTCCTAGAGTAATCTCACACTACCGACACCAGTGTGTAATCGTCGAATCCCCTCCCGTAGGAGTCTCTATCCGTAAGGATCGAGCCAATGGCTCCACCGGAATCTCTGAGCTCTGAACGAGGGTCATGCCAATAAAACAGTGACTGGAACCCGTGTCTATAATCACTGAAGCTAAGGTAGAGTAGACCCATATCGTGCCTCTAATCATCTCTAGAGCATCATGGTCATAGGCCTCAGTTTCCTGGAGCTGATCTCATCCCTTTCCACCTGCTCCCTGTGGTCAGGGTAGACCGCCTAGAGGAGGTAGAATTAGAACCTCGAATCACCACCCACCGCCTACTGCATGTCCAACTCCTCTACTATGTCCACCTATTGCCTACAGACCTCCCCAATCGAATCTCTTCCTCTACCTCAGCAGTCCCTTAATCTTCTGCTAGTCGTCCATATGGTGGATCAGGCAGTCGCGATCCATGTGACCCTGCCCACCACACGAGTAGCACTGCCTGCTCCTAATCTACCCTCCTCTATCCCGTGAGCCCTACACCACCGACCCTATATCATGAGGCCGTCCACCAGAAGGTCTGGAACGCTTGGGCCCCCGTGTCATCCATCTACTACCTACTACAGATGACTCTGATACCTGACATCTCGTGGTGGCTCTCGCTATCAATGCCTACTTAGCTATGAATCTCTCCACCAAAAGTGCTCACTCTAGTACCCCAGCCTACGTCGGAATGCTGGGAGATATCATAGATACTCTGATATACCATCGGAGACCCTACTCAAAGGTCTGGGCCCTAAAGAAAGGGTCTCGTACCATGTTGGTGGAGTAGCAGGAGAGATCAATGAACCTCACTGAGTACTGGTCCACAGTCATGCTTCAATTCTATAAGTGCAGTAGCTCTTGTATATGCACTGAGTGTAGAGTCACTAGGACAAACTCTACCCGGAAAAGTCCCTCGAAGTCCGCCTGGGTGAGGGTCTCCTCGTAGTGTATCTAGAATGTTAGACTCCACCATCTCTCAGATGCTCCCTGGAAGAGACTGGCAGCTAGGATCACCATCAGATCAGATGGTGTCCCAACTAAGTGAAAAACTCTGGCCACAACCTCCAGCCAGTCCCTCGCAGCTTGCGGGTCCATCTCACCTCGGAACCTCAGAGGCCTATGCTGATGAAACTCATGCAACACACTCTGTCGGCATGCATCTTTGGATGGTGGGGCTAATGGAAACGATTTCCCAATGGGTAGTGGTGCTAATGATACACCACGAAAAGGTGCTAATTCCGTAAGAGGGCCCTGCACCGAGGCCGCATCGCTCGGTGGGCCGTCATCACGTACTCTCTCAAGAATCATGGTTAGCTATCTACGTGGAAACATCCTGGAATAAAAGAGGTGTTCCATGGTCAATAAGTTATACCTGGGGATCTGACTCAAAGAGATCACAAGAAAAACTTTTCAAAAACATCTGCAATTAGTGTTTCCATGTACTGATTTGAAAATCAGAATTCAGGGTCCTGGTGTATGGATGCGTCAGCCGCACCACCACCACTAGATTCCCCAAACTGAAAACCACACTCATAAAACTTAACCCTGTTGTCACATAGAAAAGATCAAAGTCCTAGTTCTTTTGTAGAACCAACTCCTCTGATACCACTTTGTCACGACCTGTCTCTCGGGGCCCGTGTCGTAACTAACCCAAACCCGCCTTCCATAGGCCAGGGGCTGACGACTAGCACCAGAAAGGCATATCCCTAAAATGGGAAGGAATTTCCGTTTTAACCTGTACAAACACACAGTCCACGAACACAACAACAAGAAACCATGAAGTAAACCGCTATAGTAAAAAGAGTGCTGAAAGTAAAGGGGTCAGAATACTAGCCCAACTGGAGAGTACAAGTACAACTAAAAAGTACAAATACAACTGAAAAGTGAAAATTAGTTCCTGGATCATTCACTGAGGGCCTAACCAGAAGGGTAGGTACAACTCACATTCAGTAGTCCTTGCATCACATCACACCAAATGATCCACCTATGAGCACCATCCAGTCCTGGCTCTCTCAACCTCGATCAACGCTGTATGTCATCTGCACAAGACACAACAAGGTGTGGGTGTAGCTCATACAGGGGTGAGTATAACGATACTCAGTAGGGACCTAGAGACCCCTGTAGGTCTCCCAGAGTTCCACAATGGAAAAACCACAAAGCAAGACCTCCATCTAAAAACATGAAGTGATAGACATCATCTCTACTTAGGTATATGCCCATACATATACCTAAGTTATCAAGATATACTCATCCCATACATGAGGGAAGAATACCACAGAGGTTACACCACAAAGATAGAGTACGACATAGATAACACCACGAAGATAGAAGTACCCCACATGTAACACCACTAAGACAACACCAAGAAGGTAGAAGTACCACATAGGTAACACCATGAAGATAGAATTACCACATAGGTAACACCACGAAGACAACACCATGAAGGTAGAAGTACCACACAGGTAACATCAGGAAGATAGAAGTACCACACATATAACACCACGAGGGTAGAAGTACCACATAGGTAACACCACAGAGATAGAATACTCATCCCACATCAGTTATATAACTTAAGTACAGAAGTACAGTTGATTAGTCATAAGCTAGATTATCTTATTCTGTTAAGAGGCACTACCTCTGACCCCCACAGGATCGATAGGTTATAACCCCTGCTGACCCACACTAAATATGACCCACACATGATCAATATATGCTGACCCACACATGATTATTGAAAGATGACCCCCAAAGGATCTGATAGATGCTGACCCACACAAGATCTATAGATGCTGACCCACTTAGGATCTATGTTCTTTCTTCACGTTATAGCTAGCCACCAGATTCCACGCACTCGATGTGCCCGAGTTTCGTAGAGTCTACCCCTCAAGATATCGGTCGTACCTCTACCTAAACTAAGCTCCAAAAAGGAGTAACCCAAAGGACTTACATGTCTTAAGGGATCCAACGATATAAACGGTTCGTCAATCGGACGCTCGGTCTGTTCTGAGGGCCCAGTTGGATTCAGGTTCGATCCAACCCAACGATACTCCAACTATCACTAAAACCCAAGTGTAGTATACCAAAAGGACCTTATCACTCCAAGGGTCCCATCACCACAAATGTTTCGTCAAATGGATTCCATATTTCAAGTTATGGCCTTTTTAGAGAAACTGGGCCTGGTTGGGTCTGGGTCCATCCGACCCGACCCGACCCGGTTTGGGCCGACCCGGTCTGGGTTCGACCTGGCTGGGATGGGCCGTGGTGGGCTGAGTACACTAGGCTGAGGTCCGACCTGACCTGTAAGAGGGCACGGCCCAGATTGTTAGGGGGCGGCCCGTTGGGCTCGCGCGACCCAGCCCACGGAGGCGCAACCCGCCTGGCTCGTGCGACTCGGCCCGTGAAGGCGCGACCTACTAGGCTCATGTGGTTTGACCCATGACGGGGTGCGGCCTACTGGCATGTGCGGACCAGCTCACTATGGGTTGTGGCCCGCTAGCTCGCACGGTCCACCCGTGCTGGCACGGAAGGGGAGCGGCCCCCTCTCCATTTGGAAGGAGAAACGACAGCGCCTAAAGGGTGCTACCAGGTCACCAGTGGGACCCGCTGCGGGTCCTGCCACCACGGTGTCAGAGCTGAGGCCCCTCCGGCGGTGCACCTTTACATGCCGCTACCTCCACTTGGGGCAGACCATTGCCGACCGCCCTGTTTGGCCCCGCCGCAGCTGGAAAGCCACAACTCTTTTCTGTCGGCGGTGCGCGACGAGTGGCCGCATCACCACCGCGGTCGGCCGGTGCCGACCGCTTCGTCGACCACCGCGGTATAGTGCCATGACCTCCTCCTATGGCACGCATCGATGTACCACCTCCGTCGCAGCCGGTCGGTGCCATCTGTCACCATCGTCTGCCATCCAGGATCTCGCCCAACCCAAAGATAAAGACTATGATGAACGCCCCAAAATTCCAATAAGGGCGGAGGGGCCGAGCCTTGTTTTTTTGGACCGCGCTCTCTGCGTTAGCTAGATATAAAGAGGGTTAGATTCAACAATCAAATGGAATTATAACAAAATAAATTCCTACCACAAAAATGATGGAGAATGCCCACGATTGAGGAAGTGGGTCGGTGTTCATTGTCTCCAAAACAAGCCTCCAACATTTCCGCTCAAGCGTTGTCCTTCGGATCATGATTCAGCGTCACCCATCCTTGCCTGCTGGAACAAGCTTTGTCCTCCAAGGATGGCATCATGGCAATTTATCTGCACTTTGTTGCTTGGTGAAGTCGTGCCATTGCCTCTCCCCAAGCTCCATATAAATAGGAGAGGTGGAGGGTGAGCAACGCTCGTAGAATTTATGAGGGTTCATTTAATAGGAACCTTCCTAAATTCTAATGATGTTGTAACATAGGATTTGAAGGGTCAATCCAATTAATGGTTTGATACGCCATTGGTCCCACATTGCCGCTTTTCTTTTAGAGGAAAAGAAATAAATAAATAAAATAACAAATTTGGTTTATTATTCTTTTAAAAAGTCCTAAAATCTATCTTTTTCTCCAGACCTACTGTGATCGAAGTGAAGCCTCCCTTAAGCGAATCCTGGCACTTCAAATTCAACGGTACCCTCATATTTTTATTCTGATAACTGGTTCAAAAGTTAGAAAATGCCGCTTGTGCGTTTGATGAACGTACCTTAAAAAAAGTTCATAAATTCATTCCAGGCACATCGGGCCTCTTAATCACACACCATCAATTTTTATAAACTCGTAATAATTCCATATAATTAAAAAAAAATTACATGGAAAATCCGGGTATGTCACGACCCGTCCTCGGGGCCCGTGCCGTGACTACCCCAAGCCCGCCTTCCATAGGCCAGGGGCTGGCGACTAGCACCAAGGCGTAAAATCCCAGTAAACAGGGAAGGCATTGCCTTTATAAGTAACAACCACACAGAGTCAGCAAGCGGAAAGTAAAGTGCAGAAAAGTAAAGGGGCCGGAAATACAAGCCCAACTGTAAAGTACAACTGAAAAGTAAAGTACAGCAACTGAAGAAAAGACGGCGGCCTCGTGTCGTCCACTGGCAATCCCACCTGAAGGGTGGGTACAGATAGCCTCCAGGCTCCTCGGGTCCCACGTCCGCTCCGAGTACGTTCCGCCCAGTGGTCCACCTCCAGGTACCGTCCTGCTCCACGCCCCAACCGTGATCAGCGCTGTCCGTCGTCTGCAACCAACACAACAAGGCGCGGGCATAGCCCGTGCAGGGGTGAGTACAAGCTACTCAGTAAGGACCCCGAGACCCCCGAAGGTCTCCCGAAATCCACAAAGGATATAGCACAAAAGAAAGATGCAATCACGAAGTAACATCTGACTCGACTTAGGTATATGCCCATACATATACCTAAGTCCCCAATTCTAGCTCTGCTCACGAGCTCAAGAACAACTCAATCCACAAAGGAAAGCAAGACTCAAATCCACAAGGAGAGTAAACAGTAAAATCCACATAGGATAGTTCAACACAATCCACAAAGGAGAGTAACATAAGATTCAGCTCAACCAGGTATACTTTTTCAGATGACGTCAAGATGATCACTGATCCGTCTAAGTCGTCGGACCCACGAAGGATCGATAGGTACTAACCCCCGCAGAAGACCCACACAGGATCGGGCTCACACAGAACCTGTAGGCAGTGGCTCACACAGAACCGGTAGTAAGGACCCACGGAGGATCGGGCTCACACAGAACCTGTAGGCACTGATCCACATGGGATCGCTGAGTGCAGTAGTCGACGCAGTCCACTGAGGATCTCTGCACAGTCGTCGCCGCAGTCCACGAAGGATCTCTGCTCTGCCGTCGTCGCAGTCCACGAAGGATCTCTGCTCTGTCGTCGTCGCAGTCCATGAAGGATCTCTGCTCTGTCGTCGAAGCCACAGCCAGCGCTAGGGTTCCCGCACAAAGCGAGCTCGTTTAGGAGGGTCCGCTCCACGAGCCGAGAGGCTGATACATCAACTGACACGTAGTCCGAAGTTGATGTATCCAAAAGTTCCGTATCGACAACAGGATCTCAACGCAACAGACGGCGCGTCAATCGGACGCCCGGTCTGAGAGTTATTGGCATTTTCGTCCCAGGGGCCCGGTTGGTTTTTAGGGCAAAACCAACCCGACCGTACTCCGCCTGTATCCGATCCTCGGGCGGAGTATGCCAAAAGTTCTGTCTCACTTAGAGGAAACTACCACAGCTGACGGTACGTCGTTCGGACGTCCGTAGCTCAAGTTATGAGCGTTTCCGCTCCGAGGGCCCGGTTGGTTTCGTGTACGAACCAACCCGGCCGAACCCAAAGTCTTCCGAAACCTTGAGTATAATATACTGAAACGACCGTCTCGATCCAAGGATCGCGTAGCCGCTGACGGTTCGTCAATCGGAGGTCCCAGGCCCAAGATATGGGCAAAAGACCGAAGAGGGCCCGAAACGGGGGTTCTGGGCCCGGGGCGACCCGGCCCGAACCCCCCCTGGGGTCGGCCGAACCGGGTCGGCCCGACCCTGCCGACCAGACCGGCCGGCTCGGCCGGCGCGGCTTGGCCAGCCGCGCGGGTGGAAGGCCGCGGGCGCAGCCCGCGGTCGAGGGAGCCGCGGCCCGCACGCGGGCCGCGCGGGTGGTCAGCGGACGCGGCGCATTGCCGCGTCCCGACCGGGTGGACCGGACCCGCGGACCGCGGGTCCGCTGGTTCGCCGCCGCCGCGGCCGAGCCGCGGCGGATTCCTCCGGCGGCGCGCCGGGCGCCGCCGCCCCCGGTCGCCGGCGCCGCCGCGCCGGCGACCCGCGCCGCCGCCACCTTCCGCGGGCCGCCGGAGATGCTCCGGTGGCCCGATTTGCCTCCCGTCTGCGCCGATGCCCCTCCCGGATGCCGACCTTCACTGCGGAAACAACGGATCGCCCCTGCCGCGCAGTTTGTCGTCATCCGCCATATCCGCACAACAAAAGAGATCGGCGGAGGGTTGCCGGGTCTTGTTCGTTAGACCCGCACCCTCCGCGTTAGCCATAATCAACGGGAGAAAACAAAAAGATGATCAACACATGATCCAACAATTTTATTTAAAGATAAAATTGTTCGTTTGAAACCGGCTTTTTAAATTTTCAAGAACGTTCACGAGAAAATTTAAAAGGGGTAACTTTTCCAAAATAAATCCCTACCTCGCAGCTGTTGTTGCCGAACGGGGGATCGTCGCGGGATTGCTCGTCGCGGAAGAAGGAGATCGTCGCGTCGTCGCGGTATCCGGCGTCACGTCGCCAATCTCCGGATCAAGAACAAACGGATTTAATTAATTAAATCCGTTGTTATTGAAATTAAGAAGGGAGAATTTAGAGGTTTCGATTCTCACCTTTAACCGCTGATCGCAGGTTCGCCGCGGAAGAAGAGGCACCGAAGAAGAAGAAGAAGAAGGTCGCGGAAAAGCTGTTGACGTCGCGGATCGTGCGTCGTCGGATTCCGGTTCCGGCGTTCTTCGCGTTCTTCGCGTTCTTCGCGTTCTTCGCGGAGAGGGTGGAGGCTCAGAGGAATTGCACAACGATAGCAATCCTCCAAAATAGACAAGTTTGTCTATTTTATTATTTTGCCAACAAACGTAAAACGCATAAGTAACGACCCAATTAATTCACGAAGAAACAGTCCATTTAATTCACGAAATAAACCGCCCAATTAAATGGTCTGTTAAGAATTAAAGAAAATGCGTCGGTTGACTTTTCAGTTACTTTGACGGGTTTTCGCGGGTGCGTTACTTAGCGAAAGAAACGGCGGGGCTCGTGCGGGTCCCACCGCAAAAATATCCTACCAAGGGGTAGGATATTTCTGGATAGCATCCTATCCAGTTCAACTCAGTTCAAGCCGCCTTTAAGTGACTTTAAGTGGCTTCCAAGCAGTTTAAGTGAAATAAAATAAAGTTGTCGCACAAACTTTACTTTATTTCTGACTTAAAGCCGCAAAATTTAAAAACCACGTCTGAGCAAACGCAACTCCGGAAGAGGCGTTTCTAAGCAAATACCGGCGCTGCGATTTCATCGGTGCCCTCAGAATTTGATTCCGGGCACCGGTTCAAAAGATAGAAAAACCCACTCGTCCGTTCACTGAACGTACCCGAGCCAAACTTCGGAAATTGATTCCGGGCACACCGGGCCTCGGAATCAGGTGCCGTCTGAAGCTGCGCTCTTGTAAAATTCCAAAGAAAATTAAGAAAAAAATTTCCTTGAAATTTGCGGGTCTTTACATTACTCCCACCTCAGGGCTTTACGTCCCCGTAAAGATACATCAAAACTAGGGGAACAAATGGGGGTACTGAGCACGCATCTGAGCCTCCCGCTCCCAAGTGCTCTCCTGGAGGTTCCCGTGCTGCCATCTGACGCGCACAAGAGGAATCGACCGCCCACGTAGGACCCGCTCCTGTCGATCCTCGATCTCCACTGGGACCTCCGCAAAAGTCGCCCCATCGTCCACGTCCAGCTCCCCAAAGTCGATGATGTGCGTCGGGTCGTGCACGTATCTCCTCAGCTGAGACACGTGAAAGACGTCGTGCACCCGGTGCAACTGAGGTGGTAGAGCCAGGCGATAAGCCACCTCTCCTATCCTGCTGAGGACCTGTAAAGGCCCGATGAAGCGTGGAGACAACTTGCCGCCTCGGCCAAATCTCCGTAAACCACGTCGAGGTGAGACACGCAAAAAGACGTGGTCGCCATCCTCGAACTCTAGTGGCCTCCGCCTCCTGTCAGCATATGACTTCTGCCGGCTCTGAGCTGTCCTCATCCTCTCCTGGATGATCTGGACCTTCTCTGTCGTGGCTCGGACCATCTCTGGTCCCACGAGTGCTGACTCCCCAGGGTCTGTCCAGCACAACGGTGATCTGCAGGGTCTGCCGTACAACGCCTCGTATGGTGCCATCCCGATGGTGGAGTGGTAGCTGTTGTTGTACGCGAACTCCACCAAGGGTAGGTGGTCCTCCCAGCTGCGACCAAAGTCGAGAACACATGCACGGAGCATGTCCTCGAGTGTCTGTATGGTCCTCTCCGTCTGACCATCCGTCTGAGGGTGGAAGGCTGTGCTCAGATGGAGCCGCGTCCCGAACGCCTCCTGCAACCCCTTCCAGAGCCGGGAAGTGAAACGAGCATCTCGATCGGAGAAGATAGATGATGGCACACCGTGAAGCCGTACGATCTCCTGGACGTAAAGACGTCCCAAGCTCTCCACTGAGCCCTGCTCTCTGATGGGTAAGAAGTGTGCCGACTTGGTGAGTCGGTCGACAATCACCCAAATGGAGTCGTGACCTCTGGAAGTACGTGGAAGTCCAGTCACGAAGTCCATAGATATGCTATCCCACTTCCACTCCGGGACCTCCAAGGGCTGTACCAAACCTGCTGGTACCTGATGCTCTGCCTTCACCTGCTGGCAGGTGAGGCATCGTGAAACGAACTCTGTCACAGCTTTCTTCATGCCCGGCCACCAGTGCTGTCGTCTGAGATCCTGGTACATTTTCGCCACTCCGGGATGTACCGCCAAGGGAGAAGTGTGAAACTCTCTCAGCACCTCCTCTCGTGAAGCAACTGGTACGAAGGTACGCCCTCTGAAAAGGATGTCGTGCTCTGCTCCAAGGGAGAAACCATCAGGCGCCTGACCTGAGGATATCAGTGCACGCCGGGTCTCAAAGTCAGCGTCCCCACGCTGAGCCTCTCTGACCTGCTGTAGAAGTGGAGGAGAGACTGTGAGAGACTGAAGAAAGGCTGCTCCGTCTCTATCCACGAAGGATATCTGCAAGGAGGCTAGCTGCTCCATCGCCTCCTCAAGCAGCTGAATGCCCGTCCTCCTGCTGAGGGCATCGGCTACCACGTTCCCCTTCCCAGGAGTATAGACTATCTCAAAGTCATAGTCCTGGAGGAACTCAAGCCACCTCCGCTGTCTCAGGTTCAGGTCCTTCTGAGAGAAGATATACCTGAGACTCTGGTGGTCAGAAAAGACCGTGAAGCGCTCGCCCATCAGATAGTGCCGCCACGTCTTCAGAGCGAAGACCACTGCTGCTAACTCCAGGTCATGAGTGGCGTAGTTCTGCTCATGCGGCCTCAACTGACGTGATCCGTAGGCGATCACGGCCCGCTCCTGCATCAGGACGCACCCGAGTCCAGTCCCTGATGCATCGCAGTAAACTACGTACCCAACTCCCTCCTCAGGCAACCTCAAGATAGGCGCGCTGGTCAATCTCTGCCTCAGCTCCTGGAAGCTCTGCTGACATCTGTCTGACCACACGAAGGGTTTCCCCTTCTTTGTCAAAGCTGAGAGTGGTGCCGCAACTCTGGAGAAGTCCGGCACAAATCTCCGATAGTATCCTGCTAGGCCCAAGAAGCTCCGCACCTCCGTCACGCTCCTGGGTGGCTCCCAAGCTAGTACTGCCTCGATCTTCACGGGATCCACTGCAACTCCCGCCTCAGAGATGACGTGCCCCAAGAAATGGACCTCACGTAACCAGAACTGGCATTTTGAGAGCTTGCCATAAAGCTGGTGCTCTCGGAGTGTGTCTAGCACTACTCGCAGGTGGTAGGCATGCTCCTCCTCAGTCGTCGAGTATACCAAAATGTCGTCAATGAAGACAACGACAAATCGGTCGAGGTATGGCTGGAAGATCCTGTTCATGAGGCTCATGAACACTGCTGGAGCATTGGTTACGCCGAACGGCATAACCAAGAACTCATAATGGCCATACCGACACCTGAAGGCCGTCTTCTGTACGTCCTCGTCTCGAACTCTGAGCTGATGATAGCCTGACCGGAGGTCTATCTTCGAGAACCACCGCGCTCCCTTGAGCTGATCGAAGAGGTCATCAATCCGTGGCAGCGGATACTTGTTCCTCACTGTCACCTGGTTCAGGCGACGATAGTCGACACACAGTCGCAAGCTCCCGTCCGCCTTCTTGGCGAACAAAATCGGGGAAGCCCAGGGTGAAACACTGGGTCGGATAAACCCCTTGCTCTGCAAGTCCTCCAACTGTACCCGCAGCTCTCGAAGCTCAGCGGGGGCCATCCGATATGCTGGAGTAGATATCGGGGCTGTCCCGGGGTACAAGTCGATGTAAAAGTCTACCTCTCTACGAGGAGGTAGCCCTGGAACGTCGTCGGGAAAGACGTCCACGTACTGGTCCACCACTGCAGGAAAAGCCGGACTCCGCACGTCCACTGCTCCTAGGATGAGGCTAGCCAACTGATGAGAGATGGGCTGCACTCTCCTCCGCGGAAGTCCATCCTGTGCTGCAAAGGTTCCCTTCTCGCCGGTGAAGGTAAACCTGCTCCCGTCGGTGCGAACACATCGCACCTTGCGCCTAAAACAGTCGATCTGGGCATGAACCGTGGATAGCCAATCCATGCCCAAGATGACGTCGTAAGGCCTCGACGCCGCTACAAGGAGATCCCAGCCGAAGCTCTCGCCTCCTAGAGTAAGATCACACTGTCGGCACCAGTGCATAATCGTCGAGTCTGCTCCCGTAGGAGTCTCTAGCCGTAAGGATCGAGCCAACGGCTCAGTCGGAATCTCCGAGCTCCGAACAAGGGCAGAGGCTATGAAAGAGTGACTCGCTCCTGTGTCTATAAGTACTGCAGCAAGGGTGGAATAGACACAGATCGTACCTCGAATCATCTCTGGCATGTTGGGGTCGTAGGCCTCCACTGCCTGGAGCTGGGCCTGTCCCTGCCCGCCAGCTCCCTGTGGTCGAGGTGGCCCTCCTGGTGGTGGTGGGGGTAGAGCCTGGAAGCGTCGCCCACCACCTGCTGCTCGGCCAGCTCCTCTGCCTCGTCCGCCTCCTCCCTGCGGACCGCCACGGTCGACCCTCTGCCTCTGCCTGGGTGGCCCCTCCACCGTCTGCTGCTCCTCTGATCGGCGAGTCGGGCAGTCACGAGCCATGTGACCCTGCCCGCCGCAAGAGTAGCACAACCTGCCTCTCGAAAGGCTGGCACTCCGCTATGTGCCTCGTACTGCTGAGCCGGTGTCCTGAGGCCGTCTGCGTGGGGGTCTGGTCTGCCTGGACCCGTGAGTCATCCGTCGGCTACCTGCTGCCGAAGACTCAGCTACCTGCCGCCCTGCGCTAGGTCTCGCCGCTGAAGAAGGCTCTGCCAGGAAGCTCTCGATCAGGAGGGCTCGCTCCAGCACTCCCGCCTGGGTCGGAATGCTGAGGGAGATCAGCGACGCCCGAATCTCCTGTCGCAAGCCCTGCTCGAAGGTCCGGGCCCGGAAGAAGGGGTCCCGTACCATGTCGGTCGAGTAGCGAGATAGGTCCGTGAACCTCGCCGCGTACTGAGCGACCGTCATGCTTCCCTGGCGCAGCTGGAGAAGCTCCTGGATGCGCACCGCTCGGAGGGTGGCCGGGACGAACTCAGAGCGGAAGAGGCTCTCGAAGTCCGTCCAGAGCAGGGATGCCTCATCGTGAACCTGGAGCATCAAGCTCCACCATCGTCCTGCCGCCGCCTGCAGGAGGCTCGCTGCGAGAATCACCATGAGATCCGCTGGTGTCCTCACTAGCCTAAAGATCCGTACCACCGCCTCTAGCCAGTCCTCGGCGGCCTGGGGGTCCGCCTCACCGCGAAACCTGGGCGGTCGCTGGCTCTGAAACTCATGCAGTGCCCTGAGGCGACGTGCATCGTCAGCGTCTGGTACTGGCAGCATCGATGGCTCGGCGGGTAAAGCTACCGCCGGTGCCACTGCTGGCAAAGGGCCCTGCACCGAGGCCTCGTCGCTCGGTGGGCTGCCGTCGCGCCCTACACTCGGAACCCTAGCTGGCAGTCATCGCGGGGCCATCCTGAAAAGGAGAACAAGAGCACCATAGTCAGAACAGTATACCTGGTGAGCTGGCACAAGTAATCACAAGGAAAACTTGAGACTTTCATAAAGCAGTTCAGTATACCCGGTGAGCTGACACAAGTAATCACAAAGAAAACTCGAGACACACACGCAATCAATGTTTTCATGCATTTAGTCGGAAATCAGGAGTCAGGGTCCTGGTGTACGGATACGTCGGCCGCCGCACCAACACTGGGCTCCCTGAACTGATAACCACACTCAATACACTAAACACTATTGCTTCACATAGAAAGAAAGGACGATCAGAGTCTGCGGTAGAACCGACCACCTCTGATACCAATTTGTCACGACCCGTCCTCGGGGCCCGTGCCGTGACTACCCCAAGCCCGCCTTCCATAGGCCAGGGGCTGGCGACTAGCACCAAGGCGTAAAATCCCAGTAAACAGGGAAGGCATTGCCTTTATAAGTAACAACCACACAGAGTCAGCAAGCGGAAAGTAAAGTGCAGAAAAGTAAAGGGGCCGGAAATACAAGCCCAACTGTAAAGTACAACTGAAAAGTAAAGTACAGCAACTGAAGAAAAGACGGCGGCCTCGTGTCGTCCACTGGCAATCCCACCTGAAGGGTGGGTACAGATAGCCTCCAGGCTCCTCGGGTCCCACGTCCGCTCCGAGTACGTTCCGCCCAGTGGTCCACCTCCAGGTACCGTCCTGCTCCACGCCCCAACCGTGATCAGCGATGTCCGTCGTCTGCAACCAACACAACAAGGTGCGGGCATAGCCCGTGCAGGGGTGAGTACAAGCTACTCAGTAAGGACCCCGAGACCCCCGAAGGTCTCCCGAAATCCACAAAGGATATAGCACAAAAGAAAGATGCAATCACGAAGTAACATCTGACTCGACTTAGGTATATGCCCATACATATACCTAAGTCCCCAATTCTAGCTCTGCTCACGAGCTCAAGAACAACACAATCCACAAAGGAAAGCAAGACTCAAATCCACAAGGAGAGTAAACAGTAAAATCCACATAGGATAGTTCAACACAATCCACAAAGGAGAGTAACATAAGATTCAGCTCAACCAGGTATACTTTTTCAGATGACGTCAAGACGATCACTGATCCGTCTAAGTCGTCGGACCCACGAAGGATCGATAGGTACTAACCCCCGCAGAAGACCCACACAGGATCGGGCTCACACAGAACCTGTAGGCAGTGGCTCACACAGAACCGGTAGTAAGGACCCACGGAGGATCGGGCTCACACAGAACCTGTAGGCACTGATCCACATGGGATCGCTGAGTGCAGTAGTCGACGCAGTCCACTGAGGATCTCTGCACAGTCGTCGCCGCAGTCCACAAAGGATCTCTGCTCTGCCGTCGTCGCAGTCCACGAAGGATCTCTGCTCTGTCGTCGTCGCAGTCCACGAAGGATCTCTGCTCTGTCGTCGAAGCCACAGCCAGCGCTAGGGTTCCCGCACAAAGCGAGCTCGTTTAGGAGGGTCCGCTCCACGAGCCGAGAGGCTGATACATCAACTGACACGTAGTCTGAAGTTGATGTATCCAAAAGTTCCGTATCGACAACAGGATCTCAACGCAACAGACGTCGCGTCAATCGGACGCCCGGTCTGAGAGTTATTGGCATTTTCGTCCCAGGGGCCCGGTTGGTTTTTAGGGCAAAACCAACCCGACCGTACTCCGCCTGTATCCGATCCTCGGGCGGAGTATGCCAAAAGTTCCGTCTCACTTAGAGGAAACTACCACAGCTGACGGTACGTCGTTCGGACGTCCGTAGCTCAAGTTATGAGCGTTTCCGCTCCGAGGGCCCGGTTGGTTTCGTGTACGAACCAACCCGGCCGAACCCAAAGTCTTCCGAAACCTTGAGTATAATATACCGAAACGACCGTCTCGATCCAAGGATCGCGTAGCCGCTGACGGTTCGTCAATCGGAGGTCCCAGGCCCAAGATATGGGCAAAAGACCGAAGAGGGCCCGAAACGGGGGTTCTGGGCCCGGGGCGACCCGGCCCGAACCCCCCCTGGGGTCGGCCCGACCCGGCCCGGCCCGGCTAGGCCGGGTCGGGTCCGGCCTGGGCGCGGCCCTGCCGACCGGACCGGCCGGCTCGGCCGGCGCGGCTTGGCCAGCCGCGCGGGTGGAAGGCCGCGGGCGCAGCCCGCGGTCGAGGGAGCCGCGGCCCGCACGCGGGCCGCGCGGGTGGTCAGCGGACGCGGCGCATTGCCGCGTCCCGACCGGGTGGACCGGACCCGCGGACCGCGGGTCCGCTGGTTCGACGCCGCCGCGGCCGAGCCGCGGCGGATTCCTCCGGCGGCGCGCCGGGCGCCGCCGCGCCGGCGACCCGCGCCGCCGCCTCCTTCCACGGGCCGCCGGAGATGCTCCGGTGGCCCGATTTGCCTCCCGTCTGCGCCGATGCCCCTCCCGGATGCCGACCTTCACTGCGGAAACAACGGATCGCCCCTGCCGCGCGGTTTGTCGTCGTCCGCCATATCCGCACAACAAAAGAGATCGGCGGAGGGTTGCCGGGTCTTGTTCGTTAGACCCGCACCCTCCGCGTTAGCCATAATCAACGGGAGAAAACAAAAAGATGATCAACACATGATCCAACAATTTTATTTAAAGATAAAATTGTTCGTTTGAAACCGGCTTTTTAAATTTTCAAGAACGTTCACGAGAAAATTTAAAAGGGGTAACTTTTCCAAAATAAATCCCTACCTCGCAGCTGTTGTTGCCGAACGGGGGATCGTCGCGGGATTGCTCGTCGCGGAAGAAGGAGATCGTCGCGTCGTCGCGGTATCCGGCGTCGCGTCGCCAATCTCCGGATCAAGAACAAACGGATTTAATTAATTAAATCCATTGTTATTGAAATTAAGAAGGGAGAATTTAGAGGTTTCGATTCTCACCTTTAACCGCTGATCGCAGGTTCGCCGCGGAAGAAGAGGCACCGAAGAAGAAGAAGAAGAAGGTCGCGGAAAAGCTGTTGACGTCGCGGATCGTGCGTCGTCGGATTCCGGTTCCGGCGTTCTTCGCGTTCTTCGCGTTCTTCGCGTTCTTCGCGGAGAGGGTGGAGGCTCAGAGGAATTGCACAACGATAGCAATCCTCCAAAATAGACAAGTTTGTCTATTTTATTATTTTGCCAACAAACGTAAAACGCATAAGTAACGACCCAATTAATTCACGAAGAAACAGTCCATTTAATTCACGAAATAAACCGCCCAATTAAATGGTCTGTTAAGAATTAAAGAAAACGCGTCGGTTGACTTTTCAGTTACTTTGACGGGTTTTCGCGGGTGCGTTACTTAGCGAAAGAAACGGCGGGGCTCGTGCGGGTCCCACCGCAAAAATATCCTACCAAGGGGTAGGATATTTCTGGATAGCATCCTATCCAGTTCAACTCAGTTCAAGCCGCCTTTAAGTGACTTTAAGTGGCTTCCAAGCAGTTTAAGTGAAATAAAATAAAGTTGTCGCACAAACTTTACTTTATTTCTGACTTAAAGCCGCAAAATTTAAAAACCACGTCTGAGCAAACGCAACTCCGGAAGAGGCGTTTCTAAGCAAATACCGGCGCTGCGATTTCATCGGTGCCCTCAGAATTTGATTCCGGGCACCGGTTCAAAAGATAGAAAAACCCGCTCGTCCGTTCACTGAACGTACCCGAGCCAAACTTCGGAAATTGATTCCGGGCACACCGGGCCTCGGAATCAGGTGCCGTCTGAAGCTGCGCTCTTGTAAAATTCAAAAGAAAATTAAGAAAAAAATTTCCTTGAAATTTGCGGGTCTTTACAGGGTATTTACCTGAAATGATATTACATTGTTCTATTTGTATTCTAGTATATTTTATTGTATATTTCTATTCCTTTTTATGTATTTTGATTGGGTTTTATTTTATAGGGTTGTTGCATGGCTGTTGTGGGGATGTAGCTAAGTAGCAGCTAGATTGGCCTTTATCATCACTAGATGAAGCACTGATAAAGAGACCCTTTATCATCTCTTCATCTAGCACTGATAAATGATACCCTTTTTCAATTCTAAATAAAAATCATTGATAAAAGGAGACTTTATTAGTTATTTTTTAAAGCACTGAAAAATGGTAACATTATCAATGATTTTATAGTGCTGATAATGGATGAAATATTTTAATATTGCTTATATTGTCAGTGCTTTTAAGCAATAACAATGATCATTTTAGCACTATTAAAAGAATGTTTTGTATTAGTGTAAATAAGGTAAAACTATAGACCTAGAAAGAAAATTTTAGAAATGAAAAAATGATGAATTATGAATCTATGGATTATTTTATCACTAGAATCAATGAAATATTTAGTGGTGTTAGATGTTTTTTAGAGAAGTTAAAAAAGATCCATTACTGTAAAGAAGATCCTCGCATTTAATTTTAATAGGTTTGATCCTAAATTCTCAACAATGGAGGATAAAGACTTATATAATCTACCTGTTGATGATTTGAACAACATATTTATTCTATACAAGACGAAATTGAAGGTTTTGAGGCATAAAAGAAGGGGTGGAAAATGCATGATTTTGGTTTTTCATGGGTTTCAATGATTAATATAAAAATAACATAATTAAAAAAACCCAGTAATATCCAATATTAGATCTCTCAAATTTATTTTATAATTAATTTAAAACAATAATTACCTTGAATGCAATAATCCTCTCTGTCAATTTCTATTTACACTCTTGTGTAATTATCGTTGTAGGGGAAAATACAAGTGAGGATTACTCTATGTGTATCCACATGTGGTCCATGAATCTTCAAAAGATATTATTGGGTTTCAAAGTTATAGAAAAAAGGAACTTAGTGCTTCACACCATTTATCAATGACCATAACAGGTATTTCATTTATTCTCTCTATGTTATTAAGAAAAAGGATGAGAGGATTTTCTCTCTAGGGGTTGAGGGAATTATAGAGAGATTTATATTGTGCATAATAAGTCTCTATCCAAAAAAGTGATATATTTTTATTTATATACTTAGAGTTAAACATAGATAATTTCACACATGACATTATCAATATATTTAATCTAAGTAATACCCCATCTAAAATAATATTAATAAAAATACTATATCCCATGACATGCACTTATTTAAATATAATTTCTCAAATAAATAAATTAATATTTTTAAATAATATTAAATAAAATATATCATTTTCATTCGACTATGAACTCATCCCATCTATCCTCCATTAAATTTACCAAACCTTGAACAATAAAATATTTATTCAAATAAATATTATTCACTTGATAAATAAATTAATATTATATTTAATAAACTCATGAATACTTATTTATTTTAATATTAATATAACTAAATAAATATTTATATAATATTATATTAACCAAATTAGTGAATAAATAAATATTTATTTATTACCTCGTGAATAATAAACAAGTGAAAAAAATTAAACTAACATATTCTAAATTTTGAATATATCATTATTAAATATTTTTGATCAACTTTACTTGAATAATTATTATTTCACAAGATATGAATAATATTTATTCTTAATATTAAATTTCTTATAATTTAATGAGATTGTGGATACACTTATTGTGTGACCCTCTAGGCCTCTTTCTCAGTGTCCTTAGATGAAACTACCTAAAGACCAAGATCAATAACTGGAAGCACCTCAAGGAACCTATAGAGAAATAAGTTAATTTTTAAATGATAAAAACCATAATATGAATGCTACTATGTAATATAATCCCTTTATCTATCAATATCTCATTAAGTATGATGCATACTTGTTTCATCACCACATTCACTTGATTTATCTTTCTTTGAATTCATAAAATAAACTTATCAACAAACTAGTATGGACATGGAATTAACCAGATAGTTCAATTTTAATAAAAGGTCTAGGAATATATTATTCCATTAATATGGAAGGGAAAAGTACTTTTTTGAATTATTAAATTAACTCCATATCACTTATGATGAACCCAATGCATGTTAACTCACTACAAGAATATATATTCATGGTTTTAAACTATACATCAAAGTACATGATTCATGATACACATTAATAATAATATCAAGTCTAAGGACCGAGAAACACATTCCTAGATTGGAATATACAATGACACATAAAATATGTATAATTCCTATTAATGGGTATGTCCTCATGAACCCCCTTCTTAGAGATCATTAAGTGAAAACTTACTAAGAAGAAATATCAATGTCTTATGATCTTTTAACACCTAATAGTTAAAAATAATTAATTTCTTGTTAGAAAATTTTTATCTAGACCCTAAGATATATGTCTAAGAGTATTTTCATAACATCTCTAGGTTCTCATTATAACAGGGAAGTACTATTACTTTTATATGATACAAATACTCTAAGTATAATATCAAATTAATGTTACATAGATGAAAAATTATCTTGTAATAAGATATTCATTAATATTCTAGTAATCGAAAGTAAAAAGTTATCTAGTTCAAAGGAACCAAATCCAATAGACTCCCACTTATACTAGATCTAATTAATACAAACTTTTAAATTTATAGATCACATATGATTCTCATGCTTTTATTGAGATAATACTTGAGTCAAAAAGTTTTCCACATTCTACTATATGATTACCCTTCTTACTGTTACTTAAATCCTTTGAGAAAATCCCTTAATTGGTGATACTTATAAAGTAAATTCTTAATACATTGATTTGACTTGGGATCCTTGTATAAAACAACTATTTCATTATAATCCCAATACATAGTGATAACATCTTTACTTTTAGGTTCAACACTAAGATCCTGGATGATGTTATGTATCCATATTACTTCTTTAGCTACACAAAAATCCATAATATAATCATAATATTCTATATAACTTGAGATCACTTGTGATTAGAATTATTCCTACTCATATATCCTCCATTATGGAAAAATATATATCTTGACTATGATTTATGATCATTATTATCTATTTTTAAACTAGAATCAATGTATCCCTCATAATTAATACCTTAAATCCTATATAAACCAGAAATATATCTTATTTAATCCTCATATATTTTAGGATGGTATTTATGGTCAACCAATGTGGATCTAATGGTTCTACTTTTTGATAATGTGAGAAGTATACCTCAGTTTATTGAAGTCATTTGACCCAAAGGAGTGGTTCTGAAAGATCTTCAGTTCAGTGAAGTAGTGTAAGCAATAGTTTTTTTGCTAGCATTAAATGAGGTTTAGAAAATATGTTTGTTTGGAAGAGGATTTTTTTGATGTTCTCATAGCCTAGTGTTCTTGTTCCATATGTTTGAATGATACTTATAGAAGATGGTGTGTGTTAAATTTTTCTACCTAAGTGGTTGATTATTCATCATAGGTGGTGGGTGCACTGAGGATTTAAATTAGATATTGGTATTGGAAAAAATGGAACATATGGAATCCCACATTTCTCAAAGGTTGGTTAAATTGGATGAACAATATAAATTATGTATATATAAGAGGGTGAGTCTAATTTTAATAAAGATAGTATTATTTTAGTAATTGATTATTATAGTCATTTGAGTGACTCATTAGTCACAAGTTGTAATATTTTCTTTCCGGTGAAATGGAATTATGTAGGGTTTCTCTCATGAACATTAGACTTTCAATCTGAACCATGTATAAAAAAATAATTATTTCCTATTTTTATTTAATTTCATTAGATAAATGTTTGGTTTTTAGAGTGAATAATACTAGTGTTTTTTCTACTTAGTGTGGTGATTTAGGTGAAAATATTTCTTCCATGTTATAGAACACTAAAGTTAAGAGAGTTTCTTCCAAAATTTATTTATACTATAGATATTTCATATTGAATAATTCCATTTTACTACAATGAACCCAATATAGGAATTCTAAAAAAGTGGTATCAAAGGTTGGTTTATAGGAGGCTTAGAGGTTTTCTTGATAGTTTAGGTAATATTCTATTAAATTAATGTTTTTTTTAATTTCACTAGGATTAAATTTTTTCATAAAGATGATTCCAAAGGATATAAAGGTCTAAATTAATAGATTCAATGGAAAAAAATTCTATTTTTGGAAAATTAATATAGAAGAAATCCTTATTTAGAAATATTGGGAGCTTCTGTTTAAGGGTGTTAAAACAAAATCAACCAATAAAGGTGAATGTGAAAAGCTAGATTATAAGTCACTTGGTGTGTTATGAATTTCATTAGTCCAAAATATGGATTTTAATATTTAGGATAATAAAACAAAAATTAATTTTATTTCATACCTTAATGATATATATGATAAACCTATAACGCTGAATAAAGTGTGCTTGATGTGAAAGTTATTCAATATAAGGTTACTAGAAGGAATATATTCATTGGATATATTCAATTATTTAAACTTATTCTGAATCTAGATGGAGTCTATGATAGTTACATTCCCCAATGATATTTGGGTTATTTTATTATTTTTATCTTTAATGAAATCATGGGACACTATGGGGAAAATTATATATAGTTTTAGTGGGAAGAATGACCTGTTGTTCATTGATGCTCAAACACATGATTCTCAATGAGGAGATTTGAATGAGAGATAGTTTAGCTTATTCCAATAATGTATTCAATATAGAAGGAAGAAGATTCTCACCTTATCAGAGAATCAAATGAAATTAAATAGGAAATAAAGGGAGTGGAGTAGAGGAATGTTTTTTAGAACTAGTATTATTTTTTGGCATTTTATAACGAAAGGTCACCTCAAGAAATATTTACATTATAGGAAGAAAACCTCAAAAATAAATATATACAGAGAGATGATTATATCAATATAGAGTTGTGTAAATATACTTTTGAGTGTTTCTACTCAAACAGAATCATGGATCATATATTCTAGATCTTCCTTCCATTCCACAAGAGAAAAAGGATTCACGCTAAATTATGTAATTGGAAATTTTTATAGAGTGCATATTGATGATGATGGAGCTCTTGACATTATGGGAAAGGGGGGGTGTGAATGTTCAGTTGAAGAATAGAGGGTTCTTTATACTAAAGGAACTGTGACATGTTATAGGTCTCTAGAATAACATTATTTCGATTGGTCACCTGGATGATGTAGGTTTCAGAACAAGTTTTATAAAAGTATTATGGAAGATCATTCATGGATCCCTTATCAAAGATAGAGGTGTAAAAGATGGGTTATTGTATCTGAATTAAAGGGAAGTTGGAGATACACTTTCTACAATGTCATCTTCCAGAATTTAAAAACTTTGGCATAATCGGTTTGGTAACCATAGTGAGAAAATTATAAAGATTCTAATAGATAGAAGCATACCAAATATGGGTCATTAAAAATTTAGAATATGTGAGAGTTATATTCTCAACAAGAAGCAGAAGGTGTCTTTCAATATTTCTAGAAAAATGCTGAAAATTTGAAAGATAGAGTTGGTATATAAAGATGTTTCTGGACTTGACCTAGTTTATTCTCATATAAGATCAAGGAATTTTCTTACCTTCGTTAATTATTTTAAGAGGAAAGTATGGGTATAATTTTTAGAAAATAACAGGGAAGTGTTTATAATATTTTTTCAATGGAAGTATTTGGTGGAAATAGAAATCAGAAGCACATTAGTGTGTGTTAGGTCAGACAGTGGAGGTGTGTTTACCGTAATGGGGTTCTAGAATTTTTATAGGCATAGAGGGATCCAATATGAGAATAATATTCTAGGTATAAATGAACAAAATGGTTTAGATAAGAGAATAAATTGGACGTTGATAGAGAGAACAAGAATTATGTTGTTACATTATAGTATTCCCAAGGATTTTCATTCATAATTAGTAGGAACAACAACATAATTAATCAACATAAGTCAATCAAGAATAGTAGGAAAACTATTATCAAAAGAATTATGGTTTAAAAAAATTATAGAAGTTTCTAACATTAGAGTTTTCAAAAATTTAGTCTATTTTCATGTAGCTAATAAAGATAGATAATATTGAAGAAAAATATGAGGCACGCTTCTTCATAAAATATGGAGATGAATACATTGGTATTTGGATTTTGGATGATGAGAAAAATAATGTTTTCAAAATAAAAAAAAAAGAGTTCTTAAATGAGTAGATCTTATAAAAAGATTATAAATTTAAGGGAAATGAGTTTGAGGTTAATTATTCAACTTTTATTCAAGTTGATCCAGGTAGAGGTTGTAGAATCTAATTTGTTCGAGAAAGTTTAGATTTCTATGGCTCTATCAAAAGATCACATATTATAGAGTAAAGTTAGAGATTAATTTACTGAGTTCATGATTTCATCTAGAAGAAGATATACCTAAACTTTCAAGAATTAATGAAGCTTGATCTTGAGTTCTAGATGGTGATGGTCTAAAAGTTATAGATCAAGAAGAAGATGAACCATATGTTAATTTTTGGAGATAAATTGACTAGTGAATAATTATGGAGATGATATTAGTTTAATAATTTTTATGGTTACATGATAAATAAAAATTATATAAGAATTTTCTTCTCTTGGTGATTTCTATGAGTGGAATTTTGAAATATAGGAGGAGTTGGATTACCTACATGTGAATAACACCTATGAGCTAACATAATTACCAAAAGTGAAGAAATAACTTCAGAATAAGTGGATATTCTAATCAAAATAATAATATTACAAAATAATTATATATAAGGTGAGGCTAGTTTTGAAAGGGTTTCAACAGAAGGATGGTATTGAATTTTATAAAATTTTCTCTCTAACAGTTAATAATACTACCATCCAAAACATTTTAAGCATGGTTTCCACCAAAATTTTTTACCTTGAACAAATGGATGTAAAGATGACTTTTATTTATGGGTATTTTTAGGAATAAATTTATATGAATAAACTAGTTGGTTTTATAAAAAATTGGAATTAGGGATTAGTGTGTAATATAAAAATTAGTCTTTATGGTTTGAAATAAGCACCAAGGTATTGAAACTAAAAGTTTTATTCCTTTATGAAGGAGAAATATTGCACATAAAGTAACAATGATCATTAATTTTACCAAAATGTGTTTATTGGAAATGAATTCATTAATTTACTCTTATATGTGGATGATATAGTATTGGTGGATGAGAAGGTTTAGTTGAATTAGAATTAGAAGGAAAACTTTTCTAGGAAGTTTGAGGTGTAAGATATTTTTGAAGTGAATAAGAACTTAGTAATAAGGATTGAATAAGATAGGATAACATAAATTTTGGTTTTATCATAGAGAGATTACATCTAGAAGATCACTAAGAGATTCTGAATGAGTGTATGTAGTCTAGTTTCAATTTCTATCCTTGGTCACTTGATACCTACCAAATAATAGGCATAAAAAATGGAATAAGAAATGAAATACATGGAGAAAGTTTTATATGCTTTAATAGTCTGAAGTTTGAAGTATGATATGGTGTAAACTCATACAAATATTGTTCATGCAGTGGGATTAGTCATATGATTCATGTAAAATTTAGGTAAATATCATTGAGAAGCTATAAAGGGGATTATTCAGTATCTCCAAGGAATAAAAGGTATAACTCTTTTATTCAAAGATAATTATCCATTACTTGAGTTTGTAGATTTAGAATTTGATGGTGATTCAAATTCTCAAAACATCACAACTGAATATGTTTTTACTTTTGGTGGAATTATGATAAGTTGGATGTATAGGTTAGGACTGGTGATTGCAATTTTCATAATAGAAATATAATATATAAAGGATATTGTGTGGTTGAGGAATTTGGTTGAAAAAATTGGATACAGTTAGGAGGAAGAGTTACTCTACTATAATAATCAAAGTGAAATTCATTTGGATATTAATATAGTGTTTCATTCAATAGATACACCCATTGATATGAAGTACTATTATATAAAAAAGATACTAGAAGATAGAGAGTTGGTGTTATAAAAGATAGTTGGAAAAAATAAGCTAGTGGATATGTTCACTAAGAGTTTGGGTTTGAAAATACTAAGGTAATGTAAACCATTAGTTGGGATTGGGAGAATAGAAGGAAGTTGAGAAGCACCATATACTGTGGAATTGGAATGACATTTTCCATGATGAAAGTGATATCTTGTTTTTCTTATAAAGTAGTATTCATGTAGGAGGTTATTAGATTGTGTAAAGTATACTTTAGTTGATCAAAGTAAGTTGACCAAAACAAGTGGTTCTAGAATATATTCAATTCACTGAAGTAGTGGAAATAATTATTTTTTCATAAAAAATTTCTAGAAGGAGGTTATAGAAGGAGGTTCTGGAAGGATGTTGGTAAAAAAGAGGCTTCTTTAAATGTTCTCATAGCTTGGTGTTATTGTTTTGGAAGTTCAGATGGTAGTTTCAGAACTTGGTGGGTGTTTAGTTTTTCTATTTGAGTAGTTACCGATTCAATAGAGGTAGTGTTCACACTGAGGATCACTATAAGAGATCAGTAGAGAGAAATGTAGAATAAATGGACTCCCATATTTCTCATAGGTAGTGTAATTGGTTGTTTGACTAAAAATCTATATATATAGGAGGTTGGGGAAACCTTTTCCAAAGAGTGGAAATTTAACAGTTACTTTTTGTATTTATTTTCATGACTCATTATTCATAAGTTGTAATATTTTATTTTTAGTGAAATGGAATAGTACGGAGTTTCTCCCTTGGATGTAAGACTTTCATCATATAAAACAAAGTGTTATTTTTTTAATTTCATTTAATTTCATTGATTAAATGTTTGGTGTCTTGGTGTATTGAATAGAGTTGAATCTATTTCAATTTAGTGTGGGGATTTTGGTGAATATATTTATTCCATGTTCTTAGAAACTAATGTTTAGAGAGTTTTGTCTAGAATTTTTTTAGAGTGATTCAAGATTAATTTCCTCCAATTTACTATAAGGAAAAAAGATGATGAATTTTTAACACTATGTTATATCTACCTACCATGATCAAAGAATAGGAATCATGAAGCCTGATGCATATCATGGAATACATGATAAATCCAAATTTAGAAGCATAAATTATTTTACTCATCCCATTTATCTCTCCACTTATGTATGGGGACACATTTTATTAGAAATATTGTTGCACCCACATGCCTAATACACCCTAATAGGGGGGGGGGGGTGAATTAAAATTTTCAATTCGTATTATTTTTCATGGGATATTTTTATCATGTTATCAAGAACAAATTAAACCTATCAATTTTGAAACATACCTAAAATATTTGGACAAATAAATTAGAACTTGGGAATAAATATTTTAATTGTTTCACCATAAAGGTCTAGTCCAAGTAGCCTATGTTGATGGTGTGTTGGAATACCAGGTATTAACACTTTTCATTATTCATGTTACAATAGTTTAGGAAAGGCCCACTATCAATCCTAGGGGTATTACCTATTTTTATCTCTTTGTTCACTTATTTGAGACAAAGAATACAAAATATGTGATATGATGATATCTTGAAATTATTATTTATAAAAAGAATAAAACTAGTCCAAATAGGGTGTTGCTGATGTCCTTGAGTTCCTTCTTCATGTATCAATCTTCAATGGTGTTTTTTCAATAATTGTCTTCCCTTTTAATTTTTTTATATTTTTCATTTCTCTTCTCTACACTATTTTTTTCAAGTTTTTCAATATTCCCTTGTATTTATAATTTTATACTCTTGTTTATTCTTCTTTAAATTAGGGAATAATTCTCTAAAAATTCATTCCATTAATTTATCACATATAACCCACTCAATGGGTCCTCAAACTGCTCATTATCCATCTATAAATGCTGACCTAGACAATTGGATTTATATATAATTTAGAATAAATTTTATCTCTTGATATTTTCTATGTATACCTCATTCACAATGTGAAATCCTTGATTGTATCATGAACCTTATCAAACAGTCCCAGGTCATGGCATTTTTTACTTTATCACAACATGATCCATATTTAACCACCCGATCCACTTTTTCTAACCAAAAATATATATTTAAATTAATGAGATAAACATGGTGTGATTTCTATAATTTTTCTTGATCCTTAGACGAGTCTTGGAATTTTAGAGCACTTCATGGTGTGTACTATTCTTCTAATGCTAAATAGGTTGAATCACCAAAATCATGGGCCTGTAGATTTTCCAAAGCCAATAGTCATGGTGTAACCTATTCGATTATATTTTGTGATTGATTCTATTATGGAGCGACCATTTTTCCATGTGGATAACATAACTAGATCTCTATATCCACTAAAATCTACCTAACCATCTTCACAACATGGCCTTTGTGATGCATCATGTAACACAAAACATAAAAAACGAAAAAGTAAGAAATATTATGCATCAATGTGATTTAATTACTTAGATTAATCCCATTGCTTTCACTTAATAGTGTGACTATAACTTCCATGATGTGATTGACTCCTAATCCCAAAAATGATAATGGATAAAACCTTATGAAAAAAAAATAAAATATTTAGACATACCAAATAAAAACCATACATATGAAATTAATTTTCTATTTTTTCTGGAATTTAACTCCATTCAAAACGTGATTCCTATAATCATGGTGTGATTTGACATGTCCCAACAAAAACTACAAATTTCATAGAAAATATATAGTTATTCCTCCATACTTATTCATACTACTAATAAACATCTAATTGAAAACAAATCCTACCATAACAACCTATTGTTTCAAAAAAGACCCAATTTGGAATTTTTTATCATTACTAAATATCAATTATCCATATTAGACTCCAATGTCCATTCATTCAGACTAAATTACATCCATTCACTTTCAATAGAATCACCCCTATAATAATTATCCCCTTGTCCAATAAAACACAAAGGGTGTCTCCTATTCTGGATTCGAGTAAGAAATATTTTTAAGTTACATCACTAAGAAAAGTATAATCAACTAATTATCTAAGCCTAAATGTGTCAAAGATCTTTTTAGGGAAAAAATCGAACTTGTTAATTTCTTCTATGCTATTTAGAATCCTAGATCTAACCTTTTTTTTCTTCTACTTTCCCCATGGGTGGTATGTCTCCCTATCTTGTTACTTCCTATAAAAACATACAACTTTTTAGTATAAAATTATATACAACAAGGATATGTGACCTTCTGAACCTCCTTAAGGCGAGGGAGGTGGTTAAACAAGAATTTTTATACAATGTTTCTTAAATTTGGGTGTGGAAAACAGTCTTGAAAATATGTCTAGAACATATTTATTTTTACCCATATGTGAGCTTGGTTAGATCTATCACACTTTAGTTATCACAATATACTACCATGTGAAGCTTTACCCCCTATCCAAGATCCTCTAGTTCTTGTTTCATATATTCCTGTTTAGTATAAGCTTTTGTTTCTGAAATATTCTCAACTTTAGTAGTATTAAGAGATGTTATTTATTTCTTCTTATTGAGCTACCAAATAAACTCACTTATAATGAAAAAGGTTCATCCACTCATGGAGTTTTTATCAAATATATATCCAACCCAAATCACTTTAAATTAATAATATAATCGTTTATCCTTCCCTTAATAATATACCAAACTATAATAAAGTGTTCCTTGAAGTACCTCAAGATTCACTTCACAATAAAATGATTCTCCTCCTTAGGAAAACTTTAAAAATGAGAATCCATTATTATAGTAAAAACATAACTAGTCATGTTGCAATAAGATATAATAAGTTTCTAATCATCCTCTAGAAAATCATTAAATCAAACACGCTTCCTTCCTCATGCTTTCTAAGCTTTGTTCCAACCACAATTGGTGTTGATACTATCTTTATATCATGTATTTCAAACTTAATGTACAAGTCCTTTGCATTTTTTTCTTGAAAAAAAACATTTATTCCAATTTTAAGATCAATTATATCCTAATAAACAATTTAATATTTCTAATCATATACATTTTAAATATTGAGTTCATCAACTGCTCAAAATTATTTATCGGGTTCTACTGAATTCCTCCAAATATAATGTTTTCAACATGTAAAATCACCATGAACTGCTCTTCTATGGTCAATTTCATATACATATTTTGATTTAATCCACCGATTTTAAGTTCCATATTCTTTAATAAAGTTTCTAACCAAGAACACCTATCACTAGGTTATTGTTTTAAGGAATACATGGCCTTATTTATCCTACAAAAATTTGATTGATCATCTCTAATTAGAAAACCCATATATTTTTCAATATAAACCTCTTCCTTGAGAAATCTATTTAAAAATACTATTTTGAAATTCATATGATAGAATCTAAATTTTCTCCAAATATCCACAACATGAAAGAGTCTTATCGAATTAGGTCCTTCCATTATGAAAATGATTCTTCCACATCAATTCCTTCCACTTGTGAATACCTATTTCATACCAATCTTGACTTATTTCAGATCACATTTCCATTATCTTCATGTTTGTTTCTTAATACCCACTTCTTCCCAAGGATATTGTGATTTGATGGCCTCTTAAAAAGCTCCAAAGTCTAATTGTTCTCAATTTGATCTAACTCCTTGTTCATGGTCTTGACCCATGAGTCTTCCTTTTTTTTCTTCTTCAAATAATTCCATTTCCACTTATGAAAATAGTGAAGTGTGAGATATAGTTATCATCCTTTGAGTTTGTGTTGGTTAAGTTTTATTACCTATGATATTTGAATCATCAACCTAAACTCATAATCTTCACTATGGAGTCACTGGTTGACTTCTTTTAGTAGCTTCTTCATTTAGATTATCCTAAGAATCCTACTCACATGTCAAACTATCTACACCATTCTGATATGTATCCATTTATTCTTTTTAATTAAAAACTATACTAAAACCTGAGATTATATATCTATTACCATCTCTTTTTTCAATAATATTTGCAAAATTACTCTAAAAAATCTTATTCAGACTTCCATTGGGACACTTATAGGATTTTTTCTTGAAAGAGTATCCTAGAAATATCCCTTCATCCATTGTATATCCATATTTTCCTTGGTTTTCTTACTTAATATAAATGTAAAATATTCTCCCAATTACTCTAAAGTGCTTGAACATTGGATCTATTCCTTACCACATCTCACAGGGGTCATTTTCTCTCCAAGACTCAATAAATCCTAATTTTTATGTACCTTGCTACTTGCATTGTTTCCTTCCAATAGTGGTGAGATATTCCACTTTTGCTGAGAACTGTTTTATCCATATATTTCACCATTATTTTTCATCTTTAAACCACATAGTTTAGTTGAAATGTTCTTACAAATTAAAATTCATGCACAATCCCATTCTTCTCTAAGTAATTTTCTACCCCATGAGAGGTGTACTTTGTGCCATTTTCTGATTAAAGAATCTTGATCATTATTGTAGTCTCATTATTAAATCTCCTTTTAAACAATTTAATACACTCAATCATTATTATATTATACTACATAAATATGATACAACACATTCAACTATAATCATTAATAAAAAAATGAAGTATTTCCCACCACATGTTTTTGAGATCCTTTATAGGTTGACACACATTGGTTTGGATCTAATCTAGAAGATTTAAGGTCCTATTCTTCTATGACCGATATGGATTTCTCACTAATTTACCTCTTACTTATACATCACATGTATTCTCATCATATCTTATCAGGTTTGGAATGTTATTTATATCTCTAAACTCTGAAATATTTTCCATGCTTTATTGATTATATGTATGATCCTTTGACACCAAAGGATATTTTCTTCCTTAACCATTGGCATACAAGTGTTTTTACCTTATAGTCTACTTGATATAGATTCCCATTGGTTCTTAATCACTTCAATAAAGAGTCTCCAACTCAATATTTGAATGAAAAGGCCTTATATTTAAATTTAACCTCAAGTTTAGAGTCAAAAAGTTGACTCAAATTGAGAAAATTATGTCAAAGTATGTCCACATAAAGAACATATTTATTTATTCACTCATCTCTATCCAACTTTTTCTTTATGATTCCCCTGATTTTTAGATCACTATCATTCCTAAATATTGACATACCATCAACATGTCCCTTCATATTCTTTAAGAGATTCACATTTTTGATCATGTGGGATGAACACCCACTATCAATAATCCATGTGATGTTTTATTTAGTTTATTATAGAGAAATATCAACCAATATAGTCTTCTTATTCTTCCATTTTTTCTTACTAAAAACTACTTATTTGAGTTGTGACATGAAATGATATCTTTTTATTTTCCTTAGGATATTGTATGAGATTACAATACTATTCCTCCAAAGGATAGAAACCACTTTTCAAGGGTATATAATATGGTGGTTTGTCTACGAACTAACTTTATCTTCCATTGTTTTAAACTTGAATTCTCTATTTCCTACTATTTATAACTTTTTAACCAAATTTTTAATAGTTATAACAATATACGTAAAATAAATTTCATCTTCATGTTGTAAGATATATTATCATTCTTTGTTGTTGACTCCTAGGATATTCACCCTTCAAGTAGATTTCCACCTCCATGAAACTGGTCAATGTATGACCATGATTGCCACAAAACTATCGTTTAATCAGGGGAATGATTTTAACATTACCTCCTCTCCATACATTTCCATCTTTGGAGTAGTTTCTCAACCGTTGATGAAATTTTAGTGATTGAGAGTTGTCACCAACTTTTTTATTTCCTTTATTATATATATTAGCTCCAATTTCCTTGGATGTCTTTTCTTCACATCCAATCCCACTATTTCTCATAGTCTTAGGCATATGCTCATTTATGATACTTTCAACATCCATTGTCCCTATACACACTCTTTTTTATCAATGAATTATTAAATAATTTCCTCAATTTTATATTTTTTCTTGTCATCATCCACTTTAAATTAAACCTCAATCTTATTTCTTCAATGCAAAACTTCTTCTTCAAGGTATTTAACTCTTTTCTTCCTCTCTTCTATCTGAGTATTAAAATCATTAATCATTTTTTCTTTCTCTTATATCTCTAATTTGAAATCAATCACTTATTCATATGATTCTAATTAGCCTAATATAATCCACTAATTTCTATAACCAAGTAATTTTATCTTCAAATTTATAAATGTATTCTAATGATTCTTTTACCTGGGAACCAATTGTTTAGTTTCTTTTGCATTGAATTTATAACTATTTAGGTGATCCTTTGAGTTCAACTTTCACATTCTTCCTCTCCAATTTAAAATTTGTTCTTTTCAACTATTTCCATAATTATTCCATCCATATATAAAATTAATTTATCTACATCATCTTCAAAAACCTCTTTCATTATATTCCTCCTTCTTAATTAGAATGTTTTTCTACTAGAACCACTTTCTAGTTGAACTATCAGACTTTAAGTTTCACCTCATGAGATTTTTTTTATATTATAGTTAAAAATCATCTAAAACTCAATTTTCATCCTTCCATGGATATATTACTAAAATATTCCAAAATTTTACATAATTAAAATAATCCATTGGGAATTTAACTTTATACTTCCCTTTTACTCAAGTGAACTTGATTTCTATCACTCATAGAAATTAATCGAAAACATATTCATCATTACTTACAAATTTATATACCTCTAGTTTTCCATGAGTTTCTAAGAAATATCTTTTGATCATTTATTGGATGTGATTTTAGACTTCACACACATTTTATAAGCTATTAACTTACTGTAAGATCATCAAGAGTCATGTATGTGATATATTTTCTGCAAGTACTGACACCTTCATATTGTATAGTGGTTATAGTATTCTGATGATTTTATTTATAATATAAAAATCTTTCATCTCATCACCAAATCCTCAAATATGACCCATAGCTTCAATGAGTCATTTGAAGAAAACATCATTGTTCTTATTCAGTCTCATCTTCAAATCATCAGACTTTTTTTATGTTTTTCTTATAAATTTTCCTCATAACCATACAATATACTTTTATAGATATTACTAAATTTAACATAGATGACTTTTTCTAAAGTTTAATCCATATATTTTATGTATATTTTGTTTTATTATGATCCATTTAAGGAATTTGTTTCCTTTTCATCGATGTCAAGTAGTTTCATATCAGATCTAGTCATAAAAATATCTAAAGCATCACTGACTTAAATTCCATGTATTATATTAGTGAAGACATTAATTCCAAGAAATCATAAGTTAGATATCATGATACTATTATATATTTTGAAGTTATATATATAAAAAAGGGACACCATTTTCTTTAACCACATTATCCATATCAAAAATCTTCTAAAGATATATTCATCATGTAATAAACTTGTGTCTATGATACCACATGCACATTACCAATACTTCCTAATAGGGGGAGAGAGGGTGAATTAGTGTGTTCAATTATTATTATATTTCATTTGATATTATTATTGTTTTGCTAAGAATAAATCAAACATATAAATCTTTGAACACACATATGACATACAAATGCAGAAATTAGAACAAGTACACAAAAATTTTACTTGACCCACCCCAAAGGGCTAGTCCAAGGAGAACGCTCCATCACTATCTTGATATAGTAGGGATTAAAACCATGAACTGTACATTTTACCATTATTTAGTAAAGATTCACTACTGATCCTAGATGAACTCCATCTTCTTGTTTCCTTTTTCACTGATTTTAGATAAAAAATAGAAAAAGTTCCATATGATGATAACTTATAATGACTATTTATAAAAATAATGACACTGTCCTGGTGAGGGTATTTTTATTTTTCTTGAGTTCATTCTTCATGTTCTAATCATCAATGGAGTTTTTCCCACAATACTATTCCCTTTCATGGATTATATATATATATATATATTTTAATGTACTTATCTTCTCTATATTTTTATATATTTTCAAAAATTCCCTCTTCCTCATATTTTTATCCTCCTATAGATTCTATTTTAAATTATATTACCATTTCTCCACAAAAATGTTAAATAAATGTATCACTTGTAACTCACTTAATGGTTCTTAAAACTAATCATTAACTATATATTAAAGTAAACCAAAAAAATTTAATTTCTAAGAATTCAAAATAAACTATATCATTTTAATTTTTTTATATATCTCATTCATAGAGAGATCTACTCAATTGTTGACTGAACCCTTTTACACACTCCCTAGTCATGATGTGTTTTAATTCACAACTACATGATCTAAGTTAAACCCTTAGATCAAATTTCTATTACTGAAAACCTATATTTAAAACAACGAGATAAACACAACATGATTTCCATAAGTGTTATAAATCCTTATATGAGTCATGATGCTGAAAATTAATTTATAGTTTACACTCTTATTCTAGTACTGAACAACCCGAATCTATGAAATCATGGCCATATAGCTTTTCCATGTCCAACAGTCATGCACATGAAATATTCAATTATATTTTATGATTGAGCCAACTGTAGTGCAATATGTTTCCCACGGTATGAGTACATCCAAATATCAAAAAACCACTAAAACCCCTAACCATATTTTTAACATGGCCTCTAAATTTCCACATGTAACATGGAACTATAAATCCATCAAAGTAAGAAATATTATGTATCAATTTTTTTTCAATAATTATCCACATTTTATCACTTTCACTTTTTGGTATATCTATAACTATCACAGTGTGATTGAATCCTCTTATCAAGAATAAAAAAGGATAAAAACTTATAAACCTAAATAAAACACTTACACAACCCAAATAAAAAACTTATTTATGAAGGGAAATTTCTATTTTTTTAGAATTTAACTCAATTCATGATGTGATGGTTGTAATCACTATGTGATTTGAATTGTTCTTATGGTTGCAACATAGATTTATACCACATGAAATTGGAAAAAAATTTCTCTTAGATTGTTACATATTAAATCTATTTAATAACTTATTAGTGTATATACCTAGACTTACTCTAAATATCCTCTTAGATATATCTCAATGGATCTTGATCCTAAGAATATAGGATAATTACCCTATGAATTTCTTGGAGAAGCATTTATTTAACTATTTCCCAACTGACTATAAGGCCGGTATCTCATTTCTTATCAGTAATATATAATTAATATATACTACTATGAAAACTACTGCACTCCCACTAAACCTATTGTAGATAAAAGGAACACATTCATTCATTATGAATACCAATTCTCTTATTACTTCATAAACATGAATGTTCCATGATTTTGATTATTTCTCCAGCCCATAAATAGATCTTTAAAACTTTCACACTTTATTGGGATCCTTTAGTGTCATAAACCCTTCTAGATGTGTTATATAACCATCTTCTAAAATATTTCTATTAAGGAAGGTGGACTTGAAATCGATTTTCCAAATCAAATAATAATGGTAAAATATTATGGAAATAATAATTTTAATGGATTTTAGCGCAACAACTAGTGAAAAGGTTTCTTCTTAGTTTTTTACTTTGAGTTTCCTAAATGCTTTGAAAAACATTCATGATTTATAGGCACTAACTTTACCATCCATGTATATTTTCTTATTGAATATCTATTTTCAAATAATAGGATTTAAATCAATTGGAGGATCTACCCAAACCCAAAAGTTGTTTTGGTTTATAGAACCCATTTAATAATTTGTGGTTTTTAACAATTTTCAAATTTTGAGATACAAACAATTTTCTTATATGATAGTGGTTCATTATATCCAACTTATAACATGTCACCTTCCCTGATGATAAGATAACCATACATATATGGTTCTCTAACCTCTATAATGATTCTATTCAGTAATTTTTTCTTTAAAATAATGTCTTCCACTATCATGTAAGAGGGATTCATTGTCCAAGGAAGAAGAAGGTATGTAAGGGGACCCACGATGTATAGGGATACATTTTGGTTGAGGGGAATAAATACAAAGGCTGTAAGGACTATTCTCACCTACCTAAGCCGATGAAGAAAAGGTCAGCTAGTATGGCCAAGGTGTTGGCTGATGAAACTATAGACCAGGTTTATGGTAGTAAAAAGAGAAGGGTTCTTCAAAAAGGAAAACAAAAAATTGAGAGTTGGGATCCTAAAATAAAAAGTAGAGGAGGAATTGGGAAAGGTGGACAAGGAAAATGGGAAGGAACTTATAGAGCTACTTATATATTCAAGTGAAGAAATGATGGAAGAGTCCATTAATCTCATGGACACAAAGGAGAAGAAGAATAGAATTATAGAGAGAGATCCTCTAGGTGATTTCAGCAAAAATAAAAGGGATTGGATCTACAAAATAAGTCCTTTTTTTAGCCCACGAATTCAATAAAAGAAAAATAAATACAGAGGATTACATCCAAACACGGGACAATATTATAAATTACTTTGAAGACCTTGTCAAATATGATCCATATACAAAGGCCCTCACCCTTTATTGGGGGTTATATCAGGTAAGCAATTCCAATATCATTAGTCTCACTTTTAATGACTTTGTGATTTCTTACTATTCGTAAAGCTTTTGGCCATGAACTTGTATGGTTTCCCACTTTTCCTCAAAAGTGCCTTTGGAAATAAAAATTTAATCTTAGTGGTATCAACGTATTCCACTATGTATTTTGATTTTTTTTTTCTAATTCCAACTCTTATACATCCCGATATTCAACTTCATATAAATATACCTAGCTCTCACTATCTCTTTTGTATATATGTACCCTTTCAAGAAAGGTGTAAATTCTATCAACTATGAACCTTTTATTGAAGTGATTATACAGGTAATATCCACTGGTTTCTTTGGGATACCATATAAATATTGACTTCATGCCTCGTGATGCTAGTGTATTGATAGAATTAGACTTAAAAAAATTCCTTACACCTCCATAAATGAATATGTAACAAAATAGATTTCTTACAATATGATAACTTATATACAATTCCACTTTTTTCTTTAGTTGGAACTCATTTTAGTATATATATGATAGTATCTAATGAATATCCCTAAAAGGATAATGGAATATCTATATGATTCATCATCTATCTCACCATGTTAAAAAAGGTGTGATTCCTTCTTTTACATACACCCTTCCACTATGGTGTATAATGTGGAGTGGGTTGATAAATTATCCCAAAATATTAGACAATTGATGAAATTTTGATTAAGATACTCCATAAATTGGTTTGAATAGAGTTTATTTATCTTCTTATCGTGTTTATTTTTTTACCTCATTATTTTATTCCTTAAATTTCTAGATGGAATCGGACTTATACCTCATTAAGTATAAATATCTATATCTTATAAAATCATTAGTAAAAGTTATGAAGTATGAGTGTCTACCTCTATATTCTACTAGAAATGGTCTATACACATATGTATGAATTAATTCTAGAATCTTTGTGAATATTTCTCTGTTTCCGCTAAATTGATACTTAGTCACTTTGGATTGTAAACAAGCATGACATATATCCAAGGGTTTCATCTCAAAAGAATAAAAAAAACCTTCTTGATATATTTTTTTCAATGAATTCTCATTTACATGAACTTTTTTGTAATTCCAAAAATAGGAATGATATGAATCATGTGAAATTTATTCATTATCTTTTACTAGGATTTGGTTATCATATTCTAGTATATAAGGACCATTATTCAAATGTGCCATCCCAGAAAATATATAATCATTATAAAAATAACATTTTGTTTCCAAACTTGAAAAAAATACATCTATGACTAAATTGAATATTGAAATTATTTTATTAGTTACATTGGGTGAATAATAAAAATTCTTTAAAACTAAAATCAATATTGTTGTAAATTTGATATAGTAGTCTCCTATATCCAGCACAACTAGTCTTGCTCCATTGGCATATTAAAGATTCACCTCACCTTTAGTAATCATCCAAAATCTACTTGGATCTAGTATTTGGATAAAAATATTAGAAGCACAATATGCATCTAATACCAAATAAAAATAAGTGAAAATATTTCACTTGATAACAAAAATACCTAAATCTTATTATTACTTCTTTATTAAGGTAGATTTCTTCTTCTAGTGGCCTTTATTTCCATAAGAAAAACATAATTAATTCTTCCCTTTATCAACCTTATACATCTTTATTACCTTATAAGGAAGGTGTGAAAGTGCCTTAGACTTATAACTTTCCTTAGAATTTTCCTTAACTTTAATCTTATTCAAAATAAGGATATAAGGATTTTCACTCTTCATGTATTTATTTTCTTAGTGAATAAAATTAAATTGCACGAAGATCA
Source organism: Viscum album (assembly GCA_963277665.1). Taxonomy (NCBI): domain Eukaryota; kingdom Viridiplantae; phylum Streptophyta; class Magnoliopsida; order Santalales; family Viscaceae; genus Viscum; species Viscum album. The sequence goes on from OY728128.1 coordinate 481,483,044, forward strand.
TATAATCTATATTTTTCATGTTTAAATTCATAATAAAAATTTATAATATCATAGGAAGTGAGGAGATAATGAGTTCAGTTCACAATTCCTTAGGTAACCAGAATATGAGAGTTTCTAAATGCTCATTGTAGCTAATCATCTATAATATAAGAGGTTTTTTGGAACTCATTCTCATAGATTTTATGTAAATAGTTCCTCAAATATTTCATACCTCTCTTTTATTGATTTCACTTGATAGATATCTTATATATGATTCATCATGGAGTATGCATCCATGTCTTCATGAATCTTATAAAGCTCACTAGCCATGAATGAAAACATAAGGAATTGGATATCCAATATATCATCCAAATATTTCTATAAAATGTTTTACTCCTCCTAACTAGCCTCATGAGAGGGATAAATGATAATATGGATTCATATATAAATTTTGGATATATTTATTTAATAATTAATAATGCTTTATTCAATAATAAAATTGTTTTTGTTGTGTTTTCATTAGAATTAGGAATTAAAAACTCAAAAAAGGAATGTTGGAAAAAATGGAAAAAATAAACATTACACATCATGAATTTGAAGTATATGACATGTACTCTTCAATTATAGACCACCTACGAGCTGAAGGCCAAGTCATGAATCTCATGTAAAAAACATTGAATAAGTACATGATGTGAATCCTAAATACACATCATGAAATAATCAAGTTTGAACCTAATCAATATACATGACATGAACCTAGTACATAACATGAGATGTTTGAAACATAATTTTCACTGATGGTATAAGGTGTGAAATCCATGAGAAACAATATATTTGGAGATTATTGAGGATACAAAGTACATGGAATGAAAGGAAATGACCCACTATGAACACCTCAATGAAGAAGTAACTTAAACCACAAACAATACCTGAACTATTTACACATTGTGTAATTTTTTAAGTCTATATATATGAAGTAACTTCACCACATATCAGAGAGCTCTAATGTCTAAACTTATTTCCTCCTTTATTGTTTGTTTCTTTTCCATTTTTTCTAGATTTTTTTCTATTGCTTTCTTTTACCATTTCAAGCATTACTTTGTTATTTATTTCCATTTCAAGACTTGTTTATTTTTTGTTGTTGTTATGAAATTCTGATTTCAACACCAAATATCTTTTAGCATCAACTTCCAATACGTTATTCATACAAATTAGTTTCTAATTCATTTTACGTGATTTCAATTATGTATTGTATTGATTTAAGTTGTTTATTTATCATTTTGAGCATGTTTCCATCCATTTCCTTGATTTCATTCAATACTATCATGTGTGGATAATCCTCTTAGGGTTAGGGTTGAGATTAGGGGTATGTTTTAATGTCATAAATTTCTAAATAAAACTTAGTAACCCTATGGCTAGTAATTAGGTTAAAAAATTATTAATTTCATTGTTTTGTAACTACCCCGACCACCAGAGATGTAATCGAAGGAACCTAACCTAGTTGGAGTTGAGAAAGCTTGGACCAATAGAATGTGATTCTTTCTTCCTAGAAGCCAAAATCGTGACACTTAGGTTATTGACTATCTTTGGACCAAGGCGTAGTTTCCAGCTCAATTAGATCCAATTGGTTGGACCAAGAACAATTGGTGACCTTTTCACTATTTTTTATCCTAATCCATAGGTCTATCCCCATATATATTAAGGATTTTCTTTTACCTACACCTAGAAATTGACCTCGAACCCTTCCTTTCACCTAAATTAAATCCCAAGATACATGGTTTTAATAAAACTAAAAATGAGACACATCATGAAGAATCCAACCAAAAGGTTCTTACCACTTAGTCACCTACCAACCTACTATCCCTTTGGGTTTGAACCAGGACTATCAATTTACTATGCCATAGTTGCTGAGTGTAGTTTGGGAAATATAAATTTTAATTTGATCAATACTGGAACACAATTAATGTTGTCGTGTGGTCTGGTCAAATTTTGGCATCGTTGCTAGGGACAACTATGATTAAGCACAATAACCTATATTGAGAACCTTGGATTACCTCATTTCCACCTTCTTTACCCCTTTTTCTTTTTTAAAATGTTTTCACACATGAACTAGAACTTGTGTACATTCCTCTTCGGCTTAGTGTATATATCAGGGCCCTCCGAATCTCTTATAGAGTCTTGAAACTCATGAATAACTTCCTTTCAATCCTAAAATTAAGATATCTATAGCTAAATGATGATTCTTTTTCATAAATTAATGCAAAAATCACACACCACCAAACCTCCAATATGTGATACATGAACATCAGGGAGAGAAATCAAAATTGTAGGAGCACACCATCATGGATTAATGTCTGCCATCCGAAAATGGTGCGACACTAAAAATTGTGCCTCTACCTATTCAAGTTCAATAATTTGAGATAAAACCTAGACTCATCCATATGATCCAAAACATGGGGCCGTTTAGTGGACTACAAAGTAAAGATCCCCATGAACACATTTCAAATTTTTTATAAGTATGTGATACCTTTTAGAAATAGGTAGAATGGTCTAACACCATTATACTATGATTCTTATCAATATCCTTTCAAAAATGAGCCAAGGATTGGATTAATATCAAATCTCAAAGTCTATCAAAACTTGGGATGATTTAGTGAAGATATTTTTGGATAAATATTTCCCACCAATCTAAACCTGGAAGCTCAAAAATGAGTTCCAAAATTTCAACCAGGCGGATTGAGAATCATACTGGGAACTATAGGACCATTTTAAGGAACTAACTCACAAGTGAACACATAATACTATCGATGTGTGGATACAATTAAAAACATTCTACCAAGGACTCTCACTGAATGAACACACTATTGTGGATGTCTTCACTGATGGTGGAATCATGATAAAGATACCTGATGTCAGTCGAGCATTGTTAGATGATATTTAAAACAATGATAGTATGTGGAAAAGTGATAGAGGACCACCTATAATGTAATACATAAAGTGGAAGAAAATACCTATCTGGAAGCGCAGGTTAAGGACCTTACAAAAAAGCTTGAGTGATTTGAGCTTCCTACATCATGAACACCCCCTCCCACTCCTATTACGGAGATCCAATCTTGTGATATGTGCGGAGTCCCACATCTATATCAAAAATATTTATAAGGAATAAATGAACTTATAATACAAGATTTTAATTACATTAATTACATTAATTGTTTTTAACAATTTTAGCACCCCAATAGTACTAGCAATATTACTATCAGTAGAGGATATCTCAGTAGCCACAAACAAACCAACCTTATTATCAATAGAGGAGTGGTCAAGAACTACCATAGAATCAGGGAACACCTGGGTACCCACCAAAAAATCTATCCCCTCGACCGCATCAACAATTGTAATAATAACATTTTCCTAGATCTCAATAGTTTCCACTTAATCAATAAAAATAGTTTCAGAAATATATGCCTAGGTAGAAATATCCATACCCACCTTCACAATAAAATCTGGAAAAAATAATCATTTTATTCATGTAAAAATAATATCATAGGATGAAAACCCATGAAACTGAAATGAAAAACTAACGGTCTTCAATATTAAACCTTATGAACTAAGTTGGACAAATCTCAATGAACCCGTGAGATCAATTACTGGGTATACTTCCTAGTAATACTAAGACACATACAATAGGGGAAAAAGGATCTAAATATTAGAATTGGAAATATGTTGGATGTACAATATACATCCATTGAGAAGGAAAAGTACTTAAAAGAAACTAAATAATGTTCTTAGATCATCAGTTAGGATGGTGATGATAACACTCATAAATCTATCTAGGAGAAAAATCTTGAATTAGAACCAACTAAAAAGCTCCTATTCAAGGGAAGTATGAAAGATAATAATTCTATGTGAAACCAACACCATAAAATCCCCCTATCACATATCCATAGTGGATGACATAAGATAAACGAGGGGGAAAATACAACCTTTTTAGATTTTTTAAATAATTTCACATAAAAAATCCCTTTGAAAAATAAATTGTGAAAATACATACTTATACCATGTTTATGAAAGACTTTATTTTCAGAAAAAATAAAATGGAAGACCATAGAGTTATCTCCTTTAAATAAGAATGCTCTGTAGTTTTCAGAAGAAGATCCCACCCAAAATGTGAAACCCCAAAAGTTTTTCAATTCCCAAAACTATAGGGACATGAAATTTTGAAAGTTCCCTGTGTGATCATGGAACAAGTATCAATTTACTTCCCATGAGTGACTTCAAAAATATGGGGATTGAGGAATTAAAACCATTAAAAGAGACACTCTAAGTTTCTAACCGCTGAGTCAAGAACCCTCAAGGACTACATGAGGATATCTTAGTAAAGGTTGGTAAATTCATATTTCCCACTGATTTCATTGTCTTGGATATGGAAAAAGAATTATATGCCCCTATAATTTTAGGGAAACCATTTCTCACCATTGGGAAATCACTGATTGATGTCAACCAAGGAAGGTTTATATTCAGATTTGGTGAAGAACATGTTGTGTTCTATATAGTTAAGACCGCCAAGAAAATATGCGAGCCATTTGATTGTTAAGAAATATTTCTTACTAAAGAGAAATATTATTATATGTGTAGTAAGGATAGAATAAAGAAGCTACCTCCTGATGAAAATAGATATGGTGATCACAAGGATGTTAATTACACTACACCTCTGATGAGGAATGTCTTCCTACCATTCATAACCTCGATTATGAAGAACAATTCCATGGGGGGTGTGAAATGTATCTCGATCTGGAACTCTCTCACGTGGTCAAAATGGGTTAGTTATAATACCTCAAACATGCCTACCTATATGAAAGAGTTTTCTGACTAACAGTGGTGGTGTGATAATTATAGTGGACATACTATACCTCCTAGTTATAGAGTTACAACACATTGAAAATAAGAAATTTAAATAAATGAATAAATATCAGAGTGCCAAAATAATGGATACAATATGATATAGTGGAAACCAATAATAAATACAAATGAATAATCTAATAAATAATAATGGATAAATGTAATTACATTATAGAATGAAACTATATTTTATTTTAGAATTTATACAAATAAGAGAATAGAATATTTAAAAAACAATCAAAAGTCCCCATTCCTAAACCCCATGTTAGTATCAAGTCCAAAATCTAGCCCATTCAACAAGAAAAAAATGAACAATAATATCCTTTTACCTTTTCCAAACTTGCATCCATATAATTTTTTTAGTTACCAATTGGAAGCCTGAATAGGGTGTGAGTATAAATCAACAGGTAAACACCAACATTTCTAAACATAACCAGTATGATTAAATTCATGAAATAATGACATATAATAAGTGAATTAATTAATTAAACAATTAAATTAATACCACTTTAACCTACTTTAGCACCATGCCATAATGTCTCTAAGCATGTATCACAATCATGACAACCATAACCACATAACCATGGAATAACATAACCTACCTCGACACCATTTCAAAATATCTCTAAGCATGTATTACGACCATGCCAACCATAACCATATAACCATGGGATAACATAACATGACTTGGAGCCATGATGGAATGTATTTGAGGATGTCTTACAACCATTCCAAACATAACCATATAACCATGGGATATAAATGACACAAATCTAAGTCAAACCCACTATATAATAATTTCATCAATCATTCAAGGATGAGCTCGGTATATCATCATTTCAGCAGGTCACAGGGCCAATCCAGGTATATAATAATTTTAGCATGTCTCAGGGCCAGCCTGATATATCATCATTTCAACATATGTTAGGGAAAATCCTAGTATACCAAAATTTTATCATTTAAATTGGGTCAAATCTTCATATAAGAATTAAAACATAGAAATCAAAACACATGTCATAGAAACAAGGATATCACAATATCACAATATAAGGCTCAATGGTTAATTAGGAAAATTACTATTTATCTTTTAACTACACATTTAATTTATCAATTGGTCATAACCAATAAAATTCCATTTATCTCATTAAATAAGCCAAGATAAGTTGAATCTATATCAAGAAATCACCTAAAATCCATGTCATTCTAAACACACTTTAATACATTAAATAATTCATTTCTAATCAAGGGTTCACACACCTAAACGGTATCCATAAGCTTGGTTAAAATCCAATTGGATCTAAAGGGATTCCAAGGAATAATCTAATTCATCATTAAAATTATTTAGGTGCAGGATATGTTTGTGAAATTTCAATATTGAACATACTTGAAAATTATCAAACCATGGGGTTAAGGTTTATACCACTACCTTAATCCAAAAAATAACACAATGCTTTAAATGAAAAATTCCAAAAAATATGAAGGTGAACAAGATCGTAGAAGGATCCTAGATCATAACCAATCCATATCAAAACAAAAAATGCACACATTTAAGATATTACATAGCAACGACCAAAGATCAAAAGGAGAGAAGGGAAAACCAAACCAAAACCACTTAATAGGGATCATATGCATAAATGGGATGTCTGGAATGGAGGGAAGGCTTCCAAAATCACATGGATGCTACCCTAGTGTTGAGAGGAGAAATCCAAACTTGATAAGAATGAAAAATCAAACACAGAACATACATTAAAACCACTTCCCAGAAAAATACATGACGTGTAATTAAGTTACATGAAAGTTATTTCTTTTTAGAGGGATAAATAGATAACCCATCACCTTAGATGAATATTTAATTTTCATAAACATTACATGATATGTAATCCATTTACACAAAATGTAAATTTCCTGTGGATGGTTTTCAGCCTAGTTTCATTATAAAAAATTGAACCCCCTTTAAGGATTATCAAATTATCAATAACCCTTGCAAACACTTAACCCATTTATATCTAGACTCCCTTAATTAAAACAATATACATCCATGGAATTTAAGTTATTTTCCTAAAAAAATCTGTCTAGGTGGATCTTATCCAGTTTTATCAAGTTTCATCACAACCCAAGTATGAGTTTATTCAAAAAAACATACATACAAAATGAAAAAACAACCACCATGGTTTAAATATGTGGAAAAAATTAACTGAAATAATTTTAATGAAAAAATCAGAGAGAAATATACTTGGAAAAATAAAGGATATTACATGGTGTATCCATATTTTTAATGCATTTCAATGAAATGTTGTCTAAATCTAAATAATAAATTAATTGATGACTAGGAGGATAAATAGGATAGGTTTAACAGGTTAGAGTAGATTTTATAAAAATTAGGAAAGATCAGTAACGTTTTAAATGGTTTATAGGTGTACTTCCAAAAAATTTAAAATTTGAATTAAAAAAAAATTAACATCATGTAAAAAAACAAATAATGTGAAACTATCAGGCTCAAAAAACTAAAAATATTGAGTTTTTCACATTGTGAATTAAATAAATGACATGAATAACTTAGGTTGGATCTAAAATCCATGAACCCTAGGTTTATGTCACTACCCCTAACACTAGGATTCCCCTCCCCCGTACAACCCATAATGAATGACCTCACCCTTACCACCCATCCTGACCAATCTAGCTGCTAGTATTGTGATACCGACCACAACAGTCAATCCTCCAGTCCCATCATCTATAAATAACATAGATAGGGTTAGTTAGCATCAAGCACCCACTATTTGGGAGGGGACTATTGATGCATATAATGGAAACATTGTCTGTACTATTTAGTTTTGTCCATGTATACCGATCACTTATTTTACGTTGTATGTGGGTGTATATATTTTTTATTTATTTCAATTGTATTACTTATTCAATGACGTATCATTTCTCATATATATATATATGGATGGAATATAGTTTTTATCACATGACTTGATTTTGTTACCTCATTTTCCTTTATGCATTAATTTAGCCATGTCTAGGTATTCTGCATCATCTATAGTCATTGATGAGTCTGTTAGGCCACTATATCACCTCCTACATGAGATATATCAGCATGTGGATGATATACAAAGATATCTTGAGGAGCTATAGATCTAGATCCATACTCATTAGGAGACTCCTCCATAATTTTCATAAAATTTACTACTTCCACCTGATCATTTTGGGTGATCCATTTATGAGGTGGTTAACCCCACCAGACACCCCTGTGAGCTCAATGACATTGCCACCAATTCCTATAGGAGGCATAGGACATCTGAGATTATTGAAAAAACTGATCAATGTTTTTTCCATCCTTTTGGTTTCTGATGTCATAATTAGTGCTTTATGAGAGTCAACCCATATTTTTCATATATTTTCGTTTATGTTCATAGGACCTTTATTTTTTATTTTTTATTATTTTTTGTTTTTTGGTCATCAAAAGCTTCTTTATAGCCACTTCATGCATTTATCTGAGCTGTTTTCTCATACTTTTACCTATGTGCACCTACCCATTTTTCTACTTACATTTGAATAAAACCTATTGTTAGGTAAAAATAACTCAAGGTTCCATCTTAGTGTTTTGGGATGATTGTGATTGTTTAAAAATAAAGATTAAGATATTTCAATATGGGTTGTGTTGTTGAAGAATATGTGTTTAAGGTGGTGTGGTTTCCAAGTTTTTCCAAAATTTTGAGACTCAAAATAGTTATTTTTAAGGAAAAAGATGGATTTCCATATAGAATTTTTGGTTAACTACAAAACATCTAAAGAAGTTCATAGAACATAGTTTTTAGACCACAAATCCTAGAGTTTATAGAACGTATAGTAGTGTAGCTAAGCTATGCAGACCATATAGGAGGTATGTAGAATCATGGAGGAGGATATCATTCACAGACAAAAGTCATGAATTAATCAACCCATAAAGGAGATCAGTTCACGAGAGGATCATTTTTTTTGGCTAGAGGTAGTGATTTAAGGTTTCTGCAAAGTGTTTTTCTCTTGAGAATGAAATAGGCCACCATAAAGGATAAATATGCTATGTGGACTACATAAAAGATTAATGGTGATGAATAATCCATAATGGAGTTTTTGGTAATTATGATTATTGGATTTTTTGGTATTTATTTTCCTCTATAAATGACCTTAGTAACATCATTAAAGAGGTTGAATTTGATTGATGAGAATCATCATTGGAAGAATATAGTGAAGTCTGAAAGAGGTTCGCAAAGAGGTATTCCAAATAGTATTCCATTAAGTATGTAGTTCGCAAAGGATTTGTGTTCGTAAAGGAGAAATTCCACAAAGGAGGTAGTTCGTGGAAGGGGTTTCCAGGGAATAGTTACTCGTGAAGGTGAAGTGGTCACAAAGCATCATTAGTTTGCAGAGAAAAGTCAGTTCACAAAGCAAGGAAGTTTGCAAAGAACAAGCACCATACGGTGTAAGGAATCTCAAGAAGGATGAAAGGTAGTTCTATGAGGGTGCAAGGAAGTTCATGAATAGACTACAAATAGTTCATGTAGAGACCCAAAGCTTTATGTACATGGAAATTAAATTACTTTTGTGGAATACTTGATACATAACGAAAATAGACATCCAAGGACCGTAATAGTTTAGTGTCTTTGGAAACTCAGAAAATAATCTTCTAATCGCGATGAAAGATCTTCAACATCTCCCATAAAGATCTTCCCCTTTTTTTCTTACCTAAAACCTTTCTTTAAATCCTGGGGAAAAGAAAACATATAAAGGGTGAGCTCAAATGATCAGTAAGGGTAAGCATAGATAACATAAAACAATCCATAAACATTTGAATGAAAAAACTTGAACATAAAATCTAAACATCAAAATCATGAGCAAAAATCTTGGAAGTACACAAGGCATAGATCATAAAGGAACATTAGTCATGATAAACTAGCATGGTAATAAAACATGTAATTGTGGAATCCATTAAGCACATGTTATGATTTCCATAGTATCCAAGGCATTACTGCCAAGACCATCTTAGTGGACAAAGTCCCTTTCGGAATCGAGTTCACTCCTCATTCCAGTCCTATAACACTGAACCGGATTAACTTACCATTCCAGCCATGTCTATCTCATGAGATATAAATCTTTACCCAATGCATTGGAGGGAGATATAGGTCCCACCCATCTCATAATGAAATCATTCTTACTTGTGCCACAAAATAAATATTAAACATTCATCATAACCCAAATAATAAAATGGGTTTCATAAACATCATCCCATCATCACATAATTCATATAAAACAAATGGATATTTCATCATACGAAAAGTGAAACCATGTAAATCATAGAGACATTATACATGAAACATACACATATGAAAAAATGTCATCTTAGATGGAAAATGGTTTTGATAAAACACTTGAAATGAATTCTTAAGTAAAATATCCTTTCTTCTTCAAAATCATTTTCTTTTTACAAAATTCCTTGCAATTTTAAAAGAAAAGTATTTTGTTGAAAATAGTCATAAAATATTGTAGAGTAATCTTCATGAAAATAAGGCTTTATGAAACCGTAAAAACCGGTTCACACCATATAAGTTAAAAACAACATTCTTCTCGTACTTTTGTCGGAAAAGTCAAAAAGTACCTCGTATAGTAAACAAAAGAAATATTCCTTCCATACGATGTGGTAAAAGTAAAAAAGGGGTAAGAATGAATTTAAACATACATGGAAGAAAAGTAAACATTTTATGAAAACATTTTCAGAACATATGGACATGGATATTAAACATAACCCCAGTAAAAACTTATGAATAAACAATCTCAGATAAGAATGAGATTGGAATAATTATCCCTTACCTTATGTCTGATATGCTCCGTATGTATCTGAACCTCTGGTATAACAATTTAAATAATGTCATTGACTTATTACAGAATCATATTCATTGTTATTATATCATATATTGTCCACTTAGGTATTTATATTACCCTTTCATTTGTCAATTCCATGTTAAAGTAGCATTTTGGGTAAAATTGTTTCATTTATTGTACGTGTTTGAACTTGTTGTTCTTGATATTATTATTACTTATATCATGATTTACTTACTTCTAGAATGTAAAACATGATTTATATATCATATATATTCAGTATATATATATATATATATATATAATATAGATAAATGAAATGAAACACACTGTTCATGGAGACGGTAGGCCGTACGTACACATGAATGCTGTTTTCCTTTCTTTATTGACTTGAATGGAAGTAAGTAGATGACATATATATATATATACATAAATCCAGTATCTTCATTATGTCATATATTTCATTATTATTCATTATATATACATTATAATTATAAGGACCCTGCCTTAAAACATTACTTAATCTTGAATTAAATTGAATAATTCACATTGAGGATCTTTTCAGGTTTAGAGTTCTAGAGAATTAGGACATAACTATTACATTTCAAAGATTACAAAGTAGACTCATCTACTTATTTTCCATTTTTTTCACAAAATAAAAACTTTTGAACAAAAGAGTCATGTCTAGTTCTTGTTTTAGACAACATGACATTTCCTTGATCCCATCCTTGACCCTATTCCACTTTATGTCCTATGAAAAACATTTCAAAAAAACTCGGAATGAGCATAAAAAGCGTAGTAAGGGTTATAACAGTACGGAAATAAAACATTAGTCCATGTATACATAAGAATTAATGAAATCATACTTTACTCATAAAACATAAGCAATTTAACATGCCTCATGAAATCATAATATTTACGAATAACTCATAGAAATCATAATACATAAAGGTAACTTGAGGCATTCATAAAATTCTTACATAGGGAGTTACCCTCATGGTTACATTTGGAATATCCATCACAGTATATTCCCTAAATCTCTTCGGAGAAACCTTAGCGTTTAACTCCTTCACATTACCCAATGCATTGGAGATCTATATCGGGCTCACCTGCCCTTGGTTTATCACGGAACCACCCATATTCATAAACATTGCCCAAGAACCATAACATAATCATTGCACATAACTTAGGCATAAAGGAAAGATAACATTCCCACATTTCAATAACAATATAACATTTTATGATATATAAATAATGAATCCATTCTAAAAACCATTTTCAAAACCATTTAAAACATTTAATAAAGAGATTTTTGAATCAAAGTGTACCATTCCACTATGAAGCTTTTAACATTTTAAACCATTAATATCCATATAAATAAATCCTAAAACCATTTTGAAAACATGGATATTAATGAGAAATATTTATAAGAATAAATCATTAAAACATTTAAAACGATATTTTAGTTAAAGGGTTTTTAACAAAATGAGAGACACTTGAATAGAATAATTGAGGAATAACATTTAATCAGAACTTTATAATATCATGAGAATAAAGGGATTCATAATATAATATTCCAAAGGACAGTATATACACCATATAAGAGTGAATTTGTGCATAACAACAATGACGTCTCAATAGAAATGTAAAATGAGATGAAACCCCTTATAAAGAAGGTATCCTTAAATTAAGGATAAATCAATCTCATAATTATGTGTGAAAAATATAAATACACCAAATATAATTGTATATTAATTGTAAAACAACCATAGGTCATTCACACATATTCATAGGATGACATATTCAATAATTACAAGTTGAACCCAAAGAAATCGAAATTGGGTTAAGAAGTTCCTTTGGTAAAATTCAACATCCAAACGACGTCACCTTAAAATTCATAAAATTAGATGATGAGAGATAAAATGGTATCTCATCACTTGGACATAAAATTTTCATCAATAAGGATATAGAAGAACATATCCCAACATAAAAAGATGTAAATTAAAAGACATAACAAAATAAGTATTTTAAAAAGAGGAGTGTGAAAGGTTCCCTTACCAATTTGGGCAACATTCGAAACGTACACCCCATGAAAAAGGGTCATACAATGAAGATGTGAATACCCATAAATTAAATTATATTACACAAATAATACAATAATGGGCAGTAAAACACCACACAAAAGTAAATAGTGTCAAATGTAGCACGAATCTCACGGGAATAAAAGTGAGATGAAAAACCCCTTACGAAAACTCGACAGCCTAACGACGCCACTTAAATTTATAAAAATGGATTGAAGAGATAAAATAAGGTCTCTAATCATATGAACATAAAATTTACAGTAATAGGGATATAAAATAACATCCCCAAACATAATAAAGTGGATCTTAAAAGAAGTGACATAAAAGAGAGTACTTAAAAAGAAAGAGAGAGGTTGGATCCCTTACCTCAAGTCCGACTTGTCTTGTTAGTTACTTTATATTCCTGAATAATAAACATTGGTAAATTTATAATTTCTTAATGATGTAATTTAAAGATTATTATTCATTTCATATCACATATTGTAATGTTATAATAATTGGTTAATAATGTGATTTCATATAAGACGTTTTTGTCGATGTTTGGTACATGAGTGAAAAATGAACTTGTTTGAGAATGATTGTCCATGTAGTTATAAGTAAATCATCTCCAAAATAGTATTAATTATTTAAATATAATATATATCCATTACATATTCATTTTATACTATTCCATAACATTTGGAGATAAAAAGAAATGAAATGCACCGTTCATGGAGACGGTAGGCCGTACGTACGCATGAATGCTACTTTCATTTCTTTGTCATATTAATGGAATTAAAAATAAATGAGAGATATATATATTATAATTCCATTATAATATATATGTTATATAGGTAACATATTTTAATTAATTTTATTCTTTATACATTCCATGTATTTCATGAACGAGTCACATCACCTGAGGGGGTGGTACTCCACACTTCCTCGTATGAAATTATCGCATTTGCACAACATGAAAAGCATAAAGTTATGTTTTAAATATAAAATACAGAAGAATATATAGGAAATAAATATAATATATATCATATAAAAATATTTCCATCATAATGTCCACCATGAGAGGTGGTAGGAGAAGATAGAACAATCATCGTTTCGTGAGGTAGTAATTCACCATCCACAGAAATAGTATGCTCTTTAACCATTAGACGGAGGTGTGTGTAATTGTAGCTCGAATACTTCTTATAAAAACATCCTATTATATTTAATATACTGGTTTTGTTACAAAATAAAGGAATAAAAAGAGTTTAGGGGGTTGGAGAAGCAAAATAATACAAAAGAACATAAGAGAATACATTACCTTTAAATTGGGTAACTCCCTTTGGTTTGAACCAAAAGGGTTTCTTGAAGAGCTTTCTTCCTAATGTGAGGCTTCAATGATGAATAGAGATATGTAGAGAGATGAAATGGGCAGGGTTTTGCCAATCCAAAGTCTTGAGAGGTGTGGGTAATGTGGTAGAGGTGGGGGCCTTTTATAAGAGAAGAGGAGGGGAACTCTTTGAAAGTTATAAAATATTACTTTATTATAAAATTCTTTTCGGATTTTAAATGTCCCAAAAGGATATATTTCTAGGATAAGGTGATAAGGTTTCGAAATACACCCATCCAATAGGTTTGTGACAAGTTTAAGACTTATATTTTACCCCATCTTCTCATTTTATTTAAATCGTTCATTTATGAGGTAATCACTGCATCATCACGGTGTCATAAATATATTAATTTATTTAATGTCTAAAAATTATAAAAAAAATATCATGATGTATTAAATCTTTTTTTCTTTATAATTAATATTTATATTCAAAAATATGACTTGTATAAACCCATGAAAAAATTATTTTAGTAAAACAATACATGTTTGTGACATTTTAATTTTAACTTTAAATAAAAAGTTATTAATGTCATTTTCCTACCAAAGTGGCTCCATGGGGTCCCCAAGTTGACCCATGGATTTTCATGGTCGGCCATGACTCATACAATAAGGATAGGATAGATTTCAAGGTCATTTCATATTATTATAACATTATCTTTACCTTAAATTACACTAATTACCTTTAATCGCGATTAATAAAACTTAAAAGTTACTATTCACCAAAAAATTATTTTAATCCCATTGAACAAAATTTTACATCATAATGAAAACCATGTATGTCGCATTTTTGAAATTAAAATCACAGAAGTGGTAAAGTTTCATTTAAATGAAAAATCAGTTTTTTAACTACCACTTAGTGGTTTCACTATTCATCAAAAATTGAACTTTTTCAGAAAAATACAAAAAATTCACCCTAAACTATATTTGATATTCCGAATTCAAAAATGATGTCTATTTTAAAAAAATTCAAAACATATAAGTTTCATTAATTAATTCTCGTTGTCAGAACAAATAGCTTGTTTTTATGAAACAATATATATCAAAAGATTGACACTAGTTTAAGTCTAATTTCCAAGTGAAATTAATTCCAAGGACCACTATTGGATCAAATGGTAAAAATATATTATAATTGGACTTTAAAACCAATTCAAAATATAATCTAATAATATAAATAAATTATATTAAAAATAGGATTTGAATTTAAATACAATAGTTTTCACTATTCATTAACAAATGAACTTTATCGGAAAAATACCAAAAATTGACACAAAGTATATTTTGATGTCCCGATTCTAAAGAATAATTTTATTTGGTCAAATATAATGTATAAAAGTGACCAAAGCTATATTAAAGAGGGTTCACCATCAAAAGGCGATAAATCGACCTTTTAGTGAATTTTAGAGTATTTATGATTAAAATTGAATTCTTTTCTTATTTTAATCCTTTATATTTTATTGGATAAATGTAAAAACATTTAACAAACACATATAATCATATTTTAGTTATTTCTATTAATTCCCACCAATACAACGGCTAGGCGTTAACTACCATTTAAAATAATATTATTTTATTATTATAGTGCAACGTAAGATTTCAAAGAAACTCGTTGTTGCGTATTGGGTACGCCATCGAGCATAGCATTCCCTTTAAAGTAATATTAATATTTTATTCACAAATATTAATAAATATGAAAAAGTAATATTCTTTATTTACCTGGGATGTTACATCCTTCCCCCCTTTTGGGAATTGCGTCCTCACAATTTTAAAATTGGGCTTGGAAACTTCATTGAAAGCCCCACATCGGAAAATGAGTAAATTAAAATGTCACTTTAAAAGAATGAAAGGGAAGTTCAAAGGTCACCCGAGTTAACCCATACTAGGATTCCATGTAGGAAAACATGGACATGGAAGAGAAAACAAAGGGTCATGTTCTAATGGAGAGTGATAGAAAACATGATTAGGAGAAAGTTAACCATAATAAAATCACAAACTTGTGATGGGTTAAATGGTATTTGATTCCCCAGTAGGAAACGTTAACAGAATTTTTTTTTGTTTTAATTTACTTTTCATTGAGGAATTTATTTATGAGCTTAAATAAATCATAAGGGAACATACTTACTTTTCATGTAGACTTTCATCTTTTACTAGATTTCTAACACAAACTCATACTTTCTCCAAATGATGAGTATTTAGGATGAATTGTTCACATTAAGAGTGCTATAATCAACATCTAGAGAATCACTTAATCCACAAAAGAGAACTATATATTTCCCATGTATTTAGACAAAAACTGAAACCAAAATTGTTAGTACAAGATCAGATAATACCCAAAAAGGATAATCCTTTATAAAAAGAAAATCTATTTTTAATCTCAAAATTTTTTCCGACAAAACCCAAAGTTCAACGAAGACCATTAGATAAAATATTTGTCCATAAAATTCATCAAAGTAAACCAAACTAAGATTGAAACCCAAATATTTAAAGTTTTTAATCACAGAGTCTTCCAAGGTAAAATTAACATTATCTCCAAATAACATCAGTTTCTCTTAAAGTCTCATATTGAAAAGTAATTAACCTAATCATATATCCTCCATGATAGGTCACTATTTTCCTAGATAAGACAAAATCAACTTATTCTTGATTCATAAAATTATATAACTAGAAAGAATAAGTCATACTAACCAGGGACTTCATGTAGTCCAGTGGTAGGCGATGCACCCTTGTCTCCCTTCAGTTGTGGATTTGATTCCTGAGGCCTTACCAGATGCGACGGGTTGTCACCCATCCTACGGGTTGTCCTTTTTATAAAACTCCAAAAATAACCCTAACATGTTTTAACCTCAACGATTTCCTTATACCTCCCACTTTTATCCAAACTCATTACGATATCAACATCATAATTCTTAAATTCTTCTTTCACCACCATAAGATAAAATAAAATGATTCCCAAAAATGAAGAACATCATACCTTTATCATGGTGTCCATTTGGTCTCATCATAATCTTGTTCACGTAGGTAGAAGGTCCATGCATCACAAAAATGATTTAGAGATCCTTCAAAATCATTTGCTTCCTCCATCCAAATACACCTTGTACAACATGGGTCATATGGGTGTTCACAGAAAAATAGTTTTGGAAAATAATCATGCATGACATATAATTTCAAAACATCTGATAAGACATGATTTCTATAAAATAGTCTGACTGAAATTGAGTTGAAACTTTCAATTAACGGTCCTTTTAAAATACCATAGGTATGTACTGAGAGACTATATTTTAAAAGAAAATATAAATAGGTTGAAAAATGGTCTCCTTCTTTATCACCTTCTTTAAAATCATAATATGATAAAAAATCTTGTGGTAAGGTAAAATATTTGAAAACTCCTTGATAATATCTACCTTTCTTTAAAATATGAGAATATTGTGAAAATAGGATTTGTCTAAATACAACCCATGATCCACGATGATAACGAGGTATAGTGGAGGTGTTTGATATCTCAAACAGATACTTGCAAGTGAGTTGTATGCTAGAAAAAGTTTCACAATCATCCGAACAAGACTTTGCAATAATTATTGCAAGCAGGTCATCAGGAAGAGATAAGAATGTCATTTGAGATCCTCCTCCTTCCATTTCCTTGATCTGAAAAAGTTATAAAACAAGGATTTAACTATGATTATAAACATTGGGACTAATCATGTGTTTAACGAAAACTCCTAATCCCTAAAGTTGTATAAACCGACCTTTGATACCAACTATAAGGACCCTGCCTTAAAACATTACTTAATCTTGAATTAAATTGAATAATTCACATTGAGGATCTTTTCAGGTTTAGAGTTTTAGAGAATTAGGACATAACTATTACATCTCAAATATTACAAAGTAGACATATCTACTCAGTTTCCATTTTTTTCACAAAATAAAAACATTTGAACAAAAGAGTCATGTCTAGTTATTGTTTTAGATAGCATGACATTTCCTTGATCCCATCCTTGACCCTATTCCACTTTATGTCCTGTGAAAAACATTTCAAAAAAACTTGGGATAAGCATAAAAAGCTCAGTAAGGGTTATAACAATATGGAAAGAAAACATTAGTCCATGTATACATAAGAATCAATGAAATCATAATTTCCTTATAAAACATAATCAATTTAACATGCCTCATGAAATCATAAGATTTATGAATAACTCATAGAAATCATAGGACATAAAGGTAACTTGAGGAATTCAAAACATTCTTACGTAGGGAGTAACCCTCATGGTTACGTTTGGAATACCCATCACATTATATTCCCTAATTCTATTCGGAGAAACCTTAGCATTTAACTCCTTCACGTTACCCAATGCATTGGAGAGCTATATCGGGCTCACCCGCCCTTAGTTTATCACGGAACCACCCGTCTTCATATACAATTCACAAGAAACATAACATAATCATATCACATAACTTAGACATAAAGGAAAGATAACATTCCAACATTGAAATAACAATATAACATTTTAAGATATTGAAATAATGAATCCATTCTAAAAACCATTTTCAAAACCATTTAAAAAATTTAATAAATAGATTTTTGAATCAAAGTGTTCCATTCCAATTTGAAGCTTTTAACATTTTAAACCATTAATATCCATATAAATAAATCTTTAAAACCATTTTGAAAAAAGGATATTAATGAGAAAAATTTATAAGAATAAATCATTAAAACATTTAAAACTATATTTTAGTTAAAGGGTTTTTAACAAAATGAGAGACACTTAAATACAATAATTGAGGAATAAAATTTAATAAGAACTTTATAATATCATGAGAATAAAGGGATTCATGATATAATATTCCAAAGGACATTATATACACCATATAATAGTGAATTGATGGATAACAACAATGAATTTTCAATAGAAATGTAAAATTAGATGAAATACCTTATAAAGAAGGTATCATTAAATTAAGGATTGTTGACGCTCCTTTTCATCACATTGTCTAAATGAATGGAAAGGAAAATGACTTAGCACAAATTGATTCATCCTTTGAAGAAAACATCAAAAATCGACAAAGGCATGAAAAAGGATTCAAAAGCACATGTGCCACACAAGTTCCATCACAGTCGCGCAAATCCACTTGCGCAACGCCTAATGGTCACGCAAGTGACTTGCACGCCCTAGAGGATAACTGCACGGGTCTTCTTCAGCCTATAAATAGACCCTGTGGGCCCCCCATTCGGGAGGAATTTTTTCCAGAAACTTAGATTTGAGCTCCTGGCACCCTAGTCTCTTTTCAAAGCTTCTGAAACAATTCTAAGGTAATTTCTTACCTTGAACGGAAGATCTAAAGAGGGGGAGGAAGGCCTAAGTCTTGAAACTCATCCACACTTGTGCGCCTGAGTGGACAACCCTTAAGGGAAATGGACACACTTGCACGCCACCTAACTCCTTCAATAAAACTTGCGCGCCACTCTTCTGGAAGAACCTCAAGATGATTCTAAAGGCTTTAACCAAGAGTCGCTCAAGTATTACCCTGCTAGTTAATCGTCGCGCAAGTACCCATGTGTCGTGCAGGTATACCTGCGCGACCAGGACTTGCGCGCCCACGCAGTACCTACGTGCCTTCCAGGACTTGCGCACCCCTGCCTTTTTGGGTGCCCTTCTTGCCCATTTCACCCCTCTTAAGCCATTCCACCTCTCCTATTCAAGATTCAGTCTTCAAGACACTCTTCAAAGCCATTTATGGCATGATTTCTTTATTTGACTTCCTTATCTGAAAGGAATTCTTGTGTAATATCTCTCAAAACATAGTGATTTACACATCTTTATGTCACTAAAGATTGAGATTTCATTCATTCAACCTCATCCTTTAAGATGAGAGAATTCATTAACCTGGGCCCCCTTTTCAGGAATAAGCCCCAGTCATAATTCTCAAATGTGGGCATCCTCCTTAGGAGTAAGCCCCAAGTCCCTTAATTTTCAAAACCCTTTAACCTGGGACTCGTTTTCATAAGTAAGCCCCAAGTCCCCTAATTTGGGTCTCCTTTTTAGGAGTAAGCCCCAATCATAATTCCATTAACCTAAGCTTCCTTCTCAGAAGTGAGCCCCAGTATTAAAGTTCCCAAATTTGGTTATCCTCCTTAGGAGTAAGCCCCAAGTCCTCATTAATTTGGGCCTCCTTTTCAGGAGTAAGCCCCAGTCTTAAAGTCCCTTAACCTGGGATTCTTTCTCAGGAGTAAGCCTCGGTCTTAATTCCTCTTAACCAGTCTTAATTTAATTTTGATCTGGGCTTCCTTATCAGGAGTAAAACCCAATCATGATTCCCCTCCTAATTTGGGCATCTTTCTCAAGAGTAAGCCCCAAGTTAGAGTACCCAAATATCCATGAAGTACATAAAACTTTATGGACCTTGTTCATGGATTTACTTCCCTGAAGTAAATCTTAGTCCTCATATATTCTTGGGCAGTCATACATACATAAGCCCCACATCATTGCATCTTTCATGGCACAATTGTCTGGTTTCACCAATAAGTCTTGTTTCTCACACCGAGCATGACTCACGTGAGCTTAGAGTGTAAAAGTAATCATGAATTCTTTCTTTGAGCCATCAATCATGCATAAACATCATACTCCCTTACTCGAACTACGTGGTTTCTGATTCATTTTCTAAACAAAGGATACATAGGTAGCCCATCTGCGGGTTCAATCCCAACTCTGAAATAATCCACGTCCTTCTGAATGACAATAAACTTCAAGTGCCCCACTGAGTGGCTTTAAAACCAGCATGATCATCATAATGACCAAGAGACTTCTATATAAATGTGTCGAAGGATTCCATTGACCAAGAATCTCTAATAAATACAGATGATTCTCTATCAATGAAGAACCTCGAATACATATAAAAGAATATCTAAATTTCCTACATATTTAATCATTGATTGTCATATCTGAAGGAAAGCTCACTTTATACTTGGTAATGTAATAAGGATTCAAGAAAATAACTTAAATCTATAAAGAGAGTCCCGAAGTAGACAATAATTCCCCTCAAAAAGGTGTGATGAGTCCGACCTCCCATCCTCTCGACCAATGCAAATTACTAAGCCTCATCAGTCCACAAACTAGTGAGCGCATACCTTTGGAAAGTAGGTCCAAATGGATGTGGAATCATTGGATGTTTCCGGTTCTACGAACAAACCCGTTAGAAACCGATCGGAATGTTTGAACCATCAATCAATGAGGTCATCTATGAATTTCGAGGGAAACAAAAAATAGTGAACCTGACGTGAATCCTTAACCAAGTTAAAATGATGTTTTACCTATTTGTTAGGCCCCTATTTAAAACTCAATGAGAGGGCCATCAAAAAACAATCATTGACATATGTGGTCATCTAAAAGATGTAGTGGCTGAATTTATCTTGATTACATCTGTTATATCAAATAGGGACTCTTTTCCAAGATCTTATGCATTTCAAGAATGGATGATCACAAATTCACACCTGTGAATACTGCTGCTGTAAATGCCACTACTGCTACTCCTGCTGGATCATCATCCGCTCTAAGGATAACATCACCTACTCAACGTCTTCAATACTGGGTATCAAATGTACTGGTTAAGGAGTACAGTCAACACGGTACCATGCCAACTCTGGAGGATGCCCGACAAGCCCTCTAAGTGAACAAATCACACCGGTCGTCCAAATAACGACGACCAGTGATCAAGAAGCAGGAGGTACTAACCACCGTCTCCAACCGTTTCAGGTCGTTATCCCCAGAACGCAATCACCATTCACTCCCATATTCTAGGGAGGTGAATGAGAAGGTCCCTCAGGGCCTTAATTCAAAGAAACAGGAGTCCTTCCTAAGGGATCCTATCAAAAATCGCCGCTAGACTCGTGTGACAGTACGCCCTCAACATGATGAGGGTACCGACTCCAGGAGTTCGGCTTAGGTTCCTCGAACCCGAGCAGGAATGACGAACCGCCAGAGGCGGAATCCGATCAACAGTGAGCAGGTTCTCATCTCTTCCATCTCCGGAGAAGTCCACCAACCTATCTTGGTGGAAATCAACGAGCAGGCACATACACTCTCCCGTTTTAATTCCGATGTCCAGTATACTCGTCTGGCAGCATCACGCCAATCCCGCCAGGAAATTCCGATGGAGTACTATAGGCAGGAACATACACCTGTTTATACATCATCAGCTAGTCAGCATGCTCGTCTGACTACATATGATGGAGCTCATCAACCACGTTCGGTGAAGTGCAATCAGCAGGCACATAAACCTGCTAGTATTAATCAATCCTACCAACAGTCTCGCTTAGTAGCACACGGAGAAGTCAGCTGGAAAGCTCTGGCGACAAACAGTAGGCTGACTCAACTCTATGCCCCCACACTTGAGTACTGTCAGGATTCACTGACAGGAAAAGGAGGACAGGAGCAAGCACATACACCTACTCCAAGCACGGAATGGATGTATATCCCTTTTTCGGAATTTGAAGTCACCAAGCATATTTTATCAATGGTGAAAGAGAAGATGCAAATCCCTGCTCATATTCTGGATGCTTTCCAGGATATTATTACAACTTCAGCGGCATCTCAGGGAAAGACACATAAATCTATCCCTACCAGTGGAGTGACACATCAACAGTTCACTATAGAACAGACACACACATCTGTTCCAGTCCAATAGGGTTGTGGGGAATACTCCCCCATATCATACGGATAACCAAGTCAGGCATGTACACCTGATTTGAGTGGAGATCGTCAGCCTAACCTGTCCATCTTTCCTAATCAGGCACATACACCTGCTTAGAGCAGCCACTTTCATCAACAAGTGGTTTCCAAAGAGAGTAAGAAGGAGTCTAAGAAAAAGACCCTCCCAACACAGTCAGGAGATCAAGATCCAATCTGTAACAAGGCCTTGCTCGATGCTGGAGTTCTTGAAGCCCTCAGACAATTATCTGTTGGAATCCAAGATTCTACTCCCTCATTTCCCAATAGTGGGAACATTAATTCCGAAGTTCTTCAATAGACATTTCCTCATGAAGGCTTGCTTCATGAAAATTCGGTCTATCTCAAAGTTTCATCTTCAGATGAGAGCCATAGGAACCCTCTGTGTGGTCAGAAGACCAAGGAGTAAGAGATATCATCTTTTGCCGTAACCCATTACGGTGGTCCTCCCCATGATGATGAATTTCTATGCGAAATTCCTCTCCGCAGTAGTGATACACATTGCCCGGAAAATTCTCTAGTGGACAATGTAGTGCTGAGAAAGCCCTCTTATCTTGAGGCACTTGAAAATGCGAAACTAGTCATGTCTGATGCTTCATTGTTAGTAGGTGAAATACTTTCTCAATAAGAAGATAACCCAGGGTGTAGGTCATTCTCCGAACCACCCCTAAGTCATGCATCTTCTAGTTTGATCAATTATTTCTCTACTAATCTTGTTGAATTCGATGAAGCAACAAGGAAACACCAACTCTAGACAAATTAGGTAGAAGAATCTTCATTGAATGATAAAGAGGAAATTCTGAACATGAGAAAACAACTGGAAAAAGGTGAAGTACCAGCCATGTTTTGGCCTCTGGCTGACTCTCAGTATGACATTCCAAAGATGTTGACGGAAGATGGAATTCATGATATTCGTCTCAACATATGGAAAACTCTTTGTCAGTTGAAGAAGAAAGTATTATCTTATGATGAATATGAAAATCATCTTAAGATAATTGAAGGGTTACAATGTTAGATTGATTTGGAATCTCTATCAGTCTCTCGATATCTGAAGGCTGAAAAGCAGCAGAGAGCCCTTCAACGTTCATTCCTTGGTGCACTAAGAAGATTGCGTCAGTTAATTTCCAATGCCCCATCTCATATTCATGTCAGAGGATGGGGTGTTCATGGAGCACTGCATTTCATGGTTCTCTCCAGTCAGAAAAGCCCGCCGAAAATGGTCTCATGCAATGTTATTGCCCATGGACGGTCACATTCAATGGGCTTTGTTTGTAATCAAAAGCTTTCCCAAGAATAGGCTTCAACTATTTCCTCTCAAAATCAAGCATACAGAGAACAAGTTATTGAATTACTCCTGCATCAAGCATATGAGAATATTGAACATGCCTCTCATATGAAGCAAGCACATCATCAAGTGAAAAAAGTGTCGGAAATCATCCAACGGTCTTTTGAACCATGTGATAAAAGTGGATACAGGTTAATGCATCCAGCTAATTTTTGGACTAAGGTTCGCAAGATCAGGAGAGCTTTTAAGAAATTCTCAGACATAGCATGTCAAGATCCATCCCAGCTTTCCAAATTGAGGACTCTTTTAAACCAACCCTCAGAATCAAAAAATAGGATTCGAGGAATTGAGCAGGAACAGCAGGAATAGCCCAGTCCATCAGACTCTGGACTTTTTCAAATAATCAATCCCCTCCTCTGAGATAGTCGGTCTTTTCTTGATTGGGGAAGAATCCTCAAGAGGAACGAAGAGCCAAATTATCAAGAGATTCCCTCCAAATTACGGTTCGCCAAGAAGTTCCTGAGGGATCAAATCAACAAAAGGAAATGTCTCATAAAAGACATGGAAGAATACAATATCACATAAATGCTGATAGAAGGGATGCGATGCGTTATGCATCAATCAATTTCATCAACGTCGTTATTGCTGATCCACTAGATGAGGCTCACTCTGGGGACTCAGATGAAGATGTTACTGCTCAAGAAGATGTATACACCGACACAAATGAAGAAGGTGCGCGTACATGAAATCAAAGGATTACTCAGAACCTAGGTAATACTTCGAGTAACCCACTTCCCCCTCTCTGAAAAGGATCTAATAAAGGGAGGGGAAAGAACCAGGTTACATATACTCCCTCTGGAGAAGGCCAATCGGTCTCACTAGGGAAAAGGTTTTCACAACAGGAGGAAGCAATGAAGGAATTAAGGAGGTTGAATGAAGAACTACTTTAGGGTAGTCTTCTTCGTGATTGTGCTGGAGTCAGTCAGCCAAGGGAATTTGTTGCAGCTACTGAGATGGATCAAGAATATCCTCCTCTATCAGTACACCCTCATAGGTCTAATCCTATGGGTCAAGTGAAAAAACAGTTGGCAGTGCTACCATCAGTTGCAGCACCAACCACCACATCTGTCCAAGCTCCAGTCATTTAACCTACCCAAGTCCAAGTTCAACCAAATGTTTCTCAAAAGTTAATAACTACCATTGAATCATTAACAGCTCAGTTAGAAACTATGGAAGGGAAACGTGCACAGGTTCAACCAAAAAAGAAAGTGTACCCTAAATGGGTAGATTCAATCTCTCCTCCATCCAGTTTTGGAAACCCTGTATTCCCTATTTTCAATGGATCAGGAGACCCTGAACAACATTTGACGTATTACGTGTCTTGTTGTGATCCTATGATGGGAACTCCAGAGCAGCAAGAAGTAGTAAAACTCAGATGCTTCGTACAGACCTTGTAGGGACCAGCCTTTGTCTGGTATACAAGCTTGAAATCCCCGTCAATTACCAAATGGGAGGATCTTCATCAAAAATTCCTTCTTCAGTTCAGCTCAACTTTCCAAAAGACAACAGTTTTTGATCTTACAAACTGTAAGCAAAGGGAGAATGAAAGGGTCTCATATTTCATTTCTCGCTGGAAGGGATTAAGATATTCCCTAAGCTTAGCACTCCCTTAAGAGGAATTGTTTCCAATCTATGTGTAAAATCTACATGACGAATTACGCACACCATTGATCCCTGTGAAATACACAGGAGGGTTTCAAGACCTTACTTCAATCGCTCAACAGATTGAAGATTTTGTTATACAGGCTAAGACTAAATCTCGTGTAATTCCATCAGCTCCAGGAAGGAGAATGGGTAAAGCAGAAACTGCTACAGTTATTCTTAAACAATAACCTGCACCTATTTCTACTTCAAAACCTTCATATTCTCGAAGGGCTCCACCTATTGAGCGCCAAAAACAAAGGTCATTTCGTCCAGATGATGAAAGAGATCAAAGACAAAAACAATTTGAGGATCTGAAGAGAAAAACATACTCTTTCTGAAATGAACAAGTTCCTGGTTACTTCATTTCGGCTTTGGAAAATAATCTGGTTTAATTGCCAAGGCCTAAGAGGCCAAAAAGGAAGGATATGAAGACTGTCCCAATTATTTCCCTTTTCATAAAATGTTGGGGCATCCCATCCAGGAGTGTTTTGTCTTTAAAGACCTCCTAAAAAAGATGGTCGACTCAGGACAAGTCAAACTGAAAGGTTCTTCAGCTCAGGTAGTATGTGTTACTCCTACAGTTCCATAGGAGGAAGGTGGATGGAAAGAAGTCAAAAGCAAAAAATGCACAAAAGTATGATGATTGGATGGTCAGAAAGACAATCAACCGAACTCATGCTATTTTGCAAACATAATTAAATAAAGAGATTGTGTCTTCTGCCATGAATGTTGCGCCAAAACCCTCTTCATCAGAGGGAAAGTCCTCATAGAAATGAAATGATTCAAAGAAGGAAAAAGAATCAGAAGAAGATGAGTATGTGTCAAAGCCTAAGTTGTCTTTGACTCTGGCAGACTTCATTCCATCTACTTCAAATCCACGGTCACCGCCCCACCAAACGGCACAACCTAAATAGGATAATCAGGCAGAGTCTTCATCAGATGAAGAGTTAATCTTCGGTTCTGTTAATATGATTCAATTAACAGATCCATATTCCAGTCGCAGTTTTGATTTCGATGATCCTGAATTCCCTGTATCAAACAGGGGAATTAGAGGAAGTTCCAGAGGCTCAGGATACAGGGGAAGACGTGGATCTTTCAGAAGCCACTACTCAAATTCTACCCCTGCTAGAACTGTGTACGCAGCAGAAACTCATGGTAGAGCCCTTCAGCGAGCTCAACAAGAACAAGCAAGTTCTTCTACCAATAGAAAATTTAGTCTTGGCACAGTTATTTTGGAATACTGGTTGAAGGTTCCATCTTCTTCCTCTCAGAAAGTAGATGGATCTAATCGGTCTAATCTTCCAAAACCAGGAATATTGCCAACTCCTATCCCAATATAAGATGCATCAACTTCCAAAGCATCTGCTTCCAAGGTACATACTAAACCACATGTTCTTGTTGGGAAACTCATACCTCTGGATCAAAAGTATGATGTATTGAAACACTTGGCCCAAGTACCAGCCAAGTTGTCAATTCTGGATGCTTTGAATATATCAAAAGATCTTTGGGAAGCACTCATCGAGGCTTTGTCAAGTCCTCAAGAGTTTGAAACTGAAATTGCTGCAGCTGAAGTCTATCACATAGAGAATAATCCTATAGAATTCCATGCAATAATATCTTTTACCAATGAAGATGAAGATGATGTTGTGCATGGGCATATTAGAACATTGTACTTATCTGGAAAGGTCAATGGCATAGACATCTGGAGAGCTTTCATTGATAATGGTTCAGGAGTCAACCTCATGCCCATTCGTACAATTCGTCGATTGGGCCTCACATAATCCGATTTATCTCCTTATACCATGATGTTAAAAGGATATGATAAAAATGAACAAGAACCACTGGGTGAAGGTACACTCAGAATTCAGTTTGGAGATCTTGTATCCAATTCTGATTTCATGGTTGTTGATCAGGACTCAGCCTTCAACATCTTTCTTGGAAGAACCTGGCTACATCAGCATGCGACTATCCCTTCATCATACCATCAATGTCTCAAATATTGTTTTGATGGTCAAGTTGGGACATTGTATGGTGATAAGACCCCTTTCAAGACATGTGAGTCTCAATACATCGAGGTGGAATTCTATCACATGAAGGGAAGGGAGAAATCCACAACAAAGGAGATTACCAAAGTTAATTCTCCATATGGTTTGGAGAAGATTCTAGTAAATCCATTTACACATGTGAGTACAGATTATGTGTTTCCTATTAGTCAAATTGACAAGATAGACCCAAATCAAAATACTCTTTTGTAAAGATCCATAATGTCAATTATAGAAATCGAGCCAGACAACATGGGAGAAATTGGTAACCCACCAAGTAGTGATGAAAGAAAAAATGGTGACGTCTTCATTTCATCTGCTGAAATCCAACAAGTCTATACTTCTCCAATTAGTCCAGAAGAAGTTATAGAAATATAGGAGGTGAACAATGATGTCGATTTTCAATCCATCATCTCCTCTTTATTACCCAAAGAAGACCCTTCATCATCAATCGGGTCGGAAATGGAAGCTTCTTCTTCAAGATGTGAAAATTTTGACATCTCTTCTGATCATGAAAATTATGCTTTATCATCTACTATGCAAGTAGAAATGGAAGAAATAAAACATGATCAAGAAGAAGAGGAAGATCTTAGAGATTCTCCACCAGCATTTGAAGAGGGTATCTCTACCACTGTGGATGAACTCAGAGAAATAAATCTGGGTACAAAAGAAGATCCACGCCCCACTTTAATCAGTGTGTCCATGACTCTTGAAGAGCAAGAGATGTATATTTATTTTCTAAATAAAAATAGATATATATTTTCTTGGAACTATATAGAAATTACCGGGCATGATCCTGATGTTGCTACTCATCATTTGGGTTTACCAGAAGAACACTGAGGATTTAAGCAAGCCGCGAGAAGAACACACCCAACTTATGCTTCCAAAATTGAGGCTGAAGTAGATAATCTTATCAAAGCTAACTTCGTGAGAGAAGTTAAATATCCCAAGTGGTTGGCTAATATTGTCCCTATAAAGAATAAGAACAGACAAATTAGAGTTTGCATAGATTTCAGAGATCTTAATCGGCATTGTCCTAAGGATGATTTCCCAGTTTCGATTACAGAACTTTTAATTGATTCAACAGCTGGCTATGAAGCACTTTCCTTCATGGATGGATATTCCAGATATAATCAGATCCAAATGTCCCCAGAAGACGAGGAATCCACAGCCTTCAGAGCCCCTCAGGGTGTATTTTTCTACCGGGTAATGCCCTTTGTCTTAAAGAATGCAGGTGCAACATATCAGCGTGCCAAGCATCGTATCTTCAAACCCTTCTTAGGGAAGTTTGTTGAATGCTATATAGACGATTTGGTGGTTAAATAAAAACATATTTCTAATCACTTGGCTGATTTGGAAGTCATATTCCACAAGCTTCGACAACACAATTTGAAGATGAACCCCTTAAAATGTTCTTTTGGGGTAACCTCATGAAAATTTCTCGGCTTTGTTGTACGCCATCGTGGTATTGAAGTCTATCTTGAGAAGACCAAGTCAATCCTTGGTATTTCACCTCCTCAAAAATTTAAATAATTAAGAGGACTTCAAGGAAACTTAGCCTATATTCGGCATTTTATCACCAATTTGGCCGGAAAAGGTTTACCCTTCACCAAATTAATGAAGAATGGAGTCACTTACCAGTGGACAGAAGAATGTCAGAAAGCATTCGATATTATCAAGAAATACCTCTTGAGTCCACTGGTACTCATGCCACCTATTGAAGGAAGACCACTTATCCTCTACGTGACAGCTCTAGAGAGATCATTAGGTGCCTTTCTTGCTCAAAAGAATGATGCTGGGAATGAAAACAGCCTCTACTATCTCAGTCAAACTATGCTTGAAGCAGAAACCCGGTATTCAAGTATTGAGAAATGCTTCCTGGTATTAATCTTTGCAGTTCAGAAGTTGAGACACTACCTGCAACATCACGAGGTCCAATTGGTATCTCGCAATAACCCGCTCAAATTCATCCTTAGTCGTCCGATGCTTACAAGACGTCTGTCAAGGTGGGAAGTTATTTTGCAGTAATTTGACATTCAATATGTGTCTCAAAAGGCGATAAAGGGACAAGCTCTGGCTGATTTCCTGGCTGAACACCCTTCAGTGGAAGAATCATCTTCAGATATTGAACTCCCTGATGAGGAAGTCTTCTCTATTCAAGAAAGTCCTCAGGCATGGGAAATGTATTTTGATGGTGCTTCCAGAAGTCCAACAGGGAGGAAAATGGAAAATCCTAAATTCAACAAAGTTGGCTTAGGAATTGTGCTCATTTATCCAGAAAAGGCAGTGTTACCTTATTCCTTCTTATTGTTGGAAGGTGGTACCAATAATGAAGCAGAATACCAAGCTCTCATTGCAGGCTTGGAATTAGCGCTTCAAGCACAAGTTAATCACTTAAAAGTGAAAGGTGATTCAGACCTGGTAATCAAACAAGTCATTGGGGATTATGACATCAGAAAAGAAGAAATAATCCCTTTGTATGATTACGTTAGAGAGTTAATGGCGGAATTCCCTTCGGAACCGACATTTTCTTATGTCCCAAGATCACAAAATGCTCAAGCTGATGCACTGCCTAATATAGCCACAGCTCTAGAAGATCCAAATAGGGACGAGACAACCATCAGTATTGCCCACCATTGTGCAATTTCACCTTATGTTCGAATCAGAACAGAGGAAATTAATGAAATTAGTCCCATTCCTGAACCATATGGTCATACTATAGGATGGATGTCACCTATCAGGGAATACCTTCAAAATGGAACACTTCCACCTGATAGAGCCGAGAAAGAACAAATCTGGCGATGTGTGGTAAATTTTACTCTTTATGATAGCCCAGATCACCTAGAGAAAATTCTCTACAAACGTAGTTTTGATGGAGTTCTCTTCAGATGCATTGATGGTGAAGAGACAATGGCTGTCATGAAAGAAGTGCGTGTAGGAATCTGTGGTGCCCACCAGTCTAGACATATACTGTCTGATCAGATTCGAAGGCTTGGATACTTTTGTCATTCAATGATACAAGATTGTGTCGATTTCACAAAGAAGTGTCATTCATGCCAAGTACATGCCAACTTCATTCATCAACCTCCAGATTTGCTTCATACAGCTAAATACTCTTGGCCATTTTCCACATGGGGAATGGATGTGGTGGGACCTTACCCTTCGGCTACGGCCAAGCAGTTTAAGTACATTCTTACTGCTACTGACTTCTTTTCCAAATGGACAGAGGAAATACCTCTAAAGGAAGTCAGTTCTAAATGCGTTTTTAGCTTCATCAAGTCTAACATCATTAACAGATTTGGTGTCCCTCATACCATATTGACGGACAATGGCACCAACTTCTGTTCATACGAGTTGAAGAAGTTGTATCAAGAATACAACATCAAATCCAACCATTCATCTCGGTATCATGCAGTGGCCAATGGCTAGATAGAAGCTTTCAATAAGACTCTGTCAAATATACTAAAAAAGATGGTGGATAAAGATAAGAAGTCATGTCCTGATAAACTCTATCATGCTTTATGGGCTTATCTGACTACCACCCGCACTACAACTCGGTCAACTCTATATTCATTGGTATATGGAATGGAAGCAGTCTTGCCAATTGAAGTTCAACTACCCTCGCTCAGAGTTGCCATTTGTGATCAATCATCTACATATGAAAAATCTCAAAAGAGATTAAATGAATTGGAATGGTTAGATGAGAAAATATTGTGTACTTTGCACCACTTGGAAGTCTATCAGAATCGAATAGCACGAGCTTTTAACAAAAAAGTTCATCTTTTCTCATTCACTCAGGGAGAATTGGTATTAGTTCTTAGAACTCCAATGATACCAGGAGAGAAACCTCCGAAGCTTGATCCAAAATGGGAAGGACCTTACTCAATACATAGGGTCTACTCCATTGGATCTTATTCATTAATCTCGATGGATGGAGAACTCATCACTACTCCAACTAATGCCAGATTTTTGAAGAACTATTTTGTATAAACACAAAATATATCACCATCCATGGTCCGGTATGACCTTAAACTACACCACTATCTAGCAAGACGTTAAAATTCATCATCAATGTTCCATACATATGACCTTAAACTATTTTTACTTTTGTCCCACACGGCGTTAAACTATGAAAAAGTTCCCTAAATGGTCCGGTATGACCTTAAACTGCACCACCATCCAGCAAGACGTTAAACTGCATCATCATCAACGGTCCATGAATATGACCCTAAACTATTTGCACATACGTACAACATGATGTTAAACTGTGTCCCCTTCATCGTCCTTTCTATATGACGTTAAACTATACAGCAATGGTCCATACATATGAAATTAAACTATTTTTACTTTTGTCACACATGACGTTAAACTGTGACGTCCTAAATACATGACGCTAAACTATACAGAAGTCCCTTACGTCAAGCATGACATTAAACTGCACCATCCATGGTCTGGTATGACATTAAACTACACCTCCATCTAGAAAGATGTTAAATTGCATCATCAATGGTCCATACATATGACCTTAAACTATTTGTACTTTCGTCCCACACGATGGTAAACTGTGAAAAAGTTCCCTAAGTGTTCCGGTGTGACCTTAAACTGCACCACCATCCAGCAAGACGTTAAACTTCATCATCAATGGTCCATACATATGACTTTAAACTATTTTTAATTTCGTCCCAGATGACGTTAAACTATGAAAAAGTTCCCTAAATGGTCTGGTATGACCTTAAACTACACCACCGTCCAGCAAGACGTTAAACTGCATCATCATCAACGGTCCATGCATATGACCCTAAACTATTTGCACATACGTCCAACATGACGTTAAACTGTGTCCCCTTCATCTTCCTTGTTATATGATGTTAAAATATACAGCAATGGTCCATACATATGACCTTAAACTATTTTTACTTTCATCTCACATGACGTTAAACTTTGATGTCCTAACTACATGACACTAAACTATACACAAGTCCCTTACGTCCAGTATGACATTAAACTGCACCATCCACGGTCCATGCATATGACCTTAAACTATTCGTACTTTCGTCCAACATGATGCTAAACTGTATCAATTTTTTTTCATCCAACATGACGTTAAACTGTGGGAAAAAAGGAATGTCCCTAATACGTCCAACATGATGTTAAATGGTATAATATTTTGTCCTCACTGCATGACATTAAACTGCACAGTCCCCCTTTCGTCCAACATGACGTTAAACTATATTGTCCCCATCGTCCTGACTACATGATGCTAAACTGTACAGAAAGTCCTTGATATGTCCTACATGACATTAAACTGTACTTTCTCCCTGATACATGACATTAAACTGTGCAGCACCAATAGTCCAAACTGCAAGACTTTAAACTGAATATTCCCTTCATACGTCCTAAATGACGTTAAACTGTGTATCGTTAAGGTTGTTGCTACCTATTGTTTCTCACACAGAGTATGACTCACGTGAGCTTAGAGTAAACTTCAACCATAACACCCTATCTGGGCCGCTAACCATGTGTAAGTCCCAACATCATTTTTTAGGTCGTTGTCCCCAAAAACAACTAGATCACTAATTCATTCTTCAATTGAACTATACAGACTTTGATCCTTGCCTTCCAGGCTGGGTATGTAGGCAACCTCCCAAGGTTCAAGCCCAAAACCATTCTCTTCACATCTGTTCACCTCCATCTCATACGATGTTGATTCGTGAAACCGCCCCTAGAATCAATATCTTTACATTGGTTCACTTTCGTCCTTGTTATACGACGCTAAACTATACAACACTTTTGTCCAGTATGACAATAAACTACAATATTCTTTGATACCCTCACCTGAGAGGGAACCATTATTTATATTGATTTTTCAATCATGTTTCATTTCAAAGACTAAGTGCATACATGGAAATGCCTAAACCTTTTATCTTGGGTTAAACCATCATTGTACTAAAGTCCCCTTTCACCCTTCACATGTACGAACCAAATTTGTAGAGAGGGTATTTCTATAACTATGTGGGCTTGATTCCCATCCTTATGGGATACGTAGGAACGTTTGAGTGTCCCTCTAATCCAGCCCCAAGTCTTTTGGGCCTAACCCCAAATTCCACTTTCAGTCCCTTGGCTGAAAAGTCCCTATGAAAACACACACTATTTATTTCTTATAATGGTCCAATATCTATGACCCTAAACTAAGATCTCTAATACTTTTGTCCCACACGATGTTAAACTGTAGTTTAAGAACTACGTATGGATTGATTCCCATCCTTATGGGATATGTAGTGAAGTCCAACATTTCTAGTCAGGACCCAGCCACAACATGATTATGGTTAGCATTGATCTGTGTATCTCTGTATACATTGAACAATACCCATATTTATGTGTCATAATCCTAACCTTAAATATTTTCAGATCTTCATAACCCTTTTCTTGACTTTTAGTTACAAAAATGTCAAATTTCTGAGAGTTCTTTTACCTGACTATGCAGTACATGCCCTTAGGCGGCCTTGCATAAACAGTCTCCATAACAGATTTGTTAGCCAAAAGATACTATTATCTAACTATGCAGCCAATACCCTTAGGTGGACCTACATAATTCAACCCCCTATCGGGTTTGTCGGATACTGGTAACTTCATTCTTAGGAAGAAAGCCTCTTTTGCCCTTATTGGTCTTAAATGACAGTGTGTAGGGATCCTTAAAAATAACCATCCTTAACATATTTGTCCCATATCCTTTTTCATGATCTGAAAGTATTCAAGTCTATGGTTTATATTCTCCTTCCCTACGTTTGGGTTAGACCTTCGTAGAAGTGATGTCCATCCAGTTCTTCGATAATCTTGTTTGGAAATATCTTCTCCATATTCAAGTACCACTTTCCATACAACAAACTCTATACTTTGGAAAATTTGAATCTCCATAAAATTTCACTAGCTTTTAGCAGTAGAAAGGTAAATTTATGAGAGTTCTTTTTCCTAACTATGCAGCACATGCCCTTAGGCGGCCTTGCATAAACAGTCTACATAACAGACTTGTTAGCCAAAAGATGCTATTTATTTGACTATGCAGGCAATGCCCTTAGGTGGCCCTGCATAATTCAACCCCCTAACGGGTTTGTTAAAAAATAGTAACTTAATTCTTGGAAACTACTTCTTCTGATTCCTTTTATCTCTTTTTCATATCATTCCTCAGATTCGAATATTCTTAAGCCATAACTTACATTTTTTCCCTCATACTTGAGTATGGTAATATGTTTTTAGATAAATTGTCAAAGAATTGAGTTAATTATAATTCATTCGGTCAAATCTATTTCGACCTTAAACATTAGCCTCTTTATGTTCGACATGCGTGACTTTAAACTGCCCAAAAAGAAAAAGGAACTCTGAATAAAAGTCAAGTTCCAGCTCACTAAACATACATTTTGTATGATTTAGGTAATATTGAGAAACTAAAAGATTCAATGTTTGTAGGGTTATTTACATTAATCCTAGTAAAAAAATCAAACTATGCTTACTAGGCCCATTGGCTTCAGTAAAATTTAAAGCATATAGCAAAAGAATTTAGGTACAAATGATTGAAGATGAAAGTGTTTTTCATTGGTACACAAGAGATAGAAGGACATCCACAGACTGGAGTCTCTTCTCTTTTTCAAGAATTACAAGAGGCTTTCAACATAACTCTTCATTTAATTTACGGCATCCCGAGATTCATCAGCAACCACCAGGAATTAATTCATTCAACTGGATACAATAAGAGATGCAGTGATACCAGCTCTTATTGGAACAATTGTAAAAGGATGTTCTTGAGTGCGGTTTGAGAAAATTCTCTGCTGATCAAATAGTGACTCTGTTTCTGTCCAAGAGACTTGGAAGATGGATACATGGATTTGAGAATGGAGCATTGGAAGTAAAGAGCCATTTAGAGAGAGTAATATTTTCATATATTGCTCTAATTCCATGTTTGTCTTCTCTCCACCAACCGGCATCGGAAAACATTTCATCCCATGTGTTTTCCATTTTCATATCTGCAAGGAAATGGCATGCAGGAAAAGTTTGAAGGTTCATGCCAATGTTGTTGCTCTTAATGCACATCATAAACGAAATAGAGGACTAGCAGTGCAACTGCATTTCAGGCGTATAGTTCTTTGCATTTGGAACATTGACTCCTTGCAGATGACCATGACCATACAGGGACAGGTAGATTCTCTTTGGGAAATTAAGATGATATTTCTTCAAGTACTTAGCCAAATATGGGAGAGTGCTGTCGCATATATCATAGTAATCATGGCCAACAATGTCCATCATGTCATCAATCCGCTTGCTAGCCAGTTCATCAGCCATTCCGATTCTCCTGAGAGCCATTGAATCTGCACAAAAGTTGAATAAACTAACTCTTAAATGGGATTATTTTTCATAAAATTTGTGAAGGAATTCAGAAAAATGGCTAAGGAATTAAGGCACGCAAGTCTAAACTTGGCACACAAGTATGGATGTGCCGCGCAAGTATCACCGCGCAGGTCCAGATACCTTGAAAGTAGCGCGACATCAAGGAAACAGTGGGAAACCGAGCAACTTTCATGAAAAATACAAATTTCACAGTGAGAGATCGAGAGTTTCAAATACATATGCTTGTATGGAAGCGAGGCCCTCTATTTATAGACAAGGTCGTAACCCTGCGTTCCATACCCTGCGCGACCAAAGGCCCTACCCTGCGCGCCAAATCCTGCGCGCCCGAAGCTCATTTGCACGCCAGATCTTGCGCGCCCCAATTTTCTTTTTGATTCTCATTTTCCTCAGAGTCAAATCCTCATTTCTTTCAGATCCAACTCTGAGGGGGGACTTTTGTTGACGCTCCTTTTCATCACATTGTCTAAACAAAGGGAAAGGAAAATGAATTAGCACAAATTGATTCATCCTTTGAATAAAACATCAAAAATCGATAAAGGCATGAACAAGGATTCAAAAGCACATGTGCCACGCAAGTTCCATCACAGTCATGCAAATACACTTGCGCGACGCCTAATGGCCATGCAAGTGACTTGTGCACACTAAAGGATAACTGCCCGAGTCTTCTTCAGCCTATAAATAGACCCTGTGGGCCCTCCATTTGGGAGGAATTTTTTCCAGAAACTCAGATTTGAGATCCCGGCGCCCTAGTCTCTTTTCAAAGCTTCCAAAACACTTCTAAGGTAATTTCTTACCTATAACAGAAGATATAAAGAGGGAGAGGAAGGACTAAGTGTTTAAACTCATCCACACTTGCACGCCTGAGTGGCCAGACCGTAAGGGAAATGGCCACACTTGAGCGTCACCTAAATCCAATAAAACATGCGCGCCAGTCTTCTGGAAGAACCTCAAGATGATTCTAAAGGCTTTAACCAAGAGTCGCTCAAGTATTACCCTGCTAGTTAATCGTCGCGCAAGTACCCATGTGTCGTGCAGGTATACCTACGTGACCAGGACTTGCGCGCCTGCCAGGACTTGCACGCCCCTTCCTTTTTGGGTGCCCTTCTTGCCCATTTCACCCCTCTTAAGCCATTCCACCTCTCCTATTCAAGATTCAGTCTTCAAGAAACTCTTCAAAGCCATTTATGGAATGATTTCTTGATTTTACTTCCTTATCTGAAAGGAATTCTATGGAATATCTCTCAAAACCTAGTGATTTACACATCTTTATGTAACTAAAGATTGAGATTTCATTCATTCAACCTCATCCTTTAAGATGAGATAATTCATTAACCTGGGCCTCCTTTTTAGGAATAAGCCCCAGTCATAATTCTCAAATATGGGCATCCTCCTTAGGAGTATGCCCGAAGTCCCTTAATTTTCAAAACCCTTTAACCTAGTCCACCTTTTCAGGAGTAAGCGCCAGTCTTAAAGTTCCCAAATTTGGGAATCCTCCTTAGGAGTAAGCCCCAAGTCCTCATTAATTTGGGGCCTCCTTTTCAGGAGTATGCCCCAGTCTTAAAGTCCTTTATCCCGGTCTTATTTCTCAGGAGTAAGCCCCAGTCTTAATTCATCTTAACTAGTCTTAATTTACTTTTGATCTGGGGTTCCTTCTCAGGAGTAAAACCCAATCATGAGTCCCCTCCTAATTTGAGCATCTTCCTCAGGAGTAAGCCCCAAGTTAGAGTACCCAAATCTCCATGAAGTACATAAACCTTTATGGTTCTTGTTCCTGGATTTACTTCCCTGAAGTAAATCTTAGTCCTCATCTATTTTTGGGCAGTCATACATACATAATCCCCACATCATTGCATCTTTCATGGAACAATTGTCTGGTTTCACCAATACCTCTTGTTTCTCACACCGAGCATGAATCACGTGAGCTTAGAGTGAAAAAGTAATCATGAATTATTTCTTTGAGCCATCAATCATGAATAAAAATCATACTCCCTTACTCGAACTACGTGGATTCTGATTCCTTTTCTAAAAAAAGGATGCGTAGGTAGCCCATCTGCGGGTTCGATCCCAACTCTGAAATAATCCATGTCCTTCTAAATGACAATAAACTTCAAGTTCCCCAATGAGTGGATTTAAAACCATCATGGTCATCATAATGACCAAGATACTTCTATATAAATGTGTCGAAGGATACCATTGACCAAGAATCTCTAATAAATACAGATGATTCTCTATCGATGAAGAACCTCGAATACATATAAAAGAATCTATAAATTTCCTAAATATTTAATCATTGATTGTCAGATCTGAAGGAAAGCTCATTTTATACTTGGTATTGTAATAATGATTCACTAACATAACTTAAATCAATAAACAGAGTCCCGGAGTAGTCAATAATTCCCCTCAAAAAGGTGTGATGAGTCTGACCTCCCATCTTCTCGACCAATGCAAATTCCTAAGCCTCATCAGTCCACAAACTAGTGAGTTCCTACCTTTGGAAAGTAGGTCCAAATGGATGTGGAATTATTGGATGTTTCCAGTTCTATGAACACACCTGTTAGAAACCGATCGTTTTGTTTGAACCTTCAATCAACAAGGTCATCCCCGAATTCTGAGGGAAACATGGATAAATCAATCTCATAATTATCTGTGAAAAATATAAATACACCCAATATAATTGGATACTAAGTGTAAAAAAAACCATAGGTCATTCACACATATTCATAGGATGTCATATTCAATAACTAAAAGTTGAACCCAAAGAAATCGAAATTGGGTTAAGAAGTTCCTTTGGTAAAATTCGACAGCCTAATGGCGTCACATTAAAATTCATAAAATTAGATGATGACATAGAAAATGGTATCTCATCACTTGGACATAAAATTTTCATCAATAAGGATATATAAGAACATATCCCAACATAAAAATATTTAAATTAAAAGACATAACAAAATAAGTCTTTTAAAAAGAGGAGTGTGAAAGGTTCCCTAACCGATTTGGGCAACTTTCGAAACGTACACCCCATGAAAAATGGTCAAACAATGAAGATGTGAATACCCATAAATTAAATTATATTACACAAATAATACAATCATGGTCAGTACAACACCATACAAAAGTAAATAGTGTAAAATTCATGAATCTCACGAGAATAAAAGTGAGATGAAAAATCCCTTACGAAAACTTGGCAGCCTAACGACGCCACTTAAATTTCCAAAAATGGATTAAAGAGATAAAATAGGGTCTCTCATCATATGAACAAAAAATGTACAGTAATATGGATATAAAATAACATCCCCAAACATAATAAATAGAAGCTTAAAAGAAGTGATATAAAAGAGAGTACTTAAAAAGAAAGAGAGAGGTTGGATCCCTTACCTCAAGTCCAACTTGTCTTCTTCGTTACTTTATATTCCTGAATAATAAACATTGGTCAATTTATAATTTCTTAAGGACCTCATTTAAATATTATTATTCATTTCATATCACATATTATAATGTTATAATAATTTGTTAATAATGTGATTTCATATCAGACGTTTTTGTCGATGTTTGGTACATGAGTCAAAAATGAACTTGTTTGAGAATGATTGTCCATGTAGTTATAAGTAAATCATCTCCAGAATAGTATTAATGATTTAAATATAATATATATCCAGTAAATATTAATTTTATAATATTCCATAACATTTGGAGATAAAAATAAATGAAATGCACCGTTTATGGAGACAGTAGGTCATACGTACGCATGAACGCTACTTTCATTTCTTTGTCATATTAATGGAATTAAAAATAAATGAGAGATATATATATTATAATTCCAGTATAATATATATGTTATATAGGTAACATATTTTCATTAATTTCATTCTTTATACATTCCATGTATTGCATGAATGAGTCACATCACCTGAGGGGGCGGTAGTCCACACTTCCTCGTATGAAATTATCGCATTTGCACAACATGAAAAGCATAAAGGTATGTTTTAAATATAAAATACAGAATAATATAGAGGAAATAAATAAAATATATATCATATAAAAGTAGTTCCATCATAATGGCCACCATGAGAGGTGGTAGGAGAAGATAGAACAATCATCGTTTCGTGAGGTAGTAATTCACCATCCACAGAAACAGTATGTTCTTTAACCATTAGACAGAGGTGTGTCTAAGTGTAGCTAGAATACTTATTATAAAAACATCCTAGTATATTTAAGATACTTTTTTTGTTATAAAATAAAGGAATAAAAAGAGTTTAGGGGGTTGGAGAAGCAAAATAATACAAAAGAACATAAGAGAAGACATTACCTTTAAATCGGGTAACTCCCTTTGGTTTGAACCAAAAGGGTTTCTTGAAGAGCTTCCTTCCTAAGGTGAGGCTTAAATGATGAAGAGAGGGATGTGGAGAGATGAAATGGGCAGGGGTTGTCCAAGACAAAGGCTTGAGAGGTGTGGGTAAGGTGGTAGAGGTGGGGGCCTTTTATAAGAGAAGAGGAGGGACACTCTTTGAAAGTTATAAAATATTACTTTATTATAAAATGCTTTTCGGATTTTAAAGGTCAAAAAAGGATATATTTAGAGGCTAAGGTGACAAGGTTTCGAAATCCACCCATCCAATAGGTTTATGACAAGTTCAAGACTTATATTTTACCCTATATTCTCATTTTATTTAAATCGTTCATTTATGAGGTTATCACCGCATCATCACGGTGTCATAAATAAATTAATTTATTTAATGTCTAAAAATTATAAAAAAAAATATCATGATGTAATAAATCTTTTTAGATTTCTAATGAATATTTATAGTAAAAAATATGACTTGTATAACCCCATGTAAAAATTGTTTTAGTAAAACAATACATGTTTGTGACATTTTAATTTTAACTTTAAATAAAAAGTTATTAATGTCATTTTCCTACCAAAGTGGCTCCATGGGGTCCCCAAGTTGACCCATGGATTGTATTGGTCGTCCATGACTCATCCAATAAGGGTAGGACATGTTTCAAGGTCATTTTATATTATTATAACATTATCTTTACCTTAACTTACACTAATTACCTTTAATCGCGATTAATAAAACTTAAAAGTTACTATTCACCAACAAATTATTTTAATCCCATTGAACCACATTTTACATAATAATGACAACCATGTATTTCAGAGTTTTTAAATTCAAATCACATAAGTGGTAAAGTTTCATTTAAATGAAAAATCAGTTTTTTAACTACCACTTAGTGGTTTCACTATTCATCAAAAATTGAAGTTTTTCAGAAAAATACCAAAAATTCACCCTAAGCTATGATTGATATTCCGAATTCAAAAATTATGTCTATTTTACAAAATTAAAAACATATAAGTTGAATTAATTAATTTAATAATTAATTTCTGTTGTCAGAACAAATAGCGTGTTTTTATGAAACAATATATATCAAAAGATTGACACTAGTTTAAGTCCAATTTCAAAGTGAAATTATTTAAAATGACCAATATTGGATTAAATGGTAAAAATATTTTATAATTGGATTTTAAAAACAATTCCAAAGATAATCTAATCATATAAATAAATTATATTAAAAAGAGGATTTGAATTAAAATACAACAGTTTTCACTATTCATTAAAAAAATGAACTTTATCAGAAAAATACCAAAAATTTACACAAAGTAAATTTTGATGTCCCAATTATGAAGAATAATTTTATTTGTTCAAATAGAATGTATAAGAGTTTCCAAAACTATATTAAAGAGGGTTCACCATCAAAAGGCGATAAATCGTCCTTTTAGTGAATTTTAGAGTATTTATGCTTAAAATTGAATTCTTTTCTTATTTTAAGACTTTATCTTTTATTGGATAAATGTAAAAACATTTAACAAACATATATAATCATATTTTAGTTTTTTATATTCATTACCGCTAATACAACAGCTAGGCGTTAACTACCATTTAAAAAAAATATTATTTTATTATTAGAGTGCAACATATGATTTCAAAGAAACTCGTTGTTGCGTATTGGGTACGCCATCGAGCATAGCGTTCCCTTTAAAGTAATATTAATATTTTATTCACAAATATTAATAAATATTAAAATGTAATATTCTTTATTTACCTGGGATGTTACAATAATCATTCTTGAATGGTTAATATGGAGAATGAATCTCATCACGTCGTGGAGACGGTAGTCCGTACGTACGCAAGAGCGATTATATCATTCAAATGATCGTGGAATTGTATTGAAGTGTATTAATAATATTTCAGAATCGATATCACTTTACAATAATCATATATAGTTATTTATTTACACCATTATACCCATCCAAGTAAGGTGGTGGTGGAAAATAGATTACACCACGGCGTGGAGACGGTATTCCGTACGTACGCACGTGTGGTGATTTCGTTTTCCGTAGGATGGATAGATGATGGAATAGGTTTGTTTCATACTTATAATAACATATTAGTATATGAGTGATACTGATGTTATTACTTCATAATGAAACAACTAAATAAGAAGAAGTAGAAGAAGAAATAAAGTTGAAAGAATCGGTAACAGACATTACCTATTCTTTGAAGCGCCTCTTCTTAACCTCCTCTTAGGGCACTAAAAATGGTCTTTGAAGAAGGCAAGGACCTCTAGGATGTTTCTAGGGAATTGAATAAGAGAAACTGGCTGGGGTTGGCCGAGCTTGAAGGCTCAAAGTGGTGTGAGGAAGAGAGGGAGGAGGTTCCCTTTTATAAGGGAGGAGAGGGGAACCTTAGGAAAAACTAAAAATATTATTTTATTATAAAGTAATATTCGGTTTTCAATAGCTCAAAATTGATTTATTTCTAAGATAAGGTGGGAATGGTTTGAAATAATCTCATCCAATAGAATTTAGACAAGTTTAGGTTTATATTTTAACCTTATCATTTAGATTTAACTTTAAGTTAAATAATTTTACTTTTACCGTGTCTTCTTGTTTTCTTACACTATAAAGTTAATAAACTTACTATAACAAGACAAAAGAACCCAAAGTTGTTTATTATTAATATATATAACCTTATATAAGTCCTTTGGAGGACCCTTATATTTTTAAGAATAAAATAACAATTAATAATATAATATTTGTTTTAAAAACTATTTTATGTCAATTTTGACACTATTTGGTAATTAATTTTTGTGAAAATAATAATAGAATTATTAGTATGAAAAAAGTTAATTAAATCAATAATAACATGTCATATTAACCTATAAAATTATTTTAATTCATAAAAAGTCTCAAATTACATTTATTTGGGTATTTATAACATCAATTATGTCAATATTTCATTAATAAGATATTTACTGCATCACCATTGTGTCATAAATAAATTATATTATTTAATGTCTAAAAATTATAAATAAAATACCATTATGTTGGAATTATATTTAGTTTTCTAATTAATATTTATAGTAGAATTTATCTTATGTATAACCCTATATTAAAAATATTTTAGTTATTAAAATTTGATTTTAACTATTTTAACCATTCTTTAAATAAAATAATATTAAATGTCCTAATCTAATCCAAGTGGGCCTAAATGGTCATAAATTATTCCTAAGGTTGTTTTTGGTTGAATTAAACTTATCCAATAGAATTAGGACATGTGTTAGGGTAATAATAATATCATTTTTACCCTTAATTACCCTATTTACTTTTAACCGTGGTAAAAAAAAGTAAAACGTTACTATTCACCAAAAATTATTTTCATCTCATTGAACCAAATTTTAGTCCTTGATATTAACCGTGGATCTCGTAATTTCGAAATTCCACTCAAAGAAGCAGTAAAATTAAGTTTTATGTGAATTTCCAAATTCTCCTAGGAGGTGGGTAAAATACGGTGAAAAGTTCAATAATTTTTTTTA
Source organism: Viscum album (assembly GCA_963277665.1). Classification (NCBI taxonomy): domain Eukaryota; kingdom Viridiplantae; phylum Streptophyta; class Magnoliopsida; order Santalales; family Viscaceae; genus Viscum; species Viscum album. Next base: position 481,527,242 of record OY728128.1, read on the forward strand.
TATATTTAAAATTATTATAAAATGACTCCAATGAATTACATTGAACTTATATAGGTGTTATGTATCAATTTTGACCTAAAATAAATTTAAATAAAATAAATAAATAATTAAATAAAAAGTCGGTTTTTAAATAGTAACCTAGTGTTTTCACTATTCATCAAAAATTGAAAGTTTTCAGAAAAATACCAAAATTTCACCCTAGGATAATTTCGATATACCGAATGCAAAAATGAATTCCATTTTGAAAGATAAAATTTATAGAATTTTAAAAAGTGGGTATTACTATTCCTAACAGCTAGTTTATATAACATATCATTGTTTAGTGAAACTCGGTATTGCGTACAACACACGCTACTATGGAAGGTCGTGATTGCGTGTAATGCAAGCCAAGTCAGGGATGCATGTAGTGAAATCTCCATTTGGTGTAGCGTACAACACAAGACATCAATAAAATTAAAAATAATATTTTTCATAAAATCTCGGGGTGTTACAGTTCACAAAATTAATTTATACAAACTACATGTATGTGAAAAATATTATTTCATCTATCAGGTGAAAATAGGACTTCATGAAACCCTTATATATGTGTGAAACAATTCTATGGTGATTCATAAAAACAAAAGATTAATTTGAATTAGAAGTGAAAAAACTTCACTGGAGAGAGATGTGAGCTTCTAAATTATGATTGGGTGTAAACCTGGAGGGACAGTGAGTCTATTCCAAATATTTTAATAACAACACGCTTTAGTGGATTTGATAAATAGGCACATTGCCTTTTATTCTCCTTGAATATAGCCTAGTGTGGGTGAACCAAGTAAAATTTTTATGTCTTGTGCATGATTTAATTTATGTTCATACATTTCCAAAGGAAAGAGAGGGGAGTGTTTTTCTTAACGATAAAACAATATCCAAAAGGGAAGTAGTTTTAAACTTCCATACCCTGATTCACCACCCTCTCAGGGTATTCAACCTAGTAAGGCTAACACCTTTGTACTAATGGTTTATCTAGTGTAGGTATTTTCGTTCTAAATTTTTTTGAAGGTAGAAAAATTTCCAATCATCATCCAAAAAATTTCCCAATGGGATGAATTTCACTATAGGGTTCCCTCAATTCACTAATTTCAAATTCACAATTTCCCATTTAATTTTTATCTGTACTTCTATTTCTATCTCTCCTACATCATTTTCCAGAATAATGAAGGAATTATATCATTTTATGTGTGGGGTAGTATTTATTGAGATTTATTATGTATAGACATGGATTTTTTCGTGTTCTCATTAGTCTAGGAGACATTATTCATTAAAATAATACTTTAAACTTGGAATCTCATTACACCCATTTCATTAAAAGAAAAAATTTGGTTGGTGACCTTTGTAATCCATTTTTGTCCGTGTTTATAATTTCAGAATGATTACTGAGTTGAGTAGTTTAATTCTAATTCTATATTTATGAAATTGAATTTGATTGACTTATTAATAGATACTATTACCTGAGTGATTTATAGTTATTTTATACTCCCATTCTTGATATCATTCTAGACATACATTGTCATATTCTTTTATGATCATATTTTTTGATAGATACTTGGGGTCTGCAAACCATTAAAAAATTGCATTGGAATATTATCGAGGTTATGATTGAAAAAATATACTACTATAATGATTGAGGAAATATTTATTGAGCCATTTATCCTAATATCCACTTATAAATATTTCCTTATTTATCTCGTAGTATCCATGAATAACTTTTTTAAAATGGACCCATTTCAAGCCTATTATCCCTTCCTACCCTACTCTTGTTTATATGCATGATTTTCTTTTCAAAAAGTGAGGGGGATCTATTATATTTTCCATACATTTGATTTTTATATTGAGGAGATGTAAAAAAGTCATTTTCACTTGATTGATATGAAATGGTTCATGATTACATTTGTAAATTTTTATGCATACCTTATTCCTTTGAAAAAAGAAATATTTTAAAAATTATTGGTTGTGTGTTAGAAAGGTTAAAAATCACCATTAATAGAATGTTGAATTTTATGATAGACCATATGTGGTTAAGAAATGAATGTTATATCTGACATAGACATGAATTTTTTAAAAAATAAATGAATAAGGAATATTATTTAGTCTTTCTTGGAATATTGATGGACCCGCTTTGAGCTGCTTGGAGCAAGGAGGTATCATTTATTTCTAGGAGGAGATACTCCCGTTAATTTTTTCATGACTATCATGAATTATATTGTAGATATTACCCTCTATTTTGATCTTATTTTTTATCATCTACCCACCAAATCTTAGCCTAAGAAAAATTTAAACCTTATTGCTTAAGCCCTCATGATTATTTTTTTATTTGTCTTTAGAAAGTGGAGATGTTATTATCATTTCAAGCCTATTCTTAAGAGAATGTATTCAGGGTATGATCACAAATCCAATTTTATTTTACCATGAGTGATGAGAGAATATTTTTTGTGAGGTAAATAGAAAAATGGTTATAGCTTATGAGGAATAATTATGAAATTGTAATTAAAAGAATAAAGAATATGAATAAAGAACTTAACTATGATGCATGACTGATTTTCTCTACAGGAGTGATTTTAGAGGACTTACTTTTTCCACATGAACTTAGTTTTATTTTCTTGATTTTAATTCATGTTTCCTATTTGAATTTTTTTATTTGAATGTTAAGATCCTTTTTGTTTGAGGATAATAAAATTTTCAAGTGTGGGGGAATTTGATAAGATTAATCTGTATATAAATTTTTCATATATTTATTTATTAATTATCCATGATTTATTCAACAATAAATTGGCTTATTATGTGTTTTTAAAGGAATTAGGAATTCATGACTCAAAGGAGGAATGCTGGGAAAATTGAAAAAAATCAATATTATATGTCATGAAACTGAAGTACACAATGTTTACTCCTTGAGTATAAAACACTTACAGGCCAAAGAGCATGACATGAATCCCATGTATAAGAAGTAAACCAAGTAAATGATATGAATCTTGATTACATGTCATAAAAGAACCGATTTTGACCCTAATTAATATACTTAACGTGAACCTTGTACATGACATGAAAAGTTTGAAACCTAATTGTTATTGAATATATAGGCTTTGAAATCTGTGAGATCCAAGATATTCAAAGATTATTTTGGATCTGAAGTACATGTCATGAAATAAAGTTAAACACTAGTAAAGTCTCTATTTAGAATCCACTTAAGGAACATACATGATGTGATCCATTTTCACATTGTGTAACTTTCAATGTATATATATATACAGTAACCCTGATGTGTGGTAGAGAGCTTTAATGTTCAAACTTATTTCCTCCTTTCTTATTTTTTTCTTTCCTATTTTATTCCAAACTTGTTTATATTTCAATATTTTATTGTTTTAAGTATTCACTTATTACCTCTTCCCATTTTAAGACTTTTTTTATTATTCGTTTCTTTTTCTAACATTCCGATTTCAATACTAATTACCATTAAACATCAACTGTCACTATTTTCTTTATATTTTATTCATTAAATTTAGTTTTTAATTGATTTTACATGATTTAAATTTTTTATTTATTTTAATTAATTTGTTTATTTTTTATTTCAAGAATGTTTCCATCCTTTTCCCTACTTTCAATCAACACCGTTATTCTTGGATAATCTACTTAGGGTTAGGGGTCAAGAGTAGGGGTATGTTTTAAAATAAAGAATCTATAAATCAAACTTGGTAACCCTATGAATAGTAATTAGGTTAATTTTTTTTAATCTCATTCTTTTTTAGCTACCCTGACCAATAGAGATGTAATTGAAGGACCCTGACCTAATTGGAGTTGAGAAAGCCAGGACCAATAACATGTGATAGTTTCTTCATAGAATCTAAGATTCCTGCACATAGGTTTTCAACTATCTCTAGAACAATAGTGTTTATCAGCTTAGGTAGATCCAATTGGTTAGACCAAGACCAATTGGTTACCTTTACACCACTTTTCAATCTAATCCATATGTCTATCCCATGCTAGATTTGTGATTATCTTTTACCTATACCATAAAATTGACCCTAAAACCTTCCTTTAATTTGAATTAAAACCCAATATACATAGTTTTAATAAAACCTAACCTGATAGAGATTGTGAGTACTCCTACTAAAATGTTCTTTCTTCTTGGTCATCAGCCTACTAGATTTCCTTTTGGGTCTGTGTGACACCCTAAGAATTTACAAAATTTTCCCTCTTATAATAAATTTAATTTTGTTGATAGCTTACTTTATATGCAACACCAAGTAAAAATTACACTACAAAAAAAATCGGTATTATATTGTTTCTCACACAACACTAATTTTACTTGTATTACACACAATAATAAGTTCCTTAAATAGCTTTTGTTACACACAATATCGTGTTTTACCAAACTACAATATACTTATAATATTATTATTTAATATGATAGTTATCGTTTATCCATTGTAATGAAACGTATAAAAATTATTAAATAAAGTTTTAAAACATTTTTTACATATGTTTATATAAATATTTTGTGTCTAATTAATTATAAATGAATATAGAAACTAATTGAATATACTGTAAATGTTTTTTAAAAAAAACTATTTTTATGCGCAAATAGTGTTTTATCTTAATAAATTAAATTAATTAATATTAGTGGATGGTATTAATTAAATTTATTTATTATATATTCAAATAAATTGTTTAACACAAATCTAATATATTTTATAGAAATAGGATAAGAAAAAACCCAATTTTATGCAAAAAAGCTATATTTTTCTAAAGGTAGTTTTGCCGCCTTTTAATGGAACACCTATTTTAAAACTAAATTTTGGAAATTTTATGAACGTTATTTGGAAAAATAAACTTAATTTTTGAAATATTAATGTCAAAATTATCTTAGGGTGATTTTTTTTTGATTTTTATGGGAAGTTTCATTTTTTGATGAATAGTGAAATATACTGAATTTTAATTGAAAACTAACTTTTCATTTAAAAAATTTATAAGTTTAAATTATAATTTTTACTAGTTTTAAAGTTTCAATATATGAATTATATATATATATTAATCCAATTTAGTTCATTGGGATTAATTTTATATTGAATTTGGATATAAAAACATGTCAAACTTTTGGACATTTTCACTTTAAAAACCCACTTTCTCATCCCGCTTGCGAGATTTATTTTAAATTAATTTTTTCCAATTAATTTATTGGAATTTTAAAAAATTTATTACATATTTGGAATAATATTAATTTATAATTTATAGTAGGGTGAAGTTTTTTTTGACCAAAATATTAGTGAATACAATTAAAATTAATTACAACGATTAAGGTGAAATTGAGTATCCTTAGTGGCTAAAATTTAATCTCAAGTGTCCAAATGACCTATAAACTTGTAAAAAAATATTTTATTGACATGTTTATACCATATAATCAATTTTATATAACTGTTTTTATTATTGGAGGCACATCATTTAAGGTATACCTCCCAATAGTGTTTACCGTTTTATATTTACAAGAATGTCACTTCTCCTCCACTATAAAAGAGCACTCACCCCATCACTTCTTCACACCTCTCAAGACCTTGGGGTCATAAAAAAACTAACAAAATAATGTAAAATATATATAATCTCATAATATAATCCTAAATTTTTGAATAAATACAACCATTGAATGCTTTTGGTATAAACAAAAGGAGCTACCCAAATAAGAGGTAACATTCTTTAACTTGAACTTTTGTTTTATTTCTTTCTCCTTCACTTAAATTTTTTTTATATGTTTATTATATAATAAAATAAGTATGAGAAATATTATTATATGTGATTATGTTAAGTTTATTATCTGAAATAACACACAATTATATCAAATGGTATATGTAAATATCATTCACGTGAACAGAGGACTACCGCCTCACGAACCAATGTCATTCATTATTCGATTAACACCTTTCAAGGTTAAGAATAATGATTAAATTAATGTTTTTATATAATATATATGATATTTATAAGTTAATTATGATTCTTTAATTATTATAAAACACATACCTTCATGCTTTCCATTTTTTTGGAATATGAAAACATCATTTGTTAACAGGGGACTACAGCCTCCTCAAAGTGATGTGATTCATTCATGATTTATATGAAATGTATTAAGGAAGAGATTTATAAAAATATTTTAACAATATTTAATAAAAATTATAATAGAATTAATATATATATATATATCATTTACTTTTCTTTCATTTAATATGATATGAAAATGGAAACAACATTCATGTGTACATACGACATACCATCTCTATGAACGATGTATTCCATTTCACATCACTAAATATTATGGATTAATTTAAAAAATATATAATTAATATATATTATATAAATAAAATCATTATTATATTCTTTAAATAATTACCTTTTTGATAATATAATATATAATTTTCATTATTACCCTTTCACACACTGAAAAAGTGATAACATCGTTCATGGATGTGTAGATTACCGCCTCCTCAAAGTGATGAGTTTCCTTTTAAATCACAAGAATTATATATAAAATTATATATGATTAAATAATATTTCATTTAAGATATTTTAATAATTATGTAAAGATAAATGTTACTTTTCTTCTTTCCATAATGATCATTGAAAAATGGGAACATTACGCATGTGTACGTACGACCCACCGTCTCCATGATCATAACCTTAGTTCATTTTCCATTACCATATTCCATGATTGGTTTTAAAAGTATAATTTATGTACAAATATGATAATTATGTCATTATTATTTTTCTATATATGTTTAAATAGTGACCCATTTGACTGTAGTCTACCTACCAAAGTCGTTTTTGATACATAAACCAAATATGGTCAAAACATCCTACTTAAACTTAAATAAATAAGTAATTGTATGTAACATGTTAATAGGTGAAATAAAAGTAGTAATAAACTTGAAAAAGGTTCTACAACAAGTAAATAATTAAAATAAATTTATTATCCAAGAATATATAAACACACCTGACAAGTCGGACTTATGGTAAGGGGATTTCTAGTCTCACTTTTATTTATATGAGACTTATTCCATATTCACCACTCATTTATTTATATGGTGAATATACTTCCCATGAATTTATTTTATTATCCTTATTCATAAATTTATATATATTTACATATGCTTTTGATGATATCTTTTTTATGGGGTTAACAATTTCAATGTTACTAAAACAATAATGGATTGTTTTCATGATTTTAATTCATTGCGACATTTGTTATGTTATACACCTATATTGTTTTATTAGGTGTATATAATTATAATTTGACAGGATATATCATGAATATACTTATTATCATGATATTATATGTTTAATTTAATTTTATTCCTTCATGGGGATTATGATTCAAATAGTTCAAATTTGAATGGGATAGTTCAGAATGTTTAAAGATTATTTTTCTAAAGAATGTTTTAATGATATTTTAATGGTATTTCAATTCATCAAAGTCAAAAAAAACTTATTGTTAATTATCATCTATTGGTGATATTTTGTATTGATACCATCCCTATTCTTGCTTTGGATGGATTATAATTATTTTGACTAACTATATTATTGACATTCAATTCATTGATTCGTGTATTTAGTCATTAACTTCCCCTTTAGTTACTCACTTTACTATGACCATTCAAAATTAAATTTCCCATAAATATGAAAATTATTTATCATGGATATAATCATTTATAAAACCTCATACCATTTTTAAATATTTTATTTACTTTGAATTTTATTTAATTAACTGGGAAAATATTGACAAATTCGTATACTATACTCAATAAAAATATTTGATTTTTTATTAATTAAATAAATTATTTGATATATGAGGAATTATTTGGACTGGTATGACATGGGTTGGGGACCAGTTGATGAAATCCCATTGATACATTAATGATTTTCATGAAATATACTAGATATGTTTTTGGCTGAGGCATTGTCCATTTATTATATTCTTGGAATAAATCCTTAATAGTATTATATTCTTTTCATAAAGCCTTGAAAATATTAAATTCTTGGCATGCAGACTTGAAATTAATATATTCTTGGCATAAATCCTTGACAATGTTAGATTCTTGTCATGAAACTTTGATAGTTTTTTATTCTTGGAATGAATCCTCAATGGTATGTATTAGATATCCATCATTTCTTATTCCATCATTATGAATTAAATTATTGATATTCGATGTGATTATTTTGTTAGTTTGAATATCCATTATTAAGTTTCATGCTCATGTGATTATTTATATGGAATTATTTTATCATCTATTATTGTTACCATATTAGGGTCAATTTATTGATTAAATGGCATGATTTTAAGTTATTATTATTTATATATTGATTATGATTATTTATTTATGATAATTTCCAATGTACTTTACCCTTATTGAGTATTTGAGATAACCCTTATTTCTTTCCTTTCCCCATGTTATGAAGAATAGATATTTTAATTAGGTTTTCAAGGATGAAGTTTATTTTTTTTATGTATTGTCTTTAATTTTCTATCACCAATGTAAAATGGGTATCATGTATGTAATATGGTTTTCCAAAACATCTATACTAATCATTCCTTTTGGATTTTATTCCTTGTAATCATGCTAATGTAATAAAGTAAGCCACTGGATCAAGACTTCCAAATATGGGGATTTACAGTTGGTATCAAAGGAATTTTAGTATAGACCTTGGAAAATTGATTTTGAAAAATATAGAATAGAAAAAATAACCCTGTGATAGAATTTGAGGATAAGTATAGAAGAAATTCCCAAAGAAACCATGTTTATGATTATGAGATTAGATACACATAAAATTTTCAATTTATGTTAAGTATTTCACTAGTTTTGAGATTATAAATTATTTTCCATAATGATATAACCTAATCTAGTATAGGTAATCATTTAGAAATAGAACCCAATAGAAGTAATTGGATCCTCACCAATTCACATGTTCCAAAGATTAATTAGGATCATATCATTTATGGTCTTAATCCAATCTTTCAAAGGGAACTAGTCTCCCAAAAATTCTCATCATACGATGACATTGTATCATGTTCTAAAAAGAAAAAGAAATAATTCTCATAGCATTATTTATTTAGAGGGAATAATAAGAAAAATAGTATAATTTTTAAAAATATAGATAAAGGATAAAATAGAAAGATGTATTTTCCCACTTGTAATAATTGTGTAAATAATTAAACTGGTACTTTCTTAAAAGGAATTAGAGTTTTTTATAGGTGTTGGAAAAAATGACACCATTCCTATGATTTAAATGGTAATAAAAATATTTCCAATATACAATTCTCAAAATTCAAGGAGATGGAACACTACCCAAATCAATGTCTCATGTGTTAAAGGAATATACCCCAAAAGATACTAATAGATCAGGGTCAAGATTATGATAATACCATAGACGAAGAGTAATGATTAATATGATTGTGTTTGGATTAAATAATTATGTCATTTGAGTATTTTCTTAGTGATTTATTGGTTATAGGAATTATAAAATATATAAGTATTGTAATACAATAGTTTTTTATCAAGGATTTAAAAGTGTGTGTTGATTGGTATCAATGAACATGAGAAAATGATTCAGTTACAAGTTTAACTTATTATAAAATACCTTATTAAGATCCATAAATATGTTCCTGATATTGAGATAATATTTTTTGGATAAAGATATTAATGATATGGATAAAATAAATACTACCGACTACCTTGGAACTGATTAATTATTTTTTGACAGTATGGTTTATTCTATCATTGATGGAGTTTACAAATTTTTTGGATTTAATGAGTATATAAAATAATCTATGTTCTATTTAAGTAATAAGTAATCATGAATGTACAATAATGTTTTATGGCAATTCATGTTTTTACCATGCTTCAAGAGAATACGTGCTGAAAGTGTTCACATGTTTAGTATGTGATTATTAAAGAGCTACTTGATGCTGATTCAAGGTTAATAATAAGTTCATTTTGTAAATTTAATGATCTTCCTTCAAAAGTGTTGGATAATAATATTATGGAATGTTTAACTATTTACTAAATGGTTTAATTTGAACTTTGGATGAGTTTTTAAAGATTGATATATTACATCACCATGTAATGAATCCTGTGTTAAGAGATGAAGTAGAAATAGTTAAAGGAACAACCAAAGGATGATATTTTTCTTAAGAAATAGAAACATATCACGTAAAATTATTTACATATTTTCTTTGAGGGTAAAATAATTCTTCAACTCTAGGAAAAATATATTGAAATAAAAAAATTATCATATTTCATACATATCAGATGAATCAAATGGTCCTTTAGATCATAACATATTTATGGTTTTGAGGCCCTTAACTTACCATTGATAACTTACTTTATTTTGATAAATAACTATAGTTATTTACACTTTTCTTCCATGTTTATGTTTTCATTTCCCACTTATGTTCTTCTATTTAGGATTCCAGTTATTTGAAATTCATACTTACCTATCTCTCTTATTAAGAATATTTATCATCAACCCTATTTAAGATGTGGGTTTTTAAATAATAGTATTTCCAAATATAAAATCCCTGATTATTGAGATCATGTTTAAATTTCAAGGACACAATTTATTTAAGGTGAAGAGAATTTAACACCCCAAGACTTTAAAAAAAATCCATTTTAGAATAAATTTAATTTTTTATATCTTACTTTATACACAAAAGCAAGTTAAAATAATACTACACACAACACTGATATTATCTTACGACACACACAACACTAAGTTGTCTTATTTTATACACAATACTGAGTTACTTAAATAGATTGTTTACAGAATAAATATTTTTAATTAATTTATTCTGAATTTCACTGTTTTTAACCCCAACAATTTATTATTTTAAGAGAAATTGTTATATTTAATGTTTTAGGAGCATTTTTGAGCTTAATTTCTAAAGTGACTTATTTTGGAATTTAACTATTTTAATTTAACATTTTTTGATCTATTCCAAATTGAAAAAATATTCTTTTTCAGGTTTCTATGTTTAATGGGATTCATTTTATCCTTCTAGACCCAAATCTCAATCTACCATTTGGATGCTCCAATCCAGCTCACAAGTCAGACCTCAAAAACTGTGTACAGAACTGGAGAATTGTATTTTTGGTCCCATATATCATAAATTCCCAAAAAAAAAGATCTGATATTTTACATGGAGAAATAAGAAATCCTGATGAAGAAATTTAATTAATATAGTCAAGAATTATTCTTTCATTTTAAAGGTCATTAATGTGTTGGAACTCGACGCATTGGAATACGAAGTCTGTCTGGAAGATTTAAATATTCTGAGTGAATCAACCATAACTCCTTAATTACATGGCCAATAAATCTGAAATTTCGTGATCCGGCAGAGGAGAAATACCTCAAAAACTTTAAATAAGAAAAAATTCCAAAATTCGATTATTTATGAGGCCTACCATGCAAAAATATTCAGAGAAGATTTTTGAGGCAAATTTTCACTCCCTTTGCCTATAAAAATGTAATTCATCTTCATTCTAAAGGGTTGGAAACTTGGGGGGTATAATTTTTTGTCCATTTTATTTATTTTAATGTTTTATTTTATTTTACTTTAATTCTGAAATTTCATTTCATGTTTTAATTTAAGTTTTCTCCTTTCACTCTTATTCTTTCTCTCTTTTCTTTTCTTCCCCTATTTTCTTCACCACTATGAACTCTTATGCTCGTGATCATGAGTAGCTAACCTGAGGAAGTTCCAATGGGAGTAATCTAGTGATGAACCCAAGTATTTGGACATTAATTTTTAATTTTTATTATTTTCTTAGAGTTAGACTGAGGGGGATTTTAGTGGGAAAGGTACCTTTGTGTCTTTACTTGCCACCTGAGGTTTAACTTTCACTTCTCTAATATTTTCCCTCGATTGAGGAGGTGAATGTGTGGTCTCTCGGTGATCGTTGAGAGTACCATATATTCACAACCATATGCAGAGGAGTATTGTCACACATACTATGATGTGTGTTCATTATGTAAATTAGAAACTAATAATGATACGATGAAGGTTCAATCTGGGTGATTCTCTTAGGAATGTCTCTTTTCTGTCTTAACGTCATTTTGTCTGCATTCATTCTGTTTGCATTTCATTGCATGTTTTATTTTCGTTTTTCATTTTCAAATCTCAAATATCATTTCCGGTCATTTTATTTCATATATATAGAAAATATAAAAAAATGGTGGATTAAAAGTAGTGATTTATTGATTGCGAAAGCACCTCAAGAGATCGACCTAGGTGAGCAAATGTGCTGCACTTAGTATAAATATTTTTTAGAGAGTGAATGACAAAACTTTATCAAATTGGCTCAATTTACAGGGATACAAGTGTTCTTCACTCACTATTATTATTCAATTTTTTTAAATAATTTTAGTTTCATTTAAAAAACATAAAAAATCATAAATTTCAGAAACTAAAAAAACATTTTCTTTATGTTGTATTTCAATTCAAATTTTTATGCATGGACTAACAAACCTCAGGTGGAAGTAGAAAGTCAAAATGATCAGCTGTAGGAACTAAAATAAGACATAAAAAAACTAAAGACCAGAGATGAAATGGTTGAAGAATATATTATTCACTAGTGCAACAACCCGAACCCAAACCAGAACCAGAACCAGAACCTGAACGAGTGGTGGAGGAGATTTCACAGATAATTTTTTATGTTAAAGAACCTGAGGCAGGTGAGAAAGAGATAATAAAGGAGTTAATCATATAATTTTTTACTAAAAAATATCTCTAGGATTCCCCTGAAGTACACATTCTAGCTGAGTCACATATAGGAGATCAATATTTTTTGGAAGAATCCTAGAATCACTTTGTTTAAGATAACCTGAAACTTGATCTTCCCATCATGGATATTGAAAATTAAACACCTTTTTACCTATCTATTTCTTTGGAAGATGAAAAAGAATATGTACCTTATAATATGGATTTGTCAATGGTATTTCCTGAAGAGATAAATTTCCAAGCTGACATACTTGAAAGGGAATATTTTTTAGTTGATTCATCATGTTTTAATCTTATTCAAGATGAATTATTTTCTGACTTCCATTTTCTTGAAATATATGATATAGAAACAATGGATTAGACCTTGGATGATATGAAATAGAACACCCAAGTGGTGTTTATTGAAGAAGAAGAGGTTAATAAGATGGTGGTGGTGAAACTACCTCCGCTATAATAACTTTAATACCATATAGAGGAGGAAACCAAAAAAGTCAATGGGGAGCACCCCTATCTTTTATTCCCTCCCACAATTAAACTAAAATTATATATTTATTCTTTCTTGTGGATTGTGAAATTTCTTATCTTATTTGGGGTTATCCAATATCATTTTTTACTCATATATACTGGAAAAAGTCACATGCGGTGGTTCATCTCAAAGAAACCATATCCACCTTCTGATTGGGGATAACTCAGTATAAGTACCTGACTAGGGGAAGTAAAAACATACCACCTTCTTGGGGGGTCAAACTAAGAATTATCCATTTTATATACCTTTCTTTTTTCTTTTTATTTATTTTCTTATGTCTTGTCATTTATTTATTGTAGCTTTAAAGTGGTAGTGGCTAGGAGCTTAACTCAAAGCTGCCACTGAAAAATAAACGAGGTTGTGTCTTTCCTTTTCTTTATTTTATTTTCTTCCCAATATAAATTCTCTGTGAAAAAATTTCATGATCTGATTTGAGATAAAAATAGGTTAGTAAATGGAATAAGTGTGGGGGAGGGATGTTAACCTATTTTTTGGAATTTTTTGTGTTATTTTATTTTATTTTTTATGTTGTTTTTGAAATTTTTTATGTTTTCCTTTTTTATATTTTTAGTGTGTTTTTAGGATTCTTGAGATAAATAGAATACATTGGAAGATTCAAAACATATTGGTATTTTTGGAACATTTATTGATTTGAGTATTTGAGGATTTAAATGATTACTGAATAAATTTTGTTTCTAATTTTTGATCTTTTCATTTTATGAAGTTTGGTTCAATGTGAAACTCATGTGCACAAGTACTATCCAAATTGAAAATATTTCCCAACCTGAGAGGATTCTAAACCAATTTGACATATTCTTAATTTTATATTCTTCTTGAGAGTATTGAGACTTTTTGTGTGATCCAGAACATGATATTTTTCTATTTTTCAAAGATGTTAGAGTTCATGGAATGTGTTAAGTATGATTGAGGCATCACTTTGAAAGCCCTTTTGTATTGAACTCTAATTTTGACCTATCTTTTCATATGATATTTTTTAATCCCCTAGTAGCTATGGAATACCTTGTCAGGTATACTAATTACAATCCATTTATCCCTTTATAACCTGTTCTATAAGTTAAATGCATGATTATTGCTTAACTCAAGTGTTGGGGAGGGAGAAGATGGGATATGTTTTTCTTTCCTGAAGAATCTATTTGAGTTGAATTGAAAGTTTTTCCATATTTATTGCTGCTTTGGTGGATGAAATTTCATGATGTAAAGATGGATTATTTTCCCAAAATATCATTACACATTTGGGCTAGGTGCTCACCAATATTTTAAGATCAAAAGCTACCTCTCTTTTCCTCAAAAACATGATTCTGAAGAGAAATCCAGATCTGAATTCAAGCTGAAACAATAATACAATTGGGGAAAAGAGGGAATAAAATAATTGATGATGAAATTACAAGTGTGAAATTCCCAAATAAAGATGTTTTTTGAGGTGAATCATTTTTGAGCTGATTGAGGAGCACACCATTCTTGAGCAAAATAGTTTTCATGCATTTACTTCACTTTAGAGCTTAAACCTCCTCATTATGCCTATGATGTTTTTACATTTTAATATGGACAAACATCAGCCTCAGAAAAACACATAAAAAATAACTCCTGATTGACACATTTTTGACTCTTTTATGTGGAGATACTAGGAGGATAATAATCCAATGTAGATCACACATGTTATTGGGAATGATAAAAACTACGCATTTAAAATCCTTGAGTAAAAGAGAAATATTTTTCCGACGAGGTAGGTATGAAATTCATGTGACGATTAACATGAAATTAAACTGATTATTATGATTTTTTAGTATTTCATAAATTTTTATCCATGTTGGAGGCATGATATTTTCTTTGATATGACAATTGAGCTGTGTTGTCATTTATGCTTTGAGAAGTTTGTTTTGACCTTGGTATAATATGATTCCCTAGAAGTGCAATATTTAAGTTTGAGAGAATTTATAGAAAAAATATTTTCAATTAATGTATTCTGAATTTCATTTTTTTAATCTCACAAATTTATTATTTTGAGATCAATTGTTATATTTTATGTTTTAGGAGCATTTTTGAGCTTAATTGCTAAAATGGCTTATTTTGGAATTTAACTGTTTTAATTTATTTTAATTATTCTGACATAACTTTTCCTTAGCTAATCCAGATTGGAATATTATTCTTTTAAAGGTTCCTAAATTTTATGGGATTCATTTTATCCTTCTATACCCAAATCTCCATCTATCATTTGGAATCTCAAATCTAGCTCACAAGTAAGACCTCAAAAACTATGCAAAGAACTAAAGAAGTTTATTTTTTGGCCCATATATCATAAATAGGAAAACCAAAATATATGATATTTTACATGTATAAAGAAGACATCCGGATGAAAAACTTTACTTAATATGGTAGCGCATGATTCTTTCATTTTCAAGGTCATTATTACATTGTAACTCAACGCATTGAAATACAAACAGTCTGTTTGGAAGATTTAAATATTTTTAATAAATCATCCATAAATCCTTAATTATGTGGCCAATAAAGCTGAAATTTCATGAGCTGACATTGGGGAAATAACTCAACAACTTATAATAAGAAAAAATTCCCAAATTCGATGATTTATGATGCCTACCATGCATACTGTTTAGGAGTATATTTTTTAGCCAATTTTTCACTCCCTTTTCTTATAAAAATGTACTTTATATTCATTCCAAAGGGTTGGAAACTTAGTGGTAGCCTTTATTGGTCATTTTATGTAGTTTAGTGTTTTGTTTTATTTTATTTTAATTATTTAATTGCATTTCTTGTTTTAATTTAAGTGTTATCCTTTCACTCTTATTCTTTCTCTATTTTTATTTCTTCCCCCATTTTCTTCATCACTATGAAATCTTATGCTCGTGATCATGAGTAACTAATCTGATAAAGTTCTTAGCTGAGTAATCCAATGATGAACCCAAGTATTTTAAAATTCATTACTAATGTTTATTATTTGATTAGTGTTATAACTAGCGGGATCTTAGTGGGAAAGGAGCCTTTGCGTCTCCACTTTCCACACGAGGTTTAGCTTTCACTTCTGCAATATTTTCCCTCGGTCGAGGAGGTGGATTTGTGGTATCTCGACGATTGTTGAGAGTACCATATATTCAAAACCATATGTAGATTAGTATTGTCATACATATGAGGGATTGTGTTCATTAAATAAGTTAGAAACTAATAATGAGACGATGAATGTTCAATCTGGATGATTCTCTCAGGAATGTATCCTTTCTGTCTTAACATCATTTTGTCTTCATTCATTCTATTTTCATTTAATTTCATGTTTAATTTTAGTTTTTTATTTTCAATTCTTAAATATAATTTCCGTTCATTTTATTTCATATATATATATAAAATATAAAAAAATGGTGGATTAGAAGTATTGATATATTGACCATGAAAGCCTCAAGAGATCAACCTAGGTCATCCACTGTACTGCAATTAGTTTTAATTTTTTTTAGGGCACGCACGACAATACTTCATCACTTGTGTTACACGTAAGACTGAGTTTTACCAAACTGCAATATACTACTAATATTATTATTTAATATGATAGTTATCATCTAATCACTGTAATGACATATATAAGAATGATTAACTAAAGTTGTAATTTTTTTTACATATGTTTATAGAATTATTTGGTGATCAATTAATTATAAATTAATATATAAACCAATTGAATATAAAAGAAATGTTTTTATAAAAATTATTTTTATGTGAAAAAGACATTTTATCTTAATAAATTAAATTAATTAAAATAAGTGGATGGTATTAATGAAATTTATTTATTATATATTAAATTTATTTTTTTGACATACATCTAATAGATTTTATAGGAATAATATAAGAACAAACTCAATTTTATGCATAAAAAGATATATTTTCCTAAAGGTAGTTTTTTAACCTTTTAATGGTGAACCTATTTTAAAACTAATTTTTAGAAATTTTATTTTAAAAAATAAACTTTTTTTTAAATCATAATTTAAAAATTATCTTGGAGTGAATTTTTTTTTCTGAGAAGTTTCATTTTTTTGATGAATAGTAAATATATATATAAAATTTTAATTTAAAAAAAGCTTTTCATTTAAATAATATATAAGGTTAAATTATAATTTTTACTGGATTTAATGTATGAATAGATAAATTTTAAATATATTAATACAATTTTTTCTATTTTATCAATTATATATTTAATTTATATATAAAAACATTTAAATTTTTTGGACATTTTCACTTTAAAAACCCTCTTTCTCATTCACTCTATAGGATTAATTTTAAATTTATTTATTCTACTTATGTGATTGGAATTTGAAAAAATTTATTAAATATTTTGAATCATAATAATTTATAATTTTTAGTAATGTAAACTTAGTTTTTGGCCAAAATATTAGTGAGGGAAATTAAAATTAATTACAACGATTAAGGTGAAAATGAGTATACTTAGTGGTTTAACATTAATCATAAGTGGCCAAATGAACTATAAAAATTTAAAAAACTAATTGAATGGAAATATTTAGATAATATTTCTAATTTTTTATAATTTGATTCGTTGTTGGAGGAATGTGATATATGGTAGACCTCCCAACAATGTTTACCTTTTTAAATTTACAAGAATGCCACTCCTCCTCCACTATAAAATGATACTCACCCCCTCAATTATTAACAGCTATAAATACCTTTTTATCATCCAAAACTTACCCAAATATGCTCCAAAAGTCTCTAAACTTATCATATAATCCTAAACTTGGATATAAAGTCAACCATGGAAGGATTTTGGTTGAAACCCAAAGGAGTTACCCGTAGAAGAGGTAACATTCTTCAACGAGCACTTTTGTTTGATTCCTTTATCCACCAATTCAACTATTATTATAAATTTATTATATAATAACCTCATTGTCCTCAATATTCTAAGATTTTATTATGTTAAGTGTATGAAATACACTCACACCCACTTCCATCAAATGGGATACACAATCATCATTCATGTGTACAATAGACTACCACCTCACAAACCGATGTTGTTTGTTCTTCCATTAACACCTTTAAAGGTTGGGAATAATAATGGAATTAATATTTTTATATGATATTTATTATATTTATAGTGTTATTATTCTTATGTAATTATTATATGACACATACCTTCATTCTTTCCAGTTTGTGGGAATATAATAACATCGTTTGTGGACGATTGGACTACCGCCTCCTCAAAGTGATGTGATTCATTCAAGATTTACATGGAATCTATTAAGGTTGTGTTTTATAAAAATATGTGATATATATGACATAAAAAGATACTATAATTATAATATACATATATATAATTTACTTTTATTTCTTTTAATAAGGCAAGATAATGGAAACAACGGTCATGAGTACGTACGACCTACTATCTCCTTGAACAGTGTATTATATTTCCTATCACTAAATATTATGGATTAATATAAATACATATATAATGAATATATATGATATAATTTAATAATTATGATATTGAGGACACAATTATATTTCTATTAATATAATATATCATTTTCATTATCACCCTTTCACACACTTAAAAAGTGATAACATCATTCATGAATGTGTGGATTACTACCTTCTTGAAGCGATGTAGTTATTTTTTCATCACATGAATTATATGAGATACTTTGGAATGTTTTAAT
The DNA here is from genome assembly GCA_963277665.1 of Viscum album. Taxonomy (NCBI): domain Eukaryota; kingdom Viridiplantae; phylum Streptophyta; class Magnoliopsida; order Santalales; family Viscaceae; genus Viscum; species Viscum album. The sequence continues at coordinate 481,546,245 of OY728128.1, forward strand.
ACTATTTCCCTAAAGAATGTTTTTAATGATATTTTAATGGTATTTTCATTCGTAAACATCAACAACCCTCGTTTTTACTTATACTCCCCTGGGGATATTTTTTATTGATGCCTTCTTTATTCTTCCTCTAGATGGCTTATGAATATTTTGACCAAGGATAGTATTGAAATTTACTTCCTTGAATAATTTCTTTATACATTAACTTCCCCTTGAGTTATTCAATTTCTAGTGACCATTGAACATTAAATTTACTATAAATATCCACATTATTTATTATGGTTATGATTATTTCCTAAATTGTATACCATTTTTAAATATTCTATTAAATTTGAATTTTATTTGATTAATTTTTGAAATATTGATAAATATGTATCCTTGAATCAATATGGATAATTTATTATTTATGGATTAAATTGATTATTATACATATGAGGAATGATTTGAACTGGTATGACATAGGTTGGGGACTGGTTAATGTAAGCCCCTCAATGCATTAGTAAGCTTTATAAAACAAACTAGATATGGTTTTGGTCAAGGCCTTTAAAATTTATTATATTCTTGGCATGAAGCATTGATAGAATTAGATTCTTGGCATCAAGCCATGAAAGTTTTAGTTTTTTAGCATGGAACCTTTACAATATTAGAATATTGGTATGAATCCTTGATAGTGTTAGATTCTTAGCATGAATCCTTTATAGTATTAGATTCTTGGTATGAATCATCAATGATAAGTTTTAGATATCCATCATTATGCATTCCATCATTATGAATTAAGTTATTAATATTCCATGTGATTATTCGATTAGTTATAATATTCCTGGTTATGTTTCATTCTCCTATGATTATTTATATGGAATTTTTTGATCATATATTATTACTACCATATATTCTCAAGTTATTGATTAAATGTCATGTGGTTCAGTTATTATATTTTCTATATTGATTTATTGACTCATGATAACTTTCATTGTACTTTAACCTTAATAAATATTTGAGCTCAATCTTATTTTGGTTCCTTTCCCCAGGATATGAAGAAGAGATATTTGAATGGGTTTTCAAGGATGTATCTTATTAGATTTTGTTATGTATTCACTACTGGAATTTTGGCTATTTGAGATGGGACCCCATCGCAAAAACTCTTTTGTGGTGGGACCCCGTCGCAAATAACCCATTGTAGAAAATGGGGTCGCAACTAGTATTTTTTTGTGACGGGCTCGTCGCAAAAAATACTACTTGCGATGGGAAGCGGTCCCATCGCAAATAGATATATGATTAAATACATTATATATACAAGAACCTATTGCAATGGGTCTGTCACAAAAAGTATTTGTGATGGGACAACGGTCCATCACAAATAGATTTTTGTTGTAAACCTGTTACGACGGGCCCGTCGCAAAAAGGTTTTTGCGACGGTAAAGTAACCCATCAGAAATAAGTTTTAAAATATATATATATAATCTATTTGTGACAGGACCCCGTCTCAAAAGGCCTTGTCGCAAATAAATAATCAAATAAAAATAAAATAAAATAATTATGATTAATGAAAAAATAATTTTAATATTATTAAAATAATAAAAAAATATTAAAATTCTCAATATTTTCAAATAATTAATAAAATAAAAAAATAATAAAATTATGATTAATGAAAAAATAAAATTAATATTATTAAAATAATAAAAAAATAAAAAAAATTAAAATTCTCAATGTTCGCAAAAAAATATAAAAAATCATAAAATATTATTATTATTATTATTATTATTAGTAAAATAAACTAACATTAAAACATATTATACTAATAATAAATAAAAAAATAAAAAAATATTAAAAAAAATAAAAAAATAAATAAATTATGCAATATTTTTACCAATATAAAGACAAAAACCATAAATAGTTTATATTACAAAAAAAATTCAGTTAAAATGTCTTTAACAGAACAAAAAAATCACTGGGGGGGTTAGTATTCTGGAGGAGCTGGAGGAGATGGTGGAGGAAACTCCATCCCTAAACTACAAGTCAAATGACGCATGTACTTCATCTGCTCGTGCTACTATTGTTGCCATCGACGCATGTACTCCTCATGCTTCTGACACATCTCTTCCTGCTGCTTCTGCAAACTCTCTATAATCTTAGTTTGAGCTCACAACTACTCTTGATACCGTGATTCAGAAGAAGATGCCTCTCCACGAGCTCCTCTCGAGTTAGATGCCGACATCACATAAGTACCATAATAAGTCACAGGAGTCAAATGAGAGCTGATACCAACTACTTGGCCCTTCTCAAAGGCATACTGAGTCGCCTGCATCCATGCTGCCTCATCTAAATGGTGGGCACTAGTCTAATCAAACGTCTCGGCCTGACTCTCAGCCCGTGTCTGAGAGGTTACGACCTCATATGACTCCTTTAGTTTCAATTTGAAATTAAAATAGTAAAAATATTTTATGTAGTTAATTTTAAAACTGAAAAGGAAATAATACTAACCAAAATCTGACGTTGGTGATCACCTCTAATCTCTCAAGTGGCTGGATCACTATACATCCTCCGATTAACATTGTAATATCTAATATCAGGATGCTCGACTGCCTATGAATATAAAATAAAATATTTATATTTAATGTTATATAAAATATTAACAAAAAGATACTTATCAAACACTCTCTATGCATACTAAATGTATGACTACCAGATCGATGTGTCACCTCCTGTCTCCCTCGGGTTTTCCAGCCCAATGAAGATCTCCTCTGAAATCTACCACTCAACCAGTGTGAACATAATCCATCCCAAATGTGAGATGAAATATACTCTGGTCGGTGGGCTCTACATGACTCATCAAATACTATCACTCCTATTTTTTTAATGGTTGTCCTTCTCAAATTGTGCAAAAACTGATGAAAGCACTCACGCATAGACACCTCCAATGCCTCGTGGATATCACCATGTATGATATCATCAATGGGATACCATAAACCCTACAAATAATTTATAATATCAATTTATTAATGAAATAAATTTCTAAATAAATACTATTTATTTACACACCGGCCAATGATCTAACATTCCAATACGTACATCAATGAGAATCTGTTCCCATGTGATCGATGGCTAAGAAAAATAATTACGCAAGATAGCACTCCCTTGTCCAACAGCTACATGTGCAGAACTGTGAAAAAAGAACAAATAATCAAAAAATTAGTATATAAATCAATTAATGAAAGCTAACTAAAATACACAGGTTACCATACCTCTGTGTTCTTGAATTAATACCAATACGTAGATGACACTCAGGGATAGGGTCAGGAATCATCAGTCGCGTAAGACCATTCCCCCTCCACATACCCCCCTGAACCGCTAGTAAGCTGAGGGTCAGATGATCCCAAATAATCTTCATCCAAAGGTAGCTCAACCTCCTCCAACTCAAGAAATAGATCAGAGTCTATCCGAAACAAAAAATGATTATTATTAGAAGATAGTTTAAAATGACTATTACATATAGATATATATTAGTTATGATTATAACTAGCATTTAACCGTGTCAATGTTCACATTCATTATCATCTTCATATCTGACGATGTTAATGTCTTCATATTCATCATCAGCGTCATCAATATCCATATGAGTTTCAGTTTCATCATCTTTTTCCATTTCAAATTCATTTGTAACATCATTTGCATCATCTTCACCATCGACCCTTAATTACGGGGTGTCATCATCGATATTCAGGTCTATTTGTGAAAAAGATGGATTTTGAGTAGTCTCTTGAAAATTTCAATTCCTTGCACTTCATCAGAAACACATTCAGTTTGAGTAAACAGATTTTCCGGAGGTTTTATTTTTATTTTTCTCCACCAATCACTCAGGTATCTTGAAGTAGCACAGTACTTTGAATAATATATTTGATGTGCCTATAGAGCCAATAAAAATGGTTCATTTACTGCAAAAAGACTTTTATTTTTAATATCGACGATTCCATGAATCAAATTAACATACAAGCCTCTCTTAGTATCCAACCACCAACATTTAAACTTTATTATGTAATTCTTCCCTAGATAACACAGTTCAATAATTTCATCCAGCATACTATAAAAGTCAACTTCAGTTTCTATATGATGAATTACTCTCAAGAAAACTTCAATGTTAATTGTTTTTTTGATTCCCCATATGCACGTGTATAAAATTGAAAACCATTTACCACATATTAATTATAAGATTTAACCATTTTAGATGGTGGGTTACTCACTATACACAGTCGCTTATCAATTTTATCAGCATGTTGAGACAACGGAAAATTTTTAAAACAATTTTCAATGTAATAAATAATAAACTGAATTGATATATTAAACCATCAATAATTTATGTTACTAGTTTTTGAAACCATTGAGAATTTTTTTTGTCAGTGTTCTTCAATAATAGCTGTAGTAATTTGTGGAAGCTGTTTCTTTATATGATTATCATATAACCTATAAATAAAATAAGTTTACTTACTATAACATAAATTATAGAATAAGTGATAGAAGCACTCACAGTACAAATGATGTCATTTCTTCACAGTTGATACGAACATATGTATGAGATTAGTGATGTTAGTCATCTAAAATACATCATTCATGAACTCAACTAAGGCCAAGCTCTAGCTGATTAAAAACTGATAATTGATTTTCCATTTCATCATCAACATTCCCCTCATCCCATCCCACGTGGTTGTGTTTTGAGGGATATTTAGATTCAAAATAATGAGAATAGAAAAAATCAATTTCCTCTTGAAAATAAGCTTCAACAATTGAGCCATCAACTGATGATTTTTTATGTACTTTTTTCTTCAATTTCTGCATAAATCTCTCGAATGGGTACATCCATCGAAATTGTACTAGACCTCCACATTTAGATTAATGTGGAAAATGTAATATCAGATGTTCCATTGAGTCCAAGAAAGTCAGTGGGAAGATTTTTTCCAGTTTACATATAATGACAACAAAATCTTCTTCCATTTTACCTAGTGCATCATAGTCTGTTGTCACTGCACAAATGTCTCAAAAAATATGATATTTCTGTTATAGAATCCCAAATACTAGAATTAAACAAACCTCTGAATCCAATTAGCATAAGTCTTTTCCATTATAACATGATAATCATGACTTGTTAATCTGGTAATATGACTATTCTTAACACATCTGCCCAAATTGGAAGTATAGCCATATGGAAGTCTCAAATCTATAATACGCTGAAAAAATATTAAGCGACTCTCTTTGGACAGTTTATAAGCTTCTTTTGGCTTCATTAGCCTTTGTGATCTGACATTTTGAAACAGTTCACGTTCCGGTCATCTTCAAATTTGGGAAATATCTAATCATGCCTTTACATTTTCTTCTCTCTTACCTGGTGTATCCAAAACTATATGAAATAAATTATCAAAAAACTTCTTCTCAATATGTATGACATCCAACATGTGGTGGACCAAAAAATCAGACCAATATGGAAGATCCCAAAAAATGCTCCGTTTTATCCAATTATGTTCTTTCCCAAAGCCATGAATTTTCTATTGGTTTACTATTGGCCCAAATGTGATGGGAGGTAATGAAAATACAACTGACTTTAACTCTGTACTTGAGATCATTTTTGGAGGTTCATCCCTTTCAATTGTTCCTTTTTTGAAATGATATTTGTTCCTCCGAAAAGGATGATCGGTAGGAAGAAATATGCGATGACAGTCAAAATAGAAAGGTTTTTTTCATTGAAGAGAATATAGGCTTTGTTGTATTTCATACAGTAATGACATGATTTCAGACCATGTGTACTATAGCCAAATAACATGCCATATGCCAGGAAGTCACTAATCATCCACATTAGTAAAGCTTTTAATATGAAAATTTGTTTCACCGAAACATAAGTACTAACACCATTACTCCACGATGAATTTAACTCATCAATCAATGGTTTCAAATAAACATCAATATTATTTTTCAGATGTCCTGGGATTAATAACGTCAAAAAGATATAGGGCTCCTTCATCAACATCCATGGAGGTAAATTGTATGGAGTTAGAAAGACAATCCAACATGAACACTGACTATCATAAGAACCAAGCAAGCAAAAACCATCATTAGAAATACCCAATCACATGTTTCGGGCTTCTAAAGAAAAATACGGATGCAGTTGGTCAAAATATTTCCATGAATTACCATCAGATGGATGATTCAAGCTTTTATCAGTTGAAATCTTGTTTTTGTGCCATGAAATCATTGGCGTTGTGTTCTGAGACATAAATAAACACTGCAACTTGGGTGTAAGGGGGAAATATCTCAACTATTTTACAGGAATTGATCTAGAATTCCCTGGTTGAGCTTCTTTATACCTCGATTTTCCACATGTGGGACACCTATCCAATGACTCATTTTCACCAGAATATAAGATGAAATCATTTTCATATGCATGAATCTTTCAACAACTAAGGCCCAGATTATGAACTAATCTCTTGATCTCATAGTAATTTGTAAGAAACACATTTACTTTAGGTAACAGTGTTTTAATCAAAGAAAACATCTGATCAAAATAGTTTTTTGACACTGTATTATCTGATTTAATAGACATAAATTTTGCAACTGCTTTTAATTTGCTTATCTTGCAACCAGGATATAATGCATCCTCAACAGACCTCAACAACTCATAAAATTCAGATGGTGCCAACTCAGGAGTTAAATCAATATCATCCTGAGTTTCAGTTTGTTAAACAGATGGAACTGCAACATCATGTACTAAATTTTGAAACCGTGATGTATACAGAATCAAGTTATTAGTATATTCTCTGGAACATCGTTCACCATATTGATGCCAAAAAACATAATCTGGTTGAAAACCAAACAGCAAGAGATGTCCCCAACCTTATCAAATGTGTCAAATGTTCTCAAAGAACATTTTTTACAAGGACACATAATTGTGACTTATGAAACAAATTTTAGTTTTGATGATACAAATGATAAGAAAGCTTCAAGACCCTCAATATATACAAGATTTAAACTAGAACCGTTTGGATTTCTCTACTGATTTATCCAAGCGTGATTATCTAATAATGACTATTGTCGACTTCCTTGTTCCATATTTTTCTAAAAAATATAAAATCATTATTGTTTTTGAATAATTTGAATTTAGAAAAACAATATCTAAAACAATAAGATAAATAATTACAACTACTTCTTAATAATTACCATTAATTATGGGCAACACAATTTCCATTGGATTGACGACTACTCTTTTGTCTGACGGCTCATTTACTCAAATCTTTCTAACACTAAAATCATAGTGAATAATATGCTTAGAGGTACCCATATTCATTCTTGTGCATACGAGAATGTATAAGCGTGCCTCAGATAAGATCGTTCATTATAATTTTATTGTGATAAAGATGCAAGTAAATGAGCCGCCAGACAAAAGATCTCCCCTTTTCGTCGATGAATCTTCTTCTTGCAACTTTCACTGCCAGAAAACATTATGAAAAATGTGGTCCTATGAATGCATATTCAAACTTGTGCATACGATATTGGATAAGCATATGTAGAAGCATACTTTTCATAATGTTTTGAGTCGATGAGAGTTGAAAGGAGAAGAGTCATCGAGAAAAAGGAGCATCGTCAATCCAATGAAAATTGCACCAAGTTATTACAATTTATTACAATTGATTTTATTCCTAATTATTCCTAATTATTCCTAATTATTCCTAATTATTCCTAAACATTGCTAATTATTGCTAATTATTTCTATTTATTGTCAATTATTACTAATTGTTCCTAATTGTTCCTAATTATTCCTAATTATTGGTATTTATTCATAATTATACCAAATTATTCCTAATTATTCCTAATTATTCCTAATTATTCTTAATTATTCCTATTTATTCCAAATTATTCTTAATTATTCTAATTTATTGGTATTTATTGCTAATTATTCCTAATTATTTCTAATTATTTTTAATTATTCCTAATTATTCCTAATTATTCCTAATTATTCCTAATTATTATTAATTATTACTAATTATTACTAATTATTACTAATTATTACTAATTATTACTAATTATTACTAATTATTTCTATTTATTACCAATTATTACTATTTATTACAATTTATTACTATTTATAACTAATTATTACTAATTACTACTAATTATTACTATTTATTACTAATTATTACTAATTATTACTATTTATTACTATTTATTACCATTTATTACTATTTATTACTATTTATTACTATTTATTACGAATTATTACTAATTATTACTAATTATTACTAATTATTACTAATTATTACTATTTATTAATATTTATTACTATTTATTAGTATTTATTACTATTTATTAGTATTAATTACTATGTATTAGTATTTATTACTAATTTTCAGTATTTATTACAAATTATTAGTATTTATTACTAATTATTACTAATTATTAGTATTTATTACTATTGATTAGCATTGATTAGTTTTTATTACTATTTATTAGTATTTATTACTATTTATTTGTATTTATTACTATTTATTAGTTATTATTAATATTTATTAGTATTTATTGCTAATTATTAGTATTTATTTCTAATTATTAATAACTAATTTTAAATATTTATTACTATTTTTTTTCTAATTATTAATATTTATTTCTAATTATTACTAAATAGTGTTAATTAATATTAATTACACCAAAATACTACTACTAATTACTAATTACCGCTAATTATTTTATACATTACTAATTATCGTTAATAATTATTAATTATTACTAATTACTAAGAATTAGTACTAATAATTTAATTTTATTATTACAAATAAATACTGATAACAAAACAATTTAAATCTAACTTAATTACAACTAATCAACAATAAATAAAATTAATTTAAAGAAATGAAATAAATAGTAAATTAAATAAAACATAAGTACCTTTAAACTTGATCTCTTATAATTGTAGGCGGCTTAACAACTTCTTCGTAAAAAAAACTAACTCTCAAAAATTTTCACTCTAAAATTAGAGTTTAGAGAAGTAGAGGAAGAAGGAATTCAGGAGGAGGAAAGAAAAAACAGATGACGGGTATATATAGGTTAGATTAGTTGCGACAGGACTTGTCGCAAATACATTCGGCCGCATTAATTACAGTCGGCTGTTAAAAGGTTATTTGCAATGGGCCCTGTGGAAAAAAGTAACCTACCGACACACTATTTGCGACGAGACAACATCCCGTTGCAAATAGGTTTTTACTGTCGTCGGTTTTTTGTGACGGGTCCCGTCACAAATACCCTCAGGGGGTCGAACTAGTTACAATGAGGGATCCCCCGTCGCAACTAGTTCTTACCGTCTCCCAGTATTTGCGACGGGCGGGGCCTACCTGTCGCAAATACCCTTTTGCGCGGTTTCACGCGCAAACCGTGCCAATCTGCATGTAAGTTTTTGCGATGAGATTTATTCCCGTTGCAAATAACCTGTCGTAAAAAATGATTTTCCCATAGTGATTGTATTTAATTTTCTATCCCCAATGTAAAATGGGTATCATATAAGTAATTTGGTTTTCCAAAATAGACAAACTTATCGGTCCTTTAGGATTTGATTCCTTGTAATCATGCCAATTTAATAATGTAAGCCACCAGTTCTGGGATTCTGGAGTTGTGGTGTTACAGTTCGACCCTGGACTACCACCTTACTATGCCTTATTATATGAGTGTAGTTTGGGAAATATAAATTTTAATCTAATCAATACCCATGTGTAATCAACAACACTATGTGGGTCAGCCACTCAATAGGAACTGGGGACTCTAGTAAATAAAACTTCAATTCTTAGTGTAGTATAATGCGCAAGAGTTAGAATCAGTTAGGACTGAAAAATGCAACATAGGGATATTTATTTGTTTGAATGAGTTTCCATTTTTTTACATAAAATAAAATTATATATTTAGGAATTTATATTGATTAGTGATTATGACATATTTAATTACTCTCCCACTATTTTATAAAATTCCAATAACCATCACCATTTCATTCATAATATCCAATCGCTATAGGATTCTAGTTATAAAGATCCATAGTTTCCTTGTTAGAACCTAGAATATGTCTATACAAGTTACTCAAAGGTATTTTGGTAGGATTTACTTTCCAACCATAATAACTCACAATTCCTTGATCTGTTGATTGGAATCTAAAATCCTAAAAACCTATACTTGGACTTATTTAACACATGCCTCTAAATTATATAAAGTAGACTATGGTCATTACCCCTAATACTATTTTTGGTTTAGTAAACCCATTATATTTTTATGACTACTTGATAATTGAAAGTTCCCCATACCATGTTTAAATCAACACATTAGCTATAGTTTCATCCTAACATAGAGAATGAAAGGATTTATCTAACTTAATATTTTGATTAAGAGATTTTATATTAATTTATAGGAAAATATTATTTATTTTATTCTTTAAAATATTTGTAATATTATGAGGAATTTACTAAATTAATTATCAATGTTTGATAAAATAATTCGTGCATTATAATTTTATTTTATTTCATCTTAGCATGATCATTAATTTATTTACTTCATGTGATCATGTTTAATCATCCAAAGAAACCATGAATTGTATAAATATCTAAATAGCCATGCATATAAAAAATAAAATAAATCTGTGATTTGATCATGAGATTTTATCTACTAGTTGGTTTTTCAAGCAGTGATAAACCAACCTTGATCCTTGGGGGAATAAAACCTTAAACCTATGCTCAGATCAAGTTTCAATGTTTCTCTATTCTCCTATGTATCTCCTTGGTTGGATTCACGTCAACTCAAAACCTAAATCATCTTCTCTCACCTATAGCTCTATAATTTACAAAGTTTACTCACTCATAGGTGAGGTGTACCAGGGGTTTAGGGTCACATAAAATTAACATTGGACACAACAACCCATATATAATAATGGAGTGTGGGATGATTCATAGATAATCATATTTAATTTAATAATAACTATCATATTAAACCATATAATAAATAATTAAATTATATTAATAAATCCAATTCATATACAGGTTGGCTGAACTTATTATCAATCATCAAAATATAACAACTATGCATTTATAATTTATATTATTCATTTCAATTCATTATAATTAAGAAAAATGTACTAGAAGAAATAAATAAATAAGCCAATTAATTGTTTATGTTAATATTTTTTCTTAATAGTCCTAGAGATGTAATAATATTCCCATAATATATTATTTAAAATAAATTTAATAAATTTTAATTTAATTTTAATGTAATTAATTACCCATCATATAATAAGGAGGCCATACAGTGTACCTTGAATGTTAGATTAAATCCATTTCAGGAATTTAATACTAACAAGGCATGAACTATCACTTGACATGTTGTTTGTCACATGCTATGTATGGTACTTATTAGGTATTTTATACTTACATGGCATGTATGCCTACATGACATGTCATGATATACATGGCATGTAGTTTCATGGGTCATGTCACATAGTTTTCATGGAGTGTATAACTACACAACATACCATAATATATGTGGCACATAATGTTGGTAATTCATGTGAACTACATAACATGTATGACTACCTTTACACACTGTGTAGTTATAGTATATACAAGATATTGACCATTAATCATATATATCAATATGAAACACCAAAAAACACTCAGCTTATACCTGTTGTGGAATGAAACCTATCACATGACATGTGCAACAAGATACATGTTGTCTAGTTTATGTCTTACAATAATTATCCTTTATATTGACCCACATGATATACCTAAAATCTCATCATGTACCTTGTGTGGGTTGACATGTTTTACACGACATGTACATACCAGTTACATGCCGGGTAGTCTATGTTTGGCCACATTTCTTGGCTGGAAGTTAATATGCAGTGTGTAACGATGCTATGTGTGTTGGAGTTGATGTACTAAAACCAACTGATTTTAATTCAGATTTACTGAATATTCTAAGAATAAAAATTGAATAAAAATTTATTATTATATATTATTCATTTTTCTGTAAGAAATTAATATAATAATTTCATAGAGTATCTGTCACATTGAAAAGGATATTGCATTCCTCTAATATGATGAGAACCTTGAAATACTATAATAATATTCTTAAATAATTTTATACAACCAAATGAAATTCTATAGTGGGACACATATTATGTTGACTGTCAGGTGCATATACTCATAAGTGGTCGAGACCTCATCTTATGAATTTCAAAACTTGGTAATATTTAAGATGGAAGGTTATGAGTACAAAACTACCATTAGGAATTCCACATGTTTGTGTGTCATTGGATATTATTTTACGTAATCATGTTTAAAGATCATTATACTTTGAGATTATTATTAATGTATGTCATGACTTGCACAATTTGATTTATTTTTTTAAACCATGAAAAAAAATAATCATGGTGAATTTAGGTATGTTGGGTGCATCATGAATGATGTATTATTAATGAATAAGTCGAGTAAGTATTTATCCCTTTTATATTCATGGAAGTTAAAATATCATCCATTTGATTGAAATAGGATTTTCATATTAAATTCCATGTCCATGGGGTATAATTGAGTTTTTTATATAGTCATAAAAACATATATCATACATATAGGTTGATTAAATGGGTGTGTAGCCTACTTGGTGATATATCATGACAAAGGGTTTATATTATACATTGATTTTTTTGTATGAGGTTTGTATCATTACAACATGTAGCACCAAAAATTTCAAGTAAGTAAGCCTTTATTTATTCCTTTTAAGTATATAAATTGTTTGGGTGCTGTTTGGGAGAGTTTGGAAGAGTTTTGGAGTGTTTTTGGGGCTTTAATAAGGGTTCATGGTTGGTTCATGGTTTGGGAAAACCATGAAACGTATATAAGAAACCATGCACAATGAGACATAGAATATAGGGAAGGCACACATGTAGCATGTGATTTTTCCAAACCGTGTGGAAACCTAGGAGAAACTATGAAACTTGAGATAGTGGGATTTGTAATGGTTGGAACATGGTTTGGAAACCATGCGATACAACCATGTGAGGTTCCTTCTTGAGATAGAAGTTGGTTCATGGTTAGTGAATGGTTTTCCCAACTGTTCGACTAACCATTCACAGTTTAAAAATTCGATCCAAAAAAGGTTGATATAGTTCGGGTTTATGTTTTAACCCCTCTTTTTTCCCCAAACCAACCCTAAATTTAGATTTTCTCCTCCCAAAGTTTATAGAGGCTTCTCCCATCAATTTAAAGGTGATCTGAAGGCTTCTCTTGGTGCTTTGAAGTCATATTCTCATAGTAAGTCATCATTCTTCATGGGTTTCCTTTGTTTTCCTTAGATATACTTATCCCACTCTCTCAGTTTATTAGATACATGTCCATTGTGGATAGATATAAGGTAGTAAATTCCAAATATGATCTTTTTTTCTTGTTATGGTAAGATATCTAAGGTGGGTTTTTTGAGTTTCAACCTAATTCCATGGACGTATTTCATTCCATTTTCCATTTTCTCCAAATCTTTCCAGGTATGTGAATTCACTCTTGATTAATCTATTTAGAATATGATGTATTTATTTATAATTTATGGTTTTTATTGAAATTTGTTGTGAATTTATTATTTGAAACACTCTTTGGTGATGGTTTTTGTATTTGGTGGTTTTGTTGAAATTGGTTGTGCAATTGCTTTGGTTTCTTGATTTTAAAATGTAGATTTTATATAATTGTGGTAAATGGTTTAGTAAAAATATTTTCAATAAAATTATGGTTTTATTGAATTGAATTGGAATGTTTTATTTGAAATGCTTTCAATAAAATAATGGTTTTATTGGAATGGTTAAAATGGTTGAAATAGTTTTTTGACCTTAGTTTTTGTAATAATGGTTGTGTGTGTTCATGAGCAATCAAGATGGATAAGGGTAAGGAGTCTCACCCATCATTAGTGTGATGGATAAGGGTCAGGTCTCTGCCCTATAAAATGGTCCATTAAGTGATGTACTAGTGAAAGGATGACCCACTAATCATGAGTATAGGGAGGTCTATGTTGCATGCATGGTTGTATGTGTGGTTATGTGGAAATGAATGGGTTATTCCAAAATGGAACTTGTGAAATGGTTTAAAAGTATTTTTTTTGTTTATTTACTTGAAACACAGTATTGTTTTGTGTAAAATACTTGGTTAAGGCACTTGTTTATATTTTGATATAAACTATTTACAATTTTTTTTATATAAACTGCTTTATATAAATGTGCTAACATATTCTATCCTAGTGGAGTGAGTAGGGAAGTCATGTGGGGAAATCCAATTGAGTTTCATTACTCCCCCCTACTTTGGTACTTTAATTATTTTGTAGATATTTTTTATCAATATACATACAAATTTAAAGTATCACATTTCTCTAGTGGTTCTTAGTGACACTTGGGTTATTTTGTAGAGTTGGAGCATAGAGATTGTTAGGGCTTTGGAGTTTTGTTTTGGAGTATTTTGGTTTTTTTGGTTATGTCTTCCACTTTTTATTTGTATGTTTTTTCATCTTCTGATATGGTACTCATGGGTTTAGCCAATGAGATGGGCATGACATGCATTATATAAATGAATTCCCACTAGAAGTGCATATATCATTTTGAGTAATGATTTGCTGCAATTTTTTTATTTTTCAAAAATGTTAAAGTTGTTTTCTAATGAATGATTTTGAAAAATATCATCATTGTAGTATTTTTAAAATAGTTTGATTTTCAAAATAAAGTTTATTTTGTTTTAAAAATGGTTAAACATGAAAAAATGTTTATTTTAGAAAGCATTATTGCGATAGTATGATTTGGTAGAATTTGAATTACCGAACCTTCAGTTAATAGAGAGTTTGACTTATGGGTTTTTTTTTGTTTCTAGAAAATGAAATTAGTAGGTATCGTAGAAACCAATCATAAGAAGTTTCTAATAAAATTGTTACACCTAGGACACAAGTGAACCGACAGCTAGTTTAGAGTATTTTCCAAGCATTTTGAGATACAGGAAGTGGGAATAGGAGGGATGAGCTAAAGAAAGTGGGTAATTCTATCCAATTCTAGGAGCAGAATCCACACATCTTTCAGGGTGATTATGAAATAGAAAAGGCATAGGTGTGACTGAATTGGATGAATCAAATATTCAATTTCATTGGCATACCATCAGAGTTGAAATTCAATCTAGCGACGTATTTGATGAAGGATATTTCATACTAGTTGTGGGATTTAGATGTTCAAGATAAATTAGACCACAACCTTGCATGGGAGGATTTTGAGGAATTTTTTTTAAAAAAAATTCTATCCTCACATGTACAGAATTCAAAGAAAAATGGATTTCTTCAGTTTTAAGCATGAAAATATTTCTGTCATGGAGTATGTGGATAAATTTATGAATTTAGTGCACATTCCACCCAATGTTGCTGCTAGTACATCCTTGAAGGAACACATCTTTTAATCAGGGATGAGGAAGGAGATTCTCTTAAAGATTGTTATGCTCTATATTATGGATTATACCAAGATGGTCAATAGAGTAATAGTGGCTGAATGGGACATCACAGGTGCTAAGGGAGGAAGAATCCTATTGATACTGATGGGAAATGGCAGGAACTCTAATTTCGGGGGAAAGTGGAATAGGGACACCGCTTTCCAAAGTGGGATTATGGATCAGAATAAAATGGCTAGATTAGTAAATATTCCTCTATAAATAAAGAGATATCCAGGATGTTTTCAATGTGTCTTGTTCAACCACATGAATTGGAATTGTACGACACCACATAGATCATGATATAATTGAAATAAGATTATGAATCTTCAGTGTTATTGTCACAATGCTCAAAGGTAGGGTGTTTGTGTAACAACCCAAACTTTTATTAATGAAAATTCCTCTTGATCTGATTAAATGTATTATTATGTAAAATGGTTATATAAAACATATTAGTTCTTTGGTTTTATGTTTTTTGGATTTTAAAATACCATTATGTATTTTTACTATTTCTAATATAGCCGTTGAACAATGATCACTTGATTAGTATAAATACAGGGATTTAACAAATCCAATTTACTCAAAGGAAGCGATGGACACATCTAGTAGAATTTCTCCTTACGAAGCCCATTTGTCAAAGCTCGGAAAGGAGGTGGTGTCCCTGTGCTTCGCTCTTGACCAATCCCAAGCCAATATTCAACATGTTAATATCGAATGGAATTGCCTACGTGAGAAGTGGAAGTTAAGAGAGATTACCACCAGAACGATGTTATCTGAGCGACCCCAAAAGTCTGTCACCATTGCACACCTTACCCTTAGGTCTTACGCAGGTGTTATAAGGTGTTATGTAATAATAACCTAGTACTATGATTATGTTCATTTTTTATAAATAATATACATTCATTTTATTATTGTTACTTTGTAAATGGGTTTTAAAGAAAAAATAGTATTTTTAGTTAATATTCAATTAATAAATCTACTTTGATGAATTAATGGATTTTTGAATTAAATAATATTTCAATAAAATATTATTATTAAATTATTATTTTTTAAATATAAATGATCATATTAATTTTATGAATACAGTTTTAATTTTTATTAAGGTTTGGAAGCTGTTTTTGTCAAAACCCATGAATTTTCGATAAATGTCAGTTTTTGTTTTATTAGTGAAATTTCAAATATTTAGAAAATTATTTAGATAAAATGAAGATTATTTTTTTATTCATGACATAAAAATTATCTAACGGTTAATTTTTCATAATTTTCTGAGACAGTCAATTTTTTGGGTAAAAATTAAATACCATTTAAATATATAATGTGATTTATGACATCATAATGACCTAATAGTGATGTAATAAAATATTGTATGAAGTATTTTCGAAAAATATATGTTCTTTAATTAAAAATAATGTGATTTTATATATTTTTGATTAATTTTATGGTGCCTTAGTGGACACTCCAAGACTTATAAAATATTTTAACTTTTTAAAATGATTTCCTTTAGAGTGTGACACACGTCCACATAAGAAAGCCTTATATTTTAATAATTTCTTCCATTGGACTTATAAAATATTTTTTACACTACACTTTTTAAAAAACCATGGGTAAATTCCATGGGATGGTTTGTGTTTTTGATTAGCTTAATGTGTAGTGTCCAAAACCTAAATAATAAAGAATTCACTCACCTTTCCTATATAAACCCACTCAATATCCCATTACTCTTCACTCAAAACCTTTTGAGCTCTACCAAAATCTTCCCTAATCTATATATAATCCTCATAAGGATCCCCAATCTCATAATAAAACTCTCTCAATCCTCTCTTAAGCCTTTGGGATCACACTTTCAGTAAGGGATCCTCACTTTCCTTCCTTTCTTATTTATGAACATTTTTCCATATAATGTTATGCCCTTTTATTTTCAATTAAACATATTGGGGTATGATTTATAACCTCCCTAATACCACCCTAATTTTGTTTTAATGATGATAAATCCCTTTTTTATCTCATTAATTCCTCCCATGTACACCCGTTATCAAGCTGAAATTTCAAAAGGGATTTCTCTCTCCTCATTTACATTCAAGAAATTATTTTATATTTTGCATCTCAATTCCATTAAATATACTGGTACATTTATCTATATGACCCCTTAATTTCCATTTCATGCACATATGATGATACACACCTTTCTCTCTTATCAACCATTTTTTATGAATTTTAATGTCACACCGTTATGCTGCCGAAATTGCACCACGATTTTCCAAGCCAAAGTCATTGTGTAGTGAATCCATTCCCATTTCTATATCAAGGGTATTCAAATTTATGAACATTCAATTATTTATTATATCGTTTCATGTATATATTACACAATCCTTTATCATGTAATAAATGATTATGTTGAATTATTCTATATTGTATGATCCATGTGGCACACTTATGCATGAAATGAAATGATTAAGAAGGGTGTGCCCTGATAGCGCTCCAATGCATTGGGTAAAGATTAGTATCATGATATGTCAATTTCAATGAGGTTTTAATCATTATAATTCAAATTCAATGAGGTTTTACTCATTCTCCATGTGCAATGAGCCTTGACTCATTCTAATATCATGTTAAATGTTGTTGCCACATTTCCATGTTATGATAATCATGCTATATCATGAATTTATGTTAATGTTTCAATTGTGATCCATTGATATTCCTATTTACTCACATGTACTATATTCTTCATGTCATTACTTTTTACTCCCTTACGGGGCTTTATAGGTCACGCTTTTCTTATGCATGTCCTCAGGTTATCCCATGTAATGCTAAGAACGAAGGAATTTTGTGGTCATGTAAAATATATTTTCAATAAAGATGTTGTGTTTTATGTTCTAAGTTGTTATGTAATGTTTATAATTTCCCAAGACACTGGACATATCAATCCTCAAAGTTTCCTTAAGTGCATGTTTATGTAATAAATTAAGTTTAAGTGTGTAATAGAGAGATGGTTTGTTATAGTCGGTATCAGAGGATAGGTTTAGTTATTTTGGGATTAGGATTAGAAAACCCAAGTAAATTCCTTAGGGATAAGACTATGTATAATAAAAACATCCCCAAAATTTTTTGAGTATATATTAAGTGGTTTATCAAGAAAATACATCTCTATATGGATATGAACAAGTAGAGGTGGGTCTAGAACACATTTATCTTGGGGTAAAACCCAAAAACACCGCTTCGATCT
Source organism: Viscum album (assembly GCA_963277665.1). NCBI lineage: Eukaryota > Viridiplantae > Streptophyta > Magnoliopsida > Santalales > Viscaceae > Viscum > Viscum album. The sequence goes on from OY728128.1 coordinate 481,564,965, forward strand.
AGACTCGAATGGGGACTACTGAATGAAAATGGGCCTTGTTGTACTTTGGGTTACAACACTCCCAGGGGATATAATTTGCTAAATTCATATTCTTAGTATGAACCATTATTAAAGTAATAAAAAAATCCCCCTAAGAATATATTTTTGTAATTATATCAAAGATAACATAGATAAGTTAAAGGAATAAATGTAATTTATAAGTTATCCCTTTTTTATTGGATTCCAATTTATGTGTTTAATTGTTTAAAGTAATCATCCATTTTCTATATCAGATAAGGTAGAACTAGAATTAAAAAGTTAAAGGTAGGGTTATCATTCATATTTCTACGCATTCTTTTATATCTCAAAAGATTAGTAGAATAATCCCAACACCACCACAAATCATGGAAGTAAAGTTGTCGGTGAGAACAAAAAATGGGGAAATCATTGCATCCCATGAATATAACTCCTCCCATGTCACAATTTGTGGTTTGAACTTCCTGGAGAACCTCATCATACTCCCTCTAGTGGAATTTGATTTAATTCTTGGCATGGATTGGATTCCCCTATATTGAGCCAACATAAATTGATGTGAGAGGGAAATCACTCTCTATATGGTGAATCGACCCACAATTCAGTACAAGTGCAAGGAGGATGATGAATCTTCCTTAGAACCATAATCTCAAGTGTGGATATTACTTCCCTATGAGCATAGGTATATTTCTTATATGACTGGGTCTAACTAAGAAACCATCCTTGAAGACATGCCTATTGTGAGGGAATTCACTAAAGTGTTACCCGTGGAATTGCCTGATATTCCTCCTATAAGAGGTGTTGAATTATCAATTGATATTAAACCTGGGAAATTTCCGATATCCAATAATCCATATAGAATGGATGTTGTGGAGAATATGGAGATAAAGGAACAACTATAGGAGAATCTGTATAAAGGGTTTATATGCCCAAGTGCTTCACCATGGGGTGCACCACTCATCTTCATCAAGAAGAAGGATGGGTCAATGCACCTTTGCATTGATTATCATAAGCTCAATAAAATCATGATAAAGAACAAGTATCCTGTTCCCCAAATTGATGAATTGTTCTATCAGCTACATGGAGCACAATACTTCTCTATGGTGGATTTGAGATCAGGATATTACCAAGTAATGGTGAAGCAGGAGGATATTCCCAAGTCTTATTTTCGTACAAGGTATGGGCACAATGAATTCATAGTAGCACCTTTTGGACTCAATAATTCTCTATAAATATTCATGGAATTGATGAATAGAGTCTTTATACATTACCTCGATAGGTTTGTGGTAATATTTATATACAATATTCTAATTTTCTCCAAAACCAAGGAGGAGAATGAGAAGAATCTAAGCACGGTACTAGAAACCTTGAGAAAGAAGAATCTCTATGAAAAGTACAACAAGTGTGAGTTCTGGTTGAAATAAGTCTCATTATTGGGTCATATCATCACAAAAAATGGGAAATATGTGGATCCCTCCAAGATATCTGCAATAGAGGGATGACTGAGGCCGACATTGATGACAGATATCCGTAGCTTCCTCGGGTTATTTGGATATTATTGTTGATTTTTGATAAATTTCTCATGATTTTTAAAACCTCTTACCAAGATAACCCATAAGGGAGTCATGTTTTCTTAGAGTGATGAATGTGAAGAGAGATTCATGGAGTTTGAAAGGGGTCTTATCACTATGCTCATTCTCACACTACCAATAAGTGGAGAACTTTTTGTGGTATTTAGTGACTCTTTGAAGAAGGTCATGGGCTATGTGTTGATCGAAAATGACAAAGTCGTTGCCTATGCTACAAGGCAATTGAAAGTTCATAAGAAAAACTATCAAACACATGATTTGGAGTTTGATGCAATAATATTTTCTTTAAAAACTGGTGACATTACCTATTTGGGGGTAAGTGTGAAATATATATGGACCACAAAAGACTCAAGTATATATTCACACAGAAAGAGTTGAATATGCACCAATGAAGATGGTTAGAGATGATCAAAGACTATGACTGCTCAATCCATTACCAACCTGGGAAAGCAAACAAGGTGGAAGATGCTCTAAGTATAAAGGACCCAACGATTCAATCATTGATGATAATTGAAAAAGATATAATCTTCATAGATTTGATGATGATGGAAATGGGAATCATAAAGAAATTAACATCATCAATTATTTCACAAATTATTTCTCAACCATCTCTTTTGGAAAGGTTAAAGGATGCTCAAAAGTATGATGTGAGAATTCAGAAGGAATTGGAAACTATCAAAAAAGGGAAATCCTTGGAGTTCAATGTTAATGAAGAAGGAATTGTGAGATTTGGGTCACAACTATGCCTTCCATCAAATAAAGAGTTAAAGAAAGAACTTTTGGATGATGCACATAGTTCGAATTTCTCCATTCGCCTGGGAAACACAATGATGTATCGAGATCTCTGAGAGAATTATTGGTGGGATAACATGAAGAAGGACATTGTTGAGTATACATCAAAGTTCCTAGTATGTTAGCAAGTGAAGGAGAACATGCAGAAGTATAAGGGGACGATGCAACCATTACCCATACCAATATGGAAATGGGAGAAGATCACCATGGACTTTGTCAGTAGATTTCAGAAGACATCCAAAGGAAATAATGCTATCTAGGTTTTTGTAGATCATCATACAAATACTAAACACTTCATTGAAATTCAAGAGTGTTTCTCATTGGATCAACTGGAATGGATATATATCAAAGAAGTGGTAAGGCTTCATGGAGTACCACTATCTATTTTATCCAATTGAGATCCATGATTCACCTCTATGTTTTGGAAGAGTCTTCAACATGCTTAGAATACCGAGATAAACCTCAACATGACTTATCATCCTCATACTAATGGCTAATCTAAGCAGACTATCCAAGCACTTGAGGACATATTGAGAGCATGCTCAATTGACTTAAAAGGAATATGCGATCAACATATTCCTCTGGTTGAGTTCTCTTACAATAACAGGTTCTACTCAATCATCCAAATGGATCCTTATAAATCCTTTTATGGTAAGGGGTGCAGAACACTGTCATGTTATGATGATGTTGGGGAGAAAAAACCCTAGGTCCAGAAATGGTTGAAGAAATGGCAGAGAAGGTTAATACCATCCAACATAACATTAAAGCTACTTAGAGTCGACAAAAGAGCTATGCTGATAATAGTCAATGAGACCTAGATTTTGATGTTGGGGTTATGTTATTCCTATGCATATCTCCAGGTAAGAGAGTTATGATATTTGGGAAGAAGGGAATGCTTAGTCCAAGGTACATCTTCCCTTTTGAGATCCTTGATAGCATTGGAGCAGTGGCCTATCGACTATCACTCCCACCAAACCTATATCAAGAACATGATGTATTCCAAGTATCACTCTTGAGGAAGTACATACCTGAACCTTCACATGTACTCAATACAGAGGTGGTAGCATTGGATAATGACCTCTTCGATGAAGAGAAGTCAGTGAAGATCTTATATCATAGAGAAAAAGTTCTATGAAATAAGACAATTCCCCTCATCAAGGTGTTGTGGAAAAACCAAAAGTTTTAAAAAGAAACATGGGAATCAAAGGAAGTGATGAAGCAGAGTTACCCTCATATGTTTTAGTGTGGGAAAAGGAAATTTTAAGGGGAAAAAATTCTTAATAGGGTAAGATTGTAACAACCGAATTTTTTTTAATGAAGATTACTCTTGATATGATTAAATGTATTATTATGTAAAATGGTTATATAAAACATATGAACTTATTTGGGTTTATATTTTTTGGATTTTAAAATACCGTTAATTTTTTTTACCATTTCTAATATAGACATTGAACAATGATGACATGATTAGTATAAATATAAGGCTTTAACAAATCAAATTTACACAGACAAAGGAAGAGATGGTCTCATCCAGTAGAATTGATCCGTTGGAAGTCCATTTGTCAGATCTCGAAAAGGAGGTTGTGTCACTGGGATTCTCTCTTGACCAAGCCCTAGACGAGCTCCAACATATTAGGCTTGAACGAAACTACCTATGGGAGAAGTGGAAGCTAATAGAGATTACCACTAGAGTGGTGTTATCCAAGCCACCCCAAGGGTCTATCACCATCGCACACCTACCTCAGGGCTTATGCGGGTGTTATAAGGGGTTATGTAACAAGAACCTATCACTATGATTATGTGTATTATTTTTGTATAAATAATATATGTTCATTTTATTATTGTTACTTTTTAAATGGGTTTTAATATAGAAATAATATTTTTAGTTAATATTCAATTAAGAAATCTATTTTAATGAATTAATGAATTTTTGAATTAAATAATATTTTAATAAAATATTATTACTAAATTAATTTTTATTAAATATAAACGATCATATAATTTTTATGAATATAATTGTAATTTTTATAATGGTTTGAAAGCTGTTTTTGTCAAAACCCATGAATTTTCGATAACTAAAAATTTATATTTTTAAAGTGAAATTCACATATTTAGAAAATTATTTAGATATAATGAATATTTTTTTTGGATTCCAGACATCAAAATTGTCTAATGGTGAATTTTTCATAATTTTCTGAGACAATAAAATTTTTGGGTAAAAATTAAATACCATTTAAAAATATAAGGAATTTTTTGACATCATAATACCCTAATAGTGATGTAATAAAATACTATAAAAATTATGTTTGGACAATATATTTTTTATCTTTAAAAATAATATGATTTTATATTTTTTTGATTAATTTTACAGTGCCTAAGTGGACCCTCCAAGACTTATAAAATAGTTTAACTTTTTAAAATTATTTTCTTGAGAGTGTGACCCACCTCGACATAAGCAAACCTATTATTTTAATAAATTCGACCATTTTCCTTAAAAATATTATTTTCCACTATACTTTGGAAAAAATCATGGGCAAAAACCATGTGATGGTGAGTGGTTTTGATTAGTTTAATGTGTAGTGTCCAAAACCTAAATAATAAATAATCCCCTCTCATTTCCTATATAAACACACTCAACCTACTATTACTCTTAACTAAAAATATTTGGAGCTTGACAAACCTATGACCTCATATCTCTAGAATCATTCCAAGGGACCCTAAGATCCCAAGAAACCTCTCTCAAGACTCTCCCAATCCTTTGGTATCACACTTCTATGTAAGGGATCCTCACTTTCCTTCATTCCTTATTTATGACCTAGTTTACTTATAATGTTATTCCCTTTTATTTTCAATTAAAAATGTTGGGGTATGATTTCAAACATCCCCTATAATACCCTAATTATTTTTTAATGATTAGATACCCCTTTCTCTCTCATTAATTCCCCCCATGTACACCTGTTACCATGTCGAAATTCCGTAAGGGATTTCTCTCTCCTCATTTACATTCAAGAAATTATTTTATATTATGCATCTCAATTACATTACATATGTTGGGACATGTATCTATATGACCCCCTTACTTTCAATTTTTTATAAATATTATTATATACCCATTTATCTCATATTAACCATTTTTTATGAATTCTTATGTCACACCATTATAATGCCAAAATCTCACTACAATTTTCCAAGCCAAAGTCATTATGTAGTGAATACCATTCCCATTTATCTATTTAGGGTATTCACCTTTATGAAAATTTACTTATTTATTATATAGTTTCATGTATATATTCCAAATTACTTTATCATTGAATAAATGATGATGTTGAATTATTCCATGTTGTATGATCCATGTGGCACACTTATGCATGAAATTAAATGATTAAGAAGGGTATGCCCTAAAAGCACTCAAATGTATCAGGTAAAGATTAGTATCATGATACATCAAGTGAAATTAGGGTTTAATCATGATAATTCAAGTTCAATGAGGGTTTACTCATGCTCCTTGTGCAATGAGACTTGGATTATGCTAATATCATGTTAAATGTTGTTTCCACATTTCCATGTTATGATAATCATGCTATATCATGTCTTTATGTTCATGTTTATCTTGTGCTCCATTGATATGGTTATTGCTTAACATGTTCTATATTCTTCTTTTTATTTCTTGTTTACTACCTTAATGGGCTTTATAGGTCACCCTTTTCTTATGCATGTCCTTAGGTTATCCTATGCAATGTAAAGTATGAAGGAATGTTGTGGTCATGTAAAAGAAGTTTTCAATAAATATGTTGTGTTTTATGTTCTAAGTTGTTATGTAATGTTCTTAATTTCCAAAGAAACTGAACCTCTAGATCCTCAGAGTTGTATTAAGAGTAGGTGTATGTAATAAATCATGTTTAAGTGTAATAAAGAGCAGAGTTGTTATACTTTGGGACACTTCTCATGTGTCACATGTGTCGTATTCTTCGACAAGACAAGGGTAGAAGAATAAAACTCTTCAGTAGAATAGTTATATCCATGGTGATTCCAAGAATACCATAGCTCCTCATGTAGTTCCATATCAGTAGGGAAATAAGGAACAAATCATGGAGAGAAAGCAATAATATGGAGCGGATTAGGTTATTGTGAATGATTAGTCTGGACCTTCTATTGTGTCAGGTACAATTATTTTGAATTTTACCATTATTCAAGATTTTTTGGATATAGGCACATACCATTCCTTTATTTCCTCTCATGCTGTTTATTTTTTCAGTTTAAAAGTATAGATAATGACTTCTGTGTTAAACTTTAAACTCTTATTGGTCAAAGAGAATGTCGAGATTTTGTGTCTAGAGAATGTTCTACAAACATCGATGATGATGAGATGAAATGGGATTTCTCTATGCTTGATATGGATCTATGAAATAATCCTAGGTATGTATTTTTGATGATGTTTAAGGATCACATCGACTGTTATACACAAAAGATTAGTTTCATAACTGAATTTGGTTTCGTGCATCTCTTTCAAGGAGACTGGAATGTAAAGGTAGATGGAATGGGTTCGTTGGGAGAAACATTTGGAATGATCTTATACCATTTGGAATTGTTGTCTTTGGAATCGATGGATGAGATCAAGATGAACATTTTTCTAGTAGTAGTTGATTAGTTTTTGAATGTGTTTCCAGATAATTTATCAGGGTTTACACCTATGAGAGAAGTGGAGTTTATGATTGATCTTCTTCCAGGACCAGTCTTGTTTCCCTTCCGCCTTTCAAATGGAACCAAAATAATTAAGGGAGTTTAATGTGTAGTTGGAGGATTAGGAAAGTAAAGATTTCTTTCAGCCCAGTATGTCTCCATGGACAACACCGATCTTGTTTTTCAAAAAGGCAGATGGGACTCTTTTAATATGCATGGATTATCATAATATTAACCAAGTAATGATAGAAAACAACTATCCACTTCCATGCATTAATGATCTATTTGATAAATTTAGTGGACATCAATAGTTCTATAAGATTGACTTTCAATCAGGATATCCCAAATTGTGAGAGAGGAAGGAGAATTTTACAAAAATAGCTTTCAGAAGTAGATATGACCATTACAAATATGTGGTAATGGATTTTAGTCTTATGAATGTACCAATAGTCTTTATGGAATTTATGAATCAGATATTTCAGTGATATATGAATTATTTTTGGAAGTATTTTTGGATGACATATTGGTGTATTCAAGGACAAGGAATGAGCATTAGAAACACATGGTTCAGAGTTGGGAATCTTTAGGGAGCATCATTTGTATGAAAAATTATCAATGTATGAATTTTGGATATAAGAGGTATGTTTCCTTGGCCATGTAATTTCTGAAAGGGGTGTTTCTTTGGATCCAGAAAAGATAGAGGCCATTGTCTCTTATCAACCACTAAAAAATGTATTCGAGATAAAAAGTTTCCTTGGTCTAGCTGTTTATTACTAATTTTTTTTTCATGAATTCTCACGACTAGATTAAACTATTCCAGCTTTAAAAAATATTAATGTTCCATTCCAATGGGATGAGGAATGCTTGAGATATTTTTAGGAGCTAAAGGTTCACCTTACATCAGAACTAGTCATGATTTTTCCAAAATCAGGACAAGGGTATGTGTTGTATTGTGATTCTTCTAGATCAGGGTTGGGGTGTGTTAACAGGCAATAAAATCATGTTGTTTCTTATGGATCAAGGTAGTTGTGATTTCATGAGTAGAACTACCCAACACAAGATTTGGAGTTTTTTTCATAGTCCATGATTTGAATACTTGGAATCATTATCTCTTTGGTGATAAATTTACTATGTTTACAGATCATAAGATCTTGAAACATATTTTTTCAAAATGGTTTTTGAATCTGATACAATGTATACAGATGGAGAATCTCCAAATATTTAACTTTTATTTGATGTATACACCAAGAATTTTTTTTATTGGATGATTCATTAAGTAGAAATTAATATGCTCAATTAGAAAAAGAAGCTTCAAATGATTAACTATTGATGCCGGTCCTAGCCGACATGTAATTGGAATGTGAAGACCTAGGGGAAGTTGTGTCCTTCTTTCTAGTTGTGTTTGTTCCAAATTTTGTGAATATAGTTAAAGAGGCACAAACATCTGATGAATAATAAGTGGCTATGAGGTAAAAAATAAATGGTGGGTAGACCATTAAGGGCTAGAGGCTAGATGGTAGTTCAGTTTTGTGGTGCCAAAATTAGATGGTCATACCTATGGCTTGTCAGGAACAACTTCTTCATGCATACCATTATTCAAGATTGGTTGTTCATCCAGAAATACAGAAGATGTATAAGATGTTGAAAGCACATTTTTGGTGGGTTTGAATGAAGAGGAAGATGGATAAGTTTGTTTCAAGATACTAAAATTTTCAGCAAGCTAAGGAAGATCATCAGATACCAGCAAGTATATTTAATTCTTTACCTATTCCTATTTGGAAATGGGAGAAATAGCTATATATTTAGTAATAGGTCTCCAAAGAACAATTTGGAAATATGATTCCAAATGAGTGATAGTAGATCATCTCACAAAGTTGGGTCATTTGGTCACTATTCATGAATCTCATATAGTGGAGGGCTTTTCAAAAATCTATATATGAGAATTGGTAAGGAGGAATGGAATACCATTTTAAATCATGTCAAATAGAGACCTGAGGTTTATATCTCATTTCTAGAAATCCTCACAGAAATCCCTTGGAACTCAGTTGGCTATGAGTACAACATATCATCCTTATATGGATGGGAAATCCAAAAGGATGATACAAACATTGGAGGACATGTTGCAGGCCTATGTAATGGATTTTGGTGGCTAATGGGAATAGAACATTTCATTGGTGGAGTATCCTATAAGAAAAACTACCGGTCTTTGATACATATGGATCCTTTTGAAGCATTGTATGGGTTTCCTTATCATTATCCACTTTGTTGGGTGAAAATAGGTGATACTTCACTGGTTGGGATGAGTCATTTCCAAGAAACTATATAGAATATTTAGATGATCAGAAAATGGATGGAGATGGATTAGAGTCATCATAAATATTATTTAGATCAACATTGATGACTTTTATCATTAGAGGTGAGTGATAAAGTGTTCTAAAGGATTTATCCAAGGCTTGGACATCACTATTTTGGGAAGTAGGGTAAGTTACCTCCTTAATACATAGGCCCTTTTGAGATACTTGAACGGGTTAGAGAGGTGACATATCAGTTGGTATTTCTACCATTGTTCAGTGCTGTGAAAAATGTGTTTCATGTATCTCAATTGAAAATGTATCATCTAGGTCCAGAACATGTGATCGAATGGGATCACATTGACCAAAATCTAGATGCTTTGATAGTGCACATGTCAGTGTGGGTTGTGGATAGGAAAGAAGAAGTCCTTCATGGAAAAATCATTGGTCTAGTGTGGGTTTTTTGGAAAAATGGTCCGATTCAAGAAGATACATGGGTGTAGGAGAATGAAATGAAATATCAATGGTCGGAACTCTTTCAAAATTGTGATGGTTTTATATTTTCCTATGATGGAAAGGACAATTGTGGGGAGAATGTATCACTGCCATTTCCAAGTGAGTAACCCTTTCTTTATGATTTTTAAGTATTTAAAGTGTTTGGGTGAGTTTTGGTAGAGTTTGGAAGATTTTTGGAGTGTTTTGAGTCTTTTCTAATGGTGAATAGTCAGTGCATGGTTTGGGAAAACTCTGAAACACCAACAAGAAACTGTGCACAATGAGATAGAGGCTAAGGAGAAGGTGCACGACCAATGCACGATTTTTACAAACCATGTGGTATCCTAGAAGAAATCGTGAAACTTGAGAAAATGGGTTTTTTAATGGTTTAGAAACTATGTGTTCCAACTGTGCGGGGTTCCTACATGATATAGAATCTAGTGCACTATTAGCACATGATTTACCTAACCCTACAACTAACTATGCACAGTTTAAAAACTATATCCAAAAAAAGTGTATATAGGTTGATTTTAGTTTTAACCCCTATTTTTTCCCAAAAATGACCCTAACTTGATATTTTCTCCTCCCAAAGGTTGTATAGGCTTCTCCCATTGACTCAGAGGCAATCCAAAGGTTTCTCTTGGTTCTTTGAAACCATATTCTTATGTTAAGTCATCATTCTTGGTGGTTTTACTTTCTTCTCCTTAGATTTACTTATCCCTCTCTCTTGGTTTCTTATATCTATGTCTTCTATGGATTAATATAAGGTAGTTTATGAAAAATATGATTATATTTGGATTTTTTATTGTTATGAGAAGAGATAAAAGGTGTCTTTTGGAGTTTAAACTCAATTTCATGGATGTTTTTCATGCTGTTTTCCATTTTTTTCAAATCTTTTGAGGTATGTGGATTCATTCTAGACTCCTCTATTTATAAAATAAAGTATTTATTTCAAATTGATGGTTTTTATTAAATTGGTTGTGAATTGATTTTTTAAAATAATCTTTAGTGATGGTTTGTGGATTTGGTGGTTTTTTGGAAATTGGTTGTTGAAGTGATTTGGTTTCTTGATTTTAAAATGTAGATTTGAATGAATTATGGTAAATGGTTTGATAGAATTGTTTTTAAAAGAAGGATGGTTTTACTAAATTAAATTTTAATGTTTTGTTAGAATGTTTTTCAATAAAATAATAGTTTTATTGAAATAGTTGAGATGGTTTTGTGTGTTCATGTGAATTAGGGATGGATAAAGTTAATGAGTCTCCATCATCATTAGTGTGATGGATAAGGGTCAGGGATCTCCCCCATCAAATGGTTCATTATGAAATGACTTAGTGAAAGGAAAACTCACCACTTGAGAGTATATGGAGGTTTAGGTTTAATTCATGGTTGGATGTGTGGTTATGTGGAAAGGAATGGGTTATGCCAAAAATGGAACTTGTGAAATGGTTTTAAAGTATTGTTTCGTTTCTTTCCTTGGAACTCGATATTGTTTTTGTGAAAAAATACTTGTTTAAGAAACTTGTTTATATTTTGATATAAACTATGTAGAAATTTTTTTGCGTAAAAAAATTTATATAAATGTGATAATATGTTCTATCCTAGTGGCATGATTAGGGATGTCATTTGGGGAAAGCCTACTGAGTTTCATTACTCACCCCTGCTTTAACACTTTGGTGCTTTTGTAGATATTGTTTACCAGGACATATGAAAAGTTAATGTATCACATTTCACTAGAGGTGTTTAGTGATACTTGGGATAGTTTTTGGAGTTGGAGCATAGAGATTACTAGAGCTTTGGAGTTTTGTTTTGGAGCCTTTAGGTTTTGTTGGTTATGTATTCTGCTGTTTATTTGGATGTTTTATCATCTTCCACTATGGTACTCTTATGTAGTTTGATTTTTATATAAATGGTCTAATTTGAGTTGTATTTCATTGATATCATGAATCATATAGTTGTTTATTTGGTTATGTAATGTTTGGATGGTTGTTTTATTTTCAATGGGAAAATCATCCCCCAATTGTTAATAAGTACCTTGGCATTTATTTATAGCCTTTGGCATCTTAGGGATGTCTCTTATGGCTGAGTAATGTATTTCTGCCTTCTTAAGCCAATGAGGAGGTGTGGGATGTTATAAAACATATCTTCTTTCTTTGTGGGTGCCTTGTCTTATTTCTATACAATATTCTTGGACATTAGAGAAGCCTACCTAATGCCACTCAAGAAGAGGCCAAGAGTGTCACACACAATGTTTTTTTTTCGATCTCAATTAAATAATATTTATTTAACAATTGTAATAAATATTATTCACCTGATCGAGAACTAATATTTATTAAATATTTATTATTCGATTGAAAATATTAAATAAATATCATTCATAAGGTAATTATTTAATTATGAGAATACGTAATTTATCAATTTTTATTCACAAGTTAATAAATAACTATTTATTCATTAATAAATAATTTATTTAATTGTATGAATGTTTAATAAATATTTATTCATTTAATTGTGAATAGAATATTAATTTTAATTTTTTATTGAATAATATTTATTTTACAATTCAAAAAATGATAAGGTGAAAAAATAGAACTAGATTCAAGTATGATGTCAATTATCCATTTACCAATCTATAAAATAATATTTTTTACTATATAAGTTTGTGAATGTAAAAAGTAAAAGTAAAATAATAATAATACAATTTACATGACCTGAGGTTTATTAGGGATTAATTTATAGTTAAGGGTTTTTTGGAAATTAATTAAAATTAAACTCTAGCTATAAGTCTATTTATAGACTGCTATGTTAATCAAAGAAAGGTTAATCGTTGTACACAACAATTTACTCTCAAGATCACCCTACCCATCTTTCCTCTCAAAAGTAGTGAAGAATAAGATATATTCATTCAAGCATGAAGGAATGTGAAATGATCAAGGTGAATAATGCAAGATGATCAATCGGTTGTTCCAACACCTAAAATTTCATCAGCGATGCTTAAATATCTAAAGAGAACATGCGGAACACCTCTAAATGGGATTTAATTTGTGTCCTCACAATATAGCGATGACACACTAATCAGATTAGAACTATCAATACTATAGATAAAGAAATATCTCAGTAAAGAGGTAATAGTTATTCTTAGGTTTTTAAATTAATAATAAATAAATTTTATAAATCCCCTCTCTCGGTTATGATGAAATCATTTGTCAATATTCTTCAAAAAAATTCTATTACTCGTTGAGTTTACATCATGTACATTGCAGATGATCTGTTGAATCTAAAAAAATATGAGTTAGTCATAGGCCCAATAGGAACTTGCACTATTTCCATTACCATCAAGTTGTATCAGAGTGTTCACATTAAAATAATATTTATTTAATTAATATTTATCATTATATTATTCTAAAATTAGTTTTAAATTTGTAAAATTGGTTCCTAAATATGATCATCGAGATATATTATTTCTCCCTTAGTTTCTTAATGATATGATCTAGATACGATTAAATATTAATGAATGCCATCAGAAGAACCCATTCAAAGGTACTAAGAAGTCTGGATAGACAATACATGATTCCAAGGTGTGTAGATAGAGTGAACACCATGTATCCCAGTTCATTACACTAGGATTTAGCGAGAATTAATTCAGTGTGTCATGTAATAGAGGAAACATGGTGCATTAAATGATCCACATGTTGACCAATCTAGGTTTGAAAAAGACATGTGGGACTACAAAACATGTAAATAGGTTACATGCCATGTAGTTCACATGTTTTCATAGAAGAAAATACATAGTTAAATACACTTAATGTATTAATTTCTCAATACATATGAACTGAAAGTTATGTAACAAGGAGGTTACATGGTGTGTACCATCATTACACTCTATGCACCCCACACATGTCTATAGAGTAAAACATTACTATTCCCTAGGTGTGTATCAGGGATAAATATCAAGAATGAAGAAAAACATTTTTCTAGATGTACACACTGTGTACCAAAGCTATTTATGTAGAAAATTAAAAATTTTATGAGACAATTCGGAATTCCACCCAACCTGACATTCAACCCCATCCAAAACATGGCCCGAAGGGCATTCTAGATCCCCACAGGCTAACAATTAATGTCATGAATCAAAATAATCACTATGAAAATTATTTTTTCCAATATACCAGGATGAAATAAAATAAATTGAATAAGTAGAAGAAAAAAAATAGCTGAATACCACTAAATATACAAAAACTCCAGATACAACTACTAAAAAAAACAAAATAAAAACCAAGACCAAACACGCTAACATGATCTCCATGCGACCTCTTGGTCACCACAAATGACAGGACAAACTTGCTAAAAGAGAAACCAAACCAAAAAATTAAACCTAAAAAGAAGCACGGGTCTACCGCCACTAAGTGGGACAAGTAGGGCGTGAGCTTAAAATTCGTAGTAGGTAATCACCATAGAGTCCATACATTTCCTTTCCCAAAAATAGTCCATAAACACTAGTTTTAATTAAAAATAGAAAATTGAATTTAAATCATTTTAAGCAACAAAATATAGATTTCCATAATTCTTTTTTTAAAACCACACACACACACTTAGATTTCCTTTTTCAAAAATGGTATCACTTTACACAACCCATTTCAAAAAAAAAACCAAATAAAAAATCATGCCAGATATTAAAAAGGGGTTGTGAAGAAAGTAAAGAAAAAAATACAACTAGCATAACTAACATGGATAAAATCCGAACAAAAAGTAGAAATAATAAGAAAAAATTGATAGTAATTCATGATCATTTCATGAACATCCTAAGAGAAATACATGGATGTACTCAGATTAGACTCACCATTCAACATATGGTGAATCCCCATAGTCAATAACCAACTAGCCATTCTAACTGTTAATCTAGTGGCACGTCCCACCAATCCCAATAAAGTAAGGGGGGGGGGGTACCAACCCATCTAATCTGGGTCGACAAGCAACCATCACTCAACCCACTAAAAGATTCCTAGGAAAACCATGGTAATAGTACATGGTAAAAGGAGGAGGCCCCGCACACATGACTCACCTTACCTACCACCACCACACTTATATACCCCAAACACTGACACCACCCATACGATAACCCGCATCATGGAAATCCTCCATTGGGGTGACCATCATGCAAAAATACTTTCGCAAGTGCCAACCAGGTTTCATATCACATGACCTGTCAAACCATTTCTCAAAAAATGATAATATTTCAACCAGAAATTTGTACATCCAAAACCAAAAATCCATTAAAAAACATTATAAATTTCCAATTGGGCCTTCAAAATTAAATATTACTATACATTACAAAAAAATTTCTTCACCATTTTGAAAACAACATAAAACACCACTTTCATGTGAAATATTCCAAACTAGCCCTTACATTCGAAATCCAATTCCACTTTCAACACCACTTCAAAACCAAGATAAAAACACACAAAATATTTAAAGATAAAAAACAGCATTTCATGACATTTAGAATCCAACCATCTTTCAATGTGATAGATGGTCTATAAATTCAAATATAATTTGAAACCCCTTTCATGTCACTCGAGAGCCAAGGGTCCATTTTTAAAGAATCAAGAGTTTAAAGAAGGAAATAAGCAGGGATACGTGTTCTGAAATCCAGGTTTTAAAGTTGATCAAGTTCATTCAAGACCATTATCATTTTTGTACCAATACATGTGTGCAACCTGATCACACATAGATGTTCCCACATCCAATGGTACACCAAAAGTATCCATGAAATTACCTAAAACCATTTTTAAAGTAATGAAATATGTTCTACCACCAACACATAAATAAGTTCCAACCCACAGAAGTCACCACAATCCACACGTAAGTCTCATATCACAATAAACCCATGTCATAAAATCCTAACCAAACAAAATAAATGATAAAAATACCCAATTTCATCTAAGAAGGATACTTGGAATTTTATCAAACACATTGAGTGTATATATACATAAGAATATTTAAAAAATCTATTTGAAAATAAATTTTTACCAAATTACACAAACATGAAAACACCAGAAAAACTATAAAATCACATCACAAGCATACAAAACACATTTATAAATTATTTAGGAACTCCTAAGCATCAAATGGAATGAATCAAAAAGGAAATAGATGGAAATTCCTAACTCAAGGTTGTGTAAATGAAACCAAAATTTTAAATAAGAGAGACTCAAGCCTGAGAGATGATACACACACCCTAACATCAAAGAAATCAAACTACACATCAACCTTATTCACTATGGTTCGATGGAGAGAAAACCCCCCACCAAGAAAACCCTATAAATCCAAGGATGAGGTGAAGAAGAGGATAAAATTGAACAAAAATCACAATAACTCCCCTTATATTTGAATGAGAAGCACTAACAAGGGGTGAAGAACCACGTGAGGGGAGATTGGGAGCCCCTTTGTGTGCCAAAAATGAACCAAGAGGGAGGAAATCCCGAATTAGGGTTATAACATAAGAGATAAAACTTGGAATTTCAAATTTTTAAGAATCAAGGAAACTTGTAGGGTTTGGTTTCATGATTAGGCTAACCATGTGCCAACTGTGAACCCTCTACTAGAGAAGAGGGGAACCCTGCATGGGCCGATTTCATGGTTCCCAAACTGTGCCCCAACTGTGTTATATTCCACTACCTAAATCCAGAACCAAACCACATGATTTTTGCATAGTTTCTCAAACTGTATGCAAATCGTGTGCCTCACCACTAGACATAAAAACAAGCCACACAATTCCCTGGGTAAAGCCACACATTTTTCCTTAACTGTGCACTGTCTATGTGCCACTTGATGCCAAGGGATTTTTTTTATTTTTCAATAGAAACTAAAAAAATTAAATAGGGACTCAACCTGAACCTCATCCAATGGATGAAAAATCAAGAAATGAATAAAATAAAATGATTTCAAAGATTAGGGTTTTCCAATTATCTCTACCACAAACACTTTATCCCCCAAAAAGTCACCCAACTGAAAAGAAAACGAAACTTAGTCCCAAATCTAGAAATATCTGAACAAGAATATGAACCTTGGGGTGAAATTTCATTTCATAAGTCACACCCGAACATCTCTAGAGGAAACCAAAACACATAGAATAATGGGATAACATGAGAGGGTTATCCCCACCAAAAATACCCAACTAACACCACCAACATTGACATCCAAACATGGCAGTACTGACATGGGAAACTAAACATGAATTAACAAAAAAATTCCCACACAAGCTAAACCAAAACACCACCAAAACCAAGATCAGGAATAGGGAACTCCCCACAAAACCCAAAAACCCCAACACAATGGGGAAACCCATGAAAGAATCTCAAACCAAATGAAAAACTAGAACAGAAGCTATAATCAATGGATTCCATAAGAACTATACATCCTCTAAATGAATGAAACTGGAAACCACAACCCATCCCAAAAAAAGGATGATCACACACAAGATAAAGAAAATGATTCAAAAACTCACATTCAGATAAACATAACCGCTCAAATTATGATAGAACATGATTATCAAGGGTTCACAATAGAAATATTAGATTACAACAACATCAAAATCTATAACGAGGAAACATCAAGCATCTCCACACAACATTGAAGATAAATGCTAGTATTGGGTTTCTCATACCCTTGATGATTCCTGAGTATGTGAGAGCTTTACTCTAAGTATTGTGGATGGATCCCTAATGACTAAAGCATCCACTTCCTCAAATTCAGGAGATAAAATCCTCCAATAAAGACTTTTTCTTTGAGAAATGCTTCCTAGAAAACTTCTCTAGATGACTGAGATGACCACAATGGTGACAAGTCTTCATAGGATTATGAAAAGACAAATTTGAATTCCCAAACTAACTGCATTGAAAACACATAAGATAAAGGTATGATGAAATGAAATCTGGAACCAATGAAAGAGGATCCCCAAAGATAGGTTCCTCTAGCATGCACTCCATGCTAGAGGGGAACCTTCATGGGTGCTGAGAAAAACTAGTTCATCAAACACCACCAGTAGAACCATGAAAACAAAATTAAATAAAACTGATTCATCCACCAAATTATCAAAAAAAATATCCTTGGAGGAGAGGGATCTCTCTATAATCTATGGATAAAGACCCATGATGAAAGGTGAATCTTTTAACAGATCCTGTGAAACTATCTATGAATAGAAAGAACTCATATCCTCTAAATGTTCAATATTGGCCTTCAATAATCACTAGAATTGTTGAATACTCAATATCTCTTCCACTTTCTTTATCTTCACTCCTCAAGTATAACCCATCAGATAAAAATAGACTTGAAAACTTCCAACATCATCCCAACTTGCATTGACGATGAACCAATCACCATCCATTGGTCCAAATATGAACCCTATAAACAAACCCATAACAACACAAACTCTAATAGCTTCAAGATTTCCTAATGATATGAAAACACTCTTGTAATTTTCAAGCCATTCCACCACCTCTAAGAGACCTCAATCACCACAAAAGATAGGAAAAATAGAGAAGAACTAGAAACTAGAAAAACCCACTTGAAACCTTGGAGAAATTTTTGGGTGGAATATTCTGAATGGAAAGAAAACATAGAACCAAATCAACATCAACCCAAAACTTAACCAAGAAGAAAATGTCAATCCAAGAAAATAGGCTCACAAGCCAAAAACATTCAAGAAAAACAAAAATTATATTTAAAAAAACCATCATTTAATTTCAATTTTCAAAATTTCCTTTTTATAAGGCCACTTTCCAAATTTAAAGATCCATTTTAAAGAAAAAAATTCACAAAATAATTTTCCATTTAAAAAACCAACTCATAAAAACCGATCCAAACATCTGATTTCAAAAAATCACCCATGAAATCCTACGAACTACCACATATGATTTTTTCCCAATTTTTATTATACCATCCATGAACACATGCCAAAAAGCACTTTCCACACATACCCACACATTTTCAGATGTTCATAAGGAATACCAAGGGCCACACTTTCCATTTCCCCATAAAAACCCAAAAATTCACCAAAATTTCAATCCAAAATACCTTCCTTTAAAACCCATTCTTTCCAACTCCAAAACCACTTAAAAAAATCATTTACGTTACAAAAACTACTTCAATTTTAAAATATTACTCACATAAACCAAGAAAAAAATAGGACACAACCCACACTAAACTACCGAGATGAGGAACTAGTGTTCATACCTAACTTTTTGAAATGGTTAGTGGGCCATGCCACAAGTAGGAATTAACCACTATGAAGACCTTGAACCATTAACTTGGACCTCACATGGGTCACTAATCCATGCGAGATCACAAAATGAAATAGGATCACCTCCATTATCATTACTCAACCCAAAAAAAAAACAAAAGACTCAAATCGTACACTACCACTGACAACTTGAAGATTAGAATGAGAAAGGGTTCATAACATCCTTATCGTACCTACATATCAAGTCCCGACATCCCTAGTCTCCAAATATATAACACCCAAAATAACAAGGGTCTACTTTGATACCATTTTTTCATGAACTAGGTCAGGATTCCATCCAACATAACATCCGACCCAGTTCGAGAGATGGATCAAAGGGCACTCCCAATCCACATAGGATGGAAACTAGTGTCAGGCATCAAAGAAATCACTATGGTAATAATTTTTCCGAAAAAAGAAGGATCAAATAAATTATACTAAAGAAGAGGATGAACTAAAAATAGTTGAATACCACTAAATATACAAATAATCATAATACAACAACTAAAAAACAAAAACATAAAATTAATACAAACTGAGACTGAAAATGCTAATATGATCTCTATGTGACCTACTGGACACCACCAAACACAAGACTAACTGACTCTAAGAGCAATCGAACTTGAAACCTTCACTTGAAAAATAGATTAGGTCTACCGACACCGAGTGGAATAATTAGGGTGGGAGATTAAATATATCAGTAGGTAATCACCATAGAGTCCCTATATTTCCATTCCCGAAAATAGTCCATAAACACTAGTTTGAATTACAAATAGAAAATAGAATTTAAATAATTCTAAACAACCAAATACAATTTTCCAAAATTATCTTTTAAAACCAAAAACACACGCAACTTTCCTCTTTCAAAAACGGTTTCACCTTCCAAAACCCATTTCAAAAACAAAACCAAAATACAAATAAATCCAGATAACAAAAAGGTGACGCGAAGAAAGTGAAGGAAACAAATCCAACTAGCATAACTAGTAGGAATAAAATCCAAACAAACAGTATAAAGAAGTAGAAAAATAGATAGTAATTAATGATCATTTTCTGAACATCCCTAGAACGATCCCAAGAAATACATAGATCAAACAAACCTATCAACATATGGTGTATCTCCATTGTCAATAACCAACTGGATGTTCTAACTACAATCCATTGGCACATCCCACCATTGCCTATAATGTCAAGGGGGTACCAACCCGTCTAATTGGGGTCAACGAGAAACCTTCACTCAACCCTCTAAAATTATCATATGGAACACATTGTAAAAGTACATTGTGGAAGGAGGAGTCCCACTCACATGTGACTCATCTTATCTTCCTCCACCGCACTTGCCTATGCCAAACACTGACACCACCCACGCGAGAACCCACATCGGGGAAATCCTCTATAGGGGATACCTTTATGAAAACATCCTTTTTTAAGTTCCACTTAGGCCATCATATCACATGATATACCAAACCATTTCTCAAAACATTCAAAGATGCCAACTGATCATTTTTAATTCCAAAACCACAATTCATTTCCAAAATATTATAAAGTTCCAATAAGACCTTCAATATTAAAAATTATAGTACATTACAAAAATATTTCATAACCATTTCCAAAACAACATAAAACATCACTTTCATGTGAAAAATTCCAAATGGGCCCTTACAGTAAAAATCCAATTCTACTTCCAACACCACTTAAAAAATAAGATGAAAACACACAAAATAACTAAAGATACCAAACAAGATTTCATTCCATTTTGAATCCAACCATCTTTCAAAGTTCCAAACGTTCCATAATTGCAAATATAATTGAAACCACTTTTATGTTACTAGGGAGCCAAGAGACTATTTTTAAAGCATCAAGAATTTGAATAAGGAAAGAAGAATGAGGGATAATTGTTTAGAAATATGTTTTTTAAGTTTTTCAACTTAATTTAAGACCATTATCATTTGTGTTCCCATACATGTGTGCACCTCAAGCACACATGGATGTGAACACATCCAATAGAATACCAGAAGTATCCACAAAATTACTGAAAACCATTTTTAAAGTAACGAAACATGTTATACCACCAACAAAACAATCCATACATATGTACCAAGCACCAAAGTCACCAAAATCCACACATATAGATCATTTAACAATCAACCCATGTCATCAAAACTTAACCAAGAAAAACACATACTAAAAATACCAAAATTCATCTAAAAATTCTACTTGAAATTTTATCAAACATGTTGAGTGCATATATACATATCCACATTTAAAGAATCTCTTCGAAAACCATTTTTTACCAAATTTAACCAACATGAAAAACTACAAAAAACCAAAAAAATCAAATCAAAAGAATTCTAAACACATTTATAAATTATAT
Organism: Viscum album; assembly: GCA_963277665.1. Lineage (NCBI taxonomy): Eukaryota > Viridiplantae > Streptophyta > Magnoliopsida > Santalales > Viscaceae > Viscum > Viscum album. Next base: position 481,586,475 of record OY728128.1, read on the forward strand.
AGAAATACCCAAGCATCAAATAGAATGCATGAAAAAGTAAACAAATGGAAACAACTACCTCAATGATGTGAAAACACAACCAAACATTGGGAGGAGGGAGACTCAAGACTGAGAGAAGATACACACAAAAAAACATCAAATAAATAAAACCACAAATAAACCCCATCTACTAGGGTTAATCCTCGAGAGAATCCCCCACTAATAAAACCCTAGAAATCCAAGGAGGAGTGAAAGAAGAGGAGAAAATTGACCAAAAATCAGAAGAACTCACATTAGATTTGAAGGGGAAGCACCAAAAAAGGGAGAAGAACCAATGAAAGGGTGCTTGGGAGCCTCTTTGTGAACCCAAAATGAGATAATAGGGATGAAATCCCAAATTATGGTTATAACATAAGTGGGAAAACTTGTGATTTCAAATTTTTAGGAATCTGGGAAACTCACACAATTTGCACACACGATTAAACTGACCATTCACCAACTATGCGCCCTCTACTTTAGAAGAGGGGAACCCCACATGGGATGGTCACATGGTTCCCAAACTATACGCCAACTATGATATATTCCACTGCTTGAATCTAGAACCAAACTATAAGGCTACTACATGGTTCCTCAAGCCATGCACAACCCGTGCGCCTCACAACTGGACCACAAAACAAGCCACACAGTTTCCTAGGTGATGACTTAGGGTTTCCCTTAACCATGTGCTACCCATGCACCACTTTCTTCCAAGGCAAAAAATTTAATTTTTCAATATAAAATAAAAACTTTAAATAGTGACTCAACCGAAACCTCATATAAAGGATCCAAAATCAAGAAATGAATAAAATAAAAGTATTTACAAGGTCAGGGGGGTGAAAAAATTAATTTATTATTCTATAAAACTCATCATTATGTGTTATTTGTATCATTTATTAACTCATACCCACCATATAATAGGTTTTATATGATTTTAAATGAGTAATTAATTTCTATAAAAAAGTTGGACATAATACCTTGTATAGTCATAATATGTTGACTACTCAGTACACTAAAATAATTACACACTATGTATATTAAGATGTGTTCCATGTGTCATTTATTGAATTTTACATTCCATTTAATTATGTGATAAAAATTATCTTATATATGCCACATGACTAGACTGTATACGATCACCATACAAGTTGAGTAGTTCAAACAGGTTCTCACCAAGTTTCTTCCAAGTAAAAATTATATACTTATTGTTTTAAATTTTATATAAATTTTATTTATTTAATTTATTTGAAATAATAGTGGATGGGTATCTATTGGATAGATCAGATGGATATTAAGATAAAATGAATTAACAGATTAACCAAATAATTAATTGAATAAATTTTTATTGCATTTTATCTTAATAAAATAATGAACTGAAATGAATTCCATCCATTTATTTTATATTCATGTTCATTACACTAGTGGACGATCATTATCTTAGAAAAAATTATATATTTGTATGGTTTCTTTGAATTTAATTATTATATTTTTTTGTAATTATTTAATTAAATTAAATCAATGTCCTATGTTTCATCCCTCCCTCTTTATTATGTAGAATACTACATGGACACATTTTATTTTATTTAACCCCCAGTTCTTGTTCCCTTCATCTGCATGTGAAGTAAATACTTTATAAGGATAGAGCTCCCACACACATGGAGTTAGTTCAAGATGGATTTGAGTTGAAATGAAACTAAGAGATACATATGAAAAAGGTGAAATATTGAAACATTATCCCAAATTGACTCAAGGAGCTTTTTACCTAGGGCCAACAGATTTTTTATTGTCCTCTCAATAAAAAAACTGCTAGTTAAACCTTAGGATCCTGTCAAATTTTATTTATATTAGTTTTTTCTAATTCATGATTTATTTTATGGATGTAAGATCATGATCACATAAATAAATGGATTAATATGAAAATATGGAATTAAAATAAAAGGATTATGCATAAATAACTTATCTAGTACATGGTTAATCACAAAGAAAAATAAACTTAATGTTAACATTTTTTATAATTAGATAAAATAATAAATCTTATGCATAATAAAATAATCCCTTAAGAAAATATTAATTCATTATTCCATCCATTATTTGAGTTTTGATGTCACCCTAGTTCAAGTGTTGGTTCATTCCATTATCAAAGGAAAATTTAATTATCACGAAATCTAAACAATGACAGTGGGTATACATAAGAAATTTTTTATCAAAGTCAATGACCTTTTTTTATTTCAATACATATTTAGAGGAAATTTTTAAGGAAATTTGAGTCAGGATTTTATGATTGGGAAGTACAATCAATGGAAAAGGAACTTCAAGATCACATTTTAAAAGACCACCTAACTAGAGACCATATAATTTTGAATGCCTTTTTATGGATTTTAAGAAGGGAAATAAGAATCCTTACCACTAGAATTACCTTGTGAGAACATATTCAATGTTCAATGGTGAGGGATGTTGAAACTTGATAAAAACGATAGATAATTAAAAATATTAAAATTTTTATGTATCAACTAATATGAAATCAAGTAAATTACTAATAATATACTTTTATATTGTTGTAGAATAATTAGAATTAAATAAAAAACATTATCCCTATGATCAATTCTAGAGAAATACCATATCCTAGTAGGTAGTAACTTCTAATAATGGTTTAGATGCTTAATAGTTGTTCTATTCTATGAACTGAAGTCTTACTGTAACGACCCAAAATTTCATTAATGGAAATTCCTATTGATCTGATTAAATGTATCATTATGTAAAATGTTTATATAAATGTAAACTTATTTGTTTTTATGTTTTTGGATTTTAAAATACCGTTAATAATTGCGATCGTTACTAATATAGATGTTGAATAGTGATCACATGATTAGTATAAATATAGGGCTTTAACAAATCCAATTTACTCAGACAAAGGAAGCGATGGCCTCATCCAGTAGATGAGCCTGGTATGAAGCCCATTTTTTTGAGCTCGGAAAGGATGTTTCATCATTGGTCCTCGCTCTTGACCAAGCCCAAGCCGAGCTTAAACATGTTAAGCTTGACCGGAACTGACTATGGGAGAAGTGGAAGTTAATCGAGATTACCACCCGAGCGATGTTATCCGTGATACCCTAAGAGTCTTTCACCATCGCACACCTTACCCTTCAGTCTTATGTGGGTGTTATAAGGGGTTATGTAACAAGACCCTATCACTATTACTATGTACATTATTTTTGTATAAAGAATGTGCATTCATTTTATTATTGTTACTTTGTAAATAGTTTTTAAAGCACAAATAGTATTTTTAGTTATTATTCAACTAAGAAATATATTTTGATGAATTAATGGATTTTGGAATTAAATACTATTTTAATAAATTATTATTATTATTAAATTACTTTTTGTTAAATATAAGTGATCATATAATTTTATGAATACAATTTAATTTTTATTAAGGTTAGAAAGCTATTTTTGTCAGAACCCTTGAATTTTCAGTAAATGTTAGTTTTTATTTTAAAAGTAAAAATTCACATATTTATAAAATTATTTATATAAAATGAATATTATTTTTGGAATCAAGACATTGAAATTATCCAATCGTGAATTTCTCATAATTTTCTGAGACAATCGATTTTTTGGGTAAAAATTAAATACCGTTTAAATATATAATGTGTTTTATGATATCATAATGACCCAATAGTGATGTAATAAAATAATATAAACATTATGTTTGGAAAATATATGTTTTAACAGTAAAATAATTTGATTTTTGTTTTGTTTTATTTATTTTACAAAGCTTTAGAAGACCCTTCAAGGCTTATCAAATATTTTGTCTTTTAAAATTGTTTTCCTTGAGGGTGTGACTCACCTATAAATAAGAAACCCTATTATTTTAATAATTTAGGAAATTGGACTTAAAAAATATTTTTTTCCACTCCCATTTTTAAAAAACCATGGGTAAAAACCATGGGATGGTTTGTGGTTTTGATTAGTTTAATGTGAGGTGTCCCAAACCTAAATGATAAAGAATTCCCTCTCCTTTTCTATATAGACCCATCCAAGATCCCGCTTCCTCTTCACTAAAAGCCTTTGTAGTTCGACAAACCCCTTCCCTACTCTCTCTTTAATCCTCTCAAGGTTCCCCAAGCTCCCAAGAAGCCTTTATCAAGCCTCTCCCAAGCCTTTGGGATCACACTTCCAAGTAAGGAATTTCTTCCTTTCTCATTTTTGTCCAATTTTCATTAAGTTGTTATTCCCTTTTGTTTTCAATTAAAAATGTTGGGATATGATTTAGAACCTTTCCCATACTACCCTATTTATTTTTGGATGATGTGAGACCCCTTTATCTCTCATTAATTCCTCCCATCTACACCTGTTACCATGCCAAAATTCTGTGAGGGATTTCTCTCTCCTCTTTTACATCCAAGTAATTATTTTGTATTATGCATCTAAATTGCATTATATTTGTTGGGAAATGTATCTATATGACCACCTTACCTTAAATTTCATATAAATATGATCAGAAAACCATTTCTCTCTCATAAACAATTTTTATGAATTTTTATGTCATGTCGTTATGCTGCCAAAATTGCACCACGTTTTTCCAAGCCAAGATCATTGTGTAGTGAATAACATACCCATGTCTCTATCCAGGTTATTTACCTTTATTCACATATACATATTGAATGGTACTTTCATTTATTTATTCCAAATTACTTAATCAGGTAATAACTTATTATGTTGACTGATTCCATGTTATATGATCCATGTGGCACACATATGCATGAAATGAAATTTTTAAGAAGGGTGTGCCCTGATAGCGCTCCAATGCATTGGGTAAAGTATAGTATCATGATACGTCCTGTGAAATAAGTTTTGAATCATTTTAATTCAATTTCAATGAGGGTTTACTCATGCACCATGTGCAATGAGCCTTGACTCATGCTAATTCCATGTTAATTGGTGTTGCCACATTTCAATGTTATGATTATCATGATTTATCATGAATTTAGGTTCATGTTTTTTTAGCACTCCATTGATATGACTATTTACTAAAATGTATTGTAATCTTCATGTTATTCCTTGTTTACTCCCTTACTGGGATTTATAGAACTCCATTTTCTTATGTATTTCCTCAGGTTATCCCATGCAATTCTAAGTACGAGGGAATGTAGTGGTCATGTAAAGAAATTTTCAATAAGATGTTGCATTCTATGCTTTATGTTGTTATGTAATGTTCCTAATACCCAATGACTCTAGACCTCTCGATCTTCTATGTTTTATCAAGTGAAGGTTTTATGTAATAAACCATGTTTATGTATGAAATAAAGAGAAGGGTTGTCAAAGTTGGTATCAGAAGATAGGTTTAGTTATTTTTGGGATTATGATTAGAAAAACCTAGTGAAAGCCTTAGGGATAATAATATGTATAATAAAAACATCCCTACGTTTTGGTGAGTATTGATTAAGTGGTTTATTAAGAAAATACATCCCTATCTGGATATGAGCAGGTAGAGGTGGCTCTGGCACAGATGTACCTAGGGGAAAAAACCCCGACAAGGAGTTTCAGGCTTGACCCGGGGTATCCTAGTACACGTCATTGGGACTTGCTGCACTCTTGGTTATGATACTCCCGAGAGATATTCATTGGTAAATTCACAAGCTTAGTATAAACCATTATTAAAAGAATTAAAAAAATCCCCTAAGAATATATGGTAGAAATTAGATCATGGATAACATAGATTGAAGCCTATAGATTCATAAGTTATGGAAATAAAATCTATTTATAAGTCATTTATTTGTTCCTTGTATTACCCTTTTTGTGTTACCCCTAAATTTCCTTTTATTCCACCCAATGGCTGGTAATAGGAGGTCTCAGGCTAACAACCGATGTAAAGATCAATGTGATGACTGTGCTAATGAGATGCCCAATCTGATAGGAGTGGGAATCACAAACTTTGTCACAATTACCACCAATTTAATTAAATCTTTGAATAGAAACATGGGTCAAGAGGAATGTTCAACCCCCCTAAGAAATAAAAAGTCACTATCGAGAGCTTTATGAGACAAAGGCCTCCTACTTTTAATGGATTATCTGATCCCTCAATCACCAAAAAATAGATCAACTCCATTGAAAAAATATTCTCCATCCTTCAATGTTCTAAACAAGAGAAAGTTCGTTTGGGTGCTTATCATATGGAGGGTGAAGTTGATCAGTGGTGGACGTTGATAAAAAATACGAAGCCTGAGGAGGAGATCAAGGCGTTGGAATGGAAGGATTTCTGAATGATGTTTTTAAATAAATATTTTATGTGCACCCTCCGACTAAATATGGAAAGGGAATTCCTTGCCCTCAAGCAAAAAAGATGATGAATCTGTCAGAGCGTGCGAGAAAAACTTCACAAGGCCTGCACGATATGCTTATGGATTTGTTGTTAACCCTGAATTCAAGGTTGACCGCTTCTTTGGTGGGCTGAAACCTAGACTATGGAAAGCACTGGGGATCCATGACTTTGAAAGCTATGAGGAAATTATCCGATGTGCCCTCAAGGTCGAAATAGATATCAGAGAATCTTAGGGGTATAATAGGGATACGAAGCGTAAGGTGAACTTCAGTTCTGGCGGTCTGATGGATAAATCCAATGGTGCTAAGAAGATCCAGCACCCCACTTTCCAAAGGTGTGGAAAAAAGCACCCTAGAAATTGCCTGAAGGGGATGAAGAAATGCTTTAGGTGTGGAAGACAAGGGAACCTAGCTGTTAACTGGAAACAAGAAAAACACATGACTCTAACATAGGAGAGGAACAATCCATTCGAACCTCAATGTGTTGTTCATTGCTTCAACTACAAAGAACCAGAGCATCTTGAAAATCAGTGCCCTAAGCCAAGGGTTCTCAGAGGCAACCAACAACCTCCAAGGCAACAAGGGGGATATTTTTCCATCACTATTTCCGAAGTGAACCCCGACAATGAAGTGATGACAAGTATTCTAGTTATTCATTTAAGAATAGCTAACATACTTTTTGATTCAGGTTCTACACACACTTTTATATACAAAAAGTTTAGTATAACAATCCCAACACCACCAAAAATTAGGGAATTAAAGATATCGATGAGTACATCAAATGGGGAAATCATTGCATCCCATGAATATAACTCCTCCCCTGTCATAATATGTGGATTGAATTTTCTGGAAAACCTAATGATACTCCCTCTAGTGAAGTTTGATGCAATTATTGGCATGGATTAGATTTCCTTATATAGAGCCAACATAAATTTCTGTGAGAAGGAAATCACTCTCCATGTGGAGAATCGACCCCCAATTCTATACAAGTGCAAGGAGGAAGATGAATCTTTTTTAGCTCCATCATTTCAAGTGTGGATATTTCTGCTCTATGAGCATGTGTATCTGGCTAAGATGATTGAGTGTAAGGAGGCAACCATCCTTGAAGACATGCCAATTGTGAGGGAATTCACTGAAGTGTTTCCCGAGGAATTACCTGGTCTTCCTCCTAGAAGAGATGTTGAATTATTAATTGATCTTATACCTGTGGTGTTTCCAATATCCAAGAATCCATATAGAATGGATGTTGTAGAGCTTAAAGAGTTGAAGAAAAAACTACAGGAGAATCTGGATAAAGGGTTTATATGCCCAAGTGCTTCACCTTGGGGTGCACAAATCCTCTCCATCAAGAAGAAAGATGGGTCCATGCGCCTTTGCATCGATTATCGTGATCTTAACAAAATCATGATAAAGAAAAAGCATCCGCTCCTATGAATTTATGACTTGTTCAATTAGATATGTGGAGCACAATACTTCCCCAAGGTGAATTTGCGGTCGGGATATTATCAATAAGGGTGAAGAGGGAAGATATCCCCAAGACTTATTTTCATACAAGATACGAGCACTATTAATTCATAGTAATTCCTTTCAGAATCACTAATTCTCTAGAAATCTTCATTTATTTGATGAATAGAGTCTTTAGGGATTACCTCGACAAGTTTGTGGTAGTATTTATAGATGATTTTATGATATACTCCAAAACCAATGAGGATTACAAGGAGCATCTATGAACTGTACTAGAGACCTTGCGAAAGAAGAATCTCTATGAAAAGTACTGAAAGTGTGAGTTCTAGTTGAAGGATGTCTCATTCTTGGGCCATATCATCACAAGTAATGGGATTTCTATGGATCCCTCTAAAATACATATAATTGAGGCATGGATGAGGCCAACATCGGTAACAAATATCCGTAGATTTTTGGGGTTAGCTAAATATTTTTGAAGATTTGTGAGAAATTTATCACGATTTTCCAACCCTCTTACCAAGCTAACTTGGATGGGAGTAATGTTTTATTGGAGTGCTGAATGAAAAGAAAGATTCAAGGAGTTAAAAAGAGTCTCATCACGGTGCCCGTACTCATTTTACCCACATGTGGAGAATTTTTTTGGTATTCAGTGATGCTTCGAAGCAGGGTCTGGGATATGTATTGATGAAAAATGACAATGTCAATGCCTATGCTTCAAGGAAATTGAAAATTCATGAGAAGAATTATCCAACATAAGATTTGGAGTTGGCTGTGGTGATCTTCACTTTAAAAATTTTGTGGCATTATCTCTTAGGGGAGAAGTGTGAAATATATACAAACCACAAAAGCCTCAAGTATATATTCACATAGAAAGAGTTGAACATGAACCAATGAAGATGGTTAGAGCTGATCAAAGACCATGACTGATCAATCCATTACCACCTTGGGAAAGAGAACAAGGTGGTAGATGATCTAAGTAGAAAGGACACAACAATTCTATCATTGATGAGAATTGATAATGATCCAATCTTATTATACTTGATGAAGATGGACATGGGAATCATAAATAAGGGAACATCATCAATCCTTTCACAAATGATATATCAACCGTCTCTTTTGGAAATGTTAAAGGATGATCAAGAGGATGTTGTGGGAATTCAGAAGAAATTGGAAGCTATTAGAAAAGGGAAATCCTTGGAGTTCAATGTTAATAAAGAAGGAATTTTGAGATTTGGGAAAAGACAATGTGTTCCATCAAGTCCAGAGCTAAAGAAGGAACTTTTGGATGATGAACATAGTTCAAATTTCTCTATTCACCCAGGAAACACAAAGATGTATCGAGATCTCAAAGAGAATTATTGGTGGGATAATATGAATAAGGAGATCGATGAGTATACATCAAAGTTCCTGGTGTGTCAGAAAGTGAAGGTAATGAGGCAGGATTCTAAGGGGATGATGTAACCATTGCCCATAATAGCATGAAAATGGGAGAACATCACCATGAACTTTGTCACCGGACTTCCGAAGATATCCAAAGGCAACAATTCAATAGGGTTTTTTGGATCATCTTACAAAGTCTGCACACTTTATTGCAATTCAGGAGGATTTCTCATTGGATAAACTGGCATGGATATATATCGGGGAAGTTGTAAGGCTACATGGAGTACCAATATCTATTGTATCTGATTGAGATCCAAGATTCACCTCTAAGCTTTATAAGAGTCTTCAACATGCTCTGGATATAGAACTGAACTTCCATACGGCCTATCATCCTCAAACTGATGGCCAATCTGAGCAAACTATTCAGACACTAGAAGATATATTAAGATCATGTTCAATGGAATTTAAAGAAAGTTGAGATCAACATCTTCCTCTGGTTGAATTCTCCTATAATAACAGTTTCCACTCGAGAATCCGAATGGAACCTTATGAAGCCCTATATAGGAAGAGGTGTTAAACAGCGGCATGTTGGGATGAAGTCGGTGAGTGTAAGCTGCTAGGACATAAAATGATTGAAGAAATGGTGGAGAAGGTGAAAACCATTCAGCAGCATATCAAGGCTTCCCAGAGTCGATAGAAGAGTTATGCAGATAACCGTCAATGAGACCTTGAGTTTAAAGTTAGTGACATGGTATTTCTACACATATCTCTGTGGAAGAAGGTAATGAGGTTTGGAAATAAAGGTATGTTATGTTCTAGGTATATTGGAACCTTTGAGATTCTTGATCGTGTTGGGACTCTGTACCATCGACTAGAACTTCCACCTACCATGGCCAAAGTACATGATGTCTTTCATGTATCCATATTAAGAAAGTACATACCCGACCCTTCACATTTACTCTCTTCAGAGGTAGTACAACTAGAGGATTATCTTTCTTACGAGGAGAAACTAGTGAAGATATTAGATCGTAGAGAAAAAGTTCTACAAAATAAGACAATGCCCCTTTTCAAGGTGTTGTGGAGAAACCAAAAGTTTAAAGAAGCGATGTGGGAATTAGAGGAAATGATGAAGCAGAGTTACACACATCTTTTTTAGTGTGGGAAAATGAAATTCTGAGGGTGAAATTTCTTAAGGGGGAGATTGTAACGACCCAAACTTTCATTAATGGAAATTCCTATTGATCTGATTAAATGTCTCATTATGAAAAATGTTTATATAAATGTAAAATTATTTGTTTGTATGTTTTTCGATTTTAAAATATCATTATGAATTGTGACCTTTTCTAATATAGCCATTGAGAAATGGTCACATGATTAGTGTAAATATAGAGCTTTAACAAATCTAATTTACTTAGACAGAGGATGCGATGACCTCATCTAGCAGACTTTCCCCGTACGAAGCCCATTTTTCAGAGCTTGGAAAGGAGGTGGTGTTATTGGTATTTTCTCTTGACAAATCCCAAACCTAGCTTGAACACATTAAGCTTGAGCAGAACTGACTATGGGAGAAGTGGATGTTAATAAAGATTACCACCCAAGCAATGTTAACCGAGCCACCTCAAGAGTCTGTCACCATTACACACCTTACCCTTTGGTCTTATGCGAGTGTTATAAGGGGTTATGTAACAAGACCCTAGCACTATGACTATGTACATTATTTTTTTATAAGGAATGTGCATTCATTTTATTATTGTTACTTTTTAAATAGTTTTTAAAGCACAAATAGTATTTTTAGTTATTTTTCAAATAAGAAATCTATTTTGATGAATTAATGGATTTTTGAATTAAATAATATTTTAATAAAATATTATTATTATTAAATTACTTTTTATTAAATATAAATTATCATATAATTTTATGAATGCAATTGTAATTATTATTAAGGTTTGAAATCTGTTTTTGTCAAAACCCTTGATTTTTTAGTAAATGTCGGTTTTTATTTTAAAAGTATAAATTCACATATTTCTAAAATTATTTATATAAAATGAATATTATTTTTTGAATCAGGATATCGAAACTATCCAATGGTGATTTTTTCATAATTTTCTGAGACAGTTGAATTTTTGGGTAAAAATTAAATACTGTTTAAATATATAATGTGTTTTATGACATCATAATGACCCAATAGTGATGTAATAAAATACTAAAAACATTATTTTCGGACAATATATGTTTTACCATTAAAATAATGTGATTTTGAGTTTGTTTTATTTATTTTACAATGCTTTAGTTGACCCTTCAAAGCTTATAAAACATTTTGTCCTTTTAAATTGTTTTCCTTGAGAGTGTGACTGACCTCCAAATAAGCAACCCTATTATTTTAATAAGTTAGACCATTGGACTTATAAAATATTGTTTTATATTCCCCTTCTAAAAAAACCATAGTAAAAAACCATTGGCTGGTTTGTGGTTTTGATTAGTTTCATGTGAGGTGTCCCAAACCTAAATAGTAAAGAATCCCCTCTTCTTTCCAATATAAACCCACCCAAGTTCCTACTTAATCTTCACTCAAAGCATTTGGATTTCGACCAAACCCTAAAATCCTCTCTCTATAATCCTCCCAAGGTTCCCCAATATCCCAAGAAGCCTCTCCCAAGCCTTTGGGATCACACTTTCAAGTAAGGTATTTCTTCCTTTCTCATTTTTTTTCCAATTTTTGTTAAGTTGTTATGCACTTTTGTTTTCAATTAAAAATGTTGGGGGTATGATTTTGAACCTCCCCCACACTGACCTATTTATGTTTGGATGATGGGAGACCCTTTTCTCTCTCAATAATGCCTCACATGTACACCCATTACCATGCCTAAATTCCGTGAGGGATTTCTCTCTCTTATTTTACAACCTAGTAATTATTTTGTATTATGCATCTAAATTCCATTATGTTTGTTGGTACATGTATATATATGACCCCCTTACTGTAAATTTCATGCACATATTATGATACACCCATTTATCTCTCATAAACCATTTTCATGAATCCTTATGTCACGTCGTTATGCTGCCGAAATTACACCATGTTTTTCCAAGCCAAGATCATTTTGTAGTGAATACCATACCCATGTCTCTATCAACGGTATTAAAATTTATGCACATATAAATATTGAATGGTACTTTCATGTATTTATTCCACATTACTTAATCAAGTAATAACTTATAATTTTTGTTTATTCCATGTTATATGATCCATGTGGCACACTTATTCCTGAAATGAAATTTTTAAGAAGGGTGCACCCTGATAGCGCTCCAATGCATTGGGTAAAGTATAATATCATGATACGTCAAGTGAAATGAGTGTTGAATCATGATAATTCATGAGAAATGAGGTTTTACTCATGTTTCATGTGAAATTAGGGTTTACTCATTCTCCATGTGCAATGAGCCTTGGATCTTGCTAATTCCATGTTAAGTGTTGTTGCCACATTTCCATGTTATGATTATCATGATTTATCATGCCTTTATGTTCATGTTTATCTTATGATAAATTTATATTCCTATTTAATAACATGTATTGTAATATTCATGTTATTACTTTTTTACTCCCTTACTAGGCTTTATAGCTTACCCTTTTCTTATGCATGTCCTCAGGTTATCCCATGCAATGCTAAGTATGAGGGAATGTAGTGATCATGTAAAGGAAGTTTTCAATAAGATGTTTCATTGTATGATTTAAGTTGTTATGTAATGTTTCTAAGCCCCAAATACACTGGACCTCTCTATATTATATGTTGTATCAAGTGAATTTTTTATGTAATAAATCATGTTTAAGTATGAAATAAAGAGTAGGGTTTTCATAATTACATTCCTGAATCCTCAATCCCTGAACCGACTATAAGGAGGTGAGTTATGAGGAGTTAATATTCTATGAAAAGTAAATAAATGAAGGATTATATACTTAGTGTTTAATCTTTTCATCCATGACTAAATAACTCACGAAGTTTCATGAGAAAATAGATTCCTATAGCATGCTCGAACATCTCTGTGATCTTTACCAAGAGAGAGATAGATAGGAATGGTTTGAGAAATCCAAGGTTAAATACAAACTTGGAGAATGTGTTCCATTCGGGCATATGTAGTCAAAATAATTGGCTACATTGAGTGAATAAAGAATCTAGGGTTTAAGAAGTCTGAATATTAGTGTGAAGATCTTATTATTTAATCACTCTCTCATAGAATCTCTAGTTTTGTTGTCGTTTTTTGTATGAAACACTTAGAGAAGTCTCTCCAAGATCTTATCACTGTACTTTTCCAAGTTGATAAAGATATGAAAAACAAAAATACTTTTATCCTTATGGTAAAAAAGGAAAATCCTTGTGAAGAGGTTCAAGACTAACTCTGAGTCTTAATCTTTTTTGAAGCTCCCTTATTAGAAGAGGATGATGAAGGGGAATGAAAGTAAACAAGACACTATTTGTTTTACATATGGTAATAAGGGCCACTGATAGAAAAACTACACCATGAAAATAAGAAAGGGGAAGTTTTAGGTTCATTTTTTATCAAGTTCAATCTATTTGTTTCTATAAATGGGATATTGGATAAAAAATTTGGTTATCAGATATGTATCAAAATAAAAAAATCAAGGGGATTATGAAGGATTTATTAAGGTGAGTTAGAAAAATGGTCATCCAATGGATCCATAATTACTGATATAGATATTGGGGATTACCACATCATGCTTCTAACTATAATGATATTGGTTTGAGAAGATTACTATTATGTTCCTTCAATCACAAAAAACATTATTTATGTGTCCATACTTGATACTGATGAATGTTTTTTGAAATTTCAAAGTATATGTTTCAAATTTTATAATGAAATAAATTTTTTATGGTAAGTAATATTTAAATAATTGTTTCTATGTATTCTATTACACAAACCAAGGAATGGAAATCAATAAAAAAAATATTTCACATGACTTATACCACACCCTACCATGTAATAACTGGTTAGGTATTGTAAATGAAAAACATTTGACTATATTACAACGAGATGGATATTTGGATTCATTTAAACTAAAACCACTTGGTGCATTTAATTTTTGTTTATAGTGAAAAATGAACAAAGCCCTGTTTAGTGGTAAAGGTGAATGGGTGAGGGATCTTCTTGAGTTGTTTCCTAGCAATGTACATGGATCATTTCCAATTGAATATGGGGTGGGTACTCATACTTTGTAACTTTTACAGATGACTTTAGTAAATATAGATATGTATACTTAATGAGGTATAAGTAAAATTACTTTGACATATTCAAGGAAAAAAATAAGGAAGTTTGGATCCCTCTTGGTAAGAAGATTAAGAAACACCAATCAGACCCTGGTGAAGAATATCTCAACCAAGAATTAATTGATTATTTAAAGGATTTTGGGATTTTATATCAACTAAAACATCATTATACAACACAATTTAATGATATAAGTGAAATGAGAAACCACATCCTGTTAGACATGGTGGTATCAATGAAGTGTCATGTGAGTATTCCATTGTCCTTTTGAGGATACACATTACAGACAATGACAGACATACCAAACCAAGTTACAATTAAAGAATGAATAGTATCCCATACAAAATTTTGTGTGGAAGGAAATCCTCATTGTCAAATCTATGAATGTGGGGTTGTGAATAATTTGTTAAGGATATTTATAAAAACAAAATTTCACCTCGATTCACTAAGTGTATCTTTATAGGTTAACTTATAGAAACTAGAGGATATTACCTATATGATCATTTATATAATAAGGTTTTTGTTAATAGACATCCCATATCTCTTGAAAGGGATCAAATATCTAAAGGATATAGTGGGAGTGAGATAGACTTAAATAAAGTCCAAGATCAAGATATATAAGAGTTGGTACTAGATCCGATTCCACAAAGACTCATGAAAGATTATGTTTTAGAGACACAAGTACTAAACATGAGTAAAAGAGAGGTTAGATAATCTAAAATATATGGTTTTCTAGTCATTGAGTATGGTGAATAATTATTAGTAGATAATAACGATCTTATAACCTATAAGGAAACAATAAACAACACGTAATCTATTAAGTGGAAAAAATATATGAATTTTGAAATGGATTCCATGTACTAAAATTCCATTTGGATTTGGATAGATTCTCTACTGTATGTATATGAATTTTGTTTCAAATGGGTTTTAAGAATAAAGTTAACACGTATAGACAAGATAGTACCTATAAGGCATGAATGATTGAAAAAGGGTTTAAACAATGTTAAGGAATATAATAAAATGAAACCTTTTCACTAGTTACTATCATAAAATCAAATAGAATTATAATTTTCTAGTAGAAAACCATGTCTAGGATATTTTATAGATGGATTTAAAAAAACATTCCTTAATGGGAACCTCAAGGAATATTTCTATATGACACAACCTGAAAGGTTTTGAACCCAAAGGATACTAAGAAGTTATAAAAGATTTATATATCTATTTATGGATTAAAGTAAGTGTCCAAGTCATGAGACGTTTAATTTGATGAAGCCATAAAAAATTTTGGTTTCATAAAGAAGTAATATGAGACATGTGTTTATAAGAAGTTTAATGGGATTACAATCATTTTACTAATAGTTTATATCGATGAAATACTACTTCTTGGAAACAAAATACAGGTCATATAGTTTTTTTGGCCTAGTTAAACACTTTATTCTACATTAAGGACATATGAAAATAAATATATATTTTTAGGATCAAGATATATCTTGATACATCTAAGAAGATTCTTGGACTAAGCCATGTTTTTAGATAGATAATATACTAAACAGATTCAGTATGGAACAATCCAAAATGGTATTTATATCAGTTCCACATGGAATTTATATTTACAAAAAATGTTCCCTCATACACATGAGGAGATCCACATGATGGAAAGTACTTTATATGAATTATAGATTAGGTTAGTCATGCATGTTATGCTATGTACTATTCTAGATGTCACCTATGCCTTATGTATGGTAGGAAGATATCAAGATGACCTCAATGACCTCCATTGGATGAAATTCAAGAATATTCTCAATTATATAAGTCATACTAATGATATGTTCCAGGTATATAGAGGATATAAGCAGTTATTAATTAGGGGATATATAGATTTTAGTTTTCAAATAGATCAAGATGATTTTAAATCATAGTTGGGTCACATATTCACCATCAGTAGAGGTGATGCGAGCTAGTAGAGCTCAAATAAATCCATAGTTGCTAATTTTATTGCCGAGTTTAAGTATATTATGAATTATAAGGAATATAAAGAGGTATTTTGGATATGTACCTTTTTTTCTAAGATCTTGATGAGATACCGATAAGTAAAGACACTATCACACTATAATATGATAATACTATAGTGGAATCTCTTGAAAGGAACCAAGGTCACATCATAAGATGAATTACATAATATATAAATATCATATCTTGAGGTATTTTTTCTAAAAATAGGTGATATCATAGTGACCAGATCTTCCACGGAAGACAACATGGTAGAACCCTTAATTAAAGTCTTAAATAATAAAAAACATAATCATCATGTGAGATCTAGAAGACTAAAAGTTGTTTGTATTTATCTATAGTCCAAGGGGGATTTAATTAAAGTTATTTTCTTAAAACCAGCTATTTTAAATTTTGATTGCATGAATATTGTTAGAAGAGAATAAAAAATGAAAATATATTATTAAAAATTATTCATTATTCTATGTGAGTTTAATGTAATAATATGCTATAGTATCTGTCACATTGAAAAGGAAATAGAAGTTCCCCACTATGATTATAACCTTTAAATTATATAATAATATTATTAAATATTTTTCTATAGTAAGATAAATTTCCATGATGGGGCACATAGTATGTTAAATATCAGGAGTAGGTACTCACAAGTGAATGAGATTTCATCTCATGAAGTTCACACATGGTAATATCCAAGATGAGTGGTTATGAGAATAAACCCACCAGTAGGAAATCCATATGTTTTCATGTCATTGGATATTCCTATCTACAATCACGTGTAATGATCCTCACACTTTAAGATTATTTTTAATGTATACCATGACCCACAAACTTTAATGTATTGCTATAAACCACGAAAATATATTATTTTGGTAAAGTTTGGTATATTGGGTGCATCACGAATGATGTATTGTTAATGAATAAGTCAAGAAAAGAATTTTCCTTTAAATATTTATGGAATTTAATATATGAGACCATTAATTTAAATAGAATCATCCTATTAAATTCCACAACCATGGTATAAAACTATGTTAATTTTAGGTAGTCAAAGAATTAAATTTCAATCATATAGGTTGAAGACATGGGTGTGAAGCCAAATTGATGAGATATCATAAAAAATTGATATATTATATAATGATTGTTTATATGTTCTTATTTTTATTATGACATATCCTCTTCCTTTCCAGGTGAGTTGACCTGTTTCTAGATAATAATCATTGACTTTATAAAATCCTTCCAAATGCCACTCTAGAATAGTCTTAGAGGGTCACACACAACATGTTTCCATCGATCTCAAAAAATATTATTTATTTACTAGTTAGAATAACTATTATTCTAAAGATAGAGAATTAATATTAATTCATGATTTATTATTTGATAAAAAATATTAAATAAATATTTATATTTAAGGTAATTTTTTAATGATTCTAATATATAATTCCTCACATGTTATACATAAAGTAATAATTAATTACTTACTCATTAATAAATAATTTATTTTATTTCATGAGTATTTAATAAATATTTATTCACTTAACTATGAATATAATATTTATTTTATTTTTTGAGTTAATAATATTTGGTTTGATATTTATTTGAGAATTTAATGAATTATGAGAAGGATGAGAAGAAAGAACAAACTAAGATTTGGTTCTGATGAAAAATATTTATTTACCAGACTATAAAATAATATTTGTCACTATGAGAGTTTGTGAAAGTAATAGGTAAAATAATAATAATAACATTTACATGAAATGGGGTTTATTGGGGATTAATTCATAGTTAGGGGCCTTTAGACAATTTATTAGAAGTAAACCCTAACCCTAGGTCTATTTATAGATTGATATATAAATCAGATAAAGGTTAATCATTGTGCATAGAAATGTTGTATCATGTTCTCCCTTATTATATTTATTCTCAAGACTAAGAAGAAAAATAGATATTCCTTCAAACTTGAAGGAACATGAAGCGATCAATGAGAATAATGAAAGGTGTCAATTAGCTACAGTAACACCCGTTGTTTCATTGGCATTTCTCAGAGATCAAAGTAGAACTTGTGGATCAACTCTAGAGAGGTGTTTATTTGGATCATCATTATGAAACGATGAAACAAATATCTAGTTATAATGATCAATACTATAAATAAAGGAAGATCTCAAGACATAGGTAATATTTCTTCTTATGTTTTTAAATTAATTTTAAATTAACTTGAAAAGATACTATCTCTTGGTTCTTATGAAATCATTTTTTCAATTTTATTTGAAATTTTTGTATTTATTACTGTTTTCATGTCATGTAAATTGAAGATGATCCATTGAATCCAAAAAAAGTTGAGTTGGCCATAGGCTCAATAGGTGCTTCTGTCGCATCTGAAACCATCAGTGTATTGACCTGATTGATTACAATGATTTATGCTGAGTCAAAACCATATGTGGTTATATATTGTGTAAACCATATGCACACCTTGTAATCCATATCAAACCTCGTTCCATACTAGCTGTCAATATGAAACATGTAATGAAATCACATACCGAGACACACGATGATCCAAGATTCATGTGACTCATAAATTGAGTGATTTAACTATTAGTACACAGACTATAATTTACTATTACAATCCATGTATCCATGTCATTAAACCAATGCATTTAATACCTTATAATGGGATATTTGATCATTTTTCAAATGTCTTGGCCTTTTATTTTTCTTATAAATTCAGATGAATTCATTATCTCAACCATTATCCAAAAAAATAAAATCTTGAAATGAAAACTAATAAAAAAACAAAGGAAATTTCTCAAATAAATTATAAATAACTATAAATTATAATGAAAATACTCTGATACCACATAAAAGTATTGATACATAGAAAAAGTGGTGTATGGATGCATAGTTTTGGGTTTTCATCAGTTTTAATGGATAATAATAAAAGAACATGATAAAAACATCCATAAAATCTTCTAGATGAGATCTTTCACATTTAATTTATAGTTAATTTTTAAAAAAATCACTTCAATTGAAATAATATTATTGATCAATTTTAGTTTCCACTATTGTTTCTTTGTTTTCGGGGTGGTGAATCCAAGAAGGGATTGTTAAAGGTGTATCCACACATGCTCTATAAATACCTGGATGATTTTCCTAGTATTTTGCATACTATCATAGAGGAACCCAGTGCTTTATTTCATTCTAAATAGATCATAGGAAGCAATAGTCTTTTTCTCACAACATTATTGAAAGGGAGTATGGAAGGAATTTATTTCTAGGGTTTTATATAATTCTAGGGAGCTTTCTATTGTGTATGACAAGACTCAACATAGAAAATTGATATATTTTTCTTTATATACCTAGGGTTAAACATAGATTATTTCACATAGGCCCTTATCAATATATTTAATCTAAGTAATACCCTATTTCAAATAATAATGATGATGATAATAATAATAATAATAATGAGGATAATAATATATCCCATTACATGCAATTATTTAAATATCATTTCTTAAATAAATAAATTAATATTTATTTAAATAATTTTAAATAAAAAATTTCATTTCTATTAGGATATAAACTGAACCCATCTATTCTCCATGGAATTTATCCAACCTTGAACAATAAATATTGTTTCAAATAAAAAATATTTTCTTAATAAATAAGTAAATCTTATATTCACTAAACCAAGGAATAAATATTTATTTTAATATCTATGTAACTAAATATATATTAATATATTAATATATTAACTAAACTAGTGAATAAATAAATATTTATTTATTAACTTGTGAATAATTGAAAGGAGATAAAAATAAACTCAAACATTCTAAACTTGAATATCTTGTGATTAAATATTTTCAATCAAGTTTATTTGAATAATTATTATTCCATAAGATAATAATAATATTCATTCATAACATTAAATTCCATAGTGTTTATTGAGATTATAGAAACACTTAGTCTGTGACCGTATATGTCTCTTTCTCACTGGAATTAGGTAAAATTACTCAAAGTATATGATAAGAAACTGACAACATATCAAGGAGCCCATATAGAAAGATGTTAATTTCACAAGGACAATAATATTAATAAAAACAATAACATGTAATATAATCCATTTTTCTATTGATATATCAGTAGGAAAGATACATACTTGTGTCATCACCCTATATACTTGATTTATATTTTTTTGAATGTATGAAATGAACTCATCGATAAACTACCATGGACATGGATTTAATCTGACAACTCTATTTAAATAAAAGGGAAAACAATATCTTCTTCCATTAATATATAAGTGATTAATTATTTTCTTAACTTAGTCAATTAATTCCATATCAATTATGGTGTATATAACATGTGATGCCTATTTGTGTGTATATATAGTCATGGTGTTTTTTCATACATCAATGTACATGATTCATGGTACACATTAATAATAATTTAAAGTATGTAGACCAATAAATTCATTCATAGATAGGAATATTCAATGAAATATAAAACCTATATAATTATTATTGGTGGGTCATTCCTCATGAAATTCCTTTTTGGAGAACACTAAGTGAAAATTTAATTAGAAGAAGTCTCAATGTATTATGAGCCCTATACATATGATAGTTAAATACACTCTGTGCCCCATCAGATAGATGTTATCTAGAAAATTGGAAATACATTTAAGAATACCATCATATCATCTCTAGATTCTCATTATAGTTGAGAACTGCAATAATTTATCGGTGAGAAAAATACTTTATAATCATGATCAATTTATTGTTATATATGGGAATAATCATCAAGTGATAAGATATTTATTAATGTTATGGTAATTGAAAGAAAAAAGTCTTTTTTTTCTAGGTATAAAACATACCATAAAAAGTATCCTATAATTAAAAATAATATAAAAGAATAAAATGAGATGTATTATAAAGGTATGAAAAAATGATGTAAAAGGAAAATGAATAAGATCCCTCTACTGAATTTGAAGAATAAGAAAAATATAAAGAGTTTAAATAGATTATGAATATGATATAAAAAAATCTTAGAAGGATAAATGGAAAGGATAAGGTAAATCACCCTTAAAATGATATAATTATTGCATTTTATGTCATTTTGTGTTAATTTTACTTAAGAGTGTTGAAATAAAGACAATGAACGAGAGGATACATCACTAAGAGGAGGGTTCAACAAAACTTTAATCTTAAAAGTGTAAAAAATATTTTAATTAGAAGTCAAGGTACTCAATAAATTAAAGAAGACTCTTGAGAAATCAAAAAAAGTGAATGAATATATATAAATGGAAGTGAGTCAGAAGATGAGAAATGAAATTGAAAATAATGAAAATTTATGAATTATATTAAAAAATTTGAAAATTATTCAAACAGAAAAAATAAGGTGAATCATTAGTTTATATTAATTAAAACAAAAGGCAATAAAAGGATATTAAGATACTGAATATGGAAGTTGAGAAAAATAATGATGGAGAATATTAATTTCTTGAAAAATAGGTTGAATATAGTTAATAAATAATGATTTTTAAATTTCAAGTGGTTTAACATGATAAAATAAAATAAGAACATTATTTTTATGTTTTTTAGAGATAAAAATCTATCAGAAGTGTAAGAAAATTATCTTGATTCTAAAAAATCATTGAAAATAATGATTCCATATTATGATAAAATTACTTAAGTAAAAGCTGGATAATCATAGATAACTGAGAAGAGTGATATTTCCACTAAATTATTAGAATAGTGTTTAAAATTTTAGAGAAATCACTATAAAGAAAATCATGAATTATTATTTTAGAAAGATATATCTTTAAAAAATTTACAAAAAATGAGATAAAGTTTGTATAGTAAAATTTACAAAGTTATAAAACATTTTTTACAAATAATACAGGTTTAAATACCAATTATGAAAAATTATTCGCTCAAAAGAATTATGAAAAATCCTGCTTTATATTATAGGATTATAAAAATACTTCAATAAAAATTATTACTCTAATAAAAGAGATCCATGTGGCATGTTTAGCTCAAAAACCACTAGCTGGGAAACCTATATAAAATTTGTTTGATATGAAAAATAAAACATTTTTCTATAAAATTACAGTGCTATGTTATGATTGGACATAAGGGTTATTAAAATGAATATATTATATATACATATCTATAGAGTCAAGAGAATGTATGAAGAGTGGTGGTATACTATTTTTACTTCAGTGTTAGTAAGTGATCCCCTAAAGACCATCTCCACTAGTCCAAGGTATAAAGACTAGTTATAATGTATCCATACACATAATGGGAGGAATTTCCTTTAAAGGAAGCCATCCACCTATTAAGAATGAAAATATATAAAAAATATAAAATATATAACATCAAACCATCATGAATAAAAAAATTCTCAAATGTCACACATCTTTATAAAATGACATAATATAATAAAGCTCATATAAACTCCCAAAATAAATATTCTCACCTAAAAAAGAATATAAAATAAAACTAAACATAAATAGTACTAAGTTCATGCTCGATCATGGAATTCAAATAACTATATCCAAGACATCATCATCCTAAAGCATCTCTTAACTACACCTACTGATGTACATGAACACAATATAAAAAACAGGTAAGTATTCATATATAGCTGTGTAATAATAATTAGTATTCATTCCCCATGAAATATTCTAATAATCATGTAAACATTAACTAATTGAATGATCATGAAATAATGTTTAAACCAAACTAACAATCTAATCCCATTAATTCCTACATATTTTTTCATAACTCATTCCATATTTAAGCCAACTATATGACATCACAATTACACTCAAAAAAAAATTATATATATAAACATATAACACAAAAATTATATTAATTACATTATAAAAGGTATCTTGTAAAATATCTTATTAGTGGCCACCAAAAACCCAAGCACTCATCCCCATGCCTTCATCCGACTTTCAGTTACCAAGAGAGGGGTAACATCATAATACTATATCCATCCAATGATATATCAGAACACAACTTCCTAAAATATTGGGACTAAGTTTATTCAATAATAATATGTTATATTAAAATTTTATCAAAGGAAGATAATTTTAAATCATGATCAAAATTGGTTGTTTTTGTTGGAATTTAGAGCTAAAGGATGAAATAGGAGGGGAGATAAGGATTAGAGAATATTAGATTTGATCTGGTATAGTTTAATATTTCATTTTTTGAATAAAATTAAACCACTCCATAATTGGGTAAACCATATCATTTTTGTCAAACCACCATCATGGTTAGAGGAATTTTAGAGTATTTGGTTTGTGGAATAAGTTATTAGATACTAGATTCCATGAGGAGGAACGATTTCATGGTTCTATAAACCACATCATAGTTCATTAATCATTTTTATTATGATCACTATTTTTAGATATAAATTTTAAAATAATATATGGATATCATTTGTTGACTAAATCACATCTTGGTTTTTATTATGGGTCTTCAATAAAATGAGGAGTCATCATGGTTTAAGTATAAAATTTAATCACGTTTCATGTAAATAACTAAAAAATAGATAGTTTAGGAAACAAATTTAATTTTGAATTTCATGGTTTACTTGTGTATTTTGTAGAAAAACTATCTAAAATGGGATATGAAAGGATTATGGGAATTTTATTAGATATTTTTAGTGAAAATGGGAAGTTGATCATAGTGGAGGCCATTATACAAGGTGTTTTTTAGGGAATACAACTGGAGTAATATATAGAGTTGAGAATCAAACCATGTCATAGTGAGATCACACCATATCATGATTATTTTAAGATATAATATTTTCAAATAAAGAAACATGTGTATTTTTAGGGATATATGAGTTTTACTTTCCACAGTTTTCACAGTAAAATATTTGGCCAACAAACTATGTCATGACTTACTTGGAAACACATTTTTTTCATGATAATTCATGATTTTTCATATTTTGGTTGCTTTTAAATTATAAAAATATAAAATATTTTATTTATTCATCAACTCATAAATTTTATAAATAAATATAATCCAATTAGGTTGTGGAATTTAGGATACATAGTGATAACATTTTAGTAAAGATATGAGAAGAGATTGAAATAATGATTTCCAAAGTAAGAGAAGATATAACATATAATAGAGAATAATGAGAAATTACATAAATATATATTATAAAGAAGATGCTATGAAGAACTAAAATATGTTTGAACATTTGAATTAATTTATGAAGTATAAGCTAGTGAAAAACACCCAAGCTATCAAGGTGTATTGATTCTTCTTGATATTAATTGTAATTGACTGACATGTCATATTATCATTTCCTTGTCATGAAGTAGATAGTGAAAGGATAACTTAAGGTAGTTTACCTTGGAATTGGTTGTGAGTTTATCTAAAATATTATAATGAAAATATTGAATTTTTTGTTTTTTGATTCATCAATACATCATTAGTGTGTGATATTTGGTTGTTTCCCATTTTAGGGGAACCAATAAAAATACTTATATTTGTTTTATTTTATTTTTTTATAAATAGATATTGTTAATTATTAGTCTTAATTAATATTTTAATTTTCTTTTTATAACACGAGAAAAATATTTTATTGATTAAATAATATAAAATATACCAATTCACCCACTCTTAAGGTGTTTTAGGCCTTGTGGTTCCAATAAGTGGTATTAGAGAAAAAATGATTCTTGACCATTGAATTTTTCATTATGAGGATATTGACATGGAGAATGATATGAACATAAAGTGAGTGACATATTTCAATGGAAAACATTATCAAATTTGGATGAATTTTATGATATCACATATATGATTTCTTAGGCTTAAATTTTTCTCTATTGATATATGTGAATTAATGTAAGAAATAAAACTGATATTTTATTAAAAAAATGGAACCAAATATTCTCAATACCAATGAAAGGAAAAAAGATACATTATTTTAATCCCTCTCAAATCAGATATACATAACAGTTATGAGTTATAGACCCAAAAAAACAATATAATAAAATTTAGATAATATATATGAAGGAAACAACAAGGTTATAGAAGATAAGCTACAAGTCTTTCACAAAAAGTTTGGTGAATTAATAATTCATACTAATGAAAACATTGATATGTTTTTCAACAAAATCATAGAGTATATTGGATCAATTCATGTACTTAGAGTTTAAATAAAGAATATAGATATTATTAATAATATTTTAAATATATTACCACCTTTATATAATACAATAGTGGAAATACTTGAAGAAAGGAATTTAGTGGATCTTTCACTTACTAATTTAAAAATTATATTAGTGTATTAATAGATACATGTGAAATAATAAGGATATATAATTCACTCATTTAAATATATGAATTTAAAAGTTATATAAAATCTTAATCTCCATAATGTTAAATATGGAGTGTATGTGAGTGATGAATTTATCTCACTTGTGGGGAGTATGTTCAAATATGGAAAAGTAAATATAAAGGGAAAACCCCCAATGAATTATTTTAATTATAGATAAGTTGTTCATATTATTTTTAGGTTTACAATAATGTTTTATGAATATGTTATTGAGTTTGACTACTCAAAAAATAATCAAATTAAATTTCCCCAAAAATGAAATGTCAACCCTAGAAATTAGTTTGGGAATAAATTCCAATGAATTATTTTTTGTGATCAATGAAGAAGAAAATGATGATATTTTTCTTGAAGTAGGTAAAACCGAATTAAAATATTAATTGGAGGATTAAATAAAGCACATAATCATAGTTCTATGGAATTGTTACATAATCTCTTATAACTCCCGCATAAGACCTAAGGGTACGGTGTGCAATAGTTACAGACTCTTGGGGTGGCTTGGATAACATCGCTTGAGTGGTAATCTCTATCAACTTTCACTTCTCCCGTAAGCATTTTCGTTCAAGCTTAACATGTTGAATCTTGGCTTGGGCTTGGTCAAGAGTGAAGCCCAATGAAGATACCTCCTTTATGAGCTCTGAAAAATGGGCTTCATATGGAGTAATTTTAATGGATTAGGCCATCACTTCCTTTGTATGAGTAAATTAGATTTGTTAAATCCCAATATTTTAACAAGTCATGTGGTCACAGTTCAATGGCTGTATTAGCAATGGTAAAAATTATTAATGGTATTTTAAAATCTAAAAACATAAAACCAAGGAAGTTCATATGTTATATAACCATTTTACATAATAATAAATTTAAATAAATCAAGAGGAATTTTCATTAATAAAAGTTTGGGTGATTACAATGAATACACATGAGGTATGTTAATGAACTAAAAGAATAAAGAGAGATCCATAGAGGGTTCTATTCAATTGTTTGATTTGGTAAAATTAGTGAAGTCTTGAAATAAGAAGAGAGAGTGTCCTTTGATATATCATTCCATGGAAGAGGACAAAGGAAAACATTATTATTTTTAAATGGAATTATCCTCATCTTATTAAGCTGTTTTTGTGCTATAATAGTGTGAAAGACACAAAATCAACTCTCACATTGCAGAGTTGGTTATATCTGAAATTGAATAAGGAAAGTTCAATAGGAAGAAGATCAACGTAGAATAAAATAAAAACCCATGAGGTAAGTAAATTATTGTTCTAGATTGAGATAGACCATAACATCCATTATCTAATTAAATAAACTAACAAGTATATAAAACATGTAAGAAACTTCATCAAAGTAATGCATGGTAGTGAAGAAGAAGCAGTGCACCTTGGGCGAGGAGTGATCTAATCCAAGATCTTATAAAGGTAGTGATCATAGTATTAAGTAACTATGGATGGAAATTTTATCCATTTAACTTGTAAATATTTGTGTATTCTAGTACATGAAAATAATGATGTGTGTATGTTCCTTGGACCGGTCCTCTTAGTGAAGCAAGTATAAACATTGTCTCTTATGAATGATGTAATATCACTTTTATCCAATAATTGTTTGGTGATGTTGTGAGAAAGTGTAATCAAGAAATAGGTTGAGCATAGTTCCTGCTAATGTAGGAACAAGATCAAAAATATATTTTAATAAATTAATGATAAAATTTAAATTTTCCCATCACCCTAATATTCCCCCCTCTCCGGGTATGATGTACAAAAAATTGATAGGTTCATGTTTTCTTATTAACTTGAATTTTTTTATTAATTATAGAAATAAGAACATCCTAATTCACCCCCTCCTTGGTTGTTTAGGGACTTTTGTTTGGAACATCAATAGTTGTTGGAACACTCTTGCAAGAGTGTATATGTTAGTCATGTAGTGTTATATTCCCTCACTAATCTCCCTAAACAACACCCTTAGGAAGAGAATAAACACCAAAATATATATAAAACATCTATAAAAAATATCATAAAATATTTTTATATAACACCACACATTTTACCATTCCCATGTTCTTTAAATGACCATTGAAAGAAAAACAACTTGTCTCATATTGGAGCTTCACCTCAATAACTAGTCTTCATAATCCCTGGAGTAGTGAATAAGAATTTAAAACTATACACTAAGCCATAATTAATCCAAATGATCATCTCATGTGGAAATAAATTCCATGAGTACTGAATCTTAAAATCATCAAAGCAAACAATAGAATAACTCATGCTTATTAAAAAAAATCCAAAAATATAATAAATCTCTTAGTAAAAATTACATAATCAACCAAGCCAAATAAAAACACATCAAATTAGTGTCATTTATAGGTTAGTCATCCCATGCAAACCAAATCCTATAATTATACCATGATGCATTTCCATATCAAATTAAAACACATAGGTTTAAAGTGTACCTTAGCCCACACCATATGACAATTCTATATCATTTAGATAGTAATTACCCCTCATAAATGATGATTTCTAGGGATCAAATAACACTTATTATAGCATTGTAAGACTTAAACGAATCCTCAAACCAAGATCATTATTCTATGAAACCAAAACTATTTTTTTCATAAAAATAAAGAATATGTATGTGTACCTTACACTAATATTGGATAAATATCAAATATTTGATCAAAAGTTTAATGAAAATTCCAGAGAAGCTATCAAAGGAATCCTTCATATATGATGTATCGACAAGCTAACATGAATCAACTAACTTTTTTGGGAGAGACTCTCTTTTACACAATGATATTCTATAATCTCTTGAGATAAAGGAAGAAATAGAAGATAGATTTAATAAAATCAGATTAGGCAATACACTGGCTTAGATAGAACACCATTCCAAAGGTTTTGGCCTATTTATATAGGCCTTAGGGACACTACTCAATCCTTCCATGAATTTAATTGAATGTTATGTAAAATTTGAGTAATGCAAGTGGTTAAAAAATTTGTTACCCCTTTGATCATGCACTTAAAATTTAAGTGCATTCATCTCCCATATGTTTCATCATATTAAATATTTATCATTAATGATATATTACATGGAAGAGAAGCTAAATATTAATACTTAACATGGAAATAAAATAATAAACCATATAATTCCATGTGAATAATATATTATAATTAGTATATATCACAAAATTATGATTTTGAAATACTCTATAATATGATTGTCTTAGGTAATTATTCTCTATAATATCACTATATTATAATAAATAATATGACATAAAGGTATACCATATTCATTTTTCCTAATTTATGTCACACCCTTTGTCACGACCCGTCCTCGGGGCCCGTGCCGTGACTACCCCAAGCCCGCCTTCCATAGGCCAGGGGCTGGCGACTAGCACCAAAGGCGTAAAATCCCGATAACTGGGAAGGCATTGCCTTTATAAAGAAAACAAGCACCACAGAGTACAAGCGGAAGTAAAACACTATGAACAAAAAGAAGAACTGAAAAGTAAAAAGGGGCCGGAAATACAAGCCCAACTGTAAAGTACAACTCGAAAGGGAAAACAGCGACTGAAAAGTAAAGCTGCTACGCTGAGATGTCCACTGGAAATCCCACCTGAAGGGTGGGTGCAGATAGCTCCTCTGCTCCTCGGGTCCCGCCATCCGCTCCAAGTATGTCCCGCCCTGTGGTCCACCTCCGGGTACCGCCTCGTCGTATAGTCCACCTCCAGGTACCGTCCAGTCCTCGAACACTCGGCCTCTGCCAGTACTGGCCGTCGTCTGCAACCAACACAACGAGGTGCGGGCATAGCCCGTGCAGGGGTGAGTATAACGATACTCAGTAGGGACCCCGAGACCCTCAAGGTCTCACAAAAACCAACAAGGATAAACACAAGAAGATCTCAACAGATAAACTCTACTTAGGTATATGCCCATACATATACCTAAGTTATCAAGTAACCCATCTCAATCATGAGGAAACACAAGAATTGTGAAATCGACGGATAACCACTACCCGGGTATATGCCCATACATATACCAAAGTTAGCAAGTGACCCATCTCAATCATAAAGTAACACAGGGTCAAAAGTCTCAGCTCAAACCAGGATTTTCATTATCGAAACCGTAACTGCTGAAGAGCCCCGTCTCTGAAGTGTGCAGTAGTCCTGTCACGACTCCGAGGTACTGCTCACTAACCTAAGACTGCTGAATTACTCCTCCTGTCGAGTACTGCGGGTCTGCTGCCAACTACCAGGCGCTCCGTCCGCTGAGGGTCTGCTGCCAAATACCGGGCGCCACCCAGATAGCCTACTGAGGTACTCCTCCTGTCGAGTACCGCGGGTCTGCTGCCAACTACCAGGCGCTCCGTCCGCCGTGGGTCTGCCGCCAAATACCGGGCGCTCCGTCCACTGGGCTAGTCGACTCACTCCAAGTCGAGTCGGTCAAGCAGTCGTCAGGTCTCAGCCGGCTACACGGTCTCCGTACTCTGCACGCTCGTCTCCGGGAGGGTCCGCTCCACGAGCCACTGGTCGATACTCCAAGTATCACAAAAATCCCACGAAGAAGTATCTCAAAAGTCCGTCTCGTCACAGGGGTCTCAACGCAGCAGACGGCGCGTCGATCGGACGCCCGGTCTGTGAGTTATTAGCCTTTTCGTCCCAGGGGCCCGGTTGGTTTCGTGTGCGAACCAAACCCGGCCGTATCTCAACTGTACCCCGAACTCTCATAGGGTATACTCATAGGGACCGTTTCTCATCGTGATCATCAACGTCGCTGACGGTTCGTCAGACGGACGTCCTGTCTGAATGATAACAGCTTTTCCCATTCCAGGGGCCCGGTTGGATTTCGGTGCGATCCAACCCGGCCACTAACCAACTGCACCCAAAACTCGGGCGGAGGGTGCCAAAAGTTTTGTCTCATCAAGAGGAAGTCAACGAAACAGACGGCGCGTCAATCGGACGCCCGGCCTGTGAGTTATTGGCATTTTCGTCTCCGGGGCCCGGTTGGTTTTTAAAGCAAAACCAACCCGACCGTACGCCACCTGCGTCCAAACCTCGGGCGGAGTATGCCAAAAGATCCGTCTCATTAAGAGGAACGCAACGCGACTGACGGCGCGTCAATCGGACGTTCGTGGCTCAAGATATGAGCGTTTCCGCTCCGAAGGCCCGGTTGGTTTCGTGAACGAACCAACCCGGCCGAACTCAAAGTAAACCGAAACCTTGAGTGCGATATATCAAAACGACCGTCTCGATCCAAGGATCGCGTTGCCGCTGACGGTTCGTCATTCGGAGGTCCGAGGCTCAAGTTATGAGCCAAAAACCAAAACAGGTTCGAAACGGGGGGGTCCGGGTCCGGGCCGACCCGGCCCGACCCCCCCCTGGGCGGCGCGGTGGCCGGCGGCGGCGGCCGGCGGCGGCGGACGGCGGCGGCGCGGTGGCCGGCGGCGGCGGACGGCGGCGGCGCGGTGGCCGGCGGCGGCGCGCGGCGGCGGCGGGCGGTGGCGCGGCGGGTCGCGGCGGCGGCGGCGGCGGGCCGCGCTGGCGGCGGCGGCGGGCCGCGCTGGCGGCGGCAGCGGGCCGCGCTGGCGGCGGGGTGCGCCGCACGGGCTGCGCACGCGGGGCTCAGCCCCGCGGTTCCTTCACAAAAACGGCGCGGCCTTTGTGCCGCGCCGGTTTCTTCAAACCGCCCCCCCCCCCCCCCCCCCTCACGTGGGGGGGGGGGCCTGCTGGCGGCTGGACCAAAGGGGGCGCTGCCCCCTTTCCTCAAGAACCGCCCCCCTCATTAAGAGGGGGGTTTTAAAGGAAGGCCGGGGGATTAATTCCCCCGGTTTTTAAGACATCCGGCCGGCCCGCTGGCCGGCCGGTTTTTACCAACGGGACCGGAAATTCCGGTCCCGCCCTCGTCTTCCGAAGCCGGCGGCCACGCCGCCGGTCTCCTCTTCCGCCGCGGCCCGGAACCGGCCGCGGTCTTCTCATCCTGCCGCGGCCCGGAACCGGCCGCGGTCTTCTCGTCCCGCCGCGGCCCGGAACCGGCCGCGGTGTTCGTCGTCCGGCGCGGTGCGACGGCACCGCGCCTCTTTCGCCGTGCCATGAATCCTTCCAACGCGGCGCGACGGCGTCGCGTTCTTGAAGACTCTCCTCGGCGAAGCGCGACGGCGATGCGTAAAATTAAACGCACAATCATCCGCGTGGTGCGACGGCACCACGCCACTTGCTTCCACCCGCAAGAACAACAAGAACGTTGGAGGGGGGGGGGGGTTCGGCCGTGTTCGTGCGGTCCGGCCCCCCTCGCGTTAAATTAATAACGCAACTTAAACAATCAAACATCAAGTTAGACATGCGAGATCCACGTTCAAGGAAAAAGAATAAAGAAATAATGAACCAACAACCCCTACCTCGGTTTTAAGATTCGAAGAATCGTCTACGATCCGCGGAAGACGGCGTCGCGGAAGTCGGGCGTCGCGGTCGTCGTTCGTCAAATCCGTTGACGAAGTGCTATGCCCGAAGAGACACGACGTTGGCGGATCTTCGTTTGCCGACGAAGGTTGTCCGAAGATGAGATGGCGTCCCCTTCGTTGTCACGGTGAACGAAGAAAGGAGTTGCGGCGTTCTTCGTCGGAAAAGAGAGCGTTCCTCGTCAAGTCTCGAGGAAAGTCAAATTATAAAGAGAACAACGAACTCAAGGACCCCTACCTCGATAGTCGCACGTGACGGAGTCGTGGAATATCGGTGTCGATCCCCTTGACGTCGGAGGAAGAGTCGTTGTCGAAGGCGTTCGTCGCGGAAAACCGTCGCGGAAGGGATGACGCGGAAGAAGAACGTCGCGTCGCGGATACGGCGTCGCGGATGGATCGTGTTCTTCGGCGGAGAAGTTCTTCGTTGAAGAACGACGTTCTTCGCGTTCTTCGTTGAGGTTGAAGAAGAAGAAGAGGAGCTCTCCACCTCTCAAGAAGACAAACGAAACAACCCAAAATAAAATAAGACCACTTCTTATTTTATTATTACAAAACACATTTGAAGAAATTCAAAAGTTTGAATTTCAAAAGAGATAACTCCACATTTAACTCACTTATTTAATATACATGAATTGTATAATTAAATATAAGTTAACTTGTCAAGCCATTAAGAGGGAGAGTGGGGAGTTGAAAAGGTGGGGGGTTCGTGTGGGCCCCACCACACTTAATCCTCCCAAGGGAGGTTAAGTGGGTGTGGGTCCCACTTCCAACCTCCTTTGAGAGGTTTTAAGAAGTTAAAATAAAATTTGTTCTACACAAATTTTATTTAACTCAACCTAAACCCTCAAAAATTAACTTTCAACCCGCAACAAACGCAACTCCCGAAAAGGTCTCTTTAAGCGAATATCGGCGCTGCGAGTTCATCGGTGCCCTCGGATTTCAATTCCGAGCACCGGATCAAAAGTTAGGAATTTCCGCTCGTTCGTTCACTGAACGTACCCGAGCCAAACTTCGGAAATTAATTCCGGGCACTCCGGGCCTCGGAATCAGGTGCCGTCTGAAACCGCGCTCTTGTAAAATTCTAAAGAAAATTAAGAAAAAATTTTCCTTGAATTTTACGGGTCTTTACATTACTCCCACCTCAGGGCTTTACGTCCCCGTAAAGCTACATCAAAAACTAGGGAAACAAAAAGAGGACACTGAGCACGCATTTGAGCCTCCCGCTCCCATGTGCTCTCCTGGAGATTCCCGTGCCGCCATCTGTTGCGCACAAGAGGAATCGATCGTCCATGTAGGACCCGCTCCTGGATGACATGGACCTCTTTTGACGTGGCCCGGACCATCTCTGGTCCCACAAGAGCTGCAAGATTTCTTCTTTGCCGAAAAGAGAAACCTGGTCTCATCCCCTGGATGAACCACATTCTTTGCCTAAAACAGTCAATCCTAACATGGATGATATTAATCCATACCAAGGATGACGTCGTAAGGCCTCGACGCTACTACTAAGAGATCCAACCGTTACTCTCGCCTCCAAGGGTTGAGTCACACTGTCGGCATCAGTGTGTGGTAACTGGTCTCCTCCAGTAGATGTCTCACAAGTGAGGGTCAAGTCAACAGTCAACTGGAACCTCTTAGTAACATCACAAAAGAGGACAGGAAAGAAAACATCACAAAAGAATGCGTCTTTTTATTATTGCAGCTCATAATACAAGACGCTACATAAAAGCAACAACAACATGGAACTAGAAGTACAAAAGACGTATCCACTAGTTCCTCCCCTGTCCACCTGCTTTACTGTTGCTCAAGCATTTGTCGCTGCCTCTATCTCGGTGGCTCTCCCAGAGCCTGCGGATCGGGAGTCGGACAGTCACGTGCCAGATGTCCCTTTTCGCGGCATGAGTAACACAACCTGCTCCTTGCACGGCTAGCTCTGTTCCCACCTCGGGTGCCCTGCACCACTGGTCCTAAAACCCGAGATCGCCCAACTGCTCGTCTGGTCCTCCTGGACCTCTGCATCATCTGTCTACTGCCCACAGATGACTCGGCTTCTGATCGAAAAACACGCGGCAAAGGCAGAATCTCCTGTACACGCTCGGGGTGTAGAGATACTGGCACAAACTCCACCCTGAAGAAGGTATCGAAGTCTTCCCATGCGAAGTCCATCTCATCGCAAAACTGAAACAAGTGGCTCCACCACCTACCTGGTGCTGCCTGAAGGAGGCTGGTAGCAAAGATCACCATGAAATCTGCCGGCGTCCCCACTAGCCTGAAGACTCTCACCACAGCCTCCAGCCAAAACTCAGCCGCCTGCGGGTCCGTCTCTCCCCGGAACCTGGGTGGCCTCTGGCGCTGGAACTCGTGCAGCGCGCTCAAGCGTCGTGCATCACCTACTGCTGGGGCTGGTGGCATCGGTGGCCCAACTGCAAGAGGGCCCTGTACCGAAGCCTCGTCGCTCGACAGACTGTCAGTACGCTCATCCCTCCGGGATCTAGCTGGTCGTCTGAGAAAAGACATCCTGAAAGAAACAACGTAACACGATCAAACGATTATACCTGGTGAGCTGACCTGGTTTGAGCCGTTTTAAGGGGAAAAACTATTAAAAACACACGCAATCAGTGTTTTCGTGCACAAAGTCGGAAATCAGTTGTCAGGGTCCTGGTGTATGGATACGTCGGCCGCCCGCACCAACACTGGACTCCCTGAACTGAAAACCACACTCGGTACTCTTAACACTATTGCTTCACAGAAAGAAACATCAGAGTTATAAGTTCTGCGGTAGAACCGAACTCCTTTGATACCAATTTGTCACGACCCGTCCTCGGGGCCCGTGCCGTGACTACCCCAAGCCCGCCTTCCATAGGCCAGGGGCTGGCGACTAGCACCAAAGGCGTAAAATCCCGATAACTGGGAAGGCATTGCCTTTATAAAGAAAACAAGCACCACAGAGTACAAGCGGAAGTAAAACACTATGAACAAAAAGAAGAACTGAAAAGTAAAAAGGGGCCGGAAATACAAGCCCAACTGTAAAGTACAACTCGAAAGGGAAAACAGCGACTGAAAAGTAAAGCTGCTACGCTGAGATGTCCACTGGAAATCCCACCTGAAGGGTGGGTGCAGATAGCTCCTCTGCTCCTCGGGTCCCGCCATCCGCTCCAAGTATGTCCCGCCCTGTGGTCCACCTCCGGGTACCGCCTCGTCGTATAGTCCACCTCCAGGTACCGTCCAGTCCTCGAACACTCGGCCTCTGCCAGTACTGGCCGTCGTCTGCAACCAACACAACGAGGTGCGGGCATAGCCCGTGCAGGGGTGAGTATAACGATACTCAGTAGGGACCCCGAGACCCTCAAGGTCTCACAAAAACCAACAAGGATAAACACAAGAAGATCTCAACAGATAAACTCTACTTAGGTATATGCCCATACATATACCTAAGTTATCAAGTAACCCATCTCAATCATGAGGAAACACAAGAATTGTGAAATCGACGGATAACCACTACCCGGGTATATGCCCATACATATACCAAAGTTAGCAAGTGACCCATCTCAATCATAAAGTAACACAGGGTCAAAAGTCTCAGCTCAAACCAGGATTTTCATTATCGAAACCGTAACTGCTGAAGAGCCCCGTCTCTGAAGTGTGCAGTAGTCCTGTCACGACTCCGAGGTACTGCTCACTAACCTAAGACTGCTGAAGTACTCCTCCTGTCGAGTACTGCGGGTCTGCTGCCAACTACCAGGCGCTCCGTCCGCTGAGGGTCTGCTGCCAAATACCGGGCGCCACCCAGATAGCCTACTGAGGTACTCCTCCTGTCGAGTACCGCGGGTCTGCTGCCAACTACCAGGCGCTCCGTCCGCCGTGGGTCTGCCGCCAAATACCGGGCGCTCCGTCCACTGGGCTAGTCGACTCACTCCAAGTCGAGTCGGTCAAGCAGTCGTCAGGTCTCAGCCGGCTACACGGTCTCCGTACTCTGCACGCTCGTCTCCGGGAGGGTCCGCTCCACGAGCCACTGGTCGATACTCCAAGTATCACAAAAATCCCACGAAGAAGTATCTCAAAAGTCCGTCTCGTCACAGGGGTCTCAACGCAGCAGACGGCGCGTCGATCGGACGCCCGGTCTGTGAGTTATTAGCCTTTTCGTCCCAGGGGCCCGGTTGGTTTCGTGTGCGAACCAAACCCGGCCGTATCTCAACTGTACCCCGAACTCTCATAGGGTATACTCATAGGGACCGTTTCTCATCGTGATCATCAACGTCGCTGACGGTTCGTCAGACGGACGTCCTGTCTGAAAGATAACAGCTTTTCCCGTTCCAGGGGCCCGGTTGGATTTCGGTGCGATCCAACCCGGCCACTAACCAACTGCACCCAAAACTCGGGCGGAGGGTGCCAAAAGTTTTGTCTCATCAAGAGGAAGTCAACGAAACAGACGGCGCGTCAATCGGACGCCCGGCCTGTGAGTTATTGGCATTTTCGTCTCCGGGGCCCGGTTGGTTTTTAAAGCAAAACCAACCCGACCGTACTCCACCTGCGTCCAAACCTCGGGCGGAGTATGCCAAAAGATCCGTCTCATTAAGAGGAACGCAACGCGACTGACGGCGCGTCAATCGGACGTTCGTGGCTCAAGATATGAGCGTTTCCGCTCCGAAGGCCCGGTTGGTTTCGTGAACGAACCAACCCGGCCGAACTCAAAGTAAACCGAAACCTTGAGTGCGATATATCAAAACGACCGTCTCGATCCAAGGATCGCGTTGCCGCTGACGGTTCGTCATTCGGAGGTCCGAGGCTCAAGTTATGAGCCAAAAACCAAAACAGGATCGAAACGGGGGGGTCCGGGTCCGGGCCGACCCGGCCCGACCCCCCCCTGGGCGGCGCGGTGGCCGGCGGCGGCGGCCGGCGGCGGCGGACGGCGGCGGCGCGGCGGCCGGCGGCGGCGCGCGGCGGCGGCGGGCGGTGGCGCGGCGGGTCGCGGCGGCGGCGGCGGCGGGCCGCGCTGGCGGCGGCAGCGGGCCACGCTGGCGGCGGGGTGCGCCGCACGGGCTGCGCACGCGGGGCTCAGCCCCGCGGTTCCTTCACAAAAACGGCGCGGCCTTTGTGCCGCGCCGGTTTCTTCAAACCGCCCCCCCCTCACGTGGGGGGGGGGCCTGCTGGCGGCTGGACCAAAGGGGGCGCTGCCCCCTTTCCTCAAGAACCGCCCCCCTCATTAAGAGGGGGGTTTTAAAGGAAGGCCAGGGGATTAATTCCCCCGGTTTTTAAGACATCCGGCCGGCCCGCTGGCCGGCCGGTTTTTACCAACGGGACCGGAAATTCCGGTCCCGCCCTCGTCTTCCGACGCCGGCGGCCACGCCGCCGGTCTCCTCTTCCGCCGCGGCCCGGAACCGGCCGCGGTCTTCTCATCCTGCCGCGGCCCGGAACCGGCCGCGGTCTTCTCGTCCCGCCGCGGCCCGGAACCGGCCGCGGTGTTCGTCGTCCGGCGCGGTGCGACGGCACCGCGCCTCTTTCGCCGTGCCATGAATCCTTCCAACGCGGCGCGACGGCGTCGCGTTCTTGAAGACTCTCCTCGGCGAAGCGCGACGGCGATGCGTAAAATTAAACGCACAATCATCCGCGTGGTGCGACAGCACCACGCCACTTGCTTCCACCCGCAAGAACAACAAGAACGTTGGAGGGGGGGGGGGTTCGGCCGTGTTCGTGCGGTCCGGCCCCCCTCGCGTTAAATTAATAACGCAACTTAAACAATCAAACATCAAGTTAGACATGCGAGATCCACGTTCAAGGAAAAAGAATAAAGAAATAATGAACCAACAACCCCTACCTCGGTTTTAAGATTCGAAGAATCGTCTACGATCCGCGGAAGACGGCGTCGCGGAAGTCGGGCGTCGCGGTCGTCGTTCGTCAAATCCGTTGACGAAGTGCTATGCCCGAAGAGACACGACGTTGGCGGATCTTCGTTTGCCGACGAAGGTTGTCCGAAGATGAGATGGCGTCCCCTTCGTTGTCACGGTGAACGAAGAAAGGAGTTGCGGCGTTCTTCGTCGGAAAAGAGAGCGTTCCTCGTCAAGTCTCGAGGAAAGTCAAATTATAAAGAGAACAACGAACTCAAGGACCCCTACCTCGATAGTCGCACGTGACGGAGTCGTGGAATATCGGTGTCGATCCCCTTGACGTCGGAGGAAGAGTCGTTGTCGAAGGCGTTCGTCGCGGAAAACCGTCGCGGAAGGGATGACGTGGAAGAAGAACGTCGCGTCGCGGATACGGCGTCGCGGATGGATCGTGTTCTTCGGCGGAGAAGTTCTTCGTTGAAGAACGACGTTCTTCGCGTTCTTCGTTGAGGTTGAAGAAGAAGAAGAGGAGCTCTCCACCTCTCAAGAAGACAAACGAAACAACCCAAAATAAAATAAGACCACTTCTTATTTTATTATTACAAAACACATTTGAAGAAATTCAAAAGTTTGAATTTCAAAAGAGATAACTCCACATTTAACTCACTTATTTAATATACATGAATTGTATAATTAAATATAAGTTAACTTGTCAAGCCATTAAGAGGGAGAGTGGGGA
The DNA here is from genome assembly GCA_963277665.1 of Viscum album. Lineage (NCBI taxonomy): Eukaryota > Viridiplantae > Streptophyta > Magnoliopsida > Santalales > Viscaceae > Viscum > Viscum album. The sequence goes on from OY728128.1 coordinate 481,625,280, forward strand.
GTTGAAAAGGTGGGGGGTTCGTGTGGGCCCCACCACACTTAATCCTCCCAAGGGAGGTTAAGTGGGTGTGGGTCCCACTTCCAACCTCCTTTGAGAGGTTTTAAGAAGTTAAAATAAAATTTGTTCTACACAAATTTTATTTAACTCAACCTAAACCCTCAAAAATTAACTTTCAACCCGCAACAAACGCAACTCCCGAAAAGGTCTCTTTAAGCGAATATCGGCGCTGCGAGTTCATCGGTGCCCTCGGATTTCAATTCCGAGCACCGGATCAAAAGTTAGGAATTCCCGCTCGTTCGTTCACTGAACGTACCCGAGCCAAACTTCGGAAATTAATTCCGGGCACTCCGGGCCTCGGAATCAGGTGCCGTCTGAAACCGCGCTCTTGTAAAATTCTAAAGAAAATTAAGAAAAAATTTTCCTTGAATTTTACGGGTCTTTACACCCTTCCACATTTTCGTATCATTAAATATGATATGAAAAAAAATCACATTAATTATATTAGTCTTAGGTCATATATATAAATCTCTCACTTTCACTAAATCCATATAGACTTTACGACATTTCACTATATAATTGTATCAAATATATGAGATATGGATTCACACTCACATGGGAGATCTTCACACACCCGAAAGTGCTCTATCTACTAGGGTTTGATTGTTGTTATTCTATCAATCATCAATGAATCTTTCCTTTAGTTATCCTCCTTCTATTGTCATTACCTCGACTTTTTAGTGTTGATTTTCTACATGGATTTTATTTTCTATGCTCATTTTGTGTCACTTTCACACTTGGGTTCTTATTCTTAAAAGTGTATTTATTTTCAACATGTCTCTTTTTATTGATACTTGATTGTATTTCCCTATTATATACTATTTTTATAATCTTATCATGTCTGAACCACCTTTTTTCAGCTTAAAGTATCAATTTTGTTTTAAATATCAAGCCCTAAGAGGAAATCCTATATATTGAACATATCATAAGACACTCTTAGGGTAAACTATTGGTTTTTTGTTAGTCCTTACACCCTAGATAGGTGCTTCTCCATGTCACTTTACTTAGTAAAAACTTAGTACTTCGAAATCCATATGATCAACTTGGAAATGGATTATTGGGTTCAATTCCACTGGTGTCATTTTTGGTTGGATTATATCATTTATATCTTTCTTTTGTGTGTTAATGTTGGTGTTTCTTTGTATTTATTCATGAAATGAGAATCTATTTTATGTAATTGGGTTATTATTGGTATTTTTTTCTAGTTTTACAGGTGGATATGGTTTCCATTTCTCTAAGATCTTTGGTTTCTCACACATAGTTTTTTGGTCCATAATTTCTAATTAACATTTAGGGTTTTTATTAGGTACGATTCTATGAGAACTTTTTCTCCAATATAGGTAGTGTGTTTCATCATAGTGGGAGCTTCATTATTAGATAAAACTCTATGTGGTATACTTGGTGGGTCATATAGAACAAAAAATATTTTTTCTATCACATGAGTATAATTAGTATCCTGATATGAAATCCTACTTATAATAACATTAATATTTCATTACAATCTATAATACCCCATGACGAATATTAACTAGGTATAACTCAAATTTATACTTTGAGAGGTTAATTATTACTCACTTCATGAATTAGATATAACCAACATGAACTAATAATAAAGTGGAGATGACTTATCTATAACACGATATAATTATTATATTCTTGAACTCCTTTTATAATATACTAACAAATCCATACGTAAGTGAGATTTTGATATCTCATATGAGGAATACTAAAATTCAATATGTTTACTGCATTTCAGGTTTTGTTAAACTCATTAAATATTGATGTAATTCCTACCACTTCTCTATGTGGTTATCTAAAAAACCCCCCACTAAATATAAGCTCATTTATTACCATTTTTGTAACCAAAAGATTACCAAAAATCCCATAGAAAACAACGTATATCATATAAAGGTAACTTGGGACATAAAAATACTTAAATATAATTACCATACGGTCAACTTCCACACATATCACTAAATAGAATAGCCATACGACCAACTTCCATACCCAATGCATTGGAGGTTATAACATAGCCACCATTAATTGGTTTATCAATGAACCACCCATCATTGTTTTATCATGTATGTAACCATCATTAGTTTATCACACAACCACTTGTCAAATATCCAAGTACCATTATATAAAACATAAAATATTGCAAATAACAACAGTTCTCTAATAGCATTTCATTTACAATCACAAGAAATAATTTCAAGATATTGAAATAATAAATCCATTTCAAAAAACATTTTCAATATAAAATCACCCAAAAAGGGAATAAGGTATTTATTTTCCTTTTAAAAACATTAAGGATTATATAGGAAGCCAAATAATGATTACGGTGACATAGAGGTCATTATCACCTCATATGTTAAAAACAATCCTTTTTTCATTTAGTAAAAGGATTCATAGAAAAATTATTCTCTTTGAATGAAAGTAAAATTCAAAGGGGTTTATTATGCAATATATAAAATAAAGAGGTGTATATTATCAAAATATGTCTCAATGAAAGGAGATTGAGACGATGTCTTTTACCACATGTCTGATTTAACTCGTTCGTTCTTTAATTTCATAAATAATACACTCAAGTTAATTTATAATTTCTTCATAACATTTTTCCAGTTTATTATTCCTTTTATATCACTTATTACCATGATAAAAACATTACATAATTATATAATTTTGTATCGGTCATTTTGTCGATATTGGGTACTTGAGTCGAAAATGATCTTGTTATAATTACAAATTGTCCATGTTGTCAAAATTTCATTATCTCCATAATATTATTCATATATATATATATAATATATCCAGTATATATGTATTTATAATATTCCATAACATTTAAATATAAGAAATTAAATGCACTATTCATGGAGACGGTAAGCCGTACATACACATGGATGCTACTTTCATTTAGATTTCATATATAATGGAATGAAAACATAATGATATATTGGTATATTATAATTAAAGTATAATATCATATTTTATATATGTTACATAAATTCATTAACTCTATACTTTATACATTCCATGTATGGCATGAACGATTCATATCACTTTGAGGGGGCGATAGTCCGCGCTTCCTCAAATGAAATTATCATTTTTACACATAATGAAAAGCATAATGGTATATTTTAAATAAAAATTAAAGAATAAAAAGTACAATAAAAAAATAATATATATCCTGTAAATATAGTTACATCATAATGTACACAATGATATGTGGTAGGATATAATTGAACAATCATCGTTTCATGATGCAGTAGTTCACCGTCCACAGAAACAGTATGTTCTAAATCCATTAGATGGAGGTGTTTGTAAGTGTAGTAAAAATAATTATAATAAATAAATCCTAGTATATTGAGTATATTGGTGTTGTTATGTAATAAAATAATAATAATATAATAGGGAGTGAAGAAGTAAAATATTGGAAATGAACTTTATAGAAGACTCTACCTCTTAAAAGAGGTAACTCCCTTTGATTTAATCCAAAAGGCTTTCTTTAACTAACTTATTAATAAGGTAAGGATTCTAGGAGGAATATAGGGATGTTGGGAGATTATTTGAGCGAATATTGGAGAATCCAAGGGTCTTTATAGGTGCTAGTAAGAGGTTAGAGGTGGTGGCCTTTTATAATAGGAAGGAGGGGTAATTTAGGAATATCTTGAAAGATTATATTATTATAAACTGAATTTCGGATTTAAAAAGGTCCAAAACTCATTTAATTAGAAGATAAGATGATTATTGTTGGAAATATTGATAACAAATATGTTTTATACAAGTTTTGGTTTCAAATTTAACATTATCATTTATCTTTAACCCTTAGTTAACAAATTTAACCATTACCATGTCTTCTTGTATATTCATACTATATGGTTAATATAGTTACCATAAAATTCCAATAGAACCTCAAGTGGTTAATTATTTATATTTAAAAAATTATCTAAGTAATTTTGCCGAATATTAGATATTTAGGAATATTATATCATTTAATAAAATAGTATTTTTTAAAAAACTGATATTTGTCAATTTCTATACTATTCGTATCATGAATTTTTAAAAATCCATTAAAACTTTATTATTTCGAAAAAAATTCAAAAATTAGAATATAAAAAGTCATAATCATCCCTAAAATTATTTTATGCCATAAAAAGTAAAAAAATAAGTTTATTTTAATATTTATAATCTCATTTATTTAAATCTTTCATTAATAAGTTAATCACTACATCATCATTGTGTCATAAATATATTTATTTATTTGATTTCTAAAAATTATAAATAAAATAAAATGATGTATGAAATCGTTTTATATTTATAATTAATATTTATAGTCAAAAATATAACTTATATAACCCCATATAAAAATTGTTTTAGTAAAAGATACATATTTAGGTTATATTTTCCTCAACTTTAAATTAAAAGTAATTAAATGTCATTTTCACACACAAGTGGATCCATGGGATCCCAAAATGAACCCAAGTATGAAAATGGTTAGAAATATCTCATATTATAGGGTTAGTATATGTGTTAGGGTAATTTAATAATATTATAATATTATTGTTTTACCCTTATTTACTGGATTTACCCTTTAACCACGATAAATAAAATATTTACTGAAGTTACTTTTCATAACATCTAAAAATATAAGTTAATTATTTATAGAATTTTGACCTACTAATTCCAAATATGTAATCCATTTTCCCAAATTCAAAACAAAGAAGTTGCATAAATTAATTTAAAATTAATTCTCGTTGTCAAAACCAAAAAGCGTGTTTTTAAGAAGTAAAAACTAACAAAAGATTGACATGTGTTTATGTCCAATTTAAAAGTAAAATTACTTCCAATGACCAAAAATGGATTAAATTATAAAATCATAATCCAATTAAACTTTAAAACCAATTAAAAGTACAATATAACTATATAAATAAATTAGATTGAAATGCATTTTTGAATTAAAATGCAGTATTTTTCACTATTCATTAAAAAAATGAACTTTAGCAGAAAAATACCAAAATTTAGTCCAAAGTAAATTTTGATGTTATTTTTCTAAATAATAAGTTTATTTTTTCAAATAAAACATATAAAGGATTCAAAAATTATATTTAAAAATGGTTCTCTATCAAAATGCGGTTAAACTTCATTTTTTGAAAAATACTTCTTTTATCCAAAAAATGAATTTAGTATTATATCATATCTAGAAAACATATAACATGAATTTAAAACATTAAATTTAATAAATATAATATATTTTTAATTAAATAAATATCCATTTAGAGTGATATGAAAACATAATTATTCTCTTTTAAATAGGTTTTCATAAAAACACATCCATTATATTCAATTGGTTTTTATTTCTATTTCTAATAAATTTGGTAATAAATGAATCATCATTTAAACATGTGTAAGAAATATTTCAAAATTAAGTTGATACTATTCATTCCCACCATTCTAAAGTTTAGGCGTTAACTACTATTTAAAATAATAATAATATTATTGTATTATTTTTCAGTATAACTCAGTGTTGTGTGCAATGTAAGATTTCAGAGAAGCCTGTTGTTGCGTGTCGAGTATGCTATTAGGAAAATAATCCCTTTTAACTTAAAATTAATATCTTATTAATAATTATTAATAGAAATAAAAAAGTATTATTTTATAAAAAACTAGGTCGTTACATCCTCCCCCCCTTTTGGAAATTGCGTCCTCACAATTTTAATATTTGGCTCGAAAACTTCACTGAATGTACCACATCGAAAAAATAGTCAATAAAACAATCACTTTAAAAGAAATAAATAGAAGTATAAAGTTAAACCGAGATAACACATACTATGATTCCATGAAAACATGGATTTGGAAGTGAAAACTAACCATCAAGTTCAGATGAAGAGTGATAGAAAACATGATCAGGAGAAAGTTAACCACAAAAAAACCGCAAAGTTGTGATAGGTTAAACAATCTTTGATTCCCAGGTAAGAAAAGTAAACAGATAACATTTTTATAATTCCCTTTCATAAGTTTGGAGAATTTTTTTATGATATTGACTAATAACATAAAGAAAAATACTGAATTTTCAAGTAGAGTTTCATCCTTTAATAAGTTTCTACCAAAAAACTCATCTTTTCTCCAAACGATTAATATTCAAGATGACTTGGTCACACCTGAAGCACAACTTCTAGCAAATAACATGATCCAAAATAGATGAACCATATATTTACCCCATCTTTAGACATTAACCAAAACCAAAATGGTTAGTATAAGATCAGATAATCCCCCAAAAGTATAATCTTTTATAAAAAAATACTACTCTTAATTTCCAAAATTGAACAAAAAATACCCAAATCTAAAAAAAGACCATTCAATACACAATTTTCCTAAAAATTATTCGAAATAATCCAAACTAAGATTGAAACTCAAAATGCAGAAGGATTTTATCACATAGTCTTCCTAAAAAATCTTATCATTTGTCTCCAAATAACATTGGATACTCTTAAAGTATCATATCGAAAAGTAATTAACGTAATCACATATTATATATGATTGGTTAACCATTTCCATAAACAAACCAAATCGCTATATGTACACAATAAAAACATATATTCCTCTAAAATAAAATTCCACCATCACCCCTTAATTTAAATCCCAAAGTATTCTATTTTCCATAGGCATAGTGTTTTGAAAAGAGAAAACGTCTTCCAAAATAACCTTTATCACTTAATCACCAAATCATTTTCCTATACTAAGGATATACATTTTATAAAACATAATATCCCAAATAAACTTATTATTGATCAATAAATAATTTAACTAAAAGTTATAAGTCATACTAACCAGGGACTTCACATAGGCCAGTGGTAAGCGAAACGCCCTTGTCGACCTTCGATTGTGGGTTATATTCATATGGCCTTGCCAGACATGATGGATTGTCACCCATCCTGTGGGTTTTCCTTTTTATAAAACCATATCATTCTTATAACATTCTAAAAAATACGATAATTTCTAAAAAATTAACAATAACTTATTTTATCCTCAAAGGTTATCTAATACCTTTTATTTTTCATCCCAAAATGTAATATTTATCACATAAAAAACAAAAGATCAAATGAACCCCTAAGGTTATCCATTATGTCCACACAAGAAAAGGTAACTATTCCTTGAATAACATTTTCACATATCAAACATCAGGGTTACACATATTAGAAAAATTCTTTCAATGCAATCCCATCATCAAAAGAGCCTTAATACTTTTTAGCATTTAATTATCCTAAAAATTACCATAACTCTTGAATCCCTTATTTATAGAATTCATACTCATTCAAAGTTCTTCATGATCCCTTAACAATTATTTTCAAAATTACTTCATAATACTTATTTTCTATAAACAAAATCATGAATCATATCCTAATATTCAATAATTTCAAAACATTAGCTAAGAAATAATCCATACCTTTTATTGGTCATTGTCAATTTTATCATCCACAATAAGAATGGAATTAGGTATTGGTGAAAATATATTTGTACAGTCCTGCTTATCCCATTCCAAAACCTTCTTCGCAGGACATCTATTTGTGTAATGACCATGGACACCATATTTAAACCATTCAATTGATCCCTAGGAAAGAACTTCTTTCCCTTTACTGGAGTCAATTGGTTGCTTCTTTTTTCCATGGATGGTTCTTGCTTTATTAACTTCATTACCACATCTATAGCATATTATTTTCCCTTTGAATCATTTTCCTAGGTGTTTCTTTCCACAACCTTGACACATAGGTTTTTTAATATACTTACCTTTATGTTTATTACCTGAACTTCTGTAGGGATTTGTTTCCCATATATACGATGCCTTATAAAAATTACCAAGGTTTAGGTGGTCAATAATGACTCTAGATAGTTAGTTGAGAATAACCTTAAGAGTTCTCAGTGTAGCTCCCATTTCATTTGGTTGCTTATTCATAGAACCACCATAGTTTCCTTCAAATCCATTGTTACTTTTGTGCTTGATAGATCCGGCCATTTACTAAAAACAAAAAGGTGAGTGTTAGTATATTAGTAAAATCATCATATAATATATTATGAGGTGAGTAAATACTAAGATATAGTTATTAATGTTATGTTAAACTCATTAAATTTATCTAAAATAACTATTAATATTTCTAATATTCTTACCATTATGGTTATGTAACTAATAATTAAATAACACCCTAACCTATAAAGTTATATAAACTAACCTTTGATACCAACATGTGAGGCCCCAGCCTTAAAAATTACATAATCTTGAATTAATTTATTAATTCAAAATGAGGATCTTTTCAGGTTTAGAGTTTTAGAGAATTAGTTCATAACATATACATAACAACTTGAATATTACAAGTATACACTTCTACTCACTATACATTTTTTTTTCATAAAACAAAAACTCTTAAAAAAATAAACATATCTAGTTCCATGTTTTAGACAACATAAATTTTCCTTAATATCATCCTTGAACCAATTCATCTTTAAGCCTTGTAAAAAACATTTCAAAACTTGGGATGAACATAAAAATCATAGTAAGGGATACATAAAGAAGGTAAACTGTTAGTTTTTCAAAACAACATGTAAACCATAAATACTTTATCATAAAGTAATACTTCTCACCTTAAATAAATAGAGAAAACACTTCACAGAATATAATATCATTGCTTACCCTTTTTGTAACCAACATATTACCATAAGTCCCATAGAAAACAACACAAAATATATCATAGAAAGGTATCATGGGACATAAACATACTTAATTGGAATAACCATACGGTCGACTTCCCCACATATCATTATATGGAAAAGCCATATTGCTGACTTCCATACCCAAATCATTGGAGGTTATAACATAACCACCTATCCATGGTTTATCATGGAACCACCCATCATTTTTTTATCACGTATCCAACCATTATTGGTTTATCACATAACCACGCATGAAATGTCCAAGTACCATTATATAAAACATAAAATATTGAAAATATAAAAATTTCACTAATAACATTTCATTTGAAATCACAAGAAATAATTTCAAGATATTGAAATAATTAATGCATTTCAAAAACCATTTTCAATATGAAAACACACAAAAGAGAGTAAGGAATTTCTTTTCCTTTTAAAAACATTAAGTCTTATAGAGAAATCTAAATAAAGATTACAGCGGTGGCGAGGTCATTGTCACCACATACATAAAAACATTAATTTTTTAATTTAGTAAATTTCTTCAGAGAAAAAATATTTTTCCTTTGAATTAAAGTAAAAGTAAAAGGGGTTTATTATACACCATATAAAATAAGGAGGTGTATATTATTAAAATATTCCTCAATGAAAGGAGATTGAGACGAAGTCCCTTACCACGTGTTTTACTTGACTTGTTCGTTATTTAACTTCCTGAATAATAAACTTAAGTTAATTTGGATTTTCTTCATAACACTTTTAAAGTTTATTATTCCTTTTATATCACTTATTACCATGTTTTTTAAAATTACAAAATTATTTAAGTTAATTTTGGTCGTTTTGTCGATATTGGGTACTTGAGACAACAATGATCTTGTTTTAATTAAAAATTTTTCATGCGTAAGAATTCCATTATATCTAGAATATTATTCATATATATATATATCATATATATCTAGTATATATGTATTCATAATATTCCAAAATATTTGGAGATAAGTAATGAAATGCACCGTTCATGGAGACGGTAAGCCGTACGTACGCATGAACACTACTTTAATTTCTATTTCATATTTAATGGAATAAAAAATTAATGATACATAGGAAAATTATAATTACATTATAATATAATATTTTATATATGTTACATAATTTCATTAAAACCATCTTTTATAGATTCCATGTATGTCATGAACGAGTCATATCACTTTGATGGGGCAGTGGTTCGCGCTTCCTCAAATGAAATTACCATGTTTAGACATCATAAAAAGCATAAAGGTATGTTTTAAATAAAAATTACAGAAGAATAAAGATAATATAAAAATAATATATATCATATAAATATGGTTCCATAATAATGACCACCATGAGAGGTGTTAGAAGATAATTGAACAATCATTGTTTCGTGAGGTAGTAGTTCGCCGTCTGCAGAAACAGTATGTTCTAAATCCATTAGATGGAGGTGTGTGTAAGTGTAGTTAAAATAATTATCATAAAAAAATCATAGTTTATTGAGGATAATGATGTTTTTATTTAATCAAATAATAAAAATATAATAGGGAATAGAGAAGTAGAATATTGGAAAGGAACTTTAGAGAAGACGCTACCTTTTAAAACGGGTAACTCCCTTTGATTTGGGCCAAAAGGATTTCTTGAATTGATTTTTTCCTAAGTTAAGTCTTATAAGATGAGAAGAGGTATTTTGGGAGATTATTTAAGAATAGTTTAGACGAGACAATGGGATTGAGAGGTGTGAGTAAGGGGTTACAGGTGGTGGCCTTTTATAAGGGGGAGGAGGGGTACTTTAGGAATGTATTGAAAGAATATTTTATTATAAATTTAATTCGGTTTTAAAAAGGTCCATAACTCATTTAATAATAAGGTAAGATGAGTATTGTTTTATTCCCTATCAAAAAATAGGGGTTAGACAAGGTTTGGTTTCAAAGTTAACCATATCATTTAGCTTTAACCGTTAGTTAACTAATTTAACTATTACAATGTCTTCTTGTGTATTCATACTATATGGTTAATATAGTTACCATAAAATGACAATAGGACCTAAAGTGGTTAATTAATGTCATTAAAAATATTATATAAGTAATTTGGACGAATATTATATTTTTACGACAATTATATCATTTAATAAAATAGTATTTGTTTTAAAATCTCATTTATGTGATGACTTTTTAAAAATACATAACAACTTGATTATTTAGAAACAAATTAATAAATTAAAATATATCAAGTCATAATAATCCCTAAAATTCATGGATGAAATAAAAATTTTGAAAATAAATTTATTATAATATTTATAATCTCATTTATTTAAATATTTCATTAATAATGAAATCACTACATCATCATTGTGTCAAAAATATATTTATTTATTTGATGTATAAAAATTATAAATAAAATTCCATGATGTAGGAAATATTTTTATATTTATAATGATTATTTATAGTCTAAAATATAACTTATATAACCTCATATAAAAATTGGTTTACTAAAAGATACATGTTTAGGTTATATTTTCCTTATCTTTAAATTAAAAGTAATTAAATGTCATTTTCACATTCAAGTGCCTCTATGGGGTCCAAAAATAGACCCGAGGAAGCCCATGTTTGGAAATATCTCATCCAATAGGGTTACGACATGTGTTAGTATAATTTAATATTGTTATAATATTATTTTGTTTACCCTTATTTACAGTATTTACCTTTTAACCATGGTAAATATAATATTTACTAAAGTTACTATTCATAACGTCTAAAAATAAAAGTTATCTATTTAAAAAATTTGGAACTCCTGATTGAAAATATGGAATCTATTTTTACAAAGTCAAAACACAGATGTTTCCACAATTAATTTAATATTAATTCCCGTTTTCAAAACCAAAAAGCGTGGTTTTAGGAAGAAAAAACTACCAAAATATTGACATGTGTTTATGTACATTTTCAATTTGATAATACATCAAATGACCAAAATTGGATTAATTTATAAAAATATAATCTAATTACACTTTAAAACCAATTGAAAGTAAAATCTAAGTACATAAATAAATTAGATTAAAAGGTAGTTTTGAATCAAAATGCAGTATTTTTCACTATTCATTAAAAATGAATTTAGCAGGAAAATACCAAAATTTTATCCAAAGTAAATTTTGATGTTCTTCTTCTAAATAAGAAGTTTATTTTGACAAATAGAACATATAAAGGTGTAAAATACTATATTTAAAATGTTTTTTCCATTAAAAGATGGTAAAACAACATTTTTAGAAAAATACTTCTCTTATCCAAAAAAATGAATTTAGCCTTATATAATATCTAGAAAACATATAAATCGAATTTAAAACATCAAATTGAATATATATCAGATATTTTTCATTAAATTAAAATCCATGAAGAGTGATATTAAAAAATAATTATTCTCTTTTAAATAGGTTTTCATAAGAACACATCCATTATATTCAATTGGTTTTTGTTTCCATTTATAATAAACATGGCAATCAATGAATCATCATTTAACATGTGTAAACCATATTTCAAAATTTAGTTGATAATATTAATTCACACCATTATAATGGCTATGCGTTAACTACCATTTAAAATAACAATCAAAATATTTTATTATTTTTTAGTATAACTCAATGTTGTGCGCAATGTAAGATTTCTAAGAAGCCCATTGTTTCGTGTCGAGGGAGCTATTAGGAAAATAATCCCATTTAAAATAAAATTAATATCTTATTCATATGTATTAATAGAAATCAAAAAGTATTATTCTATAAATAATTGGGTGGATACATCCTTCCCCCATTTTAGAAATTGCATCCTCACAATTTTAAAATTGGTCTAAAAAACATCATTAAAGTCCCAAATTGGAGAAATATTCAACAAAACTATCACTTTAAAATAATTAAATAGAAGTATAAAGGTAACATGAGATAACACATACTAGTATTCTATGAAAGATGGACATGGAAGAGAAAACTAACCATCAAGTTCTGATGGAGAGTGATAGAAAACATATCCAGGAGAAAGTTAACCACCACAAAACCACAAACTTATGATACGTTAAATGGTATTTGATTCCCCAGTAGGAAAAGTAAACAGACACAATTTTTTGTTTTAAGTTCCCTTTCATAAATTTGGAGAATTTATTTATGATATTTACTAAGAACATAACTAAATATACTAATTTTTCAAGTAGAGTTTCATCCTTTAATAAGTTTCTACCAAAAACTCATATTTTCTCCAAATGATGAGTATTCAAGATGACTTGGTCACACCTGAAGTGCTTGAATCAAATTCTAGATAATAACACGATCCAAAAAAGGTGAACCATATATTTTTTTCCAATCTTTATACATTATCCAAAACCATAATGGTCAGTACAAGATTAGATAATCCCAAAAAATGATAATCTTTTATAAAAATAAATACTACTCTTAACCTCAAAAAATTGAGAAAAAAATACTCAAAGATCAATAAAGACTATTAAATACCCAATTGTTATAAAAATTATTCAAAATAATCTAAAATATGTTTTAAATCCAAAATTTATAAGGATTTGATCACATAGTCTTCCACAAAAATATTAAAATTTGTCTCCAAATAACATCAGCAACTCTTAAAGTCTCATACTGAAAAGTAATTAACCTAATCACATATTATCTATGATAGTTTAATAATTTCCATAAATAACCCAAATTTCTATATATACACAGTAAAAACATAAATTCTTCCAAAATAAAATTCCACCATTATTCCTCAATTTAAATCCCAAAGTATTCTATTTTCCTTAGGCATAAAGTGTTCCAAAAATAGAAAACATATTCCAAAATAAGCTTTATCACTTAATCACCAAATCATTTTCCTATACTAATTATATCCATTAGATAAAAAATAAGACCCAAAATCAACTTATTATTGATCAATTAAATCATTTAACAAAAAATAATAAGTCATACTAACCAGGTACTTCATGTAGGCCAGTGGTAGGCGATGCACCCTTATCGCTATTCAATTGTGGGTTCGATTCCCATATACTTTCCAGACACGATAGGTTGTCACCCATCCTATGGGTTGTCATTTTTATGAAACCATATAATTATTATAACATTCTCAAAAATAAGATAATTTCCTAAAAAATAAACAAAGCTTATTTTATCCTCAAAGGTTATCTAATACCTTTCATTTTGCATCCCAAAATGAAATATTTATCACATAAAAAACAAAAGATCATATGAACCCCTAAGCTTATCCATTATGTTCACACAATAAAAGGTAATTCTTACTTGAATAAAATTTTCACATATCAAACATTAGGGTTACACATATTAGAAAAAGTCTTCCAAAGTAATCCCATCATCAAAAGATCCTTATTACTTTTAAGCATTTCATCATCCTAAAATCTACCATAACTCTTGAATCACTTACATATAGAATTATTACCCATTAATTGTTCTTCATGATCCATTAACCATTATTTATTCAACTTAATCCAAAATAATTCTTTCCTACAAACAAAATCATGAATAATATCTTAAGATTCAATAATCTCAAAACATCAGCTAAGAAATAATCGATACCTTTCATTGGTCATTGTCAGTTTCCTCATCCTCAATTGGAATGACATTAGGTATTAGCAAACATATATTTGTATGGTCCAGCTGATCCCATTCCCAAGCCTTCTTCACAGAATATCTATTTGTGTAATAACCATGAACACCACATTTAAAACATTCAATTGATCCCTCAGAAAGAACTTCTTTCACTTTACTGGAGTCAATTGGATGATTCCTTTTTCTATGGTAGTTTATTTCTTTATGAGATTCATTACCACATCTATATAATCTTCCTATCCATTTGAATAATTTCCTAGGTGTTTCTTTCCACATCCTTGACACATAGGTTTTTTAATATAATTACCTTTATGATTATTACCTGAACTTCTATAGGTATTTTTTCTCGTATATACGATGCCTTATAAAAATAACCAAGGTTCAAGTGGTCAACCATGAATCCAAATAGTTGGTTTAGAATAACCATAAGTGTTCTCATTACATCTCCCATTTCATTCAATTTCTTATTTAGAAAACCACCATAGTTTCCTTCACATCCATTGTTACTTTGGTGCCTACTAGATCCAGCCATTTACTAAAACCAAAAAATGTCAGTGTGAGTATATCAGTAAAATCATCATATAATATCATATTAAGAGGGTAAATACTAATATATACTTATTCATGTTATCTTAAAATGATTAAATTTATCTAAAATAACTATGACTCTTTCTAATATTCTAACCATTATGGTTTTGCCACTTATGCTTAAATAATACCCTAAACTCTAAAGTTATCAAAACCGACCTCTAATACCAACTATAAGGCCCCATACTTAAACATTACATAATATTAAATTAAGATAATAATCCACATTGAGGAACTTTTCAGGTTTAGTTATTTAGATAATTAGGTCATAACTTATACATAAAAACGTGAATATTACAAGTAGACACTTCAACTCACTATCCATTTTTTTCACAAAACAAAAACTCTTAAAAAAATAAACATGACTAGTTCCACATTTTAGACAACATGAATTTTCCCTGATCCCATTATTAACCCTATTAATCTTAAATTCCCATGAATTTTTTTTCAAAACTATGGATGAGCATAAAAAACATAGTAAGGGATACAAAAAGAAGGAAAACTGTTAGTTTTTAAAAACAAAATGTAAACCATGAATACGTTATCATGAAGTAATAATTTTCACCATAAATAAGTAGAAAAAATACTTAACTTAATATAACCTCATTGACTACCCTTTTTTGTAACCAAAATATTACCATAAATCCCATAGAAAACAATGTATATCATATAAAGGTTTCTTGAGACATAAACATACCTAAATGGAATAACCATACAACCGACTTCCCCACATATCACTAAATGAAATAGCCATATGACCGAATTCCATAACCAATTTCTTAGAGGATATAACGTAACCTCCCAACCTTGGTTTATCACGGAACCACCCATCATTTGGTTTATCATGTAACCAACTGTCATTGGTTTATAATGCAACCACCCGTCAAATGTCCAAGTACCATTATATAAAAAATAAAATATTGCAAATATCAAAATTTCACAAATAAAATTTCATTTTCAATCACAAGAAATCATTTCAAGATATTTAAATAATAAATCCATTACAAAAACCATTTTCAATATGAAAACTCCCAAAAAGGGAATAAGGTATTTCATTTCTTTTTAAAAACATCAAGTCTTATAGAGGAAACCCAATAACGATTATGGTGGCGGAGAGGTCATTGTCACCACGTACATTAAAAACATTACTTTTTCATTTAGTAAAATGCTTCATAAAAAAAGATTAACTTTGAATTATAGTAAATTTAAAATGGGTTTATTATACACCGTATAAAATATGAAGGTGTATATTATCAAAATATGCCTCAATGAAAGGAGATTGAGACGAAGTCTCTTACCTCGTGTCCGACTTGACTCATTTGTTCTTTAATTTTCTGAATAATAAACTTTAGTTAATTTCTACATGCTTCAGAACCATTTTCAATTTTATTATTCCTTTTACATCACTTATTACCATGTTATAAAAATTACATATTTATTTATGTTAATATCGATCATTTTTTTGATATTGGGTACTTGAGTCGAAAATGATCTTGTTATAATTAAAATTTTTCAATGTGGTCCAAATTCCATTATCTCCAGAATAGTATTAATATATATATCTTATATATCCATAATATTTTTATTTATAATATTCTATAACATTTTGAGTTAATAAATGAAATGAACCATTAATGGAGACGGTAAGCTGTACGTACGCATGAAATCTACTTTAATTTCTATTTCATATTTTATGGAATGAAAACGTAATGATACATAGGTATATTATAATTAAAATATAATATAATATATATATATATATATATATATATATATTACATAAGTTCATTAACTCCATCCTTTATATGTTACATGTGTGTCATGAACGAGTCATATCACTTTGAGGGGGCAGTAGTCCGCACATCCTCAAATGAAATTATCATGTTTACACATCATGAAAAGCATAAAGGTATGTTATAAATAAAAATAACAGAAGAATAAAGAAAATATAAAGATAATATATATCATATAAATACATTTCCATCATAATGTCCACCATGATAGGTGGTAGGATATAATTTAATAATCATCGTTTCGTGAGGCAGTAGTTCGCTGTCCATAGAAACAGTATATTCTAAATCCTTTA
Source organism: Viscum album (assembly GCA_963277665.1). Classification (NCBI taxonomy): domain Eukaryota; kingdom Viridiplantae; phylum Streptophyta; class Magnoliopsida; order Santalales; family Viscaceae; genus Viscum; species Viscum album. Next base: position 481,642,328 of record OY728128.1, read on the forward strand.
GATGGAAGTGTGTGTAAGTATTGTTCAAATAATTCTCATAAAAACATCATAGTATATTTAGGATACTGGTTTTGTTATGTAATAAAATAATAATAATATAATAGGGAGTGAATAAGTGTAATATTGGAAATTACCTTTAGAGAAGACGCTACCTCTTAAAACGGGTAACTCCCTTTGATTTGAGCCAAAATGATTTCTTGAATTTCCTTCTGCCTAAGGTAAGGCTTCTAGAATAAAGAGAGGTATGATAAGAGATTATTTTAGTAGAGTTTTGGATGGGCCAAGGGGCTTGAGATATGTGAGTAGGGGGTTATAGGTGGTGGCCTTTTATAAGAGGGAGGATGGGTACATTTGGAATGTCTTGAAAGATTATTTTATTATAAACTAAATTTCAGTTTTGAAAAGGTATAAAACTCATTTAATTATAAGATAATATGAGTATTGTTCTAAATACTCTCAAGAAATAGGTTTTAGACAAGTCTGGATTTCAAATTTAACCTTATCATTTAGCTTTAACCATTAGTTAACTAATTTAACTATTACCATGTCTTCTTGTATATTCATACTATATGGTTAATATATTTAACATAAAATTCCAATAGAACCTAAAGTGTTTTATTAATGACATTTAAAACATTATCTAAGTGATTTGCCTGAATATTATATTTTTAGGACTATTATATCATTTAATAAAATAGTATTTGTTTTAAAAACTAATTTATGTCAATTTTTATACTATTCATATCATGACTTTTTAAAAATCCATAAAATCTTGATTATTTAAAGATAACTTCATAAATTAAAAGATAAAAGTCGTAATCATCCCTATAATTCGTTTATGTCATAAAAAGTTTCAAAGTAATTTTTTAAATATTTATAATCACATTTATTTAAATCATTCACTAATAAGGTAATCACTAGATCATCATTGTGTCATTAATATATTTATTTATTTGATGTATAAAAATTATAAAAAAATACCACGATGTAGGAAATACTTTTATATTTATAATTAATCTTTATAGTATAAATGTAACTTATATTATCCCATATAAAAATTATTTTATTAAAAGATATATGTTTAGGTTATATTTTCCTTTAAATTAAAAGTAATTAAACGTCATTTTCAAACACAAGTGGTTCCATGGGGTCCTAAAATCGACCCAAGGATTCCCATGGTCAGAAATATATCATCTAATAGGGTTAGGAAATGTTTTTGAGTAATTTAATATTATTATAATATTATTTTTTTACCCTTATTTACCTGATTTACCCTTTAACCATGGTAAATAAAATATTTTCTGAAGTTACTATTCATAAGGTCTAAATATAAAAGTTACCTATTTAAAAAATTTGGACCTACTGAATAAAAATATGGAATCTATATTTCCAAATTCAAAACAAAGAAGTTGTATAAATTAATTTAAAATTAATTCTCGTTGTCAAAACCAAAAAGTATGTTTTTAAGAAGTAAAAACTATCAAAAGATTGACATGCCTTTATGTCCAATTTCAAAGTGAAATTACTTCCAATGGAAAAAAATGGATTAAATGATAAAACTATAATCCAATTAAATTTTAAAACCAATTAAATGTATAATATAAATATATAAATAAATTATATTAAAATGCAGAATTTTTCACTATTCATTTAAAAATAAGCTTTTGCAGAAAAATAAACAAATTTCATCCAAATCAAATTTTGATGTTATGATTATAAATAAGAAGATTATTTTGTCAAATAAAAAATATAAATGATTCAAAAAGTATAGTTAAAAAGGGTTCTCTATCAAAATGCGATAAAAACTTCATTTTTAGAAAAAATACTTCTTTTATCCGAAAGAAATGATTTTAGTATTATATCATATCTAGAAAACATATAACATGAATTTAAAACCTTAAATTGAATATATATCATATATTTTTCAATAAATAAATATCCATAAAGTGTAATATGAAAACATAATTATTCTCTTTTAAATAGGTTTTCATAAAAACACATCCATTATATTCAATTGGTTTTTATTTACATTTCTAATAAATCTGGTAATAAATGAATAATCATTTAAAATGTTTAAAAAATATTTTAAAATTTATTTGATACCATTCATTCCCTCCATTCCAAAGTCTAGGCATTAACTACCATTTAAAATAATAATAATATTACTGTATTATTTTTTAGTATAACTTAATGTTGTGTGCAATGTAAGATTTTGAAGAAACTCATTATTTTGTGTCAGTTACGCTATTAAAAAAAATATTCCCCTTTAACTTAAAATTAATACCTTATTCATAAGTATTAATATAAATAAAAATGTTTTATTCTATAAATTACTGGGTCATTACACTGGAGGAATATAGTTAATTTTATCCATAGGATGGATTAGATAAGGAGTTATATTCTCAACTTTAAAAGAGTTATATATGACATGATAGGAACAATGGAGTACCTAAACAACTATGTGATGATATTAATTCCAAACTATAATAATTAATTAGTGAAATATGGATCTTAGAACACTAGGAGATATGATGTATTTAAAAGGGGTCATAATTTTTATGGGAGCACATTTAATAACGTTTCTTATTAAATTAATGGAAAAAATAATACTCATCTGATAAAATATTCTATTACAAATAAAATTACACCATCATCATCAAACATGAAATTGAGATTAATCCTTGAGAAAAATATTTATCATGGAAGAAATTTTTTCGATTTGTATAGAAACTTAGGAGTCATTCTTAAGTAAGAAGAAAATTTTATGTGTTAGAGAAACCCCTTTATAAATAGGTTACTATTGAAGTTGTTCAAATATTAGATCTATATTCTTATGAGATTTATAGAATAATTCAATTAAGGTTTTAAATATAGAGATTATATGAAAGCTGGTTGAAGTAACATTAGTCTTTTATCATGTACTAAATATGATTGGGTTTGTTAATGACTCTGAGTGACTAGAGGTTTATTTTATGGGTTCATTTTTCTATGGAATTATTTCAATAATAATTGTTGGAATTTTTTAGATAATATAAATAATTTCAATAAAATTTTACTGAATTTTCTCAAAGTATTGAGTATAGTTTAAATGGCTGTGTGATTTTGAGGTTATACTGCTGTATTGATAGTATGAATGGATAATAATTCAAACTGAAAGAATAAATATTTGTTAGAAATTGAAATAATGATTATTTATGTATACTATCAAAGTTTTTTAAATCTAATGTATATTTTTTGGATGTAGGGTAAATAGGTAAAATTTGATTCCATAGCACTTATACCAGAAATGGAATATCCATGGAGTTTCTCAAACCCCTTCAGGCATTAAAACAATTCCATCCCATGGAAACATTCCCCTCTTTCTTGACACTTCCTTTAGGTTTCACCAAAATTAACTATCTACTTATGGAAATGCTCTTGTCAATTTCAATAGAATTTTCATCTTATAGTTTGATTTATTACCCATTTTTAGTATCAACATATCACCAAAAAAATGCATGTACAAAGAGGTCTAATTTTTTAAATTATGTTCCATCCTAGATAGTGCATTGACTCAACTGATTATCCTGAAGATATCCACTCCTTCCTTTTCATTGATAGATTCTATTATATCATAGAGTGAAGGATAATCCCACCTAAACATTGGGTGATTTAGGATAACCCACGGATATAACATTGAAGAAGGAGTCCTTTGGCTGCTTTGTGGGGATGTTTATAAAACATGTGATTGTAGGAAATAAATTCAACCAACTTAAATATAAGTTACACACATATGTTAAAAGAACTGAGACATGAATATAATTAATAAAAATATTATTATAATGTACATAATGAAACACAATACATTTTATTACATCATTATAGTATAATAATATACTATAACATTATATTCACAATAATGGACATAATAAGTGCTACAAAAGACTTAAAGATATACGAAAACACCAAAATCTTGAACTACAAGGGATCATACTCTAAAAATAATGAAAAATATATATGATACCTTTTTTATGAATAAAAAATAAGTAATGAAATATAAATTATATAATAATGAACTGAAGGATATGAATGATTTTATATGTTAGAATAATGTGTACATACAGTGGGTAATATGAATGTTAGAAGGGTAATGCGACCGTTAGAATATGACCATTTATAATCTAGAATTTTTAGTTTTAATGTATTAGTTATACATAAAAGTGTCCAAAAAAATACATAAAATAATTTGGAAATAATATAATTAATAATATTGATCAAGGAATATTAATATAACTACACACAAATTTCTTATAATTGAAATAATATTTATCAAAAATGAGTTGTGAAATTTTTGGTACAAAATGCATGATTAAAAGATAGAAAAATAAAATAGTTTAAAAATTACAATTATCATATATTGTAAGATATTTTCATCAAAATGATTTTTAATTTTAAATAATCATGTCAAAATTACTTACTAATTATTTTTTTCATAATTTTTTGAGATAATCATATTTTTCACTAAATAGTAAAATACATTAAGCATATATGATAAATATTATGATATAATTCTGATTTAAAAATGATTAAATAATTAATATAAGTAAATAAATGACCAAAAATAATGTATTTTATTAATATAATGTATTTTAATGAATGAAAAATAAATTTACAAAACTATAAATAACTTTAAAAATTATAAAATGAAAACTACAGTTTTAAAAAGACTATTTTGTGAAAAATTCTATTTCTATATACAAAGTAACATAAAATAATGTTTTTCAATTCCCAAAATAAAATTCCATAAAAAATCATTATATTTCAAAAATAATGTGCTAAAACCATGTGTTAGAGAATCAATTTTCCATTTTCAAAACACATATTTCTGAATTATAGTCCTAAAATTTATAAAAAATTCCCCCTCATTTTTTATAAATACCCACCCATCCGCTCATTATCATTCACTCCAAAATCAGTGAGCATGGTTCTCTACTCATTTTCCCTCTCTAAATTCCCTCCAAGGTGATCTTAAGGTTCTAAGGTGATCTTTCTCTAGCTTTGAGAAGTTACTTTTTAAGGAAAGGGTTCACAATCTCATTTATTTATTGTTTTTATAATCATTTTCAATTCCATTTCATTTCAATGTGAAATTTTATTATTATTAATTTTTATAAATTTATTATTGTTTTATGAGTGATATTTCACCATTCCCTCCCATTATACCACCTTCTTAAGCTGTTATAATGCTCAAACATTCCCATAATCATAAAATCAAAAATCCAAATTCCTATGTATTCAATGCATTTATGTTATTATGTATGCATTATTTATAATAGGTGGGATTTTTTAAGGAACTATGATAGTGATGTATCTAGTGGAGAATCTATTGGGTCCCAAATATATTAAACTCAATTTTGGTATAAGTTCACCTTTCCCATCAATGTATGCCGACATGTAAGTCTTTCCTTATTGAATGTTTGTATCCTTAATTTATATCAAATATATATAAGACATACTCAAAATTTTTAGAGGGTATTTTCTATGGTTTATTATGTATCATTCCATTTTAAACTATTTTCTTCAATAACTATTTATTATTAATATCATTGAACCAGGAAAGTACCATACACTATTACTTATCTATCATTCCTTTGATAAGGGTACTTTCCATTACGTTGTGAATACCTTAGGGTTTCTATTTTTATTATTTTATATTCATATATACATCTATATTATTCAACTAAATAGAAAAATGTTTATAATATATATATCCATTATTTCTATATGAATTATTTTTGATAACTTAGGCATGATTATGTGTGAGGCTCCTCAAAGAACATTATGATAGGTATTGTTTATCCATTCTCTTCTCATGATGGATATATTAAACTTGTTATATAATTAATGGGGCCTATAATTATATATACCCTTCATGTATTGGTAGGTATCATGTGACAAACTAGCTTGGGTATTTGGTGTATTCCTTACCCATTTAAGTACGATATCTTTGGATGGGGCCTTCATGGTATGATTATGATGGTTGATATTATGTGTTACATAAATTTAAGATTTGTTAGTGTTATCTATTTGTTTATTTATTTTAATGTTATATATGGATATATTATACTTATAATTTAATTTTTCAAGCATTATTTGATTATTTATTATTTTCGTATTATTTATCCATTCTTTATTATGATACCTTTTGTTGTATGCAACCCCTTATCAAGAATCTAAGATCACTCTTTTATTTTGTTTACCATTTTCCTACGAAATAGTGAGGATTATTGAGTGTTACATAATATTTATCAAGGGAAAATAATAAAGTTTTCATGTATTCAGATGATGTATCTTAAGTTTTCAATATAATGTAATTTTAATTTATGTTTTCAGTTTTTTGATACTATTAAATTATAGGATCCTATGACTTGTAATGTATGTATTATGAACCACTATAATAAAATAACCACTAACTCCGATGACTAGTTTAGGGGTGTTATATTTGGTATCAAATCATGTTTAGTATATGTCTTAATAATTAGATTTATATAGGAATAGTTAAATAATATAACCCTATGAAAAACCCTTATAATATGCTAGAAATATTTCTTAATTACATGAAATTAATTTGTAATAAATGAATTGGAATTATATACTGTGATTTAAAATTCATAATGTTATTCATTGACTAATTAATAATATGATATATTTTAGAAATGGAACATAATGGAAGGAATGAAATTTCTTTCAACTTCCATAATTAGTGTAGTTATTTCCATCAGAATAAAATAAATGAAGTTGGTGTTGGAGATTAGTAGATTATAAATATATTAGGTTAGGTAACTTAGGATATGATAAATAATCTTTTTTATATGAAACAATATATTAAAACTAAATATGGTATTACAAAATTGGATAGTTTAATTAGGTAACAACATCCAATATTCAATAGAACGGCTAATCCATTAGTGGTGGAAAAAATTGATCAAGTCAATAAAGAAGATATTCCTCACATTGGTATGTAATGAAAGGGATAAGGTTATCATGTGTATCTATCATCTAAGGTGAGATAAAAATTATTTGAGTTATTTGATACAATACACTAAGAAAGATGAAGAGATATAGAAATAATGGACTTGAATTATTTTAAAGTGATGTTTTCAAAGATATATTTTACTCATGAGAAAATAGATGACATTGAAATAAAATTCTCTAATTTAAGAAAAAATGTGGAGGAAGTTGTGGCTGAGTATGAAGCAAAATTTATATTTTTATAAAGGTATATGAATATTTTTTATGCAATACTGAAATAAATATTTATCACTTTTTTGATAGATTAAATAAAAGTACTATAAGGTAATTAGTCTCTCAAACATTTTCGTCTTGTGATGATATTGTGACAAGTGTCATCAATACATAGAAGGAGTTATTTGATAATGATATTTTTAAAGATAAAAATGATATGTAGAGGATAACTAAGTGAATTTTAGAGAAGAATGTGTCTAAGTAGAAGAAGGTAATGGTATAATTAAAAAATTATAATAATTTTGGAAAGAAATACCCTAGGGAATGATTGAAGAACTTAATAGTTTTCTTTAAATGCGAAAAAAACCATTGAACCAATGAGTGTAAAAGAAATAGAAAAGTCACTAATGTATAATGATTTAATTTCGAGGATATGGGAGATGATTCAAATAAATTCCCCAAGTGTTAAGAAAATATACCCTAAAAGAGTCAAAGGGAGAAAAGCTAAGATTATCCAATCACAACAACATAATTTGAGTTCCCAAATGATGTCATAGAAGGTACCTTGATTATAAACTAAATGTAAGATAAAATAATATTTTATTATATATATATAAACTAATTTATATCATGTATTCTTTCTAATAATATTTAATCATCTCTATATGCATTAATAAAGTATTTTTTATTTAAAATGAAAAGTTAAAATCATATAGCAATGAAATTATATTATTAGGTCTTGTTTAAATTGCACGGAGGTTATTTTTTTGAAAATGTCATGGTTATAGAAATGTTTGACATTTACATAATCCTTGGTGTGTATTGGGTATTAAAGTATAATAAAAAAATTATTTTCAAAAGAATAATATTATAATCATTTAAGATGGAATAGAATCCCCTAATTTTAGAGGAGATAATTAATTGCTCGAGTCTTGTTTGGAACCACCTCTACTGGTTCATCATAATGAAATTATTTGGGAATATGAAATAATTAATGATAAAGATATCATAAGAATATATTATATATTTACTATATAATACTAAATTGATATGTTTCCTAGAATATTACATGCATATCCACTTGATCATGAATTTTAATTCTCTACTGATCTCATCCCTTAAAAAAACCATATCCAAGCCTCCTAATAGAATGAATCTAGTATAATTATTGGAATTAAATAAGAAAATACAATAGTTGCATGATAAGGTATTGATACACCCTAGTGTTTGAAATTGGATAGAACCTATCTTATTTATAAAGAAGAAGTATGGGTTAATGAGGTGATTAATTCATTATAGGGGAATCTATGTCATTAATATTAAGAAAAAGTATCATTTACCTTACATTGATGATACATTTGATCAACTTAAAAGAGATTAATACTTCTAAAATATTAATCTCTATTCAAGTTATCATAAATTAAATTTAAATAAGGATGATATAAGAAAGAAAAAATTTTTGTACATGGAAAAGACATTTTGAGTTCTTGTTAAAGCCATTTGGGTTAACAGATATACCCTCTGTGTTTATGGATATAATGAATAGTGTATTGAAGTATTTTCTTGATTTTTTTTTGTTTTTTATGATTTATTTTTATAATTTATATTATATTAAGATCATGAGGATAATTTATGGGCTGATTAGGAAAATTTCATAGAAAAGGAGTTACTTGTGAAATTCAGTAATTGTGAATTTTGGCTGTAATAAGTTTCTTTTCCAGGATATATTGTGTCCAAGGATGGAATATTAGTTAACCCTACAAAGAAAAAGGTTATAAAATAATGGCCTATACTAATGAATATTTTAATAACTTATTATTTTTTGGTATAGTTCTCTATAATTAAATTTTATTTCTCTAATACCTTTCTTTACACACAATGCCGAGTTTAAACAAAGCACGATATACTATTTAAATATTATTATATAATGTGACCGTTATTTTCTCAACATTGGATTGAAAGGTATGAGTAATAATATATAAATTATAAAAAATTTATGGTTTAAACATTTATAAAATTAATTCATTGGTTATCAATTTAATATAAATGAAATAAAAATCATTTAAAAGAAAAATATATTTTTTTCTTCTGAATAATTATTTTTATACGTACAATGTATTTTTATCACAATAAATTAAATTGAACACTATTAATGAATGATTTTAATGAAATATATATATTATATTTTAAGTAAATTGTTTTATCATTCGTTTAATTTTTCTTCTAGGCATGGGATAAGAATAAATTTAGTTTTATGCTTAAAAATGCAATTGTCTGAAAAATGTTTTTCATCACATTTTGGGAAAGTATTTTAAAATGAACTTATTTATCTTATAAAAGTTGAATATTAAAAAATGGATCAAATATTTTTAATTATAAGGATAAAATCTGGTAAATATTTCTCTTTTATTTTGGATCATTAATAACAGTAACTTTGGTAAACATTTATTACCACAGTAATGGTAAAATGAGATTAAAACTTTGGGATAAGGCTTTAAAATTTCTATAAATTAGGAATTAATCTTATTGGATTATTTAATTTTTTATATTTCTATACAAGTGTCAAATATATGGTCAGTTGGTGCCATTTTTCTTTTATTACGACCCTTATATTAATTTAAGAAAATAATATATACAAAATGTCACTCTCTTGTCTTTAATATCTATATAATTCTTATATAATGATGAAAGGAGGATAAGTTAAGTTATAAATGTTTATTTTAAATATAATTAATTTTTTATCATATCAATTAATACTTAATTTTTAGTGGTTGGATAAATATTTTAAATTCTTGTGCAATTCTGACACATTTTTTATTCAATTAATAAAAAATATACCAAAATGAATTTAAAAATATTAAAAGTAACATAATATGAACGAATTATATGATAAATTAATTATTTATATAAATATAAAATATTATAAATATATTAATGTTATATATTCAAATCCATATACTATCATGATGGTTTCAAAGTCAAAGTAAATTAATAGTTCCATTAATAACATTGATGATATTTTATAATAAACAATAGTTTATTAATTCATTTAAAATTCATAGACATACTATATTAACTAAAATTAATTGGATATGACTGATAATATTAACCATGGTTAGTTTATGGGTAAATTTTCTTTTTATGATAACATTCTTGACCCATGAAGAGTAAAAAACATTGATATCATGGTTTCTATTAAAATAGTTAACAGGGGGTTAAAAATATAAGGGTAAAAACATAACAAAAAATTGAAAAAAATTATTTTATGAGATTATTTATACTAATAATCATATTTAGTTTGAATTATAGTAATTTGGAGCTATTTTTTCATGAAAATTAATTTATATTAATTCAATACTTTATGTAATTCCAAGGGTACCCCTCACCTCACTTATAAAGTGCACCTCTTATCTTCTCAGAATCACACCTTTAGAGAATAATATAATTTCAAATATTTGATATAATAATTTAAAAAATTACTTAAAAAATTATTGAACTTATATTAATTAAAAAATACCATCACTTCAAGGTTTAAGTTGTAAGCCAATAGAGGATTCTCATTGTAGAGGTATAAGTATCAACTGAGCAGTTTTAATTTTATTTATTCTTATAAATCCTCTAAATTCATAGTATTGGTTATAAAATAATTAATTTAATATATTAAATATTATGAATTTTTATTATTATAATGGAACAACTGTTATTTACCTCTTTCCTATATGTTTCAAAATAATAATGTTACTTGTCTGAACATGTGGACTACCACCTCCATGAGGCATTGTGTTTCATTATTCATTTAATTTTAAATGGATTTTAATAATAATAGTTTTAATGAATATATAAGATATATATTATATAAAAATTATCTTTTTAAGGTGAATTATTTTTTTACCTTTCTTTCATTCCATCTATTGAAAAATGAAAATGGTGTTCATGCGTACGTACTCTATACCATCTGCATGAATATTGTAATTAGTTTTTCCTTCTATAAATTTTATAGATGACTATATATATATAAGGAATATATATTGTATTTATATCATGATTAATATTATGAATATTATGGAACAATGATAAACTTACAAGGACTGGGTTTACCAAACAGAAACATGCATAAAAAATGAATCAGTTATCATCCATAATAGTGATTTCAATAAAAAAGTTGTTAATAAATAAGAGATAAGATGTTATAAGTGAATACTATATAATATTATAATATTTTAAATGATTCTATTATAGAATACAATAAATTTAAATTTATTATATTGGAGTTTCAAGTGCTTTTAAAGCAGTTTGAACTCCAAGTAAGAGTTTTATTTTTCAATATCATTATTTACCAGGATTGTTTATGATTAAATTTAATGTGGTTCAATTTCATGATATAAATATCAATAATTATAATTAATTTTCATCTATTATGGTTATTTATATAAATTAAAATTTTTCCTTACATTTTTTTTCACTTTAAGTACTCAAGAGAGTGAAAGAATGTTTTTAAGGAAAAACAACTTTATTTCTTTCTTCGGTTGAAAATAATTTTTATTTAATATCCATGTTTTATAAAAAAATTTTAGAATTATTTTACTAATAAGTATGGATTATTTTATTTAATTTTAACCATTTTTTAATTTTTAAATAATTATTTAAAATGTATCTTCTTTTCATTTTCCGAATGAGGTACTCTTGAATTTTTTTTCGAAAAAGTGAAAGGAATATTTATTTTAACATACACGGCATGAATAGAATTTCCCCTCATCACAAACACTAAATTATTTGAATAATTCTTTAAAAATTTCAGGTTTATTTTCAAAGGAAATATTTTCCACAATATTTTTGAAATTTTCATATTTCAAAGAAGTGATTTAAAAGTGAAAATGGTCTACACCAAGTATTCATTAAAAGGAATTTTCAAATAAGATGAAATCCATTGAGGTTTATTATGATTTAATGGGGATATGATCCAATGATAATGTTACTATTATTTATATGGTTGGTTTATGGTTTTGATGATAATATTTTTATGAAAATCATTTATTTTTCACATGTTATGTTGTTATGAATTGATGAAATGTTTATGAAACCCATTTTAATCCATTTGTTATGATATATAATGAAATATTTATAATCTTGTAGTATACATTTGAATGGATTATGAGTATGTGATGGGTATTATCGTAATTATATATCCCTATAATACATTGGGTAATGATTTATATCTCATTAGATAACCTGGAATGAAATGGGGTGTGAACCCTGTTTAGTAAGGAATTTATCAACTCTAATAGTATTGGGAGTTAACCTTGACTAATATGATGGAATATGAAGTAAACCCAATACACTAGGATAGTCTTGTAAGTGAGCCTTGAATACCAAGGAAATTATTTTCTATGATTATGTGTATTTTAAAAAATTATTTCTTATGCAAACATTATGCTCTCATGGATCATATTCTTTGATTTCTTCATTACTCAGGTATTATAAACTACCATGATTTATTCCATGATTCACGGTTATGATCTATGATATTATGGGTATAGTTTAAAAATGTTAAGTTCATGTTCTCATACCTTTATGGTCATGTTATACATATGTGATCAATGATATCTCCCTTGTTTACCCTTACTGTGAATCTAAGATCAAAATTTATTATGTTTCATTTCTTAGGTTATGAAGAAATAGTTTAAGTATGTGATGTATAAGAAGGGTGATAGTTGTGATGAACTTATTTGGAGATTATGTATATCTATTATGAACTAATTGTTTATATATCTATGTTTATAAATATACTAAAACTATACGATTCTAGTCTAGATCATAATGTTATGTAATAACTATTTATCTAATAAGATGTAATATTTATGTATGATAAGTATGGGTCACTATAAATATAAATGAGGCACAACATTTCTTTAGCCGAGTTAGTTACTATTGAGTATTTGTTGAAGATTTTGATCGATTATCTAATTCTTTAACCAAGTTTACATGGAAAGGGATAAAATTCACATTAAGAATAGAATGCAAATATATTTTAAGGGAACTAAGGAAGGGATTGATAAATGAACTTATATTAACCTTACTATTAGGAAAGGAAGGATTTTTTTACATATCGGGATTAATAAATTAAAGTACTAGGGTGTTTCTTTATATAAAGTGATAGAGATATTGATTATGAATCAAGTCAATTTAATACCCATGAAAAAAATACCTAATTCGTGATTTTGATATAACAACTATAATATTTTCATTGATGATAAAGAGAAACAATCATTATAGTGAAATATGTGACATGTATATGGATCATAAAAGGCTGAATTATATATTCACATATAAATAGATCAACATGATATAGAGGAGATAGATATAACTACTTAAGGTCAATGAATATTCAATACATTACCACCCTTGGAAGGTAAACAAGGTGGAATATGTATTTAGTAAGAAGGATGATGATGTAATATCCATGATGTGGACAAGAAATGATCCAATTTTAATTAATTTAGTAAATCTAGACATGAAAATTACCAGATAAAGAAAAGAAACATTCCTTTTACAAGTAATTTTCTAACCATATTTATTAGATAAGATAAATAAGTATCAACATGTTGAAAAGGGTTTATAAAATAACATTAAAGAATTGGAAGATGGGTGGTTGATGACTTTGTCTATGAAGATGTTTTGTTGAAGTTTGGAAAGAGACTATTTGTACCATAAGTACTTGATCTGTAGAGGAAATTTCTAGATGAAGCTCATAATGAAAACTTATCTATACACCCAGGTAGTACAAAGATGTTTATGGATCTAAGATATCACTCGTTGTATTAAATTATGTTGTATAAAATTTCTGATTATATACCGAAGTGTTTTGTATGACGACAAGTAAATGATAAGATTAAATATCCAAACTATTTCATGAAACCACTCCCTATACCAATTTAGAATTGGGAAAATATCACAATTGACATTGTTATTTGACTGCCTAAGATATCTAAGAAGAATGATTTTTTGGGTCATTATGAATCACCTTACCCGGTCTACACATTTTCTAAAATATTTGTGGATCTACACCTCGAGAACCTTGTAAAAATCTATATTAAGGAATTTTTAAGACATAATAGTGAACCTTTATCAATTATAACTAACTTTGAACCTTTTTTCCCATCAAAATTTTGGAATATTCTTTCAAATTTTTTAAATACTGAGATACATTTGAGTACTTCCCATCATCCACAAACTAATGGGTGGTTTATAGGGACAATCCAAACTTTATATGTCATTTTGTGGTCATTATCACTTAACTTACACGGAATATGATACTAATTCATATCTATTGTGTAATTTTCATACAAAAATATCATCCATTCAAGTATAAAAATGGTCCTGTATAAAGCATTGTACGGGAAAAGATATCATAATACATACTTCTGGGATAAACTTACGGAGATGAGGCTAGTTGGTCCAAAACAAATTAAGGATACAATTGAGAAGGTGTGAGATATCCAAAATTATATCAAGACAACTTAGAGAAGAAAGATAATCTATGATGAAAATAAGAACATGAACTTAAAATTCCAAGTTAGGATCATGTATTTTTGAACATATCACCATTTTAGAGAGTTATAAGGTTTGATAGGAAGGGTAATATTAGTCCAAGTTATATTAGACCTTTGGATATTTTGGAGAGAGTTGGAGTTATGGATTATAATTTATATTTTTCAGCCAAAATCTCTAAAGTACATGAAGTATTGCACGTCACAATATTGAGAAATTACATTCCAAAACTAGTATACATACTCACCATAAAAAAAATAGATTTGGACCATTACTTGTCCTATTATAAGAAACCTATCTAGATTCTTGAAATTAGATATGAATTGTTATATAATTAGAGAAACTTACTAGTCAACATACTTTAAAGGAATAAACAGTTGGAGGAAGAAAAAAGAGAGGCCAGGGAATAAAAGAGGATTAATTATCTACATTTTTTCATTGATTGATTTATATGAAAAATTTCATGGATGAAATTATTTATGTGGGTGAGGGGGGAAATATAAGACCTAATACATGAATATATTAAATAAAACTCTTATTAAAATATACATCACAAAAATTAATCCCTTTGATTATATTATCCTAGTATAAGAACACACTAGAACATTATATTCCCCATAACAACCAGAACTAGTGCTACATAACAAAATAGTAAAATAATGTTCCACTATAAATTATAAATATGGGGGATCATGTTATAACAATAATGAAAAATAATAATTTACATTGAAATTATAAAGAAAACAATGATTAATGGAATATATATGGTATAATAACTAGGATAAGGATATGAATGATTTTAGATATTAGAATGAATCATATACATAGTGGGTAATATCATTATTGGGAGGGTATGGAAACCATTGGAATCTAACCATTAGGAATGAGACCATTGTAATATTAAGACAACTATTATATATATAGGTTTCCAATAAGGTAAAAAAATTAGTTTTTTAATAATATAATTAAAAATTATTTATATATTTAATCAATGAATATTAATATAATTACACACATATATCTTATAATTAATATAAGATTTATTAAAAACAAAATTTTAAATATTTAATGCTAGATAAGTTATTTTGAGATAAAATGAGTTTTTTATTTTATATTTCGTTTTTTCAAATATATAAAATTATTTTCAAAAATGGACTTTTAATTCGGAATCAGTACATTAAAATTTTCTCACTGTGTTTTTTTTCATAATTTTCTAAATAAATTGAATTTCAAAGTAAATATTAAAATATGTCAAGCATATAAGATGAGTATTATAGTAAAATTATGAGGTAAAAATTATATATTAATTAATATAAGAAAATACAGAAACAAAAATAAGTTATTTTTATTAATATAATTTATTTTAATGAATTAATATCAATTTTTAAATCTATAAATAACTTTGTAAAGTCAAGAACTGAAATTATGTTTTTAAAAACAATATTGTTTTGAAATAAAATATTCATGTGTAAAAAGTAATATAAAATAATGTAATTTGGTTCTCAAACATTGAAATTTTAATGACCGGTCCTCAAATGTAAAAACCATGATCTAAAACCATAGTTTAACCAATGCTATTTCATTTTTCACAACCTAGATTTATAAATTCTAGTTCAAAAAATTATTAAATAATCCCCCATCATTTTCTATAAATACCCACCATCCTCCCATTCTTATTTACTCAAAAATCCATGATTAAAAATCTCCTCCAATATTTTCTCTCAAGAGTCCCTCCAAGTTGTTCTCATGGTTCTAATGTGTTATTTCTCAAACTATAAGAAACTACATTTCAATGTAAGGGTTATGAATATCTTCTATTTATTTATTTATGTAAACATTTCACATTCCTTTCCATTTCAATTTTAAATGTTATTATTATTTATTGTTATAAATTTATTGTTGTATTATTATTGATAGTTCACTATTCCCTCTCATTTTATCACCCTTACAAATCGTTAAAATTCTGAAATATTCTTATAGTTGTAAACACCATTATCCAATTCCCAATGCATGCCATATATTTTTGTAATTATAAATATATTATTTATAATAGGTGGGATTTGTCTAAGGAATGTTGTTTATGTTGTATCTAGTCCTGCCTCTATTGGGTCCCAAGTGGATTAAACGCAATTTAATAATAATTTCACGTTTTTCGTCAATAAATCTAATCCATAAGTATTTCATTAAATAATTTTTGTATTCTTAATGAATATCAATTATATTTGATTCTTACTCTTAATTTTCATAGGGTATTTTTCAATCATTGATTTGTTCTCCTACCTTTTCAAACTAATGTATTTAATGAATATTTACTATTGATATCCTTGAACCATGAATGTACCCTACAGTATTACTTTATTACCATTCCTTTTATAAGTGTACTTTCAATTAAATTGTGAATACCCTATAGTTTCTTAGTTCGTAGTTGGATATTCACCTAGATATCCAAATTATTTTATTTAATGGGGAGATATTGATAATTTGTATATACATTATTTATATTCAAATAACTATTGATTATATAGACATGATTATGTATCGGGATCATCAAGGAACATTATGATATGTATATGTTTAGTAATTATATTCATATTATGGATGCATTGGACTTATTATGTAATGAGTGGTCCCAAGAATTATATTTCCCCTTGATGCATCAATAGGTCTCCTGAGACACACTAGCTTGGGTATTTGGTATATTACTTACCCATTTATGTATGATTTCATAGAATGAGGCATTTATATTATGATTATGATGTCTAAAATTATATATTTGATCACTTTTAGATCATTTATTGATATCCATGTATTTATTTATTGTTATGTTATCGATAAATATATTATTCTCATTGTTTCATTTATAATATAATTATTTTATTATTTATTCTTTCTATAATATATATTCCAAGATTATTCTATGATAACTTTCACTATACACTACCCCTTACTAAACATCTGAGCCTACCCCATTATTTTGTATCCCATTCCCCTAAGAAACCATGATGATAACCATATGTGACACACGAACTAGAAGAAATAAATAATAACTTTTTATGTATTCAGAGGATGTATCTTGTGTTTTAAAAGTAATTTAATGTACATTTATATATCTATACTATTGAGAATACTATATTGTTATATCCAATATGTTGTTGTATATATATCATGTAATATTTTAATAAAATAACAACCAACTTCCGGGTACTGGAGTAAAGGTTTTACATATGTTCTTAATTTTTTATACATGGTTTCAATTTCATAACATAGAGATCTTGTTTTAAGGGATTCTTTAAGTATTCTATGACTAACATAAGTGTAATTAGATCCTTAAGAAGATATATGTGGTATTAGATAAATTCCATGCATTTTGATTCTCAAAATAATGTATAAACAAAATGAATAACATATGTATGTACCTTACGTTGATGTTACCTTAATCTATTTTATTCAATCACATATTTGATAAAGGTCCTTAGGAATCATCCAAAGGAATCCTTCTATTGTAGTGTATCCATAGGATGACTATAGTCACCATTCCAATGAATTTAGAATTTTTATACAGGTCTCAAGGATATTCCTTGAGCCTATCCTGAATTAACTCAATCATCATGTAATGTTCAAGTAATGTATGTGGTCAGAACATTTGTATCCCCTTTGGCTATACACATAACATTTATGTTAATTCATATCCCATAAATTTCTTTATAAGAAATGTTCAACATAAAAGATAGATTATATAGAAGAGAAAATAAATGTTAACACAAAAACATTGAGTTCCCTAATCAATCATAGAGTTCCATATGAATCATACATTATGATTAACATATATCAAAATAGTATGATTTGGCCACTTTATACAACATGACTTTCTTAGACATTAATACTCCATGATATCACTATATCATAATAAATGATATTCCCTAAATGTATAACTTATTATTTTCCATCTTTTATATAATTCCCTATTACATTTTTATATTTTACAATATGGCATGGAAAAAATAACATTAATTATATTGGATTTAGTGTATATCCTAATTAATAAGCACATAATGTTTTTTTCATCACCATAAAAGTCTACATCATACCTATAAGAATTCCACATCATCATTATCATAATTTCGTAAAATTACCATATTTTTTTGCATTAATAGTTATAATAAGTTCACATCATTACTAGGAAAAAACCATGTCATCAATAATATCTATCAATGAAATCAAATACATCAGTAGGTTAATATGATAATATAAACCATATATAAATTAATAGAGTTAAACTAAACCAATTTTTTTTTTCTAAAAGTCCCAAATAATATTCCATTATTCTTGATATTCCCAAAGTATCACAACATAACTATCAGTGTCCAAATATGAGCCCCGATGCAGCCTGCCTGAACCAACCAATGGGGTAACATATAGATCCCCTACGCACCACCCATACATATAGATTCCTGATATGAAAATTGTTAGTTAGTTCCCTATAATAGCATAATCAAGATACATTTGTGCTATTTGATAGGATTAGAAGAGGCGTTCTACATCACCCATTCAATCAATGAGACTGGATAATCCTATGACATACACATCATTCCAAAAGTAAACGGGAAAACAATTTTTTTCATCATATCAAAAGATCAAATGATCATAAGGGTGTCTTAACACCCCTATAGTTCCACTACTATGCCCCCATTTTCCACCATTTATTTCATAAAATCAATTCCACTTGATTCTCATAATGACCACTAGACAACACAAACATGGAAAATTCCAAGTCACACAACTAAGTGGAGGAAGAAAACACATCAATTTTATTTGATACCATTATAGGAGGAATACTTTCAGTAAAAAAGAAACATGAACCCAACCTGGTTAGGTTTCCCAAATCACACTGAATGACCTCAATATCAAACAATATAAAAAAATCCCAATAATTTTATTTTTTAAACCCAGGAATTTTTTGCAAGGAGTCTATAAAACTCATTTTAATATCAATTCTACGTTAAAAAAAGATAAAAAATTATAACTTAATTAATTCAAAAAATTATTAAAAATACACACCCATCTCAAAGCACTTGACCCCACTAAAATACATTAAAACAATTTCAAATTTTCATTTTTAAACTATCCATTTTTGAAAATACACCCCAAAAGGGTCAAATCTAAAATCACATAGTAAACAAGGAAAAACACATTATGAAATCCAAAACCTTTTTTCAAATCACTATATTCCATAAGGAAGTAAAACTAATTTTCTAAAAACACATATTCTTTTTAAAAAACCCAACCATTTGAAAACATTCTACTCTATTTAAAAATATCCAATTTCCACAAGTTAATTTAAAAAAATTTACTCATATTTTAAAACCACTCACCTTTTCTCTAAAATAAGAAAACCATTTTATAAATAATACCCAAGTTTTCCCTTTTAAATCAAAGAAGTTTTTTTTTATAAAATATGTTTTTTACAGAAAACCTAATTTTTATAATAATTAAATAGAAATGAGGAACACCATAATCCAAACCAAATCATCAAGATATCATTAAGACTCTATTGATTCATTCCCCCAATACTAGGAATGCCTCAAGAGGAGTCTATAAATAAATTAAAAATAGTATGAAAGAACTTTCTTATCATGACCATATTTTTTGATGGACCATATATTAGTTAGTTGAAAAATCTTGAGACATTTAGAAGACCTAACATTTGGTCAATGTCCAATTTATCATGTTGGAAAACCAACTTCTTACCACCAATCCTCATTTCATTTCCATGCCAAAATCCAACAAAACCCCTCATGTAAACTTGCATCAGGACATTGAGAACCAAAACCACCATCAATGATAATCAAAACAAAATCATAAATTCAAAATCCAAAACACACTACCTATGGTAACTAAAGCATCATCATGAAGGTTAGTGATAAATATCCCACTCAAGAGAAACCTATAGAGTCCCAATGACAATCATAACTCAATACAACCATGAAAAACCCAAATAATAAGAGAGTGATCTCAAGAACCTATGCCCCAACTGAAAAACCTAGACTTTGATACCATTTTTAACAAACCGATCCTGGCTGACCAAACATGTCACATTCCCTGGACTTCCATTGTGCCTAATAATTGTTCTTTATCCCCTCAAGTTAGAAACTAGTGCCTAGTTATCAAGAATAATCAATTAGTAATGATATCACCCTTGATGATAATATGAAATAAACAAATAGCGTAAATAAGAGATAGAAAACCAAACATGGAATAATCAATAAAAATCAATCCAAAATAAATAATATAAATAAATACATAATAAGAAAGAAAATACATCTAGGCAAAATGGTGAATACAAAATCCAAAAATAAAAATTAATATGAAATGAAAATTTCTCCAACATCACTACAAGTGACCTACAATCACTAACAACATCCATTAATCCATCCACAAACAAAAAATAAAATAAAATTGAACTTGGAACCTAAAAGGGATACATAAGAGATGAATATACACCCATGAATTAGTTTATATATATGATGTGAGCTAAACATGCTCTGTAGGATCACACCAAGGAGTCTAGGAAATTAAATTCATAAAACAATCCATAAAATTGTAGTTTTAACATAACATATAAAGTTGATTTTCATTATATGTATGTTTAAAATAAATCCAATTACATACTACACTAACATTAATAAAAAACTCCCTTTTAAATAAATCAAGGGTGGTATAATACCCTTTAGGTATGAATTTTTAGAAAATACCTTTTTCATAAATAATTTCATTTAAAACCAATTTATTAAAACCCATTTAAGAAAAAACAAAAAGTTAATTTTAAATTGTAATTTAAAAACCATTTTACAAATTATATTTAATGTATCCAAAATCATAATTGAAATAAAATATAACCATGATAGGAACAAATAAAATTAAGTATGAAAATAAAAGTTATAAAATAAAGTAATAGTTTTATGTGATAAAATAAAAATCAGGGAATACAAATGAGGCGAGAGATTGAATCCCATGAAACATATTGAGAATGGACCAAGGGTCCTAATAAACATCTTAATACAAGTGATACATGATCCAAATTAGAAACATGATCCCCAGGCTGTCATTAAAGAACTTATTTGTCCTGGTTTCAAAACATATCAAGTCATTGGTTTTTCTTATTTGAGTTTTTATTTATCTATTTATTTTCTCTTAGAGTTCCCAGTTGACGGGGGTATGAAAGCTTGTTTTTGGGGAAAATAGACCTTAACACATGGTTAGTTCAAAATGTTTATAAATTTTATGGCTAGTTGTGCAAGGGTGGTGTTTTGGGGCAACTATATTTTTCACAGTTTAATCATGGTTTGTGAAACCATTTGATTTTCTTTGGGAACCATGAAACTTTGGTTTTGGGATAAAATAACTGACATATTTTTAATACTTGGTTTTCCTAACCATGTGGCCAAACCATACGATCTTTCTAGGTCATTAAAAATTTGAGAAATAACTAATGTTACCATAATGTATTTAACACCCCTTTTCCCCATTTCTTTTCCTATACATGCACATATATCTCCTTTAGATTTTCTACTTCTCTTATATCCTTTATGGTGTATTCCCTTTTATCTCTTGGTAGTTTAGCTTGATGAAAGAACTTTTTCTTCAATATTTATCATTCCTTCCTTTATTTAACCTTTGTTCTTCCTTGTTCATGGATGTGTGAAACCCTAGCATGACTCATGGTTGAATTTAGTGTAGTTAATGGTTTATTTGGTTTATTTCATCATGTTTTAGGTGTTTGATGACCTATCCTTATCGAATCTAGTGGTTTTAATTGAAAGAGACAAGTTTTAATTAATTTCAAGGTAAATGTATCTATTTAAGGGTGTTTTACATGGATAATAATTTCTCCTTTATCACCTTAGGTTTTTATTAATCAAATTGAATTTAAATTTATTTACGTCATATTTTTATCCATTTATGAGGTTATTTATGGTTGGTGTTGTCCATTTGATGTCTTAAAGTGGGTTTTAAAATGTGGATGGTTTTAATACACCCCATGGGGTTTTTTTTAAAATGGATCAAAAAGGGTTTATGCCTTTAAATGGGGTTTTAAAATATTTTTTCAAAGATGTATTTCATTGTATTTAATTTTGAATTGAAATTTAAATTTTTATTGATTAAATTTGATTTTGTAAATGTAACTTGTTGACGTTGAGATGATTGAAAATGAGTAGTACATGGAAGGCTTAGGGGATAAGGGTGTACATGAATTAGATGAAGAGTGTGTTTTCCAATGAACCAAGGGGAGATTTAGGAGGGATACTAGATGATATTTTGTAATGTTTTCCAAGAAACCAAGATATCCTTTTGGAGGAAGATTGAGGTAGATTCGAAAAAATTGACCTAGGGACTGAGAGAGATTCCAACATAATATACTTTCTTGTCCACATACCAAATTATTCTTTAGTTTAAGTCACAATATAACCTTATGGTTACATCCCATGTTCTATATTTATTATTCCTAGTTTATTTATATGTTTTCATAAATTATTTTAATTCCTTGTCTGATTCAGATATTATGTGTTATGCCCATTTCTATTTATTTGACTATATGATGGAGCTTATTCTTGTTTCCTTTTTGTAACTTGTATGGGTGTGTTGAGCATGATTATACTGATTGGATTTATCTTGTTATATATGCACTATTTTATTCATTCTTTAAAACATAGATTGGTTGAGAAAAAACAATGGGACTTATAAATGGGAAAAATTTCAAATGATATTGTTTTAAAAGTGAAATTGGTTTTGAAAATGATTTTAATATTAGACTTATTGGTTTTTAGGGATAATATAATTATAAAAATTCATGGTGTTTTAATGTAGGTATTTTTTCCTCACACCCTACATATTTATTTGGGGGTATGCAGACTTTGTTTTATAGGACACTAGTAAAAGAAAGGGAACCATTATTTAGGGTGACACTTTTTGATTATCATCATATGGGATTGTTTATGTTTGTGTAGATGTGGTATCATGGGGTTTAGCTTATGAGGAGTTATTTTTGAGATTTTGGTTTATATGTAATGTTATTTATTACCCATTTGGGTATCAATCTCTATTTTGAGTTTTTAGATTTTGACTATAGATATCATGTATATGTATTGCATATTACGTTTTTTATATAGTGATGTCATGATGTTTATAATATTTTATAATAGTCACTACTATGTTAACTCAGGTTATATGTTTATATATGTTTATCATATTTATTCAATTAATGTGGATTCCTAATTCATAGATGTGTTATACTTATTTTTAAAGAGAGAAAGCATTCCAAAAAGTTGATTTATGATTACCTAGTTCTTTTCTTAACCCCATGGTGATTAAGAAAATACTTTAAACTTTGTGACATGTTAACTTAGGTGAGGTTTTAGGTTAAACCATGATGGTTTTCTATAAAATGGAATCAAAGACTCTTATTTTTTTGGGTTAGTGGTGGAATAGAGATAAAAATATCGATGCTCGAGAGGTAGTAGTGGAGGAGTGCATATCCATGTCTTCTCCATGTCGAACCTCGAGTTACCATGGGTGGTCTGAGATTGAGTTTAATTATTGAGCCTTGTTAAAGGGTTTTTATTTATGATTTAATACATCTTCCAATTTATTATAAGTCATGGTGTGAGCCCATGAGTTATTTTGGGTTTTATGGTGAAATATAGATAAAATAAGGAGGCACAAAATTTAGTTTCATAGTTAGTAGTAACCATGTGAATCCTGTGTAGCCTTGTCTATTACCTTATAGTGGAACTGTATGGTTTTCTCAGGGTTTTCCTAAAAATACAGTCAAATTATGCACAATAGAAACATGTTTTAAATTTTTATGTTTAGTAATTTTTTAAATTTGAAGTTTCTATTAATGATTATGATCATTATTTGAGGTTTATTATGAGATTTAATTGTAGTTTAACAGAAGTTTATTGAGATTAAAGTGTTTATTTAATGAGATTGTGTCATATTTTTTGTTGACAATGCCTCCCATAATGGCCTTATCTAGTCTTAGAGAGGGATATGCAAAGCATGTTTCGTATGTGAACCCCACATCTAATTTGGACTTGGTAGATTCAGTGATATATAGGATCTACTCCCTAGGCTATGAGGGTAGTCAATACCATACATAGAAAGTGTATCATGCTCACGAGTTCACTAAGAAAAATATATTGATCATCCATGGTGACAAGGGAACCCAGAAGTATAAGGAGTGGATACAATGGATTGAGTGTATATTTTAATTTTTAAAGACCCTTGAGACATCAAATATTGGCTTCACTACTCATATGTTGGAAGGAATGTGTAGGAAATAGTGGTAATCCATGGTTCTAGTTAAGTTGTATGAGGACCTCACCTGAACTACCTTTAAGGTGATTTTTAATCATCTTTTATATCCATAAAATTTAATGACAGTGAAGGCTCATGATTTATAATGATGGAGTGAGGGGACTATTTAGTAATGGAGTATGCTTCTCAATTTTCCATGTTAGTTCATGTGTCTCTTGATCTCCCCATGAACGATTACCTAAAATATCACCCTTTATAAATGGTCTTGAAGGATGAGATCAGGTAGATTCTAATATTTCTTTGTTTTCTGACCTATGAAAAGGTGTTTGATAAGGTGTCTATGGAATATAAAGACATAGTTGAGAAGATAGGTCTCATTAGTTTTACATTAGTTTGTGGTAGCTAGAGTTCTTAATCTATCTAGAAGTGGATGATAGACAAACCTTGTTGAGGTAGTGATAAACGTGATCAATAGTTTTCAGGATCTATACCAGTGGTTTATTTAGGGGGTGCCCCAATGGTTTATTAAGATGTCACTAGTGTGGGAATCCAAATCATCTTTAATGCTTCTATAAGACTCCCACACAAGGGAGTGAAATTGGTTCCTAATTTTCCAAGGGTTTATATGTTCGATCAGAAGATTCTAAGTGTTGATGATCATATTGTCAAGTTAAAGGGGATTCTCATCAAAAAAATTAGGATTAGGGAAGTCCTGAGTTAGGAAGTCATTATGATATAGATATAGCACTTGAGAAATAAACAATTAGGTGATCCATTGTTGGAGGTACATTGTTTATTTCTTATTCCCTAAATTTTGTTTTATTTGATTTGGGTTATTCCCATAAATTTATCTCATTAATGTTACTTGATTATTTGTTCATGGAGGCAGAGCTGATATGCTTTCTGATGGATTTTATTACCCTATTTTTTAAGAGGAAGGGAATGGTTTTACGTTCTTATAGTGTCGTTCTTTCATCAATGACATGGAAGTCATGTGGGATTTCCTCATGTTGGACTTGGATATTTTTGATCTCATCATCAGTATAGATTGGTTGGTTAGATTCAAAGTATAGGTTGATTTGTATAACCATAAGGTCCAGTTTTTATCACTAATGGGAGAAATCATGTATTTTAGGGTAGATGAGATCTGTGATTAGGGAGTAAATGGACCATTATTTCAAATATGGGACCAATACCGTGTCATCTATCTGAGGTATTATTTGATTTTATGGATTATATTTTATTAGGTTTTCTTCTAGTGGTCATAAATCAGTTACCTGATTCATTTCTAGAGTATTTTTATTGGTTTTTGACCTAATTAGAGTTCAATTTTACAATCAATCTACTCCCTAGGATGAGCCCCATTTACTTACCATCATAACTAATAGTTCTAGATGAGTTGATAGAGTTTACATATCATTTATAGGACCTTGAGAGTAAGGAATTTATTCATCTTATCATGTCACTATGAGAGGTTCTAGTTCTATTTGAAAAAAAGGTAGGTGGAAGTCTCTAATTTTTCATAGATTACCATAAGTTTAATAAAGTGTCCATAATGGGTAAATATTCATTTACCAGAATTTATAATCTTTTTTTATCAACTCATAGGAGCTCGTTTGTTTTCTAAGATTGGATTTAGATCAGTGTACCATTAGTTGAGGGTTCATGAAGAGGATTTCCCTAATCCCACCATTCAGATATGGCATGGAAACTTTTAGTATCTGATTATGTTGTTTGGACTTACCAATTATCTTATAGTATTCATGGCCATGATGAAAAAGAACTTCCATAACTTTTTATACTACTTCATGTCTATGTTTATTGATGACATTGTGATGTATTCCAAGATGGAGGAGGATGATGCTAACCATATGGGGTTTTTTGGAGGATCTTGAGAGAGCATAATCTATATTCAAAGCTACACAAATGTAAATTTTGGATTTAATAAGTGAATATCTTGGTCTATTTGATTTTTTATAAAGGATTTTTAGTTGATCTATAGAATATTCATGCAGTTATATCTTAGTAATAACCCAAATATGTGTTTTAGAGTAGGAGATTTTTGTTCTTGGATGGATATTATAGGTTCTTTGTTTGGGACTTCTCCAGAAATATTCTCTCTTTCTATAATTGACTAGTAAAGGGGTTATTTTTGAGTTTATTGAGATGTTACAACATTATTATGAGGATTTTTAGTCTCATATGACATATATTTTGTTTTTTATTCTTCATGAGTGTGCAAAATCTTATAAAATGTGTTGCACCACATCAGGTGTACGATTTTGGCACATATTGATGTAGGATGATAATGTGGTAGATTATAACTTATGGACACTATTCCAACATTATAATAATTACCCCCACCCATGAATAGGAGTTGGAAGCTATGATGCATGCATTGAAGACATGGTTTCATCTCATATTAGGTGCATGTTTTATAGTCTAATCATATCATAGGAGCCCATAGTAGATCTTCACCTAGAGGGACTTGAAGCTCAGACTGGGGAACATGGTAATGTTATTCAGAGATTTTATTTTGATATATACAATACCTAGAATATGGAAAATTTTGTACCTAACTCTTTAGGGATAATTTTTTCAGTCCATGTTGTTTGTGAATCAGTAGATGAGTGGGTCTTGATAAGCTTGTTTGTCGATATGGGTCTAGAGAAGGCATCCCTAATCTAGAGTTATAGAAGGATGGAGAGTTGGTGGTTTTTAATAGTTTATATGTCACAACCACTTTTTTTATTGGGTTCAGATTGAGTAGGCATCCAACCCCAATTGATAGTAGATTATCGAATCTCTAAATAGTGGAGATGCCTTTAGTGAGTGGTATCGGTCCCCTAATGGGTCTCTTCTTTTCATGAAGTGGATGATAGTTCCTTTAATGTTGAGGTGGGAGGTGATTCATGTGGGGTATCATTATTTTTAGTCTATTCACCCTAGGACTACCTATATTATTTATACCTTGAATAGTAGGAATTGGTGGACTGGGATGAGGTGATCAGTTATTAATTTTCTTCCTGATGTTTACTCACCAAGGGATCAAAGCCCAATAGCAGATATCGATCATGTTGTTAAACAATCATCCCATTATAGAGTGGAAGAAGGATGGAATATTTATAGATTTTACGATAAAATTACCTTATAATATGAGTGGTAAATATTCCATGTGGGTGATTTTAGATTTTCAACCAAGTCATCTCATTTTCTTTCAATTAGGGAGTTGATAAAGGTAGAGGATCTCATGAACATATATGTCTGAAAAGTTTTGAGGATTCATGGAGTTACCTTGGTGATAGTTTTATTCTAGAATGCCAATTTTAATTCTAAATTTTGGAATAAACTCCATGAATATTTGGTAATTGAGATGAGGTTGAGCACCACATACCATCAATAGGTGGATGGCTAGTCTGAGTGAACCATTTAGACTCTTTAGGATATACTCTGAGTGTGTGTTCTTGACTTTGGATGTTTGTGGGTATGGAACCTATTATTGGTTTAGTTTTTGTACAATAATAGTTACTAGTATTTAATCAGTATGGCCTCATTTGAGGTGTTATATTAGTGTCCATTCTATTCACCTTTTTGTTAGGTTGATGAGGGTGAGAATTCCTTATTAGAACCAATGTTCGTTTAGGAGATGAAAACGAAAGTGAAGATGATTAAAAAAAGTTTAGTGATATGTTAGAGTTTCAATAAGTCATTAAATAATCGAATTTGTTACCCATTATAGTTTGAGGTCAGTGATAAGGTGTTTATTTGGGAATTTTTTTGAATGGGACACCATATCTTGGGGAAGTAGGGGAAGAAGACCCCATGTTATGTTAGACTATTTTGGATTGTGGGGCATCTTAGCAAGGTATCCTACTGATTATAGTTTTTTCTACAACTGACCTTGATTCATGATGTATTTCACATTTCTTAGTTGAAAATACCATCTATACTCATCTCATGTGATAGAGTTGGAAGGGTTAGATGTGGAACCTGATGTCACCATTGTAGAGAAACCTATCAGTATCTTGGATTATTGAATCAAGGTGTTCCATGGTAAATAGATTCCATGGGTCAATGTGCTTTGGCTGTTTGGTGGTGATATCCATGATACATGGGAGTGTGAATCCTAGGTGAGGGAGTATTTTCATCACCTGTTAACTTCTTAAGATGTCATAAGGCTTTATAAGGACATTAAGTGGCATGGTGGGGAGGTTTGTGACACCCTCTGGGTCACTGGTATGTCTTATATGAGTTTTTATTTATATATTTATTAATTCATGGAGTTCCTCGGTTCCAGGGGTCATAATTTGTTTTTGAGAAATAAACGTGGGCGCATGGTTGGTTCACGATATATATAACCATGAATGGGTGGCATTTTGGGGACATTGGGATTTTTCATGGGTTTTCAAACTATGACAGTTTTAGTGGGAACTATGAAATAATAGTTTTTTGTACATAGTAACTCCTGTATGGTTGGAACATGATTTTCTCAACCATGTGCCCAAACTATGTGGGTTGTCTAGGTCATTAAAAATTTAAAAAATGAACAAATCTCCCTTGATGGATTTAACTCCCCTTTCCTAATTTATTCTCTTATGAATGTGTAACCATCTCTTTTGGTGTTGAATATTCACTCCTATAATTTTTGTGGATTCCCATTGATTTCATATTGGTTTCACTTGAGTTAATATCCTTTTCATCATAATTTATCCTTCCCCTATTCTACCACTGTTCTTACTTTTTCATGGAGGTGTGAAAACCTATCATGCCTCATGACCGACTTTTTTTTAATGGGGGATTTCACTTTTTTTTCTTTATTGATTAGTTGTGTGAGGAACATTCCTTATCAAATCTTGTGGTTTTCATAAAAGGATGCGTTTGGAATTAATTTCAAGGTTGCTGTCTCTATTTAAAGGAATTTTCCATGGATATAATTTTCTTATTTTTTCCATTGGGTTTAATAAATAAAATTACATTTAAATGGATTTATGATTTATTTTTTATCTATATGTGATGTGATTCATGGTTGGTGTTGGAAACTTGATGTTTTAAAGTTGGGTTTTAAATGGGATTGGTTTTAATTCACCCCATTGGTTTTTTAAAATGGATCATAGAGGTCTTATTATATAAAATGTGTTTTTTGAAGGGGGTTTAAAAGTGGTATTGTTTAATAACTTCTCAGGTTAACCCATGCTGGTTCTCTATAATGGGGATTACACTTTCCCAAATATAAACATAAATTCCCAGGACCCCCATGACTTGTTAAATAAAGGTGAGAAGAAAATAACCACATAAGAAAAATAATAATAATTTTCAATAAAAATCAACTCACCTCCTAAACCCTCACATGAAAGAAACACTTCCACCATCCATGATTAACAATTGAAATGTGAGACAATAATATATAGAAAATACACTAGGGGCATAACAATCACATGGGTCTCAAATGAGGGTCTCACATGTTTTATAAAATAATATATTTAAAGGTTCCAAATGGACCTTGAAAATAATATCAGTATTCCAATATATTTTACACCATTTTAAATATAATTTTAAAAAACTTCTTAGAATCTATTTATCAAACCACATTTGGAAATTTATTTATGAACCAACATCTTCCAAAATTTTCTATTTTACACTTTTTAAACACCATCAAGACCTGATACGTCAAATAATTAAAAATGATATCCAAACCCATTTTTATTATAAAAAATATCATTAAAAAATCACACATTCTCTTTAAAAATTAAACTCGTGTCAAACACCCATTTAAAATATTTGAATCCTCTATAAAGAGCCACTTGCATATTTTAGTGAACACTTGGAATATAACATTAGTCCATGCCAAGTGTTTAAGACATTTTAAATCCATTTTAAACCCAAAAAGGACATATCATAAGAATATAATTTTATAATAAATTAATTTAAAATGTTTAATAAATTTATAAAATGAATTACAGGGGAGTTACAAACAAATATATACCTCATCAAAGAGGAAACGCAATTGAAACATTGTTTCATTTAGTGATAAATGAATAACCGAGAAAGGAGAATCCCTCATGAACCCATAAACACCCAAACACATTCTATTAGAACCACCTAGAACTCTAATCTCAACCCAAAAAATAGTCTAGGTTCACCGAATAGAGAAAAATTGATAGATGAGGGAAATAAATAAGAGAGGAAGAATAAATGGGGGGGGATTACCATTAGAAACCACTTCGAATAAGAAGGAATGTTTTATTGAAATTGATGTTTATGAGAGGGGATAATCTATGAAGTACTTCACCTAGTTTGGTCGAGAAAAAGGTCAAAGAAGGGAGTAGAAAATATAAAAACCTAAGAGGGAAAAATTTTTATTTACCATTTTAAGGAAGATAGAGAAAATGACATGGTTTGGTTGCATAGTTTTCCAAACCATGTACCAGATATATTGGTATCGTGGTTTCTAAACTATGTGAAAACTATGTAAACTTATCTATTAAAAATTACAAATATATCACATAGGGTTCCACATAGTTTCCTCTATCTGTGAACACGTCATGATCCAACACCTATACATATAAAATAAATCACATGGTTTTCTCTTGATTTAACATTGTTTAGATCAGACTATGTGCTACCAATGTAGATGAACTATGCACTGAATGGGATGTACTAAAAAGATCTCTATATAGGGGATGTTTTACAATTTTTCTTAACCTATGTCCTCAAACTATGTATAGAAGTAAATATTACTAATTCTTCACGTGTCAAGACAAAACTTCTTGAAAACTTAAATCACCTCAATATTAGGTAAAATGATATTAAAGTAATAAAAAACATCGATATGAGGGTGTCACAATGTGGTTACAACATTTGTATCCCTTTTGACTGTACACATAACATTTAAATGAATTCATCTTCCATAAATTTAATCATATGAAATCTTCATTATCAATGATATATTATTTTGTAGAGAAATAAAATGTTGACACATAACATTTAAATACAATAGTTAATCTTAGTGTTCCATAAGAATTATATATTACGATTATAATATATCACATCATTATGATTATTCCATGTTAGAAAATATGACTATCTTAGGTAACGAAGTTCTATGATATCAAAATATCATAAGAAATGATATGATACAAAGGAATTTAATATTCATTTTCCTCATTTATGTAATTCTTTTGATATCTTCATATTATAAAATATGGCATGGACAAAAAACATCATGTGAATTACATTCGATTTAGGGTATATCTTGTTAATAACCATGGAATGTATGAATCCTCACTATAATAAGTCCACATCTTCCCCACATGAAGTATACATCATCCTCATGATATGTACATATAATTACTATAAAAAATATTATATTATCACTAATAGGAATAAAAAATTATCAGTTGAATAATTCCACACCACTACTATGAAAAAACAATGCCATAACTAAAACCCATCGATGAAATCACACTTATTATTAGGTCAACACGAGAACACAAACCATGTTGATAGTATACAAGTAAAATCGAACTATATAACTTTGATAAAAATTAAAAAAAATGTTCTATTAGGCTTGATAGGTCAAAATTATCATAACACAACTTTTTTGTATCCAAATATGAGACCCTATGCATACTCCCCTATAATACCTCATATTTCCAATGACTATTTTTCATAAATAGGTGAATGGTAAATTTATTTCTATGTTTTTCGAAAAATTAATTTACATACATATTTATCACCTACGTTGTTTTTCGTATATTTTTTAAATGAAATTTTATTTATTGAAACTGTTTTAGAAAAAGATAATGTTATAGGCCAGGTGACTACTTGTCACATTTATCAAGGCCACGAGGCTCAAACCTATAACTAAAGGGAGATAAGGGAGAAAAACCGACCACTATCCCACATGTTTTCCTTCATCTATATTAGATATTTCATGTAAATAATCAAAACACTTTTACTATCTTGGAGATTAGTTTTACATAAATAAATTACATATTAGTATTTTTCATATAATAATAGTAATGTAGTCATTTTAATCTAATGGTGAATGTGGTATACTTCATACTTTCGAAGTCAAAAATTTATTACGTATTAAAATTAGGGCAATATAAAATTTTATGAAAAACATATGATGAATGGTTAAATAATGTTTTAATACTAAATTAATACTCTATCATGCATTTTTAATTTACAATAGAGTTTATTTAATTTATAAATTGTTTTATCATATTATTTTTATAAATTTTATTAGTATAAAAATTCTTTTTAATTCATTAATTAATATGTATTATAACAAAATAAAGTGATGAAATATTTATTATTTTCATTTGTAAATGAAATTTATCTTATGAATAGTGTATTATAATAAAAAATGGTTGTAAATTTTTGATAATGTTGTTTTTATAAAATTAAAATGGATATTGACGTGGAATTATAAACATGATATATAAAGGTTGTAACGCTAAAACCCATTTTTCTTGATTATGTATTTGGAAGACAAATTCCAATAAATTTGAAGAATAATTTCATAAAATGAATAAAATATTTTGATAATAATATAATCATTTTGTATAAACCTGGATACACACATATCTTAGAATGAAATTACATTTAGTAAGAAAAGAATTTTTAAATTTTATGTATTAAATGCACGATCTTGAAATACACAAGTATTATTAATACTAATTAAATATCACACAAATATAAAATTATTTTAATAAAAATTAATTTTTTTTGATTCATCATGTTAAATTTATATATGGATGATTTTTGGTGTTTTTCTAAAAAGGATGAATTTTGGGATAAAAGTGAAAATTCAAATTTTGAAAATATCATGACATTTATGAAATTATTTGGATACAAGAATAAATTTAAATTTTATTAAAACTTTTATTAAATAATTTTTTTAAATGATTAAAATCATGAAATTAAAAATATTATGTTAAATTTAGAAACCTATGATTGATATTTTTAAACCTAAGTTATATATTTTATTAAAACTATTTTCACACGTTATACCTGTATCATTTTAGAATTACTTTTAATAACATAAAATTGATTTCATACTTGGAATAATAAATAAAAAATTATTTAATAAGATTAATTTTTTTTAATCCCAAAAATATGTTATTAAGGGAAAAAGTGAGTTACCACATTAAAGACAAAATAATGTAAAAGGATAAAAAATAAAATTAGACACATAAAATTAATAAAATCACAAATATAAATGGGTCATTATGATATTTAATTTCCTTAAAAAACATTTTTAACGTTAATTATTAACCAAATTCATTGGAATTAATGCCACCAAAAGTGGTCTGCCTTAATAACAAAATAATCATACTTTTAACTATTCAATTCCTCCCTCATCAAGTATAAATACCTACCCATCTTCTTATTTTACAATAAAAAATCCAAGTTATCTAATCATAGATATCTCAAGGAGTCACTTCCATTGATATCACTTTAATATTGAAGAGTTTTTTTTCGAAGTGACAGATCTAGGCTAAGAAACTCAAGATATGTAAGGGTTTCTAGACCTCCTCATTCCTTTCAAATTGTAATTATTTTTTTATAATGTCTTTTAAAATTATTTTTCATATACTAAAATAATTTTTATTCTATAGTATTATATTCTTTTAAATATAATTTTTATGAGATTTTACATAATCCCTATCATTATATCCTTTTCCTAAGCCATTACTTTTCCAAAAGAAGGGTTCCCCACCCCTCTGTCACTTTAATTTGTGGTCCTTTTAATTTATTTTAATTCTAATGGGAAATATTATCATGCTTCATAGTTATAATTTCCTTGTTTATATTATGAATTATAAATCACAATTTATTCATATTATAGTACCTTTATAAGCTTTTATAATGTTCTAACTTATCTATAGCCGTGAAACCATCTTTAATTTTTGTAAAATAATGTGTGTGAGGATTAATTGTAATGAAATCAAAGTCCTGATAATAAAAAGTGGATTCATATATGAAATAGATGCACCTTGGTGTAATAACCTTGAAAAAGTCTGGTTGGGTATCAAATTGATCTCCACTTTTTGCAAGATGAGTTAGCCTAAGATTTCACACTATGAAAGACACTCCCATGGGATATTATTTGTATAATAAACGTTCTCATTACAAACCATAATGAAGGGTTGAATGTATTATTATTTCTTTATTCACATACCATTGAAAAATATTGAGTTAAATTACCTTTTCAAGTGAATTTTTATAAAATTTTCTTACCTTCATTTTTGATGAATTGATGGTTTCCTTTCCTCATTTAAATAATTATTATCCATAACTTAATTTGTTGAAAAGGTATTCTTTCTCACTCATATTGTATCTTCTTTATCTTCCTATATCATTCTCTTAGGATTATTTGTATCCTTTATATCCTTGTTCATATGTATATATAGAGTGGTAGAAATGATATCTCTATTAGAAAAATGATCCATCACTTCCTTTTGCCTTTCCTTATCATCAGCTATGTATAAACATATATTTTCTTCGAAATCCATTCCTTATGAATACCCTTATATGCTTCTTTATAATTAAGGGTGTTCACCTAGATACTTATACATTTATTGACTAGGTAAAATATCTACTATACTCATAACCATCATCCTATGTGGTGTAAATACCTTATAATTCAATATACATATTGAAGGGTATTTACCTAAAGAGTAATTAATTTCATTAGATACACATCTGGTTTTCCATTGGTTCATCATGTTATGGTTATTAAATTTTTTATATTTCCCTTATTATCCACATTATTCTATTTAAATAATAAATATTGATAATTCATATTATCATTATTTATATACAAATTGATATTGATTTCTCATCCATGTTTATGAATAATGTTCCTTAGGGTACATGGTGATATATAATGTTTAAATATTATTTTAATATGATACATGCATTATAATTATTATGTTATTGGTAGGGATTAGTTATAGATATTACCTCGTTTCATTAACAGGTTTCATGAGATGATTTTTTGGGATTTGGTGTTTACCTCTATCCATTTATGTAATAAATATGTGTTGGTTGAGGCCTTTATGGAAGATTATATTGTCTTGTATAAGGCCTTAATGATAATATTATGATGTTTGACACTATCTATTTCATCAATATATGATTTTACACAAATATCCATGTGTTTATTTATTGGTATGATTCCAATGGATATGTTATACTAAAATAATCATTGATTATGAAATTTCCTATTTATCTATTTATTCCATTTTATGGAATACTTGTGTTATGATAACTTTTGATGTATGCTACACCTTACCATTCATTTGAGTTCACTAATTTGTATTTTTTCCTTTTAACTAGGAAACTAAAAATATTATTATGTGTGAATATTGGAATATGAAAGGATAAATCATAATGTTTTATGTTTTCAGTTGATGTAACTTAGTTTTTCAATGTAATTGAATTTTCAGCTATATATCTCGTTCCTAAGACTACTAAAATTTGAATCCTATGTGATTTATAGTATACCAATGTAATATAATAACCTCTTGATCTAGGGTACTAGAGTTGGGGATGTTACAATAGCTGTCAAAGGAAATTTAGTATAAACCTTATGAATTAGGTTTATAATAACATAGTTAGATAACCTGATTCTATGGAAAACCATTAGGATATTCTAAAAACATTACTATATTACATAACAATAAATTATGATAAATTCATAAGAATTATTTAACATTATTTATAATTCATATTTCTATTCATGAACTAATTTACTATATGAAATTGTTTAGAAATGGCGTCTAATAAAAGGAATAAAAACCATTTCAATAATCAGATCTAATATAGGGATTTACCTCTAGAGAAAGGGTTTAGATAACTTTAGTGGTTATGAGGATATCAATTGAGGATAATTAATGAGTTATAAATACCATCATGGGGTAATATTTCTACGGGTGATCGCAATTAAAAATCTTGTATAATATTTATGAATTTCTATGATGAAATTTTAAGGTGATTTAGGATATTTTGGAATATGAATATTGAATTTTAGGAAGAATACATGGTTGAGTGATAAATATATTTTAGTGTTATTATGTTATTTAATTTGGTGGTAATTATAGTTGTTTGGGAATATAATTTTTATATTTTTGGGGTCATAAATCGCTAGAGTTTGAAAATTTATTTTAGTGACTAGGTGGTTAATACTATCTTGTAATAGTTTACTAAATAATTGGGAATAGTATTGGATAGTAAGTGATTCTATGGAATTTTTTTTATGTTATAGATAAATATTTAGTTATTATTTTGGAAGCATGTAGGATTTTATTTCATGAAAATTCAAGCTATTTTGGGTATATATTATTATATATATTACCATTGGATATAGATT
Source organism: Viscum album (assembly GCA_963277665.1). NCBI lineage: Eukaryota > Viridiplantae > Streptophyta > Magnoliopsida > Santalales > Viscaceae > Viscum > Viscum album. The sequence goes on from OY728128.1 coordinate 481,679,799, forward strand.
ACTAGGATAAATGTAACTAATATGACCCCATATGATTAATAATTCCTAGGTATTTATGATGTTCCCTTACAATATATGGAAATTTAATATAACAATTGGGTTCGGTATACATGCATTAATAATTGATTATCAATGGGTAAAATTTTAAGGAAAAAATTTTCTTAAGGGTGTAGGATGTAATACCCTTGATTTAAAATGAATATTTTTATTCAATGTATGAATTATAAATTAATTTTATTTTTTTGATGAATAATTTACATACATATTTATCGCCTATTTTTTTCCTTATATTTATTCAAGTTTAATTTTATTTTATAAAATGGTTTAAAAAAAAGGGTATCCCACTAGCTGGGTAATAACCTATCACGTTGGGTGAGGTCATGGGGTTTGAACCCATAAAAAATGTGAAATAATGGAGAAGAACCTACCACTAGCCTACATGTTCTCCCACTTCCATTTTAGATAATTTTATATAAATAATCATATTACATTTACTATATTCAAGACTATTTTACATAAATAAAATACTTTTAGTTTTTATTTTCATAGAATCATAATAAATAAGTCATTGTAATTTAATGTTAAATGTAGTATGATACACACTTTTAAAGTCATAATGTTATTTCAGTATTGTTCATTTAATTTCTAAATGGTCTTCATCATATTCTATGTATATATTTTATTAGTAAAGCATTTCCTATTAAAGAATCAAGTAATATGTATTATAAAATAATAATATTATGAAATATTTGTTATTTTTATTTGAAAATATAATTATCTCGTTAATAGTGAAATATATTCATTTTTTTAATTATTCATAATTTGGTTTTTAAAAAATTAAAAAGGTCATTAACATTGCATTGTAAACATGTGGTATAAAAGTTGTTGCATTAAGACCTATTTTTATCAATTATATAATTAAAATATATATTCCAATTAATTTGAAGAATTATTTTAGAAAATGAATCAAATCATTTTTTAATAATAGAGTCATTTAGTGGTAACATGGTATATACATAGCTTAGAATAAAATTAGATTTATTAGAAGATTTTTTTTAATCTTACACATAAAATGAAAGTTTTTGAAATAAAAAAGTATTTTTGGTAATAAATAAATATTATAGAGATATAATATTAGTTTCATTAGTAGAAATTAATTTATTTATTCAGCACATTAAAATTATCTTATGGCATTTTTTGGATTTTTTGGAAAATGGTTAAATATTGGGGTAAATAGTGAAAATATTGTTTTTGAAAAATACCATGACTTATTTGGAATTTTTAGGATACATGCATGAAATATAATTTTATGAAAAATTTTATTCAACAAAAAAATTATTTAAATAGTAATACAATGAATTTAAAAATATTAATTTAAATTTAGAAACTTATGTTTTATATTTTGGAACATAAGTTATATATTTTAAAAAATATTGTTTTTACGTATTATAAATTTATCATTTTAGACTTTGTTTTCATAATTTTTAGAAATTTAATAAATTAAAATGTATTTATAAATTCTAATTAGAATTTAAAAATTATGAAATAAAGTTAATTTTATTTTTAATCATAAAAAGAAGTTATCAGGGTAATCAGTGAGTTACCACGATAAATGTAAAATAATATAAAAGGTTAAAGTTAAATGGTAACAACATAAAATACCTAAAAACATTAATTTATATGGGTGTTTGGGATATTTCATGGCCTTAAAAATCCTTTTCAACCTTAATTATTCACCCATTTTTTTGAAATTAATTCCTCCCAAAAGTGTTTGGAATTAATAAAAAAATAATCATTATTTTAACCCTCAAATCCCCCCTAAAGTATAAATACCCATCCATTATCCCCTCACTCTCTACATTAAATCTATTGATCATGAATAATATGTCATTTACCATATGAATAGTCTATTCAAGGTGGTTATAAGGCACTATGATTTCTCTCTCAAGATTTAACAAGCTCCCTAGAAAGGTAAGGGTTCCCAATCCCCCCTCTTTCATTTCAAGTACAATACTTTTGTTATATTTTGTTATATTATTTTTCATATACTACCATTATTTTTACTCATATTGTATTATCTTATATTTTTTATATTATCAGTGGTAGTTTATTTCTTCCATCTCATTATTCCCTTTTTCTAATCCACTACTATACTGAAGTAAGGGTTCTTAAACCCATCCACATTTATTTTGAGATCCTTTTAAAATTCATTTTTATTTAAAGGGTAAATATTATTATGCTTAATTTTTATAATTTCATTATTTTATTATCAATAATATTCCATCATTCCATCACATTATTCTATAAGCTATTATACTACTCAAACCTCATCGTTTCCATAAAACATCCCAATTTTTTGGTAAAGTGACTAGAATTTTAAAAGAAATGAAATATCTATCTAGATATAAAAAAATTGTATTTAGGATCTAATATAGATATAAATAGGGTTGTTAACCCCAAAAAAGGAGTATTTGGTATTAACACAATCATTACCTGGTGCATGAATAAGAGGCCTAACTACACACATGGTTTGACTCTCCTAGAGGATGTGTTTTAGACAATTCATACACTCTTTATGAGAGATAATGAAAGATTTTAATATATGTATTGAGATTCAATTTCAATTTATATCCCTATTCCATGAAAGAAACCTCCAATTCCACTTGATGAATTTTCTTCGATTAGGGTAGTACCCATGGCGTTTGGAATATCCTTTAGTTATTAATGTTGATTAATGGATATCTACCTAGATATATACATTAATACATTTAAAAGATATATTTCCCACTCATTTTATAAATAATGATTATGTTCTCTATAACTCTTTTTATTTCTCATGTATTTTACCTTCCTCTTCCACGCCTATGTTCCTGTATACACGTGGCATGGTGGAAATGAAATCTCTATGGAGAATGATCCATCCCCTCCTTGTATCGCCTTACTAACAGACTATATATGAACATAAATTTTCTTCTAATGCTTTTGTGAAAAACTTCAAATAATTCCTATAATTTTAGGGTATTCACCTAGATACTAATTCATTTGATTTACTTGGGAAAATATCAACTATACCGTATACCCTTCATTTTATGCAGTATAAATACCTTATAGTTTATTAGTCTTATTGAAAGGTATTTACCTAAAGATTATTTAATTTCATTAGATACATGTTTGGTGTTCTGTGGGTTCATTATGTTATTATTATTTAATGATTTATATTTCTTTTTTTATCTTAATTATTCCATTGAACGAATAAATATTTATAATCCTTATTTTCATTATTTCTATATAGATAACCATTGATTTCTTGTCCAAGTTTATGAATAAATTTAGGGGACACGAAGATATGTAATGTTTAAATTCTGATTTCAGATGATGGGTTCATTGAATTTATTATTTGATGAGTGGAGTCTAGTTATCGATATCCCTTCAATGTATTGGTAGGTATCATGAGATTAACATAGTGGTTTTTTGTGTATACCTCTCTTTATTTATGTAAGAAAGATGAATTGGATGAGTCCTTGATGGGAGATTATGATGTCTTGGATGAGGCCTTAATGTTAATATTATGATATTTGATATTATCCATTCCATCACCATGAGATCAAATACTAATATCCTTGTGTTTAGTTACTATTATGCTTCCCATGGATAAATTAAACCAATGAAATTATTGATTCTAGAATTTTCTATTTATCTATTCATACCATATTATTCCATGCTTATGTAATGATAGTTTTTTTGTATTATACCCCTTGTTGATAATCCATGTTAATCCCTTTATGTTTTTTCCACTACCCTATAAAACTAAGAAGATTATTACATGTGAATAATATAATATAAAAGGAGAAATTATAATTTTTATTATATTTTTATTTAATGTAACTTATTTTTTCAATTTATTGGAATATTATATTTTTATCTTGTTCCCGAGACTACTAAACTTTTGATCCTATATGATGTATACCATATAAATATAATATAATAACCATTGACTCTGGGGTCCTAGAGTTGGGGATGTTACACCTTCCCCCATCCAACTAGGGTGACATATAGAACCCCTATGCACCACTAATGCACATAGTTTCATGAGATAAAAATTGTCTATTAGATCTTCATGATCAAATGATCTAACAACCGCTGTGATATTATCTAGGTATATCCAATCCATTATAGATAACTAGTTCAATCCATGGTATTGAATAGTCCTATGACTCACACATCATTCCCAATGGAAAGGGTCGCACAAACATTCCTATGTCATCTGATCAAAAGATCAAATAATCCCAAGGGCTTCTCTATACCCTCATTGTGACACCAATATGATGCTATTTTCACCACCATCTATAGCCTAAAATAAAAAATCTTACATCTTTAATTACTATAATTTTTTTACAACATCTTTGTGTTAAAATAGGGATTCAAAAAATAAAACTTATCCATCATGATTCAAATGTAAATGCTTTCAAAATCTGGAGAGAAGTTAAGATTCATATAAAATTATCTATAATATATCTATAAATATTAAACTTTGATCTTAATAATATTTTTGTTATTGAATTAATCTCATTCATACGTATAATTTTATATATAGTTGACTTAATTATTTGATCGATGGAAAATTTTATCTTACCTTAATGAAAATTATAATAAAACTTCTCTCCATAATATTTTTATAATTTTATATCAAATATTTGACATTTTTACATCCATGGGATTATCTCATTGATATATTTATATTGATATAATATATATGTGGTTAATTAAATAATAGAAAAGTTTTGAGGGAGATATTTTATAAATCCATGAATATATATAAGGCGTATCATTTTTAAAGAAAATTATGATTTTTATGCATTATGGGTACATCTTTAAATTAATAATTATAACAATTATTGTTTGGAAAGTTTGATCATTCCCATGAATATCATTTAATGTATTTTTTCATTTGATGAAAATATTATTAAGACTTGAATTCATGTATATGATACATGAACCTAACGTGGAATTTTCTCATGCATTATGAAACCATGAGTAAATGCGACTACCCAGGGGGTATCATTGTGGATTACATAAAAATTTACATGAAATGAGTGTGTTTATTGTCTGTTTACAATATTATTATATCAGAACCCCAAATATCCATAGCTAACGTCTTCTACATATCTTAGATATCGATATGCTAGCACATCGTGGGAGAAAAGAGAATCATGTATATATGAAATTTGATTTAGTTAGAAAATGGATACAAGTCAGATAGGGGACATGTTTAGTTATATTTATCAATCATATTAGATTAATATTGAATGTTTCATATGCTCTTCCTTGTATGGTATTCCAATTTCAATATTTCTTCATTTCAGTTTTTATAGGTTGTTTCATTTATCTTATATGGGCGATCCTAGAACAAGGGTTTAAATAAATTTCAAATGATTTGATAATTTTTATTTGAATATATCAAAAACTATGAGTGGTATAAGAGGGATACCATGTTTTAGATTTAGGAAATCTTGCTTGAAATGAAGAAATAGTGAAGCGAAGAGTAATGTTTTTAAGGTTTTTAAAAATATGGGAAAATAGTTTACCCTTAAATAGAAGGGATACATAATGGAAACCTTGGAATCACCTTTATATACATGGGTTTCATAATGGTATCCAATGTGTTACCTATATGTGGAAGCTTTCATAATGTTCATAGCTAATTATCTATACATGAGAGTTCATGTAAAGGTACATGGGGAATTCCTAAATAAGTATAAAGGTAGTCATGTAATGGTTATACAGTGGTTTTAATGTTTTCATAAGGGTTACTGCATGCTACCTTGATGCAATGAGGGATTTATATTTACATAAAGTTAATTCTTTATTTTACTATCTTTTTTAATTGTATTAACCTAGTTACCTTTATATGAAGTTGTTTTTTTACATATAGGAGTTCATGTAAGGGAAATCTAAGTTTTAAATTTTTATGAAGGGTTCACATAAAGGTAAGAGCTCAGTACCCTTACCTGGTATACACTACATAAGGGTCAATATTATTTACCCTTACATATATTGTCTGTGTAAGGGTAGACAGAGTATACCCTTACACAAAATATGAACTTCGTGTAAGGGTAAACTTATAACTTTTAAAAAATTATTTTTATAAATTCTAATGGTTTGTATGAATTATAAAATGCTTATAAATCATTGTAAAAGGTATTTTGTAAACATTAATTAATTAATAGTGATAATTAATCAATTAATTAATTATAAATGGTTTATAATTAATTTACGATGTTTATATGAAACTTTTATTATTAAATATTTCTTAAATATTAAATGTTAATATTTAAAATACCTTTTACCAAATTATATGGAATATATTATGATATAGAAATTAAATTAATTATTTATAAATAATAAGAAATAATTTATAAAGGGTTTTAAATTATGAAATAAGGCCAAAATATAAAATGTTTATATTTAAATTATGGATTTTTTTTATAATTAATTATTTTTAATTGTTCAAAAAAAGAGGGGTCCTTATTTGTTTATTATTTAATTCCACTTCTTAAAGAGTTTTGATGAATGATATGATCAAGGTTTAATTTATAGTTAAATATGTGATATTAGATTTTGTAAAATGTTTTCATAATAGAAAATTGGATTATAAAAATGTTTATAATTCAAAAATATCATGTATTTAAAATGAAATTCCATATAAGGATGATTATTAAAGAGTTACTTTTGGAATATATATAAAATGTTTATATTAAAAAGTATGGAATGTCTATAACGTTAAAGAAGAAATTATAAAATTGTTTATAACTATATTTTGTTTATGAATTGTACATAAATTTATATCTCATGTTAAAATATTTGAATTATTCATTTATTTAAGGTTTATTAACTACTATATTGACGTTTAGTGAATTTTGTAAGAAATTTGAAGGTTGTGTATGCTTTAATTAAAAATGTTATAATTCTTCTAAAATAGATCCTTGCATTATTGTTAAGAATTGATCTATAATGAATTTAGTTTTTCATCTACCTTATCTTTATTTTTTAATTGAAGTTATTATCTTTATTTTATTTATTGGATATAATTTTTGAATATTAGGTGTTAATGTTATAATGAATTAAATTCTCTCTAGAGTAAAGTATGTTTTAGTAGAGGGATTTGAGGTTATAATACTTTCTTACATGGAGTATTATGCCTTATCTATTATTCAAGGATTACTCATGGGGAGATTTTAAATTTCATATAGCTATATGTATTTAGATGAAGAATTCATGTACCTTATTCATATGATGTATTAGATATGTATGAATAAAATTAAATTCATTTTTTTGGTGAGAAACAAAGACTTGTGAGTTCTATAAAAGGTTACACATCAATTTGTTTTGAACATATTGGTTTGGTGGGGGATAGAAGATTCCAAACTAATTTACTAGAACTATGTATACATAAAAGGGAATAACATTAGATAAGATGGAGAGATTAAATACCAATAAAATACTATGTTTTAGATTACTTCCAAAGTAGCACTTATTATGACCTTGATCATTCAATAGGGTATGATCGAGCTCATAATGTGTACCCCTTTATTATCAGGTGTATGGAAAGAAAGTTATATGTGAATTTATATTATATTGATAGTATTGTTTAGATTATGACAAGTAACCCTTAATTTTCCTTTTTTGTCTTATTCTTGGAATTTTATTTTGGTTACACTATTTGGGAAGACATAATTGTTAGGATATGAAAGGAATAGAGTTTATTATATCTATACGATGAATTGGAGAAAGAGTTTTCTTCTAAACTATCCAAGAGTTATATATGATATGATTGATAATTGTTGTCCACCAGATATAGTCATAGATTATTTACAAGATAATTGGTCTAAGTCTTGGTGAAATATGGATATTTTCCCACTAATGGATATGATATATTTTTAAAATGGGTAATCATTTTAGTGGGATCCTAGTTAAAAAACATCCTTATAGAATAGTTAAGAAACATGATACACATCTGATAACATATTCTATTATAGATGAATAACATCATCATCAAAAACATAAAATTTGAGATGAATACTTGAAAAGGATGATTTTAATGGAATAAAATACTATGGTTGGTAAATTATGAAAATTTATTAAGTAATATTGGTGATTTAAGAAAATTTATTAAGGAAAATTATATGTGTCGGAACAGTTCATTCCTGAGTTACCAAGTGCTGAAATTGTTCAACAACTGAATTTATATGCTTATTGAAGTAGATTAATTAATTTAGGGTGTCAAAAGAATTAGATTCATAATGAAAAAAGGGTTATTATTCTCCACCCATATACTCAATATGATTGATTATTCCAAATAAAATTCAATGTGATTGAATATGTTAATAACTCAATGAGAATAAATATTTCCATAAAAACATTATTGATTATAAAAATATATCCTCTTATTTTGATAAACATAGGATATAAATTAATTTTTTTTTGTGAATATAAAATATGTTTATAAGATGAAAATAATGGAATCTTGAAGTATTCTTTCAAATATTAGAGAAAAGGATTTGCTGCATTGAAAACTTGGATACATCAACCTTGGATAGACTTGGCGTAAGATTTGTTTTTTATCCCATTTAGATTCTAAGGAGAGAATGAAAAAAGTATTTTTAAATTAAATGATATGAGTGTTTCTGATACACATATATTATTATTTATTTAATTCTATAACATGATATAATGAGAGACTAAAAAATGGATTGCTCTGGTTATGGAATTTATCCTGTTGTCATATATGGAAATTTTCCTAAAAATGATTAAATTCAAATAACAATTAACCATTAATGTCAACATTCTAGGAACATATATTAACTAGTAATATAATGACTAGATTCTAAAGAACTATATAAATAGTACAAGTAGGAAAAATTTCCAACATGAAGAAGAAAATTTGGTTGAAAAGTTCAATAATGTTTATTAATGGGTATAATCAATGATATTGAAACATAAGGTTTCCAATAAGGAATTATAATAATTAAATATGATTTGATTATCAATTATATACCTAAAGTGAGTTTTAAAACTCTATGGAATGTTCATGTTAGGTATAAATTCTATAGAAATTAATTCTTAGATTTTGAGAGGTATGTGACACATCATATATATTTTAAAAATTGTTTTAAATGTTAGTAGTTCCAAATTAATGGAATTATTTATTTAGAACATAGTTTATATTCATGACATTAAGTAAATAGTTACTACTTCAAGGATTTAAATTTATAGGACTTTATCAAGCTCAAATGATACATAAGTAAAAAAGAGGTGATTCTTCGTCTCATTTATTTTTTTGTGATAAAAGAAGTTGTTTGATAACAAGAAGTATTAATGAACAATTTTTTGATGACTAAATGTATACACATAGTTTGTAATTAATAAATTTTGATAACATTTTTTAGAATAAGATATGGATAAAAATGTTTTATCCAGGACAAAATTTTTATCCAAATATTTGATAAAATATGAGGGAATGTGTTTCTTCAACCAATAGATGGTATATTTTAATAAAGTCTTATTCTAAAATAAAAATGTTCCAAAAACATTAAATACCATATATGATATAGAAATAATAGTTAATTTTTTAAATGTTTATATTAAAATGAAATAAATGTTATTTCTTAACACAAAGGGTTCCGTTTCTTATTAAGATATTATGAAAATAATATAGTATCTAAGAAGCTAGTGGGAGTATGTTTGAACATAGAGAAGTTCAAAATTAAAAAATGAAGGATAAAAGCAATCTTAATTTAGAGAGATTTTCAAATTACATAGAAAGGTGATTAGGATATGTGATGGTAAAGAAAAATGTAATGTTTTAAATTTGGTTACAATTTAAAAAAGTGAATATCACTATTTCCTAATGGATTATACTTGTCTAATATTAAAGTGTTTTTACTCAATATCCTAAAAGAGTTTAGGATATTTGACAATAAAGAAAAATGTAAAGAGTTACATTTAGTTATCATAAAAAGTGAAAGACGCTATTTTAGGAAGTATTTCACCATTCAAAATTAGAAGTGAATTACACTTGATATCCTAAAAGAGTTTTGGGTATGCAAAGAGAAATAAATGAGTTTTATTTAATAATTTTCACTTTATCCTAAAATATTTGAGGGTGTATTAGTAAAAAATAATGTAACAAGTTATAGTATTTTAAGGAAAAATATTGATGGAGTAGGGTTAAAACAATGGTTATGATGAACATAGAACGTGTTCTAAGAAGAAAATAGAAATTGACATTGTAACATTTGATGTTGGGAAGTCTAGAAGTTTAAATATTTTAAAAAGTTGAAATATTATGAATATAATTCATAAATATCTCCATTATTCAAACTATATTACCTCATAAATGTTTCCAATTGATGAGTTTAGCATGATGGTTTTATCAAATGTTCACAGAGAGATGTGATATGAATTGCATATGATTGTTGACACTTCATTCCATCACATGGATAAAAAAGTGACAAAGGAAAATTCCCTATAAAAATTGAAAGAAAATACATCGAGAATTTAAATATTTGAAAGGGTTATATTTGAATTCTCCCAAGATAGGAAAAATCACCGACAACGTGCATTCACCTACATGCCACTATTCTTTCACACAACCTACTTGAGTGACAAACCACCCTTTTCCCAAGGTCCTATTTTTCCCTATAAATAGACCATCGGGGTCTTAATTTCTACAGATGACTTCCCATAAAGCCTAATAGCTACTATGATTTCTCTAGTGCTTCACCTAAGTCTTCTGAAACATCCAAGGTAGTTTCATAACACCTAAGGAAAGGGAATTAAATGAGGATCATATGACTTAAGTCCATTCAGTGTTAAAAAGAAATAATACCTGCATGCCTCAGGCGCCCAACCTCCTTAATTCAAGAAGACTTGCATGCCTCCCTTTCCACATATAGGAACTTGAGTGCCTCACTTCCAGGAATACCTGTGAAGAATCTTGAAGGCTTGACCCATGTCTTGCCCAAGTCTAGTCATCCAGGTTGTTCCTCACTTAAGGTGACATCATGTCTCCTAAGACAACTTGTGCACCCCATACCTGCACACCAGAAACATGGGCGCCCCTCCTTGGTTAACCTCACCACTTCATCCTCGTCAATCTTTTCATGAAGCCTCCTTCAAATAAATTCATGGTATGACTTATCCTTAATTTTATCCCTTTCTTAAAAGGGATCATGTTGAAACCTTCACCAAGACCTCATGATTTACCAAACCTTTGGGAAAGACACATCATCATGTATCCCATTTGGGTTTTCATTTATACAGTTAGAGGTTTCATACATTTGTTTTATAAGGGAGTCAGAGTCCTTGAGATATCTATAGGTTTATATACCTATGGTAACATAGACCCTTACCCCATAAATAGTGATGGGAAGTTCCTAATTTGGAGGATCAGGGTTTAGGCAATGTCCGTACCTTGTCTCTAAAACCTGGAGCCTCCGGTCCTTGGTAGGGAAGGTACAATTCACACCTATTTTTCATTTTGACAAAGGAGAAGTCACCATACTCTATGGGGATTAATTTTAGGGCATCCATTCTTGAGTAATCCCATATAATTTTAATCTGGATCTAATGACCTTCACATTCATTTTTCATGGAAAGGTTCATTTCTCCTCACCCTTGTCCACCGTCACCCTGGCCTCTTCCACCATAGGCCCATCCACTTCCATAAGTGGAGGAAGGATATTGTGTGACTTTTTTGAGTCTTTCACATCCAATTTTTTCTCAAAATGATCTTGACTCATGTGGGTTTATATGTAACACCCCGAGATTTTATGAAAAATATTATTTTTAATTTTATTGATGTCTTGTGTTGTATGCTACACCAAAAGGATATTTCACTACACGCATCCCTGACTTGGCCTGAATTACACGCAATCATGACTTTCCACAATATCGTGTGTTGTACGCAATACCGAGTTTCACTAAACAACGATATGTTATATAAACTAGCTGTTATGAATAGTAATACCCACTTTTTGAAATTTTATAAATTTTATCTTTTAAAATGGACTTCATTTCTAGATTCGGAATATCGAAATTAGCCTAGGGTGAAATTTTGGTATTTTTCTAAAAACTTTCAATTTTTGATGAATAGTGAAAACACTAGGTTACTATTTAAAATCCGACTTTTTATTTAATTAATTATTTATTTTATTTAAATTTATTTTAGGTCAAAATTGATACATAACACCTATATAAGTTCAATGTAATTCATTGGAGTCATTTTATAATAATTTTACATATATAAAAATTTTATTGAACTTTTCACAGTCTTTTACCCACCTCCTAGGAGAATTTGGAAATTCACATAAAACATAATTTTACCGCTTATGTGAGTGGAATTTCGAAAATCCAAGAGACACAGTTAATATCAAGGAAAAAAATGTGGTTCAATGAGATGAAAATAATTTTTTTGTGAATAGTAACTTTTTACTTTTTTTTACCACGGTTAAAAGTAAATAGGGTAATTAAGGGTAAAAATGATATTATTATTACCCTAACACATGTCCTAATTCTATGATATAATTTCAATTAGACCAAAAAACAACCTTAGGAATAAAGTATGACCATTTAGGCCCACTTGGATTAGATTAGGACATTTAATATTATTTTATTTAAAGAATAGTTAAAATAGTTAGAATCAAAGTTTAATAAATAATTTTTTTTTAATTTAGGGTTATAAATAAGATAAATTAGACTATAATTATTAATTAGAAATCTAAAAAGAATTTATACATAATGGTATTTTATTTATAATTTTTAGACATTAAATAATTTAATTTATTTATGACACAATGATGATGCAGTAATTATCTTATTAATGAAATATTGACATAATTGATGTTATAAATACCCAAATAAATGTAATTTGAGACTTTTTATGAATTACACTAATTTTATAGGTTAATATGACATGTTAGTATTGATTTAATTAACTTTTTTCGAACTAATCATTCTGTTATGATTTTCAAAAAAATCAATTACCAAATAGTGTCAAAATTGACACAAAATAGTTTTTAAAACAAATATTATATTATTAATTGTTATTTTATTCCTAAAAATCTAAGGTTCGGCCAAATGACTTATATAAGGATATATATATTAATAATAAACAACTTGGGGTTCGTTTTTCTTGTTATTGTAAGTCTATTATCCTTATAGTGTAAGAAAACAAGAAGACACGGTAAAAGTAAAATTATTTAACTTAAAGTTAAATCTAAATAATAAGGTTAAAATAGAAACCTAAACTTGTCTAAATTCTATTGGATGAGATTATTTCGACCCATCCCCACCTTATCTCAAAATTAAATCAATTTGGAGCTATTAAGAACCGAATATGACTTTATAATAAAATAATTTTTTTAATTTTTCCTAAGCTGCCCCTCTCCTCCCTTATAAAAGGGAACCTCCTCCCTCTCTTCCTCACACCACTTTGAGCCTTCAATCTCATCCAAAACCTGCCAGCTTATCTTCTCAACTTCCCTAGAAACATCCTAGAGGTCCTGGTCTTCTTCAAAAACCATTTTTAGTTCCCTAAGTGGAGGTTAAGAAGAGGCGCTTCAAAGAAGAGGTAATGTCAGTTACCGATTCTTTCAACTTTATTTCTTCTTATACTTCTTATTATTTAGTTGTTTCATTATGAGGTAATAACATCAGTATCACTCATATACTGATATGTTATTATAATTATTAAACAACCCTATTTCATCATCTATCCATCCTACAGAAAAATAAATCACCGCACATGCGTACGTACGGAACACCGTCTCCACGCCGTGGTGCAATCTATTTTCCACCACCACCTTACATGGATGGGTATAATGGTGTAAATAAATAACATTATACGATTATTTTAAAGTTATATCTATTCTGAAATATTATACATACACTTCAATACAATTCCACGATCATGGGAATGATATCATCACTCGTGCGTACGTATGGACTACCGTCTCCACGGCACGATGAGATTCATTCTCCATGTTAACCATTCAAGAATGATTATACAATATATATAATGAATAATAATGAAATATATGACATAATGAATCTACTGGATTTATGTGTGTATATATATGTATTCTACTTAATTCCATTCAAGTAAATAAAGAAAGGAAAACAACGTTCATGCGTACGTACGACCTACCGTCTCCATGAACTGTGTGTTTCATTTCATTTATCTATCTATTATATATATATATACTGAATATATATGATATATAAATCATTTTTTACATTCTGGAAGTAATTAAATCATGATATAAGTAATAATAATATCAAGAACAACAAGTTAAAACACGTACGATAAATGAAACAATTTTACCCAAAATGCTACTTTAACATGGAATTGACAAATGAATGGGTAATATAAATACCTAAGTGAACCATATATGATATAATAACAATGAATATGATTCTTTAATAAGTAAATGACATTATATAAATCATTATACAGGAGGTTCAGATACATATGAAGCATATCATACATAAGGTAAGGGATAATTATTCCAATCTCATTCTTATCCGAGATTTTTTATTCGTAAGTATTTACTAGGGTTATGTTTAATATCCATGTCCATATGTTCTCAAAATGTTTTCATAAAATGTTTACTTTTCTTCATGTATGTTTAAATTCATTCTTACCCCTTTTTTACTTTTACCACATCGTATGGAAGGAATATTTCTTTTGTTTAACATACGAGGTACTTTTTGGCTTTTCCGACAAAAGTACGAGAAGAATGTTATTTTTAACTTATACGGAGTGAATGGATTTTTACAGTTTCATAACGCCTCATTTTCATAAAGCTTACTCTATAAGATTTTATGACTATTTTTAACAAAATACTTTTCTTTTAAAATTGCATGGAATTTTGTGAAAAGAAAATGATTTTGAAGAAGAAAGGATATTTTCCTCAAGAATTAATTTCAAGTGTTTTATCAAAATAATTTTCCATCTAAGATGACATTATTTCATATGTGTATGTTTCATGTATAAAGTATCTATGATTTACATGGTTTCACTTTTCTTATGATGAAATATCCATTTGTTTTATATGAATTATGTGATGATGGGATGATGTTTATGAAACCCTTTTTATTCTTTGGGTTATGATGAATGTTTTAAGTTTATTTTGTGACACAAGTAAGAATGATTTCATTATGAGATGGGTGGGACCTATATCTCCCTCCAATGCATTGGGTAAAGATTTATATCTCATGATATAGACATGGCTGAATTGGTAAGTTAATCTGGTTCAGTGTTACAGGACTGGAACGAGGAGTGAAATCGATTCAGAAAGGGACTTTGTCCACTAAGATGGTCTGGGAAGTAATGCCTTGGATACTATGGAAATCGTAACATGTGCTTAATGGATGCCACAATTACATGTTTTATTACCATTCTAGTTTATTATGACTAATGTTTCTTTATGATCTATGCCTTGTGTACTTCCATGTTTTTTGCTCATAATTTTGATGTTTAGATTTTATGTTCAAGTTTTTGCATTGAAATGTTTATGGATTGATTTATGTTCTCTATGCTTACCCTTACTGAGCATTTGAGCTCACCCTTTATATGTTTTATGTTCCCCTGGATTTAAAGAAAGGTTTTAGGTAATAAAAAAAGGGAATATCTTTATGGGAGATGTTGAAGATCTTTCACCACGATTAGAAGATTATTTTCCAAGTTTCCGAAGAAGCTAAACTATTACGGTCCTTGTGTTTCTGTTTTCGTTATGTATCAAGTATTCCGCAAAATTAATGTGATTTCAATGTACGTCAAGCTTTGGGTCTCTACAATTAGTATCATAGTAAAGGTTTAGTCAACCTCTAGAAACTAGGATGCGAGAACTTTAGTGAGATCCCTAGAGATATTTCTAAGGTATGTCTAGGGATGTCCCTAAGGATAAGTATAAGTATAGGTTATTGTCCTAGAATTATGGCAACGATATTAGAATTAAACATAGGATGTTATATATGGAAGGTACTCCCCCTTTATTATTTTTTTCCCTATAATGATGTTTGCCTCACACTATTCTTTTTGGGTTTTAGACGATGGATGGAACCTGAAGGAACCGTGTTGATCAATGTAATGGACGATGCAATGATTGTCCTCTTGAACAAACCAATGATGTGGGAGATGGAGTGCACAATATTATTTCTATACTAACACAATCTATGAATCATTCTGGACTTCCAAATGAGCAGAGAAAGGAGCAACATTCTGTTGAATCCTGTATGAGGCAGCGTCCACCTTCATTCAGCGGGTCTTCTGATCCCTTAGTGGCTGAACAATGGATCTGTAAAAACTGAAAATATATTTTCAGTTCTACAATGTTCTGATCATGATAAATTCATATTAGAAGTTTATAGTTTGGAATATGATACTGATCAATGGTGAAATATTATCAAGAATATGAGGCAAAGAGAAGAAATTGAGTCTGTGGAATGAGATGAGTTCAAGAACAAATTTTTCAGTAAGTACTTCCCTCGTATTCTTCGAACAAAGATGGAAAAGGAGTTTCTTGGGCTTAAGTAGAAGGATGATGAATCTGTTGGAATATACGAAGAGAATTTTACAAGACTTTCAAGTTATGCATCTGGCTTTATCATCCTACCTGGAAGTAAAGTTGATCAATTTTTCAGTGGTTTAAAACCAAGTCTTCGAAGGTCATTAACTATAAGAGACTTCAGCAGCTATGAAGAAATTGTTCATTGTGTTATCAAGGTAGAACTGGAAGTTGGTGTAACATACCCATCTCATGATTTGGACAAGAAACGAAAGATGGAGTTCAAGGAGAAATCTCAAAATAATGGTGAAAAGAGGATGAATGTTTATTTATGCTCAAAGTGTGAAAAGAAGCATGGTGGATATTGTATTAAAGGGACTAGAAAATGTTTTAATTGTGTAAAAGAAGGTCATCAAGTAGCTGAGTGTCGAAGTAATGGAAAAAGGTTTGCTAATGATTTGAATAAAGAAAAGACCGCAGAGAATGCACCATCAACACTTCAATTCTACAAGTGCAAGGAAATGGGGCATTATGCTAATCAATGCCCTAATCCAAGGGTTAATGATGATCAACGTGAGCAACCTCTCAAGGCAAAGGATAAGGGGAAGTCACATGAGATCACTATTTGTGATGTTGAGTATGAAAATGATGTTTTTTAATGATTAAGTGTTTATGTAATGGAATTTCAAAATAGTATAATGGAATCTCATTTACAGTATCATGGTATTTTGAAATATTTGTGTATTGGTCCATTGTGGTTTTCTATAAGAGTATGGTACCGGTAACTATGAAAAGTGATTCAAATATTTTAGAAAGCAGATGATATGCGCATAATGAAGGGATAAGGAGAAAATAAATTATTTCATAGTATTCATGAGCTCATGATTGTTATAAGGACTAAGTGATATCATGGTTTGAGTATACAGAATTTTGGGATTTTGGTATGTGGAAAGAGGTAACTTTTGACAGCACTCATTTTTTCACTAAGGTTCAATGGGAATTCATTTTTCAATAGAATACATGATTAAGGCCTTATAATGTTTGGAATGTGACCAGCAAGACATATCTTATGATATATGGGGATCAACGATGGTTTTAACATGCTTGTTATATGAACTCTCTAGTAATCGTTTTCACTATAATATGAGATTGGACAACATTATATTGGATAAGCCTAATGATTGGAATGGATTATGTTGGACATAAGTTAGTATTGTTTAAGGCTAGAACTTTTTCGATATTATTGATTGGAAGTTATAATAATGTAGTTTTAGAAAAAGAACAACCTGCACGACGGGCGACAACCCATCGCGTTTGACAAGGCTGTGGGAATCGAACCCTCAACTAAAGTGCGACAGGCCTTTGTTGCCTACCACTGGCCTACAAGAAGTCCCTGTTTAGTAGAAACTAGATTTATTATATTAAACAGTATGATATATTAAGTATAAGTCCATTTTACGAACCAAATATGATTAATCTCACTATAGATGAGCTTATGTATTTTTAATAACTTTTTCTAACCTTTTGTTTGAGACAGATGGAATGACCCATCATTCTATCACATGATCTGCTAACAATTCACGAATGACAAATTCAACTTCATTTATTTAAGAGATGAAGTGGAAATTGTCCAAGGAACGACCAACAGTGAGACTGTACCAAAATCACGAAAGTATTTCTTCTAATTCCAATTTCTTCAACTTTAGGGAAATGATCTTGAAAACCAAATATGTTGTCCTAGTGCCCTTATATCTGATGAATCAGATGGTACCTTAGATCATCACAAATCTATGGATTTTTTATTGTTGGATTTTTCATAGCCATGTTCTCTACCACTCTCCATCAGAACATGATGGTTAGATTTATTTTCTATATCCATATTTTTACCTATGTGGAAACCCGGTGATTAGTTAATTTGGATAACCGTTACGTTTCATACTTCAGTTTTTAAAGATTGGATTTGGAATTACTTTTTACGATGTGGGTTTCTATTAAAGAAACTTTCGAGTAGTAAACCATTTATAACCCCGATGAATTTCGAGGGAGAAATTCATTTTAAGGGGGGTAGAATGTAACACCCTGAGATTTTATGAAAAATATTCTTTTTAATTTTATTGATTTCTTGTGTTGTAAGCTACACCAAAAGTAGCTTGCACTACACGCATCCCTGACTTGGCTTGCATTACACGCAATCGCAACCTTCCACAATAGCCTGTGTTGTATGCAATACTGAGTTTCACTAAACAATGATATGTTATATAAACTAGCCGTTATGAATAGTAATACCCACTTTTTGAAATTTTATAAATTTTATATTTAAAAATGGAATTTATTTTTGTATTTGGAATATCGAAATTAGCCTAGGGTGAAATTTTGGTATTTTTCTAAAAACGTTCAATTTTTGATGAATAGTGAAAACATTGGGTTACTATTTAAAAACCGACTTTTTATTTAATTAATGATTTATTTTATTTAAATTTATTTTAGGTAAAAATTGATACATAACACCTATATAAGTTCAATGTAATTCATTGGATTCATTTTATAGTAATTTTACAAATATAAAAATTTTATTGAACTTTTCACCGTCTTTTACCCTCCTCCTAGGAGAATTTGGAAATTCACATAAAACTTAATTTTACCGCTTTTGTGAGTGGAATTTCGAAAATCCGAGAGACATAGTTAATATCAAGGACTAAAATGTGGTTCAATGAGATGAAAATAATTTTTGGTTAATAGTAACGTTTTACTTTTTTTTACCACAGTTAAAAGTAAATAGGGTAATTAAGGGTAAAAATGATATTATTATTACCCTAACACAAGTCCTAATTCTATGAGATAAGTTTAATTTGACCGAAAAAAAACTTAGGAATAAAGTATGACCATTTAGGACCACTTGGATTAGATTATGACAATTAATATTATTTTATTTAAAGAATAGTTAAAATAGTTAAAATCAAAGTTTAATAAATAAAGTTTTTTTTAATATAGGGTTATACATAAGATAAATTCGACTATAAATATTCATTAGAAATATAAAATGAATTCCTACATAATGGTATTTTATTTATTATTTTTAGACATTAAATAATTTAATTTATTTTTGACCCAATGATGATGCAGTAATTATCTTATTAATGAAATATTGACATAATTGATGTTATAAATACCCAAATAAATGTAATTTGAGACCTTTTATGAATTACACTAATTTTATAGGTTAATATTACATGTTAGTATTGATTTAATTAACGTTTTTCTAACTAATCATTCTGTTATGATTTTCACAAAAATCAATTACCAAATAGTGTCAAAATTGACATAAAATAGTTTTTAAAGAAAATATTATATTATTAATTGTTATTTTATTTCTAAAAATATAAGTTTCGGCCAAATAACTTAGATAAGGTTATATATATTAATAATAAAAAACTTGGGGTTCTTTTTTCTTGTTATAGTAAGTTTATTAACCTTATAGTTTAAGAAAACAAGAAGACACGGTAAAAGTAAAATTATTTAACTTAAAGTTAAATCTAAATGATAAGGTTAAAATAGAAATCTAAACTTGTATAAATTATATTGGATGAGAGGATTTTGATGAATACCCACCTTAGCTTATAAATAAATCAATTTGGAGCTTTTAAAAACCGAATATGACTTTATAATAAAATAATATTTTTACTTCTTCCTAAGGTGCCCCTCTCCTCCCTTATAAAAGGGTACCTCCACCCTCTCTTACTCACACCACTTTGAGCCTTCATGCTCGGCCAATCCCAGACATTTTCTCTTCTCCACTTCCCTAGAAACATCCTAGAGGTCCTGGTCTTCTTCAAAGACCATTTTTAGTGCCTTAAGAGGAGGTTAAGAAGAGGCGCTTCAAAGAAGAGGTAATGTCCGTTACCGATTCTTTCAACTTTATTTCTTCTTCTATGTCTTCTTATTTAGTTGTTTCATTATGAGGTAATATCATCAGTATCACTCATATACCGATATGTTATTATGAGTATGAAACAACCCTATTTAATCATCTATCCATCCTACGGAAAATGAAATCACCGCCCATGCGTACGTACGGAATATCGTCTCCACGCCGTGGTGTAATCTATTTTCCACCACCACCTTACTTTGATGGGTATAATGGTGTAAATAAATAACTCTATATGATTATTGTAAAATTATATTGATTCTGAAATATTATACATACACTTTAATACAATTCTACGATCATGGGAATGATATCATTGCTCGTGCGTACGTACGGACTACCGTCTCCACGACGCGATGAGATTCATTCTCCATGTTAACCATTCAAGAATGATTATAAAGTATATATAATGAATAATAAGGAAATATATGACATAATTAAGATACTAGATTTATGTATATATATATATATGTCATCTACTTCCATTCAAGTCAATAAAGAAAGGAAAACAACATTCATGCGTACGTACGGCCTACCGTCTCCATGAACGATGTGTTTCATTTCATTTATCTATCTATTATATATATATATACTGAATATATATGATATATAAATCATGTTTTACATTATGGAAGTAAGTAAATCATGATATAAGTAATAATAATATCAATAACAACAAGTTCAAACATGTACGATAAATGAAACAATTTTACCCAAAATGTTACTTTAACGTGGAATTGACAAATGAACGGGTAATATAAATACCTAAGTGAACCATATATGATATAATAACAATGAATATGATTTTTTAATAAGTCAATGACCTTATTTAAATCATTATACAGTAATTTCAGATACATACGAAGCATATCAGACATAAGTTAATGGATAATTATTCCAATCCCATTCTTATCCGAGATTGTTTATTCCTAAGTACTTACTGGGGTTCTGTTTAATATCCATGTCCATATGTTCTCAAAATGTTTTCATAAAATGTTTACTTTTCTTCCATGTATGTTTATAGTCATTCTTACCCTTTTTTTACTTTTACCACATCGTATGGAAGGAATATTTCTTTTGTTTACCATACGAGGTACTTTTTGACTTTTCTGACAAAAGTACGTGAATAATGTTATTTTTAACTTATACGGCGTGAAGAGATTTTTAGGTTTTCATAACGCCTCATTTTCATGAAGCTTACTCTACAATATTTTATGACTATTTTCAACAAAATACTTTTCTTTTAAAATTGCATGGAATTTTGTGAAAATAAAATGATTTTGAAGAAGAAAGGATATTTTCCTCAAGAATTCATTTCAAGTGTTTTATCAAAACCATTTTCCAGCAAAGATGACATTATTTCATATGTGTATGTTTCATTTATAATGTCTCTATGATTTACATGGTTTCACTTTTCTTATGATGAAATATCCATTTGTTTTATATGAATTATGTGATGATGGGATGATGACTATGAAACCCATTTTATTCTTTGGGTTATGATGAATGTTTTAAGTTTATTTTGTGGCACAAGTAATAATGATTTCATTATGAGATGGGTGGGACCTATATCTCCCTCCAATTCATTTGGTAAACATTTATATCTCATGAGATAGACATGTCTGGAACAGTAAGTTAATCCGGTTCAGTGTTACAGGACTAGAATGAGGTGTGAACTCGATTCAGAAAGGGACTTTGTCCAATAAGATGGTCTTGGCAGTAATGCCTTGGATACTATGGAAATCGTAACATGTGATTAATGGATTCCACAATTACATGTTTTATTACCATTCTAGTTTACCATGACTAATGTTCTTTTATGATCTATGCCTTGTATATTTCCAAGATTTTTGCTCATGATTTTGATGTTTAGATTTTATGTTCAAGTTTTTGAATTCAAATGTTTATGGATTGTTTTATGTTCTCTATGCTTACCCTTACTAAGCATTTGAGCTCACCCTTTATATGTTTTCTTTTCTCCAGGATTTAAACAAAGGTTTTAGGTAAGAAAACAAAAGGGGATGATCTTTATGGGAGATGTTGAAGATCTTTCACAACGATTAGAAGATTATTTTCTGAGTTTCCAAAGACACTAAACTATTACGATCCTTGTGTGTTTGTTTTCGTTATGTATCAAGTATTCTGAAAAAGTAATGTAATTTCCATGTACTTCAATATTTGGGTCTCTACATTATATGTTTATGATGATCAAAATAATTTCACAATCAACCTGAAACAATGAACTACAAGAACTCTGATTCCCACCATAACTGGGATACATAGGAAGCCTTCCTAAGTCCCGAGATCAACATCATCTCATCCATAAAATGAGAAATCATACTAAACTAAATGGTCCTCCCCCTAGCTGTATGCCATAATCATAAATATCTTAAACCATGAATCCACCTTAGGAGTAAGCCCCGAGTTAAACCCCCAAATCTCCATGAACTAAAATATCCTCATGGACCCTGTCACTACTATTATTGGGAATCCTATTTAAGAGTACGCCTGAAATTAATCTCCTATATCATCTTGATTCAATTAATTACTCATGATACATTTTTAAGGATATCCTCTTCAAGAATATTCCCTAACTTAATCCTCTAAAAGGACCATACTCCCCTAAAAGACTTACCAAACTACATGGGATTTGATTCCCATTCAAATGGGATATGAAGGAAGCCTCTTTGTGGTCCAAATACAACAACCTAGAATAAACCATATTCTCACTGGGCCACATTCCCACTAGGGTCTAATCCAACTTGGAAATCCATATCATTTAAAAGTTCCATGGTCTACTTTGGTATAATTCCCACACCAAACATTAACTACGCACCTTCTACCTAGATGTCCTTACCACATGACATTAAATTGTATAGTTGGGTCCTTGACACATAAACTTAAAAGGTATAAGGTGTCCCATTAAGCAACACCAAATGATGTGGGTTCTGAATCCTTTCACAAGGATACATAGGAAGCTCATTTATGGGTTTGATCCGAACATCAATTTAGCTTCCATCTCCTGAGATAATGATAAAATCCAGAGTAACTTTTGTTTACCTAGATGACAATAAATTCCAGAGCACCCCACTGAGTGGATTAAAAAATAGAATCATCATAATAATGATGAAAGAATCTATATGTAGTATATGGGAGGATGACATTGATAGAGAACCTAGAATACATATAAATATCTCAATTAATGAAGAACCTAGAATACATATAGATGATTATGATTTCCATACATGATAAATAATTGATTGAAAATTTCAGGTGAAACCTACATTATGCTTGGTAAATTAATAAGGATTCATGAACATATGTTAAATCTATAAGAGATTCCCAAAGTAAGATATAGTTTCCCTACAAAAGGGTGTGATGAGCCTGAATTCCATCCTCTTGACCAATGAAAGTTCTTAATAGTCATAGGTGAAAACACATAATGAACTCCTACCTTTGGAAAGTAGGTCCCCTTTAGATATAGAACCATTGGGTGTTTCCGGTTCCATAAACAAATCCATTTAAAACCATCTCTAAGTAGTGATTCCTAACCAGTATACCCATTACGAAAGAAAAAAAATAGGGAACCTAATGTGAATCCTTAACCAGGTTAATGATGTTAAAAATCTGTTAGGCCCCTTTCAATAAAATAGGGTCAACAAGGCAATCAATCATGCACATTCTCATCTAAAAGATTATTATTTTACCAGGTCTTTCTTGATTATGGATATCATATATAAATTGGAACTCTTTTTGAATAACTCTCATAAATCCAAATGGATTCCTTATGGTTTTCACCTGTGAACGCTTCGAATGCTGCTCAAGACAGATACTTATACTCTCAAAGGGAGACATCACCAAATCAGTGTCTTTAATGATGGGTCTCCAATGAAATGGTATAAGATTACCATCAACATGGTACCATTTAAATCCCATAGGTTTCTGGAAAGACCCTCCAGATCAACAACAACCCCCAATCATCCGGTCAGTGATGAGCAGTGGTTTTGAAGAAGAAGACCCCAGTTACCGTCTTCAACCATTTCAGGTGGTTATACTTATAATACAATAACAAATACCTTCCATATTTTAGGGAGTTCAAACAAGAGGACACAAATGACCTTGTATGAAAGAAACATGAGTCCTTCTTGAGGAATCCTATAAACAACCTCCACCAAAAATGCTGCACGACATTGAACCCTCAACATGATGGGGGTGTTGCCCTGGACTATCTAGTTCAGGTTCCTCAGACTTGATCATGCAAGACGGCCCACTAAGGACATTAACTAGATAATATGAATTAGGTTCTTACCTTTTCCCCCTCTAGATAATCCCAACAACCCAATTTGGTGGAAAATAGTAAGAGGTTACATACACCCATTTGCCTTCATATTTTCAGCTAGTAGACTAATCTAGAAACTTCCAACCAATCCCACCACTCAAATTTGGTGGAGTGCCATGAGTAGCGATAGACAACATCTTACAATATTTTGGCCATCCAGTTGTCTTGTCTAGATGCATTCAAATAACCCCACTAACTAAATACGGAGACAATTAGCCAACATGAATATAAACCTACCAGAATGCATGAATCCTATAAATATTCTCTTTTGGAAGTAGCCAGAGAAGTCAGTCGAAAAGCTCTGACAATAGGCTAGGGGAAGAAACAAATCTCTACCCCCACACATGAGTACTATCAGAATCCACTGGCAAGAAATAGAGGACAAAATAATGTAAAAACACTTACTCCAAATACAGAATGGACTTATATTCTCGTTCCAGCCACTAAAGTCACCAAGCATATCCTAAAAATGGTGAAATGGAAGACATATATTTATGATCATATCCTAGAGGCATGGAAATATATCATCATGGCAACAATAGAAATACCTGAGAGAGAGAAGCATAACTTTATCCCGACAAGTAGAGTGCCTCATCAACCTGCCACCCCGGAGTAGATATATACCTATGTTCCTATCTAGGAGGGTTAGGAGGCATACTCCCCCATGTCATATGGACAACCAAATTAGTCACATAGACCCAATCCAACTAGAGGTAACCATTTGATTCTGATAGTGACTCCAAGGTAGGCACATACACCTACCCGTGATAAACTCTTCTCCCAGAAATTCCCCCTAATGCTAATAAGAAGACATCTAAAAATAAGTCACATCAAACACAGTTGAATAATCAAGATCTGATCTATGATCTGGCTCCACTCAATACTAGAGTTCTTGAATCCCTCATACATTTATATGTTGCATCTCAAGATCCTCACCTCCCATGACCAAATTATGCGAGAAGTATTAATAACACTGATGTTCATTGTTGGACACTTCCTCATGAAGTATTTCTTCATGATAATTCGGTCAATATCGAGAAACTATCTATTGATGAGAGACATGGAAACCCATAGTGTTCCCAAAAGAAGAAGGTGCAATATGGTTTACCCCTTACTGTAACCCACCATGGTGGTCCTCCCCATGATGATACTTGCTGTGAAATTCATCTCTATAGTGTTAATTCACATTGCAAAGGAAATTATACCATGGATATTGTATTGAAGATAAAACCCTCTTATATTGAGGAACTTTCAAACAAAAATCTATTAATATATAATGCCTTTTCACTAGAAGGTGAAATACTTTCTCATCCAGAAGATAGACCAATGCATCAGTAATTCTATAAACCACCCTTCGACCATTTATCTTCTAATAAAATAGAGGAAATATCTACCAATATGGTTGATTCTAATGAAAAGGCATAGAAAAACTATCTTTGGTACGATTAGTTAGAAGAGACTTTAGGGAAATACGAAGAGGATGTGTTGAACATGAGTAAACAAACAGAGAAAAATGAACCACCAATCATGTTCTGGCCTTCAGAAACTCCTCAATATATTATTCCTAAGATGTTGGTAGAAAATTTTATTCATGATATCTGCCTCAACATATTGAAGACTCTTTATCATCTTAAGGACAAAGTATTACCTTATGAAAAATATTCAAGTCATCTAAATGTAGTATAAGGGTTTCAATGTCAAATTGACTTGGCATCTCTCTTGGTTTTATGATATCCAAAGATCGAGAAATAGTAGGGATCCCTTCAGTGTCCATGCCTCGATGAATTAGAAAAGTTGCAATAATTGATTGTAGAAACCCCATCTAGAATTCATCTCATAGGATGGGGTTTCCATGGAGCATTAGATTTCACTACGCTATAGAGTGAGTAAATCCCACCAAAAATGGTCTCATGCAATGTTATTGACCAAGGATAGCTAAAACAGATGGATTTTGCTCAAAACTAAAGATATTCTTAATAAGAACATGTTTTAACTAGATCTCATCAAAGTTAGGCCCAAGGAGAGAAAGCTGTTGAAATAATTTTGCATCAAGTATATACAAATATCGATCAGGCATCTCGTTCAGAGGATTTACATCATCATATTGAGAAAGTGGATGAAATATCACAATAGTCATCCAAAACAGGTGATTTGAGTGGATGTTGGATAATTCAATCAGCCAATGTTCAGACCAAAATCCATATGATCAGAAGAGAAGCTACAGAATTATCATCCATAGTAGTTTAGGAGAAACCCCATCCCACTAGGCTGGTGGATTTTTAACCAAACCCTCAAAGATAACAAATAGGGTATGAAGGGTTAAGCAGAAATAATAGGAATAGTCCCAACGCATAGGGATAGGGGATTTTTCACATCCATAGTCCCCTTCTCAATGGGAGTCAGTTTTCCCCCAATTAGGAAAGAATCCACAAAGTGAATGCACAACTGAACTATCCAAGGATTCCCTTTAGATTACTATCCATCAACTAGTTCCTTGAAAACCAATAAATAAGAGAAAAAAATCTCATTGGGGATGAGGATGAAGGAGATATCACAAAGATACTGATAGAATTCCATCAATGAATTATGTTTCAGTGAATGTCATTAATTCCATTATGAAAGATCCACTAAAAAATGAGTCATGTTATGGAGAATTAGAAGAGGAATTTCTTGTTATTGATATAGTTCACACCAAAGTAAATAAAGGATGTATGTATACCAGAAATTAAAGGATTAACCAGAATCAAGGCATTAACTCAAATAATCCACTCCCACCTTTTTTCCCAGCACCTAATAGAGATAAAGGTAAAGGTTAAATCATGTATCACCTTCCCCCTAGAGAAGCTGAATCCCTTTTGTTTGAGGAAAGATTTTCCCATCAAGAAGAGGATATCAAGGAGTTTAGGAGACTCAATATAGAGTTACTCTGAATCATAATTCATGCTAGGCATGCTCAACAAGAAGATCCTCATCTTGAACTTCCAATAGAAATTTCTCAGCAAAGAGGGTTTTTGAAACTACAGATATAGATAATGAATTCCCTCTATTGGGTACATAGCCAGAGCATGGTCAATCACATCCTTACAAGCCTATCCCAATGGGTTATCCAAGAGAAATACCAGTAGCAACACCACCAGGGGTCTTTCCAATAATCGCAGTTGTTCAGGATCTAGTTGCTATAGCTTTATAGGTCTTAGATCAGACAAATATTCCTCAAATTCTTATGAATACCATTTATTCATTGATGACACGATTGGAAGCTATGGATGGATGACCCACATTAGTACAATTGGAAAATAAGGCTTACCCCGAATGGGTAAATATGAATCCTCCCTATCCAAATTTTTTGAATACCACATTTCCAATCATTAATGGTTTGAGATATTTAAAGTAGCACTTGTCATATTACATTTCTCATTATGATCCCATGATGGTCACCCATCATTAAAAATAAGCAGCAAAGCTTATATGTTTTTTGCAATCACTATAGAGGACAAACTTTTTATGGTATACAAGTTTTCAATCTCGATCAATTACTGTATGAGAAGACCCCCATCAGAAATTCATTTTCCAATTTAGCTCAATGCTACAGAAGAAAATAACCTTTGATCTTACGAACTAAAAAAAGGGATAATGAAAGAGTTTTAGATTTCCTTTCTCAATTGAAAGGAATAACATATTCCTTAACCTACCACTCCCTAAATAAGAGTTTTCATGAATCTTCATGGAAAATATCTATGACGAGTTACACACAACACTAACCCCTATAAAATACATAGGAGGGTTTCAAGACCTTTCTTCAATTGCCCAAAAAGTGTATAATTCTATCACAGAAACCAAAGTCAAGTCTCGTATAATCCCATAATCTCCAGAAAGGAGAATAGGAAAAGAAGAGGCTTCTATTGTTACACTCAATCAAGCACCTTCACATAATCCTACTTTATAAATCCCTAATCATATCATAGGGATCCACCTCCTAAGCATCAATATCAACAACCATCTCGTCAAGATGATTGAAAACATCAAAGACATAGACAATTTGAGGAGTTAAAAAACAAGGTCTATTATTTTTGAAATGAAAAATTCCCCAACTACTTCATTTCAACCTTGTAAAACAACTTAGTCTAGTTTCCAAGGCCCAAGAAGCCAAAAAATGAAGGAGATGAGGACCTACCAATCTAATGACCCATCCATAAAATGTTGGTTCACCACATATTGAACTGTTTTGTTTTCAAATATATCGTGCAAAAGTTGGTGGAATCTGGACAAGTGAAACTAAAATGTTCTTTATCCTAGGTAGCATGTGTTACTAATACCGATCCAAAAGAATAAATAAAATGGAATTAAAAAATAAATAATTCATAGAATTTTGATGATTTGATGGTTAAAGAAACAATCAATCAAACTCTTTCCAATCTACGAACACGGTTGAAATAACTGTCTGTTTCTCCTGCCACTTTCACTGTAGAAAATCCATATTCATCAAAAGATCAGCCCTTAAAAGGTTGATCCTCAAAGGAGTGACATGGTTAGAAGGATAAAGAGTAGTCAGAAGAATACGAGTTCTTTTCAATGACAAAGTTTTCCTTTAATTTAGAATATTTCTCTCACGAACCAAATTTGGTCACCATAAAAAACGGAACCAAACCCGACCCGTGGCAAGGCCCGTAGGGCGTTCCCGATCCCCACGGGTAGGCACAAGTGCCTGGGTAATAGAAAATGAAATTTGGGAATGATTTACCCATGTTTATAAACATAAAACAATGAACGAATCCAATAAAACAAATCTGGATTTTTCAAACAAAACCATCTTTTACAAAATTTCAGACCTGAATTACATAATTTAAAACTATTATAGAAGACTATAACAACTGAAGAAACCCACAATGGATATCCCAATAACCTCCACATGGTGGGAGGCACCACCCTTAATCCATATCCACAACACCGTATCATGATGGACTGCTAAAAACCTGAACTGTTGGCACAAAATTTGTACCCAAACCTGCGACAAAAAAAAATACCAAGTCTACTTACACCCAAGGGTGTATGTATGGGGTGAGATAATTCCCAGTAGGATTCCACCACTAAGAGATTCCATGTTATAAACATTTAAACATGAAAAGCATACAAGTTTTCAAAAACATGTAATTTCTAAAAGATTCAACTAAACAAATCCAGTTTTCAAGTGGGCTAGTTTAAAGAATCAACAGTTTTAAAATAAATTCAAAACCTACTGAATTTTTCCAGCCAAATATACCATATTCCTATGGTATGTATAAACTATCTAATGAGCACATGTAATATGAAATAACCCCTAGGCACTAGCTAGCTGTGGGTCCCAGGTACCTCGTATCTCGGTGAGAGTAACCACAGAAAAATATCCATTCTCATGCATGAGCCACTAGTAAGGAACATACCCATAACCTAGCGGTCCCCAATCATCATCATCATAGTTTAGTTAGAGTTGTAATCGTCAATCTTGTTAAGTGAAACTGAGGCCAAACCCCACGGATTCACTAGCATACTAGTACACGTCCACCCATCTAGATACCCGGGTTTTCCCTTTGTGCTCAAACAAGTTCAACAAGCCAAGAAATATATTTTTCACATTAAAATATCACTTCCACATCACACATTAACCAAACAAAACCATGAACATCACACAAGTCACAAATTACACTTTTCATTCAAATGCGTTTTGAAATCAAACTCACACCAAAATAGCCCACAACACTTTTTTTCATAACATTCACAATCCAACGCATCATTTAACAATTTTATAAAGTCCATAAAAATATGATAAACATCACATAACAGCCCAATCACAGGTTTCATAAAACCCTTTTTATAAACAAAATCCATTTTCACATTGCACTCACACAAACAACCCACATCACGTTCACACCTCTTTCAAATTTCAGTAAATCCATTAAACATTTTTATAAAACATTTACAAGAGGATACACATCACATGACAGACCTAGTCACATTTAAAATGGTCCATTTGAAAGTATAAAAAATCCAAAAAAGTTATTCAATATGGTTTCACCCCTTACATAAATCAATAAACCTTTCAAAACTTTCATAAAACAATTCTAAAGAGTGTACCAAATATTTCCACATAAAACCCATTTCAAAACCATATTTCGAGGACAAAATCACACCAATACAAATTAAAAACAGAATTGGAATCCCCAAAAACATTTATTAAACTACCCCCAAGTGTTATACAAACACTTCAAACAACACCACAAAAGATCCACATGAAAAGAACACGTTTTCAAAATCACTTTCAAGAAGTACAATAAGGTTTTACACCTTAAACCCATACAAAAACTCTTCAAAAACTAATAGAACACCAATACCCTACCAAATAAGAATTTTCAGGCCAAACAAGATTTATTAAACCAATTTAATATGTTGTAAAACCCACCCAAACAATACCCAAATGGTTACACATGAAAAACACCCAATTTTAAGCTAAAATGAAACTATAAAAATAAATGATAAACCAAATAAAAAAACAATTTTCACACCACACACAACATATTAGGAACATGCATAATAATTAATTCGAGCAAACTAACTCATCTATAAATGATTACACATGGAATCACCTACCTTTTATGTCGAAACCCTCAAAACATGGTGTGAAACATCAACTGCACCACTGCCACACCTCAAGGAAGATAAATCCAGTCCTAGACCACAATATTTGACCAAGAAATACACCAAATCAAACCCTAGGTTCTAACCTCAGCTTTTGGACATGAGGAACTTCAAGAAAGGGTGAAAGAAACCCTAAGGAAGGGGACTAAATCAAGGAAAGAAACACTTACTTGAAACATCTTGAATCAAACGAACCAAATACACCCAAATTTGAATCTCCAAGCAACCAAACCTGATATGGTGGCTCTAATGGGGATGATAAGGTCATGTGGGGACTAAAATGGGGAAAAAAGAGCTGAAATTGAAGGAGTTATGAAAGAAACAATTTACCTCTTCAAATCTGGACGATTTGATAAATCCAGAGATGTTTCACCCTATTTTGCGAAACACATGAGCTCAAAAGCGTAGAAATCGATAATGGGGGTTCGCATTAGGTTTTTGGAAATGGGATTTCGGGCTATCCCCAAACCTTAATAAAAAACCCAAATCCATCATGATCATGGATTTTTATGAGGCCCAAATGGATATGGTAGTTTTTATATATTAGGTTATGATAATTGAGAAGTGGAATTTTTGTAAAATCTTGAAAAATGAATGACTTATAAAATAAACAAAATTGGTTTTTAAATCTGGAAATGGGCTCACGGTTTGGCCCAAATTTTTAAAGCCCACCATTTCCACCAAAATGCATGTGAAACCCCCCAAACAAAGAAATAATGTAAATTAAATGACAAAATAACTTTAAAAGAATTCATTTATGTAAAAATTTTCCCCATCATAAATCTTTCCACCCTCGGAAAGCCATAGTAAGTCCAAATACAAAAACCAAACCCAACTGATAAACCAAGAAGTAATTCTTTTCCAAGATTTGCCCCCAAAGGCGAAAATGCCTCCAGTGATCATTTAAGGAAGGATTACTCTCACAAAAAAAACTTACACCACTCTCCTGAAACAATCAAGAACATTCTGGCTTTATCCCAAATAAAAACTCCTCAAACACAATCTGAACAATACTCAATCAATTTACCTAATCAAACAACAACATCGAACAAAGTTACACTTACCCTACTATAACTATACCACTGGGAACTCTCCAATATTAATGTTTACCCAAGGAAGATGTAGGTAGTTAGATATCTATGAATGATAATACCTTCTTCCAAGACAAGACCAAGGGAAAAAATATGAGTTACTCGTATGAAGAGACACAAATGGGCTCCCCACCATAAGAGACATCTTAATTTTTTTCCTGAGAGAGAATCAGGACACTAACAGGGAAGGCCCGAATAGACTCCCTCTTACAAGGGGTATAAATCCATTAGAAATTTCCAAAAAGAATATGCATGATACTGATGGTGGGTCTCCCCACCACAAGAACTAACCATATTAACCGACCGGCGTGGGCCGACATGAAAAGACCCCAAAAATTTAATGATTTGGGAAGGCTTCACAGTTAGTACACATGGTTTGGGAAACCATGCACTAACTATGAAGATCATTCTTTCCACATGGATTCTTGGCACCTGGTAACTACTAATTGTGAAAAAACCTCGTGTTCAGCCTGTTTATCCAAATTTCAATCCATTCTCCAAAGACTCAATGAAAACCAAAGGGGGGGGGGAGATATTTGGTGATGACATGGGTACAAGGCCCTCCACCTATTTCCACCGAACGAGTACAATATAAGAAAGATGATGACCCCATAGGTTTAAAATCTTCCTATCTTTCATACTGAGGATAGGACTTTGTACAAGGTTTTAAATGACTCTGGGGTTTCCCCTGACTATGCGCCAACTTCTCTCCAGGACCTATGGATGGAGCTCAAAATATTGAAGCATCTTCGGCCTCGTAGTTAGGATGTTGAAACCCCTGTGTAGAAATTCTTCTTTTAGTTCCACAAAATACTACACCACATTCCCCGATGGGTTCACTAAGACGTAACACACTCCATAACTCACTTTACCGAAACCTGACATTTAACTAAAACAAGGGATTAGAATATGCACAAACATCGTACCTTGTTTCTTTGGTTGAGAAACAATATAAGGGAAGGACATGCATAAACACCTTCTTCTATGATAGAGGATTTGATGTTTTTTCCAAGGGATACATACTCCCAACATAATAGAGAAACTCAGAGGATTGTGTGACCTTCACCTTTATAGTCAAATGAGCACACAACATCACAATGCATCACTGAACATGACCTTTGCGATTGATAGAAACAATACATGGAACGAGACCTTATGACAAGTCCCTAAACAACAGACAAGTCCAAAAAGTGCTCACAATAGCCTCTCATGACCAAAATCCCAAAATTTGTGGTTTAACGAGAACTCTTGCTTCAAAGAAACTATAAAGAACCCAGATGACCTCTTAGACACCATTGAGACACTCATCCACACTAATAACTCCAGAACGCTTCCACATTCGATGAATCGGGAAACTTAAGAAACTAAGGTCTCTTTAAACCTTCCACATGAACTATCCCACTACAATAGGATCCAAAAATCAACCAAATTAATGGGTGTAGACTCAATCAACAAAGATCGATAAAATATTCCTTATATTGTTCAACTGGAGGATTTTCCAATGGCGAAACAATACGGGTTTCACTTCAGTTATGCATTGACCCTTAATGGGGTCATACCTTAACCAATGAGAGAACCCAAAGACCCAACCAAGCTGGTACATTTGTCAAAACATGCCACAAACCAGATTCAAACACATGAAGGTAACCACCATAAAGGTTTCCTGAAACATATCTCAGAAGAAACTACTAACCGATCCTTCTACTCTACTTGTCGTCCAAAAAAAAAACCCAAAACACAGTTCGAACAAGAGGGGTTCTTAAACTCAAAACATCCCACAAAATCAACATTTAAAAAAAACACATAATTCGCACCATCCCAAACCAGTCATCAAGAAATCATTTTTTCCTTTAAAAACATTTCTTTGAAAACAAACGGTTCAACGACTAGCGTATCCACCAATGGTACCCCATGGTCCTTACACATGCATGTTTTTGTACCACACCGAGAACCATCCTCATATCCATCTAGGAACTCATACAGTCATTCCATTAACCATCCATAATCCCCTATAACCCCATGCATGTGGTCGCTCATGGAAATACCAAAGGTTAAAACAAAAAGTCCTTTCCACTTTTCAAAACCAAAACAATCAACCAATACTTCCTTTTTTCTAAAGACCGCTAAAAATGGAATAAAAATCCCAACCATTCAAATTGATACTCACTTTCAATTCATATACATCAATTTCAAAACATCTCATCCCATTAAAACACCCTTTGATTGTTTGGATAACTCTATTGGGAGAACTTTTTCTGAACCAAATTCAATATAGTTCCTGCTTTCAAAAGAGGTGTAAGAACACCATTTTCCATTTCAAAAAAATTCTGAAAATTCAGTTACACCATTTCATAAATAAATCCATTCCATATTTATTTGAAAATTAATTCACAAGAACTTTATGCTTCTTAAAACAAAGTCACTTTAAAACCAAAGTTCCAAGATTTCAAAACTAAAGCACAAAACAATACGAGAGGAAACTAGTTTCAGTGGGTGACTTGGACTTATGGTTGGAAGCCATATCCCAATCATATCACTATCACAGAGAGTGTTCTAGGGAATATACCATACTCCACATGTCTTTCTAGGCCAAGCGAGCTCACTGAGACAATTAACCCAACTCTCTTTTCATTTCTCCTAATCATCATCAAACCAAGAAAACCAAAGGACTTAGATAAATCCCAACTTCCCCTAGAAAATTGAATCCCATCATCAGGTGTGGTGATCAGGAACACTACCCATAACTGGAATATCAATTCCCGACAATCCTAACTATAAACTATCTCAACGCTTCCCCAAATAACATGACCCAAAGAGTTAACCAGAACCTCCTTTGATACCACTTTGTCACGAACCGAATTTGTTCACCATTAAAAACAGCACCAAACCTGGCCCATGGCAAGGCCCAAAGGGAGTTACTGATCCCCACAGACTAGCACAAGTTCCCGGGTAACAGAAAATTAAATTTGGGAATGATTTACCCGAGTTTATAAACTTAAAACAACGAACGAATCCAATAAAACAAATCTGTAATTTTCAAACAAAACCATCTTTTAAAAAATTTCAGAACTGAATTACATAATTTAAAACAATTATAGAAGCCTATAACAACTGAAGAAACCCAAAATGGATAGCCCAAGAACCTACACATGGTGAGAGGCACTGCCCTCAATCCATATCCACAACACCGTATCATGATGGACTGCTAAAAACCCGAAATGTTGGCACAAAAGTTGTACCCAAAACTGCGACAACAAAAATAACCAAGTCTACATACACCCAAGGGTGTAAGTAGGGTGTGAGATAATGACCATTAGGATACCACCACTATGATATTCCATGTGATAAACATTTAAAGATGAAAATCATGCAAGTTTTCAAAAACATGTAATTTCTAATTATAATTTCTAAAAAATGCAACTAAAAAAATCTAGTTTTCAAGTGGGATAATTTAATGAATCACCACTTTTAAAATAAATTTAAAAGCATATGAATTTTTCCAACCAAATATATTGTATGATGATGGTAAGTATAAAGGATCTAATGATCACAAGCAATAGGAAATAACCCCTAGGCACTAGATAGCTGTGGGTCCCAGGTACCTCGTATCTCGGTGAGTGTGAACACAAAAAAAAATATCCGTTCTCATGCACGAGCCACTAGTATGGAACATACCCATAACCTAGTGGTACCCAATCATCATCATTATAGTTCAGTTACAGTTTTAAGTGTCAATCTTTCTATGTGAAATTGAGGCAAAACCCCACAGATTCACTAGCATACTAGTACACATCCACCCACCAAGATACCCGGGTTTTCCATTTGTGCTCAAACAAGTTCAACAAGACAGGAAATATAGTTTTCACATGAAAATATCACTTCCACATCACACATTAACCAAACATCCCCATGTACATCACACAAGTCACAAATTCAACTTTTCATTAAAATGCGTTTTGAAATCAAACTCACACCAAAATAGCCCACAACACTTTTTGCATAACATTCACAATCCAACACATCCTTTAACAATTTTATAAAGTCCCAAAAAATATGATAAAAATCACATAACATCCCACTCACATGTTTCATAAAACCCTTTTTATAAACAAAATCCATTTTTCACATCGCACTCACACAAACAGCCCACATCACATTCACACCACTTTCAAATTTCAGTAAATCCATTAAACATTTTTATAAAACATTTCCAAGAGGATACACATCACATGACAGACCTATTAAAATTTAAAATGGTCCATTTCAAAGTATAAACAATCCAAAACAGTTTTACAATATGGTTTCACCCCTTATATAAATCATTAAACCATTCAAAACATTCATAAAACAATTCTAAAGAGTGTACCAAAGATTTTCACATAAAACCCATTTCAAAACCATATATCAAGGAAACAATCACACCAATACAAATTAAAACCATAATTGGAAGCCCCAAAGAAATTTATTAAACTACATCCAAGTTTTATACAAACACCTCAAACAATACCACAAAAGATCAACATGAAAAGCACACGTTTTCAAAATCATTTTCAAGAAGTACAATAAGGTTTTACACCTTAAACCCATAAAAAACCTCTTTAAAGCCTAATTTCACACAAATACCCTACAAAATAAGAATTTTCAGGCCAAAAAAGATTTATTAAACCAATTTCATATGTTATAAAACACACCCAAACAATACCCAAAGGGTTACACATGAAAAACACCCAATTTTAAGCTAAAATGAAACTATAAAAAATAAATGATAAACCAAATCCAACATAAACAATTTTCACACAAAAAACATCATATAAGGAACATTAATAATAATTAATTCAAGCCAACTAACTCATCTAGAAATGATTACACATGGAATCACCTACCTTTTATGTCGAAACCCTCAAAACATGGTGCGAAACATCAACTGCACCACTGCCACAACTCAAGGAAGATAAATCCAATCCTAGACCACAATATTTTACCAACACATACACTAAATAAAACACTAGGTTCTAACCTAGGCTTATGGACATGAGGAACTTCAAGAAAGGGTGGAAGAAACCCTAAGGAAGGGGAAGAAATCAAGGAAAGAAACACTTACTTGAAACATCTTGAATCAAACGAACCAAATACACCCAAATTTGAATATCCAAGAAACCAAACCTGATATGGTGGCTCTAATGGGGATGATAAGGTCATGTGGGGACTTAAATGGGGGAAAAAGAGCAGAAATTGAAGGAGTTATGAAAGAAACAATTTACCTCTTCAAATCTGGACGATTTGAGAAATCAAGAGAATTTTCTCCCAAATTCGTGAAACACATGAGCTCAAAAGTGGAGAAATAGATAATGGGGGTGCGCCTTAGGTTTTTGGATTCAATTGAGAGGTTGAATAACCGAAAAATAGTAAATATTTAATGAGATATTAAAATATTAAAAATAAAACTTAAAGCTGGAAATGGGCTTTCGGGCTGGCCCAAAACCTTAATAAAAACCCCAAATCCATCATGATTATGGATTTTTATGAGCCCCAAATGGATATGGTAGTTTTTATATATTAGGTTATGATAATTGAGAAGTGGAATTGTTATAAAATATTGAAAAATGAATTACTTATAAAATAAAAAAATTGGTTTTTAAATCTGGAAATGGGCTCACGGTTTGGCCCAAATTTTGAAAACCCACAATTTCCACCAAAATGCCTGAGAAAACCCCAAACAAAGAAATAATGTAAATTAAATGACAAAATAACTTTAAAAAAAGTCATTTATGTGAAAATTTCATTCCAAATGTCTCAAAATGATGGGCATTTCCTCGCAAAATGACACAATAAGAATCAACCTGTCATGAAGAATCTTCATCAGATGAGGAGTTGATCTTCAGTTCCTTTAACATTATTCACTTAATAGATCTATATGAAAATTATGATTCTTATTATGAACCCTATTTACCCCAAATTTATTTTCAAAATAAGGGACAAAGTTGTCTAGGTCTAGGATACAATGGAAGACATGGTAATGACAGAAGTCACTACTTCATCCATACCCCTTCCCGAACTGTTTATGCAGTAGAAACTCATGGGAGAGACCTACAGTGAACTTTGCAGGAACAAGGAAACACTCCCACACATGAAAGAGTCTTCCCCTATCATAATCACCTTAGAATATAGGTTAGATGCTATGCCACCATCTCATCAGTGGGTGGGAAGGCCTAGCTGACCAAACCCACCAAAGGTAAAAGTACTTACAAATCCTATTTCAAAGGATGGTCGATCCACATTAGGGAAATCATCTCTAAAGGTATCTACAAAAGAGTATATCCATAAAGATAAGAATAGACCTCTAGACTAGAAGTATGAATTTCTGAAGCAACTGGATAATTACCAACCATGTTATCAATCCTAGATGCTCTGAATCTTTCAAAATATATCCGAGATGCACTAATTCAGGATTTGTCAAGCCCTCAAGAGTTTGAAACTAAAGTTGTTGCCGCTATGGTCTACCATATAGAGAATGATTCTTTAGAATTTCATGCAGTCATATCTCTCATGGATCAATATGAGGATTATGTTGTACATGGAAACAATATACCCATGTATTATTATATAAAGGTTGAAAATACCGACATCCGATGAGCCTTCATTGATAATGGATTAGAAGTCAACCTCATTCCCATCCATACACATTGTCGGTTGGGTCTCACAGAATCTGACTTGTGTCCCTCCACTGTGATGTTGCAAGGATATGAAAAGAAATAATAAGAACCTATGGGTGAAATTACACTTAGAACCCAATTTGGGGATCTTGTATCTGATTCATATTTCATGGTTGTTTAGCAAGACACAACTTTCAACATTCTGCTGGGAAGGACTTGGCTATATCAACATGCAACCATTATTTAATTATACCACCAATGTCTCTAGAATTTCTT
This sequence comes from Viscum album, assembly GCA_963277665.1. NCBI lineage: Eukaryota > Viridiplantae > Streptophyta > Magnoliopsida > Santalales > Viscaceae > Viscum > Viscum album. The sequence goes on from OY728128.1 coordinate 481,719,323, forward strand.
AAATGGTCAAATTTGGTCATTTCACAGTGACAAAGACCCATTTAAAATATGTGAACCTCAGTATATTGTTGTAGAGTTTTATCACACAAGGAAAAAGCGGTCCGTGGAACAGGATATAATATGAATCAATGATGCAAATGGTTTGGAGAATATCCCAGCATACCCATTCAATCATCTTAGTGCAGATTGTGTGCTTACTATCAAATAAATTGAAAGGGTAGATCCAAATCAAGGCACTCATTCTATAACCTCCATAATTTCAGTTGTGGTATTTGAACCTGACAGTACAGAAGAAATCATCAACTCACCAGACAGTGATAAAGGCTAGGATAAAAATGCATTTATTCCATCGCCCAAGATTCAAAAATCCTCTGCTTTGTCATCCAGGCTAGAATAAGTTGTCACATTAATGGATAAATATAGGGATTCTAATTCTCAATCCATTACTTTCACTTTAATGCTTTAGGAAGACCCTCCATAATCAGTTGGGTCAGAAATGATTTCCTCTTCTTCCGGATGTACAAATATTGACTCTTCCCCCAACTGTAAAACTATTTATTCATCAATTATATGACAATATATTCTTTTATAAGAGTTAGATGAAGTGAAACATGAGTAATATAAAGAAGAGGAATGTCTCAAGGATCATCCTCCATCATTTAAGGAAGGTCTCTCGACCACTGCAGATGAACTCAAAGAAATAAATCAGGTTATAGAGGAAGACCCACGATCCACTTTAATTAGTGCGAACATGATTCTTGAATAGAAATAAATGTATAAATATTTTCTAATACAACATCAGGATTTGTTTTATGGGAACTATATAGAAATCATAGGCCTTTAACCTGACGTTTCCACCCATCTTTTTGGTTTTCTAGAAGAGCAATGAGGATTTAAGAAGGAAGCAAGAAGAATACATCCCACTCATTCCTCCAAAATTGTGGTTGAAGTTGACAAGATTATCAAAGATGACTTGATTAGAGAGGTGGAATATCCCAAATAGCTGGATAATATTGTCCAAGTTAAAATGAATAATTAGAAAACTATAGTTTTCATTGATTTTAGAGATCTCACCTAGCACAATCCCAAAGACAACTTCATGGTTCCAATCACTAAGCTCTTAATTTATAAAAAAGATGGATAAGAGGCTCTTTCCTTCAGGGATGACTACTCTAATTAAAATAAAATCCATATGAACCTAGAAGATGAGGATTCTATTTCCTTAATATCTCCTCAAGGTGTATTTTTCTATTGGGTAATTCCCTTTGACTTGAAGAATTCTGGTGGGACGTATCAATGTGAAATGCATCACATCTTTAAACATTTCTTGGGAAATTTTTTGGAATTATATATAGATGATTTAGTGGTTAAATAGTGAAAATTTTCTAATCACCCAGCTTATATAGAGACCATATTCATTAAGTTTCAACAACATAATCAAAAGATGAACCCTTTGAAATGTGATTTTGGGGTTAGTTAAGGAAAATACCTTGGATTTTTTGTATTCTATCATGACATTGAAGTTAATATAGAGAAGAAAGAATATATTCTTGGAATGTCACCTCCTGGAAATATAAAGGAGTTGAGAGTACTTCAAGGAAACTTGGCCTATTTTCGACGCTTTAAATCCAATTTGGCATGAAAGTATTTTCCTTTCACCAAATTAATGAAGAAGGTGGTCACGTATTAGTGGACCAATGACTATCAAGAGGCATTTGATACCCTCAAGAAATATCTCTTGAGACCACCCATATTGATTCCAACTGTTGAAGGAAATCCACTAATTCTCTATGGGACAGCCTTGGAGCAATCACTAGGGACGTTTCTTGCACAAAATATTAATGTTGGGAATGAAAAAAACCTTTATTATCACAGTTGAATGATGCTCAATGCAGAGACTTGATATTTAAATATTGAGAAGAGATGCATGGAATTCATATTTTCATTTAAGAAGATGAGGAAATACCTAAAGCATCATGAGTTCCACTTGGCATCTCTCAATAACCCACTCAAATTTAACCTCAGTCATACTATGCTCAAAGGATATCTAGCATGGTGGGTGATTATTCTGTAGCAGTTTGATATATAATTAGTGCCTCTAAAACTGTTAAAATTCCTAGCTTTATAAGACTTCCTTGCTGAGGCCCATCTGCAGTAGAGACATCATTGAATACTAAAATTCCCAATGAAGAAATATTAACTATTCAAGACAGTCCTTAAATATGGGATATATACATTGATGGTGCTTCCAAAATCCCAACAAGGAGAATAATTGAAGACTCTAAACTCAACAAATTTGGGTTAGGAATTGTTCTTATCTACCCATAAAAGCAAGTGTTACCGAATTACTTTCTATTATCAGAATGTGGTACCAACAATGAGGAAGAATATCAAGCTCTCATTACAGGCTTGGAATTGGAACTCTAAGTACCAGTGAACCACCTCGATGTGAAAAATGATTCAAAACTGGTAATCAAACAGTTCAACAGGGATTATTCTATAAAAAAAAGAGTTAACTCCCATATGTGATTATGTCTGAGTGTTAATGGATGAATTTCCCTTAGACCCAAAATTTTCATATGTTCTGAGATCACAAAATGCACAAGATGATGCAATGGAAAATGAATCCATAGCCTTTTAAGATCCAAATTGGGGAGAGACAATCATCAGTATTTCCCTTCACTGTGTGGTTTCAACTTTATTTAGACCAGAACAGAGGAAATAAATTAAAATAGTCCCATTGCGGAGCCATATGGTCATACCAGAAGATGGATGTCACCCATCAAGGAATATATTTAAAATAGGGTACTTACACCGAATAGAGATGTCAAAGAACAAGTCTGGAGACAAGTGGTCAATTTCACTCTTTATGATAGTTCATATCACCATAAGATCCTATAAAAATAAGGTTTCGATAGAATCCTCCTCGTATGAATTGATGGATAAGAAAATACAGCTATCATGAAATAAGTACATGTAGGATCCTATGGTGCCCACCAGTCTGGGCATAGGCTTTCGAATCAAATTCGATGGCTTGGATACTTTTGGCCTTCAATGACACAAGATTCAACATATTTCACTATGAAGTGTCATCCCTTACAAGTGCATGCCAACTTCATTCATCAACCCCTGATGTTTCTATATACAACCAAATACTCCTGGCCATTTTCTACATGGGGAATGGATATAGTAGGACCATATCCTCTAGATATAGCTGAGCAATTCAAGTATATTTTTACTACTACTGATTTCTTCTCCAAATGGGCTGTGGAAATACCTCTCAAGGATGTCGAGGAAAAAAGAATTTTTAACTTTTTCAAATCTAATATAATTACCATATTTGGTGTCCCTCATACCATATTAACAAACAACAACACCAATTTCGCTTCTCCTGAGGTAAATAAGCTGTATCAGGAGCACAATATCAAATCTAACCTCTCATATTGCTACCATGAAGTGGTAAATGGATAGATATAGGATTTTAACAAGACCCTATAGGACATACTCTAGAAGATGGTGGATAAAGATAAAAATTATTTGACTGATAAGCTCTTTATAGCCTTGTCAGCTTATCAGACTACTACTCGTACTACAACATGGTCATCCCTATATTCGTTTCTGTACGAGATTGAAGTAGTTCTTTCTATTAAAATTCAATTTCCTTCCCTATGAGATTCCATCTATGAATTGTTATCTAAAAATGAATAGTCTCAGAAGTGATTAGATCATCTGGAATAATTAGAAAAAAGGATATTGCATACCTTTCATCATTTGGAAGTCTATCATAATAGAATAGAAGGTGATTTCAATAAGAATGGTCACCTCTTCTCATTTATTCAAGAAGAATTGGTATTAGTCCTCAGGACTCTGATGATACTAGGAAATAAGCCTATAAGGCTTGAGTTAAAATGGGAAGGACCTTATTCCATACATAAGGTCCACTATTTTGGAGCTTATTCCTTAATCTTAATGCATGGATAACTTATTACAACTGCTACCAATGGAATATTATTAAAGAAGTATTTTGTGTAATAACACAGAGTGAATATACTAGTTGTAATAGATTAAATTTCATAACAACCATATGAATCTATGTTGCATGATGTTAAAATTTGTAGAATCTTTGTCCTTGTCACAAGTCATTAAACTGCATGACATCATTTTTTCTCACTACACGACACTAAAATATATAGTTGAATTCTCCTTCATTTGATGTTATGAAATCCCCCAAGATACCATGAATTGTCATTCCTTGTGGTTATTTAAAAAATGAGTAGCTCCCGTATGCAAGAATTAATCACATCATTGCTACTTAATTGTGGAATATGAGCCCCATTTCTCCCTATGTATGAATTAGATCTACATAGGGACCCCTTTTGAAGAACTATGTGAGGATTGATTCTTTCCCCAAGAAAGATATGCAGCGACACTTGGGTCTTATCCCATGGTCCAACCACAATGTTTCTTTCACTTATGGTGTCTTATGTCCTCGTCGCAATATGTTAAACTGCACGATTATTCCAGAACTACATATGGACTGATTCTCAGTCTAATGGGATATGTTGAGATGCACAAATCTCTAATTTTGGGCCCAGCAATGAAAAAAATTAATATTCCACTATTCCTTGTGTTTGTGATCCATATTTTCATAGGGAATACCATCTTTAAGAACTAGATGTGGATTTATTATCATTCCAATGAGATATGTAGTGTTATATAGATCTCCAATCTTAGGCCCAACCACAACCATAAATAAATTTGATTCCAATTTTTTCATGTATATGAAATTAACATATAAAAGATCTCTTCCAGAATACAATGTTTTATTTTCATAAAATTCTATGTCTTAAACAGAAACATTATTTTATAATGTATTAAAAGCCCCCATCTCTCACATAAAGATCAATTGGTGTGGGGAATGTTCTTTTCAAGAAATAAATTTGGATTTATTCTCATTCCAATGAGATATGTATTAACACCCATATCTCCAATCTAGGGTCTATCCATAACTAAAAAACCCCCCATTCTCAAATAAAATATTAGTTTGTGTGAGGAACCATTTTAAGAACTACATATATCTTTATTCTCATTATAATGGGATAAATAGAGACGCCCAAATCTCAAATTTTGGGCCCATCCATGAAAAAAATAAAAAAATCCCCTTCATTCCCTGTGTGTATGAATAAAACCTACAAAGGGAATGTTTTAAGAACAATGTGTGGCTTGATTCCTCCTCCAAAAAGATACATAGTGACACCTGGGTTTTAACCTATGACCAACTGCAATATCTTCATATTTTTACGATAGTTCTTCTTCGTCTATACAACATGATGTTAAACTGCATGGGAATTCAAAAACGAAATTTTTATTGATTCTCATCCCCCTGAGGTACAGTGTGACACTCAAATCTCTAATCATGGGACCAACCACATTTTCATAAATAGATACCCTCTTTCTTTTACCAATTCACGAATCAAATTTTCATAGGGACATCTTCCAAGACTTGTAAGTTTATTCTCATTTCAATGAGATACATGATGATGCCTAGACTTCATACATTAAGTCCAACCATCAGCCTGGAAATTATAAAAACCCATCTTCCCCATGTCAAAACCTGATGATATGGGAAAAAATTCTAAAAACTAAGTATGGATTGATTCATACCTTTAGAAAGATACATAGTGAAGACCAGACCCCATATCCTGGCTTAGCCACCATTTAATAATTTTAACCTTATCTTTTACTTGTTATACCATTGCGTTGAATAAGAATCTTTTACCACCCCTTGTTTCTCACACATAGCACAAATCACATGGGATTTGTAATTGGGTAAAAATATTCTCTACATAAATAAGGTATCTCAAATCCTATGTGGGGTTATTAAGGGTCCAGGATGTAAGAACTTAAAAGGCACAATATATGTCCTTGCTATATGGAATTAAACTATACAACATAGTGTCCTTACTGCTTGACATTAAACTATGAGGTACCCAAATAACTACTTGTGGATTTATTCTCATTCTATTGAGATACATACTAAAAACTTAGACTTAAATGTTTGTCACAGCCACAAGATAAAAGAATGTTCCCCTTATTCTTAAAACAATTTAAAATCTATGCCGGACCCTTTAATTTGGGTCCTTAATTTAAATTGACCATTAAGGAAACAAAATATATACCCATTATAGATATGAGTGGGATCTATGTAAGGGAATCCAAACTCATGTCCAATATTGATCCAAATATTTATCTTGTGCATTGGACATTACCCCATTTTCATTTCATACACCTAATCTTGAATACCTTCAGTTATTCATAATATTTCTTTTATTTCTAGTGATGGAATATCTAATACCTAAGATCTATTTTTCTTTCCTATGTAGTATGTTCCCCTATGTGGCCTTGCATAAGTCACCCATATAATGGGACTATCAGCCAAAAGATGCCACTATTTGTCTACGTGACATATGACCTAATTGGCCCTGCATAATACAACCCCTATAATAGGTTTGGAAAGCAATGGTAAATTTGTTCTTGTGAGAATCCTCTTCTCTCCCCTTAAATATTTTATAATGGTATGCATGAACTCATATTTTAAAGCGTTCATTTGTTGCAAATTTTCCCATATCATTCCTCATGTCCTAAAAGCCTCCAAGCCTATGGTTTACACATTTTACCTTCAATTATTCAAATAATAATGAAATAACCTTGGATCATTTGACCACATATCATCCATTGTTTCCAAAATATTGTTCACCTAGTTGTATGACCTAAAAACTATAGAAACCATATTTCTTACATTCAAATCCGACCATCATAGAAATCATATTACTCCATTTCATTGGAAATAATGGATGGAAATACTCTTTCTGTATTTAGGTACTTTTCTCCATAAACCAAACTCTGTGCTTGGGAAAATATGAGTCTCCAAAAACTTTCTTCAACTTTTAGCAATAGAATGTATGATACTTGAGAGATCTTTTACCTAACTAGGTAGTACGTCCCCTAGGTGTTCTTACATAAGTCACCTACATAATGGTCCTATTAGCCAAAAGATTCCACTGTTTTGATATACAACACATGCCATAGATATCCTTGTATAATACAGCCCCCATAACGGGTTCATCAAATAACGGTAACTTCTTCCATGGAAAATACTTCCTCTAATGCCTTTATCCCTTTTCCCATGTCATTCTCTAGGTCTGGAAATTCCAAAATCATATTTTACAATTATTCCTTTCCATACCTGAATATGGTATCATGTTTCTAGAAAAAATACCAAGAAATTATAAATTCATAATCCTTTGGTCAAAGATAAATAACTTAAATTAAATCCTTCTAATATCTTTACTGCATGAGTTTAAACTTCATGCCCCCTAATGTCCATGTTGCATGACTTGAAAATGAACAACACCCCTAATTTCTTTACTTCATGAATTTAAACTGCACAAAAAATTATCAAAAAGGCATTTATGTCTTTACTGCATGAATTAAAACTACATAACATAATGTATTTTTTGCATGATTTAAAATTTCTTATCATAATGTCTTTGCTACAAAACATTAATCTACACAAAATAATATTTAAAATTTATTTTTGACCAAATGTTCCCTCCTTCATATAGAAAATTTGTGTAGGAGTGGTTTCCCATTCATGCCCTATGTTGGTACAGATGTACCCTTTTATTATTAGATATATTTTCTTGGTAAATCCACATAATGTGGTCTTGAGACATCAAAATAATAAATCCATTTTTTTTATTAGAAATAGAATTTCATAATTTTTGAGAGAACCATTTACCTGACCATGCAGTACATTCCCCAGTTGGCCTTGCATAAAATTCGCCTACATAACATGCATGTCAGCCAAAGGATTCCACTATTGACTATGCAGCACATGCCCATGTTGGATCTGAATAATACAGTCCCAATAATGGGTTTGTCAAGAATTGAAAACTTTATTCTTGAGAAAGACCCCCTCTATTCCAATATTTCATGTTTTAGATTTGATGATCATAAAAAAATCACGACTCATGATTCCCCTTGGAAGTATCAAAATAATATCAGGACCTTTGTCAACCATCAAGCCTTGTTTGGGTTACAATCTCGAAATTAATGGTCAAATCTATTAAAACTTAAACATTATCCTTATTAGTCTAATATTCATGAATTTAAACTTCCAAAAAAAGAGACATAGTACATACCAGATTAAAAATCCACAAAGGGATCTCTAGAAAAAAAGTTGAATCACAGCTCGCTAGACCTATACTTTGTACGATTTAGGAAATATATGAGCAATAAAAAAAAGTTAAAAGAAAAAACATGTTCAGATGAAAACCCAAAATGGAAATTCTAAGAAAAGAAAAAATATCACCCACTAAGTCCCTTTCATATTGTTCTTAGGAAAAAATGATTTGGGTGATGACACAAAAGATCAAATGCTTATAGGGTTGTTCATATGACCCTTTTAATAGTCAAACTATGCTCAGTAGGCCCCTTGGATTCGATAAAAGTTAAAGTGCCTCCATCATTGTCATTTTAATTATGATTATCTGACATAAATACACAATGTTATAAAAATCAGCTTGTATATTTCAATTTTCTAAAGAAAATAGGGATGAAGATATAGATGATTAGAAACAATTTTTTTTCATTTACATGAAAAAGTCCCTAGAGAAACATCCTCAAACTAATGTCTCTATGTCATTAGTTATAATAGTTCATCGACATAATTATTCATTTATTGAATGGTCTCTTGGGCCCTATCAACTGTTTTTTAAAGTTACGTCTATCGACCAGACTCATTCTCCTCATCCTGATTAAGGGGTTCCTTAGCATCTACAATGGCCTTTCCCCTTCCTTTTTGACTCTCCTTGCGAGCAGTGCAATTATTGAATTTCCCTTTGAATAACATCGAACTCTTACTAAAGAGGAAACATTTGAATAGTCTTATATGTGATTTTTAGCTTGAATTCCACTAATTTTTTACGATGACTCTCCTCAGTTTGAGATACTACCACTTAGAATTCATTAATCTTATCAGGAAGTTTGTATTCTCTCAGATCCTGTCAAAATTTTTAATATTTAAACCATTTTATAATGGTCTCCATCACTATAGTATGGATTACATGTAAATCAAAACCTCTAAGTCCCAAAATGCTGAATATACCTAAAAGTTGTGGGATTTTCGACGGAAATTCCTTGAAAGGTGTCTCAGAGATAAACTTCCATATATCTTTCAAAGATTTGAGATGCATGATGTAGAGAGAATTATACAACTCTGTATCAGAATCAGAATCACCATCATTAGGATGGAAGTACTCTAGGATTAATGCACTTAAAGAAGTTCCCTATTCTAATTTTTCCCTAACAGTGGCTGCCTTGCTTCCTAATGATGGTTGAGTTGATTCCAAAGTTTCACCCATAGACCTAGCAATAGAATTTGATAACCCTAAATGATAATAAAAAAATCAAGATTAGCTTCAAATGGAATGGGAATAATGGGACATAATTAAAATGGTTAGTAACTTTTTACCTAATAGAAAGTCAGTATCTTGAGAAGATTCTTCACTGACATTCCTAGCCTCAGTAGTTTTGGTTGTCACATCTTAATAGAGGATTCTTTGTTGAACATTCTTAGGGTTTTCCAGATGAACCTTAGGAATATTTTCTTTTATAAGATTCACCTAATCCAGCACCTACCCAACAATGGGATTGATAGTAATGTTAATGTATCCTCTAGGCATCGTTACTGTAACAGATTATATAGATGTAACTACACATTCCAACCAATTATGGTTAGAAAATAAATCATAAGAAGATTGGTTTGATGTAAAAAAAAAACTCACTACCATTTGGTTCTATATATGGGACTTAAAATTCATCTAAAGTATTAATCATATCAACAAATTCTAATACTTCTTCAAAACAAATTACAAGATGCATTATAGAATCTAATGAAATCCCAAGCACTGTATTAGTGTCACCCATGGGAGTTCTTAGAGTGGTTGGTTCATGACCATCCTCTGACGACTATAGAACCCAAAAACCTCCTCAGTGATAGCTGTAGGGTCAGTATCTGTTGTTGCAAGATTTTATAGTGCATGTGATGAACCTAAAATATTAAAAAATGGAAGTCAGTTGTTATTACACATAGTTTATCATGAGGCACTTCTGAATTAACAAAGGTCTCATCTCTTATAGTATTAGGGATAAGAGTAATGTCAAGAATAGATGTTTTTTCTCTGTCCTGGATGCCTATTCAGTTAAAGGAGCACATTCATTGGCATGAATATGCACATGACTAGAAGTTCCCTTCACAGTTCCCTAAGACTCATCAGTATTTTACCTAGGAGAAGAGAAATGAGAATTTCCCAAAATTACAAGAAGTTTAAACATTTTATATGGATAAGGATAAAATTAATACTATATGGAATGATTACCACTGTTGAGAAAATGTTTAACCGCAATTTTCATTCATTGGTGTATTTTCTTCTTTACTTTCTTCTTGAGAGGACTAGCATCATCATCTCCAAAAATAGGTATTGGGGACCTCAATCCTACTTTCATATCATCCTCCATGGCCTATCCTCTTGGATATATTTCTCTCGATTCATGAGGTGATACAACAGCCCTGATTTCGGTACCACCAGGACTGTACCATGGTGATGGGACTTCAGTCGATCTTTCCATAGACTTATGAAATTGAAGATAGTATATAAACTGATAAATGATGATTTGGTTAAATTCAGAATGAAAAAAGAAAATAATATGAGAAGAAATAAACTTACATCTCCAGGATCGAAAAAATCATTCCATTCATCATCAATAGAAGGACAAATTCCATAGGTATCACCACAATCTATCATTTATTTTACTCGTTTTGTGGTTGGGATTGAATTTTCAGTTTCATATATGAGCATCTACATTTACAGGATGTAAATTCTTATTTCATTAGTATTGTTCTAAAAAATAATATCTGATGAGACTCAAAGATATTCTATTTCTACAATACGCACCCCCTCACATAAAATAATCCACATGGTTTTAGCATCATAATACAAAATCTTCCATGCTTGAATTTCCTCTAGTTGTACATATTCAAAATACATCCCAACACCATGTGAATATGATCTAGTAGTTTTATATCTAATAGGATTTATGAATCCAACCATCACATATGGTGGATGACAAAATGGGACCCACTTCTCTTCTAAACAATGACGAATGGACCCACTAGGCGTGACTTCAGCTGTGGTTTTTGGGGTATCCCTCTTAACTATAGTGGGTGGATTTTATCTTCCACGAGGAAGCTTTGGTGATATAGGATCCACATCATCCTTTCCCTCTAACTCTGATGAATCAGTATCTGATGATGAGGAATTACCTTACAAACAAGAGGGTTCCTTCCTACCCCCTCTCTTTACTGCAACCTAAGGTACAACGTTGTTTTTATCCCCTTTAGGGTATGATGAAAGTCAATTCTCAGAATATGAGATATTCAATCTGATCTCTGTATTAGCGGCATACAAATTAAGCACTTCCCTAATCTTATCTATGTTTTTCAGTAAATGTTTATGTTGATCCATCATCACATGATGCTCTAGTATGACATGTATTGGAGGAGATACAATAATCTATTGCAGACATTTGAATTGATGTACGAATCTGTAAGGATCATTGGCCTCACATATGATTTCACCTTCAATCTTGGTGGCCAATACACCATCTCTACAAGCCACCATATATTCCCTCAACTCTAAATTGGCTATCCCATCATCATAAAATATTCCCATAGGTGGATTTACATAATGAAATAAATGGAACTCATTGAACATAATCAACCTAATATTAATGTCATAAGGTGTTAAAGAAAATGGCTGAATACTAGAGAAAGATTGAACTGGTGGTCAGAACGAACTTCTGAGGACCTGAATCCCACTCTACACAGCATAGGTTCTGAAATGAGCTGTGATCCATCCCCATAAAACAAGGAATGGTCCTGATATTATGGATGGAGACCTCCCTCCATCGATATACAACAAGATCTTATAGATCTTTGCTAGAATAGGGGTAGCCAACCCCACCATCATTCTCTCTTCCATATTGGCCGCTATAATAAAAGTTCTAGGCCTTACACCACCCTTGGAATCTTGAATGGGAAACAAATATACACTAACCCACATTCCCATGAAACCTTCAAGATACATCTTTATCGTAATTTTATAGTTGAATTAATACCCCCAATTTTCAAACTCTCCCTTCTCTAATGTTGTCTAGAATGTTTCGGGCACACCTATCTTTTATAACTTCAGACAACTTTTCAGATTCATGAAAGTGGTACTTTTCTCCTTCGTATTAATCAATAATATTTCAATCCACTCCTCGGGATGAATATCCCTTCTTATGTGAGATTTTATGTCCACATTCTTGGATTTGAAAAATATATTCAACAAATCATGTGCCAAGGCTGGTGTCTTTTATGAATCATTCCATGTTGGGTTTTGAGGAATAAATTCATCATACATACCTCCTAGGATTTAAGATCAGTAGATCTTATAGACATCCCACAAATTGATGCAAACTTTTCCAAGCGTCAAATGGAAGGAATTCATCTCTGGACTCTATCAGATCAAAAATTGTGGAAAAAAATCATCATTACTATATACATAGGTTTTCCCAAACCATATAGCCTCATAAATTATGATGATTTTCAAATAATCTGTATACTACACACATGTTTTTCACACCCAGTATGCCTACATTCATGCAGGTTTAACACTCCCTCCATGGTGAAAGTCCCAAATTTTCTTCTATCCCATCGATTCATCTATCTGAGAATCTCAAAAAATGGATGGATAATAGTGCCAATGCAGCTCGGGTGTTTGTGTTTTCAAATCTGGAGCACATGGGCTGTGATGTATGAAATAGGACTTGGCTTCCATCCATGCATTGATATATGTCCCCGAGAGAGAAACATTTATAGATGATAAAGTGGTTTGGTCTTGAAACCAAGAAACATGCATATAGTTATTTGGGTCTAGTATATTGGCATCATAAAAATGACCATAACTATAATGTGGAAGATAAATACTCCTTGTAAATTCTTGATGATACTTCCTTAGATACTTTCCAAATCAGGAAGGGTAGTTTCATAGACATCACAGAAATCATGGCCAATGAATTTCATCATATCATAAATTCACTTTCTAGTCGATTCATTAGTAGTTCCAACTCTCTTGGGAGCCATTGAACCTACAAAATAGATCAAAACTCATTGAAAAGTATGTTAATTTGGGAAAATTTTCAAAAAAATAATGAAAATTTTACAAATGCACTGCATAGCGCAAGTGGACTTGTAGTGCTCAAGTGTGTCTCCCCACATTCGGCACTCAACTCAAAAACATACAGAAGTAGAAAGACCAAAATCTTCATCCAAAGTGTCTTAATGAATGAACTAGTGCATGTAGAGCCAATATTTCTAAAATCATTTGTGATTTTATTTAAAGTTAAGGGCCTCTATATCGATATTGTAGTCAAATTTCATGCCACTACCTTGCGTGCCACTATGTGGAGGACCCAGAGCCACCCATAAAAAATTTTCATCCTTTTATCCTCAGGAAAAAACCCTCTTTTCATTTAGATCCAATTTTGAGGGAGGGATTATATTGACACTCCACTCCCTCACATGGATAAAAAAGTGATAAAGGGAAATTCCTTAGAAAAATTAGAATAAAATACATGGAGAATTTCAATATTTTTAAGGGGTCATATTTGAATTAACCCAAGGTATTATAAATCACCAACAACATGAAAGAACCTGTGCACCACTACGAAGGCATACAACCTAATTGAGATCCAAACCACCTTTCACACAAGGTCATATTTTTGCCTATAAATAGGCCTTTGGGGTCTTCATTTTTAGATTTTAATTCCCATAAATCCCAATTGTTACTCTGGTCACCCTAGTGATTCACCCAAGTATTTCAAAACCTCCATGGTAGATTCATAACACCTATGATAAGGGAATTAAAGGAGTATCATAGGACTTAATTCCATTCCTTAGGCACCTAACCCCCTTAATTCATGAAGACTTGTGTGCCTCCCATTCCACCTATAAGAACTTGAGCACCCCACTTCCAAGAATACCTACGAAGACTCATGAAGGCTTGATCCAAGTATCACCCAAGTCTATTCATCCTGGTTGTTCATCACATAAGGTGACATCAAGTCGCCCAAGCTTACTTTCACACCCCATACTAGTGTGCTAGAAACTTGAGAACCCATCCTTATTTCACCTCACCTATTCAGACTCCTCAATCCTTTCCTGAAACCTCCTTCAAATCCATTCATGGAATGACTTATCCTTAATTTTCTCCCTTTACTAAAAGGGGTCATGTTGAAACCTACACCAAGACCTCCTTATTTACCTAACCTTTGGGAAAGACACATCAGCATGTCTCCTATTTTGGTTTCTATTTCTACAGCCAGTGGTTTCCCACATTTGTTTTATAAGGGAGTTAGGGTACATGGGATTTCTATAGGTTTCTATATCTATGGTCACATGGACCCTTAAACTAGAAACAATGTTGGGAAGTTCTCGGTTTGTATGATTAGGGTTCAGGACATGTCTGTCCCTTATCTCTAAAAATTGGAGCATCTGATCCTTAGTACGGAAGGTATAGTTTACACCTACTTTTTCTTTTGATAAAGAAGAAGTCTCCCTTCTCTACCAGGATCAATTTAGGGAATCCACCCTAGAGTAATCCCAAATCATTTTGGGCCATTTCTAATAACGTTCACTTTCATTTCACATGGAATGGTTCGTTACTCTATGCCCTCATCCACCATCGCCCCAACCTCTTCCACTGTAGGCCCATCCTCTTTCATCAGTGGAGGAAGGATAGTGTGTTTGTTTTTTGAACGTTCTATATCCTATTTTTCTTAAACCAAGTATTATTCATGTGGGATTAGAGATTATTGACGATCACCACAATTTCACAATCCACCTGAAATAATGAACTACAAGAACTATGATTCTCACCATAATTGGGATACATATAAAGCCTTCCTAAGGACCATGTTCCAAATCATCTCATCCATTAAATGATAAATCTTGCTAAACTCAATGGTCCACATCTAATTTATAATCCCCACTCTTAATTCTATTAATCTAGGAATCCTCCTTAAGAGTAATCCTTGAGTTACAACCCCAAATCTCCATGAACTAAAATATCCTCACGGAACCTGTCACGTCTATTACCAGACATCATCCTTAGGAGTATGTCCCAAATTATGATCCCATATCATCTTGAATCAATACCTTACTCATGATATATTTTTCAGGAAATCCTATTCATTAATAATCCCCAACTTAATCCTCTAAATGGGCTACAATCTCCTTAAAGAATTACCAAACTATGTGGGATTTTATTCCCATTCAAATGGGATACGTGGGAATCCTCTTTGAGGTCCAAACCCAACACCCGAAAATCAACCTTGTTATCTCCAAGCCACATTTCCAATAGGGCCTAATCCAACCTACAAATCCATATCATTCTCATGTTCCTTGGGATACTTTGTTATAAGTCCCACTCTAATCTTTAACTAGGAACCTTCCACCTAGATGTCCTTAACACATGATGTTAAAATGTATCGTAGGGTCCCAGTCACACAACCTTTAAAGTTATAATGTGTCCCATTAAGTGGCACTGAATGATGTGGATTATGATTCCTTTCACAAGGATATATAGGAAGCTAATTTATATGTTCAATCCCAAAATCAAAACAACTTTCATCTCCCTATATGATGATAAAATTCAGAGTAACTTTTGTCTACCTAGATGACAATAAATTCCAGAGCAACCCATTGAGTGTCTTAAAAACCATCATCATCATAATAATGAACAAAGAATTTCTAAGTAGTATATGAGAGGATAAAATTCATATATAACCTCAAATAAATATAAATATCTCTATTAACGAAGAACATTGAATACATATAGATGATTTTTATTTCCACACATACTAAATAATTGATCGCAAATTTCATGGGAAACCTACATTACACTTGGTAAATTAATAAGGATACATGAAAATATCTTAAATCTATAAGAGGGTCATGGAGTAGGCAATAATTTTCCCCCAAAAAGGTATGATGAGCCCGACCTCCCATCATCTAGACCAATGAGAGTTCTTAAGAGTCATAGGCCTAAACACCTAACGAACAACTGAATTTGGAAAGTAGGTACCATTTGGATATAGATCCATTGGGTGTTTCTGGTTCCATAAACAAATCTATTAGGAACCATCCCGGAGTATTGATTACTAACCAAAACACACATTCTAAAGGAAACAATGATGAATTGAGTTAATAAAACTAAGAAAGTGAAGAAAACATAGTGTTAATCTGGATGTTTTAAAAATATGATATGTTAAAATGGTTCTTATTTTGGGTTTTCTAAATATTATTAAAAGTTTTTAAGAGTATGAATTATTTCATATTAAAATTAAATCAACCCTTTATCATTAACTATTATTGTAGGTATAAATATATATATATATAGAAATGAATTTTATGAAATGTAATGATAATTTTCCTCTCAAAGTATGACTTTGATTTTATCCCTAAATGATGTTTGTCATGGAGTATTATAGTTTATGAAGAGATGTTAATGTTATAGTGATTATGATTCTAATATTGAAATATAAAATATTCTCACAAACCAAAGAATAATATTCTCTGTGTGCATGACATGACCTTCTAAGTATAGCACATGGGGTTTCATATATATATTTATTTCGTATACTATGAAAGAATGAAACATATTTGAGTCCCTAGTGCCTAAGGCTGGTAAGATACTTAGTATGACAATCATCACAATTTGACACCCTACTTATGTTAGTCTACCTATTGAATTAGATAATACAGGGGGTTGATATGTTGTTCATCATGTCACTAGTTGGATATTTACCAATATTGTCTTGTCCTCTTGTATGATGAGTATGAAATATAGGCCCTTGATAGAGATAGAGTATAAGAGTGTGTGGCCATACCTAGTTATTGTATATCTATCTTGATAAGGGACATGCGATTTTTTATACATAAGAATGAATGACATGTGATGTATTCATTGACTAGATTAGTCTACACTCTATGAATTAAAAATATGTGGGTTGGCTATATGGGATTTAAAATTTGAGTGTCCCGTGGTCACTAAATGTCTTAGAAAAAAGGAAAATATAAGAATTCAATTTTTCATATGATGTATATTGGTGGACATAGGTATTGAGATCTATGTGTTTGATAGAGATATAGCTATATTACTTTATATCTTGAGTATCATTAGCTATTTTCTAGAGGATTCTATTTTATTACATATATGGATCCATAGGTTCAAATTTTTTGTCAATGATATAAATTCCCATGGGGTCACACTTTGTGGTTGAAAAAAATGAGTATTTATTTTGACTCAAATATCTACTCTAAAAGTCTATCAGAGTTAATCCAAAAGTGTTTTGTATGGTTATCAACAAGGTATTTCCAATGATTAAATACAAGGTGAAGTAAATGATAGTTTTCCAAAAGTGTTTGGGAAATTATCCAAAAGAGTTTTGGATATGATCTCATGATTTATTGTATATGATAGATTATAGGTGAAATAGAACAAAGTCTATGAGAGTTTAGTACATTTATGAGATTAAAGGAGATATTCCCTAAATCCATGAATATATATATATATGATCTATACATAAGGTGTATCGTTTTTTATAAAAATTATAATTTTTATGAATTATAGGAACATCATTTATAGAAAATACTATAATAGTTATTTTTTGAGATATTTGATCATTCATATGACTATAATTTGATGTATTGTTTCATTTGATTAAAATTTTGATAAGACTTGCATTCATGTATATGATAAATGAACAAACCATGAAATTTTCTCATATATTATGAATGCATGATTAAATGTGACATCCCAAGGAGCGTCCTTTTGTATTATATAAAAACTACCATGTAATGAAAATTTTGAGTGTGTACTTCCATTATTCTTGGTTGAAACTCCCAAATATACATATCTCTCTTCTTCTTCATCATTTTCATAGTGAGATAGTAGCACTTTGTGATAGAAAGAAGAATCATGTATGTATGAAACAAGATTCAGTCAGCCTGTGGATACACCTCAGAGAGGGAATTTCTTTAGGATACCCTTAGTGATCTTTACCAAGAATATTAGATAAATAAAGAAGGTTGTTTATTTTCTTTAGTGTAGGGTTTTCCAATTATAGTTTTTCTCTATTTTTTTTTATATGCGGGTTCATTTATCTAATATTGGATATCCCCATACAAGGGTTTAAATCAGTTCCACATGTTCTGATAATTGCTATTAGACTCTAAAAAAACACTTCAAGTTTACCAACATTTTAATGTAAATAAAAAGGAATTTAAAAAAAATGAGACAAATAGGTTCTGAATCAAAGAACTATACCTCATAACGAGTTCCTGACATACCCTGGCTTAATCTCTAATGATCTTCCCCTACTCAATGGGTACCTTTTTGAAAGAATTAGAGAAACTATGGTTCTTTTCCAAAAAAATATATAATAAGAGTATTTATAATTTTTATTACTTAGTTTAACTTATTTGTAAAATCTACAATGACTTGAAATTTTCAATTTTATTAGATACACACTATATTTACACATTTAAAAAAACTTTATATCCTTGTTTAAATGAACATGTTCATTTATTAATATGATACTTCATTTTTGAGAAAATTATAGTTATACACTTAGTGGGACTAAAAACCCGATAAAAATATTATTTTTTAAAAACATTTCATTGTACTTAACATATATAAATAAATAAAATTAAATAAATATAGCACTAAAAATACAAATAAATTGAAAAAATACAAAATTTTAAATTAATAAAATTTATTTTAAAAAGAACCTTAGATACTACATGGGGAGTCAACTTATAAAGAAGAATAATTATACAATATGATTTTCAATATGAAAAGAAAAAATCCATAATTTGTACACTCAAAATATATTTTAAAGTTTTAATGATATGTGTGGAAAATGTGATTATATTGTTTATAGTTTTTATGTATTATTGATTTTACTTATCTAATAAATACAAAAAGTAATTCATGGAAAAAATATCAAAGATAAATAACAGTTGGAAAATATTATGTTATGGAAGTAGTTTTGTAGGAAATCAATTAGAAAAAATCATGGATCCAATGTATTAAAAGTTCAAAAAACATTAATCATATCTTATAAATCATAAAATAAATTAATAATATAGTATTACACATAAACCCTAATAGAATTAAATAGTTGAGAAGAAAAATAGAAGTCTAGTGATGATGGGATGAACCATTCATGTTGAGTATAAAATTTTAAAATTATTTTGGAGGGAGGTTATATAATATACTATTCACATTAATAAAATTTTATTTATAAGAGTTGAATATAATATTTTTTCTTATGATACATGGTATATGAAATTACCATTTTTAAAATAATTCAAAAATATTTGGAAGTTTATTTTTTTTTAAATAAAAAAAATGAAATATTCTCAAGTTTTATAAAAGAGTATAAGAATAAATTTGCATGGGTTACTTTTAAAATATTAGTGGTTATATGTTCTGTAATAAATATTTTTATAAGGTAGTAGAAACCTGTGATGTGGACATCATTAAAACCAAAACCATGGTAAGTGAACTACACGTTAAAGATAATGAAATTTTGATGCATGATAATATATATATTTTAAAAAGATTATGAAAAATAAATTAAAGATGGACAACCCACTGTTGAATTTGATTTAAATTGAACTAGTGATGATAAATAAGTTAATGTTGAGGGATCAAAACAATGTTTCAAAAAGATTTTAAATAAATTTTAAGAAAAAAAATCTTTAGAGATAGAGATTCTCTAATATATAATTATAGGTGATTAAAAGATGTATATCAAATTAAAATGAAATCATAAAGTGAGGTACAATATATTAATGGTGTCATTGTGTATAGAAAAAGTATAAATTCCATGAATTATGAGTTAAATAAAATTAAAAAAGTATATTTCGGATTTAGTTTGTAAAAAAGGGAAGAATGTTAAATTAATTAAGTAGATATTTAAAAATAAAATCTATGATAAATTTTATGTTGAGAGAAATAAAGACATAATTTCTTTCAAAAAATATTATAAAGTAAAAATATTTTATTTGGTTTGTAATTTCACTAATGTTACATGGCTTGATCCCATTTGAATCTTCATGGAAGTTATAACACATAATAAATAAAAAGTGTACCAAATGGATGTAAAATTAGCATTCATGAATGTTGAATTATAAGAAGTGGTTTTCATTGAGTAAATAAAATGAATTATATTAAAAATTAAAGAAAATGAGGTGTATATGTTGAATAAATCAATAAATGAATTAAATCATGAAACCAAATCTTAGTATGAAAAGATTTATAATTTTATAAAGATTATGAATTTTTTTAATGGAAATGTGGGTAGTAATAATTATATAGATGAGATGATAATAAGAACACATATTATCATATTTTTATAACAATGAAATTTTTTTTAGGAGTAAAAACATGTATATGTGAAGGATTTATTGATTGCAGCATAACATTATTTCAACTCATGAGAAATATGCCTAAAATTTAACAAATACTAATGACAGCTAATAAAATAAAAATATAAGTCTGATCATACCAGGGAAAAACAACCTCAAACAACTAGAACAAATTTACTCATTATCTAGAAAACACTAACTCAAGCAACACTAACGATATTCACCCGTAATATCTTCTATTCACTAGCAACACTAACACCAAGTCCACTAAATTCACCACTAAACTATTCATTGTCAGCACATACACAACACATGATTCCAAAGGGACCATGTAGGGGTGAGTATAAAAAAACCTAGCAGGATACCTCCTGAATCGAATGGAAAGAAAGAACAACAACTGTAATCAAATAAGATAAATTATGATATGATTAAAAGGAAAAATAAATCAAGGTTTAGAAGGATATAAATTTTCATAGCTTTGATCTATAAAATCAAACACCATAGGGAACTCACAATGCTGTGAGCACTACCAAACCAACAATACACAAGCTAAAAAAACTTTTTCACTTAAATAATATCCTTATTTAGTAGTATTAGGGATGCCACACCTTTTTAAAGATTTCACATTAGTATAGTTAGTTCAAAACCCTATGGAGGACCCACACCTCACTGTGTGGTGTTAGTATTAGTTGAGGGGGTTACCTACTGTAGAAGTATAAGAACCCCTCCATATCACTAAAGGAGTCACCTAATCAACTAAATATACTAGGGACTCATTCTCATAATCTTTTATGCCACTTGAGGGTTACTAACCCCATGTATTCTCTAACTATCTCATCCACTCTCTATCTACATCCATACAAATATAAAGAACTAAATTTTCATAAAAATCTTATAAAAACCTTGTTTGATGAATATGAATATACCATCATGTTCTATGTCAAATGTTTTTAAAATGGATTACTCATATGTCTAATTTTGATACCCTAGTCTGAATATGTGATGAATACTATAATATATCAAGTACATGACATGTAATTTGGTGTACACAATGTGTATTCCTTGGTAATGGTTATAAAAATTACTCCACTATCATGTTCACATGCAATCCACCTATACAGTTCATCTTAGTGGGGTACAAAACATATAAGACCCTCATAAAATATGACCATGTACTTTCATGAGAGTACATATCATGTAACCATAGTATATGTCATTTACTATGTCTAGAAAACTTATGTATTCCAGGAATGAATTAGGCATGTATTGGATAAGAAGATAATGTAAATTATTTGAAACACACAATATATCTATTGGATTGCATGGTATTTGGGGCCCAGGAGTTATCCTAACATTTACTTAGGAACACTCTAAGGGATACAATTCTAAGATACAAAATTGTAAATCGAGACCACACCCCCTGTGATATGTATAAAAATTTAGAAAAAATAAAATTACATATAGTGAAAGACATGATATGTGACCTAGGGTAATACAATCTGTTTAGTTGGGATTTCTAGATCCACTTTCTTCAATCATCTATGTTTCACACTATAGTCATCATTATCTCCTCATCCTCTGTCAACACCTCCACCACTACTCAAGCATTGTTCTCATTGGTTCCACCATCACACCTAAAAAAGCATCATTGACCATATGATGTATCTAAATTCATAAATTTATTCATCTCTAGGTAAACCATCATCATACAAGGAATGTTTTTCCATCTTTCTCTATCTTGTGATACGGTAGGGGGTCTCTATCGGGCCACCACTACCCTGTCGGAACCCAAACCATCGGTTCCCTTCATTTCCACCATCCTAAATTTCCATTTTGTCTCCCTAAGTTGAACCACCATGAGAGGGGATATAAAGGGTAAGAATGGTGAATGGAGTTTAGGAAAAAATCCAACCCCCTGAGATAATTTTCACTCTTACATTCATCAAGTAACATTATCATTGGAACACCCTTTAGGAAGATTGAATGATGAACATGGTTTTGTTAGTAGAAATGTGATGTGATGAAAATAAAAAATTTATGATGATAAAAGATAAGGTTCATCAAATATTAACCATAAAATATGAAAATAATATATTATCTCAATTAAATAAAAAAATTTTCATCAAATAAAATTATTAATAGAGAATAATGATGAAATTTTATATCATTGAGAAATTAATTCAAAATTGTAAAAAATTCATAACAAAAATATTTGAAATAAAAAATCATGATAATTTAGTTGGTTTGATTAATAATTTAATTTTGAGATACATGAATTAATTCTTAGGAAAAATATGAATGAAATTACTAAATAAGCAACCAAAATAATTTTCAATGTTTTACTATAAATTAAAATCAAGAAATTTATGTCAGAATTATAATAAATAAAATGTGATATATTTTGATTTATTCACACATAGAGATTAGAGAAGAAGAAAATTAATATTTACCTAACTATATGGAAAATGACTATCAATTAAATAGATTAACTTTTTTCATAACCATCATAGATGCCACTATGTTAAATAAATATCCTATTCATGTCCACGATGTCAAATTTCCTTTTGGATTTTCTCCCATTTCCAAATGAAAATACCATAAAAAATGATGTAACAACTTATTTATAGTATTGGTTACGAAATGGATATTAGTAGTTGATATTTTACTTAGAAACCTCTCAACTCATTTTTTGAGCCTAAAAAAAGATGATGATAATATATCTCATAGAAAATTTCCTTATTTTTGGACTAAACTGATGTGCTAGAATTTCTATTTTGGACTCTGTTGAGAAGATTTTAAATTTCTCATACATGTGACTCAAAATAATATATTTTTAATAAATTTTATATTTTTTAAGACCCAAATCACTAATAAATAAGAATAAACTACACAACCACCTCTCTATATATTTTTAGAATATTCAAATACATTTATTACTAAAACCTAGGTCACTACTACAAATTTACTGGAAAACTTCTATGAATATTTATTTAGCTATGAAATATATTATAGAAAATATACTTTATTATTATTGTTTTTAATAAATATTTCCAAAAATTATATTATCTTTTAATTTTGAATTTTTTAAAGTTTTTATTGGCCAATATTTTAGTTGAACATTAGTTTTAAAATTAATCATGAATCCATATATCCTTTTGATTTTTACACGGAAATTTGTTTTGTTTTATAAATATACTTGAGGATGTAAACCATATAGATATATTTTAAATGGTTTTATAATGATTTTTGTTAATTTAATTTTAGTGTGAATTTTATAGTTTTCAATACTTTATTTTCTCTACCACTTCTTAAATAAGGTGAAACTGTAGATATGATTGTTTGTTTTACTAAATGGAATTTTTTTTATTTTGTTGAGTATATTTTGATAATATTTCTACCAAAAATTTATTTGAATATTATATTTATTATATGAATGAGTCCCCAATAATATTTTAATTCAAATTATATATTTTAAAAATTTGTAGTTGTTATTTATAATTATATAATAACTTATATCTTTGAAACCCATATTAGAACTCCTCAAGTAATAGTAAACATATATCTACCTATATATTTTATTTTATTTAGATATCCTTAAAAATATCAATCAATATATCCCTTGATGACCACTATAATATAATGTAATATCTGATCTAGTCTTGATATATAATTAGATTCATCGCATAATATTTCAATAATCTCAAACCAAATAATCCATGTATTGATAATATTATCCTACTACTTTTTCAATATATATTTTGTAAAAATCATATAGAACTTAATAATATTCATTGATAATCCATATTGTACTCAAGAAATCATCATTACATTAACATCATTAATAGAGAACAACTTAAACAAAAACATAAAATAATATTTAACTTGATAACATATAGTATTTTTAAGCATTTCCCCACCATACTTAAATTAATTATTCATTGAAATCAAAATTTTACTAAACTTTTTTTTTCTATAAATAAAATTTCCTTCCGTGATTTTTTATCATTATTAAGTTCATTATATATTTTTTATGCCTATTTATTCCTTTAATTCATTGAATATTTAATTGATGGGAATTAATATCAATACATCATTAAGGCATAGTAGAAGAATGAAAAAATATAAATCACCTTAATTCATGAAAATATGCACAAGGATGTAAATTATGTTTATATTAAATAAGGATCATGATGAAAAAAATTTATATACATACACTTTTATGTCTGGTCGAGACCATTGAATTATTTTTCAAACAATAAACCCAAGGGTTTTCCCCTAAAAAAATATGGTTAGAATATATACATATCTTTTATAAGATAAATATTAAGAAAATTAGTTTTTTCATCTACTAATTCCATATATGAATTATAAAAACTAAAAATATAGACAAATATAAAATTATTTTTTGTCAAAAAACATTATAAAATATTTTATTAAAACTAATACATCAATTTTTAATATATCCACTGAAAATTAGTTGAAGAGCCCACATCTAAGAATTAAGTTGAGTTTTCTTAAAAAACATCATTATAGAATAATAATATATTTTTGGTGTGTTGAAAATATTTGGAAGTGTTTTAGAAAAGATTAAATTAATATGGATGAAATATAAGAAACCAGAAATAATTTTATGGAATGAAAAAAATTTAAAATGCATAAGATATGAATTACCCTAAGGTTATTTGTACCATTTAATATAAACATAGAGGTCTTATGTAATGTTTGAAAACTATATTTATAAATAGTTTTTTCTACAATAATGTTTATATTATTCTGTATAGAATGTATATAATTCTATGGATTTTTCTTTATGATGAATAAATGGAAAAGTATAGATGTTAAAATTACAGAATACCTCTGGGCTATCTAGATTTATGATGTTTTATCCATGAGAAAAGCGAAGTTAAAAGTTATTTATTTGGATGTAATGATATTTATATTAATTAATTAGGATTAAGGTTATATTTATAGTTCTAAGGTTATTCATATGGACCTAAGTACTTCTATATAGGATTAAAATATACCAATAATATCCATATAAACTAGGGTGGTTAAAACATTCTATATAAAGATAATGTTATCGTCATCATCATTTATTTTTATTAAAAAATTAGGAAAGAAACATCCTGGAGAATAAAAGGGAAGAAAGATCATATGGGTTCTGATATAATGC
Organism: Viscum album; assembly: GCA_963277665.1. NCBI lineage: Eukaryota > Viridiplantae > Streptophyta > Magnoliopsida > Santalales > Viscaceae > Viscum > Viscum album. The sequence goes on from OY728128.1 coordinate 481,745,098, forward strand.
AACCCGAGGGCATCCCCTCTATAACCCCCTCCACTTTCATGAAATTCAAGTTATAAAAATAGAAGACACTAGAACCTTGAACCGCTATGGATGATAGGTGATCAGTACTCAGGTTACCCTCATGTCGTGTGTTTCATAAGCAGACATTAATAGAGAGAAGACTATTCCACTTTTTGATGACAAAAGTAATTTAACCAAGTGTATGGGTAGTGTCGTGTATCGAGTTGAGAAGGACCAGTGAATCTGTTTCCGCATCCGCAATTGAAATTTTGCCCAGCCGGTAGAGGGAAAGGATAGTGAGGAAAGAAAGATCCTCCTCTTGAAGGGAAGAGCCATGGCCAATGTGGGAAGTGAACGCTGAGATAACCAAACCCCTAGAATTACATACCAGACCACCACCTCTTATGATTTCGGATTTAATCAAAATAGGGACATTAATAATCATAAAAATAATATTTTGGAGATGATTTTACATCTAATTTGATGTAATGTAGTGGAGTTTTTTTATATTATATGCATGATAATTGGTATCAATAATTGGATGTAAGAAAAATAAATTCCTCCCATGTTATAAAAGGGATTATCAGGAACTGTAGCAAGTACTGTAGAAGAAAATGTAGCAGTTACTGTAGCATGTACTATTCGGTACTGTAGCACCTGAAACTATTAACCTTGGGCCACCGGTTTGGGCTTGAAGTCCTTAAGGATTTCAGGGTACCTAGGCCTTCGGGTCAGTAGGGCTTTCAGGCCACCTCAAGGCCTTCGGGCCACATGCAGTTGCCCCAGAAAGACTAAAAAAAAGGGGAAGCCCCAGAAGAGGATTCAGAGAAGGTGCACTCACCAGAGCAGGGCCAAATGGTTTTGTCAGAATGAGAGGGTATGACTATGCCATCGGGACCAGCCTGTTCTTGTATGGGAAGCCTAGCCAGAAGACCATGAGAAGGTGGAGAGCTACTATCATGATGCAGAAACTGGGGAGGGAATGTTCCCTGTATATAGTATGGTTGAATTCCCTAAGACCATTGGGTCATGTAATCTCATAATCCTACGAGCCTTGTAATCTCTTTTCCTACAGGCCTTGTAAGGGTTCCCCCTCATCCCTTGAAAGGGGGGTTATCAAAAAATCTATAAAAATGAAGTCCTTCGGGCCATTCAAGCAATAAGAGTAAAATGTTAATGTAATATATTTTATAATCTTTATTGTAGACCTTATTGACCATCTGATATCATATATTTAATTTTAAATCAAGAGGGAACTTATGAACACTTGGGATGAATTATTTAAGGACTTATAATGAGAAATAATACCATTTTTTAAATTGATGATAATAATAGATTATAAATGTAGATATATCCATTCAATCCATGGAGTAACCAATCTCATATAGGGTAAACCACATAAAAAATTATTTTTTTTGTATAATTTCCTTTTATTCATTAATACTATTGAAAAATAAAGAGATCAAAATTTGAAAAATGATAAAAGGATCATTTTCTATAAAATTTGATAAAGGTTAAATCTATAAGTAGATATTTGAAAATTTTAAATGGTGAATTGATTCCCTAATAACCCTCTTAATTCATGACTACCAAGGAACTTCATGTGTAATGAGAGTATCCAAGTTAACTATTAAGATCCAAAACAAATTAGTTCTAGTAAAATTGTTTATATTTTTTAATAATTTATTAAATTTTAAATTTATACTAGTTTTATTTTAATATATCATTTTGTTTAATTTTTTAATATATATATATATATATATATTAATTCATAGATACAGTGTTTTTGGTAAATTTTAGTTTTTAGAAACTAATAACATTTAATAATGATAAAATTATAACTTTTAATAAAAAATAACTAGGTTTAGAATAATATATTATTTATTTATTTATTATTAGTTATTTTACATATTCTTATTTCTGATAGAAGGTTTTTTTAATTTTTTTGGTCAGCACTACCATTAAATATTCATATAAAAATAACATTGAGAAATATTTAAGGGAAGGATATGTTATTTTGAATTATTTATTTTATAAAGAGTTTACAAAAGGTATAGTTTATTTATTAGAAAATGAAATCTTGGAAAATGTTAAGAATTTATATGAAATATATAAATAGGTAAAAGATAAAACACATTAAATATAGATATCAATATTTTAATACATGAGGATGGTGTCAAATAGATGCATGGATGAAGTTATTTGAAGATTCAATGAGATATTGATAATGATTAGAGAGTTTGGTGAAAATTAGAAAAGTTAAATATGGTGAATGATTTCTTAAGGATATTTCTAGGTTTTTTTAAAGTGATCAATAATTTAATATAATAATCATGATGTGTTCACTTTTGGTTATGTTAATATTGTTTTAATTATTAAATAAATGATAAATATTCCTATGTAGAGAAGTAAAGTTAAATAATAAAATAAAATTTCATTTATAAATATATACTATATGTAAATAAAATAAGTAAAATATTTTAGAATAATGCCTTTTGTTATATTTAAATCTTGAATAAAAGGATGTACCATCATTCAATCACTTTGGACTCCACCCCAATCCACCTTATTGAGCTATCTATTCCCGACAATCACACTTATTCATTTCCACTCATTATCTGATGGTAAATGCATTGAAAATTAATACTTTTCCATTATATGTTCTCAAACATGAATCACTTGTACATAAATACTTTTTATTAGGATCAATTGGTCATATCACCCCCTTAGTGTCTTAGTTAAATCACTATTATATTTTGACCTCTTTGGTTATATTTAAGGAGGTATCTTCTCTTACCCCAAATTTTAAATTTTATCTTATTTATAAATTCCATGATGATTTATCAAGTATAAAACCTATTGTAACGTCCCTATGTTTATTTTAACTATTATTTTATTTACTTATTGAAATTTTTTTACTTTAACTTGATTTTTTGAGCATTTTTCTATTTAATTTTTTATGTTTTGTAGTTGCATCACTAGGTGTATGACTTCTACATGGTTAGTGAAAACCAAGATAAGGAATGAAGAACCTAAAATTACTTGACAGTGACGTTTGTAATGGTAGTAGCATTTTTATCTAGACCATAAGATGTCTACAAGTAAACCATGTGGCATTATTTGTGTGTGGGAGAGACCTATTGAGTTGGTTCATGGTTACTACTTGGATTGCAACCCAAATTGTGTAGAGTTATTTTCTTAAGTCAATGGATCCCACATGTTTAGCACATGATTTGTACAATCATATGATTAGACCATGTGGTCTACCCAATTTTTAAAAATATTGGTTTCCCATTTCCCTCTCAAAATTTTTAAATCCTTAGGCCTTATTTTTATACCCCCATGACTCGGATAAACCCCATGTTTCATGACCCTACTTCCCCACCTCTTTCATAGCCTCCTCCCTTGGAATTTCTTCCCCAATTGAGTTTGGTTCTTCAAGATAAGTCCCTCTAGGATTCTCCTCCTCTATTAATACTTAATATTTATATATTTATCTCTATTTTAAATTCTATAATGAAACCTAGGTGCCATATATGAATATTATAAGGTTCAAGGTGGATTTAATATTATAGATTTTGATGTCTAGGGCTAGTAGGAATTGTCTTCATCACTAGTTGGGATTTTTTGTCACAAGTGACATGTTCTACTAGATTTAAGGTAGGGGTTTATATGTAATACCTTATTTTTTCCATGTCATTTAATACTTTAATTTCTTAAAATCACCTTTATACTTAGTTAGGACATTATGTGGTATCCTTGAGGGGTGTAAAATAAATTTCAATGATTCAATTATTTTTCATAAATGTATTTTCATGGTTTTATGTTTTTAAATTATGTTATTGTTATTCTAATATTCCCAAGTGTATGATAAAATAAATAAAGATATTTTCAAAGGGTTTTGGTGATTTAAACTAATGGTTTTTAATTAAATAAGAATTTTTTTAAATATAACATCTTTCTTTTAGAAAACAATTTATTATTTAAAGTGGTATTTGAGATTTAAAGTGAATTAGAAAGTGAGGTTCATTTGAAAATTAATTATAAATGGTTTTAAAAAGGTTTTAATTAAAAATTTAGTTCTTAAATTATAGACTTATTCCTTGGTATATATGGGGAATTTAAAATTCAATTTTGGAATTCTATAAAAGAATTTCAATGGGTATGATGTGAGGCTTTATAAATTTTTTTATATACGTATTTCTCTTTTATAGGTGGTGAATTTTATCCAGTGATCGGGTCATTGATGAAAAGGGGATATTTCTTATGAGGGAATTAGAGGTGATGGTGAGTTGTTTATTTATCATTCACCAATTCATGTGATGCTACTTGTGTTTTGTACTCAGCTATATCTGGTTAATTACATGGGATACCTTAGCTAAGTGATTGGTCTAAACTCACACTACAGTATTTCATACCACACATATAAATGCTTCCAAAATATTTTGAAATTTTACAATATGGGTGGTCCCCCAAGAATTCCAGTGTGGGATATATTGGTGGGCTGTGTCTTTTTTAGGATCCAACATAGACAGATAGTTGGTCAAATATTGTATAAAGGATTTGAATATCATCCAGAAAGACCATGTGAGTTTCTTATGTAATTTTATATTAATTGATAGAATTACCTAGTGGATTACCAGTCCATTATTATTGTATCTAATTACTAGTTTGGTTGTAATTCACCTCTATTCGTCTTCTTTTCATTTTTTAGGACTATTTTTCTGTTCCCTAATAGTTTATTTCATTATTTTTATATTTCTATGATTTATGTTTTCAAATGGGTTATTTTAAAATAGGGTTTTCAAGAAAGTATTTTATAAATGAAGGTGGTGTTTGATAGAAATTTATGGTTTATAAAAATAGTGGTTTCTCCCTTTTTTGATTCTAAAGTGTCACTTTTGAAATGAGGTTTATGTTTAATGTTTTGAAGAGGAAAAAATTTCACTATAAGAAATATTTTATATATTTTTTTGATGTGGTTCATTTTATAGTATACACCTACATATGAAATCTTATTTTATATATATAGTTTCAACTACCATTTCTGAAATGTTAATTTCAAGGTGTTACATGGATTCCTTAGTGTGATCCCACTATGCATATGCATGTTTAACTCACACCATGAACATGGAACTTGGTGTATGTAGTACTTATATTTTATTTCTAAAGTCCAAATTTTTCCTCTAATTTTTATGTCAGGTTATGAAAGGAACTATCATGGGAACTGTCAAATGATGTTTTGTTTTTGTGTGATTAGGTACAACAGAGTGGACGACTATGGTCCCCTATAAACTGAGGAAATAATTAAAAAACATATTAAATGCATTTTGAAAATAAAATAAAATAAAATAAACAAACTTCTTAAAATTATAGGGGTTGTTTAAAATTTATAAAACTGGAATATTTGTGCTATAATAATATTGTAATTTTTTTTATTTATTTCTTTTTGAAATTTGATTGATCAAACACAACGAGAAGATTATTTTTCAAAAAAATAATTTCAGAAGGCGTAATCGATCTAACCCTACCTATTCACTTATTTATTAATCATTTTCATTTAAATTGTAATACACATAATTGTGATCCTATAATTTTTTAATCCCAAAACCCTATGATAATTTACCTCAACCACAAAAATAAAATTAATTAAACCCCAAGAATGATTTAGAACATGAAATCATAGAACCCTAATTTGATTGTTTTTGTAAGGATATATTATAGTCATTAGTGAATTATGTATCATATTCGTACATTATGTTTGGGTGTATTGAGATCAAGGATTATATTTTAACTCGACAAATTTATCTCGTGTTGGTTTTTACTGATTATGATCATGCTCCCACAATTCAAACAATACCCGGCCTCACGTGGTTTGTTTCAATTGTTCAATTTATCTGTTAGTTTATTTTATGTTAAAAAAATTCATAGACAATGTTATAGTTATTTAAACAAATCATTTATAAAAAATAAATAAATTATGAAGATTATAGGTAGATTTATTAATAAGAAAAACTACTCTTCTATGGGCACTTTAGTCATCGTAGAAACGAATTGTGTTAAAACAGGTTTATAAATGGTATAAATAAATAAAATTCCTAATGTTTATTTCCATCCCAAATAACTAATTTTAAAAAATAATAATAAGTGATTTAAAAAAATTTAATAGTGTGTAAGAAGTTAATGAATAAAACACAATCATTACAACGTGACAAAGAAGAATAAGGATTCATTGAGGGGATATTTTATTTAAGCGATATCCCTCTTGAAATTCTTATAGAAATAGAGTGAAATAAATCATACTATACCCTAAATATAATAAGTCACTTACAACCCCTTAAAATTATAAAAATGAATATTTATATAGGGGTGGAGGCTAGGGTTAGAAGTGATTATTAGTGTGAATTGGAAAATTCATCTAGATATTTTAATATAACATACAATGACTCGATTAACTCAAAAAACATAAACTATATGTCCTTATAGAAGGATTATTTTTTCCTAATTGGTTACTCCATACTATTTCAAAATTTTATCCTAATAAAATCCCTGATGAAGAAGTTATGGCCTAAATAGAAAAGTGGTGTACAATTTTGGGAGTCTAGTCTTTCTATGATATCATGTACAATTTAATCCAATAAAATTAAATATATAACATATATGTAATAAATTAAATTTTTATCCAATTAATAAAGGAAAAATATTACAAATATTTTTTTTAAATAAGCCATATAAAAATATTTACTCCTAAAATACTATAGTGAACTTTAAAGTGTAAAAATGTAATTTTCATCAAATTTATAAATGAATGATCTAATACAAATTATTTCATAAATAAACATATTTAACATAATGTTATGAAATTATATCATTTATTATAAATAAAAAATTAAATTAAAATATGTTTTATCAACTCCCTAATATTTACCTTTTTTCACTCATGGGAAAAGTCACATGTCATGTTATCCATAAAACGATGAAATTTGAAATTTATCAATTTGTGATGGAAATATAAGCATAGAAGGAATAAAACAATAGTCAATATCTTCAAATTAGAAATTCAATGTCTCATAAATTTTATCAAAAAAAAATTCAGTGAGATCAATGACACTAATGAGGTGAAAAAATCCTACAAGTGAACTATACCAAAAATTCCTTACGTGCGTGTGTGCCAATAATTTCAAGCTTGTCTCTCAACCCTTTATATAGTATTTTTAGGTCAATTAAAACATTTCTTCTTAAACAATTGTATTCCAATAGACCTATTCAATATCATTTTCAATAAAATTCCTAAACCCACTCAATTAAGAATTTATAGTAGTAAAAACTTATGCTACCGACCTAGATATATTCACATGATGTACATTTAATCACTCCTCACTTTATTACTTTTTTTGATGTTATTTTTCTATTTTTTTGAGGGAATAAAATATTCATAGATTAGGTACACACACATGTCAATATGGTATAGTAATTGAATTGCTTGGAAGGGAAACAAATGTATAGAAAGACCTTGTTATAAGTTAAAAAATATTACTTAACTTGGATATCCTTCAATTGGGAAAGATAAAATCCCAAGAAATGATTATGTGTTAAGTATGTGGAGATATTAAATGATAAAAGTTTCCCACAATATTTTCCATATAGAATATTTATATTCGAATATGATTTTATTTTATTTTATTTATTTTTTTCTTTTTGAAATATGATTGATGAAATATAATAAGAATATTTTTTAGAGAAATTTTTTAGAAGGAATAATATATTTAAATATACATATTAATTTAATTATTAATAATTTAAACTTAAATTAAAATGTACATAATTTTTATCGCCAAATTGTTTAATACCCCAACCCTATAATAATGTACCTCAACTACAAAGATGAAATGAATTAAACCCGAGGACATATTAGAAACATGAAATCATAGAACACTGATTTGATTGTCATTCTATAGATAAATTAAAGTTAGTGGTTAATTATGGATCATATATATACTATAATTTAAGATTTATTGAGTTTAGGAATAATAATTTAACTCTAAAAAATTATTTTGTGTTTTTTTACCTATTAAGATCACATTGTCACAATTCACACATTACACGACCTCATCTGTTTTGTTTTAATTTTTCAATTAATTTAAAAGTTTACATTAAGTTAAAAAAACAATTAGTATATCATTTTAATGTAATTATAGTATCTCATTATTTCAAGATAATTAAATGAATAAGTTTAGAGGTAAATCAATTACTATGAAAAACTACTCTTCTATGGGCGGTGCAGTCAATCATAGAAACAAATTACATTCACAAAAGTTTTGAAAAGTTATAACCCAAAAAAGTTTTTAATTTTGATTTACAGAAAAAATATGTGAATTAAATAAGAATAAAATTTTATATATTTAATTCATGAAAGAGATACTAAGATTTTAATTAGGAAAACACAAGCACTACAACATGAAGAAGAAGAAGAAGACTTCGATGGGGGGATCCTTACATCAAGAGCACTCCATCTTGAAATTCCTATAGAAATAGAGTGAAACAAATTATTCTATAGCCTAAATATAATAGTTCAATTCCCACCCATTAAAAAGAATAAACATACACATTTATAGAGGGTATTTTAATCAAGGGTTACAAGTGGTTTCATTTTTTAATGGGAAAATCCAGTAAAATATTTTATTCCAACTTGCACCAATTATTTGACCTCAAAACGACATGAACCAGATATCCTTGAAGAAGGATTATTTGTTCTGAATTGGGTCATATATCTTATGTACAAATTTTATCTCAATACCATCATTTTTTAAGATGTTATGGTACAAAGAGTGAAGTGGTGTCCAATATGCTGATTCTAGTCCAACTTTGAATTCATAGCCTATTTAATCTAATAAAATTAAATATATAACTTGGATGTATAAAATGAAAGTTATATACAATTTATTTAGGAATAATTTAAAAAAATTATATTTAAATATATCATATAAAAATATTTATATCCAAAATACTACAATTCATTTAAAAGGGTCAAAAATGAATTATCATTAAATTTAAAAATAAATGATCTAAACCAAATTATTTTATAAATAAACATATTTAGCTTAATTTGAGGAAATTATTCAATTTATTATCAAGAAAATATTATATAAAGATGTTTTCCATGTTTTCCTTGGACCATGGTTTTATGAGTTGGTGAGTGACCATTAGCTATATAAAGTTTTTTTGTGCCTTTAGGATTTCTTCTGGTATTTATTTTGAGTTGTTATGGATTATAACTTTCAGGTTACTATATTTATATTTCATATAGTTTTCTTTTTATCTATTTTTTGGTTTTCTTAGAAACTTTTATACTTTTAAAATCATTTGGTATTTTTTGTCTTATTTATATCATGTTTAGTTTTTTTCTTTATTTTAGAACTTTTTATTTTATTTCTTATGTCCTTCCATGTTATGGACATCTCGTGTTGGATTCAATATATGTATGAAATGCATGTTTATTATTTTACCAAGGGATAATTTACTCCTAAATTATTTTCTATAATTCCTAGGTACTAGTTTATAACATGTGAGGGTTGGGAATACCCTTTGGCCTGAGTGGTGAGTCAGGTCTCATGACATGTTGAATTATCCAGAGTCGGTTCATTACAAATGTTATAAGATATTTTATCATTTAAATGGGGACTAATATATTGAAAATTACTCTTATTATTTGGTGGGTGTTTTGTGTAGATTGAAAAATAGGGCGGTCATTAGAACATGATAGGTAAATCATTAGATGAAATTTAATTGTAACTTATCTTGATGACACTTATGTTACAATGGGAAGTGGGGATTTGAATTTTTACTTTGAGATTTTTATTATTATTGATTATGATGCATTAGTATACCCTATAATTGTTTCCATCATTGAGGAATTCTCTAGTTTTTAATGATAATAGAGAAAGAACCAATGATTCATGGTTATATCACATAGCCTAACAAACTGTGACAATACCAAACTCATAGTTTTAGAAAAATTTTGGGGATGAAGCATGATGGGAACATTGTCTGTCAAATAAGTGGCTAGGTCACACAATTTTCTAAATTTGATTTGGCTCAATATATATAATTCCATTATGTGATTCCTGGTAATAATCATAAATTAATAGAGTCATCAAGATATGTTGAAAATATTAGATACAATTTTTGTTTAGAAGTTTGGTAAGTCTCTGATTATATTTGTATTAATTTTTTTTTGGATTAAAGGAAAATTTATTTTACAAAAAGTTATTTTTAAAACTATTTTTGGTGGTTATTAAGGCAAAGAATTAGTTTTTTTGGAGAAAATGGTTTTTTCATGGTCAGTTTCCAAAATTGAACAAAATTTTTCTAAGGGATGTTGTATTTTTACAAAGGGTGTACCCATGTATAAGAAGGGTTTTTTTGGAAATTCTATAAAAACTAAATAGAAATTTTAACTTTTAATAAAATGTGAAATGGTATTAGTATGTTTTTAAAAGTATAGTGGGATATTTACTCAAAAATTGATTTAATGTGTGTGATTTTGTTAAAATAGGTTTTTAATCCTTCAATTTATATTTTGGATTTTAAAGAAATTTATTTTATAGGTGAATAATATTTTCTATTTTAATAGATTTTTAATTTTTGGACTTGTCCTTTAGTTATGGTGGGATTGATTGGTTTAGCGTATTGGACACGAATGGTTCAAATTCAAGTTCTTTGTTATTTGACACATACCTTCAAGGAAGTTATTGAATTAGGATGGAAGGCATATCTCATGGTATTATCCTAAAATTGATCCCCTTCATCAGTTAGGTTTAGTTCCTATAGTTTTTGCCCTTTCCAAGACATGTAAAGGAGTTGTAAAGATTAAATTTTTCTTGTTATTTAACCATATCTGAAAATTATAGAACTTTCATGTTTCTTTTCATGGAATTTGGGGTATCTAGAGTAAGTATCTTGGTTGTGACCTAGGTTTGAGTAACCTATTACCTTATTGTTATTTGGTGGATTTATATATAATTAGAGATCTTAAGGTAATTCTTATCAGGTTTTGATTGTGTGTTTCAGGATGTTGGATTTTCTTATGGTTTCTTATAATTATTATAATTTTTTAGTAACTATTATATTCTCATTATGAGTTTTGTTTATAACCCATGTTTTCCATTATTGTGTTAAATGGTTTGGGAATATAAATTTTGGGTATATTTTTGGGTTTTTAGAACATATGTGTTTCATACATGCTCTGGTTGGAGTTTCCTTAATTTTTTAGAGGCACCATGGGTGGTATTCCAAGATTGAGGTTCAGGGTTAACATCATTTATTGTTTTTCAAACAAGGGTTAGAGCTATATTATTGTGTTTTATTGGATTTTTTTATTTGTATTATCTCTTTCCTTAGTAATAAAATGATGGTGTTATGGGTTAGAAATTTTTAGATTCCACTAGAGAATCCATTTTGGATGGAGTTTTCTTTATGGAATTTTAATATTGTTTCTTAGATAGTTGGTGTGATTGATTGAGGAATTTTAGTTTCCTTTGGTGTTTTAGTAGATGTGTAATTTCTTGATATTTTGTATTCTAGAGAGATTGTGTTATTTTAATCAACAATTTTAGATGTATTCTAATTGGTCGGGAGACCGCATTAGGTTTCAATGCTCCTTAGGCTTTTTATGTTTTTTTAATTAGTTGAATTCCTCTTGAAGATATAGAGTATTGTTTCAAAATGTATTTCATAAATAATGAGCAGTAGTTTTACATTGTATTTTCTATTATTATGGGGTTTTCCACGATTATTCCTATCCCTCCCACTTCTTCTATGGGGTGTTAGTGATTGAGGGGTATGTTGTCTTCCCTCTTTACCCATGTGTTTTCTGGTCTAGGATGAAATATTGTGGGGATAACTATAACACCCCAATTTTTTATTTAATTATGATTTTATTTATCTATTAGTTTTTTTCTTACATTGGGTTTTTTCCTATTTATCTTAATCTTTTTAAGTTTTTTAGTATAAACACTATTCCCACAACTTCCATATAGTTAGTTAAAATAGTGATTAAATCTTATGAAACTTGATATTCCTTAACTATGCTATTGGGAATGGTTGGGGAATTGTTATCCAAATCACACGGAGTCTCTTGGTAAAATTTTCAAATTATTTTGTGTGTATGACTAAGCCACACGATTGGTGTATTATTTAGAAAACAATTGATTAAACCCCATGGTATGCTCAAGTTTTAAAAATAGTGAATTTTAATTATTTCCCTTCCTATTTTTTAAATCCTTAGGGATAATTTTCTTCATCTTTGGCTTGGACGAACTACATAGTACAAAATCCTCCTTCCCCTAATCTCCCATGGAATTCTTTTCATTTATTTTTTGATTATATCTGATTCTTCATGGTAGGGCCCTATAGGTCTCTCCTATACTCTTCTTATCCCCTATTATTATTTTCTATTGAATTAAAATTATATTATGAACCCTATGTTCCATATGGTCTAATTTTTGGGATAATAGTGTAATTAATATTATGTCTTTTGATGTCTAGGAAAATTAGGAAATGTATTGATATCCTTTTGGGATTTCACTATTATATGATACATGTTATTCTTAATTAAAGTTGGTTGTTTCAATTTAATCCCTTACGTTTCCATGTATTTACTTTCTTGAGTTTCTTAAAAGAATTTATATACTTAGTTATGATTATCTTTGGAATCATTGTGGGGTGTTGAATGAATTTAATAATTTTATCCACTTAAAATAAATGGATTTATGTGGGTTTTAAGGGTTTTTATTGGGAAATGGTTGTTTTAAGAGTGCCAAGTGTATGATCAAATGCTGAAAGAGTTTTTCAGAGGGATTTTTTATTTTATGGTGGGTGTTTTCAATTAAACAAGAGTTATTTTATAACATAATTTATTTTAAAAAGGGTGTTCTTGATTTAAAATGGCCATTTATCTTCAAAGAGGTTTTAAAAATGAGGCTTATTTTAAATTTCTTTCTAAAAGGTTTTCAAAAGGTTATTCTTTATAATTAATTCCTTAATGTATGGTTTTAAGCCTTTTAATTTTGAATAAATTTTAAAATTCCCTTTTTCATTTTAAAAAAGGATTTTAATGGGAATGTTTCAAGGCCCTTTGGATTTAATTCTATTCATATTTCTAGTTTATGGTTGGTTCATTGTATGGGGTGATCATGTGAAATATAAATAAGGGATTGTTTCTTGCAAGAGAATTAGATTCAATTGTGAATTTTTTATTCTTATTTTATGCATGAAATGTTACTCAGGATTATTTACTCGCCACACTTGGTTGATAACAATAGAACCCTAGAATAAGTGAGTGTTCTAGGATTATATTGTCTTAGTTTAGATCACACATGGACTTGCCTCCTGATGTGTCCTTATTTGATACATTTTTTTCACATCAATTATTTTAAATTAATGTGTTTTTGTGTTGAAATATTCTCATAATGGAGTAGTATTTATTATTTTATGTTTTTTTTTGAAATTTTAATTTTAAAAAATAATTCTTAGAAATGTTACATTATATTTTAATTATAATGTTGTTTTTATTTTGGTGTTAAAATAAATAAACATTTTAATTCTTTCTGACAATCCATATTTTTGTATTTTCTAATAAAACTTTTAAAGTGGTAAGTGTAGACCCTCACAAAACCACCAGAATCAACCCATCGTCAGAAATACAACATATAATATTCAAATTTATGCTGCCAACCCTGATCTGTACGACCATTGCTGCCCTCCAAAAAAAACAACATTCAAAATTCAAAAACCTCCATCATTCACACACATGCCTCAAGATCACAACCATCACGCTAGTCGTCCAACCATCATGACTTGATCCAAGATCCACCTCGAATTGAGAAAATGTTGATTCTGTAACCTTCCTCGATTCGCCCAGACATCTCCACCTTCATCATCACTGAAGTCTCACCGGAGCTTCCAACACTGTAGTAACCGTCCTCATCACTTGACACAGCCATGTCGTTGGGGATCGAAGCAAAATCACTATCTACCGCATTCCCATCGCAGTCATCCTTCCATGAACACACCTTCATCAACCATCAGAAAACGAAACCCTCAATCCACTTCATGGGGACCTCGAACTGCACCATAGCGCCACCATTCCAACAAAGACATCTACCTCATCATCGTAACACTGTTGACTGCTTCTCTGGAATCCACCCCCTAAACGCAGAAAGCCTTTACAGTAATGATTCATTGTCACTTATCACCAGAACACCGTCATTATCATCGCCGGAGCCGAACCCAATCTCGCCATCAACGATCAAAACGTCGTCACCGTCTTCCTCCCAAAGACGCCCGCTTGGACTCATATCCCAAAAAAGCTTGAAGACCTCCTCGTAGCTCCAACTCAGAGAGAAAGGAGGACCCCTAGATCCAGATCAGAGAAGAAGCAGGATTTTGTAGGACAAAACAATGACAAAAACCTCCTGGAACCATCAACGCCAAGGAGATCCAACACCAGCGCAGTCGTAACCACCGAACAACCAACAAAAAAAACAGTAGACCAAACCCATTAAAAAAAATTCACAAAAATAATTAACACCACATCGAGGAAGGAATCAAAGCAGAAAATGGAACCGGGGAAACACCTTAAAGAAAACGGAAAAAAGAACATAGGAAGAAGCTGAAAACGAACAAGAAACGAAGAAGATAAGGGGGATTGAAATCCTAAAATTGGAAGAAGAATAATCTAGGAGATCCATGACTGCTACACTGTAAATATCAAAAACTCATTGAATCTGATGCTACCAATCTGACCTGGAATGAAGTGGCTGATCGCGAGTTCAAAGCACAGAAGAAGCAGTTGGGAAGGAACCATCATTCCATCAACGAAGTCGAAACGAGGGAGCGGACTCGAAAGCAGACCTAAGCAGTCCATATTATTTTAATTTTTATTTATGGTGTAGGATTAATGATTTATAGAGAAATAAATTCATAAGATATTTTTTTTCTAGCTGTTCAAATAAAAAATGATTCATATAATATTTAATTTATTTTCATAAGATAATTTCAGACATCCAATTATGAATAATTATAGAAAACCTTTTTGATAATTTCTAGTTGATTCCATGAAACATAAATTTTCCCAATCATGTATGATAATTAGAGGGTTTCACATGTAATATAATTTCTATTTAAGATAATTTACCTTACGTGTATATCACCATACCACAATTCACTCCAAACATAAGCGAGGCCAAGTGGAGGCCAATTTAAGCTTCTTAAAAAGGCTTGATCAAAACCGATTCCTTGAGTTACTGAACTAGTACTGATCCGATGCTGAACTCCTCACTATCAACATTTTAAGGGAAATTCTATGCCTCTATTGATGTTGGGTAGATATGAGCTCAAACTAGATGAAAAAAACCATAGATATTTTTGAGGAGGATTTGACTCAAGGTTTTCTCCATTGTTGGGAAGATGAAACCACCGTCACCTTTAATTTACCATTGATTAGAGATTTCTGACACCACTATAACTAATTCTATAACATATACGAAGGAATTATGAGTTGTTATTTATTCATCTGAAGTTAAAGATGAGTTCAATTGGGTGATATTTTATTGCATTAAAATGGGGGAGATAAAGTAGAAATTTCTTTATTATCCTGTGTTGATTATGTTTTATGTTAAATTTGCTAAATTTTTATGAAATGTTATTGGTTCATGAGATTGATTATAGGTATTATGGTGAATATGACAGGGTTTGATACATTCCATTTCTATAATTTTGAAACTTATGAATATTTCACTTGAGTTGTTAGAAATAATGTATCAATGAAAGTTTGTTCATTTTGAGTTGATGTTCATGTTGGTTGAAGGGAAATTTGAGTCAAGTATAAGTTTGAGTAAGAATTTTCTGAGAATATTTTTTGTTTGGGAGTGTAAAATATTGGACTTATGAGTTATTTTATTGATACATGTCAGTACATGAATTTGATTCAAGGAAGCTAAATGAGTAAAACCCAGTCTAGAAACACATTTCTTACAATTCAAGATTGAATCCATAAGATTTTTTGGAAACTCAAAGAGTATCCATTGCTGACTATGCTGATGAATAATGATATTGGAATTCACTCTAGTGCCTTGATCATTATTTTCTTGAATTATAGTGGTAGAAACTAGTGGATTCAAATGGATATTTTTTCTGAGTTTTCATCTCTTTTATATTTAAAGATTGTAATTTTTTTTAGAAATTTGAACATTGATAATAGAATTATTAATTAATGTTTAAATGTTATACCATTTCATTATTTTTTTCTTCCATTTTGAGAATGGTGCATTTATGATTTCAGTGTGGAAGTTTTTGAATATAGACTATTAGTTTAGGATGAGTAAGTTTTTTAGTCTTATTATCTCTTTTAAATTTCTCAGTCCTTGATGGGATAATATGATTATAGATGGATTCTATTGTGTTATTATTCTCAAAGATCATTGAGATCATTTAAGGAATCTAATATAAATGAGATATTATATCGAGACCCTGTCTGTTGACCTCAATTTAATAAACTTATGGAGATGCATGATTAGATATTTATATATATTAATTTAGAGAGTTTTAGTTTTGAAATAATTTTCAAGTGATGTAGAAATACTAAACCGGAAGAATCAATAGTATAGGTTAGTACTTCCATTTTTTATTTTATCTTACGCCTATCCATCTATGATTCTTTTTTTTCAATTCTGATTGGTTTAGGAAATTATTCTAGTTTTATTTTCTATCTTAGAAAACCCCTTGAAAATAATAAAAACATTAAAAAAATAATATATTATGTGATAAAATGATATCTTTAAATGCAGTCTCATTAGGAGGAAAACCTGGGTGTTTCTTTACTACAGTATTTGGGAGATTAAATACTTGAAGTTTGGAGGTAATAACAATACAAAAAACCTCACTCTTCAATTGGTGATGTTTCCAAGGTAAAATGGATAGGGATTAAACATTAAATAAATATGATTCTCCACCTTGTATCTAACATTGAACCCATATTTCATTGGGGTTGTTATTGCCTCCTAAAATCAAGTTTTAATCTCTTAAATACTACATTAATATAGGACCCAAGGTTTTATACCAATGAGACTACATTTAAGAAGTTTATTTTTTTATGTATTTTATTAATTTATTAATTTTTTTTTGTTTTCAAGGGGGGTTCTAAGACCGAAGAAACTAGACTAATTTCTTAAACTAATCAGAAATAAAAACAAAAGATATATGTCTAGATAAGACCTAGATTAAAAAAATTATAGAAGCAGTGAAAAATCTTAGAAATGCTTTAGGTTCGGTCTTTCTTTATCATTCAGAAAGGATTTCACAAATAAACTTGTCTCAATGCATAGTTTAAAAACTATAATAATTTATCAAATTAAGTTTATTAAATTGTGGCCAATAGCCAAGATCTTAGAAGAAGATCTAATTTCCTTATGATTCATTCAATGGTTTCAAAAATCATTAAGAACAATGAAATTAATGAATCCATCAATACTTATAATACTTGATTGAGGACTAAGAAATTTAAATAGAAAGGATAAGATTCAAAATCCTACCTGGATTGAACTAACATACTACATTCAAATTCTTCCACTCTTAAATTGGTGTCGTTTTAGGAGGTTTTAAAGGAGTTTAAAAAAAAGTAAACTAAGAATCCTAAAATATTAAAAAATTAAAAAAACCAGGAAGAAAAATAGCTACTGGCCTACCCTTAGAAAATATAGTTATCTATTTTTCCTATAGTAATAGGAATATTTTAATGAATTTAAATGAAAATGAATTAAAAATAATTTTGGAAGAACTTAAGGAATATTTAAATCCACAAGTCCTGGAATCTTTAGCTAAGGAACTATAAGATTTTTTACATTTCCCCCTGAATTCAATATAGAAGAGATAATATTTTCAACATTTAAGAATGAAATCGAAGAGGTTGAGGTTGAATTCTATGTAGTATTACATCCCAAAATAATTGATTTTCCTAAGTACATGTGATATTAACAAGAGATTCTAACAAAATAACTTCAAAGTGATTTCGATATTTTTGACCTTTTTAGGATTGATCGTTATGAATATAAGATTTTTAATTAGCCCTCTTATTATAAAACTGATGAAATAATATCCTCTTCAAAGGTCCATGAATATTTGTAAGTGTTTGTTGAATATGGATAAGAAAAAGTATAGGCAAAACTAGATATAGTCTCTATAGAGGAGCATTGGGGGCTTGAAATGGAATATATGACTATCCAAATTTTTTCTAATGAAATTATCATATGTCTGCTGAGGTTTTACCTATAATAAGTATATGGACTTTGGGACACCTATCGTTATATAGAAGTATAACATGGAAAACTTTATATTATTTTCTATTTCAATCTACAAAATTTTACCACAACATAAGGGGATGGATACACCAAATTCTTTTAAAGGGGTTCTCAACATAATAGTGAAGTTGTAAAACTCTGGGAAAGCAATGATGTGGTGGTTCTTAATTCAAAAGAACTATCCACTAATGCATTAATGATATGAAATAGGTTTCACATCAATAAACCTTACAAAATATAGCACCTCTTGCGGGGGGGGGGGGACCTAAGATTTCCCTTCCCATTACATAATATTATTTTACTCTCCATTCTAATGTTTTTAATTCTTAATCAATTTTTAAAATTTTCTTATTTTTTTGTAGGAAATATAGTAGATAGGAATGTTTTCCACAATACACTGAATCAATTATTCCCATGTAGAATCAAATTTGTGCCACTCTCCATTGGTTTGATAATAATTTTTAGAATTTACATTTAACAAAATAAGATATATCCTTAAGAAACATCAATATACACCTTTCTTTATAAACTCTGGTTATATTTTACATTTTTTATCCATTAATTTAATTCTAATCAGTTTTCTTATTTATTATATAGGAATTTAAGCAGAGGTAATTTTTCAAATATAACTAATTGAATATTTTTAGATCTAAAGAAAAAAAGAGAATCTTTTTTAGGGGATTTTGTCATTAAAAATCTCCTTATTTATATGATTTTCAAAATCTTCTGACAACTATTATTTTGAACATAAATTACTAAAAAATATTGAAATGAATGATTTTTTTCATGAAAAATTTTATTCTGAATATTGATATTTTTCTATTAGTTTGATTTTTAGTTTGTATTAGTGCTAAATACTCTTGGATTTACTAGAATTTTTTTGTGCACACTTCATTAACCAATCACTATTATACAAATATTATTTTTGAGTTAAGCAATTTAAGTGTTAATGAGTAGGGAATATGTATGCATGTTGTGCATTAATTATTTTTGTGGTGAGGTAAGAATTTATTTCTCTTTATTGTGACCCTTCTCATATGATTTTATTCTATTTAATTAACAAATCTATTTTGTACATTAATATTTAATAAATATGTTTCCCCACATTATATTTAACATTAATGATAATGGTTAGTTTTAGTGTGGGGGTATGAGTCTTTAAATGTGTTAAACTATACCATAATGTGATCCCATAAGAAACACTCTTAATTTTTTCAAATTTTATTATTTCTCCCATTCTGATTAAATGTTTTTAGTGGATTAATTTTTTTTCTGAAGTTTGAATATTGTGTAACAACTTTAAGGAGATTAATTCTCAAGAAAACATTGGATTTAGTTGGGTAATTTATTTTTTATGCCCCCTTGGAAAGTGGTTGACTATGGTAAAACAATTTGTGAATGTTATAATATTATCAGTTTGATTGAATTTTTCAATTTGGAATTAAATTCATAAATTATTCATTAAAATTAATTATGAAATGAAAACCCTAATCTTGCTTGGACTCATTATTTTATTCCTTAATCGATTGGATGAGTTATTAAAACTTTATTTTAAGTTATTAAATTTTCTCATCCAAATAGAGTGTCTAGATTATTCCAATTTCTAATTACATGAGTCTGTTTTCCTGGAGGAAAAGGGAAATTTTTAATTTCAGTTGAATTCATATTAAAGTGGGTTTAATCAAAATTTAAAATTTTAAGGTCAATCAACCTTATAAAATAGGATTTTTTTTTCACTAAAAGTATTATATTTGTTGAGGAAAATATTTTCACTACTTGATGATTATCCAAGGAGAAAATCATTTTTAAAACTTTTTTTTGTAAAAATACTGTATTTCAAATTTAATATTCATTTAATTCCTCTATATTTTACTAATTATTTCTTAAGTAAAATAAAAGTCTTTGTGTGGGGTAATTTTATGTGGTCTTATTTGATAAATTTTTTCCACATCATTTACACTGAATTAAAATGTTTATATGGTGAAATATTATTATAATGGATTTTTTTTATTTAATTAGAAATTTTTTGTTGAAATTTAAATTTTTATTTTTTGGAAATGTTAAATTATGTTCTAAATTTAATTTTTAGTTTATTTTGGTGATAAATTAGCGAATATTTGAATTCTTTGTTAATTAGTTGTGTTTTTATTTTTTTTGTTCTTCATATTTTTAATAAGATAGTTTTTATTTTCCCCCAAATTTTAAATTAGCATAGCTATCTATAACATCCCGTTACTATTTCAGGTATTGATAAACCCTCATTTTTTAAATTATTAATATCTTATGTTAAATGGGAAACAAATGGTTTGTCAGTGTAAAGATGAGTTTTTGTTAAATACGTCGCAGAATGGTAAAATTCCCAATTAACACTCCATAATATTCAATTAAATATTTTTTGAGTTAACATTGAGTAATTATAATTTTATGAGGCCCACAAAATCTTGGTGAAGATGAAATAAAATTATTAAATAGAATATATTAAGTGTGCACTTTTTATTCAAAATATTTAAATAACTCCAAAAAGATGAATCATTTGAGAAATATGAGACCACTGTTATGTCTGAAATGTGGTGTTTATCTTATAAGGGGTATAACATTTGAAGGCAGCAGACATTTGGATGTCTCACTCGTGAGATAAAGTTATTAAATAATATTCAATATATTATTTATTAAAAATAATTAAATATCTCTCAAATGGTGCATCGTATGGGAAATCTGAGACCATCGATTGGCCTGAAATGAGGGGTTTACCCTAGATGGGGTATAAAATTTGTATGCATCCAGCATTTGGACGTCTCGCTCACAAAAAATAACACTTTTTGTTTATTTTAATTAATTAATTATTCAGATTTTTAATTAATAAATCATTAATATCGATCAAAAGATGTGTCATATGAGAAATAAGAGACCACTATTGGGTCTGGAACGAAGTTTTTACCCAAGATATGGTATAAATTTAATTCTCAATGGATGTTTGGTGTCATTTAATTTTTATGTTAAATAATTAAATTTAATAAAATAGACAATTAAATAAAAAATGTAAAATGATTAACATTTCTTCTTACTTGAAAAAAAACTTCCATAACCATGTGGGTAAGCATTCAAAATCATTTGTTTCTTGACCGTTTTAAATGGTTTGCATTGAAACGCATTAATATGGTGAATTTAACAACTCTGTACTGATTTGTTTGGTAAAAAATGATCTTTAATGGGGTGTTCTAAATTTCCAACCACAAAGGCGTTTGGGCATCTATGAAATAGATGAACCCATTTTTCAGCATGGTTGTGGGTCATTTCTCATAAAACTGACTAATCTTGAGTTTCCTTGCATGCGATTGTGGGAGAGTTCATCCGATCGATTTATACTATCTTGCACACCACCTTTCCTCCATGATGGTGTGTGCATTTTTTTCATTTCTCCCTAAAATTCCATGAGGTTGAAGGAGGTAAAATAATTTTATTTATTACTTATTTTATTCTTTTTTAAACTTTTTTCTTCTATAACTTCCCCATTAGTGACTAGATTCACGTTCCTACAGTACCGCTGGATTTGTCTCGATGAACAGAAGCTAAATAATATTTTTGTTTCCAAGGTAGTAAGGTATTTCTCGATCCAATTTTTCACATTTTAAATGAATCTTCAAAAATATATTATCAAGGATTATTTGTGGAATAAAAATTATCAAAGGGTAATCATTCTTTTATCGAGATATATTTAATATTTCTTCATATAATAATTGATTTGAATTATCAAAGGTCAATGATATGTTTTTTCCAAAATAATTATCAAGAAAATTATTGAATGGATAATTTTTTTTAAAGTTATCAAGCGATAATTATTTAGATTATCAAAATATAATTAATTATAAATATATATATAGTTATATATATATATATATTTTATAATTAATTTAGAAGTTAAGGATAATTTTATTTAATATAAAATTATCAAAATATAATTCCATGAACATTTGAAGGTAATTTCAAACACATGTGTTTTAATAAATGATAATTTGTTTTTTTATTTTATCAAATATATTGAAGTTATCATCACATTTGATAATCAAAATGATAATTTGAGAATTATCGAGGAGGGAGAAGTTACCACCGCATGGAATATTTTAATCGATAATATGAAATTATCCATGAGGGATAAAATATTATTGTTGCATGTAATATATTAATCCATAATTGGAAAATTATTCAGGAGAGTGAATGTATAATCGCATGTGAAATTTTATTTATTTTTGAAATAAAATAACTGACATTGGTTCTAGGACCCCTTGACAAACATCAAACATTGGTGTGTCGATGCTTGTGATAATAAGGTCGTGAGGAGGTGTATTGAACCACATAGAGTGGTTTATCTTTACCATTGACATCAACAACCTTGAGGTTGGTGGTTCTGTTCTAATTAGCGAAATTTATTATCCTTGTATTGATTGATTTATTTCAATTTATGATTTAAATTCAATTTCTCAAATATGGTTTCAATTAAATTGATAAAAACTCGATTCAAGTGAATCGAGATATTTGAAATGGTTTTGGAATAAAAATTTAGAATACCCCAAATTCCATTGAATTGGGCGTGTTTATGTATATTTTATGATTTAAATTGTGAATTTGATGGAAATTAATTCAATTAAATTATTGAATTTAATTGCGGAAATAAATCTTGTAATGATGGAATTGGGTTTGAATGGATTTAAAACTCGTGAAAATGACTTAAAATGATTTGATAGAAACCCATTAGTTTTATCTTATTAAAATTCATGATTTGAATAAAAATAGTTTTGGTTTTAAATGGAATGAAATTGGATCTTTTGAAATGGAAGAATGGGATTGATCGTATTTTTAAGCAGTATTAAAATAGTTCCCCCATCATGTAAGAGTGCTTGCAATCCTTAGGTAGCTAGTGATTTATTTGGATACACTCTATGATACGACAAAATTCTAAAACATACTTGTGGTGGGTCACATCCCCGATGGGTTGGTGACAAGTCTCCTTTGGACAGTGTTATAGGGATGTGTGTATACACATTTTGCTGAGTTCACATAAAGAGTTCAAAATCCTATAACTGATTAACACTATCCTACCTTTTGGTAGATTCCCATGTTTCTCGCTTGTTTATTTATATTTGAGATATAAATGTATGCCAATACCTTTGAAGTGATTTACATTCCTACTGAATTTATATAAAATATTTTATATAAATGTTTTAATTAATCCATTGTGTTATAAATATTCCATTATTTTGTAAAGTATTTGCATAAATAATTTTTCCTTTATTTTAACTGTATAACATGATTTGTGTTATTATGCTATAAAATGTCAAACATTTTTATCTCTAATATTGAAAGCATTCCTTTGGTTAATCAATTGTTGGTAACTATTATGGAATCTATGGTGAGACCATTCTAAGCATTTTATCACACACCCTACTCTTGCCTTCAGGTGTTTTTAGACCTCCCCCTTTCTGGTTTGAGAAAAGGGAAAGGATCACTTGGAGGTGGATCCAACTATTGACCCTCGGTCTTGGTGAGTTGTTTCCTCCTGGACATGGGTTGTGTTTTCACTGTTTTCATACTTGGGTTGTAATGCTTTGGGATTTTTATGCATTGTTGTATTATGGTACTTTACTCTCTATGGATTTTTTTGTTATGCATACTGTCATGTTTCTTTTCTTCACATTGTTGGTGGAAAAATTATTCCCACTTGCAGGTTTTGTGATGCCAGGTTCTAGTCGCCAACCCCTAGGGATCGGGAACACCCTTCGGGCTATGATAGGGCCGACTCGGTTAACAGGTTACCTGGGTTACTGGGATAGTCAAGACAAAATGGTATCAAAGTGTGGTTAAACATCTTTCCTTGATGACAATATGCATTTGAGTATTTTTTTTATGGGACTTAAGAGGTAGTTGCGATTGAGTGCCTGGATAAATGTCACCACAATGAACCTTAAGTCACCAGAGGTAGTTAGGGAAAGACGTCTTGTGGATTAGTTCTAGTCTTTTCACTATTTTGATTTGGATAGAGTGAAATCTAAATTATGTATGTTCTACCGATTGGGATCATGTTTCCCTCGTTGTTTTGTACGAGCATTATTCTAATATCTGTCTAGTTATCTATTGATGTTTTGTAACATCATGCCTCTGAGAAGATGTGTGAATCAGATCGAGGAAGGGGATTCTGCTGAACCTTAGTGATAGAATCCTCCAATGGACTTGAGCCTAGTTGAGGTGATAGTACACACTATCCAAGCCATGGGATAGGCACCACCTCTAGTCCTCATTCATGTTCTATCTGTGAAACCTAGGGGGTGCTCTTCATATTTGTTTCTCAAGATTTCTTTCACAAGAAACAACTAGTTTTTAAAGGCTTCACTGAACCTCAACATGTTGAGGAATGGTTTGGAAGAATAGAACTTTTGTTTTAGTTCTTGTAGACACCGATCGAGATCAAGGTGAAGTGTGCCACCTTCGTGTTGGGGGGACCAAGAAGGAGATGGTGGGACATGATAGTGGTGGTAAAGAAACATGAGGTCTTATATTGTAAGGACAACATGTTTTTTTCACCGAATAGTTCTATCCAGAGTCAATGGTGTTGGTAAAAGCTGTGGATTTTTTCAAGATAGAGTAGACTGAATAAATTGTGGCTCTTGTAGATGTTTGGGGAACTTGCAGAAGTTCTTCCACAACTTTCCCACTCGATACAGCTGCATGAGATCATCAAAACCTTCAAAAACAGTAGGGAAATCAAATGATTCACATACAAAATGGTTCTAGCCACAGGCATCCAGAAAAAATATTTTTAACAGAGTGGAAGAGTCTCTAGAGGAAGCAGATACTGGTCCAATGACCGTGAGTGGTACCATTATTGTATCTTTGTCATTATTGACTACTCTTTTTGATACGGGTGCATCTCACTCATTTATTTCAACCTGTATTGTTAATCTACTTAATATTCCTATGAGGATTTTATTGTTTTCAATTGATATTATTATAACCTTTATTATAAAGAGAGCAGTGGGTCTCTGTAATACCTCTTGTGTCTTATATATATCAGTTTTCAAACTAGGTTGGAGTTTTTTTGGTACTCATCAATAAATCTCTCGACATGATATTTTGGATGGATTGGCTCGTTACTAATAAATCCCAGAATTATTTTTATCTTCGATGGGTCTACATTACTACACCCAGTGGTGCACCTATTATCCTTCATGAAGAATGTGACCCAAACTCGAGCAGAACCATACCATCTTATCCAGAGTTGCGGAAAGTGATATTAGTGTTTACTTTTGATTTGAAGTGAGATTCAATGAGTGGTGATCTCCCTCCATTCATAATTGAGTTATCCTGATTTGTTTCCTTCTGACATCTTTGTTTTTCTACCAGTAAGGGAGGTTGAGTTTTCTATTGACTTAATGTTTGGTACTTAACCAGTTTCTTTTCCCTCTTACTTAATGGATCTAGTTGAACTGAATGAATTAATTCCCCAGTTAGATGATCTTCTTGAGAAAACCTTTATTCACCCAAGTGTGTCATTTTGGGCGGCATCAGTTCTCTCTTCCATGAATTCTAATGGTTCTCTGACATCTTCTCTTCTCGAGATGAATCTTCAGGAAAATAAACTTGTTGACAAATTTTGTACGCATTAAAAAATCTCTTTATGGTGGGGAGACTGATGCCCAATGGTCGTTCTCCAAAGAGGGTGTTCTATGTTATCGAAACTATTATGTTACACTGTTAGGAACAAGGAAGGTTATAATAAGGTATTTCCATAATTTCAAATGGGTTTTTCACCTAGGAATCAATAATATGTTCTACAACTTGAAGCAGTAGTTTTGGGGACCATGTATTCTTGAAGATTTCACCCCGGTTGGGTCATTGATGACTTGGGATACAAGGTAAGATTGTTACTTGTTTTGTGGGATCTTTTGAGGTCATTGATTAGGTGGATAAAGTTTCTTAACTTTAAGAACTACCACTGAAGTTGACACTGATACATAACGTGTTCCATATATCGTAGTTGTGAAAATTTATCTAACTCATCTCATATTCTGAGTTGGCGTGATCTTGAAGTGGAACCTATTTTATCTGTGACTGAATGACAAGTCATAGTTTTTGATTCTGGAACCAAGGTACTTTGTGGGAGGACGATAACTCTGATCTGTATGATATGGAATCATGGTTCCGATTCTCATTAGACATGGGAGAGGGAGGCACTGATGAGTTAATAGTGTCCTTGTCTCTTTTTATGTGCATGCTTATTCGTAGGATTTCTGGGGATAGAAAGTTCTTATGTTGGGGAGGTTGTAACATCCCATTACTATTTCAGGTATTGATAAACCCTCATCTATTAAATTATTAATATCTTACGTTAAATAGGAAAAAAATGGTTTATTAGTGAAAAGTTGGGTATTTGTCAAACACATCACTTAATTGTAAACACCCAATTAATACTCCATAATATTCAATTAAATATTTTATAAGTTAATCATTGAGTAAGTATGAGTTTCTGAGGCCCGGAAAAGCTCGGCGAAGACAGAATAAAATTATTAAACACAATATATTAAGTTTTCACTTTTTATTCAAAATAATTAAATAACTCCAAAAAAATGGGTCATTTGAAAAATCTGAGACCATTGTTATGTCCGAAATATGGTTTTTAATTTATGAAGGGTATAACATTCAAAGGAACCTAACATTTTGATGTTTCTCTTATGAGAAAAAGTTATTAAATAATATTTAATATATTATTTATTAAAAATAATTAAATATCTATCAAATAGTACATCGTATGAGAAATATGAGGCCATCAATGGGTCCGGAATGAGGGTTTTACCCTAGATGGGGGTATAACATTTGTAATCATTGGGTGTTTGGATGTCTCGCTTGAAAAAATAACAGTTTTTATTTTAATTAATTAAATATTCTGATTTTTAGTTAATAAATCATTAATATCTCTCAAACGGTGCGTCATATGAGAAATCAGAAACCATTGTTGGGTCCGGAATGGGGTTTTTACCCTAGATAGTGTATAAATTTAATTTTCAACTGATGTTTGGTGTCATTTAATTTTTATGTTAAATAATTAATTTTAATAAATTAAAAAATTAAATGAAAAACGTAAAATGATTATCATTTTTTATTCCTTGGAAAAAAACCTCTATAACCATGCGGGTAAGCTTTCAAAATCATTTGTTTCATGACAGTTTTAAATGGTTTGTGTTGAAACACATTAATATGGTGAATTTAACAAATCTGCATTGATTTGTTTGGTCAAAAATGATCTTTAATAGGGTGTTTGAAATTTCCAGCCACATAGGCATTTGGCCATCTTTGAAATAGCTGAACCCATTTTTTAGCAAGGTTGTGGGTCGTTTCTCTTGAAACTGAGTGATCCTTAGTTTCTTTGCATGCGATTGTTGAAGAGTCCATCCGATTGATTTTTACTGTCTTGCGCACCCCCTTTCCTCCATGATGATGTGTGCATTTTTTTCATTTCTCCTTGGAATTCTATGAGTTTGAAGGAGGTAAAATTATATTATTTATTACTTATGTTATTTTTTTTAAACTTCTCCCTTCTATAAATTCCCCTTTAGTGATCGGATTTACATGCCGTCAGTACTGTTGGATTCGTCTCGATGAATAAAAGATAAATAATATTTTTGTTTTGAAGGCAGTAAGGTATTTCTCGATCCAATTTTTCACATTTTAAATGAATACTTGAAAATATATTATTAAGGATAATTTATGGAATAAAAATTATAAATGGATAATCATTTTTTTATCGAGATATATTTTATAAAATTGTCATACAATAATTTATTTGAATTATCTAAGGTCAATGACACTTTTTATCCAAAATAATTATCAAGAAAATAATTGAATGGATAATTTTTTTTAAATTTATCAAGCGATAATTATTTGAATTATCAAAAGATAATGAATTATCAATATATATATATATATTTTTGATAATTAATTTTGAAGTTAAGGATAATTTTATTCAATAAAAAATTATCAACATGTAATTGAATGAACTATTAAAGGTAATTTCAAAAACATGTGTTGTAATAAAATGATAATTTGTTTTACTTATCAAGGAGATTGGAAGTATCATTGCATGTGATAATCAAAATGATAATTTTAGAATTATCAAGGAGAGAGAATTTACTGTCTCATGTAATATTTTAATCGATAATTTGAAATTATCCATGAGAGATAAAATAATATTATCGCATGTAATATTTTAATCCATAATTGGAAAATTATTCAGTAGAGAGAATGTATTATCGCATGTGAAATTTTATTTCTTTTTGAAAAAAATAACTGACATTGGTTCTAGGACCCCTTGACGATCATCGAACATTGTTTTATTAACGCTTGTGATAATAGGGTCATGAGGAGGTATATTGAACCACATGGAGTGGTTTATCTTTAAAGTTGATATTGACGTCCTTGAGTTAGGTGGTTATGATCTAATTAGCCAAATTGACTATCCTTTTATTTCTTGATTTATTTCAATTGTTGATTTAAATTCAATTGCTCAAATATGCTTTTAATTAAATTTATAAAAACTCGATTCCAGTGAATCGAGATATTTGAAATGGGTTTGGCATGAAAATTTTGAAAACCCCCAATTCCATTTATTTGGGTGTGTTTATGGAAATTTGATGATTTAAATTGTTTAATTTAAATTGTGGATTTGATGGAAATGAATTCAATTAATTTTTTGAATTTAATTATGGAAATAATTCGTGTAATGATGTAATTGGTTTTTAATGGATTTGAAATTGGTGATAATGGCTTAAAACTATTTGATAGAAACCCAATTGTTTTATACTATGTAAATGAATGTTTGGAAAAAAACCTATTTTTGTTTTAGATGGAATGAAATTGGCACTTTTGAAATGGAAGAATGGGATTGATCTTATTTTTTAACAGTCATAAAACAGTTCACCCATCATGTAAGAGCGCATGAAAGCCTTAGGTAGTAAGTGAGTTCATTGGATACACTATACGCTATGGAAACGTTTAAAAACATACTTGCGGTGGGTCATATCCTTGAAGGGTTGGTGACGAGTCTCCTTTTGAAAGTGTCATAGGGACATGTGTATACACATTTTGTTGAGTTCACATGGAGAGTGCAGAATCCTATAGCTGGTTAATACTATCATACCTTTTGGCAGACGACCATGTTACTTGCTTGTTTATTTATATTTGAGATATAAATTTATACCAATGCTTTTGAACTGATTTATATTCTTGCTGGATTTATATAAAATATTCTATATAAATGTTTTAATTAATTTATTGTTTTAGAAATATTCCATCATTTTTAGAAGTCTTTTCTTAAAGTATTTTTCTATCATTTGAACTGTATTACATGATTTGTTTGATTATTATTCAAAATTTCAAACCTATTTATCTTTAATATTGAAATAATTCCTTTTTTTAATCAATTGTTGGAAACTATTATGGAATCTGTGGCGAGACCCTACTGGGATTTTAATATCACACCCTACTCTTGCCTTCAGGTGTCTGTAGACTTCCTTCTTCCTGGTTCGAGTAAGGGGAAAGGATCACTTGGAGGTGGATCCAGTTGTTGACCCTCGGTCTTAGTGAGTTATGTCCTCTGGGACATGGGTTGTGTTTTCCCTATTTTCCTACTTGGGTTGTAATGCTTTGGGATTTTTATTCCTTGTTGTATTATGGTACCGTACTCCCAATGGAGTTTCTTTTTGTTATGCATACTGTCTTGTTTCTTTTCTTTTACATTGTTGGTGGAAAAATCATTCCCACTTCCAGGTTGTGTGATGTCAGGTGCTAGTCTCCGACCCATGGGGATCGAGAATGCCCTTTAGTCTATGTTAAGCCGACTCAGTTATCTGGTAACCAGGGTAACCGGGCTGGTTCATGACACTATCTATTTATTCTTTTAGTTAATTTTAAATTTATTCATTTAAACATTATTGATGTTATAAATTTTAATTAACAATATTTAATTTAGATTTTTTCATTTTGAAAATTTAAATATCTTACATGATTGTGCTTTAGTTCAACTCAAATAATTCTTTTACACTAATAGTTGGAAAAAAATACAACACCTCAAAACATTTATTCCATGCCATGATAAGAGAAAACAGTTTAATAATTTAATAATGAAATAAATAAAAAAAATATATTCTTAAAATAAGTTAATATATTAAAATTAGATCAAGGGTCATGCTAATCTAGAAGTAAATTCATGAAATTAATCTATTTCAAGGAAACTATATTTTCACATCTCAGTCACAAGTAGAATAGATATAATTCCTTAGAGATGCTTCAACTAGGAAAAAACTATTATGATTTATTACCAAGTGATAGATAAAAAATATAATAGAAACATTTCTTTAAAGAGTAAAAATTTGATAGAAGAGGACAACAACATCACATTTTTTACGATGAGAGTAGAGCGATAGTAGCAACACATTTCTTACAATTCGGTAAGAGAGAATCAAGAGGGGATCCAAGAGATTTTATGGAAACTCTAAGAGGATCCATTATAGAACATTATAATGAAGAAATAGATTATATTTTACTCCAGTTCCTCGATCATGCTTGGCTAGAATTATATTTTCCAAAACTAGTAGCTTCGAACAATGATTTATTTCCATGTTTTCAACTATTTTATATTTCAAAATTGTAATTTATTCTAAATATTTAAACTCAGATAATAATTTTTTTAATTAATGTTTAAATATTATATCATTTCATTATTTATGTTTATTGAGAATGAAACATTCTTGATTGGATTGTAATGATCATTGAATTTGTTCAGTCAATTTAAGTCAAGTATGAGTTTTAAGTATATTCTCTCTATTTAAATATCTCATTCCTCAGTCGAGGAATTTGAGTGAAGAGAGATTCGGTGAAGTCATTATTCTGAATAATCATTGAGAGTGTTGAATAAATCTAGTGAAAGAATATATTCTATTGATATATTGTCTATTGACCTCAATTTAATAAACCGAATGAGATTCATGATAATATATTTCAATCTATGCATCGAGTGAGTTTTAGTTTTTTAAATCCTTTTCAACTGATTAAAAAAAAATAAACCTATAGAATAATTTGGATAGGTAACTACTTCAATATAATATTGAATATACTTCCTGCCAATCCATGTCTATTTTGATTTCATTTTTGACCAGTTTAGGAAATTAGTATAATTTCATTTCTTATATTGTAAACCCCCTTAAAAACTATAAAACAATTAAAAAAATAATAAAACATATTACAAAAGGATCTCTTTAAATGCAGTATAATTAGGATATAACTTTTAAAGGATTTCACTCCATAAACCCCCTAAATACATAGATCAAGATCTCAAACAGAATATCTCATTAAGTTTAAAAAGTCAAGTTCAATAACTAAGATCACAGTTATCAAACTCCTTTTGTTATGTGTTATCCAATGTTTTCAACGATCACAAAACACTATGATATAATTGAAATCCCACTGTGATCATAATTCTCAATTGAGAATTGAGAACTGTAAACAATGATAGTCAACCATAAAACTCCTAACCATAATGATTTAATAGTTCTCACTCAATGAAAATCACACTCTGATTTACTATATGTCTGTCAAAGAATGGAAGAGAAAAGGAAAATAATTAATAGAATAAATACCATCCAGCATTAATCAATTATTAAACAATCACAAATCTAGAGAATATTACAGGTTGAAATAAAATAAATAATCTCACAATGAAATAAAAAACTAAAACCATAAGTTATGATAAGAAAAATAATTAGACAATTATATATGAGGAATGAAAGTAGCTTTTGATCTTCACCTCTATGATCAGGAATAAATAATCTTTAATAAGTCTATAAAATCTCATGATTCTACTCTATGTTGATCCACTTCTAACATTATAAAATATATTAATGAAACTATCTAATTCTACATTGAGTTTAGAATAATCACTATTTTTTTAGTCAGATCACCTCTTTTTATGTTTTTAATTATACACAAAGACATAGTTTTTTCTAGGGTCACTTGATACTCATCACTGGTAGTATTTTTTTCTTTTTCTTCTACCACTACTCCATAATTTTAATATTCCCATCCAACCAACTCTAATACATGGTCAGGAAATTTATGAACATCTAACTTAGAAACTATTCTTGTATGAGATCACCATCTCCCTAATGGAATCCATTATTTAAACAGAAGAATAGAAGTCCAAATCTTTAAATATTTATTATGTCTTGGTAGATTAGGTCTTAATTCTTAGCTCAGAAATTTACTTCAAATCATTTCAACCATCATTGAATTAAAAAATTTGTTGGAAGTTTCAATGATGAAGGCCTGGATACGCCTTCATCAATCAATCATATGTAACAATGAAAAAAAAACAGCACACAAAAGTAATTGAAAATTTGAAATTAGATCTTTATTGTCATCTTTTTAACAACTTAAACTCAATACATATCTTATAAAAAAATCTTCTTAATCCACCAAAGTAACCATTTGACTTCACTAGTGGAAGGTCCTGTATTAAGGTTCAACATTGACATCAATGAAAACAAATTTACAACCCTATTCAAATATATCAAACAGAAATCATCATCATTGATGAAGAATCAGTCTATCTCAGTATGTATATATTCATCTTTGATTGGAACTATTATTAGGGATACTACCAATTTTTTTCAAGAAAACTATATATTAAAAAAAATGTTTAAAAAATTAAACCAAAAATATATGTTCAAATAGAATTTGAACCACCATTGAAAATAATTGTTATATATTTTTCCTCAAAATGAGGGAGATTTTAAGGAATTTAAATGAAAATGAATTACAAACAATCATGGAATAACTTAAAGAATATTTAAATCCATTCGTATAGGAATCCTTAGATGAGGAAGTACAAGAGTTCTCACAATTCCCCCTTGATTTCCATGTAGTAGAGCTAAACATCCCAACATTTGAAGAAGAAATCCAAGTAGTTGAGGATAAATTTACAAACATTCACTTCTAGAATTGGTTTTTTTCTTAAGGATTAGGAAAAAGAACAATATATTCTAACTTATTTTCTTCAGTGTGGTTCAATTTTATGGAAACTTTATGTTCACATCTATTTGAATATGAAATATTGATGCAATAAACTTTTTCTTCCATTATAAAAATGGAACCTACTACACAGGACCAAGAAAAATAGGATGTGTTTATGGAAGAATGTATTTATTATTGAGAGCATAAGGGGATGATAGACCTATATGTTGAGACAACCTCTATGGAAAATCATTTGGAGGTATAAATTGAAGAGGTTCATGCCTGTTTAAAGTTAAGAATAATTTTTCTATCTGCTAATGGATTCCCTAGAATATGAGGAGGGACTAGGGGAAATGTCTCCTCTTATAGAAGAAGAACATGGAGCCCCTTATATTATTTTTCGGACCCTATCTACAAAATTTTACAACAACATAAGGGGTTGGATACACTAAACATTTATTAAGGGGACCTCAACAAAGGATTTAAGTTGACCAGATGTGGAAAGAAGAAGATGTGGTGGTTCCTACCACACAAGCCCCATAAGCCGATGTATTGGGGATAAATAATAGGTTGTACGACCATGAATAGAATTAAAATAAAAACCTCTTTGGGGGTTTCACTCATAATCTCTCTTCTTTCTTTTTTCCTATTTACTTTTAATTCTAGGTTTTTAATTTCGACAATCCTTTCAATTATTATTATTTTTTACATAAAATCAAGTGAAAAACAAAGATATCCACAATCTAACAAGTTTATTTTTCCCCAGTGGAATACTCTACGAGATTCTTTCCATCATTTGGAGTAAATACTTTGTGATCCACAATGATCAAAAGAAGCTACCAGTTAAAGAATCTTTGATCAGATCCCTTAATTTATAATATGTTGTTAATATTTACTTAATATAAATTTTTCTAGACACAAATGTCTATCTATTTTTATTTTTATGATATTTCTATCCATATAGAATACATTTTTCAAAGCGAATAAGTGGGTATATTCTAGTAGGTTTACATATGGATAGTGATTCTTATTTAGTGAAGTAATTTTTTTAAATTATTCTTATTTCCATGATTTTTAAAATTTATTATCTTCTGTCACTTTGAAATTAATTAGATAAAATAAAAGTTGAAATTGAAGATTATTTTTAAGCTGAATTTTATGATTCAACATTCTTGTTTCTATAATTAAATTGATTTTTTAGTGCTTATTAGTTCTAAGTATTACATACTTTTCTACAAATTATTTTGAAAAACTTCTTAAACATTCACTAGTATAAAAATCTCATTTTTTAGATGAATTATTAAAGTGGAAACCAGTCAGTAAAATTATGTGCATGTTGGGAATATCTAAATATTTTTTTGTGGTAAAAATACATTGAGCTTTCTTATAGGCCTTTTAACACGATTTTAGCTTGGAAAATTTCCAAATCTTTTTTAACATTAAAATTGAATTCACATGCTTCTCCATCTAAAATTCAACATTGAGAAAAATATTGATTTTTAGTATTGGGGAATGTTTCTATAAATGTAATGAACTATACAATATTGTGAACCCATAAAAAAAACCCATAATTTTTTTAAATTTGATTTTTTTTCAAGTTTCAATAATTTTTTAATGTTTTTAATTTTTTTGAATACTGAATGCTTTATACCCACTTTGAGATGGTTAATTATTTAATAACCCTTGTATTTAGTTGGGTAGTTCATTTTTAATTACCATTTTAAAAATTAGTTGGCTTTGGTAAATGATTTATGAATGTTATAAAACAATCCTTTTACTAAAATATTTAAATTTGAATTTAACCTAAAAAAGTATGCATTAAAATTAATTATGAAATGAAAATATTAATCCTTGTTGAACTCATTCATCTATTTCATTAAAATGATTGATGATTTATTTATACCCTATTTTAAATTATTATTCTTTCTCATCCAATAAGTGTGTCTAATTCATTTTGATGTCCAATTTTGCGAGTCTATTCTAACAGAGGTAAAGAGAAGTTTGGAATTTTAGTTGAATGAAAATTGAAATGGGATTAATCTGAATTCATATTTTTATTTCCAATTATCTTTGTGAAATAAAAATTGTTTTTTCACTAAAAAGTACACAATTTCTTGAGGGTGAATATTTTCAATTATTGATTAAAATCAAAGGGGGAAATCATTTTTAAGAATACTTTTTTAGGGAAATATAGTATATCAAACGTAATATTTATTTAATTAACTTGATTTTTGATAATTGTTTTCTTAAGGAAAAGAATCTTTATTTTGGTGGAATTTGATGTGGTATTATTAGATAAATATTTTCCACATAAATTTTGGTAAATTAATGTTATTTTATATTGAAATTTTCTCATAATGAAGTATTATTTTTTATTTTATGATTTTGTTTGAAGTTATAATTTTACTAAATAAACATTGGAAATGTTAAATTTTGTTTAAATTATAATTTTTTTTATTTTAGTATCAAAATAAATAAATATTTTAATTATTTTCATTGTATTTTTTTTTCTATTTGAACTATTAATTATTTTATGCATTGATTTCATTATTTTGAAGTATCATTTAGAATTTTAATTTTTATATTTTAAAATTATTTTAGGTGATTTATAAATTAAATATCTTAATATTTATATATATTTTTTAAATTTTAATCATTTTTTAATATAAATTTCAATTATTATATTATTTTCATTATAAAATTTAATTTTATTATCATAATAAAGTGTTATTTAATTGTTAATTAATTAATTTATTTTAAATTCAACATTAGTTTTATTTTTAATTACGATGCATGGTTTAAGATTTATAGAAAAACCAACAAGTAAGAGAAGATTTTCAGCTATCCAAGTATAAAAATGATGTGTAAAATATTTAATATCATTTCATAAGAAAATTTTAGACAATTGTTTTTTGGAATTCTAGAAATCCCATAAGATAATTTCTTGGTGACGCCACATAAGAGATAGCCAACATTGTTATGACTAAGATAACGAAGCCACTGATGATGAATCCTATCACTGATTTTGAGCCAAGATTTTATCCGATGCCGAGCTCCTAAATCGCTGATTTAGGAGATCTAGACTAGAAGTCGAGACAAAATTGTGTTAGATCTGATGAATGTAGATTTTTTCTCCAATAATGGCCTTTTAAATCCATATAAAAACACTTAGAACTATTATTTTTATTCCACTCAGTTTTGAAGTCAAAGAAGAGAAGTGCTAAAAAATCTAGATTGAATCTGTGATCGATTAGGTGCCATTGATCATAGAGGATGAACACCCAAGTCTACATGAGTTTGAGAAGGGAAAAACCAACCGAGACCAAATCTGTTGATGCCTGGAGTGTCTTGTGCATCATTTTCTCTATGATAAACCTAAATAAAACTGTCTATTTTTCCAAGTTTGTTGACGCTATACTACCTCCAACCATCATGAACATTTTAAGATTGGTTGAAAAGATCCATATCATCAAAGAAAAAATGTTGGGATATGATTTTTCATCCAAATTTGAATATGGGTTCATCCAGGTGTTTGAGGAATTAGTTTAAATAGAGGGGATGGGATAAATTTTGCTCGATTCAGCAATTTTTATTATGTTCTAAGTTTGATTTACTGAATTTTCTTAAAAAATTTCTGGATCACAGTCACAATTTTAGTTATATTGATGAAAATTATGGGATTTTATAATTCCCATTTATATAGATAATAATATTATGAATATTTCATGCAAGATTTTTAAAAGAACTTAACAATGAATGTTTTTTCATTTTGAGTTGATCTTTAAGTTGGTCAAAGGGAAACATGAGCTGAAGACATATCCAATAAAGACTTTTATAAGTATATTTTTGTTTGGTATTGGAGAATATTAGACTTTTGATATATTATTTTGGAAAATGGTAGTACAAGAAGTTTATTCAGGTGAGATAAATGAGTATAATTTTTTCCAGATTCATGGAGAGAAAAAATCACATGAATTAAATGAATTTGTTTCAATAAAAAATTATAATCACCTAGAGGTCACAAGAGAAGGAGCTAAAAGGTCTTGGAGATACTACCACATGGAAAAAGGTTCTATGATATTTTTTTGGTGGAAGGGAAAAAATATAATATATAAATAATAGTTTTCTTCCAAGAGGAAAAATTAGGTAGAATCAGAAAACAAAAACACATTTCCGACAATGAGAGTAGAGTGATAGTAACAACACATTTCATACAATATGAGAGCAGAGAATCGGCAGTAGATCTAGGAGAATTTTTGGAAGTTCGAATAGGATCTATTACCAAATATACGAATGAAAAAGGATTTTGATTTGTTCTCTAGTGCGACGATCATGCTTGGATATAATTTTAGTGGCCAAAACTAGTGGATTTGACCAGTGATTTCTTTTTGAGATTTCATCACTTTTATCTTTTTGAATGGAAATTGTATCCATATATTTTAACATTGAGAATTCATATTTCAATTATTGTTTAAATATTCTATAATTTTTTATTTCTTTTTATTCCACCATGAGAATGAAACATTTCTGGTTGGAGTGTGATGGTCTTTGAATGTGGCCCGTTAGTTCAAACCAAGAAGGAATTTGAATATTATTCTCTCTGTTTAAATTTCTCTTTCCATAATACAAGACTATGATTATATACGAATTTAGTTATGTCATTTTTCTTGAAGATCGTTTAGATCATTTAATGGCTCCTACATAAAGGATATCTACTGTTTAGATCTAGAATGTTGGAATCAATTTATTAAACTGAAAGAGATGCATGATTAGAGATTTCAATCTATTAATCGAGGGAGTTTTAATTGTGAAATAATTTTTGAATTATGAAGAAGTAATGTATCTAATAATCTATAATATAGGTCACTACTTCCTTAATTTATTAATCTGCTGTTTGTCCATCCCTATTTATTTTATTTTTCATTTTTGATTAAATAATAAAATTTGTCCAGTTTCATTTACAATTGTTGAAACCCCCTTGAAAATAATAAAAACATCAAAAAATAATAAAATATTTGACAAAAGTAACTTGTTAAATTCAGTCTCATTAGGAGAAAACCTCAGGTTCTTCCCTATTGTAGTATTTATAAGATTAAATAATTGATGCTAGGAGGTAATAAAAACACCAAAAACCTCAATCTTTACTTTCCTACTAGTGTGAAATAAGATTATATTGTGGGATAGGGGGGTGGGGGTCCCCTAAGGATTCCATTGTGGGCTATGTGGGTGGATTATGTGTTTGTTTAGTAGGAAACATATGCCAAAAGTTATTCCAATATTTTTTAAAGGCTAGGACTATCTTCCCTCAGAACTAAGTGAGTGCCCCCATGTACATTATTCTTCATTGATGGAATTAACTGAGGGATTCCCATTCCATGATTATTTTATCCCATTTCTTATTTGTTTTTAAGAAACCTCTATTTAACTATTTTTCATTTTGATCATTCCTATTAATATTGTGATTAATTCTCTATTACCTTATTTTTATATTTCCATGTTTTATGTTTTTAAATGGGTTGTTTAAAAATATTTTTTTATAATGTATTTTATATAGTAAATTTTTGTTTGATAGATTTTTTTTCTTAGAAAAATGGTCGATTATCCTTTTTTTTGGTTCCAAAGTGCTACTTTTTAAATAAAGATTTATTTATTATTTTAAAAAAGAAATTTTTTTCTTTATAAGAAAAACACTTTCTAATGGTTTTTTATGTGAATTTTTTCCTCTTTCTAACTTATATGTACAAGGTTATTTTCCATATGTAGTTTAAAATAGAATTTCTGAAATTTAATTCGTAAGGTGTCAAACAGATTCCTTTGTGAGATCCCAATGGGAATGTTTAGCTCACAGAATACACGAACCATTATGTGTATTCAGTTCTCATGTTTTATTTTTGGAACCTAGTTTATTACTCTTATTGTTGAGTAATTTTCCACTTAGAAGGTGGGGTCGAGAGTTTGTGAGTGTCCATGATCCATATAGAGTTCGTTGATAGGTTCTGTCTTACTTCTGGTCTTTATTTTTGGTTCTTGTGGACTAACTAATTCGAACACATATATATATATTCCTATTGTTTCCTTATATCTATTTTTTCACAATATACAACTTATAAATTTTTAAAGTATGTTGAAAATTTTATCTCAATCATATAATGTTTAGTTTCATTATTTATTTTAGAATTATTTATTTTATTTAACATGGAAATCTATGTTATGGAATCCTCATACATGATTGATGGAATTTCTATGAAACCTATTTATTATTTTATTAAGGTAAAATAAATTCCCAAGAGTGTTTCGTTAAATTTCTAGGAACTAGTGTCCAATTCATGGGGATTTGTAACACCCTTCAAGGCAAGTGGTGAGTAGGTTGGGTGCCGTTTTGGGTCAATCTGGACTAGTTTGTTACACATATCAATAAATCACTGAAATTTATTGGATTAATTTATAAATAAATTGAACATATGAACTATGAATATATTTTGGTTAATTTTGAAAATTATTAATATTATTATAGACATTTTATTAGGAAAACATAAATTTATATTAGTTACATTATGAATATTTTTAAGTAGCATCCCAATTTAAATTCAGATAAAAAAATCCTATATGGTCCCTATTTAGACATATATTAATTTTTATCCAATCCAAATTTTCAAAAAAAAAAACATTGTTTTCCATTTATAACATGATAAGAAAATCAATTAAGGTACAAATTTTTATACTAAAACACAATAGACCATTGATTTTCTCTCTCTATGTGAAAGTTAATCTATGTTCCTATATTATAACCTTTATTTTCTTTGTCAATGAAAATCATAGTTCTTGTTCAAATAGTGAGATATAATTATAATACTTTATATTTCACTTCATTTAATAAGCTTGGTCATGTTGAGACATAAAATCACTTTACTCTACTTGTTTTGAAAACCCTGAAACACATTATTTATTATTATTTTTAACATGAGTTTCTTACTTGTAATTTTTATGAAAATATATAAAACTAATAAATTATTTACTGAAAATCCAAGGTTTTATGAAATATAAATGATATGAGGATTCATAAAAAGATGTTTGATTTTGGAAATTAAAAATACCGATGGTTTATGTTTTAATGAAATACCAAAATCATTATTGTGGTTCTGAATAACTTCAATAGTATATGTGGAGACACATTGTGTCCATCAAAATATGATGTGTAAAATATGATCAATACTGTTGTTACTGATTCTAATATTTATAGAATATGACCATTGGAGGATATTCTATAAATATAGTTTCACTTCATGGGTTATAATAATAATGATACAATTAACAATGCAAGAGGTCTCTCTAAAATCTTACAATATCTTTAAGTCATAAACAACATATTAACTAAGACAGTTTCTGATTATTTTTTATTCTGAGTGTTGGCTAGAGCTTTTGATTTTAATGACTCATTATAAAAGATCATATAATTTATTGTTGAACATTTTGAACTTCTAATCAGGTTTATTGAGGGAATATTGCATAAAGAAGATAAATCCTAGCTACCAATTATAGTTGCGGGTATAAAGAGATACCAATTATAGTAGTGGAAATACTGAAATTCAGGTTTGTTGAAGTGAGTACCTACCGATTAAGATGATTGAGAACTTTTAAGGGTAAAAAGATACAACTAATATTTTGGATTAGATAATCCAATGATTTTTGATATGTTTACAGTTGAGGATAACCTAAATCAGGTTTTGGATTCCCCTTACACTTTAGGTAAAAGTATAGTTTATTGTATCCATTATGGAGTTTTTTATTGGTAAGTCAATAATCCATATATGGTTAAATTTTTCTGTGTTTATAGTTTCATTATAATTTTCTATAGCATAATCGCTTTTATTTTTCAATATGAATATTAATTTAATCGATAGTTATCTAAATATAATCACTTTAATTCTATTTTATTTAAACCGATATATTATGGGTAAATATGTATTCTGTATTATCAATAGATTTAATATTTGTGAAGCTTAAATTTTTTTATTTTTCTTTTAAACTATAATTTATCCCCCAATTATAGTGTTTTTACAAACCTTTTATGATCGAATATTTTGTATTAAAGGTATTTATCTACATCTATGTCTGAACCTTATATTTTTACATCTTAATTTACTTTTAATTTATCAAATTTTCATTTTTATTTTCATTGAACATAAAAGTGTGTAGGGAATTCTGTTTTTATGGAAGGTATGGATGGTGGTACCATTTATATTCTTATTCTAAATAAACCACCTATTTTTGATGGAAATGATTATGAATATCAAATAGATAGGATGAAAACATTTTTTATGAAAACTAGAGTTGATAATTATCTTATTCTTAATGATTTTTGATCTTAAAAATCAATGATTAAATATCATAATCCTTAGTACCTATGTAACAAGGTGGATCCAGAGTTTGTTGGATGTATTCTTTATGATTCAATAATGAAACTATTGTAGTTTTTCCTAAAACATGTTTCATCTTCCATTTGAGCCATGGTATTATCTGAATATCCTACTACAAGATATATTGTTTAATAAAGGATTATGTATTCAAATATTTTCAACATGTACGATTTTATTCTTAATTTTATAGTTGATTTTCAAGTGTCGAGAAAGTTACTTTCTATAATTAATGATCATAAACTGTGTTGTCATATGTTGATCATAGAGTTCTATAATTCTGTGAATTTTTCTAACATAAGTGGATTTAAACATGTGACATTCATTCTTATATTTCATAATTTCATATTTTCATTGAATTTTTTAACGAACTACTAGAATTAAAATTTTAGGGAGAATCCTTCTTTATTTCATAAAAAATTATAGAGTCCCAGGGAAATTTTGTTAAATATGATACATAGAATAATTTTTTTTGATTGATGAAAATGTTCAAAAAGCAATTCATTTATCACCAGTGTTATGAATAATATTTCAATAGAATATTTCTTTACTTCTACAATGAAAACGTGAAAAAATATATTTAAGATTCAAGATTCTTTGTTGCTCTATTTTTTAGAAAATTTCAGGATGATTAACATCTCAAAGTTCATGTTGTCATATTGGGAAGCTATCCATAATGGTTTGGTTAAGATGAAAATTATATCATATATATGGATTCTTAATAGATTCCTTATCAAACTATTGAAAAAAATAGAATTTTGAAAATTAGGCTCATCTTAAAAGGCATATGAAAAATCTGATAAATGCTAGAACAATTTCAAGAATGATATTAAAGTATAACATAAAAGAGAAAATATTTTTTGAAATATTTTTATTATCTTTTTATATTTAATTTAAAATTTTGGTTGGAGGAGAAGAGGTTAAAAAGTGTTTAATTATTTCAAAAAATAAAAAATCATCAAATTCCCTTATCATCGAAAAAACCAAAAAAATATGTTGAAAACTGAAGGAAGGGATAATCAACATAAAGAAACTTTATAGAAGAAACCCTATGAGAAACGAATAAGTAAAGATTAATTTCAAAGAATTCATGATAACCATAATGGGTTCTTGAATGAAAAATAATTTGTGGCTATAAGGAACAAAAATGAATGATAAGATATAAAACCATTTATTTAATAAAGATAAAGAGAAATATCTTGGGGAAGATACTGAATGGAATTTGACTGATGAGAAAATGAAGAAAAGATCTTATCAAAACTTAAAAGATTCTAAAGTTGAAAGAAACTTCTTAACAAAGATTATGATTCCTAAGGATGGTTTTGAGGAAAAATCATTGAAAATAAAACTATACATTGGAAGAAAATTAATAGAAGTTTCACTAGAAGTTTAAGAAAAATATTCACCCTTATCTTCACCTTATCGAGAGATTAATAAAGTTATTGCTACTACTGAAAAAGATATTAGAGAAAAAAAATAAGCCATTATAATTATCCAATGAAAAATATTTAAGAGTTTTTTATTTTGTTCTTACTGAATTTGTGGTACGCCTGAATAATTCATCCGAAAAGAAATTGTTGCAAAAAATTCTGTTGAAAAGATTTATAAAATTATAGTTAAAAGGTCTACTATTGAAGATCTATCTCTTACAGAATCTTATGTTCCTTATTATATTACTTTCACTTCATCTCCATTGAATAAGAATCCCAAAAATATATCTCATTAAAAGATATATCAAGTTATTCATCATTAGAATCATCTAGGAGGATAATATATGATCAAAATACACTTATTAAAGATCATATTGATGTTGGGGAAATTAATCTTGAAAAAGATAAAGGACCAATTATTAAACCTTTTATTCCTAATGAAAATAAGAAAGATAATAAAGAATAATTGTTTTATTGATCATTAGAATCTCAAATAGAAGTTACAACTCAATATTTTGATTGGATCATTTATTCTAGTTTTTGAAATAAGAAATGAAATAAACAATGTTATCGATATAATTCTGGAGTTTACTATAAAGGTAAGTCTAATCCAAGTTCAACTATCTTATTCTAAAGATTTGAAATGGAAAAATCAATTGATTAAATCTATAGCTGATGTTAAGGGATATTTGAAAATAGAAAAAAATAAATGATTAACATGATTTGATGTTAAGGAATTTTAACAAGTATATAAAATACCAAGATAAAGAAATAAATTATATTAATGATAAGATAAGTTCCGTACATTATATTTTTGACACCCTTTAAGAAATATCTATGGACCTAAAATATTTTTCTATAGATTTTAGAGAAAATTTGATGATAATTCTACTGCTATCGATGAAATGAAACTTTTAACTATCTCTCAAAATCCAAATATTATTTATTAGTGTTTTAAATTTGAAGATAATATAGCTAATACTGATCGGATTTTGAAGTTATATGAAGACAAATTTTCTGATAAGATAAATAAATTTTATCATAAATTGAATTTTTAGGATAAAATAATATCTAACAAATAGAGATATATTAAGAAGATGAAGTATATAATTGAGAAGTCAACTAGGAAAAGCGGATTTTCAAATTTATATTTGCTTGAAATTTTGTATCTCAAGCTATGTGTAGTTTATTTAAATTTTTTTAAATGCCTTAATTTTATTTACATACATTTAACATGTTGAATTTTATTCATTTACCAATTTATTGATCTATCAACTTCCAATAATATTTCTCTTTGTTTTTTTGTGAACAATATCATATTTCTATCAATTTTCCATAACTATTTCAAGATGGTTTTTTATTTTCTAAACTATAAAAGGGGATAAAGACCCAAAAATTTAAATTTTACTATAAGTTTCCTGAAAGAGGATAAATATTATAAAATTTGAAAATATATATTTTTAATTTATTTATAGTGGGAGAGAAAAATATGAAATTTTATATATATAAGGAAAAAGACTTTAAATAGTAGAAATATTTT
This sequence comes from Viscum album, assembly GCA_963277665.1. NCBI lineage: Eukaryota > Viridiplantae > Streptophyta > Magnoliopsida > Santalales > Viscaceae > Viscum > Viscum album. The sequence goes on from OY728128.1 coordinate 481,789,892, forward strand.
TTCATTGAAAGATATATAAATTACAAGGAGTATTTATTTTAAAATCAGGATCATTTTAATTTTTCATTAGGTGTTTGGGATTTTCAAAAGGGGGATATTTTTTTATAATATACTCAACTTACTCTACTTTTTTTTGAAAACCATGAAACACAATATTTAGAATTTAATTTAACTTTAGTTTATTGATTTTATATTTTATGAATAGAGAATATAAAACTACTAAATAAATTTTCAATAACCTAAGGTTTTATGAAATACAAATGGTTTAATGATTCATGAAAATATGACGTGTTTAAGAATTTTGAAATTCCAATAGTTTAATTTTTAATGAAAAAAATAATTTTTTTCCTAAATAACTTCATTAGTAGATTTAGATAGACATAAATTCCATAAAAATATGAAAAATAAGCTACCCACAATGCTCTTTCATCTAACCCAAATTTTACAGAATCTAACAATTTAAGGATCTTCTATAAATACAGGTACACATTTTGTATCTGAAAAATATTGTTAAAAGTAACACTGCATGAGATCTCCCTAAAATATTACAATATATTTAATTATTTAATATCTTGTTTAATTAGATTAATTTTGATTGTATTACATTCTACTTATCTACAAGAGCTTATGATTATAAGGTTTCATTATAAAATCACCTAAGAATTTGTTGTTATAATTATTATGCTACTGATTAGGTTTATCAGTGGATTCTAGGGTATGGAATAAATAGTCAAGAAACTAGTTATAATAGTGGGTATACTGAGCTACCAATTATATTTGTGGAATGATTTATCATCAGGTTTGTTGAAGCGGGTACCTACCGATTGGGCTGATCGAGGCCTTCCATGATATTGAAGATATGGCCAATCATCAGGATTAAAGAAGGGGATACCTTTTAGTAGGTATACTATTAATGATACCATGAATCTGGTTTAGGATTATTCTTTTTATTTGGGGAAATTTATAGTTTATAATTCCCTTTTAAGTATTATTTTATTTATAAATCAATGCCCCAATTTTTTTTTAAATTCCTCTCTGCTTATAATTTCATCAGCATTTTTTGAAACACCTTAAGTTTTATTATTCATTGGAAATATTAATTTTATTAGTAGTTATATAACCCTAATCAATTTAATTTTATTTTTTTATAATGAATTTTTTGTGGGTAAATTGATATTTCTTTTTCTCGGTAGATTTAATATGTGAGGAGGTTTTAATTTTGAAGTTGTCTTTAAAACAAAAAAAATAACCTTTTATTTTAGTGTGTTTAATATACCATATATGACCCAATAGATAATTATTTTGATTCCTATCCATTTTCATGAATGATCATATCTTAACCCCTCCCCTTCACCTCACCTCCAATCTTTGACACTAGTCTGTAATCCAAACAAATATTATAAAGGAAAAGAAATGGTTCAACCTCACACTTCCATCAAGTCTAATTTGAAATCATGTAATGAATAGTCCACATACTCAATGTTAAATTAAAAATACTAATATAAACTCACAAATTATTTATCCACATGTTAATATCCTTTGTTTTCTCACTTAAGAAAATTCACTTTCTAATTCTCAGGGAAAAATTGTTGATTTCGAATTATAACATCAATTATTTATTGAAATTTTTTCCCGCATTTTGAATAAAATATTTAAGATATAATGTTAAATTTTTATTTACATGGGAGGAATTAAAAATATTAAAAGGTGAAAGTTATATTAGAGTAAAAAATAGTTTTTACTAGAAGTTTCTTATGGAATTAAATTCACCCTTAGACACAAATTGATAATAAAATTCCTTTGATTCATTCAAATGATGTTGATGATGATGATTTATCTCTTGATATCAATAAAGAAAAAATGATATTATTAATATCTATATTAATTTCAACCATGAAAAATTATATTGTGTGAATAATTATGATCTTATATTATTAATAGTATTCAAGTCGAATAAGATAATATATTTTTTACATTACTAAAACAACTATATTTTTCTATTGAAAATCATTTTTTTTGAATTTGATGCTATCAAATGTTTTCTTTTAATATTTATAATGACCATGGTATATATCCCTTATATTGTATTCATAATAAGAAAAAAATTTAACTAGTTTAAGCATGTTGTTGTATTTAGGTTTCTAAACATTTGAAATTAAAGTTCGATTGTTATTTTCTGGATGAGACATTGATCTGATTTGTTTTTTTACTTGTTTCTCTTTGGAAGAAGCACCCAAACTTTTTAGTGTGACCACCCTTGAATAATAATTAGCTTACATATTTTTTTAATAAATTACTATAATGAAATATTTCTTTATTTTAAAGGAATAAGAAACAAGTGATGAATTTGGTTATAAAATTTATGATGAAGATGAAAATTTTACCAAGGTTATGAATTATGTCATAAAGAAAAAATTATAAATGAAAATGTTAAGTACAATATTAAAATTCCCTTGAAATGTTTAATTATAGAGTAACTAGGAACATTTTTTTTAGGTTTCACCAAAAGAAAATATCACAAAAGTGAAGAAGATACATAAGTTTTTATTACTCCCAAATGGAAACCAACATGATTAATAAGCTCAAGGTTAGGTAGAATTCATTGAAGAGAATACATTTCTCATATAAACATAATGATGTTAATTCTAATAAAATTAGTGGCAATGATAAAGATAACACAAATTGTATGGAAAAATTGTTTATGCATCATGTTATAAAATATTTCAATCATTAAGTGAAGATAAGGAAAGTTAGGGGGGATAAAGATCACAAGTGAGATTAATGAAATCATTTTTTGTATTTATATTATATTTATTAAAATTATTTAAACATAATTGGTTGACATTTTAAGTGTTTGTGACGTGTGTAAGGAGTTTTGAGATAATTAAATAAATATAAAATGACTTGTATGTTTATAGTATAAATACAAAAGATAGAAATATATGACAAATGAATTGTGATATATTGGTCTTCATATTTATATATATGATGAGTTTAATTTTTAATATAGAACTAAGAAGTCATATATATGAGATTGAAAGACATATATATTAGAAAAGGATAAGTACATAAGACTTATTTTTATCTGAATAGAAGATGTTGGCTATGCAGGATGTCAAATTTATCTTTATAGAGACAAAATCATTTGGATAGAGAAAATTCATTCTTGGGATTTACTGAATGAAAAAAATTCAAATGTATAGAAATAAAAATTAACAATATAATTCCTAAAAATAAATAGAAATCCTATATAGGTATAAATTAATACATATGAAGACCAGATCAAATCATGTCATATGTATGAGAAACATTTACTCATAAAGATTGATTCATCTGAACCAAAGTCATTTATACAGTTATAAAATAATGAAAATTCATCTGTATGAGCCTGTTTTCCTATCTATGGATTTAATGGATACCAAAATATTTTATATAGTACCAAAACTACTAGATATTGTTGTATTTATGACGGTGCATTAGCGATGGACTACCATAGCAAAAGGAAATTTGTGACGGGAGTCTGTCGCAAATGTTTCATTGTTATAAACAGTATTGCAAATGATGTTATATGTGATGTGCCATCACAACTAAAAATTAATTGTGATGGGCTAGGTGTCTATCACAAATGGTATGCATCTATTTTTTTTAAATGTAATTGTGACGGTCCATTGCAATTAATTGTATTTGTGATAGAAAATTAATCCATCGCAAATATTACTATTTTTAAAAAATAAAATACAAAAAATTAAAATAAATAAAAATAAATAAATAAAATTAAAAAATTATATATAATTATAAAAATATAAATAAAATTAAAAATATTTAAATATAAGTTAAGATATTTTTAAAAAATAATAAAAAATATGGAAATTAAAACTATTAAAAATCTTAATAAAATTGCAAATAATTAAGAAATTTAAAAATAATTAATAAATTAAAAAAATTACAAAATTAAAAGAAATTAAATTAATTGAAAATATTAAAAAAATCAAATAATTAAAAAAATTAAAAAACTACAAATTATTAGAAAACTAAAAAATGAAAAATAATTAAAACCATTACAATAGACATAAAAGTAATACATCATTTTAAACATAATATGTTTTTTATCCTAAATTAAAAAATAGTTATAACACATCACAAATCATCAATTGGTGTCAGGTGGAGGAGGTTCACTTGAAGGATTAGGTGGAGGAAACTTCATATCTCCGACGTTGCTGCTCATGCTCCTCCTCCCTCTCTTTCTATATGCATTGTAATATCTCATCATAATTTCTCAAACAATCCTCACACTATGTAGTGGATGAAGACATCGATGATGAATCTCAATGAGTTCCCTTCGAACTCAACGATGACACCATAGAAGTACCATAATAACTCATAGGTGTTAGTCGGGAACTAATACCAATCTCCCGACCTTTCTCTCAACACCATGAAAAGTCGCTTGTATCCAGACCCCCTAATCAAAACCTAAATCACCAGTGGAATCCTATTCACTATTATCTTCTCTATCCCGTGGATGATAAGTCACAACATTACATGTTTCTTTCAAATATAATTAAAAATATTTATAACTATAAAATTAATATTAGTGTATTTTTTTAATAAATTACTAACCAAAATATGGTGCTATTAATCACCTAAAACTTCTCCTATATGAGGATTGATATAAATATTCTTATAAACTTCAAAATCTATAATAGATGGGTCAATATCATCCTGTATAATATAAAAAACATTTTATAGTTTAATTATATATACATATATATATTAATAAATAATATTACTTACCATATGTTGTCAATATATTACAAGTATATGACTTCTATACTTATGCGTGACCTCTTGACTTATCCTGATTTGACATCCATATGATGAACTCCTCCTAAAAGTTTCTCCTATCCAATAGGATCATAATATATCCCATACCTAAGCTAAGATATAGCCTGGTTGATAGGAGATGCAGGACTGGTCAAAAAAGTTGCGAAAGCTTTATCCATAGAAGTCTTTATGAGGTTTTATAAAAACCAAGGAAAGCACTCATATATAAAAATCTCTCAAGCCACTCAAAAAGGGTATCTCAGGCTATTAGAAATAAGAGAAAATAAATTCTCTAAGATAATTAAAAACAATATGTCTGTAATTAAATAAATTTTAAAAAATATATATTATTTAATAACATACAATCTAGTGGTCGAACATCTAGTGACACACGACGATGGGAACCATGTCCCATGGCACACATGGATGAAAAAATAATTTTTTAGAATCACAACAGCTTTCAGAACAACTAAATGTTAAAAATTGTACAAATAAAAACAAATTATTATAAAATTATTACAAAAACTAATACACAAAGTTAATATAAAATAATTAACCTAAAAAATTAAACATAACTCCATAAATGAGTCTTAAAATAAATAGATAGTCATATCTCTAGAACAGAATCTAGAATCATCAATCGAGAAAGAACACACCCCTCTTAATAGTCACAACATCATGGGGTGAATTAGGCTCATCAGCGAGAAGTCCGACATCTTTGAGATAATGAAATAGATCTTTGGGGGAGTGTATAACCATATAAAATAAATATTCTTACCTGTAATAAATTGTAAAGACAAATATAAAATATAAGAAACTAATAAATACAATAATAGAGTAATATTACCTATAACAGATTGTCAATAAAAATATCATATATAAAAAAACTAATAAATATAAAAATATAATAATTACCTATAAATAAATACATGAATATAACACATTCATCATCATAATATTTGACATTTTCATTGAAAAAAATGTCTTCATCCCCATCTTCAGCATCATAAAATTCCATATGACTTTTAGTTTCTTCTTTTTTCGTTACTTCATTAACATTATCTATATCATCAGTCCTTAACAGATGGGTTTAATCATTGTTATTTATATATCATTGGGTAAGATATATTTTTGGATATTTCATGAACTGTTTCAATATCCCGCACTTCCAAAAAACAATTTTCATTTTCAATAAATTTACTGCGACGTGATTTCAATTTTATCACACCCCAATAGTAATTAAAATAACTTGAAATATCACAATATTTTGCATAATAAAATTGATGTGCTTGATGTGTAATATAAATGATTCATTTGATGTAAGAATACTGTTGTATTTAATTTCAACGACTCTATATTGAGGATGAAATTGAAAACCAAATTATAGACAAACCTATTATTTTCATAGAAAATCATAGGTAATGTATTTCTATCCGGCATAAACAATTTTATGAATAATAATATCGGACCAAAACAACTATTTATCCTTCCAAAATATAATTTAATAACCATAAATTTTGTAACAACTCCATATTTTCTCATATGGAATCCTAGATATAAGAAATTATTAGTATATTTTGACAAATTTTAAAATTGAGGAGGTTCTCGTTTAAGAATTGAAATATCATTCTTAGTTTTTGTTTCCAGAATAGACAAAAAAGAAGCCTCATGTACTATGTTCAAGAATAATGGATCCGAAAAATAGTATTTTCTACTAAAATCAGTTCACGATGTTAATTCCAAAAAATATAATATTTCTAAAAATAAAAATTCAATAGTTGAAGTCCAACATTTTAAAATGTTTTGAATATCATTAGATAACATTTCAAACATATAAACTCAATTGTTTCTTCAGAAACAAAATATGAATTTTACGATGTAAATGATATAAATGTTTCAACACCTTCAATGTAGATAGGATTTATACCAAATCTGTTGGGATTTTTTCACTGATTTATCCAATCACGATTGCATAATAGAAACTGGTGTTTTCTTCAAGAGTCCATAGTTATCTAAGAAAACAGCATAAATGAGAATTATCATTACTAACCATTTTAACTAATTAATAATTATTATTATATTTAAACACCTTGAAATATTCGATGGGATATGATTAGAGTGAGTTGTTGAGTTAGAACTGGATTACAGGTCTCGTAGAGGCTCTAAACAGTTAGAATAAATATTTTAAATATATTAAATCATACACAGACTATTTTTAAAAAATAATAGAGTATCTCAAGAATGGTGTATCATATGAGAAATCTAAGACAATTGGTAGGTCTGAGATGCGTGTTTTACCCTATACGCAATATAACATTTGTGTGCATTGAGAGTTGAGTAACGTCATGAACGACGGTAATTCCATTTAATATTTTTATTATATTTTTTTACAAAAAAATGAAGTATCTTCATAATGGTGTATCATATCAAAAATATAAGACCACTATAAGATCGGGGATGCTGGGTTTACCCGAGGCGTGACATAATAGTTGTGTGTGTCAGATGTTTGGTTACATGAGATGCGAGGATAATTCATTTAATATTTTTATAATAATTTTTTATAAAATATTTAAATATCCCAAACTATGTATCGTATGAAAAATTGTTGGCCATCATTATGTTTGGGATGTGTTTTTTACCCTTGATACGACATTATATTTATGTGCATCAGGTGTTTTGTTACATTTCACACAAGGGTAATTCATTTCATTTTTTATTATAATTTATTATAAAAATTCAATGTATGTTTCAAATTGTGTATTGTATGAAAAATAGGAGACCACCATTAACTCCATGATATAGGGTTTACCCAAGATACGACAAATCATTTTTGTGCATCGAGACTTCAGTAACATCACACACGATGGTAATCTAATTTAATATTTTTTATATATATATTTTTAAAATTTACGTATCTTCATAACGATGTATCATATCATAAATCAAAGACCACCATTAGATCAGGGAAGTTATGTTTACCTTATGTGCAATATAACATTTGTGAGCGTTGAGTGTTTGGTAACATCGCCCACAATATTATCATTTTTAATCTTTTATTAATATTATATGTATATATAAAAGTATATATTAAAAATTTTATATGAATTATTTTAACTAATAAAACATTAATAGGAATTATTGTGAATTTCTTGTAGTTATTATTTTTTAAAATTTTTGGCAATGTTTTGACAAAAAAATTGGTATTTATTACAATTTTTAGTGGTTGATACGATTATTTGTTAAGTCATACTAATTATTTATTATTTTTATCTAAAATTTTAATAAATATTATAAAATTTAACAATTGTTAGTATTTCATATTTTTTTAACAAATTTTTACAAATTTTCATAATTTTCTGAAATTTTCAAATTATTAATAATTTTTCTTAACTAACACTAATATTTACTATTTATTAATAATATTGAATAATTAATTATTAATTATTATAAATTATGTAATGATTATTATTAATTATTTAAATAATTAATATATTTTTAATAATTACTATATATATCGCAATTTCATAATTAACATAATTCTTCAAATATATTATAACTCTTTTTAAAACAAATATAGACATATATAAAATCTAAATAAACACATAGTCACACACATATATTAATAAAAAACCTTAATGGTTTTTTTGAAACATTTATATATATATATATTTTCATATGTTTATATATATATATATAATTTATAATTAATTTTACTTATAGTTTATTTCTATTAAAAATAGTTTTATTATAATGAATTAATAATTTATTAAAATAATTGGTTGAAATATTTGTGTGATTATTTTTGAATTAATATATATTTTTAATTGATATTTATTTTGAATCAATAATTTAGAATTAATAATTATTTAGAATTAACAATGTTTACCTGATTTTGGTGACATGAAAGATGACGATTGATTAAAAAAAATTATTGTTTCTATAATTGACATGATATAAAAATAAAAAAATATATAATTTCTAATATATTTTTCAAAATAAAATGTCTTTATGATTGACATGATTTAAAAATAAAAAAATATCACTAATAATATATTTTTCAAAATTAAATTTCTATATAATTAATATGATATAAAAATCAAAGATACAATTTAAAATTTTAATAATATTTTATTTGGAATAATTGAGTATTAAAAAACTATATTTTTAAACCTATTACTAGAACTAACCCAGATTAATAATAAGGAAATAATTTCAAATTTAATTTTTTTATATATATAATTATAAAAATATATATATAATTATCTAAATATATTTATAAATATATATATATATATATATAATTATGAAAATATATTCTTTAAATTATATATATTTATTTATAATTAAATATCAATATATAAATATATTCTTAATTATATATTTAATATATTAAATATCTATATATATATTCAATATATTAGATATATATATATATATATATAACTATAAATTTATTTTATAAATATATATATATTTATGAAGGAATATTTATATAATTATATGTAAATAAATATATTTATAAATATGAATATATATATATATATACACATACAATTATATAAATATAAATATAAATATATATATATATGAAACCATGACACACACATACATATATCTAAATCAGTTGAAATATCCCATGCAGACCAGATTAATATGAAAATATGGAATAATAAATTTTCTACAATCTTAAAAACCAGATACAACATTTAAATTGGATACACACATACATATATCCAAATGAAACAAAGAGAAAAATACCTAATAAAAATTTAAATAACTCATGTAAACCCAATTAATATGAAAATGGGGACTAATAAATTTTAACCAATCCTAAATATAAAATACAATATCGGAATCTGATACATTTTTAAAACTAGCATTTAGTAAAACTAAATAATGTAGTAAAATTAAAAAATGTAAGAAAATAAAATTAAGATAAAAAGAATGTGTACCAAGGTGATTCATAGACGAATCTATCAAAAATTTGTTACAATGGAGTAGATTTGATTGGGGTTGAATCTGGTGGTGCACGCGACCGTTTGAGAGAAGGAGATAAATAGGAGGAGAGGAAGTAGAAGAGGGCGACACAGGTGTTAAAAACTAATATTTATCATGACATACTATTTGTGAACGAATTTATTTTGTCGTAAATTATCATTCCATCTAAAGTATTTTCTATGGGAAATGATGACCATCAAAAATACCTTGAATATGGGAATTATTCGTGACCGAAATAGAATTCCATTGCAAATTACCTTCATTATAGCTTGTCATTTTTGGAGGATAGAAGTATCAAAAAAATTATTTTCAACTGATGGATAATTTCATTGAAAATGATGACTATTTACAATGGAATAAACCATCCATCGTAAATAGTTTCCTATTGGAAAGTATTTTCAATGAGACAATTTCCCATCACAATTACCCAGTCATAAATACCCATTATTCGACTAGTGTGAGAAGATGTAGAATAAACTCAAAATGATCATTCATGTGATTTTATTAAAATATTCATGTGAAATTTCTATAATTGGGATAGATGCATATTTTTTTAAGGAGATGAAAAATAGAATATTATTAAGAAAATAAATGGCTAAGATACTGGAAAACCACTAGATAGATGAGAATGGAATCCCTCTCCGAGTATATATGAATTTTGGAATAAACCTAATACATGTGACAAAAAATCATATTATAAAAATATAGAAAAAAAATAGAGTTTATAAAATTCTTAAATGAAAAGAAAATTGAACCTTTTCATGGAATTTTAATAATTGGGTTTTAATTTATTTTAATAAAAATCGATAATTTTTTTGAATTTTATAGGGTGGAGAAGATCATTGTGCACAGTTTGAGAACAATGCACCTAATAATTTATCTCTATTCTCGGGATAAAATTTTTACAATAATAGTTAATAAAATTTGATTCTAAATATGATCAATTTTAAAAGTACCTCAAAACTTTGTATTTTTCTTCCAATATACTGGGATTTAGTTTATTTGGTTAAATGGGTTAAATGAATATTTTAAAATGATACATAATCATGGGTAGATAAAGAGGGATGGTATAATATCATGGTGAGTAAACCTAATTTCTAATGATTTTAAATAATAACAATAAAAATGATATTTTTTTTGAAAATATAAGGGGAATGGGAGATGGGCTTTCCAGACTTCCTCCTCTGTATTTTTGTGGGTATCCAAGGGAGATAAACCCTTTCCATATTATTTTTCTCTATTTTTTCTTCCAATCTTATTCTTTGATGGTTTATTCATTTCCTATAATAAAGTAATAATTAATGTTCTTCTGTTATTCCTAATTTATTATATTTCCCCATTATCTATTCCCATAATATTTTATTATAAATTTATCCATGGTTCATGGTTGTCTTAAATTTTAAGGCTTCATTAGATTCATCTCATGGAAGATTTCATATCTCTATTTTTCAAATATAAACAAGTTATTATTCACTTAAATATGAATCATAAGCCTTCATATCTATATTTAAATAGGCTGATCTACTCTTTCATTATGGTTTTATGATAATTACCATAATTTTATTTCAATAAAAATTGTTTTTATACTCAAGGTATGTCATATTCATTATGCGACATGTGCCCGGGTTTTTATGGAAGCTCAAATGTATATCAAATATTATGAATTTATATTCATATTTTCAAAATGTTTATATAAAATAACTTATTTTAAAACGATATTAAAGGGTAAAATATATAATGTAATATCATATTTTCTATAAAATGGTTTTTATGTCTTCTAGGTGCTTCAAGAAAATCTTGAGAGGGTATATTTAGACTAATTTCATAAAATTAGTTAATCCATTTCTATATTTAATATATAAAATTAATTTAAATTATTTTTTTAATTAATGATTTATTATATTTTTTTTATTAAAACCCATCGATTATGTGACAATATTATTTTCTTGGGATTATTAGGATGAGGATGATGATTGGATTGACATCATGGATATGTTAAATAATAAAACAACTTAGGAGATAATTGGTTTAGTTAAGGAATTAGAGGGAATGTATTTATATTTTAGGAGTTTCTCTTCAATTAACCCAACTATATTTCATATTAATTATATTTAGGGGCCTCCATTAAGGGTTATTTAAACACATATATAGATATTATTTAAGTAAATTTTAGGTGATTCATTAGGTATTACTAGGTTATTACAGAATTAATTTAAACAAGAATCCTAAAAACCAGGTTAGTTTAATTACTTTTATCTATTGGAATTTTCTATTATTTGGATAAATATAGGCCCGAGAGGTCCTTTATCAAAATTTTTCTTAAAGGTTTTCTAAGATTTGTCACTATGTAGTTTTATCATACCACCTAGGTGGGATTCCTAATTTGGATTTATTTATTATAAGGATGATTCTTTTGGGAAAGTGAATATTTAAATTTTTATACAATTTATATGATGTTTTCATACACCTATTTATATTTAAAAGGATTTATTTGGTTTCCCAATGGGTGAAAACTCCTTTCATGAGTTTTCTTCTAATTATTTTCACCCATCGACCATAATATATGAGGATAATTCATTTAATGGGTCCTTATTAAAAATCCACTCTATATTTTATTGAATAGGATGACCCATGTTATCACGTGTCCCTTATATTTATTTATTTATGCTTTAATTTTTTTTAATCTCTAATTAGAGTGATGCTTTTCGATTAATTATTTATTTATAGTGATGTAAAACTTTTTTTTATAGATGTATAGAGTGACTAAAGTCATGAGATATCTAGTCTGGACATAAGATTTATAAATTTTTATATATAATTTTTTTATCTATGGGTCTTATTTTGTATAATTTGATTATATTATAATTTATATTATCATCATTTTAAATATCATTAGAAATACTATTTTCATTCATATTATAATTATTAATCTATAAATGTTTTAGGATTTTCGTGATGTTTTCATAAGAAACTTCCACATGCATGCTGACTGAAAATTATTTTTTTAATTATGAAAACACTTTTAAAGAAAAATTGAGAAACCATACATGACCTCACCACATCACCAATTCGCTGCTATCACCACTTCAAAACATACAATCACAATGGATAAAATCCATTCAAGATTTCAAACTGAAAAAACATAAAGCCCGAGCCAAAGACACCACTCCGCAACCCCATTTCCAGCATCTCTGAAGCAGCAAGAGCACGCAGCAGATCCAAATCATCCCAAACGAAACCATCACACCATGGAAACAAACACACCGCATTTCCACGACCAAAAAACACAACACGCAAAACATTCGAATCCCACAAACATCGCCACAACACCCATCGTCGCCCTCATCCCTAGACACAAAGACCACAACAAGAAACCAAGGACCCAAACATGTACACGATGCAACTAGTGGAGCAAACCCTTTGATGCGGGACTACAATGACCCCTTGCTGTGAAGCAGAACAATTCCACACCACAGAATTTTCCCCCACCGCTGCGGAAGAAGAAGAAATGTCTCAGAAGGCCGGGCGAGACCCCAAAGCCACAAAAAATCGATGCCGCCCCAGATCGCCCGTAAGACACACAGAATCAAAAACCCAGAAGAGCACCAGAGCTTGACCCCAACACCACATAGAAGCCTGATCTCGATCCCGTTGCTACAGAACGAGACGACAATGCCGCATAGAACAGAAACAACCTCGTCGCCGCAGTGGGTCTCGACCCCGACGCACCAGACCAGGACCCCGTCGCTGTAGAGAGGGACTAAGACCCCAACGTCGCCCCAGACTGCGACCCTAAAACACGTAGAAACTGGAAGCCGACACCGAACCCACCGAAGCATAGCCATCCTCGACACTCACTTGCGAGACCACCCTTCACCGAACATCCGCACTGTGAACCGGGGAGATCGAGGAAGGAAGCGTAGCCCAGCGGAGGTGAGGGGCGGCAGAGAGAAAACCCTAAATCGCTATTGTGCCCCTTACGGGATCATCTCACCATCCTTTTACCCACATGCATACACCATATACACATTTATAACATTACTTCAGAGTAATTAGAGAAATTATACAAGGCTTTATGTTTATCATTTTTATTTTTACATTATGTGTGCTACCTTATGTATGTACATGTAGACCTTTTTGTTATATGAAAATCAATATACTATCATCTGATGGAGTTAATGTGGTGTATAATATCCTCTTCATATGTGAAGCTCATAGATTGTGTCTATTTTCCATATTTTATTTATTATTTAATTGTATTGGCCAAATAGGATATGTTAGTTATGTATGACTATTATATATGGATATTTAAACATATATATATCATTAATTTCATATATACTATAATATTTTTTATTTTTACATGTTAAGATTTTAATATCCTAACTATGGACCCATGCACATCTATTTAATTTGTTTATAGGATAATGTTCATGGTATGTATGATATATGAACATGTCATGCAATATTTTTGAAATAATCTAGCATTATATATAATTTTTTTTGTTTCAAATGAAATAATTCACCCCATGATGTGTGTTAAAAATTGTCACTTGTTGATTAACTACACTTATTTTGGGTAATATAATGGATGTAAGTGGTATGTTACATTAGGGATCGGGTTATCTCAGACTTGAGAATTACAAATGGTATAATAGACTTTATTTTGGGGAAAGTAAATTAAGAATTTGAGATAGGTTGAAAATTATTATTGATATATAGAGGACATACTTATAATATTTATAGTTGAAACCAATGTTTTATTGGGTGTTTTGAGACATTTTTTAACACAATTAAAGTAGTAATTTTGGTGGAATCGTGAAATTACTAATATAGGACGATTTTCTTATGAATTCATATATCAATGATTTTAAATGGTGTTACTAGGTAAGTGAGTCTTGTGAATCATATTTTAGAAGTAATAAGTTTTTTATATGTATTATTTCATGTGAGTGCTTGTATTTTGTTATATTTTCATTTATTTTGAATGGAAAAATTTAAAAATTGTATGCTTATAATTCTATATTTTATAAAAACACATCCATGATATTTTTTTTAAAAATTTATTTTCAAATCATAAATATATTTAATATAAATATATATAATATTTGTGGGACATAATAAATATTCTCATATGACTATTTTTAATTTTTTTTTAATTTATTGATTTTATGGAAAAATAATAGTGTATTGTTATAACCAGGAAAGTCAGTCATAGGTTGGCCCCTGACTATTTATTAAATAAAAAGAAAAGTAACACAAGAACATAGAAGAATGATTACATATCATAAGCTTCATAACCATCACAATCCCCATAAGAGATTCCTTCCGCAGTGGCTATCTCCCATTCCCAGCTTTAATAGTGCTTTAGGATCTTGGCATACTTCCTTCTAAGATTTAATTTCTCCAAGTATATCAAGTCTTGCGGGGATTGTTTAAAAGAGGACCTAGTGGACAACGGCTTCGACAAATCTAAGTAGTCTTTCCTCGTCATTCTTTTTGTTGTGGTGGTCACCTCCTGTCCAGATTTCCCCTTCCCGTCCATGAGAACCTCACAATAGGAAGGCCTAACCACCACACTATGATTTCCATTTTCACTGTCCGAGACATCCCCCCAATTTCCAGTTACCGTGTCATCATTGAAACCATCAGCCACCCCTCGGGTCTGTATATTACATCTGTTACAGTCAATCACAGCTAAACATGGTGGCTGGCCATCCATCATTTGGATGACATCCACCACCTTCACAGCATTAACTGAACCAATCTCTTCATACTGCCCTTCAAACTCATGGCTAGCATGCACCTCCTTCAATGCATCAAATAAAACACACTGCATATTTTTTCCATCTTCCATTGAGACACCCACCTCCATTTGGAATTCCTCACCATCCTCCAACACTTGGAACTGGTTGGAGGTAGCAGAATTATTCCCTGAGGCAGAAAATTTCAGATTATGCGTATCACTGTTCAGAAATAGACTTGCATCTGTCATTCACCCACGACCTTCTGAATTCGTAGGCATCCCCCCCTCATTCAGACCAGCACAAATGAGACCAGCATCAACATCACCTCGTTTGGTTTCACCCTCCCCATGTGGAGTAGTAACAACAGACCCACCAGCAGGCTGTGCCACCATAGGATCCTGCGCAACGCCATTGCCAGAAGACCCAGCCCTTAGGTCCTGCTTCAGTCTCTCAAACACCACAACAATAGAAGGATTACCCATGCCCGGCTCACCCACACCATTTCCACTCTTTGCAGCACCGTTAGTTTTCTTCCCCTGACCCGCGACTCTACCATTTCCTCCCATTGGAACTGATAGAATTCCACATTGACATTGTTCCTGTCGATGACCCAGAAGATAACACCTCGGAAAATAATCAGTCCATGACTCAAAAACCACTGCTTGCTTCCAGCGGTACTCCTCACCAATCGTGATCCAAATACACTACACTGGCACCTTTGAAGCATCCACCTAAACGCATAGACGTAGATTAAATGGGTGACTAACCGACGCAGTGTGCACATTGGCGCATAGAAACTGCCCTACCAGATTACCTAACATACGGATGATCGCTGGATTCTAAAAGGGAAAAGGAAGATGGGGAATGCTTACCCAGTTCACGATGGAGGGTGAGTCCCGGTTCATGCAAAGATCAAAAGTCCATCGGAGAAGGATAAACCGGAATCTATTGCAGCGTCAGGGAGCTCGGGACCACACATAGATTAAGTCTTCCTCAGAAGAAAATCATATCATCAAATGGTTCTTATCAATCAGACCCACCACCGTGCGATCCTGCAGATCCCAATTACTGAAAATAAATCTGTTTAATTCATCAACCGAAGGTCTTCTGTGATTAAATCGATCCACCAAGTTCAAATTCAGTAGATTCGACGCTCCCGAGAACTCCAATAATGAAATCATCAATTGAGGATACCCAATATGCAACTATGAAACCTTCAGACTCAAAGATATTTACGAAAATTCAGGAAGAAAACTAGGGTTAGAGAAAGGAACAAAATTTGCCTATGGAATCGAAGGTTGAGGAATAACTTGATTTGGTGGAGGTTGAAATTAAATTTTTCATTTAATTGTTGTTTTTAAATAGGTATTATGGGATATTGTTTTTGAAACCCCACGTAGATTTGTTTTAATGGTACTCAATTTATGTTATGTAAATATAACACTTGTTATTTTAATATAAAAAAGTAGAATAAGATACTCTATTTCACTGATTTAAAGAAATTCAAATTTAAAATATTTATTTTCTAAGAAAACTTGAAGAGATAAATTTATATCTATTTAATTTATTAAAGATATTTCAAGAATTATATTTCCATTATACATTTTTTTCAAGCACTAATAGTGATTTAAAAACTAGATTTGAATTTATTATATTCTTCATTTATTTATGATCAGGGTCTATGAATTTTGTATTTATTGTCAAGAATATATTATTACATCTCTCACACCATTATAAATTTCACTAATTTTATGTTGATTTTTAATACCATATTTATATGTTTAGAGACAGGTGGATATGGATATGATGATTGAATGAGAACCAAACACCTCTTTTATCCACCACTGAGGATATGTCATATGTTTTGAATTTTGTTAGAATCTTTAAAGTGTTGAATCATTTAGGGGAGTTTTATAAAACAAAAATATGTCTTAAATGTGTTTATGTTGTTTGATAACTTTTATAAAAAAATCAAAGGATATCTGGGTAAGTTCAAATAAGGCCACAAAAGGCCTAAGGTGTTATCCAACATGCTTTTAAACCTATAATGAATATATGTTAAATTACATATATTACCGCACAAATCATAGATTTAGGAGATCCTATTATCTAGTTAAATTTATTTCATTACTTAATATTTCTATAGATATTTAAATCACCAAAATTATACCTATACATGTAAGGTTATGTCTTACAAAAATTATGACCAATAACAATGTATTATAAATTGTACAAATTACATGATATGGATTAAATATTTTTTTGGGATGTAAAGAAGTGTGATATAGTTTATTATTAAATATAATAAAATTTATTTCATGAATTTATTTTAATAAGTATTTTTAATCACCTAAATCTATGTAATATTTAGAAAGTTATTCCCAAAACAAGTTTTTTTCAGTGTCATGAGAGTGATGATAACACATAACCATCTTTTTTAATTGAATTAAAATTCTTCTATCACTTAAAAAATTAATTAAAGCTATTTTAATGGAGTCTTATTTATAAACTATAATTGATTTATTTCTAATTTAGAATTTATCAAATGAATAAGAAATTAAATAGGTGGATATTTATTGAAAGAGTTAAAAAATTACTGGGGTTGTGTTGTGGTTTTTGAGTAAAGTAGCTAAAAAAATTAGAATTTTTTTGTGGAAGGAGACATGTGTATACTCTATGGATTATAGAATAATTTTGATTTATTGTATTTGAATATACATAGTATAGAGTAATATCATATTCAAATAAAACAAACAAAAAAGTGATTCATGATCAATTTTCTAAATAAGTGAAGTTTTCAATGCACTCTTGGAATAAGTTCACCATTTAAATTGGGGAAGACAAACTTTTCTATATGGAAACACATTTTTTATATTGAGTATCGTTTTCACCCTTATATAATTTATCTCACTCTTATTTCTTAGGATATTTTTTTGGAGAAAAATCATTGTAAAAGGGTCTAAATGAGATATCTGACCCTTCTTATATTCAATAAATTAAAAGAGGAAATTCATATGCCATGGATAAATCTAACCATAATAATAAGTATTCACCCAAAATAGCTGTGAATGTTGAAAAATATTGTGTCACTTGTTCTTCATTTTATATTCTTAGTTAGTTTTAAATGAAAGAGAGTTTATCATACAGAATATAGGATTACATTACCATAATCGATGAGGAACTTTATTCAAAGAGGGTTATAAAAAATATTAAATAAAGAACCAATAATTCATTTCATTCAGATACCACTAAATAAAAAATCCTTAACTCATTAAGTGTTATCATAAAATATCCAATTTCCTTCATATATCCAAAATAGGATTTTATTTTATACTATATTCAGAATATAATATTTTTATATCATCTTTTTTATAGAATTTTCATTATTGCTGATGCCAGATTGTTTTTATCATTATAGATTATATTTTATATATTAGTAATGAATTAATTTCCAAATGTATGGAAAAATTAACACTAATGAATGTAGATAATGATTCCATATTTACTCTCACTGGGCTTTAATAGTCTAGATATAGTTACATGATGGTTTAATATTTTAAAAATTAAAGGGAGAATGACACTCCTAGTTCATAAGATCATTCATAATAATAGACATGGAAAAAATTTTATTTTATACTCTTTATCATATAATTAATTTACTAATGTTATTGGATTTAAAAATTATAAGGAAACATGGGAGGAACATAAACATTTTTATGAAGGTTATAATAATGTGAAGGAGGCTATGTTACAAATTTGGAATAATAAATTCAAAGATATTCGAATGATTAGTGATGATTATGTTAAAGATTTATTGACAAGGGTGAATGAAATTTTAGGTATAATCAGAGGCTATGGTGAACATCTTGAATTTTGACAATGGTGAAGAATATTCTCTAAATTCTCATATTATAATTTTATTTTATGGTATCAAGTCTGAAGATATTTAATTAGATAAATTTCTAATTGATGATCTTCATTATGTTTTTATCACTTATGAGATGAGAGATTGTATAGTATTTAAGAAGGAAAAAATTTGATAAGGAAATAAAATTTAAATCTCTGAAAAACTTAAAGGATAAAGTGAAAAAGATTATTCTTCATTTTATTTTGAAGTGTAAGATTTCAAATAAAATGTTAATAAAATGATGCATTAAAAAAACAAATTTGAATTTAAAAGTTAAATACAAGGGGAATATTCCATTTTTGTTATTAAAAAATAAGGGTATATTCCACTTTATAATAAATTTTTCTATAGTAAATGATAATTAAAGTGTTAATGAAAAATCAATAGGGGTGAAAAGTATAAAAACTAAAATTAATGCATCATGGAAAAACAATAAAACATATTCAAGGATAAAAAGAAGTAATTTCTTATCCAAAACTTATAATCACAATGATGAAGTCAGTGATGAAGATTCATAAAGTTGAAGCGATGAAGGTGAAATAACCTTTATAGAAAAAGTGGAAGAAAATAATTAATCCTAAAGTAAAAATAAATAAAGGGATAAAGAAGATGAATCACATATGAAATATATACTAAAATAATAATTAAATTCATTACATAGTAGAAATAAAAAAATTAGATAAGGTGGTTAAAATATTGATGAAATTATGATATACTCAAAATAGTTATTATGTTTCTTGGGTAAAAAAATTAGACTAATTTTTAAATAAAATTAAAGATTTAAACATTATGTTGGATGAATAATGTAAGGTAAAAGAATATATTTATTTTAGTATATCATTTAATGAGAATTATATTGATGAATTTAATGAAACAATTTGGGAAATAAAAAAATATTTAAAGAAGTTCAAATATGAATTTAATAAGTCTATGGAAGTAATAATATAATTTGATGAATCTACATAGAAAATAATGAATATATTTAATTATCTTGATCAATTAATTAATCATAAAACAACTCAAAAAATTTAAATCATGTTTTTATTTATTAAAGTAGAAACCTACTATCAGATATGTCTCAAAATCCTTGAAAAAGGAGGATATGAATGACCACTCTAATTCTAGTGAATCCAGGAATGATGACTATGAGAAATCCTGTAGGATTAAGGAAGGATATTTAAAGTTGAGTGAAAATAAAGGTAAAAAACCAATGATTGATTCAGATGGATACATCACTCTGAGCTACAAAAAGACTTGGGGATGTAAATATTACTCAAACCTCAAGAGATCAATTTTCACTAGATACTTAGAGGCCTATCAGAAAGAAAAAATCATGATTCCACTATAGCAGGTGGTTACTGAGCATCCAATGACATCCCTTGATGGAAGAAACATAAACGACACTACAAATATCAATGAGGAAGACCCTTCAGTGAAGGATTCATATCAGTATAATGATTATGTGAGTGATGAATTGGAATCTTAGATGGTAGAGAAAGATGAAATTGTTTTTATAAGATACAGGGTTAGGAAAATCTCTATAGATACATACCTATAAATTATAAAGTGAATGTTTATGAAGATTATGGAAGAATAAAATAAAAATTCAGGTTTTAATTTCAAGTACATTCCATGGAAATTAATTATTTTTCCTATGGAGTACTTGGTATGGTGCTTAAAGATTTAACTCTGTTTCTCTTTGGAATCTTGTCATTTCAAAGAATTTTTTTGGACATTTTTTCATTGAGGAGCATTGGTGGTTCCCTCACATATGAGACAGATGCAATGAGGGGTTGATGCTCACTGGATTCCTTGCTGGTGTTGTTGTATATCTACCTACCGCTTCTTGATTTTATCACCCATAGGTTTTTGGGCTCCATTTTATTGAATCAGACATGAAGTGTAACTACTAGACCTCACATAAGGTTGAGCTTCATCAGACATCATTATTTTCTCTGGAGGATCTTATCTGGCCGGCTATTTTTTTATGATGGGTTCATTTCATGTTTTAACACTTTTCTGCTACTTGGGGTGAGCTGATATAGTTTATACTGATGACTACATTTGACATTAGTCTATCTTATTTTTATGAGTGTTTTTTCCTGAGATGTAAGGTTATGGATACCTTCCACTAGAATTCTTGGAGGAAGTCTTTGAAAGATCAGTAGTAGGTCATTTTTATCATTTTCAGTGCTGCTGTTTGTTTTTCTTTGAAATCTCATTTTTCCCCTATAATCCCCTATTGGTGTAAGTCATTTACACCTCATGTTTGTACTATAATCCTTGTTTTTAATAAATTCATTTGGGGGCATGAATTGGTTTAACAATTCATGTAACTATTTTTATAAGAAAATGTGATAATTTATAAAAATTTGAAGTCAAAAAAATTATGAAATAATTTTCATAATTCATAGGTAACATATAAGAGTCCCAAAAAAATTTATTTTAAAAAATAATTACAAACTAGGTCTCAAAACTCACAAAAACCGAATAAAATCATTTTTGATGAAATGTGTGCTCTATGAGAAGATTTTGTTATGGTTATATTTTGTGATACAATTTGTTCCAAATAAATAAATGGTATATATAGTGAAGTAATAAGTCTTAAATCAAAGGAAATAAAACTATAATAATCAATTAAATTGATGTAATAAAACATGGAATAGTAAATAGAGTTTCAAAAACGATTTATGGATTTGAATAAATTTTTGGAGGGTGTGACCGAAAATATCACTATTTTTAGGAGTTTAATATTATCATACGAGTGTATTTTATCATAAGATACCAAAATAAATTTTATAATATGATTAAATACAATTAATAAGATATTATACTCAAATTCATATTAAAGGACTAAAGTATGGTGAATATTTTGATCACAGATATTAGTAGTTATTGTATCTAAATAGTGATTATATAATTATAATGTATAATAAATTATAGAATTGAAGTCAATAATTTTTTAAATGATCGAACCTTAGGGATTGAGATAATAATAATTTGTGAGAATAAATTGATTCCCATGGAGGTAGTCTATATTGATGGGAAGATATTCAATATTCAATGTGATTCTCAAATTTGATATAGTAGAATTAAATCCATATTTTGAAAATGGGTGAAATTTTAAAATTATTAAATGTAGTATTAATTTCATAAAATTTGATATAAAATGGGAATAATTTTCAAGTTAGAGATGCAAAAATTATTATTATTTAAATACATAGGAGGAAAAAATCGTATGGAATTGAAGAATTTTCCACCTTGACAAAAAGAGAATGAATGATATCACTATTTAATAAAATATAAGAAATTTTATGATCTAAATAAGGGATTAAAATCTGGATATAATACTTATAAGATAGAAAATATGATGAAATAAAATCACAAGAACATAAAAATTTAAACAAAGTTGTTGGATCATATTCACTCAAACATTTGTGGATCAATTAGATAATGATAATATAGAAGATATAAGTATTTAATTTTATTTTCCAATTAATCTGGTAAAATGATAAATATTGTCCTTATAAATCTCAAATATGAAGTGATTAAGTTATTTAAAAGAATCAAGAGGGTATCATAAAAGGAGAATGAATTTTTTTATCAAGAGAATATATACTCACAATGGAATCAAATATTAAATTGGTGGGTTTGGGAAATATATTGAGAGGTATGGTATCTAAAATGTGTTTAAAACCCCATATACTTCATAAAAAAGGGTTTATCAAAAGAAAAATAATTTTTTTTCAAAAAGTATGGGAAATACCATTCTATATGAGTGTGGAACTTCTAGAAAGATACATGTCCACTAAATCCAATATCATATCTAGTAATATGAGTTATATAACTTCATGATACATGAGTATTTAAGGTATTTTAATATTTGATATCTCATTATGTGACATGGGATACTTCACCATTTATGCGTTTTCCTCCTCCAGATTAGAAATTGAGTTTCAAAAAATACAACATATATTGATGTATTAATAAAAATAAATAAATTTTTAAATGTTTAATCATTAAATACATAAAATATGATCAATTAAAAAAAATATATTTTTTGTATTTAATTAATCAAAAGTTTGTGAAACTTTTGGTGATAAATATCATTGGAGACTTCTTCATTTATCAAATAAAGTTATATAAAATGAGGTAAGTCACATATGTGATTTATTTTTCAGGTATTTTTATATTTTATTTTCAACTATCATTTTACTTGGGTTTATTTTTTAAATTTTTGATGAAAATGGAGAAAATTTGGGTAGGCAGGCCCATGCGCATAGTTCGCATACACTTAGTAGTAACCATGCACAAGACTTGTAAACCATGTGGTAGAAGTCAGTACCTACTGCACGGCTTCTACACAACCATACTCTATGGCCCAGGTAACCATGAGTGTTTTTTTGGGATAGAACAGTCAACACAGTCACCGCATGGTTTCCCAAACCTTTTGGACTAACCGTGCGGACCTTCCAACACATTAAAAATTTCCCTTTTTTATCTCTCCTCTCCTGTTTAACCTATATTTTACCCATTTTTGAACCCCACTCATGATCCCACACACTAGGTGCACCTATCATTCCTTCCACCTCACTTGGGACATAATTTTTGTTCCAAATTTGGAGCGGTTCTTCCATGAATCTTCAGGTAAGTGTCTTCTCCCCTTGTTTTCTCCATTAATCTTGGATTTCTTCCCTTCTAGTTGGGGTTTCTTCTTCTATAGCCCTAAGGTTGCAATTTTTGGGTTATTCCATGAAATTTATGGGTCAACATCTTGATTTAGGGTTATATCTTACTCTATCTTGGTGTGATTAATGTGAGGTGAGGGTTTCACACTAAATTTTGGGGTTTCTCCACAAACGGTAGGTGGTTCCATGCCTAAACGTGTCTTGGTGAATGTATTTGGATTTCATGAGTTTCTTAGCATGTTTTATAAGTTATAATTATGGTGTTAATGTATTTTTTAAATATTTTGGTTGTTCAATTTATTTAGAAATGTGATTTATATGCTAAATTGGTAAACTCTTGAAGTTTGGTTTCGTTGTCTGCATTTAAAGTGATTTATAAATTGGGTAAATGTTTTAACAAAGGAGGTTTGAGGTGAAAAATATATTTTTGAAACGATTTGGTGTGTGTTAAATATTAAAAGAGTATTTTTTGTGTGAAATGGTGACTCAGTGTGTGTTGGTCCTTGTTTGTCTTACAAAATATAAATTTGTTAGCATACATTTTGTGTGAAACTTGTATGAGAACTCAATGGGAAGATTGGGTAGCTTGGAAGATAGATTATGAATAGTGGGTTAGTGACTTGGATGTGGCTACAACATGGTTTCACATTGACGGATTGATATTGACCACACAAATTAAACATATTGATGAATGGAAACCACTAGAATATTGGATGCTTATCATCCCTAGTGGGATGTGCATGAGAAGTGGGTTGTTGTGGTTCCTATAACACCTTACACCGAGACACGAGGTTCTAGGGTCCCTATAGCTATCTAATACCCATAAGTCCTCTCTTGTGTTAGGTTCTCTTTGACCATTATGCACTCACCATCGGCATACAATGTGTCTCTTGAGATACTTCAAAGGAAAAAGGTGTTGTATTTGAAATCAAATTTCCTTAAAAGTTGTTTCTTTAAAACCATTTTCCTTCCAAAATTTCAAGCTCTATATTTTCTTTTATCAATGATTGAAAATGTATTTGTCATTTTAAAATTTAGAGCATGGAATTACTCACACCCTGCTGGGAAATCCAACATGGAAATCACTTTCATTTATTTTCTTTTGGATGACATCCTAATGGGAAATCGATCATACCCTGCTACACCTTTTGGTGTAAGCAGACTTGGTTATGTTTGATACAGGTAAGGGTAAAGTCTTTAGGGAAGATGGATCCAGATGATAAGCTTCTTTGGTAGAGTTGAGGGGACGACATGAGGGATAAACATTCCTTTCTTGTGGTGGTTTTTGGATCTTTGGTTTTGGTTCCTTTTTGTAGTATTCCCTTTTTTGGATTTTGTATAAAACTTATAAACATAAATTTGAAACCATTTAAGGGATTTTTTGGTTATTATTTTCAGGTTTTTTTATTTTTACATTGTTTTTTAGTGTTGTCCTTGTACCTCCGAGTGAATTCATTCCCATTTTTTATATGGATGCTTGGGTACTTCTACCAACCCGTGGAGATTGGGAACACCCTTCGAGCCTTTCAGCAGATTAGGTTGGGCACTGGGTTGGATGGGGACCTGGTTTGGTTCATGATAAAATGGCATCATAGGTGGCTAAATCTATTTGGATCATGTTATTTGGGATGAGTCTGGATATGTAGGATCTTGGACTATTGGGGCTCGGAGTTCTGGTTGCGAGTAGTGTGCCTGGATAACACAACTCATGACATACCTTGAGTCTCCATGGGATGTTGGGATGCTTGTTTGGTTTCTCCTCTAGCTGGGATGTGTATAATACAAATTGATAATGGACACTAGATGGGTTGAAGTGGTTTGGTCTTTGTGTTATCCTAGCACGTTTGAGTTATTTTCTCATTGATGTGATTTAATTTTCTCATACATGATACACTGATTATTTTTTGATGTGAGTGTTGATTCTTGTAGCAACAAGCCTCCTTGAGAAGCCCCCCTCCCCTGCAATTGAGGGAAGGATCCGGAGACAGTACTCCCTCCCAACTTGATCCGAGGCTGGTAGAAGTGGTTGTTTGAGCTGCTTAGGCTCTGGGACAGGGAACACGTCCTGCTCCTACTCTAGTCAGGGAAGTTGTGCCTTGTTCAGAAAATGTTAAGGCCTGGGAATTCATAAATAATAAGACTCTTACTTTTTGAGGTAGATCAGAACCTCCAGAAGAAGTGGAATGGCTTGAGAATATCTAGCACATGTTTGAGTTCATAGACACTCGTGAAGTGGTTAGGGTGAATTGCCCTTCCTTTCTACTGGAGGGTCCCAGTCAAAAGTGTTGTGATTCAACGGTTCAGGCTAGTAAGCACAATCAAATAACCTGGAAGGACTTCAAGGTGGTCTTCAATGATCAATACTTCCCTGTGGTCATGGAAATTTCTAGGTCCTCGGAGTTCATGGACCTTGTCCAGGGGCGACCATACGATGATGGAGTATGTCAACTTTTTCACTAATATGGTACGATATGCTCCATAGATAGTTTCTAATGAGAAAAAAAGGCTCAATGGTTTGAGAAAGGCTTGTGACTGGAAATCTATTCTCAGGCCTTCTTGTTAAAACTGAAGACTTATTCTAAAGTGTTTGACCAAGATTTCATGGTGGAGATCGACCGAAAGAGAAGGTGAAGTGGCTTTGGGGCTATGTAAGCAATTGGCAGTGACAGTTCTTCATAAAATAAATGGAAGCGTGAGGAGCAAGGGGAGAAGGGAGGCGAAAGCTTAGGAGAACCTTCTAGGTAGCCTTCCTCTATGTCTTCTGATGTTGGGTCTGTTGTGTGCCACCAATGTTGGATGGTAGGGCACAACCAACCTATTTGTATGTCCCTACCAAAGACCTATCGTTAGTGTGGATCATTGGGGAACATGCAGTACTTCTGTCGAGCTACACACTCTTATTAGGGAGGTGTCGAGTTAGTGGCATCTAGGGTAATGTCAGCTATGCCCAAACTATCTAGGACAAAGTGATATCAGATTGGAGGTTGTGGAGGTAGAACCAGATCATATTATAGTTAGAGCCAGATCAGAGAAAAGATGTAATGTAGTGGTCATGGTCAGGTCTAGACTGATATCAGACATCTTCATGCTATGGAGTAGGCATCAATGGGACAGGATGTAGGGACCTCAACTATTTGAGGTACCATTCTGATTTCATCTTCTATATCTGTTGTTTCTTTTGATACCAGTGAATCTGCCTATTTTATATATTCTCATATTTTGAGCCTACTGAATATACCAAAAAATCATTTATCTTTTGTAGTGGAGTTGGTGATGCCTCTAGGAAATTGGAAAGAGATATTCCTCAGGTTTCCATCACGATCTATTTCCATTTCAAGGGTTGATATGGAGTGAAATTTCTTATTCCTAGATATGGAATTGTTTGACAAGATCCTTGGCATGGACTTGATGGTGTGTTTCCAAGCACAATGCTCAGGTTTTCCTCGAGGAATTGGATACTCAGTTTGGTCGAGTAGGACCTCCACACCCAAGGTTGGGTAGCCTTTCTTTTCATTTATCATTTCTTGTTCTAGAGGATGACGGAATTGCTCCGGGGGATGGGTTACCACATGTGGTGGAGGAGTTACCATAGGTGTTCCTAAATGATTTTTTTGGGATACCACTAGAGCGGGATATGGATTTTGAAATCAATTTGGCACCAAGAACATATATGATATAACTTCCCTCATATTGCTTGACACCACCGAATTAAGGGAATTAAATATACAACTTGATGATTTGGAATCCAAGGGGTTCATTTTCCCGAGAATCTCTCCTTGGGACACACCTTTTTTTCAAAAAGAAGCTCGACAGATCTATCTAGTTATGCACCAACTACCAGAAGCTTAATAAGCTAATCATTATGAATAAATATCATTTTAAACAGATTGAAGATATGTTTTACTAGCTAAAAGGGGAGAAGTGGTTTTCCAAAATCGACTTGCATTTGGGTTACCACCATGTTAGGGTGAAAGAGGCAGATATCTAGAAGACTGCATTCTAAATTAGGTATGGACACTTAGAGTACTTGGTCATGACATTTAGATTGACGAACACCCCAGTAGTCATTACGGTGCTCATGAATAAGGTGTTTCACTTGTACCTCAACTCATTCATAATGGTGTTTTAGGATGGAATACTAGTCTATTTTAGATCTGAGGAGGAACATGCGCATCATATGCAGATTGTTCTAGGAACCCTGCTGGATCATCATCTATATATAAAGATCTCCAAATGGGATTTTTTGGATGAAGGAATTTAATTTTTTGGGCCATGTCTTTTCCGAGCAAGTTGTTTCTGTAGACCTCGAGAATATCAATGCAGTTATGTAATGGGAAGAGCTGAATAATGTGTTTGATATTAGGAGTGTTCTTAGCCTGACGAGGTATTATAGGCGGTTCGTTCAATATTTCTCTCTTCTAACTTCTCCTATGACCACACTCACCTAGAATAGGGTGATGTTTTAATGGATACTAGAATGTCAGGAGTCTTTTGAGGAGTTAATGTGACGATTGACCACTACAGCCATGTTGATATTTCGAGAGTTAGGAAAGGGGTATGTGGTTTTCTAAGACACTTCAGGTAAGGATCTTTGGTGTGTAATTATGCAGAGTGATCAAATCGCCGTGCATGACTCATGCCAACTCCGACCAAATGAGAACAATTACCCAACTAATGACTTGGAGCTAGCAGTGGTGATGCATGCCTTGAAGATATGGATTCACCGCCTCTTGGGGGAGAAGTTTTTGGTTTATTATGATCATAAGAGCATGGATTACATCTTCTCTCAGGAGGATGTCAATTTGAGGCAACATCACTGGATCAAATATATGTAGAGGTTTGACTTTGATATTATTTATACCCAAAGAAAGGGTAATGTGGTAGTCGATGCCTTAAATAGGAAAGTGCCAGTGAAATCATTGAGGAAGTCTAGGGTTGAGTGGACTTTGATGGGGCTCTTGGCCTAGATGCACTTGGAGACCAGAGAGATCAGTGGAGGGAATTTTTTGGAAAGTGTGCAGTTTTCTCTAGATCTTCTGGAGCTGGTTCAACAGGAACAACCTAGTGATGAGAAGTTCTATGGATCCTTGCAGTTTCTTCCTAGTGGGAAGATGTGATCTGATTGGTCATTGTCTCTTGAGGGAATTCTGTGTTTCAAGGGCTGGATTCTGGTTCCGTTAACTCTGGGGATGATGGTGATGTAGGATAGCCACCAGTCTCTATGGGTTTTTCATCCTAGAACTACCAAGAAGTTTTATGATGTGTGTTAGCTGTTCTGGTGTCCAGGTATGAGACATGACATATCTGACTTCATATCAAGAAGCTATAATTTTCAGCATGTGAAATCATAACATTAATGGATCATTGGTTAACTCCAACCATTACCCATTTCTACCTAGATATTGGGAGATATCTCCATGGATTTCAGTATTTTCTTTCCTTATACACCTTGAGGGAATAATTCTATTTGGTTAGTGATTGGATTATTGACGAAATCATCCCACTTAATCCCTATCAAAGATTCAGTGAAGGTGAAAGAGTAGGGCCAGTTGTATATTCAGTATGTGGCGAGGCTTCAAGGTTTTCTATTTTCTATTGTTTCTAAAAACTATCCCCATTTCACCTCTCTGTTTTGGGAGGGTATTTAGAAAGCATTGGGGTCTCATGTCAAATTGATCACATCATACCATTCGCAAACGGATGGCCAAACAGAGCAAGAAAATATGTTTTGGGAAGATAAGATTCATGCATGACTATTGTACTTTAGTGGTTCGTGGGATATCCATTTGGGATTGGATAAATTTTCTTATAACAAAAGTTACCAATAATCTATTTAAATGACTCCCTTTGAGGAACTCTATGGTTGGTCTTGTCAGTCTCTACTGTGTTGGGATGAGTTGGGTGATACCTTGCTCCTAGGACCATGTCTCGTGTAAAAGACTCCTCGAAAGGTCAAACTGATTAGGAAATGGTTGTTGACATCTCAGAGTCACCGAAAGTCTTCTGCCGATCCGAGGCATCAAGATCTAGAGTTTTCTATGGGTGACCTGGTTTTTATGAAGGTGGAACCCCATTTGGGTGATCACAACTTGGGAAAGTAGGGTAAGCTAATGTCAAGGTATGTCAGACCCTTTGAAATCACTGAGCGGATTGATAGGGTGGCATACATGATGGATTTTTCCTCTCAGTTGACATCAATTCATGACATGTTTCATGTTTCCCAACTGAAGAAGAATAACTTGGACCCATATCACATGCTGAATTGGGAAGAGTTGGAGCTGGATCTATACTTTTTAGTCTCTGAACAGCTAGTGAAAATAGTGTAATCCCAAGAGAAGGTTCTTTGTGGGAAATCTATCCCATTGGTCGGTGTCCTATAGAAACATGGAAATGATACACATGAGACATGGGAGAGAATGTCTTAGGCCAAGAAAAAGTACCCATTTTTGTTTTTTGATCAAGTTACCAGTTGAATTTATGAGGCCAGAAAGTTTTTGTGGTGGGGAGAATTGTCACAGATATTATTTCTTTTTCATGTTTATTTATGTTTTATTTTGGTCCATCTTTTTCCTTTGGTTTCATTTTGAAATTTTGTAAGAAAATATAGTAAATTTTGGAAGGCAAGCCCATGCGTATAGTTCACGCATGGTTATTAGTAATCGTGAACATGCCCAAGAGACCATGCAGCATGAGTTAGTACTTACTGCACGACTTCCGCATGACCATGCTCTACAGCCCAGGTAACCGTCCAGACTAACTGTGCGGATATTCCAGCACATTAAAAATTTCCCTCATTTTCTCTATCCTCTCAGGTTTAAACCCATTTTCCCCCATTTTGGCACCCCACTCAGGATCCATCAACCTAGGTGCGCCTATACTTCCTTCCACCTCCCTTGGACTCAATTTTTGTGCCGAATTTGGAGATGTTCTTCCCCAAATCTTCAGATAAGTGTCTTCTCTCCTCATTTCTTCAATTTTAGGGTTCTTACTTGACATTGATGGGTTGATATATTGATTTAGGGCTTTTTCTTTATCCTTCTTTGTACGATTAAGGTGCGGTGAGGGTTTCACACTAGATTTTGGGGTTTCTCCATAAACAGAATATGGTTCTGTGCATAAACGTTTCTTGATGATTGTATTTGGCTTGGTTGAGTTGCATATAAAGTTTTATATGTTATAATTTTTGTGAAAATGTTGTTTTTAATGATTTTGGGGGTGAAATTAATTTTTAAATGTGGTGTATATTTTGAACTGGTAAATTCTTGATGTTTTGATTTATTGTGTGCATTTGAAATGATTTCTAAATTGGGTAAATGTTTTAACAAATGGGGTATGAGGTGAAAACTATATTTTTGAAATGATTTGGTGTGAGTTTAATTTTAAAAGAATATTTTTGTGTGAAATGGTGGCTTTGGTGTGTTTTGGGTCTTGTTTGGATTATGAAATATAAATGTGGTATTATGCGTTTTGTGTGAAAATAGTATGAGAACTCAACGGGAAGCTTGGTTAGCTTGGAGGACAGACTAGGACTAGAAGGATAGTGATTCCGAAGTAGATATGATTTGGTTTTACTTTGCGGGATTGAAGTTGAAAACACTAACTAAAAATATTGATGAATAGAGACCACTAGAATATTGGATTCTCCTCTTCTATAGTGTCTCATGCATGATAAAGTGGAATGTTGTGGTACCTACACCACCTTACACCGAGACACGAGGTTCTAGGGTCCCTATAGCTAGCTAACACCCAAACGACCTCTCCTGTGTTAGGTTCCCTTTGAACATTATAAACTCACCATCAGCATACGATGTGGCTCTTGAGATACTTCAAAGGAAAAATGTGTTATATTGAAATCACATTTCTTTAAAAAGTTGTTCCTTTAAAACTATTTTCATTTAAATTGTTCAAAAACGTTATTTTAATTTAATTAAGCTTGAAAATGTATTTTTCAATGTAACATTTAGAGCACATAATCTCTTTTGGGTGGAATCCTACTAGGAAATCTCTAACACCCTGCTTACACATTTGGGTGTAAGTAGACTTGGTTATGTTTGATACAATTAA
The DNA here is from genome assembly GCA_963277665.1 of Viscum album. Classification (NCBI taxonomy): domain Eukaryota; kingdom Viridiplantae; phylum Streptophyta; class Magnoliopsida; order Santalales; family Viscaceae; genus Viscum; species Viscum album. Next base: position 481,822,117 of record OY728128.1, read on the forward strand.
GGGTAATGTATTTGGTGAAGGTATATTGGGATGCTAGTGAGCTTCTTGGGCAGTGTTGTGGAGATAGAGGGAGGGAGATTCTCCCCTTTCTTGTGGTGGTTTTTGGATCATGGGTTTTGGTTCATTTTTTTAGTATTCTCCTTTTTGTATTTTGTATAAAACTTGTAAACTTAAATTTAAAACCATGTAAGGGATTGTTTGTTTATGATTTCTTGCTTGGTTTATTTTTATATTGTTGGTTGGGTTGAGATTTTATCTTCGAGTGAAATCATTACCACTTTATTTTATGTATTCCCAAGAACTTTTTCTAGACCATGGGGATTGGAATGGCCTTTTCACCTTTCCATGGACCAGGTTTAGCATCAGGTTCGATGGTGACCCGACTTGGTTTGTGACAAGGTACAAACATCATTACAATACAACCCAATATAATATTCCTTAGTTGAATCTCAATTAATATTACTATCCACATTAAAATTAATATACAATCATATCATAAAAAAGGTGTATTGAGATAACATAACCATAAAATACATATATTTTACAACATTTTACAAATTATACATTACACCTCATAATTAAAACATACTCTAAAAACCCAATGGTTTAATATCTTTGGATATTATCTATATATTCATCTTAATACATCATTATATATACATTTCATCAATAATATTCTTTAAAATTTATTCCCTTTTAAATATATCATATATATTATTTTTACTCAATACTCATGAAAAAGTTAAACATAAGAAAATGGTGAGTTTAGATGCTCAGTAAGGAGTAAACCATATAAGATTTCAATCACAAAAATATAGATGAATGTAAAAAAAATAATAAAGGAGTGATTATAAAGTAAAAATATAGGTATAAAATCATAATCATGTTACATGTTTTTCATACAATAAAATCAAACCCATTTGAATATAAATAATATAAACATAACATGAATCATAACACAAGTATGTGGCATGATATAAGAGTATGGTACATATATAATAAAAGGATTTTATAAAAATACATCAAGGATATCTTCCATGACTATCATAACATAGTATACTAGGATAACTATCAATGTCTGTTAATACATTGGTCTAGGTTCACTAATCATGTCCCATAACATAATTTTCTCATGATATGAAAAGATTTATCCCATGAATTAGAGGTATATATAATTATTCACCTACTCATTACATAAATATATCTTTATATACGTGTTCCACATGAACATTAATACAACCATAAATCAATCAAAATAAATAACATATTTAACTCATGAAAATAAAATGAGCAACACAATAATTTTCATGAGGTATAACCTTAAGTTATCTAGAGAAAGAAAGTGGATGATATAGTGAAATTATATCCCCAGTGAAACATAATAAACATAAAAGTATGATAAAATATATATTCATTGAAATGAAAGAAATTATTTAAAAGTAATGTAGGAAATTATGTAAAAAATAGAATATTAAAATTTTAAAAGTAATTTATATATAAAAAGAGGTAGGAGAATGAGGCTAGTAGATAAATGTAAAGGAATAGAGTGAAAAATATTCATTCCCCATAGTCATAAGTAATTAAAAATAAATAGAAATAGATTTTATGTAAGAACCTGCTTCGTATTTTTGAGGTACAAGTTTCTTCTTTTCTCTTTTCCTTAGGTGTTTTTGAGAAAATAAGGAAAACGGGGAACAATCCAAAATTTTGGGACTACACACCATATACTTTTCCACACGCTGTGTACTTTTGGCCATGTGGGATGAGTACACAGGGCGTGTAGCCATGTCGGTGACGAAAGGTGTAAAAACTGACTACATGCCGTGTAGTTTGTATTTACACACCGTGTATTCAGTCGGTAGGCGAATAGTAAGGTGGTGGCCAGATGGGTGACATTACATGCCGTGTAAAGAGGTATACACGACATGTACTCATGTCGATAGATGAATAGTGCCACGCTGGTGAGAAGCCGCCAGAGGAACAGTTTAAAAAATGGAAAGTACACGCCATGTACTTGAGAGTACATGCCGTGTAGTTTGTTTTTTTTTTGCATAAAACAGGAATTAGCCTCCCCTGTTCATAGGGAAGGCTTAGAACACCAGAGGGAAGCTTGAGGAGACGGCCAAAGCTTTAGAGATCCACCGATTGCGAACCGAGAAACCGATTTCACATCTGTCGATCTTGCTGGAACCGCGCGGGTAAGAGCTTCCTTCTACTTGAGTGTTTCATTACAAATCTTCCTCTAAGGGATGTTATTTGAGGTTGAAAGAGAATTATTTTACCTTAGATATACGAAGTTCTTGGATGTTTCAGAAGGTGGTGTTCGGGTATATTGATCACGGGTGATCGAGGTAGGTGGCTTGGTGTTTAATTTCCAACTGATGTGCGTTTTTGTGTACCGTTGTGATACGCGCCCATGAATGGGGTGTCATATGGACGAGGCCTTGTTGAATTAAATAACTATAATTGTTTAGGTAATTTAAATGTGATAATAAACAGTTTCTTGGGATCGCTGGATGGATCCAAGACAACCCCGGTGGTGCATTCCTCTATTTAGCCATTTGGACAGGATACCTGGGGGTATGCCTTTATAGTAATGATTATAGAATTCCCTTGAGAGGAATTACATGTGTATTACATGTTCACATGTTGGGCATGGCCCGGTTACTTGTTTAGCTAGAGGGCAGTGTTGTGATTAGCCTGTGGGCAATGTACTACTTAGCCTGTGGGAAACTTCTTTCGTGCCTCTGGGCAGTTGACTCTGTGCCTGTCGGTGACACCTCGTACACCTATGGGCAGTATTTGATATACTTGTGGGTAGATTCCTGGGTTTGGATTCTCTTTACCTGAGGGTAAGGGTTTACGTTTCTGAGGACTCTAGCTGTTTTTCTTAGAATATTCACTATGGTGATATCTTAAATTGAATGTTTAAAAGACTAATAAAATGGAAATATAAACGGTAAAGTTAGTAACTTTTGAGTACTTCTTAGTTTATTGCTTTTTACTACTGCACACTGTGGTTGCATATTTTCACAAAGTTGGGCACGAGCCTTTGGTGGGTGCCTACTGGGATTTTTTTCTCACAACCTATTTGGGTCATGTCTTCGGCCCAAATGGATTACCATTCTACAGCTATGAATAAGGGAAAGGGTCCCTATACAGGTACTTGATTGTTGTTGGGACGTAGGGGAGCATGTGACTGGGCTTGGCTCGCGATGCTACCGGTTGTTTTTTTTGTTTTGCTGTACTCTGTATTGTATTGTACTGTATTGTTTTGTAACATGTTCTGGCTGTTTTCTTAGAACTTGAGACATGTTGCATCATTTTATATATAACTGTCGGTTATCTTTTACTACAGTTGTTTATTTTAAATGTGCATGGTTTATTACTTCCGCTATTGTTGTATGTTTTATCTTTTATTCTGCTGCGCAACACTTTGACAAATGAGGGCATAGTTTCCCCACTATCAGACCTAGGGCCTTACTGCTAGTCAGCAACCTCTGGCATTTGGGGAAATGCACTTGAGGTCACATGGCGAACCGGGTTCGGGGCACCCGTGGAGTGGTACTCGGAACCAAGACGTTACAAAGTGGTATCAGAGCCTAGATCGTGAGCTTATATCTAGATGACCAGGGGACTTGTCAGAAGGATTTCCCTCTAGTGGTTGATCGTTTCAAGGATGTCTTTTCAGATGACTCTTCAGGTATTCCTCCAGAGTGTGAGGTGGATTTCTCTATTGAGCTTCTGCTTGGAGCAGTACCGGTGTCTATTCCTCCTTATAGGATGGCTACACTGGAGTTGCAGGAGATCAAGAGAACTTTAGAAGAGTTACATGAAAAGGGTTTTATCCGACCCGATACTTCTCCATGGGGTTCTCCTCTCCTTTTTGCGAATAAGGTAGACGGTACTCTCAGACTCTATCTGGATTATCGGAAGCTGAAACAGTTGACGGGTAAGAACTGATATCCCATGCCAAGGATTTATAATCTTTTTGATCAACTTCGTGGAGCACGAGTGTTCTTGAAGATTGACTTGATATCAAGATATCATCAGCTACGTGTTTGACCATCTGATATACCTCTCACAGATTTTAGGAGCAGGTATGGTCTATACGAGTATACAGTTATGCCGTTCAGACTCACGAACGCACCAGCAGTTTTCATGGCTCTGATGAAGTGTGTGTTCCATCTTTATCTGGATTTTTGTGGTAGTATTCGTGGGCGATATCTTGGTGTACTCTCACACTCGACACGACCATGCCACCCATCTTGAGATCATATTGAGTACACTGAGAGGGCATCGACTATATGCTAAGCTTTCAAAGTGTCACTTTTGGATGGACCAAATTCACTTCCTGGGTCATATCATCTCAGAGGCAGAAGTTGTAGTAGACCCAGAGAAGGTGAGAGCAGTATTTTCCTAGGAGCATCCTAATAACGTGTTTGAAATATGGAGTTTCGTGGGGCTGGCTGGTTTCTACGGACGCTTCATACAGGACTTCTCCCGCTTAGCAGCACTGTTGAAGGATTTGACTAAGAAGGGTGTGAAGTTCGTTAGTTCAGAAGCTTGTGAGATAGCCTTCCAGGAGCTGAAGGTAAAGTTGACATCAGAACCGATCCTGATACTCCCAGAGCATGGGAAGAGCTATATAGTTTACTGTGATGCATCAGGTATTGGGAAAGGAGCTGTGTTGATGTAGGGCGATCGAGTAGTTGCGTATGTTTCTACGTAGTTGAGGCCACATGAGAGGAATTACCCAACACATGATCTCGAATTGGCTTCAGTTGTTCATGCGTTGCACTGTTGGAGACATTATATCTTAGGAGAACATTTTGTGGTGTTCACGGAACACAAAAGTCTCAAGTACATCTTTACCCAGCGTGACTTGAACTTGAGACAATGAAGGTGGGTTGAATACCTTCAGTCCTTCAATTTTGATCTTCCTTATACACCTAGTAAAGGTAATGCAGTAGCGGATGCACTGAGTAGGAAGACTCAGATACAGGCAGTGCAAGAGGCCAGTGGTGAATGGCAGCTTATGGATTTGTTCTCTGAGATGCATTTGGAGGTGCACGACAGTCAGGGGTAGACCTATCTTTCATCTTTAGCCGTGACTTCTATCCTCCTTGATAGAGTAAGGATGAGACAACTATCTGATTCAGAAGGCCTAGTTCTATGGGAGTCGGTGACCAGTGAGGACCCTTATCCTGGTTGGAAGATAGGCGGTGATGAAGTATAGTGTTTCCATGGACGAGTGTGGGTTCCAGGGAATTAAAGTGAGGAGCTGATGTGGGAGTTTCATGCTTCAGCTTGGGCAGTTCATCCCAGGGTTACCAAGATGTACTGAGACCTGAGACGTCAGTACTGGTGGCCGGGAATGAAAAGGGATGTAGCTGGTTTTGTTACGAGGTGTTCCACCTGTCAGTAGGTTAAGGCGGAGTATCAGAGGCCAGCTGGGCTTTTGCAGCAGTTACCCATTCTGGCATGGAAATGGGATGATGTCGCGATGGACTTTGTGACTGGGTTGTCGAGGTCACCTTGCTGCAATGATGCCCTGTGGGTTGTTATGGATAGACTCACAAAGGTATATCACTTTTTACCGATCAAGGAGACCTTCGGAGTTGACGATCTCATGAAGTTGTATATTTGAGAGGTCGTACGTCTTCATGGGGTCCCCCGTTCTATCATTTCTGATAGGGACGCCCGTTTTATGTCTCGTTTCTGGCATATTTTTTAGAGGGAACTGGGTACACAGGTGCTTCTAAGCACAGCTTACCAACCTAAGACCGATGTTCATTCAGAGCGTACGATACAGGTGCTTGAGGACATGATCCATGCATGCGTCCTAGACTTTAGGGGATCTTGGGAGATTCATATACCCCTAGTTGAGTTTGCCTATAATAATAGTTTTCAGGAAACTATTGAGATGGAACCTTACGAGGATTTATATGGTAGGACATTCCGATCACCCTTATGCTGGTTAGAGGCATGTGAGCTGCTTTACTGGGACCACGTCTCGTGCAGGAGACTTTTGAGCAGGTCCAGTTGATTCTGAAGCAGATGACTACCGCATAGTGTCATCAGAAATCTTATGCTGATCTCTGCAGACGACCCTTGGAGTTCATGGTCAGGGATCAGGTTTTCTGGCGTGATTCACCGAGGTTGGGACACAGGCGGATCAAGAGGCAAGGTAAACTTTCACCGAGGTATGTAGGGATATTTGAGATTCTATAGAGAGTCGGGCCGGTTGCCTATCGGTTACAGTTACCACATAGGTACCGAGCCTTGCACGATGTCTTCTATGTATCTCAGTTGCATTGCTATCATTCAGAATTGTCTCACATATTTCAGCCCGAGGAGGTTGAGCTTGTGGTAGATGCATCCTTTGAGGAGAATCTGATTCGTATCATTTATAGGAGCACAAAGGTTCTCAGAGGCTGGTCAGTTCCTCTCGTACGTGTGGTATGGCCAGATGGACGAGTGTAGAACAACACCTGGGAGCGGGAAACTGACATACATGCTCAGTGGCCCGAGTTGATCACGACTATATCTTCACCACCCTTGGAAGGGAAATTCGGGGATGAATTACTTTAAGGGGGGAAGTTTGTAAGAACCCCATTCTTATTTTTGAGGTACGAGTTTCTTCTTTTCTATTTTCCTTAGGTGTTTTTGAGAAATTAAGGAAAATGGGGAACAATCCTAAATTTTGGGACTACGAGCCGTGTACTTTTCCACATGCTGTGTACTTTAGTCCATGTGGGATGAGTACACATGGCGTATAGCCATGTCAGCGATGAAAGGTGTAAAAACTGACTACACACCATATAGTTTGTATTTACACGTCGTGTAGTCAGTTGGAAAGTGAATAGTAAGGTGGTGGCCAGCTGGGCGATAGTACACGCCGTGTATAGAGGGATACATGTCGTGTACTCATGTCGACAGATGAATAGTTCCACGCCGGCGAGAAGCCGCCAGAGGAACAGTTTAAAAAATGGAAAGTACACGTCATGTACTTGAGAGTACATGCCGTGTATTTTTTTTTCACTTAAAGTGGGCAGTATCATCCCCTGTTCATAGGGAATGCTTAAAACACTGGAGGGAAGCTCAAGGAGACAGCCGGAGGTTTGGAGATCCTCCGATCGCAAACCGGGAATCCGATTCTGCCTCCGTCGATCTTGCTGGAACCGTGCAGGTAAGAGATTCCTTCCCCTTGAGTGTTTCTTTCCAATTGAACGAGAATTATTTTACCTCATATCTACGATGTTCTTGGACGTTTCAGATGGCGGCGTTCTGGTATATCGATCACGGGTGATCAAGGTAGGTGGCTTGGTGTTTAATTTCCAACTAATGTGTGTTTTTGTGTACCGTTGTGACACGCACCCATGAATGGGGTGTCGTATGGTCGAGGCCTTGTGGAATTAAATACCTAGAATTGTATAGGTAATTTAAATGTGATAATAAACAGTTGTTTGGGATCGCTGCTTGGATCCAGGACCACCCCGGGGGTACGTTCCTCTATTTAGCTATTTGGCCAGGATACCCGAGGGTATGCCTTTATAGTAATGATTATAGAATTTCCTTAAGAGGAATTGCATGTGTATTTCTTGTTTACATGTTGGTAATGGCTCGATTACTTGTTTAGCCTGAGGGCAGTGTTGTGATTATCATGTGCCCAATGTACTACTTAGCCTGTGGGCAACTTCTTCCGTGCCTATGGGTAGTTGAATTTGTGCATGTGGGTGACACCACGTACGCCTGTGGGAAATATTCGATATTCCTTTGGGCAGATTCCTGAGTTTGGATTCTCTTTACCTGAGGTTAGGGGTTTACGTGTCTGAGGACTCTGGCTATTTTTCTTAGAATATTCGCTGTGGTGAAATCTTAAATCGAATGTTTAAAAGACTAATAAAATGGAAATATAACTAGTAAAGTTAGTTACTTTTGAGTACAGCTTAGTTTATTTCATTTTACTATTGCACACTGTTGTTGCATATTTTCACACAGTTTGGCATGGGCCTTTAGTGGGTGCCTACTGGGATTTGTTTCTCACACCCTGTTTGGGTCATGTATTTGGCCCAAACAGATTACATTTCTACATGTGTGGATAAGGGAAAGGGTCCCTATACAGGTAATTGATTGTTGCTGGGAAGTAGTGGAGCATGGGACCGAGCTTGGCTCACGATGCTACTGGCTGTTTTGTTTTGTTTTGATGTACTCCTTTTTGTACTGTACTGTATTGTTGTGTAACATGTTCTGGATGTTTTCTTAGAACATGAGACATGTTGCATCATTTTCTATATAACTGTTGGTTATCTTTTACTGTAGTTTTTTATTTTAAATGTGTATGGTTTATTTCTTCTGCTGTTGTTGTATGTTTTATCTTGTATTTCGCTATGTTACACCTTGAAAAATGAGGGCATAGTTTACCCACTATCAGACCTGGGCCCTCACTTCTAGTCGGTAGCCTCTGGAGTTTGGGGAAATGCGCTTGAGGTCATGCGGCGAACCGGGTTTGGGGCACCCGTGGAGTGGTACTCGGAACCGGGACGTTACAAATTGGTATCAGAGCCTAGATCGCGAGCTTATTCTGGACGACCAGAGGACTTGTCAGAAGGATTTACCTCCAGTGGTTGATCATTTCAAGGATGTATTTCCGGATGACTTTTCAGGTCTTCCTCGAGAGCGTGAGGTGGATTTCTCTATTGAGCTTGTGCCATGAGTAGCACCAGTGTCCATTCCTCCTTATAGGATGGCTACACCAGAGTTGCATGAGCTCAAGAGACAGTTAGAGGAGTTACAGGAAAAGGGTATTATCCGACCCAAAACTTCTCCATGGAGTTATCCTGTCCTTTTTGCAAAGAAAGCGGACGATACTCTCAGACTCTGTGTGGATTATCGGAAGCTGAACTAGTTTACGGTTAAGAACCGATATCCCTTGCCTAGGATTGATGATCTTTTTGATCAACTTCATAGAGCTCGAGTGTTCTCGAATATTGACTTGAGATCAGGATATCATCAGCTGCACGTAAGACCATCTGATATACCTCTCACAACTTTCAGGAGAAGGTATAGTCTATACAAGTATACGGTTATTCCGTTCGGACTCACGAACGCACCAGCAGTTTTCATGACTCTGATGAATCATGTGTTCCATACTTATCTAGATTCTTTTGTGGTAGTATTTTTGGACGATATCTTGGTGTACTCTCACACTCGACATGACCATTCCACCCATATGTAGATCGTATTGAGTACACTGAGAGGGAATCAGCTATATGCTATGCTCTCCAAGTGCCACTTTTTGATGGACCAGATACACTTCCTGGGTCATATCATCTCCGAGGCAGGATTTCTAGTAGACCCAGAGAAGATGAGAGCAGTAGTTTCCTGGGAGCAGCCTAAGAACGTGTTTGAAATACGGAGTTTCTTGGGGCTGACTGGTTACTACAGACACTTCATACATGACTTCTCCCACTTAGCAGTGCCTTTGACGGGTATGACTAAGAAGGGTGTGAAGTTCGTTTGGTCAAAATCTTGTGAGACAGCCTTCCAGGAGCTGAAGGGAAAGTTTACATTAGCACCGATCCTGATACTCTCAGAGTAGGGGAAGAGCTATACTGTTTAATGTGATGCATCAGGTATTGGTCTAGGAGCTGTGTTGATGTAGGGCGATCGATTAGTTGCGTACGGGTCTCGGTAGTTTAGGCCACATGAGAGGAATTACTTGACACATGATCTCGAATTGGCTGTAGTTTTTCACACGTTGCGCTGTTGGAGACATTATATCTTGGGAGAACATTTTGTGGTGTTCACGGACCACAAAAGTCTCAAGTACATCTTTACCCAGCGTGACTTCAACCTGAGACAATGAAGGTGGGTTGAATACCTTCAGTCCTATGATTTTGAGCTTCTCTATACACCTGGTAAAGGTAATGTAGTAGCTGATTCACTGAGCAAGAAGACTTAGATACAGGCAGTGCAAGAGGCCAGTGGTGAATGGCAGCTTATGGATTTGTTCTCTGAGATGCATTTGGAGGTTCAAGATATTCAGGGGAAGACCTATATTTCATCGTTAGCTGTGAATTATATCCTCCTGGATAGAGTGAGGATAATATAACTATCTGATTCAGAAGGCCTAGTTCTACGGGAGTCGGTGACCAGCGAGGACCCTTCTCCTGGTTGGATGATAGGCGGTGACGAAGTATTGCATTTCCAGGGATGAGTGTGGGTTCTAGGGAATATACGCGAGGAGATGATGCAGGAGTTTCATGCTTCAGCTTGGGCAGTTCATCCCGGGGTTACCAAGATGTACCGTGACCTGAGATGTCAGTACTGGTGGCCAAGAATGGAAAGGGATGTAGCTGGTTTTTTTAAGAGGTGTTCCACCTGCCAGCAGGTAAAGGTAGAGCATTAGAGGCCAGGTGGGCTTTTGTAGTAGTTACACATTCCGACATGGAAATGGGATGATGTCACGATGGACTTCGTGACTAGGTTGCTGAGGTCACCTCGCGACAATGATGCTGTGTGGGTTGTTGTGGATAGACTCACAAAGGTAGCTCACCTTTTGCCGATCAAGGAGACCTTCAGAGTTGACGAGCTCGGGAAGTTGTACATCCGAGAGGTCGTACGTCTTCATGGGGTCCCCCGTTCTATCATTTCAGATAGGGACGCCTGTTTTACATCTCGTTTCTGGAAGATTTTTCAGAGGGCACTGGGTACACAGGTGCTTCTCAGCACAACTTACCACCCTCAGATTGATGGTCAGTCAGAGCATACGGTACATTTTCTTGAGGAATTGTTGTGTGCATTCTCCCTAGACTTTGGGGGCTCTTGGGAGAAGCATATACCCCTAGTCTAGTTTTCCTATAATAATAGTTTTCAGGAAACTATTGAGATGGAACCTTACAGAGATTTATATGGTAGGCCATGCGGATCACCCTTGTGCTGGTTAGAGGCAGGTGAGGCAGCTTTATGGGGACCACGTCTCATGAAGGAGACTTCTGATCAGGTCCAGTTGATTCAGAAGCAGATGACTACCACACAGTCTCATCAGAAATGTTATGCTGATTGCCACAGACGACCCTTGGAGTTCGTGGTCGGGGATCAGGTTTTCTTGCTTGTATCACTGAGGTTGGGAAACAGGCATATCAGGAGATAGGGTAAAATTTCACCGAGGTTTGTAGGGCCATTTGAGATTCTGGAGAAAGTCAGTCTGGTTGCCTATCAGTTACAGTTACCACAGAGTTATTGATCCTTGAACGACTTCTTCCATGTATCTTAGTTGCGTCACTATCATTCAATCCCATCTCACATCCTTCATCCCGAGGAGGTTGAGCTTGAGGTAGATATGTCCTTTGAGGAGAATTCGATTCGTTTCGTTGATATGAGCATGAAGGTTCTCCAAGGCCGGTCAGTTCCTATCGTACGGGTGCAATGGCAGCATGGCCGAGTGTAGGACGAAACCTGGGAGCGGGAAACTGACATACGTGCTCAGTGGTCGGAGTTGTTCATGGCTATATCTTCACCACCCTTAGAAGGGAAATTCGGGGACAAATTTCTTTAAGAGGGGATGTTTGTTAGAACCCGGTTGTTATTTTTGAGGTACGAGTTTCTTATTTTCTCTTTTCCTTAGGTTTTTTTGAGAAAATAAGGAAAATGGGGAACAATCCTAAATTTTGGGACTATACGCCATGCACTTTTCCACACACCGTGTACTTTTGGCCGTGTGGGAGGAGTACACAGGGTGTGTAGCCATGTCGGTATGAAAGGTGTAAAAACTGACTACACGCCGTGTAGTTTTTATTTACACGCCATGTAGTCTGTCAGTAGGCGAATAGTAAGGCGGTGGCCAGCTGGCCGATAGTACACGCCTTTTAGAGAGGCATACATGCCGTGTACTAAAGTCGACAGATGAACAGTGCCACACTGGCGAGAAGCCGCTAGAGGAATAGTTTAAAAAATGGAAAGTACATGTCGTGTACTTGAGAGTACACGCTATGTATATTGTTTATTTTTCTTAAAACAAGCAGTATCCTCCCCTATTCATAGGGAAGTCTTAGAACTCTGGTGGGAAGCTCTAGGAGACGACCGAAGTTTTGGAGATCCACCGATCGTGAACCGTGAAGCCGATTCCGCCTCCGTCGATCTTGCTGGAACCGCGCGGGTAAGAGCTTCCTTCTCCTTGAGTGTTTCTTTCCAACTATTCCTCTAAGGGAAGTTATTTCAGGTTGAATGAGAATTCTTTTACCTCAGATCTACGACATTCTAGGACGTTTCAGAAGTCGGCGTTTGGGTATATCAATCATGGGTGATCGAGGTAGGTGACATGGTGTTTAATTTCCAACTAATGTGCGTTCTTGTGTACCGTTGTGATACGTGCACATGAATGGGGTTCCATATGGCTGAGGCCTTTTTGAATTAAATACTTATAATTGTTTAGGTAATTTAAATGTGATAATAAATTGTAGTTTGGGATCACTTCTTGGATCCAGGACCACCCCGGGGGTGCGTTCCTCTGTTTAGCCGTTTGGCCAGGATACATGAGGGTATTCCTTTATAGTAATGATTATAGAATTGCCTTGAGAGTAATTGCATGTGTATTTCTTGTTTAAATGTTGGGAATGGCATGGTTACTTGTTTATAATGAAAGAAGTGTTGTTATTAGCCTGTGGGCAATGTATTACTTAGCCTGTGGGAAACCTCTTCTGTTCCTATGGGAAGTTGACTCTGTGCCTGTCAGTGACACCTCGTACGCCTGTGGGAAATATTCGATATGCCTGTGGGTAGATTCCTATGTTTGTATTCTATTTACCTAAGGGTAAGGTCTTACGAGTCTGAGGACTATGGCTGTTTTTCTTAGAATATTCACTATGGTGATTTCTTAAATTGAATGTTTAGAAGACTAATAAAATGGCAATGTAACTAGTAAAGTTAGTTACTTTTCATTACTTCTTGGTTAATTTCATTTTACTACTGCACACTGTTGTTGCATATTTTCACACAGTTGGGCATAGGACTTTCGTGGGTGCCTACTAAGATTTGTTTCTCACACCCTGTTTGGGTCATGTCTTCTGCCCAAATAGATTAAGTTTCTACAGGTGTGGATAAGGGCAAGTGTCCCTATAAAGGTACTTGATTGTTGCTGGGAAGTAGGGGAGCATGGGACCGAGCTTGGCTTGTGATGCTACTAGCTATTTTGTTTTGTTTTTCTGTACTCTATATTGTACTGTACTGTATTGTTGTATAATATGTTCTGGCTATTTTCTTAAAACTTGATACATGTTGCATCATTTTCTATATAACTCTTGGTTATCTTTTACTGTAGTTGTTTATTTTAAATGTGTATGGTTTATTGCTTCTGCTGTTGTTGTATGTTTTATCTTGTATTCCGCTATGCTACACTTTGACAAATGAGGTCATTGTTTCCCCACTATCAGACCTAGGCCCTAGCTGCTAGTCGCCAGCCTCTAGCGTTTGGGGAAATGCGTTTGAGGTCACGTGGCGAACCGGGTTCGGGGCACCCATGGAGTGGTACCCGGAATCAGGACGTTACATTTTATAAAAATATAAAATTTATTAAATTATATAGGGAAAATATACAAAACAAAGAATAAAGACATATAAGATAACTACTTGAATACAAAAGAAGAGGTTAGACTGTTCCCTTTACCATTACTGTCGCCATTCTTGAATGTGCTCTAAGAAACTATATAATAAAAATATAATTTTTAATTATCTAATATATAAAATTAATTATATTAATTAAAATTTATATAAATATTTTTTTTATTAATTTCATATATATTAGTTAGTCACAATTTATTTTGACCATATGATGTTAGTAGTTTCTATTAATCCATGATTATTATATTAAGGTGGAATTATTATTATTGTTTGTTTATAAGTTCATCATATATAGAATAATAAATTTAATAGAATATTAATTTTATAATGATTAATAAATTCTCACATCCATATTATTGATGTTATTGGTAATGTTCAAAATCAAATGGTAAATTATTTTCTCACATTCAATTATTTATACAACCTTATGGTATTAATTTAATAATGAATATTATTTTAATAATACCATTAAAAAATGATAAAAACAAAATTACTTGATCATTAATATCATATTTTACAATTATTTGTTTTTTAATAATCATTCATGATGAAAATGATGAAAATAGAATAATATCATTTATATAAGTGGTCGAACTGACCAAAAAATGAATGTGCTATACCAAATGATTGAGAAATGATATGTAGTCATTTAATTGTAATATAATTTTTATAGTAGTATAATGATATTAATTTTATTAATTATATTATTAAATTATTTTTAATAAGATTTAGTATGAGCCAATAAATGAAAAAGACATAGGAGAACTCACTACTTTGATGGAAACACCTCTACTTTTAAAAAATTCCAACACACTGAAGGATTTAGGACTCATTATTGTGAAAAGATTTTCCAAAACATGAGAGATTAATTTATAAGAGTAAATATAGGAAAATAATTGAGAAGAAACCAAACAATATGTGCGGTTTGTAATTGATAATAGAGGGACCCTTTCATATACCAATTTGAGTAGTATATTTGCAAGTACTCATTCCGGTATGGGTAACGAATGCCATTTTGAGTTGGAATGTATCCCATAAGTGAAAATGGACATGATTAATATAATTATTTATATGTATGTTGATTATATATAATTTTAAACAACATTTTAACTATATAAAATATTTTAAAACATTTATTATTTGTCAACGTACTTCTGTATTTACCATGGTAAATTACATTTTATATAAAAATGAAATTGACCACATTGCCTAATTTTTTCATCTTGATTCGAAATATGAAATACGTTTTACTAAGTTCAACCTCTAAATATATAATTTTTTATTCTAAATAAAAATACAAAGTACATTTAAAAAAAATTGAATAAAAAAATTTCATTTATAATGATTGACAGTATATTTATTTATAATCATTCCTCAATTATTACATGTATGTTAATTATTTATTTAATCATTTTTAATGTATCACTAAAAATAAAGTATCCATTTATAATTAAATTTTAATTTCCAATTATAATAACTTTATAATATTTGAGTTGGTATATGTATACCCAATGACTATATACTAGTCATACAATTAATTTCCACTACAACATGTCACCTTCTTCACTTTTTAAAAAATAATTCTTTTTATTCCCCCAATTATTCAAAATTTTAGATACATTTATAATTTTATTAATTATTTTTATTTTTTCACTTGAAAATATGTTTTTCATAGAAGTCTGTGAGGAATAATACTTTAATATTGAAATATTTATATTTATTTATATTTATTTTCTTCATGTAGATTTAATAATTGTGTTCCTGATATATATATTGAAGTATTAATTTTTATTCTATTTCATGTTGTAATATTATACCGTCATTAAATAAATAATGTTTTATTTTATCTTAGTAATGTGTGTGAAACAAGTTATTCAACAGAAGGAAATTATTATAGGAAAGACTATACTAAAATATAGGGTGATATATAAGTTTTTTTTGAATTTTTCTATGATTCATATATCCAGTGGATTACCTATGATTAAATGATTACTTTAGTTGTTTCTTAGGTAAATTCATCCAATATTAGGAAGAATAATATTCAAACTAGTGGTGAGAATATATTTTTTATTTATTTAATTTTTTTTTAACATATAATGAATAGATCTTTGGTATTATATTTCCACTAAATTTAGACTTGTTAAAAGTAATCAAAATCAATTAGTGGAATATGATAAAAATCCAGTAATGTTTGTAAGGAATTAATTTTTTTAAATTCCAAAAATTTAAAGAACACATGATATCATGGATAACAATATAATGATATTATTAGCTGTGAGATGACATATATTAATCTAGGAAATTGATCATAATGATGAAAGTATTGAGACTAGATTCAAGTATTTAACATATGTGATCATGTATTATGGGAAAAAGGTGATACCACTATCCTTGATATAGAATCTAGAATATTACAAAATGTGGTCCCATATCACTTCTGATGATATGAAGATATCGCTAGGAATTCTAGAGTAATTTATGTTATTGTTATATTGTTAGGGTGATATAGGGATATCACGACCTATATTTTGGAACACTAAAAATAATACCCCAAAATATAGAATATATAATGTTAAATACTAATATAATTCAGAAAGATATTATATATCACTTCCAGTGATATGCATGAATTGGTTTGAGTTATCATTTCATGTTATCATTTAGTAATATGACAACACCCACAATAAAAGAAAATGTATATAAGGTATATCTTCATCATCAATATAGCCATTTTAAAAAATTTATTTATTTTTCATTCATCAAATTAATTAATAATTTATAATAGGTTTATAAATTATAAAAAAAGGTAATATAAAATATTTTTTTAAATATATGAAATATTTATAAACATTATTTTAATTATAACCGATTCATAATTTAAATATTAAATGTTTATGAACAATTTAATAAATATGAATTATTTATATTAATGCCTTATTAGAAATTTGTAGACAATTTTTTTCCAGAAGATGTGATGCAAGTTTAAGGATATTTTATATTGAATGTATATTAATTTTTTTAATTAATTTAAATTGTTTACATTATACATTTTGAAAAGGTTTATAAGGAATGAAATATAACTTTTTTATTTTTCTTACTTTATTATATATTTCTAAAAAATATGAATGGGTTCATATATAACATTTAATTATTAAATATTAAATATTCACAATTATATTATGTATATGAAAAATTCATATTTTAATATAATTAAATTATGAATCATTCAAAAATTATAGTATTTAAATTTAGGAATTATTTATTTATTATTTATTATATGTCGCTAAATATACTTGATAAGTAAATTTTTAATTTTTTATATTTTTATACTAAATTATATTTTTTAATTGATTATATATATGTCATATGATGAATTTAAAGAGTTTCATGGTATATATAACATAATAATTTATTTTATTCAACCATGGTTTGTGTTTTGTTGGTTATAATACCTAAGTGACTTTTATTTTAATTATTAAAAAATACATAGAGGTAAAAGTATATTGAAATTTAAAATTTTTTTGGGGTAAAGATAACTGGATAGTGGGAATTTTGTTTAAAATTCTCACTAAATCGGGGGGGGGGGTGAGTTTTTATCTAGAATAGTTGGGGTTAACTACCCATCACACCATATATTTTCTTGATTAATATTTGGTTTCATATAATTTTAATCCATTAAATGAAATTGTTCCATGTGTCATTTCCATGTGATTAAAATGAATTAGTTTTTAATATTATAATTTAATTTTTCTATGGATATATATCACGATTCATTGATTATATAAAGAGTTACACATTTGTGGGATCAAATTTTTTAAGTTGGATGATTAAAATAAAATGTATAAATAAAATTGAATTTAATAATATATAAATATTAGAAAAGTTTGGAATTCAATATAAATGAAATGTACAAATTATTAACTATTGTGATAATATGAAACCCCTCAAAATTCCTTGGTATTATAGTTCTACCAAAATATACACTCATCTCAACCATGACAATTTAGTTCGAGTGACCTTAACATTAAGGATCCCATTGATTATCTTATGTAATGATATCCAGTTCTGGGTGACCATAATTATTAGGTGGTAATACATTATGTTAAATTTTGGATACACTTTTCCAAATGACCCTAATGCTTAGGGGACCATAGAAATAAGGATGAAATAAATCATAAGATGAAATAGATTATGTTTTTTTCACTCAACAATGAAAGAGTTAAATATGATATAATTGACATGAGTTTCTTTCTAAATTTCTATGTGATGATAAAATATCCAAATCCAAGTCAAACTGTAGTGAAATGTAGATCTGTTTCCATCAATAAATATAATTTTAATATGGAGTCATTATTTTAGTGAGAGGATATTCAACAAATGATATTATTATATCATTGTAAAAAACAATGCTCATCTAAAAAATACTTATATATATTTTTATTATAATAATAATATGAAAAACATATTATATATATTTTAAGAATATTTTTAGAATGAAAAGAACCATATAACCTAAATTTTAAGGTGTGGTACCAAAACGTAATAAATTTATTCAAGAAAGAGTAAATGTTTTTGCATTAGTGAAATAGTTTCAACAAAATTTTAATAACCCATGTTTTTTAAGAATGAGCCTTAAATAATTTTTTATTTAATAATCCCTTAGAAATTTACATGGGAAAATGGTAAATTTACTCAAGAATATATCCCATAATAATTTTCTTAAGGACCTATTGATTACGAGGTGTGGTGTTTGTCCCTACGTATAGTCGATATAAAATTGTGGGCACTGAGGGGCCATGATAAAAATGTATTTACCATCAAAATAGTATTTTACCCTACACACCCATGATTGTGTTAAAACTCTTTTATTTAGTAAATAGAGTATCAAATGGGAAAATCAAAACTACAGATGTGTCTAGAACAATGGTTTTAATCATAGAGATGAATAATTTTGGTTCCCATTGGAGTTTCCAAGTCTGGGATATCTTGAGTGGATAGATTAATTTATTTAATTGATTTATTAATTAATTATTTTTTAGTGATGGATAATCCCTATATGAACCCCTTCAAATCCCCCTTATGTTATTATACCAGGGTTATACCCTTGGGATAGATGGAATAAACCTAGGTATGGTGAGAGGACAGAGAGGGGTGGATCCTGGTGTAATCGATGGTGAATCGAGGGAGAAAATATTGATCCATTGTGACATTGGTGATCAACATACATGATGAGGATGAAAGTAACTAAACCGTCAATAATAGATCATACTGATAGAGATTCTACATCAAGGTTTAGGTCAATAATTATTTTTTCTATATTATTAATGGTATTATATTTTTATAATCATAGAATTGTAATACTATTTAAATATTTAAAGAATTTTCTAGTTTTTTTATAATTGAGGATTTTTATTTTTGTTTTTATTATTTGTGATATATATGATGGATCATCATTTAGATATTCTAAACTTATCATATGACCTAAATTTGTTCTTTTTGTTCCAAAAATAAACTTGAGCCAGTCAGAATTATCCTTTATCCCCTATTATCACTTCGATATTCTATATAAATTATTTTACATCTCTTTTCCATATCTCCCTCACTCTCTCTCATCTAGAGGATGAGCCTCTATCCTTGGGGATGACTAGTAGAAGCAAGAGGAAATTTGTGAGTAGCTGATAGTGAATGAGCGAGGCAGTGGCGGTGTATGGAGAGATGTGATGGAGGAGGCTAGAAATAGTGGATGGGGAAAACATAATAAGGGGGTATGGTGTGATCAGGATGGATGGTTAAATGTGTCTATAACATGATGTGGGATTTATATGGCCTGAAATGTAATAACCCATAATTTTTGTTAATAGAATTTACCTTCTTATGTAAATGTTTCATATTTTATAATGTAGTATTATATTATACACATGCACCAAATGATAAATACAACAAAAGATTGTTATATTAATTTCATAATTACATTTATAGAATAATATATGCCCTAGTAATTAAAAATGTTACAATGAGATAAAAAATGAAAAATAAGATATCTAAAAGCTGAAAATTTATATCTGATCAATCCACATAAATAACCTTACTCATGAAAAACACTATAGAAATAATGAAAAATATTAGTAATAAAACATTCATCTTGAAGATGAAAATATATATAAAATTTAGAGAAAATATAACTAAATGAAGAGTGAATGAAATATTATGGATTTATATAATGTAGGGAACCCATATAATCATTAAAAATCTGACTATTTGTATAGTAATCTTACCATTAGAATAGCAACATGATTGTCGGAGTAGTAACATCACCTATGGAAGTGTAAAATAACATTTATTTATCTTATAAAATGAAAATATGACATATTTATATCATGATACAATAAAATAAATGTTGTTAAAATGATAAAATAAGTGTTTGTATTTTTATTAAATATATATGATTTAATTGGTTTTTTAATAAATAAAAGTATATAAAATAATGTTTATTTTCATAAAATAGGTTTATAAATTTAAATTTATGTTATAATGGTAATGTAATTTTAGGTTATTAGAAGTAATTTTTTAAAATGGTTAGAAAACTTGTTATAAAATTATTATTTTTAAATAAATAAGTATTTTAAATAAAAATTAAATTAATCATATTTATATTTATTTTCATAAAATGGATTTCATATTTATAACCTATATATATAAATACAATTAATTTGATTTTTTTGGTAATTTTATATAATAGTTTAATTTTTTGTGAATAATTAGTTTTGCAAGTTTGGGTTCAAAGACCCTTTTGTTAAAATTATAGAAAAAAAACAATCGAACCAAGAGTGGAAGGGGTTAGAGAATGGATACCATCCCATAACTAGATATAATATATAATTCATCAAAAATCATTATCAATCTGATAAAAATCACTTTATTCACCCCAATGAAATTAATCATTCAAAGAGATAAACCAGTTGGTGTGCTCCAAATACATAACACCCAATGGATTTGATCTTGTACCCATCATGGGTTTGAGATTTGAATATTAATTCTTTGTCTTGATATTTTTTATTAGGATAATTGATACTTTATATTTATTTAGGGAAATGAATATAATTTCATTTCACTTCTAGAGTTATAGTCTTATTTGACAAGAAATTCAATGATTATCTATAAGTGATCCAACCTTGGAACTATGAAACGAACACCGTAGGAACAATGAAGTTAAAGTTTATATCTCATTGGAATGGATAAAAATAAACATAATATAGTTATTTTAAATCAAATATATATTGGAAAGGTTCTAAATTAAGTAGTTAATTAATTTAATTGGATTATTTAGGATGTTATGTGGATGTACAGAAGGATTCTATACATAATGTAAGAGATCTCTCCAAACCACCCTATTTTCTTTGGGTTATGACCATTATCTATCGAAATCACTTTATTTATTTATTTATTTTATGGAATGATTCTAAATTATATATATATATATATATATGTCTCTTACATATATATCTAGCTTATTCTCCCTTCATTTAATGTGGTTATACATGCATTAAGTCCATTTTTTCAAATTTCGTCTTTAAAATAAAATCCAATTAAGGTGAAAATTTTATATCCCAGAATTATTTTATATAAATATATTTTAAATTAATTTTTCATATTTATTATTACATTAAATAAAGGAATATTTTAGGGATAACAATTCCATTTTACATTTTATTTTTAATGACAGTGTAATTTTTATTCTTTCTTTAAAAGTATTTAATCTATTCCTTAATATTCCATTTGGAAAGTTCATATATATACCTATTTATCTACCTGTTCTCATGACTTTTATTTTTCAAATGAAAATAAAATTTTAAGAAATTTCCTTATTTATTCTGATATTAAGGTTTAAAATATTTAATTCCACCTTCTCTTTGGAATCTTTATGAAATCTCCTTGGAATGTAAAATGATGTAAGATTATGATACCCATTTCATTATATGGGTAATTATTTTGTTTATGCTTTGGGTATGAATTGAATTTTTGGAACAGATATGAATGTATATTTTATTATTAGAGGACCTAGATTTTTCTTTAATTCATTAGGTAATGTTTATGTCTCATGAGACCATATGTATGGGATTAAGGAGTAAGACTAATCCATATTAGGACTCTGTCTACCATGTGATCTTATTTTGGAAGTGAGCCTTCACTTATGCTCATGTCATGTTTCATGATGTGGCTGAATTCTTATATTTCAATGATCTTATGATTCCATTTTCTTTATATTGTGATCCCATATGATTATTCACGAGCCTCATCTTTTATGATATCAAGTTATGCCTTTTTACTCATATGTTATACTACATTATCATGTTTATTACCTTATTATGGTGTTATATCTCCCATTTTATTTGTTGATTCTTTAGGTTATCCTATGTAGGTTTACGAAACAAAGGCGTTTATGTGCTCATTATAGAGATTAAAATAATGGATTTTTATTTTTGATTCATATTTATATTTAACAAACCTATTATTTTGGAGACACTTGGCCCCTCGATATTTGGGTTGTGTTTATTTGATATTTATGTTAAAAATTATGTAATAATATTTATAAAATTATTTTTTTGTTTTAGTTGG
This sequence comes from Viscum album, assembly GCA_963277665.1. Lineage (NCBI taxonomy): Eukaryota > Viridiplantae > Streptophyta > Magnoliopsida > Santalales > Viscaceae > Viscum > Viscum album. The sequence goes on from OY728128.1 coordinate 481,844,356, forward strand.
TTTTGAGAAAGGTATATTTATTTTTTGGGTTTAGGGTTATAATAACTTAGTGAGAAAACAATATATAAGTATATTTTTAAGAAAATATCCTAAATTTGTTGTGAAGTATAGAGTGGGTGGTTTTTAAGAAGTTATATCCATGTTTGGATTCTACAAGAAGATGTGGTTCTAGTATAGAAATCCCTAGGGGTAGTAACCCTAAAAAAGTATTGTTGGTTATTAACATGACTTACACATGGAGCATAAAAAATAAGCCCTACTACACACCTAGTTTATACTTTTAGGGGATATGCTTGGGTAAATTCACAAAATCTTTATAAACCATTATGAAGAACTTGAATAGATTATAAGGTTAGAAAACATTGTACTAAAATTACCATGGATCACTTATATTAAAACCTAGATGATCATTAGTTAGGATACATATTTCATTTATATATTATTTCTTCTAGGTTCATATTTTTCTTTTTATATGATTTTTATTTTGATTAATTTCATCCTTAAGTAAATTTTTGAAATAGTAAATTACTAGAATGAGAATCATACAGTGAAAGGTGCAATGATTATGAACATAAAAAATATTATATAATTATAGATCTAAACATTCATTAATATCATTAATGTTTAGTAGAACTATTCAAACACCACCTCAAAAATTGGGGCTTGATCTATCTATGAGTAAAGATAGGGAAATTATTTCATATTATGTATATAAATCCTCACCGATTAATATTTGTAAACCGAAACTTCCAGAAAAGTTTATACAACTTCTTTTAGTAGTGTTTTATACTATATTGGGAACAGATTGGTTGTCTTTATATAAATCCAATATCAACTGTTAGGAGAGGGTGATCACTCTTCACATCCCGAGCCATTCATTGATTTTGTACAAGTGTAATGAGGGTGATGAATCTTATTTTAAATATTCTTCTCATAAATGGATATTATTTTCTTATGAAAAATAATATCTAAATAAAATTATTAATAAAAAGGATAGAATCATGCTTGAATACATGCCTATAATTAATGGCTATAATAATTTATTCCCTAAAGAGATGCTTGGTGTTCCTCCTATCTGATAGGTTGACTTATCAATTAAACTTATACAAGGATCTATTCGCATATCCAATACTCCTTAAACAAATTCCACCATTGAGATAGAAGAACTAAAGAATTAGTTATAAGATAATTTGGAAAAAAGGTTTATACACATGAGTGCTTCAGCATTGGGTGTGTTGTTTCTCTTAATCAAAAATATTGATGGTTCAATGCCTCTACATTGAAAATCATAACCACAAAGAATCATGAAAAAAATATCCCTTGACATAGATTGATTAATTGTTCAATAAACTATATGGGATGAAACATTTTTCTAAGGGGAACTTCAGTCGGGACATAACTGATTAAAGTTTAATAATTAAGATATTCCCAAGGCTTACATTAGAATAAGGTATGGAAACTATGAGTTCATAGTGATTCCCTTTAGACTCATTAATTCCCCAAAAATATTCATGTACATAATTAATAGATTATTTAGATATTACTTTGATGAATTATTGGTTGTATTTACAGATAATATTATAATATACTCCAAAAGAAATGAGGTGGATGAGAATCATTTGAATAATGTACAAAAGAATTTGAAAAAGGAGAAGCTATATGAAAAGTATAGTATATTTGAGTTTTGGATTGGGGAAGTATCATTTTTGGGTCATGTTATCAATATTAAAGTAATATCTATATACCATTCTATGATAGGGGAAATTGATGAGTATCCTAGGAAAACATATGTAATAGAGATCCATAGTTTCCTTAGAGTAGTTGGGTATTACTGATAATTTGTGAAAAAATTATTTCAATTAACAACCCCACTAACCAGACTGACCCATAAGGGAGTATTGTATTTCTAGACCCATGCTCATGAAGATAGATTCAATGAATTGAAAAAGCATCTTATCAATGCACCAACAATTACACTATCCCACAAATGAGGAACTTTTCATTGTATACATCAATGCTTAAAATAAGGGCTTAATATTTTTACTGATGCATAATGATAAAGTGATATCCTACACCTCAAGGCAGTTGAAATTTCATGAATAGAACTATCCAATACCTGATTTGGAGTTGGATATCATGACATTAAAAATAATGATTTTATGGAAGTATCTCTTTGGGGAGAAGTGTGAAATATAAGTTGATCATAAGAGAATCAAGTATATATTCACATAGAAGGAGCTTAATATTTTTTGGTGAATATGGTTAGAACTGATCAAATATTATGACTATCCAATCCATTACCATCTTGATAATGAAAATAAAGTGGTAAATTCTCTAAGTAGAAATAATCCAATGACCTTATCAAGGATGATAATTGAGAGAGATTTGATCATCTTAGACATGAAAAGGATGGGTATGGGAATCATAAAGGAATGAATATCATAATTACTTTATCAAATGATTACTAAACCATACCTTCTAGAGATGATAAAGGATTATTAAAGAGATAATGTGGAAATATAGAAGAAGGTAGAAGTAATAAGAAAAGAGAAATACACAACGTTAAAAATTGATGAATATGGAGTTGTATGATTTGAGCCACGATTATATATACCATCAAATCCTGAGATAAAGAAGTAGTTATGGAATGATTCCAATAATAAAACCATATATATCCAGCAAGGGAGAAAAATTATTTATTGGGATATCTATTAGAAATATTTGTGGAAAATATGAATAAGGATATGAAAAAACAAACATCAATGTTATTTTTATATCAGTAGGTCAAGGTTGAAAGGAAAATGTAAAAGTTGATGATGAAACCATTACCCATACTCACACAGAAATGGGATATCATCACCATATATTTTTCATTGATTTTTAAAAAACCCAAAGATAAAATAATTCTATACGAGTTGTGATGGGACATATTACAAAGACATATAATTTGATTGTAATTTAAGATAACTTTTCACTTTATCAAATTATAGGAACATGCATCAAATAAGTGGTGAGGCTACATGGGACAACAAAGTAAATTCTATCCGATCAAGAACCAAGGTTACCCACTATGTTCTAAAAAAGTATCCAACATGATCTAAACACTAATTTCAAATTTAATATGACTTATCACCCCTAAAATGATGGCTGGTATGAGTAAACTGTCGAGACACTTGGAGACAATTGAGAGTTTGCTTTATATTATTAAAAGATGCAATAGATCCCCATATTTATCTTTTCATGTTATTATACAATAATAGTTTCCACTCAAGTATCCAAATGGCTCCGTATGAATCCCTTTATGGTAATAAATGTTTAAAACCTATTTGTTGGGATTAAGTTATTGATTGTAAGCTGCTAGGACCTAAAATGGTTGCTGAAATGGATGAAGAGGCAAAGGATTTTCAACAACACATCAATGAATTTCAAAGTTGATAGAATATAAATACTGAAAATAGTCAGCAAGACCAAGATTTTATGGTTGTAGATAAAGGTTTCTCCTACATATCTTTATAGACAAGGGTCGTGAGATTTTGGAAGAAGGGAAAGGTATGTCCAAGGTAGATTGACACCTTTGAGATTCTTGATTTTATCAGAGATATTTCCAATTATTTATCACTCCCACCAACCCTATATTAAGTACAAGACATGTTCCACATATCCTTATTAGGGAAGTATATACTAGAGCCCTAACATGTACCAAATTTAGCGGTGGTACTTATATAAGATTACCTCTATTTTGAGGAGGATCTGGTGAAAATCTTAGACCATAGAGACAATGTTCTATGCAATAAGACTACTCACCTAGTAAAAGTTCTATAGAGGAACCATATATATAAGGAGGCGACATGGGAACTAGAGGAAGTGATGATGTAAAATTACACTCATCCATTTTCACCTTAGTATATAAAATGAAATTTTGAGAATGAAATTTCTGAATGAGGGAGTAATGCAAGGAACCGAAATTTTTATCAAGGAAATTTACCTTCTTATATAAATTTGCCTTTTTTAGTAATGTAGCATTACATAATGCACAAGAACCACATGATATAACCAATAAAATTTTATTATATTAACTTTAACATTAAATTTAAATATTAAAAATGGACATAATAATTGAAAATATTTCAATGGGATAAAACATAGAAAATAACATAACTAAAATCTGAAAAATTTAGATAGATCAATCCACTAGAATAAATTTACTCAAAAACAGCACTATAGAAATGAAGGAGAATATTAGTAATATAAAATTGATCTTGAAAATGTAATTATATATATACTTTTTCGAAAATAGAAGTGAATTAAGAATTAATGAAATATGTAGTATTTATTGAAAGTAGAGAACACATATGACTGTTAAGAATCTGACTATTAGAATAGTAATTTGACTATTATAATAGTAATCAAAACATTATAAATAGTAAATTGACCACTAAAATAGTAAAATCACTTATGGGAAGGTAAAATAATTCTTAGTTATCATATGAAATTAAAATATGACATATTTATATCATGATACATGTAAAAAAATGTTGTAAAAATGATAAAATAATTGTTTTTTTAAATATATATATTATTTTAATTTTTATAATTAAAATAAGGATTTAAAATAAATATTAATTTTCTAAATTAGAATTATAAATTAATATTAGTTTATTTTATAATGATAATATAATTTTATGAGACCTTAATTAATTTTTCAAAGGGTGATAAAATTGATCATAATATTAAAATTTTGTTTTTTCAAATAAATAATGAATTTGATTAAAAATTAAATTTCTAATATTTATAAAATTCCTATCATAAAATTGATTTAATTTTATGAATATACACATAATTAAATGTCTAGGGATATTTTTTATAAAATAGTTTAATTATTGGTGAATATTTAAATATAATAGAATATGATATTTAACATTATATGTTAAATAAATGATTAATAACATAAGGAGTCACATAAGAACCCATTAGTAAAAAATAAAAATAATTATTTATTATATATAGTCAAAAAATTAATCACTATTTATAGTCTTGAGAGAAAATAATCTACTAATGAATATAATATTCAGAAACACCCATCTTCTCCCCTTATAAATACCACCCCTTCTACTCATATCTTCTAAGGCTTTGATACTAAAAAAATCTATCAGAATATGTACTAACCTCTCTCTACACTTCCCTATAATTTATATTATTATAAAATTACACTCCCAATGCACCTTAAGTAATATTTCAAGAGATAAAATTCAAGTTGTGATATTCTCAAACTTTATCATTTAAATTATTTTGTTCTTATACCTTCTCCAAGACTCTATAATTGAAGATGAAAAATGAATTCAGTATCATAAATATGAAATATTATTTAATTAATGTAGTATTCATATCCTACCAACCCTTAATTTTATGGTTAAATTTTATGATAATAAGTATGATATAAATTATTTTATTTTCTATAATATGTTAATAATCGTTTAAATAAATGAAACAAATCAATTTCAGGATGGTTAGTAAAACCCCATAAATTAACTAACTGTATAACATTAATGAATTTATTAAATGAATTGTACCTATTCCTAAAAACTTATAGATATGTGTGAACATTTAAATTTATAGAGGGAAATTAATACAAGTCCATTTCACTTCTATATTTTTAGTCCCATTTGATAAGAACTTCAATAGAAATCCTCTAGTGATCCCACCATGGAACTATGAAATGAACACCCTCAGAACAATGAAAAAAAACTTTATATTTCGTTGAAATGGTTGTAAATTAACATATTATAATTATATAAAATAAAATTTGGATGGAAATTATATGAATTAAGTAATTAATGAAACAACTTTTATTATTTAGGTGGTTAATTGAAATTGAATAATGATTATGGACATAAGGTAAGGGATCTATCTAAATCACATTATTTTATTTAGGTTATGAACTTTATCTATAGAAATAACTTTACATATATATTTTATGTTATTTAATGATTCTAAATTATATAAATTCCTTTTACATATATACCAATATTATTATCTCTTCCTATAATGGGGTTATATATGTCTTAATTTCATTTCCCACATACATTCTTTAAAATAAAACCCAATTAATGGCAAGTTTTCTATCCCTAATTCATTTTATGTAATTAATATTTGATGTATTTATTACCATTCATGATTTAATTAAACAAATTAATTTTTTAAGGGAAACTATTCTAGTTTACCTCTATTGTTTAAATAATATTCTATATTCATTCTTTCTTAAAAAGTTTTTAATTGATTCCTTAAAAAACCAAAATTTAAAGTTTATATCTATGGCCAATTATATACCCTTTGTCATGAATTTTTTTTCAAATAAATACCAATATTAAACACCTACACTTATTTTTTCTAATATGAAAGCCCAACATATTTAGTTCTTTATTCTATTTGGAATATTTATGAAATATCTTTGGAATGTGATATAAGGAAATATTATGCAACCAATTTCATTTCATGGTAATTTATTATGTTAATGCTTTTCATGTGATTTCTATTCATAGAACACATAATCAGGTACATGTAATAATGAGTGTTCCCATATAGTTCTCTAATAAATTGGGTAATGTTTATTTATTACTAGATGATATGTATGGGATTAGAAAGTAAACCAAATCCATGGATGGTCTCTATCCACCTTGTGATGTTTTCTTGACATTTATCCTTAAATTATGCTTATTTCATGTTGCATGTTGTTTCCACATTATTATATTTACATGATATTATGATTTCATGTACTTTATATTATTCTACCATATGCTTATTCATAAGACTCTTCTTTTATGATATAATGTTATGCATTTTACTCATTTTCTATGATTTATTATTATGTCTATTCCTATACAAAATTATTTAGCACACCTCTTTTTTTTATATATTACCCATGTTATCATATGTAGTTTTAAGAGATCAAATGGATTTAGGAGATAATTATGGAGAATAAAAATAAGAAATTTTATTTTAGTTTGATCTTTGTATTTAATGTACCTAGTATTCCAAAGGCACGAGGCCTCACTATATTTGGGTTGTGTTTGTTGGATATTTAAGATAAAAATTATGTAATAATATGTGTACAAGGATTAGGACACTATATGAAAAGTTTATGGAAATGTAATTTGTGTTATTAGGGAAAAACTATGTGATGTGGAAAGTGGAAAAAGAAGGGGATGAATACATATGGTGGCTGATGAAAGCATGAATCCCGATCATGTAAGGTGACCAATAGTCATAATAAGTAGTGACCATACATGCCACCATGTCACCTTTGGTTGACATGGGCATATGGGGAAGGAAATGAGAATTATTACCACCATCCCATTTCATATATATAAGTAATTATATATATTTTATAAAAATAACACAACAATAATAATAATGAAATTAACAATTGTTTCAATTGTATATTTATATGAAGATGTTGAAATGATGATACATCCATGATATCATGTCCAAAACATCTCAACTGATGATTCAGGACCCAAAATACTACATGAATTTGACTCATGGAATTGGTCATGGGTTCTAACATGTAACACCACTCATCATTGATATAATAAAATGAATATTTTTTCCTCAAATTCTCATTTTTAATATATGAATATCATGTCGTGTGTGTTATTTTATATAGATCACAATGGTTTGTTCTATTTTGATTTTGGATGTAGTTTTTATTATGATATAGGTATAATTATAATTTATCTTCATGGAACCCAAAATGAGGTTTTATCATGAAAACCAATGTGTTTTATATTTTAATAGCATTTCCTTATCTTCTATGTATTGTACTCACCGATTATGTGGTCTCTTATACCAATAGTGAACTACCCATGTTTGATGTGTGCTAGCAGTGTGCTACTTGATGTAGAGGTCTTCCAATGGGATTGGTTAATTCCCCCTCCATAGAAAATCTCCCCTAGATGGGGTATATTTCCCCTACTACTTTTTTGTATGAGTATATATGGGTTCACTTATAGCTTAGGTGGTTATAATAGTATGGATTAGTTATCTTATGACTGATATCTTACCTCAGTTTGGGTTTTCCCTAAGGGTTTACTGAATGATGGTGATCTTCAGAATAAGAGAGAATATGGTTCTGTATCCACCTTCATATATTCTCATTCTTATATGAGGAGTGGTTCTACCTTTGTGTATTTTGGTAGATGTGTTGGAGGAAGGTTATATAAATTTAATTCTTTGGGCCTTGTGATTCCTTAGGTAACCCATGGTTTCCTTCAAGATTCCATGTACAACTGAGTCAACTACTTTATTTTATATGGGAATTATTTTATACTTCATTAATTCCTCATTATTTATAAGCTACAAACCTTATTGGAGTAATGTTGACATTATCAGAACCTTCAGGGGTTTGAATTAGGATGGCTAGGACCCAATTGAGTCCTTATGACTTAGACTATAGGGAATATCTAGTTTATTTCTTTTTAAACCTATTGGTTACTCTCTAGTAATGATGAACTGATATGACTTATTTAATTATTTTTCTTATGGTTTCTAAGGAATCATACATGGCATGATTATACTAACCCCTGTATGGGAATTATTTACAAATGTGTTTTGTGTGAATAATTGATCCATATATCATGATGGTCTTGGTGGGTATGAATTATCAATTCCTTATTCATTTCTAACACCTAGTATCATACTTGGTGGATGTAGCATTGGTGGAGTTTAATGTTAGTTGGAGGTGATGTTATAAACCACTATTCGAGTTTAGAGCAAGATGGATATGAAGACCTCTTAATTTCTTCAATTTATTTCATATTTCCTATTTATCTATTGAGTGTATATTTCATCACTTTTTCATTTTGGATCATGAAATTACTTTTTCTTTGAGGATCTTATCATTTATTGCTTTCATTATTTAACATTCACATATTTTTATTTATATTTTATGTATTATTATTTCATATGTGGAGGTGTGTGTTGTGTACAAGTTTCCTATTTTAAGGGCTCCCATCATGTGTGATATTTATCTCAATACTATTCACAAGTCCATGGCCTATTAGAGGTGGTATTATGGTGGAACTCTGAGCTTACCTCTTCCTATGAGGGGTCCCAATGGGTTAGGTATTGTCAGAGTGGCATCAAAGAAGGTCTGTCCTTTGGATTGTATAGTAGTTATGTGAGTAATGGTTTGGGAATATAAGGTAAAAAATATTAAATAGGTCTTGAGTTTAGTTATATTAAAAGATATACCATCTTAGGTATGACATATGATGCATCCTATCTCAAGAATCTTATAACCTATTACTCAACCCATAGATCTAATATATAATTATACTATACAATTAATTTGGAAATTATGTGTTTTGTACGATCATCTAATTATAATTGAAATTGGAAAATAATCCAAAACAAATGCATATAGACCTCATGAAATCAACATGTAAATAACATAAAAAATAGAGTAGTCGGAATCCCTAAGATGCAATATCCAACTTTTTTTTATCATGGTAGAATATTAGAGAAAGCTCATAAGGATAAATAAAAAAAGTAACTTTCCTTTGAGGTAATACATTGGAAAATGGATCTAAGATCTCATGATGGGGATTATCATAAAACTAAAGGTATAATTGTACCTTAACTGATGGTGATAAATAGGCTATATAAAGAAAGAGTGTTTTTACTATGGCTTGATAGTATTTTCTACACGACATAAAAGGATCTCATCCTCTTATATAGTTTTTCTCTTTTCTCTTTATGGATTGGAGAGTTCTGAATATAATTATAATGTATTAGGTTTTATATCATGGAATCTAAATATTATATCCTATTAATGTTCATTCATTGAACTCATTTAATGAATTCATATAACATAATGAATCAAACCCTTCAATTCATAACTAATAAAACCATTTAGTAGTGGATGTGTTAGCCACATTAATTACTTTCATTTAGTCACCATGCATCGCATGCATCTATTTTATGTTCTCTTCTAAAAATCTCCCACTTACAAAAAATACCCTAAGGAATTTATTTAAAACATCACAACAATTTGTGAATACATTCAGACTTCTCTTAGATATTATTTTCTAAAAATATATTTATTTTAAACAAACACAATTTTCCAAATCTATCCTTATCCAAGGGTTGAACTAGGTTAACCTAAAAACGTTAATAGGATTGAAAATAGTTATGAAAAACATATTTCATAAATGTATTAAAATAGTGTCCTCTAGCGAAGTGTTAGTGGTACTCAAGATAATAAAGGGTCTACTGTGATCTCCATCAAACATACTCATATATCTATACAAGAATCTACACCACAAGATGCATTTTATACATTGTATGTATACCTATATAATACCTTTTTCCATTACATAAAGAGACCACTATATATGGAACATATAAATCTAGTATTGGCCTCTCATTATTTCTTAATTCACTAAAAATGACTAACCAAGTTGATGAATATATCACAATCCATTCATTTATCTGATAAGTATATCACATGCAACTTTTTTAAGAAATTAAACGCATCATATGTGAGAAAAATAATAATTCCCATGTATTTCCTCATTCTAATTCAATCAAGGGCCATATGTCTTTAACTAGTCAAATAAGTAGACAAATCTCATCCTGGTTGTGCTCCAACCGACAACATGATTGGGAATATACCCAACCATCCCCATATTAGCTAAGTAAACATGTATAATTTTGTAATTAGAGTATAAAAGTATGAGTTTTATCATGCTAGGTATCTCTCTAACCTCAAGTAATAAGGATTTATTATAATCATACACCCCTAAGTATATCTAATACTACATGATATTCCATGCGATATACATCAGCAAATTAATCCAAGTATTAAGTTTATACTTATTAAATCATTAATAAATTCCCAACATCTCAAATAAAAATATTTCTAATTAGTACAAGAAACTATTCAATATAAAATTATCACATTATTACATCCCATAATACCCCATAATGATCATCAGTTTGGGAGAAATCAATGTTGTTCTTTGAGGGGATATTATCATTCAAATATTCATGTAAAATTAATTGTAGCACACATAAGTGAATGATAATTGTAGATTGAATTTATTATAATAACATGATACATTCTCAACCCTTACAAACTATCTCTCAGGTGCTTTACAACAAAAGATTCTACATGACCCTAATATTGTAACATCGGTAATGGCTTCATCAATGTATATGCTATATTCTCTAGTGTAACCACCAAACTAATATTTACATTACCCCTAATAATGATCTATTACATGATATTGTATTTTAAAAAGATTAATTTGGTCCTTTTATGAGAATGAGGTTATTTATACTGATAAATGACACCATTGTTATCACAATATAGCTTTATTTCTCCCTTGATGCTAGGAACCACTCCAAGTCCAGATATGAACTTCTTGATTAAAATTGTTTCCTTTATAGAATCTGATGTAGTGATGTATTCTGCCTTTATTGTTGACTCTACTATGGTTTCTTATTTGGTACTAATTTATCTAATTTCACCACTATTTTGGTGAAACATGAATCAAGATTGAGATTTCATATCTACTTTTTTGGATAATAAACGACAATACAAAACCCCTTTAGAGGTTTTTTTGAGTTATGTATGCTGAAAAGATGATTTCTTGGAAGGTTTTGAAGAATATTTCTATTTGGATGATGGATGCCACGCCATAGGTCATGATCCACTATGTAGAAGTTTTTAAATATTAGGAGTCTACACCATAGCTCATTAATCTATGTTGTGGAGGTTTTTCCTCTTTACAGATAGGTACACTATGATGTAGATCTGTGTCCTCTATAAGGGTGGATCACACACTATGAAAGGGTACACAACTCGAGCCCCTTCACGTAAAGTTAAGACACTAATGATCTTCTCACATAATGAAAAACTTGAGTTCACATAAGTGTGTAATCCAAATAAGATTTTGAGGTGTCCATGGAATAGATATGTGTCTTTACTATAGTCCCCTTTGAGAATTATAAGTTTACTAAATAACTAATCTTAGCTCTATTAAGTTTTCTAATTAAAAAAATGAAATAATTCAAGGAACTTCATTTTTTATAAGGGGCACACCCCAGCAGAAGCTGTTACACTATAGTGATGTGTCCACGCCAATGTCTGCGTTGTGTGAAAAGTGGCTATAGGAGGTCATGTCATAGATCATGGGTGGTTTATGAAGAATATCAAATATATATATATATATATATCATGGATATTTAAGATGAAATATGGATTTTTTGGTTCTATTCAAACATAGGTATCCAGGCCACAATGTTCTTGAACATGCCATTGTTGAGGCTGAGATAGTGAGGTTGCACCGTAGTGGAAGTTACCACAAAATAATGAATATAGTTAGGGTAATTATAGGTTATAGAACTAAAAACCACACAAAAAATAGGTATTTATAGTCAATGACAATTTTTTAAAGAAAGGGAGTTATGGATTGAATTTCCCAATAATTAATTCAAATTGAATAGTATATGATGAACCCAGTAATTATAGGGGAAATTTGGAACCATCCTAGAGAAATGTGATTCAATCAAAATCATTAGATTGAAATAATAAAAGGGGGAGTCATACTATGCAAAAAATTAATATAGTGTAGAAGACACAATGAAACTTTATAGATCAATGTTTTATAGGTTTTGTCTAGATCTCATATAATAGGTAATGGTCAAATAAGATGTTATTTGAGGAGTCCTATTCTCACTATAAGTATACATTTCATGAGAAAAATAGAAACAACATTGTTGGTGGATGTTTTCATTATCTTTATATAAATAAGGGAAGATTCACCAAATGGAGTTGTGAGTTCCTTGTTCATGGAGAGAATGGTTTTCTATAACTGTTCATGGTAGTGAATGAGAAGTGTCAGTGAGAGAGTGCTAAATTGTAATTTTAAAGAATTGAGATTTATATAATTCGGTGTGTAAACACATTATCATGCATGCTCTTTGGATGTTTCCTAGTGTGGATGAACCATGTTAAATCCCTCATGTTATTTACTAATTTAATCACTAATTGAGGGAAAAGATATAGAGAAACTGAAGTGTTATTCATAGTGAGGGAAAAAGAGACTTATACTGGGAATAATAATTTTAAACATAAATACCTTGATTCAAAAACCCCATTTGGGTATAATAATATATAAGGTTCTAGAATGTGGCATCATAGAGAGGTTAATTATTTTTATCTATTTTAAGAATAACAATAGTTATCATCAATAATGTTTTCCCCATCTTCGAAGGATATAATTTATAATTTTTAAAAAGTTAGATGAACATTTTTTTAGTTCCTAGGGCATGGATATTTTTGAAATGACCATTTATAGAATCACTGATAATGTTAAAAGTCAAGTCTTGATAGGGAATGATAATTGAGAATTGGATATATATTTCAAATCCATAAATTCATTTGGAGGTTCACTTTCCTTTCAAATTTTCAGAAACGAAATGTACTATAAAACCTATCATGTTATATGGGAAAATATTCAAAATATTTATGAAGGTGATTCAGAATTTTAGGAGGAAAAGTTGCTGGTTATATGGAATAGATATAAAGACATGATAATGAATTAAAATAATGACTTTAATTCCATTTTTGATCATCTAAATCTTACTTTTCAAGATATTCAAGACCTTAGTGAAGATCTAAAATACAATAAGATCATGAAGAAGATAATGAGAAGACTCCCACCTCATTTCACTAAAAATGTTAGTTCTAGAAGAAAAAGATCTGAAATATCTTTATCTCAATAGTTTTCATAATACACTTGTGGATTATTATATGAGAAACAAAGATAATTATTCAAGAATGAAGGAAGGTACTCATGAGGTGACCATTAATTACATAAATAAGCTCCCAATCAATGAGAATCCATAATATGATGAAGTCAATGAGGTTAAGTCATTTATATCCTCTAATATTAAGAGAGGAAGAGGGGGTTTAAAGTATAAGTTTCCTTTTCCTGATTCAAATATGGCATGGAATGACATCTGTTGGTTAATTTTCCCCAAAAATTCAAGAAAGTGATGATGAAGAAAAACAACTAATGAGGATTAAAAATGATGGTATAAATAATTCTCAATAGAGGCCCTTTAAAAAGACTAATTTTCATTATAACAAATAAGATAACTCTGGAGAATGTAAATTTGAAGAAATTGAAACTTTTAAGGATGAAGGTGTGTTGATATATATTTAAAATCCTAAGAAGGCCATTGGAGTGGTACATAATGTTTTGAGAGAAGTTACTAAGAAGGAAAATGTAGTTATGCAAGATTCCAAGAACAATATATAGTAGTAATAAGAATATAAGATAGAAATAAAACTCAAGGAATATGAAAAATCTAGGATCAATGATTGTTTGGATAAAACATTAAATGAAGGTTTTAAGAGAATTGAGGAGATGGAAGAATAAATTATGAAAATGATTCAGTGGAGTGAAAAAATGAATGATTATTGAAACATGGTATGTTGAGATTTAATTCAAAGGAATCGTCATCAATTTACGAAAAAGGAATTTATGGGGAAGACTGTATACCCATTCCTCAAGTTCATTTATTTAAATACACATGAAAGTATATTGTGAATCATGTTAAAGATAAGAACATATATATGGTTGTTTCAAATACAAAAGAACTAACTCCTTAGAATAAGGTATAGCTTCACAACACTATAAACGGAAAAGTAATATTACCAAGGAATACACTAATTCATCAAGAGTTAGATATTTTTTCTTTAGAAATTTGGGATACTCAAACCATGTGTGCATTATTTCTAGGATAAATTGTTTGATGAAACACCATTCAAAATTATAAATAAGAATTTATAATATTTCCCTATCTATTAATGGATAATTTTTTTAAGGATTCAAGCATAATGAAATAAATTATGCATCAAGAATGCAATAAATTCCTTCTAAAATGTATCAAAGTAGAAAAATGAAAAACCTAGAACATTCATAAAAAAGTCTAGAGACTCAAAATATATTTTCAATTCTTTAAGAAGAATATGAGTTCATGGATCCAACTTTTGATGGGGCACATTCATCGCCAACATGAGTAATGGAACGTAGTTATTATAAGGATAATATTAGTGATATTTACTTAAGGGAATAAACATGTCAAGATCTTTTATATTTTATAGTGGATACACATCATATATAGATGAAAATGTGGTCCTCACTGTGAATTTTATGCTCAATAAATATAGCTTCGTTTGATCCAAGAATGATGAGGGTATTAACATTACTGGTATTAAAAAATCCAAGATTGGAGGAAAATATCATAGGAATAATTATTCTCTCTTAGCTAATGGTAAAATCCATTAGATTCTTAGTGTCATACAATTTTGTGATTATATAAATGTGAGGGAATTCAATGAAAATGAATTTACTTTCAAAGTGAAAGATGATTTATTTATTATATATGTAAGAAGAAACAAGGGGAATACATAATTTTTTGGAGATGAAAATTTATGTATACTATCCAAAGTGGAGGATAATAGGCTATAGCCTTGGAGGATTATACATTTGAGATAAAAATATCGAAAGAGACCGGTAAAGAGAAACATAGCATGATATATTCCCCATATCATGTACGGTCAGACTCACATATGTGATTCATGTCAAAGGGGAAGATTATCTAGAAATCATATAAGGTAAATATTATGAAGAAATCAAGGTTGATTGGGCTTGTTCACATGGATTTTTGTGGTCCAATATCACATAATGAAGTGGATAGAAATAGGTATTATATACTATTTATTGACAGCTTTATCAAAATGGAATGGATTATGCCTATCACACACAATAACATGTTGTATATATGTATAACTCTATATCTTAGGAGATAAAATAAGATGTTTGGTGTGAATATTCAAAAACATTTAATAGAAAATAAGACAAAATTTTCAAATGATAAAGTTAAATAATATCTATATAAACATGAAATTTAACATAATGTTTCAACTGTTATAAAACCCCATAACATGGGGTAGTCAAAAGAAGAAGTTGAATAATAAAGAACATGGATTCAATAAATTTTATTGAGAAGTATCTTCCAAAAAGATATTGAGAAGAATCTATTCTCATAGGTGTGTAAATATCCAATAGATCTTTTCTATGTGAAAATATAGTGACAACACAATAAGAAATTTGGTTTGGAAAAAATCTACACACAAGTACTTTTGAGAGTTTGGAAGAAAATGTTTTGTTCTTAATAAGGAGAGGAGAAAAAAATGGGAAGATCAGGGAGCTTGAGAAAAATTTCTTGGACACTCATCAAAGTGTAAAGCTTGCAAATTTTATAATAATAATATTGAAAATTTTATTGAGATAAAGGATGTTATTTTGGTAAAATATGGTAAATTATAGTAGAAAATGAGAAAATTTATCATAACAACAGACTATTTTTTGAATCTAAAGGTGATAGAAAAGTATAAGGTTTAATGGGAGTTATAATTAATGATGATATTTAAAATTAAGTGTCAAATTGTAAAGAAAGTGTAGAAATTAAATCATACTAAAGAAAACGAAAGATAATTAGATGAAATCATTGAATGAAAAATTATTATAGACCATATAGCCTTGGTTTAACTTAAGGTGGTTATATCTATCTTATGAGTTTATTTATATTATAAAAAATAAAGAAATAGTATTTCATATCTTTGTTCATTGTTAAGGATGACTAAATTACTACCACTAATGCATGCACCCAATTTCTATGGATGAATAATAAATTTGATGATGTGGGTGTTGTACTGATTTCTCATATTCCAGTCATGTGTTACAATTAAAGAATGATAAATCATAGTACAAATACTATCCAACATTAATGTATTAAGCACATTATGATCAAATATCACTTCATATAAGAGAAGAAGGACCAAATAATTGTAGTTTTGGGGTTTGTGTCAACCCAAAATCAAGTCACTAATATCTTTATCAATGTACTACCCAAAGTGGTGTTTGATAAGCATCAGTTGGATATTGGAGTCCAACCATATCCATCCACTTTATTGAATCTAGGATTGAACCCCACTTCCCATAGTTTCTATTATGATCAAGATATTTTTTCTCACCTTATTTTTTTGATTTATAACCTATCCTTATTAAATTCTTCGATAAGTGATATATTTTAGTTCGATATAAAAGGAGGATAAATATCCATGTGTGTCAGCAAGGGGGAGAAAGAAGGTACAAGGGGGAGAGTATTTCATTAAAACATCATGAGAGAGATGTGTTTATTGAAATATTTTTGTTGATAATAGTCAAAGTTAATACTGAAAGGTGGTTGTGAAATAATTTTCACTCAATTATCTTTCACACACTAAGCATGGATCATGTGGGATTAAAATTTGTAATTAGTGGATTATTGGTATACATATTGAATGTGGTGTTTTAAATAGAGGATTATTTGTCTATTATAGTGTTTATAGTATTTTTAACAAACCCATATGGGGATATTGTTGGATAAAATACATTTTGAGGTTTTGATGAGTTGTGTTTGTTGACAAGATGACTTCTTGGAAGGTATTGGGGAAGAATTGGGTTCAGAAGATCGACCCATGTTGTAGGTCTTGATCCACGTCATATAATTTTTTGGAAATTGAAGAGCATACATAAAATATCATTTAGTTACATCATAGAGGTTTTTAATGTTGTATCTAGGTACACCACGATGCTTGACTATATACTGTGTATGGGTGAATCATCCTCTACATAATGGTACACAACTCGATACCCCTCATATAAAGTTAAGGCACTAACACTCTTCTTATGTAAGGGTAAACTTGGGCTCACATAAGGGTATATTCCACTAGATATTTAATGGTTTCCATGGATTAGTGATATGTCCATACCATTTTCCCTTTAGAGAAGAAGAAATCTCTACCACATTTATTCTGTATTCCATGGAGGGTTAGCATTAAATAAAACTAAAGAATTTGGGGATCTTCATTCCTACATGAGACCACCATAGTAGAAGTGACTATTCCATAGTAATGTTTCCGCGCCATAGTCATCTCTGTGTGAGTAGTGGTTAGAAGAGATCATGTCATAGATTATCTGTGGTTTATAAAGAAGATCATGTACGGATTATGGATATTTAAGAGGAAATGTGGATTTTATGGATTTGTTCAAACATATTTGTCCACATTTTAGTGTTCTTAACAATTTCGTAGTAGTGGATGAAATATCAAGGTTTCCCTATAGTGGAAGTTACAATTTTATAGTGAATGAAAATATGGGAATTATGCATTATATAACTAATGACCATGCCACATAAAGTTAGTTACAATTAATGGTAATTTATTCTAGAAATGGTGTTATGGATTGGATATCCTAAGGGATAATTTGAATTAAAAAGTTAATAAATACCCCAACATTTATAGGGAAAACATATAATAATACTATATAAAATAGACACAATCCTAATTATTGGATTAAAAAATAAAAGGTAGATTTCTACTATGAAATAAATAAAGAAAGAGAGAGAGAGAAAGTTAGACATAGAGATATTTTCCAGAGAAGTGCTTCATAGGGTTTTCCTAGATCTCATATAGAAGGATAAAGGTTGAAAAAGGTGATAAACCTAGAGTCCTTTTCTCATTAGAATTTAAAAATTCACAATTTAAAGTGAAACACCATCATTAGTGTATGTTTTCATTATCTTCATGTGAATAAGGAAAGATTCAAAAAACAAAATAATGAGTTATTTATTAAATGAGGGTATTAAGTTCTATGATTTTTCATAGTAGTGAACTTGGATAGTAAGTTAGACTGATCCAAATTAAACTTGTAATGTAGTGAGGTTTAGTGAATTTGGTGCACTTATAAACTACTATTCATGCTCCTTAGATATATCCCAGTGTGGGTGAACCGTGTAAAATACCTCATTTTATTTACTAATTTTATCGCTAATTCAGAGAAAATATGGAGAGGAATTGAAGTGTTCCTCAAGGTGGAAGAATAAAATCCTAATATAGGGAAGAATCATTTTAAACATATATACCATAATTCATCCCCTATTAGAGTGTGATCTTCTATAAGGGTATAATATACACTATAATTTATGTAATCCTTTACATAGATATCATCCTATCATAAAAATACCATGACCATATCCTTAGTCCTACTAAATGACTTAAGGATGTTCTTCCAAATATCCTACTGAATATCACCAGGATTGGATTGGAATCTACCTGTTATTCTTAAAGTATGTGAGGGATCAGGTCATGAATATAACTTGGAATATGTGATAGATCCAATGATGGTTTTATAAGGAATCTTTTACATCCTTTATAAATCTTTAAGGGGATTCTAATTATTCAAATTATTCATTCTATGTAATAATATCCATAACCCCTTCATGGAGTTCTCCATACTAAACCACTTTATCACTTTACCAATATTTCAGTTCTGAATATATTAAAGAAATCTCTTAGATGTACCTCAATATATCCTCACACTGAGTATTCAAGCTGATTCACCCTTGTATTTACTTGATAAATACTTACCTAATCACATATTCATAGAGTGAATTATTGGGATTTCATTTCAAACAAGATGTATGTCATCTACATACAGTATCAGAAGCCCTACAATACTTCCACTAAGCCACTTGTATACTTAGGAATCATCCACATTCATAATGAAACAAAACTCTTTGATTTCATCATAAAATTAGATAATACAATTCTCAGAATCTTGATTTAGTCCATAAATGTAATTTTGTAAATTTTAAACCTTATCAGTTTCACTTAGAACATCAAAACCCTAGGTATGTGTCATGTACACATTCTTAGAAAAATTCACGTGAAAGAATAAAGTTTTGGTATCCATTTTATATACCTCAGAATCATAATGAATTTATATGTCTAGAAAAATATTAACAAACTTTATTATCAAAATAGGGGAAAATTTCTCTTCATATTAAATTCCATGAACCTTTTTGTAACCATTTTCCTCCAATTATTCTATATAATTAGACACTATACCATCTATGTCAGTTTTTTTGTCGAAAACCCATTTTCACCCTATGGGTATCACCTCTTCAGGTGCATCACCTATGTTCTAAACATGTTTATTGTACATGGAGACTATATTCGATTCCATAACTTTTAACCATTTATTGAAATAAAAAATCTCAATGGAATCTTAGTCGGAAGTAGGTTCATCTTCTATCAATGTGACTTCATTATCATTATCCATAGGAAATACATATCTCTCAAGCCCCTAATGAATTCTTATCATGATCCAGATCTGGTCACCATTAAAACTGGCACCTAAACCGGTCCATGGCGTGGCCCGAAGGGTGTTCCCTATTCCCACAGACTGCAACAAGTGCCCGAGTATCCCAAATGTTGATTTTGGAATGATTTACCCGATTTTGGAATCAAAAAACAACCAAAAAAATAAATAAAATGAATCATAAAATTAAATCCAAAAATGATTTAAATAAAATTTATAATTGAAATACATGGTTTTAGACAAAGACCAAGAGGGACGCAACTAAATAGTAATAGTAGATACAACTCAAGAACCAGCACACAACATGGTGTCATCATCCCTAAGTCTTCTCAACATCACCACACCAAGGATAGAAGCCAACAACATGAAACATCATCTCCAAAGACATTTCCCATAACTATGTCAAACATAATCAAGTATACTTACACCCAAGGGTGTATGTAGGGTGTGAGCCTAATCCCAATAGGATGCCACCCAACAGATTCCATGTGATAAACATTTTAAGACAACAAGGTTTCATGTTTTTACAAAAAATAAATTCTTGTGACAATTTTAAAAGGGATGCAACTTAAAATGAAAATAGTTTTTAAGGGATAATATTTGAAGAATGGGAACATTTGAATAAAACACACATGATACTGAATTTTCCATAGAAACACAACGTATTCTATTACTGAGTACCATATAGTCAATGGGACTAGTCACAAGAACACCCCTAGGAACTAGCTAGTTGTGGGGACCTTAGTACACCTTATCTTGGTGTAAACATATCCATAATCAATATCCTTCTCAAGAATGAGACACTAGGATGGGAAACCATAATGTCCTAGTGATCCCCAACATCATCAAAGTTCAGTTAGTGTTGTCATCGTCAAACTTTCTAACTCAAACAGGGACGATACCACTACTAGATCACTCGCATACTAGTCACAGTCTGTCAACCCAGATACCCAGGTTTCCCTACTTGTTCTCAAACAAGTTCCACATGTTATGAATACCATTTGAACATAACAATTACATTTATGGACATGACACACACCAAACAGTACCCACACACCCTTTTCATCCCTTGTGTAATTCAATAAACCATTTAAAATTTTTATAAAGCACTTTTAAGAAGTACAAAAATATTTTAAATATAAAAACCATTCAAAAACACTATTTTGAGTCCAAATTTTCAAAAATACCACCCCAACATAGATTTATCATCAATAAAAAAAATATAATAAATGAATTCCATGTGATGAAAAATGGCCCCAAATGGCACAACATGAAATACACTTGAAGAACATTCATTTTCATACAAAAATGATTGTTTAAAATCAACCACTTAATAAATGGTACCAAAAATTGTCTCCACACCAAACAAAAAGAAATAGGAATGTGAAAATATCATTCAATAAAATAAGATAATTTCATCCAAGAATTTTTATCCATGGAAACACCTTCTTTATATGTCGAAAACCCCAAATCCTCTAGTGAAACATCAACCACACCACCACCACACCAAAAGAGAGTGAAAATGAACCCTAAACCACAATATTCAACCATGAAACACAAAATTATACCATATTTATGAAACTATATTTGATGGAAATTTTGAACTTCAAGAAGTAAGGAAGAAAACCTAAGGAAAAGGAAGAAAAACAATGGAATAATCACTTGATTGATAAATATTGATGTTTCCCCACCAAAATCCCATTCAAAAATCAGTTCCAAGAGAGGCTGAGGGAGATTCGGAGCCTTCCATGGTTGTTAGGGTTGAATGGGGGAATAAATGGATGAGATAGGTTTAATCCCAAAAGGAAAAAATTGGAATTACAAAATATTTTTAATGACCTGGACACTAGTGCTCGTTTTGGTGGCACAATTTAGTAAACTATACGGCCAAAACGTACATCCTGTTCTGGCCAACCCAAAAGCATTATTTTATTCCAAATTTCACATGGAACCTAGGAGGGAAATATATGGAAATAATTGAAAAGAATAATACATAAAATAAAGGATATGGTTGTAAAAATTCTCCCACCATGAAAACATTTCACCACAAAAAGTCAACCTGAATCCTAATCGAAAAACAAGAATGGGTACACTTTCTCAATCCATGACCTCCACTCCCATGTCTTGGGCACATAATTAAAATTCATCCAAATGACTTGGACTAGTGGAATAGACTTTCCCTAAATAACCTTCTCTTGGGAATCTACTATTCACACTAACCGCTCAAACACTGATGAATCGAGATCTATCTCCAACTCTTCCCAATTCAACAAAAGGGATGAATCCAGATTGTATTTCTTCAGTTGGGATACAAGGAATAATCCATGAATATATGTCAATTGAGAGGGAAAATATAACATGTATTCCACCTTTTCGATCCTATCAGTGATCTCAAAAGGTCCGACATACCTTGACGTTAAATTTTCCTGCTTTCCCAAACTTCGATGAACCAAATGAGGGGTTGCCTTCAAGAATACCTAATCACCCACAAAAAAATTCTAGATCATGGAGCCTCTAGTCAGAATAGGATTTATGGTGACTCTGAGATATTAATAACCACTTCTTGATCAACTTGACCTTCTCAGATGTCTCTTGCACAAAGCTCATCCCCAATAGTGTGGCCTCGCCTACTTCAACCCAACATAGGAGGACTGATAAGGCTGACCATAGTTCACCTAAAAAGGTGACATTCTAATAGAGTATTATTAACTATTATTATAAGGAAACTAGACCAATCCCAAATGTATATCCCAAAAACCATTGAATTTCTAGACACATTCACAAATCATGACTTCTATAATAGATTTTCCCGCTCTGTATGATCATTCATCTGAGGATGGTATGTCGTTCTCATCTTAATGTGTGACCAAAAATCCTTCTGAAGGCCTTCCAAAAATAGGGATGTGAATCAAAAGTCTCTATCTGACCCAACTGTTAATGGAACCCCATGAAGCCTTACCACCACCTGAATATACAATCATCCCAACTCATCCACGTTAGTTGTATCTCTGATCGAAATGAAGTGGGATGATATTTTCAGAAGATCAATCACCACCCAAATAGTGTTCATACCCTGAGGTGTATGAGGTAATCAAAAAGTAATGTCCATGGAGACCTTGTACCACTTATTGGTAGGAATGGGTAACGGCTGAAGCAAACCATAGGGCCCCTGGTTCTATGCTTTCACCTACTGATAAGTCTAACACCAAGATAAAAAATCAGTGATATCTCACCTCATACATGGCCACTAGAACTGTCGAAGAACATAATTGTACATTTAGTGGATCCAAGATAGACATCCCACTGAGATTGGTGGTTATCCTTGATCACTACCTTCCTTAGAGAAAACTGTACCACTAAATGGCCCTTGAAGCACAAGATGCCCTCCGGAGATGAAGACCAATCAGAAGACATCTCCCGACCATGAAGAAACTACATCAACCACTGACATAGCTCATCACCAGTATTCTCCCAATGAATCAACTCTAAAAGGAGAGGGGTCAAATAAACACTTTCCAAAAATGAACATGCACTATGCTCCTTGGTCTCCACATGTATATGAGAAAAGAGTCCCATCAGAGTCCACTCATCATTAGACTTCCTGAAATCCCACACTGGTACTTTTCTGATCATGGAATTAGCCACCACTTTACCCTTTCTTGGTGTATAGATGATGTCAAAGTCGAACCCCTACATGTACACGATCCAACGAATCTACCTCAGGTTAATATCCTTCTGTGATAAAATTTAGGCAAAGCTCTTATGGTAAGAGTAGACCAAAAAACTTATCCCCAAAGAGGTAGAGACGTTAAGTCTTCAAAGCATGCATCACCACCACTAACTCAAAGATGTGGGTCTGATAATTATTTTCATGTGTTAGGAGTTGGAATGAGTCATACACCACCATGTGATCACCCTTCATAAGTATGCACCCAAGAACCATACCTGAAGCATCACAATAGACCACATAACCATTTTCAGATTTTGGAAAGATCAATACGAGGGAGGTGGTCAACCACTGCTTCAACTCCTTGAATGATTCCAAACATTCTAGGAACCTTTCAAACTTAACCCCTTTTCAAGTGAGCATGGTCATGGGGAAATAAATATGAGTAAAATCCCAAACAAACCACATATAATAACCTGCTTGGATAAGGAAAATCTTGATCTGGAACATATTCTTCGGCTACTCACATGACATTAATGCACTAATCATCTCGGGGTCCACCAAAACCCCCTTATTCAAGATGACATGAACTAGAAACTTAACTTCCCTAATCTTAAAGGTGCACTTAGACAACTTTTCATAAAGGCAATGATCCCAAAAACTGACCAAAACAATCCATAAATGACGTTAATGCTCTTCCGAAAATCCAGAGTAAACCAGGAAGTTATCCATGAATACCATGATGAAGTTGTCAAGATACTGGTGGAACACCCAATTAATGAGTTCCATAAAGACCATTGGAGCATTAGTCAATCCAAAGGGCAAGACCAAGTACTCAAAGTGGTCATACCTACTTTAGAAAGATGTCTTCAGGATATTTGTCTCTCTCACCCAGACTTGGTGGTAACCCGAATGAAAGTCAATCATGGAAACCCACTTTTACCCCCTCACTGGGTCAAACAAGTCATATATTCGGGGAAAAGGATATTTATTTTTGATGGTTACCTGAATAATATTTTGGTATTCAATGCAGAACAAGAGAGACCTGTTGGACTTCTTCACAAAAAGAACATGTGCAGCCTTAGGAGATACGCTCACGAAAATTAATCCTTTTGATTCTGAATTTCCAAGATGTATATTTAATTCTCTCAAAATTGTGGGGGACATACGATATGAGGGAATATATATCGGTTGTTTTATTGATGCTAAATCAATCAATAAATCCATATCCTAATCTGGGGGAAAGCCTGAAAAATAATCTAGAAATACCTCCAGAAATTCATCCACTACATGAAATAATCCTCCCTCTAGCGCACGACCATCATCCCCTAGCACAAGTGATGATAACTGGAAGACAATATTCCCCAACTTTGGGAGTGGATGTCCCGCACGACCCAACTAAGGATCCCATTCCCCAAGAAAAACATGATAACTCCAATCAGGTTCAACGAAACTCACCCACCGCCTATAAAAATTGATATGTGCTAGAAAATGAACTACCCAATCCATGAGAAGGAATAAATAGAAAAGTTCCATATCCAAGACTAGGAGGTCCCACGCCATCTCAACCCCTGACATGGTAAGTGCACACGATGGTCACTGGAGACCTTGATCCTTCTTTTTACCCAAAACTTTCAACAAATCCAGCCCAAAAGACAACAACATGGTTAGAAAATTAAGTAGGTTAACAACACATGTAGAGATAAAAGAAATAATATCTATAGTGTCAAAGATAATAGTAGCTAAAGAATATTCCATCAAAATGGTACCTTGAACTGTCGAAGGCCTCACATCTGATCTCGCTAGTTCCTGATCCACAACACGGAGATTTCTTTTCTCTCCCTAAGAACGACTGCTTTCATGTGGCTCTTCCCTAGACATGCTCTATTTAGAAGATGATTTGGCCCTACCTCCATGGCCACCAAATAGATAAAAAAATCTTCCTCGATAGCTATAACTGAACTGGTACTCCCCTAAAAGCCATAGATCCTTCCCCACTCTAGAGTGGGAATTCCACCTTGTAAAAGAACTATAAGTAACCCATAGATCCACACTGATAATAGGGCCTTAGAGGATATTTACATACAGGTCGGGTGTGACCTGGCCTCTCACACTGGTGAAACATGATGGACCTCACATCAGAAATCACATATGAGAACTGCCTCTTCCAATAGCTCGAACTACCACCTCCCTTCCTCCCATGCTCCTCTCACTTCCTTTTATTATAAAATGAACTACCACTTCCCATCACTGATACAATCTAGAGAAACCAGACCTTCCCTTGCAATCAATATACACTATACAATCTAGATCAACCACCTCAACATAGGTCTTTAGCTTGAACAAGAATACCTAATAATAGATCTCTCACCAAAAACCCCTCTCGAACTTATAGGCCTTCATATTTTAATTGGAGACCATTTTAAGAGAATATTAGACTATCACGGTGAAGTGTTTGGAATAATCCATCACTGATTGATCCCCCCTGTATGAGATCCATAAACTCCTAGGATCTGGAATAAGCCTAGACTTTAGGATAACACTGGTCATTGATGATAACCTTGAAGTCCTTCATGATGATCTGATCTTGCTTCCTAGTTTAAAACATTGATACCCACCACCTATGGCTGGGACCATCTAAAAAAGTGAGCAAAATTCAACAATGACCTCCATAGGCATGTCAAGGAATTAGATGATGCACTCAATATTTTTAATCCACTCATCTTCTTTCTGGGATCCGTGCTACCTCGGATGGTAAGAGGCTTGTTGTTCCAAAAATCCAAGGCTTTGTCCTTCCTAAGACCAGACTCATCTTCATTATATAGAGAAAAATGAAGATCAAGATAATCTCCTTATCCTAGAGATTTTACAGCTTGGACCACATATTCTACCAACCTCAGATCAAGCGGCGAGGGAGAACTCTCTCCAAATTCATCCCAGGGTTTCATGTGAGCTTTTTGAGGAGGAATGTTGATACAAAAGGCAACATTCCCAAGAGAAAACATCAGTACAATGATTCTGAAAAATTTAAACAATAGAATAAAATATAAATAAAGAAAACTCATCTCAGTAATGAAATAAACAACTTCTTTACCCCCACCCAATATCCATGTGCAATCTGTAACCTGCACGTCTCACCTAGAAGTGATGTAAAACAAAAATCCCAACACCCCTTGGTGACTCGAGTCCTATAAAAAGAGTTATAGGCCATGAAAGATACATGAAACTAGAACTCTAATCCCTAATAGCCCTACCTCTTGTCTAACCAGACTCATCCCAAATAATACCATAACCAAAGAAGCTTAACCATGGTCTGATACCATTTTGTCTTGAACCAGATCTGGTCTCCCTCAAAAGCAGCACCTGAACCGTTCCATGGAAAAGAACAAAGGTTTTCCCTATACCCATGGGATACAACAAGTTCCTGGGTATGAAAAATAATTATTTGGGAAGGATTTACCATATTTTGGAATCATAAAACATCCAATAAGAATAAATAAACTGAATTTGAAAATTTATTCCAAACAAGATTTAAATAAAATTAATAATTCAAATACAAGGTTTTAAACAAATCCCAATAGGGACACAACTCAAAATTAGAAGTAAATACGACTCAAGAACCACCACAAGACAAGCCGTCATCATCCCCAATCCTTCTTCATAGCACTACACTAACGATGGAGGTTAACAACTCCAAACACCATATCCAAAGACCTTTACCTTACCTGTGTCAAATATAATCAAGTATAAATACCCCAATGGTGTTTGTAGGGTGTGATCCTACGACTAGAAGGATTACACCAAACAGATTCCATGGGATTAAAATTTTAAGACAAAAATCTTGCATGTTTTTATAAACAAGAAATGCTAGTGACACTTTTATAAGGGATGTACCTTCAAATAAAAATTGTTTTTTAATGGAGAATCATTGAAGAATGGTAAAATTTGAATAAAATACACATGATACTAAATTTTATAGAAAAACACAACGTATTCCAATGGTGAGTACCATATAGTCAATGAGCACTAGTCACTGGAACACACCTAGGCACTAGCTAGTTGTAGGGACCTAGGTACATCATATATCGATGTAAATGTATCCATAATAAATATCCTTATCAGGAATAAGCCACTAGTAGAGAAAATCACAGTGGCCTTGTGGTCCCCAACATCATAAAAGTTTAGTTAGTGTTTTCATCATCAAAAATTCTATGTGAAATAGGGATGGTACCACTACTAGATCACTGGAACACTAGTCCTAGTCTTCCCACCTAGATAATCAGGGTTCCCTCTTTCTACTCAAACAAGTTTCACATGTTATGAATACCATTTTCACATAAAAATACCATTTATGGACCATACACACACCAAAAAAGTTCCCACACACACTTTTCAACACCTGTGTAACTCAATAAACTATTTAAAATTTTCATAAAACACTTTCAAGAGGTACAACAATGTTTTACACATAAAACCCACTCAAAATACTCTTTTAAGGACAAACAACCAACAATACCACACCCAACCATATATTTTATCCTTAAAATAGTTAATAAACCAATTCCATGATTCAAAAAATGACCTAAAAGATACAACATTAAATAAACATTAAGAACACTCATATTCATGCAAAATTTTTTCTCTAAAATCAACCACTTAATCAGTGTTACCAAAAATGGTTTTCGCACCAAACAGAAAATAATATCCCGACCTTATTACATTACATACACTTGAATTTCGTCAAGAAATAACATCTTTTTACATTAATTATCTTTTCATGTTTAGATCTTTAGATAATTTGGACATAATACATTCATAAAATTACACATTAATTCAGAGTGGATACTAAAAAAGAGTACTCATTTCTTCCAAAATATAAAACATTTCAAATAAAACATGATTCCTTGAAAAATATTGAAAATTTTTAACATGGATTCCTTCTTTGTCTTTCACATCCTTATAACCTATGAAAATAATTTAAAAACTTTGGATGAGCACAAAATGCTCAGTAAGGGATTTAAGGAGAAGGAAAGAGCACATTAGTCCATGAATACTTGTAACATATGAAATCATTTTCAAAAGACATACTTATATCCTATATATACTTAAATTGTAAAACATGATATTTAACCAATATCCAAAAAAACATAAGATCATAAATATAACCATAGAGTTATCTTGGTGCATTACTTACATAATCTGGTAACCCTCTCAGCTACCTTATAATATTTAACCATAACAACTACCTTACAATTTGTGTAACCATCACTGTTACACTTGAAGTAACCATACAACCGACCTCCAACGCACTCATAAGCAATGTAATAGAGGGAAATATAGGTCCCAAAATTCATCATAAACAATTTATGAGAACCATAACACAACTATACAACATGAATAATTTCATCAAAAATTACTTTTGAATTTTTAAAACAGAATTTTAAAAGAGGATTTTAATGAAAAAACCCCTTACATAAATCATATAATTAAAGAGAAACTTATTAGAGTTGATGGAATATGTATATATAATGTAAATAAACATAATGAAATAAAATATAAATAGAACCCATCACACAAAACAATTCTAATACCACATAAATAACGAAGTAGAAGGTTTACACAAAGAATGAAAATCGGGTTAAGAATTCCCATTCCTTGGGTTTTTCTTAATTAAAACTTGTTTAAACCTCCTGTATAATGGTTAAAAAATTGTTATTAATATCTTAGAGAAACATATCCATCTTAATAATACCTTATAAGATCATTTAATTACCACATTTCATCATTTAATTGTTAGTATTTTGTTCTTTTCATTGTTTTGGTTGAGTTCTTTACATGTTTTCAATGATCGGTTCATGATTGATGTTCTTGTCGATTGGAAGTGAAACTCCAGAATTGGAATGAAGGGGTATTTACATATTTCCAGAACCATAAATTATAACATTTATCATTTTTATTTCTGTATTGAGGATGATTCATGAGTTACAACATTATTGATATTTGTTTAGGTTATTTTGGCGATTCTTCGATCGTAAAGATCTCATTTGGTTTCATAAATTATAGCATGTGTGCAAAAAGATTCTGGAACCATGGATGAGACATAATAAATATATAATAACCTAGTTCAATTATAATTTTTTTTCATGACCATTCTTGAAGGAAGTAAGATAAATTGAAATCACATCTTCCACGATGTCAATAAAACGACACATCACAGACAATGTTTTAATTCCTTGAATATGTGGGAGAGGATAAGAAGAATGATGATGAATTTTCCATGAACATGATAAAATTAATAATATAAAAATTTCTAGAGCATTTATACCTCTTGGGTAAGAGGATTTGAGGAAAGAGGAAGAAACCAAAGGAACTCAAAAAAAGAAGAGTTGAGAAATCCCTTATGAAATTTTGGCAGCCTAACTGCATCGCTTAAAATTTCATAAAATCTTTTGATGGGAGAAAAGGGGTTTCTCCTCATTATTACATAATATGGGATGTAGGGGGATATGGAATGAAATATCCCAACATAAGACAAATGGAACGAAAAATAATAACATAAAATTAAAGAAAACAAAGAAAACAAAGAAAACAGAAGAGGATGTTTACTTCTTGATCTCTTCTCCTTGAGCTCCTTATTAAGGCCTTTGGTTTTCACCTTTTTGTGAGAAAAATAGCTCTTGGACGTGGGTAAGATACTTGGGAGGAGTATTGGAAAGAACTTAGGTAAGTATCAAGGCTTTAGTGGTGTTGGAGGAAGAGGGAAATGAAGGTGGTATTTTTAGTGGAGGAGAGGAGGTGTTTTATATTATTTTAATCATTATTATAATATTTTTGTGCAAGACTTTGAATAATATTAATTCATGTGACCCAAAATAGTAATAATGGCATGAGAGTTTGAACCAAGTGGTCTTACATCACTTATGATTTCATAAACAATATATTTAACTGATAATTTGAATATATGTTATTTTACCATATTTCACTATTCATAAAAAATTCAATAATTTCAGAAAAATACCAAAAATTCACCATTACGATTTTTCAATGTGTAGAATTAAAAAATGAACTCCATCTTTTGAAAATAATTTTTGAAATATTGTTATTTTAATTTTTAAATAAAATCATTCGTAATTCAAAAATTAATAATTCTAATTCTATAACTACTTTTATATCACATTGAAAAATTAACCAAGATGTCATTATCTTAAATCCTTAATAAAATAAAATATTAATACAATTTAATATTCATTAGGGTCATATTAAAATTCATATTTCTATTCGTAAGGGTATGATACTATTAACAAAAAATCAAGTTGGTTCCATTAGACTCCAAATAACTTACTAAAAACCATTGTATATGAATATTTTTCGAAATTCAATTCATAGATGAAAAAAAATTATGTTTAAATGGTAGTTATAAATATATAATTAAATGAATTATTCATTCATTTCAATTTCTTTTTGAAAACCCTGGGATGTCACATTATCCCCACCTTCTGGAAATTGCATCTTTGAAATTTTATTTACTTATTAAACATGTGTGGGTATTTTTCCCTCATAAAAATTTCAGACTCCCATGTTTCTTCTCCAACCATTTGTTTTGTCAGAAAAATCTTTACCTGGTGGATTAACTTATTCAGCAATACATGTTCTCGTCGATCAAGGATCTGAACTTGTTTTGCTTCATAGGAAAGGTTCTCTTACAACTGATCTAATTCTGGGATCAAGCCATGTGAGGAATCTAGAACATAATTCCTCAAGATCCAAACATGAAAAACATTGTGTACCTGAGACAAACTCAAAAGCAAAGCTTCTCGGTATGTAACTAGAATAACATTCTCCAATATTTCAAAAGGACCAATGAACTGCAGACTTAGATTCCCTTTCTTGCCAAAACGCATCACACTTTTCCAAGGGGAAATTTTAAGGAAAATATAGTAACCTACCTCAAAAGTGAAGTCTTTCCTTCTATTATCTACATAACTTTTTTGCCTGATCTAAGATTCCCTCATGTGCTACTATATCATCTTCACTTTCTCAACCACTTCCTCCACTAATTTTGGCCCCATCAACTTTCTTTCACCGAATTCATCCCAAAATACTAGAGTTTGAAACCAATTCCCATACAATGCCTCAAATGGTGCCATCTGTATACCAGAATGAAAACTGTTATTTTCAGGAAACTCAACTAAATAAGGATATTGATCCCAAATTCCCTGGTAGTTATTTGAACATTCTTGAAGCATATCCTCAAATGTTTGAATCATTCTTTATGACTACCCATCAAATTGAGGATGAAAAGCTATACTGGAATTTTATTCTGTGCCCAATGAATTCTGAAGTCCCTTCCAAAAGTTATAAGTGAACCTGAGATCCCTATCAGATACAATGGAAAGAGGAAGTCCATGTAACCTGATAATCTCTTTTAGGTACAATTGAGAATGATGATTGAAAGACATTGTATCTCAAATAGAAAGAAAATGTGAAAATCTTATTATCTAATCAACAATAACCCAAATTGAATTATTACCTTGAGAAGTCTTTGGTAGTACCACCACAAAGTCCATGGATACATTCTACCATTTCCAATCTAGCACTGGAAAAGGCTTAAACACCCCCTTCATTAACTGCCACTCTACATTAACCTATTGACATGTCAAGCATTTCATAGAAAATTCAACAATATCTCTTTTCATTCGATCCCACAAATAATACTCTCGAAGGTCTCTGTACATCATAGTACTGCCAGGATGAACTGAAAATGGAGAAATATGAGCTTCACATAAGAAATCTTTCTTCAAATGAGAATCACAACGAACACACAACCTTTTTCCAAATATTAAATCACAATATTTATCAATGGTAATTTCTGGAAACATACCCATTTTAACCAATTCTACCTTTTTCTATATCTCACAGTCTTCCTTCTACGATTACATAATTTTTTCGGATAATGATGAATGAACTAAAAAATGAATTAAAACAGATGTATTCCCAACACCAAAAACTTCTAATCCAAAATTCATCAAATCATTAATCAAGGTATCATGTTCCAAACATAACATGGTTAATGATGCATGATGTTTTCAGCTCAAGGCATAGACCACTTTGTTTTCTTTTCCTAGATGTTATTTTATTGTGCAATCATAATCCTTTATCAGTTCAAGACATCTTCTATGACTCATGTTTAATTCCTTATAAGTGAATATATATTTCAAACTTTTATGGTTAGTATATAATTGAAATTTGGCTCCTTATAAATGATGACTCTAAATATTCAGAGAAAAAACCACAGCTCCCAATTCCAAGTCATGTGTGGATTAATTTAACTCATGGGATTTTAGTTTTTCTAAAGAATAAGTAATTACCTAATCATTCTACATTATAACACAACCATTTCCCTTCAATGAAGCATCACTATAGAGGAAACACTCACCGTTTAGGGAAGGGAAGGCCAAAACTGGATCATTCACCAATCTCTTCTTAAGTTACTGAAAACAAACATCACATTCTTCGGTCCAAAAAAATTTAAACCCTTTTAATTTTAACTTAGTAATCAGGATAAATAACTATGAAAAGATAATAAAAAATATCATTAATAACATGATAATCCAAGAAATCTATGAATTTCTATGACATTTGTAAGTCTTGGCCATTTTTCAACCACTTTTGTTTTAGTAGGATCAACTATTTTTCCACCCTTATTTACAATGTTCCCATGAAACGAAATCTGTTACAACCAAAAATCACATTTTTTAAATTTTCCATACAGTTTCTTTTCCATTAAGGTTTTTAAAACAACCCTTATATGTTTTCTAGGCTCTTATTTACTCTTAGATAATACCATAATTTGATCAATAAACACATCCATAAAATTATCCAAGAACTAATGAAAAATTCTATTCATAAGATCCATGAATATAGTAGGTGCATTAGTTAACCCAAACGTCATAAAAAAAACAAATAATGCCTATATCTAGTATGACAGGCTATTTTTAGGATGTCATCTTCCTCACCTTCAGTTGATGGTATCTGGATCTCAAGTCAATCTTGGAAAAGTACTGAGCTCCCTATAGTAGATCAAACAAGTCATCGATATGAGGCAAAGGATACTCGTTTTTAACAATGATGTTATTCAAAGCACTATAATCAATGAAAATTATCATAGAACCATCTTTATTTTCAATGAACAAAACCAGAGCACCCCATGATGAAGTACTTGAATTAATGAAGCCTTTATCAAGAAAATCCTGCAACTAGTTTTTCAATTCAAGAAGTTCTATTTGAGCCATATGATATGGGGGTTTTGATATTGTCTTCGAATCAGAAACTAAGTCAATTGTGAATTAGACTTCCCAGTCAGGTATGACATCGGGTAACTCATCAGGAAAAACATCAAGGTATTCATTTACCACTGGCACATCATTAATCTGAACAGTTCCCTAATTTTCAACAATATGAGCAAGATTACTTTCATTTCCATCTTTCAAAAGTTTCTCAGATTTCTCATATGTTATCAATTTTATGGGATTGTTCTTATATAAAAACTAAAACTCTTTCTAAAAAGCAAATTCTTTAGCTCTATAATCAGTCCTATACTGATAAATTGAAAGAAAATCCATTCCTAAAATAACATAAAACTCGAATAAGGGAAAACAAAAAGGTTTGCAGGAAATGTCTTTCCATAGACCATAATATAAATATTCTTATAATTCCTATTTTCTATAATATTTTCCCCTATAGTTTTAACAATAATTTCTGGTCTCATTTTTTGAGGTGATATTTTCAATTTACCTGAAAATTTCCCAGAAATGAAGGAATGTGTAGACCCCGTATCTAACAAAACTTTAGAAAAATCTGAGTAAACAAAGTACCTGATACAACATTATTGGATGACTCTACATCTAATGATGTAGTCACAAATGATCTCAATACACCTTTCTGCATATAGTATGTCTTTTTTGCATCATTTAGATCTCTAATTGGGAAGGCATTTTTATAATGACCCATCACACCACATTTAAAACACATAATAATTTTCTTATTAGGATTAGTCTTAGGATCATTTTAATGAAAATATTCAGCCATATATCCAAACATACCACATTGAAAACACTTCCCAATTTTGGTAAGACATTCACTAGGGTTCTTTTTCCCCACTTTTCACAAACTAGAAACTGTAGTTTCTTACCATCAGATTTCCTTGGTTGATTCATACCCATAGCTTTCCATCTGGTCCTCTTCTTCTATTTTTTGTCAAATTGTACATGATCGTCAGAAAACTATGTCTCTACCCTCTCAACACATTTGACAAGTTTCCCATAACTTTCGAATTCACAGGAGGCCAATGCCCTTCGATACCTTGGCTTCAATCCTGAGTAAAAGTTGTTGATTTTGCTATCATGATCTAGAATAATATTTGGAGCATACCTCACCAGTCGGGTGAAGTTCACTTCATACATATCCACTAAATCCTCCTCCTTTTTCTTTAATTCAAGGAATTTCTTCTCCATCTTAAGTCTCACCACCTTTGGAAAATATTTTTCAAAGAAAAGACTTTTAAATTCATCCCACTCTAAGGCATCAACATCCTCTGTATCCCTAATATTCGTTACCATTGACCACCCCTGATCAGCTTCACCTTCAAAATGATAAATGTCATGATATACCTTTGGATTATCTAAACAACCCATTACATCAAATATATTTTCCATGGGTTTATTCCATCCTTCAGCCGCTACTAGGTTAGAAGATCCACTGAAAGTAGGAGGGTGTTGTCTCATAAAATGTTCCACTATCATCATGTTCTATTGTGGTACCTCTGGTTGTTCTCTTGCATGGATGCCACCACTATTTATTGCTTGCATTAGCTGATACATTACTATCACAAAATACTCGGTTCCAATCACTACCATTCCAGGAATCAGATTCAAAAGAATGTCATTATGTCAATATTTATCCTCTTCAGCTTCCCTGTTTCTTCTATGGACAACGATTCTGAACAAACATATCTTAGTCGAAGCAACATGATAACTTTTAAATTCTATAATATTTCAAATTAACCATAGAGTAAAAAAACATTTATGGTATTATATTAACATCATCCTAACCCCTAAAGTTATCTAAACCATCCTCTAATACCATCTATAAGAACCCGACCTTATTACCTTACATAATCATTATTTTAGTTATGAAATAACTTCCTTTTACATTAATAATCTTTTCAAGTTTAGAAATTTTGAGATTTGGGACATAATACATTCATAAAATTACACATTAATACGGAGTGGATACTTAAAAAATAGTTCTCATTTCTTCCAAAATATAAAACTTTTCAAATAAAACATGATTCCATGAAAAATCCTTATAACTTTTAACATGGCTTCCTTATTTGTCTTACAAATCCTTATAAGCTATGAAAATCATTCAAAACTTGGAATGAGCACAAAAATATGAATAAGGGATATAAAGTGTAACATCCCACGTAAATGAAGAATAAGATATTTTCATATTTATAAATATTTGTTAATTAAATATTAATTTTATTTTAAAGGGGTTTCTATGTTCGATAGTGTACCTGATACGCAACAACGAGTTTCTTTGAAATCTTACGTTGCACACTAATAATAGAATATTATTATTTTAAATGGTAGTTAACTCCTAGCCGTTTTATTGGAGGTAATGAACAAAACAAACTAAAATATGATTTTACATGATTGTTAAATGTATTTACATTTATCCAATAAAAAGTTAAAGGCTTAAAATGTGAATGAATCTAATTTTAAGCATAATTTACATTAAAAGGTTGATTTACCGTCCTTTAATGGTGAAACCTCTTTAAATATAGTTTTGTTAACTTTAATACATTCTAATTTACCAAATAAAATCCTTCTTTAGAATGGGGACATCAAAATTTACTTTGTGTAAATTTTTGGGATTTTGCTGATAAAGTTCATTTTTTAATGAATAGTGAAAATATTGTATTTTATTTCAAAGGTTCCTTTTAATATAATTTATTTATATGGTTATATTATCTTTTTAATTTGTTTTAAACTTTAATTAGAATATATTTTTACCATTTAATCCAATTTTGGTCATTGCAATTAATTTCACTTTGAAATTGGACATAAACAAGTGTCAATCTTTTGATAGTTATTGTTTCTTAAAAACACGCTATTTGTTTTAACAATGGGAATTAATTTTAAAATTAATTAATGACACTTTTATGTTTTGATTTTGTCAAAATAAACATCATTTTTTAATTCAAAATATCAAATATAGCTTAGGATGAGGTTTTCGTATTTTTTTTTTAAAAACTCAAATTTTTGATGAATAGTGAAACCACATAGTAGTAGTTAAAAAACTAACTTTTTCATTTAAATGAAATTTTACCACTTCTGTGAATTAAATTTTGAAAATCCAACATATATGGTTGTTATTATTAAGTAAAATGTGGTTCAATAAGATTAAAATAATTTTTGTTGAATAGTAACTTTGGACTTTTATATACAGAGGTTAAAGGTAAATAGGGTAATTAAAGGTAAAAAGAATATTATAATAATTTAAAATTAGCTTAAAACATGTCCAAACCTTATTGGTCGAGTCATTTACGACCATGGGCATATTTGGGTTGATTTTTGGACCCCTTTGAGCCACTTTGGAGTGATACTGACAATTTAGATTAATTAATTTAAAGTAAAGACAAAAATGAAATAAAAAAAATATCTCTTGGTATATTAATTTTTACATGGTGTTATATATGTTATATTTTTTACTATAAATATTAATTGTAAAGCTAAAAAGATTTTATACATCATGTTATTTGTTTATAATTTATAGACATCAAATAAATTAAATTATTCATGACACAATAATGATGCAGTATTTACCTCATTAATAAAGTATTTAAATAAATAAGAGTATAATGACTAAAATATTATCCAAAACCTGTCCAATTATTATTGGATGATTTTATTTTGACCATGAGTCATCTTATATTTAAATTTAATGATTTTTGGACCTTTTTAAACCGACGATAGGTTTATAATAAAATAATGTTTTCACACTTTCCTAAAGAGCCCCTCCTCTCCCTTATAAAAGGAGACCACTTCTAACCAATTACTCACACCTCTCATGCCATTTGGATCACCCAAAATCTGCCCAATTAATCTCCCTACATCCCTCCCTTCCACCTAGAAGCCTTACTTTAGGCATAAGTCACTTCAAAAATTCTTTTTGGTTCAAACCAAAGGAAGTTACCCAAAATAAAGGTAACAATTTATCTTAAATTGTTGTTTTTATTTTAATTCTCTACCCCTAAACTATTTTTATTCATTTATTTAATAACAAAAACAGTATCCTAAATATACTAGGATGTTTTTATGATAAGTATTCGAACTACACTTACACACACCTCCATCTAATGGAAGAATAAGATAATGTTTCTGTGGATGTCAATCTAACACCTCACGAAACGATGATTGTTCGATTATCTCCTATCGCCTCTCATGGTGGCCATTAATATGGAAATATATTTATATATGATATATATTATGTTTATGTTTTCTTTATTCTTATGTATTTTTTATATCATACCTTTATTATTTCAATTATGTGTAAACACTATAATTTCATTTGAGGAAGTGCGGACTACCGCCCCCTCAAAGTGATATGGCTCGTTAATGCCATATGTGAGACGTATAAAGGATAGAGTTAATGATACTATATATGATAATATATATGAAATTATACTGGAATTATAATACTACTATTTATCATTATGTTTTAATTCCATTAAATATGAAATAGAGATGGAAGTAGCGTTCATGCGTACGTACGACTAACCGTCTCCATGAACGGTGCATTTCATTTCTTACCTATAAATGTTATTTACTCTTATAAATACATGTATATACTGGATATATAATATATATATGATATCTATATCATGATTATCATTCTGGATATAATGGACTATTGACCATATGGACAACTTGTAAATATAAGGTGTTTATTTTTGACTCAAGTACCAAATATCGACAAAAAGACCATTATTAACTTAAATAATTATGTAATGTTTATAACATGGTAATAAGTGATATAAAAGGAATAATAAACTTGAAAAAGTTTCTTAATAAAGTAGAAATTAACTTTAGTTTATTATTTAGGAGATTAAAGAATGATCGAGTCAAGTCGGACAAAAGGTAAGGGACTTCGTCTCAA
Source organism: Viscum album (assembly GCA_963277665.1). Taxonomy (NCBI): domain Eukaryota; kingdom Viridiplantae; phylum Streptophyta; class Magnoliopsida; order Santalales; family Viscaceae; genus Viscum; species Viscum album. The sequence continues at coordinate 481,883,524 of OY728128.1, forward strand.
TCTCCTTTCACTGAGGCATATTTAGTTTCATACACAAATTTATTTTATATGGTGTACACAACCCTTTGAATTTTCATTTCATTCAAAGGGAATATTTTTATACTAAGCATTTTACTAAATGACAAAAATCTATGTTTTTTACATAAGAGGGGACAACGACCTTTCCGCCGCCGCATGTATTATTTGATCTTCGGCTTCTTTAACATGCCGTAATGTTTTTAAAAGGAAAAATAAATACCATATACTATTTTTACATATTTTGGTATTGAATATGATTTTTAGAATGGATTTATTATTTCAACATCATTAAATTATATTTTGTTATTGCAATGTGGAAATTTTATCTTTCCTTTTATCCTTATGTTATGTGTTATGATCATGTTATGGTTCTTTGGAATTATTTACATATATGGGTGGTTCCATGATAAACCTAGGGCAGGTGAGCCCAAGATAGATCTCCAATGCATTGGGTAATGTGACAGAGGTAAACGTGAATGTTTCTCCTAAGAGATTTAGGGAATATACTGTGATGGGTATTCCAAAGTAGCTCTTTATGTAGCTATGATAGCTATAGTGTAAGTATGATATGGATTCCACAAGTTACCTTTATGATTTATGATTTCTTTGTGTTATTCATAAATCTAATGTTTCCATGAGGTAAGTAAAAGAGTTTATATTTTTTATGTATTAATGAACAAATGTTTTTTTGCATTGTTTTATAAACCTTACTAAGATTTTTATGCTCATCCCATGTTTTGAAACGTTTTCATAGGACTTAAAGATGAATAGGGTCAAGGATGGGATCAAGGAAATGTCATGTTGTCTAAAACCTGGAACTATACATGACTCTTTTTTTAAGAGTTTTTATTAAATTGAAAATAATGGATACTGGGTATAATTGTCTACATGTAATATTCATGTTGTTATGTAAATGTAATGACCAAATTCTCTAAAAGTATAAACCTAAAAAGATCATCAATTTGAATTATTCATTTTATTCAATATTATGTAATGTTTAAGGTCAGTTCCTTATATAAAGATAAGCAAGGAGCACATTAGTCCATGAATACTTGTAACATATGAAATCATTTTCAAAAGACATACTTATCACCCATATATACTAACTTGGTGAAAAAATGAGATTTACACAAGATCACAAAAAAAATAAGAACATAAATATAACCATAGGGGTATCTTGGGGCATTACATACATAATCTTGTAACCCTCTCAGCTACCATAAAATTTTTAACCATCACGACTTCCTGAAAATTTGTGTAACCATTGCAGTTACACTTGGAGTAACCATACAGACGACCTCCAACGTACACATACCCAATGAATTGGTGGGAAATATATGTCCCACCCTTCATCATAAACAATTCCCAAGAACCATAACACAATCATACAACATGAATAATTGAATATAAAATTTCTTTTGAATTTATAAAACAAAAATTTAAGAGGGTTTTAAAGGGAAAAACCCTTACATAAATCATATAATTTAATCGAGACTTATTAGAGTGGATGGAATATGTATAAAAACTATAAATACACATAATAAAAAATTATATAAATATAACCCATCAAGCAAAATAATTCTAACACCATATAAATAATGAAGTATAAGGTTAACCCAACGAATGGAAATCGGGTTAAGAACTCCCTACCTTGGGTTTGTCTTACATAAAACTTGTTTAAATATGTTGTATAATGGTTAAAAGAGTGTTATTAATATCTTATAGAAACATATCCATATTTATAATACCTTATAAGATCATTTCATTACATCATATCATACTTTAATTGTTGGTATTTTGTTCCTCGCATTGTTTTGGGTGTGTTCTTTACATGTTTTCCATGATCGGTTCATGATGGATGTTCTTGTCAATTGGAAGTGAAACTCCATAATTGGAATAGAGTTATATTTAAATATTTCTAGAATCATAAATTATACAATATAAAATTTGGAGTTCTGTAATGAGGATAATTCATGAGTTACAACACTATTTATATTCGTTTAGGTTATTTTGGCGATTCTTCAATCATAATGATTACATTTTGTTTCATAAATTAATAGCATGTGTGGAAAAAGATTCCATAACCATGGATGAGAAATAATACATATATCATATCCTGGATCAACCAAAAAAATGGTTTCATGACCAGTCTTGATGGAAGTAAAATAAATTAAGTCACATCATCCACGATGTCGGTAAATCAACAAATCACATACAATGTTTTAATTCCTTGAATAAGTGGGTGAGGAGGAGAATTATGATGATAAATTTTACATGAATATGAGAACATCCAGAGTATACAAGATTCTATAGCTTTCATGATTTTTGGGTAAGAGGAGGTTAAGAAATAAGAAGAAAATAAAGGAACTCAAAATAAAAGAAGAGTTGAGAAATCCCTTGTGAAATTTCGGCAGCCTAACAATGTCGATTAAAGTATCATAAAATATTTTCATGAGAGAAAAGGGGTCTATCATCATTATTACATAATATTTAAAGTATGGAAGATATGGAATGGAATATACCAACAAAATAAAAATGGAAAGAAAAATAATAACATAAAATGAATGAAAAGAAAGACAACAAAAGAGGATGTTTACCTCTGGATCTCTTCTTAAGATCTTTCTTAAGGCCTTTGGTTTTGGTATTTTGGTGAGACTAGAAGATATAAGAGATGGGGAAGATCCTTGGGAAGAGTATTGGATATAAATTAGGTAAGTATCAAGGCTTGAGAGGTGTGGGAGGAGGAGGGAAATGAGGGTGGTATTTATAGTGGAGGAAAGGAGGTATTTTTCCTTATTTTATTCATTATTATAATATTTTTGCTGAAGACTATGAATAATATTAATTCATGTGACCCCAAATAGTAATAATGGCTTGAAAATTCTAAAAACTTTGTCTTACATAACTTATTACGTCATAACTAGTATATTTACCTGATAATTTAAATATACAGTATTTTACTGTATTTCACTATTCATAAAAAATTCTAAATTTCTGAAAAATCCCAAAAATTAACACATACCATTTTTTGACATGTAGAATTAAAAAATAAACTCCATTTTTTGTAAATAAATTTCTAAATATTATTAATTTAATTTTTAAATAAAATCATACTTAATTAAAAAAATAACAATACTAATTCTATAACTACTTTTATATCACATTGAAAAGTTAACCAAGATGTCATTATCTTAAATCCTTAAAAAATGAAAATATTAATTCAAATTAATATTCATTAGGGTCATATTACTATTCATATAACTATTCATAAGGGTGTGTTATTATTAACCAAAAATCAAGTTGGTTCCACTAGACTCCAAATAACGTACTAAACACAATTGTAGATGACCGTTTTTCGAAATTAAAAACATAGATGAAGAAAAATTATGTTTAAAGGCTAGTTATAAATATCTAATTAAAATAGTGTTTCATGCATTTCAATTTTTTTGAAATCCTTGGAATGTTACAAAATTATACCCTAGGTATGATTCAACCAAGAATGTTTATCCGTGGAAACAACTACCTTATATGTCGAAAAACCCAAATCCTTAAGAGAAACATCCACAACACCACCACCGCAGAACAAGGGAGTGAAAACAAACCCTAAACCAAAAGATTCAACCAATACATGCAAAATTATACCCTAGGTATGAATCCCTAGTTGCTAGACATTTGGAATTTCATGGAGGAAGGAAGAAACCCAAAGGAATAGGAAAAAAACAAAGGAAGAATCACCTACATGAGAAATATTAAAGTTCCCTACAAAAACACCCTTTAAAAAATGAGTTCCAAGAGAGGTTGAGGGGGATTTGGATATTTCCATGGATAATAGGGTTGAATGGGGGAAGAAAGGGGAGATATATTTTTAATCCCGGAAGGGAAAAATTGGAATTAAAAAAATATTTTTAATGAACTGGACACCTGTGCACGGTTTGGTGGAATAGTTTAGTAAACTATGTGGCCAAAACATTTAGCCAGTTCTGGCCACCCAAAAACCCTCCTTTTCTTACAAATTTTAAGGGAATCCTAGGGGGAAAGATAGGCTAATAATAGAAGAGAAAAATAATTAAAATTAAGGACATGGATATTACAATTATACAATACCTTCTAGGTTCTTGTGTAACTTGAGTAGGGTATTCTGCAATAACACTTTGTGGAACCAGATCAACCTCCATATCAGTAACACTTCATATCTATTGGACATGAACTTACCATGATAAAATTTTATCCCAAGGAATCCTCGACATAGATATTCATTTTCAAGAATTATATCATTTTAAACCATAACCACTTTATGATCAGTAGGGTGTTATGAATAATATCCCCTGGTTTCCTAATGATATCCATTAAATAAGCATTTTTCAATATTTGGGTTAAGTTTATAAAAATCAAAATATCATATAAATTCTTTAAAACCGTAAGGATTTACGAAAGATATATTGAGATTCTTCTTATCCTATTTTTCATATGGTATCTATTTAGCACCAAATTGAAGTCCATTTGATTTAATTTTATCCATAGTCATACTTTCAAAAGGAAGGCATTCCCTTGGACATAACAATTACTCCTTGAATACACATTGACTTAATAGGATGGGATATTAGGCTCAACAACACTATATTAAGGGGGAATTGTTTCTTACTATAGGATTCCCTTATATATTTAAGACATATTTATGAATCTTACCCAGTAGTATTATTAATACTGTGGTTATTATCACCAAAAAGGTTGATCACGATTAAAAGGAAATGAGAACAAATCTATATGTATAATAGGTCTTCTAAATCCTTTAGAATGTGTCATTGTAAATATACTAGGAATAAGTCCTAGTTGGGGGCATTTTATATCATTGTATGAGTTATTTCTTAATGAGAATAATATGAATTCTGGTGAGGAGTATGAACTTGAAATGATGGGTTATGAAATAAAGAAGATATGGGGTATTAGGTTTTACATTCATGTAATATATCCTTGTGACATAATGGGGTATTACGATATTGATATTTGAATCAATACATAAAGAGGCATCCTGCGTATTTCACTAAAAATATGAATCATGGTCCACATAGTTTGGAAATACAAGAGTCACTTTTTATCTTTGAATTTAATATAGAAAAATTGAAAATTGAATGATATGAAATACCCATTACTAGACTTAGTACTTTAAATGATTTCCCATACATTTTAGGCTCACATGAGTCATGCTTATGGTTGGAAACAAGAAGCCATAACTTATACGGCACAAGTGATCGGTGATTTCATGAATGGTATGGACTTATAGAGGAGAATAATATGAATACCATAGATAATATAGATCTTGAGACATTTTATGTTCCTTCACATGTAATATTATAACATGAAAGATATATGGGGGCATTTTATAATAACATCATGAGGGAATTATGGTCTACACAGAGTATCACTATATGTAGAATAAAATATGGAAGTATTTTATATGGGATATCAGACCTCAAATAGGTGTCCTATATATACTATGAAAGAAATAACTAGATTCCTCATATTTTATATTCCATAATTTAACATAATACAATAAAAATGTATACCTTGCAGTTTAACATTATATAGTTAAGATGTTTAACATACAATTTAATGTCATAAAATGAAGATATTAATTTCTAAAATAGATATAGAAATATAGAAATTAAATGATATATATAAATCATTATGGTCTCCACAATAAGTATAACATATTATAATGATAGGATATGGAAATATATATTAGTTTATTATGATATCTAATATTGGGATTGAGCCTTAAAAATTCATCCTACATATCCGACTTATAATAGGAATCAGAGTCTTCTTAGTTCATATGAGGTTTGTGGGGGGATTACACATGAGGTACCCAATGTAATATTCTCTTGTATTACTAGTAGGAAAGGAAGAGTAATTGAAATCTATGGGAATATTACCTTATGGGCTAGAAAATTTAGTAACTTACATCAATGTGGATTCCCATGAAGTATACATGTGCATTAAAGGTGAGACAATAAGAAAATGGAGTATAGCTTATTCATATTAGGATTCCCTAGAAGATAGGTTGGGGAATACACCTAATGAAGAGTCCCACCATGGATATACATTATTTGTGATAAAAACACAATAAAATTAGATCTCTACGCTGTCACGACCCGCCCTCGGGGTCCGTGCCGTGACTACCCCAAGCCCGCCTTCCATAGGCCAGGGGATGGCGATTAGCACCAAGGCGTAAATCCCGGTAAAAAGGGAAGGCATTGCCTTTGTAAAGTAAACAAACACACAGAGTAAGCAAGCGGAAAGTAAACACTAAGCAAAAACAGAGTACAACTGAAAGTGCGGAAAAGTAAATGGTCCAGTATACAAACCCAAACTGAAAGTAAAGTACAACTCGAAAGGGAAAACAGCAACTGAAAAGTAAAAACCGCTGCACCGAGCTGTCCACTGGAAATCCCACTTGAAGGGTGGGTACAGATAGCTCCTCTGCTCCACGGGTCCCGCCGTCCGCTCCGTGCACGTCCCGCCCAGTGGTCCACCTCCGGGTACCGTCCCGCTCTGCAAACCTCAGCTAAGGTCAACGCTGTCCATCGTCTGCAACCAACACAACGTAGTGCGGGAAAAGCCCGTGCAGGGGTGAGTATAAGCTACTCAGTAGGGACCCCGAGACCCCTGAAGGTCCCTCAAATCCACAAAGGATAAACCACGAAGAAAGGTACAATCACGAAGTAACAACCGACACTGCTTAGGTATATGCCCAAACATATACCTAAGTCATCAATTTCAAATACGCTCCAACCTCCGAGCCCAAGTACAACTCAGTCCACACAGGTAAGTAAACGTATTCCACACAGGAAAGCAAAACGTAATCCACACAGGATAGTACAACTCAATCCACACAGGAAAGAAACAGGATTCAGCTCACACAGGATTTTCATTATCAAAAACGTAACTACTGAAGAGCCCCATCTCTGAAGTGTACAGTGTCCTGTCACGACTCTGAGATACTGCTCACTAACCTAAGACTGCTGAGGTACTCCTCCTGTCGAGTACCGCGGGTCTGCCGCCAACTACCGGGCACTCCGTCCGCTGAGGGTCTGCTGCCAAATACCGGGCGCTCACCCAAATAGCCTACAGAGGTACTCCTCTAGTCGAGTACCGCAGGTCTGCTGCCAACTACCAGGCGCTCCGTCCGCCGTGGGTCTGCCGCCAAAAACCGGGCGCTCCGTCCACTAGGCTAGTCGACTCACTCCAAGTCGAGTCGGTCGAGCAGTCTTCAGGTCTCAGCCGGCTACACGGTCTCCGTACTCCGTACGCTCGTCTCCAGTATCGCGGGTCTGCCGCTACAACCAAGCGCACCACCTCTATCGAGTAAAACAGAAGATTCAGCTCACACAGGTATACTTCTTTGGATGACGTTAAAGATTATCAAAGAACCATCTAAGTCGTCGGACCCACGAAGGATCGATAGGTACTAACCCCCGCAGTGACCTACACAGGATCGGACCCACACAAGATCGGGCCCACGCAGGACCTGTAGCACTGATCCACGTAGGATCGCTGAGTGCAGTAGTCGTCGCCGTCGAATCCACACAGGATCTCTGTACTGTTGTCGTCGCAGTCACAGTAGCAGTAGCAGTAGCAGTCACAGTAACAGTCGCAACCAGCACTAGGGTTCCCGCACACAGCAAGCTCGTTCGGAGGATCCGCTCCACGAGCCGAGAGGCTGATACATCAACTGTCACAAAGTCCAGAGTTGATGTATCCAAAAGTTCCGTATCGTCAACAGGAACTCAACGCATCAGACGGCGCGTCGATCGGACGCCCGGTCTGAGAGTTATTGGCATTTTCGTCCCCGGGGCCCGGTTGGTTTTTAAGGAAAAACCAACGCGACCGTACTCCACCTGCATCCAAACCTCGGGTGGAGCATGCCAAAAGATCCGTATCACTAAGAGGAAAACAACAAAGCTGACGGCACGTCAATCGGACGTCCGTAGCTCAAGATATGAGCGTTTCCGCTCCGAAGGTCCGGTTGGTTTCGTGTACGAACCAACCCGGCCGAACTCAAAGTAATCCGAAACCTTGAGTGCGATATACCGAAACGACCGTCTCGATCCAAGGATCGCATCGCTGCTAACGGTTCGTCAATCGGACGTCTAGTCTGAAAGATATCAGCCTTTCTGTCTCACACCCTCCCTTGGAAACTTCCCAGGAGGTCACCCATCCTGATCACTACTCTAAGCCAAGCACGCTTAACTACGGAGTTTTAACCATGTAGGCTCCCGAAAAAGAAGGTGCGCCTTGAGTATAGTATACCGAAACGACCGTCTCGATCCAAGGATCGCGTTGCCGCAGACGGTTCGTCGATCGGAGGTCCGTGGCTCAAGTTATGGCCAAAAGACCGAACTCGTCTCGAAAATGGGGGGTCCCGGTCCGGGCCGACCCCCCCTGGGTCGGCCCGAACTGGGTCGACCCGACCCGGGTCCGACCCGGCCCGGCCGGCGACGGACCGGCGCGGCGGCGCGGGCCGGCGACGGTCCGGCGCGGCGGCGCGGTCCGGTGCGGCGGCACGGGCCGGCGCGGCGGCGCAGTCCGGCGCAGCGGCGCGGCCCGGCCGGCGGCGGCGCGGCCTGGCGCCGCTAGGGTCACGCGCGGGGGGTTAAGCCCCCGCTTCCAGCAAGGCGGCGCGGCTAAAGAGCCGCGCCTTTTTGGAGACCCCCCCCCCCCCTCGTGGGGGCCTGCTTTGAAGGCAACCGGGGGGCCGCCTGCCCCCCTCAAGGAAACCGCCCCCCTCTCTTAAATGAGGGGGGTTTTTGAGCTGGCCGGGGGAATTAAATTCCCCCGGCCTTTGACCTTCCGGCCGGCCAACTGCCGGCCGGTTTTCTCCAACAGGACCGGAAAAATCCGGTCCCCTTTTCGGCTTCCGACGCTGGCGGCCCGGCCGCCGGTCTTCTCGTTCCGCCGCGGCCCGGAACCGGCCGCGGTGTTCGTCGTCCGGCGCGGTGCGACGGCACCGCGCCCCTCCGCCGCGCCTTTGATTTCCTTTTAACGCGGCGCGACGGCGTCGCGTTCTTGATGATTCTTCCATGGCGCGGCGCGACGGCGTCGCGTAAAAATATTTGGGCGAATATCCGCGTGGTGCGATGGCACCACGCCACCTTGATTCATCCGCAAAATAAAACACCAAGAACGAAGGAGGGGTTCGGCCGTGTTCATGCGGTCCGCCCCCCTCACGTTAAAACACAACTTAAATATTCAATATCCTCACGTTAGTCATGCTAGAACCACGAGCAAGAATAAAATAATTAAACAAAAATCAACAACCCCTACCTTGAAAGATTGACGTCGCACGTCGGTTATCGCGGAGAAAGGCGTCGCGGCGTCGGACGTAGTTTCCGTGGACGTCGGGGTGCGTCCGAGGAGGAAACGACGTCTCTTCACTTGTCGCTATGACGAAGAAGGGAGGTACGTTGTCGTTGGCGATGATTACCACGGTCGGCGACTTCTCCCTTGTCGAGGAGGAAGATGAAGACGGAAGAACCCGGGACGCCGAGTCTCGAAGGTTGTGGGATTGATGTTCTTTGTCGGAGAAGAACCGTTCTTCACGTTCTTCGTCGAAGACGAAGAAGATCTTCAAGTCTCTCAACGATTCTCCCAATCCTCTCAAGTAACAAAGGAACTAACCCAAAAATAAATTAAGCTTACTCTTAATTTATTAACACAACCCAACCTTTGAAATTCAAGAGTTTGAATTTCAAAAACTCAAAAAATTAAACTCACTTATTTATTATACATGAGTTGTATAATTAAATAAATGTTAAGTTGACAAGCCTTTAAGAGGGAGAGAGGGGAGTTAGGGAATTTGAAAAGGTGGGGCTCGTGTGGGCACCTCCTCACCTTAATCCTCTCTTAGGTAGTTAAACCACCCAACTTCCAACAAAAGATTATAACCACTTTTAAGATATAAAATAAATATTGTATAACAAATTTATTTTACTCTTCATTTCATCCAGAAAATTAAACATCTCTTCCTAGGCAAACGCAACTTCGGAAAAGGTCCCCTTAAGCGAATATCGGCGCTGTGAGTTCATCGGTGCCCTCGGATTTCAATTCCGAGCACCGGATCAAAAGTTAGAAATTCCCGCTCGTTCGTTCACTGAACGTACCCGAGCCAAACTTCGGAAATTGATTCCGGGCACTCCGGGCCTCGGAATCAGGTGCCGCCAGAAACCGCGCTCTTGTAAAATTCCAAAGAAAATTAAGAAAAAATTTCCCTTGAATTTTACGGGTCTTTACATTACTCCCACCTCAGGGATTTACGTCCCCGTAAAGATACATCAAAAACTAGAGAAACAAATGAGGGTACTGAGCACGCATCTGAGCCTCCCGCTCCCATGTGCTCTCCTGGAGATTCCCGTGCTGCCATCTGATGCACACAAGAGGAATCGATCGCCCACGCAGGAACCACTCTTGTCGATCCTCTATCTCCACCGGGACCTCCGTAAAAGTCGCCCCATCGTCAACGTCAAGCTCCCCATGGTCAATGATATGCGTCGGGTCGTGCACGTATCTCCTCAGCTGAGATACGTGGAAGACGTCGTGCACCCGGTGCAACTGAGGTGGCAGAGCCAGGCGATAAGACACCTCGCCAACCCTATTGAGGACCTGAAAGGGTCCGATAAAGGGCGGAGATAACTTGCTGCCTCGGCCAAATCTCCGAATACCACGTCGAGGTGAGACCCGCAAGAAGACGTGGTCGCCATCCTCGAACTCTAGTGGCCTCCGCCTCCTGTCAGCATAAGGCTTCTGCCGGCTCTGAGCTGTACTCATCCGCTCCTGGATGACCTCGACCTTCTCTGTCATGGCCTGGACCATCTCCAGTCCCACCAGAGCTGCAAGATTTCTTCTTTGCCGATAAGAGAAATCTGGTCCCATCCCCTGGATGAACCACTTTCTTTGCCTAAAACAGTCAATCCTAACATGGATGATACTAATCCATACCAAGGATGACGTCGTAAGGCCTCGACGCTACTACTAAGAGATTCAACCGTTACTCTCGCCTCCAAGGGTTGAGTCACACTGTCGGCATCAGTGTGTGGTAACTGGGTCTCCTCCAGTAGATGTCTCACAAGTGAGGGTCAAGTCAACCGCCAAAACTGGAACCTCTTAGTAACATCACGAAAGAGGACAGGAACGAAAATATCACAAAGGTATGCGTCTTTTATTATTGCAGCTCATAATACAAGACGTTACACAAATGCAACAAGGAACCAGAAGTACAAAGGATGTATCCACTAGTTCTGCTCCTGTCCATCGGCTCCCAGAGCTCCATGATCGAAGGCCTCAGTTGCCTGAAGTTGAGCTCTCGCATGTTCACCTACTCCCTGTGGTCGGGGTGGACCTCCTGGTGGTGGTGGTGGAAGAGCCTCAAAGCGTCGCCCACCACCGGCTGCTCGTCCAGCTCCTCTGCCTCGTCCGCCTCCTCCCTGCGGACCGCCACGATCGAACCTCTGCCTATGCCTGGGAGGTTCTTCACTTAACTGCTGATCATCAGCATGGCGGGTCGGACAGTCACGAGCCATGTGACCAATCCCGCCACAGGAGTAACACTGCCCACTCTCGACACGCCTGGCTCTGACTCCACCCCGGATTCCCCGTACAACTGAGCCTGAGTCGTGCAGTCGGCCACCGGTAGGTCTGGTCTTCCTGGAACCCTGAGTCATCCGTCGGCTACCTGTTGCCGAAGACTCCGCTATCTGCCGCCCTGCGGTAGGTCTCGCTGTGGACTCAGCCAGGAAACTCTCGATCAGGAGGGCTCACTCCAGTACTCCTGTCTGAGTCGGTATGCTGAGGGAGATCAGCGATGCCCTGATCTCGTGTCTCAAACCCTTCTCGAAGGTTCGGGCCCGGAAGAATGGGTCCCGTACCATGTCGGTCGAGTAGCGCGAGAGATCGGTAAATCTCACCGAGTACTGAGCGACCGTCATGCTGCCCTGCCGCAGCTGAAGAAGCTCCTGGATACGCACCGCACGAAGGGTGGCTGGGACGAACTCCGAGCGAAAAAGGCTCTCAAAGTCCGTCCAAAGTAGAGATGCCTCATCGTGCACCTGGAGCATCAAGCTCCACCATCGTCCTGCTGCTGCGTGTAGTAGGCTCGCAGCGAGGATCACCATGAGGTCTGCTGGGGTCCTCACTAGCCTAAACACTCGTACCACTGCCTCCAGCCAGTCCTCTGCTGCCTGGGGATCCGTCTCCCCGCGAAACCTGGGTGGTCGCTGGCGGTGAAACTCATGGAGTGCGCTGAGGCGACGTGCATCGTCAGTGGCTGGCGCTAGAAGCATCGGGGGCTCGGCGGGTAGTGCTACCACCGGTGCCAATGCTGACAAAGGGCTCTACACCGAGGCCTCGTCGCTCGGTGGGCTGTCGTCACGCTCGACTCTCGGAACCCTAGCTGGCTGCCGTCGTGGGGCCATCCTGAAAAGGAAACAGGTGCACCACGGTCAGAACAGTATACCTGGTGAGCTGATTTAAGTAATCACAAAGAAACCTTTGAAACACACACGCAATCAATGTTTTCGTGCATTAAGTCGGAAATCAGAAGTCAGGGTCCTGGTGTACGGATACGTCGGCCGCCGCACCAACACTGGACTCCCTGGACTGATAACCACACTCAATACGCTAAACATTATTGCTTCACATAGAAAATATCAGAGTTCGCGGTAGAACCAAACTCCTCTGATACCAATTTGTCACGACCCGCCCTCGGGGTCCGTGCCGTGACTACCCCAAGCCCGCCTTCCATAGGCCAGGGGCTGGCGACTAGCACCAAGGCGTAAATCCCGGTGAAAAGGGAAGGTATTGCCTTTGTAAAGTAAACAAACACACAGAGTAAGCAAGCGGAAAGTAAACACTAAGAAAAAACAGAGTACAACTGAAAGTGCGGAAAAGTAAATGGGCCAGTATACAAACCCAAACTGAAAGTAAAGTACAACTCGAAAGGGAAAACAACAACTGAAAAGTAAAAACCGCTGCACCGAGCTGTCCACTGGAAATCCCACTTGAAGGGTGGGTACAGATAGCTCCTCTGCTTCACGGGTCCCGCCGTCCGCTCCGTGCACGTCCCGCCCAGTGGTCCACCTCCGGGTACCGTCCCTCTCTGCAAACCTCAGCTAAGGTCAACGCTGTCCGTCGTCTGCAACCAACACAATGTAGTGCGGGAAAAGCCCGTGCAGGGGTGAGTATAAGCTACTCAGTAGGGACCCCGAGACCCCTGAAGGTCCCTCAAATCCACAAAGGATAAACCACGAAGAAAGGTACAATCACGAAGTAACAACCGACACTGCTTAGGTATATGCCCAAACATATACCTAAGTCATCAATTTCAAATACGCTCCAACCTCCGAGCCCAAGTACAACTCAGTCCACACAGGTAAGTAAACGTATTCCACACAGGAAAGCAAAACGTAATCCACACAGGATAGTACAACTCAATCCACACAGGAAAGCAACAGGATTCAGCTCACACAGGATTTTCATTATAAAAAACGTAACTACTGAAGAGCCCCATCTCTGAAGTGTACAGTGTCCTGTCACGACTCTGAGATACTGCTCACTAACCTAAGACTGCTGAGGTACTCCTCCTGTCGAGTACCGCGGGTCTGCCGCCAACTACCGGGCGCTCCGTCCGCTGAGGGTCTGCTGCCAAATACCGGGCGCTCACCCAAATAGCCTACAGAGGTACTCCTCCAATCGAGTACCGCGGGTCTGCTGCCAACTACCAGGCGCTCCGTCCGCCGTGGGTCTGCCACCAAATACCGGGCGCTCCGTCCACTGGGCTAGTCGACTCACTCCAAGTCGAGTCGGTCGAGCAGTCTTCAGGTCTCAGCCGGCTACACGGTCTCCGTACTCCGTACGCTCATCTCCAGTATCGCGGGTCTGCCGCTACAACCAAGCGCACCACCTCTATCGAGTAAAACAGAAGATTCAGCTCACACAGGTATACTTCTTCGGATGACGTTAAAGATGATCAAAGAACCATCTAAGTCGTCGGACCCACGAAGGATCGATAGGTACTAACCCCCGCAGTGACCTACACAGGATCAGACCCACACAAGATCGGGCCCACGCAGGACCTGTAGCACTGATCCACGTAGGATCGCTGAGTGCAGTAGTCGTCGCCGTCGAATCCACACAGGATCTCTATACTGTTGTCGTCGCAGTCACAGTAGCAGTAGCAGTAGCAGTCACAGTAACAGTCGCTGCCAACACTAGGGTTCCCGCACACAGCAAGCTCGTTCGGAGGATCCGCTCCACGAGCCGAGAGGCTGATACATCAACTGTCACAAAGTCCAGAGTTGATGTATCCAAAAGGTCCGTATCGTCAACAGGAACTCAACGCATCAGACGGCGCGTCGATCGGACGCCCGGTCTGAGAGTTATTGGCATTTTCGTCCCCGGGGCCCGGTTGGTTATTAAAAAAAAACCAACCCGACCGTACTCCACCTGCGTCCAAACCTCGGGCGGAGCATGCCAAAAGATCCGTCTCACTAAGAGGAAAACAACAAAGCTGACGGCACGTCAATCAGACGTCCGTAGCTCAAGATATGAGCGTTTCCGCTCCGAAGGTCCGGTTGGTTTCGTGTACGAACCAACCCGGCCAAACTCAAAGTAATCCGAAACCTTGAGTGCGATATACCGAAACGACCGTCTCGATCCAAGGATCGCATCGCCGCTGACGGTTCGTCAATCGGACGTCCAGTCTGAAAGATATCAGCCTTTCTGTCTCACACCCTCCCTGGGAAACTTCCCAGGAGGTCACCCATCCTGATCACTACTCTAAGCCAAGCACGCTTAACTACGGAGTTTTAACCACGTAGGCTCCCGAAAAAGAAGGTGTGCCTTGAGTATAGTATACCGAAACGACCGTCTCGATCCAAGGATCGCGTTGCCGCAGACGGTTCGTCGATCGGAGGTCCGTGGCTCAAGTTATGGCCAAAAGACCGAACTCGTCTCGAAAACGGGGGGTCCGGGTCCGGGCCGACCCCCCCTGGGTCGGCCCGAACCGGGTCGACCCCCCCTGGGTCGGCCCGAACCGGGCGACCCAACCCGGGTCCGACCCGGCCCGGCCGGCGACGGACCGGCGCGGCGGCGCGGGCCGGCGACGGTCCGGCGCGGCGGCGCGGTCCGGCGCAGCGGCGCGGCCGGCGGCCGGCGGCGGCGCGGCCTGGCGCCGCTAGGGTCACGCGCGGGGGGTTAAGCCCCCGCTTCCAGCAAGGCGGCGCGGCTTAAGAGCCGCGCCTTTTTGGAGACCGCCCCCCCCCCCCTCGTGGGGGCATGCTTTGAAGGCAACCGGGGGGCCGCCTGCCCCCCTCAAGGAAACCGCCCCCCTCTCTTAAATGAGGGGGGTTTTTGAGCTGGCCGGGGGAATTAAATTCCCCCGGCATTTGACCTTCCGGCCGGCCAACTGCCGGCCGGTTTTCTCCAACGGGACCGGAAAAATCCGGTCCCCTTTTCGGCTTCCGACGCCGGCGGCCCGGCCGCCGGTCTTCTCGTTCCGCCGCGGCCCGGAACCGGCCGCGGTGTTCGTCGTCCGGCGCGGTGCGACGACACCGCGCCCCTCCGCCGCGCCTTTGATTTCCTTTCAACGCGGCGCGACGGCGTCGCGTTCTTGATGATTCTTCCATGGCGTGGCGCGACGGCGCCGCGTAAAAATATTTGGGCGAATATCCGCGTGGTGCGACGGCACCACGCCACCTTGATTCATCCGCAAAATAAAACACCAAGAACGAAGGAGGGGTTCGGCCGTGTTCATGCGGTCCGCCCCCCTCACATTAAAACACAACTTAAATATTCAATATCCTCACGTTAGTCATTCTAGAACCACGAGCAAGAATAAAATAATAAAACAAAAATCAACAACCCCTACCTTGAAAGATTGACGTCGCACGTCGGTTATCGCGGAGAAAGGCGTCGCGGCGTCGGACGTAGATTCCGTGGACGTCGGTGTGCGTCCGAGGAGGAAACGACGTCTCTTCACTTGTCGCTATGACGAAGAAGGGAGGTACGTTGTCGTTGGCGATGATTACCACGGTCGGCGACTTCTCCCTTGTCGAGGAGGAAGATGAAGACGGAAGAACCCGGGACGCCGAGTCTCAAAGGTCGTGGGATTGATGTTCTTTGTCGGAGAAGAACCGTTCTTCACGTTCTTCGTCGAAGAAGAAGAAGATCTTCAAGTCTCTCAACGATTCTCCCAATCCTCTCAAGTAACAAAGGAACTAACCCAAAAATAAATTAAGCTTACTCTTAATTTATTAACACAACCCAACCTTTGAAATTCAAGAGTTTGAATTTCAAAAACTCAAAAAATTAAACTCACTTATTTATTATACATGAGTTGTATTATTAAATAAATGTTAAGTTGACAAGCCTTTAAGAGGGAGAGAGGGGAGTTAGGGAATTTGAAAAGGTGGGCTCGTGTGGGCCCCTCCTCACCTTAATCCTCTCTTAGGTAGTTAAACCAACCAACTTCCAACAAAAGATTATAACCACTTTTAAGATATAAAATAAATATTGTATAACAAATTTATTTTACTCTTCATTTCATCCAGAAAATTAAACATCTCTTCCTAGGAAAACGCAACTTCGGAAAAGGTCCCCTTAAGCGAATATCGGTGCTGCGAGTTCATCGGTGCCCTCAGATTTCAATTCCGAGCACCGGATCAAAAGTTAGAAATTCCCGCTCGTTCGTTCACTGAACGTACCCGAGCCAAACTTCGGAAATTGATTCCGGGCACTCCGGGCCTCGGAATCAGGTGCCGTCAGAAACCGCGCTCTTGTAAAATTCCAAAGAAAATTAAGAAAAAATTTCCCTTGAATTTTACGGGTCTTTACATATGCCCACATGATCCATGCTAAGTGTGAGAAAGAAGATATAATGGACGATTAATCACATTACAAAATTTGATTTGAATGAGACTCACATGTTGATAGGAAGCCAAAGGTATGAGTATGATCCATGAGGAATATATTCACCTGAAGAAGATAGTAGTTCTTACAATATATTTGACTCCCTTGAGGGATATGGCTTCATGAAAGAAAAGTTTAGGGACTTACAACATAGTGGATTCCCTTTAGGGATATAGACTCATGGAGGGGAAAGAGGAAAATATAAACAAAGGGGAGCCAACTATCAATTTAATGGAAATAGGAACCATTTTTAAGTGGTATTTATGTGACTGTGTGGGGTATATATGGTCATGAAACCACCTAAAGGATATAGTTTCATGTAGTCACATTATGAAAGAGAGGTCATGAAACCATATGATGAAGTTATATAATCACATAAAAATAATGGGGATAGAGATCAGATCACTATTATTCAATTTGGAAGTTGTGTGACTATTATATGGTTAGGTGATCACATATGAAAATAATAGTTAGGTGACTACATGATTGGATATATGATCAAGACTTATGGAAGTACATTTGTGATTTTAAAATGATTATCCCTTCACAATGTTTATATCATTCAAAGTTACTCACCTCATTCTAAAAGAAGAGTAATCAACGTATCTTAACTCTCCATTCATGCATTTTCTATCTCCATTTTTGTCTCCTCATTTTTGTTTCAAAGTGTTAAAACCTTGGTATTTATAACCATTGGTGTCTGATATCTACATTTCCAGATATTTCATGTATTCCACATGAAATTTTATGGCGGTGGAGGCTTCACAAATCCAGTTAGAATCAGTGCATGATCAAGACCCATTGCATATCATTGATCATGTGGCCATGTAATTTCTAACTATGTAACCCCAATGAATCATGTGAATATCTATGAATTAAAAAGGCAGCCGACATTTTCAGGAATCATAGCCTATCATAAAATTGTAATTAACTACCATTATCAAATATGTATCTCATATCAACAAACTTGCATGATTCATTTATCATTATTCCTATTTTCTTAGTTCATCACATGACCCGAATCAACTTCCATTATCAAGAATATATCACATGATGAACTATGATAACGAATACCTCCATCCCTGATAGCCTCCTTTGGACTCGAGCATGTTAATTTTTTGTTGTATCGTTATTAGCTCACTTGGGAGTATTTCATGATCGATATGGTTTGTGAACTAGTCAGTCATTGAAATATTATTTTATATTTTTCATTTGATAGTGTGAGTATAAAGAAACCTTGTGGTAACATTTCTTCATATTCATTACGTGATCCAGATATCTTCTTTATGAGAATATTTTATACCACCTTCATAAAAATATTAATGGTTCCAAAATTTATTTGGTTATGTATATCAATCATTGAGTCTTATTCATCACATAATATGAAAGGAATATAGGGACTCCTTTATTCAATCTAGTCACATGGTTATATTTCTTTCTAATGTGATGCAAATTCATAGAATCTATATTCACTTCACATGATAATATCACATGTAGAATCTCACAATAAAGAGTATACAGAACTATTTAGTTCCCTCTATGTATATTATTTATGTATATAAAAGAAAAAATGGATCCCTATTTTTCATCACATAATACCAATTTTGGTGTATTCTACATTGCGAGAGAATAATGCTTCATATAAGCTTGGGAGTTATTCATGTAACTGAGTACATGATGTACCAAACTGAACCATTGATCTCTCAATCATGGGAGTAGATCACATAGACTTATTCAAGATTTCTAAAGCCTATGAGGCTCATAGATTATCCATTTTATTCAATAAAATGATATCACTCCTTCAAATGAATGATAAACTCTAGGAGGTTTTATAGGCATACATTTTATATGTTAGGGCCACATCATAAGGTTAAAGCTCCATATACATGGTTTAAAGGTGGTGGAAACTATATCATAATCCCAGGCCATCACATTAACATCAATTAGAACATGATATTATATCCTATATAGCTTTTACAAATTCTATAACATGATAAAAATAATATTATCATTATTTTATAACTGGGGAATGCATTGTGATGTTGTGAAGGTAATGTGATCATATATCTCCTCTTATAAAACCTTTTTTGAACACATGGAAGTGGCTACATATTTTTGTGAGTACTTACATGAAATTCATAACATATGTGCATGGGGTCTCATTGATATGAATATGATGACTTATCAGCCATCTAAATTATGGTTGGTAGATAATATATGTTACCCATAAACCCTCACTTTTCGATCTAATATTAAAACATCATCTCTTTACTTCTGTCTTTGATACTAATAAATTTGAACCCATTTCAATCATCCAAAACATACAAAATCATGAGGAAAAATTATATAAATTACAACCCAAGGAATTTTTCAGTTATATTTTTGGATAATTATGAAAAAATATTAAATAATAATACCCACATATTTAAGTGATCATTTTTCACATTGATAAGCAAAATTTTATATTCCACATTAATTCTTCAACATATCCCTTAAAAATATTCACCCATGAAATATTTTTAGACACAATTCATTTATCATAATTATTCATAACCTAGGGAAAATTAAACCTAAAAGGGTGAGGTCAATGCTCAGTAATGGTACACGTAAGCATTAACAATACAATTTAAATTGTGAGCATAAGATGGGCATAAAGGTATGATGACATAATTAAATTGAATGAAAATAAGAGAATATAATTCTTACCCATAAAAACCTAGATCATAAAGCATTAGACATGGAATAAATATTTAATATAAAATAAGAGTAATAAAATATTCAATAATTATGATCCATTCCATATAAATATTGATCAAATGAAACATTAAAAACTCATAAAAAGATAACAAAGTTTTGTTTTCTTGGAACATTTTTTTCATATAACCCTTACAAGAACCCTTTCAATTATATTATCGCAATTAAAAACATCAAATATAATTCTATGAATAACATAATCACTACCCCAAACATTGGAGAGCTATGCTGGGCTCAACTGATCATAAACAATATCCAAGAACCATAAAATAATCACAACACATGAAATATTTCATTTTTCAACATAATATTAACAATTATCCATTCATATCTTGATTTACCCATGGAAAAGAATTAGTTCCGTGTTTTTTTTGTAATAACCATAATCCATCTATAGAAATAATAAGGATGATATTGTTACGACATAACCCTAGTGTAGTATGAGTAAAATCAAGGGTTTTTGTTATTAATCAATAAAAATACCATAAAAATAAAATTACAAACATTATTGAGTAAAATACCCATTCCACTTTGAAAATAACCTTTAAACACTAAATATTCAAAAATTATAATGAATATTTTTTAAAATAAAAATTAAAACATGTAAAGGTAGATTCAAATCAAATAATTATCATAAAAGTGTGAAATCCATTATTTTCATAGACATTAAAAATAAATATTCTATTTAAACATTTCTAAAAAGAATCAAAAGTGACCCATGTACAAAACATTAATAAATTTACATTTTTAACATTTTAAAATAGGATAATAGATCATTAAAAATAACTTTTTCAAATATTTAAGTTTTATAAAATATCCTTCTTGAAATAAGATAAAGAACATCGATGAAGAGTTTGGATAGAAGTCTTCAAAACTTATAAGACATTGTTTTTAAAGAAGAACCCATTTATGACCTTTAAAAACCAAAAAATTGAAAGTAAGAACATTAGAAAGATAAAAAATACATTGAGTATAAATATATTCATGATATTATATTCCAATATTCAATATGTACACCATATAAATGATTATAGGTGAGTCAATCAAAACATGTCCCAAAGAAGGAAGTTTAAGATGAGGAACCCTTGTAACTCATTTAGTGCTTGAATAAAATAGCCATTGGATGAAGGAATGAAACATGAATCATTATAAGATATAATTTATATGAAATAACATTTTTAAAAATTTCATGGGGTAATAGGTGTACCATATAACATAAATCATGGTGTGTAACATGAATTATGTCTCTAAGAATTGAAATGGAGACCATGGAAACCCTTGAAAATTTTATAACATTTGAATCAATGTATCAATAAATATAGAACTAAAAATAAAGTTTAAATATCACTTTAAATGAGTCATTCAGGATATAATATCTCAATTAATATCATTTATACCCTATAAAAGAAACTATGTGCACATTCAACACATGTCCCAATTAAATAATAATGAGATGAATAATCCTTCCAAAGAAGGAATACTTAAAGTCATAATTTAATCAAGGAAGTGACTATGTGTAATAATTATAAAAACACATAAAATAAGTGGAAATACAACATAATAAAAATAGAGATCAATTAAAAGATAATTATGGGAAAAAAATTAATTAATAAGAAGTACAACCCAATGAATTAAAGTTGAGTTAAGAAATCCATTTCCACTTGGTAATCATCATATAAAAACCCTTAGAACAAATAATTTCAATTGAAACCCCAAATACTATTATTTATGAAGGATTCATCATATATAATATAAAATGGAAATATAAACACCTATAAAATAAATTAGGCACAAAACATTAAAGTATACCATAAAGAAGGGAATTTTAGATGAAATCCTTTTACCTGAATAATCAAAATTCATTATATAAAGAACTTCATTTCATAAAGGAAAAATCCTAATCTTATAATTTACTTCTTTCTCACTTTTTATCATACAATTGAAACTATAACGATATATCCAGGGATATATGAGACAATTAAATAGTCTAGAACTAGATGGAAATGTGCCCTTTAAATAGCTAGGATTAACAGTATATTAATATTTAAATATTAGGTATATGAAATATCAGTTACTCATCTAATTAATTATATAGATTTTATAAATTCTATTTATAGATAAATTTATATAAAATATAATTTCTATTTAAATCCGTTTCACCCAAGTCATCATACAATATTTCACTATACAACGCCTTTATAAAAGAAAGTTATCTCAAAATTATGTTATTAAGCATGCAAGACCATATAAAACTATAAAAATCCAAACTCTAGATTGTTCTTACCATTCAATAATCCATAGAAATCAAAATTATAAGCTTTAATGGAAATACAGGATGACTAGATGTGCACAAATAGGGTGGTATCCAGTCTATCCAAATGCATGTTGAATCATTTGGAAGATTTTTTGGATCATACCCAGTGGCTGGTTGGAAGAGAAGATATCAACCTATGGAAATAAAATTAAGTAGGAGAGAGCTTCTTTTTTATGGGGTTTCTAGCTCCAAACATATCCTTCAAGGAGGCGATCAGGAAACCAAGCTTAATATATCGATTATTAATGATGAACAAAAGATGAGTTTCAAAAGTATATGCTTGGTTAATGTTCTTAATTAATTTTTTATAGGATCTACCTTAGAATGTTTCAATTTTCATGACCACAAGGCCATTTTCCATGGGCAGAGTGAGATGGATATTTGAAAAAGAAACTACTGTGTAAAGAAATACCTAACAAAATTTATTTCCTTATCTAGGGATCTAGAACCAGGTGATTCCGACAGATGAAAATGTGTAGCGTAAAGGAGTGAACATTTCAACGTTGTGATTTTGATATGACAACCCCCAAATAGAATCTATGATGAATCATTTTATTCAAAGTTAATGGGAAATAAGGTTATGGGTTCATTAGGGAAAATAATTAATTATTATGGATGTGGTTATTATATACATGATTTCCCCACCAATATTTTTAGGGATCGAGGACCCACGAGTTGGAATGGAAGGTGCACGACCTTATATTTACAGTTGTTTGTCGGGAAATTTAGAAAGAAAGAAGCTCAGTGATAAAAGGTGTATGGTGATCATTTATTTCTATCCAGGTGTTTATGGAAGCAATCATCATGGAGTTGGAGTTGTTTATCAGAGGCATGAAAATATATTCTAATCTGTATAAGTTATTTCCAAGGCCATCTGTGAATTTTAACTCACACCATGCCATTCCGGACTGATGGGTCCAATGGATCCCACCTACTAGGGGTCTAAAACTAAATTTTGATTACACTTTCATGGTGGAGGAGATTAGGGAAGGTGGGAAAGTGGGAGATGGAAGAGGTTAAATTGTATATGGTTTTAGTGCTTTTTATGGTTCATGTAGCTCTATTAGTGATGAGATAATAGTCATGAATACTGGAATATAGTTATGCGAAAGGATAATACCATGGTTGATGAAATTGATTTTCATTTTGAAGCTCTGGTTTGGATTATTAAAGGGAATGAAGACCCTCCTTGTGTAACATCCCAGGTAAATAAAGAATAAAACACTTTCATATTTATTAATATTTACGAATTAAACATTAATTTTACTTTAAAGGGGGTTTTATGTTCGATAGCGTACCCGATACGCAACAAATAGTTTCTTTGAAATCTTACGCTGCACACTATTAATAAAATATCATTATTTTAAATGATAGTTAACACGTAGCCGTTGTATTGGCGGGAATGAATTGAAATAACTGAAATATGACTATATATGTTTTTTAAATGTTTTTACATTTATCCAATAAAAGATAAAGGCTTAAAAAACGAAAAGAATTCAATTTTAGGCATATATACTCTAATTTTCACTAAAGGTCCACTTATCGCCTTTTGATAGCGAAACCTCTTAAAATATAGTTTTGGTCACTCTTATACATTCTATTGGACCAAATAAAATTCTTCTTTAGAATTGGGACATCAAAATTTACTTTGTGTAAATTTTTGGTATTTTTCTGATAAAGTTTATTTTTTTAATGAATAGTGAAAATGTTGTATTTTAATTGAAAACAACTTTTTAATATAATTTATTTTTATTATTAGATCATCTTTTTAATTGGTTTTAAAGTGAAATTAGAATATATTTTTACCATTTAATCCAATAGTGGTCGTTGGAATTAATTTCAATTTGAAATTGGACTTAAACTAGTGTCAATCTTTTGATATATATTGTTTCATAAAAACACGGTATTTGTTCTGACAGCGGGAATTAATTATTAAATTAATTAATTTAAATTATATGTTTTGATTTTTTTAAAATAGACATCAATTTTGAATTAAGAATATCAAATATAGATTAGGGTGAAGTTTTGGTATTTTTCTAAAAAACATCAATTTTTGATGAATAGTGAAACTACTAAGTGGTACTTAAAAAAACGGATTTTTTGTTTAAATGAAATTTTACCACCTCTGTGTTTTGAATTTCAAAAATACGACATTCATGGTTGTCATTAGGAAGTAAAATGTGGTTGAACGGGATTAAAATAATTATTTGTTGAATAGTAACATTTAAGTTTTTAATCGCGATTAGAGGTAATTAGTGTAATTTAAGCTAAAAAAAATGTTTTAATAATATGAAATGACCTTGAAACATGTCCTACCCTTATTTTCTGAGTCATGGCCGACCTAGAAAATCCATTGGTCAACTTGGGGATCCCATGTAGCCACTTTGGTTGGAAAATGACTTCAATAACTTTTTATTTAAAGTTAAAATTAAAATATCACAAACACGTATTGTTTTACTAAATCAATTTTTACATGGGGTTATACAAGTCATGTTTTTGACTATAAATATTCAATAGAAAGATAAAAATATTTCCTACATCAGGATATTTTTTATGATTTTTAGACATTAAATAAATTAAATTATTTATGACACCATCATGATGCAGCGATTACCTCATTATTTAATGATTTAAATAAAATGAAAAGATAATGTAAAATATAAGACCCACACTTGTCAAAAAAACTATTGAATGGGTGGATTTCGAACTCTTATCACCTTATCCTCGAAATATATAATTTTGGGACCTTTAAAATCCGAAAATTTTTTTATAATAAAGTAACCTTTTATAACATTCCAAGAGTACCCCTCCTCTCCTCTTATAAAAGGCCCCCAACTCTACCACCTTACCCACACCTCTCAAGACTTTGGATCATCCAACCCATTCCCATTTTATCTCGCCGCATCCCTCTGTTACTCCTAGAAGCCTCACTTTGGGTAGAAGGATTTCCAACGAAGCCTTTGATCTCAAATCAAAAAGAGTTAGCCGTTTTAAAGGAGATTAAAGAGAAATCGAGTCACGTCGGACACGAGGTAAGGGACTTCATCTCAACATCCTTTCATTAAGGAATATTTTGTTTTATACACAAATTTCTTTTATATGGTGTATAAAACCCTTTGAATTTTACATTTATTCAAAAGGAATCTTTTTTATACGAAGCGTTTACTAAACGAAAAAAGGGAATGTTTTTTTCGTACGTATGTGGCGACAATGACTTCTCCGCCACCGTGACCATTATTTGAGTTTCGGCTTCCTCTATAAGCCATAACCTAAATTTTTTTAAAAATGAAAAATAAATACCTTGAATTAATTTTCTTTTATTTTGGTATTTAAAATGGTTTTCATAATGTTTTTATTATATCAATGTGTTGTATTGATATCTTGTGATTGAAATGTGGAAATGTTATGTTTCCTTTATGAATGTTTTACGTGATATGATTATGTTATGGTTTTTGGGAATTTTTATGATCACGGGTGGTTCCGTGATAAACTAAGGGTGGGTGAGCCCGATATAGCTATCCAATGCATTGGGTAATGCGAAGGAGTTAAACGTTAAGGTTTCTCCAAAGAGATTTAGGGAATATACTGTGATGGGTATTCCAAACGTAACCATGAGGGTTACTCCCTATGTAAGAATGTTATGAATGCATCAAGTTACCTTTATGTCTTATGATTTATATGGTTTATTCATGATTTGATGAGGTATGTTAAAATGATTATGTTTTATGAGTAAAGTATGATTTCATACATGGACTAATGTTTTCATTTCGTACTTTTATATCCCTTACTGAGCTTTTTATGCTCAAACCAAGTTTTTGAAATGCTTTTCACAGGACTTAATGTGGAATAGGGTCAAGGATGGGATCATGGAAAAGTCATGCTATCTAAAACATGAAACTAGAAATGTTTCTTTTTAAGAGTTTTTATTTTATGGAAACATAGTAGAAGTGTCTACTTTGTAATCTTTTGAGATGTAATAGTTATGTCCTAATTCTCTAAAACTCTAAACCTGAAAAGATCCTCAATGTGAATTATTCATTTAATTCAATATTAAGTAAGGTTTAAGGCCAGGGCCTTATACCTTGGTAGTTGTCTTATTATGTTAGGAACTAGTGCTGTATTTTTGGGAATTTTTGGAGAGAACGAAACTTCATAGGTAATGGGTTAGCTCAGGAATGAAGGGAAGATGAGTATATCATTATTTATAGCAGCATGAGATAATTTCCTAATGAATGAAAAAATATTATCCAAATAGATTCCCTTATGCTTCATCATTTCAAGACACTATGATTTGTTGTTTTCTTACCACGTTTATTATTGTTGTATTCCTTATTTATTTCTCAAAAAATCATAATTTTCAATCATGAAGAGATGAAAAAAACATTTTATAGACATTGATGTTCCTATTCGAGTTTTATTTCTCTAATCATGATCTTATTTTCCAAAAAAATAGAATGTATAATGGTGTTATAATAACATTATATATATATTATATGATTTTATTTATAGGTTTTACATGAGGAAGAAGATGAAATGACATTTTTAAATATATGGGTGTATGATTTCCATTACGTTGGATGGTGTTTACCATTATGTAGAGTTTTTAAGTACAATATATCAATTATATGAGTTTGTTTTTCCCTTATGTGAAGTTTTGGTCACCCTTATGTAGGTTTTTTTTCAAGTAGACTACCCTTATATAGCTCATGTGAAAACTTTACATGAGAATGGGGACTCGACTATACCCTTATATGAGGGAAAAAACCTCTATACATCCTTTAGAACTCACAGGTAACCCTTAATCTTGGACTACACTTACACATAATCAAATAACCGTTAAACGACCAGATCTTTGGAGTACCAACCTTTACACAATTGCTAGTTTACCCTTATGTTGCAACTATGTGACCCTTACATAATGATGGTTACCCTTAAATAGTGTATTATTACCCTTATGTAGCCTTAAATATACCATGCTACCCATATGTATTACCTTTACATAACCTTAAAATTTCTATCTTACCCTTAAGAGAGCTATGAAATCCATCAATAACCTTTACACAGTAAGGGTGCACCTTTACATGAGCTAATTAGTACCCTTACTTGATTATAGAATAACCTTTATTCATCTTCCAATTCTTTTTATCACGTTCATGTAGAATTCATTTTTATACAATATATGATTTTAAAAGTAAAATTTTATAAATCTATAATTATAACTCTAAAACTCATATAATATATCAATTTTTAAACATATTAACATATTCAATATTTCACAATTCTTATTTTATTATATTTATTTCAAAAAAATACTTTCTTTACCAAGATAAATATTATAAATTTTCATTTATCTAATTAGCAACTTAATTTTATTAGAATATTACCGACATAAGTTCAAATCCTCATGTTGATTAAATTATAAATTTCATAATGACTATGTTTCAAAAATTTTCTTTGTATATATTGTTCCTTGAATAATAACATTATAATCAAAACTAAAAATGTATGGTTTTTTATTTTGATCAAAACTATAATTGTCACAGGAAAATATAAGTACTTATGTGTTTAATAACCACTTGCAATTGAAATGTACTTTTATTAAGAATGAATTATAATTTATGAAATAACTTCAAAATAGATTGTTATCTACCTTTATAAATAATAATATAGAATTATCATAATAAATAATATATTATAGAATATTAAGTCAATATCTAAACATAATCTATCTTAAAATATATTTCAGATCATTTTAATTATATTATACTTGATTAATTATAAATTCTTTTAAAGGATATAAATATATTAAAATTTAAGGTTGTTACAATAAGGACCCGACCTTATTACATTACATAATCTTGAATTCAGTCAATAAAACACATCCTTCTTACATTGAGGATCTTTTCAAGTTTAGATCTTTAGAGAATTAGGACAATACATTCATAACATTACACATTATTATAGAGTGGATAAAATAAAAAGAATACCCATTCCTTCCAAAATTTAAAACTTCCCAAATAAAACATGATTTCTTTGATCAATCTTCAAACATTTAACTTGGGTTCCTTCACTTTATTGCACATCATTATAAACTATGAAAAGCATTTAAAAATTTGTGTTGAGCACAAAAGATCAGTAAGGGATGAAAAAGATGGAAAGAGCACATTAGTCCATGAATACTCGTAACGTATGAAAGCATTTTAAAAAAACATTCTTGTCACCCATATATACTTAATTTATGTAACATGAGATTTAAAAAATATCCACACAAAAATTGATAACATAAATATAATCAGAAAGTTATCTTGGGGAATTACATACATAATCTTGTAACCCTCTCAGCTACCTTATAATGTGTAACCCTCTCGGCTACCTTACGATTTGTGTAACCATCACAGTTACACTTGGAGTAACCAAACGACCAACCTCGAAATTACACATAACCAATGCATGGGAGGGAGATATAGGTCCCAAAATTCATTATAAACAGTTCCCAAGAAATATAACATAATCATACAACATGAATAATATCATAAAAACATTTCTTTTTAGTTTTGTAAAACATAATTTTAAAAGAGGATTTTAAAAGAAAATCCTCATGAAAATATCATAAAATTAAAAATAGAAATAATAGAGTGGATAGAATATGTATATACAATATAATTAGACATAATTCAACATAATATAATCAAAAACCATCACACAGTCAATTTTAATACCACATTAATAATGAAGTAGAAGGTTAACCCAAAGAATGGAAATCAGGTTAAAAATTCCATTACCTCGGATTTATCTTACTTCAAACTTGTTTAAACTTCCTGTATAATTGTTAAGAGAGTGTTATTTGTATTTAATAGAAAATGTTTCATTTTTATTACATCTTATATGATCATTTCATAACATCATTTCACCCTTTAATAGTTATTATTTTTCTCCTTGCACTACTTTTGGGTGAGTTCTTTACATGATTTCCAAGATTGGTTCATGGTGGATGTTCTAGTCAATTGGAAGTGAAAATATATAATTGGAATGGATTAGTATTTACATATATCAATTAAAATAAATTATACCATTTATCATTTTTAATTCTTACATGATGACAATTCATAAGTTAAAACATTAATGATGTTTGTTTAGATCATTTTAGTGGTTCTTTGACAATAACGACCTCATTTTGTTTTATAAATTGAAACCATGTGTAAAAAAGAATTCCAGAACCATTGATGAGAAATAATAAATATATTATAACCTGGTTCAATTGTAAAAATGGTTTCATGACCATAATTTAAGGAATTAAATAAAATTGAAACCACATCGTCCACGATGTCGGTAATTCGACACATCACGAACAATGTTTTTAATTCTTTGAACAAGTGGGGGAAGAGAAGAAGATTGATGTTGAATTTACCATGAACATGATAACATCAAGAATATACAATAATATGGAGGTTTCACGACTCTTGGTTAAGAGGAGGTGATGAAATAAGAAGGAAAGAAAAGAATCTTGAAATAAAAGAAAACTTGAGAAATTTCTCACGAAAATTCGGCAGCCTAACGACGTCTCTTAAAATTTCATAAAAATAGTTTTATGAGAGAAAGGGGATATCAAATCACTAATAAATAATATGGAATGTAAGGGGGGATATGTAATGAAATATCCCAACACAATCCAAAGTGAAAGGAAGAGAATAACATAAATTGAAAGAAAAGAAATTTTTTTAAAGAGGATGTTAACCTCTTGATCTCTTCTCCTTGAGATCCTTCTTAACGGCTTCGGTTTTGGTCTTTTGGTTAGAACAGTAGCTCTAGGACGTGGGTAAGAGCCTTGGGAGGAGTATTGGGAATAAATTAGGCATGGGACATGGATTGAGAAGTGTGGGAAGAAGAGGGGAGTGAGGGTTGTATGTATAGTGGAGAAGAGGGGGTATTTTACATTATTTTAATCATTATTATAATATTTTTAACCAAGAATATGAATAGTATTAGTTAATGTGACCTCAAATAGTAAGAATGGTTTTTTAGTTCTAACCAAGTGGCCTTGCATCACTTATGATGTCTTAAATAGCACATTTTACTGATAATTTGATTATACAATATTTTATCGTATTTCATTATTCATCGAAAATTAACGAATTTCTAGAAAAATCCAAAAAATTTAACCTAACCACATTTCTACATGTAGAATTTAAAAATGAAGACCATTTTTTGAAAATAATTTTCTAATTATTATTATTTTAATTTTTAAATAAAATCAAACTTAATTAAAAAATTAAAAATTCTAATTCTATAACTACTTCTATATCATGAAGAGAAATTTACCAAGATGTTATTATATTAAATCCTTAAGAAAATAAAATAATAATAAAATTTATTATTCATTAGGGTCATATTAGTATTCATATTACTATTCATTATGGGATGTTACTATTCCCCAAAAAACTAGTTGGTTCCAATAGACTCCAAATAACCTACTGAACACAATTATAGATGACAGTTTCTTGAAATTCCAAACAAAGAAGTGGAAAAATTTTGTTTAATGGATAGTTATAAATCTATACTTAAAACAAATTTCCATTCATTTTAATTTATTTTTCAAAAAACATGGATGTTACACTATCCCCACCTTTCAGAAATTGCGTCCTTGCAATTTTATTTACTTATTAAACAAGTGAGATCATGGTGTCCACCTGGTCTCATCATCATCTTTCTCATGTAAATAGAAGATCCATGAATTTCAAAAATGATTTAGAGATCCTTAATGATCATTTTCTTCCTTTATCCAAATACACCTTGTACAACTTGGGTCATATGGGTGTTCATAGAAAAATAGTTTTAAAAAATAATCATGTATGACATATAATTTCAAAACATCTGATAAAAAATTATTTTTATAAAATAGTTGGACTGAGTTTGAGTTGAAACTTTCAATCAATGGTCCTTTTAAAATACCATAAGTATGTTCTGAAAGAGTATATTACAAAATAAAATATAAATAGGTTATGCAAGGGTCTCCTTCTTCAGCACCTCTTTCAAAATCATAATATGCTTAAAAATCTTTTGATAAGGTAAAATATTTGAAAATTCATTTATTGGTCGGAGTGGATACTCAAGAGGGGGGTGAATTGAGTTCCAATTAAAATTTCTGTTAAAATATTGTCTATTTAAAATCCCCTGAATTATAAAATAAGTTAAACTGTAGTGAATTTATACAGATTGTAAATGTTCACTTAGCTTCTCCAAGATTGATTAGGTCTCAGTTAGTTTAACCACAAGATAAAACTAACTTTTGAAACTAATCTACTGATTTACAATAAGTGTAAACAATTTCTTATTTAACTATAAAAGTAGCTTTAAAATAGTTTTGTATTTCAAAGTAATAACAACGGAATAAATAAGATTTATGTAGTATACTTTGAACTTAAATTATAGATGCACAACAGATATAACAAGAGGTTCAGTCTCAAGCCGAGACTTAGTCCTCTCAAATGTATATAAATTTGATCTGCACCCTGGATCAGGGTTAACAACAGTTTACAAAACTGTCCAGGCCACGCAGGGACCTCTACCACTATTCTTCGTGGGAAACGAAGCAAAGACCAGGCCACACAAGGACCTCTTCCACAGTTGACGTGGGTAAACAAGAGTTAAGATATCTGGAGTGAGGATTTGATATCCTCCAGTTTAGTACAGAAGATAGTGTGTGTATAAGAAATGCAGAGTACACCACACTGGTCGAAAGTTAATAAATAAATCACGTAGAGAAGATAGATGAGAGTTTAAAAAGCTCTAGTGATTATCAGTGTAGCTCTGGACTCATTGGGTTCAACAGGAATGCTTCTGAGTCCTTCTCTGGTATTTCTATTGAAAAAAAGAGTGTTGTAGTCATCTTGTCTTCTTCAGGAATGAAAATGATCTCTTGATTCGTCGTGTGTTCTTCCGTGGTGTTATATTGCATTCATGATAGTTATTTGAAAGACTTGCAACCTCCTTCCCATTCAGGATTGTTCTTCTTGTTCATTACAATGATATCGTGTGTATGTAACTTCTTCTTATTCTATATTCACACTTGCACACCGCTTGCGCTTGTTTCCCATGTACTGCATCTCAATATTTCTTATATTCCACAAGTTCTAGAAGTAAGAATGATTCACTTTTCATAGGTACAAGATACGGTTTCCTGACATGCCAACAAATATCATTAAATAACATTAATTGCATTAAAAACATCAAATATGACCATTAGCATTATTTAAATAATATTGAAAAAAGTTTAAGAAACGATGTCACAATGATTATGGAAACAATGTCTTCTTCACGGTATGTGGCTCACGGTATGAGATTCACGGTATTTCCATGTCACGATGTCTAGTTCACGGTGTTTCCTTCAGGTGTCTAGGTCATGGTGAGTCCTTCATGGTGTCTGGTCACGATGAGTCCTTCACGGTGTCTGGTCACGGTGAGTCCTTCACGGTGTCTGGTCACGGTGAGGCCTTCACGATGTATCCATACTTAGACAAATATCTGTATTTGGACTTAGACAGTAATATGAAGAATATGGATTAAGTTTGATTATTAGAGAGTAAAGGAGCTTGAATCATAAATATAAAGGTGTGATAATATATGTGAGATTTATGATCATGCATAAGACCTGTAAATAATAAAGAGAGTAATCAACATCCATAAGATTTGTTAGTATTAAAACCTGATGTGTAGTTATTATTGATATTGAAGAGCATTAGCAAGATGTGGAATGAAGATCGAGATTAATTAACAGTAATAAGATTTGTGATCATTAAAACATGATTAACGCATGAGGAGTCCAACAATCTCCCCCTATTGAAGATCACAAATCAGATATAGGCAGAATATAAATGACATGTAACATAAAAGAAACTAGCATATTAGAAGAGCATATCTCAGTATAGTACTGACACTTGTTGCTCCCCAGTATAGTACTGAAAATTGTTTCTCCCCCTTTTATACTTGTAGTTGTTCTCCCCCTTTTGGGATTATCAAAAAGGTGAGAAAATGAAATGAAAAGAAAAATGACATTTTTCATTAAACAAAGGGTTCAGAATATAATAAAAAATTAAACAACAAATGACATTCCATCAAAAAGAAAAACAGTCCTCGAACTCTTCAGGGATCCACCTTGTCTTTGCCTTTATCAGTAGCAAGAGTTGGTTCTGAAGTAGAAGAAGGCATAGATGTGGTAGACAAAGAGGGTAAGGGTGGACCTTCAAAAACAGTTGGAGCCAAAGTAGGATCAGTAGAAGATCCTGGCTATGGTTGGTCAAGAATGACTGTCCGGATCTGAGAAAGAGTTTGACTGACTGTCATGGCAGTTGAGGCTAAGGTAGGTAGACTAGGTCTAAGGGGTGCAGCAGCTGGAGCAACTATAGCAGTGCTATGCACATGAAGATACGACTTCAAAAGATTGATGAAATCAGTAATTATTTCACCACCATATTCCATAGCCTTTTCAAAATCATCCTTATTCTTCAGAAATCTGTCCAACAATCTGGTGAACTCTGTATGTTTCTGAACTTGAGCTTTAAAATCTTGAGCCACTGGAGGGATTCACAAATTTTCCACAAGATATCTAAAGTGATCTGTCATATCACTTTTAGAGAAAATCCGGGAGAGATACAAATATATTTTCTTGGGGATCTCTTCTTGAGCATCATTGGATATCTTAGAATGAATTCTAACCAAGTCCAATGCTCTATCACTGTTCTTAACCACTTTTGACAAAGAAGATAGATCCAAGCCACTGAAGGAACTCTGAAGTTCTTCCTTGATTATGGAACTTAGAATAGAATCATCCAAAGAAGATGTGGAGGTTTGACCAGAAGCAGGTGAAGCTTTGACAACTTCAGTTAGAACATTGAGCTGTTTCAGAACTTTTTGCAAGCATCCAGTGTATTCATCTGTAAGCGTATTCAGATTTTCCACAAGCTCTCCCATGCATTCCAGCTTCTTGATGCGTCTTTTTCCAATATTATCATCAAAACAAATTAGATATGGATGAACTTGAGACACAGTCTCCCTAGAAAGGAGGGAATCAGATGGCTCAGGAGAAGCAGCAACAGGTGCAGGTGTAGAAATAGGAGCAGGCTCTGATCTCAAAGATAACTCATTCTGCAAACTTGCTACCATAATTTTCAGATTTGCAACATCAGAACTCAACAGCTTATTCTCTACTCTGACTTCTTGAATTTCTTGGATCATCCTTGGTTGAATATGCAAGATAATATTTTCCAAGAGAATTGATGCATCTTATTGACTTAACTGAGTCACTGGACGAGGTTTAGTGGAGACAATTTTCTCAACTCGAGCTAACAAAGTTTCTCCAAAAATTTTCAGATCATCTTTGGTCACAAAGGAGTGATGCTCAGGTAAGGGTGCAAGTAAAGGTAGTGGATCATGTTTTGGTTGAGGTTTAGAGTCATCTTCAGACTCAGATTCTAATTCAGAATGAGGTTGGGGCTCTGATTCTGGTACTGGTTCTAGATAAGCTAAAGACTTCAGTTGAAATAGAGAAGAAAGATCCATTCCAGTTGCAATCACTTGTTGTGACTTATTCACATCATAAAAGATTTGGAATTCATACTGAGTGTACACAGAATATGTGACAGAAGGTTGAGAAGCTTTAGCAGATCTATCTTCTACAATATCAAGGTTTTGAGGTTCCTCCCCTCAACTTGTGCTTCCCTTTCAGATTCTTGAGGCTCAGGAACATGGACAAGATCCATAGGATCATCCCTGATCTCTTCAAAAAACTCTTTCCTTGCCAGCTGAAAGGCAATTTCCATCCTCTCTTCAGTAGAGGGAAAAATCTCAGGAACTGACTGTTCCACTGGGTGAGCTTCCAGACTTGCTTCTTTCTCAACAGAAAGATCCTCTTCAACAGGATTTTCCTCTAAGGTTTCTTGCTATTTGGAATCAGGAAAAACCAATTTCCTTGCAGAATTAGGATGAGTTTCTAGATTTACATCCGCACTAGAATCAAGAGATTCCTCTTCTCTCAAACTAACACCACCTTCCTCTCCTTGAGGTATTTTAGCAGGGATAACAGTAAGGACATCAATCCTTTATTTTTCAACATGAGTTGTTTCCATTGGAGGTCTTCTAGCGTCTTCTCTAGGAGATACTTCAGCTATTACTTCCTCTTCCTCTTCTTCTTCTGAATACTCATCCACTTAATCTGGTTCCAAACCAGGATCAGATTGATTTTTAGGCCTTCTTGGATATTCAACTGGATTAAACTTTTTATACACTTGATCATTATCCTCAACCCACTGCTTCTTCTAGGGGTTCCAGCTAATCTTCATCCTTCTGATGATAGGAATGGATAGACAGTAATCAAGGTCCTCTAGTTTTTCTTCATTTGGTTGAACCATCCCTTTTTCAACTAACATAGCTGAAATCATCATTGAGTAAAACTTGGAGGTGGATTTGGAAGTTACTTTGATCAACTCACAAATATGGTTGATAACATACTTGCATAGGTTGATCTTATGGCCATTCTTTAGCAGGTAGATCAAGAACACATCCTGATACTTCATCACAGCAAAGTCTCCTTTTCTAGGACTAATCAAATCTTGAACAAACTTGAACTTAAGTCTAGTCTCCCCATCTAATTCAGTAGCTAAGGCCCTTCGCTTGGTGCCATTTACAGTCAGGATCTCCAAAGAATTCTCCAGGTCAAAGATGTTGGTTGTTGGAGGAGGGTCTCTCTGTTAATCTTCACAAACTCCTTCATGTGTAATTCTTAGGCATGCAACCCACAGCCTTGAAGAGAAAGAGAACTTCTGGCCATTTATCCAGCTTTTCACCATAATTCTTTCTCCAAACTCAAAGGAGAACTTCACATACTGATAGAATTGAGATACTGGTCTTTGGTAAATTGGTCTATTCTGTCCAGTGAACCATTCAATCCATCCTTGTTCTCTTAAAACATTCAAAACTAAAGATATTCTAGACAAAAACCACTCTGGGAAAACCACCTTTTCAGGTACAACTGTACGACTTACCAGGTTTGGGTTTAGAGGTCCTTCGGGAGCTATCCTCGGTATCGTCTTCTGTTTCTTAGAGAGGCGCTTCTCAGACGAAGGTGAGGATGGACCCTTCATCCTTGGCCTTCAATGAAGGTTCGGGTGAGAGGGAATAGAAGTTTTAGGAGAGAGTTCGGGTAAGGAATCGAATGAAACCCTTATGTTTTATCATTTGGGAATGTCAAACGTCATAAAAACAAAAACGCGGGAAAACAAATAGTGGAGAAATATAAATTATGGCGATACGGGTTATAATAAGAATATAAATAAATCTTCACGGTGAGACTGTGAGTAGGCATTATAGTGAGATGAAAAACAGTCATCATGGTGAGATAGATGGTAGTCGTCACAGTGAGATAATGAGTTGACAGACCGTGGTCATAGAGTCTTGACGGTGAGACCGTGAGCATAAAATAGTAACTTAGAAACAGTGAGTATGAAACCGTAAAGTAAAGTACAGTAAAGTATTAAACATTAAGATTGGTAATATATTCATTTATTATTAATCATACCAAGATCATGTATGATGTAGTCTAATTTTTCAGAATTTAATGGTTTTAGTGAATATATCAGCAAGTTTATATTCAGTACCAATGAATTCCAAAGTGATATCACCTTTTTTATAATGATCCCTCAAAAAGTGATGTCTTACATCAATATGTTTTTTTCTAGAATGAGAAACAGGATTCTTAGAAATGTTAATAGCACTTGTGTTGTCACAATTTATTAGGACATGTATGAATTGATATCCATAGTCTAGT
Organism: Viscum album; assembly: GCA_963277665.1. Lineage (NCBI taxonomy): Eukaryota > Viridiplantae > Streptophyta > Magnoliopsida > Santalales > Viscaceae > Viscum > Viscum album. The sequence continues at coordinate 481,920,387 of OY728128.1, forward strand.
AATTTGTGTTTCATCCATAAAATTTGTGCACAACAACTGCTAGTAGCTATGTATTCAGCTTCTGCAGTAGATAATGTAACCGAATTTTGTTTCTTACTACACCATGATACTAGTGATTTTCTTAAAAGGTGACATGTTCCAGAGGTTGTTTTTCTATCTAGCTTACATCCAGCAAAATCAGCATCAGAATAACTAACTAATTCAAATGATTGTCCTTTGGGATAGAACAGTCCTAAATTGGGAGTATGCTTGAGGCATTTGAAAATTCTCTTTACAGCATTTAAATGTGACTCTTTAGGTTTTTCTTGAAAATAAGCACACATACACACACTAAACATAATCTCAGGACGACTAGCAGTTAGGTAGATTAGACTTCCAATCATTCCTCTATAAGTGGTTTGATCAACATATTTACCATTTTCATCAAGATCCATCTTAAAGGTTGTACTCATGGGAGTGCCACTACTTTTTGTGCTATCCAATCAAAAACGTTTTAAAATATCTCTAGTATATTTACATTGAGTTAAAATAATTCCATCATCATTTTGAAAGATTTTAAATCCAAGAAAGAATTTAAGTTCACCCATTAAACTCATTTCAAATTCATTTTGAATCATTTTAGAAAAATCAATACATAATGTAGTTTTTGAAGATCCAAAAATAATATCATCTACATAAATTTGTACAACTAAAAAATCTTTAGAAATTCGTTTTATAAATAGAGTAGGATCAGCTATTCCTTTTGTAAAACCTTTGGAAATTAGAAAAGTACTTAATCTATCTTACCAAGCTCTTGGATCTTTCTTTAAACCATATAAATCTTTTGATAATTTGAAAATATGATTTGGAAAATGAGGGTTTGAAAAACCAGGTGGTTGTTCAACAAAAACATCCTCAGTAATATATCCATTCAAGAATGAACTCTTGAAATCCATTTGATATAGTTTGAAATTTAGATGTGCAGCATAAGCAAGTAAAATCCTAATGGATTCTAATCTAGCTACTAGAGCAAAACTCTCCTCATAGTCAATACATTCTCCTTGACTATAGCCTTGTGCAACTAGCCTAGCTTTATTTCTAACTATGTTTCCAGATTCATCTACTTTATTTCTGAAAACCCATTTTGTGCCTATTGTGAAAGTGTCCTTAGGTCTTTCAACAAGATTCCAAACTTTATTTCTTTCAAACTGATTGAGTTCTTCTTGCTTAGCAATTTCCCAAAATTCATCATTAATAGCATCATCAATGTTAATAGGTTCAATATGTGACAAGAAGGATTGATGTTCATCCTAATTTCTAAGAGAAGCTCTAGTCTGTGTCCCTCTATCAAGATTTCCTACAACAACATCTAAAAGACGATTATTTAGAATTCTAGTTGATCTAGTAAAGGTAGGACTAGAAATTTAAGGTTCTTCTCTAGGTTAGGGTTCATTAGGAACAAATTCTGGAATAAGTCCAGAACTGGTTTTCTTTATAGCAGGTTCATTAGATTTGTCATTAAGGTCCAGAACAGATAAATCTTCTTCAAGATTTTCAAGGGAGGTTTTAGGATCTTGTGGATCAGTTTCATCAAACATGATGTGAATAGATTCTTCCACACACTTGGTTCTCTTATTAAAGACACTATAGGCTTTGATGGTTAAATAATATCCTAAAAATATTCCTTCGTCACTCTTAGAAGAAAACTTATCAAGATTATCTTTTGTATTGAGAACAAAAACTTTACAACCAAAGACTCTAAAGTAAATAACTTTAGGTTTTCTATTGTTCCACAACTCATATGGAGTTTTCTTAAGAACAGGTATAATTAAGACTCTATTAATAGTATAACAAGCTGTATTCACAGCTTCAGCCCAAAAGTAAATAGGTAGGTCATATTCATTAAGCATAGTACTAGAAATTTCTTGCAGGGTTATATTTCTTCTTTCTACTACACCATTCTAATGAGGCGTCCTAGGAGCAGAAAAGTTATGACTATAGATATTGTGTGAGCAATAGGATTCAAATTCATGATTCTCAAACTCACGGCCATGATCACTTCTTAGAGTTTTAATCTAAAGTCCACTAAGATTTTCTACAGATTTGGATTATTTAACAAAGTAAGAACAAGCTTCACTTTTCTGAGCTAAGAAGTATACCCAAGTATATCTAGAAAAGTAATCTAATAGGACATAGACATAGTGCTTCCCATTTATTCTAGAAACTCTAGATGGTCCAAACAAATCCATTTGAACCCACTCGAGAGGTTGAGAAGTTGAAACTTCTTTCTTTGATTTAAAAGAAACCTTATGTTGCTTTCCCTTTTGACAGGGATTACAAACTTTGTCATTAGAAAACTCAAGTTTAGGTAGGTCTCTAAATAAGTTTTTCCTAGTTAGTTTTCTATGTGAGTGTATATTGTAGTGTCCAAATCTTCTGTGCCATAACCAAGATTCTTTTTGAAAAGAATTTAAACAGGTAACATTTTGCTTGGCTAAGGAATTTAAATCAACAACATAAACATTTTCATTTCATAGAGTAGAAAAGACTAAAATGTTTTTAGAATTAAAAACATTGAAAGAATCATTTTCAAACTTCACATTAAATCCATCATCACATAATTGATAAATAATTAGTAGATTATATTTAAGTCCATCAACAAATAAAACATTAGAAACTAAAATTGAATTAGTGTTACCAATTTGGCCTAGGCCGATGATATTTCCTTTGGAATTATCACCAAAGGTGACATGACCTCCATCAACCTTTATTAAACTATTGAAGCATGAGTAATCCCCAGACATATGTCTTGAACATCCACTGTCCAAATAGCATGTCTTCTTGTGGGAACTCTTCAAGAAGGTTTCCTACAAAACAGATTTAGATAAGAAATGATTTTTGTACCTAGATCTTTTTGGGTCTAGATAGGTTAGAAATCAAAGCTTTTGGTACCGAAATTTGTCTTATGGGTCTCATATAATTGATAGAATAAAAAGATTTTGAAAGGTAAACTCTATTAGATTTATAACTAAGTGAATAACTAGTTGAATCATATGAATGTCCAAAGCTAGTATCAGTACTCTGTCCAGATTTAGGAATAAATCTATTCTTAGTAATCTGTCTCTGTCCAGGTTTGTAGCCTATTACAGTAGTGTATTTTGGTGAAACTTTCTTTCCTAGAATTTGAGTTAGTGTATCCTTTCTGTTTGTGAACTTCTCTATGTATTTTCTAAGCTTCTCATTTGACATTTTCAATTCAGTATTCTCCTTTAACAGTTGAGCATTTTTCTCTTTTTCAATAGTAAGTTTGGTTTTAACAATAGAAGTGATAGAATGCTGTTTCTTTAATGATTTGTATTTATCCTTAAGTTCATTTCATGTCTCTTCCAGCATATTAAAATATTCAAATAATTCCTCACTAGTCATGTTTTCATAATCATAATCAGATTCTGCATCATCTCCCAAATAATAAGAATTTAAAACAAGAGTATCTAAGGTTATCTCAGATGTGTTTGTCATGAAACACATGTTGGCACAATTCTTTTTAGAATCAGACATTTCAGATTCACCTGTTCTGTCTTCAGAAGCACTCCAGGTAGCCTTCATAGCTTTTTTGTACTTACTGTCCTTGTAATCATATTTCTTTCTGAATTTTAGCTTTGGGCAGTTTTCTTTAATGTGTCCTTTCTTTTTTCACTCATAGCAAACAACTTCATCACTTTTATCTGGCTTTTTACAATCCTTCTTCCAATGTATCTTATTGTCATACTTTCCTTTGTAATTTTATTTTCTGAAAACTTTTTCTTCCTATAAAACTTCTTAAACCTTATGGCTATCTGAGCCATTTCAGCATCACTATCAGAGTCTGAATTTTCACAGGTTGAACTGTCAGTTTGTATTTGAGCTTTATCTTTGTCCATGGTCCTTGAAGCAGTAGTCTTGAAAGCCAATGATTTCCTCTTAGTTTCATCATCTTCCTCTTTACTCACCTTGAGTTCTTCCTCATTCATCATAAGCTTACCAATGAGTTCCTTGACAGGTATAGTAGCAATGTCACATGACTCTCTAATTGAAACAGATGTGCCCCTCCATCGGTCTGGTAAACATCTCAAGAATCTCATAATTTGTTCCTTTGCTGGAACAACCCTTCCAAGTGAATTCACTGTATTGACTATCTCATTAAACCTGAGATACATATCAGAAATAGGTTTATCAGTCTTCATTTTAAAATTATCATATTTAATAGTATAAGTATTTAATATCATTTCTTTAACATTGGTTGTTCCTTCATGAGAAACACCCAATGTATCCCAAATTTCAAAAGCAGTTTTTCAAGAAGAAATTCTATTAAACTCTTCATATCCTAGAGTATAGTACATGGCATTCATAGCATTAAAATTATTATTGTAGGAAGTCTTTTTAGGTTCATCCCAAGTTATTCTTTCAGTTTCTGGAATTTTATATTGAGATTCTATAGTAGTCCAGATATCAAAACCCATGTTTCTAAATGAATTTTCATTTTAAGTTTCCACTGAGCATAGTTTTTACCATTTAAGAATGGTGTCATGTTAGTAGCAGCACCCTCTAGTCTATTATCCATAACTAGATTTTAGAAAAATAATTTAAAGAGATAAAAATTTAGAAATGACAGAAATTTTAAGAACTTTAAAATACAACTGAAATCACAGTTGAAAAAATAGAGAATTTCAAAAATCTTTTAATCCTTTGATACCAAATGTTGGTCGGAGTGGATACTCAAGAGGGGGGTGAATTGAGTTCCAATTAAAATTTCTGTTAAAATATTGTCTATTTAAAATCCACCGATTTATAAAATAAGTTAAACTGTAGTGAATTTATACAGATTGTAAATGTTCACTTAGATTCTCCAAGATTGATTAGGTATCAATTATTTTAACCACAAGATCAAACTAACTTTGGAAACTAATCTACTGATTTACAATAAGTTTAAAAACTTGCTAATTTAACAATCAAAGTATCTTTAAAATAGTTTTGTATTTCAAAGTAATAACAGCGGAATAAATAAAATTTATGTAGTATCCTTTGAACTTAAATTATAGATGCACAACAGATATGACAAGAGGTTCAGTCTCAAGCTGAGACTTAGTCCTCTCAAATTTATATAAATTTGATCCACACCCTGGATCGGGGTTAACAACCGTTTACAAAACTGTCCAGGCCACGCAGGGACCTCTAACACTGTTCTTTGTGGGAAACAAAGCAAAGAGTAGGCCACACAAGGAACTCTTCCACAGTTGACGTGGCTAAACAACAGTTAAGAGATTTGGAGTGAGGATTTGATATCCTCTAGTTTATTACAGGAGACAGTGTGTGTATAAGAAATTCATAGTACACCACACTGCTCGAAAGTTAATAAATAAATCATGTAGAGAAGATAGATGAGAGTTTAGAAAGCTCTAGTGATTATCAATGCAACTCTGGACTCGTTGGGTTCAACAGGAATGCTTCTGAGTCCTTCTCAGGTTTTTCTGTTGAAAAACAGAGTGTCTTAGTCAGCTTGTCTTCTACAGGAATGAAAATGATCTCTTGATTCATCATGTGTTCTTCAGTGGTGTTGGATTGCATTCATGACCGTTCTTTGAAAGACTTGCAATCTCATTCTTGTTCAGGATTGTTCTTCTTGTTCAGTACAGTTCTATCGGGTGTATGTAAGTTATTCTTGTTGTATATTCACACATGCACACTGATTTCACTTATTGTCCATGTACTGCATCTCAATATTTCTTATATTCCACGAGTTCTAGCAGTAAGAATGATTCACTTTTCATAGGTACAAGATACAGTTTCCTGATATGCCAAAAACTATCATTAAATAACATTAATTGCATTAAAAACATCAAATATGACCGTTATAATTATTTAAATAATATTGACAAAAGGTTAAGAAATACTGTCACAGTTATTATGGAAACGATGTCTTCTTCACGGCATGTGGCTCACGATAGGAGCTTCACAGTATGTCCATGTCACGATTTCTAGTTCACGGTGAGTCCTTCACGATGTATGGGTCACGGTGAGTCCTTCACGGTGTCTGGTCATGGTGAGTCCTTCACGGTGTCTGGTCACGGTGAGTCCTTCACGGTGTCTGGTCATGGTGAGTCCTTCACGGTGTCTGGTCACAGTGAGGCCTTCACGGTGTCTCCATACTTAGACAAATATATTTATTTGGACTTAGACAGTAATATGTAGAATATGGATTAAGTTTGATTATTAGAGAGTAAAGGAGCTTGAATCATAAATATAAAGGTGTGATAATATATGTGAGATTTATGATCATGCATAAGACTTGTAAATAATAAAGTGAGTAATAAGCATCCATAAGATTTGTTAATATTAAAACATGATGTGTAGTTATTATTGAGATTGAAGAGCATTAGAAAGATGTGGAATGAAGATTGAGATTATTTAACAGTAATCAAGTTTGTGATCATTAAAACATGATTAACACATGAGGAGTCCAAAAATCTCCCCCTTTTTGATGATCACAAATCAGATATAGGTAGAATATAAATGACATGTAACATAAAAGAAACTAGCATATTAGAAGAGAATATCTCAGTATAGTACTGACACTTGTTGCTCCCCAGTATAGTACTGACACTTGTTTCGCCCCCTTTTATACATGTAGTTTTTCTCCCCCTTTTGGGATTATCAGAAAGGAGAGAAAATGAAATGAAAAGAAACATGGCATATTTAATTAAATAAAGGGTTCAGAATACAATAAAAACATTAAACAGCAAATGAAATCCCATCAAAAAGAAAAACAGTCCTCGAACTCTTTAGGGATCCACCTTGTCTTTGCCTTTATCAGCAGCAGGAGCTGGTGCTGAAGTAGAAGAAGGCATAGATGTGGTAGACAAAGAGGGTAAGGGTATACCTTCAAAAACAGATGAAGCCAAAGTAGGATCAGTAGAAGATCTGGGCTGTGGTTGGTCAAGAATGACTGGCCAGATCTGAGAAAGAGCTTGACTGACTGTCATGGCAGTTGAGGCTAAGGCAGGTAGACCAGGTCTAAAGGGTGCAGTAGCTGGAGAAACTATAATAGTGCTCTGCACATGAAGATACGACTTCAAAAGATTGATGAAATTAGTAATGATTTCACCACCATATTGCATAGCCTTTTCAAAATCATCCTTATTCTCCAGAAATATGTCCAACAATCTGGTGAACTCTATACGTTTCTAAACTTGAGCTTTAAATGCCTGAGTCACCGGAGGGATTCTCAAATTTTCCACAAGATATCTAAAGTGATTTGTCATATCACTTTTAGAGAAAATTTGGGAGAGATACAAATATATTTTCTTGGTGATCTTTTGTTGAGCATCATTGGATATCTTAGAATGAATTCTAACCAAGTCCAATGCTCTATCAATGTTCTTAACCACTTATGAAAAAGAAGATAGATCCAATCCACTGAAGGCACTCTGAAGTTATTCCTTGATTATGGATCTCATCATAGAATCATCCAAAGAAGATTTGGAGGTCTGACAAGAACCAGGTGATCCCAAAGAATGGAAATCGGGATAAGAATTCTCTTTCCTTGGATTTTTATTACTTCAAACTTGTTTAAAAATAATCTATAATGGTCAAAATAGTGTTATTAGTTTTATACAGTAATTTTTTCATGTTTATAACATCTTATATGATCATTTAATAACATCATTTCACCCTTTAATTGTTAGTATTTTTCTCTTTGTACTATTTTTGGGTGAGTTCTTTACATGTTTTCCATGATTGGTTTCTGGTGGATGTTCTTGTCGATTGGAAGTGAAACTATAGAATTTGAATGGAGTAGTATTTACATATATCAAGTATCTTAAATTATACCATTTATCATTTTGAATTATTACATGAGGATGATTCATAAGTTAAAACATTAATGATGTTCATTTAGATCATTTTCATGGTTCTTTGAGAATAACGAACTCATTTAGTTTTATAAATTAAAACCATGTGTAGAAAAGAATTAAAGAAACATTGATGAGAAAAAATACATATATTATAACTAGGTTCAACCATAAAAATGTTTTCATGACTATACTTGAAGGAATTAAAGAAAATAGAAACCACATCGTCCACTATGTCAGTAATTCGACCCAGCACAAACAATGTTTTTAATTCTTGAACAAGTGGGGGAAGAGAAGAAGATTGATAATGAATTTTCCATGAACATGAGAAAATAAAAAATATACAAGATTCTAGAGTTTTCATGACTCTTGGTTAAGAGGAGGTGAGGAAATAAGATGAAATGAAAGGAATCATGAAATAAAAGAAAACTTGAGAAATTGGTCACGAAAATTCATCAGCCTAACAATGTCTCTTAATATTTTATAAAAATAGTTTGATGAGAGAAAGGGGATATCTCATCACTCATAAATAATAAAAATGAAAGGGTGGATATATAATTAAATATCCCAACATAATCGAATTAGAAAGGAATAGAATAACATAAAATGAAAGAATAGGAAGAAAATAAAAGAGGTTGTTTACCTCTTGATCTCTTCTCCTTGAGATCCTTTTTAAAGGCTTCAGTTTTGGTCTTTTGGTGAGACCAGAAGCTATAGGACGTGGGTAAGAGCCTTGGGAGGAGTATGGGGTAGAAAATAGGCATGGCTCAAGGCTTGATAGGCGTAGTAAGAAGAGGGGAGTGAGGGTGGTATTTATACTGGATGAGTGGGGGTATTTTTCATTATTTTAATCCTTATTATAATATTTTTCCCTTGATTATGAATAGTCTTATTTAATGTGACCTAAAATAGTAATAATGTCATTTTAGTTCGAACCAAGTGGCCTTGCATCACTTATGTTGTCTTAAATAGTGTATTTTACAGAAAATTTGATTATATAGTATTTTATCGTATTTCACTATTCATCGAAAAATTAAAGAATTTCAGAAAATCCCAAAAATTTGCCCTAACCATTTTCCGACGTTTAGAATTCAAAAATAACTTCCATTTTTTAAAAATAATTTTCTAAATATTATTAATTTAATTTTTAAATAAAATAATACATAATTAAAAAATTAACAATTCTAATTTTATAACTACTTCTATATCACAAAGAAAAAATAACCAAGATGTTATTATCTTAATGCCTTAAGAAAATAAAATAATAATAAAATTTACTATTCATTAGGGTCATATTACTATTCATATTACTATTCATGTGTGTATGTTACTATTCACCAAAAAAACAAGTTGGTCCCAGTAGACTCTAAACAACATACTGAACACAATTGTAGATGAAATTTTCTTGAAATTCAAAACATAGAATTAGAAAAATTATGTTTAAAGGCTAGTTATAAATATCTACTTAAACAAAGTTCCATTCATTACAATTTATTTTTTTTTATAAAAAACTGGGAAGTTACAGTTACATCCCCCCCTTTAATAAACCATATTTTTTGAAATTTGAACTTTATCTTGGTAATCAGGTGTTTGGAATTTGAAAATACCATTGATTAATATACACATCATAAAAATAGTTAATAAAGAATCATCTTGAAATAAGTGAATGGGAATTATGATGCTCGTATAGAATAACACATAACTAGGATTCCAAATAGGAGGACATTAGTGGGAATAAAAAAACATGGACATGAAGAAAAAATTTAATGTTGAAATGAGGATGGAGAGTGACAAAGAATATTGATCAAAATAATGTGGATGATCATTAGAAAAAATAATCTCTAAAAAATCATAAATAAATAAGTTGTGAAAAATACCATCGATTAATCAGAAATGAAGTTAATAGAAAAATAAAATTTTAAGATCATTTTCTTAATATTGAGGAATTCCTTTAATATATAATCAGAAAAAATAAGGAAATATACATACTTGAAAATTAAAATTTAATCCTTTAATCAATTTCCAATTCAATTTCATCCTTTTATAAAAATAAATACTTTTCAAGATGAATATTTCATATCTAGATCACTAAAATCAAATTTCAGTAGATCGTAAGATCCATAAATTCATAATAAGGTCTTCTTTTTATGTTTAGGAATTTACCAAAACCAAAATGGTTAGCACAAGATAATTTAATATCCAAATATAAAAGTCTTAATATAGATAATTAATCTATAAATTAAAAAATAACCCCAATGTTTCAAATTAGATCATTCTTTAAAAAAAGTTCCTTAATATTCTTTAGAATATTCTCAACCAAGTTTAAAACCCCAAAAAATTATAAATATTATATTATATAATATTCTAAAAATAAAATTAACATGTATCGCTAAATTACATTAGTCACTCATAAAGTTGTATACTGAAAATATATACCACTTAATCATATTATCTCTAAAATATGACAATATTTTCCATAAATAACCTGAATTACCATAAATCCAAAATCATATATACTTCCAAAATATAATTCAAATTTTATTCCTCAAGTAAAAAAACATTCTTAACTGAAAGTATTTCCATATATCATAAAATGTTCAAAAATAGTGAACTTCTTCAAAAATAAAATCAATCACTTAAATACCAAATCTCGAGAGTTTATATATAATAAATCATATGTTACCAAAATTTAATAACCCTTTTATCCCAAATTTCCTCAATTACCTAAATAGTTTTAAAAAATATAACTTTAAAGGTTATATCATACCCTCCATTTTACACCCCCGAATATTAAAAGCATTCATACCAAATAATCATTCAAATTAAACCACATGATACACCTAAGGCATACATATACCCCAATATAATAGAAAATATCCTAAAATATCATTAATCACCCTAAAATCCCATCTTTGATAATCTGAAATGGGGTGTCCATGCCTTTGAAATTATGATCAACCTTAAAATTATAATATAGTATGGGTTATATAACACTTAATTTAACCTCACATAAATACATACCAATCTCGAATTTTTTCTACACCCTAATCTGATACCAACTATGATAGTATGAACCTATCATCAATGGGATATAATTAATTCTTATCATAGCACTCCATGGGTGACTACACCTGCTTGGTGGGACTATTACCATCCTCCCTAGTGGTATCCATTTCCTCATAAAACCCATGGGTTAAGATCCATACTTCAGCCAATGTGCGCATGTGATAGTTCCCAAGTATCATACCCCTTCCATTACTCCGATATTAACTGTGATACCCCCTAAAACCCGCACATTCAGATCCCGTGATAAAACATCATCTTTACATTTTTAGCTTTGATACCATTAAATGAGACCCAATTTCAACCATCCAAAACATAAAATATGAAAAGGAAATATTAGATCACTTACATACCCAAGAAAATTTTAAGTTTATATTTTTTACGAATGAGAAAAATAACGTTCATAATTATATCAATATAATTAAGCGATCATTTTCCCACATAATCTAAGCCTTCTATATTCTATATTAAGTTTTACACATGTCCCATAAATTTCTTCACAGGTGAAATTTTTCTTTACATAATTCATTTAACATTACTATTTATAATCTAGGGGAATGTAAACATAATAAGGGTGATATAAGATTCTCAATAAGGGTAAGCATAAGAATTAATAATTTAAGTTCATCAATGATCATATACTGATCATAATAGAATTATGAAATAATCGAAATGAATGAGAATAACATAAGATAATTCATACACATCTAATCCTGGATCATAAAAACCCGGACATGGTACAAATATTTATTATAAAACATGATTCATATACAAATCATTATTTATGTTCCATATGACATCAATATCGGTCAAATAAAAAATTTAAAACTCATATAAAGAATAAAAAACATGTTATTCTATGGAAAAATTATCTTTATAGAATTTTTACAAGAACCATGACTATTGGAATAACCTAATAGTCAACATTGAACAAAATTTTCCATAGAGCATAATCATCAACCAATTAATTAGAAATCTACACCATGCTCACCCGATCAAAAAAAATTCCAATAACCATAGAATAATTATAATAAATAGAATAATTATCTTTTCAACATAACAATAAACATTATTATTTGATATCTTGATTTACCAATGAAAAATAATGGGTTCCATAACAATCTTTTTGAAACAATCATAATACATCCAAAGAAAGAAAAATTATGGTATCATTTCAACATATCCATAATTAAGAATAAGTAAAATCAAGTGTTGTTTTCATTTATGAATATAAATATCATAAAAATATCATTACAATAATTCTTGAAGAAAATACCATTTCCAATTTTAAAACCACTTTTTAAAATCTAAAAATTTACAAATTAATGTGATTTTTGTTTTATTTGAAAATGAAAATTAAAAATATTAATGGGAACTTCAAAAAAATGATCATAAAAGTGGGAAATTTTGTTATTTTCATAATTATTAAAAACATTGCTTTAATTTTTCTTTAAAACCAAAAGTGACCCATGTGGAAAAAGAAATGAATTTTCTTTTTAAACCATTTAGAATAGGGCTACAGATCATGGAAAAAACACTATGAAATATTATATTTTTTTTTAAAAATATTCTTGAAATTAGATAAATATCTTTTAGGAAGAGTTTGGTTAAAAGTCTTTAAAACCAATAAAACAAAGTTTTTAAAGAAAACCCCCTTTAAAAACATTTAAAAAATAATTATGAAATAAATAACATAATAAAGTTCATAATATACCTTGATAATAAATATATTCATGATATTATAGTTCATTTGTAAATATATACACCTTATAAATGAATATAGGTACATCAATCAAAAAATTTATCAAAGAAGGAATTTTGAGATAGAAAACCATTGAATCTCAGGTAATGAATGAATTCAAAACCCATTGAATGAAGGAACAAAACATCATTATTTATAACAAATAATTTCGATGAAATAATATTAAAAAAGTCATGGGGAAAAAAGTATCCCATATAACATAAATTATGGTGTATAACATGAATTATTTCTAAAAGAAATGAAATTGTTACCACAAAAACCCTTGAAACTTTTATAAAATTTGAATAAATATCTCAGGAAAGATAGTAATTAAATAGAACATTATATATTATGATCAAATATTCGTCCAAGATATAATATCTCAATTAGTATAATATACAAATTATAAAAGAAAGTAGGGGAATATTCAAGACAAGTCTGAAAGAAACAATATTAGATGAGAAATCCTTACGAATATTATATCATTAAAGTTTGAATTTTTTCAATGGCATGATTTTTTGTAATAATTATAAAACCACCCCAAATGAGTGTAAATACAAAAAGATAAAACAATTTTTCAGATCACACATAATTTTGGAATAAACAATTTAATAATGAATAAATGTAACCAAATATAAGGAAATTGAGTTAAGAAACTGATTACCAATTGGTAAACTTAAAGTTAAATCCCTTTAGATCAAATAGTTTTAATTGAAATTTTAAATACCATGATTTATTAATGATTCAAGATAAAACATGTAATAGGGGAATATATATACCATAGAAAATAAATTTAGTGAATAAAAATAAATCATGCCTCAATAAAGATAAATTGAGATTAAATACCTAACCCAAATAACCAAAAATTTTCATATAACGAAATTTAGTTATTGAATATAGAATCATAATATTAGGATTTACTTATTTCTCAATTTCAATTTCAAACTTGAAACTATAAGGATATTACTTGGGACCTATGGAACACTTAGATTGTATGTAACCTAAAGGAAATGTTCCCTTTTAATAAACAACTTTAATTATATATTCATATTTATATACCAGGTATATAAAAGAACATTTACTCATCTGATTAATTATAAATATTTTATAAAATTTATTGGATAAAAATTCATATATAAAATATAATTTTTATTAATATCCTTCTATACCGGAGAATTATACAATATTTCACTATATGAAACCTCTATAAAAGAACCCTATCTCAAATTTACAGCATTAATCATGCACGACCATATACAATGACATAAATCAAGACTCCAAATATATTTTACCATTTAATAATCCATAAACCTCGAAATTTGATGATTTTATAGAGGTCTATCTCCTATTGGTTATTGAGATAGATAGAAACTATTAGTAGGTCATGCAGAGATAAAAACAATGTTTTATAAATGTTGATATTAATATTCAAGTTGAAATTAACTAATAGTTATCTTATTTTACAATAAAAATGGAATGTATACCAATATGGTAATGATAATATGTATATATATTCTTTGATTTTATCTATTGGATTCACATGTGGAAGAAGATGACACAACAGTTTTAAATATGAGAGTGCTTAGTTTCCTTTATGTGAGATGGTGTTTAGCTATATATGGAGTTTTAAAGCTTGATATAACCCTTAGGTGAGGTGTTTTACCCTTATTTTAAGTTTTGGAGACCCGTACACAAGTTTTATTTTAGGCATACCACCCTTACGTAACTATTACTAACAATTATGTGAGCTTAGGAACTCGGCTATACCCTTACGTGAGAAACAAAATACCTTCACGAAGCCTTAAGAACTCATGGTATTCCCCTACACAACAATCATATTACCCTTATTTGGGTGTTTTAAATATTGTATTACCCTTATTAATGAATATATTACCCCTACACAACATGATCACTAAAGGTCCTACCATTATAAGAGGACCACTTTACCCTTATGTTGTAACCCATACACAACAGTGTAGACCTTTAGGCAGTGGGTTCTTACCCTTATATAGATTTAAATATTCAAATATACCCATAAATTTGACATTTACATAGCCTTAATTCTAGTTACTCACACTTACGTGAGACATGAAATCCTTAAATGACCCTTACATATCTTGGCGATACCTTTATTTGGCTTGCTTCTTATCCTTATGTGAGTACATGTTGACCTTTGTACAAATAAAAATTCTCCTTATTATATTTACATAGAATTCATTTTTATATAAAATAAAATTTTAATAATAAAATTTTAATAATTATTAAACTAATATAATCCATTAGTTTCTTAAAATATTAATATATTCCATCTCCTGTAATTCTTATTTTATAATATTCATTTCAAAAAAATTCATTCATTACCAAGATAGATATTATAAATTTATATTTATCCAAGTTACCACATAAATTTACAATAATATTATCCACATAAGTTATGAAAATATTTTTTATTAAATTATAAATTTCATAACAACCATATTTCAATAAACGTCTCTATACATCTTATTTCTTCAATAATAACAATATATTCAAAAGTAAAAAATTATTTTTTTACATTTTAATAAAAACTATAGATTTAAAAATAATATAAAAGAACTTTGATGTGATTAATAATCAATTTCACTTGAAATGTACTTTTATTAATAATGACATATAATTAATGAAAAAACTACAAAATAGTTTATTACTTTGCAGTATAAATAATGATTTAGAATTATCATAATGAATCTATTATAATAAAATAATGGGTGAATATCTAAATGTATTTTCATCAAGTTATCTTAACATATACATTAGCTTATTTTAATTATTGAAATATTGTTTAATTATAACATTTATTTAGAGGACATAAATATATTAAAATTTTAGGATGTTACATGATCACTAGAGGTGGACATATGTTGTTCTGTATAAGCTTATATGTGTCCAAGGATAGGATTCATGAGGTTAAATAAATAATGAGACTAATTTAATTTCTTGGATATGTGAATCTATTTTTATTATGATGGTAATAGTACCACATGCCTGATTTGTCCCACATCATCTTCTATCTCAGCATTCTACTTATATATAATCAATTACACCTCATCATCCCCTTAGAGATGTATCTGGGTTTGCTTTAGACTATACTCATACTTATCCATCACACCATTCCATTCTGTGGACCACATGTTTGTGTGTGTGCCTACCTTCTTTTGTGATGGATGGCCTTCATGAACACTGATGGTTGGTTTTGGATGATTTTTTTAATGATTAAATCAGATCAATATTAAACACTTAAGTAAAAATAATTAGTTTATTCCATCATATAGAATATCAAATCCATCTTCAATTTTTTTTTTCAATAATACCCTCAAAATACTTCATGAGAAAAATAAAATATTTTTTCCATGGTCTTATAACTTGTCAAATATTCATAATAATTATCCACCTTATGAAATCATCAAAACATGATTTATTATCACTTATTAACTTATAGAAAAAGTTTTTTCATCAAAATATCCTAGGCACATGTCGATAGAATTAATATTGTTTCCACAAAAGCCAGATGTTTCTATCTAGTGAAAAGTACATGGATAACATATAGGAGTGACAAAAATAGTATCCCTTAGTCTTGGATTCATTCGAAATAAAAATAATCTAATTCCATGGTAAATATAGGGAACTTCTCCACATTCTTAAATATTTGGTGGGATTTTGAAACTGACTCACATGTGGGAGATATACTAAGAGGAGTGCCTCATATCATAGCTTTGGTTCCCTAAATGGGAAAAGGTATATATTCTATGATAATAGGTGAAATAGAGTCAAAGTGGGATTTTTTGGTTATAACCATGATTAGATATATGAATGTGAATACGTAACCATAGAGGACAGGTATCAAACCACACCTTGTTATGATAAGGGGTCCCTTATAGAGATCCGAATATTTTAAGAAATGGGGGAACATTAATAATTTGTTTATGGGTAAAGAAATCAATGAGAAAAGATTCTATGTAGATCTAACTCATACATAGGCACTATAAAATAATTGTTAGATACCTCTATATCTATGAATATGTTTCACTGATCTGGTTCTGATGAAAAAAAATTAGGCTAAATGTGGTTTTCTTCTCTACATAGTTTAAGGTCTTGCATTATAGACCATTTGTTATGTATATTTAAGTGTCGAGATGAAAAAAATACTATCATATGGGTCATGAAGAACAAATGTGTGCTCTAATTTTATCCTTGAGAAAAGGGGATAGAGACCAAAAAATTCCATTTCATTGGGATATATAGGGTACCCCATAAGCTTTTAATAATTTTTATTATCGCACTAACTTTTACCTAAGTCTCATATAAGGGAGAAATCATTGGTAAAGTGATTGTATTTTTCTCATATCTCAATTAGTTGGTTTTCAGTATAAAGTATTTTATACCTTTTTTAGTTTCACTAATATAGAAACTATATATGTTTATTAAAATTTTAAAACACAAACCAAATATAACTAATGTTTATGGATATAAAACCTAGAAAAATCTATGATGAGGTCTGATAAAATGGTCAACAAATAGGGCATTATACTATTATATTAAAAGTAGTATGATGAACAAAGGAGTAACACTAAGGGAATAAAATAAACGTGGATATATGGGATTATAGTCTATGTAATTAATAACTCCATGAGTCTGAATCATGGATAATGGGATGATATAATTATAAAAGTGATGACCAAAAATCATGATTAGGCTGACAGGTTCTATTTTTATGCAGATTGTGTCTATAGGGATAGAGTTTCTTCTTATCAAGAAAAAGATGATTCTATTTATTAGGATGTACAGGGAATATATGTGTAGACATATTAGAGAATGTATGCTTATCAAAGTAGATGTATCCCTCAAAGTCAAAGATACACATTTCTAAAATCCATTAATGGTTGATAGAGATCGAAACCCTTTTGAAATGAAGTCTATTTATAGAATGAATAGATATTCAAGAAGTGTTATAATACCATAGAAGTTGTGATAGTATTTATTGATCACACCATCAAAGTGAAGGAATATAATATATCATTCCTCTCAATGTTTCCCATACTAGGGGGTTTTGAGTGAATAACATAGTTTTTATAGGTTTATATGATATAACCCACAAGTTCGATACCTTTTTATTTTTATGATCTAATATTTACCTAGATCATATATAGGGGGAGTTTGGTGAAGAAAGATTCAACTGTTCCTCAAGTCTCCCTACGCAAGTTTGTGAATTGATGATTTTTATGTCTTTTCACTTAAATTTTATGTTCATGGGATTAAGAAAAAAATGAATTATCCTTTGTAAGACCATACAACTTGAAACTAATGAAAATTTCTACCTTGTTATAAAATATTTAAGTAGTTGGATGTTAATAACGTTGACTTCCAAATGAATACAATATATATACATATCACAGAGAGGATATCAAAATCCACTATAATAGTTGGATGGTGTAAGGTAAAAATCATAACCTATGAATAATTTTATCATTTAAAGATGGATATGGTATATATTTGGTTGACCATTGGTAATAGGAATCCAATTCCACATCGTATAGAGGCAACACATGGGTTAAAGGGGGACCTTTTCTTCAAGACATTTGTATTCTCAAGGGGTTACTTGGTTTAAATGTTGAAATTTTTACCATATAATCATGGGATCATTTAGATGTATCAAAAACCAAATTACCATTTTATGTTATCGAAAACCACGAGGGTTTATGCTCAATTTTATGGATTTTGTTGGTGTGCACCAAGTGTCCAAGGTATGAAGTAGGTTTATAGAGTAAGATCTATATAATGAGGTTTTGAGTATCCTAAAAGGTTTTATGAATGAATATTGAACAATTATTTGAATATTTCTCATATAAAAACAACTTATATTATTAAATGGTCATATACGGACATTGTATGAGGTTTAAGGTCACATGGATTTAACCCAAGATGGGAATGTGGGATAACAGCCCGAATGAAGCACAAATATTATAGGAGGATAAGATATCACCACATATCTTAGGGGATCAAAAATTTATCCATTACTCTTATGCATGTTCCTCCTACGTAGACTATGTTGATGAAAAACATAAGGGTAATTTACCATAAATTGTTTATGGGTCTATCATAAGGGGCTTGAATATCAATATATAACCCGATATAGTTAGGATTCAAGACACACATATTTATTCTATATGTTTTCCCCACATAGATCTAGATCATTCATGATAGATGAAGGAATTCATTTCATAATTTATGACCATGCCTGTAATATAAGGTCTAAGTGTCAATATGTATCCTGTGAAATAGGAATAAAGTCACATGTAGTTATTTAATTTTTTTTTCCATATATAGATCTATCTTACACATATAATAAAAGAGGAATTATCATCATTCATAGTTGGGCCTAGAGTAAGAGGTCCATACATCACTATGAATCCCATGTGGATGAGAATTACGCCACACATAGTTCATATATATGTCCTGGGTGAGTGGTCTCTAACTGTTGATTATATTGTGAAGGTAGATGACTCTAATTTTTGGAGAGGATATCACTTGTTTGGGAATATCCACAATACTATATTTAAACAGGGGTGAATTCTTTTGATATAGACCAAGCAATAAAAAAGGTTATGATGGCTATAAACCTATAGTGATTCCTAGGCCCCTACATTTCTTAAGGGACCAGAAGTAAAGGAATACATAGTTCATAACACTACTGGAAACATAACCTATACCAATGGTTTGGAACCATTGGTATAGGCCTCCAAACCGTTGGTATAGCCTATACCAACGTTTTGGAGGACCATTGGCAAGTATGCCATGGGGATAGGTCTATACCAATGGTTTTTGGAAAACTGTTGGTATAGACCTATACCAACGGTTTTCAAAACTGTTGGTATAATTAATATGAAATTCTATACCAACGGTTTGATAAAACCATTGGTATATGTATTTCAAAAAAAAATAATCCGATGGGATTTGATCCCACGACCTCTAGTTTATCATTAAATGAAATAACCACTAACCTAACATGAATTTTGTGAACATAATTTCATAAATATATATATGTATTATCATAATTATTTTAAATTTTGATTTATATAATGTTCTCGGTAAGATGATTCGATAAAAAATCAAAGGACCTATACCAATGGTTTTGACAACCATTGGTATAGGTCCTTTGATTTTGGGAGCAATGTTGGTATGTGGGGTACTTATACCAACGGTTTGGCCAAACTATTGGGATAGGTACCCACCCGTTCCCAACGGTTTGGCCAAACTGTTGGGAAAAGTGGACTCAAACCGTTGGGAAAGCCATACCCTTTCCCAACAGTTTTGGAAGACCGTTGGGAAAAGTGACCTCAATGTGGGCTTTCCCAATGGTTTGGCCAAACCGTTGGGAAAGGGGACCTATTCCAATGATTTTTACAAATCGTTGGTATAGAAGCATTGGTAAAGGTCAGATTTCCAATAGTGTAAAGAGAAATCCCCCACATAGTCCGAAATCATGTGAAAGGAGATTAATTTTTATTTTACATTATATCTATTACCATGATTGGAGATTGAGGTATTAATACATATCCTATATTAACAGGAGTCAAGAAACATGTAGTTCTTGAAAATAGGGTCCCTTCCATAGATTTGGCTCATATGTAAGAGAAATTCTTATTTATTCCACAAAAATAAAGCCATCAAATAAAATGATGTGAGGTGGGAATATATTTTTTGAATGGGATTAGAGTGATATTAGTGAAGAAGGGTTTTCCATATCTATTTTTTGTTTTTAATATTAGTTACCTCACTATGTTATTTCAGGTGATATTTTATATATGGATTTTAATTTAGTTATTTTTAACCAATGGGAAAAACACTTTATCACATCAGGTTTTTAAAAATCATCATAGAAACCAGCCTAAAACTACATAATTAGAAGTTTTTTACTATTCATTATGTTAAACTAACATGAATAACCCTCAATTACATCGTTTAAAAAAATAACTAAGAAGATCAAATATTTTTCACTTTGGTTATGTAAAAACTGATGTGAAAATAATTTTTCATTTAATTTTCACATAGGTTATATAAAAATCAATTTGAAAAGGCTATTTTTTATAATTAATTCAAATATATTAGGCTAGCAGTATATTATAAGAACAAGAAACAACAAAAAAACAACACAAAAACCTAAAAACAACTTCCCAAATTAAAATCATTTTCACTCTATAGTTTTTAAATTTAAACTATATAATTTATATTAAAAATAAAATAAAAACCAATAAAAATAATTAAATATTACACTTGTTTTCTTTGTAAGTGATTTATCTTTTATTTAATATAAGAGAGAGGGTTATAAAAATCTAAAAATTAAAAATAAATAATTTGACATGTATTCTCAACATAATTAAAAGATAAATTAAAATAATGTTTATAATAAAATCTATCTATGCAGAATTTTGTAACAATACTGATTGAAATTATTTCAAACATTAATCCTTGAAAATGATATCCCCATTTTTTCTCCCTAAAGAGGAAAATTATGTTTCATTTTTTTTCAATTCAGAACAACATTTTATGTACATTTAGCCAAATTCTAATAATTTTAAATAAGATGTCAACTTTTCTTTTAAAAATTTGATATTTGAAATCATATTTCTTATTGCCTCTCAAAATTAATCCCATTAACTATTTGAAAATGACATATATGAAATAAAATTAAAAGTAATTAAAATATAAAATTATTCAAATATTAAATATTAAAAGTTCAATATGCTTCTAAAATTGTCTCTCACATCACAATATATATAGCACAACCAGTAAGAAATATAACCTCTTAGAAAAAAAAACAAAACATCCAATGAATTGTAATATATAAAAAATATAATGTGAGTGGTTATTTACTTAATATAACTAACACTTCATGAAATATATATTCCATACCTTTTAAGATAAGGAAGCATCCAACATTAAATTTTATTATTTTGTAATATTTCAGTAATATATACTTCTCTTTAGTCATCTCTCATTATCATCACTATTGGTGAAATTCATTGTTGGTAAAAAAATCATTATACTAATGTTATATCATATTGAATGAAATGTGTGTAAATATTCCAAATACCAAAAAGAAATATGTATTAATTTTTAATAAAATAAAATAACTAAAAGATATTTGAAAATTTTATTTCATTGAAATGGCTTACTTCACATTGATGCCCAAACCATATCTAGTTATAAGATCTATACTATATCTATTTAAAATCATTACTTTTAGATCACACCTATAAATGATAACATCCATTGTAAGCTGATAAACTTCACAAATATGAATATGTTGATAATATATTAAATTCAAAAGAAGTAGTATTTAAATTAATAACAACATGTAATTGTTGTTTTCTATATAGTATGTCTTTAACATTAAAGTATTCCTAAAAATAATAATAATTTAAATTGTCAAAAAAATAACACAAATATGAAATAAAGGATGTAATCTATACATGCCCTGATGGTATTGTTTCAGACATGTCTAAAAAGAAAATTTAAAAATGGATGATACTTTATCCCATTATAGTTACCTAATCCATAAGAAATGGTGTTGCTTCTAATTAATATATAATATCCTTCACAGTGACCTTAAGCTACTCCATATCTATCAGTTGATGATGAACAATATCACCAATAAAATATATAATACCATATAAAAGAATATGATATTTGGGATCCTCAACATATAACTCCCAATAGATGGCAACATATGGAGGTGGAGTTGTATGAGTTGGAAAATAGGAGGAGGTGGAGGTTTTGGATATCAAAGAAGAGGTGGAGGAGTGAGATCTGTAGGAAGAGGCTGAGGAGTGGGATATTTAGCCCGAAGTTGTTTTTACATGTATGAAAACAACAAATGTTCCGAATCTTCGATATTATCCTCAATCATCTCACCCAACTCAAGAACATAAGCTTCAAAAGATTTTATATTCCTTTTATATAAATCCTCCTATGAAGAAGATCCAAAACGACCCAATTTTTTTTCTATAGATACACCTATGGCATATCCCAATGTGTGGTCTGGGTGTTCGGGATTTCTTAATGTAGTAGATGAAATATCCTTCCGACATGTAGGTATGAATATTCCCTATGTTATATTCTCCACATGGTATTCCTATATAGAATATTTTAAAAATTCATTAATGAATCATAATATAAAAATATTTCAATTAACCAGTATAACATAAATATATTAAATTACTTCTTATAATCTTCTTAGATACATCACTTGAATCTCTTGTAAGACATAATCATTTTTTTCTCATTCGGTCCCTCTTCCATTTTACATGTCTAGCTAGGGGAAAAGGGTAAAAATTTGTGTAACCTAAAGACTCAACTCAGAATTTTTTAATTCTTTTCCACCTTTTTCTTTACAAATAAGGCATACCCTCTATGAGATAATGTATGATGGTATACATTTTTTGGATTGTATCTTCTAATGACATCTCCTCATTTTCTATAAATTAAGAATAAGAAACCCATTAATATGATAATTAATATAAAGTACATATAAAATATAACATTTCATTTTCCAAAATGATTCTTTTCATATACAATAAACAATCCAGTTCCATGTATTGTTATCTAGAAAAGGATATATATCAAATGGATTTTTTATTTTTTATTTCATCAAAAATTAAGTTGGATCAGAGTGTTGATTTAAAATCCATCCATCTTCTAACCACTAAAGCTTAATATTTCTTCCTAAATTCTCATGTGTAAAGTTTATAATATTTCTTGTAATAAGAAGGGGAAAACCTATATTAGTATAATAATTTCATGATAATTAAACTAATAACAACTGAGCCTATCAAAATTGTCTTCCATAATTGAGATATTTTTAGTTTTTCAACAATTTTTCAATCACATAACAACATACAATCATTGGATCAAACTTCCAATATAATAAAATTAATAAATTATATTGAATTTGGTTCCATGGAAATATCATTATAATAAAAATTAAATGGTATCCTCTAGTCCCAGCTATGAGAAACTAACAATTTCAGTAAATGTGTGCTACCACCTTTACCAAACCATGAAGCATTATTTATCCCTATGGAAGTATACGTATCCTATAAATAAGGATTATGAGTATCCCTATATAAAGTATGTATGTGGTCCTCCCCAAAATCTCTTGGTGTCCTAGATGTTTTATTTGACATTTCAAAACAAATCAAAGTAAAAAATCAATGTAATAACCAATTAGTATGGAAATATTCAAATCTAACTAGTATATATAAAATTAAATAAAAAATAAACAATAGTTCAATAAAAACCAAACTAAACGATACACATTTTTATTCATTTTTTTAAAGTAGTTAAATAAAATTATGGGAACATTAATGAGAGATGGATTAATATAAATAGAGGAAAAAATATCATCATTAAATAAGAATTTTAATAACAATTTTAAAATTATATAAATAAAAAAAATATACTAAACAAACCACTATTTATCATATTTTTAGAGCATATCCATTGTAATACATCATTTTGGGGTAGAGTTACTATAGTGACCCCGATTGTAGTTGCTCGAACCAGATGTCTACTTTATTATATTGACATAAGATTCAAGAAATAACATCCCAATGGACTTAATAGTTTAGTAGAGTTGGTAAACTAAATGCATAATTGAATACACATAACTTTTTATAAAACAAAATACACAAATTATTATCTTTGGTAACACCATTATTCCTCTTAGAATATTCCTATATATCAATCGTGAAACACTTCCTGGTATCCTGAAGAAAATAAAATATAAGAAATGGGCGATATAATATGTTCCGTTGGGATAAGAGTATAATAAATATAAGAATAAAGAAGGTATAATAAATATTAAATGGTAAATAACTGAAAAAATTCCATTTAATAAATATATTTAGCATTATATGGTAGAAATAATTTACGATTGAATAATTACATATAAATAATCCCATGGAAAAGATTTCTAACCATTGATATTCTAACTAATCGAATAATCACATGGGATATCAATACATGAAATAATAATGATGGAATGAATAATGACATATATCTAAAGAATAATATTTAAGCCTTATTCCATGACATATAATTTATATGAGGACATATTCTAATACATCTATATAAATGGGTATGTCCTTAGCCAAAAAAAATCTAGTTTGTCTGATATGACATACCGATGCATCGAGGGGATATAGAAGGCCCTTTACATCACATACTAAGTCCAATGCATTCCTCATATGAAAGGGGTGAAACATAACACACATAAACATTAATATTTAAACTAGTATATGTAATATAAATACTTTCCCCAATCAGTAAACATAATCATAAACCACTTAGTGTAAACTGAATGGTATCAATATAGTACATCCCCATTCAAACCGATCATAAACACATCTAGAGAAATAATAAGGATGGTATCATTGGAGTATATCTCTATTAAAGAGTAAGTAACTTAAAAGGAAGTCCTCTTAGATAGAAAATTATTTTGAAATATTGCATGGTACATTCCTTGAGTAAAATAATATTTATTTTAAAATCACACGTTTTATTTTTAAACTATAAATTTCATACAATATTTTCAAAATATTTTTCTTTAAAAACCAATATTAACAACTAATAATTTCTAAAAAACTAAGAAAAAAATTTCATAAAAAATAACCTTATAAACATAAAAAGGAATATTCAAAGAAATTATTCCCATGATGGTGGGTAATTCTATACATTCTATATATCTTAAAAACAACATTCCCTTTTCATTGTAAAATGGATAGAAAATTACCTTTTTCAGAAAACAACAAGAAGATTCCATTTATTTTTTTTTATAAAAAGTCAAACATGGATAATAATATTTCTAATAAATCATTTTAATAATGATAAAATATTTTTGAAAACATTTTTATAAAACCATTATTTTGAAGGAAAATGAATTTTGACAAAAGAGAAAATAAAGTTATATTTTCTTAAAAACTTTTTATAAATCATTTTAACCACCAAATATTAGAAACAAATGACCCTATTAATTTAAAAAGGTCATGAATAACCATATGAGAAGAATATATATTTGTTTTACCATATAAATGCCAAATAATTCCCCCAAGGGGACTTAAACATAAAAAATCATGAATAATGGTATGATTGTGAAATAAGCCCTTACAACATTGGTAACTTTTGTATTTTAAGCCCCATGAAAGAAATAAATTTAAATGAAACATTCAATACCATGAAGATAAATTAATTCATGATATAAAATAAAAAAAATATAATTATATACACCACATAAAAGATATAACTTTTGAATATGGTGTATGTATTATGAAAGTAAAAGTGAGACGAGAAACCCTTAACATGATCCTGACTTGTCATGTATGTTATTTATGTTCCTGAATAATAATTGTTTTCTAATTATTTACTACCTTGAGAAATTTTTTCATGTTTATTACTTGTTTTATTTCAATTATTACCATGCTATATAAAATTACTTATTAAATTATGTTTACACTGAATTTTTTTGATGATATTTGGATTATGTGTCAAAAATTACTTTGGTAGGTTTACTATCGTCCAAGAGGCCATTATTTGAACATCCAAAAAGTAATAATTCTTAAATAATTATCATATTTATATGTAATTCCCCGAACCCTATAAACCAAAGCCAGTGCATTAATTATTACATTATTATGCTTAAAAGGAATGAAATCCTGAAGGAACGATCATTTTAGTAGTCTTGAAGAAACTAGATATATATATGAAACTCAAATTACATTGGAAAAGGTAACAAAAATAAAATACATAACAAAAACTAAAAAAACTGCATCCATAGAAACTCAATTAATAGTCTACTCTTCAAAACCTGTTGAAGGTAAACAAAAAAAAGGGGTGATCTCAAATTCTCAGTACGGGTTACAAGTAGTAGAATCATGAATAAATAATAACTGAATCATAAGAAAATATGGCATGGTGAATAAATGAAAACACACTCCATTAGTAAACTGAGAAAGAGCCTGCATCCATAGATTTTTTCATAGCGAAAACCTCATGGATAGTAATAACTAAAAATAAATAAATATAATTCTTAGTAATTGGACGTAATGTATCTAGAACATGATACCCTAATACCATAAAAATGTTTTAGTTATGTTGGTATAAACCCGCTTGATTTTTGGAAACAAACTCAAAGGGTTTGTCACCAACTGATTTCTCTCATGAGATTTCTCAATGCATCGAGGAGATATAGTGGGCCACACCTGTCACTACAAGTATAAATCATTCTTTATACATAGATTTAATACAATTACAATATTCCTTCTCAATATCCATAAAGAGTAGAGAGTACAGATTCATCAATATTTCCATAGTTAAAACTACTTTCCAAATTAACATTGTATGTGAAATGGTATACGGATTAAGGAAATAATCATATCCATGATACAGGGAAATAGATATTTACAATAATTATAATTTCAAATGAAAAATGACCTCAAATTGGTAGTAGATACACCACATAAGAATGATTAGGTGCACAATACCAAGTAGGTCTCAATGAAATGGAAATTGAGACAAAGTCATTTACCACATTGTAATCAATTGAATCGTATGACCAAAAATCATTAATCACCAAATGAATAATAGAATACCATTAATATAAATAGAATTATGAAATTTTCTATAATATAGTAGTACACATATACCACATATAAGAAATAAGAGGCGAATAATGGAAATCCGACAGAATTGAAAGTGAGATGAGAAAACCCTTACAAATATTTCAGCATGGTAACAGGTGTACTTATGAGTGATTAAATAGAGTTAAAGGGTTATTACATAATTTATATATCATAAGGTAAGTATGGGATAGGTTCAAAAACAAACCCCATTATTAGGAATCCAAAATAAAAGGACACAACATTGGTGAATTCTTGAACAATAGTGAGAGAGAGGATCCCTTGCAATGATCATGTCATTAGATTGAGGACAAATCAATGACATTATTATATGTGAAAAACATAAACCCACACAATAAAAGTGGATATATATCATAAAATAATCACAGGTCATTCACACATATTCTGGTAAGAGAAAAACCAATGGCATTGATGTTTAACTCGATGAATGCAAATTGAGTTAATATATTGATCATACCACGATTCACTGTGTCATTTTAACCCTTACACCATTGTATTAAACTGAATTTTTATTGGAAATTCCAAAAATAATAAAAAATTGAATTCCATGCTTTAATCATTTATTTTTTGTTTATCCTTATTAAAAAGTCCTATGTAAGTTGTCTTGAAAATTCCATTGAATGTGAAGTTGATTTAGAGGGCCCATGATGATGTCCAAGAAAAATGGACCAAACTGCGCAGGATCCAAGCACACCGGTCTATTAATCTACACACGTCTACTAAACCGTGCATCCAATTGGTCTGAAATTTTGTGTGCTGGTTCAAAATGAATTGGGCTAAATTTAATGTGAAGAAACCCAAGACTCATTAGGCTATATGATGGCCTTTCTGACCTGATCTGTCCATCACACCAAATCTCCACTAAGTCAAAAGTGGTGTTCTGTGATCTATCCAAATATCTGGATAGAGGTGTCTAAATTGTGCCAAAATTTCGGTGGAGATATACAAGAGGTGGGTATATAACTTTTTTATTTTCTCAAAATCTAGATATTTCTTTCTGAAGGTCGAAACACCTATGACAAGTGGTTTTATTAATTCTGTGTGCTCAAAACAACCTTCCCACTTTCCTATAAAATGGCACATTAGGATCCTCATTTGCAAGTTCAACCAGGAGGAAAATATCTGGTATTTTGGAGACCCAAAGTAGTTCTCTCATCATACTTTAAGTTCTAGAGGCCCCTATCCTCATAGGGGAATAAAGGATGAAGAGGGAGTTCTACCCGAGCCTCCTCCTCCTCTCGATGGCGAGTTAAACAGTGGACAATCATTTCGATGGAGCTACACATACTTGGCGGGGGGGGGGGGGGAGTTCCAGCACATGATACTCTACTAGGTTTTTGTAATTTTTTTGTGGATTATTTTAATTATTTCTTATCTAAACATGTTTCTCCTCTGAGTTCATTTCTTGGGTTTAATTAAGTGAACCGCTTTTTCATTTCAACACCGATTGGGTTGAATTTTCAAGTGGGAAACTTGGGTTATTCAGATTGAGTAATAGAAGGATCCTATTTCTCTCACACATAAATAATATATTAGTATGATTTGGTATCCTTTAATATTTTCTTGAAGTACAAACCTTGACAACATTATTGTTGTGTCAAGGGTTGGTACTTTGTGCAACGTTTAGAGATGCAAGAGGGGAATCAAGATCCTGACAACCGTCAACCAAATAATTAAAAAAAACCATGTGAAATTTTCAGAAAAATGAACTATCCAAGATGTGTAGTGAACTTGAACTGATATCCTTATCTCATAATTCTTAATCCTCCACCTTATTCTATCAACTATTAAACTCTTTAAGTTAAGTTATTTTCATAAAAATATTTTCTAAATCACCCCCTCTTTTAGTAATCTTTATTAAAAATACACACTATAAGCCACCAAAAATCCTTGAGAGATGACCTAGGGTCTTCCATAAACTATAAATAAACCTTAAAAACATAATCAATTTGACGTTCCATGACAACACGGTTAGATATCCCTTACCTTTTGCCCAAAGGTGTTCTCGATTGATCTTAATGACATGAATAATAAATTTAGCTTCATTAATTCATAATTTTAGAACCTCATAAACATGTAATTCGTTTATTATAACCTTATTAGGTTCATTAATTCCATTTTTATGGGTTTAAGAGATTCAATTTTATTGTTTTGGAAGAATTTTCTTCCTTGGTTTTCATAACTGTTTTACTTGTACTCATGAATGGAAGATCATTTGAAATGTGGTCAAACATCCTGAATTGTAAATATATATTAACAGTGTCATTATAAATGATCCTATAATGATTTTGTGTTATATAAATTGAGTATGACTCATTAGTTAAAAGTTATTGATAAATGCTTGGATTAACATAGCAGTTTTGTGCATAATGAACTTATTTTGTATTATAATTTTATATTATTAGTGTGTAAGGATTCCAGAACATTGGATAAGTTAAAATACATATATTATGTTCTGGTTAAAACATTAAAAATGTTTCATTATTAGTCTTCAAGATAGTAAATATAAATTGAAAACCCGTCATCCTTGAATGTGAAAAATTAGCACATCTCGGGCAGTATTTTCATTTTTAGTGTAAGAGGTTGGGGAAAAGAGAGATGATGTTGAAATATTCCATTTGAATAATAATATTCCATTCCATTTAAGGTACTGGAATTATTATAGAATTTTGATGTGGGTTGTTGATGAGTGATCAACAAAATAATGAAACTTGTAAAAGTATTTTAAAGAAAAGAGAACAGATGTTCACCTCTTGAGTACTCCATGAAAATCTTCTTATGGACTTTGTTTTTGGCCTTTTAGTGAGACCAGATGATCTTGGAAATGGGGGAGGAGTATAGGAAGATATTTGAGTAGAATTTGGGAAAGGCTTGAAGCTTGAGTAGTGTGGGAGTAAAAGGGGTGAGGGGTGGTTTATATAGTGGAGGGGTGGGAGGGATTTTACATTATTTCAATCCTTATTTTAATATTTTTGCTCAAGACTATGAATAGTACTGATTCAAGTGATCAAAAATAGTGATAATGGATTGTGATTTCGAACCAAGTGGGCTTACATCTGCCTTGAATCACCCATGATGCAGTAAAACAAGTATTTATCATTTATCGTAATTTATCGTATTCTACTATTCATAAAAAAATCCAGAATTTTCGAAAAATCCCAAAAATTTACCCTAATCATTTTTCAACATGTAGAATCCAAAAATGAACTCCATTTTTCAAAAATAATTTTCAAAATATGATAAATTTAATTTTTTATTAAAAACATTATTTAATCGAAAAATACAAACACTTAAAATATTCATCTTCATTTTCATGGTGCCTAAATTTTATTTATACATTCATGAGTAGGGTTACCATTCATAAGAGTTGAATTACTATTTATAAGGGTAGGTTAATATTCATACGTGTATGTTACTATTCATAAGGGTGGTTACTATTCACCTAAAATTAACTTTATTCTATAAGATCCTGAGTAACACCCTGTTCGCAACTGTGTATGTCCATTTTTCAAAATTCAAAACATAGAAGTGGTAAATTTATGTTTAATGGCTAGGCTATGATTATCTCCTAAATAACCAAGTGTTGTTTCAAAGAAACTCAGTACTTTATGAAATATAGGTTATCTAATGAATATAATTTATTCAATAAAAACATATCATATAATGTTTGGGGTGTAATATTATATATTAATTATAAATTTAAAACCAATCATTAAATATGTTTATAAAAAATGAACTACATTACAATAATGGAGACAGTTGGTCATGCGTACACATGAGTAATGTTTCCATTTTTCAATGATCATTATCAGAAGAAGTAAAGTAATATTTTATATTTCATGAATTATTATAATATAATATATAACATATTATTTCATTATAAATATTTACAAATCATCCATGTGGTATGGTGATGAAAAGATATTCACATTGCTTCATGGTGGCAGTAGTCCACACATACATAAACAATGTTATCATTTTTAGTGTAAGAAAGAAAATTATATATTACCTTTTAATACATATAAATATGTCATTAATATAATTATAATTTTATTTATATAACATATATCATTAACTTTATCCTTATTACCTTCCATGTAAATTGTTACTAAAAGATTAATCACATCGCTTCCTGAGGCGACAGTCTGTCATACTCACAAGTGACATTATTATATCCCATACAGATTGGAATGTAAATATATATATAATATAAATAATAAATAGTTATAATTATTTTATAAATACCATATATATACCTTTTATCCATCGTCATACCCAACTGTGAGTGGTGTCAATGGAAAAATGAATGACATCGGTTTATGAGGTTTTTGTCTGCTGTGCACATGAATGATGATTTCATAACGCATTTTATGGATATGGGAATGGTTGTAGGTAATGAAATTAACATAAAAAATATCATTATATGTAATATACTGAGGTTATTAAATCATCATGGTTTAATAATAATTTAAGGAGGTGGATGAAGAAATAATATGAAAACACACATTGAAGAAGGTTACCTCTTCTTCATTTAACCTCCTTAGGTTTGAACTAAAATCCTTCATAGGTTGGATTTATGCCTATACTAATTCTTATAATATGATAAAAATGGAATTTTTAAATTTATTTAGGTAGGTATTTTCCATACCATAAGGGTTTTAAAGTTTGAATAGGAGAGGATATGGGGTGGAATTTTATAAGTGAGGTGAGGGGCACACTTGTAAATTTTGAAAATAAAAATGTGAACCCACGTTTTTTCACATGAAAAGTGAAAAAATAGATTAATATAAATAATAATTAATTATAATGTTAATATATGTCCATCAAATATATTTTAGAGAAGTTTATAGGTTATTTTAACCCTTATCTTTTTAGTTTAACCCCTGGTAAATTGATTTTTACCTTGAATAGAGAAAATATTTTTTTATGGTAAAAAATTAAGAAGATCATATTAGAAAATATAAATTATAATTAATAAAAATATTTATTTCATTTTTCCAAATTAAATTCAAAGAATTGGAAAAAATTAATTTAAAATTAATCCCAGAGAAGTGATGTGAAAGCATGTTTTTAAAGAGAAAATAGTCAAAAGTTTATAGAGTTTTAATATAAAAATTCAACATGAAAATAATTTAAATGAAATAAATTAGATTAATAGTTATAATTAGAACTAATTTTACTTTAAAATCAAATTAAAATATAATTTAACTTTATTAACAATTTAATCAAAAATGTATTTTTTAATTAAAATTCAGTAACTTTAATTATACATTGAAAAATGAAACAATTCAGAAAAATCTCATAAATTCAGCCTAAGATAATTTTGGGATTACAATTTAAAAATTAAATATATTTTATCAAATAAATTTTATAAAAGGGTTAAAAATTAATTTTAAATTATACGTGGAGCATACAACTAAACCCTCTTTTAGAAAAAATGTGGTTTTCCATATAAATATTTATTTCTTACTTTAAATAATTATTATTTTACTTATAATAATAAATTTAACATATTTTTTAAAATTCAATTAGTACTATTCATACCCTCTAATTTAATGTCTATGTTTTAATGGTTATGTTTAAATAATAATATTTTAATAGATAATCACATTTCATTAAAACTCCGTATTGCATGCATTATAAGCTATCAAAGATATTAATTTATTTAAAAAATAAACATATACTAAAGTCTTATGATGTTATATTCCATTGTATTCTTGGTGTTTCATGTCATACATGCTATAAAATATTATTTTCATGCTTTAAAATCTTAGGGTATTACATTTTACTCCCTTAGATAAATTACATCCTCAAAATTTAATCTTGATATAAGAAATAAAGGGTTTGTCATTTGAAAATACCATTGTTGGAAAACCACATTAAAAAAGGGGTATATAAGACATCCTCTTTATTATAGAGAAAGGGATGGGCAATTGTTATCTAAAATAACGAAAAATAGGTTTGCAAATATGAAAACATAAGTTATACTATATGCATAAAATCTTAAAATGGAAAAGTAATACATTAATCTCAAAATCCTTATCATAAGTTCCACTTAAACAATTTCATAAATGATTAACCTTATAACCCTTACAAAAGATTATGATCCAAATATTTATAAATAAGTTCCCTAAATTTATATTATATACTTATTATTAATATTCCAAACAACATGAAGTAGCTCTTAATCATCACACACTGAACATGTGAATACCTTCATCATGTATTATCTTGAAATAGGGTAATGACCTCAATTACCACAAAAAATAATTAAAAACATGAATACATACTTATTCTTAATATAAAACATAGATTATTGAGTATATTACTTAAATAAAAAAAAATACCGTTAACTTCATCGATGATAATATAAACCACTTTGGAAACAAATAATTAATCAGTTCCAAGGCTGTTAGTACTATCCAATTTAATTTATCCATATAAATTATCTCATTATCCCAAAAAAATTATCCCAACATAAGGAACATATTAAGGTTTTCTTTCCTCCCATCATTTGTTTTCCAAGAAGTTCAACATGCCGTTGTTGATTCCTTCAAATTGAGAATTTCAAAATCTACAAGGGAGGCAATACCTGAAGTATGTGTATTAGTTTCCCTACAAAAAAGGAAGATAAGGTTGAAAAATAGCACATATCACAAGACCCTAAGAAGTAAATATGTTCACATAACCCATGGGAGGTCATGCGAATGGATTATGTGCAGTACATGATCTACTATTGATCGTTAGAGGCCCCTTGACATGCCTCCCTATTCTTGCACAGGAACACAGACAATTGCTGATGATCATGTGAAGGCTTCCAGACAAGCTCTTTCAATCATGAAATTTTTCAGCTTGCAGTTTCTTGAAAATCATCCAACACACTCTTATAATAAAGGATGTAAATATTCAAAATTCATATACCTTATGAAGTAATTTATTTTTATGCGAAAAGTTTAGGTGGTTCGCAAGACCCTTCAAATCCCCTGAATACCTGTCCACCTTATCATGAAAGAACATGTTTTCATGTCACCTTCATCATGTAAAGGGTCTCAAACATGTCCATATGATTATGTGTTTCCCCTTCATCTGTTTAAGACATGAAGAGTGTTTTTCCATGACAATACTCGCATGCCATCATAAGATCAAACATTGATCACATCATTCACCATAGAAAAGAAGAGCGGCTGACTAGGATAAGGTGAGCGTTTCATCATGAGATCTCACATTGATCATGCGGTTCCCTCATCGGTAACCTATGTGAAAGGGTATAAAAAACATATAAAATAAAGGATGAATATATGAAAAATTAGGAAGCCTTTTTTGGTTATTAATTTTCATGCGATGCATTTATGTAGTTCACAAAATCACTTGTGGGCCCCTTGAAAAGCCAACATAATCTTGCAAGGGCCTTTATACATGTCAATGTGATATCATGAGGGACCCTTGATAAGTTAACTTTGTCTCATGAAAGGACCTAAATGAGTCATATTTGATCAAGTGAATGACTTACCACTAGAATCCTGATCCCAAAAAGACCCTAAGACATGTTGGGATAACATTGTAATGGCCAATTGGAATGTCAAAGTATTTAGATGAAATCCATTTGATCAGACAAGGACCAATAAATATGGGAATATAGGTATGGTCATGTTGTCTCAATTTATCATGAAATGCATGGGTGACACCATAGATGACCCCTGACAGACTCATGAGAATCACATGTAACCAAACTCCCTCCATCGTCTCCATCCCATATATGAGATATATGTTCCAAAAAAGATGGATTATAACCCATGAGGCAAGGCCTATAAAATTTTCCCCCTTATCAAAAAAAAAAATTAATTCCATAACCCATGGATGATGGGAGATTTCTACCTAAGGTTGTAGGAGAAGACTTCTTAGAGTGGCCAATAACATGATCAAAAAGGTATTATGCTATGTAAAAATTTGGGGAATGACTTAAGGATAACACCGAATGAATATGCACTTCACATGAACACTCTATATATAATGATAATTATTTTTGGTGTATCATCTAAATTATATAAATGAGGTCCTTCATGTTGGATGGGTCACGCAAAACCTAAAATAATCTAATACTTGAAAACCTAGGGAACATTTACAATAAAGGATGGAGTAAATACTGAAAAATATGGGAGAGTTATGTGATGATGGGTTATCTAATCTTAATTCACTTAACATGACCCACCCATATCATGAGATGTACCGATTCATATCTCTGAATTAATGAGATGATCCCTCGACATGCCATTTAGATCACGCAGTGTCCCTTAGACATGTCGGGAAACTTGTGAGATGCCCTCTGGGCATGCCACCCAAGTCTAATGATGTCCTCTTTTCAAGTAGACCTAATCTTGCAATGTAATCCCTAAATGTCACCCATGTTATGTGGTGACACCTTTGCATATAATCTAGGCCATGCGATGTCACCAGGACAAGTCATCCTTGATCATGCAATACCCTCTGGACAACTCATCCATACTAAGAGACACAATCCATACATGTCAGCCTAGATCATGTGATTGTATTTAGACATATCTTCCAAACACCATTACATATCCATACATTCTCATTTAGGCCTTACAATTCCCACTAAATATGGTAGCCTTGATCATGTGACACCCAACAAACATGTCATCCTTGATCATGCAGTGTCTTTCAGCTTTTTTGATGTCCTCCTAAAAAGTAAAAATGGATCTTATGATTGTATTTATACATGTATATATGAAAACTATGACATGTACAAACATACTCAGAAATGTCCTACTAACACCCTAAATATGTAAAGAAGGCAACAAGGACATGCTAAGTAGGCATCCCGAGACATGATAACCTTTTCTATTGGATATATTTGGTAATGTCCATGATCCAAATATGATGAATATGATTCCTATATAACTAAGATAAGTAGGATTCCTTTTTATACCCGAATATTAAATGGCCATCCACCACGATGTATATCCCTCCATATATATGACATTCTAACCATTAGAACCCCATCTCTCCCATGGATTTATCATTAATCATTGTCCACCAGTAGATTGAGAATAAAACTAAACTATTTTAACTCTGATTCCTATAATAAATAGGATACATAGGATTTATTCTCATGTATTGAGATCCATATCAAACATCCAAAGGGTTTCTTAGTGCACAAGTCCTATATCCGTATGCAGTGAGCCTGATTGCTATCTATACCTTGTTTCTCACACTAATAATAGCTCATGTGAACTTATGAATTTTAAATGGTCATATCATTCACTTCATGAACCACCAAAAACCAGAAAAACCTCAGATTTATTTTCCATATCATTTGTATGATATGGATTCCCCTATGCATGGGCTTCCACCTCAGGGTAAATCCCAAGGGTGTGATCAAAATTTAATGACACTGATTCCTACTATAACCAAGATACATAAGAATCCTCCTTGAGGATAAATCACAATAATCACTATATAAGTTCCATCATATTAATCATTTTTTAAGGATTTTAAACTAAATAGGATCAAGAAACTATGTGGTTTTGATTCCCATTATAAGCAAGATATATTGGAAACCTCATAATGGTCTGATCCCATCCTTGGAATATTAATAATCTCAATGGATGGCAGTAAACTCTGGCATACCTGCTTATATGGTTATAATGTATAAGTAAATACCCATTAGTGGGAAATAGATGAATAATATTGGATACAAATAGATGGAATCATCAATATCCCCCCTTTTACACATTAATGGTTTCAACACTAGATCATTTTTTAGGGTAACCAGTCCTGTATCGGGATTATGAAGAGACTTACAAACATATTATAAATTTATAATAGAGTCTGGGAGATGGAAACAATTTCCCCAAAAGGGTGTTATGACCCAAAACTATCACACTCTTAAAATTGTTACTACCTAAGCATTGTTGTGTTTGAAATCCCAATTGGCCACCTGCCTTTGGGAAGTGGGTCCATACTCCACTATAGATGTAGGAGACATTGGGAGTTTCTAGGAAAGATGAAAATGGAATACAAAAAATGGAGGATTTTGTATCACATACAACCCCCCCCCCCCACAATAACTCACTAGGAAACTAAATCATATTTCCATTAAACAAAAATAATTCCCCCCTTTGGATAGATTTCCATAGGGACTAGTGCCCGATTTTGAGAAAAGTAAATCGTCTCCAGATTCCTTGGGGTTGTCTCTAATTAGTCTCTTGGGAGAAATTTTTTCTTTTGTGATGCCCTTATTATTCCATGTAGTTACATATAAATAGGGGTTAATTAGTGACTCATTTCACCAGCTACTTCATCTCTTCAGAGCTCTTATAACCCCCCTTGTCATGTGATCCCTTCACAAGACCTCATCACATGATCTTGTTCACAAGACTCCATTTGAAAGATGTCAATACAAGGGATATTCAAGAGATCTACTTTGTAAGACTATGAAACATGAACTATTTCATGAGATCAGATTGTTATACCTTATTTTCCTTAGCACTTGTTCGAATTAATCATTAATCTATTCTAGGTAATTACTATAACCTTAACTTATGTCCTTCACTATAATAATTCCTAGCAGGTTTCACATGATCCACCAATTTATTCAAATGATTGAATGATCATTATGTGGTTCTCATGACCATGTGAGGGTCACATGATAATGAGTATTATGATTAGTCATGTGGTGGGGAGATTCCTTGTGGTTCATGTTCTTTGTGAGGTCTTTATTGATTATTTAGTTCTGAATATTCGTATAATTTCATGTGATCATGAATTCCTTTTTGGTTTATGTGATCCACATGATGGTACTAGAGTCACGCATATCTCTTGATGGGAGTTTTTTCATTCTTGATATATAATTTATGCTTTTATATAGATGGATTCCATCTCTTTGGTAGCTTCCAACTTTGCCAACCAGAGGGATATGATTATTAAAAATCAAAACACTGATCCCCAGTATCTCATGTTCTATGACAATGAGGTTTAGGAGAATATTATAACTTTTAAAATTTATATCTTTTCTTTATCACACCATCTTCCTCTATATGGATTCAAGCCATTAGATGATGCTTCCATTCCCTCACTTGGCTACAACCTATCTTCTTAGTGGTTATAATCTTGCCATAATTGTATTCAAATGATGATTTCTAGATATTGTCAACTAGGCATGGCACAACCCTAGGGGTTGAACTATGTGTTCAATAACTCCTATGTGGTCCAAATATTTGCGATTTTTAATTTCCCCAACCTAGGAGACATTGTACCAGTGCCCCGAGACGTGTCTCCATATGACCTCAAGTGTGCCTCCCCACATGCCATAGGTTTCCGAATAGCAGAAAGGGTTTAAAAGGTCACATGGGGAGACTATACCCTATTTAATAGAGTAATCCACAACAAAAAATAAATATCATAAATGAAATGTAATAACCAATGAATATGCATAAATAAATATCTCCCAAAATTGGGTATAAATTCTATCCAATAGTAAATATTCCTTGGCATGCTAACAATGCCATGTGAAAAATCCAAAAATATTGACAAATAGTGGAATCCCCCAAAATTGTCTTAAATCCAAGTCTGAAACCTCATCAATGTACATCCCAAGACCGACTCAACTCTGAAGCCTGGTTCCTTTTCCCTCATCCTGACATTTAAACATGAAACTGCTTGGGTACCCAATGATGGCCTAAGTAGAGTGTGATTACAACTATGTAGACCACAACCAATGGTGTCTACAAAATATCCAATCTAAATATATGGTTCATTCATGTACTAAATAAAATAGAATTAAATAAAAGCTAGTTCAAGATCCATTAGTTAATGACCTTTACTTTAACTATTTTTAACCTTAATACCAAATTCATTATTTGCATCTTCTTCATTACTTAATTAAATATCAACATGTGTTCCATGGATTGAGAATTTGCATCATTTACAAAAGGTTTCAAGGAATTCATCACTATACATTAGAGAATAAGTCAATTCCCTATCTCACTATGAATAACACATCATAGAAAACACATTTTCCTCACCTCAAAACCTTAGTCTGGGTGGAATGAAACTGTTAATATAATAGAGCTCTAACCCTTCCCAATCCCATGTATTGTGGGGTGGAGTTTAGAGCATCAGTCTAACACAACATGTGGGAATAGAACCCTAGTCAATACCCCATACTACCCAGCCATCTGAAAATACTTATTTATCCATTTTCCTCACACAAATCATATCACAACCATACACAATCAATATATAAAGAAATCATAATCCAAGAGAGTAAAATTGGTAATTAATATTATTCAATAACCCATTAACACATTTACCATTTACATTACATAACCCATTTACCCCAATTCAAATTCTCAATCCTATATCACTAAGAATATTCAATAATTCCCTTATATCAACCCATTTCACATATTCATCAATTACCTTATGAAAATCCATTTAGAATATTTCCCATTACACATTCTATTACAAATTTAACATATTCATTGTTTCATATGCACTCAATCTCTTAAGAATTTAAAACATAATCCATAATCCACTTGATACAATCTAAATTAACCCAATTAACCCACTTCCATGACATGCAGAACAACCCCTTAATCCATTATCAAATCACGGAACACTACCAATATACCATTTTCAATTCAAATAAATATATCAAAACTCTCAAAATGGCTCTAAATATTCACACATTTACCTTGAACTAACTTTTCCAATTCCAAGTTCTAATAATGTCGGTGAACCCCATGGGTGGCCCTAAATCATTCAAATCAACCTCTATGTATCCCATAGAGACCATGAATGGTTCAATTCATTATTTATATAACTAATTTACCGAATCTCACAAAATTAATCAAAATCACAATAAGGGATAACCATGAATGAAATCAAACATTAACAAATATACAATAAAACTATGGTAAATAACTTGTAGACCACCTACCTTGAACCCATTTATGAAAACACTCCTAATCATGGTATTAGATCCATATTAAAACAATAATTTAATCCTAAACCTAGAAACCATCACAGGAATAAGGTTTGAATGTTTCAGAAGAATATTTCCAAAAATAAAATCCCTAATCAAGAAAAGAGAAGAAAAAGGGAGATTAGACTTACCCAGAGCTTGGATCCGCAACCAACAACACTCCAAATGGAGAAGAAATGAGGGAGGATGGTCCTTGGAAACTATTTAGGGATATAGCCTATTAATATGGATGGATTTAGGATAAAGGGGGATAAAATGGAGTGGAATGTTAAAAATCCTAAAGTGTAAAATTGTAATTTTTCCAACTTTTAAAGTGGAACACATTTTACCTTCATGGTTTAACAAATTATGCACAAGACACTATCCATGGGGAGTTGGGTCAGAGGGTTACCTAGGTAGGCTACAAGGTTTCACAAAATGTATGCCAATCGTGTGATATGATATTGTCTGAGGTTGCATAGTTTTTCTGGGAAGGCTGCATGGTTTACTTAACCATGCGCAAATCGTGCCCCTTTCACAGGTTGGACCAATTTTCCTTCTTTTCATGCTCCAAACCCCCATAACACTTTTGAGGCCCCTCAGACTCCCTATAATCATTTAATTAACCAAAGAATGATATTTACACCCAAATTTAAGCTGGTAAATACCTCTATGAATTCTGAGATCTTACAACCTCCCTACCTTATAACAGCTCGTCCTTGAGCCGTGCTCCCATGCATCATTGAGTTGCTAAATAAAAGAGATCAGGCCATTGGAATGGAACATATTTCTCCCTTTCCAATGTTTCTTCTTTAAAATTTATATTTTTTCATTAAAATAGGACTACGGAAAGAATCTTGTGTCACAAAACCTTCTCACTGTGATCCATGTTACAAACTGGGTGCTCTTCAAAGGACGCATTCGCCTCAAGCTATACATCCTCAACATTAATCACTTAGGATGGATCAGTTTTATACTAATGTAGTTGTGAAACATGAAAAAATCATGAATTCCACTATATCATTGTAGAATACCAAATTGTTAAGCCACTAGTCTGATCCTCTACACAATCTCAAATGACCCCACATACCTAGGTTCCAACTTAATTTATTTTTGAATCTGGTGGTGACCAAACCTTAGAGACACCTAAATAAACACACTATTACCAAACTAAAAACTCAAGAGGTCTATTAAATAAATATTCATTTTAATTGTCCCTACATTGAGCCGTTTTCATGTGTTTCAGAATCAATCAAACCCTTTTCAATGTCTTCTACTTGAGACTTGATCCCAACAACTCAGACTCTCTTTCCTCTATCCAAAACAATATAGATCTACACAGTCTCCCATATATTTCCTCAAAAGGTTCCATCTGAATCATATCATGAAATCTATTTTTTAGGAAAAAATCAACAATTGATAAGTGTTTTTCCCATGAACCACTGAAATCATGGACAAAAATCCTCAACGTGTCTTCCAGCACCTGAATTGAATGCTCTAACTACCTTTCTATCTTTGGGTGATAAGTTTTACTCAAAAAAATCTTGGTACCAAGAAACTTATGTAATCCTTTCCATAAGTGTGATGTGAAATATAGATCATGATCCCAAACTATAGTCCTCGACACACCATGAAACTTCCCTATCTCTCGAATATACAACTCACCCAAATAATCAAAAGTGAAAGTATCCTAGATCAGCAAGAAATGGGCCACCTTAGTCATCCAATACAGAACTACCCAAATTGCCTCATTCAATCAAGTTATCCTTGAAATAAACACTATGAAGTTCATCATTACGTCATCTCACTTCCCCCATAGAATGAGTAATGGCTGTGACAAACCACCTAGGTGCTAATGCTCAACCTTCACCTGCGGACAAGTAAGGCTTCATGCCACAAAACCCACAACCTTTTTATTCATTCATGACCACCAATACTACATATGAAGATCATGATACATCTTAGTCAGAACAAGATTCACTTCCCACTTCGATTCATGGAACTCACACTTCAACTCTTCCCATATACACACTAACACAACTACACAACCAAAAATAATGACAATTCCATCATCACCAATAGCCCAACTAGAGGGTGACACCCTACCTTTAAGACATCCCTCCCTAGTTAAACACTATGGATCCTCAGGATGAATCTCTGTGACCTGGATCCAAAGTATAAACCCAATTTATATGGATTCAAGGGTCATATACCCATTACCATCCTACACTTCCAGGTATATCTCAGAAAACAACTCCATCATTGTCTACTAAGAGTTGGATTCCGGAACCACCTAATTTTGAGTCTTCCCGATCAGTGAATCTTCAACTCTATTCCCTTTTCCTGGTGTGTAAACCATCATCAATTAAAAATATTTCATTTATTGAACCCATATTTACTATGTAATATTGAAATCACATTGAGAGAAGATGAACTTATGAATTACATAATCGGTAAACTCTATGAACCACTCTCCCAAAAATTAGTTCCTCCAACACATTACGGCATAAACCAAAACATCCAACTCAAAATCAAGAGTGTGGTAATTTATTTCATGAGGCCTCAACTATCTTGACCCACATGATACAACCTGATCATACCACATTAATACGGACTCAAGTCAAACACTGGACACATCACTAAACATGGTGTACCTCTTACCTGGTTTGGGTCAAATTAGAATCGATACAATCTTCAACCACTTATTCAACTCTTGAAAATCATTTTCACATGCCCCAGACCACTCAAAATTATCTCCCCTATTTGTTAATCATGAGAGTGGAACTGCCAAATGGGATAAATATTTAATCAACCTTTGGTAATAACCACCCAATCATAGAAAACTCTAAACATCAGAAACATTTTTGGGATGATCCTAGGACAACACAACATGCAGTTTCTCTATATCCACCAACATACCTACCTCGAAAATTATCTGACCTAAGAAATGAAATTTATCAATACATAAATTACATTTTCAAAGATTGGTTTATAAATTTTATCTCTTAGTCTACTCAGAATGATGTCAAGATGTTTTGAATGATTGTCATAAGTTCTTAAGTACGCCAAGATGTTATCAATGAAGAAAACCATGAACTGATCCAGATATTGGTGGAATATTCGGTTAATTTAAGTCATGAACTCAACTAGTGAATTCGTAAATATGAATGAAATCACCAAAAACTCATACAACCAATACCTATTCATGAAATATATCCATGATACTTCAGAAGTTCTCACCCTCAACTGATGGTACGTTGATCTCAAATTGATCTCTGAGAACACCGAAACACACATCAGTTGGTAAATTTGGTCCCTGATTCTGGGAAGGGTTATTCGTTCTTAAATTTCATCTGATTAAACATCCTATAGTCGACACATAACCTCAGTAATCCATCATCATTCATTGAAAACAACACATGAGATCCCCAAGGTGACATACTAGGATAAATAAACCCCTTACACTCCAAGTCTTCTAATAGAACCTTAATTCTTGGACTCTACCAGCACTATTCAATATGAAAAAATGGAAACTGGTTCTTCCCATGACAGAAACTCGATCCTAAATTGAACATATCTCTCAAGTGGTATCCCAGATAAGTCTTTTGGAAACACATTTATAAATTGATATATAATGGGGGTGGATGGTTACTCCATTCCTCCTTAATCTAGCACAATACAAGATATTTGGGTTGTGAGTTCCCCTGATTATTGGAAAACTATCCCTACATAGCTTGCTCAAACATCCCACTCACCATGAAGGACCTAAGAATCTCCATAACGAGACATCAAAATTACTGGACTTTGGTAAAAACTGATATGGACTTCATAAAAATCTAGCCAGTTACTACCAAATATATAATCAAAACTAGAAATTTCATGGATGAACAAGTCCTGTAGAAAATGGTACCCACCACACTCCAAATCACAACCTTTTCATTATTTGATATCCTCATCTCATACCACTAATATAGTATCAATTGTCATAACCGCCAGGTGTAGACTAGACTATATGAAGATGACTCACCTCTCTACCCTAGGATCTATCCTGAGCCCCATGCATTACACTGACCTACTATTATGAATGATCTTGTAGTGATGTCCCACATCCACCACCCCCACTAGTACAACCCATGGAGCACAAAATTCTTTCTTGATATTGGGTAATTGACACCATAACTGCACTCGAAATCTTCATTCTCCATCGATATATGCCTAGTTGTAGAGGGTTCATACAAAACCTATTTATATGTCCAAACATTGCACTCGTCTGACAGTTGAATTGTGGTTGGGGGCACTAGGCGCACATGTGCCACGACCAAGTACACTGGTAAAAGAACACTTGATCACCACCCTAAGAGACTAGCCCTCTATTTTGACTACTCTGTGCACTTCTTTCTTGACAGAAATTCCCAAAACAATGCTTCTTTCCTTCAGAATCCAAACCAAATGCCTGCCCAGCTAGCCCCATAAGTCCACTAGATAAAGCTCCCTTCAGGTTCCCTCTTGATGTATGGGTCTAGTGCACTACCTCAGAAAACCAATTCAAATTGATGATATTCACAT
This sequence comes from Viscum album, assembly GCA_963277665.1. Taxonomy (NCBI): domain Eukaryota; kingdom Viridiplantae; phylum Streptophyta; class Magnoliopsida; order Santalales; family Viscaceae; genus Viscum; species Viscum album. Next base: position 481,965,339 of record OY728128.1, read on the forward strand.
GGGACATAATCTCATGTATAATCCCATCCTAGAAACATTTCTCCATATTCTCCTCATCTCTTAGAAATTTTAGGATGAAGTGGTGTAAGTCATTGAAATGACTATCATAATCCATCACTAACGCAACCCCCTTTTCAAACTCAAAATATATATATCCTTATTATTCCTTAATGTGTCTGGATTGAAGTATTCTAGAAAATTTTCCTAAAAATATTTCTATATCATTCTTTCATCCTACTCAGTCTGAACCATGATGTCCCACCAATAATTTTCTTAACCTTGCAACATATAAGTCGCTAACTGGAAATGCTTCTTAGAAGGAGTCCTTATCTGACTACGGTTACAGTTTCATTTTCTCCCTTACACCACTGTGCTAAACTAGTTTTTTATTGAAAATTATAAAAATAATAACAAATTTCACTTCATGTTTGATTCAATTAATTTTTATTTATTACTTTTAAAAAGGGATATGATAATTTTTTTTGATAATCTCATTGAAGGTGGAGGTGATTTTGAGGGCCCATGATGATGTCCATGAAAAATGGGCCAAACTACGCAGGATCCATGCATGTCAGTGGACTCAATAGCATATTTTTGCTAAAACGTCCATCCAAATGTGATGTAATTTTGTGGTATGCTCTAAAATTTACTGGGATACGTTTAATTTGAAGGTACCAAAGCCTCATTAGGCTTCTAAAATGACCATACAAATAGATCTATCTGAAGAATCAAATCTGGACAAAGTCAAATGCAGTGTTCTGTATTTTATCTATATCTCGATCTGTTGTTGTCCAAATGTTTCCAAACGTTTAGTGAAGAAATTCAAGAGGCGGGACTCCAACATTATAGTTTTCTAAAAAGTGATATAAGACTGTATAGTAGCCGAAAACAATGAGAAAATTGGTTTCTTGAAATCATTTTTCCCAAAACCACCTCCCATTTTTGCTAAAAAAGAACACCTTGGGCTCCCAATTTGGTAGTTCTTCCAAGGAGTGAAGTGCTACAATTTTCGAGTTCTCCAGGATTCCTTTCCTCATATTTGAAGTTCTGGAGGCCCATATCCTCATAGGGGGATCATGAATGAAGAAGGAGTTCTGGCAGACCTTCCTTCTCCACCCGATGTCGAGCCAAATAGTGGGAATTCATTGTGAGGGAGATACACACATGTCAAGGGAGTTCCAATTCTTATTATAGCTACTAGTTTGGAGTAACATGGGTTTGAAAACATTTATTTTCATGTATCTTACATAATTACATATTTTAATTCTTTTTTTTGATTCATGTGATTGAGAAACTCTTAATTTCTAACTGATCGATGTGTGGTTTTGAGTGTGTGACTTGTGTTGTTCTGATTGGATAACACAAGAATCCTTTTCTTACCCAATTGATTGAGATTTCAATCTACTTTGGAAGATCTTACTCCATGCATAAGTTCTAGACCATGAAAATATGATTATTATGTCATATTTTGGTTCTTCAAGAAAGAAAATAAAGGCTTTGGAATTAATCGATATTCCAATTAATTTAAACCAATTAATTACTCCAAACATAAATTAATCTCTAGAATGATGACCTTTAAAGTGTGTATTGAACACATAATGAACCCTTACATCTCATACTTTTCAAAATCCATTTGGTTTCTAAAATTTTAAACATTCAATTAAGTAATTTATTCCTAAAACTATTTTCAAAACCACCCCTACTTTAGTACTTCTTATTAAAAACGCGCACTCTAAACCCACCACGACTCCTTGAGAGATGACCTAGGGTTTTTATAGACTACAAATAAAATTTATAAACATAATCAATTTGACATGTTATGACAGCATGGTCAAGTCCCTAATGGTCAAGAACTGTATATATGTAATCTATCTAGATCTTATCTACTTCTAGACCATCCTATCCAGTAAAGGTCAAAGGGTACTGCATTTGAAACTCCCTGGTCAGCTCAAACATACTAAGAACAAACCACCTTGTTCCCCATTTCATCAACTACAAGAAATGAGATAAGTTATCATAGAACTTATTTTATCTATTTCACTGAATCACTAGGTCTTCTTGCTCCACTGATATGGAATAATTCTCAACCACGTCCTATTTTCTCCCTTCCTACACATGTATTCATGGATTCATTTCTCTATAATTCTATAAACCATATTTAGAAAACATAACATAAATACTGTAAAGTTTATATAAAATAAGGATATCTAATGGTCATAAAAAATCTATTACATACACTATCCAAAAATTCATCTTCACATCCCATACACTACCGTTAACCTTACCCATAGAGGGCCTTGGATAAAATGGGTAAACCAACTCAATCATTTAAAAATCTATTATCAGAAACCATTTTAAAATTATTTCCATACTTACCATCCAAATATTTCAACCTAGGAAAATTTACCATTTCACAACTTTCTACAACAACCATTTAGACCCATTTATAAGCTCTTTTAAGAGTAATTCCTTAACCATTATTAACATTTTATTTATCTTTTTACAAATTCTCATCATTTCATTGGACACTATTTTCATCAATTTCAAGAAAATCAAAATCATTCTACTCTTTATGTCCCACACACCCGTCTTGTGTGCGTTCCTACCATAATGCATGTCACTAATATACTTAGGTTCCCATAATTTTGCATGAATTCAAAACTCCATTCCATTTTGGCCATGAGAAAAATATCATAAAACTATAACATCACACAATAATTGAATCACAAAATGGTGAAATATCATCAAATGTAGCAACACATAATAAGAACAAAGATTCCAACCCTTGGTGACTTGGGTTTTCCCCTCATATATGGGTTAGATACTCCCAATAATGAGCTCATTACTAAGTAATGAAACCTTCCTATCCTCATTTTTTTCATCCCCAAATATTAAGTCATAAAAAATACCTCCTTTCATACCATTTTCAATGGCCTATTCCATCCCATGATCAAGTTATTGTCCACATTGGGCCTAGCCCGCACGATTTTTATTTCCCTAGGATCTGGCCTTTAGGAATCCCCTAGGAATAGGCCTCATGATGTGAGAGGTATCCACACCAACATATAAAGGTAGGATTATTGATCTATTCTATTATATGTGGGATTATCATAACCCCCATATAATATTCCAATGTCCTTGCTGGAACATTGAATGGAACTCATCTCTAAAACCACATCATAATGCCCCCGACCAAGGAGCCACTAAACAGATTCCCTAAGAAAAGTCACCACATGACATAAACCACTCCCCATACACCATAGGATGCAAAGTAGTAGTGAGGGTCTAAAAGGTTATGTGGGGAGACTATACACTCTTTACCCGAGTAATCCATAAAAAATAGAAAAGAGGAAACAACATGTAATAACCAATGAACATTCATAAAAATCTCTCTAAAAATTGGGTACAAACCATATCCAATAGTAAATATGTCATGTCATGCTAATAGTGCCAAGTGAAAAAAACCCAAAATAAATAGAAACAATAGAATCCCCCAAAACGGCCTTGAATCTATGTCTATAACCTCATCCATGTACATCCCAAGCCTAAATAAACTCCAACTCATGGGGAATTTTCCCCAATCATGACCTACAAGAATAAAATCTACTCAGGTTCCCAACAACGACCCAAGCATGGAATATGTACAAATCATTAGGCCACCACCAATGGCGTCGAAAAAATATATAACATAAAAATATGGTGCATGAAGGTAACAAATAAAAAAAATTTAATAAAAGATAGTTCATGAGCCACTAGTTAACAACCTTTAATTTAACTTTTACTAACCTTAGTACCAAAATCCTTATTTTCATATTCTTCATTAATTAATTAATTATCAAAAAAATTCCATGGGTAAGGAATTAACATCATTTACCCAAGGGTTTGAGGCATTCATCACTATATAGTAGAGAATAAGTCAAGTCCCTATCTCACTAGGGATATCACATCACAACCAACACATTTTCCTCATCATAAAGCCTAAGTCCTGGTGGAATGAAACCATTATGGGAATAAAGCTTCATTCCCTTCCCTAACCAATTCTTTGTGGGATGGAGTTTTGAGCATCAGTCTAACTGGACCGATGGGCGTAGAACCTCATCCAATACCCCACACTACCATTCCTTATTCACATGCTTATTTATCCAATTACCTCACACAAACCATATCATATCTATACACAACCAATCCATACTGAAATCATAATCCATAACAACCAACATGAGAATTAATATTATTCCATAACCAATTAACACATTTACAATTTACATTACATAACCCTTTTAGCCCAATCCCCATTCTAATTCCTATCCCACTAAACATATTCAATAGTTCCATTATATCAGCCCATTTCACATATTCATAAATTCCCATATGAAAACCCATTTAACTTATTTATCATTCCACAATCCATTAACAATTTAAAATATTCATAATTTTATATTCACTAACTCTCTTAGTCATTTCAATTATAATTCATAATCTACTTGACATGATCTCAATTAATCAAATTAACCAATTTACATTCCATGTCAAACAACCCCTTAATCCATTATCAAATATAGTCACACTAAAAATATTGTATTTCCAATTCAACTAAACATATCAACATGTTCAACAAGGGCTCTACATTATCAAACATCAAACCTCCACTTAATTTTCCAATTCCCAGGTTTGGGAATGTCGACACACCCCATAGGAGGCCCTAAATATGTCAAATCATCCTCGATGCATCCCATGAGGCCCAAGACGGGTTAAATTCATTATTTATATTCCCAATTTACCAAATATAACCAAATGGATCAAAAAAATAAGGGATAACCAAGAATGAAACCGAACATGTAAAAATATACAACAAAACAATAGGATATAACCTATAGACCGCCTACCTTGAATTCGTTGACGAACTCACTCCTAATCATGGACTTAGATTAGGATTAAAACACCCCCTTTAGAACTAACCTAGAAACCAATAGAGGAAAAAGTTTTTTAGGGCTTCAGAAGAATATTTCCCAAGATAAAATCTATAATCCATAAAAGATAAGAGAAAGGGAGATTAGAATTACCCAGAGTATTGATAAGCAACTGAAGACACTCCAAAAATACAATAAATGAGGGATATAGATCCTTGGAAGCTCTTGAGGGTTCTATCTCATCACTAGGGATAAAGGTACGAGAAGGGGGGGGGGAATTGGGTGGAACATAAAAATACCGAAGTGGTAAAATTGTAATTTTTTCAACTTTTAAAGGGGTGCACAATTTACCTGCATGATTTGAAAAACCATGAAAAAACCATTTAAAAGAAATTGTATATGGGTATTTGTGTCACCTGGTAACCTAGAATGGCCTCATGGTTTTTCAAACTATGCTCAAACCATATGATATGACACTATCCATGGTTCCACAATTTTCTTGGGAAGGATTCATAGTTTACTTGACAGTTCACAAACGCTGCACCTTACATAGGTTGGCCTAGGTTTCATTCCATTCATACCCCAAACCACCAAAACACACTTGAGGCACTTCATACTACCGAGAAGAAGTTCATTAACCAAAATCCAGAAATTTAAACCAAAATTAAAAAAAGGAAATACCTCTATGAAGTCTGGTTTCTTACATGATTTTCCCACCATCCAATCACCTAGAGCTATTTAAACATATTTTTTTCATTTTTAAGAAAATAAAAAATTGGTTGGAGTTAAAAATAGGACTTATGCACAGAAGAGAATTTATGTAATGAATGTTCATGACTATTCTCATCTACAAAAAGTTGATTAGAATTTTTAGATTGGATATATACCATTCACCTTTACGAGGTAGCATGGGTTTATAAGTTTGTCATTTATCTTCAATTTAAGCTACTCAAAGAGATGATTAACCATTGGGTACCTAATACTAACTCCTTCCATTTATCACATGGTGAAGTGGGACTCAAACTTTGGGATATCTACCAAATGGGTGGGATATCTACAATTGAGGAAATGTATGATGAGTTCCTTTCTATTGTGGATATCTGGGATGATCCTGAACAGACACCATTTTTGACAAGGGACATTATCAACATTGTGAAATAAATATTGAATAAGGATATAAATATAAATTCACTCATTTCTATTATGGATTATATTAAAATCTTTCTTTTTCATTATAAAGTTGACCAACCATTATACACCCTCATTGGTGACCATTGAGGTAGGTTCATGATAGTGTGGATCCTATTGGGAAAACCTTAATGCAAGATAATATGACTTGTGGGGTTATCAAGTGAGACTATAAATATCCCCTTGTCTTAGGCTTGAAGGTTTCTTGGCCTCGTTCATGAACGAGTGTCTTTTCCTAGCTGGGGAAGTGTGCTTCGGAATCCGAGTTGGCACACTGGTGATGGATGCTCAATTAGAAAAGGGGGAACCATACACAGAGACTTCCCCACCTCTATAAGTTCTTGGTCCATATTGATCAATTGAAATCCCCCTAAAAGATTAGCGACCCTTTCCAATTCATATTCAGTTGGATAGGGGATCATTTCTACTACTACAAGTACCGTAACACATATAGGGTACCTATTGACTCATTCAATCCTAGGCTATTCAACATATCTAGGGTCAGGGCAATGCCATTGGAAATCAATGGGGTTTCTATCATGCTTATCTAGCCTGGTCATTTCAATATTATTCCATATCCCACATCGCCATGGATAATTGTTGATAATGGTAGTGCCTCTCTTAATGTGTATCCCATCAAAATATCTCTGGGATGGGGTTCTCACAGCCCATATGGATGAGATAGTTATTTTTTAAGAATATAATCTATATCGGTTCACCCAATAGTTTGGTTTCCTTAAAGTGATTTCTACCCTCCCATTAGATGTCATGTTGTGAGAATAAAGTCTCAGTATTATCCACCAATTTTGGCTGATATTGGCGCATGAGGATAAAAATGACGATATTATCCTTCTATATGGTTGATCCCCTACCTTCCTATATTATGATTTTGTCTAGGCTTCAGTATAATCCTACCTGCGTAGTATTTTGAATAGACTATCCAATCTTCTGGATAGTCCCAATTCCTTACTGTCTCCCTTTCCTAAATAAAAAATGAAGTGGATTCAAGACTCGAGTGATCCTTCAAAGAAGCATCCACATCCAAGAGATGACTATCCCACTAGTGGGGTAAAGCTAGTTAATGAATCCCATAATGTGAGAAATGAATGATTAATTATATATGATAGGGGAACATGTGTCTTCCACTCTTTAATTTAATTCATCTCAACCAATTTACCCCCTCATACATACCTACTCTTGCAATTGTAGATGATTAGGAACATCACAAGATAATCTAGTAGCAGATTCATAGTTTGATCCCTAAGACTCCCCTAAAAACGTTTTGTGATCATGAATCAAATATTCACCACCTATTTTATGGTTTTGGGCTGGTAGATTTTACTAGCAACTATTATATGAAATAATGCACCAGATTTTCCCAGCTCAATGACAATTTACTAATCGTGAGAGGGGGCTACACAATTTTGATGAAGACACTTCCTTGAATGAACTAATGAGGGAAGATTTGGAGTCATTGGAATGGATTCACCATCTAATATCTTAGTTACACACTCAAATGGATATTTTGATAACACATATAGAAATACATGATTATATCATAACTTGGTGAGGGTCTAATATTTTGGATTCATACTACTCATTGTAAACTATTCAGAAAATAGTATAGGATATATATTCTCTTATCACGACTCTTTTTTACTTAGGAATAAGTTGTATAAGTAGGGAAGGTAACAGTTCAGTACTCAATCAGTGATTCTTAAATTTTTTTGGATAAAATAGAAAATTTAGCTTCCAAGATCATACAATAGTCTGATCCTTAATGTTTTTGTCTTAATGGGATCCTTGGAGAGGCTCCACAATGTTGATATTCCTCCATTAATTTTTTTCACCTTATCAATGAATGAATTTTTTGTTATTTACATATTTCTATATAGTTTTGCATCATTCATGATGTGTATGAAATTTCATTGATGTTATGTTTCATTGATCTTTAATGATGCCCACCCATTTTATAATACCATGTATGTCTAATTTCCTAGATTTGAATGGTTAAATCACAACATATTTTCCACAATAAATACTCATAAATTCCCACCAGCATGAGATTCTTGAACGATGTCCCTACTCCAATCATCTTGAGAGAACCTAATTTACAACATGATAGTTTTGATAAAATATATATCCCAATGGAAGAATTCTCTATCTTTGGCTAAAGTTAATGTAATTAGAGATCATAGTTTGATTATTTATACGACCATATTGTGGAACCCACAATATTTGCATCTTTTTCTTTTATATTTCCCAAATTTATTCCTAAGTTTAATATAGGGGAAGACTTATCAGTCTAGGGCTTGAATTTTTATCAGGTTTTCCTCTTAGGGGTTTTTAACAAACACGTTTTAATCCTTTTTCTTTTATGAGTGCTCAATATTTCATGGATCACACAAAGCACATGTCTAGCGAGCATAGAATCAACATATTCTTAAGATCACCTTATTAGGTTTTCTTCCTGAAAATAATTGTGTATATTTTGGTGGGATATTTTAAGGTAATGAAAACTAGACCATTTATAGGATGTAGTTTATTTCCTTTTATCTTATACATTTTGTTGCTGTAGTTTATTTTCTATTTACTTGGACCTTCCATTGTTGTATTTTAGGGTCTTTTTAGTTGGACCTTATATTCTTGGAAATATACCTTCTGAAAAACAGTGTTTGTGTATTTTTAATGTCATGTGGTATTGATTACTTCCTTGAGTTTTAATATCATGTGTAAAGGATGTAAAATATGCTATGAAATTTAAATTCTTGATTGTAGGACAACAAATACTGTGATGTAATAGGTCTTTCTTCTAGGAAATGACTGATGAATGTAGAATGGGTAAAACATTCTAGGGATGATTCAGAACACCCTAAGGCATTGATTTGGGCCATGACATTTTTATGGTTCACAAGGATCAAAATTACTTTCTTACTTGGAGGAGATTCCTCTAGTTGGTAGGTAAAACCCCTTATGTGTTGATAACATGTTCAAGTAGAGGTGTCCCTGCTCTTTTATAAGGGTGATGGAAAGATTTATGGGGATAGTATGAGTTGATGGTAAAATATTAGGGAGTCCAAGTCAACATGGATAGTTGGAATACATTTGGTGTAATTCATAATACAAATGTTTTAATCATTGAATATAAAAATGAGGAAAACATAATGGGGATAAACCATAACCCACTGAGGTGCTAGGTTCCACCATGGCATTGGTAAGGATCACAAGGATTACAGTTCCTTTCCTACAATGAGAAGATATCTATATTTGGTAGGCTAAATCCATTATGAATGGGACCATAAATATTACATGCATGTTATTGAAATGATGATCTCTAATATTTTTCAAGGGCTATGAAAAATTTGTTAAGACTCAAATTTCTAGCTGCAGAAGTTGGATGTGGATCGAAAGATAAAAGAGAAGATTTTTGGAACCCTAGATCAATTTCACCTTTTTATGGGGAGGACCAGGTCCTACATCATGTGGTTTTTAATTATGTGGTGTTCTCCATCAAAAGGATCGAGAATGGAGTGTATCATTCCTACTTTTAGAAAGGGTACAAAACATGGTGAAATAATGTTGAGGATGTTGAATCTTCTTGAATATTCTAGTTATAGGGATTTTAAATCATGGTCAAAAGTTCTTGGTTTATAAGGAGGATATCAGATAATCATTTCTAGGATAACCCCAAAAACACTAACGTGTTGGGTTTTTCCATGATGACATCAGGGATCATAAGGATCTGAAAGACCTTTTTCATTTTATTACCCAATCAACTGATGACCATAGGAACATTGGAAGGAGACATTGACATACATGAATATTAAAATAAGGGGTCTCTTGAAGTCAGGAATCCTTTTACAGTGTCCATGGAAGGTTCTGGGTGATCTAAGGATTCCAAATCATAGATTTTTATTTATGGAAAATATAATATTTAAGGAGGGTTCAAACACCATAAAAGTTGTTTCAATTCCTAATGAATTATTTGTCATGACAAAGGGATGTGAAAAATAATTACTCTAAAGTTTTCCTCGACAAAGGGGTCTAGTCACCATGGATAATATTTTACTTAGACCGATATGTGAAACTTATGATCATTATGAATTCTTTAATTACACTATAATTTTTGTTTAAAATATAGAGATGAAGAGTTTAATGATCATACACTTTAATTTTTTTGAGACCTTCCTTTGTGGGTTTTTGACCTGACATGTTTTATGTCTCTTTCACTAGTAGTTTAGGGTCTTTCAATTTTGATCATCTATGGCTATATTTTTTGGTTATGCAGCATTGACCAAATTTCATGCAGTTTAATGTCATGAATCATATAGACCTAGTATTAGGGGAATGTTACATAATAGCCTAATTAGGATACCCAAGGTCAAGAGTAATCCAACATATTTCTGAGTAGGGTATGATATCGTGGTAAATCATGACTCATGGTTCATGGGTTATGAGTAATGATATAGTAAAATCATGTTGTGGATGAACCAAAATACCCTTACGCATCGAGTTCATCCTTGATGTTGTAAAGCTAATTAGGATCAGGTCCTATAAGGAAAATATATCTTGTGTTGGTAGGTCTAATACCATATTCGTTGACATAATGGTAAAAAATAGCGATTTATTTTACTTTACAAGGGCAATAAATGTTTTGTGGAAAACCAAAGTTTTCAAGGCATGAATTATTATTTATGGGTTGAGGGGCCTAAAATATGTCAAAAGAACCCCATTTTAGGGTTGACCAAGATTATTTTATTGTTTTACTATGATAAGGAATAATTATTGGTGATGTGATATAAATTCTAATGTCATATAGTGGGGACATATTTGGTGTGCAGTTTTAATGTCATGTGACTAGGATGTTTCCTTTCAGTTTAATGTTCTGAAGTGAGGAAATTTTCTATTTTGTTTTATGTCATGCGATGAGGATGTTTGTTGTGCATTTTAATTTCATGGGGTTAGGACATGTATGTGTTATGGAGCTTAAAGTCATGTTACTAGTAAATGACCCTTGATTTAAAACATGTCCTAATTACATCAGCGAGAGAGACTTTTTAGGTCTCCTAAGCTCACATGAGGCACTCTTGGTTTGAGAAACAAGTGTAAATTGAGAAATTAACTAGGTCATGCTTGAGTGGGTCTTAGATATCTCACTGAATAGGTATAAACAATAAGTAGTTAAGTTTGAATTTTTATCATTTTATTTGTTGATCCTAAAACCTGTATTGAGGATCCGAGTGTCTCTACATTTCCTGTGATGGCAAGAATCCATCCATATATAGTTCTTGTATAATATTTCCTAATGAAATTTTGACCCATACGCAAGGATGGAAATATATATGTATATATATATATATATTCATCTAGGATAGATGTAAGAATGAGAGATTTTTTCATCACTATGTAACATTCAGTAATATTAATCAAGACACATGTAGTTATTTAAAGGGAAAATATATATGAAGGCCTTACCCATATGTGGAGGGGTAATTGTTTTCGTTTACTGTTATAATTGGACCAGGGATTGGAGATTCTAGCATCAATAAGTATCTTGTGATCATAGGAATTCATACACATGTAGTTTTTGAGAAATTGGGTAGTTTAATGTCAAAAAGTAAGGACATAGGTTCCCCAACATGAAAAAGAAATATTGTAGCTAAACCCATGACTTTAAATATGTGTGTCACTACATATCCTATGGCGATAAGAATCAGGTCACACATAGTTTATCGAATGGGAAACTCTATATTTAGGTATGAACTATATGTATAGGGGTAATTGTTTCTATTGAATGTTGTAGCTAGAACCGAGATTAGGGATCCATGCATCACTATGTATCCTATGATTATAGTAATTGAGCCACACATAGTTCTTGAATGGATGTGTGGTGGGAGAAAAACACTCTGGATAATAGTCATATCAGGTGAGGTCCATGGTAATACTCAACTTCATGACATTAAAGGGTCATCAACCACAAAATTTAATGTCATGTAGCAAGGACCCTTAGTGTTCCTTTTGAGGTTTTTCATCCATGACCATGCTACCTTGTCATGATATAATATGTCTTGACCATGATGTGAATCCTTTACCCAAATTCCTAATCCCTTGTGAGTTATGATCGGTTTGAGAAACAAGGAATGGAAATGGTTCCTTTCCCCACATAGAGATGACCAAATGAAAAGACACGGGTATTTTGTATTATGAATTGACTGGGATAATATATAGGATCACAAAATCCCCATATTTCTCACTGTAATGACAATCAAGTTGTACATAATTTGGAAAACCATTTAGTTTAGTGTCATGTAACAAATAAATTATCCATATAGTTTAACATCATGAGGTAAGGATGAGGGTGACTTTATGGGAAGAAATATTATGGTGGGACCCATTGAAGGAGATCTGGGTGTTACTATGTATCTTTCGATGATAGGAATCAATCCTTACATAGTTCATGAAAAACATGCAGTTTAGTGTCATGTAGAGATGACATTTTCCATATAGTTTGACATCATGCAGTAAGGATGAAGGATACCCGATGTGAAGTAATAAGTATCATGGATAGTCCCAATAACATAGATATAGGAATCACTATGTATCCTGTGATGACATGAAGCATGATACATGCGATTATCAAAAGTGGGAATTAACTATGTGTATATGGATCACATATTGGGATGAGAGAACTTAATCTATCTTTTTCATGGATTTGGATTGTGTGCGGTGAATTCTTAGTGAGAGGATGTTTGTCGTGCAGTTCAATGTCATACAGTGATGAAGTCTTTCATACAGTTTGTAACACCCCAAGATTTCATAGTATGTTATCTCTTTAATTTAATTTAATAACAAATATTTCATGCATCACCGTTTTTGCTTGCGTTATATGCAAGAATGAGTTTCTACGAAACAAAACATAAGAATTATAATTATTTAAATGATATATTTATTTATTAATTAAATATTATGATATGAATAGAAAAAAATATTTTTTTTTGTTATTTACAATGTTTTCATATAAACAAGACATATTTATAATTAAATTTATTTGTTTTTTAAATAGTTATATATTTAGAAAAACTATTTTTGTAAAAGAACTACATTTATGTCCTTTTGTGAAAAATAATAAAATTAATTTTAGGTACTCCTAAAAATTGAATTAGGTAAAATAGATATCATTTTTGAATTTAGAATATATAAATTATCTTAGTGTGAATTTTTGGTTTCTTTTCTGAAAACTTTCAATTTTTGATAAATAGTGACAAATACTACATAGTACATAAAAACCCGACTTTTTTATTTAAATAATTTTTGTAATTAAAATTTATCTTGAAGTAAAAAAATATACATAATAAATATATTAGTACAATTTAAGTCATTTTTGTAATTTTATAATAAGATTAGATATGTAAATTTTTTTTGAACTTTTTAATATCTTTTACCAACCTTCTAGGCACATTTCCAAATTTGCATCAAACGTAATTTTACATCTTCTTTGAATTAAATTTCAAAAATCTAACAGACACAGTTGTCATCATTAAGTAAAATGTGGTTCAATAGGATTAAAATATTATTTTGTGAATATTAACTTTTGAATTTTATTTAGCACGATTAAAAGTAAATAGGGTAATTAAAGGTAAAAATTATATTATAATAATATAAAATTACCCCAAAACATGTCCTAATTCTATTGGATAAGTTTTTTTCAACCAAAATCAACAATTGGACAAAAATATGATCCCTTTTGATCCACTTGGATTAGATTAGCTGATTTATTATATTTTATTTAAAGAAGTGTTAAAAGTGTTAAATTCAAATTTTATTAACTAAAACATTTTTAATATAGAATTATACATATGATAAATTAAACTATAAATATTCATTAGAAATCTAAAAATATTTCCTACATCATTGTATTTTATTTATACTTTTTATACATCATATAATTAAATTTATTTATGACACAGTGATGATGCAGTAATTACCTTATTAACGAAATATCAAATTAATTGATATTATATATATCAAAATAAATGAAAATTGATACTTTTGATGCCTTAAACAAATTTTATGGGAATAAATGGAATTTTATGGTTTATTAAATGTATTTTTTTTGTAATAAACTTGTTATGACTTTCACAAAAACCAAATACTAAATTGTGTCAAAATTGACAAAAATGTGTTTTTAAAACAGACACTATTTTATTGAATAATATAATATTTCTAAAAATCTACGATTCATCCAAAGGAAGTTGATAATGTTATATATATCATTAATGTACCACTTTAGTTTCTCTTGTCATTTTATAGTAACTATATTAACCATGTAATATAACAATACAAAAAGACATGGTAAAAGTTAAACCATTTAACTACGAGTTAAATCTAAAAGATAAGGTCAATATGGTAACCTAAATTTGTCTAAAACCTATTGGTTGAGATTTTTTCTACACATAACCACAATAGCCTTTAAATAAATCCATTTGGAGCCATTATAAACCGAAAATTAGCTTCTAATAAAATAATATTTCAAGTTTTTTCTAAAGTGCCCATCACCTCTCTTATAAAAGGGTACTTCACCTTCTGTAAATTTTACATCTCCAAATCCATTTGGTTTGACCAAAACCTACAAAAATCCCCTCCCAACTACCTGTACTTCATCCTAGATTCCTTACGTTGATCAAAAAGCCATCCTTAGGATCCCTTTTGTTCAAATCAATAGAAAGCACCCGAAGAAGAGGTAATTATTTCATCACCTCTTTCAAAGTTATTTTCTTCTTCCACTTCCTCTTTCTTTGTTGTTTCCACACTAAAAGAATAAATCTATTACCTTCTACATACTGAGATGTTATTATAAAAATGGTATAACCATATTCATTATTCTACCCATCCTATTAAGGACAAAGTCACCATGCATGCGTACGTACAATTTACCATCTCCACGTTGTGGTGTAGTTTTTTACTCAACAATTCATTATTTGGATGGGTATAATAATGAATATAATTGATTTAAATAATAAATATAAAATTTCCATGTTTCTTTATAATTAATATACCATCCAAGTCTATACCATTTTATTATTAATTAAGTTATATCATTGATCGTGCGTACGTACGACTTAATGTCTCCACGGCGCGATGAGATTCATTTCAATGTTCACCATTCAATGATGATTATGAGAATATATATTATTAATAAGTATGTAATATATGAAATAATAATGATAATATATATATATATATATACATATATATACATATATTTCCTTCACTTACTTCCATTCAATATGATATGAAAACAAAAACATCATTTATGCATACGTACGACTTACCATCTTCATTAACAGTGTATTCAATTTCATATATCTATCTATTATACATATTTCTATTTTGAATATATATGATATATGAAGAAATTTTTATATTCTGGAACTATGTAAATCATGATCTAAGTGATACGATCCAGAATAACAAGTTAAAACACCTAAAAAAGCGATTATTAGCCAAAATGTTACTTTAACATGGAAATTATTATTAAATTTGTATTATAAAGTCATAAATGAATCATATATGATATAATAAAAATGAATATGATTCTGTTAATTTAATAACATACTATATTCAATATAAAAGAGGTTAAACATACCTTATACTTAAGGAAAGTACAAGGTAAGGGTTAATTCCTCAATCTCATTTTTATCCGAGATTTTGTATGTGTAGGTATTTACTAGGAAATATTTATCATCCATGTCCGTGTTTCATAAAATTGTTTTCAGGAAGAATATTTTATGGTTTTTTAAGGGAATATTTAGAAAGATCATCATTCTAAATGTTTTAATGATTTATCTCCTTAATTAATGTCCATTTTTTCAAAATTATTTTAAGTATTTATTTATATGGACATGATTATTTAAAAATGTAAATTCCTTTCAAAAGTTTCAAAGTGGTATGTGACACATTGATTCAAAAATATTTTTTAATGAATTACTTTATAAATGTGTGTCTTTTAAATGATTTCACAATAGGGGATATTTCTCTCAAAGAGTTTTACTGATCATTTTCATCTATGTCAACATCCTTTATTGGATATTATTCTCGATTGAGGTTAATTTATTGTAATAAAATCTTCCATATTATATTTAATGAGTTATGATATGTTTTAGTGTATATGTAATATTTTTATACCATTCATGTTTTATGGTTAAAGTATTGACATTTTTATGCTAGTTTTAATATGAATGTTTATGTTTTGTTTCAACATTTTCATATGAGGAATGAATTTGACATAGTATGTGATGGGTGGGGCCTTCTATAGCCCCTTGATGCATCGGTAGGTCTTATGAGACAAACTAGTGTCTGGGAACAAGGCCTTTATAAAATTTATATTTAGGGTCTTAGAAGTAGGCCATGAATTTGTGGTTAAGATGTCTGACATTATGCATTCCATCATTATGAGATTAGTTATTAATGTTACATGTGATTATTCCACTAGTAGAATATCCATGTGAATATGTAAATGGAATTATTTGATTTATCTTTGACGTATTACGCACAATTCTATGTTTAAAGGGCTTGTGTTTAAATTTTATACCTTACCATAAAAGTTAATGAATATTTTTGATACCTTCCGCTATATTTTTTGTCCTTACTGAGCATCTGAGCTCACCCATTTATTATGTTTTATTCTCCCAGGATGACAAGAAGTATATTATGTTTTATATGCATGTTTAAGATAGAAGAATTATGTAATTATCAAAGGACTAAATATTTTGTATTTTATGTTTGAAATTGTAATATGATTTTCTTATATGTAATCTATTTTCCAGGATTGCTAAGACGATCAGTCCTTCAGGACTTGATTCCTTGTAATCATGCCAAGGTTATGTAATATTCCACTAGAATTGGGTAACTAGGGTCAGGGCGTTACAGTTGGTATCAGAGGAATTTTAGAAATATCCTTGGAAACGTGATTTAGATAAACTCATATTAGAAAACATTAACCTAAGATAAACTATTATTATTAGTGTAGAAGAAAATACAAATTTTTTTATAATATAGATGTTTTGTGTTTTTTACAAGAAATTAATACCTTCTAGGATACTACAAGTGGACGTGGTTCTGGAACAGATGTAACTAGGAGAGAAGACCCCGACAAGCAGTTTTGGGCTTGATTGAGGGTATCTTGGTACACGACAACAGGCCTTATTGTGCACCTAGTATGAAACTCCCAGAGGTTATGCTTCGGATAATTCACATTTTCATTACAATCTATTATGATGGATTTATGGGTAAATATTTTAGGAAAGAAACTTTTTTTTGAGAGTATATGTGTGAAAATATTCATTTAATGTTTATTTTTTTCTAGTTTTTAGATTATAAATTATGATGTGATCTAACATAGTGTATGTTGTCATTTAAAAATGGTGTCCAGTAGAAGGAATGAGAACTCTAGTAATACACATGATCTAAGGAGTAAGAAGGATCCTACCTTTCAGGGTTTTAAGCCAACATTTTGAAGGAAAATATCCTCCCATGTATTCACATCATTTAAGGAAATTGTATCATGTGTTAATATGATAAGTAAATAATTCTCTAAGTCTTATGGATTTTAAGGGAATCCATAGAAGAAGAGGATGGGAGATAGAAACATGGATAAAGGGAATATGGGAATGAAGGATTTTACCATTTATCATAACTATGGAAAGAATCACCTTGGGAAGTGCTTGAAAGGACTTGGTGTTTTTTATTAGTGGGGAAAAAAGGTTAATCAAGAAAAATAATGAAAAGGTAACAATGAAAATAATAATATTCAGTGTTTCAACTATAGTGAAATGGGGCAATACGTAAATAAATATCCTAAGGATCTAGGTAATCGAGCTCATAAGAATCAAAGGGATCAAGGTCAAGCATAAGATGTTACTATAGTCGATGTGGAATAATTAATGTATTTGTGTTTCTGGATTGAAGAATTATGTCATTTGAGTGTTGTATCAATGATGTACTGGTTATATGAATTATGCAAGTAAATAATTATTTACTGCAATACTGCTTCATTGAGGATTTAATATTTTATGGTACTAAGAAAAGTGACTCAATAACATGATAAACTTTTTGGAAAATACATGGTTGCGGGAATGATAAATCGTAATATGGTCCTGATACTGAGATAAGTGATTTGGATAAAGTAAATTGGGTTTTATTGACATCCTTGGAACTTATTAATGGTTTGTTTAAAAAGTGGTTCATAACATCATTATTTGGAGTTTTCAACATTTTTAATTTAATGTGTATATTGAATATTCTATGTTTTACATAAGGGATGTAGAAGAATGAATGTATTAAATATGGTTTTCTAGTAATTCAATTTATTACCATGTTTTAATAGAATACATGATGAAGGTATTCACATGTATATTATGTGAACTTCCTTATAAAATTTGGATTGTGAGTTTGGATAGAAGTGTGTTGGATAAGTTTAAAGGAAGGGATTGATTAAGTTGGATGTTGGATACTATTGTTTAAGGTTAAATAATTTCTTAAGATTATTTTTGTGATTATTATAATAAGGACAACCCGATGTTTGGGCGACAACTCGTCAGGTATGGAAAGTTCGCGATACTTAAACCCAGAACTAAAGGGCGATAAGGGTGCATCACCTACTATTGGCCTACGTGATGTTATGATTTTTATAATGAAGTTTTTTTAAATGGTATGACAGATGAATTATAAATTCAATTTTTTTTAAAACCATATACTATTAGGTATAATATAATATTTTTGAGTTCTGTTATCTTTTCGAGAGAAAGATGAGTTTGTGGTAGAAATTAGAAAAAGTATGGAACTCTACTTGTCAAGTTCTATTTCTTTTCTTATTCTATGAAGAAATTAATTCTTAAACATTATAGAAAGGATCTTAAAAACCAAAAATGTGTTATCCTAATACCTTATGTTTGTTTGAACCAATGATATTTTAAATCATCATAGATTTATGGCTTTGAGGCCCTCAATTTTCAATTTATTGTTCACTTGTTTGTGATTAATGACCTCAATCACTCCCTCTAAATATTTACATTTTCCCTCCAATTGTGTGTCTCTGATTTCCACCAATTTTCTCCTATTCGAAATCCTCATGTGGTGGTGACTTTTTCATTTCACTTTTCCTTTCATTAGGACTAAATTTTAGTAACCCTATTTCTAATGTGGGTTTTCCACAAAGTTATTTTCTATTTTCATCCTTTTATTTTCAAAGAACAATTTCAAATTTTGAGGATGAAATTTATTGATAGAGGGGAGAATGTAACACCTCAACATTTTATAGTATGTTATCTCTTTAAAGTAATTTAATAACTTATATTGCACGCAACACTGACTTGGCTTGCATTATATGCAAGATTGAGTTTCTGCGAAACAACACTTTAGTATTACAATTATTTAAATGATATATTTATTTATAAATTAAATATTTTGATATGAATAGAAATAAATAAATTTTTATTTTAATTTATAATGTTTTCATAAAAAAAATATTTTTAATGAAATGTATATGTTTTGTTAAAATAGTTATATATTTAGAAAAAATATTTTCATAAAACAACCACTTTTACGTCTTTTGTGAACAATAATAAAATTAAATTTAGACACTAATAGAAATTTAATTTGGTAAAATAGACTACATTTTTGAATTCATAATATTAAAATTTTCTTAGGCCGAATTTTTTGTATTTTTTTGAAAACTTTCATTTCGTGATGAATAGTGAAAAATACTATATAGTAAATAAAAATCGACTTTTACATTTCAATAATAATTTTTTAATTAAAATTTATCTTAAAATAAAATTAGATACATAATACATATATTTGTCCAATGTAATCCATTTTAGTCATTTTATAATAAGGTTAGATATATAAAACTTTATTGAACTTTTGAACTTCTTTACCGACCTTCTAGGGACATTTGCAAATTTGCATAAAACATAATTTTACTGCTTCTATGAATTGAATTTCAAAAATCAGATAGACATAGTTTTCATCAGTATGTAAAATTTTATTCAATAGAATTAAAATAATTTTTGGTGAATAGAAACATTTGAATTTTATTTACCACGGTTAAAAGTAAATAAGGTAATTAATGGTATAAATAATATTATAATAATATCAAATTACCCCAACACATGTGATAATTATATTGGATAAATGTTTTTTGAACAAAATAAACCTTAGGACAAAAATTTGATTCTTTTTTATCAACTTTATTAGATAAATACATTTATGATATTTTATTTAAAGAAGTCTTAAAAGTGTTAAATTCAAATTTTATTAACTAAACCATTTTTAATATAGAGTTATACAAAAGATAAATTTGAAAAAAATATTAAATAGAAAACTAAAAATATTTCCCACATAATGGTATTTTATTTATAATTTTTAGACATTAAATAATTAAATTCATTTATGACACAATGATGATGTATTGATTAACTTATTAATGAAAGATTAAATTAAATGATATCATAAATATCAAAATAAATTTAAATTGAGACTTTTGATGCCATCCATGAATTTTCTAGTTGAATATGAAATTTTATGGTTTATTCTATGTATTTTTTTTCGAAGTAATAAACATGTTATGAATTTCACAAAAACCAAATACTAAATAGTGTCAAAATTGACATAAATGAGTTTTTAAAACAAATAATATTTTTTTAAAAGATATAGTATTTATAAACATGTAAGATTCGGAAAAAAAGTACTTATATAATGTTATATATGTCATTAATGAAACACTTTAGGTTATTTTTGGATTTTATATTTACTATATTAATCATGTAATATAAAAATACAAGAAGACGCAGTAAATGTTATTTTATTTAACTAAGAGTTAAACCTAAAAGATAAAGTTAATATGGTGACCTAAATTTGTCTACAACCTATTGGTTGAGATTATTCATACCCATCCCCACCTTATACTCGAATTAAATCCATTTGTATCTATTATAAACTGATTTTTATTTGTAATAAAATAACATTTCATGCTTTTCTTAAGGTGCCCCTCACCTATCTAATAAAAGGGTACTTCCCCTTCTCTTAATTCCAATCCACAGAAGCCATTTGGCTAGACCAAACCCTGAAAAAATCTCCTAAAAAAACCTTACATCATATTATAGGCCTTAATTTGAACAGAAATCCATCCTAATGATCCCTTTTGTTCAAATCAAAAGGAAGCACCTGAAGAAGAGGTAATTATTTCAGCACCCCTTTCAAAGTTATTTTTTTCTCCCACTTATTCTTTATTTGTTGTTTCCATACTAAAATAATAAATCCAGTACCTTATACATAATAGGATGTTATTATAAATATGGTACATCCATATTCATTATTCTATCCATCCTATGAATGAAAAAGTCACCATACATGGGCACATATGACTTACCGTCTCCATGTCGTGGTGTAGTTTGTTATTTACACTTCATTATTTTTACAAGTATAATAATGATTATAATTGATGTAAATAAAAAATATAAGATGTTAAGTATTTTGTATAATTAATATAGCATCCAATTCCATATCATTTTATCGTTAAGGAATTGATATCATTGCTCGTGCGTACGTATGACTTACCGTCTCCACGACACGATGAGATTCCTTTCCACGTTCACCATTCAATGATGATTATTAAAATATATATTATTAATAATTACATAATATGTGAAAAAATAATGATTATGGACATATATATATATATGTATTTACATATATCTCATTTACTGACTTCAATTCAATATGACATGAAAACAAAAAATCATTTATGCGTATGTACGACTTACCGTCTCCATAAATGGTGTATTCCATTTTATATATCTATCTATTATAAATATATAAATTATGAATATATATGATATATAAATAATGTTTTATAGACTGGAAGTTTTTAAATCACTATCGAAGTGATATGATCAAGAATAACAAGTTAAAACACGTAAGAAAAAGAAAGCAATTATTACCCTAAATGTTACTTTAACATGGGAATTTTTATTAAATGGGATGTATAAAGTCATAAATTGATCATATATGATATAATAAATATGAATATGGGTCTGGTATAATTCAATAAAAAACTATTGTCATTATACATGAGGTTAAATATACCCTCGACTAAATGAAAGTACAAGGTATGGGATAATTCCTCAATCTCATTATTATCCTAGATTGTTTTTGTGTAAGTATTTATTGTGACATATTTATCATCCATTTCCATATTTCATAAAATTGTTTTCAAAAGGAATATTTTAAGGATTTTTTAAGGTACTCTTTATAGAGATCATCATTCTTAATGTTTTAATGATTTATCTTTTTAATTAATGTCTATATGTTTAAAATGATTTTTAGGATTTATTTATATGGACATGATTGTTTTAAAATTTTAATTCCTTTCAAAAGTTTCAAAGTGGTATGGGACACTTTGATTCAAAAATCTATTTTTAATTACTTCCTTTATAAATCTGTTACTTTTACGTGATTTCACAAAAAAGGATATTTCTCTCAAAGAGTTTTACTGATCATTTTCAACTATGTCAACATCCTTTAATGGATATTATTCCCAATGGAGGTTAATTTATTATAATTAAATCTTCCATATTATATTGAATGAGTTATGATATGATTGACTATGGATGCGATATTTTTATACCATTCATGGTTTATGGTTAAAGTATTTACATTTCGTATGCTAGTTTTAATACAAATGTTTTTATTATGTTTCTAAATTTTCATTTGAGGAATGCATTGGACTTAGTAAGTGATGGGTGGGGCTTACTATAGCCCCTTGATGCATCAGTATGTCTCATGAGATAAGCTAGTGTATTTTCACAAGTCCTTGAAAAAATTTATATTTAGGGTGTTGGAACGAGGCCTTGACTTTATGGTTAGGATGTCCAACATCATGAATTTCATCATTATGAGAGTAGTTATTAATGTTACATGTGATTATTCGACAAGTAGAATATCCATGTGAATATGTAAATGGGATTATTTGATTTATCGTTTCCATGTTGTGATGATATTTTTGTTTAAAGGTGTTGTGCTTCAATTTTATACCTTTCCATAAAAGTTTATGATTATTTATGATAGCTTCCACTATATTGTTTGTCCTTACTGAGCATATGAACTCACCCATTTCTTATGTTTTATTTTCCTAGAATGCCAAGAAGTGTATTATGTTTTATATTATCGTTTAATATAAGAGAATAATGGAATTATAAAAGTATTATATATGTTGTATTTTATGTTTGAAATTGTAATGTGAAGTTCATATATATAATCTATTTTCCAAGACTACTAAACTGATTGGTCCTTCGGGAAATTATCCACTGTAATCATTCCAATTTTATGTAATAATGAATTGGCTCTCGATAACTTGGGATGGGGCGTTGCACAGTTTAATTTCATGTGGTAAAGATGTATTCCATTATGGTTTAATTTCATGTGGTTAGGATGTGATATGTTGTTCAATTTAACAACTTAATTCCAGGACCTTTTGAATACATTTTAATTTCATGTGGTAAGGATAAGTTTGTGTAGTTTAACATTATGCAACCTAAATTAATTTTTATAGTATAACATCATGAAAATAAGACGATCTTGTGAAATTTAATTTCATTCAGCAAGGACATGCTTTTTCATTTTAATTTCATACAAATGGGAACTACTCTTACAGTTTAACGTCATACAACTAGGATGTTGATAATGATTGATAGAAAATGTGTGAAGTATTTATTAAGAAAAATTACATTGATGGGGGCATAATTTATTCCCCATCCATCATAGAAAGTGACTAATATCCATTAGGATTAAAATTATATATTATATGAGGTTATTCCCATTTGGGTTCCAGTTTTGGAGGCTACTAACCCATTATCAAGGGGGTTCTAAGAGCCAATACCAATTCATCATAATGTAACAAATGGTGGTGTAATTTTTTATTGAAGTCCTATGAAATTTTATTTTAGTAGACTTCAAGGTTGTGCAATGTACACAAAATATTCCCATGGAGACTTTCTAATTAAACCAAAAAAAATTTCAACTACTTATAATCTAATAGTTTCCCATAGATTGAAATTAAAGGTGATATAAAATAGACATATATGGGTAGTACTCACTCGGTTCCATACACTAATGAAGAAATAGTTTCTTGTGTAGCAGTATGCGTGGTGGTATGGTAGGCCCATAAAGTATATATGAGATTTTTCAACTAGGACTTATTTTGAATACTATCTGCCTTTTAGATTATATTTGATAGAGAAATATTGAAGGCCTCTATTTTTACATTAGTATTTTCATGATAGATGGATGAGTGATTGAAATCGATATTGTATTCATGGTATAATTTATTGAACTATGTACCATAAAAATTTATGTCATTATCTGATAGTATCATGTGAATGATACTGAATCTAGTAAGATTATAGGACTTCATGAGGTTAATGATATTATTCACATTGAATTACTTGAGGGATATTGCCTTATATTATTTGGAAACAAGTCAATAGCAGTAAAGATGTACATAAACTTTTATGATGTGGCAGGGGGATATGGTCCCTCAACATCTGTTACTCATATGAAATATAGATAGGAATATTTATATATTTGTAGAATTTCCATGGGATGATGGATGATTTTCTCATGAAGATGGAATGCATGAATTTTGAGGTGAAATACACAAAGTTCTATATCATTGTTTTCCAGTTATAACCAAGCCTCTTGATTTGATGGGAGAGCCTAGTCCCCAACTGATGAGCTCCGCATGAACCTATTGGGACTTCTTCTATTATGGTGGTAATCTATCTGTCTACTATGAATTCGAGGAGGATTCCATCGAATCCTCATTTATACAGTTCTTTTTTATCATTTGGCCCATCCTAAAGGGTAATGTTTTCTAATCGACATTGAATATATTTCCTTTAGGTTAAATCTATTGGGAGACTCCCATTTTGGAGATATCTAATTTTGTGCTCCATCTACCAAGGGGTGGATATCAATTCATCACAATCTTGGGTACTTTTGAAATGATCGATTTATTCTATGTCACAGGAAATAATCAATGATACAATCCTTCAGTGCATGATGTTAAGGATCACTTCATCCTAATCAAGGTTACCTAAGACTATGTCTGCATTTTCCAATGCATCAATATATGAATTTTGTGATCGAGGAACTTGATGAAATATGGGTTTAAAAGTGAATTAGGACACCAATCTTCTAATGCAGCTAAAGAGAGGGGAAAATTATTCCTTTTTATGGAATATTCAACATTGATATTATTTATAAGTATCACTAAATCCCATTTGATGTTTAGGTAGACTATCTATAGATTTACAGCTAGTTCCCAGAGAGTGACGAGGGATTAGTATTCTTCCACATTATTCTTACAGCCTTTAGATAGTGAGAAAGAGTAGGGTAATATTTGTTTGTCCCAATAAATATAAAACATATTTATATGAACCCAATTGAGTATCGTGTTTTCCAGTCTATAGCTAATAGGGCCTCAATAGGTGCCATTAAAATACATCTCCCATGTATGGGGAGTGACATGGGTGTAGATAACTCCTCATCTATAAGTTCGGTGTCCATTGCTGTAATTTTCGGAGTGGGTTGTAACGACCCTAGTTTTTTTAAATGATATTTTTTCCTAATAGAATGTGTGATATATTATATTATACACAACAAGACCATATCTCATTAATAATTATCAATACATTAATGATCTAATAAACCAACTAAAATTAAAAACATCATAACTAAACAAAAAATATAAAAGAGAATATCCAAAATGGAAAAATATGGATCACTTCAATATGTTAGAATCATCACCCCACAAACAATACATAAATAAAATTAAAATATAACTAAACTAATAAACATATTAAAAATGAAAATATAAAACCTTTGGTGTAATTATAGTGAATATTGAATGAAATAATGATGTTGTATTTATAGAGTATAAATGGAAATTTGATCGTTGGGATTTGACCATTATAGGACCATTGGTCAAATATGACTATTGGTCAATATAACTATTGTAAAATTATACCATTGATAAAGATACCATTTGATAATAATTTTAACGATATAATTAGTGTTTATAGTTGATAATGAAAAAATATAATTAATTCTGAAAAGAGAAGTGATGGCCACAACTAGTAGAGTCATACCATATAAATCTCATTTATCAGAACTTGGGAGGGAGGTAGCACCACTGAGGTTTTCCCTTGAACAAGACCAAACTGAGCTTCAATAAGGGAAACTGGAATGAAATCTTCCATTAGAGAAGTTCATGTTAGTAGAAGTTAACACTCTGTCGATGTTGGATAAGCCTCCCCGTGAATCTATCACCATTATGAACCTTACCCATAAGCCATACACATGTGTTATAAGGGGTTACTTGTATATGATTTAAATACATAAATTTTAATAACTTTGTATAAATAAATTATTATCCCATAAATTCCATTTTATGAATATTTTTTCTTAATAAAATATATATTTAATTGAGTTGAATTTGATAAATTGATTATTCAGATAAAAATTATACTTTTCATTAAAGATGTAAATTTTTATAATAAAGTAAGGTATTATGAATAATATTTATTTTAATGAAATAATATGTTAAAAATAATCATATTTAATTATAAATGATAAAATAATTTTAATTTTTCATAGGAAAATTTTAAGTGTCAAAAATCTGACTTTGACTTATAACCTGTTAATTTTTTAATAAATATGGATTTTTATATTTAAAAGTTAATATTCCAAACATTAGAGAATTATTATGATAAAATAAACATAATTTTTAAAATTATAATGTTGAATTTTGGTTAGGGTGAATTTATGATAATTTTCTAAAATACATTATTATTCGTGAATAGTAAAAATATAGTTTCGGTTTTTTCAGTATGTTTAATAGATTTATAATTATTTAATAATGATTTAATAAATAATTAACCAAAATACATGACCTAAAATATTTTATTTTATTTATATTATGTATTTTAATATATTTTAAACAATTTCCAAGCCTATAAATGACTTTCCAATGTCTAGAATGGAAACCTTGACATTAAAAACATTACATCGGGGAAAATTTACATTTCCATGCCAAAAAAAGTAAGAAAAAATTATTTTTAGTTTTTTTGGTTTAAAAAAACATAAATGTTTTCCTAAATTTTAAAACCATTGGAAAAAATATGGTTGAGACAATGGTTTCTCATTTTTCCTAACCAAGATTTGCATGTCCTATATTTGGAATTGTTAAAAAAATCCTCCATTTTTCAATAAATACCCACCAATTTCTCCATTTCCATTCCCTCCCAATAGAAACTACAAAACATTATGGTGTTTATTCTTCCAAAGGAATCCCCCTATGATTTCCCCAAGTCACTAAGGTTCCATTCTTCAATAATTAAGAGGAACTCTTCAATGTAAATGAATTATCCTTCTTTTCTCCTCAATTCAAGATCCACTTTTTGTACATGTATTCTAATTGTTAGTATTTATCTATTTTATTACAATTTTGATCATAAAATTACTTTAAAATTATATTTTATCAATGATATACCCCTTTCCACTCTCATTTTACCATATTCTAAAATTAATTTTTATACCTGTCATACTGCCGAATTTACTTCTCAAAATTTATCTCTTCGCTTTAATAAATCCTATTTTTTATGAGGATACCCAAAAAAATTATAATACATGGTTATTTAACTATATGTAATAACTGTTTAATTTATTATGTTATTTACACATAAGAAACCCACATTCCCTTTTCATTGGCTAAAAATGATCTAATGATCATGTCTTTAAGAACTTTTGAAACAACATTATTTTGACAAGAAAGTCGTTCTTATTCTACACAGGTTACTAATGAAATAATTTACTATGATCAACATGGATCACATTAATTAAGACATATTATGGGTTCACCTTGATAGTTCTTTAATTAATTTTTCTAATGAATTTAATCTTTAAAGAGGACATGTTTTATGATACCTTGGTGAATAACCTTGGTAATTTCCATTTATGAAACCATAGTGAAAAACCTTGGTAATAATCTTATGAATGTATCATTTAATATTTATAACCACATTTCCATGTTATGATTCATTTTTTTATTATGATATGACTCACATTCTCTTCCTAAATCCTTAACGATATACTTCTTGTTCTTATTGATATTCTTCATGATCACATGTAAACGGTTTCCCTTTCTGGGCCTCATGCTCATCCCTTTCCTTTTATGTGTGTCCCTAGGATATTATATGCAGTAAATGTACATAGGAGGAACCCATGAGAATGTATTCAAGTGTATTTATAATAATATTTTATATTTTCATGTATTATTTACCTTATTTCAAATAAACTATTCTTTAAAGGTTCTTCTATACATGACATATAATGAAAAGTTATATAACAAAAAAGTCAGAATTCCATAGTTGGTATAAAAAGATGGTTTATTAATTTTTGGGAATTAAGAATAAAATTCCTTATTATGAACCATAGAGAAAATTATAAATATATAAAAACATCTGGGTATTTTGGTGAATTATTATGTAATTAGAATCTAAACAAAGAAATACCACTCTGGATATAAACAAGTGGATGTGGATTTGGCTTACATATATCTAGGGGTAACACTTGAAGCCACTTTATTGATATAGAATTTATTGAGAAGTTATGCATGAAGAAATTACTTGCTACACTCTTGGTTTGACACACTCAGGGGATATTATTGTTTAATCACATATTTTTTATGAACCATTATGAATGATATATATAAGTTGTAATTGTTGTTTAACAATAACATATTTACGTATGATGTTTTAATAAATTAAATTATTTTTTAATTATTATATTCTTAAAAGAAACACATTTCTCACTATGTTTTTCTTGTTTTACAAAATGGAAAGAAATAATAGGAAACACATAAATAATGAATACAACAGATGATGCACTGACAACCCTCCAATGGAAGAAGGAACAGAAAAAATCATGAGAATGACGAATCAACTAATGAGAGTTATAAAATATAACATGAATCAAGTTGAGTTTCCGAATTTACCTTGAAGGGGATAACTATACATTGAGTCCTTCATGCAACAACAACCACCTTATTTTAGATGATCTACTATCCCATTGATTTCGAAACAATGGATAGTCTCAATAGTAAATATATTTTCTATACACTATTGTTAATAATAAGAGACAGTCACCCTAGTAGTATATTTCTTAGAATGAGAAGTATATTAGTGGTGGATACTAATTAAAAACATGAATCCAAGAAGGTTGATTGATGAAATGGAGTGGGAAGAGTTTTGGGGAATATTTTTCAAAAAATATTTCCCCCATTCAATGAAAATGAAAATGGAGAAGGAATTACAATAACTAAAGAAGAAGGAAAATGAGTCGATATGAATCTATGAGATGAACATTAAAAGAATTTCTCATTATGCCTCTATAATTGTTATGGATACTTAAGTAATGATTTATAGATTCTTTAGTGGAGTGAGTCCCAATCTATAGAGGAATCTTGCAAAGTGTGACTACGAAATATATGAGGAGATAATTCAGAGTGATATGAAGGTTGAATTGGAGTTTGTATAAACATAAAGGACATATAGATTGACTGAAAAGAAGAGATATAAGGACCAAAAATAAGGGAGGAACTTTGATCATGGAAGAGGAAGAATGAAAGTAAAATTTCCCATGTGCAACAAGTGTGGGAATAAGTATTTGGGGGAACATCTAGATTGGGATTGGAAATTGTTATGTGTGTGGAAAAGATGGCCATATAGCTCAAAACTATCACGTTGAGGTGATGCTTAAACTTCTCAACATGAATGAAAATGGGAAGATGGTGCATGTCCAACTTGATGTTCACTGCTTTAAGTATGGACAGCTTGGGAACTATCCCAATCATAGTTCAAATCAAAAGATAATGGAGGTAAATCACCATCGAACATAGTATAGGCCAATGGAGAATGGCTGGGAATTTTCTATTATAACGGCTGATGTAGAGGCTCCAAATGATATGGTGTAAGGTACTCCCATTATTCTCTCAAATCTAGAAACTACACTGTATTATTTTGGTTCTATGCATTCCTTTATTTCCTCTATGTTTTCAAATAATATAGAATCAATCCCAAAGAGTATAGAAGTAAAATTATCATTCATTACACCTGGAAGAACTATCCTAGAATCAGTAGTGAATAGAATCTATAATATTTGCATTGGAGATCACAATCTCATCACAAATATAGTGGTAATTTCCATAGTGGAATTTGACACTATGTTAGGGATGGACTGGAACTCAAATTATTATTATAAGGTCAATTCTAGACGTAAGAAAATATTTGTAGTCTTGAATGGAAAATGTATAGTTATTTATAAAGGAGGGATATCCAGACATGATTTTTGTTTAGAAGCACCTCCCATAGCCTTCTTTATGTAGATGATTGGTGAAGAGGGAGAATGAAATAAAAGTATGAAGATATATAATGTCCCTATATTCTAGGAATACATTGATGTATTTCCTGAGAAGTTACATGGACCTCCCCATGAAATAGATGTTGAGTTATCCATTCAACTCATACCTTGATCAAAGACGATATCAAAGACACCATATATAATGGAAAATGTTGAGTTAGAGGAAATAAAGAAACAACTTCAAGAAATTTTGGAGAAGGGGTTTATCTGACCAACTGTTTCTCCTTGGGGAGAACCTATTTTATTTGTAAAGAATAAGGATGGATCATTACTGGTATGCCTTGATTATAGAGTAATTAATGGGATCATAGTGAAGAAAAAGTACACTCTACCAAGTATTTCTGATTTATTTGACATGATTTGTGGGGAACAATACATCACCAAGATTGATCTTTAATCTGATTATCATCAATTTAGGGTAACTAGAAAGATATTATAAAGACTGAATTACGATCAATATATGGGAATTATGAATTTTTTATTATTCCATTTGACTTGACTGATGTTCCTGCTATATTTATGGATTTGATGAAAATATTTTTTAAGGAATTCCTTGATAAATTTGTGGTAGTTTTTATTGATGATATTATGATATATTAAAAAATTCAATTAGATCATGAGGATCATCTAAGGGTTATGTTGAAAACATTGAGGAAGGATAGGCTATTTAAAAATTTTAAAAAATTTGAATTTCTGTTATAATAGGTTTCTTTCTTGGGGAATATTGTAAACAATGAAGGAATCTTAGTTGGCCCTACCAAAAGAGTCATTGTGGAGGAGTGGAATCATCTAAAAATAGTAACTGAGATTTATAGTTTCCATGTATTAGAAAGATATGATAGGAGGGTTGTGAAAAAAAGTTCACAAATTTTGAATCCACTAACCAAGTTAACATTAAAAGGAGATAAGTTCATCTAGATAAAAGAGTGTGAAGAACATTTCTATGAACTGAAGAAGGGTTTCGTTACTACACCTGTGTTAACTCTACCTTTTATTAGAGAAGAATTTTTTATTTTTATCAATGTTACTTTAAAAGTGATTGGGGTTGTACTCATGAAAAATGACAAGGTTATTTATTATGAATATTTATAGTTATAGACTCATGAGAAGAATTATATTATGCATGACCTGAAGCTAGCTGCAATTATTCTATCTACAAAGATATGGAGGCACTCTATTTATGGGGAGAAATGTGATATATACATTGACCACAAAATATTGAAGTATATATTCAAATTAAATGAAATTATCATGAGACCAAGGATATGGTTGAAACTTATTAAGGACTCTGAATTTTTAATTCATTTTTTATGGAATATTATTTTTTAATTCATTACCACCCTAAAAGAGAAAACATTAAGTTGGAAAGATCCTGTTGTGTTGAAAATGATGAGGATTCAAGGAGATACAATAATAAAGTAACAAGTAATGTTGTAAATAGGAATAATAAGGTAATGTAAATCATCAATCATACCCTAAATGATTTCTTAACCATCATAACCAGATAAGATCATGAAATCTGAAATAGAATATCATTTTTTACAGAATAAGACATTGGATGTGAACAATGGGGGTTTCTAGAGTTCAATATTGATCAAGAAGGTGTAATAAAAATTATTAAAAGGCTATGTGTTCCATCTAATGTTAAGATCAAGAAAGAACTGATGGATGAATATCATTGATCTATATTCTCTATACATCCTAGAAGCACTAAAATGTATAGGGAACATCATGATATTTATTGGTGGGATAATATGAAAAGTGAAATCACTAACTATACTTCAAGGTTCCTGGTGTGTCAACATGTGAAGGCAGAGTGACAACCTCTGAAAGGGGTATTGAAACATTACCCATACCAACCTGGAAGTCGGAAAATATCACTATGGACTTTTTCATTGGTCTCCCAAGAACATGAAAAGAAAAAATGTGATATTAGTTATAATGGAATGACTCAAAAAAAATTCCTGTTTTATTTATACTTGGGATGTTTTCTCTCTTGATAAAATTTCCATGATATATGTAAAGGAAGTGTTGAGGCTTCATGGAGAGTTACTTTCTATCATTTCTTATCATGATCTAAGTTTCACATTTAAATTCTAGGGAAGTCTTCAACATGCTCTGAATAAATAATTGAATTTCTTTATGGCCTATCACCCCCAAACTGATGGCCCATCATAAAAGACTATTAAACAACTTAAGTAAATGAAAAGAACATTTTAAATTGAATTTTAAGGTAGAAGGGATCAAGAACTCCCATTAGTTGAGTTCTCATAAAACCACATCTTCGACTCAAGTATTCAAATGGACCTCTATGAATCTCTATATGGGAAGCAATGTGGAACTCATACATGTTGGGATGAAGTTGGTGATAGAAAGCTGATTTGGATTAATATTGTGAAAGGGTTGACAGAAAAGGTTCATTCCATCTAATAACATATAAAATCATCTCAGAGTAAATAGAAGAGTTACGCTGACAACCATCAAATGGATTTGGAGTTTTATGTTGGTAATATTGTTTTCCTTCAAATATCACCCTAAAAGAGAGTTATGTTCTTTGGGAAGAAAAGGAGGCTTATAACCCAGTACATTAGCCCTTATAAATTAGATGATCACATAGGAGTAGTTTCCTCTCATTTAGAACACCCACCAAATCTTTATCTTGTTCATGATATATTACACATATCACTCTAGAGGAAGTACATAACTGATCCCTCACATGTACTAAATCTGGAGGTAGTACAACTGGAATATGAACTCTATTATGAGGAGCATCCAAAGGAGATCTTGGACTATAGAGAAAATGTTATACACAACAAGAATACCCACCTTGTAAAAGTGTATGGTGAAACCCTATGTTTAAAGATACAACATGGGAACCATATGAAATAAGGATGAAGAAGTACCTACACCTTTTTAAAACTAATAATACGAGTTGATATGTCGGGATGAAATTTATTAAAGGGGGAAGAATGTAATGACCCATGGTTTTTTAAATGATAAATTTTTCCTAATAAAATGTGTGTTATATAATATTATACACAAAAACCATATCTCATTAATGATAATAAATACATTAGTTATCTAAGAAACCAACTAAAATTGTAAACATTATAAGAGGGGGAAAATATAAAATAGAAAAGCCAAATGGGAAAATATGGATTCCTCTAATTTGATAGAATCATCACCACCACAACCAAAACTAAACAAATAAAATAAATTATTAGTAAACCAATCAACATCTTAGAAAATGAAAATATATAACCTTGGTTGTAATTGTAGTGAATATTGAATATAATAATGAAGTGGTATTAATAGAGTGTAAAAGGAAATGTTATAGTTTGGATTTGATTGTTCTAAGACTATTTGTCAAATATGACCATTGGTGAATATAACCATTGAAAAAATTGACATTTGATATCTATATCCTCTGGTAATATTTATAATGTTATAATTAGTGTTAATACGTAGTAATGAAAATGGATAATTAATGCAGATATGAGAAGATATGGCCTCAACCAGTAGTGGTGTGTTTTATGAAGCCCATTTATTAGAAATTGGGAGGGAGGTAGCATCAATGGGTTCTCCCTTGATAAAGCCAAAGCTGAGATTCATCAAGTGAATCTATAATGAAATATCATATGATATAAGTTCATGTTATTGGGAATTACCACTCGATTTTTGTTAGCTGATCTACCCCATTAATCAATCACCATCACACACCTTACCCTTCAGTCATATGAAGGTGTTATAAGGTGTTAAATTTCTAGTACATAGTTACTTGAAGTGTAATCCCTTTGTACAAATAAATTTTTTCCCATAAATTCTATTTTAGGAATATTTTTTCTTAATAAAATATATGTTAAATTTAGATGAATATGATAAATTGATTTCTTTGTCACAATTGTACATTTCAAAAAAGATATATATTTTTATAAAAAAAACTAAGGTATTCCTAATAATATTTATTTTAATTAAATAGTATTTTAAAAACACTATTATTAAAATATAAATGATATAATAATTTTATTATGTTCTTGGAAATTTTTAATTTTCAGAAATTTCACTATTCTATAGAACCGATTTTTTTTAATAAATAAAGATTTTTATATTTAAAACATAAAATTATCATATTTATAGAATTATTATGATAAAATAAACATCAGTTTTTAAATTATTATGCCAAAATTAGGTTAGCATGAATTTATGATAATTTTATAATATACTTTATTATTCCACGAATAGTGAAAATACAATTTGGGTTTTTCGATATGTATAATGAATTCAAAATTATCTCATAATGATGTAGTAATTAATTAACCA
Organism: Viscum album; assembly: GCA_963277665.1. Lineage (NCBI taxonomy): Eukaryota > Viridiplantae > Streptophyta > Magnoliopsida > Santalales > Viscaceae > Viscum > Viscum album. The sequence goes on from OY728128.1 coordinate 482,000,294, forward strand.
AAATCCAAAAGATTAAAATATTTTTATTGTTAATATCATTAATTTTAATAGATTTTTGTCAATTTACAATCCTATAAATGAATTTCCAAAGTCAAAAATGGGAACTTTGACTTTAAAAGCATTACATTGAAGAAAATTTACTTTTCCATGCCAAAATAAGTAATAAAAAATTATTTTTATTCTTGTTGGATTTAAATAACATAAAATGTGTCCAAAAAATTCTAAAACCATGTTAAAAAACAAAGGGTAATCCAATTGTTTTTCATTTTCCCCAACTTAGATTTCCAGGGCTTATAATTGGAAATTATTAAACAAATCCTCCACTATTTCTCTAAATACCAACCCATTTAACCATTTCATTTTACACCCAATCCATCCTCCATAAATTTCTCATGGTTTTTGCCACTATAGAGTGCCCCAATGCTTCCTCAGATCCCCAAGGTTCTATTTATCATGATTTTTGAGTAACACTTCAAGGTAAGGGAATTATCGTTCTTTTCTCTTCAATTTAGGAAACTTTATTTGTATATGTATTTACATTGTAATGATTAATCTATTTTATTACCCTTTTGATCTTATCTTTACTTCCAAATTATTTATTTTCAATGGGATACCATTTTCCCATCCCATTTTAATTTTTTAAACCACATTTTATACATGTCATGTTGTTGAATTTACTTCTCATAATTTATCTCTTCTCCTTAAGAAATACTATTTTATTTTCTTTGTGAGGATACTAAAAACTTTTTATTTTCAATGGGTATTCACTGATATGCAAAAATTATTTATTTTATTCGATTATTTATAAATAATAAACCCATATTCCCTATTCATGGGCTAAAAATGACGTAATGAAGCACTTTTGAAATGCCAGGATTTTGATTAGAAACCCATTATTTATTCTACATGAGTTATTAAAAAATTGATTAATTATAATATATGTGGATCAAATTAATTAATTAATATTAAGGGTGTGCCCTGATATCACTCCAATGCATTGAGTAAAGAATGTAATCTCCATAAAAGACATGTTTTACAATACTTTGGTGAATGACCTTGGTAATTTTCATTTATGACACCTTGGTGACAGACCATAGTGATATGATTATGAATATATCATTCAAATTTTTCATCCACATTTCCTCATTATGGTTCATGTAATTTTTATTATTATATGACTCATGTTCTCTTTCTCATTCTATAAATATATTGATCATGTTGTTATTGATATTTTGCATGATCACATGTAAAATATTTTGCTTACAGGGCCTCAAAATCACCGCTTTCCTTTGATGTAATCCCCTAGTATATGAGATGTAGTAAATGTACTTAGTATGAACTGATATGGGTTTATTAAAGTGTATTTATAAGAATTTTTTACGTTTTCATGTATTATATACCTTTTTTCAATGAAACTAAATGTTAAAAGATCCTTTGTTTGTACCATGTAATAAAAACTTATTTAATAAATGGAGGGATGTTGTATGGGGTGTGTCAAAAATAAATCATCCATGGAATTCCCTTTTGATGACTTCTATTATAAAAATTGGATTTAATATTATTTTAAAATAACTACCCATCAGGCCAAACTCCTGGTCAACATAGGATGGTCAAGGATGTACCTGAGCAGGTCAATATGGGAGACCAGATGGACATCATGCTACTATAGGTTATGACTTATATATTTTCAATATAAATATGGGCATGAGTCAGTTCTTCTAAACATAAGAATACTGAGTCTTAGTAACTAGAATCATTATACTGAGGTAGTAGTGAGTATTTTCACTCATTGCATTGTTTTTTGTGCTAGGAGAGAGCTACGTGATTATTCTATATAGGCAGCATATAAGATGAGTAGATTTCCTTCCACTGATGGAATAAAGATCGGGGGGGGGGGGGGGGAGGTGCAGAAAATACTACATGATACTCTCAAAGGATTCTTGAAAGTCCTCATCCCATCAATAATAGATTCCCTTTTTCATTATCTTTGCGAAGAGTAAAGAATTGCTGGCCAGGTTGGCCATGAAACATTGAATACAGGTGAGGTTCCATTGAATCCCCCTCAGTTCCTTGAGATTTTGAGGGGTGATATTGAATGAATTGAAATACTATTTTCAAGTTCAACCTCAATGCCACATTGGAATACCAAAAATCCAAGTAACTTCTCTAACATTACCTTGAATGCGCACTTCAGTGGATTCATATTTAGACTGTGTTATCAAAACTTATCAAAAATGGTTCGCAGATCCATGAGGTGATTACATCACTGTAATGGTTTGATAACCATGTTTTTGACATATCATTTATCTATAAGTCCTAAAAATGGAACAAAAATAGGATTCATGGAATGTATATAGGTGGCGCTAATGTTTAATAACCCAAAGGACATAACTAGATAGAAAAATAACCCTTGACGTTCTCTAAAGGAAGTGGATTTCTGAGCACTAGGTGCCTAATTTATTTGATTGTACCATCAATACCCATACATAAAGTAAAGGGTTTGGAATCTTGAATTTTCATCGTTCAATAAATCTGTGACCGACAATGAGAAATCATCCTTTATGTAGTGTAAAATAAGTTCTCTGAAATCAATGGAAACCCCAAACTACCCCTTATTTTCCTTTACAAGGACAGTGTTGGTGAGCCAAATTGTAGCAATAAATGTTTTTTAACTGGATTAAAATACAAGGGAATTTTAATTTTTATGTTTATTGAATAATAAATTCTTTGAATCGGACTTTATAATGATATTATTATAGTTGGAACACTTAAATGTGTTGTTTTTGGACTTGGGTAAAGGACCAAGAGGTCCCTTGGATGTCCTGTTGAGTTTTGGAAGTGATGAGGTTCAAAAACCACAAGTTTAGAGGGTCTTTATATGGAGAACATTTTGTATAAAACTATGCATCCCTCACCAAAAATTCGTTCGATATATGTCAGAGGTGAAATAGTTCCCCACATGGGCTACACATTGTTTTCCCAAACCGTGCACCTTGTCCGCATGGTTAGTACCACTTAGGTAGTACCTAAAAACTATTAATATAATGGTTAGAACATAGTTAGGGTATCCATGTGGAGAAAACCATACAAGGTGGTTTCTTGAGGAATGATAGCCACACGGTTGGCGTATGATTTGACCAAAACATGCGGCCAAACCATGTGGCCAAACTGCCTGACCATGTTTTTTAGGGTAAAATGAATGTTTTCCCTTAATGATGTTTACTTATTTATTTTCCTTCTCTCTATTATTCTTCCACCATGTGATACCTCTTCCAAGAACCTTTGGATTCACCTCCAAGCCTAATCTAGAATTCTTGATAACTCCTCCATTCGTCAGTTGAATTGATCATCATTGCTAAAAACAACTTTTTTTTGAAGACCCACCAAATCAAGGTCGTCGAAAGTGGTACAAGACTAGGGAATCATAACTTAAAAACATATTAAATTCACCAGTAAGATACCATGTAATATGGTAGATTTTCAAGATTTTAATGGTGTACCCTTTACTTGAAATAAAATGAGTAGTGAAGTTTCCCTCCCTCTGGGTGTGAAGAATTTCCAAGTCATGATGAATCAAGAGGTTTCATATCCTCATGATGTTAGTTAAATACCATGGGGTGATGGATTTTTTAATCAATAATATAACCTTAATATTGGAGTCTAATTAGACTGTATAAATAATGAGGTTGTGATATTGGCATAATGAAAGGCCACTGAGAACGACTATATATTCTTCTTCAATAGGGTTTACCATACCATAATCAATCGTCATCGGCCTCTATAGATCCCCATAAGTAAGCTCTACATTATTTTTATGTTGTTACTATTTTAGATTTGTATTAGATGTGCTATTTTCATGCAATCTCATTTCCATATTTTTATGGAGAATGCCCATTTCTTAGATTTCTTCCAAAACGGACCGAATCACACCTCGATATTGGATGAGTAGGTCTTCCTATGTAAAAGGTAGGTGGTCAACAAATTTTTCCTAAATTTTACCTTGATTTATGAATAGAACAATTGCACCACATGATAACCTTTTTAGTAAATTCCTATATAGTTGTCTCCTTCATGTCAAATTTAATGTTGCATTATGATATACATCCTTTGATTCTTGTTTGATAATTTATAGGATACAAACCTCATTTATAGACACCCCTTGGGTATGCCAAGTCAAACTGCCCCTTTTTAAGAAATAATTAAATTCACAGAACATCATATAAGAATTCGTATTAGAGTATAAATTGATTTTCCCCTTCTAAGGTCTGGCCTTAATGATAATGATACCCCTTCAGTAACATTTTAATCCTTTATAACTGTTTTTTCATTCTTGGTTGTTTTTCATAAAATGCAGCATTGGTGAATTGTGTAGAATATTGAATGTGATGCTTAATTATTATAAAATTAATTGTTAAAGAAAAATTTCATGTTTTTATAATAAATACCCTAGAATGAGGTGCACTTTGTTTAAAAATTACAAAGTGGTGACTAGTTATTTCAATAACTCTTGGATTAATTATTAGGTGTTTTCTCTATAACCTAATGTCATTGTTTGATATAATACATATATAGAACATTGCATCTCCTATTGTTCTTAAATGGAGTTCCCATCCTTTTGTGTTTAAGTGTCTAATTGAACTAAATAACTCCCTCTGAAGTTATTTTCCCAGATTATTAAGGGAATTTACCATGTAACCAATTTTCCTCTTGACTATGGCACATCCTAAGTTCCTCTTTGAACCTTTTAGTTGGATTTTCATGTTTTTTTAATTAAATGGAATTAATTGTAATTTTTTAATTGATTTACCACAATGGATTGCTCAACTTGAATGAATTAAATGGTTTAAATTGAAATAAAATGAGAAAAGCTGGAAAGGCCACACCACTTATTGCATTCTATGTACATGCCATAGTTGGAATGATATGTGTGGTTGATAATGGATTAATAAATGTAGAGCATGTGAGGTTTTTCATCATATATTGTGTTATAAATTTATTATTCCTTTATTATATGTATAGGATTAATAAAATTGATAGATGGGAGGTAATTTTCCATGCCTATTATAATTATAATATGCCTTTATAGAGGATGTGGAACAATGGTATGGTTTTGTTGAGCATGGTGGCATCATTATCCCTTACATTAGGTGTTATGTTCTTTAAATCTCACACCAATTATACTACATGGGAGGCTGGATTTACAAACTATGTTACATTATTAGAGTGTTTCCATTGAGGCTCACTCACTATCCTATGTTCTGTTTCATGAAATATCACACTCTATTGGTATGTATAGAACATACCCTTTTACATGATATTATAGGCTCATTTTGACTAGTTATGGGTGGTTGTGTTAAAATCTAGTATTCATAGAAACTAGTATTCTAGGTATATATAATCTTACATCCACACATACTTGGTCTATATAGGTGGATAAAATATATAACTAAACTATATATAATTATTAAAAAATATATATATATTGTTACAATTTAGACATTCATTCCAAACGTGAGCCAAAGAAGGTTCAGATGCCAGGTGTACTTCCGGAACCTGAGTGGGATGGTTATTTATTTAGTTTAGTTATTTTTATTTATTTATATTACCTATATTGCTTTAATTTTACATAGACTGGATTTAGTTATAGACACCATGGTTGGTCACATGACCTCAAGCACATTTCCCAAACGCTGAGGCTGCCGACTAGAAGCGCAGGCCAAGGACTGATATCGGGAAAACTATTCCCTCATTTTTCAAAGTTCAATGCAGTGGAATAAAATATATAAACATATAATAGCAAAAGAGGTACACAATATACAACTAAAAAGGGCAGCTGAAGTAAAAAAGAACCAGCAGTCATATATATAAATAAGCAGCAAGTCTCTAATTCTATGAAAGAAGCTAGAACAAGATACACTGCAATAAAATACAATAAAACTCAAGTACAAGGTACAAACAAACAAAATAAAGTAGAGTAAACAAAACGTGGCAGAATTTCAAGCCTAAGCTTGGTCCTATGCTCTCCTACTCCTGTACTACAATCATGTACCTGTATAGGGACCCTTTCCCCTGTCGACACTTGCAACAATATAGTCTGTTTGGGCCGAAGACATGACCCAAATAGAGTGTGAGAAATAAATCCCAGTAGGCACCCACCAAAGGCTCATTCCCAATTGCCAGTGAAAATATGCAACAAAAGTGTGCAAAAGTAAATAGTAAACTAGTAAGTACTCAAAAGTAACTATCACTAGAAATTTCATTTCCATTTTAATTATTACTTATCACCTCTAATCTTGTGATTCGTCTTGGAAGGTACCGCATATAAAAACACCACAGTGAATATTCTAAATATTCATGTCCTCAGACATACTATCCTTACACTCAGGTAACAGAATCCAATACCCGCAGGTGATTGCCCTCAATAATAACGATCATTTACCTCAGGCATACATGATATTTCCCTCTAGCATGGAGACTACTACCCGCAAGAATAAACAAAAGTTACCCTTAGGCTAACCAAACACCACCCTCAGGATAAGCTAACACTACCCTCAGTCTAAAGGAACTGGGCCGATCCCAAAGCATAAACAATCATTTATATAAAATTTCTCTCAAGAAAATGCAATGCAGAATATAAGCATTCTATACCCTTAGGTATCCTGGCCAAACGGCTAAACAGAGGAACGCACCCCCAGGGTGGTCCTGGATCCAGGAAGTGATCCCAAACAGCAGTTTAAACTTATCATTAGATTATCTACACATTTCAAGATATCTTTTCAGCAAAGGCCTCATCCATACGACACCCCAACATGGGTTTGTAGCACAATGTTACACAAATTCAACTCAACAGTTGGAAATAAACACCATACCACCTACCTCGATCACCCCTGATCAGTATACGGGGACGACGCCTCCCAAAACGCACAAAAATGATGTAGATATGGGATAAAATAATTCCCGTTCAAATGGAAATAACTTCCCTCAGAGGACGAATTGGTAAGAACAATGCAAAGAGAGGGGAAGGCTTACCCGTATGGTCCCAACATGATCGATGGAGGCGGAATCAGATTCCCGGTGTGCGATTAGGTGATCTCCAAAGCTCTAGCCGTCCTCCCAAGCTCCAAATGGCGGTTCTACCTCCTCTACCAAATGAGGCTGCTACTACCCGTTTTAAGCGAAAAAATAGACTATATGGAGTGTACTCTCTAGTACATGACATGTACTTTTCATTTTTTAACTGTTCCTCTGGCGGCTTCTTTCCACCGCGGCACTGTTTATCTGTCGACATGAGTACACGACATGTATTCCTGATTACATGGCATGTACGATCTCTCCACTAGTGGCTGCCTTCACCACCTTACTATTAACATGTCAACTGATTACACAGCATGTAAATAAATAGTACACAATGTGTAGTCGGTTTTTACACCCTTCATCACCAACAGGACTACACGCCCAATGTACTCATCCCATATGGCCAAAGTACATGGTCTGTGGAATAGTACACAGTGTGTACCCACATAAATTGTGATTTTTACCCATTTTCTTTATTTTATCAAAAACACTAAAGAAGAAAGGAAAAGAAGAAACCTGTACCTCAAGAATTAGAACCTGGTTCTTACAAGAAGAATATGATTGAGTTTGAGCTCGGGATGCTCATGGAGATATCCCTTGGGGGTCATTGTATCTTTTTTTATTTGTTTCCTAATGTATGTCTTTTGTTTTCGTTTGTTTATTTACATCAAGAAATTCATGCATATGTTGTATAATGGTATTTTCCATTCTTTTATATTCATTTGTTATTATTATTCTAATTTACTATCTTCTATTTATTCTTGCTCCCATTTTGACTGCAATTTATTATATGTTTACTGTTGTGATACTCTAATATGAGGGAATATTCTCCATAATATCACCTTTTTAGACCCTCACTACTAGTAAGTAGCTTCTAGCATATGGGGATGTGCGCCTGAGGCCATGTGACCCACAAGTATTGATAATGTCTTAGTGGTCAGTCATGCTGGGAAGTTATAAAGTCGAATCATAGGATATTTCATTTTCTTTATCTTACTATTTTAGTTTGGTAAATAGTAGACTAATAATGTGTTAGTGCTTGGTAAATATCCGTGTCTCAGACTGATCACCCCACCCATGGTTCAAAGTCCAAGTGGATAGTGTTGGGATTCATGTTCATGTTTTTGGTTATTATAGTTCATTGTGATTTCACCTTGGGTGACTGGTGACCTTTATACTACTTATTGATTTATGAATTTATATAATTTTACCATTGGATTGGTATGGAAAGGATGAACCATTACATGCATCATTATAGTAACATAGAAATTCACATGCCATGATTATGACGTTCCATATAGTTTCATTTACAGATTACTTGCTCATTTGATTTTGTTCCTTGAGTGATATGCCAAGATTTTATTATTTTTATCATACCTACTTATGTAACATGCTTAGGTGATGATATGCCATGATGGTTGATTATTTAGTATGTTTTTCTTATGTATCATGTTTCTATTCTTATTATAAATCTGATCTATTTACTACCTGTGATAACATGCTAGTTATGTTTTAATATATGTAAATAGTTTCATGGGATAAATATATGGGTTGTGAGTAAAAAATATCTATTTTTCAGTTGTAAGGTGTATGATAACCTTATAATTGGGAAAATTCAACCCATATACTCAAACAACATTTGAGATTATTACATGTGTAAAAACACTTTTAAAAATGTAAAGTCTACTAAAGATCAATTTTAATGTCAATTGGTTTTTGTTAATGGGCTCTAAATACCAAATTGTAAAGTGTATGTATGTTTTATTGATTATTATATGGAAACCCATATAACTGAACCATTATATATTATCATTGTATATATAATTACAAATGGTTTCAGGTGTAAGATATGATTGATTTTCACTTGAAATGAATTGGTTACCTGCTAAAATATACAATTAGACCCAAGTAGGTTGGTTAGGGAAATAATATTATGAGACAACCCTTTATGGGTGTTTGAAACTTTAATATTTTAACAACTGCTACTGGGTTTCATTTTGATGATCCCATGTTGGTTAAAATGGATCCCTTCTAGGTATCCTTTTTTATTAATAGGATTTTGTCGATAAATTTCCTATTTTTCATGGGATTTTAATAAATATTTTATATCATATTAAAGACATTTCATAATACTTTCTTGTATTCCTCAGTGTTTTACTTTAAAAATTTGAAATGATTAAATATTAAATGTGAATCAATGTAATGTTTTTAAAATTGAACCTGGAGTAGTGTCCTTAGTTTTAACCCTTGTGTAAGGGTAGTTAATATTTCCTTTGAGTTTCCTTGGAACAAAAATGTGAGCATTTTCCATAGGACTATTTCTACATTTAGAAATGGATTAAATGATAGGTGTTGTACCAAGTCAAATATTTTTAGCATTACATAGTGATGGGTTTGATAAATATTATTTTTAATGGGATAACCCATGGTAGGTAGCACCCTTAGTGTTTCAATTCCTTTCTAAATATCATGAGATTTCTAATTTTTGGTTCTTCTTGGTTGCTTTTTCCCTACTGGGTCTCTTTTTTTAAAAAATAAACCCTTGTTTGGATGTCTGGTCATGATTTTATGGGCCTTTTGTGGGAATGGGCATCAAGTAATACTTATTTTTATCAGGTTAGACATGCTAAGGGCATGGTCAACCTCTTTATAGGTTATGTGATCTGTTCTTTTTCATTAGTGTTGGACGAGTTGTTACGTAATCATCTAGATTAATAGTCATATGGGGAAAATCAAATATCTTCTACATATATCCTAATACTTGGATTCATTGGGCCAAAAACCTATCAATAGTAATAAGGATGGTTTTCATGCTTCTGAAACCTTGGTCTGTTATGCGTTGATAAATGTGGTACTCATTGGGTAGTTAAATGGTATAACATACCCATTTAGTATTGAGTAGTTCTTGATCCTCATGCTATTTAATACATTCTCAGGTTGTCTCTAGAGTAGGGTGGCCTAGGAATTAAAGGAATCCAGTTCATCCCAATACATGGGATTACATTCCAAGGGGGTCAGGTGTTTTGATAGGACATTCACGTTGGTTTTGAATTTCATTAAAAATGTTATTTTTTTGATGTGGTTATTATGACTTGGAGGAGTTACAAACATAAGTTTAAGGTGGTTTTTATATAGCACACTTGTGAATAGCTATTCTATGTTTCTTTTTTTTATGGATATGACATTCCAAAAGAGGGGAGCGTCATGACAGTTCTAGTAAATACGTGTCGGTGATTTCTGGGTATCACAATGTTGTTTTGGTTATCTGTGTATGAAACCTTTGAGAAACACTATTTTTATGGGATGGACTTCGATGATTAAGTGTGAATGATCACTAAATGCCTCGGGTGGTGAAGGAATCATGGTTCAGTTTGTGTCAGCGCGTCGGAAGGTGAAGTTGAGCACCATTAAATAAGTCAACCAGTAGTATTTTACCTTTTATTCAATTAGTTTTCTTGGATTCCTCATTTTGTAAACTTTTTAAGGATACTGTAACACCCTAATATTTTGTAGTACATTATCTCCTCAAAATAATTCAATAACTTGCGCTCCGCGCAACACCGAGTTCGAGCGCACCACGACTTACCGAACTAGCTGTTCAAAAAGTCGTTATTAATAGTATTAACTAAAATTTTAATTTTATATACTCCATATAATTTTATAATCCATGTTATGTGTTTATTTGACATAAATTAAGGGCAATTTCATTTTTTCATATAAAAGAAGTATTTTTAAAAAATTTCAATTTTACTGCCTTTTAATGGAGGACCCTTTTTAAAACAAATATTTGAAACTTTTATATATTCAATTTAATGAAATTAAAATTTTCTTCAGAATCGAGACATAATAATTTAGTTTGGATTAATTTTTGGTAATTTTCTAATAACTTTCATATTTTGATTAATAGTGAAAAATACTAAATTTTAATTGAAAACAACTTTTTGAATCAAAATAATTTATAGTGTTAAATTATGAATTTTAATGGTTTGGAAGTATAATTATATTATATATTTATCTTTTAATACAATTTATGTCAATATAAGTAATTTCATATTTAAATTTAAAAAAAAACATATCAGTATTTTGATAGTTTTTACTTCTTAAAAACCCGCTTTTTTGGTTTTGACTGCGGGAATTAATTTTAAATTAATTTTTGAAACCTCTGTGTTTTGAATTTTGAAAAAAGGATTTCATATTTGGAATCAGGAGGTCCAAATTTTATAAATAGGTAACTTTAATTTTTAGACATTATGAATAATTACTTCGCTAAATATTTTATTTACCATGGTAAAAGGGTAAATCTGGAAAATAAGGGAAAAAATAATATTATAATAATATTAAATTACCCTAACACGTATCCTAACCCTGTTGGATGATACATTTCTGACCATGGGAATCCTTGGGTCTATTTTGGGACACCATGGAGCCACTTGGTAGTAGTAATGACATTTTATATTAAATAATCTAAAGTAAAGACAAAAATAACAAAAGCATGTATCTTTTAGTAAAATAATTTTTATATGAGGTTATATAATTGATCTATTAGACTATAAATATTTATTATAAATATAAAAATATTTTCTACATCATTATATTTTATTTATAAATTTTAGACATAAAATAAATAAATTTATATATGACACAATAATGATGTAGTATTTTCATTATTAATGAAAGAATCAAATAAATGATATTATAATAAATATAATTTGAATGTTTTGATTGCATACACTAATTTTATAGGTGAATATGAAATGTTAGTATTTATTTAATGTATTTTTTTCTATGTAATAATGTTTTTATGACTTTCAAAAAAACCACATACTAAATAATTCCAAAATTGACATAAATGAGTGTTTTAAAAAATACTATATTATCAAATGATATAATAGTCCTAAAAATATATTCATCAACCAAAATACTTATATAATAATATATATGTCATTAATGAACCATTTGGGGTTCTCTTCACTTTTTATTGTAGGTTTATTAACCATTTACTATAATAATACAAGAGGACATGGTAAAAGTTAAACTATTTAACCAAGAGATAAATCTAAAAGATAAGGTTAATATGGAGATATAAAAAAGTAAAAAAACCTATTGGTTTAGAGGTTGTCGACCCAACCCACCTTATCCTCTAAATAAATTATTTTGGACCCATTATAAACCGAATATGATTGTTTAATAAAATAATATTTCAGGTTTTTCTTAAAGTGACCCTCACCTCTCTTATAAAAGGGTATTTTCCCTTCCCTCAAAATCACACCTCCAAATCCATTTGTATCGGCCAAAACCTCCACAGATCTACTCCAAAATTCCCAAAATTAGACCTAGAGGCCATAACTTTAGCATAAAGCCAGCCTAAGGAGCCCTTTTGTTCAAATCAAGATGAAACACCCAAATAAGAGGTAATTATTTTATCACCTCCTTCATAGTTCTTTTCTTCTTCCACTTTATCTTTCTTTGTTATTTACATACCAAAAATAATAACTCCAATACCTTTTAATTATTTTTATTTTATTATATATATGGTACAACCATATTCATTATTCTATCCATCCTATGAATGATAATTTCACCATGCGTGCATACGTACGACTTACCGTCTCCACCTCGTGGTGTAATTTGTTATTCAACACCATGTTCTTTGGATGAATATAATGATGATTAATATGTATATAAATAATGAAAATAACATGATAATTTCTTTTTACAATTAATATACCATCCAATTCCACACCTTTTAGTCATTAAGGAAATGATATCCTCACTCGTGTGTACGTGTGGCTCACCATCTCCACGACGCGATGAGATTCATATCCACGTTCACCATTAAAAGAGGATTATAAAAATAAATATTATTAATAAGTATATAATATATGAAATAATAATTCTACTGGAGATATATATATATTTTTATGTATGTATGTACTTATATATTTCTTATTCAGTTACTTTTGTTCAATATGATATGAAAACAGAAACATCATTTATGTGTACGTACAACTTACCATCTCCATAAAAGGTGTTTTACATCTATTATAAATATTTATATTCTAAATATATTATATAAAATCATGTTTTATATTTTGGAATTATTTAAATCATGATTTAAATGATACAATCAAGAATAACAAGTTAAAAGACGTACAATAAAGAAAGCGATTATTACCCGAAATGATAATTTAACATGGAAATCATTATTAAATATGTAGTATAAAGTCATAAATAAATCATTTAGGATATAATAAATATGAATATGGATCTGTTATACTTTAATAATATACTATGGTCATTATACAAAAGGTTAAACGTACCCTCGACCAAAGTAAAGTGCAAGGTAATAGTTAATTCCTCAATCTCATTATTATCCGAGATTGTTTATGTGTAATTATTTTATTGGACACATTTATTTTCTATGTACATGTTTCATAAAAGAAACTTTATAATGATTATTTTAAGGTACCCTTTAACTAAAACATCATTTTAAATGTTTTCAATATTAATTCATTGAAATTTCTCTCATTAATGTCCATGTTTACAAAATGGTTTTAAGGATTTATTTATTTGGACATATTTGTTTGAAAATGTTTATTCCTTTAAAAAGTTTCAAAGTGATATATGAAACATTAATTAAAATATCTATTTTAAATTACTTAATTTATAAATGTGTTACTTTTAGATGATTTCACAAAAAGGTTTATTTCTCTCAAAAAGTTTTACGAATCATTTTCAACTATGTCAACATACATTACTGGATATTATTCTTGATTAAGGATGATTTGTTATAATACAATCTTCTATATTGTGTTGAATGAGTTTTGATATTTTTGATTGTGGATGTTCTATTTTTAAACCCTTCATGGTTTATAGTTGAAGTATTGGCATTTTGTATGCTAGTTTTAATACTAATATTTATGTTATGTTTCAAAATTTTTATATGAGGAATGCAGTTGACTTAGTATGTGACAGGTGAGGCCCGCTATAGTCCCCCGATGCATCGGTAGGTCTCATGAGATAAACAAGTGTCTTGGCATAAGGCCTTATAAATAAAATTATTTTTAGTCTTAGAACGAGGCTTTGACTATGTGGTAATGATGTCCAGCGTTAGGCATTCCCTCATTATGAAATTAATTATAACATGTGATTATTTGAATACTACAATATCCATGTGCATATTTATATGGAAATGTTTGATTTATTTTTATCCATATTATGTTCAAGTTCATGTTTAAAAGGCTGTTGTTCTTATTACACATCTTGCTTTAAATTTTTATAGCTTCTGCTAAATTATTTACCCTTACTAAGCATCTGATCTCACCTCTCTTTTATGTTTTGTTTTCCTAGGATTCCACGAAGTGTGTTATGTTTGATATGAACGGTTAAGATAGGGGAATAATGGAATTCTCAACAGATTATTTATGTTGTGTTTTATTTTTGAATGTGTAATGTAACATTCATGTATGTAATCTATTTTCCAAGACTACTAATCTAATCGTTCCTTCGGGACGTGATTCCTTGTAATCATGTAAATGTATTAAAATAATGAACCGGCTCCAGACTTCTGGGGTCGGGGCATTACAGTTGGTATTGGAGGAAGTTTAGTACAAACCTTTGAAAATAGATTTAAAAAACCCTGATTAGAGAGCATTACCCTAAGATATGTTATGAGGATTAGTATAGAAAAGCTTCTTAGGATTTTGGTAATAGAGAGATTTTGTGTGTTTTCCAAGTAATACATCTCTATCTGGATACAAGTAGGTAATGGTGGCTCTAGTATAGTTGTACTTAGGAGTGGAAACTCTAAAAAGGTGTTTTGTTCTTGACCTAGGGTATCTTGGTACAAGACAATAGGGCTTGCTGAACTCTTTGTTATGAAACTCTTGAGGGATATGCTTAGGATAATTCAAATTTTATTTAAAATCCATTATAAGGTATTTAAGAGTAAATAGTTCCTCAAAGAAGACATTTTTTTAAGATTATAGATTATATGCATAATCTTTTCAATTTACATTAGGTATTTTACAAGTTTGTAATCATGAATTGCAATTCATAAACTAACATAGTGTATGCCATTGTTTAGAAATGGAACCTTGTAGAAGGAACGAGAACTCCATCAATACACATGATCCAAAGAGTAATAAGGATCATATATTTCATGGTATTAAGCTAAAATTTAGAAGGAAAGTAGTCTCCCACGTATTCTAATCATATGAAGAAATAGTATGAAATGTTAATAAGATAACTAAAGTATTATTTGAGTCTTATGGGTGTGAAGGTAAGCAAGAGAATAAATGGATGGTAGAGAGAAATATGGATAAAGGGAAGAGGGGAAAGATGGATTTTCTTATATGTGATAACTATGGAAAAAATAACCTTGGTAAATGCTTGAAGGGAATGAGAGTTTATTATATGTGCGGAGAAAAAGAACACCACATACATGATTACCAGAGTAAGAAAAAGGTTTCAAATGTACAATGCTTCATTTTCATGGAGTAGGGACACTATGAGAATCAATGTCCTAATCATCAGAGTACGTCCCAAATGATGCTATTGGATAATAATGAAGTTATGATACTACCACAGATGATGAGGAATTACTATTTTTCTTATGTTTTTATTAAATAGTTATTTCATTTGTGTGTTGTATCAACAACATACTAGTTATGTGAATTATGGAAATAAATAAGGATTGTACTGAAATAATATTTCATTAAGGTTTTTAGATTATATGGTTCGAAGATAAGTGACTCAATAGAAAGTTAAACTTTTTGAAAAATACCTGGTTGAAAGAAAGATAAACCTTAATATGGTTCTGATACTAAGGTAGCGATTTTGGAATAAGATATGATTTATTTGGGTAAATTATATTCGCTATTCTTGACTAATTTGAAACTAATTCATTGTTTGTTTATTCCATAATTGTTGGAGTTTACAACATTTTTGGATATAAGGAGTATATCTAGTATTCTATAAGGAATAAGGGAGAACGAATGTAATCAATAAGGTATTATGGTAATTCAGGGTATTACCTTGTTTAAAAAAAATACAAGATGAAGGCATTCACATGTTATTATGTATAAAACAAGATCTTTATTGTGTTTATCTTCCTTATAAATTTGGGACTGTGAGTTTGGACAGAAGTCTTTTGGATAAGTATAATGTTTGGAATTAATTATGTTTTAAATGGGATACTATTTTTAAGGATAAATCATTTCTTAAGATTATTTTTGTAATGTTATAAAAAGGACAACCCAGAGGTCGGACGACAACCCGTCGCATCCAGCAAGGGCTTGATACTTGAACCTGCAACTAAAGGGCGACAAGGGTGCATCACCTACCACTAGACTACGTGATGTCCAGGTTAGTATAAAGTAGCTTTTTTTAAATATTCTGACAAATGAATTATAAATTCATTATTTTTGGAACCCTATATGATTAGGATAAATAGAATATTTTGGAATTATATTATCTTTTGGTGTGAAAGATGAGTTTGTGGTAGGAATTAGTTGAAGGATGAAAATCTTCTTGTAAAGTATATTTTTTCATCTTATTCTATGAATAAATTAATTCTAAAACTTTAGGGAATGGATCTTAAAACCAAAAATGTTTTATCCTAATACCTTTTATTTTGTTGAACCAATGATATTTTAAATCATCAAGGATTGATGGCTTTGAGGCCCTCAATTTTACAGTTGTTTGTGATTGATGACCTTAATAACTCCCTATAAATATTTGTGGGTTCCCTCTATTTATGTGTTTTTAATTTCCACCAATTTTCTTCTAATCGAGATCATAATTTGGTGGTGAATTTTTCATTTCCCTTTCCATCTTAATTAGACTATATTTTATTAACCCTATTTCCAATTTGGGTTTTCTACTAAGGTATTTTTCTATATTTAACCATTTATTTTCTAAGAACAATTTAAAATTGCGAGGACAAAATTTATTGAATTAGGGGAGAATTTAACACCCCAATATTTCATATTATGTTATCTCTTCAAATTAATTTACTAATGTGTGCTACACTCAACACCGAGTTCAAGTGCACCACGTCTTACTAAACTAGCCATTCAAAAAGCAGCTATATATTGTATTTATTATAATTTTAATCTTATGTAATCCATATAATTTTAGAATCCATATTATATGTTTCTTAGAAATAATATAAGAACAATTCAATTTTTTCTGATAAAAGAAGTATATTTCAAAGAATGCAATTTTACCGCCTTTTAAGGGAAACCCCTTTCTAAAACCAATATGCGACATTTTTATATATTAAAATCAATTAAATTAAATTCTTATTTAGAATCATGAAATAAATATTTAGTTTGGATATATTTTTTGTACTTTTTTGATTACTTTCATATTTTGATGAATAATAAAAAATACTAAATTTTAATTGAAAATAGCTTTTTTAATTAAAATAATTCATAGTGTTAAATTATTAATTTGAATTGATAGGAAGTATAATTAATTTAAATTATTATCATTTAATACAATTTTTTTCATTATAAGTAATTTCACATTTAAATTTGATATAAACACATGTTAATCTTTTGATAGTTTTTATATCTTAAAAACCTGTTTTTTGGTTTCGAAAATCTAAATTAATTTTAAATTGATTTCTGCAAATTTTGTGTTTCAAATATGAAAAAATTCATTTAGTATTTAGAATCAGGAGTTCTAAATTGTTTAAATAGTTAAATTTTATTTTTATACATTATGAATAATTATTTCGGTAAATATTTTATTCGCCATGGTTAAAGGGTAAATCTGGTAAATAAGGGTAAAAAATAATATTATAATAATATTAAATTACCTTAACACGTGTCCTAACCCTATTTGATGATACATTCTGACCATCGTCATACTGTGATCGATTTTGGGACCCCATGGATCCACTTAGGAGGGATAATGGCATTTTATATTAAATAATCTAAAGTAAAGACCAAAATAAAAAAAGCATGTATCTTTTAGTAAACCAATTTTTATATGTGGTTATATAGTTGTTCTATTCAACTATAAATAGTCATTATAAAAATAATAATATTTCCTACATCATGATATTTTATTTATGACTTTTAGACATAAAATAAATATATTTATATATGAAATAATAATGATGCAGTACTTTCTTTATTAATGAAAGAATCAAATAAATAATGTTATAAATATTAAAATAAATATAATTTGATAGTTTTGATTCCATAAAAAAATTTATAGTTTCATATGAAATTTTATGATTTATTCAATGTATTTTTTCGATGTAATAAAGTTTTTACAACTTTCACAAATACAAAATACTAAATAATGTCAAAATTGACATAAATGAGTTGTTAAAATAAATAATATATTATTAAATGATATAATAGTTCTAAAAATATAAGGTTGGACCAAAAAACTTATATAATAATACATATATCATTAATGAACCACTTGGGGTTTTCTTTGTTTTTTATAGTAATTTTATTAACCATTTATAATAATAATACAAGAGGACATGGTAAAAGTTAAACTATTTAACTAAGAGATAAATCTAAAACAAAAGGTTAATATGGTGTCCTAACCTATCTAAAACCTATTGGTTGAATTTGTTTTTGACCCATACCCACATTATAGTCATAATAAATCATTTTTGAGCCATTATATACAGAATATTATTGTATAATAAAATAATATTTCATATTTTTCCTAAAGTGACCATCAACTCTCTTATAAAAGGGTACATCCCCTTCTCTGAAAATCACACCTCTAAAGCCATTTTACCCAGCCAAACCCTACCCAAATCCCCTCCAAACTTCACTCAATTCAATCTAGAGGCATTACCTTGAGCATAAAGTCATTATAAGGATCCCTTTTGATAAAATAAAATGGAAACACCGAAAGAAGAGGTAATTATTTTATCACCTCTTTCACAGTTCATTTCTTCTTCCACTTTCTCTTTATTTGTTATTACAATAAAAAAATAATAACTCCAGTACATTATACATACTGCATTTTTATTATAAATATGTTAAAACCATATTCATTATTTTATCGATCTTATGAATGATAATGTCACCATGCGTGCATACGTACATCTTACCGTCTCTAGGCCGTGGTGTAATTTGTTATTCAAACACTATGTTTTTTGGATGAATATAATGATGAGTAATATGTATATAAATAATAAAAATAACATTATAATTTGTATTTATAATTACTATACCATCCAATTACATACCTTTTAATCATTAAGGAAATGATATCCTCACTCGTGTGTACGTACGACTTACCGTCTCCACGACGCGATGAGATTAATTTCCATGTTCACCATTGAACAATGATTATAAAAATATATATTATTAATAAGTATGTAATATATGAAATAATAATGCTACTAGATATATATATATATATATCTATGTATGTACGTACTTACATATATCTTATTCACCTACTTCCTTTCAATACGATATGAAAACGGAAACATCGGTTAAGCGTACATACGGCCTACCATCTCAATAAACAGTGTTTTCCATCTATTATACAAATTTATATTCTAAATATATATTATATATAAATCGTTTTTTGTAATCTGGATGTATTTAAATCATGTTCTAAATGATGCTATCAAGAATAACAAGTTCAAACACAAATGATAAAGAAAGCGATTATTACCCGAAATGATAATTTAACATGGAAATCATTATTGAATGGGTAGAATAAATTAATAAATGAATCATGTATGATTTCATAAATACTAATATGGTTCTGGTATAATTTAATAACATACTGTGTTCTTTATACATGATGTTAAACGTACCCTTGACCAAAGGAAAGTGCGAGGTAAAAATTAATTCCTCAATCTCATTATTATCTGAGATTGTTTATGTGTAATTATTTTCTATGAAATATTTATTATCTATGTCCATGTTTTATAAAATAAATTTAAAAATGATTCTTTTATGGTACCCTTTAACTAAAACATCATTTAAATTTTTTTAAATATTAATTCTTCTAAATTTTTCCCACTAATGTCCATGTTTTCAAAATGGTTTTAAGGATTTATTTATATGGACATTATTGTTTTAAAATGTTAATTCCTTTCAAAAGTTTAAAACTGGTATGGGAAACATTTATTCAAAAAAACTCTTTTAAATTACTTCCTTTATAAATGTGTGACTTTTAAATGATTTCACAAAAAGAGATATTTCTCTCAAAAAGATTTACTTATCATTTTCATATATATCAACATACTTTACTGGATATTATTCTTGATTTTGGATGATTTATTATAATACAATCTTCTATATTGTATTGAATGAGTTGTGATATGTTTGACTGTGGATATGCTATTTTTATACCCTTCATGGTTTATGGTTTAAGTATTTACATTTTGTATGCTAGTTTTAATATGAATGATTATGTTATGTTTCAACATTTTCAAATGAGGAATGAAGTGGACTTAGCATGTGATGGGTGGGGCCTTCTATAGCCCCTCGATGCATCGGTAGGTCTCATGAGACAAACTAGTTTCTTGGAATAAGGCCTTGAAATTTTTTTTGTAGTCTTGGCACGAGACCTCGACTATGTGGTTATGATGTCCAACATTAGGCATTCCCTCGTTATGAAATTAATTACTATATGTGATTATTCAACTAGTATTATATCCTTGTGCATGTTTATATGGTGATTTTTTATTTATTTGTCACCATATTATGTGCAAGTTCAATTTTAAAATGATTTTGTTTTTCTTGCACATCTTTCCTTAAAAGTTTATAGCTTCTGCTAAATTATTTACCCTTACTGAGCATCTGAGCTCACCCCTTTCCTATGTTTTATTTTCCCTGGATTCATATAATTGTATTATGTTTTATATGTAGGGTTAAGCTAGGGGAATAATTACATTCTCAATGGTTTATTTATGTTGTGTTTTATGTTTGAATGTGTAGATTAATGTCCATGTATGTAATCTATTTTCAAAGACTACTAAACAGATCGGTCCTTCGGGACATGATTCCTTGTAATCATTCCAATTTATTAAAATAATGCACTGGCTCTGGGCTTCTGTGGTCGAGGCATTATAGAGACAAGAATTACCCCAATATTGATGTCCTCATTGATGCACTAAGAGAGAATTGTTATTATGCCACACTAAATTTTTAATATCTATTGGGCTTGTTTGGGTGGATTTCTAAATGTTTCACACTGGAAGCATGGTTCTTATTGAGGCATGGATAGTCTATATTCGACCTGGGTTCCTATATAGGAATGCCTTGGATGTAATATTTGAAACCAATCATTTCCTTCGACTCGACTACCAATAATATGCCACTCCAGGCTCAGTGAATTAACGAATGTGCACATCCTGGCCTTATACTAATGGATCTTTGTAAATATAGAGTATGGACTACATTGGGTTATTCCCCTTGACTCTAGTTTTTTTATTCTAAGGTTACCCAAGGCTTGCAGCCATGTTTGGAGGTGACCTTTTAAGGGTAACAATTCTAGTGGGTAAGATCTGGGTTAAACTCTCGTTTGTATCAAGGTATGATGACTTAAATGGCCACTTGATCGTTTGATCAAAGAATGTAACTGAAATTAAGGTATGGAATTCAGTGGTTGTGCTTGCCGTTAATGTAATATTCCTTGGAATAATGCATTGCAGTTTAGTTTGAAATAAACTAACTGTCAAAGCTGGGAGTGTTCGAGAAAAGTCAGTCAGAAGTGGTTTGACTGGTTTTATTCTTGTTCAATGAATAAACTTGGGGATAAACCTTTCTAAATCATGTATTTTGGTGGATATGAGTGGGGTATATGTCTTCCTAGGGGGTTTTCATGAAAATATGACTCAACCTATCCATGTGAGGTCAGTGGGGAATCCACCATTTGAGCATTTTAAAATCATGCTCGGAGCATCGTTAGAATGCTTATGGGAATTATTTTAAGGCAGTTCCAATTGTGGTAATTCCAGGGTTTAAAATTGGACCCTTCTGAAGATAAATCTTTATCTATGAATCACCTTTGGCCATATGTTTAATGAGATGATGACTTGATCACATATCTGGATAAACTAGCATTGACAAGCACTATCTCGATGTCTTAGTTGGAAAATGAACATTGGATCATGTTTTTATGGCTTATGTTCCATGTGATTAAATTAATTCTTATTGGTTCATTAGGTATTTGGAAATGCAGCGCAATAGATTGAATGAAACACCATGACCCTCGTAGGTAAGGTGACCTTTTTTTTGTTCCAGAAGGCTTATAAGGGACGATGATTTCTATGGTATCTGTTGGGGAAAAATCCCTCAAGGTTTCCTCTTAATATGTTTTTCATGTGATTGTGTTTTTTGAAAAATCCATATGACTATGAATGAGTATGTTTAGTGATTCTCAAAGCAGGTGTTTAAGGTGGAAAATTTTCCCAGTGTTTTCCAAATTTTTTGGGCCACAAAATAGGGAGTTTGATTTTCAAAAAGGATTTCGACAAAGGATAGAACTATTCACAGACCATAATAGATGTTACATGGACTATGAATCAATGTACATTGAATGTTTATGGGAAATAGTTCTTGGTATGGAAAAGGTTTAAATAATGAAAAATGGTTCGTGGAAGGCTCGTAGATTGCAGATGGCTGGAGGTTCACATGATGGATGGTCATTGGTGGAAATGAGGTGTTCATATTTGGAGCCATGAAAGATATCATTTTCAAAATGGAGGTGGTGATTTTGGTTGTTGTGAAGGAGGAGTAGCATTATATGAACCGTGTAGGGAATAACAGTTCAAAAGAGAAGAGGAACATAGTGAATGCTCAACTGTATTGAAGATTTGGTAAATCACAGATTAAAGGATTATACATATCTATTTTCCATTATATGGAGATAAAATATCATAGTTAAAGAGAGTTAAATTTTCACAAGAAAAAATATTTTATTTCAGAATTTCTTGAAGTCCGAAAGTGGTTCACAAGAGATAATTACACAAAGGGTTCAATATTTCATGGGGTATAATTCTATGAAGGGTGAAGTAGTTCATGAGAATTATTTTGTAGATAGATAGTTGGTTCATGAGAATGGTTTATAAAAGGTGGTTTTTTGGGCACCGTATCCCAAAAAGGAATAACGTTACATGGAGAAGAAGTAGTCTATATATAAGAAGAGGTCCACAGAAGGAGAAGTCCATAAAAGAAAGATTAAAGTGGAAGTTGTACGTACAGGTGGTTCGCATGGGTGGTCCACAGAGGCAGTATGTGGAGGTGGTATGCAATAGATAAAGTGAGGGTAGTTCTAATAAGAGGTGGTCCATGAAGAATATACACTACATGGTTCACAGTGGAGTAAGGTGGTTCAGGATGGGACATAAAGAGTTTGAAAAATTAATTTCTTCTAATAAAAAGTACATGAAAAAGTGGGTTTTATCCATGGGTGAAAAATAAGAACTTCAATATAGCTTCCATTTGCAATTGAGGATGCATGATTTCATGAAAATGATGGAATCAATAAGACCATAAATAGTTAGTGGATCCCTTACAAGTGTAGTGATCAAAGGAATAGGAAGACAATGATCCTTTCATTTGGTAGTGATCCAGAGAAAGAGACATAGGGAGTGACCCTGGGGAATAAAGCAAGCATACCCTAAATCTTATAAAAGTAGGTATCTTTGGAATAGAAGTGATATAGCCCGAATAAAATTTCTAGTAGTGAGAATTAGTGAATTTGGTAAAATTGGAATAATTCTGTTGTATTCTCCTTGGATGTAGCCTAGTGAGGTTGAACGAATTAAAAATCATTATGTCGTTATGCTTGCTATATTGCTTTAAATTTATTGTATTATCATAAGATTAAATTAGAAAGGACATGATTAACATTAATATTAAAGATAATAATGAGTGAACATTGTAGTAAATAGGTCAATATACAGAGGTTTAGAAAGAATTTTGAAAAGAATATCCATACCCAAATTCATCCCCTCTTCTTAGGGCATCTTGGATCCTTTTAGAGATAACAATTGGTATTAGAGGGAAGGATTATTTTATTAGATTTTTTTTGAATGGGTTCAGTCAATTTTTGAGGTTAAATATTTATTTTTCTCGTATCTTAGTGTACCATAGAAAATGGAAGAACTTAAAGAAATAAGTATATGTCAGGTGGTATTCCTTAATGTAGAAGTATTTATAGAAAACTTTGTTTTAGTTTGAGGAATCAAACAGCTTATAGAAGGACGGTTTGGATGAATCAGATAAGGAAAATATAGACTCACTCAATGACGATTTAGTAATAAGTGAATAAATTTAAATTCCTTATGATTTTGAAACAAAAAATGATGAAGAAACTCCAAGAAGGACAAAAATGAAATCAGCCCATGAAAAAAACAAATTGGATCTGAAATTGGATGAATAAATTAACTCTAAATATATATAGATCCAAGCATTTGAAATTTAGGGCAATATTCTAAGAGGTTTAAATAAAAGGATTATTGATGTGGATACTGATCTAAGGGAGAAGAATGATTCTAAAACTAAATAACTGAAAAAGAAGTATAGAAATATAGATAAACAAAAACACAATGAAAATTAAGTGAATCAGAAGTCAGATGAAATTTAGAATCTAAAATCCATAAATTGCGATCTTTTTAAATAGTTGTTTTAACTAGTTTAGAAGATCCAAAGGCTAAAATAAGAGAATATTTGTGGTTCCGATTCTGTTTCTCAATAACATTTTAAAATAAATAAGAAAAGTGACATGGTGGATAATCTCACATGTGAATTAGAAGATGAGATGAGTAGAGGGAATAATCTGAAGAGAGAAATAAATTCCCAACATGAATCAAAGGATATGAAGATTCCAAAATTAAGAGAAGAGCTTGAATCGGTTTAGAAAGAAGTAGAGAAATCCAATGCCAAAGGATATCCTAAAATGAAGGATTCCTTCCACTTACTCTTTAATTATCCTCCAACAGTCGATGATGAAATGATAAGAATATATGCTATTTATGAAGAGATACACGAACATATTTTCTCATCTTAAAGAAATACAATTTGAAAAAAAACTAGCATTAGATTTGATGAATCCCCTTCCATGCATGACAGGAAGAGAGCTATGAATAGTTTAAAAAATGGAAAATATAGTATATACTATTAGAAGACCTAGAAAATATTTTTCATGATGTAATGGTATAAACTGTTTTTTTTTGTGGAATTCATGGTCATACATCAAGTTTCTGTTCAGAGTATTTGGATTATATTTCATGCTCTAAAGAGAGAAATATTTCTAAATATGAGAATATAAAGAAGCGACTTGAGAAATATGAAATTGGAGGCTGTGAAATTAAAGTTTCCATGAAATTATATTATTGGGGAAGATAGGGACACAATATGAGTACATGTTAAGAAGATCGAGGGATCAATGTCAGAAGAAGAAGAACTATAGATGCATCAACATATCAGCCATGAAATTATAACACGGAGTATGGTTTTAGTGTAAGATGTTTAATATGTTCTAATCATTGTAATTTGGAATGATATTGAAGTTGGAAGAAATCAGGAAGAGAAAATGAATTTGAATAGAGATATCCAACTCCAGTGGTGTATAACAAGAAAACCTATGCTGAAATAAAAATTGAAAAGATCAAAAATAGGTTTAAAGTCTCAAATAAAACACAAGGTGACAAATGAAAGATGTATTGAGAACATCATCTAATACACTCATAAAAACAATATGGGAATGAATTTGAATTAACATGAATGAAAAAAAGAACGTGCTACTCCAGTTGTGGTTAAGAAGAATATACATTAATGAAGAACCCACCAGTAAAAAGTTACAGTGTGGAGACTCAAATAACTGATAAAAGAAAAATGTATACAGACTATATCCACAATATCACAAGTTAAAAAAAGGCAATAATTGAATTTAGGGTAAATATACCTCTAATAGAGAAATAATAAATAGAATATGGCCAGTATAGGGATTCCCTCTTAGAGAAAGAATCATAGGAAACTGAATTTGGGAGGAAAATCAATGAAGGAAATTGTTACTAGAATACTTATACCCAAAATTATGAAAAAGAAAAAGCCCAGAGAATATACCTATCAGATGAAGACTCTGAATTTGGATAAATAATGTTTACTCATATGGCCAGAACAGTTGAGGTTGGCAATGTATTCGGAAAAATCATAGAAATAGTACAGTGCCTTAAAAGAAAGTATCAAAGGGTTGATCCATCAGGATCGAACAAGATCCACGTCTTTAGGAGTATAAATAATCCCTTCTCCCTAAGTGTGTAAATTATATTAACTAATGTTTACATGTTTTATGTACAAGGGGAGATACAATCTAGGGGTAAGTGTAATCAAAAGATGAAAAGTGGTGGACTGATGTTCTCTAGAATGTTAACTAATTCAAATTAGTCAATAAAGGTGATGAATAAATTTGAAAGAATTACTTGAAAGGAGATAATGGTTTATAGATTCATGAGTAAGAGTAATATGGAAGTAATTGAGTGCAATGGATACTGGTGGTGTAATTAACTTTATATATTGTTTCCTACAATTAGTTCCGACTTAGTTGGCTTAGAGGTTCTCTTGATAGATAATTTATAAGTGGTATGTTTATCCAATGGAAATCCCATTTAATGAATATATAACTGAAAAATGTTATTTAGCATGAGGAATTAAAATTTGTATCTTGACAAAATCCAAAGAGTCAACTTGAAATTGAAGCAGGATAAAGTCTCTCCAAAAATCCTCATTTTTATTGAAGATATAGAAGATTGTTTAAAAAAAACATACATGAATGTCATCGGTATGAATGGGTATTTCATTACAAGTTTAATGAATATGGTGTGGTGACTCGAAACAAAGCATGAATACTGTGCAAAGGGTACTCCTAGATAGAAGATATTAAAATTAATAAAAAAAATTCACCTGTTGCAAGGCATGAAATAATCAGATTATTCTAGACCATAGTAGTGCAATGAATGTTTATTTTTTTTCCAGATGGATGTTAAGTCAACATTTATTAATGAGGTTCTAGAAGAATATGTTTACATTGAGCACTGAGTTGGTTTTATCGTTCATGAGGACTTATTGGATGAAAAATGATTTTTATGGTTTAAAGCAAGCACTAAGTGCATGGTATTCAAGGCTAGATCAATTTTTAATAATGTTTAGTTTCTAGCATGTTTCAGTTGATTACAATCTATATGTCAATAATGAAAGTGATCAAATGACGATGGTGTTGATATATGTCGATGACATAAACTTTGGTGGATCAGATAAAGCACAATTTATAAAATATTACGAATTTATGAAAAGTGAGTTCAAAATGTAAATGATTGGAAAACTAAATTTTTTTCTTTAGTTGACAAGCAACACAGAAAAATAACAGCACATTAATTTCTCAAAATAAATATTTAATGGATTATTTGAGAAGGTTTGGAATGGAAAATTACAAAGTTATGATGACTCCAGTGGATAGATGGATGAAACAGTCAATGGATTATGAAGGAAATAAATTTATTGATATAGAATACCATCAACTAATTAGAAGTCTACTATACTTAATAGCAATAAGACCAGATATTGTTTTTTCCACATGCCAAGTAACACAGTATCAAAGTAATCCCATGTAAATACACTTTATTGTATTAAAGAAGAATACTTATGTATATTAAAGGAAAGATGGATTTTTCTTTGATGTATAATGAAAAATATAAATAAGTGTTATTGTGAAAAATAGATACAGATTGGGTTGGATCAACAGATGAAAATAAATCAATGTCAAGAGGTTCTTTTTATCTTGGTGGATTGTGTATTTCTTGGATAAGCAAGAAACGCGATTTTGTTTCATTGTGCATTGTAGAAGTTGAGTATATTATGGAAACTCAATCATGTATTAAAATATTTTGGATAAAGAAACATCATGATGATATGGGAGTTGAAGTGAACTCTCTGATCAGAATCTTGTGATAATTCAAGTTCTATAAATATTAGCAAAAATATAGTCTATCACACAAGGAAAAATCATATTGAAATCAAATATCATCTTATCAGGGATAAGGTTGATCAAGGTCTTATGAAGTTTGAGTTTGTTCATATAGAACTACAATTTGATGATATTATGATAAAGGACTTACACAATGAATCATTTCAAAGTCATCAAGTGGATCTAGGATTTCAGTTGACTCCCCTCACTTAACAAAGTTTGGATGTGGGACCCCGCTCTTTCTGAGGTATGGGGCGTTTTCCCCAATGTACTAATATATATATTTTTCCTTGTTTTTGACCTCAATGGAATGGCCCATGGGTCCATTGACAATGGGATAGGAATTGTGGATATTCAAAGGAAGAAAATGTATTAGTCAAGTCATAAGGAAAATCTGTTATGTGGAGCAGCAAGATAAAGGTTGTTGAAGCTGAGTTAAAGATGTTTGGAGGAGCATTGACATAGGGGGGGTATTAAATATAACGATTCTAGATGTAATCGATCAAACGATACATATCACGAGAAATGATGTTCATGATGAAAGTAGAATACAAGTTTTGGAATTTAATGAGGTGATTTATTGATGAAATTTGCATTGTACTCTTGTTTCTCACACCTAGCATTGATCATTTGGTCTTAGAGTGTGTGTTGAGAAAATACTTGATCATTATCTTAATTGCAATAAGTGAATACCGATAGAAGATAAAATGAGTATTAATGAGATATCATGTTGTGAAAGTCTTGTTGACAAACCCAAAGGGGGATATAGTTGGGAAAAAATCCCTAAAGGTGTCCTTTAGGTATGTTTTTGTTGTGATTGTGTTTGTTTAAAAAGACATGTGACTTTTAATGAGTATGGTTGGAGTTTTCCAAAGCATGTGTTTAAGGTGTCACAGTTTCCCAGTGTTGGAAAAAAAATTTGGGCCTCAAAATCAAGAGTTTGATTTTGGAAAATGAAGGATATATACAATGGAGATCACTATTTATGGGATACAAAGGATGGTACGTGGACCATGAAGCATGGTACGCAGACTGTGTATGGTATCCCACCTTTTAATTACATAAATTTTTATTACATTTTAAAAACATAGGATCTTTAAAGTATAGTGTTTTAGAAATCAAGAACAATATACATGAAAAACACATAAAACATTCTTCTCATACACTTGTAAGAGTTCATCATAATTTCATGCTTTTTAAAATTACTGCATCTCATTACCTGGAGACATTCATTAAAGGAAAGGGTGAGGAGAAGGCCTACTAATAAAAACAAGTGAAACTGTTTACATATGATCTTGAGCAATATAATAAAGGATTGATAAAGAGCCATATAATAGAAATAATAACATGAATAATAACTTTAAAATTTGGATAAAAAATTTAATTTTTACATTCATAAACATATCACCAAGTTTTATCCCCAAGGTGTCATAAATATTACCAAGGTTATTCACCAAGGTATCGTAAAACTTGTCATATATAGAAATTAAATTCTTTACCTGATGAATTAGAGTGATATCAGGGCGAACCATTAATATGTCTTTATTTTAATTTGAAACACATAGATCATAAATAAACATTTCATAAAGAACCCAAAAAGAATAAAAGAAATGGGTTTCATTTCAAAATCGTGACGTTTTAAAAAGAACATAAAAACTTGATTGTTATGTCATTTATAACCCATGGAAAAGGAATGAGGGTTTCATGAATGTAAATTCCAGAATCAAATATATAAATTTTATGACTTTATGAATACCCCTAGAAACTAAATAGGTTTGGGTATTTATATAAATAAAATAATAGAATTTCTTGAGAAAAAGAGAGAGATAATTTGAGACAAAATATCTACAGAATAATGAATATATAACATGGTTTTATAAAACATTAAAAAGAGAGGGGAAAATGGTCAAACACTCATAAATAACTCATAATAAAGTATAGGGATATAATAAAATTTAAATAAGATCATGTTATGAATTTTTGAATGACATACCACTTGAAAAAGAAACTTTAAAGAAAAGAGAAGTTGTGATTTCTTTTACGAAAAATTTTCCAGCTTAATGACGTCACTTAAAAATTCCAAAAATCAGTTGATGAGAGAGGAAATAGTCTATAATAAATTGGAAATAAAATAAAAGTAATAATTGTATATAATAACATCCCCCAACATAATTAAATTGAAACTAGAAGACATAACATAATGGAAGTCTTAACAAAAATAGGAGGCTGAAATGCTTCTTTACCTTGAAGAGTAACTTCAAAAGCATGAAGGTTGGGACAATGGGGGGATTGAGTGAACCTTTGGGGGACTACTTGGGAGGTAAAAATACTAGATATTTGTTTAAGAGGATTTTGGAATGAAATTAATGAAGGAATTGGTTGGTATTTATAGCAAAAGTGAGGGAATATTTTATTAATTTTCAAGGGACACCTCATTAGTGGTTTTTGAAAAACCATGGGCTTGCCCATGGTATTTTCCGATGGTATTGGCCACGTGGAACACCTCATAACATATCTTACTACAAAAAAGTCTACCAGAATTATTACATCATTAATTATGTCATTAAACACACTGAAACCCAAAATTGTATTTTTACTATTCATCGAAAAAAACATTCTATAAAAATATCATAAATTCATCCTAACCTAATATCGATGCTATGAATTCTAAAATGAACTTCATTTTAATATTTTTTTTTCTAATTGTGAGATTTTATTTTTAATAAAAAACAATATTTAAAAGAAAAAATACTAATACTTCACTAATAATTTCTGAAACAATTTTTTAATTATAAAATTATATCACATTACCATTCAAGATGCCTAAATTTTATTTTATACTTAATTAATGAGGTTACTTTTCTGTTGGTCAGATTACTATTCATAAGGGTAACATTAACATTCATAATTTACTATTCACCAAAAATAAAGTTGATCTTATTATAATATAAATTTCTTAGTGATCACAACTGTAGAAGACCATTTTTTGAAAATCATTTCACATTATAAAATATTTAAAGTATTAAAAAAATATTTTAATATACCTTTTCTCCAATATTCAAAAATAATATGGAACTTCTATAAATTCATCCTATATTTATCTTGATATTTGAAATTTACCAATTTTACCATAATAAGAAATAATAATTTAATTTATACAAAAGGATTACACAAAATAACTAAGGCCTAATTACATAGCCCCTTATAACATCAGCATATGAACTAAGAGTATGGTGTGAAATGATGATAAACTCTTTAGGTGGCTCAGAAAACATTGCTTGAGTGGTGATTTCTTATCGACATTAACTTCTCCCGTAGGCGATTCACCATCAAGATTCAGATGTTGAAGCTTAGCTTGGGCTTGGTATAGAGCAAAGCCTGCTGACACAACCTTATTCCCAAGCTTTGATATATGAGATTCCTATGGTCTGAGTCAACTGGATGAGGCCATGAAATCCTCTTTCTGTATTAATTTACCATTTTCACTTTTATTTATAAACAATAATCATAACTTTAAGATTATTGTTTCCAATGGTCATATTGACCAATGGTCATATAACAATCGATGCCCAAGGGTCACATTTTAAATATACTCACTTCATTAATTAAATTATATATTTTTGTTGAGTATGAAATAAAATAACACACAAATTTAGGAAACAGATATTATTCAAAATCTCGGTTAGTTACATTCACCCCACCATAATAAATTTCATCCCTGAAATTTTAACTCAGACCCTCTGAAGTGAAAATGTGGGGGTTCTTCCGCCTCATAGACTCTTCTGGTTCCCACGTGGCTTATTTACATTTTTGGTTCCTCCACAACACCTTAACAAGGTTGGTAGTCTTTTGGCGTAGAACCTTGTCCCTATGATCCAAGATCTCCACCAGATGCTCCTCATAAGAGAGGTCATGTTCTAGTTGTTCCACCTATTGATTTAGTCAATGTTAAGGGTCAGGTATGTACTTCCTCAAGAGGGATACATGGAAGACATCATGAACTTGTGATAGATTTGGAATAAGTGCAAGCCTATAGGCCACTGCTCCCACATGATCAAAGATTTCATAGGGACCAATGTACCTAAGACTAAGCTTCCCTTTCTTCCCAGTCCTCATGACTCTATTCCTAGGTGAAATTATAAGAAATACTTTATCACCAACATCAAACTCCAAGTGTCTTCGACAGTTTTTGGCATAGATCTTTGCTGACTCTGAGTTGCATTAATGTGTTTCTAGATGGCACGAACCTTTTCTATCATCTCTTGCACAAGATCATGCCCATAAAGCCTTCTCTCACCAGATTCATCACTACATGTATGATTTCTACATCATTTCCAATATAGAAATTCATAGGGTTCCATTCGAATGTTTGAGTGGAATTTTTTTAATGATAACTCAAATAATGGGACATGTTGATCCCATTAACCATTAAATACCATTGAGATTGTTCTCATCATGTCCTTGAATGGTTGAATAGTCATTTCAGATTGGAGATCAGTTTTGGGGTGATAGGCCATAATGAAATTCAATTTACTGCCCATAGTCTGTTGAAGACTTCTCCAGAATTTTGATGTGAACATTGAATCATGATAATATATGTTAGAAAGTGGAACTCAATGAATCCTTACTACTTACTTCACATAAATCCTGACAAGTTGATCAAGATAGAAATGTTCCCAAATGGAGATAAAATGGTCATTCTTGGTGAGGCGGTCCACAAGAACCCATATCACATTGTTTCCTTTAGAATTTCTCAGGAGAATAGTGACAAAGTCCTCTGTGATATTGTCCCACTTCAATGCTAGTATGGGTAGTGGTTGCAATTCCCATTTAGGAAGTTGTCATCCTGCCTTCAGTTGCTAAAATACCAGGTTCCTTGAAGTGTAGTTAGCAACTTCCCTTTTCATATTATCCCACTAAAAATGATAACAATGGTCCCTATACATTTTCGGGCTTCCCAAATGTATAGATAAAGTAGGGCTATGAGCTTCATCCATCAACTAATTCTTTGTTTCTGGAATAGATGGAACACATAGTTTGGTACAAAATTTCAATACACCTTCTTGATCAATGTTGAACTCCGGAAACTTCCCATCCTTCAAAGACTCAAACTTCTTCTATAACAAATGATATTATTTTTGAACTTTCTTGAGATTATCTAGTAATGATGGTTGAGAAATAATTTGGGTTAGGGTTGATGATTTCCCTTCCCTTATAATTCCCATGTCCAACATTACTAGGTCATTGATTAAAGGATCTCTTTGAATCCTCATCATGGACAGAGCAACTGGGTATTTCCCACTTAATGCATCAACAAAATTTTTTTTCTCTACCAGGATGATAATTAAATGATCAATAATAGTCTTTATGAAGTTCCAACCACCTCCTTTGTATCATGTTCAATTCCTTTTATTTGAAAATATACTTTAAACTAGGATGGTCTATGTATATATCACATTTATCCCCATAAAGATAATGCCTCTGTATTTTCAAAGAAAAAATGACTACATCCAACTCCAGATCATGCATAGGATAGTTCTATTCATTACTCTTTAACTGTTGAGATTCATAAGAAATGAATTTTTCATTTTTCATGAGGACACACCCAAGCCCTTTCAGATAATCATCGCTAAAAATAATGAAGCTTTCTCACTTGAGGGTAGATTTAACACAGGTGTAGTAACCAATCTATTTTTAGCTATTGGAAACTTTCATCACACTCCTTTGTCCCGATTTAATTGACCTCTTTTCAAGTTAACTTGGTTATTGGATTAGAAAGTCATGATTTTATTTTTCCAAAACCTACTATAATATCTTTCTAATCCAAGGAAACTACAAATCTTAGTTATTGTTGTATGCTGAGGCCACTGCTCTACAACCTTTGTCTTTTTAGGGTTAACTATGATTCCTTTATTGGTCACAATGTTCCACAAGAAAGCATATTTTTGTAACCAAAATTCACATTTTTTAAACTTTCCAAAAAACCTCTCCTTCCATAGAGTTGTGAAAATAACCCTTAGATTATCCTTTTTCTCCTCGAAACTTTTGAAATATATTATAATATCATCAATAAAAACTAAGAAAAAGTTATCAAGGTAAACCTTAAAGTGTATATTCATAAAATATATAAAAAGAGAAGGTGCATTTGTCAGTTCGAAGGGAATTACAATGAACTCATAATGACCATATCTTGATT
The DNA here is from genome assembly GCA_963277665.1 of Viscum album. Taxonomy (NCBI): domain Eukaryota; kingdom Viridiplantae; phylum Streptophyta; class Magnoliopsida; order Santalales; family Viscaceae; genus Viscum; species Viscum album. The sequence continues at coordinate 482,034,537 of OY728128.1, forward strand.
TGAATGTAGTTTTTGGAATAACATCTTCTGTCACCCTAAATTGATGATAAAGAGAATGAATATCAATCTTAGAGAAGAATTGAGCCCCACGGCGTTTGTTAAATAAGTCATAAATTCGTGGAAGAAGGTATTTGTTCTTCACTTTGATCCCATTCAGTTCTCTATATCAACACATAGCTGCACTGATCCATCCTTCTTCTTCAGAAAGAGAACAGGTTCTCCCCAAGGAGAAACACTCAATCAAATAACCCCCATTTCCAAAATATCATGGAGTTGTTTCTTTAATTCCTCTATCTCCACATTTTCCATCCTATATGGGGTCTTTGAAATAGTATGTCATCCAGGTACGAATTCAATGGAGAACTCTACCTATCTTTCTGGGGGATGTCCAAGTAACTCCTTAGGAAATACATTAATGTATTACTAGATGATGGAGAAATTTTATATCATTATACTATCATTTCCTTCTTCTTATTCATCGATCAACTCTATAAGAAAGGATATAGGAGGTTCTTATTGACAAAGATCAGGTTAAGATATCTCTCCTTGGAATATAATTGTTGGTTCCCCATTCAAGACTTATGATATTTATTTTATTATACATTTGATCATAACATTATACTTTGAGAGCCAATCCATCCCTAGTATAATGTCAAATTCAATCATGGGAATGACTACTAGATTTGTGATAAAATTGTTGTCACAAAAGTAAATACTTGTGTTTTTAAACACTAAGGATTGTTAGATAATCCCATAAAGAGTCTTGACTGGTAACTCTACTTTTAGAAAACCAGGGATTGATTCTAAATTCCTTGCAAACATGTAGGAAATAAATGAATTCATATAACCAGAATCAAACAAAGTACTTGGTAGATTTTAGATAACAACAAGAGTACCTTCCACCACATCATTTGGAGCATCAAAATCAGCTGTCGTGAAATCAAAATCATGACCTTTCTCCCTTGGACTTTTTGGGGCTGATGTTGGTTCTCCTCCACTGCCCTCAGATTTGGATAGTTATAGGAAATGTTCCCATGTTGTCTACACTTATAGCATTGGAAATCAAGTAGGGCTTGCACCATATTCCCTATGTCATTATTTTTTGGGAGTTTATGCTTCACCTAACTATGTGATTCCATACGATATGACCATCTTTTCAACATTTGTAGCACTTCCTTCTCCCATGAAAGCAGTTCCCAAAATGCTTCATCCCACATTTATTACATGTGGGAAGTTTCTCTTTCGTTCATCCTCTTCCCTGATCAAAGGACCTCCCTAATCTTGGATCCATTTATCATTTCTTTTAATTGGATTTATGAGACAATTTCACCTCAACAAACTGTAGTTTTACTTTTATTGCACTATGCATGATCTACTCATACCTATCATAGTCTCGCCTGGTTGTATTTTTTTGCAGACGAGGTATTATTACACTAAAGAATCTATCAATGAGACAAATTAGATCCATGAAAAAGCTATAGGTGTAATGTGAAAGGCTTTTAAATTTTATCTCTTATCTTCTCACATATTCATTCTCGTTTTATTTTATCTCAAGAAACTCCTTCCCAATTTTTTTTCTCATAGAACAAGGGAAATACTTATTGATGAAGATCCCTCTGAACTCTTCCCACTCCATAGCACCAACCTCCACTCTTAGCATTGTTTTTTTAATCAGTTCCCACTACTGATCATCTTCTCCATCTAAGCGATAAACAACCAAGGTGACCTTCTCTTGTTCAAAATAGCATAGCATAGAAAAGATCTTCTCGATATATCTAATCCACTGATCATAAATAAATGGGTCGGTAGATCAACTGAAGGTTGGTGGTCATTTTATCATAAATGACTCAACAAAATGTTGTTCCCTTCGTGGTGAGATTGTTCTCTCATCTTGATTCATGTTATTTCCCATAACATGAGTCAGTTGGTTCATCATTCCCATAAAATATTCCATTATAGCTTCCATCGGAGGGTCATCAGCGCACGGTCCATTGCGGTCACCATTTTCACGGTTCCTCCTATTGTTCACTATTTTATAAAATAATAAAATCTTAGTTATAATATTATTTCATTTTCAAATATTTTAACTATAAATGATATTATGTCTTAAAACTTCATCCTTAAACAATTACATTTCTCTATAAATCCTTCATAATGATTAATAAAAACCCTGTAATTAACCAATAATATCCTTTGGTAGTGTCAAAAAAGGACTGAAAAAAGGCCCATTATCATGTATTAGGATACCATTGGTCAATCCTGAAACTCCTTGTCAGAGTTTTCACTCCTAGGTACATCTGTGTCAAATATGAATCCACTTATTTGTATCCAGACATGGATTTATTTGTTCGAAAACCACTTACAAAATATTCCACAAAAATAATAGGAATATTTTATGATATTTAAAGTTTTCGATAGGGTTATTCCTAAGTTTTTCGTATCCTAATTTCCACAAATAACTAACCTATCCTTTGATACCAACTATGGAATACCTCCTTTTTATTACATAACTTTTCATTACATTTTACAAACAGGGGATCTTTAAAAGTCTAGTGTATTTTAAATCAATAAAAATATACATGAAAACAAAATAAAAATTATTATAATCAACTTGTAAGGCTTCATCATAAGTTCATCCTAAGTGCAGTTACTGCATCTCATAACCTGGAGACATACATCAATGGAAATGGTGAGTAGTAGGCCTAGTTAGGAAAATAAGTGAAGCTGTTAACATGTGATCTTGAGTGATATCATAAAAGATTAATAAAGAGGAATATAATAAAAATAGTAACATGAATAATAAATTTAAAATGTGTCTACAACCATTAATTTAAATATTCATGAACATATCACAAAGTTCCATCCCCAAGGTGTCATAAAAATTACCAAGGTTATTCACCAAAGTATTATAAAACTTGTCATCTCTAGATATTAAATTATTTACCCAATGCATTAGAGATATATCGAGGATGACCCTTAATATTTCTTAATTTTCCAGTGATCCACATAGATCATAAGCAAAAATTTCATAAATAACCAAAAATGAATAGAAGAAATGAGTTTCATTTCAAAATCGGGGCGTTTTAAAAGTGCTTAAAAACATGAATGTTATGTAATTTATAACCCATGGTAAAGGAATTAGGGTTTTGTGTATGTCAATTATAGAATCAAATATCATTTTTATATATTTATGAATACTCCTAGAAACGAAATAGTTTTGGGTTTTCATATAAATAAAATATGATAATTTCGTGAGAAAAAGAGAGATTTTGAGATGTAATTTCTACAGCATAATGGCTATATAACATGGTATTATAAAACATTAAAAAGATAGGGTAAAAGGGTCACACACTCATATATAACTCCTAATACAATGTAGAATCATAATAAAATTTAAATAAGATCATGGTATGGATGTTTTGTTGACATACCACATGAAAATGAATCTTGAAAGAAAAAAGAAGATGCGATTTCTTTTACGAAGATTCGGCAGCCTAACAACGTCACTTAAAAATTCAGAAAATTAGTTGATGAGAGTAGAAAGGGTATATAATAAATTGGATATGAAATGGAATGTAATAAGGATATTTAAGAACTAACCCCAACATAATGAAATGGAATCTAGAAGACATAACATAAAGGAAGTCATGACTAAAAGAGGAGGGTGAAAGGTTCCCTTACCTTAACGAGTAACTTCAAAATTAGGAATGTTGGGACCTTGGAGGGATTTAGGGAACCATTGGAGGAAACCATGGGAGGTAAAACGACTAGATTATTGTTTAGGATGAATTTGGAATTATATTAATGAAGGAATGGGTTGGTGTTTATATCAAAAGTGAAGGAATATTTTATTAATTTCCAAGGGACACCTCATCAGTGGTATTTGAAAAACCATGGGCTTGACCATGGTATTTTCCCATCGTATTGGCCACTGGGGAAACCTCATAACATATAATACTATGAACTATTCCACCAGAATTATTACATCATGATTACATCATGAATTATGCCATTAAGCACACCAAAGCCCAAAACTGTATTTTTACTTTTCACCAAAAAACAAAACATTTTATAAAAATATCATAAATTCACCCTAACCTAATATCGGAGTTCTGAATTCAAAAATGAACTCCATTTTGTGAAATAATTTTTCTAATTATTAGATATTTAATTTTTATGTAAAAACATTATTTAACAGAGAAATACTAATACATAACTAATAATTTCAGAAACAGTTATTTACTTATGCTATTATATCACAATACCATTAAAGATGCATAATTATATTTATATTTAATTAAGTGAGCTCAATATTCTTTTTCTCACATAAATATTCATAAGGGTAATATTACTATTCATAATTTACTATTCACCAAAAATTAAGTTTGATCATATTAGAATCTAAATTTTTACTGATCACAATTGTAGACGACCATTTTTTGAAAATCATTTAAAATTATTAGTTATTTAAAGAATTAACAAAATATATATTTTAAAATACCATTTCTTCCAATATTCAACAATAATATGGAACTTTTATAAATTCATCCTATATTTATCTTGATATTTGAAATTCACAAATTTTACCACAATAAGAAATAACAAATTTATTTGTACAAAAGGATTATAGAAAGTAAGGCCTCATTACATAACCCCTTATTGCACCTGCATAGGACTTAAGAGTAAGGTGTATAATGGTTATAGAATCTTGAGGTGGCTCTGACAACATTTCTCGAGTGGTTATTTCTATCAGATTGAACTTCTCCCACATTCGATTACATTCATGCTTTGCATGTTGAACCTCAACATGGGCTTGGTCCTGAGCAAATCCTAGTGACACAACCTCCTTCCCATGCTCTGATATATAGGCTTCGTATGACCTGAGTCTACTAGATGAGGCCATAAAATCTTCTTTATCTATTAATTAACCATGATCACTTGTATTTATAAATAATAATCATAATTTTAAGATTATAGTTTCCAACTATCATGTTGACCAAGTGTCATATAACAGTAAAAACCCAACGGTCTCATTTTAATTATACTCACTTTATTAATTAAATGATATAGTTTTGTTGAGTATAAAATAAAATAACACATAAATTTAGGAAAAAAATATTATTCAAAAGTTCAGGTCATTATACAGTGTATGTGAAATGGATCACGAAATGGAAATGGTTCACATAAAGAAAAATGGTTCACAGAAGGCTCATAGTTTGCAAATGGATGGATGTTTGTGGGATAGCTAGTAATTGGTGGAAATGAGGTGGTTATTTGTAGATCTCTTAAGGGTTTCATTTACAAAATATAGGTGGTGATTTTTCTGCTGCAAAGGGAGAGTGGTGGTACACTGACCGTGTAAGGAAGAATGGTTTTCCAGAGAAGCGGTACATAGTGAAGTCTATACTGCATCGAATATTTGGTAATTATTGGATTAGAGGATTATAAAGATGTATTTTAATATATAATGAGAGCTAATACCTTCATTAATGAGAGATAAATTTTCATAAGAAAACAACATTTCTCTTAGAATTCGGTGAAGTCCGAAAGTATTTCACGAGGGAGAATTATGTGGATGGTGATGTAGTTCGCGAGGGACAATTCTATGAAGGGTGAAGTCGTTCACAAGAAGGATTCTGTGAAGGGTTATTCAGTTCACAGGAATGGTTCATGAATGGTGGTGTGTGGTCAACTAAAGCCTGCAATGAAATAAGGGTCCTTGGACAAGAAGCCATCTGTGGAGAAGAAGAGGTCTGTGGAAGGAGTAGTCTGCGGAAGAAAGAATTATATATAAGTGGAAGGAGTACGTGGAGGAGGTTCAGGGAAAAAGTTTGCGGAGATGCTGTGAGGCAGCGAATGCGGAGGAAGTTTACGGACGAGGTTATTTGCGAATCAAATGCACTACATGGTTCACGAAAGAAGCAGGTCCTTATGAAGGGACTAAAGGAGTTTGAGAAAGTAATTTTTGCTAACTAACTATATGAAAAAAAGTGTCTTTCATCCATGGGTTAAAAAAGAACTTCAATAGAGCATCCATTTATAGTTGAGCATGTTTGATTTAATGAATATTAAGGGACCTAAAAATCCATAAATTCTGAGTGGATCCCTTATAAGAGTAGTGAGAAATGTAAGAGGAAGACGATGATTCTTTCCACCAATAGTGAGACAAAGAAAGAGATACAGGGATAGACCCTTGGTAATGCATTTAATAGACCCTATAACTTATAAAGGAAATGAGATTAGGAATAGAAGTGATCTATCCCAAACATCATTGTTTTTAGTGAGCCTTAGTGAATTTTTTATAATTGTACAAATTCAATTTTATGCACCTTTGATGTAGCCTAGTGAGGATTAACCAAGTAAAAATCATTGTGTCCATGTTCTAGATTTATTGATTTACTTTTAGTTAATTATCATTTGATAAAATTGGAAAGGGAACGATTAAAATTAACATTAAATAGCACAAGAAGTGACCATTATAACAAAGAGGTCAAGATCTAGAGGGGAATGGAGAAGTTTTTAAAGAGTATCTGCACCATGATTTACCACCCCTCTTAGGGTACCTATGACCATTTTGGACTTAATTGTATGGAGTTTATAAAGACTTGTGTTTTTGAACCAGACAAAAATCCAAGGGAATTTTAAATTTCCCATTTACAAGAAGCCTTTTTATATGAAACAGGATTCGTAATGAAATTTTGAGAGATGAAAAATATCAATCTATTGTTTTTGGACTTGGGTAAAGGCTAGAGAGGTCCCTTAGATGTCCTATTGAGGTTCGAAATCAACAAAAGTAATAAAATCACAAGTTTGGAGGGTCATCATAGGGCACATAGTTTGTCTAAAATCATGTGGACCTTTGTAGGATACTATGAAGCTTATGTTAGTGGTTCAGAAGTTCCCCACACGGGCTTCATATGGTTTTCCAAAATCATGTGCCTTTCCCACATAGTTAGGGACACTTATGACGTGACTATGAAATATTCATCACACAGTTAGCACATGGTTTGTGTAACCATGTGGGAAAAAACATGTATGGTGGTTTCATAAGGACTTTGTTCCACACAGTTGGCACATGGTTTGGTAAAACCATTGGGCCAAACCATGTGGCCAAACCATGCGACCATGTTTTTTGGGTAAAATGACAATTTTTCCCTTAATTAAGTTTACTTATTTGGTTTCATTTTATTTCTTCTTCCTACACCACACGAGACATCCACTAGGCGACTATTGCTTCTCCTCTATGACTAATCTTGTCTTCTAAATAATTCCTTCATTATTTATCTAAATCGATATCCATCAGTCTCTATAAACCCACATCAGTAAGCTCTATATTCTATTTGTGTAGTTCCTCTTTCAGTTTGGTATCATCTATGATATTTTGATACGAGCTCATTTTCCCTTTTTTTGGGTGAATGTACATTTATTATATTTCTTATTAACAAAATATAATAGTACCTCAAAATTGGATGATTAGTTTTTTTATGTATGAGGTAGGTGGTATACACCTTTTTCCCAAATTTTCCATCGATTTTTGAATAAGGCCATTATACCTCATGCTGGCCTTTTCCATGTGTTTCTTTATAATTGGATCCTTCATATAAAATTAAACACACCATGATATATGACCTTTTATTACCATTTGATAATTTAGAGGATGTGAACCCCATTTATGGAACCCCATTGGGTGTCCCAAGTCAAACTATCCCTTCTAGGCATTCATATTAGACTATAAATAGATTTCCCCTTATAGGGTCAGTTCTAAATGATAGTGGAACCCCTTAAATTACATGTAAATCATTTATAATTGTTTTTACATGCTTTTTTGTTTGTCTTAAAATTCACCATTGGTGAATTATGTGTAGAATCATGAATGTGATGTTTAATTATGATAAATTTAATTATTTAAGAATAATTTCATTTTTTTATAATAAACCCCATAGATGAGGTGCAATTTCTTCAAAAATTAAAAATTGGTGACTATTTATTTAAATCATGATTGACTTAATTCTTTGGTGTTTTCTCTATGCTCTGATGTCATCCTTTGATATAAGTCATGTTTCGAACACGACTACTAATGTTATTCTGAAATATAGTTTCACTCTTTATGTGTATAAATGTATACTTAAACAAAATAACTCCCTACCAAGTGATTATCCCACTTTATTAAGGGAATTTAACAGGTATTTAATTTCCATCTTGACCGTGGAACCTCTATGTGCCTCTTTGGGCCTTGTAATTGAATTATCATGTTTTATAAATATAATGGATTTTATTGCAATATACTATTTTCTTGTTCATGATGGACTTCTCTGCATGAATGCATTAATTGGTATAAATTTAAATGAATTGAGAAAGGGTTGAAATTCCATTCCATTTATTTCATGTGGTGTACATGCCATAATTTAAATTACATGAATTTTTGAAAATGGGTTAATAAATGTAGAGCATGAGTGGTTTTTCTTCTTTTCATATGTTATAAAAATGTTTATACCTTGATTATATGCATGATCTTGATAAAAGATATGGATGGGAGGTAATGAACCATACTAGTTATAATTACAATACACCATTATAGAGGATGTGGAAAGATGGAAAGGGTTCTATTGAGCATGGTGGAATCACACAACCTTACATCGGGTGTTGAGTCTATGACATCTCCCACCAGTGATATTATATGGGTGATGGGATTTACATGACATATTCCATGATTAGAGTGTTTCCATGGTGGATCAAACACCGTCCCAATTATTGTAGCATTACGTCTCTCACTCTATTGAGATGTTGGGAATGTATGATATTTTTTGAGATTATATGATCATTTAGACTAGTTATGGAAGACTGAGTTATGCCCTGGTCCAACCAAAAAATAGTATTCTAGATATATGTCCACATACATCTACATGTACTTGGTCCATATAGATGGATTAAATATATAAATAAACTCAATATATATAGATAGTTATGGGTCATTCATATTATTCCATCCATTAGCTAAATCAGGTAGAGCCACCAAGTATCATTTCGGAACATGATTAGGTTGATTGTTTATTTATTTTAGTTTTGTTTGTTAATTTTTATTACATGCACTACATTTCGTTATACATGGAATGGATTTAGTTTTAGTCACCGTGGGTGGGAACCTACTGGGATTACTATCTCACACCCTTCTCGGGATTCTATTTCTCTAGGTTACCTAAGTAGAACATATGTTCTCAGGAACATGCATGATGAATGTTTTGTATTTCCATTATCAAGTAGTGAGGAGGATAGGACTGAGTTGGAGCGCATGATGCTCATGGAGATCGACCTTGGGGTCCACACAAACATTTATTTATTTTTGATTCTTGTTGTATGTATTTTATTTTATTTTATGAAATATCATCAGGACATGGATGGATTTTTGGTATTATAGCACTAGCCATTATTTAATATTCAGTTGTTATTATAATTCTTCGGATTCCCTATATTTGATTTTTTAATTCTATCACTTTTGACTACTATTTATTATCTGTTAACAACTATGATACTATAATATGAGGGTATATTCTCCTTGATACCACCTCCTTAGACCCTCACATCTATTAAGAATCCTCTGGAGTATTGGGAGGTACGCCCAAGGCCATGTGACCCATCGGTCTAGCTACCATCTTACTGGTCTTTCAGGGTGGTACATTAAAGAAATTGGGTATTTCACTTCCACGAAAAAATTTGATTTGATTAATTTGTCAACATATTATTCTATGTTAGTATAATGGGAGTGGTTCATCCTCCTGGACACCTAATAGAATCCTCAATGGTCATCACTTAATCTTAGATAGTTCATAACCACATCAGCGTTTGATTTAAGGATTTTTGTATAATTCAAAGAGAACACATATTGATATTTTATTAGAAATGTGTGGTACGTATCATTCTCATTGAAAGGAATGTAGGCACTAATAAATGTAGGCCACAAGTCTTATTTTGTTACCATATTTATCTGCCTGTTCTCATAAATGCTAGTGGATCCACCTTCCTCAAATACAGGGGGGAGTTCTTGAGGGAATCCTCTTCTTCTTCCTTAACCTCTAATTCCGTGGAAAAATATTTAGGTGAGGTTGGCGATATGGGGGAATCTCTATCACTATAGTTATTAGAGAGGCTATGGGAAGAGACACTGTCATACCCCTCTACTAGAATCATTTCAGAGATATTATAGAGTTAATTTTATTTCATACAATCACTGGGCAAAAAAAGAGATTGGACAATTGGGATTAAGTCTGTTTCCTCAATTAGGATTATGAGAAGGACATAGTCACTGATGATCATACTCTAGAAATTATTTGGAGTGTCACCCAATTCATTGGGGGATGAAAACTGTATATTTTCACCAACCATAATTTCTTCCCATTCATTTTATATAAACACACATCAATATATATGGATTCACATGACTTGAAGGGAGTGATATCACCATGTAGCATAATAACCTTCCTATTGACTGGGAATTTCAAGCATTGAAAGAATGTTGATGGTACCACCACATGGATATGGATCAAAGGCATTCTAGGCCAGACATTATATATACTGTCTTTCCAGATAACAATGAACTCAATGTTAGAAGTGAGATCCCCAAATTGGTCTTTGAGATTGATCTTACTGAGTGGTTTTTTTATTAATTTTATCATGCACTTGAGTGGTCATATTCATAGAAGATAATCCCCCTTATACATATACAAAATGTTCAAGGGTGGGGAACAGTATGGGGATGATTCTAGATCAATTTTCAATTATAACCCTTAGATATTGACATTATTGTGTCTTCTTGAAATATATAGGGGCCTGATGTGTCCCAGGATGACCTCTTCTTAATATTTCTATGTGAATGATATGAAAACTTGGAATTGTGATGGAATAGTCCGAAATATATAATGCATTACTAAAATGGATTCAATCATGAATTATTGTGGGCTCTGTAAGGCTTTTAAGAGTTCCTATCTGATTTATTTTGAAATATAGAAAGCATCCAAGACAAAGAGTTTGGTTTTTAAAATTTCCAAATATTTTAGAATGTTGTACTTTTATGCCAGATGTCAGCACATACTAAGGTTAGGTTTCTCCTTATTATGTGGCTCAAGAGATGAGGTGTTCGAGGAAGGAAGGATTGGTGATTGTGAAGTGTTTGAGGGATAATCTTATTTAGGTGGTGTATTCCATACCAATATTTCCCATTTACTTGGATAATTTGACCAATGAAATCCTCGCTAGATGATCATGTAATATTACAGTGCTAGGGTGACCGCTAGAGGTATTTGAGTCACCTTCATATTTTATATGAGCTATCTGGAGTTCATTATGACGTGTGTTGGACGCATATATATCCTTTGTCGTGATATGACAAAGATTTTGGGTCCAACCAGACCAGAGTTTTCCCATACATCATCAGATATTATACCTGTGGCCTTCGGTTTCTAGATCAGGTATGAGGAACTCATATTCATAGGAATATTAACCATCAGAGAAGTGATCTGTTAAGTGTATCATATTAAAAAGTCGAAATATTGTCTCCTTTTATGATGAAAATTCTTTTAATGGAGTGGTTCCCATTAACAAGATTTTGTTGAAAAGAAATTTGTAAGAGATAGAGATTTTATTGTATCTAGATATGAATCTTCTTCTTCTATCAGTTCATCTTCCCAATGGTAGTGTCCACCTCTAGGAGGAGTATTTTTTGTAGCCTCCCTTAGAGAAGTAAATTTAATGGGATTGTGAAGTTGTGATTTTACAATGGCATGGGCTCAGTCAACTATCTTTTGAGTCATCTAGTTGTCAAACTTCTACCCTTACCAAGCGATAAATTTTTTCTAATAACCCAATTCTTCTAACTGGTCACCGATTATGCATGTCACCAATGATGGGGAGTTTCCCAACATCAACAGTCTAGAATTGACTATGATTTGGAGGATGAATTTGAAGATGAAGAAATCCGAGAATTTTTTACTAAGAATTCTTTGGAAATGGATGTAGTTAGAATGATAGGTGAGGTTATCCTTATTGGGTTTCCTGGGTTACGGTAGCTTGAGTAATTCATTTTACATGGATTTAAGGAAATAATTGGGTACTTTCTAATTATAGAATATGTATACCCTATTCATCTATTAAAAAAATCTTGGGTGATGCTTATCTCATTTATCTTATGGACGAGAGTGATTTTGTTGTGGATTACACTTAGTAAGAGGTTTTGGGAGATTCAGGGAAAGATTAGGTGATTGGATTGGTATTTTTACTAGGGTGAGAGTAACAAAAAATGTATATTCTTTTATAAAAATTTTAACCTATGATAAAGTTATGAGCTAATATTTAGCTTAGTTTTGATAAATGGAATCTTCCAAGCATTATTCCGTTTCTACAAAATCCCGGAGCCCACTTGGATATTCATTGAGATCAAAGGTGTATAAAACTCATTCTATATATTTTTAGTATATATCTCTAAAAATTTATCCTGTGAGAGAGGGATTCTAAGTGTATAGTTTAAACCATTCTATAATACTATTAACTCAGTCTCCTTATCATTTTAACATTTCTTATAGTTTAACATGTTGAAAATTGTTATTTTTCTTTAATTTAGAGTTGATCTTATAAAGGAATTGATGACTAAGGTCTTCCTCTCAAGCAATAGATCCTATTAGAATAATTCTATACCAATTAAAGGATAGCCATACCAGTTTATATATTAAAAACTTAGCTTCATCACCTCCTGCTGATCTGAAGGGACCATTATTGCACCACACTAGAACACAAAGTGAGTGAGATACTATTTTGGATCCCCCATTCTGTCAATGGTGGATAATATAGGATTACTAAAATTGGGTAGGAGAAAAGTGTCATCCACACATTCAATATGTGGGTTCTTCTTTGGTTGATCAGGTGCACTTTTCCCATCCATCAAATCCATTTTAGAATCTAGGGATTCAATGGATTTTATCAGTTCTAGACTTACTTATTTCTAAGATGTCTCGCATTTATAAAGAGTGGGTGAGTGCTGATGATGTGGCAATGTTTTTTTCTCCCACTAATTATCGATCCATGATAAGACTGAATGATCACCCAAGTAGAGGAGAGGATATCACTATAATTGGGGGAAGTCACAATCATTTTCAAATTTCTCATTTATATAGACCAAAAACATAAATATGGAGTCAAACATTCACTCAAATTCTACTCTTGCAGGAAGAACATTTCTTTCGTAATATATGCGAGGAAGGATATTCAACAATGTCTAAAGATGATACCCAGTAGGAATTTTTTCCCTATGTATCTCTACATTGAGTTTTTTGATATTCTCAATCCCATTCTTATATTATTCCATATCTTTCTTAGGAGAAGGAATTTCATCTCTTTTATGTAGTGATTGGGATGTAGCAACACAATTCCCTTTATCCTTAGTTGTTTTCCACCGTTGAGGTGGTATCTCAATATTTAGAGGTTCTAGGTTCATGATTTTTTTTTGATTTTATCTATGAATATCCTCAATTAGTGAATCTAGATCAAGATTTTCTCAAGGTATATTTTCTGTATTATGTCCGTCTAAATTTGATTCTTGATCCACATTATCTATTGTGTTGGTGGTGATGAAATTTTTAGAGTTATATCAATAAATTGAAGTAATCCCATTACTTTCAACATAATAGAGTGATTCTACACTACATTCAATAGGGTTGTTTCTAAAAACCTTGGACATAATAGGCCTTTTTGGATTACTATCCCTAGAAGTCCTGATTTCATTCACCATAATTTCTTCCCATATCATCCTGTGAAACAATGACCATGAGGGAGTTTTCGGTCATTTTTTATGAATGGACCTTGAATTGCTAGGTTTTATCTCACAGTGTAGGGAACATATGGGATGTCGACCAATAATATTTACCACTAAACCCATATAAGTATTATTCTCTATGCGGTGATGATTATGATGAAAATTCCTTTCAACCCTATGGTATGGGGCCTATTTAGGGCCACACTAACAATTTATTAATCTTTCTATTGAGTATTTGATGACTTTCGTCCAATATTTTATGATTATTAGGATGGGAATTGGGATATAAATACCCATATCACTATGGGATGGGGTTGATATCGAACCATGATGATTTCTCATGGAACCTTTTATGGTTGGATAAACCTAGTGATAGAGATTGAGATATAAATTCCCCCAGCCCAATGGGCCGAGGCTGATATGCATATATTGCTGATATATCTAGAATATTATCAAGGACTAATTATTATATGGGTGGAGGTGGTGGTAGATATTCCCCAATCCTGGCTGGCTGGATTTTCTTCTAGAAAGCTTCTATAGCAGCTTCTAATATGATCCATTTGATTTGGTTCAACTATGCAAGAGTATGAGTTGAGTGAAATGGTAGCCCATAACAGGAGTCATTTTCTATGGGAAGTTATTGGGTTGGTTGAAAATTTTTGTTTCATGTATGAAAAAAATCCCTATTATTTTTAGAGTCCCACTTCAAAAATATATTTTCAGCTGCCTCCCTCCATTTGTGATGTCTCGACATTCTTAAAGTAGGCACATTCCAATATAGGGACCAACTGGCCCGCATGTTACCCAATCTTCTGAATTCATAGGAGGATATGACATTATATGAACCCATATATAAGGGGATATACTATTCTAGGGGTATAGTGAATTGTAATTCTCTATATTATTCCCATCATTAGATACATATGTATGATGATATTATAAAAATCTGCCGATGGGGAGTTTTCATTATATAGAGACAAACACTATATATGAATTTTTCATGATCTTTCACTCCAAGGTTCTAGGATATGGAAAAGGTGTCCATATCCAGCTAATAATAGAGTGTGCTGGTGGTATAGAGGCAATAATCACATCCTATATAATGGATCTATCTATCCTACAATCATTGATTAGCTCCCCACATATTTGGGAGAAGATAGGGCACACCCAACTTCTTTTTCTCATCTAGGATCTCATTTTCAGAAGTTTCAAGGGGAAAAAACATAGTGGATAGGTTGTTTCGGGTTAACTCTATACATATAACTATATCATCTTTCTCTTAATCATATTTACATTCCTCCACTTAGTCAGAAAAAAAGTATCTTCTTGGGGTTGCTTGTTAACCGTGGTGAAGGGTTACTGGTAGTCGATGGGGAACTATATATGATTGAAATCAATATTTCAAGAACCTTTCTATATGAATGTATCATTATGTTGAGAACCAATTTATAAAGAGGTGTCTGGGAACGAGGTGTATTTTCATGTACGTGGGATTTATCACCATGGGGAGGTTGACCATAGGGGATGTTAAGAGTCGAGTCCCTAAGATATATCTCCACAAAATGAAGAGGGATACTATCTGGGTAATGATCACCTTCAACCTCATTTGAAGAGTCAGTGGAACCTTGAGTTGTTGAGAATGTGACTTTGATAACCTCAAGGACATTGGAATTGCGTAGATTAGGGACATGAGTCTTGTTCTATATCATAGCTGAAATATGTAGACCTACCTTTTAGGATTGTTTAGGGATATGAGCCTAATGTATGAAGGATTCTGAAACATATTGATAATCGATTGGTTCTTTAAGAATATGATCCCACTGGTGAGAAGTTGCTGGATTATGCCAATGGGTTTCTATATTATTGGAAGGAATATGATCCTTCCTGTCAGTAGTTTCTGAAATATGGCATTCATCTTCGGTTAAAATGGGGACATGAGCCTTATCCAAATATTCATTCCACATTGGAATATGTTGATGGACCTCTGTAATGGTATAAGGGTTATGAGCCTTGTCAAGTATTGTCATTGAAGGATACTAGTGTATTCTTTTATCTGTTGAAGTAGGGATATATTCCTAGATTCTGGGATATACTGTGACATTCCATGTATCTTCACTAACAAGAATATGAGACTATCATAAGTCATGTGTTTCACTCAATTAGTGATCCTTGATAAGAACATGGACATGAGAATGAACCTAAGACTATAGAGTATGCCACCAAACTTTTTTGATAGGAATATAAAAATTTTGGAGGCATGTTCCAATATCACTTGTTGAGTCCTGGTCATAATAGGGATATGATCCAGATATTGAGGCTTGGGTGTATGACTCTAGTCATTTTCAATTGCTATATTAGGCTGTACCAATGCATGTGACTCTCTAACTTGGTGACCCCTGATTAGAATGGGAATATGAACCCATTCTTAAGCCTTTAGAGTATGTCATTGGTTTTTTATAGGAATGTGTTCCTATCTTAAAGCATGTTCTAATCTCACTTGGTGAACCCTAATTGTAATGTTAATATGAGCTAGATACAATGCCTTTTCCATTACCATAATATGTTGATAATCCTCTGATATGGGAACAATAATATTCTCTTTCTCTTGAGTAACCACTTGTTCATGATGATCAGAGTGTTGTGCTACCCTACATGTAGGGATCTGAATATGAAGTTATCCCTATATCTCTACCCATGGCAGAATATGTCGGAGGAGTTCTTCAGTTATTTCTAAGATGAAATGAAACATTATAAAAGTGTTCATAGGAATGTTTGTATGAAATTTTTTTTCATCAATATATATGGGAATATATCTTCGATTGATGTAGGGATATGAACCCAATTCTATCCTCCTTATTCCATCAAAATATGCTGATGGGATTCATGTGTAGAAGTTAAGATATACACACTCCAATGATTTCTATAGGAATGTGTCCATAGACATGATCTAATTGAGCAGGGATATGAGCATGATCACTATATACCCTCAGAATATGCTAGAAGGATTCATCTAGGGAAGTGAGGATATGATCCCACTAATAGTTATCCAAATCATCCACACATGATGTATATTACTTGGTACCTGTGCATGCGTATAATAGGTGACAATATGTTGGGTTATTCCCTTAGCAGGTGACTGAGGGGAACCATTGGGATGGTTTTGGTGTTCATGGTTTGCAGACACCCTCCACGATGGCTCCTAAACTATAATTGAGCCTTAGTTGAATCCTTAATCCACCATCCTCACATATTGAAGGTTGTGATTTTTTCACTCCAAATATATGACTCCCAAGAGATTGTATGTAGAAACAATAACCAATAGGTTTATTATAGAATTATTTAGATGATACAGACTCATCAGTTCCAAATAGTGTAGCATCGAGGTTTGGGATTATTCTGTGTCAATGGTGTTCCTATACCATTATATTCAGCACTCAATGCTGAAGAATTTGGGAATGTGAGGTTATTCTACAAATCATAGGGGTTTTAGCTATAACTGATTTTACTAAATGGTCACTAGATGAAGACATGATATCTGGTTAGGGTGTTGTTTGTGAGAGCAGTATATAAATTCATGAAGATAAAAAATAATAAGGTCACCAATCAGTGCATCATCACAGTTATGATACATACCTACTCTTACCAGGTAAAATAATTTTCCATTATCATTATTATTCCATCCATTCTTCTAATGTGGACTTGTCACAGTGAGCATGAAATTATTTCCCAAGGTCCCTAGTTACATTTGGTCAAATTTTTGTTGTTATCATTTGAGAGATTCACATTGGGTTTACTATTTTTTACATGGAAAGACACTTTGGATTGATCAACGATTGAGTATGGTGGGTTGAATGTGTTGGAAAATCCTTCATATTTGGTTCCCCATTTTCATCATTCATAGTAACTCCCAATGGATACTTCATCCATCACTGAGTATGGACATAATTTTCAAAGTTAGGCAGTTAATTAGGGGTTCAAACACAAAGACACAAAGGAACTAAAATTGGTCAGGAGGATTATAGGTCAAGGTCATCACACCCCATGTGGGTGGGGATGTTTTCGAGACTGAGATTCTATTATAGATTTAATATATGTTTGTGAATGTCATCCTTATCTTGATACAGGATGGGTTATCCTAACAAAAATGATCAAGCATTTAACCCTTCCATGTTAGGGGGGTTATTGAGGAGTCCATATATATGTATCTAGGGTTCTTCATCCATTTCCCACAAATGGGTATCTTAATATACTTTAAATCAATATAAAAATGCACAACTTATTTTATTTCCATCTAGGGAGGGGATTGAAATTTTGAGGGTGGTATTAAACCTTTCTGGGTCATCCTTTGTATCCTTCCTATAATATGAATCAAAGCCCACATAGTTCGTTGAACCCATTCAGATTAAATTCATGTTAAAATTACATATATGGGGGAACTTAGGAATTGAGTATTGAGTTCAAGATTTAATGAGGGATCATAGATATCTAGTTTATGGTATGGATCAAATTCATCATAGTTAAATCATTCTCTTGGGACTTACCGTGAGGTGGAATCCCATGTATAGGGGCAGTCATATAATTCCAATTATTGGGAACTAAACACTAATGATTCCTGGGATGGTAGAGGTTCACGATGTGAATGATATAACCAAATAAAATCCATAAGCCCACATGATTCATGATTAGTGCGAGAAATAAAAGATATTAATTATTCAGTCTCACTATATACGGATGAAGGACTTATGCATCAGGGTATCCCTTTAGATGTTTGATATAGCACTCATGCATTAATATGGAATCCTACATATCTTTTTTCTCAAAGGAATAAAATTTCTCATTGTTCAGTTGCTTTCTCAATCCATTGGTGGATATAGAATAATGATAAATCCATGGGAGATATAGGGACATGATGGTTAGAATGTCACAAACATGGAGGTACATACACTAAGGTGGATTGACATTTGAGATTGGGAATTAAAAATGAATCCTTTATATAGTTGTTATGAAGGACTCTTATTATTCATATTTCGATTGTATATATGCACAAATATATCCCCTAGACAAGGTTACCATGTCTCTAAATTCCCGCTTGACATGTACTGATTGTAGGATTGACATGTTTTGGGTATCAGTAGGGAAATCCAGAGGATGTTTGGACATGTCCTAGTTTCCTACTTGAAAATTTGATGGAAATAGATTGATCATGTTTGAATTGAATAGAGTAAATTGTATGATCTAGATTTCATGTCTGGAGTAAATTTTATGATCATGGTTTACATGTAAAAAAGGTGTCTCTTGATCAAGGATTACATGTATGGAGTGAATCGTAAGGACTAGATGAGGATATCTGGACATGTCCGAGTGTCTAGTGGATATGTCTAAAGAGAGAAGAATGATCTAGGTTAAAATTTATAGAGGGTTTAGCATGAATATGTTGAATTGTCCAATTGGTATCAAATGATCCTTTTTGAATTGTCTTGGAGACATCGTGAGACCCATATTAGATGCTCTTCTATCTCTGCATAAGATGAGTAGCATATTTGGAGGATATTATAATAGTTGGTTAATGTTTATAGGGGACATCAAAATAAATTAGTGGAATTCCAAGAGGGTGTCACACAACTTTCCTGACAAGTCTGAGGGACACTGTATGATCCAAATGGCATATTGTGGGAGTGTTTCATGACTTAAGTGACTTGTCTCTGTGTTGTCTCATGATCTAGGTTCGTCATGTAAGCCAAATGAAGATAAGTGCTCCCATATTTTAATAATTCTATCATATTTTTTCTATGTTCACTCTATCCATTATTTCAAATGTGCCCCAATTTTTTCTCAGTGTAAGCTTATTGTAGGTTCCTCATGACCAATCCGACATTTAGGACCTTCTTCGCATAATCCAGTTGACATGCCAAAATTCTTTCATGTGATATAAAAAGTGATCATGTTAAAAGTCTATTCATGCTGTATGTTCTTTAGATGGTTCCTTGGATTTTTACAAGGCATAAGACCTTTACAATCGCATTATTGGATACTTTGAGAAGTCCACTCCTATGCTCCAGGGAAGTAGTCAATAGTCATCCATGGGCTCTAGAATGAATTTTTTATGTTGAGTAGGAGTTATTTATAGGCCTCACCACCCCAATTATTCTCCATATTGTGCATAATGTATCTCATGGATATGGTTTGGATTCAGATGATGGACCTTCATGTCACATGATTTGTATGACTCTATCATGGGTCTTCTATACTGTTTCCCATACCCCAAATGATAAACAAAGACTGCAAGACCATCCCATAATCTCCATGTTTACTAGTCCTTATCCTATCAAAGTTATTTATACTAACCAATTTAACCAGCCAAAAAACCTTTACAAAGTCATTCCAACCTGTATAGGGGTCATTACGAGATCAGAATGCCTATAGGAAGCCATTAACATGATCAAAGATGACTCATCTATGGTATTTCATGAGACAAATGTAGCTTGTCTTTGGGAAAATCATGTAATACTGATAAAATGTATGAATAACCTCTTAGGATTATGGTGTCTTATAAAGAGGTCCACATATGATTTTCTGAACTGCTTAAATGAATATAATGATTATTAAAGACAACAAAATGATTTCAAATTTTTCATATTTTGATCCTTTATTTTACAAGGTTTCTTGACAGTTTTCCATTGGGTTCCCATGAGGATTATATATGATCAATATAGGTTCTCTCTATGGTGCTCACACCTTGTCATGGCTAGTCGCTCCTCTTGTCCATAGTATATCATGTGATCAATGATATATCTTATGATGGCATGCAAGTGTTTTCATAGAAAACCCATCTAGTTTCTATATGGATTGAGAGTGGTAGAAAATAATTGAATTGAAATATATGAGACCATTCACATGATGAATTTTATATTCCATTAAGTTCTTGAGTGACAAGGTGGAAATATCTCTAGGGGCACTGTGGGGTCTTTAAAACCACCGAAACATGTCACATGGAAATAAATGACCACATAAGTTCTTCTCCATTTTCATATTTTCAAACTTTTTTTATGAGGGTGTTTGATAATTATTAGGAACATGATAGTTTACCAGTCACATGATCAGAAGAGCTTGTCTAACAGCCATCACACAATCATCATTGATTGTATTGGTACCTTCAAAAGAACATAGAGGTCTGTCAAAGGGACCTCTCATGATCAACATTAGATCATGAACTACACATGATCTATTTGAATAAACTTTTGAGGGTCATTCTATAGAGTGTCCTTATAATGGTCATGTGATCTATGTGATTTGTCCAACTCATCTTCCTTTGATTTGAAGAGAAACTAATACACACAAATCTAGTATTTATTCCCTTGTAGATTTTTCGATGCTCATTTGGAAGGATTAAACTACCAATGAGTATTATTTTTTGTCATCAATCTCATTAAACATACTCTTTTAAATACAGAATGAAGAAGTAAAACAATATAATCCTTATATATTTCATAATTCTTATCACAATGATATCATTGACAGAACACTCACATGACATAATTCATAAATCCAAATACAAGAACATTAATCATTCCACTTAATCTATATTATTAAAATAAGCTCGACCATGATCAATTAGATACATTTGAGGTATATTCCTTTGATGCTTGGGGAATTTGTTTTCGTAGTCCCCATATCCTTATAGTTAAATCATTGAACATTGGAAACCTTTTTATTTATTATGTAATCTTGAGAATGGTGGCCTTTTTCTCCAAAATTGTAGCAAACCCCATTCCCTTTACGAAATTATCAGGGTGTTTCTTTCCACAATTATCATATGTGGGAAAATCCTTACTCCCCTTATACCATTTATCCATATTTTTCTCTATCATCCTCTTCCCCTTACTTCCCTTCAAATCCATAAAACATAGATAATTATTTCTCTTTATTCTTAGAAGATGATAATATATCCCCAAATGAGAAGAATTATTAGAAGAATAGTTCCCTTAGAAAAATTGGTGTAACCTTATCAGAGAGAATATTATTCTTACTCTTTGGATTACCTGCATTGATATAGTTCACATTCCTTCTTCTAAGAACCATTTTACGTGATAGATTACACTGGAATAGATCAAATTATTATGAAATGTAATGATAATCCAAAAAAACTAGAATACCTATTATGAATTTAAAAATGTATACTAAGATGATATGAGAAACATAAAAATGGTTTCTTTTTAGATATATTTATTTTCAAATTCATCATAATGGTTTGTGAATAATATGTAATTTATCTGAAGAATAACCCCCGAGACTGTCAAACTAGGTGAATAGTAATGACCATTTTCCTGCACCATTTGATGATTGGGTTAAGACCAATGCAACCTTTTCGAGTTATTACACCTTGGTTATTATATTCTAGAACCAAGTCCACATGTAGTGTCCAGCTAGGGATACATTTTCAAGGAAAAACCACATAATATCTTCCTTAACAAAAATTTAGGATGTTATTCTATACTTATCTTAATGGTATATCACAGTGTTAAATTCCTTAATTTATGTTTTCCTAAATTTATTTCCTAAGTTTATTACATAAAATATATTGATACCAATTGTAGAGAACCTGACCCCAATATCCCAGATTTGGGGTCTAATTTATTATATTGGAAAAATATGCATGAAATAAAATCTCGAAGGAATGAAATGTTTATTGGAATTGGTAATCTCTATACACACTTGAATTCAGATTAAATTTTAAAACATAAAATAAACAATTTTTTTTATTTTAGTGACCATTATTCCCCTTAGAATATTCTTAAAAATAAATCAAAAATCACATCCAGGTATCTTGGTGGAAATAATACATAAGTAATGGGTGAGATCAGATGGTCACTAAGGGTATGAAAACTTTGGATGCTATGAATAAATAATTCATAACAAATATTAATAGGTAAATAAATGAATCATTTTCCATTTAATAGATAACTAGAGCATTATATATAAGGAATAAATGATAATAAAAAAATTACACATAAAAAATAAAATGATCATGAAAGTTAACCATGACTACTCTAACAATTCAAATAATCACAATGAATATGAATAAACAAATTAATAATGATGGAATGCATAATGTTGTACATATAAAACATACAGTCAAGGCCCTATTCCAAGACATATGACACCATAAATTCGTTGTGCCAAGACATATATGTAAATGGTAAGGCCTTGGCCAAAACCCAATATAGTTTGTATCTTGTGACCTACTGATTTATCGAGGGGTTATAACTAGCCCCACCTATCACATATTAAGTTTAATACATTCCTCATATGAATGCGGTGAAACATAATTCACATAAAATTTGTAGTTAAACTAGAATATGAAATATATGTACTTTTACAAATCAATAATTATAATCATAAACCGTCTGAGGTAAAGTTAATGGTATGAACATAGTAAATTCCTAGTAAAATTTATCATAATCAATCGAGAAAAAGAATAAGTGTGTTATCATTTAAGTATATCCCCATTAAAGAATAATTAACCTAAAATAATATATTATTAGAGGGAAAATTATTATAAAAGATCACTTAGAAAATTCCTTAAGGAAAATAACCTTTCTTTGAAAAGCACATTTTAATTTTTAAAAAGTAAAATTCAAAAAATATTATCAAAATACTTTTCTTTGAAAATAACTTATAATAAATAATAATTTCCAAAATTTTAAAAAAAATTCTTTAAAACTAAATTTAGAAAGCTGAAAATTATGATTCAATGTAATGACGGTCATGATAGTGGGTAATTATATACATGCTATATAAGTTAAAAAACATTCCTTTTCACTATAAAAGAGTAGAAAAGTTATTTGTTCATAAAACGATAAGAAGATTACTTCAAAACCATTTTTTAAAATGTAAAACATGGATAAAAGTGTTTTTAATAAATTATTTTGAGATTGTTAAATAATTTTTTAAAAATTTTTTTAAAAAAATGGTTTGGGAAGAAATGGGAATTTTAACTAAAGAGAGAAATACAATCAGATTTTTTAAAAACATTAAATTAATAATTTTAAGTACCAAAGAGTGGAAAAATGGTACTATTACATGAAAAAGTTCATGAATAGCTAGAGATGAAGAAAATATATTGACTTTAACATATAAATATAAAATAATTTACCCAAGGGGTTCTTAACACAATGACAATCTCGAATAATGATGAAATTCAGAAATAAACCCTTACCAATTTAGTAACTTTTGTATCATAATTCCCATGAAAGAAATAACATTAAATGAAAAGTTAAATATTATTACGATAAATTAGTTCATTATATAACATAAAAAAGTGAAATATATACACCACACAAAATAAATAAGTGGTGAATATGGTTTATGTCTCAAATAAGTAAAAGTGAGACGAGAAACCTTTATCTTGAGTCTGAATTCTCATGAAAATTATTTATATTCATTAATATTAATATTATGTTAATTATTTAATTTATTAATGATAATTATCATTTTCATTATTCCTTTTATTTCACTTATTACAATATTATATGGTTTTACTTAGTCAATTAAATTTATGTTGAATGTTTCGATGATATTTGGCTAATGTGTCAAAAATGACTTTGGTAGGTTGACTATGGTCAAATATGTATTTATTAAAAAAATATAAGTATAATGATAATTAAATAATTATAATATTTATCTATAAATTATACTTTTAAAACCAATACTAAAATATGGTTATGAAAAATGAATTATGTTACAATAATGGAGATGATAGGTCATACGCACGCCTGAGAACCGTTTACATTTTTCAATGATCGTCGTGGAAAAAAGTTAATTAAAATGTTATATTTAAATAATTATAATAATATAATATATACCATATTATTTATTTAAATTTTATTATATATCATCAATGAGGTGTGGTGATGAAAATATATTCACATCACTTCATGAAGGGGGTAGTCCACACATACACGACTGACGTTATAATTTTATATATATATGAAATAAAATGAAATATTATAGTTTTTATAGTGATAAATATTTAATTAAAATCATAATTATTTCATTTATATAAAATATTACCTTCCATGTAATGTTTTTGTGAATGAAAAATCACATCGCTTCGTGAGGCGACAGTCTGCCGTACACCCAAGCGACGTTATCATATCCAAGTCTTAATCAAAAGTAATGAGGTGTATATAGTATATTGAATAAATAGGTATAATTATTTTATAAATATAATATATATACTTTATATCCATCATCATAACCAAAAATTAGAGGAGGTAATGTAAAATGAATGACATCGATTCGTGAGGCATTTGTCCATTGTGCACATGAATGATGATTTCGTAACCGATTTGATGGTAGCAGGGATGGTTATTGGAAATAAAGCTAAAATAAAAATGTAATAGTATATTTAACATACTAATGTTATTATATCATCATGGTTTAATTATAATTAACTTATTTTTATGAATAAAAAAAATAAAAATTATCATTGAAGAAAATTACCCCTTTTCCGGTAACCGTATTAGGTTTTCACTAAGAGCCTCCCTAGGTTGGATTTATGCCCTAAATAATGATTCTAGGATGATGGAAGATAATTTTAAAAGTTAATTATGCTATTATTGGATGAAAAAATGTTTTTATGGTGCAAATAATAGGGGATAATGGATGTTCATTTATAAGTGAGGTGAGTGGCACACATATAATTTTGAAAAAAGGTATACCCACATTTATCTCATGTCACAAGGGTAAAAAGTGGAGTATTATCAAGAATTTGACATGATAAGTTTGATATATGGCCTGGTAATGGATTTTAGATATGTTTATAAGTTATTTTAACCTTTATCTTTTTAGTTAAACAATGGTAAATCCATTTTTACCATAATTGCCCTAAATAAATCTTTTTCATATTTTTACTATTCATTATGGTCAAAATTTAAGATTAACTTATTAGTTAATATAAATTATTATTATTACATACATGGAACCCATTTTATTAAATTATATTCATACAAATGGAAATTTTTAATTTTTAAATTTTCCAAGAGTGGTGACGAGAAAGTAGATTTTCAAAGAGAAAATGTTCAAAACATTACAAAGTTTTTATTTCAAAATTAGATATGAAAATAATTCAAATGACATAAATTGGATTAATAGATAAATAATTTAACTAATGATACATTAAATCCCATTAAAAATTTAATTTAAATTTTAAAAAAATTAAACAAAAAGGCATTTTTCAATTATAATTCTATAATTTTCACTATTCATCAAAAAATGAAACATTTTAGAAATATTCTAAAAATTAACCTAAAAGTAATTTTGATATTATAATTTCAGAAATGAAATAATCTCTATCAACTAAATTTTATAAAAGTGGTAAAAATTAATTTTAAATTATTTGTGGAAAATGTGGATAAACCTTCTTTTAGAAAAAATTAACTTTTTCAGAAAACATATATTTTACAATTAATTAATTAATAATTTTGTTATAATAAATATATAACAATAAATTTTATAATTTAGTTATTACTATTCAAACCCACCAATTTAACGGGTTGTTAATAATGTTAATTTTTATGTAATTATGTTTTAATAAAGTATCATCTTTCGTTCAAACTTGGTGTTGTGTGAATTACACGCTATCAAATCGATTGAATTTATTTAAAAATAAATATTTCATAGAGACTCAAGATTTTATATTCCCATATAAGTATGGTGTTACATGTTATACATACCATCAGATATGATATTATTATTTTAAAATCTTAGGGTGTTATAGTTACTCCAAAATGGGGTGTGCATAGTAAATATGCTCCAACAAATTCCACCATTTTTCAAACCAAAAAGAATATAATTTGAATATACTCTTTTATACCTTTTATATTTATCATATTATTTAAAATTATTTTTTTCATATAAAAGAAATTAACACAATATATTTTTTAATTTAATACTGTTAAAAAATTAAATTAAATTGAGTTAAATTATATACAAGACATATATATGAAAAAACTAAAATAAATATAATTAAATGATTTGATTAATTAAGTAAAAAATATGAAAAATTTGTAAATAATTTTTGTTTTCATATATTAAAAAATTAATTTTATAAGGGTAAACTAAATTTATGTTAGTGTAAGAAGAAGTTTTGTTTGGGAAAAAAAGTTACGTAAGGGTAAAGTTAAATTATTTATGGGTCAAAAAAAGTTAAGTAAGGGTAATACACAGTTATGTATAGGTAAAAAATAAGTTTTATAGGTTATGTAAGTGTAAAATAATGTTCAGTAAGGGTAAAAATATATTAATTAAGGGTAAAACAAAGTTATTTAAGGGTAAATATATGTTAATTAAGGTTAATGTAAATTTATATAAGGGTAAACTAAATTAATGTAAGGGTAAAAAAAGTTATGTAAGTGTAAACAGAAATGTGTATCAATTAATTAATGGTAAACAATGTTAGGGTTAAAAAAGTTTTGTAAGTGTAAACAGATGTTTTGTAAGGGTAAAATGAAGTTAATTAAGGGTAAAACCAAGTTACGTATGTCTAAACTAATGTTATGAAAGGGTAAATAGATGTTAGGTAAGGGTAAAACAGTGTTATGTAAGGGTAAATAGAAACATAAGTATATGAATTAAGTGTAAATTAAAGTTAATAAATGGGGAAAAATGTCATGCAAGGTTAAACTAAAGTTATGTAAGTGTAAATCGATGTTAACTAAGTGTAAAAAAGTTATGTAAGGGTAAAAAATATGTTTTATAAGGGTAAATAGAAGTTAATAAAGTGTAAAAAATATAATGTAAGGGTAAAAAAATGTAATGTAAGGGTCAAAATAAGTTCAGTACGGGTAAAACAATGTTATTTAAGGGTAAAAATAAAATTTTAGAGGTAATGTAAGGGTAAAATAAAGTTAAGTAAGGGTAAAAAAATTACGTAACAGTAATCTAAATTTATGTAAGGGTAAACATAAGTTATGAAATTGAAAAAAGGGCTATTTAGGGAAAAAAATATGTTTCAGGGTAAATATATGTTATGTAAGGGTAGAAAAAGTTATTTAAGGGTAATCTAATGTTATGAAAGGGTAAAGATAAGTTAAGTAAGGGTAAAAAAAGTTATGTAAGGGTAAACAGAAACTTGTACAAGTTACGTAAGGGTAAACTGAAGTTATATAAGGGTATAAATAGTTATTTATGGTTAAATTAATGTTATATAATTGTAAATAAAAGTAAAGTAAGTTAAAAAATAGTTATATAAGTTTAAACAGACATTATAAAAGGTTAAAAAAAAATATCATCACATAATATTAACACATAACTAGTTATAAATCTAAACTCCGTCAACATGAAAACTCTAAACTTTAATAACATGTATATTGTTTAAAATAATATTAACATATAAAAATATATATTTATTCATGTAATATGTACATAAATACTTGTCAAATATAAGGTTATAATAATATTTAAACTCATTTCACAGATTTGTGTGAGTTCTTATATGTGTACTTTGTTTTGTTTCTAATAAAATATATTTATTACAAATATTTTTAATTTATATATATATATATAATTTATAGGTTTTATTTTAATTCTTATTTTAATTTTATATTAATTGTCTGATTATTATTAAAAACATTATATATATATAACTAATAAAATAAAATAACTATTAATATATAATTTATATAATTAATTATATTTTTTTAAATAAGATGAATAATTGTTATTTTTTAAATATTAAAAAATAAAATATTAAATTTAGGGTTAACTATAATAAATAATTAAACATAATAATATATAAAATAATTTTTATAATTAATAAAATGACTAAGAATGGGAAAAAATGTAAAATGGCTTTGTTATAGTGCAATAAGAAATTTGGCATTGAACTGTAGAAAAATAAAAAATAGGCGGTGGTGATGGCTCCCGTTGGATTTAAATTAACTAATAAATTTGCAATTTTTAAGAAAAAATTTTAATTTGATGGTGATGATATTAGTGTAGTTAACAAATTTTTTTTAAAATAATATGGATAATATCCTTTTTCTTATTCTTTAATAGTAAATAATGTTAATAGATTATTGAAAATATATTTGAAACATAAATTGATATAGAAAAAAGAAAAAATGATTAAGTTAAAATTATTAAAAAGTAAGTAGTTACATATACATTTGAATAATTGAAAAATGAAACTGAAAAAAATAATCTAATATAAACAAAAAATTAAACATATATGTTATAATATGTGTTTTATGTAAGAAAAAAAATAATCTATCATTTTATGAAATTTGAATAAGTAAAAAAGAAATAAATTTATCTTACCTATAATATTAGAAATTTTATAAAGGATTGTTTTCACATATTCCATACTCATGATCATTCCGTATGTCAAAAACCATGTCTACAAAGTGGTCATCAATATTCTTTATTAATCATTCAATGGAAGTAGATATCTCATAGAATTTATCATCGTTGTCAAGTTTTTCGTCACTAATATACTATATTTTCCTTTTAAAATGATCGACCACTGTATATTTGATGGATCAAGAACATATATATATTTTTTCATAAGTTTTCATAGTAAAGGGATCAGCTTTGTATTATAATCTATTCTGATTAATTGTTGTCTTGTTGAATTCATCATGTCTGAAACATTTTTTTCCAATAACCAGTTTTTATTTAAACAATCAAACTCAAAATTTAATATAATCATGCTCCCATATTTTTTTAATGAAGTATTTATAAGATCTTACAACAGATATTTGGTTTTTTTATTTGTATCTTTAAAAATGTATTACTTATATGAAAACTAATAAACTACAATTCTAAATTGTACATCTGTTTCCCTATTCTTTCATATGAAACGTATTTCAATTAAGTACATACCCAGATTGTGTTATTGAATTTAATATTATTGTACCCACTAACTATAATTTTTTTAATGCATCTAATCTATTAAAAAAATCACTTTAAAATATTGAAACATATGTTTCATTTACTTATTCAAAATTTGCACATATTTTTAATTTGAAAAACATTTCTTTAACACATTAACATTAAATGTTACGTATGAATGTGCATCATATATGTTATTAAAATTTTACATATATACCTTATTTATAGGTTCACCAATATATTATTATTATTTCAATCCATATATCATAATTTCCCCATAATTGGCTCATTCATAGTGATATTTTGTCAAACTGATGTGCTCCACTGCAGACAAATAGCTTGTACAAAATTCTTCGTCCTCCTTAGAAATATAATTCTCGATAATGAAGGATTTAGGTATATATGGATTCTTAGTGTATCCATTTAATATCTTCATATACCCATTGAAAGGAAAAAATTATGTTTTGTGTGATCCCTCGGAGGGGGAAGGGGTAAATTGGCATTTTATTTTTATTTTTTATTTTATTAAATATGAAACAACATTCAAATCAAATTAAATAGTTATCAGTTTTCTGAAAAATAACATAATCCCAATCCACAATTACATAAGAATTTGTAAGGTTCACTACTCCGTAAGAGTAGCTAGTCCTTGGAATGGTTTGAAAATAATCCAATATCACACAATCCACTAGAAAACAATCATGTTTATGTAGTTAAAATAATAAGGGAATATCTATACACTTATGCTACACTATAATCCAACAAAAATGATTGTTCACTCCACACAGATAAAGATATAAGGACTATTTAAAAAAACTACTAAAAACCTTTAGTAATAGAAATCAGTAAGTTTTTACTATACTCTTTTTACTTCTTCACACATTATCTTCTTCTAATTATTCCTTCTTCACTTTTATTCCTAGCAACATGTAATAAATTTCTTCTTAGAATTTGTATAAGACATCCATCCAATCACCTATTCAAATGATTTCTATTTTTGGTCATCCCTTAAAAAAATTTCAAATGCCTTTAAAAACGTGATACCACCTTTAAATGATCTTTTGTCCCATCACATTTTTATACTATTTTTCTTGGTGACACCTGATATAAAACTTTTATCTGTTGCCTATGCATATGATACCTCTGATCAGAACTCCATATTTCTAATAGAAACTACTTGTTCAACACAAAGATTAATTTTTTTAAAAACTTTATAGCTCAAACTTTGGATTTAATATTTTCACCTGGAATCTCTATCTGATACTATTTCTATAACACTTTAACTTTTACACACGTGAATAATACACTTATTTTCACTATACTTGTATCGTATTTATAGATTATTAAGTAGGATAAAAGGCTGGAATATAATTTAATTCCATCACAATGAAAATAAAAACATTGATCCACCATTAAAAAGAGGATTATTTTGATTATTTATAGTGTATTCTTGATGTTTCTCATAATCTGGATCATCCTACACCTTCAACGAACTTCCTTCAAACTCAAAGAGAACCAAATATCTTACTTTAGATGTAAAACCCCAAGGCATTATAGTATATTTATAAATTTAACCTATTAAATAGATTTCAGTACACACAAA
This sequence comes from Viscum album, assembly GCA_963277665.1. NCBI lineage: Eukaryota > Viridiplantae > Streptophyta > Magnoliopsida > Santalales > Viscaceae > Viscum > Viscum album. The sequence continues at coordinate 482,065,829 of OY728128.1, forward strand.
CATGGAATTTTAAAAGATGAACATTATGTTCGATAACATATATGACACAAAACATTGAGATCAAATGACTAGTGAAATATATTATTTAAATATGATCGTTATAACTTACTTATTGAATTATAATGTATGGATAAGATTAATAGAATTATGATATATATATTTATATATTGGCCTTAATCAATACAAATATATTGATAAATTCATAGTAAATAATTAGTCAAACTTTTAGTAAAGTCATTTTATGCTTCAAAATACATTTCCTTTAAAAATAGTTTTTTTTAAGTTTTGGAATTATAATCAATTTATAAAAATTATTGAAATATTATTTTAGGAAGATAATATAATTTTTGAAATCAATTCATCAAAAATATCTTAGGGTGATATTTTGGTATTTTTATAAATGGTTTATTTTTTAGTGAATAGTGAAAATTACCGCTTTTTTGTAAAACTATTATGTATTTTTAATAAATTAAGTAATTTAAATTTACTAATATGATTTGGATTTTATTTAATATTAAAAAATTATTATTTATTTATATTTTATATTATGTGGAAAGTTTGAATCATCTTTATATCCAATTTTGGTATAAGTTTATTTTTAGACTTAAAATGCATTTTTTCTGAAAATTGTTTTTCAGTGCATAATGTTCCTCTATTTTAGTTAATTAAAATTGACACTAATAGAGAAATATATAAATAATATATATATTTTACGTCTTAATATATTAATTTAAATCCATATAATTATTATTATTTTCCATATCGTTAATATAAGATCATCATATGCTAGAAAAATGCATTTCTTGAATACCTGTTTTTTGACACGTTTGCCGGTTTTATTTTAAAGAAAATTATGCCACTTTCATGAGATGAATTAATTAAAATATAAACCGTATTTGGAATCAAAATAATTAATATTAAATAATATGGTTAACTAACTTTTGGATAACAAATATTTTTTAAGACAATAAAATTTATTTACCGCCATTAAGTTTAAAATGAGGTTTTACGCGTTATATACTGTTATAATAAATTTAATTATACACACACATATAATATTTTTTTGTTAAATTGGTTTTAATATTTATAATCGGTGGTTATAAATTATCTAATATATATATTTATATTTTTTATTTATAGATAAACTACCAAGGTTTAAAAAACCAGTTATGGAGGTGAAAACTAAAATAGTAAAAGTAAGTAAACATAGAGGATAAATGAATAAAATGTTTTAAAAAATGTTTTTATGAGGTATTTTAGAACTTATATTCCCTCCAATCCATTATTTTTTATTTTTGAGGCACTTGGTGTGAGAGTGACTTCCCATTATGGAATAGTTAAGGGTATTTACAAAAATGACACTCCTCCTGAATTATAAAAGGGTACACCATTCCATCACTTATTTGTAACTCTAAAAAAATTTTGATTTAAAAGACCCAACCAAAAAATATCCTCAAAATTCTTATCCACATTCAAATTTTTTGGTCATCCAAAAATACCAACACTAGGTTCCTTAATAGGATAACATTGAATACTTCAACGCAAGATGATGTATCTCATTTTCCAATCAACTCATCACACAATTGTAAATAATCATTAATTAAATATATATATATATATTATAATTATGATAAAATTATGCTAAATTGATTTTAATATCAAAGAGACATTCTTGGTTTCCATTCTATTTAAAATATGATAATGTTGTTCATGTGTACGACGAACTACCGCCTTATGAAGTGATGTGATTCATTTTTCACATACGATTTACATAGATGGAAATAAGGATATTTTTAATGAATATATTAGATATATGTTAAATAATATTGATTATGGATGATTAATATATCACTCAACTGTTTACCATTCAACCGATTAAGAAATGATATTCCTCCCTCGTTTACGTATGACTTGTTGTCTCCATGAAGTGTTGTGATTCATTTACCTTATAAAAGATTCAATAATGGTTTTTGAAATGAATCATATAATTAACTATGATATTTTTAACATTAATATAATTCTATATATGATATTAATATTTCCTATAAATAAGAACTAAAACTTTTATGGAAAAAAACGTATGAGAAATAAATAAAATTAACACCCGAAACAATAATAATAAAAAAATATTGTTAATTAATCAGCAATAAAAAGTAATAAGAGGAGATATATGATATTATAACCATTAATATGGTTCTTTTAAAATATAATAACATTCTTAGAACCATTATATGTGGGGATTTTCATGACCCGTCCTCAGGGCCCGTGTCGGGACTACCCTAAGCCCGCTTTCCGTAGGCCAGGGGCTGGTGACTAGCACCAAAGGCGTAATTCTCTAAGCTGGGAAAACATTTCCTTTATAAAAGTAAAAAAAACACAATAGAGTACGCAACTAAAGTATGAACTAAGTAAAAAATGTATACAAAAAGTAAGTGCTGAAAGGAAAAGGGGCCGGAAATAGAAGCCCAACAGTAAGTACAGTACAACTTAAAAGATAGTACAACTGCAGAAATGTAATCAACAACTACTGAGTCATCCTCCGAGAATCCCACCTGAAGGGTGGGTATAGATGGCCTCCTCAGCACCTCGGTTCTATCCTTCTACTTCGTGTATGTCTCGCCAAGTGGTCCACCTCCAGGTACCATCCAGCTCTACATGTCTCAACCTCGGTCAGTGTTGTCCGTCGTCTGCAACCAACACAACGTAGTGAAGGCATATCCTGTGCAGGGGTGAGTAAACGATACTCAGTAGGGACCCCGAGACCTCTGAAGGTCACTTAGAATCCATAAAGGATAAAACACAGAAGAAAGATACAACCATGAAGTATCAACCAACCCTACTCAGGTATATACCCATACATATACCTAAGTTATCTATCACAGTTCGACTCCAACTCTCGAGCCCAAGCAGAACCCAGTCCACATAGGAAAGTATGTCAATCACATTGATGATAATGATTGATAGTCAAGACACAGCTCACACAGGTATATATCTTTCATATAGAGATAGAGATTATCACATGTAGTCACTGATTCATCTAAGCTGTCAGACCCACACAGGATACAAGACCAACTAAGGTGTTGGACCCACAGAGGATACAAGACCAGATACTCTGTCGGACCCACATAGGATACACGTACAGAGGTCAAACTGATGATCCTACACATGATTCAGGAATAGTAGTCATCGCCGTCGAACCCACGGGGGATTCTAGTATGGGAGTCATCGCTGTCGAACCCACAGAAGATTCCAGTACAATAGTCAACGCAGTCGCAAACAACTCTAGGGTTCCCGCACACAGCACGCTCATTTCAGTGAGGGTCTGCTCCTCGAGCTGAGGGGTCAATAAAACAACTATCACAAATTCCTTAGTTGATGTATCCCGAAGTTTCATCTTGTTAAATTAAACCCAACGTGATAGACGGCGCGTCAATCAGACGCCCGGTCTGAGAGTTATTGGATTTTCTATTCCAGGGGCCCGGTTGGAATTACGCTCATTCTAAACCTGGCCATTTTCCAATGTTTTTCAAAACTCACTTATAGTATCACAAAAGTACCACCTTATCATAAGGGTACCAGTGATGCAGACGGCGCGTCGATTGGACGCACGACCAAGAAGTTATTCGCATTTAGGAAAAACGGGCTCGACCCGTCAAGCCTGGTGGGCTGGAAGGTCGGCCCGTCCTGGCGCGGTGGGTCAGACCCGACTAAGGGGTCGGCCCAGCCTGGTGGGGTGCATCCCGGTCCATTGGGGTGCGGCGCAGCGCGGCCCGGCCCGATGGGGTGCGGCCCGGTCTGCGGCCGGCCACGACTCATCCAGCTGGCTGAGCGGATCGGGGGCACCGGCCCTCTTGTCCGGAAGGCCAAAGACAGCTGGTCATCTCCGACGTGAACAGCCCGCACAGGCAGGCCACTGTTCTCCCACATGGCACCTTTGGGTACTGCGGCCTTCTTCAACCCAGCCGGCCGCCTGCCGGCTCGTTCGCCCGCCGAAGCGGCCTGCAGAAGCACGAGCTGCGATTCTTCGCAGTGCGGCACTAGGAGGCACCGCGTTTCTCCAGGTGGCTGGCTTTAGCCTGCCGGTTTTTCCATCCCGTCCGGTCAAGGGACTGGCCAGTTCTTCCTTGGCCGAGTGGCCCGCGGATGTGGGCTGCGGTCTCCTCCTCCCGCATGGCACCCAGTGCTGCGGTCCTCTAACAGGCCGGCGTACGGCCGCCGTTGCCGCCGCCGCCTTCGGTCGTCTCCCCCTTTTCCATCACCGCCTCCATCTCGAATAAAATCAAGGATCAACGGAGGATCGTCGGGCCATGTTCGTTCAGCCCTTGCCATCCGCATTAAGCGATAGAAGATGGCTGAAGATAATATAAAAAATTCAACGAAGAATGGGGTAAAAATTAATCACATAAAATTATACAAAAACCTACTTCGATTTCAAGAACAGTGCACGTCGACGAGCCGCAGAAGATGAGTGTCGCGGAGGTCGGGCGTCATGGAATATGGACGTCGATTCCATTGACGTCTGGGTGCGTTTGAAAAGGGTGCGTAATTGGAGAAGTTCTTCGTGTTATTCATCGGAGATGTTCTTCGTGGAAACATGGTGTTCTTCGTCGAGAGAAGAACTCTATTCTTCTAATTCTCCAGAGCCTCCCCAACACAAAAAGTGCCAAAAAAAATAATATCTTAGGATATAATGTTATTCACACCTATTTTCAAAAATTTAAACACTTAAATTAATTAATTAATTTGTGGAGTTCAAATAATTAATTAAAGGTGTGGTCATATTAATGAAAACAAGTGGAAGGTGGAGAGTTTAACAATAAAAGATGGGAGTTGTCAAAATTAATTAAAGGGGAGATAATGGGGAGTTTAAGAGGGATTTCAGGGGTTAGGATCATGTGGGACCAACACACATTATCCTCTCATGGGTGGTTATGTGGGGTGTGGGCCCCACCCCAGCTTCCCTTTGGTGGAGATTACCACCTCTTAAATAAAATTGTACAATATAACAATTTTATTTATTTTGCTACTAATCCCCAAAAATTAACATTCAACCTGTATAAAACGAAACTGCATTAAAGGTCCCCTTAAGAGAATACCGGTGCTACAAGTTCATCAGTGCCCTCATATTTCAATTCCGGGTCCCAGTTCAAAAGATAGAAAAACTCGCACGTACGTTTACTGAACGTTCTAGAAAAAAACATCAGAAAATGATTCTGGGCACACCGGGCCTCAGAATCAGGTGTCGTCAGAAACTATGGACTCGAAATATTTCAATGATTTAAGAGAAAATTTTCCTCGAAATTTATGGGTTTTACATTACCCCCACCTTAGGGATTTGCATCCCCGTAAAGCTACAACACACACTAGGAAAACAAAAGAGGGTACTGAGCACGCATCTGAGCCTCCCACTCGCATGTTCTCTCCTGGATGTTCCCGTGCTGCTAGCGAATGTGCACCAGACGAATCGACCATCCACATGGGACCTTCTAATATAGATCCTCGATCTCCAATGAGACCTCCGTGATTGTCACCCCATCATTTATGTCCAGCTTCCCATGGTCGATGATGTGGGTTAGGTCATGCACGTATCACCTCAGCTGAGATTCATGGAGGACATCATACACCCGGTGAAACTGAGGTGGAAGGGCCAAGCTGTAAGCCACCTTGCCTACTCTGCTGAGGACTTGGAATGGACCGATAAAATGCGAAGATAACTTTCCACCTCTGCCAAATCTTCGTAGTCCTCGTCGAGGTGAGACCCATAAGAACACATGGTTGCCATCCTCGAACTCCAGTGGTCTCCATCTCCTATCATCATATGACTTATGTCTATTCTGTACGGTCTTCATTAGCTCCTAGATGATCTGCACCTTCTCCGTCGTAGCCCGTACCATCTCCGGTTCTACAAGTGCTGACTCCCTTGGGATAGTCCAGCATAGAGGTGATCTGAAAGGTCGTCCATACAGTGCCTCGTAAGGTTCCATCCCAACGGTGGAGTGGTAGCTGTTATTGTACGAAAACGCTACCACGGGTCTGTGATCCTCCCAACTGTGACCAAAGTCAAGGACACATGCACGGAGCATTCCCTCGAGAGTCTTAATGGTCCTCTCAGTCTGGCCATCCGTCTAAGGATGGAAGGCGGTGCTCAAGTGAAGCTGCGTCCCAAAAGACTCTTGTAATCCCTTCCAAATCCGGGATGTGAAACGAGCATCTCGATCACTAATGATAGTCAATGGTACACCATTAAGTCGTACGATCTCTATAATGCAGAGGCATCCCAAGCTCTCTATTGATCCCTACTCTCTGATCAGTAGGAAGTGGGCTGACTTGGTGTGTCAGTTACGATAACCCAGGTAGAATCGCATAATTTGGAAGTAGGTGGAAGCCCTGTCAAGGAAGCCAAGGATATCCCATCCCACTTCCACTCTAGGACCTCTAAGGGTTGTACCAAGCCTACTGGTACATGGTGCTCCGTATTCACTTGCTGACAAGTGAGGCATCGTGAAACGAACTCTACTATATCCTTCTTTATACCCAGCCACCAGTGTTGTCATCTGAGTTCCTGATACATATTCACCACAACTAGACGTACCGCTAGTGGGTAAGTGTGAAAATCCATCATTACTTCATCCAGTAGTGCAACTGGTTCCATGGTACGTCCCCTGAAGAGGATGACGTGCTCCCCTCCTTCAGAAAATCCATCAGGCGCCTGCCCTTTGGATATCTGAACACGTTGCGTCTCATAGTCAACGTCCCCACACTGTGCCTCTCTGACTCGCTGAAGTAGTGGAGGAGTGACTATGAGAGACTGAAGAAAGGCTGCTCCATCTCTATCCATAGAGGATATCTACAGCATGGCCAGCTGCTCTGTCGCTTCTCCTAGCAGCTGAATTCCCGATCTCCTACTGAGAGAATATGCTACAACATTCCCATTCCAAGAAGAATAGACTATCTCGAAGTCATAGTCCTAGAAGAACTCGATCCAACATTGTTGTCTCAGGTTCAGGTCCTTCTGCGAGAGGATGTACCTGAGACTATGGTGGTTAGAGTAGACTGTAAAATGCTCACCCATCAGATAGTGCCGCCACATCTTCAAGGCAAAGACCACTGCTGCTAACTCTAGTTCATGGGTGGTGTAGTTTTTCTCAAGCTGTCTCAACTACCGTGAACCTTACACAATCACTACTCTCTCCTGCCTCAAGACACACCCAATTCATGTCCCTGATGCGTCGCAACAAACTACGTACACTACGCCCTCCTCTGGTAGCCTCAATATGGATGCACTGGTTAATCGCTGCCTCAGATCATAAAAGATATGATTGAATCTCTCTAACCACATGAAGGGTTTCCCCTTCTTCGTCAAATATGAAAGTGGTGATGCAAATCTGAAGAAGTTTGGAAAAAATCTCCGATAGTACCCAGCCAGACCTAGAAAACTCTGAACCTCTGTCACACTCTTGGGTGGCTCCCAAGCATGAACTGCCTTGATCTTCTCTAGATCAACTACTACCCCAGCCTCCAAGATGACGTGTCCCAAGAAGTGAACCTCTCAAATCCATAACTGGCACTTCGAGAGCTTACTATAATGCTGGTGATCTCGGAGTGTGTCCAGTACTACCCGCAAATGGTAGGCATGCTCCTCCTCAGTAGGAGAGTAAATCAGTATGTCGTTGATGAAGACTACGACATAGTAATCGAGGTAAGGCTGGAAGATCCTCTTCATGAGACTCATGAACACTTCTGGAGCATTGGTTATACCAAAGGGAATAACCAAGAACTTGTAGTGGCCATACCGACACTTGAAGGTTGTCTTCTGCACATCCTCATCTCGAACTCTGAGCTGGTGATAGCCTGACCTGAGGTCTATCTTCGAGAAACATCATGATCCCTTGATCTGATAAAAGAAGTCGTCAATCCTCAAGAGTGGGTACTCGTTCTTCACGGTCACCTGATTCAGGAGATGGTAGTTGACACATAGTGGCAAGCTTCCATCTGCCTTCTTGGAGAACAAAATCAGAGAAGCCGAGTGTGAAACACTGGGTTGGATAAATCCCTTCCCCTGTAAGTCATCCAACTATACCTGCAACTCACGAAGCTCGGCGGGAGCCATCCAATATGCTGGAGTAGATATCAGTTTTGTCCCGGGGGTACAGATCAATATAGACGTCTACCTCTCTATGAGGAGGCAGTCCTGGAACGTCTTCAGGAAAAACATCCGCATACTGATCCACCACAATAGGAAAACTCGTACTCTGCACATCAACCGCTCCGAGGTTGAGACTAGCCAACTGATGTGTGATTGGCTTCCCTCTCCTCTGCCTAAGTCCATCCTGCACTGTGAAGGCCCCCTTCTCGCCGGTGAAGGTGAACCTGGTTCCATCCTTGTGGACACACCGCACTTTGCGCCTAATACAATCGATCTGAGCATAAACTATGGATAACTAATCCATACACAAGATCACATCATAAGGCCTCGACGCCGCTACAAGAAGATCCCAGCCGAAGTTCTCGCCTCCTAGAGTAAGCTCACACTATCGGCACCAGTGCATAATTGTCGAGTCTATGCCCATAGGAGTCTCTAGCCATAAGGATTGAGCCAAAAACTCCGTTAGAATCTCCACGCTCTGAAAAAGGGCAATATCAATTAAATAATGGCTCGCACCTGTGTCTATAAGTACTACAACAAGGGTGTAGTAGACCATAATAGTACCTCGAATCATCTCAGGTGCGCCGTGGTCATAGGCCTCGACTGCCTAGAGCTGAGCCTGCCTCTGCCCACCAGCTCCCTGTGGTCAGGGTGGACCTCCTGGTGGTGGTGGTGGTAGAGCCTTCAAACTTCGTCCACCACCCGTTGCTCTGCCAACTCCTCTGCCTCATCCGCCTTCTCCCGATAGACCAACACAGTCAAACCTATGTCTCTGCCTGAGAGGTCCCTCTACTGTCTGCTGCTTGTCTGCATGGCGGGTTGGGCTATCATGAGCCATGTGGCCCTGCCCGCCGCATGCATAGCACTTCCTTCTCCTCATAAGACTGGATCTATTTCGTGTGACCCACAAAATCGAACCTGTATCCTGAGATCTCCCTCCTGATGTCCTGGTCCGCTTGGACCTATGAAACATATTTCTACTACGGCTACAAAATACTCTTCTATGTGTCGCCATGTGGTGTGTCTCGGTACTGGTGTCTGCTCAGCGAGGAAACTCTCCACTAGAAGGGATCTCTCCGGCACCCCCTCATACGTCCGAATATTGAGGGGAATCGTCAAAGCTCTGATCTCATGCCTGAGTCCCTACTCAAAGGTCCGGGACCTAATGAACCGGTCTCGTAATATATTTGTGGAGTAGCGTGAGAGGTTAGTAAACCTCGCTGAGTACTGAGCTACTCTCATGCTGCCCTGCCGTAGATGTAGTAACTCCTGAATCCGCACCGCATGAATGGTGTTTGGAACAGACTCTGAGCGGATGAGACTCTCGAAGTACGGTCAGAGTAAAGATGCCTCATCATGCACCTGTAGCATTAGGCTCCTCCATCTTCCTACTCCCACATGAAGGAGGCTCGCGATAAGGATCATCATGAGGTTGGCTGGTGTCCCTACCAATTTGAAAACTCTGACGACTGCCTCCAGCCAATCCTCAGCTGCCTATGGGTACGTCTCTCTGCATAACTTGGGTGGCCTATGTCGCTAGAACTCATGCAATGAACTCAGGCGGCGTGAACTCTCTATTGCTGGATCTAGGGGTATCAGTGGTCCAGTGAGTAGAGGTGTTGTGGGTACCTCAGCTGGGATGGGGCCCTGCACCGAGGCCTCGTCACTCGGTGGGAATCCATCTCGTATGTAACTCAGAACCCTAGCTGGCTGCCTTCATGGGGCCATCCTGAAAAGAGACAGGTGCGCCACAGTCAAAATAGTATACCTGGTGAGCTGAATCAAAGTAATCACAGAGAAATTTTTTGAAACACACAAGTAATCAGTGTTTTCAGGCACTGAGTCGGAAATTAGGGGATAGGGTCTTGGTGTATGGATACATCGGCCGCCGTACCAACACTGGACTCCCTGGACTGAAAACCACACTCAATAATCTTAACACTATTTATTCATAGAAAGAATGATCAGAGTCTTGAGTTCTGATATAGAACCGACTCCTCTGATACCAATTTTTCATGACCCGTCCTCGGGGCCTGCGTCGTGACTACCCCAAGCCTTCCTTCCATATGCTAGGGGCTAGCGACTAGCACCAAAGGTGTAAATCCCTAAGCTGGGAAGGCATTGCCTTTATGAAAGTAAACAAACACTACAGAGTATGAAACTGAAGTAATCACTAAGTAAAAACTGTATACAAAAAGTAAGTGCTGAAAGGAAAAGGGGCCGGATATACAAGCCCAATAGTAAGTACAATACAATTGAAAAGCTAGTACAACGGCAGAAAAGTAATCAGCAACTATTGAGTCATCCTCCGGGAATCCCAACGGAAGGGTGGGTAGAGATGGCCTCCTCAGAACCTCGGGTCTATCCGTCAACTCCGTGTATGTCTCGCCAAGTGGTTTACCTCCAATTACCATCCAGATCTACAAGTCTCAACCTCGATCAGTACTGTCTGTCGTCAGCATCCAACACAACGTAGTGCAGGTATAGCCCATGCAAGGGTGAGTAAACGATACTAAGTGGGGACCCTGAGACCACCAAAGGTCTCCTAGAATCCAAAAAGGATAAACCACATAATAAAGATACAACCATGAAGTATCAACCACCCCTACTTAGGTATATTCCCATACATATACCTATGTTATCAATCACAGTTCGGCTCCAACTCTTGAGCCCAAACACAACCCAGTCTACACAAGAAAGTAAGTCAATCACATTGTTGATAATGATTGAAAGTCAAGAATCAAATCACACAGGTATACATCTTTCTTATAGCGATAGATATGATCGGATGTAGTCACTAATTCATCTAAGCTGTCAGACCCACACAAGATACAAGACTAGCTAAGCTGTCGGACCCACACAGGATACAAGACCAGCTAGTCTTTCAGACCCACATAGGATAAAAATACAGTGGTCAAACTGCTGGACCCACACAAGATACAAGAACAGTAGTCATCGTTGTCAAACCCACAAAGGATTTCAGTACGGTAGTCATTGCAGTCGTACCCACAGAGGATTCCAGTACAGTAGTTGATGTATTTGCAGCTAGCTATAGGGTTCCCGCACATAGAACACTCGATTCCGGGAGGGTCCGCTCCTCGATCCAAGGGGTCGATACATTAGCTATCACGAAGTCCGGATTTTATGTATCCTGAAGTTACGTCTCATCAAAAGAAAGCAAACGTGATAGACGACACGTAAATCAGGCGCTCGATCTGAGAGTTATTGGCTTTTCTGTTCTAGGGGCCCGGTTGGAATTATACTTGTTCCAAACCCGGCCATCTTCCAAAGTTGTCAAAAACTCACTTAGAGTAATGAAAAATTACCTCCTCATCATAAGGGTTCCAGTGCCATAGACAGCGTGTCGATCGGACGCATGATCAAGAAGTTATCCGCATTTAAGAGAAACGGGTCCGGCCTGTCAAGCCCGGTGGGATGGTAGGCGGCCTGTCCTGGCTTGGCAGTTCTGACCCGGCTAAGGGGTCAGCCCAACCCGGTGGGGTGCGGCCCCGCCCGGCTGGCGCTGCCCGGTCCGCGGCTCGACCAACTGGTCGAGCAGATCGGGGTCGTGTCCCCCGGTTTTCCGAAACGGCGATGCCGAGCAGCACCACCCCTTATATCCGACCGACTAAAGCCGGCCGGTCTTCTCCGGTGCGAGCGGCCCGCACAAGAAGTCCTCTATTCTCCCAGGCAGAACCTTCGGGTGCCACAGACTTCTTCAACCCGGTAGGATGCCTACCGGCCGGTTCTCCTGCCGAAGCGGCCCACGGAAGCGCGCGCCGTGGTTCTCCACAGCGCGACACCATGAGGCGCTGCGGTTCTCCAGCCGACCTGCTTTAGCCAGCCCGTTCTTCCAGCCCGGCTGGTCGAGGGACCAGTTGGTTCTTCCTCGGCTGAGCGGCCCATGGATGCGGGCTACGGTCTCTTCCGCCCGCACGACACTTGGTGTCGCGGTCCACTAACGGGCCGGTGTGCGGCCGCCGTTGTCGCCGCTGCCTTCGGTCGTTGCCACCTTTTCCATCACTGCCTCCATCGTGAATAAAAATAAGGATCAATGGAGGGTCATCGGGCCGTGTTTGTTCGGACTGTGCCCTCCGCGTTAAGAGATAGTAGATGACTGAATATAATCCAAGAAATATAACGAAGAACGGGGTACAAATTAATCACTCAAAATTATACAATCACCTACTTCTATTTCAAGAATAGTGAACGTCAACGGCTGCAGAAGGGGAGCGTCGTGGAGGTCGGGTGTCGCAGAATATGGACGTCGATTCCATTGACGTTAGAGTGCGTCCAAAAAGGGTGCGTTGTTGTAGAGGTTCTTCGCATTTTTTTTCGGAGATGTTTTCCGTGGAAGAACGGTGTTCTTCATCGAGAGAGGAACTCTATTCTTCTAATTCTCCAGAGCCTCCCCAACACATCAAGTTCTAAACAAAATAATAGCTTAGGATATTATTTTATTCCCACATGTTTTTCAAAACTCAAATAGTTAAATTAATTAATTAATTTTTGGAGTTCAAATAATTAATTGAAGGTGTTTTCATATTAATGACAACAAGTGGAAGGTGGAGAGTTTAACAATAAAAGAGGAGAGTTGTCAAAATTAATTAAAGGGGAGTTAATTGGGAGTTTAAGAGGGAGTTGAGGGGTTAGGATCATGTGGGCCCCACACACATTATCCTCCCATGGGAGGTTATGTGGGGTGTGGGCCCCACCTCATCTTCCATTTGGTGTAAATAACCACCTCCTAAATAAAATTGTACAATATAACAATTTTATTTATTTTGCTACGAATCCCCAAAAATTAACTTTCAAAATGTATAAAATAAAACTCCATTTAAGGTCCCTTAAGTGAATATCGGCACTGCGAGTTCATCGGTGTCCTTAGATTTCGATTCTAAGCACCGGTTCAAAAGATAGAAAAACCCGCACGCACGTTTACTGAACGTACCTGAACAAAACTTCAGAAAATGATTCCGGGCACACTGGGCCTCGAAATCATGTGCTGTCAGAAACTGCAGACTCGAATTTTTCCAAATAATTTATGAAAAGAATTTCCTTAAAATTTATGGGTCTTTACAGGGTTAATGTTTGATCAACCTAAAAAAGTTAAAGGTAAGGTATTTTCCTCAATTTCCATTCATTAAGGCATATTGTAATGTTTTGAACATAATTTAATTATATAGTGTATATACTGACCACTTTATATGTAATATGATTATTCATTCATAATTAATGGTATTTTAATTTTTAATTTAAATTATTTTATCAAAGTGGATTTTATTTTTAAATTACTAAGTGGAGAATAATTTTGTAACTCAATTTATGTTTTTGTTAAATTAATTCTACATAAGTTTATATATTTTAAGATTATGTGTGTAATGAATTTTTATTATATTATTTTCTTATTTATATTTGTTTTCTAGGAATTTACCTATGTTAAACACAATCAATTCATTGACTAATACTCACTTCAACATTACTATCATTGTAAGGGTTTCTCATCTCAAATTGTCTCCAATAAGAAATATGTTATAGTACATACCTATATTATTTTATGATGAGTATGTAATAACATTTTGATATGTTATATCTTGAATCTAATTATATTAATTATATTTAATGTTTCATTTTATGTTACTCCATTCATGGGGTTTAGGATTCAAAAGCTCCCAATGTGGTAAGAGATTTTTGTTTCAATATCATTTTAACAGGGATTATTTATACTTGAATTTCTATTGAAGTAATGTATTTGATCATTGTATAATATTTTGTTTTATTTTATTCAACACTATTTATTCTTGGAGTTTTCATGTAACAATACCATTTTCCTCTCTATTGGAGGGAGAAAACCTTTTTAATAAAAACCTACTTTAATTCTCTGTTTGGTCAAAAATATTTTTTCTTCCAAATCCATGTTTTTTAAAAATAATTTCAACATTGTTTTACTATGATTGTTGAAATTAATTTTTACTCATAATCATTATTTTTTTAATTTTTTTTAAATTAATCATTCTATTTTTCCAAATAAGTTACCTTTTGACTTTTCTTACAAAAATGTGAGATAAATATTTATTTTAAACAAACTCAAAATAAATGAAACTTTCCATCATCATGAAAAATCATTACATTAAAGCATAATTTACAATTTTAAAAGATTAATTTTATAGAAAAAGGTTTTATAATTTTATGGAAATTTTTAATATTAAAAAGTGATTTTCAATGTGAAAATGGTATTTTCCACATAAATATTTTAATGATATTTTTAAGGTATTTACATTCATAAATGATAAAATCCATTTATTTTTAATATACTCCACTTGATATATATTGTAATTATACCATACCTATTTTTTATTTGGATGGTTTTTGTTATGTTTGACATGGGAAAGTATTAACATTATGTTTTTTGATTTATTTTTTGTGATCATTAATTTTAACTTGAAATGTTCACTTTATTGTTATCTTTTGAAATTAAATTTCCCATAAATATCTATATTATTTATCTTGTATATGATTATTAATTATTATTTATATAAATTTTATATATGGTGTTTTACTTTGAATGTTATGTGATTGACTGGGGAAGTGATTGTTAATCCATATTCGTTACTCTATATAGAAATTTTTTGATAAGGCATACAGTTCAAACATTAATCATTTCCTTTATTAATAATTTTGTAATTACTATACCTATTAATATTCTATTGATATTATACATGGATTAATTTTATGTATCGTTTTTGATTAAATGGAATACATGTTCAGTTATTTACCATTCTATGTTGATTATGCCTTATCTAATCATGATAGTAAAGATATTGATTAAATGGAATGTGTGTTAATATATTTTCCTTTCCATATATATTATTCCATATTTTTTATGCATTATTTATTCATGATAGATTAAGATTTTGGTAACTCTTACTGCGCATTTGGGCACAACCTTATTTTTTTCCTTTACTAAGAATTCAAGAAGTGAACATTGAATGATATGAAAGGACATTCTAGAGGGAATAATGATATTCTTGAAACAAATATTTTTTTTCTATGTATCAAAATAAAATACGAGAATCATGTATTCTAATATTTTACCAAGACAACTAAACTATTATGTAATTTGGGTTAAAATCACTCGTATCTTATAGAAATGTAATAAAGTAGACAATGACTCCATGCTACTGGGGTTTAGGACATTACAGTTGGTATCAAAATAGGTTTGTTATAATACTTAGGAAATATATTTAGGAAAACATTTATTGAATTATATAACTCTAGGATATTAATTGTGTATAATTATAGAATAACATTATGAATTTTTGGAAAGGTATAGATTATATAGTTTTTCCTAAAACTATATCCCTGTTTGGATTCAAAAATTGAATATGGTTATAGAATAATTTCACTTTAGGGTATCAACTCTAAAAAGGTTACATTAGTATTTGAATCAATATTCAATAGGTGTACAAAAATAGGACTTAATAGACACCATTTTTGTCACTCTTGGGGGATATTCTCTAGATAATTCACATTTTCTTTACAAACCATTATGACCGATTTGAATAGATGAATAGAATGAATGAACTAGGATAAAAATAAGTTTCATCATATTGAAATGTTTATGTAATTATTTTTACATCCTATAAATGATTATATGATTTTCCCACAATCATTATTATTACTCACACTATAAGTTTTGGTTTCAGCCAAGGTCATGATCTTAGAGGAATTGTGTTTAAACTGAATGTGATGGGAGTCTATCAAGAATTTGTATATCTTGGGCGTCATTTATGGTAATAAAACCAATTATTTTAATATATTTTTTAGTGAAATATTTATTTAAGGAATAATTTATTTACATTTTGTGGACATAATTTTTAAGGTATTGGTAAATTTTAAGGTTTACATTATCCTTGATATTGAGGAAACTATGGGTTATTACAACTTGGGAATGTTATTAGAATTATATTATGATTTTTTAGAAAAATAACAACCCACATACTCGGAGAAAACATGTCGCATATAATTAGGATGTATGGATTGAACCCATAACTCAAGGGTGATAAGGTTGCAGTGCCTACCATTGGCTCATGTGATGCACTGGTTAGTATGGTTTTACATTTACTTAAATAGTTTGATCATTAAATATAAATTTGATATTAAGAAACATATTTTAAAACCAAATCATGGTGATTTTGAGTTTTTTGTTGTTATTTAGAGAGGTGTTTCACTGAGTTAAGGTATATATATCCATTATATATCACGTAAAGGATTATTTTTTAATATTATAATTAAATATTTAGGGATGTACTTTAAAAGGAATGTGATCATGTTTTAGTTAAAAAAATTATTTACTATTGATTATATTGAAGATAATTTGGATTAATGTTATTTATTTATTGAAAAATATATATTGAACCTATGGTGGAAATTTGAAAATAAAATATTTCATTTCATCATATGAAGGTTTTAAATTTTTTTATCTTACCTTGTGGAAACCATTTCATTTTTGGTTAATATTTAAATATAATAGGAATAGATTATTATTATTTTATGGATCTTATGATCCCTAAAATTTTAATTACAGTTATTTAGGAATAGAAAATTCATATTGGATAGTCATTTCAATGAATAATAAATTATGTGTAAATTGATCAAATAATAACAAAAGGATGAAATTGTACATTAATGATATTAATAAATAAATTTTATAGTTTTAATTATCTTGATATTAAAATAACTCATCAAATATAAGAATATTATTTTAAATAATAATTTTATCCAAATAACATCATATCCGATGAATCAAATGGTCTTTTAACTATTCACAGATTTATGGTTTTTGGTCATTAACTATCTATTGATCATTAACTTTCTTGGGATCAATGATCACTATCACTCTCTATTATAATTTAATATTTTTTTCGCATGTCCATATTTTCAATTCCCATAAATGATCTCGTATATGGAAACCTAGTTATTATATATTATATATGACTTTCATATTTCACTTTCCCTATTTTAAGAGGAAGTTTTATTTAGTTATTTTATTATAATTTTTTTTTCAACAAAGGTATTTTCAAATATCAAACCCTTAACTTCTGAGTGTATGTTCAAATTATGAGGATGTAATTTATTGAAGGTGAGGAGAATATAACATCCCATGATTTTATTATAAATTTATGAAATCAATCTATTCAATATCTTTAGATACACACAACCGTATGATTTTAAACTAAGAACTTATTGTTTTATTACGTATAATATAGGAAACACCGAGCTCAAACGACCCGTGAAATATATTATTTAAATATGACCATTATAAAAAAATATTAGTGGGTTTGTAGTTATGAATTGGATTACCTGAATTATGTTATATATATATATATGACTTAATCACTAACAACTTATTTATAAATTATTATTAAATAATCTATCCTTTTTTATTAGAGTCATTTTATGCATTAAAATATATTTTCTTCAAAAATGTTTTTATTTTTCATTTTATGTTTGGGAATTATAAAAAATTAATAAAATTTTTCTAAATTTTATTTTATAAAAATTATATATTTTTTAGATAATAATATAAAAATTATTTGAAGGTTATTTTTTGGATTTTTTCTATAAAGGTTTATTTTTCAGTGAATATTGAAGAATACTACTTTTTGTAAAACTGCCATTTCATTTCAATAAATTAATTTATATAAAATTACCATTATTAATTGAAATAGATTTAAAATTAACACAAGTATTATTTATTTAGATTTAAAATAATTAATTGCATTTTAATCTTTTTATACCCAATTTTGGTATATGATTATTTTTAGACACAAAAACATATTTTGTTTCTGAAAACTGTTTTGAAGATCATAATGTTCCTCCATTTTAATTAATTTAAATAAAAAATTGTAATTTTTTTAAATGATATGTATAGATTATATATATAACTATATTAATTTAAATCCATCTAAGGATTATTACTAGGAAAATAGTTAATATAAGATCATTATATTCTTGAAAAATGCATTTTATGAAAACCTATTTTTCAACATGTCTGTGGGTTTTATTTTAAATTAAATTATTACACATGTATGAGTTGAATTTATTAAAATTTATTCCATATTTTTAATAATTATAAATAATATTATATAATATGTTCAACTTAATTCTTATCATAATGATTATTAGATACAATAAAATTTATTTACCGCAATTAAGGTTAAAATGATGTTTTTTTATTACATGTGGTTGTGTTAAAATTAATTTTACATAAACATAGAATTTATATTTTAAAAATTTTATTAATTATCTTTAATCATTTGTTTCAAATTATTTAATAAATATAATTTAATTATTTGGATTATTTGATAAATTACGTAGGTTAAAAAACAAGTTATGGTGGGGAAAACTAAAATGGTACAAGTAAAAATAAAGGATAGTGGAATAAATTATATTTAAATGTTTATTTTGAAGTGGTGGAGGTGTGTATAGAACTTATATTCCATCCATTACATATTTTTTTAATTTTTAGGTGCTTTTTGTTAGACTGACTTCCTATTATTTAATAGTTTTGTGTATTTACAAAAATTCCACTCGTCCTCAATTATTAAAGGGCACACCCTCCCCTCAAATTTTCTCATATTTAAAGCCTTTTTATCACCGAAAACCTTAAATAATATCTCATAAAAATATATTTAAATGTATTATAGGTCATGGTATTCCTAAATAACCAACTCTAGGTTTCTTAAGATGATATCGAAGGAGGTTTCTCTGAAAGATGGTAATCATCTAAACACAAATCTTTTGTTTTCGTTCTTCATTTATAGCATTCTATTATGCCTTCAAAATTACAGTATAATATCAAAATTTTCTCCCATATACTTATATTTTATTATTTTAATGTAATAACCAATATCCATCACATATTCTATCAGATGGGAAACTAAATTGTCAATCGTGTGTACAACGAACTGCTACCTCATGAACTGATGCGACTCATTTTCCATCGACACATATCATGGTTGGAAATAATGATTAATTATATATATATATATATAAATAATTTTTTTTATAATTTTAATTCTTTAATTTAATATCACATATACCCTTTTACTTTCCATTCCATTTAAAATATAATAACATCACTCGTGTGTACGACCGACTACTTCCCCACGATGTAATGTGATTCCTTTTTCACTTACGCTTTACATGGAAGGTAATAAAGATATTTTTAATGGATATATGTGATATATATGAAATAATATTTATTTTGTAAAATTATTATATCATCCAATTCCTTTCCCATCCACCTAGTAAGAAATGATATCGTCACACAAGCATACGTATTAGTTACCATATCTACGAAGAGATTGGATTTATATTTCATATAAATAATTTAATAATGGTTTCAAAAATGAATTAAATAAGTATATATTTTATTTATAACATTAATATTATTTTTTTGATGATATAATTATTTCCTATACATAAGAAACATAACTTTTATAACAAAAGATGTGTGAGAAAACAAGACAATTGACACCCTAAATAATAAAGAGAATAAGAAATTATTAATGAGTGGATGGTAATAATTTATAAAATGATAATATATGATACTATAAATGTGAATAAATTAATTTTATAAATTAATAACATTATAAAAACCATTATTTCGGAGTTTGAAGTGCCATTAATCAAAAGGAAGTGTAAGGTAAGAGATTTTTTCTCAATTTCCTTTTAGTTGGTTATATTATAATTTCATGCACCTAATTTCTTTATATTTATTATATAATAAACATTTTAGACATAATACCTTGAATAATTAACACTTCAATATATATAAATATTTAATTTTAATTATTTTAACAATGAAGATTTCATTTGAAAATTTCCAAGTTGTAAAGAATTTAATAACTCAATTTCTTTTCATTGATTTATATTATTTTTTCATTGTATTTCATATTATTAGATTATTTGTATAATTAATTTTGATTATATTATGTTGTATTTCTACTTCGTTTATGATGATTTAAATTTTATATACATAATAAATTCATTTATTAATTATCACTTCAACGTTATTATCATTGTATGGGTTGCTAGTCTCAAATTGTCTCTTTTTTTAAATATGTTATGTTATACAACTTTCTTATTTTATATGATGTGTATAATTCCAAATTTATATTTTATATCATGAATATCTTTATATTAATGGTATTTAATGTTTTATTGTATTCTTTTCCTTTCTTGGGGGTTATAATTCAAAAGATACCAAAGTGGTAAGAGATTTATTTTTCTATCTCATTTTTATCACGACTCTTTATAATTTAATTTAAATTAAAGTAAATTATTTGATCATTTTATAATAAACCTATTTCATTTTATTATCCTCAATTTATTCATGAATTTTTCATGTAATAGTACCATTTTCCTCTTTTAGGTGCTGAGAAAATGTTTTTAATAAAATCTAACATCATTTCTATCTTCAGACAAAAATCATTTATCTTCCAAATCAATGAATTATAAAAATAATTTCATATTTTCTTTACAATCATTGTTTAAATTCATTTTTACGCATAATTGGTTTCTTACCATAGTTTTTTAAAAGTAATATTCTTGTCATTTTATAAATTGGGAACTTTTTAAATTTTCGTACAAAAAATGTGAATGAAATATTTGTTTTTAACGTACTCGGCATGAATAGAATCTTCCTACATAATGACCTATAATTTATTTGAATCTTAATTTAACATTCTAAAATGTTATTTTTAAAGAAAATAATTTTTCTAATATTTTGGATATTTTTAGTTTTTAAAAGGGATTTTAAAAGTGAAAAGGGTATTTTCCTAAAAATGATTTAGTATTATTTTTTTGGTATTTATATTCATAAAAAAATAACCATTTATTTTAAATATACTTCACTAAAGATATGTTGTAATGATACCTGAATTATTATTTCTCTATATTTTTTATGACCAGTCTGAGTAGGGAATGTATTTACATTTTCTTTATTGATTAATTTTTGTAATAATTAAAGTTCCCTTGAAATATTCACAATATTATGATAATTATAAATTACATTTCATCAAAATATTCATATTATTTACCATGGATATGATTATTAATGAAATCATATATCATTTATAAATATGATATTTTAATTTGATTGTTATATTATTGAATGGGTAAATTATTTTGTATCATCATTCCTTTATTGATACAGAAAGTTGTTGATAAGTTATATTTTTCATTAATTAATTCAATCATTAAATATGTGTACGGAATAGTTATAGGTAACCACTAAATGCATCAATATTATCCTGAGAAAAATTAGTTATATAGACTTATTTGACTGTATTTCAGGTGTATACATACCCATTAGTTAAACTATCTTGGCACAGTGTCATGATGGTACATGTATCTTGATGACTAATATCATGACATCTGGTGTTAATAATTTCATTCGTACATAATTAAGTAATTATTATCAATGATATTATTTCATTGATATTATCTATGGATTCATTTTGTGATTAAGGTTAGGATTAAATGGAATGTGTGTTCAATTATTTTCCTTTCCATATTGATTATGCCTTATCTACTCATGATAGTAATGATATTGATTAAATGGAATTTGGATTAAGTTATTTATGTTTATGTATGGATCATCCCACATTATTTGTGCTTTATTTATTCAAGATATATTATTCATTATGGAAATATTAATGATAATTTCAGATTACCATTATTTTCATTCCTTTTATAGGAATCCATAATGTATACTTAGAATGAAATGTAAGGATATTATAGATGGAACAATGATATTTTTGAAAAAGAATATTTTATAATTTTTTTATTCAAATGTAATTTTGGAATCATATATGTATCTAGTTTAATAAGACTACTAAACTATTAAATACTTTTGGATGTGATCACTTGTATCTTATGCCGATGTAAAATTGTAGAAACTAACTGCAAGATACTATGGTCAGGGTCTTTAAATCCATGATATTTTGAACAATACAAGATTATATTTCCATCATCACAATTATATCTTTACTAAATTTTTATAAATAATGTTGAAACAAAAAAATTATAGTAATTAATCAATTTGAAAAACAATTTAGAAATTATTATATCTGATGATAAATTGTCTAATTTTATGATTTTTTTTATAGAAACATTTTAGTAGTCTTCCACCATATAATTCCATGGTCCAATAACATTAATTAGAACACTTAAAATGTTTCCTTTTCTATAAAGCCTTTGACCAATTATCTTTATATAGAAACATCAGTTTTATGATTTCAACAAAAAACATATGTAAAATGACTTAGATACATACATCCAATATTTGGTTCATCTGATGGAATCTGTATGATTGGAATTTGTCTGATGAAATTGAATAATTTCATTTTATGGTCTTTGTCTAATTAGACATCATCCATTTAGATATACTCCAACCATACTTTGTATGATTTGATTTTTTTCTAACATTATTCCTCCAAAACCTTTAATTAGTCATTAGTAATATTTCTCTATCTTGAAAACATAAATTATTTTTAACAAAAACATCTTCACAGCTAAACTATTATCCAATTTTTTTTATGTCCAGTGAGCTTCATCAGGATATTATAGTATGAATTTGTATATATAAATAGATTTCTCTAATATTTTACTTATTCCTACTTTATGATATCTTTAAAAATTAGGTATGTTAAAAACATTAAAAACTAAAAATAATATAACAATTTAATACTTCCGAAAACTCTATCATATGAATATGGAAAGTAATAAAAGATAAACATTCTGAAAATTTATCAACTCGATCACCTTAGTCCAGAATTTTCTATCAGATAGACTTGATACCAAAAACATTATCCAGTATTATCCATCCCTCTCCATATGTAGAAATTCATAAAAAAATAATATGATATATGTTAATAAAAAAGGAAATATTCTTCTTTAATCATAAAAAACTAAACCAACCGCCTTATTAAATTCTTCCAACTCAAAATAAAACATCAAATCTTCCTAGTCCCAACAGACCCCCTTTTTATTTTATTGGAAATGATGGAATATAAATCACTAAAACACTATGACTTAAGAAATGTATTACTTATCCAAAAAGTCTAAGGCTGTGTGAGAAAAATTAGTATATGAAGCACATATCATTGAATAATAATACCATGCTATCCATAATAAAGGATTTAAGAATCTATTTCATAGACCTCATAAAAAAACTCTTTTTACAATTAAAAAAATCATCATATATTAAATCCTATCTTGTATCCACTTAAAAAAATGTTAAAAAAATTTCACACATAATGAAATAATGGATTCCCCTTTTAAGAACTCCCCTTAAATAAATTATTTTCTTAAAAAGGTTAAAAAATAAATAATGGATAGATTTATGTTAGAGCCTGTTATTCACATGGAAAACACTATCCAAAGAAAATATGGAGAGGGTATAGATATTACATACCAAAAAAAATTTGATAAGGAGGCTAAAAACCCATTATCAGCGTTATTTTATGAAATTTTTACCTTTAGAAATTTCTTTGGGAATATATTGGAATCTTTATCTTTTATAGGAACAAACTCCATCTTCAATTCATTATTCTCTACATGATCTTTTATTAAGGTATATGTTATATCATTATTCTAGGAACATGAATATAGTACATTATTTTTTGTGAGATTTATAGAATTATGATTATCACAACCCAATATAAGGGGAAAATTAAAATAAAAAGCATGTTTTCCAACAATATCTTTATCCATAAATTTTTTTATTGTTTGACTGGAAGTAAAATACTCAACTTATGCTATACTGGGATTCAATAAATTCTATTTCATTATATTAAAGCTGACATATATTTATCCCATAAACAAACTCCACTATATGTGGGTTTTCTATCATATACACTTCCCAACCAATAGTTATTTTTGTAAAAAAACAAATCTACATTTCCTACACTTTCATATTTCAACCTATAATAAGTTGTGCCTTTAATATTTCTAAGAATTTATTTTCAATAACTATGATGAGATTAATTTAGTGCACTTAGTTTGATGGATCAAATTATAACTTCATTAAATATATCTACCATTCAAGCTATTAGATATTATAAACTTCTAATTAACATTCAAAAATATTTAGGATTCACCACTTTTCCTTTCCCATATTTCGAAAACTTTGTTCCCACTAAAATTAGTATGGAAAAAATATTTGAGTCTTCCATAAAAAACTTCTTTAGAAGTTCCTTAGAATACTTCAATTGATATAGGAAGATTTATTTCTTCTATTATTATATTTGTTTCCCCATAATGTATCTCAGTTCTCATGGAATGGATATTTCGAATAAATTCTTTATTTTATCAATAAACATTCGACAAGTTTCTTCATAATTATCAGTGAATATTATATTTTCAACATAACCAATCACTGTGACATAATAAATATAATTTTATTTTATATAAAGGTTATTATTAGTTATTCATTTCATGAAGATTAACTCCATTAATAAGGTTTCCAATTTTTAATTCCAATCTGTTTGATCTTTCATTAACCCATACAAATCCTTCCTTAACTTTCACATATATATTTCTTCTTTCCTAAGCATTACGACACACAATATCTCCAAATAAACTTCTTTATCATGTTTTATATTAAGAAAAACTAACTAGACATCCATTTAGAAATTTTTTTATTTTCATTGTGTAGTGGTAAAAAGAAAGATTTTGATAGTTTTTAATCATCCCACAAGAGAAAAGTTTTCCTCAAAGTCAATCCCTTCAATCTACGAGTAACCATTTCAAACAAGACATGCCTTATTTTTTATCACTTAGATATTTTCAATAAACATGTTTCGAAACAGTCACTTTGTATCTATCTAGTTCTTATTGTTTGGATTGGGTATAAGTTCCCAAGTATCATTCATTTCAATGAAATCTAGCTCTAAATTCATTGAGTCCATATAATGTTAATTCTCTAAAGCTTCTTCAACATCTTTTTGTTGAACATGTGAGTACATGGGATTATTTGAAAATTATTTTTTTATGTTCTTCTAGTTTGAAATTGTTTTCATTTATTCCTAATGACATTATAAAATTCCACTTTATCCCTACACCTAGAATGAGAAGAAAGTAATTATTCATTTTCAATTGAGATATTTCATTCAAAATCACCATCATGAGTATCTTCAACATTGTTTATAAAATTAATAACATTTTCATGTTGTTCAAATTCAACCACCCCATATTACCTTTTCATCCATATCTATTACTATTTGGGAAATATTATTATTATACTGTTCAATAACATTCAAATTTGTTGAGTTGATAATATTTTTTGTATCTTTATTATAATACATGTATCATCTATCGTTAGAAGGGTATCCAAAGAAGACTCCATCAAAAACTATATGATAAAACTTTCCAAGCTTCGCACCTTATAATTTTATAATGAAATGACTATCCATCACCCTTATCTGTTTCAAACATGGGTTTTTTAATATATCTCATAAAGAGTCATTTAAATATTAGTAGTATAGAAACATTGATTCTGAATATAAACTTCAACTCCAATATATTTCTTCTAAAAATATCAATATGTTTCATGTTCGATCAATATTGTTCAGGATATTTCCACCAGTCTTTTATATATTCATTTAGCAACACCATTTTGTTATGGTGTATACAGTGAATTATACACATATTGAATTCTATAATTTTCAAGATAATATCTGAACATCCCACTTATATATTTTCCACTATTGTTAGTATGAATATTCTTAATAGGATATCCATGATATTTTGTAAAATTCTCCAAAAACTCTTAAACATTTTTAGAGCATCTAATATGAATTTCAATAAAATTAATACATGTAATATGAGTAATTTCACCAATAAAAAAAATTACCGATCTCCATTTACTTATTGTTTATTCATGGGATGAAAAATATCTGAATGTATCATCCCCAATGGATGAGTAATGTCTATCTCAAATTTATCATGTTATATGTTTTTAATCTTCCCTTTATAGTAGATGTAATGTAACCAATATCTTCTTATTTTCATTTTAGTAATACCTTGAATACTTTATCTCTTCATTAATTTTATCATATTCTTCTTACACATATTCCCCATCCTTTTGTGCCAAAACTAATTTTATTCCCTCATTCAAAATAATATGAAATGTTTTAATAACCAACTTGAACCAAGCTTCCATTTATTCATTGGACTCTCATTACAACTTTACCATATTCTATCTTCTTAACAAAAAAACCATATTTTATACAAATAACTATTCTACCTTGATTTAAAATTAATAAAACACATACCAATATTGTTTTATACCATCATAAAATAATTATGATTTGGATTTTAGATTTTCCTACCTAATGAAAGAAGATACAAATCCTATGATTTTGAGTGACTCATAATTTCCAAATGTCATTGTACCTTATTAATGATAATTCACATTATTCAACAACATCAAATATCTTATCATATGGAAAGAACACCTAATTTATAACATCGAATATAATTATTTTTTTAGATTTTAGATCAATTTCAAAAAGTAAGGGTTTATAGGGTTTTTTTATTTAATATAATGTAGCTTTTGATATTTGTTGTATAAACATTTTTGTGTCAGATTGATGATAAGAAATCATTTTCAAGATGTACAAGTTGATAAAATATTTTAAAAATAGTATCTAATGGTTGTAATCTATTTTCAACCATCAAAATATCTTCATCAGTGTTCCTTCTTTGAGTGGGTTGACCCCCCGTAAATATTAACTCCAGTTTCTATTGGGTTAACTATAATGTTGGTGATTAAACCAAAAAATATTTTCTATATTTCAGAATCCTAAAAAATACTAATAGTTACTATATTAACAGTATTTCCCTTTGTAACTTACAGATTTCCTAGATTTTTATTTATGGTTTTCATCAATGTTCTTAACTTCTAATTTGGTATTTTATTGTTCATAAAATATTTGTATATCTAATTAGAATATCTCCATTATCTTATATTTCTTCTCTTCATCAATAGAAGCTTCTTTTTTAGTTGATTTTGGTTCAATCATTGAAACCACAGAAACTTCAAAAATTTAAAATTTGATTGGTTTAAAATCATATTTTTTTATTAAATTCATTTTTCTTATAGAAATATTCATTATTTTCATCATAAATTGAGGATAAATTTTATTTATTTTTATAGGTTTACACATCTTATAGTTTTCACAATCTTTTGTAATTGAGTTTTGGGAATTTTAAATTCATTTATCAGCTTTAATAAGTTTTTATTGAATGATTTATAACACATCCTACTTCAATTTCAAGTATTATTCAATCATGATGTTGATATTTTTATTTTCATTAAATAGTTTTTTCATAGCATAAATTCCTTTTCACAAAATGGATTTATCATCCGAAAAATATTCTTGATTGTTGGATAAAATATTTTCTTTCTTCCACTTTCTATTCTCCCTCTGAAGTCTTAAAATT
The DNA here is from genome assembly GCA_963277665.1 of Viscum album. NCBI lineage: Eukaryota > Viridiplantae > Streptophyta > Magnoliopsida > Santalales > Viscaceae > Viscum > Viscum album. Next base: position 482,093,490 of record OY728128.1, read on the forward strand.
TTTTCAAGACATTATTTAATATCTCCCATTAGAATAAACCTCAACATAGTTTCTTTTTTTCTAAAATACTTATTTCATTATAGATGAAATTTTCATAATTCACTTTTCAAAATAATATGTTTTTCAAAAAACATCTTCACTGAAGTTATCATCTTATTTTTTAATGTTATCATCTTCCTCACAATTATACAAATAGCTCCACTATTTCTATTTATAGAAATTATTATCATTTATCTTATAATAGAATATAAATTTTTTCCACATTCTTCTTTAGAGTTAAAATTGAATTTCATTCATCTTTCTAATTCTCTTTAACTTCCTTTCACCATGGAAGACAATTTGAAATGTTTTAAATAACACTTTAGACAAAACATTTTAGCAATAACATTCCCTTACAATTTCATGTGCCCTTTATATTGTTTTTATAAAACAAAGACTCAAATTTATCAAAATTTTTACTAATATCATATTGTATACCAAATTAACTAGATTCAACATTAAGAACATTATTGGACTTGAATGAAATTCTTCAACTGGCCTTCTCTTTGTTCATCATCAATTTTTCACTTCTTATTTCATAAGTGAAGAGAGTACTATGTAGTTCATCCAGATATAGAGTTTTAAGATCTCCATATTCCAATAATGAATATTTTGTATCAAATTAATCATCATTAATTAATTTGATAATTTCAAAAACAATTGAATATTCCAACTTATCTTCATGATATCTTATTGAACTAACAATGTCATTCACCTTTGTAAATACATTGCCAATAGATTCATAATAACCATCAAAAGATCTTCATAATCTAGTTTAAAGTTTTGTAAATTTTCTTCGTTTACTTTCATATTCCCTTCATATATGATCTTCAATATTTTCTATAAATCTTTATTAATTTCAACTCCTTTAACTCTAAGAAACTCAATCTCAGAGAGTGAGGAAAGTATAAAAAATCAAGCTCACAAAACATTATCAAAATCCTTCTTATCAGTAGTTGATCGTGGAACTCCCTCATCAATAAGTGGTTAACCATCTGTATAATCCTTAATAACTTCATATCCAATGAACATAAGATAAGGTAACATTTAATATTTCTAGATATGATAGTTATTTCTATCAAAAATCACAATCCCCTTAAATTTCCAAAAATTCAAACCATGTATGTAAATCTATCTTTTTTTCACACATAATCCAAGATTTAATTATGGGAACCTTCTCTCTAATACCACATTGAAGGACCAATCAACATTTATTTTTTTCACAAATAGGGGGATGGGGAAAATTATTGATATTTTATTTCTATATTTTTTTACTTATGAAACAACATTCACCTCCTGTTAAAGTGTTATGAATTTTTCTAAAAATAGTCAAACAAGCACAATCCATGAGAAGAAATGAATTTACATTGTTCACTACTCAATTAGAGTAGACATCCCATGGAATAGTTAGGAAATAATCCAATACTAAATATTCCACTAGAAAAAATCCATCATATGTGGTTAAAAAGGAAGATAATATCCTTACAATTACATTGCACTATAATCAAACAACAATGTATGGGCTCTCCACACAGATAAAGATGTAAAAAATATTTTCATAAAAACTATTAGAGACCTTCACCAGTAGGAATTAGTATGTTGTCACTATACTTATTGTACTTTGTTAAACATTATCTTCTTTCATGTAATCACTCTTAACTTTCTTTCCTATAATTAGGAAAGATCATTAATCTTGGAATTTTGTATAAACATCCATATGATCACTGATTCATCTTATTTCTCTATTTGTTCCTCTGTTTGGAAAAAACTGTCTAGTTCCTTCTAAAAACCAATACCACATTACTATGCTCTATATGTCCATTCAAATAGACATAACTTTTTTGTAATAACACTTGATATTAAAAGTATATCTAGAGTCATTTTTTCTGATGCCTCTAATGAAAAATTGTTTTTCTGATATCAACAACTTTTTCAACCAATAGATTCATTGGTTGGAAAATTTTCATTCTCAAACATTTAAATTTAGATTCTCATATAGTATATCGATCTTATAATATTTATACACCACATAATATTTTATATACATGAAAATTAAACACCTCTATACTATACTTTCATCTGATTTATATATGCATAATTTGGAGAAAAGGTAGGGGCCAATTTATTTTCTTTCTTAATAAGAAATAAAATATAAAACCTACCAGTCAAAAACATTCAAAGGATTTTTCTCATGATTTCTAGAGTATTCTTTAATATTCTCATAAAAATTAGAATCAATTAACTTTAACAATATTTTTTAACTTGGAAATATTTAAAGATATTCATTCCATGATATTTGGAACAATTAATGATAATATTTTCATCAACACATTTATATAATTAAAAAAGTTTTACAATGAACTTAGAACCAGTAAATCAATATAAAACATAATATTACAGTAAAAATTTAGATTAATTATATTAACCGATGAGAATAATTTTGATATTCCAAAAATATATCACAAGAAAAATTCTGTAGTATTCAACTATATTCATCCAATATAAGATGAATTGCATATAAAAACTCTGTCCCTTACATTTTCATGCCATCCAATGACTGAAGAACTTTATATAGATCCATACATCCATTTATTTTTAAAAATATATGTCTAATGACATGAAAACTTATGTTAGATATTCGGTTCATCTAATATACTCCATGTTATTTGAAATTTGTGATAATGTTAAATGAGTTTTTCTAATGGTATTTATCATATTTGAATTCATTTTTTCTGAATTCATCCAATCTGACTTCGTGCGATAGAAATTATGCATATTAAAATTTTTCTAATTACATTACTCATCATAATTTCTATAAAATTTAACCGTATTCATCTATATTTAAAACCTTTGAAATTCTAACGACAAAATACTTCTTATCTAAACCTATATCTTATTGTTTTTATCTGGTGCTCTTCATTAGAATATCATAGTTTGAATTTTTTACATACAAATTATTTTATCCCCCTTTTTATTTAAACTTAGATTGTGACTTCTTTCATAACTCTTGATGTTGAAAAAATTAACAATAAAAAATAATTTTGAGATTTAATACTACACAAAAACTCTATCTGATTAACATTGTATATAATAAAAGGTAAATGGAAATAACATTTATCATTCCAATCACTATAGTCTAGATTCATCCATATGATGGTCTTAGGCCAGAAAAAATAGTCTAGTCTTCTATCTCAATTATCTATATTTTTGAAATCATAATAATGTAATAATATTAATGTTAAGATATTAAAATACAACCTTCTACATTGAGCATAACAAGCCAAACTAACCACCTTATGAACCTATTCTGGCACTAATAAAAACATCAAAAATTCATGTTCCCAACAAATTTCAAAATTATACTTTCAATGTTCATATAAAATGATTCAAATATTTATTTATCACACCAAAAAACCTTTAAATATAATATGATATCAGAAAAATCTGGACGAAAATACATTTCTAGTTTAAAAAATGTAGAGACTAGATCATTATCCAAATTGTTTAATAAATTCAAATCACTCACTTTTTTTAAAATTGAATTGAAAAAATAAAACACCTATATGATGGTTATTCTAAAATTTATAGGAAACATTAAATAAAATGAAACAAGTTGTATATATTGTGTAATGATGTAAAAATCAAGTGATTTCATTCCTATCAACTTCAAGTATTATAGAGATACAAGTTTTTTACCTTTGAAGAACAACCTTGCAACTCTTTATTACCATGAAAACACCGAAATAACTAATTTTACCATTCCTGTATATTTTATGATATGCCAGAAGTATGTATGTTTGTCTTTCATTGTGATTGAGTGCTAACTCAAAACGTATTCCCAATGAGAATAAGTTCAATCATTCATTCAACACATCTTTAGTCTTTCTAAAAATATCTAATAAAGTTCTAATCAAATTATCAGTTGTATTCTAATCAACATTCATGAAATCAATGTTATGTCTAAACTCATGATATCTCTAGTATGGAAGATGAAAAATATTGATAAATTATTATTAATATTTATATCATTATCATATTTTTATGTCTTTTTGAACATGACATAAATAGTTTTCACCCTCTCAAAAATAATAAGTGATGGAAAATGGTTTTAGATAAATATCAAATTCTTGTGAACAATTGAATGAAATTTTTAGAATTCATTAAAAGTAATCCATATATAAAAAATTATGATGACCATTTATACTATTTTTTTACCTTGTATTAGTTGATAATATAAATCCTTTTGTTAACAAATTGTAAAAGATTTATGACCATGAACATCGTATCTAGAAAAATTTCCATATACAAGGAATTTATTTATAGTGAATATAATTATTTAATTTAGTTGAAAATATTCCATTTTATAAGAATCATATATAATAATATATTCATCCTATAAAATATTCAAGTCATCAATAAATGGTGATAAGAAAATTTCGATATCATTTCCATGATTTTTAGTCCATAAATCATATACTAAAAAAAATACATTTCTAGTTCATAACAAAAATCAGGATATATGTTTTAAATTACCAATAAATCATGACACAAATTGTTTTTCTTCTAAGTATTCAATATAGATTCATTTAATTGGTTAATATTCCATGTTGGACATTTCTAACATCATTTCTGAATGTAGGAAAATTTTCATCAATTTTCTAACATTGTGAAAAATAAAGTGGATTCCATAATTTAACATAATATATTTTCTCATCTACAAGCCATATTAACCTTTTTTATCATTTTAATTTGAAAATAAATAGGTCAAATGATGAATTATAAGAATATACAAAATTATCATGGAAAGAGTCTCTAGAATTACTAAATTATTCTATGTTTTTTTTCAAATTATATCATGATATCCCACATTTGTGACACTCTAATAGACTTTCATATTCCTTAATATATAGAAAACATACATTTGGGTAGGTATTCATCTTCTTGTACCCCATGAAATCTGGCATACTATTTTCTTCACATTACAATTTGAATATGAAAGATCATTGTATTTAAGAACCAAGCCTTTTAAAAAGCTTTGGAAACTCTATAAAAAGCTTATCAAATTATCAATTTATGATATTTGAGTTAATAACTCTTAACATAATTAATAAAATTGTAAATTCCATATATCCTGCATATAATGGTTTTTCATAATCACCATACAGACACTCCCTTACTGGTTCTTTCACAATTTCATCTAATTCAATATAATGAATCATTTTTTCAATTTTACCAAATATATCATCTTGAAAATAATTATCGTCTATAGATCATGAATTCAAACAAGTTTCACCATGCCAAATCAAAGGGCTCTAACTAAGATTAAAACCATGGAAAAATTAAATGATCTTTGATTTTACAACTTTTCAACATTCTCATATTAAAATAAAAAGAAATTGGATAGAAAAGTTGGTCATTGTTATGAACATTTTGTTTAGAAAATTCCCAAAAATCGTCAAAGCCTTACTCATATCAATAATTTGTTTATAATGCTTTAATCCAACTTATACTAATTATTATTTATAAAGACTATAAAAAATTGAAAATAATTTTTTATATTTTTAAATTTAATTTTATAAGTAAAAATAAAAAACCATCATAAAATATTTCATGAATAAAAAAAACATATTTTATATATAAAAGTTCCAATTTGACTTATTTGATTACCATTACATCATACAAAATAAAAAATTATCATGCATTAATAATGATCATCTAAATACATATTATCAATACACAATATTTAGGTTTCATAATTCACAACACCTTTAAACTCCCATTCACTATGAAGACAAAAAATATATATTTGACACCAATTAATTAGTAAATTAACAATATTTACAACACGAATTCCTGAAATAACAATTTAATCAATCCTTAGTCTCAAATGATTATTCATCAATTAAAAAATACCTTATATTCATGAATATTCAGAACTTCTGCTACAAATTAGAAAGAGATGTAAAATTACAGTTTCAATAGAGCTAATTTGAGAAAATAATTCCAAATATAAATTCATCAACTAAAATATACCTTTGATTCAACAAAAATAATAATAAAAAAAAATTAATAATAAAAGGGGGATAAAAATAAGGAAAGACAAATGGGATAATAGTGTAGAAAAAGAGAAATTTGTGGTTGATAATGGATAATGGGGGGACGACATTTTATAATTCTAGATAAAATAGATTGGAGGCCACCAGATCGAAGAATGAAGGTTTAAGTCACCTCACGAGACAAAACCAATAGATTCCATGTGAATGAATAAACAAAAAATGACTTGTCCCAACATTTCGTAAAATAATTAATGATTTTTCATGTATTTTATTAAATATCCAACATGAAAAAAATTATTTTTCCATTTTTTTATTATATAACTAATGTTGAAAACCATACTTTCAAAATCGGTTATTAAATAGTCAATGTCGAAATATTATAACTCTTATTTTTCACAGCGGTTATAAAATAACTAAAATGAAAAACTCTTAATAGTATATATTATAAATAATTGACATGAAAAACATGTCATCTTAAATATATTTTGTTCTAGTGGAAGGATCCAAGTGTCAATATGTATCAAAAAATAATTAGGAATCAAGACACATATAATTATTATATTAAGTCCCCCAGTACAATTTTGGTTTTATCATAGGGGAAAAGGGAGTATTTATCATATTTTGGGAAGGACTATAGATTAAACTCTCGAAAATGATTTGAATGAGAATCCATGTATAGATCTAGGAAAAGATACCTAGATATCACCACGTATCCAATATAATGGGAATCCATCCAAATTTCATTCTTCATAAAACTAAACTACATGAACCATGTTTTCACACATGAGGGTCTATTTATATGGTCATAAGGAATTTATGGCTAGGTCCAGGATTAAGAACTTGGAAATATCTATATATCCCACAAAATGGGAATCAATCATGTTCATAGTTCCTTATAAGTGTACGATGACTGGGTATAATGTAGAGAACCTAGACATCACTATGTGTCCTAGGGTGATGGGAATCAATCCAACCTATATATAAAAAAATGAGTAAACCTATCAACTTTGGAATCATGTATTCATATTAGGCATCTTACAAAGGCCTCTATGTTCACATGAGTCATACTAGATATGAGAAATAATGGTAATTTTTATGATGAATCATAATTTATGAGAGTACCTATTTAAAGGGAAGGTGGGAAAGTACTAGGAAGTTAAACATCTTATGAATAGGATATATAAAAAATTCATATAGTTTTATATCATGAAACTTGGACGATTTGGTAAAAGATTTCTAAAAATAGGCGGTATAAAACATATGCATGAGTAACCCTTTCTAGTTAAGGTCCAAGATAATATAACCCAATGAGATAGGATATAGATGACTAGTGGAAGTATAGAATATTGAGTAGTAGTAGTATGATTTCATTATGGATTGGTTCAATTAAATAAATATAATGATAATTTTAGGGAATTTTGTACTCTAGGTAGGGAAGTTATTTCATCATTGGGAATATAGCCTATTTGGAAAGGTTCCCCAAGGGATATGACCCTAAATAAAGGGGCTCCGAAGCCCTGGAGGATATATCGAGGTGAGGTTATATGCAAGTGATATCCTAATGAATAAGAGATCATGAGTATAAGAAAATAGGAATAAGAATTTTAGGATTGAACCTAAGGGTGGAATCTTAGAAATCCCCTCAAAGTGGGAATCAATTCCCACATAGTTTGAATGATGTAATTTAATGTTATGTGATAAGAATATACCATGAAATTTAACATCATGTAGTATGGAAATTCCATTAGTTTTAATATCATTTGACTGGTACATTGGCCAAACACTTTACATCATGCTATGAGGATGTATATCAAGTTAAAGGTACGACAATAAATGATTTGGAGAGGCCTATAGATATGGGGCTACCTTATGATGTATATGGTTATAGATCTAATAGATAATATGACTCTACGAGAGATGGTAAGATATTCCACAAGTAATATTACCACGCAAAGTTTTGGATGTTGAATAGGTATAATTGGTGGCATATAAAGTTGGGTTCTAACCTCATCCATGCATCATACGTATCTTATTAGAAATAGGAATCATATCCCGTGTAGTCTGAATGTTGCAATTTAAGCTCAGGTGAAAATATTATACCATGTAGTTTAATTTCATGCAGTATAGAAATTGGTGATTTTTTTGTTTAAGTTATTATAGTTTGGGCATTTAATATAGTATAACTTCTTGTGTTAAATATGTTTTCTTATAGTTTTATAATGTTTTACTAGGATAGGTTCTGAGTAGTTTATATTTTTGTTCAATAAGCATTGTTTAGTTTGATTTATCAAAAAAAAAAGATAAGAATGTATTTATCACAATGATGGCCTCAAATACATTTATAATACAAAATATAGTAAAATGGACAACTTAAGGGTTGATCTCAAGGACGTAGTGTCAAATATCCTAGTGTTCTTCCCAATTTTTTATATATTTAGAAATAAGAAGAAACAAGGAGGATAATTCCAAAAAACATATAGGGTGTTGGAAATTGATTGATGAACTCGTAGATAATAAGAGACAATAACATGAAGACATGAAATTGAGAAGGAATAGAATATTCAATAAGAAACATCCCCAGATTCAGGTTGACCCACTCATATACTACCCATGTTTGACCATTAAGTGATTAAATCATCACAAAACCTCACTCATTGGACTCTTGATCTCTCAAGTCACCTTCCACTCTCCCCAAATAGTGAGAGTGTGATAAAAATTTTCCTTGGATGGTGGAGATCTTTCTTTATCACTTATAAATTCATTTACTGCTAAGAGTAAAGAAAAAATATAGTTCTTAGCAAGGTTTTCTAACCTCTATGAAGCATTGAGTATTCAATTACAAGAAATTGAATTTAAAATTACCCTTTCGTTATTGAAGGTTTTATATCACAACACATCGAGAAAGAAGAATTTGCAAAAAATATTATTTAAAAAATAGAAAAAAGGTATAGTGGATGGAACTGGGGAGAAGAAAAACTACATATCATGTCCCATCTATAGGACCATGGGGGATGGAGTTAAAAACTTTCTTCGAATGTTTCTAGATTTTTTTCTCAACTATAGGCCTATCCCTAAAAAATAAGGAATAAAAACTCCTCTTAAATGAAATATAAAGTAGAAAAATATAAAAATAGGTTGTGAGATCCATATGATGTGCCTTGGGGAACCTACTTCCTGGCTGAAATACCTCTCCAAAACTAATTCACCAACACTACATAGACATTTTAGTAGCACAATTTTGATCATGAATAATATTTCTAATGGTCATCATATGCTGGTTTATAAATTTTAAATTCCCTCTTACTGAAGGAACGATGTAGATGAATATACCCCATACAATTTTCCCATGTAGTCGTATTTCAAAAGTAACAATTTTATTCTACATACCCATTTCTAAATAACATACCCAAATGGGCCATATAACTGAAAGGTCCACATAACTAAATGGGCTACATACAGATTTGAACACTAAAGATCATATGAAAAATAATTCTAGAAAAATGTAAACTAGGGACTAAATATGTTATTAAATGAAAATAACAAAAAATTACTGTTAAAAAACTGAATTTGAATTAAAAAATGAAACAATTCCAATTTTACCAGTAACAAATAAATATTGAAATAATATTTTCAAAGAATATAAGTTTCAATACAATTCTTTCCAGATTCAATAATTCCCCATTATAATATTAATTAACCAATAGAAAAAACACTTAATTAATCAAAAATGATGTGGAAAAGTGTGATAAAATGGTTCCACATCAAACTACCCCACACTTAAAAAATTATACTCCTCAAAAATTCTATAATTTAAACAGTTCATTAAAAAGGGTTCCAGGTAAATGAATTTTATCTTACCTCAGAGAAAATCCAGTCATCCATTGAAAGTGATTTTCATACTTCCTACGTGTTTTCACCACACTTACCAACTTCAATAAAACCCCAAATCCTAGTTCAAGGGGGGAAATAATAGAGACCAAAACAGAATTATATCTGTAAAAAATGAAAAAACATCCAGTCTCCCCTTGGATCCTCTATCAATGATTTCACTTCTGACGTGTTTGATACAAATAAAAATATTTTATTACAAATGAATATTCCTATTTTTCATTGGGGTTCAATATTCCCCTCATGATCAAGAGATCATTTTTAACAAGGGAACACTATTTTAGTTTTTCCTAGCCATGAATTAGAGAAAACCATTATGTAGAGAACATATTGATTTGGATTTATTTACAGAAAGACACCATGTAACTTTGTCTCAAATACTCAAAATGGGATCCCAATTTTTCCTTTTACTCCAAATCCAAAGGATTTTTAATAATTTGTGATTGGGTTGGCTTTCTAAGGCATTCCATGTTACCCGTGATAAGTAGCTACATTAAAATTAAATTTCTATATTTGTAAAGATATAGTTCCAATTTAAAAAGTTTTGAACCTGTCAAACTTCCTTTCCCTATTTTTAATGTAATATTTAAAAATGCATAATAGACAAAAATAATGAATAGTCAATAAAATAATTGAAAAATCAGATTCACTTAAATCCTCCAAAATGGTCATAGAATCATCCCTTAGGCCTAACCATTTGATTTTTTATTGTTCAAACCAAGAGGCACCCAAAATTTACTTTTATATAGACTAAAAATTGTTTTCATTCCTCCAAATTAGATCAATTTAAAGAAAAAATAGTGTGTTTGGATGTAAAATAATTGAATCTCAACTAAGGCACATAAAGTTACCTCTCCCCCACGAATAAAACCCAAAATTTTCCCCAATGTTGAATCCTATGTTTGAGAATAACAAAATATCAAAAGGAATATTTAGCTCAATAGTATATTATTTTATAGAGGAGTTACATGGTTGTTCAAACAAAAACACAACTTCCACATATCCCGATGAATCCATTTAAATTTTTGTTTTATTTTTCTATTCCGAAAGATAATACTTAACATTTTTTAAGATAGAAACATTAATTTGAATTATTATTTAAAATATAATCATTATGAAAAATCTGGAAGAGGAATTTGGAATGTAGAATCAGTTCGGGGTGCAATAAAAATATAAAAATTAGTGTATGTTTTTTTAAACACTTTAGATATTATTAAATAGAGAACCCATGGATGAAAAATAGGTTCATAATTTTTTATAAGAAAATTATGTTATATTCCCCAATAGTTAATTCACAAGAAATAAAAGAGAAAAAGAGGGAAGAATTTAAGAAAATAACCCCAGTGTAGAAGCCTGAAATTATTTTGTCTTATATGGATATATAGATACTAAAATTATTGTATTTTTACAAGAATCCTGGATACTCTTTTTAGGTTCTAAAAATATACAAATAGAATAATAATTATAATTTATTATTTATGGAAAAAATTGAGATTCCACCAGGTTGGACATAGAGAGTTTAATCCTGTGATTTTGAGTTTGAAGCTCTTTTTATTCTTGATTGGGCTCCACATGGGATCACAACCTGATTATTATCCTACAATAAAAATCACACACTAAAAAACTATTTAAAAAACAAGAAACAAAATTTGATAAGGATAATCTCGGTATAACCCCACAAGGGGTTCTATGTTTTGACTATCTAATGTAGGAAAACCTTTTGATCATCCCTAATCTAATTATGGTTGTAGATTCTTTATTAGAAACCTACAAATGTTATTTTCCCAAATTTACTTACATTACATTCGTAGAGACCCTCATGTATAACTTCATTAATTTCCTATCCCTGAATTTAGTGTACCTCTTATAGAGTGGTAGAGGGAAACATAGAAAATATATATAACACATTATTTACACATTAAGGGTTTATGTGAATATGTTGTAGGAAATCCTGACTCGGGTGAGAAATATATTCAAGTTCACTCAAGTTTCTCATTTATTCTTGAATTATAGATGATGTATGGACACCCTTTTTGGATCCTATATACTATGCTAACACCTCCTCTTCAACAACAACTCCCATAGTAAAATTGTGAATAGAAATCAAGAGTTCGAAATATTCCTAAGAAAGTACAACTTCATATTTATCTTAAATCTCTAGGAGATCAAAAAAATGAACTAAATCCAATATACCTATAATGGGAAAATATTAATTTAAATAATATTCAATTTAATTAGAGATAAATTAAAACACTACTTTTTCCATAAAATTTTCAATGCCTTGAATCAGTGTGGTTGGTTCTTCTTCTTGATGGAATAGTTCTCTTGAGATAGTGTGTATGGTTGGAGAGAGGTATTTAATAACCTAGATAGTTCCATGAACCACTTTCAACTCTTCTATAAATGTGAGACGAATGAGTTCAACTTGGGAACCCCCTCTTACATTAAACTCTGGGGAAAGGTAAAAATTTTCTCAATGTTTTTTTCTAAAGCCTCTATAATAAGTTTCCTAAGTTCCTTATAATCATGAATACGTTTTGGTAAATATTTTTCACCCAATGTATCGAATTTATAACTAATTTTATTGTAAAGAAAGATTATCATATATTTTGACTTTTTAGGTAGTCACATCATGTTTTTATTTTTGTTTTTATGTTTTTTAGAAAAATAGAAAAACCACTAAAAATCGTTTTACCCCTAAAAACTGTTTTAATTAATGGTTGATTAAATTTTAATAGGATGACAAAAAAAAATTAACTCCAAAATATAACATAATTGAAAACCTAGGGGTCAATTTCAAGGAAACGGTGTCTAATTCCCTAGTGGTCTTCCCAAAACCCTTATTTTTTTATATTTTAAAGGATATGAATCCACATAGATGGTGATGATAAACACAAAGGGAATGGGGAACAAAGTGATGAACAATTGGATAATAAGGGATAGATACAAAAAGATAATAAATATATATAGAATATAATAGTCAGTATGAAACATGAACAAATTTAGGCCAATCCACTCTTCTCCTACCTATCATCGACCTTAAAGGGAATAAAAAATTAAAAAAACGCACTTAGTGGGTGCTCGATCTCATGATTCGTCCACATATTTTATCAAAGAGTGAAATTGTGGTGAAACTTTAACTGGGGTGGTTGAGATATCACTTGACCACTTATAAAATTATTTTCCACCAAGAGTAAAGAAAGAATTTGGTGCTCAGTATGACGTGTTGACCTCTATGTGGAATTGAGGTTTCACATCCTGAAACTAGACTTACAAATTATCCCTTCATTACTGAAGGATTGATATCACAACACATTGAGTAAGAATAACGAGTTCAAACAATTATTTACAAAATAAGAAAATATATTATAGTGGAAGGAATGATGGATAATAAAAAATATATGTTGGGTCCCATCCCTAGTACCATGGAGGAAGGAGTTACAGTCCATCTCCATAGGTGTCCATAATTTTTCCCACATTTTGGTGTCTCCCCCTAAAAAGTAAACAATAAATACTCATATTAAATAAAAAATAATGTGGTGAAATCCAAAGGTAGGATGTGAAATTCACATGGCCTACCTTAGTGAACCTATTTCAAGGATGAACCAGATCAATGACACCAATGCCCCAACGTTGTACCCAAATTTCAATCGATGAATTTTTAACATAGAACAAATTCTTGATGATTGTCAGATGTTCGTTTATAAAATCAAAATTGAATCTATCCAATGAACTACACCTCTGACTAAAGGAATAAAGTAGATGAATGGACAATGAACTATTTTTCCATGTTGTCATATTTCTAACAAATCCATTTCCTTCAACATTTATATTTCTAGATAACAAGGATGAATCTGACACATAGCTAAATGGTCCATCTAATGGAATGTTAACTGTAACTTATTGAACCAATGAAGCACCTAAAAATAAAAAATCCCCTAAAAAATAAAAACCATGAACCAAATTTGTTTTTGAATTAAAATAAAAAATGTATCTTCAAATATTAAATGAGAATTAATGAAATAAAAAATTCCAATTTTATCATTGAAAAATAAAAAAATAAATAATGTATTCAAATAATAGAAGATACAACACAATTTATTCTATATTAAATGATTCTTCATTATAATCTCAATTAAACAGTATAAAAATACATTTAATGAATCAAAAGAGATGTAGAAAAGTTTGATAAAATGGTGCCACATCAGTATATATTGAGAAATATCATATTAGAATGATGCCTAATGCGCTCTCCATCCATAGTGGTCATGGAATATTCCCTTTTGATGAATACCTTGTGTATGACTTTGAGTCCATCCTATTTTGGATCCAATTTTATATTACTATCTTATTGAATCATGGAGTTTCACAAGGCTAATACCAATTCTCATTATATTATTAAAATATTGATCAATGTGGTTTGAGTGAATTGAAAGGTTTTATAACATATTCATCCTCTTCCCATCGAGACTCTCAAGATCATTAAGTCGTTTATAAGACTATTAATCTTCAAATATCTGATTTCAGATGGTCTCTTAATGTGATGGGACACGATCCATGATTGGTAGAACTACCTTTGGGCCTTATACAAGATAATATGAGGTTTTTGGTTTCTAATTCCAGGTGATGGTTTTATATTCCCTCAAATAAAAGAAGAGATTTTGTATCCAAGGATTATTATTCCATTACACCATATTCTAATATATAATGGATAGAGCTGTGATAAATTTATATATCTATCAATTTTTCATTACATGGTAGTGATAAGAATGTTTGTACTTGATTTTTTAACTAATGATACAACACCTTCAACTTTGAGGTTCATAAATTGGTACTATTTTCTATCAATAGCTTTCAAGGGACACCAAATCTAGTGATAATATATGAATTCATGACGAAGGTGACAACCATGATGTGGGATTCCTTGATTGGTATATCCTTTTCCAACTTGGATAAGAATTTAGTGACAATGATGATATATTTGAACTACTATGCTATAACCATGAGGTATGGAATGATAACATACAAAACCTATAGAGAAAATGGACAAGGGTAATTTGCTGTATGAAATAATTTCGGGGGATTTTGGATGAAATTGGAATGTATTGAGAATGAATGGAACTTTTTAAGAAACTATATGAAATCCTTTATCATGGTTATCCAAATGTAACATATCCTAATTATTTGATATGAGATCATTGTTCTTGATTGTGGGGTTCCACATGATCTAGAATGAACTTCTAACATGAATATTTGAGATTCCTCTCTCATAATACATATTAGAATTATTCAATGAAGGCCTCATTTATAGGGGATTTTTTAAGAATTAGGTCCATTATGAAGGGTGATGTTCACTAGGAAACTATATATTTGTTCTTTTTACACTCTATTTCATGGGATAATCCAATAATGTAGGTATTTGATAATTTATGACCTTATTATTACATTGTTTTTAATATAATTTTGTTATCTCATATTGATCAGAGATTATGTGTAACTAATAATTTCTAGCATATTATTGATGATAAATGGGGTGATGATCTGTTGATGAGAAATGAAAACAATTGACCTGTACTGGTCCATATCTACTAGAGGTATTTCTATATTGTACAGTGTATCGATGCATGTTTTATGAGATAATAGGATATGATTTAGAGTCATCAAAAGAGGAAAATGTTCCATCAGTTATTGAGTATAATCATCTATAGGAATAAACTCACATTTATATATGGAATATTCACAATTAATTTTTTTGATCACCACATCTAAATACCCATTGATATACATTTGGTTTATTAGAATCTATACATATGGATCAAAACTAGTGATGATGCCTTGGTATTCGTCTTCACCTTTGGACTATCTTATTGATAGTAATAAAGAATACATAAGGAAAATAAATTGTTGTGGTAGATGAAGACAATTCCAAAGTGAACCCATTTATCCTTTGACTCATTTATTGTTTTCTTTGTTTGAAATCTAGACACACCATCCAAATAAATTTCTCACCATTAGATATGATTTTTGACAACGATAACACCTTCAACTAGGAGTCTTGTATCCATTGCGTTATTTTTTGGAGTGGGATGTTCTATAAGCAATTCCTTAAAGTCATATCATTTGATTGATTTATATAACTTGAAATGAATATTTAAATAATATAAAATGACAACCAACCATGATAAAATTCTAGTATAAATTATAAAAACCGAGATATATTATAATGGTTTAATAGGAGACACCAAATGAACCTCATAATTCGTTTAGTAATGTCTTATCCCTTTTACCGAAAATATTTTCACAAGGTATCTCTTTTTGATGTTATAATATCATGTATTTACATCAAGAATTATATTGTTGATATAACACATGTTTATTTCATGGTATATCATTTTTTTGGTAGAGGGGAATGCTAAGTTACTATTTTAGGGATTCCATATAAATAATGTGTGGGATCCCTTCAACTGATGGCATCAAGATTGGTTGGTGTTGAAGGTATTACATGATACCATCAAAAGATATCTGATGGGAATATTCTAAACTGTAGGTGATTCATTTCTTCATGAATTAGATAAATGATAAACATTTCCCACCAATTTGGAAATGAAGTCCTGAATATAGGAGATCTACCCATGAATTCTCCTCTATTCCTTATGATTTTTAGGTGAGGGATGTCGTGAATTTCCTTAATATTTTCAATATTGACTTCGATACCACAATGAGATAAAAAATATGACGACATTTATTGATGCGAAAATTGAATGTATATTTTAGAAGATTCATCATTAGTCTGTGTTACTGAAGTTTGTTGAAAAATATCTTGAGATCAGAAATGTGATCAAAATGTTGTAGATATGTTCCCACCATATCATCCAAATAAAATTCCCAAGAATAGTCTGGAATATATGTTGTGTGACAAATTGATATGTGGCACAAAAATTATTTAGGCTGAATACCATCACATGAAAACAATGAACCCCTTATGGTGATCTAAAATCAGTGGTTCAATCATGTTTGTAAGCCATAAAAATTTGGTTTTAAATAGAGTTTCAATCCTCAAAGGACTATTAATTGAAATTGGTTGTGGAATCGATATGAAATTCTATAATCATGAATAGAAAATAATCCTTTAGGTGGTGCTAATTTTGATATCTAAAGTAAATGTTGACTCTAAATTTTAAATTATTCTATTTTACTGGGACTATATTGGAAAAACACATTTGCTATTGAAAATTATAAATTATTTTGACCTTTTTGAGATTATCCAACCCAAGGTCCACTTTAGAATCATGGTCTTGATGTATTCTCCTCACCACCTTCTTACACCCACATGTTCTGGTAACCCTAGATGGTGGGTGGCTAGCCCATAGTCCATTCTAGGCATCTCAATATAATTCGAGGGAAATAAATCTTGATATTCTTTTAGAACTACATATAATAAAATTATTATTTGGGAAACATCATAACACTAATTAATTTGGTATGTTGATCTTCCTAGGTACCATGATTCAATTCCCTATATTCATAACTTATAGTGGGAATGTAACACCCTAGTTTAGAGGCTACTTTACTGGTGCCCCGTCTTGGTTCCCCAAGTGACCTCAGGTGCACCTATCTATATTATAGTGGTTACCGACTAGCTGTGGGGTTCTATAGTGATATTGTGTGGGAGACTTTACCCCATATATTATTGTGATAAATAAAAATATAAATAAGTATGAATCATAAAAGTTAGAGTAAAAAAATGTAATAAATAACTGATCATGCCATAATATAAAAAATTATTAAATAAAGTCTTATGGATGGATAAACCATTGAGATGATCATATATATAGATAGAAAAGAAATAAAAATAAATGGAGTCTATAAAACATCACTGAGCCATACAATATCACAAACTATTATCATACTATAGATCCTCTTTCATAAATTTGAAAATCAGAGCTCTACCAATCCTATAACTATAACCAATTCAAGGTATGCTTGGTTACCCAAGTGTAATGGTTGACCAAGAATGGTGTGAGTATATAACATAGTAAGGAACCACAAATATAGTCCCTTTCTACACCATAACTTCAATTTTATGTTCTTGTGACATGCATAGAATAGAAAAAATAAACCACTGAATGATATAAATAAACCCAAGCACATTTCATTTTTTGAACCAATTTCGAAATTTAATTGAGAATGTCTTGGAAAATATTCCATTGAATTTATCACTACATCCCTAAGAGTGTACACATATAACCTAGGAAATTTCCACAACTATCACTGATCCTCAGGTTAACAAACTCTGTCAACCATGAATACTTTATCTATTTTTGAGGTTTCCCTGAACTTGAGTTTCACCTTAGGGGAACCTCTTCCCAAACCCTAGGGACTCCATGCTCATTCCAACATCATAATGAGTAGTGGTCACTAGGGTGTCATCAATAATAACTTATTATCAAAACCATAGTTTAAAACCCATGGTATTACCTTGGTGTTTTTCACTATTAGTCCAACACCTGATTCTTGGGAGGGGAGAAACTAGGAAATTCTATACATTTAAGAGTGAATGATTCTTCATTTACCTAGGAAATCAAGGTTAAAACCTACCCTAGATCTCATGATCATAAAATATATCACATCTCCTGAGATGATCTAACTCTGGAGTTCCCACCAGATCCTAGGTAGTATCATAAGCCTTGATTGAGGTGATTCAATGGTCACTATTAAGATGTACAACATCATTGATTGGGGATATATATATCCACCCAACAACTCATACAACCATTCAAATCACGGATTTCCTAGGAATTCACAATGGTCTTATGGTATCACTATTTCAATCATAACACCCATGAATTAGAAATTGTATCACTATATAAGAGGAATCATTACCATATCAAGAATTATTGTATGTGCACAATCACATAGATCTAATAATGGATCCATTCATTGGGGTATTTCCACTAACTCTCTGAACCTAGTAGTGAATCATATTAGGATGAGTATTACTTATAACATATATTTGAATCCTTATCTGAAAAATCCAACATGATTTTCTTATAGTGGATATATTTTAGATGAATTGGACTGGGACTTCCACCTTGCGATGAAATATGAGTCTCTCTTATTATAGTATTTTTTTAAAATTTGAGAGGTATGTGACTGTCTTCTTAATCTAGGTGGAATTAAATTGATATAAAAATAGGTGACATAATTCTTCCAAATTATCCCTTTATCTGACTAGTAGGCTACTATACTTGATAAAGGTTGATCAAACCACGTTTTTTATGAAGAACCAAAGCTTAGAAGACACATATTACTCTGTTTTCCTCTTCATGGGTATGCAATGAGATATAAAGTGTATCGAATGTTTCTCAGGTTCTCTAGAGCAATTGAATGTTTGGATTATATGGAAGCCAATGTTTGGTAGAAGAGGGGTTGTGTCCACTCACTCAAGATAAGGTTTCCTTTTTGACTAAATTGGGGAATGTATTCTCTCCATGTATTCTCACCATATCACAAGGGACTAAATATAAATGATTATAAATGTATAGAGTTTCACCTAAGTTGGTGATGCCTAATATAGGAAATTTTATTATACTAGGTACTCACAACCAATTTTCCAAAACTAGGTTTCAATTTCTTTGATTGATTCCATTTGAAGCACATGCAGAGGAAAAAAATATTTTCTAGGATTTGTGGGGTCATATGTATTAGATCCCTTTATCTATAGGTAGATGGTTGAACAAATTCCACTCTTATTAGTTAACTAAACCTTTTTGGATGAATCATAACAATTTGAGGAGGTGCAATTTCCTTTAAAAGAGGATTATTCTTAGTGGGATTGTTTTCTTTGTGAAACTTAGCCTTCCATCATTGTAAATCTTCTATATATTATTCAGACAAAATATACTATTATTCATCCATGAATATGTTAGTATCCTTGTGTGGATGATTGGAAGTTGCTATGCATTTTCATTTTTTATGGTACACTTTGGAGGTGGAAACTAATTATTGGGAGGTGTTAGGTTTTGATCCTACCTCTAATTCTGAGTGTGTACATCCTCCACATTTTGGGTCAATACCACTTATTCATTCTTATTTTTGTTGGTATTTTCATTTATGGTGTAAAATGTACTAATCTAGGAATATTTGGCCATTCGATCTTTGTCCTCATATGTGTATAAGTCATAGGGAGGGTTTCTATCTTTGTAATAATCATCATTTAACTAGTCTAAAAATATATTTAAATCCACCTTTTTGGGGTGGTTTGGGATATGACCTTTCCATGGCTTGATATTTACCACTCATAACTCACTAGACGCTGATTTCTAGAATTCTAATTATAGAGATTATACTTTTAGTGAAATAAGGTGTGTCTTCAACAGAGTAAAGGGTGTATCATGCATGAGTAGGAATGATTGGGGTCTATATTGAAAATTTATTCCTATTATGGAGAAATACAAATTTATGGATGGGGAAGATCAAGATAATAAAAACCCACCCAACCATATGGACTAAGGTGGGATGGATTCCATCATTTCTATATCCATATTTCATTGGGGTTGTGATGATCATTGTGTGACAGTAATGGTAACTTCAATATATATACCCCTAGCCCTATGGGTTGGGGTTGACCTTGGATTGTTTCCTTTACCTTGATATTGGAAATAATATTGATTTTTCAAAATTTTAACCTTATATTATTTTGGTGAAATGTAAGTTTTTAATTTTAAACACATGTTTTAGAGGATGCCTACTAAGTGGATAGCCTTATCATTCTTTGGTGAGAGGCCTATTTGACCTTCTAAGATGCCTATTGTAATAGCTGGTCAATGGAGATCTCTCGATTAGTACATCAATTTCATTCTTTATAGACATTATGATTCCATTGAAGGGTCCAACCAACATATGCATCTTTTGGTCCCAAATCATGGCCTAAAACTATGACATTTCAATGTACCTAACATAATGGACTTTTATTTCTTAACAGAAGGGTAAAATGTAATGCACCATATTCATTCTATCATCTGATGCATACATTAAATGTAGCATCAATGATAATTTGGTGAAGGTTCCATAATGAATTGAAGAAAGAATATTGGAGTTTTTTATATTACTCATCAAACTATGGGTTTCACACCACTAATAGTGTTGTGAGATCCAATCATCTAAAAATATCATATGCTATCTCGATATGATAAATGTATTTTTCATAGAGTATATGTTTCTCCTTGAGATGATGATATGATACCCACAGGTTTAATTATAATTAATGTATAAAATCTTCCTTCATCTCCATAGGTATTTGATATTGATTGGTTTTGGGGGTGAAAAAATAATTTAACATGTTTTCCTAGGATAGATATTTATAAATATCCATAGAGGATTCATGTTTAGATATGTTCTCCTGAACATAGTGAAAACATAAGGGTTACTTTCTGAAATAAGTCTATTTTTTCCCAAAGGTCTGTAAGGACGGTGTACACTACTTAGAGTCATATACTAACTCATATGAGGTATTATCTTTTATCATCGGGGAATATTATGTGGTAGACATTGAAATTCTATGCACCTATCTTTACAAAGGCTACTGGGCTACCTCTCTATGAAAAGGTACTCTGACAAGGGTAGGATTCCCTTGTATGGGTAAGATACTACCCTTGGGGGGTATTTATGATGGATGTTAGGTATATCCTTTTTATGATCTATATTTATGTTATAAATGGCCTATATATGGTCTTATTGTTTAGATAAAGAGTTGATAAATACTTATGAAGCTATAGATAAGAAATATATGGCCTCAGGCATGACGAAATTCAATAGGGTTCAAATATGAGCTTCCTTAAGTTTTTTATTGGTATATGAAGACCAATTATAAGGGTTTGAGATAGGATGTGGGACTACTATGTGGCCATGATGGGAATATTCTAATGATAATAATTCACTTTTTTATGGATATCAACTCCTTTAAATAGATCTATTTTGAGTATTCCATGAATATTTGAACTCTTAAAAGGCGGATAAGACTTTTTTTCAAGTGGGTAGTGGAATATATCATTTGACATTAGTTGGACATGGAATATATTTCTTCTTCAATTATGAATTCCCTCTAGGGATATGCTAATGGACATCATAAATAAAAAACACAATATACACCTTCTCCTACATGTATTATAGGGGATGTTGATATGTCCCATTTTCGACAAGTACAAGAATATGTCCCCATCATCTATTGACTAATGGAATATTCCAACATTAATAATCTATTTTTGAGGCCATAATATGTAGGGTACATTAAAATATATGGGTAGAAATATGGGTTTTTCTCTCAATCAGTATAGGGGTATGAGCCCATCCTTGGTTTTGGTTCATCATTGGGATAGATCACTAGATTTTGGCAGGGATATGTGCCACCATGAATTAGCTGTTGGAAAATATCACTGGTCCCCATCTAGAGTAGGAATAATATCTTAATCTATTACTAAAAATTTTATCAGAAAATAATAATAATCCTTGTGACTGGTAGCAAGAGTATGCGATTTTCCAAGTGAAATTTTCTAATCATGTTTAACATGTAATTTCGGTGCCCTGGCTCTTGGTATAGGAATGTGTTCCTATTCATATGAGATTTCAAAAATATGTAAATGAATATCCTCTATCACCACTAGGATATGTTTGATGTTTGAGTGGTTATAAGTAGGAATATTCGACCACTAAATTTCTATCTCCATGACATACTAACATAATACTTCCATTGAAGTAGGGGTATGGACCTACTCCCCTACTCTTGTCACTATCAACATACACCATTGGAATTTATATTCCAAGAATCAAATATGATCTAGTTCCTATGCTGTTGTAATGTTAGGGTGAAAAATTTATATATCAAAGCTGGCTATGATCCAAATGATGGGATGGAACCATGACAGGGTGGAAGGCTTCATATATTATAGATGGGATATGAGTCAAATCCTAGGATGTCACCAAGATAGGTTGAAAAGTGTAATATTATTGAACCGGTAGATTATCCAACTCTTAGGACACGATAGTATAATGGTAATTTAGTTTAATGGGTGACAATATATATGTTTCATGCCTATTAACTATTATAATATACAAACTAGAAGTATTAAAATAAAGAAGAGTATTATCCTGCCCATTTGTAGTGCATCTTTCAAACCTTTAAGATTCCTTCAAGAAGTCCAAACATGATTAGGATTGTAGAACTTTTTGTGAATAACTATCTATGCTGGGTATGAATGGATATGAGCTTTATGAAACTGATGATTTTAGTGTGTGATAGTATCCTTCATACTCTTACTTTACCACCCATAGAAATGAGTGGGATGGGTTTTCATAATCAAGAGATAGGATCTAGAAGTGGTTAGTGGTGGTAATGGGTGCCCCATGTTTTACTGCATCATTCCACAGTTGAGTGTGACTTTCCACACCATACGAAATAGAGGACATCTTGTGTAGATTATAGTGCTTATATGGTACCACTCATAGGGTTTTCTCATATAATTTGATCAGAAACCTAACATTGAATATGTTTCATAGGTGACAACATTCTCAGGGTTGATGACGTCACGACATGGAGGGATTGGTTATTATTTACTAGCACTATTTTTTATGATTAATGTGAGTAACTGTGATTTTTTCAACTAACACAAATACAAGAAATGTACCCATCATTGAAGCATCAAAATAAAATTTTTATATTTAATTGAATCATTAGATAAATAATTTTCTAGATTATAAGATTCATGTATGGTTCATCTTTTTTGTTTTGATGCATATTCCATAAAACGGTGAATCCAATGCTAGATAACCCCTCAATATTTATTATTAATGTATTGGAATCAACCATTGACCATATTCATGAATATAATTTTCATGTTAGGTTCACTATTTTTAATTCATATTTCATCAAATGGTGAATCCAACGGTGGTGATATTATCTAGATATATTTATTTTTTGTGTGTAATTTAATAATCAAACATTTTTGGGATTGTATGATTCCTATGGGGTTCTAAATTTGTTTCAATGTGTATTGCATAAAAGGGTTAAGTCAACACCCGATGCCACCCTAGTATTTATCATTATGATAGTGTAATAAACCATTAACCACTTTATGATTATAAGATTTATATTAGGTTCTCTAATTTGGTTTCAAACAAGATTCAAGCCTATTTAGTTTAATGTTATTCAATATCTTACTTTCCAAAGGTGGGTAATCAAAGATATATAAAAAATACTCCTTGAATAAATATAGGCTTAAGATTATTGGATATTGGGCTCATATATACCTTGTGGAGGGGAAAATTTTTCCTACTATAATATGGTCTTGTTGTGCTTATCACCGTCATTAGTTTTAATGATAACACACAATATTTAATGTTTCTAATTAATTATTTTAACTTGTTTGAATTTTTAATCCTTGTAAAATCTTGTTTTTATATTTAATTTAATTGTATTATAATTTTTTATGTATAGTAATATTATTATTCCTATCTAAGATGTTGGTGTAAGCATCTAATGAATGGATGTGTTTGACCACTATCATACATCACCATCTAGTTGTTACAGAGCCACTGGTTAGCAAGTAGTGAGGGAAGAATCTTACCAAAGAAACATAAGTCCTCTATATTGTTGATGGAGGAGAACCATTCTTCTAGGTAAGATGGATAGAGGTATTCTAGTTTCCATGAATCCACAAGATAGATGGTAGAACAGTTCTAGAAAAATTGTGGAAGAAGATAGTGCACAAGTTTCCCCCAAAAAGAGGACTATCTAGCCGGTGGAATTAGTCACCTTGTAAGTGGAATTGATCGAAAAGCCTCCAAAATACATTAATTGTTTATCAAAAATCATAAACATGAATAATTAAAGGTCTAGTTTTATCTTATACCACTCTGAAACTACTGAATGCTATAAATAGACCGCTTGGGGATTTGGTATCTCAAATTTTCATCTAATTGAAAATTCGATCATTTTATGATCTTAAAAATTTCTCCCCATCATTAAAGTGCTCTGACATAAAAAGTGGTCTATTTTTATAATTAATATTATGATTGTATTTTAAAATTCATATCACTCCTACATCTTTCTAAATCTATCATAGTACTTATTTTGTATCCTTTTGAGATAATCAAGATCTTTCCTAAATGTGATTGCTTCTTAAAATTATATCTTTTCCCTATTTTTCATCAATTTCGGTGATAACTACCTTTAATTTGAGGGGATAATGCTTCATTCCAAAATCACTAAAAAGAAATTGATTACTTGACATTGAGGTTTCTAGCTACAAACATTAAAATTAATATTTCATTCCATATCAAATTAAATAGAAATGGAGTTTAGGTATCTCAGAAACAACTAAATCTAATTTACTAATAAAATAATTCCTCTGGAAAATTGGGTAGGAGTTGTTGGCATTCATCAAATAACATTATCCAAAATCCTTTATCAAATCATGATCTTTATTTTATGATTTATTTCATTATATTTTTATTATCAATGTAGTTATACTTTTATGAATCAATACACATAATCATTCAATTCAAGAATCAATTATTATATATTATTTTTATTTTATAAAAAATATAATCATTTAATTATTATTTTTCATTTAATTTACATATATCCTTTGATTCTTTTAAATAATATAATTTTGTTTAATTATAACCCATATTTAAAATTAGGTTTTTAGTATTTATGAATTTAATAATTTCATTGTATTGATGAGAAATTAACCCCTTATATTCATTCCTTATGTAACCATATTTTGGTAAACAAGGTTATATTATTTTTTTAAAATATTATTATATTTTACAAATTCTTTAAATGGGTTTTCAAGAAATTTCCTTTTTTAAATGGAATTTTCAAATACCGATAGTTCTCTTGAAGAAAACTATATGGGTCATGCTCCTATTCTTTATGGTATAAATTATCATCATCCAAATACATATATGTGTACCTTTAATAGTTAAATTATTTATCTGTCAAGGAATATAAGTATACATGTTTATAATATTACTACAAAAATAAGAAGAAAAGTGGAATACTGATGATATTTTTTATTTTTAATTAGATAGTAAATAAACAGATTCCTTATATTGTGGTTTATACCAAAATAATCTTAATAAAATTAATGCATGAAAAATAAAACAAGAAATTTGTAAACATTTAGAAGTAACTCATGAAAGAATAAATATATTTAATGATACACGATTAAATTTGATTTGAATATTCTTTGAGAGTTTTTCTATACATCTTAATTTGTTTATTAATAATTTTTTTAATTTATTAATTGAAATTTTTAGTGAAAGAAATTCTCTTAGTGATACTATTTTTATATAGACATTAGTTAAGAAAAAACATTGGTTTTTATGAATATATTAAATAACCATGTTCACTGTGATCCCAAAATAAAAATACATAAAGAATGTGGTGGTTAAGGAACTCATAGTATATTATGTGACATATGAGATAACTATTTAAATACAACAAAAAATACAATTTATTTCAAGGAATTCAATGGATAAACTACTAAAATAAAACCCAATATTTATCATATTGACAAGAATATGAACTAGAACATGAAAAAGAAAATATATTCTCATTGATTTAAAAGAGAAAATAACAAAATTGAAGTAACATGCATGGTTACAAAAATCAGGGTCAGATCAAGTCATTTTATCGCTTAAAAATATGTCTAAAGATAAAAAACAAAGTAAGAATGAATTAAAAGATTAAACTTGGAGTTCTAGAGAAGATTTAATTTTGATATATGAATCCAGATATGAATGTCCATGTGACTCAATATCAATATCGAGGTATGTAATGACATAAATTATTTATGTTCTAGTTCTTTATCTTCATCTTCTTAAAACACTTATTTAATTTATAATTATATAATATATAATATAAATCAAGTTGAAAATGGGTTTTTTGAAATATTTAAAAAATCTAAATATCTTAAAAAGGATTACAATATTTAAGATTTCAAAAAAGATCATATTTTGATTGGAAAAGATGATTTAGTTTTAAAACTAAAAGAACAATATTTTTTTTGAGAATTTGGAATCCCAAATAAATGATCTTAGAAATTCTATTTTATAATTCATCCATGGTTATCCTTATTTAAATATTATCTTTAGATTCTAAATAATTGTTAAAAATAATATTTAATTTCCTTTTCAAAACAATCTATTCTTTTCCAAAAATTCAAAAAATACTAATTTTGAAAAAGAAACTTCCCATTTTTTTTGTAATTATGATAATAAATTTAGGAATATTTTAATGAATAAAATTGTAAAAACAAAATACGATAGGCCAAATTGAAAAAATATATACTTTAAATAGAAAATATTTTTATATTTATGTTTGGATTAAAAATACCTTATTATCAACTATAGTGGGCCCAATATATTCATACCAAAAGTTTTAGACTCATAATATTCTATAGAATAATTTCCGTGAGTAATATACCAAAGTGGAACCAAAGAATAAAAGACCTCATAAAATGAATATCAACCAGTAATTACCATAACCATCATGGACATAGAAATGAACATTAATGATCTACAGCCATCAGGGATCACCACTAGTTTTATAGTGACCGTGAAATAGATTATTATTTTATGGTTAAAATATTAGTGCTACAAATTTAGGACCAACACGAACATTTTCTGCAAGGTCACACCTCATGGAACACTAAAACCCCAGAAAAACATCCCAAAACCTCATTGTGGCCCATCACACAAGAACTACATATAATGAAAGCTATTGTATAGTAAGAAAGTTAATATTTGAATAGGATAAGTCTTCTAGAGATACAATACCTTAGATATGATTTCATAAAAAATACATTCTCTATAATGGAAAATTGAGAGAGGCCATAGACACTGGTCTAGCCTCTTGAAACACCGTCACTGCTAACACAAAACATCCCATTTACACCTGGAGATCTACCACACCATAGCACATATTGAGGGAGTAATGAAACATAAAGACAAAGTAGATATATTAACTTACTAGGACTCAAAAATGAGACACAACTTTCCATGACCAGCAACCCTACCTTTAGACCTAACAACATCGAATTCAGTTAGAAAAGTACATCTATGAAATAATCCACAAACAATATAAAAAACCATCAGTAAGTGTAATTTTTGGGGATAATCCCAAAAATAACTCATTTGGAATACCATTTTCCTCCCAAACATCAAATCCTAAATGATATATTATGTTCTCTACAACATTTTTATTATCTAAGGATTGAGGGATCATAAGGCCAGATTTGAGAGAATGTTTCCTTGGGCTACAAAAACTCCTCACCACTCAATAGTTTTCAAATTTGAGAATTTCACCAATAGAAAATAAGATGTCATAAAACATCAATAACATATTGTTAATGATGTTGGTGAGACTGATACACTAAAGTGGCCTTCACGAGGAAGAGACTAAAATTCCATTATGTATAAATGGAGAAACATAATCCCAAACCCAATAAAGGGAAAACCATGTGAGAAATAAAAAAAGGGGAGAAGGAATCCCTATATTTTAAGGGGTCATCTTTGGAGATAAGGGAGTAAAGAGAGGGTGTAGGGGCACTGAGTTAGGGAGAGGAAGGGGGTTTTACCACAATCGACTGAGCTCCCCCTTACAAAATGCCTCTATGAGGAAACCAAGAGTAAGAAATAGTGGTGAGGGAAGATATTATTAGTCTTAGAGGCATTTCAAATTTAATCATCCTGAAAAAAATGATGGAGGTCTTTTCATATTTGGAGACGATTCAAAATGTAAAATCATAAGTATTTATATTATCAAATTTTTTAATTTTATATTAAAAAAATATTTTTTACATGTTAGTCGATAAAAGTATAATTTACTATATATTAGTTAATTATGTGATATAATATTTGAAAATTTTTTGAAAATTATTTTTGAGATGTTTTTAATTCAAATAAAAACTTTTAGTTATTGCATCTCATTTTCAAAATTATTAAATTATAACTATAAAATCTATTACAAGTAAAAATTTTATGTGTTTATGTGTACAATATAGTGAATCATTGCTTTGTAATAAGTTCATAGGACTTTGTAACATACACTCTCTTATAAATCACAATCTTAATGGAATAATATAAGATTTACCAAAATTGACTTTCCAGGATAACTTAGTTTGTGAGCCTTGCTTACTTAGAAAGAAAATAAAATATTCCTATAAATATAAAAGGGAATTTCACTCCTATAAATCCCTAAAACAAATTAAAAATTATTTTATTTGAACAAATAATGTTTCTAGTATCAAAGGTAATTCTTACACTTTTTTAATTAGAAAATATTTTAGAAATTTACATGGATTTTCATTTTAGCTCATAAAAATGAGGATTGTAAGGTCATTATCAAGTTTTCAAGGAAAGTTAATGAAATGAAAATTTTATTGAATATGTTCCGTTAGAATTATAAAAGGTAGAGAATTTGAAGAAAAATGATTCTATATGTTTTTTTGCTTCTCATGGATATCATCATTAATTATCTACTCTTTTATCTCCTCAACAAAATGGGGTTATCGAAAGAAAAAATAGAACCCTTCAAGAAATATATAGGACTCTCTTGAATGAGTTTAAGTTAACTCAATTATTTTTATATGAGTTCTTCAATACCTCTTACTTTATCCTTAAATGTGTTCTTAAAACACACATATTTAGAAAAAAACCTTATGAACTTGTGAAAGGAAAAATCATAATATTGGATTATTTAATGTTTCTTATTATAAATTATTCATCCTTAAAACCAATGATAATATAGAAAACTTTTATTATTAATTTGATGAATGTATCTTTATTGGGTACTAAAACTCAAGTAAATCATATAGTTTCTTCAAAAAGTGGTCCAATACCATAAATATTCAATTCAAATCAAATAGGATGTGAATCTCCCTAAAATGTATCATCAAATTAATGCTGATGATGACCAATCCATTTTCACATTACCGAAATATATATATTATAAATAAATATAAGATGTTCTAGAATCAACTTTTACTCCTATAGTTACCAAATGGGTTCAATCCAGAGACCACCCCATTAAAATTTTAACAATGAATTGTAATTCGAAACTCATACAAGAAGGATAATCTTAAATGAGGATGATAATAAATATATTACCTATAAACTTGAGAATCAATCCCTAAATGTTGCTATTAATGAAGATAATTGGATACTTTTAATGTGAGACTAGTTGAACTAATTTTAAAGGAACAAACTTTGGACTCTCATTGAATGACACTATAATTATCCCATTATTGGAACTATGTGGGTCATTTGATACAAACATAACAAATACAGAAATACAACCTATAACAATGCTAAACCCCTTTTTTAATTAAATAATCAAGAAGAAGATATTAATTATGGCTAAAACATTTTACCCATTGCACAATTAGAATCCATCAGGATCTTGTTGGCATTCACCACTAATTTTAATTTTAATATTTTCAAAAAGGATGTCAAAAGTGATTTTCAAAATTGATTTATTTATGATTTGTTTTGCGTTCAATCACCTGGTTTTGAAAATCCTAAATTTCCATATCATGTTTTCAATTTTACCAATGCTCTTTATGCTTTAAAACAAAATCATTGTGCTTTATATGAAATTTTAAATAAATTTATCTTATCAAATTATTATAAAATGATAAAATAAAAAATTCAGAAAAATTTAAAAATAATTTATTAATTTTTAAAATCTAGGTTGATATGTTAATTTCAACTCAACTAATGTAAATTTTTAATGACTTTTTAGATTTAATTATTAAGGTGTTTGACATGATTTTTTCTTCAAGAACTCAAATTCCTCCCTGTTTTTAAAATTTTCTAAAATTTAGATAGAACTTTTATAAACCCAATTAAATAAAGTAATATGATTTTAAAAAAAATTCCATGGATCATTCTAAGGAAATTATAAAACCCATGAGTGATACTTGTAAGTTGATTTTGGATGAAATGAGTAAAGTAGTGGATACCAAGATTTATATAAATATAATTAGAAGTCTAATTTAATATACAACAATCCATATCAACATCATTTCTAGTGTATTTATTTATTCCAATTTCTTATAAAATGCAAATGTATATAATTTTTATGCTCTAAAATTATTTTTTATATATTTAAATGGAACTAAAAACATTGTTTATTTTTACAAAAGGTGAATTATATTGAACATAATTTTTTATTAATGATTATTTTGGAGGATTTATACTAGATAAGAAAATTAGTAGAGGTACATTCAATATAACAGGATAATATATTGTCTTATAGAGTTGTATGAAGAAAAAAAATCCATTTCTCTTTCTACATCTATAGTAAAATACATAACGACCAGGAGTTGGTGTGCCAACATTGTATGGGTGAAACATACCCACACAGTCTTTTGGATTCCATATGATCACATCCCCATCTAGTGTGAAAATAGTATGGTGATTAACTTTTCTAAAAATACTATCTAACATTATCATAATAAACACATTGATTTGTGACACCATTTTCTTTTAGATCACTTCGAAAAAGGTGATATATAATTTCAATTTATTGGTGACAACCTTTAACATTCCTATATCATTAACAAACCAACTCTTCTTGATAAATTTTATTTTATTAATGGTGATTGGGGTCATATTATCTCGTGATAATTATATCTAACCATATAAATGTGGATAATTTTTCAATTTATTTTATAATTTTTATAATTTTTTAAAGATTAAATGTTCTTTACTATTTTTGAAACAAAAAAATTATTTTCAAGCCTGTAATAATTTTATCAATGTAAAGTTAGTGTGATAATCTAATAAAAATCATTTCAATCAGGATACTATCAAGTTGATTTAGTTCTAGCATAGATTAACCTGGAGGTTATTAATTCAAAAAAATTATGGTTGGGTTTTTAATATGATCTTCACCCTAGGCATTTGTAGAAGGCCTTTACTATACACTTGGTTTGAAATTTGTATAGAATTTTATAGGGTTTATTGAAATAATATTTTATGAACATTAATGATGGAATGAATTTTAAAATTTTTAATATTACTATGATTTATGAATTGACATGTGTTCTCTTAAAATTTACATCTTTTTTTGTTTATTTTTTTAACCGACACCCACATATATAATTCATTATTTTAGTTGGAGATAAAAATTTCAATAATTAAATGATCTAAAAATAGGAAAAAATGTCTTTAAATTTTTTTTTCAAAATTTTCTTTTTCTCTTGAGATTTTTCAATAACTTTTGAAAACTTGTATTTATCTATTGAGATTTTTTTAAATGTGTCTTTTATTTTTCATTATCATTACTAAAAATATATCATTTTATTTTTTTACTTTTAAAATTTTAAAACATTGGTTTTTATCAATCTTGAATGGTAATTAATAATGATAAACATAGTTTTAAATTTTATTTCACATATTTAGTGATACCTTATCTATGAATATTTTTTTAATAATCTCAAAGGGGGAGAAATATCACAATTATATATGTATCTGGTAAATTATTTGATGTTATTTTTTTTATTTTGAGAGAATTAAATGTTTTTAATTTTGTTGAACATTATAAGAAATATCACAATAAAATTTAACTTTTTATATTCTTCTCAAATACTTTTGTTATTCACATTTTTTTATAATAAAAAGGGGGAGATTGTTATTATTTAAACGTTCATTATATTAAATGATAAAAAAACTATTTAAAATGTATAATGATTTATTTTAATTAGTTGAAAGATAGGATATTTGTGTCATATTGTTTGTATCGTGAAAAAACATTTAAGGATCCTTGTTGAGGTATTAAAATATTTTTAAACTCATGTATTTATTTTCCTAGTACCCTTGAATACATTAGGGGAATTATATAGGCCATGTAAGTGTTTGAACACTAGAATGTAGTATCAGCTGTCCACCACAGAGCCACCAGTCAACCAGTGGAAAGAAAAGAAGCATCCCCAAGTAGCATAAGATCACTAAAAAACCATGTGCAGATAGATAAAATCTTTTCATACTCTTGGATCACATCATCCAACTAGTGTAGGAGAACCAACTAGAATGTGGAAGAGGACTGTTCACAAAGAACCTCCAAATGACTACTAGCTATCCACTGGCATTGAGTGGATACCCAATGATTTCAATCCCAAAGATTCTAAGGTGCACTAATTATTCATTTAAAAGTATTCTATTATCTCATTAAAAATTTGGTTTTATTTTATACATCTCCATCACTCTTAATGTTTATAAATTGTCCCCTTAAGGGACTTCGAAACTCACCCTATAATACCATTGACAATGCCAACATTCTAGGATCTTCAAAATTATTCAAGATCTACAATGAGAACTCAATTAAAAATTTATAACTTTTTCCAATGAAGTGTGTGATGATATTGTAAAATTATTATCACTCTTATATATTTCTTATTCAATAATATTATTTTTTCTTATCGTTTTGAGAGAATTTATACCTTGGATAAACATGATTGATTCTAAAAATCATCTCTTATTCATATGTTTTTTATTTTGGTTCTCCATGCCTTTAAAATGAAGGACTTAGATTAATTGAAATAACCACTAATGTAAAGGGACTACATCTATTTTATATTTCTATCTATGACCACTATAAATCTAGGGTTCATTACATTAATATTTCTTATAATAACCCATTAAAAAGAAATAGAGTTTTAGTACATTTTCTATCAGTAATTCCAAGATAAATATATAATAAATGCTCAAGAAATTCGGGTCATATACATATAGGTTCATCAAATAACTTTAACCAAACACCGTTGTCAAATCATCTTCTTTATTTTATACTTTATCTATTTATCTTTTTATTAACTCTATGCTTATACATTGATGCATCAATATGTTTAATCCTTTAATTAACAAATATTTTATTCTATATCCTTTAATTTTTAATAATACATATAATTATTTCATTATTCTTTATCCTTTAAGATAATTTAATATTTTTTTTCATTTAAAAAATAAAAAAGGTTTTAATTGTCAAAAAAAAATTTCAAAGTTGTTTTAGTCATTAAAAATTTAATAATTCATTTTATTTTTAAAGGATAATTTACCCCCCCCCCCCATGTTACTATTTCTTCCCCGAACAACATAACATTTAGGTATAAGTTGTATTCATGAATCATACAAAATAGTTCTATTAATACGTTGGTTACCATCATAAAAATTATTTATCATGATTAAAGGAAACACATATTCATTTATAAGAGGTCCTAAACCTCCTTTACAATATATAATTTTATATTAACTAGGAATATAGCCTAATGGAGGGAAATTTATATCATTTTCTAGGTTATAACCTTGAGGATAATATTAATTCCTCTAAGGATTATAAAAATATAAAGAAGGGTCATGGAATCATAATGTTAAGGGGTATTGGGTTTTTTATATGGAATATAGCCCTATGAATGGATGAGTTATGACGATATTGATGTTGCAACGAAAAATTAGATAGGAATCCAACATATCCTGTTGAAAGTATGAATGAGAGTCCACATAGTTAATAAATAAGAGGAAAAATTTCATATTTGAATAGAATATATCCATATGGAAGGTGGAAATATAATAATTATTATTCAGTGGACTTGGGACTTTAAACGATTGACCATAATATCTAATCCCACAAGATTCAAATATGGGGTGGGAAATAAGAATTCATAACTAAATAATTATATGTATTAAGGGATTGGATATTTTATGAATGGTGTGTCCTCATTGTGTATGTAAATATGAATCACATTGAGAATATTCCTTTTGAGATTGGTTATGTTCCTTCATAGGAAAAATTTTAATTTGAAATATATATGAATGAATTTGATGATAACATTATGATGTAATTATAGTATCCACAAAGAGTATCACCAAATAGAGAATAACATATAGATGTGTTAGTTATGGGAGATAGTGAATCAAATTGGTGTCCTACATATCCTATACAAATAATAATTAAAGTTCTCATACTTTAGATATCATATTGGTTGATGTCATGTGACTAGAATATTAACCATATAGTTTAACAATAGACGATGATGGAATTTACCATGGAGTTTAAATTCGTACGGTGAGGATTCTGATTTCAATAAGGGATATAGAAATTTTTAAATAAGATGATATATGGAAGGTATTATGGTCTCCATAGGGAGTATGGCCACATGTAAAACATGATAATAAAATATATATACAATAATTTTAATATTGGGTATTGGTATTTTTATATGAAAAGGAGTCTTATGTATCTTATTTATAATTGGAATCAATGTTCATGTTGTTCATTTGAGAATTGTGTGAGGCTTATACATGAGGTGACCAATGTACTTTTCTCCTATCCCACTTGTAAGAAAGAAAGGGTACTTGAGCTCTAGGGAATTATGTCCCTACAATCTATAAAAATTAGGGACCTACAACAAACTAGATTCCCATTAAGGATACCAATTCTCTTAAAGGTGTGAAAATAGGGTAATTGAGTGGGGCTTACACATAAATTGTTTCCTAGAAATATAGGTTGGGACTTACATCTACCAAGGATTCCCACTGTGGATATACTTTTATTATGCCAACGATGTGGCCAACTTAGATCTCTAAGACCATACGAGTCATTATTAATGTGAGAAGTAATAGATAATGAAAGATTAAGCACATTTACTAATTTTATTATAAGTATACTCATAAATAGATAGGAAACAAAGGGAATAAATATGTCCCATGAGGGATATAGACACATGAGGAAGTGACTTGTACTTATAGTACATTGGATTCCCTTCATGGATATTGAATAATTGTTAAAAAGGTTAAAGACTTACACTCGAGTGGATTCCTTTGTTGGATATGGACTCAAATAGGGTAAATATGATAATACAAAATTAGTAGGACTAAGTAACACTTTTATTAAATGAGGATACATGTTCTTTTAGTGGGAGTTATGAAATTTTGTGAGGCATACATGTTCATGTGATTGCATAAAGGATGTGGGATCATGAGTTTTCATAAATAATGGGGGTTTATGAAACTAATAAAGATGATATTTTCAATTTTTTCATGTGTATTTAAATTATTATATCCCTGATGATATGTCCTTTTTTTTGAAATTTCATATTTTTTTGAATTTTGATGTGTTTTGAGATAAACTGTGAATATTCCCTTATTCTATAATTTTAATAAGTTTTCATAACATTCGGTTTTTGGGAATAATTTTTTAAATTCTTGTTTAATTTTCAAATTAATTATTTCTAGGATTCCTTGTATATTGGGATTAAACATTTTTGTATGGGAAAGGTGGAGATTCAATCATTTGGAGGCCCAAAAAATTAATTCCTACCGGAATATCATTTTATAGATATGATCAATATTCTTTAAGTAAATGTGGACTAACTCATAACAAATATTTCTAATTGAGGTGATTCAAACTAAAAAATAAGATATAATATATTCCACATAAAAAAATTAAATACCACGATTAATATAGGCCATTAATATGGTGAGTGGGTGAATAAATATTGAATAAGATAAAGAGTCACTTCATCCAGATAATATTTTTTTTATGTAAAGCGGATATATACTTTTCACCATGTGTCAAAAATATCTCAACTTTTGAGGGTGAAAATATAAGATGTGTTTGAAAAAAATTTATGAAGATGCCTGAAAAATATTTTGTTGGTAGGATTCCAAAAATTGATCTAAATTCAGGTGATAAAATTGGACAGATCGTTTTCCACCCCTAATTTATTTAAATTTTTAGCATCAATTAATTTCAAATGGTGGTTGGAAGGATGGAGTAAGATATGATGAATATTAAATGTTGGATAAGAGGATTTTTGTCATGAATTACTCATTATATTAAGGTATTAACTATTGGTGTCTGTGAGAAGTGAATATCCAAATGAATTTACCTTTTTAGTTTTTTCTTTTCATTATAAACTCATCTCTTTTGAATTATCTTTGAATTTTTTTTCATGGATGAAGGAGGTATATTTATCTCTTGTTTATAATTTTTTCTATTATTTTGTAATCTTTTTTCATATTATTATTATAATATAGTTTTCTGGTTGTTTAATATTCTTTGGGTGAGGTCTCCCAATTGAGTGTAATAAGTCCAATTAGTTTTAGTTACATGGAATTTTTTAGGAAATTGGATCACTTTCATAAGTAGGTAAAAACCCATATTTGAGGTCTCAATATGGTTTCTATGATATATATGGGTATAATTTGAGGTCTAGAGGCATAAATTGTATAATTTAAATGGAATGTTTCATTTGAAATTGATAAAGGGAGTCTCTGAGGATCAAATATTATGATTAATTTAATCTTTAGTTTGTTATTTTCATTCTGATATTCTTTAAAATTCTAAAATCTAAATTCAAATTCCATTTATAATTTTATTAGTTTTATATTTTATCATTTTTAAACTATATTTAAATCCCCACTTTTAGTTTTAACTAAAAAAACTAATTAATAAATTAATAGTTTGGCAATGTATCCTACAACCTCTCTATATGACAACCTCATGGTCACCACTACACTATATTTTAAAAGGGAAAAATATTGATTGTGGTGACCTAACTAAAATCCCGAGCATCAATTTGGTTCTATTTTTGGGGATGTTTCCTAATTTTTTTTAATTTATTTGTGAATATCTAGGATTTTAGAAACTAATTTAGGGACATTAGAAAAACAAAATAAAAATAAAAAATTGTATTTTCATAGTGGCTACTCTTATGTTCAACTTGATTATCAAAGATATTTAGGAGTCTATTAATCAAGAATTTATAAAATCTCAATTCTAGGAAAATGATTTAATTCCCCAATAAAATAATTTCATGATCTAGAAAAATAATTTGGAACTTCAAAAAAATGATTATTTGATTCAATAAATCAAAAAACAAATATTTCCATCAATTTAAAATAACTCAAGAAATTAAAATATTAAATATAATCTCAAAAAATGAAAAGTTTTTCCAACAAACATTGGATATTAATGAACCATTTTTTAATGATTTTAAAAATAAATTAGAATCTCCTTTCTTAAGTTTAATAAAAGAAATTATGAAAGATTTACCAATTGATGTTTCTTTTATAAATCTAATGACTTTTGAAAATAATTTGGTTGAATTTGTTGAAAATGAAATTTCATTTGAATTTTTTTTTTGAAAATGAATATTCA
This sequence comes from Viscum album, assembly GCA_963277665.1. Taxonomy (NCBI): domain Eukaryota; kingdom Viridiplantae; phylum Streptophyta; class Magnoliopsida; order Santalales; family Viscaceae; genus Viscum; species Viscum album. Next base: position 482,131,698 of record OY728128.1, read on the forward strand.
AAACCCTTGTATATGTATTTGTACAAGGAGGATGAAACACTCGAGATATTCATTTTTAAAGAACATTTGAAGGATCCTGAGATGCTTCCACTTACAGTGAAACTATTATCATTCCCCAAATAGAGCTTGACTTAGATAATCTATAAGGATAAGTCTTAAAAAAATTACACTTTTTATAGATTATTTTTTCAATAACTTTTTGACTATTTATCCATAAGTAGTTTTAGTTCTCATAACTTCAGAGTGGGTTGATTTTTCAATTGGATAGTATATCAAGATTTAAATAATAGAAATAATGGTGAATCTAGTAGAAGAGAATAATATTTTACATGAGGATGGATGTACTGATTTTTTCAAAGAAGAAATCATTTTTGAAGATATACCTGAAGATAGACCACATCGTTGAATTGAATTTTAGCAACCAGTGGATGATTTATATGAGTTTAAATTGTTTCATATTTGCTCTTATATTTTTTAACTCTTATAATACTTCATTGGAGCATAAAACTCATGGAAGGTAATCTAATGAAATATGATTTTGGGATATTCTATAAGAAGTGAGGAATAATATTGGAGAAATTTAATTTTTGTGGTTCATGAGGAAGAAACTGTACCATCCATAAGATTGGGGATGATTTGTTGGAACATACAAAAAATGGGAATTGAAATCCTAGAACCGACCAGGGGGGTTCAAACCAAGGATATTTTCTATAAACATTTTTTATTTTTTATTTTCTTTATTTCAATATATTGTTGATGATTTTTCCTATTTTTTCATGTAGGTTTCCAAGTAACATCTTTTAAAATGTTATCTCAAGGTTGATGCTGTAGAATAAATGTAACACCCCAAATATTTTGGATATATTTTACACTTTATCTTTTGGAGTTAGGTTTTTTCTCTTGATTTTTGGGTATGATTTGTCTAAATATTTAATTTAGTTATCTTTTTCCCTTGGTTTATGGTTAGTGAACGGTTTGGGAAAACTGTGTGGAATGCTCGAGGTAACCATGAGATCTTTGGTGTATATCTATTTGAAGAAGAACATCTAATGAATGGCTAATAAAACCATGATTAAAGTGTTTGGGAATCCATTTTCTCAAGTCAGAACTATTCCACATGGTTCGCACATGGCTCGCCGACCATCAGGATAAACCATGTGAGCTTCCTAGATATTAAAAATTTGAGAAATTACAACTCTACCCACTCAATATTTATAACCCAAAATGCCTCCCCACTCCTCCATTTGGTTCATGTGAACATTAGGGGACTCCCAAATTATTAAAAAATCTTCCTCATTCATCATATGCTCAATATGTAGTGATTATGTAAGGTTTTGGGAAATATCTTCAAGGTAAATCATCTCCTCTCTCATCCCTTTTCCTTTTACATCAATTTTATCTTGATGTTTTCTTCTCTTATGGTCTCCTACAAATAGGTTTCATGTTCCCCCTTGGTTTATGTTTGTTTTTTTTTCTTTTTTAGGGTTCCTCTTGGTAGATCATGGCTCTTGGAAGATTGGAATGGTTTTTTTGGGTGTGCGTAATTGATGCGCATGTGGTTTTTGGTAGGTTTCCCATTACACTTTCCTTTATAATTTAATTATAATTGATTTAATTATTTTTCACAACTCCCTTATTTGATAAAAAATGTTTTATTATCTTTAAAATTCTTGTACGGTGTGAAAATTAGTCGTTTATATCTTTTTATGTGATAAATGACATTATTTTGTTAAATATTGCACACCACATGTTTGATTAAATGCCCAGTTAGATTTTTCATGCACTTTTTGATATATAAATAATGGATTGGAGTTTTGAATATATTTATCATATGGTAAATGATTATTTGGTTTCCTTGAGTTTTTTTTAAAAATTTTATTTGATTTAAAGGAAATGTTTATTTTGTTCTTCAAAACTAGTCAAGCATGTGGTGATGGTAAGTGACCCATTTAGAATTTTTATAAAAAATGGATTTGGCTTGAATGTTTGGTGTGAATATTTCAAATAAATTAGTAATATAATTATGAAATTAAAAATTTATCTTTTTCTCATATATGAAAAGGTGATTTGTTTCTTTGATAAATAAATGCCATATGGAAAAATTTTGATGTCCCTTTGACACTTTGATAAAAGTGGTTAAAATGTTATCCTGAAAACCCTCCCTGGATAATCCTTGTTTCGAGTTCATTTTAAATGAGTGGCATATACTTTTATTGGAATCCACATGAATCATTTACTTAGTGTGGAAATGTGGTATCTTTAGAATGGAATCCTTTGTGATTTATGAGTTGAATGAAAAGATATTATTCCTTGTAGTGATTCAGTTAATTCCTGATGTGTTAATTATTATATATTTATATATGATGGGATTCTTGGTTGGAATTAGTTGTCTCACAATATTATATAATCATCACATAAAGAACCTAATATAGATATTTAATTTTCTGAGAATGATTTCTTCCCTAGTAAGGATACTCTCAAGCTAGTGTCCCATAAGAGGGGGATATTTTTTATTATTACTATGGGATTGTGCCCCTCGATATATTCCATGTGGGGTGTGGATTAGCATATTTAGGATTTTTGATTCCATCGAGTGATGAATTATTTCTAGGATGAATCAATAAATATATGTATGTTCTAGATTATTCTCAAACTCATAGTTTCCTCCCATGTCTATTGGAATTATGTTATGAAGGATGATTGAGATTCATGATTGGTTGGATACACATATGTGATATTTTACATTTCCATTATTTTAAAAGTATTGTTATTGTTTCTTTTAATAGTGTGTAATCTTACTAAAAATGATATTTTGGTTTTTTAGTGTTTATAGATTTTTTTTTTGGAAAATGATTTACACTTTCTTTCATCCTTTATCTTTGAAATACTAATGGTTCCTTCCTGGAAAAAGCATGTGGTTTATAATAGAAAAATGGGAAATGGACCATGATTTATTTTAAAGTGGAAAAGTGTTCAGAAAAATATTACTTTAATATATTATATTTCAAACATGAAGTTGTTGTTTCGTTTATTTCAAAGGAAGTTCACTGAGAATAGATTAGTCAGGAATTCCTACTAAGTTTAATATTCATGCATATAATTATTTTTTGTTTTTTTGTGGTGAAGGTTCCAACATGGTCTGATCACCATAGGTCATGGTTGGTTTTGGAAATATAGAGTGACCCTCTATTCCACATGGATATGTGTGGTTTTCAGATGCAGTTTCAATTTTGTTGAATATATTGTTGTATCATTAGTTTTTTAAACGATTTTTAGTGGATTATTTTATATATTTGGGTGGATCTATTTATCTTTCCATTCTTCCCTCTATTTATTAATTTTGATTAAAATAATTCCCCTATATATTTGTTGTTTCCCAACAGTAGTTTCCTACTTGTGGGGATGGGGAATGACCATTCGACGATGTTATTGATCTACTTGGGTATCTGGTATGGGGTTGACCCGGGTTGGATCATGATAATAAAATATATATGATTTCTTTCTATCACACATATTTTTTCATGTATTATATTCTTTTTTTACTTATCAATATTAACTATGAATAATGAGGAAATTTTATAAAATATTTTTGGGGGTGGATTGTACTTGGTATTTTATAATGTTTTGTATTTTCATTTCTATTTTTTTCAATTTTATTAAAAAACTTATGTTTTTAATTTTAAATTTTTTGTATTATGTCATATTTTGTGTAAATTTTTTTAGAAATAAAGAATTTAACATTATGAATTGAAAAACATTTTTAATGAAAGGAATAATCTTTATTCAGGGAACAAAATTTAAATGATTTCATAAATTTTCTTTTTTCTGGATTCGAATTAGGTAAATTCATGAAAATACCACTGAATTCATAATTGCATTCCATTAATATTTTCCAATGTTGAATATAACTATCCCATGGGGATTATTAACCATTTTTTTGTATTAATCATAAATACATCACTTGATTGTAAAAATACTCTTTATTTTAACCATAACATGCCATTTCTCTTTGAAAACCAATAAGCCATAAGGAGGTAATTTTCAAAATTTTTGAGGAAATTTATTTTTCATTGAAAGAAAATTTTTTAGGAGAATAATTTTTTTCTATCCCACATTAAACATTTTATATCCCTTAGTATCCAAGTACTTCTTATTATGTTATCCACATTGCAAGAAAAGTTTCAATTTACAATATTCTTTGGATGTGAAAATTCTTGTTCTAGTTGAACTATGGTGTTTGGAAACCTGTATTGTATTGTACTACATAATTTGGAGATGATTTCTGTTGAAAATAAAACTATTAAGAGAAATTTATGATTCTATTTTTTGAAAGTTATTCCCTTTCTAAAGATTTATATGAAATGGAGTTTTCCTTTTCTAGATCTTCCAATGGAAATACTGTTTTTCGTTTTTGGTGATTCTAAAGAAAAAAAAAGAAATTATGAAATTTTGGGAAGAAATTGTTGTTCCATTACTGATTAATTGGAGAATATGTGGGAAATACATGAATGAAAAATTGAACTTATTTTAGATATAATTCTATTATAAGATGAAATATGACTAGACCATGCAGCAGGGAAAACTAGAATAATGAAAATTTTCTATGACAAATTTCTAATCCCTCTCTTTATACCTCAAATGTTTTGAAATTTGAAACCCACCAACCCTCAAAACTCAAAATAAACCATTATATTTCCTCAATGTAGATAAAATTTATTGAATCAATTTGGAATTTATTTAGAAAATTCTCAATCTTATAGTGACCGTTGCATTTATTTTGATGAGGAATTATTTTTTTAAAACCACAATCATGTGATAAGAGAAAAAATGGGAGGTTACCATAATTATGTGTAGAATAATGATATAAATTTGAATCAAATGATTTTAAATAACGGATAATTTTAAATTTAATATATTTAATAGTCCTGAAAAGCTATGTTACTTGATTTTCAGCAGTTAAAATTCCTTGACATGTGTTTTTGAAATTTTGATTGGAAATTTATTTTGAGTGCCCACTTGTCTATGAGTCCAAGTATGAAGCATGGTGGAATTGATAGATATTATATTTTCAATATTTTTTCATGTGTTTATTAATTATTATGTCCTCAACAATATATTAATTTATATGAAATTTCCTTATTTTTAGATTTTTTTTCATTTTAAGGAAACTTTTGAAAAATCCCAAATTTTATAATTTTAATAAGTTTTATCACATTGATTTTTTTGGAATAAAAATTTTAATACTAATCCAATTATTTAAATTATTTTTTCCTAGTAACCCTTGGACTATGGTATTTATCTTTCTAATTTGGTCTAAGTGTAAAAATAATCATTTATAGGACTAATAAAAGAACTCAAAATGGAAAATCTCTTTCTAGACATAATTGATACTCCTTCAAAAAATGAGGAATAAAAAAGAAAATATGTGTCCAATTGAGGTAATTAAACTAGGAAAAGAAGTATTATAAGGTTCATATAAAAATAAAATACTAATATTAAATTAGTTCATTTATAGTTTTGAGGGACGAGTGAATATGAATGATGTTGATGATTCCCTACTGAGAGAAAATGATTTTTTTCAGTAAAGAGAATATAACTTTTTCATGATGTTCCAAAAGAAGGTCAAACTTTTTTGGTGAAAATTTAATACATGTTTGAATAATATTTATTAAGGTACCTTAGGATGATTCATCTTAGACGAGGTCCAAAATAAAACCAACATTAAGGGGAATGATACAAGAATATACATATTGCAGCCCTCCTCTTCTTTATATTTTCATATTCACATTATTTTAAAGGGTGTATGGAAGGAGGGAGTGGGATGTGAATAATATTAAATAATATATAATAATATTTTTTTCTTGAATGAATAAATCCAAAATTGTCTAAAAACTCGGTGGTAGGAAGTGAATACTAGAAGGCATTTCCCTTTTCAGTTTGTACTTTTCATTGTAATCTATTCACTTTTGAATTATCCTATATTTTTTATTTATTGAAGGAGGACTCTTTATCTATTTTTCAAAAAAAAATCTATTTTTCTTCATTTTTTATCATATTATAAATGAAAAATAGTTTTCATATTTTTGAAACTTCTTAGTGTGATGCATCCCCATTGAGAACAACAAATTCAATTAGTTTTGGTTGTTTGAAGGTATTTGGGAAATTGGATCAGTTTCATATACAGATAAAAACCTATATTTGACTTATCAATATGGTTTCTAGAAAATATAGGTGTATGAAATGAGACTAAGGGAAAAAATTGGGTAATTTAATTATAATTAATTTATGAAAAATTTTAAAGGGAGTGTTTTAGGATTGATTCTTTTCCATTGATGTCATATTTTATTTTTATTTTTTATTCTGACTTGATTCTAAATTCAAATTGCTAATTTAAATTTTCTATGCCAATCTAGGTTTTATATTTTAACTTTTTTAAAATCAATTTAAATCCCCAATTTATATTTTATCATTAACAAAATCCAATTAATAATGTGACATTTTGATAACTTAGCCTACAACCTCCCCATGAGAAACTATATGGTCACCACTTCACAAAATTTTAAAATAGGAATGTTTTTTATTTTTTGTAGAACAACTTAAATTCAAAACATTCATTCATCAAAATTTTCAGGTCGGTTTCATAATTTTTTTTATTTTTTTTGAATATTTAACATTTTTAAAACTAATTCATATTCTTTAAATAATGTGTTTTCATTATGACTACTCCTATGTATTGCCTAATTATAAACAATTTAAGGAGTCTAGTAAGGTAGAATTTTTAAAATCAAAATTCCAAGAAAATGATTTCATTATCCAAGAAACTAATTTCATGATCCAATAAAATAATTTGGTGCTTCAACTATATTTTGTTATGAATAAAGAAATAATAAAAAATATAAAATCATTCTACTATATTAAATTAATTAAAAGAAATAAATTCTAAAAAAGACTCTCAAGGAACGAAAAAAAATTTCCAACCCATTGTGATATTGAGGAATCATTTTTGGGTGAGTTAGAGAATGAATTGGAATATGATTTTTTATATTTAATGGAATAAATTATTATTGAATAAATAATTGATGTGTCCTTTGGAAATCAAATGAATTTGGAAAATAATTGGGATGAATTTTCATAAAAATAAAATTCATGTGAATCCCCAATTTTTAAAATTGAAAATATATAAACATTATTTTAATATTTGTATAAAGAGTAATAAAAACACAATCCATTAATTTTTGTATAATAATTCGAGGATCCTGAGCTACTATCAAATTCCAATAGAACTGTTATTTACTCTTTAACTCAGATGGATCCTGATATGTCATAGGGATAAGCCTTAAATTTTGATCCAATTTCCAGATTTTTTGATAATAACTTTTTAAATGTTTCAATATGTGTTTATTTAGTTCCCTTTACTTTGTGATTGGGATGATTTTTTAGATTAAGATGAGTTATAAGCTAAAATTGTAGAAAATATGGTGTTTCTAGTATAAGAGTATGCTAGTTTACATGAGGATAGTTTTAATGAGTTTTTTTCAAAGAAGAAATCATTTCTGAAGCTAAAACCAAAGATAAAACACATATTATAAATTAATTTCAAAAAAATGGAGGTTTCTATAAGTATAAACTATTGGGTAGTGTCTCTTCTATTTTATTTCTCTCTTCCATTAATTAATTTGAAAATCAAAATCATGGTAGGGAACCTGAATAAATATAATTTTGGGATAATATATAATATTTTTTGGGTGAATAATATTGATTAAATTTTATTTTGGTGGTTCAAGAGAAACAAACCACACCCACCTTCATATTGGGGATGATCTTCTAGAACTACATGAATAGGGGAAGTGAAATCCTAACACCCACTTAAGGGTTAATACTAAGGATCTTTTATGATTTTTTTTTATTTCCTTTCCCTGAATAAATATTGATGCTTTATTTTGTTATTTTTTTATTTTAGCCTTCTAAGAAATAACTTTTAAGATGTTATCTCAAGGTTACAAGAGGTCAATAAACACCAGGTTGTTTATTTCCATCCCACTTTATTTTTTATGTCTTATCTTATCGATTTTACCTACTGAATTTGAACTATGAATAATTATGAAATTGTATAAAAAAAGAACACGGGATTTATCATCTTTGGTAGTTTATGATTTTGGGGTTTATTCTTACTATTTTCTATTTGTATTAAAAATATTTTCAGTCTTATTTTCCATTTTTGTGGTTTATTTTACATTTTGTGAAAAAAAATTAGCTTAAAATAATTTTTCATTTATGAAATGAAAACCAATATAAATGCAAGGAAAAATATTGATTCATGGATATAAAATTTAATGAATACTAAAATGACGTTTTTTCTGGATTTGAATTTTGTAAATTCTTGAAAAACCCATTGAATTCTAAATTTCATTCCATGTATTCTATCAAACGTTGAAAATAAATTTCCAATAACGATTCTAAACCATTTTTTCATATTATTCACAACAACCTAACTTCCTAAGTGAACAAAATAGTAATTTTTTTAAAAAAATAAATGTTTCTTAAAAAACTATGGTATTTAAGGTATTTGTGTTCAAAATTATTTAGAAAACACATTTGTGATTGAAATTCCCCTTTAACAGGAGAATAATTTTTATTGTGTATATCCATATATACTGGATAATTTTTATCTATTTTATGAAATTTACTTCCTGCTATGTTAGCCACATTATAATCCTATTTTCACTTTCCAACATGATTTTCATGTTAAAATTCATGATCTTGTTATACAAATGTGTGGGGAAGTTTTATTTGGGTGTACTAAATAATTTGGTGTTACTTTGGTTAGATAATAAAACACTATAGATATTGTTTTTCTATAGAAATAAAATTTCTTAAAGTTTTGCACTTTATAGAGCATTCAAGGAAAATAGAGTTATGTCTTTTTGGTGATTTTAATGAAAATATAAGCTGTTCATTTTTAAAGCACCCAAAGGGAAAATATTCTAAAATTTAGGAAAGAAATTATTATCCCAATGATTCAGAATTGGAGAAGTTTTGGGATATCAATAAATGAAAATTTGAAGTTATTCTAGAGATTATTTTATGCTAACAATGAATAGGACAAGAAAATACTTGAGTGGAAACTAAAATCAAGCCAATTAGCTTAAAACAGAGTTAAAACAGCTTTTTATGCATTTTAATTTTTAACATTTGATACCTACTAAATATCAAACATGAAAATAACCATTTCTATGTCCTAATTATAGATAAAATTATTTTTATCAAATTGTTTTAGATTTAGAAAATTTCCAAGACATGGTAATACTTTCATTTATTTAGATAAATATAACTTTGTTTAAAATCAAAATCTTGAGGAGATAGAAAAAAAGTCAACGTAGGACCATTATTATTTAAAGAATGAAATAAATAGGAGTGGAATGAATAGAAATAATGGATAATTTTGAATTTTTTCTATTTCAGAGGTATTATAACTTTGGTTTCCTTGATTTTAATCTCATAAAATTAATAAACATGTGTTTTATGGGAAATTTATTTTGATTTCTCACTTTTATGAGAGTCCAAGTGTTAAGTGTGGGGTAATTGATAGAGTTATTTTAAAAAATTTACCATTTTTATTTCAATGATTATATCACCACCAATTACATCCTTTTATATAAAATTTCATTATTTTTGGAATTTTGGAGTGTTTTGAGTTAAATTGTGAAATAACCTAATTCTTTAATTTTTGTAGGTTTTCATGACTTTGGAGTTCTCGGTATAAATTTTTTAATTCCAAGGAAATTTTCTAAATTATTATTTTTTATATTAATCATTTGGATTTTTAGATTTAACTTTTTTAATTTTGGAAAACTGGAGAATCAATCATTTGGAGGCTCAGAAAAACATTCAATTTGGAAAATCATTTTTTAGATAAAATTGATACTCTTTTTGTAAATGGGGAATACATAAGTACATAGTTGTCCAATTTAGGTGATTATATATTGAAAATAATTATGATTGAAATATTATATCCATATTAAAAACTAATATTAATTTTTTTTCATTAAGATAGTTAGTGGGTGCATGAATTTGGGGAAGTTGAGGAGCTGCTTCGGATAGAAAATATTCTTTTTGGGAATTGGATATAAATTTTTCACCACATTTCAAACTATGTTCTAGTGTTTTGGTTAAAAACAAAGACATGTATGAAAAACATTTATTAATATAACTCAGCAATATTAGGCTGATTGGATGTCCAAAAATGATCACACATTTGGGGGATGGAAACTTGAAAAAACTTTTCCCACCCCTCCTCTCATTTATATTTTCATCATAATTTCACTTCCATGTGTGTTGGGAATGAGGGAGTAGGATATTATGAAGCTGAATTTATTTATAATCGAATTGTTTTTCATTCTTTAATTAATACATGAAGGGAAGAACCCTATGTGGTTGTGGGGAGAAATGACCCGAAGGAGTTTCGCTTTTGAGTTTATACTTTTTATTATAAACTCTTCTCTTTTGAATCATACTGAAATTTGTTTTCTTGAATGATGGAGGTATATTTATCTCTTATATTCAATTTATTATATATTATAGAGATTTATTATCATCTTATGACTGTAAAATATTTGTATTTTTGTTTAAACTTATTTAGTTTTGGTATCCCCATTGAGCACAACAAGTTCAATTAGTTTTGGTTGCATGGAGTTATTTGGGAAAATAGATGACATTCATAAGAAGATAAAACACCCTAAATTAGGTCTCAATATGTTTTCTAGTGAATATGGGTGTATAATTTGAGGTCTTGGGTTATATATTGAATAATTTAATTGGAAGGAATTTTTTTGATAATTATAAAGGTTGTGGTCAATGATTGAATCATTCCTCTAAATTCCTCGAATGGCCCTAAGGCCTTCATTTATATTGATTTTTGATAACCCCCTTTTCAAGGGACTAGGGGGAACCCTTACAAGGCCTATAGTCTCAGAGATTACATGGCCCGTAGGCTTAGGAGATTACATGACCCGATGGTCTTAGGGAATTCAACCAGACTATCTACAAGGAAATGCCACCCCCATCATCTGCATCATGATAATAGCTCTCAACCTTCGCATGGTCATCTGTTTAGGCTTCCTGTGAAAGCACATGCTGGTCTCGATGGCATATCCATACCCTCTCATTCTGAAAATTTCATTTGGCTCTGCTATGTTGAGTGCACCTGCTCTGAATCCTCTTACATGGCTGCTCTTTTTTTGTAGTGTGTTTGGGGCAACTGCATGTGGCCTAAAGGCCTTAAGGTGGCCTGAAATCCCTATTGACCTAAAGGCCTGGGTGGTCAAAAATCCTTAAGGACCCCAAGCCCAAACCAGTGGCCCAAGGTGAATAGTTCCAGCTACTATAGTACTGAATAGTTCCTGCTACAGTATCTGCTATAATTCCTGCTACAGTACCCGCACAGTGTATGGTACCGCTACAGTACTTGCTACAGTACTACTAGAGTATCGGAAATATTCCTCTACCTAGTTTTGAACCTGGGTCTTGTAGATGCACTTAAGGATACCTCACCAACTGGGCTGAGGCTCATGTTCATATCCACTATATTCATGTTTAATTTTTCTTTTGCATTCTGAATTGATTCTAAACACTAACATTTAACTTAAATTTTTATTTTTTATATGATTTTATATAGTTTAAATTTTTTTAACAGAATTTATATCCTCACTTTTAGATTAAACTTAAAAAACCAATTAACAAAGCGACAGTCTGAAAACATATAATACAACATCCTCATGAGAGAACCACGTGGTCCCCACTATATTACATTTTAAAAGGGAAAATATATTAATTGTGGTGACACAAATTAAAAAATAACTATAAAAAATTACACGATTGAGTTATGCCATCACATAAAGATACTAAGGTTGAGATATCACATGATTTTTGTTCAATTAGGTAGTTATGTGAATAACATAAGGTTAGGTGATCAAATATACAAACAATTGTTAGGTGACCACATGATAAAATATGCGATCAATAATTTCACAAGTACTTATGAAATATTTGTAATTTTTATCCATTTGTAACATTTCTATCCTTAATAGTTACATGCTTAATTCTTAAATGTGAGTCTTGGAAGTCTCTTAACTCATCATTCATTCCATTTCAAACTATTTTTATTCATCTACTATATTATGTTTTAAAGGGGGAGGCCATGGAATTTATTTGAATTAGGGTTTAATGTAAATGATGTTAGATATGGAAAGAATTCAAGATGGAATTTGATGGTAGTGGAGGCTTCACAATTCTTTTCATCATCACTGTGTGGCCAAGAACTATTATTTATCATCGACCAAGTAACCATAGACTTTCCGGCTATGATACCCTAACACATCATGTGATCATTAGAAAATGTAAAATGGTCCCACCACTGATAGTAATTATATATTGTTGCATAATCATAATTGTAACACCGAAAAGTTTTATATTTATTTCCTTTTAAATAGATTTTTTGTATTTGATAACTTACTTACAAAACCCTGAGTGAAAATGAATTTTCATACAATATACCTTTATAACATAGCCATTTTATTTGATGGTTTGAATAGGATTAAATAAAATTGTAAAAAAATGTATAATGATTTTATTTAAGGAAAATAAATTGATAAATAAGCACTCAATTTTCTGTGAAGTCATTTTATTCAAAAATAGATTTTATGGAATTTTTTGTGAGAATATTATGATTAATTCATGAAAATTTTATATGCTAAATTATATAGAAAATTATATAATTTTTTAAATTAGCATATCAAAATAAGTATATGGTGATTTTTTGGGTTTTTTTATGAAAATATTAAAATTTTAATGAATAGTAAAAAATATCAAGATTGTAGAAAACTGACTTTTCTATTCAATTATTTATAATGTCCCATTTTATTTTAAATTTATCTTAAATATGATTAGTCACGTTTTATTAAATATAACCCAATCAATGTTATTATAATAAACATTTTCCATAATTTGTGTACAACCAAATTCTATACATAAAAATGTATTTTTTGGAAAAGTGTTTTATGATGCCTTTTGTTGTTTTGTTTTAAAATGAATTTATGAAAATTTTCAAAATTTAATTGATGAAAATGATTCTATATTTTTAAGAATCATAATTAATATTATAAAATAAGGTAAACTTAATTTATAGACATTATGAATAATAACCAATGTAAAAAATCATTAATACAGTTATGGTTAAAATAGGTTTTCCTGGGGGTAAATGAAGATATATGGGTGATATTTCCATATTAAAATTTATATGACCTATTTAAAGAAATTATTTTGACTATATATCTTCATATTTTCAAATAATATGCATTTGGAATCATTTTTTCTGAGTATGGTAATTTTTATATTTTAATATTTTGAAAAATTCCAAGTATGCTCTCTCCTCCCTTAAAAATATACACCCCTATTATCACTCATTTACACCATTTTGAGCCACCGAAACTAATAAAAACCTACCCTATTTTATTATAAAAATTACTATCCAAAAATTTGAGGTTATGGGATTCTAATAATACCATTCCAAGGTTTATTGAGTAGGGATCTAAATGAGGTCTACTGAAGAAGAGGTAATCATCCTATGCAAAATAATTCAATTTTTATATTATTAAACATCATCTAAATATATTATATAAATAATAAAATAATATATTTATCATCCATAATACAATGAAATATTTTTATGATTATGGAAACACTGATATCCACCCTTTTTCCATTAAATGGTAATTGAATGTATTGTTCGCGCATACGTGTGTACTACCGCCTCTACCCAGTAATATGAGTCATTATAATTCACCGTAATTGTTGATCGGTTAATCTGATATATTAAAATTTCATATATTATATTTATGAAATTATTATTCTTAAGGAATTATATGATATTATCTACCATCTTACCATTACTTTTATTAGAAAATTGTAACGATGCTCATGTGTACGTGTGGACTACCAACTCTATACAGTGATGCCATTTTTTGGAAATATGATTTACATGGATTCTAATAATGAGATGTTTAATTAATAAATATTATATAAATGATATAACAATGATTCTATACTATTGAATTAATATTTAGTATTCTTTCTTTCTAACCATCGATATATTGAACCATCACTCATGCACACATACATACGATCGTCTCCACAAAGTGATGTAATACATTTTTCATCATTGTTTTATTTGAATAATTTTAAAATTTTATATTATGAATTTTTTTTATTTCTTGATTAAGTTTTTTGATATTACGGAACAATGATCAATGTATAAGGGCATGAATTACCTAACTTATACATTCATAAGAAACAAAACTGTTAACACTTGATAATGATGATTTTATTGAAGAATTATAAATAAACAAGAAATAAGATGTTATATTTAAATAATATATGATATTATAAAATTTTATTTGGTTATTATATAGTATTATAATAAATTTAAATTTATTAGGCATTAGGTTATAGTGGTTATGATTCAATTTGAACATAATGTATGCATTTTACATTACAATCTCATTATTACTTGGATTGTATATGATTAAATTTATTAAGATAAAATTATATAATAATTATATCCTATATTTTATATATTTTATTATCCCATATTTATTTCTATATTTTAAAATTTTCCTTGAATTTTTTTCTCACTAATTAATCAACATACCTAAATAATGTTTTTAATATATCTGACTTCAAATATAACTCTAGTTGAAAATTACACTTTTTTATATATATATGGTTTCTAAAATGGTTTCAAGAATACTTTTTATAATCTCTAAAAACCATTTCATTTCAATTTTACGCATTTTCTAATTTATAAAAAATGGTTAAAATGAATCAACTTTTTGTTTTTTGGAAAAGAAAATTTTTAGTTTTTACTAAAAATTTGAATGAATTTTTGGTTTTAATGTACATGAAATGAATGTAATTTCATATCATTTTGAATATTAAAATATTTAATGTTTTCTATAATTTTTTACAATATTCATTTTTATGAAAATATTTTCCTTAATTTTTTAGAAATTTTAGATTTTAAATATGTGAATTCATAATTTGAATGGTATTTTACTCAAGAAATATTCCACTGATCTTTCAAAGAATGTTTTATTCTATGATAATTTACTTTGATATTAATTATGCATTACTAGTAACATGATACAATTATACCATACTTCATCTATCTCTATGTGGTTTTTAATTAGGATGATGTGATTTTTAAGAAACCGTATTATATTCTGCAGGTTATGTTGTAATGATATGATAAACATTTTATGCTCTTCTCTAATACATATGATTAGATTTATGATTACATTATGAGAGGTTTTTTAATTTCCCTCAAATGAAATTCTTAAGGATTAATGTTTTACTAATTGATATTTTACATGGGATATTATCCCAATCCCTAAAGAAGACACACATGAGGTTATCCAGAGTATGAAAGTGTGATCATGATAGGTTATACAAATATTGGAATAGGGTACACGGGAGGTTATCCCATGCTCGAACCAGGCCCATGGGCAGTTAGCCAATGCCATACATATGTTGAATATCTTGGTGGGTACTCTTGACATAACATTTCTATGATTATGAATATTCCACAAATTATGACACCATTTTATGATATGATCTACTTCTAATGTTATTCTCTCATGTATCATATTATTTTATTACTTTAGGATTATTTTATTATGAAATACCATGCCTTATTCCATGAATCATGATTATAATATTGTAGTAGTTGTTTATGGAATCTGAAGGTTATTTGTGACGAACCGAATCGGGTCGCCACCAATACTAGAACCAAAACTGGCCCATGGCAAGGCGCGAAGGGTGTTACCTATCCCCATGTTCGGGAACAAGTTCCCGGGTATCATTAATTTAGGTTTGGGAACGATTTACCCATGTATGAAAGCATAAAACATTAAAAACAATCCACAATATAAATCTAAAATTTTCAAGCCAAACAAGTCTTCAGAAAAAACCAGAACTGAATAAATTGGTTTAAAGGCAATAAAAGTTGTACAAATACAAATGAAGAAATCATCAATAAATCCCCAAGGAATTTACATGACTTGGGTTCATCACCCACAAGTCTTCTCCACAACTCCGCACCAAGGATTGGAACTAACACTATGAACCGCCACCACCCAAATCCTTTTCTTTACCTGAGTCAATCATAACCTAGTATACTTAAACCCAATGGGTGTAAGTAGGGTGTGAGCCCAATCCCAATATGATACCATCCAATTATTCCAAAGTGTAAGCAATACAAGGTGAAAAATCAAGCAGTTTTAATATGCAAAGAAAAGTAGTGACAAATTCCAAGAAACATAACTTTCAATTGAAAACTGTTTTGAAACTAAAAAATTCATAATTATAAAAAATTTAAATAATAAATGTTAGATACTATAATTCAAATCCAAACACACACTAATACTAGGGAAAATACTACAAATACAGTGAGCAACCAAATCAGGAACACCCCTAGGCACTAGATTGTCTCAGGCCCTGTGTACCTTGTTCCTCGGTGTAAAGTAACCAAAGAAAAATATGTTCTCATGCACGATCCACTAGTATGGAACATAACCAAAACCTTGTGGTACCTAATCATCTTCTATATAGTTTATTTAGAGTTTTTTATATCCAAATTCTAAGTGAAATATGGGTAAAACCCATCTGGTTCAATAGTCGTACTAGTACAAATCCGCCAATCTAGGTACTCGGGCTTCCCCCTTTGTGCTCAAACAATTTCAGAAAGATACATATATCCCTTTTCATATAAAACATCACTAATGGTCACATAAAAACAGTATAGTATCTCTACACACTTTATACCACTTAAATCACACAACAAAACATTATTAGTTTTTTTACAAACAACTTCACAAAAACTAATAATGCTTTGCACACAAAAATATCCTTTAAAACCCAACTTTGAACACTGTGTACATAATCATATTTTCCATATCAGAATCTAAATACCCAAAAAATTTATATAAACCCATTATGTGAGTTATAAAAAAACCCCATTAAGCATCACATAGAATATCCATGTAAAACACCCAATTTGACACCAAATTGGTACTCAAACAAATAAATTACTTAACAAACGTAAACCAAAACCAATTTAACAACAACAAAAAAAGGATAAGACCATTTAAAAAATTATTTTAAGACTTAATACTGTTCAATAAAATCAACTGAATAATTATAGGTCATCCCTTAATGAACAAATAAAAGATTTATATGAAAAACCCCCAATTTCACAAAAAATTGGAACTTAAAATTCATTTGCATTATAATTTCCACGAAAACCATTTTTTGAAGAAACATTAAAATTAAATAGACATTAAAATACCATAAACATTGAATCTAGGTCACAACTATTTCATACCAAAAGGAATCACCTACCAAATCAAAGGAAACCATTGAATCACCTTGTGAAAATCAAGTCGCACCACCGCCACACCAAGAGGGACATATATTGAACCTAAAACCACAATAATTGACCAATAAAATCCAATGTTAAAACCTATGTTCGAAACCCAAAACCCTGGTTATTTGGAACTTCATGAAAATTGAATGAAACTTTATGGAAAGTGGGGGAACTAAGGAGGAGAGACACTTATGTGAGATTCTTTGAAGGTACTCCACCAAATTCCCATCCAAAATGAGGAGCCAAAGAAATTTTGAGTGACTTGGAGGGCCTAAATGGATGTTCAGTTCTAATAGGAGGGGGAAGGGTCTAATTAAGAATTTAAATGGAGTAAAATGAGTAATAATTGAGAGAGTAAGAAAGGAAAAAAGTTACCTCTTCAAATATGGATGATTTGAGGAACCCTACAAAGATCCTCTCTAATTCACGATGAATAACAGCTCCAATGATTGAGGAAAGATTATGGGAGAGTGGATGGATTCATTGGACATGGGTGACACTTTTAATCACTGAAAAATCATTAAAATTGAATAACTTATTAATTAAGCAATTTTTCTAAAAAAAACTGGAAATGAGCTTTTGTGATGGCCTAATTCCTTAAATAAAAACCCAAGTACTTCATTATTTTGGATTCCTAAAAGATCCCAATTGAAATGGTGGTGTTAATATGTCTGGGTAGGCCATTTATGAATTTTAATGGTTGAAAAATATTAAAAAATTAATTAGTTTTAAAAGAAACAAAATTGGTTTTTAAATTTGGAAATTGGCTCACGGTTTGGCCCAAATCCTGAAAACTTACCCTTTCCTCCTAAAATGCTTGGGAAACCCCAAAAACAAAGCATGAATAGAAATTAAATGAAATTTTCCTTTAAAATATGTCAAATATTTGACAATTCTCCTAACCATTAAAGACTTTATTCCCTATAAAGTCAACCTAAATCTTAATTGGAAAACAAGAACAACTACTCTTCCTCGACCCATGACTTCCGCTCCCAAGTCTCATGTGCATAATTTCCATGAAGCCAATGAAGATCAATAGAATGTAATTCCCTTGATACACCTTCTATTGGGAGTCCACTATTTGAACTGGCTGCTCAACAATAGACAAGTCAGACTCTATCTCTAGTTCTTCCCAACTCAGCACATGGGATGAATCCAGGTTGTATTTCATTAACTGGGAGACATGGAAGACATCATTGATGGATGTCAACTGAGAAGGTAAAGCCAACATGAATTTCACCTTTCCAATACACTTGATTATTTCAAAGGGCCCGACATGCCATGGCGCCAGCTTCCCTTGCTTCCCCAATCGACGATGGCCTAGACGAGGGGCCACTTTCAAGAATACCCTGTCACCCACAAAAAACTCTAGGTCTTGGCTCCTCTAATCAGCATGTGATTTATGGAAACTAAAAGCTATAAATAAATGATGCCCGATCAACTTGACCTTCTAAAAAATTTCCTGCACTAGAATCAACCCTAGCAGTGAGGTCTCACCTACCTTATCCCAGACCGGGGGGACCGACCAGGCTGACCATAGAGCGCCTCAAAATGATCCCTTCGAATTGAGGATTGGTAACTATTATTGTAAGAAAACTCAACCAACCCCAAATAGATATCCTAGAAACCTCAAAAGTCCATGACACATGGATGGAGCATGTCCTCCAATATCCTATTCGCCCTCTCTGTCACAATATTCGTCTCAGGATGGTATGTCATGCTCATCTTAATCTGAGACCCCAAGGCCTTCTGAAGGCCTTCCCAGAACCGAGAAGTGAAATGGGATTCTCTATCCAAGACAAGTGATATTGGAACTCCATAGATTCTCCCAACCTCTTGAAGATACAAATATCCCAAATCATCCACTATATTTGTATCTCTGATCAGAATGAAGTGGCATGATATAGTAAGTGTTGAAATAGTGGGTTCTCCATACCCAACTATTCATTTAATTTGATTATCATATCATGTATACAGTTAACTATGCATTATATCATCTTACCGTTATGGTTTATGATGTTCTTCATCCACTATTTAAAAGGTAATGTCCAAAGATTAATTTTCGTATCGAAAGGTTATAGCAGTTATCATGATATAATGAGAACCTCTTGATATTATGACATTAATCTTGAATATATATGTTCTATAGTCTTGATACATCTTACTGATTGGACATAATAGATGTTTGAAAATTGGGTGTTGGGGGCTGATAAGCATTGAGACTTATTTTCACTAAGTTTTCATTTGGTGATCATTAGTAGTGAGATCATGAGGACTGACCCACCAATATGAACACCACATGTTTCGCGTTTCATTGGATGTTACTATCTACGATCATGTGTAATGGTCTCCTGACTTGAGATCATTAACAATGTATGTCATTTGATTGCGTACTTTGATGAAAGATAGAATTTGTAACATCCCATGTAAATAACGAATAATACATTTTAATTTTTATTAATATTTTTGAATTGAATATTAATTTTATTTTAAAGGGGATTCTATGTTCGATAGCATACCTGATATGCAACAGCGGGTTTCTTTGAAATCTTACGTTGCACACTAATAATATAATAATATTATTTTAAATTTTAGTTAAATCCTAGACATTTTATTGTAATGAATGAATATAACTAACTACAATATGATTATACATGTTTGTAAAATGGTTTTACATTTATCCAATAAATGTTAGAGGATTAAAAGGTGAATAAATCTAATTTTAGGCATAATTTTCTCTAAAAGGTCGATTTACCACATTTTAATGGAAAACCCTATTTAAATATAATTTTTGTCACTCTTATATGCTCTATTTGAAAAAATAAAATTCTTCTTTAGAATCGGGACAACAAAATTTACTTGGGATGAAATTTTGGTATTTTTCTGATAATGTTCATTTTTTAATGAATAGTGAAAAATACTGTATTTTAATTCAAATGTGCCTTTTAATATAATTTATTTATATGGTTATATTATATTTTTAATTGTATTTAAAGTTTAATTATAATATATTTTTACCATTTAATCTAATTTTGGTCGTTGGTAATAATTTCATTTTTGAATTGGACATAAACAAGTGTAAATATATTGATAGTTATTATTTCTTAAAAACATGCTATTTGTTTCAATAGAGGGAATTAATTTTAAATTAATTC
The DNA here is from genome assembly GCA_963277665.1 of Viscum album. Taxonomy (NCBI): domain Eukaryota; kingdom Viridiplantae; phylum Streptophyta; class Magnoliopsida; order Santalales; family Viscaceae; genus Viscum; species Viscum album. Next base: position 482,152,329 of record OY728128.1, read on the forward strand.
TGACACTTCTATGTTTTTAATTTGGAAAAATGGATTCCATATTAGGAATCAGTAGGTCCAAATTTTGTAAGTAGGTAACTTTTATTTTTAGACATTTTAAATATTTACTTCAGTAAATATTTTATTTACCGTGATTAAAGAGTAAATATAGTAAATAAGGATAAAATATAATATTATAATAATATTAAATTACCCTAACTTGTGTCCTAATCCTATTAAATGATATATATACAACCATCGGAATCCTTGTGTTTAATTTGTGACCCCATGGAGCCACATGGAAGTAATAATGAATTTTATATTAATTAACTTAATGTAAAGACAAAAATGACAAAATCAAATATCTTTTAGTAAATAAATTTTTACATGGGGTTATATATGTTATCATTTCATATATAAATATTATTTGTAAAGATAAAAATATTTCCTACATCATGGTATTTTTTTTTATAATTTTTGGACATCAAATAAATTAAATTATTTATGAAACAATAATGATCCAACATTTTCTTCATTAATAAATGATTTAAATAAATAAGATTATAACTATTAAAACAATATGAAAAACCTGTAAAATTATTATTAGATTATTTTATTTCTACCATGAGTCATCTTAACATTTATATTAATGAATATTTGACCTTTTGAAACTGAAGATGAGGTTATAATAAAATAAATTTTTCAAACTTTCCTAAAGAGCCCCTCCGCTCCTTTATAAAAAGCCCTCACTTCTAACCCATTTCTCACACTTCTCAAGACTTTGAATCATGAACCATATACTCAAATAATCTCCCAATATCCCTATATTAATCCTAGAATCCTTACTGTAGGAAGAAAACACTTCAAGAAACCCTTTTGGTTCAAACTAAAGAGAGTTACCTGATTTAAAGGTAACATCTTCTCTTAAGTTCTTTTGTTTTATTTTACTTATCCAACCACCTAAACTTTTTTTATTCCTTTATTTTATAAAAACCCAGTATCATCAATATACTATTATTTTTTAATGAGAAGGATTCTAAATACACTTACAAACACCTCCATATAATGGGTAATGAACATAATGTTTCTATGGATGGAAAACTAACGCCTTGCGAAATGATGATTGATCAATTATCTCCTATCACTTATCATGGTGGCCATTATGATGGAACTATATTTATATATGATATATATAATGTTTATGTTTTAATTATGCTTCTGTATTATCCATTTATAGCATACCTTTATGGTTTCCATAATGGGTAAACACGATATTTTCATTTTACGAAGTGCGAACTACCGCCCCCTCAAAGTGATATGAGTCGTTAATGGCTTATGTGGGATGAATAAAGGATGGCGTTAATGATGTTATTTAAGATATTAAATTTTAATTATAATATAAATATGTATCATTATATTTTCATTCCATCAAAATATGAAATGGAAATGAAAGTAGCGTTCATGCGTACGTACGACTTATCCTCTCCATGAACGGTGCATTTCATTTCATTCCTCCAAATTTTATGCACTAATATGAATACATGTATATACTGGATATATATGATATATTATATCTAATTCATTAATATCATTCTAATGATAATGGATATTTGACCACATTGACATCTTGTAATTATAAGGTGTTCATTTTTACTCAAGTACCAAATTTCGACGAAACCATAGTTAATAACTTAAATGATTATATAATGTTTATAACATAGTAATAAGTGATATAAAAGTAATTATAAACTAGAAAAATTTTCATACTAAATTATAAATTAACATTAGTTTATTATTCCGGAGATTAAAAAACGATCGAGTTAAGTCGGACACGAGGTAAGAGACTACGTCTCAATCTCCGTTCTTTAAGGCATATTTTGTTTTATTCTCAACATTATTTTATATGGTGTATAAATTCCTTTGTATCTTCATTTAATTAAAATAGAATACTTTCCTACTAGGCGGTTTTCTAAACGACAAAAAAAATAATGTTTCTTTTTAACGTATGCGATGACAATGACCTTTTCCACCACCACGAGTATTATATGTTCTTTGGCTTCATTAACAAGCCGAAATGTTTTTAAAAGGAAAATAAATACCATATAATCTTTTATGTATTTTGGTATTGATATGGTTTTGATAATGGATTTGTTATGTCAAATGATATATTGTGATTAGAATGTTATCTTTCTTTTATGTTTATTTGTTGGGTTATGAATATGTTATGGTTCTTAGGCATTGTTTAAATATATGGGTGGTTCCGTGATAATCCTAGGGTGGGTGAGCCCGAGATAGATTCCCAATGCATTGGGTAACGTGATATAGGTAAATGTTAATGTTTCTTCTAAGATATTTAGGTAATATACTGTGATGGATATTCCAAATTTAAATCCTTACTTAGCTGTGATAGCTAAAATGTATGTATGATATAGATGCCACAAGTTACCTTTATGATTTATGTTTTCTATTGTGTTAATCCTAAATATTATGATTTCATGTGGTATGATAAAGATCTTATGTTATATATGTAATTATGAACTAATGTTTTCATTCTTTGTTTTATAACCCTTATTGAGCTTTTTGTGCTTATCCCATGTTTTGAAATGTTTTTCACATGACTTGAAGATGTATCGGGTCAAGGATGAGATCAAGGAAAAGGCATGCTGTTTAAAACATGGAAATAGACATGATTCATTTTTTCAAGAGTTTTTATTTTGTGGAAAAAAATTCAAACTTAGTGGAAGTGTCTACTTTGTAATGTTTTGATATGTAATAGTTATGTCCTAATTCTCTAAAACTGTAAACCTGAAAAGATACTCAATGTGAATTATTCATTTAATTATAGATTATATAATGTTTTAAGGCCGGGTCCTTATAGTTGGCTTCAAAGGTCAGTTTAGAAAAATTTAGGAGGTAGAATATTGTTAAATTAATGTCCATAAATAAATTTATGGTAATATTGAAAAGATATAGTATTTATATATTTCCATGTTGCTTTGCCTAAGTTATTTCTGTGTTCAGAATGGTTTTCCATAGAGGAAATAGGGTAACTATGTTGGGACGACATCGGGAGGAAGACAACCTTCCAAATCAGCAACCTGAGATGGTCAGAATCAGAATTGAACAATTTTTTGCAGTGATGGAACAGTTGAATCAGGCTATAAATGGTGGTGGTATCCATGCATGAGATCATCCAGATCAACCATAGAGGAACATGTTAGTAGTAGAGAATTTCATGAGGCAACATCCCCCATCATTCATAGGATCATCTAACCCTATTCTAGCATAAGGGTGGATTAAAACACTAGAGAAAATATTTGATTTCATTGGGTGTTCAGAACACCAAAAGGATAGTCTTACTGTTTACCGTTTTGAAGGTGAAGTTGATCAGTGGTGCTCGATGGTGAAAAATATTAGGGATAATGAGGATATTGATGCACTTTATTGGGATGAATTCAAAGGTATGTTCCTTGAGAAATATTTTCCAAAGGTGGTTCGACTAAGTATGGAAAAACAATTCCTAGAATTGAGGCAGGAGGATGACTCAGTGGATTCTTATGAAGCAAAATTCACTTGAATTACAATGTATTCTTCGAATTTCAATAGAGATCTTGATAGTAAAATCAACAGTTTTTACTCTAGATTAAATCCAATGTATTGAATGGATTTATCTTCTCATGAGATTAAATGTTATAGAAAACTTGTTAGTTTTTCGGAGAAGGTGGAAATGGAGTTTTCTGAGGATCTGGTGTTCTTTGACAAACAACAGAATAAGAGGTTGAGGTGGTAGGCGAAAGGGAAGAACTCTCCCCAAAATTCTGATGGTAAGAAATATAAATTTATTGTTTTTAAAAAATGTGGTAAAAATCATGTTGGGGAATGTCTTCTGAAATCTATTAAGTGATACTAATGATGTAAAATGGGATATAAGGCTCATAATTTCACTGAAAAATAACAAGGTAATGGTAATACACAATATGATTTATAGTCAGCAAAATGTTTTATGTGCAATGAAATGTTTCATTATGCAAATGAGTTTCCAATGAAGAACTCAACTGAGGGAAAGCAGGCAGACTACAAGAAGGAAGGGGTGGTGAAATCCTTTGCAACTAATTCAGTAGATGTTTGGCCATCAAATGAAGAAGTATCAGGTATACAGTTTGTTTGTTCAGATTATGCCAATGTGTTGTTTCATTCACGGTCTACAAACTCTTTCATTTCTGAGCAGTTTTATATTAAATTGGGAATTGTATCTCAAAATATGAATATATAACGTGTGGTAATAACACCTAGAGGAAATATAGAAACCAAATGAAAACATAAGAACCTTCATGTCATTGTGTGAGGAATGAATCTACCTGAAGATCTTATTGTTTTTCCTCTATTAGAGTTTGACATTATTTTGGGTATGGATTAGTTTTCTATTTGTCATGATAACATTGACTGAAGAGGTAAATAAGTTTCTTTTTAGAGAGTTTTTCAGTTTGTGTACAAGAATGAACCCTTACTTTTGATAACATATCAGGAAGCTGAGAAACTTGTAAAAGATAGAAATGAATGTTACCTTGATAATATTGTTAAAAATAAAGGTAGTGTTGAGATTAATGATGTGCCGGTGGTAAATGAGTAACTTGATGTTTTTACTGATGATTTTCTTGGTATTATACCTAATCTGGAATTGGAATTTACTATTGACTTAGTGCTTGATGCTAATCTAATTTCAAAACCCTCTTATCAAATGGCTCAAATTGAACTTTTAGAGTTAAATAATCAATTGTAGGAGTTATTAGATAAAGGTTTTATTCGACCTAGCATATCACTATGGGGTTCTCCTATCTTATTTGTTAAAAAATATGGTTCAATGATACTTTTCATTTATTATAGAGCATTAAATAACTTCACTTTTAAGAACAAGTATCATTTTCCTCATATTGATTATTTGTTTGATCAGTTCCAGGGAGCTGAGTATTTTTCAAAGATTGATATGAGGTCGGGGTACCATCAGTAGAAAGTAAATTAATAAGACATTCTAAAGACTGTGTTTCATACTATATTTGGCCATTATGAATTTTTAGTTATGCCTTTTGGGTTAACCAATGCACCTACTATGTTCATGGAACTTATGAATAGAATTTTCCATGAGTTCTTGGATAAGTTTGTGGTTGTGTTCATTAATGATATTTTGGTTTTCTCCAAAAGTAATGAAGAAAATGAAAGTCATTTAAGGGTTTTCTTGAAAACATTAAAAGAAAATAAACTGTATGGAAAATTCAGCAAGTGTGAGTTTTGGTAATAGAAAATTTCTTTCCTTGGTCACATTGTTTCAAAAAAATTCATAACTGTTGATCCTGCTAAATCAAAAGTTGATGAAGAATGGCCAAGACCCACAAATATAACCGAGATCTACAATTTTCTTGGTTTGGAAGGTTATTACTAATGGTTTGTTAATAATGTTTCATAGTTATCTAGTCCAATGACTAAATTAACTCAAAAAGGTGTTATGTTCATTTGGACAAAAGAATGTGATGATTGTTTTCAGGAATTGAAAAGAGAATTGGTGAATCCTCCAGTTTTGGATCTACCTTCCAGAAATGGTGTTTTTGTTATTTATAGTGATTCTTTATTTAAAGTACTTGGTTGTGTACTTATTCAGAATGATCAGGTAATTTCTTATGCTTCACATCAGTTGAAAACCCATGAGTTAATTAACCCTACACATGATTTGGAATTAGCTCCTGTTGTTTTTGATTTTAAAATTTGGAGGCATCATTTTTATGGAGTAAAATGTGAAATATATAATGACAAAAAAAGTTTTAAGTATATATTCACATATAATGAATTGAAAATGAGATAGATGATATGGTTGGAATTAATCAAGGATTATGATTGCACGATCCATTACCATTCGGGAAAAGCAAATAAAGTGGCTGATGCTTGGAGTCAAAAAAGTAATGATTCATTAACCATGCTATGTTTGGAACAAGATCCTTTAATTTTTTATTTGATAAACTTTGGCAGAAATGTTTTTGGCACAGTAAATTCTTATGTTTGGTTTCAGGTGTTAGTGGAATCATCTCTGTAAGACAGAATTAAGTGAGCACAGAAAGAAGATAGTGAGTTACAGAAAAAAGTATAGATGGTTTAGAAGGGTAAGTTTGCTGAATTTAACAGTGATAATGATTGTGTTTTGAGGTTTGGAAAGAGATTATATGTGCCTTGTGATTCACAGATGAAGAATGAGTTGTTATGTGAAGCTCATAGTTCCCCATTTTCAGTTCATCCTTGAAGTACTAAGATGTACAGAGATCTTTGGGAGTATTACTTGTGGGATGGAAGGAAATAAGATATTGTTGACTTTAATGTGATGTGTTTGACTTGACAGCAGGTTAAAGCAGAGTGGAAGTTACCAAAAGGGATGATTCAATATTTACTGGTGCCAGAGTGGAAATGGGAAAATATATCCATGATCTTCGTTGTGGGATTACCAAAGACATCTAGAGGTAACAATGCAATCTCAGTTATTGTTGATCGATTGAATAAATCGGATAATTTCCTTCCAATTTGAGATACGTTGTCTCTAGATCAAATTTCATGGTTGTATGTTAAATAGATATTAAGGTTATATGGTGTTCCCCTCTCCATTGTATCTGATAAGGAACCCAAGATTACTTCTAACTTTTGGAAAGGCCTTCAGAAGTCATTTGGTATTGAATTAATTTTTAGTACAAATTTTCATCCTCTATTAGATGGGCAGTCAGAACGAAAAATTCAGACCTTGGAGGATATGCTATGAGATTTTTCACTAGATTACCAGGGAATTTGGGACCAACATATTTCTTTAGTTGAATTTTTATATAATAACAATTTTCATTCCATTATACATATTTCTCCATTTGAGGAATTATATGGAAAGCGTTGTCGAACTCCAGCTTTTTGGGATGAAGTAGGTGAAAGAAACTCAATGGGACAAGAATTGGTAGAAGAGATGGTATAAAATGTTCAGTTGATTTAGAAGAACATGAGCACAACATTGAGTAGGAAGACAAGTTATGAGGATAACCGGAGGAATGATCTATATTTATAGGTAGGTGATCATATCATTCTCAATGCTTCTCCACGAAAAAATGTGATGTGTTTTGGTAAGAAGGGAAGTTGAGTCCAAGGTTCATTAGACATTATAAAATCCTCGAGAAAGTTGGAACAACTGCCTATAGAGTGGCTTCACCTCCATGTTTATCTCAGGTACACAATGTTTTTCATGTTTCAATGTTGAGAATGTATATTCCAGATCCATCTCATGTTTTGAGCCCATGGGTAGTTCAGTTGGAAGAGAATCTCTCTTACGAGGAACAACCAGTCCAGATTCTTGAAAATAGAGAGAAAGTGTTGTGAAATAAGGTAATTTTTCACGTAAATGGTTTTTTTGGAAAAACCATATGGTTGAAGAGGCAATGTGGGAATCTGAAAATGTTTTGAGGGATAAATACCCCCACTTATTTGATAAGTGAATAAAAATTGTGATGACGCAATTCCCAAAAGGGGGGAAGGATGTAACATCCCAAGTAAATAAAGAATAAAACATTTGAATGTCTATTAATATTTGTGAATTAAATATTAATTTTACTTTAAAGGGGATGCTATTTTCGATAGCGTACCCGATACACAACAACAGGTTTCTTTGAAATCATACGTTGCACACTAATAATATAATATTATTATTTTAAATGGTAGTTAATTCCTAGACATTGTATTGGCGAGAATGAATAGAACTAACTAAAATATGATTATACATGTTTGTAAAATGTTTTTACATTTATCCAATAAATGTTAGAGGCTTAAAATTTGAATGAATCTAATTTTAAGCATAATTTTCTTTAAAAGGTTGATTTACCACCTTTTAATGGAAAACCCTAATTAATTCTAATTTTTGTCACACTTATATGTTTTATTTGGAAAAATAATATTCTTTTTTAGAATCGGGACATCAAAATTTACTTTGGAGGAAATTTTTGTATTTTTCTAATAATCTTCATTTTTTTAATGAATAGTGAAAAATACTGTATTTGAATTCAAAAGTTCCTTTTAATCTAATTTATTTATATGGTTATATTATCTTTTTAATTTGATTTAAAGTGTAATTAGAATATATTTTTACCATTTAATCTAATTTGTGTCATTGGATGTAATTTAATTTTGAAATTTTACATAAACAAGTGTCAATTTTTTGATAGTTATTATTTCTTAAAAACATGCTATTTGTTTTAATAGTGGGAATTAATTTTAAATTAATATCTGCCACTTATGTGTTTTGAATTGGGAAAAATGGATTCCATATTTGTAATTATTGGGTCCAAATTGTGTAAATTGGTAACTTTTATTTTTATACATTTTAAATATTTACTTTAGTAAATATTTTATTTACCATGATTAAAGGGTAAATAAATTAAATAAAGGTAAAATATAATATTATAATAAAATTAAATTACCCTAACATTTGTCCTAATTCTATTGTCTAATACATATCTGACAATGGGAATCCTTGGGTTGTATTTGGGACCCCATGGAGCCAAAGGGGAGTAATTATGACATTTTATATTAATTAATTTAAATTAAAGACAAAAATGACATAAACAAATATCTTTTTGTAAATAAATTTTTACATCGGTTATATAAGTTATCATTTCGACTATAAATATTTTATGGAAATCTAAAAATATTTCCTACATCATGTATTTTTTTATAATTTATTTACATCAAATAAATTAAATTATTTATGACACAATAATGATGCAATATTTACCTCATTAATAAATGATTTAAATAAACAAGATTATAAATATTAAAACAATACCCAAAACTTGTCCAATTATTATTTTATTATTTTATTTCGACCATGAGTCAACTGGACTTTGATATTAACGAATATTTGACCTTTTCAAACCAAATAAGAGGTTATAATAAAATAATTGTTGAAAATTTTTATTAAAGAGCCCCTCCTCTCCCTTATAAAACCCCCCACTTCTAACCCATTTCTCACACTTATTAGGCCTTTGGCTCATGAAAACTCTACTCCAATAAGCTCCCAATATCCCTCTATTAAACCTAGAGGCTTACCCTAGGATGAAATCACTTCAAGAAGAACTTTTGGTTCTAACCAAAGGGAATTAGCCGATTTAAAGGTAACCTCTTCTCTTATGTCCTTTTGTTTTATTTTATTTCTCCAATCCCCAAAACACTTTTTAGAAATTTATTTTATAATAACACCAGTATCTTCAATATAATAGGATATTGTTATAAGAAGTATTTGAACTACACTTATACACACCTCCATCTAATGGGTAAAGAACATAATGTTTCTGTTGATGGAAAACTAACGCCTCACGAAACGATGATTGTACAATTATCTCCGACCACCTCTCATGGTGGCCATTATTATGGAACTGTATTTATAAATGATATATATAATGTTTATGTTTTCCTTATGCTTCTGTATTTTTCATTTATAGCATACCGTTATGGTTTCCATAATGGGTAAATGCGATAATTTAATTTTAGGAAGTACAGACTACCACCCCCTCAAAGTGTTATGACTCGTTAATGCCTTATGTGGGATGAATTAAAGATGGATTTAGTGATGTTATTTAAGATATTATAATTTAATTATAGTATACATATTTGTAATTATGTTTTCATTCCATCAAAATATGAAATGGAAATGAAAGGAGCATTCATGTGTATGTACGGCTTACCGTCTCCATGAACGGTGCATTTCATTTCTTACCTCCAAATGTTATGTACTAATATAAATACATGTATATACTGGATATATATGATATATATGATATCTACATAATTAATATCAGTCTGAAGATACTGGATATTTGACTACATGGAAAACATGTAATTATAAGTTTTTCATTTTTACTTAAGTACCAAATATCGACGAAACAACTGTTAATAACTTAAATGATTACATAATGTTTACAACATTGTAATAAGTGATATAGAAGGAATAATAAACTTGAAAAATGTTCTTAAGCAAGTATAAATTTACTTTAGTTTATTATTCAGGAGATTAAAGAACGGTCGAGTCGAGTCAGACATGAGGTAAGGGACTTCATCTCAATCTCTTTTCATTGAGGCATATTTTTTTTATTCTCAACATTATTTTATAAGGTGTATAAATACCTTTGAATTTTCATTTTATTCAAATGGAATCTTTTATTATGAGGTGTTTTACTAAAGGACCAAAAAAATAATGTTTCTTTTTAACGTAAGTGGTGAAAATGACTTTTTCGGCCGCCGTGAGTATTACATGTTCTTTGGCTTCCTTAAGAAGCCGAAATGTTTTAAAAGGAAAATAAAAACCATATAATCTTTTATGTATTTTGGTATTCAATATGGTTTTGATAATGGATTTGTTATGTCAATTGATAAATTGTGATTATAATGTTATCTTTCCTTTTTGTTTATTTTATGTGTTAGAATATGTTATGGTTCACGAGCATTTTTTACGTATACGGGTGGTTCTGTGATAATTTTTGGGTGGGTGAGCCTGAGATAGAACTCCAACACATTGGGTAACATGACATAGTTAAATTTTAATGTTTCTTCTAAGTGATTTAGGGAATATAATGTGATGGGTATTCCAAATGTAACTCCCCATGTAGCTGTGATAGCTACAATGTAAGTATGATATGGATGCCACAAGTTAGCTTTATGATTTATGTTTTATATTATGTTAATAAAAAATCTTATGATTTCATGAGGCATGTTAAAAATATTATGTTATGTATGTAATGATAAACTAATGTTTTCTTTATTTTTTTTCTAACCCTTACTGAGCTTTTTATGCTCATCCCAAGTTTTGAAATGTTTTTCATAGGACATAAAGATGAATATGGTCAAAGATGGGATCCAGGAAAAGTCATACTGTCTAAAACATGGAACTAGACATGAATATTTTTTTTCAATAGTTTTTATTTTGTAAAAAAAATGGAAACTGAGTGGAAGTGTCTACTTTTTAATCTATTTAGATAATATTTATGTCCTAATTCACTAAAACTCTAAACCTAAAAAGATCCTCAATGTGAATTATTCATTTAAATCCAAATTATGTAATGTTTTAAGGCCGGGTCATTATAAATACCATGGCAGTGAAGTCATGGAGAGGTTGTTTGTGTCAGGTGCATCATTGGTGGAATGACATTGGTTGAATGGTCAAGAAAGGATTTGTCACTTCCGGGTTATGGAAGTAATATATCTCAAGCCATGTTGGTATGAATGGAAGTACCTTTATAAGACCATGTCCATGGCAGTCAAGGGTAAATCCGTCCAGTAAAATAAACAATGAATAAAGCAATAAAAGGGAGATGACACGTGAGTGTGTCCTTCTTTATAGGATATTACAGACAAAGATATTATATTACACAATGCGTGTTCATAGGTTGGTTGTCGCTACTATGATAATATTTATTTCTTCATGGGCCATGATGGTTTACAAGATCCCAATCATGGTTTGTGAATAATATTCACGGCTGTATAAATTAGGGCCTAGAGGGTCACACACAATAGCGTATTCAAGAATATTCCCTATTCAGTTGAATTGGAGTTTTCGAAATGGTGGACCCCGCCACAGGGGTCTAGGATTTGTACAAATGTAAATGATCACCAATGAAATAAATAAATTCATATTATTCGAGTATAGAATAATGAGTATTGCATTTATTTATTAGATGTATTTACAAGTTTTAAGTAAATATATGAAAAAATATTAATTGATAAATATTAAATTATTCAAGGTTCAATTAATATTTATGTGAGGGATGAGTCGAGTTAATGACTTAATTATTATCATGTAATATATTACAAGTAAATGATAATGGTATTTATGACTCAGACAAGTAGTCGTGAAATGTCGTTGATAATTCGTTAAGTATTCAGGGCCGGTGAGGCGATACTGGGTATTTTATTTAAGAACTATAAATAGAAAGGTAGGGGAATTTTCCAAAAACTATTCATGGAGATTCTCACTCCTCTCCACTCTCCCACACTCTAGAGAGAGATGCTCTGGTTCCAAAGATCTCAGATGGAGGTCTCTCTACAGCATCTCTAGTGAAGCGATGCAGTGATCATTGGAACGTCGAAGGAATCTTCGGTATTCCGCGATAGCACCTGGAATACGACAAAAAACGCTCCCACAGATTCCCTGATGTGAGTGTGGATGATCTAGAGGAATTCGGCTTCAGATTCTTTGAGCAACGATCACCAACAATGAGCAGATATCGTGTACGACTTCAGATCTAAACCATGTATTTTATGGTTTATGTTTGTGCTTAAAATCCTCCACACATGGTCCTCAGCTGAGATCGGGATGCTCTTCTCCGATGTCGACAAGTTTACGTCGACCATTGGTGTAAATTTTTGAAAAACCCACCTATTTGGGGATTTTGTTGCATGCCGGGTTCCAACAAGTAGTATCAGAGTGAGCACGTGTCGATTTTAAGTCAAAGAAAAATTAAATCGGCATTGAACATCATAGAGGGAGTTTATATAGTCCCAACACTACAGAAAAAATACGAATCAAACATCGGATAGCCTATCTGCAGCCATCTGAAGTTTTGAATTCGGATTAGAGGGTGATTTCCGGTACGAAATACTCACCTGTAAATCAATTTTTTTATATTAATTTATTAAAAATAAATTTATTATTATAATAATAATAAAATTATTTGGTTTTATTATAATAATAATGTTGATATTGTTATAATATTGATAATATTGTAATATTATTATTAATTTTCCAAAGCTTAATATAGGATTTCGAAAAAATATTTAAAGGGGAGAGAAAAGACTTCAAAGCATGTCTTAGGCCTTAGATAAAAAAAATATGACCTTGAACCAAGTGGGTCAAGTTTAAAAACAAATAAGAAAATAAAAAAAGGGAAGTAAATATGCAGGGGTGACGACCTGCATGTGTAGGTCGTGAAAAAAATCTTTGGAAGGGGGAAAAGAACCTGGTCGAAAAAATGAAAAATAAATAAATAAAAAATTAGGATAGGGGATGATCGGCCCCCATGTTCATGAAAGGAAGCTTGAAGGGCCACCTCCTCCTTACTTGTCTATGGATTCAACCACACAGCACCCAGCGACCACCTCTCCTTCCCCAAGGACATGCAGCAGTGTCGCGCAGCAGCAGCAGCGGGCTAACCAGCACCCCGTCTGTCGCCAGGTGCTGCTCTTCTCCACTTGAGCCTGCACGTCCCGGCTCTCATGTTCAGTACGTGGAAGCCTCATAGGCCGCCTCTCTCTCCCCTTCGTCGTGCTACCTCGCCAGTGCATCACCAGGATAGCCATTTCGCTCCCCATAGTAGTCTAATGCATGCGAAGCATTGAGCCGACCCTACCTCCTAAAGCACCAATTCGGTCTTCTCCTCCATGCTCCGCTGCAGCGACCTCAATCGGCCAGCGTCGACCTTCCTCACAAGCACGCCCGTGCCAAACCGTCCACCCTAAATGCAGCCACACGGTCACCCTCCACACTCGAATCCTAACCAGGCCAACAAACAGCCAGATGTGGCAGCCTACACCACGCCATTCCACTACTGGTCTTCCTCACGGAATTGGTGCCGCACCAGGTGTAGCGTGTAGTAGCCCCGCTGGAACCCTCCGGCCTCCTCCCTCACCATAGATGCAGACCGCGCTGGCCACCATATGGGAAACCCTGATAGCATACCAGAAATACACCCTAGTGAGGTAACCCATTTGCATGGGCTTGACCAAATCCATCCCGAAACTGGCACATGCGGGTCTTCCCAGCCTGGAACGGGCTTAGACGGACCAGCCCATCCAAGAACGCCCCTACACGGGGTCTGTAAGGCACGAATTGGGCTTGTGCTGTTTCTCCCCAACCCGAATAGGCCCTGCCCGGTTTTCGGGGTGGAGATATAATTTAATTAATCAAAAATTAATTAATACAATTAATTTAATTACGGTTGATAGTTAAATTAAATAAATATTAAATTTTAATTTAATAATGACTACTATGTAATTAATTTAATTAGGAGATAATTAAATTAATTGATTAATTTAATATTAAGTGTTAAAAATAAATTAATTAACCAGGACCGAAGGACGTGATAATTGAATTTAAAATATGAGTGAATTTTTTATTCAATTAAAATGCCCTCAAGTTCATTTTAATGCAAGTTTAATTTTTTTGTATTTATACTATATATATGTGTGTGTGTGTGTGAGTTAATGTGTATACTAGTCATGAGTTGCGGACCGACCATTGAATGTCTGGTGTTTATTTATTTTATTTAATTATTTATTTATTGAAATGTTTTGTAATAATTTTTTTAATTAAATAAAAGACGATCTGAGTGTCATCTCAAGTGTCATTATATGTATAAGGGTCTATGCTTCCATTCCCAGAGTTGTAATTTTATACCCTGAGACCCCTCACTTTCTTGTGAGTACAGTTGTATAATGACGAAACGAGGTATGATGCGCTTCATTCCATGTGACAGCAACACCCTAGACAGGAGTTGTTTGCATTGGATGAGCATACATTGATGTTCAAGTTGAAAGACACATGACTAATGGTACATACCCCTAGGGTTGTGGTTGGTCCGTTATTCACTCAATGGATCAACCATAAGAACCAGCTCATGATCAGGTGTTCATTTTATTTTTTCATGGTTTATTGTTTTTGTGTAGGTGTAATTTATTGCGCGATCACATAGTATAATAATAAACAGTCATGCAAGATAAAATGATCATGGGACGCGATGAAATTTTTATTTCTTGCATGGTCAGTTGTGAGTGCGACCACATAGCACATGCTTATAAAAATAGAAAATTATTTCATTCGTCACATTAAAAATAATAAAACCCTCAAAATATATTAAGTCATAATTGTCGTCCGTCATTCATGATTGGAAAAAACAAGCTATTTGAGGTGCCGGTAATGCCATAGTTGAGGGTGCCTTTTACTACCGGGGAGTCCTTATAAAAATGATGGGTTGACTTAACTAAAATTTCAGCTATGTAATAGCCATATCTAGCTTGTTGTAATTTTAGAGTCAAGCTTTGAGTAAATCAAGTTCTGATTTTATGAAGCTGGACTTCACTCAACAGATCAAGGAGCCACAAGATAAAGCGGTCAGCTAGCAAAAATTCTACCTAGAAACCTCCGAGTAGTGGCGTATCTGTAGATTTTAGACTATAAGGGGTGGTTACATGATCCTTTCCACTATAATACTCAAGAAATAAAGTATTTCGAATATAGAAAAGAGTGTTCCTAGAATCCAATAAAATTGTGGGAGACATTAAATGATTTAAGTAATTAATCAAAAATTTCTAAACCGGTAATCTAGATAAAAGGGACTCATATGCTAAACTTTATTTTTCTAGAAAAATGGCATGTTATACCACAAGATTAAAACTACAATATTATAATGGACAAAGTAAATGTCCACACTATCATGAGCATCCATGAATAGTAAGGGTGTGTGCACATAGTACAATGATATAGGTAACTCAAGGTGTCAGTGTCCCCAACGCTGTTAAACTACCTCAAGAAGCGAGGTTGAAAAATTATTATAGTAGAGTAATGTACAAAGCATATGAAAGTTATTTTATTATGTTTTCATCGATGTCTGGTGACATTTTCGGTCGCTACACCAGGACATAGATGATATAACATAAAGTATCATCTCTAAGAAGTTTTCAAGGATAAAGTGAAGCAATGATATGAATAAGGTGATGTTTACACCGGCATGTGTAAATTGAAAGATTGATCATGATCCTTAAATATCATGTTCACCACATTAATCAAGATTTGTTTTAAGTCACAAAATGAACAAGTATTAAGTAAATGCTTTATTACCATTCCAGTTAAGGTTTTCCAAGTGAATAAGAGTTCAATGATAGTTTTCTCATTAATTCTTATGGAAAATAAATTGAAGGAAAATGTCGAAGGAATTTAATGCCAATGACACATTCATGACGTCCTTCAATTAATAAGGTATTAAAAATGATTTTTTGCATTTCAATTTATAATATAATACTATTGAAGTTTAAAATAAATAAACTGATTTAAAGAAGTAAGTTGCAGCTTCTACATCAGGCATATTCATCAATGTAATGTTTCCTTTTACTACTTGGGTATTTAATACTATATCCTTTTTACATATGTGTATTTAAATAAAATAACCAAGTAAGTATAGAAACATTACTAGAAGTCAGGTGTATTCTCCAAGTGGCTGTGAAAGGGTGATACCTAGGCCAGTGCTGAGAAGTACATGACCTCTTCGATTTCCAAGTGAATGATTCGTGTTGAACTATTATTGAGTTTAACCACAAACATTAATCTCATGTATCCTTGGACACAAGGATACATTATTTCAGGTTCTGGAATGAGTGTTGTTTTTTGAAAACTCAATCGCTAGTTCAGTAATACACCAATCATAGGCAATTAGTGATGAACATAAATGTAAGACTTATACCCAGTTGTGACAGGATAATTCTTTGTCAAGTAATACTAAAAATGGACATCATGAATATACCATGTGTGGTATTTAGGATTGGCACAACTAAATACTTTTGGTATTATCAACACCATTATCTTGGACAAAGAAACCTGTAGAAATAAAGGTATGTCACAAAGCTTTTGGATATAGTTCAAAAAGTTAGCATGAACTATCCCAAGAATAAGATAGAGGTATATATGCTTCATAGAATTACTTTAAGCAATTAAAGAATAATAAAGTGAATTATTTTCATGGTCAGGAGATATGAGTTGCTTCGGGTTGGGATACCAAAGAATATATTGACCAAGAATTCATCAATCATGATAATGTAGCGTGGAGAAATTCCTAAACTCACTTTACCTTATCGACATCACAACATTGATGTTAATAAGGAGGATTGATGATGAAGTCTTCTGTATCAACATTGATAAAAAAATTTAGCGTGGAGTAATTCCTAAATTCACAATATATACATCAATGTATTTGGGTAAGTAATATCAATGTTGAAACTAGCACAAACTTCCATTATATTTCATGAAACGCTTTGAAAATAATAGTGATATCCCACAACCATATGCCAACTATAATGAAAATGGATATCATACAAGTCATAGTATGATGTAAACCCATTATGTCATAAGAACATGTGTTTGGATGCAAAGAGTTTGTTAGGACATAAACAAACTTGCATCAAGACAAACACATTGTGCATTTAGTGTAATAATCCTAATAGTTCTTTAGGATGTTACATAAATCCCTAAGATAGAAGAGTAGGTAGTAAAAAAAATATACTACACTTCTATATAAGGGTGCACATCTCTATTTTATATAGTGGGAGCTATATTGACTTGTGTTTAGTCAATGCTCAAAATGCAGAAGTTGTTGGCATAGGAACTATTTCCACAAGAGCATGTGAAACAAAGTATGTTCCAAAGACATTTTTCATAGGAATGATAAAATCGTGGTGATGGTATTTATATTCACTTCGGTCGGAGATATATTATTCAAAGTGAATAATATTTCTTATAATTAAGCAGTATATGAAAATGAGCTAAAATTGATAAGACCAACTAAAATTCAATTAATGTATTCCATTTATCAAAGTGGAAAAGGGGCTTATTATTTTGAAAATTGTTGTGGGTATTCATGTGAGTTGATACATGGATGGTACAAGTGTAGTACCAATAAGGCTCGATTGGTTTCACCATGTTGTTATTCCTAAATCCGTTAGAATTTTACTTATCATAACTAATATTTATAATCAAATTATTTAGCATTGGTGGTTAGGACCACCAATCATGGATGGTGTCTATATGACTCAACTAGAAAGGGATGGTACCGTCATAGAATGCTAATAAAGCTTTAAAGTTACTGAAATACAGTTTTGGATTAAAGTAAGAAATAAGATCATAGAATATACATTTGAAACAAATGTTTTCCATGTGTCTTTCAGATGTTAGTGGGAGAATCCAAATTTTCCAAGTAAAATATATTTGAAAACATATGGACAATAGAAATTGATCACATTGTTAGTTAATACCAAAATGAAATTTATTCTCCAATTATTGATGTGAAGTAACAACCTATGTTCTAGGGAACATGATCTACTATTGTAGATCTATAGGTTTCTTGGTCCTAGTCAATCATACTAATAGTGATATTTTATTACAAAATACATGATGGAGAAATTCAAGAGATGAATTGTTTCCTATATCACAGGTCATAATATCTTCATGTTGACTGGTCCATGACATGGGCAGAGATTAACATAGTGAGTTGAAATCCATATGTCATAGAGATGGATCAATACTATATGCCATGATATGTACAAGAACTGATATTTCCAAATTATATTTTATAATAGGCAAATATCAGTTATATCTATGAACACTAAACGGGATGCAGTCAAAACTATCTAATTTTACTTAGAAAGTACAAAAGATATGTACCTGGTAATTGGAGAAGAAAGGATACTAGATTTCAAGGATACAAACCAGTATTCCATAGATCAATGAGATCTAGTATTGTAGTTAGGCTAAAGGTGATGTGCGAGTCAAGTTCATATCAACCAGTGGTGGCCATACCTACAATATCGAGTACATTGCATCTTCTAAGATATCTAAGAAGTAGTTAAATTTAATGATTTGTTCCAGTTCTTGGAATCTCACCTGGTGAGAAAAGTATTATCATAATATAGATTACAATATTCTTACTAGCCAATATTTCAAGTTATGAAAGTGGAAAAAAAGGTATATACTCAGGATACCATCTCTTGAGAAGTTTTACTCAATGAGATAAGGTCGCAATAGTAGAATAGCCATGCGACAGAACCATGGAAGACCCAGTAGCTAAATCCATTACTCAGTAGAAACATTATGTTCATAATGTGAGTAGCTAACAAGTTTGGTTAGAAAGTTGGCTCTAGTGCAAGTGGGACACCTAGACCCAACTATTCAGTTCTTTTTATTAGCATATAGTGTAAACAGTTAGCTATGCATGATGTCATCTTACCATTATAGTGTAGAATATTTTTCATCCACTACTGAAATGCTAATGTCCAAATATTAATTGTCGTATCAAAAGGTTATAGCAGTTCCCAGGCTATAATGAGAACCTCTAAAAACTATGACATTAATTTTAAATGCATATGTTCTATGGTCTAGATACATATTACTGATTACACACAATAGATGTTTGACCATCAGGTGATGGGGTATCATAAGCATTGATACTTCTTCTCATGAAGTTCGCACTTGGTGATCTCTAGCAGTGAGATCATGAGGACTGACCCGCCAATAAGAACACCACATGTTTTGGGTGTCATTGGATGTTCCTATCTACGATCATGTGTAATGGTCTCCTGACTTGATATCATTACCAATGTATGTCATTTGATTGCATGCTTTTATGGAAGATGAAAATCATGTAAATGAAGTTGTGGTGAGGTAGTTTTTGTCGGGTGCATCATTGGTGGCATGACATTAGTTGAATGGTCAATAATGGATTTGTTGCTTCTGGGTTATGGAGGTAATATATCTTAGGCCAGGTTGATATGGATGGAAGTACCTTTATAAGACCATGTCCATGGCAGTAAAGGTTAAATTCTTCTAGTTAAATCAACAAAAGATAAAGCAAGAAATGGGCGATGACACATGAGTGCGTCCTGCTTTATGAGATATTATAGACAAAGATATTATATGACACAGTGCATGTTCGTAGGATGGTTTCCACTACTGTGACAATCCTTATTTCTTCAGGGGCTGTGATGGGTTGCATGATCCAACTCTTAGTTTGTGAATACTATTCATGATTGTAGAAATAAGGGCCTAGAGGGTCACACACAATAGTGTATTCAAGAATCTTCCCTCTTCAGTTGAATAAGAGTTTTGGACATTGTGGGCCCCGCCACATGGGTCTGGGATTTGTCCAAAGTTAAACGATCACTAATGCAATAAATAAATGCATATTATTCGAGTTTAAAATAATGAGTATTGAATTTATTTATTAAATGTATTTATGAGTTTTATGTAAATACATAAAAAAATATTAATTGATGAATATTAAATTATTCAAGGTTCAATTAATATTTATGGGAGCAATGAGTAAGGTTAATGACTTAATTATTATCATGTAATGTATTTTAATTTATTAAAAGTAAGTGATAATGATATTTTTGACTCAGACAAGTATTTGTAAAATTTAATTTATAGTGCGTTAAGTATTCGAGGCCGGTGAGGCGATACCATGTATTTTAATTAAGAACTATAAATTGAAGAGGAGGGGCATTTTCCAAACACTATTCATGGAGCTTCTCCCTCCTCTCCACTCTCCCACACTATAGAGAGAGATGCTCTGGATGCAAGGAGCTCAGATTGAGCTCTCTCTTGGGCATCACTAATGAAGCTATGTGGTGATCGTTGGAACGTCGAAGGCATCGTTGGTATTCCACGCTAGCACCCAGACTATGACGAACAGTGCTCCCGCGGATTCCTTGAACCATGTGTGGATGATCTATAGGAAATTATCTTAGGTTTCTTTGAGATGAAATCTCCAACGATGAGCAGACGTCATGAGTGGCTTTGGTTCTAAACTAGGTATTTTATGGTTTATGTTTTTTCATAAAATCCTCCACGTGTGGTCCTTGGCGAAGACCAAGCTGATCTTCTCTGACATCGACAAGTTTACATCGACCGTCAGTGGAAATTTTTTAAAAATCCACCTATTTGGTGCTTTTGCTGCATGCCCGGTTCCAAAATTTAGATGACCAATCACCACCCAAATAGCATTCTTTCCCTGAGTTGTATGAGGTAAGTCAACAGTGAAGTCCATGGTGACCTAATACCACTTCAATGTAAGAATGGGTAATGGATGGAGAAAACCGAAGGGCCTTTGATGCTCTTATTTCACCTGCTGGCATGTGTAGCATCTTGACACAAAATCCGCTATGTCTCATCTCATACCAGGGAATAATAATAGCCAAAAAACATCATAAAACATCTTTGTTGCACCCGAATGGATATCCCACTAAGACTGGTGGATTCCCTCCATCACCACCTTCCCCAGAGATAAAATAACTACTGAATAGACCTTGAAGCACAAGATGTCCTCAAGAGATGACGAACAATCAGAGGATGTCTCCCCACTATGAAGAAACAACTTCCATCACTGACAAATTTCATCACTGGTCAGTTCCCACTGAATCAACTCTAACAGATAAGGAGTCAACTAAACTCTCTCTAAGAACACACCTCCACTGTGCTCCCTAGTATCCACATGAATCTGAGAAAAGAGCACAATCAAAGTCCACTCATCACTGGAATTTCTCAAATCCTGCATCGGAAATCTTCTGCTCAAAGTATCGGCCACCAAATTACCCTTTCCTAGGGTATAGAAAATGTCAATGTTGAACCCCTACAAGTACTTGATCCAATGACACACCCTCAAGTTCAGGTCCTTCTACGAGAATATATAGTCCATGATTTTGTGATTAGTGTAGACCATAAACTTCCCCCCAAAGAGGTAGTGACGCCAAGTCTTCAAAAGAGTTCCTCACCACTTCCAACTCCAAATCATGGGTCAGGAAGTTATTTTCAGGTGGTCAGAGTTTTTGAGATCCATACGCCACCATGTGATCATTATGCACAAGCACTCACCTAAGACCCATACACGAAGCATCACAATAGACCATATACGCCTTTCCAGCCTCTTGAAAAATCAGAACGAGGGTGGTAGTCAATTGCCTCTTCAGCACCTCGAACGATTCTTGACATTCTAAGCCCCATACAATCTTCACCCCTTTCCGAGTGAGCACAGATATCGTTGAAGTAAGATGAGGGAAATCCTAGACAAAGTGCCCATAATAACCATCCACGCCAAGGAAACTCCTAATCTCAAATGCATTCTTCAGTAGCTCCCATGACATAACCACACAAATTTTCTCAGTGTCCACTGAAAGCCCCTGCTCAGAGATCACATGCCCCAGAAATCTCATATCCCTAATCTAGAAAGTGCACTGTGAAAACATCGCATAGAGGCAGTGATCCCACAAAATTCCCAAGATGATCTCATGGGATGTTCGTGTTCCTCCTCAAAGCCAGAGTTTTCTAGAATGTCTTCCAAAAAACAACAAAACAAAGTAATTGATATTCTTATGGGAAAACCTATTCATGAGTGCCATAAATACCACTGAATAATTAGTCAATCCAAAGGGCATGACCAAATACATACAGTGTCCATACCTACTTCGGAAGGTTGTCTTTGGGATATATGACTCCTTTTCCCTTAGTTTATGATACCATGAATGCAGATCTATCATTGAGAACCACTTTTCCCCATTTAACTGATCGAAAAAATCATCTATTCTAGGAAAAGGGTATTTATTCTTTAGTGTGACCTTATTAATCTTTCGGTAGTCAATGCAGAACCGGAGAGATCCATCATCATTTTTTGAAAACAACATAGGAGCGGCCCAAGGAGAGATGCTCGGGTGAATGAATCCTTTAGATTCTAAGTCATCTAGCTATATCATTAATTACCTCAGCTCGGTGGATCCCATACAATATGAGGTAATAGATATCGGTTGTGTTACCGGTGCAAGATAAATCGAAAACACCACATCCCGCTCCGGGGGAAAACTTGAAAATCATCCACGAATACCTCCAAAAACTCATTCACTACATGAGGTAGTCCAAATTCAAAGAAAGATCATTGTACTCTAGCACAAGAAAAGATAATAGAAGATAATACTGCCCAACACTAGGAGTGGAGTCCCAACGTGACCCGAATGAGGTTCCCATTCCCCACGAAAAACCCCGACGACTCCCATCAGGTGTCGTGAAACTCACTCTATGTCTGTAGAAATAGATATGTTCTTGGAAGTGTGCTATCAAATCCATGACATGTATGATGTCAAAAAGATTCATGTTTATGACCAAGAGGTCCCACTCAACCCTGACCCCTGACACAGAAAACACACACGACATGAACCTGAGACCCCACTCCTTCATTCCCAGTAGCGTAACCAACTCCATCAAAAAAGATAACAACTCAGTTGGAAAGTTCAGCATGTCCACAAAACAGGAGGAAATGAATGAAAAAGAGACACCAATATCAAAAATAACTGCAGAAAAAGAAGATGAAACCAGAAATATACCTCGAACTGTCAACGGTCCCACCTCTGATCCGGTTGGTGCCTGATCCACTACATGGAGATGTCCAGTCTCTACCAAAGGAAAACCGCTAGTCTATGGATGTTCCTTGAACTAGCTCTACCCAGAATATGGCCCAAACCTACCACCACGACTACCAAATCGAGAACCTCCAATCCTCGATGGCTTAGACTGTACTGGCACTCCTCTTGGAGCAGTTGACCCTACCCTGCTCGAAAGTGGATGTTCCACCCTGCAGAAGCATTGAAAATGAACTAGACCAAAAAATTGGTAAAAATGCTTCAAAGGAAATGGGAAATATGGTATGATGTGCCCCGGTTTCCCACAATGGTCGCACACTACTAATATCACATCAGAAGCGCCAGATGAAAAATTCATGGAGAAGTGGCCTGAACTACCACCTCCCTTCTTCACCTAATCCACTAGCTTCCTCTTCTTCTCTATGGAGATGCCACTACCCACTAATGATAATGTCCCAGAAAAACCAACCCTTCTTTTACGGTCTATCTTCACAATACATGCCCGGTCAACGACCTTAACATAGGTCCTCAGCTTGAATAGGAAGACCTGGGAGTATATCTCTGGTCTAAAGCCTTTTTCAACCCTCGGGGCCTTCAATTGTTCATTTGAAAAAATTTCAAGGGCATAACGAACTGACTCCGCAAAATGGTTGGAATACATTGTCATAAAAATACTCCCCTTAACAAGGTCCATGAACTCTCGGGACCTGTAATATGCCAAGAAAACAGGCTTTACTGTTCATTGAAGACGACCTTGAAATCTCCCTAATGCATCTGCTCATTCTTCCCAGTCTGAAGCACTGACTCCCACCACTTACGGCTGGGACCTTCCAATAGAAAAGAGGCACACTTCACCCTAATCTCCTCAGGTGTTTCTAGAAACTCAAACATACACTTGATCTTCTCGAACCATTCCTCTGCTTCTTTGGTTTCTGAGCTGCCTCAGAAGGCAGGAGGATTTTTTTAGAATCTCCAGAGCTTTATTATTTCTAGGTCTCATCTGTTATATCCTAGCATGGATAGGAGATAGAGTAGGTCCCTACCCCAAAGGTAGGATATCCCAGACCACAACCTCAACTAGCCTCTAATCAATTGGTGTGGGAGAAATCTCTTCAGCTATCTCCTGTGGGTGTGTAGGAGCTTTCCGGGGAGGCATGTTGCTACAAAATGAAATAGTCACAAATCAATAATAAATACCACATTTCTAAAAATTTTAATCTAATAAATCAAATATAAATAATCTAAACACATTCCTGTAATAAAAGAAACAACTATCGCACCTCCGCTCGATGTCCACGTGTGTTTGCAACCCACACATCTCACATGGAAGTGAAGTCAATCCATAAATTCAACATCCCCTTGTGACTCAAGGTATTCCATGAGAGGTGCGGTCTAGGAACCCTACTCACAAAAAAACCACATACCCCAATAGTCCTAGATCCTATCTATCCCATCTCATCCCCAAATAGAAATATTACCCAAAAAAATTAACCTCATTTGATACCATTTTGTCAAGAACCGAATCTGCTCACCCCCAATACCAGAACCAAACCTAGCCCATGGAAAGACCCGAAGGGAGTTCCCTATCTCCAAGGGCTATCAGCAGTGCTTGGGTATTATTAAATTTGGTTTGGGAACAATTTACATGAGTATGAATGCATAAAATATTAAACACAATCCATAACATAAATCTAAAATTTTCAGACCAAACAAGACTTAAGAAAAAACCAAAACAAAATACATTGGTTTAAAGACAATACAAGTGGTCAATTTAACATTAAATACATCATCAATACATCCCCAAGGAATCCACACAACAGGGGGTCATCACCCACAAGCCATCTCCACAATTTCGCACCCAGGATGGGAACTAACACCCCAAACTACCACCACCCAAAGCCTTTCCTTTACCTGAGCCAAACATAACCAAGTATACTTACACCCATGGGATGTAAGTGAGGTTTGAGCCTAATCTGAATACAATACCACTCAATGATTCCAATGTTCATGCAATACAAGGTGAAAAATAAATCAGTTTTAATATGGAATGAAAAGCAGTGATAAATTCCAAGAAACATAACTTTCAATTGAAAACTGTTTTCGAAATAAAACTTTCATAATGTTAAAACATTTAAATATTACATGTTGGATGATGTAATTCAAATCCAAATACACACTAATACCTGGTAAAATACCACAAATCCAATGAGAAACCAAATTGGGAACACCCCTAGGAACTAGATTGTCTTGGGCCCTATGTACCACGTACCTCAGTGTAAAGTAACCACAGAAAAATCCATTCTTGTGCACGATCCACTAGTAGGGAACATACCCATAACATAGTGTTCCCCAATAATCATCCATATAGTTTATTTAGGGTTGTTTTTATCTATATTCTATGTGAAACATAGACAAAACCCACCCGGTTCACTAGCCCTACCAGTACAAATCCGCCCACCTAGGTAACCGAGATTCCCCCTTTGTGCTCAAACAATTTTAGAAAGATAAATATATCCCTTTTAATATATAACATCACTAATGGTCACATAAAAAGGTACAGTAACTCTACACACTTTATACGAATTAAATCCCACAAAAAAACATTTTTATTTTTTTTATAAACAACTTCACAAAAACTAACAATGCTTTGCACACAAAAATCCCCTTTCAAACCCAACTTTGAAAATAGTGTGCATACTAATATTTTCCAAATCAGAATTTTGAAAACCAAAAACATTTATAAAAACCTATTACATGTGTTATAAAACAACCCCAATAAGCATCACATAGAATAGCCATGTAAAACACCCAATTTGACACCAAATTGGTACTAAAAAATCATTTACTTAACAAACGTCACCCAAAACCAATTTCCCAGCAACAACAAAAGGAGGAGAAAATTTTAAACATTATTTTAAGCCCTAATACAGTTTAATAAAATAAACTAAATAATTATAGGGCATCCCTTAATGATCAAATTAAAGATTTATAAAAAACCCCCAATTTCACCAAAAATTGGCAATTAAAATTCATTTTAATTATAATTGCCACTAAAACCTATTTTTGCAGCAAAATTAAATTGAAATAGACATGAAAATACCATAAACACTACCTCTAGGTCAAAAATTATTCATACCAAAATGAATCACCTACCAAATCAAAGGAAACCCTTGAATCACTCTGCGAAAATGAAGTCGTACCACCGCCGCACCAAGAGGGACTTAGATCGAACCTAAAACCACAATAATTTACCAATAAAACCCAATTTTAATCCATAGATTCAAAACCCTACCTCCTGGTCATTTGGGACGTTAATGAAATTGAATGAAACTTCATGGAAATGGGAGGAACTAAGGAGGAGAGACACTTCCTTGAGATTATTTAAAGTTCCTTTGATAAATCCCCCAAAAATTGGGGTTCCAAAGAGGTTTTGAGAGACTTGGATGGCTTCAATGGATGTTAGGTTATAATTGGAGGAGGAAGAGTCAATTTAGGAATTGGAATGGAGGGAAAAGAGTAATAATTGAGAGAGTTATGAAGGAATAAAGTTACCTCTTCAAATATGGATGAATTGAGATACCCTAAGAGGTTCTACATTAATTCACGATGAATTAATGCTCCCAAGAGGGGAGAAATAGAATGGGATCGTGTTTGGGTTACGTGGTCTTGGGTGACACTTGGAATCACCTAAAAATCATTAAAATTGAATTTTTTATTAATTAAACATTATTTTTAAACTAGAAATGATCTTTCGGGCTAGCCCAATTCCTTAAATAAAAATGAAAATACACCATTATTAATGATTCTTAAAGAGTCCAAATTTAAATTTTGGGGTTAATAGGTAATGTGAGGACATTTGGGAATTAAAATTGGTGAAAATTATTAAAATATGAAATTATTGTAAAAGAAACAAAATTGGTTTTTAAATCTGGAAATGAGCTCACGGTTTGGCCCAAATCATGAAAACTCACCCTTTACTCATGAAAAGCATGGGAAACCAACAAAAAAAAGCATTAATGGGAATTAAATAAAATTTATCATTAAAATAATTCATGGATATGACATTATTATCATGTTCTCATACACTTATTCTCATGATATACATAAATTTCATTAGATATCACTTTATTCTAACCTTACCGCACATCTAATCTCAGCCATTATTATGTTTAATTTTCCCCAAGATTTGAAGAATAGTTTTATGTCTAATTGGTATAATAATGGTTATATATTTGAATAACTTAAAGGGAAGCTTCATATAATATTTATTTTATAGTTTTTATGTATCTATGTTTCCAAATACACTAAACCTATACAGTTTTGGAAAGGATCGTAATGTTATATAACTAATATTCATACACAAGATATAGTATATATGTATGAAAGGTATGGGCCTTTATAATTGTTATTAGAGAAAGGTTTAGTTATTTTTAGAAACTAAGATGAGGAAAAATTAGTGAGAACCCTTAAGATAAGCCTAATTATAGGATAACATATAAAAGTTTTATTAAGGTAAGTATATGTGTTTTTCATTGTAATACATACATGTATGGAAGTTAAAAGTGGATGTGGATATAGAATAAATGAATATTCAGGTAATATACTTTGAAATATTTGTTCAAACATATCTCGACCATCATTTTAGTGAATAATTATTGGTCCCTTACTACAAACCTAGTTTGAAACTCTTGAGGTATATTATTGGGTTATTAAAATTTTATTTATAAAACATTATAATGGATTTGAATAAATGATTATCATGGATGACCTAGGTTATACCTAATGTGTTATAAACAAAAGGTTTCATGAGTTAAACAGACTATGGATTTTTTTTCAATATTATATGGTTTCCAACCATAATCATTGGTACAAAAACTATGTTTTTTGGTTTTATTGAATGGTTAAAAACCAAAGTAACAATGTTAATGAAGAATGTGTTGGATAATGTAGTGATTTTCCCCATGAGTAACAAAATTCTATGGGATATGGAATATGAAATCATGTTTTTATTCTTACGAAACTTTCTCTGTCCATGAATCATGATGTGCTTCCAAATGAGAATATGAGGGAATAATGTAATATTGTTCCACTAATGGGGAAATATCGACATTATTTTAGTTGTTCTTGTGATCAATTATTTGATGATAGATTTATTATTACCATTGAAAACATATTTTCTATTATATACTGTTCAAATCCTAAAAATGATATTTTTTTGTTTATCATTTGGAAGACAATATATATCAATAGTGGTCGCTTATCAAGAATATGAGGCAACATGAAGAAATTGACTCTATAGTTTGTAATGAGTTTAGAAAGTTGTTTTTCAACACATATTATTCATATGAAAGCATAAAAGGAATTAATTGAGCTTAAGCTAAAGGATGATCAATCCATTATTTCGCATGAGGAAAATTTTACTAGACATGCATAGTTCACCTCTAGTATTATCATTAACCAAGAAATTAATATTCATTTATTAATTAGTGGATTAAAACCAAGTCTTTAAAGGGAATTATTTATAAGGGAGTTTAGTAGATAATAAGAAATGGTTCTATGTGATACTGAGATAGAAATTGGGATTGGAGTTACTCATTAATCTCTTGAGTTTGACAAGAAAATAGATATAGAATTAAATATAAATTATATAATAACAATCATGGAGGGAGGAAGATGATATTTCATTTATTATCAAAGTGTGGAAGGAAACATCGATAAAATATTCATAAGGGGGCTATTAAAAATTTTAGGTGTGTAAAGGAAGGTTATCAAGAAATTTAATTTAAAAGTGATGAGAAGAAGTGGGTTAATTTTTATAATAGAGAGAAATCCCCATATAAATCCCCACCCTCAATATAGTGTTTTAAATGAAATGATTATTGGAATTCTGCTAACTAGTGATCAAATATGATGTTTAATGATGATGATAAATTTTTGTAACCTCATAAAACTCTAAAAAAAGGGAAAATCATGAGATATCTATTATTAATACGATGTATGATAACAGTGTGGTGAAAGGTGAACTTACCATCCAATATATAACAACTAATTTATATTTTGAATTTGTATATACCCACACAATTTTATATAAATAATTTGATCACAATACGACCACAATGATTATTTATTAATTTTTTTATGAAAACTAATAAAGGTATGATAATCCCAACTCATGTGTATAAATATTATTAGCTTGATGGTTGTGGTAATATGCTTCCTAAAAATATTATTTTTCCTCATGTAGTTAGTTATGATGTGATTTTAGGCTTGGATTGTCTATATTTATATATAGAACAAATCAATTTATAAGGAATGGAAGTCACATTTAACATTATGAACAAAGCAATGATCATCTGGCATTATAAGGATAAATATAAAACTTCAATGGAAATTACTTCAAATTATGGGTCCTCATTCCTATTTAAAAGGTGAATTTATCTTATATGGTTGGGAGAAACACAATATCGAAGACATGGATATATTATGGGTGTTTCTTTTTGTGTTTCTAGAAAAGTTTCCTAGTATTCCTCCAAATTGTGAGATTGAGTTTTCATTATAATACAAACCTAGTGCTAAACCCATTTCAAAGGCTCGATATAAAATGGATCCAATTGAGTTATTGGAATTTAATAAGAATATATAGGAGAATATTGATAACGGACTGATTAATCTAATATAGTAACAATGGGTTCATATATACTTTTTGTTAAGAAGAAATTTGGATCAATGCAACTATGGATTTATAATAAGGATATTAAGATGATCATAATCAAGAATATGTATCCTCTACCCCTTATTGATGATTTTTTTGATTAATTATGAGGATATTAATATTTTTTTGTGATTGGTATTCATTATTGATACAGTAAACATACGTTCAAAGTGATGACATACCCAAGATAACCTTCTACGCGTGTTATCGACACTATGTATTTATAGTGGTTCCATTTGGTCTTATCAATACCGCCACAATCATCATGGATCTTATTAATATAGACATTATATATTACCATGATCAGTTTCTGGAAGTCTTTATATATGATATTATTATATATTTCAATATAAATTAAGATAATAAAAAATACTTTATTATTGTATCAAAACGAAACTAAAGGATATGTTGTATGAACAATTTACCAAGTATGAATTTTTTCTATATAATGTTTCATTTTTGTGTCATAAAATATCAATTGAGTGTATATCGATGGATCATATAATGATACAAGTAACATAACATTATATTTTAACAAACATGGTGACAAAATTTCATATTTATTTTGGTTTGGATAAATATTATCAAAACATTCTTAAAAATTTCTCATGGATATCTATTCCACTCATAAAGTTACCACATAAGGGAATTAAGTTCCATTCGATAAATAAATGTGATTTTTATATAAAATTGAAGTGAAGGTAAGTTGGGGAACCTGTACTCAAACTACTCTCAAGTTGATAAGGGTTTGTGATCTAAAATTATTCATCAATGAATAGTATATGATGTGTTCTGATACAAAATGATATGGTGGAAACCTATACCTCATGAAAATTCATTTTTTAAGATAAGAATTTCTAGACTCATAAACCCGATTTAGAAGTGAATATGTTTGCATTAATGATATAGAAGATTATATTTATGGTTAAAGGTATAAAATAAACACTAGTCATAAAATTTTAATGTATATATTTAACCTAAAATAGTTGAATATACACTGTAGAAGATGGTTAGAGTTAATTAATTATTATTACTGCTCAATAACTTAACAATATTAGAAATAAAATAAGGCAAGTGGAAATTTAAATAAAAAATACCATTCTAGATTATCTATGTTTAGGATAAAAATAGATCCAATATTGATGGTTTTAAAAAGGGTGAACCTTGAAATATTGAAGTAAGTAGATAAATATTACCTTTCTCTAAAAAATGGAACCATCTGTCCAAGTGAAGACTAAATAGGCACAAACGGAATATGTAGAGTTGGAAAAGAAGGTAAGAAATGTTCTTGAGGTCAACAATAATTGCTATGGAATTAAATGGTTTAAGAACCATTTATGTACTGTGTAAATACCAGAATAGAATAAATAAATGTTTGATTAATCTCATATCTCTTCATTCTCTATTTGTCCTTAATGTATAATGATGTACAATGATTTGAAAGTGTATTTTTGGTGGAAAATCATGAAGTGAGATATAGTAGATTACGTATCTCAGTGCTTGACATGTTAGCATGTTAAGGATGAGAGACATGTTTTTAAGGGTATATTGAAACCATTATATATATGATAATATAAATGGTAAAAAAGCACCTTGGATTTAATCATCAAACTCCCTAAACATCTAAAGTCCAATCCTCTATTTTTGTTATAGTTGATATCCTTGAAAACCCATCAAAGGTTTTTGAAATTAGTGAATATTTATCTCTTTATCAACTATCTAGTTTGTCCATTAATGATGTGTTATGGTTTCACAATGTACATATTTTAGTATATATGATCAAGATCATAGGTTTACCTCAATGTTCTGTAGAAGTCTTATATAGAATCTAGATACAGTGTTTAGTTTTAGTACTGCTTATCATCCTCAGAAAGATGGATAGTTTGAGAAAACCATTAGACCACGTAGTATATGTTGATATATTTTTCTTTGTATTTCAAAGAATGTTTGGGTCCACACATTACTCTTTTGAGTTCCATTATAATAATAGATTTCACTATATCATTCAGATTCTTCTTTTGAATCCATTAATTGAAGGGAGTATAGAACTCAAATATACTAGGAAAAAGTTGGATCAAGATATATTTTGGGACATGATCTCACTAAGGAAATGATAAATAATGTTATATCAATTCATCAGCACATCATATTAGCATATAGTCAACAAAAAATGTTATTCTGACAATCAGTAGTAAAGTCAGGAATTTGAATTTGGTGAGAAGGTAATCATATAAATTTATCCATAAAATAAGATAATGATATTATATATGAATGGAATTATAATAACTAGTTATATTATCCCTTTAGAGATTCTTGATCAAATAGGTATGGTAGCTTATTGATTACCGATTCCACTATGCCTCTCTTATGCTTCACATGTGTTCTATATATCTCTATAGAGGAAGTACATACATGATCCTTCACATGTATTGAATGTAGAGGTTGTACCAATGGAGCATGATCTTTCTTATGATGAAAAGTAGATGGAATATTTTATTAGAGAAAAAAATTTATACAAACTAGGCCTATTCACATGGTTAAAGTTCCCATCAGGAATCAAAAATTAGAATAAGCTATAGAGGAATATGATGATGTAATGGAATAAAAATATCCTCCTTTTTTATTAAAGTGATAGAATTTAAATGGTTAAATTAATATTAATGTGGCTTGGGGTGGATAGAATATAACACCAAAAGTTTATATTTTTAACTCTTCTGAAAAATAGTTGGATAATTTTTTTGCCACATTACATGCATCCTCAAGTCTAAATTAACTATGATATAGTATTCCTCTATCACCTAGCTATTGGATCGGAAGGTATGAATAATATTAAACACAATATAAAAAATTGGTATAATGGTTTTATTTAATTAATTTTTTTGATAAACAAGTAGTCGTGTTTTGGAAAAGTTATTTTATGCTTCAAAAATAATTTTTCACCAAAATGGGTTTTATTACATTTTTTTCATGGATATTATAATTAATTTTCCAAACTATATTAATTGATTTTTTAAAAGTATATAATTTTTTAAATAATAATATAAATGTTAGCTAAAGGTGACACTTTGTTATTTTTTGGTGAAGATTACTTTTTTTAGTAAATAGTAAAAAATACTAATTTTATATAAAAATTATTCTCCATTCAAGTTTTTAAAAATTTTCATTTTGTTTTCAATTAATTTTAAAATTTTATTATCTAATTTTCTTGAGAAATATAAAATAAATTTCATTAGAATCAAAATTATGCTTAATTTTCCTAGAAAAACATTTGTATACTTAAAAATTAAAATTTATAGAGGTACTTTTTTTGAATCATTTTTCGGTATTATTCTAAAATTAATTTCTTCAAATTATAGATATTGAATTGAAAAAATGTATTCAATATTTAGAATAAAAATAATTAATATTATATAATAATGTAAAACTAGTATATATGGGTGATATTTCAATATAAACATATGTAAATCCTATTGTATAGACATATTTTGATCATATCTAAAATCCTCTTCAGATATTAGTAATTTAGAATCATTTTAATTGAGTATGAAATATTTTATATTTTAATATTTTGAAAAATTCCAATTGTGTCCACTCCCTCCCTTATTAGAGGTCACCCAACCCCTCTTCTTTCTACACCACAGTAAAGCACCTAGCTTGACCAAACCCATAAAAATTATCTTCAATACATAAATATACGTGAATTGGAGGTTTTTTTCATCATAAAATACCATTATAAGGGTCTATGAGATAGGATATGAATGAAGTATATCGAAGAAGAGGTAACCTTTATACCATACCTCATTAAGTTTATTTCTTCTTCTACCTCCTCAAAATCTATAGTATTCATCATAAAATAATTACTCTATATTCAAAAAAATATTAAAATTTTATTATGATTAATTAACCACTATTATCCACCCTCTTTTTTAGCTAATGGTAGATAAATGTATTTCTCATGAATAAGTGTGGACTACTGCATCCACATAGCGATATAATTCATTATCCATCACCATAATTATTGGTTGGATAATATGATTGATTTAATGTTTATATAAAATATTTATGATATTATTATTCTTTTTAAATTATATGATCTTATATTCCTTCCTAGTTTCAATCTATTGGAAAATGATAGCAGTATTTGTTTGTACATGATAGATACCACTAATACGAAGCGATGGGAATTGTTTTCCATTTCTTATTTACATAAATAGTTACAAGGACAGATTTAATAAATATATATGATATAAATTATATAATAATTATTATAAAAAGATAATTATTATTTCCTTTTTTCATTTAAAACATAAAAAATTTGAAACATCACTCGTCTATATGTATGGTCTAATGTCTCCATAAAGTGGTGTAATTAATTATTCATCAATATTTTATATGATTTATTTAAAAAATTTATATTATTAATAAATATTATAGTTATTTCGTGAATAATATTTTGGATATTATGGAAATATGATCAATGTAAAAGGACAATAAGTACAAAACATAAAAGCTTTTGAAAAATAAAATAGTTAACATCAGAAAATGAATATTTTAATGAATAATTATTAATAAATCGGTGGTGAGATATTATAATTAAATCATATATTATAATAAAAGAATATATTTGGTCATTTTATAATATAATATTAAATTTAAAATTATAATTCCATACATTAGAGAGATTATAATGAAAGTCCAACTTGACGTAAGTGTTTTACGTTACAATCAAATTTTTATCAGGATTATTTGTAATTAAATCTATAATGATGAAATTATGTGATATTTCTCTCCTCAATTTCAAAAGAAAATATTCTAATCTAGTTATTTCTATTGGTTAAATTTTTTCTTTTAATATCGATCTCTTCATGTATTAAATTGACAATATTTAATTTTATAATACCGAATTTAAATCAGTCTTCGATCTAAAATATTTTTTATTCCATATCAATGTTTTCTATGTTAGTTTTAAATTTTTTAATCTATAATGACGGTTTAATGTAATTTTTACCCATGATTAAATTTATATACAATGTTTTACTAGAATAATATTATCATTTTATGAACATGTTATTTTGTATTTTTATCAGAAATCTAAGAGGAATATATTTTTTAATGTACACAAAATGAACAAAATATCCTTATATACCAAACCTTTAATATTTAATGATTCTTCTAAATATTTCTAAGATTAATTTTAAGGTAAAAGTTTCCTTATTATTTTATAACTAGTTCATTTTATATCTGTAATTTCAAAATGAAAAGAAATTTCACCATAAAAAATATTTTATTGATATTTTAATGCAATTTTTAATCAATGATAACATTATTTGAATTTACTTATGTTTCACTAAAAATATGATCAATGATACCATACTTTTTCATTCTATACTGTTTACTATTATGATGATGAGATGTTTATGAAACACATTTATTCTCTACAGGTTATGCTATATTGATGTGGAGAATGTGTTATGATCTTGGGGAATATATATATGAATGGATTTATGATTATGGGATAGGTGGTTTGATTATATCCATCCAGTTAATTGGGTAAGGATTAATGTTTCATGGGTCTATGGGTACAAGGGATGTTAACCCGATCACGAACGTTGGTGCAAGGGAGGTTATTACAAGCATGAAAGAGGGTACATAAGTGGTTATCCAAATCCACAGACATGTAGATGGGTTATTAATCCATGCCTAAAATGGGATTAAAATTTTAGTGGGTAGGATTTACACAATATTTATATTATTATGAATGTTACACAATTTATTTCACTATTTTATGACATGGTCATATTCCAGTGTTATGCTCTAATGAATTATATTATATGATTCCTTTAAAATTTTGATCTTATAAATTTCTAATCATTATGCGAGGACTCATGATTATTATCTATGAATTTTTCTCTATGTAATAATAGTTTAATAAAATTAAATTTATTAAATAGTATTTGAGATCATTTATAAAGAAAGTGGGACTTCGTATAAGGGTTTTATGTTACAATAAAAATTTTAATAGGTTTGTTTATGCTCAAATTTATGATGATAAAATTTTATGTTCTTTATATCCTATATTTTATATATTTTGTTATCCTATATTTATTTCTATACATTAAAGGTTTTAATTTCTATTAACTCTCAATATTTACTCAAGATACCTTTGTATGATATATGGAAAATCAACTTTAATTTTCTCTTCTATTGGAAATATTTTTTTCCCATATCCATGTTTCTTAAAATATTTCCAAGAATGTTATAAATAACCTCCAATTATTTTTAAATTCATTTTTACCCTTTTTTGAATTTATATAAAATGGTTTAATGTAATATTCTTTTCATTTCTCAAAATATGTACTTTTTAATTTTTACTGAACAAGTGAAATGAATCTTTGTTTTAACATACACAACCTCAATATAATTTTCTGAAATCATGAATATTAAATGATATGAATATTCCTTTACAATTTCCAAGGTTATTTTCAAATAATTGTTTTCCTTAATTTTATGTAATTTTATTGATTTTATGTATTTAATTTCAAAAGTAAAAGTGTATATTCTTCAAGAAATGTTTTAGAAATATTTTAAAATTATTTTCATATATAATGGAATCCTTTAAGTTAATTATGTTTCACTAGGGATAATATTCTATGACACTATCCATATTCATTATTTGGGTGTTTTATGGTCATGATAATGAAGTATCAATAAAGCCCATTTTTTACACAGGATAAGTTTTGATGAAAATTTTATTGACCTTATAGAAGATATTTTAATGTATTAAAAATATATGATTGGTTGGACCAGAATAGTATATAAATTCAATTAATTGGGTAAGGATTAATGTTTTATGAGATCTAAGGGAATATGAGAGGTTATCCTAATTAAAAAAAGACGTTATAAAGGAGGTTATCCCAAGATCGAAGGATATTTCATGGGATATTATCCCAACCATGAAGAGGGTACATATGTGGTTATCCTAATTTATTTTAATTTACTAGTGGGTAGCATTGAGATAATATTTCCATGATTATGATATACCACACATTATACCACAATTTTATGACAAGATTTTAGGATAATGTTATGTTCTCCTCGATCATGTACCTTTATTCCATTATTATTCATGTCTTATAAACATTCATGATTTTTTCTATGACTCTTGATTATGATCTATAAATTTTTGTGTATGATTTTCAAATGTTATGATCAACTTTTCGTACCATTATACTAATGGTATACATAAAAATATGTTATATCTCCATTTTTTACCCTTACCTTGTATCCTCGATCACCCTTTATTATGCATCCCATTCAATAGGATATAATGAAATGTTTTATGTATTATATATCCATGAAGGGTGAAATTTCTATAGAACTATGTTTGTGATGATGTTGATATTTTGTATACCAGTTGTTTATGTTTCCATGTTTCCAAAGACATGAAAACATTATGGTTCTATCATGTATCAATAAATTATATAATGAATATTCATATAATTTGATTTAATATTTATGTAAGAATAGTACGTGTTTCTATAGTTTGTATCAAATATAAGTTTAATTATTTTTAGAAACTAGTATGAGGAATCATTAGTAAAAACACTTAGGAAAATTTTAAGTATATGATGACATCCTAAAATTTTAGAAAGGTAGATATTATGAATTTTTCATAGTAATACATCCATGAGTTGATTAAATAAATGGATATTGTTTTATCACATATTCATCATTGGGTAATAACCTAGAAAAAAGTGGGTCGATTATATCTCGACCATCATTTTTTATATGACTAATCTACCCTTACTGCACACCTGGGTTGGAAATTTTGGGGGTTATGCTCATTTTATTTATAAAAAGTTATTATGGAGTTTAATATGTGATTATAATGTATGACCTAGGTTAAACCTAATATTAAATTGAATATGGTGTCATAATTTATAAATCCTATGAATTTCTTTATAAAGATTATATGGTTTATCAATGTGATTATTTTTTCTCAAACTATGATTTTTGGTCTTAGTAAGTGGAGGGAACCCTAATTAACCTTGTTAATGTTGAATACAATCGGTAATGAAATGATTTTACTCTTAAGGGAATAAATATTATGGGTGATGGAATACAAATTTTTTCCTGTGGCATTCAATAGCCTTATGTAATATTATGGATAAAAAGTAGAAAAGGAGGGAACCCTATTATATAGATTCATTCATAAGGAAACATAACCCTTCATTTAATGGGTCTAATGATCCACATCATACTGAATGATGGATCACTAAAATTATAATATATTTTATGTTCTCTGGTTTTTAAATCATGAATACTTTATGAACATTTATGATTTGGAATGAAAATTATATCAACATAGTAATCTTATCCATAATAGGAGGAAACATGATGAAATTTAATGTATGGAGTGAGATGAGTTTATAAGGAAATTTTTTAAAACGGACATTACTTTTATTCTTCATAATAAAATAGTAAAGGAATTAAATGATCATACAAAAAAGGATAATGAATCCATTAGTTCCTATGAGGAAGGTTTTTAAAAAATTATGAGGTACTCTTTTGGTGTTATCATTAAAATAAAAGAGAAATATTGATTGACTATTCATTGGCCTAAAACCATGTCTATAAAAGGAGTTAAACATAAGTGACATTAGAAGCTATGAATAATTCATTCAGGGTACTAGAAAGGTATAAATGTAGAATCTAGTTTCCATCAATCTAATGGATTTGATAAGAAAAGGGAGATGTAATTAAAAGGAAATTATAATAATGAAAAACAAGGGGAGAAAAGATAAGATTTATAATATAATGGATGTGTGTATAGAAACATAGTGGAAATAACCTTAACAGAACTAGAAGATGATTTATGTGTGGAAAGGAAAGTCATTGGGGAAACAAATGTGTAAGTGATGTGAAA
Organism: Viscum album; assembly: GCA_963277665.1. Taxonomy (NCBI): domain Eukaryota; kingdom Viridiplantae; phylum Streptophyta; class Magnoliopsida; order Santalales; family Viscaceae; genus Viscum; species Viscum album. The sequence goes on from OY728128.1 coordinate 482,191,169, forward strand.
CAACTCGTTAATGTTGTCAATGAAGAAAAAGCTCCACATAACTCCCCACCTATACTCATGTGTATCAAATCTAAAGAGTGTTATAATTATACTAACCAATGTTAAAATTCTATGGTTAATGATAATGATTGTTGTCAATAAGATCTTATTCCCATAGATAATGTTGAATCACATGTGATCTCTCTTCTAGATTTGGGGTATGGCAGTGAAGTGTGGAAAGGTAAACATACAATCTACACTAGATCTTATAATTTTTTATTTTATTATAAATCTACCCAATCATTTATATCTGATGAATTTTATAAGTGCCTAAAAATACAACCTAAATCATGAGATGTTCAATTAGTTGTGAAAAATAAAAATGGTATGGTGATCACATCTCAAGTCCATGGATCTTATATGATTGAATTTTATGTGAACGTGTTTCATATAAATATTTTTACTATACCTATGAATAAATGTGATGTTATTTTGGTCATGGGTTATATTTTTTTAAATAAATTCCCTATCAATTTCCTGAGAAGGGAAGTCACAATTATCATTTGGAACAAACATATGGTCATCTATTAGTGTGAGGATAAATATAAAATTAATTGAAATTATATCCATTTAAGGGTCTTGATTCCTATTTTAAAGGGATATTAATCTTATATGATTGTGCATGAACTCAAAATTAAAGGCTTGACTATTGTATTGGATTTTGTTAACATATTTCTGGAATATTTTCCTTGTCTTCCTCTGAATCGTTAATATGATTTTTCAACCAAACACATACATGGTTCTACACCATTTTAAAAAAACCCAAATAGAATATCCCCAATTAAGTTGGAGGAATACAAAAAGAAACTCCAAAAAATAATACATGGGATTCATTCATCCATGTGAATCCCCATGCGGTGTACCTATCATTTTTGTTAAGAATAAATATAGACCAAAGAGAATTTTTCTTTATTATCGAGATATTAATAAGATGAAAATCAAGAATAAGTATGATCTTCCCTATTTTAATGAATTATTTGATCAATTATGAGGAGGTCATTATTGTTCCACGTTTTATATTTATTTTATATTTTAATATATGAGGTTGAAAACTAAATACATCCCAAAGAAAAGAATTATGTATGAGGTATGGACACTATGATTTTAGAGTATCTTCATTTTATCTTACTAATTCCACTACAATATTTGTGAATTTAATGAATATAGTCTTTAGTTATTAACTTAAATAGTTGTTGGTCGTATTTATAGATGATATTATTATATATTCCAAGAGTAGGGAAGAACATGAAGGTAACTTGAGGATTATAATGAAGAACCTATATAATAAGAATCTATATGTAAAATTTATCAAGTTTGAATTTTGGAAATATAAATATTATTTTGTGATTTATATAATCCCAAGATAGGGCACATCAGTGGATTTATCAATGGCATATGTTTTTGAACATTGTCCCTGAAAATCCTTGATGAATGTGATACATGTTTTTATTGGTGTGGATAGATATTAGAAAAAATTTGTACATTATTTCTCTTGTTTATCTAATCCAATCACCGAGTTAATGAAAAAAGGAGTCATGTTCATTTAAATAAATGATTATGAAGAAAATTTCAAGGGACTAAAGAGAAGATTTTTTAATGAACATGTAATTATACTAGCCAATAGTAGATAAGGGTTTGTGATCTATACTATGCATCGAAGAAGCCTCATGGATGTGTTATCCTATATAATGATATAATGATAACATATGCCTTATTTAAATTTATGGTTCATAGTCATAATTATACAACTCATGGACTTTAGTTGGTAGTGGTAATATAGGAATTTAAGATATGGATTCATTATATTTTTACCTAAAGGTGTGATATATGTATTGATAATAAATGTTTAAATTTTAGTTTTTACCTAGAAAGAGTTAAATCTGCACTATAGAATATGGTTAGAGTTCATTAAAGACTATGATGGATCAATTCATTACCACCAAGGGACAGAGAAAAATATGGATGATGATTTGAGTTAAAAATATCATGATAGATTATAATTGATCAGGATAATGAAATATTTAGTTTTTATTGATATATAAAGGATGGTACTTGAAATTTCTAAGAAACTATAGAAGTATTATCTTTCCCAAATGAGTTTTGAACCATATATAAATGTGTAGATTAATAATGAATTGAAGGAAGATGTAGAAATAAACAATTAGGTGAGAAATGTTCCAAATTTCAACCTTGATTATTATTCAATGATAAGTTTCCTGAAGTAAGTATTTGTCCCACCAATACCAATGTAAACAATTAACTATTGGATACATATCATATCTCACTATTCTTTATTCATCTGGGAAGTATGAGGACATATATAGGTCTAAAAGAGTATTTTTTGTGGGAAATCATTAAGAGAAGTATTTTATAGTATGTACATTAGTGATTGGTAGGATATTAAATTAAATTTATGAAACAGAATTCTTTTTGGATTTTATAACCATTACCCATACCTAAATTGAATTGAAAAAATATTACCATGGATTATATTATAATACTCCCTAAAATTTCTAAAATAGATAATGATTTTTTGGTTTTAGTGGATATCCATATGAAGTCAATGTGATTCATTTATATTTGAGAATATATCACTCTTGGTTATTATTCATGATACAAATTAAAGAACTGTAAAGGTTTCATGGTGTAAGATACTCTATTGTACCTCTCAAGGATTTGAGGTATTACTAGAAGTATAAGGGAAATCTTCATCAAAATATTGGTATTGATTTGAGTTTCAGTACTTCTTATCATCCTTATACATATCTTCTTTTTTATAGTACCATTGAAACGATGGATGAAAATTTGAGTTTTTGTTCTCTTAATTTAAAAGGGGTTGGGTATCAACACCTTCCTCTTAACAAGTTCTATTATAAAAATAGCTTTACTATAGAAATCGGGAGGATATTTTAGAAGAAAAATATAAAAGGAAGTGTGTTACTCTAATACAATGGGATGAATTTAGAGAAAGAAATCTCTTTGGAGCTGATCTAGATGAGGAAATGGAAGAGAAGGTTAGATCCATTTAGCATCACATCAAGGTATCTCAGAGTTGAAGCCAACATTTTTAAAATTAACAACAAGATCTAGAATGTAAAGTTGGCTAAAAGGTAATACTATGAATTTATCTATTTAATAGATTTCTAAAATTCCTAAATAATGGAAAAATTATCGCGAGGTATGTTTTCCCCTTTAATATTATTGATTGAGTAGAGATTCTAGCATATCTCGTGTCACTTCCACCAAGCCACTCTCATGTTCAGGATGTGTTCCATGAATCTCTCATAAGGAAGTACAAACCTGATCAACCTCATGTACTAAACTTATAGGTTATACCATCAGAACATGATATTTATTAACATTAATGTGTTTTAAATCTTTGATAAAAATGATAATGTTTTACAGAACAAGACTACTAACCTTTTTAAATATATGTGGAGGAATAAAAAATTAGAAGAAGTTATATGGGAAGCTAAGGATGTCATGAATCATAAATATCATTATATTTTATATCTAATTTATTTCATTTTAAGTGAAAATTCATTTTATGGGGGGTAAAATGTATACCGAAATTTTTCATATCTATTTCCATTGAAATAAACATGATGTATTGATTGATTTCTTTTCATGCAACCTGAGTCTAAATGAGTCGTGATGTAGTATAAATTTATAAACTAGATGATGGATTGGTGGGTGTTATTATGATTATCAACATTATAAAAAATATGTCTATGTTTTATTTTTAATTCATATTTATTGATATATCCATTCTCAATATTCTGTAATGACATTTTATGCATCAAAAATTTGTTTTCTTTAAGAAATAGTTATTATTATATTTTTTGTGAGGATATTATAACAAATTTATGCCACTTTTAGAAAATAAATTTCATAAAATTGGAATATTTTTTTAAATCATTATATCAAAGTTATCCTAAAGTGAAATTGTAGGATTTTTCTAACAAGGTTAAATTTTCAATCAATAGTGAAAATTACGATTTTATAGAAAAATGTATCTTCCATTCATGTATTTACAAAGTTACATTTGATTTGATTTTTTAAAAAAATCAAATTATTTTTTATTAAACATAATCTAATCAATTTCATTGGAATTAACATTAGTCTAAATTCGGGTATAAAAAAATTTTGTATTTAAAAATTAATTTTTATCGAAAACTATTTTCAACACATTTTGTGAGATTATTTTGAAAAGAATATTGTCCAATTATAGAGATTGAATTGAAAAAAATGGATTCCATATATGTAATTAGAATACTTAATATTATATAATATTGGCAGATTATTTTTTGATCATTATGAATAGAAATGAAGGTAAAAAAACATTACTATAGTTATGGTCAAATTAAGTTTACCGTTGGGGTGGTTAAACTAAGATTTAAGGGTGAGATTGGATTAAAATGTTTTCTAAATCATATTTTAAATGAATATTTTAACCCTTCTAATTTACTATTTGAATATGAGTCATTGGAAACAATTGGATTGAGTATGACCTTTTTTTATTTTAATATTTTGAAAAATTCAATGTGTGTCCTCTCCCATTCTTATAAATTACCACCACTCATCTCTATTATTTACAAGAATTTTAGACACCAATACTGAAAAGACCACTCAATTATCTTCTAAAATTACTAATCCAACAATTAGAGGTTATTTTCTTCTAAAATGACCATTCTAAGGTTCTTTATGAAAATATTTAATGGTGGTCAACTGAAGAAGAGGTAATCATCCTACACTACATCTTTTAATTTATTTCTTATTATACATACACTAAATATATGGTATTAAGAAAAAAAAATTTTAATTTAATTATCATAAATGCAATGAAACTTTATTAACATTATGGAACCACCATTATCCACCCCGTTATGATCAAATGGTAAATGAATGTATTACTCATGTGTACGTGTGGACTACCATCTCCACACAGAGACACAATTCATTCATGATCACTATAAATATTGGTTTGTTAATACGATGTTTTTAAAGTATATATATTATATTTATGAATTTATTATCATTATATAATAATATAATCTTACATTCCTTCTAAACTTTCAATTCATTGTAAAACAATAATGTCGCTCGTGCATATATGTAGACTAACACCTCCACGGAGCGATGTGATTGATTTTTCATTTATAATTTACATTAATGATAATAATTTTATATTTAATTAATATAAATGATATATGTTCTACAATAATGATTATTTGAAGATGAATAAGCTTTAACCTTCTTTTTTCCAACCATCAAAAAGTGGAAAAATCAATCGTAGGTATGTAGGGACTATTGTCTCCAGGAAGTGATGTAATTCATTTTTCATCACTTTTTTATATGAATAATTATAATATTTTATATTATAAATAAATATGATACTTATTAAATTATTAATATTTTGGTTATTATGGAACAATGATCAAATTATAAGGACCATAACTACCTAACTTAAACATTCATGAAAAACAAACAAATAATACCAAAAAATAATGATTTTAATCAGGAAATCTTCATAAAAGGGTGATAGTATGTTATAATTAAATCATATTTGATAATATAAATAATTATATTTTTATTTTATAGTATCATATTAAATCAAAATTTATTATATAGGAGGTTTGAGAGCCTACAAAGCATGTCAAAATTGAGGTAAAGGTTTTATGTTACAATATTAATTTACTAGGATTATTTAAGCTTAAATTTTTTATAATGTAATTATTTAATATTTATCTCCCATATTTTATATGTTTTATTATGATATTATTTTCTTTGATTACATGTTTGAATATAATTTTCCACTCTTTATTATCTCAATTGACTGGAATCATGTTTTGAAGAAAAACTAAATTTAATTTTCTCCTCTGTCAGGAATCCATTTCCTTCCATATCCATGTTTTATAAAATATTTTAAGTAATATAATTAGAAATATAAATTTAATATTTATATTAATTTTCACCCATGTTGGGATTTCTATAACTTTTTTGAAGGAATCTTCTGGTCATTTTTGGAATAAGGTACTTTTAATTTTTACCAAAAATGTGAAATGATATTAAATATAAAATAAATTAAAAGAATTAAATTTCCCTCCATTATGACTGAAAATTTACTTTTTTTATTATCAAAACATTTTTTTAGGAGAAATTGAGAAACCAAAAAATACAACATTACAACCAAAAACCATTAAAATGATAAAACAGATCAAGGCTACAGACTCTGCTCCTCCCTAGAAATTACACCTTGTGATAAGATTCACCATCACATGACCATTCAGCTAGCAGTCCCAGGCAGAATTGCACATGCATAGAACCAAAAGCAGAGCCATACCCTCTCAAACTTCCATATCCAAATGGCATGCGCAGGTGGAAGCTTCTTGCTCTGAACCTCATCTTGAGTAGATACATGTAGAAATCCAGTTTCAAGCACATCAAAACATCATAGAGGATTCGAACAGGATGCATCCACAAAAAGATAACGAACATCGGAGACAATAACCAGCCAAAACCTTACACACTGATTCACAATAATTTCACAGCCTCCAGGAAAATTGGAAAAATTCAAAACAAATGCACTCCCAAAAACCAGTTCATCACGAGCAGAAAATCCTAAATGAAGTCACTCAAACCATTAATACCTCCATATTCTTTAAGGAATCCAAAAAAATAGAGCGAACCCAAATGTGAGAAACAACAGCAACAACAAAACCACAATGCTCCGGATCCAAAACCACAGAACACCCCAAAACCAAATCTCAAACCTCCAAATCTATGCCCCTCAAACAAAAATTACCAAAGAAAAAAATGATAATATGAAGCATAATAATCCTAAAAACAATCGAAGGAAAAATGTTCAGAACAAGAATTCCATAACCAGAATGTTAGCAACTTGAGCACCAAAATCATTGGAAAATAACCCCACCGCAAGCTAGAATCGATATCCCGCCGCCACCATCCAAAAATACCTCGGATACCACAACATACCACCTAGCGATCCCACAGAAGACGATATTTCAAGACTGAGTCACGAAGCCTGGATCTCGGCCGCGGAACCATCTTCATGCTGCCAGAAGAAACCCTATCCAATTAATATGGAGTGAGGCATGAACATGCCATCAATGAAGAAATGTTCAAGTTATATTCTAATCGAACTTTCATCTATGATAAACTCCTTGATGTATATTATATTTCTATAGGTATATTATTTTATGATACCATCATTATTCTTTCACTGGATTTTTTATGGATATGATGATGAAATATCAATTGAACCCATTTTCTTTTCCACTACTTAAGTCATGATGAATATTTTCGTGATATTGTGGAACACATATGAATGGATTATTAATATATAATATGTTGGAATAGAAATATATAATTATGAAATGAATTGGGTAAATGTTAATGTTTTGTGATCACAAAGGGTATATGGGAGGTTATCCAAATCCCTAAAAAGAGTTTATATGAGAGGTTATCCCAAGCTTGAAAGAGGATACATGGGAGGTTATCCCAATCCCAAATTTTGTATATAGGTGGGTAACTGACACCTATAATGTGATTATTATCTTGGCGGGTCACCTTGACATAGTATTTCTATGATTATGATATGCCATGTTTTATGCCACAAATTTTGGATATGGTCTTATGGTATTGTTATCCTCTCATGGATCATATTCATTGATTCCTTTATGATTCATGTATTATAAAAAAATAATATTTATATAATGACTCATGATTAGGATATATGAATTTTTGTATATGGATTTTGAAATTTTATGATCATGTTCTCAAGCCTTTACTCTCATATTATGCTTAAATTATCATTGAGATCATCTAATATCACCCTTTATTATGTTTCATATTCACTAAGATATGATGAATTTTTTTATATAATATATATATAAGATGGATGATAATTTTGAATAAATAAGTTAGAGATTATTCATATATTTCATGAAATAATTTTTTATATTTCGAGGTTTCCAAATACACAACAACATTACAGTTCTATCATGGATTATAATGTTATGTAATAAATATTCATATAATAAGATGTAATATTTATGTGTGAAAATATGAGTGCCTATAATAAAAATATTCCTTGATCGAGTATGGATCACATATTGACCAAAGAGGTCAAACCCTTTCGTATATCAACAATTATCCCTAGTTCCTCATGTGGCCTTAGTCGTATCTGTTAATTAGGAATGGGTCACATAGTGAAATTTGAGTGTTATTCCCTCCATCCATGATAACTTCTTCTAATGTTGATCATGTTTATTTTTTGTAATCCGAGGATCACTAATCATAGGGGAATTCATGATTGACAATGTTAAGGATTAAATCCATCATCAACAACTTATTCTAGTTTTTCTTGTGAGTTAATGAGTTTGAATACATAACTTGACCACATATCATCACAATTATTATTAGATCTATATATATTTCTTATGAAAACATTTTTTTTTCATTGTGAAATAATATCAATAGTTCCTCAGTTTTTATAATCACATATATTACATATGGATTCTTCTTCTTCTTCACATAAGCTCAAAGGAAATCAGTGTCTCTTCTACATAAACTAGGGATACAATTTTTTTCCTTCCTCACATGATACACATGTGTGCAGTATTTATTCTCATAATGTGATACTATGAAGTTATTATTTTTATATCAACAATTATACAAATAGTTCTATTATATATATATATATATTATTCCGGAATATTAGCGAAAAAGAATATATATGTTCTTCTTCAGGAAATATTAGACATGGTTTAAACATTATCATGTGACAAGAAATATCTTTGGATCCTTGGGCATTATTTGGGTCTCAAACTAACTTGTACATCAATATTTACTATGAATAGATAGCGTAGACTACTTCAATATTTTTATATCATATGAATTTCATGGATGATTTATTTTATTCAAGAAAATATGATATCTCTATCATTTTAATGAAAACCAAAATGGGATTTTTAGGAATTCAGGTCCAATGTTAGGGAAAAAGTTAAGGTTATAGAATTAATTAAATGATTCAAAGGTGGTTGAATCCACATCATAATCTTGGGTTACCACGTAAAAATAAATGACTTCATTCTAGTCCACCCTCAATATATTTTTTTATGTATGTCACGTTATCTAAAGGGGATATTGATAAAACATTATTGGGGAATGTTTCATTAAGTTTTTAAGGATACATGATCATGTATCTCCACTTATATAACAATTTTTGAACAAATGATAATAGATATATTCTTTATAGATTTATTTCATGAAATTCATATAATTCAGGCATGGTGTCTTATATTTGTGAAGATGATGTCTTCTTAGATATCTAAATTATATATTTTTATTGATAACAATAGGTGACCTAATTCAATTATATAAAATCCACTACACTTTTATGGATATAGTTCTATATTTTGAAGGAAAAATGGAATTAATTGTATAACCACATTCATTTAGATAAGGTGACCTGTATATATGCACATGTTTTTTAATATGGTAATGGTACCGCATGCCCAAGTAATAACACATCATCTTCTGTATTCACATTATTCTTCCATATAATCAATTTCAACACATTATCACCTCAATTATATATATGGTTCCACTATGGGATAAGATCATACTTATGAATCACACCTTCCCTTTTCATGGCCCAAATGTCCAAGAATATACCCTCTTGGGTGGGTGTGGGCCTGCCATCATGAATACTCTTGTTCAGTTGAGGGAAAATATTTTTAGTCGAAATATGCTAAGTATTAAAAACATAATTGAAATAATTTTTTTTAACCATATAAAATGTTAAGTCCTTATCTATATTTTTAATAATACTTTGAAAATAATTTATACAAAAAATAAATTATTTTTTGAATAAGCTTCTAACTTCTAGAATCTCCATCACAAATATTTTCCATATGAAATCATCAAAAAATGATTTATCATCATTTATTAAATTTTTTAAAAAGTTATTTCTTAAAAATATTAAAAGAAAACATCATCAGAATTAGTAATGTTTCCAAAATTCATACATTTTTCATTCTATGAAAAAGCATTTGGAATATATATAGGAGTTCCAATAATATCCCCAAGAATGATTTATATGGAACAAAGTTTTATACAAATGTTTCAATATACAGTGTATAATTCCAAATTGAGATAAGAAGTTCATATAGACTCATAATAAATCAAAATATATCCAAAAAATATGATTCCTTATTTTGGATAAACCATTAAATTGTGGTTCTCTAGGAGGACTTAGTTGTGAAATAATTCTACAAGGTCTTAAATAATCTATAAATTTCTTGCTTAAGTATTAACTACAATGAACTAATTAATGGTATTTATTAATTTTTCCTAGTTGATTCTGTACATTTCTCTAAAACTGTTTGAACTTTTGAAATGTCTCATACTCGTGTTTCATTTGAAATGCATGCTCATAAAGACTAAAGTCATCGGTAAAAGTTAATAAGTACCAAAAAAATTCCATTTTATTATGTAATAATTGGTCTACATACATCAATATGTTTAAAATCCAACTATCTACTAGCCCTATCATTTATTCTCACAAATAGAGACTTTTTCACTTTTCTTAGTATGTAAGATTCACATGTATCAAATGATTCATAATAAAATGAGTCCATAAAATTTATTTAGGGATTCTTTAAACATATTTCTTTTGTGTTTTTCCAATGTGAAAATTTGAAATGTAGGTGGGACTTGAATCAACTCCGACATTATTATTATAAATTTTATAAATAGGATTACCTATATTAAGATTATATAAACCATTCATTATATTATATATTTGATAAAAAAATTAATTCTTGTATGTAGAACACATCTTGTTCTTAATAATGAAAGAAATAAAATATTTTCCAAATAATATTTAGAAATAAAGTTACTATTTACACTAAGAAAATAATAACAGTTTTTAATTTTGGGATTTATCCACATGGTAAAGATAAATCATAGGTGCTGACCTTTAGTGATTAAAATCTTCTTATATTAAAAACATGAATATCTAATTCACCCTTCATCAATTCCATCATATATTTGAGTATGTGTTTCTTATAAATGAAGTGTGATGCACACCCAGTATCTAATACCCATGATTCATAGATGGAGAAATTCATTTCTATTACATTCATATATGGGTACACTAAATGTTTCTCCTATAGAATACTCTTAAATCCTATTTACCAATATTTAACTATTTTATAATCCATATTGATTAACGATCTCAATAGGATTACTATGATGTATTCCTTAATCTAAAGTAAATATATTTTTGTTAGTGAGTGAATTGTATTATATATTCTCATTAATGGATTTAAATGAATTTTCACCCACTAAAAATGATTACTCTATAAATCATATCCATCTAGTGATTATGTTTCTATATTTCACTAAGAAATGTCTCCTCTTTGTCATTCCTTTCTCAACATAGTTATTTAGTTATGAAATCATCCTAATAATAATTATTGTGACACTTTGATAGTTGAGTGCATAACCACTTATCAAAATCCATCACATGTATTAACTCATCTCTATTCATCATGTAACTTAATAATATTAGTGCCTCCTGAACAATTTATCTAAAGTTAAACACTAAAAATAGACAATTAAACTAAAATATTGGGTAACTATCTTTGGAATGACCTACCCAAGGATATTCGTTATTCAAATAATAATTGATTTCTGTACATAATATAATACATGGAACCCAACGTCGGCATGAGCTACCCGATTGGATGACCGAGGTCTTGAAATGAAATGTGTTTATTTGGAAAGAATCTCACTCTTAGTATTTAAAGTGGTTTTGTTTTAAGGTATCACCAATTTAATATCCAATATATTCATATTAAATTCATATCTATTACCTAATATGAAAAAATTTATATTTTCATAAATTTTTTTATACATGAATTATTACAAGAATTATTTTCATAAATCCATATTCCAAACACCAATTTAATGTGTTCACACTATATTAATATATCACTATTTACACAACCTATATGTTTGTATTACTCACCAAAAAATAAAAGCTAAATATATTCATACATATCCAAATACATAATATTAGTAAGGTACCTGAATGATTCATGTGCAGTTATAATGTTATATGAGATTGAAAAAATTAACATTAGTAAGCCCGTAGAGATAGATATCCAATACCATCTTATTTTCTAGCCAAGGCATAAGTCTCTGGGAATGTAGGTGGTCCGAACCCAAGTCTCTCTACCTAGGGATACTTTACATAAGAGAGAATTCAATTCAGGATAATTTTATTACCCAACATTCAAAAACTATATTCCGAAACTATTATAAAACGTATAACTATAATTTAAATATGTGGTCAAGGTATACAAAAACTAGATTTTATAATCCCAAAAAATAAAAAATATTTTCACAGATCTCTCATAAAATTAATTAATAATAAAAATTTTCATACAAAATATTAATATTTCATAACTTTTTTTACTAAACATGAATATCAAATAAATTTTATAAATAATTAAATATTTCATTTATTTTCCAAAACATGAGACATTTATGAACTATTTATAAATAAACGCTAATTTTAAATACATTATAAATTAGAAAAAAATTTAAAAATTTATATTCATTTCAATATGAACTCAGTTATATTTTATACAATATGAGATTTATATGATATTTTATGAATTATAAACATTTTATAATACAATTTCTATAATGTAAACCTTTTTTATAATCTAAATATAATTTATTTTTTGATTTATAAACACTTTATAAATATCCTGTTATGATTTTTGAGTAAAAAAATTATTCCAAGATCATATTTAGTGAATTTTTTTTTTCAAATATTATTTTAAAATATTATCGTCAAAAATTTTGTAAAAATGTTTCCTAAAAATTTATTATATCAATTATAAAGAATTTTCATGTAATTAATTAAATTATAAAATCCATACAAGTTAAGTATTCATAAATAACATTTAATATGATTTATAAAAAAAAAATTCAACCATTAATAACATTTAATATGTTAAATTTTTTAACAGAGTTTTTTATAACCCTTTCCCATAATAGACTTATGTGCAATGTAAAATCCTTTTTAACCATACACATGCCATCCAAAACTTCTTTCATAAAGTTATGTTATGACATACCTTTATGAAACATGAATATAACATGTTTTGTAATGGTAATAGGAAAACTACCTTTAGAATCACATTCTTTATATAGGTATTGCATATATTACCTTTACGGTAATGATTAATGTAATGGTAGATCATGATATACCTTTACGTGGCCTTCTAGAATTGCTGTACAGTGGTAAGACACTATCTTACATTTACAATTCTCCAAGAAACCATGATGTTTAAAAGTAATGTGGTGGTTACCATTACGAATAAAGGTGATGTCTGAGTTACCATTATGTATACCCTTGTAATCGATAGAAACCGTTAAATTTTTTTTAGGGTATTATAATCATTCATACCTTCAAATTTAGTGTATAAACTTTATGCATCCTCCCCATATAAGTGTAAATCATATTTATCTTTACACAACTCACATAATGTCCCATAACCTACTTTTCTTTTACAATACTTCTATTCTTTATTTCAAGTTTGGATTTTATCAAAGGCCAGTGATTGAAAAAAAAATTAAATATTGAATATAAATCAATTTGATAACATTGATGGGTTTCATACGATCAAATAATTATCATTGATATTGGAAATAAAATAAAAAACATAGGCATATCCATCTTCAAAAAATAAATGTATTAATTAAACAAAAAATAGAGAACCTTATATTTGCAAGTTGAAATAGTCATCTTCATTGATATAAAGATAATATTTGAGGTCGATCAAAATGTTAAGTAAATTAAATTACCTTTCCTCCAAAGTGATACACCAACCAATGGATCCATTATCATATCAGGAGGATTTTTTACACTTGAAGGGTTTCTAGTGACTACATTGATGGTGATAAACTGGCCACAAGATGGAAGATTGTTTCTTTTATGGATTGATAGTATTATCCACACCGAATGAGAGAATCTCATCCTATTATATATCCTTTCGAAAGTATCATCAGGAAATTAAAAGTGTTGCCTATAATTTTTACATATCAAATTCTAACTCATGGAACTCCAACATTAAAACCTGTTGATGTTCATTCTTTGAACTCATTCAATGTATACATATGAAATAATGAATAAAACATATTTATTCATAACTAAAAAACCATTTGGGGGTTTACATGGAATCTACATTAATAACATTAATGACTTCACCATATATTAGATGCATTGATTTTAGGGGAACTTTTGAATGGTTAATGCATTATATAGTTAACAGTTACAATTTTTCATGCCCTTCCTATATCAGCTCATCAAGATATTCTCTATTCCTTATTGTTTCAACCAATATTTTAACTTATGATATCCATGTCATGTGTAGAGGTTTTTTCACTGTTATCTATTCATGTAGATTATAATTCCACCACAAATTAGTGAGGCCAAAATACTTCTAGTGGGTTGGTTCAAATTTTCGTCTGATGTGTGATTCCCATCCAATTGTAGAATTATACCATTTTGTGATGTGTTACATTCAAATAAGTGTGGTTGAATCTCATATACTATTTTATATTCATGATTTTTGTATGATACCCTCTTCAGTTGTGTGACATTTTTAGAGTCATGTGTTCTCCCTCATTTTTTATGTACTACATCCAATCATTGCGTACCACCCTCATCCATCGAATGTTATCCAAAGAGGAATGGGATCCCCTTTATGATTCTAGAGGGGTGATAAAGAATTTTTTTCAATAATGTATTCATAGAAATTCTATCACGTGATCTAAGTAATCTCATATTCAATTTTATCTTAGTGAATACGTTTCATATAGTCTTGATGTCGGTCCTCACCTAGTTGAATGGAACTACCAGAAGGTTGAGTATGCTTTGTGAATTCTAATGAGATGGAATTTCTAATTTTATAAGGTGACCATGATCCTTTCTTGGTGGGGGGTGGTTCATGTTTGAGACTTTCATATTTATTTGGTTTGGGAAAATTTCTTAGTAGATATTTATTATTTTATTGTACTCCCTACATAGAATACTTTCCCGTTAGCAGTTGAAGTTATCTCAAAATCACAATGAGACTACTAAAAAAGTGGATGGAATCTGATATATTTTCTAGGAGGGATATATATGATGGTGTGGAACCATTCAATTATAAGTGAGACTATATGTGAGTTTATTCATTAGCTAAAAGATATTTCAAGTTATTCCCAATGAATAATTTATAGCATCCTTAGTGGTTTGAGTGGTGTCTCTATAGAAGGATATTTTGAGTTGTGGATGATTGTTGGAAATTTCTAATGAAGATTCACCCAATTATAGGAACAAGTTTGATTTTAAACTCAAGTAAAAACGATTGGTGTTGTGTATGGACCTTCCCATGGGGGATAAAATTAAGATCGAATACCTCCATATTATAGGCCTTTTTGTTCTACAAGGGAGATTATTGGAAGAGGATTCAGTTGTACGAGAGTAGACAGTGATAAATAATTCATCAATTCACTACCATAAACAAAACAATTGGCCCATTACTATCAGGGGAGATGTGTTGATTGTCTTATCTTTTTGAGGATAAACCAAATTGATAACTATGGTTAGGATTTATTCATCATATAAAAGATATTAATGAGTCAATAATTCCAATGGAACCCATTTCCATGCCTTTCCATCTAGAGAGTTTCCACTAATGGTGTGCTTCTATATCCTCTTTATAGTTAAGTGAGACCATAATGTTCAATTTCGTGGTGGGTGAGTCATAATTTAGTTGATTTTGAATTATCAAACATGAAAATATCATAGATCCCAACATGTTTCTTGATGAGAACCTTTTTATTATGTTGGGGTGAGAATCCTATTTCCTTGATTTTTGATAAAGAGAATTTATCCTTAGTAAAGAGAATAAAGTCTTACAAGAGACTCTCGCATGCCAGAGAGGAGTCCTCAGAGTACCTATCATGGTATTATTTGGGTATACATACTAGTATTTCGTGTTTTAATGTAATTTTTTGTGATCTAAGGTCCACTTCCAATGGTGAGTGGGATCCCATTAGGTTTAGTGGGTAGAGTTCACCCTCATGAATTTATAACTTTCTTCCCATTAAACTGTAAACACATACTTAAGTACCATATATATGGATGATAAATTATCTTCCTATGAATGTTGGTGAATGTATATTTGTTTTCAAAGGTTATCCCAAGATTAAAAATTATCAAGAGGATAATGGATTCTTTATATTTCAATCTAGATATAGTTCTCTGATATTTCAATGTAAAATGATGAAGAAACTTGTAACATTGCTAAATTACTGAGATCAGATTATGTCATATTTTGGTATGACGACGAACCTATTTGGTGATTAAGGATGATTAATTGTCCATACCTTGAGATTATATTCTATATAATTACCCCTCGTAGTGTGAGATCATGAATCGTGGAGTAGTATTGGTTTTTTTTATTTTCAATTGAGTTAATCACACTACCACAAAAACAGTTTTTCACAGCGCCCCCCTTTATCAGCGCTTGTTTAGTAGCGCTGATAAAGGGTCGGCTTCAAAAAAAAATTAAAATATATTAATATATTAATATATAAATATAGTTATATTTTTATATAAATATAATATATAATTTTTAAATATATTTTAGATAAGTATAAATGTACATTTACACTTATTATACTTAATATATAAGATATTTAGTGAAAATGACTTCTTAAAAAAATAAAAAAATATTTTTAATTCATAATTTGATAATCATTATGGAGTAATACTCATTTAATAACAATTTGAGGACTAAATAAATTTAAAAAAAATTAAAAAAAGATCCAAAATATGTTGAAAACTCATCTCAAACTTCAAACGACCATAACTTTTGATCCGGGTGTCCATTTGAGCTCTACCATATATCAAATCGAATCCTGCGACGAGCTCTACGTCGTTGTGACCGGAGGAACCTCGGTAAAGAGTTTTTCGAGGCCAAAACAGGCATAGAAGGCCTCCAAAACTGAGTTTTTTGTCGGGGTACCCATATTTTTTAACATTTTGTGGATTTTCAAACTCGTTTAAGGGGTTATTATTGGATTTTTTTGGTGGGGACTGAATTTATTCCAAGGTATTACATTCATATTGATATTGTGTCTTTGAAATTTCATCATTTTTTATAATGAACTGCTATTTATAATCAAATATATAACAATATATTCATATTTTTTAAATATTCACAACTAAAAATTAAATTTTTTAAATAAATAATAAAATATATTTACATATAAAATATGTTATCTTTATCTAAATAATAACTAACATCCATTTTATTTAAAATACAATGAATATTTATATACCTATATATAAATCTAACTATATATATTAATCTAACTATATATATATATATTAATCTAACTATATATATATTAATCTAATAACTATATATATATTAATATAACTACATATATATATATTAGTATTACTATAAATATATATATTAATATCACCATATATATATATATATAATAATATCACTATATATATATTAATATAACTATATAAATATATATTCATATAACTATATATATGTTAATATAACTATATATATGTTAATATAACTATATATATGTTAATATAACTATATATATATATTAATATAAATATATAATACTATACGAATAAATATAACTAAATATATATATATATATAGATATAGATATATATTAATACCACTATATATATATATTAAGATTACTATATATATTATAATATAACTATATATATATATATTATAATATAACTATATATATATATATATATTAATATAAATATATATTACTATACGAATAAATATAACTAAATATATAAATATATATATATATAGATACCATGAATTGGAAAGCAAATCAAAATAGAGTAGTGGTAAGGGCTTAGGCACGCAGGGGGGAGGTCTCGAGTTCAAATCCTGGTGGAGGCAGGGGTGCGCGCGCATGGGGAATATTGGAGAAAGAGCTGTTAAAGGGTGGAGGGGGGTGCGTGGGGTGCATGGGGTGCTGTATAGGGGCCAAAAAGTGCTGTAAAAGGGGGGGTTCAAGCGCTATAAAATCCCCCCTCGATTGGCAGTATTTTTTAATTTTTTTTTAATTTTTTTAACTTTTATCAGCGCTTTTTTATAAGCGCTGATAAAATGGTCCTTTATCAGTGCTAAAACGAAAGCGCTAATAAAGGAATTGCTGATATAGGACCCCTTTATCAGCGCATTTTTAGCCCTGATAAAGGGGTCCTATATCAGCACTTTTCGGAGCGCAGATAAAGGGGACCCCCCCTTTATCTACGCTGGCTTTATCAGCGCTTTTCTAGCGCTGATAAAGTACATTTTTAGCGCTGATAAAGGCCGTGTTTGTATTAGTGTCATGAGATATTAGTAGTATGAAAATGACATATTGGTTTTCCATTATAGTATAGGGCTCCATGTCTAGAATATAGTGAAATAAAATGATCCCCTAGCTTTGGATGAGTGATTCATTTTTGGTGATAGAGATGTTACTCTCTGATCAATAATGTTATAACCATGATCATTCTATGTGCATGGGAAGACATTGGTTTTGAATTTAATATATAATTACTATTTAACAAAATTTTATTTGGTTCTAGACCTAATTGTTTAACTAGTATGTGGGGATAACATCATCTATTTTTCTAGTTACATGGTGGGTCGTCAATGGAAATTGTATTAATCACTGGAATAGTTTTTCTGAGTGGATATATACCTAGTTTAATGTGTCCCTATGTTTGGAATTTGAAGGGAATATTTGTGAGTTTAAAAGGAAAAAAGTTTTTTAGAAATTATAGGTAGAGTTTTTATCAATAAGATATAGATTTTTGTTACTCGGTTAGGTGTTATCATGGGGTCTGGTGCAGACAAAGCCAGGTCATTTGAATTTCCAGGACCATCCTCTTAATATTGTGGTGGATTGGGTAACCTGCTAGGGAGCTATGTAGAATTGATTATTTGAGGTTCTTGTTACTTATTTTTATGGGTTCATTAGAATATTTCAAAAAAGGGAGATAAAAACATAACTCTTATATATTAAATAATGAGCTTTGACCTCTTTTAGGTCTGGATGCGGATGAAGGATTCCCATTGATTGGGTGCACATATATTCAGAGAATAAAAATCATGTTTCTCTTATTCCAAGATATATTGGCTTTGGTGCTTATTACATGATTGTAGAAGATAAAGGAAAACCTAATTTGTGTAATTCATTGTGAATGTT
The DNA here is from genome assembly GCA_963277665.1 of Viscum album. Classification (NCBI taxonomy): domain Eukaryota; kingdom Viridiplantae; phylum Streptophyta; class Magnoliopsida; order Santalales; family Viscaceae; genus Viscum; species Viscum album. The sequence goes on from OY728128.1 coordinate 482,210,564, forward strand.
TTGATGATAGTGTGAAATTTTGGAGAAGCATTCAGGGGTAGAAATTTGTATTGATGGTTTTTTCACTCATAAAACCTATTTATAACAACCTTTAAAAGGTAAGGAGCTATGAAATCCCACTAGAGATACCTTTAGTTGCAAGGAATATGATTATTAAGATCAATGATTTAGGGATTATCCCAATCCTATATGGAAGGATGACATTCACAAGAGGTGTAGTTTTGTGTATAGAGGATTCTCGAGACATAACCTAAATAAATACAAGATTTCACATATTTTTTTTCTAAGATGGGTTGGAGATTATAAATTTGTGGGTGTTAGAGGTTAATTACTTCCTATCCATATGTTTACTAAGTTTTTAAAGGGCCCATATCTCTGAGGGTGTGGGATGAGTGTGTGATTTGGGGTTATTCATCACATGGAATTATTGCACTATTTTATTTTTAGTGGTTCTAGATGTTTCGATTTTAAGGATAAAAATGTATTAAGTTGGAGAGAATATAGTGAAATAGGTTTTTTCTAAACAATTTTTAAATTTTTTTTAGATAAGAATCCTCAATACCTTTACATCAGTAAAATAGTAAATTAACCCTAGATAAATACCCTATAAAAATATTAAATAGTTCCATTGATTCTAGGGAATGGTGTTTACCCTCGTACTGATCCAATGATAAATTTTAAGGGCATATAGACCTCCATAATAAAATATTTATTAGAAAATTACCCCCAAAAAACATTTTTTGGTTTTAAAAGGATATATTTAATAAGAAAATCATGGGATGGGTATTCTGACATCGTAGATGTGTTAAGAATGTTAGTTTCTTTTAAAAAAGGCAATCAAGAAAGTCTCAATTAAACAAAACAAATTACAAGAGTATGACGGAGGGAATTTTACATTTTTCTCTATTAAGAATACTGAGAAAATCCTCATCAAGTGTGGTCAAATGCACACCAGAGGCCTCAGAAATACCATTATTTGTAAGACTTTCAGCAAGAGAGTTGGATTCACGGTAAACATGTGTGATTATAAAGCTCTTGGAGGCAAGAGTGTCAAGAGATTTGATCCATTTCAAGGTAAGTTTCCAGGCAAGATGAGTCTGATTCTTTCTAACATCTTGCACAATAGTAGTGGAATCACTTTCGAACCATAGAATATTCCAATTTCATTAGTGATCCATTACCACTGCATTTATTAGTGCCATCATATTAGCTTCAAGGGCAGTGACATGACCACAAGAGCCGTAAAAGCCTTCAATCAAGTCACTATTGTGGTCTCAAAAAACAATACCATAACTAGCAGGTCCAGGATTTCCCTTTGAGGCACCATCAAGATTGCATTTGATCCAACCTGCAAAGGGAGGGTTCCAGAAGATTTCTATAGTGCCCATAGGTTTGGAAAAATTACCTGACTGATGAAGCTTTTTCAAAACTACAATGTCTTTGATGGAATTGTGACATTGTTCAATGTGAAACAAATTTTCATTCTGAGTCATTGCATGAATGTTGGATATGGAAACATTGTGATTGAAAGTGGACTTTTCATGCCTACATTTTTTCCTGCCTCTCCAAAGAGTGTGTAAAGTTTCAGAACATGAAAAAAGGAAGGGGAGGTGAATCTTCTTGGAGAACTGTTCTTCTGAAATAAAGTGCAAAAAATATTCTATGTTTTCAACATGTGGTATTGAGATGCCAAATAGTTCAAAAATAAATATCCATATTGATACAAAGGTTTTACAAGAGAGGAATAAATGATCATGTTCATCTCTATGTTGGTGGCACAAATCACATCTTGAGAAAAGAGAGATACCAAATTTTTGAAGGTTTCTGTCCACTGGTAGTTTTTGCAGTTGAATTCTCGAGAGAAGAGTAAACTGATAGGGCTATACCCATATTCTGAAATTCTGGACAGCATTGGAAGGAGTGCTCTATATAAAATGGTAGTAGATTCTTTTAGAGTCAAGAAGCCCATTTGCACTTGGTTCCCATACTATGATATCATCAGAATTTAGAAAATCATACGAGTTAACAAATCGCACAATATGTGTAGGCATGTTTTTTCTCAGCTCGAGTTGATCAAAAATAGAGGCATCTAAATCAACATCCAAGGAATCATCATTTATACCCTCAATTAATAGAGTCCATGCCCAGTTGTCCCTCTATAATTTCAGCTTGGAAGATTCATTCACCAACTAGTGGGAGTGATTATTGATCTTTTGATAAATCTTTTTCAAACTAGGCCAAACAGATGAGTGCATGTGTGTAATCTTTCTAGCAATCAGTCTAGTAAGGATTATTGTTATAAGAAAGTCTATAGATGCTGATTTTCCATTAATAAGTCTCCAAATAAATTGAGCTTGAAGGGAATTAATGAAGATCTCAATATTCTTAAACCCAAGTCCCCCCATAGTAAGAGGTAAACAACATTTGGTCCATGGAGCAGTGATAATTTTCCTTTCAAGAATGCTTCCACTCCAAACAATATTCCTCATAAGGGAAGTAAGAATCTTAAATGTAGAATCATGCCAGGAGTACACCATAAAATAATAAACAAGTTTGGAGATGATCACTTGTTTAACTTAGTAGATTCTTCCCACCATAGAAAGTGGTTTTCCTTTCCAATTGGAGAGATTCCTCCTAACTTGACAAACCACTTCAGTAATGTAGGTGGATTGCGGTCTACCTAAAAACATTGGGACTCCAAGATATGTGAAAGGGAAAAAACCTTCTCTGATATCTAGGCTCTGAATCATACAATTCTTCCTGGAATCTGAAATGTTTTTCCTAAAGAAAAAAAAAGGATTTATTCCAGCTAACCTCCTGTCTATAGACAAGCTCATAGTGGTGGAGGATGGATTTGAGATTCTGAATGTTTATTTTTCCTCCTTGACTAAATATAATAATGTCATCAACAAAGAGAAGATGTCAGGGGGCATAGTTACCTTTGTTATCTTGAAGAACTTTTAGATTCCCCTTGTCAACATTGTAAGTAATCAGTCGGCTGAGATAATATTCTGCAATGGAAAAGATAATAGCAGACAAGGAGTCTCCCTGCCTTACCCCTCTAGAGAACTTAAAATAGCCTTCAGGTGATCCATTGATAAGAATGGAGATATAGGCTAAGCTAATCAAATTGTAAGACCACTGAATAATGGTCATATGAAAACCAAACTTGTGCATAATGTTACCAAAGAAGTCCCAATCAATTGTGTCAAAACCCATTCTGATGTCCAGTTTGAGGGCAATACTCCCTCCTCATGTGGTTTTTTGAAGAAGATTCACAAATTCAGATGCATTGAAGAGAAAATCTTGTATTATTATTCCTTTAACATAACCAAACTGATTCCGGGAAATTATTTTATCAGAGATATGGGCAATACTGTTATCCAAGATCATTGTGAGATTTTTTTGTATAGTATTAATCAGGGAAACATGTCTGAATTGATTAATATCACTAGCATTATCATCCTCTGGAATTAAGGCAATGAATTGTTAATTGATTCTATGAACCTATGATCCATTACTAAAGAAATACATGACCAGCCTGCAAAAATCTACCTGTATAATATCCCAGTAAAATTGGAAGAAGTGATTCGTGAATCCATATAGACCAGGAGAGCTTTCTTTTTTAAGCCCAAGGACAGTATTCTTTATTTCAACCTCATAGGGTACTATGATTAGCATTGAGTTGTCATAATCACTAACGAGGGAAGGTATAATGCCATCCAAGAGTTCCCCATTTCATTTGGAACCATTTAAGAGGTTCTGATAGAAAGAGACAATGTGATTCGAGAGACTCTAATGATCATCAAGAATAACATCTCCATCTTTGAGAAGAGAGAGTGTCCTGGTAGATTTTTACTCCTTTGTATGACATTAAAAAACGTAGTATTTCTATCACCATCCATAAGACACTTAACTTTATACACCTCCTTTTGAATACTATCTCTAAGAGTAAGCATATTTTTCAGGTACAAGGAGATCTTAGCCTCCTGTCCACCACGGCATGAGAAATCCGAATCGGTCATTGATTGTTGAATGCCATGTAAATAATTCTCTAGAGAGTCAATTTTCTAGTCCAGGTGGCTGAATCTGTATTTACTCCAATGTTTCATCTTTATATTGAGAAATCGAAGCTTAAAAACACAAGATAAAGGATGATTATTTTCTCTAATATTCCAAGTATCTCTTACCAGTGTGGAGCATTCAGGAAGAGTAGTCCAAGCATTGTTAAACCTGAATGGGAGAGGTCGTCTCTCACTTTTTCCAGTAAAATTAGACATTATTGGATGATGGTCAGAATTATGTTTGGCAAGAGTCACACAAGATATTTTACTCCAATTTTCCATCACTTTATCATTAACAAAGGCACGATCAATTGTATTAGCTCTCATTCCATTAAGATGTTTCCTATACCAGGTGTACTTGGCTCCGACCAGATTAACCTTAATCAGATTTTATTTTTCGACACATAGTTGAAAGTCATCCATAGTAGAGATGGTAGAAGAGTGTACCATCCTTTCATCAGCCGGGAGAATAGTATTAAAGTCCCCTATGATCAGCCAAGAGTCACCAATGCTGTGTGACAGATAAGAAATGTGTTTCCATAAGTCCCTTGTGATCATATAATTATTTGAAGCATAAACAATCGAGTAGAATAAATCTTGAGCATGGAATGTGAATTTACAAGTAATAATTTGTGCATGGACAGATACAAGAGTGATATTGGCTACCCTACTATTCACCCTTATGATTTTCGATTAGGGATATCTACTTGGTATGATTGGAATAACTCTAGAGATGGTAAGTGGATTGAAAGGGAGGATTATTATGGAATCTATAATGAATTAGGGGAGGGTGGAGGGATCTATGGTGATATTAATTTTTGAGACACATGATGACGATGACTATACCCACATCATGGAAAAAATATTATAAGATATGATTCACCATTAAGGTAATACATGATGGTTCTTTATGATCCATTATTTGTAGAATACTATTGGTTTAATCCCAGAAGTTTAATTCTCATTATTTAATTATGTGAATCTATTGTGTTGGTATAATTTATGATATTAGTGATGGGTTTTTTTCTTTATGATATTTGTGTTCGACCATCATTTTCATATTCTAAATTTAGCACATGACCTAACTTTGTTATTATGGTTCCAAAAATGGGCATGAAGTGGTTAGAATTATCTTATCTCCCAAATTCCCCCTATGATATTATCTCTCTATTATTTTATATATCATTCTCACATCTCCCTCACTCTATCATGTGGAGGGTGAGCCACTATCCATAAGGATGGAAAATAACTCTGAGAGATGATTTGAGGATGACTGACAGTGAAGTCACAAGGGAAGGATAGTGAATTATTACATGGGAAATTGGAGGTTGATGTGATCAAAGGATCAAAGTGTGAGAAAGGGGGTCACACATGATCTAGATGGATAATGAAAACTGGGGGAAGTGAAATACATGACCAGAAAGGATCAGGTAACAGAGAGGTGTGTGGGGGATGACTATAGATACATTCTGTGTGAGGTAGTTGATGATAACTATCGGAGATGATGGCCTAAGGCGATCCAAAACATAATATGTAGTGGAAATATAGGCTACCATTTCTCCTATGGTCCACGTATGAAAGGGTGAAACACAATAATACTTCCTTCCCCTAGAACTTTTCATATATATACAAACATTTATATAAATTTTATTATAATAATAAAAATTCAAATGGTTAGGTATATGGCCTCTTTATTAAAGAAAACATAATAAAAAAATAGGTGAGGAGGATGAGGCTAGACAATGTATATTTTCCCTCATTATGAAATACAATAAAAAAGAATTCAATAATATTAATCAAGCATGTTATAATCCTCAAAATACTCATTCCTATGACAATAATTAGTTAAAGAGACAAACATATTATAATTGACCATCCTCCCATCAATAGGTTGTCTAGATCTAGTTATTATGGTGGGTTATAACAGGAAGAAATTATTTATAGGTCTACTATTTATTCATAGGAAGAGAGGAGAAGCCTTCATTATCTTTATTTCCCCTTTTTTTGAAGAATCCAAATAATGAGATCTATTTCATTAAAAATCATCATCTTGATCATGATCTGGTACGTATTCGTATTTACTAGAGACACATGAATTGTTCTTTAAATAAGTAGTATCCATGTAATTATTACCTCCTTATTTCTCATGAGCATGATTCAAACTACCAGGTTGAGTTTCCCTAGATCCCACCCTAAAACATTCAAATCATCAATATTATATCCAAGCCATGCCTTAATATCATAGAAACTAATGACACTGAAATCCAACCTTAGTAGCTTCATCATTCCAAGTAGAGAGGATTTATCAAAATTATTCTCTTCAAGTACCTGGTAGGAATAATTTTACAGATTTTGAGAATTAGACAACATAAAAGAGATACAAACTTTCTAGTCTCCCATATTAGAATACTATTCCAGATTTGACACATGGTTTCCAGACACATGATGTAGTACCCCCCGGTTACGGGTATATAAACCCTTTCCTCATGTGTTTTAAATGGAGTTTATATTATTGGGTTTCTATAAAAAATAGAGTTTCCATAAAATATATTGTTTCCACAATATATAGAGTTCCCATAAAGTTGGGTGTTTCCATAAAGTGGGGTGATTCCATAAAGTGGGTTATTTCTATAAAGTGGGGTGTTTCCATAAAGTGGGATGTTTCCATAAAAAGGGTAAAGGTTGAGGAAGAGAGATTTTGGGGGTTTTATAAGGAGTTTTGGGACCAAAAGGAAGGTCACACGATCCATACATGGTTGGCCCAAACTGTGTGGTAAAACCATGCATAGAGGTCAAATCTAGATCCTATTTTCTAGGAGCTTACTCTTTTTTTCTATATATTTCTTTTTGGATTCAAAATGACCCTATTTTGAGATTAATATCCCTATAAGGTTGGATAAACCTACCAAATCGAGTTGTATCCAACCTTGAGCATTCCCTTGTTGATTTAAAGCCTGATTCTTGGGGTAAGTTCTGATTTTCTTGGTTCTTTTCCATTTTCTACAAACTCTTCCTTTATTTATAGTTTAATAGGATATACAACTCATATGAGTATATATAAGGTTTTTAACGTCTATTAAAGCTAAATTTTGTGTTTTTCATTAAATATTAAGAGATCAAAACTACTTTCTTGGAATCTTGATCCGATTCTTGAGGTATGACACTATTCATTCTTGATTTGTCACATTTTAATAGATCTGCTTATATCTACTTCTCCAATCTCTATTCTTTCTCATATATGAACCTATAGTGGGTATATCTACAATTTTGGATACCAATTATTTCAATTTTGAGTCATGATCTTTCAAGGATAAGAGAACTAAGGTCGTTCTTAGAGAATCGACCCGTCTTCTTGTTCATTCTTCACCTGTTATCGAGTTTCATCAAAACCATCAAGGTAGGTGGCTTCACTCTCATATCCTCTTTATATAATTTATTGGATAAGTTTAAAATTGGATTATTTTAATGGGATTTATTGTGAAAATGATGGAATAAATCTTCTTTAGTAATGATTTAAGGTTTTAGTGAAATTGTGAAATCTTGGGGAAATGAAGTGCAATGTGATTTGGCCTCTTGAATTTAAAATGAGTATTTTAAATTATTGATTTTCGAGAATAATTAAATGGTTTGATGAAACTTTTTTTTCATTAAAAAGGGTTTTTCATTGAAAAGGAGTTTTGGGATGATCGTTGGGCATATAAGTGTGTGAGTTCACATTACATTTTCGGGGCTAGGTTGAAATATGACATTTTTCTTAGTTCCAAAGGTTAAATGGATCACAGGATATAAATTTCATTTTTCATATATGGTTCTTGGATGAAAAATGACCTTGTTCTTGGTTCCAAAGGGTTAATGTCCAATGGGAAACAAATACCTTGTGATGACTTGGTAGATTGATGAGAAACCGCTCATGAGTAGGGAACTGTCATAACATAACATGCATGGTTGGTTTCATGGGATTGTGGAATTGATGGTTATGCCAAGAAAGGGATATTTTGAAATTATTTTAAATAGTTTTTAGTTATTTTTCTAGAAAATATCTTGCTGGGAAAATTGGTTTCAATTTCACTTTTATGCTTTTGGTAAAGTATGGTTTTGGAAAATTGTTTATATTTAGTTATAAATAATTTTTGAGAAATTTTTTTATATAAACTATTTTATATAATTTGTGCTTACTCTAATATCATAGTGGCATGAGTAGGGAAGTCATTGCGGAAAACCTAGTGAGTTTTATACTCACCCCTACTTTGGCACTTTGATGCTTTTGCAGATGATATCTTCCGGGACAAGGGCAAAGGTAATGTTTCACAGGTGTTTAGCACTACCGCATGATGTTTGGGATGTTTGGATATTGTGGAGCTTGGATCCTGTGCAACATGTATTCTTCAGGTATTTGGAGAGTCTTGTGTAGTTTATCTACTGTGTACTTTGATACTTGGTTATTTTTATACGATTACCTACTTTTTTGTGGTTTTGAGATACATTATGTTGTTGAGTTGTCTTTCATTCATTCATGCATTATATAGTGAATTTTTGTTATGGTTGGTTGGTTTATTGGTTTATCTATCAAAGGGTAAATCATCCCCCACATGTATTTGAAACCCTTCGACATTTATTGCCTGCCTTTGGTGTCTTAGGGATGTCTCCTAAGGCCTAGTAATGACTCATTGTACTCTCAAGACAATAAGAATTAATGGGTCAATACAAACGGTATCACATTTTTCAATCCTTTCCTAACAAGTAGTCATCAATGTTCCTAGTTTTGGGGATGAAATCCATTCTTGTTTATTCATTTGGTGGGAATATTAGAAAGGAGTAAGATTGTCATAATGTGAAATGTATATCATAAAAGGACATATCTAACCCTTTTATGATTAACTTCAAGTTACCAGGGAGTTGGGTAAATAAGTGTTTAGAGGCACTTCTAGGATTTTGAAATATCATTTTAGGGGTTTTTCCAATGATATGAGCATGAAATTCATTATTGAGGAATTACTTCCCACTAGGAGGGCATACATCATTTCGAGGAATCATTCTTGTTGTGAAAAAAATGTGTTAATTTTTTTAAAATATATTTAATTGGTGAAGTGTTTTAAAAAATGGTTGAATAAGGGAAAAAGTTGTTTTATAAAAAAACATTGTGATAGTTGATGTGATCGAACTTGAAATGATAAACCAATAGTTTCTAGTGAGTAAGATTAACAGTGTTTGTTGTTAGGATAGAAAATGGTACCAGGTATGCGTCGTCAAAACCAACCCGAAGAAGCTGTGGAGAATGTGGTTTCACCTTAACCACATGTGAACCAAGAGTTGGTTTAGAGTATTGTCCATGATTTTCACATTGTGGACACAGGGAACTAGTGGAATGTTCCATGACATGTGGATCATACCATCTAGTTCATGAAGTAGAATCCACCAAATTTCTGGGGTGATTCCGAACCTGAGAAGGAAGAGGTGTGGCTATGTAGGATGAATCATATCTTCAACTTCATCGGAAAATTGGTAGAGATAAAGGTAAAACTTCTGAAGTATATTCTTGAGCATCTTTCATGATAGTGTTTGGATTTAGCAGTGCCTACTAAATTGGATGAAGACCTTTCATGGGAGGATGATAAGGAATTGTTCAACAAACAATTCTATCCCCACAGTTCAAGATCCAGAAAACAATGGAATTCTTAATCCTGAAACAAGAGAGTCTGTCTTTTAAAAAGTATACATATTAGTTCATGAACTTAGTGCGCATTTCACCAGAAGTTGTGGAAAGAGAATCTTTGAAGCCACAAATCTTCGAATTAGGGCTACAACAAGAGATTCGATCAAAGATTGTAGTACATTATATTATAGATTATACAGAGATGGTGAACAGAGCGACTATGATAGAACGTGATATATCCAGATCTATGGGAGGAGGCATGATGATACCTACAAGAATTAGTGGGAACTCAATTTCTTGGAACATGTGGAAAAGGGACACCGATTTTCAAGGTGCAAGTGGAAATCAGAACCAGACACCTGGATCAGTAAACCTTCCTCCATGACCCTAGTGAAAAGCTGGTTGTTTTTAATTTGGTTCTCTTGACACATAAAGTGAGATTGTACGGAAAAATCAAGATCATGTCATAATTGAAACAAGACGGGACCTCTTCAGCACTATTGTCGATGTGCTCCAAGGTAAGGTGCTCGATACACTTCTAAGGTGTCGCAAGCATCGTATGCTTAGACTGGATGAGGACATTAGAACCAGTCTATTCAGCAGAGCAGAGCAATCCACGACGATTCTAGAAACACCATGACTCCTTAACAAGGGAAACCTCAGTAAGGAAAGAAGGAGAACAGTGTAGGGAAGAAATTTTATGGAGCTAATAAAATGATTGTTGATGATCAGACTGGACCATCTACAGTGAGAGGTATGACTATTTTGAATTCTACCTCTTTTAACGTGTTGTTTAATACTGGTGTATCAAATTCCTTTATTGATTATCTGGTTTTTTACTTTCTATGTTTAAAACTAGAAATGATGCCTTCTATTTTGAAATAGTAAACTCCTCTCGGTGAAAGATAATGTCAATCCTTTGTGTGTAAATAATGTTCATTAACTATTTATGGAGATGAGCTAAAATGAGACTTCTTGATGTTGGATATAGATTCTATGATGTAACCCTATATATGGAAATGGAAGACAATGTTCCAGGCTCAAATCTACTATTATAGGAGAACAGTTAGTTTCATGACTGAGGATGACATTGAGCATATCTTTAGAGGAGAGAGGACTGTAAAGAAGTGTGCCAAGAGCTTGTTGGAACCAATGGTGGGAATGATATCTTACCAGTTGGAAGCATTGACATTGGTATCAATCAAAGGTATTGAGTAAAATAGTTTTCCTGGTGTTGTGGATCAATTTCCAGATGTCTTTCCCAAGAACTTCTCAAGGTTACCACCTCTAAGGGAAGTGGAGTTTATGATTGATCTATTTTTGGGTAATAGTCATATTTTCCTTCCGTCTTATAGGATGGAACCAATAGAGTTATGGGAATTTAAAGTGTAGTTATAGGAGCTGGAATGTAAGGCTTTCATTTGACCAAGTACGTCTCTCTGGGCTGCACTAGTTTTTTTTTGTGAAGATGGAAGATGGAACTCTTTGGTTGTGTGTTGAATATCATAATCTTAAACAAGTTACGATAAAGAATATATATACAGTTCTAAACATTTTTGATCTATTTGACCAAATAATGGGAAGATTAGTGGTTATCCAAGATTGAATTGCGGTCAGGATATCACCAATTGAGCATTCAGAAATAAGATATTCCAAAGACAACATTCATAAGTAGATATGGACACTATGAATATGTAGTGATGAATTTAGGTCTAAAAAATGTATCAGTATTCTTCATGGAATCAATTAACTGAATATTTCAACAATATATAGATTCTTTTATTCTGGTGATTGTGGATGACATTTTGGTATATTCAAAGACTAGGGCTAACAATGAGGTGCACCAAGAAAAAGTGTCACAAATCTTGAGAGATCAACATTTGTATGAAAAATTATCAAAGTGTGGTTTTTGGAGACAGGAAGTACATTTTCTGGGCCAAGTCATTTTTAGGAAATGTGTTTCTGTTGATTCTGAAGATATAGAAGTTGTTATCTCTTAGTAACCACTGATGAATTTTTTCGAGACATGAAGTTCTCTTGGTCTAGATGGATACTACCAACACTTTTTTCATGATTTATCATGACTAGATTCCCCAATGACAGCTCTGAAATAGAATAATGCTTTATTCCAATGGACAGATGAATTTCAAAAATCTTTTACTGGAACAAAAATTTTGGATTACATCGGCACCTATCTTGATCTTTCTAGAATCAAGACAGGGGTATGTGGTGTACTGTGATGGTTCATGATCAGGGTTGGGTTGTGTTCTCATGCAAAGAGATCATGTGGTTAATTTTGGTTCAAGGAAGTTGAGGGTGCATGAGAAGAATTACCTAACATACGATTTGAAGTTAGATGTAGTCTCCCATGCTTTGAAAACATGTAGACATTATATCTTTGGTAATAAATTTACTATGTTTATGAATCATAAAAGCTTGAAACACATTTTCATACAGCGAGATTTTATTCTGAGGCAAAGGAGATGGATGGAGTATCTCCAAATTTTCGACTTTGACTTAATGTACAAACTAGGGGAAAAAATTTAGTAGTAGATGAATTGAGTAGAAATTCATATGCTCACTTGGAGAAAGAAGCATTATATAAATGGTAATTGATGTCAGTCTTAGTCGATATGATGTGGAATGTGAAGACTCAGGTGATATTGCAGTTTTATTTAAAGATACACTTGTTCCTACTTTAGTGAAAATTATCAAAGAGGCACAGACATCTGATGCAGAATGTCTGGTTGTAAGTTGAAAACTCAATGGTGGGGAGACCATTGAGGGTTGGAATCTTGATCGGGGTTCTGTTTTGTGTTTCATAGATCCGATGGTTGTACCTATGGTTTTTCATGAAAAACTAATTCTTGCTTACCACCCTTCAATATGGGTTGTACATCCAGGTACATAAAAGATTTATAAGGCATTGAAGGCACACTTTTGGTGGAGTGGCATGAAAAGGAAGGTGGACAAGTTCATCTCGCAGTGCTTAGCTTGTCAGTAGGTTAAACTAGAGCCTTAGATACCATCAAGTATGTTAAAATATTTTCCCATCGTAGTCTGAAAATAGGATCAGATAGCAGTGGATTTTGTTAGAGGCCTTCCAATAATGGTGCAGAAACACGATTCTATTTGGGTGATAGTGGATCGTCTAACCAAGTCAGCCCATTTCATCCCTATTCATGAAACTCCTACAGTGGAGGATCTTTCAAAAATATATATATGTGAAGTGGTAAACAGGAATGGTTTACCAGTATCAATAGTCTCAGATAGAGATCTGAGGTTCACATCTCATTTATGGAAATCCTTACAAAAAACCCTTGGGACCTAGTTGACTATAAGCATAGCATATCATCCTCAGACGGATGTGTAATCTGAGAAGATGATAAAAACATTGGAAAACAAGTTGCGGGCTTCTGTAATGGATTTTGGTGGCTCATGGGAGGATCATATATGCTTAGCGGTGTTCTCATATAGTAACATCTATCAAGACTAAATACACAAGTCTCTCTTTGAAGTATTGTATGTGCTTCCTTGTAGTTCTATACTATTCTGCGTGGAAATGAGCGAAACATCACTTGTCGGGCCATGCCTTGTCCAAGAAACAATACAGAAGAACCAGTTGATTAGAAAGAGGATGGAGATGAGACAGTGTCCACATAAATATTATGCAGATCACCATTGAAGACTGTTTTTATTCACTGTGGGTGATCATGTATTTCTGAGGATCTCTCCAAGGTTTAGAAATCGTCATTTTAGGAAGAAGGGCATGTAATCTCTTAGATAAATTGACCCTTTTGAGATACTGGAACTTTTTTGTAGAGGTGGCATATCAGTTGGCATTACCACCATGTTTTATGTAACAATTTGACCCCAGTTACCCTTAGTCGGTGATTTATAACATAACATTGGCATGATACAAGGAATCATGTCCCAAAAGACCGATTAGTTTAGAATTCTTTGAAGAAAGATACATTCATAAGTTCAACATTACAACTTGAAAATAAATACAACAGTAATTTAATCCATTAGAAACATCCAAGACTCGTAGATTTTTCCTACAAGTTAATCATAACTAACTTCTTCATATCCTAGGAAAATGAAACATAAGAAAGGGTTGTGTTGAAATGCTCAGTATGGGTAAGAAATATAGCAGAAGATAACATCAACATTTGGCGTGATGAATAATTCAAAACACATGACTTTAAAAATAATAAACATGAACACTTTATGTCAGGAGTATGAGCTGAGTAAATAATCCCATAATAAAACATATTCATGGGTATTATACTAGTCAAATAACCAGATGTACCATCATTACTATTTTCATAAAGAGGAAATGTATAATTCCATACACTCTGAAACATTTTGTCAAGGCCTCAGCCCAGAATTCTGAAAATGATTAAGGCCTCATCCAAAACTATATATCAAATTGGGAATTTTCTAATTGTCTCATGGGACCTACTGATGCACCGAGGAACTATAGTAGGCTCCACCCGTCACATACTATGTGCAATACATTCCTCATATGAAAAGGTTGAAACGTAACATAAACATCCATATTAAAACTAGCATAAGAAATGAAAATACTTTAACCATAATCTACAAATTGTATAAAAATAACACATCCACAATAAAAAATATCACAAAAACTTTAATACAATATGGAATATTTGTATCATAATAAAACAACTTCAAACAAGTTTAAAATCTATCAAAGGAAGTTGACAAAGATGAAGTGAAAACTATTTGAAAGAAATACAACTTTCTATTTTGAATCCATTTAAGATTAACTTAATTATAAAAGAAAACACTTATTTTGAAAATATTTTTATAATATTTTAAGGGAATCTTCGATGATGTTATAATGGTGGAAGGTATCCGCACCTTCCGTATAAGTTAAAAAAATATTCTAACCTTAATTTTGTCAAAAAGGTCATAAAGTACCTTGTTTGAAAAATGACATAAAGATTCCATTGAAAACATATAAGGTCTAATAAGTGTATAAATGAATTTAAACCCTAGTCTAGTAAATATAAAAAAAAAATTGATATACATTTTTTCAAAAATATGGATTTTGATGATAAAGAGGTCTCAGAATATACTTACGTAAAAACAATCTCAGATAATAAAGAGATTGTGAAATTAACCCTTACCTTGTACTTTTCCTTAGTTGATGGTATGTTAGCCTCCTGTATAATAGTTTAAACACTGTTATTAAATTATATAATAACTATATAAATAAATATTATATCATATACGATCCTCTAATATTACTTTGTTAAAAATATATCAGTAGTATCATCATTTCTCTTGTTAAACTGATTCATTTTCCCTTATATACTTGGTTATGTGAGCCATATTTGTTATAGATTGGAAGTATTTAATTCATATAAAGAGTGATATTATGTTCATAAACATTATTTTTAATCATATAATGAAAATTATTTTTGAAAGATTACGATGGGGAATGAATCTCATTGGGTTCATGGAGACTGTAATCTGAACGTATGTACGAGCGACAATATCATTATATTGACTGTGAACTCATATTTAATTGGATAGTATATCATATATGCAGACTCATTAACATGTTATATTTATTATTAAATCATTTATACTCATTATTATACCCATTCAAAAAATGAAGTGCTTGAATAACAAACTTCACCACGACGTGGAGACGGTAAGATATACGTAAGCACGTATGGTGACTATGTCATTCATATGATGGATAGAATAATGAATATGGTTGTACCATTTTAATAATAACCTAACAGTATATATATGATACTGGAGTTATTATTTTATATTTGAAATAACAAATAAAGAGGAAGTGGAAGAAGAAAATAACTTGAAAGAGGTGATTAAAATATTTTCCTCTTCTTCAGGGTATTCCTTGGGATTTGATCAAAAGGCCTCATTAGGTTGGTTTTTTTGCCAATAGAAGGAATCTAGGATTAAGGTAGGAATGATGGAAATATTTTTGGTTTGGGGTTGGCCAAGAAAAATGGCTTTGGAGGTGTGAAATTAAGAGATGGATAAGTTCCCTTTTATTAGATATGTGAGGGTCACTTTAAGAAAATCCTGAAATATTATTTTATAATAAAATAATTTTCGGTTTCTAATGGCTCTAAAACGATTTATTTAGAGGATACGGTGGGGATGGGTCTAAAAAGTCTCAAACAATAGGTTTTATAAAGGTTTTGGTCAACATATAAACCTTATCTTTTATATTTAACTCTTAGTTAAATCGTTTGACATTTACCATGTCTCTTTTTGTTTTTATATTATATGGTTAATAAACATAATATAAACTTACAAGAGAACCCCAAGTGGTTCATTAATGATACACCTATCATTATATAAGACTTTTTTAAGAACATTAAATTTTTAGAAATATTATACCAATTAATAATATAATATTTGTTTATAAAACTCTTTTATGTCAATTTTCAGACTATTTGATATTTTGTTTTTGATAAAGTCATAACAACATGATTACTTCAAAAAGAATTAATTTAATCAATCCTAACAGGATATATTCACCAATAAAATTAGTGTATGGTATCAAAACATTAAAATTATATTTATTTTAATATTTATAATATCATTTATTTGAATGTTTCATTAATAAGGAAAATACTGCATCATTATTGTGTCATATATAAATATATTTATTATATGTCTAAAAATTATAAATAAAATATCCTGATTTATGATATCTTTTTATCTTTCTAATTACTATTTATTGTCAAATAGATCAATTATATATCCTCATATAAAAATTGTTTTACTAAAAGATATTTGTTTTATTTTTTCCTTCACTTTAGATTATTTATTATAAAATATCATCATCACTCCCATGTGACTCTTTGGGGTCCCAAAATCGACCCAATAATGCCCATGGTTAGAAATTTATCTTCCAATAGGGTTAGTACATGTGTTAGGGTAATTTATTATTATTATAATATTAATTTTTTAACCTTATTTACTGGATTTACCCCTTTAACCACGGTAAATAAAATATTTACTGAATTTAATATTCATAATGTATAAAAATAAAATCATCACATTTACACAATTTGAACCTCTTGATTCTAAATATGGAATAAATTTTTCCAAATTCAAAACCCAGAAGTGGAGGAAATTAATTTAATATTAATTCATGTTTTCAAAACAAAAAATGTGTTTTTATGAAATAATAATTATCAAAAGATTGACACTTGCTTATGTCCGTTTTAATTGTGAGATTACATCTAATGACCTAAATTACATTAAATGATAGAAATATAATCTAATGATACTTATAAACCATACAAATGTATATTTTGACACTACAAATTATTTTGATTAAGAAAGTTGTTTTTAATTAAAATCTAGTATTTTTCAGTATTCATCAAAAAATTGAAAAGTTTCAAAAAAGTACCAAAAATTCACCCTAAGATAATTTCGATATTCTGAATTCAAAAATGATGTCCATTTTGAAATGTAAAATTTATAAAATTTCAAAAAGTGGTTATTACTATTCATAATGACTCTTTTGATTAGTCGTAGTGTTTTAGAATCTCGATGTTGCGTACAATGAAAGCTATTTCATTATTCAATGTGAAATGTACCATGGAAGGTTGGGGTGTTACATTCTTCCTTCCATCAAATAATTTTGCCCTCAAAATTTCTAGAAAACTACCACACAAAAATATTTGGGTGGTTCTTCATCATAAGTTCCTCTGGTTCCCATGTTGCCCCTTCCATCTTTGGGTTTCTCCATAGAAATTTTACCAAACGAGTCATCCGCTTTCTCAAAACTTGTTCTCTGGTATCAAGAATCTTTACAAGTACTTCACAATAAGACAAATCAGGTTCCAGTTCAATTTTTTCATAGGTGAGTAAATACGTTGAGTCAGGCATGTATTTTCTCAATAGTGATACGCAGAACACATCGTGAACTTTGAAGAGACTTGGTGGAATTTCCAAATGGTAAGCTACAACCCCAATTCATTTTTGAATTTAGAAAGGTCCATTGTACCTGGGATTTAATATACCCTTCTTATCGAATATTATAACTCCCTTCCGTTGAGATTACTTGAAGAAAATCTGATCTCCTACCTAAAATTCCAATCCTTCCGCTCGTTATTGGAATAGATCTTATTGCTACATTGAGCTTCATTGATGTGGGTTTGTATAACCTTAACATTTTCCATTGTTTCCTCAATATGTTCTAGGCCTGTGAGTTTTCCTTCACCAACATTATCCCAACAAGTTAGTGTACGACATCTTTTTCCATATAATGCTTCATATGTTTCCATCTGAATACTTTAATCGAAGCTATTGTTATAGAAAAATTTTACCAGAGGTAAATATAGATCCCACATATCTTGAAATTCACGTGAGAAATATCACAACATGTATTTTAAGGTTTGAATACTTCGTTCTAATTGTACATCAGTTTGAAGGTGGTAGGTAGAGCTTAAACAAAGTTCATTATCCATGGATTTCTAAAGTCTTTTCTAGAATTTTGATGTAAAATGGGGATCACAATCAGAAATAATCGATAAGGGTACTCCATGAAGTCTTACAACATCATTAATATACAGTCTTTCTAAAATTTCAAGTGGTAAATCTTCTCTTATAGCATGAAAATGTGTAGACTTGGTAATACAATCCACAATTACCCATATTGAATCATTCCTTCTAGGAGTCTTTGGTATCCCCATGATAATTACCATCATAATATCATCCCATTTCCACTCAGGTATAGGAAGAAGTTTCTTAACTCCTCTACAATGTTGTCTTCCAGCTTTCACTTATTGGAAAACCATACATCTTGACACAAAATCAGCAATCTCTCTTTTCATGTTGTCCCAACAAAAATGTTCCTTCAAATCTCTCAAAATCTTCATGTTCCTAGGGTGTATAGAAAAATTCGAGCTATGGGCATCATCCAAGAATTAACTTTTTAGATTAGGTATATCAGGAACAAAAAGTCTCTTCCCCAATTCCAAAATTCCATCTTCGTATTCGAAGTCACTCAATCTCCCATCATTTTCAGCTTTAATGTTCTTTTGGAACTCCTCATCCTCAGTTTGAGAACTTTATATCATTTCTAGTAAAGAGGGTTTGTTAACCATTTGAAAAAGTATTGATGTTTCACCTTCCATG
This sequence comes from Viscum album, assembly GCA_963277665.1. Lineage (NCBI taxonomy): Eukaryota > Viridiplantae > Streptophyta > Magnoliopsida > Santalales > Viscaceae > Viscum > Viscum album. The sequence goes on from OY728128.1 coordinate 482,229,443, forward strand.
GTTATTCACATATCCATATTTACTGGATCCATGAAAATAAGATCCCTTTCAACTCTCATCTTGTTTAAACCTCCATGATCTTTTCTACTCAAAGCATCTACCACCTTATTTGCCTTCCCTGGTTGGTATTGTATAGTTCAATCTTAATCCTTGAGTAGTTCAATCCATCCTCTTTGCCTCATGTTTAGTTCTTTCTATGAGAAAATATACTTTAAACTCTTGAGATCAGTATAAATCTCACATTTTTCACCATAGAGATAGTGTCTCCATATCTTCATAGTGAAGATTACAACTGATAACTCAGGATCATGAGTGGGATAGTTTTTCTCAATAAGTTTTAGCTGTCATGAAGCATAGGCAATAACTATATCATTCTACATAAGGACACAACCAAGTCCTTTCTTTGAAGCATCACTATAAAGAACAAACCCATCGTTCCCTAATGGTAAATTCAAGATAGAAGCATTAACTAATCTTCTCTTCAATTCATCAAAACATTCTTCACACTTTTTTTCTAAACAAATATAACCACTTAAGTGTGATCTTGGTTAATGGGTTCGCCAACCAGGAAACATTCTAGACAAAACGTCGATAATAACCTGCTAAACCAATAAAACTGCGTACCCCAGTTATACTTGTCGGTGATGACCATTCTTGGATTTCCTTGCTCATTGAAGGATCAATATAGATTCCATCCTTATAGATAATATGGACAAGAAAAGAAATCATCTGAAACTAGAATTCACACTTCCTAAACTTCCCATATAATTCATTTCTTCTAAGAGTCTTTAGAATAATTCGTAAGTGATTTTAATGATCTTCGTATCATTTCGAGTATACCACAATATCTTTAATAAATAACATAAAAAAGTCATCAAGATAACTCTATTAATTAGATCCATGAAGACAGAGGGTGCATTAGTTAATCAAAAAGACCTTACTGTAAACTCTTAATGCCCATACCTGGTTCGAAATTCTATTTTTGGAATGTCTTCATTCTTCACAAACAACTGGTGATATCAATATCGAAGGTCAATCTTTGAAAAATATTGATCTCCAGGAAGTTGGTCAAATAAATCAAAAATGCGAGGTAGGGGATACTTATTCTTCATTTTAATAGCATTTATCTCCATGTAGTCAATGCACATCCTCATAGATCCATCTTTTTTCTTATTAAAAAAGGACAGGGTCTCCCCATGAAGAAACACTAGGGAGAATAAATACCTTATTACTCAATTCCTCTAATTGTTTATTTAGTTACACTAATTATATAGTGTCTATTCTATAAGGGGTCTTTGATATGGGCCTTCAACCAGGAATTAAATCAATGGAAAACTCAATTTCTCATTCTAGAAGATGTCTAGGTAAATCTTCTGGAAACACATCAACATATTCTTTCACAATTGGTACATACTCTATTCAAACATTCTTTTCCTCAACCATAATTATTTCATTATCATCCTCCCCAATATTTGACTTTAGTAGAGCTAATGGGGGTGGATCTAGATAAGAATCAGATTGTAACATTTCTTCTCTAAAGATAAGGTACTCCTTACCATCATCAAGAATTGTAACCACCTTCTTCTTATAATAAATTTTTGAATCATTGTCTAAAATTCAATCCATACCAATGATTATATCAAATTCAATCATGGGTATGATGATTAGATCAGCGGATAAACATTGTTTATATGCCTTAATGGGGAATGATTCACAAAACATTGTTGTAATGATAATTCCCTTAGGAGTTTTGACTGAATACTCCCTTGTCAAATAAAATTGAAAATATCTAATCTTCTTAGAACGTTTAGAAGACTTAAAATAATGCAAGGATCCAGAATCAAATAAATCATTGGCTAAACATGAAGAAACCATTAAATTACCTTCCATAATGTCTTTCAGAGGTCCAACCTTAGTAGTAGTGATCTCATAATCTTGTCCTTGATCCCTTATCCTTATCTGAGGTATGTTCCCTTGGCACTTAGTACATTCATTTGCATAATTTCCCATCTCTCTTCATTTGTAGCATTGAACATTGGTAGCTTATTTCTTCCCCTTACAATAACTAGAAATATGGCCTTTTTGTACACATTTTTAGCATAATCCATTTCATTTCATACAGGCACGAGGGTGCTTCCTTCTACAATTATCACAGGGTGGAAATTCAACTCTTCCCTTCTTCCCTGTTTCCTTGTTTCTTTTCCCATATTGTTAAACAAATCTCTTCTCATCTTTCTTTTCTTTAATGTCATAAAACATAGAGAATTAATTTTTGGTCTTGATATCACATATGAAAATATATTCATACAATGAGAAGGATTACGAGACTAATTATACAAGGAGAAATGGTTTTATCCCATCAAAGAAACAATCAATCTTACTTCTTGGGTTACGTATATAATCTGCAGCATGCCTTGCTAACCTTGTAAAGTTAGCTTCATAAATTGTGACATTATCAACCTCCTTTTGTCTGAGACTCGGAAATTTTGTTTCCATATCCACTCGATGGTCATGACGAAAGTATTTTTATAAGAAAATATCTTTAAAATCCCTCTATTACATACTTGATACTTCTTAATCCTCTTTTTTATTTTGAATTAATGACCATCATTGATCTGTATCTCCAATGTGACGATAAACTACCATGCCAACATTTTCCCTTTCGGTACTCCCCAAAGAATGAAATATTTTTCTAAGGAACATCTCCCTTGTTTAGCTACAAATGTATTTTAGACCCTTTTAATGTTGGTGGTTGTTGCCTCATGAAGTGACCTAACATTGATCCTCCGCGTTGTGGATCAGGGTTCTTCATTCATGTAAGGTTATTATTTATAACATGTATGAGTTGTCCCAGTATGGTGATAAGTTGATCAACACCAGTTGCACCACCAGATCCGCTATAATTATCATTAGAAGGAGGTAAATCCAAACAAGGATTACATGAATTGATAATATTTCCATTCCTTCCACTAGGATCCATTTATAAACAATGGCATGTAGTAGATTAGTTTATGTACCAGAATACATAATTCTGAACTTGTAAAACACTTAACATAAATTGAACCATTTATGGATATAATCCATAATCATAAAAAAATTCTTTGAGGAGTTATATACTCATAAATCCTTCATAATGGTTTGTAAAGAAAATTATAATTATCCAAATCACATCCCTCGGGAGTGTCATAACCAAGAGTGCTGCAAGGCCCATTGTCATGCAGCAGTTCCCATTCGAGTCTAGGCCAAAGAGGTGTTTTCAGGTTTTACCCCTAGGTGCATATGTTCCATATCTGCCTCTACCTGCTCATATCCAGACATGGATGTATTTCTTGTAAAACACACAAAATCTCTATAATACTAAAATTCATGGACGTTCTTCTATACTAACACTTAAATTCTATCTTAGGTTAATGTTTTCTAATCATAGTTTTTATAAATCTAGTTTCCAAATATTTTACTAAACTTCCTCTGATACCAACTGTAAAACCCAGACCCCAGTTACCCAGATTCGGTGCTTTATTCCATAACATTGGCATGATAGAAAGAATCATGTCTTGAATGAACAACCAGTTAAGTATTATTTGAAACAAGAAACATAAATAAGTTCAACATTACCACTTGAAAATAAATATAACAATAATTTATTCCTTTAGAAACATCCAAGCCTCCTATATTATCCATACAAGTCACTCGTAACCAACTTCTTAATATCCTTGGAAAATGGAACATAAGAAAGGGGTGAGATCAAATGCTCTGTAAGGGCAAGCAATATGGGGGAAGATAACATAAATATTATGTATGATGAATAATTCAAAATGCATGCCTTTAAATATAATAAACATGAACAATTTATCGAAGGAATATGAGATGAGTAAATAATTACAAAATAAAACATTATCGTGGGTATTCTACTAGTTGAATAACTATATGAACCATCATTACTATTTTCATAATGAGCGAATTTATAATGTTGGACATTTTGAAAAATTTTGTCAAGGAATCAGTGAAGATGTCTAAAAATGATTCAGGCCTCGTCCAAAAACATATATCAAATTGGGAAATCCCTCAGCCAATTCCATGTCTAATTGTCTCATTAGACATAACGATGCACTGAGGTGCTATAGTAGGCTCCACCCATCACGTACTAAGATAAATACATTCATCATATGAAAAGGTTGAAACATAACATAAACATTATTATTAAAACTAGCATAAGAAATGTCAATACATTAACCATAAACCATGAATGGTATTAAAATAACACAACCACAGTAAAAAATATCACAAAACTTCAATACAATATGGAAGATTTTTATCATAATAAATCAACTTCAAACAAGTTTAAAATCCATCAATGGATTTTGACGTAGATGAAATGAAAAATATTTGAAAGAAATACCGCTTTGTATTTTGAAACCATTTAAGAGTCACATAATTATAAAAGAAAACATTTATGTTGAAAATATTTTTATAAGATTTTAAGGGAAGCTTAGATGACGTGACAATGGAGGAAAATATCCACACCTGCTGTATAAGATAAAAAAACATTCTTTCCTTAATTTTGTCGAAAAGTTCATAAAGTACCCTGTTTGGAAAATGACAGAAAGATTCTATTCCAAACATAAAAGGTCAAATAAGGTTATAAATTACTTTAACCCATAATATATTATATAGTAAAAATGTTTTGAAATACATTTTTATGAAAACAACGTTGTGGATGATAAAGAGGTCCCAATAGATACTTATGTAAAAACAACATCGAATAATAAAGAGATTGTGAAATTAACCCTTTCCATGTACTTTTCCTTAGTTGATGGTATGTTAACCTCCTGTATAATAGTTAATTTTTTTTATAAATTATAAAATAACTATATAAATAAATATTATATCATATATAATCTTCTAATATTGCTTTGTCAATAATATTTCATTAGTATCATCATTTCGGGTTTTAACTGATTCATTTTCCAATATATGCATGGTTACATAAGCCATTTTTGTTGCGGATTATATGTATTTAATTAGTATACAGAATTATATTATGTTTATAAACATTATTTTTAATCATAAAAAGAAAATTATTCTTGAATGATTATGATAGGGAATGAATCTCATCGCGTTCGTGGAGACGGTAATCCGTACGTACGCACGAGTGACAATATCATTATATTGATGGTGAAATCATATGTAATTGGATGGTATATCATATATAATGAATAATTAACATATTTTATTTATTATTTACATCAGTTATACTCATTATTATAACCATCCAAATAATGAAGTGTTTGAATAACAAGCAACACCAGAACGTTGAGACGGTAAGCCATACGTACGCACGTATGGTGACTTTGTCATTCATATGATGGATAGAATAATGAATATTGTTGTAAATTTTTTATAATGACATCAAATTATATAGAAGATACTGGATTTATTATTTTATAATGGAAACAACAAAGAAATAGTAAGTGGAAGAAGAAAAGAACTTGAAAGAGGTGATGAAATATTTTCCTCTTCTTTGGGTTCTTCCTTTTGATTTGATCAAAAGGGATCCTTAGGTTGGGTTTATGACAAAAGTAAGGACTCTTGGATGACGGGAGGAATGCTGGTAGGATATTTAGGACATGGTTTCACCAAGACAAAAGGCCTTGGAGGTGTTAAATTAAGAGTAGGGCAAGTGCCCTTTTATAAGAGAGGTGAGAGTCACTTTAGGAAAACATGAAATATTATTTTATAATAAAATCATTTCCGGTTTCTAATGGCTCCCAAATTATTTATTTAGATTATATGGTGGTTATGGGTATAAAACCTCTAAACCAATAGGTTTTAGAAAAGTTTAGGTCACCATATTAACATTATATTTTAGATTTTACTCGTAGTTAAATAATTTGACCTTTACCATGTCTCTTTGTATATTTATATTATATGGTTAATAGACTTACTATAAACATAAAATAAAACACAAAGTGGATCATTAATTATACACCTATCATTATATAAGTTTTTTTTTCAAACCTTATATTTTTAGAAATATTATATCAATTAATAATATAATATTTGTTTTTAATAATCTTTTATGTCAATTTTGACATTATTTGGTATTTTGTTTTTGTTAAAGTCATAAAAGCATGATTACTTCGAAAAAAATTAATTTAGTCAACTATAACATGTAATATTGACCGATAAAATGATTGGATGGCATCAAAACTTTAAAATAATATTTATTTTAATATTTATAATATCATTTATTTGATTGTTTCATTAATAATGAAAATGCTGCATCATTATTGTACCATATATAAATAGATTTATTTTATTTCTAAAAATTATAAATAAAATATCTTGATATATGAAATATTTTTATATTTATAATTACTATTTATAGTTGAATATATAAATTATATAACATCATATAAAAATTATTTTACTAAAATATATTTTCTTTTGTTATTTTTGTCATTATTTTAGATTATTTAATATAAAATGTCATTATCACTCCCACGTGGCTCCATGGGGTCCCAAAATTGTCCCATGTATTCCAATGGTCGGACATGTATCCGAATATAGGGTTATGACACATGTTAGGGTAATTTAATTGTATTATTATTCTATTTTATAAACCGATTTTACTTGATTTACCACTTTAACCATGATAAATAAAATATTTACTGAAGTAAATACTCATAATGTCTAAAAATAAAAGTTACCTATTTACAGTATTTGGACCTCCTAATTCCAAATATGGAATCCATTTTTTAAAATTCAAAACACAGAAGTTTCAGAAATCAATTTAAAATTAACTCCCATTGTCAAAACAAAAAGTGTGTTTTTATGAAATAATAACTATCAAAAGATTGGCACTCGTTTATGGCCATTTTAATCATGAGATAACATCCAATGACCTAAATTATATAAAATGATAAAAATATAATCTGATGATACTTAAAAACCATTAAAATTTATAATTTATCTATAATGTATTTCTATTAAAAAAATTGTTTTTAATTAAAATTTAGTATTTTTCACAATTCATCAAAAATAGAATGTTTTCAGACAAGTACCAAAAATTCACCCTAAGATAATTTCGATATTTTGATATCAAAAATGAATTCAATTTTAAAAAATAAAATTTATAAAATTTTAAAAAGATAGTATTACTATTCATAACGGCTAGTTTGATTTGTCACAATGTGTTAGAATTTTGAAATTGCATACTGTGAAAGCTATTGCATTATTTAAAGGAAAACATACCATGAAAGCTTGGGGTGTTACATTATTCCCTTCTTAAAATAATTTGATCCTAGAAATTTCTATAATACTACAACACAAAAATATTGGGGTGGTTCTTCATCATAAGTTCTTTTGGTTCCACGTTGTCTCTTCCATCTTATGGTTTCTCCATAGAACTTTTACCAGACGAGTCGTCCAATTTCTTAACAATTGATCTCTGGTATCATGAATCTTGACAGACTCTTCAAAATAAGACAAATCAGGTTCCAATTAAATTTTCTCATTGGTGAGTACATGCATTGGGCCAGGCATGTATTTTCTCAATAGTGATACATGGAACACGTCGTGAACTTTGGAGAGACGTGGTGGAATTGCCAAATGGTAAGCTACAACCCCAATTTCTTCTAGAATTTTGAAAGTTCTGATGTAACTAGGACTTAATTTACCCTTATTATTAAATATTATAACTCCCTTTCATGAAGATACCATCAAGAAAACATGATCTCCTACCTGAAATTCAAAATCCCTCCTTCAGATATCGGTATAGCTATTCTGCCTACTTTGAGATTCTTTGATGTGGTTTTGGATAACCATTAGATATTCCACTGTTTCCTCAACATGTTTTGGGCCTCTGAGTTTTCTTTCACCAACATCATCCCAACTACTTGGTGTGCAACAACTCTTTCCATATAATACGTCATATGGTGCCATATGAAAACCTGAGTGGAAGCTATTCTTATAGTAAAATTCTACCAAAGATAAATATTAATCCCACATACCTTGAAAGTCAAGTGAGAAATATCTCAACATTTCTTTTATGTTTTGAGTAGTCCATTATGATTGTCCATCAGTTTGAAGGTGGTAGGTAGTGCTCAAACGAAGTTCAGTATCTAGGGCATTCTGAGGACTTTTCCAGAATCTTGACGTAAAATGAGGATCATGATTAGAAATAATCTATAAGGGTGCTCCATGAAGTCTTAAAAATTCATTAATATACAGTCTTTCTAAATGTTCAAGTGGTAAATATTCTCTTATAGCATGAAAATGTGAAAACTTGGTAAGATTATCAACAATTACCCATATTGCATCATTCCTTGTAGGAGTCTTTGGTAGCCCCATGACAAATTCCATCATAATAACAATCCATTTACACTCAGTTATTGGAAGAGGTTTCTTGAATCCTCTTGGATGTTGTCCTTTAGCTTTCAGTTGTTGGAAAATAGTACATTTTGACACAAAATCAGAAATCTCTCTTTTGATGTTGTCCCACAAAAAATATTCCTTCAAATATCTATACATCTTCATGCTTTCAGGGTGTATAGAGAAATTGGATCTATGAGCATCATCATTCAATTACCTTTTTAGAATAGATATATCAGGAACACAATGTCTCTTCCCAAATTTCAAAATTCCATCTTCATATATGAATTCACACAATATTCCATCCTTAATAGCTTTAATCTTCTTTTGAAAATCCTCATAATCAGTCTGAGAACTCTTTATCCTTTCTAGTAAAGATGGTTTCGCAACCATTGGAAAATGTATTGATGTTTCACCTTCCATGGTTGTTCCCATATCCATGTTTACTAGATCCATGAAAATAATCTATCTTTCAACTCTCATCTTGTTCAAAAATCCATGATCCATTCTGCTCAAATCATCTACCACCTTATTTTCCTTCCTCGTGTGGTAGTGTATAGTTCAATCATAATCCTTGAGTAGTTCAAGACATCGTATTTTCCTCATGTAGAGTTATTTCTGTGATAAAATATACTTAAAACTCTTGTGATCAATATAAATCTCACATTTTTCACCCTAGATAAACTGTCTCCATATCTTCGGAAAGAATATTACAGTTACTAACTCAAGATCATGAGTCAGATAGTTTTTCTCATGAATTTTTATTTATCATGATGCATAGGCAATAACTTTATCATTCTACATAAGGAAACAACCAGGTCCTTTCTTTGAAGCATCACTATAAATAAAAAACCCATCGTTACCTAACAGTAGAGTCAATATATGAGCATTAACTAATCTTATCTTCAGTTCTTCAAAACATTCTTCACACTCTTTGGTCCAAAAAAATTTAACCACTTTATATGTGAGCTTGGATAATGAGTTAGAAAACCTAGAAAAATTCTAGACGAAACATTGATAATAACCTACTAAACTAATAAAATTGCGTACCTCGGTTATACTCGTTGGTGCGGGTCATTCATGGATTTCCTTGGTCTTTGAAGGATCAACAGAGATTCCATCCTTAGAGATAATATGGCCCAGAATAAAAATCTCCTGAATCCATAATTCACACTTGCTAAACTTCCCATATAATTCATTTCATCTAAGAGTCATCCGAATAATGCGTACGTGATTTTCATCATCTTTATAGCTTTTGGAGTATACCAAGATATCGTAAATAAGTACCACTAAAAAGTAATCAACATATACGTTGAAAATTATATTCATTAGATTCCTGAAGATAGAGGGTGCATTAGTCAATCCATAATTCATTACTGTAAACTCATAATACCCATACCTGGTTCAAAATGCTGTTTTCGGAATATCTTCCTTCTTCAAACACAACTGGTGATATCTATTTCGAAGGTCAATCATTGAAAAATATTGAGATCTAGGAATTCGGTCGAATAAATCATCAATGGGGGGTAGGGAATACTTTTTCTTTATTGTTATAGCATTGATCTCCCTGTAGTCAACGCACAACTTCATAGATCTGTCTTTCTTCTTATAAAAAAGTTTAGGGGCTCCCCATGAAGAATAACTTGGGAAAATAAATCCTTTGTTATTCAATTCCTCTATTTGTTTCTCTAGTTCCACTAATTCCACAGTGATCATTCTATAAGTGGTCTTCGATATGGGCCTTGAACCAGGAATTAAATCAATGGAAAACTCAATTTCTCATTCTAGAGGATGTCCAGGTAAATCCTCTAGAAACACATCAACATATTCTTCCACAATAGGTACATCCTCTATTCGAACATTATTTTCCTCAACCATAATTATTTCATTCTCATCCTCCCCAATAATTCAATTCATTAGAGCTAATGGGGGAGGATCTAGATAAGAATCAAATGGTGATGGTTCTGCTCTAAAGATAAGCTATTCTTTATCGTCATCGAGAAATGTAACCTCCTTCTTATTATAATAAATATTTGAATCATGGTCCGAAATCCAACCCATATCGAGGATTATATCAAATTCAATCATGGGTATGACTATTAGATCAGTAGATAAACATCATTTATATGCCTTAATAGGGACTAATTCACAAAACTTTTTTGCAATGATACTTCCCTTAGGAGTTTTGACTAACAACTCCTTTTTAAAATCAAATTCGAAAAATCTAATTTTCATAGAAAACAGGGAAGATATGAAACAATACGATGATCAAGAATCAAATAAAGAATTGGAAAAATTTGAGGAAACCATTAAATTACCTACCACCATGTCTTTCAGAGCTTCAACCTCAGTAGTAGTGATCACTTAAGCTTAGCCTTGGTCCCTTAGTCTTTTTTGAGGTAAGTTTCCTTAGCTCTTAGGACATTCATTTGCATAATGTCCCATATCCCTACAATTGTATCATTGAACATTGGTAGAATATTTCTTCCCCTTAAAATCACTAGCAAGATGGACCTTCTGTCCACATTTGTAGAATATTCCATTTCCTTTTAGACAAGCACTAGGGTGCTTCCTTCCATAATTGTCACAGGGTGGGAATTCAACTCTTCCCTTCTTCCCTGTTTCATTACATCCTTTCCTAGAGTGTTCAGCAGATCTCATCATCTCTTTATTTTCTTTAAAGTCATAAGACTTAGAGAATTCCTTTTCAATCTTGATATCATAAGAGAAAATATCTTCATATGATGAGAAGGATTGTGAGACTAATGCTCAATGGAGAAATGGTTTTAACTGATCAAAGAAACAATCAATATTACTTCTTGGGATATGTATATAATCTGTAGCATGCCTTTCTAACCTTGTAAAGTTAGCATCCTGCTTTGTGACATTCTCATCCTCCTTTTGTCTAAGACTCAGAAATTTCCTTTCCATATCCACTCGATGGTCACAAGGAATTTATTTTTCAAAGAAAATATCCTTAAACTCCCTATATTCCATACTTGATACTTATTCATCTTCCATTGGGTTTTGAATTAATGACCACCATTGATCTGCGTCTCTAGAGAGGTGATAAAATTCCATGACAACATTTTCCCTTTCAGTACTCCCCAAAGCATAAAATATTTTCTCTATGGAACTTATACATTTTTCACCTACAAAAGGATTTGTAGACCCATTGAATGTTAGTGGTTTCTGCCTCATGAAGCGATCTAAAATTGATCCTCTACGTTGTAGATCAGGGCGCTTCATACAGGTAAGGTTATTATTCATAATCTCTTTGAATTGTCCCAGTAAGGTGATAAGCTGATCAGCACCAGTTTCATCACCAGCCCTGCTATAATTATCTTAAGAAGGTGGGAAATACCTTAATGTATTACATTCTTTGATACGCTTTCAATTCTATCCACTAGGCTCTATTTATAAACAATGACATGTAATATATTAGTTTATGAACAACATTCCATAATTCTGAACTTGTAAAACACTTAACATAAATTGAATAGTTTATGGATACGATCCATAATCAAAAAAATGTTTTCATTGAGGAGTTATATACTCATAAATCCTGCATAATGTTTTGTAATGAAAATGATAATTATCCTTATCATATCCCCAAGGAGTTTTGTAACCAAGAGTGCAACAACACCTTTTGTCGTGCCCTAGTTCCCGTTTGAGTCTAGTTCAAAGCATTTTTTTGGGTTTTACCCCTTGGTATATCTGTTCCAGAGCCGCCTCTACCTGCTCATATCCAGATAGGAATGTACTGCTTAAAAAACATGCAGAATAATTACAGTACAAAAATTCTAGGTAGTTCTTCTCTATTAATCCTCAAATTCTATCTTAGGGTAATGTTCTCTAATCAATGTTTTTCTAAATCTAGTTTCCAATGTTTGTACTAAACTTCCTCTGATACCAACTGTAACGCCCCCACCCCAGTAACCCAGATTCGGTAATTTATAAAATAACATTGGCATGATACAAGGAATCATGTCCTGAAAGACCGATCATTTTAGTATTACTGGAAACAAGATACATACATAAGTTCAACATTACAACTGGAAAGGAAATACAACACTAATTTATTCCATTAGAAACATCCAAGCCTCCTAGATTATGCCTGAAAGTCACTCATAACTAAATTTTCCATTTCCTGGGAAAACAAAACATAATAAAGGGGTGAGCTCAAACACTCAGTAAGGGTAAGAAATATAGGGGAATATGACATAAACATTAGGCATGATTAATAATTCAAAACACATTCCTTTACAAATAATAAACATGAACACTTTATGATAGTAATATAAGTGCAGTAAATAAATCCATAATAAAACATAGTCATGGGTATTCTAGTAGATGAATAACCATAAGAACCATCATTACTATTTTCATAATGAGGGAATTTATAATGTCGGACATTCTAAAACATTTTGTCAAGGCCTCGACCAAGACATCTCAAAATAATTAAGGCCTCAGCCAAAACTATATATCAAATTGGGAATGACCTCAGCCAATTTCATGTCTAACTGTCTCATGAGACCTACCAATGCACCGAGGAGCTATTGCGGGCTCCACCAATCACATACTAAGTCCAACACATTCCTCATATGAAAACATTGAAACATAACATAAACATTCGTATTAAAACAATCCTACAAAATGTCAATACTTTAACCATAAACCAAGAATGGTATAAAAATAACACATCCACGGTAAAAAATATCGCAAATATTTCAATAAAATATGGAAGATTCTTATAATAATAAATCAACTTCAATCAAGTTTAAAATCCATCAAAGGATGTTTACATAGATGAAATGAAAAGTATTTGAAATAAATAGCTATTTCTATTTTGAAACCATTTAAGAGTCACATAATTATAAAAGAAAACATTTATTTTGAAAATATTTTCATAAGACTGTAAATGAAGCTTCGATGATGTTATAATGGCAGAAAATATCCACACCCACTGTATATGTTAAAAAAACATTCTTACCTTAATTTTGTCAAAATGGTCATAAAGTACCTTGTTTGGAAAATGACGGAAAGATTCCATTCAAAACATATATGGTCAAATAAGGGGATAAATGACTTTAACCCATAGTCTAGTAAATAGTAAAAATGTTTTGAAATACATTTTAATGAAAACATGGATGTGGATGATAAAGAGGTCCTAGTTGATACTTACGTAAAAACAACCTCTGATAATATAGAGTTTGTGAAATTAACCCTTACCTTGTACTTTTCATTATTCGATGGTATGTTCACATCATGTATAATAGTGAAAACATTTTTATTAAATTATTCAATAACTATATTCTTAATTATGATATCATATATGATCCTCTAATATTGCTTTGTTAAAAATATTTTAGTAGTATAAGCATTTCAGGTGTTAACTAATTCATTTTCCTTTATATTCTTGGTTACGTAAGCCATGTTTGTTATGGATAGTATGTATATAATTCATATATAGAATTATATTAAGTTCATAAACAAATATTTTTAATCATAAAATGAAATTTATTCTTGAATAATTACGACGGGGAATGAATCTCATCGCGTTCGTGGAGATGGTAATCCGTAAGTACACACGAGTGACAATATCATTATATTGATGGTAAAATAATTTTTAGTTGGATGGTATATAATATATAAATAATTATCAACATGTTATATTTATTATTTACATCAATTATACTCATTATTATACCCATCAAAATAATAAATTGTTTGAATAACAAAGTACACCACGACGTGGAGACAGTAAGCCGTACGTACGCATGTATTGTGACTTTGTCATTCATATGAAGGATAGAATAATGAATATGGTTATGAAATTTTTATAATCGCATCATAGTATATAGAATATACTGGATTATTTATTTACGAATGGAAACAACAAATAAATAGGAAGTGGATGAAGAAAAAACTTGAAAGAGGTGATGAAATATTTACCTCTTCTTTGGGTTCTTCCAATTGATTTGATCAAAAGGGCTCCATATGTTTTTTTTCTGTCCAAATTTAGGCCTCTATGATGAAGGTAGGAATGTTGGGAGGATATTTGGGTAGGTTAAGGCTAATCCAAATGGCTTTTGAGTGGTTAAATTAAGAGAATGGGAAGTACCCTTTTATAAGAGAGGTGAGGGTCACTTTAAAAAAAACTTGAAATATTATTTTATAATAAAATAATTTTCGGTTTCTAATTTCTCCAAAATAATTTTTTTAGGGGATAAGGTGGGTATGGGTATAAAAAAACTCAACCAATGGGTTTTATACAGGTTTAGGTCACCATATTAACCTTATCTTTTATATTTAACTCTTAGTTAAATAGTTGGACATTTACCATGTCTCTTTGTATTTTTTATATTATATGGTTAATAAAAATACTATAAACTTTCAAGGAAACCAAAAGAGGATCATTAATGATACATATGACATTATATAAGTCTTTTGGATGAACCTTATATTTTTAGATATATTATATCAATTAATAATATTATATTTTTTTAAACACTTTTATTTCAATTTTGACACTATTTGGTATTTTTTTTAAAGTCATAAGAGCATAATTATTTCGAAAAAAATTCATTTAATCAACTATAAGATGTCATATTCACCTATAAAATTCGTGGATGTAATAAATACTTTCAAATTATATTTATTTTAATATTTATAATATCATTTATTTGATTTTTTCATTAAGAAAGAAAATACAACATCATTATTTTGTCACATATAAATATATATATTTTATGTATAAAAATTATAAATAAAATATCTTGAGGTATGAAATCTTTTTATCTTTATAATGACTATTTTTAGTTTAATAGATCAATTATATAACCTTATATATAATTTTGTTTTACTAAAAGATATTTTCTTTTGTTATTTTTGTCTTTACATTAGATTATTTAATATAAAATGCCATTATAACTATCAAGTGGCTCCATGGGGTCCCAAAATCAACACAAGGCTTTCCATGGTCGGACATGTATCCCCCAATAGGGTCAGGACATGTGTTAGGGTAATTTAATATTATTATAATATTTTTTAAGATTATTTACTGGATTTACCCCTTTAACCACGATAAATAAAATATTTACTGAAGTAAATATTCATAATGGCTAAAAATAAAAGTTACCTATTTAAACAATTTGGACCTCCTGATTAAAAATATGGAATCCATTTTTCCAAATTCAAAACATAGAAGTGGCAGAAGTTAATTTAAAATTAATTCTCGTTGTCAAAACAAAAATTGGGTTTTTATGAAATAATAACTATTAAAAGATTGACAATTGTTTGTGTGCATTTTAATAGTGATATTGCATCCAATGACCTCAATTATATTAACTATTAAAAATATAATCAAATTATACTTAAAAACAAATCAAAAGTATAATTTAGCTCTATAAATTTTTTCAATTAAAAATGTTGTTTTTAATTAAAATTTATTATTTTTCACTATTCATCAAAAATTTAAAGTTTTTAGAAAAGTACAAATAATTCACCCTAATCTAATTTCGAAATTACGAATTCAAAAAATGAAGTCCATTTTGAAAAATAAAATTTATAAAATTACAAAAAGTGTGTATTACTATTCATAATAGCTAGTTTGACTTGTCGCCGTGCGTTAGAATCTCAAAGTTGCGTATAATGAAAGATATTGCATTATTCAAAGGGAAACGTACCGTGGAAGCTTGGGGTGTTACATTATTTCCCCTTAAAATAATTTCATCCTCGAAATTTCTAGAATACTACCACACAATAATATTTGGGTGATTCTTCGTCAAAAGTTCATTTGGTTCCCACATTGCCGCTGCCATCTTATTTTTTCTCTATAGAACGTTTACCAGACGAGTCGTCTGGTTTCTCAACACTTGTTCTCTGGTATCAAGACTCTTGAAAGTCTCTTCATAATAACACAAATCAGGTTCTAGTTCAATTTCCTCATAGGTGAGTACATGTATTGGGTTAGGCATGTATTTTCTCAATAGTGATACGTGGAACACATCGTGAACTTTGGAGAGACTTGGTGGTATTGCCCAATAGTAAGCTAAACCCCAATTAGTTCTAGAATTTCGAAAGGTCTGATGTACCAAGGACTTAATTTACACTTATTATTGAATCATATAACTCCCTTTTATTGAGATACCATCAAGAAAATGTCATCTCCTATTTGAAATTCCAAAATACTTACTTCAGTTATTGGCAAAGCTCTTTTTCCTACTTTGAGCTTCATTGATGTGAGTTTGGATAACCTTAACATTTTCCATTGTTTCCTCAACAAGTTCTGGGGCTACGAGTTTTCTTTCACCAACATCATCCCAACAAGTTGATTTTTTCCATCTCTTTCTATATAACGCTTCATATGGTTCCATCTGAATAGTTGAATGGAAGATATTGTTATTGGAAAATAATACCAATGGTAAATATTGATCCCACATACCTTGAAAGTCAAATGAGAAAGATCTCAACATGTCTTTTAATGTTTGAATAGTCCTTTATTAATTTCCATCAGTTTGAGGGTGTTAGGCAGTGCTCAAACAAAGTTCAGTATCCAGGGCTTTCAGAATACTTTTTTATAATCTTGATGTAAAACGGGGATCACGATCAGAAAAAATAGATAGAAGTACACCATGAAGTCTTAAAAATTCATTAATATATAGTCTTACTGAATGTTCTAGTAGTAAATCTTCTCTTATAGCATGAAACTGTTTTGACTTTGTAACAAGATGAACAATTACCCATATTTCATTATTCCTTCTAGGAGTCTTTGGTAGACCCATGAAAAAGTCCATTGTAATATCATCCCATTTCCACTCAGGTATGGGAAGAGGTTGCTTGAATCCTGTAGGATGTGTTCTTCCAGCCTTCACTTGTTGGAAAACCATACATCTTGACATAAAATCAGTAATCTATCTTTTCATGTTGTCCCACCAAAAATGTTTTTTCAAATCTATATACATCTTCATGCTCCCAAGGTGTATAGAGAAATTGGATCTATTAGCATAATACAACAATTCCATTTTTAGATCAGGTATATCAGGAACAAAAATTCTCATCCCAAATTTCAAAATTCCATCTTCATATACGAAGTCACTCAATCTCCCATCATTTACAGCTTTAATATTATTCTCAAACTCCTCATCATTACTCTGAGAACTCTTTATAATTTCTAGTAAAGATGGTTTGGAAACCGTATGAAAAAGTAATTTTGTTTCACCTTCCATGGTTATTCCCATATCCATCTCCACTAGATCCATGAAAATATGATCCCTTTCAACTCTCATCTTGATCAAAACTCCATGATTCTTACTACTCGAGGCATTTACTACCTTATTTTCCTTCCACAGGTGGTAGTGTATAGTGAAATCATAATCCTTGAGTAGTTCAAGCCATCATATTTTCCCCATGTCGAGTTCTTTCTATGAAAAAATGTACTTAAAACTCTTGTGATCAGTATAAATCTCACAATTTTCACCATATAGATACTGTCTCCAAATATTAAGAGTGAAGATTACAACTTCTAACTCAATATAATGAGTGGGATAGTTTTGCTCATGAATTTTTAGCTATCTTGATGCATAGGAAATAACTCTATCATTTCGCATAAGAACACAAGCATGTCATTTCTTTGAAGCATCACTATAAATAACAAACCCATTATTTCTTAATGGAAGTTTCAATATAGGATCATTAACTAATCTTCTCTTCATTTCTTCAAAAAAATCTTCACACACTTTTTTCCATACAAATTTAACCCCTTTAAATGTTATATTGGATAATGGGTTAGCCAACTGGGAAAAATTTGGGACGAAACGTCAATAATAACCTGCTAAACCAATAAAACTACATAACTCAGTTATACTCATCAGTTCTGGCCATTCGTGGACTTCCTTGGTCATTGAAGGATCAACAGAGATTCGATCCGTAGAGATAATATGGCCATGAAAAGAAATCTCCTGAAGCTAGAATTCATACTTGCTAAAATTCCCATATAAATCATTTCATCTAAAAGTCTTCAGATTAATGAAAAAGTTATTTTCATGATCTTCATATCTTTTTGAGAATACGAAGAGATAATCAATAAATAAAACTAAAAAGTAATCAGGATATTCCTTGAAAAATATTTTCATTAGATCCATGAAGATATAGGGTTCTTTAGTCAATCCAAAAGGCAAAAATGTTAACTCGTAATGCCCGAACCTGGTTCGAAATGCTTTTTTCAGAATGTCTTCCTTCTTCACACACAACAGGTGATATCCAGATCGAAGTTCAATCTTTGAAAAATATTGAGCTCCATGAATTTGGTCGAATAAATTATCAATGCGTGGTAGGGGATACTTGTTCATTATTGTTAAAGCATTGATCTACCTGTAGTCAATTCACAACCTCATATATCTATCTTTCTTCTTAAAAAAGTATTGGGGCTCCCTATGGAGAAATACTAGGGCGAATTAATACCTTATCACTCAATTCATATAGTTTTTTCTTTAGTTTCACTAATTCTACAGTGGCCATTCTATAAGGCGTATTTGATATGGGCCTTGAACTAGGAATTAAATCAATGGAAAACTCAATTTCTCATTCTGAAGGATGTCCAAGTAAATCCTCTGGAAACACATCAATATGTTCTTTCACAATAGGTACCTCCTCTATTCAAACATACTTTTCCTCAACCATAATTATTTCATTCTCATCCAACCCAATAATTGAATTTAGTAGAGCTAATGGGGGTGGATCTAGATAAGAATCAGATGGTGACATTTCTTCTCTAAATATAAGGTACTCCTTATCATCATCAAGAATTGTAACCTCCTTCTTCTTACAATTAATTTTCAAATCATGGACCAAAATAAAATCCATACCAAGGTGTATATCAACTTCAATCATGGTTTTGGTGATTAGATCAGCTGATAATCATCATTTATATGCCTTAATGGGAAATGATTCACAAAACTTTGTTGCAATGATAATTCCTTTATGAGTTTTCACTGAGAACTCCCTTGTTAAATCAAATTGGAAATATCTAATTTTCCTAGAAAATTGGGATGATATGAAAAAATGTGATGATCCAGAATCAAATAAAGCATTGGATAAACATGAGGAAACCATTAAATTACCTACCACCATGTCTTTCAGAGCTTCAACCTCAGTAGTAGTGATCACATAAGCTGGGCCGTGATCCCTTAGCCTTTTCTAAGGTATGTTCTCTTGTCTCTTAGGAAATGTATTGAAAAAATGTCCCATCTCCTTGTAATTTTAGCATTGAACATTGGTATCATGTTTCTTCCCCTTATAATCACTAGCACGATGGCCTTTCTGTCCAAATTTGTAGAATACTCCTTTTCCATTTAGATAGGCTCCAGGGTGCTTCCTTCCACAATTATCATAGGGTGGAAATTCAACTATTCCCTTATTCCATGTTCCCTTATTTCCTTTCCCAGAGTGTTCAACAGGTCTCTTTTTTTCATTCTTTTCTTTAAAGTCATAATACTTAATGAATTCTTTTTCTGTCTTCATAGCACATGAGACAATATCTTCATAAGATGAGAAGGATTGAGACATTAATGCTCAATAGAGAATTGGTTTTAACCCATCAAAGAAAAAATCAATCTTACTTCTTGGGTTATATATATAATCTGTAGCATGCCTTTCTAACCTTATAAAGCTAGCTTCATACATTACATCATTCTCATCCTCCTTTTGTCTCACACTCATAAATTGCATTTCCATATCCACACGATGGTCATGAGGAATGTATTTTTCTAAGAAAAGATCGTTAAACTCCCTCCATTCCATACTTGATACTTCTTCATCCTCCATTGTGTTTTGAATTAATGACCACCATTGATCTGCATCTCCGGTGTGGTGATAAACTGCCATGACAACTTTTTCCCTTTCGCTACTCCCAAAAGAATGAAATATTTTCTCTAAGGAACTTATCCATTATTCAGCTAAAAATGGATTTTTTTTACCCATTGAATGTTGTTGGTTTTTTCCTCATGAAGCGATCTGACATTGATTATCTGCATTGTGGATCATGGTGCTCCATACAAGTAAGGTTATTATTCATAACCTATCTGAGTTGTCCTAGTATGGTGTTAATCTAATCATCACTGGTTTCATCACCAACTCCACTATAATTATATTGAGAAGGAGGGAAATACCTACATGTATTACGTGTATTTATACTTTTTTCATTCATTCCACTAGGTTCCATTTCTAAACATTGGCATGCAGTATATTAGTTTATGAACCGCAATGCATTATTCCGAACTTGTAAAAAACTTAACATAAATTGAAAAGTTTATGGATATAATCCATAATCATAAAAATTAATTCATTGGGGAGGTATATACTCATAAATACTTCACAATGGTTTGTAATGAAAATTGGAATTATCCTAAGCATATCCCCTAAGAGTGTCATAACCAAGAGGGCCGCAAGGCCCGTTGTCGTGCACCAGTTCCCGTTCGAGTATAGGTCAAAGCGGTGTTTTCATGTTTTACCCCTAGGTACATCTGTTTTAGAGTCGCCTCTACTAGCTCGTATCCAGACATGGATGTATTTCTTGGAAAACTCACAAAATCTCTATAGTACCAAAATTCTCGGAAGTTCTCCTATACTAATACTTAATGTCTATCTTAGGGTAATGTTCTCTAATCAGAGTTTTTCTAAATATAGTTTCCATGGTTTGTACTAAACATCCTCTAATACCAACTGTAACACCCCAACCCTAGTTACTCAGATTTAGGTCTTTATTACATAACATTGGCATGATACGAGGAATCATGTTCTAAAAGACCGATCAGTTTAGTATTACTGGAAATAAGATACATACATAAGTTCAACATTACAACTTGAAAAAAATACAATAATTTATTCCATTAGAAATTTTCAAGCCTCCTAGATTATGCCTAAAAGTTACTCATAATGAACTTCTTCATATCCTTGGAAAATGAATCATATGAAAAGAGTGTGCTCAAATGCTCAGTAAGGTTATGCAATACAGGGGATGATAACAAAAACATTAAGCATGATGAATAATTTAAAACACATTCCATTCAAAATAATAAACATGAAAACTTTATGGTAGGATTATGAGCTGAGTAAATAATTCATTAATAAAACATTGTCATGGGTATTCTACTAGTCGAATAACCACATGAACCATCTTTACTATTTTCATAATGAGGGAATGTATAATGTCGTACAATCTGAAACATTTTTTCAAGGCCTCGACCAAGATGTCTAAAAATGATTAAGCCCTCATACCAAACCATATATCAAATAGGTAAAGGCCTCGACCAATTCAATGTCTAATTGTCTCATGAGACCTACCAATTAATCGAGGATCTATAGCAGGCTCCACCCATCACATACTGAGTCCAATACATTCCTCGTATGAAAAGGTTGAAACATAACATAAACATTCGTAATAAAACTATAATACGAAAGATCAATAATTTTACCATAAAAAATGAATGGTATAAAAATTACACATCCACAGTCAAACATATCACAAAACCTTCAATACAATATGGATGATTTGGGTCATAATAAATCAACTACAAACAAGTTTAAAATCCCTCAAAGGATGTTGGCATAGATGAAATGAAAACTATTTGAATGAAATACCTATTTCTATTTTAAAACCATTTAAGAGTCACATAATTATAAAAGAAAACATTTATCCTGAAAATATTCTTATAAGATTGTAAGGAAATCTTAGATGATGTTATAACATCGGAAAATAGCCACACCCACCATATAAGGTAAAAACAATTCTTACATTAATTTTGTAGAAAAAAAAATAAAGTACCTTGTTTGGAAAATGACGGAATGATTCCTTTAAAAACATATAATGTCAAATAAGGTATACATGACTTTAAACCATAGTATAGTAAATCGTAAATATGTTTTGAAATAAATTTTTAAGAAAACATGGATGTGGATGATAAAGAGGTCCTGATAGATACTTACTTAAAAACAACCTCAGATAATAAAGAGATTATGAAATTAACTGTTATATTGTACATTTTTTAGTCGATTGTATGTTAACCTCCACTATAATAGTTAAAAAATTGTTATTAAATTATACAATAACTATATACATAAATAAGATATCATATATGATCCAATAATATTGCTTTGTTAATAATATTTTAGTAGTATCATCATTTTGGGTGTTAACTGATTCGTTTTCCTTTATATGATAGGTTACGTAAGCCATGTTTGTTATGTATATGATTTATTTGATTCATATAAAGAATTTTATTATGTTCATAAACATTATTTTTAATCATAAAATGAAAATTATTCTTGAATGATTATTACGGGGAATGAATCTCATTGCGTTCTTGGAGACGGTAATCCGTACGTATGCACGAGTGACAATATCATTATATTGATGGTGAAATCATATGTAATTTGATGTTATATCATATATACAGAATAATTAACATGTTATATATATTATTTACATCATATATACTCATTATTATACCCTTCCAAATAATGAATTGTTTGTATAACAAATTACACCTTGATGTGTAGACGGTAAGCCATATGTATGCACGTATGGTGACTTTGTCATTCATATGATGGATAGAATAATGAATATGGTTGTATCATTTTTATAATAACATAATAGTATATAGAAGATAATATAGTTATTATTTTATAATGGAAACAACAAATAAAGAGGATGTGGATGAAGAAAACAACTTCAAAGAGGTGATGAAATATTTACCTCTTCTTCGTGTTCTTACATTTGATTTGATCAAAAGGGTTCATAGGATGGATTTATGACCCATGGAAGGCCTCTAAGAATATTGGAGGAATGTTAGGATGATATTTAGGTAGGTGGTGGACATGAAAAATTTCTTTGGAGTTCTGAAATTAAGATAAGGGGAAGTTCAATTTTATAAGATATGTGAGGGTCACTTTAGGAAAAGTTTGAAATAGTTTTTTATAATAAAAAAAATTTCAGTTCATAATGGCTCCAGAATGATTTATTTATAGGATAATGTGGTAATGGGTCTAAAAAATCTCAAAAAATATGTTTTAGATAGGTTTAGGTCACCATATTAACCTTATCTTTTAGATTTATCTCCTAGTTAAATAATTTGACATTTACCATGTCTCTTTGTATTTTTATATTATATCGTTAATAAATTTACTATAAACTTCTAATAGATCCCCAAATGGTTCATTAATGATACACATATCATTATATATGTGTTTTGGCAGAACCATATATTTTTTTAAATATTATATCAATTAATAATATAATATTTGTTTTTAAAACTCTTTTATGTTAATTTTCACACTCTTTGCTATTTTTTTTGTTAAAGTCATAACAACATGATTACATTGAAAAAAATTAATTTAATAAACCCTAACATTTCATAGTCACCTATAAAATTCGTGTATGGCATCAAAATGTTAAATTAGATTTTTTTCAATATTTATAATATCATTTATCTGATTGTTTCATTAATAAGGAAAATACTGCATCATTATTGTGTCATATATAAATATATTTATTTTATGTCTAAAAATTATAAATAAAATATCCTGATGTATGAAATATTTTTATATTTCTAATGACTATTTATAGTTTAATTTATCAAATAGATAACCTCATATAAATATTGTTTTTCTAAAAGATATTTGGTTTTGTAATTTTTGTCTTTACTTTATATTATTTAATATAAAAGGCCATTATCAATACCATGTGGCTCCATGGGGTCCCAAAACTGACCCAAGGATGCCCATGGTCGGAAATGTATCATAAAATAGGGTTATGAAATGGGTTAGGGTAATTTAATATTGTTATAATATTATTTTTAACCTTATTTAATGGATTTACCCCTTCAACCACGGTAAATAAAATATTTACTCAAGTAAATATTTATAATGTATTAAAAAAAGTTACTTATTTACAAAATTTGGACCTCTTGATTAAAAATATAGAAACCATTTTTTCAAATTCAAAACATAGAAGTGGAATATATTTATTTAAAATTAATTTTTTTTGTCAAAACAAAAAGCGTGTTTTTATGAAATAATAACTATTAAAAGATTGACACTTGTTTATGTCCATTTAAATCGTGAGATTACATACAATGACCTAAATTATATTAAATGATAAAAATTTAATCTAATTATCCTTAAAAAACATTAAAATTTATAATTTAACACTATATATTATTTTGATTAAAAAAGTTGTTTTCATTAAAATTTTGTATTTTTCACTATTCATCAAAAATTAAAAGTTTTCAGAAAAACACAAAAAATTAACTCTAAGATAATTTCGATATTCCGAATTCAAAAATGAAGTCCATTTTGAAAAATAAAATTTATAAATTTTCAAAAAGTGTGTATTACTATTTATAATGGCTAGTTTGATTGGTCGCGGTGTGTTAGAATCTCAAAGTTGCATACAATGTAAGCTATTGCATTATTCAAAGGGAAACATACAGTGGAAGCTTGGGGTCTTACAGTTTAGCTAGATTAATAATGTGTTCCATGTATCCTAGTTGAAAAGGTATCACCCTAATCCTGACCATGTGATTAGATGGGATCACGTTGACCTAGAACTAGATGCATCACTAGTACATATACCAATGCGGATCATGGAAAGGCAAGAGAAAGTCTTGTTTTGGAAAAGCATCGACCCAGTGTGGGTTTTATTGAAACATGGTCAGATATAGGAAGAGACATGGTAATGTGGGAAGGAAATGAAAGTGCTGTCGCTGGAACTCTTTTTGACCAGTGTGGTTTCTCTACTTTCTAAGGATGGAAATACCAATGGTGGGGAGAATGTAGTACCCCCGGTTTCGAGTACATAACCCCTTTCTTCATGTTTTTTAAAATTGGGTGTCATTGATTGGGTTTCCACAAAATAGAGATTTTCCATAAAATAAAGAGTTTCAATAATATATAGTGTCTCCATAATGTTGGGTGATTCTATAAAGTGGGGTATTTCCATAATTTGGGTTGTTTTCATAAAGTGGGGTGCTTCCATAAAGTGGGATGTTTCCATATAAAATTGTGTTTCCATAAAAAGGGAAAAGGTGAAGGATGGGAGATCTTGGGGGTTTTATAAAGAGTGTTGGGACTAATAATAAGGTCGCCCAATCCATACACGGTTTGTCCAAACCGTGTGGTCAAACCTTAGGCAGAGGTCAAATATAGATCCTATTTTCTAAGAGATTACACATTTATTTATCTAAATATCTCTTTTTGGATTCAAAACTCCCCTATTTGGAGATTAATCTCCCTAGAAGGCTGGAGAAACCTCCCCACATGAGTTGGATCCAACCTAGAGACATCCCTTAGTGATTTAATGCCCGACTCTGGGGGTAAGTGCCGATCTTCTTGGTTCTATTCTGTTTTTTGAAAACTCATCATTCTATCCTTCTCGTTTTCTTAGATATACACCATATATGGGTAGATATAAGTTTTTATTGTCAATTAAGGCTAAATATTGGGTTTTTCATAACAGAGGAATATATCTAAGCTGATTTCGTGGAATCCTCATCCGATTCGTAAGGTATTTCACCATTCTTTCATGATTTGACACGTTTTCTTAGATCTAATTAGATATACTTCTACGATATCCATTATTTCTAAGATCTGAACCAATATTGTATAAATATACATGTTTTGATGCCAATTAATTTAATTTTGAGTTTTTATCTTTCTAGGATAAGATAACTAAGGTCGTTCTTGGAGAATCAACCCGTCTTCTTGTGTGTTCTTCGTCTCTTGTCGTGTTTCGTCAAAACCTATGAGGTAGGTGGCTTCACTCTCATCTATTCTTGATAGAATTGATTATATCAGTATCAAATTGGTTTATTTGAATGTGATTACAACACCCCAGGTAAATAAAGAATATGCCATTTATATATTTATCCATATTTGTGAATAAAATGTTAATCTTAATTTAAAGGGAATGCTATGCTCTATGGCATACCCAATACGCAACAACGAGTTTCTTGGAAATCTTACGTTGCACTCTAATAATAAAATAACATTATTTTAAATGGTAGTTAACGCCTAGTCATTGTAATGGAGGGAATGAGAAGAACTAACTACAAAATGATTATATATTTTTGTCAAATATTTTTACTTTTATCCAATAAATGTTAGAGGCTTAAAATGCAAATGAATCCAAATTTGAGCGTAAATATTCTAATATTCTTTAAAAGGTCGATTAACGGCCTTTTGATGGAGAACCCTTTTTAAATCCACTTTTTGAAAATTTTATATGTTATATTGGACCAAATAAAATTATTCTTTATAATCATGATATCAAAATTTACTTTGTGTAGGTTTTTGTTATTTTTTTGATAAAGTCCATTTTTAATGAATTAGTGAAAAATGTTGTATTTTAATTGAAAATGACTTTTTACTATAATTTATTTATATGATTAGATCATATTTTGAATTGGTTTTAAATTTCAATTATAATATATTTTTACCATTTAGTCCAATGGTGGTCATTTGAATTAACATCACTTTGAAATTGGACTAAAACTAGTGTCAATCTTTTAATAGATATTGTTTCTGAAAAACATATTATTTGTTTTGAAAGCAGGAATTAATTATTAAATTAACTAATTAAACTTATATGTTTTTAATATTTTAAAATAGACATCATTTTTGAAATCGGAATATCAAATTTATCTTAGGGTGAATTTTTTGTATTTTTCTAAAAAACTTCAATTTTTGATGAATAGTGAAACCACTAAGTGGTGGTTAAATAACTGATTTTTCATTTAAATGATAATTTACCACTTCTGTGATTTGAATTTCAAAAATCCAACATACATGGTTTTCATTAGGATGTAAAATTTGGTTCAATGCGATTAAAATATTTTTTTTGTGAATAGTAACTTTTAAGTTTTATTAATCGCGATTAAAGGTAATTAGTGTAATTTAAGGTAAAGATAATGTTATAATAATATGAAATGACCTTGAAACATTTCCTACCCTTATTTTATTAGTCATGGAAGAACAAGAAAATCCATGGGTCAACTTGGGGACCCAATGGAGCCGCTTTGGTAGGAAAATGACATTAATAACTTTCTATTTAAAGTTAAAATAAAAATGTCACAAACATGTATTGTTTTACTAAAACAATTTTTACATGGTGTTATTAAAGTAATATTTTTTACTATAAATTTTAATTGGAAAGATAAAAAGATTTCCTACATCGTGATATTTTTTTAATAATTTTTCGACATTAAATAAATAAATTTATTTATAATAGCATAATGATGCAGTGATTACCTCATTAATGAACGATTTAAATAAAATGAGAAGATAAGGTAAAATCTAAGACATAAACTTGTCAAAAACCTATTGGATGGGTATATATATAACCCTTATCACCTTACCCTCTAAATATATAATTTTGGGACCTTTAATATCTGAAAATCATTTTATAATAATGTAACTTTTCAAGACATTCCAAGAGTGCCCCTCATCCCTATTATAAAAGGCCCCCACCTATACCTCCTTACCCACACCTATCAAGCCTTTGTCTCATCCAAACTCTGATCATTTTATCTCTCCACATACCTCTATCCATCCTAGAATCCTTACCTTAGGCAGAAATCTCTTCAAGAAATGATTTTGGTTCAAACCCAAGGGAGTTACCCTGTTTCAAGGTAATGTCCTCTCTTATGTTCTTTTGTTTTATTTTGCTTCTCCGACCCCCTAAACCCTTTTTATTACTTTATTTTTTTAAAACTCCAGTATCTAAAATATACTAGGATATTGTTATGAGAATTATTCTAGCTACACTTACACACACCTCCGTCTAATGGTTAAAGAACATACTGTTTCCGTGGATGGCGAATTGGTGCCTCACGAAATGATGATTGTTCTATCTTCTCCTACCACCTCTAATGGTGGCCATTATGATGGAACTATATGTATTTATGATATATATTATATTTACTTCCCCTATATTCTTTTATATTTTACATTTAAAACAAACCTTTGTGCTTTTCATGTTGTTCAAATACGATAATTTCATTTGAGGAAGTGTGGACTACCGCCCCCTCAAGTGATATGACTCATTCATGCAATACATGGAATGTATAAAGAATGAAATTATTGAAAATATGTAACCTATATAACATATATATTATACTGGAATTATAATATATATCTCTCATTTAGTTATTATTCCATTAAATACGAAATAGAAATGAAAGTACCATTCATGCGTACATACGGATTACCGTCTCCATGAACAGTGCATTTCATTTCTTACCATTAAATTTTATGTAATATTATAAATGAAAGTATATACTGGATATATATGATATATATGATATCTAAATAATGAATATAATTATGGATATAATTGATATTTTACCACATGATCAACTTGTAATTATAACAAGTTTATTTTTGACTCAAGTACCAATGATCGAAAAAACAACCGTTATTAACTTAAATAATTACATAATGTTAATAACCTGGTAATAAATGATATAAAATGAATAGTGAACTTGATAATGTTTCTTAATAAAGTAGAAATTATCTCTAGTTTATTATTTAGGAATATAAAGAAACTAACAAGACAAATCGGACTTGAGGTAAGGGATCCTACCTCTCTCTTTCTTTTTAAGTACTCTCTTTTATATCATTTTTTTAAGCTCATCTTTCTTATGTTTGGGGTTGTTATTTTATATTAATAATTATGTACTTTTTATGTTAATATTATGATAGACCTTATTTGATCTCATAAATCCATATTTGGAAGTTTTAATTGGTGTCGTTAGGCTGCCGAGATTTCGTAAGGGATTTTTCATCTTACATTAATTATCGTGAGATTTATGCTCTATTTTCCACCATTTCCTTTGAGTGGTGTATGTATGGCCCATTATTCTAATTTTTGTGTAATATAATTATGTTTATGAGTATTTACATCAATGTTTTATAGTCCTTCTTTCATGGGGTGTATGTTTCAAAAGTTACCCAAGTCGGTAATGGAAACCTTCACCCTCCTAATTTTAAAAGACTTGTTTTTGTTTTGTCTTTTAAATTACATCTTCTAATGTTGGGATCTGTTCTTGTATATCCTTATTGATGTAAATTTTATGTTCATGTGATGAGATACCATTTATCCCTCTCATCAACTCTTGTTCTAAAATTTTATGTGACGCCATTAGGATATAGAATTTTTACAAGGGAACTTCTTAACCCAATTTCAATTCTTTGGGTCAAACCTATACTTCTTGCTTTTGTCGTGCTATGAATATGTATGGATTACATCTGATTGTTTTGCAATAATAATCCACATATATTTGGTATATTTATTTTTTTCACGCATAATTATGTCATTTCTTTATCCTTGCTCTAATGGCATGATCCTTGATTGGGATTACATCTCAATTTCTTCTCATTGAGACATTTCTTAATGATATGAACTTTTATTCTTTTATAAAGTGTATATACGGCCCCTTTGACATTCCTAATCTATACTATGTCTATACCAAAGTCATTTAAATGTTTTTAAAATGGTCTACTTTCTTGTGGGTTATAATTTAAATGTTCAAAATGGAAAAGGACTATTTTATTAAAACATTAGTGTTAATTGTTTTAAATATTTATTATTCTAAACATTTATCATCCATATCCATGCTTTAAAACTGGTTTTTGGATTTATTTATAGTTACATGAATGTTTTAAAACCCTTTCAAACGTTTCTAAGTCGTATGGGACACTTTGATTCTAAAATCTCTTTTAAATGTCTTCTTTTAATATTTTCATAGTATAAATGGATTTTTATCTCATAGATTTTTAATGATTTCATTATATGTTTTTGTTTATGATAATATCAAGATGTGATCTCTTGTGATTGAAATGTGAAAATTTTATGTTTCTTTTATTCATGTTTTAAGTGTTATGATTATGTTATGGTTCTTGGGAAATGTTTATCAAATCGGCTGGTTCCGTGATAAACTAAGGGCGGGTGAGCCCGATATAGCTCTCCAATGCATTGGGTAATGCGAAGGAGTTAAATGCAATGGTTTCTCCGAATAGATTTAGGGAATATACTGTGATGGGTATTCCAAACGTAACCATGAGGGTAAATCCCTACGTAAGAATGTTATGAATGCCTCATGTTACCTTTATGTATTATGATTTCAATGAGTTATTCCTAAATCTTATGATTTAATGAGGTATGTTAATGTGCTTATGTGTTATGAGTAAAGTATGATTTCATTGATTCATATGTATACATGGACTAATGTTTTCTTTCCGTATTGTTATAACCATTACTGAGCTTTTTATGCTCATCCCAAGTTTTTGAAATGTTTTCCACAGGACTTAAAGTGGAGTACGGTAAATGATGGGATCAAGTAAATTTCATGATGTCTAAAACATTGAACTAGACATGACTCTTTTGTTCAATAGTTTATATTTTGTGAAAAAAATGGAAACTGAGTAGATGTGTCTACCTTGTTTTTCTTTGAGATGTAATAGTTCTGTCCTAATTCTCTAAAACTCTATACCTGAAAAGATCCTCAATATAAATTATTTATTTAATTCAAGAATATGTAATGTACTAAGGCTGAGTCATTATAGTTGGTATCAAATGTTGGTTTAGATAACTTTAGAGGTTAGAGTATTATTTAAGAATAAGTGAAAGGTTGTGTATAACCATAATAGTTATTATATTAGATAGAGTAATTGTTATTTATGAAAGTTGGAATGAGTTTAGATAACTTGGATAATTATATCTTAGTGTTTATCTTCATCTTTAGTATATGATAATTTTGTTGATATACTCACAATGACCTATTTGGTTTTAGTAAATGGATGGATCTAGCAGGAACCATAGTGACAATGGGTTTGAAGGAAATTGTGGTGGTTCTCTGATTAAGAGACTAGATGAAATGGGGGATTCAATGAGAAATATCGTGGTTATTCTAAACCAACTATCAAGAGTCATGATCAACCACTTGAACCTTGTCGAGTTCTCTAATGAATCATGTACGAGAGAACCAACTCGATGTGGAAGTTCTGGTAATAATTATAATGGTAACCATTAGGGTTTATATGATCCTTACTTTTGAGGTAATTATGGGTTACTATATGTTATAATGAAAAATGAATGGAATGAGATAAAATTGAGGTTAAATTATGTTATGGTTATATTTGAGGATTTTATGTCTTTTTGGGGAATGTTTTAAGAATTATATAGTTTTGGAAAAAGGACAACACATAGACCGTGTGACAACCCGTCGCGTTGGACAAAGCTGTGGGAATCGAACCCACAACCAAAGTGCGACTGGTATTTATCGCCTACCACTGGACTACGTGAAGTCCCTAGTTATTTTGACTAACTCTTTTTAGTTAGATGATCTTATGAATCTATAATAAGTTGATTTTTGGTTATATATGGAAATTATTAACCTATCATGGAGGATATGTGATTAGGTTTATTACTATTCAGTATTAGACTTTAAGAGTAACTGATGTTATTTGAAGATAAATGTTAACGTTTATCTTGAAAGAATATGTGATTAAATACTTCATAGATTTGGGTTTCAATATTAGTTTTGATTAATTTGAATAATTTTAGGGATAGATGTTTATTGAATTGTCTTTTTTGAACTTTGGGTATTGTTTGACAAATTTTGGAGATTAAGAATAGATTTTTTTAATAAAGGATTTTCCTTTTTGGGTATTATCTGATCTTGTATTAACCTTTTTGTTTTTTTTGGTTCAGGTATAAAGACATGGGAAGTATATAGTTCTATTTTGTGGATTAGGTGATTCTATAGAAGTTGATTATAGCACTCTTAATGTGAACAAGTCATCCTAAATACTCATCATTTGGAGAAAGTATGAGTTTGTGTTAGAAATCTAGTAAAATATGAAAGTCTACATGACAAGTAAGTATGTTTCCTTATGATTTAGTTAAGATCATAAATAAATTACTCAATTAAAAGTAACTTAAAACAAAAATGTTGTATGTCAACTTTTCTTACTGGGGAATCAAATACCGTTTTACCCATAACATGTTTGTGATTTTATGGTGGTTAACTTTCTCCTAATCATGTTTTCTATCACTCCCCATCAGAACATGACCCTTTTTTCTTACATATCCATGTTTTCCTATATGTAATCTTTGTATGGGTTAAATCAGGTAACATTTGTACTTCTCTTTCTTTCTTTTAAAGTGATAGTTTTACCGACTCTTGTTCCGATGTGGGACTTTTAATGAAGTTTCCGAGCCCAATTTTAAAATTGCGAGGACACAATTCCCAAAATGGGGGAAGGATGTAACACCCCAGGTAAATACAGAATATGAAATTTTTATATTTATCCACAATTTTGAATAAAATGTTAATCTTAATTTAAAGGGAACTATAGGCTAGATGGCATACCCAATACGCAACAAGTAGTTTCTTGGAAATCTTACGTTGCATTCTAATAATAAACTAATATTATTTTAAATGGTAGTTAACTCCTAACCATTGTAATGGCGGGAATGAATAGAACTAACTACAAAATGATTATATATGTTTGTCAAATATTTTTACTTTTATCCAATAAATGTTAGAGGCTTAAAATGAAAATGAATACAATTTTAAGAGTAAATATTCTAATATTCTTTAAAAGGTCGATTAACCACCTTTTGATGGAGAACCCTTCTTAAATCCATTTTTTGACAATTTTAGATGTTATATTTGACCAAATAAAATCCTTCTTTAGAATCGGGATATCAAAATTTACTTTGTGTTGGTTTTTGTAATTTTTTTTGATAAACTCCATTTTTAATGAATATGTGAAAAATGTTGTATTTTAATTCAAAACCTCTTTTTAATATAATATATTTATATTATTAGATCATATTTTTAATTGGTTTTAAAGTGTAATTAGAATATATTTTTACCATTTAATCCAATGGTGGTCATTATAATTAATTTCACTTTGAAATTGGACTTAAACTAGTGTCAATCTTTTAATAGATATTGTTTCTTAAAAACAAGTTATTAGTTATGACAGTGGGAATTAATTATTAAATTAATTAATGCAACATATATGTTTTGAATTTTTTAAAATAGAAATCATTTTTGAATTCGGTATATCAAATATATCTTAGGGTGAATTTTTGGTATTTTTATGAAAAACATCAATTATTCATGAATAGTGAAAACACTAAGTGGTGGTTAAAAAATGATTTTTTCGTTTAAATGAAACTTTACCACTTCTGTGATTTGAATTTCAAAAATCTGACATACATAGTTGTCATTAGGATGTAAAATGTGTTTCAATGGGATTAAAATAATTTTTTGGTGAATAGTAACTTTTATGTTTTATTAATCACGATTAAAGGTAATTAGTGTAATTTAAGGTAAAGATAATGTTATAATAATATGAAATGATCTTGAAACATGTCCTACCCTTATTGGATGAGTCATGTCCGACCAAGACAATCCATGGGTCAATTTTGGGACCCCATGGAGCCGCTTTGGTTGGAAAATGATATTAATAAATTTTTATATAAAGTTAAAATAAAAATGTCACAAACATATATTGTTTTACTAAAAAACATTTTACATGGGGTTATAGAAGTCATATTTTTGACTATAAATATTCATTGGAAATATAAAAATATTTCCTACATCATGATATTTTTTTTAAAATTTTTATACGTTAAATAAATAAATTTATTTATGATACCATGATGATGTAGTGAGTAACTCGTTAATGAACTATTTAAATAAAGTGAGACGATAAGGTAATATATAAAACATACACTTGTAAAAAACCTATTGGATGGGTATATTTAGAACCCTTATCACCTTACCCTCTAAATATATTATTGTGGGACCTCTAATATCCGAAAATCATTTTATAATAAAGTAACTTTTCAAGAAATTCCAAGAGTTCCCCTCTTCCCTCTTATAAAAGGCCCCCACCTCTACCTCCTTACCCACACATCTCAAGCCTTTGGATCAGCCAAAATCTACTCATTTTATCTCTTCACATACCTCTCTTCATCCTAGAAGCCTTGCCTTAGGCAGAAAGCTCTTTAAGAAACCCTTTTGGTTCAAACCAAAGGGAGTTACCCTATTTATAGGTAATGTTCTCTCTTATGTTCTTTTGTTTTATTTTTCTTCTCCAACCCCATAAAATCTTTTTATTCCATTATTTTGTAACAACACCAGTATCTTAAATATAATAGGATTTTGTTATGATAATTATTTGAGCTACACTTACACACTCCTCTGTCTAATGGTTAAATAACATACTGTTTCCGTGGATGGCGAATTGCTGCCTCACGGAACTATGATTGTTCTATCTTCTCCTACCACCTCTCATGGTGTCCATTATGATGGAAATATATTTATTTATGATATATATTATATTTATTTCCTCTATATACTTCTGTATTTTACATTTAAAACATAACTTTATGCTTTGCATGTTGTGGAAATGCGATAATTTCATTTGAGGAAGTGTGGACTACCGCCCGTCAAGTGATGTGACTCGTTCATGCAATACATAGAATATATAAAGAATGAAATTAATGAACATATGTGACCTATATAAAATATATATTATACTTGAATTGTAATATATACATCTCATTTATTTTTATTTCCATTAAATACAAAATAGATATGAAATTAGCATTCATGTGTACATACGGCTTATCGTCTCCATGAATTGTGCATTTCATTTCTTACCTTTAAATGTTATGTAATATTATAAATGCAAGTATATACTGGATATATATGATATATTTGATATCTAAATCATGAATATAATTATGGATATATTGGATATTTTACCACATGAAAACATGTAATTATAACAAGTTTATTTTTGACTCAAGTACCAATGATCGACAAAATGACAGTTATTAACTTAAATAATTACATAATTTTCATAGCATGGTAATAAGTGATATAAAAGGAATAATTAACTTGAAAAATTTTCTTAAGAAAGTTGAAATTAACTCTAGTTTATTATTCAGGAATATAAACAAACGAACAAGTCAAGTCGGACTTGAGATAAGGGATCCTACCTCTCTCTTTCTTTTTATGTACTCTCTTTTATGTCATTTATTTTATGCTCATCTTTCTTATGTTTGGGGATGATCTTTTATATTCATTATTCTGTAATTTTTATGTTCATATTATAAGAGACCCTATTTTATCTCATAAATTCATTTTTGGAAGTTTTAATTGGCGCCGTTAAGCTGCCGAGTTTTTGTAAGGGATTTTTCATCTCACTTTAATTCCCGTGAAACTTATGCTACATTTTCCACCATTTCCTTTGAGTGGTGTATGTATTGCACATTATTCTACTCTTTATGTAATATACTTTCTTTTATGAGTATTTACATCAATGTTTTATACTCCTTCATTCATGGGGTGTACGTTTTGAAAGTCACCCAAGTCGGCAAGGGAACCTTTCACCCTCCTAATTTTAAAAGATTTGTTTTTGTTTTGTCTTTAAATTACATCTTATTATTTTGGAATATGTTCTTATATATCCTTATTGATTTAAATTTTATGTTCAAGTGATGATATACCATTTATCCCTGTCATCAAATCTTTTTCTAAAATTTGATGTGACGCCATTAGGCTATCAAATTTTTACAAGGGAACTTCTTAACCAAATTTCAATTCTTTGGGTTAAACCTCTACTTCATGATTTTGTCGTGCTATGAATATGTGTGGATCACATCTGATTGTTTTGCATCGAGTATCTACTTATATTTTGTATATTTATATTTTTCACACATAATTATGCCATTTCATTATCCTTGCTCTAATGGAATGATCCTTGATTGGGATTACATCTCAATTTCTTCTCATTGAGACATTTCTTAATGATGTGAACTTTTATTCTTTTATAAAGTGTATATACTTCCACTTTTACATTCCTTATCTATATTATGTCTATACCAAAGTCATTTAAATGTTTTGAAAATGGTCTACTTTCTTGTGGCTTATAATTTAAATGTTCAAAATGGAAAATGACTCTTTTATTAAAACATTTTTTCAAATGGTTTTAATGATTTAATCATTTAAACATTTATCATCCATATCCATGCTTTAAAAATGGTTTTAAGGATTTATTTATAGGGACATTAATGTTTTAAAACCCTTTCAAAAGTTTCAAAGTGGTATGGGACACTTTGATTATAAAATCTCTTTTAAATGTCTTCTATTAATATTTTCAAAGTATAAAGGGATTTTTATCTCATAGAGTTTTAATGATTTTATTATATGTTTTTATTTATGATAATATCACGATGTGATCTCTTTTGATTGAAATGTTGAAATTTTATGTTTTTTTATGCATGTTTTAAGTGTAAGGATTATGTTATGGTTCTTCGGAAATCTTTATGAAATTGGGTGGTTCCGTGATAAACTAAGGGCGGGTGAGCCCGATATAGCTCTCCAATGTATCGGGTAATGCGAAGGAGTTAAACGCTAAGGTTTCACTGAAGAGATTTAGGGAATATACTGTGATGGGTATTCCAAATGTAACCATGAGGGTTACACCCTATGTAAGAATGTTATGAATGCCTCAAGTTACCTTTATGTCTTCTGATTTCTATGAGTTATTACTAAATTTTATGATTTAATGAGGTATGTTAAAGTGCTTATGTTTTATGAGTAAAGTATGATTTCATTTATTTGTATGTATACATGGACTAATGTTTTCTTTCAATATTGTTATAACCCTTACTGAGCGTTTTATGCTCATCGCAAGTTTTTGAAATGTTTTCCACATGACTTAAAGTGGAGTACGGTCAAGGATGGGATCAAGGAAATGTCATGATGTCTAAAACATGGAACTAGACATGACTCTTTTGTTCAAGAGTTTATATTTTGTGAAAAATGGAAACTCAGTAGATGTGTCTACCTTGTAATCTTTGAGATGTAATAGTTATGTCCTAATTCTCTAAAACTCTAAACCTGAAAAGATCCTCAATGTCAATTATTCATTTAATTCAAGAATATGTAATGTACTAAGGTCGGGCCCTTATAGTGATTGACTATGAAAATCATGGAATAAATCTTCTTCAGTGATGATTTATGGTTTTTGTGAAATTGTGAAATCATAGTGAATTGTTGTGCAATGTGATTTAGCCTCTTGAATTTAAAATGATGATTTTAAATTATGTATTTTCTGGAATTGTAAAATAGTTTGATGAAAATTTGTTTATCAATAAAAGGGTGTTTTTATTGATAATGTTTTTTCTCATGATCGTTGGGAGTATTTGTGTGTGAGATTCTCTTTAATTTTTGGGTCTTGGTTAAAATATGACCTTGTGCTCAGTGCCAAAGGTTAAATGGAAAACGAGATATAAATTTCATATTTCATATATAGGGCTTGGTGGAAATATGACCATATGCTCGGTGCCAATGTGTTAATGGAACATGGGAAAAAATTACCTTGTGGCGACTTGGTAGATCGACGAGAAACCGCTCATGGTTATGGGACTTTCATAACGTAGCATGCGTGGTTGGTTGCATGGGATTGTGGAATGGTTCGGTATGCCAAGTACGGGATATTGTGAAATGATATTAAATCTTGTTTAGTTATTTTTATGGAAAATATCTTGCTCGGAAAATTAGTTTCAATTACACTTTTATGATTTTGTCAATGATTAGTTTTTGAAACATGTTTATATTTAGTTATAAAATATTTTTGAGAAATTGTTTTATATAAACTATTTTATATAATTATTTCTAACTCTTCTATCCTAGTGGAATGAGTAGGGAATTCATTTGGGGAAACCTACTGAGTTTTATACTCACCCCTACTTTGGTAATTTGGTTCTTTTGCAGATGCTATATTCTGGGACATGGGAAAAGGTAATGTTTCACAAGTGTTTAGAAATTCCTCATGATGTTTGGGCTGTTTAGAGATTGTGGAGCATTGAACTTGTGGAGCATGGAGTCTTGAGATCTTTGGAGAGTATTTTGTATTTTATCCATGGTGTATATTCATACTTAGTTATTCTTTCGATGATGCTTACATTGATGTGGTTTTGAGATACAAGAAGTTGTTCAGTTGTCTTTCATTCGTTCATGCATTATATAGTGAATGTTTGGTTATGGTTGGTTGGTTTATTGGTTTATTTTGTAAAGGGTAAATTATCCCCCAAATGTATTTGAAACCCATCAGCATTTATTTCTATCCTTTGGCGTCTTTGGGATGTTTTTTATGGCTTAGTAATGACTCATTGTGTCACGAACCATCCCTCGGGGCCCATGCCATGACTACCACAAGACCGACTTCCATAGGCTAGGGGATAGAGACTAGCACTGAAAAGGCATATCCCTTCAACTGGAAGGCATATACTTTTTTAACCTATATAGACACACAGTCCAAGAACACAACAAGAAGAAACCACAAAGACTAGAACACAATAAAATGCCACCCCAATATAAAATACTATAGTAAAAGAGTGCTGAAAGTAAAAAGGGGCCAGAATACAAGCCCAACTGTAAAAGTACTAGTACGACTGGAAGTACAATACAACTGAATGAAAAAGGAAAATAGCTATTGGGTCATCCTCCAAGGTTCCCACCTGTAGGGTAGGTATAGATCGCCTCCTCATCACTCCACGTCCGTCAGTCTCCTCCGCGTCATGTCACACCGAATGGTCCACCACTAAGCATTGTCCAGTCCAAGCTCCCTTAGCCTAGATCAATATTGTTTGTCATCTACACAAGACACAACAAGGTTCGGGCGAAGCCCGTGTATGGGTGTGTATAACGATACTTAGTAGGGACCCAAAGACACCAGTAGGTCACCTAGTGTTCCACAATGGAAAAACAAAAAAGAAAGACATCAAATCTACTTAGGTATATTCCCATACATATACCTATGTTATCAAGATATACTAATCTCATACATAAGGGAAGCACACCACATCGAAAATACCACTAAGGTAGAAGTACCACACATGTAACACCATGAATATAACACCACGAAGATAACTCCACGAAGGTAGAAGTACCACACAGGTAACCCCACAATGATAGAAGTACCACAAATGTAACACAACTAACACAATACCAAAAAGGTAGAAGTACCACACAGGTAACACCACGAAGATATAAGTACCACATAGGTAAGACCACGAAGATAAAAGTACAACATATGTAATACCACGAAGATAGAAGTACCACATAGGTAACACCCTGAAGATATAAGTACCACAGAGGTAACACCACGAATACGATACCACAAAGGTAGAAGTACAGCACAGGTAACACCACAGAGTTAGAATTACCACATAGGTAACTCCACGACGATAGAAGTACCACACAAGTAACATCACGAAGATAGAAGTGCCATAAAGGTAACACCCTGAAGATAGAAGTACCACACAGGTAAAACAACAAAGATAGAAGTACCACACATGTAACAATATTAAGATAGAAGTACCATACAGGTATCACGACGAAGCTGAAGTCAATCACAAGCACAAAGTAAATACAGATCACAATGGGTCTCAGCTCAAACCATGGTTTCAGTGAAGTATAGAATTGTAGATGATTAGTCGCGAAGAAAAACCATCTTATTCTGTTAAGAGACACTACTTCTGACTATATGGAGTTTGACCCATAGATGATTGATATGTACAAACCTGAGAAATGATCCACACAGGATCCGACCCACCTAGATTCGATAGGTAACTAACTCCCACTGACCCACATAGGATCTATCCCCCATAGGATCGGTATGCGCTGACCCACACAGGATCGTTGAGCACTGACCTACACAGGATTTGACCCATACAAGATTGGTATGCACTGGAACACATAGGATGGCTGAGCTCTTACTCACATAGGATCTGACCCACATAGGATCAGTATGTGATGTCCGATATAGGATCTCTAATCACTAAACTCTGCATGATCTATCTCCAACCTCTGCCTCACTACCAACCATAGGATTCGACACACCTGGTGTGCTCGAGTTCCATAGAATCTACCCTCGAGATATCGGTCACACCTCTAATATCACTAAGTACCTCAAAAGAGTAACTCAATGTACCACCATGTCGTAAGGGTTCCAACGCGACTGACAATGTTTCAATCAGATGCTCGATCTGTGAGTTATAAGCGTTTTAGCTTCGTGGCCCCCATTAGATTCAGTTTCGATCCAACCCAACTACACTCCAACTATCTTTATAACTCAAGAGAGTAAACCAAAATGACCATCTCGATCCAAGGATCCCAAATCTGTAGAAAGTTCATCAAAAATACATCTGGTTCATAAGATATGGCCCTTTATGTGATTCTGGGCTCGGGTCCAGTCTGACCCGGTCGGACTGACCCAGACCCACCTGGTCCGTGCTGGACCGCGGAAGACTCGGCCAAGTGGGCCGAGGTCTGGCGCGGATCGCAAGGGTGGGTGGCCCACAAGGTTGTACGAGCCAGAATAGGGTGGCCCGCTGGAGCGGCTTCCTGGTCCGAGGGTGCTAGCTCGCTCCGAGGGCGGTGGCCTGGTCGAGGGCGGCGACTCGGTTGGGGCGACGGCCTGGCCGAGGACGGTGGATTGATCGAGGGTGGAAGCCCATTTCTATCCAATGCAGGGGGGGTGTGACCCCCATGGTCTCTCAGATTCTTGTACAACCCATAGGCCATTCAGTTGGCAAAGCGGTGGCACCGTGAGGTCAATACGGAACCCGTCCAAGGTTGGTTCGTCCTCCGCCATGGCTTTGGCTGTGACTTCCGTTCAACAGCGGTGCATAGGTCACAATGCCTGCCTTCCCGTGGTTGGTCGTCATCTCAGCCGACTCCTCCATTTTCCACGGCTGACGAGCTGCGACCCTCCTATTGCGGGGCGCATCGACGTGCTCACAATCTTTCAAGGTGGCACAAGGAAAGCAAGATAGCAGAGGGTTCATGTCTAATTTGGTAGGCCCATGCCCACCACGTCAGCTCATAATAAGGAGGATGTTAAGGGAGTTCAATAAAAAATTGAATTGAACAAAAGATTAACCCCGAAAAGATACCCCGCATCAACCTTCAATAAACAATTGAATTGAACAAAAGATTAACCCCGTAAAGATTCCCTATATCAACCTCCCGCAAAGAAGAATGAATCGCTGGTCAACCCGTTAGTCATTGGACCCACATTCTTCATCTAATCTCAGGAACATTGAAGAGGGAATTAGAAATTCTCAAATGAAATAA
The DNA here is from genome assembly GCA_963277665.1 of Viscum album. NCBI lineage: Eukaryota > Viridiplantae > Streptophyta > Magnoliopsida > Santalales > Viscaceae > Viscum > Viscum album. The sequence continues at coordinate 482,271,043 of OY728128.1, forward strand.
CCCCTACATCGAAATGTGAGAAATACGTCGGCACATGATGGTGGATTGTGTTCTTTGTTCCCGCAACCGGCTCCCAAAAACGCCACTCGCACGTCGCCCCTTTTGTTCAGTGTCATCCATCACCTCCATCTAGGTTAGCTTCGTTTTCCAATGTTCTGGTATCATGGTGTTCCTTAAACACTTAACTTCTTGTGAAGCTCCTTAATACCCTTCCCCTATGTCCATATATATAGGAGAGGGGGAGGATAAGTAACAATATTGGGAAATAATGGGGCTCCCTAATTATGATGTTTCCTAATTTTTCCATTGTTGTCATTACATTAGATTGGCAGGTCAAAACATTTAATGGATGAACACACCGCCGAACCCGCGCCTTTAATTGGCCCATTAAAGGTTTGTGAAATAAATTAACAAAAATTATTTTATTTCATTTCTTTTAAGAACTCATAAAACATAACTTTTTCTCTAGACCTACTGTGGTCAAAGTAAGGCATCCCTTATGTGAATCCTGATGTTGTGGACCCAACGGTGCCCTCCGATTTTTAATTTGAGTACCTGTTCAAATGTTATAAAATTCCACTTTCACGTTTACTAAATGTACAAAAAAAAATTTGGAAAATTATTAATATTCACCCCCAACCCGCGACGGTCGAGGTTTAGCGCTACCTAAGTGAAACACGCCCCAACAAACCCAACGACACTCTCATATTTCCAATACATGTTACTGTTTAAAAGTTATGGATTTTACAATAATATAGTCGTTAATTAATTATTTTACTTATGGCCAAAACATAACTTTCACTGGTGGCCCGCAACGGCCAAAGTTAGTATCTGCCTAAAGAGAGAATATCGTCACGAGTTTATCATTGGTCTCAGATTTTTAATCCATGTTACAATTTTTGAGTTATAAGAATTTGAAATATAAAATAATTTTATTTATTAATTTTATTTATAGTTATGCCATTTGCAGGTTTCCTCACAGGAGGCATGTGCCGACTAAACGTAAGTCGCGGTTAGGGTAAACCCGCCATCTTGAGCACAATGGTGCCGACATATTTTTTTATCCAAGTAACTATTTAAGATATATTCCACTTTTCAGGAAAACTTCTTACAAATGCTAATTAAAACTTAACAAAACCTCGAAGGATCATTCCAGGCACTCTAGGATAAGGAATCGTGCGCCGTAATATTTCGCGATCTCAAAATAAATCAATATAATAAAAAAATTATACAGAATTTATGTGACATTACACGTTGTACTCTCAATCCATTAAGAATTGACAGGTCATTACACATAAAAACATTACATTAAATCTTAGATCTACTACTAGATCATATTATCTACTCCTACATATCAACATCAAATTTGTTTAAAATTTAATAGCATCCTCATCACCAATAATTTTTATAAATATAAAATTTTGGGAGTGAGGAGCAGTCTTGTCTAAACCAGATGTAATTCATGCTTCAGAATCACATCAATATTGACCTCAAGTAAGCCCATTCAATATTGAATATCCTAAATTCAAACTATCTTTATTTATCTAACTCCATCAACCATCCCATCATTCCAACTAACAACCACCTTACGCTAATAAAAAAAAATTTTCCTTTTGATTATAGAGGATTAAATTTACATCAATTTCATCCATAAATTGAATCTACATTCCTAGTCATTCCTTCGTGCCAATACATCTCAAGGAGACCTTGAAAACCACCATTAACAGAATATAGAATTCAATAATTTTTTTTACCAACTGGAAAAAACTTAAATTCCACATAAATTAAAGTTAAATTATTATATGAATATTGAGATTATTATTATTCATAAAAAAATTACCTTATCAATGAGAATTTCAATTCAAATAATTTCAAATAGAACCCTAAACAAAGTGACTCAATATTTACAATTAATTTTCCTTATCCCAATAGACTGGAACACCCACTAATGAAACACTATCATGATGTATTTTTAGATTCACAAGAACCCAATTAAGGCGATTCATTAGAATACAATCCTACGAAAAATATTTCTTAACATTATACCCATCAATTCTAGGTAACCATTCAATAGATAAAAACATTCTAAATTTTAATAATAATGAACTGAATCCCTATACCCACTACAAAAGATCCTATGAAGGAAATAAAAAATAAAGGAAACAAGGACCAGGTGTATTATATTACGAGAAATCCAAAATGAAAAATTCCAAAGGAAACAATCCATTCTGTTTCCAAGGACATTCCCCCTTATCTAATATATGATGGAATCTATATTTTTTGTCTGATTTATTTTTTAAATATATTAATATCATATACTATTTATTTTTTCATGTATATTGAAATGTTGTGATCTACTAAACATCTTGATACCATTTGAAAGATGATATATGCATAATAATACTCTAGTATCCTGGAAACCATGATGGGGATCAGATTTTATAATCATATAATTTGGGGTTATGGGATTATCTCATTAGTTATGTAATCTCTTTGGCCCACTATACAATATCCCCATTAGGTTTATTATAGTGTTGTGATAATGGGGGTGTGAGTCTTCCATTAGTGTAAGTAACTTACCCCTTGATCAATACTCTATACTCAATAGGGTGAAGGTTCCCTATTATATTTCTATAGCAGGATACATAGGTTAATTCAAATCCGAGATTGTTATTTTAATACAGTATAGTTATCCTATTTATAACATCTTACCTTTGTGAGGGTAATCTGTAAAGGTTTCTTGATAGATGGATCATTGAGTGTAGTGGATGATAGGGTGAATTTTTTATTTTTATAGATGATCATTATTTTATAAGGAACTATTTCTCCTTTATTCCTTTTAGTGTCAGTAGTGGATGATGTTTTAGAATAATAAATTCCTTAGGCCTTGTGATTTTTTAGGTTCCCTTTGACTTCCATTGAGATGTGATGTACAATTTATTATCTATTTTACTCTATGTGGTCCTTCACTAGTAAATAATATGTTCCACCTTCTTCAAGAGATATAAACCATCACTGAGTTGAGATGAGATAATTGGAAATTTCATGGGTCAGAACTATGGTGATAGTGACCTCTATGATTCCTTATGACCCAAATCATAGATCATATACGGTTTATTTATTATTAATCTATTGGTTACTTTCTATCACATGGGAATTGATATGACTTGGTTTTTATATTCCCTTTTAGTTTTTGGGTCATCCTACTGGGTATGATTATACTCACTCCTTCATATGATTTATGACCAAAAATATTTTTTTATTCAGTTTACACATAGATAAATGATTCTCTTGGTGAATGTGGAGTTGGTGTTCCTTGTTAAGAGATGATTCTGAATGGAAACCATGGTGTATGAAGTGTCGGTGGAGTATTGCTGTAACACGAGGTGATGGTCATAAGAACTATTCAATTTTGGAGCCATAATTTAATGCGGTTCTCTTCCTTTGAATTATTTTTGTTGGATTTACATTTTTTGGTTATTGGATATATATTTTTTACCTTTTTTGTACTGATCATGACCTGAATTTAACTTTGGGGATTATAAAATTTGTTTCTTATATTATTTAATGTATAAATAGTTTTATTTATCTTTTCTTCATTATTTCTTCCAATTTGGAAGTGTTTGTTGTGTATAGATTTATTAGGATAATGCCTCCTATAATGAGGGATATTTATACTCAGTGCTAGTCATTATCCCCTGACCTATTAAAGACTGAGTTCGGGTGACACTCATAGCTTATCATCACCAAGAAGGTCCCCAATGGGTCCTTTCATGTAAAAAGGCACCCAATAATGAATCCAAGTAAGATAATAATGAAAATTATGTTAAGAAAAATATTTAATATATTGATATCATTACAGTTATTCTTGTATCCATGGAACCGAAATTGAAAAAGTAACAGGAGAAAAATGGATACATATTGGATGATATATAACCAAAGGAGGATTTGTTTCAATCAAAAAAGGTACAAATGATACATAGTTTAAATGGTGTTATTTTAGTGTAAGATTATATATAGGGATTAATTTTACTCTCATGATCTTAATATTATTAGGTTTATGAATTATATTGAATGATTAAATCTACTACTTAGGAATGATCTAAAAGAAGATTCATTGTTCAGTGGGTTTTAAGAGAGATTTCATCAAATCATTATTTTTTATAACATTAATATATTTAACAAGACATTAAAAGATCTCCACAATATTTTTTTGAGAAGACTTATGGAGGTTATTGATTATTCTCTATTAGGATAGTGTAAAATAATAAGGCTAAAAGTTATGGCCATAATAATAAAAATACAAGGGATTCCAAAAAATGCATGCTTCCTTAAATGAAAAAATGGTGTATTAAATGAAGAGATAAATATTTTTATTTAAATATAGAAAATTAGAAATGTAATTTAACTAAGTACTTGAAATAATTTGAAAAATTTCATGGATGTTCCTCTTTAGGTATTTATTTTATTAAAGTAAGTCAAACTACTTATAATTTAGGGGTATGTGATGGTTATTGAACATTAGACTGTAATGCATATTTATATAAACATATAATTAAAGATGAATTTATAAAGAGAGATAGATGTATTTTATAAATTAAAAGTATGAGTTACTTCATTGGAGGAAAGAAAATATGACATTTTTTAGCTCAATGGATTTTGTGTTGTATCCCATTGTTTTAGAACATCTAATTTCATAAGATAAAAATAGATTTTGAGATGAAAAATTGATGTTTGATAAATGAAATAAATAAAATTTTAATAAAATTTTCATGATAAAATAACCCAATATATAAAATAATGCGAAATATATGATTATTATAATTTTTTTATGATTTTGAAAAGTTAAAAATAAGATTAATTTGTTATGGAAATTTTTAATTTAAGAATATATTTTATAATTTATAGTATTTGTTGGAACATAGGTTGGTTAAGGGGGGGTAATGATGAATTTTTTTAATTGTTTATGTTTGTTTTAAATAGGTCTTATCATGCTGATTATATCTATGGTGATGTTTAAAACATTTACATGGGTTTCTAAAGGACTTGGATTTGATTTTATAGGTAAATAACAAAAACAACTCATGTAATAGATTTACATTGTAATAAATAATGGATATTTTGGTTATTTGATGTAAATATTTCACCACTAAGAGTAATTATTATTCATTTTTTAGGGTTGTGTAATGTTTAATAATGAATAATTGGTACATGGTTGTTAGTTCCAAGATATAGAACACATCAAAATATGAGTCCATAATTCTTTTGAAATTTTTTATAAGTATTTTATAGGGTTTTGTGTTAAAGTATTTTGGTTTGGCCATAATTGAAGTCCATAAGATAGAAAGTATATAAAAGTTGTGTCATAATGTATTTTATTATTCGATAAATTTTTTATCTACTAAATTTATTAGACTTAAAAGGCCTTAATTTCATGTACATTGAATAAATTTAAGGATATTTTTTATGAAAAATGTGAAATTTAAATATATTACAATATAATGGGGATAGTGACATTGTGATTTTTAAATATAAAAATATTCTATAAGTATGAATGCTTTTTTAATCGTGGGATATAATTATTATTTACTCGAGATTTTATATGACCATTTTAGGTTGTTTTGAGGTCCAATTAGGGATGACGTATGGAATGTCATACTATAGTTTTATAGTGTAGATATTAAAATTTTTCTTTTGAATATTGGGAAGAAACAGAAGGAGAGCGGGAGAACATACCCCAAGGAAGAAAAACTTCTATCAATATTGAATTATAAGGTGTTTTTATATGTCAAATGAGGAAAATTTTTATGAAATGAATGATGTAAAACTTTTTTAGGAATGTTCTAATGATAACTCCTAAACTAATATTTTGTATTATTTATTTGAAACATTAATATACCATCACTTTCAAATTTGGTAAAACGTATATATAATTTTCATATATTACATAAATGTTTTGTATATTTAACCATTCAATGAATCCTAAGTTTGGTGTATTTTGGAAAAAAAGTGTATATTTCAATGAAAACCTATATAATAAGGTAAAACAATAATCACATCATTTTTGTATAACTCTTAGAAACCTTCATAATTTTTTTAATACTTGTAATCACCCTCGAACATACATCAATGAACATGTGAGTTCAAATCCCAATAAGGAAAATGAAAGGGAAACATGGGAAATAAAATCAATGTACGATATCAATAAATCATTAAATATTATGTGGGATAATAAAATTGAATGAAAAAGAAGAAGAATAGAGGAATATAATACATAAATTTGGAATACGATGAGATATTTGAGTAGAACATAGGATTTCTAGAGAAACAGAAGTCCTAATAATAGAGTATGGAATAAAAATATAGAAATTTTAGGAATTAAAAAATTCACTAATAATGAATAATTTTAAATGTAAGTCAAAGATTATTTCCATGAGATTGTATTGTAATAGATAAATCTAAATACCTAATGTGTATGAATTACATTTTAGACAAACATAATTACATCATCTGTTTGCATATATTTGGGAAAAAAGATAAAGTATGAAGTTCATTAATAACAATATCATGATATATAATTATTTCCCATTTCATTAGAGATCTATATGGTTTTGAGCCTTCTAATAACATTAAAATATTTTCAAAATCATGTATTACAAATAAAGGAAAAACAATGCAATGATATAGGTAATTCCATAAGAAAAACATGCATAAACCATGATGAAAAAGAAATATCATTTATAAAAATGTCACACAACATATCATAACACTAATTATGAAAAAGGTAGTGAAATAAAATTAATTCCCATGAAAATTAGGGGAATATATATATGGTGTGTTTATGATCAAGAAGAAAATTTAAGTGAATCTAATATTATTATGTGGTACAACATTAATAGATAATAAAATTCAAAAGTGCATTTGAAAAGTGTTTTTATGAGTTTCATTAATTTTTTACAGGGATAAATTCGAAAGAATAAAAGTTATTTATAAAAATATACAAAACTATAGTTTAATATTTATAAAAATATAAGAGACTAATATATATAATTTTTTAAAAATAAAATTGAGAAAAATGAGATTTAGGGTGAATAAGAAAGATGATTATATACAATGTTGTTTTCCAAAAATATAGAATATCACAAATTAATTAATATATAAATGGATTGAAAAACAATGTATTATCATTTATTGGATAAAATATAAGTTATAAAATACAAATGAGTAATAAGAGATAATTAAAACCTATATAAGAGAATTTTGTTTTGGGAAACCCCATTATGAACATTGTCATGCATTAATTGATCATAAATAATTTAAGATCATAATGAATAGATATGTAAATATCCAAGAAAGTTCATTTATAATATAAATAAAATAATTGGTGTACAATAAACATACAAATATTTTAAAATATTATTAGAAACTTAAAGCAGTTCTGAATAAAAAGAGACGTCAAACAAGAACCCCTTATAGATGTTGCAATATAAGGAGAATGGATCAATCCATGGGTGAATATTGAAAGTACATGTAAATATCAATAAATCAATGTAAAATAAATAGGTAAAATATTATATTATTTTATATTATCATTATAACATCTTTTACATTATGAATATGACACACAACCTAAAGATATGATATTGAGATTAAAAAATCCCTTATTTTTAGTCTTATTTTGTTTTGTTATATTTACACCTTCTCTATAACCAACTAATATTTAATAAAACAATAATATAAAATTATATTATTTTAATCTATGTTATTTTTGATCAATTATAATCATTGTAATTTATTCATTAACCTTTTGGTTAAAGACAAAATGGAATGATGATATATTTGTTTGAATTTTTCCCTTTTACATTTTAATATCACAGGATTGATCATTTTTATTTATTCATTAATTAATTTTCCTCAATAAAAAAAACCTTACAAGTCACACATAAAAATACTATAACAATAATAAAATAACCAAATGTGAATATGATGAAAAATAATTAATTGAGAACATGATCAAATGTATTTAAATTTTCCATTAAGTAGGCGTGTCAAAAAGAGAGAGAGAGAAACTGTACATATACATATATGGTAAATAAATTTTTTTTAGGATAATTATATAATTAATATCATAATAATGAATTAAGTAATAAATTTTATAGTATTGGTTTAGAAACATAAGTTATAATAGAATATTAGATCAAGAAAATTGAAATGAAGAAGAATGAATGTTACCTCATCCTTGAAGTTTTCTCTTTTGTTATGGTCATAATGCCTTGGATGTTTCCAGTGGGGTGAAACCAAAACATAATTAAGGATCATGAATGTTTTAGGATAAGGTAATTGAGAAAACATTAGGCAATGGTATTAACTTTGGAATTGATTTTCCTTAGGGGTGATAGGGGGTATTTATACTTAGAGGGTAGGGTTTTTTGTTCAAATAATATATAAATTGTTAATTCTAAACAAAGAGTAGAAATAATAGAATTATTTAAGAGTATAAAGAGTATTTAGTTAAAAATAAATGGGTTGAGACTTTTAAACTCATCCATCAATAAATTTATTAGTTTATACAAAATAAAGAATGAGAGAAAAGAATCTAGTTTTTAGTTGAATATATTATATTTTTAGACATTTGAAATTAATTTTTTTAGTTTAAAATATAGATTTATTATTTATAAATATATTATTTGACCTAATAAATTTATTTTGGATTGATAAAACCATTATATATATCATTATGTCATTATTTCATTGATATTGTGTCATAAAACAAAACATGTTTTGAAAAATTAGTTTCCTATTATTCACCTACAAATTCATATTTTTCAAAAAATTAATAAAAAACATTCTCATGGTTAATTTAAATGAGATGATTAGAGAATTGACATTCAATTTGGAAAATAATTTTTAGTATTTTTTAATTATAATATATAAATATTAATATAATAATTTAGGTTTTTACAAAATAAGTTAAAATATACCATTTTAAAAATATATAATTATATTGTATTTGGGTTACATAATTTGAATATTTTTTAATGAAAGTATGATATTTCTATTTACCAATTATATTAATTTTTAATATTACTTACTAGTCATTTTACCATTTCAATAGATAGGTTACTATTTAAATGGTCAAGTTATTATTCCAACAATCATATGACATTATAATTCCTATAAGTAATTATTTTATCATTCATTCATAATTTACATAGTTTTCTATCAAGGTTATCTATTCAAAAATAATGTCATATTTCTAATGTTTTTTCTTTTTAATATATTTTTCGTGATTGTAATATTTATTCAAGGCCATAATAATTGAAAAATTCGAAATTTTAGTTTTTTTATTTAGATGTTTTTATTTTCCAATTATGTAATGTTTAATTTTATGGAATTTATTTTCATTAATAAATAATGTTATTTATTGATAAAATGATATAGTATTTGTTATTTTAATTATTTCATGTGATTTATTTATATTATACCTCTTATTGTGTTCTATAAAGGATACATATTTAGGTATGACATAAAAGTACTTTGTAAAAGAAAATTACATATAAAACAGTTTGGGTTTGTCACACCCCATCCTTTTAAATTATTTTATCTTATTATTTATTGTCATTGGTTAGTATTTTCAAGGTTCGGGTTGAGTGCATGTTTAATTTTTTTTGACATTTGACGTTTTTGGTGGGTTTCGGATCGGTGCACGGGCACCGCATGGTTGGCGATAACCGTGCGTTCAGCCCTGATGCCCCTTCGGTTACCCATTACATAAAATAATAAAAATTTATCAGAATAAAATAAATTAAATGTTTACGATATAATAATATTAACATTGTTGTGTATTTAAAAATGTATTTTTAATTAAAATTGTTAATGATCTTATTATCATTTAAATGGTTATAAATATAATTATTATTTGGTTGCTATTAATTTTTTTTATTTAATAGAAAATAAAATAAATTATGATGAAGATGATGATTATGATTATGATTATTATGTTTATATTTAATAAAATTAATGGCGTTGTTATGATTATATAATTTTTTTAAAATTATTATAAATATTTTCATTAATTATTATTTTTATTATTGTAATTTAAATTGTAATAATTATTATCATTATTATTATTATTATTATTAACATCTTTTTTGTATTTATTATGGTTATTAATTTTATTTTTTATGGTTTTAATCATCCCTTTTTTATCCATCACACTCACACCACTCTCCCCATTAACCCAAATACACACCCCACTCCCCTTCTCTAACGCCTTCCCATTACTTTTTTTAAATTATGCACTCCTTCTCTCCAATAACACCTCTTTACACCATTAATTCATTGTTTTTTATTCCCTCTCTCCAATCACTCCCCCTCTTTATTTTACCAATCACATATTACCTCTCAATAGTCACCCCATCCCACTAATTAATCCTCATGCATCCCCAACCACTCTCCAATTTAACCCCTTCCTTTTTTTATACCTCTCTCCAATCACACACCCATATTTTCTCTACCCATCATGAACCACTATTACCCATCCCATTAATTCCATTTCTTTTTTTATCTTCCACGCAACCCCCACTTTTCCCTTACCCCCCTCACACTCACACCCTCTCTCCCCATATCCCCTCACGAACACTGGTCTCCCAATTAATTCATTTCATTTTTTTTATATCTCCCATGAACCCTTTCGTACCCCTACCCTCACACACCCCTTTTCCTCTTACCCCACTTCACACACACCCTCCTCCCCTCTGGCACTTCTTTCGGCAGCAACTCGTCCTTCTGGCGTTTCCTTCCGCTGAGTCCTTTTCCAATATTCTCATATCCTCACTTAATTTCTAGGGTTTCAATGTGGGGTTTCTTGTTTTCTAAACCCAAAATTTTAGTTTTAATGTGAATCTCATTTTTACATTAGATTTATGTTTTTCTATTTGTCCACGGGTGGTCAATCTACCTCCCGTTGAAGTTTCATTCCAATCACAAGAGGTTTCAGTAGGTGTTTCCATGTTTTTAGTTCATAAATCATTTTCTTTGATGATTTCAATTTTAAATAAATTTATAAACTAGTTTCTCAAATCTATTACACCTTTGTTTAAATTATTACAGCAATTTAAAATTTATTTGATTTGTTAAAAATAGATTTTAAATGTGTTTTAGTGTAAATTTCTTATTATTATGATACCTAGAATGATTATCTGAATTTATTATGTTTATTTAAGAATGAATTGTCCCCTTAAAAAATGTATCGACGTTATTATGTTACACCAATATTGTTTATTAATGAACTTTACTTTATTGTGTTATGACTTAGTTATTGTGTTAATTTTTTTAAGGTTTTAATGGATTAAATTTTTTTATTTGTCTTTCCTTTAAAATAATGAGGGTAAGTGGTGATTTTTGGGGAATGTCTTTAAAATGTTTTATTGGTGGGCATTTTATTTCAAAAAAATATTTTAGGTGTGTAAGGTTTGATGTTGATATATCATACTAATTTTTTTAAATTTTGTTGGAAAGGGTTTAATATTTTTTTGGATTGTTTTATATTCAATAAATAAAGTAGGTCGCCAGTTATGGTTTTAAGGTAATTGGTATTTTCTTGGACATTTAGTTTTCTAAATGGATTTTAGTTTTCAAATAAAGTTGGTCCTCTTGAGTGGTTTCTAACTATTATTTTAGATTTGGTTATGTAGAGTGTTTCTTTAAGTGTTTTAGGAATTATGGTTTATAATGTGTTCTTTAAGGTTTTTCCATTCATTTTGAAACATGTATTGGTGTGGGTAAAAAAAGTGTGAAAGCATGTTTGATAATTGTGATGTTTTTGAATGTGTGTTAAAAACATAATATCCTCTTTATCTTTGTAAATGTAAGAGTGGTGTTTTCAAGTTATTTTGAATAAATGTGTGTGCCTAGTTGGAAACATTAAACATTTTCTGAAATTTTTTAATGTTTATTATTTTAGAAGCCCAGTTGGAACATTGTTTAATGTTAAATAACTAAATATGTATATGGGCTGATCCTGTCTAATGTAAATTTTTATGGGTGAATGTATAGGAAGCATCTGTGTTTAGGGTAGGAATGTGTGGTGAGATGAGTCACACATAGAAGGGCCTCCTACTTACACATTATTATTATAACCCCCATGGATTCTTGGGTGTCATATAGATTACCGAGTGACAGTTACTCACCATCTATGATTATGGGTTCGTTCCCCAAGTAGATAGAGAGGCCAGGTGGGATTTGTCACTGATTTTGTCACGAGGGTGTTTGGTGGGTTATAATCTACGGGGTTCTACCATACACAAGTAGGTGGTTCCAAACCGAGTGCGTCCATGGGTTGTCTGGGGATGTTCAGGATAGCCCATGGTTACAGCTTGTATTGCATGCTTATTTTCTATTACACTAGTTTATTTTCAGCTTTTATTTCTTCTTTATTTTATGCCACACTACTTTATTTTCATCATTTATTATTTACCTGCATCTTTTTTCACAGCCTTGATATCAATTGTTTGGTTTTATTTATAAAGTGATAAACTGTTTTTGAAATAACATATGGGGGGATTTGGTTCTCATATTTGGAATGAGGTGTTATTTTGTTTAAATAGGAAAAAATTATTTTTATAATTTTATTTCCAAACTTTTTTCATTGGAAAACATTGGATAATGAAACACTTGGATTCAATGGTTTACTTTTGGCATCCCTACTGAGCATTTTTGTGATCATGCTTATCCTTTACCATTTTTGTTGTAGGATCAACTGTTGTTTATGATTTTTTTAGTGGTTTCTCATGTGGGAGCAGTTTTGGGAATGTGGGTGGAGGTGACCAATGGGTCACATGGAGATGGTTGTAGCAGGGTCTTGTTTCCAGTTTTGTTCTTTTAGTGGTACATTGTATCTGGATCAGTTCTTTGTTTATTTAAGATTAAGATGTCGTTTTGATGTGTGCTCTATCTGTTTTATTTATTTATCTTCTCCTAGATTTATATTTTGGGCTTAAATCATTCCCTCATGTTTACATAGATGCCCGACACTAGTTTCTATCCCAGGGGGATCAGGAACACACCTCAAGACTTGTCGCGGACCGGCTCGGGTGACTAGTTCAGGGTCGACCCGTGCTTGTTCGTGACAAAAGGGTATCAGAGGGCAGGTTCCTGTTATTTTGGGTTTTTTTAGATAGAGATTACGAATGTTGGGACATAAGAGTTAGGTGCAGGAAGGGCATCATGATCCCTTTATCGTTCCAAACCTTGAGTTTTTAGGGGTAGTCTTGGATTTGAGTCTTGTGCCTTTTTTTTGGATTGAGGGATGAAAATGGAGGTAATTCGACGTATTGTCTTGATATCACATGGAGTAGTGATCCATGTGGAGTCTGAGTACACGATTTATGTTCATCCTAGATGTTGACTCTTACATGTGGTGTGGCTCACTACCATGTCACTGGGTTATGTGTAACTTCTAGTTCCTCATTTTATTGTTTCTTTGTAAGTTGTACTCTGTTTGGTTCCAGTTGGTGAAATTGTTCTTTTTGATATGGAAGTAGATTTTTTTAAAATAAAGATGTTTTCTCTAAAATGATTTTAAATTGGTAAATGGAGTTTTATTATTAGAAGCGTTTTAGTAAATTCTTGGATTTTGATGAGGAAAGGATGTGGCCCTTGGTACTCTTTATAGAAGATCACATGTTTGTGGGTGTGTATGGTAAGTGTGTGGGGGAACTTTTTTGTTGGTGATGTGGATGGAAATGGGTAGACACAAATGTGATGAACCATATGATTAAATTGGTGTGTTTTAAAATATAATGGTTTTGTAAATTGGTTTGTAATTGGGTAATGGATTTTTTTGGCTAGTGAAAAGTGGTTTTGGTATTTTAAAAATGACCGTGGGATAAGACACTTCTGAAATTTAAATGAAAATGGTGATTTTGGAATTGATGTTTTTTGTTGTGTTTATATTTTATTGGCTTCTAGGATAGTTGTATTGGATTGATGTGTTCATTTTGATTTTGTTTTGGAATGAGGAAAGTTTTGGTTTTGTGATTTTTATTTTGTTTGGAGTATGCCAGCCAGAAAGGTCCATAGTGTTGCTGACGATTCATGCCCATGTTTCAGTTCTTTTATGTGTCATTTCCCTTGGAGGTTTTGGAGGCCTGTTAGCGGTGGGGGAATGAATTGTAGGAAGTGGCGTGTGTATTTGGGTGGTTGGGAACTCCCTAGGTTTTTAAGGTTCATTTCATTTCGGGTTTGTTTAAGGGTTCAGTTTCGGACTAGTGGAGGTTGGTTGTCTTATCGTCATTGGAGTTTGGGGACTAGTTGGTGATAGTGGGTTTTTGTTAAGGTTCGCTTTTTTGAGGGGAGTGTTTGTAGGAGGAACCTTCCCAAAGAGGTTATCTTCATTTATCATGGAATATAGTTCATCAATATGCCTTTGGGAATGCCATTTGTATGGCTCATTTGGGCATTCCAAGTCATTGAGTCGTATCCCTCCGAAGTCCTGTCATCGTTGTGGTTGTTCATGTCACTGGGGGAAGTTCTATAAGAAACGTCATTCGAAGAAGGAGTTCTGATGAGGGGATTCTAGTGTTGAACTATGAGGCTTAAGATGCTTCTGCCATCAGAGCCCCATAATCAAATCACGATGTGAAGATCGCGCACAGTCTTTGTGTCAGAGGCATGTGAGACCTATGTTGGTTCTTTATCTTTCATCTTGGAATAGAGATATTCATGATTTACGTGTTATTATTTTCCCACTATTGTAATTTCATCTTTTGTGGTGATGGTGTGATGAACTTATTCTTTTGTGATCATAGTAGTGACGTTCTTATGAATGTGGCCTTTATAATCATTTTTTTATTAAAAGTTTAGTTGTCCTTTTGTGGGTTGGTCTTGGTTTTATTAGTTATCGTTTAGAGATGCGAGGTGTTGGGGGGTTTTAGATCGGTGTGGTGAATTCTTAGTTGTAGTGTTGTTGTTATAGGGAATTCCTTGTTTCAGTTCCCCAGTATGTTGGATGGAATTGTAGTGGTTTTTTGTTTAAGTCTCAATGGTCCTATTCAACTAATGTGGAGAAGTTAGTAGGTTCAGTTGGGAGTTTCCACGTTTCCCCCTTGGGGTGCTATGTTTGAGTTCTAAATTCTAGTGTTAGGGGAATTATTAATGTGGGGAGAACCCTATCACATTCCCCCATGTTTTGTGCTATGGTTATTCTTTGAGTCGGTCGAGTGTAACTTGTACAGTAAATAGTCATCTCGAGACACCTATTTTGTTTTTTCCCAATGGTTTTCGTTGGGCATTAACCTGAGTTTTGGTTCCCTTTTAGGTGGGTGACTTTTTGGGGGTAGAAAGTTTTGTGGTGGGGAGAATTGTCACTGCCCAACATTTTAAATTATTTTATCTTATTATTTATTCACATTGTTTAGTCTTTTAAAGGTGTTGGTTGAGTGCATGTATAATTTTTTTTGACATTTGATGTTTTTGTTTGGTTTTGGATTGGTGCACGGGAACCGTACAGTTGGCGGTAACCGTTAGGTCAGCCTAGATTCCCCTACAGTTACCCATTACATAAAATAATAACACTTTATCAGAATGGAATAAATTAAATGTTTAAGATATAATAATAATATAATTGATGTGTAGGTAAAAATGTTTTTTTTAATTTAAAATTTTAATTATCTTATTATCATTAAAATGGTTATAAATATAATTATTATTTGGTTGCTATTAATTTTTTTATTATTTAATAGAAAATAAATAAAATTATCATTATCATAATGATGATGATGATTATTATTATTATCATTATGAAAATTAATGGAATTGTTATGATTATATTATTTTTTTTAAAATTATTATAAATATTTTCATTAAAATATTGTTATTATTATTGTTTTTCAATTTTTTTTAATTATCATCTTTATTATTAAAATTATTATTATTATTAAAATATTTTTTTATTTGTTATGGTAATTAATTTTATTTTTTAGGGTTTTAATCTACCTTTTTTTATCCATCACACTCACACCACTCTCCCCATTAACCACCATGCACACACCTCTCCCGTTCTCTCACGCCTACACATTATTTTTTATCTTATGCACTCCCTCTATCCGCTCACACCTATTTCAACAATTAATTCATTGTTTTTTACTCCCTCTCTCCAATAAATCCCCTCTATTTATTTTACCAATGACACACTACCTCTCTACACTCGACCCTCAAACTTATTATTGCTCACGTATCCCCTACCACTCTCAAATTTAATCCCTTCATATTTTTATACCTATCTCCAATAAAAACCCTATTTTCTCTACCCATCATGCACAAAAATTACCCCACCCATTAATTCCTACTCTTTTCTTATCTCCCATGCAACCCCCACTTTTCATTTCCCCCCCTCACACTCACACACTCTCTCCCCATATCCCCTCACACACACCCTCTCTCCCCATTAATTCATTTAATTTTTTTATATCTCCCACGCACCCCTTCTTCCCCCTGCCCACATCCACCCCTATTCCTCTTACCCCCCTTCACACACACCCACTTCCCCTCTGGTACTTCTTCCGAAGGCTACTCATCCTTCCAGCAGTTCCTTCTGGTAATTCCTCTTCCCATATTCTTCTCTCCTCACTTAATTTTTAGGGTTTACATGTGGGGTTTCTTATTGGACAAAGCCAAAATGATAGGTTTAACGTGTATCTTGGGTTTACATTGGATTTAGGGTGTGTGATTTGTCTGTGGGGTGTCAATCCTCCTCCCATTGAGGTTCCATTCTAATCGCACGAGGTTTCAGTAGGTGATTCCAGGTTTTTATTTCCTAAATCCTTTTCATTGATGCTTTCCATTTTAAATATATTTATAAACTAGTTTTTGAACTCTATGACACCCTTTTTTAAATTATTATAGAAATTTAAAATTTATTTGATTTCTTAAGAATATGTTTTAAAAGAGTTTTAGTGTAAATTGTTTAGTTTTATGATACCTAGAGCGACTGTTTGAATTGAATAAGTTTATTTAAGAAGGATTTGGTCCCATAAGAAATATATCACTTTTATTATATTGTAATGACATTGTTTATTAATTAACTTTACTTGGTTGGGTTATGACTTAATTATTATGTTAGAACAATTTTTTAAGGGTTTACTGGATTCAATGTTTTTATTTGGAATTCCATTAAAATAAAATGGTTAATTGGTGATTATTGGGGTGAGGATTTAATTTTTTTTTCGTGGTGTGCGTTTGATTTCAAAAGAGGATTTCAGGTGTGTATGGTTTGATGTAGGTATATCGTACTAAAAGTGATAGAATGTGTTGGAAAGGGTTTAATGTTTTCTTGGATTGTTTTATGTCATATTAATAATGTAGGTTGAGAGTTATGGTTTTAAGGTAATTAATGTTTTCTTGGACATTTAGTTTTAAAAATGGAATTCAGTTTTAAAATAAAGTTGGTCCCCTTGAGTGGTTTCTAAAGAGAATATTAAATGTGGTTTTGAAAAGTGTGTCTATAAGTGTTTTGGAAATCATGCTTTATAATGTGTTCTTTAAGGGTTGGACATTCGGTTTGAAACATGTTATGGTGTGGGTTGGAAAAGGGTAAAAAACATGTTTAATAATTGTGAAGTGTTTAAATGTGAGTTCAGATCTTAAGAGCTTACTTAGTTTTGTAAATGTAAGAGTGATTTTTGAATGATATTTTGAATAAATGTGTGTTCTTGGTTGGAAAAATTAAACGTTTTCTGAAATATTTTAATGTTCATATGTTATAGCAGCCCGGTTGGAACATTGTTTAATGTTAAATAACTGAATATGTATATGGGGTGCTCTTGTCTAGTGTAACCATTTATGGGTGAATGTATTGGAAGCATATTTGTTTTGGGTAGGCAAGTGTGGTGTGATGAGTCACGTGTGCGAGGGACTCCTACTTACATAGTATTACCATAACCACAATGGGTTCCTGGGCATCTTATAGATTATTGAGTGATGGTTACTCACCAAACCTGATAAGACAGGTTGGTTCCCCTAGTAGATAGAGAGGACATGTGGGATTTGCGGCTAATTTTTTCATGAGGGCGATCAAGGGGTTATTGACTATGGGGCTTCACCATATGTCGGTAGGTGGCTCCGAATTGAGTCTGTCTAGTGGTTTTCTAGGGATGTTCAGGATCTCCCATGGTTACAGCATGTATTTCTTTCATATTATCTATTACACTGGTTTATTTTCATCTTGTATTTCCTATTTATTTTAGGCTAAGTAGTTTATTTTCATCTTGTATTAGTTACCAGCCCCCCTTTTGCACAACCCTAATATCACTTTATTGTTTTTATTTATAAAGTGGTAAATGGTGTTCGAAATAATATATGGCGTGAGTTGGTTCTCATAGTAGAAAAAGATGTTATTTTGTTTAAACAAGAAAACCTTATTTTTATAATTGTATTTCCAAACATGTGTTATCGGAAAATATTCGGTAAGGAAACACTTAGATTCAATGGTTTACTATTGGCATCCCTACTGAGAATTTTTGTGCTCACACCTATCCTTTACCATTTTTGTTATAGGTTCAGTTGTCGTTCTAGCTTTTCTAAGTGGCTGCTCATGTGAGAGAAGTTTTGGGCTTGAGGTTTGAGGTGACCAATGGGACACACAGAGATCGTTGTAGCGGGGTCTTGTTTCTAGTTTTGTTCTTTTAGTGGTACTTTGTATCTGGATCATTTCTTTGTTTATTTATCATTATGTGGTCATTTTTCTATGTTCACTATCTATTATATTTATTTATCTGATTTTGGTTTTATCTCATGGGATTAAATTGTTCCCTCATGTATACATAGATGCCCGATACTGGTTTCCATCCCAGGGGATCGGGAATGACCCTCGGGACTTGTCATAGACCATCTCAGGTGACCGATTCAGGGTCGACCCATGCTGGTTCATGATAGGGTTGTTACATTCTTCATTAAAACATACATTTTAAAATATCCTGATAATGTATTCTCCATGAACATACTTTATAATAGTGGCTATAGATATAGGAGGAGGTAGTGAACCTTATAATTTGTAGTGTTCTTTTACTAAACTTTGTAATCATTCATCAATTTGTTAGTGATTTCTCAATACATCAAAAATCATTATTTTACTCCTTTAGAACATTATTTATGGTTGAAACAAGTAACAATAATAGAGTTATTAGGAAATATATTCATATTTTTTTTATTTTTCATCTTTAGTTTGAATTTATATAATGTCGTGTTATTACAAACAATATAAAAAGATTTTTTTAAGAAAATTTTCTCACCTTTTCCACCCCACAAAATTTTTTTGGGGACATTATAGTTACAAAAGGTGATATTAGATCCACACGGTAAATGTTCAAATAGTCTTTCATGAGGAAACTATTCACATAGGGAAATATTTTTACATTAATGGAGTTACATGCTTTAGTGACTATAATTATCAGATTTATACAAACTCTATGATATCCCATCTTCATTCTCTTAGGATGGACATATTTTTGTTGTTGTGATACATGGAATTAAAGTTAGTGATCTTATAGAGATATCTTTGAATGAAATAGAAATGAATATTCTGAATGTTAAATGTAACTATTTATTATTTATTATGTATTTAATTTTATCAAACTTTCGATATTTGATATATTTCTTTACATGAGACCCTAAGAATAAATAAACCCTGACATAAAAATCCTTTATAACCTAGACATTAATTTTAAATGTGTTAATATTAATAAAAAACATATAAAAAATATGTATTATTTTCATAAATAATTAAAATATATTTCTTAATTCATATTATAAAATTTCTGAATTTTTAGTAAAGTCATATTGTAATTCTAAAATATTTTTTCTATGAATGTGGTTTTTATTGAATATATCACTTGGAAATTATAATTATTTTATATAATTTTTTTAAAAAAATTCATAGATAATTAATTTAAATTCTGAAATAATGATGTCAATATTATCATTTGGTGATTTTTAAGGATTTTTATGAAGTCATTATATTTAAGCAAATAATGAAAATACATTTTTTGGTAAAACTGGTATTTATTTTCATTTCAACAGATTCATTATGTTTTAGAATTTTATATCAATGTATAACAAGTTTAATTTAATTAGAAATAATATAATAAATTACATCTAAGTCAACATTATTCTTGAATTTTGTACAATATCATCTTTAGTCTTAAAAACACAATTTTCTATAAACTATTTTTATACGAGAAATGGGTTTTTATCTTAATAAATTAAATTAATATATATATATATATATTACTATTTTTAAATAAATTAATGTATTTTATATCCAATAAAATATTTTGAAATCTATTTAATGTTATTTAAAATAGTTGTAATGGATGTAAATTATATTTTATGCACCAAAATGCATTATTCTGAGACGGGTTTGCATTGCGGTTTTCACACTTATTTCAAATAAATATTCCACTGATATAAATTTCATCATTTAAAAAGGATTCCATAATTTTAATCATCATAATTAATATAATTTAATAAGTTCAACATATTTTTTTCATAATGAATAGTATCAATAGGAAAATTTCTTTACAACGTTTACAGTTAAACCATGTCTATTAGGGGGGAAATTCAAGAGATAATTCTTGGAATGAAAACCAATCTAGTATAATTATTTTTTTGAAAAATCCATTTGGAAATTATATTATCCCAACATTTTATTCATGTATATATTGAATAAATTTCACTTGAAAGTGACCTTATATCATTGAAATCCTTAAAGAAATTCCATGTGTGTCCCTCCCCTCACTTATGAAAGTGATCCAATTCTCCTCCCCCATTGAAATAATTATAGCCATATATCATGGACAATACCTAGTCCAAAATCTCCCTTGATTCCTTCTATTCATCCTAAATCTTTTTTTATTCTCTTACAATCAACATATGAAGGATTAAGGTGTAGTCCAAAGGTGGTCTCTCAAAGAATAAGCATAAACAATTACCGATCTCATTAAATTTTATTTATTATTCTAATTACTCTAATACTGTGGTATCCATCATGAAATTATTAATCCAGTATCATAAATAAAGTAATATTTTATTATTATTATGACATAACCATTTCCCACTGAATCTCTAGAAAATGGGAGATGAAGGTATCACTCACACATACATGTCGAATACCACCATTACATAGTGATATGATTCATTTTCAATACTTATATTGAATGGCTGGTTATTATTATAATTATGATAAAATAATTGTTTTTAAATTATTAAATACTATTTAACTTTATTTCTTTTCATCTATCGAAAAATGAAACATCACTTGTTTGTACGTACAGAATACAATCTCTTCATAGTGATGTAATTCATTTTTCATCATGACATTATATAAATTATTATATATATGTATATAATGAATAAATATTATATTTATATCATCATTAAAATTTTATTGATGAAGAAAACATGATCAATGTGTAAGGGACACAACCTATGAACAAAAACAAACATAAAAATGAAGCAATTAACACCCGAAATGATGATGATAATGAACGATTGTTAATGAACATGAAAATAATATATTATAAAAAACCATGTATGTTATTGTAAATATGAATATATTATTTATTTAATTATAATATATTTTTATTTATTATATAGGAGATTATGGTACATAGGAACAAATATTGAACTAAGGTAAGGGTTTTGGGTTACAATCTCATTTTTACCAAGATTATTTACACATAAATTTTTAGATGATAAAATCGTATAATATCCCTCTCTAAAATAATATCTATTTTATTTTAATGTTATTATTTTTTGATATTACATGTTTTACTTTAATTTTTCTCTCCATCCTTACTCAAGAGACTAAAATATTGTTTTTAAGAAAAATTGACTTTAGTTTTCTATTTGATTCAGAATACTTTATTGAAGTCCATATTTTCATTAAAATGTTTTCAAGAATGTTTTTATTATTATTATAATACTTATTAAATTAATTTTTACCCATATTTTACATCATATATAATTATTTATAAGGAATATTTTTTTTCCAAATGATATATTTTTTATTTTTTTGAAACCATGAATGGAAATTTTATTTTAAAGAGAACCCCATGAAAAACATTTACCACTATCATGAATTACCTTATGTGAAGAATTCTATCAATAATAAAAGATTCAGAACATTTATTAAAGTTAAAATAAAAATAAGATGTGGAAAATAGATGAGGTAAAGCAAAAATTATTTCTCTCATCCTGAAAAGAACTGAGTTAAACATAAATATATGAAATATTTATGAGACATATTTTACATTAAAAAAGTTAATATTTTATTTAGTAATAAAATTTTCCTTAATTTTGTGTCATACATATGAATAATATATGATTATATGATTTGTGGGTTTGTTATGTCTATCTAATACAGTGGGTAAAGATGAATGCTTTGTGACATCAGATGATACATGGGAGGTTATGTCAAGCCCAATATAAGGAACACATGAGGTTATCCCAAGAAAAAAATATCATACAATGGATGTTATCCCAATACAAAATGAGGCTACATATGATGTTATCCAAATCCCATAAAAAGATAACTTGAAAGGTTATACCATTCCCAAAAAATGATCAATGTCTCAGTAGATATCATTAATATCTAAATTTTATTATTATGATTACAGAACAGTTTAAACAACAATACTATGATGTGATATTATGAAATGGTTTTTTCTCTCATGGATAATGTTCTTTTATTCTTTTATGATTCAATATTTTTTAAAGTGTGTCAAAAGTAACCCATTAGGAATTGTTTTAAAGATTCATTTTGAAACTATTTTAAAGGAAGTCAAAGATATTTTAAAATTAATTTGAACTGTAATCATAATATATAGAATATTTTTTGACAATGTATAAAGGATATGGATTTATAAAAATATGATTCCCAACTAAAAATGAGAAGCATGGTATGATTTTCAAAAAAACATTCCTGTTTTATTTTTGAGTAAAAATGGGGGGAATGAAAATAATAGTTAAAAACACTATAAATAAACAAATAAAAAGAATAAAGCTGAGTTTTAGGAGATGATTAACATAAAATTTTTGATAATAGAAATTGATGAATAAACAATCTTGATTAAATGTGAGATTTTAACATAAACACCCATCTCATGTCCGGAATTACTTCATACGCACTCCAACCTCCAATATAATTAATTTATATTTATTATAAATATAGTATAGAACCATATTCATACTTATATTACTATATATTACTCATTTAAAATTTCCAGTTACCCAATAATTAGTAATTATTCATTAAAATAAATATTTGGGTGTTACCTATTATGATTTTCATGCATACTTTAGAATAACGATTCCAATACGTCCACCATGTTCATGGTTAAAGAGTGTTAATAATGTCATAAAAATCATATTTATTTATTTTATACACTTTTATAACCATCCATCTATACTTATGAGGATATATGGAATACAAATCAACATGGAGGTGGTAGTCCGTATATCCACACAAGGGATGTTTACATTTTTTAATGGATGGAAATAAAGGGGGAAAGAAAATAATTTATGTTTCCAGAATAATAGTCATTTCATAGACATAAAATATATTTATTAAATCCATCTTTATAACTTTTCATATGAGGTGGTGATGAAAAATGAAATATATTGCTTCATAGTGGCGGTAGTCCCTACATAAGTATAAGCTACGTTTTTATTTTCCATTTGAAGGAAAATTGGTAGATAATGATATTCCCATAAACATAATAAAAATTTATTATATTTATTATATTTATGTTTTCATATTAATATCGATATATTAAATTTATAGGAGGTGAAATTTAACATCATATGATTTTGGAATATATTTTTTCTCTAAATTACTAATATGTTCAATATCTTATTCCTTATGTAACACCAAACTAAAATGCTTTCTGACATATTTGGTTAATGCTATTAATTAAATTATAATAATCATAAAATTAAAACCTATAGTAAATAAAATGATATTACTCTACAAAAAATTTCATACATTTATAGTATAAATAATTAATATGGTTTAATAATGAAAATTATTAATCTTCTCAAAAAATATTTTTTAATGTGATTAATATTTTATCCTAATAAATTAAATTGAAATATTTTATAATTTAATATTTGAACTAATATATTAGGATTGTTTAAAATAAAGATTTATATGATATAATATTAAGAACCCTTAATGTTTAAAAACACCATTTTTCTATAAAATAAGTTTTTCCATATATTGTTAATTTTAAATAAATAGAAAAATATATGTGTTGAATAAGAATTATTTTATGATAATAACATAATTTTTGGATTTATAATGTAAAAAAATTAATTTTTTTTAACTTCTTAGATTTTTCCTGAATATTTGATTTTTAGGTAAATAGTGAAAAACACACTTTCTACCTAAACTGTAATTATTACCAATTTACCATTATATAATAGTGAACAATTACTATATAAAATCAATTAATTTGTAAAATATTTATTTTATAATTAAAAATATACATTTCAAAAATAAATTGTTTTATTTTTAAAACCTATCATTTAAATTTTAAGGACATAAGTAATATTTTAAAATAAAAACTATTTTTGGTATTTTTATTTAATTAAATATTAATTTGGTAAAATTTGGAACTATATTGATTCTTATGAAACATAACTATTATATTTTTTTATAATAAATCAATTTATTTTCGTAAACTAAAAAGCATTGATTATTTTATCTTAAAAATAGATTTAGCATAAAAATTCTCTTTTTAAAAAAATTGTTTCTTTGAATTATGTGTACTAATATTAAAATTGATTTTTGTCACCATAATAAGTATTATTGGGAAAACATATTCTCATATTTTAAATTATCTTGTTTAAATTAGGTATCATGTTTAATTTTAATTTTGTCATTAAAAATAATTACCAATGTCAAAACGAGTTATAATGGTAAAGTAAATTTTGGTAAAAAGTTAAAGGAAAAGAGAAAAGTAAAAAAGTAAATCAAAAGTTTTATAAAAAATGATTGATTTAGAGTATTATAGACCTTTACATTTCCCACATTTCATTATTTCCCATTTTTGTAACCTTTTTCCTTGAATATGGCCATAACATTATTGTCATGTAAATAGTATTTACAAAAATACATTTTCCTTTACTTATAAAAGGATCCATCACCACCTAACTTCTCCTAACACACTATTCCAGTTATATATTACCAAAATAAACAAAAATAATTCCCAAATAGTTCTATAAATATCCTATAGGTTATTTTCATCTCAAAATACCACCTCTTAAATCCATAATCTAGTTTTCCAAGGTACATTTCCAACATATAAGGTAAAATTCTCAATTACTCATTTTCCATTTACTTACCAAAATTTAATATTATTAATCTAGTGAATATAATATTACCAAATTGAAATAGTAAAATAAGTATAATAAGTATACTAAATTTTATTATGTTAAAGTGATAACACTTTTCTACCTTCCTCCCAACTATTCAAAAAACAAAAACATCCCATTTATTTTATGAAAACTACAACATGAATAAATGACATTAAGCTTTTTTTCATAACTTCCTTGAATTATTGGATAAAAAAATTGTACTTAATGTATTAATATGAAATTTATAACATTAAAAATACTCTAAAATTATAAAACATTAAATATCATCATCATATTCTATAGAAACGAACACACCCCTCATGCGTATGTGCATACAACCTACTCCATGATAGTGATGTATGCCATTTTCTGTATAATATGCTATTTCATTATCAAAGTATCTTCAAATATAATTCACCATATTCCAAACATATCATTAATAGAATTATTATTATTTAATAATTATATTATTCTAAAAGAATAAATTTATTAATCACAATCACCAATATATCATATTCGATTCTAGTTTGGTTTAGTTTGAACACATAATGGAACAATTATATAAATTTATATCATGGATGTAAAATCCCATTAATTTCATTCAGTAATTTCCCATCTCTCTTTCTTTATTCCCCTTTATTTTGGTGCTTTTTGGGACTCTCAAGGATGGTGATCCTTTACTGGGGAAAATGAACGAATGTTTTGGGTTGTATTTTTTTGAATTAGAGGAGTCTAAGTATAGTTTTTTTAAAGTCATTAAGGTTTTCTCACCATGTTTAGGAAACATATATATTGTTCTGGAAATTTTATCTAAATTTCAAGTTTCAACTATCTTCAGGGTGATTTCACACTATTCAATGATTACACGTAATGAAGGTTTAACACAGTGTAAAATGTGTTCATGTTGTATATTGGTCAATAGTCATAAGTCATGAAATGGTATTAATAATGAAGGGATTACACTTTATGAAAAATATTACACATCATGAAATCATAAAAATGTGGATTCTTAATATGAGGTGATGTGTTTTTTTGGTCGGAATTTTTAATCATAAAGTACACGATGTGATAGGAATACACAACATGTAATTATCACAGTCTACTTTTAGGTTGTTGTACAGATGACCTATTTTTTTATTTTAATAAAGCCTATTCTTCATTGACCAAGGAGCTGTCCAATGATATTTTGGAGACACCATCTCTTTCTAGATCACTTCATTCAATGAGTAATCTCCATTGCGATTTTGTTTCATTTCACTGGGTGAGAAATCCTTATTCATCTTCACTGCCACTAATCGCGATAGCACTATTGTGTTGTGTTATTGGATCTTTTGATCTATGATAACTATATTCTTGGTCCTTTCTATTTCAATTGTGGGATATTTTTCCCAAGGGTAACCTTCGTGTTAGTTATGGAGTGACATGTGAGATTCATTGAGGTATGTTTTTAGTCAATACCATTCACTAACCAATTGTCTTGTTGAATTGATTTTGAGATATGAGTATTTATTCTAGGATGTTCATTGTTTCCTTTTCATTCTTCCTTATTGGAATATTCCATTATAGTCATATAGGACCCATGTTTGTGGTAGGTGGTTTCATCTCTAGCTTATATTTGATGAACTGTATTTATATGGTTTTCAAAAACAATTTTATAGATGAATTCGAATGATTGATTTGTTCATTTGGGAATTGTTTATTGAGAAAAGATGGTTGTACATTTTTTTGGTAAAATAATATGTATTTTAAATTAATTTTGAAATAAATTTATAAAAAAAATTATAAAATAATGGTTCTGATGAAATTGTTTGGAAAATAGAGAACATGGGGAGCCTTGGGTACAGAGGTGGAAGGTGTAGTAACAGGCCACAACCATTGATACTATTAGGGGGTTCACTTATTTGGTGTTACAATACTCTCTCAGCTTTCTATTTTAGGGATTTTTTGGACACTATTTGTAGGTTCACTTTCAAGTGTTTTCCTCTGCCTTCTCGTTTCAATGCATATATCTTGGGGCTTGATGCATGATATTGTCTATGTCTAGGTAATAGTGTCCTAACTAGCCTCACCTATATTGATCTTAACTGCAATGTTACATGTTCCATGTCTTGTACTATTTTATCTTATATTGACATGGATTTGATTTTATATGTGATTTATGATTTGATTGGATTTATCACATTAATGTATATAAAATGATTTGAAACTGTTTTACCTCGATTCTTTTGGAAATGAGAATAAAGGGGAAATAACATGATTTATCATGGTTTTCATATAAAGTTTTTAACTGATTATCTTGTCTTATATTCTTTCAATTTCACAATTCTTGGATTATTTTAATGATACTTGTTATGTATAACATGGGTGAGATCATATTAATCATGTTGAGCCCACACCCTACATGTCACAAACCAACCCGGGTCGACCCAGAACCGGTCGACCGATCTTGTCTGCGACAAGGCCTGAGAGTCGTTCTCGATCCTCCAGGCTGGTGACAAGTGCCAGGGCATCAACAAAGGTTGTGGGAATGATTTCGCCCAGTAAAAATAAATATATAAAGCAGTAGAAATTGAACTGAGAAGCGCAAAATAAATAAACAGAGTAAATTAACTAAACAAGAACGAGAGAAAATAAAACTAACCGAAAGAGACAACCACACTTCCCATGTGACTTCACGAGTCACTCTCCAACTCACGACCAAACATCGTCCAAGGAGAACGCACCCAAGCTATAGCCTGAACAAACACTAAAAATAGAAAATAACTATAGGCGTGAGTATTAAAACCCAGTAGGCTAGCCCGATATCTATTCCAAATAAACTACCTTGAAAATAAAAGAAACATCATTTCAAGTTTGAACTACAATTTATAAAAGAAATGTTTTCTACATGTTACTTAAAAACAAAGTACGAGTCATTACCCCTATTTATTTCTAATAAACCCAAGTCATTCTTTTAGTGAGACATTATCATTTTTCAAAGGGGAAGTGATTTTTACATTTTCAATTTGTACAAAAAGTATAAAACACCTTTCTTTGAAAACTGTTTTTATAAACCACTTTAAAACCACACATCACTTTCTAGTAAAAACACTACACATGAAAACTCTACATCAGTTACAAAGTAAGGGAAATGAAAATAAAAAATATATACAAGTACTATATTCATCATAGCAAGTAACTGAAATCCAACCGACATGGTTGAACCTAAGAGATCAAGAATAAACTAGAATACACCAATACAAGAGAAATCATCCACGTTGACATGTCACTCATGATGAAATAAAAACACTCAATATGCTCAACCATCCTTTCTCAGGAATGGAGAGGGAAAATCCCCTAGTAATAAACCCAATATATCCACCTACTATGGGCCACTGGTCAGTACCATAACCTTCCAGTGCAGAAATCATTCTTAGAATATTCTCTCAATATGCTAGATTCCCATGTCTCCAGGTTTGGAAAGGGGGTGAGCCAACCGATACCAACCAAGCATCCAATCATATATATATATAATGCACAATAGGAATCACCACGAGACACTCTATGGGACAACATCTTTCCTTTAAACAACTCAAGTACCTGGGATCCTCTAAGCATGACCTCCCAAACAATCAATTGCAACCAAGGTAGGAGAGTTATCCTAGGATGGGTTTTATCAAAACATTTTCATGTTTTTTCATAGTGTCAAACGAGAGCTAAATACATTTCACAATCCCAACTTTAAAAAGAACCAAAATGCTTGTTCAATCTTCAGAAGAAATCATTTATCATTAAAACCAGAACTATAATTGAAATTCTGTGAATTATGTTTTAAATCCAAACTATAATTCTTTCACTACTGGGTGTTTATTAATCTAGAAAATATTTCAAGTGTCCTGTATAAAATAAATGGCTCTTTTTACACCAAATAATCATTTAAAAATTAATTGTTTTATATTATCTCAAATTTATTAAAATTAATAAAATATTTAATCTGAAAAAACAGTGTGCGCAAAGAGCAGGAAATAATGTAACATAAATTTTAAAAATACGTGCAATGGGAACCTACCTCAACTCATAGCTTGAACACAATAACGTGACAGCGCGACACTCCTCGCACAGGCGCACAAGCAGGCACAAACCGATGATCGCGGTAACACGGGGTTACCCCACGAATGCACTACAACTGCAAAGGTAAATAAAATACCTGAACATAGATATAAAACAATCCAAATGAACAAACATCACAAAAGAACCACCTCAACCAACTTTCAATGCATGACTCGCACCATTCGTACTATTTAATATGTCACATTAAAATTAATAAAACAATTTCAAAGAGACTCACCGTTTTACACACCCAAAACCAATTTCCCACATTGTTTGCACTATTCACAAGATTTTTTAAACCACATAAACAATTTATCAAAAAATTCAAGGGGTGTAACAAAATATGTATATATAAAATCCAAACCATCCCCAAAAAATATTTTCCAACACGCGCACACCAGAAACATTTTTAAACTCAATCTAAACATTCATAAAATAAAATAAGTCAAATGCATAATTAAAAGAAACCATTTTATTATTTAAGGAAACTATTAGAAGATTTATCAAACAACTCGATTTCATTTTCAAGTATCTTTGAAATCTCATCTTGCACTTCCCACATGAGGGATAAACATTTTTCCTTTCAAAAATTCACCTCCTCATATATGTATGTCATTCACATCCAAAATATATTTTTGCACCACACAATCAAACCATAAGACATGCTTAAGCACGCAAGAAATTCAAACCAACACTACACACATCAAAATCACCATTTACACACCCAAACGTATTTCAACACCACACGCACTCAAACGGGATTTCAAATGTGTGGAATGTCCATATAAACATTTTGGCAAAAATAGACACCATTTATAGAATGGTTTTGCACTGTTTATAAAACACAATAAATCATAAATAAAAAATTATATGATAGTTTAAAAATAATTCACTTAACTTTACCTACTCAATGAACATGATGTCTTCAACACCAAACACACAAAATTTACCATGTCAAAACGCAAATCAAAACACTTGCACAGATTAAAAATCAACAACACAATTAATTCAAATGAAAACAATTGACAAAACATAAACTTCCAGAAAAATGAATCCATACCATATGGGAAAGCTACTAACCAATACAGACGCACTCTAAACTCCAACAAAACCTAATTTTCACCAAATAATTAAATTAAAGAAAATACCATTTTAATTAAACAAACAAGCAAATCATCATAGACACATGCTGACATAGACCAGGAACCGAAACAAAACATAGTTTTAACCAATTCTAAAAATTTTAGAACTCTATAGAAAGATAATTAAGTGCATAACAGAGCTGCAAAACAAGTTTTACAACTAAAACATAGAGGGCAAACATTAGAGGAGTGCTCCGGAAATGAAATATGAAAATTCACCTACTTCAAAGGTGCCTGAATACAATATCGCATTGATGGAAGGAAGAATATCACTCTAGAGACTAAATGCATATAATAGATATCAAGCAAAACATGCCAAAAATGAACCGTGGTATTAGAGTGATGATAGATTTGAAAAGAACACCAAAAATAAAAATAGGAATATACCAGAGGAGAACACTAGAAAATGAGGTCGCACAAGGAGGAACCACACAAGGGGGGGCTGCTGGACGGGAAGGGGAGACTTCACCGGACCGGGGAAGGGGAGGGAGCGGCTTCACCAGATCGGGGAAGAGGAGGTCGCAGCGAATGGAGGGAGACTGGGATGGGTGAGCCGACTGGGGACGTGGGATCGCGGAGGCACTCGGCGAGTTGGCAGAGGGGAGTAGGGTCGCAGAGGCACTGTGCGAGCCAGTTGAGGGGGGCGGGGTCACAGAGGAACTGGGTGAGCCAGATGAGGAGAGCGTAGGGAGGACATGGGGGAAGACCCAGGTGGAGAGGATTCTTACACGGTGGAGGCAAAGGGCTAGCACGACTGATGCACAAAGAGAGGGGGGGGAGGTGGGAGATGCGAGTAGAAATTAGGATTTTCCCTTTTTTAACTTATAATAATAATAATAATAATAATAACAACAACAATATTATAAATTATTGTTATTATTATTATTAAACACTATAAAATTCCTTTTAATTTAATTTAACCTACTTTTCACCATTTATTTATTATTATTATTATCCAATTTAATGCATTCCTCCAATTTTATTATTTATCTAAACAGTTTAGAAACCTCGCACTCACTAGGTACGAACACACGATCGCAACTATCAGTACGATGACAGCGCACCCACCCAGACCGAATGTGCGGTGACTGCTAGCAATGCATTGACTATGCACTTGCCCGAGACCCACCGAAAACATCAAATATTCAAAAATTTAAAACCCGGACCCAAACCCAACTCTGCCCAAAGTTGTAGGACCGAGAAAAGAATAAAACAATATGCATCCGTGGTTGGGGTTTGACACTACACACCCATTCATAAAAGTATAGAACATTGTATATCTTTTAATCTAGGGAAAGGCAAGGAACCATATTGAGGAGGTTAGGATTTTGTCAGGTTTTTTGGGGCAACTGGTGGTGATATGGCTATATATTTCTTATTCCTGCAGATGGAGTATCTATTTTAGTTTATTTTCCTTTTTAGCTAGACATATATCTTGGAGATATTTTAGCTACCTTTTAGTTGTTTCTCTTCTTCTATTTTCCTTTTCGTTACAAAAATTATATACTATATTAGTCTTCCACTATTTATTATCATAATGTATATATATATTTCATGTTATTTGCTTTAGGTGGGGTGAAATCTATAATGATCCGTCCTTAAGCATTACAAAATCTAGAATTAAGTGAATAATTAACATTGAGGATCTTTTAATGTTTAGAGTTTTAGATAATTATTCCATAACTATTACATTACATCTAAAAAATTACAAGGTAGAAACTATTACTAAGTTTCAATTTTTTTCATAAAATAAAAACTCTTGAAAAAAAGAGTCAACTCAAGTCCCATGTTTTAGATAGTATGACTTTTCCATGATCCCATAGTTGACCCTATTCATCTTTAAGTACTGTGAAAATCATTTCAAAACCTGGGATGAGCATAAGAATCTTAGTAAGGGTTATAAAAAAAATAAATAAAACATTAGTTCATCGATTCCTAGATAAAATAATCATTTTAACATACCTCATGAAATTATAATATTTACATAGAAAAAAACAATCATGAAGGTAACTTGTGGAATCCATAACATGCTTACGTTGTAGCATTCGTAGCTACGTAGGGAGTTAAATTTGGAATAACCATCATAGTATATTCCCTAAATCTCTTAGGATAAATATTCACGCTTACCTTTGTCAGGTTACCCAATGCATTAGAGAGTTATCTCGGGCTCACCTGCCATAGGTTTATCACAAAACGACCCATATATGTAAACAATGCCCAATAACCATAACATATTCATAAAAAATAAATTAAGGATAAAGTAAAGACAAAATTTCCACATTTCAATCACAATATATCATTTTAATATATTTATATAATCAATACCTTATCAAACCATTTTCAAAACCATTAAAAATATTTAATAAAGCGATTTTTGAATCAATGTGTCCCAGACCACTTTGAAGCTTTTAATGGAATTATCATTTTAAAAAATTAATGTCCATATAAATAAATCTGTAAAACTATTTTTAAAACATAGACAATAAAGAGAATGATTTAGAAGAATAATTCCTTAAAAAAATATTTTAGTTAAGGAGTTATTAAGTAAATGAGAGATGCTTGAATACAAATAATTGAGGAAAAATATTTAATTAAAACATTAAAATATATTGAGAATAAAGGTATTCCTGATATAATATGTAAAAGGAAATTATATACACCATATAAAAGTGAATTTGTGCACAATAATAATGATGTCTCAATGGAATGTAAATTGAGACAAAATTCCTTATAAAGACGGTATCCTTAGATTAAGGATAAATCAATTACATAATTATGTGTGAAAAATATAAATACACTCAATATGATGGGATATTAACTATAAATAAATCATAATACATTCAAATATGTTATTTAAAAAAAACCAATGTCTTGGATGTTTAACTCAATGAATGGAAATTGAGTTAAAATTGCCCTTATCAAGTTCATATCAATGACTTGAGAAATTATCAATGGAGTGATTATGTGTATCAAAAGTATATCCACACAAAGTGGAGTGTAAATTAAAACATAAATAAAAAAAATTATTCCACACATAATCATAGAAAGATATAATCAAGAAGCAGATATTTATCCGAAAGAATTGAAATTGGGTTAAGATGTTCTCTTATTGAAATTCAACAGCCAAACGATGTCACATTAAAATTCAGAAAATGATTTGAGGAGAGAGAAAAGGGTATCTCATCACTTGGACATAAAATTTAAAACAGTAAGGATATAGAATAACATATCCCAACATAAGAAAGTGTAAATTAAAAGACATAACATAAATGAAGTCTTTTAAAAAAAGAGGTGGGAGAAAGGTTCCCTTACCGATTTGGTAACATACAAAACATACACCCTATGAAAGAAGGAATATTCGATGAAAATGTAAATACACATAAATTAAATAATATTACACAAATAATAAAATCATTGGTAGTGCATCCACCTCACAGAATGAAATAGTGGCTAATATAGCCTGAATCTCACGAGAATAAAATGTGAGATGAAAACCCCTTAACATAGTCTAACCAATCGAGTCAAAAGACCAAAAGATAATAACAGCCAAATGAATCACAAAATACCATGAAAATAAAGAAATTAATGATAATATATAAAAAATGTAATTACACAATACACCGCATGCAATATATAAGTGGTGAATAATATAAATCTCATAGAATTAAAAGTGAGATAAGAAACTCCTTACATCATGTCCGACTTGACCCGTCAATTCTTTAATCTCCTGAATAATAATATAAAGTTAATTTATACTTGATTAAGAACCTTTTTCAAGTTTATTATTCCTTATATATCACTTATTATCAAGTTATAAAAATTATCCAATAATTTATGTTAATAATGATCGTTTTGTTAGAATTTGGTACTTGAGTCAAAAATGAACTTCATATAATTACAAGTTTTTCATGTGTTCAAATTTACATTATCCACAGAATGATATTCCTCATTTAGATATCATATATATCATTTTATCTAGTTTACGTATGTATTTATAATATTACATATGATTTTGAGATAAGAAATGAAATGCACAGTTCCTGGAAACGGTAAACCGTACGTACACATGAACGCTACTTTCAATTCTATTTCATAATTAATGGAATGAAAACATAATGATAAATAGGAATATTTTAATTCTAGTATAATTTTATATAATATATATTTTACAAAATTTCATTAACTCCATACTTTATATGTTCCGTGCATGTCATGAACGAATCACATCACCTTGAGGGGGCGATAGTCCACGCTTCCTCAAATGAAATTATCGTATATACATATATTGGAAAGAATAAAAGGTATGATTGTAAATAAAAATTATAGAAGAATATAGAAAACATAAACATAATTTATATCATATATAAATATAGTGCCATCATAATGGCCACCATAAGAGGTTGTATGACAAGATTGAACAATCATCATTTCGTGAGGCATTAGTTTGTCGTCCACAGAAACAATATGTTCTTTACCCATTAGATGGAGGTGTGTGTAAGTATAATTCGAATAATTCTCATAAAAACAACCTAGAATATTTATTATATTTGTGTTTTTATAAGATAAATGAATAAAAATATTTTATGCAGTTGGAGAAGTAAAATAAAACAAAAGAACTTAAGAGAAGATGTTACCTTTAAATTGGGTAAATCCCTTTGGTTTGAACTGAAATGGGTTTCTTTAAGTGCCTTATACCTTAGTTAAGGCTTATATAAGGAATAGAGGGATCTTTAGATGTTATTTGGGCTATGGTTGGATGATCCAAGGTGCTTGAGAGGTGTGAGTAATGAGTTAGAGGTGAGGGATTTTTATAAGGGGGAGGAGGGGCTCTTTAGGAAAGTGTGAAAAAATATTATTTTATTATATAATGATTTTTGATTTATAATGGCCCAAAATGTATTAAAGTAGAATATAAGATGAATCATTGTAGATATAAATTCATCCAACAAGATTTTTAAAGGTTTTGGATATTATTTTAATCATTATAATCATATTTATTTAAATCATTTATTAATGAGATAAACAGTGCATCATTATTGTGTCATAAATTATTTAATTTTTATGATATAAAAAAATTATAAAAAATACCATCATGTATAAATTATTTTTAGCTTTAAAGTGAATATTTATAGTCAAATATATAAATTATATAACCCCTTATTAAAATAGTTTTAGAAAAACAATACATGTTTATGATATTTTTATTTTTACATTAAATAAAA
The DNA here is from genome assembly GCA_963277665.1 of Viscum album. Taxonomy (NCBI): domain Eukaryota; kingdom Viridiplantae; phylum Streptophyta; class Magnoliopsida; order Santalales; family Viscaceae; genus Viscum; species Viscum album. Next base: position 482,306,909 of record OY728128.1, read on the forward strand.
AGTTATTAATATCATTATCTTACCCAACTGGATTTAAAAGGCCAAAAGTCTCACCCAAGTATTGTATTGGTTTTTAATTACTCATTAAATAAGTTTAGGACAAGTGTTAAGTTAATATTATATTATTATAATATTTTTTTAACTTGAATTTCCCTATTTAACTTTAACCGCAGTAAATGAAGTCAAAATTTACAATTCACCAAAAATTATTTTCATCTTGTTGAACCAAATTTTACTTACTAATAAAAATAATGTATGATGGATTTTATAAATTAAATCCACATAAGAGGTAAAATTTCATTTAAATGAAAAATTCGGTTTTTAGACAACCACTCAGTGTTTTCTCTAATCCTCAAAAATTGATGTTTTTCAGAAAATACCAAAAATTCAACCTAATCTATATTTGTTATTCCAAATTAAAAAAATGATGACTATTTTACCAAATTCAATACATATAAGTTTTAGTAATTAATTTAAAACTAATTCCCATTGTCAAACAAAAAGCGTTTTTTGAAGAAATAATAACTATAAAAAGATTGACACTTGTTTATGTCCAATTTCAAAGTGAAATTACTTCCAATGACAAAAATTAGATTAAACGGTAAAAATATAATCTAATTAAAACTTAAATAAAATTAAAAAGATAATATAACCATATAAATAAAATATATTAAAAGGAAGTTTTGAATTAAAATATAGCATTTTTCACTATTCATTAAAAATGAGTTTTATCAGGAAAATACCAAAAAATTAGCCAAAGTAAATTTTAATGTCCATATTATAAAAACTAATTTTATTTTTGTCAAATAGAACATATAAAAGTGACTAAAACTAGATTTAAATAGGGTTCACCATTAAAAGGCGGTAAATCGTCATTTTAAAGAATATTAGAGTACTTTTGCTTAAAATTTGATTAATTCACATTTTAAGCCTCTAAAATTTATTGTATAAATTTAAATAACATTTAACAAACATGTATAATCATATTATAGTCAGTTATGTTCATTCCCACCATTACAATGGCTAGGCATTGATTACCATTTAAAATAATAATATTATATTATTATTTTTTAGTGTGACTCAACCTTGTGTGCAACGTAATATTTCAAAGAAACCAATTTTTTTGTTTCGGGTATTCCATAGAACATAGAAAACCATTTAAAGTAAAATTAATATTTAATTCACAAATATTAATAATTATGGAATTGTATTATTCTTTATTTACATGGGATGTTACAAAGTAATTCTTTCTGGTCATTGTTGATTCCCAGGTTCTACTCACTAGCCTAAGAGGGTTGAGAATATCCTTTGAGTATGTGGAAATCATGTTTGGGATCCAATTTCAGAGGGTATCTTGGAAAATATATCCATATTTTTTCATTAGAGTTAGTATGTTTTCAATATTACTTATCATGGGATGTTTGGTAGTCAAGATATAAGATTGTTGGTACTTGAGTGGTAGGCTTTATTAAGTATCTGGACAACACTTTCTGTGATGAGACACAAGCTATCATGGGATGTTGGGATGTGTGTCTTCTATTTGGAGTTATTGATATTAATATATACTTTACATTTGATTTTCTAGTTTGAAATTATATTATTATATTTTCTAATAATTTATTCTATTTTGGTGTAAAAAGGTATGTCTATGAGATGTCTTCCATGGGTTCCTTAGGAGAGTTAAGTGGATTCACCTCAAGGGAATATTCATATAGATTAAAATATTATTAAGTCTATCTTGTGAGTTGTTCATGTTGTTGATCAAAATTTATTTCAAGTCACGAATTTAGTTGTTGATGTAAAACCATGAGATAGGGGAGAAAGGGATCGATCATGTGAGTTCTTAAATAAGAATCCACCATACCTTAAGGGTAAAAATGAACATTAGAGGCATAGTAATAAATATAAAATATTGATAATATATTTGATTTCTTAGATACACATGAGATTATCAAGGTGAAGTGTGAAGTCTTTCGAGTTGAGGGTCCCAACAGGAGATAGTGGGATTCCATGGTATAGGAGGATAGACATGTGGTCTTAGACGTGAAGGGTTTTGAAGATTCTCTTATTCTTGTAGTTTTTTCTAGAGACACTATTGATGGTGAAGTCTCTAGAGTTCCACTCCTTATAGTATGGATATTGATAGGTGTTGATGTACACCAGTAAGTTTGAGAATTTGATTAATTATTCTCTAGAGTTAGTGATGTATGACCAGATAAAGTCATAGATGTACTGTAGTGTTTGAAACTGGATACCTGATCGCATGTATTTATGATGAATCGTTTGGCCTATGTGGATACGGTATATAGGGAGATGTTGGATGATATGAATAAGGAAATAAAGGTTTTTTATTCATCCCATTCTCTTCAACTTATTGGTATATTCAATATCACTCTATGAAAAAAATAAGAAGTTGAAATATCATAGCATGAGTGGTGGAGGTGGTACTGAGTGTAAATCCCCCTATACACCTTCAGTTATAGCTAGTAGTATTCCCCTGACTTCCTAGAAGTGTGTCAAGGTTGGACACACATTGTTTTCTTGTCATGTACCTTTAAATGAGTGTAACCGTTTTCAACGCTATGGGGATATGCAACATTTTTTTCCTGGATTGTTTACACCTCAATATGGTCAGGTATATTTAGCTCCAAATTATTCTATGGTGCAGTCATATGTTTCAATAAATAAATTGATCCATCCATTGGCATTAGGTTAGAAGCACCTTCACATAGTATATGAGTTTATGGAAGTGGTTTATATGGTTCTTACGAAAGCGAGAGGTAGAAATTTTATTGAATCATTAGTAGCGATTTTTTTGTTTGATACAGGTTCCTCATACATGTTTATTTCTATCCATTTTGTTGATGTTATTAAACTTCGAATGAAACTCCTGTCATTTTTTATGGATTTATGGACACATATTGGAAATATGAAGGATACGGGGTCTAAGTTTCCATGTTTGTTATTGATTGCTATTGAAGAGTAAGTCTGGGATTTCTTCATTATCAATATGGATTTGTTTTATGTCATCATTGGAGTGTATTGGGTTATTTACCATTGTTTTGAGATTCATTATCATCATCATACATTGTGTTGTTTTTGTTGATAGGTGATCTCAGGTGTTTCAAAAAATTTGGGATCTATGTTCTGGTCTACCAGAACCTCCCACCCAGAGCTTAGGACTTTGTTTTCTACTATAGTAAATGAGCCCAATGATGTTTCTTCCACTATTCATCTTCCCAATGTTATTTACGAATTTACTATTGTTTTCCCATATTATTTACATGGTCTTCCTCTAAAGAGAGATTTAGATTCTATGAGTTTCCTGGTTTAGGGTACGTAGAACTTGAAAATATGGCTATTACCATTGACCTACTGCCATGGTTTTCGAAAACCATGGCTATAGATATTTATTTCAAGTCTATATCTGTGGTTTAGATGAAACCATGTATATAATAAAGTTTTATAGCCATAGTTTTCTTAAAATGTGGCTATAGAGTGTTTCATCAATAGATGTATACTTGGTTCATTGAAGCCGTGACTATATAGTGAACCTATAACCACTTTTTATTTAAACCAAGGAAATAGGTTTCCTGCATAAGCATGGAAAAATTGTTTTCACATTGGAAGGTGGAAGGTGTACCTATTTCCACAATTTTCATCCTATTTACATTATTTATGAAGATTTATAAAATATATATACAATAATTTTTCTCTAGTGTAGCGGTAGTTCATCTAATTTACAATAGTAGGGTATAAAGATCAAATATGTCTGGTGGTAATTTATTTTAAACATATATCCATAGTTTAACGGTGATGTAGAATCAATTGGTCACTATAGAACCATAAAGTATATTCATGGTTTAAACCATGGTAATAGACCTATTTCCATGGTGGAAATCCAAGAGGGATATTTCCATTATTTCAAAAACCATGGTTATCGATTCTTTTTCCATAGTGGAAACCGTGGATTCAACCCCTTAAAACTATGTCTATAGAATTTCCCCATATCGATCCCCATACAAGCCATTCCATATAAAACCATGGATATATCTTATATCAATGATTTTTACCACTATATCAATGGTTTTTGACAATGGATATAGCCAAATATTTTAGTTGTGAAATTTAGATACCGTCTTATCATATGTCACTAGTGGATTTGAAATAGATCTGGATTCAGTTGGATGATTTGATGGTGAAAGGTTTTATTCACCCTTGTGTTTCACCTTTGGTATCCCCTATACTCGTTTCCAAGAATAATGATTGATAACTATGATTATGTGTGAACTATTAAGAGTTTAAATAGGTAATAATTAAAAATAAATACACGTGGACTTGTGTGGATGATTTTTTTCACTACTTAAAGGGGAAAAGGTATTTAAAGATTTATATTTAGTCATGTTATCATAATCTTAGAGTTTGAGATTCTGACATATAAAAGTAAAAATTCCAGAGAAGTTGTTTCCATTATTAATATCATGCGATTAATTTTGGATTGACTAACAATCTTTCAATTTTCATGTCTTTTTTAATTCGATATTATATGATAATATTGACACATATTTGGTAGTTTTCATGGATGAAATTTCAGATAATTAGGAATTGGAGCAAGAGAACATGGACCATTTTAGTTTGGTTCTTGAGATCACAAGGATTCACCATTTGTATGGAAATATTATGAAATTTTGTTTTTGGATTCAAGAAGTGATGTTATTGGGAAATGTGAATTTTGAGAATGGATTATTAGTTGAACATGAGATGGAAAATTATATTTTATCTTAGGAAGAACCACATAACATCAATGAGATTCAACAATTCCTTGGCCTTTGTAGATATTATCAATGGTTTATTGAGTATTACTAAAATTTGGTGTCACCTTCGAACACTATTACTAGGAAAGTTGTGAAATTAACATGGGATGAAAATTTTCATTCTTCTTTTTATGAGTTAAAATGATTTTGGACATTGGAACCTATTCTGATATTACCTGAGATCAGTTCGGGTTATGTGGTTTTCTGTGATGCTTCAGGTGCTCTTTTGGGTTGCATGCTTATGAAATATGATAATGTGATGGATTAGTTTTCTATACATATTAGAATTCATGAGATGAATTACCCCACTCATGATTTTGATGTTTCCCTGGTAATGAATGAGCTCATTTGTTGGTGATACTATCATTTTGGGTAGTGGTACATAATCTTTTTAGACCATAATATCCTATGATATATATTTTCCCAAAAATAAATTAATACAAAACATAGGTGGTAAGTGGAATATATTCAAACATTTGAATTTGAAATCACCTATACCTTAGAGAAAGGGAATTCTATTTCATATTCCCTCAATTGAATGTTCCTTCAAAGGTTGTTTGGTAATCGAAGGAGGATTCGAACATTATAGAACTCATTATGATGTTTCACCTACATTATTAGGAATATGTATATAGTATTCTTCTAACTATTGTTAATTAATAATTACCTCTCCTTGATTCTACTCTACAATGTCATTGTAGGGATGCCGTGTTCAGTGGAATTATAGAAACCCTATATGGCAGTTAGACTATTTCTAGTCAGTTTATCTATTTAGATGATATTCTTAATTTTGGGAATTATGTTCTTGTCATAAAATCTATGAGGATAATTGTTTTTTTGATTATCATAATTCATTGTGGTTCATTCCTCTTGGAAATATGATGATGTATTGTGGCTTGAGATATTGATTCTGGTGGCTGAATATAACGTCTGACATTGTAGATTATGTGTCTCATTGTTACACCCACCAAAAAATAAAGACAGATCTGTTTGAACCATATGGTTTTCTCCGTCCTTTTATGGTTCCATTCTATAAATAGGATTTGGTGTCGATTTTCATTTTTTGGACTACCATAGACTCCCCTGGGGAGGAATACAATCTTGGTGGAGAATGATTGGTCAAAAAAGTCATCTCACTACATTATGATCAGGACAGCACTAATGTTTCATATCTAGGTAAGCTTTATGTGTAGGAGATCACAAGGATACATGGGGTTCATTCATCCTTTGTTTTATATAGGTATTCTAGGATTAATTTGAGGTTCTATATGATAGTCAAAGAGGTGATGGGGACTTATGAAATGTTTAGTAAAACTTATCATCCCCAAACAAATGTTAAAGAAGATGTGTGAAATTCATATACATGAAGATATAATATATTCATATGTCTTGTATTTGGTGGAACCTAGTATATTAATTTGGGAAAGGTTGAGTTATCTTATAATAGTAGTTATTAGTCATCAATTAGAATGCCCTCGTTGAGGATTTTTATGTTATCATCGTTAATCACAAATTTATTAGGTAGAGATGGGTGGGGAATCTATGATTGGACTGAGTCTCATTCAAGATATGTCCATGAGGATTCACTATATTCATCCATTCCTAGTTATAGTTCAAATTCTGTAGAAACCAAAAAAAACAACATCTATATTGGTAATTTTATTTTTCTCATCAGAATTTCATGAATTTTTCTTCTTAGCTAGGTTACCTTCTGCTTGGAAAACATTTAATGTTGGCTACGAAATATGTAAGACCATTTGATTCCACTGAGCGACTTGGTTAGGTTTCTTATCAGTTTGTATTTTTGGTTCAGTTTATGGGAATCCATGATGTTTTCCACATATCGTAACTCATGAAATACCATCCTGATCTCTATCATATTTTGAGCTCGTAAGGGATAAACTCAGAGTGAGATGTTTCTGTGCTGGAGCAGCCAATGGATATCATTAACACTCAAGTGAATGTCTTAGGTGGTATGTTGACTCCATTAGAGAGAATGTTATGGAAAAACTGATCATATTCTCAAGAGACTTAGGAGCATGAGTCACTTATGAGGGAGAAGTGGCCTATTCTCTTTTTGAACCTTATTATTCCACATGAATTCCTAGGGATGGAAGTCTTATGGTGTAGATCTTTTAACACTCTATTACATTTTTTCAGGTATTTCTCATCTCTATTTTCATATTCCTCTTTAATTGGGTTTGTTTTGGGACTCATATGGATAGAGATCCTTTATAGGGGAAAATTACCCAATTTATGAGGATGTATGTTTGTTAGAATTAATAGAGCCTGGGAATAAATATTTATTAGATTTTTTGGATAATCCTTGTGTTTGGAAAATATTGGTGTTGGATTTAGCATTCAAACAAAATATGGAGTTACCTTTACTTACTAAGTGACTTCACGATGTGTAATGATTATATGTTAGGAATTTTTTACACACTATTTAAAGTGTCCACATCATGCATTGGGAATCAGGAAGATGCAGTGAAATAATATAAGGAATAAAAGGATTACCAATCATGAAATTTTTTATATTTTATGAAATAGTCAAAATAAAAAATTTGAATATAAGGAAACACATTTTTCGAGGGAAGTTTTTTCAAAAATTACAATATCTGAAAGGAATACATGTCATTTAATTATCTATATCCAAGTTTTTAGGGTGATACATGGATGATTTATTTTGTTATTTGGATGTAGGCTATTCTATCTTAACCAATGATCTCTCTTATGATATTTTGGACATCTCCACTCCTTCCAGATTTCTTCTTTCAGGGATTGATTTATGTTACAGTTGCGGTGTGTTTCTTCAGGTGGATAATTCTTCCACTTCTTCATTTCTATTGATCATGGATACCAAATTGTATTGAATTAATGGATCATTTGATCAATGATAATGATATTCTTGATCTTTTATTGATCTATTGTGTGATATTCCATCATAGGCTAACCCTTGTGTTGGTTTTGGTGTGACATGTGAGTTCTATTGAGATATGTTGTGTTATATACTTTCAACCAAATACATTTCTTATTAAATTTATTTTGAGATGTGAGGATTGATTCTAGGAACTCTGTATTTGTCTTTGTGTTTTTCCCTATTAGTGGATTCCATTACTAGCGCGTGTGACCCATGATTGAGGTAGGTGGTTCTGTCCATAGCATATGTTGGATTAATTATTTTTCAATAGTTTTATAAATTTATATATAAATGAATTGGAATGATTTATTTATATGCGTGGAAGTGGGTTTTTATAGAAAATATTCTTTTCACATTATTTAGTAAAAGAAATTTTTTTTCAAAGAATTTTGAAATGAATATTAGAAATGGTTTTCAAATCTTGATTTTGATGTAATATTTTGGAAAATTGATCACATAAAAATCCTATAGTATATAGGTAGAAGGTATAGTAATAGTCATCATCCATTGATACATTAAGAGGGTTTAATCATAATGTGTTATTTTACTGCCTAGGCCTATTTTTATAGTGACTAGGTAGACACTTTTGGGAGGTTCACTTTTTAGGGTGTTGGTATCGTGTTTAGATTCGATCCATATATCCACAGGCTTTATTCATGCTATTATCTATGTATGGGTTTGAGTGTCCTAGCTAGCTTGACCTATAGTGATTCTTATCATGATGTTTCCTTTTATCTGAATTTTACTATTTTAACTTTTACTTCCATGGATTTGACTTGATATGTTATACATTCTTTTGTTTTATTTGACTTCTTTTATGTATTTGAAATTATATGAAACTTTTTTAACTGTAATATTTTTTAAATGTTGGAAAAGCAGAAATAAATTTTCATAAAATGATTTTTATATAAAAAATATTTAACCGATTATCTTGAATTTCTTTTTTTAGTGTTGATAATGTTCATATTATTGTATATAGATTTCTTAAGGAACACCTGAGTGGGATCTCAGTAAGCACGTCTAGCTTACACCATGTAAACCCCTTCAATAGTTCATATAATTTTTTATGTCATTTGATAGAGGGACTGAAAAGGTTTTGTAGTAAGGAGGTGAGGTTTTTATCAGAGTTTTCTAGATAGTGGATGGTAAGATTGTGATAGATTACCTACGCTATCTCATGGAGTTTCCATTTTTCTTTTATTTTCCCTTTTTCTATTAGACATGTATCTTTGAGATTGTGTACATACTTTTGAGTTGTTTTTCTTCTAATATTTTTACTTTTTAAGATATATATATACACTTTTTTAGTATTAATATATTTCCAAAAATCAATTATATTCATGGAATGTTGTCTTCTTTAGGCTGGGAGAAATCATTTCCAATGGATGTTGTTGAAACCTAGGTGCTAGGAACGAGCCCATGGGGAATGAGAATAGTATTAGGGTATATGGTAATTTGGGACAAGTACCAGTTTGAGATGGTATCCTGGAAAAGTTCACCACAATATGTGAATATAGAAACTTATATACATATTTTAGTAGTAATTAATCAGAAAATAACATTTTTTAGGTTTTTAGTGAGTTTATATCAATATTTAACTTATTATTTTTGCACCACCATTTCGTTGTTGAAAATTACCAAAACAAACCTTTCACTAACTTAATTTTTACAAATCAGATCTAAAATACTCTATTGATTCAATAAGGTTTTCCTTATGACTTTTCCATTCCTTCATACATGGGGGAGATTTTTGAGTAAATAAGGATTCCTTATGACTTTACCATTCCTTCTTGTTTTTAAAATCCCAATCACCTTATCTTAAGGAAAATTTCATTTTCTCTATGCATTAATTCTTTAAGGAAAATTATCCATCCCCATGGAAATTTATCCTCTCCATGTTTTTCATTGATCATTATCTTGTCTATGTATAAAATATGGTTTTGTATCCAAAACCTCAGAATCATAAAATACTAAGATAAAAATAATTCTGTTTTCCAGATCAGAATTCAAACACCGAGTTCTCTGAATTCAAACTCTGAACTCTTCTAAGTCCTAACTCTGAATTCTCTGAATTCAGACTCCGATCTCTTCTGAGTTCTGATTCCATGTTCTTATGAATTCTGACTCTGAATTATGGTTACGAATTCTAATGAATTCAGACTCTGAATTCAGGTTATGAATTTTAATGAATTCAGAATCAGAATTCTGATTACGAGCTCTTATGAATTCTGACTCTGAATTCTTGTTACGAATTCTTCTATGTTCGGACACCGAATTCCAGTTACAAATTCCTCTGGGTTCTTACTCCAAAACACCAAATTATTTTAACGAATTCTTCTTAGTTCTAACACCGAATTCAGGTTACGAATTCCTATCAGTTCTGACTCCGAATTCACTAATAAATAGAATCTGAATATCCTATAATATAGACTCTGAATATTTTTTTGACTCTGAACTTTTATTTTGCTTAGACTCCGAAAAAATGGTTTTGGTTAAGAAACCATATTTTTCTAATATTTGATATAGTTATGAAATGATGTCGTACATTCTGTTTTTAACTAACTGTTGTTTGAGTGACACATGTAGAGGTCCCTCTAAAATTCAAGGAAAATAAGACTATTGGAGGAGGGAGCCAACCATTGGAGCTGTTCCTATAAATAAGATCTCATTTAAAAGAGCTCATAATTTTTGATGAACGAGTTGATCAATCTAGATATTACATGCTGCTGAAGTGATTTATAGAGATAGAGGCTTTATTGCTTTTTTCATACTGAACTTCTTATTCTGATTTGATTTGTACAACTCCGATTGTTGCTGTGTATAATCAAGGGATTACGGGGATATGAAGACAGAGGTGCTGACTACCTTGAAGTTTAGGGCTTCCTTGCTGAGGAAGACAGAGGTGCTGACTACCTTAAAGTTTGAGGGCTTGCAGGTATAGTAAGATGGACTCCGATCTTTGTATCAAGGGATTACCCTGGTGTGGGTAAGACATAATTTTTTGAATGTATAAATCAAGGGACCTTTATCCAAGGTTTTTGGATACCCTTCTCATTGGGTTTAAATATTTATTACTTCTTACTTGTTTTGTTACATGTTTTCTGCTACATTTTATTTATTTAGGAAAGTATAACTATCTTATACTTCCTTATACTTGTACATTGATTTAGTGGGATAATATAATATTTAAGGTAGAATCTTTATCTTTGTAAAATCTCATTAAGTTTCATTTTCCGGAAACATCTTTTTGGAACCAATTTCTTGGAATCTTATTTCCGGAATCTAGAAAGTGTGTAGAAATAGATGTTTTGTGAATTTACTTGTTTAAATTTGTTAAATATAACCATCTTTAAAAGTTCCAAAGGAATTTTTTAAAGTATACAATTCACCCCCTCTTGTATTTTGATCATCATTAGATACTACATACTATATCTATTTTATTTCGATTGTACATTTAGTAATATAGAGTATATGATACTCTCACATACCATCTCAACAATTGGTATCAGAGCATTGGTTCAATCTGGATTAATCTCACGATTAGATTCAAAAGAGAATCCTTCTTCTTATTATTATTCAGATTCAAATTTTCGGACTCATAAAGTTTGGATTCAAATTTTTCTTAGAAACACTCTAGTTTTATTTTCCATGTCGAGGAATAGTTTTTTCCTTGTTTACAAACTTTTTCTATTAACATGTTTTTGTGGAAAGATTTTTCTTTAAGATGGCAGGAATCAATATTGGTTCCATAGACAATCTCAATCCAACAAGACCACCTATTTTTGATGGGAATGATTATGAATATTGGAGAGAACACATGAAGACATTCATTATCAATACTGGAGATGATAATTTTGTTATGCTTACTAGATGATATAAAATCACTAAAAAGGAAGTTATTACCTTATCCAATAAAGAAAAGCACGAGTATCAACTGAATTATAAGGTACACAATACATAACTTTTTTCTATGACTAGAAATATATATAGCCCAATTTCATCTTGTAAAGAAGAAAATTATATTTGGAAGAAACTCAAAGTTACTCACTTTGGAACTTCAAAAGTTATTGAAACAAGAAGAGCCATGCTCAGAGTTTAATATCATGGTTTCATCCTTCCTTATGAAGAAACCATATGTAAGGTGCAACATAGATTCATGACTATTTTTAATAGTTTAAAATCCATGGGTGAGAAAGGATTAGATGATGAAGCTCTAGTGGATAAAATTATAGTCATTATTCCCAATGAATGTGAATCTTAGAGGACTAATATTGATGAGAACAGAAAGGTTACACAGATTTCCCTTAATGAACATTTTGGAACTCTTCTTCTTCATGAGACCAGGATGAAGAGAGTTGCTGATAATGTAAAGAAGAAGAATGGGAATGGTAGTGCAGCTTTTACTACAACTTCAAATCATATGAAATCCAAGAATCCTGAGAGAGTTACGAGATCCAAATATAATAATATTTTTATGCAATCAGAATCTAGTGGAAGTGAATCTTCAGAAAATGAGTTAAAAAATCATGCTCAAAGGATGACCAAGATTGTTGGACAAAAGAACATTCAATCCAGATATAAGAATAAGGAAAGGGTAGATTTGAAAGATTAAGAAGTCACTTGTTATGAATGCAAGAGATCTAGATATATAAGACCTGAATTTCCTATGCTTAAGAGAAAAGAATGAAAGGAAAAGAATTCTGAGAGAAATAGAAAGAAGTACCATAAAGCTAAAGATAAGAATGTCGTGAAAGCTAACGACACCTGGAGTGCCAGTGGTAGTGACTCTTTAGATGAATCATCATATTATGAATCTTTTGGATATAAGAATATCATTCTAATAGCCAGACTACCTATTGAAAATCATTGTTTGATGGCTAAGGTACACAATGCTGAATAGATGAACACTGTTTCATTAAATGAAAATTATAGTAATGATAAATATTATGAAACATCTGATGAAGAAGCTTTTTCTGATGAAGATAATACTTTTCCTACCTATGAAGAAGTTTCTAGGTTTTCTAAGCTCCTTGAGATTGAGAATTCAAAACTCATGAAAAATATTGGTATGGAAAATTATAGGAATATTATTCTTACTTTGGAAATATCATATCTTTCTAATGACCTTGATATGAAAATTGATGATTTTGAATGTATTTAAAAAAAATATTGAGGAAGTAAATTATGAGAAGAATAAACTGTCTAAGGATCTATAAAACATAATTTCTAAGAAAATTGTTTTCGATCCTAACTCTAGTTCCAAATCAAAAGTTTTAGAAGACAAGAACTTGGTTGTCAAACTTAAATCTGAAATTTTTTCCTTAAGGAAGTGTTTGTAAAACATTACCTTTGGTATGGAAAATTTTGATAAAATTTATTCTCAAATCTGACCCCTAAGGAATAATTATGTTTTTCGTTATACAAGTTCTAAACTGATTTTTAGTAACAATTATTTTGTTCCTCAAAGTGCCCCATTGTGTACTATGTGTCAGCATGGTGGGAATTGGGAAAAAAATTGTTCCCTAAACAAAACTCAGTCTTTAGGATTTCATAAAGCCTATTTTTCTATGAAAATGCGGGTGCCTAAGATTTTGCATTCTAAAATGTCCTCATCCAAGAAAATTTGGGTTTGGAAAGTCTAACACTATTATTTTCAAGAAAATAGAGAAAGTTCCAACAACAATACTTGGTACATTGATAGTGGATGTTCCCGACATATGATTGGTAACAAAAACTACATTGAAAAGAATGTCAAGAAAAAAGGAGGAAATTATCTTTTAGAGATAATTCTTAGGGAGAAATTATTTTTATAATTAACATCATTCTTCATAGAAAAAACTCTGATTTCAAATGTTTAATTTGTTAAGGGTCTTAAGAAAAACCTCATTATCACAAGCCAAATATGTGATGCAGGTTACCTTGTGAATTTCATGAAGGAAAAGTGCTTAGTATATAATTCCAAGGAAGTGTTTTTTATTTCTGCCCATAGGCAAGAGAATGTATAGACACTAACCTTAGAAGACCATAGTAGCCAATATCTACCTTGAATTAGTGAAATGGAAGATCATTCTTGGTTTTGGCATAGAAGGTTATGTCACTGTAACCTTAAGAACCTATGCAAACTTTCTAACAAAAGATTAGTTATGGATCTACCAGTGCTTAGATTTGATTATTCAAATGTTTTTGATCCTTTTCAATATAGAAAGAAACATAAATCAAGTTTTAAATTAGTCGGTGACGTCTCAACTACTGATGCATTACAGTTAGTGCATATGGATCTATTTGGTCTTACACAAACTGGAAGCATTTTAAGAAAGTATTATGTAGTTGTTTTAGTTGACGATTACACTAGTTTTACGTAGGTCTATTTTCTAGTAAAGAAGTAGGAAGCCTTATCGTATTTTAAAAGTTTTAAATCCCAAGTTAAAAATGAGAAAAACCTTCCATTGAAAACTATTCATAGTGATAATGGTGGAGAATTTAAAAATTCTGATTTTGAAACTTTTTTGTAGAAAAAAAGGCATTACCCACAATTTCTCAACACCAAGAACTCCTCAATAGAATGGTGTTGTTGAAAGAAAAAATAGAATTTTTCAAGAGATAACAAGAACCATGTTGAGCGAATAATCAATAGAAAGAAATTTTTGCGCTGAAACTGTACGTACTGCTTGTTATACTATAAATTGATTTCTAATTAGACCTTTTCTTAATAAAACACCTTATGAGTTATGGAATGGTAGAAAACCTATAATTTCATACTTCAAGGTCTTTGGTTGCAAGGTATTCATCCTGAATACTAAAAAAATCTATATAAATTTGCACCAAAATCTAATGAAGGAGTTTTGGTAGGCTACTCCACAACTTCTAAGGCTTATAGAGTTTTCAATAAAAACACATGTACTGTTGAAGAAACAGTACATGTGAAACTTTATGAAACTGATCCCTTTGTTTTTAAACAACCCTAACCTACATCTTCAAATGTGTTTTTGAAAACATATTATCAAACATTTTTAGAAGATCATTCTGATAAAAAAAATGACCAAGAAAATGTTTCTGAAGAATTTACCCTAGTATATTTACCACCCAATGTGGAAGAACATGTTTTACAAAACCCAAATCAGTTGTTTCTAAAGAATCATCCTCGTGATAGTATCATTAGTGATGTGAATAAACCTGTAAGGACTAGAAGATCCTTAAGAAATGAAGTATAAAATCTATCATTTCAATCCCAATTATAACCAAAAAGCACTGATGAAGCATTAGGTTAGAATGATTGGTTAAAAGCTATGAAAGATGAAATAAATGAATTCGAAAGGAATAATGTCTGGACCTTGGTTGAAAGACCTAAGGAAACTTCTGTCTTTGGTGTTAAATGGGTCTTCATAAATAAGTGTGATGAAAATGGAATCATAGTTGGAAATAAAGCTAGGTTAGTTTTTAATGGCTATAATCAACAAAAAGTAGTAGACTATGATGAAACCTATTCTCCAGTAGCTAGACTTGAATCAATTCACATTTTACATTCCTTTGCAGTATTTTTCAATTTAAAACTTTTTCAAATGGTTGTGAAATGTGCTTTCCTTAATGGATTTGTTCAAGAGGAAGTTTTTGTTGAAAAACCTCTCAGTTTTGAAAATAAAAAACGTCATGAAAATGTTTATAAACTTACCAAAGCATTGTATGGACTTATGCAAGCCCCTCGAGCATGGTATGATAGAATTAAATGATTTTTTCTTCAAAATAATTACGTTAAGGGAAATGGAGATCAAACCCATTTTATAAAAAAAATAAGAAGAATTATTTGATTGTTCAAATTTATGTTGATGACATTATATTTAGTTCAACTCGGCAATCTTTAACTGATTCCTTTGCGGAATTAATGAAATCTGATTTTGAAATGTGTATGAAGGGTGAGTTAACATTTTTCCTTTGTTTTCATATTTCTCAAAAACCCGAAAGAATCTATATATCCCAACATAAGTATATTAAATATCTTCATAAAAAGTATGGATATGAAAACACTAAGAGTATTAGTACTCCCATTGGTACCTCAAACACACTTGATCTTGATGATGCTGGGAAACCAGTAGATCAAAAATCTTTTAGAGGTATGATATGAAGTTTAATTTACTTGATAGCTAGTCATCCAGACATAATGTTTTCAGTATCATTATGTGTAAGATATTAATCCAATCCTAAGGAATATCATTTAAAGGTAGTGAAAATAATTTTTCGTTATTTAAAGGGAACCATGGATTTAGGACTTTTTTGTACTTCTAGAGATGATTTTGTTTTAATAATTTTTTCGGATGCTGACTTTGGTGGTTGTAGAATGGATAAAAAGAGTACATCTAGAACTTTTCATTTCTTAGGAGATTCATTATATTCTTGGTCTTTCAAGAAGAGACACTCATTAGCACTTTCAACTACTGAAGCTGAATATGTAGCAACTGGAAGTTGTTGTGCTCAATTGTTGTGGATGCACCACGCACCCACAGACTATGGTATGAGTTTTACCAAAACACAAATTTTGTGTGATAATACAAGTGAAATTTCACTCAGTAAAAACCCTACACATCACTCTCATGCGAAACACATAGATATTAGGAATCACATTTTTAGGTATCACACACTAAAAAGAGATACCATTTTTCAATTTATCGAAACGCAAGATCAACTTGTTGATATTTTAACAAAATCATTACCCTCTAATAGATTTGAATACATAAAACAGTAGTTAGGAATGATAACTATAAGGTAATATTCCTTGTTAACTTCCTATTGAACCAATCTCCTTATAGTAATAAACTCCTTTTCATAGGGGGAGTAAAGTGGATTTTTTATTTTTCAAAAAATTTCGTAGTTAGTTTTTCAAAAAATTTCATAGTCAGTTTTTCAAAACATTTCATAGTTAGTTTTTTTTTTAAAAAATCGTAGTTGTTTTTTCGAATTTTCATAATGAAAATTTAGTTGTTAAATTTTTTGTACTGAGGTTTTCGTAATGAAGATTTTCATACTTGAAATTCTCGTAATGAAGATTTTCATACCTGAAATTTTCGTAATGAAGATTTTCGTACATGAAATTTTCATAATGAAGATTTTCGTAATGGAGGTTTTCCTAGTCATTTATGTTTGGAATATAATGTTATTTAAGAAGAATATTAAATTTTACGAATAATCATCGTGGCAATCTGAAAGGTATGTTTTATTTCTTATGTTTTCGTAATCATCATTTACTTGTTGGTATTTTCTTTTGTGTTTTAAATTTTTTCGATTCTAGTTTCATTAAATCAGAATGTTCTTCATAAAAACCTCAAAAGATAGGATTCTATTAAGATTTCCATATGGATGTCATTTCAACTGTCAGATCCAAGAAGAAGTTTTTTAGATATTGGATTGAGTTTGGAAGATGAATCTTTACTTCAAACGCCTATATAAAGGACCCCTGAAGGTGATCCCACATCGGCTTTCAAGCCTTTTCATGCCAAAGCTATTCCCCCTTTTAAAAGCCCATTCTAAAACACTCAAATCTTGCTCAAATCCGAATGTCTATTGAGGTTTCTTCTTAAGAGATGCCAACTATCAAGTCGATTTCGGACTGACTAATTTACAAAGAGAGGCTGGTACATCCGAATTTCTTTGCCATGTACGATTCCATTATATCCAAGAACATCAAGTTGAATGGATGGTAAAGTGTTTTCATATCAAATACAGGAGCTCAAGATGTAGTATATCCGGATCTGCTTATTGAATTTTATGAACCTGTAAGCCTTTTCAAAGAAGAAGAGAGGAGAAATTTTCTTTTAAAAGCTATGGAAAAATTTATTCCCTTTCATACACCAAGGCTGCTAGCTTGGTGGGGTATTCTTATGAAGGGGAAGCTTAATTCTATTCCCATAAGTTTCCGGATGTTCAAGGATGTTTTATCAAGGTAAAATCTATGGAGTGTCTCAGACTTTCAGATGTCAAGACTCTGAAGATTTCTCATTTGTCTACACATAATCGGATCATAGAATTATGGGTTCAAGGTTTCATCATTCCAAGAAAGGGTGACAAGGACACATTGAAGAAGAGTGATATGTACTTTTTGAACTTCTTGGTAAACCAAAGGAAGATCAACTTGATGAAGCATATTCTCATTATGATTGAGAATATTAAGAATGGGAACATGAAAGCTCATATAATCATGTATCCATCCATCCTCTCTAAGCTAATTGTTCGGTGCCTTGAGTCTTTCAAGATTCCATGCAGTTCCTGAGCCTAGAAATTGTAAATTCATGTTAGTAAGTGATGATACTTTGAATATAATGAATATTGGTTTCTCTAAATATTCTATCTAATTATATGAATTACTAGAGGAAGAGGATAAAGTTGTTCTGAAGGATCATGAAGTTCCTAAACCATCAAAAAAATAGGAAATAAGAGGAAGTTGGAAGGAGTATTAGTTGAAGAAAAAAATCCCTAAAGCTAAGGAAGCTCACTCTGCACCTACAGAACCTAAGAAACAAAAATCTTTTCTGGATGAGGTTGTTTCTAAATGAAGGGAAGTAAAAAAGAATAGGAAATAAGGGGAGCCTTGTTTTGGTTTGGACCCTGCTGAGGCTAAGGGTTTAAAATAATAGACAACTGATGAGCATGAGAAACAAGCTAAATAAATGAAGTTAAAGAAAAATATGTCTAAGGCTGAGATTGTGCAATCCCTTCTACGGTATACTGAAAAGGCTTCTGAAAAAAATTCCGGTACTAGAATCCTTCCTGGTAGAACCCTTACCTGAGACTCCGAGGAAGAAGTTCATGACTCCGGAAAAGGCCCAAGACAAGATCATTGGAGATAAAGATGATTTCAAAGGAGTATAAGAAGAAGGAGAAAGTAGTGGTGATATAAAAGATTTCATGAAGAAAGTGGAAGACTTTCATGAGAAGGAAAGTGCATCTGAGAAATTGTCAATCTGGACCTCTCAAGACGGATCTTCCAAGCTTTATACTCCCGGGTTAGATGAAGAAGATGAAGATGAAGTGAACAAGTTATCTGTGGAAGAAAGTTATAATCATCATTTCATTCATCCTGAAGATGCTATGTGAGGAGCTCAGAATGAAGAAGTAGATTTGGATAAGATTGTTTAGCTATCTGACACTAAAAAATTAGTTTTCGGATGAGGAAGCTATTCCGATAACTATTAAGGTGAAACATGTGATTGTGGATACACCTACTAAAGCTTTTTTAAAGTAAAATGATGTTGGTGGATCTTTGAAGAGGAAGATTGTCGAGCTAGAGAAAGATTCCTCACCAAGAAAAGTATCATATTTTGAATCATCATCCTTGGTAAATGATTTCTTCATTAAATCATTGAAGAATATTGTTGACACCATTTCGATATTTCCAAGAATTGACTCGAGATGTCAGATTCTCTGACACAACTTGAATAAAAAATCAGATTCAGTATCATTGGTGATGGATAAGTGTGTAAAAGTTGAGGCTGATTTAAAGAACTTCTTTATTAACTACGACCCCCACAAAAAATCCTGTAAGAAAGTGATTATTTGGTAATAGAAAATAGTTGAATATTTGAGAGATCATGAAGAGTTTAAACATGAAGTTAAGGAAGCTTTTGATATTAAAGATGGTAAAATCAAGGATCTCACGACAAGCTTTGAGGAAAAGAAAAATCTTGAGAAGAAAACTTGGATTCAAGAGGTAAAGGATTTTAATGTAAAGTTGTATTCTATTACCAAATGTTGGAAGAGGGAAAGGGATCTTCATATAGAGATCGAAGAGAAGCTAGTTAAGCAAGATGTGTTGTTGAAGGCTCAGGCAGAGGCTCTGAAGGCTCATGAAGAAAAGATCAAAGCTTTAGAGAAGAAAGCAGAGGATCAGAGACAGATCATAAAGAAAGCAGAGGTAGACCACAAGGAACTCAAAAAGTTGAAAACCATAGTGGAGAAATCGATACCCAAGGAGAAGGAAGGAAAACAGATCCAATCTGATCTTTTGTTGTATTTTACTTCTTGTACAAATACTTCCTATCTTAAGGAAATTTTGGTTGCTCGTTTTTGATTGGATGATTTGTACTAATATTTCACGTACTATAATTTTTTTATATTCCCTGAAATTCTTTTTGAATATCACAAATGGGAAGAAAGGAAAAATAATACTAAGAAAAGTAAAAATATCCCTAAGGGGGAGTTTATCTAAGGGGGATTTTTCATTACGAATATTTCCGTATTTAAGATAATGAAAAATCTCATTCCGAAAATCTAGAATATGATTCTTAGAGTTCCAAATCATAATGGGGAGTTAGTCATATTCATCATTGACCATGTGTTAAGGGATATAAGTTTTATTTCAATGTTTAGAAAAATATTTTCTATGACCTTGTATTCTTTTTCATAAGGATGTTTGTGCTTTCCAAAAAGGGGGAGATTGTTGAGTTAATAAGGTTTTCCTTTTGACTTTTCAATTATGTAATACATGAGGGATATTGTTGAGTCAATAAGGTTTCCTTATGACTTTACCATTCCTTCATGTTTTGAAAATCACAAAAACCTTATCTTAAGGCAGATTTCATTTTTTCTATGCTTTACTTCTTTAAGGAAAATTTTCCCTCCCCAAGGAAACTTATCATCACCATGTTTTTCATAGTTCATTATCTTGTCTAAGTGTAAAATTCATTTTGGTATCCAAAACCTTAGAATCATATAATACATAGATAAAAAGAATTCTATTTTTAGGATATGAATTCAGACATCGAGTTCCCTGAATTCAGACTCTGAACTCTTCAGAGTCCTGACTCCGAATTCTCTGAATTCAGACTCCAAACTCTTCTGAGTTCTAACTCTGAGTTCTTAGGAATTCCGACTCTAAAATCTGGTTACAAATTCTATTGAATTCAGACTCTGAATTCTAGTTAAAAATTCAAATGAATTCAGACTCCAAATTATTATTATGAACTCTTATGAATTCTGACTTTGAATTCTCGTTACGAATTCTTCTGAGTTCTGGAACCGAATTCAGGTTATGAATTCCTATGAGTTCTGACTTCGAAACTCTGAATTCTTGTTATGAATTCTTCTGAGTTTTGACACCGAATTTAGGTTACAAATTCCTATGAGTTTTGTCTCCTAATTCCCTAATAAACCGAATCCGAATATCCTGTAATATAGACTCCGAATATTTTTTTGACTCCGAACTTCTATTTTTCTTAGACTATGAAAAATTGGATTTGATTAAGCAACCATATTTTTCTGATCTTTGATATTTTTATGAAACAATATCATACATTATGTTTCTAAATAACCATTGTTTGAGTGACACATGTACAGGTCTATCCAAAATTCAAGGAAAAACATGACCATTGGAGGAGGGAGCTGACCATTGGAGTTGTGCCTATAAATAGGAGCCCATTTGAAAGGGCTCATAGTTTTTGATGAACAAGTTCATCAATCTAGAGATTACATACTGCTAAAGTGATTTCTAGAGAAAGAGGCTTTATTGTTTTGTGCGTACTGAACTTCTTGTTCAGATTTTCTTTGTGTGACTTTGATTTTTTCTATCTTCAATCGAGGGTTTCTGGGGATAGGAAGATAGAGGTGTCGACTACCTTGAAGTTGAGAGCTTCCTTGCTGAGGAATATAGAGGTGTCGACTACATTGACGTTGAGGGCTTGCAGGGATAGAAAGACAGACTACAATCTTTGCATCGAGGGCTTACCCTGGTGTGGGTAAGACATACTTTCTTGATTGTATAAATCAAGGGACTTCTATCCAAGGTTGTTGGATACCCTTTTCTTTGGGTTAACTACTTGTTACTTGTTTTGTTACAAGTTTTCTACTTCATTTTTTTTTCTTAGGAAAGTATAACTATCTTATACTTCCTTATAATTGTACTCTGATTTAGTGAGATTCGATATTCTTTAAGGTAGAATCTTTATCATTGTAAACATTCATTATGTTTCATTTTCCGAAACCATATTTTTGGAATCACTTTCTTGGAATCATGTTTTCGGAATATATAATGTGTGTAGAACTAGAAGTTTTGGTAATTACCTTGTTTAACTATATTAAACACAACAATATTTAAAAGTTCCAAAGGAATTTTTTAAAGTGTACAATTCACCCCCTCTTCTATTTTGAGCATCATTAGATACTACATACAATACCTATTTTATTTCGATCCTACATTTGGTATTATAGAGTATATCATACTCTCACATACCTTCTCAACATAATCATGAAATGAAATTTTAACATTGTAAATAATTATAAAATATCTATTCTAGTACATATAATGATATCTTAATGATGAAATTTGAATCTATAAAAATAATTAAAATCTCCATTTCAAAATTAGTACTAGAAAACAATATAACCTAATAACATTCGATGATGAATGTAAAATTTATCTAAATAATATATTTGTAATAAATGATTATAAATGGATTTTATAAAAGTTTATAGTTATGAAAAAGGTTATAAAATAGGTGATGAATATAGTTATTTTTGTTATACAGGAGGTTATAGCATGTTCGACTAAGAAGGATTAATGATAAGGGCATTTTAGCTCACTTTCCATTATTTTAGACATGATACATTCGATGCACCTAAAGTTATTTAATTGGGGTGTGTATTTACTATTAAATATATATTATCAGGAATTATATTTTATTCTTTTTATTTGACGAACAATTTCATAAACCATCATTCAAGTAGTTTTTATGAAATGTATCTTAAGCCACAAGCCTAATTTTCATTCTTTAAGACTTATGTGATATTTTCTAGCTTTTGTTATTTTTTGTGGTGTATACACTAACCGAATATTTATTTCATTTTAAACATTGAATTCTAGTTATTACCAGATATATTTTTTTTAACCTTATATGGGTTTTGGTTTGGATGATAATTAAGTTTTAGTGATTTTGTAAACTCAAATCCCCTTTGTTTGAGTTATAATATTCCATATTGATTTACATACTTCTATGATTAGTTTCCTTGAACCTATGATTTTATATTCTAATTTCTTATTCTCAGTTGTGAAATTTATATTTCTGATTCAAATCATACTTCTTGATTAATTTCATTGCCATAATACATTGTTATTGTTAGGAATAATTCTAATTCCATTTGATGATGATTTCTCTTCAATGACTATAACTTTGCATCCTACCAGTGTTTTTTTGGAATTAAAAATTTGTATAATCCCAATTTAGCTTCATATTTCCCTTTTATCATTTAAGAAGAAACTTTCATTACCCTTTTTATTATTTGGGTTTTCAATATGGTGTTTCAAAATATTAAAATGGGTGTCCATCCAGTTATAAAAAAATATTTTCTCTCACACTCCACATTTCCATTTTGAGAACATAACATTTTTTCAAGGAAACTTTATTGATAATTATTTTTAAAAGTAATTAATTTTAAAAAATTCACTTCACCCTAAAAAAATGACTTTTGAAAGTAACCCAAAACATCCCCTTTTTTCGATAAGGTTAAAAATGTTTTCTGAAGTTACTTTTTAATGGGTTTTCCATGTGAACACATTCTTTTTACATTAATACCATCATTCTCAATGAATCCTCCTTTCAATGTTTTGAAAGATTTTTCCATATAAATATAGTTCATAATGATTTTAAAATAAAAAGGTTTGTTTCCTCTTATTTTTAAAAGTTATTTACCCAATGATGTTGAAATGATATTTCATATCTATATTAATATTTTTAATTATCTTTATATTACAATGGGGATGTTTTCTTATAACACAATCCATATTATTTATCTATATGTTATATATGAAATTTTGTATGTATGTTTTTATGAAACTCATATCTTTTCCATGAGTAAATTAAGTTGTGTGTGAAATTTTAATATATTCTTTAAAAGAAATATTTAGATAATTATAATTGATAGGTGGGTTCATAAATCAACATTCAATTCACTAGTTGAAGTTCAATATCTCATGATATCAAATAGTGTACATTGGCAGTAGCCTGATATCAAGAGGAAACATGACTTTTAGATCAATTCCAAGAGGATACATAGTTTGTTATCCCAAAGCCTAAGAGGGTACAAGGGTATTATCCTAATACCATGAGGGTTCATGGGTTTTAGATGAAGACAAGAGGGTATAAAAGTAGTATCCCAAGGGCAAGATTGTACACGAGTTGTTTGGACAATCCCAAGAGGGTAAATACATTTTTGAACAAAGGCCACTTTGTTTTGATAATTTAGGTTGTGATGACTACTACACTTAGTTATGATTTCCTATTATCTCTCTTATAATACATTTATATTTTATATTATTATATTATATTTTAATGTATCATGTTTATTTTCTCAAGTTTCTATACTCGCATGACATTGTATATGTACAATGATTTAAAACTACATATCATTCTATTATGTCTCGTAGATATCTCTTATTATTACATGTCATTTTTAATAATATATTTCTCTTATGATTATGATTTCTCATATTAATATGATATAACCCTTAATTAAATGTTGTTAAATTTTCTCTTACTAAGATTTGAGCTTACCCATTTCTTATGTTTCCACTCCTTATGTTATGATGAAGATTATAACTTATGGGAAGCCCATAAGGGGGTCTAGTGTGGTTAATTAATGGAAAAATGTTATTTAGTTATGTAAAATAAGTTTCTAGTATAGCTTATCCTCAATGAATCTAAACATTTCTTTTTTGGGAGTGTGTAATTACTTTTGAGATGTAATTTTTAAATTATAGAATTTTTTTAAATAATAATTGGGTCATATCACTTTTTATCAACAATAGAATTTAAGAAGAGTTTTTAACACCAAATCAAGGAGTGAGGGTCTAAGGCATCTTAGATGGAATTTCAGAATGGTTTACTTATTTTTTAGGATTTTTTATTTATTTTTTAGGATTTTTTATTTATTTTGGGGATTATGATGAGAGAGATTTTGTGAAAATATTAAGTATGAGTTTATGAGTAGGATAACATCCTGATGTTTTTATAATGTAGTGATTGTGTGGTTTCTTAGAAATTATATCACTATCTGGATACTTGTATATGGATATGACTGTGGAATAGTTAAATCTATAATTAATCACCCAATAAAAAGAATCTGGTTGAGTATCACATTGATCTTCAATTGCTATAGAAAGAGTGGGAAAAAGATTTCACACTTGGATAAAGACACCCATGGAATAAGATTTAGAGAATTCACATTATTTTTACAACCCATTTTAAAGGATTTATTTCTTGAATAATATTTGGTATTATGTAAAAAATTATAATAGATACGAACAGAAAACCCAGTTTAACTTAATAGTGATCCAAGTTAAACTAAAAGAATTATTGGCTAACAATATGGTGTCATAATGTTAAATAAATTATGGTTAAATTTTCTCAAGCATATTTATGACTATTCCCTTATGATATTAATATTGATCACTCATGATTAAAACATTTTGATTCAGAAATGGATAGAACTAGGAGGAATGATGTTAATAATGAACATTTTGGACAATGTAGTATTTTTAATAATGGGAAACTAAATGCGTAAGAGGATGATTTTTTAAATATTATGGGTATGTCCACCCAACTACCGAAAGTTGTGATTAACAAAATGAGTCTTTTCAAACATTTAAACACACTAATGTAGAGAATGATGACGTATAATAGAATATTAGGTGTCATATATAATGAAGGAATGTTGATTCAACTTCCTATATGTCAAATATTTAGGAATAAATACCCAGGGTAATGAATCAATGGAACAAGAATGCCTTTCATGTGTGGAAGTATTTAACATTAATTTAATCACAATAAAGAAGTGGAGAATATGTTTATTAAAAAAATTATTGAGAATAACGTAAAATGCTTAAAATTTAAGGATATTAGGAAATATTAAAATTTATTACTTAATCTAAGGTCTAATAATGATTATAAACCATAAAATCCTTATTAACAAAGAGAATACTAGATATTATATCAAAATACTTATATTTGAGTGTTTAAAAATAATTAAGTGGTGTAAGATACACTAATTCTCCACCCCCGATTTCTAAATGTTTTATTGGATTCAAGTTTAGCCACTTTTGTATATATTTGATGTTTTTAAGATTATAAAATCACCAAACCCAGTGATTTTATATTCAATTATTTTTGAAATGATATAGTTTTTTGATTATTTTATCCTAAGTTAAACATAATTGGAAATTTCTTAATGAAAATATTATTATCCATCTAGTAGACAAATTTAAAACGATTTTTGGAAATGGATTGGTTCTCTATACTTGGAGGAAAATATATTTATTTTAATAAGTAAATCAAATTACATATCCACCTACAAAATTTTTAAAATGCAAGGATGATTATGAACACCCTTTATAATAAAATTATACAATGTGGGTCTTAGTATTTAATAATGATAGAATCATGGGTCAAATAGAAGGAGGTAAAAACTCAATATTAGGGATAAGCCAATTACGAGGAAAAAGATTTATTTCATGAGATAAAAATTATATTTTGATTTGAATCTATGTTTCAAAAACCCTTATCTATTTTCACTTGTATGTTATAATTAAAATGGAAAAGATATACTTTATTTTACAAGGGGATGTCACACCAGGATATTGGAGAATATATTTTTATCCAAATTAATACTATGTTTGATAACTCGTTTCAGATGAATCACTAAAATAAAATAAGTTGTGGCATATTATATGAAAATTATTAAGAAGATTATAAGAACAATAAATATTTTTGTAAATTTAATGATATAACTCTACTAAAATTGCATACATTTAGAGGAAAAATAATTAATATTATTTAAATTTAATAAGTTTGTTATTCTCAAATAAATATTTTTAAAATTATTGTGTATCTTTTCCTAATAAATTTAATTGTTCCATTTTATAATATAATATATGAAATAATATATTAACATTAACTAAATTTTATATTTACTTGAAATTTTATTGATAACGATGAAAGTTTAAGAACATCTGTTTTCTATAAAAGATGTTTTTATTTATATTTTTTTTCACTTTAAAAATAAATTAATAAATTTTTAAGTTTAATTTTATAAAATTAGCTTCATTTTTGGATTAAAAATTTCAATATTAGATAAGGGTTTTTTTATATTTTTCCTAAATAATTTATTTTTAGGTGCATAATGAAAAATATAGTTTTTACCAAAACTGTAAATTCAACGACTCTGTAATTATATAAGAATGAACAGTAAGTTTATAAAATAACTTTATTGGTAAAATATTTAAATTATACATATGTATTTACATTTCAAAAAATACTAGGTTATGTTTATAAAACCTATGATTAATATTTTAAGGACTAGATTAATATTTTCTAATAAAAATCATTATTGTTCTTTTCTTTTAAATAAATATTATTATGACATGATTTCGTTCTTGATTGATTTTCATGAAAAAATATTATTCTTATAGTAAAGTGATGAATTTTATTTAAATTAAAAAATACAAATTTGTGTCCAACATATAAATTTTAAGCATAAAAGTAAATTAATTAAAAAAACCTATTTTTACAAATTTTGTGCTCTAACTTTGAAATTAATTTTTTTCAACATTATAAATATTATTTTAAAAATGTTAAATCTTATTTTAAATAATTATGTTAAAATTAGGTAACAATTTAAATTTTAAATTGTTAATTAAAAGCAATTAACATGATGTAAAATGAGTTATCACGATAAAAAACAATTTTGGTAAAAATTTAACAGTAAAGATAAAATAAAAAAATCCCAATAAAATTTTCTCCAAAATGAATTTTGGAGATAATTATTGATGTAAATTTTTCTATACTTAATTAATTTCAATTTTATTTGGTCTTTACCTTGTATAGTGTCAAGACATTACTGTAAAGTTAAGAGTATGTACAAGAATTCCATTTATGTTTCTTATAAAAGGTCCCATCAAAAACTCACTACTCCTCATACCACATACATATTAAATTTGACTTTAATATTTATATATAACTCATAAAAACTCATAAAAACCCTTACAGAAGTTCCTTTCTTATTAAAATATCACCTCCTAAATCCATAATATAGTTGTAAAGATCTTTTACAAGGAGTAAGGAAAAATTCTCAATTACTTCTTTCCTATTTATTTTTTATCCCTTATTATTATAAATAATATGAATATAATCTACCAATGTTTAAATAATTTCATTATTACCATAATTATACCGATGTTTTATTATTTATATTGTTTGATAATTTTCTACCTTGCTCTTAACCATTCAAAAAATTAAAATTCCTCTTGGGTTATATGCGAACTACCGCCACTATAGGTGACATGACCCATTTTTCATAAACAACATACATGGATATTTAAAAGTGTGTATTTAATGGATTTAAATTATTTTTTATAAAATTATTAATATTATTAAATTATTTCTTATTTCGTATCTTTCTCCTCTTATGTGGAAATAGAAATTTCCCCCATGTGTAAGTGCGGACTACCATAACCACGAACATGTCATTTTTTCCATATAGTCCTTTATTCTATATTGAAATATCTTAAAATCTTATTCACCACGTAAATAAAATCTAAATAATATTAATATGATTTTATAATAATGATATTATTCTAAAATAATCACTAACATTTCCATATTCACCAATATATTATATCTTATTTCTATTTGGGTTAGAATAACCACCTACTAGAAAAATGCATTAAATATATATCGTGGATTAGTAGGAAAACTTAAATACTGGATTAACATGAAGTTAATGATAAAATTGTATTCTGTTTATGGATATGGAAATTTTATATTAATATTTAATTTATTATTTTTGTACAACCCTTTTTTTCATTATAAATTACCGAAACAAGCTCATTAATGACATCTTCAGGACAAATCATTGCAAAAATACTCATGAATGAAATTATAACACCATAAATAATTATAAAATATCATTTATTTTATTCTTAATGATATATTAATGATGAAATTTGAATTTATAAAAAACAATGGACTCCTCCATTATAAAACTAATACTGAACAAACAATTAAAGCTAATAACATTTGATGATAAAAATAAAATACGCCTAATTAATATTTTTTTGATTAATCATAATAAATAATGTTAAAAAGGATATTGTTATGAATATGTTTCTTAAATAATTTATTATGATTTTTTTATTATACAGGACGTTAGATCACGTTCAAATAATTGATATTAACGGTATGTGTGTTCTATCCCACTTTCCGTTCTCTGAGACATGTTTGTTTTATACACCTATCTTCAACTAATGGTGTGTATACTGCATGATGGAAGTATAATATTATGAATTATCATTAAATAATGGTATTTTAAGCTTAATTTTAAGCACTCTCATTCAATAAGTTTTTAATAAAAAAATTGTTAAGTCGCAAGGTTTTCATATATCAAATTTCATTAATTAAAACTTATATCAAATTCAATGCATGTTTAACTTTGAGTGGAGTATTCATCGTATCACCCAAAAATTTTAGAATATTTTTATATTTCATAATTAAATGTCTTAAGTGTATTTTTAATCTTTCAACCATCAACATAGGCAGATAATACTTATACATTATAAAAAATCACTTTATATGTTATTTAGGAGAAATGTAACAACAATTTTTTTAAATCATTTTTGAAATATTATTGATCCCAAAGTAATATTTTGAAATACTTTATCAAGACCCATAAATTCCTCGTAAATATTATTAATTAAACTGGAATTTTATGAGTCCATGAAAATTGATGGTACATGATTCTGAAGCCTGGTGTGCCCCGAATGAATTTCTAAACTTTTTTTTGGGTCCGTTTAGTAAACGTGCGAGCGTGTTTTTGTAACTTTTGAACTGGTGCATGGAATTAAAATCCAAGAGCAACATTGAACTCAAAAAACTTTTATTCTCTTAAGGAGACATTTACCTCGATCACATTAGGTCGAGAGTGAATGATTTTTTTTCACATTTTCATGGAAAAAGAAAAAGAAAAATTGTTTAACATTTTTATTTTTATTTGAAACTCCCATGTGAAGGTTATCGGGGAGGGGACCACTGAGCATAAAACCTCCAAATTTGAATTATAGTGGTGGGGACCACCCGAACCCCTTTA
The DNA here is from genome assembly GCA_963277665.1 of Viscum album. Lineage (NCBI taxonomy): Eukaryota > Viridiplantae > Streptophyta > Magnoliopsida > Santalales > Viscaceae > Viscum > Viscum album. The sequence goes on from OY728128.1 coordinate 482,336,756, forward strand.
ATGTGAGAAAACCTCTAAACTTAACTAAATCAATTATGCCCACTCCACATTTAATTACTAGAGCAAAATAACAATTAATGAGATTTGCCAAAATTTTTAATTGTGCCAACATAATTTATCTACTTAATTAAAATTATGTTGGCTTTTCATTTTTAGTAGAATTGGGGAATGGGTTGGCGAAGGAAAATTGGGAGATAACCTTAGAGATATTCTTCATCCTCCAATGAAGAACACACTCCGGAATTGAAGAATGAGGATGGCGTTCAAGCCGAATTCGGAAGTGTCTTGCAAAAGAGACGAACGCTGACGCCATTATCCCCAATGACTTCGTCTCCTTCCTTGTGACATTTTTCAACAAACCTCTGAGGTAGGGGTTTAATTATGGGTGAATAATGATTATAATTTTCTTACCTTCTAAACAAAGAATGTGGATCAACTCTCTAATGGGTTTATCTGTAGATGATTTCTTCTTCCATGTTTGGGAATAATCATTGACAGAGGTTTTAGGGTTTGGAATTCTTCATACATGTTTTATTAAGCCGCCTGATACCACCATAATGTGGAGGGTGAGGGACAAACGAATATGGCCCAACCTCTTTAAAAATTCTTGAGTTTTTGTTTTGTTCCCCGCATTGGAAGAAGGCGACGACTGGTGAAGACGAACTACACCGGTGGGACTCAGATTCGGTGGTCGGCACACCACCAGCCATGAAGAAAGTGACGGTGAAACCACGGTTGCCCCACCGCACTATGGCCGCTCCGTGGCCCTCGTGCCACCCTGCGGTCCCCGCATGGAACCACAGCCACCCCACTGCCCCAGGGAGAGCCGCTCAGGTAGGGCCACCCAGCACATGCCAAGCTGGACCCAGTGGGGCGAGATTGACATAGCGCATCGGGCCGGACCTAGTGGATCGGGTCGGTCGACTGGGTTGGAACAGACTCGAGCCAACTTCTACCCATTTTCGATCTATCGATTATAACATTGGCACCAGGCATTCATTTGATGAACCTCCTGTGGAATTGGAAACCTTGGAGTGAGGTTGTCCCTTTGGTATATCCTAATTGATATTTGAATAAAGTTTGGGTATGGTCAGGTTGGATCGAGCACGAATCCAACCGGACCCTTGGGACTAAAAGGCTAATAACATACAGACCGTGCATCTGATTGATGCACCGTCTATTTCATTGAGACCCATATGACGTGGTTGTTCTTTGAGATACTTCTTCATGGGTCTTCGTGGAAGTTGGAGTATGAACCCGTGTCTTGAGGATCAGACCCTCCTGGAGACAAGAAAGCTTTGTTCGGGAACCCTGTAGCTGGCTGTGATGACGTTCTTGTGATGTACTAGGATCTTATGTGGGTCTGATGATTTAATGATGATGTAATAGGATCCTGTGCGGGTTTGATGGTGTATTAACGATGTACTAGGATCCTCTATGGGTATGATGATGTACTGACGATGTACCAGGATCCGGTGTGAGTCTGATGATGTAATGAAGATGTACTAGGATCATGTGTGGGTCTGGCGATGTACTGACGTTGTACTAGGATCTTGTGTCGGTATGCCAATGTAATGATGATGTACTAGGATCATGTGTGGGTCTAATGATGTACTGATGATGCACTAGGATCCCGTGTGCAGAGGATGTTGTACAGACGATGTAAAGGATCCTGTGTGGGTCTGACGATGTACTGACGATGTACTAGAATCCTGTGTGGGTCTGATGTTGTACTGATAATGTACTAGGATCTTGTGAGGGTCTGATGATGTACTGACGATGTACTAGGTTCCTTCATGTCTGTGACGATGTACTGATGATGTACTAGGAACCTGTGTGGGTCTGACGATGTAATGACAATGTACTAGGATCCCGGGTGGGTCTGACGATATACTAGGATCCTGTGTGTGTCTGCAATTTGGGATCCTTTGTGGGTTTGCCTCTTAACAGAGTAAGATGATTCTGTAGTTACATCTAATCATCTCTACTGCTGTACCGAAGTTATAACTTGTATGAGTTGAGTCCTTACCTTCGTGGTGATACCTTTATGGTATTCTTCTATGTGGCATACCTGTGTGGTACATACCTTCGTGGTATTCCTACCTTTGTGGAATAGTTGAGCATTGGGCTTTTTGGTTGGACCCTGGGTATCCTCATGGTTGAGATGGGTATACTTGATAACTTAGGTATATGTATGGGCATAAACCTAAGTAATGTTATTAGTTGATTTCATTCTTTATGGTTTATCCTTTGTGGTTTTTGTAAGACCTTGAGGGTCTAGGGGTCCCTACTGGGTATCGTCATACTCACCCCTACATGGGCTATGCCCGCACCTTGTTGTGTTTGGTGTAGACGACAGACAATGCTGACTGAGGACGAGAGTACCAGGACAGGAGGTAGCTCAGAGGTGGACCTTAGATGAGGTGTAATGCATAGAAGACCATTCTAGAGGTGTACCTACCATTCCGGTAGGATCCTTGGCGGGTGTTCACAGCATCTATTTCAGTTTACTTGTACCTTTCTGTTTTCTTGTACTTTCCAATTCATCTAGTATTCTGGCCCCCTTTTCATACTGTTGTCAATCTATTTTACTATATAGTTTTTTGTGTACGTATCTTGATGTGTTCTTGGTTGCATGAGTTTATAGGTTATACAGGCAATGCCTTCCTAGTTTTATGAAATACACCTTTGGTGCTAGTCGCCAGCCCTTGGCCTATGGAAGACGGGCTTAGGGTAGTCACAGAATGGGCCCCGAGGGACGTGTCATGGAAAATTAGAATCAGTAGAGTCAGTTCTACCATAGAACATTGGAGTCTGATCTTATTTTTAACGACAGTTGTTTTTAGTTTAGTGAATGTGTTTATCAGTTTAGGGAATCTAGTGTTGGTTCATTGGCCGACGTATCCATACACCAGGACCCTAACTTCTGATTTACGACTCAGTGCATGAAAAAACCGATTGTGTGTGTGTTTTCAAGAGTTTTCTTGTGATATGATTGAGTCAACTCACTAGGTATAAATTATTGACCATGGAACACCTTTTTTTTTCAGGAAGCCTCCAAGCAGACAACCAGCTAGGGTTCTGGGTATAGTACGCACTGATAGCCCACCGAGAAATGATGCCTTAGTGTATGGCCCTCTTCTAGTAGAGGCACCAGCGATACCATTACCTGTTTGTCCACCGATTCCAATAGCACCAGCAGTAGAGGGTGTGTGCCGCTTGAGTGCTTTGCATGAGTTCCAGTGCTATAGGCCACCCAAATTTAGGGGAGAGACAGACCCACAGGCGGTTGAGGATTGGCTTGAGGCCGTGGTGAGAGTCTTCCGACTAGAAGGGACACTAGCTAATCTCATGGTGATCCTTGCCTCGAGTATTCTATAGGATGTAGTAGGAAGATGGTGGATCTTGATGCTCTAGGTTCATGACGAGGTGACACATCTCTGGGAAGACTTCGAGGTTCTATTTTTGGCAGAGTTTGTTCCAGCGGCTCTTCGCACAGTGTGCATATAGGAGCTTCTTCATCAGCAGCAGGGCAGCATGACTGTGGAACCATACATAGCGAGGTTCACTGACCTCTCATGCTACTCCACTGATATGGTGTGGGGAACATTCTTTAGGGCCTGGACCTTCGAGCAGGGGCTCAGGTGATAGATCAGGGCATCGATGATTTCTCTCAGCATCCTGATGCAAGCGGGGGTGTTAGAGATATACCTCTTAGTGGAGAGTTTTCTTTGCTGAGTAGTCACCAAAAGTAAGAACCACCCCCGGACATCACCAAGTGGAGTATTTTTCAGCTAATAAAATACATATGTCATAGAGGTCCAAGAGGACCAGACCTATAGGTGGACGACCACATGATTCAGGGTAGATTGTGCAGGGCACCCAAGACTGAGCCAGTCATGCGAGGAGCGGGCAGTGTTACGCATTCGACGGGCAGGGTCACATCGCTTGTGACTATCTGACCCATTATATGGATGATCAGTGGAAAGTTGAGGGACTTCCCAGGTAGAGGCAGAGGTTCGACCGAGGAAGTCCGCAGGGAGAAGGCGGACGTGGTAGAGGAGTTGGCCATGAAGCTGCCGGTGGGCGACGATTACCGGTGTTACAACCACCACCACCAGGTAGTCCACCCCGACAACCGTAATTGGTGGACTGGGGTGAGTTCATCTCTAGGAAGCTGAGTCCTATGACCATGGCGCTCCAGAGATGATACGATGTATGATCTATGTCTATTCCACCTTAGTTGTAGTACATATAGACACAGATTCCAGTCATTATTTTATTGCCACTGCCCTCGTTCAGAGCTCGAGGATTCTGACAGAGCCATTGGCTCGATCCTTATGACTAGAGACTCCTACGGGAGAGGATTTGATGATTACGCACTAGTTACGGCAGTTTGAGATTACTCTAGGAGGCGAGCGTTTCAGCTAGGATCTCCTAGTAGCGGCCTCGAGGCCTTACGACATCATCTTGGGTATGGACTGGTTATCTACAATCCATGCTTAGATTAACTATATTAGGCCCAAGGTGTGGTGTGTCCACACAGATGGTCCCAGGTTTACCTTCACTGGTGAGAAGGGATCCTTTGCAGCATAAGATAGACTTACTCGGAGGAGAGTGAAGTTGATCACTCATCAGTTGGCTATTCTTACCCTTAGAGCGGTTGATGTGGAGAGTACGAGCTATCCTGTAGTGGTGGACCAGTACGTGGATGTCTTCCCTGATGATCTTCCAGGTCTAAATCCTCATATAGAGGTGGACTTTTACATTGACTTGTACCACGAGACGACACCGATATCCACACCATCATATCTGATGGCTCTCACGGAGCTTCGTGAGCTATGGGTACAACTGGATGGCTTACATGGTAAAGGTTTAATCCGGCCTAATGTTTCCCCTTTGGCAGCCCCAATTTTTTTTCCAAGAAGGTAGATGGGAGCTTGAGGCTATGTGTTGACTACCATTCCCTGAACCAGGTGACCGTGAAAAACATGTACCCACTCATGAGGATTGACGACCTCTTTGATCAGCTGAAGGGAGCACGGTGGTTCTCAAAGATACACCTCAGGGTAGGCTATCGCCAACTCAGAGTGTGAGATGAGGATGTGTAGAAAATGGCTTTCATATGTCGGTACAGCCATTATGAGTCCTTGGTTATTCCATTCGGCGTGACCAACACTCCAGCAGTGTTCATGGGACTCATGAACAAGATCTTTCAGATATACCTTGATTACTCTGTGGTGGTCTTCATTGATGACATTTTTCTCTACTCTGCTAACGAGGAGGATCATGCATATCATTTGTAGGTAGTTCTGTACAAATGCCGAGAGCACCAGCTTTATGGTATTCTCTCGAAGTGCCAGTTATGGATCCAAGAGTTTCACTTTCTTGGTCATGTCATCTTAGAGGCTCGAGTTGTAGTGGATCCAGTGAATATTGTGGTGGTACTTACGTGGGATCCACCCATGAGTGTGACAGAGGTACATAGTTTCCTGGGTTTGGATGGATACTACCAACAGTTTATGCCATATATCTCCATAATTATAGTACCTTTATCAGCATTGACAAAGAAGGAGAAACCCTTTGTGTGGTTGGAAAGATTCCAATAGAGTTTTCAAGAGGTGATGCAAAGGCTGACTAGTTCCCCCATCTTGAGGAATTCAGAGGAGGGTGTTTGGTTTTTAGTCTACTACGACACATCGGGGACTGGGCTCAGATGTGTCCTGATGTAGGAGCGAGCATTTATTGCATATGGTTCTCGATAGCTGGGATAATATGAGCAGAACTATGCAACCCATGACCTGGAGTTAGTAGTAGTGGTCTTCTCCTTGAAGATGTGGTGACATTACTTAATGGGTGAACGTTTTATAGTCCAATCGGATCACAAGAGTATCAATAATATCTTCTCTCAGAAGGACCTGAATGTCAGAATGCAACATTGTCTAGATTTCCCTAAAGACTATGACTTCGAGATAGTCTATACTCCTGAGAAGGGGAATGTTTTTGCAGACACAATTAGTAGGAGATCTGGTATACAGCTGCTAGGTGAGGTGACAGAGAAGCTGGCCATTTTTCAGATATCCTTTGTAGATCATGATGGACCATCTTTTCTTCAATCTCTTACAGTCACTCCCAAAATTCTTCAGTGAGTCTGGGAAGCGCTGTTAGGTCCACAATGCTGAATACCATGAGGGGGGGGGGGGTGAATTAGGGTATGACTAGTTTAAAATTAACGCCCGTTCTGATCTTGTCTCTCTATTCAGAAAAAGAATCTTCTCTCTCTTTCCTGTTGCACAAAGTAAACAGAAATTAAAGCATGCATAGGACACATCAATTTTACTTGGATCACCGCAAAGTGCTACATCCAAGGAGCATACGCTGAAAAGTTTCCGGTCCTACAAATTCCACTAATCTTCACTAGCTGTGGATACAAAGTTTGGGCTATATCACTTCTATTCCCAATCTCACTGCCTTTAAAATGTTTAGGGTCAGATCACTACTTTTTCGAGGGTCAGTCCCTATTTCTCTCTCTCTGGATCACTACCGGTGGGGAGGATCACCTTCTTTCTATTCCTTTGCTCACTGCTCTTGGAAGGAATCCAATCACAGTTTATAGACCTGTAGGTCTCTTCATTTTCATGAAAGAATGCATCTTCCTCTGTAAGTATCTGCTCTGTTGAAGACCAATTTTCACCCGTAGATGAATCTCTCTTTGCACCAAAGGTATCGGGAAAACTTCCAGCTTCCACGCAGCCCAAAAATCACTGCTAGATATAAACCTTACTTGGAGCGCAAGTAAATCTCGGCGTGCAAGTATCGGCACGCAAGTCACAACTAGAGAACAAGTCTACCTCAGACACTTGCGTGACACAACCTTCTTCAACCCAAAACCTTCACGACTCACTTCCTTTTATGCCCAAACCAATATTGGCATGCAACTCCACACTGGCACGCAGCTTCAAACACTGGCGCGCAACAATCACCCCTGGCGCGCATGTCCCACCGGCGTGACCACATACACCACTTGTGCGACCACCACACCTGCACGACAGGAGATCTGATTTATCAAAGTGTTGAACTCCGGTTAGGAATGAGGAGTGGTGGTCCAGTATTTATAGGCAAATTAACCACCCTGCACGACGGAGTGCAAGTCACCTGCGCGACCCAGTCTCAGCGCGCAAGTCTTCTGTCCTTTTAGAAACTTGCACGACCAACTCCCAAACTTGCGCAAACCTATTTCCTTTTCCATATTTTGATCTTCTGATCTTGAAAAACATATGGTGCGCAAGTTTCTTATACTCCAAGTCCTCGGCGCACAAGTCTCTTTTCCAAAAACACTTTTCTTCATTTGTCGATTTTCAGGCCCAGAAATTTGGAAGACACTGGAAAACGGTGCCACCTTGTATCTGTTCTTTTGTACCACCTCCAGATCATTCATTACTTTTGTCGATGTTCTTGAATTAAACATGGATCGTTGACCTCAGCTCTTGAACTCGACATTCCATCATGATATCCTCTTTTTCAACAAATTTGTATGTCATTGTTTTGCTTTGTTAACAATCACTACTCAAATGTACACTTTTCAAACAAACACAATCACCTCAAAAATGATTCAATGACGCCTTGAGGGATTTATTCCCAACAATATCCCCCTTTGGGTTTGTTGACAACTCTTTTATGGAAAGATATATCATTACTTCTTCATCCACCATTCGCCTTTTGCGATTCTGATAGCGATCAAGGATTTACTCAACACATACTCTAATCCCACATGAGCAATGCTCGACGTGAGAAACTAGAGTAAATGAAAATTTCATCAATGTATCACTACATCTCTGACATCCATTGTTGACACCAAACTGATACCAATTTGTACTAAACTGATACCAATTGTTGAAGGACTTGTTGGAAGACCAATGTTTGGTTTGGAAATATTCTTACCACTCTCCAACACCACTTTTCTGCTTTTATCACGATCATCAGCTATCGTGATATCTATTCTTTGATCGATCACATCTAGCATCGTCAGATTTAATTCGCTCCCCCTTTCTATTCAAAGATTCATCCCTTGTCAGCTTCAAAACCTCTTTAGCCCTATTTCCTATGTTGTCCAAGCTAAGCTCTGTCTAAGAACGATCAACTTGCTTCAACTCCCCCTATCTGGCTTCTCCACTTGTCATCTTCTCCCCATATCATTCATGATTTATCAAATCTCCACACTGTCTCCCCCTTAAACAATCAATCTACATTGTCTCCCCCTTGAACAATCACTATTTTCTCCCCCTTTGTCAACGAACCCAAAGGACACTCTTTTGTAGTCTGTAACATAGTAGAGAACACATATCAGCACATTAGGAAAAAACACATCATAACTCGGGGAGAGGGGGGTGTTCCACATCCACACTATTTCAAGTGTGGGGAATCGACTGAACTCCCAGAGCCAGCCAATGCCTCTCAAAAGCTTCCTTGGGTAAGGCCTTTATCAGAATGTCTGCAACCTGTAGCTCTATAGGCACATACTCCAACTTCACGAATCCCTTATCAACTTTCTCTTTGATAAAATGATACTTTATCTCAATGTGCTTTGTCCTTGAGTGATGGATTGTATTTTTACTATGATTTATAGCACTTGAGTTGTCGCACTGGATTCCGATCAGAGACTTCACTTCAACTCCCTTATCTTCAAGCTGCTGCTTCATCCACAATAACTGTGTGCATGCTTGAGTGGCCGCAATATACTCAGCTTCTACGATGCTCAATGAAATGCAATCTTTCTTCTTGCATAGCCAAGAAATACACAATCCACCAAGATAGAATGTACCACCTGACATTGATTTTCTATCATCTGTTGAACCGGCCCAGTCTGCATCAGTATATCCCAATTACTCTGTCTGAGATTTGTCAGTATATGTCAGGACGAAATCCACTGTGCCCTGGATATACCGAAGTATTCTTTTCACTGCAAGAAAGTGGCTTTCCATGGGTTTAATCTGATATCTTGTTGCTTGGCATGTGGTGAAAACAATATCAGGCCTTGTTGCGGTTAAGTACAACAGACTTCCAATGATTTTCCTATATTCTGTGATATTAACTACCTTGCCATCCTCATATTTTGATAATTTCATCTGGGTAGCAACCGGAGTCTTCATCTCCTTGGAATTTTCCATTCCAAACCCTCTCAGGACCTCCTTGGCATATTTATATTGAGAAATGAATGTTCTATTCTTTCCTTGTGTCACCTGTAGACCAAGGAAGAATGTTAGCTCTCCAATCATTGACATTTCAAACTCATTTTTCATGAATTCGGAAAATTGTCTGCACCGAGCTTCATCTAAACCACCAAATATTATTTCATCGACATAGACCAGCACCATAATCCTTTGATTACTATCATTATTGAAATAGATATTGTAATCAACTCCTCCACGCTGAACACCAAGCTTCTTCAAGTACTGATCAAGCCTTGAGTACCATGCTCTTGGTGCTTGTTTGAGCCCATAAAATGCCTTCTTCAGCATGAAAACTTATTTTTCATTCTCATGAATGAGAAAACCATCTGGCTGCTCAATGTACACCTCTTCTTCCAGAACCCCATTCAAGAATGCAGATTTGACATCCATCTAGAATACTTTGAACTTTCTTTGCACTACTATGGCCAATAATAATCAGATTGTCCCCAGCCTTGCAGCCGGTGCAAATGTCTCATCTACATCTATTCCCTCTATCTGGGAGTATTCCTTGCACACTATCCGTGATTTATTTTGAATCAAACTTCCATATTCATTCATCTTGTTGCGATAAACCCATTTAGTCCTGATGACATTCTTGTATGTTGGCCTCAAAACAATCTCCCATGTTTGATTCTTCTCAATCTGATCTAGCTCTTCATTCATAGCCTGGACCTAGTTTTCATCTTTAGCTGCATCGGAAAAACATTTCGGCTCCACCTGAGATAAAACTGATGTTTTCTTTAATGACTTCATTCTTTGAGTCTGAACTGGAGCTACCTGATCACCAATGATATTATACCTATCAATTTCATCTCGACTCTTTGGCTTCCTTACAGACACAGACTTGACACTTTCTTGTTCATCATCAGTATCTTCTTCTGAGTCAGCCTCTGCCACTTCTCCTCCCCCTGTGTTTCTTACCTCATCATCACTTTCATCCAGAAACTGTTCACTTTATCGCTGAGTATTCTGTTCATTTTCGACTATAGTGACATCATTGCTCTCAACAATTTTTCCCAACCTCATGTTGAAGCATTTATATTCTTTTCTTTTCCCTGAGTAGCCAAGGAATATCCCCTCATCTCCTCGTACCTAAATCATCCTATGATCTTCTTTGTTGAGAATGAAACACTTACTTCCAAAGATTCTAAAGTATTTCAACGTTGGATTCTTTCCATAGCACAGTTCATACGAAGTCTTTCCTTGCTTCGGACACAACAAAGACCTGTTCGAAACATAGATCGATGTTAAAACTACTTCCTTCCAAAATTTCTCTGGTAGGTCCTTATCAATAAGCATTGTTCTAACCATGTTGTTGATGATACGATTTCTCCTTTCAACCACTCCATTCTGTTGGGGAGTTCTCACTGATGAAACTTGATGCCTTATCCCATGTTTCTCGAGATAGTTTTCAACTTGACTGTTTGTGAATTCTGTACCGTTATCAGTACGGAACTTCTAAATTTTATTCCCAATAATCTTTTCTGATTCCCTCATATACTTCTTTATGAAGCTAAATACCTCTGTCTTATGGGTAATGATGAATACCCAGGGCATTCTGCCATAATCATCAATTAAAAGGACATAGTACCGTTTCCCATTTATAGCTCGTGGTGAGATAGGTCCACATACATCAGCATGCACCAATTCAAGCACTCTAGTTGATTTCTGTTCCTTTGGCCTGTATGTCTTTCTGAAGATCTCTCCTTGTTGGAAAGCATCACAAATATGAGTGTGATCACGTGATAGTTTGGGAAGGTCTCTAGAAGAATCATAGTTTACCAGATCTTCCATAGATGGTTGGCATAGATGACCAAGTCGCTTATGCCACAACTGGTTTTCTTCTTCTCCGGATAAAAATAACGAATCTTCTTCCCCACCTACCAGGTAAAGAATTCCCTTTGTTCATTTTCCCTGTAGAATTACTGCTCCATATTTTCCTTCAATAATACACATCTTCTTGGTAAATCGGATAGAGTGCCCAGAGTCACATAGTTGACTGACACTAAGAAAGTTCTGACTGAGACCATCTACTACCAAGACATCAACACGTATCATTTCTTTACCCCCAAACTTGGCTTTCCCTGAGCCAACAATCGTCAGGCCATCATCATTTCCAAATTTGACAACTCCTTCTTTGTTATATTTTATACCTGTAACAAGATCCTTATTACCCGTCATGTGGGATGTGCAACCACTATCGATGATCCACAAACCAGACCGATCTGATGCTTTAAGGGAAATCTCCGCCACCACGGCCTTCTCATTTTTGTTCTTCATGGTCCATACTTTTTCTTTCACACTCGGCATAGATTGAGACTTCTGTTATTTCTCAGAGTATGATGGACCAGACTCATCTTGCAAAGCCGCAAATCTATTCTACATTTTTAACTCACCTGTCGGTTTATTGATCTGCTTCTTGTGAATATTTTGATTCTGCTTTGGCACATTTATCTGAATGGTCGATGTACAGTACCTAGCCATGTTCCCAAATCCTCCGCACCAAAAACAGTGTCCTTTAAAGTATGTTCTGGAAAACCGTTCTCTGTTTGGCTGCCATCTTTGTTCTTGTTCCCTTCTATATCTTTTGGCTATGGAACAAACATACTGTGAATGTCCCATCTTTCCACAACAACAACACCTGATATAAGGTGAATTCCTTTATGTTACTTCAGAACTACGAGTTTACCCTTGGGATCTCTGAGTATTAAGATTCTTCTTTGTTCCCAAATACACCTTCAATCTCGTGATGGGTGCTTACGGTATGACTTCAACTGCCACCGATTTCTGTTTCTAATTAATCCATGAATCAGCCTTAACTTCTGAGCCCAATTGCTGCTTCTTTCCGGCTGAACTACTAGGCTCTTCTTTCTTATTTTCAGCATTCATGATGACCTGCTTTCCCAAGAATGTGTTGGGATTCAAAGGGTTTTCCTTGTCTTTAACTTTTCTCCACAGACTGACAACTTCCTCTTCAATCTCTTCAATACGCTTGACGTGATCTTTCACTTTTCTATTCAAGCAATCGATATCCCTTTTCTGTTCTTCAATCTTGATCTTATTCTCATCAAACTTTTCTGTGCGCTCTGGCCTGGAAGACTTAATATTTTCAATTTCTTTCACTAGCTCAGACTTCTCTTCTTTTTGCTGTTGCATGTAGAGTTTGGCATCATGTACAACCATGTTGGATTTCATTGTTTTTTCTCTCCAAACATATATCTATTCAAGAGTTGCTTCTAATTAAACTTCCATGTCAACTCTCCCTTCAATTTCTTCTTCTTCCTCATCCATTTCAGTTTCTTTCTTTTCTTGAGCACTACTAACAATAGCCACCATTGCATTTTGTCCATGATCTTTGCAGTTTTCTATCTCTTCAATTTCTTCACCCTCAGACTCATCTGACCTGTCTATTTCTTGTGAAAAAAGGTTCTTCTTTTTAAAGAACTTTCTCATGAACTGTTTCTTCCCTTTCACATAGGCTGAAGATTTTTTCTTTGGAATTTCAACTTCATCTTCATCGTTTTCTTCTTGAATCTTTTTGGGGCACCTTGCAGCAAGATGGCCAACTTTTCCACATCTAATGAAAGCAGGTGGAAGCTTCCCTTTGAACTTTCCTTTTCCTCTTTGAAGATTTGAGGAGAGGAATGACATTACCTCATCTGTCTCTTCTTCTTCATGAGAATATTCAATGGTAGGATTCTTCATGGCCTTAAGTGCCACCTCTTTGGACTTCCCCTTTTCCACAGCCTCATTATCATCGTTCCTCATTTCATATGCAACCAAGGTACTGTGCAAATTGTCCAGTGTCAGTTCTTTTGGATCTTTATCTTCTAGTACTGAAACTTTCAGATTGAACAAAGGTGGAAGTTTCCTCAAGATGCGCTTTACGATCTTTATGTCTTCAATGACTTCACCAAGACCTCACATATCCTCCACAAAAATGTTTACCCTGTCAAAGAATGCGTCAACAAACTCATTCAGGTTCATTTTCAGATCTTCATTTTTGATCCACAACACTTGCAGCTTTGCCTCTCTGTCCTTTGTATCCCCTTCATATATATTCAAAATCTTTTCCCACATGGAATGTGACGTTTTTCATGACATCACCTTCGTGTAAATAGGATTGGAAAGGGCTCCCCCTAAGGCATTTATTGCTTTGGAATCAGCATCCAACTCTCAATGCTCAGCTTCTGATAATGCACCACTATTAATATCAGTTGTGATACCACACATAGCTGTTGAAAACACATCCATTCCCAAGGATCAGAAATAGTGTTGCATTTGATTCTTCCATATCTGAAAATTACATCCATCGTAGATCGGAATACCTTTATGATTAGTGACCTCCATTGAAAGAAGACCTAATATCAACCATTCCCTTTGATACCAATTGTTAGTTCCACAAGACTGAATACCCTGAGAGGAGGGGGTGAATCAGGGTATGACTAGTTGAAAATTAACGCTAGTTCTGATATTGTCTTGCTGTTAAGCAAAACACTCTTCTATATCTTTCATGTTGCACAAAGTAAATAGAAAGTAAAGCATGCATAGGACACAACAATTTTACTTGGTTCACCGCAAAGGGATACGTCCAAGAAGCATACGCCGACAAGTTGTCGGTCGTACCAATTCCACTAATCTTCACTAGATGTGAATAAAAAGTTCGAGCTAGATCACTTCAATGCCCAGGATCACTGCCTTTACAATGTTTAGGGTTAGCTCACTGCTTTCCCAAGGGTCACTCCCTATTTCTCTCTCTCTGGCTCACTGCCGGTGGAGGGGATCACCTTCTTTCTCTTCCTTTGCTCATTGCTCTTGGAAGGAATCCACTCACAGTTTATAGACCTGTAGGTCTCTTCATTTTCATGAAATAATGAATCTTCCTCTGTAAGTAGATGCTCTGTTGAAGCCCAATTTTCACCCGTAGATGAATCTCTCTTTGCACCAAAGGTATCGGGCAAACTTCCAGCTTCCACGCAGCCCAAAAATCACTTCTAGATATAAACCATACTTGGCGCGCAAGTCAATATCGCCGTGCAAGTATCGGTGCGCAAGTCAAAACTGGTGCGCAAGTCTACCACAGACACTTGCGTGACACAACCTTCTTCAACCCAAAACCTGCACGGCTCACTTCCTTTTACACCCAAACAAATATTGGAATGCAACTCCACACTGATGCGTAGCTTCAAACACTGGCACGCAACAATCACCCCTGGCGCGCAAGTCCCACCGGCGAGACCGCACACACCACTTGTGTGACCACCACACCTGCACGACAGGAGCTCAGATTTATCAAAGTGTTGAACTCCGGTTAGGAATGAGGAGGGGTGGTCCAGTATTTATAAGAAAATTGACCACCCTGCGCGACGGCGTGCAAGTCACCTGCATTACCCAGTCTCGGCGCGCAAGTCTTCTGTCCTTTTAAACACTTGCGTGACCAACTCCCAAACATGCGAAAACCTATTTACTTTTCCATATTTTGATCTTCTGATCTTGAAAAACATATGGCGCGCAAGTTTTTATACTCCAAGTCCTCAGCGCACAAGTCCCTTTACCAAAAACACTTATCTTCATTTGTCGATTTTCAAGCCCAAAAATTTGGAAAACACTGGAAAACGGCGCCACCTTGTATCTTTTCTTTTGTACCACCTCCAAGTCATTAATTCCTTTTGTATAAGTTCTTGAATTAAACATGGATCGTTGACCTCAGTTTTTGAACTCGACATTCCATCATGATATCCTCTTTGTCAAAAAATTTGTATGTCATTGTTATTCTTTGTCAACAATCACCACTCAGATGTCCACTTTGTCAACAAACACAATAACCTCAAAAATGCTTCAATGATGCCTTGAGGGATTTTTTCCCAACAAGCGCAGTGTGAGGATGCTGACTGCGAGCCTTGAAGTGCTCAGATATTCATAGGATATGAACTTGATGGATTATATGAAGGTGGGGAGCATGTGATCCCTCTTCAGGGGACATACCATAGTATCAGTGTCCCTTCAAGAAGAAGTGTTGAGGGAGTTCCACCCATCCCTTCTAGTGGTACAACCTGGAGTGGTGAAGATCTACCAGGATCTCCGAGGACAACACTGGTTTCCAGGGATGAAGAAATCAGTAGCATAGTTTGTCTCTTGGTGCCTCACTTGTCAGTAAGTTAAGGCAGAGAAACAGGTAATAGAAGGCTTGGTTCATCCTTTAGAGGTACCAATGTGGAAGTGGGATGTAATTTCCATGGACTTCCTGAAAAAATTTCCATGTATATCTAGAGGTAGTGATTCTATTTGGGTGATCATCGGCTGACTCACCAAGTCAGCCCACTTCCTACCAATCAGAGAGCAGGGTCTAGTAGAGAGCTTGGGACGCCTCTATGTGCATGAGATTATGCAGCTACATGGGGTTCCCTCGACGATTGTATCTGATCTTGATTCATGTTTTACTTATCGGCTATGGAAGGGGTTTCAGGAGGCTTTCGAGACACAACTTCATTTGTGCACTGCCTTCCATCCTCAGATGGATGGTCAGACTAAGTGGACCATTTAGACCCTTGAGGACATGTTGGGTGCTTGCATCCTCGAATTTGGTTGTATATGGGAGGATAACTTTCCTTTGGATGGGTTTGAATACAATAACAAATATTACTCTACATTTGGATAGAACCTTTTGAGGTGTTTTATGGGGGACCTTGCATATCACCTTTGTGCCTAACGGACCCAGGGGGGTCAGCACTCGTGGGACCAGAGATGGTACGGGCTACCACAGAGAAGTTGTAGATCATCTAGGAGCAGATGAA
Source organism: Viscum album (assembly GCA_963277665.1). Classification (NCBI taxonomy): domain Eukaryota; kingdom Viridiplantae; phylum Streptophyta; class Magnoliopsida; order Santalales; family Viscaceae; genus Viscum; species Viscum album. The sequence continues at coordinate 482,352,780 of OY728128.1, forward strand.
GACTACACAGAGTAGGAAGAAGTCTTATGCCGAAATGAGACAGAGACCTATGGAGTTCAAGGATGTTGACCATGTCTTTCTACGGGTCTCACCTTAGATAGGATTGTGGAGATTTGGTCGGGGAAATAAGTTATCTCCGATGTTCATTGGAACCTTCCAGGTCCTCAGCAGAGTTGGAGAGGTGGCTTACCACCTAACACTTCCCCCTCAGTTTCACTAGGTGCATGATGTCTTCCACGTATCCCAGCTGAGGAGATACATGCACGACCCTTCTCACATCATCGACCACGATGAGATGGATATTGATGATGGGGCGACATTTACCGAGGTTCCAGTAGAGATTGAGGATCGACAGGAGAGAGTCCTTCATGGGAAGTCGATACCTCTGGTGCATGTTCACTGGAAGCTGAGAACCTCCAAGAGTTCACATGGGAGAGGGAGACTCAGATTTGTGCTCAGTACCCCCACTTGTTTTCTTAGTTTTGTGAAGCGGCTTTCAGGGACACAAAGCCCTGAGGTGGAGAGAATGTAAAGACCCATAAATTAATTTTATTTTTTTAATTAAATTTTAATTCTATGTGTTCACAAAAATAGGAAGAGTGTGATTCCGAGGCTTGGTGTGCCCAAAATGAATTTTTGAACTTTTTTCGTGTACGTTCAGTAAATGTTCGAGTAGAATTTTGTAACATTTGAACCGGTGCTCAGAATTGAAACCTGAGAGAACCGTTGAACTCGAAACACTGGTATTCTCTTAAGGAGACATTCAACTCGACTGTAGTAGGTCAAGGGTGAATGATATTTTTTCACATTTTCTTGGAAAAAGTTAAATAAAAATTGTTTAACAATTTTATTTATATTTGAAACTACCATGGGAAGGTTTTGGGGGTGGGGACCACCGAGCATAAAACCTCACAATTTTAATTCTAGTGGTGTGGACAACCCAAACCCCTTTAATGGGAGAAAACCTCTTGACACCCCTAAATCAATTATGCCAACTCCCTATTTAATTATTGGAGCAAAATAAAAATTAATGAGATGTGTCAACATTTTTGATTGTGCCAAAAAAATTGATCTACTTAATTAAAATTATGTTGGGTTTTCATTTTTGGTGGAATTGGAGAAAGGTAGGGAAACAATTGGGAGAGAACCTTAGAGGTATTCTTCATCCTCCAACAAAGAACGCACTCTGGAATTGAAGAACGGGGAAGATATTCAAGCTGACTTCGGAAGCGTCACGTAGAAGTGACGAACAATGACGCCATTATCCCCAACGACCTCGTCTCCTTCCTTAAGACCTCCATCAACAATCCTATGGGGTAGTGGTTTAATTATGTGTGATTATTGATTCCCATTTTTCCCCTTCTAGACAAAGAACATGAATTGAATCTATAACTAGTCGATCAACATATTATTTCTTTTTGCGGGTTTGGGAATAATCATTGATGGATGTAGTAGGGTTTGGTGTTCTTCATTCAAGTTTTATTAAACTGCTTGCTACCGCCCTAACGCAGAGGGTGCAGGCCAAACGAACATGGCCCAACCTCTCCGCAAATTGTTGAGTTTTTGTTGTGTTCCTCGAATTCGAAGAAGGCAGTGACAGGTGCCAGCGAATGGCACCAGTGGTACTTAGATACGATGGTTGGTACACCACCGGCCGTAATGAATACGGCAGTGCAACCGCGGCCCCAGCACCGCCCCGAGGCCATTGCGCCACCCCGCGGCCCACGCGCTGCACCGCGACCACCCCCGCCTCGCACTATGACTCGTTTTACACCGTACCGCGACCGCATTGGACCGTGCTGCCCAGCGCTGGCCATGTAGGACCCAGCGGGCCGGGCCAGACATCACACACCAGACCGGACCTAGTGGGTCGGGTCGGACCAAACCCTGGCCAGCTTCAACCCATTTTCTCTCTATCAGTCATAACTTTGTCACCGGGCATCCATTTGACGAACCGTCTGTGGCGCTAGAAGCCTTGGAGTGAGATGGTCCCTTTTTATACCCCACATGAAATTTGGATAACGTTGGGATATGGTCAGGTTAGATCAAGCACGAATCCAGCTGGGACATCGAGACTAAAAGGCTAATAACTTATAGACTATGAGATTGATTGACGCACTTTCTATTGTGTTGAGACCACTATGACGTGACAATTATTTGGGATATTTCTTCGTGGGACTTTGTGGAAGTTGGAGAATCGACCAGTGGCTTGAGGAGTAGACCCTCTCGGAGACGAGGAAGCTTAGTGCGGGAACGTTGTAGCTGGAAGTTACGACATACTGGTGATGTACTAGGATCATTTGTGGGTGTAACGATGCACTGCTGATGTACTAGGATCCTGTGTGGGTCTGACGATGTACTCATGATGTACTAGGATCCTACGTGCATATGAAGATGAACTGACGAGGTACTAGGATCATGTGTGGCTCTGACGATGTATTGACGATGTACTAGGATTTTGTTTGGGTCTAACGATGTACTAGGATCCTGTGTGGGTCTGACAGTGTACTGATGATGTACTAGGATCCTGTGTGGGTCTGACAATGTACTGACGATGTAAAAGGATCATGTGTTGGTCTGACAATGTACTGATGATGTACTAGGATCTTGTGTGGGTCTGATGATGTACTGACGATGTACTAGGATTCTGTGTGGGTCTGACGATCTATTGATGGTGTACTAGGATCCTGTGTGGGTCTGATGATGTACTAGGATCTTGTGTGGGTATGTAATTTGGAATTCTTCGTGGGTCGGCCTCTTAATAGAGTAAGATGATTCATTAGTTACATCTAATCATCTCTACTAGTGTACCAAAGATATATCTGGTATGAGATGAGTCCTTACCATTGTGGTGATACCTTTGTGGTATTCTTTTGTGTGGCATACCTGTGTGCTACTTACCTTTGTGGTTTTCCTACCTTTGTGTAATACACGAGCTTTGGGATTTTGGGATGGACCTTGTGTTTCCTCATGTTTGAGATGGGAATACTTGATAACATAGGTATATGTATGGGCATATACCTAAGTAAGGTTGTTAGTTAATTTCATGCTTTGTTGTTTATCCTTTGTGGATTTTGTGAGACCCTGATGGTATCAGGGTCCCTAATGAGTATCGTCATATTGACCCCTACACGGGTTGTGCACGCACCTTGATGTGTTTGGTGTAGACGACGAATAATTCTGATTGAGGATGAGAGTACAAGGACAAGAGGTAGCTTAGAGGTGGACCTTCGACGAGGTGTACCGCAGAGATGATCATTCAAGAGATGTACCTACCCTTCAAGTAGGATCCTTGGCGAGTGTTCATAGAAGCTGTTTCAGTTTACTTGTACCTATTAGTTTTCTTGTAATTTCTAGTTGGGCTTGTATTCTGGCCCCTTTTGCTTACTGTTCTAACTCTATTTTACTATACAATTGTTTGTGTACGTATCTTGTTGTGTTCTTGGATGAGTGAGTTTAGAGCTTATAAAGGAAATTCCTTCCCAGTTTTAGGGAATACACCTTTGGTTCTAGTCGTCATCCCCTGGCCTATAGAAGGCGAGCTTGGGGTAGTCACGACACGGACCCCGAGGTACTGGTCGTGACATAGTTTTTTAACAGAATTAATTTTTCCATATATGTTTTTTTAAAATAATTCATGGTATTCATCATTTTGAATTTTATTTTTTATATATATAAAAAATTAATTCATTAGTTAGGAATTTTTTAGAAATTAAAATAAAATCATTTGACTGTAAAAGAAAAAGTTTTTATGAAATACCAGTTTCATATGAATCATGTGTTTTAATATTAATAAAATTAATTATTACAATTTATTAAGGATTTAAATTAAAATAATAGATAATATATTCAATCAAAAAATTTACATTCATTTAATAGTTGTTACTATCTAAGAAATATGAATAAATTTTTTATTATGCTTAAAAAAAACTTCATAAAAAAAACATTTTCATTGAATTTTGCACAATTATTTTAAAATTAATGTATTAAAATTATATACATTTATAATGTTAATTTTTTTTAATATTTTTAAGGATATGGTTAAATATTTATAATGATTCCAATTTCATTTTTGGTCATAATGAATAGTTACCCTAGAAACACATTAACATCATGATAAGGGCTGAAAGGATGGGGGATATTAGAGATAAGGAATTAAATATATCTAAAACATGGATAAATGAGATTGGTTTAAGGTATTATGACCAAATCATATGTTATCATAAATTTATTGTTTTCTTGGTGCTACATTCATTAGAATATTATTTTACTATATTTTAATGATTTATGTATTTACAAGACTTCTACTCCATTCAGTTATAATAGGAGGTCCTCTCTTCCTAACCCATTCACAAATTTGATCTATAAATCTTGGAAAACTTTCAAACAAATATCTACCAAAAATATCCACAAGCTTCTATGATATTATGATCTTCCCGTAAGACAAAAAAATGAAGTCTTAAATTATAGGCCAAAGAAGGTTTCCTAATGTAGAGGTAATTATTATTTCTGATCTATTTCAAGTTATTTGAATCCTAACCTCCTATAAATATTATATAAAATTCCTAAAACCATTAAATATGTATCAATTACATATATAGATTTTTTTTATATTAATGGTATAACCATTTTCTACCACCTTTCCATCTTATGAGAAATGATAACGTTATTTATATGTATGTGTTGACCAGTATGTCAATGAAGTGATGTGATTAGTTTTTAATCACAAATTTATATTAATATTATTAAAATTATATAAAATAAATAAATAAAGTACTTATAATTTTATTAATGTTGTAGAAATTATAAAAAAATCTCCAGGGTGCAATGGAAGAACCATTATGCACAAATATGCATGGGAAATGAAATAATTAACACCAGAATATTTAATTTAATAAATAATTGTTAAAAAATAGTAATTGAATGTTATAATGAAAATATATATTTTATGATAATTGTGGATATTATTAGGTTATATATGTTTCTTAAATAAAAATTTACTAAAAATCATGTATGAAGAAATTTAGGACTTCATGTAAGGGTTTATGTCATAATCTCATTTTCAATCGACATGGTTTATGCTTAAATATCACTTGATGGAATTATATTATATTTATCTCTTAAAACCCATATATTTTATTATAATTTTGTTATTTATATATTTTTTATGTTTTAATTTCATTCTCATCTATTTGTAAGGTATGATGTTCAAGAAAATGACTTAATGAAAATCCAACCGTATTTAATACCCTGATGAGAAATTTTTCTTCCATGTTCATGTTTGTTAAATTTTATTTTATAATTTTTAAACTATTTTTAATTTTTTTTCCACATTCACTAAATTATATGATAGAATATTTAATCTATTATTACACGTTTCTTACTTTTTCACTGTTTTTTACACTATTTAAAAATAATTAAAAAGAATTGTTTCATAGGATTTTCATATGAATCATTATTGATTTTTTTTAAAAAAATATGAAAATATTGTTCATTTATCAAAAATACCACATGAAAAAATTTCTATCAATTATTAATGTTATTTTCCTTAAATGTTTCTTTAAAAATTTTTAATGGTTATTTTCATATTTGATGTTTTTTTAATTATATTGAAAATTTATATTTAAAATATTATAAAATTAAAAGGATATTTTTTTCATGTTTTCAAAGGATGATTTGAATGTTATTTTAAAATTATATTTATCAACATCAACTTCCTTTGATGTATTATTTACTAGGGATATTCTTATTCTAATATCCAATTTCCTTCTCTGTATTACTTTTGGTTATTTTATTGTATGGATGATTTCATGAAACTCATTTCTTTCCCATGGGTTAGTTAGGATATGATTAAATTATTAATGTTTTTATGATGTTATGGAACAAATAGGTACGGTTTTCATTATGTGATGGTAGGGAATAGAATTATATATGCGTTCAATTCATTGGGTAATTATTGATATCTCATCAGAATATATTAAAGTTGTTGAGGGAGTGAACCAATTCCAACAACGAAAAGAGGATTAGGAGTTAAACCATTCCAAAAATGATAATAGGATTTGTTGTGAATCCAATCCATTATAAGAATTTTTGAACTATGTATTGATAGTATTAGAAGTGATATTTAACTAATTATATTATTTTATATGCTTATGATTCTTCCATTATTCTTATAACAGATTCTTATTATAATGACACACTTTCTTAAATAAGGATTAATTAATGATGATTTATCACCCTTATAAATCATGTACTTTGAAATGATAATTTTTTCTTACATGATTCATGATTTATGATATATGACTGATTGTGTATGAATATCCTACATTATTATCATGACATCATTCCCTTATTCCTATCATAAGATTAAATATGATCATTAATTGACATATCCCATGCTTATCCTTACTGAGCATATGTGAAAAATTGTTTTGTGTTTATATTTCTCCAATATATGAAGAATGTTTTAAAGTAGAATAGATTTAATAATGGTATATTATGTTAATAGAATTGTGGGATATATTGATGACAATTTATTAAATAAGTTTATTTTCTATCCACTATTCAAATTATTTTAAACATTGAAGTTTTGGGGTTTGAATTACTTGTTAATATATTATGTTTTCATTTTAAATTACAAAATATAACCTTAGTTGGTATCTGATCATGGATGAGTTATTTTGGGGATTTGGTTATTAATAACATGAGGATGAAAAAAGATATACATTGATGAACTAAACTTTATATATAGGGAACCTAAAATTGTCATGGGTTAATGAGAACGTTTTATAGTTTATGATACATTTGGAATGATTTTCATGATTATATGATTTCTTATACTGATTATCATGGATTGATTCCAACACTAGGGTTTTTAGGTTTAGTCAACAACCTGAACTCTGAGGAAACATGCTAACAATGATCATGTTAAACAATGAAATTATTTTCCTCACGAGATACCAAATAAAAAGTGAGTTGGGTTGTGAAATATTATAGAAATTCTCATGTAAATATATCAATCCATGAATCATGATGAGTATCCAAATAAAGAAAGGAATGGCCGAAACACTTTTGAGTTTTTCATAAGGCAGCATCTAATTGATTTTATTTTTTCCTATGATCTACTAGTTTTTTAGAAATGGATCAGTACCATTTGAAATATTTTTTTCATTCTCTAGTTATTGAAGTATAAAAAAATTTCGTTATGGGTATATCATTGGGAATGAGAACTTGATGAATGGCGTATTCTTATTAAGAATATAAGGCAAGAGGGAGAGATTGAATCCAATTAATTTTATGAGTTTAAGAGGTTATTTTTCATTATATACATTACATAAAATATTCATATGAATATTTAATTAGAATTCATTGATCTTAAGCTAGAGGACGATGAATAAATTGGTACCCATGATGATAATTTTACAGGACTTGTGAAATATGCTTCTAGATTTACCATTTACCGTAAAATAAAAATTCATTTGTTCTTTAGTGGTATCAAATTATTTTTTTGAAAGGAGTTTTCCATAAGAAATATTACTATATATGAAAACAATTAACTCATTTTTTATCAAGGAAGAAATATATATAATAATCCCATATTTCACACAATAATGAGAAGATAGGAAGGATATATTTTTAAGAAAATTATAATATAAACACTCATATAGGAAAGAAAATGAATATTACATTATGTCAGATGTGTGTAAATAATCATGGGGGGAATATTCTCCAAGGGGCTTGTAAATTATTAAAGGGTATAAAGGATGTCCATTGAGAAAGTTAATACAAAAAATATGTAAATATGATTGCCATTGAAAATAATTGGGAAAACATTAACTAAATTCTTCAACCACACTCTAATTCTCAAAATGGAATATATATGGGAATCATTCCTATAAGTGGATGAATCTGAGGGTTAATAATAAAAATTGATATCAATAACCTCTTAAGAAAAGAGATAATGGTAATTATCTTGGAAACACAACTACTAAAGTGGATCATTATAATGAAGTGGTGGAAAGTACATTTATCTTCCCATCTAGAAAACAAAATGTATCATTTGATTATGGTTCTTCCAACCATTTTATATCTGAATAATTTTATAAGATTATCATATCACCAATTAAATGTTTAGATTTTAAATGAATAACATAAAATATTAATGGTTCTATGATTATATCCCACATCTATAGCTCCACTTTGATATATGTTTTTGGGAATTTGTTTCCTATAAATCTTGTGATTTAACATGTATTTGAGTTTCATGTGATTTTTGGGAATAGATTGGATTTATTTATATAGAGGGATAATCAATTTTTGAGTAAAAGTTTCTATATTTTAAATTTTGAATAAACCAATGATTCTATATTTTAGATAGGGTTAATAAAAAATTAATGGGAAAACTACTTCAATTATATATATTTTTATACCTATTCATGAGGCATACATATCTAAAATGATTTCGGAGAAACTAAACATTTATGATATGCATATTTTTTTGGAATATGATTATGTATTTTCCAAAGTGTTTCCTAGTATTTCATTGAATCATGAGGATGAGTTTTCAACAGAATTATTACGTGGTGGTACACCTATTTCAAAGAATTATTATAGAATATACTTGATTGAGTTTTGATAATTTATGAATAAACTTTAGGTGAATATTGATAAGGATTCAATTTTTCCTAGTGTATCACCATGTTGTGAATCTATTTTATTAATAATAATTATGGGAAAATGAATTTTTTTATTTATTATTAATAATGTGATGTGACTAAAATCATGAAAAATAATCATCTACCCCATATTGATGATTTGATTGGTCAACTATAGGCAGAGAAATACTTTTCATTGATTTAACTTTAATTTGGATATCATTATATGAGGGTCATAAAAGAGGGTATATCCAAGAATACCTTTAATATGATGTATAGTCACTATGAATTTGTAATGATGAAATTTGGACTTATCAAGGCACATTTTATCATCATGAATCTAATAAATAGAGTCTTTAGAAGTTACCTTGATCAAATATTGATAGTATTTATAGATTATAATCTTATATATTCCAAGATAAAAGATGAGTTTGGAGATCATTTAATGATTATGTTAAAGACCCTAAGGAAGTATAAGATGAATTTTAAAATTAATAAATGAAAATTATGGAAATAGAATGTATAATGCAAGGGTGATATAATAAAAAAATGGGATATATATGGATTCATAAAATATAGAAGTTGTTAAACATTGTCCAAACCAACAATGGCGATTTAAATCCATTATTTTAATGGGTAATATTGCAACTACCTATGCTTTGTGAAAAAATGTCTCAACTATATAATTCACTAACTAGTTTTATATGTAATGGATCCAAGTTCCTTTAGACTAAAAAATATAACAAAAATTTCAAATTACTGAGATAAGATTTGTTAGTGAACCTGAGGTTACAATACCCTATATTGGAGGAGGATTTGTGATCTATAGTGATGCATCAAATACAGGAATGAGTTTTTTTCTCAAGGATAATGACATAGTGGTAGTTTATACCTCACAACAATTGAATGATTATGAGAAAAATTACCCAACTCTTGATTTAGAATAAGAAGTGGTATTTTTTTACTTTTAATATATGATGGAATTATATTTACGGTGAAAGGTGTAACATATATATGGATTATAAAATCTTTAATTATATATTCATAATAAAAGAGTTTTATATGAATCATAGGAGATGGTTGGAACTAATTAATGATTATTATTATCCAATACCATACTAACCCATAATGGAAGGAAATTTAGATGATGCTTTGAGTCAGAGGGACCATTCTATTTGTTACAATATGGGGGTTTAATGAGATCCAACACTTACAGATTTTAGAGGATAAACCTTGAAATAATATGTAAGGGAGTAAGAACATAACTTTATCAAATTAATTTTCAACCATGAATTTATTTTATTATTAAAAAGGCACAAAAAGAGGATCCATATATATATAATAAGGTAATGAATATTATTGAGTATAACATTGATCATTATGTGATGATAAAATTCTATAATTCGGTATATGTCCCATATAAACTAGAATAAATCAAAGATATGTTTTATAAAGATATTATTTTATCATTCTCCACTCATCATAGAAAGAATATGTAATGATATATTAATGATAATTTCTATTTTGAAATATTAAATAGATATCTTGTGAAGTACATATCTTATTTAATGGTATAAAAATAAGTTAGGGCTACGAGATATAAGTCTAAGGGGATGTTACATCCATTACCCATACCTGATTGGAAATGGGACAAAATCACCATGGATTTCATCATGGGAATCCCCATGAAATATAAAGGGAGTAATTTAATTTGTTTGTGGTTGATCAACTTTTGAAATCAATGGATTTTATTTATATGAGATACTCTTTCTACCATGATCACATTAATGTTATATACATTAATAAAGTGTTATTGTTGTATGACGTGCAACTCACAGTCAATTTTAACTGAGAAAAAATTATAACATTATAATTTTTAGATGTTTTTAGAAATAAATGAATACATAGATTATATTTAACATTTCATATCAATCGTGAGAATATTTATTGTTTGAGGGAAGCATTACAACCCAATAAGATATGTAGATTTATCACTCTTTTTATATCAACGGAAGTTGTGATTAACACCTTCCACTAGTTTAATTTTCATATAATAGTAGCTTGCACAGAAGACTTCATATAGATCGATATGAGGACCCATATTGAATTAATTGGATTACTCTGACATGTGGGTATGTTGTTGGGGTACAAAAGCTATTGGGACTTGAGATTTCTAATGAAATGGAAGATAATATCAGATCAATTCAACATCACATCAGTGTTTCTAAAATTTTATAAAAAAGTTATTCTAATAACAGTTTGTTATATATATGTATATATTTTTATAAGTTAGAGATACGTTTTTTTTTAAAATATCTCATGGGAATAAGGTTATGAAATTTGTATGGAAGGAAAAGATAATCCCTATATATATTTGAATGTATTTATGATATTCTTGATCAAGAAAGGATGATATCTTATTAAATGGAACTTCCTCCAAATCTCTCAAAAGATTACATTGGATTCCGTGTATCTATTTTGAGAATTTATGTACTAGAACCTTCTAATTTACTAAAATAAAAGGTTATACCATTAGATCATGATATTTCTTATGGGAAAAATAATTAAAAATATTTGATTGTAGAGATAAAGTGCTAAAAAACAAGACCACTCACCTATTAAAGGTTCAAAAGTGGAATCCAAAATTCATGAATGAAACATAAGAACATGAGGATGTAACAAGGTTGAGGTATCCCTTGTTTTTGTTTCATATTTATAGAATTATAAGGGGGATATTTGCATAAGGGGGTAGAGTGTAATACCCTAATATTTTAGAATATATTTATCTTAAACAAATAATTTTTCTAATAGAATTGAAATAATAAAACCATGAAATTATGTGGATAATTATTATACCCTATAAAATGTGGTAGAATACATGATATTTAAATGTGACATATTTGTTGAAAATTATTTTTAATTCATTTAATAAATACTATTGATCTTAAGGAACTATTTTGAATGAATTTGTTTATGACATTTATTTTTTCCACATAGGTTTTAGTTAAGAATTAATTTAGAGTATTAAACATAAGATAAATAATTTTTTATGCATATATAGAATGAATTCATTGGTTATGACATGGTTAGAAATTAAAATGAAATCATTTTAATGTAAAAAGATTTGTTTTCCTAAAAATCCTATTTTATGCAAATAATATGTTTTTATCAAAATAAATCAAATTGATAACAATTGATTAATGATTTTAAATAAATTAGTAGAAAAAATTTTCAATAAATTTTTTTTATATTTTTAAGTAGTTGGTAGTGGCCACAAAAAAAGAATATATTAATCATTATGGTTGAAAATGAATTTTTATAAAAATTTCTATTGTTGTGTTTTAATGCATATTTAAAAAAAATCACCACATATAGATATTTAATATGATTAAAAGGTTTTTATGTTTGGAACCTTAAGGTTTATATTTTAAAATCTGGTAAATTTTCTTTTTATTCAAAATGAATATTTTCTCTTGTAAATCATTGTTACCATGGTAAGGGATAAAAGGTTCATTAGGAGGGCCGGGAGGGGGGGGGTAAACATAGGGATAAATACTAAATTATCACTGACACATGGATAAATGTGCCCTGTTTAAGATATTTTTACCCAAACTTATTTTATGTTGATATATGTATTTCCTTTGTTCCACCTTAACAATAATACGACTTTATTATATTTAATGTTTAATGTATTTACTAGAGTTAAAATTTGGTAATTTTTAAAAGGATGTCCTCAACCACTAAATACTTTACACATATCAATCCATATATTAGAAAAAATCCCTATCTATGAATCTTAATAACTTATCTCCCTATGTTCTAGATCTTCTGGCCTTCCCTAATGACAAAAAAAAAGAGAGGCCACTATGTATTCCATTGAGGATTCCCAAGGAAGAGGCAATTATATTTGGTGATCAATATTGTTACTAATTATTCATTACCTTTTAAAAATAATATATAATAATATTTAAATAATTAACTCAGTATCATTAATATACTGAAATGTTTTTATTTTAATTGTAAAACCATTTTTACCACCTTTCCATCCAATGAGAAATGACACTGTCGTTTGTTCAAACATGTGTACTACCATATCTAGAAATATATGCAATTAATTTTTAATCTCCACCTTATATTAATGGTTATAAAAGAGTTTATAATTAATATATATCAGAATTATCAAATGATTAAAAAAATTTATATGATGAATACAATACCATGGTTCATGGAATAGAACTTTCGAACTAAAACATACTTGGGAAAAATATTCATAAACACATAAATGTTGACTTATGTTGATAATTGTTCATAAATGGGTAACTAGGAATTATGAGGGAAATTATATATTGTTTATATGTATGAATATGGTACCATTATAGATTATTAGTAAATATTAATTTATTATAAATGAGATTAATAGTAGACACGAGGATTGTTCAGACCAGAGGTAATGGTCTATGGGGAAATATCAATTATAATAAAGATTAATTATGATTAAATCTCCTTTGGGGGAATTATATCCTATTTATCTATTATAAACCATATTTTTTTATTCTATAGTTATTTATATGGGTTTTAGGTTTTCTATTCATTATCCTCTGTATGGTACATAAATCTAAAAGGAAAATATTTTAGAGAAATGGAAACCTTATTTCCTCCTTGGTCGGTAAAACATTTATTCCATTTATATGTTTAGAAATTTTTTTAATTTAATATTTAGTGTATAATTATTTTTTAAAAAATTTATATTTTTAATATATTTAATTTCATTAAATTTTAATAAAAGGAATCCATTGAAAGTTTTTTCATATCACTCACTTTTTACTATTTACCTTTGTGTGAAAAGAATATTCTATTTTAATGTATACAAAATGAATGAATTTTTCCTTAATCATAACCATTAATTTATTTTAAGCATCAATTACATTTTTATATGTATATTTTCAAGTAAAACGTTTTTCTTAATATTATGGGAGTATTTATTTATAATTGTATCAAAAGGAAAGTATATTTTTTTCATGTTTTCAAATAATTTTTCACATGTTCTTTTAAAGGTATTTTTCATGTATGTTAACATCATATATTATGTATTTTACCAGGGATATTATCTTATGATAAAGCCCAATTTTTTTATCTATATGTATTATGATGATAATGTATTAAGGTTGATTTCACGAAACCTATTTCTTTCAAAAGGGTTAATTATCTTATATTGAAATGATAAATGTTTTTATGATTTTGTGGAACACATATCAATGGGATTAATTTTTTATTGGTCATAATAGAATTATATAACCCTCTAATTCAATGGATAATTATTTAGATATCATGACACAATATTAAATTGGATGGCTATTAAACACATTCCAATAATGAAATGATGATGGGGAGTTAACCCAATCTATTATTAGACTTTTACACTGTATGATGATGGTCTTGTAATTGATCCTTAACTAATGAAATTATTCTATATGGTTATGATTATTAAAAAATTCATATGATATATTCATATAAATATTATATCCTCTTATGTCTCATGATTGATTAATTATATTTCCTCACTCTTTTACTTCATGTATTTTGAAATTACAATCCTTTATTCCATGACTCATGATTTATGATCTTAAATGATTGAGTATTATATTTAGAATTAATGATAATATTCTAATACCCTGATTCTTATCATAAGATTGTATATGTTAATAAATTTATATGTACCATGTTTACCATTACTAAGAATCCAAGATAAACATTTTTTATACTTCCACATCCTAAGGTTATAAAGAAAGGTTTTATATTGAATATGTGTATGAAGGTACTTTTTGAGAGGAAATTTGATGTTTTTTGAGTATATTTCATGAAATAAGTTGATTATATATCTATTCGTCAAAGATAATATACCATTAATGTATTAGCGAATAATGTTTTATGCAATATATTTTGTTTTCATCTAAAATGATGAATTTTGTATGTATTTTTTCTTAGATCACCACATACATTCCCTATGGATTTATTATTATCATGTTATTTATAAAATTCAAGCTATTTACAAATATATCTTATCTTATACCTTTCATGGGTATTCGATTCAAATGATATTGAAGTTATATGGATTTTTTTAACTCAAACCCCCTTTTATTGAGTAAAAATGTTCCATCATGAACAACACACTTCATTTATTGGTTTCTCCGGAACTTATATTTAATATTGTACTTTATCTTTCTCTTAAAATAAAATATTTTTTTCCAAATCTCCCCCTTGATGAAATTTTCCCCAAAAAAGAACTATATGGTTAAGAAATAATTCCCTTGATATTTAACGATGATTTCTTTACGTTGTCCATATTTAATCGTCCCACCAATTTAGTTTTTGTGACCAAATTATGTGTTATCTCATATGGACATAATATCTACATTTTCTATATTCAAAAGGATTTTTTATTACTCATTTTATGATATAGGGTTTCAATAAGGTATTCTAAAATATTAAAATGGGTTTTCATCTTTTCCTAATAAAATATATTATCTTACACTCCACATTCAAGTCAAAAAAAATTATGTCATTTCAAGGATCTATTATTGATTATTATGTTTAAAAGTGTTTTAAATAATTATCACATAAAATTTTATAAAATGACTTCTTAATGTTACCTGTAATTTCTTCTTTTTATGATAATGTTTGAAATGTTTTTTAAAATATATTTTTAATGTCTTTTACATATGAACCCATTATTTCCCCCTTATTACCATTATGATCAATGAACATTCCTTTCCCAATTTTTTTTTTCTAAATAATCATTATTATAATTGTTTTTAAAAATAAATGTGGTATTTACTCCTCTTTTAGAATTATTTTACTAATTATATTGAAAATTTATTTATCAGATATATCAAAATCATTAATTATTATTATGTTAAACGATGGATATGTTCTTATACCACCATCCTAATTCTATTTATATAAGGAATATGAAATGTTTTATGAATGTTCTTTTGAAAACCATTTCTTTTCCAAGAGTTAGTTCAATGAAATTCAAAATGATAATTCTTTTTTCGTTATCTTGGTACAAAAAATAAGAAAAAGTTATTATTGATAATTGGAATCCTGTATCACCATTCCAATAATTGGTTGATGTTTCATATCTCATGAGAAGAAAGAGGGTGCATGAGTAGTATCCCAATACAAAGTGGATAAATGAGTTAGAGCCCAAGCCTATGAGGGTATATGGGTTTATAACCCAAGCCCATGTTGGTACACGAATAGTATGAAAATGCCAATAAGGTACATATGTGTTATAATAATACCAAAAGGGTACATGGGTAATAACCCAATCCCAAGACAGATTACAGGTTTTCAACCCAATCCTACAAGGCTACATGAGTTATTAGCCCAAGAAAACTATGTTATGAATATTAGTTAGCAATCACCCCTCCACTAGGTTATTATTTCATATTTTTTCACTTATTCCATGCTTATATGCTATATTCTTATGTTATACTTACATTTATCATTTTTATTGTATCCAATTTCGACACTCCTATGACCTATTATATTTTTGATCTTTTACGACTACAATTTATTATATTTATCATGTGGATAACACATATTATTCCGTGTTCTTTTCTTAAATATTTCTCATATGCTCATGATTCCTTAGATCCATATGATCTACCCCATGATTAAACTTTATTGAGTATTATATACTAGGGATTTTATATGACCCATTTTTTATGGTTCTATTTCCCATATTATAAACATAATTAGTACTTGTGAGTAGTCCATAATGGGGTATAGTTTTATTATATTATTGAAATATATTCATGAGTATAATAAAATAAGTTTATTTTTCAGAAGATCCAGGATTGTGGGCTTGAGATGTCGTATGGAAGGAGAAATAAACATGAAAGAACTCAATTTAGACAATTACTTCTTCCATAGACATCCTCTTTTGGCTTATACCTTATGCAATTTGTAGTTGGTATTTTGGTGGGACCCGAACATATAAGATATGTGGAGGAGAGTTGGGAAGTGAATTGGGTAGAAGGGATGTCATAATATACTCAACCAATCAAAAAAATATACATTTTTTTAATATTTTAATCCTTATCCCTTTTTAACCCCTTTAAACCCATTTCAACCTTTATAGTTTTGACTTAAATATTTACCATGGTTAGTTTTTTTTGGATAAAAAATAAATTGACCATATAAACAATTTAAAATTGATAATTTAAAATTGGGAATATATTTTATCAGATTTAGTTTCCCTATGTGGTTAAAATTAATTTTAATATAAGTATGAAAAACATAATTTTTTCAGAAAAAGTACCTTATTAAGCATAAAATGAATTTACACTAATATAATGAATCGAATTTATTACCATGGAATTTATTGGCTAATAGATAAAAAATTACGTTTTTTATAATATTAAAATATAACCAATATAAAATGGATCATTGTGAATAATTATTTAATGACAAGGACCAAAATGTGATGTATTATAGTAAGATATAACTTATGTTCCAAAAAGTCAAACATGGGTTTCAAATTTCAATATAATAGTTATAAATGCATTATATCTTAAAAACATATATGGTTGAGAAAAAGGATTATTATATTCTTAATTTATGAATATATAATACTGATGGAAAACAAATTATGTTATTTCAAAGAAAATATTTTTAACTATTACCCTAAAAATAATTTTTTTAAAAATATCTTAATACTTCACTCTAAGGTTATTTTGAATTTATATATCCAACAATGATATTTATTTTTCTACAAAAAAATTCAAAAATTCATAAAAATATATTTCAATGATAACATATATAATATATAATAATAAAATTTCCCCAAACAAAACATTTTTCTTTTGGTATAAATATTTAATATAGTACTTATTATAATTACTCAATTGATTATAACAATTATTTTTCATTTAATTAGATTTAATTATATTTAAAATTATATAATAAAAAATTCTTATTCATTTTAGTTTGGTATTTTGTCCATCACAGGCAATTCAACACATCGAGTTAATTAAAGAGGGTTTATTTAAATATCTAGGAGATAAACATTGATTAATTTAATGTTCCTATGTATTAGATTGTAATATGATTTACTCATATATATGGGTTTATCTTTGTATTCAGAATCTATATATTTAGTGAAATAAATTGAATATAAATGATATCATGTAATTATATTTAATGTAATTTAAACTTTTTTATTCATTATTCTATTATGAAATTTCAATATGTGATCTGAATGGCGATCAAACTTTTAGAGGTAATCATGTGAATTATACCTATTTGAGGATTTCGGTAAAAATCACATTGGGTATGGTAATATTTCTAGATTTACTCACTTGATTATACCCCTTAAAATTCCACGAACAATCTCATTTATATACATATGGTTCATATTTCATGGTAGTAATTCCCCACCATCCCTAGGCCACATGACACTTCATTGGATATGGGTGTCATGTGACCTCAAACATCCATACCCATATACCATAGGATGATGACTAGAATCAATGGTCATAGTTGTTCCCATAAGGATATTAAACCCTCATATTGGATCAAACAATAATGGAAATATCATACAACACTTATAAAATAATATGAGTGCGTAGAAGAAATAAAAAAATACATTATAAAACACATAAAATACACCACAATGTCTTACATCAAAACTGATTTACCAATGGGAAATCAAATATATAAAAATATTAAAATAAATAAATACAAGGAGTCTCTTCTACCATCGCCAATAATTATCTTATCCATCCCATGAATCCATCAAATCTATCTATGTAAATAATTCAATCATAGTCCACTTCCCCTCTTGAACCATTAAACTTGATGTCTAGTAAGGTATTAAGATCCCAAGGCTTCCGGATTAGGGTGTGAGTATAACTCTACTACCCCCATATATGGTGCACCTAACACAACCAGGACAATAGTGTAAGGATAATGTTAAATGCTCGGAATAAATAAATAGTGTATAAGTGGAATAAAAATAATCACTATTGATTCTTGGGATCTATGGTGAGACTTAGGATTAACAATACCTACTTCATCCGTATATAGATGTCTCGAATCTAGTCATATAACCACTTAATGGGAACAATTACCTATCCCTAAACCTCTTTAGTATGTTAGGTAGGTATATGAAGACCTTACCTTTATCTATTAACAATATATATATTTCAACCAATGATAAATACGTCTGATTTTAAAAATTATCATATTGAGGGAACTGTGTATTTCTCTAGAACAATTAGAGTATTATACACCTAGGGGAAACTCGCCTCACCCTAGAATAAAAAAATACACCTAGGGTATCCCATCCTATAACCATAAGAGTAACATACACCAACGACTCACTTACCTTACCGTAGAACCATATTAGTAACATACACCTAAGGAAAACTCATATCACCCTATAAATATATTAAAAATTGTTCAATAAATGGAATCTCATATCACCCCAACACTGTATCAGCACTAAAACCTAAGGCCAACTCATCTCACCCTATAACAATATCATCTACACCCAAGGTTTCACAACCCATTATAGAATAGGTAACTGACCTCAATTACCGAAGGAATATATTCACCCTGATTCCTTAACCCTAATTATAATATATCACACACATAAAAACACTCACGCAAATGCAGACATAAACATCAAAAATACCTAGGGAAACCTCCTTTACAGAGCATCAAGTCACACCACACAGGTTGTAAACTATCCCAACCCACCACAAGTCTCCTAGGTCAGCCTCTGAAGAACCCAGTTCATAAAAACTAGTATTTCTATTATAGGTTATCATCATTGATGTTCGATCAAAAGACCCACACTCCAAGATCTACTAATAAAAATGTTATATATATATATATCAAAATGATAAAAATAATAAACAAAACTTGGATAATTT
Source organism: Viscum album (assembly GCA_963277665.1). Lineage (NCBI taxonomy): Eukaryota > Viridiplantae > Streptophyta > Magnoliopsida > Santalales > Viscaceae > Viscum > Viscum album. Next base: position 482,372,377 of record OY728128.1, read on the forward strand.
ATAATATAACAATATTTTTTCTATGGTCATTTATAGGAATATAAAACATTTATATATAGTATATTTTTAACAAAATACTATGAAAACATAATCAACATCACTCTAGAAAGATCCTTACTCAACAAAATTAACCTATTATCTTATATTCATCATTATAGTTATGAAAATGATTTTTAAACATATGGTGAGGACAAAATTTTCCAGTAAGTGGATTTAAAACTGGAGGTGAAACACGTCAACATTTCCATAAAAAGAATTAGAGTTTTCAAAATTTCAAAAATATGATATGATTTTACAAAAATTTAAATTTTATATTTTGTAAACCTAATAATCATTCAAGACATAAAATTCCATTGAATAAATCATGATTACTTCTTTGATAACATCAAAACATTCCTTTTGATAATTATAACCCTTTATAGAATATACAGATATTTGGAAAACATTAAAAAATACATGTGTCCACTAAAAGTATTTATGTTCTAAACAATACTTTGAGGATAAATTTCCATTTATATTGGGGTTTTACTCCCCATTCCTCATAATTATAACCAATTCCATTGTGCCAAAACATTAAATAAATCCTTTTTTAAATCATTCCTTTATCACTATAAATCCATTAAAATATTCAAAAAATTCTCAAATATGTAATTTATTTCCAAATACGATAGTAATTGCATATTTAACAGTCACAATAAAATATTTACTTAAAGAATAATCCACAGTTTTATAAATATTAGAAATAATATCAACATTCATATACAAAATTTTTAAATAAATCTTGTATATTATACGTAATGTTTTGTAAAAATGTATTGAATGTCAAGGAATGATATAGAGCATGTCCATATAATAACTAAAATCATGAATGATGTATATAAATTATAAAGTATATTTTACACATGAATTAATAATTTATATAGATAAGAAATACATTTCATGAAAATAGAAAACAATTAAAATATGAATTCATAAAAAATTGCATCACACAAAATAGTTAATAGGTAATGAAATTTTATAAAATTTAATTCCTTTATAAGAAAGGGGGTTTTGTGAACCATAAAAATTATTTTCCCTTAAGTGTATTCCATGAAATCATAGAATATAATCATAAATCAAAACCATTACAAAAAGGTATTTTTGGAACATATAAATTTAAATAAAAAGATTTTCTCCCATAAGATAAGTGTTTTTGGAAGAAAGAAAGAATAATAAGGACCCCTTTTTTATTAGAAAAATCGTTTCAAAATACATGAAATCAATGTTCATAGAAGTCATATTTTTTTATAATTAATAACTACGTTGAAAGCATTAAATTAGATGTTTTTTAAAAAATCCCTTACTACTAGTGTTTTAAGAAACCTTTAATGAATAATTTAAAAATAAATTTCTATTAAAAATAAGGGTTTAACAGTCATAAACACATTAATTTATTGAAAATCAGTTTTACCTTACCTTATGGTAGCAGGAACTGTATGAATTCTATAAAATTATTCTTCAAATATTGGATTCCTATGACTATACTTTCCTTTATTACTTTATTTTTCTCTCACTGGTAGAATATAACTATGCATCACATATAATAGTAAGAAACCCAGAAGGTGGGAAAGTTTTCTTAGAAAACCCTTCAATTATATATATATATTTAAATATTAGATGAAGGTTCCCATATATCGACTGGAGATTTGATAAAAACTATTTTATTTTGACATTTACAATATATATTCTACTATAATATTTCTCATCTAAAAATATATCTCCATGATATGGGAAAGTAGGGTATTCAAATATACATAAAAAAATGGGACCTCTATATTGAGAGGAGATCCTTCCGTTCTAACCCATAAACATCCAATCATTACTGTAGTGCTTCTGATAGCTTATGGAGAAAGAAAGTTATTATTATAGAGCATGAACATAAATAAAACAATGATATATTAATATAGATGTCAACATATTTATGAAACCTACTAATCATGATATTATTTATCAAAAAATACTCATGAAAACCGATATTAAAATGAAACTTTATATATATCAATTGAAAATAAAATATATATATATACATATATACCTCATTTTTGCAACCAGTTCAAACCAAAGAGATGAAGACACCTATATTCTCAACCTATATTTATTATCCATTAATCCAAAGACAATTTTATGGAACCACCATTTTGAATTGTATATATATATATTCATATATAATTATATAACTCAATTGAAAACTCATCACAATGAATGAGGAGAGGAAGGTGACATTGTTCAAACATGTTTATAGTTACTAAAGCATTGTTGGGTCAAACCTTTATCAAAACTAAAATCTTATAGAATCATTTATATTTATGCATAACTATATATAATTTATGTCATAATATTGGTGAAAAACACAGTGGAAAACAATAATGTTTAATCATTAAGGACACGATGTTGTGTCAAATTTATTAGATGACATGGAAATATTGGATTGGACGACGATCGATATTTATGTATGTTTTTTTAAGAAGAGTTGTAGTTTTTGGATTCTATAAACCCATGTAAGAGATCCACTCTATCAATTAATCCATTATATGTTTTTGATTTCCATCATCAGATCAATGTCCGTAGCCCATGGTCCACTCCTAGAACCACACCACACACATACGTGCTAAAAAACCACTGCACCACCCCAAACAGTAGTTCTGGAACATCCATGCGAACACCCATGTGCACATGGGTGCCTCCATGTACACACCTTCTTACCAATACACCCATGTCTCCATGCGATCATCATAGGATGAATCTCCCTTATGATTTATCATTAACCTATAATAGCGTAGATGGGACCATACTTTTGGATTGTGTGGTTGGCCAATTTTTTATACCATGTACATTTCAAATGAAATCTTTAAAATGAATATAAAAATTCATTATAATTTGTATACATATCTTCAAAGTAAAAATTTCTATATAATAAATATATTTATTTCAATCATATTATATATTAATTTAAACCCACTGTTTTGAGTATTTATATTAATAAATTTTACAATTTTCAGATTTTACTATTTTTCTAAAACTATAAATATTATAGTTTGAACATAAAAAATATAATTTAAATATTTTTATAATAATTTTATATTGATACATATATTATTTTTTAATAAAGAATATTTTAATGGATATATACTTATTAATAGTAATATCCCATCTTCTTTAAATACCCCCTTAAGAGCCATATTTTCATAATATAAATTCTATATATTTTAGATTTTGTACTCACATGGATGGTTCTAATATTCCCGCTACAATTCATTTTCAGTCTCATAATCTTTGGTGGATTCATAACTATGGATTATCCTAATCAATTTGACGATTATTTTGGTGTTATTATAATTATTTTATATTTCCCTATTTTAATATTGATTATCATTATATATTTAGTATTCAACAATTCTTAGTTGCATACTTTTGAAGAGATATAATTGGATCAAAATTGGGGTCTATTTTTTTATAAAATATACTACATATTATTTAATTGTTATAAGATATATTTATTTATCAAATATTTTTAAAATACATAAATATATTAAAATTCTAGGATGTCATATTCATTCCCCTTAAATAAATTACGCACTCATAATTATTTTCACATTGACTTCTTTACTCAATAATTCGAGAATATACCTAAATTTGGTGTATCACAACTCTTTATTCCTATATTTTAAATAAAATGATGTCCACAATAAATCAAAATATTTTTAAAAAAATTTGGTCAAACCATTCCCAGAGCATCCACGTATTTCTGTTCTCTTTTCTTTTAGATCGATAGATGGTCTATGCATTACAATAATGTTTTAGAACTCCTTCAACATCCTTCTATTTGTTTGTCCAAAATCCTCTCACATGTCTTGCATCAGATCAATTATGGAAATAAAATTTTCTAAAAGGCGTTTTTTTGACAAATAATTTCAAAACATCTAATAATTTTTTTTTAAATAACTTAATAATATTTTTTGAAACATTCAATTAATGGACCTTTCAAAATACAATGTGTATATAAAAAGAAAATAAGTTGCTACTACATATATATAGGTTTCACAAATGTCCCCCAATTATATTTCTATACTATAATAATATTTTTCCTCAAAATCACATGATAAGTTGAAATATTTTAGAATCACTATATGATACCTCCCCTCTAGGAATGGGTGAGAAAGTAGGAAATTCAAGAATTGATTTGGAATAGTCAATGATATATGATGATATTTGTCTATGGATGAGGTGATTTATATTTCATATAATTTATTCAAGGAAATTTAGATATTGGAGAATGTTTTGAAATGAAAAGTGTATGATATTGAGTTAATAATTCCAAGAATTTCATTTGGAAGAGACATAAGTGTTTTGTGTGACCCTCAACCTTTAATGTAAAATTTTATTTATCATTATATCAAATTAACATAATATAAACTTACCTAAAATATATATCATTCGAAAAATATGTTATCCTAAAAATAATAATTTTCACTAACATTCTCTAAACCCTTTATTTGATACCAATCATAAGTTCCCATGACCAACACTCATAAATGAGGTGATAAAAGTGTTGAATTATTTTATAAAAAATGATAAAAATAATAAAATTCACATAAAAATATACAATCTATAGATATTTAAAATTTGTAGATTTGGAGGATTAGGTAACATTAATAAATATAATATCTTAAAAAAATCATATAAAAACATATCAATCATCACATGATCTAGATACTTAATCAAGACCATTATCCAATGATCTTTTATTCATCATTATACCTATGAAAATCATTTTTAAACATTGGGTGAGCACAAAATTTTTCAGTAGGGGATTTTAATACATGACATGAAATCCTTTCACTTTTTCGTAGACACCAATTTGGGGATTTCAATATAAAATATATGAGGTGATTTTCAAAAAAATTAATTGAAATATTTTGAGAAAAAAATTTCCGTTGAAAACATAAAATTATTTGAAATAAATTCCATTTTTCATTTAAAGTATCAAAACATTCCTTTTGAAAAATATAACCCTTTGGAATATAATTATACTTGGAAGACTTTTTGAAATCCTTATGGTAACTAACAATATTGTTAGTCTGAACATCACTTTTTGGATAACTCCAACTTGAGGTCGTGGGTTAACTTCTCATTTCTCATCATTATGATCAATACCCCATTGCCCAAATTTTAAAAAAAATATTCTTATACAACATTCCTTGTCTCTAAGAATCACATAAAAACCATTAAAAACATCACATTTAAGTAATTTATTTCCAATTAGGATAGTAATTACATAATTAATAAACTTCAAAAAAAGGTTCCATTATGTAGAATCCATAATTTCATAAAGATTAAAATAATATAAGCATTTTTGGGAAATATTTTTAAATAATTCTGGAAAATTAAACATAAGAAAATGGTTTTCTAAACATGTATTTAATGTCAAGGATAAATACTGTGTACAAACATACAGTATATAAAATCATGAATGTTTACCATAAATTTTATAGAATAATTAAAACACGGAATAATAATTTCTACAATTTATTCATCTATTTCTTAAAAATATAAATCCTTTAAATTAAGATTCATAAAACAAATTTATTTTCACATTAAAGATTAAAAATAAATAATTATTGGATACATATTTCCTTTTCAAGGAAGTTATTATAATAAAACAAAAAGTTGATTTTCCCTTAAAAATGGGTTTCCCTAAAATCTAAAATAGGTTCTTAAATTAGAACCAATATAGAAATGGGAATTCTAAAATATAAATTGTAAAAAATTATATCTCCCCTATCATTATGTTTTTTTAAAAATATAAAATCCTATAAACACAGCTTCCCTTATTTAAAAAGTTTTTTGAAACATGAATTATAATTTCATAGAAGAAATAATTTTACTTTAAAAAGAAGAATAAACCTTGAAAACCTTAATGTAGAGGTTTATATAACAAATAATTCCCTCACAATTGGGGTTCTATAAAATCATATCATATGAGTTTAAAAATAAATTTATCTTAATAATAATGTTTTAGGAACATGAAAATAGAAAAATATTGAAAATTATTTATCTCTTGACATATATTTGGAATAAACCTAGGAAATATATGAAATTATTTTTCAAAGATAACCTTTTTATGAATAAACATTAATTTTTCTTTTTTATTCCCTATGAAAGGAATAATATAAATACTGATCACTTAGAATAGAATGAAAACTGTATTTAAGGCCATTTATACGGCTAACACATTACTTGTATAGTTATAATTCTATAATAGATGACAATTATAGTATATCAGCAACATATTTGATAAAATATCATTTACATTTACATTTATAATATATACGTTTTTACTATATTTTCCATCTAAACACCATATCCATGATATGTAGAGAGGTATGTATGGTCGTATTCTTCCACTAAAATAGACACTCTATATCAAGGGATGATCTTTAATTTCTAACCAATAAACTCCAATCATGAATGTTAGACTTAAGCTAGCTTGTAGTGAATGTTGGAAAATATTACACATCATGTTCATAAATAAAACAATGTTTTATAAATGCAGATGTTTATACTCAAGTCATAACATAAGAAATTTTTGCTTATTTTTCAAAAAAATAATCATCCAAATGGATAGAAATATGTTAAGTTATATATATATAGATATAAAATATAATATATATACATATATACATATAAACCTCATTGTTTCAATAGGTGTAAATTGAGGAGAAATACACCTTTAATGATTCATGTCATTTTAATTACCCTTTAATTCAGGATAATTTCCAAAATATCCACTATTTTTAAATCCATATATATGTATATAAAAAATATTCATTCATATTAATTTATATAAATCGAATTTAAAACCATCAAACTTAATGGGGAGATGAAGGTGACACTATTCAAAACATTTTTATGGTTCCTAGATCATTATTGGTTCAAGAATTGATCAAAATCATAGTATTATAACATCTTTTCTATGAAGAAATAAGTATATATATATTTAGTATAATGATGATGGTTAAAAACATGGTGTAAAACCATAAGGTTTATGTTTGAAAAATAAAAATAAATATCTAATTGATCAAAAAACAAAGAAATATTGGATCAAACAATACTTTATATATATTTATTTTTCTAAGCTGTGATACAATGTCAAAATTTTCTGATACCAAATCAGATACACACTTAGTTGAGCACTCCCTTATTTTTTATGTGTTCTATCAATATCTTTACGTGATTATAGTAGGTTCAACTCTCAGAACCAAGCCACACACATATCCCCAATACGTCACCATGCAACCCAACATGGTGGCTCTGTCACCTCTATATGTGCACCCATGAATGCAAATTCACCTTCTTGTTCACACCTTCCTACCTATCCAAACATGTTTCCCTGGAAGATACATGGGCTTTATATCCCTTATGGTTGATCCTCCTACCATAATAAGGTAAATTCAACGACCATTATGGCTACTGTGTTGGATAATTTTTTATACCAAATAAATTTTAAATCATCTCCTTAAAAAGAACACAAAAAATCATAAATATTTATTACATGTATTCAAATTAAACATTTCAATTTTAAAAAAATATTTATTTTAGTAATCTTATATATTATTATCAACATATTTTAAAAGTATTTATATTTTTATAATTTTAAATTAATCACTTTTTTATGTTTATATAAAATAATTAATATTATACTTTCTATATAAGAAGAATCTACTTTAACTATTTCTTTTAAAGATCATTTTAAATTTAATCATTGGTAATTTTTTATTCAAATATATTTTCACAGAAATCTCGCTATCAATTTTTATATACCATATTCTTTAAATACCCCTTAACAAACATATTTTAATAATTCAAAATCTAAAAAATCTAGTTTTCTTACTCTAATGGATGGTTCCCAATTTCTTAATTTTGTACACACTCTCTCCCTTCATCATGGGTGGATTCCTCCTTATAGATGAACTAAATAATGTGTGAGATTATTTTGGTGTCATCATGTTTATTTTTTGTTTTCCTATTATTATTGATGATCATTGGGAATTAAGTATTCCCATCTATTTTTTTAGAAATATGCTTCTGAAGATACGTTCTTGAATAAGAAATAGTGTATTTTTTAAACAAAATATAAATTTACTTGTTTTAACATTAGAATAAATTTTTTATTTATAGAATATATTTAATATAAATAAATTTAGCAAAATTATTGGAATTTATAATTGATCCTTTACTTATAAGGTGAAACACTATATAAATAATAAATATAAACATACATCTCCCCTCTTGTGGTTTAATATAATATTGGATCACCCATTAAGGTCCCCTAGATCACAACATAGTTCCGAAAAAATACATGGGATCTACTGTGTCATTCAAATATTTAAGGAAAAATCATATAAATCAAAGGTCCTTACATCACTCAACATCTCCATGATCATATCATGTAAATATCATAGTAAATTATGCCAATGTGTCACTATAGGGATATATGAAAGCTGATATCCATTCCCAAACAAAACCTTGTCAGCCTCTTTATACCCAACCTTCCAATTTTCTTACCTATGTCATACCCACCATGTTTCTCACATCCTTATTTTTGAGGAATTCCTATACCACATTCTAGCCAACTAGATTAAATTGTATAGTGTATCTCAAGTGTCCATTAGACCTATCCCTAGATCTACGATCATAGTCAGACACTTCCCTTTATAGGAAGATGACTAAGGGTATGTATTCTAAGGACTTAAATGTTTATTCTCTAAAATTATACACTTATAAGGTATATGTACCTCATTGAATGTATTAATAATCATTAACTCATCTATCAGTGTCGAAAGAGTCACACTAGTGTAAATATTTCACCATGGACCTTTATAATCTATTCATTTAATGGGAGATTTAAAAAAAATTTATTTTTATGTCAATTTCCCATTACTGGTGAGACCACATATCATGTTTTACATATCAAAAACATATACTATATAGATATGTTTATAGATCATATACCTCACACATAAATATTTATATCTTTAATAAAGGTCATCCACCCTTTCCCAAGATTATCCATGACTCATGCCATATCCCATACTGCTATCTCAAGTCACACTGGCAAAAACAATTATTCATAATAGTTATTAGTTAATTATGAAATTAAATTCCAATAGGTATAAGTACCAAAAATATCATCAGTCTATCTTTCCATACTAGAACCATAACCAACCACACATAGAGGGTCCATGGAGTACTTCTTCTACCATCAAATGAAAAACAATTATCAAATTATATCAATCCATCCACTAATTTAATCCAATTTAATTAAAAACCCTTCAATAATTTTTAGGGAGACATACATCCAATGAATGTGAATGAATTAGAATGTGATGAAATGTCTAGGATGTTATATATAAATGTTAAGAAAATTCCCCATTATTCAGGATGCTCCCACTATGATTCCAAGAAATCATCACTCCAAAAACATTACCAGATAAAATGAAATTTATCTCTATCAACTGGAAATAAGAATGTTGGGAAGAATAAAAAATCTCACCCTAAATTGTTGTGTAAATTTCTAAAAAATACCCTATTTATAGGTTTATTGTGATTTGTTAGGGAGGGGAGAAATGAATGATAATTTCCATTCCCTGTTTTTTAGTTGAAAAAACCAAAGGGGTGCAACCTTGAATTAACATGTCTACCCATATATTATATATTGTAATGGTGCATGGATATAGTGTGAAATATATGGATCAAAATGTGTTTCCCGCTAATAGGAACCTTTCATGGTGTATCCCCATGGGTTATGGTACTCCACACCTCTATTAAGAATAACCCAAGACCTGATGGTCTACCATCATAATACGAATCCTCTAGTTATGATATGTCACTCCATCCACGTGAACCAAAATTCATGATTCTATGAAAAAATAATTTAAACATATTTATTTGTATAAACCCCACATTAAATGGTTGAAAAGGCTTGCTGAGGTCTATGTAGATAATTCAAAGACTAAGATTGACTATTTTTAATGGGATAAATCCAATCCTTTAAGTAGAACTAGTCTCCCAATCATTATCCTCATATAAGGTTATAATATCATGTTCCATCAAGAAAAATAATGAATTATCCTAGTCTTATTAATTTGATGAAATTCAATAGTGGAAGATGTCAACTAAAGACCTCATGAAGAAAATATAGATCAAAAGATGAATTGAAAGTTGAATTTCAACATATGTTACTCTTGGAAGGAAACACCATGGTGAATTCATGAAGGGGGTAGAAGTTTTCTTCAAGTTTGGAGATAAATATTTTCATGATAAAAAATTAAAGGGTAAGGGAGAATACATCAATATATCGCTATTTAATTTAACGAATATGGGGAATTATTCCATCGAATTCACCAAAACATCAAGGGAAAATACCATAGAAGTGTACAAGGGGATAAAACCTAGATTATTAAATTACTATAGATGAATATTAAGTTCCTAGGTATGTGGTGGTAGGTACTTTGGTCATTACTTTCACATTTTACAATACATTATTCAATTATAGATCCTCACACTCTTTTATAACATCCACGTTTTTTGAGAAAATTAAATATTTTTCTAGCACACTGATAAAGGAGTTATCAATCATGACTCCAATAGAAAATATTATTTCAAAAACAGTACATTAGTCAATCCCCATTATGATGCACGGACATAACCTATTGTAAAATTGGATTATTATACCTTTGGAATAATTAGAAATAATTCTTTTTATTGATTGTAATTGAAATTAATATTCAAAAATATATTTCCAAGCGGAGAAGAATGTAACATCCAATAATTTTTTAATATGATATGATTTAATTTATAATGGTTTTAAATCCTTGGTTAAAATGTAATTTTAAGTTATCATTCATCAAATGTAATGTGGAGAGTTTAAAACTTATTATTTTAGTAAAAAATATTAGTATATCGGAAATATAATGTTTCTTTAAAAATAATACATTCATAAATAATATAAATTAATATTTTTGAAGGAAAATTGAAATTAAAATGATACATGTATGAATCTAATTTTTATCTATATTTTAGGATATTTAAAATTTACACTGTGTTAAAAAAATTAGCCAACCATAATCCTTCAAAGGAACGACCTCAATAACATGTGGTACTAGGGGTCAACTATGTGGGATCCATGTTGATCTAACAGGCCCATGGAGCCATGGAAGAGAGTGAACATGGATGGAATGATATGCACACATAGGCACATAAATGCATCATTGCAAGCGTATATCAATTGTAGAGTGTCTGCAATTGTACATAAGTAGGCGAGCAGGTCAGACCATACCATGTGGTGTGTACCAATGTTTTGGGTGAAAAACCACACTAATATATTGATTAGTGGAAGGCATGAAGAGTAGTATATGAATGATTTACACTCAATAAAGGTTCAATGTGGGATGCACAACACATGTCAATATTTACCTTTTTGAAAACATATGCATATAACATGAACAATATAATAGTATTCATAAGAATAGTCTGATCAAACTCAAAATCATCTCCCACCTCAATCCAATCCTATACCTACCTAATTTTTTTATTATCCTCCATATTATGTAGAGCATGTCCCCCCCTAAACTACATGACGAGTAGATAGACCAGTTTGATAAACCCTCTACCTTTAGTATTGTTTTCCTTCACTAATAACCTTGTAATAATCAAATTATTAAATAAAAATTTTGATCTATATGAAGATCTATTGTCCTACAATAGTATTATTCTCACTTCATTCCCTAGGGTCTATAGTGATATAACCCTTGAATTATTCATGTTGATATCATGGCATGATTCAATCAAGAAAAAATTAGTTTTATAATTGTGACCACAAAAATACCACCGGGTATTATCTTATTCCAGGGATTCTTCTTAAGGATTCTTTGTGACACTAATTACAATGATTCCTACAAATATATATACATATATACATACTAGTAGAAATCATATTTAAAACCAAATATCACATACTTTTCATTTTGGATTTCCTGGGTACATCTTATTTCTCATCAAGTTAAACTAGTGAAAAGTATATATACACATATATATATATATATATATATATATTCTCCATCAATAAATATTTTTAATTTAGATTTTTCTATCTTTAACCACAATGAAACGACCTTTATAAATGGGTTTTTTATTCATTTTTGAGAATATGGGTGTATACCAAGGCTTGATAATAATACCCTATGATCATTTCTAAAAGTGTCTCCTACAATTCCACTAATAAAAATATTAACCGCAATTAGGAACTGCAAACAATGGACACAATTTTAGACTTCTAAAAAAGTAAAAAAAGTAAAATAATTACTTCAGATATGGGATACGGTTCTCAAATCCTAGTAATATTATAGTGTCTTTAATTTAGAATTATGAAAATAAACATCTAGTTTTAAAATAATTTATGTAAATACCTTCTCATTTCCCTATATGAATCCATTACATCCTTACCACGTATTCCCTCATTCCATCCATTCATTCCCAATAGGAGAAGTGGAAAATAAAACTACATAATCTCACCTATATTTTAGACTAATCTAGAAGTTATATGTTAATTAAAAATACTTTCTTAAAAACATTTATCTATGTTCCTAAAGTCCATAATGTAATGGAAATTTGTTTTTGATAATTTTTTTACAAAACCCTATGTAAGGGAAGACATTGGGTTTTAATACCTTCTATTTGAATCCCAAACTTATATAAGACAATTTTTCTTCAGAAAATTTTATCTATGATTATAGAAAATTTATTGTAATGAAAATTTATTTTTATTAAACCCACCATTGTAGAGGAGTATGATTTATGGATTTTATTTTAATTTATTAAATTCCAATTTTAAAATTTTACCTATCCTTTAAAATGAAAATTTTTAAATCTATATTGATTTGAAAATTATATATTTTATAAATTTACCTATCATGTTTTTTTTATTTCTTTATTTTTCATTCATAATTAAAATGTTTGATCATGAAATATTGTTATCATTGGGATTCCATAAATTTTAGGAAAATAATTAGTAAATTTATTTTATTTTTTTGAAATAATAATTTGAATGTATTGTTTATAAATTATAAATTTATCATGATCATTAAAGAAGAATAGGATTTTCTTAAAGGAAATTCGTGATAATTTTTTGAAAATATAGATTTATTTTCATGTTTGAAAATAATTTATATAGTTTCTATAAGGATAATTTTAATGGATTATAAATGAGAAAGGCATTATTTAAAAATACGATCTACTAAAAAATCATCAATTTGGATATTCATTTTTAGGATGATGAAGGGGGAGTTAGCCCATGTCCACAAAAAGGACTTCGTCTATAAAATGATTCTTTCAATACTACATGTGGACTCATGGTTTCCTTATTTTTTACTTGCAAAATTATACTCTATAAATATACATTACGTTCATTGTAAGGTTTTTAATGTTTTCAAGGTGAAATCCTATTTTATTTCAATGAATACTATACTAAAAAATAAAATGGTGTTTTAAAGTAACATGTATTTTAAAAAGTTTTTAATATTTTTATTGTGGATTTTTAATGAAAACCCTAGTATGATATTAAGATAAATTATTTATATAAAATTTGAAATATTTTATATATTAAAAAGTTTTAAAAAGACTTTTTACATGGATTATAAGAAAAAGTTTTTCATAATTGGTTTAAAAAACCCCTTTTTGAATAATTTTTATTTTCACCATATGATTTAAAATGTTCTTCACATGAATAGTTATGAGTAGAATATTAAGGGTGTTTACTTTCAATTAAGGATCTAGAAAATGAGAATTAAATTTTTTTTTACATAATGTTTTAAATTTTTGATATACAATAAGGTATTCTGATGCAAATGAGCCTGTACCGAAGTGGTACAGGCTCCTACTTGGCATCCAAAAGACCCAGGATCAAATTTGGGTTGGGAAACAATTCTGGGGGCTTATAACAGTGTTGTAGCAGGGAACTGTAGCAGTACTATAAAACTGGTGGAACTATAGCTACAGAGGCACTGTATCAGGTACTGTAGCAGCGGTGGGACTGTAGCAGGGTGGTTACTGTAGCAGTACTATTCACCAAGGGGTCCTTTGGGCAAAAAAATGGGCTTTCAAGCCTTGGATTCATGCCGCATGGCCTTGGGCCGTATGACAATGTAATGGGTTTCCCTCTACCAAAACTAAAGATGTATTTACTTTAAATAATAAATTTAGGCTGTGGCCCCAGCCTTACAAAAAGGTATTCTTAATCATCTAATGTTATAGACCTAAATATTCACTAGTTTGTATATTTTTCTATTTATTTTTTAAAACTATACTACATGTTTTTACCATAGATCCAGGCATGTCGGTCTGTGTCTATGGAATTTGGTATTAGAGAAAGTGGTTAGAAAAATGTGGATACGAAGAAGTTTTTTTACTAATATATAACATTTTTAAGTAATTTTTTTTAGTTTAATCCTTATTATGTAACTTTGAATCCTTGTATACCATATCCTTTATGGAAGGAGGAGGATAAAAAACTCTTTCAAATCATCCGAATAAATTTCTTGAAATAATTATTGAATGGATATAATATTAAAATTTTGAGACCTTTTATAACATAAAACTCTACAACATGAAGCTATATGAAATGTCAACAACCTCCTATATTCATAAATATCATCATATATCAAATATTTTTTAAAAATAAAATAATAAATTCCAAAAATCCACACATGTCCTAAAAGTTATTGTACCATCAATGGATCTTCAAATATTTCAATTCTTCATGAAATTTTAATTCATATTTTGATTTTAGAATATATATAGAAGAAGGATACCCTCATGAATCCTATATGAATTTAGAAAAAATGATAATATTTTTGGATATTCTCCTCAAATTTTGGAAGGATCGTTAATTGGATTTTTGAAAACAGACATTGTTAAGAAATTTTGTTAAAATCAAGTTCTACTTGATTTCTTAAAATTATAAGTCATTAAAACTGTATTTCCAAAACCATTTCTTTTCTATCATTAATATAACAAAAACTGTTTATGTTTATTTTTAACAAAGTAATCAAGGGACTTTGAATATGATCATAAACTATGTTATGATGATTGCAAAATATTTATTATTTAACAAATTAACAATGGAAATTGGTGGATTGTCTGATGAATATATTCTATATTTTTGTTTTTATTATTTAAATTTTTTATTGACATAGTTTATTTAAAATATATGAATAAGGAGAAGGGGATTCAAAATATTGAGATATGTAGGACTTCACAAGTTAGGAAGACAATGTGAAAACGAATTGAGAGGATTTAGGTCATTAGATGGGGAAGAATATAATATCCCTTAAATTTTAAAATGATATGATTCAATTTAAAAGGTTTATAATTTCATAGTTAAATGTTAGGAGTTGTGGGATTCCAAATTTTGAGATATGCGAGAAGTCTTCAGTTAAGAAGATGAAGTGAAAAATAATTGAGCAGATGTAATTCATTTAATGGGGTAGAATGTTACATCCCTAAATATTTAATAATATATGATTCAATTTATAATTTTTATAAATACATAGTTAAAATGTAATATTAAGTTATCAATAAATAAATGTAACACACAAAGTATAATATTTATTAATTTTTAATTAATTGTAGTATGAAAAATATAAATATTTCTTAATATAAAAACATTATTTAATAGTATAGAATAATATATTTGAATAAAGATTGAAATAAAAATTTATAATGTGTGA
The DNA here is from genome assembly GCA_963277665.1 of Viscum album. Taxonomy (NCBI): domain Eukaryota; kingdom Viridiplantae; phylum Streptophyta; class Magnoliopsida; order Santalales; family Viscaceae; genus Viscum; species Viscum album. Next base: position 482,388,201 of record OY728128.1, read on the forward strand.
AACGTTTTTTTAAAATTATTTTTATATAAAATTAGTTAGTCTTAAATTTGTTTCCATTCCATTGCCCACAAAAAAACCACCTCAACCACATGTGGGATAGGGTTTGACTATGAGGTAGATAGTTTGACTAAGTAGGCCCATGGTGGAATTAGTGAGGGAACCTTTGGATAGGATGTTGTGAACACATAATCTTATAGATGCATCATGGAAAACATATAATGTCGATATTGTAATTGTAGAGGCTTGAAAGTGGGTGAGTGGGACTGCCTTCCCCATGTGGTGTGTGTGAGTGTTGTGGGTGTAAAACCCCACTATCAACATGAGAGTTTGAAGGCATAATGAGTAATATATTTAATATAAAAACTCACTAATGTTCCAATGTGGGACGTGCATGATGGGTTATTTTTTACTCGTTTTAAAAACATACACAAATAAAATGAACCATTCAATCATTTACATGAGGACTGTTCGATCACACACAGTGAAATATCTTACCTTATTCCAAACCTAAATCCCTATTGTTTTCTTCTTATCACCCCTCTGATGTTGATATCATATCCTAACCTGTATAACCCATATATGGCCCAGTTTGATGCACCCTCTACCTCCACTATTGTTTTCTTTTAGTGACATGCCCTTATACCTCAATATTCTAAATAAAGAGTGTGTGACCTTTGAAGATATCTCATCCTAAAATGATGTATCTCTCACTAATTTACCTATAGAAAATAGTGATAAAACCCTTCCTCCAGTCACATTAACGTCATGATGTGATTTTATCAATCTGATATCTGGTTCACAATTTTGATAAAAAAATACCAACGGGTATTATCATCTTCCAAGAATGATTATTGTGGATTGTCAATGATGTTTATTATATAAATTCATACATATATATATATATATATAATATGACCAGAAAAATAATATTTAAAAACAAAGATCACATATATTTTGGTTTGGTTTTCCCAAGTACATTATCTTTCTAATCCAGTTACATCAGTGTAATGAAAAGATATATAAATATATATACTATTCATTGATAAATATTTTTAATATTGAATTATAAATCAACAACCAATAATCATTGAACCATAGAAATTATTTTTTATTCATTATTGAAAATATAGATTTACACAATAGCTCAATAATAATACCTGATTATCTTTTCCACTAGTGTTTCCTTCAATGAATTTTAAAAATATACTACCAACAGTTATAAATTGTGTAATATTGCATCGATTTTAAAGTTAAAATAGAATAAGAAAAATTAAATAACTTAAGTAGGACATGGGATAATATTCTCAAGCTGTAGAAATATCATAGTGTTTTCAATTTAGAATTAAAAAAATAAATATTCAGTTTTGAAAATTATTGTGTAAAAATAATCACTTTTACCTATAGGAACCTAATCCTTTATGAACTTCTTATTACCACATTCCATCCTTTAATTACAAACACACCAATTTTAAAATATGTCTTCTTAAGATCTACTATGTTTTCAAATAATATAGAAGTAATAAAGTAAGGGATACTACTTTCTTAAAAACATCTATCTATCTTCACAAAATCAATACCGTAAAGGAAATTTATTTATGATAAAATATTTTTTACTAAAACATATGTAAGGAAAAGAAATTGGTTTTTAATAAATTTTATTTTATTCCCCAATTATGTAAGAGAACTTTTTTCTTAATTTATTAATGATTATTTTATAACCCTTATTGTAAGATAAATTTATCCTTTATTAAAAACTCCCTATAGTGGAGAGTTTTTTATGTCTTTGATCTCATTTATATGATAAAAATTCACATTTTAATTTTGAAAAGTTCATGAAAATTTAATTTGTTTCTTTGTTCATGGTTGATTTTGAAATGTTAAAAATTATCATTTTTTGTAAATTGCTATTATATTTTATTAATTGTCATTAATGATTATAAGTGTAGTTATGCACTATAGTTATCATTGTTATTTCACAATTTATTTTCAAAATAACTTTAATTAGTTTAATTATTTTATATATATATCATTTGTTTGAATTTTTTATAAATTATATATTTATTCTAGCCTTTAGGAAAGATTATATTTTTTTTAAAGGAATGTCATTCTAAATGTTATGAAATATAAAATTATTTTCCTCATTTAAAATGATTTCTGTATTTTTGAAAAGGTTAATTTTAATAGAATATAAATGATAAAGAACATATTTCCAATTTTTTTATTAAAAAATTGGTACATGGGTATTAAATTTGAATATGATGAATGGTGAGTGAGCTCACAACAACAAAAAGGACACTTTCCCTAGAATGATGTTTTTAATAATTCTTGTAGCCTCATGGTTTTCCTATTTCTTCCATGTATAATTATAATCCATAAATAAATATTACTTAAAAAGTAATGTATTGAATGTTTTCATGGAGAAATGAATGTTTATTTCTAGCCTAATATTTTGATAAAAATTGGTTTTCAAAGTAATATGTCCTTTGATAAGTTTTGAAAAATATTTCTTATGAATATTTCTTGAAATTCAAAGTTTTATATTAACATAAAATTATTTATGTAATTTTTTATTTGATATATTAAAAAAAAATTCAAATTTTTTTTTTCTAATAACTATATGAAAAATTTATTCATTATAAATTTGAAAAACCCTTACTAAGAAACTTTTTGTGCTGAACCAACATTTTAAAATGTTTTTCATTGGATTAGGGATGAGTAGAAGACTAGTTATCGTTTTTTAGTATAATTTTCAAGCTTATGCGATGTTGGATAATTTTGTGTAGATTTTTTTAAAACTATGACATGTAACAAGGTATTCATAATCAACAAATCTAATTCATGCATGGATGCACCCCCTAAAGTGGTCCTTAATGAAATTTTGGGGGAAGAAGAGAAAACACAACATTTTAATGGGAAAGGATATCCTAGGGTGAAATTTGTTCTTATTGTGAAATAATAAAATGATGTGTTTCATAAATAACAACCAGACATCCAAATAAGCGTAATTTTGAGTTTTTTTAACTTGTCCCTGATGCGAAACCTATATATATGAATCCTGACAGATTGTAAATGGTGGGGAAAATGGAGTTAAAGAAAAAAATATAGTATTTTTATGATAATTAATTCATATTCCTAAGTGCTTTATTTTGAGATATCCTATTTCGTTTGTGAAAAACAAGTATGGTAGAATGATTATTTAAATTTATTATATAGAAATCAATTAAATTACAACATAGAACATGTCTCATCTTCCCTATATTGATTGAATATTTGATTAAATACAAGGAGATCAATATTTTTCAAATATTGATCCTCATTTTGGGTATCCTAAATTGGAAGTATGGAATAGAGATATTTCAAAGTAATTATTTTATATGTGGTATGAACATTATTAGTTTATTGTAATTCACTTTGGAGTGACTAATTTATCAATTTTTCTTGTGAATTTCATGAATACCATTTTCCGTGAATATCGTGATAATTTCATTGTGGAATGTATTAATGATATCATTTTAAATTCCATAATTAATTTATAGAATAAGTGTCATTAATGATTCTTTATCGATACAATCAATAAAAAGGAGTTAAATGGTAGAATTAGGAAGTGTGAATTTTAGATTTAGTAAGTTCCATTTCTTGTCCATGTTGTCTCTAAAGATGAAATATTAGTTGATTATTGAATTAAAAATGCATCCAAATAATGGAATATATCAAGAAACATAACTGAGGTACATAGTTTCCTTGGTTAAACATGATACTATCTATGTTTTTTATAATTTTTTGATTATCAAACACATTAATTAATATGAAATTTGAATGGGTTAAGTTATAAAGGATAATGGAATATAATGAATGATTTGAAGAATTAAAGAGGAGTTTTATCAATGAACCAGTATTGATAATACCCTCATGAGGGGATGTATTTGTGATATATAGTGATGCATCATAGAAAGGACCAGGGTGAGTCGTTATGTGTAATGTTAATGTTTTTATTATGTGTCAAAGAATTTAAAGATCTGTGAATAAAAATATATTATCCTTTATCTTAAGTTGGAAACCATGATTTTGACCTTGAAGATATAGAGGAATTATCTCACTAGTGAAAAATATGTTGTATATATGGATTATAAGGGATTGGAATACATATTTTAACCAAAATATCTCAACATGAGGAAAAGGGGATGTCTAGAGCTACAGAATAATTATAATTTACCAATACACTACCACCCGAGTAAGGTTAATAAGTTAGTTTTTGAATGTAGTAGAAAAAACATGGAGTTATGACTAATATGAGGATTGAAAATGATTATTTCATTAGGGAAAAATTATGGTTGGATATAGGATTTATTAGGGATGGGGAAACATCAATCATTTTCCAAATGATGTTTAATCCATCCTTACTAGAAAAGATAAAATTTTCTTAGATTTATGGAAAGAGTTTTCAAAAGAAAATTAATGATTTTAATGATAGAAAACAAGATAATTGTGTTTAGGATAATGGTTTGCTAAATTTTTTAAAGAGTATATATGTTCCACCCATACCTGAGTTGAAGAGAGAATTATTAGATAAATCCCATTACTCTATTTTCATTATACACCCTGGAAGCGCCAAATAAAATTAAGATTTAAAGTAAAGTTTTTTGTGGGATGTTATGAAAAGAGAAATCGATGACTATTTATTAAGATTAATATTTTATCAACAAGTAATTGATGATATAAAACATCCCTAAGTAGTCATGAAACCTCTACCTAGTTCAGTATGGAAATGGGATGATGTTATTTTTGATTATTTCACGGGATTTTCAAAGAATCCTAGATAGAATGAGGATATAAGAGTTATTATTGATCATACAAACAAGGGAATTTATTTTCCCACTATATGTGATGATTCACCTCTTGAGAACCTTAAACAACTCTATATTAATAATTTTTTGAGACATAATGGTAATCCTACTTTAATTGTTCATGATCATGATCTATAATGTTCATCAAAATTTTAGAAGATTCTTTATAAGGATGATATCATCAAGCTACATTTGAGAACCCCTTATCATCCTCAAATTAATGGGTGGCCTACAATGTATATTCATACATTATAAGATATGTTGAGGTTGTTTTTGAATTAATTTTAAGTAATGTGGAATCATTAATTACCCGTAGAAGAATTTTCATATAATAATAAATTCTATATGAGAATTAAAATGATATTTTATGAAACATTGTATAGGAAAATATTTCATACCCCATATTTTTGAGATGAAGTTTGGGAATGGAATATTGTACGACCATATCCTTTTGAGGAGGAAATGTTGAGAGTGGATACTATATTGAATCATATTAATAAATCTAAAAGTAGACAAAATGTTTATATTGATAACATATTGAGTGATTTAGAATGTCAACTGGGTGATCATGTTTTCATAAATGTATCTCTATAGAAATGTGTAATATGGTTTATAAATAAATGGGAAATATGTCCATGGTACATTGATCCTTTTGAAATACTAGAAATAATTGGAGCTATAAGATTCTATTTTGAAATTCCACATATCCTATATAAATTTCACTATGTGTTTCGTATCACTTTATTAAAGAAGTGCATGCTAGACCCAAAACATGATCTTACCTCTGACTAAATAGAAGCATGATTGGATTTATCTTATTGTGAAGAGACTTTCCAGATTCATAATACTAGGGAACAAGTGTTGTAAAATTGTATGACTTGATTGTTAATCGTACTTTAGAAAAATCATAAGATAAAAGAGGCAATGTGTGAACATAAAGATATTATGATCGAGAAATACCCACATATTTTCACGGGGTGATATCATAGAGATTTCACGGATGAAAATTTTGAAGGTGTGAAGAACGTAGCATACACAATTCAATTATATTTTTCTTTTTCTTCTAGATAAATAATTAAATTTATTCAAGAATGTGATTAAAACATAAAATATAATTTTTTTAAAATTTAATTTGAGGAAATATATTTTATTCATGAATTCAACATTTCACAATTATATTAGGGTGATTTTCTTTTTATTTTTCAAAAATAGTATAATTTTTGGTGAATAGTCTAGAATATCGATTTAACTAATATTTCAAATTTTTTTTAAACTATAATGATATAAGAATAACATTAAAGACTATGAAGTTTTTTTATTGAAAAAACATATGTTATAGATTTAATATAATGTATATAAAAATACAATGTGTACTTAAAAATATATTCATGATATTTTTAGAAATCTATGTATTTTTGTGTTCAAATAAAAACTATTTTTAGTTCTCCTTTATTAATCAAGAATTTAGAAGGACCCATTCTTTTTTATAATAAAATTAATATTCCTATTATTTATCATAATCAAAATTCATCCATTTAGAATAAATTTAAAATTTATTTTTATGAAAAATCATTTTATTCATCAAATAAACATTTTCCTTAAAGTTGTTTTCATTGAATTTAGTGCGCTTATATTAATATTAATTTCAAATACATATAAAATTAAAATCATATAAAATGTATTTATTATTTTTTATCGGAATAATTAATATTAGGTCGTGAGAACCCAAACCCACGCTCCTAGATCTGGTAATAAAACATGATGCACATTATTTTTACATAAAGTAATTGAAAAATATATAGTTAGTTAAATACATATGGATAATTTTTTATATGTTTTGGAGTATTGGGAAAAACCATACAATATATCCGAGTTTTGATTTTTTTTACAAACAACCCTCCCTCTACACTCCAGATATCCTTTTTAAAGTGAATTAAAACACCTTCAATGTGACACATTATGTTTTAAATAACTGAAATGGATGAAACACTGAGAATCTATGAAACACCATTTTAATTTAATTATATATTTATAAACAAGTAGTTACACAATATTTTTCAACTTTTATGATTTGAAATTTGAATAACAGACATTTATGATTTTGATCAGTAAGTTATTTGAAGTTTGATAGAACCAAATAGATTTTTTAGTAAATAGTAATAGACCCTTATGAATAGTAATATGAATAGTAATATGAATAGTAATATGTCCTTTATGAAAAATAAATCGTGTTACTGTTTTATTTTATTACGGTTTTAAGATAATGAGATCTTGAAAAATATTTCATGGTGATATAAATTCAGTTATAGTTTTGAATTTTTTTTGGAATTAAATATGATTTTAATAAAAAATTAAACAAATCCTATTTAGAAAGTTATTTTCAAAAAACAAAGTTCATTTTTTAATTCTACATATCAAAAAAATGATAAGGGTGTTTTATGGTGATTTTTGAGAAATATTTGAATTGTTACTGAATAGTTAAATTTGATAATTTACGAAATTTTTTAAATAAATGAATTTATGCATCATGCTTGTTTCATGGATGATGTAAATGTCGATTATTTTGAACTCATATTAACTTATTACATTTTTCGTTCTTGTTAATAAATTCAATTTATATTCTTGAGAAAAATAATTAAACTAATGATTAAAATAATGGAAATCCACTCCACTACTCCACAGTAAATACCACCCTCACCCCCTCTTCCTCTCACACCTCTCATGCTTTTAACATTTTTTAAATTCTACCCAATAAACTTCCCAAGTCTCATCCAAACTTCCAATACCTTCTGTTATCACAAAAAGACCAAAACCAAAGGCCTTTAGGAGTATCATAAGGAGAAGAGATCAATAGGTAAAAACCCCCTTCATTTTCTTCTATTTTCATTTCAATAATTTTATTTTCTTATACTCTATCCACCTCCCCTTATTAATGAAAAATTAAAGATATTGAATCATATAAATTTGGGATGTTATCATTTTATGGAAAAATTTATCAAATTAATTCTTCTCCTCTCCCACTTATTCTAAAAATAAAAACACTGTTCGCGATGTGAGGAATTACCTTAATAGTGGACGATGTGTTTCCAATATCAATTACTTCTTTCAGAGATGGATGTAATACCATTTTAATGTTTAAAAAATATTTTAATGTTTATGATATAACCTATTTTATGTTCTATAATTAACATGTACTCATAATATTAAAGGTATATAATGAAACAGGTTTTTGATTATCGAAGAACTGCCAAAATGATCTAAATGAATATCACTAATGATTTATCTAATGATTAATCTGCATAGCATATATCCAAAACAATTTATGGAATAATTTAATATTCTGGAAACATATTAACCCCACATCTTTCTAGTTATGTAGTTTTAATTCCATTCTACCAGAAAATCATCTACGAACTGACCATGGACATCATGTAAAGAACACACCCAAAATAATGGAAATAACAAAATTCTATCAATAAATGGGTTAAATGATATTATAAAATCAACATATTATGGGTTATAAACATCAATATGTTTTTATAAAATATTAATAACACTCTTTTAACCGTTATACATAATTTTTAAACAAGATTAATGTAAGAAAAACAAGAGGTAAGGGAATTCTTAACACAATTTCCATTCATTGGGTTAACCTTCTACTTCATTAATTTTGTACCACTAAGTTTATCAGTGTAATGGATTTTCGTTTATATTATAATTTATAATATTTATTTATAGTTTATACACATAATCCTGTAATTATATTTATTCTCACTTCAATAATATGATTTTTGTACAAGACATTCCTTTAAAAATCCTATTTTAAAATTATATTTTACGAAATTAAAAAGAAATTATTTTATGTAATTATTAAGGATCTATGATTATGTTTTAGTTAAATATAATTGTTTATGATGAAGTTACAGAACTATATATCCCTCCAATGTGTTGGTTATGTGTATGTTGGAGGTTTTTCATATGGTTACTCCAAATGTAACTGCGATGGTTACACAATATGGTAGCTGTAATGGTTACATTGTAAGGTTATTGTGAGGGATACAAATAATAAGGTATCTACAAGTGATACAATATAAGTAAGTAGTTCCCCAATATAACTTTTTGGATATATATATATATGTTCCTTAATTCTTTATGGAAATATCATGTTTCCCGATGTAAGTATATATCAATGGGAAATATTTCCTTGTGAAATGATTTCATATGTTTGTAAGTACTAATGGACTAATGGTTTCATTCCTTCTTTATATATCCCTTACTAATATTTTTATGCTCATCCCATGTTTTTAAATTCTTTCCTCAGTTTATAAGAATGTGAACGATAAATAATGATTTCGAGTAAAATATTATGAAGATTTTTTAAAAAATCATGTTGTTTTTTGTTTGTAATTTTATATTTTGAAAGAAATGGATATTGTATTAATGGTACCCACATTGTATGATTATTAGTTGATATTTATGGGTTATGTCTTACCATTATAAAAATATGAACTGAAAATATCATTAAAAATGTAAATAAGTGAAATCTAGTCGAAATGATGAGAATATGTAATGTTTCATTATGAGACCTTATAGATGGTTTAAGAGTATGGTTAGATAAAACTAATTTCTACTATGATGTTAATAGAATAAAATAAATGTTTTAACTTATTTTTATGTTTAAATGGTATATAATTTAAATATTACCATTTTTCTTCAACTATGGTATGTCCATTAAGAATGGTTTTTAATAAAAGAAACATGGAAACTGATGTTGGAAGGATCCAAGAGACTGATGTATTTCTGAATTCGTAACCAGGAATGGGGGGAATTTGAACTGATTAGTTTGTGCTAGTAATGGATTTGCTAACAAAAGAAATAAATGATGGTGGAATCCATGTAAGGGAACAACCCGAGCTTTCACAAAGGAATATGATGATAGTGAATCATTTTATGAAGAAACATCCTGCTGCATTGAGTGGATCTTCTGACTCAGTAGTGGATGAAGGATAGATTAAAGGCCTTGAAAGGAAAATTCAATGTTATTTAATTTTTAGATAATAAAAAGGTAAGTCATTAGATTTATCCTTTTGAAGGTGAAGCTGAGAAGTGGTGTTTAATGGTCAAGAATATCCGGGATATAGAAGAAATTGATTCCTCAGAGAAGGATGAATATAAAATTCTTTACCTTGACAAATATTTTCTGAAGGTTGTTAAACTTATGATGGAGATGAAATTTCCTGATTTATGCAAAAGTAGGATGATTTAGTGGTTGTGTATGAAAAGAACTTCACCCTACTGGAGAGGTATGCTCCAAATCATATTCTGGATCATGATAGAAAAATAAGCCATTTTTACTCAGGATTGATGACAAGATATCAATGGGAATTGGATTCCCATGAGTTCAAATGTTATGAGAAACTTTTTCATTGTGCAGAGAGGGTATAAAGGGAGTTTTTTAAAGACCACATGTACCTTGACTAAAAAAAAGAAGAGGTCTAGATGAAAATAGATGGATAAGAATAAATCAAAGAAATATTATGGTAATGTTGGTCGGAGTGGATACTCAAGAAGGGGTGAATTGAGTTCCAATTAAAATTTCTATTAAAAACATTATGATTAAGAAAACCCCAAATTTTAAAAATGTCCCAGTTAATTAAGGTAGTAGGAATGTAAATGTTCAATTGGTCAACAAGTTTCTCAAATCATGATTAATCCTTAGATGAATTAGTGTAGAAAACCAATAAAACTTTTGAAAAAAGTTTACTAAATTAACCAAATAAACACACTAACCAAAACTAACTATCAATGTGTAAGAAAAACTATTCTATGTTTTTGAAAATATAAGCATTGGATAAAATCAAAATAGAGTATATGAATATTTTCAAAACAATATAAACAGGAGGTTCAGTCTGAAGCTGAGACCAAATCCCCTACACTTAGTGATCACCTGCCACCATGTAGTTTATATTAAAACATGATACACTGCCTGTATCAGGATTTACAACAGTTTTCACAAATTGTTCAGGGAACACACCCTCTACCACAGTTCATTGTGGGAAAGACAAACAAAACAGACCAAACATGGTCTCTTACACAGTTATACACGGAAAACAAAGATAAGGTGAAGTTTGATGTGAGGATAGTTAATATCTTCCTGTTCAAGCACGGGAGATAGTTTGTGATATAAAAAGATACACACACTTCTTAAAGATATAAAATAAATAAACACAATAGATAAGTAATTATGATAAAGAGTTTAGAAGGCTCTATTTGTTTGCAGTTCAACTCTTGACTCCTTGGAATTAGAAATTTTGAAGTTCTAGTCAATCTATGGAACTTGTTTTAAAACAGAGTGTTGCAACTCCAAGATCAAGATTTCAGTGTTCTGCTTCTGATGTTGATCAAGAGTTGATGAAACAAAAAAGGAAAGAATGTGTTTATCCCAAAATGATCTTCGTGATACTTGTAAGTTCAGGATATTAGTGGTGGATGGTTCGACTTTTTGATCTGGCTAGTAAGCTCTATCACACTTCTCATGCAACCCTTTCTTCGTGTCCGTGTATATGTTACACTTGTTGTGTGTATTTTTAATTCTCTTCTTATTTCGTGGTCTTCCATTCTTATATTTGTGGTCCAACAATGGGAGTGAGTATATCACAAGCATGATTTATCATACCTCGTAATGTCCATGGTATTGTCTCCTGAAACATTTACAATGAGCATTAATTAATTTGAGAGCATTTATTTTATCAAATATGACCATTAGAAAAGTATTGAGATATTGAAAAATTATTGAAGAATAATCATTGGTATAATTGTAATGGTAGCCTTCATATCGGTAGGCTTCAATAGTAGGTTCACATTGGAAATCTACAACTGTATCCTTTAACAGTATGCTCAGACCGGAAACCATATAACAGTAACCTTTTATTGGTGATAATGTAGTTGTATCCTTATAGTGGTAACCTGGTAGCTGTAACCTTGTAGTGGTAATCTCATATCAGTAACCTAGTAACGGTAATCTTGTAACTGTAACCTTGTAACAGTAGGATTGTAACTGTAACCTTGTAATGGTAAGCTTGTAACTGTAACATTTTAATGGTAAGAATGTAACTATAACATTATAATAGTGACCACTATACCTAGATAAATTCTGCACAGTAATCTTAACCATTCAAGAGGTGAGATAGAAAGTATATGAATATTACTCTATAGGAACATGAAACATTAAGGAAACATGATTAGAAAATAATGAAGACATGGTTCTCATTTAAATGAAAACAAGATTTTGGATTATCAAAATATGATTTGGGATTATCAAAATAGGATTTGGGATCATCCAAATAGGATTTGGGATTATCAAAATATGTGAGTTCCAACAATCTCCCCCTTCTTGATAATCACAAATTATGGCATTGCTAAGAGTTTTGAATTAAGGTAAAACACATCTTCTAATGTCATTGAATTAGAAGATGTATGTTTTGAATATTTTATCCCCCATGAATGACTAGTCCCCTTTTTATCCCCATTAATATTTCCCCCCTTTGCGATTAACAAAAAGAGTACAGAAAAAAATTACTAAAAAGAGAGAATCTTTATTAATAAAATTGGAGTACATTATACAAAAATTGATACAACAATCCCTATCAACTAAGATAGTCCAGACTGAATCCACATCATATATTCCTATAGGAGCTTTGTCCTTGGAGGTTGCGGATGCATGTGCTAAAGGTAGAGGAATAAGCTGAGGGACCGAAGTTATCAAGGTAGGAGGAGATTCAATAGAAGCATCAGTAGACCTGTAGTGAGTAGATCTCTAAGGAATCGAGGGGGTCAAGCTTCTGATGGCCTGGGAAGTAGTCATCAAAGGAGCAACATTGCTGGAACCTGAAGCAGTTGAATAAGTAAGAAGAGCGGGAGGAACTTTGATTGGTGTGATGTACACATGGGGGAAAGGCAAGAGAAAATTCCTGAAGTCCATAATGATACTTCCACATTTCTCCATAGAAAAAATAAAATCATCCTTATTCACTATGAATTTTTCCAAAGTAGGAGTCAATTCTTTGAGTTGGCTAACTTGATACATTAAGTCCTGAGTGATAGGAGGGATACTTATGTTTTCCAACAACAACATGAAGTGACCTTCCATATGATGTTTGGTGTACACCTATTTTTAGTAGAATTCATCTTGATCCTTGATGGACTTATAATCCTGAGAAACTTCCCTTAAATAGTTTCCCCCAATATTATGAATTTCTATGGTGATGGAAATGACTTGAGAATCTAATGAACTTCCACCAGATAACTTTTCCCCTTCTTATCTGATAATGGTATTGAAATATTCAATGCCAATTGGAGGGGAAGCTGAAGTAGAAGCAGATGAAGCTAGAGGAGCCAGAGAGAAGGCCAATGTCTCCTTGAATGATTTTTCAGCCCACTGATCATTCTTTTGAATCATCATCTTGCCCTTTCACATGTGTTTCCACAGATTTCCTGAAATCCTCAAACACTGTGACCATTTTTTGAACTATAATTTTGGCATATTCAAGGTGTCTATCCACTTGGGTCCTTGAAGCCATATAAGAATCTAATATGGCAACAGACTATTTCATGGAAACCATAGAATCTACCAACTATCTAATTTGACTCTGGCAATTCCTTACTTCCTTGAGCAGAGTAGACTGAATACTGGAGTGCATTTTGGATAAGGAATATTATATATTCTCATGAGCTAGTGAAACATCCTTTTCCATTTCTGAATAACTATCCCTAGACACTTTTTGTAGGTCTAATTTTAGGGATTCAAGATCTGTCTTTCTGATATAGTCTTGAGGGAAAGAGGATTCTTTAGGGGCAAAAGTGAGGTTTGGAACTAAGGGTCTTCTGTTAGGCCTCTCATCTTTTAAGTCATCATAGTATAGACCCAACACCCTAAATCCAGGGACCTCAAACAAGCCTTCAATTTCATGAAAAATATAAACTGAGCCTATAATAGCAGATTCCTCCTCCTCAATCTGATCAATCTCTTGATTGACCACATAAATTTACTCCATAACACCATGATCAACTAAAATATCAGGAAGGTTCACTTCCACTTCTACCTCATAATCTTCAACTAATTCCAATATAAGTCCATCCACAACTAAATCATTATCTTCCTTTCCTTCTCCACTTTCTACCCTTTCTTTTTGTCATATTAGAGGATTAAGACTTAGACATTGCTCTTCATTTTCAGTAGCAACTGTCTCAAGGTCAACTTGACTTGATTCAGAGTCCTCATCCTCATCTGAGGTATCTATAACTTCTCATAAAACAATTTCATCCCCTTATTCTTCAGTAGTATCTTTATCATTGTACCTTAGGACAGCTTCCCATCCAGGCAATCTCTTTGGTGGGTAAGGCTCACCAAAGGATACAGTAGTCGCAGAAGGATTGGAAGGAAGGTCAGGGTCATTCTTATCTTATATAGTAGAGTCCTCTCATTCTTGAACAACATCAACTTCTTCTTATTCATCTGAGTAGGCAGGCTTCGCTTCATCAGGATTAAAATCAGGGTCTCTCTTATTCTTAGGCATAATAGGATGAGTCACAAGATTAAACTCTTCCTACAACTTAGCCTCATCATTCACACATCTCTTCAGCCTTGGATTCCAGTTAATCTTCATCACCTTGCAGATTAATTTGGTGATGCAATGGTTATCTTGTACGAAAACAATTTCTTCCTTATCTCGAGCAACTCCTTTCACTTTCAACATAAGAGATATCAGCTTAGCATGGAATAGAGCATTGGATTTGGAACTAGGATTGGTCAGGTCTTCATTTTGAATCATCAATAGCCTACACAGGTTAATATTATGTCCACAATTGAGAAAATACAGAATGAATATGTCCTAATAATATAGAACAGTGAATTTCCCTCTCCTGGGACGTATCACATGCTGAAAAAATTTGAAAAAACCTTATACTCTCCGTCCATCTCAGCAGAAATTACATTACTAGGAATTACATTCCCTGTCAATTCATCTAAATATTTTTCATAGAAAAATAACTCACTAGTAGGAGGCATCACTTTTGAGTAATAGTCATAAATTCATTCATGATGAATCCATAAAAATTCATCCCACCCAGCAGAGGAGAAACTTACATTTACTCCATTTACTCTATAAGTCATCCAGTGCTCATTCTCAGACTATTTGAGCATCAGATACTCATATAATTCATTCACCAACATTGGGTAATAGGGTCCATTCTTGTTTGAAAATCATTAATCCCAACCCTAAGCATCCAATGTCTTAAACACTAAAGATGGACTCAAAAGAATCCACTCTGAAATTAATTCCTTCTCAGATACTATCTCCCTCTTGGATAAAAGTAGGTTCAGTACCTTTTCCTTTGTCTGGCTTCTGCTACTTGATTCAGTTCTAGGTATCTTCGGATTAGGAACATCTCCTTCATCACTAACCAACGAGCACTTCTATCAATCCATTAATCTGGAGCGGTTAGAGGTTTCATAAGAGGTTTAGGTTCTGAGATTTTAGACCAAGTGGTTTGGAGGAGGGTTTGATGTGGATCAAAATGCGGTGTGTGTTCTATTTTTATCATTTAGGGATCAAAAAATAAAATAGATAACATAAATAAATAATAGCAGAAAATTGTGTCAGATTCTGGTTGAGAGCACATAAAATGAAACGTCCCAGACTTCAAATTTCTATCAGTATGGAGGTATCTATAAGGTCTAAGAGTGAGGTCTTAACAATGAGGTCCTATTTTTGAGGTTATAATGGCGAGGTCCTAATAGTGAGGTTATAATAGTGAGGTCCTAATGAAGAGGTTCTAATGGTGAGGTCCAATGGTGAGGTCCTAATTTTGTGGTTCTAACTGTGAGGTTTTAACAGTGAGGTTCTAATAATTAACAGTTTATCATACCTAACTCATGTCTGATATAATTTAACCTCTTAGAAATCAAAGGTTTTGTGAATATATCAGCCAATTGGTGTTCAGTACCAATGAATTCATGAGTGATATAAACTTTTTGAAAATAATCTCTCAAAAAGTGTTGTCTTACATCAATATGCATTATTCTAGCATGAGATACTGGGTTCTTAGATATGTTAATAGAACTTGTGTTGTCAAAGTTTATATAGACATGTTTGAATTGATATCCATAGTCTAGTAAAGCATGTTTCATCCACAAAATTTGGGCACAACAAATACCAACAGCAGTATATTCAACCTCAGCAGTAGATAATGCAAAAAAATTATGTTTCTTACTACTCCACGATACTAGTGGCATGCCTAAAATGTGACATGTTCCAGAGGTGCTCTTCCGGTCTAACTTGCAACCATCAAAGTCAGTATCTGAATAACTTATTAAATCAAAAGTCTGTTATCTTGGATAAAATAGTCCTAAATTTATAGTATACATGATATATTTAAAAACCCTTTTAATTGCATTTAAATGAGACTCTTTGGGATTGGCTTGAAATTGAGAACACATGCATACATTAGACATAATATAAATTCTAATAGTAGTAAGATAAAGCAGAATCCCAATCATACCTCTATAATTGGTTTGATCCACTGGCTCTCTAGTTTCATCAGCATCCAATTTGCAAGTAGTACTCATAGGTGTATCACTACCTTTACTACAATCCAAACAAAAAAATTTTAAAATATCATTAAAATATTTATTTTTATTTAAAATAATACCATCTTTTTTTTTTGGAAAATTTGAAATCCAAGGAAATTTTTTAGTTCCCCCATTAAACTCATTTCAAATTAATTTTCCATAATTGACAAAAAATCAATACATAAATAATGTTTAAAAGATCCAAAAAATATATTATCTACCTAAATTTTTACAATTAAAACATCAGTAGAAATCCTTTTAATAAAAGTGATTAGGATCTGCTATCCCTTTTGTAAAAATTTTTGAAATAAGAAAAGAACTGAGTCTATCATACCAAGTGCTTGGAGCATGCTTTAGACCATATAAGGATTTAGATAGTTTAAAAACATGATTTGGAAAATGGGGATTTTCAAATCCTTGGGGTTGTTCAACAAATAAATCTTCAATTGTATATCAATTAAGAAATGAACTTTTGACAACCATTTGATAAAGTTTGAAATTTAGATGAGCTACATAAGCAAGTAGTATCCTAATGGATTCTAGTCTAGCTACAGGAGCGAAGGCTTCCTCATAGTCTATTCCTTATTCTTGACTATTACCTTGTGAAACTAGTCCAGCCTTATTTCTAACTATATTTCCAGACTCATCAACTTTTTTCCTAAACACCCATTTAGTTCCTATGGTTAAGGTGACCTTAGGTATTCCTACTAGTTCCCAATCTTTGTTTCTTTCAAACTGATTTATTTCTTATTGCATATCAATCACCCAAAATTCATCATTTATTTCATCATTGATATTTTTAGGTTCAAGCTGTGAAAGAAAATCTTTATGTTTGACCTGGTTTCTCAGAAAAGATCTAGTTTGTGTCCCTAGATTTAAATCACCTACTACAAAATCTAAAGGACAATTCCTTAGAGTTCGAATACCTCTAGAAAAAGTTTAACTAGACTACTCATGGCCATATATTGGTTCAGTCTCAAAAGGTGAAGAGTCTAGAAGATTCCCAGAACTGGTTACTTTTATAGGTGGTTCACTGTCATTATCTTTAAGATCCAGCATTTACATATCTTCCTCAAGATATTCAAGAGAGGTTTTGGGTTTATGCGGATCAGTCTCATCAAACTTGAAATGAACTGACTCTTCTACACATTTGGTTTTCTTATTTAATACTCTATAGGCTTTACTCGATATTGAGTAACCTAGGAAAATTCCTTCATCACCTTTGGAAGAAAATTTATCAATATTATCTTTAGTGCTAAATATAAAGACATTGCAACCAAAAACTATGATGTAATTAACATTAGGCTTTATATTGTTCCAAAGATCATAAGGGGTCTTCTTAAGAATCGGTCTAATCCAGACTCTATTAATAATGTAACAAGATTTATTAACAACTTCAGCCCAAATGTAAATTAGAAAATCATATTTATTGAGTATTGTCCTAGAAATCTCTTGAAGAGTCCTATTTATTCTTTCCATGACTACATTCTTTTGAGGTGTTCTGGGAGCAGAGAAGTTTTGACTATAGCCATTGTGTGAGAAATAAGATTCAAACACTTTATTTTTTAACTCACAACCATGATCACTTTTCAAGGACTTGATCTTAAGTCCACTAAGATTTTCTACGGACATGGAATATTTGATAAAATAAGAACAAGATTCACTTTTGTGAGCTAGAAGGTATACCCGAGTGTACCTAGAGAAATCATCTACAAGAACATAAACATAGTGCTTTCCATTTAAACTTGAAACTCTTGATGGTCCAAACAAATCAATGTGAACCAACTCAAGCGGTTGAGAATTAGAAAGTTCTTTCATTGGTTAGAAAGAAACATTGTGTTGTTTTCCCTTTTGATAAGGATTACACACACTGTTAAGAGTTAATTCCAATTTAGGTAAGTCTCTAAATAAAACATTCCTAGTTATTTTTCCAAGTGAGTGCACATTACAATGTCCTAGTCTTCTGTTCCACAACCAGGATTCCATATAAAACTCATTTAAACAAGAAACATTTTTATTTGCTAATGAATCCATATCTATTGCATATACATTCTAATTTCTATGAGCAGTAAATATTAAATCATTTTTAGAATTAAAAACATTACATGCATCATTTTAAAACTTGACATAAAAACCATCATCACAAGACTAGGAAATACTTAGCAGATTGTATTTTATCCCATTAATTAAAAGTTCTTTTGAAATTAATATAGTATTAGGGATACCAAATTGGCCTATGCCGATGATTTTCCCTTTAGAATTATCACTGACTGTGACATATCCACTATTAACTTTAATAATAATTTAGAAACATGAATAATCTCCAATCATATTTCTTAAACACCCACTGTAAAAGTACAATAGAGATTTACAATAACTCTTTAGACAATTTTCCTCATATGTTTCTATCATAAAGCACAAGTTGGAATGATTGTTCCGTTCACTATCAGAAGCATCAGATCCACTGGAGCTGTCTTCTGAAGCATTATAGGTAGCTTTCATAGCCTTTTTATTACATTTTCCCTTATCTTCATATTTATTCCTAAATTTCTTCTTGGGGCAGCCTTCCTTCACGTGACGTTTTCGTTTGCACTCATAAAAGATTATTTCATTTGAGTTGTCACTCCATTTTCTGTCTTTCTTCCATTGTCCTTTACTCTCATACTTTCCCTTTTTAGTTTCACTTCCTAAATAATTTCTTCATTTGGTAGAATTTTTTGAATCACTTAGAAAGATGATCCATCTCCTCATCACTGTCTGAGTCTTTACTTATTGAAGTATCTACAAGATCTTGAAATTTTTCATTATCCTTGTTCATTGAGTTAGTAGTCGTAAATGCTAAAAAAAATTCTTTGTTCTTCATATACTTCTTGCTTCACCTTATATTATTATTCATACATCATAATCTTTCCAATTGGTTCCTTCACTGGATGTTTGCCTATGTCACAAGATTCTAAGATAGAAACAGAATTCCCACTCCATCTATCAGGTAGGCATCAAAGCAGTCTCATAATCTGGTCCTTTCTGTCCACTGGTTTCCCAAGCAGACTCATAGTATTCACTATCTCATTTAACCTGAGATAAATGTCAGAAATGAGTTCATCAGGCTTCATTTTAAAGTTATCATATTTAATAGTGTAAGTATTTAATCTCATTTACTTAACTTTGGTTGTTTATTCATGTGAAATAGATAAAGTATAAAAAATTTGATATGCAGTTTTACAAGAAGATATTCTTATAAATTCATCATCAACTAAGGAATAGTACAAAGCATTCAATGCTTTGCAGTTATTGTTATAGGTAGATTTAGTCAACTGATACCATGTGTCTCTAGCAGTAGCAGGTAATGTACGTTGTTCTTCAATTGTGTCCCAGATTTCAAGTCCCACGCTCCCTAGATACATTTTCATTTTTAATTTCCACTGAGTATAGTTATTACCATTAAAGAAATATGTCCTATTAGTAGCAGCACCCTCAAATCTATTTTCCATAATTACTTAGAATACTAATGAATTGAATCTTTAGATACGACATAAATTTTAAGATCTTTGATATATAAATAAAATCTTACATAAAAAGAATATTAAAACTAGATAAAAAGTTCCTCTGATACCAAATGTTGGTCATAGTGGATACTCAAGAGGGGGTGAATTGAGATCCAATTAAAATTTTTGTTAAAAACTTTATGGTTAATAAAACCCCAATTTAAAAAATGGCCGAGTTAATTAAGGAAGTATAAATGTAAATGTTCAATTGGTCAATAGGTTTCTTAAATGGTGGTTAATCTTCAGATGAATCAGTATAGAACACCAATTCAAATTTTGAAACAAGTTTACTGAATTAAACAAATACACACACTAACCAAAACTAACTATCAAAATGTAAGTAAAAACAGTTTTATGTTTTATTAAATATAAGCAGCAGATAAAATCAAAATAGAGTATATGAATATTTGCACAACAATGTAAACAAGAGGTTTAGCCTCAAGCTGAGACCTAATCCTATCCACTTGGTGATCACCTGCCACCAAGTAGTTTATATTAAAACTTGATACATATCCTGTATCGGGCTTTACAACAGTTTTCACAAACTATTTAGGGAACACACCCTTTACCACAGTTCTTCATGGTAAAGTTTAACAAAACAAACCACACACGGTTGCTTCACAGTTATACATGGGAAACACATATAAGGTGAAGTTTAATGTGAGGATAGTTAATATCCTCTAGTACAAGCACATGAGGCATCGTGTGATATAAATACACACACACACTTCTAAAAGATATAAAATAAGGATAAAAATAGAGAAGTAATGATGAGAAAGAGTTTACAAGTCTTTATGTGTTTTTAGTTCAGCTCTTGACTCATTGGAATGAGAAATGTTTAAGTTCGAGTAAATCTCTGGAATTTGTTTCCAAAAAAGAGTGTTGAAACTCCAGGATCAAGCTTTTAGTGTTCTGCTTCTGATGTTGATCAAGAGTTGATGGGGAACAGAAGACAGGAATGAGTTTATCCCAGAATGATCTTTAGATTCTTGTGGGTTCAGGATCTTAGTGGTGGATGGTTCAAATTTTTTATCTGGAAAGTAAGCTCTATCACACTTATCATGCAACCCTTTCTTCATGTCTGCGTATATGTTACACTTCTGTTTTTTATCCTCGAATCTCTTTTTATTTCATGGTTTTCCCTTTTTATATTTGATGTCTAACAATGGGAATGAGTAGATCATGTGCATGCTTTCTCGTACCTCATACTGTCCATGAATTTGTCTCTTGAAACATTTACAATCAGCATTAATTAATGTCAGATCATTTATTTCATCAAATATGACCATTAGAAAAGTATTGAGAAATTCTATGGAAGAATAAGAGTCAGTAGATTGGTAACGATATCCGTCTTATCTATAGGATTCAATAGTAGGTTCACATTAGTAATCTCCAACTATAACCTTTAACAGTATGCTCACACTAGTAAGAATGTAATGGTGACCTTGTCGCAGTAAACCTGTAACGGTGACCTTATAGCGGTAACCTTGTAGTGGTGACCATATAAAAGTAACCTTTTATCAGTGACCATGTAGCTGTAACCTTGTAGAGACAACCTTATAGTTGTAACCTTGTTGCGGTAACTTTGTAGTAGTAACCTTGTAGCTGTAAGCTTGTAACTTTAACATTGTAACAGTAAGTGTAACACCCCAGGTAAATAAAGAATATAAAATTTTCACATTTATCCATATTTGTGAATAAAATATTAATATTATTTTAAAGGGAACGCAATGCTTGATGTCGTACCCAATACGCGACAACGAGTTCCTTTGAAATCTTACGTTCCACTCTAATAATAAAATAATATTATTTTAAATGGTATTTAATGCATAGCCATTTTAATGGAGGGAAAGAACGGAACTAACTACAAAACGATTATATATGTTTGTAAAATATATTTATCCAATAAATGTTAGAGGCTTAAAATGAAAATGAATCCAATTTTAAGCATAAATCTTCTAATATTCATTAAAAGGTCGATTAACTGTCTTTTGATGGAGAACCCATTTTAAATATACTTTTGATAATTTTATATGTTGTATTTGAAAAAATTAAATCCTTCTTTAGAATCTGTACATCAAAATTTACTTTGTGTAAAATTTTGGTATTTTTCAGATAAAGTTCATTTTTTAATGAATAGTGAAAAATGTTGTATTTTAATTCAAAACCTATTTTTAATATAATGTATTTATATGATTAGATTATCTTTTTAATTGTTTTCAAAGTGAAATTAGAATATATTTTTACCATTTAATCCAATAGTGGTCCTTGGAATTAATTTTACTTTGAAATTGGCCTTAAACTAGTGTCAATCTTTTAATAGATATTGTTTCTTAAAAACACACTATTTGTTTTGACAGCAGGAATTAATTATTAAATTAATTAATTCAACTTTTATGTTTGTAATTTTTTAAAACAGACATCATTTTTGAATTCGGAATATCAAATATAGCTTAGGGTGAATTTTTGGTATTTTTCTGAAAAACTTCAATTTTAGATGAATAGTGAAACCACTAAGTGGTGGTTAAAGAAACTGATTTTTTGTTTAAATGAATCCTTTCCACTTCCGTGATATGATTTTAAAAAATCTGACATACATGGTTGTCATTAAGAAGTAAAATTTGGTTCAATGATATTAAAATAATTTTTGGTGAATAATTACTTTTAAGTTTTATTTATCGCGATTAATGGTAATTGGTGTAATTTAAGGTAAAAATAATGTTTTAATAATATTAAATGACCTAGACACATGTCCTACCCTCATTGGATGTGTCATTGCCGACCAAGAAAATCCATGGGTCAACTTGGGGACCCCATGGAGCCACTTTTTTTTGGAAAATGACATAAATAACTTTTTATTTTATGTTAAAATAAAAATGTCACAAGCAGGAGTTGTTTTACTAAAACAATTTTTAAATGGGGTTATAAAAGTCATCATTTTGAATATAAATATTCATTATAAATATAATAATATTTCCTACATCATGATATTTTTTTAATAATTTTTAGACATTAAATAAATTAAATTATTTATGACATCATGTTGATGTAGCAATTACCTCATTAATAAAGGATTTGAATAAAATAAAAAGATAATGTTAAAACTATAAATAATACTTGTGAAAGACCTATTGGATGAGAATATTTCGAACCCTTACCACCTTATCCTCTATATACATCAATTTTGAACCTTTAAAATTCGAAACTCATTTGAAAATAAAGTAACATTTTGTAACATTCCAAGAGTACCTCTCCTCTCCTCTTATAATAGGCCCCCACCTCTACCACCTTACCCACACCTCTAAAGCCTTTGGATCTGCCAACCACTGCTCATTTTGTCTCTAAACATACCTCTCTTACTCCTAGAATCCTCACTTTGGGCATAAGTCTTCCCAAGGAAGCCTTTGAGCTCAAATCAAAGAGAGATACCCGATTTTATGGTAATCTCTTCACGTGTGTTCTTTTGTTTTATTTTTTTCTCCAACCCCCTAAACTCTATTTATTCATTTATTTTGTAAAAACTATAGTATCTTCAATATAATAGGATGTTTTTATAAAAATTATTTGAGATAAACTTACACACACCTACATCTAATGGTTAATTAACATACTGTTTCTGTGGATGGTGAATTTCTACCTCACGAAACGATGATTGTTCAATATTCTTTTAACACCCTCAAAGGTGGACATTAAGATGTCACTATATTCATATATGATATATAATGTGTTTATGTTTTACTTAAGCTTCTATATTTTTCATTTATGGAATACCTTTATGGTTTCCATTATGGTTAAACGCGATATCCTCATTTTAGGATGTGCGGACTGCCGCCCCCTCAAAGTGATTTGATTCATTAATACTATATGTGGTACATATAGAGGACAAATTTAATGATATTATATATTATACCATACTGGAATTATAATACTATTATGTATAATTATTTTTTAATTCAATTAAATAAGAAATAGAAATGGAAGTAGCGTTCATGCGTACGTACGACTTACCGTCTCTAGGAATGGTGCATTTCATTTCATACCTCTATATGTTATGTAATATTATAAATGAATGTATATAATGGATATATATGATATATATTATATTTAAATAATGAATATAATTCTGTATATAATATATATTTTACCACATTAACAACTTGTAATTATAAAGAGTTTATTTTTGACTCAAGTAGCAATTATCTACAAAACGACCATTATTAACTTAAATAATTACATAGTGTTCATAGCATTGTAGTAAGTGATATAAAAGAAATAATGAACTTGAAAAAGGCTCTTAAGAAAGTAGAAAGTAACTCAAGTTTATTATTCAGGAGGTTAATGAACTATCGAGTCAAGTCGGACCCAAGTTAAGGGATCCTACCTCTCTCTTTCTTTTTAAGTACACTCTTTTATGTCATTCCTTTTAAGCTCATATTTCTTATTAATGGGATGTTCTTTTATATAACTCTTATAATACTTTTTATGTTCATTGGATGAGAGAACCTATTTTCTCTCATCAATCCATTTTGGAAGTTTTAATTGGCGCCGTTAGGCTGCCGAAATTTCGTAAGGGGATTTTTATCTCACTTTGTGTTTTCTTGAGATTCATGCTACATTTTCCAATATTTACTTTTGAGTGGTGTATGTACTGTAAATTATTATAATCTTTGTGTAACATACATTCGTTTATGAGTATTTACATCAATATTGTATAGTTCTTCTTTCATGGGTTGTACGTTTCGAAAGTTACCCAAATCGATAAGGGAACCTTTCACCCTCCACTTTTTAAAAGACTTATTTTGTTATGTCTTTTAATTTTCATCTTATTATGTGGGGATATGTTCTTATATATCCTTATTTCCATAAATTTTATGTCAAAGAGATGAGATACCCTTTATCTATCTCATCAACTCTTTTTCTGAAATTTGATGTGACGTCGTTAGGCTGTCAAAGGAACCTCTTAACCCAATTTCGATTTCTTTGAGTTCAACATGTAGTTATTGAATATGTCATCCTTTGAATATGTGTGAATGACCGTTGATTATTTTAAACTTAATATCCACTTATATTGGGTGTATTTATATTTTTCACACATAATTATGAGATTGATTTATCCTTAATTTAAGGATACCATCTTTATAATGGATTTCATCTCAATTTACAATTCCATTGAGACTTCATTGTTGTGATGCACCAATTCACACTTATATGGTGTATATACTGTCCTTTGGAATATTATATCATGAATCCCTTTATTCTCATGATATTATAAAGTTTTTATTAAATGTTATTCCTCAATTAGTGTATTCAAGTGTCTCTCATTTTGTTAAAAACCCTTTAACTAAAATATCATTTTTAATGTTTTAGTGATTTAATCTTATAAATATTTCTCATTAATATCCATGTTTTAAAAATGGTTTTAGGGATTTATATATATGGATATTAATGGTTTAAAATATTAAAAGCATAAATGTGGTATGAGACACTTTGATTTAAAAATATATTTATTAAATGTTTTAAATGGTTTTGAAAATGGTTTTTAGAATGGATTCATTATTTCAATAACTTAAAATGTTATATTGTTATTGCAAGGTGGGAATGTAATCTTTCCTTTATGATTAAGTTATGTGCTATGATTATGTTATGGTTCCTGGTCATTTTTATGAAGACGGGTGGTTCCGTGATAAACTAAGGGCGGGTGAGCCCGATATAGCTCTCCAATGCATTGGGTAACGCGAAGGAGTTAATCGTTAAGGTTTCTCTGAAGAGATTTAGGGAATATTCTGTGATGGGTATTCCAAACGTAACCAAGAGGGTTACTCCCTACGTAAGAGTGTTATGAATGGCTAATGTTACCTTTATGTCTTATGATTTCTATGATTTATTCATGATTTTATGAGGTATGTTAAACTGCTTATGTTTTATGGGTAAAGTATGATTTCATTCTTATGTATATATGTACTCATGTTTCCTTTCCATATTTTTATATCCCTTACTGAGCTTTTTATTCTCATCCCATGTTTTTGAAATGTTTTTCACAGGTCAAGGGAAAGGTAAATGTTGTGATTATAGTGTCAAGGAAGTGTCAAGAAAGAATCCATGTCTTATTTTAAATTTGTTTCCATTGATGGGAAAAATGAATACTATATTTTAGGTAACCACTTTGTCTAAATGTGGAATGTAATGCAAGTTTTATAATCTAATTCTCTAAAAATATAAACCTGAAAAGATCCTCGATGTTAATTATTCATTTAATTAAACATTAAGTAAGGTTTAAGGTCGGGGCCTTATAGTAAGATTCTAAATTTAACATTGTAACGGTAAGCTTTTATTTGTAACCTTGTAATGGTAAACTGGTAACTGCATCCTTGTAATGGTGAATGTTGTACTTAGATAAATTATGCACTGTAAGCATAACCAATCAAGTAGTGAGATTGAATGTATATGGATATTACTCTATATAAATAGGAAACGTTAATGAAATATAATTATCCAAGAATGAATACATGGTTCTCACATAAATGAAAACAAGATTTGGGATTATCAACATATTATTTGGGGTTGTCAAAATAGGATTTGGGATTATCAAAATAGGATTTGGGATTATCAAAATATATGAGGTCCAACAGGTAAGAATGTTCAGTTTCTAGTTTGTGGAAAGTGTGGTAAATAGAACCCTGGGGATTTCCTTTCCAAAACAGGTAAGTGTTTTTAATGTGGTATGTTTGGAAATATGGCATGAGATTATAATGAAAATGATCCTTAAACTAATTATGATATGAGAACTGTAATGTGTTATAAATGTGGTGAGGTAGGTCATTATGAAAATGCTTGTCCAAAGAGAGATCTGAATGATGAAAATAATCTATAATATAAGAAGAAAGGTGTTGTGAGATACTCTATGACTATGTTAGCAGACATTAAGCCATCCAATGATGTTGTATCAGGTACATTATTTTATTACTCATATTTTTCTAAAGTTTTGATTGATATTAGGTCTACACATTCATTGTTTTTCTAATAATGTTTCTAGTAAATTGGAAATACCACCAAAATAATTTAGAACCGAACATATAGTTAAAAAACCAGGTGGAAATATTTTAGGAAAGAGGAATTATAAGAATATTTCTATTGTCGTCAGGTTTCAGTGCAGTCATTTTATAAAAAATAATTAAGAAAGAGAATATGGAAGACCATGAGATATAGAAAAAGTTATAATTGGTTAAAATATGTAAGTTTCCCAAATTTATCATTGATAAAGATTGTGTCTTCAAATTTGGAAAAAGACTGTGTGTGCCTTATGATTCACAACTGAAGAAAGTGTTGTTTTGTGAAGCTCATAATTCTTCATTTTCAGTTCATCCTATGATACAAAATATGTTCAGAGTCATTTGAGAGAATTATTGTAGGGATAGAATGAAAATAGATAATGTATATTTTATAGTGAAATGTTTAACTTGTCAACATGTTAAAGAATAATGGATGTTACTGAAGGGGATACTCCAGAAATTACCAGTACTAGAGCGGAAATGAGAAAATATATCCGTAGAATTCGTATTGGGACTACAAAATAATTCTTAAGGTGACAATTCAATTTGGGTTATTATGAGTCGACTAAATAAATATTCTCATTTCCATCATTTTCAAGATAACTTTCCATTGGATCAATTTTCTCAACCGTACCTCGAAGAGATTGTTAGGTTACATGGAATTACTTTTTTCATTGAATATGACTGTGATCCTAGGTTCTCTTCTAAATTTTGTAAAGTCTTTCATTGGTTTTTTGGAATAGAATTAAATTATAGTACAACATTTCTTCCTCAGTCAGATGTCTAATAAGAATAGATGATTCAGACATTTGAGGATATGCATTAGCTTGTTAAATGTATTACTAGGGTACTTGTGATCAAAATATTTCATTATTGGAATTTTTTATAATATTACTTTTCATTCCATTATACATATGGAACTTTTTGAGTAATTATATGGGAAAAAGTGTCAAAATACATCCTTTTAGGGAGTTCTTGGGGAAAGGATGTAGATGACACTAGAATGTGTAGAGGAAGTGAATGAGATCTTGAAGATGATCTAGAAACACAAGAGGACATCTCAAAGTAGGGTGAAGAATTTTTTAGCTAAAAAGGGGAAATCCTTTTCTTTCGAGGTAGGTGATAATGTTTTCCTAATAATATAACAATGGAAAAGTGTTATGAATTTTGGTAAGAAAGGTACGCTAAGACCATGGATCATTAGGCATTATAAAATCTTGGAGAAAGTTGGATTCGTTTCCTAACAAATTGATTTGTCTCGGAGTTTATCTCTGGTACATAATGTTTTTCATGTTTGATGTTGAAAAAGAATTTTCTAGATTCATCTCATAATTTGGGCCTAGAATTACTTTAACTAGAAAATATCATTTCTTGTGGAGAGAAACATATTCCAATTCTTGATCGAAGAGAACATTTATTTTAGAATAAGGTAATACACTATGTAATGGTTTTTTTGACAAACCACATGGTTGAATAAGAAACATGGGAATCTATAAAAACAATGAGGGAAAGGTACCCTCACTTGATTAATAAGTAAATAAAATTTCAAGTATGTAATTTCTAGAAGGTGGGGAGAATATAACACCCCAAGGTTTTAAAAAAATTAATTGAAATAAAAAAACACTAAGAATATATGAAAGAACACTTGTTTAAGGAGAGAGTAATAAACTAGACATTAAACATAATTTTGTCACTTCAATGATTTAAATTTCAAAAAATAGACTTCTACAGTTGTGATCAATAAGTTATTTGGAGTCTGATAGAACCAACTTTATTTTTTGGTGAATAGTAACATACCACTAGGAATAGTAATATGAATATTCATATGACCCTTATTAATAGTAAATCATATTATTATTTTATTTTCATATGGTAATAAGATAATGAGATATTGTTTAATTTTTCAAGGTGATATAAAATCAATTATAGTTTTAAATATGTTATTATTGGAATAAAATATGATATTAATTTAAAATAAAATTAATCCTATTTTGAAAATTATCTTCAGAAAATATAGTTCTTTTATTAATTCTACATGTTGAAAAAAGTATAAGGGTGTATTTTGGGATTTTTTTAAAATACATCAATTTTTTGTGAATATTTAAATTTGATAATTTTTAAACAATGCTAAATAAATGAATTTGTACATCATGATTGAGTCATGGATGATGTAAATGGCCATTTTTTTAAACTCACCCGCACTTATTACTATTTTGGGTCACATTAATCAAAGTATTAACAGTCTTGAGTAGAAATATTAAACTAATGATTAAAAAGATGGAACCCACCTCCTCCACTATAAGTACCACCCTCACCCCCTATTCCTCCTACACCTATCAAGCTTTGAGTATTGTTTAAATTATACCCAATACCCTTCCCAAGGCTCATCCCCATGTCCAATACCTTATGATCTCACTAAATGTCAAAAAACAAATGCTTTAAGGATAACCTCAAGGAGAAGAGATCAAGAGGTAAAAACTATATATCATTTTCTTGTGTTTTCCTTTAAATACATTTATTTTCTTATAATCCCTTCGCATACCATTAAACAAGAGGAATGAAAGCTCCAGAATCTTATATATTCAATATTTTATCATTTTTGTGGAAAAATTCATCAAATTACTTCTTCTTCTCCACCTCATATTCTAAAAATAAAAAGAGCATCCACAATGTGCCGATTTACCAAAATCTTGGACGATGTGCTTCCAATTTCCTTTACATCCTTTAAAGATAGTTATAAATCCATTTTTATGGTTAAAAAAATATTTGATAATTAATGATATGAACTCTCTTATGTTATTGAATCAACATTTATGCATAATATTAATGGTATATGTTGAAACAAATTCATGATTATCGAAGAACCGTCAAAATGATCTAAACCAATATCACTAATGATTTATCTAATTATTCATCATAATACTATATAAAAAATAACTTATGAAATAATTTAATATTTTTGGACCATATTTACCCCATTTAATCTTACTTATAGATTTTCAATTCCATTCGACAAGAAAAACCTTTATGAACAAACCATTGACATCATGTAAAGCATGCACCCAAAACAATGGAAATAACAAAATGTTATTAATAAATGCTTCGAATGATGTTATAAAATGATCATATAAGGTGTTATAAACATATATATGTATCTATAAAATATTAATAACATTATTTTAACCATTATTTAGGAGGTTTATGAATTTTTCATGTAAGAAAAACCCATAGAAAGGGAATTATTAATCCCATTTCCAATCTTTTGGTTAACCTTCTTCTTCATTAATTATGTCCAGATGAGTTTATTTATAAAATTAATATTCCTTTATAATATTATTTATTATTTATATTTTAAATATATACATATAATAGTTTCATTATATTAAATAACACTTCAATTATATGATTTTTGTAAGGGAATTTACTTAAAAACCTATTTTAAAATTCTATTTTACAAAATTCAAAAGAAATTTTTTTATGAAATTTTTCATGTTCTATGATTATGTTATGGTTCATGGACATTGTTAATGATGTTTTTTGGGACCTATATCTTTCTACAATTCATTGGGTATGTGGAAATTTGAGGCTGGTTGTATAGTTACTCCAACTGTTACTACGATGGCTAAACTATACGGTAGCCGTAAGGGTGACAATAT
Source organism: Viscum album (assembly GCA_963277665.1). Classification (NCBI taxonomy): domain Eukaryota; kingdom Viridiplantae; phylum Streptophyta; class Magnoliopsida; order Santalales; family Viscaceae; genus Viscum; species Viscum album. Next base: position 482,418,924 of record OY728128.1, read on the forward strand.
AAGGTAGCCATGAGGGATACAAATTATAATGTATCCATGAGGGTTAAAAATCATAATGTATCCATGATGGTTAAAATATAATTAAGTAATTCCCTAATAATCCTTTTTGGTTTTATATATATTTACCTTCATGCTTTATGGAATTATCATGTTTCAAAAATTAATTATATATGGGTGATAAGTATGTCATTGTGAAATGATTTCATATGTTTATAATTACTCATGAAATAATGGTTTCATTTTTTATTTTTATATCCCTTACTGATATTTTTATACTCATCCCATTTTTTAAATTATTTTCACATGTTATAAGGATTCATAAGTGAATGAAGGAAGGAAAATTAAATGTTTTGCAAATTTTTCAAAGAAATCATATTATTGTTTTGTGTTTAAAATTTTATGTTTTGGAATATATGGATACTATTTTAATGGTACCCACTTTTTATGCATGTTGTTTGATATGTATGATTTACTTCCTAACATTCGAAATATCTAAATTGAAATTATCATTGGGAATTTAAAGAAGTGAAATCCAGTTGAAATAACTAGAATATATAATGTTAAAGGCTGGGAACTTATATTTAGACATATAATGATCCTAATAAAATCATTTTAAAGTGTAGGGTGGGTGTAAAATTACCAAGTAAGGGGTTTTAAAATTAGTTGAAAAAATATTTTATAAATAACATTTAAAAATCATTAGAAAACATTTTATTTTATTTCAAATATTAATCATTTGATATGGTAAATATTTTTACCAAATTAATAAACTATGGTTTTAATGAAAAAACCATAGGAAAATACATTTCAAGAACCTTTAAATAATAAAACATTTTGAGAGCCCATTTAATTTTAAAATAATTAACCTTTTAATTAATATTTTATTTCTATTAAAATCTTCTGAAAATAATTAATTTGTATGGATTGAAATTATACTTGGAATACATTGAGAAATACATGGGTCTAATAGTTTTATCACCTTTTGGAAAACATCCCATTAAGGTCTTGGGGTCACAACCAATTCCTCATCATATCATTTGATACCCAAGAGAGAAGATTTATTTTAATTTTTTTCTCAGAACATCCTCTATCATTTATAATCCATTAAAAATTATTCAAGAATTATTTAAATTATTTTACATGGTGAAATTAGTTTTGTATCTTATAAAATTTATTAAAATAAATATTTATGAAATTAAATATGGGTTAGATAAATCCATAATTTTATAATAAATTTCATAAATTCAAAGGAAGTATTCATAAACTATTTTTAAAGTAATCTTAAAACAAATGGTTTTATTAATATAAATAAAATTTCAATGATAATTAGAGTATATGGACACAAATATTGTTAGGAATAAATCCAATAGATTTAAAAAAAATCATACATAATATTATATATTTTTAAAATAATTTTCAAACATGTAAATACAACCCATTAAATAGGAAATATTTAGTAAAAGGATTGAAATTTAAATAATTATTTTTCCAATAGTTATGTTTTTTATGAAAATAAAAGGAGAAGATGATAGATATAACATATTTAAAAAAATAGGTGTTTGTAGAAATGTTTATAGGATTTCTCTTAAATAAATTTTCTTATTGAAGGTTTTACAATGAAATAGACGTTTTAAATTAAAATTTAAACTTCCCTTTTATTACGGTTTTATAAAATAATTGAAAAAACTATTTCCCTTTAGAAATTTTTTTTCAAGAAAAAAATTTGGGAATTAAAAAAAATCTCCCTTAGAGTAGGGTTTTAAAAAATATATTTTTGTAAGAAAAAAACCATTTCAAGAGGGTATTAAGATAATATATACTGGATAAATTTAGAGTTTCTCTAATAAAATAGATGTTTGAAAATAAATTACACTTAGAAAATGGTATTTTATTAAAAAAGATTGATAATATATATATATATATATATATTCCCTTACAATAAATTTTCTGAAATCCTTTTCTTTTGAAGTTAATATGAATTTCCTGCTCAATCACAGTTTATTCCTTTGCAACCCACTAAAAGTTAAAGATGGATTATAAGAGGAACTGTGAAACTCTCGAAGGAAGTATCATTTATAAATATATTATAATATACCACTATTTATTTATATAAATTTTATATTATATAAAAGTTCTATATTCATTATTTTCACGTAGATGATCTTATGCCTATAAACATCTTCAATTAATATCTAAGATTCTGAGAGTCCATATATATCCACTAAAAGAATTATTTGAAATATATGATATTTATGATATATTATTGAGTAAGTTTTTGAATGTTGAGATACATATATATATATATATGAGAAATTATTTTTCTCTTAGAGATTATATATATATCTCTCATTACTACTGGTACAACCCTAAGGGAGAGGAAACCACCCACATAAGAAGATATTATAAGATCTATGAGTGGTCTTTTGATTTAATACAGATTTCTACTGGAGCTTATAAATATATTATAACTTATTTTTAACCATTTAAATTGATGGTTATTCATGAAACTTCCTTTAAATGAGACAACACCCACTCACATTTTTGACATTTAAAATGTAAAATGATTTCAGTTCAGATATGTTAAGAAGATTGAAATATGGTTTTACTTGTTGTAAAATATTATAAAAATGGTGAAGAAATAAATTTTTATGAATGTATAGAACAAGGGATAAGTGTGTGACGTGGTATTTCACTATTTTGTTGCTCAAAGGATTATGGTTAGGTTATCGATGATGGAAAAATGAGGAATTAGGGTCCCACTTAGTTGGGTTGTAGGCTAGTAGTGTCGTGGAATATAACCGCATTGGGAGGAGGAGAAAGTAATCATTAAGAGTATGGTAAGGTTGGATCGAGGAAGAAGATAATGATCGAGTGAATCAAATATTTAACATTGATTGAATCGAATGACTGTTGTTATATATAAAAGTTTTGAATGAGTGAAGAGTGTCCAGCATCCACAAATCCCACATAGAAATTTCAATCATAATGCGAATACTTAATAAAGAATCTCACGCAACTCACAACACACACTAAGGAAATAGGGGATCATAAACAGAACACACTTACACACACGCCCATCATGGGCCACACTACGCAGTCCACTAGGAACCTATGCGTACCATTTGTTACACCATGTTCATGTTGTGTTCGATCTGCAGGCGTTATGCCTTCCCAAATACTCACCCACCGCCATACAGGCTCGACATGATGGTTCTCATGAATGGGTTGGATTCCTCCCCACATGTTATTGGTAAACTTTTCTAGGATAGCTTTAAAAATTTGGATATTTTTTAATATATTGATGTAAAATTTTAAATTACATAAGAGGAATTAAAAAAAACTATATAATTTATTTATCATTTTTTATACTAAAATGTAATTACAAGAACAAATATCTATCTTGAAGCTTCTAATAATTTTATTATGTTACTTATACATTTAACAAAAAATTAATACCCAAAATATTAATTGTAATACATATTCCATTGTTTATTATAATTCTAAAACCAGTATAATATTTTACTAATCTTTAAGGGAAAATACTATCACTACAAATTTAACCATTCATTGTAAATTTATTATTTATAGAAAATTAATAAGTGAATTATAATTAAAAGTATTATTTGTTGAACATTTAAAATAAATAAAATACATTAAAACAAATTACAATATTTTTTATTATAAATTCACCTGTATTAATAAAATATTATAATTTATGAAATAATTTTAAATAAGAATTGATAATATATTTTAGAAATAATAATTTATATTTAGTATAAAAGAACAATATATTTTTAAATATTAAACTAAAAATTATTATTTTTTAATTCTAAGAGTTACTAATTTTGTATTATATTTACATTGAGAATGTAATAATTTATAAATTGAATATCTTATGACCAAAATATATTTTGATATGAAATCCTTTTGTTTTATAAAATATTATATTAAAAAATATTTTAGTTGGTTTAAAAAAAATAAAACAACCCTTTATTGAACATTAATTAAATATAAAAATATACTGATATTTAGGTGATGTTACATTCTCCCTCCGTAAAATAAATTTCACCCACAAAATTCTTTCATCATTCTTAGAAAAATTCTGAATTTCAATTTTTATAATTAGTAAAACTATGATTATAATATTTATATACATCTATGAGTAACATAGAATATAATTTTCCTAGAATATCTAATGAAATTATATAATTCATAAATAATTTTCAAATGAAAATTACATTATCTCAAACATTGACTAAATCATCACTATGATACAAAATGTGACAACATAAGACCCGCAATCTGGAATCCAACGCTAAAATATTATGTACATTTTTTAATTAAAAACTAACATAAAAATATACATTCATGTACTAACCCAATGATATTTTTTGTATAGGTTTTTTATGATTAATAAAATCCTCATGATATACCAATTTTTTACAAACATGTTACAAACAAATATCCTTCTTTACACAAGCTAGCTTCTTGAAATAAAACCAAACGACATGGAACATCTAATGATCCTATTAAAATCATTTGAAAATTTTATGTGGGAAAAAAATTACCATATATGGGGTTTTAAAACATTGAATAAAATAATTTTATAAATAATTTTTAAAAATCTTTGAAATCATTTTATTTTATATAAAATATTAATAAATTGATATAATAAATGTTTTCCCCAATTAATAATCATGGGATTTCATTAAAAATACATAGAAAAAAGTTTTTTGAAAACAATTAAAAGAAAATAACCTATTGAAAACCCATTTAATTTTGAAATAAGTAACCCTTTGAAAAACTGGGATTTCAAATTTAAAATATTTTGTAAATATCTACTTTTTATGGATCCAAATGATAGTTGAAAATTATTAATAAATCTCTGAGGCGACAAGTATTATCACCTTTATGAAAACATCCCCTTGTGATTATGGGATCACTCTTCATTCCTAATCATCTCATGTGACACCTAATATTCATGTTTTATTTTATGAAATATTTTTTTAGGGATGATGTTCACAATTATAACGCATAAAAAACATTTCAAAAACATTAATGAATTATTTTACAAGGAGAAAATAATATTGTATATTATAAACTTTATAAAAATATATCTTTTATAAATACCAAATTGGTGGGGGAAATCCATAATTTTATAAAAAAAATTATGTTCGAAGGAATTATTCCTGAATAATTTTTAAATTTAACCTAAAATAATGATTTCATTAATATACGTGAAGTTTCAATGAGAATTATAAAATATGACCATACTTATTACAATTAAAGACACCCATAAATTTAAATGATTATTTCATACAAAAAATTATAGTTTTTAAAACCCACTATAATCTTTTAAATAAATTTATTTTAATATAATTATATTATTAAATGTTATTAAATTCAAAAAAAAACATTTCCCCAAATTTTTGGTTTAAAAAAAATATAAATAGAAGCTAATTGATTTAACTCTATAACAAAATTGGGTTTTAAAGAACATTGAAAATGGGTTTTTTATAATTGAATTATCTTAAAGAAAGGTTGAGAATAAAATAGAATCTTGATATAAAAAATAATTTTTTTTAAATAGGGGATTTTTAAAATAATCGAATAATAAAATTTCCCTTCAAAAGGATTTTCAAAAAAAACATCGAATTTACAAACATAAGTTCCCCATTATACGACTGTTATCCAAAATATAAATTTTAATGATACAGTTTATTAGAAGATCTTTTTTTGAAAATATATTTTTGATTAATATAGTGATTCTCTTATAAAGTAGAATATTGAAAACAAATTATCCTTACAAAAGGGCTTTCTAAACAAAAAAGGATTAATTGGTAAAAATTTACTCCCTTTCCTTAAATTTTTAGAAATCTATATTTTTGTTGTAAGATTGTATTTCTATGCCAATATCAAAATCTTCATACACAACCCACTAGATGTTATAACATTTTTTCTAAATAGAACTCTGAAACACCATAAGGACGTGTCTATTATATATATAGCCATATCCCATTGTTTAACCATATATATGTATATAATATTATGTAGAGTTTATAGTTCCTTTATTTTTTTCAATGTACATATATATTTGTGTGTATATTTTTTAATATATGAGATTTTGATTTATTGAAAAAATCCATTGGAAAAATGGAGGGACATCTCAAATGTTCATGCTAGATTAAAATTTGAGTTTTAGAATGGATATATATATGTGTGTGTGTGTTTGTGAATTTCTATATGATTATACATTAATTTTTAATTTAGAATATATATATATATATATATTTATATATCATTACCACTAGTACAGACATGAGGAAGAAGAAACAACACACTTGGGAAGATCCTACAAGATCTATGAGAGATAATTGGCTTTATGATTGATTGTTACTAATATTTTTATTTATATATATATATTATAATTTTATTTTAACTAGTTAATTCGAAGCTTCTTCATGAATCTTTTTTCAAATGAGACGACACCGGATGCTATTTTTTAAATTTAAAACACAAAATGATTTCTATTTGATGAAGTCCAGAAGATTAAAGTATGGTTTTAATTGATTTAAACTGAGGAAAATTAGGGAAAATGAAATGTCATTGAAGGTGTAGACTAATATATATATGTGTGAAATAATACTTCTTTATTTTTTCCCTAAATAGACCATGATTTTTTTTTCAAAGAAGGATGATAGTGGGGGATTAGGGTGGCACTAAACCTAGTCGTAGGCTATCATTGTGGAGAATGATACTATAATTGGGAGGAGAATAAAGACATCATCGTGGTTTTGGCTAGGTTGGATTAAGGAATAACAATATTATTGGGAGAATTGGATTGATGGAATTGATTCAATCGAATGGTTGATGTTGTTTTAGAATGTTTTTAATGGGGGCATAATACCCCACATCCTTGATTCCTAGACAAAACTTTCACACATCATGAAACCACTTAAGAGAGAATATCATACTGTGCATAGATTATACCAATGTACCCATGTATTATCACATAGACACACATACATACACTCTCACCATGGTACATGCGATGTGGTTCATTGTGAACCCATGCATGCCTTTGGGTGCATCTTGCACTTTCCGTGTGTGATCTACGGGTTCTTTTCATGCCCAAATACTCACCCTCCTCCATCAAATCATGACAGGATAGTTCCCATGATGGGGTTGAGATTTCTCCCTACATGTGAAATGTTGAGTTAGAAAGGATTTATTTCAATGGTTTTCCATTTTTAAATATATCTATATAAAATTTCAAATTATTTAAAGGTAAATAAAATTTAAACTGTATAATTTTTTTTAACATTGTGTTATTATGACATGTGCTTACTTAACCAAATATTTATCTTCAAACTTCTAATAATTGTATTATGTTACATTCACATAATTTATGAAAATATTAATAGAATTATTTTATTACATATATCACTGTTTATTAATTTTTTAAAATATATTTTTTATTTTACTACTCTTTAACGTAAAATAAATTTACTACAAATCTGACTCATTATTATAAACATCTGATTTCGGAAAAAAAATAATATGTTATTTTAAAGTAAGATTATTAAAAATAGAAAAATTGAAAACAATAAAAATACTTATAAAAAAATTATAATAATTTTCATTTTAAAATCAAATTAATTAATAAAATATTATAATCTATGTAATAATTTCCAGAAGGTCACAAAAATAACTTTTATAAATGATAATTTATATTTAGAATAAATGATTCATATATTTTAAAATATTAAATGAAAATTTATTTGATATTTGGTTAATTATAACTATTATTAAAATTTTATTATATTTACATTGAATATGTAATATTTTAAATTATGAATATCTTATGAAAAAAAATTATTTTGATTATAAAAACTGATTTAGTTTTAAAAAAGAGTATATTAAAACATATTTTAGTTGCGTTTTAAATTATAAACATCCATTTATTAAAAATTTCTTAAATATGAATGTATTCTCAAAATTTATTTTATGTGAAATTTATGACAAGGTCAAATTAATTTTTGGTCATAATAAATAGTAAAAACCATAAAAAACTAATATCTAGGATATGGATAAAATAGGTTTACGATGGTTTAAACTAATATATAAGGGTAATAATTCCACATAAACCTATGAAATTCTTATTGGTTGATTATATTTAGATCCTATATTATCTTACATCATATAATTTTCTATTTTGATATATTATATATGACATATCCATTAATTATATTTAAATATTTTATGTAATTCAATGTGTGTCACCTCCCTCCCCTATAAAAGAGAACATCCTATGGTCCCATAATCTGAAATATAAGGGGCCTTTTAGATTGGTCCAACCCAACAAAAACACCATATAATATTCCATAACTTTTTCCTTAGTGGCTTAGTATTATCCTAATACTAACAATTCATTGTTTAAGGCATAATCCAAAGGTGGTCTCTCAAAGAATTGGTAAAAATTTTAATTGAACATTTTAAATTTTATTAATTCTTCCATATTTTATATATCTATTTTATATGTCCCCAAAAAATTATATATTATCATCAATACCCTAATATGTAATTATATTTAAAGTAGAACCATTTTCCAACTCTTTTCTATCCTATAGAAAATGAAAACTTTTCTTATGGATAAATATTGCCTACCATCTCTATATAGTGCTGTAATTTGTTTTTCAACACCACGTTAAAGAGATTTTTATAAAAATGTAAATAATGAAGATATGTGATATATATTATATAATTATGAATTTATAAATATAAAATACCATTTCTCTTATTACATTTCCTCTCATTAGAAATTGATAACATCACTTGTGTTCACATGTGGAATACCACCTTCAATAAGTGGTGAGATTAATTTTTAATTTATATATTTAATGAATTATATATATATAATGAGCATATAATATATTTATATCATGGTAAATTTTTTGAAATTATGGAAGCATGAACATGATTCAATGAAAAACACTACTAAACTGAAACAATCATGAAAAATTAAAATGTTAACACTTAGAAATGTTAATCTTTTCAGGGAATTATTATTAAATGGGTGCTGAACAGTTGTAACAAAATAATATATGGTATTATAATAATTTTTTAGTTTTTTATAATAAATTTAAATTTATTATAAGTGATTTTAAAATCAGTAATGATGTATGTCAACCTGGAGGTGAGGTTTGTTTAACAATTTCATTATTATTTGTGACTGTTTATGTTTGTGTTTTCATTAGATGAATTATATTATAATTCTATCCTAAACCCCATATATTTTACTCTCATATTTTTATTTCTTAAAATTACATGTATTAATTTTATTTTACATTATTTATGTACTCAAAATTATGAAATAAATTTTTTAAGGATAATCATCACTGTTGTTCAATTATACTTGGAATATTTTTCTTCAATGTCATTATTTTTATTAAAAAGGATTTCATGATGTTTTTTAATATTAAAAAATTACTGATTAATATCATTTTTACCCATTTTTTACCTTTAATAATTTTTGAAAATTATTTTTTTATCCTTTGCTCAGTATGAAACTTTTTACTGAAATGTGAGAAGATTCTTTTTTTTATCATACGTGGAACATATGAATTTTCCCAATATTATAAATACTAATTAATTCGAATATTCCTTCAAAATTTTCATGGTTCCTTCTAAAAAACATTATACAAATTTTTTGGAAGTGTTTATATATTAAAAATGTAATTTCAAAATGAAAAAGATATTTTCGTTGAGAAATGTTTGAGTGATATATTAAAATTATTTTCATATATTCCAACATTATATTGGATGAATATTATTTTTTACTTCAGTTATAACAAAATAATAACACCAACCATTTTCCTCTAGATAGATTTTGATCATTTTTACTTAGTAGATAATTTAAATTCCATTTTCAAGTTTTAATAGTATATAAAGTTAATTACTATTAAAGAATGATGATTAAGATGAATTGTTAATTTATATCATGAATAAATTAGAATTATTAAGTTATCACTGGTTTAAAAAACTGCAGAGACCCTCAATTCATAGGTAGGTAGCGGGATATAAAATAGGATGTTTATTTTTCATTATACTTACCCATTTATGTATGATTCCATGGAATTTTGTATCATCATTTATTGTAATATTTCTAACAAATTTCATTTCGTTAATATGAAATCAGTTATTAATTTCAACCTGAATATTAAAATTGATTTGATATCCATGTATAATATTTAAGATATTTTTTTTGTGAAATTAATTTATCATATTTTATTCTATCCATATTATTCATTCTTTATTTATTCTACTATAGATTCCACTATGCACATTCCCTTATTGAGCAATTAAGCTCACCCATTCCTTTTTTTTCATTCCCCGAGAATGCAAGAAATGTACTACGATTGATATATATGTATATGGAAGAGGGAATAAAAACTTTCTCAATGAAAATATTATGTTTTATTTTCTTTACACATATAATGTCAGATTTAATCTGGTATGTATAGTTCAAAGACTAACAAACTATTAGATTCTTCTGGATGTGATCGCTTGTATTTATTTTTAGTGTAATAAAGTAGCCACCAACTATAGGATTAAAGGTTAGAGGTTAAAAAAAATCAATATTATATTTATTTTTTGTATGAAATAGTCCTTACACTTGTTCATGATGGTAGTGGAGTCCGATATATATATCCAACACATTGAGTGATGATTTTGTTCACTGGGGAATTATAATGTAATTAACTGAGTATGTTATTTAATTTATAACAGTGCATGTAAGATTATGCCACAAGTTACCTTCAAGAATTTTCTATTCTATAAAATGACTTATCATGGAATTATTTTTATTTAATATGTCATTTTAATTTTCAGATATTTAATAGAATTATTATTCTCCCTTTTATGTGGAAAATTTAGTTTTTCATGAAAACATTTTCATGAGTACCCATATTTTACAAAAAACACTCATGAATGTGATTTTTTCTTAAATATTTATTATGAGATAATTCATGAAATTATTGGAGCAATGATTCTTTTTTCCATGAGTAAGAAAATGAATATTTGAAATCAATGTTTATTATCAAAAATGGAAAAAATTTATTATGAGATTACAAGATTTTTAAAAGAGAATAATGAGTTCCTTTATTCTGGAATTTGTTGCTATTGGATAAAAACCCCCCAAGGTAACATTGTAGTATTTTTGGGTTAATTTTGATTGTTGAAAAAGAAGGTTGACATGATATATTAGGATGTTCTAGCATGGCTCTCACGACACAACCTAGGTTGTGGCTTGAGCCACAACTAACCCAATTCCACCTCCATACGCTAGGGGATAGAGACTAGTGTAGAAGTCAAAACTAACTCAGGGAATCCATTTCTAATGAACCTGTATAAACACACACAACTATATTAATGAATAAGTGTAGAGGAAAAGATTAAAATATATAACACTACTATAATGTAAACCAAGGTTACATGAATCTATAGATAGTAAAAAAGTGCAGTTGTGTAACTAAAAAGTAATAGGAAAAAATACATTCCCAACCTGAAATTTTTACCAACCTGACAGAATATGGAATGTTAAACAATGAAAAGAAATCCTAGCTCTTAATCCTAAGATGTTACGACTTTATGTAGTCCAATCACACAGTATCCCTAATATCCAATGAAGTCACTACAGACCTATCTATCATTAGTATATGACTTCAAATGTGTGGTAAAATACCATGTAGTGTGAGTGTATACAAACCTAGTAGGACACCCCAAATGATGAAGGGGGATTAGTAAGAGATACAATAGTAAATAAAGTCAGCAGATTCAAGATATAGGGGAAGAGAACAGCTCAACCCAAAACCAAGATTAAATGTAAGATCATCTAAACAAAATGTGGTAAAAATAGTGATTGGATGAACAACGCTTGATTATTTTCCACTGCTAGCAGGAGAGTAGAATCATCCAACAATGAGAACCTAAAAATGGAATGCACAAGTCAAACCCCACGCATCTTCACCTTTCATGGATGGAGTCTAACAAAATCCAAGATGTGGATATAGAAGGATGTACATATATGCTCAGTCATTGAATCCAAAATTAGAGAGTAAGGGGATATCAATATCACAACTCATCCCAAGAAGAATAGTAACAAACAGTTTTGAAAGTCCATCAATGATGCACAACATCCGACACATCCCCACATCAGTACCATCGAAGTCAGAACATGCCTCATCACTATGAAAAAATGTCGGGGAACCAAAAAATATATTTAGGGGACCCATTAGCTAGTAAAAAATGAGGGTCCCACTCTAATATCTATTGAGGATCTCCACTGACCAGCCCTGCTTGAGGGTAGCGCTTAGAAAGGTAATCTAGGAACTCCAGTGCCCAGTCATGTTGGGGGTACCACTTAGAATGGTCAGGAAGGAACTCCACTACAATACCTATAGGAGGGTACCACCTGGAAAGGTCAACGAGGAACTCTGTTTCAAAAAATTTCTAGAGGGTACCACTCAGAATAGTCATCGACGAACTCCACTACCTAGCCCTGATGGATTGTATTACTTAGAAAGGTCATCATAGAACTCCACTAAGCATCCATTCTAGAGGGTACTTATAGGAAATAATGTTGAGTAACTTCACTATCTATCCCTTGGGGAGGGTACCACTCCCAAATTTTTGGGTGATCATGCATGATCACATAAATAATGAGGCATTGCCTCATCAGGCACAATACCCATAACATTTCACTTCATATTTGAAAATCCACAACATAGGGAAACATCTCTTTATACGAGTAAAATTAATTAGGATATGATACTCATGTGATAAAATCCATGTTTGAACGATGGATATATGAATGATTGATTTTTACTAAAAATAGGTCAAGGGGTACATAGTGTGTGAGGGGACCTACATATCTTGTGGTCCAACTCCACCACTTGGCTGAGTCCCTAGCTAGCACATGTATCATTCTCATATAATAGTACATGACATGAAGGTAGAATACATGATGTGTCCATGATAGTCAATATTGGTCTATGTCCTATTGTCCATGATTGTGCACTATACCCTGTTCCCATGTACTTAAGTACACAACTATGTACTTTCACATGAGTTATTTCCCGTGTAGACCATCACATGGGTTGTCCAACCAGGGAAGGGATACATTGTGTGTAGGAGGACACCACGCTATGTCATCCTTATGTTTTGAAAAACCCTAACCACCTATTCTAAGGGGGAAACATTCCATGTGTTCAACCAACTACATGGAGGGTAGTTGGGTTTTCACAAAAAATTCCAAATATTAAGACATTATTTTGAAACATCGAATCAGGTCTCAAAAATTCAGATCATGTTCTATTTATGCACAACAAATGTGGATGTAGCCGAAAATCATTATTCCATGCCATCATTCGATGAAAATCAGCCTTCATTTCTCCACATGGGTTTTTCTGCATGTTTCTCACCTAAAAGTACCTTACACCATTGATTATTTGATTTAAAACTACCAAAACAAACATCCATGCATTTCATAAATTCCATATATGGTCTCAGTTGATTGACTATTTCTTTATTTATTGATTCATAATAGTTTTTTTGGTATGATTAGGCTCAGTAATTCCCAGAAAAGTCAAACCAGGATCATGAGGTCCAATCAATAAAGAAAACAAGTCTCGATGGGAGAAAATCACAAAAAACAAATTTTTTGATGATTTTTAGCTAATATTTCTTTGAAAACAATAATAAATGGTAATCTATGGTTAGAGAAAAATTTAAAATAAATATGTTTATGTACCCAGGAAAATGTAATCAACAATCAATTAATGCAGATCTACAATAAATATGGTTATACACAATTTTTTTAATAAAATTGGTTAAATCACTAATTGAATAATTCTAACTTGATTATGGATCATTCTTTGATGAAGAACAAATCCACCAACAATCTATAATAGTTGTTCCATACATTACTCCTAACATCATTTGATCTATAGTTTATTCATTTTCTAATGAGATCAGAAAAATAGAGGAGGGGAGAAAGTGTTGTAAGAGATTCTGGGGTTATGAGGTTGACCAGGGGATAATCTCCAGCGTAGAACATTTATAATATTCATTTAGGGTTTAAAGGAGTTAATTAATTAATTTATTAATTAATTAACTCACTAAACATTCTACTAATGAGATAGTAGTCTGAATGCCCTGTTCCAACCCATTTCAGTTCGTACCTTTGGTAAACACATCATTCTAGACAACCATTATATTGTACTACTAATACATTCTTCGATTTAAGTAGATGATCCATCCACACATATACCTCTCATACCATTTTTTATCACAACTAGGCACTCTAAAAAGGTGGCTTCATCCTCGATGATCAGTTTACCCCAGTCAATGATGTACATGGAATCATGCATATATCTTCACAGCTATGAAATGTGGAAGATGTCGTTCACCCGCTCCATCTGTGGGGGTAAAGTTTGGCGGTATGAAAAATCACCAACCCTTTGCATGATATCGAATGCCACGATGAAACTCATGGATAGATTTAATCCCAATAAGAACCTCTGAAACCGTCATCATGGGGACACTCATGAAAATGTGCTCTCCATGATCAAACTCCAAGGGCTTACAATAGAGATGTGTATGCAATTTTTGTCTACTCTAGGATATCCTAATCCACTCATAGATGACCTTGACATTCTCCATCGTCACTTTCAAAAACTCAGGGTCCACAATAAATGACTCAATGATCTTTACCTAGAATAAGGGTTACCTAAAGGGTCTACCATACAGGGACTCAAAAGGTTTCATGCCAATGATAGAGTTGTAGCTATTATTGTACAGAAAATTTATAAATGTCTTGTTATCTTACTATCTTCAACTTAAGTCTAACATAAATGCCCTCAGCATATCATCAAACACATAGATATTGCACTCAACATGCCCCTAGGTTTAGAGGTGAAAGTATGTACTCATACTCATTTGGGTCCCAGATTCCTCAAGAAAGACTCTCCAAAATAGAGATGTAGACCCCATCTCACGATCAGAGATAGTAATCGAGGGAACCCCATGAAAAAAAAATCTCTCGTTCATAAAGAAACACCAAAATTTCAACTGATCTCCACTCCCTGATGTCATGGATGTGTTCTCACATCATGAGTTTGTAAACTATCACTCATATGGCATCAATGACCTTCACTATGTGTAGAATTTCCAAAACAAATCGATGGATATTCCATCTCATTTCAACTCTAGGATCATAAGGGACTGAAACAAACCTATCAGATCTTGGTGTACATCCTTCACCTACAGATATGTGAGGCACCGAGAGATGAACTCAGCTACGTTTTGTTTTATATCAGAAAACCAAAAGTGACACTGAATTTCTCTGAACATCTTCATATCACCGATATGCACAACTAGTGGAGAATTATGGAACTCTCACATCACCTCCTCCCACAATGTGATTGGTACTAGCATTTATCCCTGGAAATGGATCACATGATTCCCTCGTTCATAATTTTCTTATGGTGAGTTCCCTATCAATATCTAATCATGTAAGGCATTATAGTTGATGTCTCCCAAATATGACTCTCTGACATTATCATGAATAATAAGAGTCAACACCAAGAACAAAAAATATATATTCCCTCCTATTTCACCATGGTCAGCTGAAAGGAGGCCAACTACTCCGAATCCTTCTTCACTAAGCGATATTGTGACTTACTGCTATGGTAATATGATATAATGTTATCCTTCCCTAGATTATAGACTATATCAAATTAATTGTCCAACAGGAACTCCATCTAGAACCAATATATCAGGATCTAGTCTGTCTAAGTGAATATGTATCTGAGAATCTGATGGTCTGAGTAAACTACAAATCACTCCCCCAGAAGCTAGTTCCTCCAAATCATCAAGGCGAAGACAACTGCTGCTAGATCTAGGTCTTCAGTCACGTAGTTTCTCTTGTGGGGTCTCAATTGCCTAGAAATATATATTATAACTTCCTGATATTGTGTCAACACACAGATGAGACTAGATTCCTAGGAATAACAATGATCTAAAAAATATATGCCCTCAACCACTAGTCTCAATACTAGAGCACTCATCATCTTCAAGATCAAATCCTCAAATTCCCTCTCGTACTGCTCAGACCAGGTAAATGTCTTCCCATTCCGCATGAATTCTATCAAAGGGGATATGATTCTGGAGAATTCTACCACAAAACTCCTATAGTTCCCTACCAATCCATGAAAACACTTCAAATATTACATGCACATGGGTAGAACCCAAGAAGGCACTGCTTCAATATTCATTGGATCCAGGGTTAACCCATTATCATAAATGGCATGCCCTAGAAATTGAAACTCATGAATCTTGAAATGTATCTTCATGATATTTCTATAAATATTTTACTTTTTAAAAAATATAGGACCATGCTCAAGTGCATTGCATGCTCCTCCACTGATGTATAGTAGATGAGTATGTCTTTGATAAGGAAATATTTTTCCCATGATAGGATGAAAAAATATAGTTCATTAAATCCACAAAGAGCTCATGAAATTTTTTCACACCAAAGGGAATCTCTAGGAACTCATAGTTCCCTTACCAACATGAGAATGCCATCATTGGAATGTAGGCATCACAAACCCTAAACTAGTTGTAGTTGAACCAAAGATCATTTTTTGAGAACCATATCACACCTCAAAACTATTCAAAGAGGTCATCAATCCTTATAAAGGGGTACTTGAAATTTAATGTCCCCTGTTTCATGATATGATAATCTACACAAAGCTGCAAGCTCATCTCCCCCTTTTTCATGAAACATCCCAGAGTTTCCCAAGGGGACACACATCGTCTGGTGAAACCTCTATCTCAAGTGTCCTATAACTAAAACCATATCTCCCATAGATTATTAGGAGCCATCCAATATTTCACATAAGTAGAGTATTTCCATGATGCAATTCATTGAAAAAACCAACCTCTTTCCTTGAATGTAGTCCCAGAACATCCTCAGCCAAGATATCCAGGTAATAATCCACAACTGATGGAACCAATATGTTTAATGATCCTATTGGAGCAAGGGATATAATCAAAAATTTATGGGTTATGGGATATATCCTCCTACTCTCATTACCCACTTTCCCTTCCATGATATTTCTCTAAACAGAAAAGGAGAATCTCATCCCATTAGTGTGTAGACTTCTTACTTGCCTACGGTGACAGTCAATATGTTCTCAAACCATTGAAAACCAATCCAAACAAATGACTACATCATAGGGTTCCATCATGACGACCAAATGGTCCCACACGAACCTCTCTCCCCCATGTGATAGCTCACATGGATGGAAGATAAAAGATACAAAAGATGTGTTCCCAGTAGTACCTCAAGTCGAAGCTGCTAGGTTAACCCCTCAACCGGGATCTCTAACTCTTGAAATAGAAGTATTGTGATGAAAGAATTAATGGAAATTTTTTATATTAATACCAAAGAAAGACTATAATAAACACGTATCATACCTCTTATCTTATCATGCGCTAATGTATCATAGACTTCAAAATTTTACATCTGTCTATGGCCCCAAACACCGGCTCCCTGATCCTAGATTAGGTCACCTAGTGGTGGTGGAAGGAACTCATAGCATCTTCCACCACCCATATATCCTCCTCTGATAGTTACATCTCTTCCTCATCAGTGACCACCATTACCATGCCTGGGCGATCCCTGATCATGGTGTTTCCTCTTTTGTGGCAGTCCATCAGCAATATTCATATGCTCGTTGACACATATGGTTAGATAGTAATGTGCCATGTGGAAATGCCTATCACAAGAAAAGATCTGACCCTCTCAGTGATGCCTTGGTGCCCTGATCTCTCTCTATACTATACAACCGATACATGATTTTGATCACGAGGAGGTCCCTGTGATGAGATGTTGATGCCTAGAATCCGCTAGAAGCTATAGAAGACAAATATTTGTGGTCCCTGCTGCCATCTCCATCTATCTAGAATCCCTATGACAAAAATATCTCTATGACTAGCCCTCAATCCAACACCACTTTATTGGTGAAGATACCTAAGGGAACAATTCCTAGTCAAATATCTCTATAGAGTTCCTACTCAAACTTATATGCTAGGAAGTATTCATCCCAGATCTTGTCAATAGAGTATCGCCTAGGGTCTGTGAACCTCACTATGTACACATCCACCGTCTTCCCTCCCTGTGTAGCTCTATAATCTCTTGGATCTAGATTGAGCACAAGAAAGAGGGGTAGTAATATTCCAGAACATCTACTAGAAGTTGGTCCAAGAGAGTGTTGACTAATCATCCATCTATGTAAAAAAAACTCCACCATTGTCCCACTAGTCTATGGAGAAGTCTTTCTGAAAGTGAAACCACCTGATCCCTTTGTGATTAGATGATCCTGAAGACACAAACCACCAAATTCATCCAATCCATTGTTGCCTGAGGTTCTAGCTTACCATGAAACTTCAATGGCCTCTACCGCTAGAACTCAAAAAGCATGCTAATAATTTATGGGTCATCAGCCATCTCTTCGTAAATGATATGATACTCTAAATGTGTAGGTACTACTACCTTCCCACCTGGAGGAAGGGGTTGTGGGATGAACCCTAAACTGAGGCCTCTTCACTTATCAAACTTTTTTCATGATTAGAAACCAGTGTCCTAACTGGCTTCCATTATGGAGGAATAATGAAATTTATCAAGATGTACAAAATTCATATGAGAATATATATAAATATATATCAACAATAATAGAGAGATCACTCAATCAGGGTAGTCAAGACTCAATCCTATATGATGCTTGTACCATTGATCTCAATAAAAAATGTCTCAGCATTCCAAGTCAACAATCAGGTAGTCTGGATCCTTGTGAACAAATACGCCTACTCCTATCACCATCACTACAATCCCTATACTGGAATTCATACTCTAGAAACTTTGACATTGTTTCCCTAAACCCAACAAAAATCATTGTAAGGGTACTATTCTGAACATACTAAGGATCGAACCACCTTTGTTACCAAACTTTCATTACCTGACCAATTTTGGTGGTCGATCCATAACCACCCTAGGACCACCTCTATAGGCCAAGGGCTACATACCAGCACCAAAGGCATAAATAAACCTAGATTTACTTTACCAATGTACCTATATACATAAAAACATCCATGTAGATGCAATATTGTAGAGGGAAGGAGTAAAAATGCACCACTACTGTAAAGTAAACCATGAATGCATTATCTTCTATAGAATACAAAATTATGGTAGCGTAACTTAGAATTAAAGGTGAGAAATACAAACCCAACTTGAAATATGCCCCAAACTAACAAAAATTGGAAAATTAAATAGATTAAATAGATCCCAACTTCAAAATATAATGCTCGGACCACCGTAAACTGTCCAAGAACCCAATATCCCTAAGATCCTTTAATGTCATTGCTAACATGTTCATCTTCTACATAATACATGACATGCACAGGAAAATACTATACAGTTATGGTATACTCATACCTAGTAGGACACCTCAAAACCACAAGGGGGATCAGTAAGAGATTCAAAAAGAAATAAATATAGTAATGCATGATACCGTGAATGAGAACATCTCAAACCAAAACCAAGAGTTAATGCATGGTCATAAAAAATCAAGGGTCTAACCATGGTGAGTAGATGTACATTACATAGAGTCTTATCTACCTATTATAGGAGTTTAGACGTATTCAACTAAGAGAATACAAACACAGAAATCATGTGGCATACCCTGCATTCCATCACCTCTCCGGGAAGGAGAGTAAAAAAATACAAGGTGTGGATATATAAGAATATATATATCTATATATATTCTAATTCAAAGATAACAAAATGAGAGAGTATTGGGATATACACATCACATATCATCAAAAGAATAAGAGTAGCCAATAGCTCCAAAAATCTATCAATGATTCCCATAATATCACTTATCTTCCCAAAATTATGAATGAAAGTCAAGTCTCTCCTCTTCACTGTAACTCATAGTCGAGGGGGAACAAAATCTACGTAGGGGACCCATGCCACATTACAACAGGAGGTTACCACTCATGTATATGTTGATGAACTTCAATACCAAACCATGGTGGAGAGTACTACACATAAATGTTGTCAACAAACTATACATCCCAGCCTAGTTGGTGGTTACTTCTCGGAAAGGTTGTCGTGGAACACCAATTCCCAACCATTCTAGTGTGTACCACTAAAAAATGATTTAGAGTAAATCTGTTTCCCATCCCTGTTAGAAGGTACCACTTAGAAAAGTCTTGCTGATTATATGTGATCACTTCCATCATATGGAATTTCTTAATCAGGTTCCTTGCCCAAAACATTTCTTATCATCTCTTGAAAGATAAAACCGAGGGCACCATATTGTTATACGTAGAAGATAACTCTTTATTTTCTAATAATAGGATAAAATATATGTTCAAACGATGGGAATATATATGATTGATGTTTCCTCAAAAGAGGTCAAGGAACACACGGCCTGTGAGGGGACTAACAAAGTGTGTGGTCTCGCTCTACCACCTAGCCATGTCCATGGATGACATAGGGATTTATCCAATTTAGTAGTATACATTGTGTTGGTGGACTACAAGGCATGTCCAATATATCTGAGACTGGGTTGTCTTCTGTTGTCCATATTCGTGTACCTTACCCAATGTCCTTATACTCAAGTGGAAAACCGTGTACCTCCACCTGGGTTCTAACCAGTGTGAACCATCACACAGTTTGTTCAACCAGAGAAAGAAAACATGGCATGCAGGGGGACTACACATAGTTTCATCTTTAGGTTTTCCAAAACCCTTTCTACAGCCACTGAGGGGGTTACACGTGGTGTGTTCATCCTACAAAACGGTGTGTAGTTACACTTTTTAAAAAATTATAGATCTTAATATCCACTTCAAACACATACAATTTCGTCTCTCTACTTCAGATCCATCACTATCTATAGATGAAAAAGGCTTTCCTAGAAAAAAATACTTGTTCTTGGTTATCGCTCTCTAGAAATCAGCCTCCGTTCATCCACATGTGTTTTTTCATGCATTCTACATGCCATTGTGCCTTCCCCCTTTGATTAATTGATCTAAATTCAACAAAACAATCGTACATTCCTTGAAATTATTCTAGATCTGGTGTTAATTCATCAATAAATTTTTAATTTATCAATCCATCACAATTCTGGGGGTTTGATCGAGGTTGGTACTGCGTAGAAAATTTGAACTCAGACCTCGGGGTCCCAACATAGAATAACATTATGTAACATTGGAGAAAAAAATCAAAGGTTTAGATTTTTTTTGGATATAATTTCTTATCCCAAAATAAAAAATGACCAGCCAGGGTTAGATAATGATAGAAAATAAATAAGTTTCTATACCAGTGAACATGAAATCAACAAACCATTGGATCATATCCAAGAACAATGATGGAACTACTAAATCAATTTTATAAAAGGGTCTAAAAAATTGAAAATTCGTAAAATGATTTTGTATCATCCATTGATGAAGAACATATCCAAAACAATTGAGATAAGATGTTTTGTGCACTACATCATGATATTATCTGATTAGTTGTTTGTTCATCATCTGATGAGTACTTCCATAAAAGGATGGAGGAGACTATCCAAGGAAATTCTAGGGTTATAAGACCAACCTTGGGAAAATCACCATGGATGTATATTTACAGATTTCATTTTTGTTTTAAATGAGGTAATTAATTAATTTAATAATTAATTTACTCACTGAACATACCACTAACATGTGGAGAGTCTAAATGCCCCCACACTGACCAATTTGAGGTTGCACCTAGGGTAAAAATGAATTTTAGACTCAACCATGGTGTTTGATTTATGATCTGAGCATCTTTATGAGATACCCTTTATTATTTAAGAATATGTATACAGAAAATATAAAATATTTTTAATATTTTTATAAAATTTATTCAGGGAATAACAGAACTCATTTTTAAATGTCATCTCAATGCCTAGAATTTTAAATATATATAGAAATGTGTAAAAGGATAAAAAGGAAAATTTTGGGTCTTTATAACGGCTTCTAACAAAGTATATTGATAGAGATCCTAGAAAAAAGAATGGGTTCTCTAGTTTCAGTAAAAAACATTTCTTAACCAAGGTGGTAACATTTCTCATTGTTTGCAAAATATTTTGGATCCAAAATTTAAAGGATGACCCAAGAATCCAATTTTTTTTATTCTTATCGATTCACACTATAAATATAGAAAAGTCACAAAATTCATAAAGGTTTGGTGTTTCATGAAGTCTAGGTGATTTCTGAATGTTTGATGTTTTTCAAAGGTTGGATATTCAAGAAAATATGTCTGAGCGTGAAGCACAATTCTGAGTTACATGACTATGAGATGGTTCAAAAATTAAAAAAAATTCCCTAATGCTTCGTAAAGATAGGTTGCCTTTGGGAAAATAATAGAGTTCTTCATGAAAAGGTAGTTTAGAGTTTTAATACCTTGTGAAGGGGATGAAATGTCTATAAATAAGATTGCTCCCCATTAATTGAATAGGGGAAGCCTTAATGAGAATACAATGGATCTAAATTCATGAATGTTATTCATGAAGGATTTTTCATATGAAAATTTTTTCATAATATTATTTGGTTCTTGAGGAAATGATGTTTGATAAGTCTATGAGATCTTCATGGATGCTTTGAGCATCGTGAAGTTGTGGGCATCCTCAAAGTGTGGGGAATTAGGAAATTTATGATCTTTTCAAATGTAATGTTCTTCATGAATATTAGGGGATTCATAAAAGAAGTATGTTTTTTAGATAATTTCAATTTATTAATTTTTTTGTAAAAAGGGTTTTCAGAAAAGTAAATCCTAAGTGAAGTTGAAGAGATTTCCCATTAAATATGTATTAATGTTTTATTCATTAAGTGGATTAATGTTGAGCTTATTGATGCACTCAATGAGCTTTTAAAATTATATATCAAATAAAAAAAGGTTTTGTAAGAATAATAATTGGGAAAACATCAATTAATGGACCACGGATCATTCAAATTGTGATTCATTATAAACATGGAGGGATAGTGAGTCTTCTCTAAAATTTATAAAATCAGCGTGCTTTAGTGGATTTGGTACATAGGAACAATACCGTTGTATTCTCCTTGGACGTATCTGAATGTGAGGTAACCAAGTAAAACATTTTGTGTATCATGCATGATTCCATT
The DNA here is from genome assembly GCA_963277665.1 of Viscum album. Lineage (NCBI taxonomy): Eukaryota > Viridiplantae > Streptophyta > Magnoliopsida > Santalales > Viscaceae > Viscum > Viscum album. The sequence continues at coordinate 482,442,192 of OY728128.1, forward strand.
TGTATTCATATATATCTATGGTAAATTTAGAAAGAGTGTTTTGTTTAATGATGAAACAAGACATGAATGGGAAATTTTCTTAATATTTTATACCCTGATTCACCCCACCTATCAAGGAATTTTACCTAAGTAGGCTAAAAATTTGTATTAAGGAGAAATACTAATTTCAGTTTTTCTCTCTAGGGTTTAAATGAAGTTTCTCAATCATAAATGGATTACAATATTTGATGGAATAAATTTCAAAATGTATAATAATAATATGAAACTCTACATATTCTCATTAGGTATGTATATATGTACAATAGTGATTCATGGTATTTTAACTAGTGTGCATAAAAGGTATTTATCATAAGTTAAACTAAGAGAATTTGATTTTTACACTATAGGTATCAATGGAAGTGGGGTAGATTTATACAATGAAATCTACACGAAGGTGTTGTCATGTAATTCATCACATGTTAGGTTAGAGAATTTTCTTAAAATATATGATGGAGATTAAAATGGTAGTGACGAAAAATTACAGGTTTCATAGAGAAAATATGTGGACCTGAGAATGCACTGTAATGATTCTATTTAAGTTTTATTTGATATAGAGAATGTTTTTGTAGAAGACTTGTGTAGTCATAGAGATAATTTTGAATTTTTAATGATTTCTAGGCACATCTTGAGAGAACAACCACCTTGGTTCAATCTGAAAGTGAATATACCTGAAGATAAAGATCCACAGGAGACACAACATGAATGATTACACATTAATTATGTACCATAGAAGATGAGAAAATAAACTATTTGGTTTTTGGGGAATTGGAAGTCTAAAAAGGTGGAATTAAAGGCTATAAAAAATCTAATTGTTTAATATGTCCAGGAAGAAGAAGATAAGTATGAGGTCATGTCATTCCTTTCCTCAAATTTACAATGTAGAAAAGGAAGGTTTATTAGGATAATTCTATATTCATGATTTCAATGTGTAAAGGTTGTATATATTGTATCAATGTGACCTAATATGTTTTAAGACGATTTTGAGGATGAAGATGAAATTCCCATGAAGAAGTAGTCTACCTATGTGAAAGGTAAGAAAAAATTTAAGATAAATTTCTTCATATTAAGAATCATATTTCATAATAAAATGATAGTTTATAAAATTCTAATGATGAATAGATAAATATCTTCAAGGATTATGTATAAAATTCTATGGTGGTTTTTATATGTATCTCACATAAAAATGAAATAATGTAATATTGAGGAAGAAGAATTAAAAGGAATAGTTGATCTCTATGATAAATTAGAAGCTGATCTCGAGGTGATGGATGTTTAGAGATCCAAAAAATGGAACTAAACAAAGTGGTTCATGATTCCAAACATTATATGTAGTAGAATATAATAACAAGTCTGAGATGAAGTAAAAAATTGGAAAGCTAATATCTTCAATTCAAGAGAACTTATAAAAGGTCAACGAGTACAAGCTCAAAGTTGATTAGCAGAAAAGAGTAATTGATGTTTTTACTAAAATATAAAAAGATAGAAGTAAATGTATCAATGAGCATGAACTGGATATTGTTGACCTAAGAAAAAAATTATACGATTAAGAGAGACGCATGACTAAAAGTGTGACATTCGGAAAGAAGATTACTCAGGTCACAAAAAAAAGGAATTGAAGCATATAGGTCTACAAAAATAAAATAAATCATATATAAATGAAAATGATAATATATGGGTTTGATTGAAAAGAAAAATACATGGATATTGAGGTCATACCATAAGTTCCCATTACAAGGATGAAAATAGATTTGGGTAAAAAATAAATTCAATGATTTATAGAACTCATGGAATAACTATTCGTACAATAATTTATAGCATACACATCATTTTAGGGGTTATTTCAATGAAAATATGGGACATTCTCAAAGTTTATGTTCCATACCCAAAAGGTACCGATGGGAAAAAGAGTAGCAAAGGTGGATACATAGTGTTCAAAATTTCATGAATAACATTTTTGTTCACTGCTTCTAGTGTTGAGGATTTGGACACATGTCCATATATTTATCATCAATAATTTAGTGGAATGTGCCAAATCAGACCCAATGTGGTTGTATAAAGTATCTCAAAGAATCATCAAATGAATTGAAAATGAAAAATAGATTTTTGGATCTCCAAGATAAATTTTTTCCATCATACTCCAAAGAATATCAAGATTATCAATGCATTATATGTATGAATATAAAGAGGTTTGTCTAAAATAAAAGAGCCAAACATACTATGGATACATCGATTTCCATTAACGAATCATATCATGTTGGTTTATGGATCCTTAGAAGTTGTTTCACATCCCATATGATAGGAAATAAGGATAATTTTATTTGCATTAAATATGACATAGAAGGTGTTTGTAAATTTGGATATGATGAAGGTCTAATGATAATCGGATCATAAAAGTCTTAATTTGGGGAAATTAATGAGGTGTGATAATGAATTGTTTATTGAAGATCTCAATTATAACTTTCTATGAGTTAGTCAATTCTCACACTTAGGTCATTCTATAAGACTTACAAAGAATTTATTTATTCTAATGGGGAAATATTTCAATATTATTTTACAAGGAAATTATACAAAGGGGAATATCTACCTTATGAGTGTAGAAAAATATATATGTTTTCTTTCTAGGGATGAAGAAAATATGTTGTGGCATAAATAATTTATCCATATATTCCAACCACCCCTTGATGATCTAGTCAAGTGTGATACAACTCAATATCTCTCAAATATGTCACTTGGTCATACTCATACATTTGACTGTTTTCAAAAAGAGATGATTATCCAAAATACGTATAAGGAAAAATTACAAAACGTAAACAGAGTACATGAGTTCTTTATATAGATTTTGTGGAATTATCTCAGCAAGATACACTGATTAGAATAGGTATTGTGTTCTTTTTAATGATAATTTTTACAGGATGGAATAGATATTCATCATTTTTCACATGTCTGATGTGTCCAATTAAATAAAAAATATATAAGGGAATCTGAAAGGATGATTGGATATATGATTTTGAATTTATATTCAAATAGTCCTAAGAAATTAATAAATATCCTAGTGGAATATTATCTGGTAAAAAATGGGATAAGTCATTAAGTTCCTAAAGTGATAAATCTAAAAAAATTGAGTGGTTAAGAGGAGAAATCAGATCATAAACGACATGTCCAGCGTAATTCCTACTTAAAAGGACAAAAAAGAAAATTATGAAAGGAAATAGTCTTGAAATCGATCAACATATCCAATAAGTCATTGTTTTTTATGAAAGAATAAAATACTCCATACGAGATATTGAATAAAAAGAATCAAACATTGAAATAATTTTAAATAATTGATTGTAAGTATTTTATTCTCATTAAGGATAAATAAATAAAATTTGAATCACATGGATTTGAGGGGATATTCCATGTCTATTTAGAAAATGTAAAATCATATAAATTCTTCAACAAGAGGTCATAATGGAAGTTTAATGTAATAATGTCACCATAGTATAGAATGAAAAAAACCTTCAACAACATAGTGAATAATATCCTAATGATATGGATGAGGAGGTAAGAAACTTTAGTAGAGAATAAGTGACAAATGATTATTAATAATAATATTCTAATTATAATAAGCATGAAGTAAAATATCTATCTACATGAAATTATAAGATTCCACCTCAAATTGATTGGAAAAACCTCATTTTCGATCATGTAGTGCCAGTTCTAAAATGGAGAATGAACTCTTTACAGCAGGTATCCTTATTATCATAGGTAAAGCCAAAATATTTTAAAGAAGAATATAGAAATAAGAATAGAGTTCCAATTATGAATGATGAAATTGAAAAATTTGAGAATAATCATATATAGGAGACTTCTTCAAGGAAAACAGTAAAGAATATCATCGGTAATAAATGAGTCTCTAGAAATAATCTAGATTAAGAAGATACAATAATTTAAAAAAATCATGAATAATGTGAAAAGGATACTCCTAGATATTAGGTATCGATGTTGATGAAACAATTACAACTGTTATGAGTATTGATACATTCCCATTATTCTTCGTAATAAAAGTGTAAATAATGATTAATGTTTTCCAGATAGACATTATGTTAGAATTTTTGAATTTAATTCTTGAATAAGAAGTGTATATCAAGTATTCATATGGTTTTCACATTTATGATGTTGATAACAGAGTTTTTCCACTGAGAAAGGAACTATATGGATTAAATAATGCACTAATAGAGTGGTATTCATGACTTAGTTTTGGAAGACACTATGTTTTTAGTGCAGCGAAGTTGATTACAATCTCCCGGTAAATAATGAAATTAATAAATGGGTGGTGGTGCTGGTGTGTGTCTATGATATATTATTTTGTGGATTATATGAACAACAATGTAAAAAATTCATATAATTCCTAAAAAGTGAGTTCAAAATGTCAATGAATGGTGAACTGGCACTTCTCCCTTCTGTACAGGTGACACAAGGAGGGAATTCAACATTCATTTATGAATCTGAATATTATAAAGAGTTTTTATAATGATTTGGAATAGATAATTACAAATATATTATAACTCAGAGGGCCACCCAAATGAGAATGTAATGAGATGATGAAGGAAAAGATTTTAATGTTATATATTATAGTAATATCACTGGAAGTCTATTATACCTAACAACAGGACAACTAATTTTTTTCCACATTCCAAGAAGCATGATAGAAAAAAAAATTCCAAATAAATCATCATTATTATAGTAAAAAATATACATCATTATATTATGAACACTATTTATTTCAGTATTTGGAATAATGACAAATCTCATAAATAATAAATGGTCAATATAGATATATATTGGATTAGTTAAATAGATGATATAAAATGTATTCTAGGTGGTCTATTATATCATTGTGGTTTTTGTATTTGTTGGATAAGCACGAAATAATATTTTATTTCCTTGAGCACCGTATATGTTGAATATATTACAACCAACAAAGCTTGAACAAAGTTATTTTTGATAATGTACGAGTATTATGATATGGAAGTTGAAGTGAAGACTCTGATCAAAATCAATTGTGATAATTCAAGTTCTATAAATATTAGTAAAAATCTAGTCCATCATAGATAGACAAAGAGTATTGGAATAATGTACCCTTTTATCAAGGAGAATGTGGACCATGACATTGTGAAGTTGGAGTATTTTCCTATAGTACTATATGTTTCAAATATTCCCATGAAGGCCTTACCTAAAGTGGCATTTGAGCAGAATGCACAGGCTCTTGGAGTTTAGTCAACTCCACACACTTTCAAATGTTAGAGCCCCTCTCCCTGAGGTATATTGTGTTTTTTCCATTATGTGTTGATATATTTTCTTTATAATTTTTTAGATACAAAGGAGTTACCATTTAGTTCATTGACCCTCGGGGGAGAAAATGTCTTGATCAAGATAGGGGAGAAGCTAATAGGAGGATAAATGAATTAGGGGGGTGGGGGTTAAATATAATAAATATAAATATGAACAATTAATGGTTATATATCAGAATATATATGGGGGTTTTTATAAATGTAGTTGACTATTTATGAAATTAAGTGATTAATTGACGAACTTTTCATGCTACTCTTGTTTCTCATGCTGAGAATTTCTCATATGGGATTAGAGTGTGTGTTGGATAAATAATTTTTTTCTATTTAAAATTGAAAGAATAATTTTTTTTTCTAATGATGGAAGAAGAAATAAATAGGAATAAAATGATGAATAGTTTTCAATAAAACCAAATTAGTAGATTGTTTGTAAAAAATCTATCGTGATAAAATTGAAGATTTTTTTGTTTATTGTGTTTGTAGATAAAGAAGGTTGAAAAGATATAATGTGATGTTATAGTAATATTGTTTAAAATGTATGTTGAAAATGATCCAAGATAAAGCAATGTATGATCTGTAAACAGTATAAAATTTTTTTTATACAAGGTAATGGCATTTCCCAGTGTTTTATTAATTTTTTTGGTCCAAAATTTAGAGGATTACTTAGGCATCATGAAAGTTGGATTTCCTAGAAATACTCCTAAAAATATAAAAACTCCATGGAATTCATAAATATTAGGTGTTTAATGAGGTCCAGGTGCATTGAGAAAGATCTATATTTCATGAGGGTAAGAGATTCATGAATGAAGGTCAAGTAAGAATCAAAGACGGTGAGTTACATGACTATGAGAAGATTTTTGAATGGTAAAATTTCCCTTAAGCTATAGTAATATAGGTAGGTTGAAAAACAAGAATGGGGAGCTTTAAAAAATGGGGTGGTGACTTTGAATCCTTATTGAAGAGGAGGGAACATCTATAAATAGGATACTACCACCATCTAATAAATAGGGGAATCCTTAATGGATATCTAATGGGTCTATTTTCATGACGGATTTTTATTACATGATTTTTTTCCAAAAGATCATCTGGTTTGTAAAGAATGTATGTTCTTAAAGGCTATGTGATATTTTTGAAAGTGATGAGAATAATAAAATGATTGAGAATTGAGAATGTTGTGAGATTTAAATAAGTAATGAGCTTCATGAAAGTTGAGGGTATTGTGAAAGATGATTTTTTTGAAAATAATTATGAAGTTTCAGTATGGTTGAAAAAAGGGTTTTCACAAAATTAAATCATTATCAATTTATAAGGGATTTATTAAATTCATTTCTACTATATTACCATTAATCAAGGATAATATTGATGGTGCCTCTACTAGAATAATGGGTACTTTAGGTTGTGGAGGTGTCTTTTGAACATACTAGGGATTTGTAAAGGGTTTCTTCCACCATATTATTGGCCATGGAATCACAAACAAGAAGAAACTATGGGCCGTCATTTATTCAATTAAACTTGTTTTCTATAGAAACTAGAATCTTATTTGGATTTAATCCCACTCCCAACTCACTATAAATTCCCTTAAAGATTTAATAAGGGAGGTAACGTGGATAATTCTAATTCATTGGATTGGATGTCTCAATCATGCTAGGCATATTAACTTGATTGTCTCACAAGTATACTGTGAGGTAATCAAAAGGTAGATGCACTTTCAAAGAGAGAAATCATGGATATTAGCACTATATGGTCATTTAGAATACCTAAATATTTTGATATGTTATTGGATTATGACATGAAGGGGGTGAAACACTCTTTCTTTCATAGTAATCCTTATACTATATGACTCTATATTATAACTTTTGTATTAATTATAGGCCTTGCCTCCCAGACACTGGGTCTTCGTGGTAGAATGGATTTCCCAATAAATCATTAGTAAAGTGTTATTCCTCAATTGGATGAAATTTGAAATTAATGATGCACTAAATGCTGTGTAAAACATATTTACTGAAGTGATCAAAATAATATTATTATGATATAGAAGTGAGAACACTTTATTTGAGAGAGTTGTGAGATTTCAAATTGTGATTGTTTGTAAACCAGGTGGGAAATTATGTCCGCTCCAAACATTGTAATAGTAGTATTATTTTTTGATTTGATACATAGAAACATTTACATTTTATGCTCTTCATACATATGCCTATTCTAGGTAACTATTGAAAATTATTGTCTCTCATGTATGCTTTCATCACTATTCACACATTTCTCTGAGAATGGGAGGATAGTATTTTTTGTTTAATGGTAAATCTAGATCCAAATTGTTGTTTTTTTAATTTTTCATACCTTGATTAACCACCTCCCTGGGTATTACACTGAGTTGGGTTATCACTTACTAATCATGTTGTTCTCATCCCATGTTTTCAAATGTTTTTCACAGGGCCTAAGGATGACTTTGAAACTAATGAATGGTCCAAAATTCTACTACAGAGGTTCAAATTTGAAGAATTTTATTTAATAAAATGAGAGTTTAAATTTAAGTACCCACCTTTTTTTGGAAATATATATATTGAGTTGATGTGTTCACATTTTATTATAAGGGATTGATATGTAAGTTTTTTCTTGATTCTCTAAAACATCAAACCAAAAAACATTACCTAAATGTAATAAAATGAAACCATTGTTATTAATAAAGCAATTAGATATTTATTTAATATTATGAGATATTATATCTAGGACTACATTATATAATAATTGTTATAGTTTTTTCTACAAAATTATATTTTCACTATCTATCTAAAACTAAAATATTTTATAAAATTCACCAAAATTCATACTAAGCATATTTTAGAATTGTAAATTCTAAAAATTATTTTCATATTATTTTACTCAATATATATAATCTATAAATTAATTTTTTAAATTTATATAAAAAGAGAAAATATTTTTATTAAAATGTTCCATTTTGAACTTTATTTTTTTAAATATTATTTCAAATCAATTTTCCATTTAAAATAATGTTTATATAATTTTTTACAAAATAGTTTATTTAATTTAATATGATAAAATATAAAACTCATAATGAAAAATAGTTATTTTGAAATATATAAATTTTATATTAAATAACCATAACCATTAAAAGTAAATATTTATATTATAAAAAATTAATTTTACAAATCCATTGATATTATTTTATTTCCTTGACTATTATGAATACATAATATCATATATTAATAATTATAATGTAATTAATCATACATAACTCACAAACAGAGTTATATATATATATATATTAATATTTCAATACTATACTTTTATTTCATTATTTATTAATTGTTGATTATATTATTTAAAATTTACTATTTACAATACTCCATTTTAGTATTCTTGTTATGTAAATATATATTTATTTGTGTGTGTGTGTGTGTGTCTAGAATGAATTTAATTCCAATGACCACATTTTCAATGAACACATTTATGATGACCATATTTAGTACAACCAAATTTCATTCATATATATAGAGTTACAAAACTCATTTATTACATTTACAATTCTGATGCCAAATATATCATTATCATGTTTTTTATTTTAGATCTCACTATATTAATATTCATTTTAAGATGTTTTTCCACATTTTAGGTTTTCCTTTTCTGTTGGTGATCATAATTGGTGTAGATAATCCAATATATCTCTTCGTGTTGATGATTTTTTCTTTTCTATTTTTTACCCTTTTAATTTATTCACTTTTAATGGTTATAATAATACATGGTGGTTAATAATTCATGGTGGGTAATATTTAGTATCGTGTGTTTTTTTTATAATGGTTTACATTAAATGAATAAATTTTTGTGAGTTTAATTATTCTTATGTATGACTTATTTCATAATATACTTATATTAATTTGACCAAATAGAAAAATAGGAAAGATATTTTTAATTTGTAAAATATATAGTTTATGGGATAATTATTCTTCCAAAAAACCAAGGGAATTACATTCTTCCCCCAAAAAAATTGTAACCTTGAATTTTAATTATTACTAAAAAAACAATACATAGGGGAATCTGAAAGTTTATGATGAATCAACTTATAACTTCTAAAGTGATAAAAACCGTAATATCTTAAGGAATTGTAGTCAAAATATCTTTTGATTTTTAATAAGAATAAATGTTTTTTGAGATTTTCATTTACCCATTTCTACTAAATACCCCAATATAATAGGAATATTTTTTTCTTTGTGATTTTGTAATCTGATTTTTATTAATAGGTTATCATGGATTGGTTTTTATATGATAATTTTATACGTTTGAAATTGTGTAGGAATCTATGTTAATAGAGAAAATCCATTCCTTGTATGACATTTACTTTGAGTAAAGGATAATAAAATTATATATGTAACATAATCCAACAAAACACTATTCGATATGAGTTATATATTAGGTATGCAATAATAAAACCTCTAGAATTTTTAATTAATAATTCAACATATAGACCTCGGGGTGGAGACTTTATGAGATAAGATTTTGAGGAACATGTTAAACAAGATACGAATTAAATACTCAATGTTCTTGAGTGGGTGATATGTTTTCCTCATTCCATATCATTTCGGATGCCACTTCCATAGTTGTGGTAGTATATTCCTTTTATTATAATGAAAATTTCAAGTTGTTATCATACTTTTTAACTATCTTATTTTGGAATTGATATAGATAAAATCAACATCTTTGATATATGATTTATTGTAATATAAATGGTATATTAGGTTGAAATTTTTTCTTTTAACCACATAAACAGAAATATTAATTTATCCCCTACAGCTTGCTTCTATTTGAACTCCATTACCACACATAAAAAATCTCCCAATTTTTGTGATACACACTCTTTAGTGGTTGCTCCCACATTATTGACAAGTAATAAATTTAACATCATTTCCATAATCATCTTGGACACCCCAAATTCCATGAGACTCTTTCCTTATCTTCATTAGATTGTTTGGGAATTCAAATATGTTTTCATTTTTAATTCTGATTCATGGTAGTTGGTTAGACATAATAATAACATTTCTCACTCCGTCTCTTAACCAATTAGGTTACTCAATTTGAGAATATACACTCCTCCTAAGGTATCCAATATTTACATAGTTCCTTTGGGCTACAATAATTTCTAACACCACAAAATATGAATAATCTGTGTAGAAAAAATCATTATAGAATTTTAATAAATAGAGTTAATAAAAAATGAACCTCAAAACGTACTATTTTTTTAAATACATAAAATTATCTTTCTTTTCAAATAAATCATAATAGTTTATAAATATAATGAGAATTTCCAAAGCATATCCCCTAGGAATGTCTAGATTTCTGTGTAGTATTAGGCCCACTCATCAGGCACCACAGTGAAGACTGAGTTACTCTTGAACTAGTCTTTTTTAGGTAGATTAACACATGATCTTTTATTGACACAACCATGTATATTTAAAATATCCAGAGAGGGTTTCATTTTATAGGATATCAAATACTCTATTGTTATCATAAATTTAAGGAATATTAATATACATAAACCTATCCTTAGTTTTTTAGTAAGGTTTTCATGTGTGAGTTTTGAAAAATAACCTACCATAGACACGATATAAATTATAAAGACCCATAATTTCATACTAGGGTTTTAATATATTTACATAAAAAATTTATTAAACTGATAATTTCCTTAGGTACTTTTGATGTTTATTATATTGAAAACTACAAACATGATACATGGAATACTTAGATCACAAAAACATATTTTTTTATAATCTTGAATATTTTTTTTATCCCATCAAATATCACACCAGTACATAAGATTTATAATAGAAAATTTTAAAATTAAGGGGTGAGTATAAAGAAATTAAGTGAAAAATAAATAAAACAGATGATAAATTAACATCACAGGTAAAAATTGAGGTGTAATACTAGATAGTAAACATAAAATCATGAGCAAAAACATGATTCATAACATGACTATATGTACTTGAGTCATAATATAAGGAATAACATAGAAATATGTCTTTTAAAAAAACATCACACATTCATTATAATATCACCAAAGTTCATCAATAAGGTATCTAAAAATAATATTTCCAAGGGTATTCTCACAGATTCATAAAATATTACTAAGGAACACTTATATGTTATAATGAACATATAATAATAATATATTAATTCATCATCCAAATCATTATAGTGAAATCATAGAACATAATTTATATATAAATTATTATATATCCACATCATTCATATATAATAAGAATGTTTCATTTTAACCCATGAGTCGAGAGTGTGGTTTTCAAACATTAAAATCCTCACTTGATAAAATAATGTTACATCAATATAGACACCGAAAAATTTTATTAGAGTTATGTATTGAAAACATAAAGATATGAAATTTAAAATCATGAAATGAATTTTAAAAACATAACATGTATAAAAAATGGATAATAGAATGGGTTTAATGAGATAAAAGGGAATTTTCCTATAAATAATATATAATTTTGATAGTAAATTGTTGAATATTAACACATAGAAAGAAAATAATATTTAAATAAAAAGTTTTACAAAAAAGAATGTAATCGAATTGAAAAGTGGAGATAATGAAATAAAGACTGGTTTTAGTTACATGATGACTATAAAAATGGATTATGAAATGGGTTTAATAAGAGATAAGGGTTTTCCACTATAGATCATAAATCATTTAGATAATAAATTAATAATTATAAATATAGACTTAATGAGTCAAATAATGGAAATAAAAGAGGGGTGAATTTTAGTTTATAAAATAACAGTTATAAAATTGGTTATCCTCTTTTAGTGAAATTATCAAATAGAATATTCATTAAAACATTATAGTGTAAATCAGACAGATAGTTTATCTGAATATCAATGTTAAGAAAATTTTATAATATATAAAAACTTTTCTAAAGAATGTATTGTGTAAAATATAACATGTAAAAAAATTAATCTAATTTTCTGTAATATTTTAAATAAAAATATATAGAAACTAATAAATGTTTTATATATACATTAATCCTCAGTTTTAAGAAATTCAATATCCCAAACATTATGTATCAATAGTTTTAAGTAAACTATAAAAATTGATTTTCCTTAAGAAAGGAATCCATCAACACTAAGACCAGTAGAACTTCGTTTCCCAAGCCATGTGAACCCTCGATTAGCAAGATCAGATATTCCCCCATATTCCATTAATTGGAAGTCCTTGATCTATCCCTTTCAGATAGAAAATTACAAAATTCAAAATCTATTAAGGTATTTATAATTAATACCAGCATGGATAACTTTAAAAAATTACCACAAAATAATAATCTAAATCACTCTCTATGTATCAATATGTTACAAACTTTTCATAGTAACTCTTGATAGTCGATGTTGAAAAAGCATAACCCCATCCACCAAGATAACTACTAAAACTTATTGGATAAGGTCCAATGTACATATACCATTGATATTAGAGTTCGTTGCAAGATCATCAGAGAAAACATAATTTTTTTTTGTTGTGCATGTTCGTTTGATTCTTGTTAGTTTATACACCATCATAGTGTGACTATATTTCACACAATGGAATGAATTTGTTCGTCAAGAAAAATATTATATCATCTTCTCAAAGAGTTAAAAGAAATTCTATTCAGAACACATGTATACTTCTATTTGTAAAATAATTTTCCAAAAGTCATAATATAACTTCATAAGTTTACACATAGTTAAGTTGTAACTTTGATGATTTTATAAATCTTCATCAAAAAATACATGTAACTTTCTGTCATTATAATTAGTTTATCAAAATATATTAATTTATTCCATATGATAAATCGATATTACTCTTTCCAAAAAAATATATTTTTTGTAAAATATTACCTAAAAACTATGGATGTATAAAAATTACAAAAATATTTACTTGAAATAAATATATTATGATTTTCAAAGAAATTTTTAGATGGTGTTGAATGAAATTTCGACTCAACCATATCACCCTTTTTGAAAATCATAAAAAAATATTTAAAATAAAAATTTAAATAGAAACACTTACTATCGATGAGTTGTATAACTTCTCTTTTTTATTTCTCCAACCTTTGTTTTAGAATATAGAATAATCTACTTATTAATAAAAATTATTATACCTTCCTCATTTCAACATAATTAAACCATTTTCTATAGTTTCTATTTTCGAAATGAATGGTTTTAAAACCCAGAAAGTGCACCTAAAATGTTCGAGAAAAAAATTTCTACATAAAACATAATATATCTACAAAAGAATATTTATTCATTCAATAGTAATTAAAATACATAAAAAAATAAAATTATAAGAATCCATAAAAACTAATTCAAAATTATACTCATTCAAAAAAATATAAATTCATTTTAACTTATTTTGAGATATTAAAAAATAATATTACATTATTTTAGAGAAAATATATCATCATTTCATTATAAAATGATTAACGATAATATTCATCTTATAAACATCCTAATTATATTTATTTGTCTCAAATATTTTTTATTTCAACCTTTCAACATCATTATCAAGAAATATTATCTTCCTGTTTTCGTCCTTTAAAAAATATATCTCCCCTTGTAGATCTTGAAAATTTTATGATTGAGCTTGATACTCTTGAAGGATTACAACTGATTTTTTCAATACACAAACTTTTCTTATAAATATAAGACATTAGTACATTCTTCTTGGACTAATTCATGAAGTAAAACTATTTTTATCAATATTAAAACTTTATATGAAAAAGAATAAAACTTCTATGACAACTTTATAAACTCAACATCTTGATTTGTAATCAATAAACTTATAGTGTTAATGGATCTGGTGTTATCAAAAACATCTCCATGAAAGGTTCAGATAACATTGGAATATATTTTTATTGAGTGAAAAAAATTCTCATTGACATCATCATAAATATTCATATTATTTTCACATCCTCAAATAAATTAAATTTTGTTCTTCCTTACTTAGGATAACATAAAATTTTTCTTTGAAATCACTGATTGTAGCTTCATTTTAGATAACCAATTTTCTATGATTTTTCATAAAATTTGAATTTTATAAAATATCAAAATTACTTTTTATATACTTGAATCTATCTTAAATGATTAGAAAAATTTCCTTGATATATTCCCACCTTTTAGTAACATCACTGAAAAAGATATGTTTCATCTCCATTCTATGAATTTTTTTTGAAGGAGTAGAATTCATTTAATTAGAAGAAGTTGTTGGAATTTTATACCTTGATGGTGTAGAAATTTCAAATTTCATATGATCTTCTTTATTAATTCAATTATTAGAGTGTTCTAAAACATCTCTTTCATCTTCATATCTAAAATAACCTCCTTTATTACGATCTTCAGTATCATCACTACATTTTCCATCATCTACATCATCATTTTCATTTTAATCATAATCATAAACATAGTTATAACCATATCTTTATACAACATAAACCCTTGAAAGAAAATCAATTTATACAGATCCTTGTTTATAAAAAATATTTGATGAATCATTCTTCATTAAATTTAATGATAAGAAAACTGACTCTAATATTGACAATTCATTAATATTCAATTTATATTTTTAGTTTTGAAATATTTTTTAGTTCTTCCTTAACCTATTCTTTCCTAGAAAATTATTTGGAGAAATATATTTTCAAACATACCTATCATTTTTAGATTTATCATGAACATTAAAAACATATTATATATTTGATTTATCTATATACCAAGGTGGAATAGATAAAGTTTTATATTGTAATTTTGGAATATGGGAATGATGAACTTCTAAAAAATTAGACAAAAGAGATTTTACTTTCATAACGATTCCCAGTTTTTGTTTAGTGGCTTATTTTTTTCTTTAGTAACTCATAAATGATCTTCCCTTGTATTTAATTTATAGATATCCTCTTATTTTTCTCTTCTTCTCTAAAATTTTTATATCTATTTCTGTTCAATGAAAAAATATTAAACCTTATCCATCCTAATTTTTTATAATTCATATAATTTTCCTTTTTATTTTTCCTGGAAGAAAAGAAAACACCATCAAAAATATGCATAGGTTTCGTTCATGTTATTTCCTATGATTTTTTATGTTATTTTCTCTAATCAATATTTGATTTTATATGGTGAATCCTTTCTTTTGAGAAAACCTTTTATGAATTTTCAACTGACCACATTGGAGAAGAATCATAAACCACCATAATATCATTAAAATAGTTTCTTCTCCAATAACAGAAATATAATCTCATATGTGATTTGAAAAAATGTTAACTTTCATAACAATCATAATTTTTACTAATATATTGTAGATAAAAACTAGAGACAAAAGAAACCAAAATTTTAAATAACATTCATTAATAGATTCAATCATATTAAAAACTTCCTTAACCAGATTAAACTTCCTCATATTTAAAATAAAACCTCAAATATTTATATCTTGTACTTTTAATGTGCCCCTATCTCCTTTTCTAGGGATGCAGATGTTTTGAATCCAATGCTTACAATCTGATATTCCTAATTGAGTTGAAACACATTTAGATATTTTCCCTAAAGGAGAATAGAGAATATATATCCTTTTACTACTGAAATGATCCTAACTTACTAAGAAATATATTATTGCCCAAATTTTATTCACTATATAATTTAATTTCAATAATATAAGATATTTTCTTGATATTCAATGCAAACATTTTTAATAGAAAAATCAAAATTTATATCCTTTAATCAATATTCTTCTAAAATATTTACATATAAATAAAAATTTATTATTGATATGGATAGTGGAAATAAATATCTTTCTTTTCAATGCATAAATACTCCTGACCTTAAATTAAAAAAAATCCATTCTGTAAAGAATCATAATTAACAAGCCATAACTTTTATATCCACCTATATTTTTCTGGAATACGATAAGAAATATTGTTGGTTGAATCTATGAATTGTATATAAGAAATGAATGAAACCCAAAATATCAGATAATGATGAATCAGAGAGATGATATTTGATATCAAGGATAGTTGAAGATAGATAAGGGATGGCCTCACCCTATATATATATAGGCTCTTGAGTGTGATGGTCTAACTTAAAAAATATAATGGTTGATATCAAAACCCTTATTTCTGATCAGTTGATCATAGAAATAGATAAAAAATATTTCTAAACACATATATTATTAGATTATATATATATATATATATATATATATATATATTTGTGTGTGTGTTTTTTTTGGTCGAAGAATTATTTTGGTAAAATCCATTATTTAGAAAAATATAAAAGATATACTGAATATATAAAATGTAGACAAATTATAGAATTAGAAATAAAATAAATATAAACTTACATTCTTGATATGAATATATAAACATTATATCAAAATATTTTTTAAGAATAGGATCTTATAATATTTTTTATAATTTAATTAAATTGTTTAACACAAAAAAAAATTTATGAAAAAATTCATCTAATAGAAGAATTTCAATTACAAAATCAACATTAAAAATACTCTAATAAAAATTTAACAACAAAATTTTTTTAATACAAAATTTTTATTGAAATTTTTGGTTTAAAAAAATTTTTCCATAAAACATCCTTGTAAAAAAAATTCAATATTTTTCCTTAAAAAAATATTTCAAATATTTATTTAAAAAAATGAGGGAAATAAAATTTTAGACACATAAAATATATTATATACCTTTTGAAGGAGTTCATTAATGTAAGGTGATGTTTTAAACAAGAAATATATATAAATGATTGTATTTAATTAACTTTTATTATCTTTTTTGGAATATTTTAAAATTTCTATTAATAAATGGGCTTTGTAAAAATATCAATAAGTTATTCTTGAGTAACGATGATTTATAAAATGATATCAACTCATTGTGTTTGATACCGAAGTAAATGGGGATTTATGTCTATGTTCGTAGATCATAACTGATGTTTTAGGTTTTTATATAAATCAATAGAACTTGTGTTTTAACCAAAAAATTTGACTCTTACTAAAACTTCATCCAAGATCTGTGTGAGTGTGTTCCATCTGCAACAATTGAGCATAACAACATTCAGTTTCCACATATTCTATTTCAATAGTGTAAAGTTATATATAATTTTGTTTCTTAATGAATAATAAACTAAATACTCTCCTAGAAAATGAAAGATTCATGATGTACCTTTTGATTCCATTTTAAAACCACTAAATATCACTTCTAAAAAACATGTAGCTTAAAATTCATTTCTAGATAGATAAAATAATTGACGATCTATAGCTCCCTTAAGATAATGAAACATTAATTTTATATTCTAAAGTTACGAGTCTTTAGAATTATCTTGATATATTTCACACAATCATACAGTAAAAATAATATATGGATTACTAGTTGTAAGATAAATTAATCTACAAATCATTCCTCCAATAATATCTTGAACAAATGGTCTCCCTGATTCATTAAGATCTAAAGTATACTGGGTTTATATAAGAGTACTTATACATTAATTATTGTCATTTTTAATTTTTTAAGAAGATATTTTATATACTTATGTATAGATATAAATGTTCCTTCTATTTTTTGGCATTTGAATACAAAAAATTAATGTTAGTTCACCCATCAGTTTTATCTCAAACTAATATTTCATAATATATGGAAAGGAATCTGTAAGATATTTTTGAGTTAATCAAAATATAATGTACTCAAAAAAAAATTAAATAATTATGGTGTTTCTATTTTTTAAATAAAATGTGTCAGATCTATAGCTCCATTTAGAATTTTTTTTAAAACAATTCATTCAATCTACCATAATTTGCATGCATGTTTTTCATGTAAATAACATTCCCTAGTAAGTCCAAATACCGTATTTGGATTTTTTTAAAAACCCCGATTTTTCTACATAAAATTATTTCTGTACATATCCATTAAGGAAAGAAAATTTCACATCAATTTTAAAAACATTGAAATTTATAAAACTGCATAAGCTAAATGTATACAGTTAGATTCAAGTATTTGTACTGGAAAATAAGTTTATTTATAGTCAATTCCTTATTGTTCATTACAATACTTTACAAAAAGTCTATATTTTTCTGTCCAACTATGATTCCATTTTCATCACATTTATTTCAAAAACCCTATTTTACAGTAATTATAGGTGACACATTACATCATTCAACTAAAGTCCAAACTTGATTCCATTAAAATTCATTGAATTAATTTGTAGATATTTTATCTAATATTAATGTCCAAAATCATCATCAGGAGTCTTTGGTTCAAATTGTGATAAAAAATCACAATTTTTAATTTCCTTTCATAAGTAATATCTAGTTATAACTGGTTGATCTACATCACCAATAATATCATTACTAGGATGATTCCAAAAGATTAACTAATTCCTCGGGTTTGAAAAACACTATTCTTCAACAATAGTTCGAATTCGAGTTAGAACTTGTTTAAAAGTTTCTTCAATTGTTCTCTCATAAGAAGAAATTATAAACATGGGTTGAAAATAAATTATAGAAATAACATTTGAGGATTCAAGTTAAGGTTGTTTGAAAATAAAAGGATCAGTTTCATCATATTTACCATGGGCCTTTTCCTCAAGAGTACTTGTATATATATTAAAAACACTATAATCATTAATTCTTGGAGAAGAACATAAAAATATCCATTCATTACCATTCATAAAAATTTTATTTAAATTAACTATAGTATTTTTGTTAAATACTTTTCACCCAAAAATGTTGAAGTACGAATGTTTTTGTTTTCATCTTATCTACAAGTCATAAGGATTTTTATTAACAAAAGATCTTATTAAAACATGATTTATTGTATAACCTGAACCACTAAATTTTTCACAAGAAATGTTTTTCTCAATTGGGTATTCTCTCAATATATTTTTAACAATTTATTAAATAATTTTAATTCTTAATCCAATAAAACCATTTTCCATTCGATTTCCAGGTGTGGAGAAGTCCTGAATTATTCATTTTTTACTATAAAAAATTTTAAATTCATAATTCAAAAATTGTGCACCATGATCTATAAGGACAGTTAGGCAAAGTGTATTTTTATCATTTTAACATTTTTTAAAATCATTTTATAGAAGAAAAAGTCATACTATTTATTTTAGAATATAGACCCATGTATATTTAGTGGAGTCATGTACTAAGACATATAAAAATATATTTCCAATAATATTTCATATTTTTGTAGGAACAAATAAATTCATGTCATGTAAATATAAATAATTATATATTGAAGCTTCAATAATATATTCAAAACTAAACCTATATTTCTTTCTAAATTGATAAGGATAACCTTTATTAAATAATTAAACTGAACCATAATTATATTTGTAACTAGTCTTT
The DNA here is from genome assembly GCA_963277665.1 of Viscum album. Taxonomy (NCBI): domain Eukaryota; kingdom Viridiplantae; phylum Streptophyta; class Magnoliopsida; order Santalales; family Viscaceae; genus Viscum; species Viscum album. The sequence continues at coordinate 482,461,950 of OY728128.1, forward strand.
TCATAGGGATTTCTGATAAAGTTATAACATTATAATGTCATTACCTTATATGAAAAAAATTAGATTGATCATCCCGTACAAGAAGAAAAGTTAGTTCTTGGATCACGTGATTTATAAGTAAAGTGTGTATACATTTTAATGTCTGATGGGAAAAATTATAAACTTATCTTCTAAACTATGGACAATACAGTTATTAATCCTAATGTTCAAAAGATAACCCTCATAAAAAATTGATCTATGCTAATAATGTTTTTATTATGTCAAATAACATTTCTTTTTCAAATTAATGGTTTACTAAGGAGAACAATATCACATATTCCAATAGTTTCTCCATGATCATTATCTCCAAAACTGACTTTTTTACCCTTCATTTTAATAATATTGTTAAATAATTTTTTGTCTACAATGATATGTACAGAACCTCTACTATCCATGTACAAAATATTATTGTTGCTATTTTCATGAATATAATAAGATCATTATTTTGGGATCAAAAATTATTTTGTTTTCTATTATTATAAAATTATGTTTTTTAAATAAATATATATCAACATTTATTATATAGAGTAGTTATCAATTATTTATGAAACTAATATTTTTTAATTCCTAAATATTGAGATTTATTTATATAACTTATTTTTTTCAATGTCCTTATCTTTGAAATTTAGTATTGCATGGTGTACTAATTTTTTGAGAAATTATTGTACTAAAATTTTCATTTATTATTAAAAAATCCAATTTTAGGTACAATCATACGAGTTTTAATATCTCTATAAATTTTATTGATATTTTCTTTACCATTATCAAATTTTGATAATAATTTCTCTAGACTTGATATTTGTTAATTTAGTTTCACATCAAAAATTTTATCTTTAACATATGTATTGTTATTATTATGAATCTCTAATTGTTGAAAAGTTAGTTTCTAAAGATTATATTTCCTTAATTAATTTTAAATATAGGAATATTTTGGTGGTAAGAGTAGAAATTCTAAAGATTTCCTTATCATGTTCTTCTACAACGGCCTCATGTTTTAAGAAAATTTACATTTCTGTTTTTAGAAAATATATGAAATATTAGAAACATACTTAAATCGTGGTAAGGTATTATTCTCTTCTGATGAACTAGATTCTTCATATAAAGATATTTAATTTTTTTCAACATCACTATCAAGATAATTTTTATTTAATGTATGGTTAGATAAGGTTTCATCTAATAAATTATCCATGAAGTAGTTTTTACTCTTTGGAATATGTGTAAAGAAAGAAATATTATTTTAATATTCACTTTCTCTATGTGATGAATTATCTAAAGAACTGTCACCTCCACTTGCACTCCACATTTTTTGATGTTTTTGAGTTTTCATACCTCTATATCTATAAAAATTATTCAAATTACTCTCGAAATTTATATCCTTCTTTTGATTTCACATAAGAATGGGAAAATGTTTCCTCCTGTGACTAGGTTTCTAACATGCATAAAATATTATTTTTTAGAATCATACTTCTCAATATTTTCAACTAAGTTCTTATTATATTTTTTTCCAGAAACTTTTTATCTAAAAAGTCTTTTTACTCTATTATAATGATTTGATAACTCATTCAGTGACTATTAGAAATAATTTCTATCATTTTGAACATAATCATTATTTCATTAATACATAGGAAACTTCTCTTTTAATCTCTCTAGCTTAGAAAAAGCGGAAGTAGAAGAAAAAGAAACTACATTTTAATTTTTATCTTTTTCAATAACTCTTCTAAATATTACTTATAAAACATAAGGGTACCAATAAAATAATATAAGCTAAACTATGTAATATTATTCATATCATCAAGAGGTTTTATTATATACACAATCTCCTATATTAATTTAAATGATCATTTCAACCAAAATCTGAATTATAAGATATTTATATCCCATATATTATAAACTATTTATGTTTTTTCATTAATATATAATACATCTTATCAACTAATTATCCATGAAAGAAATAAAATTATTAATAGTTAGCTTAAATCATTTCCATTCATTTTTATATTAATTTATAAATACCGAAATGACTAATTTCCAACTTCTTCTAGATATTATTTCCAACTTCACAAAATGGTATTTTTCTCGAGATATTCCTTATCATAGAACACATAAAATTATTTTCAACATGATAGTTAAGTTGATATTTCAAAATTTTTTATTTGTATATGTTAAAATAAATTTTTCTAGAATAAGATAGTTACTAGTTAACATGAAAAAATTATGAACCCCCATGTTTATAAAAAATGTTTTCATAAGATATATTCAATACTAATAATCATTCTCATCAAATATTAGATGTCAACTAGGATTTAAATTTTCTATATTTTCAGCTATAAAACATCCCCTATTTTCATATAACAAAATAAACTCTTTCTTAATTTACATGTTAGTGTAAAAATAGTTTATATCAAATTGTTTGAAGAAATTCATAGACACAGAAACATTAGTGAATATTAATTTAGACATTATAAAAATGTTTTCAAGGTAATTTAGTAGAACCTCCACTAATTCCAAATGTGGGATCAAGTAATATATCAATTACTATAAGAATTTTGGTGGGGGATGAATTATAGTTTATAAAATTAAAAATAAAAATCTATTAACATATTTAATTATATTATTTGATAGAAATTTCATCGGAACATAAAAGTGTAAATTTGATATATATTTTTTCTAAATTTTAGTACTAAGAAAAGTTTATGTAAAGTAATACTTATATATACTAATGTATAAGGGAAAACATATATTAAAAAAATTAAAGTAATATTTTTTAATATTTTTAAGAAAAAAACTATTAGTGTTTATAAACTATTGATATATTGTTTAAATTTCATCTTTAAGGAAATATGTAGCCTAAAGAAATAGGCATCTATAGTTTCAAGCAAATGGTTAAGGTATATTATTTTAAAAAAGGAAACTCTTAATACTAATATAGGAATGAATCAGTTTCCTAAGATAGGGGAACCCTTGATCAGTGGGTTCAGTCAATCCTATTTGTTTATATCCCTAGACACCTTGGAGAAAGCTAGATCAAGATAAAGATTACAATAATGAAATGATCTTAAGGACTTCACAAATAATTAAATCATAAATTATTTAATAAAAATACACTAATAAAATTACATAACCTGATCGAAAAGTAAAAAATATTTTATAAAATCAATAAAAAACTCTACATAGTTGATAATATAAAATTTTAAACTCTCTCCTCCTTTATCACTACTCCAATTTATAGTAAATTCTCCAACAATTATTTTCTATGAATCTTGTATGTGGTTGTAATGAAAATGGAATAAAATTAAACTATAATAGCTAAACATGTTCATCTAGTGATCATTAGTATATATACTGACATAGTTTAACTATATTTTTTTATAGTTGAATGATTTTGTTTGTCCAAAAAAATTTATATCTTCATATCGAATATTTAAGGAAAAGTCCATGAAAAAAACATGTCCACTCTCATCTGGAAAATGTTTCTCCAATTTTCATAATATATGTTAGTCAATTTAGACTGTAATATTATTAAATCAATACATTTGTAAACCTACAAGTGAAAATATATGTGAATGTATGTATGGAATTATGAAAAACATCATTATAATATAGTAATTTATTCCTTCTAATAAACTGATATTCCACTATTTGAAAAAATAATTTTCCTATAAAAAAATACATAAAAAATATGAAAGTATAAATTTTGGTAGAATTAATACTTTAATGAAAAGTATTTTTTGAAAAAATATTTGAGAAATTTTTTAATAACATTTCGACTCAAAAATAAACACATGAAATCTAAATCATATAGAAATCAATATATATTATCATAAATGAAGTAATTATGTCAAATAGGGGAGGAGGAGAACCATTACATTTATATGTATATTCTTAAATATTTCAAGAAATATTTAGATCCTTATAAAATTTATGATAGGTATTTAGGGAGGTATATAGAAGTTAATTTACTGTTAAAATATTTTGGGTTGGAGAGGGAAGAGAGAATAATTGGCAGTGGGATCTTTTTATTAGTGAAGAGAGGGGGTTTTCAAAGAATCTAAAGTTATTTAAGGGGTGAGAATGATATCATGGATAGGTTAGGTGGGTTTGATGATTTCAATGTGAAAATATTAGTAAAACATGTAGGTATGAATTTCTAACCAAACAAAGGTATTCTAGAAGGACTATGTGTCAAATTGATTTTGTAAAAATCATGACACAATAGAATACTCAGATTCGAAATTATTAATCATTATTAAATATATATCATGGTAATTATTTTATCACTAAATATATAAGGGAAACCTTATCTACAATTTTTATGTGATGATCCAAAATTTGGGATTTGTTATAAAAAATTAATTTTTTATATATTATAAAATTAATATTTAAATTAAAAAATATAATGTGTCAAAAAACTGTTTTTTTTAATCATGAAAATTAATTTTTTTTAATATTATATAAAATTAATTATAAATTAAATGATTGTTAATTTACCTGTATATAATTCTAAAATTCATATTAGTTTCCAAATTTAAAATATATTTTTTATTTAAAATTAAAAATATTTAGAAAAGTATCGTTCTTTGAAAAATTACCATTTTATAGCAGTTACTTATATTTAGCAATGTCAGTTAATTTTATTCATAAAAATAAAATTTCTCTTATTAAATAATCTGATCATTTTAATAAATAATTATAAATTTATTTTATTTTATTTCTTTTCAAAAATTTAGAAAAAAATTATTTAAATATTAATATGTGTAATTAATAAAAACAATATTGTAAAAGAAAGTCTATTATTAAGATTAAAATGTTCATATAAGATAATATTAACCATGTAAATTATTTTCATGATAAAAATTTCTTTATAAATCAAATATGATTTATTTTCCATTTAAATAGATTAATGTTTTTTAACATAAATTATATTTAATTAATAGAAAATAATAAAAAAATTAACTTATTATAAAATATAAAATTCTTTTATTAAATGATTAACCCAAGTCTTCTATGTTTAGAATAGTATTTAAAAATATATTTTTTATCTCCTTGAAAACATATTTGTTCGAATAAAATGTTTTAAAATATTATATTTTTCTATTATATGAAAATAGTTATGTTTTGGTAAAAAAAATGCATTTTCACTTTCTCATAAGAATCAAATAATTTAGATAAATCGAAAAAATTCACATGAACCTAATTTGGAAATTAATTATTCAAAAAATCATATTATGTTTTTCTAACTAAATTTATAAAATTTATAAATTAGTTTTAAAATTAAAATTAAAAGAAAACATATTTTATGAAAAAATATGCATTTAAAATATTCTATATTTTTAATATTATTTCATATCAATTTATAATTTATAGAATGTTAATATAATATTTCAAAAATGGAATGTTTAATTTATTAGGATAAAATATACAATAATTAATAAGATACATTTCTTTGAAAACATATTTCATTCATATTAATTAATCCTTCAATTAAAATATATTATTTATATTCTAAAATTTTAATTTTATAAATACTATGATATTAATTTCTTTCTATAATTTTTTTAAATACATAATATTTCCAATTAATAATAATATTGTTATTATCAATATCTAACACACAAATATATATATTATAATATTATAATTTTGTAATTTTGTCTCACTATTTATTATTCATGGATTACATTATTTTAGATTTATTACATACAAAACAAAACTTCTGTATATATATTTGATACATGCGTATAAAATGACAAAAAGTCAAATGACCACATTTCCAATTAACATATTTTCTATTACCACGTTTATAATGGATAGAATACTTTCCTATATATATCCCTACAAAATTCATTCATTCCATTTACACTTCTTAAGGAACATGTCTTATTAGTTTTAATTTTCGATCTCATAATATGTTTTCCCCTTTAATGACATTATTCATCATTATAGGTTTTATATGGATACTGATTATCCTTAAATGTAAAGATAATCTAGTAGATCTAATAGAGTTGAATATTTAATTCTTTTATATTTATTGGATATTTTTAATTTATGATGTTTTAATGGATGTATTAATCAATGATGAGTAACAATCTATTATGTGTTGTACTTAGTTTCATGCGATTTTATAATAATGTTTTACTATGAGTTCATAAATTTTTGTTAGTTTAATTCTTATCTTATTAGACTTATTTCAATATATATTTTAATTTATTTGAAAAATATGTGGAAAAATGATTTTTTGGATTTATAAACAAATATTTTAGGGAAAACTATATTCATATAAAAAACCTAGTGTGTTTTATGTATGTCCAGGTGAAAATCGACACTTCCAACACTCAATTCGACCAAAAAATAAATGGATGTCAACCCTAAAATGATCAGTCTGACCCACTCTAATAATCATAATGGGTCATTGTAATTAAATAACCAATAGAGATCGTAGAATGACGCCCTCTACAAGATACATGTTAAGTTATGTCACCATAGGATACGATAGGATGAAAATCCATTGAGCAACATCCAAGACCCCATGTTCATTCATAATAGTGTGAACCATCAAGTCTTGGAATGGTACTCCCCCATCCAAGAATCCCAAAAATTCTATGGACCTATCCTCCAGGGTATATACCCAACCATCAACATTTGGTCATCTTTTTCTAACTCTTGAGACAATATGGCCCTCATCATGATATGACCACATGGGTTACATTATGGTGAGGATTATCTAGGTAATTTACCAATGAAAATACCTAAGATTTATAATATATTACAGAGGATTACCTTCCACAATATGTAACCCTCATCAATGACAAGAAATCTACACATCATATAGTTACATTAGTAAAAACCAAAACAAATTGCCACTCTACCCCAAAGCACTTGGATATGAAATGGTTCATCGACTACCATATTCACGTTATGATCTGATTACATCATGTAGTGATGAGTCTACAGTAGAAAAAACTATTTATGGGTGTCCCCCCAACTACACTTCTACTTTCTTCTAAACACCTAAAATCCTCAAAACTATTTTACAAATCCTTATTTTTGAAATATATATTAGTCTAGGACAAAAATTAAAAATCCTCATAAATTTTCAAAACCATAAATATTTTGATAATTGGGATTATAATCCCCAATAAAAAATATTAACAAAGTACCCTACATGTGAAAATTTATACTTTAATACCTTTCATATGTAATCTTTGTTGCTAAGCTAATATGGGGTTTTTTTGGTTTTTTATTTGATCAGAGAGTGTGGTTTTCATATTAATGATGATATATTCTCCTACCATGTGATGGTTTCGAAATATTGTCCCAAAATAGAGTATTATTGAGATAATGTATGATCATAGCTAATTATGTTATATGGGATGTGACTATATATTGAATGAATGAAATTTTGTGTATTTATTCATCTTAGTCAGTCATTCCATTGATGAAAAAATGAATATGTATTCTGATACCAGATTGACATATTATGTGACTCATGATATTACTTATTATCATGGATGAATATATTTTATGGTCACACAATATGTATGGAGATATGTATGGTGAATTTTTTATGTGGGGATATATTTATTAGATAGAGATCACACGAGATAAATTTTAGCCAGAGTAGTAATGGAACTTTACAAGAGGATACAATTTTTTGTGGTTATAAATTAGGAGGTAATAATAAATTATAAATATATAAAGACCCATAGGGCCACAAATAGAGGTATTGATAATGAGGATTTAATTTTTTTATAATATATTTGTCCAAAATTAATAAATTTTTTATTAAAACATTTGAAAAAGGGTCCAGAATATGTAATAAAATGATTTTTGTGTATAGTTTCACATATGGCCACATGTGATTTAACATAAAGAGAAATTAAGATAAATTATAAGGGATGATAGTTTAAATGGGTGTTTAGAAGATGTATATAAACTAAATCCCGTTTTTCAAGAGGTTATTTTGGTTATTTCTCTTAATGAAATATGAGAGGACTTGGGTTGTGATTTGGGATATCAAATAATGTGATTCGGGATATTTTAAAACAACTTTTTTTATCTCCCTTATTCACATATGGTATTTTTTATCAGCTAATACATCATATGATGACAGATTATTAATTATATACAGATTACTAAAGTGTTTAAATGTTTAATACATATTGAATAATCGATTATAATATATGTTTTTGTACTTATTTTTCCAATGTTTCTAAAACATTTAGTGAAACTCTACATTGGATCCCTATTTATTTAATGACAGAATGTTATAAAATGGGATGTATAAATTATTATAATATATCTTAGTAAAATATTTTTTTCAATAAATACCTAATGTTGATTCTTTATTCTTTAAAATGAAGTTTACAACAAAAAATGAAGAAATATAATATCTTCTAGAAATTATGTCTACATCACAAATCCATACGATTACCTAGAAAGTAATTTTTCGTATGTTATTACATAAATATATCCATGGAATAATTTAAATATGAATCATTTTCTTTATAATGAAGGTATTTTTGATTCACTAATCAAATTAAATATTTTAATTAATTTTTATGATAAATCATAAAATATTATATTTTTTTCTTTCAATTTATTTTAGAATGATTGTCATAAAAATTATTTTACCATATAGACTAATCTCATTGTCAATTGATCTTCATCAAATGTATTATTATTTTAAAAAATAATAGAAATATTTAAAATGGATATAAAGATAAACCAAAGAAATAGATAATTGAATAATCCAATAAAAAGACACTATGAAATATTTCTAGCTTAGAAAATTGATTCTATGGATATTAGATAATTATTAGAAGATATAAATTATTGGTGTTTTTTGGAGAATCTATTCTAATGAATATATTTAGATTTCCTATAAATATGGTCATAATTTTCAGTTGGATAAAACAACTATAGATAATAAAATATATAATTATGAGGGATTTTTTCCTTTAAAATATATTTATTTTCGATAAGTTTAACCTATTAATTTATATTATATTTATAATGGCCTGAAAATTTATTTCAATTTATTTTCTTATTTTTATCATGTTTGTTGAAAATATCATGAGTTATAGGACTAGGTTTTTATGAGGTTTCAGATTGATTTAGTATTATTGATAAATACCTTATATTCTTGATCATTGATTAAATAATTTCTTTCTTAGAAAGTAGAATATTCCAATCTATTTATAGATCCTCCAACCACTTTAGATTTAAATGAATAAGTTCACAGGATAGTAATATAGAAATAATTATTAATATAGTCTAGGGGATGTAAGGATTCTATATCCCAAATCCCGTTATTATTAATCACATGTTTTTTCCTTATTCAGTATTATATATTAGTTAGAAATCCATATTATTTTACATTTCTAACTATATATCAAACTAGATATTTTATTTTATTTTTATACTATATTATAAGATATTAGATCAAAATTAGCGTAATCATTAAAATTATATTCATTTTTAAGGGATTTACATTTTCATATGTGTTATTATGTTTTTATCCTCGAATACACACCCTCTTATTAATTCATTATATGGATAATATATAATAATTTCTTGTTTTTATTTCTACTAAACATTTCGAAGATAGATATTGGATTTTTAATTTTGTGTTCCCCCTGTATTTAGATTTGTTATATTTTATTAAAATTGATCACCTCAAAGTGGTGTAATAGAGATGCACTATCGAGAAAAATGCATATTTAAAATCTTTTTTCAGTGATTAAGTTAATACATAAAACCATACACTCATTTAAAAAAAGAAAGAAAAGTTAAATACAATCATATATTCTTATATGAAAGTATATTCAGGATCAAATATTAAAAACATGGGATGTTTGATAATAAACACATCAAAGGAGTATTCTTGCGATATCATTATAACAAAACATGCTATTACTTCTATAATTTATCTCAAATAAAATTATTTATTTTTCTATGATTTTAGAGTGATTTATGAATACTTTTATAATAGAAAGAAATTTTTTTTGAAGATGAAAATGATAATGAAATTGGTTGAAACTTATTAAAACAAATTAGAGTATAAGAAAAATTATAAGGGAATAAATAAAAGACATACAGAGGTGAGGATTCAAAATATATTAGTAAGGTTGAAATATTATACTTCCTATATAGTAATATCTATTCAATATTAAAAATAATTAGAAGGATAAAATCATAAAATATTGAAAAGAACTAATTTAAAAATTATTTTTTAAGGAAAATAAGTCGGACATCCTTATTTCCTCATGTAAAAATAAAATTTTTTAAAGAATAAATTCAATAAAAATAATGGAATATTGTAATAAATTCTAAAGTTTTTCAAATAGAGAGTAAAAAACTGATATCAAGCCATGATCATAGAAAAAAATATTATTGGAAACAAGTGGGTTTCTAAAAGAAGCTTAATGGAAGTGATAAAGTAAAGAGGAACATGGTAAAATTAGTTTATAAAGTGTAATCACATTTCATAGTTTTCAATATGAGTATAAAATTTACCCTTTAGAAATGATATAAATAATAAGAATATTTTATTTTGTAGAGGCCAAAATAAAATGAAAAATTATCAAATAGTTTTTTAGTTGGTGTTCATAAATGGTACATTGGAAGAGTAAGTCTATAATAACAAACCCAATTTATTTATACTCCATTAGGAGGGATTAAGGGTATAAAATATAAAAAATTATACATATTTAATTAGTTATTAAACTTGTATAAATTAGATAATATTCTAGAAGTAAAAAAGTAGAAAATAACCCCTATGTTAATGGAACATTCCAAAATAATCTAATTGTTATTTTTTAATTCATTGATTTAAATTTTATAGGCGATGATGTGGTTTTATTCAAGTAAATTTATATGAAAAATAATAAATTTGAAATGTTCATGTTTATTGAGATAAATGTTTTATGAGTATTAATAATATTTCAAATAGGTTATTATATCACTATATCTTAATATATGTATGGACATGAGTTAATGAACTATTTGGGTAGGAATAACATGAATTAAGTGTTCACTCCAAAATGGTTGGATGAAAATTTTCGAAATATGATGAGTTAAAATATATAAATCCAAATGAATTTAGGTATTTGATTTATTATATTGTTTTATTGAAATCATAATGAATTAAAATTGGGTTTATGATAACATTGTATTTCCGGTTTAGAAGTATTTCTAAATACTAACACTTAGAGAGAAAATGGGGATCTAAAGGTATGTAAAAGTTACTTTAGAATGTTGAATTCATTAACTATGAAAATTGAATTTTTATCCTTGTGTATTTTTATATAAAAATTAGAATGGAAAAATAAATGATTGTAAGCCTCTGTTAGGATGTGAATTCTTTTTGGGAAGTATGTATATGGATTGAAATTTGACGTAACCAAATTTAATAAGAAAAAAATAATTATTCATTGAGTATGCTTCAAGAACACAAGGGAAAAATTAAATAGAATGGGTAAATATTTAATAGATGGATTTTCTGGTTAAAGTGATGTTACCTCCCCTTGTTGAGTAAAAAAATTAAAGAGTAATAAAATTATCAAAGCCTCCTATTGAACATTCAGGGAAAAATATGTTTGGTATTATGTGTAATTTTTTCAAAGAGAAAGTAGAATGAGGTGATATAACATAATAGGTTAATGTTTTTTTAAATTAATGTTGATTAATTTTTTAATATTTTTTAAATTGAAAATAAAATATCAATAATTGGAATATAAAACATTAACTAAGCATTGTATTTGGCCACCAAAAATTCTGTTTTTTTTGTTTAAAATATTTTTGTGGATGAAGAACTAAATTTTATTTGGATATTTGAATATTTAAATAAAAATATAAAATGTTAAAAAGAAATATCTAATTTTCATCAAATTAAAATATTATAATTTATAATAATTTATGATCATCATTGTATCCATTATGTCTATATAGATTTATATATCTTCTTATAGTGTGGGGGAAATGGTAGTGTTGGGTACCTAGTACTTAATGTTATATTAGGAAAAATTAAAATGGGTCTATTGATATCTTCGTGACATATAAATGAATAGTTAGATAAATATATAAGTGATATATTATTGTTATTTAAAGTAATTAGGGTAGAGGATTCCCAGAGATAATAAAATCTAATGAATAATAACTGGTGAACCACGATACCCCACCCAACAGACTCTCCCTTCTCTGCCCTATGTCTATTTTTTTCATTTCCCTAATATTTTTATTATCTCCAAAATATATAATTTTATTGGAAATCCATATATGATAGTGGGACTATGGTGGTGAGACACCATTAACAATAGAAAACTGTTCTCTTATTTTTATAGTTATAGGTTCTCGAGGGATGAAAAAATTCATTTTACTTATTTCAAAATGTTTACAGAAAATTATATATCTGATCTATTTGAACAGTCTTTCTTTAACATGCATTCATTGATTCATATCAATTTAGGTGAACTTGATCCTTTTATAATTGTTCTTTATTATTAATGAGTATTTTTTTGTTTGGTTGTGGGTAACTGAGTCCATAATACTCAATAGGGTATCCACATAATCCTAAAAATTATGAAACATTAAGAATGACATATTATCATCATTAAGAACATTAGATTCACGGAAAATTTGATTTTATAGTCAATTTTAATTTTTTTTTAAATCATCATCTAGTGATATAATGTAAAAAAAATAAAATAAATGTATGTACTTAAATTATTAATAGATATTGGTTCATCATTAAAAGAATCATATGCATGTCTGACATTGATAAATTGTGTAAGTAATTATTATCGATGGTGGCCCATGTGAACTATAAAATTCATGTAGGAAATATATTTTTTGATTTAATAATAAATAAATATTTAAAGCATCATGTTTATATTATTAACAATTAAATTTATTTATAAAATTGTTCTCATTTGAGATATATTTATTATAAAATTATCTGTAATTATTTAAATATAAAATGATGTTTATGCTAATTGTTTGGTTAATATACTTAATCAGATGATGATGATGATATGTAAAATAGAATCTCTTAATGTTTTCAAGATTATCAGTTGATGTAAATAATATATAAAATAAAAATATACCAAACAAATTCCTATTTCATACAATATGAATATATATTATAAAAACAAAAAATATGATTTAGGATGTATAGTTTAAATGTATTTCATTATTTTTTATCATCAATTGATGTTATTTTTCAGGCATAGTTGATGTATCTATGGTAATTTTTTTATAAACTATTGATTTTATTATGGGAATTATTTGATGTATCAGTTGTCATATATTACAAATTATTGATATGATTTATATTTAATAGTATAGGTGATATACTAAGATATGTTTTTTGAGTCCAATTAATTTTGTTCAATTGTTCTATGAGTTCTTATGTGATCATTGATTATGGGTTACTTATTATTTATTCAAATTTGTTTAATTTTATTGATTTAGAACATGGGTAGTAAGAAAATTTTTTTCTTTAACAATATAGATTTTGTTTTTTCCCCATTAATATGTTTAACATGAAAAAATTGATTATTTTTCCTCATGGTATGATCATAAGGTTGTTTTCAGATGAAAATACACTTATTTCCCCTATAAATATGTCCACTAAGGATTCTACCCCTTATCTTTTTTCTAGGAATTAGAATAATGAGAATGAAAAAATTGAAATTATATTTACCCTATGAGTATTGAAGTTGGTATGATACTCCTAGTGGTGATGGATGGACTATTTGGTAATTAAATTATTGTTGTGTTCTCAAATTGATGCTTTGGTTTATAGATATATTATATAATGTCGTTTGGGGTGAATTGGAAAATCTATTCTCTTATCACTCAGGACACTAGCACTTTTTCATATAATTTCGTAATGATAAATATTTAGATTTTGTTGGTTACTCTCTGATGGGTTTTCTATAATCACACAGTACATGTGTATTTAGGAGCATATGAATTCATTATTGACATATATATTCACATTGGTTGTGTGAATCCAATGATTGAGTTGAGTTTCATATGATAGTATGGGATGAATACAATTTTTTATTTACTTAACTTATTTATGAAATACTTTTCACTATCTAAGATGCATTTCATTATACATGTATTTATTTAATGTTATCTGTTGAATGATATATGAAATACATAAGTTTTATTTTTATGTTCTTCGTAAAAATAGTCACTATAATACTAAATATTTATGTTATATGTGTTGTATAATAATAATTAGGAATGATATTATATTTGGGTTCATGAACTCCTTACAAATCACAGAAAAAATGTTTTTATTTATTTTTTTGTAGGTTATAGGTATATAAATATTTTAAATACATCATTATTTATTTTAGGAATAATTAAATCCGGAATAATTTTGTTGTTATTAAGTAAAAATCACCCCTAATTGTTATAAATTATCCATCAATGTCAATCACTATCCTTTGATGACTATATGAGGTGTCCAAGGCTCAGTGGAATGTTTTTTCAGGTTAATTGGTTACTCTAAGAGTGGAACCTTATAAGTGATATTAAATAGAATATTTGGGAGATTGTATAAGTGGTAGGTGTGGAGATCATATTTTTAAATTTCTATAGGTATTTACAAAAATGAATTATTACCATCATTATAACAAAACTTGAGTTACCAGGGATGGTTGAGAGTGAGGTGTTAGAAAACCCCTATGCATGTCATTTGTTTCCCATTTCCAAGGTGATGTGTCCTGGACCTAGAAAAGTAGGATGAGAATTATGTGTTCTAATCTATTTTCATCTTATAGTGATCATTTATTTTGTTTTTGATAACTTCTGTTTTCTATGATATTCATTCCTTTAAAATTACTGATGTATATTTATAAAAATTTGAATTTATTTTTATGAAATAATTATGAGTGAAATGTTTAGATATAAAATAATTTCTTAGTTTTTGAAAACAAATGGGGTTTGTCTTTGATTTTTAGGAATGGATTATTTAATTGGGATGTAATTATAAAATAAATTTATTTTTATGTGAATTTTCATTATTAAGTCATGTTAAATCGATTTTTTTAACAATAAATTTTCCATTTGATGAAAAAAAATTATTTTAAAAAATTGGATTTAGTTTTTATTTATTTATGATTTTTTTGATATTGGTTCACATTTTAGGAATATGATTATTTCAAATGATTAAAAGGACTTTTGATGATTCAGATTAGGTGAGTCTATTTTGTTTTGAAGATAAAATATATATTTTAAAGTATTTTATCAATGGTAAAATATTGATTTTAGTAGTTTATATTAAATAATGAGGTGTATTGATTTTGGTAAAACATGGTTTTAAAACTATATAAAGTTAGTTATTTATATTTAAATTAATATGTGATTTTAGGTTGTTCTCTGAGTTGGGTATGGATATAATGTGTGAAACAATTATGGGTTCATCGAAAATTGATTGTGGGATGATTTGGGACAAACCAGATTATGCTCTAAGAACATATGAAATGATGATGTTTCTAATTTTTTCATTATTTTTTTAATTATTTTGAATCTTATTGTTGGGTTGTTTTTGACAATAACTGATATTTGGTCCTAATATATTTATATGGGCCATAATTTCAGTAAAAATTAAATTATGTACTATGTAATTGATTTTAAGTATTTTATTTGGTTGGAGATATAATTGGTTATGGTATTTCTATTAAAAATCATAGATTTGAGTTTTCATTTTAGTATATCTACTTTGAAATGATTATATATATATATATTATTTTTAACGTTGTTTTTTTAAATTCAAATTTCTCCGTTCATTTTGAAAAGTGATTAGAAAATTTATTTGGTGTGGTTTTCATTTACCGTTTTCCTTTTTTTATATGGGTTTTTTCATATAGGATTGATAAATTTATTTTTAATGTAAATAGAATAAAGATTGAATTAAGTAGGAATCATAGAAATTTGTTTTGAAATCTCTCTTTGAGAAGGTGTTTTTCAAGGGGTGGGAAGAAATTTGGTTTCTATTAAATGGATTTATTTTAACTAGAGAATTTTTAATATGATTTTAAATGATTTCCAAATAAATAAATTATAATTTAAGAGGTCATAATAACACCTATAGGATATGATATGTAAATAGTAAATGGTTTTAAATAATTTATTTCTATTTAAATGGCCGAGCTTTTAAAATTGATTATAAATTTGCTTGTTTTCAATGAGAATTAAATTTTTTTATTCTCTACTGTTTAATGATAATTTTAATGGTATAAAATGATAAAACATTTATACCCATTGTTTATTTTATTTATCTTGATAATGAAATTATTCAGCTGTCAAATGGTTATATATATTGTGCTTCTTCATATTTTATAATGTTACACACCAAATTTAAATTTTATATTTTGAAAATAAAGTAAATTGGCCAAATGGGACTAAACCCATGGACAATTTGTCAAAAGGGGTGTTTTTTTGAGAAAAAATA
Source organism: Viscum album (assembly GCA_963277665.1). Taxonomy (NCBI): domain Eukaryota; kingdom Viridiplantae; phylum Streptophyta; class Magnoliopsida; order Santalales; family Viscaceae; genus Viscum; species Viscum album. The sequence continues at coordinate 482,478,457 of OY728128.1, forward strand.
TTTTATTTAAACTACCATTTTCACACCCAGGAAGACCTGGCTCTCAAAATACCTTATTATTCTACTCGATTTTCCTGAAGCCCTCAATCCCCCATTTTGTTTTAAAACAGTTACAGGACAATCTTATGATTTATGTTTTGTGTTTAATATTTTTCTATAAGAGATTTTATTATTGAGTAAAAAAATATATGTATACATATATACTTGTATATCAATATATGTATATATTAATACCAAATCATCTTTACCAAAGTGGTATATATGAAATGTTTTATTCATTTAGATTATCTAAATCTAAAGGATTAAAGTTTTTATGAATGAAATATTATTATTGTATTATGTTTTTGTTTACCAAATATTAAACATATATGTGTATATACAAGAGTATATACACATATGCATATTAATATTTTTAGAATACATATTTATAAATATGTGTGTCAAAGATTTATTTTAGTTTAAACTTTTATTTAATAACTTGTGTATTAACGTAGTTTCCTGATTTTTTATAAATATGATATACATTATGTGAGTATAAGCATAATACTACATTCAAGTAAACACATTTACACATATTTTTCAAAACTTTTTGGTGTGAGTTCATACAAGAGGGTTTTTCTTTTAAAATCTTGAATGATTTTTATAATTACAATCCACATACACAAATACATATATGAGTATATATATATAATATTGTACCTATATATGTATTTATATATAAGAAACTTATGTATAGTTATTCTTTCTCATTTATATATAAATGAAAATTATCATTTAACAACCTCTAAACTATTGGCCAGGGATTTTAGATACTATAGAGAACCATTTTACTCAAATCAGATGAGATAAATCCCATCATTTTATGTGAAATTATGAAACAAGTTATCATTTCATCTGTGAAACTACGTTCACACCTCTTAGTTTTTCATGTATAGTTAGTTATGGTCAATGTCTAATTTATAAATGACATTCCATGAATTTTAGAGTGAATGTATGTATTTATTTAATTATACTACTTATTTGTGCATTACAAATAGTGATATTTATTAAATGCGTGAGATTAATATTTTAATGATATTTTATGGATTAAATATTAAACTTTTCAAAGTGTTCTGAGACACTTTGGATTGTTGATCGATTATGTTCCTCAAGAGTTTATCAATGAATTTATTTTCATCTAAGATTAAGATTCAAATAAATCAAAGTGCTATGCGACTCCTTGATTTAAAGATCAATTTTTATTAGACTTATGGGGAATGAATTGAACTTATTATGTAATGAGTGAGTCCCACTATAGCCTCTTGATAAATTTGTAGGCGTAAAGAGAAAAATTGCGGTCTTGGCATGAGGTAGTGCACAAATTGTTATTTTTGGTCTTTGCAAGAGACCTTGTCAGTATGATTATTTATGGTATTTTCATGAGGCCTTGATGGTATGGTTATGATGTCCAAAATTATGAATTCCCTCATTGTGAATCTATTAAGTGAATTTCCATGGTATTATTTTACTAGAAGAATACTTGTGGTAAATAATCATTCTCTTTTGAAATAGTATTAATTGCTTATAAATTTTCCAAAGCACACAGTAAATTTTTTTATATTTAAGTATATACTTATATAAAAGTAATCTATTTGAATGCAGTAATAATAAATTTATAAACTTACATATCATTTTATGGTTTTTATTTATTTTTTGATTTATAATTGACATTGTTGTATGTGAAAATTCTGAAAAAATATTATTTCATGTGTAAACTTGTATCCCAACCCCTAAAATATCATACATAATTAAGTATGGTTATGATCTAACTTATAGGTTAAATTCAATTCATTTATGTTCATGTACATGAATATTTTATAATGTATTTTATTTGTAACTTTTAAATAAGAATATAAATTATTGAGCATGGGTTACTTAAAAATAATTTTCAATAACTCTTGAAAAATTGTTATTCCATGATATGAGAGATGTTATTTTGTTTTAAAGATTGTTATTTATGTATGTTTATTTATTTTAAATAATTTTTTTAAGAATTTTTTAATTGTTTTTAAAACCCCTTAATGGGTATTTTAAATGCTCACCCTATGAATTGTAATTATTTTTAAATGTCTAGAAAAAAATCTCCATTGAAACTCAGTTGTGGAAGAAGAATGCTAAAAAATCATTAATTTCAATTTATTGTATTTTTGTTGAAATATAATTTATGTATCTAATTTTCAATAACCATGAATTGTAAATATCCACTGTTGTAATAACTGTTGTGTAACTTTTTAGAATTATTTTGTTAAAAAATACACATCATTTCTAAGGGCTGAGTCTGGTAGCTTGGGCTCAGTTCCCTACAATTGGTATCAAAGGAACAGTTTAGTTAATTTTTTAAAATTATAATGAAACCACTAATTAATGTACATATTCCTAAGAAAATTCCTTTCTTAAACAGTTGGATGGAAGGAGAGGGTTCCCCAACTAACCTTTTGTCACTTACAACGGAGCTACTTGAGGCCAAAGTTGTATAATACTGATAAGAAGAATACCAGCCATTTGCAAACCTATATTAATCCTATAAACACCTCTTCTTGGTGTCTAACACCTCAAAGATACTTCTTATCATAAAAGGACCTAGTTGTGTTTATTTACGCATGACAGAAGAACACATTTCCATCTACTCATGTAATGGGTAATATTATGAAGGGATATTTAAATGTTTTACATTGATTGAGAACTACATGTCCTTATGGGATTTTCGGGAAGATGGAGGAGAGAGTTCCCTCTGTGTAGCATATTTTTTCCAGATCATGAACTATAGTTTGTATTGGAAAATTTATGATATCGTACCTTTTATAAATGAGGTATTTTGACTTGTCTATAAGGACCGAGTCCACTTCGATATCTCCCAGCCCTACACCACCCTTGCCTCTCTTTAGGGAACCTAATGTTATGTTCATGATTTTGAAATTGAATGCTCAAAGAGCATTTGGGCCACAAAAAATCAACTTTTAAAAAACGTTGGAATCCTGTTAACTAGGTAGAATAGTTCATGTTGGTGGATTAAGTGAAGGTATATCTTAAATTTTTACCATCCAATTAATGATATTTATATTTTAAATTATTACCCTTTTGTTTAAAAAAACAAAAGTGATTTTTCATGTTGAACAATAGGGATGATGTAAGAGGCCCTTTTGCTGGTGGGTTTGTGCGTGTAAGAGAATTATGACGGCACAATTCCATTAGGGGGTGGTTGGGTTGGGAGAATGTAACACCTCTAACTTAATTATAACAATAATAATAATAATAATGGTTATTATTATTATAATTCTCGTATAAATTCAAATTGTTGTGCTTTTTAAATACACTAAGTACAAATATAAACATTTTATTCGAAGAAATACTGATCTATTACATTATTACAAAGGATCACAACTACAAGTGGGAACTCATCTCATGAAACAGCTGAATAAATAGAAGACTACCAAGAAAGATAAGTTGAGAAATATAGTAATTAAAATTCCATGTATCATCCATAACAAAAAACAGTATGGAAAGAAGTGTTGAGAAAATTTTAAGAGTCAATAAAATATATCATACCACACTTTTGAAGCAATAAATGATCTTTGATCTTTTGAATTCGATGAATGAGTATTTATACAGCTCATAATGATAATTATAAATAGTTTTGGGATTCAAGGTGACCATTGATGTTTTATAACTGTTGGTTATTTTAATTGTTTTAAATTTAAAATGCTTAAAATGTCTTAAAATAATTTTTTTTATTAAATTAAATTATGGGTTTTAATTATGGATTAATATTTAATGTTTGGAATTTATAATTTAAAACATGGGTATTTATGATTTTTAAAAAATTGGTTTTTTAATCATGGGAGTTTTAAAAATCAAAGATGAGTTTACATTTACTAACATGCATTGTTTTTATTATGAATATGGTCAAAGAGAGTAAAAATAATGGAAAATTAATAGATACATATAAGAAAATAAATAATTTATTTTCTGGGTTAAACATGTATATTTTTTGTTCTGTAACATATTTTTTTTGTATATAAAAATTTTTACTAAAAAATTCGCGAATCACCCCCAAACAAAGAGAAAACGAGTAGGCCAAGCCCCCAAGCCCCGGTTGGGCGCTTACCACAACACTTGAGTTGGACTGGAGAAATCCCATGTGGGTGGCGAGGCATGAGCTGTGCATAGTGTCTCCCAAGTTGCACACTGGTGCACAAGAGAGGGTATTCAAGAGTAGGTCGAGGCCTGTAGGTAGGGTTTCATGTATACGGACCCTATGGTGTGTGTGTTAATGTCATCGATCATGAGCGTTGCATGTTGAACCTTATATGGAAGCCTAAAAAATAGTATTCAATGTGGGATGAACCTTTTTATGGGGTTCATGATCCCAACTATACCATCTCACCGTGAAATATACAGACTTTCCATGCCAGTTACGCATTTGAACCCCCACCGCTGCAACTCAATCACAATGTATTTATCAACCGTCTGATCTAACATCACCTAATCTATACCTTTCACACTATTTAAAAATGTGCGACCGTCTATATCATTTTTTAATTCCCTAATATATTCATGGATTTCTATTATTATTAAATTGCAGATCATCCATGCCCATCTAATTGGACCAATGACTGCATTCTAGTGACTCATTTCATAGCCCCAAAAACCACACTATATAAAATTAGTAGGGGTATTTCAACCCTTGGACCAGATCAAGATTGATCTAATCCATTCATTCCTTTCCTCTTATACATCCTCGTTGAGCCACACCAATCCTCGCCATGCCACAAAATCACTGGCCCCTTTCATCCCCACATTCCCCTGATGTTTTTGTAGGACCCTGAGACACCTTGAGAGGGGAGTGGTGAATCAGGGTGTCAAATTTTTCTTTTAAAAACAAGGATCTTGTTCCCATGTTGGTAAGAACTAGTTAAACCAGTATTATGGATATGATCATCATTGAAACTTTCACATGCAAATAGATGACATGATAATTTTTACTTGGTTCACCACTAAGGTCTACGTCCAAGGAGAATACGCCACCAAGTTGCTGGTCGTACCAAATTCCACTAAATTTCACTTGCTGTGGATTACAATGGTTTAGGAAGAGTCACTCTATCCCATGATCACTTCCTTTATAAAGGTTCAGGGATAGCTCACTGCCTCCCTCGGGGCACTCCCGTTGACTCCCCCAGGCTCACTGCCTTTGGTGAATTCCCACTCAATTTATAAACGTAAAGGTCACTTCAATAGATTTGCATTGAAGTCGTCTCCTATTCAGCATGAGACATTTCTTGCATCAGAGTCCTGAGTTGATTCTCTATTGTATTCAATATTCTACTTTAATGCAATAACTGAATGCACTAAATCTTCTTCTTCTCTTCCCTTAATTCCCAATACCAACACCTGAGTGTATTGATATATTTCCCTCTTTCTGTGAAGACCTGAGTTTAGTTCCACAAACCATTCTTCTTTTTGAAAATCACAACGAGGGTGTTAAACACTAGTCATGTGTGTGTGGTACCACTTCTCTTCGCAAAACCAAATTGTTCACTTTTCTTCCGTATTTCCAAATGTATACATCATCTATTGCACAGAAGGTATCAGGAAATCTTAAAGCCTTCATGCAGCTCCAAAAATATGGGCATGCTCCAACAACACCTGGAACTCTTCTCCAAGACCGTTGCCCAAGTTTCAAGACTACGCCCAAGTCTCGGTGTGCAAGTCCAAACTGGAGCACAAGTTCACCTCAACCACTTGTGCGACACTCACTCCTTCAAATTCAAACTTGTGCGACTCATTCTCTTTCTCACCCTAACCACCTTGGGCGCGCAACTATCACCTGGCGCGCAACTACTACTTGCGCAACAGCACAGCACTTGCGCGACCACCACACCTGTGCGACGGGAGATATGATTTTCTCTAAGTGCTGAGCTCATACAGAATGAGGAGGGGTCGACCTGTATTTAAAGGCATTTGGATACCCTGCGCGACGGTGCACAAGTCTCCCCTCGACGCGCAAGTTCTAGCGTGCAACTCCAACCGCCCAAGCCTCTGTCATTCTACTCACTTGTGAGACCAAACCAATACTTGCACGACCCTCTTTCCTTTGCCATATTTTGAAGTTTTGATCTTGGAAAACAACATGTGTGCAAGTTCCCAAGCCTCCAAGTAATCAGCGCACAAGTCCCTTTTTCCATGCTAGTCACTAGTGCGACCAAATCCAAAACCTGTGCAGCGCTTAACCCTTTTCCATATTTTGATGTTCAAATCTTGAAAAACATATGGAACAAGATTGTCCCCTCATTCAAGTTAACGGTGCGCAAGTCCCTTTTCCAAAAACCACTTTTCTTCATTTTTCAATTTTCTGGCCCAAAAATTTGGCCAATACTGGAAAATGGCTCCACCTTGTATATGCTCTTTTTGCACCACCTCTAGATCATCCATTCCTATTTTGACATTCTTGAATCAGACATGGATCATTGACCACTTCCCTTGAACTTGACATGCCACCATGAAATCCCCTTTGTCAAAAAATTTGTGTGTCATTGTTTGCTTTTTCAACAAGCACAATCTCATGAAATTTAGTTCTTCAGCAACTCTTCTTCTTTCATCACAAACTCAACTATCGTGATATATATCCTTTGATAGATCATCTTTAGCATCATCATATTTTTATACAATGTGAAGTGTGTGGACATCTCATAATTCCAATCCCTTTCACATTGTCTTCTTCTTCAACTGTCATTCTCTACTTTATGCATATCATATAATTCTATTCTTCAAGAAGTCTCTTGCATGGTTCTCATGAAATCATGAAGAATTACATGGTCTTCATCAAATCCCCATTCTTCTTTAATCATCGTCAGATGGAATATACCTCACCATTCTTCACTTTTGTAAAAAATGTGTCACCTTTGTCACATGTTCTCTGAACTTATGATTGGTATAACAATCATCTGAATTTCCATACCTCCATTCCATTTCATTGGATTACTTCTTGATCTCTTTAATTTTGATCTTCATTGATAACTATCGACATCAAATACAACCATATACACAAAGTGGTCCCAACAATATCCCCCTTTGTATTTATTTGTCAATACCTTACATATATTCTGGAAGGAATTCTTCAATGTAAAAATGAGAATATTCTCTTCAATCAACTTTTCTTTTCAAAATTCCATTTCTCTTTATCTCCCCCTTATTGAAAAGAAATAAAAATCTCATGGTAGGGAGGGTATCAATCTATACATAAGAAATTTTTTATTAATCATTTCACTCTAAGTCTACTTGAGCAATGCTCGATGTAGAAAACAAAAGGATTTGATTTAGAAAACAAGGTTATCCATTATTCACAAATAATGATACCACATGAGATGAGAACAATTGTAATTTGTCTTCAAAAGTTTTATACATTCATTTCAGGTTAAAGAAATCAAATTTTATATGGAATAATCGATCTGAAACTTCTACATTCACATCAGTAAACATATCAAAAACATTCAAGTGCAATTGGCATGATAAGTGGCCTTGAAGCACATCCATTATTCTTATGTCACTGATCAATTCTGTTACTCTACATTTGTAGAATGATCTTTGTTCTGAGTAACCAAGGTTGAGAGATTAAGAAATGACACAACTTCTCCAATGGCATGTTCTTTAAGAAATTAACAGAGCAATTGCATTTTATACCAGCCGGAGATGATACTAATTGAAACCATGATTTTGGAATTTTCTTCATTTTTTTCTCCCCCTCAAGCGATACACTCCTCATAATCCTCATCAAGAGTGATCATTCATCATATTAATCATTGAATATCAATATATGAATCTTCCAAGGATAAAAACATCCTCATCTTAGCTATCAAGAGTTGACAACATTCACTACTTCTCATGTTCTCTCCCTGAGAGCATGCATCACCTTCAATTCCCTACATTATTAGCACAAATAAAATACACAAATGATTAAGGGAATAAGGTGGTTCCTCCTTGCTTCATCTATATGAACTATATGGTTTAGGTTCTTTTCTCAACCAATTTCCTCTGTTCACTCCAGTCTTCATGCCTGCACATTTGAACATATGTTCTGATATGTGTTGATGTGGAATAGTTCCCTTCACATTTTCTTCTGCGTGGTATGGAGAATTATTCTACATAATAACCATTTTGGATGATGCATTCTCAATCCTTTTGAGGGATACTTCTTCCTTGGGTATTAAGGTTAGACAACCTTTTGTAATGTGACTAGATTTCTTGCATCTCTCACACAGAACTTCTTTAACACTTGTTTTTCTCTTGGTTTCCAACCTCTCCTGCACTCTGTCTTCATCATGTGAATGTTTTTCTTTTCCTTTCTCACCAACCTTGGCCTTTTCATCTTCATGTTTCCTCATTCTTTTCAAATTTTCTGGCCAGATTTCCAATATGTCATTTGGAACTATTGCAACTAGTTTGGATCTTCTACATGGATTCATCTAAGTTTCAAACCACATAGTTTTTCTTTTGGATGAATGACCCTTTAATTTCATGGATCTAAAATCCCAAGCCTTCTCAGTTTCCCTACTTGAGATCTTCTTGGGGAAATGTGTGTTCACACTATTCTTTTGATTTCTTCCCAAGGTACTTGCTTCATACATAGATGGCATCAGAGGTCTTATTTTTTTATCAACAGTGAAATCATGTTGAGATGGACATGTTCTTACCTTGTCACCACTATCATTGCATACATCATAGATGTTATCAATAATTCCAAATTTGTTTTCTGTAAATATATGCTTCTGGACCTGAATATGTTTCTTCTTCTTCTCTAGATTTCTTCCCTTTGAGATTGGCTTTCTTTGTGCCTTTTCATTAAATGGATTGTAACAAAAATCCAGTGCACAATGCCAAAATCTATTGTAGAACCAACATTGACCCACAAATCTTTTCTTCTTTATATATTTTTTATGAGGCTGTTAGGCCTTCTTCTTAATATTTTCTACTCTATTTGAAGAACTAACATCCTCCTTTTTCTTCCCATCCAACCAAGCCATAGTGGTAGGTTTCTTATCCTCCCCTTTCCTCACCCATACATTTTTATAATTTTTCCTCCAACCTGAACCTTTTGAAGGAACATATTTAGAAACAATAGTACAGGTTTGCATGGACAATACCTTCACTTTCATACCTTCTTGTGATAGATCAATGAGTGAAGTTGTGGTCTTCTTATCACCTGTTAGAGGTCTTTGTACAGTAGAATCCTCCAGTGAGCACTGAGTACCAGTAGCAGCTAATTCTTGAGATGGATAATCAATAGTTTTCATAATCTTTTTGTCACATGTTGGAGGTATTTTAGCTTTAGAATCCTCCAATGAACATTGAGTACAAGCATCACCTGTTTCATTCTTTTGTGAAGTCTGAATATGTTTCTTCTCAAGATTTTTCAATTGGGCATCCAATTTTTGACATTCAATATTGAGGATGATCTTTTGATCTTCAATCATGATCATCTTCCCTTCACAAGTCTTCTTCAATCTTTCAACCTCATCATTATACATCTTTTTTTTGTAACAAAGAGTCAGGTTGCTTGAATCTCTTGGAAGTTTCTTCCAAACAAAAACACTGGACTTCAGTGCTCTTCTTCATCTCAACTTCAAGTGCATGGATCTTTTTTTAGAGTCTTATTGACTCCCTCTATTTCATCAACGATTTTATTCTTTTTGGTGAGTTTAAAGCATTCAAGAATTCTTCCTTCGAAGCCTTTTTCCAGATTATCAGCCTCTCTTTCTAATCGATTGATCTCAACTTGCATTCATTGAAATATTTTAAAAATAGAAGCAACTATTTCTTCCAGAATATCATGAAGATAACTTATTTATTTCTCCTAATCAATTGAGATAGAAGTGTCTTCCTTTCCTATGGTAGGAACTTGGGCCACCTTCTCGATACTGTCCAAGCCTGGTATTTCATCATTATTGGAAGGGCATGGAGAACACAACACTATATGTTCTTTGCACATGAGGGTCTTTTTCAACTACTTATTATCTTTATTTTTCATGTTTTTCATGGTCTTATTGGATGTAGACTTTTGCTCAGAAATGAATGAATCTTCATCAAGACTACACTTAATTGTTGACTTTAGGAAAAAAACCTCAAATACTCTTTTGAATAGAATTAATATGGAGTATCCAACATATTTGAACCATTTACTCTAATACCACTTGTAGGACCCCAGGACACCCTTAGAGGAGAGGGGTGATTCAGGGTCTCAAATTTTTCTTTTAAAAACAAGGATCTTGTTCCCACGTTGGTAGGAACTAGTTAAACATGTATGATGTATATGATCAGCATTGAAACATTCACAGGAAAAGAGATGACACAATAATTTTTACTTGGTTCACCACTAAGGGCTATGTCCAAGGAGAATATGCCGACAAGTTTCCGATCGTACCAAATTCGACTAAACTTCACTAGCTATAGATTACAATGGTTCGAGCATAGTCACTCTGTCCCAGGATCACTGCCTTTATAAAGGTTTAGGTATAGCTCACTGCCTCCCTTGGGTCACTCCCGTTGACTCCCCCTGGATCACATCCTTTGGTGAAGTCCCACTCAGTTTATAGATGTGAAGGTCTCTTCAATAGATTTTCATTGAAGTCTTTGTCTCCTGTTCAGCATGGGACAATTCTTGCATCAGAGTCCTGAGTTGATGCTGTTTTGTATTCAATCTTCTACTTTAGTGCAATAACTGAATGCACTAAATCTTCTTCTTCTCTTCCTTTAATTCCCAATACTGACACTTGTGTGTATTTATATATTTCCCTCTTTATGTGAAGATCTGTGTTTAGTTTCCTGAAACGTTCTTCTCTTCAAAAAGAACAACGAGGGTGTTAAACACCAGTCATTTGTGTGCGGTACCACTTCTCTTCATAAAACCAAATTATTCACTGTTCTTTTGTCTTCTCAAATGTATACATCATCTATTGCACCGAAGGTATAAGGAAATAATTCAGCATTCGTGCTGCTCCAAAAAGAAGGGTGTACTCCAGCAACACCTAACATCTTCTCTAAGCCCGGCGCACATGTTTTGAGATGGCGCACAAGTCTCGATACGCAAGTCCAAACTGGCACGCAAGTTCTCCTCAACCACTTGAGCAACAATCACTCCTTCAATATAAAACTTGCGCGACCCAATCCCTTTCTCGCCCTAACCACTGTGGGCTCACAACTATCACATGGCGCAGAACTACTACTTGGGCGACCACACACCACTTGCGCGATCACCACACCTATGCGACGGGAGCTCTGATTTTCTCTAAGTGTTGAGCTCATACAAAATGAGGAGGGGTCAACCAGTATTTATAGGCATTTGGATACCCTAGGAGATGGCATGCAAGTCTCCCCTTGACATGCATGTTTTGGCATTCAAATCCAACCGCTCAAGCCTCTGTCGCGGTACTCACTTGCTTGACCAAAAAAATACTTCTGCGACCCTCTTTCCTTTGCCATATTTTGAAGATATGATCTTGAAAAACAATAGGCGCACATGTTCCCAAGCCTCCAAGTAATCGGCACGCAAGTCCTTTTAGCTGTGCTAGTCACTTGCGTGACCAAATCGAAAACTTGTGAGACCCTTATCCCTTTTCCATATTTTGATGTTATGATATTGAAAAACATATGGAGTATAAGTTTCTCTCTTTCAAGTTAACTACACACATGTCCCTATGCAAAAAACCACTTTTCTTCGTTTTTCAATTTTCAGGCCCAAAAATTTAGCAAATACTGGAAAATGGCACCACCTTGTATCTGCTCTTTTTGCACCGCCTCCATATCATCCAATCCTTTGTCGATATTCTTGAATCAAACATGGATTGTTAACCACAACCCTTGAACTTGGAATGCCACCATGAAATCCCCTTTGTCAACAAATTCGTGTGTCATTGTTTTCTTTGTCAACAAGCACAATCACCTCAAATTTACTTCTTCAACAACTCTTCTTCTTTTATCACAAACTCCACTATCGTGATATATATACTTCGATAGATCAGCTTTAGCATCATTATATTTTGATACAATGTGAAGTGCATGGCCATCTCATAATTCCAATCCCTTGAACATTGTCTTATTCTTCAACCATCATTATCTACTTCACAGAAATCATTTGATTCTATTCTCGAAGAAGTCTCTTGCATGGTTCTCATACAATCATGAAGAATTGAATGGTCTTAAACAAATCCCTATTCTTCTTTAATCATCATCAGATGGATTATACCTCACCATTCTTCACTGTTGTAAACAATGTTTCACCTTTGACACATGTTTTCTGAACTTATGATCAGTACAACAATCATCTGAATTTCCATACCTCCATTCCATTTCATTGGAGTACTTATTGATCTCCTTCATTTTGATCTTCATTGAAAACTATTGACAACAAAGAAAACCTTATACACAAAGTTGTCCCATTAGTTTTCATTCCACCACCGCCTCGAGTCCAACCTGACACTGTATCTCTGTCGATGCGGATGGTGCGATTATAAATCATATTGTTCACTCTATGCCTTTAATTAATTAAGAATATATAGATTTCAACTGGTTTTATATTCTATATTTCCTTATATTTTATATTTTTCCACACCAAATTGTAAATTTTATATTTTGCAAATCATGAAAATTGTCCAAATGGGTCCAAACCCATGGAAAATTTGTCAAAAGGGGTGTTTATTTTTAGGTGAGAAATTTTTTATTTAAATTTCCATTTTCACACCCAAGAACACTAAACCCTCAACCTCCCTTATCGTTCCACTCTAGTTTCCATAAGCCCTAAATCCCTCATTTTCGTTCAAAACCGATTTGGGATAATTTTATGATTTATGTTTTGAGTTTGAAAATTTGTTTTAAGGAATTTTATTAATTTTTAAACAAATATATGTATATATATAAACACTTATATATCTAAATATGTATATTTAAATGGCATATCTACTTATCCAAAGTGGTATATATGAAATTTTTTCTCGATTTAGATTATCTATATCTAAAGTATTACGATTTTTAGGAATGAAATCTTATTACCGTATTACGATTTTTTTACCAAAAGACTACATATATATGTGTATATACACATATATAGAACAATATTTTCAATATATATATATATATATGTCAATCGTTTCTTTTCCATGATACTTATATTTAAGAACTTATATATTTAATTTGTTTTCAAATCATATTTTTATAAGGGTGATATACTTTATATTAGTATAAGTGTAATCCTACATGCATGTAAACACATTTATACATAATTATCAAACCTTTTTTGTGTGATTTCATACAAGAGGGTTCTTGTTTTAAAATATTGAATGAGTTTTATGATTACCAAACCCATACACATATATTTACATAAGTATATATATATATAGTTATATATATATACATCTATATAACATTATGTATAAATATCATATGTACTGTTATTCTGGATAATTTATTTATAAATTATAATCATAATTTAACAACCACCAAACAATTAATAATGATTTTAGATACCTACAGACAATTCATTTACTCAAATCGCATGAGATAAATATCATTTTTATGTGAAATTATGAACCAAGTTATCATTTCAGGTGAGAAAATATGTTCTCCCATTATGGAATGTTATGCATAGTTAGTTATGGCTGAAGCCTAATTTATAAATGATATTCCATGAATTTTAAAGAGAATGTATATTTTTATTTCATTACACTACTTTTTTCTATATTACAAATGGTGTAATTTATTACAAGTCCGAGATTATTCTCTTTATGATACTCTATCGATTAGAAATTAAACTTTTCAAAGTGTTGTGAGACTCTTTGGAATCTTGATTGATTAGGTACCTCAAGAGTTTATGAGTGAATTAATTTTCATCTAATATTCATATTCAAATATGTTAATGTGGTATAGGACACTTTGATTTAAAGACATATTTTATTAATCATACGGGGAATGCATTGGACTACTTATGTGAATGGTGAAGCCCACTATAGCCTATTGATTCCCTGGTAGGTATCATGATATTAATTACAATTTTGGAATGAAGCCTTGACAAAATGGTTATATATGGTCTTGGAACAAGGCCTTGATTATATGGTTATTTACAGTCTTGGAATAAGGCCTTGACGTTATGGTTATGATGTCCTCCATTATGCATTCCCTCATTATGAATCAATTAAGTTAAAGTCAAAGTGATTTTTCAACTAAAATAATATCCATAGTAAATGAACATTCTCTTATAAACCTATATTAATCGGTTTTACATTTAAAAAATAACATGGTAAAAAAATTTATATTTAAGTATATACTTACAAAGAAAATCTTCTATTTTAAGGGATTTATTATAAGGTTATGATATTATCTATCATTTCATGGTTTTCATTTATGCGTTGATTTATAAATGATATTGTTTTCTATGAATATTCTATGAAAATATTATTTCATTTGTATATTTGTATCTTCACCCCTTGCATGTCATACATAATTAAGTATGGTTGGTATCTAACTTACAGGTGCAATTTCATGATTTTTTTTCTAATGTGTACATATTTTATAATTAATTTTCTTTGTAACTTTTATATAAGAATAGAAATTATAGAACATGGGTTCCCTAAAAATGACTTTTAGTGACTCTCAAAAAATGATGATGGCATGCTATGAGAGGCGTTATTTTCATTTAACAAAGGTATTTACAAATGTTTATTTATTTTAAAGAAAATTTTATCAGAAATTATTAGTTGTTTTTAAATCCAATTACTAGGCATTTTAAATTCTCACATTTAAAATTTTAATCACTTTTACAAGTTTAGCAAACCTGCTGCATTGAAAATATGTTGTGGATGAAATACATTGAAGAATCGTTGTTTTCAATTTTTGTATTTTTGTTCAAATATACTTCATGTATATAATTTTTAGAAACCTAAACCGGTAAAGATAATATATTATAATAATTTTTGTGTACCAATTTATAATTATTTTATAAATATAATACACATCATTTATAAGGGTTGTTCGTAGTAGATCAGGCTCGGGTCTTTACACATGCAACCACTTCCCTAGTGGTATATCGTTTTTGCATACCAATTAAGAATGTCTTGTACTCCCAACACCTTATAAAGATATTTTATAACTCACTATATCACATATATAAACCATACTATATATCATATCTGTATCATCTTCATCATCTCACGTCCATGACCAAATATCATTTCATATCCACACATCGTATATCCATTACAGTAGGATATAATTATTATTAAGGACATCATCCTCGTTCCTAAGTCATATAACCCAAAGTACCAACCATAAAAAATCATCTCATATAGCCCACATGGTCTTCTTGAATATCATATATGACAAATTAAAGAAATATTGCTCGTATTAATATGACATCTTCAAGCCATCACAACATATTCTACACATGGAAGGGATAATAAGGAAGATGGAGTAATCAAATATTCATTCCGTAGAGAACCTATATATTTTTTGGAAAACACCCAGATCCGAATAAATGGATTTCAGTTAGATTATCTGACATTGATGTGGTGTATTTGAAATCATAAGAAAATACAAGTATAATACAACCACACACTAGACCAACCAAGAAAGTTCACCAAAACTCATCACTGCCACACCATACTAGCCACCATACTATCACTACCATATTCTATCATCATTTTTGAATAATATACCACAAAAAACCCCACATCCCACCCATAAAAATAAAAAATCATTCCAAATTTTCCATTTAATCACTTCATTTAACAATTTTAAGATCTTACTCTTTATAATCCATATTACATTCTTTATTTTTTTCAATTCCATATTTAACAGTAAATAATTCTCATCCATCACCCACATGAACACCGACCATTAGCCATTCCATTGATTTATTTATATTCAATTGGAAATGCACAACCATGAACATGTCTATTAATATAATAAAAATCTATTACAAGAAAGAAACAATTAACATCCCCACAACCATCAACTAACCACTATAGAACCACCCCATATAATTGGAAAAAATCAACTAAAACAACCACATAACACTTAATATTCCAAAAAATTCAACTATACCACCAGTCCAAATAAAAAACCCCATCCCCTATTTCTGAAAATGGATAGTCAATCACCACCCCACTGCACAATCCAAACTAATAGCCCAAAATCATCTACAATAATCACCAAAAAAATAACGGCCATAATTGCCAGTTTTTTTTAAAAAATAACAATAATAATAAAATCCACATAAAACATCCAATTCCAATAATACAGTACATCCATAATTCCATGTTTGAAACACTAAACACAATCATTTAACATTTATTACTTAAGAATCACCAATTAAAAATCCATATTTCATGGAACTTGTTCTATACTTATTTAATAACTAAACTTTTTTAAAGGATGGAAAATAATAATAAAATTAAAAATTACTCATATACATTTCTCGAAAATAAAATTATTTTTGTAACAATATTGGGAAGACAAAAAATGGAATAAGTAAAATAATTTAAATATTTAAACACATGAATTCCACCCATTTCAGGTCAACTTCATCAGTTTTATTCATTATATTCTTCAATGGAATCCATACCATCCAAACGATGAAATAAATATTGTGGTTATTACCCAATTCATATATTTATTTAAATGAAAATTAATTAATCCCCAACCTCAATAAAATTTTTATGTTCACCGTGCAAGAACAAGGGGATTAAAAGATGATCACACACCCAAAACCATGCATGAAATGTCACAATAAACCCATATCACCATTATATTCTACAAAAATATAAACCTAAAGACAAAAGTAATGATACTAAAACAAATTACCCACTCTATAACGGAAGAACAAAATTGGTAACATTAAATATTCAATTATATTAACCAAGGAATTCACTCTAAAGAATCTATGATATAATCTACGTAGTTTTACTAAATGTAGTAATTAAAACATAAATTCACAAATTTAGTAATTTTAATTTGATGGAAGTAATTTAATTTTCTAATTCAGCTTGTAAAAACTATCCTATGGTAATTTTTTAAAATTTTTAAAAAAGAGAAATTTTTTGGATTAATGGTGAAAAACACTAATTTTACAAATAATTTCAGTTTTATTACATTATTAGGATGTCAAATTATTTGAATGTTTTTGAAACATTTTAGGCCATATATATAATAAATAATATAATTTATTTCAAAATAAAATATTGAACATATAAATCTTTGATTATCATTTTTAAGTATAATAAATGCTTTTATTAAAAAAAATGTGTTTTAGCTCTCTTTTTACAAGTATTCACAAGGATCATTTAAATTTTGGTGTTGCATAATATATTAAAAAATATATTTATATATAAAATAATAAAACTAATTCCATGCGAACAGACATTGAACTAGATTTTATTCTAAAAAAATTATTCTTAAAACATGTCTTTTTCAAAAAAAATACTTTTCATTGAATTTTAAAATATTATATTAAAATTAATTTTTATCTATTAAAGGAATTTAATCTCATAAAATTGATTAAAAATTTTGAATCATTATAAGAAATATTAGGTAAAAACATTAATAGATTTTTTGGTTACAATTTATGGAAACCTAAGTAAATATTAGGAACTTCAGTTAAGAGTAAAATTATTTGATGGGGATAAAATAATTGGAAATTGAATCAAGAAGATGAAAATTTTTATCTTTAATACGATTGGATGGTTCAATTTTTATCTATTATTATCAAATTTAAATATATTAAAATTTTCTTCCACATTACGTGATTAAGACATATATTTTAAAGTAACTTTTCAAGTATTTACATGTTCTTCACCCACATAAATTATAAAATTATACCTCAACTCCTCTATTTTTTACACATATTGAGATATACAGATTCAAAAATACCTACAAAAATACCATACCAAAATTATATTTCATTATATAGAGCTCATTGTCTCACC
This sequence comes from Viscum album, assembly GCA_963277665.1. NCBI lineage: Eukaryota > Viridiplantae > Streptophyta > Magnoliopsida > Santalales > Viscaceae > Viscum > Viscum album. The sequence goes on from OY728128.1 coordinate 482,496,459, forward strand.
AAATTACCCCTCTAGGAAGTCTTAATATGTAAGCCAAAAGTGATTACTAAAAGAAGATGTTTATTTTCTTACAAAGATTTTCCAAGTTAATATCATTTAAAAAATCCTCCAAATATTAAATAAAAATAATTAAATAATTAAATCTATATATTAAACATAACTATATGATTTTATTTTAATTTTAAAATCATTTTCCATATCCTTTATATTATATGAAAAATGAAAACACCACTTATCCGTAGGTATGACCTACCCTATAAAGGTACCTATGTAATTTTATTTTCATGAAAACGTAAGGTTTATGGATATAAATAAATAATTAGTGAAAAAATGTGATATTTATGAAATAATTATGAATCTTTAAATAAAATGTAATATCTATATTCTTTACCTTTCCATCCGTAGGAGAATGATTGTATCATACATGCGTTCATGTAGACTAACAACTCCATGAATTTATGGGATCCATTTTTATATCCCAATAACGTAGGGATTCTAATTAAACAATGTAAAATGAATTAAAAATATATTCATGAAATTATTAAAAATATATAGAATATTTAACAATTCAGAACACCATTTACCATGGCTAACATATTAAAGTGTTTTTGGACAAATTGGTCAAACAACCTTAAGTAGTCGATATAAGCATAAAATATATAATAAATGGACATAAAATGACTATAAAAGGTTAATAAATAAATTTATATATATGAAATATTTTTCTATTACTATATTTAATAATATTTAATTTATTATACATGAGGATATAATGTGTTAGAAAAATCATGAATCTAAGGTAAAAGTTTTTCATATCAAATCCACTCTATTGAGACATATTGAATATTATGAACCTAATTTATCTTATATCGTGTATATACATTCCCTTTTAAATATTATAAAATTAATTAATTTGTATTCATAGTATATTATGTATCAATTCATTTTGTTTATTTTAAAGGGTTTGACTCAAATGTTATTAAATTCATAAATGTTTATTTTAAATTCTCACTAATTTTTGGGATTGATTTTGTTGAAATTAACATTTTTGTAAATATATGATATTTATATTTATAAACATAAGATATTATTTCATCCTCTTTTAATTTATTTGGTTTCTTAGATTTTCTTCAAATATTTCCCCTCTCTCATACTCATAGACTGAAATAATGTTTTATAAGAAAAACTGGCCTTATTTCCAATTTTAGGTGAAGAAAATTTTTCTTCCATTCCCACATTATTAAAATTATTTAATTGATGTTTTCACCTTTTATAATGGTTTAATAAATTAAATTTTCCTACTAACTTCTATTTTTTTATAAATTTTTAATATTAATATTTTAAAAATTTTATGATCGTTTTATTTTTGAATTTTTAAATTTCTTGAAAGGAATGTTATTTTTAACATATATAACATGGATATAATTTCTCACCACTATGAACATTATATTTTATTTAGAATCCTCTACAATTTTATATGACTTTTAGAGAATATTCATTTTCTACCATTCTATCAATGATTATTTTTTATAAAAAAGAATTTTTTTTCTAAAAGCATCAATTAGATTTTGGAAATGATTTATAACATGATTTTTACAAAACAATTTGTCAAAATATTAGAGGAAATCCCACTTAAAGGTTTTCTTTCATTTAAGTATCAAATTATCATAAGTCATTTTAACTAAAAAACATTGATTATGATGATTCAGTGTTCTTTTATCATTATTTCTAACATATGTATTATGCCTTATTTTTAGATTATTTGGTTTCTATATATCATTTTCTCTATCACTCTCCATTATTCATTACACAATTTCCCCCACATTTCTATATTTTCAATATGACTTATTTTTTTATTATTTTTTATACCACATTTATATATTCTAAATTGTATACTTTTTCAATATATGTTATTAGTTGAATGAATATTATTAGAAAAGTAATTTGATTTTCTAGGGAAATATTAATATTACATATTCTTAATTCAATACAAATATTTATTGATTTATGAGGAATAATAATTATGTTTTATATTTTTGATTAAATATATAAGTAATTCATTGGATATATTGCTGTTATAGGTGGGTTATGATTATATATTTACACTTGATGTATCGACATGTATCCTATGTGAAACTAGTTGTAATGATATATTAGTTATTTATTTAGTATTTGAAAATATAATTATTGAATGTGACTAAGAACAAGGACTTGATAGTAATATTTATAATTTATTGGCATCATTTTTTTGATTGGATCATGAATCCCTACCATTATGATTTTCCATTAGGGAAAACTTAGTTATTAATTTCATTGTATTTACACTAACATCGTTATTTATTTTAGACTCAGGTTATTGATTATGTAGCATATGTATTGATTATTCTCATTATCATGTTTTTGTACTCTATCTACACATGGAGGATTACATTTTATGATTTTAATTATTGATCTTATAAGATACCCCTTTATTATTTTTTCCATTACCTAGGATATGAAGTAGGAAAAAAAATTATCTCATGGGATGTAATAATTTTTTTATTCTATTTATATTTTCCAATGTAATATAAAATTCAGTAGTATCTCTATTATCCTAAGACTTCACAAACATTTTATTTCGAATGTTTTAATCCCTAATATCATGTAAAAATTTAGTAATTTAAATACTCACTCTAGGTTAGTGAAGTCCAGTTTTTATTGTTGGTATCAATGGTTGTTTAATAGAACCCTTTGGAACTAGATTTTAGAGAACAAAACTATTATTAGCGTTAAGATAATGACATACAATTTATATATAAATATTTGGGATTTTTATGTTATCAATACAAATTTATTATGGAACTAGATAATTTATGTGTGGAATTTTTTAAATATGGTTCATAGTAAAAGGAAATGAAAATCAAGTGAATAATTGTAGTCAATGTAGGGATTACCCTTATGATCTAGTCAATACAGTAGTTATTTGAGATGAAAATATTATGGCCTTATTGGGGAAACATTATTAGGTATTGAAAAATTTACATACCGATATGGATCTAACTATTTTCCCACAAAGTATGAAACATATGTTGGATTGCCTTATGAAACAGAAGAACTTTCCTATTAAGGGTTCTACAAAACCATTGGTAGCTGAGAAATGAATCATTTCTTTTAAAAAGATATTCCTATATTTCATAATTAATAAAAAGTAAAATTTTATTGTAGTAGTGTATTGTTTAATGTAATATTCTAATCAATGGTGGTCATTTAACTTGAATTCCAGAGAATTTGAAGAAATAGAAATTATAGAATGAAGAAAATTTCAAGTGGAAAAATTTGACAAATAATTTCCTTAGGAGGAATTATCTAAAACAAAAAGGAAATTACTCAACCAAGATATAAAGACGAGGAAATTATTTATTAATATAAGGAAATATTTAAAAGATTACTAATATAGGAAATAGATTATATATATAATAAAAAAATATTAACAATTTTTTTGATTGGATTATGATGAATATTTAAAGGGAACTAGTTTACCAAAAAATTTCATCATACATCAATATAATAGAATGTTCCATCTTGATAGAGTACTCATATTAAGGACCTATAACTTCACGAAAAGTCATAAAAAGTGACTATATGAGTACCAAGTAATAATAAATCTATCAAAGAGTAATAAAGGAAAAATTGGATTTCAACAATGTCAAAATTCTGGAAATACATTCCTGGAAAATACTTGAAGGGAATAATAGATTATTATATATGTTGAAATAAGGACCATTTAAATACTATATTAAAGGAAAACACCCACTACTAATGAGAAATACAATCTTTTGAGATAACTATAAATGAATTTAATGTTCCAAAAGATGTAGTGGGAGGTACATTTATAAAAAACTCAAATTTATAAAATTATTTTTTTGACTAAGGATATTCACAATCTTTTTAATTTTACTTGTTTTCCAAGAACATTAAGTCATTAAATAACTCCCAATTAATGGAGTTGTCAATCAAGACTCATTGTGGAAGTCTTATTTCAATAAGGATATGTTAGTCAGCCTTTATTATGAAGTATAAAAATACCATATTTTAAAACTTGGATAATATACCTATGGTTCAATTTGTTAAAATCCTTGATATGGATTGTATTTCAATTTATAATGAGAAATTTTACTTCCAAAATTATGAGATCACAATTAATTAGTGAGATATAGAATTCTTCTATTTGGAGGGGAGACCACATCTTCTAAAAAATATAAGGACCCATACCTAGAAACACCTCATCTGATGTCCACTACCATTACATTGACATGATTACAAGGAATCAATTTCTTAAGGATTTAAGAGTTTAGTAGTCTTGGTAAACTAGATACATAGTTACGTCTTGTATTAAAAATAAATAAACAGACAAAAACATATATTTTTCTTCTTTGATAACTTTACTCTAGGTATTATTTCCTTGAATATCATTCTTAGTAGAGTTCATGGAATCCTAATGAAATAAAACCAAATAAGGTTGAGATAAAATTATCAGTAAGGTTCATGTACAGCCTAAGAAATAATTAATTAATTGGAATCATTAATATGGATGGGTACATAATTGAATACACATGCCATGCAATAAATAAATTGAATGGATAAAAAATATGGAGACATAATAACTAAAAACACATTCCATTCATATAGGCATAGTTAATATAGAGAGAAAATAACTAAGACGCATGACATTTAATCAATTAAATGAGAATTAAATGAAACTATAGATATTCTAACTCAAAATATCTTGGAAAATTAACAACTAAATAAAAATTAATTAAATGTTTAGTTATTGGACACCATTTTTATTAGGAACACGGTACCATTACCATAAAGATATATTATAAAAATAATTTAAATCTATTGGTAGAACCATATCTATTATTTTTGGAAACAAGACTGGTGGGTTTTTTCCAACTAATTTTGTCTCATGAGACTTACGATGCATCGAGATACTATCTATAACTAGTCCCCACCGATGTCTTACTTGAACAAATCATTTACTAAATATTTAATAATCAATTTAATTCAAGAATAATGTTCTTTATCAAATATACATATTGAATAAAGGATACAAATATATCAATATATCTACATTCAATCAAATAACTATCAATGTAAACACTATATGTATAAATGGTATATGATTTTGAAAATAAACACATCCATGATAAATGATGTGGATAATTAGGGGAAATTAAATGTTCATTGATCATAGGAAATTGAATATTTTAAGGGGACTGAAAGGAATCAATGTAGTTAATTTCAATAAAAACATTCTTCGAAGAAATCATAAACCATCCAAAGGATGAATAAGGATGGTATCAATAAAACATATCCCACATTGTGTAAAAATAGAGGTTTTTTGTGATTGATGAATGGAAATACTATTAAATGTTTCTTTTATTACCTTCTTGTGAAAATTATAATTTTATTTTTAAAAATATTTTGAAAATCAATTTGTTTAAAGTAAACTTTTAATGTTGAAAATAATTATTTTTTTGTGTGAAATTGGTTAAATCCATACATCTAATATAAGGTAAATACATTCTATTTTCAAGGTAAAATGTTAGAAAAGATCAATATTCTAAAATCAGAAAGAATGTTTCTATAAAAATGCCTGAAAAAGACAAAAATGGTAAAAAAGTGTTTAATAAATTTTTTTTTCTAATGTTAAAATATTTTATAAAACATTTTTAGAAAATATGTTTCTTAGAAGAAATTAGGTACTACAACTAAAGAGAGAAATAATGTCTATTTTTTCTTAAAAACATTTTATAATGAATATTGAGTATACAGTAGTGGGAAATTGTAATATTATGTGTAAAAGATCTTGAATAACCATAGGAGAATAAATTGAATGTATTTTTTTAAAGAATTATTCAATAATTTCCCTGGACGGAAATTCAAGTGTAAATAATCTCGAACAAAATGAGATTATTAAGTAAACCCTTGAAAAGACCGTGATGTTGATGTGACAATAAATAAATAAATACACAACATGTCTTAAATGTTAATACAAATAAAATAAGTGGAGAAATATATACATAAAATGTTATTACACACATTATTTTGGAATATTAATTACCGTAAGTAAGTAATATAACCCAATGAAATGAAATGGTGTTATGAAATTATTTTCCACTTGGTAATTCTTAATACAAATACCATTAGATAAAATGATTAAAATTGAAATAAAATATCATGAATAATGAATTAATCATGATATTACATGTCAAATTTTTAGTTTGTAGACCATATAAAATAGATTATATATGCAATAATAATGTATATCTCAGAGAATGAAAATTGAGATGAAGTACCTTACAATTGAGTAAATTTTGAATTGTTAGTACCATGAAATAAATAAATTGAAATGAAACATTAATAACATTAATATTAAATAATTCAGGTTATAATATATAAAAAGGGTTATTATATACACAATAGCAAATAAGTAACTTGTGAAAAGTTAGTATGCCTCCCAGAATTAAAAGTGAAATAGGAATCTCATACCTTGTGTTTCCTTTCAAGTGAACATCCTTTAACATTAGATATAATGAATTTAAGAATTTTAATAACTTATTAATTTAACATAATTATATTCATTATATCTTATAATATCATCTTATAATATATTATTACCCATTTGTTAACAATCATTCAACATTATCCCTATTTTGTGCGTTAATTTCCTAGTTTGTCATGTATGTTTTAGCTTTTAATCATTAATCATGTTACTTAGATAATTATTTAATAATTTATATAATTTACGAAATTATTTGAATATAACATATATTCATTATATTGGTATTTTTAGTAGTTTATAATATTTTTATATAGAAAATGAAATGTGTTGTTTATGGAGATTATATGCCATATGCATGCATGAACAATACTTCTAATTCATTGTCTTATTTTAAAATATTGAAAAGTAAATTAAATATATTTATATTATAATTAAATATTAATATTTTTTTAAAATATTTCACATATTTTTATTAAAACTATCCTATATACATTCCATGTAATGTGTGAATGAGTTAAATCACTTTGAGGAGGCGGTAGTCCACACTTCCAAAAACGATGTAATCATATTTAAAAAAATAGAATGAAATAATTTATGCAATATATAAGAATTAATAAAGTATAAAATAATTATAAATATCATATATAAATATATTTTCCATAATAATTCCCAACAATGATAGGCAGTAAAAGAAAAATGAATGAACTCATTTCTTAAGGTGGTAGTTAGTCATACACATAGATGGTATGTTCATCACCCATTAGATATAAGTGTGTGTAAGTTTAGTTATAAAAATTATAATATCGTAATATTAGTATATTTATAATAAAAAATTAATTATATAGTTATTATATAACACATATTTAACATTTGGAGTAGTAAATGAAAGAAAAGTGATCATAGGAAAACAATACCTCTTAATCAGGTAACTCTTTCTGGTTTGCACCAAAGGGATTCCTTGGATGGATTTATTCTAAAAGGGATGTTCCTAGGATTAGGGTAGGTATTTTTAGGATCTATTTGGGTATATATTGTTTGATCCAATGTTTCTTTAGAATTTTGAATAAGTGGGAGGGGTGCGTTCTATTTTATAGTGGAGGAGAGGTGGAAAATTTTGTAAATTTTTGAAAAGGAAATTCCACCAATGTTTTCCCTATAAATAGTTGTTCCAATAATGGACCCTATTAGATAAAATGGACTATAGGGTATAAATATGCTCATAAAATGTCTTTTGTACATGTTTATATGTTATTTTGGACCATATGATTAAGGTTTATCCCCTTATAAAGCAAAATTTCCCCTTAATCTCAATAATTATTTTTAAATAATTCCTCTAAAATTTCTCATTTAAAAAAAATTGACCAAATTATAAATTATAAATGATTATTATTCTAAATATGGAATCTATTTTTCCAAATTAAAAACATATAATTTGTTGAAATTAATTTAAATTTAATCATGCAGATTAGACGATAAAGTAGGGGTTTAAATTAAAAACGTTCAAAATATTAAATTGTTATTTTATCCAATTTCGATGTGATATTTATCCCAATAACCTAAATTGGGTTAATTTATGTTTTTTTATCAATTGATAATTTAAAACCAATAATTAATTATAATTAAACATTATAAATAAATTATACAAAAATGTGTTTTCAACTAATATTCAGTGTTTTTCACTTTTCCCCAAAAATGAAACATTATAGAAAATTTGCAAAAATTTATCATAATATATTTTTGATGTTATAATTTAAAAAAGGAAGTTTATTTTGACTTATTATATTTATTTAATTCCAAAAATTGTATTTAAAATAGTTTTGATACAAAAAGGTTGTATAAGTGCCTTTATGAAAATATAGGTTTTTATGCAAAAAAGTGGGTTTGTTCTTATATTATGCTAATAATATCTATTGGATTAATGTAAAAAATATTTAATTTCAAATAATATATATATATATATATATTAAACTAATGTCACTCACTAATTTTAATTAATTTAATTTATTATGAAAAAATAGCTTTGTGGGCATAAAAAGGGTTTGTATAAAACATTACATTTAAATTCAATTGGTTCTTATATTAATTTATAATTAATATTTAACTAATGAATCCATTTTATATTTGATTAAAACATTTAATTTCATAGTTTAGATACTACTATTCATAACTGCTAATTTAATTACTCGGTAAAATCTTATTATATTAAATAATAATATTTTAATAATTTATTATTGTTCGTTAAAAACCTATCTTGCATGTAACACAATCTACTAAAGAAAGTATTTGTTGCGTGCAACATAGTATAACTCACAATTACATGAATTTCGAAATATATCACAGATTTGATATATTTAAAATAGAAATAATATTTTAATGTATTGAGATATTATGTTAACTTAAATGATTTATGTTGCAAGTCACAAACGCTATTTAATGTGATGTTATTAATTTATAGTTTCAGAGAATTAAATTATACCACCTTAATTAAATTGCATCCTAAAAATTTAAAATTCATTTTGGTAAAATATTTTTTGATATTTTCTCTATTAAAATACCACTTCATTATAGGGTTTATAAAACAAACTTTAGAAAAGAGATAATGGGGAGTAAGGCGGTCACGTGGAGTGACATATGACAAGGTATCTAAGTAATATAACATTAGTGGAATGTGGATATAAATACATATAGGAAAAGGCATAAATATTTTTTGGGAGTGATTGAAGTCATTATTAAAAAAAGCTAATGATCAGTTGGATATTAAGGGACTCAAAGACAAAAATCCACGATGATCATAAGACCATAAATTCAATAAAAATTAAGGTTTTGGGATAATATTTTTTCCTTGTAACATACAAGGCTTATTTTAAAGGTATTTTTCATATCATTTCTATTCTTTCTTTTTTGGGGGGATTCCCATGAATTTTGGTGGAAATGGTGGGTTTTCAAAATTTGAGCCAAATCACAAGCACATTTCAAGATTTAAAAATAAATTTTATTTCTTTTTTGAATCCTTAATTTTTAAACATTTTACACCCATTCCACTCACCAAATGGAATCCCCTGGTATATTATAAACACTATATCAATTCGGACCCCATAGGAATCCATAATAATGATGTATTTTTGTTTCTTCATTAAGATAATGGGCCAACCCATAAGACCATTTCCGACATTAAATTATTTTTTAATTTTTTAATATATCATTCATTTTTTACGGTTTTTGGTGATTACACATGGAAATCGAATCAAAAAACTTAAGGATCACCCCAATTATCTAATTATCCTTTTTGGTTCTCATCTGACCTATGGATTAGGGAAATCGTTCTTAGTATATCACAAATCACCCAGATTTGAAGAGGGAAAATGTTTTTTTCATAACTCTTTCAATTTTCACTCTATTCACCCATTTTAGTCCCCACATGACCTAATAAGACATATTAGATCATCCCTACAAGTTTTATCTACTTCAATATTTAAGTATTTATGAATTTGGGCTGATTTATTCATGATCCCTAAAGTATGTGGGTTTCCTTCCTTCATCCTCCCATTTTCATAGGGTTTATTCCTTTTTCTTAGGGTTTCACTCATTTTTTCTTGAAGTTACTAATTTTTATTATCTAGAGTTCATTCCTAGGTTTTAACCTCGTGTATTTTGTGTGAAATATTATGGATTAGGGCTCGATTTTAATCCCTTGTGGGGAAGCGGTACTGCAGTTAATGTTCCACACAAATGGTTGGGGTTTTTGGAACAAATTATTTGTGGTTCCAAGTGTTAGAATTAATGGATTAGTCAGTTTTGATTGATTTATATTTTTGGAAATATTCTCTTCCATTGTGTATAGTGTGAAAATTATATTAGTTAGTATTTGTTAAGCGATCAGTTTCTATGTGGCATTTTTGTGAAAAATGAACATTTTTGTGGTGTATTCTATGTTGTGTTCATTGGGGTTCTTTTATGATGCGTGGAATTGTTTTATTAAATGATTTTATGGAAGAAAATTATGGTTTAATGTGAAATTGGTAATCTTTCGGTCATCAAACAGGGGTTTTATAATGATTTTATGTGAAAAACATGGTTACACTCATTGGATATGTTTTGTGAAGGTTTTAAATGGTTTCTTGATTTATGTAAGAGTTGAAACAATGTTTCCAAACTATTTTGTTAGGGGTGTACTCTTGAAATGGTCTATTTTAATGTGAAAGGGCCATTATGTGATGTATACTATCTTGTAATGGTTTTGTAAAATTGTTTAAATGATTTGATGAAGTGTGAATGAGAGGTGAAACATGTTTTAGTCTTTTTTGGATTGAGTATGATTTTCAAAATGAATTTGAATGAAAAAGTGGATCGTGTTACATGTGTGTGGTATTTTTGGTAGGTGTGTGACTTGTAAGTGGTATTGTAATGTGAAAATTGTATTTCATGGATTGTGGAACTTTTTTGAGCATAAGAGGGAAAACCCGAGTATCTAGGTGGGTGGATATGTACTTGTATTCTAGTGATCCCATGGAGTTTGGCCCCTGTTTCATATAGAAAAATTTATGTTACAACACTAACTAAACTATGTTGATGATGTTTGGTGACCACTAGGTTATGTATAGGCTCCCTACTGGTGACTCGTGTGCACGAGAATAGATATTTATTACAGTTACATTCACCGAGATACGAGTTACGTGAGACACACAGTAAGGTAGTGCCTTGGGGTATTTCCAATTTCTACTGCTCATTAGATAATTTACTCTTACAATTGGAATACTATGTTTTTGTATTGATAAATTCAATATCCTGTTTGTTTTATGTAAAAGTGGTCATTCTTTAAAACAACCCACTTGAAAACTATTTTTATTTTAGTTTAATCTATTAGAAATTATTAATAGCATTTATTGTTTACAAAACATGAAATTTTTTCTCTTATAATGATTACCACAAGAAATGTTTTAGTGGTGGAATATTAATGGGATTTTTTTCACACCCTAATTACACCTTTGGGTTTATGTATGCTTGGTTATTTTTATTACATGTTTGGGTAATGTTTTTAATGACAATGGTTCAAGTTTCTAGCATTCGTTCTTGGTGCAGTGTCAGGGATATAGCGTAAGGGATGTTCCTCTTTCCATGAGGAGGTTCATTGATTGTACTTTTGGTTTTGTTCCCTTTTTATAGTCTTTGAGTGTTATTTTAAATTGTGTATCTCTATTATGATGTTTTGTAAAAGATAATTTGGTTTGAAAAATCTATATTTTTTATTGGATTAATTTCTTGTTTTATTGTTATAAACTCGGGTAAATCACTCCAAAATTCCATTTTATGATACCCAGGAACATGTGCAAGCCCGTGGGGATCGAGAACGCCCTTCGGGCCTTGCCACGGACTGTGTCGGCTACTGATTTTATTGACGACTAAATTTGGTTTGTCATAAAATGGTATGAAAGGAGGATCACTCTTTGGGTTTTGTTATTTAGAGAAGATTCGAGATATACCATAGTTAGGATTATCAGGGCTTCACATTCCGATTACGAGTAGGGTTCTTGGCCATCACACCTTGTGATGTGAATCAACTTTCCAGGGGAAGTTGGGGTTTTTCAGAGTCCTTTGGTTTTCATAGTTTGATGATGATTAGGGTAAATGAAAAGAGAGTTGGTTTAATGATCTGAGTGAGCTAAAAAGGCCTTGAAAACCTTGTGGAGATAAGGATATTTCTCTACAACAATATATTTTATGGTGAAGAGATTGGTGTATGGATTCCAACCATATGTGAAAGTCACCCTCTGAAACTAGTTTTTCTATAAAATTATCTTATGTCATTTAGTTTTGGAATCTTGGATGATTGGTTTTAAAGAAAAAATGAATTGGTTTTAAGAAGAGTAATGTTTTTGTAAAATTATTTTATAATATAGAGGGAATGGTTTGACTTTTGAAATGGTGGAACTAAATTTTCAGAATTGTTTTGAAATGGTAAATTGTGTGTTTAAACTCATTGGAAAGTATAAATTACATCAATGTGGGGTTTGAAAATTGATTTCAAATGGAACTTACTGAATTATTGAAACAATTTTTTTTAATGGAATAAAGTGATTTTAAATTTTTTGTGGAGCATAAAAATGGATTATTGATTTGGTAACTAGTGGGAATTTGAAAATTATTACAAATCATTGGATCCTTGTTTTAAATAATAATAGACGAATTTTTCAAGGAATGGGTGTTGATTAAATGATGTTTTTAATAAAATTGGAAGTGTTATGAAAGGGTTTGAGAGGTTTTGAAATTGATGTGAATAGATTGAAAGTGATTTTTCATTTGATTTATTATGGCTTTCTGAAATGTTCTATAAGCTATAAATTTGTATTCATTTTGTGGTTAGCATGTTTGAGAAAACGGAATTATTGGTTGAAGGTTTTGGTTCTGAAAAGTGGAAAGAATTTTTATTTTAGCCTTTGGTAGTATCATGATAAACCACATGCATGGGGCTACATGGAATGATTTATGGTTAATGGAGGGGTTGGATGAGTGCCCGGATGAATAGGAGGATGGTACCATGTGTGGCATAGAAACATGCATGTCTGAGGCCCATAAGATAGCATTGGGGGATGCTCTAACCACTAACCCATTTATTTTAAATGAAGTGATTTCTTTTAAGAGAAAAGCTGATGTATTTATGACCAATTTGGGTGGTGTATCTTATGTATTTTTTGAAATTTTGTTGTTGTGTGATGTTTGAGTCCAAGAACCCGTCTTGTTGAATGGTGTTTGTGGTTTGTGTTTTCATAGAATATTGGGTTGAAGATATGGTTAGTGGTATGATTTTGAGAAATGTTCCTGGAAGACTTTACAGTTGTTCCCCTCATGTGTTTTGTTTAGGTTTATGGCACGTTATGTCCAATAGACCATCATGGTTGGGTCCTTGGGTTCTCTCATTGGATAAGGTATTCCCTATTAAACGTTAATGAATGACTGAAGTATAGCCTAGACTGTTTCTCCATTGGAAAATCCCCCAGTTGATCAATATAAGGAATTTCTTATCAATTTTTGGAGATTCAGTATACCCTCTATACCTCTCTATGTTTTGGGGATCCTCTTGTAGCAGATGAGTGGTCATGGAAGGTTGAAAGAGACCTTAGTTTATTATGTTACCCGAGTCACCAAAGGATAAAGAAGTATTTTTTCGTCAGTGTAAGATGTTTTCTAAGAGGGCCCTTGGGTATGTTGTTAGTATTGTTGAAGAAAGAGTTCATGTTAGGCCATTATTGTAGATATTTTGGCTGAGTGAGGCTATTATGGCCTCTTAAAGGAGTCGTGTGCTATTTGGGAATCTGCATACAGTCCCTCTCCATGTGTTGTTTCTATTAGTCACAATGGTCATGTTTGGTGATGCCTTGTGAGGTTGTGTGCTCATTTGACAGAAACTTTTAAGGTTATACAATCATCTAAGAGTCTCTTTTTTGTAGGAAGTGTGTCTCCTATAGGAAAATTTCAACATACTATTTTTAGAGGAACGTGTTTCCATATGTCCTCCACTCCTTCCATTTTTCATCTAAAGAAACAAGAGTGATGTGTGTGCATCATCTAAGAACCTATTTTATTAAAAGGTTAGGTTACTATAAAGTGAATTTTGGAGTGCATTTGGTCTTGGTAATCCCATCTAGTATTGTGGTTTTGTAGTTCTTAGAACTGGAAGAAGTCATTACGTTCAGTGGTATTCTAAGCCTGATTGTGAGGCCAAATATGCTTCAATCATATGAGTTTTAGCCATAGGTCTTGGAGTATAGCTGGCGCATAGTCAAGGGAAATCACGAGGTTTTTCAAAAGTTTTTTCTATGTCCTATACTCAGTATGAATGATGGGAATAGATTAAACCTGTGGTATCATCATCTGGTTCAAGTTGTTCCCATTTTATGGTAGAGGTGGCCGGACCTCGTTTCCATGTTATAACCTGAGTTCTTGTTATTCCCTTGGGGTTTCATTGAATTTTTAGAGAAAAGTATGAAATTTGGTCCTGGAATATTGAAGAGCATAGTTTCTGTAGGGTTATTAATAACCATGTCCCAACCTAGGAAACCATGCTATAAGAGATTTTAGCTACCTCACAGTATCTACATGACCATGCACCTCAGCCCTTGTAACCATACAATGCTTCCCATTAGACAGAATTCTTGCAGATACCCGAAGCTTGATGTACATGGACATTACATTACTTTTGCGGAATACATAATATATAACAAACATAGACACACAAGGACCGTAATAGTTTAGTGTCTTTGGAAACTCGGAAAATAATCTTCTAATCACGGTCAAAGATCTTCAAAATCTCCTATAAAGATCTTCCCCTTTAGTTTTCTTACCTAAAACCAATCTTTAATTACTGGGGAAAAGAAAACATATAAAGGGTGAGCTCAAATGCTCAGTAAGGGTAAGCATAGAGAACATAAGACAGTCCATAAACATTTGAATGAAAACACTTGAACATAAAATATAAACATCAAAATCATGAGCAATGTCATAAATCATGGAAGTACTTAAGGAATATAACATAAAGGAACATTAATCTTGATAAAATAGCATGGGAGAAAAATCATTTAATTGTGGAAAACCATTAATCACTTGACATGATTTCCATAGTAGCCAAGACATTGCTGCCAAGACCATCTTAGTGGACAAAGTCCCAATCTGAATCGAGTTCATTCCTCATTCCAGTTCTGTTACACTGAACCAGATTAACTTACTGTTCCTTCCATGTCTATCTCATGAGATATAAATCTTTACCCAATGCATTGGAGGGAGATATAGGTCCCACCCATCTCATAATGAAATCATTCTTACGTGTGCCACAACATAAACATAAATCATTCATCATAACCCAAAGAATAAAATGGGTTTCATAAACATCATCCCATCATAACATAATTTATATAAAACAAATGGATATCTTTTCATCATAAGAAAAGTGAAACCATGTAAATCATAGAGACATTATAATTGAAACATACACATATGAAATAATTTCATCTTAGATGAAAAATGGTTTTGATAAAACAATTGAAATGAATTCTTGAGGAAAATATCATTTCTTATTCAAAATCATTTTCTTTCAACAAAATTCCATGAAATTTTAAAAGAAAAGTATTTTTTGACAATAGTTATAAAATCTTGTAGAGTAAGCTTCATGAAAATGAGGCGTTATGAAACCGTAAAAATTCGTTCATGCCGTATAAGTTAAAAAAAACATTCATCACGTAATTTTGTCAGAAAAGTCAAAAAGTACCTCGTATGGTAATCAAAAAAATATTTCTTACATAACTTGTAGTAAAAGTCAAAAATGGGTTAAAATGACTCTAAACATATATTAAAACATTTTTATAAAACTTGTACATGGATGATAAATATAACCCCAGTAAATACTTATGAATAAACAATCTCAGATAAGTATGATATTGGAATAATTATCCTTTAACTTAGGTCTGATATGCTTAGTACGTTTCTGAACCTCCTGTATAGTGACTAAATAATTTCATTTAGTTATTACATAATCATATTTATCGTTATTATATCATATATAGTTCACTTATGACTTTATATTGCCTATTCTTTTGTAAATTCCATGTTAAAGCAGCGTTTTGGGTAAAATCGTTTCATTTATCGTATGAGTTTTGACTTTTTGTTCTTGATATAATTACTTATATCCTGATTTACATAATTCTAGACTGTAAAACATGATTTACATATAATATATATTCAGCATATACATATATATATGATATATTGATAGATGTAATGAAATACACCGTACATGGAGACGGTAGGCTGTACATACGCATGAATGATGTTTTCAATTCCATATTGACATGAATGGAATTAAGTAGATGAAATATATATATATATATATTAAGTATCATTATTATGTCATATATCTCATTATTATTCATTATATATACTTTATAATCATTCTTGAATGGTTAACAAGATGAATGAATCTCATCGTGTCGTGGAGACGGTACTCCGTACGTACGCACGAGCGATGATATCATTCCCATGATCGTGGAATTGTATTCAAGTGTATGTATAATATTTCATAATCAATATCACTTTACAATAGTCATATAAGGTTATTTATTTACACCATTATACCCATCTAAGTAAGGTGGTGGTCGAAATCAGATTACACCACTGCGTGGAGACGGTATTCCGCACGTACGCACGCGCGGTGATTTCATTTTCTATAGGATGGATAGAAGGTGAAATAGGTTTGTTTCATATTTAATATAACATATCAGTATATATATGTAATACTTATGTTATTACTTTATAATTAAACAACTAAATAAGAAGAAGTTGAAGAAGAAAGAAATTGGAAAGGATCAGTAATGGATATTACCTCCTCTTTGAAGCACCTCTTCTTAACCTCCTCTTTGGGAACTAAATATGGTCTTTGAAGAAGACAAGAACATCTAGGATGTTTCTAGATAAGAGTAGAAGATAAATTGGCAGGGTTTGGCCAAGATTGAAGGCTCAAAGTGGTGTGAGGAGGAGAGGGAGGAGACACCCTTTTATAAGGGGGGAGAGGGGCACCTTTGGAAAAACTAAAAATATTATTTTATTATAAAGTCATATTTGGATTTTAATATCTCCAAATTGATTTATTTATAAGATAAGGTGGTTTTGGGTCTAAATCCTATCTTCCAATCGAATTTAGACAAGTTTAGGTCACTATTGTAACCTTATCATTTAGATTTAACTTTAAGTTAAATAATTTTACTTTTACCATGTCTTCCAGTTTTCTTACACTATAAGTTTAATAAACATACTATAACAAGCCAAAAAACCCCAAGTTGTTTATTATTAATATATATAACCTTATCTAAGTCATTTTTACGAACCTTATATTTTTAGGAATAAAAAAACAATTAATGATATAATATTTGTTTTAAAAAGTAATTTATGTCAATATTGACATTATTTGGTAATTGATTTTTGTTAAAAACATATCAGCATGATTAGTTCTAAAAAAGTTAATTAAATCTATAATAACATGTCATATTAACCTAGAAAATTATTGGAATTAATAAAAAGTCTCAAATTACATTTATTCAGGTATTTATAACATCAATTATGTTAATATTTCATTAAAAAGATAATTACTGCATCATCGTTGTGTCATAAATAACATAAATTATTTAATGTCTAAAAATTATAAATAAATTACCATTAGGTAAGAAATTTTTTTATATTTCTAATGAATATTTATAGTCTAATTTATCTTATGTATAACCCTATATTAAAAAGGAATTAGTTATTAAACATTGATTTTAACTATTTTAACCCTTGTTTAAATAAATTAATAATAACTGTCCTAATCTAATCCAAGTGGGCCTAAATGGTCATATTTTATTCCTAAGGTTGTTTTTGGTTGAATTACACTTATCCAATAGAATTATCAGATATTTTAGGGTAATGATAATATCATTTTTACCCTTAATTACCCTACTTACTTTTAACCGTGGTAAAAAGAAGTTAATATTCAAAAAAAAATATTTTCATCTCATTGAACCACATTTTAGTCCTTGATATTAACTGTCTCTCTCGGATTTTCTAAATTCTAGTCACAAAAGCGGTAAAATTATGTTTTATGTGAATTTACAAATTCTCCTAGGAGGTTGGTAAAAGACGGTGAAATGTTCGATAAAATTTTTATATATCTAACATTATTATAAAATGACTCCAATGAATTACATTGAACTTATATAGGTATTATGTATCAATTTTGACATAAAATAAATATAATTAAAATAAATAATTATTTAAATAAAAAGTCGGTTTTTGAATAGTAACACAGTGTTTTCACTATTCATAAAAAATTGAATGTTTACAGAAAAATACAAAAAATTCACCCTATGATAATTTCTATATTCAGAATCCAAAAATGAATTCCATTTTGAAAGATAAAATTTATAAAATTTCAAAAAGTGGGTATAACTATTCATAACGGCTAGTTCATAATAATATTATAATAATATCTCATTTACTGAAACTTGGTATTGTGTATAACACACACTATCATGGAAGGGCGCAGTTATGCGTAATGAAAGACAAGTCAGGGTTGCATGTAGTGAAAGATTCATTTTCTGTTGAGTATAATAGAATCCAACCATATTTCATTTATACATTGAATATATTGATATATACACTCAATGTTGCGTAAAATAACTTATATCAAACGAACGTGAAATTGTGTGTAACACAATCCAAGATTAGTGTTGTTTATACTGCAAGCTAATACGGTGTTGCGTATAGAAAAAGAGAATTTTGGTGTCGCGTACAACAAATGACATCAATGAAATTAAAAAATAGCAATTCTCATAAAATCTCGGGGTGTTACATTCTACCCCCCTTAAAATGAATTTCTTCCTCGAAATTCATTGGGGTAATAAAGGGTTTATTACATGAGAGTTTCTTTCATAGAAACCCACATCGTAAAAAGGAATACGAAAACTTCATTTTAAAAAGGAACGTTAGAAACATAACTGATAACCAAATAACTGATCACTGAGTTTCCACATAGAAGAACATATGTGAAAATATGGATATGGAGGAAAAATCTTACCATCATGTTCTGATGGAGAGTTCTAGAGAACATGGGTATGATAAATCAAACAATCACAAAGCCATAAATTTGTGATGATCTATGGTACCATCTGATTCATCATATATAAGGGAACTAGGAGAACTTTTTTTGTTTTCAAGATCATTTCCCTAGAGTTGAATATTTCGAATTAGAAGAAATACTTACTTTATTTTGGTATAATCCTACCGTTGTTCGTGCCTTGAACAATTTCCACTTCATCTCTTTAAGAAATGATTTTGAATTTGTCTTTCGTGATGTTTTAGAAGATCATGCGATAGAATGATGGGTCATCCCAATTGTCTTAAACAAAATGTTAGAAAAAGCTATCAAAAATACATAATTCCATCTATTGTGAGATTAATCAGATATGGTTCCAAAATGGAATTATATTTCTTCTATCATCCTTCATAATAAAATAAATCCTGTTTCTACTAACCAGGGACTTCATGTAGGATAGTGGTAGGCTATAAAGGCCTGTCGCACTTTAGTTGTGGGTTCGATTCCCACATCCTTGTCCAACGCGACGGCTTGTCACCCGTCCTATAGGTTGTCCTTTTTCTAAAACTACATTTTTATAAATTTCCATCAATAATATCAAAAAAGTTCTAGTCTTAAACAATACTAACTTATCTCCAACATAATCCATTCCAATCTTTTGGATTATCCAAAATACTGCTGTCCAATCTCATATTATAGTGAAAACGATTACCATAGAGTTCATATAACAAGCATGTTAATACCATTGTTGATCCCCATATATCATAAGATATTTCTTGTTGCTCACATTCCAAACATTCGAAGGCCTTAATAATGTATTCTCTTGATAAATGAACACCCATTGAACCTTAGTAAAAACATGAGTGCTGTCAAAAGTTTACTCTTTCCATATGCCAAAATCCCAATATTCTGTATACTCAAACCACGATATCACTTAGTCCTTATAAAAATCATGATCTCATGAATAATATCAAACATATTACTTCCTCCTTATACATTCATTATGTGCATAACATTTTCTTTCCAAAAATATCTGAATAACCTTTAATGGTTACAAGTACCATTCAACATATACTTTCAAATACGTTTGGAAAAACAATGGTGTAACAATCCCTAGATGTTTCTTTATTCCGTAGTACCATTAAATTACCTATACAACATAACTCTTGATAAAAATACAATCATTCCACTACCTTCTTAAAAAATTGACCAAGCTTCAACTCTTCTTTCATCTCATATATTATTTTTTGTCTCCTCATCATCATCCGCATAAATACTACCCATATGATCATGCTGATTCTCTTCATGAGATTTTCCCTTAGGGCATTAGTTTTCATAATTCACATACCTTCCACATTTGAAACATATAATCATTGTTGATGTCGTAGCAATACCATTATCCTTATCCATGGTGTTAACTGAACCTTTTACTTTTCACTTACTAGCTTTGTGTCCTTATTTTCCACACCCAAAGCATCTTCCAGTTCTTTTGAAACAATATCTCTGATGCCTCTTCCCACATGATTTACATGAGGGAAATTGAACTTTCTTTCCTCTATAATCATCATGAAAATCCATATTTCTCTTATTATCTGAGTAGGGATACTTTCCGAAGTTGAGATTATTGATCATATTATGAGATTTCTGATGAGGCATAATAACGATGTTTCACCTTCCAAATCCCATTTCATTTTCTTGATCATGAAGAATATTATTCCACTGTCCATCATATTCTCCATTATCGGGAATCTTCCTGTTTCCATCCATTTTCTAAAACCCAAAAAAACTAGTGTGAGAGGCCAAAATCATAATCAAGGGGGATTACCTTCAATATCTAACATCTTAGGTTAAATTCTAAGATCATTACCATAATTCTAGGACTATAACCTATACTTATACTAAACTTTAGGGACATCCCTATACGTACCATAGAAATATCTCTAGGGATCTCACTAAAGTTCTTGCATCCTAGTTTCCAAAGGTTGAATAAAACCTTTCCTCTGATACCAACTGTAGAGACCCAAAGCTTGACGTACATGGACATTACATTACTTTTTCGGAATACTTAATACATAACAAACATAGACACACAAGGACCGTAATAGTTTAGTGTCGTTGGAAACTCGGAAAATAATCTTCTAATCGTGGTGAAATATCTTCAACATCCCCCATATACACACAATCCATAAACATTTGAATGAAAAAACATGAACATAAAATCTAAACATCAAAATCATGAGCAAAGACATAAATCTTGGAAGTACGTAAGGCATATATCATAAAGGAACATCAATCTTGATAAAATAGAATGGGAATAAATCATGTAATTTTGGAAAACCATTAAGCACTTGATATGATTTCCATAGTATCCAAGGTATTGTTGCCAAGACCATCATAGTGGACAAAGTCCCATTCTAAATCGAGTTCATTCCTCGTTCCAATCCTGTTACACTGAACTGTATTAACTTACCATTCCAGCGATGTATGTCTCATGAGATATAAATCTTTACCCAATTCATTAGAGTGAGATATAGGTCCCACCCATCTCATAATGAAATCATTCTTACGTGTGCCACAACACAAACATAAATCATTCATAATAACCCAATGAAAAAAATGGGTTTCATACAAATCATCCCATCATAACATAATCCATATAAAACAAATGGATATCTTTTCATCATAAGAAAATTGAAACCATGTAAATCATAGAGACATTATACTTGAAACATACACATATGAAATAATTTCATATTAGATGAAAAATGGTTTTGATGAAACATTTGAATTGAATTCTTGAGGAAAATATCCTTTCTTCTTCAAAATCATTTTCTTTTCACAAAATTCCATGAACTTTTAAAAGAAAAGTATATTTTTGAAAATAGTCATAACATCATGTAGAGTAATCTTCATGAAAATGAGGCGTTATGAAACCATAAAAATCCGTTCACGCCGTATAAGTTAAAAATAACATTATTCTCGTACTTTTGTCGGAAAAGTCAAAAAGTTCCTCGTATGGTAAAAAAAAATTCCTTACATAACTTGTAGTAAAAGTAAAAAATTTGTAAAAATTACTTTAAACATACATGAAAACAATTTTATAAAACTTGTACATGTATGACAAATATAACCCCAGTAAATACTTATGAATAAACAATCTTGGATAAGAATGAGATTGGAATAATTATCCCTTAACATAGGTCTAATATGCTTCATAAATATCCAAAACTCCTTTATAAAGGTTAAATAGTTTCATTTACTTATTAGATAATCATATTCATTGTTATTTTATCATATATGGTTCACTTATGACTTTATATTACCCGTTCTTTTGTAAATTCCATGTTAAAGCAGTGTTTTGGGTAAAATCGTTTCATTTATCGTATGAGTTTCGACATGTTGTTCTTGATATTATCACTTATATCCTGATTTGCATAATTCCATAATTTAAAACATTATTTATATATAATATATATTCAGCATATACATATATATATGATAGATCGATAAATGGAATGAAATACACCGTTCATGGAGACGGTAGGCCGTACGTACGCATGAACGATGTTTTCGTTTCCTTTTTGAATTGAATGGAATTAAGTAGATGTTATATATATATATATATAAATCTCGTATCATTATTATTTAATATATCTTATTATTATTCTTTATATATACTTTATATTCATTCTTTAATGGTTAACATGGAGAATGAATCTCATCACGTCGTGGAGACGGTAGTCCGTACGTACGCACGAGCGATGATATCAATCCCATGATCGTGGAATTGTATTGAAGTGTATGTATAATATCTTAGAATAAATATCACCGTAAAATAATAATATATGGTTATTTATTTACACCATTATAACCATGTAAGTAAGTTGGTGGTCGAAAACATATTACACCACGGCGTGGAGACGGTATTCCATACGTCCGCACGTGCGGTGATTTCTTTTTTCGTAGGATAGATTAAACTGGAAATAGGGTTGTTTCATTTTTATAATAACATATCAGTATATATGTAATACTGATGGTATTACTTTATAATTAAAAATCTAAAGAATAAGAAGTTGAAGAAGAAAGAAATTGGAAAGGATCAGTAATGGATATTACCTCTTCTTTGAAGCGCCTCTTCTTAACCTCCTCTTTGGGCACTAAAGATGATCTTTGAAGAAGACCAGAACTTCTAGGATGTTTCTATGAAAGTGGAGATGATAAATTATCAGGGGTTGGAAGATCTTGAAGGCTCAATGTGGTGTGAGGAGGAGAGGGAGGAGGTGCCCTTTTATAAGGGGGGAGAGGGGCACCTTTAGAAAAACTAAAAATATTATTTTATTATAAAGTCATATTTGGTTTTTAATAGCTCAAAATTGATTTATTTAGAATCTAAGGTGGTTTTTGGTCGAAATCCTATCATCCAATAGAATTTTGACAAGTTTAGGTTACTATGTTAACCTTATCATTTAGATTTATCTTTAATTTAAATAATTTTACTTTTACCGTGTCTTATTATTTTCTTACACTATAATGTCAATAAACCTACTATAACAAGCCAAAAGAACCCCAAGTTGTTTATTATTAATATATATAACCTTATCTAAGTCATTCTATCGAACCATAGATTTTTAGGAATAAAATATCAATTAATAATATAATAATTGTTTTAAAAATTATTCTATGCCAATATTGACACTATTTGGTAATTGATTTTTTTGAAAACCATATAAGCATGATTAGTTCTAAAAAAGTTAATTAAATCAATAATAACATATCATATTAACCTAAAAAGTTTTTTTAATTCATAAAAAGTCTCAAATTACATTTATTTTGGTATTTATAACATCAATTATGTTAATATTTCATTAATAAGATAATTACTGCATCATCATTTTTTCATAAATAACATAATTTATTTAATGTCTAAAAATTATAAATAAATTTCCATTAGGTAGGAAATATTTTTATATTTCTAATTAAAATTTTAGTCTAATTTATCTTATGTATAACCCTATATTAAAAATGAATTAGTTATTAAACTTTGATTTTAACTATTTTAACCCTTCTTTAAATAAATTAATAATAAATGTCCTAATCTAATACAAGTGGGCCAAAATGGTAATATTTTATTTCTAAGGTTGTTTTTGGTCGAATTACACTTATCCAGTAGAATTAGGACATGTTTTAGGTTAATAATAATATCATTTTTACCCTTAATTACCCTATTTACTTTTAACCGTTGTAAAAAAAGTGAAAATGTACTATACACCAAAAATTATTTACATCTCCTTGAACCACATTTTAGTCCTTGATATTAACCGTGTCTCTCTGATTTTTGAAAATACACTCACAGAAGTGGTAAAATTATGTTTTATGTAAATTTACAAATTCTCTTAGGAGGTGGGTAAAAGACGGTGAAATGTTCGATAAAATTTTTATATATCTAAAATTATTATAAAATGACTCCAATGAATTACATTGAACTTATATAGGTATTATGTATCAATTTTGACCTAAAATATATTTAAATAAAATAAATAATTATTTAAATAAAAAGTTGGTTTTTAAATAGTAATCCAGTGTTTTCACTATTCATCAAAAATTGAATGTTTTTAGAAAAATACCAAAAATTCACCCTAGGCTAATTTCGATATTCTGAATCCAAAAATGAAGTCCATTTTGAATGATAAAATTTATAAAATTTAAAAAATTGGGAATTACTATTCATAACGGCTATTTCATAATAAAATTATAATAATATCTCATTTAGTGAAACTTGGTATTGAGTATAACACACGCTATCGTGGAAGGTCTCGGTTGCGTGTAATGAAAGCCAAATCAGGGTTGCATGTAGTGAAAGATTCATTTTTTGTTGAGTATAATAGAATCCAACCATATTTCATTTATACATTGAATATATAGATATATACACTCAATGTTGCGTAAAATAACTTATATCAAACGAACTTGAATTTGTGTGTAACACGATCCATGATTAGTATTGTGTATACTGCAATCTAATAAGGTGTTGCGTATATAACAAGCTAATTTTGGTGTCGCGTACAACACAAGACATAAATGAAATTAAAAAAAACAATTCTCATAAAATCTCGGGGTGTTACAATGCTATGCATGGTTAGTGTATGGTTTCCCCTAGTGTGTAGACTAACTATGCAGTCATGCCATCTCTTTATATTTTCAGGTATTTTCATGCCAGCCTGTGCTGTTTGGTTATAAAGGTTAGTTCTTATAGTGGGGAGACCTACAATGAGGTTCATGTAAATTAGTTCAAAAAATTTAATTAAATTACAGCCCTTGTATCTGGGAGTCCGTTTGGGCCTCCCATGTTAGTTTCCTGATTCCGTCTCAGGAAAATTTGAGTTCCCCATATGGTGGGGAGTCTATTTATGTCACCCCATATTAGTAGCATGGTTTTTCCACTAGTTTCGGTTTAAAAATAGGTAGTATCATTCATATTTATTTAACCACCAACATCCTCCTTGAGAAAAAATTAGTATTGGTGTGTGCCCAACAGTTTTTTGGAAGTGATACATTGGTGACCCCTTTCATTTTCATTGTTCGTTCAAGTTATGTTTCTTGAGTCTTGTTCTGATTGTGTTTGAGGTGTTTTTTTATGGGATGTAGTTTTAATATTCGTGATCTATTCATGAAGTGGTTTATGTGTTTTTTTGAGATCATTTCTTCATTGATTGATTAATTGGAGGTGTTTTGGCTTTTTAGGGGTGGGCGAAACATGGCTAAGGATTCTATTTTGGCCTTTTAATTGGGTGTGGTTTTTTCTTTTGGCCTTGTAGTGGATTTTCAAGGGAGGAATGATTTATGGTGTAGAGAATTGTCACATACATGAAATATTTTAAAGTTATTTTCATTTAATTTGCATTCTTCCTTTGTTTTGGGGGTTTCCCATGCATCTTAGTGGAAATGGTGGGTTTTCAAAATTTGGGCCAAACCTTGAGCCCATTTCCATATTTAAAGAAAATTAGTTTCTTGTATGAATCCTTAATTTTTCAACATTTTACACCCATTAAACATTCCATTTGGCTTCCCATGGTATATTAAAACCACCATATTAATTTTCACCCCATAGGAATCCATAATAATGCCAGATTTGAGTTTTTTCATTAAGGTATTAGGCCATCCCATAAACCCATTTCCTATTTTAAATTATTTTTTTAATATATCATACATTTTTTACTATTTTTCAGTGATTCAACCACCCACTCGATTCCAAAAACCTATGACTAACACCCATTATTGAGTCTACCTCTTTGGAGTCCATCTCCCCCACAGATTAAAGAAATGTTTCTTTGCCTTTCCAAAATCACCCAGATTTGAAGAGGAAAAATGTTTCTTTCATAACTCCATCACTTTTCACATTATTTTCCACATTTCAGTCTTCGCTCAACCAAATAAGACTTATTAGAGCCTCCCTACCTATTTGGGAAGCTTGATGATTCATCTATTGGTATATTTGGGAAGATTTTGTCATGATCCATTATGTATGTGGGTTTTCTCCCTTCCTCCTCCCATATGCTCAAGATTTCATCCATTTTCTTAGGGTTTTATTCATGTTTTCTTGATGTTATTAATTTACAGAAGCTATAGAATATACCAAGGGTTTAAACTTATGTCTTTTTTTTGGAAATCTTGTGGATTTGGGCTCAATTTCACTCCATTGTGGTGCAGTAGTGGTGCATTTGATGTTCCACGCAACTGTTTAGGGTTTTGGCACAAATGGTTGGAGATTCCTTGTATAAGAATTATTGGATGAGTTTTTTTATTGTTTTAAATTTTAATAATTATTATCTTAAATTTTTTGGGAAAAAATATATTTGGTATAATTTTTTAGGTGGTAGATTTTTATATGTAATTTTTGGAAAAATGAATATTTTTTGTGTGTATTCCATTTTTTGTTAATTGGGGTTGTTTTATGATTCATGGGACATTTTTAATCAATGATTTTATGGCTGAAAATTCTAGTTTGATGTGATATTGTAATGATTTTGGTCTTCAAAGAGGGTTTTAGTAGGATTTTATGTGCAAAACATGGTTACACTCATTGGATTTGTTTTGTGAAGAGTTTAAATGGTTTCTTGATTTATATAAGAGGTGAAAATATGTTTCCAAACACTTTTGGTAGGCATGTAATTTTAAAATAGTCTATATTAATTTGAAAGGGCAATTATGTGATGTTTAATATCTTTTTAATTATTTTCAAAATTGATTGAAGGATTTGTTGAAGTATGAAAGAGATGTGAAACCTATTGTAGGCTATTTTGGTGTGAGTATGATTTCCAAAATTAATTTTAATGATAAATGGGATCATGTGACATGTGTGTTGGATTTGTATTGTGTTTGTGACATGTAAGTGGTATTTTCATGTCATAATTGTAATACATGGATTGTGGAACTTGTTTGAGCACAAGGCGGAAAACCCGGGTATTTAGGTTGGTGGACGTGTACTAGTATGCTAGTGATATCATGGGGTTTTTCCCCTGTTTCATGTAGAAATATTGATGTGACATCACTATGTAAACTATGATTATGATGTTGTTCGACCACTAGGTTATGGGTACGCTCCCTACTAGTGGCTCATCTGCATGAGAATAGATATTTATTATGGTACATTCACCGAGATACGAGGTACCTAGGACCAATAATGAGCTAGTACTTAGGAGTATTTCCCATTTCTAGTTCTAATTAGATACTTTACAATGACCATCGGCATATAGTGTTATTTTCTAGATAAATTAAGTAGCTAGTGCATTTTATTTATAAGTGTTTATTCATAAAAATATCCCACTTGAAAACTATTTTTTTGTTAGTTGCATCTTTTAGAAATTTTTAATAGCATTTATGGTTTACAAAACAAGAAAACATTGGGTCTTATAATGATTATCACATGGAAAATTTTAGTGGTGGAATCCTACTTGGCTTTGGCTCACACCCTACTTACACCTTTGGATGTAATTAGACTTTGTTATTTTATTACAGGTTTGGGAAAATCTTTTAGTGCCAATGGTTTGGGTTTCTTGGGGTCTTCTTGGTGCAGTGTCATGGAGATGGCATAAGGGAAGTGCCTCCTTCCATGAAAAGGTTAATGGAATTTCCATTTGGTTTTTTTCCTTTTGATAGTCTTTGAGTATTATTTTAAATTGTGAAGCTCAATTCCGAAATTTTGTAAATGATAATTTGGTTTGAAAAATCCAAATTTTTTAATTGGATTTGTCTGTTGTTTTATGGTTATAATGTCAGGTAAATCATTCCCAAATTAAATTTTATGAAACCCATAATCTTTTTCCAGAACATGGGGATCTGGAATTCTCTTCAATCCATGCCACGGTGCGGTTCAGGTGCCGGTTTTGATGGCGACCAAATAGAGATCATGATATATCTGATCATTTTTTTAACATGGAGTAATTATTTTAGTACCTAACAATATAAGAAAATATAATTACATGGTATTGTTATATAAACATAATCTCATTATTTGGTTATTCTTCGATCAATTTCCAATTCATCCATTACTTCAAGGAATGGATATCTCAAAATTAAATTTAATGCCTAAAGCACTAAAATACACTTTTAATAGATCTTAAGGCCCATAAAAGAGTGTGATGACATTCCATTTGTCTCTAAATCTTACAAAAATACAATATGTTTATTTCATTAATATATAATCCCAAAAGAAACACTAATAGTTCATTATTAATGTTTATTTATCAATTATTTAAACAAAAAACAATGGAATATTTAGTAAGAAATTTGTGTAGATCAATAGATGTCATTAAACCCTTATCATCCTTCGGTCATAGGTTCATGTCCCATGGACTTTCTGAACATGATGGATTTCCACATTGCATATATGGTTTCCTTTTTATAAAACCATGTTAATTTATCTTCTAATAAAAAAAAGGTGGAAATACTTAAAATAATTTTATTAAAAAAATACCATGTTAACTAAGGCTTTCAAAACAAAACCAAAACATAAATACATCCTCCATTTATTTCCACATAGGCCCTTCTTTGGTATATGTTTTACCCCAAGTCATTCAGTTTCATTATCTATTCAAATACTTTATAAGGGTTTGTAAATAAATTGTGAAGGATTCTAATCATTTTCCCCGTGAGTGTAAAACTAGTAGCTCGGTAAGGCTTGTTTCCTTATACCATGTTACGATTGAGTCAGGACTAACAAACCATGTCATAGTTGTTACCCCTAAGTACATATTTTCTAGAAAAAAAATCCACTTGTAGAATCTATAAATGGATATATTGTTAGGAAGACCCACATAATAACTACCTTACTAAAATCAGATGAGGGTCCACTATACTTATCCTAAAATTATACCTTAGGGTTACTTTCACTAATCTCTGTTTTCATAAATATAATTCTCAATGTTTGTACTAAACATAATCTAATACAAACTATAGATCCATCACCCCATAAATCTAGGAACTATTGTCTATTATCATTACATTAGTATGATTACAAGGAATCAAATCCTACAGAATAGTTTAGTAGTCTTGGTAAAGAAAATACACACATGAGTTTTGTATAAAAAATTAATAAACTAACTAAAATAAAAAAAATTCATCTAGGATAACTTTCTTCCATCTATGATATCATTTAATATCATTCATAGTTCACTTCATTGAATCCTGGGGAAATGAAACAAAATAAGGTTGAGCTCAAATGCTTGGTAAGGGTCAATTGTAGTAGAAGTAATAATGAATCAATGTGAATAGTCAATAAGGAAGGGTAAATAATTTAATAATAATTCTGTGTAATCAATAAAATTAATGAATAAAAAATATGGAAAGGTAAAAATTGAAATAATATTCCATTAGGATAAAGATTTTAGTTGTAGTCAATATTATATGTAATATGACTGAAACACATTCCATTCAATCAATGATTTGAGAATAAAATGTATCCATATATATGTCTATGTGAAATATCATGGATAAGTAATAAATGAATCAAAAGTAAAAAAATGATTAATTATTGGATTCCATATTTCCTAGGTACATTGGTACCTTTACCATAAAAATTTATTCTCAAGACAGATTAAATATATTGATTGAAAACTATCTATTCTACATGGGAAAAAAGATTAAGCATTTTTCACCAACGGATATCGTCTCATGACGCTATCGATACATCTATGGTCTATCTATAGTTAGGCCCCACCAATGTATTACCGGTCCAAATCATTCCTCAAAAATTCAATAATTGAATTAATTTAGGAACAATGTTCTTTATCAAATATCAATATTGAGTAAAGGAATCAAATTTAATAATATTTCCCCACTAAACCAAATAATTTTTAATATAAACACCATATGTAAAAATAATATATTGTTTAGAAATAAACAAGTCCATGATAAATGATATAGATAATTAGAGAAAATTCAATGTTCATTAACCATCAGAAAATAAATATTTATAGGGGACTAATAAGAATCATGGTACTGAATGTCAGTACAACCCTTGTTTAAAGAAATCATAAACAATCTAAAGGAATAATAAGGCTTGTATCAATACCACGTATCCTAAGTGGTGTAAAAATAAAGGGTTGTTGTCATTGATGAATGGATATACTATGAATAGTTCTTTTTCAACCATTCATGAAGAAAATATCCTTTTTTATTTTGGATTTTTTTAAAAAATACTTTTTTCAAAAATAACCATTGAAAGAATTATCTGTAAAAAGTAACATTTTAAACTTGTAAAGGAGGCTTCAAAGATATTATGGGGGGTAAATATATACATGTTGTACAAGGTAAAAAGATGATTCCTTTTTCTTGGTAAAATGATATAAAAGTGACCTGCTTAGAAAGAGACAAGTTGATTCCTTTGAAAATAAATTCAAAACACAAAATGGTAAAAATATATTTAATAAATAATTTTGGGAGATGTAAAACATTTTTTAAATCCTTTTCAGAAAAAATGGTTTTTAGAAGAAAATAGTTTCTCCGACTAAAGAGAGAAATAAATTCAGGTTTTCATAACAATATTTTCCAATACATTTTTAGTTCCATAGAGTAGAAAATTGTAATGTTACAAGGAGAAGGTCATGAATAACCAAAAGAGAAAAAAATAAATTATTTTTAAAAATATGATCCGATAATTTCCTTTGATGGAAATTAATGTGTAAAAAACGAGAAACAAAATGAGATTATGATATAAACCTTTAAAAAGACTATAACATTAATGTGAGAATAAATAAATATATTGAATATTTGTGTAAAATTTATATCAACATAATACAACTAAATATAAAACAATATATAGTAAAAGGTATTACATATATAATCTTATCATATTAATGACAACAAGGAATTAATATAACCCAATGAAAAAATTGGGTTATGAAATACTTTTCCACATGGTAACACTTAATTGAAATCCCCATAAATGAAATAATTCAAAGTAAAACTCTAAATATCATGAATAAATAATGAATCATGATATTTCCTATCAATGTGGAAGTATGTACACCATATATAATAAACTATGGCCACAATAAAAAAGTATGTCTCAAATAATAGAAATTGAGATAATGTCCCTTTCTACATTGTAACATTTGAATTATAAGAACTGTGAAATAAATGATATAAGATGAAAATATAAATAATATAAAGAATAAATAATTTTTGATATAATATATCTAAGTGGGTAGTAGATACACCACATAAAAGAAGTAAGTGGTGAAAATGGAGCATACCTCATAGAAAAAAAGTGTGACAAAAATACCTTACCTTTCTTTTCCTTTCGGGTGAATGTACTTTAAAATTTTAAAATTTGTTTTAAACTAGATACTACATTTTTTCAAAAGCATAATTACATTTATAATATCATATATAATGTTATTATAATATCTTATTACATTCTTGTTGACAGTCATTCATTATTTTCACTATTTAGTGTGTTAATTGCCTAGGTTGTCAGGTATGATTTAAATTATTATCTTTGTTCCTATTACATATATCAAAATTTAATCATATAAATTATGAAAAAAATTATTTTAATATAATACATATTCATTATATATGTATTTATAGTAATCCGTGATATTTGGAGATAGTAAATGAAATACACTGATCATGGAGACGGTAGGTCGTATGTATGCATGGACGCTACATCTATTTAATTATCTTATATTAAAAGAATGAAAATTAAATGATATATATGTATATTATAATTCAATTACCATATTATTTCATATATATTACATATTTTTATTAAATACATCCTTTATATGATCCCTGTATAGTGTGAAGGAGTGACATCACTTTGAGGAGGTATAGTCCACACTTCCCCAAATAATGATATCGTGTTTACAAAAAGTGGAACGCATGAGGGTATATATTATATAAGAATTAATGAAGTATTGAGACACTATAAATATCATATATATCATATATAAACATAATATTTGTCATAATTCCCCTCAATGGGAGGTGGTAATTAAAAAAAACAACGTCATTTAGTGAGGTGGTTGATCGCTGTACACATTAACAGTAAGTTTATAACCCATTATATATAAATATGATTAAGTGTAGGTAGAAACCATATAATTAAAAAATAATAATATACATATGATACTTATATTATTATATAAGAATAAATAAAAATTATTTAAGGGTTGGAGAAGTAAATGAAAGAAAATTGTTCGATGGAAAATGATACCATTTAATCATGTAACTTCTTTTTCTTTTCACCAAATGGATTTCATGGAAGGATTTATAACCAAAATTAGGCTTACCGAATGAGGGAATGTAGTTTATGGTTTTTTTAGACAAATTGTCTTGATATTTTTTAATTAGTGTGAGAGGAAAGTGCCTTTTTATAGTGAGGGAGGAGTGAGATTCTTGAAATTTTTTAAGAGAGAATTCCGCAAACATTTTTCCAATGAAAATTGCATAAATTAATAGAAAAAAATTTATTTAAGGAATTATTGGATCTAAATATTTCCTCAAATGGATTTTGGATAATTTTATAGGTCATTTAGGCTATTGAGTTTATGGTTT
The DNA here is from genome assembly GCA_963277665.1 of Viscum album. Classification (NCBI taxonomy): domain Eukaryota; kingdom Viridiplantae; phylum Streptophyta; class Magnoliopsida; order Santalales; family Viscaceae; genus Viscum; species Viscum album. The sequence continues at coordinate 482,529,677 of OY728128.1, forward strand.
AGTCCCTTGTTAAGTTCATTTTACTCTTAATTATGTTAATTAATTTTAATAACATACACTAATATTTTATGTAAAAAGATAAGTTTACATTATTAGAGATTAGAAATTATTATAATATAAAATATGGAATACATTCTAAAAAATTCAAATAAAATAAGTTCAAGAAATTTATTTAAACTAATATTGCAGAAGTGATGATAAAAGGGGGTTTTAAAGTTATGTTGTTAAAATGTTTTAAATGTTTTTATATCCAATTTAAATGTAAACTTTATTCCAATTACTTAAATTTTATTAATTTATTTATATTATATGCAATTAAAAATTAAAAATTAAAAAAATATAATTTTTCATTATAAATAAATTGGAAGAAGAAGCTGTTCTAAATTAGAATTTAGTATTTTTTACTATTTTGAGAAAAATGAGCCATCAAAAAAAATACAAAACATAGACCCTAATAGAAATGTGATGTTAATTTTTTAAAAATAATATTTATTTTTACTTATAAAATTTATTAAATTTACAAAAAAAATTTAAAGTAGGTTTTCTATTAAAATATGGTAAAAGTGTCTTTTAAAAAATATATATTTTATAGAAAATATCGGGTTTATTATCATATTATGAATTTAAAATATTTTCGATGAATGTAAAGAATATTTTATTGAATATAATATATATATATTACATTAATATCAGTCACTGATTTTAATTAATTAAATTTATTATGATAAAAAATATTTATGTTCATAAAAATAGTTTTCATTAATATATTCCATTTATAATAAATTGGTTCTTATATTCTTCTATTATTAATTTTTAACCATTGAATTCATTTAAAGTTTTCTAAACAATATATTTTCATAAGATTGTTACTAATATTCATAAACTCTAATTTAAAGGCTATGTTATATCATATTATATTAAATAATAATATTTTAAAAATATATTGTTGTTTGGTAAAACTCGTTTTTGTGTGTAATGTAAGATATCATAGAATGTCTTTGTTTCATATAATGAATTCTAACTCGGTATTGAGTGAATTAGAATATATATCAAATAATTAATTAATTTATAATCGAAATTATATTGTAATCTCTTATGATATTTTATTCCTCTATATTCATGGTTTTGTGTGTCACATACTCTCTCAATGACAGTGTATATAGTTTTCAATTTTGAGGTGTTTCGATTCATGAATGGATCCACATATAGTAGCTCTCATTAATGAAATTCTTGAAGAATACGTGTAGGTGAACCCTATGAATGGGAAAGGTGAGATTAGTATCAAATATGTACATGTTTTATAGGAAAACATTGATGTTCTTCCTTTAGATATATATAGAAATACAGTTGAGCATGAAGTATATTTTTCCATTGAACTAATCCATAATGAAAAACATATATATAAGGCACCCTAAAAAATGAACACTATCATATTAACATAAATAAAGAAATAATAACTTGGGCGGTGTAATAAATGATTCATTTTCACTAGTGTTTCACCTTGGAAAACACTTATTTTTTTTTCAGAATAAGAACGAGTCTATGAGGTTCTACAAAAAATTCAAGGAAATAATTTCCATTAATATATTGAGAAAATATACCATATGTTGAATTGATGAACTGTTTTATCAAATTGAAGGAGATTAATAATTTTCAAAATTTCATCTTCATTATAGGTATCATCAATTGTTAATAAGGAATATATTCTAAAGGTGGAATTTCACACAATGTATTAAAATTTTGAGTTTATAATCACTACATTTGAACTATATAGCAAACCATAATTTTCATACATAAATATTACATCTTATTAGATGAATATTCATTATACGACATAATGATCCATTCTTGAAATGTATTGATTTATTGTCATTGGAAAATTAGATTCATAAAAAATGGGTTCATAAAAGATCTAATGTGTCTCCAACATAGTTATTTATATCTAGAACCATTAATATAAACATAATAATTATAATTTTTCATCATATAACATGTAAAATATAACATAAAAAAGGGCAGGTTTATATACATATTAAGGATAAACAAGGGAGTTATCATTGAATATTGAAGCTTTACATGACAATAAATGGTATGAGAACCTGATATTAAAATTTGAAAACCATATCCATCAAATGTTAGATCAAAATATTTATTCATGGAATAAATAATTCCAGTTTACAAGACACTGATCACAATGGAATCAATTAACATGAGCAATGAGAGAATAACATTTCTATAGGACATAAGTTTGTTCCATACACATGACCGTAGAAAACCATATCTTTAGTAGTATATTATTAAATCCATGAATATCATAGTGGGTTACATTCAGTCCTCATAACAACATATCCTTAGTCAAGGTTCAATCCCCTGACTATCGTAGTGAATATAGTCCCTTGAAAAATTGGGATCTATCCCCATTCCAACCCTTATTATATTATAATATATCCTTTTTACCCAATTAATTAGAAGGATATATAATTTCAGGCCCAAACATAACATAATAAAAATTATATATATGTGTGATAAAATAAAATAAATAATTTACCATAGAATAACCAATCAATTGAAAATGGAATTTATAAATAGTTAATCACAACATCATATCACAACCCATGTAAATGAAACAAATTTATAAATGTTTAATAATAGCATAATTAACCCGTGGGAATAAAACAGGTTTCGTAGAATCATCCTAAAATAATCATAATTATTAGTCAATCTAATGAATGGAAGAGGATTTTATAATTTTATGATATCCCTACTATAGAATAAGTACAATAAAAGGATGTAATTATAGATGAAAATGAATTTAAAGATCACTTGGAACATTTCTTGGGGAGAACATCATTTTTTACTTTTAAATAAAATATTTAAAAACAAAAATATTTACCAAATATTGAAAAAAAAAATATTATTTGAATATTATTTTTCAAAATTATAAAGGATTCTTAAAATTATTGAGTGGTCTTGATGGAGGGTTTTTTTCCATGTTGTGCATATAGAAACAAACATTCATTCCACATTCTTGATATAATTAAGATGTATCCCATTCAAAAAATGAAATTTATATTCATTTTAAAACTCTTTTAATGAAACTAAAACTTGGATAAAAATGAATTTAAACTTTGACTGGATAATGTTAAAAAAAATTATTATTTTTTAAAGAAAATATTATCATTCTTGAAAAAGAATCATGACCGAATTGTAAAACACGGTCAATATTCCATAAAAACATTCATTCTGTCTATTTATTAGTTAAAGTGGAAAAATAAAGTAAAACATATAATATAAATAAATTAAAATAATATAATAATATTCATGATATTATTGACTGATATATCATGAATTTTCATTGCCAAAAACTTAATCATAAATAATCCTAGTAAACAATGAGATTATAACATAAAGCCCATTCCAGTTTAGAAAATTCTGAATCATAAAACACGAGAAAAATTTACTTCAAATATAAATTTAAATGTAATTAAGATAAGATGAATTATTATATAAAATTTTAAATGTAATGTATAAACACCTCATAATGAATATAGGTGTACACCAAAACATATTCCCCAAAGAAGACAATTTTAGACAATAAACCCTTACCAAAGGTTTGAATTTCTTCAAAAGTTCTATAACATACATTATAATAAATAAAAATATTTTTTTGTGTAATAATATAATGATTTAAAAATTTATAATATCATATATTTTTATCTTATAACATTTTAACACCCTTTTATTTGTAATCCCATATTTAAATCATCATTTTAAAGTGTTCACTATTTCGATTTCCCTAAGAATTTCATTTCAGTTATTCCAATAATTGTATTTTATTCATGTTTAAATAATATATGTAAAGACCCGGAAATTTCAAGGAAAATTTTTTCTTAATTTTTTTTTAGAATTTTACAAGAACGCGGTTTTTGACGGCACTTGATTCCGAGGCCCGGAGTGCTCAGAATCAATTTCCGAAGTTTGGCCCGGGTACGTTCAGTGAACGAATGAGCGGGTTTTCCTATCTTTTGAACCGGTGCTCGGAATTGAAATCCGATGGAACCGATGAACTCGCAACGCTGGTAATCGCTTAAGGGAACCTTTACCGTAGTTGCGTTTATGCGGGATAAGAAGTTAATTTTTGGGGATAAATTAAAAAAAAGTGAATAAAATTGTTAAACAATTTTATTTCTTTTTCAAGGTGGTTAGTATCTCCCATGGGAAGTTGGTGGTGGGGCCCACATCCATCCAACTTCCCATGTGTGGATAATTAAAATGGTGGGGCCTACACTAACCCCCACCTTTTCAATTTTTCCCTAACTCCCTAACTCCTCTTAACCCCTCACATTCCTAACTCCCCATTAACTCACCTTCTTTAAAATTTGGAAACTTGTTGTAATTAATTTGGTGAGTTACATATATGTTGTTGAAATTCAAACAATTGAATTTCAAATTCTTTTTTGTGTTAATAAAATAAGTTTAGAACTTATTTTATTGAGGGTTGGTGTTGGGTTATTGGAGAGATTTTTGGAGAAAAATCTAGGGAACACCTTCTTCCTCGACGAAGAACACGAAGAACACCGTTCTTCAATGAAAGACTTCTCCGCCGAAGAACACGGTTCTTCCGCGACACCGTATCCGCGAAGCGACGTTCTTCTTCCGTGTCGTCTCTTCCACGATGGTTTTCTGCGACGAAATCGTCGTCAATGACTTCGAATCATCGCTTCGCGACGTCGACGTTCTTTCCCCGCGACGCCCGACCTCCGCGACGCTCATCTTCTGCAGGTCGTTGACGAACACCGTTCTTGAACCGAGGTAGGGTATAATTGTTATTTTATTAAATTATTTCTGTTCTTGATTCTAGAATTTCGAATTTCGTGGTTAATCGACTATTTGTTATCGTTTAACAAGAGGGGGTCGGACCGCACAAACACGGCCTAACCCCCTCCTATGTTCATGATTGTTTCTTTGTGAATGGAACGGGATAGTGTGGTGTCGTCGCACCACGCGAGAATCGCTCGGCAAGTATTAGGCGATGCCGTCGCACCACGCTGAGAAGTCGAACAAGAACGTGACTCCGTCGCGCCGCGTCGAAGGAAGTCGAAGGCGCACCGGCTGGAGCGGAGCCACGGCGAAGGGGCGCGGCACCAGCACGCCGCGCCGGAGAACCACGAAGACGGCGCGTTTCGTTCTGACATGCGGATTGACGGGCGACGACGAAGCAGGCCGTTTGGGCGTTTGAATCCCTTCGCAGTTAAGGTGGGGTCCCGGGGGGACCATAGGCGAAGACGGCAGAAGGAACAGACCACCGGAGCGCGTCCGGTGGTCCGCGGAAGGCGGCGGCGGCGCGCCGCCGAAAGGGAGGCGGCCAGTAAACCGCCGGCCTCAATTAGCTGCGGGCGGGGGAAACCCTGCTCCGCGATTCGGCTCGGCCACGCTGGCCGAGCCGGGCCGGGCCCAGCTGGGTCAGACCTGGGTCGGGTCGACCCGGTTCGGCCGACACAGGGGGGGTCGGGCCGGGTCGCCCCGGGCCCAGACCCCCGATTTCGGACCACTTTCGGTCAAAAGCCCGTAACATGAGCTACGAGCCTCCAAACGACTCTCCGTCAGCGGAAACGCGATCCTTGGATCGAGACGGTCGTTTCGGAATATCTCACTCAAAGTTTCAGATTACTTTGGGTTCGGCCGGGTTGGTTCTGATACGAAACCAACCGGGCCCTCGGAGCGGAAACGCTTATATCTTGAGCTCCGGATGTCCGATTGACGTGCCCTCGACTTTTTTGGATTCCTCTAAGTGAGACCGATCTTTTGGCTTACTCTGCTCGAGGTTTGGAAGCCGTCGAAGTGCTGTCGGGTTGGTTCGCTCACGAAACCAATCGGGCCCTTGGAACGAAAAAGCCAATAACTCACAGACCAAGCGTCCAATTGACGCGCCGTCTGTTTCGATGAATTCCTCTTGATGAGACGGAACTTTTGGCATACTTTTCCCGAGTTTTGGATACAGTTAGATAGTGGCTGGGTTGGATCGCACCCAAAATCCAACCAGGCCCCTTGAACGGAAGAGCTGATATCTTTCAGACAGGACGTCCGTTTGACAAACCGTTAGCGGCGTTGTTGATCACGTTGAGAAACGGTTCGAATGAGTATACCCTATGAGAGTTCGGGGTACAGTTGAGATACAGCCGGATTTGGTTCGCTCACGAAACCAACCGGGCCCCTGGGACGGAAAGGCTAGTAACTCACAGACCGGGTGTCCGATTGACGCGCTGTCAGTTGCGTTGAGACCCCTATGACGAGGCTATCCTTTGAGATAAATCTTTGCGGATCTTTGAGATACTTGGAGTATCGACCTGTAGCTCGTGGAGCGGACCCTCCCAGAGACAAGTGTGCGGAGTACGGAGACCGTGTAGCCGACTGAGACCTGACGACTGCTTGACCGACTCGACTTGGAGTGAGTCGACTAGCCGAGTGGACGGAGCACTACTTTCTAAGGTGCAGACCCATGGCAGACAGAGCACTACCTGTGTGATAGTGCAGACCCGCGGTACTCGTCTGGAGAGTACCTCAGCAGGCTACTAGGGGGTGTGTACTACTGTGTTTGGGTGACATACCTCGGCTAGAAGCACTACTGTGTCTGGGTGGCTGACCCGCGATACTCGACAGGAGGAGTACCTCAGCAGTCTTAGGTTAGTGAGCACTAAATCGGAGTCGTGACATGACCACTGTACACTCCAGAGACGGGGCTCTTCAGCAGTTACGGTTTCGATAATGAAAATCCTGGTTTGAGCTGAGACTTTTGACCTTTGTGTATACCTCATGATTGAGATGGGTCACTTGATAACTTAGGAATATGTATGGGCATATACCTGGGTAGTGGTTATCCGTTGATTTCATGATCCTTGTGTTTCCTCATGATTGAGATGGGTTACTTGATAACTTAGGTATATGTATGGGCATATACCTAAGTACAGGTTATCTGTTGAGATCTTATTTGTGGTTATCCTTGTTGGTTTTAGTGAGACCGTGAGGGTCTCGGGGTCCCTACTGAGTATCGTTATACTCACCCCTGCACGGGCTATGCCCGCACCTCGTTGTGTTGGTTGCAGATGACGGGCAGTGCTGACGGAGGCCAAGTGTTCGAGGACTGGACGGTACCCGGAGGTGGACTACACGACGAGTCAGTACCCGGAGGTGGACTACACGACGAGACGACACACGGAGGAGGTTGATGGGCGAGATCGTTGAGGAGGCTATCTGTACCTACCCATCAGGTACGATCCGTGGTGGACGACCAGGAGCTGCACCATCTGTACCTACCCTTCAGGTAGGATCCGAGGAGGACGACCTAGGAGCTGTTTCCTTTCTTCCAGCTGTTGTCTTTTTCTGTTGTACTTTGTTCAGTTGTAGTTTTAATTTCATTTGGGTTTGTATTCTGGCCCACTTACCTTTCAGCACTTCTCTTTGTACTTAGTGTTTTACTTCCGCTTGTACTCTATGGTGTTTTGGATACTTTTATAAAGGCAATGCCTTCCCAGTTATCGGGATTTATGACTTTGGTGCTAGTCGCCAGCCCCTGGCCTATGGAAGGCGGGCTTGGGGTAGTCACGGCACGGGCCCCGAGGACGGGTCGTGACAAATTGGTATCAGAGGAGTCAGTTCTACCGCAGAACTTATAACTCTGATATTTCTTTATGTGAAGCAATAGTGTTAAGGGTACCAAGTGTGGTCTTCAGTTCAGGGAGTCCAGTGTTGGTGCGGGCGGCCGACGTATCCATACACTAGGACCCTGACATCTGAATTCCGACTTTGTGCATGAAAACACTGATTGCATGTGTCTTTTCCAGAAGTTTTATTTAAATATCAGCTCAAACCAGGTCAACTCACCTGGTATAATCGTTTGACCATGTCCAATTGTTTCTTTCAGGATGCCTTTTCTCGGATGACCAGCTAGAGCCCAGAGGGATGTGCGTGCTGACAGCCTGTCGAGCGATGAGGCTTCGGTACAGGGCCCTTTTCAGTTGAGGCACCAGCGGAGGCACCAGCGGTACTACTACCCGTTGGGCCACAGATGCCACCAGCCCCAGAAGCAGAGGGTGCACATCGCTTGAGCGCACTGCACGAGTTCCAGCGCCAGAGGCCACCCAGGTTCCAGGGAGGGACGGACCCGCAAGCGGCTGAGGTTTGGCTGGAGGTTGTGGTGAGAGTCTTCAGGCTAGTGGGGATGCCGACAGACTTCATGGTGATCTTTGTTGCCAGCCTTCTTCAGGCAGCAGCAGGCAGGTGGTGGAGACACTTGTTTTAGTTTTGCGACGGGATGACCTTCGCTTGGGAAGACTTCGAGACCTTCTTCAGGGTGGAGTTTGTGCCAGTAGCTCTACACCCCGAGCGTGTACAGGAGCTCTTGCCTTTGCACCGTGTTTTTCGATCAGTAGCTGAGTCATCTGTGGGCAGTAGACAGATGATGCAGAGGTCCAGGAGGACCAGACTAGCAGTTGGACGATCTCGGATTTTAGGACCAGTGGTGCGGGGCACCTGAGGTGGGGTCAGAGCCAGGCGTGCCAGAAACGGACAATGTTACTCCTGCGGTGGGAAGGGTCACCTGGCACGTGACTGTCCGACTCCTCGTACAGTTGATCCGTAGGCGTTGGAGGATCCACCGAGGTAGAAGCATCAACGAGTGCTTGAGCAAAAGCTGAGCAGTGGACAAGGCAGTAGAGCTCTGGGAGCAGGTGGACAGGAGCGGAACTAGTGGATACGTCCCTTGTACTTTTAGTTCCATGTTTCTGTTGTATTCGTGTCTTTGTACTATGAGCTGCAATAATAAAAAGACACTTATTATTATTTGCTTTCCTATCCTTTTGTTGGGTTGATACTGAGTGGTCCTGGTTAAAACTGCTGACTTGACCCTCACTTTCGAGATTTCTACTGGAGGAGACCCAGTGACCTCACACTGATGCCGACAGTGTGACTCGACCCTTGGAGGCGAGAGTGATAGTTGGATCTTCTAGTAGTTACGTCGAGGCCTTACGACGTCATCCATGGCATGAATGCGGCATTCATATCAGGATTGACTGTATTAGGCAATGGGCGTGGTTTATCCAAGGGATGAGACTGAGTTTCTGTTTTCGGAATAAGAGAAATTTTAGTAGCTCTTTCAGATCATAGGAAAGGCAGGTGCAGATCATCCAGGAGCGGATGAAGACTGCACAGTGCAGTAAGAAACAGGAAACCGGCTCCAGTCTTAGAGACTCGAGCGTGTTAAATGTTAAAGAAGAGGAAGCTTAAAGGAGAGATTAGTCTACAAAGCAGCAGGCGTGGAGGAAGAGCTAGGAAAGCAGCATGAGGTGGTATACATCCTAACATGGTACAACCACCCACCTTAGTTATTCCCGCCAGGCTCAGGGAGCTGGAGGGCGGAGGAAGAGTGCGGCTACATGCGGTCAAGGATTGTGACCCAATGGCTCTAGAAATGATTCAAGGGACAGTCTGTGTCCACTACTAGCTGTTGTAGTAACGGACATCGATATGAATCATTCCTTGCTTTCACAAAACTTGTTCCAGACCTAGAGTTTCCGGTAAGCCGTGGACTTGACCCTCACGTCTGGAGATACCTTGGGAGGAGACTTGATGATCACACTTACGCCGACGGTGTGGTCAGACCCTAGAGGCGAGAGTTTCGGTTGGAATCTCTTGGTGGCAGCGTCGAGGCCTTACGACGTTAGTTTAAGTACGGAATGGGAAATAACTGTTCATACTCAAATTGACGGTTTTAGGCAAACGTCGGGATGGGTTTTCCTTGGTTAGCGAAAAGGAAACCCCAGGCAGCACATGATAAACTCTTTCACAGGAGGGTGCGATCGATCACCCTTGAGTAGGTCAAACTTACCCTCGTAGTGGAAGTCGTTACGAGTTCCAGTTCTAACAGAAAATGGAGACCTCTGGAGTTCGAGGATGACGATCACGTCCTTATATGGGTCTCACCTCGACGAAGTTTACGGAGTTGTGGCCAAGGCGGCAAGTAAACTCTAAGGTTCAACGGACCTTTCTAGGTCCACAACTGGGTAGGCGAGGTGGTTTACCGCTTGACCCATCCACCGCAGTTGCACCAGGTGCACGACGACTTCCACGTTTCTCAACTGAGGAGATACGTGCTCGACCCTTCACATATCATCGACCATGAGGAGCTGGACGATGGTGATGGGGTGTCTTTCACAGAGGTTCCAGTGGGGATCGAGGATCAACAGGAGCAGATCCTACGAGGACGATCGATTCCTCGGGTGCACTTTCTTTGGCAGTACTGGAACCTCCAGGTAAGCACATGGGAGCAGAAGGCTCAGATGCGTACTCTGTACCTCTTTTGTGACCCTAGTATGTGTTGAAGCTTTACGGGGACGTAAAGCCCTGAGGTGGGAGTAATGTAAAGACCCGGAAATTTCAAGGAAATTTTTTTCTTAATTTTCTTTGAAATTTTACAAGAACGCCATTTCTGACGGCACTTGATTCCGAGGCCCGGAGTGCCCGGAATCAATTTCCAAAGTTTGGCTCGGGTATGTTCTGTGAACGAACGAGCGGGTTTTCCTATCTTTTGAACCGATGCTCAGAATTGAAATCTGATGGCACCGATGAACTCGCAATGCCGATAATCACTTAAGGGAACCTTTACCGTAGTTGCGTTTGTGCGGGAGAAGAAGTTAATTTTTGGGGATTAATTAAAAAAAAGTGAATAAATTTGTTAATCAAATTTTATTTATTTTTCAAGGTGGTTAGTATCTCCCATGGGAAGTTGGTGGTGGGGCCCACATCCATCCAACTTCCCATGTGTGGATAATTAAAAGGGTGGGGCCCACACGAACCCCCCACCTTTTCAATTTTTCCCTAACTCCCAAACCCCTCTTAACCCCTCACATTCCTAACTCCCCATTAACTCACCTTCTTTAAAATTTGACAACTTGTTGTAATTAATGTGGCGAGTTACATGTTAGTTTTTGAAATTCAATCAATTGAATTTCAAATGCTTTTTTGTGTTAATAAAATAAGTTTAGAACTTATTTTATTGAGGGTTGGTGTTGGGTTGTTGGAGAGCTTTTTGGAGAAAAAGCTATGGAACACTTTCTTCCTCGAAGAAGAACATGAAGAACATCATTCTTCAACGAAGGACTTCTCCGCCGAAGAACACAGTTCTTCCGTGACGCCGTATCCGCGATGCGACATTCTTCTTCCACATCGTCTCTTCTGCGACGGTTTTTCGCGACGAAATCGCCGTCAACGACTTTGAATCATCGCTTCGCGACGTCGAGGTTCTTTCCCCGCGACGCCCGACCTCCGTGACGCTCGTCTTCCGTGGGGCGTTGACGAACATCGTTCCTGAACCGAGGTAGGGGATTATTGTTATTTTATTAAATTATTTCTGTTCTTGAAACTAGCCTGTCGAATTTCGTGATTAATCGACTATTTTTTATCGTTTAACGAGAGGGGTCCGGACCGCACAAACACGGCCTAACCCCCTCCTATGTTCACAATTGTTTCTTTGTGAATGGAACGGGATGGCGTGGTGTCGTCGCACTACGCGAGAATCGCTCGGCAAGTATTACGCGACGTCGTCACACCACCCCGAGAAGTCGAACAAGAACGCGACGCCGTCGCGCCACGTCAAAGGAAGTCGAAGGCGCCGCGGCCGGAGCGGAGCCACGACGAAGGGGCGCGGCGCCAGCACGCCGCGCCAGAGAACCACGAAGACGGCGTGTTTCCTTTTGACATGCGGATTGACGTGCGACGACGAAGCAGGCCGTTTGGGTGTTTGAATCCCTTCACTGTGAAGGTGGGGTCTCGGGGGGACCATAGGCAAAGACGACAGAAGGAACGGACCACCAGAGCGCGCCCGGTGGTCCGCAAAAAGCGGCGGCGGCGCGCCGCCGGAAGGGAGGCGGCCGGCGAACCGCCGGCCTCAATTAGCGGCGGGTGGGGGACACCCCACTCCGCGATTCGGCTCAGGCACGCTGGCCGACCCGCGACCGGCCGTTCGGGCTGGACCGAGCCGGACCGAGTCGGGCCGGGCCGGGACGGGCTTAGCTGAGTTGGACTCAGGTCGGGACGACCCGGTTCGGCCGACCTAGGGGGGTCGCGCCGGGTCGCCCCGGGCCCAGACCCCCGATTTCGGACCACTTTCGGTCAAAAGCCCGCAACTTGAGCTACGGGCCTCCAAACGACTCGCTGTCAGCGGAAACGCGATCCTTGGATCGAGATGGTCGTTTCGGTATATTGCACTCAAGGTTTCAGATTACTTTGGGTTCAGCCGGGTTGGTTCGGATACGAAACCAACCGGGCCCTCGGAGCGGAAACGCTTATATCTTGAGCTACGGACGTCTGATTGACGTGCCGTCGACTTTGTTGGATTCCTCTAAGTGAGACGAATCTTTTGGCTTACTCCGCTCGAGGTTTGGAAGCCGTCGGAGTGCAGTCGGGTTGGTTCGCTCACGAAACCAACCGGGCCCCTGGAACGAAAAGGTCAATAACTCACAGACTGGGCGTCCGATTGACGCGCCGTCTGTTTCGTTGAATTCCTCTTGATGAGACGGAAATTTTGGAATACTTCACCCGAGTTTTGGATACAATTAGATAGTGGCCGGGTTGGATCGCACCCGAAATCCAACCGGGCCCCTGGAACGGAAAAGATGATATCTTTCAGACAGGACGTCCGTTTGACGAACCGTCAGCGGCGTTGTTGATCACGTTGAGAAATGGTCCCAATGAGTATACCCTATGAGAGTTTGGGGTACAGTTTAGATACAGCCAGATTTGGTTCGCTCACGAAACCAACCGGGCCCCTGGGACGGAAAGGCTACTAACTCACAGACCGGGTGTCCGATTGACGCGCTCTTAGTTGCGTTGAGACCCCTATGACGAGGCTATCCTTTGAGATACATCTTCACGGTTCTTTGAGATATTTGGAGTATCGACCTGTAGCTCATGGAGCGGACCCTCCCAGAGACGAGTGTGCGGAGTACGGAGACCGTGTAGCCTACTGAGACCTGACGACTGCTTGACCGACTCGACTTGGAGTGAGTCGACTAGCCTAGTGGACGGAGCAATACTTTCTAAGGTGCAGACCCATGGCGGACAGAGTGCTACCTGTGTGACAGTGCAGACCCGCGGTACTCGTCCGGAGAGTACCTCAGCAGGCTACTAGGGGGTGTGCACTACTGTGTTTGGGTGTCATACCTCGGCGAGAATCACTACTATGTCTGGGTGGCTGACCCGCGATACTCGACAGGAGGAGTACCTCAGCAGTATTAGTTTAGTGAGCAGTACCTCGGAGTCGTGACATGACCACTGTACACTCCAGAGTCGGGGCTCTTCAGCAGTTACGGTTTCGATAATCAAAATCCTGGTTTGAGCTTAGACTTTTGACCTTTGTGTTTACCTCATGATTGAGATGGGTCACTTGATAACTTAGGTATATGTATGGGCATATACCTGGGTAGTGGTTATCCGTTGATTTCATGATCCTTGTGTTTCCTCATGACTGAGATGGGTTACGTGATAACTTAGGTATATGTATGGGCATATACCTAAGTAGAGGTTATCTGTTGAGATCTTCTTTGTGGTTATCCTTGTTGGTTTTAGTGAGACCATGAGGGTCTCGGGGTCCCTACTGAGTATCGTTATACTCACCCCTGCACGGGCTATGCCCGCACCTCATTGTGTTGGTTGCAGACGACAGGCAGTGCTGACGGAGGCCGAGTGTTCGAGGACTGGACGGTACCTGGAGGTGGACTACACGACGAGTCAGTACCCGGAGGTGGACAACACGACGAGACGACACACTGAGGAGGTTGACGGGCGAGAGCATTGAGGAGGCTATCTGTACCTATCCTTCAGGTAGGATCTGTGGTGGATGACCAGGAGCTGCGCCATCTGTACCTAACCTTCAGGTAGGATCCGAGGAGGATGACCCAGGAGCTGTTTCCTTTCATCCAGCTGTTGTCTTTTTCTGTTTTACTTTGTTCAGTTGTAGTTGTACTTTCATTTGGGTTTATATTCTGGCCCACTTACCTTTCAGCACTGCTCTTTGTACTTAGTGTTTTACTTCATATTGTACTCTGTGGTGATTTGTTTACTTTTATAAAGGCAATGCATTCCCAGTTATCGGGATTTACGACTTTGGTGCTAGTCGCCAGCCCCTGGCCTATGGAAGGCGGGCTTGGGGTAGTCACGGCACGGGCCCCGAGGACGGGTCGTGACAATATACATAATGAAAAAAATTAAATGAATATAATATATCTTTATTATATCTATATATTTAGATTACTACATTAAGTATTGAGATAGAAAAATGAATAACACTATTTATGGAGATAGTAGGCCATATATTTGCATGATTACTATTTTCACTTTTAATAATATTGAAATAATTTAAATAATAATTAAAATTTCTATTCTTATTATAATATAAAATATAAAAATTTAATTACTAAAAATTTTCTCATTACCATAAATTTAAAGATGAAGTGGAAAAATAATCACATTTCTTTGTGGAGGAAGTGAACATGTACGCACAATTGATGTTATTGTTTTCCAATATATTAGAAGTTAAGAATGTATATATGATTTTATATTTAAGGAGTAATAATAATTTCTTTTATATCATATATAAATATTAAAACAATCATAATGACCATCCATGAAATATGGTGATGTAATGTGAATTGTATCGCTATGTGGAGACGATAAGTCATACATACACACAAGTGATACTTTCACTTCCAATTTTATTAAAAAATGGAGAATAAAGGTGGTTCCATAATCAAAATAAAAATTCAGTATATTTAGGATAATAAAGATATTATTTTATTAATTATACCACAAATTTAGAGAAATTATAAGATGAATTAATTTCAAAGAGGTTGTGTATGACGATAAACCCATCTTCAGTAGTCCCCTTTTAGAACACATCTTAAGGAACCCTAAAATGGTATTTTATGAATAAAAGAACCTCTAATTCATGGATACGAAAGTGTATAATTTATTTTCTAGGGTTTTATTGAACTA
Source organism: Viscum album (assembly GCA_963277665.1). NCBI lineage: Eukaryota > Viridiplantae > Streptophyta > Magnoliopsida > Santalales > Viscaceae > Viscum > Viscum album. Next base: position 482,544,722 of record OY728128.1, read on the forward strand.
TATGTCACATATTTTTTGTAAATAATAGAATGGAGGGGTTTCTTTTTATATGTATAGGGAGGTCAGTCTTCGAAATTCTTGAAAGATTAAAATATAATTATTTAATTCTCAAGAAAAATAATTTCCAAATGTACTTATATTTCAATAAATTTTAGGATGTTTTTCAATTCCATAAAATAATAAATTTTTTATAGGCTAATGTGATTTTTTAAACCATATCTTTTTCGTTAAACCCATTGTTAACCAATTTTAACATTAACCACACTAACATCATTTATTTGCATTAAAGGGTTATAATTTTACTTCAAAGGAAAAAATTAGATCATAAATGTCCAATGGATGTAATTTTAGATCATTTATCAGCTTAACTATCCACTTGTAATATTTTTATTAATTTTTAATAATTTAATAAAATATTATTTATCATGAATTATCTATAATGTCATTTTTGAAAATATTAATATAATTTGACATTAACGAAACCTAAATAAAGATAAAATTATAATACAATACATTTTAAAAACCCTAATAGGTAATATATATCATAAAAACAATTTAACATAATAATTAGTAACAATTATATTATTTTTATTATTTTCCATATATTTTATTTTATTTTTCTTTTAATTGAATAAATTAAGTATTAGTGTCACAAAAGAATTTAAGGTAATTAATACATTATTAAAAATTATATATAATTTAAAATGATAAATAAAATAAATAATTTTTAAAATTTAGAATTATAAATGAACTTATTGTCTTTTTATCCATACATAAAAATCTTAGAGCAATTAAAGTTAAGGGACTGACATTTTGTAAATTTATTTACATAAAATAATATATATGCCACTATCATAGGAAAATGGAACCAAAATGAAATATATTCAAATTTGGGAAGAATATGGTTTAATATATCCCATCCAATGAATGAAAAACACATTTTGGATTGATATGGTGTCCTAATCTTATTATTTTAACCCAAATTAACTCATTTTACCATTACTAAGTAAACGAAAATTTAATATGGTAACTATTCATGTTACACAAAAATTAAAGGATTATATTTACTAAAAAATTTATCTCATAATTCCAAGTATAGATTAAATTTATCAATATTAAACTTCTATAAGTGGATAAAATCAACATTAATAAAAATCTGTAAAACACAGTAAATTGTTTTTTTCAAAAAAAATGTTTTAAGGATAAAAAACAACTTATAATAGAGTCAGGAATATTTCTGATTCTAATAGAGTAAATTAGATTATTATAATTCAAATTGATAAAATTTAACCTAATGAACAAATCCAAAACACAATGTTTCATTTAAATTACTTTATTAAATGAAAAAATAAATGTATTTGAAACTATTTTATATTTCGCTATTCACAGAAAAAATCATTCTTTTGAGAAAAATCCCAAAATATAAACTTAAGATAATTTATATATACTAATTTTAAAAATTATTTATATTTATTAAAATTTAATTTCTAAAATAATCAGAAAGTAATTAAAATTTTCACACACCAAAAGAAATAAAAATCACTTTCTATGAAACTGATTTTTTGAATAATAAAATATGTTTACTAAATTTTAAGTTCTTATTTTGTAATAACTATTCAATAAATTACAATTATTTCTGAATACAATATATATATTTCTTAATTTTCTTACTCAAATTCATACATTCTAATTGAATCTCTTAGTTATATTTAAATAGTAATATTTTTATAATACATTTTAATTCGCTTAAATATTGGTGTGTATTTAGAAAACTATGATGCTTATTGTTCATTTAAGCTATATTTTTAGGTCTTCTCCCAACTTAAATAATTATTTTCATTACTATTTTAACTTGAACTCGATAATAATGTGTTTGTAATTGGGAAAAAGCTTTATTGAAAACATACAACATAGAAAGGGTTAATAAAATATCCACTATAAAAGAGGGAAATGGAAATACAAAGGTCAGTTTGAATAACACATTAATATCAGTCAATATAGGATAAAATTATTGTTATGGGAAAATATGGACATAGTGGAATATTTAATGTCAGAATAATAATGTAGATAAATAGAGAAGATGTTCAAGAGAATGATACTAATCGAAAAACCATAAATCAGTAATGGGTGAAAATACCATAAATTTATTTCAAATATAGGTAAAATTTTAACATTTTATTGAATGATCAGTTTCTTAATGTTCATAAATTATTTTACTATATTTATGTAGAACAAGAAAAAATATTTTTACATGATTTAGTTTTATATCATAAGAAATATTTCATCATTTTGGTGTGATTCAATTAATTTTCACTTCATCTATTACTGAAAGAAATGAATATTCAAGTTGAATTTTTCAATCATGAGGAACTAAAATTAAATTATAATTGACCATAATATATATTAAAGAATTGAAATTAAATCCTCACATCTCCATATATTTACCAAAACCATAATTATTATCACATGCTATTCTATATGATAAATGATACTGTAAATTCAAAAAATAATACCCAAAGATGATCATAATATATTCCATAATTAGTAAAACTTAAAACCCTTCCAAAATATGATTGAGAAAATTAGATATCTAAAAATTTAGAAATAGGTCTCTAAATTGACAAAATAAAGGTAAAATTAATCCCCCAAACAACATAAATTATCTATAAATGTGACATACTAAATATCTGAATACCTTGATCATATATTCTCATAAAATATGATATTAACCAGATTTATCATAAAAAATCAATGAAAAAAATCATTCTTCATAAAAGTATCTATATACCCATAATCAAAAATTATATAATATATTCCATAAATTTAAAAATACTAGAATCCCTATCAATGATAACATAAACCAAGTTGTCACTAAATTGAAAATAAGTTATAAGGTCATCAATACTATCCATTTATATTGATAATAGACTATTTATCTCAACTAAACATTATTATTTCAATATCAGACATATAATAATAGTAATATTTCACTCAATTAGGTTATTTTTTACAAATTTTAATTATAACATTAAATTACTTTTCTAGGTCATTACTACAGTTCAACATATTCTAGAAAATAGTTAAAGAAAAATTAATGAGAAAGAATTCTTAAATGTTCCATGATACTTATATCTAGAATTATATCGATAAAAATTATTCTACAACAAAATTTTAGAATAAAAATTCATAAAAAACTAAATTAGTCCACTTCCTTCATGAACCATTATATAGAATCTTTCATATTGTTCCTCAATATCTATTTCTTTTCTTACAACATTCATAATATCATTATCATAAACAGTACAACCTTTAATCATACAACCTTGATGATAATGATTTTGATGATTTCCTTTTAAGATGTTAATTTATCTAATTCCCAAATATTCCATATTTAAAATATTCAATAATTGACGATACATTAAAAATCCATTATTATCATACATTGAATTAAAAAAACATTTATTTTTTCCTCAGTAATTACTTTTTCTATATCCTTTGACACAATGAAAACATATTCCAATTACATTAAGACATTTCCCTAGGTTCCTCTTCAGATATACTTGACATGTAAGAATCTCAATCATCTTCCCTCAAGGTTTCCCATGAAACTCTATTTTTCTCTTATTAGTTTTGTCAGGAATCTCACCAAAATTGGGTTTTTAGTCATAAAACGAGATATATAATTGGGTATAAACACTAGTCTTACCATTCAAGAACCCATTTCAATCAGTTTCTCATAAATATAGTCATTCTGTTGCATATCATATTCAATGTTAATAAAATTATTAATGGGTTAAAACATTTAATAAAACTAAAAACCATACAATGTGAAATAATAGTTCTAGTTGGAAACCACATAATCATCAAAAATCCTTTATAAGATATCAAAATCATGACACATTCTTTTAAATCTACCAAACAATAGGGTTAACATAGAATATCCATTATCAAAATCTATTGACAAAATTTAAATTTTTTTTAAATAATGTGTGAATTTACCCAACCATATCCTCCAATAGTTTTAAACTAGGAATGCAGTATATAAACACTGATTGTGCACTATAATAATTGTATAGATACACTCAACGAACATTTTGGGGCATTAATAACCCTGGATAAATATATTCTAATTCCATTTCCACTTTTAGTTTCCAGAATGGGATGTATTGAAATGAAAATCAAAAAATCTATCCATTTCTAAAACATTGGGATAATGTCATATAATTAGATTAATCCCATGGTTTGTGAAAAAGTTAATTAATCCTAATACCCAAATATTGAATAAATCATACTCTCATACCAACTATATAAACCCATACTTTTACTAAATATATATTACATCTTATTATATAATAATTCATTACATAGCATTACTATCTATGATAGAAATTTAATGGTTTAATGTATTTGGAAACATGGTTATATAAAAAATAATTTCATAAAAGATCTACTTCATCACCATATTAGTTCTTATCTTTCACACTTTTAAGACACATCATATATAATTTTCCTCAAATGTTAGGAAAAATATTACATAACAAAGGAGGATCATATATGCTCAATAAGGTTAAATTTTTTTAATATAAATGATTATTTCACTAATTGAATTAGAGGTATTTGCGATGGGCTATTTGGGAGGGGATACCGTTGCAAATAGTCTCTAATGATGGGGCCCCGTTGCAGAAAATAGAGTCGCGAATACTATTTTTTGTGACGGTCCAATTGTATACATAATATTTATAAATGAACCTTTCGTGATGGACCATTGCATATACTATTTGTGACGGGGCTGTTTGTCATCGCAACTAATCCTTCGATTATATAAATTATATATATAATAATCTTTTGTGACAACCCCGTCGCAAATACTATTTGCAACGGGTCCGTCCTCCCATCGAAAACACTATTAATAAAAAATTATATTTTGATTATTTTCGATTGGAGCCCATTGCAAAAGGGCCCATCACAAATACGAAACATAATAAAAAAATGTTTAAGAAAATTTTTATTAATGAAAAAATTATATTAGTATTATGAAAATAATAAAAAAATAAAAAGGTTTTTATTAGTAAAATAGAAAGACAAAAAAAATATAGCACAAAAAATATATATTTAATAAAATTATGATACATAAAAAATTAATATTAATTTTATTAAAATAATAGGAAAATGCAAAACTATTACAATTATCAATATTTACAAAAAAATATAAAAAAATCATAAATTGTTATTATTATTAGTAAAATAAACAAATATTAAAAAATATAATAATGACAATAAATAATAAAATATTAAAAATAAAAAAATTAATTTATGTAATATTTATACCAATATAAAAGAGAGAAATTTAAATATTTCATATTACAAAAAATCTTAAATTCAAATGTTTTTAACATAAAAAACAAATCATTGGGTTCTTCTTTTAGAGGAGGTAGAGAAGCTGTAAGATATGGTGGAGGAAACTCCAACCCTAAACTACGAGTCAGACAGCGCATGTACCCCAACTACTCATGATGATGATGATGCTGCTGCTCCCATCGATGCATCTCCTCCTCATGCTGCTGCTGCTGCTGTCGCCAACACATCTCTTCTTGATACTTCTACAAACTCTCTATAACTCCAACTGAGTTCGCAACTGCTCTATATACTGTGTTGTAGAAGATGATGCCTCTCCATGAGCTCCTCTCAAGCTGGACGCCGATATCACAACAGTACCATAATAAGTACCAAGTTTCAAATGAGAGCTGGTATGAACTAATCATCCCTTCTCAATGCCATACGATATCACATGCATCCATCTCGCCTCATCGAAATGGTGGGCACTGGTCTGCTCAGTCGTCCTGTCTTGACCCTCTGTCTTTTTCTGAGAGGTCGTAGCCTCATATGACTCCTTCAATTACAATTTGAAATTAAAATGGTGAAAATATTATATGTAGTTAATTGTCAAACTCAAAAAAATAATACTAACCACAATTCGACGCTAGAGATCGCCTCTAATATCTTTGGTGGCTGGACCATTGTACATCCTCCGATAAACGTCAAAATTCGTAATATCTTTTTTCTCGACTGCCTACAGAAATATAAAATAAACTATTTATATGTAATGTTTTATAAAATATTTAATAAATAAACTTACCAGATGATCTCAATGCGTACTGAATGTACGACTACCAGCTCGATGTGTCACCTCCTGTCTCCCCCAGTTCTGTCGTCCAACTGATGATCTTCTCTAAAATCCACCACCCAAACAGTGTAAAAAGAATCCATCCCAAACGTGAGATGAAATGTACTCTAGTCGGTGGGCTCTACACGGATTATCAAATTTTGTCAATCCTACTTTCTTAATGGTTGTTCTCTCAAATTGTGAAAAAACTGATGAAAATGCCCACACATAGACACCTTCCATGCTGTGTGGATAGCGTCATGCATTCTATCATCAATGGGATACCATAAACCCTATAAATAATTAATAATATCAAGATATTAATAAAATAAATTTCAAAATAAATATTCTTTATTTATGTATAATCCAATTATCAAACATGTCTTGCCGCACATCAACGGGAATCTGTTCCCATGTGATCCATGGCGGAGAAAAACAATTATGCAAGATAGCACTCCCCTGTTGAATAGATATATGCATAAAACTATGAAAAATAAACTAATAATTAAACAATTATTATATATAAAAATAAATTAATGAAATAAAAATAAAATATACAGGTTATCATACCTCAGTGTGCATGGATCAAAGCCATGATGTGGACGTCGCTCGGGAATACGGTCAGGAATAATCAATCGTGCAAGACCACACCCCCTCCGCATAACCCCTGAATCATCAGTAGGCTGAGGGTAAAATGGTCCAAAATCACCCTCATCCAAAAGTAGACCATCCTCCTGCAACTCGCGAAATAGATCAGGATCCATCTGAAAAAAAAAATTATTGTTTGAAAATAGTTGAAAATAATTATTATATATATATATATTAGTTATCATTATAACAATCATTTAACTGTGTCAATTTCCATCTTCATCCTCATCTCCATTTCTTTCCATGTAAATGTCTTCATCTTCCTCCCCAGCATCATCCATATCTATATGAGTTTCAGTTTCATCATCTCTTGTCATTTCAAATTAATTTGTAACATCTTTAACATCTTCATCATCATCGATCCTTAATTTTGGAGTTTTATCATCGATATTCACGTCTCTTTGTGAAAAAGATGGATTTTGAGAAGCCTCTTGAAAAATATCTATTTCATCCACTTAAGTGGAACCACATTCAGTTTGAGTAAACTGATTATCCCAAGATTTCATTTTTATTATGTTCCACCAGTCACTCAAGTCTCTTAAAGTAGCATAGTACTTTGAGTAATAAATTTTATGTGCCTATTGAGGCAATAAAAATGGTTCATTTACTGTAATAAGATTTTTATATTTAATATCGATAATTCAATGAGTCAGATGAACACACAATCCTATATCAGTATCCAACCATCGACATTTAAACATCGTTATGTAATTTTGTCCTAGATAACACAACTCAATAATTTCATTCATATTTCCATAAAAGTCAAATTTAGTTTCTCTGTGATGAGATCCTCTCAAGAAAACTCCACTTCTCATTTTTATTTTTTGATTCCCCATATGCATGTGTACGAAATCAAAAACCATTCACCACATATAAATTATAATATTTATCCATTTTGGATGGTGGGTTACTCAATATTCATAGTCGCTTATCAATCTTATCACCATGTTGAAACACCTAAAAAATGGTTAAACAATTATTAATATGATAAATAATAAACGGAATTGATATTAGAACATCAATAATTTATGTTACCAGTCTTTGAAACCATTGATAAAAAACTTTTTTTCTGCATTTTTCAAGAGCAGCTGCTGTAGTTTTTGGAAGTTGTTTCTTGATGTGATTATCATATAACTTCAAAATAAAATAAGGTTACATACTATAACATGAATTATAGAATAATTGATAGAATCACTCACAATAAAAATGATTTCATTTCATCAAATTTGTGAAGAACATATGTATGAGCTCTGTGATGTTCATCATCTGAAAGCCATTGTTCATGAACTCCACAGAAACCAAGATTTGGTTGATTAAAACCACATAATCGATTGCCCATTTCATCATTAATATTCCCATTCTTTAGTCCCATTAAATTTTTTTGATGGATATTGAGATTCAAAATAATGAGATCATAAAAAAGCAATTTTTTCTTGGAAATAAGCTTCAGCAATTGAGTCTTCAACTGATGCTTTGTTACGTACTTTTTTCTTCAATTTCTGCATGAATCTCTCGAATGGGTACATCCATCGAAACTATACTGGATGTCCACATTTATCTTAATGTGGAAAATGTAATATTATATGTTCCATTGAGTCAAGGAAAGGTGGCGGAAAGATTTTTTCCATTTTACATATAATTACAGCAAAATATTCTTCCCATTTTCATAGCACATCGTAGTCTATTGTTGCTGCACAAATGTCTCAAAAAAAATATGATATGTCTGTTATCGAATCCCAAATAATAGAATTCAAAAAACCTCTATATCTAACCAGAAAAATAATTTCCATTATAACATGACAATCATGAATTTTTAATCTGGTAATATAATCATTCTTAACAAATCTTCCCATATTGGAAATATAGCAATATGGAAGTCTCAAATCTGCAATCCATTGACAAAATAGAAATCTACTCTCTTTAGAAAGTGTATAAGATGATTTTGGCTTCATTAACCTCTGTAATCTGACATTTTCAAGTAGTTCATGTTTTGGTCGCCTGCAAATTTGGGCAAGATCTAATCGTGCATTTACAGTATCTTTGGTCTTACCTGCAATATCCATAACTATATGAAATAAATTATCAAAACAGTTCTTCTCAATATGCATGACATCCAACATGCGGAAGAATTACAAATCAGAACAATAAATAAGATCCCAAAAAGTGATTTTTTTTATCCAATTATGTTCTTTCCCAAATCCATGAATAATCTGCTGGTTCACTATGGCCAAAATGTGAAGGGAGGAAATGAAAATATAACTGATTTTAACTCTATACCTGAGATCATTTTTGGAGGTTCATCCCTTTCAATTGTACCTTTTCAAAAATGAGATTTTTTCCTCTGAAAAGGATGATCAGTTAAAAGAAATCTACGGTGACATTCAAAATAAAATGGGTTTTTACATTGATGATCATAAAGGCTTTGTTGTCTTTCATACATTAGGGACATGATTTCGGTCCATGTGTACTCCATCCAGATAACATGCCATCTTCCGGAAAGACACTAATCATCCACATCAATGCAGATTTTAATAAGAATTATTTTTCACATCAACATCATATGTACTAACACAATCACTCCGTAATGCATTTATCTTATCAATCAATGGTTTAAAATAAATATCAATATTCTTTTTCAGATGTCCTGGGATTAATAATGTCAAAAATATATAGGGCTCCTTTATCAACATCCATGGAGGTAATTTGTACGGAGTTATAAAGACATAAAAACATGAGTACTGACTACAATAAGAACCAAACAAACAAAAACCGTTAGTAAAAAGACCCAATCAAACAATTTGGGCTTCTAAAGAAAAAGATGGATGCAGATGGTCAAAATTTTTCAATGAATCACCATCATATGGATGATTCAAGCTTTTATTAGTTGAATTCTTGGTTTTGTGCCATGAAATCATTGACGCTGTGTTCTGAGTCATAAATCAATGATGAATCCTTGGCGTAAGGTTGAAATATCTCAACAGTTTTACTAGAATCGATCCAGACTTCCCTGGTTGAGCTTTTTTATACCTCTATTGTCCAAATGTGGGACAACTATCCAATGAATCATTTTCACCAAAATATAAGATTCAATAATTTAAACATGCATTAATCTTCTAATAACTATGTCCCATATTTTGAACCACCCTGTTTCTCTCATAGTAATTTGCAGGAATCACATTTCCTTCAGGTAATATTGTTTTAACCAAAGAAAATATCTGATCAAAACAGTTGCTTGACATTGCATTTTCTGATTTAATAGACATAAAATTTTCAACCACTTTTAATTTTCATATCTTGTAACCAGGATATGATGCATTCTCATCAGACCTCAACAACTCATAAAATTCGGATGGTGCAAACTGAGGAGTTAAATAACTGTCATCTTGAGTTTCAGTTTTCTAAACAGATGGATCTGCAACATCATGTAATAAATTTTGATACTGTGATGGATCTATAATCAAGTTATTAGTCTCTTATCTAGAACTGCATTCTCTGTGTTGATACCAAAAAACATAATCTGGTTGAAAACCAAACAGCAAGAGATATCCCCCAACCTTGTCAAATGTGTCAAACATTTTCAGAGAGCATTTTTTAAAAGGACACTTTATTGTTACTTCTGAAACATATTCGGTTTTTGATTATGTAAATGATAAGAAAGAATCAACATCCTCAATATATATAGGATTTAAACCAGAATCGTTTGAATTTCTATGCTGATTTATCTAAGCGTGATCATCTAATAATGATTGTTGTCGACTTCCTTATTCTGTATTTTTCTAAAAAATATAAAATAATTACTATTTTTGAATAATATGCAATTATAAATACACTATCTGAAAAAAAGATAAATAATTACAACCAATTCTTAATTATTACCATTACTTACGAGCAACACAATTTCCAGTGGTTTGATGGCTACTCTTTTGTCATATGGCCAATTTACTTGCAACTTACTCACACAGAAATCCCAATGACCAATATGATCGTAGGTAGGAATATTCATTCTCGTATACACGAGAATGAATATGTGTAATTCTGATCAGATTCTTGATTTTGATTTCTGTGTGAGAAAGTTGCATGTAAATGAGCTGTCAGAAAAAAGAGCCCCCTTTTCATCAATGTATTACCTTCTTACAACTATCACCTCCTAAACACATTATAAAAAATGTGGTCCTATGAATTCATATTCAATATCGTGCATACGAGATTAGATATCCATACGTAGAAATAAAATTTTCATAATGTTTTGAGTTTGTGAAATTTTAAAGGAGAAGATTCATTGAGAAAAATGAGTATTGTTAATCCACTGGAAATTGTGCCAAGTTATTACAAGTTATTACAACTTATTACAATTTATTATCTTCAAAATTGATACTAATTGATACTAATTGTTACTATTTCTTACTATTTCTTACTATTTCTTACTATTTCTAACCATTTCTTACTATTTCTTAATAATTGTCATAAATTAGTAAAAATTGTTACCAATTCTTACTAATTGTTACTATTTCATACTATTTCATACTATTTCTTACTAATTGTTCCTATTTCCTACCAATTTTTACTATTTCTTACTGTTTCTTAATATTTCTTACTATTTCGTACGATTTCTTACTATTTCTTACAAATTCTTACTATTTCTTACTAATTCTTGCTATTTCTTACTATTTCTTACTAATTCTTACTATTTCTTACTATTTATTACTACTTTTTAATATTTCTTACTAATTATTAATAATTCTTAATTATTATTACCAATTCTTACTATTTATTACTATTTCATACTATTTCTAACTATTTATTACTATTTTGTACTAATTATTGCTATTTATCACTAAATATTCCTATTTTTACTAATTATTCTATTTATTACGAATTATTCTTATTTATTACTAATTATTCCTATTTATAAATAATTATTCCTATTTATTAATAATTATTCTTATTTATTACTAATTATTACTATTTTTTACTAATTATTACTAATTATTACTAATTATTTCTAATTATTACTAATTATTAGTAATTGTTACTCATAATTACTAATTATTATTATTTTTTACTATTTATTCTTATTTATTCCTATTTATTCCTAATTATTCCTAATTACTCCTAATTATTCCTAATTATTCTTATTTATTTATATTCATTCCTATTTCTTCCTATTTATTCATATTTATTACTATTTATTACTATTTATTCCTATTTATTAATAATTATTCATATTTATTACTAATTATTCATATTTAATACTAATTATTCTTAATTATTCATATTTATTACTAATTATTCCTAATTATTTCTAATTATTACTAATTATTCCTAATTATTACTAATTATTACTAATTATTACTAATTATTACTATTTACTACTAATTATTAGTAATTATTTGTATTTATTACTATTTATTTTTATTTATTCATAATTATTCATAATTATTCCTAATTATTTCAATTTATTCTTATTTATTACTATTCATGCATATTTATTACTATTTATTCCTATTTATTACTACTTATTACTATTTATTCCTATTTATTCCTATTTATTACTAATTATTCCTAATTATTCATATTTATTAATAATTATTCCAAATTATTCCACATTATTACGAATTATTCCTAATTATTAATAATTATTCCTAATTATTCTTAATTATTACTAATTATTACTAATTATTACTAATTAATACTAATTATTCCTATTTATTACTATTTATTACTATTTGTTACTATTTATAACTATTTGTTACAAATTATTACTATTTTTTAATATTTGTTACTACTTTTTTTGTAATTGTTTCAAATTATTACCATTTAATACTATTTATTACTATTTATTACTACTTATTACTAATTATTACTAATTATTACAAATTATTACTAATTATTACTAATTATTACTAATTATTACTAATTATTACTAATTATTACTATTTATTACTATTTATTATAATTTATTACTATTTATTACTATTTATTCCTATTTATGACTATTTTTTAATATTTATTCCTATTTATTAATATTTGTTTCTATTTATTACTATTTGTTAAAAATTATTACTATTTGTTACAAATTATTACTATTTATTACTATTAATTTTAGAATATTACTAATTTTTACTAATCATTACTAATTATTACTAATTACTACTATTTAAAACTATTTATTACTATTTATTACTATTTATTACTATTTATTACTATTTATTCCTATTTATTACTATTTATTACAATTTATTCATATTTATTCATATTTATTACTATTTATTACAATTTATTCCTATTTATTTCTATTTATTGCTATTTATTGCTATTTATTACTAATTATTCATGTTTATTCCTATTTATTACTATTTATCCTATTTATTCCTATTTATTGCTTTTTTTTACTATTTATTCCTATTTATTCCTATTTATTACTATTTATTCCTATTTATTCCTAATTATTTCTATTTTCTACTATTTATTACTAATTACTACTATTTATTACTAATTACTATTATTTATTATTAATTATTACTTATAATTCCTATTTATTACTAATTATTCCTATTTATTCTTAAATATTACTATTTATTACTATTTATTCCTAATTATAACTATTTATTCTAATTTATTACTATTTATTACTAATTACTACTAATTATTACTAATTATTACTAATTATTACAATTTATTACTAAAATACAGATAATAAATCAATTTAAATGTTATTTAATTACAACTAATCAACAATAATAAAAATTAACATAAAAAATTAAATAAATATAAAATTAAATAAAATATAAATACCTTTAAACATGATCTCCAATTGATGTAAGCGCCTACACAACTTCTCCATAAAAAAAATTAACTGACTGAAATTTTCACTCTAAAATTCGAGTTTAGAGCGAGAGAGGAAGTGATAAATGAGAGGAAGGGAAAGAAAAACTGAGAGGGGTATCTATATGTTAGATTAGTTGCGACGGAATTACCGTCGCAAAAGGTACTTTTTGAGTCGGGGCCCATCACAAATAACTTTTCCCGCATTAATTGTTGTCGGTGGTTAAAAGGGTATTTGCGACGGGGTCCATCGCAAAAGGTGACCTGTCGACAAACCTTTTGTGACGGGACAACATCCCTTCGCAAAAACTCATTTACCGACGCCGGTATTTGCGACGAGTCTCGTTGCAAATACCCTCCGACTGACACACTATTTCGGACAGGGGGATCCCCCTGTCACAAATAACCTTCCTGCACTTTGGCGGGCATCCTACGCCAAAGCGCACATTACATTTTGCGATGGGACCCCAAACCCCATCGTAAATAACAAGTTATTTGCGACCGGATGAACCCCCCGTGGAAAATAACCCCTAGGATGGACTATTTGCGACAGGAACTAATCATGTCGCAAATGCCCCGTCTTAAAAGACTATTTTTCCCGTAGTGTTTAAACATAAAATGATCATAAATGGTATGGGAATAAGGGCATAGAATTTGAAAACTGTACACTTCATATCATAGATCAAAATCATGATTCCTAGAATAATGCATGGAAGTTCATAATAAATGAACATGAATCATAATGGAATAAAATAATATAATCCATGATAGAACAACATTGTAATAAGAAATAATCTTTTTCTATACACATATGAATAGAAAATTATTTCCTTATTATTCAGGGATCGCTACCAAAAATATCATATTAGATTGGGTTAACTCACTAAACCATCAAAACCTTGGTCAATTTTTACTCCCAAGACTATCATAGTGGACATAGTCCATTAATTAATTGGGTTAACTCCCAATTCTAGTCCTTTTTATCTCATGATAAATCTATAATTACCTAATGAATTGGAGGGATATATAATTTTGTGTCTACCGTTCACATAATGAAAATAAAAAACATGTGTTCATCATGATAACAGATCACTAATCATAAAAAAACCCATTTAAATTAAATGAGTTTCATAAACATTTCAAAATTCCATCATAGCATAACCCATGGAAAATAAATGTGTTTCATGAATGTTATATAATAATATAATTAATCCATAGGAAAAAATGGGGTTTAAAGAATCATCCTCAAAGAATAATCATTATAAGGATATATGAAGAGAAAAATTGGATGATATCATTTTTTCATATCCCTATTAAATAATAAGAAACATCAATGTATGTCATCATAAATGAAAATTCCTTTAAAAGATCACTAGGAACATATCTAGAGGAAAATACCATTTTTTACATTGTAATAACAAATTTAATTTCTAAAAATATGCCAAATATTGACTAATTTTTTTGGAAAATTAGAAATTAATTTTCAAAGATTTGGGTGGACATGATGATGGGAAATTTTGTTTATACTGTGTACGTAAAAACAAAGATTCCTTTCAAATTGTTATAAAAAATTAAAAGTTTCCTCACTTGAAAAAGAACAAGAATATTCATTTTAAAAAAATTTAAAAAAATTTAACATTTATAAAAACTAATCCAAACATTCATAGGATAATATCAACTAATTATTGAAATAATTTTAAATAAGACATTATCATAGATGAAAAAATTCTTGACTGAATAATTAAATGTAATAGATTATCCTTGAAACTATTTTTTGTCCCATACGTACATAAAGCGATGAAGAAAAAATGTAAAAAAAATCTAATCTCATTAAATAAAACTAGGATAATAAATTTCATGATACTATTATGTGATAGATCTTGAAATTCCATAATGTAAAACTTAATCATAAATAATCCATGTATATAAGGAGATTATAATGTAAAACACTTAACATTTTGGAAAATTTTGAATATCAAATCCAGTGAAATAATAAATTCAAATGATACATTAAATTTCATGACAATAATTTGAATCATGATATAACATGATAAAGAGGTCGTATAAATCCTTTATAAATAAGATCAGGTCATAATAAAACATATATCTCAAAGAATACAATTTATGAGGATACACCCCTTCTTTAGGTTCAAATTTCGTCCAAATAATTGTAAAATACTATATAATTTTTTAAAATTTATTATAATTTTATAAAATAAATTTTTACATACTTAAAATACTATATATGATATATTTGTAATATCTTAACAGCCATTTAATAATAATTCCTTATTAAAATCATTATTTCTCAATGTTAGGTATTTCATTGTTAATGAGAATGTCAATTTGGTAGTTCCAAAATATTAAATTTAACATATTTCTATCATATTAATAAGCTTAATAATGTTTTAAATATCATATATATTCATTATATATTGATTTAGATCCATCTATAAAATATAGAGAGAGAAAAAGGGACTACACCATTTATGGAGAAGGTAGGGCATTAGTAAACATAAATGTTATTTCCATATTTTAAAGAATAGAAAAAAGTTATGATAAATAATATATCACATTAAAATAATATTTATTGTATATAATATAATATATTTATTTAATCCATCCTTATTACCATCCCTGAAAATAGGAAATGAAAAATGAATCACATTTCATTGAGGAGCTGGTAGTCCACACGTACACATGAGCAACATTATTATTTTCCAACATATTGGAAGGTATGAATGTAGATATGATATGATGATTATATAAGATTAAATATTTCATATATATCATATATATATGTATATATTAAATCAATCATAACAACCTTCCATGAAATTTGGTGATATGAAACGAATTGTATCTCTTTGTGGAGACGATAATCCTTATGTATGCATGAGTGATACATTCACTTTACATTTGACGTAAACCTTGGTGAATTTTTTTATGATATTAATAATTATACAATTTAAGTATATTAGGATAATTAGTTTATGATTTTTGAATAATAATATATTTTTAGAGGATATACAATATGAAATATATTGAAAGAAGTTGGGTAAGGCGATTATGTCTTCTTCATTAAGCATCATCTAAATCCATTATAAAGGACACTTGGAATTATATTTTAAGAATAAAATTACCTATAATTTATAGATAGAGAGGTTTAGAATTTTATTTTCCATTTATTGGTCGGTATAGATCGATAAATGTAATGTAAGGAAGGGAAATTGGGGGGGGGGTTCCCTTTTATAATTGAGTGGAGGGGTACTTTTGGAAATTTTCAAATAAAAAAATATAATAGAGTAATACTCTAGAAATATTCAGCCAAATGGAAATAGATTCAAAAGTAAGGTAATATTTTTTAAATAACCACATCAAATAAAATTCTCGTAGGTTTATATAGTGTTTTGAATCATTATTGTTTATTTTAACCCCTTAGTTAACCATTTTTAACCGTAACAATGTTAACGACAATTACTGTTAAACGGTTATAATTTTACTTATATGGTAACAATTGGATCAGAAATGGATATGGGATGAAATATCAACAAATTTTTATCTTAATTTTCCCCATCAATGATTTTTTTTTGTTTTTAAATAATTTAAGAAGATATTATTTTACATATATAATCATTTTATTCATTTTTAACACTAAAAAATTAATTTGATAGTTTGTCACTCTGAAAATGATGGAATTTTAATATAATCATTTAATAATGACCACATATGTTTTATTTATAAATATAATTCATTGAATCAAAAATTTATCAAAATTTTTTTACTTTTATTATTTTAATAATCATTTATTTTATTTTAAAATTAATATATTAAATACTCTTTCGGTGTTGTGTAAGAATTTAAGGTAATTATATAATAAATAAAAATTAAATGTAAATTTACATGATAAAAAGTTAATTTATCTTTAAAATAAATATTTATAATTTAAATTATCCCTATTATTCTTTATGTAAATGTTTTAGTGATATTAATGTTAAGAGAGTGACATTTGATAATTTTCATTACTAAAAATAATATAAATGTCATTATTAATGAAAAATGATACCAAAATTTTATATAATATAATTATGGATGACTATTGAATAATTTAACCATTATAGTTAAATAAATTCATTTTTTTGGGTTGATTTTGATACCTTTTCTCAGGGTTTTACCCTAATTAACTCATTTTACTATTACCTTGATAAAATAATTTATTGTGTCTATAATTAATATTATCAAAAAAGAAAAAAGGTTCTACTTATCAAATTTGAACAAAATAATTTTATATATCAAGTCTATTTTGAAAAATTTAATTTTTGTATGTGGTATAATTCAATTTTAATTTAAATTCATAAAACTCATCAAAAAGCAGTTTTATGAAAAATGTGTATCAAGGAATAAAAAATAAATTATTTCAAAATCACAAATATCGATGATTAAAATGAAATAAATTAGATTATTGTAGTTTAAATTTATCACTGATAACTAACTTAAAAAATAAAAAATATACTTGAAGTTTAAATAATTTGATTTAATGAAAATTATTTATTGTATATGAAAAAGTCTGTATTTTTAAATATTTACCGAAAAATAAATCACTTGAAAAAAATAACTAAATATTAAATTGTGTCAATATTGATATTATGATTTACAAAATGGTGTTATTTTTATAAAATAAAATTTCTAAAAGTGGAACAAATTAATTATAATTTCTATTTAAGAAATTTAATAATTTTTTTAATAAAATGCATTTTGGAAGAATAAAATGACTTTAAAAAAATGAGTGCTTATCTAGTAATCATTATTAATTAAAATTTAAATTCAGTAGGAATAAAATAATTATATTTTATAATGTGATTAACCATATTCATACATTAGAATTCAATGACTATTTCTCATTTTGATTATAATATTTTTATAACATATAATAATTTAGTTAAATCTCGATGCGGCATATTAAGAAAGATCTAAATCTTATTATTATTTTAGATGAGATTTTAAAGGTTTTACAAATTGGGTGATTCACCATCTTTTTTTATCTAGCTGATGAGTATAGTATTAAATTATTTTCATTGAAATTTTATTGGGGAATTTAATGAGGTTATCTTGGTATACTCAAAATCTATAAAGATAACCATATCTAATTGAGATCATTCATGAAACTCTCATAATAAAGTAGTTATCTGTGAAATTTAGTATGTGTGAATTTTGGATTTTGGAACATTATTTTCTTGTCCATATTTCATAGGAATAATTTTGGATATGTTCAACATTGAGAGGTGTTGTGAATCACCGTAGGGTTATTTTTAAAGAAAATAATAATTTTATCACTTTAACAACATATACCTACTATAGTATTTATTATCTTTCCCAATTTTATTTTTTATTAAATTGCATGATTTTATATAAAGTCTAATTTTTTTTATTTAAAAGGTTTCACTACTAAATATGAGTACATAGTCCATGTTGTGTATGTTGATGACCAGTGTGTGCATTCTCCACTATAATTAGATACAAAATATAGATGTTTGACCATAAAATAATCTTCAACCTCAAGTGTTGTTCTCTTCACATTGGGGGGGGGAGAAAAAAAATCTAAATTACATAAACTGGTGAATTTTTAGTCCAACTATAGTGCCTTTATGGATCATTATACTTCAAGTGTAGATAATATCTAAATTATTCAATTTCTTGGAAGCATTAAAAAAATAACCCCAATTGAGAATTATATTGTATGTAACAATTATAATTTTTTATTCTTCATCTTCTATTAATTTAATACTTTCAAATAGGTAAAACATATTATTCTTCTCTTATATACCAAATAATGCACAACAAAATTACTTCTCTTCATAGAAACAAAATGGAATGTTGTTTTTCATTCAATTATGAAAGACTTATAGATATCATGTTTTTTTATTCATAACAAAGAATAGAAAATTTTATATTTACTTCTATTATTACTCCATATGAAACCAACCATCTAAAACTTCTTCATCTGATATTGACTATCTGATATTATTAGTTTGATACCGGTTTTTCGAATAATTATTCTTTCAATAACATATTATTCTCCAAAAAAAATTATTTATCTAGTATATTCTATATATATTACCTTACAGCACTCCTTAGTTCCTTATATCTCCCTATAATTCCTTCTACTTCATCTCATTATTTCCTCTTGGTTCGGTTCTATCTTCATTATTCAGAACCATTTAATCCATCTATTTCCTTACACAACATCTGATAACTTAATGCAAAGGATAATTAATATTAATATTTTTGGTTGGTACCTCAATTCATAACCCATGATAATACCTCATGATATATATTTATCATTAATTTATTTTCAACACACATAAAACCCTTTTTATAAGAAGTGTTTCTATTAAAATGAATGGAGGTGTTCATAATTAAAATTCAAAATTCATTCTCAGTCTTTTAATATCCTGCTCAATTTAATTCTTCAAGTGACCATCTTCAAACATCTATTTAAATTTGAATTAATTATATTCAAAGGATTTTTTTACCAAAAACCTGGCATCTACATTCTCCAAACCATCCTAAAATCATGGATAAAATCCGGATTCATCATTTTTTATTATTGAGGAATTGATCCTCCATCATTGAATCATCGAATTGTATAACTTTATAAAACTGTATAAAGATAATAAAAACTTCACTTAGAACTTATTATTAATACCTCCTATGTAAAGGAATTCACTAAATGGTAAAAATTAATTCTAAATACTTTTTCAAATTCCATTTTTCCAATGGACTAATTAATGCAGCTCATCTTACGGGCATTTCATTATTTATTTGTCTAGGTGTCCTCATGTTCTCCTATCAAATAGATATACTCAAGAACTTTTTTATGATGCTTCTTATAACTTATTTTCTATCTAGATATTCCATAGAAACATACACACACAGATATATATAATTATCCTCACGTGTTTCCTCAGCCTGATAATTTCTATAGGGATCAATAATTGATAATTTGAAAACATCAAATTATAAACTTATTTTCAAAAATTCAGATCGACACACATATCATATCATTCAGATACTCATATTTATTAACTTCGTGAATATTAATTATAATTTATCTATCCAAAACCACTTAATTAAATACATTTTTTTCTATATAGTAGTGATTGAAACATTATTCCATCTAGAACTTCGATGAAAAATCATTGTTTGATTATCTTACATAATTCATTCATCTGATAGAATTGGTTGATAAACATTAATTTGGTAATCATTTTCCAAAAAAAATTATTCCAAATAAATTATTCTAACTAATGATCGACCTAATTATATCCTTCAACAATCTTTAGATTTTTTTTAAAGACTTAGTCTTATAGATTCATACTATTTATCCAAAAAAATAATTCTATCTAGAACACACCCTATTTCCTAGATGGGATTTCTTCCCCAAATATTTAATAAGAATCATGGCCATCAGGATTTTTTATCTTTTATCAACATTGAATAAATCATTATAAATCGGTGGATATGTGTTTTTTGAATCTTTATCCTTCTAATGTAACTGCAAATACACAAAATAAACTCTTTATTCAAACCCTAAACTTCATTATCCCATCCCGTTTTACTCATATTTATTCACCTTTTCAATTAACCCAAAAAAATATAAAAAAATATCCATTCATAATCTATAATTGGTATATCTGACATTATTATATTTTTTAAAAATGATATCTTATAAACATCTAGACACATTTTCAGACATTAATATTAGATAACTAATAATTATAATTAAAAAAAATCTTCAATCTATCACCTTGATGTAATGGATATATTCTAAATCTTCTAAAGTCTCTAACACCATTTATATTCTTCTAAGATAATATGACTTGGGAACTCCTTATCCTATTAATAAAACTTTTATTTTTCATCATTTATCATTAGGTCTTTATATTAACCATCCATTTGACATCCAAGATATATATTCTTTATTAACTGGATTGGATACATAGAATAATACATCAAAGAAAAATATTTTCTAAAATATCTCAAAAATATTGAAATCAATGAAATTATTATAATTCATTGAAAACCATTGAAAATAAAAACAATACACACAAAGAGTGTAATTCAATCCCCATATTTGTATATTTTCGAAATACCCTCAAAAATGAATATGTCAATGCTAGAATCTTTATTTTATTTCCCTCCCTCTTTATTTTAAAATCAACATTTCACTTTATCAACATTATTGATATGAATTACAAAGTACAAGAAAAAATTGTATCAATTGATCTATAATTTGTGTTCTATTGTGCATATCACTATAGTCATATGTGTTCCATACTCTGTGCAGAAAACATGGGTATTTGATATAGATCATAGAGATATCTATTTCAAACTAAACATGATACGAAATGAGATTATAACACTCAATCATGCCATAAAGTTATTTAAACATGTATTATTGGATAATGATACTAATTTTTATATAAAATAATTATAGAAAAAGTCAACCTAACTATTGTATTCACCTTGATAAATATATTAAAATCATTTAAGTATTAACAGAAGTATTGACTACGTTAGGGAAATTTCATTATTCCACTTTTGTTAGGTAATTTATTAATACAATTTCTCCACATTTTGGTATGATTTTTTTAGTAAAAAATGAGAGATTAATAATATTGTACCATATTCAATGAAAATCCTTCAAGAAAATTCTGAAACAATTAAATTTATTTAAAATAATTTTTATTGAATCGTTTTCAACATACTCCATATATCTCCCCCTAAAAGATGAATTTATCATGATATTTTGGATTATTAATATATTCATTTGATATGATTTAGGTCCTCAATATTTATAATACATCAACATAGAACTTATTCATGTGGATATATAGACCTAAAAATTTATATAACATCATCATGGATGATATTTTTTAGTAGATTATTTTTTATTTATGAAGGTACAATCATACCATGATGGGGTCATTTCCCTTTGCTATCATGTGTTAAAAATAAACACATAAATTTAATCAGGGATGATCATATCATTATATATTTATTTACATATATTTATGAAACATTCAATGATATTAACTTCTTTAAGGAGTAATTTATAATATTAATATCCTATCTACAAGCTCGTGTTCTCCCCCATGTGATTATACATTACCTTCAAGTGCCTCTATAATTAAACAAACATATACTTAATAAAGGTAAATGGAATAAGGTGTCTCATTATTACATATAAATGTGAATATAAAGGCTGAGATGATTTTCTGATCCATGTTTATTCATTCCCCCATTCTTTATTCTTGTATATATAAACATTAATTCTGATTTGGGAAATATAGTTCCCATCAATTATTGAATTTAATTCTATATAAATTTACTCTTATCAAGATCCATTAAGGTGCTTGTATCATCTGTTTGATTTTTTATTTTCTCTGTAAACTATTATTGTAATTGAATTATTATAGGGAAATGTCTGAGTGTATTTCTTTCCCTATTTCAAAAAACACATAAAACTTATTAACACAACATTTATAATTTATCAACATCTTCTCATGACTATTGATATATTTATATGTAATATACAATTTTCCATTAGATCATGAATATTATTATTCTCTGTACATCTTCCTTTAATTATCTAGATCTACTGTAAAAATAATTTATTTATATTATTTGTCATTGGTAGAAAACTTGGAAACAACACAAGGATTATTCTACATTTCTAAAGTGTCCCAAGAACAAAATACATAAATATACCATAGTTTTATATGAATACTAAATAAGTTTCAAAATAAAGAACATCTAATTAAATTAAAGGTTAGTGTCTTTAGATAATATATACATAAACATCTTATTTAAATACAATCATTATCATGTCACACAACATTATTTATATAAGGTACCCTTCTTAACTTATAACTCTTAGAATCTTCCAAAAATCTTCGAGAAGGAAAACAAAATAAACTGTGAGATCTAAATCCTAGTAAGGGTAAAAGTGGATGATATCTATCATTATAGGATAAGATGATCACAAGGGTATGATAAAATATGAAACTACTTGTTATAAATATAAAAAATTCATACCGAGAAAATTCCATATAATAATATCAAAAATAAATTCATTTATATAAGTATAATCAATAAGGGTATCAAATAAGTAATCATCTTTCATGAATCATAATATAGTAATGTTTAACCATCAGACTGCGAAATAATAATCAAGTGAACATATAAAAACAAGATAATTTTATCGCATAATCCTGGTATTATATCTAGAATGTGATAGTACTAACACATCAAAATGTGAACCAATCAATTCAAAATCATGTCAATTCATATTACTTTGAGAATTTCTAGAAGAAATAACAATCATGCATCAATATTTGAAAAATTATAGTAAAAATTATATCCATTATAGTTACCTTAATATAATGATATATAGATATACTTTACCTAATGCATTGGAGTTCTATAAAAGACCCAACTACAAGAAAATCCAAATCCATTCATATAAATTCCATAAGATTATAAAACATTCATCATAGAATAATACATGGAAAATAAATAGGTTTTTTAAACATTTCATCATCATAGTCATATAAAATCTTGAGAATTAATTGGGATGGTATAGTTGAATCACATCCCTAGGAAAGAATAATTATCATAAAATGGTATTATCATGGAATTAAATTTATAATATATCTTCAGTATTTCATGAGTAAAATATTGTCTTCATTTTTTAAATTGAATATTTAAAACCCATATATTTTATTATAATCATGAAACAATTTTATTTGAAAAGAACCTTGAAAAAATATATATTAATTTTTAAAACATGGATTTTTCATGATTATTGGAAATTTTGTTCATTCTATAATTATAAAAACAAATATGTCATTCAAAACATCGGTAAAAAGTGTTATATTCATAAAAACCAAGGAGGTTATTTTTAATTCATTTTGTAAGAATTAAAACATGGTCAAAATTAATTTAAATAAAAATTGTGAAATTTTCACATACATTAATTATTTTTTTAATAAAACATGAATAGAGAAGAAAACGACATTATGATCAAAAGTGGATAAATAAGGCCAACTTTTCATGAAAACATTTTCTAAACCATTTTGTGTACCAAAGAGATAAAAATGGAACTATAACATAAAAATAACATAAAATATAGGGAATAATAATAATTAAATGGATTTATTATTGAAGGATCATATAATTTACTCAATTTAAATTAAAGTATATATTATCCCAATTAAAATAGGATTGAAATGTAAATCTCGTAACTCAAGTCTCGTCTTGATTCATACGCATTAAAGTATCTTATATAACTAATATATATTTATTATAAATATATCACAAAACCTTATTCATATATATAATACAATATATGATTTAATTATAATATATTATCAACTATTTATTAATAATTCTAAATTTTAAACACTATTTAGAGTTATAATTGATTTTTGGCATGAATGTTTCATTATAATAGTTTCCTTACTTGTTATTTGATCAAGGATTGATCATATATAGATTTTTTTTCATGATATCTATGTATATAATATTAATTTCATGTAAATTTTTAATAATAATATTAATGTAGAGAAAGAAAAATGTTTTACACTATTCATGGAGATGGTAGATCATATGTACTCAAAGTCAATGTTTTCATTTTTTAATGAAAACAAGGGAGGAATGATAAATATTATTTTACAATTAAAAACCATAATTAAATAATAAATAAATTATATATATATATATATATTAAATATATCCTTATTACTATAAATGTAAAATATAAATGAAAAATAAATCATATCACTGTGTGGAGGTGGTAATCCACACGTATACATGAGCATCATTATCGTATTCCAATGGATTTAAAGGTAAGATTTTATATATGATATTATAATTAGTGAACTATTTATATGTCATAAATAACATATATAAACATTAAAATACTCAAAATAACTATCCATAAAAGGTGGTGGTTAAAAATTGATTATATCATTATGTAGAGGCGGTATTCCGTAGATATGAACTAGGGATAATTTCACTTCCAATTTGATAGAAATGATGGTGAATATTGGTTGTTGAATAATAATAATAATTTTTTTTATATTTACTAAATCAAATCATATATCCATTAAATGAAATTTAAGTACTAAAAACCATTTTAATATGAATAAAAGATATCTTATCATCACAAAGTCAAGTTAGGGTTCCCAGATTCAAAAAAATGTTTTATAATAAATTATTTAAATTCTAAAAAATATATTCGGTTTTAATAACACCAATAAAATACTATGAAGTCATGTTTTAAGGATATTTTAAAGATTCACTCCATGGTATTAACCCATATTGATCTTTTTTTCTGATGCAAAAAATATTCAATGTTGTTACTATTTAAAATAAAGAAAACATAAATTAATCCTATTATCTTATATTATTGATTATGATTAAAAATATTAAATAATTTTTTTATAAAATAAAATTGATATAATTTTAAAATTATAATATAAAATTAAACCAACAAAACATGACAAAAAGTGGTTTTCCATCAGGAAATGTCTCCATAGTTATAAAACGTTTTACACCAAAATCACAAAAAAATTGGTTACAATGACTATTAATTGATTATTGAAAATTTAAATGAACTTATGTTACACTAAAACCTTTTTGAAACTAAAAAGAACTTTTCAAATGCTTAGAATAAAAATTTATTTTTCAATAAAAATGATATTATTCACTATTCACTATAAAATAAATCTTCTTAAGAAAATAATAATTTTTAACAATAAAGTTTTTTTTGATATATTGATTTGAGAAAATAAATAATTTTTA
The DNA here is from genome assembly GCA_963277665.1 of Viscum album. Lineage (NCBI taxonomy): Eukaryota > Viridiplantae > Streptophyta > Magnoliopsida > Santalales > Viscaceae > Viscum > Viscum album. The sequence continues at coordinate 482,571,225 of OY728128.1, forward strand.
TCAAATAAAACATATAAACTAATTTCAAGTTAATTATATTATTTTCTCACAACAATAAATACAATAATTTTTTTGAAGAGAATATATTTTTAAATCGTTAGATTATTTAAATTAAAATAGAGTACTTATTTATCAATGAATTTATATTATATATAATATTTGTACATATTTTCCATTATTTGTTTATTCATATTCATAGCACCAATTTTAATATTTAGGTAGTTAGTTTCATTTTTAAATAATAATGTTTATATCGTGTTTCGTTTAAACTTGGAGTAGCATGTAATGAAAGCTATCACAGAAATAAAATTTATTTAAATATAAATATATCATAAAATCTCATTATTTTATATTATACCCCTTAAAATAATTCAAACCTTGAAATTTTCTCACTTTGATATAAAAAAATGAGTATAATACTATTTCATCACATCCTTAGGTTTCCAAGTACCTATCTATAAATTATGTTTTTTCCAAAAAACATTTAATAAGTGAGTAGTACTATTTTACCAAACATTCTCTCCATGATCATGAATCTATATTTTTTATTCCTGATAGTAGATATCTTATTCTAGTTTTATGACCTATGAGTTTATTACTTGTGAAGAGTTAGGTATGTAATTCCATGGGAGAGATACATGGAACACTTCATAAACACGATTGTGATTTGGTGTCATTTCCAACTGAAAATATACCACCACAATAAAATCAATAATTTTAAAGGGATATATACAGTTCTAAATTTACACTTATTTCTATATTTCATAACCCTTCTCTAAGGATATATTTGAAGAAATACATTATCAACAACATTGAACTCAAGATCTCATCTATGATTGTCAGTGCAGCATTTTTGTTGACTCTAAGATTCCATTTTGGGTTTCAAGGTACATATAACCGTCCCTAAAATCTTGTAATATAATCTAGGTCAAAAAATATTATTATTTATACAACATCATACAAAAACATTTGGAGTCATACCCATCTTTAAATGGTGGGCTTTATAATGACCCAACTAAATGGTCAATTGAAATATACTTTTATAGTAAAAGATGACTAAAGGAAGGTGTTGAAATCAACAAAATTTAAATGTAGATAACGTGATCTAAATATATATTATGGGGTTTGGATGGATCATAAAGACTAAATAAATTTCTTGGGAGGATAAACAGCATTGAAACACTATTCTGAATCAAAATCATTCTGAAGAATTCACCAGGACATTTTGGTAAACCCCATATCTCAGTTAGATAAAATAAAATATTGTACTATACAATGATTTACAACATCCAAACTGTACATTCTATAAATTTGACCAATATTAAAGTCTTATTTTATAAAAATGATGTGTTCTGATGTCATAAGAAGATTAGGTACAACCCAAATAATATTTCACCTAGTAGACATTTTTGAGAGTGTAATGACATAATACAAAGTGATGTATCCCCAATTATATTCATCTATGGGTATTGGTAATAACATCCTCTTATATTTCTATCACTTTACCTTAACATACTAACATACATGGCATCATGATACATACTCTACAATATCACATTTCATGTTATCCCACTGGAAATTCTCATTCAAATCTCTATAAATAATTTTAATTATTGGATGAATAGAATGTGATGAATTATGAGTTCCATCCAATTATTCATCACTCAAATATGGTATGGATAGAACACATACTTGGTTCCTGAACCTTATCTTCCCATTACAATAGTGGTAGAACATTGGAAAATTTATAACCTTATTTTGTAGTTCCCCATCTTCTGTATCTTCCTTTTAGTCCTCACATGGATAGAAGGTAGAACATTCATCTAATAAAGATATGATATATCCCTTTTCAAATGGATTTGACATCCATTTTCTATAAATCTATCAGTAATTTGACTATTTTAATACTCGTAATTGGATAACAAGAATGATCTTTATGTCTTAGATCATCAACAAACATATTCATCTACCTAAGGTTGTTATATTTTGATGAGTTATAATATTTAATCACGTCCAAGAATATTTTATTATGTATGTTCAATGCTATTTGGATGAATATATACATCAATAGTTTTGTACCTATATATATGTCACACATTTCATAATATATGTAAGGACTCTTTATCTTTAATAAAAAATTCCTGACTGCTAGCATTAAATCCACATTCAAGTGAATTTGCTCATATATTTTCAATTGGCATGTAAAATATGATATCACCTTATCATTCTTCATGAATACACATAACATTGAATTATTTAATGAATCAAAATATATTAGAAACCCCTCTATACTATAGGGAAGTGTGATCATAGTTTCACAAACCAAAATATTCTTTAACTCCTTGAAATACTCTTTTAGTTAATCTATCCAAAAAAAATTAATCCACTTATAAGTCAACCAGGTTAGTGGATTATATAGTCCTGAGAAATCTATCACAAATTGTCAATAATATCCTTCCATTATGAGTATATTATGAATCATGGCCATTTTTAGTCTCATACATTTATCAACAATATCCATATATAAAGGACCCACCAAAATAAAACCATTTGAGGTTATATAACCAATGAATGAATCTCTATAATGCCAAAATTAAAAAATTATATATATTTATTATTCTTATCCTTCATAATGGTCTTCAACATAATTATCTAATGATATTAATATTCTTATTTTCATATTAAATATATTATAATAGAATCTATAATGACTACCTAAAATTTATAATTGTAATATGTAAAGAATTGATTCATTAAATCAAATAATGTAGTATGGAAAATATTATTTCCAAATGGAATCACTATAAATTTATAATTCTTGTAACTCTTACAGAAGGCTATCTTGGGTATATATTCCTAATTAGCTCTCAATTGATGACATCTAGAATGAAAGTGAATATTTAAAAATTACGATTATCTATTTAAATGATTAAATAAATCACCAATATGGTGTATATGATACATGTTATTGATATTTATCTTGTTATGTTCTCAATAATCAATGTAAAGACTCATGGAACCATCATTCTTACAAAAAAAATAACATGTTCAACCATTAGAAACACACTATGTCCTATGAATTCTTTATCTATATTCTATTGGAGAATTATTTAATTATTTTAACTCAATTGGGTCCATTACATAAGAAGTCTATGAAATAGTTATAGCATGAGGTTTGAGTTTTATTGAAAACTTTCCATCACAATTCATTGGAAGACTAGAAAACTCTTCTGGAAATACATTAATAAACTCTTTTAGTATAGTCATGACCTTAATATTTAGTTTCTCACCAATAATATGCAACAAATAACCTTCATATATATAAATTAAGATCTAAAATATAGAGGTAATATCCATTTGATGTTCGTATTCATAATTTCACAAAAAGAGGATCATGGATTTTTTTGGAATATCAAATTTGATATCAATTCCATAAAAATTATAATGGGATCTATATAAAAACAGCTAATCAATTCCAAAAATTAAATATAATTCCACTAGATGGAAAATCAAATAATTTATAGAAGGAACACTAAAAAACATTTCTATTGAAGTGGATTAAAAAATAGTAGAAGTGATCATTGTTCCATTAGAGATTTAATTATCACTCAACAACTAATCATTATGGTAGAGATGGTATACCCATAAAAATTATTTAGATATCAATGTTTGTGTAGATCCAATATCAAATAAAAAAATTGACATTCTTGAGTGGTTGTTATATGTACCTCTTACCATGTCATTCTATTGACCTGCTTCATTAGTTATAGAAACAGTCTGTCCTTTATAATTTTTCAAATTGGGTTGGTATTATCACTAATCTATTTAGGTCTCGGATTAAGGAATTCATTTTCATAATTCCCAATTTTTATGAATAGGAATAAATGAGCATTATTTGTTCAATGTTTCTTATCATATATTTAAATTTTTTACATTTTCATCCCCCGTTGATAATCACATACTTGATGTATATCCCTTCCACAATTAAAGAATTCCCTAATTCTGTTCAGGTTATATCCTAAATGATTTAGCCCAAATTTTTGGAAATTAGGGTTCTCAATTTCATTCCTCTTTGAGATTTACCATTCAAATTTCCATGATGTTCTTTTTTCTGTCATTCCACTAAAACCAAAATAAAAAGGGGAGTTTTCAATCTTAATTTTGATATTAATATAACATTGAATGATTTATTTTTGGTTAGAAAAGTCTCTTATGGATAACAGATTTTAATGACTTGGTTTAAGGTAACTAAATAAAAAATAATTCTTTCATATGGTCATTAAAATATCTAGAATCATACCTTGAAATTATTATACTGTTTTCTTCTTAGGTCCTAATGGATTCATTATCTCTCTATTTCAGCTCTAGAATGTCCCTTTACATATTAGTTTGATGATTTAAAGGAAGGTATTTACTAATAAGTATGCTCTTAAAATCCTCTCATTCCATATAGTATATTTCTTTAATGTTATTATAGTCCTTGAAAAGTATCCACCATTAATCAACTTCTCTTTCCATTTGATATATTTCTATGAAGAAATTATCATAGTCTAAGAATAAATGACCAAAAAATATATTATTCATCAAAATAATACATTCCTTAAAAATTGTGGGATCAAAATACCAATAAATATATATTGTTCTTGTTGTATAAAATATCCAATGTCTTGTTTCTCCCTCATTGGTGCATCCAAAAGCTGAACATTATCCATGTTATCGTTTATAGCTTAAGGGAGTTGAGTTTTCATAGTCAAAATAAATTGAATGATAGCTCCCAATAAATTGGGTTACTCTTGGGTATAGTCATTTCATTATCGATAACATTCACTATTAACTTTACTTTTTCCTGATCTAGTATTTTATTAAAACTAAAAACATAGTGTAAGAAACATTCTACAAAAAATGAGTGAAAAAACATATATTCATGAAAATAAACACATGAGATGTCCTAAATCAGGACAACTTATTTTCGACATATGACATTATAGGTTTAACCTACGTCATAAATAGTAATTATACATTAAAATAAGTCATAATGGATCATAAATAAATGAAATATAACTTAATAATATCAACTGATAGTGCAAAAACAAGTGAATATGTGCTAAAAACCACATCCAATTATAGTATCCTTACATTGATGTATTACTTGGAAAACCACATAATCAATTACATACAAAAATAGTAGTATGTTATAAAATATTTATAATTATACCTATTATTTTAAAAATACCATCTTATGATACCAACTACTGTAATTCAAGAACAACATACACAAATGTTACATCATTTTAGATGAATATACAATACACTTATCAATAATTCATGATCGAGGTATATAATGTTTTACGGTATTTCGTATTAGATGGAAAAAAATATTATTTAATTAAAATATTCATCATCTTAAACATATATATATATAAGTTACCCTTCTAGAATTACTACACATAGAACCTTACATTAAAACTCAGGGATGAAAAACATAATAAAGGATTAACTTAGATGTTTAGTAAGTGTAAACATGGGAGATAAAATTCATTAGAGGATAATATGGTCATAGTACTATGATAAAATATTTAATTTCACATTCTCAATAGAAAATTTTCATACGCATAAAATCATAGATCATAAGGTCAAAAATCAATTCATTTATATATGTACGATTAATAAGGGTGCAAAGTAGTAATTATCATTCAAGGGTCAAAACATGGGAGTTTGACATCATAAAAATAAGAAATCCTTATGTTTTGAAATATGATAATGAAAATCATGTTATCACATTATCTTGTGAGTATGGTTAGAAATACATCATACTCACATATATAAAAATGAACAAATCTATTAACAATCATGTCCATACATATTAATGTGAGTATAGAGATAAGTAATAATACAGTAGATTTTATATGTGAAAAAAGTTATTATAATACAATTTTAAATTTATCATCATCTCATAAGATATCAATATAACTTTATCAAATGCACTGGAGGGTTATAAAAAACCCAACTTTCACAAAATAATAATTCATTCATATGAATGCCTGATGATAACAAAAAATACTTAATAATGTAACATATTGAAAATAAATGGTTTTAGAAAAAATATCATCATCAAAATTATATAATATCCAGATAAAAAACAAATATAGTATCATTGGATCATATCTATACTAAAGCATAATTAATATCATATGTCACAATTTTTATTAAATATATTTTTAATATTTAATGGGGAAATACCCTTTTTATTTTTAAATCACTTATTTATAAACAAAATATTCTTAAAATATACAAAAATAATTTTATTTTATTTGAACCATGAAATTTTTAAAAGGAATATTCAAAACATAGAGTGGTCATAACAATGGGAATTCCAATTAATGTCATAATTGTTAAAAAAAAAGTATGTTCACTTATCCGGTGAAAATTACCTTGGTCAAAGAATAATTAGGATATTCTTTTAATTTTTTGTTACAAAAATTTCAAAATACAAACAAGTAATTGAAACTGTCATTAATGAATAAACAAAATAATTAATGATAAACAATATAGAAAACATGGAAATACTTGGAAATATTTTTTCCAACCAAAAGAGGTTAAATAAGGCTGTCCTTTCATAAAAACATTTTTGGAACATCTTTGTGTACTAAAGATAGGAAAATTTTATTAAAGAATAAAAAAGAAAGAAAAACCCAGAGAATTAGAATAATTATATAGGATTATTAGATAATTGTCATATTATTTCATTAATTGAAATTTAATAATAATCAATCCAAGTTAAAATTGTATTGAGGCATAAATCCCAAACCCCAAGTCTCATCTGGATTCATATACATTGAAATATACTATATAATAATTATATTTATAGTATATATATCTTTCAAATCCATAATAATACATATCATATCATATAATATTTTCTTATAATGTCTTATCAACATTTTAATAATAAATCGTTATTAAAATCATTGTTATGGGTGATAACTGCTTCATTATTCATGGAAGTTTCGGTAAGGAAATTATGTTTATTGTACATTTAACCATGGTCTAATAAAATATAGAATATTATTATTGATATTAATATCACATATATTAATAATATAAATATATATTCATAATCATTTTTAAATGGTATAGATTTAAAAGTGATTTTCACTGTTTATGGAGACGGTAGGTCATACGTACACCCGGAGGTTGATTTCCTTTTCAAATAAAAATAATGTGAGAATGATAAATATTAATTTTTTCATTATATAACAATAATTATATCATAAATAAAATATATATACATTAAATATATTCTTATTATCATCCATGTAAAATGGAAATGAAAAAAAAGCACATCACTTCGTTGACGTGGGGGTCCACTTGAATACACTAGCGATGCTAAATTTTTCTAATGGATTGGAAGGTATGAAGGTAGAAATGATATTATAATTATAAAATATTTATTTAAAAAATATCCAATTTAAAGAATAAACCTATCAGAATAAAAATCCATGAAATATAGTGATTGAATATGGAATTGAGCACTATGTAGAGGTGGTAGTTCACATGTATGCACAAGTGATAATTTCGCTTCCCATCTGATGGAAAATAGGATGAATAGTGGTGGTTACATAATAATAATAACATTTTAGTATGTTTATAAAACTGGTGTTTTCATTTTATCATAAATAAACAAGATTTAGAGGTGTTAATATATGAAATAAATTTGAATAGATCGGGTAAGTTTAATACCACTTCTTCAGTATGTGTCCATTAGATTCCTTATCAAGGACCCATAGAATGGAAATTGAAGAATAAAATAACCCCAATTTCATTATTATTGTAGTATATAAGAGAATTTGGATGTTTTTTTAAATCTAGATAGTTAATTAAGGGTTAAAGAAGAGAAATGTGGGGTTACCAATTATAAGCAAGGGAGAGGACACACATGGAATTTCAAAAAATATATTAAACAAAATATATATATATATCATAATCATGTTATATGGAATCAAAAAAACCAGAATGAGAATATGAGATGTGATATATTAATAAAAAGCTCAACTGATCATATTTGAACACGTTTTGGATGCATTGTAATCATTAAATCCAAGTTAAAAAACATTAAAATCATTTTAACCTTAAACCTAATAAATAATTTTTTTACAAAAATATCATTATTATATGAGAAAAAATAAACAGGGCTTTGTAAATTTTTTGGAATCATGATTAAAAATTATTATACAATTTTTTCAGATTTAATCTCTATTGTTGGTAGAAATTAATTTTAATAAACGAACAAAAAATACATGAAAACAATCTTTAATAAAATACCGTATTTATGAGTAAAATTAAATTTTCATTGAAATAAAGAAATAAATTGGTTTCAAAATTATTTTTGGGTTGAATAATAAACCAAATAATTATATTCGTGTTTCATAGAAAGGCAAAATCTAATTGAATCTTCCAACCACGCCACTAAATGTAAAGACCAATAAATATTTTTTAATTTGAATATAATTTAATTTATCTTCAAAAAAAACCTTGAGTTACCAAACTCAAAAAAATAAATAAATTATATTCCGCCATAAATATATCATTGTCTTAAAAACACCCATAAATATCACAATGTTATGTTTTATATAGATTTTGATCCTTTAAAAATGTTATTAACTGAATTTTACCTCTTTTAGCGAGGTGAAAAATATTTTCTTTGGTTTCTATTCATAACAACTAAAAATTAATTTAACAATATTCGATTCGAAATTTCCAATCCAACCATGATATTATAGTTATATCCTCATATTTATTCTTCATCCATAATGGTGAATATTTTTTAAATTTTTTACAATTCATGAGAATATATTTACAAAATACATTAAAAAATTTATGGATGATACTTATTTCATCACAGATTCTTGAGATGTATAACTAAATGTTGTCATGATATTGTGGACACTTGATAAAGGTATTTTATCATCAGAGTACTTTATTGATCATTTCGTACCAGCATCGAATTTCTCCTTAATTTTTCAATATCAAATATATTCATTTTAAATAATCATTTTTTTACTTCAAATCATGGACAGTTCATATTTAGGGTTATTTATTAGTCATCAATAGAAATCATATACTCTTCATAACCATTATTTTTTATTTCAACTTAATCAATATGATTCTATTTTTTGTAATAATGTATCTTGTTCTTTGATATTCTTATACTTCAATTCCAATTAAAAATCCTTGACATCAATGTCATTCATCAAATTTTCTTCATGTTCTTGTATCATTTATTAGGAATCTTGATGTATAGTTGTTTCCCTATAACCTCTTTGTTTCATTTATTTTTAAATTTTTAGGAACTTATTTTGTGGCATAAAATTTATAGTCTCAAAATAAATAACCCATTTATAATGATGTATACGTTCTAGAACATTTTACTACAAATCCTTCCCCTTATTATTTTTCTTACCATTTAATTGGGTCATTTCATCCAATGTGCTATAAAAGAATTCTGAAAAAAGACATTATATTGTATTGGGAATGGAATAGTGAATACCATTTAACCTACGAATTAATATATATTGATAATTTTCAGATAGGCTATCATCACTAAGTTTCCAAGGATTTTCTTCATGAAGATAAATTATACATGAATGTTTATATACCTCATGATCACTTTACTAACTTAACTCCATTGAGGTATAAATGTTCTACTTCTCTTTAGTGTAAATTTAAACAACATATTCATAATTTTACAATCAATTTATTTTTTTATTATTTTTATGACATAAAGAAACTGGACATCTATCTTCCTCATAGTTCAAGAGGGTCATCTTCATAAACATTATTTTCTCTTTCAATCTCCAATTTATCATAGTCTTGGTAGGAATATAATTTATATCCAAGATAAATAAAATTACCCCAAACTAAACATCACTATAAATACAAGAAATAAACTCTTATATTAAAAAAATCAATACAGATAATCCACTATAGGCGAACCTTCTTATCTGAAACCAATTTTAAGTACCTTTTAAGGATATTATCAATATTGTGAGGGTGGGGGCACGAATCAGTGTTGGGAGATTTTTGAACTTATAGATTCATTTTTATTTCCTATACCTCTTAGACTATTATGATCTCGATTCTCTTACTCTGTTTTCAATTCCATAAGAAAGTAAATGAAATAAATTATGTTTTTCAAAAAATATTTTACAAGGTTAACTACTCATTATGTGTTTAATGTCTTCACTATTTATGATGGTGGAATAAACACTAATTATCCTCTATAATTATATACTAAATAAAATTTGTTTTTTAGAAATAAAATACTGAACATGAAGTTTGGTTCCGAACACATTATGAAGGGGGATAGAATACTATCCAAACTCCCCAATCATTGGATTTCTTAGTCTAAGTAAACAAAATTTTTTGGATCTATATTCTATCTATGTATAAAATATTCATCTTTTCATGTTATTCTCCACCCTAATAAAGTACTCCAATAATTGAGACTTCTGCTGAATGTCATAGTGATACCTTTTTCATATTTACCCTCTCTTACTTGAAAAGCAACATACATAGAAATTTTATTCTTCTTATATGGTATGTAAAATAATTCATAGAAAATTTTTTCTTTACAATAACATAGTGGAATATTTCATTTCATAAACTTATTCGAGTCTTATTCTTCTAATGTTCTTCTTATTATAGTAGAAAATATAAATGATTATTTTTTCTTATCTTCTTCATCTGTTAAAAAACATATTAATCCTAATCATATTCATTTGATACTATCCACCAGATACTACCAATTTGATACTAGTTTCTCCAATTCCAAATCATCTGATCCATTCTTCTTCTCCTAGTACATTCTCTTATTTATCTGATATACTCTTTGTATGATTCCTTAATACATATTATGGTGCCCTAATACACCTTTATATTTCATATGATTCATATGGTTCCATATTCATTATCTAGTTCATTATTCTTTATCTTGTACCTTTTTCAACATCTATATAATTCTAATCTACCAGATTATTTGAGAAAAATGATAACTACTCATATGATTTATAGTCAGCATCTCTATGATGAAATTATGAAAATACCCACTATTTGAGATTGATTTTCATCTTACTCTTAGATTACTTGCATCCCTTTTTATATTTTGATTTTCTTTGAAAATACAAGGATGATTTTAGATTTAAAATTTGAAATTCCCCCGAGAAATTTATTATCCTATCCATACATTCATTATTTTTTAGCCTATAAACGTTCAAGTGAATTGGAGTGAAATAAATTCATTGAAATTTTTTCTGAAAAGTCATTATTAATATTCTTAAAAACATTCTAAAATATTTAATAGAGTCATGATTATTTTTTATTACTATTGAGGGTTTGGACATCTATCTCAAAATTATTAAACTGTATGAATTTTTAAAACTTTTAAATGATCATAAAACCATCATTTGATACTTCTTATTAAGATTTTATCATTTTAAAAATTATTTGTTCAATATAGATATGTGTTAACTTTTTTATTTAGATTCAATCTATCTGATTGAATCATATTAATTTTGTAGTAGGTGGGATTTCTATAATTCATTGGTCCAGATCTCTTCAATTTCCAATTTCTAGTGCCTCATTATAGAGACCTCTGTTCGATGATTCTTGAAACATATTTTTTATACCGAGATTCCTCAAAAACATATCTATTTGATGATCTACTGATGATTCCTATATCTGATTAATTTCCTAGGAAACCCTTATAGATCATTTGGAAATCACTAATTTGGAACATAATTATGGTAAATTCAGTCAGAAACTCTCATATGATCATTTGGATACCCATGTCAGATGAGTTTTTGAATATTAATATGATTTTTTCTGTCCAAAACTACATCATTCTAAATGTTCTTAATTATCCATATAAAACATCTTAAAATATTCATCCATTTAGAACATCCATAATATATCTATGTATGATGATCATATATACATTATTTATCTAATAGACTTGGTTAGTAAACCTATGTTTCATAATATTTTTCTTCAAAAAGTTATCAAGAAAATATATTCCACCAATGTTCAATAATATTATTCCGTCAACCAAATTTATGTTTTTTCAAAATATGAAGTCTAATTTCATCATAATTATTTGACAATAAATGTATCCTTTTGTAGGGAAAAAATCCCTCAAGGTATTATTGAAGCATTTCTGAGGTGATTTTGTTTGTAGACAAAGTGGACATTGGTGTTGTGATTGTTGACAAAGAAAACCATGACGCACAAATTTGTTGAAAAATGGGGTTTCATGGTGAAATGTCAAGATTAAGGTATATGGTTAATGATACATGTTTGATTCAAGAATTTCAACAAAGGAATAGATGATCTGGAGGTGGTACAAAAAAAGTAGATACAAGGTGGAACCTATAACGACCCATACTTTACGTAAATTGTTAATACTTCAAAATTGAAGCATAATTATTACAACATATAACAAAACCACGAAAGGACCGTATAGGTATAGTGTCTTTAGAAACTGGGAAACATAAACAACTGGTTCATAAAGCGTCTACACTGTCTCCGATTTATTTCATCATATCTATAGTCCCTTTTGGAATATCTTACTTAATAACCTTCTTCCTGACCTGGGGAAAGAAAACATACAAAATGGTGAGCTCAAATGCTCAGTAAGGGTAAATAAAAGAAATATCAATCACATCGTATACATAAGCACATAACTTTTGGAAATATTAACCTGCAAAAGAGATCATAATTTCATAACATGGGATAAATCATGGCAGTGAAATGTAATCCCAATAATCATAACTTAAAACATGAAACATTGTGGCATACACACATAATCATAGAGAATCATTTCTTGTTAGTCAAGACTCATTGCCAAGACTATCTTAGTGGACAAAGTCCTTTTCTGAACCGAGTCACCATCGTTTCAGTCCTATTTCTCTGAACCGATATAACCTACCGTTCTAGCCATGTCTATCTCATGAAATATAAATTCTTTACCCAATGCATTGGAGGGAGATATAGTTCCCACCCATCTCATAATGATACCATTCTTATGTTTTCCACAAAATAATAAACCATACATCATTGCATAACCCATGTAATAAAAATGGGAATCTTAAACATCATGACATCATAAAACAATTCATATATGATAAAGGAATTCATAAAAATAATTCCATCACAACATAATCAAATCAATGTAATAATAGGGATAAAAACAGAACCCTTTATTATCTTAGATGGAAAATAATTTTGATATAACAATTGAACTTCATTCTTGAGGAAAATATCCTTTCTACTTCAAAAACACTTTTCCTTTCTTAACATGTCTTAAAATTATAAACTAAAAGAAGTTGATTAAAAATAAACTTGAAAACTTGTAAAGGAATCTTCTTGGAAATAATTTTTTTAAAAATCCATTCGTTCCATATAAGTTAAAAGAAAACATTCTTCTCGTACTTTTGTCGGAAAAGTCAAAAAGTACCTCGTACGAAAAATGACAAAAGATTCTTTTCATATCTTTTACTAAAAACTCACCGAAGGGTAAAATAGGATTTAAAAAATTGTAGGTGAATGGAAATAATATTACATATTGAGGAAACATGGATGTGGATGATAAAATGCACCCCAGTAAATGCCAAAGTATAAACAATCTCGGATGAAAATGAGATTGTGATATTTCCCTTAACTTAGGTCCGATTTTCCTCGTAAGTGTCCGAACCTCCTGTATAATGATTTAAATAATGTTATTGACTTATTCCAGAATCATACATATTTTTATGATATCATATATGGTCATTTTCTTAGCTTCTTATTAGTAATATTTCATTGCTACTTGTTATTCGGGTGTTTATAACTTTTTGTTCTTATGCGTGTTTTGTCGAATAAATTCTTATTATTATATTTATGTTATAGATACCTCATTTCCATAATGGTATTAGTGTAATATATATCATATTAATTCATTCAATTCATTTATATAATCATTATGAAATGATGATCATGTAGAACGAGTCGCATCACATCGTGGAGACGGTATTCCGTACGTACGCACGAGTGATGATATCGTTCCTATGATCGTGGAATTGTATTAGAGTGTATGTATACTATTCCAGAATCAGTATCCCCTTATAATAGTCATATAAATTCATTATTTACACCATTATACCCATCCAAGTAAGGTGGTGGTGGAAAATAGATTACACCATGGCGTGGAGACGGTATTCTGTACGTACGCACGCGCGGTGATTTCTTTTTCCGTAGGATGGATAGATGGTGAAATAGGGTTGTTTCATACTTATAATAACATATCAGTATATGAGTGATACTGATGTTATTACTTCATAATGAAATAACTAAAGAAGAAGAAGTGGAAGAAGAAATAAAGATGAAAGAATCGGTAGCAGACATTACCTCTTCTTTGAAGTGCTTCTTTGAGACCTTCTTTTAGGGCACTAAACTTCGTCTTTGAAGAAGACCAGGACCTCTAGGATATCTCTAGGGAAGTGGAGAGGAGGAATTGGCAGGGTTTGGCCGAGCTTGAAGGCTCAAAGTGGTGTGAGAAATAGGGGGAGGAGGTGCCCTTTTATAAGGGAGGAGAAGGGCATCTTTGGGAAAACTAAAAATATTATTTTATTATAAAGTCAAGTTCGGTTTTAAATAGCTCCAAATTGATATATTTCGAAGCTAAGGTGGGGATGGGTAGAAATACTCTCATCCAATAGAATTTAGACAAGTTTAGGTTCCTATTTTAACCTTATCATTTAGATTTAACATTAAGTTAAATAATTTTACTTTTACCGTGTCTTCTTGTGTTCTTATACTATAAGGTTAATAAACATACTATAAGCAGCCAAACGAACCCCAAGTTGTTTATTATTAATATATATAACCTTATCTAAGTCATTTGGCCGAACCTTAGATTTTTAGGAAGAAAATAACAATTACTAATATAGTATTAGTTTTAAAAACTATTTTATGTCAATTTTGACACTATTTAGTAATTGATTTTTGTGAAAATCATAACAGAATTATTAGTTCGAACCAAGTTAATTAAATAAATACTAACATGTCATATTAAACTAAAAAATTAGTGGAATTCATAAAAAGTCTCAAATTACATTTATTTTGGTGTTTATAACATTAATTATGTCAATATTTCATTAATAAGATAATTACTGCATCATCTTTGTGTCATAAATAAATTAAATTATTTAATGTCTAAAAATTACAAATAAAATACCATTATGTAGGAAATATTTTTTCACTATTCATCAAAAATTGATAGTTTTCAGAAAAATACCAAAATTTCACCCTAGGCTAATTTCGATATTCCGAATCCAAAAATGAAGTCCATTTTGAAAAATAAAATTTATAAAATTTCAAAAAGTGGTTATTACTATTCATAACGGCTTGTTTTAATAATATTTTAATAGCATATCGTTTTTTAGTGAAACTCGGTATTGCGTACGACGCAAGCTATCGAGGAAGGTCGCGATTTCGTGTAAAGCAAGCCAAGCAAGTGTTGTGTAGAAAAGGATTCCTTTGATGATTTATATAACATAAAAGTCTCAGGTGTTACATTCTACCCCCCTTAAAATGAATTTCGCCCTCGAAATTCGTCCCTTTGTAACAAACAGATGAGGATACCTCTCCCTCATCATATCCTCAAGGTCCCATGTAGCTTTTTCTAATTGGTGGTTCCTCCATAAAACTTTCACCAATCGAGTGGTCTTGTTTCGTAGGACTTTTTCTCTACGATCCAGAATCTCAATCGGTTGTTCTTCATAAGAAATATCTTCCTCCAGCGGTATAACTTCTGAGCTGAGTACATGTGGAGGATCAGGTATGTACTTTCTCAGGAGAGATACATGGAACACATCGTGAACTTGAGAGAGATTCAGTAGAAGCGTCAATCGGTAAGCTACCTTCCCAACATGATCCAGTATTTCGAAAGGACCGATATATCTAGGGCTCAACATCCCCTTCTTTCCAAATCTCATAACCCTCTTCCAGGGAGATATTCGTAAGAACACTTTATCACCCACTTCAAACTCTAGGTCTTTTCTTCGGTTTTCGGCATAACTTTTCTGTTGATTCTGAGCTGCTCTTATGTATTGTTGAATAGATCTGACCTTTTTGGCCATTTCATCAACGAGATCAGGTCCTAATAGCTTTCTTTCCCCAACTTCATCCCAGCAAGTTGGAGTCCTACATTTCTTTCCATAGAGAGCTTCATAAGGAGCCATCTGATTACTCGAGTGAAAGCTATTATTATAAGAAAATTTCACCAAAGGTAGGTGTTGATCCCAACCACCTTTGAAATCCATAGAGCAAGCTCTCAACATATCTTCTAGGGTTTGAATTGTTCTCTCAGACTGACCGTCTGTCTGAGGATGATAAGCAGTGCTGAAACTCAACTTTGTATCCAGAGTACGCTGAAGACTTCGCCAGAACATCGAGGTAAATCTCAGATCCCGATCAGATATAATAGAAAGTGGTACTCCATTAATCTTACCACTTCCTTTACATATATCCTGGCAAGCTGATCCAGAGAGAAATCCTCTCTAATAGCAATGAAGTGTGCAGACTTTGTAAGATGATCAACTATGACCCAGATAGCATTATTGCCTTTGGATGTTTTAGGAAGTCCTGTGACAAAGTCCATAGTGATGTTTTCCCATTTCCATTCGGGTATGGGTAATGGTTGTAACATCCCCTTAGACTTCTGTCTCTTAGCTTTAACTTGTTGACAAACCAAGCATCGAGAGACATATTCAGCAACATCTCTTTTCATGCCATCCCACTAGAAGTACTCTTTCAGGTCCTTATACATCTTTGTGCTTCCAGGATGAATAGAGAATGAAGAACTATGAGCCTCATCCAGCAGCACCTTCTTTAATTCGGGGATGGGAGGAACACAAACCCGATTCCTGAACTTTATTATCCCATCACAATCAAGGTTGAATCCAGGAACATTTCTCACTTTCTTTTGTAACTTGACATCTTCTTTCTGTGCCTCTTTAATCTTCACATGTATAGATGGTTGAACGTTCATTTGAGAAAGATAAGATTTTCCACCTTCCATTATAATTAAAAGATCCATCCTTTGTAAATCCATAAATATTGGGTCTTTTGTGATCCTCATCATGGATAACCTAGCATGGTCTTGTCGAATTAATGCATCTTCCACCTTGTTTGCTTTCCCAGGGTGGTAATGGATTGAACAGTCATAATCCTTAATTAGATCCAACCATCTTCTTTGGTGCATATTCATCTCCTTTTGTGTGAAAATATACTTTAAACTTTTATGATCAGTATAAATATCACATCTTTCACCATAAAGGTAATGCCTCCAAATCTTTAATGCAAAGAATACCACAGATAACTCCAAATCATGTGTTGGGTAATTTTGCTCATGGATTTTCAACTGTCGTGAGGCATAAGCTATCACCATATCATTTTTCATAATAACACACCCCAATCCCTTCTTGGCGGCATCACTATAGATCACAAACCTTTCTCCACTACAAGGCAGTGTGAGCACAGGTGCACTAGATAACCTTCTTTTCAACTCCTTGAAAGTCTCTTCACATTCTTCCGTCCAGACAAACTGAACTCCTTTCCGAGTCAACTTGGTGAGTGGATTAGATAATCATGAAAAATCTTTCACAAAACGTCAATAATATCCAGCCAAACCAAGAAAACTTCGGATCTCAGTTACTGTTGTTGGTCTCGACCATCTTTAGATAACCTCTGTTTTTGCTGGATCCACAGATATCCCTTCTTTTGAGATTATGTGACCCAAAAATGAATATTTTTGAAGCCAAAATTCACACTTGGTAAATTTGGCATAAAGCTTCTCCTTTCTCAGGGTCTTCAATATAATTATCAAGTAATATTCATGTTCTTCCTTTCTCTTTGAATAGAAAAGAATATCGTCTATAAAGACTACCAAAAATTGATCAAGATAGTCTCTAAAGACTCTATTCATCAGATCCATGAAGATAGTAGGGGCATTAGTAAGACCAAATGGCATCACTATGAATTCATAGTGTCCATAACTTGTAAGGAAATCCATCGTTGGTATATCCTCCCTTTTGACCCTTAATTGATGATACCCTGAACGAAGATCAATCTTGGAAAAGTATTGAGCTCTTCGTAGTTGGTCAAATAAATCATCAATGCGTGGGAGAGGATATTTGTTCTTGATAGTGATCTTTTTAAGTTCTTGATAATCAATGCAGAGTCTCATTGATCCATCTTTCTTCTTGACAAATAGAACAGGTGCTCCCCAAGGTGACGCACTAGGGCGTATGAATCCCTTATCTAGATTCTCTTGGAGTTGCTTCTTCAATTCCTGCAACTCAATTGGGTCCATTCTATAAGGTGTCTTTGAAATAGGAAAAGCACCCGGTACTAGTTCTATTGAAAACTCAACTTCACGATTCGGTGGAAGACCCGGTAATTCTTCCGAAAAGACATCATCAAACTCCCGTACAATGGGAATATTCTTAATCGTGAGTTTCTCACCAACCATTTGAGATAAATAACCTTCATTTAGTGGAATCAATACCCATAAAATGGAATAAATTTCCACTGGAAGGTTATGTTCATCCTTGCATTGATAGACGATCATAGATTGATCTGGAATATAAAATGTGACTTCCCTTCTTTGGCAATTGATATGAGCTCCATATAAAGAAAGCCAATACATGCCAAGAATCACATAAAATTCCACTATAGGAAGGATCAAAAGATTTGAAGGAAGCACTTTCCCACAAACTTCGATCGGAGAAGAATTATAAACTTTTGATGCGACTGTTGTTCCATTAGGTGTTGTCACAGCTAACTCAACATCTAATTGTTGAGGTAATACGGTGATACCCTTAGAAAATTCTTCAGAAATAAAAGAGTGGGTGGATCCAGAATCAAATAAAACATTTTCTACTTTAGAGTGGATGGTAAGTGTACCTTTCACCACATTGTTATCGTACTCCACATCGCTGATAGAAATTGCATGTGACTATCCTTTGTCTTTAGCCTTAAGAGTTTGTTGACGTCGACCATCATCATCAACCCTTGGATTGGGGCATTTATTGGAATAATGTCCCATCTCCTTGCACTTGAAACATTGAAGTGTAGTAGGTTCATTCTGTGTATCCCTTCCTTTTTTTTCATCGTTAGACATCTTCTTCCCATCATCACGGCATTCAAATGCCCGATGACCTTCCTTTCCACATTTGAAACATTTACTTGTCCCTTTAAGACAACTCCCTCCATGTTTCTTTCCACACTTTGAACATAAGGGAAAGCTCATCTTCTTTTCAGTGTGCTCTTTAGATTTTCCTTTGAATTCCATTTTCCTCTTCTTATCAAACCCATATGACTGATGGGTTACTCCAATCTCCATCTCGACTTTGAGAGCACATCGAACGATTTCCTCGTAGCTATTGAAGTCCCTTATGGCTAACGCCCTTCGAAGACTTGGTTTTAAGCCACTAAAGAATCGATCGATCTTACTCTTAGGTTGGATAATAATACCAGAAGCGTACCTTGCATGTCTTGTAAAATATGCTTCATAGGTACCAATAGATTCATCATCCTTTTGATTCAGTTCAAGAATCTCTTTCTCCATATTTGTTCGGAAAATACGAGGGAAGTACTTATTGAAAAATATGTTCTTGAACTCGTCCCATTCCATGGACTCAATTTCATCCCTTTGCCTCGTATTCTTAATAAGATTCCACTATTGATCAACACCTCCTTCCAAACGATACACTGCTAGGATGAATTTATCATGTTCAGAATATTGAAGAACTGAAAATATCTTTTCAGTAGTACTAATACATTGTTCAGAAACTAATGGATCAGTAGACCCGCTGAAAGAAGGTGGACGCTGCCTCATGAAGGATTCAACAGAATGTTGCTCCTTCCTTTGGTCGTTTGGAAGTCCTGCATGATTCATAGCTTGAGAAAGTTGTGTGAGCATGGGTACAAGATTTTGCATTCCAGCTCCCATAATGTTTGGTTTCTCAGGGGGACAATCATTGCATTTCCCATCTCATTTCGTATTAACACGGTTCCTTCGGGTTCCAGCCATTGACTAAAACCAAGAAGAATAGTGTGAGAAACACTAATTATAATAGGAAAACCACATAATCAAGAATAAAATTTCACACTTAAGGTCTTATCCTAGGTTATTCATGTCCATTTCTAAAACACTAATATTGTGTTCTATGCTTAGACTTATCCTTAGGGTTCTTACTAAGGCTTTCACATCCTAGTTTCCAAAGGTTGACTATACCTTTCCTCTGATACCAACTATAACGACCCATACATTACATACATTGTTAATACTTCAAAATTGAAGCATACTTATTACAACATATAACAAAACCACGAAAGGACCTTATAGGTATAGTGTCTTTAGAAACTGGGAAACATAAACAACTGGTTCATAAAGCATCTACACTGTCTCCCATTTATTTCATCATATCTATAGTTCCTTTTGGCATAACTTAATTGATAACCTTCTTCCTGACCTGGGGAAAGAAAACATACAAAATGGTGAGATCAAATGCTCAGTAAGGATAAAAAAAAGAAATATCAATCACATTGTATGCATAAGCACATAACTTTTGGAAATATTAACCTGCAAAAGAGATCATAATTTCATAACATGGGATAAATCATGGCAGTGAAATATAATCACAATAATCATAACTTAAAACATGAAACTTTGTGGCATACACACATAATCATAGAGAATCATTTCTTGTTAGTCAAGACTCATTTCCAAGACTATCTTAGTGGACAAAGTCCCTTTCTGAACCGAGTCACCCTCGTTTCAGTCCTGTTTCACTGAACCGGTATAACCAACCGTTCCAGCCATGTCTATCTCATGATATATAAAATCTTTACCCAATTCATTGGAGGGAGATATATGTCCCACCCATCTCATAATGATACCATTCTTATGTTTTCCACAAAATCATAAACCATACATCATTGCATAACCCATGTAATAAAAATGGGAATCTTAAAAATCATGACATCATAAAACAATTCATATACGATAAAGGAATTCATAAAAATAATTCCATCACAACATAATCAAATCAATGTAATAATAAGGATAAAAATAGAACCCTTTATTATCTTAGATGTAAAATAATTTTGATATAACAATTGAACATCATTCTTGAGGAAAATATCCTTTCTACTTCAAAAACACTTTTCCTTTCTTAACATGTCGTAAAATTATAAACTAAAAGAAGTTGATTAAAAATAAACTTGAACACATGTAAAGGAAGCTTCTTGGAAATAATTTTTTAAAAAATCCATTCATGCCGTATAAGTTAAAAGAAAACATTCTTCTCGTACTTTTGTCGGAAAAGTCAAAAAGCACCTCGTACGAAAAACGACAAAAGATTCCTTTCATATCTTTTACTAAAAACTCACCGAAGGGTAAAATAGGATTTAAAAAATTGTAGGTGAATGGAAATAATATTACATATTGAGGAAACATGGATGTGGATGATGAAATGCACCCCAGTAAATTCCAAAGTATAAACAATCTCGGATGAAAATGAGATTGTGATATTTCCCTTACCTTAGGTCGGATTTTCCTCGTAAGTGTCCGAACCTCCTGTATAATGATTTAAATAATGTTATTGACTTATTCCAGAGTCATACTTATTTTTATGATATCATATATGGTCATTTTCTTAGCTTCTTAGTAGTAATATTTCATTGCTACTTGTTATTCGGGTGTTTATAACTTTTTGTTCTTATGCGTGTTTTGTCGAATAAATTCTTATTCTTATATTTAGGTTATAGATACCCCATTTACATAATGGTATTAGTGTAATATATATCATATTCATTCATTCAATTCATTTATATAATCATTATGAAATTAAGATCAAATAGAACGAGTCGCATCACATCGTGGAGACGGTATTCCGTACGTACGCACGAGTGATGATATCATTCCTATGATCGTGGAATTATATTGGAGTGTATGTATACTATTTCAGAATCAGTATCACTTTATAATAGTCATATAAAGTCATTATTTACATCATTATACCCATCCAAATAAGGTGGTGGTGGAAAATAGATTACACATCGGCGTGGAGACGGTATTCCGTACGTACGCACGCACGGTGATTTCTTTTTCCGTAGGATGGATAGATGGTGAAATAGGGTTGTTTCATACTTATAATAACATATCAGTATATGAGTGATACTGATGTTATTACTTTATAATTAAACAACTAAAGAAGAAGAAGTAGAAGAACAAATAAAGATGAAAGAATCGGTAACAGACATTACCTATTCCTTGAAGTGCTTCTTTGAGACCTTCTTTTAGGGCACTAAAATTGGTCTTTGAAGAAGACCATGACC
Source organism: Viscum album (assembly GCA_963277665.1). Lineage (NCBI taxonomy): Eukaryota > Viridiplantae > Streptophyta > Magnoliopsida > Santalales > Viscaceae > Viscum > Viscum album. The sequence continues at coordinate 482,593,662 of OY728128.1, forward strand.
TCTAGGATGTCTCTAGGTAAGTGGAGAGGAGGAATTGTCAGGGGTTTGCCGAGCTTGAACGCTCAAAGTGGTGTGAGGAAGAGGGGGAGGAGGTGCCCTTTTATAAGGGAGGAGAGGGGCACCTTTGGGAAAACTAAAAATATTATTTTATTACAAAGTCAAGTTCGGTTTTAAATAGCTCCAAATTGATATATTTCGAATCTAAGGTGGGGATGGGTCGAAATCCGCTCATCCAATAGAATTTAGACAAGTTTAGGTTCCTATTTTAACCTTATAATTTAGATTTTACATTAAGTTAAATAATTTTACTTTTACCGTGTCTTCTTGTGTTCTTATACTATATGGTTAATAAACTTACTATAAGCAGCCAAAATAACCCCAAGTTGTTTATTATTAATATATATAACCTTATCTAAGTCATTTCGCCAAACCTTATATTTTTAGAAATAAAATAACAATTACTAATATAATATTTTTTTAAAAAAACTACTTTATGTCAATTTTGACCCTATTTAGTAATTGATTTTTGTGAAAATCATAACAGAATTATTAGTTCTAAAAAAGTTTATTAAATAATTACTAACATGTCATATTAACCTAGAAAATTAGTGGAATTCATAAAAAGTATCAAATTACATTTATTTTGGTGTTTATAACAATAATTATGTCAATATTTCATTAATAAGTTAATTACTGCATCATCTTTGTGTCAAAAATAAATTAAATTATTTTATGTCTAAAAATTACAAATAAAATACCATTATGTAGGAAATCTTTTTATCTTTCTAATTAATATTTATAGTCGAATTTATATTATGTATAACCCCATATTAAAAATTATTTACTTATTAAACTTTGATTTTAACTATTTTTACCCTTCTTTAAATAAATTAATAATAAATGTCCTAATCTAATCGAAGTGGGCCTAAATGGTCATATTTTATTCCTAAGTTTGTTTTTGGTCGAATTACACTTTTCCAATTGAATTAGGTCATGTTTTATGGTAATAATAATATCATATTTACCCTTAATTACCCTATTTACTTTTAACCGTGGAAAAAAAAAGTAAAAAGCGACTATTCACCAAAAAATTATTTTCATCTCATTGAACCACATTTTACTTACTGAAATCGACTGTGTATCTCGGATTTTTGAAATTCAACTCACAGAAACGGTAAAATTAAGTTTTATGAAAAATTCAGTTTTTTAACTACCACTTAGTGGTTTCACTATTCATCAAAAATTGAAAGTTTTCAGAAAAATACCAAAATTTCACCCTAGGCTAATTTCGATATTCTGAATCCAAAAATGAAGTACATTTTGAAAAATAAAACTTATAAAATTTCAAAAAGTGGGTATTACTATTCATAATGGCTAGTTTTAATAATATTTTAATAGCATATCGTTGTTTACTGAAACTCAGTATTGCGTACGACACAAGCTATCGAGGAAGGTCGTGATTTCGTGTAAAGAAAGCCAAGCAAGTGTTGTGTAGAAAAAGATTCCTTTGATGATTTATATAACATAAAAGTCCCGGGTGTTACAGCGCCGTTTTCCAGTGATTGTCAAATTTTTGGGCCTGAAAATCAACAAATGGAGAAAAGTGGTTTTGGCAAAGGGACTTGCATGCCATTGTCTTGAAAGAGAGGAAACTTGTGTGCCATATGTTTTTCAAGATCAGAACATCAATATATGTCAAAGGGAAAAGGGGCGCCCAATTTTAAAGGTTGGTCATGCATGTGACTTGCGCAGTAGAGACTTACACGCCGAATTGTGCACGCCAATAGGAGACTTACGCGCTGTCACACAGGGTGTCCAAATGACTCTAAATTTAGGTCACCCCCTACTCATTATATATGAGGCCAATACTTAGAGAAAATCAGAGCTCTCGTCACGTAGGTGTGGTGGTCGCACATGTGGTGGTGTGTTCGTGCAAGTAGAAGTTGTGCAACAGTTGGTTGTTGCATGTCCAGAGTGGTTTGGTCGAGAAAGGAAGGGAGTCGCCCATGTTTTGAGATGAAGAAGGGGGTGTCATGAAAGTGGTTTGGTGACACTTGAACAACAGTTTTTGAAGAAGTGCAATAGTTGATGGTTGGCACCAAAATTGGTTTGGGCGTAAAAGGGTGTGAGTCAAGAATGTTTGGAGTTGAAGAATAAAGTGTCGTTAAAGTGGTTATGGTGAACTTGCATGTCGGTTTGGACTTGCATGCCAAGACTTACATGATGGCTTGGAGAAGGGCGCATGGTATGGTTGAAGCATGGTAGTGATTTAGGGCTGCTTAAAAGCTGGAAGATTACCCAATACCTTCAGTGAAAAGTGAGATTCATCTGTGGGTGAAAGTTAGACTTCAACAGAGCATCTACATACAACAGAGGATATATTCATTTGTTATAATGAAGAGACCTACAGTTCTATTAACGGTGAGTGGATCCTTTCTAGAGTAGTGAGCAAAGGAAGAGGAAGAAGTTGATCCTCTCTACCGGCATTGAGCCAGAGAGAGAGATACAGGGAGTGACCATTGGGATAGTAGTGAGCTGACCCTAAAAATTATAAAGGCAGTGAGCCTAGGAATATAAGTGATTTATCCCGAATTTTGTAAACATCAGTGCACTTTTAGTATATTTGGTACATCGGAACATTTCCGGTGTATGCTCCATGGATATATCCCAGTGAGGGTGAACCAAGTAAAAATCGATGTGTCATGTTCATGCTTTAGTTTCTGTTTATACCATGCTATAGGAAAGAGAGAGAAGAGAGTCTTTCTAAATAGTGTGACAAGATCTATAAGGGATTTTTTTTAATCTGTCATACCCTGATTCACCCCCATCTTAGGTTATCTTACCTAGTGGACCTAACACCTTCAATATATAAAAAACTCAATTTTAAATAGGATTGTTATTAAACTAATATATCTATTTAATAATAACAACTATGCGTTGTGTTGAATTATAAATAATTAATTCATCATAAATAATAAACTAATATCCTTTTGTTTGATCAATATCTGTCTGATGTAACTATGAATACACACAAGAAATCATTTTTTTCCAAAACTCCATCTGATCATCATAATCTATTAAAATCAACCTAATCCATCTACTTGATTCACCATATAAAAACATCCCTTTATAAACCTTATATAGTGGATATGAAGTCATTATTTTGATTAAAAAAATCCACCAAAAATCTAGACTAATTTTTGATACATTAGTGTTATCTCAACAATCCTTATTTTTAATCAAAATACTCCATAACCCATCACATTCAATTAATGGATATACTCTCAATCATTGAAAGGAAAGAACACTATTTATCTTTTTTCCATGACAATATGACATGGGATCTTATTATCCACTAGGAAAATGTTGTAATTTTAATCATTCATTATTAGGATATTATTATCACTATCTTTATTAAAAATATTTTCAAAATCATATTCATTAAAATTATATGATACATTAACTAATACGTCCAATAAACTTATTTTTTATAACCTTTTAAATATATTTACATCAATGCAATAACTATAATTCATTCGAAACTGTTGACAACAAATAAACAAACAAAATTAAACCATGAATATTGTTTCATAGGATGGAATATTTTATTACCCTATAATGGCAATGGTATTTAAAGAATAACCTAAATTGACAAAAATTGAGTTATATTGTTTCTTTATATTATCATTTTTCTATCAATGTTATGTTCAGTGTTTTTTTATTAGATATCCTACTTAAAAAGCTTTCATGTAAATGGGTAAAATAAAAATGTTTATAAGAATATAAATAATTTTTTGAGGATTTGAAGAGGATATTGGTCAATTGATCGATATTAACATTACCATCGAGAAGGGTTGGTTTTGTGATATAATTTTATACATCAATTAAAGGACTATGATGAATACTTATAATGAATGATAGTATTGTCTCGTATGCATTGATAAATTAAAATAATAATGAATAGTATTATCAAACCAATGATCTTGACTTGGAAGCCATAATATTTTCCATGAAAATATAGATCTATTATATATATAGTGAAATATATATGTATATATGGAAAAAAATAATTTAAAATTAAATGTTTCACAAACATATTCTTAACATGAGATAATTTATAATGATAAATCTATCTAGGTCTTGTGATTTTACAATACACTACTATCTTGGGAATGAAAATAAGGTTTTTGATGTATTGAGTGGAAAATATCATGGATCTCTAACTAAAATTTAGGGAGTAAAATAACCTATATTTGTGGATTTAGTAATGATAGATATGGGAATAATTACGGAAGGGAAGAACCACCCTTTTCAAATGATTTCCAAACCATATTTTCTATATAATATAAAATGGCCTCAAATTTATTATAAGTCTTTAAAAAAAATTATTGTTGTGAATAATAGAAATCAAGATGACTTTTTTTATAAATATTATGTACTAAAATTTAGAAAGAAGATACATTATCCACCCATTATTGAGTTGAATAGAGAGTTATTATATGAATTCAACATATCAAATTTATCTATAAATTTTTTTAGAACTAAAATATATATATGTATCTAAAGGAAGATGTTTGGTTGGGTAATATGAACTATGAAATTGTTGACTATGAAGGAAGATTCATAGTTTTTATACAGGTAAAGGCTGAGATACAAAAATCTAAAGGGTTCATGAATCCTCTCTCTATTCCTATATGGATGTTGGATAATATTAATATGGTATTTGTTGTGGAATTTCCAAATTATCCTAATAGAAATGATGTTATATCGGTTATTTTTAATCACTACACAATGTTGTCACATTTACTCTATATAACTTGAGAACCACATAAGACTATATATCATGAGGTTTTATTACATCATGGAATAGTTTTTTATTATATCTAATCATAAACCATGGTTAACATTAAAATTTTGGAAATTTATATTATATGGATCTAAAAAATCATATATATTTGAGCAGTTCATATCATATTTAGATAGAGAGGCAGTTTGAATGAACAATTAAAATATTAGAAGACTTTATAAGTACATTATCAGTTGAATTCAAAGTTATGTGGTATTAGTGATTACATTTAATTTAATTTTATTATAATAATAGATTCCATCAAATAATTCAAATATAACTGTATAAGGTTTTGTATGGAAAATTATTTCATATAAAAACTTGTTAATATAAAATTGGAAAATGGAATCTATTATGCCTAGATCTTTTTTAAGAGACTTAAATGAAAGTAAAAAATATATTAAAGTTAATATTAACATAGCAAAAATATGGAAAAAATCTTTGCTACAAAACTACGGAAGGGTGGGGAATTTCAAGGAAGGTATACGGCTTTCCTGAAGATATCTCGATATAGGGAGCAATTAGGTTTGTAAATAAATGGAAATTCATTCCCAAATACTTCATAACTATATACATTTTAGAAATAATTGGAGATATCACTAGATATTTAAAAATTCAAGCCAACAAATCTAAAGTGCATGATGTATTCCATATTTCATTATGGAGAATGTATAAGAGAGAGAATACACATTTAATCACCTTTACAAAAATGTATTTGGATCATTATTAATATTATTGTAAATAGATTATACATATTCATTACATTAGATATCCTGTGTTGAGAAATTGGAAAACTTAGCAGGTAAAGGTACTTTAGATAGACCATAAGATAAAAGAGGAAATTTAAGATCATGAAGGAGATATCATGATAAACTACCCAAATATTTTTTTGAGGTGAAATTATATAAATTTAATGGATTAGTTTTTTTATAATAGAAGAATGTAACACCTCAGCATGAATTGTAATTCAGAAGCAGTCATTCTAAAGAAATTATAACATAACACACATAAAATTATTGAAGAATATTTTAAAAAAATAAATTACAGTATTTTATAATTTTAATTTGGATAAATTTATTCTATTTTAGAAATATTTTTTTCACAATTATGTTGGGTGAATTTATTATATTTTAATGAAATTTTTGATTTTTGTTTGAATAGTGAAAAATATCGATTTAAAAAATAGATCCACAATTACGAAATTATTAGGATATAGTAATTTACTAAAATATTAAGAAGAACTTTTTATGGTCCAAATATTTATTTAACATGTAAAATAATTCATTTAAATGTAAAAAAATTAACTTAGAGATATATATTTAACTTTTTGGTAATCTAAGTAATGTTTTCATTCAAATAAAAACCATTTATGGTTCTTTCTTTTAATAAAGTATTTACATGGTTCATTTAATATTTAGTTTGGTTTCAAATTTAAACAAGTATCTTTCTTTTAAATAATATAATTAATTCCTTGAGAATCAACATTATACATTATTTATCTACAAAATAATTTTTAGCTTAAAACTGTCATTTTTCAAGAAACTGTTTTCATTATGTTTTGGGAACATACAATTAATGAAATTTCTATAAATACATGGGAATGAATATTGTAATGTTGACTAAATATTTTTAATAAAAATAATTATCATTAGAAAATAAATTTTTCATAATTTTAATTCATAATAAATAGTTACAATGGAAAATATTTATCACCTCTATTAATAGTAAAATGAGATAAAAGGGTTAAAATAAAGGGATAAGGACTTAATATTATTTTTTCCTAAATAAATTTTTCTGGTTTTATTTTTACATTTACCTTTATATTTTTTAAACTTATACTTTTTTTGGGAAAATTAACTTTAGTTATATGTATAATATTTATATATATAATTTTAAAGTATTTATAAGTTTTAGCCACATCAATTATTAATCCTCACCACCTCTACTACATTATTTACACTTTATGATTCACATATCCTAATCAATTCATACCTAAATACCTTAAAAAATTATATATACATATATGTCATGTAATCACTAAAATTCCACTTCAAAAAGGCATAACATGCACACCAAAGGAGATTACTATAGGAAGAAGTATTTATTCTTACCAATCATTTCCGAGTTCTATTCTTCTAAAACCACAATTAATTCTACAATAAAAATATTAAAATAATTAAATCAGTATTCTATCAATATTATATAATTTTATTTTGATGTTACTTATATTTTATATGTCCTAACTATCCTATGGAAAATGAAATCATCAATTATGTGTACATACGACCAACTGACTCAACATACTGATGTTATTCTATTTTCGTCAAGAACTAAATTTCATAGTTATAAAGATATAATTAATCAGTATATATGATATTTATGATATAAATAATATTCTATCATTAGAATATATTATCTATCTCTCAAATCCATTTATCGATTGGAAAATGTTAGCTTCACTTATGCATATAAGTGGACTACCACGTCGATGAAGTGATGTCATTAGTTATTCCATTACAACCATTAATGGTTGATTATAAAATTTTATATAATTAATAAAAAACTAAATTAATTTAATTATAAAAATTAGGAGTATTATTGAACAATTTCAGGACACCTTTGACCGCAGTCAACATTTTGATTTAGTTTTGGTGAAATACACTGAACAACTCAACCAGTCAACATAAAGAAAGACTAATAAATAGATAGATTTAAAATTATTATAAAATGGAATTAAAATTATAAAATATATATTAAGGAACATTAAAAATTTATATAATAAATTAAATATATTATTCAGGAGGATATAACATGTCTGACCATGTATGAATCCATGGTAAGTGGGTTTCAACTCAATTCCTCTCCAATGAGATGTATTTTATATTGTGCACGTAATTTATTATATATAGTGTGTATACTATACAATTGAACTATTATATCAAGAATAAAACTTTATTCATGGTATATGACATTTCAATTCATGTTGTATCTTTTAAAGGGTTTTAATAAAAAATTATTCAAGTTGTAAAGGATAATTTTACAATCATATTATTATTTAGGATTGTTCATGTATAAATTTACATTGAAATAATTACATTATTTTTTATACATAAACCATATATATTTCCTATATTATTCTTATTTACTTGGTTTCCATATATTTATTCCATGTTTTCTTCTATTTGGTACTCAATTACTAAATTAATGTTTTGTATGAAACTACAAACTTATTTCCCCTTTTAGGCTGAGAGTATTTTTATTCTAGGACCATTTTATTAAATTTATTTTATGCGATTTTATAGCTATAATAAAAGGTTTAATAATTGTATTTTTATAATACATTTTAATCTATTTACAACAGTTTAAATGGAATATTTCTAAATTTTTTCATTCAAGTCATTTTTGTCTTTTTTTAAAATAAATAAAGTAATTTTGTTTTTTTACGAAAATAGAGTGAATATAATTTCCCACCTCCATAAGAATTATTCAAAATTTATATTCCTCAAAAATATTTAATTTTTTTCAAGGAAAACCCTTTTTATGTAATTTTTTTTAATTTTCTATTTTTATAAAAATAGTTATTTTTTGAAAAGTTGAAGATAAATTTGGAAATCATTTATAACTTCATTTTTACAACAAAGATAAAAAATAATATTAGGAAGTTAATTTTAATAATTCACATCCACTATCTTCCCTAATTCTCAAAATTATTTCTATTATTAGAAACCCTTATTAATGAAGAATATATGGTCTTATGTCATCATTTACAGATTTATATATTAAAACATATTTTTATAACATTCAATTTATTGTGATCATGTTATCGATCACTCTCCATTATTCATTAATCTTTATTTTCTCCTTTAACACCATATCGTTAGTGTCATGTTTATTTTCAATAGTATTTATATAAATTTGATAGAGCCTTAACCATATACCATATCAATATTTATTATTATTCAAATTAATATTATTATGAAATTTATTTCATTTAATGGTAAAATATTAATGGTCAATATTCAAGATTTAATATAGATATATATTGATTGATAAGGAATTTTTATAATGTCATATATTGTTTATTAAATATATGATGAATTAATTGGAAAAATATATGTCATGGTTAGGGATCAATTATAGATATCCTCTTGATGCATCAACATGTATCATGAGAAAAACCAGTTGACATGCCTTATTGGTTGAGAATTTGGAATATACCAACCAAATTATTAAAAATGTATTAGTATAAGGGATTGATAGTAAGATTTTTTATTTCCTATAAAAAATGCCTTAGAGATAAGGTCACGAATGTCTAGCATTATATAATTTATTCAGTGAGAAATTAATTATCAATATACATGTGTTAAATTATATTCCTGGATGTATTTCACCCTCACATTATTTACTAAATGAAATTTGTATTTATTATTAACTATACCGTAATTTTAGGCCTTATTTACTTATGCTAGGTTACATTTTATGATTTTAAATACTAATTATATAGGCACACCAATTATGAAGTTTTATTTTACCTTGGATATGAAGAAGGAATATTTCAATGATCTTCACATTTGTAATAATTTTTTTCATGATTTGTTTTATTCTTCAATTGTAATATTTAAATAATGTAAATAGATATTATCCCATGATATCTAAACTGATCAATGCTCTATGTTTCAATCCATTGAATCAGAAGAAAATTTTATAATGTAAACACTGATTCGAGGTTATTGGGGTTGTGTTCTAATAATATTTACTCGATTAAAAAGACAAGAAACACCACTTTGTTTTCAAACAAGGGATTTCCTATGTTTTGGTTAAATATAGAAAAAGGGTAATTGAATGCCACCCAAAATTTCATTTAAGGTCTCCCATGTTTGATAGAAATAAAGGAAGTAGAATAAAATCTATAGGATCTTATGAAATGGGATAGAAAAATAAAGGACAATAATACAAAATGTATGTGTCATGTTTCATTAGTTTTAAATACAATGAATATATAGAAACCATGCCATATTTCCCCTTATATATCCCCTCTTAAATCAAGTTAAACATACCAGATATAATAAAGGAAGGTTTTAAAGACCAAGGCTATCACCATTTCACATCATCTTAATTCATGAAATTTCAAGGAATTTATAAAACCCATGAAAATGCAACATAAGAACCATAGTGAAATAACATAAAATAGGGCTTAAAAATGAGTCATCATATCTAAGAACTATGATATAATAGTGATAACCACATTATAAACACCTAGTTTTCCCTTTATCATAATTAACGCATTACTAAAAACCTAGTGTGGCATATATACCACACTGTAGAGATTCCAAAAATTATAGAACTAGGGATATAAACCTCCAAAACTCCGTGAAGTAGCTAAAACCGCCACAAAAAAATAGAATAGGAAATATAAATTCACCCCCCTAGAAAACCCCTATGATTTGACACCTACAAAAACACCTCAATGCATATCTCCTAGATGAAACTTCATCGTGAAGTCCACTAACCTTCAATAAACCTCAACCTAGCATCTCCAACTCTTAGAACATGTAATGTAACAAGTTGAAGAGCTATGATAAATTAAATCAGATACTTTTAAGATGATTTTAATTATAGTGAACAAAAATCAAAATAATAATGTAACTACTAGACTCAAACCTAAACACACACCACGAGAGATAACTATTATAAAGAATAATTCTATACAATATAGAACTAATTCCATAATGTTAAAATTTTTTAAAAAACACCCACAACTAATAATATGAATAAACTCAAAACTAAATAAATCATATCAAATATTAAAAAAAGAAGAATACAGACAACTCATAATACTGATTGTGCATCAACAACTCACAGTTCAACATAAATTACTTTAAACTATTATGCCTCCATAAAACATGAACCAAAGGAATAACACTCTGACATAACACCATCTCTTTATGATCATCAATTTCATCTTGAACTCCATTAATGTCACATAATCCTCTATATATAACCCCATGAAATCAATAACATGGGAATATAAATGAAGGTACCAACAAATATATGAATCATAAATGAAATCGTGGATCTCAGACAACTATTGGGTATTCAAAAATCAATACATGACCTCCCCAATACACCTCAATCCCTCTAAATGTCTAATTTATTTCAGATAGATATTACTCACAGAACCAATACTCTACTAGAAATGATGAGGTAACACCATCAGAAAAACATCATCTCTAATCTAGAACTCTATATGTATCCTCTTCCAATTAATATAAGACATTTGGTGTTTAGGTGACACTTTCATCCTTTTTGAAATCATATAAACCTTCAATATTGTAATCTACACCGCATTTCAACCTAGGACCATTTAATCCCTAACCTCATTCAAAAAAATTATATATCTACAATCACCCCCATATAAAACAGATAATAGAGCCATTCTAATGAAATCATGATACCTATTTTTATAAGAAACTCAATCAATGTAATTTTTTGATGGATTTAACCATGAAATTGATATAAAAAAGTATTTTTGATTTTAATCTTTAATTTAAAATATATCATAAATTACTTTTTTCATTATAAAAATTCATATTTCATTACAAGGATCTTTTGTGAATTAATTTAAGTATGAAAATCAGAAACAATGCCATTATGGAGAATCATATTCCAATTGATAAATTGTATATACTATATAATCATGGCTCAAAGATAAAAATATATATTCCATAAATTTCTTCAACACATTTAGATAATCTATGCAAACAACAATTATTGATTGTATGATTCTACCTTATAATATCAAAGGTCGTATATTACTCGTACAGTTTTTATAAGTTCATTTGATTAATACCAGAACATAGATCAATATAATCATAATATTTATCTCTCTAAAAGTTTCATAACGGGAGAGTAGGAGAGTAAATTTTGTAATTGTTCTTATAGAAACTAATAATATCTAAAATATTAGATTAAATATATAGGTTTAACTTTATAAAATGTCCATTAAGCTCCTTGATATGTTATTCCACTTAAACTATATCAAAATAAAATGAATAAAGGAGAAAATGTGTCACACCTATCACAAAAATTTATCCACTAACTTGTTAAATATTTAAACATCATTTGACAAACCATGAACCATTAAATCTATATGTTCCTCCTGAAATTATTAAATAAACCATGAAAGATGTGACTTTTTTTGGAAAATAATTAATTTTTATATAATCATTTATAGTTAAATAATCTTGTTAATTCCTTAATAAATAAATTAAATTTTCATTATTTCAATTTAGAATAATATAAATAAATTAATATATTTTTTATCATTCACATGAAAATCCATTGGACCACTCATGAGAGTCCTAAATCACAGTGATATGTAATTCCATTGAATTTTTGGATCATGTTAACACACTTTTTTGTGTGACCCTGTATTCCCCACGTGTTTATAGTAGTTTGTCTTACCATTGAACCAAGAGTGGTATCTAACAATAAATAATTCCCCTTTATCAGATGAGGATACGTCATAGCTATTAATAACTCTTACAAATACATATTGTGTAATATAATTCTATTACCTTGATAAGTCACTCAAGAAGGTCACATTGGTTCTCTCATCAACCGATATGCACAAAATCAATGTCATTGAATTTTGAACATGAAATAATTAATATAACCACTATAGATATGGGCTTATCAAATATTTATATTTCCATCAAATGGTAAGAGATATCTACATAGGTTAATGGAAAAAATAGGCAAATAATTCCTTGAATTATTCATTAATGTAATATAATTCACGATTCACCCAACATATCTAACTTCACTCTGAACATATTTCACCACAATTTATGAAATACATGATAGTATAAGACTCATGATATGAATTATTAACAATCTAAATTTCTAATGATAATTAAACAAATTTATATATAGGAACATCCAATGAAACATAGATCATGTGGATTTCATACCGGTGGGTCAGTTCCCATTACCACATATCTTGGATATTACTAAGCGAAAACATAAAGACAAGAAGATTAAATGTCTTATGAGCCTCTGATCCCTGATATACTATATGATCAGTTTCGAATCATATGATATCATCGATTATAGAAAATATTTTTATGAATATCTTCACTCCACATCGTGCTTCCTATCAAAATAGTGAGATTATACGACCATTCAATGTGACAGAAACTCTAACGACATTATCAAATTAATGGTACATAGTAGAAAACTCATCCAATGATAAGATATTTATTAATATTCATGACTGAAAATATATATATGTAACAAAAATTATAATTATAATTGTTTATAGGTAACCAACTCTAATAGAATAAAATTTACATTTGAGACAAAAAATAACTATCAACCTAGTTAGCCTCATATGATAACATAACTTTATTGAGACAAAGAAATAACTACATGAAATTTCATTTTTAGTGGATGTTCTTCTTACTAGGATATCACCCCTTAAAAAAATCCCTTCAAATGCTTATATATTAGTCTAATTTCCATTTTACCTATATCAATCCTCACATATTGGAAAATACCATTGTTTAAAGTAAATCATAATATGATTACACTTCACTTTCTTGGAATGAACCTAAAATCATGAACAAATATTTCTTAGAATTTATTATTTTTTATACTAAAAGACACAATGAACTCACTCATTATAGATGTGAAAAACCCTAGATATATATATTTTTTATATAAAATATTACCTTATCTAAACTATGAAATTATGTCAATTTGATATAATAGACAACTAGTTTCATATCCCATAATAACATAGTATTCTTATTTATCTAACAACCATGTACTCATCTACTTTTAATTTATCATGAATTTTTATGTAGTTATGACCACCATACTATTAGTGTTAGTAATTTTGTCTTATATTCTCTATCTATCCTTTATTCATGACAAATATCAAGTCTTAATATATATCAAGACATGTGAGATATATTTCTGAATTACTCTTTATAATATTATGTCTTTTCTTTACATTGCTCCCAATTTGGGTAAGGGGACACAATAATCATGGGGGGATGAATACCATGTTAAAATTGAATGAATCCCAACTTGGTTTGTTCTATAAAAATTCAATTTAGTATTTTTGAAATTTATATACTGCATAGAGAAATTGGAAACCACAAAGATCCACATATGTAGGTCATATTCCCTAGAACAATGTTTCTAATTTATTTCATTATTGAAGAATTATCTTTAGTCTAATCTAACTAAATGACAAATAATTAGTACTATATTTATTATCATACATATGTTTCTTAGAAAAATATTTGACTCCATTAACCACTTCTAGTTTAGTAGACATAATTCATTCAAAATGAATATTCTTTGAGAATAAATATACTTTCATCCATAAATGGATATTTGAAAATTTTCATTCCTTATTGTATTTTTGTTTCCAACCCTTTATAGCTTCATCATATAAACATATTAGAAAAGTATTTTGTCAGGTAATGTAGTCTTGAGGTCCAATAACCTATTTAATAATCATAGAAAGTCTTATTGATACAAATGACTGATGTAAATCTTATAATGATGACTTATCACTACTGATAGAGCATTATTACTTCCATGATTATACAGTTCATATCTAGTTTCTCTTGAATATTCACAAATGTATTTACATCAATAGAGAAATTTACAAAAAATATCTTGGATTTCAGTATATAGAATCCTTTCAAGAATTCATATGAATTTTCAGCCATATCAAGTTATAATTTAATACTTTTTATATGATTTATTATTCATACCAAATAATACATGACTAGTTTTGGTGAATAGAAAACCGTTTTTCAAACATTTCTATGTATTATTTTTATATAGAAAAATTCCTCCCACTATGAAATTTAGAGTTTATAGTCCCTATGTAAACATATGCACCTAAAGGAAATATCCAACTAAATACTTCTTTCTCTCTCTATCAATAAAGAGATGTGTATCCCTCATAGAAATAAACTTGTCATGATTGAAACCATTATATCATGGGAATAATAACATTCACATAAGAAATAAAAACTTTAATAGAGATTCTATTTCTGTATCCTTTGATGTACATTTGAATATATAACTAACTTTGTAAATGGATACCATCAATGAATATTATGATATGAAATAATGGACTTCTATAATATCATAACTTATAATATATCTATTATTCAAATCAGTTGGCTTGAGGTTGGATTTCAAAAATCTATTTTCCAAACATATCTAGAATTTTTTTAAAATACATAAAATAAAAATAATACTCCTCATCAAATTAGCTTGTACTACTATCCCCACTATAATGTGTATGTGTTAATGTGTGTTTTAGAAAACCTTAAATCTACATTCATGTGAGCGACTAATACATTGTTAAGACAAAAAAATAATACACACCTTGAAGGGTCATATATATTCTTTCCAAATTTAGTCACTACATCCATATTTCATCCAAAAAATCTCATTATGGAACATTATAAAGTACTTGAATTTACCTTTATCATCACCTTGATGTTGTTCATGATCTCAAGTTAAGCTGAATCAATAGTTTTTCTAGACTAACATCAATTATAATGTTTTATTTAACTAAAACATATTGAGTACAACAATTAAAACTGAGGTTTTCAAATATAATGAATAAAAACCCTTTTGGGTATATCCTTTATAACTAATATCAGTTTTACCCAACTAATAATTATCTTTCTTTAACTGGTTAAGTGTTTTATATTTTATATTAACCATTCATTGCTGGTTTTCATATTTCTAGTCCATGTATTACATAAAATTTAATTATTTGTAACATAAAAATATTAATTTTAAAATAAATAATATATCATTATTCCCAAATATACTCATATATAATTGTTTTGGTAGCACAAAATGTAAAATATAGTTTTATAAGAGTCAATAAATTTTTTAAAAAGATGTCATCTGATTCCCATTAAGGATATAGAAATCAACATTTTTCATCCACTAGGAGAATTCACCAATACTTATTATGATGTTCATAAACATCCCAAGATCATGTATTGTAATATAATAGTTTTTAATACTTGTGAAGGGAAATATAAATATCACATGAAGTAATTATTATAACTAAAATAGAAACTAATACTTGATTCAACTCCAATCTACTAAAATTTATCAACCAATGAACTTTCTGTCTACATGGGAAGAAAATAACCACATGTTCACCATAGTTCATTGATATATTTTGTTCCTCTTTGAAAGATGTGATAAGGCACAATAAACACTAAACTAGTCATAGGATTTTCGACCCATACCTTTTCTATTACTAGCTAGGTATCATCATTCCAATTTATACATAAATAGTGTTGGGAAAATTCCGTTTTTCGATTTAATAAATTTTATTTAGTAGTGTACCACTTATTTTTCAAATCCCAATACCCACACTATTGAATTCCAAACATCATGATGCATGGATATCCTAGATGAAAGGAAGAATTTTTGACTTCTCATAATTTAAAAAAATTCGATGCAAATTACATGATGGTAGTTAGGTAGAAATATATTTCTACCCAAATTAACTAACAGCTCCTTGATCTATTCAGTGGACTAACCTATCTTGAAATCACAAACTGTAGATTTTTCAATAATTGTGCCCAAATTGTAATGGAAAAACTATAAAAAATAAAAAAATACCAATTGGGTTATTCTAACATATTATTAATTGTTTAGAATTCCCAATAATTTTATTTTACCAAAACTATGGCATGAAAAACACTTTAGAAGGGGACGAATGTAAAATCTAATAATGGATGGTGATATGTATTAATTATTCATTTGAGATTTTTTTATATGTTGTATATAAATATATGTTATTTTATCCTTTTATATTCATTTTAATATTGTGATGATTTTACACTATTAATTAACCATTATTTGATAAAATAATTTATGTATGATCAACTCATCTCATTTAGTGAATGAAATATGATTCTATTTATTTTTCTTATTACATTGTGATGATAATAAAATATTTATCCATGAATAAATTGAAAAAATTCTCAATATTAAATATTTTTAGCTTCGTATACTTTCTAACTGTAATTTCTGATCATATATAACTTGCTTAATGACATAATTAATCATAAAAGATAAAATGAAAAAATAATTACATGATCCAGAGCTGTGATTTAATGGTTTATCCATAGAGTAGTTATTTCATCAACCGAGTCCCTAGGGTAATAAATTTATTCATTATAGACTCATAGTATAGTTCCTTTGAAACTCTTATAAATTTCACTTTCTTCGTTTCATTCCTTCTCTTAACTCAAACCACATCATTTCAAATGCCTTAGATATTTATAATTTATACTCACACATAGCTGAGGGTAAACTAGGATCATATAATTATATTTTATTAATAAAATGTGGAATCATATTGCATTATACATTTAAATATAACAGAATATATGTAGATCATAAAAATGATAAAAAAATAATATATTTTAAATATAAAATGAAATAATTATGTTAAATAACTACATACCAAATATGCATGGGTCAGTATCATCTCAAGATCAATCAACCTACAATTATATTTCATAATAAAAATAAAAAATGTGAATATTCAATCCAATGATATTTTCATTCCATAAAATATCATTAACATTATTTTAATTAATAATTGATATATCCCATAGAACCCAAAATAATCTAAATAAATTTTAGAAAATTAAAATAATTTTCTTTTTTGTTTGATTTTTTGGGTTTATTTAGTCTATATGTGGATCCACAAACGATAAATATGGTGTGGGGTTGGTTTACATGGTTGGGTGTGTTTGATCTAAACCATCATGACTAATAGCTGGGTCACTTGTGAGTTATAAGCTCCCACTAGGGTACTATGGAGAAATAAAGGGTGACACTATTGGGTGACACATATATTAAAAAAGATTTGTCTTTTAATAAAAAAATTGCACCCATTTCAGTGGGATATTTCTCAATTATCCATTATCCTGATTAATAGGGCAACAATTTTTCAATTCATGTGGATATTCCACCCACATTGTAAGAACCAAGATCCTCATTTTAGGCATGGATCTTTATTTCAGATTGTTTTTAGGGAAAAAGGATGAATTGGAAATTTCCTAAATACACACCATGTACTCTGGAGTACACACCGTGTATCCTGTTGTTGTGGGTAGCCGTTTAATAGCCATGTAACAGCCGTGTACATAGCCAGGTAGGTGAAAAAGAAGACCACCAAAAGCATGGGCCAGTTGAGGCATGTACATGGTGTGTACATTAAATGAACTTTTCATGCACATTTATTATTATTTTATTAATCAGATCTGGGTTTCATCTCATCTCCAGAATACATTTCCTCTTACTGTGTTTCCTATAGGAGAGTGACGAGATGGGTGAGATCTTCAAACCCCTACCATTCCTCTGTCTGAACTCCGATGAAGACGTAACCATGAGCATTGGATTCCCACAACTGAGTTCTCTCTTCCCTTGAGACTCTATTCCGAATTTCTCCACTTTTTTTATTTATCCAAGGTTGAATAATTTTGGCCTTTCTGTAGATCTAAAACATTCTAGGACAATTCAATGGCTGATGTTCTACAGTGTTAATCATACAACATCGAGGAAGGTTGTTTGTACCTTATAGTGATTGTCCTTGGATTATATATGCTAAAAATACCAAATATCCTTTTATATGGTGTTGCATATTTTAAAAGATAACAATTTTTAAGACGAGTTAGGGTGTGTTTGATGAGAAATTGTTGTTTGGTTATGCATAAGGTATAATACATAGATTAAGGATGTGTTTTTCCATGTTTGTTTGATATTGGCCATTAGGACTAGAATTTCCAGTTTTGCTAATTTTTTTCCTTGCCTATTTCTTTTATGATGGAGTTTCTATTTATATGAGATTCATGTTTTTCATATTTTTAATATTGAGCAAAGAGAATTTACCATGAGAGCATCCTGAAATAGGGTCATTTATGTATATTTTTTAATCATTGATGAGCAGAATTGATTGTGAGAGCTACCATGAGGTAATTGACCAAAGGGGATAAACTACGAGAGTTACCCAGAGGGTCGATATTAAATTAATCTTAGACCACAGGGAATTGACTATGCAAGATTCCATAGGGTCATTATAATTTATTGTTCCTATGAAGACCAATCGGTATTGACGGTGGGAGATACCTAGGAGGTCTTTGTAATTGATTAGTTCTATATGGGACCAAAGGGGTTAGACTGTGTGACCTTTCCCAAATGGTCATTATTATTTATTGAATTGATTTTATGAGAAAACAGAGTGAATTAGATAGTGAAAACATTCATCAAGGGTTTCTTGTGAATAATTGAATGTTTGTGATGAGTCTTTCAAGCCAAAGAACATGCTTGGACTCAGTCTTAGTAGTTAGTTTAGATGGTATTCTGAGAAATCTATTTTTCTATTATATAGGGGGATGTAGATATTAGGATATATAATGAGGTTACATTATTCCATGTATTGAATAATTATTAAATGTAATTTAATGTAATGGAAAACAGTAGGATTCCTTTCTTTTGAGTACTTCCTTGTTTATTACTTCATTTATTCACAGTACCTGTTATATATATTCACTGATAGTTAAGAATAAATCATTTAGTGGTTACCTACTGGGATTCGTCTCATACCCTGTTAGGTTCATTCTTTTGGGACCAAAAATATTATATTATTTCATTTATAGATAAGGTCAAGTGCCCTTCTTCACCAGGTACATGGTTGTTGTTGGAGCTGGAGAGAATGGGACCATGATGAGGCTTGCGATTCCATGGTAGTTTATTGTTTTCTATAATTGGGTTTTAGTATTTAATTTACAACATTGTGACTTGTTTGGATGATTTCCTAGATACATGTGACATATATCATTTATTTATATATGTGCACTAGTTGTTTATTTATAATAAGTCTTTTACTGTTTACATCAGTTGTATTATATTTATTCAACTAATATTGCTTACTATTTTCTTCTTCTATGTTACTCTACCCATGAGGGATTAGTTTCCCTACTATCACACCTAGGGCCCTAGTTGGTAGTCAACAACCACTAGCATTCAAGGAAATGTTTTTGAGGCCATGTGACCAACCATGCCCAGGGAACCTTTGGGCAGTACCCGGATCCAGGACGTAACAAAGTGGTATTAGAGGTGTTTCATTTCTACTTTTTCTTACTATTTGGATCCTATAGACCGGGATAATAACGAATTTTTAGTTGGTAATAAGTTATTTCTAGGGTTATCTAACCCATGTATAGGGAAAAGCCATGTTACCTCGAATATTGCAATTTTCTGGTTTTCAATAGTTGCATCTAATTTGATTTCACCATTGGGTGACTCATTTGTTTTGTTCTATTATCATTGATATTATTGAGGTTTAATTTTTTTTGAAACAAAATGAGAAGATGGTATTCCATCTCAGGCATCATATATGAACTTTCTAGAGATTATATGTCTTACATTCTTATCATGCAATATAGGGAGCATTACTGATTTCATGTTTTTTATAGATGTTTTACTTGATATTAATGATTTTTTGATAGAATAACTACTATTTTTATGGGGTATTAGAATATTTAATTCTTCATTTGGATGGATGCCAAAATTTGGCCCCTGAGGTGTCATGGTCCCTCTTGGATCAGAATTTTGTTGATTATGTTTGAACGTTTGTAGAATTTTTTTCAAGTTATGTTATCAACATAGAAGACATGCATTGATTCATAGTTATATAGGCTCTCACAGGTTATCATTTTTCATGCCTTGGACAAAATTTTATGTTTTTAATTGTTTATAAGAGTTTTAGAGGCTTACTGTCCGGAAACCCAGAAAACACAGCGTGTGGTGTTATGAACACATTCCCCATGTTATTCTGTTGTGGAAGGAACATCTTTTCTTATGTACACACCATACAACTTATGTACACACCATGAAGCCTTTAACATCATGTCTGACTATGTGAGTAGAGACATAGGGTTGATAAAATATTGGAAGAATATTTCATGTCTAGATTGTACATGTCGTGTGGTAGAGACAATGTATCCAACCATGTGACTAACGACACAGGTGGATGAAATTCAGGTAGTACATGCCATGTCCATCTTGAACACACCATGTGGAATTTTACCATGTCTCTGACCATGTGACTAATGACATGTGTGGTTAACACTTAGGTAGTATATGCCATTTCTAGTGTTAACACTCCATCTAGTGTTACCTATGAAAGATCCATGTGGTTAGGCCATGTATAAGAAACATGTGAATGCGATAAAAATTGATGTACACTTCATGTCATAAGAGGTGCATGTCGTGTGTGTGGTTGTTACCTGACCACGTTCGGTAGAGGTACATTCCATTTTTAATTATTAAGGGAACATGTCGTGTATTGGTCCTACATGCCCTGTGACCCTGGTTTGAAAAACATGAATGTTTTTTACTTCAGTTCCATTATTTCACATCTATGTTGTTTTCCATGATAATAATTAACCGAGGTTTTTGCTTGAACTTGCAGGGTCATGCCAATGTGTTTTCCTCTAGTTAAATTCTAGGTGTAGGGCGACGACCAGACACTGGAATGGATAGACCAGAGACTACCAGCAGATCCTTCCATTGTGCCTGTCTTGTCACTAGTTGTTATACCAGATTCAGGTGTGATGCACAGTTCCATGAAATACTTTTAAGGATGTTATAAATGTTTCATGGATCACCGAATTATTCCCCATTTATTGTAGAGTTAACGTGGGTATTCCTGCAGTAGCATCCTCCCACTTTTTTAGGGGAGGGAGGACCACAGGCTGCATAGTCATGGTTAGAGTCAATGCTCTTAATCCATGAGCATCTGGAGACATCGCTGGAGGTGAGGGTGAATCTAATAATGTACATGCTATGTGATTCCTCCAATAGATGGTGGGACGTTATCTCACAAGAATGAAATTATCAAGATATTACTTGGGAAGCGTTTCAGAGGAACTTCTGTGACTAATTTTATCCCAAGAAGATGAGGGTCAATTGAGCCCAAGAGTTCATGAGTTTGGAGTAGCGAAATAATTCAGTGATTTATTACTCATACAATTTTATTGAGATTAATCATTTCATACCTCTTCTGGGAGTTGATGAGTTATATGCGGCTAGTCAATTTAAGGATGGTCTCAGGTATGACATCTAATCGCTATTGAATGTTTTCAGGCCGACATAGGTGAAGACTATAATGAACCAGGTGCTGATTATCAAGCATAATATGGGGGAGTTGGAACTAGTTATCCAGGTTTGTTCAGCATCCAGGGCTGGAACTCCTCCATCAGATGGTAGTAAATTCCACAAGAATCTTTCATGTGATATTCCTTCATGTATCCGGGTGGTATGCTACCCATGCAGGAAGAGTGGTCACACGAGACCTCGATGCCCGAGAGACCCAGTTGAGAGCCGAGCTTATGGAAAGATTGAAAATATTTATTGTTTTTTCAATTTCTCTCACCAACAGATAGTGATAGAGGTTCTATGACAACTCCACATTAATGAGTAGGACCATTAGTTTCTCATCGGTTAGGGAACTGGCGTTTTTCTGACCCTTGAGGCTGAGGAGGAGTTTGTGGCCATGGTAAGTAGTCAGTAGGCTTTCAATGATACCAGGGTGGATTGACCCAGGGTATTAAGGAAGGGTTGAATGGACACATTTCAGGGTAGAAATTTTTAATGGAGTTGAGCTAGAAGAAGTAGGATCCCTCACCCCCTACAGTTAGAGGTACGATTCTAGTTTCTATAGTTTTAACTTCTGCTCTTCTTGATATAGCGGATTTCTATAGTTTTATATCTACTTATATTTTGGAGAGACATGGGATCTGCATCTTTACTTCTGAGGATATTATGATTCTAGACACTCCATAGGGAATTAGGAATTCTATTTCACATCAATGCAAGGAGTTCCCTCTTGAGGATGGTGAGTGTAACTTCTAATGGGACCACTATGTCTTCAAGATGACATGATTTGATGTAATTCATGGAAAGGACTTGTTAATCTCATTTCATTCCTTTTTTTGGTGTTATCGCCATAGGGTGAGTTTCATGACACTAAAGGGAGGGTATTTTATACACAAGGGAGAATGGGTTGTCCAGGCGAGCAGATCTGGACCCGAGCATCTTGGGATGGGAGGAATTAGTGCCCAGATTGCTAGTTTATATCTGGATGACAAGGGGACTTCAGAGATGGAAATTACTCTAGGAGTTTATTGTTTTAGAGATATATTTCCAAACTAAATTTTAGGTTTACCTCTAGAGCGAGAGGTAGGATTCTCTTTTGAGATTGTTCCAGGAGAGACACCAGTGTTCATTCCTCCTTATAGGATTGCTGCACCAGAGTAACATGAGCTCAAGAAGCATTTAGAGGAGTTGTATGCAAAGGGTTTTATATGAACTAGTACTTACCCTTGGGGGATTTCCTATAATTTTTTAGAAGAATGAGGTTGTTACCCTCATACATTGTACAAATTATCATAACCTAAACTACATGATAATTAAGAACAGATATCCCTTACTAAGAACTGATGATATCTTGGATCCACCTCAAGGTGCCTGAGTGTTCTCGAATATTGAATTGAGATCTGGTTATCATCATTTTCATTTAAGAATATTAGATATAACTCTTATATCTTTTAGAAGTAGGTATGGTCTATACATGTATATGGTTATATTGTTCGGTCTCAAGAACACACTGACAGTTTTCATGGCATTGATAAAATAGGTGTTCCATCCATACTTGGATTATTTTGTGGTATTCTTTGTAGATGATATCTTGGTTTACTCTCACACTAAAAATGAACATGACACACATCTTGAGAATTTTTTTAGTACACTGAGAGAAAATCAGTTATATGCTAAGAAATCAGAATGCCACTTTTGGATAGATCAGATTCACTTATTTGGTCAAGCTATCGTAGAGATAGGAGTTTTAGTAGACCCAGAGAAAGTGAGAGCAGTAGTTTCCTTGGAGAAGTCGAAGAAACTCTGTGAGGTATGGAGTTTTCTGGGGAAGGATAGTTAATACAGACCCTTTATACATGACTTTTCATGATTAGGAACACCACTAATGGGCCTGGCTAAGAAGGGTGCACAATACTTGTGGAAAGATTCCTACAATTCTGTCATTTAGGAGAAGAAAGGGAGATTGACTTCAGCACTAATATTGGTTTCTATAGAGCTGGGAATGAGCCACACCATTTATTGTAATGCATTAAGTATCAGGCTAGGAGTAGTTCTTATGCAAGGGGAAGGGGTCATTTCTTATGAGTCTAGGCAGTTGAGGCCAAATGAGAGGAACTACCCAATGCAAGATCTCGAGTTTACTGTAGTTGTGAATGCTTTAGACTATTGGAGACATTATTTTTTGGGTAAGATTTTTGTTTTATTCACTGACCATAAAAGTCTGAGGTATATCATTACTCATCGTGATCTTAATTTGTGATAGCTAAGATGGGTTGAGTACCTTCAGTTTTTTGACTTTGATCTTTCCAATATTCTTCGTAAAGGATACACAGCAGCTAATGCAATGAGAAAGAGCACTCAGATAGAGATAGTTGAGGAGGCTAGTAGTGAGTGGAATCTTATGCCTCTGATCCTTGAGATGCATTTGGAGGTTCATTATAGTCATGGGTAGATGTTTGTTTCTTCTATATTTATTGCCACTACTATACTTGATCAAGAGTGGATGAGGAAGCTATCAATTTTTGAAGGCCTAGTCCTACGGTAGAGTGTGTCAGGAGAGGACCCTACTCCTGGTTGGACCTTAGGCTAGGATGAGATCTTTCATTTTCATGGACACATATGGGTGTTAGTAGAAATATGTCCACAATTGATGCAAGATTTTCATTTCTCAGATTGGGCAGTTTATCATGGTGTCACCTAGATGTATCAGGATCTACACCATTAGTATTGGTGGAAAGGTATGAAGAGGGATTTTTCTGGTTTTGTTATGAGGTGTTCCCCCTGTCAGTAGGTGATGGTGGAGCATCAGAAACTAGTATGTAATACACAATAGTTACCCATTCCTGAGAGGAAATACAATGATGTTGAAATAGATTTCATGAAGGGGTTACATAGGTCCCCTCAAGATTATGATATAGTATGAGTTTTTTTAAAAGACTCGTAAAGTATGAAAAATTCTTTCCAATCAAGGAAACCATCTGTGTTCATGTGTTGGAAAGGTTGTACATATAAGAAATTTTATATTTTCATTGGATTTTGTACTCTATCATTTCATATAGGGATGCACGTTTTACTTCTCATGGCTAGAAGGGACTACTAAGGGATTTGGGTACACATATACTTTAGAGTACAACTTACTATTCGGAAATAGATGGCTAGTCCGAGTGCACAATTCCGGTTTGGGATGACGTTCTATGAGAATGAATCCTAGATTATGGTGGTTCTTAGGATATATATATACCCCTAGTGGAGTTTTCATATAATAACAATTTTAAGGTGACAATTCAGATGGAACCTTATGAGGCTTTGTATGGTTATCCATGCCGATCACCCCTATATTGGCTGGAGGTAGGAGAGGAGTCTATCTTGGTAACTCATCTTGTTTAGGAGACCACCGAGCAGGTGGAGTTGATTTAGAAAGGGATGGCTACTACATAGTTTCGGTATAAAACTTATACTCATCTACTGAGATGACCTCTAGAGTTTATGTCGGAGATAATGTTTTCTTACATGTCACACTGAGGTTGGGACACATAAGGATTAGGAGATAGGGAATGATTTCACTGAGATACGTCTGTTCATTTCAGGTTTTGAGAGAGTAAGACCGGTTGACTATTAGTTGTAGTTTCCTCAAAGGTATTGGGCTCTGCACAATGTCGTTTACGTTTCTCAGCAACGTTGTTACATTTCAAACTCATATCACGTTTTTCAATTAGAGGAGGTTGTGTTGGAGGTGGATTAATCCTTTTAAGAGAAACCTATTTTTTTTGGATTGGAGCATGAAGGTTCTCTATGGTCGGTCTGTTCCTCGAGTACAGGTGCTATGGCAGTATGGGTGATTACAGGATGAGACATGGGAGAGGTAGGCCGACGTTCAATCACAATGGCCAGAGTTGTTTGATGTTTCATCTTCGAAACCATTGGAAGGGAAATTTTGGGACAAATTTTCATCATGGGGGGATTTTTTTAAGAACCTAGATCTTTATTTCCTGTGTGGTTATTTATTTTGGGTTGATTTTTTTCGAAAAAGGAATAAATGTGAATTTTTTATGTACACTCCATGTAATGTTCAGTACACGCCATGTATCTAGTTACCAATAGTAGTCATTTACTAGCAGTTTAAAGGCTAAGAACATGACCGTGTTGGTGACATGGAAGATATCCTACAATGGGGGTCAGTTGAGGCACGTACACAACGTGTACAATAAATGAACAAACAATGTACTTTTCTTTTTTATTTGAATAATCAGACAATGGTTTCATCTTATCTCTAGAAAAAAAATCATCTTGTGTTTCATACATGAGAGAGATGATATGACCAAGAACATCAAACCCCTACCATTCATCAATACTAGCACTGATCAAGACACCGCTGGGTGAGTTGGATTCCCACCAATGAGTCCTCGCTTCCCCTAGAGCCTCTCTTTTTTATTTCCCCTAAGTTTTGAGTTATCCAAGTTTGAATTATTTTGACCTTTTTGTATATTTATGACATTCTAGGATGATTCAAGGGTCGATGTTCTAGAGTGTTCATCATAGAACATCGAGGTAGGTGGTTTGTTCCTTAATTTGATTTTCCTTGGATTGTATATCCTAAAAGGGTCGAATACCCTTGTTTAGGGAATGGCGTATTCTGGAAGTAAACCCATGTTTAAGACGTTTTATGGTGTGGTTGATGAGAAAGGGTTGTTTGTTTATGAATAAGGTTTAATACCTTGATTAAGGATGTGTTTTCCCAAGCTTGTTTGATATTGGACGTTGGGTCTAGAATTGCCTATTAGGATTCTTTTTTTCATGCCTAGTTTTGTTAGGACAAATTTGATATTTATATGAAATGCATGTGTTTTGCATTCTTAATTTTGACCAAATGGAATTGGCTATGAGTGCTTCTAGACGTAGGGTCATTTATTTATATTTTTTGTTATCATTGACTAGAGGCATTGACTGTGAGAGATTACCTGGAGTCATTGACAGGAGGGGTTAGACCGGGAGCACTACCGATAGAGTTGTTATTAAATGAATTTTAGACCATAAGTCATTAAGTGTTATAGCTTCTATATAGTCATTATAATTTATTGTTCCTATACAGACCCAATGGTATTGACTGTGAGAGCTACACTATTGGTCATTGTATTTGATTAGTTCTATATGGGGCCAAAGTTGTCAGACTATGTGAGAATTCCTAGAGGGTCATTATTATTTATTGACTTGATGTTTTGTGATACCAAAGTACATTATAATGTGAGAACATTCCCAGAGGATTTCTTGGTAATAATTGAATGATTATGATGACTCTTCCAAGACATAACACAAGCATGGACTCAGTCTTACTAGTTATTTTCAATGGCCTTCTGAGACATCTAATTTTCTATTATACAGGGGGATGTAGAGCTTAGGCTTGATCCCAAGGTTAAATTATTAAATGGATTGAATAATTAAAAAATGAAAATGATTGTATTTGAAAACTATTTGATTTTTTACCTTTGAGTAATTCCAAGTTTATTTCTTTATTTCTTAATATTATCTACTATATATATATCAACTGACAGTTAGGAACATATATTTTGGAGGTCACCAACTGGAAATCATATCACACCCTATTTGGGTAATGTTTTTGGGCCCAAATAGATTATAAGGTTGTAGGTATATATAAGTGAAAGAATCAATCTCCATCAGGTACTTGATTTTTAATTGGAGATGGAGAGCATGCGATCAAGCTGAGGCTTGCGGTGCTGT
This sequence comes from Viscum album, assembly GCA_963277665.1. Lineage (NCBI taxonomy): Eukaryota > Viridiplantae > Streptophyta > Magnoliopsida > Santalales > Viscaceae > Viscum > Viscum album. Next base: position 482,621,479 of record OY728128.1, read on the forward strand.
TGGAGTTTACTATTTTTTGTACTTTGGTTTCAGTATTGTAGTTCTAGAATTGTGACATGTTTGGATGCTTTCCTAGATATATGTGACATGAATCATTTATTTATATATGTTCTCTAGTTGTTTATTTACTGTAAGTATTCTGTTTTTTATTTCTTTTGTATCATATTACTACGTCCACTACTACTTACTATTTTCTTCCCCTTTGTTACTGTGCCAATGAGGTAATAGTTTCCCCGTTATTACACACAAGGCCCTTGCTTCTAGTCAGCAGCCTCTAGCATTCGGGGACATGATATTAAGTCCATGTGACCAACTGTGTATGGAGCACCTTTGGGCGGAACCCGAATCTGGGATGTTACACAGAAATTATATTATTTTTATATGTGCCTTATCCAATCATGATTTTTTTCGATAATACACACCCATTTTGGTTCTTATCTAGTGACTTACAAGCCTTTTAGGCAAAAATACTGCTTGCTGATAAGCCCCTTTCATAATGAACATAGAGAAAAAATAAAGACACAAAAACCAAAACACACACATTCATTTATATTGTCTAAAATGTACTTCATTTTCCCACTGATCAATTTTCTGTTGTGCTAACTCAAATTTCTCGTATTTTTGTGGAATTAGAACTATATGAAAAACATCTTCTAAAATTTTAGAAAATATAATTGAAAAATCTTTTAAAATAATTAAATTATTTTTTAATACCATATATATAATTAATCACATATAAGATTTCAAAATCATATGAAATTTCTATTATTAACACTAAATCAATCATAATTTACATGATTTGGTAAAGCGATTCTCATTTCTCCCCAATAATTTCATGAAAAAAAATTTTGAATGAAAAAGAAAAAGATATGCACATTTTTGGAATTTTGTAATATTAGTGAAATATACTCCTCTTTGGATCAACATAGCATAAGGAAACTAAGTTATATTCCATCTATAATATCCAAATATGTACCAGAACTCTACAATCATAGTTTATCTATTCATGGGTGGTAGATAAGACAATCAAAGGGCTTAAAATATTCATAAAAATATAAAAAGTAATGTGAATAATCCTTGAACATTGATTGGTCCTCTCTTCGTATTTCACTTTATAGAATATTGTGGGAAGTGATGGGAGGAGATAAAATTCATGAAACTACTTTGATACGCTATTAATTGATAAAAATTAATACTAAATTATTTGTTTTAAAATCTCGTAGTTGACACAAATCCCTTAAATTAGTCTACACTCTCAAACAAGAAAAAATTTACATGAATTCCAAAGTAAATGTATCATTCCTATAAAAACATATTTCTATTCACTAGTGACATAATTAAACATCACATGATAAACCATATTCCATTAACTCAACTTGATTCTATATTAGTTTCTTTATAAACCATGAATTTTTTGATGTTCCTTTGATAAATAATACAATCTCGTATTCTCTTTAATAAATAAATAAACATAATTATTCCTTCAAAAATAATTTCAATTCATATTAGTCAAAATTAGAATAAAGTAATTGAATTAATATATTTATTACTATCACTTAGTCATCCAGTATACCCAAAAATTGGGGCCCACTTTAGTCTGAACACTCATTCAATTGAATTTTTAGAGCATGAAAATACACGTTGTATAACAAAAAAGTCTTAATGTATATAGAAATTACATCACATTTTAAGAATACTTAAAAAATTACACAAGGATATTCCCAAATAACTTATTAGTTTAGTGACTTTAGAAACATGGAAAAATAAACACTGATAAATCAGTGAGATATATTTTCTCCCATAAATTTATCCAACACTATAACCCTTCTCAAGAATATAATACATAAAATATATCTACATAACCTAGGGAAGGAATCCTAAAAAGGGGTGATCTTTGCTTCTCATTAAGGGTAAACAAGGAAGACATGTAATAATATACATGAGAATATGGGTATGTGAACATTATAATAACATTAAATTATCATATCATTCATCTAAAAGATCATAAACAAGAATCTTGGAATAAATATTATATGTTCATAAGTCATGAATCATAAGAGATACAAGATCATGATCCCTGAAGGAATAAGACATGGAACTCATGGAATACACATAATCATAGAAAATACTATGTTAAGGCTACATACCAAGACCGTCATAACATGTTAGGATTGGGATAATAAATCATGTACATACTTTGGGATTGGGATGTACTTCCATGTACCCTCTTGTTTGGGAATTAGGATTCCCTCCCATGTACCCACTTTTTTTAAGCATGGGATACCCTCCTGTGTACCCTCTTATTTTGGGATTGTTATAGCCTCCCATGTACCATATTATTTTGGTCTTGGGATTCCCCCGTTAACCTGTTTAATTCAGGCTTAAGATGCCCTTTTATTTTTGGCTTCAGATGCCCTCCCATGTACCCTTTTATTTTAGCTTAATATTATCTCATATTTCAGTCCTATGATCCCCTCCCTTGTACCCTCTTGAGCTCATAAAACATTTATCATTACCCAATGAATTAAAGGGAAATATAGGAACCACCCATATCATAACAAAATTATACATACATATTACACAAGATAATAAAAAAATCATCCTATGAAGACCCATTATAAAAATATGGGTCCTATAAAAATCAAATCATAACCCATGAAATGAAATGGGTATCATTAAATTTTCCTCACATCATAAACTATGTAAAATAGATAGGTATCTTATTCATTTCATTAAATTATAACCCATATAAAGATACTGGTTTCAAAATCATATAACACATAGAATAGAAATGTGTGTCCGAAGAATAATTTCAGAAAAACATAAAACATAAAATAAAGAATATGAATATACCATTCAGTTTATTTCTTATAATGGTATGAGTAACATTAAAAAATTCCATCATAGATGGAATGTAATTTGTAAATATTTTTTTTTGAGGAAAAAATTACATTCATCATTGAAAAAGCATATTTCAAACATAAAACCATTTAAAACCCATTTTCATATAAGGTACATTGAAAAAATAGAATGAACTCTTGAAATCATTCTAAAAACATTTTTCCTTGAAAACATATGAAGGAAAAATGAACACATTTTGAAAAAAAATTTTAATTGAAAATCACATTACAATAATAAATTTCCAGAATAATTATAAAATAAATTATTTCTTTAATAAATAAAATTTTAAATATTTAAATTAAGCTTCAAGGGTATAATAATCCAGACAGTAAGTAAATCCATAAATTATAAACATTAATTTTTCACCATAAAAGGATTAGGAAAGTGCCTCAACTATAAAACAACATAAAGATTAATTTTTAAAAACCAATGTGTTAAAAAGGTAAAACATGTGTAAAAATTTCCTTTAAATATCAGAAGAGAATACTAATATATATTTGGAAACAATTTTATAAATCATGGTTTTGAAGTAACATATATTTTCAACTGAAGATATGGGTAAAGTCATACTTTTTTAAAAACACATTCTTGATCATCTTATGTATAAAAGAGTGACAAAATAGCACTATTACTTAGATATAACATGAATAACTGGTGGTTGACGAAAATCATGGGAGTACATGACATATGAATCATATTATTTCATCAATGGGAACATAAAACTAAATAATCGTGATAAATTGTTATAATGTAGCTATAAACTATCAAAAATTTGGTAACATTGAATCATAACACAATCTAATGAATAACATTCCTAGAGGCATAACATATCATGAAAATTAAGAGATCCATGATATGACATTTCAAAGGAAGTATATGAACCTCAAATAAAAATATAGATTTATAAAATGGAATGTGGCTCAAAGAAAGAAAATTGATACAAAATTACATTACTGATTTGGTAACATTTCAAACATAAACCCCATGAAAGGAAGATCACAAAATGGATATGAAAATACCCATAAATTTTAGTATAAGAATAATAAAATTAATACATTAAAATTTTAAACCCTACCTAAAATAAATATTTTGTGAATAAGGCATGAATCTCATAAAAATAAAAAGTGTGTTTAAATTCACATACCTGGAGTCTGGCTTGTCACGTATGTATTTATCTTCTTCTTTCTCGGGTAACTCTTTTTGTTTTGCACCAATGGGCTTCCTTAGATGGATTTATGCCTAAGGTGAGGATTTTAGATTGAGGGGAGGGATTTTTGGTTGGTATTTTTGATGATATTGGACAATCCAAAGATACTTGAGAAGTGTATAGAAGTGGGAAGGGTGAGTGACTTTTTACAGTGGAGGGAAAGGACACCCTCACTATTTTTTTGAAAATAATTATGTGTTCCCCATGTAGTAATTATTCAAAACGTTTCCAAATGGATCATTATGGAACCATATATGTTTATAATCTGAAATATGGCCATCAAATAGGTTTTGGAGTAGTGTATATGTCATTTCACCCCTAAATATTAATGTTTAGTCCCTTCATATGCTTAATTTTACCTTAATTGTTGTAATTAACTTTAATCAATTTCATTAATAATTTTGGTCAACAATTAATTTTAACTTATTAAAATATAAATATCAAACTGATTAAAACTTTTTATATGTATTTTTTAAAATTCAATTCAATGAAGAGGAAAAATTATTTTTAATGTAAATCCCACACACATGATGCGAAATTGAGTTTTTAAAGTGAGAATGCTCAAAAGTTAATTAACTGTTTATATTAAAATTCAATTTAAAAATTATTCAAATGAACAACATTTTATTAATATATTTATAGTTTATATATTTTTATTTTAAAACAAACTTAAAAAATAATTTAACAATATAAATTTATGAGATAAAACAAAAGTTTTGAATTGAAATTAAGTATTTTTCACTAATGATAAAAAAATGTTTATCAAAAAAAATCTCAAAAATTCATCTTAAGATAATTTTTACTATATGAATTAAAAAATAAATTTTATTTTTTCATATTCATTTTCTATGAGTGTTTAAAATTAATTTTAATAATTTTTAAAGGATATAAAAAGTAGATCCTTTAATAAAATAGTATTTTTAAACGTACTAAGGCTATATCAGAATAAATATATATTTCATTATCAATATGTTTTACTTATTTGTAATAATAAATTTTTTTTAAATCATAACCTAATATTTATATTACCTATTTTAATAGCTATATTACATATTTATTATTAAAATAATTATAACAATAAAGTGATGTTTTGTAGAAGCTTAATGTTTTATGTAACACATGCCAAGTCAGTGTTGCATGTAGAAAAAGTTTACCTTAGTGTAGCATATAACAAAATTCTGAATTAGTGATTTAATATATATATATATACACATCTATTTCCAATTCTGCATGAAATGATAAATATAAAAAATATTAGATTAATTTGAAAATCAAATAATTCACAAAGTATAGGGTGTTACATTCTACCCCCTTAAAATTAATTTCTATTTAAAAATTCATCTGGGTTATAAAATGTTTAGTACTTTAAATTCACTATCATATAAACCGACATCATAAAAACCAATACTAAATGTTAATTTAAAAATTGGAAGCAATAAACATAAATATTACACAAATAATATTTAGACTAGGTTACCATATAGAAGAACATATATGGAATGTGAAGACATAAAATTGGAAGAGAAATATAAAAATTAAATTATGATGAAGATTGAAAGAGAAAATTGATCAGTAGTGGTGGGTGATCATAAAACCATAAATCGATGTTGATCTGAGGGATCATCTGGTCCATTAGAAATAATGGTCCTTGGATAAATCTTTTCAAAATACATTTACTAGATCCAAGGAATTATTTTACTATCTAGGAACATAACAAAATATACTAACTTGATTCTGTTCCTTTTCATTTTTATAATATCACCTTTTTTTCTTCATTGATTCCCACATTATCTCTTACTCAAGGATATGATGATGGATTTTTCATTCTTTATGAACTAACAGATTATGATATCTATAAATAGAATGATATTTTATTCCATCTGCCTTTACATACCATCAAAATAATTGTATCACAGGTTATCCAGCTTGCATAAATTCACCTATGGTGAAATATTACTATCATCCCAAAAACATCATATTAATTTTATTATTTTCCCTTCTATAAATGATTAACCTCATAACTCTTCCAAAATATGTAAGTACAAAACATTATAAATAGGGTAATGAAATCAGCTTAACATTAATCCCCCAAATATCATAAATTATCTATTACTTTTCAAACTACAAACATGCGAATAACTTCATTGTATATTCTCTTTAAAGATGGTGATATTTTGTATTTCAATACATAATTATTGAAAAAATGCATGATTTCTTATGGATATACTTAATAAATCCAAAAAAATGTAGCATCGTCAATGATAACATAGACTAACTTTTTTAACAATTCCTTAGTTAGTGACATGGTAATCAATTCTATCCAAATTACTTATTCATATAAATGATAATTTTATCCTATCATAATTATATCTTTTTACAAAAATAAAATCATTTTCCCAACATCTTTAACACATTAACAATTACCTTCCCTTAATCAAAATATCACTTTTTTCCATTAAATTACTTTTCTATGACTTTTTCACCATTCAACATATCATTTTCAGTCCTTAATAATAAAATTATACTAAAAATAATTATATATTTCATGATTCATATAACATTATCTTTGAAATCAAAAACATAATTATTTTATCTATCCAAAATTATTTTTAAACCTTTACGTAGGCCTCATTATCTTATCCCTTAATCAATATTTCATATAATATTAAATATGTATCGTTTATTAATGTTTCTCAAACTCAATATAATCATTCTTCTTACATATAGTGAATAAAATATTGTTAGAACATTCCATAACTTTTTTATCTCATTCAAAATCACATTATCTTGAATAATATTAACAATTCTTGTACTAACTTCTTGATTCAATTCATGACATTTCTTCCAAGGAAATTTATTTTCATAATTCCTATAAATTATATATCTAAAACATTTAATTTTAACCATGTTCCTTCTTTCCCATTCCATTGAATAAAACCTAAATGTAAAGCTTGAAGAATTTTTATCATAATGGAATACCATATAATCATGAAAAATTACTTATATGGTTACTAGATTATAGATCCTACTTATTTAATCTATTACACCATAGGTTTATCCTAGGTTCTTCATAGTCATATTCATCTTAAATCCTTCATGATGGTTCATAAAGAGTTTGTTAATTCCAACACCATATACCCCATGAGTTTCAAAATAAGTGTGCTATAAATCCCATTACCGTGTACCAAGTTATGCCGGGTTAGGACCGCCACACCTTGTCGGAGTTTTTACCCTTAGGTACATCTGTTTCAGATCCAAATCCACTTGTAGTGTCCAAAAAGGGATGTATTTCTAGAAAACCACTCACTTTATCCTTTACCAATATTACATGACATTTTCTTATACTTTCCCTCATCCTTAATCTTATCCTTAGAGACATCCCTATAAATATCCTTAGATATATATATAGGGATCTCAATAATGTTTTCACATCTTAGTTTCTAAAGGATGACTAAATTGTCGCTATGATACCAACTATAATGAAATATCCTTAACATACATGGATATTACATCACTTTTTTATAACACTCAAAACATTAAAAAAATATAATCCCAAAGATTTTATTAGTTTAGTTACATTTGAAACAAGGAAACATAAACATTAGTATGTGAGAAAGATACATTATCTTCCACTAGAACATATAAGACTAGCACCTTGATTAGACATATCATGCATTTACTATATCTGTATAACCTGGGGAGGGAAAAAATGGGGTGATCTCAGATGCTTAGTATGGGTAAAAAAGGGATAATTATAAGTATAAACATGGGAATACATGTATGTGAACATGATCATAATATTAAATTATCAGACCATGCACATCAAAGATAACAATCATGAATAATGGAATAAATATTACAAGGTCCTAAGTCATGAATCATAAGGGAGATAAGAACATGCTCTATGAATGAATATGAAATAGAACACATGGAATTGACATAAACATAGAAAATCCTACGTTAACACTACTTAACAATACCTTCATAACATGTTAGTCATGGGATAATAACCCATGTACAACATCAGGATAGCGATGTACTCCCATGTATCCTCTTGTTCCATGCTTGTGATGCCCCCCTGTGTACCCTCTTCTTTTGGGCTTCAGAAACCCTCCCTTGTACCATTTTATTTCAATATTTAGATACACTTCCATGTACCCTCTTATTTCTATCTTGGCATGATCTCCCGTTTACCCTCTCATTTTGGGTTTATTCTTACCTTTTCATTCAGTCTTGGGATGCCCTCTTGTGTACTCTCTTTTTTCAGGATTATGTTTCCCTCTTATTTCAGGATTGGGATGTCCTCAAATGAATCCTCTTGATCTCATAAAAACTTTATCATTACCAAATTCATGATAGAGTGATATATATCCCTCTCGTCAAATAATAAAGTCACACATAGTTATAAAAAAAGATAAAAAACCATTCAACATATCATGACCCATGAAAAAATATAGGTTTATAATAATCAATTAAGAACCCATGAAGTGAAATGGGTATCATTATGATTTCATTACATCATTACATGTGTAAAATTAATTGGTTTCCAAATAACTTCATTAAATAATAACACATGAAAAGAATCTGGTTTAAAAATAATATAACATATGGAAAAAATGGGTTTCATAAGAATCATTCCCTGAAAACATAAACCATTCATGAAAGAATATGAATGGAACCACTAATTTATTTTAAATAAGGTAACTTGTAACATCATCCTATGTCATCATAGATGCAAAATAATTTTGATATACTATTTCTTGGGGAATAATATTATTATTCCTAAAAAAGTGTCTATAAAAAAGAAAAAAAAATTAAATCCATTTCTATAGAAAATACACTGAAAACCTAGAAAGAAATATTGAAATAAATTTCATAACGTTTTTCCATGAAAACATGTTAAATAATCTTAAAAACGTTTTTAAAACATTTTTCATTGAAAATCACATTAAAACCTATGAATTCATAGAATATTCAGGAAAAAATTATTTAAAAATATAACTTTGTAATCTTTTAAAGGAAGATTCATGGGAAATATGTTCATGAAAGTGGGTAAATATGTACATGCCAAACTTTCCTTATGCACCGTAAAAATATTAGAAAATTTCCTCATCTAGAAAATGAAAACCTGATTCCTTTTTTAATTTTACTATTAAAAATGAAAAACATGTGTAAAAAATTATTCTAAAGATGAAATGATAATAGTATAATATTTTTGGAAACTATTTTAAAAAACATGGTTTTAAAGGAACACATATTTTTCTCTGAAGGGAGTGGTAAAGACACACTTTCTTGAAAACACATTTTTGATAATATTATGTACCAATGACTGGAAACATGATAACATAGATTGTATGTTACACAAATAAATAGTGGGTAAGAAAAATCATGAGAGTTATAGAAAGATGGATTATATTATTTCATCAATGGGACCATAAACAAAAATAATGTTGATAAATGGTGATATTATAACTATAAAGCATTACAAATTTGGTAACTTTGGATTATAAAATAATGGGAAGAATAACATTACATTAAGCTAAACATATCATGAAAAGAAGTAGATCCATGATATAACATGATAATGTCTGTATATAGACTTCTGTGAAAAAAATTGGTCCAAAACATGTCACGTGTCTCAAAGAAGTAAAATTTAGACAAAATTACTTTTACCAATTTGGTAACTTTTATAACATAAACATCATTAATGGAATATCATAAAATAGATATGTTAATACCCATTATTTTATTATGAGAATCATAAAATACATATATTTGTAGAAAACAAACAAAAAAAGAAATCAGTGGTCAATAATTCATGAAACTCACAAAAATAAAAATAATATAAAATTATCTTCACTTGAGTCCGACTTGTCATGTGTGTCTTTATATTCCTCTTATCCGGGTAACTCATTTTGGTTTACACCAAAGAGATTACTTGGATAGATTTATTCCCAATTTGATGCTCTTAGTTTGAGGGGAGGGATGTTAAGGGGCTATTTGGAAGATTTTGGTCAAGTCAATGTGGCTTTAGTGGTGTGTGGAAGTGGGAGGGTTGAGCTCCTTTAAATAGTTGATAAAAATGATACACGTGCTATTTTTTGAAAGTAATTGTGTGGTCTCCCAATATTACTTAATCCCAAAAAACCAATATGGATAATTCCAAAACCTTAGATGTGTATTGGCTGTAATATAGCCATAAAAAAGGTTTTTGGACAGGTGTATAGTTCATTTTCCTCCTTATATTATGGTTTTTTCTGTTGATAATATTAAATTTACCTTAATCACTATAAATAATTTCAATCAGTGTCACTAATAATTTTGGTAAAAAAATAATTTTATCCTATTATAAACTGAATATGATATTTATTGAAACATTTTATGTCCTTTTTGAAAAATTCAATTCATAGAATTGAATAAATTACATTTAATGCAAATCTAGCAGACATGGAGAGAAAGTAGGTTTTTGAAGTGAGAATGTTCAAAAGTTCAATAAGATTATAAATCTAAATTGAATATAAAAATTATAAAAATTAGTTAAATTGTATTAATATAGGTATATTTTATATATATTTTCATCAAAAAAAACTAAAAATACCATTTAACTATATTAATATATTTGATGGAAAATTGGTTTTGTATTAAAATTCAGTATTATCACTATTCATCCTAAAAATAAGTATCTTCATAAAATTCTATGAACTCACCCTAGGAAAATTTCATATTTCTAAATTCACAGATGAATTTAAAATCAAATTTAGTTTTAATGAGAATCTATTTTTTTCAATATTTTTCACATGGTATATAAAGATGTTTTTTCAAGTAAATAGAATTTTTAATCATATAAAGGCTTTACCAACAATATAAAAAGTTCATTATCAATATTTTTTTATTTATATGGAAAAATTATAAATTATATTTAAAAATTAGTAATTACTATTCATATTATCAATTTTAATATCTTAGTTATAACTATATTTCTTAAATAATTAAAATAATAAAGTGTTGTTTCGCAAAAACTAGGTGTTGCATGTGAAGTAATCCAAATCTTTGTTGCGTGTAGAACAAGTTTACATCGGTGTATCATAAAACGAAATTGTAAATTAGTGCTTCAATATATATATATATATATATATATATATCTATTTCCAATTTTTCACGAAATAATAAATATAAAAAATATTCAATAAATTAAAAAAAAGTAATTCAAAAAATCTCCGGGTTTTACACTTTGTGTGTGACCCTTTAGGCCCTCATATCTATAGCAGTGAGCCCAACCCACTAACAAAGAGTAGTGGCCATGAACACATCATAATCCCTATATAAATAATGAGAATTCAAAGCTTGTATAATTACCTAAGAATTCGTTCCATGTAATATAACTCATTTTTCTTGATATCTCATTCAAGTAAGTTTCATCGCTTGTGTCTTAAAATTACATGATTTAAATTTATTTCTTCAAATTTATAAAAATTACCTCATGAATATATTATCCATTCCCTTAAAAATACTATATAGTTCTATTTCCATCAACATATAACACATATGATCCCTTATTAAAGAACATAAGGGATAAATCCTTCCCTGACTTATTCATTAATGTCACATCATTCATGATGCTCCCAAAGTATCCAATATATCAATGATCATATATTATTATAGTTCATGAAATAAAGAAATGTATAAAACTGAAGATATTAATTAATAATAAAAATAGTCTTTTTATCATTACACATATCTATAGATAAGATTATTCAACAAAACATAAAACATGTGGATTTCCTATAAGCGAGTCAATTCTCACAACCTTAACTCTAAGTGATTACCATGGAAAAAATTCATGAGAATAAGTCCTAATGAATTACAGGCCTCCAAACCCTAAAAGACTATATCTTATATATCCAATCAATTTATATCATCCACTGATAGAATAAATCTTTAATATATCATCTACACATATCAACTGCCTCATCATAGTAGGGAACTTCTATTAGCTTTTAGTGGTACAAAAAAAATCTAAGGATTCTTTTGAATTAATTTTATATAAAAGGAAACTCATCCTATGATAAGATATTTTTTAATATTAAACCATATGAATATAATAATAATTAAATTATGATGATTGTTTGGTACGGGGACCTAAATTTAACATGTCATCCACCCCTTATCCTCAAAAATCCTGTAAAAAAATTGAAAACAAATCATCCAGTGTCAGAATGATATACTCCATATACTAATCCATTTGAAGATGGTTGACAATTATAATGAAGAACCAAGATCGAAAAGCTCTATGTGGTCCTCTACAGACCCCCTATTAAAAATTGAGGTTCCTAATACTATAATATTGTCCATTGTACCATAACAATCCTCACCATCTCATCCATATATTGACTCAATCAAACATTCATAATACAGAATTCCATAATCCCCAATTAATGATCTAAATTCATCAATCGACCCAACATAACCCAAATAGAAACACATGAATCCTTTTATCAAGGGAAAACAGTTAAAATCGCTAAATATATTCTTCCATTTCCACAATGTGATATCATGAGCTTGTAATAAAATTGTTTGAGCATTATTCTCTACATTCACTTATCGGAAGATCCTAAGTCATGATATAAACTCTACCAAAAACATCTTCATACAAGGCCATAAAATTTATACCATCAAGGAATGATAAATCATGGACACAGTAGAATATACTTCCAAAGATAATATTTTAAAACTATGAAGAAATTCCTATCAAATTTCTGATATTAAAAATATTCCTTCCAATAACATTCGATCTCAACCACCTTGTAATCACTCGTCTAGAACATCAATGTGAAAAACAACATCCCAAATAACTTATATCTATTATTATCCCCACTAATAATACTCCATCTAATGTGACATGGAATATTGGTATTTCACCCAGAACATCAGACTCTGGAAAACCATCTCCATATAACTTTCAATATAGTGTTTTAATAAAAACAATTATAGTTTTCAATGATATTAGAAATATATAAGTTATAGTCTTAAAATAACTCTATCCACATGAAATTACACAAATTAAAATCCATATGATAGAAAATATACCTCAATATCCTATTATCTGTAATGGCTAAAAAATGATCACCAATGAGGTGAAGGTGCATAAAATTTAGAGAAAACACTACATAAGAAAAATAGAGTTAATGGAAGGCTTAATTCTGATTACAGTAAATTATCTACCAAAACCCATATAAGATCCTTTCCCTCTATTGTATTAATAAACAATCCAAATAGAGGCCTAAAGAATCATTTAAAACCTCAAACATCATTCCCCCATTTGATAACCGAATTATAAGAGTACAGATTAACACCCCCTTCTTGTAGAATAATGCTTCCTAACTCTCTTAAGTAACTAATAAAACTTAGTAATTCTTTCTATTTGATGTCATAAACGATGAAATATATTTGAAATTAATCATGAACCTATGATAGCATCCCGTTTGACCTATGATGTAACAAACCCCTATAACATTTTTAGGTTACACCTATGAAAAAACTACTATGATAATTGAGGTATTTGTGTCCACACCCATGTAGTACACCATATACTTAAGAAATTACACATCCAAAATATAGATATTTCAATGATTAAACTCTTCAATGAGTTTATGGTACTTAAGGACTCATAAAATGTCCCAAATATACTTGAAATCTTTATACACCAACATCATGTATATGTGAATTTAATCAATGAATACTATCATAAAATGATCTTGGATCTCTTGAAACATGGATTTTTTTGTGTCCCTTGAAAATATCTTTCATATTAATAACAAAAAAATACATAAATATAAATAAAAAATTAGATAATGATATCAAAAAGTAGTCTTCTATATATCTACCTACTTTACACTCATCTGCTAGTACCCAGATAGAAATCCAATCATTGAAAAATCTATCGGATAACTTCATCTGGTTGAGAAAATCATTAGTGCATGGAAGAGAATAATAGTTATTGAATGTCAATTTAATAAAGAATTATTAGTCTTTAAAAAACTATAAAACTATCTCTTATTTCTAGAGGAATTTCACTGTAGCACCACATGGTATTACATTGGGCCAGATGAAACACTTCTATAATAAATTTTCAATCAGAATCCTCAACTCCAATTGCCCAAAATAATCCATTTGATGGTGGTCTAATAAATAAAATAAGGAACCATGTTTAAACTCTATCCTAAACTAAATATTATTTCAAGGGGTTAGTGTCACAAAAGAATTTAGAAAAATAGAAAAAACTCCATAGAAACATTGTAGAAATCATGTATCTACACCTCTACCAAATCCAAAGTTATCACATCAAGAAGAGATGATAACTAATAAAAACACCTAAAAGACATTGAATAATAAAAATCACCAATGTACATTTCATATTGACACTTCTTATCAAAGAACATCATTGTCCCCAATAATATTATTTTATTATAGAAATATAATTCATGTTCTGATGTAAATAATTACATCATGGGGGAAAATGTAAAATAAAAAGAAGTTCTGAGATAATTAATTGTTCCCCATAATAATCTTAAAAACCTGGAAAACATTAATATAATTTTTATGAACTCCCAATGGTATGATGAATAGTTATAATCTAGAAGCCTCTCCACCTTTCATCCAATGTTACCTATGATGTTGGGTGAAATAAATGAGTTCCAAGCTATGGAGTTAAAACAATAAAATATATAATAGTTTACAAGAATATGGTACCTTTTATAATATCTAACATATTTGATGATGGAAACTCCATATTGTGAAACTATTTATATATATCTCCTTACCTCATGAGCTATGACCATCTCTATGCATACACTCATCTCTATATCATTTGCTGACATGTATATCGTGATACAATCTAATAAAACTATATCATCTCTATAAAGAATAAAAGCCTACTACAAATTATAATAATATCCCCTTTGAGGCCACAACTATTGAGGATGAGATAGATATTAACCACCTATACCACACTAATATCTAAGAATTGATGGGAATTAAAATCATTGAAGAACATGGACTCATAAGAAAAGTACATTGGAACATAGTTCCAAGTGGATGCATGAGAATTAGTAGAGTTAGAGAATCATGAGTAAGAAAACTACTATGTTCAATTACACACTAGTCAGAACCCTGACTACAAAAAAATTTGATATCGTCCACTAAATTCATTCCTCCCCAATGATATATGATACCTCTACTATTGAGATGATCCAAGCTATTCCTATATCATCTCGATTACCTTAGCACTCATTTTCACATCTATTACCATATGAAATTTTAAAGGTGTGACTGTATACTGAATGATGGGATAAAAATACAACCCCAGACAATTAAATCTACAATAATAATCATGGAAAATCATGGTAGAAGTAAAGAAGTCCCTTGAAGTGAATCTTGTGCTCCTACAAACTCACGAACCCCTACTACATAGATTGAAATTGATAACTCTTATCTACCCTAATTATCGATGAATATAACTCAGTATGAAATGACCTCAAAAAATCATCACCTGAAGCCTCATCCTCTTTATAGTCCATGAAATTCAAAAACCACCCTTGGTGTGATTGTACTTGTACATGGATGATATCCAACGAAACCCAATGTGTTTCTATGAAATTAATGATACTAAATACTATTTATAGCTCCTATAATTTATTCTCTAGCTCTAAATTTGATATTCCATTCTTATACTTAGCCAATTCTTGATGTGGGAAGTAAAAAAGATATCATCCTCCAAGCCTTACCCTCCTCTGTTTGGTAGAATCTTCTATGGTAAATGGTATTATCCCACAAAAAAAAACTAACCTAAACAACTTGTGATAATGACTAATATGCATCCTTGTATGTATTTAATGAAAGCACTGTGCAGAGGAGCATGAAATTAATTTATGTTTCATTTAATTATATTCATTTAAACTTGCCAAAATCATTGTAATCCAAACACAAGAAAAATAATGTATAATTATTATACAACTTCTAGGTCTCTACCCTATAATCAAGATTATCTTACATTGATAGTTTAGTAATATTATGTTTCTTGAATTATATCACACAGGGAACTTATCTCTAAGGTCCAAGCTAGACTCCTTTATTACATCACACAAAATTTTTCCACAAAAATATTTTCCTACCAAAATAATAAATTATTTAGCAGTGGCCGACCCTACTATCCTTCCCAACACTTAACCATAACTTTGATATTCTTTCCTCACAACCCACCCCACTGAGAACCCATCTTGTTCCTATAGTGTAGTAGAGAGTTCCCTCAGTCCTGCCACTAATAGGCCTCTGGTTTGTGACTGACACCATGGTTATAAAACATGAAATTGGGGGGGGGGGGGTTAAGCTAATATTTCATAGGAAAACAATAATAAAATCCCAATAAACCTCATAATGAATTATAATACCAATATCCCAAATTAAGGGACAATTAATGAATGGTTATACAGATATAAGTTCCAAAATTAAATACCAGAATATAATTCTTATGTTAGTTTCTAAAACCAAAACTCTAATCTCTAAGGTAATAATTCATATCTCAATCATTACAATCTCACTAAAAACCAGAAAAATAAATTATATATAGGGGTGATCATATATGTACACTCATTATGATCCCCCTCAAGGACTCCTTTTCCAATATTGAAGAACCATGTTATCGATTCAAATGACAAAAAATTGAACCAACATTCTCCTACTAAGATAACTATCACCCAAAATCTACAAGAATCATTGACACAATACAACATCAAAGTAGAAAAATATTATAATAGAACAATATTTATAAATAGGGAACCTCCTAACCACTTTCGCCATTTTTTTCACTAATAATTGTTTATGCTCCCAATTCCTTCTATAGCTATGGAATAACACACCATATATCATATATCAACAAACCACATAGCACAACCAAACCATCCTAATCATCCTATATCAACCACCCAGATATCATGTCACTTATAAAGTACAGTAAGGTGTTGTGGCCTTAAAATAGATTAACCTCATACCTTCATCAAACATTACATGACCCCACTACATAATATCATCTCATATACCACATAGGGTCTTCTAGTTTGTAAAATACTCAATACTATGTCACTAAATCTAGTATTTGTATGCTTTGAACAATACATCGTAGCCCGTAATACCCCGAGAAGTGTGATAGTGGAAGAGGGAGTAACTACCATCCATTCCCTCACTAATGTTGATATTGGGTTAAAACACCTAAAACCCAAAAAATTTGGTTGTTATTAAGCTTATCCAAATTAGGTGGGGTGCATATAAAATAATAGGAAAATATAAGCACAATACAACAATGCACAAGACCAACCAAGAGGTTTCACACCAAATAAGCACTTCCACAGTATACAATCGACCATTCTATCATCACCACATACTACCATCACCTCCAAATACTACATCACAAACATACCCCACTGTCCACATAAACCTATGAAAATGTGTTATTTAATCCCAACATTTAACCATTTCATTATATTACCATTTACTAGCCATGTTAAATAACGTATTCTATTTAATTATATATTTAAATACAATCCATTATCATCCATAACCCATGTGAAAGATAACCATTATCCATTATATTCATTTTTTAATATTATTTTCCTAGCATATACTCATTATCCTTTTTAATGTAAATATCACATTTCATTATTGATAGAAAACCTTAAAACATCTCTAAAACTAGCACCTATCTTCCACACAACCATCCTATAACTCGATCCAATATCCACCATAATAGCCATAAAAAACATCCAATTTGTACATATACATCCATACCATGATTCCAAATCAATAACCACATACATACACACCAAACATAGAGAGGCAGTTTTAGCCCCACTTCATAATCCACACCAACAACAAAAAACCTTATAAAATAATTTCTACAAAAAATCCCCATAATAGCCATAAAATTAACTACACTAACAAACATAATACAAACCACATAAAAAATTACAATTCTAATAATAATTCATTTTCATAATTCCCTTTTTCAATAATTCTATCATATTCATTTTAACAAATCATACTTAAAAAATCATCTCAAACTCCATATTTCTCAAAATATGATAATTATATTCATTAAGTAAATAACACATTTCTAATGGTTCATTAGAATAATATAATAAAAATAACAACACATATACATATCATTGAAATAAAATATTTTTAGAAATAACAAAGTGAAATCAAAAAAGAACATATGTAATATCATAAAATCATAAATACACATTAGGTTCAGCGATTTCCAATCATTTTCAACTGTTACATTTATTATCTACATTTATTCAATCTATATCATCTATCCAATGAATGTAAGAGCATAAAAATTCAATAATTCACACATAAGTAAAGAATAATTTTTGAATCGACCACTTCAATTAATGATTTATGACCATTGTGAATGAAAAAAGTGAGAAAGAGAGGATCCCAAATAAAAACCTAGGTATGGAAAATCCCAATCCACCAAGGTCAATAATATTAAAATAAAAATATAATCTCTAAACCAATGGAGTTGAGATTGGCCACACTATCTCACTCGAAGAAGGAAGAACAAGAGATGCACTGTGAAAGAGATAGGAAACTCTCCTTGGATTGAGAATAAGTGATATCTTAATCCAAGGAAGAAATATGTGAAAAATATAAATGATGTTATACTAACAATACTTTAACAGTCAGACAATGATGTGATAAATAAAGGAAGTATAATGATATCTGGGGGTTCTTCGGAATTTATACCTATGATGGTATATCCAAAGATCATGATGAAATAGGTACCTGTCATTCCAGAATATGGTTGTATCAAATAAATACATATAAATCACACAACCTTCCACTTTATCTCTATGATATGAAAGTCTGGTATACAACATACATGATTTAACTGAACAAGAGTCATAGTGAAAGGATTATATCTATGCCATAGAATCTCAATTTGGAAAATCATAAGGAAGTCCTTGAACATTACCATGGTGAAACAGAGGAACCATGTTATAATGTCATCCAAAATGGAAGAACCATAGAATCAACCACTCCAAAATCTACACCCCAAAAGTGATACCCACACAAGAAATATATGGATTTATCATAATCTTGATGAAATATAGAATAAAACCCTGATATGATTCAGGTTATATTGAGTAAGGAATATGAAAATGGATGAAGTAGAGATCTTGATCTCTAAAATTTCACAACAAGGATCAATCCCCTAGAACATAAATTGCCATGGAGAAAAAATATTATTATAAATAATCACCAGGACACAAAACTCGTGCACAGGCTACAATGCACTTCTTCTAGTTGAAAGTATTCTTAAAAATCACCTTACTTTCTCAAGATTTATATCAACACCTACAACACTAAAAAATTAATGGGCAAAGAGATATGGGTGGTTACATATTGAGTATAATTAATTAATTATTTAAATTTCCCTATCCCATTCATTGATTGTAAATCCAATACATGATGCCATGTCCCCTCAAATTCCCATTTATATTTAACAAAGGCTAATGAAAATTTGTTAGGGTTTGATAATATGATTTTGGGGAATATAACATCTATATAAAAGTAGATAATATCATCCCAGTAACATAAAAGTACATAATAGGCATAATTTTTGGGTATAAAATATAATTACACAGGAAATCATAACATGATAAATAAATAATCACCATGCTATAAAAATATTAATCTTTATAGATAAAATTATCATATTTTTAATAGATATTCGATATAGAGAAAATATATGTAATAAAATAGTAAAAAAATTGTGTGATATAGAACAATATATCCCTATATTTGACTCATACTATCTCCACATCACCACTGATATCCTCCATCCTGTTTACCCACTACTAGTCCAAGTACCATTAATTTCATTCAATCCATAAGTTTTGTACTTCCAGAAAATTTTATGATAGTTATTTTAGAATAAAAACCAATATGGAACTACAAATGATTTAACTCATGTAAACTATATATATACATGAATTTAATAAATGAAATGTAAACTCTAAACCAAAAAAATTAACAAAATAGTTATAGAAAAAGGTTCTTGAGAATCCACCCTGGTTTGTAAATCAAAAAATCATTGGCTTGTTCTAGAATGGGATAGAGTTTCCCATGATCTGATCTGATTTGTATAATTAGGACCACTGATATATAGAAGGATATTTATGGGAGGTTGTTTCTTACAGTCTTGGAATATAAGTAATTTTACTCTATCCATAGGATAAAATCCCTCATAGAAAGAAAAAAAAACCTATCATCATCTAGGTATTGGGAGAATTTCCTCTAATAGTGGGATTTTTATATTAACCATTGTCATTACCTAAGGAGAATCCATTATGATATTATACATCTATACTATAATCATCTTATTTTTGGGAGATACACCAATAATAGTAGACTTCAATATAATATTTTATTTACACCCATGTTAAAAATCCATGATTGAATATTGGTGTAAAAACCATAATCAAATCCTATAGAGGAGGGAAATTGATAGTAGGCTCAGAGCACTAACAATTTTCTAAACAACATTAATAATAGAATAGTTTACTATCATCATTAATGTAGAAAATAAGAACATCATTTTAATAAAAAGATCATGGAACTGACCAATCCTAGGAGTGACCCACCCAACAATAGTTTTGTGAGATCACAAAATCCAATGTATGAAATTCAAATTGAAAACATCTTATAGCCATTCCATTAAGAGAATAATTTCTAATACTTTCCTTGGAGCTGACCTGAATATCCTTTCAGAATATAAGTAATATATATTATATAATAATTTTTAAGATTGTAAATACAAACCCAAGGAATCACATTTATATAATAATATATGGTTATAAAAATTCTCAAATATTGTGGTTCAGACCACGACATAACCTAGACTTATACATTCACTAATATCACTGATTTAATCCCAATGAATTATTAAATTAATTAATTCATTATTCTGAAAAATTTAAGGCTCAACCCAACCATCTAAGAAGTCACCTTCCAGGTGATTCCACCCCATTATCATATCTCATAAATCCCATGTATCTGAGGATTCAACAGGGAAGTGGGGCCACTCAATCATGTTATATTCTAACTTTAGTATGACACCACTCATAATTATAGATGATCACTATTGATCCTCTTCATCAAGAAATTATGTCACCCCTTATATATTGATTATCATATTTGGCACAACCCTAGTTCCCCACATACACTTACTCCTAACACAATTGATCACTGGATAGTTATCTCACTAGTGAACTCTTGGTGAAACGCACATTTCAACCCATATTAGCCACTAAAATACTATCACAATTATATTGGTATATCCCATGGGTTATCCCACTTGGGTAAACCAATGTCTATAATATTTCTTCTATATCCACCCACAAGACTCACCTCTAGCTTGTTTTCCAATGTGATTATCAAACACTAAAATAGATGACATCTTAAGGTCCTCTAGAATCATATCCCAATGTTGGAAGACCTCCATGGTTCAAATTCCATTCAAACCAATACTCTCAAATAAAAAAATACATTAAATATTCATTCCGGTTTAACTCTTAAAATATCTAATATAAATCTAACATAATTCACTAATTGTGAATCATAGAAAGAAAACCACTTATGGTTAAATATTGATTCATTCATAAATAATTTCCCACATTTACACATTATAGAATATATATAAAATAATATAAATCAATAAAATTTATGACTTACTAGCTTTAATGAAACTTTTCCATTAAAGTGTTTCTTTCTCTAACTTCGAAAATTCCATAACTATCATCATCTTCATCCACAATCCCCAATATCTATAAAAATCCTAGTTTAATTAATTATAAAACTAATATATTTAAGATCCATAATTTAATATATGATTAAATCATTTTGTTTAAATAGGAAAATACAAAATTGTATAGTGTTTCCTCACCAAAACCTCATGCAATGGGTTATGGTTTTTTTCCTATCAAAAGATCAATTATATGAAAATGAAAATAAAAAAGGACATAAAAGTTGCTATTAGTACGTTATTTGGAGTCTGATAGAACCAACTTAATTTTTGAGGAATATTAACATACCCTTATGAATAGAAATTTTACACTTATGAATAGTAATATTACTATTATGAATAGTAAAATTGCAAAAATAATAGTAACCTCACCAAAGAATGTATAATAAAAATGCATCATATAAGTGACAATATGATAATTATATTATGTGTTGTTATTTTTATAAGGCATAAATATTTAATTAAAATTTTATGATTAATTATATAATACATATGAAAATGAATTTTCATAAAATGTAATCATAAATTATTTTTTTATTGTCTTATGGTTAGAAGATATTTTTTATGAGACCTTGATTAATTTTTCAATGTATTATAAAATGAGTTACAATTTTAAAATTATTATTATTTTGAATAAATTGTGATTTTATTTAAAAATTAAATTAAACATATTTATAGAATTATTTATATAAAATGGAGTTCATTTTTGAATAATATTTTTGGAAAAATGGTTTGGGAGAAAATTTGTGTTTTTTCTTGGAATACTTGACTTTTTTATGAATGGTGAAATACAATAATTTTCCTTATATTTATATTATATGTTAAATAAAATATTCCAAAGATCATGGATGATGTAAGAACCCTTTTCTAGAAATACCATGATCTTTTTAATATTTTTCATCACATGAATAAAGAATATTCATAGTCTTGAGAAAAAATATTAACTAATTATTAAAATAATGGAAAACCCCTCCTATCATCAACTATAAACACCACCCTCACCCCCTCTTCCTCCAACACCTCTACATCTTTGAAAATTATTTAATTCTCCCCAATATTTGTCCCAAGTCTCTTTACCATGTCCAAGACCTATTGTTATCACCAAAAGGAAAATAATAAAGGCCTTAAGGAGGATCTCATGGGGTAGAAATCAAGAGGTCAAAATCCCCTTTCATTTTCTTGTGTTTTTTTTTCAATTATTTTTGTTTCTTATACTCTCTTCACCTACTCTTATCCACGAGACATGAAATCTCCAAAATCATATATATAAGGGTATTTATCATGTTTATGGAAAAATTCATCATCTTACTCCTCTCCCTCTTATTCTAAAAATAAAAGCATCATCTATGATGTGTCGATTTATCAACATCATGGACTATGTGTATTCAATTTCATTTAAATCCATAAATTCTAGTTGAAAAACCATTTTATAGTTAAAAAATATTTTATATTGTATTATATGACCAATCTTATGTTCTTTAATTAACTTATATGCATAATATTAAAGGTATATGATGAAACATGTTCGAGATTATCAAATAACCGCAAAAATGATCTAAACATCATTAAAATATTATATAATAATTCATCATCATATATGATAAAAAAAATGTTTTATGGTATAACTTAATATTATTAAAACATATTAATACTATTTCATTCCACTTCTGGAGTTTTGGTTCCATTCGATAAGAAAATCCTTTACGAACCAGCTATTGAAATCATGTAATGAACACACCCGAAAAAATGAAAATAACAAAATATTATAAATTAATGGGAGGAATGTTTTTATAAAATGATCATATAAGGTGTTATAGTATTGAATATATTTATTTAAAATATTAATAACACTCTTTTAACTATTATACAGAGGTTTTTAATCAGGTTTGATGTAAGAAGGACCCGAGGTAAAGTAATTCTTAATCCAATTTCCATTCTTTTTTTAGCCTTCTAATTCATTAATTATGTGGTAATAAGATTATTTTTTCAAAGATTTTTTATATTATTTTTTATTATATTTATTTATAGTGTGTACACACATTCCTTTAATTTTATTTATTCTCACAACAAATATATGATATTTTTGAGTTAATTTTCGTTAAAAATTCTCTTTTAAAATTCTATTTTAAAAAATTAAAAGTAATGTTTTTTCTATAATTATTCATGTTTTATTATTATGTTTTGGTTCTTGGGAATAGTTTATGACTAAGGGTGGTACCTATATCCCTATATAATTAAGTTATGATTATAATAGAGTTAAACTTTATGGTTACTCCAAATGTAACTATGATGGTTAAACCATAAGGTAGTTGTGAGGGTTACATTGCAAGGTAGCAATAATGGTTACATTGTAAGTTATCCATGATGGTGAAAAATTATATGGTAACATTGATGGTTACAATACAATTTAAGTAATGTCACATGTAAAAAATATTTTTTATTTATACATTTGAATACTTTATGGGTACCTATTGAATACATTAGTAATGTTATGAAGTTTATGTTCAAAGGAAAATGGTTTATAAGAATTTTTGTACTAAAATTTTGTTTACGGACTTTTATAAAAAATATTAAGATTTTCTTTCTCATATAATGTTTTGAAAATGTTTTTCACATGATTCCATAGAATAATAGAGGATAGTTATGGTGATAATGTAGATGAATCCAATTAGTCATTTGGTAATTATTTCTGTAAACTCTGATTTAATGAATGGATTGTCTAATCGTCCTAAAACTATACTAGAAAATGTGTGTGGATATAAAATTCACTGTTTATATTTCTTTTATCTATTAAAAAAATACCCAACATAATTTATTACAGAATCCAGATGAGAAGGTTCATGGATTTATAGTTGGTATCAGTGGAATGGTCTAGTCAACCTTGGTGATTTGAAGTTGTATTTTTTTTAAAAAAATAGTAATATAATTTAATTTTGATCTTCTAGATAATTAAGTGCACAAAATAAAATAGTTTTTCATAATTATCAATATTAATGTTCATAATTACACGTATAGTGAATTATTTTCTAGGAAAAACTTCGTTTAATGTGGGAGAATGTAGCATCACAATATTTTTTAAAAGTAAACACAATGCCCTATCATGCTGAAATGAATGAATAAATACTATTTTACCTATATATACTAGTCATTAAATAGAAGTTTTCATCTTTAATGATTGGAATTTAGAAAATGGATATATATGGTTAAAATCAGTAGGTTATTTGGAGTCTGATAGAACCAACATAATTTTTTGTGAATAGAAACCTACCCTAATGAATAATAATTTTACCCTTTGCATTAGTAATATGACCCATATGAATTGTAAAATAGATAAAATAATAGGAATTCCACTAATAAATTTATAATAAAAATAAATATTATTAGTGACAATGTGAACATTATATAAGTGTTGGTATTTTTGTAAGTTGTAAATATTTAATTACAATTTAACGATGAATTAAATAATATAAATGAAAATTTATTTTCATAAAATGGTATAAAAAATTATTATTTATTTTTTGTATGATTATAAGTTAATTTTATGAGACATTGATTATGTTTTCAATGTGTTATAAAATGATTTAAGGTTTAAATATTGTTATTTTTTTTAATAAACTATGATTTCATATAAAAATTAAATTAAACATATTTATAAAATTATTTTGATAGAATTGAGATCATTTTTCAATTCTACATGTTATAAAATGGGTAGGGTAATGTTTTGGGATTTTTCTAGAAAAGAAGATATTTTTATGAATAGTGAAATCTGGTAATTTAACGTATATATGCATTATATTTTAAATACACTATTCCTAGCATCATGGATAATTTAATAACCCTTGTTTCAAACTCACATGATCTGTTTACTATTTTGGATCATATTAATCAAGAAAATTTATAAGGCCACATCAATAAAACATTACATAATCATATGATAAGTCAATAATGTGGAATTAATTCTTATAGAGGATCTTTTTTTATGTTTATAGTTTTAAATAATTAGGCCATTATTAATAAATATCATCCCATAATCATACAATAATATACTATCAAAACATTATCCATTTTATTCACCAAAGAAAACCCATAAAAAATAAGATTTCTTTTCTTGAATTAAAATTTTATTGACTTCTTCTTTTATCTTACTCATCCTTATACAGTGTGAAAAACATTAAAAACCATGGGGTGGGTATAAAAAATTAGTAAGGGATAAAAAAGTTAAATAAAACATTAGTCCATTAATATTTATAAACCCATGATTTCATAAGAATAATGGAAAATTCAAAGTAATCATAAATAAGAAAGGTAACTTGTGGAATCAATATCATACTTACATTGTATCATTCACAACCACATAGGGAGTAAACATTAGGTATACATTTGGAATACCCATCAAAGTGTATTTCCTAAATCACATAGGATAAACCTTAACGTTTACCTTCATCATGTTACCCAATGAGTTGGAGAGCTATCACGGGCTCACCCAGCCCTCAGTTTATCACGAAACAACCTGTATACATAATCAATTCCCCTGAACTATAACATAATCATTACACATGAACAAACATAAAAAGAAAATAACATTTTCCACATTACAATAATAAGACATCATTTCAAGATATTGATATAATCAATCCATTATTAAAACCATTTTCACTACCAAAATACTTAACAAAAATGGTATTTACTCTTCTTTTTAAAAACATTATGGATTGTAGAGGAATCAATATATCGAATAATGCTTGTGGAGGTGAAAAGGTCATTGCCACCAAGTATGTTAAAGAGAAACATTTCTACTTTCGTTTAGTAAAACGGTTAGTAGAAAAATATTCTTTCTGAAAACACTTGAATGAAATTAAAATTAAAAATGGATAATTATATGCTGTATAAAATAAAATCATATATAAATCAAAATATGCCTCAATGAAATAAGATTGAGATGATGTCCCGTACATTGAGTCTGACTTGCCTTTTTCGAACATTAATTTTATGAATAATAAACTTTGGTCAATTTATACTTTATTTTGAACCTTTTTAATGTTTATTATTCATTTTATATTACTTATTACCATGTAATATTAATAGATAATTATGTGAGTTGATATCGGATGTTTTGTTGTTGTCCAGTACTTGAGTAAAAAATGAGCATGTCTTGATGAAAATTATCAATGTTTTCATAAGTACAAAATCTCTAGAAAAATATTCTTGGTTTAAAAAATCATATATATCTAGTATATATGTATTTATAATATTCCATTATATTTAGAGATAAGAAAGGAAATTCCCCGTTTATAGAGATGGTAGGTTGTACGTAGGCTTAAATGCTACTTTAATTTCATTATCATATTAATGGAGTGAAAAATAAATGATACATAAGTATATGATAATTACATAATAATATTTATGTTATATATGTTACATAATTTCATTAACTCCATCCTTTATACATTTCATGTGTGATTTGAATGAGTCATATCACTCTGAGGGGGTTGTAGTCCATAAATCCTCAAATAAAATTGTTGCATTTACACATTATAGAAATCATAAAGGTAAATTAAACAAGCATAGAGAAAATATAAATATAATATATATAATATATAAATACAGTACCATTATAATGGCCACCATGAGAGGTGGTCGGAGAAAATTAACCAAATCTTTTTTTCGTGAGTTAGTAGATCACGTACACAGAAACAGTATGTTTTTATCCATTAAATGGAGATGCATGTAAGTTTAGTTAGAATAAATCTCATAACAAAAACATATTATATTGAGGATATTGGTGTTGTTATGTTATCATTGAATAAGAATACCATAGGGAGTGGATAAGGAAAATAAATGAAAGGATATTGAGAGAAGATGTTACCTCAAAATTGGGTAACTCCTTTTAATTTGATCCAAAAGGATTTATTTAATTTCATTCATCATAATTTAAGTCTTCTAAGATTATGTTGGGTATTTTTGGAGCTTATTTGACAAGAATATGGATTATTGACACTGATTGAGATGTGTGAGTAAGTTGGTAGATTTAGAGATCTTTTAAAAGTGGGAGGAGGGGCACTTTTAGATTATCTTGAAATATTATTTTTTTTGAGATTTGTTTCCGAAATATAATATCTACAATTTGATGTAATTTAAGGATAAGATTATTATGGGTCTAAATGTTGTAATAAAATATTATTTAGACGTGTTTAGGTAACAAAATTAACCTTATCTTTTAGCTTTAACCCTTAGTTAGAAAAAACATTAACTCTTACCATGTCTTCTTGTATTTTCATAATATATGGTTATTATATTTACAATAAAATGAAAGGAGAACCAAAATTGGATCATTACTGAAATTTTTAAGATTATATAATTTAGTTGGTCAAATATTATATTTTTTGGACTGTTATATCTTTTAATAAAATAGTATTTGTTTTAAAAACTCATTTAAGTCTATTTTGTCACTATTTAGTAACTGATTATTGATAAAGTCAAAATAACTTGATTACTTTGAACCAAAAGCATAAACGCATACGTCATATGTCAATATCATACTAAAAATTCTTTTATGACATCAAAATGTTGAAATTTCATTTATTTTAATATTTATAATATCATTTATTTGAATATTTCATTAATAAGGTAATCACCGAATCATCATAGTGTCACAAATAAATTTATTTATTTAATATCTAAAAATTGTAAATAAAATATCATGATGTAGGAAATATTTTTATATTTATAATGACCATTTATAGTCTATGATATCAATTATATAAACCAAATTATAATTTTTTTAGTTAGGGGATACATGATTCTGTTATATTTCCATTATCATTAAAATAAATATTATAAAAAGTCATTATCACAACCAAGTGGCTCCACGAGGTCCAAAAATTATCCCAAGTATGCATATAGTTGGCCATATCTCATCCAAGAGGATTATTAAATGTTTTAGGGTAGTTTTATATTATTATAATTTTATTGTTTATCCTTATTTACCTAATTTACCCATCAACCAAGGTAAAGAAAAATAATTACAGAAGTTACTATTCAAATTTTCAAAAAAAAACGTATATATTTACAGAATCTGGACAAAATGATTACAAATATGGAATTTATTTTTACAAATTTAAAACACAAATGTTTCATTAATTAATTTACAATTAATTCCCATTGTCAAAACCAGAATGTGGGTTTTAAATAATTAAAAACTATTAAAAGATTGATATGGGTTTATGTTAAATTTAAAGTGAAATAAAATCCAATGAACAAAATTGGATAAAATAATAAAAAAATAATATAATTACTCAGTAACATCAAGTAAAAGTACAATATATATATATAAATAAATTACACGAAAATGCAGTTTGGAATTAAAATTTAGTATTTTTCACTAATAATAAAAATATAGATTTTATCAGTTTAATACAAATATTTCAAACAAAGTAAATTTTGATGTCTCACTTATAAATAAAAATGTTTATATTTTCAAATAGATGACATAAAATTGAAAAAACAGATTTAAAAATGGTTCTCTATCAAAAGGCAGTAAAATGACATTTTATAAATATTAAGGTATTTTATGTTTAAAATTGGATTCATTTTCATTATTAGCCTCTAAAATTTATTGGATAAATGTAAAATAAATTTAAAAAACATTTATAATTATATTGTATTTAGTTCTTTTCATTCCCTCTAATAATATGGCTATGCATTAACTACCATTTAAAATAATAATAACAATATTGTATTATTTTACAGTATAACTCAATGTTGTGTTCAGCATAACAGTTCATATCAACCTACTGTTGTGTGTCGAGTTCACTATTGGACATAGCGACCATTTTAACATAAAATTAATATCTTATTCATAAATATTAATATATATGAAAATGTATTTTTCTATAATTACCTAGGATGTTACATCCTTCCCCCTGTTGGAAATTGTTTCCTCACAATTTTATTCACTTATAAAATAAGTGGGGGTATTTATCCCTCTTATAATTTTTAGATTCCCACATTTCCTTTTAAACCATATGGTATTTTCACAAAACCATTACCTGATAAATCACCTTATGATACAACACTTTCTCTACAGGGTCAGGAATATGAATTGGATGTTCCTAATAAAAAATATTCTCTTCCAACTAAACTAGTGCTCGACTAAAAACATGAGATAGATCTGGCATATACATTCTTAACATTGAAATAAGAAAAGAAGTATCTACCTTGTATAACCTCGGCGGTAAATCCACTCTGTAGGAAACTGAGGTAATGTTCTCTTGAATATTATAGGGCCCAATAAATCATTGACTCAAATTTACCTTTATACCAAAACACATCACATTTTTCCATGAAGAATATTTGAGAAAGACAAGATCTCATACCTCAAAAGACATATCTATCCTCTTGTTATCCACACAACTTTTCAGCCCACTCTGAGCTATCCTCATGTTTTTCTAAATCAGCTGAACTTTTTATACCATCTCTTCTACCAATTATGGCCCATCAAAATCCTTTCACATACTTCATCATCAAAAGAGATAGTTTGGAACCGCTTTCCAAATAATGCTCGAAATGGTTTCATTAGTATATTGGAATGAAAATAATTATTGTAAGTAAACTCAACCAATTAATGATGTTGATACCAACTTCCCTAGTAATCCATTGAACATGCACTTAACATATCCTCTATGTTCTGAATTTTTCATTCTGACTACCCACATGATTGAGGATGAAAAGATGTACTACTTTTTTTATTACCCAATAACTTCTTAATGCCTTTCGAAAAGTAAGAAGTGAACCTGGGATCATGATCAGATACAATAGAGAGGTGACCTCAATGTAACATGACTATCAATTTAATATACAATCGAGAATGTTTATCTAGAGATAGATTATCTCGAATATGAAGGAAATGATAATTTTTTTTCAATTGATCAACAATAACCTAGATTTAATTATTACCTTGAGAAGTCTTTGGTTATCCCACTACGAATTCAATGGGCACATTTTCCCATTTCCACTATGCAACTGGAAAAGGATGAATCCCCCCTATACCTAAATACCACTCTAATTTAACCTTTTGATATGTCAAAAACATCACAGTAATTTCATCAAAATCTCTTTTCATTCCATCAGAATAGTAATACACCCAAAAATCATTAAATATCCCTGTAACTCTCGGATGAACTAAAAATAGATTACTATAATCTTTATATAAAAATTATTTCTATAATTTTGAATATAAAGAAACACATAATTTTTTCCCAAATCTCAGAAAACATTCTTTATCAATATAAATTTAAGAAACATACCCTTCTGAAAAAATTCTACTTATTTCTACAACTCACTGTCTTATTTCTGTACTTTCATAATTCTATTTGATGGAGATGATTTTAGTTCCATGTAATGCAAAAAAGGGGAATTTCCTGCACTAACATCTTCCATACCAAAGATCAACATATCATTTATCAATTTTTCATGTTCCATACATAACATGGTTAATGTAGCATTACTTTTCTGACTTAAAGCATCTTCCACTTTGTTCAATTTTCCTGGATGGTAATGAATCATGCATTCATAATCCGAGATTAATTCCTACTATCTTCTCTATTGAATGTTTAATTTCTTATGAGTAAATATATACATTAAAATTTTATGTTCGGTATATATTTCTCATTTTACTCCATAAAGATGACACATCCATATTTTTAAATAAAAAAACAATATCTAATTCCAAATCATATG
Organism: Viscum album; assembly: GCA_963277665.1. Lineage (NCBI taxonomy): Eukaryota > Viridiplantae > Streptophyta > Magnoliopsida > Santalales > Viscaceae > Viscum > Viscum album. The sequence continues at coordinate 482,653,188 of OY728128.1, forward strand.
TAGGTTAATTAAACTCATGAGTTTTCAACTGACTTGAAGCATATGAATTTACCTGATCATTATTTATTAGGAAACAATCTATTAATTTCAATGAAGCATCACTATAGATAACAAATTCACCATTTCTTTATGGTAGTTCCAAAACTAGAGTTTCACCAATATTCTTTTCAATTCTGGAAAAAATTCATTATATTCTTTTGTCCAGATGAACTTAACACCTTTTAGAGTTAACATAGTCAGTGGGCTAGATAACCATGAAATTTTTTCAACAAACCTCCTGTAATAACCTAATAATCAAAGAAAACTATGAATCTTGGTTATATATAAGGGTCGTGACCATTATTCAACAACATTTGTTTCAGACGTACCAAAAGTTATTCTATCTTTAGATAGAATATGACCATTGAATGAAATTTGTTATAAACAAAGGTCACACTTTCTAAAAATACAATACAATTTATTTTTTTGTAATGTTTTTCAAGGGCAACCTTAAATGAAATTCATGGCCCTCTTTACAGTTTGAATATTCCAAAATATCTTAAATAAAAACAACGAAAAACTTATCAAATTACTCATGGAAAATTCTATTCATAATAACCATGAATATAGTAGGTTCATTGGTTAACCCAAAATGCATAACTATGAGTTCATAATGGATACATGTAGTATGAAACGTGGCCTTCAGAATAATTGATTCCTATACTTTCAACTAATTTTATGACGAACTCAACTCAATCTTCGAAAACAATTGAGCTCCCTGGAGATTATAAAATAAATATTCCATATAAGGAAAAGGATACTTGTTCATAACAGTGATGTTATTAAAGGCTTTATAATCAATTAAATGTATCATTGAGCTATCTTTCTTTTTAACTAAAAAGATGAGAGCACCCCATGGTGAAGTTCTCGGTCGAATGAAACCGTTATCTGATAACTCCTGTAATTGATTTTTTTAACTCTAAATGTTCAATTTGAGACATTTAATAAGGAGGTTTTGAAGTTGTTATAGAATCAAGAACCAAGTAAATAATAAATTCAACTTTTCGATCAGGTATTATACTAGGAAACTCATCAAGGAAAAAATTAGGATACTCATTTACCACTGGAACATCATAAATCTAAACAATTCCATTGTTTTAGAAAATATGTTTAAGGAAAAATTCATTTCCATATTTTAATATTTTCTCAACATTATGATATGTTATCAATGATAAGGGTTTAGTCTTATACAAAAATTAATGTCTTTCTAAAAAAATTCTTTATCTCTATATTCAATGTTATAATGGTAAATTGAAAGCCAATACATTCCCAGAATAACATCAAACTCTACTAGAGGTAAAAAAAATATGGGTTATAGGTTGATTCTTCCCACATTCAAGGACATGAAGATTCTTATAATTTCTTTTTGTCTCAATATTTACCCTAGGTGTTTTTACCATATGTTCTGGATTCATTTCTTGAGATGGAAATCCCAATATACTAGAAATTTATCAGAAATAAATGAATTTGTAGATCTTGAAACAAGAAACCCATAGACATAATCTGAATAAGGAAACAATGAACCTGATACTACTTAATTTGATTTCCCAATATCTAATGAAGTATTTGAAAATTATTTCACCTCCCCTTTCTGTTTATAGTCTGGTTTCTTTCTTTTATTTGAGTTCTTTGTTGAACACTCATTTGCATAATGACTAATCTCATTTCACATAAAAAATTTTACTAATTGTAAATCAGATTTTTCCTTACCACTACCCTGATATTTTTACTGAAATTATGAGCCTTATGTGAAATTTTACAACATTAGAATCATTTACCAGAATTCAAAAGGCATTCCATTGTGTTATTTCAACCAGAATTTTCACAAACTCTAAACTTAAGATTCTTAACATCAAACTTTTTTGAAGGGTTATTAACTTTAATCTGCCACCTTGACCTTTTATTATATTATTTCTAAAAGAACATATGATCATAAAAAAACTCCATTTTCAAATTCTACACAAATTTAACAAGTTTTTCAAAACTTTTGAACTCACGAGAAGCTAATTACCTTCAATACATTGTCTTTAATCTTAAATAAAAATGACTAATTTCACTATAGAGACCCCATATGAACTTTGGAACATACTTTTCCAATTGAGTGAATTTTTCTTCATAAGTAGAAACTGAGTCATTATCCAACCTCAATTCTGATAATTGTTTTTCATTCTAAGTCAAATCAACATAGAGAAAAATATTTCTCAAGAAACATAACATTGAATTCATCCAAATCAAGAGAATTAATTTCCTCAATATACCTGGTTGTTTTAACCATAGACCACCACTGATCGACTTCACCATCAATATAGTAAACAAAAATATTAACCTTATGATGTTTTGAACACCCCGTGACATTGAAAATCATTTCTAGTGATTTAATCCACTCTTAAGCTAACACAGGGTCAAACGATCCTTTGAATGATATATGATTTCGCCTTATGAAATTCTCCACTACTAACATGTTCTTTTTTGGTTGATCTAGATGATAACATATAGGGATAACACCTCTATTTATAGCCTTTGTCAATAGTTCCATCACTATAAAAAAATTCATTTCTGATTCCAACCATCTCAGCATACTTATTTGGATGGTTTTTTTTTCATGAGATGTTGTCCCATAATTGTTTCTCTATTTCCTCTATATAAAAAAATTCTGAATAGAAATATCTTAAATGATGAAACATAGTAATCCTCAAATGATATTTCAATTTGACCCTAATGTAAAAATAATTTTAAGATATTCTATTAACAATATCCAAACCGTTAATGTTATCTAAACCGATATTTGATACCAACTATAAGGACATAGCATTAAAACATTACATAATCTTGGGAGAAGTCAATAATTTGTCTCTAATTAACATCGACGATAATTTCAAGTTTTGAGTTTTAATGATTTTGGCCATTATTAATACATATAATCCCATAATCATACAAGAAGATACTTTCAAAACAATATATATTTTTTCACCGAAGAAAACCCTTGATAAAAAGATGATTTATTTTCAGGGAAAAAATATTATTGACTTCTTTCTTTATCTTACTCATCCTTATACCGTGTGAAAAAACATTTCATAAACATGGGATGAGCAGAAACACTCAGTAAGGGATAAAATAAGGAAAGAAAACATTACTTTATGAATATTTTTAAATCCATGTGTTCATAAGAATCCTGAAAACATCATAGAAATCATAAATCATAAAGGTAACATGTGGCATCCATATCATACTTAATTTTTAGCATTCACAGCCACATAGGGAGTAATCTTTTTTGTTACATTTGGAATACTCATCATAGTATATTCCTTAAATATATTAATAGAAACCATAACATTTACATCCAGCACATTACCTAATGCATTGGAGAGCTATCAAGGGCTCACCCACCCTCAGTTTGTTAAGGAACCGCCCATATACATAAGAAATCCCCAAGACCTAGAACATAATCATAACATATAAACAAGCATGATGGAAAAAAATAACATTTTCCACATTGAAATCAAAATAAATCATATCAAGATATTGATATTATAAATCCATTCTCAAAAACCATTTTCAATACAAAAATACAAAAACAAATATGATATTTAATTTTCTTTTTAAAAACATTATGGCTTGTAGATGAAGCCATATATCAAATATTTCTCACAGCAGAGGAAAGGTCATTGTCACTATGTATATTAAAAAGAAACATTCTTTTTTTCATTTAGTAAAATTATTCATAGAAAAAGATTATTTTTGAAAACTGTCAAATGAAATTAAATTTCAAAAGGGTTAATTATACGACGTATAAAATAGGGTCACATATAAATCAAAATATGCATCAATGAATAGAGATTGAGACGAAGTCCCTTATATTGAGTCTGAATTGTCTTGTTCATTATTTAAATACCTTAATAATTATAATAGGTTTATTTATACATGCTTTTGATCCTTTTTAAATATTATTATTCATTTTATATCACTTAATACTATGTAATATCAGTTAGAAAATATTTGGGTTCATATCAAACGTTTGGTCGATGATTTCTACTCGGGTAAAAAATGAACTTGTATTTATGAAAATTATTTATGTTTTCTGATGTAAATAATCTCTATAATTATATTCCAGATTTAAATATCATATATATCTAGTATATATGTATTTATAATTTTCCACTATATTTGGATATAATAATTGAAATGCACAGTTAATGGAACGATAGGTCGTACGTAAGCATGAACTCTATATTCATTTCTTTTTCATATTAATGGAATGAAAAATAAATGATAAATAGGAATATTATAATTAAATTATAATATATATGTTATATATGTTACATAATTTCATTAACTCCATTCTTTATACGTTTCATTTATAGTATGAACGATTCATATCACTTTGATGGGGAGGTAGTCCACATATCCTCAAATGAAATTATCATATTTACACATTACAGAAAGAACAATGGTGTGTTGTAAATAAAAAATAAGATAATAATAAATAAAATATAAATAAAATATAAATAAAATATAAATAAAATATAAATACATATCCATCATAATTTCTTCCAAGAGAGGTGGTAGTAGAAAGTTGAATAATCATCATTCTGTTAGGCAGTTGTTCGCCACACACAGAAAGAGTATGTTCAAATCCATTAGATAGCGTTGTGTGTAAGTGTAATTGTAATAAATAATTTAAAAACATCGTAGTATATTTTGGATAATGATATTGTTATTTAATTATATAATAAGAAGATCCTATGGAGTGGAGACAGAAAATAATTGAATGGAACTTGAGAGAATACAGTACCTCTAAATTGGGTAACTCTTTTTGATTTGTGCCAAATGTAATCATTGATTTTATTTAGGCCTAAGGTAATTATTCCAAGTGGAATTTAGGGATTTTGGGAGCTTATTTTAGATGATATTTGATGATTCTTAGGGATTGAGAGGTGTGAGTATGTGGGTAGAGATGGTGGCCTTCTATAAGAGGGAGGAAGGTAACTTTGAGAAATTTGTGAAATATTATTTTATTAAAAATTGATTTTATATTTATAATATCTCCAAAGTAATATAATTATAGTATAAGATTATTATGGGTCTAAATACCCTCAACCAATTGGTTTTAGACAAGTTTAGGTCGTAAAATTAACCTTATCTTTTAGATTTAACCCTTAGTTAAAAACATTAACTATTACCATGTCTTCTTGTATTTTCATAATGCATAGTTATTTTAGTTACTATAAAATGTCAAGATAATGAAAATATGACCCTTAATGAGATTTTTAACATTATATATGTTTTTTGGCAGAATCTATGATTTTTAGGACTATTATATAATTTAATAAAATTATATTTTTTATAAAAACTCATTTTTGTCAATTTTGAAACTGTTTAGTAATTGATTTTTTTTAATTCAAAAAAACTATAGTCTTTAGATAAAAAGGAATAAAATAATCCATAATATGTTAATGTAATGCATAAAATTTGTGGATGGCATCAAAATTTTAAAAATACATTTATTTTAATATTTTTAATATCATTTATTTGAATATTTAATTAATAATGGAATCACCCCAACATCATTGTGTGATAAATAAATTTAATTATTTAAGGACTAAAAATTAAAAAGAATATACCTTGATGTAGGAAATTTTTTTATCTTTATAAATAATTTTTATAGTCTAACATATCCTTTATATAAACCAAATTAATTTTTTTTGTTAGGAGATACATGTTTATGTCATATTTCTATTTTCATTAAAATAAATATTATAAAAGGTCATTATCAAAGCCATGTGGTTCTAGGGGGGCCTAAAATCGACCCAAATATTCCCATAGTAGAAAATATCTTATAAAATAATATTATTGAATTTTTTAAGGTAGTTTTTTATTATTATAATATTATTGTTTACCCTTATTTACCTGATTTACACTTTTAACATGCAAAATAAATATAATTACGGAAGTTAATTTTTGTAATTTCAAAAAAAGGTACCTATTTACATATTTTGGATATTATGATTCCAAATATGGAAAAAAAATTTCTAAATTAAAAACATTTAATTTTCATTAATTAACTTAAAAATAATTCCAATTGTCAAAACTGGAAAGTTGGTTTTTAAGAAGTAAAAATCATCAGAAAATTGAAATATGTTTATGTCAAATTTAAAAATGAAATTACTTCCAATGAACAAATTTCCATTAAATGAAGAAAAACTATACTAATCACACATTAAAACCAATTAATATTACAATATATCTATATAAATAAATTAGATGAAAAGATAGTTTTGAATTAAATTGCAGTATATTTCACTATTCATAAAAATATTGATTTTATCAGAAAAATTCACAAATTTCAACCGAAGTAAATTTTCATGTACGTATTATAAATAATAAGATTATTTTTTCTAATATAACATATAAAAGTGAAAATACTATATTTAGAAAGGGTTATCAATAAAAAGATGTTAAAAAGACATTTTAAAAATATTAGTGTATATTAGGCATAAAATTGGATTCATTCTCATTTTAATCCTAAAAAATTATTGAATAAATGTAAAAACATATGAAAAAAATTTATAAAAATGTTTTAGTCAGTTATTTTCATTCCATAGAGTATAAATTCTAGGATTTATCTTATATTTAAAATAATAATAATAATAATATTGTAATATTTTTTGGTATAAATCAATTTTGTCTACAACGTAATATTTTAGAGAAACCTGTTGTTGCAGGTAAAGTAATCTATTAAAAAAGGTGACCTTTTAACATAAAATTAATATCTTAGTCATAAATATCAATATATATTAAAATGTATTATTTTACAAATACCTGGGATGTTACACTATTCATAGTCTGAAGAAAAAATATTAAACAAAATATTAAAATAATTGATTGCCCCTCATCTCCTCCACTATAATTACCACCCCCACCGACTCTTCATCTCACACCTCTCATGATTTGAGAATTGTCTAAATTATACCAAATATTATTCCCATAGATCTTCCCTACATCCAAGACCTAATGGTCTCACCAAAAGGCCAATACAAAACGCCTTTAGGAATATCTCAAGGAGTAGAGGTCAATTCATAAAAATCCTTCTTCATTTTATTGTGTTTTATTTTAAATTAATTTATTTTATTATACTCTCTTCACCTCATCTTAACCAAGATCCATGAAATCCCAAATATCTTATATATTCTGAGTTTCTATCTTGTTTATGGAAACATTTATCATCTTACTCTTTCTCATCTCTCACTCTTACTCTAAATATCAAAACATAATATGTGATGTATCGATTTAAGCCATCGTGGTTGATGTGTATTCAATTTCATTTACTCCCATGAAATATGTTTTTAAAACCATTTGAATGGTTTTAAAATGTTTTAAATTTTATTATATTACCTCTATTATGTTTTGGAACTAACTAATATGCATAATAATAAAGGTATATTAAGAAACAAGTTTGATATTATTGATGAAACACCAAAATGATCTAAACATCATTAAAGTTTGATCAAATGAATAATCGTAAAATATTATAAAAAAATAATTTGTGGAATCATTTAGTATTATAAAAACATATGAATATCATTTAATTCCACTTATTGAGTTTATATTATATTCGGTAAGGAAATAATTTACGAACCAACCATTGAAATCATGTAAAGAACGCAACTAAAACAATGGAAAAAACAAAATATTATAAATTAATGGGTGGAATGATGTTATAAAATGATAATATAAGGTGTTATAAAAATTAATATGCATATTTAAAATATTAATAACACTTTTTAACTATTATAAAGGATTTATAATCATGTTTCATGTAAGACAAACCTGAGGTAATGGAATTTTTAACCCAATTTCCATTATTTGGGATAACCATATACTTCATTAATTATGTGGTACTAAGATTATTTATGTAAGTAATTTTGTTTATATTACATTTTATTATTAGTATTTATAGTTTATACACTTATTTCTTTAAATATATTAATTCTCACATCAATTATATGATATTTGTAATGTAATTTTATATAGAAATCCTCTTTTAAAATTAGATATTACAAAAATTAAAAGGAACTTTTATATGAAATTATACATGTTTTATGATTATGATATGGTTATTGGAAATTTTTTAGGTTGAAGGGTGGGAGCTATATATCCCTCCAATTTATTTGGTATTATTATGTTGGAGGTCGACTATATGGTTACTCCACGTGCAACTATGATGGTTACAACATAAGGTTGTTGTGAGGGTTACATTATATGGTAACTGTGAGGGTCACATTGTAAAGTAGAAAAGAGGGTTAAAAATCATATGGTTTGCATGAGAATTACAATATTAATTAAGTAATTCTCCAAGTTAATAATATGTTATGTTTATACTTTTGATGATTTTATGGGAACCACTTGTTTTTGTACTAAATGTTAATAAATTTATGTTTAAATGAAAATGTTTTATAAGTATTTATGGACTAATAGTTTCTTTCCTTCATTTTATAATCCTTGAGGATAGTTTTTGTTTCTCATCCCATGTTTTGTACATCTGTTTCATAAGATTATTTAGAAGATCAATGGAATTTTAAGGTGATAATGTTGATAAATCTAATTAGTTATTTTGTAATTATTTTTGTAAAATCTAATCTAATGTAAGGTTTGTCTAATCCTCAAAATCATACATTAAAAAAGGTACTTGGATATATAATGAACTGTTTATTTATCTATTATCTCTAAAAACAATAAATATAATATAGTAGTACTGAATCCAAAAGAGCATTTCCAGGGCTATAAACTAAATTAAATGGGTTATTAAAAACTCCCAAACAATGAATTTATCATCCCTAAGAAGTATACCTATAAAAAATAGTTCAATAGTCCCCAGGAACTTTCATAATTATTATAACTCCCACTGGTTAACTTTATGTTAACACAACACCCTAATAGGTAAATCTGTTCATTATTTAGGGACCTTTTACATTGATCCATCCTTCACACTAATTATTCCTTGAATTATTTTATTTTACAAAATTTGTGTCACAGTACTCGATATTGTTGTATGATAATCAATGAGTGACTCACTAAACAAAATTAATCTTGATACACGATATATCATGCAATGATACACCAGATACATTATCTAAAATAATTACAATCCTTGATCCAATATATATTCTCATGATTCACAATTTCCATTGTAAAAATCACCTGGTTGACTTTTCTAGTAAATGTAAGGATTCAACCCCCCTGGAATGAAACCTGATAACTTCCTAAATCATAAAAACCAAATGTTTTAGTCACCTCTTAAGACTCAATCCATCCAAAAAAGCTGTAATCCATTGTATTTATCATCATACTCTCCCATGAGTATAGATATAATCTATATCAATCATCTTACCCGGATGTTCTCCAAATTTCACACCTGGTTAGTTACATCTTATATTTACCTATCCCTTAACACCCATGTTGGGGTGTTTTGTCATTCCTTACACATATTGGATAAGTTCATCCAAACACAAAAATTTAATCCACAATATCCATTGGCCAGGGTTCATCAAAGACATTTCCTTTATATTCACCATATTTCACCCAAAACATAGGTTTCATTATTAAGCATACGAAGTTTTAATGATAAAATATCCCAACATAATTATCCTGATATATTTTCTCAATAATTATAAACCACACTTCTTTTCATGAAACTCTTTCATTTTCCATAACAATGGTATCAAAATCATCAGAAAAGTAATTTCAGATTCCCCCTTGTAGAAAGCTCAATAACATTGTGGAACTGTAATGATTCTATAAAATGACATCATGTCACTCAACCAGATTATATTATATGAATCCTAGAGGCTCTATTATTACATTACAAATTCATCAAAAGGTAAAAATCTCATCACTCACAAGGGAACTTTCTCCCAATTAAGTAGAAACCTCAAAACCAATTTAATTTTTTACAATATCTCTATTAGAATATTATCTCTTACATCATTTATACATTTTTCCACTTCTAATTAATTGTTAATTCATAATATAATAAGTCAAGATTAGTTTTTTATTTGTCTTATGTACAACCATTTATTGACGGGCGACACTCTTTTAATTTTCCTATAAATAATTTTTTCCATTTCAATGGTTCATCTTATAGCTTACAAAACCCCTTGTAGGATATATCATCAACTCTCTTTGAAATACCTTGACCATGATAAAATTATTCATGAAAATAAACAATTTTTTACAGTTGAATTATATTATATCCAATGATATTATTCATCATCCATTAATCATATTTTCTTGCATGATTTTCAAGTATAATCAAGTCTAACAAATCAATAAGCTCTATATCATATGTTTAAGCTTATTTTACACAATCCCACACACCATATAAGTAATTTAGATACCCATTTCTTATCCTCGTGATAATTATGAGTTTAAATAACCACTCAATTAATGGTTCTCAACTATTGTCAATATTGATAAGATACTATAAACATGTAGGAATACACTATCATACTACCCCTATTATATAGATTAACTCATTACATTGTGAGTAATATCTCATTGATATTAGGTTCACATTAATAAGGATATTTCCTTCAATCATAATAAATTAATCACACCTTTATTAAAGAAAAATCATTTTTCCCTCTAAAATAAGCACCCATGGGATTAACATATTAGTGTTTTCATGAATATTTCCTCCTCGTTGGCCTCATGGACTCATGACAGCTACTATAAGACCTCATTCAAAATCAGTCGAGGGGGGGGGGTGTCACATTTACTTATCTATACCATATGGTTCTCCATGTCAATGTAAATTCAAATTATCTTCATTTGTTACATTTCCATTTCCATTGTATAACCCTTTTATTTTGAAACTCAAGGTTTATTCATGTTAGAGATTTATTTATTTTGGATGGTTTCCTGAAACCCTTATTGGACTTGGTTTTGGATTTTATCTTCATCGATATTGATCTATAGGGTCCACTTTTAGATTAAATATGGATTGAGATAAATATAGAATATCCGTTTGTAAAACTAATTTTTTATGAAGATCAGGATAGATTCTATTATCACTATAAGTAACAGAAACACAACACAACTAACAATTTATATAGTCCATCAACTGGGGAGTATCCTCTTTCTCAATAGAGGTTGTTTATTTTATCGAACAAGATCAAAATAACTATTCATTGGGATATCAATAGACTTATCATAACTAAATTCTCATACATTATGATATTTGAGGGATCCGAACCTTAATTTTATCAATATATTATTATTATTTTAGAGAGTGGGGACCTTAATGAGGATTATAATTATTTTCTTATTATGATAATATTGAATAGTATAAGAAAATTGACATATTAAGGGATGTCAGAAATATAACCTTATATAATTTTCTAGATATGATTCTACAGAATGTTATTAAAGGCTTGATGAATGATTTAGAATTCCCATGTTTTCTCATATACATGTCCTTGATTGATTATGGTTCTCAAACAATTGAAAAGTAACCTATATTGAATACAACACAGGGTGTTAATGAAAATGATTAGATAAAGGCATTATGTAAAATATCTAGCATAGTTTGAAAATAGTGATTGAAATCGGATTCATTATCATATGTAGTTTAAATTAAGGTGATATTTCTTCACCTTATTTAAATATGGGAACACATTCAATGTTAAAAAAATTCTATTTGAATGGGTTGAAATTGAAGAATTATAAAAAATAGAAAATTTATTGTTAAGTTAATGATATAGGTTTATAGGTATTTGTTAAAATATGAATGTTAAGAAAAAAGAGTGGTGTCAAGGCCTAATGCTGCATTGTGTGAGTTACGTGGTAGAGAATTGTCTACCCACTATAATAGTGATGCACATGATTTTATGTAATCAAGAGACACTAAATATTTGTTTCATTGGGTAAGGACATTATCCTATGTTTCAGTAGTTAAATCAAGATGTCAAAATTGGAAATATTATATACTATTTTGGGAGAGAAATCAAAATCCATAGTTTGGAGTGAAACATGGTTTAATCTATTATCTTGATGTGAATTATTTTATTCAAGTCTTATTTAATGTAGGAATATCCCCCTAACTTGAGTGTAGTGATTTGGATACTAAATTTTAATATCTTTACTATCACCATAGTGAGGTTTATGATCAAAATAATATATTTTCAAAATATTATGTAAGTAATTATAAAATGAAAATATATTTATAGTTCCATATATGTTTGGAGTAACATTATACATGAACATTGTTTCAAACATTTGTTGTAATGGTTAATTTTATTTCAAATGGATGTTATATGATGTTTTGTGTGGTATGTGAAGATGTTTAGAGTTATGTTGTGGTTGATAGAATTATATTCTTATGATCTATAAGTAGAAAAAACAAATAACAATATGAGAACACAAGACACACTATTAATATAGTGGCAGTTAGAATAATAGGTGTTCTGAAGTTTAAAAGATTTATATTATTCATGTATACTCTCTTTAATTAAATCATAATATTTTACCCATATTCAGTTAGAGAATAAACAACATTTGTAGTGTGGTATATTTTGACACACTATGATGAAAAAAATTTATGAAATACCTAAGGATTTTTTTAGTTCTTAAGATTTTATCCTTTTGAAATTTTGAGAAGTGGAGTAAATTACATCATGGGAGTTAACACCATGCTATGATGGGACATTGAGAAATTTTTTTGTACTATCTCTTTAGAAATTTCAACACTATAGAAGAGTTTCAAATCATAACCCACTAAATGTAAAAGAGGTTATTAGAGTGACATGGTGGTCATTCCTTGTGAGGATAATATAGGGATGAATGATGAGAAAATAATCTTCTAAATTATAGTATGTCACAACACAATCTAATGGTTCATGTTTTAGAAGACAATTTTTTTCCAAAGTATTTTAATAAAATTGAATGAGTCATATCAAATGATATAGTAGGGTAAATGTAGTGTGAGGTGTTATTTATAATCCTAGGTTAGTTTAGAACTAAATAATGTTTAAATTACAAAATGTATAGTGTCACACCATACATAAATTATAGATTGATAAGGGTATGATAATGTGGTTTTCGACTTCACATAATTTAAATATAGGTTTTGGTCCAGAAATTTGGATCTGAATGACTCACTGAAAGCACATCGTGGAATTGTGAATCCTTCATTGATCTAGGTGTCCCAAATTGGATTTATGTTGTGAGAATAGAGGTCATGTCATGGTGATGGTAAATAAAAAAAATCTATTTTTATTTTATCTACAAATTCATGGGGGTTAGTCTACTTAATGGTAGTTAAAGGGAGGCTTAAAGACCCATTAATTGTATTTTAGTTATAAATTTCCAAGCACATGTTTTTTTTAATTTTATAAGAATCAATTGCATATATAATTTAGGGAATAATATTGAAAAATCCTGAAAAATGATTGAAAGGGGATATATATTGGATGGGATATTGAAGATAAAATATTATAGACGAACTGAATCACAATGAAAATACATTTACTAGAGCGGTGTCTTGTTTTTTATTAATAAGGATTATAAGTGATTATTATATTACACCGTCGTGTATTCCTATTTTTGTAATAGTGAACCCAGATAAAATATGTTTAATTTCCCATGGGATCAAAAATTTATTTTTTAGAATAATATTTTAATATATAAATTTCACAATGTTGTCCTCTGGTATATCGACGCATCATCAGTGTCTACTCTCGAGATTATTAATTTGTTATGAACCAAGTAAAGTCCTCATGTACTTGTTGACACTTTATTCATCTGAATATCATATGTGTGTTTAATGGTTTAATTGTCCATTTTTTATAAATAAAATTATAAAATTATCCCAAATAAAGAAATAATAATTCACCACTCTAATTAACCCCCACTAAAGGTGTATTAGGCTTGTGTTCATAAAATGTTTTATTAGATCCACTAGGTTCATTTTAGACGATTTTCCCTTTAGAAGCTTCATTCGAGGTAAAAATAGTTAATTATGAATGGGTTTCATGGTTTGATGTCTATCATTTCATAATATCGAAGAATCAAATGAGATATCACTTATGAGCTCTTGGAATTTATTCCATTAGTACATTGATTCAAGGAATTCATGTTTGTAATTTTAGGAGACTGTCAAATACAGAAGATGTAAAAACACATTTTCATTAGAATTTCAAGACACAAAATGAAAAATAATGATCCATTTTTAACCAAAAATATATTAATGTGATGTATTTCAAGAAAAATTGTCCATAATTTATGAAGTATAGTGAATTGTGATATAAGTAAAGCTAAAGGTGATGTAAAATAAGATTATTCATTTAAGGATGAGTCATAATGAAAATATTGATGGTTTCATAAAATTAATCATTAATGATTTGGTATCTATCTAAATAAGTGGTGACCAAATTAAATATGATAATATCATAATTAAAATTATTAGAATATAACCTCTTCTATACAATGAAATGGTTTCATCTATTGAAGATAAATTTCTCCCAAAAATGATTCGTGGAAATATTTATAGAATGTTAGGGGGTCATAAAATAAATATAGATAATGAATGACCATAAAACCAGAAAAAAAAATTTTCCCTTAAATCCAAAACGAAAATCAATACAACAGAGGCTATATAAAATAATAAAAAACACAATGAGTAATTTCTATCAATGATAGCAAGAAGTTCTAACTGAAAAAATGGGAGTTATGAAGTCTTGATATAATGGATTGTTTTAACTATGGAATAGTTGGTCACACTGAAAAATGATTCTTAAATAAAGTTGAAAAAAGGAAAGAAAATTATTTTTTTATCAATTCAGTAGAAAATTATTCCCTTAAGATGAACCATTAATGCATGTAATAAAAATGGTAACATGTTTTAAAAGAAAATATTGTTAAGAAAATGGGAATAAGGAAATGTAATATTTATTAAATATTAGGGGGAAAATTACTTTCATATGTTGAAAATTCTTGAATGAAAACATTAAAAATGAGAAAATAAAAAATTAATGATGAATTCCAACCTGATGGATTCATTGATATGAAATTCAAATTCAAATGGGGAAATTAAGAGTTGGATATTCAACTTAAGAAATACTGTATGACTAGTGAATGACTGAATAAATCACTAGAAGATACTGATTAACATGAATAAATAAAATAATTGGTTAGAAAATGTTATTGAATTACAAGTTGTATATCAAGATACATCTAATTATGTTGTTTATTTTACGGTTAAAATCTACTAACTTTCTAAAATTATTAAGGATAATAATAATCAAATAAAAAAGTGGATAAGAGGGATTTAATTCCTTGAAGTTGATGTTTTTCATTTAATACAGAATCTCATGGATTATGAATGAAATGGATGGTGGTGAACAACTAACATTTAGAATTTTATTTGATGATGAGTTGATATAATGAATAGGTATAGGAAAAATGGATTTTGAGAAATTCATAAATTAACATAGGCCCAAGACAATGGGAATGATTATGATCATATGTGAAGCCAATACATCCAAGGAAGGAGTAAGTATAATAAAAGATAAAGGAATGAAAAAAATAGTTACAACTCTAAATAACCAAGGCCTCTTCAACACTCAAGAAGCTACACAGTTTCTAGAATTGTGTAAAGAGGAATAAAATATAAAATCATCCCCTCAATGAAATTACATGTTTGTAGATATATTGGTAATATAATGATTTAGTTCATAG
Source organism: Viscum album (assembly GCA_963277665.1). Taxonomy (NCBI): domain Eukaryota; kingdom Viridiplantae; phylum Streptophyta; class Magnoliopsida; order Santalales; family Viscaceae; genus Viscum; species Viscum album. The sequence continues at coordinate 482,668,959 of OY728128.1, forward strand.
AAAATGTCATATTTTAGAGTTTAATCTAAAAATAGTTAAAAATAAATGCGGAGAACATATCCCACAACAAGAAAAAATTTCTTCTATAGATATTTTTTATCCACTCGAACCTTGGCCCCAAATGCAGAAGTAATGTAAAATGAAGAAGTTTTGTTTACTTTGGTGAAATATAAAGTATATAAGATCATACAAGACCACCTTGATAAATAGTTTCTACCGATTTTTAGAATAGGTGAATTATATCCTTACCTATGTTGAAGAAAATTAGTAGATAACATCTTGTGTCTCAACTCAAAAGATTTTTTCATAGAAATAAAATTAAAGAAAGATAAGGTTACATTGGAAGATATTTATATCCAATAAAAACCAAAAATATAACGTAGATCCGTGTCTTTTATTGTCCATCAAATATGGAATTTACTATAAATATCCTGAATAATATGATGGGTCATTTTGATGGTATGGTTAGGTTTAGTAACGATGGAGATTTAAAATCAATGGAAGTGGAAATTAAAGGGATTCTTGAGATGAACTAGAAAATTTGGTAGTTCATTATTATGATAATCCTGGATGATCATGATAACTTTTAGTTAACTACATAATTCTATACATGTGGTCACTTTCATTTGGAAGGGTTTTATTATCAATAGAAAAATGGATATACTTTAATTAATGTATGTATAATGAATTAAAATTTAAACCATGTGGAAAATTAGTAGAATATAAGTCTATTTTTAGTGGAAGAATAAATATACTAAAGTCATTGAATGATATGAAATGTAAAAAATGAATAGAAAATTTATTAAATTTGAAATCTGTGACATACATTATTAATATGATGAAAATTAATGAAATGATTATCATGGTTGTGTAATATAGAAACTTTTTATAAATACCTACTAACTAAATAAGTGGAGGTCCTCAAATATGTTATATCTGATTCATAATAACGTGTTTCTAGCCACAAATATTTATAGTAGGTATAATGATAAATAATTCAATATAATTTTTCATGATAATAGTTGAATGAGATATATTATGATTCCACATGAATAGAGTGAAGCGATTTAGTGGAGCAATCAAATTTAGAGAATATATGGGAATGAAATTGGGATAACAAAAGAGTTCACTATTTTATGAAAAATTATGAAAAAATATAACTAGGATGAAAAATTATTATAGAAATATTCCATAATGTATTTATTCTCATTATTGAGAACACAATACCAACATATTGTGGTAGAATAATGTAATTGAATGATAAAAAAACACCACAAAAAAACTTTTCTAATTGAATGAATCATCATTCATCAATATCATAATGAATTTAAAAATGTGATTATATGCACGAAAAATTATCCTTTTTGGATCCTTAGAGAGTATTAGACCTAATTTTGAGATGTGGTATATAATAAATATAATTTTGAATCACTTTTGAGTGTTTAGTAGAAAGTGTTACAACTGGAACAAGGAATGATAAAAGGAAAATATGGATATGCTGAAAATGAAGGGATATTTGAATGTAATTATTTCAAGTGTATGACTTATAAGTTTCTCAAAAAGAGGTTTATGAAAATCCTAGAGAGTAGGAATATAGAAAATTTTATACAATAGTCTGGAAACATATTTGTAATTGTGGATTTTATTTTGACATGAGTCGAAGAATAAGAACTGGATACAAACTAAGTGGGATGTGTAGTCCCACACTTGAATAAGAATATTCTAATACAAATTAGTGAATGAATATTTTGTTGAATTAGGTAACCAATTAATATAAATATAAGGATATAGGATACGGTTGGCGATTCAAATATATTCAGTTATAAATTTTCTCCTAAAAACACTCAAAGGATGAGTATTATAGAGCTCACTAATCTATAATGTCAAGCATGTCCATCATCATTTAAATATGAAATTAAATATGATTCATATTTTTATAATATCAATAAAGAGTTACATTATATATAAAAACTAATAATTTTACGATTATGAATAGGCCTACAAATCATAATGTCTAGGATTTAAGTTGGTGGTTAGTAACAAATATGGAAAACATAGAAATATGATTCTAAATAACATAGTTATAATGTGAAAGGGATATTCAAAAGTTGAAAAAATTAAAGTGGAATAATAATTCACACTAATTTAGATACTTGAGATAATAAAAAAATATATTTTTCTGGATATTCAGTGGAAATTTAAAACCAAAAAATGGTTATCAAGATGAAATTTATAAACTAAATTGAGAAAAAAGTATCTACATTGAGTATCTAGGGGGATTTCTAATTAGTGATCATCAATTAAATTTATATTTGTTTAGAATGATAATTAATGAAAAGACATTAGCACCATATGCCTAGAATACTGGAATAAAAACCATCATAAAGAATTTTAATTTTATAGGAGGTGGGGTTGATCACAATATTTATATAAAATCAACCATGAATGATTAGTTCTAGGTACTTGTATATATTGATGAAAAATATATATAGGAAGTAATCATAATTTTTGTAGAAGAGTTATTGTAATTGATCCGTATAGATTTTGATATGTTAGTGATCTAATAACAATCATTTTTTTCAGACTACAAGTTAGTCAAAAATACTGAAATTTATTTATTTTACAATAAGAAATTAATTTTTATTGAATAATTTTGAGATGCATGATGACCAGCCTATTTCAACATGGATTATCATTCTAACAATACTTAGAAAAATTTGGGAATTAAAAGCAGTTGATCTCATAATTTAATAGATAATAATAGGATTATTACTATATATCACAACCAAGGGACAAGATATTTTATTTTCTAAATGCATACATTCCTTATTTCAAATATTCCCTAAGGAGGATAACCTATTGGTATTTAAATAGATCATGAGTTACATTCAAGGCCCCATTAATTATGGTTTGCTATATTATATAGTAAATGATAATGATATGTTTTCATACTCAAATACTGATTACGATGAATAATATTTTATTGAAAATAAATGAGACTAGGATCATTCATTATTATATGAGAATAAATTTGATGTATTCATAAGAATAAAATATTTTTTTCTCTCTATACAACTAAAGTATAGAACATTTTTTTAACAAAATATTTGACACAACTCGAGTGGATGAAAAAAATATAGGTTCTTAGAGAGGATGTAATGCTACCCACTGTATTAAATTGTGATAAAAAATGTGTTATATAACTAAAAAATCTCATATATGAATCTTGAAATATGAATATTGAGATATAGTACCCTTTCATTAAGGATATGGTAAATTAAGAGATTTTTAATTTAAAACATGTGGAAACAAATCAATAACTGGTAGATATCATCACAAATATTTTTGAAACATTTTAATTGATAAACCATTCAGTAGAAAATCAATGTTCACCCAAATCCATTATTACAACCTTATATTTTATAAGAATTTTTATCTTTATATAAATTATAGGTATCTTTTATCATTCATGAAATGTTCCAGTGTGTTTAAACGAACCATGATATAAAATTGAATTATGATCACATAAATATGACCATTATATCTAAGATGTCAAATTAGCTTTATGAATAAGAAAAACCACATTATGTAAGTTATTTTTAAATATTTCAATTAAAAAAATTATTAATTAATTAAAAATAAATATGCACTCAATTTTTATAGAAATAAATTTATTCTTCAAAAATATGTTTTCTTAAATAAGAGTTTTATAGAATTGTGTGCATGAAAAATATAATTAATTTCAATATTTGTATAATTTTTATATGAATAAATGAATATCATTTTTTAAATAAACTTTCCAATATCAAATTAGGGTAAATTTTCCTATTTTTCTAAGAATATTTATTTCATACTAAATAGTAAAAAATAAAAATGTATAAAGATTATTATTTCTATTTTTGTAGATGTACCATTATATTTTGAATTGAATATTATATTAATATAAGTATCTTCTAATTACAAATAATCTAATAAAACAAATAGGAATATTCATTAAACATTATTTTGGTATAAGATTAAAATTTGGCATAAAAAGACATTTTTTGTAAAAAATATTTTATAAGAACAATATTGTTTTTATATAAATTAACTAAATATATTAAAATTATTGAATAGTTTTAATTAAATTTCTGGAAAAATATTTTAAATATTTTGTTAATATTTATCTAGTAGTTTTTACCTTGTATGTAATCATGTTAAAATCTACTTTATGCATAAAAATTCATTTTTCTAAAAACAGTTTTATTCCATATTTCCCACATATTGAAAATAAATTTCTAAATAAATAGAAACTGTATCTATTAAAAATTATTTAATATTTATAATAACAATAAGAAATAATATGTAATAATTTAAACTTATTTTTTGTTGATAATGAATAGTAAAAATTATAAGAAATCTGTCCTTATGGTAAATTGGTAAATCATGTCATCCTATGTTTGAACTAAGTGAAACAAAAATAATTTGGAATCTTAATTCTTATTGGTTGAAGTTATTTTTACCATTAACACCTTATTCTAGATATTTAATTTTTTACGGGAATCCTTTCAATGAAAATTACTTAATAATAATTTAGTCCATTAAAATAATCCGAGAATCATGGATGGAAAGTAGAAAAATTTTCACCAAAATGTTTATTTTAATTACGAAATTTTTAATACATGGGTTATTGGAAAATATAACGGAATGATAAATAATAAGATATGAAATGAATAAAGTTTTCAATTTTATTATAATCATTATATATAAATTACATAGTATATTTTAACACGTATAAAAAATGATGGAAAATGATTTCATGGTTTCTCTTCTTAATTGTCTTGAGGCATATTACTTATTAACAACATGTTTCTTTCATAAGGTGAATATACTACCAATTTTAAATGATATATAAAGAATTATTTTATATTCATCATATATAATATAACATTTGACATAATTTACTTCATGGGTTTTATGACTTAAATGATTCCATAGAGATAAGTGTTGTATGTCTCAATCTCAATTTAATCAAGATTGATTAAGCTTGAATATATATTAGTTGAAATAATAGGGAAATTTTATTTTAAATTCCACATATTTTCTTATCCTCTAGTTATTTATAGATTTTTATTTATTAGTAGAATTATCCTCTCTTTGGTGCTTTAAATGGCTGAGAAAATTATTTTTATAAAAATATAACATTACATTCACATTGGTCAAAAACATTTTCTTCCATTACTATACTCTTCAAAATTTTATTAGGAAATTTAGTAACTATAATTTATTTTTTTAAAATTTAATTATCAATTAATTTTAATTTTTTTATAATGTCTTAAAAAGAAATAGTTTTCTAAAAGAGCCAATTTTGAGTTTTGACTAAGGTGTGAAAGGAATGTTTTATATTAACATATATGACATGAACATATTAACCCACCATCGATATCGTTCTATTATATAAGTATTCCTTGACATTTTTCATTTTATTTTAATTTAAAATGTTTTTCAAAAAAAAGGAAGTTCTTTTATTTTAAATAAGTGATTTTAAACAAAAATACATATTTTCATAATGAATTATTCTAGTGATATTGTAAATAAAGTTTTCATCTATGATAACATAGTTTTATGTTAATTATAATGAAATAGAGGCATGATCCAATGAAACTATCCTTATTCTTTCTCTGTATGGTTATTGATTATTATGGTGAAAACTTGATGATTTGTTTCTTTTCCTTGGGTAATTATATGACGAAACAATGAATTATTTAAGAAAACAGATTAATTTTCACAGGTTATGTTTTATGATGATTTCATGAACATGTGGAATACATAATAATGAATTTTTATTAAATTATGGTTGTGTAAATTATATCCCTATAATGAACTGAAAAATATGATATTTATATATCATATGATGATGATGATATTCATGAATATGATTTATAATAGCTTTCCTCACATATTGAGGAACGAATATGATTGCATATAGCTATGATAATAGGAATATTAATGGACATGATTTTTTCACATATTGATGCATGAGAAAAATGACATTCAATATATGCACACATAATTATGTGCGGAAAATATTTTCATTAGCTATGTTTAAAAGATTAAAATTTCCTTGGTTTATGATGCCACATACTTATGTTACGTATCTTGAAAGAGATTACTACTTTGAAATCCATTAAGATATTCTTATGGGTGTGGATTGATTTTTCTATTTTATTATTAATGCTTTCCTCTACACAAATATTTTATATTGGGAACATTAACATGATTTTATTGTCCTAAAATTATGGTTATATATTTATATCATCTAATTGACATCTCATACCTTTACCCAAAATGAGTATTTAATCTCACAAATTATTATATATCATTTCCCATTGGATATAAAGAATGGTTTTTTGTATAATGTGTCTGTGATAGGTGATAGTTGTGATGAACATAATGTGAGGTAATTTAAATATTTTTGTACCATTTTTTATGTATATTTGTTTCCAAAGACACTAAACCTTGATGATTCATGAAAGTAACATAATTTTATATATTGAATATTCATCTAATAATATTTAATATATATGTATGAATATTTTGGATCACTATAGTTTTTTTAGAGCGTGGTTACGTTAATATTTGGTTATTAGTGTTATATAAAGTTAGTGGAAAACATTTGGATAATTCTATGTATATGATACCATTATAATGAATTAGAGATGTAGTGATTGTGTCTTTTTTCTTACAACATACATCATTTTCTCATTACAATCAAGGGGATAATGCTTTGGAATAGACACCCCATAAGGTAAAAAATCAAAACGGTATAGATTAGGAATTAAGTAGATCTTCTCTATTTCATGATGAGTTAGTCTAAGACATAACAACAAGCAAGACACTCTTGATGGATATGTTCAGTTTAATTGACATTTTATTTGTGAACCATTATGAATTATTTGAATAGATAATATCACTAGATGAACTTAGTTAAGCCTACATTTTTATATACTGAAGAGAAGGGTTAATAATTTATATATCCTATGAATTAATTTTCATGATTTATCACTTTTTTGTTTCTCACATTTTGTTTATTTGTTTCAATTAATGGTTAGAATAGGAGGAATCATATTAACAAAAAATTTGACAGATAATGAAAATTATTTTTTCATCAGAAACCATGTTAAATCGGAGGTAGAATGTTAAAACTTATGATTAATATGAATCATCTATCTCATTATATTATTATTAATATTGACACGGTAGAGTTTTCTGATACACCTAATTAAGAAAATTGTCAATTTAGGAAGTCCAAGGAGGGATAAAGATACATCATCCTACATGTCAAGTAAGTTGGAAGAAGAAATCTAGGAAATGTCTTAGAGGAATGAGAAGATATTTTGTGTGTAGAAAATGAGATTATAGAGTAGGTAATTTATAAGTAAAATGAATTGTTTGATGAAGGGATGTGAATTTCGTCTTAAGGTACCATTTATAGTTCAATGCTTACTGTTTTGATATCATGGGAATTATTTGATTCATATCCCTATTCCAAGGGATTACTCAATTTACAAGTATGGGCCTATGTTAAGATAATCCTTTTAGAAGAATTATAGAAGGTATTATGTTTCCCGATATGAGAATATATTTTATAATATTTTTCAATGATATCATAGTTATATAATCATGAAACATCACATTGTAATTATTTAGTATTTTTTTCTTTAAATATTTAAATGAATATATTGAAGGTTATAGAAAACATATAAAATTGATCTGGTGGTAAGGTGAGATTTAATATAAAACACATTACTAAGGGAAATATAACCCTTAATATATTTCTGATGTTGAGATAATAATGTGATGTTGGGATAAAGAGATGATTGATAATGAAAAATTAAATTGGAATGTATTTATGACTATGGAATTGGATAGTTATTTTATAAAAAAGTTGTTTATGTTATCATTAATGATGTTTAGTAAAAAAACTAATTTATGAAATATATATGATAGTTTATGATTTTATTTGAGGAATGATGATAGAGTTAAATTGAGATGAATTTATATTATCATTGTAGTTTGACGGTGTTTTATGTTATTTTAGGAAATGATTATATTATTATAATAATTATATGATCACATTATTCACATAAATTAAATGTGAGTTTATGGGATAATTTATTTATTTTTTTAGATTATAGTTATGTTAATTTGGGAAATTTAGTGACATTATATGTAATTTTTTTGGATTTTAATTTTTTCATTCATTTTTTGGAGGATTAATAAGATTAACTACTTATGGAATGGTTTAATTTGATGTATGGGTGTTATTATTAAGGTTATATAGTTAACTATATTATTTTAAGAAAAGACTACTTATAAATATTGGGTAATATTTTCTAATGATTTGGGTTTTGGTAAATTTCATGAGATAGGATGAATGGAATGTAATTATTTTATGGATATTATAATGTGTTAAAAGTTAATATACGTGCTTCAATTATGGTAAATTCAGCTTGAATATTCATTTCTTAGAGTAATAAATGAAAGATAAATTCATCAATGAACAAAAAAAGGATGAAATATTTCTTATGAAATACAAATAAATCAAGTAAGTAGATTCTAGAGTGTACTCAATCATTATATTAATATAATCCATCAACATTATGCGTGAGATATTATAAATTTATTTTTTTCTTCATATAGCAATTGTTGAAGAACTAATGGTCTTTTCACTCTTCACTGATTTATATATTTGTGGAAATTGACATTCTCATTACCATGGTCTCTTTCACCCTCAACTAGTATTTGGAATTTATTTTTATCATCAATTTATACATTCTAAATTTCCACTAATTTTAATATTATATATAACCCAATTACATTTTATTTCATGTGACCTTTATAATTCCCACATTCCCATTTTTTGTGGAATATCTATTATCCCTTGATATGATTTAGCTTCAATAATGGTAATTATACATATTAATCCTGTAATAACAGAAATAAAATTGAGAGGAAGAAATTTATTTATATTGGGGAGAAATACCATGATATTTGATAATATATATAATCTTTAAAAAATTTCTTTGTATTTCCTAACTTTCTTAACATACAAGATGGAGTTTAAACAAACCATGAGACTATTAATTTATGATTATTTAAATGTGACTATTATAACCAAGATATTTAATCAGTAGTATGAATAAGAATAACCACATTATGGATAATATTTATAAAGGTTTTACATAATGACAATTTATTAATAAATTAAAAATAAATAATTTTTCAATTTTTAATAAAGTTATTTTATAATTCAAATATTTGTTTTCTTCAATAATGGTTTATATTTAATATTCTACTTAAAAATTATAAATAATTTATAGCATTTTTATAGATACTTATTTTAGGAAATGACTATAATTATTGAAATAATCATATCAATATTATCTTAGGGTGATTTTTTTGGTGTTTTCTAAAAATATTTATTTTTCAAAGTAGTTAAAATACCTATTTTTTTAAAACTAACTTTTTTATTTCAAGTAGAATTACCCTTATTTTTTTAATTTTTTCTTAAACTGACATATGTATCATTTAATTATAAATAATTTAATTAATTACCTAGATATCATTGTAATACATAATTTTGGTGTAATTTATTTTTTATGTTAAAAAAACATTTTTAAAGAAAATGGTTAATGCACAAAATGTGTTTTTAACTTAATTAAATAATATAATAACTAATGATGAATGTATTTAATAATTTTTTCTATAATATTTTCAATATTATATTTTAATATTAATTTAATAATTTTTACAAGGAACATAATTAAGGAAAAAATTGTTTTATTCTCAAAAATGAATTTATATAAAATTAGTTTACTCACATTTATTTCACTTATTTTATATAAATTATTAGAAGTTATAAAAATTGAATATGGTAACATGTAATTTATATTTTTATTTCGCATAATTAATATTATGTAATAACTAAAACCTAATTCTTGGACATAATTTATAATTCTAAATCAATCTAGATGTAGCTATTTGAGGACTTCTCAAATTGGTAGTTAAATTTAAAATTTTATGACAAACTTTTTCACAAAAATTACTTAATAATATTTTAATCCAATATAATATGTAGGTTTTGTGTCTCCTACCACTTATATAAGACATAACTCCCTATTTTTTGATACACATTCATGAGATCCTATCTATTCTATAACATTTTAATTGTCTCCTAATATAAACTATACACTAATTATGGGTTCTAGTCTCCTTGAAAGTCTATTCCAAGGGTTTATGATATGATATATAAAGGAGGGCAAGCTAATAATTGGTAATCATCTTACCTGGAATCATTCAATGTTTTTCTAATTCTACATCCTTTAAATATATGATTTCTATCATAAAAAATAAATTTATTATCCAAAATTTATGTATATTTTATTATGATTATTTACTCACCCTCATCTAATAAATTTTATAATAAATGTGAAATAAATGTATCATCCACACATACATGTTGACTACCCCTCAACATAGTTATATGTTTCATTTTCTATCCCCATTACTCAAGGGTTGTTTTTATGATGGATTTAATATATATATATATATATATGATATTTATGAAATAATTATTTTTATTTAATTAAATTATATTATTCAGATCCTTATATTCACCTTCATTGGAAAATGATAACATTAGTCATGTGTCTGTGTGAACTACCACCATCATGATTAGAGGTGATTTTTTTCCATTTTCACATTATATGGATGGTAATAAGGATAAATTTAATTAATAAATTTTAAATTTAAGATAATATAATCATTTTTATGGAGAATTATTTTTTACATTTTTTATAGCTATAAAAAATTGAAATATCAGTCGTGTATACATATGAATTACCATTTTCATCATGTGACCCAATTAATTTTTATTTATGATTTATATGAATAATTATAAATGTTTATATGATAATAAAATGTGATAATTATTTCATTATGGATATTCTATATATGTTTAAAACATGACCATTGCATATGTACCAAAACCCTAGAACCAAAACATGCATGAAAAACAGTGAAATTTTCACACAAATGTTTATTTTATTGAATAAATTGTTAATAAAATGATAATTGAACATTTTACAAGATTAAAAAAAATTATGCAATATATGAATATTTTTCTTTAATATATGTATAATAAATATATATTTATTATAAAATAAAATGTGAGCATATGCAATCTATGTAAGAACTTGTGGTAACGGTTTCTTGTCTCACTTTATTTCCAAGAGACATATGTCATGTTCACTACTTATTTCTTTTACGTGTTGTATTTAAAAACAATTTTATTTAATATATAATGAATCCATATATATTAAAATTAGGTAATTATTCATTTTTTTATTTCTCACATGGGGATCATGATTCAAATGACACCGAAGTGGTGAGGTGTTTATGTTTCAGTCTCATTTTACACCAAATTGTTTATGATATAATTTTCATTACGGGAATGTAAATGAATATTAACCATTAATGCCCATATATTTTATTTTCATATATTTATTTTTGGTGATTTTATTTATTAGTACAATTTCCTTCTATTTGGTACGTAAAATGATCTAGAAGACGTTTTATGAAAATCCAACCATAATTCCTCATTTTTCAAAGAACATTTTTCCCTTGTCCACATTATTCAAAATTGTTTTAGAAAAGTTATTAAATATACCTAAAATGTTATCAAATTTAAACTGCCCATTCATTTGAACTTATTTAATACGGGTTAAAAAAATTATTTTTATAGAATTTTATTTCAAAACAATTCATTTGTTACTTTATTTAACGAGTTAATGCAATGTTTTTTATTTAACGTATACGACATTAATGGATTTTCCAACCATCAGGACTGTTAATTTCTGATAAACATCCATTATAATTTTCTATGTTTATTTTCATAGAAAATGATTTCCATAATATTTTTTATTTTTTATATATTTTAAATATGTTATATCGATGGGAAAAGGGGTTTTACTCGTCAAGTATTCTAGATATTTTTAAACGAATTTTTAATCTATGATAACATATTTCCATGTTACTTATACTTCACTGGAGACATGATCTAACGATTCCATCCTTATTTTTCTTTTTTATGTTTATTGATTATGATGATGAATATTAGATAAAAACAATTTTATTTTCAAAATTTTATGCCATGATGAAATATTTATGAAACCAATTTCCTTACCATATGTTATAATATATAATGAATTTTTTCTGACATTATGGAATAAATTTGATTAGATTCTTATTAGTTGGTTGTTTGGTCTATCATATCCCTCTATTTCACAGGGTAATGTGATATATATATCTTATGAAATGATGATGACAAATTTAGAGATGATTATAAATTTATTTATTTCTCATATTGATGTGTGATAATGATTTATTATAGATATAATCAAAGGAATATTCATGGACATGACTGGGAACATAATTTTTTTCACATTTTTATTGTGGGAGTATGATCTATTTCTAGTTATGCACCCTAAATTACTTATAGACATGATTTTAATTGGCTATGTTCTTAAAATTGTGACTTCCTATCATTAATATTCCACATTCCTATGTTATGAATCTTGAATGATCAATATTTCTTTAACACTATTTTAGATATAGATTCAGAGTATGAATTGATATTGGAGTTTATGATCTTTGCTTATTTGGTTATGAAACTTTTATACTGTGAACATGCAGTTTATTATGTTATCATACATCTATGATCATATTATTCAATATGTTGATTTATATCTCCTTTGTTTACCCTTAACAATAATCTAAGACTACCCTTTATTATATTTCCTCTTCCCTAGGGTATGATGAAAGTTTTTAAGTATGACGTATCTCTAAAGGGTTCTAGCTTTATGTAACATTGAGGGAGATAGTGTAAATATTTTTATAGATGTGGTTTATGTATATACATTTCAAAAGAAACAAAACCTATACTGTTTTTTCATGGATCATAATGTTTTATATTAAATATTCATATGATAATATACAATATTTAAATATAATAAGATTATGTTAATAGGTCCCCAATAATGAGGAAACATAATAATTATTTTATTAGAAATTGTATATAATGGTTTTATTTGTTTTTTTTTGATATTTCTAGAATTTGTCGTAGTTGAGTATATAAAGATAGGGGAATATTCTATCCATGGGAACCAGGAAGTAGAAAAAATGATTAATTTGTAATGATTTGAAAAATTATAGTGATTGATTATTTATATCATTTCCAATATTTATATTTGACTCATATAGGGTTAGAGAATTTATTAAATTCTATTTTCTTATTTTTGAGTGTTGGTAGTTTCACAAAATCTTGTAAATGATCAAAAATATAACATAAGAACCCTTTGAATTTATATTTAAAGGGGGAGAAAAATATTATAGTTCTAGGGGGTATTGTTGAAATGAATTTTCTATGAAAACATATATGGACGATTTACAAAATAATTGCATTGATAAAATAATTTTACAAACATATTTTACAATGACATGTAAAAAGAATTGGATTTATTATCAATTATAATTCTTCTAATGTTTTTACTAGTATATAAATATGTTTGTAATTTTTTTGAGGTGAATATAATTATACTCTGGTGATTTTGAATGTTGTAAATAATAGTCATGGGTAGAGCACCAAGGCGACACATTGAATTGAGTTATATTAATATAAATGGAAAAGTTTTGATGTTCATATGAATTTTATTCTCTACATATAAGATCATTAATTTAGAAAAAGATTTCTTCCTTAATCGTATTGAGAAAAAATGTCATTAGGTCATGGGATTCCTGGATACTCCACTATTAGAATGTGAATTATTGTTTAGTATATAAAATAAAGTATATCATAAAGAGAAACATTAGATGATTTTCTAGTAAGATGTTAAGTGTAGTGGTTGAAAATATCTAGATTATATAACAAGAGTTTCTGATGGACTTTTGTGTTTGTCATAGGATGGATGGTCATAATGGGAGTTACATCCTTTTTTTAACATAGAGCATTAATTGGTTTTAGTAGTTATATGTTGAATAATACATGAGACTAAAGGTCCCTGAGTTCAAATTTAGGATTTTTTGTGAATCTTGGATAAAATTGAAACTGAACAACTATATAGTACCCATTGTATGTGTGGTATGGTACAACTTGACATATGAATTTTTGAGTTATTATAAAAAGTTATTTATTATCAAATAATAATTTTTATTGGGATTACAATCTTTTGATTGGTTTGACTAAAATAAATCCTTCTAGTTGTATTCTCAAATGTATAGAGATTTTTTTTGATCCTTACAGAACAAATTTGATCTTTTTTTTAATTTGTTCTCATATTTATTTTTCCATTATTTTATAGACTATGTGTATAATTTGTTCCACTTGGTTTAGTGATTATCATGCATGAGTATCCTATATTAGGGTACATATGGTTCCTGTGGAAACATCCTATAGGTACAACATCAATAGATTACCTTCCACTGTGAACTGTGTTTTTTGGTGTCCATTAAATTGATCAATGGTGACGTTTTTACCCCCAAAAAGTGGTATTAGTGCTTGGTTTAGAGCTATATGGTTCACACTAAAATGAAATTCATGACACATTCTCTTTAAATTTTAATTTTTTTATTCAGTATATTTTTACAATTAACAAAAGGATGATAATGAAATATGGTAAGCATTGAGTTGATAATCATGATTGGGAAAACATTAGTTTTTTTGGGGATATATATATTAGATTACATAATTTAAAAAGACCTTGAACATTCATTTATTGGAATTAAATTATAGAATGTGGAAAAATGGTTTGATAGATGTTGGAATGAAAATTACACAGACTCATTAAAATTTCATTCTCTCGGAATGTATCCTTTAAAATCCTATAGGTTATGATATCTTTATTGTTCATGAAAACTATAGAAAAAAATTATGAAAAGACATAAACTATGAAAAAGGTTTTCATGATGTGGATACTATTTAGAATGAGGATAGAAAAATACATATCTATTGTTTATCATGTAAATTGATTTAATATGAATCAATGTAAACTCAAATTTTTCAATGCGATGTTTATTGATAAGACAAGCCACATCTATTTTTATCATAACTTATAGAGAGTTGGTAAGAGAAGGTAAAATACATTGAAAATTTTTGTGGAAAATCCAAATTGGGTTTGGGGATGTTTTAGGGTTAATATTAAACGAATATCATAGATTGATAGAGGTTAATGAACCTTTATGCAGTGGTTTCAATGCATACAAAAGAGTATATGCACCTAAATTGAAGAAAATTTAGAGGAAATCGAATGCTAAGTCAGCAAGATACAGCTGAGTTAAATCGGATTTTAATAGACCAACTTCATGGAATTATAGTAAAATTGGAATTCCAAAGAACTAATTTATGAAAATAAGTGATATCATTGGATGGAAACGAAAAAAGAATAATTTATCATAATTAAGTTTTAGTTTAAGGGTGTAGTAGCTTACTACTATGGCTAAATATTCTGATGGAATTATTTACCTTTCATTCCCAAGCATCATTGCACTCTATGGTAGATAATGAATGCTGGTAATATTGTGTCTTGAAAGTTAATAATTGAATATTTAGCAGATGATGAGGCTCTATAAATTTTTGGGAGGTATATATAAGGGTTTAGATGATGAATAAAAGTTAACTTGATATCATGGAATATTTGAACATAGAACTAAGGAAGAATCTAGTTTTAAATAGAATTCTAGATGAATCCAGGTTTTTACAAAAAAAATCCAATATTGAAGGGAAGATCAATCGAGGCTCAATGGTTGTGGATAATTGGATAAAGAATGAAAAAAGTATCACATTGGTCATTTAGATTTAGAATCAACTTGTGGAAAAATAATGTTATAGAGTTTAGAGATATTTAATTTTCAAGAAGGTCACCTCAAGGATAAGAAAGATAAATCTCTAGAAGAGAATGGAATTTTGAACTTGGATCATATGAACATTTAATTTTTTGATAATTTTATGCAAGGGAAGAAATAAAATGTGTGATTTAAAATGTGAATAAATACACTTAAGATATGGAATTGATAATTTATTTACATGAACTCTTTGGACCCATAGTATATATGATATTATGGAGGATAAATATTAGTTGTGACATTCATTGATGGCTTTAGTAGGTATGTTTGTGTTTACTTCCTTAAACCTAGATTATATTTACTTTGGGTTTGTTAATTAAAGAAAATAGTGGTGAATGAGAACTGAGGTCAGATGATGTTATTTGGGTCCTACAATGGTCATGAGTATAATGTATTTAGATACTAAAAAATTAAATAATAATAAATGGATATCACTTGAGAATAATTCATGTAGAAGACCAGAATAGAATAGTGTGGATAAATGAATTAACTAGACATTAACATAAAAGGCAAGGATCACGTGGTTTCACTGTAAAATTATCAATGAGATTTATGTGGATGTGGTGAACTATATTATGTACATAGTTAATAGAATTCCATTTTCATCAATAGTGTATGACATAATGAAAATTCTATGTTCAATTTAGATAATGATACTCAATCACCTCAATGTCTTTAGGAATCTTCACTATGTTGATGTGGTTGTTAAGGATTGATAAAATCGTTATGATAAATCCAGATCATTTCTATTTGTTGGATATGGAGATAAGAACCATAGACATCAAATTTATAATTATGAAAATGAAAAATTAATCAAAATAAAAAAAATTCCATTTAATGTGAATGTTGTTACACCCTGGGATATTGAAAGAACACCATGTTTGATATCATATAAAACACATAATATAAAGCATAAATTAACCATTAAATATTACAATTTTATAATCATTATAAAAAATCCATTAAATTGGAAGGTATAAATAGAAGAATATTTTTTTAAATATATAGAAAGGTATTTATAAATAAAAATGTATTGATGAATTCATCAGAAAGAAGCGCTGATTTTTTGATAAATTCATTTTTTTAATCTTTGTTTTCATAAAAAATGTTTTGTTATTGGGAAAATAATATAATTAATTTTTAGAAAAATTAGAAATTATATTTTATGAAAAAAAATATTATTATATAATAATATAAAAACTATATTAGGTTAAAATATTTGTTATGTATCTGAAAGTATTAATTTTCTATTGAATACTGAAAAATAATATTTTTTATTGAAAATTATATTTTTGTTTTGAAAAATTGAAATTAATTCTTTTAATTTGGCACAAAATTAAAAATAGTGTTATTATATTTTTATTAGTTTGATTAATTTCAATTGGTTCAATTTTATGAATAAAATTTGGTATAAAAACGTTTATAGATATTAAATTATTTTTTCAAAAATAATGTTTTTCAGTACGTTTTGTGTTGTTTTCTTAAATTAATTTCTGAAACTTATTGTAATTAAATCATAATTATTGGATTATATACATGGGATCATGATGTTTAAATTTTGAAAATATTTCCCATTTAATTTTATTCTATACGAATAGTAACCATGATAAATTTTTGATACTACAATATAGGTAAATTGGGATAATTATATGTGGATTTAAATTAATTCCAACACCATAATCTATTTCATAAGATGATTCTATTTTATACATAATAATCCAAAATTTAATAATATGACTTTTTCATTCCATTTAACTTTTCTTTTGACTAAAATAATATTTATGTAAAAGATAATGTTAAACATGACATTTATTAATTTTAATATATATAATATTTTGTGAAAGGGGTGAGAAAAATTATTTTTAATCATAAATACTTATTTTTATAATATTGAAATTTTTTTATCATGTCAATTTTTAGTGTTGAAATAACAAATTTAAATTCTTACACAATGCAGACATTGTTCCTGTGAAAGAGTATAAAAATAATGTAAATTATTTTAAAAATGATAAAGATAATATTTTTTTTCAATTTAAAGTGTACCATGAATTTTGAGATAAATATAAAATATTACATATTTTTAAGATGTTTATATTGTAATTACACTTCTATCATGTGGTTTTCAAAGTTTAATTGTAAGAATATTTCATAAAATGATATTAATAATTTTTTATACTAAATAATATTTTATTAAATTATTAAAAAATCATAAAAATCATTCATAGGAAAATTGGGTTTAAAAAAGTCAAAAGATAAAATTCATCTATATCAATGAGACATTTTTTACCATATAAGTAATACTATAACCATTTAATATTGATGATGTCTTTAACATTGCTAAAGTTATAATATTTATACTAGGGTTTAAAGTAAAATATATTGATTAAAATGATATATAATCTTGAAAAAAATTGATTGGATGTATATATTAAAACAGAATATTCATTTTATTCAATTAAATGTTATTTTAGATCTGTTTTACATGAGTTAGACACATATTATATTATAATAATCCATGAATTTTTTAACAAAATGATATTAATGACATTTTATAATATTTTATTTATTAAATTATTTTTAATTCCTAAAAACATAGATTTCTCCAAATTAAAAGGGAAATTGTTGAAAGTATCAGAAATTAACCCTTAGTGGGTAACACTTCCTTTTTATAGTAACATTACTGACCCCTAAAGAGGCAAAAATATTGAAATCATGGAAATTGTCAAAAGGGATAACTCTTGGTCAAAACTAATAGATATGGGTGGAAATATTTTCTAAATATGAAAAGAATTTAGTATATAAGATTATTTTGATTGAATATCATCTAATATTTTGATTATATCAATTTGGATCAATTTTCATGGAATATTATAATATATTAACTTAATACATTATGTAATTCTTAGAGTGCCCCTCCCCTTACATATAAAAGAGAACCACCAACCCTTCATTATTCATAAATTTTTAGCCTTATATATCATCTAATACAAAAGTTAATATAATCATAGAATTATTGAATATTTTCTTGAGATTTTTTCATTCCAAAAGACATTTTTATAAGGATTAAGTTGCAAGACAAAGACGATTTCTCCAATAAGTGGTATAATTTTTATCCACGAATTTTCAGTTTTAATTCTTATTACACCACCTATTATGCCATGGTATCAATAATAAAATAATTAATTAAGTATATTAAATATACTCAACTTTTATTATGATGAATTAAAAACCATTATCCACCTTCTTCCCATCTATTGGAATATGATAACATCAGTTGTGCATATGTGTAGACTACAAATTGTATGGAGAGATTTGATTATTTTTTCACAACAATTTTACACAGATGGTGATAAGGATAAATTTAATAAATAAATATGATATATATAATATATAGTAATTATCAATAACGGTTAAATATTATTTACAATTCTTTCATTCCATCAATCAAAAAATGGAATCATTACTAGTGCGTACATAAAGACTATCATCTCCACGAAGTGATGTAATTCATTTTTCATTACCAATTTATATGAATAACTACTAAATAATAATAAATGAATAAATAATAATCTCATGACCTGATTAAAATTCTTGAGATGAAGTATCCTTGATCAAATTATTAGTAAGGAAACTAAAAAACAAATACTTTCATGAAAAATGAAGCAGTTAACATGAGGAATGAGGATTTGAATAAAAATACTTATTAAAAATGGGTGATAAAATGTAATAATAAATCATATAAAATTGATATATATGATCATGGTTCCAAATATAAATATATATATATATATAACAAATCTACACTTAATATACATGAGGTTTCATCATGTATAATGAAAATAGGGATTTGGGTTTAATGATTTAGGCCTCAATTATAATTTATATTGCATTGGTTATGATTGAATTTATATTGAGAAAATTGTATAATCCTTTTCAAATTAATCCCATTATTTGTTTAAAAAAATATTTTTATTTCTATAGAATACATTTATTTCATTCATTTTCTTCACTTTATGTAATAAAGAAGAAAAATGACCCAATTTTACAATTCTTTTATGAGTTATTTTATCCCATGTAAATGTTTTCGTTAAAACGATTTCAATAATTTTTTACTATTCTCATGTGATTTTTTATATTAAATTTATATAAGTTTTAATTATATGAAAATGTTTTTGGGTAACCATATGATCAATTTCTAAATAATGTACTTTTCACTTATCAATAAATATTGGAATTGAGTCTTTATTTTATCATACACAACATGAATATAATTTCCACTACCATGACCTCTCAATGAATTGAGGCTTCCTTTATATTTTTTATAGGTTATTTTCAATGAAAATATTTCCATAATATTTATGAATCTTTTATTTTTTAAAAATCTATTTCAAAATTAATTGGGTTTAAAGACCCAGATATTCCAAGTAATTTTTTTAAATTTTATTGGAATTATTACGAGTCTGAAAAAATTGACGGTGTATGATTCCAAGGCCTGGTGTTCCCAAAATGAATTTCTGAACTTTTTTAAGGTAATTTCAATAAACGCATGGGTGGTGTTTTTTATCTTTTGAACCGGTACTCAGATTAAATGTCTGAGGGAACCATTGAATCTGAAGTGCTGGGATTTGCTTAAGGGAGGCTTCACTTCGACCGTAGAAGGTTAGGATAAAAATAGTTTTGGGACATTTAGAAGAATAACAAAATAACAATGTTATTTTATTTTTTCCCATTCCACTAAAGGACGAACGACGGTGGGGGACCGATGACATGTCAAGCCATTAAATGGCTTCACTCTCCTTTACTTGTAACCACACATTGGGAATTTGAGTGGTCCATTAATAAAATGAACCTCATAAATTCCTAGAAGTGTTAGCCACCTCTTTCGCGTTCTATTTCTATGGAGCTCGGGGTGGGGTGTTGGGACGACTTCGCCAAGCAACGAAGATCTAGAAAAGTACCCTGACACCAAACACCTAGAGGATGAGCCCGGTTTCAACAAGCGGTGATGAGAAACAATGAATCACGAACTTATGACAATGACGAAGGATTTTTCATCGATCGTTGTCAAAGGAAATATTATCCACGTAGGGGGATTTTTGTAAAGTTAATTTTTATGAGATAACTTGTTGACCTCCTAATACGATGCTAACGTAGAGAGTGTAGGCCAAACAAACAAGGCCCAGACCCTCCGCGTCTTTGGTATTTGTCTTGTTTTTATGGAACAGCTTTCCGAATGGTGTGGCAAGATGAAACCAAAGGACACACAATGGTGATGGTGACTTGAGAGCCTTGTAGGCCTTGATGACACAAAAAACGGACCACCGAAGCTCGACTGGTGGCTCGAAGAAGAAATCGTTGGCATTCCATGTTCGCAGTGGACATAGGTGACCCACGACGACCGGCCCTAGGTGGTGGTAAGTGGCGTGCCATTACACCCCCCGTTGGCTAGAGGCGGCTAGCTTGAGCCGGCCGCATGAGAAAAGAGTGGCGCCCGCAGGCACCGTAGGCGGTAGCAGCCGCGGCTAGTAGGTCGTGCCTAGAGGGTGCGGCATGGCCCCGCGCCCCATTGGCGGAATCTGATTGTCCAAACAGCCGACAATTTCATATGATGGGGTAGTGCCCCATTGTTTGTGTGAAACGGAACCACAACCACATGGCATGTAGAGAATGTGGACCACCTTATAGCAGATTGGGCCAGATGCGGGCCGGACCCGCGACCCAGAGGGCTAGTGCGGGTGGGAAGAGCCCCACCCGGTGGGTCGTGCCAACCACGACCCGGGCCCGCAAACCAATCGGCCTACCCAGATGTGCCATACCTAGTGAATTGGGCCGAACCCTTAGCGGGCCTGTCCCAGGCGGGGTCAGGTAGACCTAGGAACCATTACGTCGGGCCAGGAAGATTGAATCGGACCAGGTCCTGACACAACCGGCCCCCAAATAAATTAAAGACCCATAACTGACGAACCAAGTGTCTGTTTTACACATAGTCAGTGGTGTTGGGACCCCTTTTGGTATGTGTTCCCATTGGCATATTTCGAAATGCCCAACCGAGCAGGGACAGAGCGAGGTGCGATCGCCCCCGTTTCACAGAAAGGGATGTAACTAACAGACCGGGTGTCCGATCGACGCACCGTCTATGGCATAAGGACTTTTGTGACAAATAAGTCCTTTGGAGATAATCTAATTGAGTTTTGTGAGAGTTGATGTGAAACTTGGGTTGGATCAGACTTGAATCCAACCATGACTTTTTACAAAAGTTCCCATAACTTATAGACATAAAATCTGATCGACGTGTCGTTTGTCACGTTGGGGCCCCTATAACAGGGTCGTCCCTTGGGTATGATTTTTTCGGGACTTAGTATGATTAGAAATATGGCCAATGGCTTGAGAAGTGTTTCTCCTAGAATCTAGTGTGCTATGAGCAGGAATCATGTGACTGTCTATCTTTAAAGTAGCGACCCTGTGTAAATCAACATCTAGTGACCCTGTGTGGATCAACATCTAGAGACCCTATGCGGATCAGTATCTAGTGACCCTATGTCGATCTGCATCATAACGACCCTGTGGGGATCAGAATCATATAGACCCTATGTGTATCAGCATTGTAGCTACCCGGTGAGGACCAGTTTTAGAGCGGCCCATCATTGATCAACATTCTAGTGACCATGTGTGGGTCAACATCTAGAGACCCTATGTGGATCAATAGTAATGTGACCTGATGAGGACCCTCCTTACAATGTCCTATCATGGAGAAATGAATTACATCCACGAGTGGATTGATAATAGAACAACTTCTTTGTGGATCAATTGAGGAGATTCTAAATGGAATAAGATGACATATCTTGATACTAATCATCTATTTCCAGATTTATGAGTTGTAGACCTTTTCTTAGAGAACTATTGCTCATGTTTTGTGACTGAGGTCTTTATTTATGGGTTTCCTTTGTGGAACTCTAGGAGACCTTCGTGGGTCTCAAGGTCCCTACTGAGTATTGTTATACTCACACCTGTATGGGCTTCACCCACACCTTGGTGTGTCTTGTCTAGACGATGGATACCTTGGACTGAGGATTGGAATCTAGGACTGGACGGTTCTTGGATGTGGTCCTTTAGATGTGACATACTAGAGTGACAACCAACCATGAGCTGTACCTACCCATCTGGTAGAAACCTTGGTGGATGATTCTGTTATCTGTTTTTGTGTTACTATGGTACTTTTTAGTTCGGATTGCATTCTGGCCTCCTTTACTTACAATACTCACCCTTTTTTACTTTCAGTACAAAACTTTTTATTACTGCAATTTTACTACATGTCTTGTGATCATTCTATTCATTGATGGTGTTTTTGCAGCTTTTAAGGCAATTCCTTCCCATTTTTCTTAGGTATATGACTTTTGGTGCTAGTCACCAACCCCTAGCCTATGGAAGGTAGGCTTGGGGTATTTATGTCATGGGACACAGGGGATGGGTTATGAAAAAGTGGTATAAGAGGATTTAGTTCTACCTAAGAACTAGGAATTTGATATTTTAATAGAGAAATATTGTTAAGTGTCTTGAGTGTGGTTTTCATTTCAGGGAGTCCAATATTGGTGCGGCAGCCGACACATCCTCACACCAAGACCCTAAATTCTAATTTCGGAATAGGTGCATGAAATCCCTAATAGAATGTGTTTTGGAAGTGTTTTATTTTTTGATCTCTTTGAGTCTGCTCACCAGGTACAACTTATTAACCATGGAGAAACTGTTCTTTCAGGATGCTTCCACGTAGATAGCCAGCCAAGATTCTAATCAGAGTTTGTGATGATGGCCCACTGAGCGATGAGGCTTCGGTGTTGGGCCCTATTATGGAGATAGTACCATCGGGTGGTGTACCAACATCACCACTACCCTTTGAGAAGTTCTTTCCACTAGCCCCACCAGCATAGGGTGCATGCCGACGGAGCATATTTCACGAGTTCCAATGACATAGGCCTCTATGGTTCTGAGGTGAGACGGATCCGAAGGCTTCTGAGGACTGGCTGGAGGTTGTGTCTAGAGTTTCTTCACTTGGTTAAGACACCATAAGAGAAGATGGTTATCCTAGCTATTAGCCTTTTCCATGGAACAATAGGGAGATGGTGGAGCCTGATGCTCCAGACACACTACAAGGTGACCCTCACATAGAAGGACATTGAGAGCCTCTTTAGGGTGGAGTTTATTCCAATGAAACAATGCTCTGTGCGTATCCAGGAGCTCCTGCACATATAGCAGGGCAGCTGAATAGTAGCCCAGTACTCGTCGAGATTCACTGACCTCTCACGTTACTCCACCAACATGGTACTAGACCCATTAATCAGGGCCCAGACCCTGGAGAAGCATCTCCAATAGGATATCATAGCTTCGATGGTATCTCAAAATATCCTGACACATGATGGAGTGCTGGAGAGATCACTCTTGGGAGAAAGTTTCCTTACTGATCAGACACCGACAGTGAGACCCACCACCATTTGAAAGATAGGATAGAGTCATCTACGACTGGTAGTAGGCAGATTACATAGAGGTTCCCATGGGACAAACCCACTAGTAGATGACCAAAGAATGCAGTTTCGGAGGTGCAATTTTCACGAGGAAGAGAAGGTCATATTGGAGGAAGATTATGCTTCACGTGCGGCGGGCAGATCCCCATAGCTCATGACTGCCCAACCCGCCGTACCGACAATCAGAAGACGTTCAAGGGACCACCATGTAGGAGGCGGAGATTCAAGTTAGGAGGTCTGTAGGGAGGCAGATGTGGCAGATGAGCATGTCAAGTAGCAGTTGGTGGATGACGGTTCGAGTATCTAACACCACCACCACCAGGTGGTCCACCCCGACCACAAGGAGTAGGTGGATAGGGATGAGATCAGCTCCAGAGAGCTGAGTCCTAACACCACAGTTCTTTATACATGATTCTAAGTATGATTTGTGTCTACTCCACCTTAGCTGCATCACTTATAGACGCTTGTGCCATTCACTCTTTCATTTCCATGACTCTCGTTCGGAGCTCGGAGATTCTGGTGGAGCCATTGGCTCGATCCTTGTGATTATAGACTCCTACTGGAGAAGACTCAATGATTACACATAGGAGATAGTAGTGTGAGCATACTATAGGAGGCGAGAGGTTCAGCTGGGATCCTCTAGTAGCAGTATCGAGGCCTTACGCCGTCATCTTGGGTATGGACTGGTTATTCAGAGTCCACACTCAGATTGACTGCATTAGGAGAAAATTGTGGTGTGTTCGTGAGGATGGGACTAGGTTTTCCATCACCAGCCAGAAGGTAACCTTTGATACATAGGATAGACTTACTTGAATGAGGGTACGGCCAATCACACATCAATTGGATAGCTTTACCCTTAGAGTAGTTGATGTTGAGAGTTCGAGATATCCTATTGTGGTGGACCAGTATGTCGATGTCTTCCATGAGGATTTTCCGGGACTACCTCTCCAAAGAGAGGTTGACTTCTACATCGACCTATACCTCGAGACTACACCGATATCTACACTAGTATATTAGATGTCTCCCGCGAAGCATTGTGATTTATGAGTACAACTAGAGGAAATGTAGAGTAAGGGGTTCATAAGTCCAAGTGTTTCTATATGGGGAGGCCCGATTTTGTTCACCACAAAGATATATGGGAGTTTGAGGCTCTTTGTGGATTATCGGCACCTGAACCAAGTGACTATGAAGAACAAGAATCCACTCCTGAGGATTTATGATATATTTGATCAGCTGAACAGAGCTCATTGATTTTTGAAGATAGAAATCATATTATGTTATCATCGGTCTAGGGTATGAGATGTGGATGTGTAGAAGACGACCTTCAGATTTTGGTATGACCAATATGAGTTCTTGGTTATGCCATTCGGATTGACCAATGCCCCTTTAGTGTTCATGGGACTCACGAATTGGATATTTTAGTTATACCTCAATCTCTTTATGGTGGTATTAATTGATGAAATTTTTATATACTCAGCCATAGAGTGGGATCAAGCCTATCATATGTAGATAGTTATAGAAACACCCTGATAGAACTAGATTTATGGTAATTCCTCAAAGTTCTAGTTCAAGATATTGGAGTTCCACTATCTAGGACAGATTTTCTTGGAGGCTGGGGTAGTAGTGGTTCCAGCGAAGATAGAGATTGTTCTTTCTTGGGAGCCGCCTAGGAGGGTGACCGAGGTGTGGGGATTCCTTGGGTTGGCTCGGTACTATGAGATATTAGTTCCTGAAATTTTAAATGTTGTGGAACCCTTGTTGTCATTGAAGAAGAAGGGAAAACCCTTTGTATGGACGGAGAGATGCCGGTACTGTTTTTTGGAGCTGAGGGAGAGACTGACTAGTGCCCCTATCTTAAGGCTATCAGAAGAGGTTGTTGGTTATATAGTCTACCACAACACATCATAGACCATACATGGATGTGTCCTGGTATAGGAGTGAGTAGTGATCACATATGGTTCACAAAAACTCAGACAACATGAGTAGAACTACACTACCTATAATACCCCAAGATTTCATTGTACGTTATTTTCTTTAAATCAATTCAATAGCTTGCGCTACATGCAACACCAAGTTCGAGCGCACCACGACTTACCAAACTAGTCGTTCAAAAGTGGAAATGAATAGTATTAACTACATTTTGAATTTTATATACTTTATATAAATTTTACATCAATATTATGTGCTTCTTAGACATAATATAATAACAAATTCAATTTTTTAGATACAAAATTATTTTTTTTGAAAAATGCAATTTTTCTTCCTTTTAATGAAAACCATTTATAAATTTAATATTTGACACTTTTATATATTCATTTTGATGAAATAAACTTATTCATTATAATAAGGAAATATAAATTTAATTTGGATAATTTTTTTGTGCTTTTCTGATAACTTTTATATTTGGATGAATAGTGAAAAATACTAAATTTTAATTAAAAAAAATTTCTAATCAAAATAATTTATAATGTTAAATTATATATTTTAATGGATTTGAGTTATAATTAGACTATATTTTTATCATTTAATCCAATTTTGGTCATTGTAAGTAATTTTACATTTAAATTTGACATAAACATATATCAATATTTTGATAGTTTTTACTTCTCCAAAACACGCTTTCTGGTTTTTACAATGGTAATATTTATTAGATTATTTAATAAAACTTTTTTTTAATTCGGTGAAATAAACAACATTTTTAAATTTGAAATATACAAATTAGCTTACAGTGATTATTTGGTATTTTTCTAAAAACTTTTGATATTTGATGAATGGTGAAAAACACTACGTTATTGTTTAAAACTGACATTTTAATTAAATAATTATTTATATTAATTAAATTTATTTTTAGTAAAATTGATATATAATAAATATACAAATTCAATTAAATTCATTGGTGTAATGGCCCAGACCT
This sequence comes from Viscum album, assembly GCA_963277665.1. Classification (NCBI taxonomy): domain Eukaryota; kingdom Viridiplantae; phylum Streptophyta; class Magnoliopsida; order Santalales; family Viscaceae; genus Viscum; species Viscum album. The sequence continues at coordinate 482,696,328 of OY728128.1, forward strand.
CTCCGGCCCATTCCTTTTTCAAAAAGAAGGTCATGAAGTGTTCTGGAGGGTAAAATGGGCTTTTCCCACACTTTTCAGAATTTTGTAACTACACGCCGTGTAGTGAGAGTACACATCGTGTACCACCTCGCCAGGTATACCCCATGTTGAAGCTATTTCTTTACCGTGTGAAATAAATGAGTACATGCCGTGTATCCCATCCTACACACCGTGTAGTGTCTCCCCGCGTACGCATTACCATCGAACCATGTGTTGACCAGTCAACGACCGTGTGCCACGTTGAATGCAGTGTTGGAAGCCGCGTGTCGGCCGTGTGTAATGGCTGAGTACACACTGTTTACTATAAAGTCCACGATGAGTACTTTAGTTTTTCTCGCCTATAAAAGGAGGGGGCATCTCCTCCTTTTCAAAGCATCCCTCTCCTCCCCCATTCCATCGAGCAGAGCTCTCCCAAGAGGCTCTAAGGATCTTTTCTTAAATAACTTCTTCGTTTGAGCTCCGATTTACGATCCGTTAGTGGCCACAAGATTGTAATGATAAGGTGGATCTTCTGATCTTGGATCTGTTGCTTCCCCTCAGCCTTTCCTTCCCAAATTCCACCCAAGGATGTTTTTTGGGGTTTTTCCAGATGCGACGGGCACCAACAGACGTCTTCTAAAGTTGATCCAGGGGAGCGTTGTGATCAGAACCTGTTGTGGTAGGGATCTTACCTTTTTCTCTCTAAATTGTGCATCAGGAGGGATGGGTGTACTCTTGCTTTCACGAGACATAGTTGAACCAGTTTAATTGAGATAATAACTAGCTTAATGAATAGGGATGGGGAAGTTGTTATGTTTATCTTTGTTTATCCTATTGCTATATTTCGAATTGAATAGGCTTATTCCTACTGAAAATCACGGTCATTGGGGGCCTTTGATTGCACAATTAAATGATGCCCTATCATTGTAGTCCGTTTATGGATGGAAACTTTGTGGAATGTGGGAATTGGTTAATCACGTAAAGTTGGCTGATTAAATGAATAACCAGAACCCTTGTGTGATCACCCCGGTTGAACAAACCTGAAATAATAAACATGTGGGTGATGGTTAGGTTTTATTTATGTGAATGGGGTGTTTTGTGAATTGTTGTGGATCAGGTGAGCATCAGGGTTGCGGTTGGCTTGGTTGTGGGATGGTGTGAATGGTATGTTGGTGATGGGCTGTGGGGCTGCGATAAATGGTATCAAAGGGATGATGATGTACGGTTTTCGGTGTGATTATGGTAATGGTGGTTGGTAGCGGGGCTGCAGGGATGGGTTTGAATGTGAACAAACTATGGGTTGTGAATAATAAATAAAAGTGTATGATTTAATGAATGGTGGGGAATGTTAATGGAATGGGAATAATAATCAATGGGGTTGGTTGGTTAATAAAAAGGGACTTGTTTGCATTGCTTGTGTTTTCATAACTTTATTTGTGGATGGCATAGATTTGTTTTACGAACGAATGATATAGTTGGTTGTAGTTAATTGCCCAGTAGTTAAGGAACTAATAAACTAATACTATTGAATCGTGAAAACCTAAATGGGGTTGGGGTTGTTTGTTGTATGCATGCTTCGTAGTAGCAGTGTCGAGGCACGTGCTCAGTTTCTCTGTTTAGAAGCCATAGGTTGGGCTGTGTGTTTGGTATAAATATATATATCTGTATCTTTATGTTTTGTTTCACCCCACCCATGTTGAGAACTTAGTGTTGAACACTCCCATTTCATGGGATAGGGTGTTTTCACCTTAGTTACTAGTTCCTTCCTGCTCCTTCCAAAGGCTGTGGTGGATTGAGGCGACCTTTCACCTAAGACTCTTTAGGTAGGTTTCAGTTTGGGTGATTTTAGCCCAAGACTCTTTAGGTAGGTTTACTATTTTTCAAAGAATCTTTGGGATGAGGCCAAGGTGTGTGCGCGCAGGATAAGTGGTTGTGAGGCCCAGGTGTGTACGGGCGGGAGGAGTGTGGTAGCGTCAGGACATTCGCCGTTAGGAAGAGTAGCTAACTAGTGGGAAATGGTATGGGGTACCCAATACTCTTGTTCTTATATACTTCTACCTAATGTTTTGTGTTTTGGTGAGTGTGTATGGTGAGGTTGGGTGGATATAATTCCTTGATAGGATTTGGTTTCTTCTGTTGTTCTCATGGGACATTAGGATGTCTCCCCACTTGTGCTGGGGAGCTTTAGGTTTCCCTACTGAGTATACTTGTATGCTCACCCTACGTTTACTTTCAGGTTTCCAAGAGTACTACCTGGGTCATGTGGGACCCTACTATTCAGGACAGTTGGAGTTGTTACAGTTTGTTGTACTCTTGTTTCTTTTGGTATTGTACTTTTGAGCTTTCTTGTACATGTACTTTGTTTCAGAATTGTTTAAACATGCATGTGGGATTGGTTTGGGTTTATTTACGTGTTACTTTTTCTTTTGGTGTTTGACTCATCCTATTTCGTGATCATAAATATTAATAAAAAGTCTATTGCCTCCCATATTTGTAAAAAAAACTCATACCCTTGGTGCTAGTCACCACTCTGGGGCCTACTGGAGGCAGGACTCGGGGGGTCATTATCTCCCTTTCACCATTTCCAGCACAGGAGGGGCATCATTGGTGGGAGGGGGTCGTGACAGAATGATATCAATGCTGATGGTTGAGATATAAGATGGAGTCTGGAGTTAGGCACAGTGAGGATTGCATGGGATGGTAGGGAAACAGTGTTGGCTGATCTTGGTGAGTGACATAGGCCAGGGAAGACCAGCTTGGACATGGGATTTTTGGGCCCCCCGTGATCTGATTCAAGGACTCTGAGCCTACCGAACTACCAAGTGAGACTACATTGATTGCAAGGTAGAGACCCTAGGGAAGGTACATACATCATCATGTTTGTGTTTTACTTGATTTGGGTGTTCTGGGAAAGGAATTGAAATAAAAAAAATGATAAAATAAAACCTTGAGAAATTCTCATTACTACTTGGGCTTAGGAGATATTTTTTTACTATTTAGCTATGGCACCTGGACTTTGTCCCTGGGAGACTCAGATAGCCGAGGCCTAGTAGATTCAGGAGGTCGACCAGTTGAGGATTGACCGAGAGGAGGAAGATCGCCAATGGAAGAAGACTCTCCATTCTTTCTAGTGAGAACCCCTCAAGAAGTAAGAGGTAGTACTTTAGATACAGAGACAGAGGTGTGGCTTTAGGGGCTAGGGATCACTTTTACTTTGATCCGTGCTCCGAGAGAGTACTGGGTTCCCCTAGCAGTCAGTCAGCTGAGAGGTGCAACACGTCAGTGGTGGACGCTATACCTCAAGGAGAGGTCAGAAGCAGAAGTACCGTGGGATGACTTAGAGAAGGAATTCTGAGAGGAATTCCTTTCTTCTATGATCAAGGCAGAAAAGCATCTGGAGTTACTCTCCCTCCAGCAGGGGAGTATGTCAGTATGAGAATTGGGGATCAAGTTCAAGGATCTCCTACTCTTTACTGCAGATATCTTTCCGGATGAGGAGTCTCGGGCGAGAGGTTTGGAGGAGGCGCTTCATCCTTTGCTCCAGTATGTTGTCACCCCCTTCACTATTCTGACATACTTGGTAGTACAGAAGAAGGAAAATGGTGTAGAGAGGATGCACTCGCATAGAGGTGCACCAAGAGAGGGGATCCAGCTAGGTTCGTCGAAGTGGAAGGCAGTCAGCAGCAGGTCTCCTGTGACATGACCTTCCAAATTCAGGCCAGTAGAGAGCATGCCCCAGCATTTCCAGTTCAGATCTTTGGGTCCTCTTCCATTTTTTCATGACCCTAGGACCCAAGCGTTTCTCTTGATGAGGTTTTGGGAACATTCAGAGTCAGTGCCTGACCCAAGATCAGTACGGTTGAGGTGGGCAGGTTCAGCGACCGCCTCAGTAACACCAATTGCCGGCGAGGCCCTTCCAGTAGTAGCATGACCCTGCTCCTCCAAGGGCAGACTTTGTAGGAGGAGGCTGACCTCAGGGTGCTCCTCAGGGACCTCGGTCAAGACGTGGTCCGGGAGGTTGTCGACATCAGAGAGGCAGAGGAGCTGGTCATGGACAGTTGCACACAACAGAGTTGACAGCTTCTGCAGGACCAGAGGTGGTGTGAGGTACAATTTGTTTGTTCAGCACTCTTTTTTCTTATTTGTTCTATTCGGGAGCTTTTCACTCCTTTGTTTCACCCGGTCTAGCCCATGCTTTGGGTCTAGACGTAGAGAGACTTTCTGTACCCCTAGTGCTGAGTACCCTAGTTGGACGCCAGACCAGTGTATCTTATTTTTTCCGGGGATGTGGGCTGATGTTGGGACCGCATCGATCTAGTGGGACCTTATTTTTCTACAGATGCATCCATAAGATGTCATCCTATGCATCGACTGGTCGTTTTCTGTTGGTTTCATTATCGAATGCTTCTGAATAAGGGTCGTGTTCTCCGACGTGGATGGGCAGCGTGTATCTTTTGTTGGTGAAAGGATCTATCAGGTGGGAAGCCAGCATGTGAAGCCTCTCCTTTATTTGTTATGTAGGTTATCAGTGGTTTTAGCTGATACGGGGATGATGGATGTCCAATAAGTTGTTTGGGAGTTCCTCGATGTTTTTTCCGAGGAGGTTGTGACTCTACCCCCCCCCCCCCCCGACATGACGTTGAGTTCGGGATAGACTTACAGCCTGGTGCCTGTCCGATTTCGATGGCCCCTTATTGGATAACACATTTGGAGTTGCGAGAGTTTCAGATGTAGTTTGACGATCTGATGGAGAAGGGTTTTTCTCGACCCAGCGTGTTTCCATGGGGTGCTTTAGTTTTGTTCGTAAAAAAGGAAAATGGTGGTCTCAGGTTATGGATAGACTACCGAAGGATGAATCAGGTAACAGTCAAGAACCGTTACCCCCTTCCAAGGATAGATGATCTCTTCGAACAGATGAGGGGAGAAGGTTGGTTTTCTAATATTGATCTATGTTCTGGATATCATCACCTGAGGGTAAAGGACAATGAAATGTCATAGATGGATTTCAGGTGCAGGTATGGGCACTTCGAGTTTGTAGTAATGCCGTTTGGAGTTACAAATGCACCAACTGTGTTCATGGGGCTTATGAACCTTGTCCTCTGAGAGTTTCTGGACTGGTTCATCATTGTGTTTATTGATGATATCCGAATCTACTCCTGATCATAGGAGGAGCACGTTGAGCATCTCAGGGTAGTCTTGGATGTCCATTGACACCACCAGCTTTATGGGAAATTGTCGAAGTGTAATTTCTTGATAAAAGAGGTACACTTCCTTGGGCACATTGTGTATCATAAAGGAGTTTCAGTGGAACCTGTCAAAGGTGGGGCCAGTTTTTTCTTGGGCGGCACCCAAGAGCGTGGCAGAATTTCGTACTTTCCTGGGGTTGGGAGGTTATTATTCGAGGTTAGTTTCACACTTCTCTCGAGTTTCTTCTCCATTGAAGACTTTGAATAGGAAGAACCAGGTCTTCCTATAGAGCGAGCAGTTCCATAAAGCCTTCGACTACCTGAAAAAGAAGTTTGTTAGTGCTCCCGTACTCAGGTTTCCAGAGGAAGGGTTGTTGTATAAGGATTTTTTTTATTCTTCTAGCCTTGGTTTGGGGTGCGTACTGATGCAGAAGAAGGGTGTGATCTGTTATGGGTCTAGGCAGTTGCGCCCTAATGAGCGTAACTATGCCACCCATGACCTAGAGCATGAAGTAGTAGTGTTTTAACTGAAATTGTGGCGAAATTACCTCTTTGGGGAGCGCTTTGTGGTCTTATCAGATCTCAAGAGCTTACGTTATATCTTCTCCAAGCATGACCTGAACTTACATCATCGAAGATGGGTCGAGTTTCTCCAAGACTATGACATTGAGATCTCTTACACTGATGGTAAGGGAAATGATGTGGTTGATTCACTGAGCAGGAAGTCGCATAAGGAAGTGGTTCGGGAATACGCTGATGCTTGGAGAGCAGTGGGAGAGTTGGATTCCTTGCACTTGGATGCAAGGGTTGAGGGTGTTAGAGGCTGTTTGTTTCAGATGACGGTGCAATCCTCTTTGTTGGAGAAGGTGTAAGAGTCTCTGTGGGGAGACTCCGAGGCAGAAGTAACGCGGGATCGTATCGATCAGGGAAATGCTCCAGAAGGATGGTCAGAGGACAGCCAACATCAGATGCTTTTTCATGGAAGGATGTTTGTTCCAGAGGGGATGCATGAGGGAGTTCTCTGTGAGTTCCATAGATCAGCCTTGGAGGTACATCCAGGGGTTTCAAAATTGTACTGAGGCCTGAGGGAACAGTTTTTGTGGCCCGGGGTGAAACAGGAAGTGTCGGAGTTTGTGGCTAAGTGCCTAGTGTGTCAGCAAGTGAAGGATGAACACCGTGTTCCCAGTGGTTTGTTGCATCCTTTAGATGTCCCCAAGTGGAAATGGGAGGACATATGAATGGAATTCATCATAGGACTACCCAAAGCTCAGGGTGGTTATGCTTCTATATGGGTAGTGGTGGATCGACTGAAGAAATCAGCTCACTTCTTAGCAATTAAGGAGTCGGGCCCGGTGAGTACCTTAGTATGGAGGTACGTAGATGGGGTGGTGCGTTTACATGGAGTTCTGAAGACTATCATCTCAGATCGGGATACTCAGTTTACCTCATGAGTCTGGAGGGGGTTACAACATGCTTTTGGCATCCAGCTATGCCTTAGCAGTACTTTCCACCCCCAGAACGATGGGCAGACAGAGTGGAATATCCAGATGTTGGAGGAAATGCTGCGAGCATGCAATCTATATTTCGGAGGATCATGGGTGCGACACATGCCTTTAGTAGAGTTTTCCTACTACAACAGCTTCTACTAATCTATTTGCATTGCACCGTTTGAGGTGTTGTATAGAAGACCATGTCGTTCACCCATTTGATGGGAAGATGTTGGTGAGACAGGTGCTCTTGGGCCAGAGGTAGTACAGAGCACCATAGAGAAAGTCCAGCTTGTGCATGAGAGGATGAAAGTGGATCAGGACCGACAGAAGTCTTATTCTGATCATCGGAGGAGGCCCTTGGAGTTCGAGGTGGGAGATCATGTGTTCTTGAAGGTTTCCCCTCGACGGGGGAAACCGAGGTTTGGGAAAGGGAGTAAGATCTCCCCTAGGTTCATCGGACCTTTTGAGGTGTTGAGGCGTGTTGGCGAGGTGGAATATCAGCTAGCCCTGTCACCTCGGTTGGATAAGGTTCATGAAGTCTTCCACATCTCCCAGCTTCGTCGGTACTTACACGATGACTCTCACGTCATCAACTGGGGAGAGTTAGATATGGTAGACGATGAGACCATTGAGAAACTACCAGTCCGAATCGAGGATCGTAAAGAGAAGGTGCTCCGTGGACAAACCATCACCTTGGTTCTTGTGTTGTGGAGGCATGGAGGCCTCGAGGAGAGAACTTGGGAGCGGGAGGCTCAGATGCACGGTTAGTACCCAGAGTTGTTTTGACTTGTGATTTTATTTGTTCTTCAGATCTTTGTTTTGATGTTATACTCTGTACCTTTGATATATGGAATTCTTGTCTTGTCGGTTGTGAGACTTTCTGTTTCCTTGTTCTCTGGAAATGTGTAACATGTCCCAATGTGTTGTGGTGTAAAGACCCGTAAATTTCAAGGAAATGATTTTCATAATTTCTCTTGGATTTTACGAGTACGTAGTTTATGACGGTACCTGATTCCGAGGCCAGGTGTGCCCGGAATAATTTTCCAAAGTTTAGGTTGGGTACGTTCAGTGAATGGACAAGAGGGTTTTTATAACTTTTGATCCGGTGCTCAGAATCGAAATCCAAGGGCACTGATGAAACCGCAGCGGTGGTATTTTCTTAAGAGGACCTTTTCTGAAGGTGCGTTTGCTCTGGAGGAGTTGTTAAAAATAGATGATTAAATGTGATGTAAATAAAATTTGTTGAATAAATTTTACTTCTAACCTAAGTGGTTTTATCCTAAGTATGGGAGTTGGGGTGGGACCCACTAGATCCTAACTCCTCTTGTTAGGATATTTGTGAGGTGGGTCCCACACGAGTCCCACCCATTCAAATTCCTTAAACTCTTCTAACCCCTCTTAAATTTGGGAACTCCTCATTAATTTGTAACTCCCAAAACACCTCTTTAACTCTCCCAACACTTATGAGGACCTTCCCTCTCTTAACTCTTGCCAACATACACTATTGATTAATTGAACCGACTCAATTAATTAATTAAGTGTTTTGAGATTGAATTTAAAATGACATGTGTTAATAATATAATTGGTTGATCCCCTTTATTTTATTTTGGGACACACTTTGTGTTGGGGGATTTGGGGAGAGAGAGAGCCTTTGTGAGAAGAAGAAGAAGAAGAAAGAATAGAATATAATTCCTCCTCATTGAAGAACGATGCCTCTTCAACGAAGAACGATGATTCTTTATCGAAGAACACCGGATACATGAAGAACGACTCCTTTCCTCGACGAAGAATGGTTGATGTGCTTCTTCTTCTTTTCTCCGCGACAAAAGGGAAGGCCCCACATCTTCGGATACACACCAGCGTCGCCAACGAATCCTTTCCCCGCGACGCCGTCTTCCGCGACTCCATCTTCCGCGATGCCCGACGTGTGACATTAATTATTCAAGGTAAGGTAATTATTTTTTATTTTCTATTTACCTTTTGAGAGAAGAACGATGAGCGCAGACTGACCTATGCACGGTTGATCTACGGATCACTCGTTCATGTGGGTTGGGTAGGGGATTAATTTTAGAATGATATTATTCCCATGGTTGTTTCCTTCTAAAACAAAGAACGTGGATCAACTCATCATCAAGTTGATCGGAGAATGTTATTATTTTCGGGGAGAGAATATTTAATTACCGGAGTATTGTGGGGAACTAGGTTCAATTTTAATTGATTAAAATTGTGCCTTGTTAAGTTGTTGAAATCATGTGTTGATTATTGAAAATTGATTGCACCAAACGCAAAGGGTGCGGGCCGAACAAACACGGCCCGACAACCCTCTGAAGATTTTTTGTTGATGTGCAGATTGACGGGTGATGGATAAATAGGACGAAATGGATATCTAAAGTCTCCACAGTGAATTTCGGGTCCCATAGTGACATTAGGCTCAGACGGCAGGTGAAACGGACCACCGGTGCGCGTCCGGTGGTCCGCGGAAAGCGGGGGCGGCGCGCGACGCCGACGCTTCGGCAGCACGCCACTGGAGAAGACCTCCACGATAGACCAGAATGGAAAATCTGTTCCAGATTTTGGGGGGGCATGTCTTAAAATCCATGCCGGTTCACTGCCAACCGGAGGGGAACAACGCCCCCCCCCCCCCTCGCTCCGCGTCCGCTTAGCCACGCTGGCCGAGCCTCAGCCAGCAGGGCCGGGCCGCCAGCGCCAAGCCTGGATACGCCAGTCGGGCCAGGCCACGCCTAACCGAGAAGGACCCAGACCCGGTTCGGGTCGACCTGCTTCGGGCCGACCCAAAGGGTATTGGGACGGGTCGGACCGGGCCCAAACCCCCTATTTTCGGACCTCCTTCAGTTAAACGCCCATATCTTGAGCTACGGACCTTCGATCGATGTACCGTCAGTTGTGTTGGGATCCTTGGATCGTGGCGGTCGTTTTAGTATATTACACTCGATGTTTCAGAAATGTATGGGTACGAACGGGTTGCTCCAAACACGAAACCAACCGGGCCCTCGGAGCAGAAACACTTATAACATGAGTTCCAGACGTCCGATTGATGTGCCGTTGACTTTGTTGGATTTTTCCGGATGAGATGGAACTTTTGGCATACTTCACCTGAGGATTGGACATAGTTGGAGTAAGGCTGGGTTGGATTGTGCTCGAAATCCAACTGGGCCCCTATAGCGGAAAAGCCGATAACTTTCAGACCGGACGTCCGTTTGACAAACCGTCAGCAGTGTTGGTAATCATGTTGAGAAACAGTCCCTATGAGTATATCCTATGAGAGTTTGTGGTATAGTTGAGATACGGTTGGGTTGGTCGTACATGAAACTAACCGGGCCCCCGAGATGAAAAGGCTAATAACCCACAGAACGGGCGTTCGATTGACACGCTGTCTGTTGTGTTGAGATTCATATGACGTGACAGAACCTTGGGATACTTCTTCATGGGAATTTTTTATACTTGGAGTATCGACCTGTAGCTCGTGGAACGGACTCTCCCGGTGACGAGCGAGTGGAGTGTAGTGACCTAGTAGCTGGATGAGACTTGACGACTAATGATCGATCCACTCGGAGTGATTCGGATAGCCCAATGAGGAGCGCTTGGTTGTTACGGAGGACCCACGGCAGAGGAGTGCTTGGTTGTAGCGGAAAACCTGTGGTACTCGACAGAAGGAGTACCTCTATAGGCTATGAGGGGGTGCGCTTGGTTGTAGTGGCAGACCCATGGTGGGAAGTTCTTGGTTGTCGCAGTAGGCCCACAGTACTTGACAGGTGGAGTACTTCAGTAGTCCAAGGTTAGTGGGGAGCACTTTGTTGTAGCGGCAGGCCCACTGTACTAGACATAATAGGAGTTCTCTAGTAGCTGTGGTTTCGAAATCATGAATAAAATCCTAGTTTGAGCTGAGTCTTTGACCTTTGTGATTTCCTCATGATTGAGATGAGTTACATGACAAATTAGGTATATATATGGGAATATACCTAAGTAGTGGTTATCTGTTGATTTCATATCTGTGTGATACCTCTTGATTGAGATGGGTTACATGATAACTTAGGTATAAGTATGGTATTATACCTAAGTAAGGGTTATCTTTTTAGATCATTCTTGTGGTTATCCTTGTTGGATTTAGTGAGACCGTGAGGGTCTCGAGGTCCCTACTGTGTATCATTATACTCACCCTTACATAGGCTATGCCCGCACCTAGTTGTGTTGGATGCACATGACTGACAGCGCAGACGGAGGCCGAGGGTTCGAGGACTGGACAGTACCTGGAGGTGGACATCATGACGAGTCAGTATCCGGAGGTGGACCTCACGAAAAGTCAGTATCCGAAGGTGGACTTCACGATGAGATGGTACTTGGAGGAGGTTGACGGGAGATATCGTTGATGAGGCTATCTGTACCTACCCTTCAGGTAGGATTCGAGGTGGATGACCCAGGAGCTACTTCTATTTTTCCATCTAATTTTCTTTTCTGTTGTACTTTCGTTCAGTTGTAGCTGAAATTTTCAGTTGTGTTTGTATTCTGGCCCATTTACATTTCAGCACTATCTTTTGTACTTAGTGTTTGCATCCGCTTATACTCTGTTGTGTTGTTTACTTTTATAAAGGAAATTACTTCCCTTTTTATTGGGATTTACGCCTTTGGTGCTAGTATCTAGCCCCTAGCCAATGGAAGGCGGGATTGGGGTAGTCATGACACGGGCCTCGAGGACGGTTCGTGACATGGGAAAAGGAAAAAACCTTATCCTTAATTGAGATGCTTTAATGCAGAAGCGATTGAACATGTGCGGGTGAGTCAGTGCTGCCTAAAGCGGATAATATCTCGACATAGGAGAAGGATTTTCCCAAAACCACGTGTTCGGGCAGTGTGTTGGTTGTACGGTGTTGGGGGCAGTGCATGTTGATAAATCCTAATGTATGGAAGTGGGAAGACCCAATTCTTAATCAAGACGAACTAATGAGGATGCGATTAAACCCATGCAGGTGCGTCAGTGCCACCTAAAGCAGATAATATCTCAACATATGAGATGGAATTCCTAACACATACGATTAGGGTTGTTGGATGGGTTCCTGTTATAACGAGAGTCCTAAGAGGTATCTTGTTGGGTTCCTCTTGGTTGGCTTTTGAATTCTCGGCGATGAGAATGTTTTAAGACATATCTGATGTAATGGCCCGGACCTCTCCGGCCCATTCCGTTGTCTAAAAGAAGGTCATGAAGTTTTCTGGAGGGTAAAATGGACTATTCCCACACTTTTTAGAATTTTGTAACTACACGCCGTGTAGTGAGAGTACACGCCATGTACCACCTCACCGGGTATACCCCATATTGAAGCTGTGTCCCTGCCGCGTGAAATAAATGAGTATACACAGTGTATCCCATCCTACACACCGTGTAGTGTCTCTCTACATACGCGTTACCATTGAACTATGTGTTGACCAATCAACGACTGTGTGCCGCATTGAATGTCGTGTTGGAAGCCGTGTGGCATCCATGTGTAATGGCCGAGTACACGTTGTGTAATATAAAGTACATTCCATGCACATTATTTTTTCTCACCTATAAAAGGAGGGGTCCTCTCCTCCTATTCAAAGCATCCCTCTCCTCCCCATTCCTTCGAGCAGAGCTCTCCAAAGAGACTCCAAGGCTATTTTCTTCCATAACTTCTTTGTCTGATCTCTGATTTATGATTCGTAAGAAGCCACGAGATCATAACGACGAGTAGAAACTTCTGAGCTTGGATATGTTTCTTCCCCTCAGCCTTTCCTTCCTAGAATCCACTCGAGAAGGTTTTGCCGGGTTTTTTCAGAAGAGACGGGCGCCGACGGACGTCTTCTAAAGTTGATCTCAGGGAGCGTTTTGATCAGAACCTGTTGAGGTGGGGATATTACCTTCTTCTCTCTAAATTGTGCATCATGCGGGATGGGTGTCCTCTTCATTTCACAAGATATAGTTGAACCAGTTTAATGAAGATAAGAACTGGCTTAAAGAACGGGGATAGGGATGTTGTTATGTTTATCTTTGTTTATCCTATTGCTATATTGTGAATTGAATAGGCTTATGCCTACTAAAAATCACGGTCGTTGGGGGCCATTTCTTGCGCAATTAAATGCTGCCCTACCTTTCTAGACCATTTATGGATGGAAACTTTGTGGAATGTGAGAATTGAATAATCACGTAAAGTTGGATGATTAAATGAATAACCGGAACCCTTGTGTGATCACCCTGGTTGAACAAAACTGAAATAATAAACATGTGGGTGCTGGTTGGGGTTTATTTATGTGAAGGGGGTGTTTTGTAGGTTTTTCTGGATTAGGTGAGTAGCGGGGCTGCAATTGGTCTGGTTGTTGGTTGGTGTGAATGCTATGTCGGTGATGGGCAGCAGGATTGCGATAAATTGTATCAAAGGGATGATGATGTATGGGTTTCAGTGTGATTGTGGTTATGGTGGTTGGCATCGGGGCTGCAATTATGGGTTTAAATGTGAATGAACTATGGGTTATGAATTATAAATAAAAGTGGAAGAATTAATGAATGGTGGGGTGTGGAAATGGATCGGGAATAATAATAAATGGGTTTGGTTGGTTAATAAGAAGGGACTTGTTTGTGTTTCTTGTGTTTTCCTAACTTGATTTGTGGATGGCCGGGATATGTTTTATGAACGATTGATATGGTTGGTTGTGGTTAATTTTCCAGTAGTTAAGGAACTAATAAACTAATACTATTGAAATGTGAAAACCTAAATGGGGTTGGGGTTGTTTTTTGTATGCATGCTTCATAGTAGCAGTGCCGAGGCACGTGCTCACTTTCTCTGTTTAGAAGCCATGGGTTGGGTTGTGTGTTTGGTATACATACATATATATATATATGTATGTATCTTTGTATTTTCTAGCACAACACCCATGTTGAGCACCTAGTGCCGAACACTCCCATTTTATGGGAGAGGGTGTTTTCCCCTTAGTTACTAGATCCTTCCTGCTCCTTCTTCCATAGGCTATGATGGCTTGAGGTGGCCTTACACCTAAGACTCTTCAGGTAGGTTTCGGTAGGGGTGGTTTTATCCCATGACTCTTTGGACAGGTTTACTATTTTCCAATGAATCTTCATGATAAGGCCCAGGTGTGTGTGGGTGGGATATGTGGTTGTGAGGCCCAGGTGTATAGGGGCGGGAAGAGTGTGGTAGCGTTTGGACATTCGCCGTTAGGAAGAGCAGATAACTAGTGGGAAATGGTGTGGGGTACCCAATACTCTTGTTCTTATATACTACTACCTGTTTTTTTGTGTTCTGGTGAGTGTGGCTGGTGAGTTTGGGTGGATAGAATTCCTTGACAGGTTTTGGTTTCTTCTGTTGTTCTCATGGGACATTAGGATGTCTCCCCACTTGTGCACGAGAGCTTTAGGGTTCCCTACTGAGTATACTTGTATGCTCACCCTACATTTACTTTCAGGTTTCCAGGAGGACTAACAGGGCCATGCGGGACCCTGCTAGTCGGGACAGTTGGAGTTGTTGCAGTTTGTTGTACTTTTGTTTTTTTGGTATTGTACTTTTGAGCTTTCTTGTACGTGTAATTTGTTTCAGAACTATTTAAACATGCATGTCGGATTGGTTTGGGTTTATCTACTTGTTCCTTTTTATTTTGGTGTTTGACTAACCCTATTTCCTGATCTTAAATAAAAAAAGGGTAATTCCTCCCATATTTGTAAAAAAACTCATACCCTTGGTGCTAGTCGCCACACCATGGCCTTCTAGAGGCGGGACTTGGGGTTCATTATCTCCCTTTCACCATTTACAGCTCAGGAGGGGCATCTTTGGTGGGAGGGGGTCGTGACAAATGGAGTCATTTTACAATATGATTAGATGTATAAAATTTTATTGAACTTTTTACTGTCTTTTACCCACATTATAGGGACATTTTCAAATTTTCATAAAACACAATTTTACTATTTTTGTGGATTGAATTTCGAAAATCAAAGTGACATGGTTAACATCAGTATATAAAATGTGTTTCAATAAGATGAAAATAATTTTTGGTGAATAGAAACTTTTGACTTTTATTTAACACCATTAAAAGTAAATAGGGCAATTAAAGGTAAAAATGTTATTATAATTACCCTAACACATATCTTAATTCTTTTTTATAAGTTTTTTTCAACCAAAATATACCTTAGGAATAAAATATGATCCTCTCTGGTTTACATGGATTAGATTATGACATTTATTATTATTTTATATTAAGAAGAGTTAAAAGTATTAAATTCCAATTAACATAAATAAAACATTTTTAATATATAGTTCTACATAATATACATTTGACTATAAAATTTCATTAGAAAGATAAAAATATTTCCTAAATCATGGTATTTTATTTATAATTTTTAGAAACAAAATAATTAAATTTATTTATGAAATGGTGATGATACAGTAATTACCTTATTAATGAATGATTAAAATAATTGATATCATAAATATAAAAATAAATATAGACTGATAGTTTTGATTAATTCCACCAATTTTCTAGGTTAATATGACTTTTTAGTGTTGATTTAATGAATTTTTTTCAAAGTAATCAATTTGATATGACTTTAACAAATAACCAAATACTAAATAGTGTCAAAATTGACATAATTGAGTTAAAAACAATTACTAAATTATATAATAGTCCTAAAAATATAAGGTTCATCCAAAGGACATATATAATAATATATATTATTAATAAACAATATGGCGTTCTCTTGGCAGTTTATTGTAATTTTATTAACCATATAATATAAAGAAACAATGATACATGGTAAATGTAAAACTATTTAACTAAGAGTCAAATATAAAAATTCCGGTTAATATGGTGACCTAAACCTATATAAAAGCTATTTTTGGGTCATTTTAGATCCATCCCAACCATAGAAACTAAATAAATCTATTTGGAGACATTATAAACCGAAAATTAATTTATAATAAAATAATATTTCAAGCTTTTCCTAAACTGACCCTAACCTCTCTTATTAAAGGGAACTTCCCATTGTCTAAATTTCAAACCTCCAAATCCATTTTTCTCAGCCAAACACTTCCAAAATATACTCCAAAATACTGTAAATTCATCTTATATCCCTTACTTGAATAAAAAATCCAACCTATTGTGCCTTTTTGATTAAAGAAAAAGGAAGCACCCAAAGAAGAGGTAATAATTTCATCACCCATTTCAAAGTTATCTTCATCTTCCACTTACTATTTCTTGGTTGTTACAAAAACAAAATAATAAATCCATTACCTTCTACATACTATGATGTTATTATAAATATGTTACAAACATATTCATCATTCTATCCATCCTATTAATGACAAAGTCACTACACGTGCGTACATATGACTTACTGTCTCTACTTCGTGGTATAATTGTTATTCAACACTTCATTATTTGGATGTGTATAATAATGATGTATAATTGATTTAAATAATAAATATAACTTGTTAATTATTATTTATATATGATATTAAATCCAATTATATATGATCTCACCTTCAAATGAATGTTATTTTCGCTCGTGCGTACATACAGATTACCGTCTCCACGAACGCGATGAGATTTATTTCCCATCATAACCATTGAAGATTATTTTTCATTATATGATTAAAAATATTTTCTAATAACTTAATATAATTCTGTATATAAATCAAATACATTCTATTCATAACAAATATGACTTACGTAACAAAACATTTCAAGGAAAATGATTCAGTTAACACCGAAACAATGATACTACTAAAATATTATTAACAAAACAATATTAAAAGATCATATATGATATCATATTTATGTATGTGGATATTGTATGATTTAATAACAATTATTTAACTATTATACAGGATTTTAACGTATAGTCGACTAAGGAAAAGTATAAGTAAAGGGGTTTCTTATCTCACTTTTAATTTCGTGAGATTTCTATTGTTCACTACTTATTTAATGCATGTGCTGTATTGTGTAATTCCATTTGATATATATTATCATGATTATATTTATATTAATGGAATTATGCAATTCATTTGGTATTTATTTAATTTTTTTATTATGACTCGATTGATTACAATGTGGTAAGGGGTTTTCATCTCACTTCCTATTCCTGTGAGATTCATGCTATATTGCCACTATTTCCTTTTGTGTGGTGTATGTACTACCCATTATAGTATTCCTTGTGTAATATACATTAATTTATGGGTATTTAAATCTTTATTGTACTATCTTTCTTTCATGGGGTGTATGTTTCATAAGTTACCAAATCGGTAAGGGAATTTCTAATTTCGATTTCCACTCATTATGTTTTACACAAACTTCATCGATTATTTTACTCCATGATTATGTGTGAAATCTCTATTTATTTATTTATTTAATTATTTCCACTCCCCTTTGTGTGGATATATGTTTGATACACATAATCACTCCATTGATAAATTCTCAAGTCATCAATATGATCTTGATAAGAGTAATCTTAACTCAATTTCCATTCATTGAGATAAACATCCATGTCTTTGATGTTGTTGTTACAAGAATATATGTAAATGTACTTTGAATTATTTAAAATTAATATCATATCATATTGGATGTATTAATATTTTTCACTCCTAATTATTTCATGGATTTATCCTTAACCTAATGTTATAGTCTTTTTAAGGGATTTCATGTCAATTTACATTCTATTGAGACTTTATTGTTATTATGCTCCAATTCACTTTTATGTTGTGTATATACTGTAATTTGACATATTATATCATGAATCCCTTTATTCTCATGATATTATAATTATTTTATTTCCTCAATTATTTTTATTCGAGCGTCAATCATTTTTTTAGGAACTCAAACTAAAATATCATTTTAAATGTTTTAACGATTTATTCTCCTAAATATTTCTCATTTATGTCCATGTTTTGAAAAAAAAAATTAAGAATTTATTAACATGGACATGATTTTTTTGAAATTAAATTTCCTTTCAAAATCTTCAAAGTGTTATGGGACACTTTGATTCAGAAATCTCTTTTTGACAACATCTTTAATAAATAGTGAAAATTTTAAATGTTTTCAAAAAAGGAGATATTTATTTCAAATAGTTTTATTGATTATTTTCATCAATGTAAATATTCTTAATTGTATTTTATTCTTGATTTAGTTTGATTTATTACAATACAATCGTCCATATTGTATTTAATAAGTTATGATTGTCTGTGGATGTGCTATTTTTAAACCATTAATGTTTTGTAGTTAAAATATTACATTTCGTATATGATTTTTAACCATATGATTATGATATGTTTCAACCTTTTCATATGAGGAATGAGTTGGAATTAGTATGTGACGGGTGGATCCCGTTATAGCTCCTCAATGCATCTGTAGGTCTCATGAGAAAAACTCCTGTCTTGGAACAAGGTCGTGACAAAATCTTATTTTGTAGTATTGGCATGAGGCCTTAAATATGTTGTTACTATGTCTGGAATTATGCATTCCTTCATTATAAAATTAGCTATCGATATTACATGGGATTATTTTACTAGTCGAATATCCTTGTGAATAAGTAAATGGCACTATTTGATTTATATTTTCCATATTATGTTGAACATTAAGTTTAAAAGGCTTTTGTTTTAGTCTTATGCATTGTCTTAAATGTTTTTACTTATTTATGAATGTTTCTGCTATATTGTTATCCTTACTGAGCATCTAAGATAACACCTTTATATGATTTATTTTTGCCAAGATGTGAAGAAGTATAACCTGATTAACCAGAAGGAATAGGATAAAGGATATGAGTGTGTTCAAAGGGGACATAATCTTGTTTTTCTTTATTTCATGATGTAATGTAATACTTATTAATGTATCTAGTATATAAAAGGATAATAAAATAATCAGCCTTTCGGGACATGATCTTGTATTATCATTCCAATGTATGTAATAATGCACCAACTCTTGGTAACTAGGGTCATGTCATTATAGTTGGTATTAGAGAATGTTTAGTAAAAACCTTAGAAACTAGATTTAGAAAAACTCTAATTAGAGAATATTACTCTAAGATAGACTTTGGGGACTAGTATAGAAGAACATCCAGAATTTTTGGTAATGTAAATATTATGTGGGGTTTCCTAAAAGTATATTCATGTCGGGATACGAGGAGGTAGATGCAGCTCTGGCACAGATGTACCAAGGGGTAAAACATGAAAACACTGCATTGAGCTAGACTCGAACGAGAATAGGTGCACGAAAATGGGCCTTGTTGTACTCTTTTTTATGACACTCTCATGAGATATTCTTAGGATAATTCACATTTCTTTATAAACAGATTTGAAGGATTTTTAAAAAATATGAGAATAAATAACCTATGTTAATCCTAAAGTGTTTTATATTGAATATAAGGTGTCATGATATTCTCCAAATAATTTTATGACAATTGTTAATCACACAAAGATTTCTGGTTTTAGTCACAGGATGGATTACAAGGAAGTCATAGTAACATTGAAGATGATGTAAAAGGAGGGAACGGTGGCAGAAATGAGCAATGAAATGGAATTTTGGTAGGTGTAACAGATATCATATTCTTACAGAATTAATTTTCCAAAAATATGATCAACAACATATATATTTACTAACTCCCAGACTCACCAATGAAGAGAAAGGAGGTGAATGATTAGAGAAAAAGTAGTGGAGACCAAGGAGAAAAGAAAGCTCAATTTCCATCATGTAGGTAATATGGAAGCATACACCAAGGAAAGATTCTCAATTGAACAAATAAATGTATTATGTGTGGGAAAGAAGGATATAATGTAATGAATTGCTGAAGAAAAATGAAGGGTAATATGGAAGAAAATAAAAATGATCCCAAGAATCCATTTACAGTCATTTTCCATAAATGTAGGGGACCTGGGAATTACCCGAGTCAATTACCTATTCTATAGGATAACCTCATGGTCAAGGTAGAACCTATGTTGAAATAAATGGATGAAAAAATGTTTAAAAGTATTAATGATCTTTGTTTATGGGATTACATTGGAAGACTATTCTATTGTATGTATAATCATGAATTTTTTTATTTGAAAATTCCATTTGAGGAAGAATTTTCTTTTATTTTGTGGATATATTTATAAAGAACCATTTGGGTTTATCTGATCCTTGAATTTGAGGCAATTAAAGGTTATTAATTTTTGGGATGAAAATGGGAGGTACGAGATTAAATTTGTGGTTAAATTATGTTTTGTTATTTTGAGGAATTTAACTCATTTTGGGAATGTTATAAAATACCATTTTTTAAAATGGACGACACACAGACCGTTTGACAACCCTTCATGTCAGAAAAAGCTGCAGGAATTGAAGCCACAACCAGAGTGCGATTAGGATTTATCACCTACCACTAGAAAATGTGAATTTTGTGGTTAGTGTGACTAATTATTTTTAGTTAAATGATTTTATTGATCAATAATAAGTTGATTTGGGATCTTATTTTTTATCAAATTGATATCCTTAGTATAGGAAATTTATTTGATGATTATGTGATAAATGTTATTTTGGAAGACATGCGCTCTATTGGGAGCACTATATGCCTAAGGAAAATAGAATACTATGGAATTTAATTTTTTTTACTGATGAGGGATTTTTTTATTTTGGAAGAATCTATTTTTTTATAGAGATTAAGGTTATTAAAGGAAATGATTAATCTATCATAGAGACCATGTGATTTGGTTAATTACACTTTTGTATGAGAAATTAAGAGTAGTTAATGTTATTTGAAGATAAATATTAATATTTACTATGAAATACTATGTGATTAAATCTTATTTTGAATTATATTGAAGTATTTTAAGGAAAATTGTTTATTGAATGGTCTTTATTGAACTTTGGTTTTTGTTTGTTCAATTTTTGAAATTAAGATTAGTATTTATTTCTATAAAGTATTATCCATTTTGGGGAACATATGATCTTATACTAAACATTTGGTTTTGGTTAATCTATAATGACAAGGGAAATATATAGTTCATCATTTTTGGATTATGTGATTCTCTAGACGTTGATTCTAATGCTTCAGGTGAGACCAAGTCATATTGAATACTCATCATTTGGAAAAAAGATGAGGTTGTGGTAGAAATTTATTAAAGGATGAAAATCTACTTAAAAAGTAAGTATATCTCTTTATATTCTTATTCAATATCATAAATAAATTCCCAAACATTATGAAATGTAACTTAAAACAAAAAAAGTTCTCCATTTACTTTTCATACTAGGAAACTAATGACCATTTAACACATCGTAAGCTTGTGGTTTTCTTATTGTTAACTTCCTCATGATCATGTTTTCTATCACTCTTTATAATAACATAACACATATTTTATATTCCATATCCATTATTTTCTATATAGAATCCTAGTATGGGTTATCTCGGGTGACCTCTGTACTTCTCTTTCTTACTTTTAAAGTTATAGTTTTATTGACTCTTTTTCTGATATGGGACTTTCAATGATGTTCCCAAGACCAATTTTAAAATTCAAAATATGAAATTTCCATAAGGGGAGAAGAATGTAACACCACAATATTTCATATTAAGTTATTTTCTTTAATGTAATTCAATAGCTTGCACTACCGGAAACACTGAGTTCAATCGCACCACAACTTACCAAACTATCCGTTCAAAAAACTGTTATGAATAGTATTAATTGCATTTTGAATTTTATATACTCCGTATAATTTTAAAATCCAAATTATTTAATTCTTATACATAATATACTAACAAATTTAATTTTTTAAATAAATGAAGTATTTTTTCAGTAAATGCAATTTTATAGCCTTTTAATAGAGAACCATTTTTAAATCAAATATTTGACACTTTTATATATTCAATTTGAGAAAATAAACTTCATCTTTAAATTAAGGAAATAAAAATTTAGTTTGGATAAATTTTCTGTGATTTTCTGATAACTTTCATATATTGATGAACAGTGAAAAATAAAAAAATTTAATTAAAAACAACTTTTTTGATAAAAAATATTTATAGTGTTAAATTATATATTTGTATAGTTTTGAGGTATAATTAGACTATATTTTTATCATTTAATCCAATTTTTTTCATTCGAAGTAATTTTACTTTTAAATTGGACATAAACACATATCAAATTTTTTATAGTTTTTACATCTCAAAAACATGCTTTCTAGTTTTGGAAACGAGAATATTTTTTAAATTAAATAATAAAACTTCCGTGTTTTTAATTCTGTTAAATTGAAAGCATTTTTTATTTGAGATATAAAAATTATCTTAGAGTGAATTTTTGGTATTTCTCTGAAAACATTCATTTTTTGATGAATAGTAAAAAACAATACGTTATTGTTTAAAACCGTTTTTAATTAAAAATTATTTATTTTATTTAAATTTAAATTAAGTCAAAATTGATACATAATACCTATATAAATTCAATTTAGTTCAATTGAGTCATTTTATTATAAGATTATATGTATAAAATTTTATTGAACTTTTTACCGTATGTTACCCACCTTCTAGGAACATTTGAAAATTTGCAAAAAACATAATTTTACAACTTTTGTGGATTGAATTTCAAAAATATGAGAGACATGGTTGTCATTATTAAGTAACATGTGGTTCAATAAGATGAAAATAATTTTTATTGAATATGAACTTTTGACTTTTATTTACAGTAGTTAAAAAATAGAGTAATTAAAGTTAAAAATGATATTATAATTACTGTAACACATGTACTAATTCTATTGGATAAGTGGTATTCAACCAAAATCAACCTTAGGAATAAAATATGACCCTCTTTGGTCCACATGGATTTGATTATGCCATTTATTATTATTTTATTTAAAGAAGAGTTAAAAGTGTTAAATTCAAATTTTCATAACTAAAACATTTTTAATATAGGGTTATACATAAGATAAATTCGACAATAAAAATTAATTATAAATCTGAAAATATTTCCTACATCATGGTATTTTATTTATAATTTTTATACATTAAATAATTAAATATATTTATGACACGATGATGATGCCGTAATTACCTTATTAATCAATGATTAAAATAATTGATATTGTGGATATCAAAATAAATGTAAATTGATACTTTTAATGAATTAAATGAACATTATACATTAATATTACAAGTTAGGGTTGATTTAATAATTTTTTTATAAGTAATCTAGTTGATAAGACTTTACCAAAATCCAAATACTAAATATTGTCAAAATTGACACAATCGAGTTAAAAATAGTTTATTAAATTATATAATAGTCCTAAAAATCTAAGGCTCAGGATAAGGACTTATATAATGATAGATATTTTATTAATGAACGGCTTGGGGTACTCTTGGCAGTTTATAGTATGTGTAATAACCATATAATATAAAAATACATGGAGACATGGTAAATGTTAAACTATTTAACTAAGAGGTAAATCTAAAAGTTATGTTTAATATGGTGACCGAAACTTGTCTAAATCTTATTTTTTTGAGATGTTCTCAACCCATCCCCACTTTATACTCGATATAAATCCATTTGGAGCAATTATAAACCGAAAATTAATTTATAATAAAATAATATTTCTAACTTTTCCTAAAGTTACCCTCACATCTCTTATAAAAGGGAACTTCCCCTCCTCTTAATTTCCCACCTCCAAAGACATTTGGCTCGGACAACCCCTACCCATATATCCACAAAACTACCATCACTACATCATAGAGTCCTTACTTTGATCATAAATCCATCCTATGGAGCCCTTTTTATCAAATCTAATGAAACCACCTGAAGAAGAGGAAATAATTTCATCACATCTTTCAAATTTATCATCTTCTCTAAATTGATCTTTCTTTGTTGTTTCCATACCAAAATAATAACTCCAAGAAACTTCTACATACTATGATGTTAATATAAATATGTTACAACCATATTCATTATTCTATCCATCATATGAATGACAAAGTCACCATACGTGCGTACGTACGGCCTACCATCTCCATGTCGCGTTGTAGTTGTTATTAAAAACATCATTATTTGGAAGGGTATAATAATGATGTATAATTTATTTAAATAATATACATAACATGTTAATGATTCTGTATATATGATATAAAATCCAATTAAATATGATCTCACTTTCAATTGAATGATATTGTCGCTCGTGTGTATATACGAATTATTGTCTCCACAAATGTGATGAGATTCATTCTCATCATAACAATTCATGACTAATTTAAATTTTATGATTAAAAATAAATTTTAAGATCTTAATATAATTCTGAATATGAATCAAATATAACCTATCCATAACAAACATAACTTACATGACAAAACATATAATGGAAAACAAATTAGTTATCACCCGAAACAATGATACTACTAAAATATTATTAACAAAGAAATATTAGAAGATCATATATGATATAATATTTATGTATTTGGTTCTTTTATAATTTAATGAAAATTATTTCACTATTATATAGGTGGTTAACATACCCTTGACTAAGGAAAAGTACATGGTATGGGGTTTCTTATCTCACTTTTAATTTTGTGAGATTTCCATTATTAACAACTAATTTATTGATGTGGGGTATTGTGTACTAACATTTGATATATATTATCATGATTCTATATATATTCATGTTATTATGTGATATATTTGTTGGTTATTAAATTTTGGTCTGACAAATCGATTGATTACAATGTTGTAATTGGTTTTCGTCTCACTTCTTATTCCTGTGAGATTCATCCTATATTTACACTATTTACTTTTTTGTGGTGTATGTACTGACCATGATTGTATTCCTTGTATAAGATACTTTAATTTTTTCGTATTTACATCTTTATTGTATGATCCTTTTTTCACAGGGTGTATTTTTCATAATTTACCAAATCGGTAAGTTAATTTCTAATTTCGATTTCCATTCATTGAGTTTTACCCAAACATCATTGATTATTTTACTCCAAGATTATTTCTGAAATATCTATTTATTTGTTTACGAAATAATTTCTACTCCATTTTGTGATTATATACTTTTTACACTCATAATAACTCCATTGATAAATTCTCATGTCAATGATAGGAACTTAATAAGAGTAATATTAACACAATTTTTATTCATTGAGTTAAACATCCAAGTCATTGGTGTTGTTGTTACAAGAATATGTGTGAATGTCCTCTGATTTATTTACACTAAATATCTAATAATATTGAGTGTATTTATATTTTTCACACATAATTATATCTTGATTTATCCTTAACCTAAGGATATAGTCTTTATAAGTGATTTCTTATCAATTTACATTTTTTGATACTTCATTATTGTTATGCACCAATTCACTTTTATATAGTGTATATACAGTAGATTGACATATTATATCATGAATCCCTTTATTCTAATGATATTATAATGTTTTTATTTCCTCATTTATTTGTATTCAAGTGTCAATCATTTGGTTAGGAACTCTTACTAAAATATCATTTTAAATGATTTAACGATTTATTCTTCTAAATATATATCTAATTAATGTCCATGTTTTAAAAATGATTTTATAGATTTTTTTATACAGACAAGATTTTTTAAAATTTAATTCCCTTTTAAAATTATCAATGTATTTTGGGACACTTTGATTAAAAAATATCTTTTAAATGTATTATTTGATAAATCATGCGACTTTTAAATGTTTTCAAGAAAAAAAGAGATATTTCTTTTAAATAGTTTTACTGATTATTTTCTTCAATTTCAATATCCTTCATTGTATTTTATTATTGATTGAGGTGGTTTTATTATAACAAAATCTTCCATATTGTATTGAATAAGTTATATTTGACTGTGGATGTGTTATTTTTATACCATTCATATTTTGTGGTTAAGATATTAACATTTCACATTATAGTTTTGATATGAAAGTTTATGTTAGGTTTTAACCTTTTCATATGCGGAATGAATTGAACATAGTAAGTGATGGGTGGATCCCACTGTATCTCCTCGATGTATCGGTCGGTATCATGAGACAAACCAGTGTCTTGGCACAAAGCCTTGACAACATATTATTTTGTAGACTTGGCACGAGGCCTTGACAATGTGGTTGTGATGTCTGGAATTATGCATTCCATCATTATTAAATTATCTATTGATATTACATGTGATTATTCGACTAGTAGAATATCCATGTGAGTAAGTAAATGGAATTAATTGATTTATATTTTCCATATTATGCTGATGTTTAAGTTTAAATATCTTTTGTTTTAGTCTAATACATTGACTTAAATGTTTATGCTTATTTATGAATGTTTTTGGTATATTGTTATCCTTACTGAGAATCTGATCTAACCCCTTTGTATATTTTATTTTTCCTAGGACGTGAAGAAGTATATCATAATTAACTTGAAGGAATATTCTAAGGGATATGAGTGAGTTCAAAGGGGACATAGCGTATTTTTCTTTATTTCATGATGTTATGTAAAACTTATGTATGTATCAAGTACTTCCAAAGTTACTAACCTAATTGGTCTTTGAAGACATGATCTCTTGTGATCATTCCAATGATATGTAATAATAAACCGACTCTGGGTAACTTGGGTTGGGGCGTTATAAAACCCATGACCAGTAGTTAGTAGTCGTGGTCTTGGATTTGAAGATGTGGAGACACTACATGATGGGTGAATGGTTTACCGTTAACTCTGATCACAAGAGTATGAGGTATATCTTCTCATATAAGGACATGAAACTGAGAAAAAAAAATGGATATAGTTCATCAAGGACTATGTCTTTGAGATATTATACACTCCAAGGAAGGGGAACATAGTAGCAGACGCGTTTAGCAGGAGGTCTGGTCTACAATTTCTAAGTGACACTAGGGGAAAAAACGTTTAACACGTCAGCATTTTTCACCTGTGTTCTATATAACTGATTTAAAAATCTGTAATGATCAATATATCACATTGGTTATTTTATAACCGACGTGATATGTCAATCAGAATCCATATTTTATGTAGGTTATTTCATAACCGATGTAAAATATAAAGAGATTATATTTTTTACATCGGTTATTATATAACTGACATGAAAATTGATTCTGGCGTGCTTTACCACATCATTTATAAAATATCTGACGTGATAAAGGAAATCTCGACACTTTATCACGTCGGATATTTAATAAACAATGTGATAATGAAAAGCTCAGTGCTTTACCACGTCGGTTATCAAAAAACCAATGTGATAAATACAATCTCAATAATTTATCACGTCGGTTATGAGATAACCGACGTGATAAATAGTTTTCTACATTGGTTATTAAATAAGAAACGCTATAAACATTATAAAAATAGTTTATCACGGTGGTTATTAAATAATCGATGTTTTAAATCTTATAAATGATTTATCGCACCTCGTATTCAGTCATTCTGTGTTTTATTCGATCGGGCGACCTACAACTCGTCTCTCTCACGCAGGAAACTTAGAATCGATTTGTTGAAGTCATGCCCTAAAGCCTCATTTTTCCAACATCGTTCTTCATATTTATTATTATTAGATTTATCAGGTCATCTCACAACACTCAAGTAAGCCTCACACGACTCCTTTTTAGTTTTTTTCCCGTGCTGCCTTAAACTAATTTGGTGAGATGTTATTTTTCATTGTTCATGCAATCATGGTTAGTTTCATAGTGTTCATCTATACCCTGATAAACTCTTTTCTGGTAAAATAAATCTATAGAAGTGATTTCATGCATGTTTACGATTTTTGGTGTGTTTATCATGTGTGTGTGTGCGTATAGGGGGTTTCCAAGGGGGTGGGGGTTGTGCAAGTGGGTGGGGTGTCCACGGGGGTTGGGTGGGCTGTCTAGTTGGGTGGGGTCTCTAGGGGGTGTCATAGGGGGTGGGGGTGGTGTCCAGGGGAATGAGGGGGCTGTACAGGGGGGTTAGCGGTGTCCAAGGGGGTGCAAGGATGTCAAAGAGGTGGGGGTGGTGTCTAGGGGGTGGGGGCAGTCCAGGGGTGGGGTTATCCAGGGGGTTTGGTGGGTAGTCCTGTTGGGTGGGGGTGTCTAGGGGGTGTCAAAGGTGTTTGGGGTGGGGTCATGGGGGTGCTAGGACTGTCCAAGGGGGTTGGGGTGTCCAAGGGGGTGATGGGGATGTCCAAGGGGGTGGAGGGTGGTGTCTAGGGGTGGGGGATGTTTAGGGGTGTGGGGGTGTCCAGGGGGGTTGGGTGGGCTATCTAGTAGGTTGGGGTGTCTAGGGGGTGTCAAAGTGGGTAACAGTGGTTTCCATGGGGTGGTGGGGTTGTCCACGGGGGTTGGGAATGTCCAAGGGGTGTGGGGGTGTCAAAGGTGTCAGGGGTGTCTAGGGGTGGGGGCTGTCCAGAGGGTTTGAGGGGATTTCCAGAGGGTTGGGGGTGTCCAATGGGTGTCCAAGGGGGTAGGAGGTGGGGGTGGTGTCTAGGAGGGATGGGTTGTATCCAAGGGGGCGGGGGTCTCTAGAGGTGTGGGGGTCGTCCAGGGCGTGGGGGTGTATAGAGGGGTGTAGGGGCTGTCCAAGGGGGTGGTGGTGTCCAAGGGGTGTGCAAGGGGGTGGGGGTGGTGTTCAAGGGGGTAGTGGATCTGTGTCAGTTAGGATTGACTATTGCATCATGGTTTGTGATATTATGACATGATGATTGAATTGTTTAATGGATATTAGGCTATAATGTATTAGTGTTGTTTAATCCAATTTTCTAACAACCATTTGAGCCCCCATGGTTTTCTTGGATTCCATGAAATTTCTTTAAATAAGTTACTTATTCCATGTTCTTCTTCCTTTATTATTTGTTTCTTTTTTTCTTCTTTGTCCACTTATTATTCTCCATCATTTCTTCTATTATTAGTCATGTTTGGTCAATTTTAAATTGACATTTTAATAGTAATCATTGTGTTCTAGGGTTATTAGGAGGGGTGGGGGTGTTTAAGGGGGTGGGGGATGTCTAGAGAGGCGGGGGGCTGTCCAGGGGGGGATGTCCAGAGGGGTGGGGGTTGTCCAACAGGGTGGTGGTGTCCAGGGGTGTGTCTATAGGGGTAGGGGTGGGGGTGGTGTCCACGAGGGGTGGGGGTGTCCAAGGGTGTGGGGGGTGTCTAAAGGGGTGTGGGTTGTTCAAGGGGTGGGGGGCTATCCAGAGGGGTGGGGGGGGGGGGCTGTCCACGAGGGTGGTGGTGTCCTGGTGGTGTCCAAGTGGGTGGGGGTGGGGTGGTGTCCAAGGGGGTAGGGTGGTGTCCAAGGGGGTTGGGGGTGTTGTCTAAGGGTTATGGATGTCCAGGGGGTGGGGGTGGTGTCCAAGGGGGTGGGGGTGATGTCCAAGGGTGGGGGTGGTGTCCATGGGGGGTTGTCCAGAGGGGTGGGGTGCTATCCAGAGGTTTCAAATCGTTAGAATCTGTGTAATTTTTAGTAGTGAATGTATAGATATTTTAATATTTATACTTCATATTTATTTTTTATGGAAGGGTGAATTTGGTATCCAGTTGCACTAGGATTTATTCCTTGTGAACCTTAAGAAGAAAGGATCCAATATGAATTTAAAACTGTTATATCTAACTATATTTTCTTTTTTAAAATCATATTCAAGCAAATTTTTTTAAATACAGATAGATATGTATTATATTTCATAATTGTTTTACGTTCAAATTATGATGTTTTCTATATAAACATATATTTTTCATATCTAAAAAAGATGTATAATTTTGATATTTGTTATAGGTAATAATGATTCGAAGTTATATTTCAGCAAATCAAATGAGCAATGAATATGAGGAAGGTGTTAATGCCTTTTTTTAATTTGCTAAACAAAATGAACCAAGTAGTGATATTTTTTTCTGTCCATTCATGAAATGTTTGAATATGAATAATTTGAAAAGTAGAGAGATAAAATATCATCTGATTTGTCATGGTTTTAATCTGAGTTACAGCCCTTGGATTTGGCATGGTGAAACTAGACGGAATGTCACTGATGATGATGATTCCCACAATGGCGACTCTGATGGAATTGATGAAATGATTCGTAATATTGCAGCAGAACAAATTGATATAGATCCAACAGTTGCGCGTCTATATGGTGATGCTGAAAAACCATTATATCTCGGTTGTATAGATTTTATGGTTTCATAGGTGGTGTTAAGATTGATTAACCTAAAGGAGAAACATCGATGGTGTGACAGATGTTTTATAGAGCTACTACAATTGATGAAAGGCATTCTTCAAAAATATAACGATCATCCAGATTCACATTATAAGGCCATGAAAATATTATGCCTGATGGGATTTGTATACAAGAAAATACATGTCTATCTGAATGAATGTATGATATATAGGAAGGAATATGAATTTCTGTCAGAGTGTCCTTAATGTAGGACAATACAATATAATTTGAAATAAAAATCAGAGGCTGATGTAGAGATTACAAAGATCCCTACAAAGGTATTTGGATATCTTCCTATAATTCATCATTTCAAATGTTTTTTTACTAATTCATATGATGCAACAATTTTAAGAAGGCACGACGATGAGAGGTTATGTGATGGAAAAATATGTCATCCAGCTGATTGTCTACAATGGACAAAAATTTATGAATAGTATCCTACATTGGGAAATGAAATTAGAAATCTCAGACTAGGGTTGTACATAGATGGAATGAATCTATACCGAACCATCAGTCGCACACATAGTTTATGGATTTTTTTATTGGTAATTTACAACCTCTGTCCTGAAGTTTGTATGAAGCGCAAATATGTGATGTTGAGTATAATGATCTATGGTCTGAAGCAACCCGGAAATGATATTGATGTTTTCTTGTCACAGTTGACTAATTATTTTAAACTTTTATGGGAGGATGGTATTAGGGTGTATGATTCTTATAAAGTGGAATATTTTCAATTTCATGACGTGCTTTTGTTCACTATAAATGACTTCCCAGCATTTGAAAATTTGTCTGGATATAGTGTTAAAGGGCATAAAGCATGTCCAATTTGCGAACAACAGACATCATATTGTCAATTGCATCATGGGAGGAAAACATTTTACATGGGGCATCAAATGTTTTTTCCTATTGATCACTCTTATAGAAGACTAAAAAAGAAATTAAATGGCTCACAAGAATTTTATATTTTTCGAAAACCATTATCCCCTGATCTGTATTTTGAGAGGGTGAAAAACCATGATGTGACATTGGGAAGGACACAGAAATCAGGTAATGATGGACATATTTGGAAGAAAAGGTCAATATTTTTTGAGCTACCATACTAGAGATATCATGAAGTTAAAAATAATATTGATGTCATGCATGTGGAGAATAATATTTGTGATAGCTTGATTGGAACATTATAAGATATTAATGGAAAGAAAAAAGATTGGTTGAATGCAAGATTAGACTTATTATCAATTGGAATAAATTTAGAGTTAGCTCCCACTCTTAATGTAAGATGATCATTTCTTCCCCCAGCTTTTCATACATTATCGAAAAAGTAGACAATTATCTTTTGTCAGTGTCTTCATGATATCAAAGTTCCTCAAGGTTATTCTTAAATTGTAAAATTTTTTCTCTCATTTAAGGACTTGAAGTTGATAGGTACAAAATCTCATGATTGTCACATCATGATGCAACAACTTCTACCAGTTTCATTGCGTGGAATATTTCTCATCCGTGTCGGAAAGTCTATAATGAAGTTGTGTTATTTTTTCTATTCAATTTGTAATAAGGTGATTGATGTGAATTATTTGAACATTTTGGAAAAGGATGCAATTTGTATACTTTGTCAATTGGAAATGTATTTTCCTCCAACTTTTTCAGATATAATGGTGCATTTAATGATTCATCTGGTTCGAGAAATAACGCTTTGTGGAACTGTATATCTTCGTTGGATGTATCTGTTTGAACGGTATATGAAAATATTGAGGGTTATGTTAAGAATCCATATTGACCTAAAGCCTCCATTATTGAAAAGTATATTTCTTAGGAGGTTGAAGAGTTTTTTACGAGCTACATGACTGAGGCGTGGCACACAGGTTTGCCTCCATCTTACCATGAACGAGTTAATAATAAGGGAAATGTGATTCGTGGATTGAAAGTCAAATTGTTGTCAGCTGAACAGATGAAGAAGTTATAATCATACATCTTGAATAACATAGCTGATGATCAACCTTATATCACATTTCATATTAATGAGTTGAAAAAATGTCATCCAAAGAAGAAAGAAATGTGGATTTTGAATGAGCACAACAAAACATTTTTTTCATGGTTTAAAAAGACCTTGCTTGGTAGATCAGATGTATTAGAGACATTAAATTGGATAGCGGGTGGTCCATGTTTAAATGTGATAACATGGTCCGTTTAGGACATTAATGGCTATACATTTCATATGGAAGCTCAGGAAAATATAAGTGCAGTTCCGAATTGTGGTGTATTGGTGTTTGCAAAAGCAATTCATTTTTCAAGTGCTAAGGACAAAAACCCAATTTTTGCATCATGTTCATATTATGGAGCAATTGAAGACAAATGGGAGGTGGATTACTTTAAAATTAATGTCCTTATTTTTAACTGTAAATGGTTTAGTAGTAAAAACAGTGTCTGACATGTTGAATATGGAATGGCAGTTGTTAATCTGAAGAGATTGGAAGACACAACAGATTCATTTATAATGGAAACACATGCAAAACAAATTTTATATGTAGTAAATCAATCAGATATGTAGTGGGCTATAGTTTTACAAGGGAAAAAAATACGTGGGTGAGGATGAACTTGATGAAGATTATGATTTATGTGAGATCCCTACTTCCATGGAAAGATTAACAGAACATAATGATGAGCATGTTGAAGAAATGGTTTGTTCCATAAGGAATGATCACGACGAAGGAATTTGGGAAATCAATACATTTGTACATTCCTAAAATTACAGGTAACATTTTTTATTTCTTTTTTACATTTATTATCTTCAGAAAATGGTAGATATTAATATTTTTTTCTTTATTAAACCATATATTAAAACAAAATAATTATACGTTTTTCTTTATTTTAATTTTTTTAGTTTACTTTATCAAGTTTACCATTAAATTAATTATATATCTATTTTTTTTGTCCAGTGAAAATTAATTTACCATGTCTATCATGTTTACCAGGTTTACTATGTTTTAATTTTGTTTAGTTTACTTTATCATTTTTACCATTACATAAATTATATATATATTATTTTTGTTAAGTGAAAATTATATTAACATGTTTACCATGTTTATCAGGCTTACCATGTTTACCATGTTTACCATGTTTACCATCTTTTCCTTTTTTAACATGATTACCATATTAACCATGTTTACTATTACGTAACTTAGTACAATTTTATATTTTCTAATTATAGTAGTATTAAAATATTTAAATTTGTATATTTGTGAACTAATGTTTGTTTTTTTATTTGAAGGATAATGACAGATCAATCAATTGATCAACCACATGATTCTAGAGATGAGAATATTGGTCATACCTCTAGGGAGGAACATTCCCAAGCTCTTCTTGATGTTCCCCAATCTTCCTCATGTGCTCCCATTTCTACAAAGAGTTCCAAAGTTGGTAAACGTGGGTGAGCACATTTAATAAAATTATCACTTGCATGTACGCAGGATCAGTGGATACTCGTTGAGTTTGATGAGGATGATATTCCTAGAGGTCCAAATGAAAACGATTTTAAGAGTTTTGTATCAACGTAGGGTAACAAAAAAGTAAGAATTTTGTATGATGATTGGAGAAGTGTGGACAAATCGATAATATATCAGTTGTGGGAGATGATTTTGGTAAGATCTTTTTTTATTGTTTGAATATTCATTAAATTTTTCTAATATATATAATATGTTGAACCACTTCTTTATCAGATTAAATTTAATATTCCTGACACTGGAGGGGTCAGGAAGAAATGCATATCGATGGCTGCCAGGAGATAGAGGGATTTCAAATCCACCGTCACATTTAATTTCATTTTTGTTCATCGGAGTCATGACAATACATGTCATATATATCCTTTCATATATGGAGGAACATGGAGATAGTTTGTTGAAAGTAGAAGAAGATATTCATTTTTGGTAAGAGAAATGTAAACTTTTATAATCTTTCTTATATAAATGATCTTATTACTGTTTTGTTCATGATTTCTTTTTCTTAATTTATAGAAAACAAGGAAATCTCATCAGGAGATCCAATATAAAAAGGTATAGCCTCATATTTTACCTCGGGGAGGGTATACATTATTGGAAGAAAAAATGATGGTGCAAAAATTACAAAAACAAAGAGCTGAGTGTTCATGCTCTGGAGAGGTGCTCCCTCCATCCCCTTTATCTAGACATGAAAAATAGAAGAGGGCTCAGATAGGAAAAAAAGGGTAATATCTTTTGGAATATTCGAGAATCGTAGATGAGAGGATTGTAAGATATCTATTTTATTTATTTATGTTAACTATTTTCTTCATTTAATTTCAATCATTGTAGAAATGTTCAATTATTTAATGTAGGATTCTCTTGAGGAGAAGAGCTCATAGGGGGTATTTACAACAACTGGGAGGAAAGATATTTTATTTTCAACATTGGTAATGCATGAATATCTTGGACATGTATGAGGATATCCACCAGGTGTATTGGTAAGAAAAGCGTTTCCACGTTCTTCAACTGCTTACATTGAGGGTTTTTATAAGAAAAAATAGAATCCTGGGAGGCTGAAGTTCATAATATTAATGTGAAAATGGAGGAAAATATTAGTGCGTTGGTATAGTCTATGTTTGGAGACCTGAAAAGGAAATTTCAGATTGAAGCTTCCACTCCTCCACCTCACCCTGTAGACCCCATTATTTTGCCTCCACCTCCGCCAGTAGCTCCCACTCCCCAAACTCATCCCACAGACCCCATTTTTTATCCAACTCCTCCGCCGCATCTTTCTACATATTGAGAGTTGTATATTGATGATCCTTACCATAATATAGTTGCATATGGGTTGTTATATTGTATAGGGGATACAGTTCATCATCAACAATTAGAGGTGGATATTCTGAGGGTCACTGTAAAGGATATTATAGATAGATTAACACGAGTACCATTGCCTACAGATGAGGTGATGACATTTGGACATAGTATCATCCATTTTTTAATTTGGACATCCATACTTTTTCAACTCATTACCATAGAGGTATGTATTTTATATCTTTATATTTTATTTTTTTATTAATTTTTTTTTATCATTTGAAAACTAGTATATTTTTCTATTTATTTTTACATGAACACTTCAAAGGTAAAGAAATATTTTATAGACAAAAACAAAGACAAATGTCTATGACATCAGATACAGATTCTAGTAGTTTTGACAGATTTTCATTATATTCAAATTTTTTGGCAGATCATTATGAGTTTCCAATGGAAGCTCATGTTTGTGGACGTGCAAAAACTGTGGGGATTATGAAAGCTGATATCATGGAGCTTGTTACTGGAGATAAGATGGGAATCAACATGGTTCAAATTATTCCATGTAATTCTTAACACATTTTCCCTGCATTATATTTATTAAAAAAATATAGTTATGTCTATTTTGTATTAGGTATCTCTATAACATTTGTGAGAAGAATGAGCGGACATATGTATATGGGTTCATGGACCCACATCTGAAGAATGTTCATTGGATGGGGAACAAAGAATGATTTATATTGATAAAAGACTTGAATAGAATATAGTCACACAATGTTGGATTATGCCTCTTTGTGAGAGGTATGAAAAACATCTCTCTAAAAGAGTTCATTATCTTTTTACATAAAAAACCACTGACCGTAAATTTTCTTTTATCAGTGATCATTGGATGTTAGGGGTTTTCTCCCAAGGGAGAGGACACTTTATTTGATATTCTATATCCATGGTGATGTGTGGGAAAGTTTTAAGAAAATGTTCGAAAAGTAAGTTTCAGTTTTTCAATAGTTTTATATATTATAATGAATTTTAAATTTATCCCATTCTTATTATTTTCTAACAGGGGATGGGTCTACTTTCGAAAAAACACAAAGAAAAGGAGTGTGAAGATCAAATATGTTAATGTAAAGGTAAATATTGATTTATAATTTGTACCTTTTGATTTATTCCATAAAAATAATATATTGGATTTAAAATCATTCAAACGGAATTTTCATGAACAACAAGGCGTCATCGAATGAGGATATTATATATTAATATTTATGTATGAAATAATAACAACCGGGACAGTTGTGAACTTTGACCAGGTAAAAATTCCTTTTAAAATTTTACATAATATTTTATTTGATTTATTCATTGTACATGTTAACTAATATCCTTGTAATTTGTAGCTATTTGATGACCCTCAAACCTATAGTGATCAAGATGTCAAACACATACAAGTGAAATGGTCAAATTATTTTACAGGTTTGATTAGATTTTAGTTGTTTGTAGTGTAAAATGTAATTTTGAGTATTGTCATTGTAATTGTGTATTTGGTAGTCATTTAGGTTGGATTTAGTTATTTAAGTTGACAATGTATGTTTTGAATGTTATATATGTGAATGTTTAATTTTTCTCTACTTCTTGTTTTGGTCTACTTATGATGGTTTTTCTGGTATGGATTCTGGTCTGGGGAGGGAGGGGTTCCATGGGTGTGGGGGTTTTCAATGGGGTGGGGGTATCCATGTGTGTGGGAGTGATATTCGTTGGGGTGGGGGGTATCTTGGGTGTCCATGAGAGTGGGGGGGGGGGTAGTCTAGGGGTGGAAGCGTTTCCATGAGGGTGGAAAGGCTTTCCAGGGGAGTGGGGGGTTGTCCAGGGGGTGTCCAGTTGTGTGGGGGTGTCCTGTGAGGTGAGGGGGTTTCTAGGGGTGTGGGAGGGCTATCCAGTGGTGTGGGGGGAGGGGGTGGGTTGTCCAGTTGGTGGGGGGTCCAGGGTGTCCATGGGGATGGGGGAGGGTATGTCCAAGCGTGTGGGAGAGGAGGCGAAGCCATCCCTCGGGGGTGTGAACGCTACTAGAAGGTACTCATCACACCAACATGTGAAACATTTTGAGATCTCAAGCTTCAGATGTGGGAGTGATGAGTACCTTCCTGCAGTGTGCCCCCTGAGGGATGGAGATGCCTCCTCTCCCAACACCAGTTGTCCAGGGTGTGGGGGCAGTCCATGGGTGTGGAGGGGGTATCTAGTGGTGTGGTGGGGTCTGTCCAGTGGGGGGGGGGGGTTCTGGTACGGTTTTTGTTGGGTTTTGGTCTGGGGGTGTCTAGTGAGGTGGGGGTGGCCAGGGGTGTGGTGGGGGCTATCCAGTGAGTGGGAGGGTGTCCATGAGGGTGGGAGGAATGTCTAGGAGAGTGGGGGGATGTCCAGGGGTGTGGGGGATGTCATGGGGATGGGGTCATTCCCAGTGTGTGGGGGTGTCCAGGAGGGGGGGTGTTGTCCAGGGGTGTGGGGTCTGTCCAGGGGGTGGGGGTAGTCCAGGGGTGTGGGGGGGCAGGGTTTTGGGGGGTGTCCAGGAATGTGGGGGGCTGTCCAGGGGGTGGGGGTAGTCCAGGGGTGTGGGGGGATGTCCAGGAGGGTGGGGGTAGTCCTGAGGGTGGGGGGGGGGGGTAGTCTAGTAGTGTGGGAGATGAGGTGCCACCATCCCTCGGGGGGCTGAACGCCGCTGGAAGGTACTCAGCACTCCCACAGGTGAACCAATTTTAGATCTCAAGCTTCCCAAGTGGGATTGATGTGTACCTTCAAGCGGCGTGCCCCCCGAGGGATGGAGGAACATCCTCTCCCAACACCAACTATCCAAGGGTTGTCCAGGTGGTGGGGGGGGTAGTCCAGGGGTGTGTGGGGGGGTTTCTGGTCTAGTTTTGGTCGGGTTTTGGTCTGGGGGTGTCTATTGAGGTGGGGGTGTCCATGGGTGTGGTGGGGGATGTCCAATGAGGTGGGAGGGTGTCCAGGAGGGTGGGAGTGATGTCTAGGTGAGTGGGGGGATGTCTCGGTGGTGTCCAGGGGTGTGGGGGCAGTCCCCGGGGTGGGCGGGAAGTCCATCGTTGTGGGGGGGTTCTTGGAGGGTTGGGGTTGTACAAGGGTGTGGGGTGCTGTCTAGGGGGTGGGGTTGGTAGTCCAAAGGTGTGGGGGATGTACAGGGTGTTTCCAGTATGGGTGGGGGGATTCCTGGGGGTGGGGGGGAAGTCCAGGGGTGTGAGGGGTAGTCCATGGGTGTGGGGGTGTCCAAGAGGGTGGGGGCACTCAAGGGGTGTGGGAGAGGAGGTTCCACTAGAAGGTAATCATCACCCCCACACGTGAAACATTTTGAGAGCTTAAGCTTCACATGTGGGAGTGATGAGTACCTTCTAGCGGTGTGCCCCCTGAGGGATGGTGGCGCCTCCTCTCCCAGCACCAGCTATCCAGGGGCTGTCCAGGGGGTGGGGGAAGTCTATGGGTGTGGGCAGGGGTCCAGGGCTTTGGTGGGGGTTGTGCAGTGGGGTGAGCGGGTTCTTTTCTGGTTTTGATTGGTTTTTGGTCTCGGGGTGTCTAGTGAGGTGGGTGGGGGTGTCCACGGGTGTGGTGGGGTCTGTTCAATAAGGTGGGAGGGTATCCATGAGGGTGGGAGTGATGTCTTGGTGAGTAGGGGGATGTCCAGGTGGTGTCCAGGGGTGTGGGGGCATTCCTGGGGGTGGGAGGGTAGTCCAAAAGTGTGGGGGGAGTCCAAGAGTGTGGGGGTTGTCTAGGGGTGTGGGGGGGCTATCCATGGGTTGGGGGCTATCCAGGGGTGTTGGGGGATTTCCAGGGGTGTCCAGGAGGGTGGGGGGAAGTCCCGGGGGTGGGGGATGTCCAGGGGTGTGGGGGTGTTCAGGAGGGTGGGGGCAGTCCCGGGGGTGGGGGCAGCCCAGGGGTGTGGGAGAGGAGGTGTCGCCATCCCCTGGGGGGCTAAACGCCGCTGGAAGGTAATCATCACTCCCATATGTGAAACGTTTTGAGAGCTCATGCTTCGCATGTGTGAGTGATGAATACCATCCAGCAGCGTGCCCCCCGAGGGATGGTAGCACCTCCTCTCCCAACACCGGCTCTCCAGGGGTTGTCTAGGGGATGGGCATGTCTAGGGGTGTGGGGGGGGGGGGGGGGTCCATGGGTGTGGTGGAGTATGTCCAGTGGGGAGGGGGGTTATGGTCTAGTTTTTTATTAGGTATTGGTCTGGGGGTGTCCAGTGAGGTGGGGGTGGGGTGTCTAGGGGTGTGGTGGGGGCTGTTCAGTGAGGTGGGAGGGTGTCCAGGCGGTGGGAGGGATGTCTTGGCAAGTGGGGGGATGACCAGAGGGTGTCCATGGGTGTGGGGGGATGTCCCGATTCTGGGGGGGGCAGTCTAGGGGTGTGAAGGGTGTCCAAGAATATGGGAGGGTGTCTAGGAGTGTGTGTGTGGGGGGGGGGGGGGGGGGTTGTTCAGGGGTGTGGGGCTCTCCAGGGGTGGGGGGGGCAGTCCAAGGGTGTGGGGGGATGTCTAGGGGTGTCTAAGATGGTGGGGGTAGTCCCGAGGGTGGGGGCAGTCCAGGGGTGTGGGGGGTGTCCCAGAGTGTGGGGTTTGTCCAGGGTGTGGGGGTTTTCTAGGGGTTGGGGGCAGTCCAGAGGTCTGGGGGGTGTCTAGGAGGGTAGGAGGCAGTCCTGGGGGTGGGGGGAATTCTAGGGGTGTGTGGTGGTGTTCAGGAAGGCGGGGGGTTGTCCAGGGGTGTGGGGGGGCTGTCCAGGGGGTGGGGGCAGTCTATGGGTGTGGGGGGTGTTCAGGGGTGTGCGTGTGTCCAGGAGGGTGGGGGCAGTCCCGGGGGTGGGGGACAGTCCATGGGTGTGGGTGGTGTCTAGGAGGGTGGGGGTTGTCCTGGGGTGTGTGGGGCTATCAAGGGGGTGGCGGGGTAGTCCAAGGGTGTTGGGGGGTGTCCAGACAGGTGGGGGTTGTCCAACGGTGTTGGGGGCTTTCTAGGGGGTGGGGGCATTCCAGGGGTGTGGGGGTGTCCAGGGGTGTGGTGGGGGCTGTCCAGTAGGGTGAGGGGATTCTAGTCTGTTTTTGGTAACTTTTTGGATTGTTTCAGAGGTGTGGAAAGGTTTTCCATGGGTGTGGGAGTGCTCTCCAGGGGGGTGGGGGTATGCAGGAGGGGGGTTGTCCATGGGTGTGGGGGGCTTTCCCGGGGGTGGGGGGCTATTCAGGGGGTGTCCAGGGGTGGGGTGGGGGGTTATGGTCTGTTCTGGTCTTTTTTTGGTATGCTTTTTCTCTGTTTCAGGTGATTTTTCTGGGCATAGTAGTGGTTCAGGTTTTTTTAAAAAAATTGTTTTTTACGTCGGTTATGAAATAACTGACGTAAAAAATAAATTGGAATTTTTTATAATGTCGGTTATTTGTAAAATGACATAATAACATCATGGGAAATGGTTTTTATGCTGGTTATTTTGTAACTGACATAATAAATTGAAATGGATAGTATTTTACGTCAGTTATTTTATAACCAATGTCGTAGATATGTTATTACATCGGTTATTATATAACTGACATTGAAAACCGCATGGCAGACAGATTTATCACATCGGTTATATTAATAAAAAACGTGATAAACACTTCAGAAGACTGCTTTATGATGTCGGTTATATAATAACCGACGTGAAAGGGTTTATATCACGTTAGTTATGAAATAACCGACGTATAAAATGCATTGGTATTTGTTATAACATTGGTTATTTGGAAACCGACATAATAACTTTATGGGAAGTGGTTTTTACATCAGTTATTTCATAACAAACATAATAAAGTGAAATGGATAGTCTTTTACGTCGGTTATTTTATAACTGATGTCGTAGATATGTTTTTACGTCTGTTATTATATAGAAAACGTTGAAAACTTCTTGGCAGATAGGTTTATCACGTTGGTTATATTAATAAACGACGTGATAAATGCTTTAGAAGAGTGCTTTATGATGTCGGTTATATAATAACCGATGTGAAAGGGTTTATATCACATCGGTTATTCCATAATCGATGTGATAAATCATTCATCTGAAGCATTTTCTACACTAGTGTGAGGCAACAAAGTAGCTAGTTGCATTGCAGATATCGTTTGTGGATAGAGATGTAGCTGCTTACCTGCAATCTATAACTATTACTCCCCCACTTCTTTAGCGTGTTTAGGAGACACATCTTGGGGACATTAACTACGAGGCTCGACGTGCTCGGATATCCTCAAGACAGGCACCTGACGGATTTTCTAGAGGTGGGGAGCAAGTCATCATCTTCAGAGGACGCACCATGGTACCAGTGGTGCTATGGGAGGAGGTGTGGAGTGAGTTCCATACATCCCCTATGGTGGTACATCCTGGTGTGGAGATGATGTACCAGGACCTCTGGCATCAACATTGGTCACCTGGGATGATGAATGTAGTGGGAAAGTTTTCTTCATGATGCCTCACTTGTGAGAAAGTGATGCCCAAACATCAGGTTCTCACAGGCATATCGCAACAATTATAGGTATCAGAGTGGAAGTGGGATAATATTTCCATAGATATAATGATAGAGATACCATGTACATCTGGGGGCCATGATCCCATCTGGGTGATCGTTGATCAACATACCAAGTCGGCCCACTTCCTACCCATCTGAGAGTAGGGATCAGTAGAGGGATTGGGACACCTCTACATATAGGAGATTTTAAATCTTCATGAGGTGCCATCAACGATCATCTTTGACTGTGGGAAACATTTTACATCCCAGTTGTGGAAGGGATTAAAGGAGGCATCTGGGAATCAACTACATTTGTGCACCACATTTCATCCACAGACGGATGGTCATGCGGAGCGGACCATTCAGATACTGGAGGACATGCTTTGTGCTTGTGTCCTAGATTTGGGATGCAGTTGGGAGGATCACTTTCCCTTGGTGGAGTTCATATAGAACAAAAGATATCGCTCCACCATTGGTATGGCATGATTTGAGGCCTTGTATAGTCGACAATGCAGATCACCTCTATGCTGGACAGACATGGGGGAGTCATCACTTATGGGTCCAGAGTTGGTATTGGCTACTCTTGAGAAGGTTTAGATCATCTCGGAGAGGATGGAGACTACACGGAGATGATATAAGTATTATGCTAACAGGAGATAGAGACCATTGGAGTATGAGGAGGGAGACCATGTAATCCTACGTGTCTCACCTTGATGTGTTTTGCATCGATTTGGCCAGGGTACAAATCCAACTCTGTGGTTCATCAGACCCTTTCAGGTTCTCAGTAGAGTTGGTGAGGTGGTGTGTCACCTAGCTCATCCCCCATAGATGCATCGTGTGCATGAAGTTTCCCATGTGTCGTAGTTGAGGAATTTCGTGCATGATCCATCGCATGTTATTGATAGGGGGAGCTGAACATTGATGGTGGGGCGACATTTACGGAGGTTCCAGTTGATATTAAGAATAGGCAGGAGCGTGTCCTTTATGGACGATTGATCCCTCTTGTAACACCCCAAGATTTCATAGTACGTTATTTCGTCAAAGTAATTTAATAACTTGAAATACATGCAACACTGAGTTCAAGCACACCACGACATACCAAACTAGCCGTTCAAAACCAGTTATGAATAGTGTTAACTGAATTTTGAACTTTATATAATCCTTATAATTTTAGAATCCATATTATGAGTTTCTTAGATATAATGTAAGAACTAATTCATTTTTTAGGTAAAAGAAGTTTTTTTCAAAAAAATGTGCTTTTACCGCCTTTTAATGGTGAACCCTTTTTAAATCATATATTTGAGACTATTATATATTAAATTTGACAAAATAAACTTCTTCTATATAATTGGGGCCTAAGAATTTAGTTTTAAATTTTTTTGGTGTTTTTCTGATATCTTTCATATTTGGGTGAATAGTGAAAAATACTATATTTTAACTGAAATTTTTTTTAATAAAAATAATTTATAGTGTTAAATTATACATTTTAATGTTTTAGA
Source organism: Viscum album (assembly GCA_963277665.1). Classification (NCBI taxonomy): domain Eukaryota; kingdom Viridiplantae; phylum Streptophyta; class Magnoliopsida; order Santalales; family Viscaceae; genus Viscum; species Viscum album. The sequence continues at coordinate 482,738,969 of OY728128.1, forward strand.
AGAATAAATAGTTTATATTTTTACCATTTAATCCAATTTTGGTCATTGTAAGTAATTTTACTTTGAAATTTGATATAAACAAGTGTCAATCTTTTGATAGTTATTATTTCTTGAAAATACGCCTTTTGGTTTTGACAATGGAAATTAATTTTAAATTAATAAATCAAACTTATATGTTTTGAATTTTGTAAAATAGAATTCATTTTTTAATTTTTAATATCAAAATTAGCTTAGGGTGAATTTTTGGTACTTTTCTAAAAACATCCAATTTAGGATGAATAGTGAAAACACTTAGTTGTTGTTTAAAACCAAATTTTTATTTAAATAATTATTTATTTTATTTCAATATATTTGAGGTCAAAATAGATACATAATACCTATATAATTTCAATTTAATTCATTGGATTAATTTTATAATATGTTTAGATATATAAAAATTTTATTGAACTTTTTACCACCTTTTACCCACCTCCTAGGAGCATCTGAAAATTTGCATAAAACATAAGTTTACCGCTTTTTTGAATTTAATTCCAAAAATATGAGAGACACAGTTAATATAAGTATGTATAATTTGGTTAAATAACATGAAAATAATTTTGGGTGAATAATAACTTTTGACTTTAATTTACCACAATTAAAAGTAAATAGGGTAATTCAAGGTTAAAATGATATTATTATTACACTAAAACATGTGCTAACTCAATTGGATAAGTGTAATTACACCAAAAAAACCTTACGAAGAAAATATGATCCTTTAGGTCCACTTGTATTAGATTATAACATTTATTATTATTTAATTCAAAGAAGAGTTAAAAGTGTTAAATTCAATGTTTAATAATTAAACCATTTTTAATATAGGGTTACATATTGGATAAATTAGACTATAAATATACTTTATAAAGATAAAAATATTTCCTACATAATGGTATTTTATTTATAATTTTTAGACATAAAATAATTTAATTTATTTACAACACAATAATGATGCAGTAATTACCTTATTAATGGAATATTAAAATAATTGATATTATAAATAGACAAATAAATATAATTTGATACTTTTTTTGAATTAATTAATTTTTTAGGTTAATATTACATATTATGGTTGATTAAAGGAAATTTTTTTGAAGTAATAATTCTGTTATGAACTTAGAAAAACCAAAATATCAATTATTGTCAAAATTGATATAAAAGAGTTTTTAAAACAAATATTATATTATTATTTTATATTTTATTCCTAAAAATATAAGGTTTGGAAAAAGGTCTTAAATAATTTTATATATCTCATTAATTAACCAATTGGGGTTCCCTTGGATGTTTATAGTAAATTTATTACCCATATAATATTAAAATGCAAAGAGACATGGTAAATGTAAAACTATTTAACTAAGAGTCAAATCTAAAAGATAAGGTTAATATAGTGACCCAAACCGGTATAAATCCTATTGGTTGAGTGTTTTTTGACCCATCCCCACATTAGACTTTTAATAATTCATTTTTTCCGTTAGAATCCAAATATTAATTTATTATAAAATAATATTTTATGTTTTTCCTAAGGTTCCCCTCACCCCTCTTATGAAAGGGCACTTCCCCTTCTCTTAATTTCACACCTCCAAAGCCTGTTGGCTCGGCCAAAACAAACCCAAATATCCTCCAAAATATCCTCCCTTCATCCTAGAATCCTTACATTGGTCATAAAGCCATCTTATGGAGCCCTTTTGATCAAGTAAAAAGGAAGAACCCAAAGAAGATGTAAATATTTCCTCACCTATTTCATGTTCTTTTCTTTTCCACTTCCTCTTTCTTTGTTGTTTCAATTATAAAATAATAACTCTAGTATCATCTATATATTTTTATGTTATTATAAATATGGTAAAATTTTATTCATTATTTTAACCATCCTATGAACGACATGTCACCATACGTGTGTACGTACGGCTTACCGTCTCCACGTTGTGGTGTAGTTGTTATTCAACACATTATTATTTGGATGGGCATAATAATGATGTCTAATTGATGTAAATAATAAATATAAATGATAATGATTCTGTAAATATGATATAAAATCTATTTACAAACAATTTTAAATCAAAATAATGATATTGTCGCTCATGCGTACGTACAGATTACCGTCTCCACAGCGCGATGAGTTTCATTGCCTTGTTCATCATTCAACGATGATTATAAAAATATATATTGTTAATAAGTATGTAATATATTACATAATTATGAAACTGGAGATAGATATATTTATTTATGAATATATGTATGTATTTATGTAATTACATATACCTTATTCACTTATTTTCGTTCAATACGATGCGAAAACGGAAACAATGTTTATGCGTACATATGGCCTACTGTCTCCATAAATGGTGCCTTCCATTTCATATATACATCTATTATAAATATATATTTTCTAAATTTATATGATATATAAAACAAGTTTTATATTCTGTAATCATTTAAATCAAGATCTAAATGATACGATCAAGAATAACAAGTTAAAACACATACAATAAAGAAAGTGATTATTACCCAAAATGTTAATTTAACATGGAAATAATTATTAAATGGGTAGTATAAAGTCATAAATGAATCATGTATGATATAATAAATATGAATATGGTTCTGCTATAATTTAATAACATACTATGGTTATTATATTGGAGGTTAAATGTAAACTCGGCCAATGGAAAGTGCTAGGTAAGGGGTTTCTTATCTCACCTCTAATTCCATGATATTTCCATTGTTTACCACTTATTTATTGCATGTGGTGTATGTTGTACTACCATTTGATATATATTATCATGATTATTTTTATACTAATGATATTATGTGATTCATTTGGTGGTTATTGACTATTTTTCATACGACTCGATTGATTACCACAAGGTATGGGTTATTTCCTCCATCTCATTATTATCCACGATTGTTCATGTGCAAGTATTTTCAAGGACATTAATATCATAGATACCCATATTTTTTAAAAATGATTTCAAAAGTAATATTTTATGGATTTATGGGAGGGTCTATTTAACCAGATCATCATTTTAAATGTTTTAAAGATTTATCTTTCTAAACAATTTTAATTAATGTCTATGTTTTAAAAATGATTTTAAGGATTTATTTATATGGACATGAATGTTTTCAAAATAATAATTATTTTAAAATTTTTCCAAGTGTAATGGGACACTTTTATTCAAAATCCCTTTTAAACAACTACCTTTATAAATTGTGAGAATTATAAATGATTTCATGAAAAATGGGTATTTCTCTCAAAGTATTTTTCTGGTCATTTTCATCTATGTCAACAGCCTTTAAAGGATTATAAACTTGTTTGAAGTTGATTTATTAAGATAAAAATATTATATATTGTATTGAATGTTTTGTGATATGTTGGACTATGGATGTTTTATTTTTATACCATTCATGGATTATGGATAAAGTGTGGACATTTTGTATGCTAGTTTTAATACGAATGTTTATGTTATATTTCAACCTCTTCTTAAGATGAATGTGATGGACAAGTATGTTCAGGGTTTGGGACCAGTAAAAGTAAGCCCTCTAGCTTGGGGTCTAGTTACATCATACTATCCAAGTTGGAGTCTGGTTACAGAGGATCTATGGTTTGGAGTCCGGTTACAGAGGCTCTCTAGGATGGAGTCCGGTTACAGAGGCTCTCCGGGTTTGGGTCCAGTTACAGTTAGCCCATAGGTCTTGACACGAGGCCTTAACACAGAAATTAATGTCCGGTATTATACGTTCCCTCATTATGATATTAGTTATAAAATGCGATTATTCGACTAGTAGAATATCCATGTGCATGTTTATATGGTAATTTTTGATTTATTTTTCCATATTATGTTCAATTTTATGTTTGAAAGGTAGTTTTTTATTACTCATCATGCCTTAAAAGTTTATAGCTTCTACTAAATTATTTTCCCTTACTAAGCATCTGAGGTCACCACTTTCTCATGTTTTATTTTCCTTGGATATGAAGAAGTTAGTTATGAGTGAGTTGCAGGCATAATCTAGGAGGAATGTACATTTATAATGGAATAAATTACTATAGTTTTTCTTTTCAAATTGTAATGTTGAACTTCATGAATGTAATCTATTTTCCAAGACTACTAAATTGATCGGTCCTTCAAGACTTTATTCCATGTAATCATGATAAAGTTATGTAATAATGCACCAACTATGGGTTATTGGGGTCGTGGTGTTACAACTGGTATCAGAGGAAGTTTAGCAACAACCATGGAAATATATTTAGATAAACTCTGATTAGATAACAATACCTTATGATAGACTTTGATGATTAGTATAAAAGAACTTCCAAGAATTTTGGTATGGTAGATATTTTGTGAATTTTCCATGAAATACATCCCAGTCTGGATATGAGCAGGTAGAGGCGGCTCTGGCAGAGATGTACCTAGGGGTAAAACCCGAAAACCCCACTTTGAGCTAGACTCGAACGAGAACTGGTACACGACAACGAGACTTGTTGTACTCATGGTTACGAAACTCCTGGGAGATATTCTTAGGATAATTGAAATTTTCATTACAAGCCATTATAAAGGATTTGGGAGTAAATACTTCCGTAATGAAAACATTTTTATTATTATGGATTATATCCATAAACAGTTCAATTTATGTTTGGTATTTTACAAGTTTTAAATTATTCATTGCGATTCATAAACTGACCTAGTGTATGCCATTGTTTATAAATAGTGACCGGTAGTAGTAATGAGAACTCCATCAATATGTATGATCCAAATAGTAAGAAGGATCATATCATTCATGGTATTAAGCCAACATTTATAAGGGAAATAGTCTCCCATGTATTCTCAACATATGAAGAAATAATATCATGTATTAATAAGACAAGTAAACAATTCTCTGAGGCCTATGGATTTGAAGGGAAGCAAGAGAAGAAATGGATGATATAGAGTAATATGGATAAAGAGAAGACGGGAAAGAAAGATTCTCCCATATGTGATCAATGTGTAAAGAATTGCCTTGGTAAATGATTGATGGGAATGGGAATTTGTTAGAATTTTGGAGAAAAAGGACACCAAGGGCGTGATTACAATGGTAAGAAAATGGTTTCAAATGTAAAATGATTCATCTACAAGGCATTGGAACACTACGTGAATCAATGTCCCAGTCATCAGAGTATACCTAAAATGATGTTATTAGATAATAGTAATGTTATGATACTATCTCAGAAAGAATAGGAATAACTAGTGTTCTAATGTTGTTAATATAGAATTATTTATTTAGATTGTTGTATTGGAAATATACTGGTTATATGAATTATGGAGATAAATAAGGATTGAACTGTAGTACTATTTTATTAGGGATTTGAGATTATATGGTTCTTTGAAAACTGACTTAATATTAAGCTAAACTTTTTGGAACATAAATGGTTGAATGAAAGGTAATCCTTAATATGGTTCTGATAATGACATAGTGATTTTGGAATAAGAAATTGTTGTTTTGGATATATTATATTAGATATTCTTGACTTCCTTGGAACTGGTAAATAGTTTTTTTATTTCATCATTGTTGGAATATTCAAAAAAATTGGATATAAAGAATATATCAAGTATTATATAAAGGATAAGGGAGCCTGAATGTAATCAATAAGGTTTTATAGTAATTAAGATTGTTACCATGTTTTCAAATAAAACAAGATTAAGGTGTTCACATGTTGTTACATAGCAAAAAGGATATTCATTATGCTTAACATCCTTATAAATTTTGGACTTTGAGTTTGGATAGATGTATTTTTAGATAATCTAAATGTTGGAATGGATTAATTTTGAAATTGGATGTTATTGTTAATGTTATTTTTTGATTTTTATAAAAAGGGCAACATGTAGACTGTGTGAGAATTCGTCGCGTCAGACAAAGCTGTGGGAATCGAACCCACAACCATAGTGCGATTGGGATTTATCGCCTACCACTGGACTACATGATCTCCCTGGATTGTATTATCGAGTTTTTTCTAAAGGGTCTGATAGGTGAATTATAAATTCATTATTTTTAGAACCCTATCTGATTAGGATAAATAGAATATTTTTTTAAAATCTTTTGGAGTGAAAGATGAGTTTGTGGTAGAAATTAGTTAAAGAATGAAACTCTAATTGTCAAGTATATATATATATATAATTTTTTTCTATATTATTCTATGGGTTTATTAATTATTAAACTTTAGTTAAGTGATACTAAAACCAATAGTTTCCTATCCTAATACCTTATGTTTGGTTGAACCGATGGTATTTTAAATCATCATAGGTTGTTGGATTTAAGGCTATCATTTTTAAAATTTTTTGTGTTTGATGACCTCAATCACTCTATATAAATATTTATGTTTTTCCTCCAATTATGTGTCTCTAATTTCCTCCAATATTCTCCCAATCGAGATCATAATTTGGTGGTTACCCTTTCATATCCCTCTTCCTCTTATTAAGACTAAATTTTTTAAACCAATTTCTGATGTGGGTTTTCCCACAAAGGTATTTTATGTTTTCAACCTTTTATTTTAGAAGTTCAATTTCAAATTGTGAGGATGCAATTTATTGAACGTGGGATGAATGTATAACCCCAATATTTCATATTACATTATTTCTTCAAAGTAATTCAATAACTTGTAATACACACAACATCGAGTTCAAGCGCACCCCGACATACCAAACTGGCCGTTCAAAAGAGGTTATGAATAGTATTAACTGAATTTTAAACATTATGTAATACTTATATTTTTAAAATCCATAATATGAGTTTCTTAGACATAATTTAAGAACTAATTCATTTTTTTCAGATAAAATATGTATTTCTTTTACAAAAACACTTTTACCACCGTTTAATGGTGAACCCTTTTTAAATCAAATATTTGAAACTATTATATATTCAATTTGGAAAAATAAACTTTTTCTTTTTAATTAGGAAATAAGAATTTAGTTTCAATAAATATTTGGGGTTTTTCCGATAACTTTCATATTTGGGTGAATAGTGAAAAATACTATATTTTAACTAAAAACCACTTTTTTAATCAAAATAATTTATAGTGTTAAATTATAAATTTTAATTATTTGGAAGTATAAATAGATTAAATTTTACCATTTAATTCAATTCTTTCATTTTAAGTAATTTCACTTTGAAATTGGACATAAAAAAGTGTCAATCTTTTGATAATTATTATTTCTTAAAAATACACCTCTTGGTTTTGACAACAGGAATTAATTTTAAAAAAATAAATGAGACTTCTATGTTATGAATTTGGTAAATTAGAACTCATTTTTGAATTCGTAATTGAAAAATTATCTTAGGGGTGAATTTTTGGTATTTTTCTGAAAACATTCAATTTTTGATGAATAGTGAGAAACACTGAGTTTTTTTTAAAACTGACATTTTATTTAAAAAATTATTTACTTCATTTAAATTTAATTTAGGTAAAAATAGATACAAAATTCCTATATAAGTTCAATATAATTCATTGGAGTCATTTTATAATATGTTTATATATATATAAATTTTATTGAGCTTTTTACAGTCTTTTACCCACCTCCTAGGAGCATTTTCAAATTTTCATAAAACATAATTTTACTACTTCTATGAATTGAATTTAAAAAATCCAAGAGACACGGTTGATATTAGTAAGTAAAATGTGGTTCAATAAGATAAAAATAATTTTTTGTGAATAGTAACTTTTGACTTTTATTTACCACTGTTAAAAGTAAATACTGTAATTAAAGGTAAATATGATATTATTATTACACTAACACATATCCTAATTATATTGGATAAATTTAATTCGACCAAAAACAACCTTAGGAATAAAATATGATCCTTTGGGTCCACATAGATTAGATCAGGATATTTATTATTATTTAATTCAAAGCAGAGTTAAAAGTGTTAAATTCAATGTTTAATAACTAAACCATTTTTAATATAGGGTTAAACATAAGATAAATTAGACTATAATTATTTATTATAAGGTTAAAAATATTTTATACATAATGATATTTTATTTTGAATTTTTAAACATTAAATAATTTAATTTATATATGACATAATGACGATGCAGTAATTACCTTATTAATGAAATATTAAAATAATTGATATTATAAATACCCAAATAAATGTAATTTGAGACTTTTTAGGAATTACACTAATTTTATAAGTGAATATGACATATTTTGGTTGATTGAATGAGTTTTTTTCTAAGTAATAATGTTGTTATGAATTTAGAAAAAACAAAATACCAAATAATGTTAAAAAATGACATAAAAGAGTTTTTGAAACAAATATTATATTATTAATTGGTATTCTATTGCTAAAAATCTATGGTTCGGCCAATGGGCTTAAATAATATTATATATGTCATTAATGAACCACTTGGGGTTCTCTTGGTAATTTATAGAAAGTTTATTAACCATATAATATAAAAATACAAAGAGACAACGTAAATGTCAAACTATTTAACTAATAGTTAAATCTTAAAGATAAGGATAATATATTGACAAAAAACTGTCTAAAACATATTGGTTGAGTGGTGTGCGACCAATCCCCACTTTATCATTTAAATAATTAATTTTTGAGCCATTAGAAAACGAAAATGAGTTTATTAAAAAATAATATTTTAGGTTTTTTCTAAGGTGGCCTCAACCCTCTTATAAAAGGGCACTTCCCCATCTCTTTATTTCACACCTTCAAAGACTTTTGGCTCTGCCAAACCATACCCAAATATCCTCCCAACTTTCCTACCATCATCTTAGAGGCATTATTTTGGTCATAAAGCCAACCTAAGGATCCATTTTAATCAATTCCAAAGGAAGAACCCATGGAAGAGGTAAATATGTCATCACCTCTTTCAAGTTATTTTCATCTTCCACTTCCTCTTTCTTTGTTTTTTCCATTATAAAATAATAACTACATTATTTTCTTATATACATTGATATAATTATAAATATGGTAAAACCATATTTATTATTTTATCCGTCCTATGAATGACATGTCACCATACGTGCATACGTACGGCTTATCATTTCCACGTTGTGGTGTAGCTGTTACTCAATACATTATTATTTTAATGGGTATAATATTGATGTATAATTGATTTAAAAAATAAATATAACATGTTAATTATTACTTATATATGATATAACATCTATTTACTTATGATTTTTATTCAAAATAATGATATTGTCGCTCGTGTGTACGTACGGATTACCATCTCCACGGCGCGATGAGATTCATTTCCATGTTGACCATTCAACGATGATTATAAAAATATATATTATTAATAAGTATGTAATATATGACATAATGGTTATACTAGAGATATATATATATATATATATATATCTGTATGTATGTATGTATGTACTTACATATATCTTATTCCCTTATTTCCGTTCAATACGATGCAAAAATGGAAACAACATTTATGCATACGTGTGATCTATCATCTCCATAAACGATGCCTTCAATTTCATATAAACATCTATTATAAATATTTATATTATAAATATATATATGACGTATAAATCATGGTTTATTTTCTAGAATCATTTAAGTCAATATCTAAATGATTCAGTAATGAATAACAAGGTAAAACACATACGATAAAGAAAGCGATTATTACCCAAAATGTTAATTTAACATGGAAATAATTATTAAATGGGAATTATAAAGTCATAAGTGAATCATGTATGATATAATAAATATGAATATGGTTCTGGTATAATTTAATAACATACTATGGTCATTATACATGAGGTTAAACCAACCCTCGACCAAAGGAAAGTGCAAGGTAAGGTTTTTCTTATCTCACTTTTAATTTCGTGAGATTTCCATTGTTCACAACATATTTATTGCATGTGGTGTATCTTTTACTACCATTTGATATATATTATCATGAATTTTTTATATTAATGATATTTTTTGATTCATTTGGTGGTAATTGACTATTTTTCATATGACTCGATTGATTACAATGAGGTAAGGGTTATTTCCTCAATCTCATTATTATCCGAGATTGTTTATGTATAAGTATTTTATGGTACTTACTTTTCATAGATACCCATATTTTTTAAAAATGATTTCAAAAGGAATCACTTATGGTTTTATGGGAGGGTCTATTTAACTAGATCATCATTTTTAATGTTTGAATTATTTATCATTCTATACCCTTTTAATTAATGTCCATGTTTTCAAAATGATTTTAAGGATTTATTTATATGGACCAGAATTTTATGAACTGATAATTATTTAAAATAGTTTCAAAGTATTATGGGACACTTTGATTCAAAAATCGCTTCTAAATGACTACATATATAAACTGGGATAATTATACATGATTTCATGAAAAGGGGTATTTCTCTCGATGCGTTTTACTGATCATTTTGATCTATGTCAAAATCCTTTAATGGATTTTAAACTTGTTTGAAGTAGATTTATTATGATAAAAATCATCCATATGGTATTGAATGTTTTGTGATATGTTTGATTGTGGATGTGTTATTTTTATACCATTCATGGTTTATGGATAAAGTATTGAACTTTCATTTTCTAGTTTTAATACGAATTTTTATGTTATATTTCAACCTCTTCGTAAGATAAATGTGTTGGACTAGCATGTTTCGGGTTGGGGACCGATAAAAGTAGGCCCTCCGGGTTGGTGTCCAGTTACAGCAGACTCTCTGGGTTGGAGTCTGGTTAAAGATGCTCTCCGGGTGGGAGTCTGACTACAGAGGCTCTCTGAGATGGAGTCCGGTTACAGAGTCTCTCCGGGTTTGGGTCTGATTACGGTTAGCCCATAGGTCCTAGCACCAGGCCTTGACATAGAAATTAAAGTCCAGTATTATACATTCCCTCATTATGAAATTAGTTTTTACATGTGATTATTTGACTAGTAGAGTATCCATGTTCATGTTTATATGGTAATGTTTTATTTATTTTTTCCATACTATGTTCAAGTTTATGTTTGAAAGGCTGTTGTTTTTATAACATATATTGACATAAATGTTTATTGAATCTGCTAAATTATTTACCCTTACTGAGCATCTGATCTCACCCCTTTATATTTTTTATTTTCCCAGGATATGAAGAAGTTACTTTTGAGTAACTTGTTTTCATAATCTAGGAGGCTTGGACATTTCTAATGGAATAAATTACTGTTGTTTTTCTTTTCAAGTTGTAATGTTGAACTTCATGTATGTAATATATTTTATAAGACTACAAAACAGAATGGTCCTTCGGGACTTGATTCCTAGTAATCATGCCAATTCTATGTAATAATTCACCAACTCTGGGTGACTTGGGTCGGGGTGTTAAACCTCTAGTGTGTGTTCACTGGCAGCACAGGAACCTCTATGAGAGAACATGGGAGCGGGAGGCTCATATTTGTGCTAAGTACCCCCATTTGTTTCCTTAGTCTATATTATGGATTTTAGGGATGAAAATCACTAAGGTGGGGAGAATGTAAAGTCCATAATTTTCCATGTAATTTTTTTTATAAATTTTTTGTAATTATTATGATTCTGTGAAAATTGACGGCGTGTGATTCTAAGGCATGCGGTGCCCAAAATGAATTTTTGAAATTTTAGAAGGTACATTTAGTAAATGTGTAGGTTGAATTTTCTATCTTTCGAACTGTTGGATTGATTAAAAATCTGAGGGCACCTTTGAATCCGCAGCCCCAAGATTTTCTTAAGGGAGGATTCACATCCACCATATAAGGATGGGATAAAAAGATAGTTTTTGGACATTTAAAAGAATAATAAAAAACAATGTTATTTTATTTCATTTTTCCTTTACTACAATGGATGAGTGGTGGTGGATAGACCGACAATATGTCAAGCCATTAAATGCCTTGACTCTCATTTACGTGTAACCACACTGTTGGGAATTTTGGTGGTCCATTAATTAAATGAACCTCTTAAATTCCTTATAGCATTACCCACCTCTTCCCACTCCTATTTATATGGTGCTCAGGGTGGGGTGTTGGGATGTCTTCACCAATTGATGAAGCTTGGGAAATGTACCATGACGCCAACAACCTGGAGGATGAGACTGGTTTCAAGGATCGGTGATGAGAACCACCGAATCATGAACCGACGAAAACAGTGAAGGAAGTTCCATCAATCCTCATTAGGGAACATCTTATTCAGGTAGGGGATTTTCGTATTGTTCATCATTATATGAATACTTGTTAACCTATTAATACAATGAAAATGTAGAGGGAGTGGGGAAAATGAATAGGCCCAGACCCTTCACCTCTTCTGAATTTAACTAGTTTTTCTAGAACGGTTTTCCAAACGGAGCGATAGGATGAAACTAGAGGACATGCAACTACAATGGGGACCCGAGAGCCTCATAGGCACTGATAACACAAAAAACGGACTACCGGAGTGTGTTCGAAGGCCTAGGGAAGAAACTGTCAGTACACCATATCGGTAGAGGCTAGAGGTGAACTGCGGAGTACGACTAGAGGCAGTGGGAAGCCGCGCGCCATTGCACGCCGTACCAGCCCGAGCCGGTCGTGAAAGACAATGGCTGCACCCGCAGGCACCGCTGGCTGTAGCAACTGCGTCTAGCAGGCCACAGTAGGAGGTAGCAGGGTGGCCTCACACGGCGTAGTGTTGGCGAAAGCCGGTCAGCCAAACGACAGACTGTTTCATGCGGTGGGGAAATACCCCACCGGCTGAGAAAAATGGCTCCGCAACTGCAAGGCCAGCAGAGAAACTAGTCATACTTCTAGAGGACTGGGACAGACTTTGGGCATACCCAACTAGCGGGCCAGACCCACGGCCCAGCGGACTGGGAAAATCGCTTCCTAGGCCTGGGAACCAATGGGCCGAACCCGATGGGTCAGGCCCAGTGAGACGGGCCAACCCTTAATGGGTCGGACCCAGGCTGGGTTAATTAGACACTAGGAACCGTTGGGTCGATCCATTCAGACCGAGTCGGACCGGGCCTAGACCCAATCGGCCCCCGAATAAATTAAACACGCATAACAGACGAACCAGGTGTCATTTTAACATGCCATTAGTGATACTATGACCTCTTTTGGAAAGTGTTCTCTTAGTAATATTCTAGTGGCCTCGACCGAGCTGGGCCAGACCGAGTTGCGATCACCCCTATTTTATGGAATGGGATGTAACTAACAGACAGTGTGTTTGATCGATGTGTCATTTGTGGCATAAGGACCCTTGTTACAAGGATTTCCTTTGGAGATACTCTAACTGAGTTCTAACGAAATTTACGTGAGACTTGGGATGGATCAGAAATCAATACAATTGGGGCCTTTTTACAAAAGTTCCTATATCTCATAGACCGGGCGTCCGATCGATGCACCGTCTTCCACGTTTGGACCCCTATTATGGGGCGATCCTGAGGGTATTATTTTTGGAGGACTTCATACTGGTTGAAATATGACCAATGGATTGAGGAGTAGTTCTCCCAAAATTATGTGTGTTTTGAGTGGGAATCCTATGATTGGCAGTCTTTAATATAGAGACCCTATGTGGATCAGCATCTAGTGACCCTGTGTGGATCCAAATCCAGCAACCCTAAGTGGATCAAAATCTAACAACCTTTTCTGGATCAAAATTATAGCATCCCTGTGTGGATTAGTATCATATCAACCCTGTGTGGATCTCTATCATAGATACCCAACAAGAAAAATTTTCTGAGCAGTTCTTCGAGGATCAGCATTCTAGCGACCCTGTGTAGATCAATATCTAGCGACCCTCTATGGATTAGCAGTAACTTGACCCGATGGGGACTCACTTTACAGCGGCCCGTCGTGCAACAATGACTTATATCCAATAGTGGATTGATAATAGAACAACTTCGTGGTGGATTATTTGTGGAACTTCTAAATGGAAGAAGATGATATATCATGAGACTAATAATCTATTTTCCTGATATCTGATTTGTATACCTAGTGTGAGATGATTTTTCCTTCGTGCTTTCTGATTGAGGTTTTGCTTTGTGTTTTTTCTTTTTTGGAAATATAGGAGACCATCAGGGGTCTCGTGGTCCCTACTGAGTATTTCTGTACTCACCAATGCATGAGCTTCATCCACACCTTGTTTTGTCTTGTGACGACAACATACAGCTTTGACTGAGGTTTGGGAGCCATGATTGGATGTTTCTTGGAGGTGGACCTTTATACGCGATGTATCGCAGTGATGACCGACCGTGAGTTGTGCCTACCATTCTGTTAGGAACCTTGGTAGATGATTATAGGATCTGTTTATTTGTTACTATTGTAATTTTTAGTTAGACTTGTATTCTGACCCCATTTACTTACAGTACTCACCCTTTTTTAATTTCAGTACACATCATTTTAATAATTTAGTTCTACTACATGGGTTGTGCTCATTGTATTATTGGACTATGTGTTTGTAGGTTTAAAGGAAATGTATTCTTTTTTTTCTTTGGGATATGCCTTTTAGTGCTATCCACCAACCCCTGGCCTATAGAAGGTGGGCTTGGGGTAGTCACGACATGAGCCCTGAGTGACGGGTCATCACATTGGGTATTTTCCTCAAGAATTATTCTAAGTGATAATTTAAAATCATTTTCATCTAAGATGACATCTTTTGTTAATACTTAGGATTTACTAGGAATATTATCCAATGATACCATATTTATTATTTTCTATATGATTTTTGATTATGCTGATGTGATTTTTATTAATCCTATTCATTTTCCATTGGTAATGCTATGATTGAATGATGAAATTTTTATGAAACCCATTTCTATTCTATGAGTAATAATTTGATGAAATAATGAATTTTATATGATCTTGTGGAAAAAAAAATTTTATTATTTTATGTGTGGGAATGGAATTATATATCCCTCCAATGTATTGATAATAGTTTTTACCTCATGATATAATAATGGGAAATAAGATAACGTAGTCAATATACTATGGGAAATCGGCGGTGATGCCTAATATGATAATATATAGAAAACAAGAACTGATTATTGATATACTATAATTTTATGGACATATTATTTAATCATGAAATATGAAATGGATTCTATGACTATGATGGATCAGAACATTTATAACAAAGTTATGATATGAAATTATGGTTCATGATTGATTTATGTTGAGTTTCCACTCTCGAGATTCATGCCTTTTACGTTGTTAATGTGTAATTACATGATCATTTATTCTGAACCATGGTAAATGAGGAATAAACTCTTCAAGATCTGACCGTGAATTTAAACACCCGAACCCTCTCTTCCTACTTTAATGAATATAAATAATTTTTATTTTTATATAAATGTTAAATGAAAAAATACCCAAAATTTAATACATTCTAAGAACATTTACCGGTCTAGGTTGTGGAGGATTAGAAATCACCTTACATACATTTTACATAATAAAACATAATCATTTATTTAATTAATTCTTCTCTATCTTCTTATTAGAACATGAATAATCCATAGTACACGTATCCACCTGAGGATAAAAATCAAAAAATTGTGAGTTAATATCCTAGTAAGAGGAAATATAATAACATGAAACAATGTAACATGGGGTGTGCATAATAACATTATCATAACCATGAGAATAAGCATTACATAATAGAATGGAATGTTAGAATGAATAAAAATGAAACATCATATATTAGGGGGAGACTACCACACATAGTTGTTCACAAAACTAGAATCATTTTCACACATCATTTCACTTTAACACCTAAGATTCATCACTTTACCCAATGCATTAGAGCACTGTATAATTCAGGGCACACCCATCACAACACAACATTTACATTATCATGCATTCCACATGGAAAATATGTCAAACGTAAACATAAAGGTAACTCATGGAAAGGAATGGGTTTCACCTCATTATGAATACATTCATTAACATATTCCACCCAAAATAACGAGGGGATAACATTCTTGACATCGAAAAATCAACGATGAGTGAAGTATAATCAATCTTTGAGAAGTAGTAAGAGTGTGTTTATTTGTATGAAGAGTTATTTTGGAAGAAAATTGGGGTTGTCACTAACTCAATAAGAAAACATATATATCCCAGAATAGGTATAATGAGGATGAAGAAATGATTCTTAAGGAATATCTATACTGATTATTGGTTGAAATAGGGAAAACCATTGTAAGAGAGTTGGGTCTGAGAATTTCCCTTTACCTTTTAACTGAATTCTTTCTTCACTTTAATGTCCTCTATAACCACATTAGATTCATTAATTAAAAATTAAATTAACTTTTATACATTAATAAGATTAATTATGGTTTTATTAATTTTATTTCTAGTATATTGGATGATTATAGAGTTTAAATTCATTGTTTGGGAATGTTTGTTTTTATCGTTTTATTGAATGGTTCACTTGTATTCATGAATAAAAGTTCATATAAAACGTGGATAAAAATAAAAAAATTTAAGTATATGTTATTTATGTTGTTAAAAAACTTGAAATGATCTTATAAACAATTTATATAAATACCATGGTAATGAATTATTAGATAAGAATTTAATAATGATTGTTTGGGTTAATTCGGGCAAGTTTTTTGACCACAAAAAACTTGTTTTGTTTCATCATTTAGTAATATGTGCATATATTAGTTACAGATAATTAAATAGGATATAATAAATTACATAATCCGGTTCAACCATAAAAATGGTTTAGTGACCAGATCTAAAGGAGGAAATGGAAGAAAGAAAACATGTTGTTCTTGAAGGTGACAAATTAACACCTCACAAACAATATTTAATTTTTTAAAATTACAAAATATGGAGGTGGGGGTTGGATGATATATTAGCCCATTAGTATTTAAAATCCCATTATATGTATTATACTAGAGTTACTATACCAGGTGGATGAGGATAGGTGGGGAGAGATTATGAAAAGAACATGAAATTGAAAGGAAATTAAAGGAAAAGAGAGAGGGGTGAATTACCTCTTGAACCCTCCTTAAGATACATTCGGTTGGTCTTTTGAAGAGACCAAAATCTATTGGACGTGGGGGAGGGGATAAGGAAGATATTTTGGTAGATTTTAGACAAGTAATGAAGCATGAGAGGTGTGAGTAAGTGAGGGTGTGAAGGGTGGTATTTATAGTGGAGGGGAGGAGGGGTGTTTTCAATATTTGATTCACTAGTTTATTAATTTCCCTCAACACCAGAAAAAGTAAGAATTACATTAAAAAATAGTATATTCAGCATGTGATTTCAAACCAGTTGGGCTTACATCAGCCATGATGTCAGGAATAGTATCTTTAACATAAAATGTTTATATACATTAAATTACCGTATTTCACTATTAAAAAAAATAAAGTATTTTAGAAAAAATCCAAAAATTCCAGCATAATGATTTTTTGACATGTCAAATACAAAAATGAACTCTATTTTTTTGGAAATAATTTTCAAAAATATTATTAATTTTATTTTTAATTAAAATCATATTTTAATTGAAAAATAGATATTGAAAAATTAAAACTGATTTTACAATGCATTCAAAACGTAAATTACTTATTATAAAATTATTATAAAACAAAAAGACAAAAGATTGTTAATTTTATGAACCCATATTATTAAAATAATTTTTATTTTAAATTAATTAATGATTTATAATTAATTAGTTATGACTTACAAAAATACTAATACTTTTTCCAAGCCCATGTTGTCACTTATAAGATGCCTAAATTTTATTTAATCATTCATGCATGAGGTTACTATTATTTTGAATTATTTACTATTCATAAGGGTCATATTACTATTCATAAGTTTAGGTTACTATTTACCTAAACTAATGTTGGTCCTACTAGACTCCACATAACATACTGATCGCAACCGTGTATTTTAGATTTTTTAAATTCCAAACATAGAAGTGGAAAATTAATGTTTAATGTTTAGTTTATAAAGGTTGCATAGTATTTAGTAGCACATTTAAACACATATTCTTTTAATTTAAAATATCGGGATGTTACATTATCCCCCCCCTTAAAATAAACTATTCCCTCTCAATTCACCCATTTTACTTATAATCTGGAAATAATATATTTATAATTAATAAAACTATTTTCTTATGTGTACTTAATTAACTAGAAATTCAAAATAAAATTTTATCGCTAATAGTTTTAAACAAAACGTCAATGTATAATCTCTAAAGTTATCTAAACGGTTGCTCTTATACAAACTGTAATGCCCTGAACCCACTCTTTTAGGTTCGACACATATAAATGTTTTTTATTATCTTATAAAACGCAATTGATTAAATAATAAGAAATTAATACATTCAAGGAACTTTTACCAGTCTATGTTTTGGAGGATTAGACAGTACTAGAGAAAAATTTTACATAATAAAACATAAACATTTATTTAATTCCTTGTTCTATAGACTCTTACTATCCCTTTAATACTCTTTAGTATAAGTAACCTCCTAAGTTTATACATCAAAAAATGGGTGATCTAATATCCTAGAAAGGGGATAGATAAGAACCTAAAACAATGTAACATGGGGTGCACATAACATCATCATCATACCAATGATAAGAAATATTAGATAATATCATAGAGTGTTTAAATTCATAAAAAAGGAATCATAACATCTTAGTGGTCAACTACCACCCATATATGCAAAGAAAAATAGCATAATGTTAACATATCATTTCACTTTAACTCTTGAGATTCATCACTTTACCCAATGCATTAGGGTATTTTATAATCTTAACATTTATATTATCATGTATTCCACATAGAACATATGTCAAACATTAACATAATAATATACCAGGGAAAATAATGGATTTAAAATCATAAAGAATAAATTGATAATCATTTGACTCAAAAAATAAATAGGTAATTACATTTTTGACATATAAAAATCAATGACGAGCGAAGTAGAAACAATCTTTGAGAAGTAAAAAATATGGTTTTTATTTTTAAGAAGAGTTCATGTGGAAGAACATTTGGCTTTTCATAGATTCAATTATAAAACATATATATCCTAGAATAGGTAATATGGGGATAAAAAATGACTCATAAGTAATATCCATACTGAAAATGGTTTGAAAGAGGGAAAAACCCAAATTACGAGAGTTGGGTTTGAGAATTTCCCCTCACCTTGTATCTGAAATCTTTCTTCACATTAATGACGTTTATAACCACATTATATTAATTAATTAACAATTACAGAACCTTTTATAAATTAATGATATTAAATAAGGTTTTGAAGTTAATTTATGGTCTTTTGGATGAGTATATAGTTTAAATTCATTGTGTAGGAATGTTTGTTTTTATAGTTTTCTTGAAATGTTCACATGTATTCATCAATATAATTTCATTTAAAACATGGATAAAAATCCAGAATTGTAATTATATATTATTTTTGATGTTACAATACTTGAAGTGATCTTATAAATAAATTTTTTATATACCAGTAGAATGAATCATTAGATAAGAATTTAATGATGATTGTTTGGGTTAATTCAAGCAGTTATTCGACCAAAACAAACTTGTTCTGTTTTAATTATTTAGTAATATGTACATATGATAGTTCCAGAACATAAAATATAATGTAATAAATATGAAATAATCTTTTTCAACCATAATTTTTTTTCAGGACCATATATGAAGGTGGTAAAGGAAAAAAGAAAACATATCGTTCTTGAAGGTGATAAATTAACACCTCATGAATAGTGTTTTCCTTTCTCAAATAAAAAGAAGAATTGAACAGGGTTGGTTGATATATTTTACCATTATTATGAAAACAATACAGTATATATAAGGTAATGGTGTTACCATACCATGTGTATGAGAATAAGTGGGGGAGATTATGAAAATCACATGAAAATGATAAGAGATTAAAGGAAATGAGAGAGAGGGGAATTACCTCTTCAATCCTCCTTAAGGCACCTTGGATTTGTATTTTTATTAGAAAAGAAGTTCAAGGACATGCGGTAGAGGATAGGAAAGTTATTTGGGTTGAGTTTAGTCAGGGGTTGAAGCTTGAGAGGTGTGAGGAAATGAGGGTGTGAAGGGTAAAATTAATAGTGGAGGGGAGGAGGGTTTTCTTAATATTTAATTCATTTGTTTATTAATTTCCCTCAAGACCAGAAATATTGATAATTACATTAACAAAAATAGTAAATTGAGCATTTTAGTTCCATAAAAATTGGATTACATCATCCACAATTTTATGAATAGTGTATTTAACATAAATTATTTATATATGGTAAATTACCATATTTCACTATTCATAAAAAATTCAAGTATTCTAGAAATATCCTAAAAATTCACCAAATTTTTTTATGTGTAGAAGCCAAATATAAAATCCATTTTATGATAAAAATTTGATAAATATTATTAATTTAATTTTTTGTTAAAATTATAATTTAAATGAAAATTACAGATTTGGAAAATAAAAATGATTTTATAATGCTTTCAAAATTTACATAAAGCCTAATAAAATTATTATAAAACCTGAAGACATAGAGTTGTTAATTTTATTATCACATTTTAGGAAAATAATTTTTATTTTAAATTAATTAATTAATTATATTTATTTATTTATGACTTAAATAAATATGAATACTTTTTTCTTTGGTTATATTATCTATTATTCGATGCATAAATTTTATTTAATCATTCATGGGTGAGGATACAATTACTTGGGATGATTTGATATTCATAATTTTCATATTACTAATCATAAGAGTGGGTATATATTTATAAGGGTAGGTTACTATTCACAAAAATTATGTTAGTTCTATCAGGCTCTGAATAACTTGCTAATCAAAACTGTGTTTGTCAGATTTTTGAATTTCAAAACATAGAAGAGGAAAATTTATGTTTAATGGTTGGTTTATAAATGTAACATATTATTTATTAGCTCATTTAAACCCATTTTTTTCCTTTTAAAATCCCAGGATATTACAATGAACTCATACCCCTATACTTATATTTAAATTTTTTATGTTCATCGATTGATATCTACAATGTTTACCTTAACTGATCATCTGAACTCACACAATCTAATGTTTACCTTCTCTAAGTTATGGGAATTGTTTTTATGTAGGGTTTGTTAATAAGGGGGAAAATTAGAATAACATGATGACATATGTTTAATAATATACTTAAGTACTATTTTCATGTATATATACTCCAAAATCCCTAATCCTTTATGGATCATTCATTGATTGTAATGTTATGAAACAATATTCATATATTATGATGTAATATTTATTTATATAATCCATGGGTATCTATAGTTATTATAAAATAATATTTTAGTTAATCAATATAGAATAAGATTATTGAAATTTAGTAGAAAGCTAATGGAAAATCCTATAAATATGATAGAATCCTAATGTTTTTATAATATAATGATTATATAGTTTTCTAATAAATTCATACCTTTTCTGATACTAAAAGTGGATGGTGTTTTTTTATAGATGAATTTAGTGGTTATAACCATAAATACGTTGGTTGAGTATATCAAAACAATCATTCAGGTCCAGGTTTAATGTTTCTTCACTATGCACCTGTATTGACACTCCTGAGGGATATGCTTGGGTTAACTCACATTTTCAATATAATCCAATATAATGGATTTAAATTAATAATAACAATAATGGAGTAGGTTAATAATAAGGTTTCCTAGATTGAGAATATGGTAATATGATTTATACATCCTATAAATTATTATTAATGATTATATTTTTTCCCATAAGATGATTATTGTTTGTACTATTATGTTTGATTTTATAAAATGGCTAGAACAATGAGGATTCATGTTTATTATGAATGTGAAAAAAATTATAATTGTTTTACTCATGATAAACTAAATTAATATAGGAATTGGAATTTTTAACATTATCAATATAGATAATACACTATCCCATTATATTATTAACAACCTCAACATGTAGTTATATGAATACCATAGATAAATAAAGACTCATCCTATTATGAGATAAGATTATGGGAATAAGAATTCAAGGAAATTTATTATATGAATAAAATGATGTTTTCTATGTGGAAACAAAGGGAATAGAGTGATTAATTACAGAGGAAAATGAATAGTTCAATTGAGGGATATGATGTTTATTTTATTTTACCCTATATGTTTCAATGACTTATGTGCAGGGAATATGGGAATTATCAGAGTCTCATCCATAATAAAAGAGTTAAATCTTTAACTATGGATGGACATTGTTATGTTAATTGATGAAGTAAGAGGATTTAAATGATTATGTATTGGGATTAATGAATTATATTTTAAAAGTGCTATCTCAATTATATTCCAGATATAAGAATCAAGTAACATATTATCATTCTTCCAAATTAGTTTTTCATTATGTATTGGAAATCATATGTTGAGTGGTACTAATAAAAAAAATTATTTTGTAGTATGTTGATAGTTTCTAATTGGGATAAAGTAATTATTAAAATAGATGAAGTGGGATAGTATTGATGACCTTGAATTTCCTTTATGGTTTGATGAAAAATTGATTTAGATCATTATTGATGCTGTTAGTTTAATTTTTTGATTTATATAATATATTAAATAGTCTATGATTTGATTTAAGGAATAAGTATTGTGAAAATTTATTGGAAACATATATTTTTTTATGTGATGTTAACTTAAAATACATGTATATTGATATGCTTTTAAATGATTACCATTGATAATAAGCTGGAAGTTATTAATACCAATTTTAAGGTTTTATGTGATAGTATTTTGAGTTAATTTGATTCTTTTACTGAGTTTTAGGAATAACACACTATAGAGGACTAAATAGAAATTTAGGTTAGTGTACTATTTTATGTTAGGTCACTTATAATCTATTGGATATCGAGATATTGATAAAATTGATGGTTGAAAAAAAATCATTAAAAATGATATTTTTCAAGATATTAAAGCTCAAGAAAAGGATTAACTTTCTCACAAGTATCTATATTTCATTGATGATATTTTGGATAGTTTCACCAAAATATAAAATTATATATTGATTTATCACAATGATTAATGATATTTTGGGAGATATTTCTTTGGGACAAGGAATATGTATCCCTTATGTTTAACATGTGATTTAATATGAAATATTATTCTAGAATAATATAAAATAATTTTTCAAGATATAAGCTAAAGGATATTATATATTCTATTAGGTTAAAACAATCTTTAATGGTGAATTTATTTGGAATGTATGATTATTTATTTATGGATTGATATAATTTAATCTTTGTCTTTGGAGATTAATATGAATGTTTATTCATTTTTGGAATTATCATACCTTATGGTAATTTTTTTTTGGATTTTGGTTAAAATCTAAATATATAAGGAATATCTTTATATTGTTTTTCTGAAAAAAATTTATTGATCATAAGTTTATTTTATGGCTTCTTGCATTAAAAATACCTCTTTAATACTCATTTTTTGGAGAAACAAATGACATTTTGGTACAAATTTATTTATGTATGAAATAATACATTTCAAGTAAGTATATAGTATTATTTTTTAATCCATTATGATAATTTTATTTCTCATATCTTGGGAACGAATTATAAAATAAAAATTCAGTAATATTACCCCCATTTATGATGAATAGATGGAAATTTTCACAATTCTTTGTTTTATTATTTTATTGTTATTATACTAACCATGATTATTAGATTACATATGACAAATTATATTTCTCAATATCCATAATTATTTTTACATTATTTTTCCTCAAGGTCTATATTTTTATTTCTCACTAATTTCCACATATTTGGAAACCAAGTAATGTGTTAGTCCAATTGACCTTTATATTTCACTTTACTACTTTTCAAATGGAATATTTTTTAACACTTTTTACATTGTGGGTTTTCAAATAAGGATTTTTTAAATATAAATCCATTTATTAATGATATAAAATTCAATATATAATGAAAAAATATATTAAATAGGTATAATGTAACACATGATGATTTTAAATGAAAACTGTGTTCAAAAGCATACACAACACCCAACGCCATGATTAAATGTAACACAAAAAATTATTGTTTTGAAAATATTTTATTATATAAGTATAATTGGCGATTATTAATAGAGGTAACAAAATTATGAAAAATATTTAATTTTTATAGTCAATATATATTTTTTGAATGATTCCTAGAAAATAAACACTTTTTTGTAAAGTTTTATCTTAAATAAAAATCACCAAAAAATGGTTCTTACTAAAAGAATTTTATAATTAATTTTTAAAATATTATAAACTATATTTGATAAATATTATATAATATTTTATTCAATAACTTTAAAATTATCATAGGATTATTTTTTTGGATTTTTAATAAAAGATAGATTTCTAGTGAATAGTGAAGAATAATTATTTTTATTAAAAATTGTATTACTATTTCAAGAATTTAAAAAATTAAATTTTTATTAAAAATGGTTTCAATGTAATATTTGTTATATTATATTATTAATAATCCCATTATGTTTATTTTAGTTAATTAAACCATTGCATTTTTTATATAAAATGTATTATACTTAAAAGGATTTTTTTTATAAAAATCAGGTTTTCTTTACATTGTGTGTTTGAATATAAATTAATTTAAAGAAATTATCCAAATTTAATTTACATATATATTGCATATTTTGAATTATTATTTAAAAATATGGTAAATATGTTCCCTTTATTTATTGTTCAATATAAATAGTAAATAAATTAAATTTTAGTTATTGTAGTAAGGGTAAAATAGATGAATTTGGCTTAATTCAAATGTGATAAGCCAAAAAAACATTAATAAACATGAATCTATTTCATTGTATAAATCCATATATTTTCTAATCATCCGAAATTATAAAATAACAAATTTTATTTCCATTTAAATTTGATTTTGAACATTATAACATTTAATTAAAAAATACAGTTAAAAAGTCACTTTATCTATTTAAATTTCTATAATATTTTATAATAGTGATAAAAACAACTCATGATTGATTATAAATGATTATTTGAAATATTACTTAATTTTATCATGCTTATTGTTATTTATTTTTATTTATGACATAATCTCCTTACATCCTTTTGCAATGATGACTTTGTGCTTGTGCTAGATGTAGCAACATCAAGTTAATTATATTAAAAACACTAAAAATAACATTTTTTGGGTGGGTAATATTTTACCCTGATATTTTATTATAAATATAACATACTATAGATGAAAAAAAATTATAATATTAAAATTCCATTTTTTCAAGCTGTTATTGAAGTAATATTATGTAAATAGTTATTATATTGACATTAATAGAATTTTTGGATAAATAATAATTTATTAAATTATTTAACAATAATTAAAATATTTAAAGAGTATATAAATGATTATAAAAGATATAAAACATCATTTAATATCCATTTATGAGCCATGTTTTACATTATATGTATAATTTTGACCCTTTAATTTTGAAAAAGTCATTTTGAATGTTAAGGATAAAATTGGATAACAAATGTTTTAAACAAAATGATATGGTTTAAAATTATTTTTAACTTTTAAAAATAATATATGTTGATTATATTAAAACCATATATTATTATATTAAAATACATTTTATATTGGAACCATTTTACATGAGTTAGACACATACTATATTGTAATATTTCACGTATATACAATAATGAAATTAACGATATTGTATAATAAATAGAATTTTATTAAATGATTACACATAAATAAAATATTTTCTCATCTAAATTATTTTTATATGGTTTATAATATAAAAAATTCATTTCATGCATCACATTTCCTTTTATAATAACTTGCATGACCCATAAATATTAACTAAATTTGATATCATGACAATTGTCAAAAGGGTTATCAAGGGGGTTGAAACTAAAAGGTAATGGTGAAAACACAACCAAATATTATCAATATTAAATTTTATGGAATTTTTTAGACTCATCATCATCATATTTTATAATTTAATATATTTGGATCAAATTTTTCATGAAAATAAATTTATATTATTCTAAAACATTGAGTAATTCGACGAGTGCCCCACCCCTCACATATAAAAAGAAACCTCCTCTCCTTCATTATTAGAATTATTTTAGAGATATATCTAATACAATAAATTAACTAATATCATTATATATTCCTTAAAAACATCCTATATATTATTTTTTTTCTAAAATACCATCCTTCCAAGGCTTAAGGTGTAAGCTGAGGAATTTTTCTGAATGATGTTGTATAACTCTTAACTGAATTTTTTCACTTTTATTTGTTATTATAACTTTTCTAATATATATTATACTTTATAAAATGGTAAATTAGTCATATTATATATACATTAATTTTATAATTATGATGTAACATCCTTTATACACCTTCTTCAAATCTGTTGGAAAATGATAATGTCACTCATGCATAAGTGTGGAATACCACCTCAATGAAGTAGCATAATTAATTTTTGAAATCCAATTTACATGGATTATTATAAGATAAATTTAATTAATAATAATTATTTATATTAAAAAATAATTATTCTTTTAAATTTGAATAAATTATTTCTTTTATTTTATTACATTCGTCAAAATGGGGAAAATCACTCGTGTGCTTGTATGCACTACTGCCTTCATGAAATGATGAAATTTATTTTTAGAAAATAATTTATATGAATAGATAGAAATATATATATATATATAATTATTAAATATGATAAATATTACATGTTTAATATTATTTATAATATGGGACCATGAATAATTATAATTATTATGATATTTGATGCAAAACATTCTTGAAAAATGTAGCAGTTTCCATACCAAATAGTGAATTTAATAACAAATTATTTGTAAAAAATTGAATGCCAACGAGCCTGTACCCTAGTGGTACAAGCTCTTTCTTGGCATCCAAAAGACCTAGGATCGAATCTTGGCAGGGGCGAATTTCCCAGGTACTGTATCAGTACTGTTGCAGGTACTGTTGCAGCGGCGGCACTATAGCAGTGACATCACTGTAGCGGCGGAAGGACTGTAGCAGATACTGTGCGGAGGCGGTACTGTAGTAGGTTCTGTAGCAGCATGGGTACTTTAGCAGTACTGTTCCCCGAGGGGTCATTTGGGCCAAAAAATGGGCTTTCACGCCTTGTATTTAGGCCACTTGGACTCGGGCCTTCGGGCTATGTAATGGGTCTCCCTCTACCCAGTCTAAAGAGGTATTTTCTTTCAAACATAAATTGAGGATTCAGCCCCAACCATTTAAAAAAATTTGTAAAAAGGTGAAAAGATGATATAAATAAATCATAAATAGTCTAATATATATGATAATTGTTATATAATACTTGTATTATAAATATATATTTAATATAAATGATATTCAAAAATTCATGAGGAATTATTATACTTTTGGTAAGGGATTTACATCTCAATCTTATTTATTTGGGATTGTTTGTGCTTGAATTTATTTGGAGGAAATTATATGATAATTATCTAAAAAACCATTAGTTTTTATTCTAAAATATTTATTTCAATATAATACATATTTTCCATCCATTTTTCTCGTTTTATATACTCAAGAGATTTAAATTATACTTTTCAGGAAAATAAAATATATTTTACTATTCAGTTGACATTATTTTTATTCAGTGCCTATGTTTTATTAATAATGTTTTAAAGAAGGATTTTTATTATTCTATGAAAGGGTAAATTAATTTTACCCATTTTTTACTTTCTATGAAAATATTTCATTGGACTCTTATTTTTATTTTCTTAATGGTGAATGACTAAATTTTTACAGAAAATGTGAATAAAATATTGTTTTGAACATATATGGACTGCATAGAATTTACAACCACCATGAAAACATATATTTTTCAAGAATTATTTATAAATTACTATGTTTATTTTGACAAAAAAATCCTTAATGTTTGAAAAAAATTTATATTTTAAATTAGTTATTTGGAAATGAAAAGGATATTATCCTCTAGAAATATTCAAACTGATCTCTGAAATAAATTTTCATCTAAGATGATATCCTTTTATGTTACATATGATTTACTGAGGATATAATCTTTTGATATCATCCTTTTTGATTATACGAATGTATTATTATTATGACTATGATATGTTTACAAATCCCATTCATTTACCACATGTTATTCTATGATGAAATGACGAAATATTTGTGAAACACAGTTCATTTCCATGGGTTATGATGTGATGAAAGGATAATTTTTTATGATCTACTACAACAAATAAATATTTTTTTAATTATGTGATGTTTAGGCCCAAAATTTTATATCAATCTAATTAATTGGGTAATGGAATATATCTCATGATATAAATATAGGAAAATTTTTATGTGCTCGATCAACATTGGTAAACATGTGGTGATTCCAAATCTACTCTGGGAAACGGATGGTGTTATCTGATCTCTTATTATAGGAGAACTATATATTAATTATAGGTCCAATATAATTTGATGGTATCATTAGTTAATCATTTTATATGAATTTTTTTATATTACTCAGATGGTATCAAACTTGTATGAGTTTATTATAATGTGAAATTTTGGTTTAGGATCTATTTATTATGATTTCTCACTCAAATGATTCATTTCATTTGATAAGAAAACATTTTCTTACATGTATTCCGATTTTGATCCATGATATATTGGGCTTGATCTTTTTGAATTATGATCATGAAATCAAACCCTTATTCTTATATTATGATTTCTTATGATCATCTCTTGACATCTCCCATGTTTAACTTTACTGAGAATCTATGCGCACCCTTTCTTATGTTTACTTTCCCCAGGTTATGATGAAATATTTTACATAGGGTATGTCAAGAAGGGTACAAAGCAAGAATAATGTGATTATTGATGTCAAAGAATGTACCCAAACAATATATTCATGTATATAGTCTCGAAATATATTAAACCATTATAGTTTTGGCATGAATCATTATGCTATATAATGAATATTGAACTATTACAATGTAATAATTATTTATAAGAAGTATTGGTAATTGTAATTGTATTTTATAAAAACCAAAACATAAAGCCGAATTAAGTAGATGAAAAATATTCTATTTAATATATTTATTAATAATGTGTATGGGGAATCCATATACACCCACATTTTGGAATGTTCAATTTGAAGCACTAAATTTTTTGATAATAGGCCAATGTAAGTTATTACGAAGAGCTCAAAGGATATATTGGCTGGATTACATGATCAAGGTGCTTGATATTTAAATGTTAGAAAAATATAATAATCATTACATGATATAGTAAAATATTATAATTATTTTGGGAGGTACTCTATAGTTATGAGACTGTGTTAGTGATGTTTTCATGAATTATATCATTTTCTCCAATTAGTTAGAGGGGAACCTAATAACATGTAAGTAGTGACCACTAATTAACATTTTTTATAGTATAGTTATCTATAAAGGATTAGTTATATTTTAGTTTTTAGAATAAAAAATTTTAGATAATTTTTTACCATAATCCTTGAAAACATGAAAATAATTAAATTTTCTATTTAAAGTAAGAAAGTAATATGAGGAATCTATATAAGGAAAGGTTAGTGGTGGGGGGATTTTATCAAAAATAGAAAATTGATGTCATAGAAATATTGTCACTATTTGTTAAACATAGAAAATCTAGGAATTGGTGAGAATTATTGAGTATAATAGTTTTCACTTAATGAATATTGATATAAATATATAATTTTTCCATTGGAATTTTGAGGTGGATATTTATATGTGGAAGGTTTGGCGTGTCAAGGATCTATGAGACATGTAATCTATGTGGAAGTCAAATAAAATTATTTATATCTATAAATAAACACTAATTAAATAAAATGTAAATTCTGATGCATTTATAGTGGTAATAGGACTCCTAAGGAGAACAAATGGATCATTCTTACAATAAAAAAGGAATTTGAAGTTAGGAGATAAATCATTAAGATCATGTACATATATGACATTCTTCTATCTGGTCTGACCAACACACATATTAATTATGTGAAGAAATAATTATAAGTTATCATTGAGATAAATGATTTCATTGAATCAATGGAGATTGTAGGAATAACTTTTGAGTTATAATGTCAATGTCGTGGTTCTATTATATCATAAAAGAATAATATTCTGAATATTATCAAGATATTTGGTTTGTTCAGATTCAAGATAGTCTCAACACTAAATTAAGGACAATTAATGATTTCCAAATAACTGGAACCAAAGATGAGCGATGATGAAAAGTATAGAGAGAAGGTGTTATTTTCATTAATGGTATAAAGTATAATTTATTCCATGTTATTCAATAATGATGAAATTTCACATAAAATTGGAGTTTTCAGTTAGTAATTATTTAGTCTATGGAGGAACACTGCGAAGTCATGAAATTGATCATTTGGGTCATTAATTAAATGTATGATAAAATCTTATTCTTTTCTGTGG
Source organism: Viscum album (assembly GCA_963277665.1). NCBI lineage: Eukaryota > Viridiplantae > Streptophyta > Magnoliopsida > Santalales > Viscaceae > Viscum > Viscum album. The sequence continues at coordinate 482,769,431 of OY728128.1, forward strand.
ATGATCATTTAATAGGGTATATTGATAAAATAATTTGTGGTGATTAAGATACTCATAAGATTATAACTTTTTTTTGTTGAAGTTTAAAGGAATGGAAGTGATATGGATTTCATGATTGAATATTTTAGAATCATTATACATAAGAGAAGATGAATATGGGGAAACAACAAAAACATGGAAGGAACTAATATGGTTTGGGAATCTATTGGAGGAAATAAGATAAAAGAAAAATGTGGATTATTATTTTGTGTCAATTAGAGTTCAATTCATCTATCTTAGAATCAATTATTCTATGCATGGATGTAGAACATAAACATAAAATATATTTTCATCTTTATTTTTTTAAAGAAATATATATTTCTCCATTGAAGAGAATCAAGAATTTCACTAAGACATTAGTCCAATAAAGTATAAAGAATCATGGTTCCTTATTAATAATTGGGTTAATAGAAGTAGGATACACTTTTTTCAATGATATTTTTATTTTTCAATTGTATTAGATATTTTCCAGTGGTTCCCCTTATGTTGACTTCATGTAGTATTTTTTTTTGGTTGTATGTTCTGGTTGATTCTACCAGACCGAGTCTATCTGATGGAGAAACTATAGAAGTCATTTCTTCTTAAATGTCTATGTAGGGATGCCAAATAACACAACAGTTATCATGATGGGTTATATAACTTAATTTAAAATTTTAATTTTATAGTGATTTTTGGTATTGTATGTTAGAAAAAAATTTATTACCTTCAATGTAACATGGATTATTCACCTCTATTAGTGACCTACTTTTTAATACTATTGAAAATCATAGGTTAAAATTTTCAAATGGAAAATCTTCTATAAATCACGTATAGTGGTTCAAAAAACTGACTAGATTGGAGGCAATATGTGTGTGGGATGTGACCACTTATACAGATGCTCATGTGACATGGAAAATAAAATTTCCTATTATCAAAAACTATTTTTGATTAATATTATGTAAGATCCCATTTCAAAATTGGTATTAAAAATCTAAGAGGAATATATATTTTTTATCTAGTGAATTTGATTTATTTTGATCCAGGTTTTGAATAAGAATTGTTAGGTTTTTAGTATATTAAATAGGTTTACTTTGATACATTCTGGAGGTAGAAAGGTGGTCAAGAGGTGTAGGAAATCTCAATTGGGATATCTGGATTTCCATACTGTACTTTGTAACCATTGTCTAGACTGTGGGGTTTATAGTGTCGTAGTTATACAACCAGTTCAATAAACAAGCTAGTGTCCATATATTAGAAATCCAAAGGGGTTAAATGTGATAAAATCATAATTCCCTTGGATGTTTTAATGGAACAACCCCCTCTCTTCAATGATTCATCACTATGTTCATTTTTCAAGGCCTTTCATTTCAAATTAATTTGAATTTACAATTTATTTACCATCTATTTTTCGTGTTTTTCTCTGTGTAGGGTTGAGTATGTGAGATAGATCCTTACAGTTCCATTATAAATTATTACTATGTGACCTGATAATGTGGAATGTTATACAGAATTATTCTGAGTTTGAATTAAATAACCAATTAATTATAAATGTAATATTTAATTATTTCTAGGATTTTTCTTGAGTTATGAGCTTGGGTAACTATGAATGGATCGGTTGATCTTAGATGTGGTTATGTGGACCATGATGGTAATTAATAGAGCTTAAATCCACTAGAATAATAATAAAACCATTTTTTAATGTAGGTGGTCCTACATTCACACACAATGGTATATCCATTTTATTATATGCATTGTAACATGTGGTTTTTCCACTTCATAGTGTTTTTTCATTGAATTAATAGGACTATTAAATATTTAAACTAAGCTATAAATTCAAAATTAGTTTTATTATTTAATTAAATTAGTTCCCTTTGACCTTATAGAGATTCAGGGTCCATGGTTGGAACTTTTATCTTTTTATATGCCACAACCATTAACGACCACGGTTCTTACGATTATTTAGGTTTCCATTGATACCCACACCTAAAGGGGTGCTTCATATAAGTTAATTGAATCATACATGGGTCAGGTGAGTGGATTGACCGACTGAATCCTCAATGACTGAGATGGTCCATAATCTATCAAATGAGTATTGTTCCATATAGGGGACAATATATATCTGGAAATTCCATGATTACATATTAATGACACAACTGAATGTGTTTTAATTAGATCATTGGTTGTTATCCCAATATGTCGTTGGGACTGAATACCAATGGATGGTGCCTCTATAGTATAATTACATAGTGGACCATAGTGGGTGCCCCGATAACTGACTACACCTAAATTGGAGTTTATATCCTGGGTAGTGATAGTAGATATTTTCACCTCATAACTCACATTGAATAATTAAGACCATAGGGATTTTTATTCCAATTATGATTTTAGTAATTCTTAAAACCCCTGAAATTCATTTATTACATAATGTATTTATTATGAATTTAAAAATAATGTCTTTATGTGATTCTTAGAACCCAACTAATGGACATGATGCGATGAACATGGTATAGTTGTGATTCCTATATTTTCATGATGGGATATAACTTTGGGACTTATTTTATTCTATATTGATGTAAAATCAATGTGTTGATGTCTCTATGTATTCTTAGCGAGCGTAATAGAAGATGGTTGTTGAGCCACATAATGAATTCTTTCGACACTGATATACAAAATTGTATTTGTATAGGATGACCTGGATTCCACAATTCACTTAGTTTCCATTTTTTCTAGAATCCAACCATAAATTCTTGAATAATATTGTGATGATTAATGTGATGATGAGATTCCTAAGTCATCCCTAGGAACAGGTGGGTTGATCTGGATAAAGTTGCATATTTTTTGTTAGGAACTCTATAATTATTGGGATCTAACCATTTTGACTATCAACTTTGGGGATGTTTTTTATTTAGAAGATTCTTGGGAATAATACTTCATACATTCATTTTATTATTGTTCTATGAGATTCCCTCGACACCTCAGATGTGTCCACGAAGAAATTCTTGAAGAGCAGTTGTCTATTTATGATTAAGAATTTAGGATTCATGTGTTAGACTCTTGGATTCAAAATTTATATGGTTGAAATAATATCATGATGTTCTCAAAGACAACATATAATTGGCCACATAAGGTATGATTTATCAGGGTGAGGAAAACAATGATTGAAATTTAATGCCACAAAAATCTGAAATCTGAATAGTGTATTCGGTAGTGTGTAGGAAACACAACATCAAGAGTATAATGGAATATAATATACTAATAAATTACAAAAAATTTACTATTTTAAATAAATTCGACATATTCTATAGCTTTAAATGCACGTGACACTAATTTATCATGAGACACATGCAAGATAGTCTTTCAGCAAAGGATTACATTACATGCAAGACTGGGACTTTCCAAACAATGATATATTAATAAAACAGTATTATTTAATATAATAAGTCTTACCCTAGTAGTTAAATTAGAGGTTATGAATATTATTAACTAAATTATTAAAATATATGGTTTATATAAATATAAAATTAATTCAATGGTTACAAATTAATATGAACCAAAAATAATAACTAATAGGATATAAAAAGAAATATTATTACTTTAATTATTCCAAAGGTGTTTTTAATATAAAATAGAATTAATTACAATTAGTGAATTAATTTAATGAAATAAAAATGTTATATATTCACTAAAATAATATTAATATTCATACATTAGGTTTGATATGCATAATATATGAACAAATACAATGTCACTCATAAAAACATATATTTTAACAAAGACACATTGACCACACATTAGTGGGGGACCCATTTTAAATATGAATTTTGAAACTCTAATTTACTTAATATTTAAATATAAATGTAATATTTTAAAATATAACAATATAATTAGGTTATTTAGAAATTTTGATATTTTTTAGAAATATATACTTTTTAAATGTATAGAAAAAAATACTAAATTTTAGTTCAAAACTAATTTTTCATCTAAATTATTTATGAAATTAAATAACATGTTTAATATGTTTTAATTTTTAATTGGATCATATCATTATATATTTATACAATTTACTTTATAGGAATCAATTTCACATTGAAATTGACTATAAAAACTTAGAAGACTTTTTGATGTTTGTACTTGAAAAACCTGTATTGCATCCCGCTTATGGGATTAAATTTAAATAAATTTATTCAACTTATATGATTGGAATTTTGAAAAACATATTCCATATTTTTAATAATAATAATTTCTAATTTCAAATAATAATAACATTTTTTCCCCAAAAACACTACTGAAAGTGATTAAAATTATTTACGATGAATAATGTTAAATTAAGATTAATAAGGTATTAAACCATCACATTAATGCCCAAATGACATAAAAACATGTACGAAATCTATTTGATGGCCATATTTAGACCCTAATAACTCATTTATTTAAATTTTATAGTTATTGGATCCAATTTCAACATCTAATATGTGGGAATAATTCATTTTTTATAATATTACAAGAGTGTCACCACTCCTTCATTATAAAAGGCCACCACTTGTCCCCAACCCTCACACCTCTCAAAAAACATAGGTTCTAAAAAGATCTACACAAATAGATTCCCAAAATGCATCCCTATAACATTAATCCTAATTTGGTAATAAATAAAACCATGGAAACACTTCGGTATAAACCATAAGGGGTTACATGATTTTTTAGGTAACTCATTCCAATGATTTCTTTTCATTCATTTACTTTTCCACAAACTCTAATATTATTAATGAATGTTCATATAATAACACTAGTATCCAAAATATAATATGACATCTTTAAATTATGTTCTCAACATAAATTTACACACACTTTTATCTAATGTGTAACAAATATACTATTTCTGTGTATGATGAACTACAGTCTCATTACACGATGATTGTTAATTTTTCCATTTCCACCTATCGTGGTGGACATTATGAAAAAAAAACACTCTTTATATATGATATATATTATGTCATTATACTTATTTAATCCTTTTATAACACATACATTTGATACTTTCTCTTTTTCATTAACATGATAAAATCGTTTGAGGAAGTGTGGACTACCACCCCCTCAAAGAGATGTGATTCATTCACTCAATACACAGAATGTATAAAAGAGTGTTTTAAATAAACATATGAGACATAAATAGAATATATTTTATATTAATTAAATAATTAACTATATGTAAATATAATATATATAAATATATATCATTTTCTCTATTACCCTTTCACAGTTAATGTGATAACATCTTTCTTAGATGTCTGGATTTCCACCTCCTCGACACGATGTGATTCCATTTTCATTACGAGAATTGTATATATAAGAATATAATATTGAATAATATCTTATTTATTATATAATTATAATTATGTAATGATATAATATTACTTAACTTCTTTCCATAATGATCATTGAAAAATGGGAACAATACCCATTCGAACGTACGACCTACCGTCACAATGAGTGTAATGTTGGTTCATTTTTCATAACCAAATATTTTTAATGTTTATAAAACTATAATTTATTTATAAATTTTATAATTATGTCAGGATTATTATTATTTAGATGTTATATAATGACACTTTTTATCATAGTTAACCAACTAAATTTTTTTCGACCCATAAACCAACAATGGTCAAAACACCAAACATAAGAATAATTATTGATGTTGTTCTACACAACATTTTAATGAGTAAAATAAAATAAATGATAAGTTTTAAAAAAATTATAATGAAAATAAATAATTAACATAGGTTTTTTGTACAGGAATATAAATACACATTAGACAAGCCAGATAAAAGGTAAGGGAATTTCACCTCACTTTTTACTTATGTGAGACAAATGTCATGTTCAACACTTAGTTATTTTGTGTTCTGTACATAATACTCCTTTTTATATATTATATAATGATATTTATATTAATAGAATTTCAATCATTAATTCAATATTATTCCTTCATGAGGTTTAGGATTTAAAATTATTCTAAGTGGTATGGGACACTTAGGAATGTTTAAAGATTATTTTCCACAACAATTTCTTTATTGATCTTTTAATGGAATTTCCATTCGATGAAAATAAATTACCATTGCTCAATAAAACATTAATTTTCCTATCCTATGCTAATTAATGAACATTTTAAATTATTAATACTATAATTCCACTCTTTGGTACTCAAAATATTTTAGAAAATATTTTCCAGAAAACCAGACATTATTTTACTATTTAGTCAGAGAACCTATTTTCTTCTAAAAACCATGTTTTATTAAAATGTTCTAAAAAATTTATTAAAAATGATTTTGAAAAGAAATTTTTTAAATTTTTGTCTCTGAAAAATGTTTTTAAAGGAATATACCCTCCACCTTCCAAACAAGGAATTTTCTCTAATCTTTTTCTATGAAAATATTAATGTCAATTTTCCTCTTATAGCTTCAACATATTTACCAATCACCATTTCATTGAACCTTACTTTTCATGTTTAAAAGTAAACTTTTTAATAAAATTTATCTAAAAATTGATTATCAAAGATAAGGTGTTTCAAGAATTTATTAGAAAATTATATTTTCCTCAATAATTTTTGGAAAGATCATTTTATAGTATTTTTATTCATCAAAAACAAAAACACTTTTCTTTACTCAATTCGGGATATTTTTTATTGATACCATCCTATTTCATCCACTAGAATATTTTCGATTGACATGGACAAGGATAGTATTCACTTCCTTGATTCATCTGTTAGCACCCTTTTAAATACTGATTATCCTCTTATTATTAAACATTGAATTTACCCTAAATTAACAATTTTATTGATCATGGATATTATAATTTCCTAAACTATATTCCATTTTACATATGATTCCTACATTGATAGTTTTTTTTATTTTGTGATATATTGATACTTTTTGTATTCTTTATTCCCTAATGATATTTGATAAGGGATTTTGTTTATTAATTAAATCTATTACTTGATAAAAAGAATTATTTGGACATGAAATGAAGGCTGGAGCCATAATGTTATATAGCTCCTCGATGCATCGATAAGTATTCTTGAGATAAATAAGTTGAACTAATTAGATGGGTTTCTATCCATAGTTATATAGTATCGAGTGGATGGATCAAGATAGTAGATGTTATCATGTTCCTAAGATAAGACGTCCAATAATTAATCATTTCCTTTATTTTAATTCAATATTTATTTTCCATTATATTTTAATATTAAGAAATATAAGGATCGATTTCATCCGTAGTTTATTGATTAAATGAAAAGTGTTTTTATTTTCTTACATTTCCATATTTCTTTTTCCTTATTTAGTTATTTGATTGGAATGTGTTTCCATTTATTACAATTCCATATTTTTTAAGCACTTCCATGTCAGTTTCTTTATTATAGGGTATGTGTGTTATATTATATACCATTCCATAATAATTACTATCATTGATTTATTATTGATTTAACGATACTATACCCTTAGTAAGAATTTGATCACACCCTTATTATTATTCTATCCCCATGAATCCGAGAAGTGTATAATGAAATATATGCAAAAATATACTAGATTGAATGAAGTTATTTTGAGAGATATTTATTTAGAAAGAAGGAAAAAATTATATTGTAATTTGTGTATTCGTTTGTAATGGAATACACAATTTTGTATATGGTTTACCAAGACCTCTAAACTCTCAGTCCTTCAAGATTTTATTCCTTGCAATCATGCTAATTTAATTAATAGCAGACAATAGATTTGGTCTATCTGGGGGTAGGTCACAACATTTGGTATCAATTGAAGTTTAACAGAATACTTGGGAGCTATATTTAAGATAACATAGATTAGTGAACATAACTGTAAGCTAAAATATGTGGATATGAATATAATGACATTCTATAATTTTTTTTAAGATAGAGATCATGGGGGTCTTTCGTTCAATACATCTCGATCTAGACACTATAAGTGGATGTGGTTCTGGAATAGATGTACCTATGAGTAATAACTCTGACAACGAGTTCCGAACCTTACTAATGGTATCCTAGTGAAAAATGGGGTCTTACTACTAAAATGGATTGACACTCCTGTCAGATATTCTATAGATAATCCACATTTTTTATACAAACAATTATGAATATTATGAATAGACAATGAAAATTAATATCATAGGTTATACTTAAGGTGTTTTTGATTGAAAATAAGGAGCTATGATTCAGAAATCCTAGAGATGATAGTATTGATAATCATTAGACCAAAAAATGTCAAATATTAAAATACTTATTAAGAATATATGTATTGAGGTTTTATTTAAAACCATAGTCAAAAGGTTATATAGTGGTTAACCTAATTTTAAGGATTTAAATCATAGTTATTTTGTAAATTATATTAACATGGTATTAGAAAAAGAAAACCTAAATGTTGGGTGAAAAACACTACCGAAAAAAAGGCATATACCCACGGTTCAAAACCGTGGGTATAGCCCCCAAAACCGTGGGTATAGGCTATACCCACGGTTTTGGGAACCGTGGGCTGGAACACCGTCGGTATAGGTCCCCAGCCTATACCCACGGTTTTCCAAAACCGTGGGTATAGGTGTTCTACCACCGTGTCAACAAAACATTCCCAATTGCCACGGTGTCAATGGCTTTTACCCACGGTTTCAAAACCGTGGGTATAGATCCTAAAATAAAGCTGCAGGCGGGTTTCGATCCCACGACCTCTTCGCTGCAAAGTGCCGCGTCTAACCACTACCCTACTATCAATTATGTGTATATATATTTATATTTAGTTAAATATAGTTATATAAACCGTGGTTATAGAGGGAAGAACCGTAGTTATAGAACTCCCGCGAAAAAAAAAATTTCCCGCGGAAAAAAATATTTTCCCGCGCACACATGGGAAACCTATACCCACGGTTTTTCAAAACCGTGGGTATAGTTTTTTTATCCTATACCTATCCCCACGTTTTTCCTCAAAACCGTGGGGATAGGTACCCCTATACCCACAGTTCTTGAAAACTGTGGGTATAGCTCAATTTTCAAGACCTATCCTCACAGTTTTGGAAAACCGTGGGGATAGACCCCCCTATGCCCACGGTTTTTGAAAACCGTAAGTATAGGTCTTGAAAATCGACCTATACCCACGGTTTTCCTAAACCGTGGGTATAGGGGGTACCTATCCCCACGGTTTTGAGGAAAACCGTGGGGATAGGTCCATTTTCCAGTAGTGAAACTTTAATGTATCATAATGTTTTGGGCCTTGAACCAATGACTGGATGATGATAAGTGTTTCACACTGACCACTAACCTACATAATGTCCCAGTTAATATTGCATTACTTTTAGTTAACAAATTTGATGAATAAAAGTTAATGATTATCCTATAATAGTAATTATAAGGATTATATATTAATATAATAACCATATTATTTTTGGAATATATTTGGACACAAAAATTTATACATTTCAAACATTTATAGTCATTACGATCCTTTGAAGGTTTATTTTAGTGACTAAGGAATAAAAAAATTCATTATTTGTAATTAATTTCTACGTGTAAAGGGTTGAACAATAATTTATTAAGAGACCAACATAAAGATAATACTTTTAATTAAAAACATAATATTATCAAGTAATATTCTTTCATCATATTCATGGTTAGTACGAGAAATACCCAATATTATCAAGTAATACTCCTTTTTATATATTATATAATGATATTTTTATTAATAGAATTTCAATCATTCATTCAATATTATTCCTTCATGAGGTTTAGGATTTAAAATTATTCTAAGTGGTATGGGACACTTAGGAATGTTTAAAGATTATTTTCCACAACAATTTCTTTATTGATCTTTTAATGGAATTTCCATTCGATGAAAATAAATTACCATTCCTCAATAAAACATTAATTTTCCTATCCTATGCTAATTAATGAACATTTTAAATTATTAATACTATAATTCCACTCTTTGGTACTCAAAATATTTTAGAAAATATTTTCCAGAAAACCAGACATTATTTTACTATTTAGTCAGAGAACCTATTTTCTTCTAAAAACCATGTTTTATTAAAATGTTCTAAAAAATTTATTAAAAATGATTTTGAAAAGAAATTTTTTAAATTTTTGTCTCTGAAAAATGTTTTTAAAGGAATATACCCTCCACCTTCCAAACAAGGAATTTTCTCTAATCTTTTTCTATGAAAATATTAATGTCAATTTTCCTCTTATAGCTTCAACATATTTACCAATCACCATTTCATTGAACCTTACTTTTCATGTTTAAAAGTAAACTTTTTAATAAAATTTTTCTAAAAATTTATTATCAAAGATAAGGTGTTTCAAGAATTTATTAGAAAATTATATTTTCCTCAATAATTTTTGGAAAGATCATTTTATAGTATTTTTATTCATCAAAAACAAAAACACTTTTCTTTACTCAATTCGGGATATTTTTTATTGATACCATCCTATTTCATCCACTAGAATATTTTCGATTGACATGGACAAGGATAGTATTCACTTCCTTGATTCATCTGTTAGCACCCTTTTAAATACTGATTATCCTCTTATTATTAAACATTGAATTTACCCTAAATTAACAATTTTATTGATCATGGATATTATAATTTCCTAAACTATATTCCATTTTACATATGTTTCCTACATTGATAGTTTTTTTTATTTTGTGATATATTGATACTTTTTGTATTCTTTATTCCCTAATGATATTTGATAAGGGATTTTGTTTATTAATTAAATCTATTACTTGATAAAAAGAATTATTTGGACATGAAATGAAGGCTGGAGCCATAATGTTATATAGCTCCTCGATGCATCGATAAGTATTCTTGAGATAAATAAGTTGAACTAATTAGATGGGTTTCTATCCATAGTTATATAGTATCGAGTGGATGGATCAAGATAGTAGATGTTATCATGTTCCTAAGATAAGACGTCCAATAATTAATCATTTCCTTTATTTTAATTCAATATTTATTTTCCATTATATTTTAATATTAAGAAATATAAGGATCGATTTCATCCGTAGTTTATTGATTAAATGAAAAGTGTTTTTATTTTCTTACATTTCCATATTTATTTTTCCTTATTTAGTTATTTGAGTGGAATGTGTTTCCATTTATTACAATTCCATATTTTTTAAGCACTTCCATGTCAGTTTCTTTATTATAGGGTATGTGTGTTATATTATATACCATTCCATAATAATTACTATCATTGATTTATTATTGATTTAACGATACTATACCCTTAGTAAGAATTTGATCACACCCTTATTATTATTCTATCCCCATGAATCCGAGAAGTGTATAATGAAATATATGCAAAAATATACTAGATTGAATGAAGTTATTTTGAGAGATATTTATTTAGAAAGAAGGAAAAAATTATATTGTAATTTGTGTATTCGTTTGTAATGGAATACACAATTTTGTATATGGTTTACCAAGACCTCTAAACTCTCAGTCCTTCAAGATTTTATTCCTTGCAATCATGCTAATTTAATTAATAGCAGACAATAGATTTGGTCTATCTGGGGGTAGGTCACAACATTTGGTATCAATTGAAGTTTAACAGAATACTTGGGAGCTATATTTAAGATAACATAGATTAGTGAACATAACTGTAAGCTAAAATATGTGGATATGAATATAATGACATTCTATAATTTTTTTTAAGATAGAGATCATGGGGGTCTTTCGTTCAATACATCTCGATCTAGACACTATAAGTGGATGTGGTTCTGGAATAGATGTACCTATGAGTAATAACTCTGACAACGAGTTCCGAACCTTACTAAAGGTATCCTAGTGAAAAAATGGGGTCTTACTACTAAAATGGATTGACACTCCTGTCAGATATTCTATAGATAATCCACATTTTTTATACAAACAATTATGAATATTATGAATAGACAATGAAAATTAATATCATAGGTTATACTTAAGGTGTTTTTGATTGAAAATAAGGAGCTATGATTCAGAAATCCTAGAGATGATAGTATTGATAATCATTAGACCAAAAAATGTCAAATATTAAAATACTTATTAAGAATATATGTATTGAGGTTTTATTTAAAACCATAGTCAAAAGGTTATATAGTGGTTAACCTAATTTTAAGGATTTAAATCATAGTTATTTTGTAAATTATATTAACATGGTATTAGAAAAAGAAAACCTAAATGTTGGGTGAAAAACACTACCGAAAAAAAGGCATATACCCACGGTTCAAAACCGTGGGTATAGCCCCCAAAACCGTGGGTATAGGCTATACCCACAGTTTTGGGAACCGTGGGCTGGAACACCGTCGGTATAGGTCCCCAGCCTATATCCACGGTTTTCCAAAACCGTGGGTATAGGTGTTCTACCACCGTGTCAACAAAACATTCCCAATTGCCACGGTGTCAATGGCTTTTACCCACGGTTTCAAAACCGTGGGTATAGATCCTAAAATAAAGCTGCAGGCGGGTTTCGATCCCACGACCTCTTCGCTGCAAAGTGCCGCGTCTAACCACTACCCTACTATCAATTATGTGTATATATATTTATATTTAGTTAAATATAGTTATATAAACCGTGGTTATAGAGGGAAGAACCGTAGTTATAGAACTCCCGCGAAAAAAAAAATTTCCCGCGGGAAAAAATATTTTCCCGCGCACACATGGGAAACCTATACCCACGGTTTTTCAAAACCGTGGGTATAGTTTTTTTATCCTATACCTATCCCCACGTTTTTCCTCAAAACCGTGGGGATAGGTACCCCTATACCCACAGTTCTTGAAAACCGTGGGTATAGCTCAATTTTCAAGACCTATCCTCACAGTTTTGGAAAACCGTGGGGATAGACCCCCCTATGCCCACGGTTTTTGAAAACCGTAAGTATAGGTCTTGAAAATCGACCTATACCCACGGTTTTCCTAAACCGTGGGTATAGGGGGGTACCTATCCCCACGGTTTTGAGGAAAACCGTGGGGATAGGTCCATTTTCCAGTAGTGAAACTTTAATGTATCATAATGTTTTGGGCCTTGAACCAATGACTGGATGATGATAAGTGTTTCACACTGACCACTAACCTACATAATGTCCCAGTTAATATTGCATTACTTTTAGTTAACAAATTTGATGAATAAAAGTTAATGATTATCCTATAATAGTAATTATAAGGATTATATATTAATATAATAACCATATTATTTTTGGAATATATTTGGACACAAAAATTTATACATTTCAAACATTTATAGTCATTACGATCCTTTGAAGGTTTATTTTAGTGACTAAGGAATAAAAAAATTCATTATTTGTAATTAATTTCTACTTGTAAAGGGTTGAACAATAATTTATTAAGAGACCAACATAAAGATAATACTTTTAATTAAAAACATAATTTTATCAAGTAATATTCTTTCATCATATTCATGGTTAGTACGAGAAATACCCAATATTAGGAAAATGACTTTGAAATAAAATATTCACTTAATACCTTAAATTATTTTTTATTTAATGGTCTATTAAATCATCAATAGTAGGAACACGATATTTGGTAGCGTGTGTGACACAGAACACCAACCACATAATGGAATATAATATATCGATATTTTACGATATATTTACTATTTTTAATGAATTTAATATATTTAATATCATTTAATTCCCATGATACTAAGTTATTGTGTGACACACACAATAAAAACTATCTTTAATGACTTGCATTACATAGAAGATCGAGTCTTTCAGAAAAATGATATATTAATAAAGTGTTATTATTTAATATAATGAGTCATAACATAGATATTAAATTATAATTTATGAATATTTTTAACTAATTTATGAATATTTATGGTTTATATAAAAAAAAATTATTTCTTTGGTTACTAATAAATAAGAAACTAAAATGAGAACCAATTGGATATAAAAAGGAATATTATTGTTTTTATTCTTTCAAATGAGTTTTTTCTTTATAAATATAATTAATTACAATTAGGGAATGATTTTAACAAAATATATATGTTTTAAATAAAATAAAATATTGTTTATATTAATCCATTAGGTTTTATTGGAATAAGATAAGTACAATCACACATTCACATATAAAAACCTATATTTTTGTAAAGGAGTTTTTATTTCATTTTAAATTAGAACAGATTTTAAATATGAGTTTTGAAACATTAATTTATTTAATGCTTCAAAATAAACTTCATATTTTAAATAGAAACAAAAAAATTATGTAAGGGTGAATTTGGGATATTTTTTTGGAAACATATCATTTTTATAAAAAATAACTAAAAAAATTAAATTTTAGTTGAGAACTACATTTTCATATAATTTATTTATAAGTTTAATAATATTTTAAATTTGTTATAAAGATTAATTAGATCATATATTTTTCAATTAATCCATTTTAGGTCATTGGAATCAATTTCACTTTTTAAATGTCTATGAAAATATAGCAAACCTTCAGACATTTTTAATTTAAAAACAAACATTGTCATCCCACCCGCATGATTAAATTGAAGTCAAATTCATCCACCTATATGACTATAGTTTTTAAAAATGGATTAAATATTAGAAATTAGATTAATTTATATCATATAATAATAAAAATATTGTTTTTTACCAAAAATATCTGTGAATGTGAATGAAATTAATTACAATGGTAATGGTTAAATTAAGACTAATAAGGGATTAAACCTTAACCATAAGGACCAAAACAGCCGATACACTTGTAAAAGAGATATTTTATGGATATATATAGACAATATATTTTCTTTTATCGATATTGGGCTATTATTGTATCATCATTCAATATGAAAAATTTGGTACACATTCCTTTTTCAAAATATTACAAGAGTGTCACTCCTCCTTCACTATAAAAGGCCACCACTTCTCTCCATTCCCTACACCATTAAAACCATTTATGATTGGGAATGTTATTCATAAATTACTTCCCAAAATCCCAATCCTATAACATTAGGCCTACATTTGGGATGATGTTCTTCCAAGTAATCCCTTTGGTATAAACAAAAGGGAGTTACCAAATTTTTAAGGTAACACTTTCCAATTATCTCTATTATTTCATTTACATTTCCACCACCAAAAATATTATTTTTGCATGATAATATAATAAAAAAATTATCCTAAATATACTTAGTTGTTTTTATATTAAGGGTTAGACCTAAAATTACGTATACATCCATATAATGGGTAATAAACCTATTGTTTCTATGTACGGTGAACAACTACCTCACAAAATGATGACTGTTCAATTTATACTTTACCAGCTCTCTTGGTTTCCATTATGGTGAAAACTCTATTTATAAATGATATATATGATATATATAATTTAATTATACTTATTTAATCATTTTACAACACATACCTTTAATACGTTCTATTTTTGTGTTAATATGATTACACCGTTTAAGGAAGTGTGGACTACCACCTTATCAAAGTGATGTGATTCGTTCACACGACACAAGGAACATATAAAGAATAGTTTTAATTAATAATATTAGACCTAAAAACATATATTTTATAATAATTAAATAATTACTTTTATGGAAATATAAGATATCTATATATATCATTTTTATTTACTTTTCACCCACAATGTGGTAACATTGTTCCCAGATGCGTCGATTATTGCCTCCTCGATAGGATGTGATTCCTTTTACATGACAATAATTATATATATACGTATATAAAATTATTTAATATGGTATTAATTATATAATTGTCATTATATAATGATATATTATTATATAATTTTTTTTCAATAATGATCATTGAAAAATGGGAATGTTACTCATGCATACGCACGACCTTCTATATCCATGTGTGTAACATTGTTTCATTTTTCATAACCATATAAAATGATTAGTTTTGAAAGTATAATAAATTTCTAAATATGTTGATTATGTCATTATTATTATTCATTAGATGTTATATAATGACCTCTTTGAACATAGTTGACCTACAAAAGTTGTTTTCAATACAAAAACCAAACTTGGTCAAAACACCCGACACAAACATTATTTATTAGGTAGTTGGATACAAAATTGTAATATTTAAAATAAAAACCATGATAAAAACGAAACTTTTAACCAATAATGTAAATAATTAACATAATTTTTCAATTATTCATTATTAATAAACATGATACGAGTTAGATGCAATGTAAGAGATTTTCATCTCACTTTTTTACTTATATTAGATAAATGCCATGTTCACCACATACTTATTTTGTGTCGTCCATATAATAACCATTTTTCAATGTTATATCATGAATTAATTTATCATAATGGTATTTAAAAATTTAATTTTATATTATTCCATCACGAGGGTTATGATTTAAAATGTTTCAAAGTGGTATGTGACACATTGGACTTTTTGAAGATTATTTTCCTCAAGAATATATTAAATGATCTTTAAATGGTTTTTAAATTCGAGTAAATTATATGAAAAATTTCTAATATACCATTAATTTCCTTCTTCAATGGTTATATATGACATTTTTAATTTATTAATTCCATTTTTTCACTCTTTGGTATGTAAATTTTTTTGAAAATATTTTTACGAATACCCGAATTTATTTATCACTTTATTCACATAACCTATTTTCTTCTAAAAACTATGTTTTATTAAATTTTTTAAAAAAATGGTTCTAAATTTGTTTTTAAATAAATTTTTACCCTTTTCTCATTTACAAATGTTTCCAAATGAATCTTCTTGTCACCTTCCAAACAAGTCATTTATTAACCTTTTACCATACAAACATAATGTTCTTTTTTACCTCATATGAATTGTACAGATTTACCCACTGTTATTTATTTGAATC
Source organism: Viscum album (assembly GCA_963277665.1). Lineage (NCBI taxonomy): Eukaryota > Viridiplantae > Streptophyta > Magnoliopsida > Santalales > Viscaceae > Viscum > Viscum album. Next base: position 482,786,312 of record OY728128.1, read on the forward strand.
ATACTTTACTTTACTAATAGGATAGTTTTTAATGATTTTTTAAATGTGATTTTCAATGAATAGGTTTTTCCAAAAAAATTATATGTTCATAAATAATGATTTTAAAAGATCTTTTTATAGTAATTTTATACACCATCAACAATAACCCTTTACTTTACACAAATTAGGATTTGTTTTATTTATACAATAATATTTATTCTTATTGATGGTATGTGATTTATTTTTCCATGGATAGTATTTACATCCTTGAATCATCTTTTAGTACACTGGAAATATTCAATCTCCTATCATCATTTAACCTTGAATTTACACTAAATTAACAATTTTATTTATCATGTAAATTAAAATTTCAAAAAACATATACGGTTTTACATAGGGTGTAAACTTTTATAGTTATTTTTATATTTTGGTAAATATTGATAATTATATATCCTTTATTCCATATAAATATTTTATGAGGAATATTTTTAATTTATTAAATCGATAACTTGATATGAAAAATGATTTGAACAAGGAATGATGAGTGGATCTCAGACATTATATAACACATCAACGCATCGATTGGTTCCCATAATACAAATAAGTTTTGAATATGAAATAGATTTCTATCTTTAGTTTTGAACTATCCAAAGGATGGATCTTGATGGTGGAGGTATTCATGATCCTAAGACACAGCGTCCAATAATTAATAATTAACTTCATTTGGATTCATTTTTTATTATCCATTAGATTTTCACATGATAAAATATATGGATAAATTTCATTCTCAGTTTATTGATTAAATGGTACGTTCTTTCAGTTTCTTACCATTCCTTATATATTTTTCCTTATCTAGTGATTTGAAAGAAATTTGTTTCCATTTAGTACATTTCTATATTGTTTAGGCACTAACATCCTAGTTTGTGGATTATATGGTATGTGTGTGATATTATTTACCATGAAATAATTATTATTCTCCTTGATTCATTAATTCTTTAGCTATAAATTACACTTACTGATAATTTATGATCACCCATATTATATTTATTTCCACAGAAATCTAAGAAGCGTACTATGGAAGATATGAAGGAATATACTATAAGGAATGATGTTGTTCTCGAAGTTCTTTATTTATAAATATGAAAAAAAAATTATGTTATAATTAGTTCATTAATTTTTAACAGTAGACTCATTTTTGTATCTTGTTTACCAAGACATCAAATCTAGCCATTCTTTGGGATTTTCTTCCTTGTCATCATGATAATGTAATTGATATAAAACACCGACTCTAGGATATCTTGGGTCAGGCCACTACATGAAAATACTATAATTATCATACTCGGGTAAGCACGACCAATGAGACATACATAAAGGAAATCTAACATCGATCCAAAGTAGGTATTGATGGTTTATATATTTTTTGAACATATTATTTTTTAGATTGATCATATAACATGAACATATCACTATTTCTGCTTATTTTTATGAGGTTGAGTTCTTATTTACCTTCTAAGCTCTGTACACTCACACTTCCTGGGATTCTATTGCACAAGGGAACCCATGTATCTCTCAAATAGTTATGGTGGTCACAGGTTGGGTTGAGTCCTAAGATTACATGGTTGATAGGGAAAACTAAAACAAGATCATAGATTCACATGTGATGTGTCTTGGAGTCATTAGGGAGATAATTTATTTTTTATTTTTTACTTGTATATATATGTGACCGACCCGGTAAGTGGCCCATTTTTATATGTATGGAATAGATATTTAGGCCCCTAGTTAATTTAAATATATTACTGATTTTGTTTATATTTATTTTATATTATTTTAATTCTTCATGATTTGTAATATTTATTTTCAAACTATGATTCATCGAGTGTTTCCTCCCCACAATACCACCTTATATCCCTAATACTAGTTAGTAGCCTCTTATATTCAGGGAGGTGTACATGAGGTATTGTGGAAATACAGGATAAGGAACCAGTTAAATGGTCTCCATATCGAGATGTTACAAACTAGTATAAGATATATATTTTTCATAATGTTTTAGGATTCGTGAGAATATAGACATAAGAATGCATCTGATCATAAGATAGAACCTGAACTGATGCGTGACAAGAACAGTTTTTGTGTAAGTCTAGGATGCCATGTGTATGGGATTTATGTTATTGTATTAGTTTGTTATAATTGTTATGATTTTAAAACTGGTGTAATTCACATGAATTTTATAATTTAATGCATATGGGTTATTAGTTTTTTTCCCTTGGATGGCTGAAAGGAATACATTCATTGATTGTGGTTATTAGACTATAGTGGCAATTGGAATGTCATACATCATATTTAGAACATAAGATGCACAATATACTTGCCTACTATTCTAGGAATCATCACTGATGACTGAGGACCATCTTTTTAAAGTGTCAAAACGTCTCAAATGACATTTTCTAGTATATTTACTTGTTTTCATTCTAATGAGTTGGACCAAATTATATATGTATGTTTTATTTTTTGTGGATGTTTCTATATATCATTTGGCAACGATGGTGTTGTGGTCCCTTTTTAAGGAATGAATAATAAAATGGGTGGTTATAAATGAGATTAATTGTCTTAGAGACTATCCCCTCAAGGGTCTGTATTCATAGGATTAGTTATATAAGGATTCACTAACAACCAATATGAAATTATACCATATATCTTGGATAGAAATTTTTTTTCACCAATACATTGAATTTACTTTTCATTGGTATATATCATCTCATAAAATTCCTTCAACTATTATATTAGTTATAAATGAGATCATGATTCTTGATGTATCGGTCCATTTGGAGAATACTCAGTAAGAATCATTACCTAGTGGATTGATGGGGTTTGGACATGCGGTGCCTAGTAAGTGTGTGAGACCATAGAGGTGGATTCAAAATGTATATTTACTTGGCTTTGGGATAAGTGAGCAGGGATGAAACCCATTAACTAAAACCATATATGAGTTTTGGCCATGGTCTAGGTGGGATACCTAGAGACCATAATGAATTTTTGTTTATTACTTATGAGGCTAACTCAAGAGAGGGGTCAAACTGAAATTATTGGTGCCTTTAGAAGCCTTGAGAATTATAGTAAACACCTCTCAGAATTGATGTTAGAATGTGAAATTGATTATTCAATATAGGAATGTTAATGGCTTAGATTCATAAAGAGATAAAACCATAAGTTCTTTGGTATTGAGTTTCACTTCGAAAGACATGACCATTCGAGTGCGTGACCCTACTGAATTTGGATTAATTTTAGTATGTGATGAGAGCATGAGTGAGTAAAATGGCCCTAGAAATAGGTCCTTATGGATAATAATAGAATGGTTTTATTAAAAATAATTCATACTTTGGGGTTAATCTAGTCAATTTTGATGAGATCAAGATATAATAATGAATTGGTTACACACGGTTCAATTACATTGTAAATTAGAAATGGTTGTCAGAAAGGAAACTATTGATGGATAATTGATGATGAAATTGTATTCATGATGATCCAGAGAATCCGAAAAAATATAAAAAGTGCCAATGAGGTGAGATATATTTTGTAATGGGGTCTGGTATGCTAGTACAATCAATCAGTGTTTTTGGTAGATGAATACAAGGTTGGAATACACATGGGTCAGAAGAAAAATAAAAAACACTATAAAAAAATCATTTAGGTGGTGATTAAAGAGTGTTATAATGTTTTCCATATGATAGGGACTACACCATTGGATAATTGAAGTATTGACATTCTTTATGACATGGTATTTTTCTGTTTTAAATACAAAAAAGTATAATCCTATGGTGGTGATTGTGATACTGATCACAAGAAAAGAGACCCAAATAATAAAAAGGATAAGTATTGTGGGATTAGTTATTGGGTGATTATTTTGGAATTTAGATGCTATTAAGTAAATTTAAATGTGTACTTTAGGATTCCCAATGAATGTCAAGTACAATTTTGGATGTTTAATCTAGTGTAGTTCAGGCATGGTCATTATGATCCAGGTGGTTTTGAGGTAAGTCAAACAAGTTCGGTTATATAGTGCATTAGTGATCAAGTTATATAATAATTGTGTAAATGGAAATGGATGGTTAAAACAGGTAACATTATTATAATTTGAGTATGGGATTCAGTGGTCATGTTTGAATGATCATGGGATGTCTTTGGATTTAGAGGCAACATGATTAGGTAGTTGGTAACACATGTGTAGTTAGAGTCATGATTTCTTGAGAAGGATCAAATAGAAGAGGTCTGGATAGTTTTTTGGAATATTATTAGATGTAATGAATCTATAACCACAATGATTATGTCATTTGGACTCCTAAAATATATTTAGATAAAAATACAAATTATACGGTGTTCCATGGTTTAGAATCACCAATTTATGAAATCATCATTTGTGAGGATAACCATAGGAAATATTATCAATTAAATAAAAACATGGTCTTGTATAGAGATGGATGACCTAGAGAACAAACTTCCATGTGTTTAGGTAGTTTTATTATAAATGGTTCTAGTTTTAGTGGTGTAAGAATTATATCTTATAAGTTTATCTTTGGACGTACAGTTAACATTTTGAGATGGAACATAACTATTTGATAGTGAATAGATGATCTATTTGGGCCAACAGATACAAATGGATGACCAACAAGACATATTGAGGATGATAAGTATTATTATGGGAGGTTTTTAAGATCCCATTCTTTTATATTCATTTAAAATTCTTGAGAAATATAAAAATCAAAAATAGTTTATGGGAAAATTTTTTCCCAAAAATTGAAAGAAGAATTTAATGAGTTTGAGTATCTAAAATTGTTTTTTGGACATTGAATTAAGGTAAAAAGGAGGCTAAGAGGTTCAGCAGAGCACCATAGGGAAACTAGTCTTAGGTAAATATAGTATGTATCCACCTTATAGCCCATATTATCCAAAAAGATATCAAGTATGGCATACAGTGGTCTAGTACCAGTAGATAGTTAGTGGCCCAATATTATCTTACTAGTGGGGTTATGTTGGGCGGATTTTACTATTCTCCATTGAATTTTTAAGGGGGGTAATACCCCTATCATCCTCCCCATTTTTTGTCACACAGTAGTGGGGTATCTCCCCCACTTATTCTCTATATCCCATTTTTAGGGTGTAGTACATAGGCGTTTTCCACGGTTGATGAAGTTAGGATCTTTTATCCTCTCTATTTTCCTCTTCCCCTCTTCATCATGGTGATTTGGTGATGTTTATGTTTATTTTTTTTGATTATTACAATAGAGAATGTTTAAATTATTCAAATCCTTTGGGACTTTTTTGAAACCTAGCTAGAGGGACTACCTACACTGTACCTATATATTATCATTCTTCATTTTTTTATATGGTGTTCCACATGGTGAATATTTCAATGGGTTTAATTTAAAATTAGTTTTAATTTATAATATATTTGGATTCATTTTTTGGATTTTCTTAATGTAGGGTTGGGGATTTGATATGGGGCCTTAGGGTTTTTATAGAGGTGGTTCTAGTGTGGCACAACAATGTGGTGAGTTATTTGACTTAATTCATAGTTGGATTTGAATTAATTAATTAATAATAAATTTTATAATTACATAATTATTTCTGTTTGGATTGATTTAGGATCTAAATTATATAAGATGGGATCAATTCGGTAGAGACGAGGTTAAGCATGCCTTAGTGGGCCTTGGACGAGCTATTGGTCCTTATAATAGTTAAAAAAGTATCAGTTTGAGGTATGTTGTCCTATGTAAAAACCATGTAATTTATGAATTTGATTATATAAATTGTATAATATGGTTATTACATAATATAAAAACAATCCATCAAATTAACTAATATGTTATATGGGTATATTTAATTATTAATTTGTAATTATTTTAACAATTTAGTTAAATGAGATCCCATTAACCATATATGGATCCAAGGAACATGATGGTTTCTTTTTCTCTTTCTAGATTATTTGATTTTCAATTTTCTAGGATGCCACATTTGGTTAGGTGGCCTTTGATCCCAGTACCTCAAGGGCATATTCCTATATTTCAATTAAAATGAATATGAGTTTATTGGGGGAACAGATTGAGTGAAACCTCAAGGATCATGATGGGTTACTTATAATTTCTTGAGTGTATTATAATATAGATGACCCCATGTATTTGAAGATGTTATGTGTCCTTATTGATGATATTATAATACATGACATCCTTAGAGGATTAGGTATTTACCTTATCCTTATTGGGATTGAGGGCCCATGTTAGGGTGCCTGTATAGTTTTCTAAAATAGGGGACCACAGTGGGTTCCATTACGACTGACTAACACTGAGTGGGAGAATATGACCAGGTTAGTGTTAGTAGTGGGTTTTATCTGAGAACACACACTGAACATGTAAGACTTTGGGGATGTGAAAGGTAGTGGTTAAATTAGGCATTCATCCAACCCATAACTTATGTTTATTCCTTAATGTATTAATTTTTGATGAAAATGTGGTATCTACTTGTGCTTCCAGAATATACTAGTAAAAAATATAATTTAAAAGTGGTGTTTTAACATTAGTTTTATTTAAACTGATATTAAAAGGGTTTTAAAATTGGTTTTTTAAAAATTGAGTTTAAAATTTTAATTTCAAAAATAAAGAATCAACATTTCAAATTTTTAATAATCAGTTTTATTTTTTGAAATCCAACCTAAACATTATTACATTACCACCATACATATTTTAATATTCATTATATAACATCTCATACTCCAACATTCAAAAAATTTGATCTATTCTTCTCAAACCACATAAAAGACTCAATGATTATTCAATCAATGATTTCACCATTAAATTTAATCGAAAAATTGTTTTCATTGTTATTAGTTCTCTTCATGGATAAACTCTATGATGACTTATTATTGGATAATAAATAGAAATCTTATAATCTAATTAAGTAGATAAAACCTACATGTTAGATTTATGAGATAATGTTTGTCATTCATTATCAACCCCCATTATGGTTACAACATGATTTATTATCTATAAATAAATAGAATATCAATAAAGAACACAATGATTTGAAGGAAAATAAATATTAATGAAATTAAGTCAAAATATCATGTTTATTTTTTCTTTTGGTGTTTTTCTGAAATATTATTAGTTGATATTTCTCATCATTTCCTATCAAACAGTATTGTTCAATGATAATTAAAAAATATATACATTCCACATCTGTTATAAATATAAAAAATATGGAAATGACTTTCAACATCTCTTATAAAAAACAACAACATTAAATGTACACTTTATTTCTTTTCACTTTGTTTATTTATATAAGAGAAATTAGCCAATGATCTCATACCCGAGTGGTAGGGGCTCTTGCTTTGAATCCAAGAGACCCAGGATCAAAACCGGGTGGAGGCGAATTCCTAGGCACTCTAGCAGTAATGTAGCATGTAAGGTAGTAGTTACTATAGTAGGTGAATTAGAAGGTATTGTAGTAGTTACTATTTGGTAGTCTAGCAGTCGGAACGATTCACCCGATTTAGGCCTTGTGGCCAGCGGTTTGGGCCTACAGGTCTCATGGCCCTTCAAGCCATCAAAGGCCTTCAAGCCATAGGGCCTTCAGGCCATTGAGACCTTGGAGTCACCCAATTCATATAGAGCAGGCCGCAGAAGAAGATCAAAGAAACAAGAATAGAAGTAAACAGAACTAGAGCTAACTAGATTGGAAGAATGAGTGGGTATGGCTACCGACATCAGGACCAGACACAATACAACTTTGTATGGGGCAATGCTAGTCGATCCGAAATGAAAGGTGGGGCGCTAAGCGTTCAATGATGCAGAATCTGGGGAGGGGCATTTCTAGTGGGTTGGGCCAATGGGTCATATATTGGGCATGGTATGCCTCTGGGCCTTCAGGTCATGTATTGAAATTCATATCAAGCCTTCTGCATTGGGCCAACAAGTTATGTACGGGTTCACCATCAACCCTTAAATGGGGTATTATCCATAAAAAAGGCCTCCTGGCCATTCCGAAATATAAGAGAAATTGAAATACATGATTTAACATCAGTTAAATGAAACTAATGTTAAAAATAAATCATTTAATGTCTGATGGACTGGCATTGGATATAAAACATATGTTAATGGTAAAAATAAACTAACTTAAAAAAGTTATTTCTCTACTAGATATCTCAGTCGATGAGCCTAATGTGGTGATAATGATATGGTAGGGATTACGAGAGGTTTATACTAGTATTTAGATTTTGGAATTATGTTATAATAATATGATATGGATTATATGTGATGACAATGACATGGATTCCGAAGGTGTATCCTAGTTTCCAAATTTTAAGCCTTGCGAAGAATTCTAGTGATGCAAAGATTCATCCTCAAGTCTATGTGGGACACCCTGGACACCATAGGTCTCTAGGATGCCTAGCCTATATATGATCAAGATATTTACCCATGTGAAACAATTTTTATAGTGATTATTATTATAAAGATTTGATTTCTAGGATAACCCAAGGATCTAACTAGTTGAGCTATATTATATTTCCTATTATTGATTTTGATGCCCAGGATGCATGGGATCTAACCATTTGGAACGTTAACTAAGGTGATATTTTGGATTTAATAATTTCATGTTGTTCCCTAGAATCATCCTTGATCTGGTCATTTTATTGGAGTTTGGAGAGACTCTTAAGACATGATGGATATGGTTGTAGGGCCATTAATGATGAGAAACTAGCTGGTTAATCCTGAAAAATTAGGATGCATGGGTTATTCCCTTGGATCCAGTATATATATGGTTAGAATGATATCATGAAATTATTTTGGAAATCCTAATACCAGATTAATTAGATACGTTTGATCAGGGAAACATTCCCAAGGATTGAAAATGACTTGGTTTTTCTAGATTGGTTAACATGGTCCATGATTTGTTGAGAAAGACTTTCCAACATCGTGTCGAAGAATGTCCTACTGGTTTATTATTTTTTTATTAGTTCAATTATTTATATTATCCTTAATAGATATATATATAAACATACATACTAATTGGTACGAGACCCCATTGGCCATGCCATATTGAGTTTTGTGTTGACCCCCTACATTGGAATCTATTGCACATGGACACTTAGAAATCTCCCGCTTGATTATTTTAGGCAATGGTTGGGATGAGTCTTGGGATTGAATAGTAAAGTAAGAAGGATAGGATGTGAGAATAGATTAGGATGGGTTATGGAATAGAGTCTTCAAGAAGACTGTGTATTTATTATCTTTTGTACATGTATGTATATGTGTAAGACCAATGTGGGAGTTATCTTTTTAATGTATGACATGGCTATTTGAGAAATTTTTTAATTTAATTAATTATAATTCTTATCTAAATTTATTTCTCACTCTTTAATTTTATCATTATTGGTGATAATTTTTTATTTGAATTTTTTTTGAACTCATGCATAGGGGATATATCCTCCCCATGATACAACATTAGACTCTAACTGGTAGTTGGAAGTCTCTAGAATTCGAGGAGGTGATCATATTTTCTATTGGTGAACTGGGGTGGGGAACTAATTGAGTGGCCTCTGGACTTGGACATTACATATTGTTAAATGTTTTATCATAAAATTATAATAAATCATGAAAATAATTTCTTCCAATGGATATTGAACATAATTATCCAAACCACACAAAACTAAAGTTTCCTTTCTTAACATTGTTTTATTTTCACATATCTGAATATTTGTGTTGAGTTTTAAGGATTTTCGTTGTTCTATCTATGACACGGTGTTGTGACATGGGTGTGAAAAATTCATATCCTCTAGTACACATGGTTCATTGGGAAACATATGATGATTATATTATTTAGATCTTGTTTATTCACTATTCATAATGTCCAGTGGTGTGTGTCTAGTGGATTGGGGGTGATGTTTCTACCCCAAGATTCATGATGTAATAAATCTATGAAATATGTAATGATATATTTTAGTTTAATATTTTTTTTTAAAATTTAACTTTTGATACGACGAGTCTATCAAACCATGGGTCTTATTAGACACCTGTTGAAGAAACTAAAATAAATTTTGATCATTCTATATTCTTTTTGGATCCCATTTCATGGGAGAGTTAAAAATCAAAAACATAAAAAAGTAAAATAGGGCTCTAAATTGATATTGGGGTCACATCATGTTAGGATAATTATAAGTAGAATGATGAGTGGATTTTTGTTTTTAATTGTTGGAAACTATGTTGTAATTCATAGTAATCACACCATAAAATTTATGATTTATATATATATACCATAAAATATTTTTTATAGGGTGGTGTCATGGCTTCTCTCCATGAAAATTCTATAGGATCCCTGAATATCAATCCTACGCCAGTTTAGTAATGAATCAGATGTACGTATCATGACTCAATATTTCATTCCTTGACATGTTTTTGGATCAAAAATGTTATAAAAATCAAATCCAATAATTCCTATTATTTAAATATCGGTTTTTATTAGTATATATAGATCTTGATGATTTAATAAAATTATTTAATTGTGTATGAAATTATGCCCGGATCAATGAGTTACTATTATGGTTTACAATATGAGAATAGAGGGAACACCATAAAGATGGTGAATAAATGAAATTCATATTGTTTGAATTTATCTCAAAATTCAATGGAGTTGGTTGAATGAATATGTGGGTTGAATACCAACTAAGTGGATTGTAGGTAGAAAATTCCGGGGACATTTTATTTTTTGGATATGAATTAAAAGGAATGAAAATTATGAGGATAGATTTTATTGATTTGAGAAAATGAGGGAATCCAGCCTATTGTGGTAAATAATATTGAATATTATGAAACTAAGGAATAATTAAAGCATAATGACTAAACCCTTATTTTGAAAGATGATTTGTTTTGGTAAATTTTCATTGTAATTGATCATCATATTGTATATTCAATTGTTCTTCATCTCAAAGTATCTTATAAAGGGGAAATAAGAGGGATTTCCCCTAGGATTGATAGTTTGACTTTCATAAAGTATATAAATACATACAATGTGTAGTGTTAAATTATTGTAAATAGAAACATAATAGAGTATGATCTTTATAATATCCCTTTTTCGTGAAATAATTATCTTCCTCATGTTCCTTATTTTAATTTTTGTATCAAAATATCATTTTTGTACTTGATGTTATGTAGGTTCACATTGTTCTTTGTATCAAAAGAACAATATCCAAAGGAAATAAAGTATCAATTAATATAGTAATTTACCCCCTCATAGGTTATATTGTGATTTTGATTGTCACACTCATACATGGTTGATCAACCACAAACTAAAGGAAGAGAAATATTTCTATATTAAAATTAAAGCCTATAAAATTATTATGAAATCATATTTATATTGGTTTGATTTTTTTTGTTTTTTTGTATTTTATACCATAATGAGTGGCCCCTACACAAAATGTGAGTTTTTTATAAAAAAAATAAAACATTTTTTGGGAAACTATACATAACAAAGACATATTACATGCCCAGACAAAACACATGATCAGGCCTTCCTCATTTATCATTATCATAGATAAAATAATCTACCAATGATTTATATCTCTAAAGGAAACCATTTTACTTATTTAAACCCTACCAATTGGAATAGACTTATATATCATATCTCTTCTCTAATAATAACAATAATGTGGTTTATCACTAATACAACCTATCAGAATCACTAAAATAATGAGTTATATCTCAATACTAATAGGATCACCAATTAGTCTAGACACTAAATGACAATAAGGGTCTGAACTGATGGTTCCAGACCTATACATATATCTCAAATATCTCAAGTAAACATAGGGGCCAATACCCCCATCCCAAGTATCAAATCCTAATAATGGTATCAAAAAAACCATACAACCCACTATAATGATAGAATCATCACATCCACGTGAATCTTGAAAATATAAATATAAACTAATCATTATCTAAGATATTTAAAAAAAGTTCAATTAATACTGTTTGACTAATAAGTTATTTTGGAATAATGATAAATTTAATATTTTTTATTTTTCATAAAATTGGAGCCACTTTCATTTCAAATTATTTTGATCAATCACTCACAAATTCACATGTCATATGAAAGAACATTTCGTTTATTTTTCATGTATGTGTTCCTCTTGACACACTCGGGAAAGAGAAGATAATAAATCAATACCCATGGATACCGTACTTACTTAAATATTATTAAATGTGGAAATTAATTGAAAAAAATACAAACTCTATGAAATCATATTTTTACAATCATACATACACTAGAAGGGGAAAAATATAATTTGTTCCCATGTTTAGACTAGTCCTAGCTCTAGTGAACTTACCCAAAATATTAAAATAGTGTTAAAAATTTATAATGTTACTTTTCAATGTCATCATGATGTTCAAAAATAATTATAATGAGTCTTTCATCATGTCACCTTAGTCACCCCATCTATTTAAAAGGTTTTCAACTAATGATGATGGTTGGAAAATATATTATAGGGAGACTATAATCTCTATATATTCAATTTAAATGAAAAACAATAACTTAAACATTTATAAATGGTATAAAAAATGCTTAAAATATGTAATTATAATGATGTATTATTTATTTCTAGTAAATAAAAAAATCTGAGAAACCTAGATGTTATTCAAATGTTAATTTTGATTAAAAAAATATTACAATTTTAGATAAAAAAATGTTATGAAATAAAATAATTGAAAAAATAAGAAACTAATAATATTATACCATAGTTATGGTTTGTAAATAAGATCTAAGGTTAATGGTAAAAAATTGGAGAAACTAAAGGAATCTTAACATTGACACCAATCAGAGTTCTATGGAAATTACTAATTTTATGGATACTTGTGGTATTGTAGAGGCTTTGGGACCACATCATAGTTATTTTGGATCAGTTTATCATATCACTAGAATATAAAAATATATAATAGGTAGATTTTAAGGGGGATTCAAACTAATAAAAGAATAAAGGATTGAGAATAATATGAAAATTATAGGTTGAAGGATAATAAATGTTTTCATTAAACTCGTACATTGGTTGAAAATGTTATATTTGAGTAGGGATAGACAAATCCATTTATCAATTGATCCAAAGTAGGATGTCCTGAACCTATCCAATTTATTAATCGGTCCATTAAAAATACCAATTAAAGTCCATGTTAATAATTTTCAACCTGTTATTTAGACATTCTATAGGATATTAATATATTAGTAAAATTTATATATGATGATCAATAATTTTATTTAAAAATGTAAAATCATATATATTTTAAAAAACATTGAAAAGAAATATAATCTAGTTTGGTGAGTAACATATCTAGTCATATAATAATGCCCCGAACCAGCCCAATTATTAAATGGGATTATAAATAATCCAATTTAATATTCAACCGAGAACAATTAGGTATAATTAGACCTTTTTATTATTTTGGAATTTTTGGGCTAGGGTGGCCCTCTAACCTATGTATATCTCTAGTTCCTGACATTAGAGGGAGTTTATTGCAGGAGGAACTAACCATGTCACTTTTCAAATGAATTTATCACTATTCAACCTTCCAAAGTAAGAAAGATTCTCAACACTGGAAAGTATAAATATGAGGATAAATTAATGGAAATGAATTAGTTATTGATGTGATACTTATATAATCTTAAAAGGAACACTCGTGTATTTAGGATAGTGAATTCTATACACATATGAATGGATATTTATTGTTTATGTGTATAAAATTTAATTGAAGTATCTATAAAACTCCTTTATTATGGGATACCAAAGATAATAGGAAATGGTTCAATATTCATTAGAGAGGTTAAGATGAAGTCTAAGTACCCATTTTTTTGAAATATTGAATAAATAACTATTATGTCTAAAACCTGTGATGAATTAAAAAAATAAGTTTTTAAAGGATGAATTATAATTGAAGAGGTTAAATGATATATGTACTTTAATGACTGGAAGTGATAATGTTATAACATTTATCCAGGTTGGTGATTCTAGAAATTAAGGTTAATTGAGCATGAAATAAAAAATATATTGTTGAATACAAGGATTGGTCACCTTTTCCAAATAAAGATGAGAAACATTATTGAAGGAAATAATTATTAGGATATACCTATGTTTAATAGGAGAAAAAATAAATTTTATCTAGATGATAAAAAGGGACGATCATTAACTATTAACATAATAAACTATAAATTCAAACATCTCAACCATTGGAGAAAATCCATTTAGAATTTTATTGGCCTATAAAGATTAAATAAAATAGTGGATATATTTATTTTATTTATATTATTTATTTATTCAATCATATTACATAAATTATTTTCAGGAAGTATAGTCAATGGACATAAAATTTTTAAAGCTCTTTAAAATATGTAAATAAAAGTATTGGGGTTTTCCTTGAATATGTTTAAAATAAATGAAAAATATGAATATAAAAATGGGAAATTTAAATCATATCTTCCATTGGATTGTATTCCTCATAATTTATTATAAATATAACCCATAAAATGATTTTTCTTAATAGATAAATGTGATCCTTGTGTAAATGGATTACACTATATTGGTAGAGATTAATTCCTCCTTTATTTTATAAAGAAAATGTATTAGAATAGTAGTTCAGATTAAAAATAATTTTTTAAAACCAATTTACTTATCTCACTAGATAAGACTTATTAGATGAAAACAATGATCTTGAAATAGTTTAGTTTATTTGGTAGCCCTTCAATTATAATGGTGAAAGTTGAAAATATTGGTATGTTTTTTCTAAGAGGTATTAAAGTATTCATCATTAATTATCATCAAAATAGAATTGAATGTCATTACACAAAAACTATTTAAGGAATATTATTAATATTAATTACTTGACTGTTATGGAAGAATGATAATTAATATTACCTTTCATGATTTATGTTCCTAAAGTGTAGTTTATACAGTAATATTTATTAAGAATAAAAATTAATCCTTTTTAAATTAATGATAATTAATATTGAAAAAATAATAAGGATAATGATTTATCTGTGTCATTTGATTGAGAATTATATTGTTCAACATATAGAACGATGATGAATAAGAGATCGGTCTATAATATCAATTTATATCAAGGATAACATATTCAAAATTAATGAAAATCTTGGATAACAACACATACCTCATTATTGAATTATGTTATGAGAAGGGATGTGAAAGAGACTTTAAATAGTCAAATTTTGATTGATACTATGAATGAGGATTTGGACAAGTTAGTGAAGGACCCTAGACCACCATGGAGGGGGGTGAATCCGAGTGTCAACTTTTTCTCCACATTATTGGATATTGTTCCCATGTTAGTATAAATAAATTTAAACTTGTATGATAGATATGTGAAGTAATTAAAACATTCACTTACAGAAGGTCACCACAACAAATTATTATTTGGTTCACCACCAAGTGCTACGTCCAAGGAGCATACGCCGATATGTTGTCAGTCATACCTAATTCTACTATTCTTCACTAGTTTTGGATTACAGAGGTTTGGGCATAGTAACTCGGTTCCATGCTCACTACCTAACTATTTTGGGATATCACACTACTTCCCTCAGGTCCCTCCATTTTTGCGCAACTATTATTTTTCACACAGAACTTATCTTTTTTTGCAACATTTTCTTTTTCATGTTGGTGTTCTTCATTTCATGCACCACTCTATACTTTAATATTTCTATGCATAAAAGCTCGAGATTGGTCTAAGTGTCAAGAGTACATAATTGAGATGGGTCACTAATTATTTATAGGCATTTTTTACCCTACACGCAATACACTAATCCAATTGTATAACCCCCTTCATGCGTGTAAAAAGTCTTTCACGCCACATCATATTTCATGCACTTTCTTGATTTTTTCATGAACTTAATGCCTTTTCCAACTTTCTATATTCTATTATCAAAAAAACCTCTTGCACACAAAATTGTACACGATGATCTATATTGCACGCAAAACCAATATTTTGTGAAACCTCATCTTTCTCACACTTTTCCAAATTTTTGGCGCACTCCATGCCTTTTCCAAATTTTGATGTTCTAATCCTGAAACATTGATTTTACAAAACTATTAAAACCCCCTTGAATTTATCACACATATAACTATACAAAAACTCATGTCTTCATCTTCTAATTTTCAAACCCCAAAATTTGTTAAACACTGGAGAACATCACGACATTCAATATATGATTCGTCCATAACCTTTATGCTTCTTTTCTCTGATTTGGATTCTTCAAAAACTCTTTTTATTACATCACAAAACCCACTATCATGATATATATTCTTCTATAGATCAGGTTTAGCATCATCAGAGTTTACATGGAAAGTACTATTACTCACCTGTCTTCCAACATCTTTCCTTCCAATCAATACTATATATGATAGGCATCACCTTTACTCCCCATTTAAATCATAAGGATTTCGTCATAATTTATCCTAACATATTATATTTTGAAAATAAAAATCATAAAGTCATCATCTGATTTTGATACAATGTCAAATGCATGGCCTTTTCAGAATTCCAAGCCCTTCTACAATCTCTTTTTTTCTTCAACCTTCATTATCTAATTTATGCAAGTCATATGATTCTATTCATCAAGTAAGCTCTTGAATGGATCTCATGAAATCGTGAAGAATTACATGTTCTTCTTCAAATCCTCATTTTTCTTCAATCATCATCAGATGGATGATACCTCAAAATTCTACATTATTGTAAACAATGTGTCTCCTTTAACACATGTTATTTGAACTTATGATCAGTTAAAAAGTCATCTGAATTTCCATTCCTCCATTTCATTATATTTCTTCTTCATATCCTTAATTTTGATCTTCCTTGACCACTATTGACAATAAATAAAACCTTATACATAATTTGGTCCCATCATATAGAGATTAATGATACTTGTGATTTATTACCAAAGAAAAATAATATTGTTATTTGAAAAAAATGGAATTAAATTAAAAATTGAATGAAAAAAGAGTGGTTTTGAGATGTAAGGAAAGACTTTTGTGAAATGGATACTCATAGGAAGAGTTAATTCGTTTTATAGAGACATTCATATCAATTAATTAACTTGGAAATAGTAGTAATAATCTTCATATCACTATTAAAATACAACAAAAGATCCTCTATGTTGACGTCAAGTTAGACTTTCCTAAATAGAGAGTTATAGAAGAATATTTATATTGATCAAACTAATGAATTTTTTCTCATATAACATAAATGGTATTTTTTTTAAATAATTAATTATGTGCACTAAAAAATCCCTCAGAGTATAGAGTATATTTTTGGAAATTTATTGAAGTCGTCGAAATCCCTGAACTGGAGAGTGTATAAATACCTATGTATCAAATATTATGATTTGGAATCTTTTTTTTATTTTCTATGTAAAAGGAATTATCATTTCTACAGATAAATAATGTGTTTTTGTAGAGTTTTCTATTAAATTGATAATATTTTTCAGATTTTTGTTCTTATAGAAATGAAATATATCTTGTGCTTATAAATTTATAAAAGGGATTATCATATTCAATTTTATATGAAATGTATTATTTTTAACATTTAATGAATTTCGGCTAACATGATTCATGTAGGTTTCTAGGATAATCATAGTGGAAATTAATATCACAAGGGATAAATATATTAGGTTTCTAATGATTTAATATTTATTACTTAGGGTATTTCAAATTATTTGAAACCATAAATCCCATTATTACAATTCCATAAAAACCAAAAGCAAATAAATATTATTTTAAGATTTTGTTCCTTTTGATTTCCTTTAATCTATGATTTATAAGTATTATAATGAACAACCAAAAAGTTCATCTCACTAAAATCTGTCATTGGATTTGACCAAATAATCTGAATGGTTTTGATTGGACATCCATTATCTTATATGAAATGATAATATCCAATAAGTAAAAAGTGAAAAAAAACAATATAGATTTAAAAGTAGAGATAATTATAAATAATATTACATATAAAGGGTGCACAACATTAAGACTCATGTATGATAATTATTTATACAGCTCCCTGGATTTACTCTAATTATCTTAAATTTTACTCGTGTATCATGAATAAATATACTATCGAATAAATCATTTAGGTATTCATCTAGAAAATTAATTATCCCATGTGTAATTACTAATCATTAGTATCCAATAAGTAAGGGAGACTCAAAATTTTACTCCAAAACATTCCACTTCCTTTAGTGAAAAATGGAATTTCAAATTGAATCATAAAATATGATTAATGGATATATAATTCACATTAGTAATAAAATAAAAATTCAAAAGGATCCCTCACATGATATATATCATATAATTGTTGGAACCAAGGTTTTTCATTTCTGAAAATGGAGTCTGGTTTGTGTTTTTTTTCAATCTAGACTTGGATAATCAAGGTTCTTTCAAATAATTTGAAATTATAGTTCAAGATGACTATTGTATTCAATGTGGACTCGTTTCCAAGTGCATATAAAATATTTGGAGTCAAAATCATGAGGAAGTGGCTACCATCTTAAAAGGTTGTTTTCTAGAATCGAATATTTTAACTATGGTAAAGGAATTGGTTTCATGAATATTAATTTTCACAAAGGTTGATCTTCATGAAGGTATGGATCATCATGAGTGCGCGATCTGTTAATGGTGTTAACCATGTCTATGATAAGTGGAGCATCAAAAATTCTTGATTAACAGATGATGATATCTAAGATTGTGAAAAATAACACTAGAGCGTCACAAATGGAGGAGCTTCATGAAGATGTTTTTAAAGGTTCATGAAAAATTAACTAGAGGGTTGTGAGCTTCATAAAGAGACATTCTGATATATAAAAGTCTATCCCATGTCATCCAATAAGAATATAATTGTAGAAAATTATGAATTTCTATGATTTCATGAAGGATGGGTTCTTTGTGAATCTAGTTTTCTATGTGATCTTGAGCATTGCAAAAAGACTAGTTATGTATTGATTAATTCTAATGATTCAGAGTAATGGGGGGTTCTTGTTGATGAGTTATTTCAAGATGGCGTAGTGATCTTAATTAAGGTTTTTTTCTATAAAGGAATTTTTCTTCGTGAAGGTAGTGAGCTTCATTATGGAGCTTCCTGAAAAGTAGTATTGAACATCATGGTTAAGTTAATAGTGCTATAATGTGAATCATCTGAGGACTTTAATAAATGCATAGTCGCATGCCACCCTAGGACAAACACTTAAATTCAAATCTACTTAATTTCCCTTCATGTTGATAAAATGAGTTATATTCACTCATTGTAGTGAGCTTAGGGGAGTAAATATAGGTGTTTCAAGGTAGGGAGTATTCATTATCTAAAATCATGTAATGGAAGTGTTCATGGAATAATATGACAATTTATAAACATTTATATTCTACAACTAGTGAAAATTAGTGGATTTTTGTATAACCAACACACTCTCGACATATGCTTTATGGACTATACCATAGTGGTGAACTATTTAAAATTGATATGCACTCTCTCTTTACATGTGATTATTTGATTAATGCATGATTCTATAAGATAGGTTTAAAAAGTTCCTACTATTTTGGGAACATGATCCATTCATTTAAAGGAAACATTTTACACCCTAATTAACTCATCAGCTCTGGGGGGTTTTGGGGTCCTATAAGTGGTATCTTATCCTATGGGTTACTGATGTTGAATAATTCCTCATTCATTATCATGGATAATTCTATACATTTTAGGGGAGTCAAACTGTTTGATTGATAAAATATATTGATTAGGAATAAAATGATCTGATCTCATCTAATATATATTGGAATGAAAGTTCTTTTTTCCACTTTATAGGGGATTCATGTCACTAATGCAATAATACTATCTAGGATTGAAATAGATATAAAAATTATTGATGCAAATGCCAAATAACATAACTCACTTAAATAATTTCTATCTGAACAATTATACCTGATGTTTATAAGATTCAAATTAGACAAGTCTATGTGGGGGAAACAAGAAAATATATATGAAGGTGAAAACAATGTGAAGGAGGGGGAACTCCATTTTATTCACAGTATGTTATATGATATAAAAATGAATCCTTATGAAATAGAATATACTTTTTTAAGAAAATTACAAACCCCGTTAGAGAAATACGTGGACCTGGTGAAGAAATCAAATTCGTTAACTGTATGAAAAAAATCATGAGAATTTTCCCCCTCTATATAATCCAAAAGTTTCATCCCTTGAGGAAATGTATCTTTTTAAAAAAATTACTGATGATCTGGTAGTTTTTCTAGTGGATCATGAAATGAGAGTTATACTAGAAGATACAATAACTTACATAATCAAGGAAATGAATTTCCAAGTGATGAAAAGACATGAGTTTTCGAGTGTTAGTATTTGATGAATATAATGAGGAAGATGAACTACTTTCCCTCTATGAAAAGAAATATAAGTCATTAAAATAGATATTTTATGGAAAGATTCCTCTAGCATGTTTTCAATGTGGTAGAGATTGGCATACAACTTATTGGTTATCAAATAAGTTTGATGATGAAGAAATTGAATATGAAAATATGTAAAATTCATAGAAAACATTTCCCCAAAATTAATATTACAAATTAGGAAATAAATTATAGATGGATGTTTTTTTATGAATAAGAACAAGATGATAAGAAATTTTTTGAGTATAAAGAACCATATTTTAAATCTTGAACCAAAGAATCTAGGATGGCTATAGTTGAAAAGTTGGAACCATAAATAGATAAAGGTAAATATAATGATTTGATTAGTGGTGTTGATCTATGGTATAACTTTATGGTGAGCTTGATAAAATTTGAGAGAAAAAAATGGAACAAAAAATTGAGATCTATCATTCAAGAGTCACTAGATTATGTTGATTAGAATGATGTAGAATTTGATCGATTAGATGTTATTGAAAAAGAAAATTCAATTACTCTTGAATGATCAGAAGAAATTTTGGAATTTAATATTAGGATTTAAGAGAAGGAAATGTTCATCCATGACCTTAAAACAATACTAGAATAGATTGATAATATAGTTGAGTGTCTTGAAGTATAATTTGTTACTTTACGAAGTAAACATTAAACAGAATCAAATTCTAGGGAAACAAACAAGAAAATACAGTTTTGAATATTCTCATATACGGAGCTACTAGAGAGAGATAACCACGATTTTGATGGAGTAGAAAATGTTTTGAATATTAAAAGATCCACATGCATGTTAAATAGTGGAATTGTTTGTGGATCTGAAACACAAATGGCTAGAAATTAAAATTTCCAAAATAAAGGGAAGTAGAAAGTTGGACATATCAAAAAGGTACCTATGGTCCTATAGAAGAAAGTATCAAATAAAATAGAAAATATATCTAAAAATTATCCACAATTATAAAAATATGATCTATAATCAAATACTCTTTCAAAATAAGGTAAAAATTTGATGATTGGAAGTGAGAAGACATTTTCATATATAAAAATTTAATTTTTGGGTTATCTGGGCTATATCATGTTATATTATGTGGAGGAAAGAATCCATTTGAATGGGGAAGTTCTTGAAATTCAAAAAAAAATAATGAGACTATATCCTTCATCCAATACAATGAATAGTTTTTCCTTATATTTATTTTATTCACTAACTATATCCATACATCTATATATCGTAGGAAGAGGAAATACAAGAACGTTACGTATAGAACTCAGATAGAATTCAATACCGGCCAACTAGTTAGAGTTTCTATTACAAATATGTTTTATCCTTATGAATTGAAATATACGTATATTTAACCAATGCATATAGAAAATAGATTGTAAATACCATCATTATCCTCCACTCAATCAAATATCTCATGGGAGGAAAATAATACAATCGACAAATCCAACATTGTATAAATAGCACGCAAGGATACAAAGAATTATAGAACCAAGATTATTGATATTTGAATCTCATACCATATTATGTGGAATGCATATTTATTGAATAATTTTATAAATATGGTTAATGAAATTATAATGTTTGGCAGTGATGGTACTTTAACAATCAAAGGTAGTGGATTCACATAACTAGAAAATAAAAAAGTTTAAGAACACTAAAGTTCTCTAAATGGATGATCTCCATCACAATCTTATCAGTGTGAGTCAACCATGTGACTCAAGAATAATAATGAAATTTAATCAAAATGGTTGTACAATAAAATGAAATAAATCTAATTCTTTTATGAATGGATTCATAACAGAAGGAAACAAATTTTTGGTAGATAATAGTGAAAACATATTTTACTTAACTATTACGAAAACAACTTGTGGAACCGTATATTGGGTAAAATTAATAAAAAATTCAGGGAAATATATTTAAACTAAAATAGTTGTGTATATCCCCAATATAATTTTTAAATAGGAAAAAACATGTGATGCTTTCATGTGAGGAAAGTTGGTCGGTAGCTCATATCATCCTAATAAGAAAATAAAATCATATATAATTTATCTCATCCACACAAATGTATGTGTTCTAAAAAATTATTCTATCACACATAGAGTGAGGTATACAATTTTTTATTGAGGATTATGTTAGAATGTATTTTTTAATGATTATACATAAGAAACAACAAGTTATTGATTACATGAAAAATTAGCATCGAATAGATGAGAATGACACCTTCAGCACAATCCATGTTCTACGATAAAAAAAATGTAGGGGAATAAAATTACATTGAATTTGAAAATTACATGTAAATAATGGAATAAATAACGAGGTTTCCGTAGTGAGAACTCCAATTAAAAATTGAGTTGTTGAACACATAAATCGATATATGAAAAGTATGGATAAAACTATGATGATTGAGAGATGTATCTATCCTAATTAATGGAAAGAGTCCATTCAAGAAGTAGTGTGCATTGAAAATAGAATATGACTTTATAATAGAGAAACCAAGAAACCATATTAGTTTTGGAATTTAAGTAATCCTCCTCTGATATTTTTTTGTTTTTGGAAGTAAAATTTTAACCCGAAATAAATAAGGAAATCATGGAAAGCATTGTGATGATATAGATGTGGTAATAATCCTTGGATACTCAATGAAGAGTAAATCTTAATTGTGATTAAATAATTGTATTGGCAGAATTTTGGAATGAATTGATGTAAAGACCATTGAAGATAAAATCAATAATACCTAGAGGATCTCATATGATGATCTGATAGAAGATGAAAATGAAAGTGGAAAAGAAACAAATTCAAATGTGAAAGTAGAGGAATGAGTGAAAAATATTCAGGGATAAAAATTGATGATGATCTAAAATAATAATCAATAAAGGGATCCATGGTTGAGAAAACTTCATATGAACCTCATATTAGAAATAAAAGTGAATAAATTGATCAATCCAACATCATTGGGGACTATAAAACACACATATAGTCAAGGAGAATGTGGATTGAATCACATTATACCTTTATTTCAATTCTGTAACTAACATCATTTTATGACGTAACAAATAATGAATCACGGGATAACACAATGAATGGATAACAAGATTAGATTCAAAGGATCGAGACATGGGATCTTGTTTCGGGTCTCAAAAACCACAATGTTACTGGAACCAAGTAGATCATTACAAACAAATTAGATGAGCATGGAAATGTGATAAAAAAACTATGAATTGTTTTTGTGTAAATTCTATGCACATATGGAAGGAATTGATGTTGAAGAAAACTTTAATATAGAAAAATCATTGGAGTCTATCAAGATTCTCATTTCTATGAAAATAAAAATAGGATACAGATATTAGCATATGGATGTCAAAATATCATTTTAAATGGATATCATGAAAAAGAAGTGTAAACAGAACAAATAGTTGCATTTATGATTGAAGATGGTGATGAAGAGGTTTATAGAATAAAGATGGATCTCTATGGTATAAAACAAAAACTATATGCACATTATCCCTGAATGGATTCATATATGATGAAACTTCAATTCAAGAAAGAGGTGTTAATTATAATCTCATGATGAATTCTATGGAAGATTAGTTTTTTCTTTTCATATATGTCGATTATATCATATTTGGATGGAGTAGGCATGGATCAGTGGAAGAATTTGAATATAATCTGAAATAATAATTCAAAATTTCTATGATTGGTGAATTAACTTACATATTAGGGTTTCAGGTTATTCTGATGAAGTACTACACCTTCATTTAAATAAAATATATAAGTGAGTATCTAAATAAATTCAATATGCAGGATTCCAAAACTACGTATACTCTGATTATAGTTAGTATAAATCAAGGAAATCATGAGGATGTGACTTCTTTGGATTCCACCATGTACATGAGAATCATTAGATTCTTATTATACCAAACTACAACAAAACTATATATTGTATTTACACCGTGCTTAGTGGACCACCTTTAAATTAATCTGATGGAAGAACATTTGGGGGAAGATTAAAGAATCATGATTTATATTCAAGGTACTCACAATAATGGAATAAACATTTCTACAGGAAGTGATAATGATCTAATGACACATTCTGATGCTGAATATGATGGAGATATGGTGGACGGAAATTCCAATAGTGTCAGATCATTCTTTACTGGAAGGAAATTTCTGGGTTATTTGAGTAAGAACCAAGAAATAACTTCGCTTTTTACAGATGAAGAATAGTATATCTCTACTTCATAGGCTTGCACTAAGCTGTTATAGATGAATAAAAAACTGAAAGATATCTGAAAGATATTTGTGATGAGGTGAAATAGATGATGGTGATTCATATGATAAGAAGAGAGAAATAGATTTTATGAAGAATCTGGTTCAGTACTCTCATTCAAAACATATTGAGATCATATATCACATCATCAAAGAAAACATTGAACAAAGAATGATTCAAATGCATCATGTTGAAACTAATGTATTTGTGGATAAAATATTGACTAAGTCATTGGAACCACAAGGTTTCGATAATAATTGGTAGAAACTCAGTGTTCATCAACCTCCCAATGAATGAGGAGGTTATGGTTTGTCTCCTCTCCCAAGTTGTGTTAAATGTTTCAATATATATTTTGAAGTGATATAGATTTATGGCGGAGATATAATCCACTGTGAGTGTATTTTGAGCTATAGAAGTAAAAATATTGGTCCTTTGTGATTATTTAAAAAGTCTAATACTGAATAAATTATAATGAAATTCAATGTTACAAAATTTTTGTGGTTGTATTTTTTACAAAAAATGCAATGCTATTGTGACCCGATGAGAATCAGGTGTTATGTGGAAATAATTCAAGGCATGAAATGATTCAATTAAATGATCAGAGCTTACCTTGGACACCCTTAAGAATAACCATACATGATAACAAAATTCTTTCTTCCTATATCATTTTCTACGTTTGTCTTTGCTCACGTAAACATATAGTGTAGGATGATTTGTATCTCACATATCTGGTCTTGATAGAGGATTCTTTTATGTTGAAGTTTCTATAGATTAACAAAAAACCTAGAAGATAGATTTTTGGAACCGTGTAAATTCATTTCTATAAATGGAGTCTGGTTTGTGCTTGTTATCAATCTAGACTGGGATGATTTGGTGAGATCTCATATTTCAAGATGACTATAGAATTCAAGGTTGCCTCATTTCCTAGTTCTTTCCAAATATTTGGGATCAAAATTTGGAGGAAGAGGATATCATCTCAAATGGTTGTTTTCTAGAGTCAAGTATTTTTAAACATGGTAAAGGAATGGGTTTTGTGAATACTAGGTTTCAAAAATGTTAATCTTCATTAATTTTTGGAGCTTCATGAGTGTGTGATGAGTTGGTGGAGTTCTTTATGAATATGAGAATTGGAGGATCATGAATGCATGATTATTTGATGGTAATCTTTATGTCTATGAAAAATATTACAAGAGACTTGTGAATATAGTAGATTTATGAATATGTTTTTGACGTTTAGAAAAATGTGATGGAGTAATGGGAGAATTATTAAGGGATGTGACTACATATATAACGGTACCCTAAAATCATTCAACATGAAGATAATTAGAGAAAATTATGAATCACTCACATTTTGTGATGTCTAGGAGTTCTCAAATATAGTTTTCTGTGTGATCTTGAGCATCTGAATAAACTAGTTATGTAATGACCAATTCTAGTGCTTCTCGTTGGTGGGTGTTTCATGTTTATGTGAAATACTACGATGACTCCATGAGCTTCATGAAGTCAGATTAATATGAAAAGGTTTTTTCCTTCGTGAATGTAGTGAGTTTCATGAATTAACTTCATGAAATATAGAATTGACCGCATTTTCTAAGTGAGCAGTGATTGCAAGTGCATCATCTCAGGGCTTTGAAGCATGAATAGTCTCATTCTAGTCAGGGAAAAAGACTTAAATTCCAATCTTCTGAGGAAATTGTTGTAACACCCCAAGCTTCTACGGTACGCTTCTCTTTAAATAATGTGATAGCGTGTGTTGTACGCAACACCGATTTCTAACACACCATAACTAATCAAACTAGCCGTTATGAATAGAAATACCTAATTTCTGAAATTATATATATTTTATATTTAAAAATGTAATTCATTTTTGGATTCGGAATATCGAATTTAGCCTAAGGTGAAATTTTGGTACTTTTTGGATAACTTTAATATTTTGATGAATAGTGAAAATTACTAAATTTTAATTAAAAACAATTTTTTTTAATCGAAATAATTTATATTGATAAATTATTAATTTGAGTGGTTTTAAAGTATATTTACAATATATTTTTACCATTTAATACAATGTTGGTCATTGGATATAATTTCACAATTAAACCGAACATAAACAAGTATCAATCTTTTGATAGTTATTATATCTTAAAAACACGCTTTTTGTTTTGACAGCGGTAATTAATTTTAAATTAATTTCTGCCACTTATATGTTTTGAATTTGGAAAAATAGATTCCATATTTGGAATCAGGATTTTCATATTGTGTAAATGGTTAACTTTTATTTTTAGACATTTTGAATAATTATTGCGGTAAATATTTTATTTACCATGGTTAAGGGTAAATCAGGTAAATAAGGGTTAAACAATAATATTATAATAATACTAAATTACCCTAAAACGTGTCCTAACATTATTGGTTGATACATGTTCTATCATAGGCATCTTTGGGTCGATTTTGGGACCCCATGGAGCCACTTGTATGTGATAGGGACACTTTATTTTAATTAAGTTAAAATAAGTACAAAAATGACATAAGCATATATCTTTTAGAAAACCAATTTTTACATAGGGTTATATATGTTGTATTTTCGACTATAAATATTCATTAGAAATATAAAAATCATTCCTACATAATTATATTTTCTTTATAATTTTTATACATTAAATAATTTAATTTATTTATGACACAATGATGATGCAGTAATTACCATAATAGTGAAAAATTAAAATAATTGATATTATAAACACCCAAATAAATATAATTTTATACTTTTATTGAATTACACTAATTTTATAGGTTAATATGATATATTAAGATTGATTTAATTGACTTTTTTCGAAGTAATAATTCTGTTATGAGTTTCACAAAAATCAACTATTGAATAGTGTCAAAATTGACAAAAAAAAGTTTTTAAAACACATATTATATTATTAATTGATATTAAATTCCTAAAAATCTAAGGTTAGGCCAAAAGACTTATATCATGATAATTTTATCATTAATGGACCACTTGGGGGTCTCTTGGATGTATATGGTAAGTTTATTAACCATATAATATAAAAATACAAAGAGACATTGTAAAAGTGAGACTAATTAACTTAGAGTTAATACTTAAAAGATATGGTTAATATAGTAACCCAAACCTGTCTAAATTCTATTGGATGAGTGGTTTTCAACACATACCCACCTTTAACTTTGAATAATCAACTTTTGAGCCATTAGAAACCGAATATGAATTTATTATAAATTAATATTTCTAGATTTTCCAAAGGTGCCCCTCACCCCTCTTATAAAAGGGCACTCCCCCTTCTCATTACTTTGAAACTTCAAAGCTTTTTTATTCGGCCAAAATCTGCCCAAATACTCTCCCAAAATCCCTCAATACAACCTAGAGGCCTTATTTTGATCATAAAACCAACCTAAGAAGCCCTTTTGATCAAATCAAAAGGAAAAACCCGAAGAAGAGGTAATGTTTTCACCACCCTTTTTCATATTCATTTCTTCTTCCACTTATTATTTATTTGTTATTACGATTCTAACATAATAACTTCATTATCTTATATATACCGTGATGTTATTGTAAATATGGTACAACCATATTCAGTATTCTATCCTCCCTTTGAATAACATGTCACCATACGTACGTACGTACGGCTTACCGTCTCCACGTCGTGGTGTAATTGTTATTCAATATATTATTATTTGGATGGGTATAATAAGGATGTGTAAATCACGTAAATAATAAATATAACATGATAATGATTCTGTATATATGATATACTATCCAATTATATATTATTTTAATATCAAGAGAATGATATTGTCGCTCGTGCATACGTACGGACTACCGTCTCCACGAACGCGATGAGATTCATTCTCCATCGTATCCATTCAAGTATAAATATCATTTGATGATTTAAAAATAATGTTTAAGGACTTGATATCATTATGGATATGAATAAGATACAACCTATCCATGACAAATATGGCTTACGTAACAAAACATATAAAAGAAAACGAGTAAGTAAACACCTGAAATGACGATAATACTAAGATATTATTAACAAAGCAATGTTAAAAGATCGAATATGATATCATATTAATATATATGATTCATGTATAATTTAATATCAAATATTTAACCATTATACAGGAGTTTAACCTACCCTTAACCAAGGAAAAGTAAACGGTAAGGGTTTATTTCACAATCTCTTCATTATCCGAGGATGTTTATACGTAATAATCTACTGGGATCTCTTTATCATCCACATCCATGTTTCTTAAAAATGTATTTGAAAACATTTTTACTATTTAAAAGAATATGGGTTAAAGTCATTTATACCCTTGTTTGAATTTTTATAATTGTTTTATAAAGGAATCTTTCCATCTTTTTCCAAACAATGTTCTTTTTAACCTTTTCGACAGAATTAAGGTAAGAATGTTTTTTTAACTTATACGGCGGGTGCAGTTATTTTCCGCCGTTATAAAATCGTCGAAGCTTCCCTTACAAGCTTATAAGAAAATTTTCAAAGAAAATGTTTTATTTCATAAATATATGACTCTTAAATGATTTTGAAATAGAAAGAGATATTTCTTTAAAAAGAGTTTTTCTTTCATCTATGTCGACATCCTTTGATAGATTTTACGCTTATTTGAAGTTGATTTATTATGATACAAAACTTCTATATTGTATTAATGGTTTTGTGATATGTTTTACTTTGGATATGCTATTTTTATACCATTCATAGTTTATGGTAAAAGTATTGATATTTCATATGCTATTTCTAATACAAATGTTTATGTTATGTTTAAACCTTTTCATATGGGAATGCATTGGACTTAATATGTGATGGGTGGAGCCCGCTATAGCTCCTTGATGCATCGGTAGGTCTCATAAGACAAACTAGTGTCTTGAAAAAAGGCCTTGGAAAAATCTTATTTTTAGTCTTGGCATGAGGCCTTGGCTATGTGGCTATGATAGTCTGGCATTATGCATTCCATCATTATGAATGTGGTAGTTGATATTGCATATGATTATTCGATTAGTAGAATATCCATGTGAATAAGTAAATGGAATTATTTTATTTTATTTTTTCCATACTATATTTAAGTTCATGTTTAAAAGGCTTTTGTTTTAAGTTATACATTTCCTTAAATGTTTATACTTATTTATGAAAGTTGCTGCTATATTGTTATCCTTACTGGGCATTTGAGCTCACCCCTTTTCAATGTTTTATTTTTTCCAGGATGTGAAGAAGTAATTTATGAATGACCTACAGGGATAGTATGTGGGGATATGAGTGTGGGATATGGAGACTATGTTTTTGTAGTAGTTTTTCACGTTATGATGTAATGTAAAACTTTAAGAATATATCTAGTTTTTACAAGGATACTAAACCAATCGGTCTTTGGAGATTTGATCTTTCTTATGATCATGCCAATGTTATATAATAATGCACTGACTCTAGGTAACTGGGGTCGGGGCATTACAGATGGTATCAGAGGAAGTTTAGTACAAACCTTGGAAGCTAGATTTAGATAAACTCTTATTAGAGCACGTAGACCTAAGATGAACTTTGAGTATTATTATAGAAGAACTTCCTAGAATTTTGGTATTGTAGAGATTTTTTGAGTTTTCCGTGCAATACATCCCTCTCTGGATACGAGAAGGTAGAGGCGGCTCTGGCACAGATGTACCTAGGGGTAAAACCCAAAAACACCGCTTTGAGCTAGACTCGAACGGGAACTGGTGCACGAAAACGGGCCTTGCTGCACTCTTGGTTACGACACTCTCGGTGGATATGCTTAGGATAACTCTCATTTTCTTTAAAATCATTATGAAGGGTTTATGAGTATATAATTCCTCAATGAAAGCATTTTTATGATTATGGATTATATCCATAAATAGTTCAATTTATGTTAAGTGTTTTATAAGTATGGGATTATGTATTTTGATTCATAAACTGATCTAGTTTATGCCATTGTTTAGAAATGGTGCCTAGTGGAAGAAATGGAAACCGTATCAATGCACGAACTCCATGTAGGGATTTCCCTCCTACTCAAGATAATTATAGTGGAGCTTGTGATGCAACTAGTGCTGATCAGCTAATCACCATACTGGGACAACATACTCAGGTTATGAATAATAACCTTACCCGTATGGAGCACCCTGATCCACAGCGTGGAGGATCAATGTTAGATCTCTTCATGAGGAAACAACCACCAATGTTCAATGGGAGTACAAATCCCTTAGTAGCTGAGAAATGGATATTTTCCCTAGAGAAAATATTTCAGGCTTTGGGGAGTAGTGAAAGGGAAAAAGTTATAATAGCAGTTTAACACCTCACTGGAGATGCTGATCAATGGTGTTCATTGATTCAAAATACGAAAGGAAGATGATGAAGTATAAAATATGGAATGGAGGGAGTTCAAAGATCTGTTTTTAGAAAAAATACTTTCCTCACGACCTTTGAGCAGATATGGAACGACAGTTTCTCAGTCTGAGACAAAAGGAGGATGAGAATGTCACAAAGTATGAGGCTAACTTTACAAGGTTAGAAGGGTATGCTGGAAATTATATACGTAACCCAATAAGTAATATTGATCGCTTCTTTGATGGGTTAAAACCATTTCTCCGTCGAGCATTAGTATCACAATCCTTCTCGTCATACGAAGACATTGTCTCATGTGCTATCAAGACCGAAAAGGAATTTTCTAAGTCTTATGACTTTAAAGAAAAATTAGAGAAGAAGAGATCTGCAGATCAATATGGGAATGGAAATAAGCGGAAGAAGGGAAATTTTGAATATCCATCCTGTGGTAAATGTGGGAAGAAACACACTGGTACTTGCTTGAAGGGAACGAGAGTTTGTTACAAGTTTGGTGAAAAAGGCCACCAAGCTCATGATTGTAAAGGGAAGAAGGAAGCTACCAATGTTCAGTGCTACAATTGCAGGGAGATGGGGTATTATGCAAATGAATGTCCTAAGAATCAGGGGAACTTACCTCAAAAAATTCTAAGGGATCAAGGCTAAGCTTATGCTATCACTACTGCTGAGGTAGAAGCTCCGAAAGACATGGTGGCTAGTAATTTAATGGTTTCCTCAAGTTTAGAAAATGCATTATTTGATTCTGGATCATTGCATTGATTCATATCTTCCCAGTTTGTTAAGAAAATTAGATATTTCCAATTTGATTTAACAAGGGAGTTATCAATTAAAACACCTAAGGGAAGTATCATTGCAATAATGTTTTGTGAGTCAGTCCCCATTAGAGCACATAAATGTTCTTTATCTGTTGATCTCATCATCATACCTATGATTGAGTTTGATATAATCCTCAGTATGGACTGGGTTTCAGACTATGATGCAAATATTTATTGTAACAATAAAGAGTTTACGATTCATGATGATGATGATAAGTAACACCTTATCTTTAGAGTAGAATCATCACCACTTAATTCTTATCTAGATCCACCCCCAATAGCTCAACAAAATTAAATTATTGAGGATGAAGAGAATGAAATAATTGTGGGTGAGTAAAGGAATGTTCAAATAGAGGATGTACCTGTTGTGAAAGAATATGTAGATGAATTTCTGGAAGATTTACCTGGAAATCCTCTAGAACGAGAAGTTGAGTTTCCATTGATTTAATTCCTGGATCAAGGCCTATATCGAAGACCCCTTATAGAATGGCCACTGTAAAATTAGTCGAACTAAAGAAATAACTAGAGGAATTGAGTAATAAAGTATTTATTTGCCCTAGTGTTTCTCCATGGGGAGCCGCTGTTCTTTTTGTTAAAAAGAAAGATGGATCTATGAGGTTATGTATCGACTACAGGGAGATCAATGATATAACAATAAAGAACAAGTATCCCCTACCTTGCATTGATGATTTATTTGACCAACTACATGGAGCTCAATACTTTTCATAGATTGACCTTCAATCTAGATACCATCAGTTGTGTGTGAAGAAGGAAGACATTCCGAAGACAGCATTTCGAACCAGGTATGGGCATTACGAGTTTACTGTAATGCCTTTTGGATTGACTAATGCACCCTCTGTATTCATGGATCTGATGAATAGATTTTTCAAGGATTATTTCGATGAATTTGTGGTGGTATTTATTGATGATATCTTGGTATACTCAAAAAGCTACGAAGATCATGAAAGTCACTTGCGCATTATCTTGAAGACTCTAAGAAGACATGAATTAAATGGGATGTTTAGCAAGTGTGAATTCTGGCTTCAGGAGATTTCTTTTCTTGTCCATATTGTCTCTAAAGATGGAATCTCTATTGATCCTTCTAAGACCAAGGCAATCCAAGAATGGCCAGCACCTACGAATATAACTGAGGTACAAAGTTTTATTGGTTTAGCAGGTTATTATCGACATTTCGTCCAGAATTTTGCTTGGTTGGCTAACCCATTAACAAAGCTCACATGTAAAGGGGTTAAATTTGTTTGGACAAAAGAGTGTGAAGAATTTTTCGAAGAACTGAAGAGAATATTAGTCAATGCTCCTATATTGACTCTACTATCGTGGAATGATGGGTTCGTTATTTATAGTGATGCATCGAAGAAAGGACTTGGTTGTGTCCTTATGCAGAATGATACGGTTATTTCCTATGCATCACGACAGTTGAAAATTCATGAAAAAAACTATCCTACTCATGATCTCGAGTTTGCAGTTGTGATCTTTTCTTTGAAGATATGGAGGCACTACCTCTATGGTGAAAAATGTGAGATTTATACTGATCATAAGAGATTAAAGTATATTTTCTCACAAAAAGAACTCAACATGATGAAAAGTAGATGGCTTGAATTACTCAATGATTAAGATTGTACGATAAACTACCACTCGGGGAAGGAAAACAAGGTGGCAGATGCTTTGAGTAGCAAAGACCATGGAGTTTTGATCAATATGAGAATTTAAAGGGATCCAATTTTCATGGATCTAGTGAAGATGGACATGGGAATAACCAGGGAAGGTGAAACATCAATGCTTTTTCAAATGTTTGCCAAACCATCTTTACTAGAAAGAATTAAGAGTTCTCAGACCGATGATGAAGAATTTCAAAAGAAGATTAAAGCTGTGAATGATGGGAGATTGAGAGACTTTGTGTATGAAGATGTAATTTTGAAATTCAGGAAGAGGATTTGTGTTCCCGATATACCTGATCTAAAAAGGGAATTACTGGATGATGCTCATAGTTTCAATTTCTCTATACACCCTGGGAGCACCAAAATGTATAGAGATTTGAAGGAACATTTTTGGTGGGACAACATGAAGAGGAAGATTGCTGATTTTGTGTCAAGATGTATGGTTTTTCAACAAGTGAAAGCTGGAAGGCAACATCCTGGAGGAGTCATGCAACCTCTTCCCATACCGGAGTGGAAATGGGACAATATTACGATATAATTTGTCATGGGACTACCAAAGTCTCCTAGAAGGAATGATTCAATATGGGTTATTGTTGATCATCTTACCAAGTCAGCACATTTTCTTTCTATAAGAGAAGATCTACCACAGGAACATCTAGAAAGACTATATATTAATGAAGTTGTGAGACTTCATGGAGTACCCATATCGATTGTTTTTTATCTTGATCCCCGTTTTACTTCAAGATTTTGGAAGAGTCTTCAGAAATCCATGGATACTGAACTTCATTTGAGCACTGCCTACCACCCTCAGAAAGACGGACTATTAAAACCTTAGAAGACATTCTGAGATCTTGTTCACTTGACTTTCAGGGTATATGGGATCAATATTTACCTTTGGTAGAATTTTCCTATAATAATATCTTCCATTTGAGTATTCAGATGGCCCCTTATGAAGCGTTATACGGAAAGAGATGTCGCACACCAACCTGTTGGGATGACGTTTGTGAAAGAAAAATTGTAGGCCCAGAACTAGTGGAGAAAATGATGTAAAAGGTGAAGGTAATCCAAAATCACATCAAATCAGCTCAAAGTAGGCAAAAGAGCTATGCCGATAATCGAAGGAAGGATTTGGAATTTCAAGTCGGTGATCATGTTTTCCTGAAGATATCTCCATGGAAGGGAGTCATACGTTTTTGTAAGAAAGGTAAATTGAGTCCCAGGTACATCAGACCTTTCGAAATTCTAGAACGAATAGGGGTTGTAGCTTACCGATTGGCAATGCCGCCAAGTCTCTCTAAAGTTCATGATGTGTTCCACGTATCTCTGTTGAGGAAATACATGCCAGACACAGCGCATGTACTAACCTATGAGGAGTTAGAACTGGAACCTGATCTTTCTTATTGTGAAGAGCTCGTCAGGATTCTTGATACAAGAGAACAAGTATTGAGAAACCGAACGACACGTCTGGTAAAAGTTTTGTGGAGAAACCATAAGATGGAAGAGGCAACGTGGGAACCCGAGGAACTTATGATGAAGAACCACCCGAGTCTTTTCATGCGGTAATATTTTGGAAATTTCAAGGATGAAAGTATTTGAAGGAGAGAAGAATGTAACACCCAAAGCTTCTATGGTACGCTTCTCTTTGAATAATGTGATAGCGTGTGTTGTACGCAACACTGAGTTCTAACAAACCATAACTAATAAAACTAGTCGTTATGAATAGAAATACCTAATTTCTGAAATTATATATATTTTGTATTTCAATATGGACTTCATTTTTGGATTCAGAATATCGAATTTAGCCTAAGGTGAAATTTTTGCACTTTTTGGATAACTTTAATATTTTGATGAATAGTGAAAATTTCTAAATTTTAATTAAAAAAAAAATTTTTTAATCGAAATAATTTATATTGGTAAATTATTAATTTGAGTGGTTTTAAAGTATATTTAGTATATATTTTTTTCATTTAATACAATGTTGGTCATTGGACATAATTTCACAATTAAACCGAACATAAACAAGTATCAATCTTTTGATAGTTATTATATCTTAGAAACACGCTTTTTGTTTTGAGAGTAGGAATTAATTTTAAATTAATTTATACCACTTCTATGTTTTGAATTTGGAAAAATGGATTCCATATTTGGAATCAGGATGTTCATATTGTGTAAATTGGTATCTTTTATTTTTAGACATTTTTAATAATTACTGCGGTAAATATTTTATTTACCATGGTTAAGGGTCAATCCGGTAAATAAGGGTTAAAAAAATATTATAATAATAATAAATTACCATAAAACGTGTCCTAACCTTATTGTATGATAAAGGTTCGATCATAGGCATCTTTGGGTCGATTTTGGGACCCCATGTAGCCACTTGTAGGTGATAGGGACACTTTATTTTAATTAAGTTAAAATAAGTACAAAAATGACATAAGCATATATCTTTTAGAAAACCAATTTTCAAACAGGGTTATATATGTTGGATTTTCGACTATAAATATTCATTAGAAAGATAAAAATATTTTCTATGTAATTATATTTTATTTATTATTTTTAGACATTACATAATTTAATTTATTTATGACACAATGATGATGCAGTAATTACCATAATAGTGACAAATTAAAATAATTGATATTATAAATACCCAAATGAATATAATTTGAGACTTTTACTGAATTACACTAATTTTCTAGGTTAATATGACATATTAGTATTTATTTAATTGACTTTTTTCGTAGTAATAATTCTGATATCAGTTTCACAAAAATCAACTATTGAATAGTGTCAAAATTGACATAAAAGATTTTTTAAAACAAATATTATATTATTAATTGATATTAAATTCGTAAAAATCTAAGGTTCGGCCAAGAGACTTATATCATGATAATTGTATCATTAATGGACCACTTGGGGGTCTCTTGGATGTATATGGTAAGTTTATTAACCATATAATATAAAAATAGAAAGAGACATTGTAAAAGTGAAACTAATTAACTTAGAGTTAATACTTAAAAGATAAGGTTAATATAGTAACCCAAACCTGTCTAAATTCTATTGGTTGAGTGGTTTTCGACCCATACCCACCTTAACCTTTTAATAATCAACTTTGGAGCCATTAGAAACCGAATATGAATTTATTATAAATTAATATTTCTAACTTTTCCAAAGGTGCCCCTCACCCCTCTTATAAAAGGGAACTCCCCCTTCTCATTACTTCACACCTTAAAAGCCTTTTGGTTCGGCCAAAATCTGCCCAAATACTCTCCCAACATCCCTAAATACAACCTAGAGGCCTTATTTTGATCATAAATCCAACCTATGGATTTCTTTTGATCAAATCAAAAGGAAAAACCCGAAGAAGAGGTAATGTTTTCACCACCCTTTTTCAAATTCATTTCTTCTTCCACTTCTTCTTTCTTTGTTATTACCATTCTAAAATAATAACTCCATTATCTTATATATACTGTGATGTTATTTTAAATATGGTACAACCATATTCTGTATTCTATCCACCCTTTGAATAACATGTCACCATACGTGCGTACGTACGGCTTACCGTCTCCACGTCGTGGTGTAATTGTTATTCAATATATTATTATATGGATGGGTATAATAATGATGTGTAAATCATGTAAATAATAAATATAACATGATAATGATTCTGTATATATGATATAATATCCAATTATATGTTATTTTAATATCAAAAGAATGATATTGTCGCTCGTGCGTACGTACGGACTACCGTCTCCACGAACACGATGAGATTCATTCTCCATCGTATCCATTCAAGTATAATTATCATTTGATGATTTAAAAATAATGTTTAAGGACATGATATCATTCTGGATATGAATAAGATACAACCTATCCTTGACAAAAATTTCTTACGTAACAAAACATATAAAAGAAAACGAGTATGTTAACACCCGAAACGATGATAATACTAAGATATTATTAACAAAGCAATGTTAAAAGATCATATATGATATCATATTAATATATATGATTCTTTTATAATTTAATAACAATTATTTCACCATTTTACAGGAGGTTAACCAACCCTCAACCAAAGAAAAGTACAAGGTAAGGGTTTATTTCACAATCTCTTCATTATCTGAGGTTGTTTATACGTAATAATCTACTGTGATCTCTTTATCATCCACATCCATGTTTCTTAAAAATTTATTTCAAAATTTTTTAATATTTACAAGAATATGGGTTAAAGACATTTATACCCTTTTTGAATTTTTATAAGTGGTTTATAAAGGAATATTTTCGTCGTTTTCCAAACAAGATGCTTTTTAACCTTTTCGACAGAATTTAGGTAAGAATGTTTTTTTAACTTACACGGCGGGTGCGGTTATTTTACGCCGTTATAAAATCGTCGAAGCTTCCCTTACAATCTTATAAGATTATTTTCAATGAAAATGTTTTATTTCATAAATATATGACTCTTAAATGATTTCAAAATAGAAAGAGATATTTCTCTAAAAAGAGTTTTGATTTCATCTATGTCAACATCCTTTGATGGATTTTATGCTTATTTGAAGTTGATTTATTATGATACAAAACTTCTATATTGTATTGAAGGATTTTTGATATGTTTGACTGTGTATGTGCTATTTTTATACCGTTCATAGTTAATGGTAAAAGTATTTACATTTAGTATGCTATTTTTAATACGAATGTTTATGTTATTTTTAAAACGTTTCATATGGGAATGCATTGGACGTAATATGTGACGGGTAGAGCCTGCTATAGCTCCTCGATGCATCGGTAGGTCTCATGAGACAAACTGGTGTCTTGGCATAAGGCCTTGGAAAAATATTATTTGTAGTCTTGGCACGAGGCCTTGTCTATGTGGTTATGATAGTCTGGCATTATGCATTCCATCATTATGAAAGTGGTAATTGATATTGCATGTGATTATTCGATTAGTAGAATATCCTTGTGAATATGTAAATGGAATTATTTCATTTTATTTTTTCCATACTATGTTGATGTTCAAGTTTAAAAGGCTTTTGTTTTAAGTTATACATTGCCTTAAATGTTTATTCTTATTTATGCATGTTTCCGCTATATTGTTCTCCTTACTGGGCATTTGAGATCACCGATTTTCTATGTTTTATTTTTCCCAGGATGTGAAGAAGTAATTTATGAATGACCTGCAGGGATAGTATATGGGGATATGAGTGTGGGATATGAGGACTATGTTGTTGTAGTATTTTTTCACTTTAGGATGTAATGTAAAACTTTATGAATATATCTAGTGTTTCCAAGTATACTAAACAAATCGGTCTTTCGAGATTTGATCGTTCTTGTGATCATGCCAATGTTATGTAATAATGCAATAACTCTAGGTAACTGGGGTTGGGGCGTTACAATCTTCAAGTCATTAAACTATGTGAGAGATCAATCAAATTATTGAGCAAGGGAGTGTCAATGGAAGTGTTATGAATGAGGTAATGTTATTTACCTTAAACCCTATAAAAGAACATTTCCTAGCATATAGTGATTGTGTCTAAACTTCTGTATTCCAAAACTAGTGAATATTAGTGGATTTTGATTTGAAAGATGCACTATCGGCATATGCTACATCGACTATACCTTAATAGAGATCCCTGTAATGTTTATGTGTTCTATATTTGAATATTAATGTGTGATTATTGTGTGATCTAATGATATAGGTTTAACGAGTTCCTACCAATGTGTGAATAAGATCTGTCACATCTAAAGAAAAAATTTACATCCTGAATCAGCCCTACCATATTATGGTGTTCCTTGGTCCAACAAGTTGTATTTGATCCTACATTTTACTGGTGATAAATATATACTTTGTTGTATTCATGTATAATTATGTATATTTTAGTGGAATCACCTTTTTAATGGAAGAAATTTACATATTTGGAAAAACATGAGGAGTTCTCATCCGCAATATCTTGGTGTAGAGGTTATTTTTTCCATTTCAAAGGATATTCAAGACAATAAGGTAATCAAACTGCATAAGAATGAAACTGATAGTAAAATTCCCGATGTAGATGCCAAATCATAGAATTCCCTTACTATAACTCTATATGTCCAAATAAATTCGAAGGGGTTGAGCTAAAGATCGTCGAATTCTATTGGGTAAAAACATTAAAATATACAAGAAGTTGACAAAAAATTCAAGGAGGAGAAACTCTGTGTATTATTATAACATATTCATTGAGTATAAATTGAATCCTAATGAAAAGTGAGGATAAAATTTTAATCGATTTTCTGAAGTTATTGGAGAAACACAAGGACATGTTGAATAAATAAAACACATTAACATTGTTAAGAAAATTCTGAGAAGGCTTCAACTTCTCTACAATTGAAATGTGTCTGCCCTTGAAGAAAGGGATCTTTCTAAACATTATCTTGATGGTCTATGATGTAGTTTGGTAACATATGAAATGATATTCAAACCAGAAGATGAAAGGAATCATGTAAGCAAATAAATTACATTCAAATCCATGAAAAAACATGAGGTTTTTAGTGGTATTATTGATTAAGATGGTGAGGATGATGAACATATTTCCCTTGTAAAATATAAAGTCAACAGATAGAAACATATATTATAAATAAATCCTCCTCTGGACTATTTTCATTTTGGTAGAGTTGGGAACATTTCTCCATGGTTCTCAAGGAGGATCAATGATGAATAAAGAGAATCTAAAAACATAAAAAATATTCAAAAATAGTTTTTGTAAAAGGGAGACTACAAATAGGGAATGAAACTATAGAGAAAAAGTTTCTCCTATAATGAAGTACAATATGATAATGAATATATCAATGTTAAATAACAATAGTTTAAATTTGGAACCCAAGCGTCTATGTTGGATACAGTTGAAAAGATAGAACCGTAAAAATAAATGGAAATGTTGATCATTTGATTGGGGGTGTTGATCTCAAGGTAGAAATTGAGGGTTCACTTCATAATCTCTAAGATCAATTAAAAATGAAATAAATGTGATATATTTTCTATAAGAGACATAAGAGTATGTTGATCATCTTGAATAAGAAGTTGTTCAACTAGAAGCTTTAGAAAAAAACATTCAATCTGTCTTGAATTCTTAGAAGA
This sequence comes from Viscum album, assembly GCA_963277665.1. Taxonomy (NCBI): domain Eukaryota; kingdom Viridiplantae; phylum Streptophyta; class Magnoliopsida; order Santalales; family Viscaceae; genus Viscum; species Viscum album. The sequence goes on from OY728128.1 coordinate 482,827,035, forward strand.
AGTTGTGGAATTTATGTTATGTATTGAAGAAAATGAAATGTTCAACAATGACATTAAATCCATACTAGAACAGAAGGATAATACAATTGAGGGTCTTGAAGATGAAGTTGTTAATTTAAGGATTAAACTTGAAACCGAATCAAATTAATGGGAAAACATATAAGAAAATGAAGTTTAGAAGATTCTCATATATAGAGATGTTAGAGAGAGTAAAGTGTGGTTTCAAAAGAGTATGAATGTTTTGGATAATCAAACATAAACATTCATGTGAAATAGAGGAATTGGTTGTGGTGAAGCAACTTCAATGGTTGGAAATAAAATGGGCCAAAATAAAGAGAAGATTAAATTTGGACATATCACAAAGGCACTGAGTGTCCTATAAAAGAATGATTCAAATAAAAAGGAAGAGATATTTGAAAATTATCCATGATTATCCAAAGAAATTAAAAAATCAAATAATATTTCAAATGAAATGGAAACGAGGTGTATTTGATTTGATAAGACATTTTCTATTATGGAATGTCATTTCTATGGTTATCTGGGCCATACCTTGTCATACTATGAGGTGGAAAGGATCCATTTGAATGTGGATGTGCTAGAATGTCAACAAAAAATAATGAGATAGTATCTTTAATTAAAAAGAAGAAATAATTTCCATGGATATTTTTTTCAATTATCTATCAATGGCCATTAAACTATTTGTTATAGGGTGACGAATGGTGGGAACCTTACCTATAGAACTCAGAGAAAATTCAAAACTCACCAACTAGGTGGATCTTCTCTTGAATATAGGAATTATCTACTTAAATAAGAATATGTGTATGATGAACCAATACACATGGAATAGATATTGTAAATTACATCATTATACTTTACTCAATCACATATCTCATGAAATAAACAGAATAAAATTGAGAAATCCAACACTGCAAAAATAGCTCTCAAGCTACAAATAATAACAACACATTGATTCTTGAGATATAATTATAATCCCATAAGGCAAGGAATGATAAGTAATTGAAGAATGTTAAGAAATGTGTTTATTGAACTGTAATGTTTGACAATGATGGTGCTTTAATGATAAAGGGATGTGGAAGTTCAAAACAAGAAAATAATGAGATGAAGTAATCCGAAGTTATATATCTATACGGACTTTATCAATATATTTTGTGTGTCAAAGAACTCTATGAATCAAGACTAAAAGTGAAATTTAATCAAATGGGGTGTAAGATAAATGGAAAGACATCGAATTCTTCCATTAAATGATGAAAAATAGAAGGAAACTTATATTAGGTTAATAGTAGAGAGAACATTCATGAGATAAATATTGTGGTGTAAAACAACTTGTGGCACCAGAGGTTGGGTCATATTAATACAAAACTCATTAAAAATATATATAATCTATATATAATAGTGGATATTCCAAATTATAGGAATGAATATGAAAAGACTATGATTATTTTAAGAGATCAATGTTAGTATACCGTTTATATTGGCCAAAGATGAAAAAGGAATCAAATATTCATGATCTCATCCACATAGATTTACATTGTCCAATAAATGTGGTTAAAACACATTGAGAGAGGCACTTAAATATTTTTATTTATTACTGTACTATATTGTCCTTTGTAATGATTATACATAGGAAACAATAAGTTTATGATTTCATGAAATAACTAAGAATGTTATTGGTCATACAATCAATGTTATATTTTCTGACAATGGAGGGGAATACAAATCCATTGAATTTTAAAATTACTTGAAAAAACATGAAATAAACCACGAGGTGATAGTAGCGATAAACCAAAAAAAGGGGTTTGTTGAATGGACATATCTATTGGTGAACAATATGGACACAACTATACTGATAGAGAGTCGTATCTCTCATCATTACTAGAAAGAGGACATTCAAATAGCCATGTACACTCAAAATGAAATATTACATTATATGGGAGAAACCAAGACACTATATGAAGTCTAGTATGGAAGGAATCCCTATCTGAATTTTTTTCTTGTTTTAAAAGTACAAGTTTCATCAGAAACCCAGACGAAAATCATGGAAAGTATGGGGATGTTATAGATGAGGGATAATTCCTTAGATACTCAATGAATAATAATGGAAAAAATTGTTTCAGTAATCATCATGGAATATATGTGTAACACCCTAAGATTCTATAAGACAGATTCTTTTTAATTTGATTGATGTCTTCTTTTGTACGATTCACCAAGATTACCTAGCATTCTACGCCAGACTGACTTGGCTTGCGTTACATACAAGAGTAAACTTCCTCAATAGATTGCGTTGTATGCAATAATTAGTTTCACTAAACAATGATATATTATTAAAATAATATCATTTAATGTTATATAAACCAGCTGTTATGAATATTATTAACCACATTTCTAATTTTATAAAACATTAAAATTTATCTTTTATATTTTCTTCAACATGATATAAGAATAAAATCAATTTCTTAGATAAAAGAATTACTTTTATTATAAAAATGTTGTTTTGCTGCATTTTGATGGTGAATCTATTTTAAATATAGTTTTTTATAGTTTTTATATAAAATTTAAATAAAATATTCTTATTTTACTATGGAATATAAAAATTAACTATTTATTAATTTTTTATACTTTTCCGATAAGTTCCATTTTTTGATAAATAGTGAATATACTTATTTTCTGTTATTTTAAAGTCAGTAAATAGTAAAATTATGTTTTGACTTAGTTTAAAATTTTAATTAGTTTTTTGTTATCCAATTATTTGATTTGAAAATGATTTTATAAAGAATTTTTTATAAATGCATTTTCCATTTTAAAAGGGGCGTTTTTTAAAAACATCTTTTCGTGAAATTTTTATTATTTCATTGAAAATTAATTCTGTAAATTCTGTTTATTGAATTTTAAAAAATGGATGTCAAATTTGGATTTAGGAGGTCCAAATTTGGTATTTAGGTCCCTTTAAGTTTCGACCAATATGTATAGTAACCATGGAATTTTTTTTACCACGGTAATGGGTAAATTATGTAATTTAGGTTAAAGAAAATTACAATAACTCTAAAATGAAAAGAAATATAAAACAATTTTATTTTTTTAATTTAATTCGACCCTTAACACTTAAGGATCGAAATTATGTGATTTAATGAAATCTTGTACTTACAAATTACTTAAATAATATTTAAATCAAAGAAAGACCCAAAGTGTCTTTTTTGTTTGTCATTAATACCTATTATGTATCCATATATGAAAAATGGGTGGTATCAGCAAATATAAACATTAATTATTATCATAAAAAACATATTTCACTATTAAAAGTTATTTTTGATGTTTTGGGGCTATTAGTGTGTTATTATGAAATTTATAATATTTTATTTTTTTAAAATTTAAAGATGCCACCTTAATGATTGGAATAATATATCATTTTTCAAATGAGGTTATACATAATATAAATTCAAATATAAAAATAAATTTGAAAGATAAAATTATTAAATATATCATGGTAATTAATCTATAATTTTTTTGAAAAAATAATTACCTTAATATTTTTTATATGGATGATGTATATATTATTTAATTGATGAAAAATCAGTAAACTAATTTTTATTAAAATGAAAATAACCATTAAACGGAAAAAACACATTAACGAATTTTATTGGTCGAGTATATATCAACCGTAAAAATAAAATGGTTGAGTTATGGACCATTTTGATCCATATGAAAAATATTAATACAATTATACTATTTTAGTTAATCAATTGTTAAAATTGTCACATTCATACTTTAAAATGTATACATTTTTTATGTATGATTTTTAAGAAGGTAGACTAGACTACATATATTCATATAAAAGATAGGAAATTTATATTCATAATTTTATTTTATTTTTTAATTTTTCTTCATCAAATGAGTGTATTAAATATGTCAACAATTTTGATGTAGTAATTATTTTACTAATGGATTTATCAAATAAATGTTATTAAAAATATTAAAATAAATATAAATTATACTAATTAATTTTTCCATTTTATTTTATCGATTCCCTTTACCCCTTAGTGATATTATAAAAAAAATTATAGGAAAAACAATTATCCATATATTTTTAAAAATCCATTAAATGAATAGTATAAAAATTGACACAATTGTTATACTTATCAAAATAATGATTTATTAAATTATTTAAAAAACATAAAACATTTTTAAAAATATTTAATAATAATGATTTGGTCTAAAATGTTCTAATATATTCATTTATTTTCTAATTGACTTCATATAAGTAAATATTTCAGGCTTTTAATATTGAAATATTTGTTACCCTAGTTAAAAATTAAATAGAATAACTATGTGTAAATTAAAATTATTACTCTTAAAATGACATTAACACTAGTCTAGAATTTATTGGTAGATGGGATTACAACCCTATCTTATCTCATATTCTAAATTGGTAATTTTAAGAGTTTTATGTGGGGTTTTATTTTAATATAAATTAATATTATTGAGGTTTCCAAAATCACATGTCACCTCAATTATAAAATGGAACCTCCTCCCTTATTTCTACACAACTCATTAACCCTTCATGTTTTTCATCCCCTACCCATTAAAATTCTCAACATAAATTTTTACATTCTATTAGTGTTGGTCTTCCCAAAATTTCACTTCCACTTCCATTAAGAGAAGATCTAAATAGAGCACTTCAAAGAAGATGAGTTTTAGATATGTAGAAATCATATCAGACCAAAGGTAAGGGATTATTTTTTCTCTATTTTATTTATGTCGGAAATATTATTTATACACCACCAATTTATTTTTTTTGGTTTATTTGCTTCTAAAAAATGTTTTATGATATTTTTATTTTAAGGTTATTATATTTACATATTCATATATTTTCCTTAATTTTATGAGGAAAACGATTCATGTGATTATAATTAGTATGGGATAATTTTACAATATCGTTACTTTCCATGATTTTTTATATATAAGTATTTATTGGAGTCTATTTATCATCCATATCAATTTTTTCTTAAATATATAATATAATTTCTAATATTATAGTATTATTTGACATCAATTTATCCATTGGTGAATTTTTAGTTAACATTATGCAAGGAATCTTTCTTTCGTTTTCCATGTGAGGTACTTTTTTACTTTTTTGGAATGATCACAAGAGGAATATTTTTTAAAATTATATGGATTGAATAAAATTGTATGTATTCATAATTAATTATTTCTATGAAGCTTCCTCTACATGATTTCAAGTTTATTTTCAACTATATTTTTTTCTTTTAAAATTGCATGGAACTTTGTGAATTGAAAATATTTTTGAGATAAAATGATATTTTCCTCAGGAATTAGTCTCAAGTGTTTTTGAAAAATTATATTCCATCTAAGATGACATAGGGTTATGTTTCTATACCTATTATCACTTTTATTTCATTGTTTTTATGATTGAGGTATTTTTATTAAATCCATTTATCTTGTATGGATTATGTTATGAAGGAATAATGTTTAAGAAACCCATTCTATTTCATGGGTTATGAAATGATTAATGATTTATGTTTTTGTGGCACATGTAAGAATGATTTAATTAGGAGTTGGTTGGGGAATATATATCCCTCCATTGCATTGGGTAAATATTTATATCTTATTATATAAACATGAAAGGAATGAAAAGTAAATTAGATTTAGTAATACATAGCTGGAATGGAAAGTAATCCCACTTCAATAAAGGACATTATCTACTATGATGGTCTTAGAAGAAATGTCTTGAATAATATAGAAATCATATTACATAGTTTTTTCCCACAATTATATGTTTTATACCAATGCTCTCTTATAAGGGTTAATGGTCATTTGTAATCTATGCCATACGTACTGCCATAATTTATTTCATGACACTTGATTTTGATATTTAAACTTTATTTTCATGGTTTTATATTATTCTTTTTATGGTTTGTTTTATTTTATAAATGTTTAACCTTAATGAGTACTTAAGATCACCCTTTTTATGTTTTAGTTTCCTTAGGATATAAATAATGGTTTTAGGTAGGAAAACAAAAGGGGAAGATCCTTATGGAAGATGTTGGAGATCTTTCACTAGGTCAGAAGATTATGTTCCATGTTTCCAAATACACTAAACTCATATAGTCTTTGGGTGTTTGTTTGTGTCATGTATCAAGTATTACACTGAAAGAAATGTAATTTACATGTGAATAAAGATTGGGTAATTACAGTTGGAATCAAAGCGAAGGTTTAGTTAACCATTGGAAACTAGGCTAAGAAATCTTTAGTGATATCCGTATATATATTTGTAAAGAAATGTTTTTCTATGTACATAAGGATAACTCTAAGTATAGTTTAATGTCCTAGAATTATAGTAAATATCAGGGATAACCTATTATTAAATCTACGATGTTAGATTTTGAAATAACACCTTTATTATGTTGTATTCATAGTATATTTTTTCTATCACACTATTCTTATTGTGTTTTAGAAAATTGTATGAAATTGGAGGTTTTATGTTAATGGAGAATATGATGGACAATGGAATTATATTCTTCATGAGAAAACAAATAGATTGGGAGTTAGAAACATCATTATTATACATAATCATAAATATCATCAAATTATTAATAATCTAAACATTGATGAGTATCATAACCCAAATAATAAGAGAAAGATAGAGTTTCATGGTGATTATATTGGAAAGAATGTTAAATTTTCCTCATGTTAATCATGTAAGAAGAAGAATCATCGAGAATGTTTCAAAGGAACTAAATGACGCTTTAGGTGTGGAAAAGAATGAAACAATTCCAGTAAATGAAATGAAAAAGGTTCTGTTAATACGATGGTTAAGGATAAAGGTATTTCTAAAACATCAATAGTGTTTAAATGATTTAAATTTAGAATATACGGGCATTATGAAAATATATTTCCAAAAGTAAAATCTCATGAAGAGAATTATCATGGTTGTATTAGTAGTATTTATGTTTAAGATGATGAAGAGACTACAAATGATATATGAGATGAAAGAACTGTTGAAGAATTAAACATTTCCACTCGGTTAATGGTTTAAGAAGATAGTGGAACGATTACATTATTATCAAGAATAATGTTGTATAAATAATTTGGTTGTATTATGGATTAAATTAACATATAATGATTATTACACAATTTTTTGTCCTTAAGTATTTGAATGTATAAATTAACTACTATCGGTAACCATGAAAAGTGATTGAAATATTTTTCGAAATCATATTATATGCACTTAATAAAGGAATAATAAGATAATGAGATGTTTTGTTGTATTAATGACCTCATGAATGATATTAGGACAAAGTGATATCTATGTTTCAATATAATTTTTTGGTGTTATTGGTTTTTGAAAGTGTTAATTTTGATAGAATTCATGTTTTCATTAAGTTTATATGGTAATTCAAGTTATAATCATGTTTTGATCGAATAAATGATCAAGGTATTCACATGTTTGGAATGTGACAAAAAGAACTTCCTTATAAGATACGGGAGACAAATTTTTTTCTATTTAGTTTACCTCTTTTCTAAAGTATTATATTTTCTATTTTATGAAGGATTGTAATGTTATCCATTTATGGATGTATAATTTATATTATGGTTGATGTTTGTTAGATTAATGTATTATCTCACCATAGGTGGAATTATGAATATTTTTTTACCTATGCTAACTTATTTGATGAGAAATATGGAATGACCTATCATTCTATCACGTGATCTTCTAAAAATTCAGGAATGAAAAATTAAACTTTATTTCCTTAAAAAAAATATGAAGTTGAAATTGATCAAGGCACAAACAATGGTGAGATTGTTACAAAATCAAGTATGTATTTATTCTCCTTAAAAGATATTCAAAATTAGGAAAATGATATTGAAAACCCAAAAATGTTATCATAGTACCTTCTTATATGATGAATCATATGTTCCCTTAAATCATCACAGATTTATGGCTCTCTAGTAGTTAAATTTCTCCAAAATGTATTCACTATTACTATCCATAAGAACATGAAGGATAAATTTCACTTCAATATCCATGTTTTCACTTCCCACTTATGTAATCCTATGTGGAAAATGAGTTACAATTTACATTAGGTAACTATTATATTTCTAACATTCCTTTTTTAAAATTATGATATATTATTCCTTTTTACGAAGTGGCTTTCCATGAAAGAAACTTTCAAGTAGTAAACCTTTTATAACCCCAGCGAATTTCAAGGGAGAAATTCATATTAAGAGTGGGTATAATTTAACAACCTAAGAATTTTTGAGATATATTTTTTTAAATTTATTTGATGTATTCTGTTGTACAATACTCCAATATTATCTTCCAGTATACGCAACACTATCTTGGCTTTCATTACATGCAAGATTGACCTTTATCGAAAGCTTGTGTTGTACACAATACCCAGTTTCACTAAACAATGATATATTAATAAAATATTATTATTTAATAGGATATAAACTAGTCGTTATTAATAGTATTAAAATAATCTTGAATCTTATATAACATTAATTTTTATCTTATTTACTGACTGTAAAAAATATACGAATAAAATCAATTTCTTGGATAAAAGTACTTTTAAAAAAATTGTTATTTTTCTGCCATTTGATGGAGGACCAATTGAAAATAGAGTTTTTTAAAATTATTTATATTGAATTTGATAAAATAAACTTCTTCATTTATTTTTGGAATATAAAACTTTACTTTGGTTGATTTTTTTGGTATTTTTTATATGTTTTATTTTTTTGATAAAAATTAAAAAAGCTTATTTTTATTATATTAAAGTCATTAAATAGATATATTATGATTTGGATTTTTTTAATTTTAATTAGTTCATTTTTATCTAATTATGGTTTTTGAAAATTATTTTGTACATGAATTTATTATAAAAACATTTTCCAATTAAAAATGGGCATTTTTCTAAAAAATAGTTTTTCATTACATTTTTTCTTTTTTTTATTTACTTCTGCAATTTATGGGTATTAAATTTGGAATAATGGATACCAAATTTTGATTCATGAGGTCCAAATTTGGTAATTAGAACTTTTTTAGGTTTGACTAATATGAATAGTGACAATGGAAAATTTTATTACCATAATAAAGGAATAATTAGGTAATTTAGGTTAACAATAAAATTATAATGACTATAAAATGAACCAAACAAGTGAAAAAAAAATTATTTACTGAATTTAATTCAACCCTTAACACTTAAGGATAAAATTAGTTCATTTAATGGAATTATTTCCACAAAAATGACTTAAATAATATTTAATTAAATGAAAGTCACAAAGTGCCATTTTTATTTTCTATAATATCTAATATTTATCCACATATAAAAATATATGTGGCATCAAAAAATATAAATTTAAATTTTTACTTGAATAAACATATTTCACTCATATAATATTTTTGACATTTTGGGTCCATTAGGGTGATATTATGATATTTATAATATTTTATTTAATGAAAATTTAAGGATATCAAATTCTTGTTTTAAATAATATATCATTCTTAAAATATTGTTATATAGAATTTAAAGTCGACTATAAACCCTTATTTGAAAGATAAAATATTTATATATATAATGGTAATGTTTTTTTAATTTTTAGGAAAAAAATAATTACTTTATGTTTTATATATGGATGATGCCGAAATTATTTAATTGATGAAAAATAAATAAACTAATTTTTATTAAAATGAAAATAATCATTAAAGGGCTAGAAAACATTAAGAAAATTTTGTTTTGATGTATATACTGACCATGATAATCCAACGGTCGATTTATGGATCATTTATAGCCATATGGAATAGACTAAGAGAATTGTATTATTTATTTAATGTAATGTTAAAATTGCCACATTCAAACTTTAATAAGTATAAAATATTTAATTTTTGATTTTCAAGAAGATAAATTCCACTAAAAATATAATTATAAATTATAGAAAATTTAGTTTCAATATAATATTTTTTTTTTAATTTTTTTTGATAAAATAGGTATATTAAATAATTACACAATATTGATGTACTTATTATTTTATTATGGGAAATGTCAAATAAATGTTATTAAAAAAAATTAAAATGAATAAAATTTTGCTATTTAATTTGTTCAATGAATTTAAAATATTCCCTTGACCCCTTATAAATATAATAAAATATTTTCTTCTGGTATAAAATATGATCTTGATATTTTTAAAACCCCTAATAATGAATAGTGTCAAAATTGTCCAAATTGAAATTTTTTCAAAATAATGATTTATTAATTTATTTAAAAATCATAAAACATTTTTAAAAATATATATTATTTATGATATGGTCTAAAATGACCAAAATTATTTATATATGGTTTTATTTACTTCAAGTAAATAAATATTTTTCCCTTTTAATATTAGAATATTTGTTACCCTGGTTTAGAATTAAATAGAATAATTGAGTTTTAATTAAAATGATAATGATTAAATTGACATAAAAACATGTCTAATATTTATTGGTTTATGATATTACTAAACTATATCATATCATCAAAGAAATTGGGTATTTTTGATGTTTTTAATTAGGGATTTATTTTATTATAAATTAATAGAATTGAGGATTCCAAAAGTGCCCATCACCTCAATTATAGAAGGGCACCTCCTCCCTCATTTCTCATCAACTCATTAGCCTTCAAGTTTTTCCATCCCTTGAATATTTGTGTTCTTAACTTCTATAGTCAAATTATAGAGGGTCTGGTCTTCTCAAAATACCAACACTAGTTCCATTAAGAGAAGATCAAAAGGGATCACGTCAAAGAAGAGGAGTTTCAGATACATAAAAAGCATATCAGATCTAAGATAATGGATTATTTTGTCTCACTTTAATTTCTATGGGATATATGCCATATAAACTTTCTATTTATTTTTTTGGGGGTTTATTATACCCATGATTTTTTATTATTTTTATTATTAAGGTTATCACAATTACATATTGATATAATTTTCATTATTTTATGAGGCATATGATTCAACTAATTAAAATTGGTAAGGGATATTTTCACAATCTCATTATTTTCTAAGATTTTTTACGTATGTATTTATGTAAGTATATTTATAATCCAAATCCATATTTCCAGAATATATTATATTATTTATATTCTTCTATAATTTTTTAATGATACTTTAACCCATTGCAGAATTTTTATAAAATAGTATAGAAGGAATCATTCTTTGGTTTTCCATATGAGGTACTTTTTTTTGAATTTTTTGGAAAGAGTATGGGAAGAATGTTTTTTTTAATTATAGGATATGAATGGTTTTTACATCTTTATAATGGCTTATTTCCATGAAGCTTTTCCTACATGATTTTAAGATTATGTTCAACAGAATTCGTTTCTTTTAAAATTTATTAGAATTTTGAGAAAAAGAAACGTTTTTTAGAATTTACTGATATTTTCCCCATGATTTTATCTCCAGTGTTTTATAAAAATTATTTTCCATCAATGATGACATAAGATTATGATTCATTGCCTATTGTTAATTTGATTTGATTGTGTTTATGAGGGAATTAGTTTTAGGAAATCTATTTATCTTGAATGAATTATGATATGATGAAATGATGTCTAAGAAAGCCATTTTATTTCATGGGTTATGATGTGATTAATTATTTATGTTTTTGTGGTACATCTAAGAATTATTTCATTATAAGATGGGTGGTTCCTATATCTCCCTCCAATACATTAGGTAACGATTTATATCTCATGAGAAAAACATGACTAGAACTGCAAGTAAATTAAATTCAGAAATACGTGGATAAAATAGTAAGTAAATCCGGTTCAGTAAAGGACTTTGTCCACTATGATGGTCTTGGCAGTAATTCCTTTACTACTATAGAAATCATTTTATGTACTTATTTGTTTTCCAAAATTTAATTTTTTATACCAATTCAATATTATCATGGATAATGTTATTTTCTAATCTATGCCTTATGCACTGCCAATATTTACATCATGACTCGTGAATTTGATATTTAAACATTATGTTTATGTTTTTACATTATTAATTTTATGGTTCACATTATGTTATCAATTTTCACCCTTAATAAAAATTTGAGATCACCCTTATAGTGTTATATTTTACCCAAGATATAAAGAATGATTTTAGGTAAGAAAAAAAGGGAAAGATATTTATGGGAGATGTTGAAGATCAATTACTAAGTTAAAAGATAATTTTACATGTTTCTAAAGACACTAAACTAATATGGTCCTTGGGAATATGTATGTTTCATGTATTTATTATTCCAAAAAAATGTAATTTTCATGTGCGTCAAGATTGGATCTTTAAAAAGGGTGAAAATTAGTGATGGAGTGATCATTTAAGGAAATATACCAAATACCTCAAGGATCTCATCCGGTGATATAATAAAAGGTGAAAATGAATATGGACACGAATCATACTAAAATGGAGAAGTAGAGAGAGGAATGAAAAACATTCAGGGATTGAAAAATTATGATTATTCAAAATAATAATCCAAATAGGAAACCATGGAAAATGAATCTCGATATGAACCACATTAGAGAAATAGAAGAGCATAAATTGATCAATCCAAAAAAATTGGGAATTGAAAAACACCCATAAAGACATTTATAATGAAGATTGAATCACATTATTCCTTCCGTAAAATTTTGGATCCAACCATATTTGCAGAACCAATAAAGGTTTTGTCACTGGATAATTCCATGAATGAAGTACGTCACAATATTGTCAAGAACCAAACATTTGATCTTTTTATATGACCTGAAAATAAAAACAAATTTAGTACCATGTGGGTCAATAAAAAACTTTATATGTGAATGGAAATGATATTAGAAACAAAGATTTATTAGTGTGTAAAGGCTATGAATAGATTAAATAAATTCACGATGAAGAATCATTTTCTCCAGTAGTGATATTAGAGTCAATCGTGAATTTCCTCAATATGGAAATCCAAAGAGGATAGAAATTTTATCAGATGGATTTCAAAAAATAATTATTAAATGGAGATCTTGAAGAATATTTATACATTGAAAAAATAGTGGGATTTATTATTTCAAATGACGAAGAAAATGGTCATAGATTAAAGAATGCCATATGTGGTTAAAAACAGACACCACGTGCATTATATTCTTGACTGGATAATTATATGAAGAATATTCAACTAAAAAGGGGAGTTTTTAACTATAATCTCTATGTGAATAATTTAAAGGATGATGAATTTGTGGTTATTGTGTATATGGATGACTTCATATTTTGGGAAAGCAGGTAGAGAATAGTCGTAGAATTTTCAAATAGCATGATATAAGAATTTGAAATTTCTATGATTGTTGAACTCACATAATTAGGATGGATTTAGGTGATTCAGACATAGAATTACACTTTCATATATCAGGAAAAAAATATGCAAGAGTGCTACTAAATAAATTTGGCATACACGATTCCAAACGAGTTTAAACTCTGATTAGTGCTTGGAAAAAAGATGGAATGAATGAGGATGTGATGTATGTGGCTCCAAAAATGTAGATAAAATCATCTGAATCTTATTATACATGACTACAACACATCTAGATATCATGTTTTAAATAAGCTTTACAACCTGCATTCAATGTACTCCAATGATTGATCATTTGGAGACAGGTAAAAGAATCATGAGGTACACTCAAGGTACTCACAATTATGGATCAAACATTTCTATAGTACGAGATAATGAACTATCAGTATTTTATGATAACCAATTGTGTGGAGATGTGGTGGATAGAAATTCCACATGTGGTGGAGAATTATTTAGTGGAAATAAATTTGTGGTATAATTAAATAAGAATCCTGAAAGAACAACCCTTAATGCTACCGAAGATGAGTATATCTCTTTTACAACAGATTGAAATCAACTATTGTGGATGAAGAAACCACTGACTTATATTGGTGATGAGGTGAAATAGCTGGTGGTCATTCATTGTGATTATAAGAACACAGTAAAGATTATGAACTATCTATTTTAGCAATATCTAATAGAAAATATTGTCATTATATATCACTTCAAATAATAAGTTGACAAAGAATGATTCAAATGTATCATGTTGGAACAAATGAAAAGATGTGGAAATTATCCCTAAGTAAATGGTAGCACATTTTTTCGAGAAACATCAATTGAACCTCGGTGTTCAGACACCTCCCAATTCACGAGGAGGTTACGGTTGGTCCGCTTTCCCCAGTTTTGTTAACAATTTTAAACTATTTCTAGAATTTTTGCTTATTTAAGGGCGACATACGATCAAAGGGAGTGTTTTTGGAGATCTACAATTACAAATCTAGTTTCATTTGGTATATTTACATGGGGGGGATATAAAAATTATATATAAAATCAATGTTATAAAATTGTGGTGGTTGCAGGTTATTCACAAACCATGAAATGCATTTGTGGCATGTTGTGAATCATGTGTTATGAAAAATCATTTTAAACATTGTAATTATTCTATTAAAAGATAATATATTATCTTGGACATATTTAATCATTCAAAAATATGAGGCCACAATTCATGATTTCCCAATTGTTTTGTACACCAAGATTTTATCAGGTATACATAGAGTGATGGAATATTTCTCCCTACATATCTAGTCAAAATTTTGGTTACTGTATTATTTAATGTTTTTATAGATTACAAACATACCCAAAGGTTATTTTGTTGTAAAAATGATATTCTTTGTTGTAAGTGGTTCCTAGTTGGTTTTTATTGTCAATCTATATATGGATGATCAGGTTGTTTGAATAGAATGTTAACTTACACTTCAAGATGGTTATAGTATTGATAATGGCCTCATTTCGTAGTGATTTAAATGTATTTGGGCTCCATATTTAGAGGAAGTGTATAGATTCATTAAATTATGTTTTCCAAAATCAAATCATAATTAATGTTAAAAATGAATTGGTTTCGTGAAGATTTGGTTTCACAATGGTTGATCTTTGTGAAGGTATAGAGATTCGTGAGTGTGCGATGATTTGAAAGAGTTCTCCATGACTATGAGAAGTGTATCATATAGAATGTGTGATGAGTTTACGGTAATATATATGACTATAAAAATTCTAATTGGAATTTAATTAATGAAGGTTATTCACCAAGATGTTTTTGAAGCTTTAAAAAAATTGATATGGATCCATTTGAGCTTTTTAAAGCGATGTGTATGCATATATGAGGCTACCTTTACTTAATTATACATAAAAATAAAATTAGAAAGTTATGATTGTCTATAATTTCATTAAGTATATGATCTTTTTGAATCGCGTTATAATTGTGATCTTGAACATCATGAAAAGACTATGAATGTTTTTATTGGTTCCAACCCTTCTATGTAATGGTATTTTTTCATTGATGAGGTTTTCTTCCCTGACTCAATGAGCTTCTTGAAGGAAGTTTGTTTCAAAAAGGAATCTTTCTTCACAAATGTAGTGATTGTCATGTAGGTTATTCATGAAAGGTAGTACTGAATATCATGTTTAAGTGAACAGTGATTTCATGTGTATAGTCTCTAGATTTCAATGGATGAAGAGTCTTGTGCTAGTCCAAGACAAGGAATTAAATGAAAATTTACAATGTAAACCATTAAGTTGATAAAATAAGTGAGAATTTACTCGAGGATATGTGTTAGGCCTTCATTTGTTATTGATTTTGAAAATCCACCTTTCTAGGGGTTAGGTGGAACCCTTACAAGCCCATAGGCGTAAGTATTACATGGCTCATAGGCCATAGAGGAATTAATTTCATACAGGCTTCAAACATTACATACAACAGACACTAACTACTTTGAACTGCTCATCCCCAGCATCTTCATCGTGAAATCAGTACTCCACCTTCACATGGCTATTCAGCTAATCTTTCTCGTGCATGCATAGGCTTGTCCCGATGGCAGGTGCAATACCCTCTAATTCTTGCAATCTTTTTAGCTTATACTATGGTGAAATCTCCTGAATCATCCTCCTTCTAGAGCTTTTTCCTTATATTTTGTCCGGTTTTCATCTTCACTTAAGGTGGCCTAAAGGTCATGAGGTGGACCAAAGGCCTTTCTTACCCGAAGGCCTGGGTGGCTTGAAGGCCATAAAGGAATCGGGGACCAAATTGGTGGCCCAAAGGTCCAAAGAAGAAAATATTCCCAGCTACTACTCTGCCAAATAGTACCTTCTACAGTTCCCGCTACAGTACTTCTATGGCACCTGAAAATATGCCTCCACCCACTACAGTACTGTTAGAGTACTTCTACATTACGAAAATATACATGTTCTTGGATTTAAAGAATGTTTTCTGAGGGGGGTAGCATTCTTTACCTAAAATATATAAAGGTAGTGTGCCTAACACAAAGTGACTTATTAATAACATCTATATTCTACAAGTAGTGATTATTAGTGGACTTAGGTATAACTAACATGCTTTTGGAATACACTCCATAGACTAGACCTTAGTGGTTGACCAAGTAAACTTTTATGTTCTCACTCTACATGTGACTTTTTGGTTACTACATGATTCCATAACATTGGTTTAACATGTTCCTACTAATGTTGTAAAAAGATCATTTAGTTTAAAATAAAAATTTAATACCCTGATTCACCCCCCTATAGGGTGTTTTGGGGTCCTATAAAACTTTTCTTAACATTCTTCGATAAATACGAATTCCCCATAATATGGAATGAGAATCCACTATCAAGAATATTTGTGTTTCTATTTTTTATAGACATGTCATCTATATCTAAAATGTTGGATTTATTAATCTTTTTCTTTCCATTACGGGAGATATTTTTTTGAATGGAGGATAATGTTGTCCTCTATAATATATCATCCACATGTATTTGGAAAACATACTCATATTATTCTTCTAGATGAGAATACATACTTTTAAGAGAATTTCTACATATTTGGTGGGTATTTACTTTTTTCTGAGTTCTTATTGGTAAAGTTACCACATTTACTATTCCTAAAAATAATATATTAATGGCCATAGTTAGAGCATTGAAAAAGCATCCATATACACAATTTATTCAATTTGATTAAGGATATGGTCTCATAATTTTTTGACTACTTTTGATAACATCTTTCTTCAAATAGATCCTTTCCTCCTCACAGTATGAAATGATTTGGAAGAGATAAGCACAAAATTGATATTTCAAAAAATTAAATGTATTCTCAGTTCCATTCCTCCTAATTTACCTTTCCTTTTAAAGACTATTTAATTATCGGTCATATTTGGAGAATTGAGAATAATTTTGAGATATCTTTTGTATTTTATTTGAATAATTATTTGGTAGGACATAAGGTTCCTTTTTTATATGTCCAACTTTCAGCTTCCAATTATTTTGGAAAATTTTATTTCCATCCTTTAATGTTTCAGTGTCACAAAAAATTCTTCTATTTCCCATGCATGGGAATATTTGATCATCCAAAATCTTCTCTAATCATTTATAACCACGCTTAACTCTCTCTAATAGCTATAAATTTGAGAATCTTCACAACATTATTTTCTTCTTTATTTAGATATAATTTTATTTAGTTTCATTTTTAATCTTTAGAGTAGAAAATTCATTTTCAAACCCCTAAACTATATTAGTTTTATCTTCCAATGCAGATCTAAGGCCATTTATGATTGTTTCCTACTCTTCAATCTTAAGCTTAAATTCTAAAAATACTTCTGGTATTTCAATAATTATTAAAATTTAATTTTTTACATATTATAATCGATCAATTTATAATTCAATCCAATAAACATCCACTAATGACTCTTGGAGGAAACATCTCAATTTTCTATTCAATTTTATATGATCTTCATGACTATAATGTTCACAATAAAGTTGTACATTGAGATCCAAACTAGTGATCAACTGATTATCTTTACATTTTTCATTTGACAATTATGACTTTTCAACAATAATCATGATGGTCTCTTGGGTTCCAGATTGGAACTACGGTTCATCATCCTTGAAAAGTCATTATTATCATGTTCTTCATTATAGTAAAAAAACATCATCTTTATTTTTATTCTTGACTTATTGTCTCCCTTTTGGGGAAATTTACCTTGAGGATTTTTCATGTTTTCAACTCCACATTATTAAAAACAAACTTCATTGACAACTAAGAAGAAATATACCCAACACTACCATATCGAAAACATGATAGGGGAATATTTCTTTCAAATCTCTCTTTTCCTCTCTTATATCTCATTGAAGAGAGGGAAATAATTTAGTTTTACTCATCATATTCGTCAATAGTACCACTAGAAACCTCAAACTCATAAATATATTTTAATTATATTTCATTTCATACATGATTCATTGCATCTTCTAGTTTGACTCAAATTTCAAAAGTCACTAGAATACATAACAGATCATTAGGAGAAAGTTTTTATAGATCCATTTCCTCATGGGATGAATCTTTTGGATTATAGATAGGTATAATCATTCTCATTATTTTCTTCACAATGTCAATGTATTCGATTTCTTCATGAAGTATTCACATTTCTCCTAAGACATAGGAAATTATCTTAAAAAATATATTCTCATTTTCATTAGTATTAATTTTTATATCATTGAACCTATTATTAAAAACTTATAATTTCTCCTCCTTTACATTTTTGACACCATCATATATATTTTCAATTATTCCGACATAGTCTTAGCTAAAGTGAAACTCACAACCTTAAAATAGATTGTATCATATAGAGCTGCTGTAAATGAATTAAATGATTTGTTATCTTCATCAAGAATTTTTCTGTCTGTTTCAGTCAAAGATTGTCATATTGAATCAGTGACCTAAATCCCCTGTACAGTGGAAAACAATAACTTCCATTATAAGATATGTTTGATGATATATCATCATATTCTTCCAAATCTAGAATTTTCATTTATCAAATAGGGGGAATCCCCAGAGATATACTAAATTCTCCATGACATCAAAAGAGGATAGAGTTGACACCAGAAACCTATTGTCTTTGATAACACTTATAGGACCCCAAAACCCCCTAATAGGCGAGGGGTGAATTAGGGTGGTGATTATTTTCTTTTAAAGTGATGGATCTTGTTCCAAAATTGTTTGAACTTATTAACCCTTCCTTATGGAATCATGTAGTAATCATACATTTACATGCGGAGAGAGAACACAACAATTTTACTTGGTTCACCCCTAAGGTCCAGTCCAAGGAATATATACCAACAGTGCATTGGTCATACCAAAATCCATGAATCTTCACTAGTTGTGGAATATATATTTTAATAAATAGTCATTATGTTCTAAACACACTACCTTTACAAGATTTTAGGTAAAAACATTTCCTCCCTCAGGACACTTCTGATGAATCCCCCTAGATCATTACTTTGAATGAAGTCTCACTCAGTCTACTGACATGACAATCACTTTTGTAGATTAAAATTTAACTATTTTCCCTGAATAGCATGAGAATTTTCATTGATCGATGACATAAAATGATAAACATGAAATCATTATTCATCTATACTTGGTGTTCAATACTACCATTTATGAAGCTCTATAACAAAAATAAAAAGCATCACAAATCAAACTACCTTCATAGAAAAAATGACTTCATGAATCACACTGAGTCATAATGGAATACCTCATAAAAAATAAACTCCCAGTACTCAGAAGAATTTTCATCAGTCAATACCTAACAAGTATTTTATTGTGGTTCTTAGTCACATAGAAAACCAAATTTGTTAAACTCCAAGCCTTCACAAAATTGCGATGATTCATAATTTTATCAAATAATTTTGATTTAGAATGAAGTGGTGTAGACTCATATTTATATACATGTACCTTAAAAAATCACCCAAGCATCCAGTGAATTTTTCATGAATCTTCCAAAACATTATATTTATTATCCTCCATTATGAAATCTATAGTGATGTTGTTCATAGTATCATATATTATCGTAAACTTATCAAACAATCCCGATGATCTACTTCTCATTACCATGGAGAACTTTTTCAACTCATCACACACTCGTGAAGATCCATAAATTTTTTAATCTCAACCTTAACAAATCATATTCTTCACAAAACCAATGGATTTACCGTATTTATGTATATTTGATTCCAAAAAACAACCTTCCTCAACCTCTCAATGTTGAGCCAAAATATTTTGAAAACATTGGGAAACAAGATTTCATTTCTAGTAATGAACATACTTGGTTCAAATAGTTCTATGATATATGGATCTCGTGTGAGGGATCCTTGGGAATGTTTAATTGTATAAATAATGTTAATTATAGTCCCATGAATCATATGGTATGGATAATTTGGAAATTACATGATTCACTAAAGTAAGGGGAATGCTTTGGAGTTATATTTCGCATCACCCTTACTTATTGGGTACAAATGATTAAGTATTAAACATAGAATAACTCATTTATGGGATGAATTCATTAATGATTTAATATTTACACTTATATTTAATAATGAATGATTAAATATTAAGATAACATGAGAGAATCGAAAGGGTTATATAAATAATTATAACACAAGAGTCTTAGTGGTGTGAAAACTTATGTTTCTTTATAATTATCCCTCTATTTTAATTATCTATTGTTATTTTATCATTTTATTTTTGGGATATTAGAATATCATAAAAGATTATAGAGGTCCTAATAAAACAATTTAAATTATTTATTCCAAACCAATGAAACATCTTAGTGAGATTTTCCTTTTGGTTGATTATTCTAATCTTAATAATTCACAGATTAAGGGAAATAATAACGTACATGAAATTTAATTCATATATATTTGGTGTTGGAATTAATGGAATGAGAATAATTGGATTTATGGTTTCTAATCATTTCCACTTCTATTGTTAATAAAAATAAATCCTTATAAACCTAATATCTTTATCTATTGAAATATTATTTCATACTGAGATTGGTGTAGAAACCTACCTTGAATCTGGTAAACCAAACTTCTCTATATGTTCTACGTAATACATTTCATTGAAAATAAAAACACGATCATTCAATTGAGAAATTAAAAAACACAATATATTATTCATTTCTACATGCATGGATATCTAAGAAAACCTCCATTTTCAAAGAAAATCTACGAAAACTCAATATTAATTTTTAGAAATGATTTTATATTTTACATAGTAAACCAAAACAAGAGATACCACATTATCATCTTTGATATATTGGTTGTTATACACTCTCCACTTTTTGGATTTACAAGAATTCAAAAAATTGTATAAAATATAATCTATACTCTAATGGATTGTTTTAGAACACATAAATAATAACATAACAGAAAACAATTTCATATATCTTTTATGAGAAATAATTCATTGGGTTGATCAGAATAAAAATTCTTCTATAACTCACTATTGAAGAATGATAAATTTATGTCAATTTAAAAAACATTTTTTATTTTTTATATGATATTAAGAAAATTAATACTAATTTCAAGTCAATAAATTGATACAAATGACTTATTAAAATGAATTTAATCTTCCTATGTTTATCCTCTGCACTTAAGTCTTTCATTATTTCTCAACACCACTCATTTTTCATTTTGGTTTTTACATACCAAATTTGTTCTTAGAATATTATTATTACTTATATTGGGTTATAACTCCCAATTAGCATTCATCTCAATCTGATCCAACTCCTAATTCATAATATCAATCAAATATTGAAACATTGAACTCTCATTCACTTCCCTTAGCATAACATAAGAAAACAATGAGTTGTGTGTTATTATCTTAAATTTACCCTAGTTTTAAGTAGATGTACTTGATCTAAATTGATATTATAGACATATACATTAATAATAAACCTTGTATATGTTGAAAAAAATTATTATCTATCATACAAAATAGAATAATTATCATCTTTAACCTTTTTCAATATTAATTCACATTACTTTTTAAAAATATTTTTTTCTTCTCAATAAACTACTTTATGAACATAATATTTGAAACATAATTCATGAAATGTAATATTTATCATTGAGTGTTCCTTCACTTCCACATCATCATTATCCATAATATTCCTTAAATATTTGTTATGTAATGATATCTTATTCAATTTCGGGGATAATTAAGGATTAATACTTCAACTCAACTATGGGAAAACATACAAATTTTTTAAACTTTCACCATAAAAATAAAGGGTCTACCAAATACCCTTATCTATTCCAAGTTCGAGGTTTTCATGTAATAAAAATCATCTAATTACAAAATATATTTGGTTAAAAAAACAATGATTTTGAATCTAAACTTTTATTCCAATACATTGTACCTATAAAAATTGATAGGATTTATTCTCTACCAAAATGTATACTATATTTACATTAAGACCACATTCATATATTAAAAAACATAATTAATGGGCTATTTGGTGCACTAAATTATGATGAATAATTTCCTCTTTAATGATAAGATTTAAATTCTCCTCTTTGACATTTATCTTTGTATTTAATTTAAAACATCTTCATGGAGAAACACCACTACTTTTCATCACTTATTTTAAAGTGTTTTAACCTTAATATGGCCATTTACCATTCTTCATGAACATATTTCATTTAATATTATTTAATTAATAAATAAATTAAATGAAATAATTATATTCATTATTTTATTTAATCGTTATTGTCTGATAAATATCTAATTGAATTTTTACAAATCGTTGAGTTGTTTGAAAGGTAACTTTTTTATTTGAATGGTTAATAATCATCCATTTTTTCATGTAGAGAATATCTAATTTATATTGCTGTTAATCATAGGTACATCATGATCAATATTTCGATTGACATTATTTCTCTTGTTTATTTGGACAAGGTGACCAAGCCATGGACTCCAAAATTGTTTTTCTTATGTCAAGCTCAAGTAACATTAGTTTCACGCATCACCAACCAGGAATCTTGTTTCCCCATATTCATTTTCCTCTATTAAATGTACATCTATCATTCAACCTCTTCACTGATAATTTCTCCTTAATAAATTCTACATTGTTTCAATCATCTCAGATTTATGAAACAAAATATATTTTGTTTTTCAATCCATATACAAGTAATGTGTTCTTTAACTTCATCATGTCCCCTCTAATGACTATTGAACCAATTCCTCTTTATCATTAGTATCCCATCATTTTGGAAGGTTATTTATACTTTATTGAAATTTTATACCTAAAATAATAAAATATCCTTTCATAGGTGTAGATAAATCACTATCCAAATTTCAAGGGTGTTCCTTTTATGATTATTTAGTTATCACTTCAATAAATACTTCCATTTGAATTAATTTCTCCATCTTCTTCTTATTATTTTGAGTGTTGAAAATAATTCTTAATTTGGAAGGATGAATAGGGATACATTATTCTAAAAGGTCACACGGTTGTAAACTCCATATATAAACTTCCTCTAATGTCAATAATTAGACATATACAATGGTTACGGGGCCTTCCAATCCAAATACTCCCAAACGCATTAAAATGTATTATTGGGCCAAATGTTTTCGGGTTGAATATTAAACATGATTAATTTGAAGACCATTTAATAACAGGGCAGGGCTTGGTCATTATTATGTGGTTGAATATGTTATTCACCCAACCAGATTATATTATATTGTAATTATTTCATAAAAATATATAAAAATTTTTACATTTTTAATTAAATTTTTTTATCATTATATAGAAATTTTATTTAAATTATTAATATTTTATGGACTAAAAAAAAGGGGAATAATATAACAAATAATTTAATTTTTATTTTTAATGGCTTGATTAATAAATATTCTAGGATTGGGTTAGACAAATTTAGATCAGTTAATAAATGGATTTTTTTATTCCCACTCCGATATAACATTATTTTCTAATGTATGATTCTAATTAAATATATTCTCCAAAATTCAATTAAGAATTTTTATATTATTTTTAATCATTTATTATTTTAGTGGGTTGAATCAACCTTATCCTAAACCTCTAAAATATTCTAGGATTGTATTGACGTATTACAATGGACAAAAATATCATTGATGTAGTCACAATGCCTATAAAATACAACAAGTATCAATACAATGTGTAATTTCCATCGAACAATTCTTGTTGTCCATTCTATGATTACTTCAGTTCTTCCATATTTAGACCATTAAACATGGATCTTGTTTCAAAACC
Source organism: Viscum album (assembly GCA_963277665.1). NCBI lineage: Eukaryota > Viridiplantae > Streptophyta > Magnoliopsida > Santalales > Viscaceae > Viscum > Viscum album. The sequence goes on from OY728128.1 coordinate 482,851,215, forward strand.
AAAATTTTGTAAGACTCCAAACACTTTCTTATATATTATATTCTTTAATTTCCTAACTTTTTAGATCTATACTTGTAATTTTATTATAATCAAAATTAACATTCGTATAACTTACAGGTTTCTAAGAATTTTTTTTATTTACTATAAATTTGACCTTCATCATAATAACAATTAAAATTGAATATTTTTAGTACCTAAAGGGAATTATAATACATTTTAGTGTAGTATTTTTTCGATCCCTGTAATTATAATATTTGTTCATAACATCAACATATTAAAAATTCTTATTCCTAATGTTTTATTCGATTTCTTATATATAATTGAAAGTACAAGAAGTATACTTGTTTAATTTATTTTCAATATCCATCAATTTTTTGAATAAATTCTATATAATTACTGCATTTTTTAAAGATGTATTCCATGAAAACATTCAATTACTTATCATCAATGAGAAACATCAACATGATATCAATATCATTAATCAATATTGGAAAATTTTCATTATGTATGGTGTCCTTATTACTTGAAATTTAACCATATTTATTTAAAATATTCCCATATTTCATGAATTTTTTAAATATTTTTTATGTCCTTCCTTGATTTAAAATTTTATCATAGACTCCATATCAATTTTATCCCCTCTTCTATCATTTTGGATCTCATCACTAATGAACAATTCATCATTCCATTAATAAATGAAAAATTACTCATCAATATTACTAGTTGTTTCAACTTAGTCATTATCTTTAAAGATAATAACAAAATTTAACAAAAATAATAAATTTATAACCATTTTATTAGAGAAAATATTACCCTCTCCCTTCAAATAATGTTTTTTCTTGTTTAGTTTTAGAGATTTATTCTTTATGAAATTACTTATTTTCCTAACTTCATCTTTTTAATCATCACCATTCCTAAAATTATGGAATTTTTTTTGAAATGTAAAATAGATACAAAATTGAGAATCTTTAGTAGAATCTTTCTCAGATACATTCCATTTACTCCCCATAAACTTCCCTAAATTAATTTCCTATATTTGTCAAATATCATTTGAATAATTTATTCTTTATCAAAACCTACTGCACTAAAAACTTCTTTCCTATGTTGTTTTAATGATTTAAAGTATATTGTTTTTAAAATATTCACTGTTATACTTAAAATCACTTTCTTTACTCTTCTCATAAATAATATAAATGTTTTATAGGTCATATTATGGATGTTTAGTGTTATGAAGTACCTGAATCTTAAAAAATATTTACATTAGAATAGTTTGTAAGGATATGTGTTATCATTTTAAAAAACATAAAATCTATGTTTTTTTAACAAAATGACTAATTATTCACACAAATTAATTAAAACAAATTAATAATACATCAATTTATTCATCATTTTGGATTTTATTTACTTCCAACATTAACCACCAAAACTATTGTTTTTCATCATTTACCTTCGCATTCCCTTTATAATTGTTCTCTATCTTCTCTAGGAAATACTTTTATATTGTAATTCCATATACAATAATGAATTCACTAATTAAAATTGATAATAGGATTATATTATGTGATCATCCATCATTATAAATATTTTTTTGATCAACAATTGTCAAAAAGTTTTCCTGTTTACTTGGGAAAAACCGATTTGTTGTTACTTTAAAAAAATCTAATATAATGGGTAATTTTTAGGGTAGCCTTCTATCATTACATATTAGAAAATTATTCCAATAAAAAAATAAATAAATCATTTTTAATCATTTAATTATTATGATCTATGATAATAAGAAAAATTTATTATCAATTAAGCATCTAATAATAGAAACCCCACTTTTCAATAAACTCCATATAGCTAAATAATATTCAAATGAAATATATAATTCAATTATAGAACATAATGTTTACAAAAAAATAATTATAAATCAATGATATGGTGGTGGTTAGTGGATTTGATTCCTTTTTTATTTCATTTAGAAACAACCTTTGAAACTTGTTAATATAAATTATAATATCACTCTCAAATATCCACTCCAACAAAATTCAATAGATACATCAATAATAGTGTATATTTATATAAGGCCCCGGCCTTAAACCTTACTTAATATTGAATTAAATTAATAATTCACATTGAGGATCTTTTCAGGTTTAGAGTTTTAGAGAATTAGGACATAACTATTACATCTCAAAAGATTAAAATGTAGACACTTCTACTAAGTTTCTATAAAATAAAAACTATTAAAAAGAAACATGTCTAGTTCCATGTTTTAGATATCATGACTTTTCCTTGATCCCATCCTTGACCCTATTCCACATTAAGTCCTGTGAAAAACATTTCAAAAACATGGGATGAGAATAAAAAGCTCAGTAAGGGATATAAAAGTACGAAATGAAAACATTAGTCCATGTATGAAATCATACTTTACACATAAAACATAATAATTTTAACATACCTCATCAAATCATGAATAAATCATAGAAATCATAAGACATAAAGGTAACTTGAGGCATTCATAACACTCTTACGTAGGGAGTAACCCTCGTGGTTACGTTTGGAATACCCATCACAGTATATTCCCTAAATCTCTTCGGAGAAACCATAACGTTTAACTAATTCGTGTTACCCAATGCATTGGAGAGATATATCGGGCTCACCCTCCCTTAGTTTATCACAGAACCACTCATCTTCATAACAATTCCCATGAACCATAACATAATCATATCATGTAAAACATGCATAAAGGATACATAACATTTCCACATTTCAATCACAAGATATCAACACAAAACATTGATATGATAAAAACATTATGAAAAAAAATTTCAATACCAAATCAAAATAAATGTAATACATAGTATTTATTTTTCATTTTAAAAAAAAGATAGGTTATGTCTTGTAGAGGAAGCCGAAACTCAAATAATGGTCACGGCGGCGGAGAAGTCATTGTCGCTGCATAGGTATGACAAAAAAAATTCCTTTTGTCATTTAGTAAAATTCTTCGTATAAAAAAATATTCCTTTTGAATAACCATAAAAGTCAAAGGGTTTTATACACCTTATAAAAGAAAGTTGTGTATAAAACAAAATGTGCCTCAATGAATGGAGATTGAGACGAAGTCCCTTACCTCGTGTCCGACGTGACTCGATTACTCTTTAATCTCCTGAATAATAAACTTCAGTTAATTTCTAATTTCTTAATATCCTTTTTCAAGTTCATTATTCATTTTATATCACTTATTACCATGTCATGAACACTATGTAATTATGTAAGTTAATAACGGCCGTTTTAACGATCATTGATACTTGAGTTGAAAATAAACTCTTTATAATTACAAGTTATTCATGTATCCATTATATCCAGAGTTATATTCATTATTTAGATATCATATATATCATATATATCCAGTATATACATGAATTTATAATATTACATAACATTTAGAGGTATGAAATGAAGTGCACCGTTCATGGAGACGGTAAGCCGTACGTACACATGAACGCTACTTTCATTTCTATTTCATATTTTATGGAGTGGAATCATAATTACATAAAGGTATATTATAATTCCAATATAATGTCAAATATAATATCATTAACTCCATCCTTTATACTTCCCACATATGGCATTAACGAATCAAATCACTTTGAGGGGGCGCTAGTCCGCACTACCTAAAATGAAGATATCGCGTATACCTATAATGGAAGCCATAAAGGTATGCCAGAAATTAAAAATACAGAAGATTAAGTAAAACATTAACATATTATATATCATATATAAATATATTTTCATCTTAATGGCCACCTTTGAAGGTGTTAGAAGAATATTGAACAATCATCGTTTTATGAGGCAGAAATTCGCAATCCACTAAAATAGTATGCTCTTTAACCATTAGATGAAGGTGTTTGTAAGTGTAGATCTAATACATATCGTAACAACATCCTAGTATATTGAAGATACTGGTGTTTTTACAAAATAAAGGAATAAAAAACGATTAGGGGGTTGGAGAAGCAAAATAAAACATAAGAACACAAGAGAAGACACTACCTTTAAAATGGGTAACTCTTTTTGATTTGAGCTCAAAGGCTTCCTTGGAAAGACTTCTTCCCAAAGTGAGGCTTCTAGGAGTAACAGAGGGATGTGGAGAGACAAAATTGATAGGGTTTGGATGAGCCAAAGGATTGATAGGTGTGGGTAAGGTTGTAGAGGTGGGGGCCTTTTATAAGAGGAGAGGAGGGGCACTCTTGGAATGTTGTAAAAGGCTACTTTATTATAAAATGCTTTTCGGATTTTAAAGGTCCCAAAATTATATATTTCGAGGATAAGGTGATAATAGTTTGAAATAAACTCATCCAATATGTTTTTTACATGTTTAGGCCTTATATTTTTCATTATCTTTTCATTTTATTTAAATCGTTAAATAATGAGGTAATCGCTGCATCATCATGGTGTCATAAATAATTTAATTTATTTAATGTCTAAAAATTATAAAAAAAATATCGTGATGCATGAAATCTTTTTAAATTTCTAATGAATATTTATAGTCAAAATTATTAATTGTATAGCCCCATTAAATTTTTTTTTAGTAAAACAACACATGTTTGTGACATTTTTATTTTATCTTTAAATAAAAAGATATTAATGTCATTTTCAAACTGAAGTGGCTCCATGGGGTCCCCAAGTTAACCCATGGATTTTCTCGGACGGCCATGACTCATCCAATAAGGTTAGTAAATGTTTCAAGGTCATTTAATTTTATTATAACATTATTTTTACCTCAAATTACACTAATTACCACTAATCGCGATTAAAAACTTAAATGTTACTATTCACCAAAAAATTATTTTAATCCCATTGAACCACATTTTACTTCTTAATTACAACCATGAATGTCTTATTTTTTAAATTCGAAACACAGAGGTGGTGAAATTTCATTTAAACGAAAAATCAGTTTTTTTAAGTACCACTTAGTGGTTTCACTATTCATCAAAAATTGAATTTTTTCAGAAAAATACCAAAACTTCACCCTAAGCTATATTTGATATTCCGAATTCAAAAATGATGTCTATTTTACAAAATTCAAAAACATATAAGTTACATTAATTAATTTAATATTTAATTCCCGTTGTGAGAACAAATAGCGTGTTTTTATGAAAGAATATATATCAAAAGATTGACACTAGTTTAAGACCAATTTAAAAGTGAAATTAATTCCAACAAACACAGTTGGATTAAATGGTAAAAATATATTATAATTTCACTTTAAAACAATTCAAATGATAATCTAATAATATAAATAAATTAGATTAAAAAGAGGTTTTGAATTAAAATACAACATTTTCACTATTCATTAAAAAAAATAAACTTTATCGGAAAAATACCAAAAATTAAAACAAAGTAAATTTTGATGTCCAGATTCTAAAGAAGAATTTTATTTGGTCCAAAAGAATTTATAAGAGTGACCAAAACTATATTTAAAGAGGGTTTTCCATCAAAAGGCGATAAGTGGACCTTTAGTGAAAATTAGAGTATATGTGCCTAAAATTGAATTCTTTTCATATTTTAAGCCTTTATCCTTTATTGGATAAATGTAAAAACATTTAACAAACATATATAATCATATTTTAGTAATTTTTATTCATTCCCACCAATACAACGTCTACGTGTTAACTACCATTTAAAATAATATTATTTTATTACTAGTGTGCAACATAAGGTTTCAAAGAAACTCTTTGTTGCGTATCAGGTATGCTATCGAACATAGCTACCCCTTTAATGTAAAATTAATATTTAATTCGTAAATATTAATAAATATGAAAATGTTTTATTCTTTATTTACCTGGGATGTTACATCCTTCCCCCCTTTTGGGAATTGCGTCCTCACATTTTTATTCACTTATCAAAATAAGTGGGGGTATCTATACCTCATAGCATTTTCAGATTTCCATGTTGCTTCTTCAACCATATGTTTTCCCACAAAACCTTTACTTGGTGAATTACCTTATTTTGAAACACATTCTCTCTTCATTCAAGAATCTGGACTGGTTGTTCTTCATAGGAGAGATTCTCTTCCAAATTAACTACCTCTGGGCTCAAAACATGAGATGGATCTGGCATATACTTTCTCAACATCAAAACATGAAAAAAAGTGTGTACCCGAGATAAAATCAGAGGAAAAGCCACTCGGTAAGAAACTGATCCAACTCTCTCCAGAATTAAATAAGGCCCAATGAACCTTGGAATCAGCTTTCCTTTCTTACCAAATCTCATCACACTTTTCCATGGTGAAACATGGAAAAAAACGTGATCACTTACCTCGAAAGATCGATCCTTCATCCTGTTGTCTGCATAACTTTTCTGTCTGCTCTGAGCTCTTCTCATGTTTTTCTGAATCAACTGAACTTTTTATGCCATCTCCTCTACCAATTCTTTTCCCATCAGCTTCATTTCACCCACTTCATCCAAAAAAGCTGGAGTTCGACACCGCTTCCCATATAATACCTCAAACGGTGCCATATGTATACTGGAATGAAAACTGATATTATAGGAAAATTCAACTGAAGAATGATGTTGGTCCCAACTTCCCTGATAATCCATCGAAAAATCAAGTATCATATCCTCCAAAGTATGAATTTTTCGTTCTGACTACCCATCTGATTGAGGATGAAAAGCTGTACTAAAATTTAATTCATTACCCAATGACTTCTGAAGGCCTTTCCAAAAGTTAGAAGTAAACCTAGGATCACGATCAGATATAATGGATAGGGTAACTTCTTGCAACCAGAATATCTCTTTAAGATACAATCGAGAAAGTTGATCTAGAGAGAAAGTATCTCGAATAGGAAGGAAATGAGCATATTTAGTCAAGCGATCAACAATAACCAAGATTGCATTATTACCTCGAGATGTCTTCAATAATCCCACAACAAAGTCCATTGATATATTTTTCCTATTTCCACTATGGCACTGGTAATGGCTGAAGTATCCCTTTCGGTAACTGCCGCTCTGCTTTAACCTACTGACAAGTTAAACACTTCAATGTAAAATTAGCTAAATCTCTTTTCATTCCATCCCACCAGTAATACTCCCGCAGATCTATGTACATAATAGTAATGCCAGGATGAACTGAAAACGGAGAACTATGAGCTTTAGATAACAACTCTTTCTTCAACTTTTAATCACAAGGCACACACAATCTCTTCTCAAATCTCAAAACACAATCATTATCAATGTTGAATTTAGGTAAATTACCCTTCTGAACCAGCTCTACCTTTTTCTTCAACTCACAGTCTTGCTTCTGTCTGATAGAGAAGATTTCACTGATACCTGAAACAAAACCGAATTACATCTTGCACCAACAACTTTTATGCCAAAGTTCATCAAATCCTTAACCAATGGATCACATTCCAAATGCAACATTGTTAGTGAATCAATACTTTTTCGACTCAAAGCATCATCCTCTTTATTTTCTTTTCCCTGATAGTAATTAATTGTACAATCATAATCCATCATTAATTCTAGCCATCTCCTCTGTCACATGACCAATTATTTCTGAGTGAATATATACTTTAGACATTTGTGATCGGTATATATTTCACACTTTACTCCATACAAATGATGCCTCCAAAATTTTAAAGCGAAAACAACAGCATCTAATTCCAAATCTTGTGTAGGGTAATTTACCACATGAGTTTGCAACTGACATGAAGCATATGAAATTACCTGATCATTCTGCATAAGGACACAACCAAGTCCCTTCAACGAAGCATCACTGTATATAACACACTCACCATTCCTGGAAGGAAGTACCAAAACTACCGCATTCACCAATCTTCTTTTTAACTCCTGAAAACAATCATCACATTATTTTGTTCAGATAAACATAATAGCCTTTCGAGTTAACTTAGTCATTAGACTAGATAACCGTGAAGTTTTTTCAACAAAACTTCGGTAGTAACCTGCTAAACCCAGAAAACTACGGATCTCAATTACATTTTTGGGTCTTGGCCATTCTTTAACAACTTTTGTTTTAGCATGATCAATAGTTATTCCATTTTTTAAAACAATGTGGCCAAGGAACGAAATTTGTTGTAACCAAAACTCACACTTGCTGAATTTTCCATACAGTTTCTTTTCTTTAATGGTTTTCAAGACAACACATAAATGACTTCCATGCTCCTCTTTACTGTTAGAAAACCACAATATATCATCAATAAAAAGAACCACCATTTATCACCTGATTCAACTGATCCATCACGACAGTAAACTACTAAATTATGATTCCGACCATCTTTGGTTGCTGATTTGGAAGGTCATTATCCTCTGTATTCCTTCCAAGAAAAGCTGCACTATTTCTTTACGAAAAATCATTCATAATAAAGACATATCTTAGAATAAGAAACATGGTAATCTGTAAATGCTATATGATTTCAATATTAACATAAATTAATTTAGGGACATTAATTTAACAATACCCTAACTCCTAAAGTTGTCTAAACCAACCTCTGATACCAACTATAAGGCCCCGACCTTAAACCATACTTAATATTGAATTAAATGAATAGTTCACATCGAGGATCTTTTCAGGTTTAGAGTTTTAGAGAATTAGGACATAACTATTACATCTCAAAAGACTACAAAGTAGACACTTCTACTAAGTTTACATAAAATAAAAACTCTTAAAAAGAAACATGTCTAGTTTCATTTTTTAGATAGCATGACTTTTACTTGATCCGATCCTTGACCCTATTCCACATTAAGTCCTGTGAAAAACATTTCAAAAACTTGGGATGAGCATAAAAATCTCAGTATGGGATATAAATGAACGAAATGAAAACATTAGTCCATGTATGAAATCATACTTTACTCATAAAACAGAAGCATTTTAACATACCTCATCAAATCATGAATAAATCATAGAAATCATAAGACATAAATGTAACTTGAGGCATTCATAACATTCTTACGTAGGGAGTAACCCATATGGTTACGTTTGAAATAACCATCACAGTATATTCCCAAAATATCTTCGGAGAAACCTTAACGTTTAACTCTTTCGCGTTACCCAATGCATTGGAGAGCTATATCAGGCTCACCCACCCTTAGTTTATCACGGAACCACCCATCTTCATAACAATGCCCAAGAACCATAACATAATCGTTTAACGTAAAACATGCATAAAGGAAACATAACATTTCCACATTTCTATCACAAGATATCAATACAACACATTGATCTAATAAAAAAATTATGAAAACCATTTTCAATACCAAAAGAAAAGAAAAGTAATACATTGTATTTATTTTTAATTTTTTTAAAAAAGTTAGGTTATGGCTTGTAGAGGAAGCTGAAACTCAAATAATGGTCACGACGGCGGAGAAGTCGTTGTCGCCGCATATGTACGACAAAAAACATTCCTTTTGTCATTTAGTAAAACACTTTTTATAAAAAAATATTCCTTTTGAATAAGAGAAAAGTCATAGGGGTTTATACACCGTATAAAAGAAAGTTGTGTATAAAACAAAATATGCCTCAGTGAATGGAGATTGAGACGAAGTCCCTTACCTCGTGTCCGACGTGACTCGATTGCTCTTTAATCTCCTGAATATTAAAATTGAGTTAATTTATACTTTCTTAAGAACCTTTTTGAAGTTAATTATTCCTTTTATATCACTTATTACCATGTCATGAACACTATGTAATTATTTAAGTTAATAACGGTCGTTTTAACGATCATTGGTACTTGAGTTAAAAATAATCTCTTTATAATTACATGTTGTTCATGCATCCATTATATCCAGAGTTATATTCATTATGTATATATCATATATATCATATATATCCAGAGTTATATTAATTATGTAGATATCATATATATCATATATATCCAGTATATACATGCATTTATAATATTACATAACATTTAGAGGTAAGAAATGAAATGCACCGTTCCTGGAGACGGTAAGCCGTACGTACGCATGAACGCTACTTTCATTTCTATTTCGTATTTTATGGAGTGGAATAATAATGAAATATAGTTATATTATAATTTTAGTATAATTTCATATAAAATTTCATTAACTCCATCCTTTATACGTTCCACATATGGCATTAACGAATCAAATCACTTTGAGGGGGCGCTAGTCCGCACATCCTAAAATGAAGATATCGTGTATACCCATAATGGAAGCCATAATGGTATGCCATAAATGAAAAATACAGAAGCTTAAGGAAACAATAAACATATTATATATCATATATAAATATAGTGTCATCTTAATGGCCACCATTGAAGGTTTTAGAAGAATATTGAACAATCATCGTTTCGTGAGGCAGAAATTCACAATCCACGGAAACATTATGCTCTTTAACCATTAAATGAAGGTGTGTGTAAGTGTAGCTATAATACATATCATAAAAACATCCTAGTATATTGAATATACTGGTGTTGTTACAAAATAATGTAATAGAAAGAGTTTAGGGGGTTGGAGAAGCAAAATAAAACATAAGAACACAAGAGAAGACACTACCTTTAAAACGGGTAACTCTTTTTGATTTGAGCTCAAAGGCTTCCTTGGAAAGACTTCTTCCCAAAGTGAGGCTTCTAGGAGTAATAGAGGGATTTAGAGAGACAAAATGGGCAGTGTTTGGCCAAGCCAAAGGCTTGAGAGGTGTGGGTAAGGTGGTATAGGTGGGGGGGTTTATAAGAGGAGAGGAGGGGCACTCTTGGAAAGTTTTAAAAGGTTACTTTATTATAAAAGTATTTTCAGATTTTAATGGTCCAAAAATTATATATTTCTAGGATAAGGTGATAAGTGTTAGATATTCACCCATCCAATAGATTTTTTACAAGTTTAGGTCTTAGATATTACACTATCTTTTCATTTTATTTAAATCGTTAAATAATGAGGTAATCACTGCATCATCATGTTGTGATAAATAATTTAATTTATGTGATGTCTAAAAATTATAAAAAAACTGTCATGATGTAGGAATTCTTTCAAGATTTATATTGAATGTTTATAGTCAAAATTATGACTTGTATAACCCCATTTAAAAAAAATTAGTAAAACAACACATGTTTGTGACATTTTTATTTTAACTTTAAATAAAAAGTTATTAATGTCCTTTTCCAACCAATGTGGATCCATGGGGTCCCCAAGTTGACCCATGTATTTTCTTGGTCGTCCATGACTAATCCAATAAGGGTAGGACATGTTTCAAAATCATTTCATATTATTAAAACATTATTTTTACCTTAAATTACACTAATTACCTCTAATCGTGATTAAAAACTTAAAAGTTACTATTCACCAAAAAAAATTATTGTAATCCCATTGAACAACATTTTACTTATTAATGAAAACCATGAATGTTGTATTTTTAAAATTCAAAACATAGATGTGGTAAAATTTTATTTAAACGAACAATCAGTTTTTTTAAGTACCACTTAGTGGTTTCACTATTCATCAAAAATTGAAGTTTTTCAGAAAAATACCAAAACTTTACCCTACTCTATATTTGATATTCCGAATTCAAAAATGATGTATATTTAAAAAAATTAAAAAGATATATGTTACATTAATTAATTTAGTAATTAATTCCCGTTATCAGAACAAATAGCGTGTTTTTATGAAACAATATATATCAAAAGATTGAAACTAGTTTAAGTCCAATTTCAAAGTGAAATTAATTCCAACAACCACTATTGGATTAAATGGTAAAAATATATTCTAATTTCACTTAAAAACCAATTCAAACGATAATCTAATCACATAAATAAATTATATTAAAAAGAGGTTTTGAATTAAAATACAACATTTTTCACTATTCATTAAAAAATAAACTTTATTAGAAAAATACTAAAAAATTACACCAAGTAAATTTTGATGTCCCGATTCTAAAGAAGTATTTTATTTGATCCAAAAGAATGTATAAGAGTGACCAAAACTATATTTAAAGATGGTTCTCCATCAAAAGGCGATAAGTGGACCTTTAGTGAAAATTAGATTATATATGCCTCAAATTTAATTCTTTTCTTATTTTAAGCCTTTATCCATTATTGGATAATTTTAAAAACATTTAACGAACATATATAATCATATTTTAGTTATTTATATTCATTCCCGCCAATATAACGGCTACGTGTTAAACACCATTTAAAATAATATTATTTTATTACTAGTGTGTAATGTAAGATTTCAAAGAAACTCATTGTTGTGTATCAGGTACGCTATCGATCATATAAACCCCTTTAAAGTAAAATTAATATTTAATTCATAAATATTAATAAATATGAAAATGTTTTATTCTTTATTTACCTGGGATGTTACATCCTTCCCCCCTTTTGGTAATTGCGTCCTCACAATTTTATTCACTTATCAAAATAAGAGGGGGTATTTATCCCTCATAGCATTTTCATATTCCCACGTTGCCTCTTCAACCATATGGTTTTTCCACAAAACCATTACCTGGTGAATTACCTTATTTCGCAACACTTGCTCTCTTCGGTCAAGAATCTGGACTGGTCGTTCTTCATAAGATAGATTCTCTTCCAACTGAACTACCTCTAGGCTCAAAACATGAGATGGATCTGGCATATACCTTCTCAACATCGAAACATGAAAAATATTGTGTACCTGAGATAAACTCGGAGGTAAATCCACTCAGTAAGAAACTGATCCAACTCTCTCCAAAATTTAATATGGTCTAATAAACCTTGGACTCAACTTTATTTTCCTACCAAATCGCATCACACTTTTCCATGGTGAATCTTTGAGAAAAACATGATCACTTACCTCGAAAGATAGATCCTTCCACCTGTTGTCTGCATAACCTTTCTGTCTGCTCTGAGCTGTTCTCATGTGTTTCTGAATCAACTGATCTTTTTCTGCCATCTCTTCTACCAATTCTGGTCCCAACATCTTTCTTTCACCCACTTCATCCCAAAAAGCTGGAGTTCGACACTGCTTCCCAAATAATGCCTCAAATGGTTCCATCTGTATACTAGAATGAAAACTGTTATTATATGAAAATTCAACCAAAGAAAGATGTTGGTCCCAACTTCCCTGATAATCCATCAAACAAGCATGTATCATATCCTCCAACATCTGAATTGTTCATTCTGACTTCCCATCTGATTGAGGATGAAAAGCTGTACTAAAATTTAATTCAGTACCCAATGACTTTTGAAGGCCTTTCAAAAAGTTAGAAGTAAACCTGGGATCACGATCATATAAAATAGATAGGGGAACTCCATGCAACCTGACTATCTCTTTAAGATACAATCGAGAAAGTTTATCTAGAGAGAAAGTATCTCGAATAGGAAGAAAATGACCAGATTTAGTCAAGCGATCAACAATAACCCAGATTGCATTATTACCTCGAGATGTCTTTAGTAATCACACAAAAAAAACTCCATGGATATATTTTCCCATTTCCACTCTAGAACTGGTAAATCATGAAGAATCCCTTTCGGTAACTTCCGATCTGCTTTAACCTATAGACAAGTCAAACACTTCACAGTAAAATCAGCAAAATCTCTTTTCATTCCATCCCACCAGTAATACTCCTACATATTTCTGTACATCTTAGTAGTACTAGGATGAACTGAAAATGGAGAACTATGAGCTTCGCATAACAACTCTCTCTTCAACTGTGAATCACAAGGAACACACAATCTCTTCTCAAATCTCAAAACACAAACATTATCAATATTGAATTCAGGAAACTTACCCTTTTGAACCAGCTCTACCTTTTTCTGCAACTCACTATCTTGATTCTGTGCTTTCTTGATTCTGTCTGATAGAGAAGATTTCCCTGATACCTAAAACAAAACAGAAGGAAATCCTGCACCAACAACTTTTATGCCAAAGTTCATCAAATCCTTAACCAAAGGATCACGTTCCAAACACAACATTGTTAATGAAGCATTACTTTTTCGACTCAAATCATCAGCCACTTTATTTTCTTTTCCCTGATTGTAATGAATTGTAAAATCATAATCCTTGATTAATTATAGCCATCTCCTCTGTCTCATGTTCAATTCTTTGTGAGTGAATATATACTTTTAACTTTTGTGATCGGTACATATTTTACACTTTACTCCATACAAATGATACCTCCACATTTTTAAAGAGAAAACAACAGCAACTAATTCCAAATCATGTGTAGGGTAATTTACCTCATGAGTATTCAACTAACCTGAATCATATGGAATTACCTGATCCTTCTGCATAAGGACACAGCGAAGTCCCTTCAACGAAGCATCACTATATATAACAAACTCACCATTCCTGGAAGGAAGTACCAAAACTGGATCCTTCACCAATCTTCTTTTCAACTCTTTAAAACAATCATCACATTATTTTTTCCAGATACACTTAACACCCTTACGAGTTAACTCAGTCATTGGACTAGATAACCGTGAAAAATATTCAACAAACCTTCGGTAGTAACCTTCTAAACCAAGAAAACTACGGATCTCTGTTACATTTGGGGGTCTTGTCATTTCTTCAACAACTTTTGTTTTAGCAGGATCAACAGTTATGCCATTTTTTTAACAATGTGACCAAGGAAAGAAATTTGTTGTAACCAAAACTCACACTTTATGAATTTTCCATACAGTTTCTTTTCTTTAATGGTTTACAGGACAACAATTAAATGACTTTATTGCTCCTCTTTACTTTTAGAAAACACCAAAACATCATCAATAAACACAACCACCATTTATCACCTGATTCAACTGATCCATCACTGTAGTAAACTACTAAATTCTGATTCTGACCATCTTTGGTTGCTAATTCGGAAGGTCATTCTCCTCTGTATTCCTTCCTAGAAAAGTTGCACTATTTCCTTTATGAAAAAGCATTCTTAACAAAGACATATCTTAGAAGAAGCAACATGGTAATCTGTAAATGCTATATGATTTCAATATTAACATAAATTAATTTTAGGACATTAATTTAACAATACCCTAACTCTTAAAGTTGTCTAAACCGACCAATGATACCAACTATAAGGCCCCGACCTTAAACCTTACTTAATATTGAATTAAATGAATAATTCACATTGCAGATCTTTTTAGGTTTAGAGTTTTAGAGAATTATGACATAACTGTTACATCTCAAAAGATTACAAAGTAGACACTTCTAATATGTTTCCATAAAATAAAAACTCTTAAAAAGAAACATGTCCAGTTCCATGTTTTAGTTAGCATGAAATTTCCTTGATCCCATCCTTGACCCTATTCCACATTATGTCATGTGATAAACATTTCAAAAACTTGGGATGAGCATAAAAAGCTCAGAAAGGGATATAAAAGTACGAAATGAAAACATTAGTCCATGTATGAAATCATACATTACTCATAAAACATAATCATTTTAACATACCTCATAAAATCATGAATAAATCATAGAAATCATAAGACATAAAGGTAACTTGAGGCATTCATAACATTCTTACGTAGGGAGTAACCCTCACGGTTACATTTGGAATACCCATCACAGTATATTCCCTAAATCTCATTGGATAAACCTTATGTTTAACTCCTTCACGTTACCCAATGTAATGGAGAGCTATATCGGGCTCACCCGCCATTAGTTTATCACGGAACCACCCGTCTTCATAACAATGCCCAAGAACCATAACATAATCGTATCACGTAAAACATGTATAAAGGAAGCATAACATTTCCACATTTCAATCACAAGATATCAATAAAACATATTGATATAATAAAAACATTATGAAAAACATTTTAAATACCAAAATAAATTAAAAGTAATACATGTTATTTATTTTTCATTTTTAAAAAAAAGTTAGGTTATGGATTGTAGAGGAAGCGGAAAATCAAATACTGGTCACGGCAACGGAGAAGTCATTGTCGCCGGATACGTACAACAATAAAACATTCGTTTTTTCTTTTAGTTAAACATTTCGTATAAAAAATATTCCTTTTTAATAAGTGTAAAAGATAAAAAGGATTATACACCGTATAAAAGACAGTTGTGTATAAAACAAAATATGCCTCAACAAATGGAGATTGGGACGAAGTCCCTTACCTCGTGTCCGATGTGACTCGATTGCTCTTTAATCTCATGAATAATAAACTTGAGTTAATTTCTACTTTCTTAAGAACCTTTTTTAAGTTCATTATTCCTTTTATATCAATTATTACCATTTCATGAACACTATGTAATTATTTAAGTTAATAACGGTCGTTTTAACGATCATTGGTACTTGAGTAAAAAATAAACTCTTTATAATTACAAGTTTCTCATGTATCCATTATATCTAGAGTTATATTCATTATGTAGATATCATATATATCATATATATCCAGTATATACATGCATTTATAATATTAAATAATATTTAGAGGTAAGAAATGAAATGCACCGTTCATGGAGATGGTAATCCGTATGTACGCATGAACACTACTTTTATTTCAATTTTGTATTTTATGGAATTGAATAATAATGACATAAAGGTATATTATAATTCCAGTATAATGTAATATATAATATCATTAACTCCATCCTTTATTCATCCGACATATGGCATTAACGAATCAAATCACTTTGAGGGGGCGGTAGTCCGCACTTCCTAAAATGAAGATATCACATATAACCATAATGGAATCCATAAAGGTATTCCATAAATGAAAAATACAGATGCTTAAGGAAAACATAAACATATTATATATCATATATAAATATAGTGTCATATTAATGGCCACCTTTGAAGGTGTTATAAGAATATTGAACAATCATCGTTTCGTGAGGCCGAAATTCGCCATCCACGGAAATAGTATTCTCTTTAACCATTAGATGAAGGTGTGTGTAAGTGTAGCTCTAATCCATATCATAACAACATCCTAGTATATTGAAGATGCTTTTGTTGTTACAAAATAAAGGTATAAAAAGAATTTAGGGCATTGGAGAAGCAAAATAAAACATAATAACACAAGAGAAGACACTACCTTTAAAACGGGTAACTCTATTTGATTTGAGCTCAAAGGCTTCCTTGGAATGACTTCTGTCCAAAGTGAGGCTTCTAGGAGTAAGAGAAGGATGTGGAGAGACATAATTTTCAGGGTTTGGCCGAGCCAAAGGCTTGAGAGATGTGGGTAAGGTGGTAGAGGTGGGGGCCTTTTATAAGTGGAGAGGAGGGGCACTCTTGGAAGGTTATAAAAGGTTACTTTATTATAAAATTCTTTTCTGATTTTAAAGGTCCCAAAATTATATATTTCGAGTATAAGGTGATAACAGTTCGAAATCAACCCATATAATAGGTTTTTGACAAGTGTAGGTATTAGATTTTACATTATCTTTTCATTTTATTTAAATTGTTAAATAATGAGGTAATCGTTGCATCATCATGGTGTCATAAATAATTTAATTTATTTAATGTCTAAAAATTATAAAAAAATATAATGATGTAGGAAATATTTTTTATCTTTCTAATTAATATTTATAGTCTAAATTATGACTTGTATAACCCCATTTAAATTTTTTTTAGTAAAACAACACATGTTTGTGACTTTTTTATTTTAACTTTAAATAAAAAGTTATTAATGTCATTTTCCAACCAATGTGGCTCCATGGGGTCCCCAAGTTGACCCATGGATTTTATGGGTATACCATGACTCATACAATAAGGTTAGGACATGTTTCAAGGTTATTTCATATTATTAAAACATTATTTTTACCTTAAATTACACTAATTACCTCTAATCGCGATTAAAAACATAAAAGTTACTATTCACCAAAATATTATTTTAATCCCATTGAACCACATTTTTCTTAATAATGAAAACCAAGAATGTTGGATTTTTGAAATTCAAAACACAGAGGTGGTAAAATTTCATTTAAATGAAAAATCAGTTTTTTATGTACCACTTAGTGGTTTCACTATTCATCAAAAATTGAAGTTTTTCAGAAAAATACAAAAACTTCACCCTATGCTATATTTGATATTCCAAATTCAAAAATGATGTCTATTTTACAATATTCAAAACATATATGTTACATTAATTAATTTAATAATTAATTCCCCCTGTCAGAACAAATATCGTGTTTTTATGAAATAATATATATCAAAAGATTGACACTATTTTAAGTCCAATTTCTAAGTGAAATTAATTCCAAGAACCACTATTGTATTAAATGGTAAACTTATATTCTAATTTAAATTTATGACCAATTCAATAGATAATCTAATCATATAAATAAAATAGATTAAAAAGAGTTTTTTAATTAAAATACAACATTTTTCACTATTCATTAAAAAAATAAACTTTATCGGAATAATACCAAAAATTTACACAAAATAAATTTTTATGTCCCGATTCTAAAGAAGAATTTTATTTGGTACAAAAGAATGTATAAGAGTGACCAAAACTTTATTTAATGAGGGTTTTCCATCAAAAGGCGATAAGTGGACCTTTAGTGAAAATTAGTGTATATATGCATAAAATTGAATTCTTTTCATATTTTAAGCCTTTATACTTTATTGGATAAGTGTAAAAACATTTAACAAACATATATAATCTTATTTTAGTTATTTTTATTCATTCCCACAAATACAACGACTACATGTTTACTACCATTTAAAATATTATTATTTTATTACTAGTGTGCAACGTAAGATTTCAAAGAAACTCTTTGTTGCGTATCGGGTAAGATATCAAACATAGAAACCCCTTTAAAGTAAAATTAATATATAATTTGTAAATATTAATAAATATGAAAATGTTGTATTCTTTATTTACCTGGGATGTTACATTTTACATGTCTCACTTATCAATATGAATAGATACATCCATGTAATGATCTTTTAGGACCCATGATTATACATCCATATATCCTTATCATTTTATATAAAATAAGTAGGTTTTATCCTTTTAATCATGATACACATTGTGTTTCCCGACCTATGTAATTTTCTCCAAAAAAAGGAAATGGTATTCTAAATTTTATACAATAAGATTGTATTTATTTAGATATGACTTATGTAATGTTTTTACTTTACTCTATGAACACCACTTCACATAATAATTTCTTTTATATGATGTATTATAACAAAAAACCTTTAAAACATACTTTGTGATCTTATTTTAATTAATCATTAATTCAAAAATAACTTTTTAACCAAAATTTATCTTCAAATTATATTACTTATTTTAGACCAATTTTATTAAAAATCATTTATAATGAAACTTATATGAGTTATGAGAGTTAAATATTTGAGTATGATTTCACTCAAAACATGAATTTATCAATGTATGTAATGTATTTGGATTATATAAATAAACCTTCGTAATAGTTTAATTATCAACAGAGTGGTTTGATTTCTATGTTCATTGAACAATGATGTATAATAATTCAGGATATAATTATTACACTTAATTCTTTTCAAAACATACAAGAATGTTTTTCCCTGACCATATCTATTATGGGGTACCGACTAATTATCTCTAAAAAATGAGTAAACCTATTTTTTCAGGGTCTTGACACAATGAGATGAGAGGAGACCTCACAGTACAACCCCCTCTCTTGAAAAAAATATTAATCAAAACCCTCTCTTTGTCTTGTAAAAGTCCAACATGATATATATCACTATCACATGTCTACCTATAACTTCCAATCTAAGGAAGAACTAATTTATCATAGTATTCACACTAAAAAGTTATTTTTTATTACTCTATAAAACTAGAATTCCTTAGGTTATAATATCTATGACAACATAGAATAATAAAATAATTATTATCTTTATACATAAATAACAATATGAACACTTCTATCATTCATTGATTTAATCTAACTCCCCAGATATTGATGCATAATCACATCCCATGTAGAATGATATATTATAAAACACAATAACACCTCCAATAACACCATATCCCCAGATCAAAACACATTTAATGTTTATTCATGATTCTAAAAAAACTTCAACATGACTAACACACCATGAATCACTTAATATTAAATATGATCAATATAATAGCCAATTTAATGACAATAAAAACAATAATAAAATCCATTAAACATATTCACCCTAACTTTACATCATTTAATCAAACTCTACTATTAACATACATATTCTAATATGGGTTTATCATTATCAATGCAGTAACACCTAGTTCCAACAATTCCACAAACATTCATGTTTCAATAAATTTCCAGTTTGTATGTTTTATACGATCATCCTTTGGGAGACCATTCCTTGGATGTATGGTCTTCAGATATATAATCATTTTTTACTTTTATTATCATGATAATTATTTATTTTTAATGTAATTTGTTCCATTATAATTCCTTATTTTAACCTGAATTTATTACATTTAAATATGTTTAGGTTGTTTGGTTTTCATTTAGTTCAATGATACAGAGAGTACACACGCACCACAATATATTACCCAACCATCATCATTACTTGATAACAATTTCAATATAGGGGGTTCCTAAGTTTACATGATTACTTGGATCATTATAATGTTTTATGATGATTCTGAGGACACTGAAAAGTAATAATATAATTTTTTCCATTATATTAATAATTTGGATAATTTTAATGGTGCTAAAACTAGTATGAACATGGGATAAAAATAATATTTTTCCCTTTCCAACGTATCCATGAGCATAAAAAGTTGTTTTCATAGATTTGGTATTTTTTTAATTTCATTTTCACATTTTATAATATTTCAATAAGTATTGTATCCATGGATATTGAGTTATAAATATCTCTTTCCCATGTGTGGTTAGATACATAAATACAAGAAAAATACATATCATTTTAGTTCACATGAAATGTGAATTTTTAAGTAATTGATAAAAATTATTTGAAAATAAAGTGAATTCAATTATTCAATGCATCAATAATAAATTATTTATCATTATATCTAAAAAATATTAGTCACAAATTACTAATTGAACATATAAATTAAAATTTATCAGATATAAATAACATGGTAATGATATTTTCAAGATACATATGGATGTGATAATTCTATCCCTAGAGTGGGTAGTGTTGGTTAATAAATATCATGATTTGTATTAGATCCCTATGATAAGGGTAATGGAACATGAGTTTCCTTAAGATATTTGAGATATAAGTATAGGCATGGAATCATTAGTTTTGACCCTTATAGACATATATTCTTGAGACTAATTTGATATCCTAGTAGCATTGAGATAGAACTGATGGTTTTGGTGAGACAAATATGTTATATTAGTGATATAAGACATTACAATTACTGTTAAATAAGGGTTATGACATATAGGGGTGTCCATAGAGGTTGTTTTTAAACTAGGAACATGGGTTCCTTTTGGGATATAAGGAATTGGTAGTTGATTTTAGCTATGAAAATTATAAATATATAAGGTCTGATAATGTATTTTTTTGGGCATGTATGATTCATTTTTTATGTATTTTAAAAAATAATGATTTAGTCTTTTTATCAAAAATTCATATTAAGGGTAGTAAACCCTCATTAAAGTAAAAAAATCAAACCATAAAGAATATAAATAATATAAGTAGGCTGTCAAAAGAATTTCAAAAGATTTTACTTTAAGATTTAAATCATTATATTCCTTTATTTTGTGGGCGATCAGCCATGTTTGATTGTGACAATCAAAATCCCAAATATATCATATGAGGTATAGAATTAGGGTTTTCATCAATACATTATTTATTTTAGATATTTTTATTCTAACACTAAGAACAACTTTAACCCACTTAACTTCATGTATATAATTTATATTTTGATATAAAAATTAAATGTAGAAACTTAAGGAATATACTTATTTCACCATGATCTATAATTTTGCATGATGATCCTTGATAACACATAAATAATCACTACCATTTCTTATCACACAAAAATACTAAAATTTATTACAAGAATAATCATTACATATCAATAAAATCTATTCCAAAGCCGTAATGATTTTTTTATTTAGAAACAACAATATATAAATAATTTTTAAATAAATCATATCCATTATTTCCCATTAAGTTATTCACAACTAGGACCCTTATTAGAAATTTCGAACATAAAAATGTTCTTTATAACTTGAGAAAAGGAAATATAATAAAGCGTGAAATTATATTCTTAGAACTAGTAAACATAAATGATATATATTAATGATCATAATTGAGCACAGGATATGTATAAGGGTATGATAATGACATTAAAAAACAAACTAATAATATCCAATCAGTTAAATATCATTAAACATAAATAATGTAATATGGGTTTTTCAATCAAAATAAATATGGAAGAAGAGTTTGGAATAGTCAATAATCCATCGTGAACCATGAAAACATGACATATGAATAAGGAATAAGTTTTTGGAACTCACATAAGAATATAAAATTGTTTTCTTAGTCAAGGCTAACTCCCAACACTATCATTATGGAATAAACAACATAATGTAAATTACCACACTATTATTTCCAACATTCTCTTAGGGATTAAATCTATTAGGTCAACCTCATAATATCTTAGTAGTTATTGACTCTTTCTTATATTAGGAGTTTCTAAACTATATCATTATATCCCAATTAATTAGACAATGATAACTAAAACACCCATCCTTTTTTATTACATAACCACTCATTATTGGATTATAAATGATCCACCCATCACATAATCATAATCCCTTAATATCTATGCCATAATATTATCAAAATAGTTTTTATTAAATCAAGGTTTAACCCCATGAAATAAAATATTTTTCATAAAAATTTAATACTCATAAACATAAAAAAATCCATTGAATTAATAATGATTATAAAATTGGATAATATCTTTAGTATATCATAAGAAAAATCAAATAATTATTTTATATATGAAAAATAACTTTACATTATCAATGGAATATTTCTTGAGGAAGAAAAACTTTTCATTATGAAATAAAAATTTTAAAATTTCAAAATTTCAAAAATATTAAGTAAAACATGTTATTTAAAAATAAATATGGAATCTTATAATGTAATATTTTAGAAAAATAGTATTCTTCCTATCTGGAAATTTCCCTCAGGAATTATAAGTAAAAACAAAGATCTCTTTCACATTTTTTAAGATTTAATAGAATTTGTTTAGAAAATGTAAAGAATATTCATTTTTTTATCAAAATTCAAACACGGCTAAAAATTTATTTAAAAAATATTTGTTGATTATAAAACACATTCTTTATTTTTTTTAAATAAATTATGGATATGGAATAAAATATTCTTAATCAAAAAGATAAACTAAAAGATTTTCCTTAAAAACATTATTTATGTATCTTGAGTATATAAATAAAGGAAAATAACTAGGAAACATGTAATCTACCGAAATAACTAAAGGATATTGGAAAATAATGTTTGGGATAGTTGAATCATATTTATTCATCATTGTAAAATTAAATCATAAAAATATCTTCAAAATAAGATTTTAACAAAAAATCATCACAACTTTGGTAAATGTTTATTAGTGACCCTATAAAATAAAATATCAAATGAAACATTATATTACCTAAATTTTTTTTTATTCACTAAACAAATAAAAATTGGTAGTATATATACCTCATTATATAATATTTCTGTATAACATAACATTTGTCCCAAAGAAGAAAATTTTAGATGGGAAACCCTTACCAATTTTGTAATATTCGAACCAAATACCCTTGTATTAAATATTTTCAATTAAAACATTAAATAAATTGAGTTAATAAGGATAAATGATATAAATTGAAAATAAATCATTATATAAACTTCATAAAAATAATGAGTTTTATAACATCAAACATGTATCAATAAAACAAAATTGATATAATGGACCCTTAACTTTTATCTGACTTTACTTACAAGTACTATAATATAATATATATAAAAAATTATATTTACTATAATTATATAATAGAATGTTATTCAATTATATAATATCATATATTATCCTCCTTTATAATTAGATAAATTATTTCCTAAAAATCATATTTTATGGTCGTCATTATGGTTGTTAATTTTATCATTGTTCATATATGTTTTTGTTCAACATATGTGCTCCTAAAAAATTGATCATGGATCCTCTAAATTAAGAATATTTATCATGATATATATGTATATAATAAAAGACAATATTATACATATTCATAATTATTCATGTTAATTTGTGATAAAACCGAATTTGATATCATTATGGGGATGGTAATATGTAAAAACACCCAAACATTGTTTCCACATTCAATGGGATCAAATAATAGAAAGATAAATGATTATTAAAATTTTAATAATAACTATTAGTTCATAAATATCATATATATTATTTAATTTTATCCTTTTTAGTAGAAAATTAATGCAAAATAAATAAACAACCTACATTTTTTCCTAGGGGTTATAGTCTACACATACGGTCGAGTGACATTATATTTTACCAATGGATTATAAGGTAAGAAGGTAAATAACATATTATAATTATAGAAGAATAATTATGTTATAAATATTATATATAAACATTAAATACATCATCCTATACCCCCATTAATGATGGTGATGGAAAATGAATCATATTGCTATTTGGAGGAGGTAGTCCACATATGCACGAGGGATGCATTTATTTTCCTTTTAATGGAGTAACAGTAGAAAATGAATATATATTGACCATAATAACATCTAAATATATTTATTATAATATTTTAATCATGTTTTTATGGATATAAAAAGTTAATATAAGGGTAAAAAATAAATAAAATTGAAGGTGTATGTATAATATTTATACCTTTTCATTAAAAATAACTAATTTGGATTAAACCTAAAGCCTTGATAGATTAGAATTAAAAGAATACCAGTAAAATTATCATCAATAGAATTGTTATATAAGGAATTTATAATTGGTATTTTTTTTAGAAACCTTCAATAGTATGAATAAGGGATGTGAATATGTACTCATTTATAAATGAGGGCGGAGACCCACATAGAATTTATGAAATTGGAAAATCAGATCCAAATAAAAATTATTAAAATGTAGAATAAGATAAGTGTTAAAAATATTCATTAAATAGTTATTATATGTGTTTGGTTGAAATCAAACCCCTTTCTCGTGGTTAAAAATCTAAATAAACATATTTTATCATTAACTTTGGTAAAAAAATTATTATATTTTCACTATTAATTAATTAAAACAATTATGTTAACATTATTTATTTGTACTAATTACTATAAATAAAATTATGAAATAAATATTAACTTATTCTATCTTTAAATTTGGAGGAATTCTATTTTAGAGAAGCATTAAAATCATATGGAAACCCTGTTTTAGGAATATGTAATTTAAGAATAAAATATATTTTTATTCCATTAAATTCATTGTAAATATCTTAAAATCACTATTAAAATATTTTATTGAATTTATAATATATAAATTTATTTAAATAACTTAATAAATAGAGATTAATTTAATTTATATATATAAAAACACATTGCGGGTATAAATTGTTTTTTATAAAAACATTCTTTTAATTCCAAAACATAGCATATAAAATAATCAAGTATTATGATGATACATATATAAATAATTATATTATTTGTAATTAAATAAGTATATTTTTACTTTAACATAAAATTCAATATATAATGTTATGATGTCATAATGTTTACAAAAATTAGTTTTTTCACTTAAAACTACATCTTTTTAGAATTATCCTAAAAATGTACCCAAATATAATATAGAAATGTTGATTTCAATATTATATTAATTTATTCATATAACATTTCTAAAAATGTTAGAAATTAATTGTAATTTTATTGCATAATATGAGATAAAACTATTTTTTAAGTATAAAATGACTATAATGAAAATTGACTACATATTTATTATTTATTAGTCTATACATTTCATTATTTAAAAAATTCTAAAATATTTTCATATTGTGTTTTTATATTAAGTCTTTATAATTCGAAGAATATTTTATAAGGGGTCATTATATTATTATTTATTTAGGCCTGATGCTTCTTATTAAGGAAGCTATGTAACCAAATGTGTTTTTTAAAGAAACAAATATTTGAAAATGTCGGGATGTTACATTCCACCCAAAATTAAGTAGTTTCTAATAATTTTTACCTTGTTAATAATAGGTTTAAAATTTTGAAATAAATTTGTTGAAAATCCACATCATGAAAATGAATAATAAAACATGCTTTGAAAGGGGAAGAGGGAAATATAAAGGTTACCTAAAATAAAAAATAATTTGCGAACCAGATGAGGAGAATATAAGAATGTAGTGAAAATATAGGCATGGAGAAGCAACCAAATTTATAAATAATAATACTGGAATTGTAGAGTATGGTCCTTAATAATTTAATGACCACAAAATAATAAATTTTTGAGGGTTTAAATAGAATATAAATTCATTAAAAACAACTATAAAAATAAAAAATAATTTATTTCCTTCGTCCTATTTTATAGTGTTAAGGAATTACTATATCCTTAAATATATAAAAATATACATACTTTTTTTATTTAAATTATAAATTGTAATTTCAACCATTTTTTGTGTGTTTTAATTACTTTCCACCAATTTTCAGTCCATATCAAAATTATTAATGAAAAGTCTTAATTTTTAATGCCTAAACCACACAAAGAAACATCCAATAGATCATAATATTTTCAAATGAGTGACAACATATTCAACATTTATCTATATAGTTATTGAATCCCAAAAAGGATTTTACATGCTCAAAAAAATAATATGAATAATCCTTATTTTATAAAATAGATCTAAGTGATTCAAATGCTAAATATCTACTTATTTATACCCACTAATTGTTAAATTAAAAACTAAAAAAAGTATGATTAAGTAGTATTAAAACCCAAACATTTAGGAAAAATGTCACAAAATTATAAATTAAACTTATCTATAATCAATAAATAATGATACATTACATCTTAATGTAACGTAACAATCATCTCAATACGTTGATCATATATTTTTTATAAAATATAGTAATTAATGAAATTACCATATAACCTAAATGAAAAAATATATGCTTCCAAAATATAATTCTATCATTTTTTATAAAACAAGAACAATAATTTTCAAATATATTCAATAAATCCAAATTTACAAAAACAATTAATTAATGATAACATTTGTCTATTTTTCATCAATTCCCTAATCAATTTCATGGTCACGCATACTACCCAATTTATAGTGTCAATATCAATTAAATATTTATCTTAATCAAAAATTATTTTCTTATTGTTAAGAATGTATTTAGTGTTATCATTCCATAAGTAATTTTTTACCATAAATGTATCCTTACCACTAAATAACCTTTTCAATTTATCCATAATATTAAATATATGCTTAATAATTCAAAAATAGAAGCTACTACATAATATACCGTGGATTTCTCATGACTCTTATAATAATAATATCATTGATAAAACAATTATTCAACATAATTCTCACATCCCAAATCCTTAGTCAATAATCTTTATTGTTTGACATAAAATAGGATCTTCCTTGGTCTATCAGTTATCATTTGGATTCAGTAACTTATTCAGATATTTCCCATGATCCCTACACATAAGGAATTGAACTATTAATGGTACCATATGATAAACATCAATTTACGTCATGGAAAATGAAATGCCTAAAAAATTGTTTTCTATATGAATTTTTTTTATAAACATAAAACAAAATATCATTACATTGATACTTATTGATAAGACACTATTTTATTGAATATTTTATTGATAATAAATGATATAATTTCCTCACATTGTGTTAAATATGTTTATTTATAAAATATTTGGGATTAGATCATTAATTTGAATATTTGATGAAAATTACAGTTTTACCCTTTATAGTTCATTGTAGTATTTCGAATATACATATTTTTATATTTATTATTTGAATTTTAAATTTTTTAAAAGTGTTCCTAACTTACTTATCTACAACTTTTATTCAGGACACTAGAGCTAAAGAGTTCATTTGGTTGTTGAAATTGGGCCATGAAGTAAAAGTTGGGCTGGGCTCGCCAGAATGGAGAAGATTCTGTATTTCGGCAATAACTCCTTCATATGGGCCTGTATTGATCCCACATTTGTAGATGAGATAGAAGACACATATCCACAAATTTGATCCTTCTGGAAGGCCGGCCAATTCACGCGTTTTGGTGGTCAAATGGGCGGTGCAATTTGGCATAAAATATTTGGCCGAATTTCCACATTCACACTTGAAACCACTTGTAACCTCTTTTCCCCTCCCCTATATAAATTGGAGTTTTTCTCATTTGTATGGGTTGGGACGTGCATTGGGATGTTTAGGGCAGAGTATAAGTGGATCCACTCCAATTCTCCAACCATTTCAATAAGGGTAGCTCTTGATGCAAGGATCCCTTCGACGAAGCCTTCTTCTTCTCCTTCATGTTGTAATGATTTTGTTTATGTAATAAACTTCTTTGTTCTTCTTTTATTTATTCTATTTCCTTCTGTTTTGTTTAAATTTATTCTTCTATTAATCTTCCTCTTTGGTTTGGAATCAATAGTGGAGACAATATTGGGTTATACCCTTTCAATCCTTTGCTTATGCAAATCGTCTCCACGATGACTACACCGCCCATGAAAGAGTAGTTCTTTTTAGTAATCGGTCGACCTCTCACCTTCTTCATTAATTTATTTTGAATCAATGATCTACTATAATTCAC
This sequence comes from Viscum album, assembly GCA_963277665.1. Lineage (NCBI taxonomy): Eukaryota > Viridiplantae > Streptophyta > Magnoliopsida > Santalales > Viscaceae > Viscum > Viscum album. The sequence goes on from OY728128.1 coordinate 482,879,902, forward strand.
TAAACATGATCCATTAATTGAGTTTTTAATTTAAAGAAAACTAAGCAAGAAATTGAATAGTTAACACAAAACACGCGAGGTCGGGAATTGTGTGAACTGTGAGAGCGCAACCTTAACCGGTAATTCAAAACCACACGGGATCAATTTGTAGAGTTCAAATATAATCCCTAAACTCAATTAATCCTCATTTCCAGAGTGGTTATGTTCCTTAATTTACCACTGACCATAAGCTAATCTTAGAACATCAATCAAAGCAGGGTGTTGCGATTGCATGTTCTGAAGTTAGCCTAAGGTTAAATTCAATTCATCTTCGTGGTAAAGTTAATTCTCATAGGGTTCGGGATTTAACAAATTAAGGGATCATAATTAAGTGAATATTAATTTAAATGATAATGATTAATAAATTATTGAAGAGGTAGAGTTAGATCGATTACACCTTTTAAAATAGATTTCTAAAAAAACATCTTCTTCTTGTGTCATTCTAATCGAAACTTCATTTCAAAATTAAAAACAAAAAAAAATACAATCTTCTTCCAGAAAACTTCTTCTAGATTCATAAACTATAAACAACCACCCCCATCCTTTCAAGTAGTGTTTTTATTCTCTTTTATTTTACTTCTAAAATACCTCTAAAAATTGTTTTAATTCACTTCCTCCTTTGAGAGACGACCTTGGTCAGCCACTCTACTGCATCTAAGTACCCCAAATCACACTAATCATTTGAGGGCGCCCACGACAGCGCTCTATCAAATTGGCGTCGTTTCCGGGGAGGAAAGTAATTATTTCAACCAATTAGATGTATTTATTTTATTTTATATTTTATTCTCTTCCTCTATTCTTTCTTCCTTCTTTACCCATTCTGATTTTTCTTCTTCTTCTTTTATTTTCTTCTACTTTTTTTGGACCATCAACTCAAACTTCTCATTTTTATTTTACTATGGTCCAATTTCTTTCTTTTCATTTTTATTTGATCTATGACATGAACTAATCTCGAAGATCTCTTAGATCTTGACCCTAATATTGAATGTAGCCTTAGGGCTTGAATCAGAAATTCTCAGTCTACGGGAAGTTTCAATATTCAACCAGTTGGTGAATTCCTCTCTTCTGGAAACATTGAAATTGGAAGATATTCAAATTAAAATATAAAAGAGGAACCAATGGCTGAAAACAATGGAAATGAACTTAATAGAACCATTCTAGAATTGGCTGCACCTAATATTGACTATCAACCAAATTGTATTGCATACCCAAATCTCGAATCGGACTTTGAACTAAAATCTGGGTTAATTCACTTACTTCCAAATTTTCATGGCCTCTCTAGTGTGGATCCCAATAAACATTTGAAAGAATTTAATGTGGTTTTCTCAACCCTAAAACCTAGAAATGATTCTGAAGATCAAATCAAATTAAGAGCATTCCCATTTTCACTTGATGGAGTTGCAAAGGATTGGATATACTATTTACAACCTGAAGATGTAACATGTTGGAATGATTTGAAACGTCTTTTCTTGCAGAGATTTTTTCCAGCATCAAGGACCACATCCATTCGAAAGGAGATATCAGGGATCAAGCAAGCACAAGGGGAGTCAATGTATGAGTATTGGGAGAGATTCAAGAAGTTGTGTGCAGGCTGCCCACATCACCAAATCAGTGAGCAACTCCTCATCCAATACTTCTACGAAGGACTCACACCCATGGAGAGGAGCATGGTGGATGCTGCAGCTAGAGGAGCATTGGTGGACAGGACACCAGTAGCTGCATGAGCATTGATCGACAAAATGGCCCAAAACTCTCAACAATTTGGCGATAGAGGTACACCACATGTCAGGGGAGTACATCAGGTAAGTCCTTCTTCTCTTGATAGTCATTTGATTGATACCAAGTTAGAATAATTGACCACTATGGTGAGGCAGATTACTTTGGCACAAAAGACATCCCAACCCCCTCCTTCAAGGCCATGTGGCATTTGCACTGAGACAAGCCACCCAACTGAATGTTTCCCACAACTACAAGAGATAGAAGATTGTGCAACAGTGTTCCCTGGGAGACCATTTCAGCAGCAACAACAACAACCATATCCCCAAAAGAAGTTTGATACAGTATACAACCAAGGGTGGAAAGATCAGTCAGACATGAGGTATGGCTCTGGACAACAACAAAGGCCCCCTTTTCAACAAAACTTCCAGCAGCCTCCGCCTTACCAGCAGGGTTTCTAACAACCCCAAAGGAGATTTGAATCCCAAGCATCAGCAAGTCAGAAACAAGGGAATCCTCCACCAAAGGTAGATTCTAACACTGATGATCTTTTGAAACAAATTGTTCTTAATCAACAGAATGAGATAAAGAGTCAAGGTTCGGAGCTGAGAGAGTTGAAGACCCAAATGAGTCAGATTGCCACCGCCCTCCATGAACTTGTGAGTAAGAATTCTAGAAATCTACCTTCCCAACCCACTCCCAATCCCAAGGGAAATGTTAGTGCCATCACATTGAGAAGTGGGAAGCAAATTAATGATACATCTGCACCTACAATACCACCGGGATTCACCTCAACTTCGGAGAAGCCCCATCCCATACCAAATGATGAGAAACCCAAGGAGAAAGATAAAGGTAAGAAAAAGGTTGATGATCTTCCTCCTAAACCCCTTCCATTCCCAAACAGGGTTGTTCAAACCAAGAAGATGGCTGAAGAAGCAATGCAAAAGGAGGTTTTGGACACATTCAAGCGTGTGGAGATCAACATTCCTCTACTTGAAGCCATTAAGAAAATTCCAAGGTATGCGAAATTCTTAAAAGAACTTTGTACCAATCGAAGAGGGCTCAAGGGAAATGAGAGGATAAACCTTGGAAGGAATGTCTCAGCACTCATTACACCAACTCTAGCAATGCCAACAAAGTGCAAGGATCCCGGGACATTCACCATCCCATGTTCCATAGTGGAGTTTCACTTCTCTGATGCTCTTTGTGATTTAGGAACTTCAATAAATGTGATGCCTCACTCTGTATTCTCTTCCTTGCAGGTTGGTGAGTTGAAGCCAACAAGAGTAGTGGTGCAATTAGAGAATAGAGCTATGGCATATCCAGCGGGAGTTCTTGAGGATGTACTTGTTCGGGTAAGAGACATGATCTTTCCAGCAGACGTCTATGTGCTTAATGTGGAGTATGATCAGGTAAGTTCTCATGCCCCCATTATCTTAGGTAGACCCTTCCTCAAAACTGCAAAAACTATCATAAATGTCAATGAGGGTACACTTTCCATGGAGTTTGGAGATGAAGTTGTGATATTTAATGTTATGGATTCCATGATGTACCCCTCAGATGACCATTCTGTTTTTGTTATCTCCCATTTTTAACCACCAAGTAAAAACATCATGGAATTGGATTGTCCTATGCTTAGGGAGATTATGAGTATTGGTTAGATTTTGATGCCTAAGAGCACTTCCACACATGTTTCTGATACACAATCCTATCTTGGATTTGAGTTTGATGTGGATTCATATTCTGATTTTGATCATGTTCACTCTGATTATGAAATGGCTGTTGAGTATGCTGATGGATTTGGTGCTTTATTCTCTGATTGTGATGATTTTTATTCTGATACTGATGTTCATTGTGCAAATATGTCTGTTGCATCAATTTCTCCATCCATACATCACCCACCTACATTGGAACCCAATCCATTGCCCCCAAATCTCAAATATGCATACCTTCTCAGTGGTGATAGATTACCTATCATAATTGCTAACAATCCCTCTTTTGAACATGAAGAAAAACTTTTGAATCTTTTGAGAGATAACATTAGGGAAATTGGTTGGACATTGGCAGACATATCAGGTATTAGCCCCTCCATTTTCATGCATAGGATTCTCTTGGAGGATGGGGCTAAACCGGTGAGACAGCCACAAAGGAGACTTAATCCCACCCTCCTAGAAGTTGTTAAGAAAGAAGTTGAAAAATTACTTGAGGCGGGTATCATTTACCCTATTTCTAACTCACAATGGGTTAGCCCTGTTCAGGTTGTACCAAAGAAAACTGGTTTCACTGTTATAAAAAATGAAAATGATGAGTTAGTTCCTGTGAGAGTACAAAACAGTTGGCGAGTGTGTATCGATTATAGGAAACTAAATCAATCCACTCATAAGGACCATTTCCCACTTCCATTCATTGACCAGATGCTTGAGAGACTAGCTGGGAAGACACACCTTTGTTTCTTGGATGGATTTTCTGGCTATTTTCAGGTTCCCATTGCAGCAGAGGACCAGGAGAAGACAACATTCACCTGCCCATTCGGTACCTTTGCTTACCGAAGGATGCCATTTGGACTTTGCAATGCCCCAGGTACCTTCCAGAGATGCATGGTGACTATTTTCTCAGATTTCATTGAGACCTACATGGAGGTATTTATGGATGATTTTACAGTTTATGGGTCCTCATTTGATGAATGTCTCTCTAGTTTGGGTGATGTGTTGCATCATTGTATTGAGAAGAATCTGGTCTTAAATTTTGAAAAATGTCATTTCATGGTCGAAAAGGGAATTGTCTTAGGTCATATAGTCTCACAACATGGAATTGAAGTTGATAAATCTAAGGTAGACATTATTTCATCCCTCCCATATCCTAAATTTGTGCGTGATCTTCGATCATTCCTTGGGCATGCTGGATTTTATCGACGCTTCATCAGAGATTTTAGTATGATCGCTCTACCCTTATCTCAATTGCTTCAAAAAGATATTGACTTCAATTTTGATGATTCATGTAGGGTATCATTTGATGAGCTGAAGAAGTGTCTGGCCACTCCACCAATCATACAGCCCCCACGGTGGGACTTTCCATTTGAGCTTATGTGTGACGCCTCCAACTTCGTGGTTGGAGCTGTCTTATCTCAGAGGGTGGAGGGACGGTCACATGTGATCGCTTATGCATCGAGGACACTGGATTCAGCCCAATCAAACTACACAACCACGGAAAAGGAGTTTCTTGCTCTCATATTTTCTTTAGATAAATTCCGTTCATATTTATTGGGCTCTAAAGTAGTTGTTTTTTCTGACCATGCAGCTTTGAGGTACCTCTTGAAGAAGCCAGATGAAAAGCCACGACTTATCCGTTGGATGCTCCTTCTTCAAGAGTTTGACATCGAGATAAAGGAAAAAAAGGGGTCAGAAAACATGGTGGCGGACCTCATGAGTAGGCTTACTCACACACTAGAGGATGACACCTTGGATCGGGTACCACTTCGGGACACTTTCCCTGATGAGCATCTCTATACCATCTCAGGTACACATCCTTGGTATGCTGATTTAGTTAACTACCTTGTTGCTTCTGAAATCCCTACAAATTTAAAGAAACATCAAGTCCAAAAATTGAAGAGTGAGTCAAGATTTTATGTTTGGGATGATCCATACTTATGGCGCATGTCTAGTAACCAAGTCATTAGGAGGTGTGTTCCCGATCATGAGTTTGAGTCTGTTTTGCATTTTTGTCACACACTTGCTTGTGGTGGACACTTTGGACCCCAACAGATAGCTAGGAAGGTTTTGGACTCTGGATTATATTGGCCTAGTTTATTCCATGATGCCCATGTGTTTTGTAAGTCATACTCTCGTTGCCAACACACTGGGAATATTTATAGGAGACATGAGATGCCCCAACAACCCATACTATTCTATGAGATTTTTGATGTGTGGGGCATTGATTTTATGGGTCCTTTTCCAAGTTCATATGGTTTCTTGTATATTTTGGTTTCTATTGATTATGTGAGTAAATGGGTGGAGGCCAAGGCCACCAGGACTGACGATTCGCATGTTGTTGTGGACTTTGTCAAAGCACAGATTTTTTGCAGGTTTGGAGTACCAAAGGCCATCATCAGTGACCAAGGGACACACTTTTGCAATAGTAATTTTTCTTCCCTCCTTCGAAAGTATGGGGTGACACACAAAACATCAACACCATACCACCCCCAAACAAATGGCCAGGCTGAGGTTTCAAATCGTGAGTTGAAACACATCTTGGAGAAAACCGTGCAGCCAAATAGGAAGGATTGGAGCAAGCGCTTGGATGATGCATTGTGGGCTTATAGGACAGCATACAAGACCCCCATTGGTATGTCCCCATTTCGGATTGTTTTTGGGAAAGCATGTCATCTCCCTGTGGAAGTCGAGCATCAGGCATATTGGGCTATAAAGAAATGAAACATGGATTTGGCCCAAGCTGGAATTCAATGGAAGTTGCAAATTCAAGAGCTTGAGGAGATTCGACTGTCATCATATGAGAACTCAAGGCCCTACACGGAAAGATCAAAAGCAGCTCATGACAAAATGATCCAACAAAGGGAGTTTAATGTTGGAGAGAAAGACCTTCTCTATAGTTCACGACTGAAGTTGATGCCTGGTAAGTTGCGTTCCAGATGGTTAGGTCCTTATATTGTGTCTAATGTTTTTCCTTATGGTGCAGTGGAGATCACACAAGAGGACACTGGAAGGAGCTTTACAGTCAATGGGAAACGTTTGAAGAGATACATTGAGGGACATCCTACTGATGCAGTGGATTTTATCACACTGCATGACCCCATCATCACTTGAGCACATCAGGTTGTTCCTAACCCTTTCACTTTTATATTATTTGTCCTATTTAAAAATTCTGCATTTCATGTGCATATATCATCTCATAGGTTCACATTGAGGACAATGCAATATTTTAAGTGTGGGAGGGGAACCTTTTAGTTTAGTAATTTTAATTTCTTTCCTGTTCAAAAAAAACCAAAAAAAAATTGTGTGTTTTTCAAATTTTGTTTGTTTATTTTACAATTTTCTATGTTTTTTTGAAACTTTTGGTCTGAAATGATTCTCATCACCATTTTTAAATCCATATCAATAAGTGAAACAATTTACCACTTGAAACTAAGATTAAATGAATGCTGAAATGACTTTGTTTGAAGTTCAAATATTTAGTAATTTTATGAAAAGTACGCTGAATTTTGAATCTCATACCAATCTCACTATCTTTATATTTGAAATCACTTTCCTGTGAGGCTTCTGAACGATTATTTTCATATTCTTTAGATTCACCTCACTTCTTGAGAGAACCAAACCATGCTTGATTTAACCAGAATTTGATCTATTCCTATCAAAACATGAGGGTTTGAGGTACATATGTTTAAATGATTGAGGCATTTGTTTGATATTAAAGCCCCTATTTCAAAGAATCCTTTTTTATAATGGCCTACCTTGAATATTTAATCCTTTTAGCCCTTAGAATCCATGCAAAGCCTATTAGGTTAGCCACATTACAAGCCAATTTTCCCTATCCAACCAACTCTTGAAGTGAAATTGCATAATCTAGTTGAGCTTAAGTGTGGGGGGAGTTGTCTTGTGTTTTGCCACCACATTTTGTGATACTTTGGGTGGAAAATTAAATTCTAAAAAGATGTGTTTGCTGCTAAATAAAGTCATTATATTGAAAGTTGTGCCTTTTCTGGAGCTTTCATGACAAGTGAAGCTGTGCCTTTTCTGGAGCTTTTAATTGAGGTGGAAAGTTGTGCCCATCTGGAGCTTTCAAGAAAATCATGTTTGAGAAGATTGAAATTTTTATGCTGAAATGATGAATGGTGTAAACCTTTCATGACTTTTCATGATGATGGAGCTGAATTGATACTATGGGGATTGAAGAGAAGACCATATTTAAGTGAAAATTAGATTAATGCAATTTTTCTTCAAAAGAGTCAAGCCCTCCTCATTCAGCCTCAGAGTTTTTCATATCTTAATCCTACCAACCGAAAGCCACAGAACAACTCTGAAAAGTCCTTATGATAAACATATGTCCTTGACTCACATCGGGTAGCGATGTAGGAATCTATCAAGCCTATGGTGACCCTTTTATGAGTTTGGATGAGAAAGAAATTTCAAAAAAATTGATATTTGAGTGATGAGAGAAAATTCAAGCGAGGTAAGTGTTTTGTGCATGGGTGGATAAATGAAGTGGAAATATATTGAATGATATAAATGGAGAACTTGAAATAAGGTTTTTTATGAGTCAGGCTATCTTTTTATTCTTGGTGGGAAATTGATTGATCATAAGGATATGTGTTTTAAAATTGGTTTTGATTTGATATTGATGTTTACTTGATATGAGGTTTTGCCCAGGTGTGCAAAAGGGTAAGTGTGGGGGAGTTGATAAAACACAATTTTATTGAATATTTTATTGATAATAAATGATATAATTTCATCACATTGTGTTAAATATGTTTATTTATAAAATATTTGGGATTAGATCATTCATTTGAATATTTGATGAAAATTCCAGTTTTACCCTTTATAGTTCACTGTAGTATTTCGAATATACATATTTTTATATTTATTATTTGAATTTGAAATTTTGTAACAGTTTTCCTAATTTACTTATATACAACTTTTATTTAGGAAACTAGAGCTAAAGAGTTCATTTGGTTGTTGAAATTGGGCCATGAAGTCAACGTTGGGTTGGGCTCTCCAGAATGGAGAAGCTTCTGTATTTCGGCCATAACTCCTTCATATGGGCCTGTATTGAGACCACATTTGGAGAGGAGATATAAGAAAGATATCCGCACATTGGATCCTTCTGGAAGGCCCGCCAATTCACGCGTTTTGGTGGTCAAATGGGAGGTTCACGTTGGCCTAAAATATTTGGCCGAATTTCCACATTCACATTTGAAACCACTTGTAACCTCTCCTCCCCTCCTCACTATAAATTAGAGTTTTTCTCATTTGGATGGGTTGGGACGTGCATTGGGAAGTTGAGGGAAGAGGATAAGTGGATCCACTCCAATTATCCAACCATTTCAATAAGGGTAGCTCTTGAAGCAAGGATCCCTTCGACGAAGCCTTCTTCTTCTCCTTCATGTTGTAATGATTTTGTTTATGTGATAAACTTCTTTGTTCTTATTTTATTTCTTCACTTTCCTTCTGTTTTGTTTAAACTTCTTATTCTCTTAATCTTCCTCTTTCGGTTGGAATCAATAGTGGAGAAAATATTGGGTTATACCCTTTCAATCCTTTGCTTATGCAAATCGTCTCCACGATGACTACACCTCCCATGAAAGAGTAGTTCTTTTTAGTAATCGGTCAACCTCTCACCTTCTTCATTAATTTATTTTGAATCAATGATCTACTGTAATTCACTAAACATGATCCATTAATTGATTTTTTAATTTAAACGAAACTAAGCAAGCAATTGAATAGTTAACACAAAACACGCGAGGTCGGGAATTGTGTGAACTGTGAGAGCGCAACCTTAACCGGTAATTCAAAACCACACGGGATCAATTTGTAGAGTTCAAATATAATCCCTAAACTCAATTAATCCTCATTTCCAGAGTTTTTATGTGCCTTAATTTACCACTGACCATAAGCTAATCTTAGAACATCAATCAAAGCATGGTGTTGCGATTGCATGTTCTGAAGTTAGCCTAAGGTTAAATCCACTTCATCTTCATGGTAAAGTTAATTCTCGTAGGGTTCGGGATTTAAAAAACTAAGGGATCATAATTAAGTGAATATTAATTTAAATGATAATGATTAATAAATTATTGAAGAGGTAGAATTAGATCGATTACGCCTTTAAAAATAGATTTCTAAAAAAACATCTTCTTGTTGTGTCATTCTAATCGAAACTTCATTTCAAAATTAAAAACAAAAAAAAAATACATTCTTATTCCAGCAAACTTCTTCTAGATTCATAAACTATAAACAACCACCCCCATCTTTTCAAGTAGTGTTTTTATTCTCTTTTATTTTACTTCTAGAATACCTCTAAAAATTGTTTTAATTCACTTCCTCCTTTGAGAGACGACCTTGGTCAGCCACTCTGCTGCACCTAAGTACCCCAAATCACACGAATCATTTGAGGGCGCCCACGACAACACTCTATCACTTATCCTTGGTTACCTCTTCCCACATAATTGATATATATGAAGATGAATCTTTTTCCCTATATGATCTTTGTCAATCGAAATTCCATGAAACTATGTTTTTCCTTATTATGTGTGTCTGTAAACTCACCAATATTGAGGCAATTATTCATATAACGGGATATTTTTTTAAGAATAAACAAAATGTTTATTTTTACATCTCCAATTTTATTTGGTTTCTCATGAGGGATATCATTCCATGAGACATCACATTCATCATTAGCACAATTACTCCCAGTTTTAACCATTAACATAATACAAATAATCACAATGTGAGAAACAATAATCATATTGATTATTCACATAATAATGAAAAATTATACATTGAATTTCTATTAATGGAACCTTGTTTTCAATCTACGAAACCTTATGATTTCCCTTGGACATCTATGGACATATTCTTTTTAAATCCATTATAATAGATCATAAGGAAATTATGAATTTACATAAGAATATTTTCTGTGAGGGTTAAAAAAAGAGTGTATTAAGGGCCCATTGACCTTCGATATAATTAGGGCCAATATATAATAAACCAAATCTTTTAAGGGTATTTACACCATGATAGATTTAATAGATGGCCACATATTCTTATACTATCAAAATATGTTTACATTTTTTGGAAACCAAACTAATTTCATTACCAAAACATAGGGTGTTCTCTAATACTTAGGATTATCCTAAGGGATTTTACTAATTTTTCCACATCATAGTTTCCAAAAGAAACTAACAAATTATTAAATACCAACTATATAGAACTAACTTTTAATACATAAATATTGAATCTTATTGGAAGAATAATAATTACATATCAATAAAATCCACAAAAAAATTGAAATGTTTTACTTTATTTAGAAAACTGGATACATAAATAAATGATATGTAAAATATTAAAAATAATTTATATTATATTATTTATATATTAAACCATTTTTAGGTTGATCATACTTAAATGAATTCCTGGAACATAGGGATATGAAACAAAACAAATAGTGATCTCAAATGCTCAATAAAGGTAAATATAAGGGATACCAATGAATGATAATAAGTTATCATAATATAAGTATAATGGAATGATAACATGATCAAAATATACAATAAGCAAACCCAATCAGGCAGGAAAATTTAAAAATGAATTATAGATTAATGGTTTTTTGGTCAAAATACAAAATAAATAAGAGTGTTGATTCATTAACAATCAATCAAGATCCATTATATCATAACATAAAAATAAGTAATATATTTTTGAAATTCAAATAATAATTTAAAATAAATTCCTTAGTCATGGTTCACTCCCAATACTATTAATAAGGGAATATTCATATAATATAAATACATAAACAATCATTTCCAACATTCTCTTAGGTGTAAATTCCATCTATTTAACTTCATTAACACTTAAGAGTTTATTAAATCCATTATATCATAAGATATTTCCAACTTATTCATCATCACTGAATTCATTAATGTTCTATAATGGACCACCCATACATTATATATGACACAATAACCCTTCATTAGTTTATAATAAAACCACCCATCACGTAATTGTAATTTATTCATATGTCTTCCATAAGGTTGTGACATCAATTATCATTACATCATGGATTATCACCTAAAATGATAACAGGTTTCATATAAATATTTTACTCATAAAAAAAGATTTATCTAGAAATAATAAATATGGTAACATTGTATCATTTACTCAATAAATCATAAGAAACCTCAAAGGATGTTTTTATAAATGAAAAATAAAGTTAAAATATAACTGGATCATTTTTTGTGTAAAATATACTTTTCATTTTGGAATCACGTATTTAAAAAATAACAATTTTCTAAATATTAAGGGAAATATTTTCATTGAAAATAATCGAGGATACATAAAATATAATATTAAATTAAATTATTAATTATGATGGTTGTAAATGTTATTCATGTAATGCATATTAAAAAAATTATTTTCACATTTTCTGCAAGAAATAAAAAGCATCTCATTCAAACAATTATAGGAATATTTCTTTTCATTTTTTTTATAAAATGTAAAAAAATGGGGAAAAAATTCATTTAATAAATATTTTTATCATAATAAAAATAATATTGAAATTTTTTTAATAAAAATATGGTCATTCAAGAAAAGATACTCGACTAAAGAATGAAATGAAGACAATTTCCATTAAAAAATTCAGTATCTTCAGTAAATAGTGGAAAATGAAATGAAAAATTGTAATACATATAAATAATAATAGTAAAATAAAAGAAAAATTGTAGTGGTACATCATATAATTTCATTATCGAAAAATTTAAGAACAAAATATCCCAGTAAAAATTAGTTTGTAAAGTAAAATTATTACTACTCTAGTAACATTTCATTCATAACCCCATGAAAGGAATAGATTAAAATAAAATATTAAATTACATAAACATAAGGATATTAATGATACAACATAAAAAATTGATAGTAGATTTATCTCAGAAAAAATAATTAGTGTCTCACATAACATATTTCCCAAAGAAGAAAATTTGAGATGACAAACCATTGCAATTTAACATTATAGTAAAATATTCAGGATTTAACAATTTCAATTAAAAAATAAATAAAAGAAAATAACAAATTTAAATCACATAATATATAAATGTTTTAGTATATACCCCTCATAATCATAAATAGGTGTATAACATCAAACATGTCTCAATGAAATAAAATTTATATGAAGGACCCATACCATATATATATAATGATTAATAAGAGATATACCCTCATGTATACTAAATTTAACTTTTTATAATACTAGAAAATAAAAATATTGATAAATATAATATCATATATTATGAACTTATATCATTTGAACACCCTTTTATTATCAATCATGTTTTAAATTCGTAATTACGGTTGTGAGTTGGATATTTTTCATGTTTGTTTTAGTTTGGAAGTTATGGTACTTGAACATATATCAGGGTTCCTCTATCTACTAAATTTTAATAATACTACAAGTATTGATGGATTGAAATAAAGGTAAATTATAATTTACCATTAAATAATTATTATTATATAAAAAATATCATATATTTTCATGAAACATATTCATTTTTCAATTGAATTAAATGGAAAATGATAACAAAATAACATCGCTTTGTAGAAGAAGTATTCCACACATACACATGAGCAACATTATTATTTACCAATGAATTAAAAGGTAAAAAGGTAGATGAAATATTATATTGAAAGAATTATTATTATTTTAAAAATATATGTTATAAATATTAAATAGATCATTATTACCATCAGTGAAATATGGTGATGGGGAAAAATCATATCACTCTGTGGATACTGTTGTCCATATGTACAGGCGAGCAATACTTTTATTTACAATTTAATGAAGAAGGGAAGGAAAAGGGTTTATAAATTAACATAATATCATATCATTATATTTATAAAAAATATTAATATTTTTTATGGATAAATGTAGGTTTATATAAGGTGTATGTAAAAATAATATTGAAAGATCTTGGTTAACATTTATACATCTTCTTTGAGAGAACTCATTTGGATGACACATAATTCCATCAAATATTAGACTTAGGAGAATTGTAGTAGCTATAGTAAAATGGACGGATAATAGAATGGATTTTGGGTAGTTATTGTCCAAGAAATAAGGATAAAATACTCTGAATAATGAAGGGGAAGATGTTCCCATCTATAAGTAATCAAAGGTAACATATGAAATTTCTTAACATATTTCAATGATATATGGTCAATTTCTTGGTAAAGTCGCTCAAAATTGGAAATTTTATAAAGGTGTTATAATATAACTTTTAAATATATTCACCCAATGATAGTTAATTAATGTTGGGTGGAAATAACACTCTTATTTCTTGGTTTAACCCCCATGCAATCCTCTTTTAACTGTTATTGTGGCAATAAACATTTAATTGTTTTTACAATTAATTATGACACAAAATTATTTTTAATCTTTTAAATTATATTAATTATTCATATTTAAACTATTTAATCCATTTTACCATATTATATTTCTCATAGAGGTAGAATTTAATTTTAAATAAGCATGAAAACCTCAACCAAACTATGTTCTAAGAAGATGAGTTTTTATTCATAAAACATAAATTTATTCAAATAAATTACTTGTAAAAACCATAAAATAGATGATATAATACATGAATAAATATATAATACATAAATATAAATAAAATAGTAATCAATATAGATTAATGAAATTTATATATATAAAACACAATTTGTGTATGAAAATAGTTTCTAAAAAATGTTTTAAGCCCACAAATTTACTTATAAAAAAATAAATTATATTTTTGATTCAATGTAATAAAATATATTATTTATAATTAAATAATTATAAGGTTTATTTAACATTAAAATTTAAACATAATGGTACTTTTACTTGAAATAAAAACCCGTTTTTACAAAAGTATCTATTTACAATTTTCAATGAAAAATAAATCTTTTTAGAAAAAACAGAAAACATCACTCTAAGAAAAAATTGATATGATGATTTAAAAAATAATATTAATTTATCAAAATTATTGTCTAAAAATTTTCTATTTTTATTATAATTTTCATGCATAAAATAAAATAGAAACCATTAAAAATGTATTTTTAAATCATCAAATGACTTTACTGAAACTTGAGCACCTGTTTTTTATGAATTTATCAATATGTTAATATGTTATAAACTATTAGTAAAATATTTAATAACATGTTTATCTCAATTAAAATATTTAAATTTAATGTATATGTTATAAATTTTTACTATATCACGTTTCTTTCAGATGTCTAGTTACATGTAAAACTAGCTATAAAATCCCTGAAAATCATTTAGTGAAAAAATATATTCTAAAATCACAGGGTGTTACATTAATAAAAGTAAAACATCAAGTGACCAATTTTAATTAATCTTCATGAAATTTATATAAATATATAAATATTTCATCCAAATAGTAATGATTGATGAATATGGTATTTCCTTTTATATATATGAAACATTTCATATTCTTAAACTCTTTTAAGAATACTAAAAGTAATACATAAGCACCTTTATAACATATCATATATGAAATAATGATAGATCAAAAATATATTTTATCCACATTCATGGGGTTTCTTACCTCATTTTATCTCTATTTAATTCTTACCACATCTCAATATGACATTTTGATAAAAATCTCCCACTAACATCTCTTGTGAGTGACATTTATGAAGGAACTCATTTTGAATAATAATGAGACTATAGAGTTGTATTCTCGATGTTAAAATCATTGAACACGGTATTTAAAATTATATACATCACAATATCAAATATTATAATGTTAATCGATTTTAATTTTGAATTAAAACCTTCTCAATGTTCATTATCATCATAAGTCATAAAACTGTTACATTAAATCTTTTTTATTGATATCTATTTGTTGAAAATGTAACTATTTATATTATTTAATTACCAATACATAATAAACTCTATTAGGATATAAAATTATATTATTCTATTTATGGAAACTAAATAAAACTATTTCATTGCAAATTTACCATTACAACTCAAATGTTTTATAGTATACTGAGTAATATTCACTAGAAATACTGACTAGAATATTGTTTTTTTATTATCTTTGAAGTTATTGAAGTCTAAATATTCTACCATTGTCTTCTTGGAGATAATATTATTTTCAAAATTTCATAATTATATTAAAATGATCCTTTATGTGGGGATGTTTCTCTTATTTCTATTTCATAGGAACATTTATCAGTAAAAATATTGTACCCATATCTTGTATAATATACTTTGTGTCTGGAGGATCATTCTAAATAGGAGACATTTTTATATTTACACATGTTATAGATCTCATATTATTCACAACAGTGCGTATAAAATAAAAAATCTCATTTTACAGAAAATAATAATTATTCACATACCACACTTTTTGTCATATAATAAAAAAATGTGAAGAAAAAAATATAATATTTATTTTGTTATAATAGAGATTTATTTAATCCACTACACCCAACAACATGATGTTGCAACCCCATTATCCATCAATGAAATCTGAACTTAATGTTCACATGTTCAATATTTCATCAATTATAAGCACCTATATATTTACAACAATTTTCAAGCATACAATTAGAATAATATACCCTTCAAAATATAATAATTTAATACTATAAAATTAATTCTTGTAATGGAAGCTAAATGGAATTTCTTATAACCCATATGGTATTTCTGAATGTTTTTTCTCTAACTTCCTAGTTTTTTGCAATGATATATGTAACGAACGGACCCAAATATCCTCTCAGATTGGTACCCAACATAATCTTCCAAATACCCAAAAAACATATTCAATCCCCATGGTCCAGTGACTAGAACATAAGAATAAAAAAACAAACGGAGGGAATGATTTTGTCTATCCTTAAAAAAGCATGGAATATATACACTTTCATGAAAGAAATAGAGGAAGTTATAAATATATTCAATAATAGATAAGGAACAATGGAAGTAATACGATTAAAAAGGTGAAAAAATAATCTCCAGGAGACATGCCCAATAATAAAGTAATAACAAACTAAAATGGATAATCCAACAACAAAATAGGGTATAATAGGAAAACTCTGATAAACTACTCAAAACATATATGATAGATAACCTTATGACATCACTGAAGTGCATTTCCCATTCCTGTAATGGAAGACATATCCCGGTCTTCACACCACCAAATATTTCGAATGGATGTGAGTTGATATGCTCAATAGGGGGTCACGGAGGTGTTCCATAATAAGTATCTATATAATGATCCAATCATTCTAAAATTTTAATAAAACAAGGCATGTTAATAGTTCATCTTTTTTTATATCAACAACATGGAAAAGTTGTTTAATTTCCCCTTTTTAACATTTCAAAATAATGTAGGTAATTCATTATCAAAAATTTCAATATACATATATCAAAATAGATATAGAAAATCAATGAAATTAATGTATAATATATCATATCCTATCCATGGTAGTAAGAAATAAAATAGTACAAGTCAAATCACAGGTAACATCACGAAAATTATCACACATGGTCAGGATAGCTATGAAACTCATACCTACCATAGAAAATATCATACACATCAAGCCTCTAGGCATATGTATCGAGTATATATAGAATACTAACACCCTAGAAAGTGAACCCACAACTGTTCAAAAATTTCCCTTTAATAATATACCTATGGAGTAGAGGAAAGCCCCATGATCTAACCCCCTAGAAGTGGATGTGGCCTATTATTACACCATCTACCTAAGTACCAAAGGCTTCATATGTTCTCTCCTTTCCAAAAAAATACATAAAATCATTCTCATAAAACAATTTTCATCAATCCATTTTTGGAAAACCATTTTATAGTTCTTTGAAAATCATTTTTTCATTAAAAAAACTAGGAGAAGATGATATTTTATACAAAAAAAATTCACACAAAAAATTATATTATTCAATAATTAAATTTCTTTTAGAAAACTATTTATAAAATTACCAAAGAAATGTAGTTCACCAATATAGAATAGAGATGGAACCACCCAAATCAAAACTCTAGTGGCACATGCCGACAATATAATCCACCAATAGGGAATTACGCATAACAACAATGGAGGCCCTAGAACCAAGCCACATATTCTAAAATTGATTAAATTTTAAAAAAGATCAATATAGAATAGTAAAAAAAACATACCAAAATAATGAACACCCACCGTAACACAACCAAAAAAACAACCCCTATTCACGACTATATGATCGATCTAGAGAGAATAAAGAAGAAACATCTCCACAATTCAGTGGATCTAATAACACAATATGACAACACTATGAAAATAAAAGATAATAAAATGACAGAAAGTATTAATATCCTAGAGACAGTCAATACTGCTGCAATAGAGATCAATCATGGAACAAAGCAATTCAAAATGACTGAAGGCTCCAAAAAACACTATAGGAGTGCACAATGTTGATAGGGGAGATGTTTTATGTTGAATGAAAAAAATATTACACTCACACAGTGCCTTAAAATCCAAGTTTGTTATATTTACCCATCACGTAACCCATTTGAATGTTGTTTAATACATAGTGTCCAAATACACCAAAACCCCCATCTCCTTTTTCATTAAAAACCAGATTTTTAAAATTTCACATCATGTAACCTTTACATGGAATTTAATCCCATTAATCTATATAATAGATTCATTGAATATTATATTAATTAATTATTCCTAATTTACCCCCATTACATGAAATTTATTTCTCCTACAGAATTCCAAAATTCCATTTTATAGTAGAAAGTACAAAGCACCTTGGGAATTCAATGAACATGTGGATAACTCAGTTAAAGTATTACACATTTATTCCTAGACTCTGTTAATTTAAAAAAATACATCCATATACATTAGTTCATTTTTATAGAAAATTATCTCCACACATGTGAGTCTATATTTTCACCCAAATTATAGAGGAAATTAATTAAATTGAAGGAATTTATCTAAAATTGGGTTACACGATGTTAGAAACTGTACACCATAAGACATTCCATCCATGGGAATTCATATATAAGATTAAAGTTTAGAGAATAGGTGAGGTGATTACTTCATAGTTCATGACTCATACTCTCAAGTCTCATGAAAATATCATATGTTCCTCTATAGAAATCTGTCCAATGGAACTGAATTCGCATATACAACATTCAAATGAGATTCAATGATATCAACTATCCTTTAAAC
This sequence comes from Viscum album, assembly GCA_963277665.1. Lineage (NCBI taxonomy): Eukaryota > Viridiplantae > Streptophyta > Magnoliopsida > Santalales > Viscaceae > Viscum > Viscum album. Next base: position 482,898,606 of record OY728128.1, read on the forward strand.
AACATAAACATTTGGATCTAACTCAATCAATTCACAACTCAAAATATGAAAGGGATGATAACGATATTTCCTTAGTTGTGACATAAGGAAGAAATCATAAATTACCGTAAACTAAACCGTAAACTCCAATAGATAAGATAACATCCCCATATGATCAGGGACATAAAATGGTACAACATATCTCAGATCTATCTTTTATTGTTTTTCAAGCAAAAAGTGTCCTAATCAATGAGAACATTTCAAAAAATCCATGTCAACTATGGGAAACACTAATGGACAACAATTTTGATCCACAAAAAATATTTCTTAAATATAAACACTCTCAAGATGCTGACATATATGCTTAACCATCACTAACATATCTTAAAACAAACTTGGTCCCTGCCAAGAAGCTTTCATTACCTCTATCCATCAAATAAGAGATCTGTACAGGTGACCATAATAAACCTCAAAGTTATCCATTCTGATCAATGACTGATAATTGTGGTTAAATGAAAAATAATCATATCTTATATAACTATACCTAGATCCACTGAAATCCAAGACATAATAATAGATCATACCCTACAAGATCATAATTTCCCACTCCATATGATCGTCTATCTATGGATGATAATATTTTCTCAACCTGACCCGAGTCCCCAAAACATCTAGGTGATTCCTCCAGAGCCATGATGTAAACATAGATCACTATCTAAAATAATAGAATAAGGAACCCACATGAACCCATAGAACCTCATCCATATACATCTTACCCAGAACAATAAAATTATAGGTGTCATTGATTAGAGGTAAGTGAATGAACATCATCAACCAATCAATCCAAAACTATATATTATTCCTCCCTAATGTATTCTATAGTAATAAAATAACTAAGTCCATGGAAACCTCATCCCATTTAAAATGTGTAAACAAAATCGTTTGTGGAAAATAATAAGGTTTCATATGATATGTGTTTATTGATTATTAGGTGTAAAAATATGACACATAATCAACATTTTCACGCTTCATTCTTGCCCACCTGAATCATCATCTCATGTCATAATACATCTTCATAGATCCCAGATGAAAATTCCATGAATAACTATGAAAATAAAAGAACTCATACACTCATGGATGGAATTACGTTAAAATAACCCACAAAAATAAGAATACCATTGAAATATAGAGACCAACTATAAATATTCTCCTAACCATATAGAGTTTATAAAATTCCTTTGAACTCATCATCTTGCTAGAGACTCTACAGAGAAGACTAGTGGAGATATTATAAGAATGTAACACTATTTATAACCACTCCTAAAATATTCTCTGAAGAATCTTGATGAAACTAATAAATAATTTCTATAAGGTTCCACTCTTCCTTTAATTCCAAAAGATATTGTGGTGGAACATTCCTTCTACGAGCATATGAAAGGGAATTCCCCTTCCTCAGGGTGTAAGAAATATCTAATTCAAATTTCATATGTTATTCTACCCTATACCTCTAACCCTAGTCCATGAATTTTTAAGAAAATATATTTCTCAATCCCTTATAGTTAGAAATCACTATGAACCTCTCTTGAAAAATATAGTTCCTCCAACATTTAATCTCATGCATAACTGTGAAAATCTTTAAATCATTACTGGAAAAACTATTCCCCTATGGTCTAAGATGATTAGAGTCATATGTTATTGCATGATCTTCCCAAATGATCACACAACACAAAAAAAATTCTAGATGAATCACATAAAATCGCAAACCACTTACCGTGCTCAGGAAAGATCAGAATTGGATCATATACTAGAAGTGATTTCAACCCATATGAACAAGACAAATACATATGATCCAATATTAATTCTTCCTCTATCCTAGAATGTGTAGTTAAATAGGATACTAGCATCACGAAATCCTTGAGAAACCTTTGATATTATCTATAAATACAAATAATTCTCCAAATATCAAATACATTACTTGGTTCTTCCCAGGACAAAATAGCATTCTCTTTCTTAAGATCAGCTCAAAATCCATTATCAGAAATAATATTCCCTAATAAAATCACATCATGGATCCATAAAGTTCATTTCTAGAGCCTTATATACAAATAGTGAAATTTCAAGATTTACAAACCTGCACCCAATTAGTTCTCATGCTCACACATAGATCCCAAGAAAATCAAAATATATTCTATGAAAACACACAAAAATGTTCCAAGATACTAAGGGAATTTTCTTGTCATTAAATCCATAGAAAATTTAGGAACATTATTTAGAATAAACGAAAAAAATGTAATTTCACATAGAAATTAAGAATCATAATATCTATCATTCATGTATCAATCTTCTCGAATTCTTAGATGATATTCCCTAGACCGAAGATCAACATTCAAAAAAAATTCCCCCATTAAATGATCTAAAAATAATCCACACGAGACAAAGGTTATGTATTATTAACCATTACCCAGTTCAACATCTGGTAGTCCATACGCAATTTGGATGAATAGTATTTCTTCATGTAAAAGGAAACTGGGGATACCAAACCGAACACACAAGGGAGAACAAAACCCTTCTCCACCAGATCATCTAACACAATCATTAACTCTTTCATCTCTATTTGTACCATATAATAAGAATGTTTGAAAACAAACTATGTTCCTAATACATTGTCAATTGTGAACTCTACCACACACTCTTGTGTAATCTAGGAGAAATTATCTAGAAAAATTTTAAATAAGTTTGGAAGATAGTTGGAGGATCAAAAAAGAAGACTCTTCAATGGAAAAAACTGTAATAGAAGACACCAAAATCCAAAGCTCTATGTGGGATGATCCTCAATGGCCAAACCTCATATCCCACTATTCCTGAAAAACCTATGAGCTCCCATCGTAAATAAGAAATAAAACATACAAATGATAACAATAAACATTTTTTTGAGGAAAAAATCCAATCCATCCCGATTATGGAATAAAATAAATCCATATCGAGAATAATAAAAACCTAGAATAACATTGACTCAATGATAAATAGTATGCAAGAAGGAAACCAAAACACATTATATTTCTTATTTCATATAGGTGCCACTAACTCTAAATCTAATAACATTAACTCTATTATAAGGTTAATTATATGAACAAAATATCTATATATAAACAACTGGGAAGAACCATTATCCAAAAAATAAATCACTCTCGAGGATGTAATAAATATGATACCTCTCACTATAACTATAATTTCTTCTAACTTCACCCAAAAATCAGTTTATGTGTTATGGCGATTCCCTCTTGTGGACTTTATCTAGATACATATAGTATTCGAAGCAATTGACTACAATGTAGTAAACTTTGAAGACGACAATCCCAAATAATATCAAGGTGTAGACATAGTCTGAAAAAATGTTCTAAATAGCCTTAAAACCCCCCCAACGATTACACTTAATGTATGTGAAGGACACACATGATGGTTGAGTCTGACCTTTCCACACTGATTTCATGTTATAGTAACACTGCCAGCTATAACTGGATGTAAAGCAGAGGTCACATACCTAACAACCTCCACCACTTCTATAATGATCTTTCAACTTTCTTTTTTTCCCAAATTCGCCAATAAATTTTCTAGTAGGTAGAAAATAAAGGGTATAATATCCAAAATTTTCTTCCATATTTATCTCTAACAACATATCCATTTCTAATTTCCCTATATAGTTTAAATTATTCAGCATAATTATATACAATCTGATATATGTTCACAAACCCTAAAGGTACTTATAAGATTTTAAATAAGCATTCTATGAAAACTATGATACTAAAGAAGCTATACCAACAAACAAATTGTTATATACTGACATCAAATTCACACCAATTTGTAAATATAGGAACTCTATAAAATTTTCAATCATTAGTGAATCTGTACGAAACGATTGGAAGAATAGATTTTTTAAACTGTTCCAGTCTAATACCAAATTCCTATTTTCTAATACCGCCACACACATTACCTTGATTCACAAATGTGTATCAAGGAAGTTGAAAATATCATCAATCTTACCAATCTAGTTATGTTCTTTGAGAGGTTCATGTATACCTTTAAGGGATGGTGGCTTTTTATCCAAGATATCACATGATCGATATATATAAATATATATATATATATATCCTTCAAAAATTTTCTTCTAAACATGAGTCATATTTTGGTCAATATATTGAACTCCGACATGATAGAATTGATTAAATTATGATCAAGGGGAAGATTCCCTTAAGGAACATCTACTTCACCATCTTATGGAACTTGAAAATTGTTCCTCAGAGGCATACTATTGACCACCAAAACGAAAGAAATAATTTGAATCATATTAATCACAATTAAATTCTAGAAATACAATAAGAAAAAACTGATGTGAACATCAAAAACTTGAAACATGATACATATATACCAACATCGCACTGTAACATGAGTATCATTATGGAATGATATGGACAAATACTCCCCATAATCTACCACTCTTATCCCCAAAAACATATCTTTAGTCTATCAAACATCCCAAGAAAATGAGATTTAAAGAAAAAACACAAAACTAGGTCTCTGATACCATATTGTAATGTACCAACCCAAATAACCTCTCAAAATGGAACTCAACCTGTTCCACCACATACTTGGAGGATATTCTCGATCCCCATTGGATGGTGACTATCACCCGAGATTCATGAAATAAATTGAGGGAAACATTTCACCCTACCTAAAGAAAAAACATGGTAAATATACACATACTAGAGATAAAATTTAGAAGAGATAAATATATTCCATAATAGTTAATTAATAGCAAAATCAATACAACTAAAATGGTATAAAACAATCCCAAAGAGAGAAGTCCAACTCTGAAGGACTAAAAAAATAAAACAGCTACCCCAATAGCTATATGTGATAGAATGTGAAAACACCCACCATCTCACCACAAGTTAGAAAATACCCAAATGATATAAAACATCACCACCACACTATAGTAGCTTGCCTTTTGCTACATCAAAATACATAACCTAGTCTATGCATGGTCGTAGGGGTGTGTGCAATGTGAGTTAATATTTTCAATAAGATCTCACTCAGGTGTTCCATACCAATTCTTTGTATAATAATACACACATTATAAACTTTAATGAAAATAATTAATGAAGATAATTATAAAATTCTTATATAAAAAGAATGGAAATACGTTTTAGTTTCCCCTTTTCCCACATATCGAAATTAATAAGTTAAATTAGATTCAAATAATTTCATATAAATATATCATAACATATATATCAAATAAAATAAATTATTTATCACATCCCATATATGATCCATATTCAAAAAAGTAAAATAATACAAGACAAAAAATAGGCAACATCATGCCAAGGGTGACACATGCGTAGGATAACATAACCCTCATACCTAACATAGATAATCTCATACACATCAAGCGACTGGACATATGAATCATGTATATAGAGTTTAAAAAGACCCCATAACGTGAACCCCCAATAGGTCTGAAAATCATTTTGGACAATAAGATTAGGGAGTGGAGGAAATCCTGATTCAAAAACCCCCCAATAATGTATGAATAATATTACTACACCTTCCACCTAATTAACCCCCACTTACCACATTCCTTATTTACCAAACCATTTATATCAAACCATTCATTGAAATCCTTTTCATAATTCCTTGAAACTCTTTTTCATTTACCAAAACTAAGGGAAATACATATTTCATAAACACCCATTTGTATACACACAAATAAAATAAACCAATAATTCCATTTTATTATAAAAAATTTATATAATTAATATGGAAATTAATTTCACCATCATATTCTAGTGACGGAACCACCTACCTAATGACTTAGGGCACACACACCCACAACATAATCCAGCATCAAGGAAGAAAGAACAACCACAATAGAGGCCCTATAACCAATATACACATCTAATAAATAATTCAATATAACAAACATGTGAATGGAGAAGATGTAACTACACACAGTTAAGAGTAGACCCCCTCCACACCAAAACTAACCATGAAACGGTCCCCAGAGAAAGACCACACAACAAGTCTAGATATAATCTACAAGGAACATCACCATAGGTCAAAAGATATGATAATGCAATGTAACTAATCTACCAAGATCATGGAAAATGAATAAGTAGAAAGGATTACTAACTCATAGAGATAAAATCCAACCATAATAGAGATCAATCACTAAATAATGAAATTTAAAACAAACAGAGGCTCCCAAAATCACTAAAGGATAGATCTAGGTCAAGAGGGGAGATACTACATGTCGAAGAAACAAAAATATCACTTTCATGGCATCCCAAAATCTTAGTACGTGACATTTACATTATTTGTAACTGATTTATGTGTCACGTACTCCACTATGTAAAATTTTCCCACAAAACCCATCTTTTTTTATTGAAATCGTGATTTTTTGCATGAAACAGTGTATAACATATTCATGAAAGGTAATCATTTCAAATTGATTATTAGGTTCATGGAATCATCCCTATAAAAATTACACATTTTTTACATCAATAACAAGATTTTAATTTCTCATGATTGATGAAAAATTCCATTTTATATCATAATATCCAAAATACCTTGTGTGTTCACCAAACTCAAGGAAACCCATGTCAATATGGCACATGTTCATACCTATACTCCCTTAAATAAAACATACATAAATCCCTAGAGAATAGATTTGTTTAGGAAATTTTATTCGTCCATAGGAGTCCAAAGACACCAAAAAATTAATAAGGGAAACATGTAATGAGAATGAAATTACCTGAAAGAGGGTAATGGTATGTTACCAAAGCAGTACTATAATGGGCTGGACCTCTCCGGTCCATTACTTTGTGAAAATTTGGTGTTGAAGGTGTTCCGAGAGGTCAATGTGACTTATCCCCAATACTTTTCAAAATTTCTAGTTCAATGAATAGTGTTTCCAGTTTTTTGAACTATTCAATCTGTAAGTGTACATTATCGGTAGGCCTACAGTAACAGTAGGTGTGCAGTGTTTCCAGAACGTTGAGGTTTATCGATAGAACTATCGGTAGAACTATCGGTAGCACTATCGGTAGGTGTACAATTTCAGCAGGTGTACAGTGTTTCTTGAACGGTGAGGTCTATCGGTAATACTATATTTAGCACTATTGCTAGGTGTAGAGTAACGGTAGGTGTGTAGTGTTTCCATAACGGTGAGGTCTATCGGTAGAACTATCGGTAGGTGTACAGTATTGGTAGGTGTACAGTGACTGTAGGTGTAGAGTGTAACCAGAACGATGAGGTCTATCAGTAGCACTATCAGTAGCACTATAGGTAGAACTATTAGTAGGTGTATAGTATCGGTAGCTGTACAGTAACGGTAGGTGTATAGTGTTTCTATAATGTTGAGGTCTATCAGTAGCACTATCGGTAGGTGTACAGTATTTGTAGGTGTGCGGTAACAGTATGTGTACAGTGTTTCCAGAATGGTGAGGTCTGTCGGTAGCTCTATCGGTAGCACTATCGGTAGGTGTACAATATCGGTAGGTGTACAATGTTTTGAGAGCGTGCCTCTATCAGTAGGTGTATAGTATTGGTAGGTGTACATAATTGGTATGTGTACAGTACGGTAGGTGTATAGTGTTTCCATCTTCCTACTGTTTCGCCCTTTGACATTTCCTTTAACGTAAAATACATTTAAAGACGTATTTTAAAGACTCTTAAGGCCAATTCAAAGGACATAAATCATATATTAATTATTCCTATGGCTCAGGATGTTTTTCCTAGGTAAAAACACATGGGTTAATGCGATACTCTTTTATTGGGTAATTAAGCATATCTTAAACCGTCGCCCATTTAAATCTTCAAAAGAGACAAGATATCTTCCTCCATTTTCTTCCTCTTTATTCTTGGCTATGAGAGGCTAGAACCATTCAATCCTTCCAGTAGGAGTTGAAAAATCAAACTTTACTCCTCGTATTGGTTCCATTCTATTTTAATGCAACCAAGCTGTATTGGTCAATCTTCTATATAAGGTATGTTTTATCATCGTTCCTTTGGGGATCATCTTTTCATATTTCTCCTTTCCATTTTATAGCATGTAATCTCCATACTTCTAATGGGTTTTTTCTTAGGGTTTGATTTGTGTGGTTATATTGTGGCATCCTCGGGTGGATAAAGTTTTCAAAAGAGGAGAATCGTGACCCGTTGTGTGGATATAAGAATGTGAGGAACTATTTGAGGTAGGGGATTTGTCGCGTCTCTTTTCATTTACTTGCAACTATATTGATATCATGTTTTATCCTAGTGGATGACAATTGAATTGACATAATATATATTTTAACTGGATAAATAAATTGATATCGATCATATGTTATTGCCTCTTGTTTTTCTGGATAGTTTGATATCTATGCATTCTTTTCTTAGCTATTCGTTCTTAATGGAAATCAGTAAAGAACATAAATAGGGATTAATTGATAATTTTTTGGATAAAGATAAAGAGGCATGTAAATGAATCTAGTTCTTGTTTAATTTGATGTTAATCAAATTGGCATAGTAAGCATGTTTAATTATTTATGATATCTTACTGATTAGGTTTACCGAATTTTGAACCTACAAATAACAAATATTTATTCAAGATGGATTAAATAATTGATTTTTTGATAAATCCTTAAAGGGTTATGAGTTACCCTCTTCATTGTTAAAGGGCCAAGAGCCCTATTGATGTGATGTTGTATTCCTACTGCTTGTGTTATGATGTGATCCTGGATGGTTTTGGTGATATGTGGAGGCATGGAGGCTTTTAGTTGTGGCAGTAGATGATGCCTAGAGTGGAGAGATGCATCGGTTTATGCATGTGGGTGTCGGGGAGGACACTAGGGATGATGGAATGGGATGGATGTGATTTTTGGATGCATACTGTTTATTTTGGTTGTTTATCAGCTTTACTTTTCACACTTCTCAAGGAAAATGGTCTTACTTATCCTTCTTCTGAAAGAGGAAAAGACACACGGGGCATGCCACATGCTTGTCGTATCTAGCTTCTCAAGGAACGACGAGTATATGCTCTTTCTATAAGCGGAAATGACCCAACGGGTAGTACATCTACTCACCGTGTCGAGCCCCTTATGTTTAGTAGCATATAATGTTTTTCTATAATTCTTGGGAATGTGGGAGTGTAATTCTATAATGAATAATTGAATAAATGTTGTTAACCCATGGGGATGGAGTTGCTGGAACATAATGACGAGGTTGTAATTTTGAAGGAAAAATTGACTTGGGTACGATGCTAATAAAATGTAATGTGGAACTGTTCATGGTTAATTAATGTTCAAAGAATTTATTAACGTAAAGTGGAAATGATAAAAAGGGAATTAAGTAATCTAATAAATCTCTTTAAATGGTTTTGTGCATATAGGATACCTAGTCTTAGAAGTAGCAGCCCGGAGTCGGAGAAATGTTAGTTGTAGTGGGTCTAAAACTAGGTTATTCCCATAGTGTGGTGGTGAGTTATAGTATATTCAATACTTTTTGTGTTTCTATATGCTACTCCACCCTTTTAGTAAGGGTAACTGACACCCTGGGGATTCTGAACCCTGGGGATTCTGAACCCTGGGGGGTGTTTTCCCCAACATTCCGGTGGGAGGATGGATGGTTGACTACCCCCTTTTGCCCCGATCTCTTTTCTTGGTAGTTACTGGTGCTGGAAGGCACATTGGTTAGTTTTCCCCATATATGTGTGCAGAGGGATGTAATGGATAGTGGATATTCACGCACATATATTCTAGATATAGTTTTCTATGGACTACTATAGGTGTAACGTGTATAGGCTGTAATGGCTTGAGGATTTTTACTCAGTGTATGGGCGGTAATGGATTGAGGTATAATACCCGATGTATGATACATGTTATGTGAGCTGTGGTGGATCCCAAAAAATACCTGGTTACTTTGGTGTGTGGACATGGTGGTTTTTTTGCATGAGGTGCATATTGTGGTGCTTCACCCAGGTGTCTGCAGGAAAGTCTTTTTGGAGAGATATGCTCAGGATGTTCAACATTGGGGAAAATTGGAAACCTAGTGGGGAAGTAGTAGCGGGGTACCCTTGATATTATTTATTATATGATATATTCTTGTATGCATTACTTGGTGGGAGTATCCATGGTGAGGTTTCAAACACAGTATACCTATTTAGGTTACGAGTTAGTTTCACTTGTTGTTCACTATGCTTCAGCATTGTTTCTTTACTTTTTCATGATTGAATTCGGGGAGGATCCTACTGAGTATATAGTTATACTCACCCTATGTATATACAAACTATTTTTCAGGTCACTTGGAGCAAGTTGGAGATCAAGATGGTTTCTACTATCTTGGGGTTGCAGGAGCTGTTCGGGCTTGTGGTTGCTACTTTTTTACTTTCTTTTGGGTACTTGTAGTCTTTCCCCTTTCAATTGTAGTACTTCTGCATGTCATTTCATATCTGTACTTGGGTTTTCTTATATATTCCAGTTCTGATTTAGAGTTTATTGGTGTCTATCTTATCTCTCTATTCCGCATGTGTACTATTAGAGGGTAATTCCTCCCACTTGTGTGTTTATTATACCCTCACTGCTAGTCTCCAACCTGGGGCTTACTGGAGGTGGGACTTATGGGTCATTATCTCCCTGTCAGAATTCGGATCCATGAGGGGTACACTTTCTGGGGAGGGGGTAATGACAGAGTAGTATCAGAGGTATGGTTGAGGGATATGATGGAGTTTAGAGGTAGGCACATGTGAGTTTTCATGGGTTGGAAGGGCAATGGTGTCATTCATATTTATCAAATGAGGTAAACACTGGATACTAGATGAGACAAAGCCATTTATGGCCCCCTATGATCTAATGTACGAACCTTTAAGATTACAATAGATACTAAACAAGGTGATACTAGTTGCAGGGTAGAGACCTAGGAAATGATCATGCATCATTATTCTTTGTGCATGTGTTTTAATGGGTAGAACATGGCATAGGTTAACCGAAAATGAATAAAAGAAAAAAATTAATTAATTAATCTTGAGTCTTCCATATTCCAGGTTTAGGAGATCTAACAGTTTGTTATTTTATAGGTATGGCTCTAGGTCGATGTCCTCATCATGTTTGTGGAGAAAATGTCCAGTAGGTTGTTCCAGCAGATCGTTGTAGGGTAGAGGTTGAAGACGACGACACATGGAGGCAGGAACTTAGAGAGTTTCAATGCCCGAGTCTGTAGAAGTATGAGTGTTATGTTTCAGATGCAGTCATGAAAGACTAGTTAGAGTAGGTCGAGATCGGCTTCATTTTGATTCGTACTCATATGGAGGACTTTGTGTACTTGGTTGTGATGATGCTACGTGGAGCAGGGAGGTAGTGGTGGGTCTTGTTTCTTGGGGATCATGAGGAGTCAGTGATCTCATGGGAGGAGTTCCGAGACAGGTTTAGAGTCGAGTTTCTTTCTTAGACTATGAATGCGTCTAGTTTCCAAGAGCTTCTTAACCTTCGATAGGGGAGCTCTAGTATTCTAGAGTTTGAAATTAATTTTAGGAACCTTTTACGATATGCTTTGGACCTGTTACCATATGAGGTAGCCAGAGCGAGGCATTTCGAGGAGGTTTTGCATCCAGAGATCCAGCGCCATGTCAACCCATTTATGGTGAAATCATATCATGAGGTGCTATCGAGGGAAGAGGTTGTCGAGAAGACTTTTCCAGGACTGGATCATCACGACAGGGGAATCGACATCATTCCTCACAAAGCAGATCTGTGGTCCAAGCTTCCCAGTTTTCAGGGAAGAAGGGTTTCTGTTAAACTGGGGGTATGTTCCAGCCCTTCACATATCATTTCTCCAGAGGCAGCAACTCTCAGTCCTATGCCAAGGGATCATGAACTTGTTTTTCTTGTGGTGGTCGTGGCCATCAGCAGTTGGAGTGCCCGACCTTTCAGAGCAGCCATCGTGCACTGGGCGCTACCCTCCAGGTTCTTCCATTGAGGCAGTTCCAGTCAAGGCAACAGTGACGATTTGCACCAGCTTTAGATCAGAAGAAAGTAGATGGGGAAGGCAGAGGACATACCCATGACACTCCCCTTCCTCAGAGAGCAAAGTACGGCCGTGGCGGTGGTCTTCATCAAGGTCAGAGAGGTCGTGGAGGAGGTTGTGGTTAGCTTCATGCTCTAGCGTTTCCATCTCCAGGCAAGCCATACGTCGTTTGAGGTACCCTTTTCATTCTTTATACTTTTGTGTATGCCTTGTTTGATTCAGGAGCGACACACTCCTTCATAATACCTACCCATGTCCATACTTTGGGACTTGAGGTAGAGAGACTTCGAGTTCCCTTGGCATTGACTATGCAAGTTGGAGGTCGAGCTGACTTGTTTGAAGTATGTAAAGACTGTGAGCTAGTGTTGGGGAAAAACCACTCTTGGGGAAATTTCCTATTTTTACAAATACAACCATATGAGTTCATCCACGACATAGATTGGTTGTATTCGGTTTCGGATATCATGGATTTATTCAAGAAAAAAGTCATTTTCATTGGTGCGGAGGAAGAACAAGTGGTGTTTTTTGGTGAGAGAGACCCTCAGATGGGTCATATATGCATTCCATCTTTATAATCCATTATTGTTGAGATGATGTTGAGTTCATCCAAGGTTCAACAGTTGTCATTTCCTAGGGTTATAGAGGAGTACCCTAATGTCTTTCCATAAGAGGTTTTAGCATTAACTCCTCAATGAGAGATCGAGTTTGGGATAAAGCTACAGCCAGGAGCATCTCTTATCTCTATGTCTCCAAACAGGATGGCCCCTTCTGAGTTACGAGAGCAGCATGTACATCTTGATGTTCTGTTACAGTGCGGTTTTGTTCAGCCAAGTGTGTCACCATAGGGTGCACCCATTTTGTTCGTGAAGACGGCTGATGCTAGTTTGTGGTTTTGTGTCAATTATTGTCGCTTGAACAAAGTGACAATAATGAATCACTATCTTCATCCACAAATTGATGATTTATTCAATCAACTGAAGGGTGATTGTTGGTTCTCAAAGATTGACTTCGGGTCAGGATATCATTAGATGCATCTGATGGATGAGGATATCCCGAAGACTTCTTTCCATTGTTGTCATGAGAATTATGAGTTCGTTGTAATGCCATTTGGCATGACAAATGATATAGCTGTATTCAGAGGATTGATGAATGTTGTGTTCTATGAGTTCATGGAAAAGTTCATAGTAGTTTTCATCGACGACATCCTTGTGTACTCCGAATATGAAGAGGAGCATGCACAACATCTACAAGCCATTTTGAGAGTTCTTCGTCTACATCAGCTATTTGGGAAGTTGTCGAAGTGTGAGTTTTGGGACTGAGAAGTCCGTTTCTTGTAGCATGTTTTTTCCCATCATAGAGTACCTGCGCATCCCTCCAAGATAGAAGCAGTTGTGTCTTGGGCATCCCTAAGATAGTTTCAGAGGTGCAAAGTTTCCTTGGTCTCTTAGGCTACCACAAGAGGTTCGTACCCAATATCCCACGAGTTGTGACACCTCTGAAAACTTTTAACAGGAAGGATCAGGCATTCATATGGACTGATCAGTGTCAGACAGCTTTCGAATATCTAAAGGAGAAGTTAGTAAGTGCTCAAGCCCTTTGTCTTCTAGGTGTGGGAGTTCAGTTTGATGTTTTCTGTGATGCTTCAAATATGGGGTTAGGCTATGTTCTCATGCAGCAGAGGCATGTTGTTTCTTATGGGTCTTGGTAGTTACATCCCCAAAAATTCCATTATGCCACCCAATATCTTGAGTTGGTAGCCATGGTTTTTTCTCTGATGTTGTGGAGAAATTACCTCATTGGTGAGCGCTTTGTCGTTTTCACCGATCATAGGAGTTTCGTAAATGTTTTCTCCCAGCTTTCCTTGAACTTACAACAGCATCGGTGGATGGAGTTTTGACAGGAATTCAACATTGAAATATCATATACACCTGGAAAAGGAAATGTTGTAGCTGATGTGCTGAGCTGAAAGTCAACTAGTGATGCTGTACGTGAATCCAGTGATGCCTAGAGAGTAATGGAAGAACTGTCAGAATTACATCTTGATATGGGAGAAGTTTGGGGTAGAGTTTGTCTTTTTTAGATGATTGTATAATCATCCCTGATGCATAAGGTGGAATATTCCCAGTTCAGAGATCTGGAGGTGGAATTCTGGAGAGACTGAGTTGTTTGGGGTGAGGCCCCTAATGGTTGGACTAAAGATGAACAACACTGAGTGTTGTATCATAGAAGTCATTTTGTTCCTTTGATGATGCACAAGATGGTTCTCAGAGAGTTTCATAGTTCACATTTAGCGGTGCATCCTTGTGTGACAAATATGTAACGAGCCTTAAGGATCCTGCTTTGGTGGTCTGGGCTAAACTGTGTTGTTGCGGAGTTTGTGTCTCGATGTTTAGTCTACCATAAGGTGGAGGTCAGACACAGTGTTCCTGGTGGCCGTCTCCAGCCATTAGATATTCCTTAGTGGAAGTGGTAGGAAATCTCAATGGGATTTGTTACTAGTTTACCTCGATCTCCGGGAGGACAAGATGCTATTTGGGTGGTAGGGGATCGTTTAACAAAATCATCCCACTTCATAGCAATCAAGGAGTTGAGTTTAGTGGAAGTTTTTTCAAGGCAGTATCTAGAGGGGGTAGTGAGACTTCATGGAGTCCCTAGGAAGATCATTTCTGATCAAGATCCTTGTTTTACCTCTAGGGTGTGGAGAGGTCTCCAAAATGTTTTCAGTTCTCTACTTCGCCTTAGCACTTCTTTTCCTCCTTAAATGGATGGTCGGATAGAGCGTACCATCTAGACTCTTGAAGATATGTTACGCACTTGTGTTCTTGATTTTAGAGGTTCATGGATGAGGCACATACCATTGGTGGAGTTCTCTTACAATAATAGTTTTCACTCCACCGTTGGTATAGCTCTGTTTGAAGCCTTGTATGGTCGGCCTTCCCGTTCTCCTTTGTGTTGGACTAGGGTCGAAGAGTCAGCAATTCTTAGACCGAAACTAGTGTAGAATACAATAGAGATGGTCGAAGTGATTCATGAGAGGATGAAGACAACACTAGATCATTAGAAATCATATTATGATCAATGGAGGATACCCTTGTAGTTTAATGTTGGGGATTATGTGTTTTTGAAGGTAACTTGCCATCATGGGCAGTGAAGGTTTGGTCATGGAAGTAAGCTTTCTCCCCGGTTTTTGGGGCCATTGGAGGTGTTAGCTCGTGTTAGAGCTGTGGAATATCGAGTAACACTTCCCCAACATATTAGTTAGATAAATGATGTTTTCCATGTTTTATAGCTGCATCGTTATCTTCATGATGAATCAAGAGTCCCCTTGACACTTCTCCTCCCGATCTTTCCAACCATCCTTCTCAGCATATTGGTTTTTCCTCCCTTGGTTCTGCATTCGGAGAATCTCTCCTCCATCAACGGTATTTGAGGGTTCTCCCTCCTCTTTTTCTTGCCTTGCCTTCGAACGGATCTACTTATCCTTGGATTTTCTCTTCCATTTTTCTTTTCTCCATCGCGCACGACCCTATCCTGGTTAGTTTCAATGGATCCCATGGCTTTTTGGATTGTGTTTCTTTCCTTGAGATGGTAGATAAACCTGGTTGGTGCCCGTTGGGCAGGGTTTCCGTTAGCATTTTTCTGGGCTTTTTCACAGACACGCATGTCGATCCGTAGGATATCCCAGTGCTGGCGGTTCTTTTTCCTTTCTAGTTAGTTTGATTTTTTTGTTTCTCTTTGATGTGCCTGGGTGGTTCTAAGATGTAAATTGCGAGTCCGGGTATGGATGGGTGGTCTGAGGTGCGGCGGTGGAGCTACGAGAAGGATGACGCGAGCCTTGGATTCGATGTGGACATAGTGTACGGTTGCAAGTGATGTCACGACATGATGAGTTCTGGTGGTTTTGGGTTGTTCAGTACTGGGCTGCATTCCTTGTTCGGCTTGTCTTTGCTTTTTGGTTTTCAGTTTTAATGTTGTTCAGGGTTAAAATATTGTTTTGATGGTTGTTTTGTGGTGTTTTTTGGATGGGGGTGGTCTTGGAAAGGGTTCTTTGTCCATCCTGTCAATGTCTGTTTGCTGGTTCTCACTTTTCGTAAAGTGATTTATTTTTATAAGATCAAAAAAAAGTTTAGATCTTTATGATAACTCTCACATCAACGATTGGGGGGAGATCGATGTTGATGATGATAAAACCTTTGCGGAGTGACCTTTGGAGATCCACGAACGCTAGGATATGGTGTTGCGCAGGTGTTCTATCCCCTTAGTTCGTGTCTTGTGGCGACATGGTGGCATGGAGGAGAGTACATGGGAACGTGAGTCACCGATACGTGCTCAGTACCCAGAGTTGTTTGATGTTTAACTCTTTCCATGTAAATATTTTCCTTTTGTGGTTTGACCTTTCATGTTTTATTTATGAATTTTTCTTTTGATGTTTTTGTGGCTTGCTCTCTTTTGAGAGTTATCTTGATGGGTGGTTGTTCAGACACCATTTCTTTTGGTGGAATTTGAATTCTCAAGGATGACAATGTTTTGAGAGGTATCTGATGTAATGGAACAGACCTCTTTGGTCCATTACTTTGTGAAAATGTGGTGTTGGAGGTGTTCCAGGAGGTCAAGGTGACTTATCCCCAACACCATTCAAAATTTCCAGTTCTTGGAATAGTGTTTCCAGTTTTATGAACTGTTCTATCGGTAGCTGTACAATATCAATAGGTGTACAATAACGGTATCTATACAGTGTTTCCAGAACGGTGATGTCTATCAGTAGAACTATCGGTATCACTATCTCTAGGTGTATAATATCTGTAGGAGTACAATAATGGTAGGTGTATAGTTTTTCTTGAACGGTGAGGTCTATTGGTTGCACTATCGCTTGCACTATCAGTAGCACTATCGGTAGCACTATCAGTAGGTGTACAGTAATGGTAGGTGTATAGTGCTTCCAGAACGGTTAGGTCTATCAGTAGCACTATCGGTAGGTGTATAGTATCGGTAGGTGTATTGTAACGGTAGGTGTACAGTGTTTCCACAATGGTGAGGTTTATCAGTAGAACTATCGGTAGCACTATTTGTATGTGTACAGTATCGGTAGGTGTACAATAACAGTAGGTGTACAGTGTTTCCTAAATAGTGAGGTCCATCAGTAGCACTATCGGTAGCACTATCGTAAGGTGTACAGTAAAGGTAGGTGCACAGTGTTTCCAAAACGATGAGGTCTATCGGTAGCTCAATCAGTAGCACTATCAGTAGGTGTACAATATCGGTAGGTGTACAGTATCAGTAATTGTACAACATTTCCAGAACTATGCCTCTATCGGTAGATATACAGTATCGGTAGGTGTACAATATCAGTAGGTGTACTGTAACGGTAGGTGTACAGTTTTTCCAACTTCCTACAGTTTCGCCCTTTGACGTTTCTTTTGATGTAAAATACATTTAAAGCCATACTTTAAGGAGTATTAAGGACAATTAAAAGGCCATAAATCATATATTAATTATTCCTATGGCTCGGGATGTTTTTTCATGGTCAAAATGCATGGGTTAATGTGATCCTCTTTTATTGGGGAATTAACCATATCATAAACTATTGCCCCATTAAATATTCAAAGGGACGAGATATCTTCCTCCCTTTTTCAACCTATTTGTCTCGTATATGAGATGCTAGAACCCTTCAATCCTTCCCATAGGAGTTAAAAAATCAAAATTTTCTCCTTGGATTGGTTCCTCTTTGTTTTGATGCAACCGAGATGTATCGGCCAATCTTCGATATAAGGTATGTTTTATCATCCTTCCTTTGGGGATCATCGTCTCCTATTCCTCCTTTCCATTTTATAACATATTATATCCATGATTCTAATGGGGTATCTCATGGGGTTTGTTTAGTGCAGTCGTACCGTGGAATCCTCGAGTGGATGCAGTTTTTGTGAGAGGAGAATCGCAACTCGTTGTGTGGATAAAGAAAGTGAGAATCTATTTGAGGTAGGGGATTCGTTGCTTCTCTCTTCTTTTACGTGAAAATGTATTGATATCATGTTTAATAATACTGGATGAAAATGGAATTTATATAGTAAATATTTTAACTAGATAAATAAATTGATTTCGATCATATGTTATTGCCTCTTGTTTTGCTAGATAGTGTGACATCTATGCTTTCTTTGCTTAGTTGTTTGTTCTTGATGGAAATCGGTAAAAAACATAGTTTGGGATTAATTGATAATTGATTGGATAATGATAAAGAGGCATGTAAATGAATCTGGTTCTTTTTGTAATTTCAGGTTAATCAAATTGGCATAGTAATAATGTTTAATTATTTGGGATAACTTAATGATTAGGTTTCCCAAATTTAGAACCTACGAATAATAAATATGAATTCAAGATGGATTAAAGGTCTAATTGTTTGATAATTCCTTATTATGAGTTACCTTGTTGATTATTAAAAGGCCAAGAGACCTATTGATGTGATGATGTCTTCCTACTGCATGTGTTGTGATGTGATCCTGGATGGTTGTGGTGATATGTGGAGGCATGTAGGCTTTTGGTTGTTGCAGAAGATGACACCTAGAGTGGAGAGATGCATTAGTTTATGCATGTGGTTGTCGGGGAGGACACTAGGGATAATGGAATGGGATGGATGTGATTGTTGGATGATTACTATTTCTTTTTGTTGTTTATCTGCTTTACTTTTCCCCACTGCTCAAGGCATCTGGTCTGAGATATCCTTCTTCCGAAAGAGGAAAAGACACGCGGGGTAGGCCATGTGATTTCTGTGTCCAGCTTCTCAAGGAAGGACGAGTATATGCTCTTGCTATAATCGGAAAGACCCGACAGTTAGTACATTTACTCCCCATGTTGAGCCCCTTCTGTTTAGAAGCATAGAATGTTTTTATAGAATTCCAAGGAATGTGGGAAAATAATTATATAATGAAAAATTGAATAAATGGTGTCAACCCATGGGGATGGAGTTGCTGGAACATAATGAAGAGATTGATATTTTGAAGGAACAATTGACTTTGTAGGATGCTAATGAAACTTAATGTGGAACTGTTCATGGTTAATTAATGTTTAAAGAATTAATTAACGTAAAGTGGAATTGATAAAAAGGGAATGAAGTAATCTAATAAAGCTCTTTAAATGGGTATGTTCATATAGGATACCTAGTCTTCGAAGTAATAGCCTGGAGTCTAAGATACATTAACTACAATGGGTATAAGAATAGGTTATTCCCATAGTGTGTTTGTAATTTATATTATATTGTGTACTTTTTGTGTTTCTATTCACTACTCCACCCTGTCAGTAAGGGCAATTGACACCCCGGGGATTCTGAGCCTTGGGGGTGTTTTCCCCAACATTCCAGTGGGAGGATGGATGGCTGAATACCCCCATAGACCCCGCTCTCATCTCTTGGTGGTTACCGGTGCTGGAAGCCACATTGGCTAGTTTTCCAAATATATGTGTATAGAGGGATATATTGGCTTGTGGTTATTCACACACATATATTTTGGATATAGTTTTCTATGGACTATTATAGGTGTAACGTGTATATGATGTGATGGCTTGAGGATCCTTACTCGGTGTATGGGCTATAATGTCTTGAGGTATAATACCTAACATATGATACACGTTATGCGATCTATGGTGGCTCCCGTAAAATACCTGGTTACTTTGGTGTATGGGCATGGTGGTTTTGTTTCATGAGGTGCATATTGTGGTGCTTCACCCAGGTGTCTGCGGGAAAGCCTTTTGGAGAGAGATGCTCAGGATGTGCGATGTTGGGGAAAAGCCACAAACCAGGGGGAAGTAGTAGCGGGGTACCCTTGATATTATTTATTATATGATATATTCTTGTATGTGTTACTCGGTGAGAGTATCCATGGTGAGTTTGGGAACATAGTATACCTGTTTAGGTGATGAGTTAGTTTCACAAGTTGTTCACTGTGCTTTAGAAATCTTTATTTAATTTTTCACGAGAGGCTTCAGGGAGGATCCTAATGAGTATACTGTTATACACACCCGATGTACATACAAACTAATTTTCAGGTCACTTGGAGCAGGTTGGAGATCATTCTAGTTTCAACTAGATTGGGGTTGCAGGATCTGTTTGGGCTTGTGGTTTCTTCTGTTTTACTTTCTTTTGGGTACTTTTAGTCTTTCCCCATTCAGTTTTAGTACTTCTGCATGAAATTTCATATGTGTGACTTTATTTTATTTTATATTCTAGTTCTGAGTTGGAGTTTAATGGTGTCTATCATATCTCTCTCTTCCTCATGTGTTCTCTTAGAGGGTAATTCTTCCCATTTATGTTTTTAATATACCCTTAGTGCTAGTCGCCAACCCGGGGCCTACTGGAGGCGGGACTCAAGGTTCATTATCTCCCTTCTCACATTTCCATCCTATGAGGGGTACACTTTGTGGGGAGGGGGTCTTGAGAAGTACCATTCCTCTATTTTCTTCAGGTTATATGGATGTGTGGACTCTCAAAATCCACTATTCTTATCATTATCACACAAAAAATTACCCTTATCCTTCTTCAACATCGTCATGAAACTTGATCCTGGTGCTCCTATCTCTTTCCCAGAAATTATCAACATATTGAAGATATAAGATAAAGTTATACTAAACTCAATAATATTTTATGTTACAATGAACTATCAAAATCATTATTATAGTGATTATAAAATTAATTACATGTCCATATAAATCCTAAAACGAGAACATAGTCTCTATAGGTCCTTGAAGTGCCCAATAATATTTTGTAAATGAATTGATAAAAATGTACATTCCACTGTATTTCATTGATAGTTATCCTTTTGTAGCTCATACATATCATAAATAACTTATTCCCGGTGTCATTGTTTTATGTTTTATGTCATATTTTTACGCATCATTTTCTATTTTTTTCTTGAAATAGAGTTCTATAATCAAAAGAAATAGATTAGAGACGTCATGAAAATACTTTAAATGATTATATTATGTATATATATAAATTTATTGAATGGATTACCCTATTATTTGTTCAATAAGGGACTCTCTAACACATAAAAAATATATTTTATTATAAAACTATTCTTAAGTCCTAATACAATTAAAGAAAATTACTACCATTAAGTGATTCCTTATACATGATAGACCTCATGGTCAAGCTTGAGGATTATAGTGGTTTCATTATCTACAACTACAACTCCTATCATATGAGTATCAGGTGTTTCACCCATTTACTAATGAATTTTACTAAATAGGCTCCCACTAAAACAATGATCCATTTTAAACCCAACAAATCAGTTAGTGGAACAAGATTCTTATTTCACTAATAAAAGATTCTTCTTTCTTATTCATAAAAAACATAGTTATATATGAATGTTTTCAACCAAATGGAATCATATATGAACCTTGGATGGTTTAATGGAAAACACTTTATCCAATCCATCGTATAGATAAACATAATATCACTACTTTGGTATCATTCACAACTACTTCATAGCTACCTACAAACCAAAGCTGACAACAGTATTTAGTTACCTCAATTATAGGATTATCCATTCCACCATTTCTTATAAACAATAACACATGGGAACCCTTATTTATTAGAGACTAAATGGTTGATTGATTGAGGCATTGTCATGAATTTCTATTGGAAGGAATATCAAACTTTTTATTTTTAAATGGGATTTATTTTAACCATACAATCTCATGTTATTCATTTTTATTTTTACATGATTTATATGATATAGTTTGGAATCTTTTTTAACATCCTGGTTCTAGATGCCTCCTAGAGGTACCCCATCCCCAGTTGGTAACATGGCCTCACGAGAATTTTCCCAAATACAAGAGGCTTCCGAATAGTTGTGAAGGCCTTGGGTGTGAAAGTGGGGAAACTATTCCCTCATTGGAAGAGTAATGGAGTGGAAAGAAATAGATAATAGTAACGGAATAAATTAGAATACCATATAGTAGTAAAAAATGGAAGACTGGAAGAAATAAACTATAGAACATATATAAATGATGCATGATACACATGTCTAGGAAAACATCCTAGAAAGACAGAATACGGAAATACAGTACTAAAACAAAGTACAAGGAATACAAATAAAATCCAATAGCATCACAAGCCTTAGATTAGTCCCATGTTCTCCATCTCCACATCAGTCAAGTACCAGACATTGAAGGGTTCTTTTCATTATTTATACCTAAAATAATATATTCTCTTTGGGCCCAAAATCATGACCCAAATATGATGTGAGACGAATAACAGTCTCAAACCACCCAATTATCTATTCCTAAAATCCAGTGAATATATATATATATGGTAGGCATTAATAAAAATGAAACAGAAAACAAGGAAGTACTCAAAATTAAACAACCCTAGAGTTTCAATTGCATTATTTTTCATATCCAAGTAGGCAGCTAATCAAAACAAGTAACAATCTAAGATGTACCCATAGCCTATCCCCTCTTTTTCCTCCAAACAACCTCATGTAAACCCCAAGGTATGTTCTCATAGCCTAACCGCTTTGGTTCAAATTATAAAATGATATAAGGACGTCCTGGGTAGCTCACATGGTCCAGCCACCTTGGTCTCATGCAAAAAAAGACACTCTACGGAAGAACTCACATTCAATTCTCCCTATAGTCATTTAACGATAAACAACATACACTATAAGGAAGCACTCAATTCAAATTCCCCCTATAGTCTCATAATGGTAACTATAGACACTCTGAGGGAGCACTCAACGTCAATCCCCTCTATGGTCTCACATTGTGATAAATATAACAAACACTCTGGGGAATCCCCCAACGTAAATTCCCCCTATGGTCTCACTAAACCAGGATCCCACAAACCCCTGTAAAGAAATTGTGCACAAACAATGTTCAATAGCCAATATAAACCTGAAAGTATTACTTCGATAAATATCTACAAAGAATACCATAACAATAGATAAAATCACTCCATCCTAAAAATACTAGGCATTGAAAACAAGAATCCTTACAGGAAAATATAGACCAAATGGACAATATCAAAACAAGCATGGGAAACACATACATAGTATGAAAAAGAACCCTATTCACTATCAACCAACCTCTACTTAGGAACCCAATTCATAACATGCATTAATGGGGATAATATCCAAAAACACCCAATACCCTGTTCTAGGGTATTGGGATATTTTATATATTATATCCAAAGACTAACTACGTAAAGGGACAAGACACCTACCTCGGCGTTGTACGATCGATATACTCCGACTTCATACCTTGAATCAATCTAGAACATGGTAGATCTACAAAAACATCAAAAAAATCAACCAAGAATATCTCACGAGATAATAGGAATCAAGAGATGATTACATAGAATAAAAAGTAATCACTGATTTGATTCCAATGCAACCGATCGAGTTCGATTTGGATAGTGGACCACGAGTCCGAGGCCCGGAGAAGATTCCTCTGTATCTGTCGCTCCAAGATGAGACTAGTTGAGAAGAAACATTTTCTATGAACGAGACGTGACCGTGGTCCGATATACAATTAAAAAGAAAAGTACATGGAATGTTCTTTAAAAGTACATGGTGTGTACTTTCCTTAACTTTACTATGCTATAGGCGGCCTCTAGGTCACCCCACATGGCCATGTACTCGTCCGTTACACGGTCAATACACGGTAACCCGCGACAACTAGGTACACGGTGTGTACTCCAAAGTACACAGTGTGTACTCCTTAAATTTCAAGATTACCTTATTTTCCTCCAAACACTCTAAAATAAAAACACATACATGATGTAACTACCCAAGCGTCTACGGTACGATTCTCTTTGAATAATGCGATAGCGTGTGTTGTACGCAACACCGGGTTCTAACACACCACAACCAATCAAACTAGCCATTATGAATAGTAATATCTACTTTTTGAAATTATATATATTTTATATTTCAAAATGGACTTAATTTTTGGATTTGGAATATCGAATTTAGCCTAGGGTGATATTTTGGAACTTTTCGGATAACACATATATTTTGATGAATAGTGAAAATTACTAAATTTTAATTAAAAACAAATTTTTTAATCGAAATAATTTATATTGATAAATTATGAATTTGAGTGGTTTTAAAGATTATTTATAATATATTTTTACCATTTAATTCAATTTTGGTAATTGTACATAATTTTACAATTATACCGGACATAAACAAGTGTCAATCTTTTGATAGTTAATATCTCTTAAAAACACGCTTTTTGTTTTAACAACGGGAATTAATTTTTAATTAATTTCTTCCACTTCTGTGTTTTGAATTTGGAAAAATGGATTCCATATTTAGAATCAGGATGTTCAAATTGTGTAAATAGGTAACTTTTATTTTTATACATGTTGAATAATTACTGCGGTAAATATTTTATTCACCATGGTTAAGGGTAAATCCGGTAAATAAGGGTTAAAAAAATAATATTATAATAACACTAAATTACCCTAAAATGTGTCCTAACCTTATTGGTGGACACATTTCCGACCATGGGAATCTTTGGGTCGATTTTGGGACCCCATTGTGCCACTTGTAAGTGATAGGGACACTTAATTTTAATTAAGTTAAAATGAATACGAAAATGACACAAGCATATATCTTTTAGAAAAACAACTTTTACATAGGGTTATATATGTTGGATTTTAGACTATAAGTATTCATTAGGAATATAAAAAGATTTCATACATAATTATATTTTATTTATAATTTTTAGATATTAAATAATTTAATTTATTTATGACAGAATGATGATGTAGTAATTACCATAATAGTGAAAAATTAAAATAATTGATATTATAAATACCCAAATAAAAATAATTTGAGACTTTTAATGAATTAAACTTATTTTCTAGGATAATATGACCTATTAGTGTTGATTTAATTTACGTTTTTCTAAGTAATCATTCTTTTATAAGTTTCACAAAAATCAACTATTGAATAGTGTCAAAATTGACATAAAAGAGTTTTTAAAACAAATATTATATTATTAATTGATATTAAATTCCTAAAAATATAAGGCCAAGAGACTTATATCATGATATGTGTATCATTAATGGACCATTTTGGGCTCTCTTAAATGTATATAGTATGTTTATTAACTATATTATATAAAAATACAAAGTGACACGGTAAATGTCAAACTAATTAACTAAGAGTTAAAACTAAAAGATGAGATTTATATAGTAACCCAAACCTGTATAAATTCTATTGGTTAAATGTTTTTAGACCTATCCCCACCTTAAACTTTGAATAATAAACTTTGGAGCCCTTATAAACCGAATATTAATTTATTATAAATTAATATTTCTAGCTTTTCCAAAGGTGCCCCTCACCTCTCTTATAAAAGGGAACTCCCCCTTCTCATTACTTCACACCTTCAAAGCCTTTTTGTTCGTCCAAACTCTTCCCAAAAACTCTCTCAACTTCCCTCACTACAACCTAGAGGTCTTATTTTGATCAGAAAGCCAACCTAAGGAGCCCTTTTGATCAAATCAAAAGGAAAAACCCAAAGAAGAGTTAATGTTTTCACCACCCTTTTTCAAGTTCATTTCTTCTTCCACTTCTTCTCTCTTTGATATTACCATTCTAAAATAACAACTCCAGTATCTTATATATACTGTGATGTTATTTTAAATATGATACAACCATATTCAGGATTCTATCCACCCTTTGAATAACATGTCACCATACGTGCGTACGTACGGCTTACCGTCTCCACGTCGTGTTGTAATTGTTATTCAATATATTATTATTTGGGTGGGTATAATAATGATGTGTAACTCACGTAAATAATAAATATAACATGATAATGATTCTGTATATATGATATACTATCCAATTATATATTATTTTAATATCAAAAAAATGATATTATCGCTCGTGCGTATGTACGGACTACCGTCTCCACGAACGCGACGAGATTCATTCTCCATCGTATCCATTCAAGTATAATTATAATTTGATGATTTAAAAATAATTTTTATGGACTTGATATCATTCTGGATATGAATAAGATACAACCTATCCATTAAATACATTGCATACGTAACAAAACATATAAAATAAAATGAGTAAGTTAACACCCGAAACGACGATAATACTAAGATATTATTAACAAGGCAATGTTAAAAGATCATATATGATGTCATATTAATATATATGATTCTTGTATAATTTATTAACAATTATTTCACCATTATATAGGAGGTTAACCTACCCTCAACCAAGGAAAAGTACAAGGTAAGGGTTTATTTCACAATCTCTTCATTATCTGCGGTTGTTTATACGTAATAATCTACGGGGATCTCTTCATCATCCACATCCATGTTTCTTAAAAATGTATTTCAAAACATTTTTACTATTTACAAGAATATGGGTTAAAGTCACTTATACCCTTGTTTGACTTTTTATAAGTGGTTTATAAAGGAATCTTTCCGTCATTTTCCAAACTAGATGCTTTTTAACCTTTTCGACAGAATTAAGGTAAGAATGTTTGTTTTATCTTATACGATGGGTGCGGTTATTTTCCGCCATTATAAAATCGTCGAAGCTTCCCTTACAAGCTTATAAGAATATTTTCAAAGAAAATGTTTTATTTCATAAATATATGACTCTTAAATGATTTCAAAATAGAAATAGATATTTCTCTAAAAATAGTTTTGATTTCATCTATGTCAACATCCTTTGTTGGATTTTACGCTTATTTGAAGTTGATTTATTATGATACAAAACTTCTATATTGTATTGAAGGTTTTGTGATATGTTTGATTGTGGATGTGCTATTTTTATACCATTCATAGTTTATTGTAAATGTATTAAAATTTCGTATGATTTTTTTAATACGGATGATTATGTTATGTTTAAACCTTTTCATATGGGAATGCATTGGACTTAATATGTGACGTGTGGAGCCCGCTATAGCTCCTCGATGCATCGGTAGGTCTCATGAGACAAACTATTGTCTTGGCATAAGTCCTTGGCAAAATCTTATTTTTAGTCTTGGCGCGAGGCCTTGGCTATGTGGTTATGATAGTCTGGCATTATGCATTCCATCATTATGAAAGTGGTAATTGATATTTCATGTGATTATTCGATTAGTAGAATATCCATGTGAATAAGTAAATGACATTATTTCATTTCATTTTTTCCATACTATGTTGAAGTTCATGTTTAAAAGGATTTTGTTTTAAGTTATACATTACCTTAAATGTTTATTCTTATTTATGAATGTTTCCTCTATATTGTTATCCTTACTGGGCATTTGAGCTCACCCCTTTTCTATGTATTATTTTTTCCAGGATGTAAAGAAGTAACTTATTAATGACTTGCAGGGACAATATGTGGGGATATGAGCGTGGGATATGGAGACTATGTTGTTGTAGTAGTTTTTCACTTTATGATGTAATGTAAAACTTTATGAATATATCTAGTGTTCCCAAGGCTTCTAAACCAATCGGTCTTTTGAGATTTGATCTTTCTTGTGATCATGCCAATGTTATGTAATAATGCACCGACTCTGGGTAACTGGGTTCGGGGCATTAGAGTTGGTATCAGAGGAAGTTTAGTACTGACCTTGGAAGCTAGATTTAGATAAACTCTGATTAGAGCACATAGACCTAAGATGAACTTTGAGTATTATTATAGAAGAACTTCCTAGAATTTTTGTATTGTAGATATTTTGTGAGTTTTCTGAACAATAAATCCATGTCTGGATACGAGCAGGTTGAGGCGGCTCTGGAACAGATGTACCTAGGGGTAAAACCCGAAAACACCGCTTTGAGCTAGACTCGAACGGGAACTGGTGCACGACAATGGGCATTGCTGCACTCTTGGTTACGACACTCCCAGGGGATATGCTTAGGATAACTCTCATTTTCTTTATAAATCATTATGAAGGGTTTATGAGTATATACTTTCTCAAAGAAAACATTTTTATGATTATGGATTATATCATTAAATAATTCAATTTATGTTAAGTGTTTTATATGTATGGGATTATGTATTTTGATTCATAAACTGATCTAGTTTATGCCATTGTTTAAAAATGGCGCCTACTGAAATAAATGGAAACCGTATTAATGAACGCACTCCATGTAGAGATTTCCCTCCTGCTCAAGATAATTATAGGGGATCTGGTGATGCAACTGGTGTCGATCAGCTAATCACCATACTGGGACAACTTACTCAGGTTATGAATAATAACCGTACCCGTATGGAGAACCCTGATCCACAGCGTGGAGGATCAATGTTAGATCGCTTCATGATGCGACAACCACCAACGTTCAATGGGAGTACAAATCCCTTAGTAGCTGAGTAATGGATATTTTCCCTAGAGAAAATATTTCAGGCTTTGGGGAGTAGTGAAAGGGAAAAAGTTATCATGGAAGTTTACCGCCTCACTGGAGATGCTGATCAATGGTGGTCATTGATTCAAAATACTAAGGAAGATGATGAAGTATCAAATAAGAAATGGAGGGATTTCAAATATCTGTTTTTAGAAAAATACTTTCCTCATGACCATCGAGCAGATATGGAAAGGCAGTTTCTGAGTCTGAGACAAAAGGAGGATGAGAATGTCACAAAGTATGAGGCTAACTTTACAAGGTTATCAAGGTATACTGGAGATTATTTACGTAACCCAAGAAGTAAGATTTATCGTTTCTTTGATGGGTTAAAACCGTTTCTCCGTCGAGCATTAGTATCACAATCCTTCTCGTCGTACGAAGACATTGTCTCATGTGCTATCAAGACTGAAAAGGAATTCTCTAAGTCTTATGACTTTGAAGAAAAGTAAGAGAAGAAGAGATCTTCTGATCAATCTGGGAATGGAAATAGGCGGAAGAAGGGAAATGTTGAATATCCATCCTGTGCTAAATGTGGGAAGAAACACCCCGGTACTTTCTTGAAGGGAACGAGATTCTGTTACAAGTGTGGTGAAAAAGGCCACCAAGCTTGTGATTGCAAAGGGAAGAAGGAAGCTACCAATTTTCAGTGATACAATTGCAGGGAGATGGGGCATTATACAAATGAATGTCCTAAGCGTCAGGGGAACTTACCTTAGAAAATTCCAAGGGATCAAGGCCAAGCTTATGCTATCACTACTGCTGAGGTAGAAGCTCTGAAAGACATGGTGGCAGGTAATTTAATGGTTTCCTCAAGTTTAGAAAATGCATTATTTGATTCTGGATCATCGCATTGTTTCTTATCTTCCCAGTTTTCTAAGAAAATTAGATATTTCCAATTTGATTTAACAAGGGAGTTTTCAGTTAAAACTCCTAAGGGAAGTATCATTGCAACAAAGTATTGCGAGTCAGTCCCCATTAGAGCACATAAATGTTCTTTATCTGCTGATCTCATCTTCATACCTATGATTGGGTTTGATATAATCCTCGGTATGGACTGGCTTTCGGACTATGATGTGAAGATTTATTGTAAGAATAAAGAGGTTATGATTCTTGATGATGATGATAAGGAACGCCTTATCTTTTGAGTAGAATCGTCACCACATAATTCTTATCTAGATCCACCCCCAGTAGCTCAACTAAATTCAATTATTGTGGAGGAAGAGAATGAAATAGTTGTGGGTGAGGAAAGGAATGTTCAAATAGAGGATGTACCTATTGTGAAAGAATATTTAGATGTATTTCCAGAAGATTTACCTGGACATCCTCTAGAATGAGAAGTTGAGTTTTCCATTGATTTAATTCCTGGATCAAGGCCTATATCGAAGACCCATTATAGAATGTCCACTGTAGAATTAGTCGAACTAAAGAAACAACTAGAGTAATTGGGTAATAAAGGATTTATTCTCCCTAGTGTTTCTCCATGGGGAGCCCCTGTTCTTTTTGTTAAAAAGAAAGATGGATCTATGAGGTCTTGTATCGACTACAGGGAGATCAATGATATAACAATAAAGAACAAGTATCCCCTACCTTGCATTGATGATTTATTTGACCAACTGCATGGAGCTCAATACTTTTCAAAGATTAACCTTCGATCTAGATACCATCAGTTGTGTGTGAAGAAGGAATACATTCTGAAGACAACATTTCGAACCAGGTACTGGCATTATGAGTTTACTATAATGCCTTTTGGATTGACTAATGCACCCTCTATATTCATGGATCTGATGAATAGAGTTTTCAAGGAGTATCTCGGTGAATTTGTGGTGGTATTTATTGATGACATCTTGGAATACTCAAAAATCTATGACAATCATGAAAGTCACTTACGCATTAAGTTGAAGACTCTGAGAAGACATGAATTATATGGGAAGTTTAGCAAGTGTGAATTCTGGCTTCAGGAGATTTCTTTTCTTGTCTATATTGTCTCTAAAGATTGAATCTCTGTTGATCCATCTAAGACCAAGGCAATCCAAGAATGTCCAGCACCTACGAATATAACTGAGGTACGTAGTTTTATTGGTTTAGCAGGTTATTATCGACGTTTCGTCCAGAATTTTGCCCGGTTAGCTAACCCATTAACGAAGCTCACACGTAAAGGGGTTAAATTTGTTTGGACAAAAGAGTGTGAAGAATGTTTCGAAGAACTGAAGAGAAGATTAGTCAATGCTCCTATAATGACTCTACCATCAGGGAATGATGGGTTCGTTATTTATAGTGATGCATCGAAGAAAGGAAATGGTTGTGTCCTTATGAAGAATGATATGGTTATTGCCTATGGATCACGATAGTTGAAAATTCATGAACAAAACTATCCTACTCCTGATCTCGAGTTAGCAGTTGTGATCTTTTCTTTAAAGATATGGAGGCACTACCTCTATGGTGAAAAATGTGAGATTTATACTGATCACAAGAGTTTGAAGTATATTTTCTCACAAAAAGAACTCAACATGAGGCAAAGGAGATGTCTTGAATTACTCAAGGATTATTATTGTACGATACACTACCACCCGGGGAAGGCAAACAAGGTGGCAGATGCTTTGAGCAGAAAAGACCATGGAGTTTTGAGCAATATGAGAATTGAAAGGGATCCAATTTTCATGGATCTTGTGAAGATGGACATGGGAATAACCAGGGAAGGTGAAACATCAATGCTTTTTCAAATGGTTGCCAAACCATCTTTACTAGAAAGAATTAAGAGTTCTCAGACCGATGATGAAGAATTTCAAAAGAAGATTAAAGCTGTGATTGATGGGAGATTGAGAGACTTTGTGTATGAATATGGAATTTTGAAATTCGGGAAGAGGCTTTGTGTTCCTGATATACCTGATCTAAAAAGGGAATTGCTGGATGATTCTCATAGTTCCAATTTCACTATACACCCTGGGAGCACCAAAATGTATAGATATTTGAAGGAACATTTTTGGTGGGACAACATGAAGAGGGAGATTTCTGATTATGTGTCAAGATGTATGGTTTGTCATCAAGTGAAAGCTGGAAGGCAATAACCTGGAGGAGTCATGCAAACTCTTCCCATACCGGAGTGGAAATGGGACAATATTATGATGGACTTTGTCATGGTACTACCAAAGACACCTAGAAGGAACAATGAAATCTGGGTTATTGTTGATCGTCTTACCAAGTCATCACATTTTCTTTCTATAAGAGATGATCTACCACTAGAAAGTCTAGAAAGACTATATATTAATGAAGTTGTGAGACTTCATGGAGTACCCCTATCGATTGTTTCTGATCGTGAACTCCATTTTACTTCAAGATTCTGGAAGGGTCTTCAGAAATCCCTGGATACTGAACTTCATTTGAGCACTGCCTACCACCCTCAGACAGACGGACAATCAGAACGGGCTATTCAAACCATAGAAGACATGATGAGATCTTGTTCACTGGACTTTCAGGGTATGTGGGATCAATATTTACCTTTGGTAGAATTTTCATATAACAATAGCTTCCATTCGTGTATTAAGATGGAACCATATTAAGCATTATACGGAAAGGGATGTCGCACACCAACCTGTTGGGATGAAGTTGGTGAAAGAAAACTTATAGGCCTAGAACTAGTGGAGGAAACGATGGAAAAGGTGAAGGTAATCCAAAATCACATCAAATCAGATCAA
The DNA here is from genome assembly GCA_963277665.1 of Viscum album. Classification (NCBI taxonomy): domain Eukaryota; kingdom Viridiplantae; phylum Streptophyta; class Magnoliopsida; order Santalales; family Viscaceae; genus Viscum; species Viscum album. Next base: position 482,930,682 of record OY728128.1, read on the forward strand.
AGTAGGAAAATGATCTATGCCGATAATCGAAGGAAGGATTTGGAATTTCAAGTTGGTGATCATGTTTTCCTGAAGGTATGTCTATGGAAGGGAGTCATACGTTTTGGTATGAAAGGTAAATTGTGTCCCAGGAACATCGGACCTTTTGAAATTCTAGAACGAATTGGGCTGTAGCTTACCAATTGGCAATGCCGCCAAGTCTCTCCAAAGTTCACGATGTGTTCCAAGTATCTCTATTTAGGAAATAAATGCTTGACCCAATGCATGTACTCGCGTATGAGGAATTAGAACTGGAACCCGATCTGTCTTACTGCGAAGAGCCCGTCAGAATTCTTGATACGAGAGAACAAGTGCTGAGAAACCGGATGACGCATCTGGTAAAAGTTTTGTGGAGAAACCATAAAATGGAAGAGGCAACGTGGGAACCCGATGAAATTATGATGAAGAACCACCCGAGTCTTTTCATGGGATAATATTCTAGAAATTTCGAGGAAGAAATTATTTGAAGGAGTGGAGAATTTAACACCCCAAGCTTCTACAGTACTCTTCTCTTTGAATAATGTGATAGTGTGTGTTGTACGCAACACCGAGTTCTAACACACCACAACCAATCAAACTAGCTGTTATGAATAGTAATACCTACTTTTTGAAATTATATATATTTTATATTTAAAAATGGACTTCATTTTTGGATTCGGAATATCAAATTTTTCCTAGGGTGATATTTTGGAACATTTCGGATAACACTTATATTTTGATGAATAGTGAAAATTACTAAATTTTAATTAAAAACAAATTTTTTAATCAAAATACTTTATATTGATAAATTATGAATTTGAGTGGTTTTAAAGTATATTTAGAATATATTTTTACCATTTAATTCAATGTTGGTCATTGTATATAAATTTACAATTAAACCGGACATAAACAAGTGTCAGTCTTTTGATAGTTAATATCTCTTAAAAACACGCTTTTTGTTTTAACAACGGGAATTAATTTTAAATTAATTTCTGCCACTTCTGTGTTTTGAATTTGGAAAAATGGACTCCATATTTAGAATCAGGATGTTAAAATTGTGTAAATATGTTACTTTTATTTTTATACATTTTGAATAATTACTGCGGTAAATATTTTATTTACCATGGTTAAGGGTAAATCTGGTAAATAAGGGTTAACAAAATAATATTATAATAATACTAAATTACCCTAAAACATGTCCTAACCTTATTGGTGGATACATTTCCGACCATGGGAATTTGTGGGTCGATTTTGGGACCCCATGGTTCCACTTGTAAGTGATAGGGACACTTAATTTTAATTAAGTTAAAATGAATACAAAAATGACACAAGCATATATCTTTTAGAAGAACAATTTTTACATACGTTTATATATGTTGGATTTTTGACAATAAATATTCATTAGAAAGATAAAACGATTTCCTACATAATGATATTTTATTTATAATTTTTATATATTAAATGTGTTAATTTATTTATGACACAATGATGATGTAGTAATTACCATAATAGTGAAAAATTAAACTAATTGATATTATAAATACCGAAATAAATATAATTTGAGACTTTTAATGAATTAAACTAATTTTATAGGACAATATGACCTATTAGGATTGATATAATTTAATTTTTTAGAATCAATCATTCTTTTATAAGTTTCAAAAAAATCAACTATTGAATAGTGTCAAAATTGACATAAAAGAGTTTTTAAAACAAATATTATATTATTAATTGATATTAAATTCCTAAAAATATATGGTTCGTCCAAGAGACTTATATACTGATAGTTGTATCATTAATGGACCTTTTTGGGGTCTCTTGGATGTATATAGTAAGTTTATTACCTATATAATATAAAAATACAAAGTGACATGGTAAATGTCAAACTAATTAACTAAGAGTTAAAACTAAAAGATAAGTTTAATATAATAACCCATACCTGTCTAAATTCTATTGGTTGAATGTTTTTCGACCTATCCCCACCTTAGGCTTTTAATAATCAACTTTGGAGCCATTATAAACTGAATATGAATTTATTATAAATTAATATTTCTCGCTTTTCCAAAGGTGCCCCTCACCCCTCTTACAAAAGGGCACTCCCCCTTATCATTACTTAACACATTCAAAGCCTTTTGGTTCGGCAAATATCTGCCCAAATACTCTCTCAACATCCCTCACTACAACATAGAGGCCTTATTTTTATCATAAATCCAACCTATGGAGCCCTTTTGATCAAATCAAAAGGAAAAACCCGAAGAAGAGGTAATGTTTTCACCACCCTTTTTCAAATTCATTTCTTCTTCCACTTCTTCTTTCTTAGTTATTACCATTCTAAAATAATAACTCCAGTATATTATATAAACTGTGATGATATTGTAAATATGTTACAACCATATTCAGTATTCTATCCACCATTTTAATAACATGTCGCCATATGTGCATACGTACGGCTTACCGTCTCCACGTCGTGGTGTAATTGTTATTCAATATATTATTATTTGGATAGGTATAATAATGATGTGTAACTCACGTAAATAATAAATATAACATTATAATTATTCTGTATATATGATATACTATCCAATTATATATTATTTTAATATCAAAATAATGATATTGTCGCTCGTGCGTACGTACGGACTACCGTCTCCACGAACGCAATGAGATTCATTCTCCATCGTATCCATTCAAGTATAATTATCATTTGATGATTTAAAAATAATGTGTAAGGACTTGATATCATTCTGGATATGAATAAGATACAACCTATCTATGACAAACATGGCTTACATAACAAAACATATAAAATAAAATGAGTAATTTAACACCCGAAACGACGATAAAACTAAGATATTATTAACAAAGCAATGTTAAAAGATCATATATGATATCATATTAATATATATAATTCTTGTATAATTTAATAACAATTATTTCACCATTATATAGGAGGTTAACCTACCCTCAACCAAGGAAAATGACAAGGTAAGGGTTTATTTCACAATCACTTCATTATCCGGGGTTGTTTATACGTAGTAATCTACTGGGATCCCTTTATCATCCACATCCATGTTTCTTAAAAATGTATTTCAAAACATTTTTACTATTTACAAGAATATGGGTTAAAGTCATTTATACCCTTTTTTGAATTCTTATAAGTGGTTTATAAAGGAATCTTTCCGTTGTTTTCCAAACAAGATGCTTTTTAACCTTTTCGACAGAATTAAGGTAAGAATGTTTTTTTAACTTATACGGCGGGTGCGGTTATTTTCTGCCATTATAAAATCGTCGAAGCTTCCCTTACAAGCTTATATGAATATTTTCAAAGAAAATGTTTTATTTTATAAATATATGACTCTTAAATGATTTCAAAATAGAAAGAGATATTTCTCTAAAAAGAGTTTTGATTTCATCTATGTCAACATCCTTTGATGGATTTTACACTAATTTGAAGTTGATTTATTATGATACAAAACATATATATTTTATCGAAGGTTTTGTGATATGTTTGACTGTGGTTGTGCTATTTTTATACCGTTCATAGTTTATGGTAAAAGTATTGAAATTTCGTATTCTAGTTTAATACGAATGTTTATGTTATGTTTAAACCTTTTCATATGGGAATGCATTGGACTTAATATGTGATGGGTGGAGCCCGCTATAGCTCCTCCATGCATCGGTAGGTCTCATGAGACAAACTAGTGTCTTGGCACAAGGCCTTGGAAAAATCTTATTTGTATTCTTGGCACGAGGCCTTGGATATTTGGTTATGATAGTCTGGAATTAGGCATTCCATTAGTATGAAAGTGGTAACTGATATTGCATGTGATTATTCTATTAGTAGAATATCCATGTGAATATGTAAATGGAATTATTTCATTTTATTTTTTCCATACTATGTTGAAGTTCAAGATTAAAAGGCTTTTTTTAAGTTATACATTGCCTTAAATGTTTATTATTATATATGAATGTTTCCGCTATATTGTTATCCTTACTGGGCATTTGAGCTCACCCCTTTTATATGTTTTATTTTTCCCAGGATGTGAAGAAGTAATTTATAAATGACCTTCAGGGATAGTATGTGGGGATATTAGTGTGGGATATGGAGACTATGTTGTTGTAGTAGTTTTTCACTTTATGATGTAATATAAAACTTTATGAATATATCTAGTGTTTCCAAGGATACCAAACCAATTAGTCTTTAGAGATTTGATCTTTCTTGTGATCATGCCAATGTTATATAATAATGCACTGACTCTAGGTAACTGGGGTCGGGGCGTTACACATGAATCAAAGAAATAGGTTCTTACACACTTCCCCCATTAAACAAATTTGTCCTCGAATTTCCCTAGCAGGGCTGCGTATGAGAAGAATACTCATACATCTCCGGTCACTACGATTTTACATCGGCCTCCCTCTCCCATGTCTCGTCTAGTACTCACCCATGCTTCCATACCACTCATACCAATGGAATAGACCAGCCATAGAGAACATTCATAATGTGATACAAAATCTGGATAGGAGGCTCCTAGAATGATGTGTCCACCTCTAGCTCAACCTCCCCAGGTTTAATGAAATGAGACAGGTCTGAGTAGTAACAACATAGCAGAGATATGTGGAAAACATCATGCATATCCTGTTACCACTGAGGTAACCACAACTGATAGGAAACCAGACCTACTCTCTCCAAAACCTCAAAGGACCCATGTATCTTAGTGAAATTTTGTCATGTCTCTTAATCCTCTTATGTCCCAACCTCATTGTGAAACATAGTAAAACTTGATCTCTGACCTCGAACACCATAGGTCATCTCATTTGATTAGCATAAGGATTTTTCCATGACTGTGAAATAGCCACCCTCTTCCAAATCAACTCCATCTGCTCTATGGTCTCCTAGACAAGACAAGGTCCAAATGTATTTGTCTCTCCTACCTCCAAGCAACATAGGGGTGATTGGAATGGCCTATAGTAAAAAGCCTCATAAAGATTAATCTAAATAGTTTCATGAAAACTGTTAATATAGGAAAACTACATAAGAGGTTTTTGTTTTCCTCCAAGAACCACCAAAATCAAGGCCGCATGCTCGATGCGTGTCCTCTTGATCCCGAATCATACACTTAGACTTGAAATCTGTATGGGGGTGGTAATAAGTACATAGAAGTACCTATGTACCCAAATCCCCCTGTAATCCCTGCCAGACATGAGAAGTAAAACATGAATCCCTATCTGAATAAATGGAGTGTGGACCCCATGTAGATGTAAAATCTCTTAGATGTAAAACCTTCCCATCTCATCTACACTGAAGGTATACTTGATCAACAGGAATTGAGAAACCTCCGTGAGTACGTCATCGACAACCCAAACTACTTCATTCCCTCTAGGTGACCTCAGTAAACCTGTCAAGAAGTCCATCAAGACATCATTCCACATCCCCTCTAAAATGTGTAACTGCTTCAAAAGCTATGTGGGTGGCCGATTCTCTACCTTCACATGTTGAAAGGTGGAACACCTCATAAAAAACCCAGAAACATCTCTCTTCATACCTTGCCACCAATACTGATAGTACAGATCTCGATTCATCTTGGTGACACTCAGATTAATTGACCAAATAGATGAATGAAAATCCCACATCAGCTCCTCACATATGTTTACTAGAACCCACACACACCCAGGATAATGAAAGATCACATACCCTCTTATGGTTCATCCACAAATAGGATCCTATCCTGACACACACTCTCATCGGACTAGGCCTTCAGAATGTGATAGCTTCCTCATTCACACTCGATCAAGTAGAGTAGAGGTAATAGATACAGATGATATGAACATCTTCCCCTTCCCATCGTGCACCTCCAAATGCTTCTCAGAGAATAGAGACATAAGATACCAATCACTTCTAGCATCTTGAACTACCTGTATTTGAGTCCTCATACTGAATGCATCTACTACTGTGTTGGATTTTCCAAGCATTTAGGAATGCTCAAAGTTAACAGACTAAAGGTACTCACCCCACCATCACTTTCTCAAATTCAGATCGCACTGAGTAAAGATATATTTGAGACTTTTTTTATCGGTTAATAACACAAAATTCACTCCCAAAATATAATGTCTCCAATAATGTAAGGAAATAACAAATGTATCCAACTCGGGATCGTACATCGGGTAATTCCTCTCATGTGGCCTCAATGTTTGAGACCCATAATCTACGACGCCTTCAACCTGCATAAGCACTACCCCTAGACCGATACCTGATGCATCAATGTATATAGTATAACTCTTCCCTAGCTCTAGAAAAACTAGTATTCTCACTGAATTTAACCTCCCTTTCTACTCCTAGAAGGATGGCTCACTATAATTTATCCACAAAAACTTCGCACTGTTCTTAGTCAGGCCCGTCAGTGGCACTAATATGCGTTAAAAGTCTTGTATGAAACATATGTAGTATCCAGACATCCCTAGAAAACTTTTTACCTCAAAGATGTTCTCCAGCTGCTCCCAGGAAAATACTACTCTCAATTTCGATGGGTCTACTAACACTCTTGTCTCTGAGATAACATGACCTAGAAGTAAATATGGTGTATCGAAAAGTGGAACATTGAGAGCATAACATATAATAGATGCTCTATTAGTGTACTAAGAATGGTCTTTAGATGTGTGTCATGGTCGTGTCGAGTGTGAGATTACACTAAGATACCATCCACAAAGACTACCATGAAAGAATCCAAGTATGGATGGAACACATACTTCATCGGTACCATTAAATTTGCAAGTTCCTTCATGAGACCGAACGACATAACCATGTACTCATACATACCATACCTACTTTGAAAGTATGTAAGATGTATATTAGATGGTATAACATGAAACTAATGAAAACTGGCTCTCAATTCAATATTTGATAACACCCTGTCTCCACAAATTTGATCGACATTATCATCAATCCTCAGTAAGGGATATCAGTTCTTGACCATCAACTGGTTAAACATCTTATAATCCACACAAATTCTGAGGGTACCATCTTCCATCATTGGAAATAGGATAGGAGAACCCCATGGGGTTGTACTGGGTCACAAGAAAACCTTTCCCTACAACTCCTCTAACTACTTTTTGATCTCTTATAACTATGGTGCAGCCATCCTATAAGGAGGAATGGACAACTGTGCCACTCCCTGCATGAGCTCAAAATAAATTATACCTCTCGCTCTGGAGGAAAACCTAAAAATTCCTCTGGAATGTCATCCCTAAAATAATCCACCATTAAATGAAATTTCAACGGTGATGTCCCTTGGTCATCCAGATATAGACTAGCAATCTAGGCTATAATTCCTCCCAACCCATGATGCTTGGCACTTGATCTACTTTCCAGGACATCCCATTCTCTCTTGTGTAAAAAAAAACTGCCGTCTAGAGATGTGAAACTCACCCTACAGCTATAATAGTGGGAAAATTTCTAGATGGAAACTAACTAATCCATCCTAAGGATGACTTCAGAGCTCATCAATTATATGACATAATGGTCCCATGAAAAGTGACACCCACCAACGACAAGAGAGCACTCCTTTCATTAATATACACTAGTCGTTGTTGTCCCCAACAGAGTGTCTAACATCAAGACATTAGTAGATGTAAAGATATTATTCCCAAAACTCTCCAAAATAGCAACAGATATGAAACTATGGGAAGCCACTATATCAAAAAGTGAAGAAGCTAAAACTGAGGCAACTTGGATCGTACCTCTATCTATAGAGGGTATGTGATTATTCTCTTGTTGGGTCTGCTCCACTACAAAAGTCTATCATGTACTGTGGCCATGTGACCCATCATGACCAGCACGAGCTGATCCACCCTGTTGTCACTGATAACCTACTGACTGTCTACCACGGTTGTGACCTCCACCTCGGCCGGACTGGCAGGAAGTACTCTAGTTCCTAGACTGATGAGAAACTCATGGTGCTGCTCCTAAATGATAGGTCATATAAAAAGTCTGATCACCAGCTGGTGGTGATAAAAAATGGACAGAACCACTGAAGATGGCCCATCTTGCCGCTAGATTTTCACTCAACTAGGTCTCTCAGGCAATGTGGCCTTGTATGCCTGCCCTTCCCAGACTGGTCGCATAACATCTGGATACTAGAAGGTGTATCTCTCCTACTTGTATCTCAACTTATAGACTCCCTACAACACTTCCTACTACCATTCGGAGAATAACTAACTCTTGATGTCAAACTGCCTTATCCCACATCTCCAAAATTCCTCAGGATGTTCTCTATGATCAGCACCAGGTTGACTATAGAGTATATGGTCCTCAACCAGAAGATGTTTACATGATATTGGATTTCATTCATGAGACCATCCTCAAATTTCCTCTCCAGTAATAAATGATCACCTAATGGGATGGGTGTAAAGTGATAATGCATTGTGAAGTGGGAAGAATATTCCATAACTGAAAGAGTACCCCACTTCATACTCTTGAGCTCTTGGGCTCAATCGGCCCTCAATATCTTCGAGTAGAAGTAATAGAAGAAGGTATGCAGAAACGCTTTCCATGCCATACCCTGCTAGCGTCCTTCCTGGGAAATCACATCCCACTATCTCTTGGTGGAATCATATAGCATGTACATAAATATCATCACCCTCCTCTCAAGAGAAGTCTCTAGATGCTCGAAGATAGATATCATGGCTTCTAACCAAGACCTAGAAGCCTATGTTCCTCCATCTCTTAAGAATGTGGGATGATGCTGCTCATGAAAAACCCACATCAACATAACCATAGATGGGGTAGGATGCAGTGCTCTGTGGAAGGATTTCTTAAAACACATGAATCCTTCTCGGAACTATGCATTGGCACCTATATCTAGAATGATGGATGGTTCCAAGACATGCACGATAAGAGGGTCTTCTGGTAATACCTGATCTTCCAAATCTGGTGTCTAGTCACTACCCTATAACTAGCATTCAACCAGAGGACATCTCGGTGGAATGACTCTACAAGGTCAAGATCACACCTTAGTTAAAGATTATCATGGACTGAAACATACATGTTCAAGAAGGTAACATGATATAGTAAATCATTCAAGTTATTCAAAACATGGATACATGGTGTGTATTTTCCCCACACAGTGTGTTCCTTTAAGCCTTCACATGGCCATGTACTCTTGCCAACCCTGGTCGTGTAACACCCCATACACACGGTGTGTTGTCTTAACACATGGCGTGTATATAGATCCTCTTCCCCTCCTTGAGTTCTTCAATATGACTAACCCATACGGTTCACATAGGGAAAGACTAAAAAGAGTGTTTGTTCCAAACATAGCATGTACTAGAAGAACTTCATCGACCTATTTTTTTAGTCACATTGCCGGTTACACAGCTTACTCTACACGGCATGTTTACTCCAGGAACAACGTATATAAACTACCCATAACCCACCCGTGTCATTGGTCACATGGATGTACACATGGTCTATACACACGACATGTACATCCGGTACACTATGTGTTCCACCAAATATTTAACAACCTCGTGTCTCTACCCACACAACCTGTGACACAATTAGAGACTACACGACGTGTACATATAGTACACGGTGTGTACATAAGAAAACTAGTTCCTTCCCGGGCAAAAGGACACATGGCTTGTATTCTGAAATACACATCGTGTATTCTAGGTTTTTTCAAATAGTAATCCTAATAAACTACTCTGGAACCCAGAAAAACACTGAAACGATCAATAAAGTTCCAAATTCCGATCACTGAGGGCCCATACTCCCCGCGAATCAAAGCTTGGAATCTTCTACAAGTCATATAAAAACATACCAATGAAATGATCCCCCAAATTCATATCCATGAGGGCTCGTAACACCTCAAGAACCATGGTTTATAATTCATTCAAATGAAACCTTACACAATTCAATAACCTATCAAATAATAGGCATTCTATCAAGGTATCTATCACAACATCATGCATATCTTGCACAACATAAATCACAACAACATTCATTTAGTAATGAAACCTAAATGGCATGGATTGAATGCAAGACATGTGATCTCTAGAAAATCTTATATGATGCATGAGATGACATACCATCATCTCATCAGTTTGCAATAGCAAAAGAACCTCCATAATATCATCACTAATAGCAATAATCATGAGAATAACCCAATGAAAAAATAAAATCAACTCTAATAATTGAAAAACTTGAAAAATTACAATATACAAGGTAAATTGGATTTTCCCTATAAAAGGGTCAGCTACTCTTGGGCCTAGCTTATTACCAAGTACCTATTCCGTCTTATCCCTGACTATAGGATCTAAATATTAAGTCAAAAGGAAAGAAATCCCCTTTAATACCACTTTGTAATGTCCTAGTTTTGGGTGTCACCATGAGGTTCCCCATACCCTTCTGGTAATAGAGCATCATGCACATTTTACCAAATGCTAGATGCTTGCAACTAGTAGTGAGGGCCTTGGGTGTGATAGTTGGGAAACTATGCACTCATTGGGAAAGTAATGTAGTGGAAAGAAACAGATAATAGTATCATAAGCAATAATAATACCATACAATAGTAAACATTTGAAGAAAGGAAGAAATAAACAACTATAGCACATATATAAATAATTCATGATACATATTTCTAAAAAACAGCCAAAAAGTCAAAAAGATAGAATAGAGTATTAAACCAAAGTACAAGGGAAGAAAATAAACTCCAATAGCATCACGTGCCTCACCTTGGTTCCTGCTCTCCAGCACCACATCAGTCATGTACCTGACATTGATGGTGAATTTCCCTTATCTATACATGAAACAATATATTCTATTTGGGCCCACAAGAATGACCCAAATAGGGTGTGATATGAATCCCAATAGGTAACCACCCAATGATTTGTGACTCACAGTCAGTGAATATATATATGGAAGGCAATAATAAAAATGAAATAGAAAACAATAAATTAATCAAAAGTAAAAAAATCCTACAGTTTCAATTGCATTCATTTTCATATACAAGTAAATAGTTAATCAAAACAAGTAACCCTCTAAGAAGTACCCACAACCTATTTCGTATGGTTCAACCAAACAACCTCAAGTAACCCCCGGGGTAAGTTCTCATAGCCTAAACCCTCTTGTTCAACATATACCATGATATAATGACCTCCTGGGTAGCTCACATAGTCTAACCCCCTTGGTTTCATGAAAACAAATACTTTTTTAATAAGAAATCATCATCAATTTCCCCTATAGTCTTTTAACGATAAACTATAGACACTCTGAAGAAGCACTCAACATCAATTACCCTTGTGGTATCATAACGATAACTATATACACTCTAAGGGAGCAGACAACATCCATCCCCCATATGTTCTCGCACCGTGATAAATATAGCAGACACTCTGGGGAAGCCCTCAACGTTAATTCCCCATATGGCCTCATTAACCCAGGTTTCCACATCCCTTTGAAAATAAATCATGCAAAAATGATGTTAAGTAGCCAAAGTAAACCTGAAAGTACTATATCGATAAATAACTACAATTTATACCACAACATTAGATAAAATCACTCCATCATAACAATACTAGGCATGGAAAGCATGCTGCCTAAGTGGAAAAGCTAGACCAAATGGTCAACATCAAAACAAGCAAGGGAAACACATCCATAACAGGGAAAATAACTATTTTAATGATAAAAAAACATCTAATAAGGCACACAATGGATACCAGGAATTAACTTGGATAAAATCTCAAAACACACAATACCCCTTTCTATGGTATTGGGCACTTTTGCACATAATTTCCAAAGGCTAACTACGGAAAGGTAAAACCCACCTAACTTTGTGTTGTAGGATCGATATACTCTGATGTTTACACTTGAATAAATTTAGAACACAGTAGATCTATGAAAACGTCAAAAAGTTAAACCAATAATATCTCATGAGAGAGGAGAAATCAGGAGATGAAGCTCCAGACGAAGAAAGAACTCAATGATGTGATTCTAACACAACCAACATAGATCTATTCGGAGAACAGACGGTGAGTCAGAGGACCAAGGAAGATTCATCGGTATCCATCTCTCCTGGATGTGACGAGTCGAGAAGAAACATTTTTTGGGAACGAGACGCGACCCTAGTATGACATAACAATTAAATATAAAAGTACAAAGCGTGTTCATTAAAAGTCCACAGCGTTTACATGCCTTAACCAGCCTCCATTTTAGGTGGTCTCTAGGTCACCCCACATGGACATGTACATAGCCGTTACACAGTTAGTACATGGTCACCCACAACAACTGGGTACATGGCGTGTACTTCAAAGTACACTACATGTACTCATTAAATTTCCAGATTCACCTCTTTTCCTCAAAAACACTATAAAAGAAAAACTCATACCTGAAATGATGATCCAGGTTATTATATCTTGTTCCTTTCACAGAGTCAATATATTCGAACCTTATTGATGTGTAACACTTTACACTACTCATTGATTGTTTTTTCCACCTAAACTAAAATTCACCTATATTTTTTACACATTGGAACATGTCTTATTAAAAAATTTATATAGTTATTCCATGTAATGGTTTATAATCTTATGAAACAAGAAATCCATGTAAGAGTATTCATGGATTAGAAAATTTACAACCCCCACTTTTCTAGTTACTAAAGAAGACTCTAAGAAAGTGGGTAGTTTATCCAAAATTGACCCAACCTAGGGATACATTACGCAAGAGATATTTTTGTCGTACTATAATTATATCACATAATATGAAAATTATATAATTGACTACTTAATTCAATATCATAACTGAATAAAATCAAATTTCAAAACAAAATAATACTGAAATAATTATCATACATATAATGTAAGATTGTAGATATAAGTACGAACATTTATAGAATTATTTTTAACAATTTAAACTAAAGAAAACATAAAATATTCATAATATAAACAATTTATATCAATGATTAATTAAAAATGTAATAAATTTACTAAAAAAGAATTAATATATTTTAATATGAGATAAACCTTTATAAATTACTCTTAAATAGAGCAATTATAAAAAATTTATAATTCAATCAAGCATTATAGAAATGCCTTAATTGAAATAAATTTAAACACTTTTTGTTTATTCATAATATAAACTCCTAAATATTATTTTTTTATATGGTAATTACTTTAGACATATGATATTTTATGTAAAATGGAAAAAATTATTCTAATTTTTAAATTTTCCAAAAAAAAATTCATAATCTAAATATTACATATTTTTGTATAATTTATCCCCTTGATAAAATTAGTTATTAAAACTTATTTGGATATGTTTTGGGTAATTTCTCCCAACATGGCCCTTTTAATTTTAATAACCAAAATTAATAGTCATAAAAAATCAAAATTTTAAATATATACACCTTTATATTTGGCCGTATTTTTTAATCTATGAACAATTTTTTAATAAACCACATAATTTCCATATAATAATTATATATATATATATACATTATATTTCATTCCATATAATTTGGAAATTAATTTTAATATTATAAAACATTCATTTCATAAATGTGTAAAAAAATACATAATAATTAAATGTAGACACTTTATAAGAAATTAATTAATAGATATAGAATAAATTAACTAAATATATTCTATAATTTTTAAAATTTCATAAATTATAAAAAACCGTTCTTAGTAGAAAATCTGAAAATCAAATTTTACATATATATGACATTTTATGAGTTTATTATATCACAAGATTTGATAAATATGGTGTCGTCAACATAAATCAATCATATTTTGTGATTGAAAACATTGATCCTGAATATAATAACTTATGAAAATCCTCTATGTAAGATTATTTTAACTAACATTTATAATCCTAACAAATTATGTATGGCATGTGTCGCAATAAAACCTTTAACTCCTGGGATATTGTATGTTATGATATCTAATATATCATATTTAGGGTATTATTCTATGTTTTAAAAACACATAGTGATGATATCATCCCTTATGAAATCCAAATGTCATATGCTATGACAAAACATAACCGAAGGAATTGATTTGTGTCATGGAATATGATTGCCCTTTTGGTTGGGTGTGGTTGTAATGAAACATATTTTTTCATATTTAAAAAGATGATCCAAATAAAAAACATCAATCATATATAATATCATGTAATATAATTACTAAAACATTTATTTCGATATGATTTCATGAATCAAAAGGAATGGTATGATTTTTATTAAACTATTTGTGTGGGAAAACCTTACCTCACATGGAAACGTCCAATGTGACATCCATATAGACCGATGAAATCACTCTAATGAGTTTATTAAGATCTAATGTAATTAATTTATCATAATAGAAGTAATTAGATACCCATATTTCCAAGATCACCATGCTTAAAAACCAAAAATTATTTAAGAAACAAAATAAATAAACTCTTTACCTTTGGAAGTTGATCTATTATTGATATTTTCTTCATCTCATATATATGATGATGAAAAGTAACAGGATGTAAAATGATATGACTCATGGATTTTGTATCCATGGACCATACAAAAATTACTCAACACTAGAGTGTGACTCTCCTCCAACTATGATATTCTAGTCACTCAAGATGGAAAAGGTTGGAAAATAGATATATAAAGATATATAAGAATCATTCATAATATTATAAAAGAACACACCCAAAAAATTGAATATTCCCCAAAAACAATGTTTAAAGAAGCTCTTTGAGTGTCCAGGAATTGATTCATATTTTTTTAAATAGATAAGTGAATCCTATTTTCCACTATAACTATTATAACCCTCATCTAAATATAATTTTCCATTTTTTCATTGAATGAAACATGAATGATAACTTATGTGGTTTATATTAAAATATTTACTCATTAAAATTCAACTTGAAGTAGCATTTTATCATATTTCATTATTTTAGAATAATACCAATTCTATGAAATATAATAAACCATTAAAACATTCTTTCGATACCCTACATCATGTCTGTATCATTACGTCTAATATAGGATTTAGGGAATATCTCTATCAATATCCCACATTAACTAATGATTCAATTAATTTATTACATTTCACCTTATATTGTGATGTATATGATATCTTGTGAAACCATATCCAAAAACCCCTTTTAGATAGATTCCAAGAAGCTATTGGAATACTATCACTGAAGTCCATAACAGATTTGTTGAGACTCAAATGTATAGATGATGATGTTGGACACTGATCTAATGCTATCAAAAATTTATTTTATAACCATAGACTAGTTTAGATTTTTATGGGGAGGATCAGTTCTTACAACATGTGGTTTTGAATTACATGGTGTGGGCCATCAAAAGGATTTTATATTTTGTGTCATGATCCTACTTTGAGAAAGGGTACAAAACATGATGATGAAATGTCAAGGATGTTGAATATTCATGAATATTTTGGTTATAAGGACTATAAGTCATGGTACAAAGTTCTAGAGCTATGAAAATAATATCTTATAATCATGCCAAGGATTCCCCAAAACAGCCCAAGGTGCTGGGTTTTTTCCAAGGTGACGTCATGGTTCATAAGGATCTTAAATCCATTTTATCATGTTATAACACATTTGTTAATGAACATATTATCATTTGATGGAGCCCTAGGTAAACATACATAGTCAAAAAATGGCCTCTTGATATAATGTATCCACTTATAAGGCCCATGAAATGTTTGTAGTGATCTAAGGAGTTCAAATCATGATATTTGATTAATGTAAAATATAATATTCCAAGAGGGTTCGAGATCTATAATACTTATGTCACTGCTTAGTTAATGCATTATCATGATGATGAGATGTGAAAAATCATTACTCTAAATTTTTCTTTGAAAAGGGGTTTAAGCGGCTAGGGCTTGGATTTTAAATAGGATTATAAGACTGAACTATTTGTATTGTACATTTTTTTGTTACACTCTAATTTTTGTCTAAAATCTATAGATGAGGAGTTTTGTGAGAATTGACCTAAATTTATCCCAAAACACTCTTTGTTGTTTTTGGGACAGACATGTTTTATGTAAGGTTCACTAGCTGTTTAGGGTCTTTTGATTTGGATAGTCGGAGGATTGATTTTATGTTGTTATGCTTTGAGAAAAGTGCATGTAGTTTAAGGCCATGAAGCATATAGTCCTTGTATAAGGGTAATGCTATAGATGATCCAAATTAGGATACCTACGGTCAAGAGTACTGTAACATATTTCTAAGAAGGTTAGGAGAATTTTGTAAATCATGGATCCTGGTTCTTGAATTATAAATAATGATACGGGACAACCCAACAAGGGATTACCTAAAACACCCTCAAGGGATTAGTTCTTAAAAGGTGATATCAAGATCAAAATTATCTGGTATCCCTTCCTACATGAGAAAAATTTCTATTATTGGTAGATCTAAGACCTTATTAATATATAGCATGATCACAATGGGAGATGTAATTTCTTTACAAGGTCTATGGAAGGTTTTTGGAAACCCAAGGTGCTCAAGAAATAAGGTGTGATTGATGGGATGAGGAGATAAAATATGAAAAAGAACCCATTCTCTCTTGGACTAGGATTAGTTTCTTATTTTTCTTTGACCAGGAATGATGATGGGTGGTGTGATACAAATTTTAAAGTCATGTAGTGGGGACATATTTTCTATGTATTTTTAATTTCATCCGATTAAAACACATTCTTTGTATTTTTACATCATATAGTGAGGGAATTTTCTGTGAAGTTTAACGTCATGTGGTGTGGGTGTATTCCACGAATTTTAATATAAATAGGTTAGTGTGTGAATGTGATGTGTAGTTAAAAGTTTATGAACATGAATGCAGTCCTAGATTTGAAATATTTACTAGTTGCATTGGCCAGAGTGGCTTGTTAGGTTACCTAAACTCACATGAGCCATGCTCGGTCTGAGAAACAAGTGGAAACTGGGAAATCAAAAAAACAATGCATGAGGGGGTATCAGATAATCACTGCATAAGTCTAATTCATATTGTGTTACGGGTGATTTTTTATCATTTTATAGGTTCTTCCAAAACCTAGGATTGATTATTTGGGTGTCAATACATATCCTATGATGGGGGTAATCAATTTTTATGTAGTTCTTGTAATAATGTTCCCTGTGTAGGTGTAACCCATTTTCAGGGATGGGGGGATATATATAAGGTTTTTAATTCCGAACCTATGAATCATCGATTTGGGCATCACTACATATCCATAGCTAATTGGAATCACGTCACATGTAGTTATTTAATGAGAAACACACTATGCAGTCCATAACTGTATATAGAAGGGAATTTTTATCATTTATTTTTGTTGTTGGACCCATTATTGTGTATATGCGTTCCAATAAGTATCTTGTGTTAATAAGAATCAAGACACATCTAGTTTTTGAGAAACCATATAGTTTAACATCACGTAGTAAGGACATAGTTTCGCCAACATGAAAAGAAAATATTATAGGTAGACTTAAGACGTTAAATTTGGGTGCCACTACATATCCTATATTTGTATGAATCAAGAAACACATGTTTCTCAAATTGGAAACTCTCTGTATAGGTATGATACATGTGTAAAGGGTGAATGACATCCATTGATTATTCAAAATAGACCTAAGATTTGGGATCATGGAATCACCGCGTATCTTATGATGATAGGAATCGGGAAACACTTAGTTCTTTAATTAACCTATGGTGGGAGACCAACACCGAGGATAATGGTCATCTCGAGTAAGGTTGATGGTAATATGAAGCTTCATGTCATTGAAGTAATATAAAACATGATTTTTAATGTCACATGAAAATGACTCATGGTGTTCCTTTTAAAGTGTTGCATCCAAGACAATGCTACCTTATCATGAGCTATTATGTCTCACCCATGTATGGATTCCTTTAACAAAATTTCAAAGATCATGTGAGTTATAATCGGTGTGAGAAATAATGAATTGACAAGGTTCCTTCCACTTCATAGATATTAATAATGGAATGGTTATGGGTATTTTTTTAATATGCAATTACCATGATGAGATATATGATATAGGCATCACTAAATATTTCATTGGAATGAGAATAGAGTTATTCATAGTTCTGGAGAACCATGTAGTATAGTGTCATGTAATAAGTACATTATCCACGAAAACTAATGTCATTAGGTAAGGATGCTGGTGACTCTACATGTATAAATAATGTGGATAAACCCATCAATAGAGATCTGGTTGTAACTATATGTCATATGATGATATTAATCAGTCCCCACATAGTTCTTGAAAAACTATGGAGTTTAGTGTCTAGTTGAGAGGACATCAACCATGCTATTTAAAGCCATGGGGTAAGGATAAAGGGTACCCAATTTGAAATAACATGTATCATGGATAGTAGCAATAATGGAGATATAGTAATAACTATGTATCCTTTAATGATGGGAATCAGGCCACACATAGTTCTCAAATGTTGGAATACACTATGTGGATCTAGTACTCACATAGGGATGGGGGAACATTATTTGTCTTTTGTATAGATAAATATTATGTGTGTTGAATTTTCAGTGAGAAGATGCATCACGTGTAGTTTAATGATATTCGACGATGAATTATTTTGGGCAGTTCAATGTCATGTTGTAAGGATGTGTCACATTAATGTTCATTATCATGTGGTTATGACGTGAATCATTGTGCAGTTTAAGATATTTCGACTAGAACATTTACTATATAGTTTAATTATAGGTGGTCAATATAAGTATGTGTAGTTCAACATCGTGAAACCAGGAAAATGTTATATAGTTTAATTTCTTGAAAATATGATGAGTATGTGATGTTTTACATCATGGAACCATGAAAATATTTTTCAGTTTAATGTCATCATATTGATAAAGACAGGTGCAGTTTAACACCATGAAACTAGGATGTGGGTAATTTTTAATAGATGATGCGGAAATTATTTCCTAAGAAACATTGCATTAAGGGGGGGTGTAATGCATTCTCTATCAATGGTGGATAGAGAGTAAGTTCTTTCATGATAGACCATATGTATGACATGAGGCCCTTCCCATTTTTGGTTCTAGTTTTGGAGGCTTTTTACCCTCTATAAAGAGGTTTTAGATAGTCAATACCAATTCTCCTTGAAGGAACGAATGGAGGATGAACTTTTTATTGAATTCCTTTGCAATCCTATTCTAGTAGGATTCATGGTTGTGTAATGTAAAAATACTATTCAAATAGATCTTTTCCAATTCATCAACCCATTTTTTCAACTATTCTTGATCTAAGAGATTCTCGTAGATGTCTATTTGAAGTGAGGGAATCTGGACTTATATAGGTAACACTGCCTCAGTTCCATAAACCAATAGATATAGAATTTAATGTGTAGTAGTACATGTTGTTGTACGGTAGCCCTATAAAGCATAGAGGAGATTTTCCATCATGGATTTCATTTCTGTACTCACCATCTACTGTTGAAAATTTTATAGAGACATATTGAAGGCATATATTTCTCTATTAGCAGCTTCATTAAAGTGAGATCAATGATTGAACATAATAATGTACTCCTTGTACAAGTTATTCAACTCGATATCATAGAAATTTATTTCATTGTCCATCATAATCATGTTCATGACCCCAAATATAGTAAGGTTATTGTACTTCATGATATTAATGATATTATTTATTTTGGAATCCATTGGGTGTATTTCATAATCTCATTTTAAAAATAAGACAGTAGCTACAAGGATGCACTTAAACCGTTAAAATGTAGTAGGGGGATATGTCTCAACAACATCCATTCCTCATACCAAAAAATGAATATAAATTTTTTCTATAAGTAGCAATTATAGGGGTTTATGGACAAATTTTTCATCAATATACATGCCAGAAATTTTCATATGATCTCCACATAGTTCTATAACATTTTTTCAATTAGTAAAAAATTATTATAATTTGAAGGTAGATTATAATCATAGATTAATGAGCACAACATGAGCTAATATATAATTCTTCCATTATGGAAATAATCTCTATTTATACTAAGCTTTTGAGGAGGATTTAATGAAAGCCTCATTTTTAGAGTTCTTTTTAATAATTTGGCTCATCCCGAAGTGTAATGTTCACTGATCGAAACCCAATTTCTTCCCTTCCTGTTCTGTTTGTTGGAGATTACCATTTTCTATATACCCAATTATGGGATCCATCATTAAATGGGTGGATATCAATTAATCATGATCTAGGTCAGTGTTTACCTGATTGATTTATTCTTTGTCATAGAATATAATCAATGAGATAATCAATCGTTGTGTGTGGTGAAAGATCCCTTCCTCCTAGTGAGGGTCAACTAGGACTGTGGAGGCATTGGATAATGCATCAACACAAGTATTCTATGATTGAGTAAAATGGTTCAATGTGTGTTCTATAGTAAATTCTGACACCAGTCCTCTAACTTAGTTGAGGATATGGGCCAATTATTTCTTTTTGATGAAATATTAACCTTTTATATACCTTATTAGAATATTTGAATCCACTTAGTTGTTTTGTTAGGCTATATACAACTATAGGTCCAGTTCCATACAAGAAATGAGGCATTGGTATTTTTCCTCAATATTCATGAAACCTTTAGGAAGTGAGTAATAGTATGGTGATATAGCTTGTTTCAAGGAAACCAATAAAATACCTAAGTCAAATCGGTTGAGTTTTGGGCTTTATAGTATATTTATAATAGTGCATTGGTAGGTGACCTAAAAATACATCTCCCATTACCAGAGAGTATCATGGTCATTAAACAATCCTCATCAAGATGTTCAGTCTCCACTAGTGTACTTTTTTTGAGTGGGTTGTAGCATCCCATTTTATTTTAAATCATATATTTTTTAGATAAATTCTTTGTTGTATTTTATTATACACAACACAACCATAACTCTTTAATAATGATCCATAAAATAGTTGGCCAATAAACCAAATAAAATTATAAAAATTAAAACTAAACAAAAAATAGAAAATAGAAAATCAAAAATGGGAAAATATAGATCAGTCCAATCTATTTAAATCATCTCCCCAAGGATAACAATATAAAAATAGAACAAAAATATTATTAAACCAGTCAACATATTATAAAATTAAAATATATAACCTTGGAAGTAATTGTAGTGAATATTTAATGAAATAATAAAGTTGCATTTATAGATTATAAAGGGAAATGATACCATTTGGATTTGACCATATAGTATCATTGGTCGAATTTGATTTTTGGTCAATATGGTCGTTGGATAATTTGACCATTGAGAACTATAAACTTTGGTAACAATTTTACATTATAATTATTAATGAAAAGGATAATTAATTATCAAAGGATAAGTGATGACCTCGACCATTAGAGTAATGCCGTATAAATCCCATTTTTCATAACATGGGATGGTGGTAGCATCACGTGGGTTTTCCCTTGACCAGGTCCAAGCCAAGCCTCAATAAGTGAATCTAGAAAAAAAATAACTATAGAATAAGTTCATGTTATTCGAAGTTGCCTCTTATTTGATGATAGCTAATATGGGACAAGAATCTATCACATCTGCTTGATTTAAGGAGAAACATCTCTAGGAATAACTTAGTTAATGTGTAATTAATTTTTATAAAAAAAATTTTAATTCTATTGATTCCATTTTAAGAATAGTTTTTCTTTATAAAATATATGTTTAATTGATATAAATTTGAAAAAATAATTTTTCATACATAAATTGTAATTTTTGGAAAAGATACAATATTTTATCATAAAATTAGGTATTAAAAATAATATTCATTTCAATGAAATATTATTTTATAAACACATTTATCTAAATATAAATGATAAAAAATTATATTTTGTTCTAGTAAAATTTCTAGTGTACGAAATTTGACTATGCCGTAAAACCCACTATTTTTTTAATAAATAATTTTTTTTATGTTTAAAAGTTAAAAGTCACATATTTTGAGTATTATTATAATAAAATAGACAAAAAATTTTAAATAATATCATCTAAATTAAGTTAGTGTTAATTTTTGAAAAAAAATAAAAATACATTTTTTCTATGAATAGTAAAAAATACAGTTTTGTTTTTTTGGTTTTTAAATGAATTAATAATAAGGCTATAATGATTAAATAATTAATTAACCAAACTTAATGACCTAAAATATGTTATTTTACTAATATAAATTATTTTAATGTATTTTAATCAATTTCCAAATTGATAAATGACTTTCCAAATTCTAAAATGGAATCTTTAATAATAAAAACATTAGATTCGAGAAAATTTACTATTCCATTCCAAGAGACTTAATAAAAAAATATTTTCAGTTCGGTTTGATTAAAATAACATAAAATTTTAACCAAATTTGAAAAATCATGGGAAAACATTGGGTGTTATAATGGTTCATCATTTTTACCAACCTTGATTTTTAAGTCTCATATTTGGAAATTATTAATCAAATCCTCCACTTTTTTTTGTAAATAATCACACATTTCACTATTTCCAGTCACTCCCAATACTTAATCTACTTTTTTTTGTGCGGTTTCCTCTGAAGTAGTCCCCCTATGGTTTTTGAAATCCTTCATGGTTCCATTCTTCAATATTTTGGAGTAACTCTTCTTATAAGAGGATTATCCTTTTTTTTCTTCAATTCAAAATCATAGTTTTGTATATGTTTTCAAATTATTATGAAAAATATATTTTATTACCCTTTTTATCATACCCATTCATACAAATTATTTTTTTATCTATAAGATAAATCTATCCACACTCATTTTGACCTTTTTCCAAAATCACATTTTTTACCTATCATACATCAAAATTTACTTCTCAAATTTTCTCATTTCACATTAAGAATGTCTATTTAATTTTATTTTTTTGGATTTCAAAAAATTTCAATTTTTTATTTGTATTTACATAGATGTAATAATTATTTATTTTATTCTAAAAGTTTCACATAATAAACCCACATTCCCTTTATATGATCTAAAAATGACATAATGATCATCACTTTAAGAACCATTGAAACACCATGATATAGATAAAAAACCAGTTCCTCAATCAAGATAGGTTATTAATGAAATGATTTATTATAATATATGTGGATCACATTAAATAATTCTAATGAATAGTATTACTGTATATCCCTAAAATTCATTGTGTAAATAATTTAATCTCCAGAGATGAAATGTTTTATGATACCATGGTGAAAAACCTTGGTAAATTTCATTTATAACACCTTGGGGACAAACCATGGTGATATCCATATCAATGTCTCATTTAAATGTTATAAAACAATTTTCATGTCGTGATTCATGTTCTTATTCTTATGATATGCATCGTGTTCTCTTCCTCATTCCATTATGATATTCCTCATGTTCTTATTGATAATCCTCATGATAACATGTAAACTATTTTCCATACTGGGCATCATGCTCACCTATTTACTTTGATATATTTCCCTAGGATGAGAGATAAAATAAATTGATGTAGGATGAACCCATGAGGTTTTCATAACTTAGATTTAGAATAAGGTTTTATGTATTTATATATTATATACCTTATTTCAAGGAAACAAATCATTAAAGGCTCCTCCCTGTGTACCATGTAATGAAATGTAATATAAAAATGTGAGATGTAGTATATTGTATCAAAAGGATATTTTGTTATTAGTGGGAATTTAGAATAGAAATTATTATTATGAACCATAGAGAAAAGTTTAAATATAGTAAAACAACCTGGTATTGTAGTGAAGTATTAAGTAAGTATTTTTTGAGTAAAGAAAACCCTATCTAGATATGAACAAGTGGATATGACTGTAGAACATATGTATCAAGGGGTAACACCCAAAGACTATGCATGTAGCAAGAATGAAGCAGGAACTAATGCATGAAAAAAAATTCCTTGTTGTACTCCTGGTTTGACCATAATGGGGGTCATTATTGGTTATTAACATGTTTTTTTATTATCTAAAATAATGGATATATAGAATATGTAATTGTTTTTTAATAATAACATATTTAAAATTTATATTTTATGAATTAAAATTACTTTATAATTATAAGATTATTGAAATAAAAATGTTTCTTGCTAGGGATTATTATCTGATAAAATGGAAAAAATAGGAGGAACCAAATAAATTATGATCAAAACAGATGATGCCCTAATGAACCTCCGATGGAATCCTAAATATAATCCTTTATGAGAATGACGAATCAACTCACCTGAGTTATGAAAAATAACATGAATCATCATCAATGTCCATATTCACCTTAAAATAGACAACATTATATTGACTACATCATGCATTGAAACCTAACATCATTCAGTGGATCTACAAATCCATTGATTATAGAATAATGGATATTCTATATTGTATAGATCTTTTCTATAATCCATTGTCCAGAAAAAGAAAAAGTCAGTCCGGTAATATACCACTTAGAATGAGATGTTGAGAAGTGGTGGACACTAATTTAAAAAATGAATCCAAGAAGGTATATTGATGTTATCAAGTGGGAAGTATTTAGGGGGATCTTTTTGAATAAATATTTAATCTATTATATGAAAACAAAAATTGAGAATTAAATACTACAGTTGAAGTGGATGGAAAGTTAACCAATAGGAATCTATGAGTTATACCATACAAGAAATTACAACTACACATATATATTTTTTATGGATCCTATGGGAATGGTTTATAGATTGGTCAATGAACGGAGACCCTATATGAAGAGAAATATAGAAATTCCGGAATATAAAAGCTATGAGGAGACACTATAGAATACTATGAAGGTTGAATTTCATTTTATAGAAATGTAGTGGTCATATAGGTCAAATGAACAGAGGATAGATATGGATCAAAAAATGGAGTATATTTTATTATGGAAGGAGGGGAGAGCGTGTGAAACATCCCATGTGGAAAAAACAAGGGAAGAAGAATTTGGGGAACTTCTTGCATGGGAGTGTTCAATGTTACAATTGTGGAAAAGATGGTATTATTTCTCGAAACTAACTTGGTGAGGTTAAATATCAACTTATAAACACTAAAAAAAGGTAAGGTGGTGCAAGACGAACTTGATGTTCAATTATTCATGTATGGAATGATTTGAAAATTTTCCAATCACTGTCCAAATATGAATATAATGGAGATAAATCACTCTTAACCACAATATAGGACAAGGGAGAAAGGTTGGTTTTTTCTATAATAATGGCTGGATTAGAGGCTCCACATGACGTGGTCGAAGGTACTCTCATTGTTCTCCCAAAGACACTAGTCAATTTGTTTGATTCTAGTTCGATTCATTCCATTATATCCTCGATGTTTGCAATAAAAATAGAATCAGTCCCTGATATTCTAGAAGTATAGTAATTAATAAAGAATCCAGGAGGGATTATCCCAGAATCAAATGTGTATAAAAACTATGTTATTTAGATTAGAAATCAAAATCTCACCATAAATATAGTATTCATTCCCATAGTGGGATTAGACACTATAAGAGGGATGGATTGGATCTCAGAGTATAATGAAATATGAACTAAAAAACAAGTAAATATCAGTAGTATTTAATAGAAATCCTATAGTTATTTTTAAGGATATAAATCCTAGCCGGTGATATTTATTGAAGAACCTATCATGGAATTCTTTATTCAGGTGATAAATGAATAGGGAGATGGAAATGAAAGTATATATATAGATAATACCTCATAGTATATGAATACATTAATGTATTTTATGAGCAGTTACCTAGACCTCTCATAGAATGAGAGGTAGAGTTATCTACTGAACTCATACATAGATTCAATTCGATATCAAATACCCGATATAAAATGGAAAATTTGGAGATTATGGAATTAATGAAATAACATCAAGACCATTTGGGGAATGGGTTTTTCCAACAAAGTGTTTCACTTTGGGGAGAAAGTGTTCTCTTAGTGAAGAAGAAATATGGATCAATACAACTATGCAATGATTACAGAGATCTTAATAGGATCATAGTAAAAAAACAGGTACACTCAACAAAGTATTGATGATTAATTTGACCATCTATTTGGGGATTAATAATTTTCCATGATAAATCTTCGATCTGGATATCATTAGTTGATGGTGAATATATAAGATATTCTAAATACTTCCATCCTATAAGAATATGGGTATTATGAGATTTTTGTTATGCCATTTGGCTGGCTAATTATTTTATAATATTTTTATGAGTAAATTATTTAAGGGCTACCTTGATAAATTTATGGTTGTTTTTATTGATGATATTTTTATATATTACAAAATTCACTAGGATCATGATGATCATCTAAGGGTTCTATTGAAAACTCTGAGGAAGGATAAGATATTTGGAAAATTCTTCAAATATGAATTTTAGTTATAACTAGTTTCATTCATGGGGAACAATATAACCAATGATTGTATCTCATTTAACCCTACCAAGATAAAGGTTTTAGAGGAGTGGACTAATCCTACTATAGTAACTGAGATTCATATTTTCCTTGGATTAAAAGGATATTATAGGAGGTTTATGAAAAACTTTTCATGACTATATATTTATCTATCCAAGTTAACTGAAAATAAAACTAAGTGCATCAAAAAAATGGACCGTGAATACTATTTCGAATAACTAAAGAAGTGATTGGATACTTCACCAGTGTTAACACTACCCTTTTCTGGATAAGGATTTGTTATTTTTAGTGATGTATCTTTCAAATGGATTTTTTGTGTCCTCGTGAAAAATGATGTTGTGATTGATTATGCATCTTGATAGTTAAATCCACTTAAGAGAAATTATTCTATGCATGGCCTGGAGCTAGCTGTAGTTATTTTTAATCTAAAGATATGGATACACTATATTTATGAGGTGAAATTTTATATATACATAGAGAAACCATTTTTAGTATATATTCACAAGGAAGAAACTAAAATGAGACAATGTATATGGTTGGGACCTCATAAAGAATATAACTGCTCAATTCATTACTAACCTAGAAGGGAAAACGAAGTCACTGATGCATAAAGTATTAATGAACATATTATGATGGAAATGGTAAGGATTCAAGGATATAAATTGATCAAGTAGGTATTAAGGTTGGTAACAAGAATTATAATGGAATGAGAATCATCAATACTATCCCAAATGATTTCTCAATCATCTTTTCTAGAGATGATCAAGAAATAACAATGATAATATCCTTTGTTACAAAATATGATAGAGGATTTAAATAATGGGATGTTTCTTAAGTTCAGTATTGATCAAGTATTTATACTTAAAATTAATTCTAGGATTTGTTTTTCCTCTAATCTATATATAAATAAAGAACTGATGGATGAAAATCAAATACCTTCATTCTCCACATATTATTAAATCACTGTAATGTATAGGGACATTCATGATAATTTTTTTGTGGGATAATAAGAAAAGGGAGATTTATGACTACAATAAAGGGGGTTGATGTGTGAACACGTGAAGGTGGAGTGACTACTTCCTAATGGTGTATTATGACCAATTCCCATACCAAAATGTAAGTGGGACAATAAAACTATGGACATTGTCTCTAGTCTCCCATGAACAACAAAAAGAAACAATTTGATATGGGTTATTGCAGACCTACTGACCATGAAAGCCTATTTTAGTATTATTTGTCAAAATTTATTTCTCTTGATAATATTCCAAGATTTATGTAGAGGAAGTGGTGAAGCTACATGGGGAACCACTTTCTATCATTTCTAATCATGATCCAAAGTTGACATAAAAATTCTATAGAATTCTTCAACATGATATGAATACAGAATTGAATTTTTGTATGACCTATCACAACCAAACTGATGGTGAATCTAAAAGGACTATTCAACCACTATAGGAAATTATATAAACATGATCAATTGATTTTGAAGGTGTATGGGATCAACACCTCACATTAGTTGAGTTCTAATAAAATAAAAACATCAACATAAGTATTCTAATTGAACCCCTGGATGCTCTATATAAGAAGAAATCTAGAACTCATACATGATTTGATATATTTAGTGGGAGAAATATGATTTAGTCAAATCTTGTACAAGAGATGATATATATTTTTATGTCATCCAAAAATATATTAAAGTTACTCAGTGTTAGTATAAGATCTATGGTGACAAATTTCAAATATACTTGGATTAAAATGATGGAGACAATGTTTTTCTTTGAATATAATCTTTTAATAGAGTATTTTGTTTTGGGAATAGAGGAATTATTAGTCCCAAGTACATTTGACCCAAATAAATATTTAATCGCATAAGAGGAGTGGCCTATCATCTATAACATCAAATAAATGTTCCTCATGTTCATGATGTATTCCACATATCACTCTTGAGGAATTACATGAATTATCCCTCACAAGTACTAAATCCGAATGTCATACAAATGGAACATGACCTCTATTAGAAGAATAATTCGGTGGAGATCTTGAACCACATAGGCAATGTTCAATGTAACATGACTAGCGACCTTGTAAAATTATTATGGTGAAATCATATGTTTGAAGAGGAAACATGGGAACCAAAGGGAAAAAATTAATTTGACATACCCTTACCTTTTCACAACCATGAATAAGAGTTTAAATTTTTAGACGAAATTTATAAAGGGGGAAGAATGTAACAACCCATGTTTTTTTAAATGATATATGCTTCCTAAGAAAATGTGTGTTATATAATATTATACAAAACAAAATCATATCTCTTTAATAAAGATAAATCCATTAATTAGCTAAGAACCAAATTAATAGTCTACCCATTACTAATAGAAAAATAATAAAAAATAAAAAATAAAAAATTGGAAAAACATGGATCACTCTAATCCATTAAAATAATTTTACCCATGAAAAAAATTATATAAATAAAACTAAATATTATAAAACCAAAAAAACTTCTAATAAAAGTTAAATATATAACCTTTTATGAAATTATTGTTATTATTGATTGAAAAAATGAAGTGTTTTTTATTAATTATAATGGTAAATGTGACCATTGGGATTGAACATTATAGGATTTTTGTTCAATATTAATATTGGAAAATTAGAAATTTGGGAAACATACCCTTTGTTAATAATTGTAACATTTTAATTAGTGTTTATAAGTTTAATGAAAAAAGAAAATTAATGAATAACGGAGAAGAAATGGCCTCGACCGGTAGAGTCTTTCCCAGTGAAGTCCATTTTTCTGAACATGGGAGGGTAGTAGTATCAATGAGGATGTCGCGCTTTAAAAAGAGAATCTTGAACTATATAACATATGGGAAAATTTTAATTTAGTGGGAATTACCACTTGTTTGATGTTAGCTAAGCCCCCCCATGAATCTATCAACATTACAAACCTTAACATTAGGTTGTATATAGGTTTCATAAGGGTTTACATGTATATAAAATAGTTATATGAAGTGAAATTAGTTTTAATAAATTAAATTTTTATTTCATAAATTCCATTTTGAGATTATTTTTCAAAATAAAATATATTTTTAATTGAAATGGATTTGTTAAATTAGGTTTCAAGACAAAAATTGTACTTTTCAGAAAGGATATATTTTCTTTTAAAAAATCTGAGCTATTCATAATTTTATTTTTTTTAATCAAATATTGTGACAAGTACAATCTTATTTAAATATAAATGATAAAATAGTTTTACTACTTCCTAGGAAATTATTAAATGTATGAAATTTGAATATGCCTTATAACCTACTATTATTTATTAAATAGAGAGTTATATATTTAAAAGAAAAAAATATCACATTCATAGAATTATTATGATAAAATAATCATTATTTCTGAAATCATCGTATTTATATTAGTTTAGAGTCAATTTATTAAAATTTTATATAAGTCATTATTTTTCCAAAAAATATATAAATACAGTTAGTGTTTTTCGATATGTTTAATGACTTTATTTTTACATCACAATGATTTAATAATTAATTATACAAAATCCATAAAATTGAATATGTTATTTTATTAATATAAAGTATTTTAATATATTTTAATAAATTTTCCAAAACTAAAAATGAAATCCAAAAGTCTAAAATTAAAACTTTAACCATAAAAACATCACTTTCTAGAAATATTTTCTTTTCATTCAAAAATAAGTATTAAAAAATAATGTTCGATTCATCTGGATTAAGATATGATACAATGTGTCCCAATTTCCAAAAAAATGGGAAAAAATAAAGGGTAAGGAATTTTTTTTTTCATTCTCTCCAACCATGATTTCCATGTTCTATATTTGGAAATTATTAAAAAAATACTCAACTTTTTCTATAAATACCATACCATTTACCCATTTCCTTTCACTATTAATACATAATACAAAAGGTTCTAAAGGTTTTAACTCCCATGGAGTCACAGAAATGTTTCATCATTCCCCCTAGGTTCCATTCCTCAATATTTAGGAGTAACACTTCAAGGTAATGGAATTATCCTTCAATTCTCATCAATCCAAGTACCCTTTTCTGTATTTGTCTGCCAATATTTTTGATTAATCTCTTTTAATAACATTTTTATCTTACACTTACTTCCAAATTATATTTTTTTCAATGGGATACCCTTAACCCTCTCATTTTACCCTTTTCTAAATCCACATTATATACTCATAATGTTGTCGAATTTACTGCTCGAAATTTCTCTCTTATCCTTAATAAAATCTCTTTAATATTTTATGTGTGGATACCCAAACAATTTATTTTCCATGTATACTAACCTATACTTAAAAATTATTTATATTCTTTTGCTATTTATAAATAATAAATACACATTCCCTTTTCATGGGACAAAAATGATGTAATGATGATGAATTTTAGTACTTTTGAAACACTGTGAGTTTTATAAGAAATTTATTATTTATTCTCCATGGGTTATAATTGAAATTATAGATTACAATAAATGTGTATCACATTAATTAATAAAAATGTTTATTTCACATTAATAAATCTCCAAATCATTGGGTTGGAATTTAATTTCTATAGAGGACATGTTTTACAGTACTTTTTTGCTGAATAACCTTGTTAATTTTCATTTATGACACCTCAGTGATAAAACATGGTGATATGATTATGAATGTCTCATTTAAACGTTTTAGACACATTTCCATGATTCTATTCATTCTCTTTTAATTGTTATATTAATTATGTTCTCTTTCTCATTCAATAATTATATTCATCGTGTTGTTATTAATATTCGATATGATCACATGTAAACATTTTCCCTTACAAGGCCCCATGCTCACACCTTTCAATTGATGTATTTCCATAGGATATGAGATGTAGTAAATATACATAGGATTAATACATGATGATGTATTCATGTGTTTTTATAATAATTTTTTATGTTTTCATGTATTATGTACCTTATTTTCGAGAAACTAAAACCAAAAAGATCCTCTATATGTACCATGTAATG
Organism: Viscum album; assembly: GCA_963277665.1. Taxonomy (NCBI): domain Eukaryota; kingdom Viridiplantae; phylum Streptophyta; class Magnoliopsida; order Santalales; family Viscaceae; genus Viscum; species Viscum album. Next base: position 482,962,119 of record OY728128.1, read on the forward strand.
AAAAGTTATGTAATAAAAGGTGGGATGTTGTACAGGGTGTACCATAAGGAAATCATCTAGGGCCAAAACATTAACTGAATAATGTGACACAAAATATATGTTATATTGTTGCAAAATAACCACCCATCTTCCAAAAATACTGGTCAATATATGCCATTCAATGATATACACGAGTAGGTCATTACTAGAGACTAGATGGGCATCATTGGTCTAAAGGTTAGACCTCATATTTTTCACTTCAAAAAATATTCAATGGTAGTTCTTCTCAATATTAGAATATCGAGTCTCAGTACCTAACATCATTATATTGAGTTATTAGTGACTATTTTAACTCCCTTCATCATTTTTCTATTTGGGAGAGCACTAAGTGATCATATTATAAAATCCCCATATAATATGAGTAGATTTACTTCCACTGTTGGAATCATGAATAGTTTGTTCCAAATTTACTCCTTGATACTCTCAATGGATTCTTGACAGTACTCATCCCATCTATTTATATTTCATTTTTAATTATCTTGGTGAAGTGGTGATATTTTCCATCTTGGTTGGCTATGAAACGCTGAATGATAGAGAGATTCTTTTTACACCCTTCAGTTTATTGAGATTCTGAGGAGATGACATTTCTATAATTGAATTTTTCATTTCATTGTCAACCTTGATGACATAGTGTAATACCAAAAATTCAATCTTCTTCTTTGACATTACCCCAAAAGAACACTTCAGTGGATTCATATTTAGATTTTATTACCACACCTTGTCAAAGATAGTTTATATATATGTGATGTAATCATATCACTATAGAGATATTAATACCATGTATTTAACATAAAATTAATACATTTTTACCAAAAATGGAATAATTATATGATTCATGGAATATTGAGAAGTAGTGACATCATTCTTTAACCCAAAGGGAATGACAAGATAGAAAAAGTTCCCTTGAGTTTTTTTATAGGTAGAAACTTCCTCATCTTCCTGGGCCATCTTTATTTGATTATACACAGAATACCCATACGTGAATTAAAGGGATTGTAATTTATATGTTTCGTATATCATGAATTATATTATTTGAAATGATAAATCATCATTGAGGCATTGCCAATTACGTACTCTAAAATTTATTAGAACCTTAAGCTACTAATTCTTTTCATTTACATGGACAATTTTGGCAATCCAAAATGGGTGTTTCACATGAGATAAAAAATTATTTTGATTAATTTTTAAAAATATTATTATATTTTAGTTTAATTGGAGAGGTAAATCCACATGGCCACCTTCTCAAAACCTCAACAGTCATCAGTTAACCCTAGATAGTGCATAGAAACATTGGGGTTTAGTTCGGGGATTTATTTAAATTTCTAAGCGAACTCGTTTAAATAATTACTTGGAAATACCAAGTATATCTATTAATCATAGAGAGGAATTTATAAACTAAACAATATAAGCTAAAAGCCTTCTTATATTCTCATATTTATCTACATGAGCTCATCAATGGTGGTGGGTCTACCTTTGTCAACTGTGGGTGGGGAAGTCCTGAGGTCAACCTATTCTTATTTCACCTTTGACTCCATGGATGAATTTTTAAGTTTGGTTAGAAATATGGGGAAATCTATAACACTTTTTGGCATTAGAGTGTCCATGTATGGAGAAATTTCCACCCCCCCCCCCCTCTACTAGAGGCATTGTATAGAGATTCTAGAACTGTTTGTTTTTCACAGAGCCACTAGGGATAGAAGGAGCTTGGAGTTTTGAAATTAATTCTAAATCCTCAATCAAGATTATCTAAAGAACAAAGTCAATGTTGAGAATACTCTAGGGATTTTCATGTGTGGTCCCCTATAAATTGGGGGATACAACCTATATATTCTCATCCAACATTTATTTATTTACTTTCCCTTCTATAGAAACCTACTTCAGCATATACTGCTTCATAACACTCGAAGGGAGCACTATCACTCTGTGGCACAAAAACCATCCCATCTATGGGGTATTTCCAGTATTTATAGAGTGTTAAAGGTACCACCACATGGCAATAGATAAAATTTATTATGAGAAGGTAATTATATATAGTGAATTTCTAGATAACCTTGAACTCAACATTAGATGTGAGATCACCAAACTGATCTTTGAGATTGATATTACTGAGAGTTATTTGCTGACTTTTATCAAACACATGAATGGTGAAATTCATAGGAGATAAGTCCCCATAGAAATATAAAAACATTGAATCATTTTAATTGAGATGAGTTTGATCGCTGAAACTTTTTCAATCATATACATTTAGATAGAGACATTATTGAGTCTTCCTGAAACATATAACGGCCTGATGTATCCCAGAATGACTTCTTCCTGATCTGGCTCTATAAATGAGATGATAACACGTAATTATAATGGAATAGTATCCACTCAATGTACCATAGCTAAAATGACTTATTTCATGAATTTATGTGGGTTACAGAGGCCTTTTAAGAATACCTCTATAGTATATTTTGAAATATGGAGAGCATCCAAGATTTAGAGTTTTCTTGGGAAAATCATCAAATATTTTTGAATTTCTTACTTTCGTGAAAGATCTCAACACTTGATAATGTGGGGATTATATTTATAATGTATATGAGGATATGAGTTGTTCATGGAATATATTCCTAGTGCATGTGAAGAGGCTGAGGTTGCATCTTCTTCCAGTGGTGTAGGCCATACCGATCTTCCTCATTTCCAGGGATGATTAGATAATCAAATCCACGCTATATTGTCATTTAAGATGATAGTTCTGGGGTGATCATTGGAGGGCTCAAAGGCACTTATGTTTCCTTATAATAATTTTTTAGTTCTTTTTCATGTGTTTTGGAAACATATATATCCTTTGTGGGGATGTGACTGAGATATTGGGTCAGACCATGCCCATGGTCTCCTCTATATCTTCGAGTCCTAGGCATTTGGCCTTTAGTTCCCGGTTCAGGTACCTGGAACTAATATACATAGGAATATTAATTATTAGAAAAGGGTCCTATAAAGTGTAACATATTATTAGTACCAAATATGGAATCTTTATCTGACGAGGGTTCTATTTAGTGGGGTTGTCCCCTTCATTAGAAGTTTTAGGAATGAAATGGTTATGAGTGAGAGACTATGTCATAGATAAATATGACTACTTTTTGTCTATCTGTTCCTATATATGATGGTAGTGTTCACCTCTAGGAGGCGTATTTGAAGTCACCTCCCTTGGTAAATCAATTGTATTATATTTTTGAATTTTTATTCTCAAGATGACACGAGCTCGATAAATTGTCTTACGACTCATCCAGTTATTGAACTTCTACCCATGCTTAGTCAGAACTGTTTTAGAATCACCCAATTTTTATGAATGGGAATAATTTATGCTGCTCAACTGTGATAAAGAGTTGTTAAACATCACCATTCCAAAATAGGCTATGCATTGGAATATGCATTTGAAAATAAAGAAATCATGGATTTTGTGACTCATTCTTCTATGGAATAAAATTTAGTAAAAATTGTAGATGAGGTTCACCTCATTGTTTTAACTAGGATGTGTCTGATTGAGTAGGTCATTTTAATGTATTCACATAAATAATTGGGGAATTTCTCATTAGAGAAGGATTATACTTTATTAATTCATTCCACAAATCCTAGGTGGCCTTGATCTATCTTATCTTCTAGATGAGGGTTCTTTTGTTGTTTCTTTAAATAATTAAGAGGGTTTGGGTGATTTAGTTCATGATTAGCTGCTTGTTTGGGTACGGCTACTAGTTTGAGATTGATAAAAAAATTATCTCCCTTTCTAATCATTTTTCACTATGCTGAAGGTATGAAATTAACATTAGATTAGGTCTATAAAATGTAATATTAAAACAATATTACTTTTATGCAATAGAAGGGAGGCCACCTGTAAACATCATTTGGTTTAATGGTGTCTATAACTAATCCTAGATATTTTGAGCACATAGCTCCAACAATTTCTCATGTGATAGATGGATGTTTACTGAATAGGGTAAGAATTTATGTATTACCATGAAGTTACAAACCCTATAATTTTAGGGTTTCTTGATGTTTTTTAGATTTTAAATTATCATTCTCATTAGTTTATAGTTGAATAGATAAAGGAATTGATAGATAAGGTCTTCCCCTCATACAACAGATCCTACTAGAAAACTATTATACAAATCAATGGGTGGAACTACCAGAGTCTGTACAAAAAACCTTAGCTCTATTACCTCTAGGTAATATAAAGTTCCCATAATTATAAAAAATTGAGACATGAAGTGAGTTAGATATTTTTATGGATCCCCTATACCATCAATGTTGGAGAATATTGGATTTCCGAAATTGGCCAGGGAAAAGGTTCCATCCACACGTTCATGATATGGATTCTTCTCGGGCTGTACTGGTTCACATTCCCTTTCATCCCATCTGTTCGAGCATCGAGATCTTCAATGGAATTGAAATTTTTTGGAGAAACATCATTATAAGTTTCCTCCAATATATAGGGAGAAGGTGGGGCTTTATGGACTTTCCCAATTTTTTCTCCCATAGATTCACAATCCACAAAAAGACTAAATAATCACCCTCGTTTGAAAGATGTTGTTTTCGTAATGGGGTGAAGTCATGATCATCTTCGACATCATCGTTTTTCTAGAACAACTACCCAGATCTAGATCTGGCCTAACACACAAATATCGCTCTTGCTGGATAATAGGTTCTTTCCTAATATATGGGAGGAGGTATGTTCATCTATTTTTAAACATGATTCCCAATTTGAATTATTCCCCTATGTAGCACCAAATTCAGTTTTATGAGATTCTTAATCTCATTATTATATTGTTCTATCCATTCCTTAGGATAATTAATTTCAACTAGTTTTTTAGTAGTGATTAGTATTAAGACACACATTTCCCACTTTTTTTGTCAGTGTTCCCCTATAGTGGTGGGATATCAAAATTTGGTGGTTCCTTGTTCTGGATTTTCATATGAATCATTATATGCACAACCTTAGTTAGTGCATCTAGATCACACTTTTCTCAAGGTATATTTTTCATAATGTGTCCCTCTACATTTTCTTCTTGATCCACATTATCATTTTTTTAATGGTGATGATATTTACAGGGATATATGTGGACACAATAGTTATCCCATTACAGTCAACATAATAGGGTGATTCTACACTACATGCATCAGGGTCATTTCCCAAACCATTTTCAATATTTCTCCTTCTTGAATTTAACACTATAGGGTTTTATTTCATGCACCATAAATCCCTCTCATAATGGCTTGTGAATAGTGACCCAGAGGGAGTTTCTTGTCAGGTTTTCCAAATTGACTTTGAATAGCTGGGTTTTTCTTATGGCAGGTGGAATGGATGGGATGCCGACTGTCAGTATTTACCTCTAAACCTGGAGATTTATGACTCACTCTATGGAGATTATGATGATAAAAATACATCATCCCTATGGGATGGAACCTATTCAGGGAAATAATTTTATTTTTGATCCTTATATAGTGGATTTTATGATTTTGATTGAGTATTTTATATTTTTTTAGTATGGTATTTGATATATAAAAATACCCATCCTATGATATGGGGTTTATATAGAACCATAATGATTTCCCATAGACCCTATTGGGGTGAGATTAATGTGGTGATGTTAATTGAGATATAAATTCCCAGGCTAGAGGTATAGGGTTGATTTGTAAGAGTTTCTGATATGTCTAGAATCTTCATAGGGATTGATGATTCGAGCAGTGGATGTAACACATGAGATTTTTATGAGAAATATTTTTTTATGTTATATACGTCATCAAAGGAATCTTTCACTACACACAACACTACCTTTTCTTTCTTTACACGCAATCACAACCTTTCTCGATAGCTTGCGTCGTACGCAATACTGAGTTTCACCAAACAATGATATGCTATTAAAATATTATTAAATCTAGCTGTTATGAATAGTAATACCCACTTTTGAAATTTTATAAATTTTATCTTTCAAAATGGACTTCATTTTTTGATTTGAAATATCAAAATTAGCATGGGGTGAATTTTTTTTATTTTTCTGAAAGCGTTCAATGTTTGATGAATAGTCAAAACAAGGGGTTACTATTTAAAAACCAACTTTTTATTTAAATAATTATTTATTTTATTTAAATTTATTTTAGGTCAAAATTGATACATAATACCTATATAAGTTCAATGTAATTTCTTGGAGTCATTTTATAATAATTTTAGATATATAAAAAATTTATTGAACTTTTCACCGTCTTTTACCCACCTCTGAGGAGAATTTTCAAATTCACATAAAACTTCATTTTACCACTTCTGTGAGTGGAATTTCAAAAATCCGAGAGACACGGTTAATATCAAGGACTAAAATCTGGTTCAATGAGATGGAACTAATTTTTGGTGAATAGTAACTTTTTACATTTTTTACCACGGTTAAAAGTAAATAGGGAAATTAAGGGTAAAAATTGATATTATTATTACCCTAACACATGTCCTAATTTTATTAGATAAGTGTAATTCGACCGAGAACATCCTTAGGAATAAAATATGACCATTTAGGCCCACTTTGTTTAGATTAGGACATTTAATATTATTTTATTTACAGAATAGTTAAAATAGATAAAATTAAAGTTTAATAACTAAAAAATTTTTAATATAACGATATATATAAGATAAATTCGACTATAAATATTAATTAGAATGCTAAAATTATTTTCTACATAATGGTATTTTATTTATAATTTTTATACCTTAAATAGATTAATTTATTTATGACACAATGATGATGGAGTATTTGTCTTATTAATGAAATATAAACATAATTGATGTTATAAATACTCCAATAAATGTAATTTGTGACTTTTTATGAATTAAAATAATTTTCTAGGTTAATATGACATATTATTATTGATTTAATTAACTTTTTTCGAACTAATCATGCTATTATGAGTTTCAAAAAAATCAATTACCAAATAGTGTCAAAAATTGACTTAAAATAGTTTTTAAAACCAATATTATATTATCAATTTTCATTTTATTTCTAAAAAGATAATGTTATTCCAAATGACTTAGATAAAGTTTTATATACTAATAATGAATAACTTGGGGTTCTTTTGGCCTGTTATTGTAAGTTTATTAACCATATAGTGTATGAAAACAAGAAGACATGGTAAAAGTTAAATTATTTAACTTAGAGTTAAATCTAAATGATAAGGATTAAATAGTAACATAAACTTGTCTAAAATATATTGGATGACATTATTTCTACCCATACCCACCTTAGCTTCGAAATAAATCAGTTTGGAGATATTAAAAACCGAATATGACATTATTATAATATAATATTTTAAGTTTTTCCTAAAAAGCCCCTCTCCTCCCTTATAAAAGGGAACCTCCTCCCTTTATTCCTCACACCACATTGAGCCTTCAAGATCGTCAAAAACCTTAAAATTTCTCATCTCCACTTCCCTAGAAACATCCTATAGGTTTTGGTCTTCTTCAAAGACCATGTTTAGTTCCCTAAGAGGAGGTTAAGAAGAGGCGCTTCAAAGAAGAGGTAATGTCCGTTACCGATTCTTTCAACTTTATTTCTTCTTATACTTCTTCTTATTTAGTTATTTCATTATGAAGTAATAAAATAAGTATCAATCATATTATTATATGTTATTATAAATATTAAACAACCATATTTCTCCTTCTATCCATCCTACGGAAAATGAAATCACTGCGGGTGCGTACGTACGGAATACCGTCTCCATGCCGTGGTGTAATCTGTTTTCCACCACCACCTTACCTGGATGGGTATAATGGTGTAAATAATAACTATATATTATTATATTAAATTGATATTGATTCTGAAATATTATATATACACTTCAATACAATTCCATGATCATGGGAATGATATCATCGCTCGTGCCTATGTACGGCCTACCGTCTCCACGAGGTGATGTGACTCGTTCTACATGATCTTCATTTAATAATGATTATATAAATGAATTGAATGAGTAAATATGATTATTATTACACTAATACCATTATGGAAATGAGTTATATATAACCTAAAAATAAGAATAAGAATTTATTCGACAAGAAACACATAAGAACATAAAGCAATAAACACCCGAATAACAAGTAGCAATGAAGTATTACAAATAAGAAGCTAAGAATCTAAGAATATGACAATATATGATATCATAACAATGGATATGATTCTGTAATAAGTCAATAAAATTATTTAAATCATTATACAGGAGGTTAGGACACTTACGAAGCAAATCAGACCTAAGGTAAGGGAAAATCTCACAATCTCAATTTTTATCCGAGATTGTTTTTACTTCAGTATTTACTGGGGAATATTTATCATCCACATCCATGTTACATCAATATGTAATATTATTTCTATCCTCATACAATTTTTTAAATTCAATTTTACCCTTCGGTGAGTTTTTAGTAAAAGATACGAAAGGAATCTTTTGTCGTTTTTCGTACATGGTACTTTTTGACTTTTCCGACCAAAGTATGAGAAGAATTTTTTTTAAACTTATATTGCATGAATGGATTTTTAGAAAATTATTTCCATGAAGCTTCCTTTACTTTATTTCATGTTTATTTTTATTCAACTTCTTTTAGTTCAGAATTATATGACATGTTAAGAAAGGAAAATGTTTTTGACGTAGAAATGATATTTTCTTAAAGAATGGACTTCAAGTGTTTTATCAAAATTATTTTCCATCTATGATAATATAGGGTTATGTTTATATCCCTATTTTTACATTGATTTGATTATGTTATGATGAGATTATTTTTATGAAGTTCTTTTATCTTATATAATTTATGTTATGATGGCATGATGTATAAGAATCCCATTTTTATTACATGGGTTATGCTATGATGTTTGATTTATGATTTTGTGGAACACATAAGAATGGTTTAATTATGAGATTGTTGGGACCTATATCTCCCTCCAATTCATTGGGTAAAGATTTATATCTCATGAGATAGACATGGTTGGAACGGCAGGTTAATCTAGTTCAGTGAAACAGGACTCAAACGAGGAGTGAACTCGGTTCAGAAATGGACTTTGTCCGCTAAGATAGTCTTTGCAATGAGTCATGACTACAAAGAAATGATTCTATATTATTATGTGTGTATTCCACAAAGTTTCAAGTTATGATTATTGGGATTACATTTCACTACTATGATTTATCCCATGTTATGAAATTATGATTTCTTTTGTAGGTTATGATTTCCAAAATGTTATGTTCTTATGAATATGATGTGATTGATATTTCTTTTGTTCACCCTTACTGAGAATTTGAGATCACCCTTTTGTATGTTTTCTTTCCCCAGGTCAGGAAGAAGGTTATTAAGTATGATATTCCAAAAGGGACTCTAGATATGAAGAAATAAATGGGAGACAATGTAGATGCTTTATGAAACAATTGTTTATGTTTCCCAGTTTCTAAAGACACTATACCTATACGGTCCTTTCATGGTTTTGTTATATGTTGTAATAAGTGTGCTTTAATTTTGAAGAAATAACAATTTATGTAAAGTGTGGGTCGTTATAGTTGGTATCAGAGGAAAGGTATAGTCAACCATTGGAAACTAGGATGTGAAAGCCTTAGTAAGAACCCTAAGGATAAGTCTAAGAATAGAACACAATCTTAGTGTTTTAGAAATGGCCATGAATAACCTATGATAAGACCTAAATTGTGAAATTTTATTCTTGATTATGTGGTTTTCCTATTATAATTAGTATTGATCACACTATTCTTCTTGGTTTTAGTCAATGGTTGGAACCCGAAGGACCCATGTTAATTCTGAATGTGATGGGCAATGCAATGATTATCCCCCTGAGCAACCAAACGTTATGGGAGATGGAATGAAAAATAATGTATCAATGCACACACAACTTTCTCAAGATATTAATCATGAAGGACTTGCAAAAGAGAAAAGAAAAGAGAAACATTCTATTGAATCCTTCATGAGGCACGTCCACCTTCATTCAGTGGGTCTACTGATCCATTAGTTGCTAATCAGTGGATCAGTACCGCTGAAAATATATTTTCAGTTCTTCAATGTTCTGAACATGAAAAATTCATCTTAGTCGTGTATCATTTGGAAGGTGATGCTGATCAATGGTGGAATCTTATCAAGAATACGAGGCAAAGAGATGAAATTGAGTCCATGGAATGGGGCGAGTTCAAGAACTTATTTTTCAATAAGTAATTCCCTAGTATTATTCGAAAAACGATGGAGAAGGAGTTTCTTGAACTAAAGCAAAAGGATGATGAATCTGTTGGTACCTAAAAAGAAAATTTTACAAGAAATTCAAGGTACGCTTATGGTATTATTATCCAACCTGAGAGTAAGATCGATCGATTCTTTAGTGTCTTAAAACCAAGTCTTCTAAGGGAATTAGCTATAAGGGACTTCAATAGCTACAAGAAAATCGTTCGATGTTCTCTGAAGGTTGAGATGGAGATTGGAGTAACCCATCAGTTATATGGGTTTTATAAGAAGAGTAAAATGGAATTCAAAGGGAAATCTAAAGAGAACACTGATAAGAAGATGGGTTTTCCATCATGCTCAAAGTGTGGAAACAAACATGGAGGGAGTTGTCTTAAAGGGACAAGTAAATGTTTCAAATGTGGAAAGGAAGGTCATCAGGCATTTGAATGTTGCAATGATTGGAAGAATATTTCTAGTGATGCGAACAAAGAAAAGGCTACACAGATTTCACCTCATACACTTCAATGTTAAAAGTGCAATGAAATGGGGAATTATGCTAATCAATGCTCTAATCCAAGGGTTGTTAATGATGATTGACATCGACAAACTCATAAGGCTAATGAAAAAGGAAAGTAACATGAAATTTCTATCAGCGATGTGGAGTATGAGAACAAAGTGGTGAAAGGTACACATAACATCCACTGTAAAGTAATAAATGTTTCATTTGATTCTAGATCCATCCACTCTTTTATTTCTGATGAATTTTCTAAGGGTATCACCATATTACCTCAACAATTAGATGTTTTGTTAGCTGTGACAACCCCTAATGGAACAACAGTCGCATCAATGGTTTATAATTCTTCTCTGATTGATGTTTGTGGGAAAGTGCTTCCTGCAAATCTTGGGATAATTCTTATAGTGGAATTTGATGTGATTCTTGGCATGGATTGGCTTTCTTTATATAGATCTCATATCAATTTCCAAATAAGGGAAGTCAAATTTCATATTTCAGATCAATCTATGATCGTCTATCGATGCAAGGATGAACATAACCTTCCAGTGGAAATTTATTCCATCTTATGGGTCTTGATTCCACTAAATGAAGGTTATTTATCTCAAATGGTTGGAGAGAAACTAACAATTAATAATATGCCCATTGTACGGGATTTTGATGATATCTTTCCAGAGGAATTTTCAGGTTTTCCACCAAATCGTGAAGTAGAGTTTTCAATAGAACTCGTACCAAGTGCTTTTCCTATTTTAATGACACCTTATAGAATGGCCCCAGTTGAGTTGCAAGAATTGAAGAAGCAAATACAAGAGAATCATGATAAGGGATTTATATTCCCTAGTGCGTCACCTTGGGGAGCACATGTTCTGTTTGAAAAGCAGAAAGATAGATCAATGGGACTCTGCATTGATTATCGAGAACTTAACAAGATCACTATCAAGAACAAATATCCTCTCCCATGCATTGATGACTTATTTGACCAACTACGCAGAGCTCAATACTTTTCCAAGATTGATCTTTATTCAGGGTATCATCAATTAAGGGTCAAAAGTGAGGATATACCATAGACAACTTTTTGTACAAGGTATGGACACAATGAATTTATAGTGATGCCATTTGGTCTTACTAATGCCTCTGCTATCTTTATGGATCTGATGAATAGAGTCTTTAAAGACTATCTTGATCAGTTTGTGGTAGTCTTTAAAGACGATATTCTTGTCTATTCAATGAGAAAGGAAGAACATAAAGATCACTTGAGATTTGTATTGAAGACCATGGGAAATGAGAAGCTTTATGCCAAATTTACAAAGTGTGAATTTTGGCTTCAAAAAGATGCATTTTGGGTCACATAATCTCAAAATAGGGGATATCTGTAGATCCAGCAAAAATAGAGGTTATCGAAAGATGGCCGAGACCAACAACAGTAACCGATATTCGATGTTTTCTTAGTTTGGCTGGATATTATCGACGTTTTGTGAAATATTTATCATGATTATCTAATCCACTCACCAGGTTGACTCGAAAATGAGTTATGTTCGTGTGGATGGAGGAATGTGAAAAGAATTTCAAGGAGTTGAAAAAAAGGATGTCCAGTGCACCTGTACTCACACTTCCTTGTAGTGGAGAAAGGTTTGTGATCTATAGTGATGCATCCAAGAAGGGTATGGGGTGTTTTCTTATGCAAAATGATATGGTGATAGCTTATACCTCACAACAGTTGAAAATCCATGAGAAAAATTACCCAACTCATTATTTGGAGTTAGTTGTGGTAATATTTTCATTAAAGACTTGGAGGCACTATCTTTATGGGGAAAGGTGTGATATTTATACTGATCATAAAAGTTTAAAGTATATTTTTCACACAAAAGGAGATGAATATGCACCAAAGAAGATGGTTGGAGTTGATTAACGATTACGACTGCTCAATTCATTACCACCCAGGGAACGTAACAAGGTGGAAGATGCATTAAGTCGACAAGACCATGCTAGATTTTCCATGATGAGGATCACAAAAGATCCAATATTTATGTATTTACAAATGATGGATCTTGGAATTATAATGGAAGGGGGAAAATCTTATCTTTCTCAAATGAATGTTCAACCATCTATACATGTGAAGATTAAAGAGTCACAGAAAGAAGATGTAGAGTTACAAAATAAGGTGAGAAATGTTCCTGAATTCAACGTTGATTGTTATGGGATAATAAAGTTTAGGAATCGGGTTTGTCTTCCTCCCATCCCAGAATTAAAGAAGGATCTGTTGGATGAGGCTCATAGTTCTTCATTTTATATTCATCCTGGAAGCACGAAGATGTATAGGGACCTGAAAGAGTACTTCTGGTGGGATGGCATGAAAAGAGATGTTGCTAAATATGTCTCTAGATGCTTGGTTTGTCAGCAAGTTAAATCTGAGAGACAGAAGTATAAGGGGATGTTAAAACCATTACCCATACCCGATTGAAAATGGGAAAACATCACTATGGACTTTGTCACCGGACTTCCGAAAACATCCAAAGGCAATAATTCTATCTGGGTCGTAGTTAATCATCTTACGAAGTCAGCACACTTCATTGTTATTAGAGAGGATTTTTCTCTTGATTAGCTTTCCAGGATATATGTAAAAGAAGTGGTAAGATTGCATGGATTACCACTTTCCATTATATCTGATCAGGATCCGAGGTTTATCTCAATGTTCTGGAAAAGTCTTCATCACACTCTGGATACAGAGTTGAGTTTCAGAACTGCTTATCATCCTCAGAAAGACAGTCAGACTGAGAGGTCAATTCAAACTCTAGAAGATATGTTAAGAGATTGCTCTATGGATTTCAAAGGTGGTTGGGATCAACACCTTCCTTTGGTGGAATTTTCTTATAATAATAATTTTCACTCCAGTATTCATATGGATCCTTATAAATCTCTCTATGGAAATAAATGCCGAACTCCAACTTTCTGGGATGAAGTTGGGGAAAGAAAGCTATTAGGACCTAATCTTGTCGATGAGATGACATAAATGGTCAGATCTATTCAACAACACATAAGAGAAGCTCAGAGTCGAAAAAAAAGTTATGTTGATAACCAAAGAAAAGACCTAGATTTAATGTGGGTGATAAAGTGTTCTTACAAATATCTCCTTGGAAGAGAGTAATGATATTTTGAAAGAAGGGAAAGTTGAGCCCTAAGTATATCGATCCTTTCAAAATACTGGATCGTGATGGGAAGGTAGCTTATCGATTGGCGCTCCACCGAATCTCTCTCAAGTTCATGATGTGTTCCATGTATCTCTCCTGGGAAAGTACATACCCGATCCTTCACATGTACTTAGCTCAGAAGTTGTACCGCTGGAGCAAGATCTTTCTTATGACGAATAGCCGATAGAGGTTCTGGATCGTAGTGAAAAAGTCGTACGGAACAAGACCACTCGCCTGGTGAAATTTTTATGGAGGAACCACCAATTAGAAGAAGCTACATGGGAGCATGAGGATATGATGAGGGAGAGGTATCCCCATCTGTTTGTTACAAAGTGATGATTTTCGAGGGCAAATTCATTTTAAGGGGGGTAGAATGTAACACCTAAGATTTTTATGAGAAATATTTTGTTTTTATATTATATAAATCATCAAAGGAATCTTTCACTACACAAAACACTAGCTTGGCTTTCTTTACATGCAATCACGACCTTTTTCGATTTCTTGCGTCGTACGCAATACTGAGTTTCACTAAACAACGATATGCTATTAAAATATTATTAAAACTAGCTGTTATGAATAGTAATACCCACTTTTTGAAATTTTTTAAATTTTATCATTCAAAATGGACTTCATTTTTGGATTCTGAATATCGAAATTAGCCTGGGGTGAAATTTTGGTATTTTTCTGAAAACATTCAATTTTTGATGAATAGTGAAAACACGGGGTTACTATTTAAAAACTGACTTTTTATTTAAATAATTATTTATTTTAATTAAATTTATTTTAGGACAAAACTGATACATAATACCTATATAAGTTCAAAGTAAATCATTGGAGTCATTTTATAATAATTTTAGATATATAAAAATTTTATTGAACTTTTCACCGTCTTTTACCAACTTCTTAAGAGAATTTGCAAATTCACATAAAACATAATTTTACCACTTCTGTGAGTGGAATTTCAAAAATCCGAGAGACATGGTTAATATCGAGGACTAAATTTTGGTTCAATGAGATGAAAATAATTTTTGGTGAATAGTAACTTTTACTTTTTTACCATGGTTAAAAGTATATAGGGTAATTAAGGGTAAACATGATATTATTATTACCCAAACACATGTCCTAATTCTATTAGATAAGTGTAATTCGACCAAAAACATCCTTATAAATAAAATATGACCGTTTAGGCCCACTTGGATTAGATTAGGACATTTAATATTATTTTATTTAAAGAATAGTTAAAATAATTAAAATCAAAGTTTAATAACTAAAAAAATTTTAATATAGGGTTATACATAAGATAAATTCGGCTATAAATATTTTTTAGAAAGCTAAAAATATGGAGTTTCATGATGATCATAGAGGAAATAAAGATCAATTTCCCTCATGTAAATCATGTGGGGAGAGGCATCAAGGAAATGTTTCAAAGGAACTTGCAGATGCTTTGGGTGTGGAAAGGAAGGACACAAATCCAGTAAGTGCAAAGGAAAAGGTTCAGTTAACACCATGGACAAGGAAAATGGTATTGATACGACATCAAGAATGATTAAAGGTTTTAAATGTGAAATGAATGGGCATTATGCAAACCAATTCCCTAAGGGAAAGTATCATGAAGAGAATCAACATGGTCGTATGTGTAGTATTTATGTTGATGATGATGAAGAGACTACAAATGATATGTGAGATGGAAGAATTGTGCGAGATCAGTCAATGGTTTAAGAAGGTAGTGGAATGATTACATGTTTATCAATAGTAATGTTTTATAAGTAATCTCATGGTAATATGGAATAAAGAGACATCTAAGGATTGTTACAGTATTTTTTTCCTAAAGTATTTGAAAGTATATGTTGAATGGTACCGGTAACCATGAAAGATTATTCATATATTTTTGGAAAGCACCTAATATGAGCATAATGAATGGATGAGAAAATAATATGTTTGATAGTATTCATGAGCTCATGACTGATATAAGGACAAAGTGATACCATGGTTTGAGTATATCGAAATTTTGAGATTTTGGTATGTGGAAAGAGTTAACTTTTGACAGCATTCATGTTTTCAGTAAGGTTCAATGGGTATTCATTTTTTCCAAGAATACAAGATTAAGGTATTCACGTGTTTGGAATGAAATCAAAAAGATATATCTTGTGATATATGAGGGATAAATTATGGTATTCATGTTCTTGTTATATGACCTTTTTAGTAATCATTCGCTTTATACTATAAGATTAGACAGAAGTATTCTCGAAAAGCCTAAAGGTTGGAATGGATTAAGTTGGACATTAGATAGTATTTTATAAGGATTGAGCTTTTTGATATTATGATAGTATAGTTTTAGAAAAAAAAGGACAACCTACAGGATGGGCGACAACCCGTCGCTTCAGAAAAGGTTGCGGAAATCGAACCCATAACCGAAGTGCGACGGGCCTTCATCGCCTACCACCGGCCTACAGGATGTCCCTGGTTTGTAGAAATTAATTTTATTTTATTACTTTGTATGATAGATTATGTATAAGTCCATTTTCAGAACCATGTACGATTAAACTCACCATAGATGGACTTATATATATTTAATATCTTATACTCACCTTTTATTGTGATAGACATAGATGGAATAACCTATCATTCTATCGCGTGATCTTATAATACATCAAGAATGTCAAATTCAACTTCATATCTTTAAAAAAGAGATGAAGAGGAAATTTTTCAGGGAATGACCAATGATGATTTTACACTGAAATCAAGTAAGTATTTATCCTTATACAAAAAATCATCACCATTAGGGAAATGATCTTGAAAACCAAAAATGTTGTCCTAGTACTCTCATATCCGATGAATCTGATGGTACCTTAGATCATCTCAAATTTATGGCTTTGTGATTTTTGGATTTTTCATAGCTATGTTCTCTACCACTCTCCATCAGAACTTGATGGTTAGATTTCTCTTCCATATCCATATTTTTCACCTATGTTCTCCTATGTGGAAACCCAATGATTAGTTAATTTGGGTAAACGTTACATTTCATAATTTAGTTTTTAAAGTTATATTTTGGTATTCCTTTTTACGATGTGGGTTTCTATTAATGAAGCTTTCAAGTAGTAAACCATTTATATCCCCGATGAATTTAGAGGGAAATTTTCATTTTAAGGGGGGTAGAATGTAACACCCTGATATTTTATGAAGAATTTTATTTTAATTTCGTTGATTTCTTGTGTTGTACGCTACAACAAAATTATCTTGTGCTATATGTGACACCGTATTATCTTGCAGTATATGCAACACTATTCTTGTCTTGTGTTACACACAATTTCAAGTTTGTTTTATAGAAATTATTCTACGCAATATTACGTATAGATTTTGATTAATGTATAAATGAAATAAGTTTTGAATTATGTTATACACAACACCAAAGAGAGATTGCACTGTAGGAAACCCTGACCTGGCTTTCATTACACGCAATCACGACCTTCCTTGATAGTGTGTGTTGTACGCAATACCGGGTTTCACTAAACAACGATATTTGGTTATAATATTATCAGGAACTAGCCTTTATGAATAGTATTAACAAAAATTTGAATTTTATAACTTTATTATTCATCTTTCTCATTTTCTAGAACATGGCATGAGAATAAAATAAATTTTTCTGGTAAAATAAGTATTTTTCAAAAAATGCAGTTTTGCCGCCTTTCGATGGTGCACCAACATTAAATCTAGGTTTTGACTTTTTTATAAGTTAAATTTTACAAAATAAAATTATTCTTTGGAATCAGGATATAAAATTTTACCTTGGCTAAATTTTTCATAATATTCTGATAACTTTCATATTTTAATGAATAGTAAAAACACGCTATATTTGGATTAAAAACAACTTTTTTCATTGTAATAATTTATGTGGTTAAATTATAATATTGAATGGTTTTAAAGTATAAATAGAATATATTTTTACCATTTAATATAATTTATGTCATTAGCATTGATTTTTCATTGAATTCGTAGGTTAAATCAATTCAATCTTTTGCAATGTTTCAAACAAAAACCCGATTTCTTTCGACAACGGGATTAATTTTAATTTATTTTTTGAAACTTATGTGTATTGAATTTGGAATAATGGATTCAATAATTTAAATCTGTGGTTCCAAATTATATTAATAGACTATGTTTTCTTTTTGGGCATTATGAATAGTAACTACGGTAAATTTTATTTACCTTAGTAAAAGGTAAATCGGGTAATTAAGGCTAAATATAATATTATAAAATTACCCTAAAACATGTCTTAATACAACTGGATGATTATATTTAGTCCTAAGTCATATTTAGGTAGAAATGGAATCCATTAGAACCCACTTGTAGGTGATTAAGACCTTTAGTTTATTTTATTTAAAGGAAATTGAAATATGTCTCACTCAATCATTAATAATTAAAGTATTTTTAATATAAGGTTATACAGAATATAAATTCGGTTATAAATAATCATTTTAAATATAAAATGTTTTTCTTTATCATGGTAATTTATTTGTAATTTTTAAGAGTTATTTAATTACATTATTAGCTTATACGTTAATGAAGCAAAAATTATTTATTTAGTTAAAAAATCAATAACATTGTTTTTATTGAAATAGTAATACATATTAAAAGGCTCAAAAACCTGACCAAAACTTTTTGGTAGTGTATATATACACCATAATCATCCAATTACCGAATATATGTCTCTTTGGAGTCTTATAAAAGTGATTATGACACTAATATTATTTTATTTTATATGATTTCAAAATTGTCACCTTCATAATTTAATAAGTATAACATTTTATAATTTGGGTGTTTAAGAAGATAAATCTGACTAAATATATAATTATGAAATATATAAGATTTATCTTCATCCTAGTATTTTATTTTTAATTTTGATGAAACAAATAAGTATATTTAATAGTTATACAAAATATTGTAGTAATTATTTTATTAAGAGAAATATCAAATAAATGGTTTTACAAATAGTAAAATAAATAATATATGAACTATTTAATGTGCTCCACTAATTTTATAGATTACTATGACATTTTTGAAACCTATGAAATATTTTAATTCGAATATATCCTCTGCGTGGATTTTATTTAAATTCAAATAAATGAATAGTGTCAAAATTGACACTATTGTTATTTTATAAAAATAACATATTATTAAATTGTTTAAAAATCACAAAAATATTTAAAAATTATAAATTGAAATTTATATAGTCGAAAATGTCATAAATTATCTAATTATGGATAATTCACAGCACATAAGTAATTATTTATAACAATTTAAAATTTAGAATCTTATTACCACAAATAAAATTTAATAAATTAAATAAGGAAAAATCAAGTTGAGAATGTTTAAAATAAATTCCCTACATGTATAAATTTTATTTTTTGATGATATTACAACCCTATATCATCTAATATTCTAATATGAGTAATTTTTGGCGGTTTTTAAGTGGGGTTGGATTTATTATAAATTAATATTTTAAAGATTTCCAATGGTGCCCCTCACCTCCCCTATAAAAAGGGAACCCCATCCCACTTCTCTTCACATCCTTTTGAGCCTTGAAGCTCGGAAAAACCCTGATAATTCCTCTTATAAACCTCTCTAGTTATATAATATAGGTTCTGGTCTTCTCAAAAGACCAACCCTAGTGCCCTAAGAAGATGTTTAAAGGAGGTGCGTCGAAGAAGAAGTAATCTCTTCTACCGATTATTTCAAGCTTTTTTCTTCTTCAAATTCTTCTTCTTTAGTTGTTTCATTATAAAGTAATAGCATCAGTATCACTAATATACTGATATGTTATTATAAATATGAAACAACCCCATTTCACCTTCTATCCATCCTATGGAAAACGAAATCACCGCGCGTGCGTACGTACGAAATACCGTCTCCACGCCGTGGTGTAATCTGTTTTTCTAACACCACCTTACTTGGATGGGTATAATGGTGTAAGGAATAAATATACGTAGTTATTATAACATCATATGGATTATGATATATTGTATCATCCACTCCAATTAAATTCAATAATTATGGGAATGAAATAATCGCTCGTGCGTACGTACGGACTGCCGTCTCCACGACGCGGTGAGATTCATTCTCCATGTTAACCATTCAAGAATGATTATAAAGTATATATAAGAAATAATAATGAAATATATGAAATTATAAATGTACTACATTTATGTATATATATGTATATATATGTGTGTCATCTACTTACTTCCATTCAAGTCAATAAGGAAAGGAAAACAGCGTTCATGCGTACGTACAACCTACAGTCTCCATGAACGGTGTGTTTCATTTCATTTATCTGTCTAATATATATATATACTGAATATATATGATATATAATTCATTTTTTACATTTTGGAATTAAGTAAATAATGATATAAGTAATAATAATATCAAGAACAACAAGTCCAAACACGTACGATAAATGAAACAATTTTACCCAAAACGCTACTTTAACATGGAATTGACAAATGAACAGGTAATATAAATACCTAAGTGAACCATATATGATATAATAAAAATTAATATGACTCATTAATAACTCAATGAAATTATTTAAATCATTATACAGGAGGTTCGGATACATACGAAGCATATCAGACATAAGGTAAGGGATAATTATTCCAATCTCATTCTTATCTGAGATTATTTATTCTAAAGTATTTACTAGGGTTATGTTTATTATCCATGTGCATATGTTCTCAAAATATTTTCATAAAATGTTTAATTTTATTCCATGTATGTTTAAAGTCATTATCACCCTTTTTTATCTTTTACCACATCGTATGGAAGGAATCTTTCTTTTGTTTACCATACGAGGTACTTTTGGACTTTTCTGACAAAAGTACGAGAAGAATGTTTTTTTAACATATACATCGTGAACGGATTTTTATGGTTTCATAACTCTTCATTTTCATGAAGCATACTCTACAATATTTTATGACTATTTTCAAAAAAATACATTTCTTTTAAAATTTCATGGAATTTTGTGAAAAGAAAAGGATTTTGAAGAAGAAAGGATATTTTCCTCAATAATTCATTTCAAGTGTTTTATCAAAACCATTTTCCATCAAAGATGAAATTATTTCAAATTTGTATGTTTCAGGTATAATGTCTCTATGATTTACATGGTTTCACTTTTCTTATGATGAAATATCCATTTGTTTTATATGGATTATGTGATGATGGGACGATGTTAATGAAACCCATTTTATTTTTTTGGGTTATGATGAATGTTTTATGTTTATTTTGTTGCACAAGTAAGAATGATTTCATTATGTGATGGGTGGGACCTATATCTACCTCCAATGAATTGGGTAAAGATTTATATCTCATGAGATAGACATGGATGGAATGGTATGTTAATCCGATTCAGTATTACAGGACTGGAATGAGGAGTGAACTCGATTCAGAATGGGACTTTGTCCACTAAGATGGTCTTGGCAGAAATGTCTTGGCTACTATGGAAATAATAACATGTTCTTAATGGATTCCACAATTACATGTGTTATTACCATGCTAGTTTATCATGATTAATGTTCCTTTATGATCCATTCCTTGTGTACATCCAAGATTTATGTCGTTGCTCATGATTTTGATGTTTAGATTTTATGTTCAAGTTTTTGTATTCAAATGTTTATGGATTGTTTTATGTTCTCTATTCTTACCCTTAATGAGCATTTGAGCTCACCATTTATATGTTTTCTTTTCCCCAGGATTTAAAGAAAGGTTTTAGGTAAGAAAACAAAATGGGAAGATCTTTATGGGAGATATTGAAGATCTTTCACCACGATTAGAAGATTATTTTCCGAGTTTCCAAAGACACTAAAATATTATAGTCCTTGTGTGTCTGTTTTCATTATGTATTAAGTATCCCACAAATGTAATGTAATGTCAATATACTTCAAGATTTGGGGTTCTTTTGGATTATTTTAGTAAGTTTATTAACCATATAGTGTATGAAAACAAGAAGACATGGTAATAGTTAAATTATTTAACTTAGAGATAAATCTAAATGACAAGGCTAAAATAATAACCTAAACTTGACTAAAATCTATTGGTTCATAGTATTTTGACCCATCCCCACCTTATCTTCGAATTAAATCAATTTGGAGATATTAAAAACTGAATATGACTTTATTATAAAATAATATTTTATGTTTTTCTTAAAGTTCCCCTCTCCACCCTTATAAAAGGAAACCTCCTCCCTCTCTTCCTCACACCACATTGAGCCTTCAAGATCAGCCAACCCCTGAAAATTTCTCATATCCAATTCCCTAGAAACATCCTAGATGTTCTGGTCTTCTTCAAAGACCATCTTTAGTTCCCTAAGTGGAGGTTAAGAAGAGGTGCTTCAAAGAAGAGGTAATGTCTGTTACCGATTCTTTCAACTTTATTTCTTCTTATACTTCTTCTTATTTAGTTATTTAATTATGAAGTAATAACATAAATATCAATCATATACTGATATGTTATTATAAATATGAAACAACCATATTTCACCTTCTATCCATCCTACGGAAAATGAAATCATCGTGCATGCGTACGTACGAAATACCATCTCCACGCGGTGGTGTAATCTGTTTTCCACCACCACCTTACTTGGATGGGAATAATGGTGTAAAGAATAACTATATATGATTATTTTAAAGTGATATTTATTCTGAAATAGTATACATACACTTAAATACAATTCCACGATCATGGGAAAGATATCATCGCTCGTGCGTACGTACGGCCTACCGTCTCCACGATGTGATGCGGCTCATTCTACATGATCTTCATTGAATAATGATTATATAAATTAATTGAATGATTAAAATTGATTATTATTACACTAATAAAATTATTTAAATGAGGTTTCTATAACCTAAAAAGAAGAATAAGAATTTATTCGACAAAACACACATAAGAACATAAAGCAATAAACACCCGAATAACAAGTAGAAATGAAATATTACTAATAAGAAGCTAAGAATCTAAGAATATGACCATATATGATATCATAACAATGGATATGATTCTGGAGTAAGTCAATAACATTATTTAGATCATTATACAGGAGGTTCGGACACTTACAAAGGAAATCAGACCTAAGGTAAGGGAAAATCTCGCAATCTCAATTTTTATCTGAGATTGTATTTACATGAGAATTTACTGGGGAATATTTATCATCCACATCCATGTTATGTTAATATATAATATTATTTCTATCCTCATAAAATTGTTTAAATCCAATTTCACCCTTCGGTGAGTTTTTAGTAAAATATATGAAAGGAATATTTTTTCGTTTTTCATACGAGGTATTTTTTGACTTTTCTGGCCAAAGTACGAGAAGAATGTTTTTTAAACTTATATGACATGAATGGATTTTTATAACATTATTTCCATTAGTCAAGTTTATTTTTAATAAACTTCATTTAGTTCAAAAATATATGACATGTTAAGAAAGGAAAATGTTTTTAAAGTAGAAAGGATATTTTCCTCAAGAATTGAGTTCAAGTGTTTTATGAAAATTATTTTCCATCTAAGATAATATAGGGTTATGTTTATATCCCTATTTTTACATTGATTTTATTATGTTATGATGGAATTATTTTTATGAAGTCCTTTTATCTTATATGATTTATGTTATGATGGGATGATGTATAAGAATCCCATTTTTATTACATGGGTTATGCTATGATGTATGATTTATGATTTTGTGGCATACATAAGAATGGTTTAATTATGAGATGGGTGGGACCTATATCTCCCTCCAATTCAATGGGTAATGATTTATATCTCATGATATAGACGTCGCTGGAACAACAGTTTAATCCGGTTCAGTGAAACAGGACAGAAACGAGGAGTGAACTCGGTTCAGAAATGGACTTTGTCCGCTAAGATAGTCTTGGAAATGAGTCTTGACTACTAAGAAATGGTTCTCTATGATTATGTGTGTATTCCACAAAGTTTCAAGTTGTGATTATTGGGATTACATTTCACTACTATGATTTATCCCATGTTATGAAATTATGATTTCTTTTGCAGGTTAAGATTTCCAAAATGTTATGTTCTTATGAATATGATGTTATTGATATTTCTTTTGGTTACCTTTGCTGAGCATTTGAGCTCACCATTTTATATTTTTTCTTTCCCCAGTCTAGGAAGAAGGTTATTAAGTAGGATATTCCAAAAGGGACTCTAGATATGATGAAATAAATGGGAGAGAATGTTGATGCTTTATGAACCAGTTTTTTATGTATCCCAGTTTCTAAAGACACTATACCTATTCGGTCCATTCCTGGTTTTGTTATATGTTGTAATAAGTGTTCTTTAATTTTGAAGCAACAACAATGTATGTAAAGTGTGGGTTGTTATAGTGGAGGTGGTGGTAGATATTACCCTGGTCATATTGGTAGGGGTTTCTCCTGGACATCTCCTATAGAAGTTGATATTGCAACCAATTTGATTTGTCTCAACTGTTCTTTTGTATGGGATCGGTGAAATGGAAGGCTATAGTTGGATTCATTTTCTATAAGAATTTTTTGGGCTGGCAAAGAAATTGTATTTAGTGTATAAAATACATCCATATTTCTTTGAGAGGCCCTATTCAAAGATTTGTAGGAATCTGCCTCCCTCCATTTGAGATGTATCGACATCCTTTATCTAGGGGAGTTCCATTGTAGTGGTGAACTGGCATGCACGTTACCATGTCCTCTTAATTCACCAGAGTCTTTGACATTATAGGAACCCATATTCATGGGGCACTTCTGTTCTATGGTTATTTTGAAGTGTAACACTCCATAATCTTCACAGCCTTAAATATATACGTATGATGATGCTCATGAAATAAACCTATAGAGAGTTTTCACGATATAGATACAAACACTATATGAGTTTTTTTATTCTCTTTTACTCCAAGGTTCTGAAATATAG
The DNA here is from genome assembly GCA_963277665.1 of Viscum album. Taxonomy (NCBI): domain Eukaryota; kingdom Viridiplantae; phylum Streptophyta; class Magnoliopsida; order Santalales; family Viscaceae; genus Viscum; species Viscum album. Next base: position 482,987,026 of record OY728128.1, read on the forward strand.
ACAGGGTGGCCATATTCTACTGAAAACATAGTGAGTTGATTTTCAGAATTTGATACGCATATCCTACATAAGGCATCTATCTATCTTTCAATAATTGGTGAGTTTAACAAATATTTTGGTGTAGATATGTAATGAACACCTTCTTTTTATCCTATATGATCTCATAGTTTGAAGTGGCAGGGGAACATAACATGGTGGAGAGGTTGTTTCTAGGTAGCTCTATCCACATATCATTATCAATTTCATCTTCATCATACATACAAGCCTCCACATGGTCAAACCACAAAAGTATCTTATTTGTGTATGTCACTGACCATGGGCATGGGTTTCTAATAGTTAGTGGATAAATATATACAGATGACTCCTATTTTCGAAGACCAATTCTATATAAAGGTATTTTTGTTTTGAGAAAATCTCTACATAGAGGTGTATGGAAAAGGTTTGGATTTTCATGTCTATAGGAGTTATAACTATAGTGAGGTTGACCACAGTGGATGTTAGGAGTAGAGTCTGAGCGATCCATTTCCACCCTACCATGATGGGTACTATCACTGTAATGATTTCCTTCTACCTCGGTTAATGTGTTGGTGGACCCTTAAGGTATTGAGAATGTCCCTCAAACAACATTAATGTCATTGGTATTGAGAACATTAGGGATATAAGCCTTGTTCTGTATCATGGCTGGAATATATGGACTTACCTTTTAGTGTTGTGTAGGGATATGATCCTAATATATGATTGTAGTTGAAACCTATTTATAATCAACAAGTGTTTTAGGAATGTGATCCTGCCATAAAGAAGCTGCTATAGTAAAACAATGAGCTTCTATATTATTGGAAGGAATATAAGGCTTCATGTTGGTGGTTTTAGGAATATTCTTGCAAACCTTGGATGGAATGTTGAAATTATCCCAATAAAAATATCAATTCCTCATTAGAATGTGTCGATAAACCTCTAGAATTGGATAAGGGATATGATCCTTCTCTTGTATAGCCTCTGAAGGATGCTGGTGTAGTCATTGATCAGTCGAAGTAGGGATATGAGCCACAATTTCAAGAGATGTTGTAGTATTCCTTGTAGCTTCACTGAAGATAATATGATCCTACCGTGATCCGTGAGCCACCGTCACTTAGTGAGCCTCCGTTAGAAGGGGGATATGATCCTTAACATGAGGTTTTAAAAAATTTCACCAGTATTTTTTGATATGAATATGAGCCAATCCCGATGAATGTTCCGCTCTAACATGGAAATCCTTGGTCCAAAAAAGGATATGAGGCTGATGTTGATTTTTTGGAGTATGTATCAGGTCATTTTTGAAAATAATATGAGTTTTTACTAAGGAATGTCCAAGTCTCACATGGTGAGCCCTAGTCAGAATGGGGATATGAGACGGATCCTAGCCATTGGAGTATGTTGCCTACCTTTTCCATCAAAGAGGCACATATGTCCCTAGGCATGTTCCACTCTTAGTTGGTGAGATCAAATTGGAAATGGAATATAATCCCAGCCCAGTTCCTTGTCTTTTACCAGAATATGCCAATAATCCTCCTGGATGGGAGTAAGAATATGATATTTCTCTAGAGAAACTACTTTTTCAGCCTAATCAATGTCTTTATCTACATTATATGTATGGATTTTATTGTTATCCTATCACTATAACTAGACATATTCTATAATATTTCAGTAGAGTTCATCTGTTTTTGCTAATATGTAATGAAGCATTAAAAAAGTGATCCTATGAATATAAGCACGCACAATTTTTATCTATAATATATACTGACAGATAACTTTGATTGAAAATGAAATATGATATCACTTCTTCTCTCATTTTTTCATCAAACTATTATGATGGGTTTCATGCATGGGGGTTGGGATACACACCTCCCCCATGCTTTCCATATTAATATACTTGCATACTTGCTCTGAGTGAGTAGTAATATGGGTATTCTCACCAGATATAGCGAGAATATTGTAGCTTGTTTCTTTAGTGGAAGAAAGGATAGGTTCCAACTACGGGTTATCCAAATCATTCCATGAAAGATGTGTCCTCCTTGTTTTCTGTGCATATGCATCAGAGGCTGCAATGTGTTGGGTGGTACCCTCATAAAGTGACTGAGTGGAACCAATGGTATGGTGTTGGTGATGATACATGGTAGGGTCCCTCCATGATGGCTCCAAACTAGAAGGGATAAATAGTTTAATCGTTGATACACCTTCATAAAATACTAAAGGTGGTGATTGTCGCACGCCATAGATAATTTTCCAAAGTTATTGGTTGGAGAAAAAATAGACATTAGTTTTACTATATATATATTTAGATGAAACAAATTCATCATTTTCCATTTCTGGAGACCCTTGCGTAAAGCCTAGAAGGTTGGTATAATACAGTGTTAGTGGTGTTCTAGAACAATTAAATTCACTACCTAATTATGAAGATGTTAAGTAGGTGAGGTTGTTTAGCAACCCGTAGGGTTTTTAACTGTAGCATATATTTGATTATGGTCACTATATGAATATATTAAGTTAGGTTATGGTGTTTTTTGTGAGATCAGTATCTACAGTAAAAAAATTTAACATAGAATAGGGCCACTGATTGTTGCATCATCATAGGCATGATACTTTCTTAATCGAATATGAGTAAGTAAAATAATTTTTCATGATCATTCATATTCCATCTATTCTACTTGTTTGGACTTGTCCCAAGGAGTTTGAAATTATTTCACAAGGGCCCCAATAAGAACTAGACAACCTATTGTTTTTATCATTTGATAGATTCACATTGGGTTCAACATTTTTGTTCCGTAGAATGATGATTTGGCTTGCCTGATGATTGATTATGGGGGTTGATTGTGTTCTTTTTTTTTTCAAATTATGTTCAGTATTTAAATATTTCATAGAATCTTTTAATGGCTCTTGTATCCATAAAAAGGTACAAACCTACCATCTAGAGCGAGGTCTTCAATTGGGGTTTCAAACCCAAATAAACATAAGATCTTACATTGGTCGAGTAGAAGAGAGGCTAGGAACATCACACAATTTTAGGGGGTCATATTTCATACTCTAAGACTCTCTTATATATTACAGATATGTTTTTGGATACCTTCCAAATCAAAATATGGAACATGTTATCCTAAAAAATGATAATGTTTTTAACCCTTTCTTGTGCAAAATGGGGGTCTACTGGTAATTCCTTCTGAACATATTAAAGGTTCTTCATCCATTTCCCACTAATGGGTAGATTCTTATACATTAAATCCACATAACCTGGCACTCTAGAGATTACTTCCATCTGGGGAGGAAATTACTTTTTTGAGTATGGGATTGAAATTTTATGAGGCATCCTATGTATCCTTCGTAAATTATGAACCAAAACCCACATAGTAAATTAAACCTATGTGGTTTAAATTAATGTGGAAATGACATATATGGGGCACCTTAGCACCAGTTATAGACCAACAACATCATGGATGAATCATTGATATCTTGGTTATGGTAGGAATCAGTTTCATTTTAGTTCAATCATTCCTATGGGACTTACCAAAGGAGTATTCTAATGTATAGGGTAATTCATATCCTTCCAATGATCATAAAATTTACACATAGGTATCCGGGGTTGTCGGGGGTTCATGATGCTAATACAATTAAAAACAAAAATCACTAAGCCACTGTGATCCATGATCGGAGTGACAAATAAAGTATAGCATGTAATGTTTCTAACTATATATTGATTCCAGACTTATGCACTAGGGTAGAACATTGGGTTTTTGTTATAATAATAAGGACATAAGAAGGAATCCTACATATCTTGTTTATGGTTAGAATAAGAGTTCTCATAGTTCATTTGGTTCTTAAATCTATTGGTGGATACAAAATAATGATAAATCCATGGGAGAGATGGGACCCTGATGGTTTGAATATTTTATACAGGGAGGGACATACAATAATGTGGATTCTCATTTTAGATCATGACTTGTAATTATATCTTATATATCCTTGTTAATCAGGAATCATATTCATCATATTTTCATTTAAAATGTGACAAAATATATCAACTAGACAAGGTTAAAAAGTCTAGAGACACCTTCTTGACATATCCTCATTAATAGGTTGACATGTTTTAGTTGATAGTAAGACAAGCCTAACGATGTCAGGAAATGTCCTAGTTACCTACATGACATGTCTGATGAAAATAAAATGATCCATTTGACTTGTCCGAAGGATATCACCTGAGTTGGATAGAATGTCTGGAAGAAATTTCATCATCATGGGTGACTTGTCAAGAGGGTGTCGCATGATCAATTATGACATGTCTAGAGGGAATTTCCAGGAATTTTTTAGGATGTATAGACATGTACTAGTTCCTAGAAGATATGCCTGAATAAAAACACATGATCTATGATAAAATTTATGGAGGGTGTTGCATGATCGGGATGACTTGTCAAGAGGGTTTAACATGAACATGGATAACTTGTCCTGGTGGCATTGAGAGACCCAGTAGACATTCCCTAGTGTCTCAATATAACATGGGTGACATATTTTTAGGGAATCATAATATTTTATTTTTTTAGTGGGAAATCCCAATACCTTGGTGGTGTGCCTATAGTGTGTCAAAAAACCTTGACGAATTGTCCAATGGCCAGTGCAAGATCCAAATGGAATGTCGAGAGAGTGTCACATGACTCAACTAACATGTACTGGTGCAGTCTCATGATCTGAGTGGGTCATGTGAACATAATGAACATTATTGAACCCAATTCACATAAGTCTTGCATATTTTTTACTCTACATTCAAGGATTTATTGAAAATTTTCCCGAATATTTTCCATTGATAGCTTATTTTAAGGTTCGATTGACCCAAATGACATATAGGATGTGATTCTTATAATCTGTATAAAAATACAAAAGTACATCACTTGATATATTAAGTGAGAATGTGATGCTCATATTCCGGAAGTGTGATACTTAGTTTGTTAATAATATTTTTACTGGGCAAAAGAACTTTCAGATCATGTTCTTGAATTCTCTAAGAAGCCTTCACCTACTCTCCCAGGTAGTAGTTTACCATCATCCATGGGTAATAGAATTAATTATTTTTTGATGAGAAGATATTTATAGTCATCACCACCTCATATATACTACTTCTTGTATAGAATTTATCTTGTAGATATGTGTTAGAGTTATATGATGGATGTTCATGATACCTAATTCACATGACTCTATTGTGGGTCATCAATGGAATTTCCCTTGAATTGAATGATAAAAAATGACCACAAGACTATATCATCATCATCATATCTATTGGTCATTATCTGATCAAAGGGATTTCTAATAACCAGTTTGATATGACATGAAATGTTTATAATGTAATGAAAACATGACTAGGGGCCTTTGTGAGATCAGGATTCCTATGGGAAGGCTTTCACAAGATCAGAGATGACTTATCAACTACTATTAATGAGATAGAGGCAACTTTTCTAGGTGGCTTCATGGGATCATGTTGACATGTACAAATATCCATGCAAGATTATGCTATATTGTCAAGGGGGCCTTTTGTGATTTCTTAAACCCCATAAAAACCTCTAATGGTAATCAAAGACTAAAAATGGATTAATCATTTTTCATATTTTAATCTTTAATTTTACAAGGATTTTTGAAAGTTTACCATTGCTTTCCCACGAAGGAACGACATGATAAATATGTGACCATGTAATGGTGTACATACCTTATCATGGATAATATCTATTCTTTTCCATTGTATATAATGTGATCAATGTTGGATATTTAGATGGAATGCAAGTATTATCCTGAAAAGTCACTCTACCTTCCTTATGGATCTGGAGGGGTTTTTCATAATTTATTGGACAGGTCTGATACCCTTCACATGATGAAGGTGACATTTCAACATGTTTCAGCACAACAAGGTGGAAATGTCTCCAGAGGATTCATGGGGTCTTGAAAACATCCTAAAATTATCACATAAAAATGAAGGACCACATAAGGTCATCACCATTTGTATATTTTGACACATTATTTTTTTGAGGGTGTTGAATGATTATTAGGAAAATTACTGTTGATAAGTACCAAGATCATAAGAGCATTTCTAATAGCCTTTTCATGATCATCTGTCACCGTCTAGGTGCCTTAACAAGAATAGGGTGGCTTGAAAAATGCTACTCACATGATCAAAGATATATTATATGCTACACATGATCCATTACTATGAGATTATTGATGGTTATGAAATAGAATTTCATTATATGGGTCACGTGATCCATGTGATTTGGCCACCTTCTCTTTGTTTTGTAGAGAAACTAATACAGATAAATTGGGTATTTATTTCCTTCTATATTTTCAAATGCTCATTTTGCGGGTATCAACAGCTGCTAAATCATTTTTCATGGTCATCGATACCATTCAATATATACTTTCAAATCCTAAGAAAATAATTATAATATTATAATCCTTATATGTTTTATAATTATTATAACTTGGATATCATTGGTAAAATACTAAAATAAAATAATTCTTGAATCCAAACCTAAGAACCTTAATCATTCCAATTCTTCTTTGGGAATAACATAAGATTGATCGTGAACCATTAGCTACATTTGTGGAATATTCCTTTGAAACTTGGGGAATTTGTTTACGTATTACCTTATCTCCTTATAGTTGAAGCATTGAACATTTATAACCTTTTTATATACCTTTCAATCACAATCATAGTGATATTTGTCTTCCTACTTATAGTAAACTCTAATTCCCTTTAAGAATATTTTAGGGTGTTTCTATCCATAATTATCCCAAGAATTAAAATCATTATTTCACTTCTTCCCTTTATTTATATTTTTCTATTTCATTCCTTTTTTCCATTCTTCCCTTAAAATCCATATTAATTAGATAATTATTTCTATTTATTCAAATAATATGATACTATGTTCTCAAATGATAAGAATGATTGGGTGAATAATCCTCTTAGAAATATTGGATTAATCCCACCAAATAAATGACCATTCATACTATTTGGATTACATTTATTGATATTGTTCACATTAATTCTAATAGAAACCATTTCAAAGATATTCATTACACTAGAAAAAATCAAATCATTATGAAACATAATTATCTTCCCAAAATAGTAAAATAAATAATATAAATTAAAAAATTAATGAAATTATGATCTCATAATCATAAACATGATTTCTAAAGGAATATCGATATTTTAAAGTCTTTCATAATGGTTTGTGAAGAAAATGTTACTTATCTAAATCATTATACCCATGAGTATTAAAGTAGGAGTGTAGTAATTCCCATATTAATACACAATTTGATGATTGGTTCATGTCTTATGCACCCATTTCAGAGTTATTTCACCTTGGAACATCTATGATAGATCCATGTCCACCTGAAGCATCTAAAAAGTGATTAATTTTCTATGAAAACCCCCATAATCTATTACTTAAAATATTGATGTTTTTGAATACTTATCCTAAAAGTATATCATAGGGTCATTTTCCATAATCTTTGTTTTCATAAATATAATTCCAATTGATTATATTAATCTTAAATTGAAACCAACTATAGTGACCCTAACCCCAATATATAGGATCCAATGTCTGCTATATTATATTGAAAAAATATAAATGAAATCAAATTGAAAGGACTATAATATTTTGTAGTATATGAAAAATTGATACATAATTGGATTTATATTACATTTTGAAACATAAAATATAAAAATTATTTAATGTGAAAACACTATTATACCTATTATCGTATTTTTACATATTAATCATAAATCACATCTAGGTATCCAATAAGAAATAATACCTAAGAAAATGTGGAAACTAGATGTTAACTAAGGGTATGTATATAATGGAAGCTGTGAATAAATAACTGATAATCAATATGGAATGGTAAATAACTGAACCCTATACCATTTAATAAATAACATCATCATTTTATAGAAGTAATAAATGATGATTAAATAATTCCACCTGAAAATCATATGATCATGAACGCTAACCATGGATATTCTAAAAAATCGAATAGAGACATTGAATACAAATAAAATAAATCATAATGATGGAATGTATAATGTTTTACATATAGAACATACCATATAGGTCTTATTTGAATACATCTAATACCTTGAAGACCTTATGCTAATAAATATATATAAATGGTAAAGGCCTTGTCCAAAACCTATTATATTTTGTATAATGAGACCTACTGATGCAACGAGGGGCTATTGTGGTCCCCACCCCTCACTTACATAGTCGAATCCATTCCTCATATGATTTCAGTGAAACATAATTCATATAAATAGATGTATTTAATTTATCATAGGAAATTTGTATAATATTATTGATCAATTAACATAATCATAAACCATTCGATTTAAAGTTAAAGGTATTAACATATTACATTCCTAGTCACACTAATCATAAACCATACGAATAAATAATAATGATTGTATCATAGGAGTATATCACCATTAAAGTAAATATAACATAAAAGGACATCTTATTAGATGGAAATTATTTTTCAAGATCAATTCGAACATCTGTTGACATATATAACCTTTCTTTGAAAATCAACATTTTTATTTTAAAAATATAAAATTCATAAAAAATGATCCAAATCAATTTCATTCAAAAATCCTTTAAAAAATAATTCACAAAATATTAGGAAAAATTTATTATTTAAAAAGATTCTTATAATCATTAAATGTAACATTTAATGAAATGGCGGTGATGATAGTGGGTAACTATATATATTCTAAATAAGTTAAAAATAACACTGCATAGACACTATAAAAAGGATAGAAAAGATCCTTATTTAGAAAATGATAAGAATATTCCATTAAAAATAATTCTTTGAAATAAAAATATGTATAACTTTTTTAATAAATTAATTGGATAATGTTAGACCATTTTATATTTGTTTTAGAAATCATGGGATTGAAAGAAAAATGATTTTTGACCAAAGTGGGAAATAATTGGAATTTAAAAACATATTAATCATTTTATATACGAAAGAGATAAAAATGGCACTATTAATTGAATAAGATCATGAATAGGCATTGGAAAATAATATATAAAGATTTCACATATAAATATCCAATAATTCCCCAAAGTGATAATTAAAGAAAAATAATCCTGAATAATGTTGAGATTGTGAAATAAACTGTCACCACTTTTTTGTAAATTTTGTATCATAATACACAATAAAATAATTCCATTAAGTGAAAAATTAAATATTATGAACATAAATTAATTCATTATATAACATTCAAAAGGTTAGTATATACACTGCAAAAAAGAAACAAGTGTCGAATATGGTATGTGTCTCACACAATTAAAAGTGAAACAAGAATCCCATACCTTCAGTTCGATTTTCCTTGCACGTTTTTATATTCAAAATATTAAAAATATGATAATTATTTACTTCCCTAATATCGTTTTAAACATTTATTTATCTTTTTATTTCACTTATTTCCATCTTATATAGTATTACATAGTCAAATAAATTTACGTTGAATGTTTCAATGATATTTTCCTTATGTATAAATTATTAATTTGGTAGGATGAATGAGGATAATATTTAATTATTTAAAAATATCAAGAATTAAAATAATGAAATAATTATATTATTTATACATCAGTTATAATTTTTGAACCAATCCTAAAATTTGGTTAGGAAAAATGAACTATGTTACAGTCATGTAGATGACAGGTCATACATATACATGAGTAACAATTCAAATTTTCAACGGTCATGATGGAATAATGTTAATTAATATGTTATATTTAAATAATTATCATAATATTATATATTTCATACTATTTATTTAAATATTATTATTTATCATCAATTTTTTTGTGGTGATTAAATGATATTCCAATCTCTTTGTGAATATTGTAGTCTATATGTACACGAATGATGTCATCATTTTTATATGTCAGAAAGAAAATGAAATATAAACTTTTTATAATGATAAATATGTCATGAATATATTAATTATTTAATTTATAAAAAATATTACCTTCCATGAAAATAATTATTGAATGAAAAATCACAATGCTTCGTGAGATGACAATCCATCATACACACACGTAATGTTATCGTATCCCATACTGAATGGAATGTAAAAAAGTTATATATAATATAACTAATCAATATGTATAAAAAAAATTTAAATAATATATATATATTTATATCCATAATCATACCCAACCATGGGATGTGGTATTATAAAATTTATTTCATCATTTTGTGAGACGTTAGTCCACTGTGCACATAGATATTGATTTCGTAACCAATTTGATAGAAGTGGGGATAATTATTGGAAATAAACCTGACATAAAAATTTCTTAGTATATCTAATATAATGACTTTATAATATCATAATGGTTTATTAATAATTCAATGGTTTTGAATAATAAATAAAATAAATATTATTGTTGAAGAACATTACCCCTTTTCGGGGAAACTCCTTAGGTTTTCACCAAAAGCCTTTCTCGGTTGGTCTCCTGAAAAAGTTAAGAAATACATGATGAGAGGAGAGAAGTTGGAAACTTATTTGGTCTAGGATTAGATGAACCAAATTGTTTTAAATGTGTGAATATGGGAGGATTGTGGGTAGCCTTTTATATGTGAGGTGAGTGGCACATATGTAATTTTGAAAACCAAACGGAATACCAAAAGTTTCTATATGTCACAAGGGTAAAAATAGGGTATTAACTATATGTAGACATGATGATTTAGGGATATGGATATGTAATATATTTTAGACAAATTTATATGTCATTTTACCCTTAACTCTATACATTAACCCCCAATAAATCTATAGTATCCCTAATCAAAATAAATATTTATTTCTATTTTTACTATTTATTATAGTAAAAAATTAATATGAAATAATTGGATACTACAAATTTAGATGATTAAAAATATTAAATCCATTTTTTTAATTCCATTCACAAATGTGGAAATTTCTATTTTAAAATTATCCCTAGAGTTGTGATGAGAAAGTGGATTTTCAACGAGAAAATGTTCAAAAATTAACAATGTTATTATATTAAAATTAATTATGAAAATGATTTCAATGACCTAAATTAAATTACTAGATAAATAATTTAACTAATTTTACAGTAAAACCAATTATAAATATAGTTTTATTAACTATATTATTTAATGAAAATGTATATTTCAATTAAAACTTAGTAATTTTCATTATTAATCAAAAAATGAATCATTTCAAAAAAATTACAAATATTTACCCCAAATTATTTTTGATATTATATTTTAAAAAATGGATTTAATGTTATCAAATAAAATTTGATAGTTATTAATTATTAATTTTAAATTATTGGTGCAAAACGTGAAAATTCGTCTTTTAGAAAAAATAGGTTTTCAGAAAACTTTTATTTTAAGTTTTATTATTTATTATTTTATTTCTAATAAATATATAACCTTAATTTTTATAATTTATATATAATTATAAATTCACATTAAATTAATGACATGTTTATAATGTTAATTTTTAAATAATATTATTTTTATAAAGTAGCACATTCCGTTCAAACATGTTGTTGTGTGCATTGCATGTTATCAAAAACATTGAATATATTTAAAAATAAATATATCAAAAATATCAGGATGTCATATTCCCTTATATGTCAATTATTACAGGTCATAATGTCTTTTGAATATGATGATCATATTTTAAAATCATTGGGGGATACATTTACTCCAAAATTGTGAATTTATATAATATATGTTCCAGCATATTACACCATTTTTAAAAAGAAAATAAATATCATTCGAATATACACTTTTAAACATTTTTTTATTTAAAATTTTATTTAGAATTAATTGGTTTCCCTAAAATCAATAAATACTATATATTTTTTGATTTAATATTTTTAAAAATAAAATTAATTTGTGTTAAATTATAAATATACACATATACATGAAAATTTTAATGTAATTATGATTACATGATTTGATTAATTAAATAAAAAATATGAAAAATATTTAAAATATTTTTTACCTCTCATATAATAAAAAATAATTTTAATAAGGGAAAAAAAAGTTGTGTTTGGGTAATAAAAAGTTATGTTAGGATAAAAAATGTATCTTCTAGGTAAAATAAAGTTATTTATGTGAAAAATGAAGTTATGTAAGGGAAATATGATGTTTTGTGTCAATAAATAGTAATGCGTACAGGTTAAGTAAGTGTAATATATAGTTCATTAAGTGTAAAAATATGTTATGTAAGGGTAAAATAAAGTTATGTAATGGTAAATAAATTTTAGGTAAGGGTAAAAAATAGTTATGTAAGGGTTAACTAAATTTACGCAATGGTAAAAATATGTTATTTAGGTGTACAAAAGGTAAGGTAAGTGTAAATAGAAACATTTACCAATTATGTAATTCTAAAAAAGTTATGAAATTGTAAAAAAAGTTATTTGAGTGTAAAATAAAGTTATATAAGGGTAAAAAGAAGTTAATTAAGGGTATAAATGTTATGTAAGACTAAATCAATGATATGTACTGGTAAAAAAAGATAACTAAGGGTAAAACAATTCTATGTAAGGGTAAATTGAAATTTATATTGGTTGTGTAATAGTAAACTAAAGTAATGTAAGGGTATAAATATGTATGTAAGGCTAAACTAATGTTATGTATCTGTAAGGAGATGTTGAGTAAGGGTAAAAAATGTAAAATAATTGTAAAATAAGGTTTTGTAAGGGTAAAAAGAAGTTAGTTTAGTTTAAAAATAATAATTTAAGGGTAAAAAATGTTATGTACTGGTAAAACAATGTTATTTATGTTTAAATATGAACTTTTATAGGTTATTTAAGGTTAAACTAAAGTTATGTCAGGGTAAAATTATATGTAAGAGAAAAATAATGTTATGTAAGATTTATCAAAAGTTAAGAATGATAAAAAATGTAATATAATAGAATAATAAAGTCATTTAATTATATGCAGATGTCAAATAAGGGTAAACCAAGTTATGTTAGGGAATCTTTATGTCATTTAATGGTTAAAAATGTTATTTAAGGGTAATGAAAATTTATGTAATTATAAATAAAAACTTTTTCAGGTTATGTAAGGTAAAGTATGTTATTTATGGTTAAAATAATGTTATATAAGGGTAAATAAAAGTTAATTAACTGTAAAAATAGTTATGTAAGTGTAAACTAAAGTTATCTAAGGGTAATAAATTTATCTTCCCAAAATATTAACATATGAATATTTATAAATCCAAACTATATTAACATTAAAACTCTAAAATTTAGTAACTTGTACATAGTTCAATATAATATTATCATATAATCTTGTAAATTGATTCAAGTAATATGAACCTAAATACTAATCAACTATAAGGTTTTAATAATATTTAAACTCCTATGAAGGATTTGTTTGAGAACATATATTTGTATTTTGTTCTTTTGATAAAATGTATTTTTTATAATTCTTTTTAATATATATATATATTAAAAATATATAGCTTTTACATTAATTCCGATTTTATTTTTATTAATCATAGATATAATCGATTTTACTTATTAGTTTATTTTATTACAATGTATCTATAATTAGTATTATAGGATTATTATTATAATAAACATATGATTATGTTTCTTATATTGATTTTACGATTATTTATATATATATATATATATAACTAATTATATAAAATAACTATGAATATATAAATTATTTAATTAATTTTAAATTTTTTTAAATAAGATGAGTAATTTTTATTTTTTAAATATTAAAATAAAAATTAATAAATGTATGGTCACATATAACAATTAAATAAACATAATAATGTATTAACAATTTTAATTAATAATAGAAGTAAAAAGGTAAAAAATGAATAATGGTATTTTTATAGTGAAAACAGTAAATTGTCTTTAAGCTATAGTAAAGTAAAAAAAATTGGGATGACACACAATGGTATTATATTTAATTCTAAAATAATGTTTTTTAAAAAAATGGCATGGGTTGGAGATGGTATTAGTGTAGTTACCAATAATGTTTAAAATAATACGGATAGTATATGTTATCTTATTAGTTAATAGTTAATAATATTAATAATATATATGAAGCATAAATTTATATAGTCAAATGAAATCAAATATTCTTTTAAAATTAATAAAAAGTCAATAGTTACATATATAATTGTATAATTAAAAATGAAATAGACAAAACTAAAATAATATAATGTGAAAACATTAAAATAATAGTTTTAATATGGGGTTCATGTAAAAAACAAATAAATATAAAATTTTAAAACATTTTAAATAGTATACTAAAAATAAATATATATTATCTATAATGTTAAGAATTTACAAAAGGACTGTTTACTAATATTCTATCCTTAGGATCTTTTTTTATGTCACAATCCATGTCTACAATGTGGTCATTAATATTATCTGTTAATATTTCCATGGTAGTATATATCTAACGTAATTTAACATCGTTTTCATGTTTTTCATCTGAAATTTACTAATTTACCTTATAAAATGATATACCACTAGATATTTTATAGATTCAGAACATTAATTGTTTCATATGATTCCATGATAAAATGATCATCTTTGTATTCCAATATATTCATATTAACTACCATCATATCGAATTCATCACTAATGACACTATTACTACCAACAACCCATTTGTAGTTAAACAGACAAACTCAAAATTTAATATAATAAACCCCCTATATTTCAATAAATGAATTAATATTATGAACATAATGTAGATATTTGGTTTTTGACATTGAATCTTGAGAAATTAATTTCTTCTATGAACACCAATACCCTAAATTCTAAATTAAATTTCTATTTCCCTGATCATTTATATGAAATTTATATCCATTAGTTTCATAACCAGAACTTGTTATTAAATATAATCATGGTCTACCTACTAAGAATCTCAATTTTTTAATGCTTCTATTCCACCAGGAATGGTCTCTTTAAAATATGGTGAAATAGTGTGGTTAATCTCATTCAAAGTTTTCACATAATTCTACTTTGAATAATTTATTTAACACAATAATATGAAATGTTATATATAACCATGAATCATTTATGTTATTCAATGTTTATAAATATACCTTCTTTATACGTTAACTAATAAATGATTTTACTTTTAAGAAATAGAACACAATTCCCCCATAATTGGACCATTCATATATAGATGTAGGAAAACTGATTATATCCACTATAGACAAGTAGCATGTACAAGACTATTCATGCTCCTAAAAAGATACTTCTTAAAATTCGATGATATAGGTCTATATGGATTTTTATCATATCCCTTTAGTATCTTCATATATATTATTTAAGGACCAATCAAGATATGTGTGATTACTGAGGTGGGGGGGGGGATTAGTGTTTTATTCATTTTGAATTTTATTAATTAGGAAAAAACCTTCACATCCTATTAAAGTGTTATGACTTTTCTAAAATAATTACACTATCCCAACCCTTAAGAATATGGTGATTAAAAATTCTCAATTTATAGTAAGGGTAGCTTGTCCTTGGAATGGTTTAAAAATAATCCAATACCACACAATGCTTAAACAATAATCAATTTAATGTGGATACAACAAGAAGGTAAATTCCATACGCTTATGTGGCACTATAACAAAAAACAACGATTGTTCTCTCCACATCGGTAATGATATAAAAAATACCTTCATAAAAATTTCTAGAAACCTTCTACAATAGTAATAATTATATTCTTACTATACTAGTTTTACATCTTCACACATTCTAATATTCCAATTCCTCCTTCATCACTTTCTTACCTTGAAAGATGTAAGAAATTTCTTCATATACATTTGTATGAAAAAACTGTTTGATCACCTGTTCATCAAATTTCTATTTCTGTTCATCTCTTCAGAAAAAATTTTCAAATTATTTCCAAAAACAAATACCACATTTTAATTATTTTTCCATCCCTAACCATTTCATATTGTTTTCCTAATGAAACCATATATAATAATTCTATTCGATTTTTATCCATATGAATCCTATGATCAAAAATACACTATTTAATAGAATCATATTCATAAAATAAGATATTTTTTTATGTATTCATTTCCTTCTCAAATGGTTTCTTTCATATTTTCTTATAGAATCTTTGTCTAACACTATTTCAATATGACTTGAAATTTTACACTCATGAAAAGTACAAATATTTGAAGTATACATTCTTTATATTTATATATGGATGGGTAGAATAAAAGTGAGGAATTCAATTTATTTTCCAGATCAATGAATACTCAAACCTTGAACCACCTTCTAAAACAATTATATAATCATCTAAATATTTATAATCTATTCTTGACGTTTTTCATAAAATTTATCATCATCTAACTTTAGAAAACTTACTTCATACTCATAGAGAATAAGATATATTCCTTTAAATGTAACACCCGAAATATTTTATCATATATTTATAAATTTAATATATTTTGTATCTTATGGTACACAAAATACATAAATTTCAAAATAATTACATTTTGTTTTATACCGTATATGAGTCAAAACATCAATATTAAATTACCAGTGAAAATATATTTTTTAAATATATCTTATATAACATAACTACTAAATTAACAATAATTAATAGGATTAATTGAATTATTAATATATATATACATATATAGTGGTCTTAATCAATAAAATTATATTGATAATTCTTAGTAAATAATTACTCATTTTTTAGTAATGTCATTTTATTCTTCAAAATACAATTTCATAAAAAATTGATTAATTTTTCATTTTATGTTTGGGAAATAAAATTAATTTATAACGTTTTTTGAAATTTTAATTCAAAAAAATAAAAAAAAAATTAATCATTATATCGAAATAATATTTGAGCGAAATTTTGGTATTTTTTGGAAAATGTTCATTTTTCCTTAAATAGTAAAAAATACCACTTCAGTAACTCAGTCATTTATATTTAATAAATTATGTAATTAGAGACTACCAGTATAATTTTAATTTGATATAAAATTAATTAAATTATTATGCAGTAATATTTAATATAATTAATTTTATTTCAATAATCTTTATACACAATTTTAGCATAAGTTTTTTTAGACTTAAAAACACATTTTTCTAAAAATTGTTTTTAAGTGCATAATCTTCCATTATTTTAATTTATTAAAATATCCAGTAATAAGGAAATATTTATATTAAATTTTTTATCATATATTTAAATTAATTAGGTTAAATCCATATAAGTATGATTACTATCCATATTTTTTATATAAGATCATCATATACTTGAAAGATACATTTTTGAAAATACATTTTTCGACACTTTTGTAGGTTTTAATATAATAAAAATTAAGCAACATCATTCAGTTGAATGTGGTAAAATAGGTTGCATATTTGGAATCAAAATATATAATTTTATATAACATAGTCAAGTTACTTTTTGAGTATAATTATATTTATATAGAATAATATTTATTAACCATAATTAAGGTTAAAACAATGTTTTATCAGTTTCATACACTTATATTAAAATTAATTTTACTCTCAAAAATAATACGTATCTAATAAATTAGATTAGATATTTAGAATCTGTGTGTTCAAATAATGAAATATTTATTATCTTATTTTAGGCTTAATTGATAAATTATGAAGGCTACAGAACTAGTTACGATGATGGGAACTAAAGTGGTTAAAGTAATTAAAATTAGAGGATAATGGAATAACATGTTTAAAAAATTATTATTTTGTTTGTGTTAGTGTTTTTTATAGACTTTATATTCCCTCTAATCCATTATTTTTTAATTTTTTAGGAACTTGGGGTGAGGGTAAGATTCCATTATTGAATAGTTTTTAGTATTTACACAAATGTCATTCCTCCACAATTATAAAATGGAACGACCATTCCTCACTTATTTATAACACTAAAAACCTTTCTATTGACTAAAATGTACCAAAAATTTCTCTAAATCATCCTTATACAAATTCCATAGGTGTTGGTATTCCAAAAAGACCAACATGAGGTTCATTAAGAAAATAATGAGGACTACTGCATCACCAGCCGATATAACTCTTTTTCCATCAATACCTCTCACAGTTAGACATAATGAATAATTTAATGTGTGTATATTATATTTATTATATAAGTATAATTATTTAATTTTAATATCAAATATACATTCTTATTTTCCAATCTATTTAAAATATGTTAATATTGTTCATGTGTACAACAGACTACAACCTTGAAAAGTGATGGGATTCATTTTTCACTAATGATTTACATGGAAGAAAATATAGATATATTTAATGAAAATTATATATATATATATATATATGTCATGATAATGAATTTTAAAAATTAAGATATCAATCAATTACTCGTTAATAAATAATATTTGTCACTCATGTATGCATATGACATACGGTCTCCAGGAGGTGATGTGATTCATATAACTTGTATAGCATAAAAGAATAACTTTCAAAATGATTAAAAATAATTAAAATTTAAATATTTATATTAATATGATTTTTAATATGATTTTACTATTACCTATATAGAATAACCAAAACATTCATGGAAAAAACGCATCAAAAAGCACGGTAGTTTACACCATAAACAATAAAAATAATAATAAAAGATTGTTAAATAATCGGTTGTAAGATGTCATAAGAGGATCATATATGATATTATAAACATGAATAGCGTTATATTATAAACTAAAAAACATTATTAAAAACATTATAAATTATTTTAAAGTTAATTAAAAAAAGGAAACGTACATTAAAGGATTGTTCCTCAATTTCCATTAACTAAGGCATATTGTAATGTTATGAACCTAATATAATTAGATGGTGTATATAATGACCATTTTACATGTAATATTATTATTCCTTATTAATTCATGGTATTTTATGATTTAGTTTTAATTATTTTATCAAAGTGGATTTTATTTTATAATTACTGAGTGGTAATGAATTTCATAACTCAATTTATTTTCTTTGAGATAAATTAATAGTTCATTGTCTTGGATATTCCATGATTATGAGTGTAATGAATTTTGATTATCTTATTTTTTATATCCATTTTTTTGGTAGATTTTATATTTATCACACACAATCAATTCATTGATTAATACACACTCTGATGTTATTATCATTTTAAGGGTTGCTCGTCTGAAATTATCGCATTTGAGACACATGTTATGTTACACACCCATATTATTTAATGAGTTGTATCTACTACCCCTTTTATATGTTATATCTTCAATATATATATATATATATATTCATGGTATTCAATGTTTCATTTTTTTTTACTTTATTCATGGTATTTATGATTCAAAAGTTACCAAAGTATTAAGAGATTTCTATTTGAATATCATTTTAATACCTATTATTTACACATGAATTTTCATGAAATGAAATTATATGATAATTATATAATAAAAAAATTACATTATTCACCTCTGTTATGTCATGAAATAATCAAGTAATAGTACAATTTTCCCTCTCTCGTACTAAGAATACCAATTTAATAAAACATGACTTCAATTTTATCTTCTATCCAAAATGATTTTCTTCCAAACCCATGTTTTCAAAAAATACATTCATTACAGTTTTAGAATTATTTTTTTAATTAAATTTTAATAATAATTTTTTTTACAAAAACTAAAAAATTATTCTTCCAATCGTTTTCCACTAACGGTACGTTTTTTACTTTTCCTAAAAAAATGTAAAATAAATTTTTGTTTTCAGAATAATATGATTGAATGAAACCATACACCCTCATGACCAATAATTACATTGATACTTAATTTAAAATTTTAAAATTCTATTTTAAATTAAAATGGGTTTCTTACTCTTCAGGATGTTTTTTCTTTTAAAAGTGATTTTTAATGTGAAAAGATAATTTTCCCTAAAAATATTTTTAATGAAACTTTTATGGTAATTATATTTTTAATTGATAAAAACTGTCACGAACCAAACCAGGTCGACCCTGAACCAGTCTCCCAAGAGGGTCCACGACATGGACTGAGGGGAGTTCCCGATCCCCACGTGCTGGCAACAAGAGCCAGAGCATCAACAGTGGTAGTGGGAATGATTTCGTCCAATTAAAATAAATAAATAAAGAAGTAGAAATAAAAAAGACTACCGCAAAATAAATAAACAAAGTAAAGTAACTAAACAAGAACAAAAAAAAATAAAACTAACCAAAAGAGTCAACCACAATGTTCTTGTGACCTCACGGGTCACTCTCTAATCCATGACCAAATGTCACCCAAGGCGAACGCACCAAAGGTGTAGCATGAACAAACACTAAAAACTGAAAAGAACTATAGGCGTGAGTATTGAAACTTAGTAGGCGTGCCCAACAAACTATTCCCCATGCACTACCTTTAAAAAAATTAATTTATTAATTCCAGGTTTGAACTAAATATACAAGATATTGGATTTCACACACACACTATTTTATTTCTAAAACAAGTATCAATCCATTTCCCTTTATAATTTAAAATAAAATTTTAATGTTTGAAAGAAACATGTGCATTGAATTTCAAAACATTTTTGCGAAAAATTAGAAAACCAAACTTTAGTTATTCACCAAAAAGTAAAACTACACTTTACACACAACACACGCCAAGGGAAATGGAAAAAATGGCACACATGAGCCAACAACCGAACTAGACTTCTGAATCATGCGCCACACTAAAATAAACACTAAATGAAACATGGGTCAAACCTAGGAGATCGCGAACAATCCAGAACATACCATACATGTGACTAATCCTGAAAGCATGCTCTAACTCAATGACGTCATAACGCCCTAACGCCCGGCATAGCCCTATATGGCCTAACCGAGGGGCCCAGTCCCCATAGCAGTAAAAACTCAGTATTCCCCTACTATGGGGACACTAGCCAGTGCATAATCTCAACTAGTGTGGAAATCATTCTCAGAATATTCACTCACTATGCCAGATTCCCATGTCAACACAAGCAATAAAAAGGGGGTGCATCCACAATGTAAATTAATCAGTCACTATGCACAAACATCACATACATCTCATGCAATCAAGGCAAACCAAATATCACCAGTGAGTGGGTTTTCCAAAATAATCTATTTTATTAAAGTGCCAAACAGGCCTTCACCAATTTTAAAGAAAGACCTCATTTCTTGAGAAAACCCAAAACACTTCTTCAAAAGAAATATTTTATCTTTAAAACATGAACTAGATTTGAAATTCCATGAATTATGTTTAAAGGCCAATCGAGCATTCTATTAATACCGAGTGTCCGCTCATCAAGAAAATGTTTCAAGTGTCTTGTGTAAAATAAGCGTCTCATTTACACCAAATAATCATTTTAAAATTAATTATCTTATATTATTTCTCATTCATTAAAAATTAATAAAATAAAAAGAAATTAATAAATTATAAATCTAATTTTAAGTGCAGTGGGGAACCTACCTCTACTTTTATCTCGATTATGAAGATGAGACACGTCTCACACTTGCGCACAAGTATATGAAATCTGCTGACGATCGCAATATCACCGGTCTTCCTCATTGACATGCTGCAACAACCGCACAACTAAAATGCATAAACACGAACACAAAACAAATCAAACAAACAAAAATCAAAAACACCACCTTGACATGCTTTCAAAACAAAACTCTCACCACCTACATTATTTACTAATCCACTTTAAAATTTATAATACAATTTTTAAAGGGAAACTCACGGCTTTAGACACCCAACCTACTCAAAACCCCACCGAGTAATTAAATGAGCACTCGCAACACACCAAAACAGAATGCGCACCAATTGTAAAGTTAAAATTACAAATTACACAACTTAATGAAAAAATACACCACATGACAAAAATGATTTTTTAATCCAATCGCACCTCAAAATATTTCCATGGTATAATCTACACCACATACAATATTTAATAGACTAGCTAGAATTTTTAAAAGAATTTCAAATAACATCTCAAGGCACCATTTAATTATCAATAACAAATTAAAATACATGAAATATTTGAATTTAAAATTAGAAGGATTTAAACAAGGGGAAACCCACCTCAACCGACGAAAAAGACCCTGAAAATGGTGCGAAACGCAGTTCGAACCTCAACCGCACTAGAGAGAAACAAAATAAACTATAGACTTAAACATCAGACCATAAATTATTGAAATTAAACCCTAAATATATTAAAATCTTAAAATATAGGGTTTGGGAAAACTAAAACCATAAATGACGAAGAAATTACCAAAGGGGAAAAAATAAGAGGAAAAATAACCGGAAGGGGAGTCCTGCTAGAAGGGGGAGTTGTGTGGCCGGAATACCACTGGAAGGAGAGAGTACGGCCGGAAAGCACTATTGAGGGATGCAACCATATTGGAGGTGGTGCATGGGAAAGTCGGACAGTTTCAGTGAGGCCTCGTCTGGACAGAAGGTGGTGTGCGGGCAGGTCAGATAGTGTTAGCGAGGGCTGGGGTTTGTGGAGTTCAGAGCGTGGAGCGTGGGCCTGGGCGAGGCGACCTATGGGAGTGCGGAACGAGGGCAAGAGATGGATTGGCCAGAAGCCGGAGGCAAGCGTGGAGGGGGCTACCAAGTGGAGGGCTAGTGCAGTTTGGGAGAAGCAGGGCAGAGCGCTAGTGAGGTAGGGGAGGTCCGAGCGGGAGCCGATGACCCATGGCGAGGTGAGGTGAATGGGGGCGATCACGGATGTCCAAGGTAGGAGAGTGCGATGGTGTCAGGGGAGAAGCACGAGGCGGTGAGAAGGAAGCACCGTAGTGTAGAAGAAAAACCAGGGCAGCGGCTCACGCAGAAAAAGGGAAAAAGAAAAGGGGAGGGGGGAGGGATTTAGGGTTCTCCCCATAAAAAAAATATTTTTTTTCTTCTAATAATAATATAATTACAAAAATAAAAATAATAATGATCATAAAATCTTAATAATTATAAGAATAAATCATAATAATAATAATGATCATAATAATAAAAGAACCAAAACAATAATAATATTATTATTAAAACTATAATAATATTATTATTTTATGCTTAAATATTATTATATCAAACTATATTTTATTATAAAAAATTATTCTACTTCATTTCATTTCACTTTACCTTTAATTAATTTATTTACTTATTTTTGATGTTGGGCAATCGCACGGCTTGCGTGTCACCCTATGCACAGTCGAGCGAGGTGCGCTCGAACCATGCCACCCAGCATTAACCGCCCGAAGAGTTGAACTGCGTGTTGTCACATAGTTTTATAAGTCGCTCACAAGTCCCGTGTCAAACCTGGTTAGGGTGTGTCAATTCTCCCCACCACAGACACTTTCTGCCCCTAGAATGTCACCAAGTCAAAAGATAGTCAAAGCATGAGGCCGAGCCCAAACATAGCCAAAAGGAAAAACAAGAACCTTGGGTTGAAGATTCAATCCACAAGTCACACACGACCAATCTCGAATAAACCGTGACATAGAACGAGGGGAGAACACGAGAAGGTTCTCCCCACCACAAGAATTTGACCAATCATAGAAACTATAAAACTCACGCACACCCACATGAGGAGGGGTTAATGCGGGAACTCCCACACGAACATACTGACATCTCCACTTGAGTTTAGCGGAAACACTGAGACTTTAAATGGAATGCCACTATAAGGTCACCCAGCATATCAGGGCACCAAAACAATGAACTCCCTTAGTATAAGTGATAAAACACTTCCACTAAAACCAAGAAATCTGGGCACAAGACAAAAAAACCCTCAAAACTCACATCTCTAAACAATCACTAATGAAATCAGGACCAACCCACACAAGGTCCACATATGCTTTTAAGAAAAACAGACATATCTAGAGGCCACATTCAAAAGAACGCGACTACTATGATCACGAAATAATAATTTCATCACACTATTATCTCAAATGATGAACTTACAATAGTGGTAAAACGAGGAAAAGGAAACCCTAAATGACTATATTCCAAGACGAAAGTCAGAGAACTAAGTAAAGGCCTCACATTCCTTTGTCGCCCTGGCTGTGTGCGAGCTTCACACTGAAACCAGAGGTTGGGGCTCTGATGGCTGAAGCATCTTATGCCTCATAGTCAGACACGAGCATCCCTATATCGGAACTCCCTCTTTGAACGACACTACTTTCGGAACCTTTCCTAGTGACCTGAACGGTCACAGAATAGAAGGACTTCATAGGGATAAGTCAAGATGTCTTCAGATGCTGGAACTGGAAACACTGATAGCACATCAGAAAGTAGTCTGACGAACCAGAAGTCGACACTGACAAAAGGGATTTCTTCATAGGCATGTTCATCTTGTACACCCTGCTCGCAAAATGTGGAACACTTACGAATGAAGAGAGGCGCCGAATTTTCCAAGCACTTGCGATCCAGTTTTCGACTCCATAAAGTGGCTGAACAAAGTCCTTCAACAACCACTGGCCTTTTTAACTACGGATGAGCTCTAACCTCTTTTCTCCATCAACTCCCCAGATATGATCCATTGGATGGTGATGGACTTTAACTCCTCCAAAATAATCCAAACTCCAAGTATGATGAAAATTCCACCTCCACTAATCCGAGGTTGGACCCTCCACTAAGACCAAGACAATAAGAACTCTATCAAACTCAGGAGTTCCCAACCACCTGAAGATATCCTCTACTCCCCTCAAACTGCTTCTCTGCCCCTAACAAACCCCAAATGACTTGAAAGACAAGAAACACACGTTAGAAACTATAATTGGGCACGTCTCATGATCAAATTTTTAGGAAATTTCTGGGTGGCATATTCGGAACAACATAAAAAAACAAAATCGCAACTAGCATCAATCCAAAAATCAATCAAAAGAAACACCCCAAACCAAGACAACCGGCCCGAAATCCCAAAAAAGCTCAAACACAACCAAAAGAAACACCACAAGACATAGGTGACAGACTCATAAATCAAGCATGCACAAACACATGAAAAATCCACTTTTCAAAATACCAAAACCCACTTGGGAAGAAAAACTAAGTCCTGAAATCACTTTTTCATTCAAGTCCATTTTAGAAAAATCATGCCAAGGCTTAAATTCCAAAACCCCGCCCATGGCATCATGTGAACCGCCGCATAAGCCTTCATCCCTTTTCCATTAAAATCACCCATACATATGTGTCAATGTGAACTTCATGTGTCTACCCACACATATGCAGACGATCCTAGGGGATACCAAGGGTAGCACATTCCACTCCATTACCAAATCCAAAAATAAGCCAGAATTTTCCAATTCAAAGCACTTACTCTTTAAAAACCCACTTCACTAATTTTTAAACAACTTGCAAGAAAACCCTTTATTTACCAGTTTTAAACCAATTAGAGAAAGAACCTTTTCAATTCAAAACCACCTTTATTTCCAAAAAACACTTTAAAAACAACCAAAATCAAGACAAAGCACAACGAACAATGGAAAATAAGAATGAGGAACTAATTCTTATGCCCAACCCGGCGACATGGTAGTGAGCCACGCCCCAAGTAAAACATAACACCAGAGGACCTTGAATCGGGCACATGGGCTCCACATGGGTCACTACTCCTTGTGGGGTCACTGCGTGACACCGAGTCCCCTCTATTGTCATCACTTAATCCAAAATAAAGACAAAAGAATCAAAACTCGGACTACCACTGGTAAATCATGTCTCATCACGAGCGGTGGTGATCAGGCACCGACCCAAAACCTACATCTTGAGCCCTGACAGTCCTAATCGTTATCTACCAGACATACCAAATAACAATGGGCACTCTGAAAAGAGAGGTCCGCTAAGAGCTGACCTCCTGTGATGCCATTTTGTCATGAACCAACCTGGGGCGACCCTAAACTAGTCACCCGATCCAGTCCGCGACATGGCCCGAGGGGCATTCCCGATCCCCACGGGCTAGCGACAAGATCTAGGGAATCAACAGAGGCGGTGGGAATGATTTCTCCCAGTTAAAATAAATAAATAAAGTAGCAGAAATAAAACAGAGTAGTGCAAAATAAATAAACAAAGTAAAGTAACTAAACAAGAACAAAATAAAATAAAACTAACCGAACGAGACAACCAATATCTCCGTGTGACCTCACGGGTCACTCTCCAACCCACGACCAAACGTCTCCCAAGGATAACGCTCCCATGGTGTAGCCTGCACAAACACTATAAACAGAAAAGAACTATAGTAGTGAGTATTAAAACTCAGTAGGTGTGCCCAACAAACTATTCCCAATTCACTACCTTTAAATAAAGTAATTTATTAATTCCAGGTTTGAACTAAATTTACACGATATTGGTTTTTACACACACACACTTTAATTTCTAAACCAAGTATCATTCCATTGCCCATTATAATTTAAAATCAATTTTTAATGTTTTAAAGGAACATGTGAATTGAATTTTAAAACATTTTTGCGAACAATTAGAAAACCAAACTTTAGTTATTAGCCAAAAATTAAAACTACACATAACACACAACACATTCCAAGGGAAATGGACAAAATGGCACACATGAGCCAGCAACCGAACTAGACTTCTCAATAATGTGCCACAAACAAATAAACACTAAATGAAACATGGGTCGAACCTAAAAGATCGTGAACAATCGAGAACATACCAAACATGTGACTCATCCTGAAAGCATGCTCTAGCTCGATGACGTCATAATTCCCTAACACCCGGCAAAGCCCTACATGGCCTAACCGAGGGGCCCAATCCCCATAGCAGAAATAACTCAATATTCCCCTGCTATGGGGCCACTAGCCAGTGCGTAATCTCAACTAGTGTGACAATCATTCTCAGAAGATTCACTCACTATGCCAGATTCCCATGTCAACACAATCAATAAAAAGGGGGTGCATCCATAATGTAAATTAATCAGTCACGATGCACAAACATCACATACATCTCACACAATCAACACGCACAAAAGATCACCCCCGAGTGGTTTTTCCAAAATAATCTATTTTATTAAAGTGCCAAATGGTCCTTCACCAATTTTAAATAAAGACCCCATTTCTCGAGAAACCCCAAAACACTTGTTCAAAAGAGATCATTTATCTTTAAAACTAGAACTACTTTTAAAATTCCATGAATTATGATTAAAGGCCAAACATGCATTCTTTCAATACTGGGTGTCCGCTCGTCAGGAAAATGTTTCAAGTGTTGTGTATAAAAAAACGGCTCTTTTACACCAAATAATCATTTAAAAATTAATTATCATATATTATTTATCATTCATTAAAAATTAATACCACAACAAGAAATTAATAAATTCTAAATCTAAAGGTAAGTGAAGTGGGGGACCTACATAGACTTGTAGTTTGGTTACGAAGTCATGACACATCTCACACTTGCGCACAAGTACAAACAATCTACTGACGATCGCAATATCGCGGGTCTTCCTCGCCGACATGCTGAAACAACAGCAAAACTAAAATGCATAAAAATGGACACAAAACATTTCAAATGAACAAACTGCACAAAAATCACCTCGACATGATTTTAAAATACAAATCGCACCACCTACATTATTTACTAAACCGCGTTTAAATTTATAAGACAATTTTTAAAGAGAAACTCATAGCTTTAGACACCCACCCTATTAAAAACCCCACCGAGTAATTAATTGCGCACTCGCAACACACCAAAACAGAATTTCCACCAATTGAAATATTTAAAGTAACAAATTACAGAACATAATAAAAAAAATACACCACATGTCAAAAATTCATTTTTAATCCAAGCGCACCTCAAAATATTTCCAAGGTATAATCTACACCACAAAAAATATTTAATAGACTAGCTATAAGTATATAAAACAGTTTCAAATAACATCGCAAGGCACCAGTTAATTATCAATAACAAATAAAAATACATTTAACATGTGAATCTCAAATCAGAAGGATTTGAGCAAGGGGAAACCGACCTCAACTGATGAGAAACACCCAGAAAATGGTGTGAAATGTCGTTCGCACCTCAACTGCACTAGCGAGAAACAAAATCAACTATAGACATCGATATCGGACCAAATTTTTTGAAATTAAACCCTAAAAATATTGAAATCTTAACATCTTGGGTTTGGGAAAACTAAAACCCTAAATGAAGAAACAATTACCAGAGGGGAAAAAAGAAGAGAAAACATCATCGAAAGGGGAGTCCTGCTAGAAGGGGGAGTTGCATGGCCGGAAGACCATGGGAGGGAGAGAGAGTGTCCAAAAAGAGCTGGCGAGGGATGCGACCAGATTGGAGGTGGTGTGTGGGCAAGTCGGACAGAACCGGTGATGCCTCGTTTGGATAAAAGTTGGTGCGTGGGCAGATCAGATGGTGTTGGTAAGGGATGGGGTTTGTGGAGGTCGGAGCGAGGAGTGTGGGCTTGGGCGAGGTGACCTGCGGCAGTGTGGAATGAGGGTCAGAGGTGGCTTGGCCTAAATCCCGAGACAAGCGTGGAGGGGGATTCCATGTGGAGGCTGGTGCAGATCGGGAGAAGCAGGGGGGAGCGGTGGTGAGGGAGGGGAGGTCCGAGCGGGAGCTGGCGGCGGAAGGCATGGGCATGAGCAGGAGGTGGTCGAGAGGTGAGGCACATGGGGAAATCACAGATGGGCAAGGCAGTAGAGTGCGATGGCGGTAGGGGCGAAGCCCGGAGCGGCGAGCAGGAAGCACCGCAGTGCAGAGGAAAAACCAGGGCGGCTTCTCACGTAGAGAAAGGGAAAAAGGAAAAAATGTGTGGCGGGATTTAGGGTTCTCCCCAAAAAAATTATATTTTTTTCTTCTAATAATTATATAATTACTATAATAAAAATAATAATGATAATAAAATCATAATAATTATGATAATAAATCTTAATAATAATAATAATGATCATAATAACAAAACAACCAAAATAATAATATTATTATTATTAAATATATAATAATATTAATATTTTATGCCTAAATATTATTCTATAAAACTCTATTTTTTAAAAAATTATTTTACTTCATTTCATTTCACTTTACCATGACTTAATTTATTACTTATTTCGGATGTTGGGAAATCACACGGCTCACATTTCGCCCTGTGCGTGGTCGAGGGAGGTGCGCTCGAACCAAGCCACCCGGCATTAACCTCCCAAAGAGTTGGACTGTGTGTTGTCACACAGTTTTATAAGTCTCACGCAAGTTGCGTGTCAAACTTGGTCAGGGTGTGATAAAAAAACCCCATTATCATAAATATAATTAATTGCATGCATTTTGTAATGATACAATCTTTATTATTAATTTCGATGGATAGTGATTAGTTTGACTAGGGAAAGTATTGACATTAACATTCTTGATATGTTTTTGTAATCATTAATATTCCCTTGATATATTCACTTATTATGATCATTTGAGATTAAATATCCCATAAATATCTATATTAATTTTCATGGATATTATTATTACTTAAAATTGATATCATTTTTATACATGGGTTTTTACATTGAAAGTTATATCATTGATTGGGGGAAGTTATTGTTAATCCATATTTATTACTTCATACATATATTTTCTAATAAAGAATATTGTTCTTGAATTAAATAATTCATTCAATATATGTGTACTAATTTTGATATGTAGTTTAGGGTTGTAGACTTGTTATTGACATCCCCTTGATACATCAAAAATCTCATGAGATTAATCAGTTGGACACCCTGATTTAAATTTGTTTCTATGGTATACCTACCCACCTATTAAACTATCTTAGAGTAAGTTCTTAATGATCAAGGAATAAAGATTCATGAGAGCATGGAATCTAATACTAATAATTTCAATTATTAATAATTTATTTATTATTATCCATGATATTATTTTATTAATATTATCTATAGTTATATTTCTTACACATGTTTTTTATTAGATTGAATGTATGTTCAGTTATATATCCTTCCATATTGATTATTCCTTTTATGATCATAATAATCAATCTATTGAATAAATGGAATGTCTGTTCATATATTTAACTTTCAATAAATATTATTAAATTATGATTATGATTTATTTATTCTTGAAGGGTTATACTTTATGTAACTTTTACTAAGCATTTGACATCACCCTTATTTTGTCCTTTATCAAGAATATGAGATGTGTATTATAAATGATATGAAAGTATATTATTGAGGGAATACTGATATTATTGGAAAAAAATATTTTTTTTGTTTGTGTATTCAATAAAATATTGGAACCGTGTATTTAAATAAATTTTACAAATACAACTAAAATATTCAGTAGTTTGGGTTGGAATCTATTGTATATTATAAAAATGTAAGAAAGTAGACAATATAACCATGAAAATAGGGTTGGGGTCTTTATTATTGGTTTTAAGACAGGTTTTTTATTTTCCATGGGAACTAGATTTTGGAAACAAAATATATTTTAGAATATAACCCAATGATAATAATTGAGAAAAATTATAGAAGAACAACCTAATCTTTTTGTAATATATTGATTATGTGGTTTTTCCAAGAATTATATCCCTATTTGGATAAAATATTTTGATGTGGTTGTGGAATAGTTGTAAATAGGAAAAATAACTATGAAAAAGGAACATTGGGATTTGAATCAATCATAAATTGGTTCATTATTATTGTCCTTATTACACACATAGTTTTTCCATCCTAGATGATAGGATCCAAATAATTTAGTTTTGCTTTATGAACCATTATGAAGGATCTGAATAGATGATTAAAATGAATGACCTAGGTTAAACCTATGGCCTCCTATATTGTAAATTTGGTGTCATGATGTAGACATCATATTAATGATTATATGGTTTTACCATTATGATTAGCATTATTCACACAATAATTTTTATTTTCAGTCGGGGGTTTGATCTTGGAGGAATGATGTTAAAACATAATGTGATGGGATTTTATCAAGATTTTTTATATTTTGGGAGTCATTTATGGTAATTTAACCCATTGTATTAGTATATGTTTTAGTCAAATATTAATTTAAGGAAAAATGTGTTTAAATTTTGTGGATATATGTTTAAATGTATTGGTTACATTTAATGTTTATATTATCCTTTATGTTGAGGTAACTATGTGTTATTTTAATTTAGGAATGTTATAAGAATTATATTATAAAATTCCAAAAAAAGGACTTCTTACATGTCGGGTGACAACATGTTGAATTTTGAGAGGACGTGGAGCTCAAACCAACAACTGAAGGGTGATAAGTGTGATGTGCCGTCCATTTTCCTATGTGATGCACTGGTTAGTATGAAATCATTTTTAATTAAATGGTCTCATAGTAAAATATAAATTTTATTTTGGTAAATATATTATTGGGCCAAATATTTGTGATTTTGATGCTATTATTGATATTTATAGAGCTGTTTTATTGGGTAATGGTATATATAACCATTAGGTTTAATATTAAATGATTATTTTTCAATATGGTAATAAAATATTTGGGGTTTAATGTTAAAAGTCAGGACATCACGTTTTAGTTGAAGACAATTTTAACTATTGATAATATTGGGGATAGTTAGGATGTAGGGTTATTTATTAATGGAATATTCTTTGTTGAACAAATAGTTTACACTTTGAATTGAAATGTATTATTTCTTCATATGATGGTTTTACATTATTATTATTATATTAAAATGTGGTAACCATTTCAGTTTTAGTTAATATTTTAAGACAATATAAATGGATTATTATTCTTTTGTGGATATTATGATCCCTTAATTGTTAATTTTAGTTCCTTAGGAATAGAAAATTATTATTGGATATTCATTTTATGGAGTAGGAAATGAATTATAAATTTATCAAAGAATAATTAAAAGAATAAACTTTACTTAAAAGATATCAAGAATATTTTATGGTGTTCCCTATCATTATATTAATATAACACCAAAATTAAATGAATAATATTTTGAACGAAAAATGTTATATTATTACCTATATATCCATTTAATTAAATTTCCTTTTTATAGATAATAGATTTTTTGTTTTCTAGTTGTTAAAAATCTCTTGATCATTCATTTTCACTTGATCCAGGATCTATAACCCTTTACATTAAAATTTAATGTTTTTCCCATGATCATATTTTAATTTCATGTCAGTGTTATCCTATATGTAAACCTTGTAATGTTCTATTCTATATGACCTTCAGATTTTCTATTCCCTATTTTAGGTGAAATTTCTATTAACCATTTTTTGATTTTGATTTTCAAAAAAGGTAATTTCAAATATCAAACCCATAACTTCTGAGAATAAGATTTAATTTTCAGGATGAAATTTATTGAAGGTGGGGAGTATATAAAATTCCTATATATTATTGTATATTTATAAAATTAATATATTCAACATATTTAGGTATACACAACCACATGATTTTTAAATAAGAATGTTTTTTGGTATCTTATATGAAGGAAGAACCAATATCAAATGACCTGAGAAATATATTATTTAAATATGAACCTTATAACAAAAATACTC
This sequence comes from Viscum album, assembly GCA_963277665.1. Taxonomy (NCBI): domain Eukaryota; kingdom Viridiplantae; phylum Streptophyta; class Magnoliopsida; order Santalales; family Viscaceae; genus Viscum; species Viscum album. Next base: position 483,019,549 of record OY728128.1, read on the forward strand.
AATTACTAGTTATTAATAGGATTACAAAAATTATCAAATATATATAGAGGAATTAAAAAATAAAAATTAATTTATAAATTCTTATTAAATGATTGTGGTTATTTTTAGGGAAGTCATTTTATGGTTTAAAATATATTTCCTTTGAAAATGGATTTATATTTCATTTTATTTTTGGGAATTATTATTAATTTATAATACTATTAGAAATTTTATTTTATAAAAATTATATAATTTCTTAAATGAGAATATAAAAAATATTTTATGGTTAAATTTTAGTTTTTTTCTATAAAGGTTTATTTTTCATTGAATAATGTAAAATAATTTTTTTTGTTAAACTATCATTTTATTTCAATAAATTATTTTATATAAAAAAAACATTAATCATTTAATTTTATTTAAAATTGAAAAAAAGTATTATTTAGTAATTTTTAAAATAATTAATTATATTTTAATCATATTTACAACCATTTTTGGTATATGTCTATTTTTATGCTCAGGAATATATATTTTAGGGAAACTATTTTTATGTGTGTAATGTTCCTCCATTTTTATTAATTAGAATGACCACTAATAATGACGGGTTTAAATGATACATATAGATTACATATATGAAAATATTAATTTAAATATATATAATGGATATTACAAGTAAAAATGATAATATATGATAATTATATGCCGGAAAATGATTTCTTTTTAAAACCAATTTTTTGGCATGTCGGCAGGTTTTTTTAAATAAAATTATTCCAATTATACGATATGAATATATTAAAAATAATTCCATATTTTAAATAATTATAATTAACAATATATAATAAGGTTAACTTAGTTTGTATCATAATGATTATTAGAGATAGTAAAATTAATTTACACCAATTATGTTAAAATGAGGTTTGTTGGGTTACATGTGTTTGTGTTATAATAAAATTTACAAAAACATAGAATTTTTATTTAGTAAATTTGATTTCAAATTTATAACAATTTGGTCTATATTATTCAATAAATATAATTTTATTTTTAGGCTTATTAGATAAATTACATAGGTTAAAAAATAAATATGTTGGTGAAAACAAAAATGGTTAATGTTAGTAAGTTGTGAGTATAAAAGAATAACATGTTTAAAATATATATTTTTTTGTTTTAGAGGTTTTTAAAGATCTTAAATTCTAAATAATACATCATTTTTTAATTTTTGAGGATCTTGAGGTGTGAGTGACTTCCCATCATTAAATAGATTTGGGTATTTAAAAAATGGCCACTTGTCCTCAACTATTAAAGGGAACTACCTCCCTTCATTTTTTAACATATATATAGCCTTTTTTCTCACACATAACTATCCAAAATTTCTACCATCAAACTCTATTCACATCATATAGGTTCTTATATTTCAAAAACACCAACCCTTGGGTTCTTATAATGATATCCACATAATGTTTCTCTAGAAAAGGTAATCATCTTAACAAAGATCATTCATTTTATTTATTTTTTTAAAACATTCAATTATGACTTGAAATTTTGAATATAATATCCATATTTTCTAATATATATTTATATGTTATAAGTTTAATGTAATAACCTATATATATATATTCTTCTATCAAATTGGAAATTGAATTGTCATTTGTGTGTACGATGAACTGTTGCCTTATGAACTGATGTGACTTGTTTTCCATTTACACAAATCATATTTGTAAATAATAATTAATTTAATATATATGTAAATATAATATGAAATAATTTTATTTTTTAAAATATAATATCACGTATATTTCTTTCATTACACTCCCTTTAAAATATGATAACATTACTCATGTGTATGACAGACTGCTAGCTTGTGATGTGATTTGATTTTTTTCACATATACTTCACAAGTAGGTAATAAGGACATTATTAATGAATATATATGATATATATGAAATTATATTTATTATTTAAAATTAATATATCATCCCCTATCTTATCTATAAAACCACTAATAAATGATATTGTTCCACAAGAATATGTATGACTTACCATCCCAATAAATTGATGTAATTCATTATCCATATAAAACAATCAAGAATGGTTTTATAAAAGATTAAATAAGAAATATGATATTTATTACATTAAAATCATTTTTATTGATGGAACAATTTACTATACACCATAAAATAAAAATTCATAACAAAATACGTGTGAGAAAACAATTCAGCAATCACCCGAAACAATAACTATAATAAAATATTAATAATGAATGAATGGTAATACTTTATAAAAAGAAAATATATGCTATTATATAAATTTATGGGTTTCTTTTTTAGGTCAATAACATTATTGAAACCATTACTTTGGATTTTAATGTGTATTTAATCCAAAAGAAGCTTGAGGTAAAGGATTTTGTCTTAATTTCATTTCACTTGGACATATTTCAATTTCATGCACCTAATTTAATTATATGGTATATATAATACCCATTTTATAGGTAATATCAGGAATAATTAATACTTCACGGTATTTCATGTTTTAATTTGAAATATTTTGTCTAAGGATATTTTATTTGAAAATTACCAAGTGGGAAAGAATTTAGTTACTCAATTTCATTTCATTGATATATATTACTTATTCACTATATTAGATATATATTAGAATATGTATGTAATAAATTACAGTTATATAATTTTTTGTTTATATTTTTTATGATGATTTAAATCGGATACACACAATCAATTCATTGATTAATTCTCACTTCAATTTTATTGTCGTTGTATGGGTTGCTCGTCTCAAACTATATCTTTTGGGACATATGTTATGTTATACACCATATTTTTTGTGGTGTACATACTTTTGAATTGAGATTTTATACCATGAAACCCTTTATACTAATGGTATTATATTTTTCATTTGCATTTATTTTGTTCATGGAGATTGAGATTCATATGATACTAAAGTGGTGAGAGATTTAATTTTTAATCTCATTTTATTCAATAATGTTTTTACATGAAATTAAATTGATGGAAATTATTTTATATTTACCTAATAAAACCATTTCATTTCATTCTCCTCGTGTTATTCAAGATGTTTTCATGTAAAAATAAACTTTTCCTCTCTTGTTTACTGAGAAAATTAATAGAATCCAACTTTATTTTTTCTCTTTAGCAGAAAACCATTTTTCTTCCAAATGTATGATTTCTTAAAATGATTTAAATTTTTTTTAATTATTTTTTAATTTCATTTTTACCCATAATTGGTTTAAAAAAATGAATTAGAATCATCCTTTCATTTTATGAACAAGGTACATTTTTAGTTTTTATACAATAATATGAAATAAAATTTGTTTTTAACACACTCAATTAGAAAAAATACACCATCATAACCACTCATTTATTTGAATCTTAAATTACATGTCTAAAGGTTTATTTAAAAAAAATTATTTTCCAAAATATTCTATAATTTTTTATTTTTTAAATGTTATTTTCAAAGTGGAAAGGTTATTTTCCTAAATAATGTTTTAATAGTCTCTTTATGGTATTTATGCTTCAAAAAATAATTTATTTTAAATATACACCACTATAGATATGTTGTAATGATACAATAATTTTTCTTTATATGGTTATTTTACGATATGTTTTGTACAGGTAAATTATTGAATTTATCTTTCTAGATTATTTTTTGTAATAATAATCTTTCCCTTGAAATAGTCATATTATTATGATCATTATATATTATATTTCCCCTAAATAACCAAATTATACATAATGTATATTCTTATTTCATAAATTTTATATCATTTTTATATGATATTTTAATTTGAATGTTATATGACATGATGGGGGAAATTATTGTTAACTTGTATTCTGTTCATTACTTAAAAAATTATTGATATGACATATTTTTCATGAATTATATCAATCATTAGATATGTGTGGTGACAGGCTATTGATATCCCCATGATGCAGTGATAGTATCCTAAGATAAATCAGTTATCTAGACATATTTAAATGGGATCCTATGTAGACCTACCCATCAGTTAAACTATCTTGGTAGAGGGTCTTGATGGAAAGGTATCTTGATGTCTGATATCATAATTTCTAATATAATGATTTTACTGAATGAAGAATTAAATTATTATTATCAATGAGATTATTGCATTGATATTATCCATAGATTCATTTTATTTTCAAGTTTATAATTAAATGGATTGTGTGTTCTGTTATCTTCCATTCCATATTTATTATGATGTATTTAATCATCATGGCCAAGAATTTTTTAAAATAGATTATGTGTTCATATATTTACCTTTCTATATTTATTATTCCATATTGATTATGTTGTATTTATTCAAGATACATTCCTATTTACATAACTCGTACATATAATTTTATATTATCTTTATCTTTATTACCTTTCTAGGAACCTAGGATGTATACAATGAATTAAAAGGAAGGATATGATATATGGAATAAGGATAATAATTAAAAAAATATATTTCTTAATTTTTTTATTCAAATGTAATATGGGAATCATATACATATCTAGTTTATTAAGACTACTAAAATATTTATTTTTTTTGGATTTGATCACTTTTATCTTGTGCTAATGTTAAAATGTATCCACTAATAGTAGGATACTTTAGTTCAAGTCCTTACATCAATGATATTTGGAACAATGGATGATCCTATTTAGATCATCACATTTATAAATTTATGGAAGTTTCATATTGAACTTCAAAGGGATATACAATTATTCATTTTAATCATCAAAAAATACATTACAAAAATTATTAGATTTGAAGGTAAACCATATAATGTTATATAAAAGACATCATCAAAACATTTTATTAGTTTTCCATCATATAATTAAATTCCTAATATATTTCATTAGAGCACTTTAGTTGTTTCATTTTCCTCCCAACCACTGACCAATAAAATTTATATTGAATCATTGGTGTGATGTTTTCAACCAAAACCATATTTACAATGACTCATATACTTACATCCAATATTTTCTACATCTCACGGAATCCATCCAATTGTAATTTTTTTTATGACATTAAATGGGTTCATTCAATGGTCTTTATCTGATTAGACTTGATACATTTTAATATCCTCTGATAATACTTCTTCTGATATTAATATGTCCAATTTTATTCATTAATAAATTTTCCTTAAACATTATTAATATTCCTCTGTCTTTTAAACTTCAAAAACATTAAAGAAGAAATTATTCATATCAAAACCTACATCTGATTGTCTTTGTCTGGTAAAATTCAACATAATATTATAGTATAAACTTTATATATACAAATATCTTTCTACCATATTTTCCTTATGCATGGATCATGAGAACATTTACAATTTGGGATATTGAAATCATTAACAATAAATTCTTCTCATGATTTAATGGATCCTGAAACTCTATATGAGGAAAATGGAAACCAAAAAAAAGATAACCATTCAAAAAATTTCTCATGTCGATCACCTCAATCCAAAATATTTAATATTATGGACTTGATACAAAAAAAATATTCTAGTATTATCCTCTATTTTATATATACTAAAATTCATAAAAAAAAGTTATATGATTTATGTCAATAAAAAATAAAATCTTCTTATTTTGGCTAAATATCTAAACCAACCACCTTATTAACTACCCCTATCTATTAAAAACTCATCAAAATTTCTTGGTCCTATAAATCACACCTTTGTATTATATTATCAACCAAGTAATATAAATCACTAAAACATTGTGATTCAAAAAATTGATTTCTTAGAAAACAATTCTATCCCCATGTTATAAAATTTACATTAATAAAAAATCATTATTGAATAATAAGATCATTATATCCATAATTATTATGAATCTTTGTCATACACCTCATAAAAACAACATCTTACACATCCATAAAAAATTACACCATTCTATTAGAAATATTATCTTTCTTCCACTTGATAAAATGTTATAAAAATTCACACATATTGAAATCCCAACTTTCCACTTTTAAGAACACCCCCTAAATACGTAATTTTCCATGAAGGGTAAAAAATGGATATATTTATATTATGATTTTCTTTCCCCCTTGAAAAATCTATACAATGAAAGTATGGAGAGGGGACAGATATCATATACGATAACCTTTATGAGAGGAATTTTTAACACTCATTATTAAAAATAACAAATTAAATGTTTCATTTGGAAATTGGGTTTTGAAGATATTTGAAACATACTCTTATGTAAAAAAAACTCCAAATTAAATTCAATATTTTGTACATGATATTTGATTATCTGATAATTTATACTAGTTTTATTGGAACCAAAATATTGTACCAGATTTTTATGTGATATTGATAGAACTATGAATTTAATTACCAAAGATCATGGGAAAATTCATCCTAACAAACAAGTCTTAAAACTATGTCCTCATACACATAAGTTATTCTATTGTTTGAGTCTATGTAATGTACTCAACTTATTATATACTGAGATTCACTAAATTATATTTCCTGGTATTCTTGTTAACATATAATTATCCCATAAAAAATCTCCACCTGATATGGATTTTCTATCATATACACATCTTGAAAAATATTTACTTCTGTAAACACAAAAATCAATATTTCATTCAATATCAAATTTCAACCTGTAATTAGTTGTGCCTTTAATATTTCTATGAATTCATTTTCCATACTTATGATTGTATTAATTTCATGCACTTTTAAACATGAAAAAACTTGTATCTTCATTAACTGTATCTTCCCTTGAATCTGTTAGGTATAATAAACTTCTATATAAAGTTAATAATACTTTAGGATCAACCAGTTTTCCGTTACCATATTTTAAAAATGTTGTTCCCATTGAAACTAGTATCCAGACAAGTAGTGATTCCTCTATAAAAAAAATGTTTATATGTACATGAAAATCCCACACATGATATAGGATAATTATTTCTACTTCAGATATATATTTTTTGGGAATAATGTATTTTATTTCCCCTATCATGGATATTTCAAATAAATTTTTCATTTTATAAAAAAACCATTCACATGTTTCTCCATCATTCAAAATAAAAATGAAATCATCAACATAACCAATAACAATGAGGGAAACCATCTAACAATATTTTATATAGAAGTTTTTATCATATATTATTTATCGATGTTTTACTCCGTAAATATAGTATCAAGTTTATAATAAAATGCTCTCTCTATGCTTTCTATAACCCATACAAATCATTTTTCAACTAGAACAAATATATTTATTCTTTTTTAAGGATGAAAAACATGGGTTTTCAAAATAAAATTCTTCATCAAGATCTCTTTTAAGAAAATATGACATGAATTACTACTAGAAAATATTATATTTTCATCATACAGTGATAACATGAATGATTATTATAGTTTCAAATCATCCCACTAGAGAAAAGGTTTCATCAAAGTCAGTTCCTCCAATCTATGAGTAATGTTTGAAAACAAGACATGAAATGTTTCTTATAACTAATATTTTTTATTAAACTTTTTTTAAAACAAAATTTTTTTTTGAATCTATTTACTATTTCTTCTATTGGGTATAAGTTCCCATGTATCATTCATTATAATATGATCTATCTCTAAATTTAATGCTTCAATATACACTGGATTCTCTAAATCATCTTCAACATATTTTGGTTGAACATGTGAGTACATGGGAGTATGTGAAAATTAATTTGATGTTATTCTAATTTGAAACTGTTGTCATTGATTCCCAGTTACATTATAAGAATTCAATTTTCTTCTTCAATATAGAATTAGGTGAACATAATTGTTCATTAACACTTGAGATATTTGATTCAAAATATTCAACTAAGGTATCTTCCAAATTGTTTCTATCAATAAGATTTACTTCACGTCATTCAACTAGAACCACCTCATTTAACCATTCGTTGATATCTATAACTATTTGTGAAACTTTATTATTAGACTATTCAAGAACATTTACATCTATTGAGTTAATAATATTTTATATTTATTTGTTATAATAACATTATCTTCAACCATTAGGTGGGTATCCCAAGTATATTCAATGAACACCACTTTGATAAATATTTAATATGTAATCACCATATAATATTATAATGAAATGACTATCAGAACCCCTTAGGATTTTTAAAAATGGGGTTTATTTTCAATAGATATCATAATGATTCATATCAATGATATGTATATAGAAACATTGATTCTGAAAATAAATTGTTTCTTCATCAGATTTCTTCCAAAAGTATCACGGATTATCATGTTTGATCAACATTGTTCATGCTGTTACCACTAAACTTTTATTTATTCTATAAGAAACACCATTTTTCAATGTTGTGTATGGTGCACTAAAATCATGATAAAAGCCATTATTTTCAATATAATATCTGAACATCCCACTTATATGTTTTCCATTGCTATCTTTATGAATCATATTCATAGGATATATACACACTTTTCTATAGTTATCATAAAACTATTAATCATTTTAAGAGCCTCTAATATAAATTTCAAAAAAAATAATACATGTAATACAAGTGTAGTAATCAATAAAATAAATAAATTACTTATCTTAAGTTATATATTTTTTACTCATGGGACAACAAGTATTAGAATGTATCATATCCTATGGATGAGTAGAGTCTTTCTCAACATTCTTTTACAATAAGTTTATAATCATCCCCTTATAGTAGAAGCAATAAAACCAATCTCTTCTTCTTGTTATTTTATGAATACCATGAATACTTTATCTCTTTATTGATTCTCTCATATTCCTTTGACACATATTCCCCATCCTTTTGTTCCATAACTAATATTATTCCATCATACATAAAAATATGAATTTTTAAAATCCCCAACTTGAAATAAGTTTCAATTTGTTCATTAGCCTCTCATTACAACTATCCCATATTCTATCCTCACAAAAAACCATAATTTATAAAAATATCTATGTTTCCATATTTAAACCAAACATAGATTTTTTGGGGCACTCGGGATCCCTAGGCCAAGGGTCTTCTTCTCTTGGTGGCGATAACGACAACCACACTGTTCCTACCCCCATCGGTAGGGGAGGGATCTTCGAATGAAATCCAGAAAAGAGAGGCCCATTTTCACCTCTTATATAACCCCAACTATCATCCTCCATTCCCAAAATCTATACTAATCCCTAATGTTCTGGATCACGTCAACAGTTTTCCGAATCTTCAGATTTCAACCTCAGAGTTCATGGAAATATCTATGCTTTTGAGTCTCACCTTGGTGGAATGGTTTAAGCATCGAAGGCCCTCAAGGGACTCCTTTTAAATATTTTTCTTTGACTAATGGGACCTCTGAGAAAGTATGCTAGTGGGATTTATTTATAATCATCACATCATGTTCTGATTTTCACCATACGGGGTCCTCATCAGTTCCTAGTCTAGGCTCCCCCATTGCTATAATGGTTTTAGGTTATTTTTGTTTATATGGTCATTTTAATTTCATATGAATATTTATCTATCTTTTTTTGTTATTTGGGTTTGTTTCCCCAACATTCCGCTACCATCCCAAAATCCTTCTGTGTTAAAAATGTTTGGAAACCTTATTGGTAGGTATCTATGCTCAGATAGCCGTACAGAATTTGTTTGTCACCCGGTGAAACCATGGGTGTGTGTTTTTATGTGTGTGTCTAGAATCCCCTTTAATTATGTGTGGATCAAAATTGGTGAGGAGTATAGGTGTAAAAAAAGTGTGATCAATGAGAGTTGGATGGATTGTTTCTCTTCTATTAGGCTATTGGGAATTCACTCTGATGATTGTCGATGGGGGTCTACATAGCTGGTGGATAGGGGTTTTGGTCACTGGGGTGTTCATCTTGTGACTATGTTGGTGGGAAGCGATGAACAATTGGAATCAAGTAGATAGAATATAGTTTCAGAACCTCAGTGGTTGCGGCCGGTGGAGAAGGAATGACATATCATCACTTCAGGAGACGATAATGCAGATGTTGAGGTCATTTTGGGTTCTGAGGTGGGGGAGAAGGCAATGGGCCATCAGATGAACCCATGGGTGTCCAAGGTGTTTAGAAGACTATGGGAAGATCTTGTTGGTTGTTCAAACCATAGTGCATGGAGAGGCAAGGGAATGTATCAAAATTAATATATTTGAGTGGAAATTCAGTGGAATGATAGGGGTGTGGTCTTGGAAAAGATGACGGGTGGTGAGAAAGTGGTGTCTACTTCTTTGTGTGTTAAGTAGTTAAGGTAGGGCAGTGGAGATGGGAATAATAGGAAGAAGGGACCCATTATGGGAATGACTATTTCAAAAATAAGACACGATGTGGTGGGTTCGTATTTTTTGACCTGGACCCCAGTCCACTTGAGAAACAGGTTCCGAGGCCTCCCAAACACCGATCTGCAATCTAATTCAGATATCCATGGTAAGAGAGATGATGGGTGTGTGAAGGGACCCAATGGGAATGAACCCAGACTCTCGACAGATGAAGAATTGAGTCTGAGGAGTATAAGGAGTATTAATACAAGGTAGGGGGGAAGGATTACTCCTCTCTACCTCCTCCTTTGGAGACCTGCTCATCAAAAATGATAAATGTCAATAAGATTGCTAATGAGAATCCAAGACATAAGAGATAAGGGGGCCATGGTGATCAATCCTTGTATTTGATTTTTTAGTCCAATAAGGAAGTGACTGAGAATGTCTTGGTTCTTAATGTAAATGAGTTGGATGTAGTTAAGATGGTGGGGTGGTCCATAAGGGTGTCTCTTAAGGAGGACCAATACTCTTGGATTGAAAAATAGGATCTCATCTTTGTAGGGGGATTCAATAAATATATGATCAGTATAGAGGAGTACATCCAGTCCTGGGATCAGCTAACTTCTGAGATTGAAATGATTATGATAGAGGTACCAGAAAATCATGTTTCATCTTTATCATGGAAATTGTTTAGGAATGTCGGATTGAGTAAACATAACAAAATCTTTTATCATTCAGTTTATGTTGGTTTGTTGGGATTGGTTGGTTGTAGTGGAATGTTGTGTGATCTATGCCTGTGTTAGGCCCAGTTCATTAGATTGTTACATTGAATGTCAGTTGCTTGAACTCAGCACTACATGCGGATTTTCTTCAGATGGTGATCAGAGTACGGAGTCTTCACTAGAGCATGACATTCAGATTTTTTCATTGAGAGGGTATGTCTTCACCATTAGTTTTGTGCCTGTGAATTTATGCACGAGACTATTTTCTTAAAGGTCATATTTTGATGAAGGTTTCGATATGGTGAAACTTCTAGGGAAGAGAGGATCAGGTGTTAGTTCTGATTTTTTTTGTTTTGGTTTATAAGTGGTTGGTGTTGGATTTTATGGTTTCTCACTTTTCTTTAATTGTGACAAGATAAAAAAAATTATTTTTCAGTCAAATATGTTCCCTTCCGGACAAATATGTCAAACACTTACAATTTTTGTATACCATAATCAATCATGGCTCTTTTGGATTTCAGTTTTTTCTTCCTAAACAAAGAAGATCCAAATCCTTTTATTTTGAGTGACTCATCTTTTCCTAAAGTCACATTACCTTATTTATAATCATTCAAAATATTCAAAATTAGTAAAATATATTATCAAATTTGAATAAAATAAAAATTTTAATATCTAATGTCATTCTCCTCTTATGAATTTGGGAATTGTTTCAAAAACTACAGGTTTTAGTGTTATTTTTTTATTTTGTATCATAATGATTTTTATATTTGGTAGATTAAAAATGTTATTTCGGAATCATGATAAGGAATCCATTTTCAATATTTCTATTTTGATCAAATATTTTAAAATTAATTGTAAATTGTTGGAATCTATTTTCAACCATCAAATTGTCCTTCATAGGTGACCATATTTGATGGGGTAAATCAATGATCTTTTATTTTTATACATTATTTCTTATGAAACAAAATTCACCTCAAGTTAATGTTCTATGACTTTTTTTAAAGACAAGAATACAAGTACAATATAGAGAAGACAAGTACTTGGAATGTTCACTACTCGGTAAGAGTAGCTATTCCTCGGAATGATTTTGAAATAAACCATTACTAAATATTTTACTAAAATAATAATCCTATGTATATAGTTAGAAAAATAAAGTAATATCCTCCCATTTTTATTTATCTATAATAAAACAAATTTTCCTGTGATCTACACACATATAAAGATGTAACAAATATTTTATAACTATTAGGTACATTCACTAAGAATAATTAGTATGTTGTCACTATACTTTATTTTATTATTCAAAAATTATTTTCTTTGAATTATTATTTCTTCAATTTCATTACTAGAAGTAGGCACAAACTTTTATCTTTAAATTTTGATAGAATCATCAATATGATTACATGTTCATATAATTTTCCCATACATTCCTTTGTTTAGAAAACTCTATCTGGATCCTTTTAAAACAAATACCAATTTCTTAGGCTATGTATGTCCATTCCCCTCTAGAAACAATTTGTTAAATAACACTTGATATAAAATTTATATCAAATTTATTCATCTATGATGCCTCTGATCACAACACCTTGTTTACTATCAACTTCTTTTTTAACACATAGATTCCTTGGTTGGAAAATTTTCTTTCTAAAACATTTTCTTTTAGATTATAATATAATATCACTATATGATCCAATTTATAAACCACATTATGTTTTACAAGAAATAAATGTACACACCTCTATAACATACTTTCATCCTATTTATATATGCATGAGTCTGAGAAAAGGTAGAAAGGAAATTTATTTTATATATTAATGAAAAATAAAACTTAAAACATCCTAATAAAAAATAAATGGTTATTTCTCAATAATTCTAGTGTATTCTTGAATAATATCACAAATATTTGTATCCAATACCGTTAAAAATATTTTTTTAACTTATAAATATTCTCATATATTTCTTCTACAATATTTTGAACAATAGATGACAAAATTTTCATCTTCACATTTATATTGTAAAAATATATTCATAATGAATATAGAACTGGTAAATCATTATACATCTTAATTATGTTGTGAAAATTTATAGTAATTATCTCGTTCGATGAGAATCATTTTGATGATCCAGAGAAAACATCACAAGAACATTTTGATTGTATTCTACTATATTCTTCTACTATCTGATGACCTACATCTGATCACTTTTCCTAATACATTTTCACAACATCTACTAACTAATAAACATTATATAGAATCATCCATTTAATTTTTTCAACCAAAACATGAGGTATAATAACTTGAATTCATCCTTTATATCATCATTTAATCCAATGAACTCCATTTTATGGGACTTTGTCTGATAAAATTCCATGATTTCTTATTATATTCTTTGTCTAATTTAAATTTTTTCATTTAGACTTTATCTGATGATACTTCATTCAATTTCAATTCACCCAATTTTTCTTTTTCAAATTACATTCATTATCATAATTTTTGCAAACATCATCAAATTTCCTATATCTTATAAACTTCACAAATTCTAAAAACATTTTCATAGCTAAACCTATTTCTCATTATTTTTATCTGGTGAGTTTCATCTGAATATCATAGTAGAAAATTTTATATATATACCCATTTGTATTTATTCATGGATCATAAGATCATTCATAACTCATGATTTTGTAAACATTAATAATACTAATCAATTTTGAGATTTAATACTACACAAAAACACATTCTAATTAACATTACATGAAATAAAAATGTAAATATTCAAAACATTTCTCATCTTAATAACTATATTCCAGAATCATCCATCTGATAGACTTAGACCAAAAAACATAGATCGTTCTTCTCTTTTAATTCATTATATGTTTGAAATCATAAGAAAGTAATAATATTTATGTTGAGATATTAAAATATTATCATCAAAATTAAGCATAACAAGCCAAAAAAAACACCTTCTAAACTTCTTAATAGCTTCAGAAAAATACATCGAATGATCATATTCTAAATATCGTTAAAAAGGATACTTGTAATGTAGATATGGAATTTTGGAAATCATTATTTCTCACACCAAAAAACCATTAAATACAATATGATATAAAAAATAATGGAGTAAAATAAATTTATAGTTGAAAACGTATATTATCTAGATATTTATCTAAATTTTTCTATGAATTAATTTTTTTTACTATATTTAAAAATGAATTGAAAAAAACACACCTTCCTGATGGTCATTCTAACACAAATCATAAATATTCCACAAAATCAAACTAGTTAAAGTAATTTTATCATGATGTGAGAATAATGAGATTCCATGCCTTCCAAAAACAAATATTATCGTGGGATATGGTTTTTAGATTTTAAGAATAACCATAAAACACAATGATACACCAAAAACACTAAAAACTATAATTTCCCCCTCTTGGATGTTTTATGATAACTCAAATCCAGGTATGTTCAAATTTCAATAGGAGTGAGGGATAAATCAAAACATATTCCCACTGAGAGTAAGTCTAATATTTCATTCAACCTATTTTTAGTCTTGCCATTATTATTTAATAATGTTCTCATAAAAATATGACATATATTCTTGTCAAAATTCTTGAAATAAATGTTATGTTTGAACATGTGATATCTATAATAGGGAAACTCAAAAATATTGATAATGGCTTAAAAATATTTTTATCATTATCAAGTTTTTCTGTCTTTCTGAGTGTAACATCAAGGTTTTTTACACTCACAAAATACATAGTGAAGGAAAAAGTTTTTTTAGAAATATAAAATTTTTGTGATCCATTGAATTCCACTTTTTAATCTTCAATAAGAGTGATCCAAAAAGAAAAACATATTTGACCAATTTATACTGTTTTTATACCATATTAAAGTTGATAATATTATCTCTATTGTTCATAAATTCTAAAATATTAATGGTCATGTGATAAAAATATACCAGGCATTTTAACTTCATTCAGTATGGACATTCTGTTCATTTTAACATCATGTGACTAGAAAATTAGACACATAGTTCAACATTATGGTATGAGGATATCTATATTGTGAATGGTATGATAAAAAATGATTGTACATAGGATAAATTTATGTGGTATACCATGTGAGGTATATGTTTATTGATCAATTATAGAATACCACTCTATCACAGGATGTATGATCTTTCACTAGTAATTCATCCATGTGAAATTGTGCAGGTTGAATAGTTATAATTGGAGGCATATGAATTTGGGTATATACCTCATCTATTCAACATACATTTCTTATTAGGAATGGGTATTAGAGCCTATTTATTTTGGATGTTGTAGTTTAAAGTGAGGTGAATTGAATGTTCCTTATAGTTTAATTTCATACAATATGGACACTGGCGATTTTTTAGGTATTATGATTTCAACTATTCATATAGTTTAACTTTGTAGTGTAAGGATGTTTTTATTAGTTTTACATCATGTGACTTGGATAGGTTCCAAGAAATTTAAATTCATGAAGAATAATGTTTTTTAGTTTGATTTATAATGAAAAGTACATGACCAAAATGTATTTATCATGAGGATGGATGAAAATACATTTTTCACACCAAATATAACATATTGTCCAACTTTGGGTTTGAGATCAAGGATGTACTATCAAATATTATAGTGGTCATCGGAAACCCTTTATTGTTTTATATTTTTGAAATAATAATAAAAAATGTAGTCAATACCAAAAAACCTAGAGGGTATTGAGGATAGTGTGATGAGCTCATAGAAAACAATTGAAAAATACCACATGAAAAGAAAACTAAAATGAAAAGAAGGGTAACCAAGAAACATTCCTAGATTTTGGGCGATCCACTCATATGCCACCTATCATTGACCTCAAAGTGTTTAAATTATCACAATCCTCACAAATTGGATACTCAATCTCTCAAGTCACCCACCTCTCTCACCAAAGAGTGAAAGAGTGAGGAACATTTCCCATGGGAGGGTGAGATCTCACTTTATCACATATAAATTCATTATCCACTGTGAGTAGATAAAATGATGGAACTCAACATAACATGCATCCCTCCAAGAAGCATCTAGGATTCACTTCCTAGAATTAAAATTTTAAATAATCTCGTCAGTATTGAAGGTTTTATATCATAGCACATTGAGGAATAAGTATGTGAAATGACATTTATTAATAAAATAGAAAAAATTATATATTGGAGGGAACTGGGGAGTAGAAAAACTGATGATCAAGTCCCATCTTAGCGGCCACATGGGAATTAGTCATAGTCCACATCTGATAGATTATAGAATTTGATCAAAATATCGAGGCCTCTCCCAAATCAAAAAGAAGATAAAAACTCTTATTACATCAAAAATAATGGAGGAAAATCCAAAATGTGGCTCTAAAATCCACATTGTGTGCCTTGATGTACATGGCTACTTCCAGAAATATCTCTCTAACACTAATGAACCAAGTCCATCTGAAAATTTCAATTGTTGAATTTTGATCATGGATAATCTTCATGATGGTCATCCCTTATATGTTCAAAAATTCATAATTTCCTCTATCCAACATGACACACATCTGATTGAAGTAATAACGTAGCCAAATAGACCACATACACATTTTCCCACATAGTTTTCTTTCTGATGTAATTTTTTCCATGAAACCATTTATGAATAATGTTTCTCAATTAGTCTTATTATCGAATGGACCATGTAACTAAATGTTACAAATAGCCGATTCGACTCTGATAACTCCTAAAAACACAAAATTATTGGAAAAAAATAAAAATAGGAACCAAATTTTTTTTTTTAATGAAAATAAAAAATATATATATATTAAAAAATTAAATAACATTTAAAGGAAAAAATAATGAAAATTTTACAACTGAAAAATAAAACATTAAAGGCGATTTTCCAAGAATATAATATTCAACCCAATTTGTTCTAGATCCACTCATTCCACATTATAAGCTTAATTAAACATTATAAAACAAACTAATTAGTCAAAATTATTGTTTCAAATTGGGATGAAATGGTTCCACTTGGAACTACAACACACTTAGTTCATTACACTCCTGGGAAATTCTATAATTTAAATGGTTCATAAACCCAGGATTCTAGTTAAATGAATTTTAGCCTACATAGGAGAACACCAATTCATTCATTGAAAGTTAATTTCATGCCTCAACTGTATGTTCATCACACTTCCTACTTCAACAAAAAAAATCCCAGTTCCAGTAGAAAAGTCCTAAGAAACCCCAACAAAATTATATCTATAATAAATGGAAAAAATATTATTCTCCCGTAGATTTCTCTAACCATGACTTTACTTTTCACTTTTGTGTACAACTGAAAATATTATCTTATAAATCAATATTCCCTTTATTCAGTAATGTTAAATGTTTCCCTCACCATCAAGAGCTCGTTTTTAATAAGGTGATTTTATTTTATTTTTTCCATAGTAGGAATTTGTGAAAGTCAATGAGTATATATCCTATTGATTTGGATTTAGTTATAGAACCAAACCCTATACATTTGTCTTATATACTCACAATGGGATCCTAATTTACTAATTTACCCCAAATCTATAATATTTGTAATAATTTACAATTGGGTTATCTCTCTAAGGTATTCCATGTTACCCAAGATAAGAAGTTATGTTCAAGTTAACGTTCAAGACTCTTTATGTAATAGTTCCAATTCAAAAATAGTCTAACATATCCAAAGAAATTTCCCTACTTTTAAATAAATATTTCAAAGAAATCGTCAAACAAAAATACTCATGAATCTATAAAATAATTACAATATCAGATTCAATGAAATCCCCAAAATGGGTCCTGGAAAAATCCCATATACCTAAAAATATATGCTTTTTTGTCAAACAAAGATATACCCAAATTTTCTATTTACACACACAAAAACTATATTAATTCATTTAATGAAGTTTAATTTGAACAAAATAGTGTGTTTTTATGAAAAAGAATTGATTCTCAACTAGTTCACATAATGTTTCCTCTCCCCCATAATTAATACAAAACATTTCCCCCAATTTGGAATCCTAAAGGGGTAATAATAAAATTTCCTTTGGAATATTCAAATCAACTATATATTATTTTTTGGAGGATTTATATGATTTTTCAAAACAACACAATTACCACAAATCTATTTGAAACCATTTACAATATTATTTTAATTTTATATTTTGAAATTTCATGCATTAATTTTTAAAATATAAACAATTGTATTCAAAATATTATTTCAAATAGATTACTGAAAAAAATAAGGAAGAATAATTTGGAATACAAATTAACTTTTGCGGTGAAACCAAGATTTTAAATTTAATGAAAATTGATGTTTTCAATTGTTTATATATTAGAAAACTAGGGACCCATGAAAGAAAAATAGACTCATAGTTTTTTATAAAAACATGAATGTGTATTCCCACTAAACTAATTTATAATAAGAAAGAAATAAAAATATGATAGAATTAAAACAAAAAAAACATTAGTGTGTAAGTTTGACATGATTTTGTTTTTGTGTGGCTATATGGATATTCCTATTGTATTCTTTCTAGAAGACACCTGGTCACTCAGTTCTATTTACAATGATATGTAAATATAATAATCATTAGAATTTTATATTTATAGAAAAAGTTAGATGAAACCAGGTTTCAGTTAGGGGGTTTAATCATGTGAATTCAATGTTAAATCACCTATTATTTTTCATTGGGTTTAACATGATATCATTACCTAATTATTATCCTACAAGAAAAATCAAACACTAACAAAACAAATAAAATTAAAAGAAAACAATAAAAAAAATTTGAAGAGTATAATCTGGGGACACCCCTAAGGGGTTATTTTTTTTTACTATCTATAGAAGGACAACCTTTAGACAATACCTAATCCAATAGATCTTGTATATTATTTCTCAGAAACAACCAAATACGATTCTATCCAAATTTAGTGTATTTGTATTTTTGGGTTCCCTCTATTAAAAAAACAAAATGTCACTCTCTAAAATTAATATACCTATTACTGAGTAGTGTAAGGAAATAAAGAAAATAGGTATAACCCTTGTTTTACACATCATGTTTTTGTGTGCATAGGTTGTAAGAAATCAATATTAGGGTGTGAGTTTTATTCTGGTTTCCTTCAATCTATAATTTCTTCTTGAATAATATAATATGTATCCATACAGTTTTTGGATCATGTAAATAGCTCTAACACCTCCTATTCACAAACGATTCCATTGGTGAAATTTTCAACAAAAATTTGGAGTTCCAAAAATTCCTTATCAAGTGAAAAATTAGGTTCCTCTTGACTATCAAGGATATTACAAAAAATGAGGTATATCATCAATACCTTCAATTGGAGAATCTGAATTTATATCATCATTAATGTAATTATAATTAAATAAAAACACTATTTCTTCCATAACATTTTAATTTTATATAATCGATGAAGTTGGTTCTTCTTATTTATGGAATAGTTCTCCTAGGAATAAATGTAGGTTAGGATAGAGGAAGTAAACCACCACCAAAATTTCCTGAAACTCTTTGAACTCTTCAATAAATTTTAGAGGAATGATTTCAAATTGGGTACCCTCTATTATATTAAACATAGGGAGATGGTATAAAAATTCTCTATGTTATTTTGTTAAGGCCTCCATAGCTAGTTTTTTAAGTTCCTAATAATATTCAATAAGTTCACGTAAATATTATCCAATAAAAATCTAATTTTGATCCCTAATTTTATAAGAATGAAATCCTCCCATGTATTCTGATTTTACAAAGTTCTCATCATTTTTTGTAATGTTTTTTTATGCTTTTTTTAAGATTGAAAAACTAATACAACTATATTATGCCTAGAAATTTTACCAATTGGTGGGTGATTCCTTTTTGATAGGATGAATTAAAATACATTTATAACTAAAAATATAAAATAATGGACAAATTAGAGTTTAATATCAAGGATATAGTTTAAAATTTCCATGGTGTCTTCCCAAACCCCATTTCTGTTTTTTATTATTAAATAAGATGAAACAATGTGTATGGTGATTAAAAATGAAGAGGGAGTTGGGAATATGGTGATGGAATCATAGAGAACAAGATATAGAGATAACAAGGTAATAAATAAATAAGGAAAGTAACATTTAGTTAGAAACATGCCCTACTTTTGGTTGATCCACAATTAGGTAACCTTTCATTGACCTAAAATGGATTAAATCACATAAAAAATTCACATAGATGATCATAAGTATCTTATGACACCCACATCTCTCACTGAATAGTGAAAGTGTAATGGAAATTTCTCTTGGGTGGTTTATATATCACTTCAACACTTACGATGTTTTTTCCATAGATAGTAAAGAAAAATATTTGTGCTTAGAATGAAATACAAACCTCCGGGAATCATTGAGGTTTAACATCCTAGAACTAGATATTAAAATATTCACTTCATTACTAAATGTTTGAGATCAGAACTCATTAATGAAGAATAAATTATATAAATAATTTTGTACTAAATAGGAAAACATAGTATATTGAAATAATGGGGGATGTGAAAACCTATATATCAGGTGAAATCTACAGGACCATGGGGGAAGGAGTTATATTCCACCTCGAGAGGGGTCTAGAATTGTTTTACCACCATTGGGCCTCCAGCCAATATAATATATAATAACACCTCATATTACAAAAAATAAAATGTTCAATAATTTAAAAACAAGTTTTGATGTCCACATGGACTGCCTTGGTTCAGCTATTTCCAGGATAAACTAGATCTTTGAAAAACATTAACCAACTTTATACCCTAATTTCTGTTATGGAATTTTTATCCTAGTTTAACATCCTAATGGTCCTCATGTTAATGAACATAATATTCAATCTATCCAATGAACTTCACCTCTGACTAAAGGAATGACATAGACGAATTTACCTCATACAATTTTCCCACATAGTCAACTTTCTTATAGAGCCATTTTCTTCCACATTTCCAATTCTTAATAAAAAATATGAATGGGCCACATAACTAAATCGTTCATGTAGATTTATGTTCCTCATAGCTGATTGAACCATAAAATTCTCTAAAAACACCAAATCCAATAAAAAATGAACACCATGAACCAAATATATTTTTTAATTAAAATCAGAAAAATTGCACGTTAAAAAATATAATGATAAATAAAGAACAAAAAAATTCTAATTTTACTATTGAAAAATCATGCTTTAAATAATATTTTTATAGAATAACATATAAACCCAAATTTTTTACTGATTAAATTCCAATCAATTATAATCTCAATTTACAACTATGAAAAATATTTAATTAATCAAAAGACATGTGGAAAAGTGTAATAAAATGTCCCTGCATTGGTATATCATGAGAAATATCATATTATTATGATGCCTAATATGCTATCCACCCATATATGTCAATTAATATTTCTAATTACTGAATAAATTGTGTGTCACATGGACCCCCTCTTATCTTGTCTCTAATTTTATAGGGTTATTTTCTAGAATCATGGTAGCTCATAAGGATAATACCAAATCTCCTAATGTTATTAATATATTGAAAGATTTGGTTTTAGTTAATAGCAAGGAATTATAACATATTCCACCTCTTCTCATCAAGACTCTCAAGATCACCAAGTCATCTCTAGGAATTCTCATCTTCAAATATTGGATTGAAGATGGTATCTCAATGTGATGGGACCTGATCCTTGATTTGTATCACTACTTTTGTACAATATACAAGAGAATTTGGGTTTTCATTATTAGAATTTTAGGTCATGGTTTGATATTCCCTCAAATAAAATAATATCTTATATTTACAAGGCTTCTTATTAATATTCACTATTTTTTAAAATATAATGAATAGTTTATTACTAAAATCACTTAATTTTCAACTCTATGTAGCATGGTAATGATATGAATGATTGTAGTATATGTTTTACTGTTGATAAAACACCTTCGACTTGGAGGGTTAATAAATTGGTTCAATTTTCAATCAATATCATGTGAGGGACAATAAATCTATTATTAAAATATAACTTCACAAAAAAGGTGAAAACCACATTGTTGAATTCCTTGAGTTTTATAGCCTTTCCCAATATGGAGTAGAATTTAGTGGCAATGATGATATATTTAAAATTCCTGGATATGAACTTGTGATATGGAATAATAACATACAAACCCTATAATGAAAATGGTTAAGATTACTTGGTTGTATGCAATAAATTTAGGGTTGATAGATGATATTGAAAAGTATCTACCATGCATGAAACTTTTTATCACACTCCCTGAAATCCTTTATCATCATTAGAAAAAAGTAACATATCCTATTAATTTTATATGAGTGATTAGTTCATAGTTGTGGGGTTCCATGTGATATAGAATAAAATTATTACTTGATTATAGGTGGTTCCTCTCACATAATACATATGATAGGGATTCCATCAAAGCCTATTTTATAAGGGATTATTTTTTGATAATCATGTTCATTATAAAGGGTGATGTTTACCATGAAATGGTGTATTTGTTTAGTTTACACTCTATTTTATTGTAGAATAAAATTCTAGAGATATTTCATAATTGATGACATCTAATTCCATTCATCCTAGCCTAAATCTAGTATCTACTCATTATCATAGACTATATGGACCTCTTAACTTCAATCATATTATGGTTGGTAGATGGGGTGATGATCCATTGATGAGAAATGAATACAATCAACATGTATTGTTCCAGATCTACTAGAGGTGTAACTATATTGGATAGTGTATTGATTGGTATTTCATGATATTATAGGAAATGAGTTATAGTCATCTCAAAATGAAATTGTTCCATTTAGTTCTGAGTATAATCATTCTGAGGAATAAAATCCCTTTTACTTATGAAATATTCACTATTAATATGTCTAATCACCAGCTCAAAATAACCTTTTATATACAATTAGTTTATAAAAATATTGATATCTATCACAGAACCAGTGATGGGGCCTTATTATTTGGCATCACCTTTGGTGTAGTTTTTATATACTAATAAGGAACATAGAAATGAAAACATGTAAGGGACATTATTATAATTCCCAAACCAAACCAATTATCCTATAAATCTTCTAATCTATTCAATTTTGGACATCTATATTGACCATAAAAATACATCTCCCACCACTAGAGATGATTTTGGAAAATGAGAACCCCATCACCTGTGAGTCTTGTATCAATGACATATTTTCTTCAGTTTGATGTTCTATAAGAAAATTATTATATTACTATCCTTTGACTGATTTATATGACATGAATTACTACTGAAAAAATAATTACAGCCCATCATGTTAAACATCCAGCCTACATTAGAAAAATCATGATATATTATAATAGTTTAATATGAGACAAAAAATGAACCTCATTGTGTCGTAAGGGATGTCTCATCCCTTTTACAAAAAAATATCATCCTAAGGTATATATTTATTATGTTAGAATATCATGTCATTGAATATAAAATTATCTTGTTGAGGTGATACATGTTCTTTCTTTGGTATATCATTTTTTTGGGAGAGGGGAATTATAGGTGACCATTCTAGGGTGTCCATATAAAGTTTTTGTGGGATCCCTTCAACTAGAATCATTATGACTGGTTGATGCATAAGGTAAATCTTAAGACCATAAAAAGATATCTGATGGGTATCTTCTAACTTTTAGGTGATTTAATTCTTCATAAATTTGTAGAATGATAAACACTTCCTACAAGATTAGAAATGAATCAATGAATATAGGGGAGCCACCGAGGAATTCCCCCCAATTCCTTATGATTTTGAGGTGAGGTAATGATGAGAATTTCCACAATATAACGCAGTGGCATAAAACAATGATCAAAAACCATCTTTATGGGACATTGAATTTAAATTTTAGAAGATTCATCATTACTATATATCATATATTTTTATTGAAAACTATATTGAGTATGGAAATGTGACCACAATATTGTCGAAATTCCAACCAGATCATTCAAACAAAATTCCAATATCATCCCTATAAGGGTCTTGAGGATATGAGTATTAGAAAATTGATATGTAGCAATAACTTCTTTTGGGATGAATAATATCACATTAATTGAATTAATGCTTTATAGTTCTTTAAAATCAGTGGTTTCATCATATTTTCAAGCCATAAAAATTTTGTTATATATATAGTATCAGTCCGTAAAGAAGAGTTATTTGAAACTGGTTGGGTAATTGATAAAAAAACCATAATTAGGATGAGAAAATAATAATTTAGGAAGTGTTGGTTTAAATAACTGAAGTAAATGTAGAATATAATTATCATGTTCTTCTATTTTATGTAGACTAGATTTGGTAGAAAATTTTGGTATTGAACACTCTAAATGAAGATGGAATTCATGACAATTCCATAGCATCATAAACTATAGAAACTAGGTATGGATGTATTCTCCTCACCACATGCTTATAATGAAATGTTCTGGTAACCCAAGATGGTGAGTGGATACCCCCAGGGTCCATTAAAGGAATCTCGATACAACTCCATGGAAATAAATACCGATGTTGTTTTAGGAACTGTATATATTCCACTCAGAATTAGGAAACATCAATACACTTATTAATGTTCTCTATTGATCTTCTTAGGTTCCAATATTATCTACCATATGTTTATAAACTATTGGTGTGATGTAACACCATAGTTCAAAGGCACCTAGATTGGTGTCTTGACATAGTTCCCCAAGTGACCTTAGGTCTCCCTCCCCTATTATAGATTCTACTGAATAGATGTGGCATTATATAGGGATACTGTGTTGGGGACTACAATAATTATAAAATACAAAAAATAGAAATACAAGTAACCAAAAATCATATAAGTTTGAGAACACTGAGGGAGTAAATAATTAATCATGGCATAATATATATAATGGTGACATAAAATAATATAGACTGATTTCCCACTACGATGATCACAGATATAGATAAAAAAGGAATAGGAGGATATAAAACATCAAAAATACATACTATATCACATATTATTATCATACATGACATGCTCAGGATTAAATATGATAAAATAGGGCTCCAATTAACCTATCACTATAACCAATTGAGAGTATTCTTGGATACTTGTGTGCAATGGTTGACCAAATAGGTTGTGATTAGATAACTCGGAAGGGAAGAACCAATATTGCCTCTTACTAAACCTTAAATTAAATTTTATGTGCATGTGATATGCTCAGACTAAATAAATAAACCGCTGAATAATATAAATAAACCCAACCACAATTTATTTTTTGGCCTAATGTCAAAAGGTCTTTGTCATGTTATGGGGAATATTCCAACCACTATATCGCCACTTTCCCAAGAGTGAAAAAATATAACATGTTCCATTCCCATAACCATCATCGATCCTCAGGCCGACAAACTCAATCAACCATACCTTCTTTATTATGTGTTGAGGTGTCTCTAAGCATGACCATCACCTTAGGGAAACATCTTCCGAAAACCTATGGACCCCAGGATCATCAATCTGTCACGATGAGTAGCAATCCCTATGGCCTCACTTAGAGTTCTTTATCCTCAATACATTAGGTTAAACCCCATAGTAGTACCTTGGTTTTTGTCACTATTAGGACAACATATTATTCCTAGGAGGGGAGGACCTAGGAAATACCATAAAAATATGAGTGATTGATTCCAGAGTTTTTCATGAAATCAAATGGAATACCAAACCTAGATATCATGATCATCCAATATATAATGTATCCTTAGCTGATATATCTCGGGCATGTCAACTTCATCCTAGGGGGTATCCTAGGAATTGATTGAGGGTATTCAATAGTCACACTAAGGATGTCCAAAATCCTTAATTAAAGATATATACCAACCCTACACATCATAAAACCATTAAAATATCATATATCCTAGGAATTAACAATGGTATAATGGTATTATAATTTGAATCATGGCCCCCATAATTAAAATGGTATTAGTATATAAAATGAATCATTATCATCCCAGGAATTCCTTTATGGGTGCAATCACATGGACCCGATGCTAGATCCTAGGTTCCTCCATTAAGAATATACTCTTATATCAACCATATCTCTTGATTATATTCAATCTTCGAATCTACAATTAAATAACATTGAGACTATATCTATAGAATCTCAGGCATCCTATGGTTTCATCCATCTAAACGGGTGTTTCACAAGAATTCTAGATAGTCATTGTTGTTGCAGACCTAATGGATGATTCCTAGTTGTCATAAGAAATCACATATCAAAAAATAGAAATAAAAATAAATATATGAGGGGATAGTTGAATTCCCACACCCGTTACCATCATCCAATCCCCAGTAGTCTAACATGTTTGTTCGGCTATTAGGCTGACACCCTTAACCATCTCTACCAATCACTAAAGACAACCACTTTGGATTATCTCCCAATGGGGAATCCACATGGGTCCCCTAGATCATCAACATAATTGTGGCATACCACATGATATCCTCAATATGAAATGCACACTGGGGCCAATTCACAATGTAGATAAGACATCCCAACAATTGACATGATCAAAGTAATCATTTGGCCTCATAGGTCTCAAGGGTACACCTCACCAAATACTATCTTGAGCGATGTATCAAGGCCCATCATAATGTCCTCATTCACTCCAAACCAGAAAAATCACTCATCCCACCCCAATTTTTCCTATGATATATCTATGTAAGCTTAACTCATCTCAATGTTCCTCACCTAGTATACTAATGTCATCCATCTCAAGCCATGACACACCACCATTTGGAGGTATCCAGTTACCAGGGGATCCTCTTAGTCCTCACATAGGACATCTATGTCCATTTAGTCAAGCCAATGCACATGGACCATGGTGTCCAAGAAACTATGTCCCATTATTCATAGGTGCTAAAATGAATTTAACAATTAAATATAAATTAAAATCAATAAAATAAACTAATAAACTCAATAATAATAACTCCATCATCCTCCCGTTGACAACACATGATCACATGCATATTAATATCATGTATAAATCTATATAGCTAACACCAGGACCACATACCATTTTATAATCCATTTCTCAATTATTTTATAGCTCGAGAACATCCATCGAGGATCATAAAAGATCATTGAAGGCCGCCCCATCACCACTATATCCTACTCAAATTTTATGGAATAAAACTCATGCCAAATAGTCCATATTAATTAATTATATTAACATTATAAATAATTAGACAATTTAACTTTAAAATCTAATTCAATTAAATTTGGTATAATCACCAAAATTTCATTTGTTGTATGGAAATTGTCAAGTTAAAGAAAAATGGGGTGTCATCCATCCTCGACACACCATAAAACAAATTTTATCGAAAATAAATGGAATAAACTAACAAATATATAAAAATTCAATATATATTTTTAAGAAAAACCATATAAAAATAAATGTTGTGATGAACCCCTGTCAAGTAAACATGTATAGGCACAAAATTCATCTTTAAGAATTCATCACTAGGTTGAATAGAATATCCATTTGAATTGGCCGATTGAACCATTTTTTGATGGAACCAAAAACAAATACCCAATACCATACATCTAAAATTATAATAAACCAACGGGAAGTGTAAAGGATGAGGGAAGAGGAAGAAAGTGTACATAAATTCCAAATAATAACACATGAAATCACAAACAATAGGGGGTCAATAAAGTAGGAATATGGGAGGAAAAAAGTCAAGATGTGTGTGCTTGAGTGAGAAAAAATGTGGCTTCAACTATTTAATTTTCATGGGGAAATATTATGAAAATGTAAAAAAATTTAAAGGACTTGTTGCGTGATTTTTTTTTCAATCTTTATGAAGTTTTGTGATAGTCATTTTCAAAGAAATACCATCTTATACATTTTGAATAATTAGTTCACTAACCATATGTTAACCATGGAAAATGTCTCTAGAATTCCTCTGGAATAGTATTTATTGTTTTATGCAACCCTACAAAAAAAATTTCATCATTCACATTACCCAAGAGAAGCCCACATTAGTTCCTACGAAGCCTACATGGTCAACTATTAATAATTTTCCAACTATTCCATCCAGCCATGTGGTATAAAAATTTAACTAAATATTCTTTGGTGAAAGGGAACCTTCACTGTTTGATCTAAACATCATGTCTGGAACCATGTACCCTTTTTACAAACCCCCAAAACACATGAAACTAATCCCAATTCTTCTTAGACATTCTTCAATAGTATATGCACCCCTTATACCTCCAAAATTATCTTAAAAAAATTCCTTTTATGATGTTAAAAATATCCAAATTATATTCCAATTCATGTTTAAAATCCTACCCCTTCAGAATATCAATATTAAAAATCTGCATATAATTTTAACACTCATACGAGCATGGCGAATTAAAAAATCCCCATCATAACACTTATCATCCCCATGAATCCTTAGTGGTCATCCCACTGCATCATCTGACCTATGATGGTCACCAATATTAGTCTCAATAGTCACATTCCATTCTTGGATATTTATTTTATCCACTAAGCATAATTGAAAATATAAATTACATAACCCACTAAACAAATTCCATCAATCGAATTCATTTTCCCAAACCCTAATATGATGTTATGTGACACTCATCTATAATGACACAACCACATGTAATTATCCAATTTCTAATATACAATGTGATTCTCCCTCTAATATAATTTGTATTGAAATAATCCATTACGATGTTATCACGCATCCTTTATTATAACATCCCACCAAAAGAATACATTCATGTTCTAATGATAAGCCTAGAGTGTTTTCCCATGTTATCACACATATTATACTAAAGAACACCATTTAAATTCTGATACAAATAATTATCTCAAAATCCCACATTAGGTATGATGTTCCTACATAATATACATTCAACATTATAATTTCATAATTTCCTTGAAAATAACCCACTAATGCGAAAAATATATCCCTCATATCCCAATTAGGGAGGTCATTTTTTCTTCTCTTCTTATCATATATCATTTCATGAAAAAGTGCTAATTAGAATTCCTCTGACTGGACTACTTAAAAACACATAGTGACACCCAATGACATGATCCAAACTATCCAATCTCAGTTCCTTTATTCCAAGAGATAATCCTAGACCATTCTGATCCACCAACTATTGTGTCAACCTGAATTCCATTATGATTCTGTAATTGAATCCATAACTAAAAAAATCCCCCATCAAGCTATATGCATGAGCACCGACACATTCTCATTTTTTTTCACATTTTGATAATCTCAATTCATCCTAAGACCCACTCCAATTCATAAAAAAAAATCTAACTTCACAATAATATTTATGTCTACCATTCCCTCAATAATCTATATAAATTTGAATCCATTTTCAAATTGGCATAAAAAATAACTATTAACCATTTCATGATCATTATAAAAAATCCACAACACTACCATCATAAGTGTGATATTACCTTGATTGAAATCATGCTCACCACAAAAGGATCATCATTATTAGCACATCCAAAAAAATAATTACTAATCATCATAGCCTACACTCAAACAGTTTTCAAAACCAATGACTCAAAATGATAGAAATTATCAACACTACGCACCATCTAAAAACATTACTCCAATACCAATTATTGGATCAATTAAATATAATCCAAAACTCACAATGAAATTCCTACAATAATAAAATCCATACTCTAATAATTATATACAGATCAACTTTATCTGGTTCATCTGTGATTACACATGTGATGAACCTCCCGAGCCATACTCATTATATAACAATCAAAATTTATCATCCCTTGGATATCACAAGATCACTTTTGTTTACAAAACTCAATAGAAACATAATTAATCATTGATAACTATCTCATTCATAATCAATATAATGGGTGTTCACTCACATACCAACTAGTAGTAAACCTAACACATAATCTCAAGAGTCGCACACAATCAAAACTATTCTAAAATGCCATACCATATAACAAGGTCCTCAAGCATGGTTCCATTATCAATCTAGAAGTTTTCAAGGCCATCCACATCAAAACCAGGCACTTCACATATTCCATGGCCTATCTCATGATAACCCACTACACAGGCTTCATTGATAACCCATATGAATCCAACCCAGGTATATGGAATGTTACTCTCACAAACACTGTAAGCCGCTACCCAGTGCTATTCTAAATCATTAGTGTCTACCTGCACTCTCACCATGCACTACACACATCGATAACAGTATAATCAGGAACCCAAATTTTATATCCCTTGGAAGCTAGTCTCGATACAATGACAATATAAGTTCCCCTCATCCCAAGGTACTACCACCCATGGGGTAATTCTAATAACCCGAAGTAATCATCATTTCCATACTATATCCCCAAATATACAATAGATTCATTGTTACGAATTGAAAGAAACTACCCAACCCTTTACATTAATAGGGTGATAACAATCATAGTCCAACACACGTCTCAGGTTTCCCTTGATTTTACAAGTCAATCAATAACAAAGTTATGATTTGAAACAGAGGGCCTCTAGGTCTCACACTTTTCCAAAATGTCTTCTCACAATCATGGGTTACAACCCATGACACATCTCAACCAACAACATAAAACATTCCAAAAACCAGTCTATTGGGCCTCATATAACTAGAATAATTATTACATACCAAAATCACCATCCCATTTGGACTCTATTGTTATAACTTGACCACTTATGAGATTAGTCCTATGAGAATCATGATCTCATTGATCATCACTAACATATCCCATGATGCCATCCTGAATGATCTGTAATAATTAACCACAAATATGTTGTTCAATTAGATAGAATTCCATTCATAAATATATGGGAACAAACCATATAGGTTTCTACAATTGATTAATTATCTATAACTAGATCACTCACCCCCGTCTAAGAATATACACATAAGACCACAACCCAAAGGATATACTATCATCACAAAGACACATATTCAGTTGGGATCACCCTATGATAATATATACCTAGTAAACCATCATCACATAGTTTATTTATGATTACTTCCATTCCAATATATGTGGTAAATAACCTTATAAGACTTTACTAAGACTATAATTGACTAAACCTAAACAACAATAACCACATGGGTTCAAGACTAAGGAATTTCTTTCTAGTATTGTCCCACTATGGCCACTATAAATCATGTGAACATTGGTTCATAACAACACCATCATCATAGCCATCAATGTGCATTTGTACAATGATTTACTTAACATTATATAAATATAAAGTACATATTCAAATTTATTTAGCTCAGTGGAATTCCAGAATGTACCCATGTGGGAAAATAAAGAAAGGGAAGATGTTGACACTTCAAACAAAATGAAACACTCTCTAATAATAAACATAACACTATAATATCCCTAAAATTAATGTAAATCCTATGTTCTAACTCATGATGTATGAGACACATCATGCCTCTATAGTCTAAGAACCAAAACCCCATAATTGACATCATGAAAATTAGGCAATTTCTCAGAGTCCATATCTATTTAGAAATCTCAAAACACAGGGTGAGTACCATGGGGATAAAATAATTTCAACCATAATACAGAAAAAACAGAACATAAATCCCACAATTGTTATCCTGGAATTTATACTAGAAAAAGAATTTATAATTCACCAACCTGGTATCCATAATAAATTCTAAGAAATTACTATGTATCATGAATACCATATAAAATATAGTAAATAAAATAAGATTCTACTAATATCACATAATAATTACATGGTCTAGAGGCCACTCAATGGGTGAGCTATCCTAGTCAACCATGTGACCTTAGGCATTCATCATCCTATTCTATAGGCTATCTACTAGAATATAGGGTCTATAGGGATATCATGGGGATACTATACCCTATATTTCAAAGTATGATATAACAATATAAACAAAAAAATCATCCAGGTTTGTGTATATAGATGGAATAAGTAACTAATCCTCCATAATATACACAATAATTATACCATAGAATATATATTGTTCACCCACAAGTCCTATTAAATATTTTGATACGAAAGAATTAAAAATCAAGGGATGCACTATGACATCAATGAGCCATACAATATTCCAACCAACTGTCCCACCTAGGCTAATCAGGATCAAATATGTAAATGCAAGCATGTACCTAACCCTCACCCACAAACATGTGAGGTTTTTCATATGTTCTATAAGGAAATGGTGCCCCAAATAAGGTAATAGTACTTAATATAGTATGGAACCACTAAAATAGTCCTTTATTATAGTAAAAATGTAGTTATATATTCACATGACATGAATAGAATAAATAAATAAACCACAAAAAAATAAATAAAACTGACCATAATACCTACATCATACTAATCTTGAAATGTCTTTGGTCATGTCATGAGGATCTTTCCAACCACCATATCATTGATATTACAAGGTTGTGCACATATAACCAATGAAAATCATAGGTCCATTATCAATACTTAGTATCATGACTCTGATCAGATACACCTAATTTGTCTAGTTCCTATGTGTCTTTGATCATAAAAATCACATGAAAGTAACTCTATCCATACCATATTGATCCCATGTTCACACCTCCATTATGATGAGTAGTAGGCCTTGGGGGATCACCAGATATCCCTCAACCTCATGAATTAATCCTAAACCAAATGGTTGTACCTTGGTGTTCACCAGAGTCAGGTTGACATCAGATTTCTTGGATCGGGAGGCCCTAGTAAATCTTATTTACATGGGTGTGACAAATTGCAGTGAGACATAATAAATCAAAGGGAATACCATAACTGGATCCCACAGTAAATCTACAAGTAAAGAAAATATGTTGTGGATCCTTATATGATATATCTCTGGTTCATTATCCATATATTTGTTGGCATCCTAAGCCTCAATCTAGGGGATCCAACTATCACCCTGGAAATGTAAAAACTTAATGCTTCGGGATATATTGTCACCAAACATTTCATACCACAATTTTAATCCTCATATTATGAGGCATTAAAATGGTTATAATGGTATAACCACTATAATCACTACAACCATTAATTCACAATGGTATCACTATATCATACGAATCCCTAACATCATAGGATTATTGTATGTGAAAAATCACATATCTATTATACTAGATCCTAGGTTCCCCATCTAGTCATCCACTCCTCTATCAATCCTAAATTTAGATGTAATATGATCTAAGAATATGCCACAATGTATTATGAGACCGGATCTTAGACATCTTAGTCATTCTAGGTCCTAATCTGTGTGAATAAGTGATTCCTTAGTGTCCTGGGAAATACAAATAGCACCATTCCCAATGGATGATTCCTATGAATCAAATGAAATCATATACCAAAACAAAATAATAACAATAAAAACATAAAATGATGAGTTAATTCCCACTCACAATATAATCATCCCATGCCCCAAGGGATTTCACATTAGTTCGAGTTCAAGGGTGACACCAACAACCATCTCTAACCATCACTCCATACACCCTATCATGTTCATTTATAAATGGTATTCATGTCATTGTATTCCATATCATCACTATAATGGAGGAATACCACCCTTTATCATTGTTCATAACTTGTCTCTTGTTCTAACACCCAATACATAGAAGAGATATCATCCCTCACCATAATCAAAATCATCATTCATACCCATAGGCCTCAAGGGTTAACCTCACCAGATACTCTCTTGAATGTTGGATCAAGGAGCATATCTATCTCTAGGGTCACTCCTGATTGTTCAACACACTCGTACCATCACTACTCTACCGAAGGTATATCCACTTATCCTTAACACATATCAAGGGTCCTCCCCCAACCTACCGAGGATGTCCATGTCATGTCACAAAAATCCCACATTTGGAGGACTCTATGTACCTAAGTATCTATTTTGATATGTCTTTGACCATATATTGTTGAGTCCTCAAGCCAATGAAAAGGGCCCATAGTAGGCCATGAACATCTTCTGTTTGATATCAGATTCTCACAAGAATCTATCAATTTAATTTAAATTAAATTATTTAAAATAATTTCAATAACTCAATAATAATAAGGTCATATCCATACTAGTGAATACATAAAATCATGTAAATATAAACATCCTACATAAATAAATTGGGTTATCACTATGACCTACTATCTTTTTAGAAGAAATATCCCCATTATTTCATAGCTTAAAAACTCCAGCCAAGGATTTCTAATTTTTATCCCAGCTCCACTATCCACTACCCACATTCTTGGGAACCTAAGTCACTCGTAACATGATATATTGATTAATTTTTATTATATTATAATTAATTAACAAATTGACTTTTATAATATAATTCAATTTAGTTTGGAATCATCACCAAAATCACACTAGGCATCTAACGATTTCCAAATTCTCGAGCAATATATTTCCAACCATCCCTGAGACACCTCAAACCCATTCGGAGATAAATATCTAACATATTACACTAAATATATAAGAAATATACTTTAATTTTAAATAAACACCGTTTAAAAATATATCGGTTTGTGCAAATATTTTGAATCAACTAGAAGAGACACATAGATATCATCTTAGGATGTCCCCTTTCTAGGTAAAAAAGAAGCTCGATGAGAATAATTTAATTCCACATTTTTTAATGGAATTAAAACTAAATACCAAAAATAATATTTACATAATTAGAATAAACCTTATAAAACATAAAAGGTTGAGGTAAGAGGAGAAA
Source organism: Viscum album (assembly GCA_963277665.1). Taxonomy (NCBI): domain Eukaryota; kingdom Viridiplantae; phylum Streptophyta; class Magnoliopsida; order Santalales; family Viscaceae; genus Viscum; species Viscum album. The sequence goes on from OY728128.1 coordinate 483,054,278, forward strand.
TATCACTTTAAATGTGGAATAATGACACTTAAAATCATCCATAATGAAATAGTAACCAATGAGGAAGAGGGGAGGAAGGGAGGTCGGTCGTGCATAAATGATGAGGAAGATGTAGGGTTACCCCATTAAAATATTCATAGGGGAAAATTGCTAAAAATAAATTTTTTTTTTCAAAAAATTTGGAATGCTACATGGGTTGTAAATGTTGTTTTCCAAATCATGTTATAGAGGTATGCCAGTTACTACCCAAAAAATACAAACTCACAAGGTTTGGTTATATCGTTTAGTAAATATATTCCAACAATGTTGTATTGATATATACAATCTCACATGTTTTTTTAACTGACTGACTGAAATTTATATTTATATTTTATTTTTTGAAAATCCTCTTAATTGAAGTGGTAACCACATACGTAGGTGGGATCCATGACAAAAAACAAAACCAAATTTGAAATTCAAAAAGCATCATGACTGCCAAGGTGGTCTAAACCATGAGGCACCACATCATTTGGTCACGTATTCATCCATCCAACATCATCATTAGGAAAATAACTTTGTTGTTTTCATCTTCCCTCCCAGCAGGACCCACACCACTGGAGAACATCCCCAAAAAGATACCATCACAAAAAAACCAAAACTGTCATCGCTAACCCTTGTTGACCTTCAATGCCAATCCCAAATAGTACCCTATGAATCCTATATAGTTAACCTTTAACCACGACCCAATCATTTCAACATTCCACAAACTATAAAAATTGACTTCAAACTACTTCTATTTATGTTTACCCATATAGTTTGATCAAAAATTTGTGAACCAAATCTTGCACCAATATTGAAACCCAAAAAACCTCATGAAACTGATCCAGATTCTTTTGGGACTTGATCAAACACCAGAGTCACCCTTGGGCCTCAAACCATACCAATAAACATTATTATAATTTTCTCAAACTCTCATAATTCCATCCTAAATCCCTATTTATAATCTAATCTATCAAAAATCTAAAAATTCAGAATCCTTTTGAAATAATTAAAAATATATGAACATGGAGAATTAAAAGTGTGGACTTCATAAAATGTTAGAGAGAAAACTATGATATCTTATTCTCCTCCTTGAACCACCTTATCATTATATTTACATTACATTTCCTTAGGAGTAGAATTAGAGGTAATATAATCAGATACATGGGTGTTTCCTTTTCCCAAGATGAAGGAAAATCCGGTTTTTGGGGATGAATAAGGGGGTGTCCATAATGAACGTAATATTTTTCACCTAATTATAATTCTAAGGAGGATGGTGATACCTATGTGAAATCGGAATATTTATCATTAAAAAAGGAATTTGGGTGTCACTTGAAGATTCTATTTAAAATGTAAGGTAATTATTATTAAAAATTATATCATTGATATTGATATCACCCATGGGATGTGTCTAGGTGGATTAGTACATTCCTGAGGATGATTTAGGAGAATCATTATTGGGGATACTCTTAATTTCTTAGGAAGTGTTTCCCTACTGGGGATGTCTATCCACTAACAAAGGGATAGTATTATAGGTTCTCTAGATTCATCACAGTTATTTTACTATAAAATCCTATTTATTATGTTCTTGTTCCTTGAATCAGTTAAGGGGAAGCACATATTTTTCTCTTTGTTTCCTCTATGAGCTGGTTATTGAAGTATTGAAACCATTTAGTGTTGCAACTTCAATAATCACATCTGTGAGTAGTTTCTCTTCTCCTTTGTATAGAAGTTTGATTCTATATACTTTTCCCCACTTGATTTAAATAGAGATATATCACCATATAAAACCTCAGACCATCTATCGATTGTATATTTTAAGAATTAATGGTTTGAATAGGGTACTTTTTCATGCATTTGGATCTATGGAAATATTAGTTGAATGTTGAATTTTTTTTTCTGGGTAGACCTCTATGAAATCATAGTTTTATATGAGGTAACTGAATTAGGTTATTAATTTTTTCTTCCCATGATTTCTTTGTTTAGATCTATCATATACCCCAGTGGACAGCTTTGAGAGGGACATGTCAGTCTCCCTAAAACTCAGGAACCCATTTTTATGTATTGGTAAATGGTTGATCCCAACAATATTTTTTCTGTGTATTGATAGATAGTAATATCTTTGTTCTTGGATATTATGTATAGAGGTTGGATGCATCCCTGTATGGAACCCCTTGGATACTATTCTATAAACTAAATCTCCATGTGGTACTCAGTCAATGTAGATTCTGCATAATAATCATTGACTAGAGTGAAATATTCTATAAACTCTTTCAATATCAAAATACATTCCATAAAAACCTACCTAATATCCTTTAATATGTGAATGGAACTCAAAAGATAGAGATCTATCGGAGCAGCAGAAAATTGTATGATTAAAACATATTCATATGTTATAGGTCTATATTTCACAATGGGATTTTTTCCATAATTTTTTGTTTTGAGACTAACCCTAAATGTGACGATGATTCTTTATCTTGATTCTGTTCATTGGGAATCTTCAATTTCTACAGACTAGATTACATAGTTTTTACTGCTCCTCGACTTAATATAGAATGTTATATTCATCATAAGAGGTCTTAAAAAAAATATTTTCCCAGAGTTGGTACTAAAAGATTCAAGAATTGATCCATGAAAAATTTGGTCTTGTTGAATGTAAAGACTCGTAAATTCAAAGGAAATTTTTTTCTTAATTTTCTTTGGAATTTTAAAAGAACGGAGTTTCTGACGGCGCCTGATTCCGAGGCCCGGTGTGCCCGGAATCAATTTCAGAAGTTTGGCTCGGGTATGTTCAGTGAACGGACGAGCGGGTTTTTCTAAATATTGAACCGGTGCTCGGAATCGAATTCGGAGGGCACTAATGGAATCACAGCGCCTGTAATTGCATAGAAACGCCTCTTCCAGAGTTGCGTTTGCTCAGGTGTGGTTTTTAATTTTTGGGCTTAAAGTTAAGAAATAAAATAAATAGTGCAACAAACTTTATTTTATTTCACTTATGATGCTTGGAAGCCACTTGAAGCCACATAAAAGAGCTTAAGCTTAGTTGTTGAGGATAGGGTGCTATCAAAAAATATCATACCCTCTTGGTAGGATATTTGTGAGGTGGGACCCACACGAGCCCCACCGTTTCTTTTCCTCTAGGTAACGCACCCGCGAAAACCCGTCATTATTAAAGTCAACTGACACATTTTCTTATTTTCTTAACGCACCAATTAATTGGGAGGTTTTCTTCGTTGAATTAATTGGGCGGTTTATTTCGTTGAATTAATTCTATGAATTAATGGGTCGTTAGTTATCTATTTATTCGTTTCTTAACCGGTTTGAAATCTGTTGGCGTAATAATAAAATAAGGCCAACACACCCTCATTTTTTTGTAATGTTGTGTTAAACCTTGAAGAACCTATGAGAATTCTTCATCCTCCTTCGCGAAGAACGCGAAGAACGTGAAGAACGCTGGCCTCCGACGAAGAACGCCGAAACCGCAGAAATCGATGATGTAACGCCGTGTGCCGCGACGCTGACGTTTCCTCTTCTACCAAGTTCCTTCCTCCGCAACGAAACCTTCAATCATCTGTTGGAGTTCGACGAACAAGCTCGGAAGCGGAATCGGGTAGAAAGCGACGACGGCTTCGCCTTCCCTCGAGTCGGACGAACACCGACGTCCCCCTTCAACATCGTCATCCTCGCGATGCCATACCGCGACGAACCTCGAACGACGACGCCTCCTTCCGATCGTCTTATACCCAAGGTAGGGGTTTTATTTTAATGTTCTATACTCCGTAAATGTTTCCGTTCAAGGTGAAGAACCCGGATAATAAGAACAATTTTAATTCATTAAAATTGTTTTTGGTTATGTATTCATGTGTTGAATAAACTTATCCCGTTGTTATAATCTAACGTTGAGGGTGCGGGCCAAATGAACACGGCCCGACAACCCTCCGCAGATTGTTTATTGATGTGTGGATTGACGGGCGACGATGAAGCCGGTCGTTTGGGCGTTTGAATCCCTTCGCAGTGAAGATGGGGTCCCAGGGGGACCATAGGCGAAGACGGCAGGAAGAACGGACCACCGGAGCGCGTCTGGTGGTCCGCGGAAGGCGGCGGTGGGGCGCCCCGCTGGCGCGGCGGCACCGGCGACCGGCGGCGGCGCGCCGCCGGAAAAAGGGGCGGCTGGCGAACCGCCGACCTCAATCAATGGCGAAGGGCGGGGGATCTGTGCGCCCCGCCCACGTGTCGGCTCGGCCACGCTGGCCGAGCCCCGGCCGGCCGGTCGGGCCGGACCGAACCGGACCGCGCCGGGCCGGGCCGGGCCCAGCCGGGTCGGACCCGGGTCGGGTCCACCCGGTTTGGGCCGAACCAGGGGGGGTCGGGCCGGGTCGGCCCGGGCCCAGACCCCCATTTTCAGGCCACTTTCGGTCAAATGCCCGTAACTTGAGCTACGGGCCTCCAAATGACTCGCCGACAATGGAAAAGTGATCCTTGGATCGAGACAGTCGTTTCGGTATATCGCACTCAAGGTTTCAGATTTCTTTGGGTTCGGCCGGGTTGGTTCGGATACGAAACCAACCGGGCCCTCGGAGCGGAAACGCTCGTAACTCGAGTTCCGGACGTCCGAATGACGTGCCGTCGACTTTGTTGTTTTCCTCTATGTGAGAAGGATCTTTTGGCTTACTCTGCTCAAGGTTTGGATGCGTCGGAGTGCGGTTGGCTTGGTTCGCTCACCAAACCAACCGGGCCCCTGGGACGAAAAAGCCAATAACTCACAGACCGGGCGACCGATTGACGCACCGTATGTCTCGTTGTTTTCCTCTTGTTGAGACAGAACTTTTGGCATCCTCCACCCTAGTTTTGGATGTAGTTGGATAGTGGCCAGGTTGGTTCGCACCGAAATCCAACCGGGCCCCTGGAACGGAAAAGCTGATACCTTTCTGACAGAACGTCCGTTTGACGAACGGTTAGCGGCGTTGGTGATCTCGTTGACATAAGGTCCCTATGAGTATACCCTATGAGTGTTTGGGGTATATTTGAGTTACGGCTGGATTGGTTTGCACACGAAACCAACCGGGCCCCTGGGACGAAAAGTCTAATAACTCACAGACCGGGCGTCCGATTGATGCGCCGTCTGTTGCGTTGAGACCCCTATGACGAGGTGGTCCTTTGAGATACTTCTTTGCGTGACTTTATGATACATGTAGTATCGACTAGTAGCTCATGGAGCAGACCATCCCGGAGATGAGCGTGCGGAGTACGGAGACCGTGTAGCCGGCTGAGACCTGACGACTGCTTGACCGACTCGACTTGGAGTGAGTCGACTAGCCCAGTGGACGGAGCGCCTAGTATTTGGCGACAGACCCACGGCGGACGGAGTGCCTGGTAGTCGGCCGCAGACCCGCGGTACTCGACAGGAGGAGTACCTCTGTAGGCTATTGGGGGGAGCGCCCGGTATTTGGCGACAGACCCACAGTGGACGGAGCGCCCGGTAGTTGGCCGCAGACCCGCGGTACTCGATAGGAGGAGCACCTCAGCAGTCTTAGGTTAGTGAGCAGTACCTCGGAGTCGTGAGAGGACCACTGTACACTCCAGAGACGGAGCTCTTCAGCAGTTACAGTTTCGATAATGAAAATCTTGGTTTGAGCTGAGACTTTTGATCTTTGTGTTTACCTCATGATTGAGATGGGTCACTTGATAACTTAGGTATATGTATGGACATATACATGGGTAGTGGTTATCCGTTTATTTCACAATCCTTGTGTTTCCTCATGATTGAGATGGGTTACTTGATAACTTAGGTATATGTATGGGCATATATCTAAGTAGAGGTTATCTGTTGAGATCTTCTTGTGGTTATCCTTGTTGGTTTAGTGAGACCTTGAGGGTCTCGGGGTCCCTACTGAGTATCGTTATACTCACCCCTTCACGGGCTATGCCCGCACCTCGTTGTGTTGGTTGCAGACGACGGGAAGTGCTGACGGAGGCCGAGTGTTCGAGGACTGGACGGTACCCGGAGGTGGACTACACGACGAGTCAGTACCCGGAGGTGGACTAAACGACGTGACGACTCACAGAGGAGGTTGACGGACGAGAGCGTGGAGGAGGCTATCTGTACCTACCCTTCAGGTAGGATCCGTGGTGGACGACCAGGAGCTGCGCTATCTGTACCTACCCTTCAGGTAGGATCCGAGGAGGACGACCTAGGAGCTGCTTCCTACTTCCAACTGTTGTCTTTTTTTTTTTGTACCTTGTTCAGTTGTAGTCGTACTTTCTTTTGGGTTTGTATTCTGGCCCATTGACTTTTCAGCATTTCTTTTGTACATAGTGTTTTGCTTCCGCTTGTACTCTGTGGTGGTTGTTGTCTTTTATAAAGGCAATTCCTTCCCAGTTATCGGGATTTTACGCCTTTGGTGCTAGTCGCCAGCCCTGGCCTATGGAAGGCGGACTTGGGGTAGTCACGGCATGGGCCCCGAGGACGGGTCGTGACAAATTGGTATCAGAGGAGTTCGGTTCTACCGCCGAACTTATAACTCTGATGTTTCCTTCTATGAAGCAATAGTGTTAAGAGTACCGAGTGTGGTTTTCAGTTCAGGGAGTCTAGTGTTGGTGCGGGCGGCCGACGTATCCATACACCAGGACCCTGACAACTGATTTCCGACTTTGTGCACGAAAACACTGTTTGCGTGTGTGTTTTCTATAAGTTTTCTTTAAATGTCAGCTCAAACCAGGTCAGCTCACTAGGTATAATCTTTTGACCGTGTCACATTGTTTCTTTCAGGATGCCTCCTCGTGGACGACCAGCTAGAGCCCCGAGAGTGGTACGTACTGACAGCCCGCCGAGCAACGAGGCCTCAGTGCAAGGACCTATCCCAGTTGAGGCACCAGCGGAGGCACCAGCAGTACTACTACCCGTTGGCCCACCGATGCCACCAGCCCCTACAGCAGAGGATGCACGTCGCTTGAGCGCACTGCATGAGTTCCAGCGCCAGAGGCCACCTTGGTTCCAGGGAGGGAAGGACCCGCAGGCGGTTGAGGGTTGACTGGAGGATGTGGTGAGAGTCTTCAGGCTAGTGGGGATGCCGACAGATTTCATGGTGATCCTAGCTGCCATCCTTCTTCAGGAAGTAGTAGGCAGATGGTGGAGCCTGATGCTTCAGATGCATGACGAGGCGACACTTCTATGGGCAGACTTCGAGAGCCTGTTCCGGGCAGATTTTGTACCAGCCACCCTTCGAGCGGTGCGTATATAGGAGCTACTTCAGCTGCGGAAGGGAAGCATGTTAGTGGTGCAGTACTCAGTGAGATTCACAGACCTCTCGCGCTACTCCACAGATATGGTACGGGACCCGTTCATCAAGGCTCGAACCTTTGAGCATGGGCTCAGGCGATAGATTAGAGCTTCTGTTGTTTCTCACAGCTTTCTGACGCAGACAGGGTTGTTGGAGAGATCCCTCTTAGTAGAGAGTTTCCTTGCTGAGCAGTCTCCAGCAGCAGGACCCACCACTAGCCGGGTTGCGGTAGATTCTTCTGCAGCAGGCAGTAGATAGATGACGCAGAGGTCCAAGAGGACCAGACCTACCGGTGGCCGACTGCACGACTAAGGTCAGTTGTGCGGGGAAACCGGGGTGGATTCAGAGCCAGACGTGTCGAGAGTGGACAGTGTTACTCCTGCGGAAGAATTGGTCACATGGCACGTGACTGTCAGACCCGCCATGTAGATGACCAGCAGTTAAATGAAGAACCTCCGAGGCAAAGGCAAAGTTTCGATCAGGGCGGACTCCAAGGAGCAGGCGTCTATGGAAGAGGAGCTGTCCGTGCAGCTGGAGGAGGACGACGCTTTGGGATGTTGCCACCACCACCAGGAGGCCCACCCCGACTGCAGGGGACAGGAGGACATGGGAGAGCTCAGCTTCAGGTAGCTGAGGCCTATAGTCATGGAGCTCTGAGAGCAGGTGGACAGGAGATGAACTAGTGGATACGTCCTTTGTACTTCTAGTTCCATGTTGCTTTTGTATTCGTGTCTTTGTACTATTAGCTGCAATAATAAAAAGACACTTATCTTTGTTTGCTTTCTTGTCCTTTTTTTTTGGTTGATACTGAGTGGTCCCGGTTAAACGGTTGACTTGACCCTCACCTTCTAGATTTCTACTGGAGGAGACCCAGTGACCTCACACTGATGCCGACAGTGTGACTCGACCCTTGGAGGCGAGAGTGACAGTTGGATCTCTTGGTAGTTACGTCGAGGCCTTACGACGTCATCCATGGCATGAATGCATCATTCATGTCAGGATTGATTGTATTAGGAAACGAATGTGGTTCATCCAGGGGATGAGACCGGATTTCTCTTATCGGCAAAGAAGAAATCATAGTATCTCTTGTGATACTAAAGATGGTCCAGGTCATCCAAGAGCGGATGAAGACTGCACTGTGCAGTAAGAAACAGGAAACCGGTGCCAGTCTTAGAGACTCGGGCGTGGTAAATGTTTCAAGAAGTGGAAGCTTTAAGGATAGATGAGTCTGCGAAGCAGCAGACGTGGAGGCAGAGCTAGGAGAGCAGTATGAGGTGGTGTACATCTTAACATGCTACAACCACCCGCCTTAGTTATCCCCGCCAGGATCAGGGAGCTGGAGGGCGGTGGAAGAGTGTGGCTGCTTGCGGTCAAGGAGTGTGACCCAATGGCTCTAGAAATGATTCAAGGGACAATCTGTGTCCACTACTAGCTGCTGTAGTAACGGACGTCGATATGAATCATTCCTTGCTTTCACAAATCTTGTTCGAGACCTAGAGTTTCCGGTAAGATGTGGACTTGACCCTCACATCTGGAGATACCTAGGGAGGAGACTCGATAATCTCACTTACGCCGACGGTGTGGTTAGATCCTCGAGGCGAGAGTTTCAGTTGGAATCTCTTGGTGGCAGCGTCGAGGCCTTACGATGTTGGTTTGAGTATGGACTGGGAAATCACAGTTCATACAAAAATTGACGGTATTGGGCAAAAAGGTTTTAGTTTAACTACGACGTCAGGATGGGTTTTCCTTGGTCGGCGAAAAAGGAAACCCCAGGCAGCGCAGGGTAACTCTTGCACAGGAGGGTGTGACCGATCACTCTTGAGTCGGTCAACCTTACCCTCGTAGCATCAGTCGTTTTGAGTTTCAGTTCTAACAGAAAATGGAGACTTCTGGAATTCGAGGATGATGACCACGTCTTCTTACGGGTCTCACCTCGACGAGGTTTATGGAGATGTGGCCAGGGAGGCAAGTTATCTCCAAGGTTCGACGGACCTTTCTAGGTCCTCAGCTGGGTAGGTGAGGTGGTTTACCGCTTGACCCATCCACTTCAGTTGCAATAGGTGCACGACGTTTTCCACGTATCTTAACTGAGGAGATACGTTCTTGACCCTCCACATATCATCGACCTTGATGAGCTCGACGGTGGCGATGAGGTGACTTCTATGGAGGTTCCTGTGGGGATCGAGGATCGACTGGAGCAGATCCTAGGAGGATGGTCGATTCCTCTTGTGCACTTTCTTTGGCAGCACGGGAACCTCCAGGTGAGCACATGGGAGCGGAAGGCTCAGATGCGTGCTCAGTACCGCCTTTGTTTCCCTATGTTTGTGGTGAAGCTTTACGTGGACGTAAAGCCCTATGTTGGGAGTAATGTAAAGACCCGTAAATTCCAAGGAAATTTTTTTCTTAATTTTCTTTGGAATTTTACATGAACGCAGTTTCCGACGGCGCCTGATTCCGAGACCCGGTGTGCCCGAAATCAATTTCCGAAGTTTGGCTCGGGTACGTTCAGTGAACGGACGAGCAGGTTTTTCTAACTTTTGAACCGGTGCTCGGAATCGAATTCTGAGGGCACCGATGGAATCGCAGCGCCGGTAATTTATTAGAAACGCCTCTTCCGGAGTTGCATTTGCTCGGGTGTGGTTTTTAATTTTTGGGCTTAAAGTTAAGAAATAAAATAAATAGTGCGACAAACTTTATTTTATTTCACTTAAGCTGATTGGAAGCCACTTGAAGCCACTTAAAATAGCTTATGCTGAGTTGTTGCGGATAGAGTGCTATCAAAAAATATCCTACCCTCTTGGTAGGATATTTGTGACGTGGGACCCGCACGAACCCCACCGTTTCTTTTCCGCTAAGTAACACACCCGCGAAAACCCGTCATTATGAAAGTCAACTGACGCGTTTTCTTATTTTCTTAACGCACCAATTATTTGGGCGGTTTTCTTCATTGAATTAATTGAGCGGTTTATTTCGTTGAATTAATTCTACGAATTAATGGGTCGTTACTTATCTCTTTATTCGTTTCTTAACCGGTTTGAAATCCGTTGGCGTAATAATAAAATAAGGCCAACACACCCTCCTTTTTTTGTAATGTTGTGTTAAACCTTGAAGAACCTCTGAGAATTCTTCATCCTCCTTCGCGAAGAAGGCGAAGAATGCGAAGAACACGAAGAACGCCGACCTCCGATGAAGAACGCCGAAATAGCGGAAATTGACGACGCAACGCCGTGTGCCGCGACGCCGACGTTTCCTCTTCTGTGACGTTCCTTCTTCCGCAACGAAACCTTCAATCATCTGTTGGAGTTCGATGAACAAGCTCGGAAGCGGAATCATGTAGCAAGCGACGACAGCTTCGCCTTCCCTCGAGTCAGACGAACGCCGACGTCACCCTTCGACGTCGTCATCCTCGCGACACCATACCGCGACGAACCTCGAACGATGACGCCTCCTTCCGATCGGCTTATACCCAAGGTAGGGGTTTTATTTGAATATTCTATACTCCGTAAATGTTTCCGTTCAAGGTGAAGAACCCGAATAATAAGAACAATTTTAATTCATTAAAATTGTTTTTGGTTATGTATTCATCTGTTGAATAAACTTCTCCCGTTGTTATAATCTAACGCGGAGGGTGCGGGCCAAACGAACACGGCCCGACAACCCTCCGCAGATTGTTTATTGATGTGTGGATTGACGGGCGATGACAAAGCAGTCCGTTTGGGCATTTGAATCCCTTCGCAGTGAAGATGGGGTCCCGGGGGGACCATAGGCGAAGACGGTAGGAAGAACGGACCACCGGAGCGCGTCCAGTGGTCCGCGGAAGGCAGCGGCGGCACGCCGCCGGAAAAAGGGGCGGCCGGCGAACCGCCGGCCTCAATTAGCGGCGAAGGGCGGGGGATCCGCGCGCCCTGCCCGCGTGTCGGCTCGGCCACGCTGGCCGAGCCGCGGCCGGCCGGTCAGGCCAGACCGAACCGGACCGCACCGGACCGGGCCGAGCCGGGCCGGGCCCAGCCGGGTCGGACCCGGGTCGACCCGGTTCAGGCCGACCCAGGGGGGGTCGGGCCGGGTCGGCCCGGGCCCAGACCCCCGTTTTCGGGCCACTTTCGGTCAAATGCCCGTAACATCAGCTACGTGCCTCCAAACGACTCTCCGTCGGCGGCAACACGATCCTTGGACCGAGACGGTCGTTTCGGTATATCGCACTCAAGGTTTCGGATTATATTGGGTTCGTCTGGGTTGGTGCAGATACGAAACCAACTGGGCCCTCGGAGCGAAAACGCTCGTAACTCGAGTTTCGGATGTCCGAATGGCGTGCCGTCGACTTTGTTGTTTTCCTCTAAGTGAGACGGATCTTTTGGATTATTCCGCTCGAGGTTTGGATGTCGTCGGAGTGCGGTCGGGTTGGTTCACTCACGAAACCAACCGGGCCTCTGGGACGAAAAAGCCAATAACTCACAGACCAGGCGTCCGATTGACGCACCGTCTGTCTCATTGTTTTCCACTTGTTGAGACGGAACTTTTGGCATCCTCTGCCCGAGTTTTGGATGCAGTTGGATAGTGGCCGGGTTGGATCGCACCGAAATCCAACCGGGCCCCTGGAACGGAAAAGCTGATACCTTTCGGACAGAACGTCCGTTTGATGAACCGTCAGCGGTGTTGGTGATCTCGTTGAGAAACGGTCCCTATGAGTATACCCTATGAGTGTTCAGGTTATAGTTGACTTACGGCCGGATTGGTTCGCACACGAAACCAACCGGGCCCCTGGGACGAAAAGGCTAATAACTCATAGACCGGGCGTCCGATTGACGCGCCGTCTGTTGCATTGAGACCCCTATGACAAGTTGGTCCTTTGAGATACTTATTTGCGGGACTTTGTGATACTTGGAGTATCAACCAGTATCTCGTGGAGAGGACCCTCCCGGAGACGAGCATGCGGAGTACGGAGACCGTGTAGCCGGCTGAGACATGACGACTGCTTGACTGACTCGACTTGGAGTGAGTCGACTAGCCCAGTGGACGGAGCGCCCAGTATTTGGCGACAGACCCACGACGGACGGAGTGCCCGGTAGTTGGCCGCAGACCCACGATACTCGACAGGAGGAGTACCTCTGTAGGCTATTGGGGGGAGCGCCCGGTATTTGGCGACAGACCCACAGCGGACGGAGCGCCCGGTAGTTGGACGTAGACCCGCGGTACTCGACAGGAGGAGCACCTCAGCAGTCTTAGGTTAGTGAGCAGTACTTCGGAGTCGTGAAAAGACCACTGTACACTCTAGAGACTGAGCTCTTCAGCAGTTACGGTTTCGATAATGAAAATCCTGGTTTGAGCTGAGACTTTTGATCTTTGTGTTTACCTCATGATTGAGATGGGACACTTGATAACTTAGGTATATGTATGGGCATATACCTGGGTAGTGGTTATCCGTTGATTTCACAATCCTTGTGTTTCCTCATGATTGAGATTGGTTACTTGATAACTTAGGTATATGTATGGGCATATATCTAAGTAGAGGTTATCTGTTGAGATCTTCTTGTGGTTATCCTTGTTGGTTTAGTGAGACCTTGAGGGTCTCGAGGTCTCTACTGAGTATCGTTATACTCACCCCTGCACAGGCTATGCCCGCACCTCGTTGTGTTGGTTGCAGACGACAGGAAGTGCTGACAGAGGCCGAGTGTTCGAGGACTGGACGGTACCCAAAGGTGGACTACACGACGAGTCAGTACCCAGAGGTGGACTACACGACGTGACGACTCACAGAGGAGGTTGACGGACAAGAGCGTGGAGGAGGCTATCTGTACCTACCCTTCAGGTAGGATCCATGGTGGACGACCAGGAGCTGCGCTATCTGTACCTACCCTTTAGGTAGGATCCGAGGAGGAAGACCCAGAAGCTGCTTCCTACTTCTAGCTATTGTCTTTTTGCTGTTGTACCTTTTTCAGTTGTAGTCGTACTTTCTTTTGGGTTTGTATTCTGGCCCATTTACTTTTCATCTTTTCTTTTGTACTTAGTTTTTTGCTTCAGCTTGTACTCTGTGGTGCTTGATTTCTTTTATAAAGGCAATGCCTTCCCAGTTATCGGGAATTTACGCCTTTGGTGCTAGTCACCAGCCCCTGGCCTATGGAAGGTAGGCTTGGGGTAGTCACGGCACTGGCCCCGAGGACGGGTCGTGACATTGAAGATATTTACTTCAGTATTCAGATTCATATATAACTTATATAGGTACAAATCCTCTCTTATACGGTTCATTACATCTCTGTCTTACCCATCCACCCTATCCTATTCATACTCCTTGGCCAAATTGGCCTCATTCCTAATTATATATAATGTTACTATTTTCTTATACAATATCATCATTAGAAAAATGATCAATCATATATAATATGTTTATAGAATAAAATAATGCATATTTATTAACTGATGTTTCCATTTTGTAGGGTGGTTCCCATTTTTTTAATTCCAACTGTAATCACTCATAAAGGGTTTGGAATAATTTTGTGATTAGTAGAGTTTACTCATCTTCTTTATCTATCTAATTTCTTTTTCATTGTTCATGTCTATTCTTATGGGTTTCTAGTGATGAATATGATAATTTTAGCACTCTATAGTGGACTGGGATTGAAACTGGATAGTTTAATTGGGTCCTATTGATGGCATCTTATCGATCTAATCTATTCTATGCCATATATTTTTAGAACATTTTCCTGAATTTGTTCATAAAATACTATTATTCTCCTTATTCTGGCGAAATAATAGAATCATATGTTACTTGTTCTTGGTGTCTTCATATCTTAACATCTCTAGAGTCAATCATATCTGGAAGTAGGTCTTTAAAGATAATTCAATTCTTGATATCAGGTCCTAACATGATATGGTAGAGGTAATAACCAAGAAGTTATGAAGATTGAACATTTTAGGTTTCATTATGTCTCTAAGCTAAGAATGTTGATGTTCAAGTGATCTAATGAATTTTTTTTGGGATTTCCCTTTTCTGAAGGATCAATTCTTATTCTATCTACATTCAATTAACTAGAAAGGCATTTCCTTATTTAAATCCGAAGGGGTTTTCCTTTTACTTTGACCATTATAGTGTCTATCCCACATGATGTGTAGCTGGTAATGGGTCCAAAGCATGAAATGGTGGTGGATTGGTCATGAAAACTATTCTCTTGGTGTTTCTAGACCTCCTTGTTTGAGCTACTAATGTTGAATGAGAAATAAAATTATTGTAATGAATAATATCCTCCTTCAATTCATCTATTTATGCCCACATTCTAAACCCACTTGAGAATTATATTGGGATTAGTAGTTTTTGGAACATATATTTGAATCCATATATACAAAGGTTCACATGATGTTTTTATAGTGGCTTCATTTCAATTGAATAGGTAAGGAACTTCTATATGGAGATGAAATATTACGCGCTCTTATCTTCATATTGATTTCAATTTTATTTGTATGTGAGTTTCATTTTCCTATGGTATAATTAAATTTATATAATAATAGGTGACATAATTATTCCAAATTATCCATTTATCTGAATAGTACGATACTCTACTAGATAAAGGTTAGTCCAACCATGTTTTTTATAAAGAACGAAAGCATAATAGACTCATCCTACTCCGTCTCCCTCATCATGGGTCCACAATGAGGAATTAATTGTATCAAATTCTTCTTGGGTTCTCCATCATGATTGAAATTTTTGAATATATGGATGCCAATGTTTGGTAGAAGAGGGGTTGCGTCCACTCACTGAGGATATGGTTTCCATTCAGACTAAATTGGGTAATTCATTCTCTCTATGGATTATAGCTGTATATAAAAGTTCTAAATAGAATTGATTATATTTGGAAATATTTTCACCTATGTTTGGGATTCATAATTTTGGAAACAATCATATACTAGTTATAGGCACAAACTTCTTCCAAATTATTTTTGCATGTTTGGAATTACTGCATTTTCAGTCCAATAAGTGGAAAATAACTATTTTCTTGGATTAATGGGTTAAAAAAAACAACTAATTTGATTTGGATGCAGATGGTTGAACAAATTCCACTGCTATTAGTTGACATACCCTTTTTTGATGAGGCATAACTACATTAGGATATTCACATTCCTTTAAAAGAGTATTATTCTTAGTCGGAATGTTTTATTCGAGAAACTCATCCTTATGTCATTGTAACTTCTCTATCCCAGCTTCATACGAAGTTTAATATTTTTTTCGTTGAGTATGTAGGTATCCTTGGGTGGCTGAATGGAAGTATCTATGCCTTTTCAATTTTCTTTTTCTATGGTACACTGTGGAGGTACAAAAAGATTATTGGGAGGTGGTAGGTTCTGATCTTACCTCTAATTCTGAGTATGTAAAACCTCCACATTTTGGTTTAATACCTATTATTCATGCTCCTCTATGTTGGTATTTTCATTTATAGAGTTAAATATACTAACTGGGGAATATTGAGCCACTAGATCCATTTCCTCATATGTGTATAAATATTATGGATGGTTTCCACCCTTGTAATACTTACAAGTGAGGTAGCTTAATAAATTCAATATTTTACAGGGTTGTTGAGGATATGACCTTTATATGGTTTGATATTTCCCACTCACCACTAATGGAGGATGATTTATAGAAGTTAAATTATAGATATTCTCTTTGAATTACAATGATGTTTGTCCCCAACAGAGGAAAAATTTTGTCATACATGAGTTGGAAGGATTGCTTCAATTCATCAAAATTTCTTCTTGGTGTAGAGAATGACAATTTTAGGACGGGGAAAGTAAATATAATAAATATCCCCCACCCATATGGGTTAGGGTGGGCTTCATTCGATCATTTCTACATCCATATTTTATTGGGGATATGATGATCCCAAGAGTGGGATCATTGGTAACATTAATATAAATACACCAATCCTTATGTGCTAGGGTTGACCTTAAATTTGTTCCTTTTCTAGGATATTGGAAATATAATTAATTTATCTCAAATTTTACCATATATGAGTTGGTAAAATGTATGTTTTTTAAATTTGAACCATAAGTTTAAAATTATAACTCTTTAGTGGATAGCCTTATCATTCTTCGATGAGAGGCATGTTTGAACTTTTATGATGCCTATAGTAACATTTGGATAATTCCACTCTCTTAGTTAGTACATCGATTTCATTATTTATAGAGAAACAGATTTTATAGACTGGTCCAATCAGCATATGAACCTTTTGGTCACAAATCATGGATTGAAACTATGACATTGCAATATACCTTTTGTAGAGGAATTTTCTTTCTTAGGCGTATGGTGAAATTTAATGCACCATATTCATTATATCCTATGATTCATACATTAAATATAGCATCAATGATTATTTTGTGATGGTTCATCAAGATTTTGATCTAATAATTTTGTATATTTTTTTATTTCTCTTTGTACTTTTGGTTTGTCACCACTTAGAGGGTTGTGAGATCCAATCATCTACAAAGATTATCTATTAACATGATATGCTAAATGTGTTGTTCATAGAGTATATTTTTCTCCTTGAGATGATGATTTGTGGTCCATGAGATTAAGTTTAAGTATTGTGTACATTCTTCCTTCATCTCAATCGGGATTTCATATTGAGTGGTTTTTTGTGCCAAAATAGAATTGTAATATTTCCATTGCCTAGCTCTTCCTCAATATCATTGGAGGATTTCTATTCATATATTATCTCCTCAACATCATCAAACCATATGGCCCCCTTTCCAAAAAAAGAATATTTATAGCCTAAGGATGGTAAAGATGGGTTCCGGTATATAGATTCATGTACTGATTGAGAGGACGTATTATATTATATCATCGGGGCACATTATGCAGTTGAATCTAAAATTTTGTGCACATATCTGTACAAAGGATCCAAGAGTTCCTCTCTATGTGAAAGTACTCAAACAATGGTAGGACTCCCTTGTATGGGTGAGATACTACCATGGGGAGGGTATCCACAGTGGATGTTAGGGATATCATTCCCAATATGAATTTTTGGCTATAACAAGGAGGATAACTAGATTATCTATGGAATTATTCTTCATATTAAGATTTGATAAATCCTTCAGATTCTATAGATAATAAATATATAGACTCAATGGTCTTGAAATTAAATAGTTTTTGGTGATAAGCTTTCTCCTATATTATTTTTGGGATATGATAACTAGTTATATAGGTTTGAGAAGTGATGTGGGTCTACTAGGTGGCCAAGATTGGGACATTACAATAACCAAAATTCACTTTTAAAGGATATAAAATCCATTCAATAGATCTATTGTAGTCATAATTAAATATTTTAAATATTGGAAGTGTTATGAGATTTTTTTGAGTGGCTATTGGAATATTATATTTTACCATAGTTGGAGAGGGAATATAGTCCTTATTCTAATATGAATTCCCTATAGGGATATGCTGATGGACCTTCCAAATAAGAAAAAAGTAAAAAATACATCCCTTATATTTCTTTTGAGGGATGTAGAAATGTCCCCTTGTTGACAAGTATAAAAATATGTGACCTACGTCTATTGAATACACAAATTTGCTGACATTAGTCCTCCATTGTCGAGTCTAGAATATGTGGGATACTTCATATAATGTGGGTAGAAATATTGGATTATCAATAAATAAATATAGGGGTATGATCACATCCTTGGTCTTTGTTTATCATTGGGAAATGTCCCCAGCATTTTGTAAGGATTTTCACCACCCTTGTGTAGTTGTTGGAGTTTATTATTGGTACCAATCCAGAGTAGGAATGTTAGCCCTATCATTTTGTTCAATCGTATTAGAATATTTTGATAATCCTACCAAGAAGGAGAAATAATATGATCATTCTCTGGGGAAACATTATGATCAAGTTGAAGATACTACTTTTGTTCCATATCTATTGGAACATTAATATGTTCTTATACATGTGAGATTTCCAAAAAAATATAGTTGAAAATCCTCTATCACTACTATGATATGTTGGTAGTTAGAGAGTGTCTAAGTAGGAATATTGGCCTATTTGATTTCAATTTCTAGGATATATGAACAGAATACTTCAATTGAAGTTGGGTTATGAAGCTACACCCATCATATTGTCACCATTGGAATATACCATTTGGATTTATATTACAAGACTCGAATATGATATAGTTCATAGGATGTCACAAAGGTAGGGTGAAAAATTAATATATTATAGTAGATATATGAGCCATCTCATGGGATGGAACCAAGATAGGGTGATAAGCATCATATATTAGTGATGGGATATGAGAAAACCCATAGGATTCCACGAAGATATACTGACATGTTTCATATGCTGTAACCATGATATGATCCAACTCTTTGTACACTACTGTATACTTGAAGTTTCCCTCAATGGGGGTTCTTATATAGGGTTTCTCTCCGAATACTACTAGTATATACTTGATATATGTATTAAAAGAAATAAGAGTATTATACTATACATTTTATGTGAATATTTCTACCCCTAATGATTTCATTAGGAACTCCATGAATGATTAGGCTTGGAAGACATTTGAGGAAAAACTATATATGTCGGGTATGATTGAAAATGATCTTCAAGACACTAATGATTTCAAGGAGTGATAGGGGCCTTCATCGATAGATCTTGATAATCATATTGGAAAATTATATCATATTTCTCTAAAACCATTGGAAATTAGTGGGTTGGTTCTCTATTCTATATATATTCTCTTTAAAAGTGGTTGATGGTCGCAATGTGTGCCACATGTTTTGCTACATCTTTCCACATGTTAGTTCGACATCCACTTCTCAGGATAGGGAGGACTTCATATGTAGATTCTAGTGCATGGATGGTAACACTTATGTGGTCTTAATGAATCAGATGATTAGAAACCTACCATTGAATATGTTACGTATTAAACAACGTTCTCTGGGTTGATGATGTCACAATTTCATTTGAGTGGTTTTTATTTACTTGTGAAATTTCTCTATGATTAAAGGGATTTATTGCTATTTTTTCAGTGACACAGACAAAATAAATTATACCCATCAAAAAAGCATCAAAAAACATTTTTATATTTAATATAAAAATTATATCAATAATTTTCATGATTTTAAATTAATTGTATGGTTCACCAATTTTCCAATATTATTACATAAAATTACAAATCCAATGCTTGATACCACCTAAATATTTATTATTACAAAAGTGGATTCGACCATAGACCATTTTCATGAATATGAGTTTCATGTTAGGTAAAATTTTCTATTTTGATGCATATTTACATGAATGGTTTATCCAATGTTAGTGACATTACCTAGTTATATTTACTATTTTCTATAGAATTTCACAATAAATATTTGTTGGATTGTAGGATTCACGTGGGGTGCACCATTTTTTTCAATGTGTATTGCATCAATGGGTGAAGTCAACAATAGATACCACACTAGTATTTATCATTATGAGATTGGAATCAATTATCAATAACCATATGATTATAAGATTCATATCAGGTTCACTATTTTTTACAATTAGATCTAAGCATGTTTGGTTTAGTATTATCCAATTTTATACGTACAATGGATGGTCGTCATTTTGATATAACAAAGATTCCTTAAATACATATATGTTTCCAACACTTTCATCAAGGTGCATGTATCCGCCACTTTCGAAGGACGCACAACTTGTGTTTCCCTGCATTCTCGCTTTCCAAACTCTTGTGGCATTCATCACTTATTCATGGACATTTTCCCCTTGATCGAAATGAGATGATAGGATATTAGTTCCTCCTTCTGGGGATTACTACTTGGAACTCACTGCTTAGACCTGGTCTCTTTTATAAATTAAGACGTTGTTCATGAAACTCTTCCCAGTGCCATGTCTTCATGGATGCCGGTTAATTACAATGCTTCTATCAGGACATTCAAAGGGGTTTGGTCTAGGTAGCCTCATTTGGTCAGGGTATTAGTCATTTTTGACATCACTAGTGTGTCTTGACACTAGGACACTGGCGTGACTGAGTTTCTTTCTCTTATGATAGGGCTTCTTGAGGGCATGGAAGCCTGAGGCATCCCACATTCAATGCAGGGAATTATATGCCATAGGCATGTCTTTGACGTTTTCCTAAGCTTCCCATGATTAACAAAGGGTATGTCGTGAGTTTAACATCTAGCAGAGATGGATCAGACTGATTAGAACACTTATGGGAGTGTATTAGGTAGGCGTAACCCCTGTAGGGAACACCGGTGCAAGGACTAATGCATGGTTAGTTTCCCTATTGCTGTTAGGAACAGTGAGAAATTGGGTGACATGAATTCCCTGGGATCTGGTGGCCCGAGTAAGAATCAGGATGTATGATGGAGAGTTGAATGAAGTGGTGGGGGAATGAGATGGAACTATCGTGAAGGTGATGGTAGTTTGGGGATTAAGCCTCGAGGAGACTTCAAACATATCCATATGGTAGGGAATCAAAGTATTCATAGTTTGGCGGGACAATTGGACACCTAAGGAGGCGGACCATATGGATGAGACCTGGAGGAAGTGGGACCTCCGGGTTAGGGCATGACCTTCCTAAAACTCATAGGCTCGAGAGAAAGTCCATGATGATACATGGGTGATGGGATTGAACCCCATGAAGGCTTCATACATATCCCTATTGAAGGGAATAAATGTCCACGTAGTTCAAGATGGGGGTTATAGAATTAGGGTGTACACATAGGATAGCAACTGGATGACATACTGGGGGATTATGTGTGGTTAGAAGCTCAGGGTTGGTATGACACCATAGGGCGGACCAAAGATGTGGGTCCCAACCAAGGGGACTACAACGACTTATCGTCAACTGGGGGACACAATAGCATATCGTTGATTGGGGTTGATAACAACTTACTGTTGTTTAGGGTGGATAATAGATTACCGCTGATTGGGGTTCCAATGACTTACCATCGATTGGAAAAACCAATTACATACCGTCCTTTGGGAAACCCAATCGGTTTTCCACTAGTTGGGGTTAGACCTCTTGGAGGCTTCCTACGTACCTTATCTTGGAAAAAAGGATAAAATCTCACGTAGTTTGAATGGGTGAAAATAGTAAGGTCAGACAGGGTAATGGAAGATGGTCTAGAGGGGGGTGAATAGACCAGATTAAAATTTTTTAACAAATAAATTAATTATCAAAGTTAATTATTAAGGTTAATAAGCAGCGAAAAAAGTAAATAATGCAAGGATGTTTTTTATAGTAGTTCGGTCCAAATTGGACCCACTATACTCTTATACCTCTCTACTCGGTGAGAGATACGTGTGCACTAAAAATGATTTTTAAAGGGGAATCATAACCCAATTACAAAATCCTTTTCTAGTGGAGAGATAACCACGCCACTGACTTTTTGTGGGGAGTCACAACCCTTACAACCTGACTTTAGATACTAGGAGTCACAACCCAAATATTCTTTACTTTAGATACAGGGAGTCACAACCCTAGTATCCTGACTTTAGAATTTGGGAGTCACAACTCATGGAAAAAGAATAAAAAAGAATGCTTTTGTGTGCAAAAGCATAAACCAAAAAAATAGAGTGCATGTGATAGATGGAAAGTAGTGTCACAAACTCAGAACCAGATGAAAGAGAAGATAAAAATTAAAGCACATGTACTATTTCTTGAGGTTTAGATCAGCACCTCTCGTCAATGAAATTGTAGTCATGGCAAAATTAACTTAGCGCATGAGAGAATGAGCTGGTGGTGAAGCAGAGTGACACAGGACGTTGCAAATGCACAACAGATTCAAAGTTCACAGCAATTTCTCTTTGTATTGTGTTGTACTTTTTTTATGCAAGAGAGAATGATATATATAGAGAATAAAAATTTCTAGCAGGTTCAGCAACTCCTTTTCCTTAGGATATTCAAAACTAATTGAGTCAAATGATCCCATAAATATCACCCTTAAAAATAGCAGCTCTGTTGCTTCTTTATTCCCGTAGAATAAATATCTAATAAATGAATTCAAATTTTTTTAAATAAGTCTTCCAATAAAATCTCCAGAATAATAAAAGAATTTAATGATTCAAAACATAATTTTAAATCCATTTAAAATTATTTAATTGAAGTCAAAACAGTTCTTGAAAACTAGCAGCAGATTCTGAAATTAAATTCAAACATTTAAATTTAAAAAATCTTGAAACGTCCAAATTTATTTGTAAAAGATAGTGAAGAAAGTTATTAATTTTTCTCTCTCAATATAGAACCAAAAACATTAAAAACTCTTTCATTACAATCCTTATATTTATTGAGGATTTTACAAAAAAAAAATCATTAAAAATTAATCCATATATTTGCAGAAAATCAATTTTTTAAAAAATTGCATGGAATGAATAGTAACTTCGGAGTGAACAGTAACTTCAGAATGAACATTAGCTTTGGAAGGAAAAGTAACTTCGGAGTAAACAATAGCTTCGGAATAAACAATAACTTCGAAGTGAATAGTAACGTAATGTAAGGTATGAAAAGTAAAGTAATGTAGGGTATGAATAATAAATCAACATAGGGTATGTATAATAAAGTAAGGTATGAACAGTAACATAGGGTATAAACATTAAAGTAGTGAATGAATAGTAAACCATACTTTTGTGAGATAAAAAAATGAACCACACTTTTATATGAAGTAAAAAATGAACCATACTTTTGAGATAAAAATGAACCATACTTTTGAGATAAAAATGAACCATACTTTTGTTATAAAAATGAACCATACTTTTGAAAGAAAAAATGAACCATAATATTGAGATAAAAATGAACCATACATTTGAAAGAAAAAATTAACCATACTTTTGAAAGAAAAAAAATGAACCATACTTTTGAAATAAAAAAGAACAATACTTTTTAAAGAAAAAAAATGAACGTTACTTTTGAGAGAAATCTGGACAGAATGTTTTGAAAAACTTCAACAAACTTTTAAGGGTTCTTAACAGTATATTCAGACTTTGGTCAAAACTAATTATTTGTATAAAAACTTATTATCTTTTGGAAAAAAGAGGAATAAATTAAAACTGACAATTACAGATCCTGAAATCATTAAAAACCAAAGCAAAACAATTCTGAAAAAACTGCTACAACAAAACAGCATATCATGTCTTCATTTAATTAAAAGTCCATTCAAACGATATTTTTAGACATTGATGTATAATAATGAAATCAAGATAAATATTTTATCTTTCCATATAATTAAGTTTCATGCAAATTGGATAAATTTATAAGTTTTAGTAAAATAAATACCTAAATGTTTTAAATCAGGGAAATGTAGAGTTTCTAAAAACATAGTAGCGACTTCATTGAATTTTTAGAGAAATAGATAATAATTTTCAAACATACACATTAACTAATAAAATTTATATAAATGTATTATATTTACAACATGATAAAAATAAAAAAAACCAAATAACATAAATTAAGATATCATCAAAATACAGAGGAAAAGTAATCAAACAAAATCACATGAAATCAAATTAATGGAAATATTCACACGCACAAACAATCTCCCCCTTTTTGTTTGATTACAAAACAAAAACATTTAAACCGTAAATGAATTTTTAAAATGATTAAAACCAAATTATTTCTCCCCAAACCTTCTCTCCAAAACTTCTCCCCCTTTTCGTAAATAAACAAAAAGTGAAAACATGCTCCGCTTAAACAAATGAAAAAATTAAACTTTAAAATTCCAACATACCAAGAAAGAAATTAATTTTCTCAAACTGAGAAGAGTATAAAGGCTTTGTAAAAATATTTTCATGCAGATTTTCGGAAGTAATAAATTTTAAAACACTATCACCCTTATTCACATGATCTCGAATGTAATGAAATCTAAGATCAATATGTTTTGTTATAAAATGTTTGTAAGGGGTTTTTAGAAATAGAAATTGAATATCTATTATCACAATAAATAGGTAGTTTATCAAGATAAACACCAAAATCACATAAAGTTTTCTTAATCCATAAACTCTAAGAAAAATTAATAGTAGAAGAGACGTACTCAACTTCTGAATTAGATAAAGAAACAGATAATTGTTTCTTATATTACCAAGATATTAAACATTTTCTCAAAAAATGACACATACCTGATGTGCTTTTTCAGTCAATTCTACAACCTCCAAAATCCGAATCAGAATACGATGTTAAATCAAAATAGTTATATTTTGGATAAAATAAATCAGAATCAATAGTTCCTTTAACATATCTAATTATTCTTTTAACAGCTTTAATATGACTTTCTTTAGGATCATCTTGAAATCTAGCACATAAAAAACACTAAAAATGATATCAGGTCTAGATGCAGCTAATTTTAGCAAGCTACCTATCATACATCTATAAACTGGTAAATAACCAGATTTACTAGATTCATCACTATCTAATTTACAATTAGTACCCATAGGATTTTTCATGGATTTATAGGAATCAAGACCAAATCGTTTAACTAAATCTTTAGCATACTTAGATTGATTAAGAAAAATTCCATCATTCCTTTGAGAAATTTGAAGTCCTATAAAGAACATTAATTCTCCCATTAAACTCATGTCAAATTTATAAGACATTAATAAAGAAAAATCATTACAAAGTATTTCACTAGATGATCCAAAAACTATATCATCAACATAGATCTGAACAATTAAAATATCATCAAATGATCTTTTAATAAAAAGAGTAGGATCAACATTACCTTTCTTAAAACCATTTTTTAATAAAAATAAAGATAGTCTTTCATACCAAGAATGAGGTGCTTGTTTGAGACCGTATAAAGCTTTAGATAATTTAAAAACATGGTTTGGAAATTTTTTGTTTTTGAAACCAGGGGGTTGAGAAACATAAACTTCTTCAGGAATAAAACCATTTAAGAAAGCGCTTTTTACATCCATATGATATAATTTAAAACCTTGAAAACATGAAAAACTAACAAAATTCTAATTGCCTCTAACCTGGAAACATGTGCAAATGAATCTTCAAAGTATATACCATCTTCTTGAGAGTATCCTTGAGAAACAAGTGGGGATTTGTTTTTGACAATCTATCCAGATTCATCCATCCTGTTTCTAAAGATCCACTTAGTTCCAATTACTTTCTTATATTTAGGAAATTCTACTAAATTCAAAACATTATTTCTAACAAACTGTTCTAGATCATCTTGTATAGAATCAATCCAGTTCGCATCTTTTAAACCATTATTAATATTAATCGGAACGAAATCAGAAATAAAAGTAGAATTCACACAATAATTTAAAATATAATTTCTGATTTTGACACCAGAATCAAAATTGCCAATTACATTTTTAGCAGGATGATCTTTGTAAATCTTCCATGATCTTGGATCAGGTTGAGAAGGAGTATGCTCCCCCTCAAATAACTCATTCTTATTTTGAGGAATATCTTCACAAAAATTAAAATCTCTAAATTCATCATCAATAACATTAGAATCAGAATATATTTTAACATTATTTTCATCAAACATAACATGAACAGATTCTTTAAAAACAATCATTATTTTATTATAAACTCTATAATCTTTACTATTATTTGAATAACCAAGAAAAATACCTTTATCACTTTTTGCATCAAATTTATCTAAATTATGCTTTGAATTTGAAATAAAAACTTTGCAGCCAAAAACTCTAAAATAACCATCTTTAGCTTTTTATTTTTAAATAATTCATAAGGAGTTTTCTTTAGCAAAGTTTTAATAAGAATTTTATTTTAAATATAACAAGAAGAAATAATAGCCTTATCCCAAAAATAACTACGAAAATTATATTTACATAACATAGTTCGAGCCATTTCAATAAGATTTCTATTTTTCCGTTCTACAACACCATTTTGTTGTGGTATTCTAGGAGCAGAGAAATTATGAATATATCCATTATTTTCACAGAATTTTTGAAAATCTAAATTTTGAAATTCACCTCCTTTATCACTACGAATAGAAATAATCCTACAAACTTTTTCATTTTAAACTAATTTAGAGAAATCGATGAATTTAGATAAAGTATCATTTTTATGAGCTAGAAAATATACCCAAGTAAATCTACTATAGTCATCAACGATAACTAAAGTATATTTCTTTCCACCAAGGCTAGAAATTTGAGTTGGACCAAATATATCAAGATGTACCAACTTTATAGGATTACTAGTAATTATCTGATTGATAGGTCTAAAAGATATTTTGAGTTTCTTCCCTTTCATACAGGCATCACAAACATGAAGTTCTTCTTTCTTCATGGAAGGAAGCTGCAAAACATTCTCATGCTTTGAGAGCTTATGTGACATTCTGAAATTAACATGACCTAAATGTCGGTGCCAAAGTATGCAGTCATTCTATACAACATTCAAACACTTTACATGTTGAACAGTTAGTTTATCAAAATCAATAGTATACATATTATTTTTTCGATTAGCATAAAATAATAAATAATCATCTTTAAAAAAAAAATTATCATTTTTAAATTTAACTTCAATTTCATCATCACATAATTTTGATATACTAATTAAATTATGTTTTAAACCTTCAACATATATAACTTTTAAAATAAATGTAGAATTTGAAATACCAACTTTACCAAAACCTTTTACTTTGCCTTATGGAATTGTCTCCAAAAGTAACAGTGCCTCCATCACATGTTTTGTATGATGTAAACATTGATGGGTCTCTAGTCATATTCCTAGATCATCCACTATCCATGTACCATATGTCATTCTTGAGACATCCAAGGAATTTTTCCTACAAATATCAATTAATTGACAATTTTGTTACCCAAGTTAATTTGGGTCCAAAAGGATTAGTAATTAATTTTTTAGTTACCCATATATAATTTAAACATGTATTGTAAGGTACTCTAGATAACAAGGATTTAGATATATTAGTTTTTGTAAATCCCAAATATTGTTTAAATCTAATTGAGCAGTCGTTGGCATAATGACCATTCATGCCACATTTAAAACAAGTAAGGGTTGAAGTACAACCATTTTTACATTTAATAAAATAGTTTTTATACATTTGAGGTAATATTTTATCATAACCAAAACCATATTTATTTTTATCAGTTTTAGACAAAGACATCATCTCATGATATTTTTCACGACCTTGAATAAATGCAGATATTTTTATTGAAGACATTCAACTTCCTTTTTCAATTTCTCATTCAGATCTTGAGCTGTTTTCAAATTATCATAAACTATTGAATGAGAAGTAGAAGAAATTTTTGATAACTTTTTATTTTATTGAAAAATTATTTTATTTTTAGAAATAAGTTTTTCATTGTCTTCTTAATTTTTATTTTAATAATCAGCAGCTTTAAAAATATCTTTTCGTAATATTTCAATTTCATTATTTAATTAAAAAACATTGAGGTTTTCAGATTCAAATTCAGAATCAGAACATTCAGAATAATAACTAGAATTACAAACCTTATCTGGTGATGCCATGAAACACAAGTTAAAAGATTCTTTGTTATTTCGAGATTGTTCACTAGAATCAGATTCTTTAGTTCAACTCCTTCTGGTTGCCAATGCCTTTCTATCCATCTTTTTGTATTTGTCTTTATTCTTTAGTTCAGGGAAATTGGGTTTTATATGGAATTTCTTCCTACACTAATAACAAGTTACATCCGAAGAATTGTAATTTGTATCACCTTTCTTATCTCCCTTATATTTTTCTTTTGGGGGGATTCTACTAAACTGGTTTTTGAAGCCTTTATTTTCATTCTTTTGTAGACTCGAGTTACAATCTGAGCCATGCCTTCTTTTTCAATATCTTGTAGATCAGAATCAGAAGAATTATTAGGCATAACATTTATAGACTTAAAATCTACACGTTTTTGTTTTATTGTCTCCTCATCATCTATGTTCTTCAGTTCCAGTTCATATTGGATTAGTGATCCAATCAATTCATTAAGGGTGTACTCTTTGAAGTTGTTGCTTTCATCAATGGCAACCTTCATTGCATGCCATTTCATTGGTAATGCTCATAGGAATATTTCAACATGTATAGGATTTTCTAGAGCTTCTCCAAGTGAATTCATTCCATTCACAATACTTGTGAATCTATGGATCATTTGGTTTATAGTTTCATCTTCACCCATCTTGAAGTCTTGATACTAAGGACGAAGCATTCCAATATTGGTTCATATTAATTTGTCAGACCCAAGGTGAGTAACTTGCAAAATCTTTCAAATATCATGAGATATCTTGAATGAAGACACATGACTAAAAACACTTCTGCTAATAGCACATTATAAAATATTAATGACTTTGTAATTTAAGACATATCTAGTAGCATCAATTCCTGTAAGTGTACCTGGATCAGCTTTAGGCTATGTGTATTTTTTTGGCTTGATAGACCAGTGCTCAATGCTCATATATTTGAGGTATGCCTCCATTCGGGATCTCCAGTATCCATAATCATTGCCATCAAAATGTGGTAGCTTCTGAGGAATCCAAGCATCTTTTAGGATCAATCCTGCAATCTTATAAGTTCTTTATCCTTAGAATGTGAGGTCTAAGAATAGGTTAGTACAATAAAATATAAAAGTAGACTAAAAAAATTGGTTGGGTTAATTCCTTAAGGAATAATCAAGGGTACCATTATTTTTTGTGAAGTAATATAGAGAAAAACTATTATTAATAAGGTTTTCCTCTGATACCAATTGTTAGGTCAGACAGGGTAATGGCAGATGATTTAGAGGGGGGATAATAGACCAGATTATAAAATGTTAACAAATAAATTAATTATTAAAGTTAATTTTTAAGGTTAATATGCAGTGGAAAAAGTAAATAATGAAAGGATGTTTTTTATAGCAGTTCGGTCCAATGTGGTCCTACTATACTCTTATAACTCTCTACTCGGCAAGAGATACGTGTGAACTAAATTGATTTTTAAAGGGGAATCGTAACCCAATTACATAATCCTTTTCTAGTGGAGGGATAACCATGACACTGACTTTTGTATGGGGAGTCACAACCCTTACAACATGACTTTAGATACTGGGAGTCATAAACCAAATAGTCTTGACATTAGATACTGGGAGTCACAACCCTAAGATCCTGACCTTTGAATCCGGGGGCCACATGCCGAGGAAAAAGAATAGCAAAGAATGATTTTGTGTGGAAAATCATAAACAGAAAAAAAATTGTGTGCATGTGAGAGATGAATGTAGTGTTACAGATTCAGAACCAGATGAAAGAGAAGATAAAATTAAAGCACATGTATTGGTTATTTAGGTTTAGATCATCTCGTCTCATCAATGCAATTGTAGTCATAGCAGAATTAATTAAGCGCTTAAGAGAATGAGTACGTTGTGAAGTAGAGTGACACAGGACATTGCAAATGCACAGCAGATTCAAAGTTCACAGCACTTTCTCTTTGTATTGTGTTGTACATTTTTTCTGCAAGAGAGAACGATATATATAGAGTATAAAAATATATAGCAGGTTCAGCAACTCTGCTTCCTTATGATATTCAAAACTAATTGAGTCAAAAGATCCCATAAATATCTCCCTGAAAAATAGCAGCTATGTTGCTTCTTTATTCCCGTATAATAAATATATAATAAAGGAATTCAAATTATTTTAAATAAGTCTTCCAATAAAATCTCCAGAATAATAAAAGCATTGAATGATTCAAAACAGAATTTTAAACCCATTTAAAATGATTTAAATGAATTCAAAACGGTTCCTGATAACTAGTAGTAGATTCTGAAATTAAATTCAAACATTTAAATTTAAACAGTCATGAAACGTCGAAATTTATTTGTAAAATTCATTGAATAACGTTATTAATTTTTCTCTCTCAATATAGCACCAAAAACATTAAAAACTCCATCATTACGGTCCTTATATTTAATGAGGATTTTACAAAGAAAACATTAAAAAATAATCCATATATTTGCAGAAAATTAATTTTTTAAAAAATTGCACGGAATGAACAGTAACATCAGAATGAACAGTAACTTCAAAGTGATTAGTAACTTTAGAGTGAACAGTAACTTCGGAATGAACAATAACATTGGAATGAACTGTAACTTCGGAGTAAACAATAGCTTCAGAATAAAAAAAAACGTCAAAGTGAATATTAACGTAACGTAAGGTATGAAGAGTAAAGTAACATACGGTATGAACACTAAATCAACATATGGTATGAACAATAAAGTAAGTTATGAACAGTAACGTAGGGTATGAACTGTAAACCATAGTTTTGTGAGATAAAAAAAATGAACCATACTTTTGAGATAAAAATGACCCATACTTTTGAGATAAAAATGAACCATACTTGTGACATAAAAATGAACCATACTTTTGAAATAAAAAATGAACCATACTTTTATGATAAAAATGAAGCATACTTTTGAACAAGAAAAATGAACCATACTTTTGAAATAAAAAATGAATCATACTTTTCAAAGAAAAAATGAGCCATAATTTTTAAAGAAAAAATGAACCATACTTTTGAAAAAAATGAACCATACTATTGAAATAAAAATGAACCATACTTTTGAATGAAAAAATGAACCTTACTTTTGAGAGAAAACTGGATAGAATGTTTTGACCAACTTCAACGAATTTTTAAGGGATCGTAACAGTATATTGAGACATTGGTCAAAACTAATGATTTGTATAAAAACTTATTATCGTTCCAAAAAAATAATCAATTGAAACCTACTTCTACAGATCCCAAAATCATAAAAAATAGAAGAAAAACAATTCTAGAAAAACTGCTACAACAAAACAGCATATCATAACATCATGTAATTAAAGGTCCATTCAAATGATATTTTTAGACTTTTTTGTAAACTAATGAAATCAAGATAAACATTTTACCTTTCCATAGAATCATGTTTCTTGAAAATCGGATAACATTTTAAGTTGTAGTAAAATAAATAACTAAATGTTTTAAAACAGTGAAATATAGAGTTTCAAAAAACATAGTATCAACTTCATGGAATTTTTAGAGAAATAGATAAGCATTTTCAAACTTCCACATTAAATAATAAAATATAGATAAATATATTATATTTCCAACATGATATGAATCACAAAAAATCCAAATAACATAAATTAAGATATCATCAAAATACATATGAAAAGCAATCAAACAAAATCACATGAAATCAAATTAAAGGAAGTATGAACATGCACAAAAAAAATTAATTTCTTTAGGTAAAAAGGGGTTGTATAGTTTAATGTTATGCTGGATGAGGGGGGACTAACGTAGAGTGGTTTGGACAATTAGGTGTTAGTGAATCTACCTGAAGGGGGGTCGGGATCAATAGGTGTTTGGCATGAACCTTAGGGAGGCTTCCTACGTACCATGTCAAGGAGACATGGATCGAAGTCCTTGTAGTTCAGGATGGTTTGGTGAACCGATTTGAAGGGGGTCTAGACCAACAGGTGTTGGTCTTGAACATCCAAGAGGCTTCCTACATACCTTGTCTTGTTAAGGATCAAATTCCATGTAGGTTGGGAGAGGTGTTGGTGAACTGAAGTGACGTGGTCGGGACCAATGGTTGTTGGGATTGAACCTCAAGGAGATGTCCTACATACCTTGCCTTGTCTAGGATAAATGTTCACATTGTTCTGTAGAGGTGTTGGTGAACCAACATGAAGGGGGCCTGGAACAAGATGTGTTGGGATTGAGCCTCATGGAGGATTCATATGTACCTTCCCTTAGAAATGATCAAAGTCTATGTAGTTCGGGATGGTTTGGGGCTTACATGCTAAGGTATCCCATGAAGGATTCCATGGTCAATGCTAACTCTAAGCCCACTTGAGTCATGCTCAATGTGAGAAGAAAGAGGCAGCAAAGACCCAATGATCACATTGCGAGAGGTGCAACCATTGGAAGTGGAGTGGGCCTTACATGTGGTTAGCGACACAAAAGGAAACAAGGTCTTACGTGTGGTTCACAACACAAGAAGGGGATGATTGGGACTTACTCCAGGATGGAGGCCTAGGTGGTGGGAATGCCCAGAGGGAGAAGAAAGGGACATCAAGGATCTTTATTCCCATCTCTTCTCTTATTCCTTGGCACTGAAGAAGATAGGTGGATAAGGGATGCTACCTCCTACAATAAAGGTTCGAGTATTACACCAAGATGGTTTCCCTTCCACACAGATGGGAACTGCTCCAGTAAAGAGGATCTCATTCCATGTGGGGAAGATTTCACTCATGTGGTGACTAGTGGGAATAGAGAATGTCCGAGATGGGGATCCTTGTGTAGAAGTCATGAGGTGAGGACATAGTTTAACGTCATATGCTGAGGACAATTGTGCTTGGCAATATAACATCATGTAGCTCAGACGAGGTAGGTTCACTCTGCACCCCTAGGACTTACATAATAGATACCTCTCCATCTTTGGGGAAGTGAAGGAATCATCAATGTCATTGAAAGGGGGTGTTATGGAGTGATCCACTAAGGGTTCAACGTTAGTGTGGCTTTGAGAAGAATAAATATTTGTTAACATACCTATGCGAAAAAGCATGAGGCTAAGAAACGAAACATGGAGAACTACCCAAGGGACCTTGAAATCACTTCAAATGAACCTAGATGGTTTTACAGAAAAGGGGATTGCAGAGAAAGGGTCCTCACATGAAGGTATTGCATGATGCTCTAGTGGTCCATGTAGTGGAGGAGCTACACGAAAGGGTATTCTTGGTTAAGTGGGGTGGACTATCCTAGGAAAAGGGCATAGGTGCATATGTAGGGTTCCTCACGAAGTGGAAAAGCTTTTGCAGAGTAAGGCTTTGCAAAGAAAAGGTTCCCTATGAGGCATAACACTGTGAATCAGGCTGAACCTACCTTAGCATTGTTTGTTTGTGTGCATAAAGGGTACTTCACGAAGCATATGTTCTCTATGATGACCTGAGTCCCCTTAGGGATCCCCTTCCTTCACGATGGCCCATGGCCCCCATGAAAGGAATCTCTTTTTAAAGAGCGGTTGAATTTAAGCCAAGGGAAAGGTACTTCACGATTCTCATGTTCCTTAAAGAGCTAATTTTTTCACTGAGTATAAAGTGCTTTGTGATTTGAGAGACGATAAGGCCAAAGGTTGGGGTGTCCGTCCTTTGGGGTTGAGGGTAGCCCGGTAATTAATGGAAAGAGGTAGTGTGATGTGGGGTTCACTTGGTGTGATTCCACATGGTGCTCTGCTATTGGTCTTGGGTTTTATCAATTTAGTCATAACTGCAGAGCTGACCTGCATCCCCTCCTCGGCACAGAGCTCCATTTATGGTGTTTTTAGAGGATTCGATCAAGTCCTCTTGGTTGGCGATGGTCGATTCGGCTCCCTTCATGTCACAAGGCTCTCCCTCAATTGTGTTGTAAACATAGAGCCTCCCACATATTTTCTTTTCAGTGGCTTCCCAAATTTCAATCGGATCACGGAGCCCCCTGCATCTTTACTTCACGGTGGGTGCGCAAATGAGGTAGCTTCGCGTTGGCCGCGGTCCTACAGGTCATCGGGAACAGACTTTGTGAGGTATCACCAAAGGCTTTGTGTTTTATCTTCCTCTTCCCAAATTTTGGTTCCAAAAATCCCCCCCCCCCCTCAAACATGGAGCCGATGAGAAAAAGAGGTTATATGTCTAAGGGTCAATCACCAAAACTCCTAAGGTCAATCCCGAAGAAGGATCATGAAGGAGGCGACACACGAGCTGCGAGCTCTGCGAAGCTAACAGTGTCCAGACACGCCACAAAGTACAAGGGTTCATCACCTATAAATAGGGGAGGATGGACTCTCTTTTTTTCTTTACTCACATCGACATTATGGTGTTAGTTCACTCGATTCGCAAAGCTCCACATACTTCACGATTTATCTCCATGAATCGGCTTTCTTTCTTCATGGCGCGCAGTGAGTCCTTTGACTCTAAGAGGGTTCACTCCGCGGCTTGTTTCAGCTAGGTTGGAGGCAGGGATCCATGACTTCTGGTCGGGACTGGGCATTTCATATGATCTCCGCGATCGAGCTCTGGGAATGAGATTTGTGAACCATAACAAAAGGTGTCCAAATTTTCCTAACTGAATGGCTCACTCGGAAGCTGTTAGGGGGGTCCTTGCGGACGTTACCCAGAGGGAGGATATAGATAATAGCCTCGGCATCTAAGAATTCATTCTAATCCATTCGGATCATAAATCGCTAGTAGATATGCTATCAGAGAGTCAGAAGGACAACCTAATTTGAAAAAGGCTTCCACTATATGACTTTGTTCTGAGGGTTGACGTCTTCATTTTGGAAGTAAGCTGGGTTGAACCAGCTTACTGGTTTAGGAGCACACCATGCCAGCGCCAGTGGTTCAGAGTGGCTGATGACCATACTTGGTAGGACTTCACACCCGTCAAGGCTGATTTCCTGTACAACCATGGGAATTACATTGACGGGACGACATTGCAGCCAGAGATATCTCCCTCGCGATGCCACACAATCTTGAAGGCAGCCCTAGGGAACTGGGAGAAGGGGTGGACCGATGAGTGGGATTTGAACTAAGGAGTAAATTTCAAGGATGATTGGGACTGGGGCTACTGTTTAGGTGCCTCATGCGAGGAGTTCAAGGATGAGACGAGGCGAGTGGGCCTATATGAGGTGGCTTGGGCCTCTCAATTCCATATCTATTAGCTGAAGGAACTGATGCCGAAGTTGCTGAGAAGATGTTCATCGAGGACCAACACCTTCCTTTTGCACCATGGAGAGGTTGACATCGGTCTATGGTATCTACAATAGATATCGGGAGTCCCAATACTTGGGGTGATGTATGATGTGTTCCTCCATATTATTAGTGCATGGTAGAACCTGGAGAAAATTCCTCCATTGGAAAGTTCATTGATGGACCAAGTGTTGGGGGAGGAATAACAGTCGGTGTGGGAAGTCATTTTTGAACAATGGTTCAAGCAGTTCCTGCACTTCCCAGAATATGGGAAGTTCCGTATGAGGCCTATGAATTTCCTAAATGGGGATCAATGAGGCAAGGAGCACTCATACTAGTGGATCATGGAGGAAAACCAGTGGAAAACCTGGGGATTCAGCATCAGTACCGAGAAACAACGAGTAGTCAGGTTGGATGCATTCATTGTGCTACTTATTTTCTGTTTATCCCACCAGTGAGAGACAAAAACATGGGCGCATGACCAAGAACATTTATCATGGAATCCATTTTGGTGACAGGGGGACGAGTCAAATTTGGGATATCGATGCTCGCCAAGTTGTATAAGATACTATGGCACTTCAGTGAGGGGAAGAAGACATAGTGGATATACTGGTTGTTTTAACTTCTTTATGGGTGGATAACAATGAATGTTCGGGGTATATATGAATAATTAAACCCCATATCCCCTTCTAGATCAAATTTTTGCCCAGTAATTCTGAATGCAGCGGGAAGATTTCAGACTAAGCTATCCTCGCTGTTGGTGCTGAATCGGGTCTGGAAGGCAGATGGGTTCCACTTCCACCTGTTCTCATTTCCAATAGTTATGTTCACTGATGAAATACAAAGATAAGAAGTGCATTGTTCCTACCACTTATTATTTCGGGGTGGAGTCCTGGTGGTGCGGGTTGACCATGAGTCTCTCTATGAACTGTACACCCTGCACAGTTATGCGAGGTAGTTTCGGTGTATGGAGTATTTGACCCCGTAGGACTACTTGGGGGTGCATCATGAGGATCACCCTTGTGTGATGTATCATTTATGGGTCATGTTCATGCATGAGGAAGGGTAGATGTGGAACGATCTGCCCTTTCCCACAACCGTCTTCAAGTTTGTGAAGGAGTACGCCAAGAGTTGGCATGCAGCCTACCTGGGGGAGATACTGAAGCATCCAACTGTTCAGCCCAGCGACGAGGTGCCTCCCCAACCTGAGGCTGGGGCCGAAAGGCAGAAATGACATCCCGTGGTGGTGGGACGATGGTGGCGGCGGGGCCTGCACTGGTTGAAAGGGAGGTAGCAGTAGCGGATCTAGTAGCAGCAGCGGTCTTGGCAGTCCTAGAGGAGAAAATTCATTCAGAGGGGAGGCCACCAAGTGGATTCCATAGGATATCCACCCAGGCTTTGGGGAAGTGGTTATGTCACAATGAGATGCCGGATAATGTTGTATTTATGGAAGCTTGAGAAGTATGGGATGTCAACCAAAAATTCCTCACTCCATCTAATATGTGGCAACACCTGAACCAACACGGGATGGATTTTTGGAGGATCAGTCTTGTCAGGGATAGCTTTGCGGTATCCCATGTGGAGGCAGAGCAATACCAGGCCGAGATGGAGGATTCTGTGAATTCTCGGGGTTCCCCATTCCTAATGATAGATCAGGTAAAACTACTTCTATATCAAACGACCCCTATGCAGTTGTTGGAAGCTGAATTGATGGATCACTTCCCCCTTCCAGAAGAGTAAGATGATTTATCCTGGGGAGAGGAGTCCAGTGAAGGGATCCCTCTGGATGAGGGTGAGGTTGGTGGTTCAGACCTAAAACTTGAAGAGTTTTCATAGGATCTCGAGTTAAAACACTAGGCCACTTCCATAGGATCCTCTTCACTCTATTTTTTAGAACATTTTAAAAAACATTTGAACTATATATGAGGCCCTCATCGACAAATCCCACTCCTTCCTGGTAGTAGATTCAACTGCGGGATCTTTAGAATCTTCACTTGTGGCTATGGTGATCATTGATCTAGGGAGTGCCGCGACACCTAGTGTAGTCCTTCCGGAACCTTCGGACTTCCCGAAAATATATGGAGGGCCACGCTTCAGGGTTCCTACTGCAACAACCCATGAAAGAGACCAGTTGTTTGATATATGAATGTATCCTTCATAGAATACATAATGGTTGTCCGTCGATCAGATTAAATGATGATGGTGTGCCTATATTATGAAAAATTCTTCAAATGGAATGGGCTACCTTAGCAAGGTTGGTTAGAACTCCTGGTGGTCCCTTTCCTATGGGACGCTGGTGGTCATGGAGGCGAATACCCAAACTGACCAAGCTACGGTGCTCTCAATCACTGGTGGGACCATTAGTAGGACAGATCCTGTGATCATTGAGGTGGGGTCTGATGAGGAATATCGATCGGACAACACACATCTGGATATACCCAATCAGAAACCAGATGAAAACCATACTGATGAGTTCCTGGGGGAATTTTCCCCATATTAGTCTACTGACCCTGCAAATCGGGACGAGGAAACCTCTGATTAGGAGGATAGAAAATTCCCCCATCACCCATCATGGAAGATGATTAGGCTCTTTATCAATGAGACCGCCAAACACGATGGATAGACCAGATAGTGAGGCTTCAGTCCCTGCTACTTGAACTGTGTGCTGGGGGAGTGGATTCCTAGCATCCTCACATGCCCATCCAAAATCTCATGGTGGAGAACATACATGAATATGACCATGTCCTTGGTGTGGGTTGGTAGAGGAGAAAATAGGTGAACATAAATAGGCTCTTAGAAGCTGAAAATGATATTCAAAGTATGAAGGACCAGGTAGTTGAGTGTTCTGCATTCCCCAATGTGAAATCATAACTTATATCATGGATGAAGTCCTATCTGGAAGAAGGTGAAGAATAGAAAAAGAAATCCTCCAAGGAGAGAGCTATTATCTGGAGAGATGAGGAGTGGGCCTGCATTGCGGCTGACGAACTAGGCATCCTTGCTGCTAAGGAGGAGAAGGAACTAAACAGGCAGCAACAAATCTTGGATGCCACAAGCCAAAGGGTGGTGGAGATACAACTCTCTTTTTAAGGGGTCAAGTGGTCCATGGAATGGATTGATCATTGGGTGTTGTAATGCTTGTAATCCTTTGAATGCACCTTCATGCCTTAATTATTTTATGCTGGATGCATGAATGGGTTTCGTAATTCATTTTGGTTTTCTGGGCATCTTCTATATTTTTGTAATGCCTAGTGATCAATACCTATGCTCACGTGGGTCAGACCAGACATGAGAAACCAGGGATGACCACCATCTTATTCCATCCGAATATAAGAGTGAAAACTATGATTACGGAATCCGGGGTTTGAACATCCAATCCAAATTTCTGGGAAGAAAGGGAGAGGCTTGACTGAAGAATGAAGGTCTCATAACAATCAAGGTGCCATCTACCTAATGTGCTCTAGTGGACTTGAGGGGTAATTCCATTGGCATTAGAATCAATCCAAACAGAGGTGAATGGAAGGTGTGACTCATGATACCCATGATTCAGAACACTATGGGGGTGGCATGAAAATAAAGGATAATTGTTGACTGTATTCAAAAAAACAGTATCCATATTTCAATAGCCTGGCGTGGGGATAAAAAATTAGGGCCGACCGCAGACCATGTTCAAAAAACAGGGATTGACTCAAAAAGTTATCCATAAGTCTTCCAGAATGTTAGCCCATGACAGTAGGTGAGCCCTAGGCCGAGAATTCATACTATTAGGGGGTTCCTTTAGATGTGAAATAGGATGAAGGTCCGAATAAAGGTAACACAATGTTTGGAGGGTGGAGTGATGTGTTGTTTGACTGGAGTCCAACTCTCTTGAAATAATGCCACCGTGGTAAAAACACATTAGGTGGGTGCATTGGTCTGATCAGGGGTCAAATATACTTTCAGACAGGAACTCTCTGGTAAGGACTAATGGTGCCTTGATGTTTTATGTCATTATAAGGAAGGCAATAGACATGTAGTTTAATGTCGTATGGTACGGACAGTGAACATTGTGTTAATGGTCATACTATATGGACCGTGATTTGGGCCGATGGGCCAAAAGGGGTAATGACCATGTTGCTAGACCCAAGGTGAAATGTATGGGCATCGCTACGTATCACATAAGTATGAAAATCATGAAAAACATAGTTCATGACACAGTGTGATCAAAGGCAAATGCTGATAGGGGAAATCCTCTTTTGTGTGGGATCTGATGCATCCCATAGTTATTATGGGGCATCTTGAGCTTGTTCAGGGTAGAGGTGCAGATTAATGTCATGCGTTGAAGACATATGGAGTCATGGAGTTTAACATCGTACGACACGACATGAGTGATGTTGAGATCCCAAAATTTATTACGTAATGTCAAAAGTATAATCTTTACTTGAATGAGGACACAAGGAGTCTACCCCACGCTACGTATCTCTATGGGATGTTGGTTAGGTAAAGGGACCAAAAGTGAATGTAAGGCTGGGCCCGAGGAAATGTGCCAGGACGTTCCAACATACCCTATTAGGATGTGTATCAAGATGCATATAGTTCTAAAAATGTGGTCTTTACACCTTGTAGAATGGAATTAGAGAGATATCTTAGTTTAAGGTCTTAGAGCTTGGACCAGAGAGGGTATGGAATGATGGAGACATATGGTGAGGTAATTATAAACCAGATGTGAATGAGGACCTGGAGTCCATATCACCATGTGTTCCATAGGGAGGTCTTATGTCGAGGGACATAAAATAAAAGTTATGCTGGGCCCGAGGCAAAGTGCGTGGGAATTTCTATATACCCTATGAGAATGGGAATCAAGCCATATGTAGTTCTGGAGGTGGAATGTTAAGGTACCGGGTCCAGGGATGAGAAGGTTGTGCAGGTCTGGTCCATACACAAAATAGTGGGATTTGGTAAATATTGTTTTTCCATTAAAATAGATGTGTGTTTTTTTGTGAAGTGATAAACCAAGGAAAGAAAATTTTGGGGTCACTAAAGGAATGAATCCATATATAGGCATGGAAAAGTGGTATGGTGGATGACCAATACCCAACATGATGTCCCCTAGAGTGAGGCCATTATAATGCAGTGACGTTTTTCTTCATGTGGCTAGGAGGATAATATCATTGTTTGGGGTCATATGATAGGACCAAATAGGAATTTTAATGTCGTGTAATAAATACGTGTCCGTTTAAAGTCATGGGGTACCAAGAATCATAATTTACCATTATATGGATTTGAAACATATAGGAGAAGAAAGGTTTTAAAAGGAATGTGCATGGCATGACAAAACATACCAAACATGAATGAGGGAATAAGCCCATACATTCCATACCATGTGTCATTCCAAGGAAGAATCCTCAGGTCCAGGGGCTAGAAGAGGTTAGGGAATATGGCGTTGGACCTATTGATGAAGCATCTAAGTGTTCCTACATATCCCATGAGAATGTTAATCAATCCATACATAGTTCTAAGAGTGCAGTTTAACGTCATACAGGACAACTGGTAGGAGATACTAGCTCAAGGAAGGGAAGTGTGTGGTGCGGCTATTAAAAATCCAACATAAATGAGGACATAATCCCAAACATGCCACACAAAGCAATCCTATAAGATTCATGGCCTAAAAGGATGAATAGAAGATATAATTAGTGGAACATGAGATGGACCTAACCATAGGATGTATGGAAGTTCCTATATTTCCCATGAGCATGGGAATCAATCTATACATAGTTATAAGGGTAGGACTTATAAAGAGATATTAGTTTACGGTCTTAGATATCAGACCATGGAAAAAAAACTCTTCCAAGTGATCTTAGACCTCGATCCGATCCCTAAGCCCATGTGAGACATACTCAGTGTGGGAAACAATGGCGGAGGATATATTTTCAACACATAGAATGCATATTAATGGGAATCAGTGCAGAGCCCTGAATGATTCCTTACTGCAGCTTTGTCATCCTAAAGTGAAAATGCGCATAGAGGGATAGTACCAAAATTGTCAAAATTTCACTTGGACATGATGGGGTGGAAAATGATGTTAATAATGAAACTGACATTTAGGGCCCAATGGGGTTGGCAAGATGATGGAAGATTACTATTGATCGTGTTCAGAACATTGTATACATATAATGTGACTTGAAATGGGTGTAACAAATCAGCATCAACTTATGACCATATTCGCTACATGGAATCTGTATCAATTTTCCATTCAATACCCTTGAGGACGTTGGCATGAAATGGTATGAGAGCCCATGGGATGAGCATCCATCCCATTTGGGGGTCCTTTTGGATGAGAAAAATGATGAAAACCCAAATAAAGTGTACATGATACCTGAAAATTGGGCAAGAGCGAGTCTATGTAGAATCCGACAATCTAGGTTCTGAACCAGAGTACTCCTGGGCACATCGCTGGATTGCCAAAGAGGGTTGAGGGGACCAATTTAAGATCAATCGACTTGAAAATAAATTATTGTAGTCAAATGGAGAAAAGGGATATGAGGAGAATGAGGTACGTGGCGTGGTTCTTACAACCTGACATAAATGTGGATATAAGCCCATACCACACCGTATACCCCTCCCGTAGAAGGAATCAGACCAAGGGGCCAAGATGATGAGGAGGAAGATGGGGCTGGACCCAAAGACTAACTGTTCAAGCGGTCCTACGTATCCCGTAATTATGGGAATAATGACACACGTAGTTCTGAAGAAGGATACTATGCAGTTTTACGTCTTGGGGAAAGGATGAAAATAGAGGGATAATATCCCAATGAGATATGTTTATGGCATGGGGAGTAGCATAAGGTGAATGGGGACAAAAAATCCTATCACATCATAGAATCCCGAATGAGAAATTGTGACATGGGCCGAAAAGGTTAAAGGACCGAAAATGGGAATTCTCAACTAGTTCATAGTTTTACGTCTTGCGGTGAAGACGATGGCGTTCTTAGTTTAAGTTCATAGGGCTCAGACAGTAGATGCCTAGTTTAATGAAAAATGAAAGGGATATGGGAGTGGAGAGGGAGAATTGTTGTGCCTATGGAAAACCAAAAAATATAAACAATGATATAGGATAACTTTTGACCATGTTCTCTACACAATATCCATATTTGTGTGACCGGAGTTTGTGGAAAACAATTGATCATCGACCGTTGACTGAATTTGCAACAAGGGACCTATATCAACTTGTTTCATGATATCCTTGGGGACGTTGGCTTGAAATGGTAAGAGATCCCTAGGGCCTAGCATTCAGGCTGTTGGGGGAGGGTCCTTTTAGATATGAATGATGATGGAAGACCAAATTATGGGACATGCAATGCAAGGAGGGACATATTATTGTGAAAGGACTATAAATGAAGGAGGGATGTGTCAAGGGGATATATGTGGCGTGGAAGAAATATCCCAACTTGAATGAGGATGTAAGTCCATACCACACCACACAATCCTAGATGAGAACATGGTCTAGGAGGATGACATGGTTGGGGGATCTAAGATGGGAAGTCCCAACCAATTAGTAGTTTAACGTCTTGCAGTGAGGACGATGGTGCTCTTAGTTAACCATTATAGGGCTCAGACCGTAGATACATGATCTCCCCTTATGTGGGTATTTCCTTACCATATATCCTAATACCATTTGAGCAATGTTCGGTGTGGAAGACATGGAATATGACCAAGATATCCCCCACATATAAGGGTACAACAGCTTGACTCACACTCCCGCCAAAGGAAGAGTGAATATTTAAGTGATAGCAGGACAGAATGATCCACTATGCCTAATACGTGGGACATATGGGGGTGGTGACAGTGAAAAAGGATAGCTGTTGACCATGATCAAAACACAAAATCCATATCTTGTGACCTAAAATGAGAATCAGAAAATGAGCATCGACTACTTACCATATTCGCAACATAGGTCTTGAATCAACTTGTCGTTCAATGTCCTCATGGGAGTTGGATAGAAATGATAGGAGAGCCCTTATGCTAGTTATTTTTACAGTTCGGGGGCCCATTTAGAGGTGAAATATAGCAGAGTCCCAAGTACATGGAGTGTGTGATGCACAAATGTGCCCATGCAATTTAACATCAAGAAGGGTGACGAAAGAGGTGAATATATCTGGGGAAGGGGATGTATGGTGCGTTTATGATGAACTCGACAGAGATAAGGGAAAAACTCGGTACCACGCCATGTTTCTCGACACAAGGGGATATTTTGAAGTCAAG
This sequence comes from Viscum album, assembly GCA_963277665.1. Classification (NCBI taxonomy): domain Eukaryota; kingdom Viridiplantae; phylum Streptophyta; class Magnoliopsida; order Santalales; family Viscaceae; genus Viscum; species Viscum album. The sequence goes on from OY728128.1 coordinate 483,097,468, forward strand.
TCTGGGCCTGCAGACAAACTTTTCGGGCCTTCCTACGAATCCCATAAGGATAGGAATCAAGACACACACAGTTCTTTAAGGCCATGTAGTTTAGAATTGTGCGGTGAGTACGTGGGATAATAGAATAATGTGGAGAGGGGAACATGGTTTGATTATTATAATCCTAACATGAGTGGGGCCAATGGGCCCACATGACACCATGTGGGATCTTCTAAGAGAACTATACCCAGGGGTAGTCAAAAAGGAGTCTAGGGGCCAGACTCAAGATAAGGCGTATGAGCGTTCCTACATATCCTATTAGGATAGGAATCAAGGAATACGTAGTTCATGAAATTAAGTTTAATGTCTTTTGGGATGAAGAATAGTTTAATGTCATGCATGAAAAAGATTTTAAGGTCATGTCGGACCAAATAATGTTTGACTTCCTGCAGGATAACATACAGTTTAATGTCATGTGGGACATGATATGTTAAGGTCATATAGGACCCTTTTTCTCAGGCAATGTATTGCGTGATAAACATGAAATTGGTTGGAGGATTTATATTCTCACCATCTATAGTAACCGGTGATTATGCACCATTGGGGTATTCCTTGTGAATGAAGTACGGTCCTTCCCATTTGGGATCCATCTTGGGTGGTTTCCATCCAGGTATCATTGGTGTTATCAAGGAAAACACCATGTTACCATGCAAGAAAGAGCATAGGTGAACTTTCTTGTTGAATTCTCTAGCTATATTGTTTTGATCCCTTTCTAAGTTGTACAGGGCACAAAGCATATTCTCATCCAGTGCGTCCAATTTAGCTAGATGGATTTCAGATACTTTATCAGGGGCATACTGATCATAGACAACTGTGCATAATGAATGAAACTGAATCTCAATGGGTAGGACGACCTTTGTTCTATACACCAGGGTGTATGGGGTCACCTGTGTGGAATTAAGAGTTGTCATCCAATAATCCCTAAGGGCATTGGGGAGCTTGTTCGGCCTTCTCTTCTTGTTTTAAGCAAACATTTTTTTCATAATTTTATAGATGGTTTTGTTAAACTCCTCAATCTTCTCATTTTCTTATGCATGATAGGGAGAGGTATGGTTAGAACGAATGTTGTACTTGGCATACAATTTCTTCAACTCAGATGCCTAGAAGTTAGTTCCATTATTGGTGAGGACATCATGAGGGACTCTAAATCAGTAGATGATATTGGAGCATAGAAAGTCAATGATAGAACATGCCTTGACCTCCTTGAGTGGAATGAAATCTTCCCACCTAGAAAAGTAATCTGTAGCTGTTAGGATGTACTGGCACTGCCAAGACGTCGCTAGTGGATATGGAACCACAACATCAAGTCCCTAGATGGAAAAGGGTGAAGAATACTTGGTAGTGTGAAGAGGCTTTGGAGGCTGATGCACAAAGCTGGCTAGAATTTGGCATGAATGGAACCTCATGGAAAACCCAATATAGCCACAGATCAAGTATGGCCAATAATACCCCAGTTTACAAATATGGTGAGATAGTTTTGACCCTCTCTGATGATCCCTATAAGAACCGATATGAACCTCCTGCATGACTTGAGAAATCACAGCTACTTGAATGAAATAGAGGAGAACCCCATCAAACTCGCACTGGTAGAGAATCTTCTAAAGACGAGGACCATTGTAGAGGGTAAACGTTACTGTGCGGCATTGAATTCGCTCGCGCTTGGCTCGATCTACTGGGTGATTACCGTTTTAGAGGTACTCAACAATAGAGGTTATCTACTTGAGAGTTACCTTCATCACTACATCTGAGGGACCTTGAGGTCTAGATGTAGAGTCGTCTATGTTAAGGTGGCTCACTTGCGGGTTGTCATTGTCATCTGGATTGACGAGAGAGATGAATCTCTGTTGTTCCATGTGGATAATCAAATAATACTATTCAGGCTCTACTAGTGATGCAACTAGGCTAGCCAAGGCATCATCTTGACCATTCTAGGATCGAGGGACATGAGTACCTTCCAGCCAAGATGGGAACTAGGACATCTGTTGGAGGGTGCATTCCAATAATGGTACAAGCTATGGATTTCTTAAGACATAGTCCCTGTTGATTTTCTTGATGACTTGTTTGGAGCCCCATTTCACATGAAAGTGGGTAACATCAATCTCGAGGGCCAGCTCAAGGCCAATAATGAGAGTCTGGTACTCCACCTCATTGTTGGTGAAGCCTTCCCACAATAGGAATGAATACTGTAGAATGGCTTGTGCAAGGGTAATGAAGACGATACCTAGGCCTACTATGTTGAGCTTTGGGTCATTGAGTCTTCTGCCTCTAGGGATCTGGAAAGCACTGTCAATGGGAATCTACCAACACGAAATGTCATGGGATACAGAGAAGATTTCCTCATCAGGATAATCAAGGTCCAGAGACTGGTCCACAGGAGATGGATGGACGGAAAGGAAATCTTCCAATGCTTTCCCATTAATATCCTTCTAAGGGACAAACCTAATATAGAACTGTAGGAGAATCACTTCCTACCAAGCTAGATTGACCATCAACATGGGGAAGTTTAGGATTTACTTCAGTGGATCCACTTGGGACACTGGCTGTACTTCATGATGCTGCAGGTAATATAGAAATTTCCTTACTATGAATACTAGTGGAAGGAAATTGTTCTCGATAGAGGAGTATCTAGTCTCCATATCAAGGAGCATGTGGGTGAGATAGTAAATACTATTCTTAGTTCCCTCATTGTTCTTCTAAGTGAGAAGGGAAATGAGAGATCATTCTAGGGCGGTCACATAAAGGACCAGTGGATTTCTAGAAACTGGCAGCATTGAGATTGGAGGATAGAGTAGATACTACATGATTTCCTTGAAAGATGTTTGATATTCTTTGTCCCCCTAATAAATAGTTTGTTTCTTCATGTTTCGAGAAAAGGTCTTACACATTCCAGAAAATATCGTGATGAATTGGAAAATGTTGGTCAATTAACCTTGGTATCCTTGAAGATCCTGGATGTTTCTCGGGGTAGACATCTGGAAAATGGCCTTCATCTTCTCTAGGTCATTCTAAAATGCCACGATATCTTAAAATGAAGCTGATAAACCTTCCATAAATGACCCCAAAAGAACACTTTAATGGGTTCATCTTTAGGTGGTGAGAATAGAGGAATCCAAACACTTTTTTCAAGGCCATTGAGATGGTTCTGGAAATGGAGAGATTTGAAAACCAGATCATCCATATAGAATTCCACCAGTGTCCCGTGGTTCAGCTTAAATATGCAATGCATATCCCGCTGATAGGTGGCACCTGAATTCATTAGACCAAAGGGAATGACATGATAACAGAAATTACTGTGTAGTGCCATGAAGCCCGTAGACTCCTCATCCTCAGGATCCAATTGGATTTGGTCATACCCAGAGTACCCATCCCTGAAAAAGAGATCCTAGAACCCAGCTGTATCACCAATCAACAACTCCGTCATAGGAATGGGAAGTTGTCGTTCATACATTGACGGTTGAGATCCTGAAAGTCGATGTTGACTCTGATCTATTTGTTCTTCTTCATGACTAGAACAATGTTGGATAGCCATTACAGGTACTACACCTCCTTAAAGAAATTGGATTTAATGAACTTATCAACATCGACCTTGACCATGGAACCGTGAGAAGGGTGAATCGTTCTGGGAGGCTGCTTAAACCTACAATGACTTGCTGGGAGACTGAGGTGGTGGACAACTACCTAAGGACCATTCCTGGAAATCTCATTGTAACTTGGGGAGAATACATCACGGTGATGCTTCCGGAATTCCACATATTTTTGTTCTTCTTATAGAGACATAATGGGAATAATAAATGTGGCTTTCAGATCAACCACACTACTGAGGTTCACCTGTACCAATTATTTAACTGTGGTGGATTTACCCTCTTAAAAGGTGGGAGGAGAATCATTTAAATCCTCTTATTCACTTATATAAGAGGTATGCTCTCTGGGAGGAGTTTCCTATGAATCAATATATCCCGATGGGAGACTGTTACCAGCTTGAGTAGTGGCCGACACTGCATCAGAGGACTCCCGTGTTGCTAAAACCATAACGATGAAAGTTGTTGATCTGATCCCATCTAGCCTTCTGTCCAAGGGGTCATGCTTGATGATATCAAATTAATAGTGATGTTTCAGCTTGAGTCGATTTATCCCAGCCTATAGAAACAAGCATGGATTATTGTTGTTTCCATGGGGGGACACCTGGATATCTTTTGGGTGTAGGGGGAATTGGGATCACCAGTTCCTGATTCGTGTAGGATTATGAGGTGATATTCTGGAATCTATTAGACTTGAGAATGTAATCCCTCCTCATTCTAGAAACAATGAATCATTGACCCATGTCTGGGGTTTTATCCTCCAAACAGTGTATTGGATGGATGTAGGCATCATCTAGATCTGTCCATGGTTCAGTCGTAGCAGTAGCTTATTTAACCTGGTTAGCATGAATCTTCTTGTATTTGTTCTTATAATTGTCGACATCTAGATAGTGGGATTCAAAAGAGGAAAAGGGAGATATGTAACCTTGAAGTACTCCCAGTCAACAATTAATAAAGAACTTAAGGCAATGGTGATATGATGAAGGAACCACCACATGTAGATGAAGCCATGACCAACCCATCAATGTGTTGTAAGCAGAGTTCTGGGAAAAAACATGAACTCATTATTGGATGAAAGACCTTAGAACTGGGGTTTTTAGTGGATCATGCATACCAGTGTCTGTTCTGTCTTGTCATAAACATGGATAATCGGGTCAGAGGGAATTAGGTCACCCTCAGACAGCCCCATCTTACGGAGTATTCGTATTGGGATAAGGTTGATCCCAGAGCCCATGTCGGCCAGACAGTGATAGATCTTAATTCCATTGAAGTGGATGGTGATGTACAATGGGAGGATGTTCCCCTTCATGGGAGATAATTCATTTTCTCTAGGGAATGAGACAATGTCTTGGTATTCAGTATGCTCAACTACCTCAACATGGAAGGCTTATGAAGCTGCTACCTCCCTCTCAAACTGGAGGGGGATTATTAGAGATTCGATGATGGATCCATGAATATCTGCTAACAGGAGAGGCGTCTCTAGGATGGAGAGCCTTGATTGAATGCTGGAATGATGTTTTAGGACAACATAATTCCATGCTAGGCATGAGATTCTACTTACATGAGGTCACTTTGTGACAAAAGGTATGACAGGCCCTACCATCTGGACCAACATCTGACTGGTGCTGGGAATGTGCCACTGCTCACAGGATGAAGCCTATGGAGTGACTACCAAATGAGGGAAAGATAACTGAGATTGGTCTATAGTAGAGCGTGGTTGATCACGGTGGGGTCGAGGTGGCTCCACCTAATCAAGCAACACAAATGGCGGCAAAGGTGGATCTGATGACACCAGATGAGAAGGTTTCACATGTTGAGCTCTGTGTTGGGCCTGCTATCTAGTTTTAGTGGCATTTTAAGTTTGGATAGAAGTTCTGACTGAGGCAATCCAAAAACTAAATTTTTGTGGATTCATCGATGTTGAAAATGGTTGGGAACATTGAGAGGATCCTCATGGATCTCCTCACCATCAGAAATCATGTAGGGGTTTACCATATCTATGGTGTTAACCGAGGAATACCCTTGACTGTTAATTGACGAATCCTCAACTATTTTTTAGATTCTAGGGTTAATCTCCATCTTTGTGGGCATGAAGTTTCTGAGAGTACGAGATGACAATGGCATTGGCGGAGGGATTTGTTTTCCCTTATGTCACTGATGATTGATCTTTTAGGAAGAGGACAGTTGAGAAGAATTTTCATAAGTATTAGATGCTGATTCTAAAGGCTCATGTCGATTCAAGAAACCATATATAATACCATGGACATGTGCGAATACCTTACGAGCCATCCCGTCATTGAACTTTTTGGACCCGTAGTTAAGAACACGATTCAACTCACCATCACAGTCAGTGCTTCTATTGAGATTTAGGAATACAAATTCCACCTATAATAGAGCTAGGAACAACCTTACCATGTTGCTGTAAACCAGGTCTTGAAGCCATTATCTATACATATAGCACTCTTCATGGGTGTTCCCCATGATCTAGTGATAGGGGTAGTAGTTAGGGCGATCAGTGAGATCTGCCTCTTCTGGTAACCTACATTTGGGAAACCATACAATCCCTTATTCCAAAGAACTTTAAAAATAGATAGAAACCTGAGCCTCATTATATGAGTAGGTATAGTTTCTTCTCTCTAGGAAGGGGGGTCAGGGAGACGGACCCTGATGGGGAGCTGGAGGAGCCTGTCGAGGAGGGGGAAACTAGTTATCTCTCCTAGGTGGTGGCAGCGCGTTACATGGGAGGACCTGCCGATTTTCCGGTGGACACTCCTCGACCGGACGCTACAAATTTGGTGGAGGGCCTCTTCAAGGCTTCGGAAGTGGATCCACTATTAATAACTCCAATTGTCTGGGGGCCTCTACTTGGGACATCGCGGTGGGATTGGCTTCGTAATCCTTCTCATTGGAATTGTAAGAGGCAACTGACGTGACATCTTGGCCTGTTGCAAAACTTAATCTAGGCACTGGGCCTTATCAGGGATTCTTAGAATCCCCCAGGGTTAATTCCGGGTGATCAGAGATGGGACCAGTTCTATATTGACATTCCCAACACACATCTTCATTAGTTTTTTCTGAGTTAGTGTCATTTCCAGAGCGTATATGATCCCTTTGCACTGGGTGAAAAAGTATGCATCATGCTCCTCAGGCCTCTGCTTTCACTTAGAGAGGTCATAAATACTCATCTTCCAAGTGGTGGAACTAAACTAGAACAAAATTTCCTAAAAAGATCTTCCCAGATGGTTACTAACCTGATTGGTAGATGGTTGTACCAGAAAAACACAGGCCCTTCCAGTGTCTGTACGAAGTATCGAAGTTTAGTAGCCTCCTACTGCGCCGGAGTTCCCAACATGGGTCCGCACCTTGAAATTAAGTGAGCCAAATGCAGCAGCGGGTGACCAATCCCATTAGTATTGGAGAATGTGGGATTTCAAAAACCCATGGGTGCCGACATATCATCGACACATGCCGGATACGGCTTTCCATCAGGTGGTATTTCCACCATTGTCGTTTTGAATGCCTTGATGTGAGAAATGAGCGCTGCCATGGGATTATGAGGGGTAAAGATCATGTCTTGACAGGGATCCCTATCCACCAGTGCGTTGCAGGGCTTTCAAACGTGATAAGTAGGCCCAGAAGCTCTTGGAGCGGCTGGTGAGACGACATGCAGAGCATTTTGGGGAACCTAAGCTGGGTCTCGGGGATTATCTCACCGCTCTAGTGGATTTGGTTACACATACCACTTCCTCTTACCATAACTTCTAGCCACAATCATGTCTGCATGGGAAGAATGGTCAGGGTCACCGGGAGGCAACTCACCGGGGGGAAGTTCTGCCTATCCCTGCTTCCCCGACCGAGGATCTCTATAGTCAAGTCGTCGCTCCACGACCTTCTCAACAAGGAGTTCATCGACAATATTCTTATGCTCCACGAGCTGTTGACGCAATGCAGATTTTTCAAGATCATCCCTCTTCCTTTTTACTGAATCAGACGGATCAGTGGGTTTAATGACTCGGAGGTGCTCCTTACCCTTGTTGGGATTTTGGATGAAGAATAATTCCTTGGTGGTAATGGGAAGATCGAGTAGATTTATATCCTGGAGAGCAACCCTTCCCGACGGGTCCAAAAGTTGTGGCACTCCCCTAAGGTGCATGTTTTGTCTAAGGAGTTATGTCTCTATCCCTTTCTCTGATAGATCAGATATGTTAACAACAACTCTATCTGGAGTAATATCCTTGATATTGCATAGATAGTTAGGTAGTTGTGGGATAGAACTAAAATGGAGGGCCGCATACCATCCCAACTATAGATATAAACATGGGTGGGCCTCTTCGATGATCTTGCAGTGCACTTTAATGCTATAGACGCATCGTTGTAAGATGTTCCTATGGAATCCTTGTGACTTAGGGTGATGGGCCATGGAGAGTGCACCAAATCAACCAAATGAAACTGTTGAATAATGTCATTGAAGTGGGCCTAAATATTGGGGTGGACCACTCATCGATGATAAAGATGAAAGCTAGTCACCCAGAGGGTCTGGCGAAAGCATCCAACTTCCTCCTGGGTGAGTGATTCTTCTGCACTGATGTTTAGTGTCACGACTGGCCAAAACATATCTGGGAAATGTTGTACTATATTAATGTATCACAAGCTCCTCGGCATATATTCTGGGTCTAGCCCTTCGTTGCCCCACTCATGAACTGGAGGTGGCTGGGGAACCAGTAGCGGTATTGAAGCTGACTACTGAGATGGTAGGATGGCTGGTAGAGAACACTACGAGCGAGCTGACAAACCACAACATCTCAGGTTATCCTCTGAAGATTGCAGTGACTTGGCCACCACATCTTGATAATATAGGTTGGTGACTTCAATTTATAGATTAGGGACTATGACTACTAGAGGTGGACCATGCTGTTGCTCGTTCACCATCGGTCCTCAGAATAACTCTTAGTGATCTCTGGTTGAGGTAGAGAATTCTCCTGTTGATGATGGTGTTAATTTAACAGCTAGACCCAGGGGAGATACCAAAACAACATCCTCCAAGATATATCTGGGGAGGGAGTTAGGGATCCGGTGGACCATTCATTCTGGGAGTATGAGGATGATGCACCTGGTTCATGCCCCGACCCTTGAAATGGTGGATCGAGGCGATAGTTCCATTGCTGAGTTGTATTCTACCTTAGAATATGAGAAGGAGAAAAGTTTAATCTTGGTCTAAATATTCCCAGTATTCTTTTTGTGGTGGCGATGACCATCATTCCTACCACTAGTTTTCTCTTTGGGACAGGGTAGATTTTTGGCTCGAGGAGGTCCTTCGGCTGAATTGGTTCTGGGGAGGAGAGGACTTCTTCTTGACTGATCTAGGGTGCGAGGAGCACCTGGGAAGATGTCAATGGGAAAATAGGGAGGACCTTAATTTCCACATGCCAATTTGCTGAGGGAATCTCCATGAGAAGTGATGGAGCAGGTAGGTGCATGGGTAGTGCCTCTATTCTTATTTCCATTGGAAGCGCCATTATGAGTAGGGTCCTCATATTGTTCAAGACGAACACAAGTAGGTCCTCTGTGCTGGGTGCGGATGAAGAAAGGATGACCTTCACTCCTCTAATATTTGTGGAAAGGAGGGCCTTTACCGGCTTCTTTAAGGTCATCGGGAAGGCCCCCACACTGTAGGATGACAGAATACATAACTTCTTCACACCAGCGACCTACAACAGGAAGAGTGGCTTCATACCCGAGGTCATGAACGTGGACGAAGCTCTCGAACTAAGTGTCACTGCAATGGGGAGGACCCTCTTTCGAATTGAAGGTGTCAAGGGTAAGACCACCACGCTAAGATTTTGAGCAAAGAGGACCCACATTCTCAATGGTGTTGGTACAGGTTGGACCTTCATACTAGGTTTCGTTGTAGTGGCTCGGCCCACAGCAGGCGCTACCTATGCTAGCGACCAGGATAGTTGACCCATCCTGCTTGTGGGGGAGTTGGGACCTCGATCCAAGTTTGGAGCTTTCATTCCCCCACTCAAAATAGAAATGGAACTGATGGTATATGTCAGTAGTGGCATGATCCATGGTAGTGGTTGACGAAGAAGCCCCTTGGTGAGTGTCATCCTTGGTCAGCACCTGACGCTGGCATCTGGTGATCTGGACTGGGGCTAGTGTTGCAGGCGCATAGCTTACCTAACCCTCAGCTCGTGGGGCTGGGTGGAGACATCGGTGCAGCCCTATGGGGACCTCCTTCGGATCCCCAAAAACAGGATCCCAACTGGGATGGCCCAGACATTCCCCACCTCATTAGCGTAAGGGAGGGAGTCATTGAAGCAATATGGGGAGTGGCTCTCGAAACGGTTGTGCATTGGATTGGGGAGAAGTGGATCCTTACACGACCCTTGGGGGAGGTGGTGGTGACGAGGTGCATGTGCCTCTAGTTTCTGTCAGGACATGTCCCTGGTTGGGATGATCCCCTCCTCCTTGTATCGTCAGAGGTGGTTGTTTATCACCCTTTTATGAAGGAACTCAGGTGGCGAGATGGGGCATAGGATCCTAGAAACTATGGACATAGAGGCTAACGTGGGCGAAATGTGGCAACAGAGGATTGCCATGATTACATTTCCCCTTACCATGCATTGGTAGGTGGGCAGTGATTAGTTTACTAATATGGCGACTTGGGTCCTAGAAGGCAGGGGATTATACCATAAGTGTAGAAACAAGGAAATTGATGTCCAGTTCCCCAACACCATTCAATATTCCATGGCTAGTAAAAAGTATTCAATTAGAGAACGTCACAGACTGGGATGACCAATTTTCAACTTCCCCAACTTCTGGTGAGTTTCACGCCTCTCCCACTATTTTCATTGTGGGACCCGACACCAGATACATGTTTCCGGTGACATTCTAATCCATTAATGTCTCAAATGAAACTTAACACCACATTGAGGAGACTAACATCACGTCGGGTTCACCATTTCTATTTCTAAATCTTTCTCCAAGTCGCGTGCATCTGATTCTTTCACAGGATGTCAAACTTGTGTTGCGCTGCATTCCCACTTTCCAAAGGTGGGTGACATACGTCACTTATTCAGGGAGGTTCTCTCTTTGATGAAAATGGGATGATGGGATGTTGGTTCCTCCTTCTGTGGATTCATATTCGGAACTCATAACCTAGTCCAGGTCTCTCTTATAGATTAAGACATTGTTTGTGAAACTCTTCCCAGTTCCATGTCTTCATGGATGTTGGTTAATTACACTACTTATATCAAGAAATTCCAATGGGTCCAGTCAGGACCGAAACCTTCAGTCGAGGGAGTAGTCACATTGGAAATCTCTAGCTTGTATGGATGCTAGAACACTGGCGCATCTGGGTTTTTCCCCTTACGATAGGGCTTCTAGACGGCACATAAGCCTGAGTAATCCCACATCGAATGTGGGGAATTTTATTACATATGATTTTATCTGAGGTTTTCCTCATCTTCCAATGTTTAACACAGGGTATGTCGTGAGTTTAATGTCTCACGGAGACAGATCAGACTAATCAGAACACTGACAGGAGTTGATCAAGTGGGTTCAACCCCTGGAGGGAACACTGGTGTTGGGACTAATGCATGGTTTATTATTTGGTTGCTACTAGGAGCAGCAAGAATGTGGGTGACATGAATTCACCAGAATGTGGCGGCCCGATTAAGAATTAGGACAGTTTATGGAGAGTTGAATGATGTGGTGGGGGAATGAGATGGAACCATCATGAAGGTGATGGTAGTGTTGGTATTGAGCCTCGAATAGACTTCCTTAATATCCCCTTTCCAGGTAATCAAAGTCCGTGTATTTCAGTGGGGTGATGGGACACCCGAGGAGGCGACCCGTATAGATGAGACCTGGAGGAAGTGAGACCTCTGGGTTAGGGAATAACCTTCCCAAAACACATCAGCTCAAGGGAATGGACAGGATAATACATGGGTGATTGGTTTGAAAATCATAAAGTATTACTAAAAATCTTCGTGAAAGGGGATCAATGTCCTCATAGTTCAATATGGGGTCATAGGATCAGGTTGAATGTAGAGGACAATGACCTTATGACATTATGGGGGGCATAGGCGTGGTTAGAATTCTGGGGTTGGTCTGACGCCATGCGGGTGGACCAGAGATGTGGTTCTCAACAAAGGGGACTACAACGACTTACCTTCGAATGGGAAACACAATGGATTACCATTGATTGGGGTTGATAACTGCTTACTACTAGTTATGGTTGATAACTGCTTACCACTGATTGGGGTTCCAATGGATTAACGTCAATTGGGGAACACAATGGCTTACTGTTGGTTGTGTAACACAATCAACATACTATATGTCAGGGCTGGACCATAGGGAGTATTCCTATGTAACATTCCTAGGTGACAAGGATCAAAGCCCACATAGTTAGAATGGGTATAGTTTAATGTATTGTAGGATAAAAAGGGGGCGTACAGTTTAACATCATGCAGGAAGAGGTTGGACCTACGTAGATTTTTTGGGACAAGAAGGTGTTGGTGAACTGATGTAAATGGGGGGTCGGGACCAATAGTTGTTGTTCTTGAACTTTAGGGAGGCTTCCTATATACCATATCTAGGAGACATTGATCAAAGTCTACCTTGTTCAGGATGCTTTGGTGAACTGAAGTGAAGGGGTTCATGACCATTAGGTGTTGGGCTTGAGCCTCAGGGAGTCTTTCTATGTACCTTAACTTGGAAAGTATCAAATTCCATGTCGTTTGGGAGAGGTGCTGGTGAACCGACGTGAAGTGGTCGAGACTGATGGTTGTTGGGCTTGAACCTCAGGGAGGCATCCTACATACCTTGACTTAGAAAAGAACCACAGTTCATGTAGTTCGAGAGAGGTGTTGGTGAGCTGACGGGAATGCGATTGGGACCAATAGGTGTTGGGATTGAACTCAAGGGAGGATTGATACATACCTTGTATTGGAAGGGATCAAAGTCCACGTAGTTCGGGATGGTTTGGGGATTACATGCTAAGGTGGACCACAAAGGATTCCATGGTCAACGATTACTCTAAGACCACTTGAGTCATGCTCGGTGTGAGAATAAAGAGAAACAAAAAGACCAGATGATCACGTCTCAAAAGGTTAATCCATGGGAACTAGAGGGGGGATTACATGTGTTTAGAGGCCAAAAAAGGGAACTGGGGCTTATGTGTGGTTTGTACCCCCTGGAGGTGGAGATTGGAATTTACTCTAGGATAGAGGCCTAGGAGGAGACAAAGCCTAGAGAGAGAGGAATAAGACATTGAGGATCCATGTGCCCATATCTTCTCTTATTCTTTGTCACAGAGGAATAGAGGAGGAGCATCGATGCTACCTCATGTAAGAAAGTCTAGAGGGTTACATCAAGATAGTTTCCCAAACCGGCGGATAGGCACCACTCCAGCAAAGAGGATCTCATTCCATGTGAGGAAGATTTCCCTCCTGTAGAGACCAGTGGGTATAGATAATGTCCATGATGGAGCTCCCTGTGTAGAATACTTGGGGTGAGGCCACAGTTTAAAGTCATTTGCTGAGGACGATGGTGATTAGTAGTTTAATGTCCTACATCTCGGAAAATGTGGGATCAATCTGTACCCCTATGACTTACATAACTGATACCTATCCAACCATGGGGAAGGTAAGGCATTAGCAATGCCATGAAGAGGGGGTGTCTTGATGTGATCCACTGATGGGTCCATGTTATCGTGGCTATGTGAAGAAGTAATAGTCATTAGCATGTCTATGCGAAGAAGCATGAGGCTAAGAAGCACAACATGGATCACCACCCAATGTAACTTGAAATCTCTTCATATGAACCTGGATGGTCGTACAAAAAAGGGGATTGTGGAGCAATGGGGATCATAGGAAGGTATTGCGTGAATATCTAGTGGTCAATGTAGTGGATGAGCTTTGTGAAGGGGTATTCTTTGCGATGTGGGGTGGCCTTGCATAGGAATAGTGAATAAGTGTATATATAGGGTGCTTAATGAAGTGGAAAGGCATTCATTAAACAGGGATTCGCAAAAAAAAGGTGTTATATGAGGTGTAGCACTGCGAAGTAATATACTCCGCGAAGCATAGTGACCATGACTTAGCATAAGGTGTATGTATGCATAAACAGTACTTAGCAAATCATAAGTTCTCTATGATGACCCAAGTCCCCTTGAGGATCCCCTTCCTATGTGATGGCCCATGGGCTCCACGAAGGGCATACCTTTTTTAAGAGGGGTTGAATTTATGCTAATGGAAAGGTACTTCGTGATGCTTAAGTACCTTAGGGAGCTCATTTTTTCGCAGAGCAGAAGGTGATTTGGGATTTGAGAGCTAAGAAGGTGAAAGGTCAGGGTATCCTTCGTTTGGGTTCATGGGAAGCCCAATATTTAAAGGCAAGAGGCACTGTGAAGTAGGGGTCTCTTTGCATGAATCCACATGGAACTCTACGATCAGTCATGGGTTCTGTCAAGTTATTCATAACTGCAGCACTGCCTGCCATCCCCTCCTCGGCATGGACCTCCCTTCGCAGTGTTTGCGGAGGATTCGGTCATGTTCTCCAGGTTCGTGAATGTCTATTCGGCTCCCTTCATGGGCTAAGGAACTTGGTCAATTGCATCATAACAATTGAGCCTCCTGCATCTTTGTTTAATAGTGGATTCACAAGCGTCAATTAGAATGTGGATCCCCCTGCCTCTTTACTTCACGGCAGGTGCACAAATGTTGTAGCTTCACATTGGTTGCGGTGTTGTGGGGATCCATGAACAGGCTTCACAAGGAACCCCCAAAGGCATTGGATTTTCTCTTCCTCTTCCCAATTTTGAAACTAACTATATAGACTGAAGAGGATTTTATATCAGGGTTATTTACACATTTCTTAAGGTGATTTTTTCCTTATCATAGAATCTCTTGGTGTAATTCTTACCATAATTAGTTTCAGTGATAACAAAAACCCTTTAAAGTGTTTAATTACTTCAATTAAGTGGTTTCCTATTTGAATGCTTGAAAATATTATTATTATATTTATTGATCATTGTAGAATCATTTTTGAAGTCATGTAATATTATTAATTCTATCAAATATTTTGGTGGAATCCTCAAGGGAATGTAATTGTTTTAACAGTATTATATATCACCAACTAGTTGTTACAGAGCCACCAGGTAGCCAGTGGTGAGTTATGAATCATACCTAAGAAATATAAGTCCTCCATAATGCTGGCGGAGGAGTATGAACCTTCCCTAGAAGATGGATAGAAGCATTTCATCTTACATAATCCTACTAGCTATCTATTTGAGGAGTTCTATTCAGATGGTGGAACAATACTGTGCATAGGTTGCCCCAATAAATTTACTAGCTATCCAATTGCATAAGGAATCATGTAAGTGGTATTGATCTAAAAGCATCCAAGATGCATTAATTGATTATCAAATAGTCTCAACAAGTCTCATTAAACATCATGATAAATCTTATACCACCACTCCGGCACTTTTGAAGTCTAAAATAACCCCCCATTGGGTCATGGTATCAATGGTTTTCATCCAATTGACAATTCCAACATTCTATGGCCTCTAAAATTTCTCCCCATATCAAAATGTCTTCCAATTTCAATGTGGACCTTTTTATAATTATGTTTGTGATCCTTTTGTAAAAGTTATATAACTCTTAAGCCTATCTCATTATCTCATAGTACTTGTTTTTATCCTTTCCAGATAATCTAGGTCATTAAAAAATTTAGTAGCATCTAAAATCCAATCTTCTTCCTATTTTTAATCAATTATTTCCTCACTATCTTTAATTTAATGGGCAGATGTTTTTTCCAAAAATCGCTAAAATCAAAGGGATTAATATTATTTGACATTTCAAGATACTACTATTAAAATTATTGTTTTATTCAATAATAAATTTAAAATAATGGAGTTTATGGTAATTTGGATATAAATTAAGAAAACTGAAACATAAAATAATTCCTCCAAAAAATGGTGTTGGAGATTTAGTGGTTTAGAATATTACTTTATCAAACTCATTTATAAAATAATGATCTTTATTTGATTTTTTATAATTTTTTATTTTTGTTATAACTATAGTTATACTTATATGCATTAGTGAATAAAATAATTTAATTCAAGAATCAGTTATTATATATGATTTTTCTTTTATAAACATATATAATCATCTCGTATTCTTATTATTATAATTTACATATATCATTTATTCCTTTTAATGAATAGAAAAGGTTTTAATTATAACCAACATTTTCAAAGAGGTTTTTAGTCTATAAGACTGTAATTATTTCCTTGTTTTAAAGATAAATTTACCCCTATACCAATTTATTCTATAACTATATTTTTTAATTTAAGGTAAGGTTTTTTTTTTCAAAGAATGATATATTTTAAAAATTCTTTTACACGGTTTTCAAGATCTTTTTTTCTATATGGCCTTTTCAAAGTCTGACGGTGCTTCTGAAGGACACTCTATATGTTGTGATTAATTTATTAGAGTTTAAATTATGGATAACAAAATGAACATATGTATGCCATTCATATATTAATTATTTATTCCACTTGGAAGATAGTTATACATGGTTATAATTTTATTACTAAAATAAAAAAACCGGACGTCCAATGTTAATTTTTCATTTAAATTAGATTTTAAATAAATGAATTACTCACATTTTCATTTAGAAAGAATTTAATTTAATCAAATATATTTATGAAAAATAGCACATAGAATATTGATACTCTTAGAAGTAAGACATTATGGAATAAACATATTAAATGATACTAGATTTCTTTTGATTAAAAAAGTCATTGAGAGTTTTTCAATGTATCCTAATGAGTCTAAAAATTATATGTTTACAATAGTCATTTAAATTTATAATTATTGAGTGTTTCTTGGAGATACTATTCCTATATAGACATTAGTAAAGAAAATCATTTATGTTTTACCATGAAATTGAACAACCATGTTCACCATGATTCATGAATAAAAATATATAATGAATATGGTGGGTGAGGAAGTCATAGGATATCTTGTGGAATAATATATCACTATGTGAAGTCAAACAAAAAGGTAATTTATATCAAGGTTACTGATGGAAATACATCTGAAAGAGAAACCAATATTTATCTTATTAACAAGAATATGAAAAAGTAAATGAAAAAGAAAATTTTGTGTTAGATAAGATTCACTTTCTACATATGAATCAAGAGATGAGTATCCCAAGTGACTTGTTGTTCATATCAAGGTATGCAATGATGTAAATTATTTCTATTTTAGTTCTTACTCTTCTACTTATTTAACACCTTTTTTATATTATAAATATCCTATATTTAATATAGATTAAATATGCAAATATTTTTTTTAACTATTTGTCAAATTTAAATATCATAAAATAGATTAGAATATATTTTATTTTCAAAAATATTATATTTTAAAATAAAATAATGGTTTACTTTTTAAAAAAAAATAACATACTAATGTTTAGAATTTTTAATATAAAATAAATGATTATAGAAATCCTTTTTATCAATTCAACCATGGTGATAATTATTTAAATATAATTTTTGGATCTTTTAGAGTTGTTAAATGTAATATTAGAATTTATTTTTAAAAGAAATCTAGTTTTCCCAAAAAATCAAAAAGACTAATTTAGTAAATTTCAATTTTAATTTCATTAATTATTATAATAAAATGAGGAATATGTTTTATGAATAATGTTACAAAGAAGAACAATATGATAGAATGAATTGAATTCATCTATCGTCTAGTATTATAAATGGAAAACACATATATATAAATGTTTAGATTCAAAATTCATTATTATCATCTTAAGTGTGACCAACATATTAGTACCATAAGTATTAGTCTCTTAATATTATATAGAATAAGTTCCTTGAGTGAAAAACTGAAGAATCTTCTTGAAATATAGATAGAGGGTTCTCGAGGAAAGTGTCTGGTGATCCTTTGGAATTGAATCCATCATTCTCTAATTTTCTATTTTCTAAATATTACAATGTAACCCACAAATTACATGATACCAAATTTAAAAACACCACAAAAAGATACATCAATGAAAAATTTAAATACAACCAAATTCCTACATAATTGATCCTAGACCAGGAAAAAAAATAAAAAAAAACCACTGGTACTAGATTATAAAACACCACATAAAATTAATGTACACCAATATTACCATCACCACTATGGACCTAAAAATGAATAGAGAAGTTCATTGAACATTAGGTATCATGACTAGTATTACAATGACCATGAATTTAACTAAAATTCAATTGGTGAATGATTTTTTCCACAAATTATAGACCAACACATACACCTTCTTCTGGGTAAAACATCAAGGAACACTAAAACCTACATAAACTACCCAAAAACCCAATGAGGTCCATCACACCATAACTACCGAGAATTGGAGTTATAGTTTATGAATAAAGAGTATAAATGAAATGGATAAGTCTTCTAACAAGAGACTACATATTATAGGATCTCATAAAAACTACTTTATCTACCAAGAAAAATTTACAGGGACAACAAACACAAGTAATGCCTCATGAAACTCTATCACTACAAGCAAAAAATATCCCATAGTCTCTTGGAGAACCACCACAACAAAATTATGAGGGAGAGTTGTGACATGAAGTCATAAAATAGATAATATTATATTATTCCTCGACCATTATCCATAAATGGCTAGGATCATAAACCATTTCCTTCATAAATTGCAACATTGAATTCAACTAGAAAAATAATTTCATGTTTTAATAAAAAAACTCCATATGAAAAATTATCATCAAGGATAATTTATGGAGATAAGGCTAAAAATTATTCTCCTGTAAAACTTTTGGCTACATTTACATAACATACCAATAGATTTAATAAAACCACTACACCTTTCTAATTGTGAGAGGATTGAGGGATAATGAGGCCAAAGTAAAGAGAAAGTAGCCAATGGTTATAAAAACACAATACCACTAAATAGAACACTAACAGGATCACCACAATAATATGAGAGAATATATAATAAAACATTATTAATATGTCATCAATGATGATAATGATATTGATAGACTAGATGCTTCCTTCACCAGGAGAAGAGTCAAAGTTAGGTGCATAGAAATTGAGAAACTGAAACCAATTCCCAATAAATAGAAAAATGTGAGAGAGAAAAAATGGGAAAATTAAACCCTATATTTGAGGGGAGAAATCTATTGAGACAATATAGGAAAGAGGGGATATAGGGGTACTAATTTATGGATGGGAAGGGGTGGAACCACAAACAACTAAGAACCCCCTTCCAAAATTTCTCTATGAGGAAACCAAGAATAAGATATAATGGAGAGATAAGCTTCTCAATGTGTTGGAGACCATTCATATTTAATTATCCAGAAAATTTTGATAGAGTTCATGTCATATTTTATGATGATTCTAAAAGTAAAATAATATGTATTGATATGATTAGATTATATAATTTTACATTAATAAAATATTTATTTTATTTTATTGGCTTAAAAAATTACTATATATTATTCTATTATGTGATATATGTTTTGAAAACTAATATTATTATTTTTTGTAAATTTCTTAGTCATATATGAAAATTGTATTCATTGTATATAATTTTAAAATCTTTTATATAATATCATTAAAATCTATTACAAGTCAAATTGTTAAGTGCTTAAGTATACAAGATAATGAATCTTTTATTTGGAATCAGTTCCTATGTCGTTGTCACATTCACTCTCTTATCAATATCAATCATAAATAAATATTATAAGATTTACCAAAATTGACATTCAAGGTTAACTTAGTTTTCATACCTTTCCCACTTGGAAAGAAACTCAAATATTCCTTCAAATATCAAATGTATGTTTCGTATTATAGTTACCTAGTATGAATTCAACATGATTTTTTGACCAAATCATGTTTCTGGTATCAATGATAAATCTCACAGATTTTTAATTATTACTAATTTTAGTAATTTACATGGGTTTTCTTTATAGATCATAAAATGAGGATCGTAACGTTGTTATCCACTTTTCATGTTAAATTTAAACCTAAAAAGTATATAAAATCAACTCCTTTATATTTGAAAATGGTAGAGAATTTTATGACATATAACTTGATGAGTTTTTTTCTTCTCATGGACATCATCATTCATTCACTACTCCTTGATCTTCTCAAAAAAATGGGATAGTGAAAAGGAAAAATAGAAACCTTAAAGAAATTTTTAGGCTCTCTTGAATGATTTTAAGATACCACAATAGGTTTAGGTTAGAGTGGTCCATACATATTTCATTATCTATTACTACTTTCTTATAAGACCCATATTTACAAAAACCCCTTATGAACATCATAAAGGAAACATTCCGAATGTTTTAAAAATTAATGTTTTCGATTTTAAATGATTTATCCTTAATTCCAAGGAAAATTTAGGAAACTTTTACGAAAAATTTAATGAATTTATCTTTATTATGTACACAAAATCAAGTAAAACCTACCACGTCTTCAATAAGAGGGCCAAGAACATAAAATATTTAATTCACATCAAATTCGATGTGAATCTCCATAAAAATTACAATAAAATTAAGGATGATGTTGACCAATATTTTTTTAAATTAAATAATACTATATATTTTAAAGAAATATAATATTTTCAAGAATCATCTTTTACTCCTTTAATGAAGGAATGGGATTAGTCCAAATACCATACTCAAGATAATTTTATAGATGTAATACATTCCAAAACCCATACTATATGGTCAACATTAAATGAAGATGATTATAAAGACCCCCATATTGAATATAAATACATTTATGATGCTATTAGTGAAGATAATTAGATAATTAAAATTTGAGAGGAGTTGAACTAATTTCAGTGGAACCACATTTGGACTCTCTTGGAATGACTTAATTGTCATCCAATTTTTACTACTAAGTTGGTTATTTTAAACAAGCCTAACAAATAACAACATATCACCAATTAAAAGGCTAAATAAGTTTCTAAATTATATAACTAAGAAGATAGTATACATTGTGGTTGAAAAATATTACCCATTACACAACTATAAAATGTTATAATCTTGTTCGCATTCACCAAAAAGTTTAATTTTATACATTTTAAAATGGATGTCAAAAGATATTTTATATATGGTTTTATTTCATTTCAATGAAGCTCGATTACATGGTTTTGAAAATCATATATTTCCATATCATGTTTTCAATTTAACCAATGATCTTTATGGTTTAAAACCTGATCAATTTTCTTTGTATGACTGGTTAACTAAATTCATCTTATGAAATCATTTCAAAATCAGATAATAAAAATATAAATTTTTTCAAAAAAATTTCAAATTATTTATTAATTGTTAGAATATTTGTTGATGTTTTCTATCTCAATAAAATTTATTTTTTTTTGAATTTTTATATTTAATGAATAAAGAGTTTGAAATTTCCTTTTTAAATAACTGAAATTCATTCATGTTTATTAGATTATATGAAATTAAAAAGAAATGTTTCCATACCAAATAAAATACAGAAATGAAATTTTAATGATTTTTTTCATGGATTGTGCTAAGGAAATTATAACATCCATGATTACAACTTGTAAGATAATTTTGAATAAAATCGGTAAACCAATTGACAAAATGTTTTATAGAACGTTGATTGCAATTCAAATTTAACATAAAACAACCCATCTAGAAATTATGTCTAGTGTATGACTTTATTATAATTAATAATCGAATACAATGGTATATCATTAAAAATATCTCAAAATAATTTTATAATATAACAATGGAACTAAAAAATGTTGATTATTTTTTACAAGAGGATAATTTTTTTAAACATTCTAATTTTTATTTTGATGATTATGGATGATTTATACATTATAGGAAAATTATTAGAGGTAGTTTCCACATACTAGGATAATCCATTATCACATGGAGTAGTAAAAAAATCAAAGGCTCTCTATACATCTGATGTAAAATAAATTGCAACTGGGAGTTGTTATGCCAAAATTATATGGATGAAGCATACTATCATATACTATAGGAATTAAAATGATATTGTCATTAAAAAGTGTGAAAACACTAGTGTGATTACTATTTCTAAAAATAATAAATAACATTCTGACACAAAACACATTAATCTGTGACAACATTTTCTTTGAGATCACTTTCAAAATGGTGATATAGTTCTTGACATTATTTTCAGCAACATTCATCTTCTTAATATAATCCCCAAACCCCATCTTATTGATTTCATTGATTTTATTAATGGTGATTTGGGTATTATTATATAATTATACTTATATATAAGCATATAATTGTTGATTATTTTTCAATTTTTTTATAATTTTTTTTATTTCATTTCAAAATTAAATATTGTATACTATTTTTGGAAAAAAATTATTTTCATGAATTTCATTAGTTTTTAAAAGTCATGTAGTTGTGAAAATCCAATAAAAATAATTTTAATCTTGATATAATCAGGTGGAAGTGGTTATAAAACAAATTCACCTAGAGGTTATTACCTTAAAAATGTTTGTTGGATTTTTAATTTGATCTTAACCCTAGGCATGAGAATTGGGTCTTTACTATACCCATGGTTTGGTATTCTCATAGAATTTTATAGGTTGTTTTGAAAAAATATTATATCCAGCATAATGATGAAATAAATTTTAAAATTTCAAATATCACTTTGATTTTTAAATTTACCCATGTTCTCTTATAATTTCATTCTTACTTTTTAAAATTTTTAAACATAATTATATATAAATATATAATTAATTATATTAGTGGGAGATAAAAATTTTAATAATATAACCATCCAAGAAGAGACAACAATACTTCTAATTTTTTTTAAATATTTTATTTTTCCCTTGAGATTTTTTTAACAAATCTGAACGTTTAATTTCTGTTTAGAGAAATATTTTTTAAAATGTCTCCTTTATTTTTTATTTAACTTTATAGAAAATATATCATTCAATTTTTTAGCTTTTTAAATTTTAAAACTTTATTTATTTCACATGAAAGATAATTTGAAAAGTTAACCATAATTTTAAATTTAATTTATTGTATTTAATTTTACCTTGTATATAAATAATTTTGGATATTATAAAATGGGGATAAATATAATAATTATATGACTATTTGGTAAATTATTTTATGTTATTTTTGTTTTATTATTTAGATATAGTTGAACGATCATTATTTTTTATTACATTGTAAAAAAATATTTCTATAAATATTACCTAGTTATATTAATTTCATATTTTATTGTTATTCAGATGTTTATTATCATAAAAGGGGTATATTGTTGTTCTTTTCCCCTTATTTAGATTTAATGATAAAAAACTCTTTATTTTGCAAAAAAAATAATTTTAATTTTTCAGATGTTAAAATATCTATGAAATACTGTTATTATCTTGTAAAAACATTGAAGTGTCATTTATAATGTATTAAAATACTTTTTTAACTCATGGATTGAGGTTATTGGTCCAATATAAGACATTATTGTAATCCTCAAGGCCATGGAAGTGTTTGAACACCAAAAATGTGCATCGATTAGCCATCATAGAGCCACCAGTCAACTATTGTTGGTGGAAGAAGATTAACTATGTAGTAGAATTCTACCAACTAGCCAGTGTAGATAGAAAGAATAATTTCATACTCTAGAATTTTATCATATTTATATCGAAGGATCTTCAACTATAATGTGGAAAAATATAGTACATAGGGAGCCTCAGAATGACTACTATATATCCAGTGGAATTCGGTGCACAGCCAATGTTTTCAATCTATAAGCTTATAAGGTGCATTAATTCTTCATTAAAATCTCTCATATTTGCTTATAAATGATTTTTTAATCCTATACCTCTCTATAACTCATAAAGGCTTTAAATGGACCACTTGGGGGACTTGTAAACTCGCCATATAATCCCATTAATAATGCTAACATGATATGATGTTCAAAATTACTCTAGATATCCATAATGAACTGAATTACAATGTTATCTCTTCTTTACATAATCTATGTGATGATATTTTATAATTATTCTATATTATAAATCTTCTTCATTCTATCCAAGAATTTCTTATTATTTTATTTAGTGAATCAAGACCATTCCTAAGGATGATTTATTCTAAAAATAATATATTCTTCTTATATTTCTTGTACTTCATTTCAAACTAAATCTTAAATGAGGGTGTCTGATATCATGTAATAACCATAAAATTCAATGGATCAAATCTGTTTTATATATCTATCTATATCCATTAAAAATCTACGGTCATTTTTTTCTTGCAATAAACAATTAAAAAGAAGTATAGTGTTGGTACATTTTAAATCGATAATTCCTAGAGGATAATACAATAAATGCTCAATAAATTAGGGCAAGAGACATATAGGTTCATCATATAAATTTAACAAAACAAATTTATGAAATCCTATTCTATGTTTAATTATTTATATCTTTGTCTTTTTGTTATATCTAAACTTATAATTTCATGCATCATCATGATTAATCGTTTAATTAGAAAATGTTTTATTCTGCATCCTTTCATTTTTATTAACATGTATAATTATTTCATAATCCTTACTCAATTTAAATTAATTTAATCATTTTTTCCTTTTAAATAATAATTTTTTTAATTATCAACAATATTTTCAAAGTGGTTATTTGTCTTTAAAAACATTAATTATTGATTTTTTAAAGGTTAATTTACTCCCCCTCTTGTTATTTCTTCCTCGACCAACATATCATGTACTTTTATGTTATATTCCTAAATTATAAATTTTTTTATACTAATACCATTATTCCCCTCAAAAATATGTTTATCATCATGAATAATTGTGCATGTATAATAGGTCCTTGACTTCCTTTACAATGGATCATTTTATGTAAACTGGGAATATAACCCAATGGGTGGGAATTTATATCATTTTTAACATTATGACCTAACGTAGATAATATAATTTCCTAAAAGGAGTATGAATATATAAGCAAGGGGCATGGAATCATGAATATATAGAGTATTGGGTTTTCGATATATGGAATCTGACACTATGACAGGAAGATGTGTGATGATATTGATGTGGTGATTGAAACTTAGAGAGGCATCCCACATATCATGTTGAAAGTATGAAGGATAGTCCAAATTGTTCAGAAATATAAGGGGTAGTTATCAACTTCTAAAATAATTTCTCCAAATGTAATATGTGAAGATAATTAATAACTTCCACTGGACTCATACATTTCAATAACTGACCATAATATTTAGACCCCCATGAGTCACATCCATCATGGGAAATAAGAATCCATCGCAAAGTAATAATATGTATCAAGGGATTAGAGATTTTATGAATGGTTTGACCTCATTAAGGATAGCAATATGAATTTAAGAGATAATATTGCTTTTAAGAGAGGTTATTTTCCTTCACATGAAATATTATAATGTGAATGCTATGAAGAAATTTGATGATAACATTACAAGGAGTGTCACTTTATAAAGAATAAAATATTTAGATGCTTCATATGGGAGATTGAATAGAAAAGTGGTGTTCTACATATCCTATACAAATATTAAATAAAGTCCTCATAGTTTAGATATCGTATATTATGATTTCATATGACTAAAAAAATTTCTATATAATTAAAAATTAGATTATGATGAAATTTATCATTTCATTTAACATCATATGGTGAGGATGTTAATTTACACATGTTATATAGTAATGTGAAAATTTTATGATATATTGAATGTATTATGGTCTCCTCAAGGAGAAAATCCACATAGAAAGACATGAAAATGAAATATATATTTGGGAATTATAATATTGGAAATAGGGACTGAGCCATGAAAAATGTGTCTTTTGTTTCCTATTCATAATAAGAATAAAAGTCATGTAGTTCATATGAGAATTGTTTCATGCAAACAAATGAGGTTTCAATTGTAATTTTCCCCTCCCAATAGTTATAAAGGAAGGTAAATTAAACTCATATGGATTATTCCCCTACAATTTAGAAAATTATAGACATACAACAAATTGGATTCATAATAGGGAGACCAATGTTGATAAAGGAGTGATAATGATGGGGTTTAGTGGGGATTTCACTTATTAGGCTACCATAGAGGACAAGTTAGGACTTACAGCTAATGAGGATTCTCATCATGGATATATGTTAATTTTTTCAACTATATAGCATGTTAGTTCTCTAAGCCCATGTGAGTCTTTATTAGTGCAATAAATAAGAGGTAATTGGAGATAAAACACATTTCAAAATTTGATTTGAATGTGACTCAAACCTTGATAGCAACCTCAAGGAAAAAATATGAACCATGAGGAATATATCAACCTGAGTAACTGATTGGGGATTATAGTAGATTGATTTCCCATGATTGATATGGCATGATGAATGAA
This sequence comes from Viscum album, assembly GCA_963277665.1. Lineage (NCBI taxonomy): Eukaryota > Viridiplantae > Streptophyta > Magnoliopsida > Santalales > Viscaceae > Viscum > Viscum album. Next base: position 483,123,524 of record OY728128.1, read on the forward strand.
AATTTTAGGGACATACATAATGGTAGATTCCTATAAGGGATATGGCCTCAAGGATGAGAAATATTATAATATAGAATTATTATATCTGATTAAATATTTTATGAAAGGAGTGGAAATGTTTTTAAGGGGTATTTATGTGATTCTATGAGGTATATGGGGTTATGTCATTGCATAAAGGATGTTGGATAATGAATTTTCATAAATAAAGAGTGTATATGAAACTAATATAATTGATATTTTCAATATTTTTTCATGTTTATCTGAACTATTATATCCCCACAAATATATCATTTTATGAGAAATTGTATAATTTTTGTAATTTTTTTTGTATTTTGAGTAAAATTGTGAAAATTATCGAATTTAATAATTTAAATAGGTTTTCACAACATTGATTTTTTTGGAATAATTTTTAAAATAATCATCAAATTTACAAATTTACTTATTTTTATTAAAACTTGTATTAATTTATTAAACTTTTTTGGATTGAAAAATTGGTGAATGAAATATTTATGGGCCCAAAAAATCATTCAAACTATAAAATTATTTTCAGAAAAAATTGATAATCATATAGTAAATAAGAAATAACTCATCCCATATATGTCTAATTGATGTGATTTTAATTGGAAATGAATAACTATTAGAGTTCTCATCTCCAAATTAAATACTATGATAAATTTATTTCATTTAGATCGTAAGTGGGTTCTAGAATATAGAATAATTTAAAGAGTATCATCGGAAAACAAATAATTTTTTGGTAATTGGGATATACAATTATCACTATGTAAAAAATAATGGAACTTTTTTGGGTGAAAATATAAAATACGTTTGAGCAAAATTTATGAAGATATTTCCCCATTATTTATCTGTTAAGGGCCCTAAAATTTATCTAAAATATGTGCGATAGAATATGGGAAATTATTTTCCACACAAAATATTCTTTATATTTTCATCTTAAATTCATTAAAAAGGGTGGTTAGAGGGAGGGAGTGGGATGTGATGATGATTAAGTGATGTAGAATAGGAGTTTTTTATGAATTAATAATTCCATGATATTCATAACTGTAGATGGTTGTACAAAGTGAAGATCCAAAGGCATTTATCTTTTTTGTTTATTCTTTTCAAAATAAAATCTTCTCGTTTGAATTATCTTGGAATTTGTTTTCTTTATTGAAGGATGTATCTTTCTCCATTGTTTTTAATTTCATAAATTTTTTATGAATTTTTTTATCTTATGACTATAAAAGAGTGTTCTTATTGTTTAGTATTCTTTGGGTGATGTCTCCCTAATGAGAATAATATGTTTATTTAGTATCTATTATGTAGAGGTTTTTGGGATGTTGTATCAGTTTTATAAATAGATAAAAACCCATATTTAATGTATCAATAAGGTTTATATTATATATAGTTGTATTATTAATTGTCTTTAGCTGTTCATTGGAAAATTTAATTGGAATTTTTTTTTGAAAATGATATAGGGGGTCTCTATATATCGATGCGTCAACACTTTTGTCACCTATTGTGTGTCTTATTCATTTCATGATGCTTCTAGATTCTAATATATAATTTCATATTCTAGTAATAGTTTTATGTTTTAAATTTTAACACTATTAAACTATATTTAAATACCCAGTTTCGTTTTTAACATTAATAAAAACCAATTAATAAAGAGACAGTATGACAACTTATCTTGTATCCTCCTCATGAGACAACCCCTTAGTCAATAGTGTACAAAATTTTAAAAGGAAAAAATATTTATGGGGAATCCAAACTAAAATCAAAATAATCAATTTAGTTCTATTTCATTGGGGGATTCCTAATTTTTATTAAAATTTTATTTGAATATTTAGGATTTTTCCCACTAATTTAGAGTCTTTAAGAAATCAAAAAACCCAAAAAATGGAATTTCATAGTGAGTATTACTATGTTTAATCAGGTTATAAAAAATATAATGAATCTAGTAATAAATAATTTTTAAAATCTTAATTCTAGTAAAATTATTTCATGCTCCAATAAAATAAATTCATGATATAGAAAAAGAATTTGGCACTTCAAAAAATGCTGTTCTGATTCAAGATATAAAAAATTGAAAATATTTCCACTAATATAAAAGAAATAAAAGAATTATAATTTCTAAAAAAGTATTAGAAAATGGAAATTATTTTAGAAAAAAATTTGATATTAAAGAATATTTTTTAGTGAGTAGGAAATTGAATTCGGATTTTAATCATTAAATTTTAAAAAAGAAATTATCACTAATTTACCAATTGATATGTCCTATGGAAATAAAAAATATTTGGTTAATAATTGGGATGAATTTGTTGAAAATTAAATTTCATGTGAAGCCCCACATTTTGAAAATATAAATTCTGTACCATTGTATGAGTACTACACCTAGAGGGAGAAACACCTATTACATTTATTTTTAAATAACATTTAGAAGATCCTGATATACTGTCCACATAAAATAAAACTATTATCCATTTCCAAATTGAGGATAATCTAAAATGAACAGAACGATACGTTTTAAATATTTTCACTTTTTCCAAATTATTTTGACAATAACTTCTTAACTATTTATCCCTGAGTATAATTATTTCTGATTACTTCTATGTGGATTGTTATTTCAGTTGGATGGTAGGTAAATACATAAATAAAATAAATAATAGCACATCTATTTGAAGAGTACACTATTTTACCTGAGGATGGAAGAATAGAGCTTTTTATCAATGAAAAAAAAGTCATTTTTATCATAAACCTAATGATGATCTACATCCTAGAATTTAATTTCAATAACTACTAGACGTTTTTTGTAAGGATTAAATATAGTGTATTTTCACTTATATTTTGTTAAAACATCCTATACTACATTGGAGCATTAAAATAATGGAATTTAATCAATTAAAATATGATTTTGGGAGCTTCTATAAGATGTAATTGTAGAATAATATTAGAGAAATTTGATTTTAGTAGTTCATGAGGAATAAACCACAATAACCTTTTGATTAGGGGTGATTTTCTAAAACTTCATGACTAGGGGAAATGAAATCCTAGCACCCACTTTGGGGGTTAATACCAAGAATATTTTCTGTTATTTTTTTATATTTTATTTCATTCTTTTAATAAATTTTTGATAATTTATATTTATCATTTGTTTTTCATGTTTTTTCCATGTTTTTACTTTTAAGAGCATTTCTTGAGGTTGATGATGCTCAATAAAAACTAGGTTGTGTATTCCCATCCCACTTGGTGTTTTCATGTATTACATTTTTATTTTTAAATTATCAATATTAACTATGAACAATGATTATATAATATAAATTCTTTGTGGGGGTGTGGTCGGTGGGTTCATCCATGGTAGTCTCAAATATAGTGTGTTTTAGTTTTAGTTTTTTGTTTTTTATTTCTTATTTTTTTTTCACTTCATATTATTTTTTTCAAAATATAGGTAAAATATATTTTGAGCATCAAATAATTTACCATTGTGAATTGAAAACCATTTTAAATGAAAGGGATAATCATTATTCATGGAACCAAATGTAAATGAGGGCTAAAATATTCTTTGTTCTTGATTCATAAATTTAAAATTCAAGAAAATACCATTAAATTCATAATTATATTCCAGGAATGTTTCAAAATATTGTACATAACTTTACTATGGGGAATCATAACCATTTTTCAGATTCATCATAATAACATCACTACTTGAGTGATCTAAATAGTCCATGTTTTAACCAGATCATGCCTTGTTTCTTTAAAAATCGGTGTGCTTTAGGGAATTTGTGTTCAAAATGATTGAAGAAATTAATTAGTGATTTGAAGTACCCTTTTCAAGAGATTCCCTTTCTATTCATCCCTACCCTTTACATTTGATCTTTTCTATCCCTTATCATCAAAATACATCCTATTATGTTAGCCACATTAAAATCCAATTTCTTATTTCCAATGTCCATTGGAAGTAAAAAAATATTGATAAAGTTAAACATAACTGTGGGGGATGCATTCTTGTGATTCACTACATCATTTGGTGATGATTTGGTTTGAAAATAAAATAATAATAAATATCTTTACTATTATTTTTTTCAAAAGTTATTCCCTTTCTGTAGATTTCAATGAAAATGAATTTGTACCTTTCTAGAACATCCATAGAAAAAGGAGGTTGTTTATTTCTATTTATTACAAAGGTAAAAACAAATTTTAAAATATGGGATGAAATTGTTTTTATATTATTGATGAATTTGGATGTTATTAAATATCCACGTATAGAAATTTAATCTAATTTTAGATCTGATTTTATTATAAGATGAAATTTTACAAGACCATACTTCAGTTGACATAATAATAATGAAATGTTTCTCTAAAAAATTTAAAAACATACTCTTTCAAACTTATAATTTTTTTCATTTGAAACCCAACAACACTGAAAACTCAAAATAATACATTTCAGGATTTAATGATATAAACAATTATTTAACATAGTTGTGTAGAGATTTGGAAATTTCTGAAACATATGGGTACCATTTTATTTATATGGATGAGGAAATATTTGTTTAAAATAAAATTAATTTGATAATATAAAAAAGGAGAAGTATATATCCATATTTTGGGAATAATGAAAAAATAGGAATGGAATGAATGGAAATAATATAGAATTTTTAATTTAATATATTTAAGAGGCAGTATAAGTTGGGTTCCTTGATTTGAAGCTGGTAAAATTCATTGACATGTGTTTTTAATTTTCCTTAGAAATTAATTTTGACTGCTCACTTGTCAGGGAGTCCAAGTATCAAGCATGGTGGATTTGATAGCGCTAATATTTTGATGATTATTTCTTGTGTAAATTAATTATTATATCCACACAAATATATCATTTTATATGAAATTTCAATAATTTTTTTTAATTATGAAGTGTTTTGAGAAAAATTTTCAAAATTCCATAATTTTTTATTTTTAAAAATATATTATCACTTTTTTTGGGAATAAATTTTGTAATACCGATCTAATTGTTGAATTAAATTTTTTAATGAATCCATGGATTGTGGGATACAACTTTTTTAGATAGAACAAGTGTAAAATCAATCAATTGGAGGCCCAAAAAATCCATAAAAATGTAAAATATTTTTTTAGATAGAATTGATACTCTAACAATAAATGTGAAATAAATGGGCCTGTAGGTGTCCAATTGATGTGATTCATCTATGAAAAGAAGGAATATTAGAAGATTAATATCCAAATTAAATTATATTATTAAATTTGTACATTAAGATGATTATTAGGAATAATAATATGGATGAACTAGAAGAGCTTATTTATACATAATTTTTTCCAGTAAAGTGGCTATAAGGTTTTTATATGTTCCAAAACATGGTAAAATATTATGGATGAAAATTTAATACCTATTTTATCAAAATTTATTAAGTTAACTCATCATGATTCAGCTTGGATGAAGTATAAAATCAATGAATATTATGGGGAAAGATACTATAAGATCATTTTCCACCCATCATCTTCTTTATTGTTTCATCTTCACAACATTTAGAATGGTGTATGGAAGGATGGATTGGGATGTGATGAAGATTAAATGATGGAGAATATTATTTTTTCATGAATTAAACAATCCATGAATGTATGAACTCTAGTTGTGGGTGGGAAGTGAAAACCTGAAGCCATTTCCATTTTGAGTTTGTATTTTTCATTGTAAACAGTTCACAATTTAATTTCACTATAATTTTTTCCCTTATTTGACAGAGGTATATTTATCTATTGTTCACACTTTTTTCTATTATTTTAATGTTTTTTATACTCATATTACTATAAAATAGTTATCTTGATATTTAAACTTATATAGGTGATATATCTCAATTTAATAAAACATGTTCAAGCAGTTTCAGTTGTTTATAGGTATTTGGGAAATTAGACACATTAATATGTTGATAAAAACATATATTTGAGGCCTCAATATGATTGACAGAAAATATAGGTGTATACATTTAATTATTGATAAATACATTGGATATATTAATTGTAAGGAATTTTTGGACAATTATAAAGGGATTTTCAAAGGATCCAATCAAGTCTATTATTATTATTATTATCATTATCATTTTATAGATATATTCATTAAAAAATCCTTCTAAATTATAGTAGGTAAATTAAATTTTCTTTGGTAATCAAATATTCAATTGAAATAACCACTTTTATGTTTAAATTTAACAAATACTAATTAAAAAGTGATAGTTTTCCAATGTTTCCTATAACCTCCTCCCGAGACACACCTTGGTCAACATTGTCCAGCATTGTAAAATGGGAAAACTATTGACCGTTGTTCCATGACTGAAACCCCTAAAATTAATTTGGTTTTTTTTGTATGTTTCCTAAATTATTTTTAATTTTTTTTCAATATCTACCATTTTTAACACTAATTTAGAATATTTAAAAAAAATCATTGTGATTGCCTCTTTTAATGGGTTAAATATTAATAATTTTTGGAGTTTAGTAATTAATATTTTGTAAAATCACAATTTTAGAACAATTATTTCATGCTCTACGGATCTATTTTTACGATCAGGTAAATGAATTTTTTTTCTTGAACAAAATTATATTACGATTCATGAAATAATTAAATAAATTGTAAATGTATCGACTAATTTAAAATAATTAACAGAATTAGAATAAAAAAAAGATACTAAAATAATAGAAATTTTTTTCCCACCAACCACTGATATTGGAAAAGACATTTTGGGTTTGTGTAAAACTTAATTATAATAGAACATTTAAATTTTTTGGATGAATCTTTCACTGGTTTACAATGTGATGTGTATATTAGAAATAAAAAAAGGAAAATAATTTCATTTTATTTATTGAAAATTAAATTTCATGTGAAGCCTCACGTTTTGAAATTGAAATTTCCGAACCCTTGTATCAAAATTTGGAAAAGGAGGAATAAATACTTGTGTGATTAATTATTTTCAAACATTTTGAGGATTCGAAGATTCTTCCCACTTTTAGTAGAACTGTTATCCACTCCTAAGTAGAGCTAAATCTTGAGAATTGATTGGGATTAGTCATAAATTTTGAATTTTTTTTCTATATTATGTTGATAATAAATTTTTAACTATTTCTACATGTGCATATTTAGTTCCCATTAAATTTGAGTGTAATGATTTTTTAGATTATGAGGAGGTCAATACGAAAATAAAATAAAAGATATTGTTTCTAATTGATGAGTACAATAGTTTACATGAGGACTGTGATACCGAGTTTTCTATAAAAGAAGAATTCATTTTTTAAGATAAACCCTAAGATAAACCACATATTTTAATTGAATTTAAACAGCAAATATGGGTTTTCAATGAGGATAAACTATTGGGTAGTTATTATTATATTTTCTTCTCTCTTAAACTACATAAATGGAATATAAATATCATGGTAGGAAACATGATGAAATCATATTTTTGGTTATTATATAATATTTATGAGATTAAGAAGATTGTTGAAATGTAATTTTAGTGGTTTATGGGGAAGAAACTACACTCAAATTTAGATTGGGGATGATCTGCTTGAATTTCCAGACTTGGGGAGGTGAAATCCAAGAAAAGAAATGTGGTTTCATACCTAGAATCTTTTCCAAAATCATTATTTTTTATTTCCATTGATTGAATAAAATTTTTATGCATTATTTTTATTTTGTTTTATATTTTAGGTTTCCATGCTTCATCTTTTAAGAGGATAGCTTAAGGAAACTACAATTCAATGGAAACTATAACGTGTATTTCCATCCCACTGTTTTGTTATATATTCTCTTCTTGACTTTAACAAATCCATTTGAACTATGAATAATGAATATATTCTTTAAAATAAGTATATGTTGATGATCCTTGTCAGCAGTTTAGAATTTTTGGTGTTTTACTTTCAATTTTCAATTATATTTATAATTTTTGGTTTTCTCTCATATTTTTATGTGTTATATTTCAGTTTTTGTGTTAAAAATATTTTTAGATTCAAATAATTTACCTTTATGAAATGAAAACCAATTTCCACAAAAGGAACAAGCTTGATTTATTGAACTGAACCTGACTTATTTCTGAAATGACCTTTATTTTTTATTCAAATTTTGAAAATTCATGGAAAGATCATTTACTTATAAATTCCATTCCATGAGTAGTTATTAAAGTTTAATATGAAATTCCCATGATGATTATAAATAATTTTTTCATATTCCTCACCATATCCTTAGTTCATGAGTAAACTATATAATTCTTGTTCTAATAAGAATGTTCAATGTTTCTTTAAAAACCTATGATATTTAAGGATGTCTTATTCAAAATGTTTGAGGAAATTAATTTATACTCGAATTCCCATTTCTTAATAGAATCATTTTTACTATGGATTTATTTATGAAATTGATAATCGTGACCCCTTTTTAACCATATAATTCCTGTTATGATATCCGTATTATAATCTAATTTATTATTTCAAAACTACTCTAGAAATAAAATTCATGATATATTTGATCTCAAGTTTGGTGTAATTTTCCTTTTGTTTATAAAATAATTTGGTGCTACATTGCTTGAAAAATAATAATATGGAGATATGTTATTACTAATTTTGTAACATAAAATTGTGAACATTCTAGATAATTCAATGAAAATAGAGCCATGTCTTTCAAGAGCTTATATAGAAAATAGAAGTTCCTCCTTTTTGGAGCATCCAAATAAAAAATCTAAAATTTAAGAATGAAATTATTTTTCCATTTCTTCTGAATTTTGGAAGTTTTGGGCGGTTAATAAATGATACATTAATGTTATTTTGGAGCTGATATTTGGATAAGAATAAATAGGATGAAAAATAATTAAGTGGAAACTAGATTCATGCAAATTGTTTTCATCGATGATCTAAACCATCTCTTTATGCATCTTAAATTTTAACATTGAAACAAACCAAACAAAAAACCTACATATAAAAATATCTAAATAATCATGATAAAATACATCTTCGATTCATATGATTATATATTTAGTTATTTTTCAATACTATGGAGATCCTTGAATTTTTTTGGATGAGGATAGATTGTTTTCCATCAAAATCATGTGATGATCAGAATAAAGTCACAGTATGAATCATTGTTCACATAATAATGAAATAAATCCTAGTGTAATGAAAGAAAATAATGGAAAATTTGGTGTTTCAGATATTTAAGTTGTATTGAAAGTTGGGTTCCCTAATATTATGCTTGTAAAATTCATTTACTTGTGTTTTGAATTTTCACTTGAAATGATTTTTGAGTCCTCACATTTCTGAGATTACAAGTTTCAAGTGTTGGTGAATTAATAGAGATATTTTCCAAATTATATAATTTTTATTTATATGATTATATCACCAAAAATTATAACCTTTTATGTGAAAGGTAATAATTTTATTAATTTTGAGTGTTTTGACCAAAATTTTGTAAATTCCATAATTCTGTAATTTTAGATGGTCTTCAATACTTTCATGTTTTGGAAATAAATTTTTCAATACCAATGTAATTTTATAAAATATTTTTTTCTAGGAATCATTTGGATTGTTTTCATTAAATATTTTAACTAGGATATGTGTTGAATCCATCATTTGGAGGGTCAAAAAAATTATTCAATTTAAAAAACTATTTTTTCAGAAAAATATATATTCTTTTTGTGAATGGTGAATAAATAAGCCCATAGGCATCCAACATAGGGGATTAAACATTGAAAATATAGAAAATTAAAATCTTATCTCCATATTAAATACCTATAACATATTTTACCATTATTATGGTTAGTGTGTTTTTAAATTTTGAGGATGTTAAAGAGTTTCTTCAAACATAATTTTTTTACGTAAGTGGATAAAATGGTTTCACACGTGTCAAAAGAAGTTGAAGTATTTTGGGATAATGTTAATATATATTTTCCAACTTTTAAGAATATACCAGAAAAATGTTATTCTGAATGTAGGTCCAAAATGGAGGAATCATTGAATGGATAGAAACTAGGTTAAACATTTTACACCACTCACATCCTTTATATTTTTATATTCACTTAATTTCAATGAGTTTTTGGAATGAGGGAGTGGGATATAATGAACATAATTTTATGGAAAATGTGAGTTTTGTTAAATTATTTAATACTTTAATTGATGAACTCCATGTGATGGTGGGAATAAATGAACTGATGGTGTTTCCCTTAATATGTTTTTATTTTTTATTATAAAATCCCATATTTTGAAATATCTTAGAGTTAGTTTTATTTACATACGGAGGGATATTTATCAATTTGTTAAATTTATTATATTTTTTCTTGATTTATTATCAACTTATGATGGAAAAATATATGTCTTTTTGTTTAAACATATTTGGGTATTGTCTCCCCATTGAGTACAATAAACTCAATTAGTTTTGGTTTATTGGAGGTCTTTGGGAAACTATATCACATTCATAAGTTGATAAAACCCCTATTTTATGTCTTTATATGATTTATAGGAAATATAGTTGTATAATTTGTGGTCTTGGGGTATTATTTGAATAATTCAATTCATAGGAATTTTTGACAATGATGAAGGTTTTATTTTATGATTGAATCATGTCTACTGGTTTTATCATAAGTTTTTGTCATTATTACTTTATTTTAAATATTATTCTCTAACTTAAATTTATTTTTTTAATCTTATTTTCATATATTAAAATTTTTTAACTCATTTTTAATCAAAACTTTTAGTTTTAACTTTAAATAAAACTAAATAACAATGTGAAAGTTTGAAAACATGGCTTATAGCCTCCTCATGAGACAACCCTATGGTTACAATTATACTAAATTCTAAAATGTAAGTATATTTTTTAAGTAAATAGAACTGAAATAACCAGCATAAAAAATTCCATGATTCAGTTAAGAAATTAGATAAAGAGGATGAGGTCGAGTGAACACATTATTGTCGTTCAATTGGGCAGTTTTTGAATATCATATGGTTATGCAATCACATGTAAAAAAATAATTAGGTGGAAACATGTCAAATATGTTATCAATAATATCAAAATTACTTGTGATATTATAAAAAAATGGCCCCTTTTAATATTTATATCCATCAATGTTACACAAATCATTCTGAAATGGGAGTCTTGGATGTCTTTTAACTCATCATTCATCTTGTTTCCATCTCCTTTTATACATAAAATGTACTATTTCAATTTTGGAAAACATTGATAATTAAAAAAATTGGGGCCATATATCTATGATTGCAGATGTGGAAAGAATTCTAGATGTAATTTTACCATACTTTAAGCTTCATAATTTTTGTCAACATCAGAATGTGATCGAGACAAGTCATTTATTTTTAAATAAGTGACCATAATTTTTTTGACAATTTTTCCCTAACAAATCACATGAAAATTAGAAAATGTAAATGGATTCCACCAGTAATATTAATTATAGAATGTTTCATAATCATAATTTTAAAATCCAAAGATTTTATATGTACTTCATTTGAAGCAAAATTGCAGTATTTGATAATTAACTTTTAACGAAATGCTGAGTCTAAATAAACTCTGATATAATATTATTTTATAATATATAAATTTATTATAGGGTATGAATAATATTAAACAAAATATGAAAAAATTATAATTTTTTTAATTAATGAATATTTGTTGGTAAATAATAACTCAATTTTCAGTAAATTCATTTTATGTATAAAAATATGATTTATTCAGAAATGTGTTTTATTTCAATTTTTATGGGAATATTTTCATTAATGTATTCCAATTTTAGAAACTAAATTTTATAAAAAATATTTCCAATTTTAAATTTTCATATCCAAATTTTTATTTTCTTATATTTTGTGATTTTTTAAAAAATATTAATTTGTTAGTGAATAGTAAAAAATATTGTTATTATAGAAAATTTTCAATTCCATTAAAGTGTTTATAATATCCCATTTTATTTTTATTTTTTTAACTTAATTAGTTCATTTTTATTAAATTTAGTCTAATAAATGTTATTATAATCAACATTTTCATTACATTTTTTTATAAAAAACCTTTTTTACATAAAAATATATTTTTTATAGAAAATTGTTTTTAACACCATTTGAGGTCTTATTTTAAAAACACATTGAAAATTTTAAATATTTAATTGAGAAAAAGGATTTCATATTTGTAAATAGAAAAATAATTATTATAAAATAATGAAATCATATTTTTTGTTCATTATTAATAGTAAATAATGTAAAAATTCCTTAATTCTGTTAAGGTTAAAATAGGTTTTCTAGGGAATTAAATGATGAAATAAGGATGAGTTTTTAATATAACAATTTATAAATAATATTTAATGGAAAATGTTTGACCTAATATCTTATCATATTATAATATAATTCATTTTTAATCACTTTTTGTGAGTGTGAAATTTTTTATATTTTAATCATTTGAAAAATTCTCTGTGTGCCCTCTCCCTCCCGTAAAAACGGACACCCGTACTCTCTATTCATTACACCATTTTCATCCAAATAGATTCACCAATCCTACTCTATTATATTTTAATCATTTTTATACATGAATACGAGGTTATATTCTTCTTATAAACACATTCCTAGTGTTCCTATGATTGGATCTAAATGAGGTTTACCGAAGAAGAGTTAATTTCCCCACCCACCCACTTTCAAATTATATATTATTTTACATAATATATATATATATATTACCTAATATATATATATATATATATATATATTTATGTGATATTTATAATAAAATAATCTATTTAATATCCAACATATGCAAAATAATATTATGGTCATGTAAACACCATTATCCACCGTATTTTTCATCAAATGGTAAATGAATGTATTGTTCATTCGTATGGGTGGACTATCACCTCTATGCAGTAATATGACTCATTCTCCTTCACCATAATTATTAATAAGTTAAAATGAGATATTTAAATTTCATATATGATATTTATAAAATTAGTTTTTATATGGAACTATATTATCATATCTACCTTTTTACCATTACATTTATTTAAAAATTATAACGATGCTCGTGTGTACGGGTGGACTTCCACCTCCACGAAGCGATGCGATTTGGTTTTTATTTCTAATTAAAATGGATTATAATGAGGAGATATTAAATGAATGTATATTATATAAGTGATATAATAATGTTTATATGATGTTTAATTAATATTTTCTATTCTTTCTTTCTAACCTATGAAATGGGGAATCATTACTCATCTGTAAATATATACTGTCACATCTACAAAGTGATATAGTACATTTTTTCCATATTTTTATAGGAATAATTTTAATATTTAATATTTTGAATAGATCTTATATAAGATAGGTGGGTCTGTTATAGCAGTCAAATTAATTTCATTAAGATAAATGTTTTATTAAAAAAAATATACAAGGTAGGTTATCCTAATATGAAAATAGGACACACATGATGTTATCCCAATCTTGAAAGCATGTATATTAAAGGTTAAACAAAGCCCGATAGAGTGTACATGGTGGGGTATACCAAATCCAAAGTTGGTATATGGGTAGTTAGACCAATATAAACATATTATTAATATCTTGGTGGGTAGGATTGACATATTATTTTTATGATTATTAATATTCAACACCATATGAAACTCTTTTATGACATGATCTTATGCTAATGTTACACTCTCAAGGATCATATTGTTTAATTCCACTATGATTCTTTTCATATGAATTATTTTTCCTTATTCCATAAATAATGATTACAATATTTGAATTGTAGCATATTTAATCCAAAGGTCATTCTAATGTTCTCATAATTTCATTCCCATGATATACTAAAATGATATTTGATATCTCTATTTTTTACCCTTACTGTGCATTATATGTCACCCATTATTATGATATTTCCCCAAGATACGAAGAATTTATTTAAGTATTATATGTCTAATAAGGGTTTTATATTTGAATAAATTTGTGGGAATCTTTTGAGAACTCTTATATTCCAATTATTGATGTATCAATAATTACAAAGGCATTAAACCTTTATGGTTGTGGTATTGATCGTAATGTTACAAAATTAATTTTACATTAATAAGATTTAATATTTATGTATGAAATGTATATTCCTTTATAGTGGGTAAGAGAGAAAGGTTTATTGATTTTTAGAAACTAGGATGAGGAATCCTTAGTGAGAACCCTTAAGATAATCCTAATTATTGGATAACATCTAAAAGTTTTGGAAATCTTTGTATTATATAGTTTTCCTAGTAAAATATCAATTTATAGAAGTTATAAGTGGATGTGGTTTTAGAATGAATAAATATTTGGGTAATAACCACCAAAAGAGTTGGTCGAGCATATCTCGGGCTTCATTGTAGAGTACGATGAATGGGGATTTATTGTACACCTAGTTTTAAACTCTTGAGGGATATTATTGTGTTAATTGAAAATTAATTTATAAATAATTATAAATTATCATAATATATAATGATAATGGATGAACTATGTTTTACCAATGGTTTCATTGAATAAATATTTAGTATTTGAACATCCTATTTTTTATTTTTTAAGATTATATAGTTTCTTACCCTCATTATGGTTACTCAAAAAATATTGTTCTTTCGATGGTTAAAACCCAATGGAACCGTGTTCACACTAAATGTGATAGATAATGTAGTTACTTTCTCCCGGAATAATAAAATGTTGTTAGAGATATAATGAAAAAGCATGTTGTTATTCTTATGAAACATTCTCAATCAATGAATCCTGATGAGCTTGTAAATGATAAAAGTAGGGAACAATGTTCTATTATGTCATTAATGAGGCAATATCCACCTGATTTTTGTAGTTTATCCAATCCATTATATGTTGAATGATTAATTAGTACCATTGAAAGTATATTTTCTATTATGTAATGTTTGGATCATGAAAATTTTATTTTAATTGTTTATCATTTGGATGGCGATGTAGAAAAATTGTTAGGTCCACTAGGTTAGATACCCTGAGAGGGGGTAAATAAGGGTATGAAAGATTAAAACAACTACCCCTATTGATGTTGTTTCATTGTTGATCAAAACTATCTTATCTCTCTTCCATGTATCAAAGTATAAATAGGAAATAAATCATGCATATGACACACCAATGTTTACATGGTTCACCCTCACTGGGCTAAATCAGAGGAACATACCCTGATGATGTGCCGATGTACAAAATCCACTAAAATCACACTGTTGTTTACAACATTAAAAGCAGACTCACTATCCCTTTTGTTTTACCACCAACCATGATGGTAAAGCTCACCGCTCTCTCAACTGAAGTGTGATCACTGCTTCTTCAGAAGATCCACTCATAGTTTATTGACTTGTATGTCTCTTCATTATCACTAATGAAATCATCATCTTTAACTATTGATAGATGCTCTATTTATGTCCAACATTCACCTAAAGATGAATCTCTCTTTGCACAAGGTATACTGGGAAATCCTTGATTTTACGTGCATCCCTTACTATTCCTTGCGCTTCATTCCCTTATTTTGCACGAAATTCACTTTTTGTGCAACACCTATTTTATGCGAAACCTATTATTTTATGAGGAACATCATTCTTTTATGTGAAACAATTTTCTTTACACGCAACAACCTTCTTTTCATCACATCATTTTATTTACTTGAAAATAATTATTTTACATGCAATCATGTCATTATTGTGCAACTCTCTTGCGTACTCTAATTTCGTGCGATAGAGCTCGGGTACTCTCTATGTCTGGAGTTTCTTCAAATGACGGGGTCACTTCATATTTATAGGAAAAATCGACCCCTGTGTGAAAACCCCTCCTTCCATGCGTAATCCTCTTTGATTGCAAAAAACACATCTTCTACGCAACAACATATTTCGCACAATGCTCCAATTTTTCATGCACCTCATTCATTTTCGAATTTTTGAGCTTCTGATATTTAAATACCTCTTGTGTGAAAAATGGAATTCCTCTATTTCATGCACCATGCCAATATTTCTCACCCCATTTTATTTTTCATTCACCACTCTAATTTTGGGTGGCCCATCTTTTTCCAAAAACACATCTCTCCAATTTCTGATTTTCTAGCCCAAAAATTTGGTAAACACTAGATAACAACACCACCATGTATTTTCTCTTTTTTTACCACCTTTAGATCATCCATTCATTTTTTGAGGTTCTTCAATCAATCATGGATTGTTGAAAAAAATACCATGAACCCGAAAGCATACCATGTAAACCCCATTTGTCAACAAAATCATACATCATAGTCTTCTTTGTCAAAAAACACAACATGGAGGCCCACATTGTCAACAAACACAACCACCCCAAAAATTATTCAATGATACCTTGAGGAATTTTTTCCCAATAACAATGGTGGTCACTCATCAGGAATATGCGGCCACATGATAAAATTGACTTTATAGTGTGTGATGAGTTATGAAGGTTATTTTTCAATACGCACATTCATTATATTCTTTATATAGAAATTGAGGAGGAATTCATTACACTTATGCTAGATGATTATCATTCCATTATAGCTTATAATGAAAATTTCACAAGACAATAAAGGTTCACTTCTAGTAAAAAAATTAAATAATAAATTAACATTGATTTATTTTTAAGTGTATTTAAAACAAGTCTTTAACGATTATTGTCTATAAAAAACATTAATATCTATTAATAAATCATTCATTGTGTTTCCGAGATAAAAATTATGAATGGAGTTCACAATCAATCTATTGGTTATCTAGAAAATAGTCAATGAATTCAATAGAAACTAAAATAAATAAAATCATTGAGGGAGGAATATGTGATTCCTTTATTTTCAAAGTGTGGTAGGAAATGTAGAAGAAATTGTCTTAATGAGAGTAATAAATTATATAAGTTTAAAAGAGAAGGTCATTGTGAAATTTAATACCAATGTGATGGGAATAAGTTGGTTAAGGATTTGAATAGATAGAAATATCAATTCAAATTTCCACCCTCACTCTAGTGTTTTAAATTAAAGGATTATTATAAATATTCTAATTAGTGCTCAAATATGAGTTTTAATGATGATAATAAATTTTTGTAACCTTTAATGGCCTGAGAAAACGAGAAATACCAGGCGGTCACTATTGCCAATGTGAGGTATGATAAAAAATTGGTGAAAGATACACATACCATCAACTATATAACTCCAATTTTATTATTTTATTATGAATATACCCAAATAATTATAGATAAATAATTTGATCAGAATACCACCTCAATGATAATATGTAGAATTAGTACTGAAAACTCTTACTGGTGTGATGATCCAAACTAATGTTTATAAATATTATCATATTTAGGTTTGTGGAAATGTGCTTCCTAAATATCATATTATTCTCCATCTAGTTTAATATAATGTGATTTTGGGAATGTATTTAATATATTTATATAAATATAATATCAAATTATGTGGAAGGGAATTCACATTTTACATTATAGAAAAACATGTGATCATCTATTTGTGTGAGCATAAATATAAACATTCAATGGAAATGACCTCCAATTACAGGTATCGAAACGTATTTAAAATGTGTATTTATCTTAGATAGTTTGGCGGAAACTTAGCATTGAAGACATTCCTATTATACAAGAGTTTTGTTGATGTGTTTTTGTAAATTTTTTCTAGTCTTCCTTGAATATGTGTGGTTTAGTTTCAATTAAACTCATACCTAGGGTTGTACCCATTTCAAAGACTCCATATATAATGGTCCCAATTAAGATATATGAATTGAATAATAAACTAAAGGAGAATATTGATAAGGTATTAAATAATTTAAGATTTTCCCCATGGGTGGAACTATACTTTTTACTAGGAAGAAATATCGATCAATGCGAATCTATATTGACTATCATGAGATTACCAGGATCATAATCAAGAATATGTATTGTCTACCTTGTATGGATGATTTGTTTGAACAATAACGAGGAGATTAATATTATTTCATGATTCGTCTTCATTATTGAGACTCTCATCAAGTGGTCAATGTTATGAAATACTTAAAAAAACCTTTATTATGTAGTATGGAAACTATGAATTTATAGTGGTTCTATTTAGTCTAACTAATACTCCCACTATCTAAATGGATATAATTATTAGATACTTTAGATATTACCTTAATCAGTTTGTTGTAGTCTTTATAGATAATATTATTATATATTTAAATAAGAAGGAATAAAATGTAGATCACTTTTCGATTGTATTGAAGACACAAATGAATGATATATTGTATGAAAAATTTACCTTGTGTGAATTTTGGCTATAAAATGATTCATTTTTGTGGTATATAATGTCATGGGTGGGTATATTGTTAGATCAAAAAATGATAGAAGTTGCATAACATTATACTAGACCATCCATGGTGGAAATGTTCTGTTTTTTATAGGTTTGGATAAATATTTTCAAAACATTGTTAATAATTTCTCATGGATATCCAATACACTCACGAAGTTACCACATAACGGATTTTAGTTGCTTTCGATAGTTAAATATGATATTTTTATAAAATTGAAGAGATGGTTGGTTGGTGAACCTCTACTCACACTACTCTCCATTAGAGAAGGGTTTGTGATCTATAATGATGAATAAAAAATGTGTATGTTTTGTTTTATCAAACAAAATTTTATAGTGAAATCATATACGTCATGAAAATTAAAAGATCATGAGTTGAATTATTAGACTCATAAAATAGATTTTGTTGTGAAATTGTTTATATTAATGATATATAATCATTATATTAATGTAGTAAGGTGTGACATACTTATTTTCCACAAATATTTAAAGAATATATTCGCTCAGAAAGAGATGAATATATATTGGTGAAGATGTTTCGAGTTAATTAAATATTATTATCTCTCAGTATATTAACACTATTAGAAAGAGAACCAGGTGGTTGATGCAATGAATCAAAAAGATCATACTATATTATATATGATGAGGATACAAAATATTTAATATTTATTGTTATAAAAATGGTGAAAATTGAAATATTTAAATAATTCGATAAATATTACCTTTCTCAAATTTGTTTTAAACCATCTTTACAAGTAATGATTAAATATACACATCAGGAATATATAGAGATGCAAAAGAACGTACAAAATATTCTTTAGATCAACCATTATATTGATATAATGATATGGGTTATGAATATAGTATGAGTCCCACTAATACAAGACTAGAATATTTTTTTAAACCCATATTTCATCATTATCTGTTTGTCCATGAATTATAAAGATGTATAGAGATATGAATGAGTATTTATGGTGCGCCAACCTGAAGTGAGATATTGTAGATTACATATATCAATTATAACATGTTAGAAATTTTGCACATAGAGACATATTTTCTCAATATATTTTACCACCATTACATATAGTAGAATAGAAATGGGAAAACAACACCCTATATTTAATCATTGAACCCCCTAATGTATAAATTTCATACTACTATTATGGTTATAGTTAATCCCTTTATGAAGCCAGCACAATTTATTACTATTAGAAAAAGATTATCTCTTAATAATTCTTATAATATATACATTAAAGATATGGTAATTTTTCAGGGATTACACATTTTATTATATATAATAGGGATTAGAGGTTTTCCCCAATGTTTCGAGAGATGTCTTTAGTATAATATTGATACAATGTTGAGTTCTAGTACTAAGTATCATCCTCAAAAATATGTTTAGTCTCATAGAAACATTCAAACCCTAGAGGATATGTTGAGATATTTTTTTGGGATTTCAAGGAAGGTTAGGGTCAACATTTCCCTAGTTGAGCTCTCTTATAATGAAACCATTCACAAAAGAATTCCAATTATTCATTTGAAGCTCTTTATGGAAAGAAGTGAATAAATAAAATATTATGGGATGAAGTTGGAGAATGAAATATATTGGGACCTATGCCCACTGAGGAAATGGTAGATAAGGATAGATCCATTTAGAAACACATCATTGTATCTTAGAGTCGACAGAAAAGTTATACAAAAAATCACCAGCAAGATTAGGATTTCCTATTTGGTGAGAAGTTATTCATGAGAATTAATCCATATAATAAGGCCTTGATAGTAGAAATGAAGTAAAATTTAATAACTAGATTCATTATCCCCATTGATATTCTTGATCGAGTAGGGATTTTATCATGTTGATTAGTGTTTCAATTATTCCTCTATTATGATTATGATGTGTTATAAATATCTCACTAGAGGAAGTACATATATGATCCTTCACATGTATTGAATGTAGTGGTTATACCACTATATTATGATATTTTCTATGAAGAAAACCTGGTTGAAATATTTTATTATAGGAATAATGTGATATGAAATAGGATTATTTACATGGGTAGCCTTCCGAGGAGGAATCAAAATTTTGAATAAGCTACATGGGAACCCGTTGATGTAAATAATCCAAGTTATCATCAATTTTTATAGGAGATATGAGATTTAAAGGGTCATTTTAATTTTAATTGTGGGGGGGGGGGTTGAATATAACACCCCATGATAATATTTGTCTTTCCTTTGAAAATAACTTTATGTATTTTATTTCTCACATTACAGGAAACCATATTACTAACTGGTCTGTAATTTATTATTCATGTATGGACTAACTATTGGATTTTTACATATGAATAAGATCATAAAAAATATAAAACACATGTATAAAGTTTTTATTTAATGAAAATGTATTGATAAAAAAGTACTCATTTTTTGGTATTTTCATTTTATGGTTCAAAAATATATTTTCACAAAAAATGGATATGTTACATTTTTCCCTAAAAATTAAAATTATTTTCATCCACTTTTAAAAATTTATTTTTTTAAAAGGATAAATTTGTTGAAATTATAATATGAAAAATAAATTATGGGGATTTTTTTATATTTTTAAAAGATTAATTTTATAGAAAATACTAAAAAATAACAATATTCTATACAATTTCCATTCCGATTAATGTGTTTAAAAATTCCAATTTTTTTGAATTTATGTTAAAATTTTATTATCTCATTTTCTAAATAATAATCCAATCAATGTAACTACAATCACCGTTTTTCTTAATTTGGATAGGAAAATAATTTCAGCCTAAAAATTAATTTTAAGGGAAGGCCTTCTTTCTAGTCAATTTTAAGATTTATTATAAAATTAATTTCAACCATATATAGAGATTAAACTGAAAAAATGGAATTTTTATGTTGAATGTGAATAATTAATGTTATATAATAAGCTAAAACTAAGCGATATGCATAATATTTCTATATAAAAACAATAAATCCTCTTAGATAGCCATATTTTGACCATATATCATCTCTCAATTAAATATGAATCATTTAGAAGCATTTGAATAGATTGTAACATATTTTATATTTTAATTTTTGGAAAAATTACATGTGTTTCTTCTCCATCCTTATAATAAGATACCTAACCCCCTCTCTTTTATACACCACATGAAGCCACCTAGCATGACCAAACCCATCCCAATTTTCTTTTATATTTCCCTAGACATTAATTAGTGGGTTTTTACTTCACAAATGTCCTTTATACGGGTCTATAATATGGGATATAATGTTAAACTATCGAATAAGAGGTAATCATTATACCATGAATATTTCAATTTATTTATTCTTATACCTCCCAAAAATATATAGTATTCATCATAATATAATATGTATAGTATCCAAAATATTTTAAAATGTTATTATGATTCAGTAACCACTATTATCCACTATTTTTCATCTAGTGTTAAAGGAATGTTTTGCCCATTCATATGTGTAGACTATTGCATCTACGTAGCGATATGATTCATTACCTATAACCATAATTCGTGTGTGGTTAATATTATAGATTTAAAGTTAACATATGATATTTATCATATTACAGTACATTTTAATTATATGATCTAATATTCCTTCCAAGTTTTAATCCATTGGAAAATGGAAATGTCACTTATTCGTAAAAGATGGATACCACCTCTATTAAGAAATGTGATTTTTTTTCATAATGTCATTACTTATACTGTAATAAGTATAGATTTATTGAATTTATAGGATATCTATGATATAATAATAATTTTTTAAATTTTAATTACTATTTACATTAATTTTATTTCAACAATTTAAAAATGGAAACATCACCCATGTGTACGTATGGTCAAATTTCTCCATGAAGTGATGTAATTCAATTTTCATCACAATTTTATATAAACTTTTATATAAATGTATATTATGAATAAATATGTTATTTATTTCACGATTATTAATTTTTTTATTATGGAAACATGATGAATGCACAATGACTAAAACTAGAAATCATAAACATTTATTAAAAATAAAATAGTTAACCCCAAAATATGATGGTTTAAATTAGAATTGTTAATAAATGGGTGGGAAGATGTTATAAATATATCATATATTATAATTAAAGTACATGCATGGTTTTTTATAATATTTTATGAAAATTAAAATTATTATATATAATTTTAGATAGATTATAATGTATCTATAACTTGATGTAAGGTTTTTACATTACAATAATATTTTTATTAAAATTATTTATAAATAAATTTATGATAATGAAATTTTGTGATATTTTTGTCAATAAAATTAGAAAATTTTATTTTCCATTATTAAATTATTTTAACAACATTTTTCCTTTCATAAAAATCTCGTAATATATTTAAGTGACCCGAATATTTTTAAGGGAACCCAATTTAATTAAATATTTGGTCAGAAATCATTTTTCTTCCTTATCCATGTTTTATAGGAGGTTTTAAACAATGTGTTTATTTGATATTATTTTTCAATTAATTTTTACTCATGATTTATTTTTTATAAAAAATTTATAGGAATAATATTATCATTTTATGAACATGGTATTTTTACTTTTTATCGAAAATTTAAAAGGAATATTTTTTGAATGTAAAAAACATGAAGAAACATTCCCACCAAAATGAACATTGATTGATTTAATGATTCATTTAAATAATTAGAGGATTCAATTTGAATAAAATATTTTACATATAATTTTATTATATTAATATTTAAACTATGTAATTTTAAAATAAATAATGTATATTACTCATGAAATATTTTATTGATCATTTAAAGGTATTTTTAATCTAGGATTAAATCATTTGATTTTACTTATGTATTACTAGGATTATGATCAATGATACTATACTTTTTCATTCTTTATATGTTTTATGATTATGATTATGAGATATTTATGAAACCTATTTATTTTTTATGGCTTATTCCATATTGATATGGTGAATGTTTTAATATCTTTGGTAAACATATGAATGCATTTATAATTATGAAATATGTGGCTCCATTATATATATAAAAATTAATTGGGTAAGGATTAATTTATTATGGGTTTAAGGGTACATGTTAGGATATCCCAATATAAAAATATAGGGTAAGGGAGGTTATTCCAAGCCAAAAGGAGAGTACATGAGAGGTTATCCCAATCCCAAAGAAGGTATAAGGGTGTTTAATCCAAGTCTAAAATGTAATTAAATTCTTGTTTGGTAGCCTTTACATATGATTTCTATTATTATGAATAGTACACTATTTATTCCACTATTTTATGACATGGTCATATTCTTATGTTATTCTCTCATTTTCTTATGTTCTTTGATTCCTTTATGAATCATGTCTGATAAATTACTAATATTTATGCCATGATTCATGATTATTATCTATGATTCATTGGGAATGGAAAAATATTATAAAATATTTAAACATATTATAATGGATGATAGAGAACTTACAACGCATGTTGGACATGAAGTATTGTTTTTATGTTACAATAACAATTTTATTGAGATTTTTCCGAAATTTCTGATCATGAAATTATTTTTTCTATGTCTCCTATATTTTACATATTTTATTAAACTTTATTTATTTATATATATAATATTTTTTTATTTCTTCCAAGTTTCTTTGTGTACTAAACACACCTTTTAAATGTTTATGGAAAATTGAATTTGATTTTCTCTTTTGTTGGAGATATTTTTTCTTCCATATACATGTTTTCTAAAATATTTGAAAAAACGTTTTAAGCAAGATTCAATTTTTTAGACCATTTTTCACCCATATTTGACTTTATACAAAATGGTTTAATGTAATACTCTTTTTGTCTCTCAAAAAGGTACTTTTCACCTTTTACTTATCATGTTAAATTAATATTTTGTTTACATACACAACATGAAATGATTGTTATCTATCATGAACATTTAATGATTTAAAGATTACTTTACAATTTTCCATGGTTTTATTTCAAACAATGATTTCAAATAATATTTTACAAAAAATTTAGAATTTAAATATATATTTTACAAATAAAAAGGGTATGTTCTTCCCAAAATGATTCAATATTATTTTAATGAAATATTTATATGTGGTTCCATCAATGATTTCATTTATGATTAATTTGGGATATGATTCTAAGATACCATCCTTATTATTTATTTTTATGGTTTAAGGTTTTGATAATGAAATGTTTAAGAATGTCATTTTTTATATAGGTTAAATTATTATGTATATTTTTATGATATAATGTAATATATGTGAATCAATTAAGAATATATTATTGGTGGGACCCCATTAGTATATCAATCCAACGAATTGTGTAAATATTAGTGTTTTTTAGATCAAAGGGTACATGAGAGGTTATCATATGTATAAAAAATGTTGGTATACAAGAGGTTTTCTCATTATTGAAAGATAGTTTAACAGAGATTACCCTTTCAAATAATAGGGTACATACGTGGTTATCCCAATCTTCATATGTGATGAATGTATTTGTGGGTATCCTTGAAATAAAATTTATATGATTATGATATAGAACATGTTGTACCTAAATTTTATGACATAATTATATAATAATGTTATTATCTCCTAGACCATGTACTTTGATTCCATTATGATTTGTGTCTTATAAACTACCAATATTTATTCCATTACTCTTGATTATTATATATGAATTGCTAAGTATGATTTTAAAATGTTGTGATCATGTTCTCATACCCTTAAACTCATGGTATACATAAAAAATATTTTATATCTCCCTTTTTTACCCATACCAAGAATCTATGATCATATTTTTTTATTTTTCCATATACGTAGGAAATAAAGAAAGTTTTTAAGTATTATATTTACTATAAGGATGAAAATTATATACAACTCATTGCATGATGATGTAATTTTTTTTATGTACTACTTTTTTAGGATTATATGTTTCTAGACACAGAAAAACATTTGTCTTTGGGAAATGATTTTAATGTTATATAGTAGATTTTAATCTAATTGCTTATTAAATATATGTTAGAAAATTATTTGTAGTTATTATTGGTATCAAAGAAAGGTTTTGTTATTTTTTAAAATTAGGGTAATGATACTTTTCTAGAAACCCTTAGGATAATCCTAAGTATATGATAACATCCTAATGTTTTGGTGAGGTAGAGGTTATGAATTTTTCTTAGTAATACATCCATGTATTTATTCTATAATTTAATGTGGCTTTAACACATATTCATCTTGGGGTAATAACCTAGAAAAGATATGGTCAATTAAATCCCAACCATATTTTTTTATGTATGGTGATTGGGGCCTTACTGTGCACTTTGGTTGTCACTTCTGGGGGTTATGCACATATTTATTTCAAACCATTATGAAGGATTTTAATAGATGATTATTATTAGTGACAGAGTTAATTCTAATATTCCATTGAACATGGTTTCATGATTTATACATCCTATGAATGTATTTTTAAAACTATTTGGGATCTCACAATGATTATTTTTCTCACAATATTGTTTTTGGTATTATTAACTAGTTGGAACACAAATTAACAAATTAAATTAAGAACACTATGAAATATGAAATGATTTTCCTCCAGGGGAAAAATTTTTCATGGGAGATAGAATAAAAAAATCTTATATAAATTTATAAAGCCATGGAAAATACTAAGGATCCAAATGAGTAAAGGGGGAACAACATTATTTTTATTCCTTCATGAGGAATATCCACATTATTTTAGTTGGAATTTTTATCCACATGTTTTTGAACAATGGATCATTAAAATTGAAAAAAAATGTTTAACTAGTGTTTGGATCAAGAATATTTTTTTTGGCTATTTATGTTTTGGAATAAAAATAGATCAGTATAGGACTCTTATCAAGAACACGAGGAAACATTTAGAAATTGACACTATAGACTGGGATGATTTTAGAATTTTATTTTTTAAATGGTAATTTTTTAGTATTAATACACTAATAGTGAAGGTATTCCATGAAATCATATGAATGGTTGATAATTCCATTTGTTCATAGAAGGAAGGTTTTATGACACGTTTTATATACACTTATAGTGTTATAATCTAAATAAAAAGTAATATTGATTGTTTCTTTAGGGTCTTAAAACCAAATCTCTAAATGGAGTTATACATAAGGGACTTCAGTAGCTATGAGTAAATCATTCAATGTGATAACAAGGAATAATTGGAGAATCTAGTTTCCATCAATATCATGGTTTTGATAAGAAAATTGAGATGTAAAAAAAGAAAATCCATATAAAAAAAATAATTAGTGGATGAATATAATATTTATATTATGGTTGAAGTGGGGACTAAAACATGGAGAAATTTCATTAAGTGAACAATAAAATGCTCTAAGTGTATATGGGAAATTCATAGGGTAACTAAAGGAGGAATTGTTGTGAAGAAGTTAGTTAATTATGTGAATAGAGAGAATGATCCACGCAATGCCAAACATACACTCCAATGTTTCAAATGTAATGTTTCTGGGAAATATACTATATAATTTTCAATTTCTAATGATAATGATAATGATTGGTGTAAACAACCTCTTATGCCAATAGATAAAGGTAAATCTCTTGCGATCATTATTACCGATGTGGGGAAGAAAATGATGTTTCTAATTGTGCACTTTTTATCCAATAATAAACATATAATGACTTGTTTTATTATTGATATTTCAACCCATTTATATCTGAATAATTTTATAAGGGTATAAAAATACAACCTAAATAATTATATGAGGAATTATGAGTGAAAACTTCAAATAGTTTAGGGATTATTTATAAATTCTATGAATCCAATACTATTTACGTTTTTTTGGAACCTGCTTCTTATAAATATTTCTATTCTCCCTATAATTTAATTTGGTTTTATTCTAGGAATTTATTTTATTTTATTATATAAATTGTGTTTCTGATGCTTTTGTCGGGGCACATGTATCCGTCTTGTTTGAGGATGAAAGGCATGGTTTTGTTGCCCTGCATTCCCACTTTCCAAAGGTGGGAAACATCTGTCACTTTTTCAGGGACCTTTTCTCCTTGATCGAAACTGGATGATGAGATGTTAGTTCTTCCTTCCATGGATTCCTCCTTGGAACTCATCACCTAATCTGGGTCTCCCTGATAGATTTAAGATGATGTTCATGAAACTCTTCCTAGTTCCATATCTTCATGGACACATGTTAATAAACCTGCTTCTTTCGGAACATTTTGAGGGGTCCGGTCATGGCATCTACCTTCAGTTAGGGGAATAATTACATTGGGCAACGCTGGCGTGTCTATTCACAAGGACAGTAGCACCTCTGGTCTTATGTCTCTATTATAGGGATTCTCGAGGGCATGGAATCCCGAGGAATCCCACATTGAATGCAGGGAATCATATTCCATGGGCATGTATTTGAGGTTTTCCTCAACTTCCCATGTTTAACACAGGGTATACCTCAAGTTTAATGTCCAGTAGAGATGGATCAGATTTATCAGAACACTGACTAGAGTGGATCATATGGGTGTAACCCCTAGAGGGAACAACGATATTGGGGCCAACGTTTGGTTGGCTTCCCGATTGTTCTTAAATCGAATGGAGAATGGGGTGGCAGTATCCCACTGGGATGTGGCGGCCCGGGTAAGAATCAAGATGGATGATGGTAGGTTCAATAAAGTGGATGGTGAATGGGATGGAACCATCATGAGGATGATGATGGTTTTGGGATTGAGCCTTGAAGAGGATTCCTATATACCCCCATCGTCGGGAATCAAAGTCCATATAGTTCATCTGATGACGACTTACCACCGATAGAGGTTTCCAACAGGTTTCCACTAGATAGGGTCTCAATGGTTTACCGCTGGATAAGATTATCAACAGCTTACCACTAGATAGGGTCACCACGGCTTACCACTGGATGGGGTCGAACCAACGTAAATATGGTCATGACGACCGGTGGATGGTGGGATTAAACATTAAGGAGGCTTCTTACGTACCCTACCTCGGTATGTATCAAATACCACATTGTTAGGTGGGGGGTTGGTGAACCAACATGAATCAGGACTTGGGGTCGAATGGTTGTTGGGCATGAACCTCAAGGAGGCTTCCTACTTACCTTCCCACGGCAAGGATCAAAGACCTCAGAGTTCATGATGGGTTTTGTGTGCAACATCTTACCGCTGACTGGGGAAATAACTGCTTACTATTGATCGGGGTCCATAGTTTAACGTCATACAGGACGGGGGAAGACCGACGTGAAGGTGGTTGGAGTTACCGAGTGTTGGGAATGAACCTTGGGGAGGTTTTTACGTACCCTACCTTGGAAAGGATCAAAGTCCAAGAAGTTCTGAAGGTGGAATTTCGGTCTTACGCTCTGAGGTAGCCCAATGTGTTGGTTTACCGATGTGAAGATGGTCGGAACAACTGGGGTAGTGGGAATGAACTTCATGGAGGCTTCCTACGTAGCTTGCCTTAGCATGGATCAAAGACCATGTAGTTCATATATGGGGGTGGGGCTTACACTCTATTCTACCCAAGGTGTTGGTGAACCGACGTGAATGGGGTCAGAGTGACCAATGGATGGTGGGCTTAAACCTCATGGAGTCTTCCTACGTACCTTTCCTTAGCAAGGATCAAAGAACTCTTAGTTATTGGTAGAGGGTGGGGCTTACACTCTAGGCTTCCCAAGGTGGATTTCATGGTCGGTTCTTGAACTAAGCCCATGTGAGTCATGCTCGGTGTGAGAAACATGAGGCAGTAGAGACCTGACGATCACGTCATGAAAGGTGCATCTATGGGAAGTGGAGTGGGGCTTACACGTGATCGCAACCCAAAGAGGAAGCAGTGGATTATGCGTAGTTAGCAGCCCCAAGTGTTTGGGACATACTCCAGGATGGAGGCCCGGTGGAAACAAAACCCAACATGAGAGGGATTCAGCATGGAAGGGAGGAGGAGAAATGTTCCCCATCACACCCTTTGTTGGACTTGGGAACCCGAATAGAAAGGAGGACAAGCGGCACTACCTCCTACAAGAAAGGTTAGGGGCTTACACCAAGGTGGTTGCCCTTTCCCCTCATATGATGCATGGGGGGATGTCACAGTTTCAACTAATTTACTAAGGACGATGATTCTTGGAAGTTTAATGTCATGCATCTCGGATGAGGGAGGGTTCACTCCGCACCCATAGGAATTACATAACCGGTACCCTCTGCACCTTGGTGAAGGTAATGCACCGGAAATGTCATGTCTAGGAGGTGTTATGGGGAGAACCATTTAGGGTCCACATTAGTGAGGCTATGCGAAGAGAAATACTCAATAGCGTTCTTATGCGAAAAAACTTGAGGCGAAGCAATTCACTGGGCAGTGTGATCTAAGGGACCATGAAGTTACTTCCCATGAACAGATAGGGTCGTACGAGAAAAGAGTATATGGAGGAAGTGTTTTGGGCATGGGAGGCGCCCAAAAATGATGCCCAAAAGAGGGACATCACGAGCACACAAGGAAGGAGGTTTGCAAGAAAAAGGAACAGTTGTGCGAAAATGGGTCGGGCCAGTGCGTAATAGGGATACTTGTGCGAGAAAAGGGTGGGGTGGCGTGCAATCATCTGGTGTGCATGATAAATGTCGGGGCGGCACGCAATCGGCTGGAGGGCATGAAAAAGGCCAGGGCGGCACACAATTGGAAAGTGGCAACGCAGAAGGCCTTGGCCGCAAGGAAAAGAGGGCACACGATTTGGAAGGAATTGCATGCAGAAGAAAGGATTGTGTGAAATTGAAAGGAATTGTGTACGGGGTATGGGACTCGATGGGATTTCGACGAGGATTAATCCCGAGTGGTCTCGCGCAAAGGCAGACCCTCGGGTGACTTGGCATGAAAAATTCTACAACTGAGAGCCATCTTTTTTGTGTTCGAGAGGTGAATTTAGCACCGGAGATATGGTTTAGATTCTTCATCCTAGAAGTCAAAGTGGAGACCTTCTATTTTTAAGTGCTCGGGATCGTGGGTCCGGGTGGACAAATGAGTCCGCGCGAAATATTGCATGCCGATGTCGGCAACGTACAAATTCAACCACTCAGGGTGGCTACGCATAAATAGCCACTCCCATAGACGTGGCGCAGAAAAAATATGCGCCCGGGTAGAAAACGTTCGTGAATCCTGTGTTTTTCGATGCAATAGCCATTTTTTCGTTCCCCTCCAATTATTTCTCACACGGCCCCTCCGTGCCCCCGGAATGGATAGTTGGTTCCAAATATGGCTTTGCTTTTGTCACGCCACAACCTCCTTTATCCGTTGAGCATTTTTAATAATCTACAAATTCCCCCTCTCATAATCGAATTGGCGAGGGCACACAAATGTTGGATTCTGAGGGAAACACCTAGATGAAGAAATCAATGGGACCTGTACGCGCTTAAACTAGAGCGGCGCGTACAACCGAAGTGTGGCATAGAAAACCGTGGGGGGAACGTAATCCTCTTTTTTCGTGCCCATGAAAACCCACCTCTGTGCCTATAAATTCCCTCCCGGGTCCCTCTTTCCTTACATATTTTCTTGCGTGATATGTTTTGAGCTCTCATGCCCGAAAAATTTCTCAACTTTGCACCAAAAATCATCCCGGTTGCACATAATTCCCTAATTTCAGCTGTCTTTTTACATGCAGAACAGGGTTTTTTCACGCCAACTCCTATTTTTGCGCTTCATCACTAGATTATTCATGTCGGATCTATATTTTTCACACTGGATCCGGATCTTTCCACACAGACTCCTTAAGTCCCTGACAAAGGAAGATGGCTG
Organism: Viscum album; assembly: GCA_963277665.1. NCBI lineage: Eukaryota > Viridiplantae > Streptophyta > Magnoliopsida > Santalales > Viscaceae > Viscum > Viscum album. The sequence continues at coordinate 483,154,645 of OY728128.1, forward strand.
CGAATTAGACGGACAACGAGAGAGGGGATGCTTTCTCCACTCGAATGGATGAGATGGTTGCCAACCTTGAGGTACATGGAACCAAAAATATCATACCAAATTACCATATTCTCTTCAACATGCTCACCCCCTCCCATAAGGAATACATACTGTCCAATAACATGTCATTATGGGACTTCGGTATCTTGGAGGAGGTACCCATGTCAAGGTTTGAAGTCGACACCCCGCTATCATGGGTGACCCATGAGGATGAACTACCATAGTAAAATATCACCAAAAATGACCATCCCATTAGAGAAACCAGAAATATGTATGTTAACATCCTGAATCCTAGGACTAGGACCATTTCGAGTAGTGACCCAGTTGCGGAGGATTCTCTCGCCCTTTATGCAGGTACCGTCCTTCAGGGTGTTAATAATAAGGCCAAATGCTGGCTGTATGATTGGGAATGGTCTGGAGGCAATTTCACTTGTTAATGGGCCTGGTCATATTGGGTACGCCATAGGTGTTTCTAGTTTGGGACTGAACTGTAGCACATAGGTTTGTTCGAGGCGGTGTGGACTTCGCAGTTTCATTTCTACCGTCAGTATGAGCTCGGGCCAGAGCTGTTTACACTATGGTCCCCCGATACCAATACCTTCCATATTCATCATGGAGAAGTTGGTATCATCCTTTTGGAAATTCATTGAATCAGGGGTATCCCTTTGGATGGACACTAGTACGATCAATTCCTCCCACCGAGGAACATATGGGGAGACGGATCATGAACTCCTATGCTAACATGGCACCTGTTGGAGATGCCTAATAAGAGGCTGGTGGTAAAATATTTTTTGAAGGACATTGATTACATGAAATGGTTTAGCTTGTTCCTTCAAAGAGATCTGGATGTCATGATTTCGGGGTAAGGGAGATGGTGTCCGACTGCGACATAGAGGACAAAAAGCTGATCGTACTCGAGGATCATAGAGGTGGGGGAATATGATTCATGGGGATTCAACATAAATGAAATTCAAGACCCGAACATCTGATACGCTAGGTTTATGTCAATGTTCATGAGTGGGTGGCTCCTACTGGTGAGGTACGTAGGGATGGGAGTTCGTCCAGTGACCCTGGTGATGGCTAACATCATGGCCGCTAATCAAAGGTTCAATCATGGAGTCCCCGTGTTGCCCTGTATATATGCCATTTTGGGATGCATTTCAAGATATGGGTCACCGAAGAAGATCTGTGGTCCATTCTAGATCTTTTATGGGTGGGTCGCGGCTCATAGTGATGGGTATACCTTTCCGAATTCCATTCGTCCACCAGGAAATGGCATGCTACCTTCCTTGCTGAACATTGCTGGGGTCATGCTGTTGACGCTCAATAAGGAGGGGGTAAGTATCTGGATTGTAAATAATAGAAATTTCACTTTTATCCTGTTCCCCACTCCGACTGGACAAATAATATACAATGGGAATGTCCCACTAGGTCAAAGGGAATACTTCCAGGGCATAAGAGGTGGGGTACTGGTGGCCCGGATTGATGGGAAAATCTTCTGCAAGCCCTACGTGCCGTCAAGGTTTTCCCAAAAGTTAGGATGCCTCTAGAGGATGCCGAAGAAGTTGTATACTGGTGTCTGAGGAGAAATACACCCCTACATTCTCATCCAAATTTGGCTGATTTTTACAACCCATGGATCTGAAGACGTCATTACCTTTCCCCCCACTGGAGTTTGCGTTGTCCTCTCAACTGAATATGCCGAACATTAGACCATAGCATACCATGAGGGACTTTTTCAGAAGTGAGTTAGGAATCTCCATGTATCCAGTGTCGAACCTGGGTGGCAATAGATTAGACAAGGTGTTCTTAGGGATCAATGGTCGAAAGAATATCGGGAAGTTGGGCCCGCACAGGCTAGGACATCAGTAGCAGGGATGTCGCACGGTGTGGTCATGCCCTAGTCACCTAGGGGGAGAGGTGATTGTGAAGTGGCTAGGGAAATTCCTGGGAAGCTGATAAGGTACCTTCTATAACCTTCTAATGACACAATCTTCCAGGTGATATGGTCAGCCTATTTGACCCTACAATGGTCGATTGGCACCGAAGCCCTCTAGAAAAAGATAGCATGAGACGGAATCCAACTGAAAGAGGTCGAACTCATTCAGAATGTTGACAGGGTTAACATCCAACGATGGAATGTTTACCTGACATACATGGATGTATATTCATGCCAATAGGTTTAGCGTGAAGAACCGACTTTCTTGGTGATGGTAATGATCGGCCAGGATCATGATCCCGAAAATATGTCGTTTGAGGATGAAGACAGTGACGAAGAGCTAGAGGGAAGTGAGACAAAAGAGGAGGTGGAAGGAGAAGGTGAAGGAGGGGGTGATAGACAATATGAGCTTGAAGGTGGAGGGTCTCATGGGGTGTCCCACTAAGGGAGTCTTTAGGAGAGTGATGGGGTCATTGGATTTGATATAGATATAACTGAGCTACTTGAGGTACGTCTCATCCCTTATCTATCCTTTCCCCTTCTTTTTTTGTAACACTTAATCTGATCTCTGATCCTGTTCTGCGGAATATTTGTGTCGATTAAGAGTGTCCATCTAAAGGTAGGAGGAGGCACCAATAGAACAAGGTGGGGAGTAGATGCCAATTATTGAGCTAAAGAGTGCTGAGGGATCCCCTACAATGACTGCTCCTATAGTGGCTAGAGCACAGGAGGCTGACACTTTGGGATCTTGTAAGTTAATTAACTACTAACCATACATTAAAGCTAGTATTTACCATTGGAGAGTTTAATTTATCCGGGTGCTCATTATTTGTGCAGTAATCACAGCTATGGAGGCTTGTCGGGCTGCTGAATCTAGGTCATCCATGATTTATGCAATGAAAAATGTATTGTCCCATTCCGGAAACACCTCTAAAATTGATCCGGCCCTAGCACTTGGTGAGAAAAGAGTGTTGGAAGTCAGTGGTACTCATATCAGGGCAGTGCCAGAAGTTGGCGAGGGTGCTACCGAGACGGAGGTGAGAGAGGAAGGTCGCCCAGGCGTTGAAGTTCCTAACCCGTTGAGAGGAGTACCCGAAGAAGACCCTATTGCTAGTATCTTAGCTTCCGTCCCTAACTATCAGCCTGCAGATCCCGAGGAGGTAGATGATTCTCACTCAGAGGCGACCAAGGAGAGCCGGATGATGCGTTGCAAAGGGTGGAAGTGTATTAAGAGATTTATCAGTCAGCCTCAGACAGAATGGCAAAAACGGATGGGATCTCTCCACACCTAGTTGCTCTTTATCTGTGATGGAGGGGTGGATAATCATCATCTTCATTTGACAGTCCGTGACAACATGGCAGAGAATCTATGTGAGAGAAATCGACTTTCTGACATTATCAGTGTCAGAAAGAGTCGGGGAGTGCCCATGCGTTCTTGAAGGTAGAACAAGATGCCCGACGCATTGAAGAGCAGATGAAATAAAAGGAGGTAATCCTCACCAACTTTTCCGAGATCATGGAGAAATTGAGGGCCCAGCTGGCGGATGCCCAAGAGCAGCTAGTGGAAGCATGTCACCAAATTATCAATCACCAAACTGAACAAGAGCATGAATAGGCTAGGGAAAGTACACTGTGCTCTGTGGCCACTAATGAAGAGGGGGTCCTCAGGGGGAGGAATGAAATCCTAGAGGCCATAAGACAAAAGGTAGCAGCGCTGGAACAATCTATCCCAGATGCTGATCATTAAGGGACCTATTTTGGTCGAACTCATAAATTTTTTTTCTCCTTACTACCTCTTGTTCTGAACTGCATGTATGGATATATTCATTTATATGTTTTTTTGGTTTAATTTGTTCAACCACAATCCTGAAATAAATAACAATCCATTCCTATGCTCACGTGGGTCACACCTAATGTGAGAAACATGGGATGTTTGTACTATTACTTAGTTTGAATGTAGGAGTGTCAACCAAACATTGGGAACTCGAGGTTCAAATGACCAATTCGGATTCCCAGAAAGAGAAGAGAGATACCCGACTGGAGAATGAAGTTATTAGAACAGTCAAATTACTGTTTTCCCAATGTGCCCTTGTGAATGGATAGAGTCATGCTAGGGGTGCTAGAATAAATCCAAACAGGGGGGATAAAAGGTGAGAATCACAATACTCAGGATTCATAACACAGTGGTGATGGCATGAAAATTAAGAATGATTTTTGACCATATTCAAAACACAATATCATTATTGTGTCAGCCTGAAATGGGGATAACAAATGAGGGATAACCGCTGAGCATGTTCGAAACACAGAGCCTGAATCTAAATGTCATACATTATTCTTCTGGAATGTTATCCCAGGATAGTAGGCGAGCCATAGGTGGTGCATCAATACTGTTAGGGGGTTCTTAATGACATGAAAGAGGGTGAGGATCCGAATAAAGGGCACACAAAGCGTGGAGAGTGGAGTGATGGGTTGTTCTATTGGAGTCCAACAATCTTAAAATTATTCCAGCATGGTTGAAACACAGTAGGTGGGTACATCGGTCTGATCAGGGATCAAAAATTCTTCTAAACAAGACCTCTCTGATGAGGAAACTATTTTCTCACGATGATGTCATGGGGAATCCCGAACTTGTTCAGCATAAAGCTACAATTTCCTAGTTCCCCAAATGAACCCAGTTCAAGGGACCAAAAAAGGAGGGGAAACATGAATTATGATACCTTGGGTTGGACCTAGAGACATGATGCCTGGGGGTTCCAACATATCCCATGGGAACAAGAATCCGGCCAAACATAGTTCTTATGATGGCATGGTGGGATAGTCGTGCCAGGTGTAATAAGGTTGTGCGGGTCTGGCACATACACAAAAAGAAGCGGTATTTGATAGATCTTGTTTTTTTCCTTTAGGATGAATGAGTGTTGTTTTTTTGTGAAGCGATGTGCCTAGAATTGCGAATCCAGGTATCACAATAAGAATCAATCCATATGAAGGCATTATTAAATGGTATAGTGTTTTACCGATACCAAACATGATGTCCCTTGAGTGAGGGAACCACAATGTAGTTTCATTTTTTGTCTTATAGCTAGGACGATACTATCACAGATTAGGGTCATGTGATGGGACCAACCATGAAATTTAAAGTCGTTCCGCATAGAAGTAATAGTTTAAAGACATGTAGGACTAGGTAGTATAGTTTAAAGCTATATGGCCCGTACATAGAGATGATGTTCCAGAGGGAATGTGCACAGTGCAACAAATCCTACCCGACATGAATGAGGATATAATCCCAAATCACACCGCGTGTGATTCCATGAAAGAAACCTTGGGCCAAGGGCCCAGAAATGGTTAAAAGGTATAAAGTAGCAGAGACTAGCTCTTAATTTAGCTGGACCTGAGGATGAGATGACCGGGTGTTCCTACATATCCCAAGAGGATGGTAATCAAGGTACGCGTAGTTCTTGAATGTTCCTTTTAATGTCATGCTGGATAAAATAAAGTTTAATGTCATCAAAGACAGTAGGTAGGAGGCACTATCTCTTAGGAGGGGGCATATGTGGGGTGGATATTGCAAACCCAACGTGAATGAGGGAATAAGCCCATACACGCCACAATACGTGGCCCTATAAAGGTGGGGCCTAAAAGGCAGAGTAGAAGAGATAAATTAGTAGAACTGAGCTGGGCCCAATGATGAGATGTCTGAGCCTTCATACGTATCCCTTGGGATGGGAATCAAGCTGTACATAGTTCTACAAAGGGGAAATACAAAAATATATTAGTTTACAGTCTTAGAACTTGGACCATGGAAAAGAGGGAAAATTCCAAGTAAGTGCGGACCTTAATCCAATCCTGAAGCCTACGTGAGTCGAACAGGGTGTAGGAAACAAGGGAGGATAGGTGTTTGCAATACGTGAAATGCATGCATAGGGGAAATCGGTGGAGAGCCCCGAATGATGTCGTATCGTGGATTTCTCCTCCTAACGTGAGAATGCACACTGAGGAATAGTACCAAGAGTTTCAAAGTTTTACTTGGACATGATGAGGTTGAAAAGGATGTGAATCATTTAGCTAACATTTTGGTCTTAGTGGGTTTGGCATGACGATGGAGGATAACTGTTGACCATGTTCGAAACATAGCATCCATATCACGTTAGCCTGAAATGGGGAAAAACAAATTAACATCGACCCTTGACCATATTCACACCGTGGGACTTATATCGATTTTTTGTCTGAAACCCTTGAGGATGTTGTCCCCTAATGGTAGGAGATCCCTTAGGCCTAGCATCCATGCCATTTGGGGGTCCCTTTGGGATGTGAAAGGTGATGTAAGCCCTAATGAGGGGGAACACAAATCCTGAGAAATGGATGAAAGATTGACTGGGTTGAATCCGACATTCCAAGTGATAAACCAGAGTGTCCTTGGCCACATTAGTGAATCGCTGAAGAGTACCGTGGGGCTCATTTTGAGGGAGGCCAATTTGAAAAGACGAGTATAGCGCAAGTGGACGAAGAACTCTCATGAGAAGGAGGAAAATGGCATGGTTGTTAGAAAACCCAACATTAATGTGGACATAATCTCATACCTCACCATATATTCCTCTCTCTGGGGGAATGCAGCCCGTGGGGCCAAGATGAGATGGAGATTTCTTAGAGATGGGACTGAACCTGAAGTCTTGATGTTCATGCGGTCCTATGTATCCTATGAGGATGGGAATCAAGCCACAAATAGTTCTTGAAGGGAGTAATGTGCAGTTTATTGTCATGTAGTAAGGAAGAAAATGGGTAAGATACCCCATATACAGGAGGTGTACGACGCGATGAGTAAACTGACGTGAATGGGGACATAATCCCATACCACATTGTACAATCCCATAAGAGTTAAGACTTGGGCCGGGAGCCCATGATTGGGCATTCGAAGCACGGAATGGCCTATGCTCATGGTATGGATGAAAAATGACGGGAGGGATGTCTCAAGGGGATATGTGTGGCATGGAGAAATATCCAGACATGAATGAGAACATAAGTCTGCTCCATACCACATAACCCTAAACGAGAACTTGGGCCAAGGGTCGGAAAAGGCCAAGGGGCCTGAGGCTGGGAATCCCATCCAATGGTATTCATATGACCTCTTGTGCCATTACCACCTCATCACAGCTCCTAAGCCCACGTGATAAGTGCTCGGTGTGGGAAACAAGGAGCCTAATTCGTCTCTCCCTGTCATATAGGGGTCTAATAGTTGGGATCTCATGAATGGATTTCATCCCTTGGAGATACAACAAGGAATAATGGACCACTACACTCAATGTTTGTTACATCTTGGAGAGTCTCGAACGACAAAGGATAGCTATTGACCATCTTCGAAACAAATCGTCCCTATAGTGACCTGGACTGAGAACAACAAATGAGCATCGACCGCTGACCATAATCACAACGTGGGACTTGTATCAGTTGGTTGTTCAACATCCTATAGGGTGTTAGAACAATGTGGTAGGAGAGACCTTTGACCTAGCATCCCTGCCATTCAGGGGCCCTTCTAGATGGGAAAGATGATGGAGTACCGAACAAAGGAGTGAGTGAAGCATAGTTGTACCCATCTGTGAAAGTGGAGAACACCTCCGGGGAGTGGGATGTATAGCGGGATCGAGATGCGCTCGACGTGAATTGAGGCACAAGTATACAACACACTATATGTACTGACCCAAGGGAAGATTTTGGCATTTCGGATAGGCCAATAGAAGAAATGTTTGTGCGTTCCTACGTATACCATGAGGATGGGAATCAAGCCGTACGTTGTTCTTGAAGTCCATACAGTTTAGCATCATACTGTAAGTACATGGGAGGATAGAAGAATGAGGAGTGGGAATATGGTGTGATCATTGTAATATTGACATTATTGGGGATACGTAAGCCTATACCATATCATACAAGGACCCTATGAGCGAACTATATCCATGGGGAATTGACAAAGAAGTGAGTCTGGGGATGGGCTCAAGAAAAAATGTTTGAGTGTTCCTACGTATCCCATGGAATGGGAATCAAGCCTCGCATAGTTCAAAGGGTGCAGTTTAACATCTTTCAGGACGACATACGATTTAACGCCATGCGGGATGAAGAAGGTTAGGGTAATGTGGGACCTTAACAGTTTAGGGTCATGTCAGACCAACTGGCTCAGTAAAATTATTTCTTGAGAAACATGGCATTGTTGGGAGGAGTTATATGCTCACCATCCATGGTCACCCGGGAGTATGCACCATTGGGGTAAACCCTGTGAATTATATATGGTCCTTCCCATTTGGGGTCCAACTTGTGTGGTTTCCTACCAGGGATCATTGGTGTCCTGAGGGCCAATACCAAGTCGCCTTACAAGAAAGAGAGGAGGTGAAACTTCTGGTGGAAGGCTCTATCTATCTTATTCTAATGCCTTTCTAGATTGTGTAGGGCACAGAGCTTATCCTCGTCAAGGGCTTCCAATTTAGCCATAAACATTTCAGATACCTTATCTGGCATCTACTGGTCATATACCTCGGTGCGTAATGAAGGTAGCTGGATCTCGATGGGAAATATGGCCTCAGATCTAGACATTAGGGAATATGGGGTCTACTAGGTGGAATTACGAATCATCATCTGATAATCCCAGAGGGCGTTGGGGAGATTTTTCAGCCAAATCCTCTTGTTTTGACCAACCATTTTCAGCAAAATGTTTGAGAGGGTTTTGTTAAAAGCCTCGATCTGTCCATTTTCTTACGCATGATAGCGGGAGGTATAGTTCGAATGGATGTTTTACTTGGTGTAAAACTTCTTCAACTCAGCTTCTTAGAAGTTGGTGTCATTATCAGTGAGGATGGTGTGAGGGAATCCAAATTGGTTGATGATGTTTGAGCTCCCGAAGTCAACAATAGAACGGGCCTTGACCTCTTTGAGCAGAACAAACTCTGCCCACTTGGAAAATAAATCTATGGCAGTTAGGATGAACCTGCATTGGCGAGCTGTCACCGAGGGATATGGTCTAATGACATCAAGTCCCCATACCACAAATGGCCAAGATTACTTGGTGGATAGGAGAGGTTCTGGTAGAAAATGCATGAAGTTAGCATGAATTTGGCACATGTGACATCTCTTGGTGAACTCGAGGCAATTATTGATCATGGAGGGCCAAAAGTACCCCCACCTCTAGATTTGGTGAGATAGCTTCGACCCAGTCTGGTGGAACCCCAGGAATATGCATGAACCTCTTGCATGACATAAGAAATCTCAACTCATTGTATGCAACAAAGGAGAACACCATAAATCCCATGCTTGTAGAGGGCCTATTCAAGACTGGGACCACTCTGGAGGGTAAACTGCAGTGTGCGATGTCAGATTCACTCACGCTCGGCCTGATCAGCTAGGAGATAAACATTTTAGAGATACTCAAAAAATGGGGCTCTCCAGTCGGGGGTCACATAAACCACTGTATCTAAGGAACTTGGGGGTTCTGATGTGGAGGCTCTGGCAGTAATATGGATTACCCGCAGGTTGTCGTCATCATTCGAGGTGATGGGAGAAATGACTCAATTATGTGCTATGTGTCTAATTAGGTCATCCTGCTTCGGATCTGCATGTGATACTGCCATGCTGGCCAGGGCAACAGCTCAGCCGTTCTGAGATTGAGGGACAAGAGTAACATCCGGCTGAGATGGGAATTGGGCCGTTAGCTGGAGGGTGTGTTCAAACAATGGTATGAGATCTGACTTCCTGATGACATAGTCACCGTTGATTTTCATGATGACTAGTTCGGAATCCCATTTCACATGAAAATAAGGCACATCGATCTTGAGGGCCTACTCGAGGCCAGTGATAAGAGACTGATACTCTGCCTCGTTGTTGATGCAACCTTCTGACAATAGGAATGTGTATGAAAAAGTGTCTTAAGCCGGGGTGATGAAGAAAATACTCAGGCCTACTCTATTGAGTCTGGGATCATTTAGCCTCTTGTTGGTGGGGCTCCGGGAGGCGCCATCATATTGCATCTTCCAACACATGATGGAATGATCTATTGAGAGGATTTCCTCATCAAGAAAATCGAGATCCAAGGACTGGTCTACAAGGGGCGGGACAGGTAGTAAGAAAATCTGCCAATTCTTTTCCCTTGATATCCTTATGAGGCACAGACCTCATGTCAAACTATTGGAGGATTACTGCACACTAGTATAGATGGCCGGTCAACATTGGGAGGTTCAGAATGTACTCCAGTGGGTCTACCCGAGACACCAGTTGTACCTCATTGTGCTGCAAGTAGTGTTTCAGTTTCTGTACTACGAATACCATTGAAAGGAAGCTCTTTTCGATGGGGTATTATATGGTCTTCGTATCGATGAGTATATGGCTAAGGTGGTAAATAATGTTCTCTATCCCCTCATTATTCTTCTGGGTGAGAAGTGTGCCAATAGATCAATCCAGGGCAGTCACAAAAAGGACCAGTGGCTTTCCAGAGATGGGTGGCATCAGGACCAGAGGCTGGAAAAGATACTTCTTGATTTCCTCGAAGGTGGTCTGGCACTCTTCATCCCATTTGTAGGTGGAGCCTTTCTTCATGAGCTGAGAAATGGGCTTACACATGCTGTCCAGATTTCACAATGAATCGGCATATGTAGTCAATGTGGCCTTGAAAACCTCGAAGATTCTAAATATTGCTTGGGGGAGGCATTTTACTGATGGATTCGATATCTCTAGGTCAATCATGATGCCCCGGTACCTAACTAAAAATCCAAGGAACTTTCTGGCAGTGACACCGAAGGCACACTTCAACGGGTTCATCTTTTGATGGCGGGAACAGAGGAAGCCGAACACTTTCTCATGCTCCTTGAGATTGTCCTAGAACTAGAGGGATTTGACCACCATGTCATCCACATAGAATTCCACCAATGTCCCATGTATTGGTTTGAATATGAAATGCATAGACCGCTAATAGGTGGCACCTGCATTCTTTATGCCGAAGGGCATGACCTGGTAACAAAACGTAGCTTATAGAGCCCTGAAAGCTGTGGACTCCTCATCCTAAGGGACCATTCAAATCTAATTATATCCAGAGTACCCATACATGAAGGAAAGGTTTTGGAACCCAGCCATAGCATCGATCAAAAATTATGTCACTAAAAGGGGAAAATCATCCTTTAGGCACTGACGGTTGAGATCTTGAATGACGATGCAAACTCTGATATGTCCATTCTTCTTCCTGAATGGCACAATGTTGGCTAGCCACATGGGGTACTGGACCTCCTTGAGGAAGTTGGCTCTGATGATCTTGTCAACATTGGCATCGGCCATGGCACCGTTAGAAGGGTGCATCCTTCTCAGAGGCTGCTTGAACCCGTGATGATTTACCAGAAGACCGAGGTGGTGGACTACTACCTAAGGATCTAGTCCTAAAATCTCATCGTAACTCTAGGAAAACACGTCATGGTTCTATTTAAATAAGTCCATGTACTACTGCTGGTCTTCAAGGGATAAGGAGGAACTGATCAATCTGGGTCTCAGATCTCCCTCACTACCAAGGTTCACCTGTACCAGTTCATTAAACGGGGTGGAGACACCCTCTTTAAAGGCTGAGGGAGAACCCTCCAAATACCCTTTCTCACTTGCGGAGGAGGGATCCCCAGCGGGAGGAGCCTCCTCTAGGTTGGAAGATCCCGAAGAGAGGCTAGTACAAGCCTGAGTGGTAGTTTCCATTACAACCGGAGATTCTTGTGTCGTCGAGACCAAATCAATGAAGGTTGTCAACCTGATCACATACGGTATTCCACACATGGGGCCACGCTTGATGATATCAAAGAAATATTTGTGCATTTTCTTGAGCCAGTTAATTACAGCTCAGTGAAATAGGCACATATGACGTACTCCTGCTACCATGGGGTGAACTTCCTGATACCTTACGAGGGTAGGTGGCTCCGGGATCACATAAGCCTGATTTGTGTAAGAAAATGAGGTGATCTTTTGTCGTCACTTAGACTTGGGAATATTCTTCCCCATAATACCATATACTACAATAAATTTCCCCATATTAGGGTCTGTGGCCTCCAACCAATGGATCAGGAAGACATAGGCGACATCCAGACCTGCCCAGGGGTCAGTTGCAACCAAGACAGGTTCGACCTCACTGGCCTAAATCTGTGTATCCTTTCTCTTTTAATAGTTATCATCTTGGTAGCGGGCATCACAAGAGGAAAAAGGAGATTCAACACCCTAGATTATGCCTACTCGACCATTGAGGGAGTAATTGAGGCATTGGTGGTACGATGAGGGGACCACCACATGCGGGTGGAGCCATGGTTTGCCCATCAATTCATTGTACGTGGTGTCTTGGGAGACAACCATAAACTCGATGCTGGCTACTAGACCATCCAAGTGGGTCCTCAAATGTATCTTACCGACTGGGGTCTGCTCTGTCCTCTCATATCCCTAGATTCTTAAGTCAGAGGGAGTCAGGTCATCTTCGGATAACCCCATCTTCCAAAGTGTCGGTGTTGGGATAAGGTTAATCCCAAATTCGCTGTCAACAAGACAGTGGTGAAACTCCATGACATTAAATTGACCAGTGATGTAGAGTGGGCAGATGTTCCCCTGTATGGGCGATCCATCATCTTCTCTAGAGAACTAAATGATGGCCTTACATTCAGCATTCTCGACTGCTTTAGCATGAAAGGAGTCTATAGTAGCTACCTCCATCTCAAACTAGATTAGGATTATTAAAGCCTCAGGGATGGACTCACGCATATCTGATGACAAGAGAAGGGTCTTGAGGAAGGAAAGATTCGCTAGGATGCTAGTATGGTGCTTCAGAACATCATACTTCTGTTCCAGGCATGAGTTTCTGGTTGCAAGAGGCCGCTCTGTGACAGGAGGCATGGCGGGCCCTACCGGCTGGTCCAGTGGCTAACTAGTGCTGGGCATATCCTACTACTCAATAGTCGGAGCCCATAGAGTATCTACCAGATGACGTATGAATGATTGAGACCATAATATAGCTGGGGAAGGTAGTTCGCGGCATGGTTGAGGTGACTCTGCCTGATCCAACAACAAAAACGGTGGTGGAGGCGGGACTGATGACACTAGATGGGGAGGCTGTGCGAGCTGAACTCTATGATGGGCCTACTGTATGGTCTCAGGGGCATGCACAGCCTAGATGGATGTTCCAAATGATGTGACTTTATGACCCACATGGTCGCAGTTCCACTGACATTGGCGTCGGCTGGGGACGTTGGGGAGGTTCCCCTAGCACTCCCCTTCATTGGGATCCATAAAGGGATTTTCCAACTCCACGGTATTAACCGAAGCGTACCATTGACTATCAATTGAAGAGTCATCCTATACTAGGAATATTCTAGTAGGAATACCCATCTTTGGAGGCATGAAGTCGATGAGAGTGCGGGACGATTATGGCATTGGCGGGGTGCGTTGCTTTCCCTTGCGTCATCGATGCTTCCTCTTCTGGGAAGTGTTCGACTGAGATGATGACGCAGAAGTGGCGTCTGCAGACTCTGAAGGCTCCGTCTGATTCAAGCATGCATGAATGATACCATGGGCATGAGAAACCATTTTTTGATCCACCCAATCATCAAACTTCTGGGACTCGTGGTTAGAAACCTGATTTCACTCGCCCTCACTGTCGCTGCTGCTGCCTGGCCTTACAAAGACAGCTACCACTTGTACTGGGGTCGGGCCCCGCCTGAATATGTTGTAATCGACCTGGTCGTGAAGCCAGTGTTTGAACACATATCACTTCTTGAGGGTGTGTCCTAGGATCAGGAGATATGTGCAGTAGTTGGGGAGATCAATGAGGTTCGCCTCTTCTGGCCTTTTGCATTCAGGAAAGCGCACAATCCATTATTCCAATATACTTTGGAAATAGTCGGGGACCTGATTCTCATTGAACGAGTAGGTATAGTTTCATCTATCTATAAAGGGGTCCTTGGAGCTTGGCCTTGACGTGGAGCTAGAGGATCCTATCGAGGAGGCAGAGTCTAGTTGTCCCACCTAGGTGGTGGCAGAGCATTTTTCGGGGGCACCTGTTGTTTCTAAGGAAGCCACTACTGGGCTGGAGGCTGCGCCTATGGTAGCTGGCCTCTGCATGGCTGGGAAAGTGGCTCTGCAAGTAATAATTCCAGCTACCTGGGGGCCTCTATTTGGGCCACCACAGTAGACTCGGCTCTGATATCCCTTCTCGCGGGAATTTCGGGTGGCAACAGACGTGTCTGGGTGGCCAATTGTAGGGATTCTTCTAGGCGCTGGGCCTTATCGGTGAAGTCGTGAAATCCCCCGGGGTAGTTCTGGGTTATCAGAGAGGTAACCAGTTCTGCCTTGACATTTCTTTCACACATTTTTGGTAATTTCTCATGAGTTTGTGGCAGGTCAAAGAAATATGTACGCCCTTTCCACCGGGCGATAAAGTCTATGACAAGCTCATCAGGCCTTTTTTGCACTTGAAGAGTTATTTGATTCTCATTTATGTGTGGTGGAGTTGAACTGGTAGTGGAATTGCCTACAAAGGTCCTTCTAGATGGTTACAGATTCAATGGGAAGCTGGATGTACAAGACAAATGTAGGCTCTGTCAATGTATGAACAAAATAGTGGACCTTGGCAGCCTCCTGCTGCGCTAGAGTCCCTAACATGGGCCCACACCTTGATTTGAAGTGGGCCAGGTGCTATGTTGGGTCCCCCATCCCGTTAAAAGGGGGGAAGGTGGGATTCTTGAAACCCGAAGGTGTTGAAATATCATCCACCCATACTAGATATGGCTTTCCATTGGGCGAGATTTCCACCTTTCATGTTTTCAATTCCTCTAGGCGGGCAATAAGTACTACCATTGGATCATCTAGGTGGGGATCACTGTCTTGACGTGGATCCCTGACCACAAGCACGTTGGCGGGTTATTCAACATGGTAAGCAGGCCCAGCGGCTCGTGGAGCGGCTGGCAGCATGTCCCTCAGGGTAGCTGGGGGAGCCCGAGATGGGTCCCATGGATTGTCACACCATTCAGGAGGGTTGGGGGAGACATATTGTGCCACCTTTCCGTATGTTCCGACCTCAACTCTGTCTGTAGTGGAAG
Organism: Viscum album; assembly: GCA_963277665.1. NCBI lineage: Eukaryota > Viridiplantae > Streptophyta > Magnoliopsida > Santalales > Viscaceae > Viscum > Viscum album. The sequence continues at coordinate 483,169,702 of OY728128.1, forward strand.
GACGGTCAGGGTCGCCTAGAGGTAGCTCGCCGAGGGGAAGTTGTTCCCGCCACTGCTACCTTGGCCTATGATCATTGTAGCCTGGCCATCTCTCTAAAACCTGTTCAACAAAGAGTTCATCCACCAACTTCTTCTGCTCGGCATGTTGTTGGCACAATGTTGCATTCAATGGGTCTTTCTCCATCTTTTTCACTAAGGTGGACAGGTCGGAGTTATTGGCAGCTCTAATTTTCTCTTTACCCTTACCAGAATTCTGGGTGAGTACAAATGGCTCGGTGGGTGTAGGAAGAACTACTAGGTTCTTCTGATGGAGAGTAACTCTCCCTGATGGGTCCAATAGTGGTGGCATGCCCTCGGGAGGTAAGTCCCCATCAAGAAGCTCCAACTCGTCCTCCTTGTGCACTATATCGGCCATGTTGACCGTGACGCTTCCTGGGGGCATGTCCTCGATATCTCCTAGCATGTCGAGCTTCCACCGGATAGGACAGAAGATGAGGGAAATATACTACACCCAACCATGGATTTGTGCGTGGAGGGATGCCTCCTTGATAATTTTGTGGTGTATTATGAAATTATGAACGCACTATTGTTGGAGGGCCTTACGGCGGCCTGGTGACTAGGGTAGCTAGGCCACAGGGAGTGAAACCAGATCAAGAAGAAGGAATTTCTCGCTAATGTAGGCATAATACGCTTTCCTTCTAGGATAAACAACTAATTGATGACAAAGGTAAAATTCTAGGTCCCAAAGGGTTTGGCAGAAACATTCGACCTCCCCTGGGGTGAGGGATTCTGGCGGACAAAAATTAGGCGCTGCCACTAGCCAGAACATCTCGGGGAAGTGGTCTCCTACAAAGATGTTCCATAAGATCCTCGACTTGGAATTAGGGTCAGGCACTTGATTTCCCCATTTGAAAACTGGGGGTGCCTGAGGGACTGGCAGCAGTACTGAGGCGGACTGTTGGGATGGTAGGCTGGCCGATGGAGAGTACGACGAGTGGGCTAACTGGCCACTAATTCTCAGGATGTCCTCTGAAGAGTTTAGCGACCTGGATGCTACGTTGAAATAAGATGGGATGACTGCTAATATTCCTGGATCAAGAGATAGGGCTATCGATGATAGGTAGCGATGCTGCCCGCCCACAATTGGTCCCCAGAATAGTTCTACGTGATCACTTGTCGAGGTAGAGAGCACTTATGGTGACGACGGTGGTGATTTAATGACCATGATCTATGAGGTTGTTATATTTTCATCCTCCTGGACATACCTACTAATGTAGGAGGGAATCCAAAGGGCCTCACATTCCAGGAGTACTAGGATTATGCGCCTCATTTCTGCCCCAGCCCTTGACTCGACTAAGCAAGAGGAGGGTTCCCGTGCAAATTCATATTCCGCTTTAGAGTCTGAGAAGAAGACTGATTTGATCTCCTTTCTGGACCTTCCCAGAATTCTTCTTTTGGCGGCGATGACCCACCTTCCTACCCCTGGGTGGCTCCTCAAGACATGGATGATTTCTGACATAGGGTCCTTCGGCTGCACTGGTGCTGAGTCGGAGAGGGTTTCCACATGAGTCAATCAGGGTGCGAGGAGCACCGGGAAAAATGTAAAAGGGGATATGGGGAGGACCTTTGTAGATAGTGATGGAGCAGGAAAGACCTCCTCTAGAACTAGAATTTTCATGGGGAGGACTTCCATGCTTTTTTCCCCTGGTGACCTCAGTATGAGGAATCTCTTTGTACCAGTCTAACAGAACATGGGTAGGACCTCCGTGTTGGGTGCTAGTGAGGCGAGACGGGCCTTCACCCCTCTGGTTTCCGAGGGGAGGAGGTCCTTCACCAGCTACTAAGAGGACACGGGGAGGATCCCCATGTTGAAGAGAGACCGGATGTGCAATGTCCCTGCACCGATGGTCGGGGGCAGGAGGAATGACTCCATACCCAGTGTAATGAGAACATGTGAGACTTCCATACCGAGTTTCACCGCTACGGGGAAGACCCTCATTTAGATTTAGGGTGGCACGAGATGGACATCCATGAAAATCCTTAAATAGGGGATGGCCCACACTCGCTATGGTAGTGGTATGGGGAGGACCACCGTATTGGGTGGCATCGCTGCGGGTTAGCCCGCAGCGGCCACTTCTTGTTCTGGAGACCAAGAGAGTCGACCCAGCCTGCCCGTGGGGCGGTTGGGGCCTCGATCTTGGCCGGGTGTATAAGTGAACCTGCTCAGTGTATGTAGGGAACTGATGATATGTGTCAGAGGTGGCTCGGGCCACAATAGCCGTCAATGTTGACGCCCCTTGACGGGCATCCTCCTCAGCTTGCGCCCGACGCTGGCGTCATGTCGGATGAACCGGTGCTGGTGGTGCAGGTACGTGGCTTACCTGCTCCTCATCCAGAAAGACTAGGCGGCGGAGATGACGCGGCCGGGTGGGAGCCCTCACTAGTCTCCGCTAGAATGGGACTCTGACTGAGCTGAGTCAGACATCCCCTACCTTGTAAGCATAAGGTAGGAAATTGACAAAGCATTCCAGGGAGATGCTCCTGAAATGGTTATATGTCAGCAAGGCGGTTAGTGGCTCCCAGCGCGGCCCTCATAGGTGGCATTGATTATGAGGCGTAGATGCCTCCTGGTCCAGGAAAGCCCTATCCTAAGTTGGTATTATGCCCTCCTCTTCATAACAACGCATGAGGTCATTTATTACCATTCACTGGATGACCTCAGATGGGGATATGGGTCACGGTAACCCCATGGATGTGGGTGTAGAGGCTGTTGCGGAAGAGGTGGAGCCCCTTGGGACTGTCATGTTGGCGGTACCCCTGCCCCAATGTCAGTGGGAAGGTGGTGATCACATTCCAGGTGCAGTAACCTGATTCCTAGAAGTAAGGAGATTAACTCGTCAATACTGAAAGAAAAAATAAATTGACGACCAAAGCCCAAGTTCCATTTCATCTTCCATGAACGGTAAGAGGGATCCACACTAACAACATTACATAACGGGATGTCCAACGTTCCACTGACCCAACATCTAGTGAGTTTCATGCCAGGACCGCTATTTGCATGGCGGGACCCAATGATGGATAACTGGATCTAGCGACACACCAGTGTATAGATTCCTCGAGTGATACTAATCTTCATATTGAGAAGAAGACCTTTACGTCAGTTTCACAATTTATTTTTCTGAAGCATTCTTCGGGGCACGTATTTCCATCTCGTTTGAGGAAAAAAGGCACAGTTTTATTGCCTTGCATTCCATCTTTCCAAAGGCGTGAATATCCATCACTTTTTCAAGGACATTTTCTCATTGATCTAAATGGGATGATGGGATGTTAGTTCTTCCTTACATGGATTCTTCCTCGAAAATTGTCACATAGTTCAGGTCTCCCTTAAAGATTTTAGATGTTGTTCATGAAACTCTTCCTAGTGCCATATCTTCATGGACACCCGTTAAATACACTGCTTTTTTCGGGACATTCCAAGGGGTTCGGTCAGGGTAGCAACCTTTAGTCATGGGAGTAGTGACGTTGGGCATCATTGTCACGACCCGTCCTCGGGGCCCGTGCCGTGACTACCCCAAGCCCGCCCTCCATAGGCCAGGGGCTGGCGACTAGCACTAAGGCATAAATCCTAGTAAAAAGGGAAGGCATTGCCTTTGTAAAGTAAACAAACACCACAGAGCAAGCAAGCAGTAGAAGTAACACTAAGTAAAAAACCGAGTACAACAGTAAGTGCGGAAAAGAATGTGGGTCAGCATACCAACCCAAACTGAAAGTAAAGTACAATTGGGAAGGAAAAACATCAATAGGAAAGTAAAGCCGCAACGTCGAGCTGTCCACTGGAAATCCCACCTGAAGGGTGGGTACAGATAGCCTCCACTGATCCTCGGTTCCGGCCGACCGCTCTGAGTACGTCCCGCCCAGTGGTCCACCTCCAGGTACCGTCCTGCTCCGCAAGCCTCAACCACGATCAGCGCTGTCCGTCGTCTGCAACCAACACAACGTAGTGCGGGCATAGCCCGTGTAGGGGTGAGTATAAGCTACTCAGTAGGGACCCCGAGACCCCCAATGGTCTCCCAGAATCCACAAAGGAAAGATACAATCACGAAGTAACATCCGACATGGCTTAGGTATATGCCCATACAAATACCTAAGTCATCAATTCTCGTTCGGCTCCAACATCCGAACCCAAGTACAACCCAGTACACACAGGAAAGCAAAACGTATACCCACATAGGATAGAACAACACAATCCACAAAGGAAAGAAAAATGATTCATCTCAGACAGGTATACTTCTTCATATGACGATAAAGATGACCAGATATTGCCACTGATTCATCTAAGCCATCGGACTCACAAAGGATCGATAGGTACTAACCCCCGCAATGACCCACAAAGGATCTGACCCACAAAGGATCGATAGGTAACTAACCCCCGAAATGAACCACAAAGGATCTGACCCACAAAGGATCGATAGACAACTAACCCCCGCAAAGACCCACACAGGATCGGACCCACACGGGATCTGTAGGCGCTGGCCCACACAGGACCGCTGAGCGCTGACCCACATAGGATCGGACCCACACAAGATCGGTAGCACTGACCCACAATGGATCGCTGAGTGTTGTAGACATCGTCGCCGAATCCCCTGAGGATCTCTGCCCAGTCGTCGTCGAATCCACTGAAGATCTTTGTACTATCATCGTCGTCGTAGTCGCAGCCAGCACTAGGGTTCCCGCACACAGCAAGCTCATTCGGGAGGGTCCGCTCCACAAGCTGAGAGGATGATACATCAACTGACACATAGTCCAGTGTTGATGTATCCAAAAGTTCTGTATCGACAACAGGAACTCAACGTCGCAGACGGCGCGTCAATCGGACACCAGGTCTGAGAGTTATTGGCGTTTTCGTTCCAGGGGCCCGGTTGGTTTTTAAGCCAAAACCAACCTGACCGTACTCCACCTGCATCCAAACCTCGGGCGGAGTAAGCCAAAAGATCCTTCTCACTTAGAGGAATCCAAAAAATTCTACGACACGTCAATCGGACGTCTGTAGCTCAAGATATCAGTGTTTCCGCTCCGAGGGTTCGGTTGGTTTCGTGTACGAACCAACCCGGCCGAACCCAAAGTATTATGAAACATTGAGTGTGATATACCGAAACGAGCACCTCGATCCAAGGATCCCATCACTGATGACAGAGCATCGATCGGAGGCCCGAAGATCAAGTTATTGAAAAAAGACCGAAAAGGTCCGAAAACAGGGGATCTGGGCCCGGACCGACCCGGCCCAACCCCCTTGGGTCGGCCCGAACCGGGCCAACCCGACCCGGGTCCGGGTCCGACCCACCCGGCACGGCCCGGCCCGGCTGGGCGTGGCTCGGCCCGGCGGTCTGGCCGGGCGGCTCGACCGGCGCGCGGGCGCTGGCCAGGCGCCGTGCAAGGCAGCCGCGACCCCCGCGCTGGGGCCGCTCCATGACACCCGGACACGGCTTGAGCCGCGTCCCTCCTCTGCGGTCCCGCACGGCCACGGGACCGGCCAACGCCGCAGCGGATTTAGCCGCGGCGGTTCTTCCCGGCGGCACGCTGGGCACCGCCGCATCCTGGCGGCTGACCGCTGCCGGGCACCGCCGCATCCTAGCGGCCGGCTGCTGCCAGCTGCCCTGCTGGCGTGGTGCACCGGCGGGGGGTTCCGCGGACCACCAGACGCGCTTCGGTGGTCCGATTTGCGCGCGGTCTTCGCCAGTTCTCATCCCGGGACTCATTATTCACTGAAAAGCATTCAAAATTAACATGCGGCCCCGTTATTTGTAGCCCGCCAATCCGCGCATCAACGAAAAACTACGGAGGGTTGTCAGGCCGTGTTTGTTTGGCCTGCACCCTCCGCGTTAGGTGATAACAATTGGGAATAATATTCAACACATGAAAAACAAAACAAGGCACAATTTTAATAAATTAAAATTGAACTTTGATCTGGGTTCTTTGTTTTAGAAGAAACAACCATGGGAATAAATATTATTCTCAAATAAAACCCCTACCTCATAGCTGCCGTCAGAAGAGAGTTCTTCACGGAATTGACCGTCACGGAAGAAGAGGATCATCGCGTCGCGGAAGGGCATCCCGTCGTCGCGAAAGGGCGTCGCGTCGACGATCTCCGAGGGTTAAAGAAAACACACGGATTTAATTTTACGATTTAAATCCATGTTAAAGATAAAATCCACAAAGGAAATTTAAAATATCTGAAATCTCCTACCTCAAGCAGTTGATGATCAGAGATTATTGCGGGGAAGAACGTCACGGAAGAAGCGTCATGGAAGGAGAATCGTCGGCGTCGCGGAACACAGCGTCGCGTCTTCGATCTCCGAGGGTTCGGCGTTCTTCGCATTCTTCACGTTCTTCACGTTCTTCGCGAAGGGGAATGAAGGTACTGATTCTCCCAATCCTCTCAACAATCAACCCGTCAACAAAAGAAAAGGTGTTGGTCTTATTTTATTATTATGCCAACAGTTTGAAAGCATGTAAAGAAACGAACCATTAATTCGGTGATTTAATGGTAATGACTTAACTGTCCATTTTATAGGAGCGTTTAAGAGTTTTAGAAAGCACCCCAGTTTACATTCATTAATGAGGAGTTTTTGCGGGTGCTTTACTTAGAGGAAAAGAAACGGTGGGGCTCGTGCGGGCCCCACCTCACAAATATCCTACCAAGATGGTAGGATATTTTGGATTTCCCCCTATCCACTTCAACTTAGCTCAAGTGGCTTTAAGTGGATTTTAAGTGGCTTTAAGTGAAATAAAAATAAAGTTGTCGCACCACTTTATTTTATTTCTTAACTTAACCCCAAAAATTTAAAAACCACACCCGAGAAAACACAACTTCGGAAGAGGCATTTCTAAGAAAATATCGGCGCTGTGATTCCATTGGTGCCCTCAGAATTTGATTCTGAGCACCGGTTCAAAAGTTAGAAAAACCCGCTCGTTCGTTCACTGAACGTACCCGAGCCAAACTTCGAAAAATGATTCCGGGCACACCAGGCCTCAGAATCAGGTGCCGTCAGAAACTATGTTCTTGTAAAATTCCAAAGAAAATTTTGAGAAAAAAATTTCCATGAATTTTACGGGTATTTTCATCACTCCCCACCTCAGGGCATTACGTCCCCGTAAAGATACATCATAAACTAGGGAAACAAATCTGGGTACTGAACACGCAACTGAGCCTCCCACTCCCAAGTGCTCTCCTCGAGGTTCTCGTGCTACCATCTGATGCGCACTAGAGGAATCGATTGTCCATGTAGGACCCACTCCTGTCGATCCTCGATCTCTACCGGAACCTCCGCAAAACTCGCCCCATCATCAACGTCTAGCTCCCCATGGTCAATGATGTGCGTCGGGTTGTGCACGTATCTCCTCAGTTGAGATACGTGGAAGACGTCGTGCAACTGGTGCAACTGAGGTGGTAGAGCCAGGCAATAAGCCACCTCGCCAATCCTGCTGAGGACCTGGAATGGTCAGATGATGTGTGGAGACAACTTGCCGCCTCAGCCAAATCTCCGTAATCCACGTCGAGGTGAGACAAGCAAGAAGACGTGGTCTCCATCCTCGAACTCTTGTGGCCTCCACCTCTAGTCAGCATATGACTTCTGTCGGCTCTGAGGTGTCCTCATCCGCTCCTGGATGGCCAGGACCTTCTCTGTCGTGGCCCGGACCATTTCTGGTCCCACAAGTGCTGACTCCCCAGGGTCTGTCCAGCATAAAAGATATATGCAAGGTTGGTCGTACAACGCCTCATATGGTGCCATCCCGATGGTGGAGTGGTAACTGTTGTTGTACGCAAACTCCACTAAGGGTAGGTGGTCTTCTCAGCTGAGACCAAAGTCGAGGACACATGCGCGGAGCATGTCCTCGAGAGTCTGAATGGTCCTCTCCGCCTGACCATCCGTCTAAGTGTGAAAGGCGGTGCTCAGACGTAGCTGCTTCCCGAACGCCTCATGCAGCCCTTTCCAAAGCCGGGAAGTAAAGTGAGCATCTCGATCGGAGACGATAGATGATGGAACACCATGAAGCCGTACAATCTCCTGAACGTAGAGACGTCCCAATATCTCCACTGAGCCCTGCTCTCTGATGGGTAAGAAGTGAGCCGACATGGTGAGTCAGTCGACAATCACCCAGATGGAGTCGTGACCTCTGGAAGTGCGTGGAAGTCCAGTCACGAAGTCCATAGATATCTTGTCCCACTTCCACTCCGGGACCTCCAAGGGCTGTACAAGCCTGCTGGCACCTGATGCTCTTCCTTCACCTGCTTGCAGGTAAGGCATCGAGAAACGAACTCCTCTACAGCCTTCTTCATGCCCGGCCACCAGTGCTGTCGTCTGAGATCCTGGTACATCTTCGCCACTCCAGGATGTACCGCAAAAGGAGAAGTGTGAAACTCTCTCAGCACCTCCTCTCGTAAAGCAACTGGTACCAAGGTACGTCCTCTGAAAAGGATGTCATGCTCTGCTCCAAAGGAGAAACCATCAGGTGCCTGTCCTGAGGATATCTGTGCATGCCGCGTCTCACAGTCAGCGTCCCCACGCTGTACCTCTCTGACCCGCTGTAGTAGTGGAGGGGTGACTGTGAGAGACTGAATGAAGTCTGATCCATCTCTATCCATAAAGGATATCCGCAAAGTGGCTAGCTGCTCTGTCACCTCCTCGAGTAGCTGAATGCCCGTCCTCCTGCTGAGAGAATCGGCTACCACGTTCCCCTTTCCAGGTGTATAGACTATCTCAAAGTCATAGTCCTGGAGGAACTCGAGACATCGCCGCTGTCTCAGGATTAGGTCCTTCTGAGAGAGGACGTACCTGAGACTCCGATGGCCAGAAAAGACTGTAAAGTGCTCTCCCATCAGATAGTGTCGCCAAGTCTTCAGAGCGAAGACCACTGCTACTAACTCCAGGTCATGGGTAGCGTAGTTCTCCTCATGCGGCCTCAACTGACGTGATCCATAGGTGATCACTGCCCGATCCTTCATCAGGACACATCCGAGTCCGGTCCCTGATGCATCACAGTAGACTACGTACCCTACTCCCTCCTCAGGAAACCTCAAGATAGGTGCGCTGGTCAATATAAAAGTCTACCTCTCTGCGAAGAGGTAGCCCTGGAACATTGTCGGGAAAGACGTCCACATACTGATCCACCACTATAGGAAAACTAGGACTCCGCACGTCAACTGCTCCTAGGATGAGGCTAGGCAACTGATGAGTGGTGGGCTGTCCTCTCCTCTGCGGAAGTCCATCCCGTGCTGCGAAGGCTCCCTTCTCGCCAGTGAAGAAGTCTCAACAAGAAAACTCTCGATCAAAAGGGCTCGCTTCAGTACTCCTGCCTGAGTCGGAATGCTGAGGGAGATCAGTGATGCCCTGATATCATGTCTCAATCCCTTCTCAAAGGTCCGGGCCCAGAAGAATGGGTCCCGTACCATGTCTGTCGAGTAGCGCGAGAGATCGGTAAATCTCACCGAGTACTGGGCGACCGTCATGCTTCCCTGTCGCAGCTGAAGAAGCTCTTGGATGCGTACCGCACGGAGGGTGGCTGGGACGAACTCTGAGCAGAAGAGGCCCTCATAGTCTGTCCAGAGAAGAGATGCCTCATCATGCACCTAGATCATCAAGCTCCACCATCGGCCTGCTGCTGCGTGTAGTAGGCTCGCTGCGAGGATCACCATGAGGTCTGCTGGTGTCCTCACTAACCGGAAAACTTGCACCACTGCCTCCAGCCAGTCCTCAGCTTCCTAGGGGCCATCTCCCCGTGGAACCTGGGTGTTCGCTGGCACTGGAACTCATGCAGTGCACTGAGGCGACGTGCATCATCAGCGGCTGGTGCTGTAAGCATCGGTGGCTCAGCGGGTAAAGGTACCACCGGTGCCTCAGCTGTCAAAAGGCCCTACACCGAGGCCTCGTCGCTCGGTGGGATGTCGTCACGCCCAACTCTCGGAATCCTAGCTGGCTGCCATCGTGGGGCCATCCTAAAAAAGGAAACAGATGTGCCACGATCAGAACAGTATACCTGGTGAGCTGACACAAATTAATCACAAAGTAAACTTGAAACACACACGCAATCAATGTTTTCGTGCATTAAGTTCGAAATCAGAATTCAGGGTCCTGGTGTACGGATACGTCGGCCGCCGCACCAACATTGGACTCCTTGGACTGATAACCGCACCCAATATGCTAAACACTATTGCTTTATATAGAAAAAGATCAGAGTCTCCGATAGAACCGAACGCCTCTGATACCAATTTGTCACGACCCGTCCTCGGGGCCCGTGCCGTGACTACCCCAAGCCCGCCTTCCATAGGCCAGGGGCTGGAAACTAGCACCAAGGCATAAATCCCAATAAAAAGGGAAGTCATTGCCTTTTTAAATTAAACAAACACCACAAAGAAAGAAAGCAGTAGAAGTAACACTAAGTAAAAAAATGAGTACAATAGTAAGTGCGGAAAAGCAAGTGGGCCAGTATACAAACCCAAACTGAAAGTAAAGTACAACTGGAATGGAAAAACAGCAACTGGAAAGTAAAGCCGCAACGTCGAGCTGTCCACTGGAAATCCCACCAGAAGGGTGGGAACAGATAGCCTCCACTGCTCCTCCGTTCCAGCCGACTGCTCTGAGTACGTCCCGCCCAGTGGTCCACCTCTAGGTACCGTCCTGCTCTGCAAGCCTCAACCACGATCAGCGTTGTCCGTCGTCTGCAACCAACACAATCTAGTGCGGGAATATCCCATGCAGGGGTGAGTATAATATACTCAGTAGGGACCTCGAGACCCCCAAGGTCTCCCAGAATCCACAAAAGAAAGATACAATCACGAAGTAACATCCGACATGGATTAGTTATATGCTCATACATATACCTAAGTCATCAATTCTCGTTCGGCTCCAACATCCAAACCCCTGTACAACCCAGTCCACACAGGAAAGAAAAACATATACCCACATAGGATAGCACAACACAATCCACAAAGGAAAGAAAAAGGATTCAGCTCACACAGGTATACTTCTTCATATGACGATAATGATGACCAGATATTGCCACTGATTCATATAAGCCGTCGGACCCACAAAGGATCGATAGGTACTAACCCCCACAATGACCCACAAAGGATCTGAACCACAAAGGATCGATAGGTAACTAACCCCCGCAATGACCCACAAAGGATCTGACCCACAAAGGATCGATAGGTAACTAACCCCCGCAAAGACCCACACAGGATCGGACCCACACAGTATCTATAGGCGTTGGCCCACATAGGACCGCTGAGCGCTGACCCACACAGGAGAGGACCCACACGGGATCAGTAGCACTGACCCACAAAGGATCGCTGACTGTTGTAGATGTCGTCGTCGAATCCACTGAGGATCTCTACATAGTCTTCGTCGAATCCACTGAGTATCTCTGTACTGTCATCGTCGTAGTCGCAGCCAGCACTATGGTTCCCGCACACTCTAAGCTCGTTCGGGAGGGTCTGCTCCACGAACCGAGAGTCTGATACATCAACTAACACATAGTCCAGAGTTAATGTATCAAAAAGTTCTGTATCTACAACAGGAACTCAACGTCGCAGACGGCGCGTCAATCGGACGCCCGGTCTGAGAGTTATTGGCGTTTTCGTTCCAGGGCCCGGTTGGTTTTTAATCCAAAACCAACCCGACCATACTCCACCTGTGTCCAAACCTCGGGCGGAGTAAGACAAAAGGGTCCGTCTCACTTAGAGGAATCCAACAAAGTCTACATCACATCAATCGGACGTCCGTAGCTCAAGATATGAGCGTTTCCGCTCCAAGGGCCTGGTTGGTTTCGTGTACGAACCAACCCGGCCGAACCCAAAGTATTTCGAAACCTTGAGTGTGATATACCGAAACGACCGCCTCGATCCAAGGATCAAATCGCCGCTAACAGTGCGTCGATCGGAGGCCCGAAGGTCATGTTATGAGAAAAAGACCGAAAAGGTCCGAAAACGGGGGGTATAGGCCCGGACTGACTCGGCCCAACCCCCCCTAGGCCGGCCCCAACCGGGTCGACCCGACCCGGATTCGAGTCCGACCCGGCCGGCACGGCCCAACTCGGCTGGGCGCGGCTTGAGCTAGGTCCCTCCTCCGTGGTCCCGCGCTGCCGCAGGACCGGCCAGCGCCGCCGCGACTTCAGCCACGACGGGTCTTCCCGGCGACGTGCCGGGCACCGCCGCATCCTGGCGGCCACCCGTCGCTTGCCGTTGCCGGCGTGGCGCGCCGATGGGGGGGTTCCGCGGACCACCGGACATTCTCCGGTGGTCCGATTTGCGCTCGGTCTTCGCCAGTGCTCGTCCCGGGACTCGTTCTTCACTGCAAAGCCTTCAAAATTAACTTGCGGCCCCGTTTGTCGTCGCCCGGCAATCCACGCATCAATGAAAAACTGCGGAGGGTTTTTGGGTCGTGTTTGTTTGGCCCACACCCTCCACGTTAGGTGATAACAACTAGGAATAATATTCAACACATGAAAAACAAAACAAGGCACAATTTTAATAAATTAAAATTGAACTTCGATCCGGGTTCTTTGTTTTAGAAGAAACAACCATGGGAATAAATATTATTCTCAAATAAAACCCCTACCTCGTAGTTGTCGTCGGACGAGAGTTCTTCATGGAATTGACCGTCACAGAAGAAGAGGATCATCGCGTCGCGGAAGGGCATCGCGTCGTCGCGGAAGGGCGTCGCGTCGACGATCTCCGAGGGTTAAAGAAAACACACGGATTTAATTTTATGAATTTAATCCATGTTAAGGATAAAATCCACAAATGAAATTTCAAATATCCAAAATCTCCTACCTCAAGCAGTTGATGATCAGAGATTTTTACGGGGAATAACGTCACGGAAGAAGCGTCGTGGAAGGAGAATCGTCGGCGTCACGGAACACGGCTTTGCGTTGTCGATCTCTGAGGGTTCGGCGTTCTTTTTGTTCTTTGCGTTTTTCACGTTCTTTGCGAAGGGGAATGAAGGTACAGATTCTCCAAATCCTCTCAACAATCAACCCGTTAACAAAAGAAAAGGTGTTGGTCTTATTTTATTGTTATGCCAACAGTTTGAAAACATGTTAAGAAATGAACCATTAATTCGGTGAATTAATGGAAACGACTTAACTGTCCATTTAATAGGAGCATTTAAGAGTTTTAGAAAACGCCCCAGTTGACTTTCATTAATGACGAGTTTTTGCGGGTGCATTACTTAGAGGAAAAGAAACAGTGGGGCTCGTGTGGGCCCCACCACACAAATATCCTACCAAGACGGTAAGATATTTTGGATTTCACCTTATCCGCTTCAACATAGCTCAAGTGGCTTTAAGTGGATTTTAAGTGGCTTTAAGTGAAATAAAAATAAAGTTGTCGCACCACTTTATTTTAATTCTTAACTTAACCCCAAAAATTTAAAAACCACACCCGAGCAAACACAACTCCAGAAGAGGCGTTTCTAAGCAAATACTGGCGCTGTGATTCCATCGGTACCCTCAGAATTTGATTCTGAGCACCAGTTCAAAAGTTAGAAAAACACACTCATTTGTTCACTGAACGTACCCGAGCCAAAATTCGAAAAATGATTCCGAGCACACCGGGCCTCGGAATCAGGTGCTGTCAGAAACTGTGTTCTTTTAAAATTCCAAAGAAAATTAAGAGAGAAAAAAATTCCTTGAATTTTACGGGTCTTTTCAATCATTTGAATTTCTGGGTGCTGGGACACTAGCATGTCTGTCTTCTATCCCTTATTATAGGGATTCTTGAGGGCGTAGAAGCCCAAGGCATCCCACATCAAATGCAGGGAATCATATACAATGGTAATGTATCTGAGGTTTTCCTTAACTTTCCATGTTTAACACAGGGTATGCCGCAAGTTTAACATTCAATATAGATAGATCAGACTGATCAGAACACTGACTAGAGTGGATCAAATGGGTGAAACCCCTAGAGGGAACACCGATATTGGGGCCAATGTCTGGTTGGCATCTAAAATGCTGTTAAATGGAATTTATAATGGGGTAGCAAGATCCAAAAAAGATGTCGTGGCCTGGGTATGAATCAAGATTGATGATGGGAGGTTCCGTGAAGTGGATGGTGAATACGATGGAACCGTCATGAGGATGATGATGGTTTTGGGGTTGAGCCTCCAAGTGGCTTCCTACGTATCCCCGTGGTAGGGAATCAAAGTCAACACAGTTCATCTGATTATTAATTATCGCTGATTGAGGTTTTCAATGGATTATCACTGTATGGGGTTGCAACGGCTTACTGTTAGATTAGAGTATCAATGGCTTATCGCTGGATAGGGTCACAATGGATTACTACTAGATGGGGTCGAACCGATGTGAAGATGGTTGGGACGACTGGTGGATGGTGGGCTTGAACCTCAGGGAGGCTTCCTACATACCCTACATTGGCAAGAATCAAAGACCACATAGTTTAGGGGGGTGTTGGTGAACCGACGGGAAGGAGGACCTAGGGTCCAATGGTTGTTGGGCATGAAACTCAAGAAGTCTTCCTACGTACCTTCCCTTGGCAAGGATCAAAGACCTCATAGTTCAGTATGGGGTTTGTGTGAAACGACTAACAACTGACTGGTGAAACAACGTCTTATCACTGATAGGGGTCCATATCTTAACATCCTACAGGACGGAGGAGAACCGACGTGAAGGTGGTCAGAGTGACTGAGTGTTGGTCTTGAACCCTGTGGAGGCTTCCTACATACCCTTCCAGGGAAAGAATGAAATTCCACGTAGTTCGGAAGGGGGAATTTGAGGCATACGCTCTTAGGGAGCCCAAAGTGTTGGGGAAACGATGTGAAGATGGTCAAAATGACTGGGGTGGTGGGCTTGAACCTCATGGAGGCTTCCTACATACCTTTCCTTAGCAAGGATCAAATACCTTGTTGTTCATGGTTGGGGGTGGGGCTTACACTCTAGGTGTCCCAAGGTGTTTGTGGACTGAAATGAAGGGGGTTGGAGTGACCAATGGATGGAGGGATTCAACCTCATGGAGGCTTCATACGCACCGTGCCTTATCAAGGATCAAAGACCTCGTAGTTCATGGTTGGGTGTGGGGATTACACTCTAAGATACCCATGGTGGATGTCATGGTAGGTTCTTTCTCTAGGCCCATGTGGGTCATGCCCGGTGTGAGAAACAAGAGGCAGCAGAGACCAAATGATCAGATCATGAAAGCTGCATCTTTGGGAAGTGCAGTAGGGCTTACACGTGATTGCATCCCAAAGAGGAAACAAGGGCTTATGCGTAGTTAGTATCCCGAAAAGGTTGGGACTTTCTCCAGGATGGAGGCCCGGTGGCGAAAAAGCCTAGAAAGAGAGGGATTCTCCACAGAAGAGAGGAGGAGCACCGTTCTCCATCACCCTCTTTTCTGGCCTTGGGCACCGAAAAAGAATGGAGGAGCAGTGGAACTACCTCTTGAAAGAAAGGTTAAGGTCTTACACCAAGGTGTTCACCCTTTACCCGCGTAGGATAAATGGGGAGAAGTCACTGTTTAACGTCATGTGCTGAGGATGATGATGCTTGGCAGTTTAACGTCCTGCAGCTCAGACAAGGGAGGGTTCACTCCACACCGCTAAGACTTACATAACTGGTACCCTCTATACCTTTGCGAAGGGAATGCACTGGAAATATCGTGGTAGGGGGTTGTTATGGGGAGAACCATTGAGGGGTCCATGTTAGTGTGGCAATGCGAAGAAGCAATAGCTTTTAGCGTGCTTATGTGAAGAAGCATGAGGCGAAGCAACGCAATGGGATGTATAGTCCAAGGGACATTGATGTTACTTCGCACGAACCTAGGGGGTCATATGAGAAAAGAGTACATGGAAAAGGTGTTTTGGGAATGGGAGGCACCCAAAAATGATTCCCGGTAGAGGGACATCACAGGTGCACAAGGAGGGAGGCTTGCGCGCAAAAGGAACAGTTTCATGAAATAGGTATGGGACAGTGCGTAATAGTGCTACTTGCGTGAAAAAGACCAGGGTGGTGTGAAATCAGCTGTTCTGCATGAAAAATGCTGGGGTGACGTGAAATCGGCCGGTGGGCATGAAAATGGTTGGGGTGGCATGCAATCAGCTGGTGGGTGCGCAGAATGTCGGGGTGATGCGGAAAGGAGGTCGTGCAATTTGGAAGGAATTGCACTCAGAATAAAGGATTGCACATAATTGGAAGGAAATGCGCACAGAGGACGAGACTCGATGGGGTTTGGAAAACATCCACACTCGCATGTCGATGCATGGAAAACATCCACGCTCGCATGGAAAAATTTCACGAATCCAATAGGTTTCCACGCGATAGCCATTTTTTCACGCTCGTCTGATTTTTTTCATGCGGCCCCTCCGGGCCCCCTGGAATGGATCTCTGGTTCCAAATATGGCTTCTCTTTTTTTGCGCCAAAAACTACTTCACCCTTTGAGCATTTTTTGGTGTCTAAAAATTATATATCAAATTAACTAGAAGGGTTTTCACATGTATCATTCTGAACAAAACTATGATACTCTGTCAATGTGAGGATAATTATAATCTTAATTAAAATTATATTCATTTTATAGGTAATGATTCCTATTTAGAAATGGTATTTATCTCATATGATTGGGGTGAGACTCTATATTAAATTTATAACTATTTTTTTGGAGTTTTTAAACGTTTTTCAATAAGTGTTTCCTTGTATTCATCTGAATCAAGAATTTTAGTTTTGAATAAAACTCATATATAGTGCCAGACCTATTTAAAAAAAACCCATATAGAATTACCCTGATTAATTTAGAGGAATTGAAGGTGAAACACAAGATGAATTATGATATGATATTCATTCATCCATGTGCACCCCCATTGGGTTCAACTATCAATTTGTTTGGAGAAATATGGTTCAAAGTGAATTTTCATTGACTATCAGAAGATTAATGAGATCAAAATCTAGAATAAGTATCATCTTCCCTATATTGATGATTTATTCTATCTCTTATGAGTATATTATTACTTTTACAATATTTATCATAATTCTAGATAATATTATCTAAGGGTATATTGTGAATACATACCCATGAAATCTTTTTGTACAATGTATGGGAAATATGAAGTTATAGTGACTCCATTTTTTTATACTAATTCCTCCACAATCATTATGGATTTAATGAATATAATAATTAAAGATTACCTTGATTAGTTTGTGGTAGTATTTATAAGTGATATTATCTTATATTCCATAAGTAGGTAAGAGTATAAAAGACGCTCGAGGATTGTACTAAAGACCCCAATGAAGGAAACCCTATATGTAGAATTTACCTAGTGTGAAATTTGTCTATAGAATGCTTATTTTATGGTTAATATAATCTCAAGAGAGGGTATATAAGTGGTCCTATCAAAGGTAGAAGTTTATGAACATTGGACCAGAACAACCATGATGTACGTGATTCAAATTTTAATTGGTTTGGATAGTTATTAGTGACAATTTACAAATAATTTTTCATTTTCATGTAATCTACTATCCAAGGTAACTAAAAAAGGTTTCAAGTTCCCTTAGAAAGAAGAATGTGAAGAAAATTTCAAGGCACTGAAGAGAAGTTTGGTTATTGCACAAGTAATTACAATACCCTTTAGGGTAGAAGGGATTATGGTCTATATGATGCATCAAATAAGAATCAAGGTTGTTTTATAATTTATAATGATATAGTGATATCTTATCATTCATTTTGATTGAAGGTTATTGAGTAGAATTGTAAAAATCATGTCCATTATGTACTATTGAAATTTTTGGCATAGATGATATTGATGCATCACCATTTTCATTTTAATCTGTGATATATATACTGATCATAATAGTATAATATATATTTTTACCCATAAATATTTATATATTAACCACAAAATATTGTTGGAGTTGGTTAATAATAATTATTTCTCAATTAGTTTCCACCATAGTAATGAGAAAAAGTTTTATAATGCTTTCAGTTGAAAAAAACGTGATCGATTATCTTTTATAAAGATAAAAAAATTATTTATTATCAATATGAAAAGGATAAACCATCAAATCATGATGAAATGTGTGAAATATTATCTTTTTATTGTGTGTTTTCAACCATATATCCAAGTAAATCTTAAAGAGGCATAAAGGGAAGGTACAGAACTAAAAAATAAGTTGAGAAATGTTACCACATTCAACCTTCATTATGATTCACTAACATGGTTTTGGAAATAAGTATTGGTCATACTAATATTGGAAATTAAGAATGAACTATTGGATAAAGAGTGTAGATCTCATTTATTATTTGTCCTAGAAGTATGAGGATGTATTGTAATACAAAAGTGTTTTTTTGGAGAACATGAGGTGATATATCGGATAGTATGTATCTTACTACATGGTAGGATAGAAAGTTATGTCTAAGAGATCTAATTGTATAATGGCTCTTTAACCATTACCCATACCTGAATTGAAATGAGAAAACTGTTACCATGGATTTCATAGTTACACACCCTAAAATGTCTAAAAAAGTTAATGTTATTTAGGTTTTATTCTATGTAATTATGAAGTCAACATGCATCATTTATATTAGAGTGTACTTCTATACAAGTCAATATTTGCGATAAAAATTAAGGATGTTGTAATTTTTAATGGTGTAACATATTCTATTATATCACTCGGGGATTAGAGGTTTACCTATATATTTAGGACACGTCATTAGCAGAATATTGATATAGAGTTGAGTTTAATTACTAGTTATCACCCTCAGATAGATATTCATTATGAGAGAATAATCAAAACCCTAGAGAAAATGTTTAGATATTATTCTCTAGATTTAAAAGGTGGTTGGAAGACCCGCATTCCTCTTTCCATGTTCATTTATAAAAATAATTTTTACTCTAGATTTAAGGGGGTTATTTATGAAGCACACTATATAAGGAAGTGTAAAGCTCTGATACACTGTTTTGAGATTAGAGAAATAAATATCATTAAACTTATGATAGATATGGAAATTGAAGATATGGTTAGATCCATTCAACTGCACATAAAGGTTGCTTATAGATGACAAAATAGTATGTTGAAAATTAACACAAAGATATAGAATTTAATGTTGGTCAAAAGGTATTATTATGAATTTATCATTATAATTGGATTCATAAAATTTATAAATAAGGGAAATAGACCCTAGGCATATTGTCCACTTCAAGATTCTTGATTGAGTAATGATTCTGTCTTATCTCATGGAACTTTCCACCGAAATACTCTCAAGTCCAGGATGCGTTACATGTATCTCTCTTAAGGAAGTACATACCTGATCCATCACATGTACATATCATAGAAATTGTACCATTATAGAATGATATTACTTAATAAGAACAACCAGTTGAAATCTTTGATCATAGTGATACAATACTACAGAATAAACCTACTCACATATTTAATGACCTGTGGAGGAATAAAAACATAGAAGCTATATGTGAACCTATGGATGTGATGAAACAAAGATATCCTCATTTTTGATATCCAAGTGTTGATATTTTTAGGTAAAATTCATTTTAAGGGGGGAATAATGTAATAATAAAATATTTTATATGTATTTATTTTAAAATAAACATGAAGTATTTGTTAGATTTATTTTCATGAAAACTTGAGTCTAAATGATCCAGGATATAATACAGCTCTAAATCCTATCTATTGGATTTGTTGGTATTAATATGAGTATCAACATAATAAACTATATTTATAATAATTTAATTTAATTAATAACTATTGATCTACAGGTATTCATTATACATTAAAGTCATTTTATGCATCAACTATTTTTTTCATTAAAAAATGGTATTTATTTTATTTTGTATGAGGATATTATAATTAATATTTGACACCATTAGAAAATAAATTTTATAAAAATGATTCCATTTTGGAAATATTTTTATCAAAACATTCCTTAGGTGAAATTTTATGAATTTTCTATAAAGATTAAATATTCCATGATTATGAAAATATCATTTTTATAGAAAATATTATTATTCATTAAAGTATTTTAATGTCCAATTTATATTTTGAATTTATTTTAAAATTTAATTATTTTTTAATAATAATACAATCAGTTTCTTTAGATTCCACATTATTATTAATTTGGGTATAGAAATATTTTTATACATAAAAATGTATTTTTTTGGAAAATTATTTTCCAATAGATTTAGCACTTTTATTTTGAAATGATTTTTTTATAATTATAGGGAATGAATTGAAAATTTTTATTCAATATATGGAATTCTCATAATTAATTTTATAAAATATGTTCAAGATAATTTTTGTTCATTATGAATGGGAATGAAGGTAATAAAAATAATTAAAACATTAAGGTTAAAACATGTTTACCAGGAGGGGTGCGGTAAAACTAAGAGTTATGGTTGATATTGATATATAATGTTTGATAAATACTTTTTTATTGGAATATTTTGACCCATATCATCTCTTATTTGAATATGAGTCATTTGATGAAATTTTCTTTAGTATGATACTTTTTTATTTTTATTTTTAAAAAATCAATGTGTTTTCTCTCTTATAAAAGGTTACACTCCTCTAAATTATTTAAAACACATTGAGACACCAATATTGACCAAAACCTGCCAAAATATATTATTAAGTCACCAATCCATAAATTGGAGGTTATTTATTCCTTAAATAACTTTCCAAGGGTCTTTAGGAAAAAATATAAAGGTGGTATACAGAAGAAGATGTAGTCGTCCTTCATGACATCTTTCAAATTATTTTTATAATACCTCAAATAAATTGATGTAATTATGAAATACAATATTAAATTTAGTATCATCAATATAATGAAACATTATTATGATTATGGAACAACCATTATATCACATCTTTTCCATCAAATGATAAATTAATGTAATGATCATGTGCGCATATAGACAACCATCTCCACATAGATTTACGATTCATTGTTCATCATTATAAATATTTTATGGTTAATATGATATATTTAATGTTTATATTTGATCATTGTGAAATTATTATGATTATATTATAATATTAACTTATCTACCTTCTTACCCTCCCATCTATTGGAAAACAATAAGTTCGCATGTACGTTTGTGTAGACTAATACCTCAATGGAGAAACATGATTATTTTTTCATTTCTGATTTCCATGGATGATAATAAGTATATATTTAATGAATATAAATGATATGTAAGATATGATAATGTTCATTTAAATATTAATTAGTTTTACAATTCATTTTTTATGACCATCAGAATATGGAATAATTAATCCTTGGTACGTATTGAATATTGTGTTTATGAAGTGATGTAATTAGTTTTTCATCTCTATTTAATATGAATAATTATAATAGTTTATATAAAAAAACTATGGTACTTATTTATTTATTAATATTTTTTGTTATTATGCAATAATGATCAATGTATAAGCACCGGAACCACCGAACATAAACATTAATGAAAAATGAAATAGTTAACACCAAAAAATGATGATTTTAATAAAGAACTATTCATAAATGGGTGCTAATATGTTTTAATTAAAAATATATGTTATTATATGTATCTATCTTGTTCTATTATAGTATTAGAGTAAATATAATTTTATTATACCTGAGTTTTGAGCACTTACAAATCATTTCGATCTTGAGGTAAAGGTTTTATGTTATAATATCATTTTACCTAGATTATTTATGATTAAATTTTTGATAATGAAATTATTTAATCCTTATCACCCCTATTTTATAAGTTCTCTTCTGAAATTTTTTATTTTTTTTATTTGATGTTTCACATTAATTTTGCTATATTTATGAACTCAATAATCTATATTTGTTTCAAGGAAAACTGATTTTAATTTTCTCTTCAGCGGGAAATACATTTCCTTCCATATCTATGTTTTAAAGAATAATTTAAGTAATATTTATAAAAATTACCATTTATTATCTAAATTAATTTTACCCATTTTTTTATTTCAATAATTTTTTTCAATAAATCTTCTTTACATTTTCTGAACAAGGTAATTGGTTTTCAGAAAATTTGAATGGGGTTTTGTTCTAACTTATATGGAAAGAACACAATTTTCCCTCATTATGACCATTCAATGATTTTAAGATTAGTTTACATTCTTTAAAGTTGATTTTAAGGCAAAACAAATGTCAATAATACTTTTAATAATTTTATATTTTAGATATTTTATTTCAAAATTAAAAGGGTATTTTCCTTTATAAATGATCAAGTGATATTATAATAGAAAATTCATCTGTGATGAACTCCTCGATGTAAATTATATTTCACAAAGTATATGACACTATGATACCACCATTATTCTCTCTTTGGAATTTATATGGTTATCATGATGAAATATAAAGAGAACCCATTTTTTCACAAGTTAATTTATGATGATTATATTTATAATATTTAGGAACACATATGAATGGATAATTAATATATGATAGGTGGATGAGAATTATATATATCTAAAAAAAATTAAATAATTATTAATTGTTTATGATCTCAAAGGTTATATGGTAGGTTATCCCAATCCCTAAAAATATGGTATATGAGAGGTTCTCCCATGATCGAAAGTCGGTACATGGAAGGTTGCCATAAGCCCAAAGTAGCTACATTGGTTCTTATCCCATGCCTATAATGATGTGAATGTTTTGGTTGGTAGCCTTATCATTGGATTTATATGATTATTAATTGGCACATTTTATACCATAAATTTTTTCCATGATCTTATTCTAATGTTATCCTTTCATGGATTAGGTTCATTTATTCCATTATGTTTCATGTATTATGAACTAATAATACGTATAACATGACTCAAGATTATGTATTATGAATTTCTAGATATGGTTTTAAAATTTTAATCTCATATTCGTATACCCTTATGCTCATATTATGCTTAAATGATTATTGATATATGCCTTGTTTAACAGCAGTAATCATCAAATCTCAGTTGTTATTATGTTTCCTAATTACTATGATATGAAGAAATGTTTTATATATGAAATATATAATATGGGGGATAATTTTGAAGAACATAGTGGGTGATGATTTAAATATTCATGTACTCATTTTTTATATTTCTTGGTATCTAAAGACACATAACCATTATGGTTCTAGAATGCATTTTAATGTTATATAATAATCATTCATATAATAATAGGTAAAATTTACATGTGAAATTTATACTTCTCTATAATAATGATCATTTATGATCATGTATGTATCACATATCAATCAAAGATAATATACCCTTTAATCACTAATCACCTATCCTAGGTTTCTTAGGTGGAAATAATCATCTTCTATGATTAGGCATAGATTATAGAGTGAAATTCGAGTGTGAGTCCCTCTATCCCTGACAACCTCTTCCATTGTTGATCATTTTTATTTTTTTTAAATTATGAGTTCGATTAACATAGGGACATTCTTGATCAACAACATCCATGAACCAGTCCATCATCGACAACATCTTCAAGAAGTGTTGTGTGATTTAATGAGTTTATAAACATCACAAAACCACATATCATTTTATTTATTTTGAGAACTATATATCAATATTATGAAAATATTTTTATTTCCATTGATAAATAATGCCAATGGTGCCCTAGTTTCACTTCTCACATATATAATGTTTTGATTCTTCTTCTTGAAATAAGTTTAAAGGAAATCAATGTATCATTTTCATGAACAGGGAACAAAATTTCTTTCTTCCTCACATGATACACACAGGAAAAGTATTTATTATCTTTATGTGATAAAATTAAGTGAGGCCTCTCAAAAAAAGCATAAAAACCATTTTTATATTATCGATATATATTATTTATGAATATCAGATTAAATTAATATCTTTGTTATTCTTCATGTAATACTAGATATGGTTTTCACTTATTCATGGGAGAAGAGTTATATGCAGATCATTGGGAATTATTTGGGTGTCTGGGTACAGATTTTTTCAAACAGACTCATATATCTATCTTTATTATGAGTATATAACTTAGAATTATTCATTATTTTCATATAATTGGAAGGACATGGATGATATATTTCTTCAATAAAATAAGATCTCTCTTACCATTCAGTGAAAACAAATAGGAGGTTTTATAAGAATATGTGTCCGATTTTAGGGCCTTGTATTTTGGGTAGAGAGTCAATTATACAATTATAAGGTGGTTGAAACCATCTCATATGTAGGGGGCCTCATGTAAAAACCAATGAGTGCATGTTAGTCCACTCTTAGTGGATTTTTTGATGCCAGCCTTGATATCTAAAGAGAATCATTATGGAACAAAAATGGGGAATGTTGTATGATGTTAGGAAAGATACCTGACCATGATTCTCCAATTATATTTTTTTTTTCAATACATGATATTGGATACATTTTTTATATCATTCATTCAGGAAATGTGTATAATTCATGCATGGTGTCTTGATGATATAATGATGAAGACTTATTGACTCTCTAAATTATAGCTGTTTATTGATCCAAAGATGTGGAAAAATTACAATCTATTAAATCCTATACACTTTAATGGATGTGTTTCACAAGTTTTAAGGCATAATGGGATTAATTGGATAAACACATTCATTTAGAGTATACGACTTATATCGGTGCACATGTTTTTTTAAATATTGTAAAAACTCTACATGCCAAAGTTTACCCATACCAGGTTCTATCTCAATATTATTCTACCATATAATCCATTTGACATCATTATCCCATCAATGATATATATGGTTCAACTCTAGGATACAATCCTTCAAATTCATCACAACATCACATTTCATGACTCATATATCTAAGCATATGTCATACCTCCATTGTGTAGGCCTACCATCATGAATACTCTTGGTCTTTTGAGGGAAAGTATTTTTAGTTGAAATCAACTTATTATTAAATAAATAATAGAAATAATTATAATTTTGAAAGATATATAATGTTTTGGGCCTCCGTAATTTTTTTAATAACACTCTCAAAATCCTTTATAAAAAATATAATATTATTTCATTTGATTCTAACTTCATGAGTCTACATGACAAGTATTTTCCAATTGAAATCATAAAAACATGACTTATAATTACTTATTCACTTCTGTGAGAAGTTATTTCATCAAAATATCATAAGAATGTGTCATCATCATTAATAAAGGTTTCCAAAATCTCCACATGCGTCTTTACATGAAAAAGATTAATCAAGACATCTAGGAGTTCTAAAAAATCATCACAAAATATTTATATGGAACACATTTTAATATAAATGTTATAGTCCCTAGTACATAACACTAAAATGATATTAGATGGTCATATATATGCTAAATCGATTGAAATGTGTCCAATAATGTATGACTCCTTCTTTCATATATATATTTAATTTTTTTTGAGGAATATTGAGTTGGGAAATAATTTCAGAATCTCTTAAATGATCTATAAATATCATGATCGAGTATTCATCATGATATTCTATCAATGTAATTTTATATAAACTTTCTTGTTTATTTTGTTCATTTTTATGAAACTCTTTGAAATTTTAAAAAAATTAAGATTGTGTTTCATTAGAAAGACACACCCATAATGACTAAAGACAATTATAAATGTTATTAAATACCTAAAACAACCATTTTATTATGTAATAATTGGTCTATATACATCCCTATGTTTAAAATCCAAAAGTCCACTAGACCTCTCATATATTTTCCCAAAAGGTGACCTTTTCAATTTTTTTGTATGTAAGATTCACATGTATCAAATTATTCATAATCCAATGTATTTTGAACTCAATTCACCACCTATTGAGTTACTCACTCCAACAGACATTTTGTATCATATGATAGTTTCTTTTATATATATTATTACATTTTTAACTTTGATTTTATTTGTATCCTAAGAATCTAAAATTTCTCTCAATGTAATTTTTTTTGTTCTTTATGGATAATAGAAAAGAAGGACATAATACCAACAGACCTCTTTATTTTAATGGTATAAACTATGATCAATTGAAAATCAAATTGAAAATTCACTTGGAATGTATATGTTTTGACATATGAAGAGTAATATAAGATCAGTATGAAATACCAAAAACACCTATATATGAATAGAGTAATTCTATAAAAAATAATTATAAAAATTATTGTAAATCAAGGATGATTTTTTGTTATTTGGTAGGTAATGAATTTAGTAGAATTTATACTTGAAAATATTCTTTTGAAATATGGGATACCGTATCTATCTCTGATGAAGTAACATCAAATGTCATTGAAATTAGCATAAATACTTACAAAATCTTGTATAATACTTTTAAAATGAAATTCCATGGAACTATTCTTAATATATATTTCATGTTGACTGAAATAGTTAATCCTATTAACTCTCTTGGAAAACATGTGAAAGAAAAAGATAACATAATGAGATTTATATGATTCTTAATAGATATCTGGGGAGGAACATCTGTGTTAATCAGAGAATCATGTGATGTAGGTAAACTAAATCTCAGGGAATTGATAGAAAATCTAGTTATGTATGAAGAAGATCTCAAACTAAACAAATAGATTGATTAAGATGAACCAAAAAGTAATTTAGTAGCCTTAAAATCTACTGCCTTCAGACAAAGAGAGAAAGTAAAAAATGATTCTAGTAAAGAAGGATTTATTTATTATATTGATGAAGAAATGGGAAATGTGGACATAAGATTCAAGAGATTATATTTGAAAAATATTTCCTTTGAAAAATCATATTTCAAAGGAGATTATGATAAAAATAAATGTGGAAAAAGGATTGAAAAAAGGATGACACTCAAAATGAAGTCACATATTATGAATACATGTGTAAAGGTCTCATTAAATTTGATTGCCCAAAATTGAAATATAAAATTAATTATGAGTATAAGGATGAATGATACAAAAAAAACCATGAATGGAACATGGAGTGCCTCTGAAGACAACTCATGTTACGCATACAACAATCTAGAAATTATGTTTGATAGAGAAAATATTTTATTTACAACAATCATATTAGAGGAAAAAAAATTCTCTATGATTCTTCTACTAATGATTCATTTAGTTTTGAAAATGAATAAAACAATGAAAATGATAAACATGGCCAACACAGATCTGTATTATTAATGTAACATGATGGAAGCCACTTTTTATGAGCTAAAATATAAATATAAGTCACTTATAAACCACCATTCCTTACCTATAAATGTTAAAAATAACTATTATATTGAAAATGAGGAACGTTATAAACTATTTAAAAAAAACAATGAATTAAAAATTTTTAAAACGAAAATTTAAATAATGACATAGAAAATTTTACTAATGATAAGAAAACATTAACTCAAATACTAGAAAATCAAGTTACTCCCTATTATACAACAATAATTTCTTACCAACCAGGATAAGAAAACTAAAAAAACTATATTTACATCAAGTTCCATTTCTGAGTGTTCATATACAATGTATACTTACTAAACTAAACCTAATAAAATATTTACCTCTATAAGTCTTCAATCCATTTATAAGAAAACTATAAGGAAAATAATGGTTTCCAAAATATATTATTCCTATCATTAAAAGACCCAAGATTATTTTGATACCTAAAATATTTTTTTGATAATCATTGTGTTATAGGAAACCTATTTAAAAAATGCAGAAAAATCCTATGATATTTGGATAGTGGTTGCTCAAGAAAAATTTATGGTGTGTATTCAAACTCATTAATTTGAACAAAGTTGATGGTGGAAATGTCACTTTTGGTGACAATGAAATTGATAAAATCAGTTCCCATGTCCAAATTTGTAATTATAATTCAGTATTAATTTCCAATGTTTAATATCTAGATGGTTTAAAATGCAATCTTCTTAGGATAACCAAATTATGTGATGATGGATTTTATTTAAAATTTGAAAACATTACCTATCATGTTTTTAATGATAAAAAGGATTAAATTCTTAATACTTTACAAAATTATAATATTTATTCAATTGATTTCAATTATTAATATTATAAAAATATTTCATGATTAATTGCCTTTCACAAAGAATCATGGCTTTTTAAGATGAGTCCAGTCCCTTGCAATATTAACTCATATAGAAAGATAACTATCAAAGGGTTAGTTAGAGAACTACGGAAGCATTAATTCTAAAATGGTAGTGTTTTTAATCCTTTCAAGAAGGTAAAATATATAATACTTCTTTTAAATTAATGAAAAATGTTTCAACTTATAGAGTTAACTCATATGGATCCATTTGGACCATCTAGAGTCTCCACTCTAAATGGAAAACATTTTTTCTATGTACTTATAGTTTAATTCTCTAGATACACATGGGTATACTTTCTAGCTCAAAAAATAAAAGGATGTTCTAACTTTATTAAGTATTAATAATCTGTAGAAAACTTTATTAGACTTAGGGTCAAGACCTCAAAGAGTGATCATGTTTGAGAATTTGAAAATCAAGACCTTAAATCATTGTGTTCTCAAAATGGCTATAATAGAAACATTTCTACTCTTATGGAAACATAGAAAAATGGTTTGGTAGAAAGAAGAAATAGGACACTTTAAGAGATAGCCAGAACTATATTAAATAAGAATGACCTACATGTCTACATTTTTCCGAAAGATGTTAATATAAACTGTTACACTATAAACACATTATTTATTAGATATCTAATAAAGAGAACACCTTATGATATATGGAATAACAGAAAGAAAAATGATAATTAATTTAGGGTATTTAGTTGCACATTTTTTTCTATATAAAAATGATAATTTAGACAAATTTTCTTCCAAGAGTGATGAATGAATATTCTTTGGGTATTAAACCTCTAGTAAATCATATAATGTGTTTAACAAGAGAACTCTAATAATGGCTGAATATGTTCACATTTAATTTAATGAAACTGGCCCCAATGAAGCTAAGACTACGTTTGAAGAACCTGAGGATGATTTGTCAAATATTCATCACAATTATAAATCATCTAAATATTCAATCAAACAAACTGATAATTCGATCATTAATCATCCAAAACCTAAACCAAAAGTAGATAATGATTCTTCTAGTCCCACTTCTCAAAGACAAATTTGGAATCATATAAATCACATGTTTTATGTTGAAATTTGAAACCTTGATAGAGGTGCACATACCAGAGCTTCCTTGAGAAATAAAATTGAACATCAGTACTTCTTGTCCCAGATTCATCCTAAGAACATTAATGATGCCATCATTGATGAATTCAGGGTAATAGTTTCACAAGAAGAACATAATAATTTTGAAAGAAACTATGTTTAGGAACTTATTGACCGGACTAATGAAAAAACAACTATTAGCACTAAGTTGGTGTTTAGAAAAAATGTTGATGAATCTGGAAATATAGTAATAAATAAAAAAATATTAGTTTTACAATATTATAGTCAAGAATAAGGTATTGATTCTGTAAAAAACAATTCAGCTATTGCAAGACATGAAGAAATATGGATACTTATCCTATCCAGGACATCTGGAATTCAAACTATATTAAATGGTTGCCAAAATTATATTATTAAATGGAAGTACAATTGAGGTTGTTTTTATCGAACTACCCCTAGGATTTCAAAAACCAAAATTTTCAAATTGAGTTTTAATGTTAATTAAAGAGTTGTATGGTTTAAAATAAGGTCCAAGATCTTGGAATTATAGGCTTACCTGTTTTCTTGTTTCAAACTGTTTTCCAAAGGTAAAACTGATCGAACAGTTTTTGTTAATTAAATTTAATTTTTTTAATAGTACACATATATATAGATGATATTATCTTGGATCTACTAAATATTTTCTATGTATTGATTTATCAAAACAAATGAAAAATTAATTTTATAAGATTTTAATAGGTAAACTCAAATTATTTCTTCGATTTATGATTTTTCAAAATAAATAAAGAATTATCATAAATCAAAGTAAATATATGAATGATATTTTAAAATTATATGTCCTAAATAGTACCCAAAAAAGTGATACTCCCAAAATTTCCACATGTAAATTAGATCTTGATGAAACTGCAAAACAAGTCGATCAAACTAGTTATAGAGGTATGATTGGAAGTCTTTTATAATTAACTACTAGTAGGACAGATATTATGTTGAGTGTTTCTATGTGAGATCTCTTTCAAGAAAATCCAAAAGAGTCACATTTTTTCACTGTCTAAAATAATTTTCAAATACCTAAAATATAAAACAAATTTAGGGTTGTTTTATCCAAGAGGACATTATTTTGATTTAATCAGACATTATGTTTCTGATTTTGGTTGTTTCAAGATATATTGAAAAATAACAATAGGAACATGTGAACATTTATGAAAATCACAAGTATCTTGGGGAACTATGAAACAAAATTCGGTTGCACTACATACTGCTAAAGCTAAATATATAGCTGCATGAATTTATTGTGCCCAAATATTATAGATTAAACATACTTCATTGTTGATGACTCACCATTTAATAGTCACCGTTGATGAGTCACCATTGATGAGTCTCCATTGATGAATTCATCGTTGATGAGTCACCATTGATTATGTTCCCATTGAATGAGTCGCCATTTCTTTTTATATTACTGTTACATTATTACCATTTCTATTTTTCTATACAGATTAAATTTTTTCATAATTCTATTTTATTAATATTTGTTTAGAAATTCTAAATGATAAAAACATTGGGAAAACTCTAAATCAATTCTATACCTCTAACCCTTTATCACCCAAAATTTTTCCTTCCTCTCGAACCGACCTTTCTTATTTCTTGCTCCACATGAGGACTTCAACCGATTTGAATGGACCATGTGAAGTGAGTTGTAGAATTGATTCCATAAGAGATGAGGCATTCCATGAAATGAAATGTATCCACAAGTAGTTTGGAAATTTATTCACTAATCCTTCATTGAGGAAATCATGTAGTTGATGAAGAAAAATAAATTGATGCATAATGGCTTCCAACCCAAAATATGCTAGTGTTAAATGTAATAGAAAAATTGAATTAGATGAACTGGATTACCTCGAATCATTGAGTATATTATATCATGATAGTATTTGAATTTTATCAGAATGTGAGACTTATTTTTGGGATGAAATATGATATAATTCAATGGAGAAATGATGGAAAAGCGATTTCCTTCACTTCAAGATAATGGAAAAATGTTTTAAAGTTCCACATAAAGGAGGATATGAGGCCTTTTATGGATTTATTCCAACTGATAGTGAACATTTCATTTATTATGGGTCTCTCCTATATTTACCCAGATATGGAGC
Source organism: Viscum album (assembly GCA_963277665.1). Lineage (NCBI taxonomy): Eukaryota > Viridiplantae > Streptophyta > Magnoliopsida > Santalales > Viscaceae > Viscum > Viscum album. The sequence continues at coordinate 483,200,991 of OY728128.1, forward strand.
ACTGATAAGACCTACTAATTCCAAGCATGATAGTGAATGTAATTTTCTTTCCAACTTTTTACAGCATGTTTTATGTCTAAGGAAATGGGAATTCAATGCAATGAGGTATCATGATGTCTAATTTATGTATATGACATAGAATGTGATGAGAATAAATCTATTTAGATTATTAATGGTTCATATGAATCAATTTTATAAGAAGAGATCAAGGTCAAACTCTCTAATATTTCCCAAAAAGTTTTGATAAATTTTAGATGAAAAGGTATATGATAAAGTTGGGGAAGAAGATGGGGAAACAATTAGTGGTTTTTCTTTAGAAAATACTATTTGTAAAAGGGTATGAGTAATCTTGCATCCCTAGAAGGGATGATGGGTAAGAGATAAAGAAAAATTTTATGATGACTTCAATCCAATCTATCATTTTAAAAGACCTTTGGACAATAGTGATCCTGGTCTAGAATCTGATGAGATAAATGAGTAATTTGATATTGATGTTGTTGCTGAACAAAATTAGCTAATAGTGGAAGAAGTTGAAGTGGATGAAGAAGAAGTAGAAGCTGTTTCATTTATATAATGGAGTGATCCATATATAATTAAATCTCCACCTATAGTATCATTTTGACATGCCAGTTCATTAGGATATCGTCAAACCATATAAACTCTCATACCTAAAAATAATGAAAAATTAAGATACTAAAGATTCTGGAGACAATAATTTTATATTTTATACCTCTAAAACACCATGTGATACAAATGGTAATGGAGTTAATGATATTGTTTCTAATGAATCAGATAAGGAGAATATAGATCATGAAAAGTCTGATAAATATTCCAATCAGGATGATGAGGATTAGCATGATGAAGCTCATGATGATAATAATTATAATGATGGAAACGAAAATGGTGGCATTGATCACAAAGATGATCAAAAAAATGGTACTGATCATTAAGTTAGTGATGAGAATGGAAATGGATCAGATCCCAAACAAGAGATAGTTCAACATGAATCCTCTTCACATGTGGTATCTAGTTCTCATAGAAATTAAAATCAACAAAAGGATACCATGATACCTGATACTACAATAGCTCCTATAGAAGGTATGGAAGGGGAAAATGAGGGGGAGAAAACTCCAAATCCTAATGATCAAATGGATCAATCATAACCATTAAAGAACATGGAAACCAATCATATAGCTATTCTTCCATCAATATGTGAGGGAGTACTGACTACCATTCTAGTTAATTAGTCAGTTACAGTGGATCTCTCTCCACATACATCCTATGAGCAACTGTAATAGACATCATTTGTTCCATCAACATCAAATAATTTTCAATGTTCATAAGTTCATAGAGACTCAGCAATACTACCATATGATAGGCCATCAGTCAGTTCTTTTGAATATTGGAAAAAATATTCATTTTTTAAAAAATGGATTTAGTTATACTAACTCAGATACTAAAAGTGATTTTCCTCGTGTTCAACATGTAAAACATGTTATGACTCTTAATGTAGTGACACAATATGATTGGATTTCATTTTATAGAAATTTGAATTAATATTTAGTATCATTGGGAAGGATGTGGATTTATGTTTTTACAAATATGTTGAGATCTCAACCATATCCAATTGCCCGAATCAGTGAAGAGAGTACTAAATATTTTGTTTAGTTACTTATCTCGCATATCCATCCTATAAAAATGTTTCATATTTAGGAAATTAATGTTTCAAATATGTTCTTGGGAAAATAAGTAGATTTATTGAGAAATAGAGTAAGGTTTGTAACACCACTCTTTTAGAGTTTCGAATTTCTTTTTCTCAGAAGTTGGATAGTTTAGTTTCTACTACCTCTAATTCATCTTCAACTCCTCCTACTCAAGTACAAAATGAAAGAAATATGATGAGACCAATAATCAGAGAAGAAATTATAAATTCTATGGGTGATGTAATCCCTCATTAAGGGAAAAATCAGCAGATACATATTCATGTAGAACATATCCTTTACTTCAAAATAGGATAACATAGATATATTTATTAGATAATAAAGTCATAAATAAATTTATCAAGTACTACATGTCAGGGATATATAACCAAAATTATATGTCTAATCATTTCAAATTTCATTTTGATAAAATGAGGATACTGCCAGTGACAATAGCCTTTAGTGAACTGGTGTGTCATCTAAAGTCTCTCACACCAGCTCTCCAAATATTGATTGATGAGAGGGAACACTTCTTTAATGAGATAGAATGGGGGGTTCACTAATTATGGAATTCACCAATCTCCTAAAACACTACCTTCTTGTCCATAAACCCATTATAATTTATGGAGAAGTAATCTATGATTCACCACTGATTTCAACCACATCCATATATTCAGTTTAGTATCTATCTACTCTAATCACTTATTCAGACACTTTTTTCCTCCACCATATCAACGTATGAGTTTTTAACCAGTTGAAACAATCAGAAAACTCAAACTAATTCTTTTATGAGTGCCAATTCCTCCTGATACCACACTACAATCCATTATAATATTTTCCCTGATACACACTTATATAGTCTCATCACCGTACTATGATAGGGTTAGAGGAAAATAAAAAGGAAATGAGAAAGTTGATTAGCCACTATCTTCTACACAGTGAATTTTCTATGTTATTTTAAATAGGGATAATTTTTATTTTCCCTTTCATGCTTTTATTTTTTTACTCAAATATTTTTATAACCCAGATAATTTGAACTCCTTATGTAATTATATTTTCACTTTAAGTTTAACAACTATTTTTAATTTTTGATAATCACCAAGGGGGAGATAAATTTAGAAATTAGTTTTATTTTGGTAAATAGATTGTTTTTAAACATAAATACGACTCTAATTAGCTATTATTACTCATTTAGTACATGATTTATAAAATTCCATGTTTTTTTATCATTAAAAGGGGGATTATGTTGGAACCTCCCAATATGGAGTGCATTTGACACTCCATTATTTTAATGATCACAAACCATGATTTTGTTAGTACTAATGTTTCATATGTTGTATGACAAATTTTTATCTGATAATACAAAATCTATTCTATATATGATATTTATTGTGTAATTTAACCATTAGAAGAGAGACAATGTTACCTCCAAGATGAGATACTGCCAGACCGAGTGACTGTCACAACCAACAAGTGCTACCACAAGATAGAGTGTCCATCACTGCCAATAGGAGGTGACTGCAGACAACGTCATTGTCACAAAAAATAGAAGTGGCCTCCAGGATGAGATACTACATGAGGTGATTCACCATTATAGATAGGGGAATCATTTCTAGTGGATTCACTGCTAGAGGTGAGTCACCGCCAGATGTTGAGTTGCCTCCAGCTTCGTGTTACCATTGTTGTCCAAGGACTTTGGTGTGAATGGATCAATGACTACTTTGTTAGGAATATATTTTTGACCATGTATAGATGACATTTATTAATGGAGATTCTAGTTTTGCGGATCTCCTCTAACAGGTGATTCTATATATTTTGAATGGTTCTCTCTCTTGATTATAGAAAAATAGATATGATAGATAGTTGATACGATATCTTACTAACGAAAAAACACAGAGTGGATTGTGTGACTAAAATCGGGAATTCTCATGAACTTGATGATGCACATATTGTGAAGATGTAAGGATAAAGAAGCTCAGAACCCATAACTATGATTAATTGAGACATTATATAGAGATCAACTAAAACATACCTACATATTTCTACAATCCTTTGTTCTGATTTAATTTTCTAGGAAAAAGCATAAAATCCTCACCAATGCTGATATGAGGACTATAAAAATATATAATACATTATATTGAGATTTTTATATTATTATTTTTTCTATCTATTTTATATTTGAGAAGATTGTTATTTTCCTATTATCCATCAAAGAATATCATTTTCACATTCATAGAGAATAGTTGTTATTCTCTTCTTCCACTATCTATTTCCCACTTTGTTTATGGAAGAGGTCCATGTGTGACTTGTGATATTATTACAACCCACGAATAATTGTGGATAAGTATTTTTAGTTGGGAAAACATGTTTTTATTGACTATATACAAAATCCAGTTTACATATTTAGTTGAATATATTTATGATCTTCTTGGCAGTTGGTGATAGACCAGTCGAGGGGATTTAGTCTCAGTTAAAATATTGATTAGAAATACCATAAATTTTGAAATAAATTTACATAGATAAAAACTAATATCAAAACTAGTTAATATTAGTTATCAAATTAACTGAATTGAAAGTATGTATACAAATAATCCATGAAATAGGGGTAAAACAAAATATAATGACACTACCGAATAAAAAAGAGGTTTAGACTCAAGATGATATTTACACCCACCCATATGGAAATCAAGAACTACCAAGATAATTATAAATATAATAAAATAAATAAAAATCCTATACTATGTATATATTGAAAAACAATAAGCTTTCTACAATAGAATCATCTTCCATAGTTTTTTGTGGTATGTAAGAATAGCATAGGTCACACAGGGACCTATTCCACAAAAACAATTGGAAAAAATAGTGGAATAATAGAATAATAAGTATTGTCTCGTAATATTTAGGAGATAGTATGTGTTAGATGACAGGAAAATAAACCACTTCTCTAAAGCAAAACACAAAGAACATATTAGAATAGAAAAACCTAATTCTGATGTGTTTTTTATATTCTTTGACCTCACATCAGAATTGGTGATTAGTCTGTGATTTGATCTATAAAATCAAATTTGAACATAGGATTTTTGAAATCTATAGCTATATTTTAGTTTATCTTTGTCTGGTGTCTTAATCAATCTTGGTAATGGGCTATAAGATTTTGTGTCATTGGATCTTTACATAATACGAATAAACAATTCATGATAATTCACAAACATAGTCACAAAATATACTATAGGTTTTTTTTCTATTATGAGATTGTATCAACTTTCTATCATATCTATTATTCTATATTCGCAGGAGAGATAGTTTTCAAATATATAGGAGTTCCGGTTGAAGGAGATCCATAATAATTAGATTGTACTTTGAAAATGTCTTGAAAACTCAGTAAGAAATATCAAAATTACAAAATAGTTATTGATGCCTTCACACAAACATCCTAGGACAGTAAAGTTAACCAGAAGCTGGTGGTGACTCGACATCTTGTGGTGACACGCCTATGGTGGTGACTCCACATGCGGTTAATCCTCTAGTGGTAACAATGTCTTGAATCTAGTGGTAGATCATCCTGGAAGTAGATCCTATTGGAAATGATGGTGACTCGTTCTGGCGGTATCACTTGATGGTGCTTATAGAGACTCGGTTGTGTGGAATAACCTATTAGCGGTGATGGTGACTCATTCTTGCGGTAGATCATTTTGGCGGTAACAATGCCTCATGTCTGACGGCGAAATTCCATAATACATAGTAGAAATATCAAAGTAGTAATATTCTCATATAAAATTATATAATACTATATGAGGAACATCAGTACTAAAATAATTGTGATCATTAAAATAATATAGTTTCAAACATGCTCCATACAAGGTGGTTCCAACAGAATGAGTCCAATTAATGATTTTTATGAATTATTTAAATATTTTTTTTATTTTTACAATGTGAAAATTCTATGTGTAGGTGGGATTAGAATCAGATATGACATTCTAATGATACTTTCTATAAATTTCATTACCCAAATCGAGTATATATTAACGATTCATTAAATTCTATATTCCATAAAAAATCATTCTTATATTGGGAAAATATATTTTAGACAATAATGACTAAAAATACCATATTTTACAAATAATATTTTGAAATTAAATTATAATTTATTCTATGAATAGAATAAAAAAATAAATTCTAATATTAATCCACATGGTAAGGTCAGATTATAGGTTCTAAACTCTAAAGATGCAACTATTCCTATATTACCAACATGAATAGCTACTTCACACTTCATCAACTCCATCATATATTTGAGTTTTTGTTTCTTAGAAAAAATGTTTCATACACACCTAGTATATAATAACCATGAGTCATAGATGTAGAAATTCATTTTTATAGCATTCATATATGTGTACACTAAATGTTTCTCCTTGAAAATACTATTAAATCCTAGTTACAAATCATTAACTATTTTATATGTCATAATGATTAATGAACTCAATATGATTACTGTGATGTAATCCGTAATCTATAAAAAAAGTCATTTTAGTTTGTGAGCATCATGTATTATATATTTTCGTTATGTTATTTAAATGAATCTTCCCCCACTATAAATGATATGTCTATACATCATGTCCATTTAGTGAGTCAGTTCCTATATTTCACATAGAACTATGTCCGCTTTTACATTCCTCCCACCACCCAATTATTTTGGTATGAAATCATCATAATCATTTTAGTTGTGACTCTTGGATAGATAACCAGATAACCACATATCCAAATCCATCAAATGGATTCAATCAACTCTATTCCCAAGGTATGTTAGTCATATTCGTGTATCTTGACCAATTTAACAAAAGGTAAACAAAAAAAAGATTTGTAAACAAAAATATAAGGGAACCTATCATTGGAATGACAAACCCATAAATATTACATACATACAAATTACTCGAATTCATTAATAAATATAATCCATGAGCACCCAAAATTTTCATGAGCTACCCAATTAGACGACCGAGGTATTGAAATGTGTTTATTTGGAAGGAACGTGAACCTTATTATTTAAAACGGATTTTTTATTATACCACCAATCTAATATCAAATATATTAATATTAAATTCATAACAATTACATAATATGTATTATTTATCTTTATGTTTTTTTATTTTTTTATATGTATTCTTCTAACAATTAGTATTGGAAATCCCTATTCAAAACACTTAGTTAATGTGTTGACACTAGATTAGTATGTAACTCTTTACATAACATAAAAGTTTGTGTTACTCACCAAAAATTGAAACTATGTATATTCATACATATAATAATAAATAATATTTATAAGTTATATGAACAATTCTTTTGAAGGTATAATTTATATGAGATTGAGAAACTCAACATGAGTAATCCTGTAAGGATATATATCCAACCCCATCCACTTTTGTAATTAATGAATAAGTCCCTTGAAATGTAGGTGGCCTGAACCTAGGTCTGACTACCTGGGGAGACTTTACTTATAAGAGAAATAGATTCCTGATAGTCTTATTACATAAAATTTACAAACTATATTTATCAACAATTCTCAATATTATAACTATAATTACAAGCTGTGATCATGGTAGATGGAATATAAATTTAATAATCCCAAACCTAACATGATTTTTAAGGATCTCTCCTGAAAATAAATTATCATAAAAAGAATCACACAAAATATTCACATATCATAAAAAATTTACTAAATCATAAATATAAAATAAATTTTATAAATAAATAATGATTTTATTTATTTTCCAAAACATGAGACATTTATGAATGATTAATAAATATATGATAATTTGAAAAAATCTATAACTCAGAAAAAAAAATTCTTTTATTTCAATATGATTTTTTATATTTTATACGATATGAGATTTATATGATATTTCATGAGTTATGAAAATTTTATCATTCAATTTCTAATACATGAAAATATTATTTAATCTAAATATAATAATTTTTTTAATTAATAAACATGTTATATGTATCCAATTTGGATTTCTAATTAATCCTTTTATTCTAAGATCATGACAGAGGATATTAAAATTTTCCAATAGTATTTTAAAATATTAACCATTAATATTTGGTAAAAGTGTTGTCTTAAAATTTATTCAATAAATTATAAATACATTTCACTTTATTAATTAAATTATAAATTACCTATAAATTATTTCTTCCTAAATTCTCTTTAACAAGATTTATAATCAATTTATAAATCATTTAGAACATTTAATATGTTATTTTTTAAAAAAAATATTCTTACCCTTACCCATAGGGGAGTCCTATGAAATGGTAAATCTTTTTTAACCATACACATTCAATAAATAAATTCTTTCATAATATTATGTTACTACTTACCTTATAGAAACATGAATATAACATGTTTTGTAAATGTAATATGAAGAATAACTTTAAAAGAACATTATCTGAATGGGTATGGAAGAGTGGAAAGTAACTATCTTACCATTATAATGCTACAAAAAACCTTGATGTGTAAAGGTAATGTGGTGGTTACCTATATTCATAATTGAAATTATTAGTTACCATTATTCATACCCTTTAAATTGATGGAATTATTTATAGAAACATTTATTGTTAGGGTATTATCTTTACGCATATATTCAATGTATGTGTGTAAACTTATTGTATCCTCTTGCATAATCATAAATCATCTTTATCTTTATAAAAATCACTAAATTTTATATAATATACTTCTATTTAACAATACTGTTATTCCTTGTTTGATGTGATCATTTTCAAAAAGAACAGTGATTCGATAACATTTAAAGATTTAATAAAAATAACATTGATACCATTGATGTGTTTCATATCATCATCTAACAACCATTGGTATTAGATATATATTCCAAAACATATTTAGATCCAACTTCAATAAATAAATGTATAAATAATACAAAAAATAGAGTACCGTTTATTTCCATGATGTAACATCCTTATTCTTTAATCTAAAGAGAATATTTGATGAAGACCATCTGGTTATGTGAATCAATATATCTTCCCTCCAATGTGATACACCTAAAATTGGATCCATGATCTTATCATGATGGTGTTTGTACGAATTAATGGATTCTAGTGCCTTCAATTATAGTAAAAAACATCCCATGATATATAAGGGAGTTTCTTTTATGTATTTATAGTATTTTTCAAACCAAAAGAGAGGATTTCATCCTCTTATATATAAATGTTCTCAGTAAATGAGGAGATTTGGATATAACTATAACATATCCAATTACTTCTAATGGAACACAACTATTACAACATGTTAATGTTAATTATTTGAACTCCTTCACTGAATACATATTCCATAATGAATAAAAACCTTTTAATTTATAACTAATAGAACCATTTAGTGGTTTACAATGATTCCAGATGCATAACATGCATGTATTGTCCATGCATCACAAGACAAGATTTTATAGGCACTTCTGATAGGGTAATATATTATATTATAGACAATTATAATTTTTATGGACCTTCCTATATCATCTCATCCAAATATGATCCATTATTTTCAGTTTCACCCTATAAATTAATGTATTATACCATTTTCTAAGAATCTCATGTGTAGAGGTAAGTTCATAATGATATATTTCTATATATTGTAATTCAACCAAAAATTAGTGAGGCTGCAATGCTATTAGTTAGGTAATTCAAATTTTCATCAAATGAGTGCTTCCCAAACAAATAGTAGTACTATACCATTTTCAATTTTATTTCACCCAATGATTTTTGGATTTAATCTTATATAATATGTCCAATTCATGATTTTTTTGTTTCACCCTCTTCAGTTGGGTGACATTTTAAGAGGTAGGTGTTCTCTCTCGTTTTCTGTGTGCTATACCAAATTTATGTGTACCGTCCTGGTAGTTTCATGTTATCAAAATAGGAATGGTTTCCCATTTATTATTATAGAGTGTTGATGAGTTATTTTATTCAATGATTGATTGAGGTAATTTATCTCATATGATCTAAGGAAGATCATCTTTAATTTTACATTAGAGTAGACACTTCTGATATTGTAGATTGTGGTCTCGATATAGTTTAATTAGACTACCCATAGACTGAGTGTCTTTTTTCATTCCGATGAGAGTTCATGTTATGTGATTACATGGTGAGCCTAATCCAAGAGTTGTGGGTATGGTTGGAGTCTGATACTTTCATATGTATTTGGTTTGTAATTTTTTCACAATTTATTTATTCTGGTATTCTTCTATATATATAGAATAATGTCCCATTAAAATATGAGTTTATCTCAAAATCACAACTAGACTACTCAAAAATGTATTCATTTTGAGGTCATACCAAAGAGAGTGATAGATGAATGTTTCTAACAATTCACAGGGATGTGAGACCTTGTATGAGTCTATTCGTAGGACAATAGACCTCACTAGATTTTCCTTTTTCTTAAATTATAGTAGGATAATTGTATTGAGTGGTGTCTCTCAAGGAGGGGTTATTGATATATTAATGGTTTTGGAAAATTATTGACGAATATTCACCCAGTTATATGAACATATTTTATTTTCATTTCAAGGAAACTAGTTTGGTGTTGTGGATGGACCTTTTCATGGGGGATAAAATTTAAGTCAAATACCTCCCTATTAGGGGCCTTGTTGTTCAACTAGGAATAATCATGGTAGAGGATCTAGTGGTGTGAGAGTATGTAGTGATAAAGAATGCATCGATTCACTCCCATTAACACTACAATTGGACCATTCATATCTTGTGTGTTGTGTTTATAGTCTTATCTTCAAAAGTTTGAACACAATTGATAACTATGGTATGAATTTTTCATCCTATAAATATATTCATGAATCAAAGATTCTAGTGGAACTCCATTCTAGGAATTTCCAGCTATAGTGTTTACACTAATGGTATCCTTCTGTCAAACCCTTCTAGTGAATTTAGACCATAATTTTCATGTTTGGTGTGAGTGATTCATATATTAGTTATGTTTTAAATATATATCATGAAAATATCATAGAGGTCTGCATTTTATGCGGATGGAATATTATTCTTATTTTTTGGAGAGAATCTGTATTCCTACATATCAGATAAAGTAAATTTAACCTTAATAAATGCAATAAATCCTTATAAGAAACTACCTTATGTCACATAGGATGTCTCATAGTGTCTATCATGATATGATTATGGTACCAATACTAGTATTTTTTATTTTTCGAAATTTTATGTGGGGGGAGGTGCACATCCAATGGTGATTGGGATACTCTTAGGAGTGGCGAGAAAAAATCACCATAAAGGATTTAAAATCAGCTTCCCATAAAACATTAAAACTAAGGGTATGTACTATATACATGGGAAATAAATTCAAATCCATGGAATGTTATGGAATTTATATATGTTTTTAAAGGGTGTACCATTATTGATCATTATCAAGAGGATAATGTATGAATTATATTTCAATAAAAATATTGTGCAATGATATTTTATAGATGAATGATGAGTACCCTCATAACATTTTTGATGCACTAAGAATAGATTATGTCTTGTTTTGATATGTCAAAATGAATATTTTGTTATTAGGGAAGAAAAATTCTACATACTTTGAGAGTGTTAAATATTTAGTGACCCATCGTAGTGTGGGATCTGGATTCATGTAGTGGTTTTGGTTTTTGAATATTTTCAATTTAGTTAGGGATGAAAACTCATGCTTGTCTTGATTAATTAGGGAGTGAAATTGTGGATTATACCTTGATGGAGGAAGATCTAGGAAGAACAAGATGCTTTTCCAGGTTGGTAAGGACTCTGTAAGTGTATCCAAGCGACCAGGGGTCAAATCCAGGCGGAGGCAGAATTTCCGGGGGTACTGTAGTAGTACTGTAGCAGGCACTGTTTGGCACTGTAGCAACTGGGAATATGCCCTGTTTGGGCCTTCGCAACACCCAAGACTTCGGGTCAGTAAGGCCTTAGGGCCACCTCAAGGCCTTTGGGAAACCTTAAGTACAGATTCAAACCAGAAAACCTACAAGGAACAAGATCTACAAGGAGGATGAGCAAGGAGCTTTCACCATAGTTGAAGCTAAACAGATTTCAAGAATGAGATGGTATGGGACCTACCATCGGGACAAGCCTGTGCATGCACGAAAATGCCTATCTGACAGCCATGTGATGGTGGAGAGCTAATTTCATGATGAAGATGTTGGGAGGAGTAGTTCCAAGTAGTTAGTCTGGGTTATATTTAATTTTTGAAGACTACGGGCAATGAATTCCAATAAGGCCTATGAGCCATGTAATATTTATGCCTATAGGCCTTGTAAGGGTTCCACCTCACCCGTTGAAAGGTGGATTATCAAAATCAATAAAAAATGAAGGCCTTAGGGCCATTGGAGGAGGAATACTGGATGTGGGTCTAGGGATCAAGCCTCATTATTATTCTTTTGAGAATTGTGTGAAATTTTGGTGAACTATGCAGTAGTTGAAATTGGTGATAGGGATTTGTTCACTCATCAAACAATTTAGAAAAATATTTAAAATTTTAGGATTATAGAACTCCCACCAAAGATACCGGTGGTGGAGAGTAAAATCCTTATCGAAATAAATTATTTATGGATTCTCCTGATCCTGTTTGGAAAAATTACATTCACACGAGGAATGGTTTTGTTTGTTGAGGACAGGAAAGATAAAACTCGCAAAAATTCTTACTTCCACATATTTTTTCTATGATATATTAGTGATGAAATCTTTGTGGCTTTTAGAGAATAATTCCATCATATCCAACTGATTGATGAGTTTTCCAAAGGGTCATATATCTAAGACTGTAGGATTAGTTTGTGATTTTGGGTCATTCTTCACATAGAATTGTTCAACTATTTTATTTTTAGTGGTAATAATTTTTCCTTTTTGAGGATAAAAATGTGTTAAGTTGGGTAAGATATATTGACCCATGTTTTTTCTATGCAATACTTAACATTTTTTTAGACAAGAAGTAACAGGACAATTACTGTGATAAAATAGTAAATTTATCCTATATATAGACCTTATAAAAATCATTCTGTTGTTACATTGATTCTGGGGTGTGGTGTTTATCCTCAGACTAAGCCAACGTGGTGTTTTGAGTTTGTATGGACCACTCTAAAAATGAATTTACTAAAAAAAATACCATGTACACATTTTTTGTGTTAAAATGTTTATATTTATTAATCAAGTCATGGGATAAAATAATCAACATCATAGATGTGTTAGTAATATGAGTTTTACTTTCATAGTTCTATAATCATTGTTCTCAATAGAGCTTCCATGTCTGGCTTTCATGGGTGGGTATACTAAAAAAATATATTAGCTAACTTATTTATTTTTTTATGGATGTTGAAACCCTAATAAAACCCCTTTATGTTTTACCTTTATGATATTTCATTAGGGATAGCAACATGGGATGGATGGCATAAATCTAGTGATATAGAGTGGATTGAGAGGGAGGATGAGGGTGGAATCGATGAATAGTTGGGGGAGGGTGGACGAATCCTTGGTGAATTTTATGATAGAAACACATTGTGATAATGAATATACCCACATCATGAACACACAATATTATAAAAGATGATTCACCATTAAGGTAATACATGATACTTATTTTTTTCCATTCCTTATTGAATAAAATTGGTATACTCATAAGAGTTTAATTCTCATCAGTTCATTATGGTAATATTTATTGTTGGTATAGTTGAAGATATTGATAATGGTTTCTATTATTCCTGATATCTTTAATGGATCATCATTTTTATTGTCTAAATTTAGCACACACACTATCCTTGGATTTATTGTTCTAGAAATGGACAAGAATTGGTTAGAATTATCATGTCTCACATATTCCCTCTATAATATTATATCTAAATTATTTTATATATAATTTCCATCTCTCACTCAGTCTTTGTCGTATGGAGGGTAATACACTATCCTTAGGAATGAAAAAACACGTGGAAAATTATTTGTGGGTGACTGATAGGGATGGAACAAAGGAATTATAATGTATGTTGATAGGGGTTATAGGAGGTCGAAGCGAGCAGAGGTTCCAGGTGTGATCAAGGGGGTCACACATGATCAAGATGAATAATGAAAGATGGAGGAAGTGAAATACAAGACCCAAAAGGCTTTTGTAGTAGGTATTTGTGTGGAAGATGATAGTAGGGACTGAATATGTGAGGAAGATGATGATAATAGTAGGGGATGATAGCCCAATGTGGCCGAAAACCATAATAAGCAGTGACCATACTAGCCACCATGTCTCTTAGGGTTCACATTTGATAGGGGTAAACACCATAAAAATTAATTCCCCTAACCCTTTTCATATATATAAATATTTATATACATTCTAAAATAATAATAAATCATAAGGTTATGGAAAAGGCCTCTTTGTTAAATTAAAAGCAATCAAAAAATAAGGTGGAGAGGATCGGGCCCAACAATGTATACATTCACTCATTTTGAAAGCTAAAAACAATAATAATATTTAGAATATAAATCCTATGAATTATCATCCTCTAAATAATCATGCTAATGAGAATCATCACTTATAGAGATAAACATATTATGGTGCACCATCTTCCCATTTATAGGTTTTCTAGATCATGTTCTTATGGTGTGATTCAACACAATGTGATTCATTATAATTCATCTGCTTTTCACATGAATAGAGGAGAAGCCTTCATCATCTTTATTTCCCCCTCATTTAGAAGTTTCCTAATAATATGATATGTTTCTTTCATTATTATCAGCTTGATAAAGATATGATACATATCCCTATTTACTAGATACACATTAAGAGTACTATAAATCAGTAGTATCCTAGTAATTATTAGTTCTATACTGCTCATGAGCATGATTCAAACTACCATGTTGAGTTATCCCAGATCCCACCAAGAACTGACCAAAAAATAAATCTTATCTCCAAGACATGCCTTAATATTAGAGAATTAACAATGCAAAAATACACCCTTAGCAGCTTCATAATGCCAAAAATATAGGAGTTGTCTTAATTCCTTCTACCAATTACCTAATAGGAAGAATGTTCTGGATGTTGGGAATCAGACAACATAAATGAGATACCACCTTGCTAATATTCTATATTGTTATACTATTTCTGATTAGACACATGATTTCTAGACTAAATAAACACATTTCTATAAATATTCAATCCCCAAATAAATCATATGATCTACTCCTTCATACAAAAATTTACAGTGTTAATATTTTAATAGCATCATATAAACCGTTAATTTTCACTACTCGAATATTTTGGGAGTGATGAGCAGTCTTATCTAAACCAGATCGAATTCCATGTAAATAATCATCTCATTATTGAACCCAAATAATCCCATTCAATATACACTATACTAGATTAGATTTAGTTTGATTCCCTATAACTCTATTTACCATCACATTATCCATATCAACAACCACCATATGCTACAATAAAATTAATTTTCATTTCAAAACTGGGTGTCTATATTTAGATCCATTTCATCCATAAATAGAATCCACCTTACTATCCTTTCCACAATGGAAACCCCTCTAAAGGTGACCTTGCAAACCACTATAAACACAATGTATAAATCAATGAATTTTTCTAATCAAGTAAACAAATACTTATATTATATAAAAATAGGTGTAAATTATCATATGAATTTTGAAATTATAATTATGCATAAAAAATATATACCTTACCAGTGATAATTTCACATTTATCAATTTACAATAGAACCCATAAAAGGTGAATAAATCATTCCAATTAACATTCATTATCCAAATGGATGAGAACACCAACTGATGTAATAATATCATGAAGTATTTTAAGATTATGAAGAACCCAATTGAGAACATATATTATAATTCAATATTATTCATAGTACTCGTTAACATAATACATATCAAGGCTAGGAAACCATTCAAACACACCAAATGTACCCATTTTCATGGACAATGAACTGAATCCACATACCCACAAAAAAATATGTTCTGAATAAAATTTGGAAATGGATAAAACCATGAATATGTGAAATGAATTTATAATATGAAAACACAAGAATTAAAAATCCATGATTATGTAATGCATCCCATTCCCAAGGCCTTTACCGCTAATTTAATATATGATGAAATAATTATTTTTCATTTGATTCATGATTTTAACACATTAATATAATATCCTTTGTATTTTTTAGGTATATTTTAATTGTATGGTCTATTCATACTATTGATTCAATTTGAAATATGAAATATACATACTTATATATAAGTATCATGGAACCCATGATGGAGTTAAAATATGAAAATCGAAGCATTTAGGGGTATAGGATTCTCTCATCAGCTATGTAATATATTTTTCTAGCCATGAACTATCCCAATTAGTTTAATTCAAGTGGTATACTATTGAGGGTGTGGGTCTTCCGTTAGGGTTAGTTAATTACTCCTTGTTTGATACACTCAACTCAATAGGGTAAAGGTTCCATATTTTAGTTCTCTATGCCACCAAAAATCATTTTTCCCTATTTTCTAAAGCCGGTTAAAGGGAACCGGTACCGCAAACTGGTTTAAGGTAAACCGAAAACCATAAAAAACATCCCATATCATACAGAATTCATCAAAATTAAAGATTCAAGATTCAAACCAAACATGCTCCACCAATTCGCCCCCATCATCACGTGTCCCATCTCGAGTCGCACACCCATCTGCACGCGTCACTAGCCTCGAGCTGCACGCCACCTCGAACCGCAAAACCCACCTCACCACCAATCATGCCACTGACGAGACTCGTCGGACCGGCCAGACCAATCAACATCACACAAACTCATCGGTGAGCATCACCGGTGACCGTCAACCCACCGACCATCCATCCACGTGCCACCTTTCACAGGAGGACGCCAGCAAAGCCATCCACCGTCGTCGACTCCGAAGCTTAAACTCTGCCATGGTCCACGAACAACCAGGCCAAAATCATCCAGCAATATAAAAAAATCCAGCAGAAAAATGGGAATAATAAAGCAAAAGGCAAATATCTTTCATTAGAAAATAGGAAATCAACCTGGTAGACATCCTTTTCCGCCACGCCTACCTCCAAATAAGGCCAAATCTAAACCTCAGGAACACACCCGCCGAAGAAGGCGACCCCCAGGAGACTCGCCGCAGGACATCAGCGCGCTACCGATAAGAACCCAGAATGCTCCGGAGATTATGCCGGTGGAACGGTCTTACACCCTAGATCCGACCAACAGCGCCGCAGAAGCCCGTAGCGCATCTCCACTGGAGGATCCGCGCAACCACCACAAACGCACTAGAGGCATCGAAGAATCCAACCACATGGAGGGGACACCAACAGGATGAACCCTATCATAGAAATCCCGTCAAACACGAACGATTACCCCCAAAATAAAGCCTTCACCACTGAAAAAACAACATAAAGAAAAGGAAAAAAGGCCTCCCCTCCCCGAGCTGCTCCAGATCCGTCGTCGACCTTAAATGGAAATAATCCTCGACCGCCTACCGACCGAGACGAACAACATGCTGAGCCGATCAAGTCTCCGAAAGGGGACTCAGGAGGAGAAGGCCGGAGAGGGAAGGATCGCGGGAATGGAGGAAACCCTAGACGCCATGAAAGGGAAGCCAACACCGCTTATAGGATTCATTGGAACTCATGATGCAAGAGATAATGAGGTTTTAGTTCTCTCTGAAGAGAGCTGGGTTTATGAAAATCATTGATGGTTATGGTATTAGTGTTTAGTAATATAATGGCTATTATCTTACCTTTGAGAGGTTTTTATGTAAGGTTTTATTTATATATGATCTCATTGAGAGTAGTTGATGATTGGGTGAGGTTTTTATCTTGATAGATGATCATTATTCTATAAGGTGGTATTCCTCCCTTGGGTCATTTACTGGTAGCATGGGAGGAAGATTAAGAAGATTATATTCCTTAGGAATTGTGATTATTTTGGTTAGTAATGGTGTCCATGAAGAGGTGTTGTATTGTTAATTTAACTACATCAGTCTTTGCGGGGCTTCTTTGGAAATTCATGTGATCCACATTGTTCATGAGTTATAAACTATCGTGGATTAGAGATGATATAATTTAATCTTTTATGGGTATGATGAGATGTGACCATGACCTTAGTGATTCAAAGTGACCCATATCATAGTTCATATATAGTTTTTTATTCTTAATCTTTTGGTTACTCATTAGCATAGAATCCTTGATCTAATTTCTTCCTTTTTCCTTATGGTTTTTGGGACATCCTACTAGGTTTGATTATACTCACTCCTATAGAGGCATTATTTCCAAACATATTTTTTTAAGTTTACATATAGAAAAATGTTTTTTATTATGGATGTGTATTTTGTATAGGTTTTTAAGAGATGATTTCGAGTGGTGATCATGGTCGATGTAGTGTTGGTGGAATGTAGTTGTAACATGAGGTGATTTTAGCAAGAAATATTCAATTTTAGAGCCACCTTTCTATGAGGAGTTATTCTTCTCAACTATTTTGGTTGGATTTAATTTTCTAGTTATTGGTAATATATATTGAACATTATTCTATGTAGATCATGACCATTATTTATGTATTTGTATACTATGATTTTATCTTGTATTATATACTATATAAATAGTTTTATTTGTTTTTTTCATTATTATGTCCTACGTAGAGGTGTGTGTTGTAAATAGATGAATTACGGTGAGGTCTACCATTATTTTTTGTATTCATAATCCCTTATAATAACATGCCTATATCCCATTAGAGGAAGATATGGGGTGGTGATCTTAACACCCAATCACCATGGAGGTTCCCTAATGGGTCTTATCATGTAAGAGAGGGACAGAATGATGAAGAAAAATATGATAAAAAAGATAATTATATTATGAAAATGAATTAATAACTTTATGTTCTTCCACATATTATTTAATCTATAGAACTAAATTTTAAAAACTATCAAGAGAATACAAAATCTTATATGATGATATATAACCCAATGAGGTTCGGTTTGCAGCAAATAAGGCGTGAGGGGTTTCTAGTTTCAAAGTTGTTATTTTAGTGTATGATTATATATAGGGATTTGGTTTCCACTCCAGATCTCAATATTATTAGCTATTTAAATTCTCTTGAAATATTAGGTGTACTACGTTGGAAATATTTGGCTACGGATTCCTTCTATAAGGTTTTTCAAATAGATCTCATCAATTCATTATTAGTTATAACATGAAATTTTTTTAAAAAGAAATTACAACATCTCCTGAATATGATGATTGTTTCATACTAGGTCATGGAAGGCTGTTACTTCATCTCTATCATGATGGTTTAAAAGAACCATCGTAAAATTTATAGCTGTAATAAAAAAGAATAAATGACATGGATTCTAAAAAATACATTCTTCACTAAAGGGAAAATTAGAGTATTAAATGACGGTAAAATTTTATATTATTTTTGTATAGAACATTGGAAATTTAATTTCCCAAAGTACATGAAAGAGTATTTATAATTTCATGCATGAAACACTTTAGGTATTCATTTTATAAAAGTAAATTAAATCATTTATAATTTTTGGGTAAATAATTCCTATTGAAGTTGGACTATAATTCATATATATATAAACATAGAATTAAAGAATAATTTTTAGAGAGAGATATAGGTATTTTATAAATAAATAATGTAAAAATTACATCATTATAGGAAGGAACATATTACCTTAATTTGAATAGTTGATTTCATGATATATTTAATTATTATATTATCTCATATTTGATAAGAAAAATATATATGACGAGATGAGCAATTGATGTTTGATAGTTGACATAAATTATATTATAATTACATGATCATGATAAGATAATCTAATCTATAAAATATCTATAAAAATAAGATGAATATAAATGTTTTATTATTTGGATAAGATAAATATATGAGTACTTTTTTAGGGTATTCCTAAAAATATGATAATGTTATATATTTTATATTTTCTATTAGAGCTTAGGTTTTTCGAGTGAGGATAATGATGAAATGAGTTTTTTAACATCTTTTCATTATTTTAAATAGGGAAAATTGTGTCGTACGTATCTATATTTAATCCTAAAAAAATTTGTGATGTTTTCAGGGGAGTTAGAATTGATTTTATAGTATAATAATAAAAAAATTCTCAAGTAAAAGAGATATATTTTAATAAATCAAAGATATTTTTTAGTTGATATAAATATTTAACCACTAGGAATTATAATTATTCATTAATTGTGATGTGTAATATTGATGGTGGAATAATTGGTACAAGGTTGTTAGTTAAAAGTTGTGGAACATGTCATAATATGATGCCATAATATTTGATGACTTTTTTTATAATAATTGTGTAGTGTATTGGATTATGGTCTATAGGTTTGTCCATAATTGAAGGTTTTAAGTTATAAAAGATTTACAAATTCTGTCTTAATGTACTGTATTGTTCCATAAAACATTAATGAAGTGAATTTAATATATTTCAAAGCCTGAAAATTCATGGAAATTGAATAAATATCATGATATGATCTTTTATAGAAAATGTGAAATTAAAATACAATACATTATAATGGATTTAGTGACACCAGGATTTTATAAATAAAAATAAATTTTATAAGTTGGACTAATTTTTAAATATGTGATCTTATTCTAAATTAATGGATATTTAATATGCCCATTATGGATTTTTAGGTCCAATTTGTAATGACCTATGTAATTTCATACAGTTTATTTATTTTTAGAGATTAAAATGTTTTGTTTCGAATATTTATAAGAAATAGAAAGAGATAGGTAGAACCTACCCTAGGGAATAAAATACTATAACAATAATGAATTATAAGGTGTTTTTCAATGTTAGTTATGAAAAGGTTTCTTGTAATTAATGATATAGAGTTATTTTTACGAATGATCTAAAGAGGAAACATTTACTAATTTTTCAATTATTTCTTTGAAACAAGTAAAGACCAATACTTTCAGATTTGACACAACATATAATTTTTTTCATATAATGCATAATTATTTTTTATATTTTACCATTCATAGAATCCTATGATTAGTGCATTTTGTAACATGGTGAAAATTTAAATAGAAACCTATATAAAACTCTAAAAAATTAATCATATATAATTGTTTTTATACCTCCTAAATATCATCATAATATCCTTAATAGTTATAATAATCCACAAACAAATATAAAAAAAGGTGGGTTAAAATCCCAATAAGGGTAAAAAAGGGGAAACATGGGAAATATAATGAATAAAATATATCAAGATATCATTAAATATTATATTGGATCCTAAAATTGAAAACACATGAAGAAAAATAGGGTTATATAATATAGGGATTTGGAATACTATGAGATCATCGAGTAGAGCATTGGATTGTAATAAAAACATTATTCATAAAAATTAGGCATGGAATAAAAATATAAAAACTATAGGAATGAAAAAAATTCATAATAAATAATGATTATAAATTTTAGTCAACTATTATGTCCAATCCATGATATCCTAATAGAAAAATGTATCTTAGTATCTTTTATATATATCATTTTAGACCATTCTAATTACATCATGTGTTTTCAAATCATTATGAAAAAAGAAAATTGTATCATGTACATTGATATTGACATAATGGGATATAATAATTTACACACTGAATTAAATATCTATATTATTTTGAGGCTAATAATAATATTTAAAAAAAATCACATGTTAAATATAAATGAAGAATAATACAATGACCTAGGTAAATCCATAATCATAACATGTATAACACATGGTGAAAATAAAATGGGATTCATAACATTATCTCAAAATATATCATAACACCTATTAAAAAATAATTAATGAAGGAAATGTAATTCCAATGAAAATTGAGGAAACATATGTAAATGTTATTTTTAAGATCAATAAGAAAATGAATGTTAGTATAGTATTTTTAGGTGGTAGAAAATTAATAGATAAAGAAATTTAAAGGCTATTTAAAAAGTATTTTTAGAATTTTATTATTATTTTATAGGGATTCATTTGGAAATATAAAATGAATTTATAAAAAATATATATACATATAGAGTAGAATATTTATAAAAATCCAAGAGAAAAATATATACAATGATTCTGAAATAATATTGTGAAACAAAATTTTAAAGAGAATAAAGTAAAAGTATATACAATGTTCTGGTCTTTAAAAATGGCATGTAGAAAATGAATTAATTTTCCAAAAGGAAAAAAAGTCAAGGAATTGTAATTTATTGGATGAAATATATATCATAAGATATAAAAGATGAATAAGAGATTTGTAAAACACATATGAGATAAAATTTAAATGCCAAAACCCCTTTGTGAACATTGTTGTGTATAAATTGAGCGTAAATAATTTAAGATAAAAATTAATTTGTATATAAATACCCCAGAAAGTTCAATAAGAATATAAATAAAATAATTGGTGTAAAATATAGGTAATTTTTTTAAAATATGATTAGAATTCCAAAAAAATACCAAATAAGAAGAGATGTCAAATGAGAACCCCTTATAAATATAAGGAGAATTGATCTATAAAAGGGTGAAATTGTAATGTACATGTAAATATCTATAATGAAATTTAAAAAACAATGAAACCGTCATCTAGTCATATATTCTTATTATAAAATATGTTACCTAATGAATATGATATATAACCCAACAGGATGATATTGAGATAAGGATGCCCTTATTTTTTGTCCTGTTTTATTTTGATATGTTTAAACATCATATTCAACCAATTACTGTTTAATAAACCATTAATATAAAAGTATATGATTTTAATCTATGTTTTTTTGATAAATTATAGTCATTTTAATTATTTTATGAACTTTTTTTCAAGATAAAACGACATTAAGATATTTTGGATTGAATTTTCCTCACTTTTATTTAAATATTATGGGTTTGATCATTTTTATTTATTCAATTATTAGATTAACTCATGAATAAAAAACACATTGTAAGTCATCAATAAAAATGATGTAATAATAATATTTTAATAATATTTGAATATGAGGAAAAATAATTTATTGACAACATGATCATAGGTAGTTTAATTGACCATTAAATGACATGTCAAATGGAGGGAGAGAGATAATGTATATATACATATATTGTCAATAGACTTTTTATAGAACAATTATATAATTAATATCATATTAATATGTTCTGTAAAAAATTCAGAGGATTGGTCTAGAAACATAAGTAACAATAGAATATTAGATCAAGAAAAATTGAAATCAATAAAAAATGGTACCTCATTCCTGATGTTTTCTCATTTTTTAAGGTCATAATTCTTTGGATGTTTTCAGTGGGGTGAAACCTGAACTTATTTAAATATCATGTGAGTTTTAGGATAAGGAAATAGAGAAAATATTATTGAATGTGATTAATTCAGAGGATTGGTTTAGAAACATAAGTAACAATAGAATATTAGATCAAGAAAAATTGAAATCAATAAAAAAACGGTACCTCATTCCTGATGTTTTCTCATTTTTTAAAGTCATAATTTTTTAGATGTTTTCAGTGGGGTGAAACCTGAACTTATTTAAAAACATGTGAGTTTTAGGATAAGGAAATAGAGAAAATATTATTGAATGGGATAAATTTAGGATGTGATTTTCCTTGAGGGTGAGAGGGGTATTTATACTTAGAGGGGGGGGGGTATTTTTCTTCAAAATAATGAATATATTATTAATTTTTGACCAAGAGTAGAAATAGTGGTAATATTTTAGATTATGAATAGTATTTAGTGAATATTATATTTTTATGATTTTTAAACCCTTCCACCACTAAATTTATTTTTCTATAAAAATAAAGGAAAGAGGGAAAAATAAAAAATGGGTTTTTAATTTAATAATTTATATTTTTAAACTGTGGAAATTGCTTTTTGTTTTCTATATGTAAAATTTGTATCTATAAATTTATAATTTTCCTTATTATATTTATTTTGGGTTGATATTGTGATTATATATATCATTATGTCATTATTACTTTGATATTATGTCATAAAACATACCATTTTTGTAAGATTAATATTTTATTATTCAACAAAAAATTCATGTTTTCCAAAGAACTAACATAAAATAAGTTTTGGTTAATTTCAAAGACATAATAGTAAAAGTTATATGTCCTTATAAAAATAATTTTTTTATTTGATTGTTTTAATATTTATGTATTAATATAAACACTAATGTTTTGTAATAAAATTTAAAATATACTATATTAAAAATATATAATTATATTTTATTTCAGTTACATAACTTTAATATTTATTTAATGACATTATGATATTTATATTTACCTATTTTATTCCTTTTTAATATTACTTATTAGTAATTTTACCATTTCAGTGGTCAAGTTACTATTTAAATGTTCATGTAATTATTCAAATGATCATATTTACTTTACACCTCATTTAAATAACACTTTTTTTAATTATCATTTACATGGTTTTCTCGAATGGTTATATATTAATAAAAATATCCTTTTTCTAATCGTTTTTACTACATTTTGGTGACTTTAATATTTATTGAAGGCCCCAATGCACAAAAATTTTAAATTATAGTTATTTACTTGTTTTTATTGTCTAATTATGTAATTTTTTATTATATGGAATTTATTTTTATTAAAATGTAATTTTATTTATTGACGAAATTATGTAGTGTTTATTTTTTTATTTTTTTCAGGAAATTTATTTATTTTATACCTTATACCATGTTTTATAAAGGATATATGTGTAAGTATGATACAGAAAATAAGTTATGAAATAATATTACATATAAATATTTTTCACTATTACATTATTTATTAAAAAAATATTCATAAATGAAACATAGTTATATTATACATGTCCATAATTATAATAGTTGGTAGGGATATAGGAGGAGGTAGTGAAACAAAGATTTAGTAATTTTCTTTTTCTAAACTTTGTAATCATTAAACAACATGTTAGTGATTTATCAATACATCAAAATATCATCATTGTACTCCTTTGGAATTTTTTATAATGGTGAAAAAAATAAAAAACATAGAATCCTTGTGCAGTATATTCTTATTTGGATATTTTTCCAATTTGGTTTGAATTAATAAGATTGTCTATTATGAAAAATAAATAAATAAGCTCTTTTTGTAATGGAAATCTTCCCACCCTTTCCCACCCCCTCTTAAGTTATTTTGGGACCTTGCAGTTGCAGATAGTGTTATTAAAGCCATTTGTTTACCTTTCAAATATACTATCATGAGTACAATATTCACATATAGTAATATTTTAACGTGAAAGGATTTCCTCCCTTTAGTGACTATAATTATCTAAATTTTATGAATCCTTTAAATACAATCTTGAATCTATTAGGATGGATTAACTTTTTTCCATTTATACCAGGAATTAATATTCACGATCAAATAGATATGTATTTAAATGAAATAGATATGAATATTTTCAATGTTGATTATAAATCCCAACAATTTGTTATGTAGTTCCTTTTAACTAAACATTCTGTACTCGATAACATTAAATTCATGCAACCTTAAGACTAAATAAACCATTACATAATAGTACTTTATAACCATTCTATTGATTTGAAAATTATAAATAATAATATCCAAATAATGAAAAATATATATAATTGTTTTAAATTATGTAAATATTTTACTTAATTCGTAATATAGTAAATTTTCAGATTTTTATTAAATTCATTTTATTCATTAAAAAAAATTCATCGAAATTTGTTTTAAATGAATATACAACATGAAAGTTACAATTAATTTATATAATTTTTAAAAAGTGTATCATATATAAGGAATTATTTTTTAAATAATAGAGTCAATTTTATAACAGGGTGAATATTATGGATTTTTATAAAAATATTCATATTTATGTGAATATTGAAAATACTATTTTTTTTGTAAAACTGGTATTTATTTTCATTTAAAAAGATCGATTTTCATTTGAATTTGATATCAATGTATAATAAGTTTCATTTAATTATAAATAATATAATTAATTAAATTTGATTCAAAGTTACTCTTGAATTCAAAATAAGATCATCTTTAGTCGTAAAAACAAAATTTTCAAAAACTATTTTTCTATGAAAAATCTGTTATGATATTAATAAATTAAATACATTTATATTTATTTATATTTTTATATAAATTAATTTATTATATAATAAATAAAATATTTTAAAATTGTTTAATGGTATTCACATTGAATGTAACGAAAGTAAATTATGTTTTATGCAAGAAAATGCATTATTCTGAAATGGGTTATCATTACGGTTTTCACACATTTTTAATATTAAATTTTGCCATATATTGAAATTTTATCTTTTAAAATGGATTCCATATTTGGAATCAAAATAATTGATATTATTTAAGAACATCAATATAATTTTTGTTTATAATTAACAGTAAAGATAATAATAGCAGTTAAGGATAAAATAGGTTTATGGGGCGTAAATCAAGAGATGGGTGACAGAATGAATATCAAACTGATATAATTATTATTTTCTAAATCTATTTAAAACATAGATTACCTTTAATTTTAATTTTTTTAGATTAAGATTTAATTTACCAAGAAGGAGGCCTTATATCATTAAAATCTATTAAGAAATTCCATATATGTCCCTCCCTCACTTATAAAAGAGATCATATTCTCACCCCACAATTAACACAATATTTTCCTTATTTTTATGCAAATACCTACTTAAAAATATTACTATATTCCTTAGAATCATCAAATATATTTTTTTATTCTCTTATGATCAATATTACAGGGTATAATGTGTAATTCATAGGTGGTGTCTCTATGAATAAGCATAAATCTTAACCATGCTACTTCAATTTCATTTCTTATTATAATTACTATAATAATGTGGTACCCCAAATGAAATTATAAATCAAGCATCATAAATATACTATTATTTTATTTTGATTAGGACATAACCATTTCCCACCACATCATTTCGTCAATTGAAAATTGTGAACATCACTTGTTCATACATATGGACTACCATCTCCGTATAATGATGTAATTCATTTTTAATATCCAATTTTTATTAATGTACATATATATGTATATAAAGAATATATATTATATTTATATAATATAAAAAATTTATATAATGTAACCACGATCAATCTGTAAAGGCCATATCTTCCAAACAATAACATTCATGGAAAATAAAGTAATTTTGACTAGAAATAATGATTATAATTAACCGTTGTTATTGAAAATTCAATAAGATCTTATATGTAAAACATTAATGGTATTATAATTATGAATATCTATATTTAGGATTATAAAAAATTTAAATTTATTATATTTTATATTACATCACTTAGGAATAAATATTGAGTTGAGGTAAGAGTTTGTTTTAAGATCTCATTTTACAGGGATTTCTTATGATTAAATATTTAGATGATGAAATCATATAATATTTCTCTCTAAAATAATATATATTTTCTTATCCCACTCTGAATTTTTTATATTACATGTTTTACATTAATTTCTCTCCCTATAAGCACTCAGGAGTCTAAAAAAAGTTAATTAATGAAAACATATTTTATTTATTTCTTGAATGGGAAGCCTTTATTTAATTTAGATATTTTCATTAAAATAATTTGAAGAATATTTTAGTTATTCTTATAAGAATTATTAAATTCATTTTTATCAATGTTTTATATATAAAAAAATATTTATATGTAATATTATTTTCATTTTCTGAATGGGAACTTTTTTATTTTTTAAAATATCCATGAAAGGGAATTTTTTAAAGGGATCCAAATGAAAATATTTTCCCAATATCAAGAATTATCATTACCAAAAACATCTAGAATGTAAAAAATATTGCAACCATTTATAAAAGACAAAATAAAATGATTACATATAAAATGGATGGGTAAAATAATAATAATTTCTTTAATCTAATAAACAATAGAGTTAAGAAACATAATATGAAATATTTTTCAATCATATTATCCTTTACATGGGTTCATAATTTATAAAGTGATAAATATTTTCATGATCTTCTCTCATACTTTTGAATAGATTATGATTGTGTGATAGCTGGTTCTGTTATATCCATATACTAAAATTTTTATTGGTTAATGTTTTAGGAGGTAATAGGGTACATGAGAGGTTATCTCAATCCCAATATAGGTTACACATGAGGGTATGGAAATAAAAAAAATATGGTACATGATAGGTTATACCATTAAAAAATGAGGGTACACATGATTTTATACAAATCCCTAAAAAGGGAACTTGAGAGGTTATCCTAGCCCCAATATTTGGTGAATGTATAAGTGGATATCTATAACATGTAAATTATATTATTAGGATTATGGAAAACATTTTGAGACAATTTTAATATGTGATCTTATTCTATTTTTGGGCTCTCATTGTTGATGTTCTTTGATTCCTTTAGGATTCATACTTTGGAAAAGATTGTCGAATTTAACCTATTATGAATTTTTTTAACTATTCCATTTAAAACCATTTTATATGAATTAAAAAATATTATCAAATTAATATATATATTATTAAAAATATATATAATATCATTTTTGAAATATTATACAGAATTTTTATTTTGGAGAAAATGATTCCCAATAAAAAATGAGAAACATGTTCCTCTCTACACAAAACCATTCATTCAATCCTTTTAAGTAACAAAAAATGGAAAAATGGAAATAATAGTTGAAAACACTAGAAATGACCAAATAATATGAATATATATCATTTCTAGTATATAATTAACATAAAATTCCACTTAATGGAAATTCAATAATGAAAAATCCCGATAAAAAGTGTTATTTTATCATAATCCCCAATATCAACTCATGAATTTATTAACACTCACTATAAAATAATATATAATAAATTAATATTTAATATAAATATATTCTATAACCAGATTCAAACTTATATTATAATATATTACTATGTAAAAGTTAACAATTACACAATTATTAATAATTTTTTCTTTAATATTATTATTTGGTTGTTAACTACTATGATGTCCATGCATATTTTAGATCAACAATTCCAATAATTTCCCCATGTTCATGGTTATATAGTTCTAATAATTTTATAAATATCATATTTTTTTATCTTATTCAATTTTATAACCATAGATCTAACTCATTGATGAATTATGAAATACATTTCTACGTGGAGGTCGTAGTCAACATGTTAACGTAGGGAAATTTTTCTTCTTTAAAGGATATAATCAAAGGTAGAAAATAATTTAGGTTTCTAGAATAATAGTAATTTCATATATATAAAATAAATTTCTTAGGTCCATCTTTATAATAATTCATATTACGTGGTGAAGGAAATTCAAATATGTCACACCATGGTAAAAGTATTCTGTACATAAGTATAAGATACGTTTTCATTTTATATTAGATAGAAAAGAGGTATATAACTATATTTTCATAAAAATAAGGAAATTCTTTATTTTTATTATATTAATTTCATAATATTAAAATAGAAATAATAAATTGATCAGATGTGGAATTTAACACCTTGTGGTTTTGGAATATAGTTTTCTCTAAATAAATATTATGTTCGGTGGCTTATTTCACATGCAACACCAAACCAAATTAAGAATTTACATATAATAATAATACTATTTAGTAAATTATTATAATAAAAATAACAAAACCTATAGTAAATAACAATATTTTAATCTATTAATACTGTATATATTCAGATCATAAAATATTAATATGTGTAAATATTGGAAATAATTTTTTGATAAAAAAACTATTTCTGAAAGTGTTGTATATGTAATCCAAATAAATTTAATTAAAAAAATTATAATATAGTATATTATCTAATATATTAACACTTTTGTAATTAATATTTTAATGAAATAATGTTATCAACACTCAATTTTTAAAAACATCATTTTTTTATCAGACATTCTTATTTATATTTTTAATTCTTATCGAAAATAAACATTCACAAGTGGAATAATTTTAATTTTTTGAAATTAAAAAAATATATGTATTTATAATGTAAAAATTAGTTATTTTTATTTCTTTGTATTTTCCATCAATAATTGAATATTAGTGAATAGTGAAATATATATATTTTACCAAAACAATAAATTTTTTGACTATATCATTATATCATAATGTAAAATATGTGTATAAATTCATTTAATTGGTAAAATATTTATTTATTAATAAAAAATATATATTTAATGAATAAATATTTTAATTTGTAAAAGATATCATTAATATGTTATGAACTTAAGTAATATATTCTAATAAATACTCTTTTTGGTTATTTATTTTAATTAAAAAGTATTTTGGTCTAATTTGGTTTTATATTGATATTAATGACATATAAAAATTATATTGTTTTATAATAAAACAATTTTTTTTATTAAATTAAATAAGGTTGTAATTTAATCTTACTCAAAATCATTAAGCAAAAATAAACCTTTGCAGAAAAAAATTGTTTCTTTAAATTATTGGTACTAGTTTAGAAATTGATATTTTTCACCCTTATAAATATTATTTGACAAAATTATTATTATATTAAAAATTATATATTTTTATATTAGGTAGTGATTTCAATTTTAATTAGGTCATTAAAAATAATTACCAAGGCCAAAAATGGGTTACCATGGTAATGTTAATTTGGTAAAAAGTTAAAGGAAAAGAAAAAAGGATAAAGTTACTCAAATTTTGTATGAAAATGATTGTTTGATAGGATTATAGACCATAACATTTCCCACATTCCATTATTTTCCATTTTTGGAAAATTTAACATTGAATATTGTAATGACATTACTTTTATGTAAAGAGTATTTACAAAAACACCTTTTCCTTTACATATAAATGGATATATCACCAACCAAATTCTCCTAACACTACATGTCTTTTATATTTGACCAAAATAAACCCAAATAACTCTTAAAAAGTACAAGAAACATCATAGAGTTTTTTTTCTTAAAGTACCACCTCTCAAATCCACAATATAATTTTTCAAGGATCTTTTTGAATGTGTAAAGTAAAATTCACAATTACCCCTTTTCTATTTCTTTTGATTTCATTATTCTGATACCTCTAACAAATATACTATAACTAAATTTAAATATTTAAATAATTAATATATTTATAATAAAATATTGTTAAGATTATGGGAATCCATTTTTCCCCTCCTCCCATCCATTCTAAAAAAACATCTTCATTTATTATATAGAAACTACCACCACCATAAACGATGCGAACCGTTTTTTATAACCACCCTGAATGATCGAATAAAAATGGGAATTTAATATATTGATATGATATTTTGAAAATTAATTTTTTTAAATTATAAATCATTTCTTATCGTCCACTTTTTTATAGAAATAAATGCACCCCTCATGTGTATGTCCATATCACCACCTCCATGAAAGTGACATATGTGATTTTTCATATAATATTTTTTTCATTATCATAATATATTCAAATATGATTCCAAATATTAAAATGTATCAATAATATAATTATTCATATATAATAACCATATTTTTCTATAATAATCACATTATTAATCATAGTCACCAATATATTATAGCTTGATCTGTTTTTTGATGGTTTAAAAACTTACTAGAACCATGAAATAAATTTATATCATGGATTTAACATCCAATTAATATATTTTATATATTTCACATATGTTTTATTGTATTCCCCTTTATTTTGGTTTATTTTGGGACTATTGATGACGGAGAGCCTTCAATAGGGAAAATTCCCTAATGTTCAAGGATATATATTTATTTGAATTAATGGAGTCTAGGTGTAATGGTGTTGATGTAATTACAAGGTCCAAATTTATTTTGGAGAACACCGATTTTGGTCTTGTAATTTTATCTAAATTTGGAGTTTTTACTATCTACTGGGTGATTTCACAGCATGTAATGATTACACATCATGAAATATTTACACACCCTGTAAAGTGTTTATGTTGTGTATTGGTTTTCAGTTATATGTTATGAACTAGTAGAAGGATTGAAGGGAATAATCTTCATAATTATTTTACACATAATTAAATGGAAAAAAGAGTATTTTTTATCTATGGTTATGCCTTTTTTAGAAGGAAATTTTAATCCTAAACCTCATGATGTGGAAAGAATACACACCATTTAATTCTCATAGTCTTTATTTATAGGGTGGTGTATGTATTACAAATTTTTTATTAAGATAATATCTCTTATCCCTTGACTAATGATCTCTCCAAGGAGATTTTGGGGAAATTTTCTAGTTCTGGATCTCTTCGTTCAATGATTTATATCCATTGTGATTGTGGTACATTTTTCTAGGTGATTAATCAGTCTTTTTCATCATTTAAATTTATCATGGTAGTGTTATTGTGTTGTTTTCTTGGATATGTTTATATGTGATAATTATCCTATTGATCTTTTTTATATCCATTGTGTGATATTCCTACTCAGTATAACCCTTCTATTAGTTATGAGGTGACATGTGAGTTTATTTGATGTATTTATTTATTATCCTATCTGTTGAATTCATTTCTTGTTTAATAGGTTTTGAGATATTAGAATTGATTCTAGGAACATTTTTGTTTCTGTTTAATTCTTCATTGTGGGTGGATTCCTTTGCATGCGTTTATGACCCAGGTTTGAGGTATATAGTTTTTTCTCTAGCCTATGTTTGATGGACTATATTTCTCTGGTTTTATAAATAATTTTATATATGAATTTTGATGTTTGATTTAATTGTGTGGAATTGGGTTTTTGAGAAAATATATTTATACCATAGTTTTTCTAAAAGAAAATTTATTGTCAATTCATTTTGTAACAGATTAATAAAATGTTTTCAAAGCATTCCTTTTATATGTGGTTTGGAAAATAGGGAACATAGAAAGCTATGAATACTTATGTGGACGGTGTAGTAATAGTCTACATCCTTTGATATTATTTGGGGGTTCACTCATTGGGTGTTCGTCTTCCATTTTTATTTTTTGTTCTTTGGACTTTTTGGAAACTATTGGTAGGTTAAACTTCTAGTTTGTCCTTCCACTCTTTAGTTTCAATGATTTATCTAGAGTCTTGATTCATGCTATTTTCAATGTCTAGGTAATAGTGTCATATCTAGCCAAACCTATAGTTATTCTTGGCATTATGTAACTAGTTCCATGTATTGTACAATTTTATCATGTACTTACATGGATTTGATATAATATGTTATGCATCATTTGGATTGATTTACCATATTTATTTATATGAAATGATTTGAAGTTGTTTTAAATAACTTATTTAAAAAATTTGCATTAATTTTAAATAAAATGTTTTTCCCTACCTTTCATTAAAAAACTCATTAACTGATTATCATGGTTTTTTTCCATTATATTTGAGAATGTTCAGATTATTTTATAGAGGGTTGTTATAGATAAACTGGGTGGTTTGTGTTGATCCTTCTAAGCCCACACCCTGCAAGAACCTTAAAAAGTGAACACAAATTTTTATGTCTTTAGATACAAGGGAAGGCAAGGCACCACAGTGATGGGGTGTATTTTCTGTAAGTTTGGTTTGGTTAGCTAGTGGTGAGATGAATGTAGATTTCCCAAGCTATCACATAAAGTATATATTTTACTTTTATTTTTCATTTTTCTTTATACCTATATCTTAGATACTTTTTAGCTTCCTTTTACTAGTTTATCTTCTATATTTTTTCGTTTTTCGTTACGAAATATATATACTTGTTTATTGTCCCACTAATTTTTGTTTCCATGTATACATAACCGAACAAACACACACACACAGATATATATATATATATATATATATATATATATTAGGTTGTCTGATTTTGGTTGGGTGAAATCATTCACACTGGTTTTTGTTTATATTGAGGTTCCAGTTTCTAGCACATGGGGATTGGGAATATCCTTTGAGTTTGTGGAAATTCAGTTGAGGCACCAATTTGAGAGGGTATCTGATTCTATTTTTCCATTGTTTTTAATTTTAGGTTTTATTTCTTCAAGAGTAATTGACATGGTATGTTTGGTATTATAGAGATAATATTTGTAAACATGAGAGGTGGGTTATGTTAAGTATCTAGGTAGCTCTTTCTGTGATGAGATGCACGTTACCATGGGATATTGGGATGTGTGTATACTATTTGGAGTTCATGGTAATAAAAAAGTTTTTTTGTTTATGATTTTATAGTTTTATCTATGATTCTTATGTTTTATGATTATTTCCTCTATTTCAGTGTGCCAAGGTATGCCTCTGAGATATATTCCTGGGGTTCTTCATGATGGTATAGTGTATTATCCTCATTGGAATATTCCTATATATCATAATATTATCAGGGCTATCGTGTGAAAAGTTCATATTGTTTTCCCAAATTTAACACATATATAGAATGTTGTTGTTGATTTATAACTACGAGATAGAGGATAAATTGTTTAATCATGAGTGTTTTTATAAGAGAATCCATCATCCTTTAAGGGTATAAATGAAAATTATGTGGCGGTGGATAGGTTGAAAAAAAATGATCAGATATTTGATTTCTTGGATATAACTTCGAGTATCAAGGTGAAGTTTGTGTCATTCTGGATTAAGGGTCACAACAAGAGATAACGGGTTTCCAGGGTATAACTGGATAGGAATGTGGTCTAATACTGTATGTTTTTCATGATTTTCTTGTTATCGTTGTTTTTTCTAGAGTCATTGTTGATGGTGATGTCTCTAGTGCTCCACTATTTGCGGTAGGTAGAGTGATCAGTGATAATGTTCAATAGTTGATTTGTGAAGTTGGTTCATTTTTCTCTAGAGGCAGTAAAGAATAGATAGCTAATGTCTTAGATGAACTTGTAGGTTTTGTAACTGGATATCAGATCATAAGTATTTTGGATGATTCTTTTGAACTATTTTGGGATGGTAGCTAGGGAGATGATGGAATATATGAATATGGAAATAAAGAATAGTTACTATTTCTGTTCTCTTCCACTCATTGGGATATTCATTGGTTCTCTATGGACAAAGAGGAAGTTTCTTGATCATCGTAGGAGTGGTGGGAGTAGTTTTGAGTTTCAGGTGTCCTCTGCACCTTCATTTATATCTAGTAGTATGACCCTGACTATCTAAACCTATGAAAAGGTGAGACACAATTGATGTTACTTTCCTAAATCTTCAAAGATATTTAATTGTTATGGATGTTACATTTATCTATATCATGTTTTAGGAAATTTATCCAGCTCATTATAATTAGGGATAGTTAGCTACAAAGGCTACTATGGTGTAGTCATATTCATTATTGACTATAGGGATCCATCCATAAGCATTAGTTTTGATGTACCTTCACACATTTGATTATTTTCTAGAATAATATTACATATGTCTAGTGATAGTGAGAGGTAACATCTCTCTTTCATCATTAGTAGAAATATCATTATTTGATATAGGTTCTTACTACTTTTTATCTTAATCCATTTTTTCAATATTCATAAAATTCCAGTAGAACTCATGTCCTTTTCAAGGGAGATAGTGAAACCTATTGGAAAGATGATTGTTATTGGGTTTCAATTTCCTTTTTAATTACTGATTTATGATGATGAATTACAGTGGTATTTCATCATTCTCAATCTGGATCTATTATATGTCATCATTGGATTGGATTTTCTTATTTCTCATCATGCTGAGATTTATTTTTTTTATCCTCATTTTTTGTTCATTTTTTTCCGATGGGGATCTTGGTTGTTTCAGGGAGAGTGGAGTATGAGGTCAGATCATACTGGACCTCCCACCCAAATCTCATGAGTTTGTTTTTATAGTAGAGTTTGAGCCCAAAAAAGGCACTTATATTGTTGATATTCCCACTTTTGTTTGTGACTTTACATATGCTTTCCTAGAAAATATCTCTGGTCTTCCCCCAAAGATAAAGTTAAACTGTAGGAGTGTATTTGTGAAATGAATATAGATAAAACTTCTAGAAAATAGGGACGAAGTTATAGACCAATATACAGTGTTTTCCAAAACCATTGATATATGTATTTATGAGAAGCCTATAGTTATGGTTTATATAAAACTAGGGATATATGGGAATTTTATAGCAATGGTTTGCTTAAAATGTTTTTATAAAGTGTTTATCTAATGAATATTGCCATGTTTCTTTGAAACTTTGACTCTAATGTGTACCTATAGCCGCAATTTATATAAAATGTGGTTGTTGGGTTCCTATATAACCAATGGAAAGAAGTTCACATGGGAAGGTGGATGGAATACAACATTCCATAATTTATTTCCTATCTACATGGTTTATAATGATAATATATATATATATATAGTCTTTAGAGTAGTGGTAATACATATGGTCAATAATAGTGGAGGTACGAAGATGAAATCTCGTTATTGTTAATTTACTTTGACTATATATTCATAGTTTAAAGGGGATATAGCCATAGTTTTTCACCATGAAATAAGAAACCTATGGCCACAACTGAAAATGTGAAAATTGACCTATTTCTATGGTGGTTAGATTTGAGACCTATTGAAAAAGTTGAAAAAACCATGGTTATAGGTTTCATTTCCATAGTGGAAACCATGGCTATAACCCCTTAACATTATGACTATAACATTCCCCTATAGCCATTCCAATACTATCCATAGTCATTTAATACCGTGACTATAGACTATAGCAAAAATTATTACCTCTATATCCTTGGTTTTTGACCATGGATATAAATAGGTATTTTAATTTTACAATTTTGATAACTTTATATCATATAGAAGAAGTGGAGGAGAAAAAACTAAAGATTCAGTTTGATGATTTGTTGGTGAAAGGGTTTTTTCACCCAAGTGTTTCATCTTGGGTAGCCCGTAAACTGTTTTCCATGGAGGATAATGGTTAAATATGATTTTCAATAGACTATTGGATGTTGAACTGGGTAACCATTAAGAATAAATATATTTTTCCTCATATGGATAATTTTTTTGAATAGTTTAAGGCAGAAATGGGTTTCAAATATTGTTTTTTGGCCATGTTATCATCATTATAGAGTTTGGAATTCAGATATATAGAAGACAAATTTTTAAAGAAAGTATTTCAATTATAAATATCTTGTGATTCCATTTGGTCTGACTATCAGTCCTATTGGTTTTATAATTTTTTTTAATAAAATATTCTATGAGAATTTTGAAACTCAATTGGTAGTGCTCATAGATTATATTTTATATTATTTGAAATTTGAGTGTGAGCATGTTCACCATTTGATTTTAGTTCTAGATATCCATAAGAGTAACCATTTGTATGGAATTCTTTGGAAATGTTTTTATTCAAGATGTGATGTTCTTAGAGAGGTCGATTTATAATCATGGATTATTAGTTGATCCTGACAATGTAAATGCTATTTTTTATTAGGATTAACCACATAACATCTTTGATATTCAAATATTTCTTGTAATTTTTAGATATTATCAATGGTTCATCAATGATTACTAAAACATGGTGTCACTATAGACTAATATTAATTGGAATGTAAGGAAATTATCCTGAGATGCAATGTGTTAGTCTTCTTATATTGACCCCATGTTATTTCAAACATTGGCACCTATTATGATATTACATGAGATCAGTATGGGATATGTAGTTTTTTTGTGATGCTTAGGGTGCTGTTTTGGATTTCATTCTTATTAAAGATAATCATGTCATGAATTAAGTTTCACTTCATCTTAGATCACATGATAAGAATTATCTCGTACAATATTTAGATATTTTCGTGTATATGAATGAGTATAAGGACTAGAACCACAATATTTTCTGAGGAGTGGTCCATAATATTTTTTGACTATAAGAGCCTATGCTATCTCTTTTCTAAGAAATTATTGAATCTAGAAAATATTTTCAGTTGTTGGAATACATTCATACATTTGAATTTGATGTCACCTTTACCATAGGGAAGGGGAATTTCATTCTAGATGTACTCAATGAGAATGTTCTGTCACATACATTTAGGTAATCTAAGGAGGATTGTAACCTTATGGGACACATCATACAATTTACCCTGATTATTAGGAGGATGTTTCTCATATTGTTTTGAAAAGTGTTAAATAATAATTTCCTCTCCATGATTTTATTCTACAAAGTCAGTAGTAGTTTGATGAGTTAAGAAGAATTATGGAAACCCTATATGATGCGGTGTCAATTTAGGGTTGGTCTATCTCTTTATATCATATTCTTCATTTTGGGGATTTGGTTGTTATCCCATCATCTTTGAGGAGAATAATTGTTTTTTATTATCATCATTCATCAAAGTTCATTACTTTGAAAACTATTAAGATGTATTACGGTATGATAGAATAATTTTGGTTGATGAATATGAAGCATGACATTATTGGTTATGTTTTCCATTTTTACATCCACCAATCGATAATGAATGATTTTTTGAAAACTTATTTTTTTATCTAGCCACATCTTGTGAAAATATATAAATGTGAAATGGTATCCATGGGAATAATTTTTTGATTCCATATAAAAATTGAGGTAGAATCTTATCTGGGAGGTGAATGATCAGTAGAAAAACTCATCTCAATTTATTCATATTAGGAAACCACTAATGTTTAATATCTGGGAAATCTATATTTGTAAGAGATCATGAGGCCACATGGGGATACTTCTTATATTATTTTATTTAGGTATACTAGGCTTACATTAATGTTCTATATGGGTCTCCATGAGGTTATGGGGACTTATGTAAAGTTGAGTACAACTTATCATCTAGAGACATATGATTAGAAAAAGT
Organism: Viscum album; assembly: GCA_963277665.1. Lineage (NCBI taxonomy): Eukaryota > Viridiplantae > Streptophyta > Magnoliopsida > Santalales > Viscaceae > Viscum > Viscum album. The sequence goes on from OY728128.1 coordinate 483,239,506, forward strand.
TTTCTATTCATATCAAGGAGGATTTAGTCCATGCATTTATCATGGATTTTTATGGATCTTAGGATGTTAATTTGGGGTAGGTTGATTATTCTTATAACAAAAATTATCACTCATCAATCAGAATGACAACCTTTTTATTTTTTATGGTATCTTGTATAGATCACCTATTTATTGTATAGATGTGGGTCGGGCATCATTGATGGGGTTCAGTCTTGTTTAGGATATGTGAATATGGATTCAGTATATACATCAACATCTAGTTATATCTCAGAGTTGATAGAAACCATATACAAATTGAAAACATTGACATTTGGAATTTTATTTTGGTGATCAAGTTTTTTGGAATTTTTCTTCCCAGATGGGTCACAGCCAGCTCTGAAAATAGAGAATGTCATCTCTGATATATGCTGGACTATTTGGGGACACTGAGTGGGTGGAAAAGATTTCCAATCGGTTGGCATTACTGGTAATGAGGATAGAAATTCATGACGTTTTCAACATATTGAAGCTTGGGAAATACCATCACGAACCCTTTCTGTTTTTTTTAAAAGAGATCATATTGGATACAAACATTTATATTATAAAGAAACCGATAGATATTGTTAAAAGTAATGTGAAATTATTATGTGGGATTTTGATTTCGTTGTTAATAGTGTTATGGTGGCATAGATTTGATTCTCATGGTATATAAAATAACTGATCATTGATGAGGGAGAAGTGGCCTCATTTTTTTAGGTTTATTTTTTCATATGACTTCCAAGGGATAGAAAGTCTAATAGTGTGGTGTTTTTAACAACATATTACCTTTTTTCATGTATTTATAAAATATATTACGTAAGATCCTAGACATAGAAAAGGTATGAATCGTTTGAATTTTGGGTTTAATATCTTAATTTATTAATGAAATGTTTCTGAAGTGTGTGAGGGGCCTCAGGTGTTTTTGGGGGGTTTGGTACATGAAAACAAGGAAAACTAGTTTGATCCTTAAATGGTGCATGGTTTGAGAATAGTTATGTAAGCCGTGTAGCATTCCTAAGAAAATTGTGTAACATTGGATGGTGACACTCCGGATTCTCAGGGCATGATTAAGTAATCTATATAGACACCCCATGTAACTAGGTGACTTGGAATTCCCTTATATAGTGTCTTGTGCACAGTTTGAGAACATTGTATCCAACAATGTGGGTAAACCATGAATCCCACTAAAAGGTGAAAAATATATAGATTTCCGATTACAATATTTTTAAATCCCAACCCATATTTTTCCACATTCCTCACATCTCAACTTTATGGATGAACCAAATCAACCCAAGATTCCTAAGGGTGGTTTCACTTTATTTAATGGTTGTTTGGAGCACCATTGGTTGTGTCTCAAAGCCCTAAGTAGGTCTAATGCTCCTACTACTTCATATTCGAATATTGCAGTTTGTAGTTTATCCCATTTTCTTCTAAATATCTAAACCCATATTTTTCCGATGGAATCTAGGTTGGGTATTCAATGGGTTTTATAATCCTTATGTAAGGCCCAAATGTGAAGGTTTTTCATCCTTAGATTCATGGTTGGTGGTCTACATGTTATATCCCATAGATTGTTTGTGCATTTGTGCATGGGTTTTGAGATCATTCTTTCCTATCATTATGAACATGTTACCTAGAGTATTATTATGTAAAACTATTGTATAACTAATTATTTAGATACCTCATGATTCATGTGCGATGTTCTGACGATGATTACAATGATTGAGGAGCACCCATGGGGTGTTCTGACATTTTCAAAAACTAGATTTTGTAAAGATGAGTGTAGAGTTAACATGAAATAACATAGATCCCATATTGAAATTGTTAATATATTTACTTAAGTTGAAAATGACAAATTGATATTTGTGCCTAGGTTTTTGTAATGGCATAAGGGGTTGATTGGCATGGATTGAAAGTGGGTTAATTGGGTTAATTGATATTTTGTCAAATGGTTTATGAGTTATGTTGAAATGCCTAAAAGGATAAGTATATTTGAAATGATGAACATGATAATTTGAAAATGGACTGTGAATTGAGAGAATTTAAATGTGTTGTATAATGTAATTGATGAGTATATTGAATGGGATAATATGTGGGGATTTTGGGATATACCTAATGCATTGAACGTGATAAAGTGTTTGTGCTATGTGATATAATGATGTTACATCAAATTCACAAGTGGGAAAATTATTGGGTATTGGTAAATGGGATAAATGGGTTAATGAATTATAATTTATGAGTATTGGATACTATATGGGAGTCGATGAATATATTTAATGGGTTTGGATATGAGAATAAGAATTGGGATAAATTGGACATGAAATTTAATTGGTAGATGTGTTAATGGGTTATGGAAGAACATGAATTCCCATTTTGATGGTTATGGATTATTATCACTCTTTTGAATTGGGTTTTGGTTGTGATATGGTATGTGTGTTGTGAATGGATAAATAAGCTTGTGTAAAAGGTTTGGTAGAGTGGTTGTAATGACATGGGGTTCTATGCCCACTGTTCGAGTTAGAAAGAGGCTCTATAAATTATCATAAAATGCACAAGTTAGGGAAGGGGTTAGAGGACATATTTCTATAATGGTTTCATTCCAACCGACCTAATGCATCGAGGTGAGGATAATGTGTTGATGTGATGTGTTTATGCCTAATAAAAAAGGGACATGACTTATTCTTTATGGAATTGGGATTAATTTCCTTATACCCACGTTTAGATAATGTATATGTCTAACCCATGGAACACACGATGAAAGTGTATTATGTAAAAAAGTCAGTATAAGTGGTGGAGATGGTTAAAATGATAGTGAGGTGTTAATGTAAATGTTATCATATAGTGGAACCATAGTTTTACTATGTTTAATTCTCATTAATTCATTCATTCATGAACTATTTATTTAGAGTAGATATATTTTAGACATTGTTGGTGGTATCCTACTGAGTGGTACAAAGACCCTTCTTGGGCTGTCGTTTGGAACCTGAGAAGAACTCATGGTTTCAGGTTGTAAAAGGGAAAATGCTATATAATAGGGTGTTGAGTTAGGCATGGGACATTCATAGACGAGGATCAAGACTTGGAGTTAGGATATGTTTTAGAGTTCTATCATTGTCTGTAATCTAGATTTATGTTCACATTTTCACTTCCTTGTATGATATGAAACGTTTTACTAATGGATATAGTTTGTACCCAATTTGGGAAATAATTTGTTCATCCTGATTATTAGTTACTTATTTTTGTTTTTTATTCATATTTTTATCTGAAGTGGATTACACTGGTAAATAGTTCATAGGCTCCCCAGGTATCTTATTAGACCCTTAATTTTAGTTGAAAACATTTGGCTTATGGGGAGGCTCTCTTTAGGTCATGGGATGACCCAGCTCGGGGCACCGATTTAGTGGATTTCAGGTCGTGGATGTTAAAATTTGTTATCAAAGTAGTTCATTTTTCTGGTTTTGTTATTTGGGGTGTCTTACAAGATTTTAGGATGTATGAGTCCATGTAAATGATCTTGTTCTTGGGGGTATCTAACCCATGTATGAGGGAAAATACAAGTCACATAAGGTGATAATTATTATTCTTGATGTGTGTTGTTAAAGTCGAATGATATTTCTGCATTGGGTGATGCACTTGTTTTGTGATTTGATTGATTTATGTTATTTTTCACATGGAAATAATGTCATGAGTTTGGGCATTCATGTATTATTTTAGGCACAAAAGGATATTGTTTTCATGCATCATGATATGAAAACATAGGATGGGTGTGTGAGTCATAGAGAGTATATTTCATTTTACATAATTGGACAATTTTTAAAAGATTGTGTATAATAAAGGTGATAAAGGTGGGTAAATAAACATTTTATAAATGAATAGTTAGGGGGTGTGGATTAAAAATAAAAGTTTTTCTGGGTTAAAATTTTGGGTTTTCATAAATTATAAAGATTGAATGGTGTCGAGATGATAAGGATTTTCATAGTGATGGTAAATGGTTAATGAGTTTTGCCTAATGAAAGTTTTAAATGAGTTAAAATTGTGTTTGAAACAAGTTTTGAAATGGGGAGTTAAAATTGTGCATGTTTGAGATAAAAAAAAGGAGAATTTAATTATAAAAGGATGTGTAGTGGTGGAATTTTTGAGAAAACTGGGTAGTGGGTGATCCTTGTGTTGTCGATTTCATCCTTTGTGTGGGTAGTTCGGGGAAGTGAAAGTGACCAAGATTGTGACATTGGATTTGAGTTTTGAGGCCTCATTGGGTTATGATATGACATAAGAGATGTGATTATGGCACTATAAGTATTTTATTGGCCTTGACACATGAGACATTGTTTGGTAATGCAAGTATAGAAACCCTTGTGGGTTGTGATTGTATGGAGTGCATATTGGACCTTAATGATGGTATCCGGATTTTGGTGAGCTTGTGGGTGGGACCTTACCACTTGTGTTTTGAATCCCAGAAAGAGTTTTTGGCCCATAGTTCGGATATATTTCTATGATTACCATTGATGTATACCCTAGAGTGAATAGTAACATGATGCTCTAGGCACAAGGTGTATCATAATGGGGGTTACACTACCAGTCACAAGCCTTGCATTTTTTTACAATTGATTTATATAGTTTATATAGAGGACCAATTTTTTTTACTTGTTCTGGCACCAGTTTAGGGGGTTTGTATCCTTCGACCATCAAGGTGTCCTATTAGATAGGATGGATCGGGTTACTAGTTCTTTTGGGTGTGTGTCACATAGGTGGTTGTTTTGGATTTTAAAAATGGGTCCTCTAAAGTGTTTCCTAGTGTGGGTTGACATAGAAGGAAAAGTCTGATGGTTGATGTTTTGGTGATGTGACTTGAGATTTGGTAACACATTGGAAGTCTCTAAAGAATCAAGGGTGACCTCATGGAATTCTATCCCAGTGAAAGAGTTTCCTTAGAATATGAATCATGGGTGATGATTCAATCACGTAGTCAATTCATATGTGTAATGTCAAGTTTCAGTAAATTGTGTGGTCACACCATGGTTCATATAGAAGGGAAATTGTGATATTTTAGAATGATATACCTTTATTTCAAAGGATTGTATCATAAGGATTCCTAAACCATATATTTAAATGACAATTAATTGATGAATCAATGTTGTTTTTTGGTAGAAGAGAATGCAGTGACCGAATCATGGTTATAATATTTTGTTTTAAAGTTGACACCCATGTGAGGGTTTTCATGTGTCTAATCTTTTTTGTACAAATGGATTTGTTTTTTGGTGAGATGTTGAGAATGCCTTGGGGATATTGAGGATGACTGACTAAGAGGAACAGTTTTGTGAGTAAGTAGGCATTTAGCATTGCTCAGGCAATGGTTGGATTGTGGAAACTAATGTCGATGTAATAGTGGTTGCTAGAATGTTTGAAACCTTGAGGTATCTAATGATGTATTGATGTGGGTGCATTCTAGTAAGGCTTGATTTTGGTCGGGATAAGTACCCATTGATCTCGACAAAACCAATGTGGGTGGAATGTCTTTTAAAGAGATTGTTTGATTGATTGGTGTGGTGGACCATTATGTTTTGATTGTTATCTATTAGGGGTTACTAGATAATATTGAGTGATGTGGTGGATTTAATGACAGAATAATCATTGGTTAATATTTTCTTGGTGGAAGGTCATGGAATAGTTGTGAGTCTTAGTTGGGAATCATGAGTTAGTGAAGGTGGTTAGGTTCTCAATAAATCATGGAACTAGGGAAGCCTGATATCCATGAAAGTTCATGGTTTCCCACATTAGGAGTTGGAATAAGAAATGACTAAATTTTTTATGGTATTCTTCAATTTTTTTTTGCATAACTTGGCTATTTACTATCATTCCTGACATCTTAAAATCACCATAGGGTTTTTGAGAAGCTCTAACATTACACTTAGAAACATGATGAAATTTTGGATGGATGAGAGAAATCATGGAGTTTATGATCATAGGGAGTTATATATAGGGAAGGATGGTTGGTTGAACACCATCAATAGTTCCAAAATGAGCTCCTCAGGATGGACTAGGTGTCTAATATTGTCGTAAGTGTTGTTCTTGAAAACTGGGAATGAGTATCAGGTGAGTTTTTTTACATTGGGGAAATATAGTTGACCACAAACTTTTTTTGGGGTTCATATTATGATCTAATCTTGAACTGTGGTGGATAGAATTAATTGTATAAATTGACAGTAGTTACACACCATTTGTGGGGAATGATAATTCATTCCTGGATGTAGGGACGAGAACATTGAGTTGAAGCAGTTTCACCAGAATACCAATGAAGAACTTATGAGGTGCAAGTTGGGTCTCTCTGAGAGGCCATATGGCCCTCGATTATTTTGGTTGTTCGATCTAAATGGTGGATTTAAACCAAGATTAGCTCCAAATGAAAATTCAATATGCCCAAATTATGTCTGTTAAAGGGGTGTTAAATCATGATAATTGATTATGGTGAGAAATATTGGGTTCTAGTACACCAATGGAAATTCGAAGTAGACTCGGGTAAGTCTCTTGGGGTTGTATTGGAATGTCATGATGTTTGACAGAACCTTGGCTATGTGAAGTAGTTTAATGCTAATAGGGCTGTTAGGGGATCTAATTTGAGTCAGTTAGGGACAAATAGACTCAACTATGAGTGGGGGATATATGTGGAGATTTTTAAACCACCTTTGGTGGATGTTTTTTAATGAAAAGTATGTTTTTATTTCAGAATGGTTTAATTTAATAACCTAGCCTTATTCAGTTCGTGTATGAATGGTAGGACTGTTTGGGATGGTAATGTTGATGGGGGATGTGGAGATTGATTATGGTTTGGAGGGAAGTAATATATTGATGGAAGAACCCTTTATGAAGTTATAAAATGACAATGGTAGGTGAAATGGGTGATAGTGATAGTCATCAGGTCAGTAAGTTCCTTGTGAAGGTGAAAAATGGGTGAGTGTTTCATTAGTAGGAGATTGGTGTTTTACTACATGCTAGTCGGGGGCGGTTCGACATGATATGGTAAACAATAATGGTTTTGGTAAGTTATGAAAGACACCCCAATTTGGTGATTTCAGTTGAAAGGACTTTTTGGAAATGGATCTGTACTCGTGTAAGGTCAAGTTAATCTTATAGCTCGCATGGATGGTGTAGGTATGTCCTCCCAAATGGTTTCAATAGTGAGGTTGGATTCCAATAATGGGTAATGTCCCCATAGTTGTTCGGGAAAAGTGAGTGGAACATGTTAGGTTTGTGGGGGAAGGTGAGTTCAGATTATTGTGGTCTTTATTAGATTTTGTGGGTTCCAAAAAATGGAAGTTGGTGGAGAGAACCATAACAGATAGGTTTTTAGTGGAGTACATGTTCAATGTTTTGGGATGGAGGGAGTTGAGTGATCACTATTCAGGTGAGTTGGCCATGATGGAGAGAATTAACTAGTGTTAAATCATTTGACTGGCCCAAGAGTCTTGGTTGTATTTTGAATTTATGAATATAGTATGTGATCAATCGGAATTGAGTGGTGGATTGACATAATTCAGGAATGTGGTTAGAAATTCCATTTGTTCCTTTATGGTGATATTGAGTTTTTTCACCATTTGGGTCTTAAAACTGAGTAAAATGGTGCCAAGAGTTTTGGGTCATGAGTTGTGAAGAGTATTAGACTGATGGGGTACCAATTGGTTCCCCCATGATGGTATGATGTTGTGTGTGATGTTTCCTTTAACTGTGAGTTATGAATAGTGGCCTATGTTTTCCATACGGAGTATTAGAGGTTGATGTATTTTTTAACTTGATACATCCTTTGAGGAGTATCCAGTTGATGTTGTGGGTTGTAGTAAGTAATTCTTACGAGGTGAGATTGTGCTTTTGGTTCGATTTTGTTTTGTATAATTTTGATTTTTAAGGAGAATCATGGAAAATGGGAATGTATAGGTATCCCTTGTGGCATGATCTCATTCTTTTGGATGTTTAGTGATACTTGGGAGTGTGGATTTAGGACGATACATTATAAGGTGGGGAGGTAGTAAGAGACATGTCTTTGTAAAGGTATTCCTTTTTTTATTTAGTGGATTAATCTCTTTTTTTATCAATGAAATGTTTCCTAGATATATTAGAGGACTGGGGGTGTTCTCGGGGTTTAAGACCTGAATAGAAGGAAATCTACGCTAATCTATGCAATTTTTATGATTTCTGTGGGGTTAAGAAAACTATATGGAATTTCCAAGAAAACTATGCAATATTGGATGTCAGAGTTCCACATGGTTATAGGATAGTTATGTAATATATGAAGACTCCCTAGGTAACCATGTGACTTTTAATTACCTTATATAGTTTCTTCTTTATAGTTTTTTCATGATTTATCAAACTGTGCAGGTAAACCGTGTAGGTAAACCAGACATACAGTTAAAAGATGGAAGCATTGTAGGTTTCCAATATGGGATTTTTATATCCCAATTGGTTTAATCCATCACCCCTAGTAATCCATATTATGACCCAAATCAACCCAATCTTTCCAAGGTTGTTTCTCTGTCGATTCCTGGCCATTTTGAGCATCGTTGGTTGTAGATTGAAGCCCCAAGTATGTCTAATCACCTACTTGTTTCACTATTCCAAATTAGTGTTTTTTCTCCCTTAATCATATGAATACCTAATCCCCACCATTTATAGTGCGGTATAGTTTGGTGCTTCAAAGGATGTTTGAATATGGATCTTATGCCACGATTAAATGGTTTAATTATTAAGGATTTATACCCCTCATAATGCTCATGGGATTCTTTGAGTATGAAATGAATGATTTAGGACAACCCAGGGGGTGCAATGTTATTTCTGAACCTAGAATTGGTAATGTAAACCGTAGTGTTTATGTAAGATAATATAGAGCCCATATTAAATATGTTAATAAGATTAGTTGAGTTTAAAATATAATATAGATATTTGTGAAAAGGTTTTGATAATGAAATAATTGTTTTTTTGGAATGGATTTAAAGTGGTTTAATTGGGTTAATTGAGATTGTGTCAAATGGTTTATGAATTTTGCTGAAATACATAAATGGATTAGTATATATGAAATGATGAACATGTCAAATTGTAAATGGATTCTAAATTAATAACAAGTAAAATGGTTGTTTAAGGTAATTGATGAGTATGTTGAATGGGTTAATATATGGGAATTATGGGGTATACCTATTGGGATGAATGTGATAATGTGGTTTACCTATGTGATAAAATAATTATACATGAAATGCATAAGTGTGAGAATTATTATGAATTGGTAAATAGGATAAATGGTCTAATGTATGAACATTGAGGAATATTGGATAATGTGTGGGATCTTATGAATAAATTTAATGGTTTAGTGCATGAGAATGGGAATTGGGAAAAATGTTCTACATAACATTATTGGTAAATGTGTTAATATATTATGGAATAGAATTAATTCCCATGTTAATGGTTATGGATTATGATCAATATTTTGTATTGGAATTTTTTTTTGTGATGTGGTATTTATATGGGGAAAGGATAAATAAGCAGGTGTAGATCATTTGGTAGTGTATGTTATTGAAAAGATGTTATATACCCATGGGTATAGTTAAACTAAGGCTCTAAACTCCAGCAAAAAATGTACAGGTTATAGAAGGGAACAATGGATATATTCCCCAAATAGTTACATTACTCTTAGACCGAGGCTTTAAGGTGAGGATAATGGTTTGATGTGATGTGTTTATCCCTACTAAGATAATGACTTGAATTAATACCTTATTCATAGTTATATATTTCCTTATACCAATGTGTAGATTATGTATATTCCCAACCCATGGAACGCATGATGAAAATGGACAGCGTAAAAAATTTAGAATAAACGATGGAGATGGAAAAAATTATACTGAGCGGTTAATGTAAAGTTTGTTACATAATAGATCCCGGGTTTTTCATTGTTCACTATTCATTTATTCATATAATCTTGCACTATCAATTTATACTAGATATTTTGAAGACGCCGTTGGTGGTGGCCTATTGATTTGTACTCACACCCTTCTTGGTCCGTCGTTGGGTTTCCGAGCTGATCTCATGGTTCAAGGTCAGACAAGGGAATGTGGCCTATACAAAGGAGTTGATTGGGATTGGGGTCTAAATGATTGAGTATCTCGAGTTTGATTCACAATCCATTTGGGAGTTCCATCAATTTATTTACTCTGGGGTTTTGTTCACATTGGCACTACTTATTATTACATTACATATTTTAATATTGGATATGGTTTGTATCCTTTTTGAGAAATAAATTTTTATGAACGTTTATTGGTTATTTCATATTATTGTCATTATTTATATTGTAATATGTTATGTCTTACTATACTAAAGTAGGTATATTCTCCCCACGTGACTTTTTAGACCCTCACAGCTAGTCGGAAACTTATGGTGTATAAGGAGGTGCACATGAAGTGATGTGATGACCGGAAACCTATGTGTTCTTCCACCATTTAGGAGAAAAATTCCAAATAGCTTTTAAGTACCCTATTAATAAACAAACCATATAAAATGATCATGAAAATAAATAAAGGGAATCTCTTACCCTTAATAAGGAAAGGGTCTTGTACGTATAATATATTTTTTCTATATAGAGGGTCTTGATTTCATGAATTGGTATATGGAATGCACGGTTTCCATGCCATGAAAAATATTACATTTCAAGAAATGTTAATGATACTAATTTTTAATTTGGGGAAACAAATATTTGTGGGACATTTTAATCTTGAATTACATGACATGAATGGAATAAATGTCATGTAATTATCACCTTCTATGTTTTTAGGGTGTTACATGGATGATTTATTTTTTAATTGGATATAGGATTTTCTTCCTCGACCAAGAACCTCTACCATGATATTTTGGAGATCTCCTCTCATTCAAGATTACATTGTTGAGTGGTCGATCTGTATTGTGATTGCGGTGTGTTTCTCTAGGTGTGTAATACTTCAACATAATCATTTTATTTGAGCATGAATACAGTGTTATATTGTGCTCTTAGATCCATTGATCTATGATAATCCACTTATTGATCCTTTCTAAATCAATTGTGTGATCTTACTTTGGAGGATAAACATTTTTTTGGTTATGGGGGTCATGAATTTTTCTTTTAGGTATGTTGTTTTCTATCCACTCCACCAAACACATTTCATGTTGAATTGATTTTGAAAAGTGGGAATTTATTCTAGGAACTCTATTATTGTCAGTGGGTTCCCTCTTATTAGTGGATTCTATTTCTAGTGTGTGCGACCCATGTTTTGGGTATGAGGTTCCATCCCTAGAAAATCGTGGATTAACTACATTTCTCTAGTTATGTGAATTGTTTTATAAATGAATTTTTATAATTTATTTGTCTATTTGGAAATTGGTTTTTGAGAAAATATGGTTTTCTCATGTTTTTTTAATGATTTTTTTTTTATTTAATTGGGAAATGAATTTATTAAATGGTTTTTAATGCATGGGTTTGATTACATTTTTGAAAAATAGGGTACATGAACAACCTTGGTTATTTAGCTAGAAGGTTTGGAAATAGACATTATCCATTGATACTATTGTGAGGTTTAATAATAAGATGTTCATATACTTCCTTGGAATACTATTCTAGGGACATGGTAGACACTATTGCAAGTTTCACTTTCTATGGTGTTCCTCTACTCTCAATAATTGTTGAATATATCTAGGGGAATGATGCCTGCTATTTTCTATGTCTAGATATGTCTGTTCTAGCTAGCCTAAATTATAGTGATCCAGTTTTAGCTTTTACTTCCATATATTTTAATTGATATTAGATACATGTTTTGGCCAGATTTGACTACATTTATGTATATTATATTCTTTTAAACTATTTTAGCTGGTATATTTAGGAAATATGGAAAAATGGGAAATAATATATTTTATAATTATTTTGATATAAAAAATATATAACTGATTATGTTGATCTATTTTCTTTAATATTTATCATGTTTATATTATTGTGTAGTGACTTGATATGGAACACCTAATTGGGATCCTACTGAGCCGGTATAGCTTACAAACTATGAAATACTTCAACGATGTATAGAACAATGAATGTCTTTGAAAGCATAGAATTCCAAGGTGCCACAAATAGGTGGTGAGTATTATATCATATTTTTTTCAGATAGCTTATGGTGATATAGTGTGATATTACCCACACTATCAGATAATGTAGCTGTTTTGACTTATTTTTTCCTTTATATTGTATTTTCATCTTAGAGAAAGTGTAACTGCATCTTTGTTTTGATTCTTAAAATATTCTTCATTTTTTAATATATATATATATATATACACTTTTTTATTCTTCCATTATTTCTTGAAATAAACTATATGTATGTCATTATGTCTACCTTAGGTTGGGATAAATCACTCCATATGGTTTTTATTGATTCTCGTGTGCTAGTTTCGATCCTGTGTAGATTGGGAACTTCCTTCATGTATGTAGAAATTTGTAACGAGTTCATGTTTGAGAGGGTATCTTGGTCGGGTTCAACATAATGGATGAATATGATAACATAAATACTTTTCTTATTATAAAATATTTATAAACTTTTTTTGGGTTTTAGTGAGTTTTTATTAATAGTTCATTTATTAATATTTCACCACCCTTTCTTTGTAAAAAATTACAGTTTTTCACTAACTTCAATTTGACAAATCATAGCTAAAATACACATAAAATGAAATTTTAACATTATAAATAAATATAAAATATCTATAATTATACCTATAATGTTATCTTAATGATGAAATTTTAATCCATAAAAAAATTACCACTTCCATTACAAAATAAGTACAAAACGAACAATAAACGCTAAAAACATTCGATGATGAAAATAAAATATAACTAACTATTATATTTCTAAAAAATGACTATAAATGAAGTCTATAAAAGGTAATAAGTATGAATAAGGTTATTAAATAAGTGATAAAGATAGTTACTTTTGTTATATATGAGGTTAGAGTATGTTTGCTAACCTGGATTAATGTTAAGGTTGTTTCATCTCACTTGTCATTATTTGAAACATGACTAATTTTACTTACCAAAATATTTAAATGGTGTGTCTATTTCTTATTAAATATATTCTTTCATGAATTTTAATTTATTTTTTTTATTTTATGTAAAATTTCAATAACCATCAATCAAGTATTTTTTCATTAAAATGATTCTTATGTCACAAGGGATTCTCATCCTAATTTTCATTCATTGATAATTATTTGAAATTTTCTAGTTTTTTATTTTTGGTGGTGTATATAGTAACCATGGATATAAATTTTTTAATTTTATAATTGTAATCAATGTTATTAACAATTATATATTTTTTACACCGTTCATAGATTTTTTTAGATGATAATGAAGTTACATGGGTTGTTGTAAATTCAATCCCCATTAATTTGAGTTATAATATTCCATCATGATAAAATTACTTTTATTATATGTTTGGTTAATCCAAATATTTTATATTTTTATTTCTCAGTCTCTTTAGGGGATATGATATTTCTGATTCAAATCAGACTTATTGATAATTTTCAGCTCAAGGAAACAAAGTCATTATTAAAAATAATTTCCATTATATTTAATGATGATATCCTTTCCATGTCTAAATATTCAAACCCAACCACTTTTTTTTTGAATCCTAATTTTTTATTATATCATGTTTCCTTCAAATTTTCCTTTTCTAATTTAAGAAATATGTTTTATTTCACTTTTTATGATTAGGGGGTTTAAAAAGGTATTTAAAAATATTAAAAATGGTTTCCAGGACTTCATAATACAATATATAATCTTCTACTACAAAATCACTTTTGAATTACATAATGTTTTTTAAAGGAAATATTGTTGATTATTATTTTTAAAAGAAATTTTTTTTCAAAAAAAAGTCACATAACTTGTAAGAAATGACTTCTGAAAGTGACCTAGAACATAATCATTTTTTGATAAAGTTAAAAATGACTTTTGAGAACAATTTTTAATGGGGTTTTTATGTGAACAAATTGTTTTTACATTAAGATAATTCTTCTGAAGGAAACATCATTTCCATGTTTCAAAATATATTTCCAATAAAAATTTTTCTTAATGATTTTAAAAATAAAATGGTTGTTTTCTCTTAATTTTTAAATCGATTTACCCAATGATCATGAAATGTTATTTCCCATATATATAAACATCATTAATAATATTTATGATAAAATGGCGGTTTTTTATTTTAATACAATCCATATTATTTCTTTTGATGGTTTATCAGAAATTTTATGTATGTTTTTATGAAACCCAATTATTTTCTAGGAGTAAATTAAGATGTGTTTGAAATTTTAATTATTTAATGTTTTCTTGGAACACATATACATAGAAGATTATAATTGATATATGGGGTCCTAAATCACAATACTATTCATTATTTTATGTTTTTTAAATCATTATATCAAATAGTTTACATTATTAGTAGCCCAATATTTAGAGGAAAGACGATTTGTAGCTCAATACCAAGAGGGTACATAGTTTGTTAGCCCCAAGACTAGGAGGGTACAAGGGTATAATCATATGTCAAAGATGGTACATGGTTTATATCCCAAGAAGAAGAGGATACACAGGTAGTATCCCAATGCCAAGACAGAACTCTAGTTTTTTGGCCAAGCCTAAGAGGGTAAGATGGTCATTGGACAAAGACCATTGTTTTATGATAATTCAGTACTGACGCCTACTCCACATGGTTAGGATTTCATATCACCTACATTATTCTGAATTTATATGTTATATTATAAAATTACACTATAATGGATCAGGTTTATTTCTTTTAGTTTTATATACTCATGTTATATGGTATAGGTTTGATCAATTGAAAATGCATATTATTCTATATTATCTTGTATAAAATCTTATTATTCAATGTTATTTTTCAATAAGATATTTCTCTAATGATCATGATTTCTCATATTCCTATGAAATAACCATGAATGAAATGTTAATTATTTATAACTTATTGTTCATTGAGCTTATCGATTTCTTATGTTTCAATTTGTTATGTTTTGATGATGAGTATAACTTATAAGAAGTCTAGAAGGGGGTCTAGTGTGAATCATTTGTTGTGAAATGTACATGAGTAGCGTAAATTTTTTTTATATCTACATGATTCATAAAGGAACTAAACCTTTCATTTTTTGGATTGTGTAACTATTTTTGGTGATATAATATTTAAATTATGGAAATAATATAAAATAATGATAGATTCATCTCAATTGTATCAAAGATATTATTTAAAAAGTGTTATTTATCATCCAATTCAGAAGTGAGGGTCTAAGGAATCGTAGTTGGTATCAAAGAGGGGAATAGTTTTTTTTTATGATTTTTTTAAATTTCATTTGGGGTATTAGGATGATATAACTTTAGTGAAAACTCCTATGAATAATTTTATGTTTAGGATTATATTATAATGTATTTGAAAAAATTAGTTATTGTGCGGTTTTATAGAACGTAAATACCTATATAGATATTTTAATGTAGATGTGACCGTGGAAGGAATGAATCTAGGTTTAATCACTCAAAAAAAATTGAGTATCAAGTTGATCATCAATTGGTATATAATGAGTGGGACTATGATTTCACCCTTGGATAGAGACACCTAGGAAATATTATTTAGTGAATTCAGATTCTTTTTATAGACCATTATGAAAAAATTATTCCTTGATTTATTTATGTAACTGTGTTAATAAATATGATAGAAATGTACATAAATAAAACCAGGATAATGTAATAGTATTTCAGGTTGAACAAAAAAAATTATTTTCTAATAATATCGTGTCATAAACTATAAAATCTTACTGTTATATTTCCTAGAAGATATTTACGATAGTTCCCTCATGATATTAATATTAATAACTCATTATTAACATTTTTGGATTTAGAAGTGGATGGAACATAGAGGAATTATTTTAATAAAGGACATTATGGACAATGTAGTCATTTTACAAATGGGAAACCAAATGGGAAAATGGATTGTGTTTGATATATTATAGTTATTCCCAAAAAACTATATAATGTTTTTATTGAAAAAATGATTCTATATGAACATTTGGAAACACTAAATAAGAAAATAATGAATAATCATAGAATATAAGGTGATATAGATGGTCACAGAAATAATATTCAACTTCTAATTTGTCAAAAAAATTTGAATAAATACCCATGTTAATGAAATCGAAGGAAAAATAAAGTATTACATGTGTGTAAGGATTGGACATTAAGATAATAAAAATCATGAATTGGAGAAAGAGTAGGCTAAAAATATTAATGAAAATAACTTCTAATTCTTAAAATTTAATGAGTTTAGAAAATATGAAAATTGATACCTTTATTAAAGGATTAATAATTTTTATATACCTTAGAATAATTAGAAAATAATATATTACTAGAAATTCTATTAAAAGAAAAATATTTAAGTGAATAATGATAATTAAATGCTATTAGGTAAACTAATCCTATATCCCTGAGTTTTAATTGTTTTATTGGATTCGGGTTTAGCCACTCTAGTATATTATTGATGTTTTAAAGAGTACCGAAGCACATCCCATAATTATTTGATATTGAATCATTTTTGAAAACCAGTAGTTGTATGATTATTTTATACCATATTGATTCTAATAGAAATTACCCTTGTGAAAATCTTATTCTCCATCATGTAGATAAATTTTAAATTATTCTTAAAAATTATCTAGTTCACTATAATTATTGGAAAGTATATTAATATGAATAAGGATATCACATTATATATCAACCTATAAATGTGTATCAATGAAATTATGATAATAAAAACCATTTATAAGATAATTATACAAGTTGGGTCTTGCAACTAACTAATGTTAGAATCATGGATCAAATAGATTGAGAAAAAATAATCAATATTGGGGATTGGCTAATTATGAGGAAAAAGATATATTTCATGAGTTAAAAATTATATTTTGAAATTAAACTATGTTTTAGATACCCTTATCTATTTTTAATAGTATGTTATAATTAAAATTTTGAGGATACAATTTATTTGAGAGGGGGTTGTAAAGGCAAGATATTTGAGAATATGTTTTTCTCAAAATTAATACTATATTTTTAAATTGTTTCACATGAAACACTGAACTAAAATGAGTTGTAACATATTATTTGAACATTATTAACGGGAATTTTATAAATAATAAATCATCTAGTAAAAAAAGATATAACAGTATTAAAATTGTAAAAATTTAGACGATAAATAATTATTAGGCTTTAAATTTAAAAGGAATTTCTTCTCAATTTTTTTTAAATTATTGTGTATTTTATCATAATTAATTAAATTGATCTATTTTATAAAATAATATATTAAATATTACATTAACATTAATTAAATATTAAATGTATTTTGAATTTTATTATTAAAGTTTAATGTTTAAAAATATCATTTTTCTATAAAAGTTGTTTTTATTTATATTTTTTATTTTTACTTAAAAATTAAGTTTATAAATTTCAAAAGTTTAATTTAATAAAATTAACAAAAAATTTTGATTCAAAATTTCCAAATAATATGATTGTTAATTTTTTTTGGATTTTTTTCTATATAATTTATTTTTAGTTGCACAATGAAAAGAATACTTTTTACCAAAACTATAAATTTTATGAATTTAAAATTATATAAAAAAG
The DNA here is from genome assembly GCA_963277665.1 of Viscum album. Taxonomy (NCBI): domain Eukaryota; kingdom Viridiplantae; phylum Streptophyta; class Magnoliopsida; order Santalales; family Viscaceae; genus Viscum; species Viscum album. The sequence goes on from OY728128.1 coordinate 483,257,225, forward strand.
ACAAATATGTCTATAATTTATATTAATATATAAAATATGTAATTAAATAGTAAAAATATATATTTCAAAAATAATATTATAATTTTATAGAACCTATTATTAACATTTTATGTAGTTTACTAATTTTTTCAAATAAAATAATTTATGGTATTTTCTTTTATTTAAATATTACTTCAATATAATTTGGTTTCAGATTTATTTAAATGCCAAAAATTATTATTTTTTCTTGTAACAAAATTTATTTTATGGAATTAAAAACCTATATAATTGTATCCCACACAAGAATCTTAAATATAAAAATAAATTATTTTAAAAAAAATCTATTTTTATAATTTATGTGCTATATTTCCGAAATTTACTTTTTCAGCCTTAGAAATATTATTTGAAAAACTTTCACTCATTTTTGAAATACAAATGTTTAAATTCAGTAAAAATTTAAATTTAAATTTTAGCATGAAAATTAATTAACAAGGATTGAAATTAGTTACCACGATAAAAAATAATTTTGGTAAAAATTTAATAGTGAATAAAAAATCAAAATATCTTTAAAAAATGTCTCCAAACTGAATTTTTAAGAGAATTATATACCTAAAATTTTCTACAATTTCATTATTCTCCATTTTATGTGATTTTAAATTGAATATTTTCCATACATTACTACAAAGTGAATATTATGTTCAAGAATTCCATTTACGTTACATTTTAAAGGATCCAGTAGAAACCCACTTCTCCTATGACCACACACCTATTACATATGACCACAATATATATAAATAAGTCCCCAAAACTCCTATAAACCACATATAGGTTCTGTTCTTATAAAAATTTAACCTCTCAAACCCTTCAACAGATTTTTAATGGGTATTTTCCAATGAGTAAGGTAAAATTATCAATTACTCATTTTCTATTTCATTTCCATCCCTTATTCTTATAACTAATTTGAATAGAATATATCCATGTTTAAATAATTATGTTAGTATCATAATTATAGAAATATTTTATTTTGATTATGGTTTGAACATTTTCTACTTTACTCGTAACCATTCACAAAATTAAAATGTCATTTGTGTTCGATACAAACTGTAAAAACTATAAGAGATGTCACCCATTTGTCATAACTACCATATGTGGATATTTAAAGTTATATTTAACAGATTCAAATTATATTTATTAAAATTTTAATATTATTAAATTATTTATCATTTCATATATTCATTCTATTATATGGAAATGAACATTTCACCCATGTGTTTGTTTGGAATACCACCACCACAAACATGTCCTTTTTCTAGTCCAATATATAATTCTATATTAAAATATCATAAAATATGATTCAACACCTTAATAAAACCTTAATAATTTCATCATTATTTATAACAATGATATTATACTAAAATAATCACTTTCATTACCACACTCACCAATAAATTATAGCTTGTTATTGTTTTTGTTGGTCAGATTGGATATTCAAGAGGGAGTTTAATTGTCTTCCAATTAATTTGTTTGTTAAAATGTTTTTCTAAAAAGTTTTTCCCGAAATATTAAATACAGTTGAGTTAATCAATGTTATACTGTTATAAGAGTTTGACTATTTAAAGAACATTTAGAAGATTGATTAATTCTAATTAATCTTAATTTGTGCTATTAATATTAATTTGGAAGTTATTATACTAAGACAGGCCAGTTATAACTTCTTTACAAGATTAACAATCAAAGTGAAATTAGTAATTTCCGATTATACAGTAAAGAAATAAAATAGAGATAACTAAATTAAGCAGTACTGGGGCTATGAAACGAGTAGTTCAGTCTCAAGCCGTGACCTAATCCACTCTACTTGGTGATAACCTGCCACCAAGCAGTTTATATAAATAAACATTGATCCACACCCTGGATCGGGGTTTACAATAGTGTTCAGACTGTCCAGGTCCTCATACCTCTATCACAGTTCTACATGGGATACAAAAATGTATAAGGATTTTGGTGTGAGGATTTCAATATCATCCAATTCATCTTAGGAGTCAGTGTGTGTCCAAACAAACAGAAGCACACACTACTCGTAATTTAAAGAAAAGAATTATCACAGCAGAGAAAGAATATAGATATGAGTTTAGAATGCTCTTGTGTGATGTCAATGTAGCTTTTTACTCCTTTTCATTGATACAGATGAAGCATTGAGTCCTTCTCTGAAAGTTGTGTGGAAAACAGAGTGTTGCGATTCATCTTGTGTTCTTCGTGAGGTTCAATCGAGAGAAGATGTTCTTTAAGAATAAAATATGATTCATGTGTTCAGTAGTGTCAGGTTTCATGCAGTGTTCCTTTCTTTCGAAACTTCTTTGAAGAATCATCTTTGTTGTTGTGCTCACGACCTTGCTTTTCATTTTCGTATCACTCGTGTTGATTCTTGGTCACACTTCACTTTTAACTTGGAATGCACGTGTTGGAGCTCACTGGTTGCATGTGTTCTGCACCTCCTACCTTGTACTGTCTGATGATATGTCTACAAAAAAACATTAATTATGTCAGTGCATTAAAATCCTGAAATATGAATGTTAGAAATTAAATTGAAAGGCGACAAAATAGTTTAAGAAATAGTGTCACAGTATGTCATGGAAACAATGTCTCCTTCACGTGGTGTCTAGGTTGTCATGGTGTATGAGTGTCACGGTGTATCTTGGTCACGGTGTCTTGTTCACGGTGTCTGGATTCACGGTGGCTAGCTTCACGGTGTCTGACTTCACAGTGACTGGCCTCATGGTGTCTGTCTTCACAGTGTCCTGCTTCACGGTGTCTGCTTCATAGTGTCTAGCTTCACAGTGTCTTCTTCACGGTGTCTAGCTTCATGGTTTCTTGCTTCACTGTATCTTGCTTCACGGTGTCTGGCTTCACGATGTCTGGCTTCACGGTGTCTGCTTCACGATGTCTGCTTCACGGTGTCTGGCTTCACGGTGCCAGAAATACATATCCAATGGAAGACTCACGGTGTATTAGACTTTTCAAAGTAAAGGTGTTCAGACATAAATAATGATGATAATTGAAAGGATTAGACTTTATAATTTTTCAAAGAAAGTATTTTGAGAGTAGACCAAAGATAGTATAATTTAAATAACCAGAAAATAGAGAAATTAAAATCTTTCATGACTCTTCTTAAAGCATGAGAAATTATTAAACATAAGTAGACACGATTGGGTATACTTTATAAATGTCAACTAGTTTGAATAATATTTGTGATCAATAAAACATGATTAATACATGAGGAGTTGAACAATATCCCCTTTTTGATGATCACAAATCATGTATAATTAAAGTGTATATTGGATTCAACTATTGAGATAAATGGCTAACATATAGAATCTTCTCCCCCTTTTGGGATTATCAAAAAGATGTAATAAGAGCAATCAAAAAGTACATATTCTATTAATATAAAATAAGTGATAGTACAAAAAAAGTGGATTACAAAATCAATAGCATCCCTATAAAAAAGAGTAATCATTGTTCTTATTCATGGGTTTCCCTTCTCTTTGCCTTTAGCAGCAGTAGAAGAGGAAGCCATAGGGGATGAGGTTGAGGTAGAATAAGGAATAGAGGTGGTTGATAAAGAGGGTAAAGGAAGGCCTTCAAAGACTGAGGGATCCAACGTAGGAGCAATATAAGATCTAGGAAGTTTCTGATCAAGAATCACATGCCTAATCTGACTGAGTGCTTGCCCAACAGACATGGTGGTTGAGTCTAGGGAAGAGGAGAAGGTAGGAAGGCCTGGTCTGGGAGGTGCAGCCTCTGGAGAAATAATGGTTGTACTCTGGTCATGAAGATAGGGACTCATGAGTTTGATTAAATCTGTAATGATCTCTCCACCATAATACATGGATTTCTCATAATCGTCCTTGTTCTCCATAAACTTGTCCAAAAACCAAGTAAACTCTGTGAGCTTCTAGAATTGGTTCTTGAAATCTTGAGTCACAGGAGGAATCTGCAGATTTTCTATAAGGTACATGAAATGGTTTGTCATATCGGTCTTGGAGGAGATTCTATTGAAGTATAAATCCACTTTCTTGGGAATATCTTGCTAAGCATAATTAGCAATTTTGGTGTGGATTTATACTAGGACAAAAACTCTATCACTGTTCTTGACCACTTCGGAAAACTAAGCTGTATTGAAGCCACTGAGTACATTATGATACTCTTCTATGACTATAGTTTTGAGTAGATCACTATCCAAGGAGGGTTTAGAGGATTGACCAGATTCTTTGACAGCTGTTGTCAGAGATTTTTGTTGATTCAGCACCTTATGAAGACACCAAGTATACTCATCAGTGAGTTTATTAAGATTGGAAACATGCACATTCATTTCCTTCACAATTTGTTTGTTACTTTCAGCGATCAATTCATTTAAGGATTCTAGATAAGGTTGAATTTGAGACACACAAACTTGTGGTATTTGAGGAGCAACTGGTTCTACAGGAGGAGCAATAGATTCAGATCTCGAATGCAGCTCTCTATGTATGTCTTCAACCATACTTCGTAGGGTCATTACGTCATTACTGAGTAGCTTATTTTTGAATTGTACTTCATGAATCTCATGGAGCATCTTAGGTTGTATTTTCCAAATAATTTTTTCCAATAATAGTGAGGCATCTCTCTCATGGAAATTTTTCACAGGATGAGGTTGGGTATTCATGAGTTTCTCAACTTTGGGTAATAGAGTAGCACCAAATTCCTTCCGATCATCCTTAATCATAAAGTATGGCTATTCAGATAAGGGTTCAGGAGTAGGAAATGGTACATGCTCATGTTCCTTCTCAGGTGAAAAATTGGAGACTAATTTCTACTAAAATAGGGAGGAAATACCAAGTCTAGTTGATGTAACATGCTGAGAATCATTCACATCCTAGAAACTAGGAAATTTATACTGAGTGTCTAGTGGACATGACTTATTGGATGTGAAGCTTCAATATACTCAAGATTTGGGGTTTTCTCTCCCTCAACTGATGCCTACCTCTCAGGACTGAGAGGCTTAGGATCTGGGTCAAATTCCACAGAATCAGCTCTATTTTTTTAACTCATTCCCTGTCTCACCAATTGAAAGGCTAGCTCCATCTTTTCTTCAGCTGTATGGATGATTTTAGGAACAAATTGTTCCATATGGAGTTTCCCAAGATTGAACCCTTGCAAAAGAGGTAGCTCTTCCACTATAGGCTATTCTATGGCATGCTTTTCAGATTATTTGACAACTAATTCTATTACAACTTCGATTTGATTTTCAAAATTTGTAGCTTCTTTTGGATTAGGGACTTATTCTTCAAGAACGTAAGGAGTACTAGTTGTCAGGTCTTCCTAAATTGTAACAACTTTCCTAGGTGGCACTACAACCTCTTCTTCATCTTCTTCATGATACTCAAAAATCTCATCTTGTTCCAAACTAGGATCAGAAATGTATTTCGGTCTTGAGGGGTAATCCACATGATTGAATTTCTCATAAAATCTATCACTGTCTTCCACCCATTCCTTTTTCCAAGGATTCTAGTTTATCTTCATTCTTTTGATAGTGGATTTTGAGAGACAGTACTCACAGTCCTTAATTACTTCCTCGTTAGGTCCAACCAAACCTTTGGTAAGAAGCATGGCTGAGATTAATCGAGAGTATAATAGAGATGTTGACTTTGATGTTACATTGATCAACTCACACATATGGAGTATGATATACTTTCAAAGGTTGATCTTATGCCCATTTTTCATATGGTGAATGAAAAACACATCTTGATATTTTAAAATAGCAAAATAACCTTTTCCTGGACTAACCAAATTCTGTATAAACTTTAATTGAAGCCACGATTCTCCATCTAATTCAGAAGCAATGGCCCTCCTCTGGGTTCCATTTCTAGTTATGGTTTTCAGGGCATCTTCTAAATCCAAGAAATCGGTTGAAGGTGGAGGTCCTCTCTGATAATCCTCACAGATGCCTTCATGCAGTATCATAAGGAATGCATCCCATATCCTCGAAGAGAATGAGAATCTCTGGCAATTGACCTATCTTCTCACAACATAACCCTCACCAGAATCAAATGAGAACAGTACATACTAAAAAAACTAATCCACTAACCTAGGATAGATGGGTCTATCCTCCTCCATGAACCATTCTAACCATCCTTGTTGTTATAAATCTTTAAATACCAGAGACTTACTAGACAGATGCCATTTGGGGAAAATGTCTTTCTCAGGTACAACAACGCAGTTTACTTGATTCAGATTTAATGGTCCTTTGGGTGTCATCTTAGGTGAAATCTTCTTATTCTTCAAGTTGTGCTTATCAGGTGTCGTTGATGATAGACTTTTCATTCTTGGCATTCACTGAAGGTTCGAGTAAGATAAGGGTTGTAGGGATGAATAAGGGTTCCAAAAGAGTATGTAGAAGAAACCTTGAGGGAAGAATCAAGTGATACTTTTTTTTGTCATTTAGGAATACCAAATGTCGCAAAAATAAAAACACTGAAAAATAAAAAAGGTGAAAATGATAATTACCAAAATACAGGTTTAAAGAAAAAAACATAAAGAATATTTCTGGTGAGACCGTGTCGGGTAATTATGATGAGACAGTAAACGAGTTTCATGGTGAGACCGTGAGTGAACTTTTATGTGTGTGTTACAGTGAGACACTAAAAGTCATATAGTAAGTACAAAATAATAACTATGAGACCGCAAACATAAAACTTTACAGTGAGACAGTGAACATGAGATACAGCAACTGAGAAACTGTAATAATGAAATAGTAATGTATAACAAAGTAAGATATCGAGAAGTATGACCTGAAACAGTAACAAGTAAGTTATCTATTTGATATTTATCATGGCTAGTTAATGTATGATGTAGTATATTCTCTCTAAATTTAATGTGTTAGTGAATATATTAGAATGTTGATATTCAGTACCGATGAATTCCAATGTGATGTCACCTTTTTGATAATGATCTCTTAAAAAGTGATGTATTATATCAATAAACATTATCCTAGAATGTGAAGCATGATTTTTTGAGATATTAATAACACTTGCGTTGTCACAAGTTATAGGTACTTTTATTAATTGATATCCATAATCTAGTAATGTGTGCTTCATCCAGAAAATATGTGCACAAAAATTTCCAATAGCTATGTATTCAGCTTCTGCAGTAGATAATGCAACAGAATTTGGTTTCTTACTCCACCATGATACTAGTGACTTGCCTAAAAGGTGACATGTTCCAGATGTGCTTTTTCTATCTAACTTACCATAGCTGAAGTCATCATCACAATAACTAACTAATTATAATGATTGTTCATTAGGATAAAACAGCCCAATATTGGGTGTATGATTGAGGTTTTTGAAAATTTTATTTACTGCATTAGATGAGATTCCTTAGGGTTTTCTTGAAAATGAGCACACAGACACACACTAAACATAATGTCAGTATGACTAGTAGTTATGTAGATTAAATATCCATTCATTCCTCTATAAGTGGTTTGATAAACATATTTTCCATCCTCATCAAGAACCAACTTACAAGTGGTATTCATGGGAGTGTCACTACATTCAGTGCTATCCAATCCAAAACATTTCAGAAGATACTTTTTAAATTTACATTGATTTAAAATAATACCATTTTCATTTTGAAAGAAGTGAAATTTTTGAAAATATTTGAGTTCTCCCATTAAACTCATTTCAAATTATTTTTTCATCATTTTAGAACAATCAACAAATAAATAATTCTTCAAAGATCCAAAAATAATGTCATCTATATATATTTTAACAACTAAAACATGATTATAAATTCGTTTTATAAAAATAGTAGGATCATCTATTCCATTTGTAAAACCTATGAAAATATGAAAAGTTCTCAATCTGTCACACCATGCTCGTGGAGCATGCTTCAATCCATTTGAGGCTTTTGATAGTTTAAAAATATGATTTGGAAAATTGGGGTTTGTAAACCCAGTGATTTGTTCAACCAAAACAACCTCAGCTATATACCCATTTAAGAATGCACTCTTAACATCCATTTGATATAGTTTGATATTCAAATGTGCAGCAGAGGAAAGCAGGATTCTGATGGCTTCATGTTTGGATACTAGTGAAAAGGTCTCATCATAGTCAATTCCTTCTTCTTTACTATAGTATTGTGAAACTAGTCTAGCCTTGTTTCTAACTATGTTACCGACTTCACTAACTTTATTCTTAAAAACACAATTAATTCCTTTGGTGAAAGTGTCTTTATGTCGCTCAACAGGTTTCCAAACATTGTTCCATTAAAACCGATTAAGTTCTTCTTACATAGCCATCACCCAAAATTTGTCATTGATTTCATCATTGATATTTTTAGGTTCATGCTATGAAAGAAAATCTTTATGTTCAACTTGGTTTCTCAGAGAATCAATAGTTTTTTTCTCTCTACCGAAATCTCCTCCTACTGCATATAAAGGATGATTTTTAGGGTCCTAGTTGTTCTAGAGAAGTTTGGGATAGAAACATCAGTTTAATTTATATGTTAGGGTTCTACAGGAACAGGTTCTGGAAAATTTCCAGAACTGGTTGTCATAACGACAGGTTCACTATTTTTTCATTAAGGTTTAGAATAGACATATCTTCTTAAAGATTTTCAAGAGGGGTATTAAGTTCATGTGGATTAGTTTCATTAAATTTGATGTGTATAGATTCTTCCACACATTTGGTTCTCTTATTAAATCCTTTATAGGCTTTACTCAAGATTGCTTATGCCTACAAAATTCCTTCATCACTTTTGGAATCAAATTTTTCAATATTATCTTTAGTATTAAAGATAAAAACTATGCAATCAAAAACACTAAAAAAATTAACCTTAGGCTTCCTCTTGTTCCAAAGCTCATAAGTGGTCTTTTTAAGAATTGGTCTAATCAATAAACTATTGATAATGTAACAAGTTGTATTAATAGATTCGTCCGAAAAGAAAATTGGCAATACATATTCATTGATCATTGTCCTAGAAATCTCTTGAAGAGTCCTATTTATTTATTCTACTACACCATTATTTTGAGGTTTTCTAGGACCAAAGAAGTCGTGACTATAGCCATTGTGTGACAAATAAGATTCAAACTCTTGATTTTGAAACTCACGACCATGCTCACTCTTCAAGGTCTTGATCCAAAGTACACTAAGGTTTTCTACAGACTTGGAATATTTGATAAAATAAAAACATGATTCATTTTTGTGAGCAAGAAAGTATACCCAAGTGTACCTAGAAAATCATCTACAAGAACATAAACATAATACTTCCCATTTCTACTTCAAACTCTTGATGGTCCACTAAAATCCATGTGAACCAATTAGAGAGGATGAGAAGTAGAAACTTCTCTCTTTGATTTGAAATAACCATTGTGTTGTTTTCCCTTTTGACAAGGATTACACACTTTGTTAAGTGGGAATTCCAGTTTACGTAAGTCTCTAACTAAACCTTTCCTAGTCAGTTTTCTATGTTAGTGCACATTACAGTGTCCTTGTCTTCTATTCCATATCCAATATTCTTTATGAAAATTAGTTTAACAAGTAACATTTTGTTTAGCTAAAGAAATCAACTATACAACATAAACATTTTCATTTCTTAATGTAGTAAATACCAAAACATTTTTAGAAATAAAAACATTACATTAATCATATTAAAATTTTATATTGAAACCATCATGAAATAACTGTGAAATACATAGAAGGTTGTATTTTAATCCAACAACAAATAGTACTTCAGAAATTAAAATTGAATTAGAATTACCAATCTAGCCTAAGCTAACGATTTTCCTTTTGAGTTATCCCCAAAGAGGACATGTCCTCCATCAACATTGATTAAGCTCTTAAAGTAAGAGTAGTCTCCTGTCATATACCTTGAACATCCACTTTCCAAGTACCATATCTTCATACATGAACTTTTCATTCAAGTTTCCTACAAAACAGATTTAGATGGAAGATAATTTTGGTACCCATATTTTCATGGGTCTAGAAGGTTTATCAAGTAAAACTTTAGGCACCCATTTTTGTCTAATGTGTTTCCTACAATAAAAAGATTCAAAATATATTAATAAATTATCTTTGTTTGGTCTATATGAATTTGAATTTCTAGACGAAGCATATGAATTCCCAGAACTTGAACTAGCAGCATACTGTCCAGATTTTGGAATAAATTTGTTCTTAACAATCTGTCTTTGTCCAGGTTGGTATCCTAAACAAGTAGTATACATTGGTGAAACTTGTTTTTCAAGCATTTGAGTTAGAGTATTCATTCCATTTGTGAACTTCTCTAATACGTTTTTATGTTTTCCAATAGACAATTTGAGTTCAGTATTCTCCTTTAATAGTTGAGAATTCTTTTCCTTTTCTATACTAAGATCAAATTTAACCGTACTAGTTAAGGCATACTATTTCATTAATGATATTTACTTATCTTATATCTCATTACAAGTATCTTATAACATATTAATGTATTCAAATAATTTATCTTTAGAAATATTGTCACCATTATTTGAATCACATTCATTCCCAGAATAGTAATCATTTAGAAAAGGGGAAACAGGTACCTCAGATGTTTTAGTCAGGAAACAAAAGTTTGCATGATTATTTTCATCAGAATCAGAAGCTTCAGATCCACTTGAGCTGTCTTCCAAAGCACTCCATGTTTTCTTCATATCTTTCATATATTTTTTTGTCCTTACAATCATATTTCTTCTTAAACATCATTTTTGGACAGTCAAACTTAACACGTCCATTCCTTTTACATTCATAACAGACTATCACATCATTTTTATCATCATTCATCCAATCTCTCTTCCAATTATCTTATTGGTCATACTTACCCTTATAATTTTATTTTCTGAAAAATTTCTTCTTTCTATAGAATTTCTTGAATCTCCTCGCTATATGAGCCATCTCTTCATCACTATCTGAGTCAGAATTGTCCCTAGTTGAGCTTCCTTCAGTTATGTGAAATTTCTATTTGTCCTTCTTTTTTAATGTAGTAAAATTAAATTCCACTGACTTCTTCTTAGTTTCATCATCTTCTTCTTTATTTACCTTCAGTTCTTCTTCATTCATCATTAATTTTCTAATCAGCTCCTTGACAGGTTGTTTTCCAATGTCACACGATTCTCGTATAGAGACAGAGGTTCCTATCCATCTGTCTGGTAGGCATCTTTGTATCCTCAGGATTTTCTCCTTTGTCGGAACAAATATTCCTAGTGATCTCATTGTATTGACTATCTCATTAATCCTGAGATACATATCAGAAATAGATTCATCAGATTTCTTTTTAAAATTATCATACTTAATAGTGTATGCATTTAGTCTCATTTCCATAACATTGGTTATTCACATATGGGAAACAGCCAGAGTATCCCATATTTCAAAATCAATATTAGAAGGAGATATTATATTAAATTATTCATCTCCTAAATCACAATACAAGGAATTAATTACTTTAAAATTATTATTGTAAGAAGCTTTTGTAGGTTCATCCCAAGCCGTTCTAATCATTTCTGGAATCTTATACTGAGTCTCTATGGAAGTCCAAATGTCAAATCCTATACGTTCTAAATAGATTTTCATTTTTACTTTCCATTGGGAATAATTGACACCATTAAAGAAGGGTGCCATGTTGGTTTCTACACCTTCTAATCTGTTATCCATAATTAGATTTTAGCTAATTTATTTAAAGAGATAAAAATTTAGAAATAACAGAAATTTATGATATTTCAGACACAACTAAAATCACATTTGAATCAGATTATGCAGAGTCCTAATAAACAGCCTTTGACACCAAATGTTGGTTGGTGTGGATACTAAAGAGGGGGTTTAATTGAGTTCCAATTACAATTTCTGTTAAAAAGTACTTCTAAAATGGTTTTCCCCCAAAGATTAAATACCACCCAGTTAATCAAGGTTATACTGTTTTAAAAGTTCTTCTGTTTAAACAACTTCTTAAAAGATTGATTAATTATCAGTAATCTTAATTTGTGCTTTTAATATTATTTTTGAAGTTATTCTATAAAGACATTCCAATTATAACTTCTTTCCAAGAATACCTATCAAAGTGAAATTTGTTATTTATGGATCATATAGTAAAGAAATAAAACATAGATAAATAAATTAAGCAGTACATAGAATATGAAACAAGTGTTTTAGTCTCAAGCCGAGACCTATTCCACTCCACTTGGTGATCACCAGCCACCAGGAAGATTATATAAATAAACTTTGATCCACATCCAGGATCAGGGTTTACAACAAAAAGACACAACAACAACACATAGGTTGTCCGAGTCCTCTGACATCTACCACAGTTCTACATGGGATACCCAAAGATATAATGTGTTTGGTGTTCGTATTTTAGTATCCTTCAGTTTAGCTTAAAAGTTATTGTGTGTCCAAATAGACAGAAGCACACACTTCTCATAATGTAAATAAAGGGATGATCACAGTAGAGAAAGAATATAGATATGCATTTAGAATGCTCTTGTGTGATGAAAATGAAGCTCTGGACTCCTTTGGATTGAATCAGATGAAGCTTTGAGTCCTTCTGCAGTAGTGGTGTGGAAAAAAGAGTACCGAGATTCAACTTTTGTTCTTCGTGAGGTTCAATCAGGAGAAGATGTTATTTAAACTTCAAATATGATTCTTGTGTTCAGTAGTGTCGAGTTTCATGAAGTTTGCCTTTAGTTCGAAACTTACTCCAAGTATCTTCTTCTTTATTGTGCTCATGGCCTTTCTTTTCGTTTTTGTATCACGTGTTCAGATTCTTGGTCACACTTCAATTTCAACATGGAATGAATGTGTTGGAGCCGACATGTTTCACATGTTCTACACCTCATACCTCGTCCTATCCGATGATATGTCTAAAAAGAAACATTAATCATGTCAGTGCATTAACATCATCATATATGACCTTTATAAATTAAATTGAAAGACGAAAAATAGTTTATGAAATAGTGTCATAGTAAGTCATGGAAATGGTGTCTCTTTCACAGGTTCTCTAGGTTGATCAGGGGGTCTGAGTGTCACGATGTCTCATGGTCACGGTGTCTGGCTTCATGGTGTCTAGCATCACGGTGTCTGGCTTCACGGTGTCGGGCTACATGGTGTCTGGCATCATGGTGTCTTGCTTCACGGTGTCTGGCTTCATGGTGTCTGCTTTACAGTGTCTGGCTTCACGGTGTCCTCCTCACGGTAGCTGGCTTCATGGTGTCTTACATTACGGTGTCTTGTTTCATGGTGTTTGGCTTCACAAGGTCTAGCTTCACTATGTTTGCTTCACGGTGTCTGCTTCATAGTGTCTGCTTCACGGTGTCTGGCTTCACGGTACCAGAAATACATAGCCAGTGGCAAACTTGTGTTGTCTTAGACTTTTCAAAGTAACTTTGTTCAAACATAAATAATGATGATAATATAAAGTATTAGACCTAAGAATTTTCAAAGAATATATTTTGGGAGTAGATCAAGTATAGTGTTAATCAAATAAACTGAAAATAGAGAAATTATGATCTTTCATGCCTCTTCTTAAATAATTATAAGACTTTAATCATAAATACACATGATTGGATATAAATTAGATTAGGTTACTAGGTTGAAAAAGATTAGTGATCATTAAAACATGATTAATACATGAGGAGTCAAACAATCTCCCCATTTTTTATGATCACGAATCATGAATAGTTAAATAGTATATTGGATTCAACTATAGAAATAAATTTAACTATAGAGATAAATGGATAACATATAGAAACTTCTCCACTTTTGGGATTATAAAAAAATGGAATAAGAGTAGTCAAAAAGTGAACAGTCCATTAATAGCAAAGATGTGACAGTACAAAAAAAATTAATACAAAATCAATAGCATCTCTATCAGAAATAGTAATCACTATTCTTCTTCAGGGGTTGGCCTTCTCTTTACCTTTAGTAGCAGTAGAATAGGAAGCCATAGAGGCAGAGTTTGAGGTAGAATAAGGCAGAGAGGTGGTTGATAAAGAGGGTAAAGAAGGACTTCAAAGACTGGGGGAGAAAAGGTAGGAGCAGTATAAGATCTAGGCAGTTTCTGATCAAGAATCACAGGCCTGATCTGACTGAGTTCATGCCCGACAGACATGGTGGTTGAGTCTAGGGTAGAGGATAAGGTAGGCCGCATAGGTCTGAGATGTGAAACCACTGGAGAAACAATGGATGTACTCTGAACATGAAGATAGGGTCTCAGGATTTTGATGAAATATGTAATGATCTCTCCACCATAATACGTTGCTTTCTAAAAATCGTCCTCATTCTCTATAAAAGTTTTCAACAATCAAGTAAACTCTATGAGATTATAGACTTGGTTCTTGAAAGTACGAGTCGCGGGAGGTATCCATAGATTTTCTATAAGGTACTTGAAATGGTTTGTCATATCAGCCTTGGAGAAGATTCTATTGATGTATAAAGCCTCTTTCTTGGTAATCTCTTGTTGAACATCATTAGAAATTTTGGAGTGGATTTGTACTAAGTCAAGAACTCTATCACTGTTCATGACCTCTTCAAATAAGGAAGTCGTATCGAAGCCATTGAGTATATTCTGAAGCTCTTCTTTGACTACAGTTCTGAGTAGATCACTATCCAATGATGGTTTATAGGATTGACCAAATTCTTTGATAGCTGTGGTCAAAGATTTTAGTTGATTCAACACCTTTTGAAGACACCATGTATAATCATCAGTGAGTTTATTAAGATTAGAAACAATCTCTTTCATTTACATCACAATTTCTTTGTTCCTTTCAGTGATTGTTTCATTAAAAGATTCTAGATAAGGTTGAATCTGAGACACACCAACTTCTGGAATTTGAGGAGAAACGGGTTCTACATGAGGAGAAACAGATTCAGATCTCGAATGCAGATCTCGCTGTATGTCTTCAACCATACTTTTTAGGGTCTTTATGTCATTACTGAGCAGCTTATTTTCAAATCTTACTTCTTCAATCTCATGGAGCATGTTAGGTTGTATTTTACAAATAATTTTATCTAATAATAGTGAGGAATCTCTCTCACATAAAGGTCTCATAGGATGAGGTTGGGTATTTATGAGTTTCTCAACTCTGGATATGAGAGTAGCATCAAATTTCTTCAGATCATCATTAATCACAAAGGATGGATCTTTACATAAGGGTTCAGGAGTAGGGAATGGTACATGCTTAGGTTCCTTCTCAGGTGAAAATTGGAGACTGATTTCTACTGAAATATGGATGAAATACCAAGTCTGGTTGTAGTAACATGGTGAGAATCATTCACATCATAGAAACTAGGAAATTTATACTGAGTGTCTACAAGACTTGACTCAGTTGGATGTTAGGCTTCAATAGACTCACGATTTGGGGTTTCCACCCCCTCAATGGATGCCTCTTTCTCAGGACTGAGAGGTTTAGGATCTGGGTCTACTTCCACAGACTCGACTCTATGATCCTCACTCATATCTTCTCTAGCCAGTTGAAAGGCTAGCTCCATCCTTTCATCAGTTGTAGGGATGATTTTAGGAACAGATTGTTCCACAGGGAGTTCCTCAATATTGACTTATTGCAAAAGAGGTATCTCTTCTAATATAATCTCTTATATGGAATGCTATTCAGATTCTTTGACAACTGATTCTCTAACATCTCTAGGTTGAGTTTCATAATTAGAAGCTTCTTTAAGAGTTGGGACTTCTTCTTCAAGAACTCTAGGGGGAGAAGTTGTTATGTCTTCCTAAACAGTAATAGCTTCCCTAGGTGGAACTACTTCCTCTTCTTCCTCTTCTTCAATATGCTCAAAAATCTCATCTAGTTCTAAACTAGGATCATAAATGTCTTTCGATATTAAGGGATAATCCACAGGATTGAATTTCTCATAAAATCTATCATTGTCTTTCACCCATTCCTTTTTACAAGGATTCCAGTTTATATTCATTCTTTTGATAGTGGATTTTGAGAGATAGTACTCAGAGTCCTTAATTACTTCCTCATTAGGTCCAACCATACCTTTGGCAAGAAGAGTGGATGCGATTAATCGATTGTAGAATAGAGAAGTTGACTTGGATGTGACATTGCTCGACTCACAAATATGTTATATGATATACTTTCACAGGTTGATCTTATGCCCATTTTTTATATGGTGAATCAAAAACACATCTTGATATTTTAAAACAACAAAATAAACTTTTCATGGACTAACCAAATTCTATATAAACATGAACAGAAGCCTTGATTCTCCATCTAATTCAGCAGCAATGGCCCTTCTCTGGGTGCCATTTCTAGTTAAGGTTTTCAGGGCATCTTCTAAATCAAAGAAATCAGTTAAAGGTGGTGGTCCTCTATGATAATCCTTATAGATTCCTTCATGAGGTATCCTAAGTCATGCATCCCATATCCTCAAATAGAATGAGCATCTATGGCCATTGACCCAGCTTCTCACAACATAACTCTCAACAGAATCAAATGAGAACTGTACGTCCTGGTAAAACTAAGCCACTAACCTAGGATAGATGGGTCTATCCTCTATCAAGAACCATTCTAACCAGCCTTGTGGTTCTAACACTTTCAGTACCATAGAATTACTAGAAAAAATCCATTGGGCGAAAATCTCTTTCTTAGGTACAACAATGCAGTTTTCCAGATTCAGATTTAAAGGTCCTTCAGGTGTCAGCATATGTGCAATCATCTTCTTCTTCGAGCTACACTTCTCATGTGACAATGATGATAGACATTACATTATTGGAATTCACTGAAGGTTCGAGCGAGAGTAGGGCTCTAGGGATGATGAAGGGTTTAAATAGAGTAGGTAGAAGAAACCTCTAGTGAAGAATAGACTGATACATACTTTGTTTTATCATTTAAGAATACCAAACGTCACAAAAATAAAAACGCAGGATAATAAAGAAGTTGAAAAGGATAATTACCGCAATACGAGTTTATAGAAAAAAAACATAAAGAATATTTACAGTGAGACCATGTCTGGTCATTATGGTGAGACAGTAAACGAGATTAACAGTGATACCTTGAGTGATCTTTTCAGTGTGTGTTATGTTGAGATAGGAAACATCATACAGTAGGTAAAAAATACTTACTGTGAGACCATAAACATAAAACTTTCAGTGAGAAAGTAAACATGAGAGACAATAACTGATAAATTGTAATCATGAAATAGTAAAGAATAACACAGTTAGATATCGAGCAGTAAAAACTGAAATAGAAACAATTAAAGTATCTATTTTAGATTTATCATTCCTATTTCATGTATGATGTAGTCTATTTTCTCATAATTTAATGGTTTAGTGAATATATTTGTAAGTTGATATTCTATACCAATGAATTCCAATGTGATATCACCTTTTTGATAATGATCCTTCAAAAAGTGATATCTTACATCAATATGCTTTGTCCTAGAATGTGAAACATAATATTTTTAAATATTAATAGCACTTTTGTTATCAAAATTTATAGGTACTTGTCTAAATTGATATCCATAATCTATTCATGTGTGTTTTATCCACAAAATTTGTGCACAACAACTGCCAGCAGCTATATATTTAGCTTTTGCAGTAGATAATGCAACATAATTTTGTTTATTACTACACCATGATACTAGTGACTTTCCTAAAAGGTGACATGTTCCAGAGGTGATTTTTCTATATAACTTACAACCATCGAAGTTAGCATCAGTATAACTAACTAATTCAAATGATTGTCCTTTAGGATAAAACAGTCCAAGATTGGGTGTATGCTTGAAGTATTTGAAAATTTTCTTTAGAGCGTTTAAATGATATTCCTTAGGGTTTGCTTGAAAATGAGCACACATACACACACTAAACATAATGTCTGGATGACTAGCAGTTATATAGAGTAAACATCCAATCATTCCTCTATAAGTGGTTTATCAACATATTTTCCATCCTCATCAAGATCCAAATTACAATTGGTACTCATGTGATTTTCACTAATTTTAGTGTTATCCAATCCAAAACGTTTTAGAAGATCCTTTTTATATTTACATTGTTTTAAAATAATACCATTTTCATTTCAAAAAACAAGAAAATTTAGAAAATATTTGAGTTCTCCCATTAAACTCATTTCAAATTCTTTTTGCATAATTTTAGAAAAATCAAAAAATAAATAATTTTTTAATGATCCAAAAATAATATAAACTATATAATTTTAACAACTAAAACATCATTAGAAATTTGTTTTATAAACAGGGTAGGATCAACTATTTCTTTTGAAAAACCTTGGGAAATATTTAATTTACTCAATCTATCATACCAAGCTCGTGGAGCATGCTTCAAACCATATAAAGATTTTGATATTTAAAAAATATGATTTAGAAAATGGGGGTTTCTAAAACCCGGGGGTTGTTCAACCGAAACATCCTCATCTATATACCATTTTAAGAATCCACTCTTAGCATCCATTTGATATAGTTTGAAATTCAAATCTATAGCATAGGTAAGTAGGATTATGATGGCTTCAAGTCTGGATACTGGTGCAAAGGTCTCCTCATTTTCAATTCCTTTATCCTGACTATAGGCTTGTGCAACTAGTCTGGCATTGTTTCTAACTATGTTACCAACTTCGCAAACATTATTCCTAAAAACCCATTTAGTTCATATGGTCAATGTTTCTTAAGGTCATTCAACAAGTTACCAAACATTGTTCCTTTAAAACTAATTAAGTTCTTCTTGCATATCCATCATCCAAAATTCATCATTGATTGCATCATTGATATTTTTAGGTTCAAGTTGTTAAAGAAAAGCTTGATGTTCAACCTGGTTTCTCAGAGAAGATCTAGTTTGTATCCCTCTACCTAAATATCCTACTAGAGAATCTAAAGGATGATTTTTAAGGGCCCTAGTTAGATTAGAGAAGGTAGAGCTAGAAATATCAGTTTCATTGACAGGATTGGTTTATACAGAAACAGGTTCTGGAATATTTCCAGAACTGGTTCTCTTAACAATAGGTTCACTATTTTTTTCTTTAAGGTTTAGAATGGACATATCTTCTTCAGGATTTTCAAGAGGGGTATTAGTTTATTGTGGACCAGTTTCAACAAATTTGATGCGTACAGATTCTTCCAATCATTTGGTTCCATTATTAAATACTCAATACGATTTACTCGAGATTGAGTAACCTAGGAAAATTCCTTCATCACTTTTGGAAGCAAATTTGTCATAATTATCTTTATTATTAAGGATAAAAACATTGCAACCAAAAACTCTAAAGTAATTAACCTTAGGATTCCTATTTTTCCAAATCTCATAAAGGGTATTTTTATGATTTGGACTAATAAAAAATCTATTGACAATGTAACAAGCTGTATTAATAGCTTCGTCCCAAAAGTAAATTGGCAAACCATATTCATTGAGAATTTTCCTATAAATCTATTGAAGATCCCTACTTCTTCTTTCTACTACACCATTATGTTGAGGTGTTCTAGGAGCAGATAATTTTTGACTATAGCCATTGTATGAGCAATAAGATTCAAACTCTTGATTTTCGAACTCACAACCATGATCACTTCTCAGGGTCTTGATCCATAGTCCATTAAGGATTTCTACAAACATCGAATATTTGATAAAATAAGAACATGCTTCACTTTTTTGAGCAATAAATTATACCCAAGTGTATATAGAAAAATCATCTACAAGAACATAAACATAGTGCTTCACAATTATATTTCAAACTCTTGATGGTCCAAACAAATCCATGTGAACCAATTTGAGAGGTTGAGAAGTAGAAAATTCATTCTTTGATTTGAATAAAACATTGTGTTGTTTTCACTTTTGACAAGGATTACACGATTTGGTAATTGGGAATTACAGTTTAGGTAAGTACCCAACTAAACCATTCCTAGTCATTTTTCTATGTGAGTGAAAATTACAGTGTCCTAGTCATCTGTGCCATAGACATGATTTATTATGAAATGCATTTAAACAAGTAACATTTGTTTAGCTAAGGAATTCAAATCTATAACATAAACATTTCCATTTCTTAATGCAGTAAATACCAAAAAAAATAAGAGTTAAAAAAATTACTTGAATCATTTTTAAATTTTATATTGAAACCATCATGACACAACTAAGAAATACTTATAAGGTTTTATTTAAATCAATAAAAAAATAGTACTTTAGAAATTAAAATTGAATTAGTGTTACCAATCTGGCCTAAGACAATGATTTTTCCAATTTAGTTATCCCCAAAGGTGACATGTCCTCCATTAACATTGATTAAGCTCTTAAAGCATGAGTACTTTCTTTTCATATGCCTTGAACATCCACTATCCAAGTACCATATCTTCCTACATGAACTTTTCAAGAATGTTTCATACAAAACAGATTTAGATAGAAGATAATTTTGGTACCCATATTTTCTTGGGTCCATAAACATTATCAAGTAAAACTTTAGGCATCCATATTTGTCCAATGGGTTTCCTACAATAAACAGATTCAAAAAATGTCAATAAATAAACATTGTTTGGTCTATACTAATTTTAATAGCTAGATAAAGCATAATAATTTCCAGAACATGAACTAGAAGCATACTGTACATATTTTGTTATAAATTTGTTATTAAAAATCTGTCTCTGTCCAGGTTGGTATCCTAAACGAGTAGTATACATTGGTGCAACTTGTTTTCCATGAATTTTAGTTAGATTATTTTTTCCATTTGTGAACTTCTATAAGAATTTTATAAGTTTCTCATTAGACAATTTGAGTTCAGTAATATCCTTTAATAGTTGATCATTATTTTCCTTTTCTATACTAATATTATATTTAACAGTACTAGTCTAGGAATAGTGTTACATTAATGATTTGTACTTATCTTTTAGCTTATTGCAACTATATTCTAAAATATTAATGTATTCAAATAATTCATTTTTAGACATATTGTCACCATTATTTGAATCAATTTAATTCCATGAATAGTAATAATCTAGCATAGGGGAAACAGGTACCTCAGATGTTTTAGTCTTGATACACATGTTGGAATGATTATTTACTTCAGAATTAGAAGCTTCAGATCCACTTGAGTTGTCTTCTAAAGCACTCCATGTTTCCTTCATAAGTTTTTTATATTTTTTGTCCTTACAGTCATAATTCTTCTAAAACGTCAATTTTGGACATTCAACCTTAACATTTCCTTTCCTATTACATTCATAACATGCTATCTCATCATTTTTATTAGCCTTCATGCAATCTCTTCCAATTATTTTGTTGGTCATACTTACCCTTATAATTTGATTTTCTGAAAAATTTATTCTTTCCATTGAATTTCATGAATCACTTGGCTATATGAGTCATCTATTCATCACTCTCTGAGTCAGAATTTTCACTAGTTGAGCTTTCTTCAGTTATGTGAACTTTCTATTTTTACTTGCTTTTTGAAGCAGTAGACATAAATTTCACTGAATTCTTCTTAGGTTCATTATCTTCTTCTTTATTTACCTTCAGTTCTTCTTCATACATCATCAATTTTCCAATCAGCTCCTTGAAAGGTAGCTTTCCAATGTCACATCATTCTCATATAAAGACAGAGGTTCCTCTCCATCTGTCTGGTAGGCATCTCAGTATCCTCATGATTTACTCCTTTGCCGGAACAACTTTTCCTTGTGAGCTCATTGTATTAACTATCTCATTAAACATGATATACATATCAGAAATTGATTCATTCAATTTCATTTTAAAATTATCATAATTTATAGTGAATGTATTTAGTATCATTTCCATAACATTGGTTGTTCCCTCATGGGAAACAGCCAGAGTATCCCATATTTCATAAGTTGTCTTACAAGTAGATATTCGATTAAATTATTCATCTCCTAAATCACAATATAGGGCATTCATTGATTTATAATTATTATTGTAAGCATCTTTTGTAGGTTCATCCCAAATAGTTTTAATAGTTTCTGGAATCTTATACTGAGTCTCTATTGTAGTTTAAATGTCAAATATGATACTTTCTAAATGGATTTTCTATTTTTTTCCATTGGGCATAATTGAAACCATTAAATAATATTGGAATATTGGTTGCTACACCTTCTAATCTGTCATCCATAATTAGATTTTACCAAATGTATTTAAAGAGATAAAAATTTAAAAATTATAGAAATTTAAGATCATTAAGATACAACTAAAATCACAGTTGAATATGATTATGCAGAGTCCTAAAAAACATCCTTTGATACCAAATGATGGTTCATGTAGATACTCAATAGGGGGGGTCAATTGAGTTCCAATTAAAATTTTAGTTAGAAAATCTTTCTAAAAAGGTTTTCCCCAAAAGATCAAATACAACCCAGTTAATCAAGGTTATATTGTTATAAGCATTTGACTATTTAAACAACTTCTTAAGAGATTCATTAATTCTCAATAATCTTATTTTGTTCTATTAATATTACTTTTGATGTTATTCTACTAAGACCGGTCAGTTATAAAGTCTTTCCAAGATTAACTATCAAAGTGAAATTAGTGATTTATGGATTATACAGTAAAGAAATAAAACAAGGATATCTAAATTAACCAGCACAATAGATATGAAATAAGTGGTTCAGTATCAATTTAGGACCTAATCCACTCCACTTGGTGATCACCTACCACCAAGTAGTTTATATAAATATACTTCGATTCACATCCTGGATCAGGGTTTACAACAGAAAGCAACAACAACAACACATAGGATGTCTAGGTCCTCAGACCTCTACCATAGTTCTACGCGGGATAAACAATGGTATAAGGAGTTTGGTGTGAGGATTTCAGTATCCTCCAGCTACTCTTAGGAGTCAGTGTGCGTCCAAAAACACAGAAGCACACACTACTCATAAAGTAAAAAAAGGATGATCACAGTAGAGAAAGAATATAGATATGAGTTTAGAATGCTCTTGTGTGATGTCAATTCATCTCTCTACTCCTTTGTGTTGAAGTATATGAAGCTTTGAGTCCTTCTCTGGATGTTGTGTCGAAAAAAGAGTGTCGCGATTCATCTTGTGTTCTTCGTGAGGTTAAAAAGAGCGAAGATGTTCTTTAAGAATCAAATATGCTTCATGTGTTCACCATTGTCGAGTTTCCTGAAGTGTGACTTTCTTTCAAAACTTCCCCCAAGTATCTTCTTCTTTATTTTTCTCACAACCTTGCTTTTCATTTTTGGATTTCGTGTGTTGATTCTTGGATAGACTTCACTTTTAACCTGGAATGCACATGTTTGAGCCGACTGGTTGCATGCGTTCTGCACCTCCTACATCGTATTGTCCGATGATTTGTCTATAAAGAATCATTAATTATTTTAGTTCATGAAAATCATCAAATATAACCGTTAGAAATTAAATTTAAAGACGACAAAATATTTTAAGAAACAGTGTCGCAGTAAGTCATGGAAATGGTGTCTCCATCACAAGGTGTCTAGGTTGATCATGGTGTATGAGGTCACGGTGTCTCATGGTCATAGTTTCTTGTTCACGGTGTCTGGATTCATGGTGTATGGCTTCACAGTGTCGGGCTTCGTGGTGTTTGCCTTCACGGTGTCTGCTTCACGGTGTCTGCTTCACGGTATCTGACTTCATTGTGCCAAAAATATATATCCAGTGGCAGACTCACAGTGTCTTAGACTTTTCAAAGACATTTTGTTCATACTTAAATAATGATGATAATATAAATGATTAGACTTAAGTATTTTTCAAATAAGGTATTTCGAGAGTAGATCAAATATAATGTAAAGTAAATAAACTGAAAATAGAGAAATTAAGATCTTGAACGACTCTTCATAAAGCATGAGAAAACTTCAAACATAAATGCACATGATTGGATATAATTTATAGGAGATAACTAGGTAGAATAATATTTTTGGTCATTAAAACATGATTAATACATGAGGGGTCCAACAGTTTTGGTTAGTTTAACCACTTACTCGAAAATTTATTAATATTTATATCATGGATTAATAGGGAAACTTAAATATTCGTGTAAATATATGTTAATGAGAAAATAATATTGGCTTTATGGTTATGTAAATTTTATATTAATATTTCTCTTATTATTATTGTTCCATCCTTTTGTTTGTTAAAAAGTACTGAAATGAGCTCGTCACCAACTTGTTCATCCAAATTCATTTCAAAAATACTTACAAATGAAATTAGAATATTATAATTCATTAAAAAAATAAATTTCCGTTACATTAAATATATATTAATGATTAAATTTTAATTTATAAAATAAATTTGACACCTACATTATGATACTAATACTTAAAAATCATTCGAAAGTAATATTATATTATGATCAATATAAAATATATCTAATTAATAAATTTTTTTAGTAATGTTTATAAATAATGTTTAAAAAGGTAATTTGTATAATCAATTTTCTTAAATAGTTTATTATTATTTTTCCTACATAATGTAAGATGATGTTCGGCTAAGGGATATTAATGGTAATTTTGTTTCATCCCACATTATGTTCTTTGGGGCATGTTTTGTTTTATACACTTAACTATAATTAATGGTGTGTACAAAACATATTGTATATAAAATATTATTAATTATAATTAATTCATTGTATTTGAATTTAATTTTAATCAATTCAATTAAATATATTTTTAATAAAATCTTTATTCTATTGCAATGTATTTTTTTAACAATTTTTTCATTGAAAATTATGAGAAATTCAATAGTTGATTAATTTTTGGTAGAGTATACAAAATAAGACTAAAAAAGATTATAATATATTTATATTTTATAAAAAATTTTGGTTTATAGATTTTAAATATTTGAACCATAAAAATATTTGAATAATACAAATACACTATAAAATAATGTACAATTTGTGGTATTTAAGTGAAATATAACTATATTTTGTTTGATTGATTAAGTAAATATTGTTAATCCTAATGGTAAATTTTAAATATTTTTTATGAGATTTGTTCCATATATTTTTTATATTAAAAAATAATTTAGGGTATTAATAATAGGAAAATTTATTTTTTATAAATGTATAAAATTATTTAATTAGTTATTAATGGGTTACAAATGAAAATAAAACCATTTTAATGTATATAGATATGTTTTTCTAAATAACCACTTTTATGTGTGTTGTGTCTTATTATAATTATCAATTTACTTATTAACTATTAATTCATGATTATAATGAAATTAATTAATAATATATTCAATTAAAAAATTCATACTCATTTAATGGTGGTTACTAACTATAAAATATGAATAAATTTAGTATTAGGGTTAAAAATGAATTTATCTACAAATTATTTCAATTGTATTTTGAGATATAAGTATAAAATTAATTCATTACAATTATATATTTGGATTATGCTAAAATAATTATATTTTGAAAAATATGGTTCATGTTTGATAGTGATTTCAATTTCATTTTTGTCTATAATGAATACTTACCATCCCAAAACAAGGACATCATGATAAGGGTTGAAAGTATTAGGGGTAATATTATATATAAGGAATTAAATATCAATAAAACATAGAGAATTTGGATTCATTGATGTAATTTTGACCAAAAGTTTTCTTATCTTAAATTTTGGGTTTCCTAGGTCTATCTTTCACCAGAATATTATTTTTCTATATTTTAATGTGTTATGAATTTAAGAGATTTCCACACCTCTCACTTATAAAAGTAGGTCCCCTACTCTAAACCCCTTATAAATTTTTTATCCATATATATTATAAAATATAAACCAAAATATCTACAAAAAAAATCTCTCGGCTTCTAAAACATCCGGGTGTTCATTTAAGACAAAACAAAGTAGGCTTAAAGTGTACGTTGAAGGAGGTTTCTATATGTAGAGGTAATTGTCCTTACCGGTCTATTTCAAGTTATTTATTTCCAAAACCACTATAAATTTTATATTAAATTCTTAAAATTATTTAATAATTTTTAATTACGTATTGAAATTTTGTTATATTAATGTTATAACTATTTTTTACCATCATTACATATTATGAGAAATCATATTTCCGTTTATACATATGTGTTGAATAACATCTCATGAAGTGGTGTAATTCATTTTTCATTGCCATATTATGTGAATGTTAATAAAATTGTATAAAATAAATAATTAAAATAAATATAACATTATTAGGATTACTTATATGATTAAATCATTACCAAGGTGTAAGGGAAAAATCCATCGTACCAAATATAGGCATGGTAAATGAAATAATTAATTCTCAAATATTTATTTTATTAAAGAATTATATATAAATGGGTAATTTTAAATTATAGGGGAATTATATATTTTATGATAACTGTGAATATTATTACCTTATAGATGTATAATAAATATTAATTTATCATACAATAGCTTTAGAGCATTTATAATGAAAATTAGGACTTGAGGTAAGCATTTATGTTGTCATCTCATTCTTAATTTAGATTGTTTATACCTGAATCTCCATTATGGGAATTATATTATATTTATATTACAAAAAAAATTATAATTTATTCATATATGGTTTTTTCATGTTTTACGTTCATTATCATCTATATGTTACTTTCATTTTTCGGGAAAATATGTTAATGAAAATCCAACCTTATTTCCTCTTTGGTTGGAGAACTTTCTTTTACATGTCCATGTTCATTAAATTGTATTATAATGATTTTAAAGTGATGTTATATGATTTTTTATGTTAATTAAATTTCAATATAGATTTATTAAACTCTTATTAAAGATTTTCAAATGTTTTTTCACAACCTTTAACATTTACTAAAAATCATTAAAAGGAATGTGTTCAAAGGGGTTTTTATTATCCACTATGAATCTGTTCAAAAATATGAAAACCATGATATCAAATAATTCATATAACATGAATATATTTTAACACCATCATAAATGATATTTTCCTTAAATATTCCTTTATAATTTCCAATGTTTATTTTTATATAATTTTAATTATCATTATTTTTGGATTTTATATTTAAAATAGTATCGAATGGAAAGATTAATTTTATTATGTTTTCAATTGATAGTTGAAAAGTTCTTTTAGAATTACTTTTATCTATATAAACATACATATATGTATGCATAATTGGGGATATTATATTAAATTACCATCCTCTTTCTTTCTCTTTATTACAATTAGTAATATATTTTTAGGTTGATTTCATTAAACGTTCTTCTTTCACATGGGTTAATTATGATATGAGGAAATGATGGATGATTTTCAGTTCTTATGGAACACATATGTATGGTTTTCATTATGTTATAGATGGTATAAGAATATTATTGGACATAAAATAATTTTGTAGTTATTAATATCTCATGGGATAATCTGAAATAGGTTGGTGGGTGAACCCATTATAACAATGGAAAGAATCTTTGGAGTATACCCATTCAAAAGATGAAATGATGCTGGGTAGTGAACCAAATCAATTATGGGAATTTATAAACTATGTAGTGAATGTCTCAGATGACATATTTAACTATTGATATTATTTTATATGATTATTATTGTGATATTATTACTATAAAAATGTACTTATTCACATGATAAGTTGTCATATATAACAATTTATTAATGATAACATCTCACCCTTATGAATCATGAATTTTGAAATGAACTTTTTTTATTCCATGAATCATGAATCATGATATATGATATATTATGTATGAACTTCTTATATAATGTTAATGAAATAATACCCTTATTATTATCATAGTCTTACATGTGATCATTGATTGCTATCTCCCATGTTTATAATTACTGAGAATATAGTATCACTCTTTTTTATGTTTCCATATACTATGGTTATGATGAAAGTTTTTAATTAGATTATATTTAATAATAGTACATTCAGAAAATATGTTTGTGGGATATGTTGAAGGTCTTTAATTAAGTAATTTTTTTTATATATCATCTTTATAGACATTATGCTTTGATGGTTTTGAGGTGTGAATTATTAGGTAACAAATTATATTTTCTTATTAAATGATGAAATTCATTTGTATATTTTTCCTGAGTCATAAAACTTGTTATCTAATATTGGTTTAAATAATTATGTAGATTGGGTTATGAATAACATTAGGATAGATCTTCGGATAATATTGGGCGAATTGAAATTATTATAGGGTGAATGTCAAAGTATCATAGGTTAGAAATAACGTTATATAATTTATGACATATTTGGAATTATTTTCATTATTACATGATTCCTCACTGTGACTATCCTAGATGTATTCTTATACTATAACTTATGGTGTTATTCAATATATATAACTATGATGAATCTTGATAACAACATATGTGTTGAAAAATTCAACGCTTTTCCTATTGAGATACCAAATAAAAACAGAGTTCATTTGTGAAATATTTAATAAATCCTCAGGTAAGTATCTCAATCCATGATTCAAGATGAGAATCCAAATAAAGAATGTAAGGTCTAATAAACATTTAATCTTTTCATGACACATTGTCTACATTATTTTATTTCATCCTCTAATCCATAAGGATTTCAGAAATGGATTATAACCATTTAAAAGATATGTTTCATTCTCCAATGCTTAAAGATTAAAAATATTTTCCTTGATGTATATCATTAGGAAGTATAACTATATGAATGATATAATATTATTATTAATATAATGCAATATGACAAGATTGAATCCAATTAATGGTATTTTATTAAGTGGTTTTTTAAAATATGTTAGTTCCATAAACTATTCATATAAAAATTTATTTACTATTTCCAGAACTTAAGCTACTACATGATGAATCAATTGGTGCCTCTAAGGACCATTTTAAAAAACATGGATATTATGATTACGGGTTTATCATCAACCATAAAAGAAAAAATAATTGTTTCATTAGTTTAATAAAATTAATACATTAGAAGGAATTTTCCATAAGAAACATTACTATATATGAGAAAATTAGTTGATGTGTTATCAATGTTGAAATGGGGTTCCTAAATTCCCATTATTCTCATTATTATGATAATAGAATAAAGAGGGAGTTTTAAGATTATTCAAATAGTAGAACTCATGGAGGAATGAAATTAGATCTTCTGTTTTATAAGATGTGTGTAATGAAATCATGGGTTAAATTTTCTCCAAGATATTGGTAAATTCATTAAGGGTATAGTGAAAGGGAATTATGTATATTAATCCCAAAACTATGTAATGAGGAATGGAAATGAAAATAATGGATAAAAAGTTAAAAAAATCACCACCCACACTCTAATTATTATATTAGAATATTTATTGTATTTATTCAAAACAACTTAATGAATTTGATAGTTAATAATAAAAATAAGTGTTAACAGCCTCTTAAGAAAAGAGATAATTGAGAAGATTTTGAAATCAAAATTTCTGAAGTGGATTACAAGAATGAAGTGATGGAATTTACATTTATTACCTATTCTAGAAATGAAAATGCCTTATTTTTTATGGTTCTAAAAACTATTTTATATCTGAATAAATCTATAAATTTTACACATATATACCTAAACTATTATATTTTATATTATTAACATAAACAGATAATTTTTTCTATGAATGTATCCAACGTAAATATCTACTCTTTGATATATGTTTTTGATAATTCATTTCTAATAAATCATTGGATTCCACCTGTATTTTAAATTCATTTGATTTTGGGCGTGGATTGGAATTATTAATATAGAACACAAATTTATTTTTGTGGAACAGAGGTCATATTTAAAATTTCAAATAAACTAATGATTCTCTATTGATGAGTTGATGAATAAGAAATTATAGGGTAAAAAACATCAATTATATGAATCTTACTACTTATTCATGAGGAATACTTATCTCAAATGTCTTGGGAGAAACTAAACATTGATGATTTTACTATTTTATTGGAATATGCAGTTATATTTTCTAATGAGTTTCATAGTCTTCCATGGAATAATAATTATTATTTTTGAACAGAACATATAAATGGGTCTAATCCTATTTTAATAACTCATTATAGAATAGACTCTATATAGTTTTGATAGTTGAATAATAAACTCCTTGTGGATCTTGATAAGGAATTAATTTTTCCAAGTCTTCCAACATAATATAAACCATTTCTTTTTATTTATAAGAATTATATTCCAATTCAAATTTTCATTTATAAATAATAATGTCACAATATTACAATCATGAAAAATATTTATCCACCCCATGTTGAGAATTTTTTAGGCAAAATTGAAGTGGATCATTAATTTTTGATGATTGAACTATAATTTGAATATCATAATTTTTGGGTCATAAAGTATGGTATATCTAGGAAAAAATTTCATATGAGGCATGGACACTATGAATTTATAATGTCTCAATTTGGTCATATCATGGAACTTTTTATCATCTTGGTTCTAATGAGTAAAAGCTTTAGTGGTTAACATTATTAGTTTGTTATTTCATTTATATATGATAAACATATATATTCCAATAGAAAGGATGAGTATGAAGAACATTTGAGGATTGTGCTAAAGACCCTGAGAATGGGAAAAATAAATTTAAAATTTATTCAATTAGAATTATGGCTATATAAAGTATCATTCTATAGTTTTTTAATAAAAGTGACAGATATCTATGGATCCGTGAAAGATATAAGTTATTAATCATTATCCAAACCAACAATGGGGATCAAAATCATCAGTTTTTATGGGTTAGATTAAAACTATATATTCTTTATGAAATTCTTTTCTAATATTTAAAATCCACTAAACAAGTTTTCATTGAATGCATCCAATTTCCTTTAGAATTATAAATACAAATAAAATTTTAAATAATTGAAGAAACGGGTTTTTAGTGAACTTGATCTTATAGTACCCTATAGTGGAGGTGGATTTTTGATCTTATAGTGATGCATGAAATAAGGGACTGAGTAGTGTTGTCATGTAGAATATCATTTTATTAGTTTATTCCTAAAAAATATTGATTTTTTATTAGGAAAATTACCCAAATATTGATTTAGAATATCAAGTTGTTTTTTTACATTGATGATATGAAAGAATTATATATACGGTGAATGGTGTGAAATATGCATGGATTATAAAATCATGAAGTATATATTCATACAAAATTAATTTTAGATGCCTGAATGAATATGGTAGGAACTAATTAATGAATATTATTGTCCAATACAATACCATCCTTGAATGAAATACAATATAATTGATTATTTGGGATGGAAGGACAATTCTATTTTTTACATGATGAGGATTTAAAGAGTTCCAATACATATAGATTTGTAGAGGATGAACATTTTAATCATAAGTATTGCAGTAAGATCACTACATCCCCAAATTAATATTCAACCATGAATTTATTTAATGATTAAATTGGAACAATAGGATGATCTAGAGTTGTTAATGATTTTAAAGATTATTCTGGAGATTATCATTGATCAGGATGGAATGATAAAATTCTAGAATTTTGTATGTGTCAAATAAAAACTATAATTAATGAATGATTTGTGAGATATGACTCCTATTTTATCATTCTCCACTCAACCTAGAAATAAAAATAAGTAATAATATTGTACAGAAAATTTATTGTATGAAATCATAAAGAGATATAATGTATGTTTTGTTTCCCAGTTCTTGGTATTCCAATATGTTTGGTGTAAGAGATATAATTCTAAAATAATGTTACATTCTATAGCCATACATTATTGTAAATGGGACAAAATCACAATGTATTTCAATATGGGACAACACAAGATATCTAAATTTAATAATTCTATTTGTTTTTTGGTTTATTTCCTTATAAAATCAATACATTTCATTTATATGATAAAATATTTTTACCATGATTAGATTCCTATAATATAGTTTAAGAAAGTGTTAATGTTGAATGAGGTACCACTCACAATCAATTTGGATTGACAAACAATGTTTAATTTTTTTTGGAGAATTAAATTTCAATAATTAAACACTGGGTTGAGATTTAATAGTTAATTTAAACCTCAATAATATGTTTAGTATTATAGTATCATTCATACATAAGAAGATATGTAGATTGATCTCTCCATGGATATTAATAGAGGTTGGTATTAACACCTTCCAGTATTTAAAAATTTATATAACAATAAATTTTACATGATCATTTATATAGTTCATTATGAATACCCATGGGAAATTAATTAGATTAATCTATCAAGTAGGTAAAATGTTGGGTAAGGAAAGCTATTGGGATTTCAAATTGCCAAAAAATTGAGAATAGTGTAAGATAAAATCAACACACATCAGGCTATGTCGGATTTGATAGAAAATTATTGCTAAAAATATTTGGGGATATATAAGGATCTAATTTAGTGACATATTATTCCTTCCAATATTTCATTGGAAGAATATTATGATATTGTTAAATAATGGAATGATAATTCCCATATATATTTATCTCTATGAGATTCTTAATCACATCTGGATGGTATATTATTACATGAAATTTCCCACAAACCTCTCCCAAGATCATGTTACATTCCATGAATCTCATCTGAGAATGTAAGTACTAGATCATTATAATGTATTGAAATCAATGTACCTACTGTTATAACATGATCTTTCTTATGGGAGAAAACTAACATAAAAAATTGATTATCAAGATAAAGTGCTACTTA
Organism: Viscum album; assembly: GCA_963277665.1. Taxonomy (NCBI): domain Eukaryota; kingdom Viridiplantae; phylum Streptophyta; class Magnoliopsida; order Santalales; family Viscaceae; genus Viscum; species Viscum album. Next base: position 483,289,828 of record OY728128.1, read on the forward strand.
ACAATACCACTCACCTAGTTAAGGTTCTCCCGAGGAATCATAGATTTATGTATGAAACTTAGAAATATGAGTATGTTACAAGTTATATCTATCTATAGTTTTTTTATCACAATGATATAATCACAAGGGAAATTTCTAACAATGGGGAAGAGTGTAACACCCCATTTTTAGAATATGTTTCTCTATAAAAATTTATGTGTTTTATAGTATATAAAGTATCAACACATGAAAATCGGTGAAAAATTATTATACACTATAAATTGAAGAACACTCTATGATATTTAAATGAATTATATTTGTTGAGAATGATTTTTATTTCATTTATGAAATACTGTTGATCTTAATTAACTATTTTTAATGATTTTGTTTATGAGAATTTGTTCCCATATATTTTTTAGTTAAAAGAAAATTTAGAGTATCAACTATTATAAAAATGCATTGATTATTCTTATATAAGATGATTTAATATCTTATTAATTGGTTAGAAATAAAAATAAAATCATTTTAAAGTCAAAATTGATGTTTTTTAAAATAACTGTTTTTATATGGGTAATATGTTTTATCTAAATAAAATAAAGTAATAAATATTCATTAATGATTTTAAAATATGTGTATAAAATATATATAAAAATATATTTTAAAATTTATTTAACGGTTATTATTGTTAGTTGGATAAAAATATATTCAATATTTAGATTTTTTTAAGCGTTTGACATTACATTTCTCAAGATTATTTGAATATAAATTTCCACCCCTTATAGATATTGAATATAATAAATTAATTTTATATTTGGAACCATAAGGTTTAAATTTTTAAATAAGTTACATTTCAATATTATTGAGAATGAATACTTCTCATGGTAAATTAAATTCACCACAATAAGGATCAAAAGGCTAACTCTTAGGGGGTATACATAGGGATAAGGACTAAAATATATGTAAAACAAGTTTACACGTGAATTGTTTAATGGATTTTCCCATATTATTTTATATTGATATATGGTTTTCCTCGGTGTGAATTAAATAATAAAATGACATTATTATGATTAATGTTTCATGTATTTACTAGAGATCGACTCCCATAACATATAAAAGGATATCCGCTAACTATAAATCCTTCAAACATATCAATCCTTCTAGAAGAACCAATACCAACCAAATTATCTTCCTAACATATCTCCATAATTACATGATATTCTTTCCATTCCATATGACCAAAAAAATAAAGGCTTAAGTTGTAATCCAAATATTGTTTCCCAAGGAAGTGGTAATTATCTTTACTGATCAATATGGAGATTCAGTGTTCATAAAATATTCAAAATAATATATAACCATATTTAAATTATGGAATAAAGATTAATAATATACATAAATAATTTTTTTAATTGTACAACAATTTTATACCGTTGTTAAATCCCATGAGAAATTATGAAATATTTTTTTCATACATATGGACTGCCATCTTCATAAAGAGATTCAATCCATTTTTAATCACAAAATAATATTAATGGTTATAAAAAATTATATAATGAATAAATATGACAGTTAGTAATTGATTATGATTTTTGAAATGATGAATCCAAGGCCACTATTTGTGGATAAGGACTGCCAAACCCAAACATACATGGGAAACTTATTTCTAAACACAGTATTGCAGATTTAAATAAATAAATTTTCATAAATGTGTAATTGAAAAATATAGGTGAATTATATATATTTTTATATGTATGAATATGGTTCTATTTTATATTAATAGTAAATTTCAGTGTATTATATATGTTCTTAAGAGAACACACGCATAATGTTCAGACCAGAGGTAAGGGTAAATGTTTCTATTTTAATTTTAATTAGGATTAATTATTTTTAAATATCCATTGGGGGTAATAAATTCTATTTATCTCTTATACCCCATATATTTTATTCTTATCAAGTTATTTATTTTATTTTATTTTTTTCCATTAATTATTCGTTCTATTTTAATTTAAACTAAAAGGAATTTGTTTTATTAAAATTCCAACCTTATTTCCACTTTGGATAGTAAATATGTTCATCAATGTAAACATTTAGAAAATTGTTTTATATAATAATTTTTCTATATTTATGTGTTTTGAAAATTCAATTCTCAGTAATTTTTACTTTTTAACAAGTGAATAAAAGGAATCTATTCAAAGGGTTTCATATGTCCCAATGTTGACTATTAAACTAAGCATGAATTGAATATTTTATTTTTACATATAAAAAATGAAATAATTTCACCATTATCACAGCCATTCATTTATTTGAATCTTAAATTACATGTATTTTTATATATTTTCAATTAAAATATTTTCTCAAAATTATTGGAAGTTTTGTTTGAAGTGTTTTAAAAAATAATGGTATATTTTTCTCATGTTTTGAAAGTCATTTCTTCATGTTCATTTATATGTATTTTTAATGTATTTCAACATAATTTATTTTATATTTAACTTGGTATATTAACTTATGACACAATATATTTTATTTATCTATATGAAGTATTATGATAATGTTTGATGTTTTATTTCATGAAACTTATTTCATTCAACTGGGTTAATTACACTATAATGAATTGATAAAAGTTTTTAAGATTTTACAACACACATATCTATGGGTTTAATTATGTAATAGGTTTTCCCATAATTATATAACCCTCTAATTAATTGTGTAATTGTTGATATATCATGAGATAATATTAAAGAGGACGAGGATTAAACTCATTCCAATAATTAATTGGGGACGGTGAATAAACTCAATCAACTATTAGACTTTATCCACTACTTGATGATGGACTTGGAAGTGACCCTTTACTAGTGAAATTATTTTATATGTTTATGATTATTCCACAATTAATATGATATATCCCTATATATATGATATTCTTTCATTTCTCATTATTTATTAGTTATGATTCCTCTCACTTATGATTCATGTCTTTTAAAATGCTACATCATTATGCCATAACTCATTATTTATAATCATTGAATGATTGGTTAAGAGATTCATAAGAAATGATCACATTATCATACCATTATTCATATCATATGATTGTATGTATTAATAAATTGATATCTCCTAGGATCACTTTTACTAAGAATTCAAGATTAACCATTCTTATGTTTCTACTTCCCAGTATTATGAATAATGTTTTAAGTATAATATATGTATGAAGGTAAATTGAGAGATGAAATTTGTGGGATTTATTGAATAAATTTCATTAAATTTGATGATTATATATATATTCTTAAAATATATTATATGATTATGGTAATGAGAAGAAACTTTTTATGAATATATATTGTATTCATCTAAAATGATGAATTTTTTATGTATATTTTTCTTAGATCACCCCACACATTTCCCATGAATTTATATTGGTAACTATCTTTATAAAATTCAACGGATTGACATATCTATCTTATGTTATACCTTTCATTCATATTAGATTCTAATGATAATAATGTGAAATGGATATTTACTGAAATACATTTTTATTGAGTGAAAATGTTCCATAATGAATTTCATACTCCATTTACTGGTTTCTTCTATCCATAGATATAATATTTTACTTTCTCTTTCTCATCAGTGAAAATGAATTTTTTTTCAAATCATTACCCTTTATGAAAATTTCTCCGAAAGGTAATGATATAATTAATAATAATTCCCATTATATTTGATGATGATTTCATTACCATGTCTATATTTTATCTTTCCACCAATGTTTTTTTGAAACCAATGTATGTTTTATCTTATATGTCCTTTATTATTTGATTTATATTATTCAGAATAATGAATTATTACATATCTTACGATGTGGGTTTTCAATAATGTATTTTAAAATATTATAATGGTTTTTCATTATTTATAATAAATTTTTTTATCTTCCAATCAAAATTTAATTTAAAAAATAATTACGTCATTTAAATGATCAATATTTGATGATTCTTTTTAAAATTAAGTGGTTCCAAAATTTACCACATGGAAGTATTTAAAATGACTACATAATTTAATTTCTAATTTTTTTATGATAAAGTTTAAAATATTTGGAAATATATTTTTAAGGTTTTTTCCACGTGAACACATTATATCAATATTATTAACTATATTATCAATGAATATTACCTTCCTTAATTTTTTCCAAAATAATATTTGCTAAAAAAAATTTGAAATATAAATGCGGTATTTTATCTTTTATTAGAACGATTTTTATAATTTTCTTGAAACTTTATTTCTGCTATATGTCAACCTCACAAATGATTCTTATGTTAATAAAGGGATATGTTCTTATAGCACTATCCAAATTACTTCTTAAGATGAATTATGAAATTTTATTTGGATGTTTTAATGAAAACCTTTTCTATTCCATGAGTTAGTTTAATGATGTTTAAAATTTTAATTCTTTCTCATTATCTTGGAAAACAATTTATAAAAAAATTAATATTGATAACTGGAATCCTATATTTCACCATTTAATGAATTAGATGAGGCTTTATATCATGTTATATCAAATATGTTACCTGGGTAGTATCATAATCCCAAGTGGACACATTATTTATAGCCTAATCGAAAGGGTGTATATGAATTTATACCCCAAGTCAATGATAGTACACTAGTAGTATGAAAACCCCAAAAGGGTACAGAAGTAACAACCTAATCCCAAAATAGTATATGGGTATTGGAATGATCTCAAGAGGTTATATGGGTTATCATCATAATACCACATGGGTACAAGATTTGTAAGTCAAATACTACTATGTTATGGGAATTAGTTAGTGATCAACCATACAATAGGATTTAATTTCATTTTATTCCACTTATTCTACATTTTCGTGTTAAATTAGTATGTTATACAACCATGGATTAAGTTTATTTTCTCATATTTCTATACTCCTATGACCTGTTATATATGTGATTATTTGAAACTACATTTCATTATATTATATATTGTGGATGATACATACTATTCTATGTTCTTTTTTAAAAACTATTTCTCACATGCTCATGATTCCTTATATCCATATGATCAAACCCTTGATTAAATGTTATTTATTTTTTCAATTTATATTTATTTTAACTCATCTATTTTTTATGTTTCCATTTTCCATATTATAAAGATGAGTATAAATTGTGAGAATTATAAAAGGGGGTATAGTGTTATTATTTTCAAGAGAAATATTCATGACTATAGTAAAATAAGTCTATTATGGAGATGATCTAGGACTATGGATTTTATATGTCTTATTAAAGAATAAATAAACATTAAAAAACTTAGTTAATACAATTAATTCTTCCGCATATATCCTTTTTTGAGATATACCTTATTCTTTTTTATGTTTGTCATTTTTTGGGATAATAACAAAATGGATGTGTAGAGGAGAGTTATATAGTGAATTGGGTAGAAGGTATGTCAAAATACACTCTAACAATCTATATAATATATGTTTTTTTGTAATATTTGAATCATTGTCACATAGTTTAAACCATTTTAACCTATTTTAACTTTAATAGTTGTGACATAAATATTAACCATGGTAACATCTTTTATGATCACAAATATACTTTTCCATATAAAAAAATTTTAAATAAAAAGGTTAAAATATAAAATACGTTTTATCCTATTCAATATTCGAAGGTGATGACAATTATATTTAATATATGTTTAAAAATCATACTAAATACAATTTTTAGAATAAATACCATATTAAACAAAAAAATAAATTTACACTAAAATCATGTATAGAATTGATTCCAATGATGTTTATTTATATAAATATTAAAATTTAAGGGTTTTAAGACATTAAGATAAAAATAAAGTTAAATGGATTGTTCGGATAATTTAATTAGATAAAGCACAAAAATAATTTTTTATTAGAAAAAAATATAATCCAGGTTCCATAAATACATAAATGTGTTTCTAAATTCAATTTAATAGTCATAAAATTTTCATTATACTACATAAAAATATCTAGTTGAGAAAAGGATTTGTATATTTTTAATTCATTCTTATATAAAAACAATTTCATCATAATTATTTTATTTGTACAAATAATATTTTTCACCATTAACTTAAAAATAATTAGTTTAAAAATGTCCTAAAACTACACATCAATATAATTTTGAATTGTAAATCTAATACTGATGTTCATTTTTTCTACCAAAAATTGTAATTTTTTTAAATTTTTCCTTTAAATGAATTATATATTATATAAATTAAAAAATTTATTTAAAAAAAAAATTTTGTGTAGGTATAAATAATTAATGTAGGACTTATTATAACTACTCGATTTATTTAACTAACTAGGATAAATTAAATTTTCTTATAATATATTTTAATTTATACAATAAAAATAATAATCAATTTATTTTGGAATTGTGTACATCACAGGATATTGGACGCATCTAGTTTATTAAAGAGGGGATTTTTTTTAAAAATCCAGCGGTGATAGGAAAATATAGTTTAATTTAATATTTTTTACTAGAGTGTGACACAATTAAATCTTATATATATGTTTTATTCAATGTATTTAGATTATCTTTATATAGTGAATAAAATGAAATATAAAAAATATCATGTAAATATACTTAAAGTAATTTCAAATTTTTATGCATTATTATATTAAAAAATATCAATATGAGAATTCAATGATAATGAACCTATTGGAGGTTAATATATGAATTTTCTTTCATTGGGGATGTTTGTAAAAATCACATTTTTAGGTTAATATGTCTAGATTGACTCACATGACTATACCTGTAACACCCCAGGTAAATAAAGAATATGACATTTTCATATTTATCCATATTTTTGAATAAAATTTTTATATTACTTTAAAAGGGACGCTATGCTCGATGGCGTACCCAAAACGCAACAACGAGTTTCTTGGGAATCTTACGTTGCACTCTAATAACAAAATAATATTATTTTAAATGGTAGTTAACGCCTAGCCGTTGTAATGGAGGGAACAAACAATACTAACTAAAAAATTATTATATATTTTTGTCAAATATTTTTACTTTTTACAAAAAAAATTAGAGGATTAAAAATGCGAATGAATCCAATTTTAGGCGTAAACATTCTAATATTGTTTAAAAGGTCGATTAACCACCTTTTGATGGAGAACCTCTTTTAAATCCACTTTTTGAAAATTTTATGTGTTATATTTGACAAAATAAAATTATTCTTTAGAATCGGGACCTCAAAATTTACATTGTGTATATTTTTGGTATTTTTCTGATAAAGTTCATTTTTAATGAATAGTGGAAAATGTTGTATTTTAATTCAAAACCTATTTTTAATCTAATTTATTTATATGATTAGATTATCTTTTGAATTGTTTTTAAAGTGAAATTAGAATATATTTTTACCATTTAATCCAATAGTGGTCATTGGAATTAATTTCACTTTGAAATTGGACTTAAACTAGTGTCAATCTTTTAATAGATATTGTTTCATAAAAACACGCTATTTGTTTTGACAGCGGGAATTAATTATTAAATTAATTAATTCAACATATATGTTTTGAATTCTGTAAAATAGATATTATTATTGAATTCGGAATATCAAATATATCTTAGGGTGAATTTTTTTTATTTTTATGAAAAACATCAATTTTGATGATTAGTGAAACCACTAAGTGGTAGTTTAAAAACTGATTTTTTGTTTAAATGAAACATTACCACTTCTGTGATTTGAATTTCAAAAATCCTACATACATGGTTGTCCTTAGGATGTGAAATTTTTTTTCAATGGGATTAAAATAATTTTTTTTTCTGAGTAGTAACTTGTAAGTTTTTAATCGCGATTAGAGGTAATTAGTGTAATTTACGGTAAAAATAATGTTTTAATAATATGAAATGACCTAGAAACATGTCCTAACCTCATTGGATGTGTCATGGCCAACCATGAAAATCCATGGGTCAACTTGGGGACCCCATGGAGACACTTTGGTTGGAAAATGACATCAATAACTTTTTATTTAAAGTTAAAATAAAAATGTCACAAGAATGAGTTGTTTTACTAAAACAATTTTTAAATAGGGTTATACAAGTTATAATTTTGACTATAAATATTCATTAGAAATATAAAAATAATTCCTACATCATGATATTTGTTTTATAATTTTTAGAGATTATAAAAATTAAATTATTTATGACATCATGATGATGCAGCGATTACCTCATTAATAAAGGATTTAAATAAAATGAAATGAGAATGTTAAAACTATAACGTACACTTGTCAAAACCCTATTGGACGAGTATATTTCGAACCCTTACCACCTTATCCTCTAAATACATCAATTTTGGACCTTTAAATCCGAAACTCATTTGAAAATAAAGTAACATTTTGTAACTTTCCAAGAGTCCCCCTCCTCTCCTCTTATAAAAGGCCCCCACCTCTACAACCTTACCCACACCTCTCAAGCCTTTTTCTCGGCCTACCCATGCTCATGTTGTCTCTCCACATCCCTATATTACTCCTAGAAGCCTCACTTTGGGCTGATGTCTTCCCATGGAAGCCTTTGAGCTCAATGAAAAGAGAGATAGCAGATTTTAAGGTAATGTCTTCACTTGTGTTCTTTTGTTTTATTTTTCCTCTCCAACCCCCTAAAATCATTTTATTAATTTATTTTGTAACAACTACAGTATCTTAAATATACTAGGATGTTGTTATAAGAAGTATTATAGCTACATTTACACACACCTACATCTAATAGTTACAGAACATACTGTTTCTGTGGATGGTGAATTTCTGCCTCATGAAATGATGATTGTTCAATATTCTTTTAACACCCTCAAAGGTGGACATTAAGATGAAACTATATTTATATATGATATATAATATGTTTATGCTTTACTTAAGCTTCTTTATTTTTCATTTATGGCATACCTTTATGATTTCCATTATTGTTAAACGCGATATCTTCATTTTAGGAAGTGCGGACTACCGCCCCCTCAAAGTGATTTGATTCGTTAATACCATATGTGGTACATATAAAGGATAGATTTAATGATATTGTATATGATACCATACTGTAATTATAATACTATTATGTATCATTATGTTTTAATTCCATTAAATAAGAAATAGAAATGCAAGTAGCGTTCATGCGTATGTACGGCTTACCGTCTCCATGAATGGTGCATTTCATTTCTTACCTCTAAATGTTATGTAATATTATAAATTCATGTATATAATGTATATATATGATATATATGATATCTACATAATGAATATAATTCTGGATATAATATATATTTTACCACATGAACAACTTGTAATTATAAAGAGTTTATTTTTTACTCAAGTAGCAATGATCTACAAAACGACCTTTATTAACATAAAAAAATTACATAGTGTTCGTAGCATGGTAGTAATAGATATAAAAGGAATAATGAACTTGTAAAAGGTTCTTATTCAATTATAAATTTACTCAAGTTTATTATTCAGGAGGTTAATAAACGATTGAGTCAAGTCGGACCCGAGGTAAGGGAACCTACCCATCTCTTTCTTTTTAAGTACACTCTTTTATGTCATTCCTTTTAAGATCATCTTTCTTATGATTGGGATGTTATTTTATATTACTATTTCTGTAAATTTTATGTTAATATTATTAGAGACCTTATTCTATCTCATAAATCCATTTTTGGAAGTTTTAAGTTGCGCCGTTCGGCTGCCGTGTTTTTGTAAGGGATTTTTCATCTCACTTTTATTCACGTGAGATTTATGCTACTTTTACCACCATTTCCTTTGAGTGGTATATGTACTTTACATTATTCTACTATTTTTGTAATATAATTTCGTTTATGAGTATTTACATCAATGTTGTATTGTCCTTCTTTCATGGAGTGTATGCTTCGAAAGATATCCAAGTCGGTAAGGGAACTTTTCACCCTGCTCTTTTTAAAAGACTTATTTTGTTGGGTCTTTTAATTTACATATTGTAATGTTGGGATATGTTCTTCTATATCTTTATTGATGTAAATTTTATTTACATGTGATGAGATACCCTTTTTATCTCTCATCAACTCATTATCTGAATTTTAAAGGGACGTCGTTAGGCTGTCGAATTTTACCAAGGGAACTTCTTAACCCAATTTCGATTTCTTTGGGTTCAACATGTAGTTATTAAATATGTCCTCCTTTGAATATTTGTGAAATACCTTTGATTGTTTTACACTTAATATCCACTTATATTGGGTGTATTTATATTTGTCACACATAATTATGAGATTGATTTATACTTAATTTAAGGGTACCTTCTTTACAGGGGATTTCATCTCATTTTACATTTCTATTGAGACTTCATTGTTGTTATGCACCAATTCACTCTTATATGGTGTATATATTGTCCCTTGGAATATTATATCATGAATACATTTATTCTCATGATATATAAAGTTTTGATTAAATGTTATTCCTTAATTATGGTATTCAAGTGTCTCTCATTTTGTTAAAAACCCTTTAACTAGAATATCATTTTAAAAGTTTTAATGATTTATTCTTATAAATATTTCTCATTAATATCCATGTTTTAAAAATGGTTTTAAGGATTTAATTATATGGATATTAATGGTTTAAAATGTGTAATACTTCAAAGTGGTATGGGACACTTTGATTCAAAAATCTCTTTATTAAATGTTTTAAATGGTTTTGAAAATGGGTTTTAGAATGAATTCATTATATTAAAATGTTATATTGTTATTGCAATGTGTGAATGTAATATTTCCTTTATGATTAAGTTATGTGTTATTATTATGTTATGGTTCTTGGGCATTGTTTATGAAGATGGGTGGTTCCGTGATAAACTATGGGTGGGTGAGCCCGATATAGCTCTCCAATGCCTTGGGTAATGTGAAGGAGTTAAACGTTAAGGTTTATATGAAGAGATTTAGGGAATATACTATGATGAGTATTCCAAACGAAACCAAGAGGGTTACTCCAGACGTAAGAATGTTATGAATGCCTGAAGTTACCTTTATGCCTTATTATTTCTATGATTTATTCATGATTTGATGAGGTATGTTAAAATGCTTATGTTTTATGAGTAAAGTATGATTTCATACATGGACTAATATTTTCTTTTCATACTTTTATATCCCTTACTGAGCTTTTTATGCTCATCCCAAGTTTTTGAAATGTTTTTCATAGGTCAAGGGAAAGGTACATGACATGATGATAATGTCAAGGAAGTGTCAAGAAAGAATCCATGTTTTATTTTAAATATGTTTCCATTGATGGGAATAAATGAATACTATCTTTTATTGTAACAACTTTGTTTAAATGTGGGATATAATGCATGTTTTATGATCTAATTCTCTAAAAATCTAAACCGGAAAAGATCCTCAACGTGTAATCTTGTAATAACTGAATATTAAGTAAGGTTTAAGGCTGGGGCCTTATAGTTGGTATCAGAGGTTAGTTTAGATAACTTTAGGAGTTATAATTCTATTAAATGATTATCTAATAACATATTTTTTATGGTCAAAGTGAAATGATATAGCATTTGAAGATTACCATGTTGCTTCATCTAAGTCATATTTGTTCAGAATGGTTTTCCGTAGAGGAAACCGGGAAGCAGTGCTAGGAAGGCATATAGAAGGAAATAACTTTCCGAATTAGCATCCAGAGATAGTCGGAATTGGAACTAAATAGTTTTTTTTGCAATAATGGCGCAATTGACTCAAGCTATAAATGGTGGTGGTATCCATGCACGAGATCATCCAGATCAACAACAGAGGAACATGTCAGTGGTGGAACATTTCATGAGGCAACATCCCCCAACATTCAGAGGATCATCTGACCCTATGCAAGTTTAAGGGTGCATTAAAGCACTGGAGAATATTTTCGATGGCATGGGGTGTTCAGACAATCAAAAGGTTAGTCCTGCTATTTACCGTTTGGAGGGTGAAGAAGATCAGTGGTGGTCGATGGTTAAAAATATCAGGGATGCTGATGATATTGATGCTCTCGACTAGGATGAATTCAAAGGTATGTTTCTTGAGAAGTATTTTCCTAAGGCTATTCGAATTAGGATGGAAAAACAATTCCTGGAATTGAGGCAAGAGGAGGACTCAGTGGCTGCCTATGAAGAAAGGTTCACTCGATTGGAAAGGTATGCTCCAAATTTTATCCAAGACCTTGATAGTAAAATCAATCATTTTTACTCAAGATTAAAGCCAAAATATCGAATGGATTTATCTTCTCGTGAGTTCTAAAGTTATGAAAAGCTTGTTCGATGTTCTGAGAAGGTGTAAATGGAGTTTGACGATGATCAAGTGTTCTATAACAACCAACAGAAGAAGAGACCGAGGTGGCCGGAGAAAGGGAAGAATTATTCAAAAAGGTCTGATGGTAAGAAAACTAAGTTTCTAGTTTATGATAAATGTGGGAAAAGGCATCCTGGGGAATGTCTTCTGAATTATAGAAAGTTCTACCGATGTGGTAAGATGGGACATAAGGCTCTTGATTGAACTAAAAAAGATCAAGGTGATTGTAAGTCCAAACGTTGATTTAAATAAAATGAAGATATAATGTTAAAACTATAACTTACACTTGTCAAAAACATATTGGATGAGTATATTTCAAACCCTTACCACCTTATCCTCGAAATACATCAATGTGGGACCTTTAAATCCGAAACTCATTTGAAAATAAAGTAACATTTTGTAACTTTCCAAGATTTCCCCTCCTCTCCTCTTATAAAGGGCCCCCACCTCTACCACCTTACCCACACCTCTCAAGCCTTTAGCTCGGCCAAACCCTTCTCATTTTGTCTCTCCACATCAATATATTACTCCTAGAAGCCTCACTTTGGGCAAAAGTCTTCCCAAGGAAGCCTTTGAGCTCAAATCAATGAGAGATACCCGATTTTAAGGTAATGTATTCACTTGTGTTCTTTTGTTTTATTTTGCTTCTCCAACCCCCTACACTCTTTTTATTCATTACTTTTGTAACAACTCTAGTATCTTCAATATACTAGGATGTTGTAATAAGAAGTATTCGAGCTACACTTACACACACCCACATCTAATGGTTAAAGAACATACTGTTTCTGTGGATGGTGAATTTCTGCCTCACGAAATGATGATTGTTCAATATTCTTTTAACACCCTCAAAGGTGGCCATTAAGATGTCACTATATTTATATATTATATATAATATGTTTATGTTTTACTTAAGCTTCTGTATTTTTAATTTATGGCATACCTTTATCATAAGGCCCCAGCCTTAAACCTTACATAATCTTGAGTTATTCCAAGATTCCACATTGAGGATCTTTTTAGGTTTAGAGTTTTAGAGAATTAGATCATAAAACATGCATTACATCCCACATCTAAACAATGTTGTTAAAATAAAAGATATTATTCATTTTTTACCATCAACGGAAACATATTTAAAATAAAACATGGATTCTTTCTTGACACTTCCTTGACACTACCATCCTATCATGTACCCTTCCCTTGACCAGTGAAAACATTTCAAAAACTTGGGATGAGCATAAAAAGCATAGTAAGGTATATAAAAATATGGAAAGGAAACATGAGTACATGTATACATAAGAATCAATGAAATCACACTCTACTCATAAAACATAAGCACTTTAACATACCTCATCAAATCATGAATAAATCATAGAAATCAAAATACATAAAGGTAACTTGAGGCATTCATAAAATTCTTACGTTGGGAGTAACCCTCTTGGTTACGTTTGGAATACCCATCACAGTATATTCCCTAAATCTCTTTGGAGAAACCTTAACGCTTAACTCCTTCGCATTACCCAATGCATTGGAGAGCTATATCGGGCTCACCCGCCCTTAGTTTATCATGGAACCACCTGTCTTCTTAATAATGCCCAAGAACCATAACATAATCATATCACACAAAACATGCATAAAGGAAACATAACATTTCCACTTTTCAATCACAAGATATCAATAAAACACATTGATATAAAAACATTATGAAAACCATTTCCAATACCAAAATAAAAGAAAAGTAAAAGATGGTATTTATTTTTCTTTTAAAAAAATCTATGGCTTGTAGAGGAAGCCGGAACTCAAATAATAGTCACGGCGGCGGAGAAGTCTTTGTCGCCACATACGTATGACAAAAACATTCCATTTTGTCATTTAGTAAAACACTTGGTATAAAAAAGATTCCTTTTGGATAAAGGTAAAATTCAAAGGGGTTTATACACCATATAAAAGAAGGTTGTGTATAAAACAAAATATGCATCAATGAAAGTAGATTGAGACGAAGTCCCATACCTCATATCCGACTTGACTTGATCATTATTTAATCTCCTGAATAATAAACTTGAGTTAATTTCTACTTGTTTAATAACCTTTTTCAAGTTCATTCTTCCTTTTATATCACTTATTTCCATGTCATTAACACTATGTAACTATTTAAGTTAATAACGGTCGTTTTAACGATCATTGGTACTTGAGTCAAAAATAAACCCTTTATAATTACAAGTTTTTCATGTATCCATTATATCCAGGGTTATACTAATGATGTAGATATCATATATATCATATATATCCAGTATATACATGAATTTATAATATTACATAACGTTTAGAGGTAAGAAATGAAATGCACCGTTCATGGAGACGGTAAGCCGTACGTACGCATGAATGCTACTTTCATTTCTATTTCATATTTTATGGAATGGAATCCTAATGATATAAAGGTATATTATAATTCCAGTATAATATCATATAGAATAACCTTAATTACATCCTTTATATGTACCACATATGGCACTAACAAATCAAATCACTTTGAGGGGGTGGTAGTCCACACTTCCTAAAATAAAGATTTCGCGTTTACCCATAATGGAAACCATAAAGGTATGCCATAAATGAAAAATACAGAAGCTTAAGTAAAACATAAACATATTATATATCATATATAAATATAGTGTCATATTAATGGCCACCTTTGAAGGTGTTAAAAGAATATTGAACAATCAGCGTTTCGTGAGGCAGAAATTCGCCATCCACGGAAACATTATATTCTTTAACCATTATATGTAGGTGTGTGTAAGTGTAGCTCGAATACTTCTTATAACAACATACTAGTAAATGGAAGATATGGGTTTTTTACAAAAGAAATGAATAAAAAGTTATTAGGGGGTTGTAGAAGCAAAATAATACATAAGAACACAAGAGAAGACACTACCTTTAAATCGGGTAACTCTTTTTGATTTGAGCTCAAAGGCTTCCTTGGGAAGACTTCTGCCCAAAGTGAGGAATCTAAGAGTTAGAGAGAGATGTGGAGAGACAAAATGGGCAGGGTTTGGCCGAGACAAAGGCTTTGGAAGTGTGGGTAAGGTCGTAGAGGTGGGGGCCTTTTATCAGAGAAGAGGAGGGGCACTCTTGGAATGTTATGAAAAGATAGTTTGTTATAAAATGCTTTTCGGATAAAAAAGGTCCCACAATTATAAATATAGAGGATACAGTGATAAGGGTTCTAAATCCACCCATCCAATATGTTTTTGACAAGTGTAGGTCTTATATTTTACATTATATTTTCATTTTATTTAAATCGTTAAATAATGAGGTAATTGTTGCATCATCATGGTGTCATAAATAATTTAATTTATTTAATGTCTAAAAATTATAAAAAAATAATATGATGTTGGAAATATTTTTATATTTCTAATTAATATTTAGAGTCAAAACTATTACTTTTATAACCTCATTTAAAAATTCATTTAATAAAACAACTCATGTTTGTGTCATTTTTACTTTAACATTAAATAAAAAGATTTTAATGTCATTTTCCTTCCAATGTGGCTCCATGGGGTCCCCAAGTTGACCCATGGATTCTCTTGGTCGGCCATGACACATCCAATAAGGGTAGAACATGTGTCAAGTTCATTTCATATTATTGAAACATTATTTTTTCCCTAAATTACAATAATTACCTCTAATCGCGATTAAAAACTTAAAAGTTACTATTCACTAAAAAATTATTTTAATCCCATTGAACCACATTTTACTTCTTAATGACAACCATGTATGTCAGATTTTTGAAATTCAAACCACAGAGGTGGTAAAATTTCATTTAAACGAAAAATCAGTTTTTTTAAGTACCACTTAGTGGTTTCACTATTAATCAAAAATTGAAGCTTTTCAGAAAAATACCAAAACATCACCCAAATCTATATTTGATATTCCGAAATCAAAAATGATGTCTATTTTAAAAAATTCAAAATATATAAGTTACATTAATTAATTTAATAATTAATTCCCGATGTCATAGCAAATAGCGTGTTTTTATGAAACAATAAGTATCAAAAGATTGACACTAGTTTAAGTCCAATTTCAAGGTGAAATTAATTCCAATGACCACTATTGGATTAAATGGTAAAAATATATTCTAATTTAACTTTAAAACCAATTCAAAAGTTAATCTAATCATATAAATAAATTAGATTAAAGAGAGATTTTGAATTAAAATACAACATTTTCACTATTCATTAAGAAAATGAACTTTATCGGAAAAATACCAAATATTTACCCAAAGTAAATTTCAATGTCCCAATCATAAAGAATAAGTTTATTTCAAAAAATAGAGCTTATGAAATTGTCAAAAGTTTGATTTAAAAAATGGTTTTCCATCAAAGGGCAGTAAAACAATCTTTTAAAAATATTAGTGTATTCCATGATTAAGATTGGATTTATTCTCATTTTAAACCTCTAAAACACTATCAAAATAATTAATATACATAGCTAAAAATATCTATTATTCATTACTTACTTGGGATGTTACATCCTTCCCCCTTTATAAAATTGCATCCCCGCAATTTATTACTTAACGAATAAGTGGGGGTATTTAGCCCTCTTTTCATTTTCAGATTCCCATGTTGCCTCTTCATTCATGTGGTTTTTCCACAAAACCTTTACCTGATGAATCACCTTATTCCGTAACACCTCCTCCATGTGGTCAAGAATCTCGACCGGTTGTTCCTCATAATATATGTTCTCTTCCAGCTGAACTACCTCTAGAATCAAAACATGAGATGGATCTGGCATGTACTTCCTTAACATTGAAACATGAAAAACATTGTGTACCTGAGATAAACATGGAGGTAAAGCCACTCGGTAGGCAACTGATCCAACTCTCTCCATAATTTCATATGGCCCAATGAACCTTAGACTCATCTTTCCTTTCTTCCAAATCGCATCACACTTTTTCATGGTGAGACTTTGAGAAAAACAACATCACCTACCTCAAAAGAGAGATCCTTACTCCTGTTGTCTGTATAACTCATCTGCTTTCTCTGAGCTATTCTCATGTTTTTCTGTATCAGTTGGAATTTTTTTCCCAACTCTTCTACCAATTCTAGTCCCATCAGCTTCTTTGCACCCACATCATCCTAGAAAGATGGAGTTCGACACCTCTTCCCATATAACGCCTCAAATGGTGCCATCTGTATACTGGAATGAAAACCGTTATTATATGAAAACTCAACCAAAGAAATATGTTGGTCCCAACTTCCATGATAATCCATCGAACAAGAACGTAGCATATCTTCCAATGTCTGAATTGTTCGTTCTGATTTCCCATCTGATTGAGGATGAAAAGTTGTACTAAAATTTAATTCAGTACCCAACGACTTCTGAAGGCCATTCCAAAAGTTAGAAGTGAACATGGGATCACAGTCAGATAAAATGGAGAGAGGAACTCCATGTAACCTGACTATCTCTTTAAGATACAAACGGGAAAGTTGATCTAGGGGAAAATTATCTCGTATAGCAAGGAAATGAGCAGATTTAGCAAAGCGATCAACAATAACCTAGATTGCATTATTACCACGAGGTGTCTTCGGTAATCCCACAATGAAGTCCATGGATATATTCTCATATTTCCACTCTAGCACTGGTAAAGGCTGAAGAATCCCTTTCGGTAACTGCCTCTCTGCTTTAACCTGTTGACATGTCAAACACTTCATAGTAAAATCAGCAATATCTCTTTTCATTCCATCCCACCAGTAATACTCCCACAGATCTCTGTACATCTTAGTACTGCCAGGATGAACTAAAAACGGAGAAATATGAGCTTCACATAACAAATATCTCTTCAACTGTGAATCACAAGGCACACAGAATCTCTTCCGAAATCTCAAAACAAAATCATTATCAATATTGAATTCAGACAATTTACCTTTCTGAACCAGCTCTACCTTTTTCTGCAACTCACTGTCTTGATTATGTGCTTGCTTGATTCAGTCTGATAGAGAAGATTTCACTAATACATGAAACAAAATAGAAGAACATCCTGCACCAAAAACTTCTATGCCAAAGTTCATAAAATCCTTAACCAAAGGATCACATTCCAATCACAACATTGTTAATGAAGCATTACTTTTTCGACTCAAAGCATCAACCACTTTATTTTCTTTTCTCGTATGGTAATGAATTGTACATTCATAATCGTTGATTAATTCTATCCATCTCCTCTGTCTCAAGTTCAATTCATTCAAAGTGAATATATACTTTAAACTTTTGTGATCAGTATATATTTCACACTTTAATCCATACAAATTGTGCCTCCAAATTTTTAAAGCGAAAACAACAACAGCTAATTCCAAATCATGTGTAGGATAATTTACATCATGATTTTTCAACTGTCGGGAAGCATAAAAAATTACCTGATCATTATGCATTAGGACAAAACCACGTCCTTTCAATGAAGCATCATTGTAGATAACAAACTCACCATTCTTGGAAGGTAGTTCCAAAACAGGAGCATTCACCAATATTCTTATCAACTCCTGAAAACAATCATGACATTATTTTATCCAGATAAACTTAACACCCTTCCGAGTTAGCTTAGTCATTAGACTAGATAACTGGAAAAAATTTCTAACAAACCTTCGGTAATATCCTACCAAACCAAGGAATCTATGAATCTCAGTTACATTTGTGGGTCTTGTCCATTCTTCCACAACCTTAGTTTTTGTAGGATAAACAGTTATCCCATCTTTAGAAACAATGTGACCAAGGAAAGAAATTTGTTGCAACAAAAACGCACACTTGCTGAATTTCCCATACAATTTCCTTTCTTTTATGGTTTGAAAAATAACCCTTAAATGTCTTTCATGCTCTTATTTACTTTTATAAAACACCAAAATATCATCAATGAAAAAAACCACAAACTTATCCAAGAACTAATGGAAAATTCTATTCATTATGTCCATGAATACAGCAGGTGCATTGGTTAGCCCAAAAGGCATTACTACAAATTCATAACGGCCATATCTTGTATGGAAAACGGTCTTCAGAATATCTGCTTCCTTTACCTTTAACTGATGGTACCCCAATCTCAGGTCAATCTTTGAAAAATAATGAGCTCCCTGAAGCTGATCAAACAAATCATCGATATGAGGAAAAGGATATTTTCTATTAACAGTGATGTTATTCAAGACTCTATAATCAATGAAAAGTCTCATAGAACCATATTTCGTTTTTAAAAATAAAACAGGAGCACGCCATGGTGATGTGCTAGGTCGAATAAATCCTTTTTCTAATAAGTCTTGCAATTGCTCCTTCAAATCAAAAAGTTCAATTTGAGACATTAGATAAGGGGGTTTTGAAATTGGCTTAGCATTAGGAACTAAGTCAACAGTAAATTCAACTTCCTGATCTGGTATTATTCTAGGAAACTCATTCGGAAAAACATCAGGATACTCATTTACCACTGTCACATCATTAATCTGAACAGTTCCTTTATTTTCAACGATGTGTGCAAGTTAAAATTCATTCCCATCTTTTACAAGTTTCTCAGCCTCTTGATATGTTATCAATAGTAAGGGTTCATTCTTGTACACAAACTGAAAGTCTTTCTAAAAAGAAACTTCTTTTGTGCTATAGTCAATCTTATCATGGTAAATAGAGAGCCAATCCATACCCAGGATAACATCAAACTCTACTAGAGGTAAAAAAATAAGGTTTTCAAGTAGGTTCATTCCACGGATAAGGATAGGAAGATTCTTATAAATTCTTTCTGCCTCAACATTTCCCCCAGGTGATTTTACCACAAGTTCAGGAGTCATTTCTTGAGATGGTATTCTAATTTTACTAGAAAAGGTTTCAGAGATGAATGAATGTGTAGACCCCGAATCAAACAACACACTGGCATAATCTGAAAAAACAAACAAAGTACCTGATACAACTTTATTTGATGGCCCGAAATCTGCTGAAGTAGTTGCAAAATATTTCACCACCCCTTTCTTCTTGTAGTCTAACTGCTTCCAATCACTCAAGCTCTTTGTTGGACACTCGTTTGCATAGTGACCCATCTCATTGCACATAAAAAAATTCACTAACTATAAATCAAATTTGGACTTACCATCACCTTGATATTTTTCAGTTCAATCACGAGCCTTATGTCCCATCTTACAACATCAGTAGCACTTTCCAGAATTCATAAGACATTCTCGAGGATGCCTTTTCCCACATTTATCACAAATTGGAAACTTAGTTTTCTTACCATCAGACCTTTTTGAAGAATTCTTCCCTTTCTC
This sequence comes from Viscum album, assembly GCA_963277665.1. NCBI lineage: Eukaryota > Viridiplantae > Streptophyta > Magnoliopsida > Santalales > Viscaceae > Viscum > Viscum album. The sequence continues at coordinate 483,310,387 of OY728128.1, forward strand.
ATGCCACCTCGGTCTCTTCTTCTGTTGGTTTTTATAGAACACTTGATCATCGGCAAACTCCATTTCCACCTTCTAATCACATCGAACAAGCTTTTCATAACTTTTGAACTCACGAGAAGCTAAATCCCTTCGATATTTTGGCTTTAATATTGAGTAAAAACAATTGATTTTACTATCAAGTTCTCGGATAAAATTTGGAGCATACCTTGCCAATCGAATGAACCTTTCTACATAGGCAGCCACTGAGTCCTCCTCTTGCCTCAATTCCAGGAATTGTTTTTCCATCCATATTCAAAAAGCCTTAGGAATATACTTCTCAAGAAACATACCTTTGAATTCATCCTAGTCGATATCATCAATATCATCAGCATCCCTGATATTTTTAACCATCGACCACCACTGATCTGCTTCACCCTCCAAACAGTAAATAGAAAGACTAACCTTTTGATTGTTTGAACACCCCATGCCATCGAAAATCTTTTCCAGTGCTTTAATGAACCCTTCCGCTAGAATAGGGTCAGATGATCCTCTGAATGATGGGAGATGTTGCCTCATGAAATGTTCCACCACTGACATGTTCCTCTGCAGTTGATCTGGCTGATCTCGTGCATGGTTACCACCACCATTTATCTCTTGAGTCAACTGTTCCATTACTGCAACAAACTGTTCAGTTCCAATTCCAACCATCTCAGGATGCTGATTCAAAAGGTTAGTTCCTTCTGTATGCCTTCTTAAAACTGCTTCCCAATTTCCTCTGCGGAAAACCATTCTGAACAAACATGTCTTAGATGAAGCAACATGGTAATATTCAAATGCTATATCATTTCAATTTGACCATAAAAAAATATTTTTGGATAATCATTTAATAGAATTATAACTCCTAAAGTTATCTATACCAACCTCTGATACCAACTATAAGGCCCCATCCTTAAACCTTACTTAATCTTGAGTTATTACAAGATTACGCATTTAGGATCTTTTTAGGTTTAGAGTTTTAGAGAATTAGATCATAAAACATGGATTACATCCCACATTTAAACAAAGTGGTTACAATAAAAGATAGTATTCATTTTTTCCCATCAACGGAAACATATTTAAAATAAAACATGGATTCTTTATTGACACTTCCTTGACACTATCATCATATCATGTACCCTTCCCCTGACCTATGAAAACATTTCAAAAACATGGGATGAGCATAAAAAGCTCAGTAAGGGATATAAAAATATAGAAAGGAAACATGAGTACATGTATACATAAGAATCAATGAAATCATACTCTACTCATAAAACATAAGAACTTTAACATACCTCATCAAGTCATGAATAAATCATATAAATCATAAGACATAAAGGTAACTTGAGGCATTCATAACATTCTTACGTAGGGAGTAACCCTCTTGGTTACGTTTGGAATACCCATCATAGTATATTCCCTAAATCTCCTAGGAGAAACCATAACGTTTAACTCCTTCGTGTTACCCAATGCATTGGAGAGCTATATCGGGCTCACCCTCCCTTAGTTTATCACGGAACCACCAGTCTTCATAATAATGCCCATGAACCATAACATAATCGTATCACATAAAACATGCATAAAGGAAATAAAACATTTCCACTTTTCAATCACAAGATATCAATATAACACATTGATATAAAAACATTATGAAAACCATTTCCAATACCAAAATAAAAAAAATGTAAAACATGGTATTTATTTTTCCTTTAAAAAAATGTATGGCTTGTAGAGGAAGCCGAAACTCAAATAATAGTCACGGCGGCAGAGAAGTCGTTGTTTCCGCATACGTACGACAAACACATTCCCTTTTTTAATTTAGTAAAATGCTTCATATAAAAAATATTCCTTTTTTATAATCGTAAAATTCAAAGGGGTTTATACACCATATAAAAGAAGGTTGTGTATAAAACAAAATATGCCTCAATGGAAGGATATTGATACGAAGTCTCATACCTCGTATCTGACTTGACTTGATTATTCTTTAATCCCCGAATAATAAACTTGAGTTAATTTATACTTGTTTAAGATCCTTTTTCAGGTTCATTATTCCTTTTATATCACTTATTTCCATGTCATGAACACTGTGTAATTATTTTAGTTAATAACGGCCGTTTTAACGATCATTGGTACTTGAGTCAAAAATAAACCCCTTATAATTACAATTTGATCATGTATCAATTATATCCAGGGGTATAATCATGATGTAGATATCATATATATCATATATATCCAGTATATACATGCATTTATAATATTACATAAAGTTTAGAGGTAAGAAATGAAATGCACCGTTCATGGAGACGGTAATCCGTACGTATGCATGAACGCTACATTCATTTCTATTTCATATTTTATGAAATGGAATCATAATTATATAAAGGTATATTATAATTCCAGTATAATATCATATATAATACCATTAATTACATCCTTTATACATCCCATATATGGCATTAACGAATCAAATCACTTTTAGGGGGCGGTAGTCCGCACTTCCTAAAATGAAGATATCGCGTTTACCCATAATGGAAACCATAAAGGTATGCCATAAATGAAAAATACAGAAGATTAAGTAAAAAATAAATATATTATATATCACATATAAATATAGTGTCATCTTAATGGACACCTTTTAAGGTGTTAAAATAATATTGAACAATCATCATTTCGTGAGGCAGAAATTCACCATCCACGGAAACAGTATGTTCTTTAACCATTAAATGTAGGTGTGTGTAAGTGTAGCTCCAATCCTTATTATAAAAACATCCTAGTGTATGGAAGATACTGGTGTTGTTACAAAAGAAATTAATAAAAAGAGTTTAGGGGGTTGGAGAAGAAAAATAATACATAAGAACACAAGAGAAGACACTACCTTTAAATCGGGTAACTCTTTTTGATTTGAGCTCAAATCCTTCCTTGGGAAGACTTATGCCCAATGTGAGGATTCTAAGAGTTATAGAGGGATGTGGAGAGACAAAATGGGTAGGGTTTGGCCGATCCAAAGGCTTTGGAAGTGTGGGTAAGGTGGTAGAGTTGGGGGCCTTTTATAAGAGGAGAGGAGGGGCACTCTTGGAAAGTTAAGAAAAGATAATTTGTTATAAAATTATTTTGGGATAAAAAAGGTACCAAAATTATAAATTTATAGGATAAGGTGATAAGGGTTCCAAATCCACCCATCCAATAGGTTTCTGAAAAGTTTAGGTCTTAGATTTTACATTATATTTTAATTTTATTTAAATTGTTAAATAATGAGGTAATCACTGCATCATCATGGTGTCATAAATAATTTAATTTATTTAATGTCTAAAAATTATAAAAAAAATACTATGATGTAGGAAATCTTTTTATCTTTATAATGAATATTTATAGAAAAAAATATGACTTGTATAACCCCATTTAATTTTTTTTAGTAAAACAACTCATGTTTGTGTAATTTTTACTTTAACATTAAATAAAAAGATATTAATGTCATTTTCCTTCCAAAGTTGCTCCATGGGGTCCCCAAGTTGACCCATGGATTGTATTGGTCGGACATGACACATCCAATAAGGGTAGGACATGTGTCAAGTTCATTTCATATTATTAAAACATTATTCTTACCTTAAATTACACTAATTACCTCTAATCGCGATTAAAAACTTAAAAGTTACTATTCAACAAAAAATTATTTTAATCCCATTGAACCACATTTTACTTATTAATGACAACCATGTACATCAGATTTTTGAAATTCAAAACACAGAGGTGGTGAAATTTTAATTTAAACGAAAAACCAGTTTTTTTATGTACCACTTAGTGGTTTCACTATTCATAAAAAATTGAAGCTTTTCAAAAAAATACCAAAACAACACCCTAAGCTATATTTGATATTTCGAATTCAAAAATGATGTCTATTTTACAAAATTAAAAACATATAAGTTGCATTAATTAATTTAATAATTAATTCCTGCTGTCAGAGGAAATTGCGTGTTTTCATGAAACAATAAGTATCAAAAGATTGACACTAGTTTAAGTCCAATATCAAGGTGAAATTAATTCCAATGACCAATATTGGATTAAATGGTAAAAATATATTCTAATTTAACTTTAAAACCAATTCAAAAGATTATCTAATCATATAAATAAATTAGATTAAAAAGAGGTTTTGAATTAAAATACAACATTTTTCACTATTCATAAAAAATGAACTTTATCAGAAAAATACCAAAAATTTACCCAAAGTAAATTTCAATGTCCCAATCATAAATAATAAGTTTATTTCAACAAATAGATATTATAAAATTGTCAAAAGTTTGATTTAAAAAAATGTTTTTCCATCAAAAGGCAGTAAAACAATCTTTTAAAAATATTAGTGTATTCCATGCTTAAGATTGGATTTATTCTCATTTTAAGCCTCTAAAAAATTATCTATTTCATTTATGTCATACCTTTATGGTTTCCATTAAGGTTAAACGTGATATCTTCATTTTAGGAAGTGAGAACAACCGCCCCCTCAAAGTGATTTGATTCGTTAATACCATATGTGGTACGTATAAAGGATAGATATAATGATATTATATATGATACCATTCTGGAATTATAATACTATTTTGTATCATTATGGTTTAATTACATTAAATAAGAAATCGAAATGGAAGTAGCGTTCATGTGTACGTACAGCTTACCGTCTCCATGAACGGTGCATTTCATTTCTTACCTCTAAATGTTATGTAATATTATAAATTCATGTATACAATGGATATATATGATATATATGATATCAACATAATGAATATAATTCCGGATATAATACATATTTTACCACATGAACAACTTGTAATTATCAAGAGTTTATTTTTGACTCAAGTTGCAATGATCTACAAAACAACCCTTGTTAACTTTAAAAAATTACATAGTGTTCATAGCATGGTAGTAAGAGATATAAAAGGAATAATGAACATGGAAAAGGTTCTTAAGAAAGTTGAAATTAACTCAAGTTTATTATTCAAGAGGTTAAAGAACGATCGAGTCAAGTCAGACCCGATGTAAGGGAACCCACCCCTCTCTTTCTTTTTAAGTACACTCTTTTATGTCATTCCTTTTAAGATCATATTTCATATGATTGGGATGTCCTTTTATATTACTCTTTCTTTAAATTTTATGTCAATATTATGAGAGACCCTATTCGATCTCATCAATCAATTTTTGTAAGTTTTATGTGGGGTCGTTCGGCTGCCGAGTTTTTGTAATGGATTTTTCATCTCACTTTTATTCCCGTGAGATTTACACTAATTTTACCACCATTTCCTTTGAGTGGTATATGTGCTGACCATTATTCTACTATTTGTGTAATATAATTTCTTTTATGAGTATTTAAATCAATGTTGTATTTTCCTTCTTTCATGGAGTGTATGCTTCGAAAGATACCCAACTCGGTAAGGGAACTTTTCACCCTCCTCTTTTTAAAAGACTTATTTTGTTGGGTCTTTTAATTTACATATTGTAATGTTGGGATATGTTCTTCTATATCCTTATTGATGTAAATTTTATTCCCAAGTGATGAGATACCCATTTTATCTCTCATTAACTAATTATCTGAATTTTAATGTGACGCCATTAGGCTGTCGAATTTTACCAAGGGAACTTCTTAACCCAATTTCGATTTCATTGGCTTCAACATGTAGTTATTGAATATGTCCTCCGTTGAATATGTGTGAATGACCTTTGATTGTTTTACACTTAATATCCACTTATATTGGGTGTATTTATATTTTTCACACATAATTATGAGATTGATTTATCCTTAATTTAAGGGTACCTTCTTTACAGGGGATTTCATCTCATTTTACATTTCTATTGAGACTTCATTGTTGTTATTCACCAATTCACTCTTATATGGTGTATATATTGTCCCTCGGAATATTATATCATGAATCCATTTATTCTCATGATATTATAATGTTTTTATTAAATTTTATTCCTCAATTATGGTATTCAAGTGTCACTCATTTTGTTAAATACCCTTTAACTAAAATATCATTTTAAATGTTTTAATGATTTATTCTTATAAATATTTCTCATTAATATCCATGTTTTAAAAATGGTTTTAAGGATTTAGTTATATGGATATTAATGGTTTAAAATGATAAAAACATCAATGTGTTATGTGACACTTCGATTCAAAAATCTTTTTATTAAATGTTTTAAATGGTTTTGAAAATGGTTTTTAGAATGGATTCATTATCTTAAAATGTTATATTGTTATTGCAATGTGTGAATCTAATCTTTCCTTTATTCTTATGTTATGTGCTATGATTATGTTATGGTTCTTGGGTATTTTTTATGAAGACAGGTGGTTCCGTGATAAACTAAGGGCGGGTGAGCCCGATATAGCTCTCCAATGCATTGGGTAACGCGAAGGAGTTAAACATTAAGGTTTCTCTGAAGAGATTTAGGGAATATACTGTGATGGGTATTCCAAACATAACCAAGAGGGTTACTCCCTACGTAAGAATGTTATGAATGCCTCAATTTACCTTTATGCCTTATGATTTCTATGATTTATTCATGATTTGATAAGGTATGTTAAAATGCTTATGTTTTATGAGTAAAGTATGATTTCATACATGGACTGAGGTTTTCTTTTCATACTTTTATATCCCTTACTGAGCTTTTTATGCTCATCCCAAGTTTTTGAAATGTTTTTCACAGGTCAAGGGAAAGGTACATGACATGATGATAGTGTCAAGGAAGTGTCACGAAATAATCCATGTTTTATTTTAAATATGTTTCTGTTGATGGGAAAAAATGAATACTAACTTTTATGTAACCACTTTGTTTAAATGTGTAATGTAATGCACGTTTTATGATCTAATTCTCTAAAACTCTAAACATGAAAATAACCTCAATGTGTAATCTTGTAATAACTAATGATTAAGTAAGGGTTAATTCTGGGTCCTTATAATACCACATAGATTTCCTTGAATAATATCATTGGTATACACAGGGTTCATTTTTCATAGTAGTAATTACACACAATCCCCGGACAACTTGATAGGGGACATGATTGGGGTATCATGTGACCACAAACATGCATCCATGTATACCAGAGGATTATAACTAGCATTATGGGTCTTATGTGTTTCCATGGGGATACATTACGGTCATAGAAGAGAAGAAAATTGTTGAAATATCATGCCATATTTATAAAAATAATGATTACAGAGAATCAATAAAAGTATCCATTCTATAAAAAATTTAATACACCATACAACCATACATCCAAAATTAATGACCAATGGGTCAAGAAAATATATAAAAATATTAAAATAAATAAAAAAAATGAAGCTCTAACACCACACACAAGCCTTGATTTTTTCCATATCATTAATCCATTCAAGATATCTGTCTAAATAATCCAATATTAGGCCTCTTCCCAACCTAAACCATTGATCAAGAGTTTTGTCTAAGTAATAAGATTCTATTTCTTTTGGTGTAGGATGTGAGTAGAACAGTATTGGCCACCACTTATGTTCTACCTAACACAAATATTCTAACAGTTTAAGGATAAGGTGTTATGATCAGAATAAATAAATAGTGTAATAGTAGAATAATCATTATCACCATTGATTCAGGTGTTCTATTTTGAGACTTGAGGTTGACTACACCTACTTTAGAAAGAGATAGACGTATCTGATCCTATCATATATCCACCTTAGGGGAACTATGAAATTTCCATTAACCTCTATATATTGTCAAATTGGGTTACAAATACCTTCCCTAGAACAAGTAAAAATATATCATCTCTATTTAGTCTAATGGAAAATATTTTTGACAATAAAAATATCACCAAGAGGGAACCATATCATTCCTTATAACCATAAGAGTATCATACACCCAAGAGTAACTCATCTCACCATATAATAATATAAAATTTCACTTGGTGTATTCTTTCATATAATTATAAGAGTAACATACTCCCATGATTAACTCAACCATACACTAGAACAATATTAGTATTATACACCTGAGAGAAACCCATCTACCCATAAAAATATATCAAAATCAAACGAGCTTAGTACAGGGAGCTTCGCATAATTAACAGAATCCATTTCCATCTCTTTTGGTGGTCATATGATATGCATATGAAGCAAGATATTCCCTCAACAACAATAGGGGTAAGTTTCCCAGAACTCCATTTTCAATTTCGAAGTCCATCTATTATGTGTTTTCTTAGGGACCTGGATGGCTGGTATCTATGTTCCGATTGTAGAACTAACATAGTTTTCCACACTATATGTCCTTACATCTGTGTGTAATTTGACGTCTCCAAGCTGCAATTGTAGTGGGTCTAGATTTTAGTTGAATAGGAATTTAGATGAAAACAAGAAGTAGTCTATGAATCATAGATAGATTCATGTCTCTACAATAGGTGTTTGGTCCATCTCAGCAAACCCTGCTGAAGAGGACGTGATTCCAACCAAGGGCTCCCCATTTCAATGATCCATAAGTCAGTTTCAACAGAAACATCCAAAAATATGGGGATGGTTCAGATTGGAATGGATGCTCAAATGTTGGTTTCTACCCTTCAAAAATAGGCAAGACCCCATGAGGTTAATCTGAAGATAACTACATTTTTAATCATTTAAGGTCAGATATGGGTATACACAATTAAAATGCATCTTCCCCTCTGCATACTATTGGAACAAAAGAGGGTGTATTTGATCCCTTTTATTCAATATCCTATTCAGATAATGTTAAAATTAAGTTATTTCCACAAGCTCATCCTATGGAAGTGAAACCAAGCCACAATCGTGATCATGATATTTATTCAGTGTCACCCATGGGGAGGAATTGCGATATAGTTCTGAAATATTTGGAACATGATACACCATATGATCTTGGGGTTCAAGGAACACAAAAAATATGGAAAAGGTGGTACCTCAGTTAGTTAAGGATTATGCTACCTCTGAGGATGACTTTAGTGTGTAGGTCGAGCCATCTAGAAGGCCACTAGAGGGGAAGTCTTTTTGCTGGATGACATATAATCACAAAAAGGTCAAGGGAGGATGGATGAGGTAAGTTTCTTGGGGCCCATGGACCCAAAAAATCTCATTCCTAATTCATTCTACCTTCCAATGGCTGGGAGTGATGGGATGAATAATTCATTGGTGATTAAAGCAGGTGTGGTGAAGTCTCCATGCAAGTAGAGGCCCGTCAAAGAAGGCCCGATGGTTGAGGTGAAAAACCAGTTTGATGGTTTGGAGATTCAAGAAATAACATTGAATTGTGAGGAGGATGATTTCGGTGATGGTAGTTATAGACAACTCTTAGTGGACCATTTGGACTGAATTCAAGGGAAAGGACCTTACAACCCAATAACGAAGAGAGGGAAAACGGAAAAGTGTGTCTCAGGGAAATGCATCGTGGTCAAGGGGAAAAATGAATGGAGGGAAATATTATTCTCACTTTTCTAAACTGATGGAAACAAGTTTAGACAAGAAAGGTGGAAAAAAGTAATGAAAATCCCTGTAGAATAGGGAAGGTGGATAACTATGAAAAGGGAAACTCGGTTAATGGAAGAAGAGGTAGTAAAGTGTTTGAAGCTCATAGTCTACTCCAAGGAAGAAATGAATGAAAACATTGTCCATCCCAATTCCTCTAATGATAATATTAAAATAATATATGAAATAATGTTGATGTTTGATGCCACCGAGGAGAAAGAAGAGTGGATAGACAAGCAAGACCGAACCATGTCCCATGGAATCAACCATTACAAAATCAACTCATAGAAATTCATTCAGACAATAGACAGAATGGATACTCACCTTGATGAACTCATCAATGAAGATCTAGATACTCATGTTAGTACTCTGTACTGGGAATTATATAGAATTTCTGACTCAAATAATATTAGTCTCGTGTTTAATCATTTTGTGATCTCTTTAAACATGTAGTTGTATTTGTTTTTGTGAACTATGGATTCCCACTTGTCATTAAAGTTACATAATAATAATTTATATTGGGGGGGGGGGGACACCCCACTTTGTAATAGGTATAACACCCCTCTTACATGGGAACATATTCCCTATGATTCCTTAACCACAATTTTAGTATATCACATAAACACACACACTCACATACATGCAGACATAAATATCAAAAATACATAGGGGAACCTTTTAAATAGAGCCTCATTTCACACAACAAAAGTTAGACACTCTTCTGAACCCATAACATGTCATCTAGGTCATCCTCTCAATAACATAATTCATAAGAATCATTATTTTTAGTATAGTCTGACACCCTTGATGTAAGCTTGTATTAACCACACTCCTAGATATATTACTAAAGGCATGTGTGTGTGTGTATATATATATATATATCAAAATGTTATAATTAATAAACATAACATGAAAAATTTACAATATAAGAATCTTTCTCTATATTAATTTGGAAGATTATGAAACATTTTTTTATAGCATTGTTTTAGAAAAATTATATTAACACTTAATCGGCATATCTATAGGTAGATCCTTACTCAATACTATTAACAAAATATCATCTATTAATCATTGTGCTTGTGAAAATGATTTTTATACATTGGTTAACATATAATTTACCTATAAGGGTTTTTAAAACATGAGGTGAAACACATAAAATTTTCTCTAAAAAATATTAGAGAATTCAAAATCTAATATTAGACTGGGTTTTCAAAAAATACAAAAAACATATTTTAAATACATAATAAACATTCAAAACATAAAATTCCTTACAATAAATGCAGATTTCATCTTTGATAACATTAAAAAATTCCATTTGAAAATTATAATACTTTATGGAATATATTGATATTTGAAAACATTGAGTAATACATATGGACATCAGTAGTACTTAATGTCTAAAAAACATTTATGATAAATTTTATTTTGATATCGTGGGTTCACTCTACATTAAACATCACTATGACCAATAAATATGTGCCAAAATTTTAAATTGTGATTTTTTGTAAATAATGAATTTATCACTATAAATCCATTAGAAATATATTTTTTAAAAAAATTCAAACTGATTTAATTTATATTCAAATAGAATATTAATTGATCATTTAATACACATTAACCGAAGTTTACTTTAACGATAATCTAGACTTTCAAAAATATAAGAAATAATCTCAACATGAATATGTAAGATTTATAAATAAATATTGAATATTATACATAATTTTTTTTTCTAAACATGTATGGATTTGAAAGGAAAAATATAGTTCATGTCCATAATATAAATAAAATCATGAATGGATTCCCAATATCATACCGAATAATTTACACATAAGTTAATAATTTCTGGATTTAATAAAAAAAATTATTGAAAATCAAATTCCATTAAAATATTAATTCTTAAATAAAATTACATTACACTAATGTGTTAAAAGATATATAATTTTTTAAAATGAATTTACATTATAATAAAGGGGGTTTTGTAAACAATAAAAATTATAGTCCATTAATATGTATTTTCCATGAAAACATAAAACAATATTTTAAATCATATCCATTCTAAAAATGTTTTTGAAAAATATAAATTTAAATAAAATATATTTCCCCCATGTGATTATGGTTTTGAAAAAAACCCCAAAATTTTTTCCATTACTAAAACGGTTTCCCAGTATATGAAATCAATTTCTATAGAAGTCATAATTTTTTTTCGAAAACAAATAACTTCCCTGAAAACAATAATGTAGTGGTATTTAGAAAATTCCCTAATAATTATGGTTTTTTTAATCTTTGAAATAACAATTCAAAAATAAATTTCCCTTATATATAATTATTTTACAATCATTAAAACATAAATTTATTGGAAATATATTTCCATTACCTTTTTAAAGGAAGAAACCTAGGGATTCTATAACATTATTCTTTAAATACAGTAGTCTTATGACAGAATATTCCTTATCAATTTATTTCTATCTCACTGATATAATATAACTATGAATCACATATAATAGTATGAAATCCAAAGGTAAGACCCTTTAAATAGAAAAACCTTTACTTGTATATTTATATTTAAATATTAGTTGAGGTTTCTCATATATCATCTATAAATTTGATAAATCTATTTGGTTTTGACATTTAGAATATATATTCCACCACAACATTTCTCATACAAACTCTATATCTATGATACATGTAATGAATGATATATCCATGTACATCCACTAAAATGTAAAATCTGGATTAAGTGGAGATCCTGACTATCTTTCCCACAAAAATCTTGTCCTGAGTGTAGATCTCCTACTGGCTTATAGAGAAAGATATTAATTATTATAGAGAATGTACATAAATAAAACAAATATTTACAAATACAGATGTCTATATATTGTTCATAATCTACTAATCTTGATCTTATTTATCAAAAAAATCCTTAAGAAAACTGATTTACAATTTCTAAATTATATATATCATTATAAAATAATATATATATAGACATAAATTTATCATTATTACAACAAGTGAAAACCAAGATGAAAGTGGACACCCATATTGGTTCACCTTTTTAATTATAGCTTCATCCAAAGTGATTTTTAAAGGACCTAAAACTCTGAATACTAAATATATATATATATTCATATATATTTATATAACTCAAATTCAAACCCATCAAAATGAACTAAGAGATGAAGGTGAAATTGTTCAACCATTTTTTATGATTCATATAACATGGTTGGGTCAATATTGGATCAAAACCAAAATCTCATAGAATCATTTAAATTTAGACATACCTATATATATAATTTCTTTGTTAATAATGTTGGAAGAAATAATGGGAAATAATAAGTTTTCATCATTATGAACAAGATGATCTATCTATTTGTTTAAATAGATTGGAAAAATTAGATTAGATAATGCTCAATATTTACATATGTTTTTTAGGTGGAGCTATAGTGATTAAATTCTCTAATAACACATCATAGTTCCACTCAGTGAAGTGCTTCATTATATATTTTTATGTCACATCATCGACTTGATGAGAGTAGGGCATGGTCCATTCCCCGAACCAAAAACCACAAATACAAACACTGACCAACAATCCATTGTACTCCTAATGTATCCTTTCCTATAAGAATAAGAGGGACATACACCCATTAATAACTCACCATAACCTAGAACTGTATTAGTATCATACACCTTGGTGAAACACTTATCACCCTATAAATAAATCAAAATCATACAATCATGGTATCTTAGCTCACCCCAATTTCATATTATAAAATACTCCTGAGGGTAACTCATCTAACACCATAACCATATCAAATACACTGAGGGGGTGACACCATACACTATATCATGTACACGAATTCTACTACTCATGAATATATTCACCCCGATTCATTAACTACAATTTTCATATATGACACAAATACACACACTCACACACCCACAGACATAAATATCAAAAATAATTATTGGAAACATCTCAATAGAGCCTTATTTCACACCACACATGTTGTACACTATCTTGGACCCATCAAATGTCTCCTAGGCCAGCCTCTTAAGAACATAACTCATACAAATCACAATTTATTTTATTAGATGACACCCTTGATGTAAGATCCCATGACCCACACAAGTTGAAGTAGTTATAAAGCATGGTGTGTGTGTGTATTTCAAAATAATAAAATTAATAAACATCAATTAAAAAATTAACAATAAAAGAACCTTTTTTATAGAACATTAGTGGATTATGAAGCATTAATATATAGAATATTTTTAAAAAATAAAATTCACACACATCGGTATCACTCTATATAGATCCGTACTCATGAATATTAACGAAATATCTTCTATTAATCACTATGCCTATGAAAATTATTTGTATAAATGGTGAATAGATAATTTATCAGTAAGGGTTTTTAAAATAATAGCTGAAACACATAAAATTTTCCCTAAACAATAATTTAGGGTTTTCAAAATCCACAATTAGAGAGACTTTTCAAAAAAAAATCAAACACATATTTTGAAAACAAGATAAAAAATTAAAACATAAAATTATTTGAAATAAATCTTAATTTCTCCTTTGATTACATTAAATATTCCTTCTAAAAATTATAAAACGTTATGGAATATGATGATATTTGAAAACATTCTGAAATATATTGTCACCACAAGTAGTCTTTACATTCAAAAAACACATTTATGACAATTATCCATTGATATCATCAATTTACTCCACATTACACATCATTATAACCAATACACATATTCCAAAAGTTTAAATAAATATTTCTTTACATCATTTATTTCTCAATATAAATCAATTATAAAAACAATTTAAAAAAATTCATTTATTTAATATATTTCATAATAGCAGAGTATTTAAATATTTAATAAACAATAAAAATTGTTTCCTTTATGGATAAAATATACTTTCTTAAATATGATAAATAATATAAAAATTTATATAAAACATTTAGTAATAAAACATGAATTTTAGACTTAGTAAATGACTTTATAAACATGTGTGGATTTTGAAGGAAAAATATTTTTCATTTCTCTACAATATAAAAAATCATGAATGAATTCCATAAATTTTAATGAATATTTTATAAAAGGATTTATAATTTCCATAGTTAATAAAAAAAATCTTGACAATCAAAAAGCATTAAAATATTATTTCATAAATAAAATCACATTGAATATAAAGAGATAAAAATTTATTTCATAAAAATATATTTACATTTTAAAAAATGAGGTTTTTTAAACAATAAAAATCATTTTCCATTAATATGTATTTTCCATGAAAATAGAGAAGAGTATATGAAATCATATCCACACCAAAAATTGATGTACCAAAATATAAATTTAAATAAAAAACATTTATCAAATAGAAAAATATGGTCAAAATTCTTATGATTTTACGTTCTATATAATTTCAACTAAATTTTTGGTCATTATGAATATTAAAAACCATAAAAAACATTTTTATTCTTAAAGATATAATGGGTTTACCAGTGATTAAACTACGAGATGAGGATAATATTCCCACATAAACTTGTTAAATTATTATTTCTTGAGGATATATTAACCATATAGTATCATATATCATATCCTTGTCCATTTTGATGTATTATATATGATAAATCCATTAATTATTTTTTAATATTTTAATTAATTTATGGTGTTTCAACTCATTCACTTACAAAAGGGAACCTCCTCCAGACCCTTGTTATGAAATATTAAGATGTATATATTGGTTAAACCCGACAATAATACCTTCTACGATTCCATAAAATTATCCTTTGTAACATGTTTTTATCTTATGACCATTCATTCAGTATTGAGGGTGTAATCCAAAGGAGGTCTCTTAAATAAGAGTGAAAATGATAGCAATGATTTTTCAATTTGATTTCATCTTATATAATTCTATTTATATTTTATCCATCCCAAAAACCACTTATATAGTATCATAAAAATATTATGATGTTATTATATTTATGTGAGATCGAATTTCCAACTCTTTTCAATCCTATAGAAAATTAAAACATCGCTCGTACGGACATACTGCATACCGTCTCCATGTAGTTTTGATTTTAATTCAATACCAAATTACATGGAGGGATAAAAACATGTAAATAAGAATATATATGGTAATCATTATATAATTATGATTTTATAAATAAAATTTATTGTTTTTTGTTTACCGTTCCACTCATTAGAAGTTGAAAACATCGATCATGTTCACGTGTGGACTACCCCCTTCATGATGTGAAGAGATTTATTTTCATATATTTATTTAATTTATTTTTATATATAAATAATAAATACATAATATATTTATATGATGATTAAAATTTAGAAATTATCAATCCATTATCAGGATTCAAGGAACAAAACAACTAAACCAAAAAAATCATGAATAATAAAAAAGTCAACACTTCGAAATATTAATTGTAATAGAAATAATAAATAAACATGTGTGGAAAATTTGTAAGAGGGTCATATATTATAGTATAATAATGTATTTAGTTTCTTCATAATACAATTAAATTTATTATACATGTGGTTGAAATCAAAAACGATACTTGTCGGCCCAGAAGTTAGAGTTTATTTCAAAATTACGTTCTTATATGGGATTTTTTATGTTGATGTTTTATTTTGGAGGAATTATATAATTATTATATCCTAATCCCCATATTATTTATTCAATTATTTTATATTTACTTAAAATAAATGATTTATTTAAATATTTCTATATTTATGAACTCAAAATATTGAAGGAATGTTTTCAATGAAGATCTCCATTTTTGTTATATTAATTCAAAAATATTTTCCTTCTATGTCTAAATTTTATTCACATTTCCATCCAGATGGTTTTGGTAATTCTCCAATGATTTATTGAAGTTATTTTTACCCATGTTTTAATTTCTATAATTTTTTTAAAAGGAATATTATTATATTTTTCTGAGCAATACGCTTTTTACTAAAGTGTGGAAAAATCATTATTTGATCATGCAAGGACCAAATAAATTTTGTCACAGTTATGAATACTAATTAATTAGAAGTTAAATTTAAATGTTTCCATGCTTCATTTCAAAAAATATTATTTCCTAATATTTTGGAGTTTTATATTTTAAATAATTAATTTCAAAATTAAGAATATATTTTCCACAAAAAATGTTCTAGTGATATTATGAAAATATTTTCAAATATGCCAAAATGAGTTTGCTAAATATTATGTTTTTCTAGAATTATAATCTAATAATACCATTGACCATATTTCATGGGACATATTATAATCATTTTAAATATGTAAATAATTGATATTCCATTTTTTGGTTTTTCTAGTAGGTAACGTTATTGGATGTTAAATAATGTTGATTAAGATGTATTATTTATTTATATCATGAATAAATTTGACTTATTGAGTTGTGAGTTTGGGAAAAAAATACAAATCCATTAAATGACTCATTAGGAAGCATGATATTAAATAGGATTTCTATTTTGCATACGACATACACATTAATATTTTATTTCATAACATGTGGTCTCAACTGCCTGTTTAAGATTCCTGGCATTATGAATTTCATCCTTATGAAATGAGTTAATAATGTCCATATGAATACTCAAATTGTTATGATATCCATGGATTGTATTTAAGAATATGCGATTTTTTATATGAAATTATTCTATCATAATTTATTTGAGACATGTTATTCATGAATTACTTATTATATTATAGATTCCACTATGATATTCTTGTACTGAGTGTCCGAGCTCACATTTTCATCAAATTTATATTCTCTAGGATTCGTGGATGTGTACTATGATTAATATGTAAGTATATAAAAGACAGAAAAAATTATCAATGATAATATTTTTTTGGTATGTTATTTTCCATATATAATTTAAGATTCAATCTTGTATATATATATCCATGACTAATACACTATTTGATTCATCCATATGTGATCAATAGTATTTATCTTTAGTGTAATAAATTAGCCACCAACACTCAGTTACTAGGATTGAAGTTATAACAAAAATAAAATCTTATATGTAATTTATGTATGTAACGGTCCTTATACATTTTTCAAGGTGATGAGTGATACTGATATATCTGTCCAATACATTGGGAAATTATTATTATTTCCATGTAATTATATTAGATTTAATTATTTAAGTTATTAGATTTTCAAGAGTTATTATAAGATGGTTTTCCAAGATATATACAAGACTATTTTATTCTATCAAATGATTTTTCATGGAATTATTTTTAATTAAGAACTTAATCTAATGATCTTACATTTAATGTCACCTTTGTGCCCACTTTTAATTGAAAATTTCAGTTTTTCATGAAAATTTTTTTCATGAGTACCCTTGTTTTAAAAAAACCCTCATGAATATGATTTTTTATTGATGAATTATTATGAGATGTATTATGAAAAAAATTAGCAATGATTCTTATTGCATGTGGATGAAAAATGAACGTTGGAGCTCAATGTTTATTATATAAAAGTTGAAAATGTTATATTGAAAATAAATTATTTTTAAATGAGAAAAATTTATTCATTTATTTTTTTATATATTAATGTTATGATAAAAATCCCTCATGTTCCCATTGAAGTGTTTTTTGTATAATTATGTCGGTTGAAAAGGAAGGTTGAAAAGATCTATTTTGATGTTCTGGCATTGATGTCCCGACCCAACCCTTGGTGAGGATTGAGTTGAAACTAACCCAAGCCCACATTTATAGTCTAGGAGCTGGTGTCTAGTGCCACAGTCATAAAAAACATGGGGAGGCCTTTTTCGATGTACATTTTTTCACATAGTCACCCATATCGATGAAATAATGTTGAGGCAAAGAGTAAAATATGGAACACTTCTGCAAATGTAAACCATTAATGCATGATCCTATAGAAGTTACAAATGTATCTTAGTGTAACATAAAATTAAATGGAAAAAATAATCTACCAACTAGAAATATTTCCCAACGATACATAAATGGGAAATGTAAACAACTGAAAGAGTGCCCATCTCTTGAATCCCAAGATACGACCACCGTACACATTCCAAGCACCCAGTATCATTAAGATCCTCTAAAGTCACCACTATCATGTCTGTCTTCTCTATAATACATGACACCTGTGGGAAAATCCCATGAAGGGGTGAGTATATATGAACCCAGTAGGACTCTATGAAAGATGAAGGGGGATAAGTAAGAGATACAACAAGAAATGATGATAGTAGATGTAATATACAATGAAAGAGAATAACTCAACTAATAAAAATAGTGAATGTATGATAATCCAAAACCAAGTAACTAAAAAAATGAGTATATGGAAATCTTGTTAAGTCTTCACTACCAATAAAAAGAGAGTAGATACACTCAACCACTAGAATCTAAACATAGAAAGAATGTGGAATACCCTGAACATCTTCACCTATCCTAGAAGGAGAGTAACCAAATCCAAAGTGTGGATATAGAAGGATATATATATATATATATATATATATTCTTATTCATGGAATTCCAAATGAGAGAGTAAAAGTATCTTTATCTCATAGAACAACCTAAGAAGAAGATTATCCAATAATTCCAAAATTATATCTATGATTCCAAATAACTCACGCATCTTCCCAGAATTAAATGTCTATGTCAAACCACTCAATGTCATTATGTTTCATAATCAAGGCGAAAAAACTATAGGATGGGGACCCATTCCCTTGTACAATAGGAGGGTCCCACTGTTATAGGCATCAAAGAACTCTAATGGCATCCCCATTAGAGGCTACCACTCAGAATGGTGGTTGAGGAACTCCATTACCCATCCCTATTTGGGGTAGTTCTTAGAAAGTTCATCTATGAAAAACACTGCCTATCCCTACTGGTGGGTACCGCTTGGAACGGTCTTCCTGGAAAATCACAACCCATCCCTACTAAATGGTACCTCTCAGAAATGTTTTTGAGGAACTCCACTACCCAACCCTTCTAGAGGGTCCTCTTCAGAATGATTTTCGAGGAACTCAACAGCATATACCTTCTAGAGGGAACCACTCATATTGTACATCATGGAAATCAACATTATATCCCTGATGTAGGGTACTGCTATAAATGTTCCTGGTGATCATGTGTGATCACTGTCATCATTGGGTGTTTCCAAATTAGGATTCGTTACCAAAACACTTCACCTCATATCTCTAAATTCAAAACTGATGGACCATCACATTATAGATGGAAAATATATAGAATATGCTACCTGTGAGCCAAAATCTAAGTTCAAAAGAAGGAGATAATATTGATTTAAATTTTCTCAAATGATTTTAAGGGGTACATGGTTTGTCAGGGGATCCAGATGACATGTTGTCCTACTCCACCACATGAACGTGTCCCTATATGAACCATAGATCTATCCCATATATTATTACATTCCATGGTGTTTAACAATCCAATGTTTCTAGACTTACTGGGACTGGGCTCGATCATGTTGGTTGTGTCTCTCTATCAGACCCTGTGTCCATATAGTTGAGTACATGACTGTGTACTTCAACAGGGCTTCCTATCCTTGGGACCCATCACATGGGTTGTCTAACTCGTGAAGGGATACACAATATGAAGGATGTATACACTTCATGTCATCCTTAATTTTAACAAAATCATAACCATCACCGTTGAGGGGGATACACCATGTTTTTAGCACACTACATAGTGTGTAGTTAGGTTTTTGACCAATATTCTAGATCATTAGATATGATTTTTATTATTTGAATCTGAACACTCCACTTTATATCTAACTATATATATAGTCAAAAAGGTATATCTAGATTAAAATCATGGTTCTAGTCCATTTTCACTAAAAATAATCCTCCACCCATCTATAAGGGTTTCTCTAAACATTCTACCTGACATTGTGCTTCAACTGTTGATTATTTGATCTCAAAGCACAAAAAAAACATCCATGCCATTAAAATATTCTAGATTTAGACATAGTTCATAAATCCTATTCCTTAATACAATTTCATGTGATAATTACCTCCATGGATATCACCTTTTCACCTTTTAATGTCCAAGGTTAGGGATTGAAATATCTCCTTCATTTAGGATTTCTTAGGGCTTCCGTTCAACATGTTGGATGTGAAACCATTAGTACTCTAGTAAATTTATTCCTTTATCATTCTATCTTTCTCTCAACATAGTTATTGGGGTGTGAGTGATTTCCATTTTTTCTTACATCTACTCTGCTCTAAGATAAATCAAGGGCCGATACCATTGGATAATAGTTGTATAATCCTATATTGAGAGGTATATACCTCATCCCTTATGTTCTTTGATTTTGGAATTTTTGTGAGGGGACCATTGATATCATCCGGTGTCATTTAGAGAATTTATATTCCATGCTTATATTCATTAGAATTTTATAGATATTCTCTTTCCATATATATGATTAATTTTTTGTGTTTATGCCCATAACTTCATCCATCCCATGTAGAATGTTATGTTGTAATTGGGTTTTTCGTATTTTCGATGTTTGATCCACCATTTTGTTATGAATTTTCTTGACAATTATAAGGGATAAGCTTTCTATATTAAATGGGTTGATTTACATTGTGAATTTCAAAATGGAATATACCATGGATTCTCACCACTTGACCTACCTATGATAAGTGATTCAATTAATAATTAAATGTAAAATGGAAATTATGAAGTATACTCTAAAGATAACTTGAATGTATTAAATCTGAATGATTAATAAGATGAATGTATGTAGAACCCCTTTACACCCTAATGAAAAGTAGTAGAATGACCCTTAATTATTTAATATGCATTAATTGGAATTAATAAAGGTTGAATGGTACATTTCCTTTTCACATTAATGAAATGGGAAGTTTGTACCAAAATTGAGTTATTTGTATAAAAAAATTCATGCTACATGGCCTCATAACACAAATGAAAGGAAAGGGTTGAACCAAATAAAATATTACCTTATTTCATAATCAAAGTAGAATGATCAGACTTGAGCTCACCTTGGATTCTAATAAGAGAATTCCATGGGAACTCTGGAACACCATTCCAATTTAGGGATACAACATTCATAGGTTGAGAGCCACATAGATCCTTATCCTTGTATATTCTTTGGATTCTTTTTATGACACCATAGGATCTATTCTATATTATTACAGGATTCAATGGACAAACTCATTGGATCTAGTATTGACAAGTATGTGCCATGGTTAATGCCCATCGGTCCCAGACATTTCTTAGCCTCATTTTCACTTGGATGAAATCCATATACTTGGTAGGTTTCTAATTGTGGAATTAATTGGACTATTATCCTTTTATTACACTCTTACCCCATTCTAGGCTACCGTTATTACTGAGTTGGTGACCCTTGAGGTCTATGTCACCTTGTTTATTACATTGGGACATTAATATCAAATATCATTAGAGGTTTCCTTGTTACGAATTTGAACCTTTTCAATTGATAATTTGTTACTAATTTAAAAATGGTGATAAAATAATGAATTGTTGACGTGTTCAGATAGCAGCTATGTGATGAAGAAGCTACTTGGTTATTTAGTTACATTTTACTGCTTTATATTACATATTCATGATTTCACATTGTTACATTCCCATTATAGGAACCAGATATTATAGTCATCATTGGTAGTTTCCCACTTAGATTTATCTCATAGCCTCTCTAAGCACCGTTTGGTACCTATAGTAGATTCTATGGTTGTAGGTGTTGAAAATTGGATGCATACGACTTCAAAAACATGATTTCTTTATGTTTAGTATGGGTCGTTAAAGAAGAGGACCGAGAAGGAACAAGGGATGATGGGGATAGACTATTTATTCCTTTATACTTTTGTTGAATGTGTTATACCTTCAATACTGTATCTATGTTTTCTTGTTTTCTAGTGACATGAAATATCATCAGTTGTTGTATTCTATTCCTGTGGTTTTAGTTATTGTTACTTTTGTCCCTATTTTCTGATGTGCCTTCTATTTACATATATTTCATCATCTATTTACCTATATTTATATTCATCTGCTACCATAAACATTTGTAATAAGGGAATAGCATCCCTAAGAACACACCCAAGGCCCTCACTACAAGTCGCTAGCCTCTAGCGTTCAGGGAGATGCACTTTAATCCATGAGGACCACTGGGCTTGGGAAACCTGTTAAGTGGAATCAGGATCTGGGATGTCACAGAGTGGTATCAGAGGGAGGTCTCTTTCTTTAATTTATTATTTGTAGAGAATATATTGGAGATTAGGAATTCCTGGGACTTGGTCATGAGTCATGATTGGGTGTCGCAAACCCATGTTTAGGAAAAAAACCATGTTTCTTAAATTATAAATATTATTCTACTTTTTCCTATTATAGATGATATTATTTCACTATTAGGTGATGCACTTGTTGAGTGAGGTTATTGATTATTACTCTATTTCAGGATTTTACTTCATCCTCATCACAATGATATGAGGGAAAGGACTATTATTACATGCATCATTATACACACATATAATTCACATGTCAAGAAAATTTCCATTCTATATAATATAATTTCACTGTTTTGCATTTCATGAAATGACTATGATTGTTGAGTGATGTTGTGATGGTTAGATTATGCATGTATTACACATGTTCTAGATTTAGTGCTTTCCTATGTGAATTCATGAGGTGTATAGGCCCTCATAGGTTAGGAAAAGTAATTTACTGAGTTAATCCATTTTTCAATAATTTAATGGGTGTTGCATTCATTGATAAGGTGAAAGGGCATTGATCTAATGGAAATGACTGTCCATTATAAAGAGAAACATGACATCTAAAATGATTTTTTTGAGTACTTATCCCATATTTTCATGTTAATGAATGATAAAGGGTTAAACCTAGTAATTAAATGTAAAATTAAATGATTCTTATATTTGGTCACTTACCGATACATGGCCATCTAAGAGGGTAGTTGGGGTAGTATGCCTTGGGATGTGATTTTTCTGACATTCATCTTCTAATAGTAATGATATCATCTTGATTAAGCTTGTATTGAGGCTTTTTTCACATTTTTAGACCAATGCCAGCATGATGTACTCGTATCGTATGCCAGGAGGGTGGAGACGACCACGATCCAGCTATGGTGGGCCCTAATACACCACTCTTTCCTCCAAGAGTTCCACAAGAGGCACCACCTATTATACCTTATCGGGGAATTGATTCCCATGTTCATGATAGTCTTTTATATCTGATACAGTCCATGCATAATTCTCCACAACATTCAACTACTATGGATGATATGAATCCTTAGATCATGTGGCATCACCCACCCACTTTATCAGGGGGATGGAGGTCATCAGTATGCAGAGTCCTGGATATATGCCATCCTTTCTATCACTGAGCATATAGAAATTCCTCCAGAGTGGAGATTCAACCATTCCACTTACATGCTTTGGGATTCAGCCAAGCGTCGGTGGAATGTGATTACCTAGGTCGGTCGTCATTAGATATTGTTAAGGGTTGATTTCCAGAATATCTTCTATGACCTGTTCTTTCATTATACACTGAGAGCTAATAGAGTGAGAGATATTATGCACTTTTTGCATGGTTCATTTTGAATTATAGATTATTCATCATTTTTATGTAGTTTCAATGCTTTTCGCTTCTTTTAATTGGTTATGAGAATTCAAATTATAGACACATTGTGGATGGGCTTCAGTACACCATCCATACATATGTGATGTCTTTCACATGACAACATTTTCTGAGATATCCAATCATGATATTATCACTAAGTGGCACATGAGGGATGAAAATAATACCAGTTATAGAGGATCAGTGCCACAATATACCAGTAGTTCTTCCGGTGGTAGGAAACATTCCTCAAGATGTTGTGTCGCGTCATTGACTACCAGAGTGCATGTATCGATAGCTCTAAAGTGCATCATCTGCATGACTTATCATATTTTCGGGGTTCGATCCACTAGGGGTTCTGCTCAGTGATCCACTCCGGCTTTGTGGCAGCAACAACCATCGTGATTTCCCCTCCTCCCCAGGCAGGGGAGGGGCCTTCGTTGTCCTTGAAGGTTGCAGATCCCTCTTTGTCCCCTTCCTCTAATCCCAACTTCTTCCCTCCTTTTGGATCATCTTCTCTTTTCCCTAAGGTTTTGGATTTTTTCAACAAGTTCCCTAACTTACCGTATTCAATCGCGGAGTTCAATGATGCTTCAGAGCTCCTCAATCAGACTCTGATAGCTCGCTTTTCATAGCGACGACCTTCAGTGGATTCTTTCAATCGATTTGTGATTGCCCCATGGAATTTTCAAGAATGAGCTACCATGGGGTTACGTGATAGGAAGAGTATGATGATTCATTTTGTGTCGAAAGAGGATCGGATAAATGCCAGGGCCAACGCTCCTCGCAGCTACAATGGGTCATGTCTTGTCCTTTTTAGATGGACTTACGAGTTCCATATGAAGCGTGATTCCCCCTCGGTGCCGATTTGGGTTCGCTTTCCTAACCATCCTCTTCCATATCAAAACACTTCTATATTTTAGATGATTGGTAACTGAGTTGGTAGGTTTTTGTGTGAGGATAGTTGAACTAATGTGTTGTGTCACCCGATTAATCCCCATGCTTGCGCGGAGATTGATGCTTCAAGAATCCCTCTTGATTTTGTCTGGATAACAGCAAGAGAAGAATTCAGGTATAAGCAACTGGTTGTCTATGAATCCTGGGTGGATTTCTACTTGGTTGGTATGATAATGGGTCATTCTATTGATGTTTGTAGGTGTGGTTCTTGAATGTTGGATATGTGGGGTGCTTCGAATGTTTCAGTTGGGGATCCTAATATTAATTGAGGTAACGCTGGTCAGGAACCAGTGGAAGTGGAGAAGGTGGTAGGGGTCATTCAAAAGGATCAACTGGATGGAAATCCTTTGGTTAGTGGTATTTTCAATCGACTGAGGAAGGATCTGGAGGAGGCTCAGGCTGGTTTGGCAGAGTGCATGGCTAGTGTTTGTGTTGTGGATCCTTTACCTTTGGAGTCTTTAACTAAGGAGAATGATAGTGGTCTTAGCTCGGTAGTGGGTGCACGAATTCGATAGGTTGGAGGTGCTAAAGCCTTTAAGTCTGCTTCGTATGCCGAAGCTATTCTTACTATTCTGGGTTCTTTTTGAAAGTAGAATCCTCAGGGGACCGAGGATATGAATAGATCATGCCCGAGGAGCGAGTCTACAGCCATTAAGTTGGGTAACTATTTTGTGGGGTTAGAGGTTGAAGGATCTAATTAGGATGTTGACTTTTCAAGGGAAGGTTCTGATGATGAGTCATCGGTTCAATTTTCTGAAGACAATGATTCAGAAGTTCATGTTCATGATATCTACGAGCAGCAGATGAGGAAGGGGAAACAAGGTATTAATAAATGCTGAAAGTATTAATCCCATCTACCATTACCTATGCTGACTCGATCTTCTAAAAAAGTGGAAGCAAAGGAGAAAGAAAATGTTTCCATTTTCTACTAGAATTTTGACTAGTGTGGATGAGGGGGATTGTGGGGAAGGACCTCTTAGGGTTGACTAGGTGGTGTGTCCTTTGGAGATGCTATTTCATTCCACAGAGGATATGTTTGAAGACTCTTTTGCAATAAATTCCTCGGCAGAGTATGATGAGAAGATGATGGGAAGGCCTATTCGGGTGGACAGTAAAAATGAAGAGGGTGAGTGGATAGAAAAAAAAATCTGATTTTTATAAGAGGCTTCAATGATAAGAAGATCACTCAGGAGGAGTATATGAAAGTGTGGGAACAGATGGCATCTCACTTTGAAGACTTTCTTGATGCTACCCTAGAAACATCGGTAACTTCCATTTCCTCGAAAAAAAATTGGGATAAGAATGCTGATAGGGTCAACTTCCATTTCAATAGCTATGTTTTCTCTTTTGATTCATGTACTGGGTAAACTTGGGGTTTCTCACTTTTTCCATAAAATTGTTTTGATAATTAAAAAAATTATTTTTCAGTCATCATATGCATGGATAATAGGGACATTTGAAGCCTCAGTGTGATATAGTTGCACTGGAGTTATGGGCTTGCGAATGTATGAGGCATAATTTTCATTTCTCTTGGACCATTCCACTAACTTCAAGTGGAAAATGATCCACACCAGCTCCACCTTCAGGAGTGAGTTCATTTACACTACATTAGGTGGGAAGTTGGAATAGAAATGATAGGTCTGGCCATGTATGAGGTCCTGGTCATGGTATCGAAGCCCTTGATCACCAGTAGTGCCAACATAGTAGTTATGATCATGGTAGTCCTTCTGCTATACAGAGTCATGGATCAGGCCGGTTGAATGCACTACAACCGACACTCGAGGATCACGCTATGGGAAAATCAACAGTATGAGGTACTAATCTTATGGCATCTACTATAATATTGTATTTTTTTGATATAGGTGCTTTGAACTCTTTTATCATTGTGTCTATCATGGAATGTATTGTGCTAGAGATACTATATTACTATGGTGTAATCACACTAGATACATTGTTAGGGGTATGAATAGAGGGTCTATGACAGTGTACGGACTGCCCATTGATGTAGGAAATTACCCTTTATTGTGGAACCTATTTTTTCTCAAAATGATAGGATTTGATGTCATTATCATGATGCACTGGTTGGATAACTATCATAATTTTGTAGTCCTTTATCACCATAGGGTATCATTTATATCACTAGAGGGCAGTATTAATATACATAAGGTTGACTGGGATGTCTAGTCTGATAGATCAGGACAAGAGAATCATGTGCTAGGTGGAGTGACCACCCAGATTTCAAATCACTTCATAGAGGACCAAAGAATATATAAGGATAACCCCCTCTAGAAGTGGATCATTTCAGGGATTTCATTCCTAATGAGCATTTAGGCATTCTACTAAGAGAGAGGTAGAGTTTACTATTTGGCTTGTTCCAAGAGTATCTCCAATTTCCATTCATCTGTATAGGATGGAACCAACAAATCTTCAAGAGCTCAAGAGGTAGATAAAGGATTTTGATTCCAAATGCATTATACAGCCCAGTACATCTACTTGGGGTTCTCCCTTGCTTTTTTCCAAGAAGGAGGATGTAACCTTACATCTATGTGTGGATTATAGAAAGTAGAAACTTGTTACAGTCAATATGTGAGACCCACTTCAACAAATATATAATCTCTTTCACCAGTTCCAAGAAGAAATGGTCTTCTCCAAGATAGACCTTTGATTGGATTATCATTAAGTACGAGTCTAGCCATCCGAAATACCTCAAACAAATTTTCAAAGTATGTATGGTTTGTTTGAATACCATGTTATGTCATTCGGTATTATGAACATTCTCTCTATTTTCATGGATCCTATGAATAGGGTTTTCCACCCCTATTTAGACACATTTTTCTGGGTGTTTCTGGAAAATATCTTGGTGTATTGTCACACTTGTAGCGACCATGCCAAATATCTTGATTTCATTCTGAGTACACTGAGAGTGCATCATATGTATGCCATGTTCACAAAGTTCCAATTCTATATTGACAATGTTCACTTCTAGTGTCATATAATATTAGAATCAGGTGTATTTATTGACCCAGAAAAGGCTAGTATTATAGTTTTTTAGGAGGATCCCAAGAACGTGTTTCATACAAGGATTTTTTTGGGGTTGGTTATATATTACAGGAATTTCATATAAGACTTCTCATGTCTTGATTCACCTGTTACTGGTCTTATAATGATGGGTTCAAAGTTCATATAGTCAAAACCTTTTTAGAATTACTTTCATGATGTGAAAGGGATTCTTGTATCAGCACCTATTCAGACTCTTCTAAAGCTATTAATAATTTATATGTTCTTTTGTTATGCATAAGGAATCAACCAAGGAGAATGGATCATACTGGAGGACAAAGTCATTACCTATGGATCCTGGAATTTGATGCCTCATAAGAGGAAGTGCCTGACGCATGACCTTGTGCTAGCAGTAGTTGTACACTCATTACTTTTTAAGAGACATTATATATTGGGTGAGTGATTTTTGGAGTATACAGGCCACAAGAGCCTCAAATATATATTTTCTAAGTATGATTTTAACATCATACAATGGAGATGGGTCCAATATCTATAGTCATTTGATTTTGATCTTCCCTATATGCCTGGGATGGGAAATGTAGTTGTAAATGTGATGAGTTGGAAAACTCAAACACTGATTGTATGAGAAGATAATGATGAATTGAACTTAATGGCTCTCTTTTCTGAGATAAATCTAAAATTTCATTCTATTCATGAGCAGTATTTCTTCTTCACCTTGATATTCACCTATTCCCTCCTTGAGATGTTGAATATCAGACAACTTTCATATTATAATGGTTTGATTCTCCATGAGTGTATATCAGGATATAACCCACCTCTGGATTGGCCTATAGATAGATACAACATCTTGCATATACATGGACATTTCTAGGTCACTATAGAGTTGGGAGAGGAGTTGATGAAAGAGTCTCAAGTCACTTTATGGGTAGTTAATCTAAACATATCAAAGATTTTAAGAGACATGAAATGCCAATATTGGTGGCTTGGGATAAAATGTCAGATAATAGGATTTATTACTTGGTTTTCCTCCTATCAGTAGTTGAAGGTAGAGCAATTTAGACATGCTGGTTTTTTACAACCGCTTCCAGTCCAGGAATGGAAGTGGGACGATGTTTCTATGGAAATTTCATTCGGTTTACCTAGTTTTCCTAGAGGTAGAGACATTTTATGGGTTTTAATTGAATGAATATAAATAATCCCACCTCATTCCTATTTGGGAGACTTTCTCAGTTGATGATTTTGGAAAACTGTATGTATGTGAGATTGTACGACTACATGGGGTTCCATGTACTATCGTTTCAGATTGGGATTATAGTTTCACAACGTGGTTCTTTTAGGGTTTCCAGAAATATAGGGGTACTCATGTGGTTTTATTTACATCTTTTCACCCTTAGACTAATGGAAAATTGGAACAGATGATACATATTCTAGATCATATGCTTCAAGCATGTGTCCTTGATTTTGGTTGTTCTTGGGAGAATCATATCTCTATCATGGATTTCACCTATAATAATATCATTTAGGAGAGAATTTAAATGTATCCATTTAAGGAATTATATGGTCGACTATTCCATTCACCCTTGTTCTGGATAGAGGAAGGCGAGGCAAACATACTCGGTCCTCGTCTCATTCCGACGACTTCAGAGAAAGTTCATCTGATCAAAAACTGTATGACTACTTCTCAGTCAAGATAAAAATATTATTCTTGTATTCATCAATGAACTCTAGAGTTCATGGTCAGGGATCTTGTTTTCCTTCTGGTATCACCCAAGCTAGTGAATAGATAGTTGGAGAAACCAGGGATGTTATCACCTCGTTATGTATGTTCATTCGAAATTATTGAGAAATTCAGGCTGGTAGCCTATCAGCTACTACTACCTCAGAGGTATAATGTCGTGCATAATGTCATCCACATATCATAGCTTCTGTAGTGTCATACCAAACTGTCTCATGCCATGGATCCTGGAAAAGTTTTGTTAGATGCTGATTCTAACTTTGAGGATTTTCCCGTATGGATCGTCAACCGGAGCATGATGGTTCTATGAGGCCATTATTGCCATATTGTAGATATGTTATGGAAGAATGGCTAGGTGTAGGATGAGATATGGTAGTGGGAGGACAACATAAGTTTTCAGTGGCCATAATTATTCTCAGACCTTGATTCTACACCATTGGAAGGTGAACTCATGGATGAGTTATTATGTGGGGGAGACTATAAGAACCCAAATTTCTACTCAGGTACAGATAAATTAATTTTTTTTCTTAAATCATTACTTTTGAAACAATATAGAAGACTATTGAGTTAGGAAAGGTCTCATGTATTTTCATGTAATGTTCGGAGACCGAAACAAATCTTCTGAGGAAAATTGGACATGTCTCACTGTTAGTGCATGGTTGGCACACGGTTTGGCTAACCATGAAGATTGTCAATTTTTGTACATAACCATATAGCATGATTTTTGAACAATTATTAAGCCTTACCATGCTAGTTCCACTTCTTCCTAGTTAATTGCTCACAGTTTCAGCATGATTTTTCAACCCATGCGGGAAAACCCTGCACATGCTATTTTCCGTCATAAATTGTCATTTCCCCCTCAATGAGATATTAAGCCACCTCTTATTCACAAATAAGATTTCAATGGGGATTTAAATCTATGGCACTCATTTTGGATATTTTTGATTTCCTAGTCTTGGGATTGAAAGATCACCATCATCTAGGATTAGTTCGTGCTTCTGTTCGTCCTGTTGGATGCACAATGGTAAGTACTCATATAAGTTATGCCTTTCCACTTCAGTCTTTATCTCAAACTAGATATAGAGGTATGAGATTATATAATTTTCTCATAGATATAATCTTCTCAAATCCAAATAAGGGGTTGATACTAGAATAGTAGGGTCATACAATCATAAGTTGGGTGGTCTACAACTCAACCCTCATGTTCGTTGAATTGGGATTGTAATTTGGGGATCACCAATTTCATCGGGTGTCATTTATATAATTTATATGTAATTCTCCTAATCATTAAAACAATATGAACATTCTATTTCTATATAAGTGATTAATTTTTTTGGTTATTCCCATAAATTCATGCATCCCATATTGGATGTTATTCCATAATTTGGTTTTTATTATTTGACATGTTTGTTCCACCGTTTGGGTGTGACATTTCATGACTCTTCCATGGGTATGATTTTATATATTAAATGGTTTGATTTATATTTTGAATTGGATAATGGAAACTACCCTATGTTATAACCCCTTGACCCACCTATGGTTAGTGCTTCAATTGATAATTAAATGTAAAGTGGAAATTGTCAAGTATACTAAGTATTGGACTTGACCAGATTAAATGTGAATTATTAATTGGTTCCATGTCCATATCACCCTTACTGCATTAATAGAAGGTAGAGAAATTAACCTTTATTATTGAATATTCATTAAATGGAATTCATGAAGGTTTCATGATACATGTCTTTATCACACTAATAAAAGGAAAGTCTTGGACAAAGTGGAATTTTTGATTAATTATGACTTGATTAAAAGGATGCCAGTTACTTGAACATATCACAATAATGAATGGAAAGGATTGAACCAAATGAAATATTACATTATTTCATAATCAAATAGTAATTTCATGACTCGGGATCACCTTGTATTCTGATCAGAGAATTCCATGAGAACTCGAGAACCCCATTTTGATTCAGTGATATGACTTGATTAGGTTGAGACCCACCAATATCCCAATACTTATCAATTCATTGGATTACTGGTGTGACACCCAAGGATGCATTCACTATAATTACATGATGCCTTTGAAAAACTTCTTGGATCAAGTATTGAAAAGTAGGTTACATGGTTAAAGCCTATCGGGCCCAGTCATTGCGTAGCCCGGGTTTACCATCGATGAACTCATTGGTCTCGGTAGACATCTCATTGTGTAGTTACATGGACTATGATCACTGTATTACACTCTTACCCAATGCCTAACTATAATTATTACTGAGTTGGAAACCCTTGAGGTATATGTTGCCTACTTTATTACATTCCAACTTCACTATTTAGTATTATTATAGGTTTCCATGTTACAACTTGGAACCTTTTCAATTGAAAACATGTGACTTATTTAAATAAATAGGTAATGATCAAATAATGAATTGTTTACATGTTCAGAAACTAGCTGAGGGCTGAAGAAATTACTTGGGTATTTAGTTACATTACACATTTTTACTTTATATGTTCATGATCTCATATTGTTACATTTCCATTAGATGGGTTGAATGTTATAGACACCATTGGTGAAGTCCTATTGAGATTTATATCACACCCTCTCTGGGTTTCAATTGGTACCCAGACTAGATTACATGGTTGTAGGTGTTAACAAAGGAATCATATAGCTTTGAACACTTGATTGCTTTGATTTTTAGTATGGATATTGATAGTAGAGGACCAAGTTGAAACTAGGGATTCATGGGATTGTCTTATGATTCCAATATACTTTTTTTGGAACAAGTTATTCCTACTATATTGTATCAATGTTTTCCATTTTTCAAGTGACATGACGTTTCATCAGTGGTTGAATGTTATTTTAGTTATTTAAGTTATTGTTAGTATTGGACCAATTTTTTGTTATTACTTTTGTTTACATATATTGAATCAGCTATTTACCTATGTTTATATTCATCCTTTAC
The DNA here is from genome assembly GCA_963277665.1 of Viscum album. NCBI lineage: Eukaryota > Viridiplantae > Streptophyta > Magnoliopsida > Santalales > Viscaceae > Viscum > Viscum album. Next base: position 483,343,177 of record OY728128.1, read on the forward strand.
ACTACACTTTGTTAATAATGGAATAGTCTCCCCTGAGACACACCTAGGCCCTCACTTCTACTCAAAAACCTCTAGAATTATGGGAGATGTGCTTCAGTCCATGTGGCCCACTAGGCTTGTGGCAACTGTTAAGTGGTATCTTGGTCCAGGACATCCCAAAACCCCATCACAATTCCTAGATATTGAAATATAAATAGAAATATTATGAAGGATTATAAAAAACGGGTCTCTACATCATTATATCCTTGAATACCTTCTTCCCCAAAAATAAAAAATAAAAAATGGGATACTGATCTCACTATTGGGACTCTCGATCCTAGGAACTCTCTTCCAAGATCTCGTACTTCCAAAACATGGGGACCAAGAGATGGAACATTTAATAAGGTTCGTATCCTGCCAATAATAAATCACCACCTGATTCTCAATGAAGGTGGATTCATCCTCAGTGTTCTACTCTCCATAGTATATGACATGTGTGGGGTCATTCATGTATCTACTCTGCTTCAAAATGTGGAAGACTTCATGCACCATCCCCAGCTATTGGGGTAGTTCAAGGTTGTAAACAACCTCTCAAAACCTCTACATGATCTCAGATATCCTTACTATACTCTAGGATAACATTACTCTCTATAATAACCTCTGAAATCCTCATTATAGGGAGACTCTAAATAAAACATGGTCTCCCTATAAAATCAACCAGGAACTATGACAACAATTTGCATACAATTTTTGTCTGATTTGGGGAATCCTTACCCTCTCATAGATGACCTGGAATTTTTTTATCATCACATACACCAACTCTAGTCCCATAAGAGATGACTCACCAATCTCTTCCTAGAACAAGGGTGACCTATATGTTTTCTCATTTCGGGACTCAAAAGGATTCATGTGGATAGTAGAGTGGTACCTATTTTTGTATAAAAAATATACCAATGGAAGATGACCCTTGCAGATGCATCCAATTTCTAATACCAATACACTTATTATTTCCTACAAATAATAAGTAGTGTGCTCAATTTTTCCATCAGTTTGGGGGTGAAAGAAAATACTCATCCTTAGTTGGATATCGAATTCCTCATGGATTACTCTCCATACTCATTATTTAAACCCTATGTAAAGAGATGAGACAATTGTCAAGGGAACCCCAATATCTTGAACAATCCCCCACACATACATCTACCCCAAACACTCCACCATAATCCACTCTCTAATGGAATGGGTGTGTGCCATATTTATGAGTCAAAAAACTATCACCCATATTTCATCAAGGACCATATTTTTGAATGGAATCCCTATAACAAATTCCACGGATATGTCGTCCCATGACCACTTTGTGATCTCAAGGGGATGAAACAAACATTGTAGAACATTATCCTAATCCTTTACCTGAGGATATGTGAGGCACTAAGAGATGAACTCATCTACTATTCATCTCATTCTGGACAATAAAAAATCCATTAGTGGTATATGTATTTATTCCCCACACCGAGATGTAATACAAGGGGAGAAGTGTGGAACTCTCATATAACCTCATCCCATAATATGACTGGGACCACCATTCATCCCTAGAAATGTATGATGTCATTCCTCATTTAAAATATCAATATAGTGAGTTTCCTAATGATATCTGATCATGTAAGACCTCATAGTTGATGTCTCCCAAAATTGACTCTCTCACTTTCTAAATATGTACAGGAGCCAACAACATGAAAAACAAAAACGTTTTACCCTCCTACACCTCTAGGGTTTGTTGCAAGGAGGCCAACTACTCTAAATTATTATGATCTTAGAGATATTGGGACATACTTTTAAGGTAATTTACTTCAATTCTGAGCTTCCCTATAGTATAGACTATCATGAAGTCATAGTCCTGAGGTAACTACAACCAGTGATACTATATAAAATCAATGTCTCTCTACATGATAACATATCTGAGTCTCTAATGGTATGAGTAAAACATAATGAACTACCCTAGAAGCTATTGCATACACATCCTCAGCGAGAAAACTACTACTGGTAACTCTGGGTCATGATATGTCTAGTTCTACTAGACGGGTCTCAACTTCCATGACCTTTATACAATAAATTTTGGTTGTTTCATCAACACATAGTTGGCACCAACACCTAAGACAACCCCATACACTATGAAATACATGCCCTCCTCTAGTAATATCAACATTGGAGAACTTCTTATCCTCAACCAAAAATTCTTGAAGGCCCTCTGGAACTACTCATACTAGAAAAATAACTTCCCTTTCTGCATCTCGTAATTCAATGGGGATGTGATTTTAGAGAATTTTTTCATTAGACTCCAATATTACCCTACCATGATAATAAAATTTCACACTTAAGATATGTTCTTTGGTGGCTCGTTAGAAGTAACTACTTTTATCTTCACATGATCCACAACTAAACCATGCCCAGAATTGAAATCCACCTAAAAGTGAATCTATTGAATCAATAACTTCCACTTCTAGGAATTTTTTTAAAGCTAGTTATCTTGAAAAAATAAAATACATTTATCATGTTCTCTATATTCTCCTCCTATGATGTAGAGAAAATGGGTTTTTCATTGATGAAGAAAACAACAAATTGGTCCATGTATAGCTCGAAAGCCTAGTTCATCAAAGACATAAACATGGTGGGGTATTCATCACATGATAGGGGATAACTTGGAAATCATTGTTTCAATAGAGACATTATAATTCCTAATTTGGAATGTTAGCCTCATGAACCCTAAAATGGTTGTGGCTGTAAAATCCCAGGTAAATGAAGAATGAATAATTTTAATATTTATTAATATTTATGAATTAAATATTAAATTATATTTTAAAGGGGTTGCTATGTTCGATAGCGTACCCGATACGCAACGATGAGTTTCTTTGAAACTTACGTTGCACATTAGTAATAAAATAATATTATTTTAAATGTTAGTTAACAAGTAGCCGTTGTACTGGCGGGAATGAATAGAAATAACTAAAATATGAATAGATATGTTTTTAGATGTTTTTACATTTACCCAATAAAAGATAAAGGCATAAAATACGGAAAGAGTTCAATTTTAGGCTTTTATACTCTAATTTTCACTAAAGGTTCACTTATCACCTTTTAATGGTGAACCGTCATTAAATATAGTTTTGATCACTCTTATACATTCTTTTGGACCAAATAAAACTCTTATTAAGAATCGGGACATCAAATTTTACTTTGTGTAATTTTTGGTACCTTTCTGATAAAGTTCATTTTTTTATGAATAGTGTAAAATGTTGTGTTTTACATCAAAACTGCTTTTTAATCTAATTTATTTATATGATTAGATTATGTTTTGAATTGGTTTTGAAGTAAAATTAGAATATATTTTTACAATTTTATCCAATGGTGGTCATTGGAATCAATTTCACTTTGAAATTAGACTTAAACTGGTGTCAATCTTTTGATACTTATTGTTTTGTAAAAACACGCTATTTGCTCTGGCAGCGGGAATTAATTATTAAATTAATTAATGTGACTTATATGATTTTAATTTTGTAAAATAGACTTCATTTTTGAATTCGGAATATCAAATATAGCTTAGGGTGAATTTTTGGTAATTTTCTGAAAAACTTCAATTTTGATGAATAGTGAAACCACTAAGTGGTAATCAAGCAAACTGTTTTTTTCAGTTAAATTAAAGTTTACCACTAATGTGTATTGAATTTTGAAAATCCGACATACATGGTTGTCATTAAGAAGTAAAATGTGGTTCAATGAGATTAAAATAATTTTTTGGTGAATAGTAACTTATTAAGTTCTTAATCGCGATTAGTGGTAATTAGGGTAGTTTAATGTATAAATAATGCTTTAATAATATAAAATGACCTAGACACATGTCCCAACCTCATTGGTTGTGTCATGGCCGACCAAGACAAGTCATGGCCTAACTTGGGGACCCCATGTATCCACTTTTGTTGGGAAATAACATAAATTACTTTTTATTAAATGTTAAAGTGAAAATGACACAAACATAATATGTTTTGCGAAAACAATTTTTAAGTGGGGTTATACAAGTCCAAATTTTGATTATAAATATTCAATGGAAAGCTAAAAAGATTTCCTACATCATAGTAATTTGTTTATAATTTTTAGACATTAAATAAATTTAATTATTTATGACATAATAATGATGCAGCGATGACATCATTATTTGACGATTTAAATAAAATAGAAAGATAATGTAAAATCTATGAACTACACATGTCCAAACCCAATTGGATGAGTGGATTTCGAACCCTTATCACCTTATCCACGAATTCCATCAATGTGGGACCTTTTAAAACCGAAACACATTTTCAAATAATGTAATGTTTCTTTACTTTCCAAAAGTGCCCCTCCTCTCCCCTTATAAAAGGCCCCCACCTCTACCTCATTTCACACACTCTTCAAGCCATTGGCTCGGCCAACCCCTGACCATTTGCTCTCTCCACATCCCTCTCCTCATCCTAGAGGATTCCCTTTGGGCAGAATCCTTTCAAAGGAAGCCTTTAGTCTCAACTCAAATGGAGTTACACTTTTTAAAGGTAATTCATTCTCTCATGTTCATTTGTTTTATTTTGCTTCTCCAACCCCCTAAACTCTTTTTATTTACTTCTTTTGTAACAACACCAGTATCTTCAATATACTAGGATGTTGTTATAAGATTTATTTGAGCCACACTCTCACACAACTACATCAAATAGTTAAAGAAAATACGTTTTCCGTGGATGGCGAAATTATGCCTCCCGAAACGATGATTGTTCAACACTCATTTAACACCTTCAAAGGTGGCCATTATGATGTCACTATTTTTATATATGATATGTAATATGTTTATGTTTTACTTATTCTTCTGTATTTTTCATTTGTGTCTTACCTTTATGGCTTCCATTATGGGTATACGCGATATCTTCACTTAAGGAAGTGCGGACTACCGCCCCCTCAAAGTGATGTGATTCGTTAATGCCATATGTGGGACGTGTAAAGGATGGATTTAAAGTTATTATATATGATGTTATACTGGAATTATAATATACCTATATATATCATTATCATTTATTTCCATTAAAGTATGAGATAGAAATGAAAGTAGCGTTCATGCGTACGTACGGACTACCGTCTCCATGAACGGTGCATTTCATTTCTTATCCCCAAATGTAATGTACTATTAAAAGTACATGTATATAATGGATATATAAAATTAATGATATATATAAATGATGAATATAATTCTGGAATTAAAATATACATAAGTCTCATTTAGTTTTAATTCCGTTAATATGACAAAGAAATGAAAGTAGCGTTCATGCGTACGTACGGCTTACCGTCTCCATGAACGGTGCATTTCATTTCTTACCTCTAAATGATTATGTAATATTTTAAATACATGTATGTACTGGATATATATGACATATATGATATCTACATCATGAATACCATTCTGGATATAATGAAACATTGACCAAATTAACAACATGTAAGTGTAAGAAGTCTATTTTTGACTTAAGAACCAAATACCGACAAAATGAACATTATTAACTTAAATGATTTCATGATGTTCATAACATGGTATAAAAGAAATAATGAACTTGGAAAAGATTCATAATCAAGTAGAGATTAACTAAAGTTTATTATTCAGGAGTTTAAAGAACGGTCGGGTCAAGTCAGATACGAGGTATGGGAACTTCTTAACCCAATTTCCATTCTTTGGGTTAATCTCCTACTTTCAAATTATGTCATTATGTTATTATGTCGTATCTTGTATTGGTACTTTATTTATGTGTACTTATAGTAAGTACACATAATGTATCTATTTTATTTTAAAAATTATCTTTGTATGGGACTTCGTCTCAATCTCCTTTCGTTGAGACATATTTTATTTTATACACAACTTTCTTTTATACGGTGTATAAACCCCTTTGACTTTTACGTTTACTCAAAAGGAATCTTTTTTATACGAAGCGTTTACTAAACGACAAAAGGGAATGTTTTTTGTCGTACGTATGCGGCGACAACGACTTCTCCGCCGTCGTAACCGTTATTTGAGTTTCGGCTTCCTCTACAAGCCATACCTTTTTTTTAAAAAGAAAAATAAATACCATGTTTTACTTTGGTATTGAAAATGGTTTTCATAATGTTTTTATTATATCAATGTGTTGTATTGATATCTCGTGATTGAAATGCGGAAATGTTATGTTTCCTTTATGCATGTTTTATGTGATATGATTATGTTATGGTTCTTGGGCATTATTATGAAGACGGGTGGTTCCGTGATAAACTAAGGGCGGGTGAGCCCGTTATAGCTCTCCAATGCATTGGGTAACGCGAAGGAGTGAAACATTAAGGTTTCTCCGAAGAGATTTTTAGGGAATATACTGTGATGGGTATTCCAAACGTAACCAAGAGGGTTACTCCCTACGTAAGAATGTTATGAATGCCTCAAGTTACCTTTATGTCTTATGATTTCTATGATTTATTCATGATTTTATGAGGTATGTTAAAGTGATTATGTTTTATGGGTAAAGTATGATTTCACTCTTATGTATGTATGTACCCATGTTTCCTTTCCATGTTTTTATAACCCATACTGAGTTTTTATGCTCATCCCAAGTTTTTGAAATGTTTTTCACAGGTCAAGGGAAAGGTACATGATAAGATGATAGAGTCAAGGATGTGTCAAGAATTAATCCATGTTTTATTTTAAATGTGTTTCCATTGATGGGAATGAAGAATACTATCTTTATGTAACCACTTTGTTTATATGTGGAATGTAATGCAAGTTTTATGATCTAATTCTCTAAAACTCTAAACCCGAAAAGATCCTCAATGTGTAATCTTGTAATAACTCAAGATTAAGTAAGGTTTAAGGCTGGGGCCTTATAGTTGGTATCAGAGGTCGGTTTAGACAACTTTAGGGATTAGAAGTTTTTGCGAGGCACATGATTAGTCCCTATAACTATTATTTCAGTTAAATCATTGTTTTATAACTGTTTTCAGGTCAAGTAAAGTCGGTTACGAATGGAAGGAGGAGGATCTCAAACGACATTCCTATCTCTCCCTGATGACATGCTTGCAATAATTATTGCAAAGTCATCTTCGGATGATTGTGAAACTTTTTCTAGCATACAACTCACTTGCAAGCATTTGTTTGAAATATCAAACACCTCCGCTATACCTCGTTATCATCGTGGATCATGGGTTGTTTTTAGAAAAATACTATTTTCACAATATTCTCATGTTTTCAAGAGAGGTAAATATTATCAAGGTATTTTCAAATATTTTACCTTATCACAAGAATTTGAAGCATATTATGATTTTGAAAATGGTGCTAAGGAAGGGGACCCTTGCGCAACCTATTTATATTTGCTTTTAAAATATAGTCTCACATCACATGCTTATGGTATTTTAAAAGGACCAATAATAGAAAGTTTCAACTCAATTTCGGTCCGACAATTTTTTAGAAATCATGTTTTATCAGATGTTTTGGAATTATATGTCCTACATGATTATTTTCCAAAACTGTTTTTCTGTGAACACCCATACGACCCATGTTGTGCGAGGTGTATTTGGATGGAGGAAGCAAATGATTTTGAAGGATCTCTGAATCATTGTTGTAATGCATGGGAGTTCTACCTACGTGAACAAGATGACGATGAAACCGAGTGGACACCATGATCAAGGTATGATATTTTGAGTTTGTGTAAGAAACCTAGAAAGAGTTGAAAGTAAAAATGAAAATAGGTATGTTTCCTTAAGATCAAAAACTAAATTCCTCAATAAAAAGTAACTTAAAACAAAAATGTTGTCTATTAACTTTTCCTACTAGGGAATCGAATACCGTTTAACCCATCACAAGTTTGTGATTTTCTCGTGGTTAACTTTCTCCTAAACATGTTTTCTATCACTCTCCATCAGAACATGACCCTATGTTTTCTCCTCCATGTCCATATTTTCATACTTGGAATCCTAGTATGGGTTAACTCGGGTGACCTTTGCACTTATCTTTCTTTATTTTAAAGTGATTGTTTTACCGACTCTTGTTCCGATGTGGGACTTACAAGGATGTTTCCAAGTCCAATTTTAAAATTGCGAGGACGCAATTCTCAAAAGGGGGGAAGGATGTAACATCCCAGGTAAATGAAGAATGAATAATTTTAATATTTATTAATATTTATGAATTAAATATTAAATTATATTTTAAAGGGGTTGCTATGTTCGATAGCGTACCCGATACGCAACGATGAGTTTCTTTGAAACTTACGTTGCACATTAGTAATAAAATAATATTATTTTAAATGTTAGTTAACAAGTAGCCGTTGTACTGGCGGGAATGAATAGAAATAACTAAAATATGAATAGATATGTTTTTAGATGTTTTTACATTTACCCAATAAAAGATAAAGGCATAAAATACGGAAAGAGTTCAATTTTAGGCTTTTATACTCTAATTTTCACTAAAGGTTCACTTATCACCTTTTAATGGTGAACCGTCATTAAATATAGTTTTGATCACTCTTATACATTCTTTTGGACCAAATAAAACTCTTATTAAGAATCGGGACATCAAATTTTACTTTGTGTAATTTTTGGTACCTTTCTGATAAAGTTCATTTTTTTATGAATAGTGTAAAATGTTGTGTTTTACATCAAAACTGCTTTTTAATCTAATTTATTTATATGATTAGATTATGTTTTGAATTGGTTTTGAAGTAAAATTAGAATATATTTTTACAATTTTATCCAATGGTGGTCATTGGAATCAATTTCACTTTGAAATTAGACTTAAACTGGTGTCAATCTTTTGATACTTATTGTTTTGTAAAAACACGCTATTTGCTCTGGCAGCGGGAATTAATTATTAAATTAATTAATGTGACTTATATGATTTTAATTTTTTAAAATAGACTTCATTTTTGAATTCGGAATATCAAATATAGCTTAGGGTGAATTTTTGGTAATTTTCTGAAAAACTTCAATTTTGATGAATAGTGAAACCACTAAGTGGTAATCAAGCAAACTGTTTTTTTCAGTTAAATTAAAGTTTACCACTAATGTGTATTGAATTTTGAAAATCCGACATACATGGTTGTCATTAAGAAGTAAAATGTGGTTCAATGAGATTAAAATAATTTTTTGGTGAATAGTAACTTATTAAGTTCTTAATCGCGATTAGTGGTAATTAGGGTAGTTTAATGTATAAATAATGCTTTAATAATATAAAATGACCTAGACACATGTCCCAACCTCATTGGTTGTGTCATGGCCGACCAAGACAAGTCATGGCCTAACTTGGGGACCCCATGTATCCACTTTTGTTGGGAAATAACATAAATTACTTTTTATTAAATGTTAAAGTGAAAATGACACAAACATAATATGTTTTGCGAAAACAATTTTTAAGTGGGGTTATACAAGTCCAAATTTTGATTATAAATATTCAATGGAAAGCTAAAAAGATTTCCTACATCATAGTAATTTGTTTATAATTTTTAGACATTAAATAAATTTAATTATTTATGACATAATAATGATGCAGCGATGACATCATTATTTGACGATTTAAATAAAATAGAAAGATAATGTAAAATCTATGAACTACACATGTCCAAACCCAATTGGATGAGTGGATTTCGAACCCTTATCACCTTATCCACGAATTCCATCAATGTGGGACCTTTTAAAACCGAAACACATTTTCAAATAATGTAATGTTTCTTTACTTTCCAAAAGTGCCCCTCCTCTCCCCTTATAAAAGGCCCCCACCTCTACCTCATTTCACACACTCTTCAAGCCATTGGCTCGGCCAACCCCTGCCCATTTGCTCTCTCCACATCCCTCTCCTCATCCTAGAGGATTCCCTTTGGGCAGAATCCTTTCAAAGGAAGCCTTTAGTCTCAACTCAAATGGAGTTACACTTTTTAAAGGTAATTCATTCTCTCATGTTCATTTGTTTTATTTTGCTTCTCCAACCCCCTAAACTCTTTTTATTTACTTCTTTTGTAACAACACCAGTATCTTCAATATACTAGGATGTTGTTATAAGATTTATTTGAGCCACACTCTCACACAACTACATCAAATAGTTAAAGAAAATACGTTTTCCGTGGATGGCGAAATTATGCCTCCCGAAACGATGATTGTTCAACACTCATTTAACACCTTCAAAGGTGGCCATTATGATGTCACTATTTTTATATATGATATGTAATATGTTTATGTTTTACTTATTCTTCTGTATTTTTCATTTGTGTCTTACCTTTATGGCTTCCATTATGGGTATACGCGATATCTTCACTTAAGGAAGTGCGGACTACCGCCCCCTCAAAGTGATGTGATTCGTTAATGCCATATGTGGGACGTGTAAAGGATGGATTTAAAGTTATTATATATGATGTTATACTGGAATTATAATATACCTATATATATCATTATCATTTATTTCCATTAAAGTATGAGATAGAAATGAAAGTAGCGTTCATGCGTACGTACGGACTACCGTCTCCATGAACGGTGCATTTCATTTCTTATCCCCAAATGTAATGTACTATTAAAAGTACATGTATATAATGGATATATAAAATTAATGATATATCTAAATGATGAATATAATTCTGGAATTAAAATATACATAAGTCTCATTTAGTTTTAATTCCGTTAATATGACAAAGAAATGAAAGTAGCGTTCATGCGTACGTACGGCTTACCATCTCCATGAACGGTGCATTTCATTTCTTACCTCTAAATGATTATGTAATATTTTAAATACATGTATGTACTGGATATATATGACATATATGATATCTACATCATGAATACCATTCTGGATATAATGAAACATTGACCAAATTAACAACATGTAAGTGTAAGAAGTCTATTTTTGACTTAAGAACCAAATACCGACAAAATGAACATTATTAACTTAAATGATTTCATGATGTTCATAACATGGTATAAAAGAAATAATGAACTTGGAAAAGATTCATAATCAAGTAGAGATTAACTAAAGTTTATTATTCAGGAGTTTAAAGAACGGTCGGGTCAAGTCAGATACGAGGTATGGGAACTTCTTAACCCAATTTCCATTCTTTGGGTTAATCTCCTACTTTCAAATTATGTCATTATGTTATTATGTCGTATCTTGTATTGGTACTTTATTTATGTGTACTTATAGTAAGTACACATAATGTATCTATTTTATTTTAAAAATTATCTTTGTATGGGACTTCGTCTCAATCTCCTTTCGTTGAGGCATATTTTATTTTATACACAACTTTCTTTTATACGGTGTATAAACCCCTTTGACTTTTACGTTTACTCAAAAGGAATCTTTTTTATACGAAGCGTTTACTAAACGACAAAAGGGAATGTTTTTGTCGTACGTATGCGGCGACAACGACTTCTCCGCCGTCGTAACCGTTATTTGAGTTTCGGCTTCCTCTACAAGCCATACCTTTTTTTTAAAAAGAAAAATAAATACCATGTTTTACTTTGGTATTGAAAATGGTTTTCATAATGTTTTTATTATATCAATGTGTTGTATTGATATCTCGTGATTGAAATGCGGAAATGTTATGTTTCCTTTATGCATGTTTTATGTGATATGATTATGTTATGGTTCTTGGGCATTATTATGAAGACGGGTGGTTCCGTGATAAACTAAGGGTGGGTGAGCCCGTTATAGCTCTCCAATGCATTGGGTAACGCGAAGGAGTGAAACATTAAGGTTTCTCCGAAGAGATTTTTAGGGAATATACTGTGATGGGTATTCCAAACGTAACCAAGAGGGTTACTCCCTACGTAAGAATGTTATGAATGCCTCAAGTTACCTTTATGTCTTATGATTTCTATGATTTATTCATGATTTTATGAGGTATGTTAAAGTGATTATGTTTTATGGGTAAAGTATGATTTCACTCTTATGTATGTATGTACCCATGTTTCCTTTCCATGTTTTTATAACCCATACTGAGTTTTTATGCTCATCCCAAGTTTTTGAAATGTTTTTCACAGGTCAAGGGAAAGGTACATGATAAGATGATAGAGTCAAGGATGTGTCAAGAATTAATCCATGTTTTATTTTAAATGTGTTTCCATTGATGGGAATGAAGAATACTATCTTTATGTAACCACTTTGTTTATATGTGGAATGTAATGCAAGTTTTATGATCTAATTCTCTAAAACTCTAAACCCGAAAAGATCCTCAATGTGTAATCTTGTAATAACTCAAGATTAAGTAAGGTTTAAGGCTGGGGCCTTATAGTGGCCAGACCAGAGATCGATCTTCATGAACCATGTCATTCATTGAAACTAGTCAAAGAGGTTTTCAATACTTATAAAGGGTTAAATTTTACCTATTATTTCTTCATTCAGGTGATGATAATATACAAAAATCCATAAGATCGAATCATCCTCTTTCATGAACAACACCAAATCTTCCTTGGGGGAAATTCAATGTCAAATAAAATATTTCATTCAAAGGTCCTCTAACTAAAACTGCAACTCCCAAATCATGGTAAGGGTCACACTATGTGCCTCATATGTTATTAAAGAGGTCCCATAAAGCAAGTCAATGAAAAACTCCCTATCTTACCTCATAGGTATTCCTATAATGTCCTCAGAAAAGATATATATGTAATCATTAACAATTGAAGGATCCTAGATTCCCCAAGAGGCTACTATAATAATAGCTATACTTTCCAATTGGTGGTTTATGGGATGAAACATCTTTCTACCATAACCCACTTTACCTACCATAATATACCTCATAGAGAGAAAATTAGAATCTCATCCAATCAGGGTGCAGGCATCTGACTTTTCTACGATGATAATAAATCTTGGTTTGGAGCATGGAAAACAAATACATACCCTATATAGTGTCATAGAGTTATGTCCTGATGACCAAAAAATCACACATGAACCTCTCCCCACCAATCAATAGCTTGCACAGATAGTAGATAAAAGATACATAAGAAACATTCAAAGTAGTAACCTTAAAAAGAAACTACTAGGATATTTCCTCAACTTGGAGCTCTAACACTCTGACTATGAGCATAGAGTTAATGGAATGATTGGAACATGAATCTACAAATACTAATGTAATGGTATAATAAGAAAAAATTATACCTATTATCATCTCATTTGATGTGGGGTCATAGAGAACCAAATACTACAGTTGTCTATGACCCTAGCTGCCAATCCCTTAGCATAACATGGGCCTCTTTGTGGTGGAAGGATATCATACCATCATCCACCACCCAAAGATCATCTAAATCCTCCTGAAGATCTTCCCCCTGGGGACCACCCTAACAACTCCTAGGAGATACCTGGTCATCATGTTTCCTCTTCTGTGTCATTCCATAAACTATCTACATGTTCTCATTTATATGTATTGATAGATAGTAGTGTACCATGTGAACTTCCCCCTCAAAATACAATAAAAACCCTCTCTAGGATTTCATGTTGATATTTGATGCGTCTATATTGTATGATCGCATTCCTGAGTAAGATCATTGGGAGGTCACCTACGTTGAAATCCTATAATAAGGAGTCTAATAGAAATTTCATATGACTCAGCTCTATGGTGCCCACATCAATCTCCATCTCTCTAAAGTCCCTCTGATAGAAATATCTCTATCACTTGTACTCACTACAACACCACAGCATAGGTTGGGATGCACAAGAGCACAACACCAGCCCATATATATCTATGGAGTGCCTACTCAATCATCTTTACCTGGAACTATCCATTCAGAATTATTTCAATAGAGTACCATGTAAGATCCATGAATATCTCATTTTACTCATCCATTGTCATCCCTCACTGGTACTTCTCTAGAATATCATGAATCTAGGATGAGAAAAATATTGAGGGGTAGTACTCCTCATGGACCAACTATTGTAGGTTATTCCAAGAGAGTGTTTACTCATCGGGCATCTACATAACAAGACACCACCAGTGTTCTGCTACTCCATGGAAAATTATAGAGGCTACTTCCACCACCTGATGTAGTTTTTGGATGAGATTGAAGACATAGAAAACCAACTCTATACAATCCTATATTGCCTACAGATATGGATCACAGTATAACCTCAGTGGACCCTAGTGATGGAATATATAGAGTGTTCTATGTTTATATACTTACTCACATACTCTTAAGGAATTATATAATACTCAAAATGGGGAGGTACTATAAACTATAAACCTAGAGGAAGGGGGATGCATGATAGACCCTAAACTGAGGCCTTGTCTCTCATTGTGTCCTCGTCCTGATCAAGAACTGGTATATTGGATGGCTTTTTCTATGGAGGTATCCTATTATTTATCAATAAAAAACATCATCATATGAGAATATATATATTTATATATATATCAATAATAATAGGAAGCTATCCCAATAAGGATAGTCAAAGAATCAATCTTATATTATTCATATAACATTGATCCCTGTATCAAATGTCTCATTATGTATATTCAACAAGAATGTTGTAATGGTCCTAATGAATGGATATGTTGGTCGCCCACACTATCACTCCATTCCCTATCATGAGACCTTCACTTGAGAAAATTTGACATTATTTCCCTAAACCAAACCGAAATATTTGTATGTGGTCTAGTCCAAATGATGTCTCAAGTATTGAACCACCTTTGATACTAATATGTCATGACCAAACCCATGCCATGGCTCAAGACAGAACTCCCCCACACTCACATCCATAGGCAAATGGTTAGAAACTAGTGCCGAAGGCATATCTAACTCAATGTGGAATTTTCCAATGTACATACACACACACACAAACACCCATATCGATTCAAATTTTCATAGGGAAAGTGGAAAATATGCAACAATACAATAATGTAAACCAAGAATGCATTAACCTATAGAAATTTAAAAAAATATGATAGTGTAAATAAAATGTAAAATGGAAAAATACATGCCCAAACATGAATTTTTCCCAAATTGAATGAAACTGGAAAATTAAACACCCAAAAGAGATCCTAGCTCTATAATCCCAAGATACCACCACTTTACGTCGTCCAAGAATTAGGTACCCCTATTATCCTATGAAGTCACCACTAACCTATCCATCTTCTTGATAATACAAAACACTTGCGAGAGAATATAATCTAGGGGCGAGTATATACATACCAAGTAGGACACCCCGAATGTTGAAGAGGGAAATTTAAGAGATACAATAGGAAAGACTGATAGTAGATGAAAGATACCTTGAAAGAGAACAACTCAACCCAAAACAAAGAGTGAAAGTAGGATCTTCCAAACACAAGGGGATAAACACATAGAATAAATGAACAACCATTTGAGTATTCATGACCAATAGAATTGTAGTATACTCATCCAACCATGGGAAGCAAAATATAAAAAGAATGTTCCATACCTCACACATCTTCGCCTATCTTTGAAAAAGAGTAACCAAATCCAAGGTGTAGATATATAATGATATATATATATGTGTGTGTGTGTGTTCAGTCAACGAAAACTATATGAGAGATTAGGGGGATATCCATATAACATCTGATCTGATGAATAAGATTATCAAGCAATTCCAAATGATCATCAATGATTCCCAACATCTCATGCGTCTTCACATAAGTAATATTCTATGTCCAACTAGTCCTCATAATAGTTCCAAAAATTATAGGGGGAACAAACTATATGTTGGTGGCTTGTTCCCTGGAACAATGCGAGGGTCCCACTTTGATAAAATTTATTGAACACCACTGCCCAGACCAATTGTAGGGTACCACCAGGAAAGGTCACTGAGGAACTCCAATCCCCATCCCTTATAGAGGGTACCACTTCATAGGATTTTCAATGAACTCCAATAACTAGCCATGATTGATGGTAATAAATTGAAAGGTCGTTGAGGAAGTACACTTCTTAGTCTTAATACGGTGTACTTATCATAAAGGTTGTTGAGGAACTCCGCTACGTAGCCCTACTGGAGGATAAATCTTGAAAAGGTTGCCAATGAAATCCGCTCTCTATCCCTACTAGAGGGTATTGCATAAAAAGGTCTTGGTGATCCTTCATGAGGAAACCATCTTGTTATGTGTGGAAGATTAATTAGGATAATCTACAAACAATCCAAAATATGAGTTCAAGCAAAGCACATACATATGATTGATGTTTCCTCAAAAGAGATCGAGTGGTGCGTGATATGTGAAGGGACCCACATGAAATTTGGCTCAATCCAACATCTGGACATGTCCTCGACCAGCACACAGCTTCATCCCAGGTAGTAGTATATGTATTTTTAGTGGAGGACACAATATGTCTAGTCTAACAGTTACCCGGTTGTGCCCTGTTGGCCGTTCTCATGAACCAGACCCCATGTCTGTGCACTCAAGTACACATTAATGTACTTCTATATTTTTCCCAGCCATGTGACTCACCACATAGGTTTTCCAACTATGGTAAGTATACATGGTGTCTATTAGGAGTAAATTTATTTTAATCCATTTGTTTTCCAAAACCGTAGCCACCCCCGTTGTGGGGGACACATGCTATGTGTACATCCCACATCACATCTTGTAGTCTTGTTTTCTCCATAAATTCCATATGTTCATATCCTATTAAATATCTTATAATCTGGACTCTTCACTGTATATTTGGCTCTATCCTTTCCAAAAATGGGTATCTTGTTGAAAATCATAGTTCTGGGCCATTGTTTGGTGGAAATCGGCCTACATTTTTCCATGGGGGTTTCAATGCATATTATGCACACGACCATGCCATCCATTTTAAATTAATAGATATAAAATCAGAAAAAAATCATAAATTCCTTTCAATTATTTCAAATATGTACTTATATTATAGATCTTTTCATTATCTCTCGATCTTTCATGGTTTCTGTGGTCTGATCGGGCATGATACCTCATGGAAAAGTTGAGCCGGGACCATGGTATCAAATAGGGGAATAACCTAAAGCAATGTAAGAGAACATCAGAAAAATAAATTTTTTAGATTATTGTTTTAAATTAATTATTATCCCAAAATCTAGAATAACAATATAGGGTAAGAAAATAATTGAAAGGAAAATCTGTTTCTATTCATGGGTGAATGCAGTGAGCCAACAATTGGCGCATATCAATGAAAAATGATTTTTTTGATCAATAAATTTAATCAAAGGAAATAAATCACCCATTTAAGTTCCCTACATCAATTATGGATCATTTTTTGATTAATAAGTTTTCAACCTATGATTTATAAAAACCATTTCATTTAATACATCCTGATCTAAACTAATTCAGTGTTTCTTTTTTGTCAGATGAGAGTTGACAACAGATTAGGGAGGAGAGTGTCAATGGAGATTCTAGTGTTATGTGAAAAACATTAGTAAAATCACCATACTAGTAAAATTATAAAATTAATTTAAGGTTTAAATCATTTAATTAATTTAATTAATAATTAATTAACTCACTAAACATACCGCCAATGAGAGAGGTGTCTGAACACCCCTTTGTGGACCCATTTTAGGTCACACTTAGGGTAAAACAATGTTTTGGACTCAACCATGGTCATGGATTACTAGTATAAGATTCTATTTGAGAGTTATATGAGTTTATTTATGAATCCATTCATGAATAATTTAAAACATATTTAATATTTCTTATAAAGTCAACTCTGGGAACACTGGTTATCAGTATCGCCCACCATCTCAACACCTAGATCATGAAATATATATAGAAATATTTCAAACATATACATGTAATAAATGAATCAACATAGTGGTTTTTGATAAGTTATATTGTAAAAAATGAGTCTTTATAGTGTCTAATCAGGAATAAAAAAAATGAAGAGTTACATGACTACGAGAGGCTTCAGAAGTGAAAAAACATCCCAGATGCTTCATAAAGATAAGTACACTCTCAAAAAAGAATTGGGAGCTTCATGAAAAGGTGATGGTGAGTTAGAATTAATTTTTTAGGGTAGTCAACGTCTATAAATATGATGCTAGCCCCTAATTTGAAAAAAGAAACCATTAACAAAAATACAAAGGATGTGAATTAATGAAGGTCATTCATGAAGGATTTGTCTTACACAGTGTTTTTCATCAGGTCATATGTTTCTTGATGAAACAAGATTTGTGAATAAAATTTTAACTTTGTGGATGTTTTTAGTATCACAAAATTTGTGAGAATCATGAATTTTTTGAGCATCAAGCAAGTTATGAGCTTTGAGAAACTAGGGTGCTTCAAGAAAGTTTAGGACTTCATGAAAGAATGTTGTTTTTGTGAAGAATTGTGTTTTTTTGAGATGGTTTGAAAAAGTGTTTTTAGAAAAGTGATAATAAGTGAAACATAAAGGATTTAATATTATATCATTAGTAATGTGGTATTTGTTATGTGGATGAAATTGGGACTTAATAATTCACAAATGAGGTGAAAAAAATATATTCAAGTGATCAAATGAATTTTCTTAAGAAGGAGAATTGAGTATACTTCTATTAAGGGAGTAGTTTGATTTAAAATATTTATAGGTTGTAAACTTGAACACATAGTGATTATATTATAAAATTTTTAACTGAAGGGTGATTTATTGTATTTTGTACATAGGCACATTAATATTGTATGATATGTTGACAGATCCCAATGTGGGTTAACGATGTAAAATTTCTATGTCTCATTTATTCTTTTATTTTTGTTCATATATAGCTATGGTAAAGGGAGGAAGAATTTTGAAGGATAAAATAAGATCATTTGGGGAAATTGTCTTAATATTTTATACCCAGATTCACCCCCACCTCCAAAGAAATTTATCCTACTTACGATAAAAATTAGTGTTAGAGTAAATGGTTAATATTATTTATTCTCTCAGAAATTTCAACAATGGTTCTTAGTCATAAAGTGATAATGATATTTGATGGATTTTTTAATTATTTTATGGAATAATCAGATGAATCGCCAATTTTTATCATTCAGTATGAATTTTTTTATAGTAGTGATACATGATATTTTATCTATTGTGGAAAACATGGATTTATCAGAAGTTGACCAACGATAATTGGATGTTGGGACCATAAGAATAAATTCTCTAGGGGAGATTTATCCAATGAAATCCATTCAAAGGATATTTCATGTAAGTCATCACATGTTATTTTGGAAAAGTTTATAAATATCTATTAAGATGAATCAAAATTCAAAGAAGCATAATTACAGCTTTTTTCGAACAAATATGAGGACATGTGAATGCACCATAGGGATTATATTGAGGTATTCTTTGATATAGGTTAATGTTTTTTTATAATACATGCATGGTCTTGGAGAAAATTTTTAAGGTGTTAAGATAGTTATGTAAATCGTGAGAAGACATCAACCTCAGTTCAATCTAAAATTCTATATACTAGAAGATAAATATCCAAAAGCAAGGGGAATTGATTGCATACACTTTACTCTTATCACATAAATGACGAGAAAATAAGATATTGTGTTTTTAGGGAAAGAAAAGTCCAAATATTTTGAATTCAATTCTATGAAGAATATCACCATTGAATATGGCCAAAAGGAAAAAAATAGAAGAATGAGGTCATTTCATTCCATTCCTCAAATCTACAAAGAGGATAATGGATCTTAAAGGTAAAATTTCACTTACATTATTTTGATTTGGAATGGTTGGAAATCTTACCGCAAGGTGTCCTAATAATTATGAATAATATAAAGAGGATGAATTTGAAATTCCCATGAATAAGTATTCTACCTATGTTTATGGTATAAAAAATTAAGAGAAATTTCATAAAAAATATGAATATTCCTTTATAAAAAATGATAGTTAATAATAATATAAGGTTGAAGAGTCTAATAACTACCAGGATCATATAGAAAATTATTTCATTATAGTTGTACATATATTAAAGAATAGGGAAGAAATTGGTAATGATTAGGATGAATTTGAACGAAGATTTGATATCCATGTTGAATTAGAAGCCTCTCTCAGGAAGATAGACATTCCAATAGATAAAGAAAATGAAGAAAATTCAGTATTTGATGAAGCTAAAATTTATATAAAGTAGACAAAAAAAGTCAGATATGATTGAAGAAACTGTAAAGCTTAAGTATTAAATGCAAAAGATCTCATAAAAGGTATTGAATACATGATCAATGTTGAATAACATAAAAGAGTAATTGATGGTTTTACTAAAATAAAAAAAAGTTCAAGTTAAAAATATCAATGAACTTGATAAGGAAGTTAATGACTATTGAAGAAAATTAGTTGATTAAGAGAGACACTTCCCTCCCAATATGACAATTAGTAAGAAAATTACCCAGAGGACAAAAAATAATTATGTTATTCATAATGGTCTAGAAAAATAGAAGCAATGGTTATATCCAAATGGTGAGGCCAATATAGAGTTTGATCAAAAAATAAAGCTGGGGATATTGGTTTCAAACGAATTGTTCCCACTATGAGGTTGAAAAGTGATTTTGGTATTAATCAAAATCTGGATAATCATAGAAATATTTAAAATATCATTCATATAAAAATGTATAGAATACACATCAATTCAAGGGTTATTTCTATAAAAATGTTAGAAATTATAAAAATTTGCCTTTCATATCCAAATGGTACTAAAGGGAAAAAGAGAAAAAAATTGTGTCTCCATAGAGTTAAAAATTCCCAGAATGATTTTGTTATTCACTGTTTATAGTGTGGAGGATATGAGAAAATGTATGGATATGTATAATCAATAATGGAGATGAATGTTTCTATGTATAACCAATCTGGTTGTATGTAGTATCTCAATCAATCATTAAATGAATTGAAAATGAAAAAATATTTGTATCTCTACCAGATAATGATTTTCTATCATACTTTAAGGAAGATCAATATTATACATCCATTATGGGTATGAAGTAAAATAGTTGGATCAAAAAAAAATTAGAATACAATAGTTATAGAGATTCCCCTTAATGGATCTTTTTGTGATTGTGTATTGATTCTTGAATGTGGATGCACATCCCATATGATGGGAAATACAGATAATGTTATATGAATAAAATATGAGATGGATAATATTTTAATATTTGGAAATCATTAAAGCACGAGGATAATTGGATCATCCCAAAAGCTAAATTTGGGGGAAATTGAATGAGAGGTGTCGGTGTCTTGGTTAGTTATGGTCACAGTTACAAACAATTGTGATTTCATAATTAGTGTGAATCAGGTAATGATATATGGGTTACAAAGAATGTGTGTATTTTCAAGGGGAAATCATGTACAATTTTTTAGATGGAAAGAACATGATGTTTAATCTTTAATTTATGAGTGTAGAATAATATATTTGTTTTCTTTATAGATAGGAATAAAATAGGTTGTGGAATAAATTTATTTTCCATCTATTACTATAATCCCATAATGATTTGGTGAAATTTGATGCAACTCGAGATATCCCAAAGCTATCACATGGTCACACTCACATGGGTGGTGTTGTTCAATAATGGAGGATTATCAAAATTACGTATAAGGAAAAAGAAAAAAATTAATAGAGTGATTGAATTGGTGAATTAAGATTAATGTAGACCAATCTCACCCAGATCCATTTATGAGAAGACGTATTGTGTTCTTTCCATTGATTATTTTAGTATGATGGTGTGGAAATATTTAATTACCCAAAAGTAAAATGTTTTCAATTGTATAAAACAATTACGATGTGAATATGAAGGATGGTTTTATAGAATATTATGATGTTTCACACAAGCAATATTATGGAATTCACAAATAGACAAGTTGAATATTTTCTTATGAAACATGGGATAATGTATCATGTTTTTTAAGGGATAAATCCTCAAAAAAATGAGTGGTTGAGAGAATAAACCAGATCATAAATAACATTTATAGATAAATTCTTAGTGAAAAGTACCTAAAATATAAATTAGGAAAGGAAAGTGTCTTAACATCCTCCTAAATATCCAATAGGTCTTTGTAGTGTTTAAAATAAGATAAGACATCATACGATATATAGAATGGAAATAATCGAATGTTGAAATAATTTTTAATCCTTGGAAGTGTTTTATTCTATAAATTAAAAACACATGAAATTAAAATCTCATGGAGAAGAAAGGATATTCCATGGATATTTAGAAAAAATCATATAAATTATTCAACATGAGGTTGGGAAAAGTAATTTTAAGAAATAATGTCACTGTAGTAGATAATGAATATAATCTTTAACAACACAGTGTATAGTTACCTGATGATAGTGATTAGGAGGTAAGAAATAGAAGTACAGAACAAGGTGAAAATTATGATTCAGAAGAATATATTGATGATGAGAAGGAGTAATTAAAATATGTATCAACATGAATGTCAATTATTCCAATTGATATTGATAAGAAAACGTCATTAGTGATGTAACGTCCCAGATCTGGGTGCCACTCAATGGGTGCCCCAAACCCGGTTCACCACGTGTCCTCAAGCACATTTCCCCAAACGGCAGAGGCTGCCGACTAGCAGCGAGGGCCCAGGTCTGATAGTGGGGAAACTATTCCCTCATTTGTGAAATTGTAGCGTAGTGGAATGAAATAAAACATACAACAACATCAGAATCAGTAAACCATATACATTTAATATAACAACTATAGTAAAGTATAACCATCCATATATATATATATGATGCAACATGCCACAAGTTCTATGAAAACAGAAAGAACATGTTGCACAACAATACACTACAGTACAATACAGAGTACATCAAAACAAAACAAAATAGTCGGTAGCATCGCGAGCCTAAGCCCAGTCCCATGCTCCCCTACTCCTCAGCAGAAATCATGTACCTGTATGGGGACCCTTTCCCTTATCCACACCTGCAGAAACGTAATCTGTTTGGGCCGAAAATCATGACCCAAATAGGGTTTTAGAAACATATCTCAGTAGGAACCCACCAAAGGCACATGCCCAACTGTGTGAAAATATGAAACAATAGTGTGTAGTACTAAAATGCTATAAACTAAGCAGTATTCAAAAGTAACTAACTTACCAGTTATATTGCCATTTTATTATTATTTTAATCCATTTCATATAAGGAAACACCAATGTGAATTTCTAAGTAACCAGTCAACATCCTCAGGCATGTAAACCCCTATCCTCAGGTAATGATAATCCAAAAAACAAGAATCTTCCAACAAGAATACAGATATTTCCCTCGGACGTACAAAGGTGTCTCCCTCAGGCATAGAGTCTATTGCCCATAGGCCCGGAAGAAGTTTCCCTCATGCTAAGAGAAGATTTCTCTCAGGCTAACATAGTCATGCCCTCAGGATATAGTAAAACACTGCCCTCAGGCACAAGTAACCGGGACATGCCCAACAAGTAAATAAGCAGTTCACACAAAATTCCGCTCAAGGAAAAAGTAGTGCAAAATGTATATAAGGCAAACCCTCGGGTATCCTGTCCAAACTGCTAAACAGAGGAAAGCACCCCTAGGGTGGTCCTGGATCCAAGAAGTGATCCCAAAAAGCATTTTAATATCACAATTAATTACCTATACAATTCTAGGTATTTAAACAGCTACATCCTCAGCCACATGACACCCCAAATATGGGTTTGTTGCTCAAAAACACACAAAATGCACAACATTTGGAAAAAAACACCAATCCACCTACCTTTAACGCCAATGAATGATATATGTGAATGTCGATTATAGAAATGCCCAAGAATGACATAGATATGACGTAGAAGAAAAGTCATTCAAACATAAATAACTTCCCTTGGAGGAAGAATTGGCAATACCGACTTAAGAGGAGTGGAGGTCTTACCCGTGCGGTTCCAACGAGATCATCCGAGGCGAAAACAGATTCCCGGTGTGCGCCTAGAAGATCTCCAATGATTTGGCCATCCCTTATGAGATCATTTTTGGTTCTAATCTTTACCTATGAATAGGGGGGCTACTGCCCATTTTAAACGAAAAAACAACGTACACGGCGTGTATTTCCAAGTACACGGCGTGTACTTCCCATTTTTTTAACAGTTCCTCTGGAGGCTTCCCGCCAGCATGGCACTGTTCACCTACTGATATGACTACACAGTGTGTCTCATTGTGTACACAGGGTGTTCTGTTGCACACGTGGCCACCAACAAACTATTTTCCTGCCGAATCACTACACGGCATGTAAGGGACCACTACACGGTGTGTAGTCTGTCTTTACACCCTTTGTCACTAACATGGCCACACGACCCATGTACTCATCCCACACAGCAAGAAGTACATGGCGTGTTGAATAGTACATGGCGTGTACTTCTAAAATTTTGGATTTTTCCACATTTTCCATATTTTCTCAAAAAAACATAAGGAAAAGAGAAAAGAAGAAACTTGTACCTCATAAATAAGAACCGGGTTCTTACAAACATCCCCCCTTAAAGAAATTCGTCCCCAAATTTCCCTTCCAAGGGTGGCGAAGATATAGCCGGGAACAGCTCCGGCCACTAAGCATGTACGTTGGTCTCCTACTCACAGGTTTCGTCCTACAATCGGCCATGCTGCCATAACACCTGTATGAGAGGAACTGACCGGCCTTAGAGAACCTTCATGCTCTTATCAATGATACGAATTGGATGCTCCTCGAAGGACGCATCTATCTGAAGCCCAAACTCCTCCGGATGAAACATGTGAGACCGTTCTGAATGATATCAACACAACTAAGATACATGGAAGACATCGTGCATGGCTCGGTACCTCTGTGGTAACTTGAACTGATAGGCAACCAGCCCGACTCTCTCTAGAATCTCAAATGGCCCCACATACCTCGGTGAAAGTTTACCCTGTCTCCTGATCCGTCGGTGTCCCAACCTCAGTGAAACACGCAAGAGAACCTGATCCCCAACCACGAACTCTAAGGGTCGTCTGCGACGATCAGCATAAGATTTCTAACGAGACTGTGCTATAGCCATCCGCTTCTAAATCAACTATACCTGCTCAGAAGTCTCATGTACGAGACGTGGTCCTAGTAAAGCTGCCTCACCTACCTCTAAGCACCACAAAGGTGATCGGCATGGCCTACCATATAATTCCTCGGAAGGTTACATCTCAATAGTTTCCTGAAAACTATTATTGTAGGAAAACTCGACTAGGGATATATTCTTATCCCAAGAGCCCCCAAAGTCTGGGACGCATGCTCGAATCATGTCCTCAAGAACCTATATCATACGCTTTGACTAGCCATCGGTCTGAGGGTGGTAAGATGTGCTCAGAAGAACCAGTATACCCAGTGTCCTCTGAAAACCCTTCCATAAACGAGACGTAAAATGGGTGTCCCTATCTGAAACAATAGAAAGTGGTACCCCATGAAGACGTACTACCTCTCGGATATACAACCTTATGAGCTCTTCAACTCCAAAGTCTCCTTGATTGGAAAAAAGTGAGATACCTTCGTGAGTCTGTCCACCACAACCTACACTGCATCATAGCCTCGAGGTGACCTCGGCAACCTAGTCACAAAATCCATCATGACATCTTCCCATTTATACTCTGGAATAGGTAACTGTTGTAATAGTTTGGCAGGCCTCTGATGCTCCGCCTTCACTTGCCGACAGGTGGAACACCTCGTAACAAAACCAGCAACATCTCTCTTCATACACGACCACCAGTACTGACGTCTCAAGTCCCGGTACATATTGGTAACCCCAGGATGAACTTCCCAAGCTGAAGCATGAAACTCCCACATCAACTCCTCGTGTATATCCCCTGGAACCCATACTCGTCCATGGAATCGCAAAACCTCATCATCGACTATCGTCCACCCAGGAGGAGAGTCCTCACCTGCCACCGACTCCCGTAGAACTAGTCCTTCTGAATCAGATAGCTTTCGCATCCTCACTATATCCAGGAGGGTAGAAGTCTCAGCTAAAGATGAAAGATAAGTCTACCCCTAAATGTCATGCACCTCCAAATGCATCTTAGAGAACAAGTCCATAAGCTGCCATTCACCACTGGCCTCCTGCACTACCTGTATCTGAGTCTTCCTGCTGAGTGCATCAACTACTGCATTACCTTTACCAGGTGTATAGGAAAGCTCAAAATCAAAGAACTGAAGGTATTTGACCCACCTGCGCTGCCTCAGATTCAATTTATGCTGAGTAAAG
Organism: Viscum album; assembly: GCA_963277665.1. Taxonomy (NCBI): domain Eukaryota; kingdom Viridiplantae; phylum Streptophyta; class Magnoliopsida; order Santalales; family Viscaceae; genus Viscum; species Viscum album. The sequence continues at coordinate 483,369,283 of OY728128.1, forward strand.
ATACACTTGAGAATTTTGTGGTCAGTGAAAACCAAAAAATGCTCTCCCAAGAGATAGTGTCTCCAACAGCGCAATGCATGCATAACTACAGCCAACTCGAGATTATGTGTTGGGTAATTTCTCTCATGTGGCCTCAACTATCAAGACTTGTATGCAACAACTTGATCGCCCTTCATAAACAAAGCTCCCAGCCTAATTCCTGATGCATCACAGTAAACTGTATTGCTCTGCCCCTGGTCTTGGAGTATCAGGATTGGTGCTGATGTTAACATTACCTTCAACTCTTAGAAGGCTGTCTCAAAATCTTCTGAACAAACAAACTTCACACCCTTCTTAGTAAATCCCTTCAATGGTTCTACTAGGTTGGAGAAGTCCTATATAAAAATCCTGTACTAACCAGCCAGCCCCAAGAAACTCCATATCCCAAATACATTATTAGGATGCTCCCATGAAACTACTGCACTCACCTTCTCTGGGTCTACTACAACTCCTTCCGCTAAGATGATATGACCTAGGAAGTGTATCTGGTCCATCCAAAAGTGTCACATTGAGAGTTTAGCATATAGCCTAGGCTCTCTTAGTGTACTCAATACGATCTCATGATGGGTGGCATGCTCTTGTTGAGTGTGAGAGTACACCAAGATATCTTCCACAAATACTACCACAAAAGGGTCTAGATAAGTATGGAACACATGATTCATTAGATCCATAAATACTGCTGGTGTGTTAGTGATTCCAAACGGCATAACCATATACTCGTATAGACCATACTTTCTCCTGAAAGCTGTGAGAGGTATATCAGATGGTCTAACGCGCAGCTGATGATATCCTGATCTCAAGTCTATCTTCGAGAACACTCGTTCTCCACTAAGTTGATCAAAAAGATCATCTTTCCTTGGCAAGGGATATTGGTTCTTAACCGTAAACTGGTTCAGCTTCCGATAATCCACAGAAAGTCTGAGGGTACTGTCCGCCTTTTTTGCGAAAAGGACTGGAGAACCCCAAGGAGAAGTACTGGGTCGAATGATACCATTTTCCTGTAACTCCTCTAACTGTCTCTTGAGCTCCTGCAACTATAGTGTAGCCATCCTATAAGGAGTAATGGACACCGGTGCTTCTCCTGGAACAAGCTCAATAGAGAAATTCCCCTCATGCTCTGGAGGTAGACCTGAAAAGTCGTTCGGGAAGACATCCCTGAAACGATCAACCACTAGAGAGAAATCCGTCTGAAAAGTTGCCTGATAATCTAGACAAAAACTCGCAATCTAGGTTGTGACTCCACCACTCCCATGATTCTCTGGTCCAACTCGACTTGCATGAACATCCCATTCACCCTTGTATAGAAACTTTTCTCCCTCTGGTGACGTGAAACACACCATGCGACGATATCATTCTACAAAGTCTCAAAAGGAAACCAACCAGTCCATCCCGAGAATGACGTCATAGCTTCTCATCTCTAAGACATAGAGGTCCCAAAGGAAGTCACACCCACCAACCTCAAGGGGGAACTCCTTGCACTGACGCGCACCAGCCGTTCTAGTCCCCAACGGAGTGTCTAACGTCATGATATTTGATGAAGTAGAAACACAGAACCCAAGGCTCTCCACTATGGGTACAGATATGAAACTATGTGTAGCACCCGTATCGAAATGTACTGAAGATAAAATAGAAGCTACTAGAATAGTACCTCTGACTATTGAAGGTCCGGGATCCTACTCTTGCTGGGTCTATTGCACTGCATTTTCCTGCCTAATGTCGCGGCCCTGCGACATAGCCTGACTACCCTGAACTGTCCCACCCTACTGCCTTTGAGATCCTGGTGTCTAGCTACCATGACCACGACCACCATCACTGCCTGCACGCCCTGACGTATTCCAGTTCCCTGACTGTTAAGAAGCTACTGGTCCTACTCTCGCACGCGGAGTCTGCACAGAACACCTCTCACAAGCCACTGGTGGAAAGGCCCTGCAAAAGCGCTGCAGATGACCCATATTGCCGCAAGATCGACATTCCACTGGGTCTCATGGACATTGAGGTCTCCTGTGTGCCTACATACCACAATGGTAGCACATGACCTGGCCACCTGAAACATTCTTTTGGCTGGTACATCAACCCTGAGAGAAGTCCATCTTTCTCCTCCTCTTACCAGTAGAAATAGTACCTGAAACTGGTGCTGAACCACACTAGCCCAGACCACTAGCTTCCTGCAGGTTCCTCTCTGTAATAAGCACCTGGTTTGAAATAGGATGTACTAAAGGCAACCTAAAAACATTCACCAGTGCTCGCATGTCATATCAAAGACCATCCTCAAAGCATATGGCTCTCAGCATCTCATCGCCCACCAGAACGTGTGAAAAACGCTGAAGCTCGGTAAAACGAGCATAATAGTCCCTCACCGACATAGCGCCCTGCTATAGATTCATGAACTCTCATGCTCTATCTTCTATCAGCATCTCTGGGAAGAAGAAGTTATAGAAGACTGCCTGAAAATCTTCCCACACCATGTCTCTGTGATGCTCTGACTTGGTGGTAACATTCCACCACCTATTGGCATAATCACGCAACATGTACATCGCGAGCATGACCCTCCGCACTGGAGGCGTCTCATGATGCTCGAAAATAGTCTTCATAAATCCTTGAGAAGACTACGTATCATGTGGTCCTCCATCCCCTAAAAACGTAGGCGGATGCTGCTGCTGAAAGATACGAGTCAGTTCAGCCATAGATGTGGTAGCTGGCGGTGCTCCCTAAAAGGTCTGCATGAACCACATAAAGCCTTCATGGAACTGTGCCTCTGCGCCTGTGTCTGGTATAATGGCAGGAGCCACATCTGGCTCTGTTGGAGGATCAACTGGTAGCCCATGACCCACCATCTCTGGAGTATACTCATTGCCACTCTCCGGGAAAACAACGTGCGGTTGTCTCGGCAGCATGACACTACAAGGTCAAATGCACACCTTAGAACAAGATTATCAAAGACTGAAAGCAACGAAACCAAAAGGGATTAAGAGGAAGAATGCATTCAATATTTTCAAAACAAGACTACATGGAATGTATATTTACTACACATCGTGTACTTGACTGCTATCCCCCTGCCCGGGTCCTTCTATATGGCTAAGCCACACGGCTCCCGTTTGAACAAAAGTACACGATGTGTATATCATCTAAAAAACGTGTATGGTTTAATTTTCCAACTGCCCGTGTTGCTTTTGACACGGCCAACTACTCATCTTGACTCTACACGGAGTGTTATACCCACACACGGCATGTAGACTTCCCCATTTCCCAGCCACATGGCTAAGTCCACACGGTCTGTTCTCGGACAAGACTACATGATGTGTCCCAAGGTACACAGTGTGTACTAGACGAGCAACGCCGACCAGTGTTGTTAGTTACACGGCCGGATACATGGCTCAAGCTACACAGCATGTTATATATACACACCGCGTGTACTCGAAAGGATTACCCCGACCCATGTTTTTAGTTACAAGGTCGGGTTCCCAGGTCACACAACACGGCGTGTTCCACAGTGGACACAACGTGTAATGTCTTAAGGTTACCTTCTCTCATGTTGTTATTTACACGGAGGACACTGGGTCAACACTGCACGGCATGTTCTCCCAATGATCTTCCATTCCCCATGTCACCGCCCACACAGTTTGTGACACGGGAAGAGGCTACATGACGTGTACTCTGGGTACACGGTGTGTACTCAAAATGTTTATTTTTTCTTTTCAAACAAAAGACCATACATGACGTGTTTATGATAATACACGGCGTGTATACTGGGTTCCAGGAAATTATTCCTCAAGAAACTTCTCCGGAGCCCAGAAAATACTGAAAAACAACACCTAAGTGCCAAATTTCGATCCGTGAAGCCCCATACTCCCCGTGAATCAATGTTTGGAATCTTATATGTGTTATATCAAAATAAAAAGTCCATGATCCACCGAATTCTGGTTAATGGGGGACCATACTCCCCAAAAACCAAAGTTCGACGTTCATTCAATAAACAGGCTCACACAAAACACCCTATCACGTAACAGGTATTTATCAAGTAGCTATCACAACAACATGCTTTTCTAGAACCATAACTATCACAATAACATGCAATTTCTAATGCCCCTACATGGAATGTGATTTATATAATGTTCCTAAATGATTCATGAGATGGAATACCCTCATCTCATCATGTTTCAACTAAATAGAACCCATGAATAACATATAAACAGCATAATACAAGTGTGTCACCCTTCGGTGAAATTAAATCAACTGTAACTTTGCAACATCAGAAAAATTACAACACGAGGTAAATTGGATTTTTCCTCCACACGGGTTAGCTATGCCCGAGCACAACTTATTACCAACTACCATTATCATCCTATCCCTGACTAAGGCTCCAAATAGTATGTCAAAGAAAAGAACCCCTCTGATGCCACTTTGTAACATCGCGGATTCGGGTGCCACTCAACAGGTGCCATGAACCCGGTTTTCCACATGAACTCAAGCACATTTCCCCAAACACCAGAGGATGCCAACTAGCAGTGAGGGCCCAGGTATGATAGTAGGGAAACTATTCTCTCATTTGTTAAAGTGTTTCACAACGGAATGAAATAAAACATGCAGGAAAATCGGAAGCTGTAAACCATACACATTTAATATAACAACTGTAGTAAAGGATAACCAGCCAGATATATATATATGATGCAACATGCCTCATGTTCTAAGAAAACATCCATAACATGTTACACAACAATACAATATAGTACAATACAGAGTACATCAAACCAAAACAAAAAAGTCGGTAGCATCTCAATCCTAAGCCCAGTCACATTCTCCCCTACTCCTCAGCAGCAATCAAGTACCTGTATGGGGACCCTTTCCCTTATCCACACCTACAGAAACGTAATCTGTTTGGGCCGAAAATCATGACCCAAACAGGGTGTGAGAAACATATCTCAGTAGGCACCCACCAAAGTCCCGTGCCCAACTATGTGAAAATATGCAACAACCGTGGGCAGTAGTAAAATGCAATAAACTAAGTAGTAATCAAAAGTAACTAACTTACTAGTTATATTTACATTTTATAATTATTTTAATCCATTTCATATAAGAAGACACCACAATGAATTTATAAGGAACCAGTCAACGTCCTCAGACATGTAAACCCCTACCCTCAGGTAAGGAGAATCCAAACACAAGAATCATCCCACAATAATACAGATATTTCCCACAAGAGTACAAATGTGTCGCCCTCAGGCACAGAGTCTATTGCCCACATGCACAAAAGAAGTTTCCCTCAGGCTAAGAGAAGATTGCCCTCAGGCTATTATAGTCATGCCCTCAGGCTATAGTAAAACATTGCCCTTAGGCACAAGTAACCGGGCCATGAACAACATGTTAATAAGTAGTTCACACACAATTCCTCACATAGAAAAAGTAATGCAAAAAGTAAATAAGCATACCCTCGGGTATCCTGGCCAAATGGCTAAATAGAGGAACGCACCCCTGGGGTGGTCCTGGATCGAAGCAGCGATCCAAAACAACATTTTAATATCACATTTAATTACTTTCACAATTCTAGGTATTTAAACAGCTATGGCCTCAGCCACACAACACCAGAAATATGGGTTTGTAACTCAAAAATGCACAAAATGCACAACAGTTGGAAAATAACACAAAGCCACCTACCTTTAACACCAACGAACGATATACATGAACGTTGATTCCAGAAACTCCCAAGAACGATGTAGATCTGATGTAGAATAAAATTTTTTCAAACTTAAATAACATTCCTTAGAGGAAGAATTGGTAATAACGTTTTAAGAGGAGTGGAGGGCTTACCCGTGGTTCCAACAAGATCATCCGAGGCGGAAACGGATTACGGATGTACGCCTGGCAGATCTCTGAAGATTCGGCCATCCCTCCCGAGCTCCAGTCCAGTTCTAAGCCTTCCTTGTGAACAGTGGATGCTACTACCCATTTTAAGAAAAAAAAACAAAGTACATGGCGTGTATTTCCAAGTACATGGCGTGTACTTCCCATTTTTTTAACTATTCCTCTAGTGGCTTCCCGCCAGCATGGCACTGTTCACCTGCCGACTGACTACATGTAGTGTAAGGGACCACTACACGGCGTGTAGTCGGTCTTTACACCCTTCGTCGCCGACATGGCCACACGACCCGTGTACTCATCCCACACGGCCAAAAGTACACAGCGTGTGGAATAGTTCACGGTGTGTACTTCCAAAATGTGGTATTTTACCCCATTTTCCATATTTTCGGAAAAACACTTAAGGAAAAGAGAAATAAAGAAACTCGTACCTCAGAAATAAGAACCGAGTTCCTACAGGTGATCAAGTAGAGCCAGTTCTGTCATGGATATGAACTCTTTAAACCTGAATCTTTGCAATCTTAGGTAGAGCCTAAATATTTTGAATAATTATCCCGATATGAGAACGAGGATCATGTTGGGAATGAATAGAAAGACCAAATTGAGAAGAATCAGACATGAGAGACTGTTTCAAGGCCAACAGTTTAGAAAGTCATCAAGACCTGATGATATTTCACAATAATCTGAATAAATACATCCAAGTAATTCAAAAAGAAATTATGACTAGTTTCCAAAGGTTACTCCTTAATATAGTCTATTGAGGATGATAAAAAAATTTCACCTATTAAAATAATAGATTCAAAAAGATTATTCTTGGCTATGTTAATGAAAATAAGGTTCAATGTTTTCTAGATGGAAACCAATTTAGCATTTATAAATATAATTCTATAATAGTATGTATATATCATGTATACATATTGTTATCTCATTCAATGAATATTAGAAAAAAAATCGACTAAGAAGTTTGTTATATGGGTTGAATAAGTCACTCAGATAGTGGAATTCATGACATGATTATTTTTTGATGCATCTCAATTTAAAGAATGTTAGAGTTGATTACAATATCCATGATAAAAATCAAAGTAATTATAGGATGATGGTTCTATTGAGTTTCAAAGACATAATATTTGGTGGATCAGATGATACACAGTGCAAATAGTTCATATAATTCATGAAAATGGAGTTTTAAATGTCAATATTTGGGGAACTTACCTTTTTTATGTTGTTTATAGGTGACATGATGAGGGAATGTCAAATTAATTTCTCAATAAAAATATTTGACGAAGGTTATAAGAATATTTTTAATTTATAATTCAAAATATATTATGACTCTGAGAAGAAAAAAATTGAAACTATGAAGTGATTTTTAAGGCAATGTGGTTAATGTTTTAGAGTACAGAAATATCATTGAAAGTATGTTGTAATTAACAGTAACACAACCCAATATTGTTTTTTCCACATTACAAGAATCAAAATACCAAAAAATATCAAATATATACACTTTCTTTTAGTAAAAATTAATACTTATATATATCAAGGGAACTGTGGATTTAGGTTTGTTGTAACATGACAAATATCATAAATTGTTATTGTTCTACAAAGATATAGATTTGTTTGTTTCAGATGATTGTATAAAATATACATTATTTAATGTATTTTTATCTTATGTGATTGCATATTTTGTTGATATATTTCAAATAAAATTGGATTTCGTTGATCAATATAGAAGTTGAATATATTGTAGAAACTCAAGAATTCACATGGTTGTTGTGGATGATGTAGAAGCTTGATGACATGGTAGTTTAAGTTAAGTCTCTAATAAGAATCCTTTGTTATAATTTAAGGGCTATAAATCGGATAAAAAATACAGTCCCTCACTCATGGACAAGGAAAATTGAAATAAAGTATCACATTACCAAGGAGAATCTAGAGTATGATCTTGGGAAGTTAGAGTACATGCCTAAGGATCTACAAGTTATAGATATTCTAATGAAGGCCTTACCTAAAGAGGCATTTGAGTGGCCTCGAGTATGTCTTAAAGATCAATTTAATCCCACGACATTAAAATGTGGGCCCCCTCTCCCCAAGGTGTGGAGTTTTTCCCCTTTTGTAGTAATATGTGTTCTTTTCCATGTTGAATCTAAAAAGAAGCGACCATTATTTTCATTGACCAAGGGTGAGAATATATATTGATCAATATAGGGGAGAAGATAATAAGTGGAATATTGAAGTAAGAAGAGTTTTATATATGATTATTTTAAATATAATCAATTTTTTGTTATATATCATGATAGATGAGGTTTGTGATAAAATAATTTCACTATTTTGGAAATGAATTGATTCAATGATGAAATTTTAATTATACTATTGTTTCTCAGGTTGAAAGGTGCTCATATGGGTATAGAGTGTGTTTTGGTTAAATATTTTATTTCTATTTCAAATTACAAGTTGAAAATTTCTGTGTAATATGGATGAAACATTAAAGAGGAATCAAATGGTGAAGAGTTTTCAACAAAATGAAATGGGGAGATTTATTGGAAAAAATCACACAAGTTAATATTTTTTTATTGTGATTATTGACAAAGAATGTTGAAAATATCTATTGTGAAGTTCTAGTGTGATTATTGACATGGTATGTTGAAAAATATCCATGTTAAAGTAACGGAGGATCTGAAAGTGGTTTAGAAAATTATGTATACTAGGTGGTGAATGTTTCCAGTGTTTTTTAAATTTGTGGTGTCTATAATTTGGTTGTTTACTCGAGCATCAAATAAGATGGATTTCCTCAAATTCCTCATGAATTAAAGAAAAATTTATGGAATTCAAAATGTACATGTGTTTCCTGATGATTAGTTTTTTTGCGAAGGTACAATGTTTCGTGAGGGATGTATATGCATGAATGATGGATGATGCTGAAGAAATTTTGATGAGATGCATGACTGTGAGAATCAGTATGAATGGTAAAATTTATTTGATGCTTTGGTAAGATATGTAAGCTTGTGAATAAGAATGGATATTTTCAAAAATAGGCAGCAGCGATTTTGAAATATTTGTGAAGGGGAGAAAACATATATAAATAAAAGTATACCCCATAAGTTGAATAGAGGGACCAGTAATGAAAATGAAGAGGGTCATAATTAATGAATCTTAATCATAAAATAATTTTTCTTAAAAGATAGATTTCATAAGATCTCCTAGTTTACAATGATTGTAAGCTTGTGGAGGTTCCGTGAAATTCGTAAAAGTGTTGTGCATTGTGAATGCTTTAATCACCAAGAATGTGTATAGGATCGTTAAAGTTGTGAGATTTGTGAATGTAGTGAGTTTTTGAATGTTTATTGATTCATGAATTGTTAGGTCCACTAGGCTGGATACCCTGAGAGGGGGGGTGAATCAGGGTAGACTAATTAAAAATTAACGCCCGTTCTGATCTTGTTTTGTTGTTAAGCAAAACACTCTTCTCTCTTTTTCCTGCTGCATGACATAAACAGAATGTAAAGCAAGCACAGGACACAGAAATTTTACTTGGTTCACCGCTAAGGGCTACGTCCAAGGAGCATACGCCGACAGGTTTCCGGTCGTACCAAATTCCACTAATCTTCACTAGCTGTGGATTACAAGGTTCGGGCTAGATCACTTCTATGCCCAGGCTCACTGCCTTTACAATGTTTAGGGTCAGCTCACTACTTTCCCAAGGGTCACTCCCTGTTTCTCTCTCTCTGGCTCACTGCCGGTGGAGAGGATCACCTTCTTCCTCTTCCTGAGCTCACAGCTCTTGGATGGAATCCACTCACAGTTTATAGACCTGTAGGTCTCTTCATTTTCCTGAAAGAATGCATCTTCTCTTGTATGTAGATGCTCTGTTGAAGTTTAACTTTCACCCGTTGATGAATATCTCTTTGCACCGAAGGTATCGGGCAAACTTCCAGCTTCCACACAGTCTGAAAATCACTGCGGGAACAAAACCTTACTTGGCGCGCAAGTCAACCTCAGCGCGCAAGTATCGGCGCGCAAGTCACAACGGGCGCGCAAGTCCTCCTCTGACACTTGCGCGACACAAGCTTCCTCAACTCCAAACTTGCGCGACTCTCTTCCCTTTACGCCCAAACCACTATTGGCACGCAACTGCAAACCGGCACGCAACTTCTAACACCGGCGCACAACTTCAACCACTGGCGCGCAAGTCCCACCTGCACGACCACACACACCACTTGCTCGACCACCACACCTGCGCGACGGGAGCTCTCGTCTTGAACTCTGGTGAGAAATGAGGAGGGGTGGTCCGGTATTTATAGGCAATCTGACCACCCTGCGCGACGGCGCGCAAGTCACCTGCGCGACCCAATCGCGGCGTGCAAGTCTTCTCTCCTTTTAGACACTTGCGCGACCAACTCCCAAACTTGCGCGAACCTATTTCCTTAGCCATATTTTGATCTTATGATCTTGAAAAACATATGGCGCGCAAGTTTCCTATACTCCAAGTCCACGGCGCGCAAGTCCCTTTGCCAAAAACACTTTTCTTCATTTGCCGATTTTCAGGCCCACAAATTTGGCAAACACTGGAAAACGGCGTCACCTTGTATCTGTTCTTTTGTACCGCCTCCAGATCTTCCATTCCTTTTATCGACGTTCTTGAATCAAACATGGATCGTTTAACTCAGCTCTTGAACTCGACATTCCATCATGAAATCCTCTTTGTCAACAATCACAACTCAGATGTCCACTTTGTCAACAAACACAATCACCTCAAAAAGGCTTCAATGATACCTTGAGGGATTTTTGCCCAACATGAATAAAAAAAATTTGTGAATAATTGTGATGTTTTGTGATTGTTGGAAAAGGATTTTCACAAATGTAATTCTTAATATAAATAAAAGGGATTGCCTAGTAAATCTGGGGTATTGTATTATTAAAAATGTGGATGAAATTTAACCCTAATGATGAACCAAATTAAGTGTGAAAAATATTTGTTCAAGTGATCAATATAATATTATTATGAGGGTATAATGAGAACACATTAGTTGAGATATAAGTGAGCATTCGAATTGTGATTTTTTGTAAACTAAGAGGGAAATAATGTCTCCTCCAAACATTGAAATAATATTTCTCTTTAATAGATTTTGTACACTATCACATAGCCTTAATATTACCCTTCAATGTTTCCCAGTACATCTGCAATAAGTAAAATTACTAGGTTTTATGAATGCTTTATTTTCTATTCATACATTTCAATGAAAAAGGGTGGATGATTTTTTTATTTAATGTTGAAACAATATCTGATGGGGTTTTTGTTTTAATTTTTCAACCCTTGATTAACCCCCCACTTAGATTACCGTGCCTAGTTGGTTTAACACTTACTGAGATTATTTTTCTCATACAATATTTTCAAATAATTTTAATAGGGCCTAAGGATGACTTGGAAACTATATAATTTTATAACATTCAACCATAGAAATTCAAATTTAAATAATAATTTTTTTAATGAAATTGGAGTTTAAATTTATGTACCATCTTTTTTGGGGAAAATAGATATTGAGTAAAATTGTTCACTTTGTACTATATGGGATCGATAAGTAAGTGTTTTTCTTGATTCTCTAAGACACCAAACTGAAAACATTCTCTAAATGTAATAGAGTGAAACCATTGTTATTAATCATGTAATTAGGGATTGTTTATGTTTGGGTGTGTTGTAACACCCTGATATTTTTGTGAGATAGATTTCTTTTATTTCATTGATATATTGTGTTTTATGCTACACTAGTATATGATTTAACTACATGTGAACCCGATTTAGATTTTGGTATATGAATCACTATTCTTGTGATTTGTTACACACAATTTAATATTCTTTTGGTAGAGTTCATTTCACATAGGACCGAGTTTAAGAAAAAAGTAAATATTCTAATTTTATCCTATAACCTTGAAATTATAATGGTGGGTATGAAAAATATTATTTAAATTATAAAAAATTATTTAATAATGATTATATAATTATTTATTTGGTTACAAATTAATTATGAATGACAATTAAACCCTTCCTAAATAAAAGAAATTTTTTCCTAATAAAAACAAATTACTTGAGTTTATAAAATAACAAACCCAATGTTGATGGATTTTATTAACGATATATACGTAATATATTCAATATAATGCTTCAAAACAATCATATATTTTTCTTAAACAAGATGTAAGAGAAAATTCAATTTATCTAATAAAAGATTTATTTTTAAAAAATTATTTTTTTACACTTTTTTATAGAAGACTCATTCTAAATATAGAATTTTTTTAAAATTTATATATTATATATGAAAACATATTATTCTTCTTTGTATGTGCCATATAAAAAATTACATTGGATTATTTTATTTTATTTTTCTGATATGTTTCATGTTTTGATGAATATTAAAAATATAATGAATTTTAATTGAATACAACTTTTTCATTGAAAATATTTATTTTGTTAAATTATATTATTTATTAGTTTTAAAATACAATTAGATTATATTTTTATCATTTTAAATAATGTATTTCATTTTCATTAATTTTATATTGTATTTTGAGGTAAACACATTTCAATCTTCTGCAATGTTTTAAGTTTCAAAACAAGTTTTCTCATTCCAACCATGAATTTAATATTAAATTAACAACCAGAAAATATTAGTTCAGTATTTAGAAAAATGGATTCCATATTTGGAATAAGTGGGTCCATGTTTTTTAAATATCATTATTTTATTTTTGGGCATTATGAATAATAACTTTTTTAATTTTTAATAATATGATAAAAGGGTAAATAAAGTATTTAAGGGTAAAATTAATATTATAAAATTACCATAACACTTTTACTAATATCATTGGATGATTTTGTTTCAACCTAAATCATCTTTTGGTAGAAATGGTATCATTTGGAAGCCACGATGATGAGATTAGGACATTTGATATATTTTATTTTAAGAAAAGATAATTATGTACCAATCAAATTTTACTGACAATATAATTTTAAATATGTGGTTACATTGAATATAAGTTCTAATGTAAATATTAATTTTAAAGATAAATTTTTTTATTTATCATGGTAATTTATCTTTAATTTTTAGGAAATAAATATTTACTTTTAATGTTTAAATATTGATGATCATGAAATTATTTAATTAATTAAAAACACAATAAAATAATTTTCATTAAAATTTTTATAATCATTTAATGAAAAAACATACCCAATCTGAATTTCTATGTATTCCTCGACCATAATCATCCCATATTTGAGTAATTAACCATTTCTTGCAACATAGAAATTATTATAACACTTATAATATTTTATTTAAAGAGATATTAAAGTCACCACATTCATGTTGTAATAAATATAATTTTTTATTTAGTATTTTAAAAAATATATATTCCACTATAATTATTATTATAAAATTTAGATTATTTATCTTTTTATATTATAGAATTTTATATTTTGATTCAACAAATAAGTATATTAAATAATTTTTCAAAACAGGTGTTGTAATTATTTTATCAATAAAGATAATTAATAAATGTTATAAGAAATATTAAAATAAACATAAATATGTATAATTATTATATATGATTAATTTTATAGATTACTTTGACCCCATATTTTTATATAAATATGATTTCTTATAGTATAACATCATATCTTCATATTCATAAAAATCAATAAATTAAATAATTTCAAAATTGACACTCTAGATTGTTTACAAAGAAAATATATTTTTAAAATTTTAAAAAATAATAAATAATTATTTTAAAATATATAATAATTATTATATTCTTTTAAATGATAAAAATTATTCATTTATAGTCTAATTGTCAATAAATAGGTAAATATTTTATACTTTTAATATCAAAATATTTGTTACCTTAGTTAAAAATTAATAGAATAACTAACTGTAAATTAAATGGGTAAGGTTAAAATTGATATAAAAACATGACTAAAATGTATTTTTTATGATATTAAAACCTTATTTCATATAATAATTGAAAATGTTACATTTTATAGGTCTTTGGATAGGTTTTTATTTTATTATAAATTATTATTTTTAAATATTTCAAATGTCCCCCTCATCCCAATTTTAAAAGGGCACATTCTCCCTTACAAATTAACATCAATTTAATCCTCCAAGATCATTTATACACAGAAAATATCCATTATCATATTATTTATTTACATTATAGTGGTTTTGTTTCTCTCAAAATTCCAACTATAGTGCCTTTAATATGATATTTAGACATAGCTCGTTGAAGAAGAGGTAATCTCCTCTACTGATTCATTAAATTGATTTATTCTTCTAAATTCTCTTAATATATTTTTTCCATTATAAATAAATATCACTAGTATCTTAAAAAATAATACATTTTATTACATGGAACAGCCATATTCCAATTTCAATCCATTTTATATAAAATGATATTGCCATGTGTGTGTACATACAACTTATTGTCTCCATACCGTCGTGTAATCTGTTTTTCACCACCACCATTCATGAATGGTTCTAAAAATGGAAATAAAAATAATATATGATTTATTATAACATGATATTGATTCATGGAAAAAATATACTCCATCCACTTCAATACAATTTCAAAATTATGGGAATTATATCGTCGCTTGTGCTTATATATGGCCTAATACCTCCACAATTCGATGTGATTTATTCTACATGATATCAATTGAGGAATGATTATATAACTATATAGAATTAAGAAATTTTATTTATAGTATACTAATATCTTTTTATAATTATAAAACTATAAACATAGAAGGATTACTGGAACTAATTCGACAAAACATGTGGATGAAAATGAAGTAGTTAATTCATGAATAACAAGTAATAATGAAGTGTTATTAACAAAAGGGATATAATATGAACATATATGATATAATAAAAATTAGTTTTAACCTAGAATTAATTAATATCATTATTTAGACCCTTATACAATAGTTTTGAACCTGTATTGGGGAACCCAAACATATGGTAAGGGATAATATCACAATCTCATTATTATTGGATATTGTTTACATTTAATATTTAGTAGGTTAAATTTATCATCCATGTTCATGTTTCCTGAATGTGTTTTCCAAAATATTCATTCTATTCTAATACAATTTTTTAAAGTCAAATTTTCCCTTTGGTGAATTTTTATTAATGGATATGAAATGAGACTTTTTCCATTTTCGGTAGGATGTACATTTTGACTTATCCATCAAAAGTATTAGATGAATGTTTTCTTTTATCTTATACTGAATGGATGGATTTTTATGTTTTCATAACTCCTTCTTTACATGAATCATTGTTATCATATTTTAATGTTATATTCAATGAAATTATTTTCTTTTAAAATTTCAAGTTATTTTAAGAAAAGTAAACGTTCTTGAAGAAGAAAGGATATTTTAATAAATAATTAATTTAAAGTGTTCTATAAAAATTACTTTCCATGTAAGATGGAAATATATTATAATGTTATGTTTCAAGTATAATATCCACATTATTCCAATGTTTTTATTATTTTTATTAAATTTATGAAATCAATTTGTTTTACATAGATTATTTTATGTTGGAATGATATTCAAGAAAACCAATTTTAATCCTTGGGTTATAATGGGATGAATGATTTCTGGTTTCTGTGGAAAATGTAAGAATAATTTCATTATGAGATGAGTGGGACCTATATCTACCTCAAATTCATTGGGTTAATATGGATAACTCATGAGGTTTATAACTTATTTCTAAACCTGATTTTATGTTTACAATTCTATTTGTGGACCTAGTTTTCATGTCCACAATTTTATAAATGGACCTAGTTTTTATGTCCATAAGATTGTGAAAGGGAATAATTTCTTGTCCTTAATTAAATTAGAAAACCTATTACAATTAATACGTGTTCACAAGGTTATAATTTTTTGTGTATGCCACAATTTCAATCCTTATGTAAATTTTATGATCTTATGAATTATGTTCTTTGATATTTCTTTGATTCATGTTTAACTTTGATATGAATGGAATGTTTTTCTAATGTTATGATCACATTCTCAAACACTTTATTCTCATGTTTATGTATAAATATCACCCTAGTTTACTCCTAATCAGCATATATGCTCATATTTTCTTATGTTTTATTTTCCCCCAGTTATATGGAATGGTTTAGGTAGGAGTAATAAAAGGGGATGATATTTGTGGGAAACATTGAAGATCATTCACCGGACTAGATTTTTGTGTTCCATTTTTCCAAAAGCACTAAACTAATACCATCTTTAGGAGTATGTTTTTGATCTGTATTATATTTTATGAAAAATTAAAATAATTTCCAGGGTTTTAAACCCTAGATCGTTATCATTGATATCAGAGAAAAGGTTTTTTTAACCATTAGAATATAGGTTGATAAAACATATTAATAACCCTATTGATATTTCTATGGATATTTCTATGTATGTCTCAAATGATAAGAAAAAAGTGACATAGTTTTAAATGAAGGAGTTGTGATATAGGTATCCTTTAAGTAATTATTCATGTTTATATGGTTCCTCATTTTGATAAATGTTTCTTACTCTATAAAAATGGTTTTAGGCAATTCAGTGAACCCAAATGAACAACATTAATTCTGGATACAATGGTAAATGAAATGATTTTAATCTTATGAAACCAAAGGTTATGGGTTTTTGTATACAGAGTATTTTTTCCATGATCATAAACTCTTATCAAGCCTTGAATCCTGCTAGATTCCAAATGACCAAATTGGGAAAAATTTCCTTCTAAAAACTTATTTAGTAAAATCACAACTTCTATTAGAAAAATGACTAATATATTGTCTATTGATAAATGGATACGTACCATTGTAAACATTTTTTTCAATATATACTACTCTTAATGTGAAAAAGTTACATTTGGAACATATTTCATCGAAGGTAACAAGAATATGTGGAGGAAATTTATCAAGAATAAAAGGAATCAAGATAAAATTGACTCCATGGATTGGGACACATTCAAGAACTTATTTCTCATTTTGTATCATCCTCATATTATTATTAAAAATAGAGAGATTGATGTTTCCCATATATAACATGGTTATGATAAGAAAATAAGGATATAATTCAATGAAACTATAAGAACTATAGAGAAAATAATATTATATTTTCCATATGCTGATTGTTTGGATGGACACATGGTGGAAATTTTCTTAAGGGGGAGGATAAATGTTTTTTGTGTGGGAAGCAAGGTCATCTAGAATTTTATTATTGAATTAATGTGAATTAAAATAATATTAAAATGATGGAAACTCCCATAGATTAGTTATTCCTATTAAAAGAAAATTGTTATTATGCTAAAAAATTCCAAAATCAAATGGTTAATGTAGATCGTCGACATTAAAAACCTATTAATGAAATAGATAAAGGGAAGTATCATGCGATCACTATTAGTGTTGTGGAGTACAAAAATAAATTTTTGGAATGATTCAGTGTTTACGTATTTGAATTTTAGAATAATGTTGTTGAAGTACATTTATGGTATCATGGAACAATGATACATATTTCTATTGATCCACTGTAGTTTTTTTACTTATGGATTTAAGATCATATACAGAATGGTTCTAGTAACCATGAAAAGAGATTGAGGTAATAAATTGATTTTTTTGAAAAGACCTGATTAAGGTAAGGATTAACATTAACATATGAATGATTATGAGATAATGATATTTGGATAATGATAAGTTTTAAATGAATAAGTAAATTAGATGGTAATTATTTTCTCATAAGTGATTAGTGATTTTTTTTAAAAGTGGTTTATGTTGTCATGGATGAAATTTAGAGATTTTTTTACTTGATAATAAAGAAGCATGCTTGTATTCAATTAGGTTGTATGGTAATTCTGGTTATTTCTATATTTGAAGACAATATATTATTAACATTTTCAGAGTTTTGTAATGTAACCAACAAAAGAAACCATATGATATATAGGGGATAAATATTAAGATAAGTTACTACACCACTTTTTAATGTTTTAGATGTTCACATTTTGGATGGATTGTTAGGTTTAATATTTATGGAAATTTTATGTTATAATCTAGTTGAATTTTTTTAGATTAAATTATTATCTCACCATAAGTGGATTTTTCCATATT
Organism: Viscum album; assembly: GCA_963277665.1. Lineage (NCBI taxonomy): Eukaryota > Viridiplantae > Streptophyta > Magnoliopsida > Santalales > Viscaceae > Viscum > Viscum album. Next base: position 483,387,316 of record OY728128.1, read on the forward strand.
TCATAACTTGTGCTAATATTTTCTTGTGATAAAGATAGATGAAATGACCTACCATTCTATTTATTGATCGCATGATCTGCTAACACTTCAGGAATGATAAATTTTAACTTAATTTCATTTAATAATATATTAATTGGATGTTCTTCAAGGAACGAAAAATGGTGAGATTGAACTGAAATCATGTAAGTATATCTTCTCTTGAAAATTCATCAACATTTTGAAAAGGGATTGTGATGTAAAAGCGTGACTTATTATCATCATTTTTTATGATATCAATGAACTCTTTCGAACATTTTTAGTCTATGGTTTTTTGAATGTTAACATTCTTTGGATCACCCACTTTCATATGACCAATGATCTTTTATCTATCTCTATGATTATTTACAATATTTATCTATGCCCAAATCATTACCTATATTATCCTACATCAATATTTATTTTGGATTTACATTGGGTAACTACTATTTTCTATCTATTACTTTTCTAAAGGAAGGTATAGTTTTTTTTTATGTTGTGGGTTTATATTAAATAAACTTTCAAGTATTAATCCTTTAATATGCCATATTAATCTTGTGGGTGAAATTCATTTTAAGGGGAAGAATATAACACCTTGAAATTTTTATGAGTTATATTTTTTTAAATATCATTGCAATATTTGGTGTTACAGTACACCAAGATAGGTTTTCAATACAAGAAACACATGATTATCTTGTAGTATACACAACACTTTTCTTTTCTTTTGTTACACAGAATTTCATATTCTTTTGATAATGTTCATTTCACTCCAGACCATGTGTAAGAGGGAAAATATGTATTTTTATGTTACCTTATAACCTATAAATTATAATGGTTGGTATGAATTATATTAATTTAATTATTAATATATTCTTTATACATTATTATATAATTAATTCTTTGTCGATCAATTAATAATAATTGAAAATAAAAACCTTTTTAAATAAAATGAATTTTCCTGAAAATGTATTCAAGTAAGTTTATAATATAATAAAACCTGAATATAAGGATATTATTAATGAATTATATATTTAATATATTCAATATATTTCTTAAAATTCAACTTATATGTTTTCCAAACATGATATATGAACACATTCAAATATATATATAAAATAAGTATTATTAAAAAATGTTTTTTTCCATCCTTTTGATGGAAAAACTATTTAAATATAACTTTTAAAGAAAATTATATTTTATTTTAAAAAACAATATTTTTATTAATATTTGGTATGTAATATTATACTTTGGATGATTTTTTGATATTTTTCTGATAAGTTTATATTTTTTATGAATAGTAAAATAAAATAAATTTTGATTGACAATTGTTTTTCATAAAAATGATTTATATGGTGAAGTTATATTATTTAATGTTTTTAAAATATAAATATATTTTATTTTTATAATATAATTTATCATTGGTCCTTAGGATTAATTTTACATTATTTTTGAAGTAAAAATTTTAATTTTTGCAATGTTTTGACTTTTAAAACAAATTTTGTCATTCCGACCACATGTTTATTTTTAGATTAATTACTAAAAAATCATTTTTATGAAATTTTAAAAATAAATTCCACATTTGGAATCATTGGGTAAAATTTATTTAAATAGATTTATTTTATCTGTGTGAACTATGATTAGTAACATTGGTAATTTTTATTAATATGAAAAAGGGAAAATCATGGATTTAGGGGTAAAAATAATTTTTTAAAATTACCCTAACACTTCCTAGTATAATTTGATGATTTTTGTTCGATCTAAATAATCCTTGTATTTCAATGGTATCCTTTGAAATCCTCTTGGATTAGATTAGGATATTTAATATATTTTATTTTAAGAATAGTTAAATTTATCTCACTCAAATTTTACTGACTATATCATTTTTAATATAAGGTTGTATAGATGATATGTTCTACTATTAACCATTTGGAACCCTATAGAAAATATTATGACACTTATAATGTTTTATTTAATGTAATGTTAAAGTTTTCACATTCATGTTTTAATATATATAATATTTTTAATGTAGGATTTTCGAGAAGACATATGTGAATAAAAGTATTCTTCTCAAATATGGTGGATTTATATTATTTATATTATTTTTTTAATTTTGAATCAAAAATAATTATATTAAATAATTTCACATAATTGATGTTGTAATTGTACCACCCCGAGATTTTTTGAAAAATATTTTTTTTAATTTCATTAATGGCTTTTGTTGTATGCTACACCAAGATTAGCTTGCGCTATACGCAACACCGTATTAGCTTGCAGTATATGCAACACTATTCTTGGATCGTGTTACACACAATTTTGATAATAGTTATTCTATGCATCATTGAGTATATATATATATATATATATATATTCAATGTATAAATGAAATATGGTTGGATTCTGTTATATGAAACAACAAAGGATTCTTGCAGAACACGCAACCCTGGCTTGTCTTGCATTATACGCAATTGTGACCTTCCTCGATAGCGTGTGTTGTATGCAGTACCGAGTTTTACTAAACAACGATATATTATTATAATATTATTATAATATTATTATTAACTAGCCGGTATGAATAGTATTAACTAAATTTTTAATTTTATAACATTATTATTCATCTTACACATTTTCTAGAACATGGTATAAGAAAAAAATAAATTTTTCCGGTAAAATAAGTATTTTTCAAAAAATGCAGTTTTGTCGCCTTTTGATGGTGTACCTAATTTAAATCTAGTTTTTTGACATGTTTATACGTTCAATTTGACAAAATAAAATTATTCTTTGGAATCAAGAAGTAAAAATTTACTTTGGATAAATTTTTCATATTATTCTGGTAACATTCATATTTTGATGAATAGTAAAAACACGCTATATTTTTATTAAAAACAACTTTTTTCATCGCAATAATTTATATGGTTAAATTATAATATTGAATGGTTTTAACTTATAAATAGAATATATTTTTACCATTTAATATAATTTATTTCATTATCATTGATTTTACATTGAATTCGTAGGTTAAATCAATTCAATCTTTTACAATGTTTTAAACAAAAACCCATTTTCATTCGACAACGAGATTAATTTTAATTTAATTTATGCAACTTATTTGTATTGAATTTGAAAAAATGGATTCCATATTTTTAATCAGTGGGTCCAAATTATGTTAATAGGCTACTTTTTATTTTTGGGAATTATGAATAGTAACTACGGTAAATTTTATTTACCATATTTAAAGGTAAATCGGGTAATTAAGGGTGAATATAATATTATAAAATTACCCTGACACATGAAAAAATTATATTGGATGACTAATAGTAGACCCATATCACCTAAGGATTGGATTATATTAATTTTATGGACTTTTGACAATGAAAATAATTTTTTTATTATTAAAACCAAAGAAAGTGACAACATGTCACTCTCTTAAGTCTTATAAGTATAATAATTTTAATTTAGTGATAAACATCATAAAACATCGAACATGAATAGTCTCCATAAATATAATAAAATTATATACATCATGATAATTTATTTAGAATTTTTAGGGATTAAATAAGTGTCATTAATGGTGATACATTAATGATGCAGAAATTATTTATTAAGTGAAAAATCAGTAATATAGTTTTTATTGAAATAATAATACCCATTAAAAGGCCCAAAAACCTGACAAAAACTTATTTTTAGTGTATATCTACACCTTAATCATCCAATTACCTAATATATAACCGTTTATAGTCTTATAAAAGTGATTATGATACTTATATTATTTTATTTTAAATGATGCCAAAGTTGTCACATTCATAATTTAATAAATATAACAATTTAAATAGTGTTATTTTAAGATGATAAATTATATTAAAAGTATTATTGTGAAATTTAATATATTTATCTTCATTATAGGATTTTAGTTTTAATTTTATGCAACAAATAAGTATATTAAATAATTATACAAAAATGATGTAGTAATTATTTTATTAAGAGATAAACCAAATAAATGATTTTAAAAATAATAAAATAAATATTATATGAACTATTTAATGTTCTCCACTAATTTTCTAGATACATATGACCTTTTATGAGTCTATTAAAGATTTTATTTTGAATATATATTCTGTATATATTTTATTTAAATTCAAATAAATGAATAGTGTCAAAATTGACACTATTGTAATTTTATAAAAATATCATATTATAAAATTGTTTAAAAAACACAAAAATATATAAAAACTATAAATTTAAATTTAAATGGTCTAAAATGTTATAAAGTATCCAATTATAGATAATTCACAACAAATAAATAATTATTTGTTATAATTTAAAATTTAGAATATTATTACCACAAATAAAATTAAATTGATTAAGGATAAATCAAGTTGATAATGTTTAAAATAATTTCCGAACGTGTATAAATTTTATTGGTTGATGATATTACAACCCTATCTCATCTAATATTCTAATATGAGTCATTTTTGGAGGTCTTTAAGTAGGTTTAGATTTATTATAAATTAATATTTTTAAGATTTCCAAAGGTGCCCCTCTCCTCCCTTATAAAAGGGCACCTCCTCCCTCTCTTCCTCACACCACAATGAGACTTCAAGATCGGAAAAACACTTCCAATTTCTCCTATACACTTACCTATAAACATCCTAGAGGTCCTGGTCTTCTTTAAAGACCAATTTGTTGCCCTATGAGGAGGTCTCAAAGAGGCACTTCAAAGAAGAGGTAATGTCTGTTACCGATTCTTTCAAATTTATTTTTTCTTCTACTTCTTCTTCTTTAGTTGTTTCATTATGAAGTAATAACATCAGTATCACTCATATATGGATATGTTATTATAAGTATGAAACAAACCTATTTCACCATCTTTCCATCTTACGGAAAACAAAATCACCGTGCGTGCGTACGTACGGAATACCGTCTCCACGCCGTGGTGTAATCTGTTTTTCCAACACCACCTTACATGGATGGATATAATGGTGTAAAGAATAACTATACATATTTATTATAACAACATACTGATTATGATATATTGTATCATCCTATCCAATTCAATTCAATAGTTATAGGAATGATATCATCGCTCGTGCGTACGTACGGACTACCGTCTCCACGACGCGATGAGATTCATTCTCCATGTTAACCATTTAAGAATGATTATAAAGTATATATAAGCAATAATAATGAAATATATGACATTAAAAAGTTATTGGATTTATGTATATATATATGTATGTCATCTAATTAATTCCATTCAACTCAATAAGGAAATGAAAACAGCATTCATGCGTACGTACGGCCTACCGTCTCCATGAACGGTGTATTTCATTCCATTTATAGATCTATTATATATATGTATACTCTGAATATATATTATATATAAATTATGTTTTATATTCTGGAATTAATTAATCATGATATAATTAATCATATGAACAATTAAAAGTCAAAACACGAATGACAAAGGAAACGATTTTACCCAAAATGCTCTTTAACATGAAATTTAAAAAGGAATGGGTAATATAAAGTCATAAGTGAACCATATATGATATAATAACAATGAATATGATTATGTAATAAGTCAATGACATTATTTAAATCATTATACAGGAGGTTGGGATACATACAAAGCATATCGGACATAAGGTAAGGGATAACTTTTCCAATCTCGTTTTTATCTGAGATTGTTTATTCGTAAGTATTTACTGGGATTATTTATATCACCCATGTCCATGTTTTATAAAAGTGTTTTCATGTATGTTTAAAGTCATTTTTACCCATTTTTTACTTTTACTACATGGTATGTAAGGAATCTTTCTTTTGTTTACGTTACGAGGTACTTTTTTGACTTTTCCGACAAAAGTATGAGGAGAATGTTAATTTTAACTTATACGGCGTGAATGGAGCTTTACGTTTTTATAAAGACTTATTTTCACGATGCTTCCTCCAAAATATTTCATGACTATTTTCAAAAAAATCTCTTTTTTTAAAAATAGCATGTCGTTTTGTGAAAAGAAATTGATTTTGAAGAAGAAATGATATTTTCCTCAAGAATTAATTTCAAATGTTTTATAAAAACCATTTTCCATATAAGATGAAATTATTTCATATGTGTATTTTTTTAAGTTTAATGTCTCTATAATTTACATCGTTCACTTTTCTTTTGATGAAATGTCCGTTTGTTTTATATGGATTATGAAATGATGGGATGATGTTTATGAAACCCATTTTATTCTTTGGGTTATGATGAATGTTTTAAGTTTATTTTGTGGCACAAGTAAGAATGATTTAATTATGAGATGGGTGGGACCTATATCTCCCCCCAATGCATTGGGTAAATATTTATATCTCATGAGATAGACATGGCTGGAATGGAAATTTAAACAGGGTCAGTAATACAGGACTAGAACGAGGAGTGAACTCGATTTAGAAAGGGACTTTGTCCACTAAGATGGTCTTGACAGCAATGCCTTGGCTAATATAGAAATCATATCATGTGCTTAATGGTTTCCCCAATTACATGTTTTATTACCATTCTATTTTATCATTCTTAATGTTTCTTTATGTTCTATGCCATACGTACTTCCATGTTTTATGTCATTTCTCATGCTTTTGATGTTTAAACATTATGTTCATGTTTTTAAGTTCAAATGTATATGGTATGTTTTATTTTATCCAGGATTACCCTTACTGAGCATTTGAGCTCACCCTTTTTATTTTTTCTTTTCCCCAGGATATAAAGAATGTTTTTAGGTAAGAAAAAATGGGGAAGATCTTTATGGGAGATGTTTAAGATCTTTCACCATGATTAGAAGATTATGTTCCTAGTTTCCAAAGACACTAAACTATTACGGTCCTTGTGTGTCTGTTTTTGTTATGCATTAAGTATTCTACAAAAGTAATGTAATGTTCATGTACGTCAAGCTTTGGGTCTCTACAGTTGGTATCAGAGGAAAGGTTTATTCAACCTTTGGAAAATAGGATGTGAAAATGTTAGTGAGATCCCAAGAGATATTTCTAAGGTATGTCTAGGGATGTCCCTAAGGATAAGTATACATATAGGATATAGTCCTAGAACTAAGGTAACGATCTTAGAATTTAACCTAAGATGTTAGATATTGAGGGTGCTGCCCCTTTACTATGTTGTTTTCTCTAGCATGATTTTTTGGTCTCACGCTATTCTTTTTGGGTTTTAGAAAATGGCTGGAAACATGAAGATTCATGATAATGGAGGATATGATGGACAATGGAATGATATTTTTCATGAGAAACAAAATGAAACGGGATTTGGAAGTCCAAACATCATTATTATGCCTAATCAGCAATCTCATAATATGATCAATAATCTCAACTTTGGTAAGTTTCCCAACTCAGATAATAAGATAAAGATGGAGTTTCATGATTATCATAGAGGAAAGAAAGTTCAATTTCCCTCATGTAAATAATGTGGGAAGAGGCATCAGGGAGATTGTTTCAAAGGAACTAGAAGATGCTTTGGGTGTGGAAAACATGGACACAAATCCAGTAAGTGCAAAGGAAAAGGTTCAGTTAACACCAGGGATGATGATAATGGTATTGCTATGACATCAGAAATGGTTAAATGTTTTAAATATGGAATGTACGGGCATTATGAAAACCAATGACCTAAGGGAAAGTCTCATGAAGAGAATCAGTACGATCGTATGGGTAGTATTTATGTTGATGATGATGAAGAGACTACAAATGATATGTGAGATAAAAGAATTGTTGAAGCTCGATCAATGGTTTAAGAAGATAGTGGAATGAATACATGTTTATCAAGTGTAATGTTTTATAAGTAATCTCATGGTGCTATGGAGTAAAGAAACATCTAATTATTGTTACACTGTTGTATTTCCATGAGTTTTGAAAGTGTATGATTAATGGTACCAGTATCCATGAAAGGTTATTCAGATATTTTTGGAATGTAGATGATATGTGCATAATGAAGGTATAAGGAGAAAATTCATGAGCTCCTAACTGATATAAGGATAAGGTTATATCATGGTTTGAGTATATTGAATTTTTGGATTTTGGTATGAGGAAAGAGTTAACTTTTGACAGCATTCATGTTTTCACTAAGGTTTAATGGTTATTCATTTTTCAAGAGATTACATGATTAAGGTATTCACATGATAGGAATGTGACCAACAAGATATATGGGGGATAAATGATGGTATTCACATTCTTGGTTGATGACATTTCAAGTAATAATTTTCATTATACTATAAGCTTAGACCGAAGTATTTTAGATAAGCCTAAAGATTGGAATGTATTATGTTGGACATAAGTTGGTATTGTTTAAGGATAGAATTTTTTTGATATTATTGATGGGATGGTATAGTAATGTAGTTTTAGAAAAAGGACAACCTGCAGGACTGGCGACAGCCCATCGCATCGGACAAGGCTGTGGGAATCGAACCCACAACCGAAGTGCGACTGGCCTTTATCACCTACCACTAGCCTACAGGAAGTTCCTAGTTAGTATAAACTAGTTTTATTTTATTAATTGGTATGATAGATGAAGTATATGTCCATTTTGGAACGATATACGATAGATGGACTTATGTATATTACTATTCATAAGATTTTGATTAAGACAGATAGAATGACCCATCATTCTATCACATGATCTGCTAACACTTCACGAATGAAAAATTCAACTTCATTTCGTTAAGAGATGAAGTGGAAATTGTTCAAGGCACGAACAACGGTGAGATTATATCGAAATAAAGTAGGTATTTCTTCTAATTCAAAATTTTCAACTTTAGGAAAATGATATTGAAAACCAAAAATGTTGTCCTAATGCTCTTATATCTGATGAATCTGATGGTACCTTAGATCATCACAAATCTATGGCTTTCCGATTGATGGATTTTTCATAGCGATGTTCTCTACCACTCTCCATCGGAACTTGATCCATATTTTCACCTATGTTCTTCTACATGGAATCCCAGTGATGAGATAATTTGGGTAACCATTACATTTAATACTTTAGTTTTTAAAGCCAAGTTTTGGTATTCCTTTTTACGATGTGGGTTTCTATTAAACAAACTTTCGAGTAGTAAACCATTTATAACCCCGATGAATTTCGAGGGGGAAATTCATTTAAAGGGGAGTAGAATGTAACACCCTGAGATTTTACGAAAAATATTCTTTTAATTTCATTAATTATTTGTGTTGTATTGTACACCATGATTACCTTGCGCTATAAGCAACACCGTATTAGCTTGCATTATACGCAACACTATTCTTGGATCGTGTTACACACAATTTTGATAATATTTATTCTACGCAACATTGAGTATATATATATATATATATATTAAATGTATAAATGAAATATGGTTGGATTCTATTATATGCAACAATGAAGGATTCTTGCACAACACGCAACCCTGACTTGGCTTGCATTACACGCAATCGCGACCTTCCTCGATAGCGTGTGTTGTACGCAATACCGGGTTTTACTAAACAACGATATATTACTATAATATTATTATGAACTAGCCTTTATGAATTCTATTAACTAAATTTTGAATTTTATAAAATTATTATTCATCTTACACATTTTATAGAACATCTTATAAGAACCAAATAAATGTTTCGGGTAAAATAAGTATTTTTCAAAAAATGAAGTTTTGTCGCCTTTTGATGGCGCACCCACTTTAAATCTAGTTTTTTGACATGTTTATAAGTTCAATTTGACAAAATAAAATTCTTCTTTGGAATCAAGAAATAAAAATTTACTTTGGATAAATTTTTCATATTATTCTGGTAACTTTCATATTTTGATTAATAGAAAAAACACGTTATATTTTAATTAAAAACAACATTTTTCATCGCAATAATTTATATGGTTAAATTATAATATTTATTGGTTTTAAAGTATAAATAGAATATATATATACCATTTAATATAATTTATGTCATTATCATTGATTTTACATTGAATTCGTAGGTTAAATCAATTCAATCCTTTGCAATGTTTTATACAAAACCCTGTTTTCATTCGACAACGGGATTAATTTTAATTTAATTTCTGCAACCTATTTGTATTGAATTTGAAAAAATTGATTCTATATTTGGAATCAGTGGGTCTATATTATGTTAATAGGCTACTTTTTATTTTTTGGAATTATGTATAGTAACTACGGTAAATTTTATTTACCATAGTTAAAGGTAAATCAGGTAATTAAGGGTGAATATAATATTATAAAATTACCCTAAAACATTCCAAAATTCTATTGGATGACTAAACGTCGAACCATATCACCGAAGGGTCGGATTAGATTAATTTTATAGACTTTTGACCATGAAATTAATTTAATTATTATTAAAACCAAAGAAAGTGACAACATGTCACTCTCTTAAGTCTTATAAGTATAATAATTTTAATTTAGTGATAAATATCATAAAACTTCGAACATGGATAGTCTCAAGAAAGCTAATAAAATTATCTACATCATGATAATTTATTTAGAATTTTTAGGGATTAAATAATTGTCATTAATGGTGATACATTAATGATGAATAAATTATTTATTAAGTGAAAAATTAGTAATATAGTTTTTATTGAAATAATAATACCCATTAAAAGGCTCATAAACCTGACCAAAACGTATTGGTAGTGTATATATACACCTTAAGCATCCAATGACCTAATCTATAACCGTTTGGAGTCTTATAAAAGTGATTATGACATTTATATTATTTTATTTTAAATGATTCCAAAGTTTTCACCTTCATAATTTAATAAATATAACAATTTAAATATTGTGATTTTAAGATGATAAATTCGAGTAAAAGTATTATTGTGAAATTTGATAGATTTAAATTCATTATAGGATTTTATTTTTAATTTTTATGCAACAAAATAGTATATTAAATAATTATACAAAAATGATGTAGTAATTATTTTATTAAGAGATAAACCAAATAAATGGTTTTAAAAATAATAAATTAAATATTATATGAACTATTTAATGTTATCCACTACTTTTCTAGATACATATGACCTTTTATGAATCTATTAAATCTTTTATTTCGAACATATCTTATTTATATATTTTATTTAAATTCAAATAAAAGAATAGTGTCAAAATTGACACTATTGTAATTTTATAAAAATAACATATTATAAAATTGTTTAAAAATCACAAAAATATATAAAAAATATAAATATAAATTTATACGGTATAAAATGTTATAAAGTATCCAATTATAGATAATTCACAAAAAATAAGTATTTATTTGTTATAATTTAAAATTTATAATTTTATTACATCAAATAAAATTAAATTGATTAAGTAAGGATAAATCAACTTGATAATGTTTAAAATAATTTCCCAACATGTCTAAATTTTATTTGTTGATGAGATTACAAACCTATATCATCTAATATTTTAATATGAGTCATTTTTGGAGGTTTATAATTAGAGTTAGATTTATTATAAATTAATATTTTTAAGATTTCCATAATTGCCCATCTCCTCCCTTATAAAAGGGCACCTCCTCCCTCTCTTCCTCACACCACATTGAGCCTTCAATCTCGGCCAAACCCTTCCAATTTCTCCTCTCCACTTCCCTAGAAACATCCTAGAGGTCTTGGTATTCTTCAAAGACCAATTTTAGTGCCCTAAGAGGAGGTCTCAAAGAGGCGCTTCAAAGAAGAGGTAAGTTCCGTTACCGATTCTCTCAACTTTATTTCTTCTTCTACTTCTTCTTCTTTAGTTGTTTCATTATGAAGTAATATCATAAGTATCACTAATATACTGATATGTTATTATAAGTATGAAACAACCCTATTTCACCATCTATCCATCCTATGGAAAATGAAATCACCGCGTGTGCGTACGTACGGAATACCGTCTCCATGTCGTGGTGTAATCTGTTTTTTCCAACACCACCTTACTTGGATGGGTATAATGGTGTAAAGAAAAACTATACATAGTTATTATAACATAATACTGATTATGATATATTGTATCAACCTATCCAATACAATTCAATAATTATGGGAATGATATCATAGCTCGTGCGTACGTACGGACTACCATCTCCACGACGCGATGAGATTCATTCTCCATGTTAACCATTTAAGAATGATTATAAAGTATATATAAGAAATAATAATGAAATATATGACATTATAAAGTTTTTGGATTTATGTATATATATATATTTATGTCATCTACTTAATTCCATTCAACTAAATAAGTATACGAAAACAGCGTTCATGCGTACATACGGCCTATCGTCTCCATGAACAGTGTATTTATTTTCATTTATCGATCTATTATATATATGTATATTATGAATATATATTATATATAAATAATTTTATTATATTCTGGAATTAATTAGTCATGATCTAATTAATCATATGAATAATTAAAAGTCAAAACACGAACGAAAAATGAAACGATTTTACCCAAAACGCTTTTTAACATGGAATTTACAAAGGAATGGGTAATATAAAGTCATAAGTGAACCATATATGATATCATAACGATGAATATGATTCTTTAATAAGTCAATGTTATTATTTAAATCATTATACAGGAGGTTCGGATACATATGAAGCATATCAGACATAAGGTAAGGGATAACTTTTCCAATCTTGTTTTTATCTGAGATTGTTTATTCGTAAGTATTTAATGGGGTTATTTCTATCACCATTGTCCATGTTTTATAAAAGTGTTTTACAGTATGTTTAAAGTCATTTTTACCCATTTTTGACTTTTACTACATGGTATTTAAGTAATCTTTCTTTTGTTTACGTTACAAGGTACTTTTTTGACTATTCCGACAAAAGTACGAGGAGAATGTTATTTTTAACTTATACGGCGTGAATGGATTTTTACAGTTTTATAAAGTCTTATTTTCATAAAGCTTCCTCCAAAATATTTCATGAATATTTTCAACAAAATCTATTTTTTTTAAATAGCATGACGTTTTGTGAAAAGAAATTGATTTTGATGAAGAAAGGATATTTTCCTCAAGAATTCATTTCAAATGTTTTATCAAAACCATTTTCCATGTAAGATGAAATTACTTCATATGGGTATGTTTTATGTTTAATGTCTCTATAATTTACATGGTTCACTTTTCTTATGAGGAAATGTCCGTTTTTTTATATGGATTATGAAATGATGGGATGATGTTTATGAAACACATTTTATTCTTTGGGTTATGATGAATGTTTTAAGTATCTTCTGTGGAACAAGTAAAAATGATTTCATTATGAGATGTGTGGGACCTATATCTACGTCCAATGCATTGGGTAAAGATTTATATCTCATGAGATAGACATGGCTGGAATGGCAAGTTAAACCGGTTCAGTAATATAGGACTGGAAAGAGGAGTGAACTCGATTCAGAAAGGGACTTTGTCCACTAAGATGGTCTTGGCCGCAATGCCTTGGCTAATATGGAAATAATATCATGTGCTTAATGGTTGCCACAATTACATGTTTTATTCCCATGCTATTGTATCATTCTTAATGTTTCTTTATGATCTATGCCATACATACTTCCATGTTTTATGTCATTGCTCATGCTTTTTATGTTTAAACATTATGTTCATGTTTTTAAGTTCAAATGTATATGGTATGTTTTATTTTATCCATCCTTACCCTTACTGAGCATTTGAGATCACCCTTTTTATGTTTTCTTTTCCCCAGGATATAAAGAAAGGTTTTAGGTAAGTAAAAAAGTGGAAGATATTTATGGGAGATGTTGAAGATCTTTCACCATGATTAGAAGATTATGTTCCAAGTTTCCAAAGACACAAAACTATTACGGTCCTTGTGTGTCTGTTTTTGTTATGTATTAAGTATTCCGCAAAAGTATTGTAATGTTCATGTACATCTCGCTTTGGGTCTCTACAGAGACTATGGTAGTGATACATCTTTAACCACTAAAAATGTTTTATATTTCTAAGGATGTAGGTTTTGGATGGAGGAGAAAACTTCATCTTACAAATTTTAAAATGTTTAGAAATTTGATATATGTGATCCATTTTAGTAGTATTTATTTAATGAATATTATATTATTTAAATGAAGGTAGGTGGACTTGATCCTTTTATAATGATTCGTTCCTTTTTTGTGATTTCTTTTGTGTTTGGTTATTGGTAACAGAGTGTAGATTACCAAATAGAGAATCCACACAATCCAAAAAATTATGAAACACTATTACTGAACTAATATTATCATTAACACCATTATATTCATGTCAAAATTGATTTTATAATAAATTAAATTTTTTTATAATCATCACCTAGTGAATGAAATTAATCAAAAATCAATAAATATAGGTATTGATATTTTGAATAGATATTGGTTATCCTTAATGGAATGAAATGAATGATTCACTTCACTCTATAGTGTTGGTAACTAATATCGATAATGGGCCATGTGAACTGTACATGTCAGGTAGAAAATGATTTTTTAGATTTAATAATATATAATCATTTAAAGTATTGAGTTTATATTATTAAAATTTAACATAATTTATAAAATGGTGCTCATATGAGATATATTTATTATAAAATTAATTTAAATTCCTTAAAATTTGAAAATATTTTAAATGAACAATAAATATGGTATATAATTTATACATGATATATATATTTTTATTTTCGATCAACCATTGATTTTATTTTTTATTCATTGTTGATGAACTTATGGAATTTTTTTGTTAACTAATAATTTGACAGTGAGGCTTTGTTGATGTATCAAATGTAATATGTTATAAATGATTGATATGATTTTTTATGAATTATTGAGGTGATATACTAACATACATTTTTGAGTTATATTAATTTATTTCAATCATTTTATGAGTTTTCAAGTGATTATCGACTATGGGTTTCTTATTTATTCATTATAAATTTTTTTATTTTTTATCGACTGGGAGCATGGTTTGTGTGGTAAATTTTTTGGATCAGTATTTCATATTTTTATATATATTTTATTTTCAAATTGATATTTTAAACAGAAAAAAAAATAATATTATTTCTGATGCGACCTATGTTGAAGTCAGTCAATGTTTATTTATTTATATTCTTACTAAGTACTATATATGTGGCATGTTGGTTCGAACCCATAGGGGAGGTGATTATGACCATTATTCTTATAAAAACATTCAAAAAACCCCCACTATTCTCAGTAGTGGGATACATTTCCAATTTTGTACTTTTAATTTTGTTATAACGCATTTAAGTGACACAACATTCTTTATTTTTTCATCTATACCAAAATGATGAATCAGAAAATAGTTTGAAAATAGTGAACAAAAAATATTAAGAACACTGATAAATGAACTATCATAGTAAATCTCACGGGGAAAATTTTTCATTCTACTGATTTTTAATGTATTCCAATTCACATAATAGTTTTTGAAGTACGCCACTATTTAAAGAGAATGATTTACATCCCATTATGGGAGTTAATTCAGATGGATGATCAAGTATATATTTCGCCAATCCAAAATAGATCAACTATAAAAATCTTTATTTGAAAATGACAACAGGATGAACTCATCATATGTCCTGAAGTTTTATGAATTTATTATCTTTTGAAAGATGTATCCATGATCAATATCACCTATTGATTTTAGAACTTTTAAATTATGTTTCTAGTTTTACAAGGCAATTGAATGAATTAATTATTGATCTCATCGATCAATATTGAATACATTGAGATGATGAAGTGAGAAAAATTAAAAGATAACCATTAGAAAATCAATGTATCCCTAAATAAAGATCTAACTAGAAAATATTTTCATTATCATAATAACATTTGAAAACATTGATAAACAAAGTAATATAGTTCTAATTCATGGGAAGAAGAACTCTCTGAAAGATGTTCTGCTCTTATGCTCCTTCAATGTATGTCATACATGAGTATCTGCCGTCATCTCGTTTCTTTCTTTGCTTTTAAATCCTGCTCTCAAAAACTGCATGTCACCCCCAATTTTCCACCGACTTCATGTGTCCATCACTTTTGCACCACACACTTGCGTATTTTCATGATTGACACATCGCGCTATCTTTTCGCTTGTAACTAACTCCGAGTGAGTTAGTTGAATGCACTTGGTCAATTTTTCACCTCACGAATGAACCTGCGCAAGAAAAACAAACAACACAATTAAAAATGAAGTAAATAATTAAAAAATTGTAATTTAAGACAATAACTTATTAAAAAGTATTTTAAAATAATTAAAAACCTTTTAAATAATGTTATTTAGTATTATTAATAAATAGTAAATAAAATATTATCGACAAAAATAAAATAAAATTTTATATTAAAATAGTTATTATTTAATTATAATAGTTAAGTTATAATAATTTAATATTATAATTTTATTGAATTTCTTAATAAAAAAGTCATTATTAACATTTAAGTATAAATTTTTTTATTAATTATTGTTTTTAATCTTAAATTGTTATTAAGTTATTAATTTTTATTAGTTAACATTATTAAAGAATATTATAAATGTTAAGTTTATAATTATTTTAGAAATTAAATTATTTATTAATTCTAGATAATTAGAATAGTTTATTCTAAATTAGTTTACAAATTTTTATTATTATTTATTTTTTTTGATAAAGTTTTAATATTAAATAATTGAAGATTGAATACTAAATTATTAGATTATTTATTTTAATATAATTTAAAAATTTAAATAACTCAGTTTAATTATCGTTTTAATTTAGTTAATTAAATTAATAAATATAATTAATTAATATTATTCAACTTATAAGTGTTATTTGATTATAAATATTGTTATTGTCAGTTATGTTTACTTATTCTTTATGTTAGGTTTTTTATTTTAGTTTAATTTTTATTTTTCAATTATTTTATAACATTTTCATCTCCTCAGTTACAGTGACAATAGACTCCCATGGTGTGGTGATGGGTTTCATGCTAGATCTGTAGCACACAACCCTCCTCTTCCTCAGCTTTAGTCGAACTCCACCTCGTGACGACCTTCCGACTTACAGCGACGGCACAAGATTGTCTAGGGACCTCCACACGTGACAACAATTTGTGGTTCCACAAATGATGGGTTTGGTGAAAGAACTCGATCTAAGATTCAATTATGAGAGTTTTGAATTAATCCGCGAGACCCTGGTTTGATTCTGTTGATTTTTTCTATGAAATGGATTCTGTGTTTCGGTTATAGGGGAGAATGGAGTGACAGATTTAGTGTATGAAGCAGGTGATGATAGGTGGGAAGGGCAGTGGCGTGAGGGTCACCGTTAGCTAAAAATAAATGAGGTTACCGATAGTTAAAAAAGGTCATCAATGGAATATAAATGAAAAGGTCACTGGTAGCTTTAAAATATCAAGGATACCATTAAATAACATGTAAAGGGCCACTGATAGTATATATAAGGTCACTGTCAGAAAAAGGTCACTGATGCAGATAATAAAAGGTCACTGATGCAGATAATCATCCTCATCGGTAGCATATAGAAATAAAACTAACATTGATACACAAAAAATTAAAACGGCATAAAATGAATTTAAAATTATAACTTAAGTTAATTAAATTCAATGATTTAAAATAATTAACCAGTTAAAAACATAAAATAAAAATAAAATTATTGAAATTTTAAAAATAAACAAAGTCTAGTTAAAAATGAATTATAGTAAAACTTTAAGCATTTAAAATTACAATTTAAATTATTTATTGATAACACTTAAATTAAAAATTGGATTATTGTTTAATTAAATTGATAGAAGTATTAAAATAAAATTAATTAAAGGGTTTACAATAAGTAGGAAAGGATCACATCTATGTCTGAATAAGTCACTGATAGCTCATGTATGTCTCAATGTTATACTATAAACAAAAGTTAATGAATATACAATTTAACAATTTAAATAGGATTAAATAATTAATTTTTAAAAACTCTCTCTTAATAAATTAAATAACTATGTGAATACATAAAATTAAAAACCCATTATTTCATTAAATTAGTACTCAAGATATTACCTAATTAATTACCAGAATAATTAAACATTATAATAACAATGTTAATTTATTTTAATGAAACTAAATTAAAGGATAAAATATTAAAATAAAGACTATGATAGATAAATTGAAATATGATGATTATTTAATTTTTTAAAAAATAAGTTAAATTATTTCAAATTCAATTAGATTTTTATTAACAAAACTAATTAAGAAATAATTAAATCAGAAGAGTAGAGTAAGATTAAAATAATTAATTTTAATAATAAACGTACATAATTAATTATAAAAATTGATTAATTAAAAAAATTTATTATAAAAATACATTAGATCATTAATTTAGTAAAAAGTGCTTAAATAATTTATTAAATTATTAAAAAATAAGTAAAAATGTTGTGAAAAACGATTTAAAACAAGGCCACATCAAATTCCCCCTCACTCGAGCATTGATTTTTTCTTAAACTATCTCATTATTTATTATCTTTCAAAAACTATTTGTAGTATTAATGATTCAGCTCAAACTGTAACATGTTCATCACTTACGAATAGAGAAAAGAAACATGAGTATATGATTTTTGAAAAATATGTCCTAAATCAAGTCTTTCCTTGATCAAATACTCAATGTGTAATCAAGATATCAAAAATCATCTTCCAAATTCTGTGTCCCGCCACATATATGATTCTACGTAATGACTCATTTCAATCCAGGCTTTAGTCCAATGTCTAAGAGAGACAAGAGGTAATATGATAGTGGAATAAAAAAACATAACCATAGGAACATTGTATTTTAACTCATCCCATAGGTTCAAAAAATAATTATTAATTTTTTGAATCACCTTAATGATACAACCTAATTTATTCCCATATAAACCAGCTGACCCATTATTTATTTAAAATTCATCATTTCCCTCACCTAAATGAACTCATTTTTGACCCTTAACACGTTTTTTTATTTTTCCCAAGCCATGTATCAGATGATAAACAATATGAGATGTAATTATTGAATGTTTACTGAGGGATTATAGTAAATAGAAACACACCCACCATCTAGGGTCTCAGAGATTCACCATGGGATCCAAGATGCCCAAACTACTCTAGTTTCAAATGATTTACATTAAAACCATTTACATTTAATCATTCAGGTGATTACATTGAATAAATAATAAAAAAGAGTTTCTCCTATGATCAGAATCAAACTACTAGTCCTAAGGTTAATGATCATAACTTCACAAACAGTTTACCCAAATCACTCTTGGAAGTAGTTCATATCCCAAGATTTCATAAAATCACTAAGTATATTCACTCAACAATAATCCAACCTCAATAATTTCATATTCAATGTAGTTATTAAAAACTAATCAAGTATCATCATAAGGTAAGAACCATTTGATAAATAGTGTGCATCCTAAAACTGTACAGGAAATTTGAAACATTTAACCATTTTTTACAAAATGATTTAAGTTACTGTGGGAATTGATGGGATATAAATTAAGTATAGTTTATCATAGTAAATAATTGACCCCCTCCACACACTTAAAACCCAACTTGGTCCCCAATGAATAATTTTAAACATGGAGAATAACCATTGTGGGAAATTATAGTTCAAAACAGGTTTTTCAATTTAATAGATTGATGACATGTATAAAAGGGTTTCTTTAATGTTCAAATTTTTTTCCCATAAATATTAATTAAAATCTGGTTCATAAGAAAGTGCATACATTATCATTAAAGTCTACATAATAAATATTTTCCGTTAATGTAAAAACATAGAATGTAATATGTGGGAACACTATATACTGGGTGAAGCATTTTAATGGATTAATTTCAATAATATGTTCAATTAAGCAGAAGAATGAATGCTAAAACACCCCAATGTAATGTAGTTTCAATATAAAATTTCTCAGCCTGTATGTACCCCCCACATTTATTCTCATGTAGTGAGTGATTTTAATATATCAATGAAATACAAATTTCTGCAGGTGGAACATGTATATTTTTTTAAAAAAAATAACAAAGTGACAAGAAGAAGATTTATTCTAAAGCATTAAATAGCAGAAAATTGAAACAAAATTTAATAGTAATGTACTTCCATAATTTAAAGTTTTTCACTAAATATTAGGCAAGGTAATTCAACTCGTTAAATGAAAAAAAATATACTTCTTGATAACATTGAAATAGAATAAGAAAACCAGGAGTACACAGTATCATGAATTTTACAAAAAACATATAACATGTGAAGCACATTATTTAAGGATAAAATTGAAACAAATAAAAGACAAAAGTCCCATGGGTTTCCTCCCATGCAGTGCTGTGATTAAAAGTCTTCAGCCAGAAATTATTCAATAACAGTTCTCAAAAATAGTGAAGGAAGCCAATCCCTTCGGTTTTCCCTCAAAATAATGTTTCACTCTCTTCCTATTAACCATCATGGGTTGGTTTTCTTCACCTACAATTTCAGTAGCTCCATTATTAAGAAATCTCACAATAGTAAAAGTTCTAGAACACTTGGACTTAATCATTCCAGGAAAGAGTTTAAGTCTAGAGTTAATGGAGAGGACCTTCTTTCCAGGTTTGAATTATTTGGTTTGTATGATGGAATCATGAAATATTTTAGTCCTATGTTTATATATAATGTAATTATCATAACTATCTCTCCTAATTTTATCCATCTCACTCAGCTCATGTAATATCCTCTAACCAGCGCTCTTAAAATAATTGTTGAGAGCCTAAACTGCCCAATATGACTTATGTTGCAACTCCACAGGAAAATGAAATCATTTACAAAAAAACATTATATAAGGAGGTATACCTATTGGGGTATTGAAAGTAGTTCTATATTCCTATAAAGATTTTTCCAATTTAAGAGCCCATTCTTTCTTAGAGGTTGCCACAGTTTTCTCAATTATCTGTTTCAGTTCTCTATTTGAAATTTCCACTTTTCCATAGGATTGTGGATGATAAAGAGTTCCAGTTTAATGAACAAAACCATATTTGTCCCTCAAGTCATTAAATATTTAGATCTTAATGTGTGTTCCATTATCAGTGATAAAGGATTTAGGAACTCTAAATCATGAATAGATGTTATTTTTGAAAATTTTAATTTCAGAATTGGCTTCATTATTGGGAAGTGTCACTACCTCAACCCATTTTGAAACATAATCTACAACAACAAGAATATATTCATTCCCATGAGTTAATGGAAATGGACCCATGAAATATAAACCCCATAGATAAAAAATCTATACTTCTAGAATTAATTTTTGGGGAAACTCTTGCTTCATACCAACATTTCCTAATGTATAACACTTGTCACATACAACCACATAGCCCCTAGAATCCTTGAATATAGTTGGACAACAAAAACCAGATTATATGACTTTTTGAGCAGTCCTTTCACCACCATGGTGACCACCCCAAGGTGAGGAGTGACCACTCTCTTATATTTTCAATATCTCTTTCTAATGAACACATCACCTTTGGATACAGTCAGCATATCTTCTAAATAGTTGAGGATCATCCCAAAGGTAGTATTTAAGATAAAAAATGAATTTTTTCCTTTGGTTATTGTATAGATTTTTAGGAATGACTCCAACTTCTAGGATGTGAGAAAAATTTGCATACCAAGAAGACTGCCCAGTAGAATTAGAGAGTAGTTTTTCATTAGGAAAGGAATATTTTATTTCCCTAGGATGTTCATATTGAGTAAGAGTAAGCCCAGATAGGTGGTCATCAACTATATTTTTTGTCCCCTATTTATCCCTAATCTCAAAATAAAATTTCTGTAGTAATCGAATCCGTCTAATCAACCTGGGTTTAGTTTCTTTATTAGAAATCATATATTTCAAGGCATAATGGTCAGTTAAAATGATAACTTTTGAGCCTAAAAGATACTTTCTAAACCTCTCTAGAGAATGAACAACAGCTAGCAATTATTTTTTTAGTGGTGGTATAATTCTTTTGGCCCTTATCAAGACATATAATAGAATAATAAAACACATGTAACTTCCTATATTTCCTTTGTCCAATGATAACAACTAAAACCACATCAGTAGCATCACTCATAAGTTCAAAAGGTAGTTTCTAGTTATGTGTAATGATAATAGGTAATGTAGTGAGTTTTTATTTATGTAAATTAAATTATTTCAAATAGTTTTCATCAAAGGTGAAAGGTCAACCCTTGAAAAGAAAAGAACACAAGGGATTAGTTATTTTGGAAAAATATATTGTGAACCTCCAAGAGAAAACATCTTTCCCAAGAAAACTTCTAATACCATTGAAATTTTCAAGAGTTGGAAGTTTTTAATAACTTCATCTTTAACATTATCAGCATCCAAACCTCTCTTTAACTCCTTCTAACCTAAAAAAATACCCTCTTTGATCATTAACTGACACTTCTCCCAATTAAGAATAAGGTTTGTTTCAATTCATCTTTCCAAAACAAACTCAATATTTCCAAGACAAGTATAAAAAGTACTACCCACAATGACGAAATCATCCATGAAAACACCAATAATTTTTCAATCATATATGAAAACATAGACATAATAAATTTTTTGAAAGGTGACTAGATCTCCACACAATCTAAAGGGCATCCTCCTGTAGGAAAATGTCGCAAAGGGGCATGTAAAAGTGGTCTTTTCATAATCCTTTAGAGCAACAAGAATCTGGTAGTAACCAGAATACCCATCAAGGAAACCTAAAATTTCATTTTCAGTAAGCCTCTCAAGAACATGATCTAGGAAGGGAATTAAAAATGCTCATTTCTAGTGGCTACAATAAGCTTCCAATTATCTATATAGCATCTCCATTTTGTGTCTATCTTAACTAGGATTTTTTCATTATTTTCATTTTTTACTATAGTGAAACCTCTCTTCTTAGGGAAAACCTGAACAGGGATGACCCATGAACTATCATAAATGGGATATATCATTCCAGTGTCCAGCAGCATAATCACATCTTATTTCACAACATCTTTCATATTTGGATTCAACCTTCTTGGACACTCTACCCTATGCTTAAGGTCATGATCCATAGGTATTTTATGAATGCAGAATGAGGGTTTAATACACTTTATAACAGATATGGTCTAGCATATGAAATATTTAAACATTTCCAACTCACTAAACAGTCCTTGTTCTTGATTTTCATTATGATCAGAAGAAATTATGATAATGAATTTGGAATTATCACCCAGAAATGAATATTTAAAAACAGAAGGGATTGTTTTTAGTTCATGATTTGGTTGTTAAACACTATAAAAAATACTCTTAGGAATGGGAGGTCTAAGATATTCAACATATCTATTGGCAGGAGTTTGAAATGATGAAATATTTTCAATTTCTAGCTTAAATTCAAAATTAATAGTGCTGATGTCCAAATTGGGCCGCACACATTCTAGATTCTCCAGATCAGAATTCAACAAGTTAATCAAGGATGAATCATCAAGTTGTCTCAAAATTTCTCCCTCAACATCATCCAAGTGTTCAGAAAAGTTTTTGTTAATAGAAAAACCTTCAAATTCACCCAAAAATCTCCTATGTTCAGATACAGAGGACACTTCAATTGCAGAAACTGGATGATATTCTAGTTCTATAAAAAAAATTTAGATTTAGTGTTAGAGCATAATTTTCAATTTTTAAAGCTTATAAGTGATGATTTTCAACATTAAAATGGGTTTCAAAAAAAATGATTGATTTTTAGATTCTTCAAAGCTTTCAGTTGAATTTTTATCTTCTAAGGAATCTAACATTGAACCATTGTCGCAAAAGGTTTGTCCTTTAACATTTTTAAACACATTGAATTATCCTTGTCATTCCCCAATTGTAAAAATAAACTGACCCTAAGAAAACATCAATAAATGAACCACATGTGGCCAAGAAGGGCATATCCAAGATGATGGGAACCTCTTGATCACACTCCATGTCTAAGACTTAAAAGACTACAGCTAGAAATTACATCCCTACCCTAAGAGGAAAGTCATCTATCCTACCAAAAAAATTAGTGAAATAAATATCACCTAACTACAATAAAACTGTGGTCGGTTGAAGGTCACCCAACCTCAACTGTCGAAACAGTGATCATAGGTAATAGTTAATTCTAGCACCTAAGTCAAAAAAAATAGTGGGGATGATCATAATTTCCTAGGGTGCAAGGAATAAAAAACTATCAAGGTATTGCCATTTGTTACGGCACTACAGCACAATACTCTTCAGTGAGGTTGTAAGAAGAAAATTCTTCAAGGTTACTTTTCATAGAAACAATTTTCTTCATAGATTTCTAGTAATATGGTATTTGCATTTTTTCTTGAATGAATGGAATGATTACTTGAAGTTTGGAAATGAGATAAATATATTTACGAATTTCATCCTTGGTGTTACTTTGTGGTTTAAGCTTCTTAGGGAAAGGGATGGGTGGGGAAAAAATTTCAGGATATTAGGCACTTCCCTCGCATCTTCATCAATTTTTTCATTTCCATTATTCTTTTCTTTTTTAGAAAAAATGTCATCTTGTGATTCAGGAAAAAAATCTTATTTTAATCATTTCCTATGGATTTCTGTGAGGTTCCATCATGTGAACGAAGCATATTTTTATTACCATATTCAACAAGATTTTCATTTTGGGAATTTTCAAAGTCTTTTTCAGCAACAGTTTGACTATTCATCCTTGTCCTAGTGATAACATCCATGGAATTACATCTAGGAATCAGATCAGTTTTTCATGGCAACATAACTTTGTCTATAGAAGTCAAATATCTGGAATGTTGGCCTAGTTTTGTTTCCATGTTTTTCATTCTCACACCATTTTTCATTTTGTCTAACTCATATGGATTTTGATGTTTGTTTAGCTGAGTCATATATATTTCTACTTGAGAGTTAATTTTTTTCAAGATTATATCTATCTTAGAAGACATTTGATTATCATTGTTTACTTGATCATTTGAAGAATCGCCCCTTAGATGATTTTGAAAGTTGTGCTATGGTTGGTTTTAATAGTTAGGGTAGTGGATTGTTTAATTAGGCCTTGATCTTTCAAGTACAAATTTTGATTGATCCTATATCTGGGGTTGTAATTATTTGAAAATAGATCTTCCTTAAGAGGAATTCTAAGACCATAGTTAAGAAAGTGTGAGTTTTCTTATTATTGGGTTTGCAAATAAACGTTATGAAATTAATTTTTAGTATGACCAGACATTTCACATTTTGAACACTGTTCTCTAAAATATTGATTGGCATTTTGATAACCAAGTTGGTTAACAGCTTGTTTATAGTTTTGATTCATTAAATATTGCAATTGGTTGGTGATTTCAGCATGTTGATCTTGATTTTCATTCATTGAACCATTGTTGACATTAATATTTCTATTCACTCTTTTTCTTCTTGTGTTCTTATGATGTGAATTTGGGGAATGATTTTTAAAAAAATAGAAGTTCTTCATCTATCTTGTCAACATAATTTCCCATAGCAACCTGATCAACTAGATTATTTCTAGAGGAGGATAACCCTTCATAGAATGTACCCATGAGAAGGTGAGATGTGAGTTGATGATGAGGACACTACCTAAGAAGATCCTTGAATAGAACCCATGATTCATGAAAATATTCTCCATCCTCTTGATAGAAACTAATTATCTTTGTTCTTATTTCACATTTCAGTCATTGTGGATAAAAATTCATGACAAATGAGTTATACACTTGATCTTAGTTTTCAAAAAAAACCATCTTAGATCAAAAACCAGTTCCTAGAATTACATTTTAGGAAAAAGGGAAAGAATATAATTATTAGCTCCTTCTATATAAGTTCTAGAAGATGTAACTACTACAAAATGTTGTAGAAATCTCTAATAAAGGTTATAGAGACCTCATTAGATAGTCCATTAAATACAGCCAATAGTGAAATGTGTGACTATTTTAGCTCATAGTTTTGGGTTCTAAGAGATAAACTAATAGATGATGGATTCCTTGAAACATGAATAATTTGGAACTCCATCATCATAGGCCTTTCAATATCATATAATAGTTTTGGTTTATTTTGAATGTTATTATGTGCAAGTACCCTATTGTCTAGATTCTCCATTTCAATATAATTTTTTTTTCTTAGAGCAGTAATGTTTTTATCTAATTCAAGGATCAGGGTCTATAATCTATCAGTAGTAGACCTAGTGTTCATGAAATAGATGATAATAAGTTAAATTCATAAAAAACTACAATACCAGTATAGTAACACACAGATGTTGACAGAATTGAATTTTTTTAGAAGTTTTCAAAAATTTCAATTTATTGAGTTTTTTAATGAGATTTTTTAATGTTCTTTTAGAAAATGAATGGATCACGCATTAAAAGGAAATAGTATCAAAAACATGACGTAGGAATCATTGATGTCTATCAAATATTTATTATTTATATTCCTACTAACTACTGTATATGTGTAAAGAAGGGTCGAACCCACAGGGAAAGTGATTATGACCATTATTCTTAAAAAAAATTCATAAAAACACCACTATTGTTAGCAGTGGGATATATTTCCTATTTTTTTACTTTTTTATTATATAATAAAGTGACACAAAATTCTATAGTTATTGATCAATATTTTAATTATGAAGTAGAAAAAAGTTTGAAAACAGTGAACAACAAATATTAAGAATGATGATAAATAAACTATCAAAGTAAATCTCCTTGGAAAAATTATCCATTATACTGATTTCAAAAGTATTCCATTTCACATAAAAGTTTTTGTAGTATACCACCATTTATATATAATGACTTACTTCCCTTTCTAGAAGTTAAGTTGGATAGGTTGATCCAGTATAGAGTTTGCCACTCCAAAACAGATCAACTATAAAAATCAATATTTGAAAATTAAAATAGTACGAACTCACCATACGTCCTAAAGATTTATGTATTTATTATCTTTTAAAATATGTATCCATGATCAGTCCTGCAAATTGATTGTGGAATTTTGAAATTTAGTTCAAGTGGTACAATTAAGTTTTATGAATTAAGTATTGATGTCTCCGATCAATACTAAATACATCAAAATGATGAAGTGATAAATAAAATTAAAATTTAACTAGTGGAACATCAATTTCTCCCCGAAATAGAAGATCTAACTAGAAAACATGTTCATTATCATAATAGAATTTGAAAACATTGCTAAAAAGAGTAAAAGAGTTCCAATTCAAGGGAATAAGAACTCCCTGAAAGATGTTATGCGCTTATTCTCCTTCAATGTATGTACTACATGAGTATCTATCATCATCTCACTACATTCGTTCTTTAAAATCATGCTATCATAAATTTCACATCACCCCCAGTTTTCCCCTGACTTCAAGTGTCCCTCACTTGTGCACCACACACTTTCATATTTTCTTGCATGACACGTCACACTAACGTTTCCCTTATAACTAACACTGAGTGAGTTAGTTGATTGAATTTGGTCATTTTCTTGTCTCTTGAATGAACCTGTGCAAGAAAAACAGACCACACAATTAAAACATAAAGGAAATAAATAAAAAATGTATAATTTAAGATAAGATATTATTAGAAATTATTTTAAATGAATTAATTTTTTTTAAATAATGTATTTTTATTATTATTAATAACTAGTAATTAAATTATTATTGATTAAAATGAAATAAAATTTATTATTAAAATGCTTATTATTTAATTATAAATGTTAGTTATAATAATTTAATTATTATATGTTGATTGAATTTGTTAATAAAAATTTCATTATTAATATTTAAGTATAAAATATTTTATTAATTTTTTATTTTAATGTTAAATTGTTATTAAGTTATTAATTTTTAGTAGTTAACATTATTAAAGTAAATTATAAACATTTGGTTTATTATTATTTTAGAAATTAAATTATTTACAAATTTAAGTTAATTAGAATAGTTTATTCTAATTTAATTTATAAATTATTATTAACATTTATTATGTTGATAAATTTTTAATATTAAATATTTTAAAATGAAATATTAAATTGTTAATTTATTTATATTAATTTGATTTAAAATATTAACAAACTTAGTTTAATTAAATATTTAATTTAGTAAATTAAATTAATAAATATGTTTAATTAATATTAGTTAACTTATAATTATTATTTGTTAATATTAGTTAACTTATAATTATTATTTGTTTCTAAATATTATTTTAATTATTATTTTAATTATTATTTAAGTTTAGTTATTATTTAATTTTGGTTTTTATTTTATTTTAATTTTATTTTATTATTTGTTGTCATTATTTTAAAACATTATTATCTCCTCAGTTACAATGACAACGGACACCCGTGCTGCTGTTATGGGTTGTGGGCCATATCTGCAGTGCACAACCCTCCTCTTCCTCAAATTTAGTTGAAATCTTACTCACGACGACCTTCCAGCTTATAACGGTGGCACAAGATCCTCTGGTGACCTCCGCACGTGGCAATAAGAGGTGGTTTTACATCTGATGGGTATGCTGAAAGACCTTGAACTATGTTTCAATTATAATATTGTTGAACTGATCCGTGAAACCTTGGTTTGAGTCTGTTGATTTGTTCTGTGAGTGGGATTGTGTGTTTTGGTTGCAGGGCAGAATGGTGAGGTGGAGTTGATGTATGAAGCAGGAGACGAGAGGTGGAAAGGGTAGTGGTGCAAGGGTTACCATTAGCTAAAAATAAATGAGGTTACTAATAGTTATAAAAAAAGGTCATTGATTACTCATAAAAGAAAAGGTCACTGATAGCTGAAAAATATTTAGGTTACCGTTAGATAAAATTTAAAGGGTTGTTGATAGTTCAAAAAAGTTCACTGTTAGCAAAAGGTCACCGATGAAAATAATAAATGGTCACTGATGCAGATAATCATCCACATCAATAGCATATAGAAATAAAACTAACAGTGATACACTAAAAAAACTAGGCCTTGGTGACAGCACAAACACCCTGCCTTAACATGGCCATCGGGTCCTAGCCTGCAAAGTACCACAAGTTTCCCCGTAGGCATGTGGTCCCCACCCTGGGGCCCACCCATGTGCCAGCATGGGTCATCTACCCAATGATGATCACCACCGGCCAAGACATGTCATTTCCAGTGTGCTTTTTCCTCACTCGCACACACCCTGGGAAACTAGAAGACATATCATAAAGGAAGTC
The DNA here is from genome assembly GCA_963277665.1 of Viscum album. Classification (NCBI taxonomy): domain Eukaryota; kingdom Viridiplantae; phylum Streptophyta; class Magnoliopsida; order Santalales; family Viscaceae; genus Viscum; species Viscum album. The sequence goes on from OY728128.1 coordinate 483,416,472, forward strand.
ATGACATAAAGAGGAGGGGGAAAGGTTCCATAGCCATTTCTCGACATGTAGAATTCAAAAATGAACTCCATTTTTTGGAAATAATTTTTTAAATACATTTAATTTAATTTTTAAATAAAATCATACTTAATTCAAAAATTAACAATTTAAAAACTATAACTCATTTTATATATCATTGAAAAATTAAGCAATATGTCATTATCTTAAAGCATTAAAAAAATAAAATAATAACCCAATTTACTAGTCATAGGGTCATATTACTATTCATATGGTTATGTTATTATTTACCAAAAAAACATGTTGGTTCCATTAGACTCATAATAAAATACTGAACACAATTGTAGATGACCATATTTAAAAATTCAAAACACGGAAGTGGAAAAATTATTTGTAATGTCTAGTTATGAATATCTACTTAAAACAAAGTTTCATACATTTCCATTTATTTTTCAAAAAAAAACTCAGGGTGTTACACACACAAATATTAAAACATCGTAAGATGAATTTAAAATTACAACATATTTAAATTAAATACATATATTTATAATAATTGACCAGTTATAAAGATAAAATAAAAAATACAAAGATTTAAATTTAAAAAATAAAATAAGGCTAATTAATATTGAATTATGGTTAAACATTAAAATTTTAAAATTAAAATATAAATTATTAACTGATAACACTTAAATTAAAAACTGAATTGTTTTTAAACGTAATTGATATGTGACTTAAATTAAAATTTATTAAAGGGTCTACATTGAGTAGAAAAAGGATTCTATCAGTGACTAAATAAGTCCAAAATAGCACATGTATGTCTCACTATTAGACTAAAAACAATAGTTAAAGAATAAATAATTTAACTACATACTTAGGATGAAATAATTAATTTTTAAAAACTCTATATTAATTAATTACATAACTAAGTGAATACATAAAATTTTAAACACATTACTTCATTAAATTAGAACTCAAAATCATAACTTAATTAATTAGGAGGATATTTAAACATAATAATTAATAATTTTAATTTATTTTAATGAAACTAAATTAAAGGATAAAATATTAAAATAAAGACTATGTTAGATAAATAGAAATATGATGATGAAATAATTATTTAAAGTAGATGCTAATTAATTAAAAAGTAATGAAGATATTAATTAACAAAACTAAATAAGAAATAATTAAATCAAAATACTGGAGTAAGATTAAAATAATTAATATAAAGACTAAAAATACATAATTAATTTGAAAAATTGATTAATTAATGAATTTCATTATAAAAATACATTAGTAAATTTATTTAGTAAAAAGTTCTTAAATAATTATTTAAATCATTAAAAAATAAGTAAACATTCTGTGACAAACTATGTAAAAAAACGCCACATCAATTTCCCCTCATGTAATGACAATATGGTAGTTTTAGATAAAATTAATATTATTTACCATATAGATATGTCCATTGAGGATGCTTCCACTTATCTTTTCCCCTTGAATTAATATAATAAGAATGATTAAATTGACATGAAATTTATTAAATGAGGTGTGAAGTTGGTATGTAACTCCTAGTGGTTCATGATTGACTATTTGGTAATTACATTATTATTTTTTCCTCCAAGTGATTATTTTGATTATTGATATATTATATTATATTGGATGGGGGGAATTGGAACATCTCTTATCTCTTTAATGAAAATGCTAAAAAAAATTATACCATTTCATAATTAAAAAAATTTAGAGTTAGGTGGTTACTCCCTAATGGTTTTTTAAAAATCACACCCTACATGTGTTACTTGGTGAATATGTATTCATTATTTAAATATATCCACACATTGGTTATGTGTGGCCAAATATTTATCTAATTTAAATAAGTGTGTAGGAGATTAAACCCACTTTTTATATATTCAATTTAGGTTTTCTATATTTTTATTATTTGTTATCTGTATGGATATACTTGTATTAATTTAATTAAATATATTAAATGATATAGAACATGAATGAATTTTAACTCTAATTTATCATTAATAATAACTAGGAAAATATTTAATATATGAGTTATGTGTGCTATATAAGAATAAAAAGAATAATTATTACATTTAGGTTCACGAACCCTTCAAATAACTGAATAAATGTTAGTATTTTCTTTTTCGGTTATAGGTATGTATATCTTATAAATAATTGATTAATGATTTTACGAGTAATAAAATCCTGAATAATATAGTTGTTATTTATGAAAATTCATTCCCCAATGGTTATAACTTGTCCCTCAATTTCAATCACTTTCCATTCATTACTATGTAAGGTTTCTGAGGCATAGTGGAATGTCTTTCAGGTTAATTGGTTTACTCACAGAGTGGATCATTATAAGTGATATTAGTTAGAGTATTTCAGAGATTATGTTAGTGGTAGGTGTGTAGACTATATGTTTAAATTTTAATAGGTATTTATATAAAAAAAATTCACTATATTTATAACAAAACATGAGTTACTAGGGATACCCAAGTACTACCAAAGGTTGGATGACCCATGTGTATGTTATTTATTTCCCTTCTCTCAAGTGATGTGTCTTGGACCTAGAGGAGTAGGATGATAATTTTTTCTTCTAAAATTTTTTCATCATGTAGTGATCAATTATTATTATCTTGATAAGTTTTGTTTTCTAATATGTTCTTCCTTTAAAATGAACTTTTCATATTTAAAAAAATCATTTTATTATTATGAAATTTTTTTGAATAATATGTATACATGTAAAATAATTTCTTAATTATTGAAAAAAGTGTGTTTTTTCTATGTTTTTAGGAAAATAATATTAAATTAAGAAGTAATTATGAAATAAACTAAATTTTATGTGTTTTTAAATTATTAATTAATGTTCAAATAAAAAGATTTTTTCATTTAAACATTTGACTTTTGATATAATTTTAATTTTAATTTTCAAAAATGATATTTAGTTTATATTTGTTTTATTTTATGATTTTTTTATTTTAGTTTACATTTTAATCATATTATTTTTTGAAGAACCCAAAAATACTTTTGATGATTTGGATTAAATGAGTCAATTTTATTATAAAGTTTATAAATCATATTTAAAATTAATTTTTTATAAATAATAAAATATTGATTTAATTAGTCTATATAAAATAATGGGATAAATTAAGTTTGTTTAGACATGGTTTTAAAACTGTATAATTTTGGTTAATTATATTTAAACTGATATGGGATTTTAGGTTGTTTTATGAGTTTGGTATGGATATTAAATATGAAACTATTAGGGGTTCTTTGAAAATTAACCATGGGATGATTTGGGATACACTGAATTATTCTCTATCAGTATAATAAATTATGATGTTTTTAATTTATTTCATTCTTTTTTTAATATTAATCTGAATCTTATTATTGTTGTTTTCATTCCTCAATAACTTATATTTTGAACCTATATATTTATATGAGCCTCCATTTAATTAAAAATTCACTTATGTATTATATTATGGATTTGAAATGTTTTATTTGGTTGGAGATAAAATTGGTTATGTTATCTTTATTCAAAATCAAGGGTTAGATTTTTCATTATAAAATGTTTATTTTAATTTGATTTATATATTTTATTTTGAAACTTTGGTTTGTTTACCAAAGTACCTTTCTTGGATCATTTTAAAATGTGGGAGGAAAATTGATTGGTTGAAATTATATTTTGTATTTTAGCTAGTTATGTTTTATATTTGTGATTTCATATAAGATACATATATTTTTTTATTGTATATAGAATATAGATTAAATTGAGTTGAATACATGGAAATATGCTTTGAAATTTCTCTGGAAGATGGTTTTTTTCAAGGGTTGGGAAGAAATTCGGTTTCTACTAAATGGATTAATTTTAACCCTTGAATTTTTAATTTGATTTTAAATAGTTTCTTATAAATGAAATTATAAATATTGTTGATTTTGTAAATCCTTTGGGATATGATACATTATTATTAAATGATATTAAATAAGTTATTTTTATTTAAATGTTGGAACTTTTAATATAGCTGATAAATTTGTATATTTTTTATGAGGGTTGAAATTGTTCTTATTCTCTATAATTTAATTAGTGTATTAATGGTAAAACAAGATAACTGATTTTACCCACAAGGTTTATTTTATTTTACTTGATCGAGATACTATTAAAATTTTTATTATGGTCCTAGAGAATAAAAATAATATAAAATATTTGTTTGGTTAATTATGTACGTATATTTAAATATGATTTAATATATACTATTTATATTTATGTTCATAATATCATTCCATTAATCTAAATATTTTCATAGTAGATATAATATAATATTTAATTTACTTAAAAAAATTAATGATTTTTATGTTATAATTCCAATTTGGTACTTTTTTATAAATTTTTATATAGAATGAGAGTTGAACTTTTTTAGTTTTTAAAATTAGTATTGTGTAATTTTATATGAATAATGGGGCATTGTTTCCGAATTCCCATTATTTTGGGAGCTTATAATTTATTTTAGAAAAGTGGGGATGTGAGACCTATTTCACCATAAAAGATCTTGAGTAATATTTTATTTCATAAAATTTTAATATATTAAATGAAAAAGGAGTATCATACATTATTTATCTAACAAATACTCACCAATGTTGAATATTATAATTATTTTTAAGAATTAAATACATAAAAAATAGTTTTATAACATTTATATATTAACAATACAAAAAACTATTAATTTTATTGATGGTTTTGTATACATAAGTTAAATATTTATAAGAATTTATACATATAGGGAACACATAAGATATATAAACGAATTAATAATATCACTAAAACCACTTCAAAATACTAATTTTTAGATTCCTTCAAATTTATACACTCATTATGACAAAAAATAGAATAATTTTCCTTAATGGTTATATTCCAATTTATTACCTTGTGAAAGGAGTGAAAAATATTAATAAATTTAATGGTTAGGTGTATATATTGAATATAAACATTGGAATATATTTCTTTGTATCACCTTAATGATTTTTTGTCTATAGGAATACGTTTGATATACTTCGTTAGATAATTTTTGAAAAGGATGTGTGTGCGTAACCTTACAAGTGTAATATATGATATATTTGATAATATTGTTTAATTAAATATCTTTGATATGAGAAAAACTAAGAATAATAAAATAAAAGTATTATCCCACTATTAGAGATTGTGTAAGGGGTCTTCATTTTGTTGAGAGTTTATTAAATAAAATTTCTTATTGGAAACATTTTGTAAAACATGGTACTCAAATGATTATTTCTTTTATTACACATTATAATGACATTAATGAAATACATTAGGTAATTAACTTCAATTATTGTTGGGTTTTATAACTATACTTATTTATACTATAATTCAAAAAATGGTTCTTAGTTATAAAAACTTGTGTCATGTTTCATGGACCAATCCCATGAAGAACTCATCCCGGGCTTGCCATAGAGATGAGAGTGAACCCTTAAGGCCTGCCTCTAAAAGTATTTGTGTTAGTGACTTGCACCAAGGGTATAAAATTTGAAAATAATATCAATAAATATAATATATATGATGAATAAAAATATCAAAACCACAAATCAATGTCGTAATACTATGTAAAACCAATAAACTAAAACAATCCATAATGTATAAAATTTCATTCAATGTTTTGTCCCTAATGTAAGCACCAAAATATGAATTTTAAGGCTGCAGATCCAACCATAGATCGATGTTTTGATCCATTAAGGCCAAAGGTGATCTCTAAAATTCATCCAGAAACCTATAAAAATTTATATATAGGGGCATACATACATGTATAATCAGTATGATGTCCCCATGACCGCCCATAAAAATGTGTTTCGAGGATAAAAATGCTTTATTTGATAAATAATTGAACAAAAAAATACATTCTATGTAAAATTTCATCCAATCTTACCGGGGCTCACTCACATAATACATAATCCATGTGAAATAATATAAGAATATAAGAATATACATCATGAATTTCAACATATTACTACTTATCCACATGGGTTTCACTCTAAATCCCAATGGTAATTGTCATATGATCCCAATACCATTTATAATAATTTAATAACACACTATATCTTATTTCTCAATCCTACCACATTCCATAGACACATCATCCTCATTATCCAATATTCACCACCACATATCACATGTCACCCACACATAAATATCTAGATTAGTAGGGAATCATGAACAAAAACTACACGAACCTCATTCCATCCTCCGATGATACATGACACCCACCTTAAAATTGCATCTCATATACCTTCTAGTTTCTTGCAGTATATTGAAAACTCAATATAAATCCACCAAAACATGTATAATTATACCAACAACAAACCTTCACAAGTTGTACTATACCTGTAAGGTTAAATGGTGAAAGAGTATTAATCTATCTATTCCCTCACTATAGAATATTTTTAGATATAAGACAAAAAAACAAAACTAATTTTAAATCACTATGGTCATTAGATTTGAGGGGGAAATATGAAACCATCAAAGAATATAAGAATAAAATAGCCCTAAATAATCCAATATAGTGGGTTTATAATAAAATTAAATTTCCACACATAATATATACCTCAATATCACATACACAAGATACCATATATGAAAAATAATATACCATAAACTAACCACCCTTCATACACAAAGCAATCACAATAACCATTCCCAATTACCCATTTAATCACATAATTCAACCTTTTCCAAATTTTACCATTTCCAAACCAAGTTATATAATTTATTATGTTAATTCAAACATTCAATAAAGAACCATTATTTACTTTCACTTACATCCATACCAACTATTACATATTCAATTAATGTGTTATTATTCCATTCATATCCCAGATCCATTTCCATTATTAAAATTATTATTTTTTCTACCAGGAAACTATAAGAAAAACCAAAACCATTAACTAACAGCCATAAAATTATCCTATAATAAAGCCTAATAGTCCCTAAAACACAGACAATGTACATCCTATTTATACACAACCAACCATGACATCATTCCAGTCAATAACCACATCCCATAATTCAAAATGTGGAATGGCATCAACAACCATATTTTGAATTCCAAAATATCCCAAAACCAACCTTAATAATTACCCCACAACAACCCCACAACAACAATGAAATTCAAAACACTAACATCAAATATAACGAATATACACAACATCCAATTCCTTAAATAAATAACTTCTACAATCCCATTTTTAAAAAAATTAAATCATATTCATTTACAATCTATTACAAAATATACATAATCTAAAAAATATATTTCACATAACAGGGTCAATAATTTATTTATGAAATTAACCTTTTATGAAATACTGATTCTAATGATTTAGTCACAAAAAAAATATACAAATATTAGTAGAAAAATAATTTTAGGTAAAATAAATGGAATCCAACACATAACATATGATGAATAATAGGAACATGTAAACACATTTGGGAAAACCCTATTCTATTTTTATATCTCTTTAATTAATAATATTTATTAATAGAATCAATACCATCCACCTAATGAATTAAGTAACAAGTAACATCCACAATTACCACACATATAAAATAGATTTCTTGAACCACCTTCCTCGATAGAATATTTAAAACCATTTTAGATGAATATGGTGAGATAGAGATGTTCAAAAATCCAAAAATCACAAGATCAATATCCCAATCAACAAATATTATAACAATTTGCACTCAAAATTGAAACCTGAAACAAATATGACTCAAATAAAAAACATTACAATACTCCATAATTGAATAATAATAGATTCACTATTAAATATATGGGAAACTAACCGTGGATTCTGAAAAAGAAATAATCTAAGAGGATGATAAAAGATGAAAAAAAATATAGAATGATATCTAAAAATGAAATTATGATTTCCCAAGGTGATGTGTAACTAAGGATGTAGAATTAGTTCTATAGGTGCTTCAAGATGTATACCGTGATAGGCTAATCAAAAAACCATGATGGAATGGAAATATGTTATGATATAATGAGGATAAATTTATTGTATCTTGATAAATCATTCAATTTTTATATTTATCTATATTTTTTGAAATATTTTTTAACCACTAACTTAATATAACTAAGGAAGGATCGTGGTGCCATGACTTTCACCACCCAACAATATCTTAATTACCAAAATCACAAGGAATTCCGTACACCCAACAGAAGTGAAATAGAAAACCATGACATACAAATATCCTAAAGGGAAAATCCATAGAATATACAACTCTAGGATTCACACTAAAATTGTTATAACCACACCATAAATCTTTATCCATACATATTTACAAATTATCCCCAAAATAAAACCTTGGTGTGGAATAAGTACCATGGAAAATCTACTCTATAAATTATAGAACCAGTGATACTGACTTTTCACACTCCATGACATAGCTCAACCCTACATAAAATAAACCAAAAATTAGTATAATTTACCTCTTCTAACTAACCACAATGGGTGAAACATCTAGATCCATGAAATAATAAACTTATTCCTGGTCAAACCTCATATTAAACATCAACAACCTCCATCAAACCACCTCTTATAACCTCCATTACTAAATACAATAAATTTAATCACCAAGAAAGTTTTTCATAACACATCCCAACTTAGAACCCATCATGGTCTGGTAGTGAATATGTGAACAACCTCTGAAGCATGAGACTAGTATTATATTAGTTGAAGACTCAAATCAAGTGTATAAAACATGAAAATAAGAGGCATTACCCTCATATATTGCACAAATCATTAATAAAACCACAAATAAATTTCATCATATAATACCGAGATTCCATAATAATCCATATTGAATGAAGGGTAATACAAATACATGTCCACATAGTAAATCTTATAATAAAACTCATAATGTATAAGATCCAACCACCGTACAATTATCCAAGATAGTAAGGATGGATAAATATACATGATATTCTTAAGAAACTGAATAATAATTTTTATATAGTGGTGATAATTCATGAATACACAATAACTCCCTCCTCAAGATAACTCGCCCAAATGTAAATAGAGCATACCAATGATTCATTGAATAAATATGAGAACCAAGAAGAACCTTCCAAATAACCTATCACCCAACCCTATCAAGTATCCCTTACCTAATATCACATCCAAGTAGAGTATTATAAAAATTGAATAGTATATGTCATCGAGGGAATGCCACAAAAACTTCCCCACTAGTATATCATTATCACTCCCAAATTAAAAATGTAGTGTGCTATCAGTACCTTTTAAAGGCCTAACATAACTCACTATATCTCATTTATCAACTATACCATATATCATATCTATATCATCATCATAATATCGCATCCCCGATTATGTATCATATCTCATCCGCACATCATATATCCATTGTAGTAGGGTGTATTGAATATTAAGAATATCATCCTCATTCCCTAATCTAATAATCCATAGTCCCAACCGTGTAATGTTATATCATTTTTTCCACACAGTCATCTAGAATATCATATATGAAACATTAAGGAAATATATCCCATGTTCATTTACATTCCTCAATCATTCAAAACATATAGTACACCTGGAAGGGATAATAGGTAAGAGAGAGTAATAAACAATTCAATCCCCTGAGAACATGGAAATTGAGGGAAAACACCTAGAACCTAAACTGGTGGGTTTCATCTAGATTATTTGACATGGGAGGGGTGTATTTGAAATAAAAATCAAATACACATATAATACAACAACACACTAGAACAACCAATAACATTCTCACCAGAACATAACTCACACACTATACATACAACCATACTATCACTACACTATGCTATAATAATTTTCAAATAATATACCACAAATGAGCCCCACAACCCAAAAAAAAAATCATACAAAACATTCACAACATCCCATTTAATCACATCATTTATCAACTTCAATATTTCACTCTTTATCATCCTTGTTACATTATTTATTTTATTCAATTATATATTTAACAAAAACCAATTCCCATAAATTACCAACCTGAACACAAACCATTACCCATTCAGTTAAATTATTTATATTCCATTTGAAATGAATAACCATGACTATGTCTGTTATTTAAATCAAACTCAATTTCTAAATATAAAGTATTTACATCCCCACAACCATCAACCAACCACTATAAAACCATCTCATATCAAGGGGAAAGTTGTCCTAAAACAACTGAAAATAAATTACACTTCCCATACATCAAACTATACCACTATTCCAAAAGAAACCACATCCCCTCATTCCAATGGTGGCTAGGTAGTCATTACCCCACTACACAATCCACACTAACATCCCAAAAAACAACCATAATAAGAACTGCAAAATAACCCCCACAATAGTCACATCATTTTCAAAACTAACAATAAGAATGAAAACAACACCACACATCCAATTCCAATAATAAAGAAATTCCATAATCCCATTTTTATTACATTAATCAAATTCATTTAATAACTATTAGTTAAGAAGAACCATTTAAAAATACCTATTTTAGGGAACCTATTATTTAATTTTTTATGTAATTAACCTTTTATTAATGATTGATTAAAAATGATACAACAAAAAATAACTCATATACATATCTTAGAAATAATAGGATTTTAGTAATGGTATAGGGAACCTATCAAATAACCCAAGTAAAATCATTGAAATATTTAATCACTCGTAGTCCACACCTTTCCCATCTATATCATCTGCTTAATTAATTATCTTCATTAATTTAATCCATACCATCCAACCCATGAAAAAAATATCATCCGAATTAAACAAATAATAAATAAATAAATGAATATTCATGAATAACCTACCTGCATAAAGGCTTTATGTTTTCAATGCATGAAAAATTTGAGTAAGAGATGATCACCAAGAAAAAACCATGAAATAATTATGCCAATAAACCTATATCTCAAAAATTACCACCCAAATCCCTACAAAATACCAAAAGTACTAATATCCACACCAAGATTTCCTCCGAGAAGAAAAAGCATGATATGAAACATTCGATCTTCAATTAAATTAAGTAATATAATCTTTCAAAAGAACTGGTAACATAATGCTTATAGTTTTTACCAAGATTGTGATTAAAATAAAAACTCCCAAATTTAGTAATTTTAATTTCAAGTAAAAAATTTCAATTTTATTTCAGCACCCGAAAATTATCTTAGGGTGAAAATTCTAAATTTTTCAGAACGAGTTTATTTTTGTGTCAATGGTGAAAAACAAAAATTTTACAAATACTGTCACTTTTTTTGGACATTTTTAGGATATAAGATGAATTTAATGTATATTAAAAAAATTTTAGTTGACCATACATATACAAATATATGATATTTATAATTTTTTGAAAAAAATATTGAATATGTAAATCATTATATAACATTTTTATATCTAATATATTTTTCATTCAAATAAAAATAATTTCTGGTTCCTCCCTTTAATGTATGTATCCACAAGGATCCTTTCAGTTTTTGTTTGGTAGAAAATAATAAAAACTATATTTTTATATAAAATAATAAAATTATTTCCATGTGAATCAATATTGAACTTGATTTTACTGTAAACTAATTTTTATGCTTAAAACACATATTTTTCTAAAAATAGTTTTCATTGCATTTTACAAACATATATCAAAATTTATGTTTTAAAATTTTTTGGATTTTAATCTCCTAAATTGTATTAAAAATTTCAATAATCATAAAAAAAAGTTATATAATTATTTCATTAAAATATTTGGTCATAATGAACTGTACCCAAGATAAATAGTTAGCACCTCAGTTAAGGGTAAAATGAGTTAAAAGGGATAAAATTAATTGAAAAGGGATCAGTATGACACAAATGAAACATAAATACCTTTGTATGGTTGAACTTTAACATTATCCATATCATATTTAAATATATGGAAAATTGAGAACACATTACCTGAGTAAGAAATATATGGTATCATAATGTTTCTAGTATTTATATGTTTTACACCCACCATAATTATAAAAGGGAACCTCTCCTCCTCTCTTCTCCAAAAATCCAAAGACGCATAGATTGAAAAATCCATACAAAAATAACCTCATAAAATTATATTTCATTATATTGAGCTATTGGGGTCACCAAAAGAAAACATCATGATGTATTAATTTGTAATCCAAAAGTGATTACCAAAGTAAGATGTATATGTTCTAACCAAGATTTTCCTAATTCCATAATTTCTAAATAACCTCATAATTTTAAATAAAAATCATAAAATAATCAAATTAATTTATTAACCATATTTATATGATTTTTTGTTAATTTTATATAAATTTTCTATCTCCATTCTATCATATGGAACATGAGATCACCGCTAATCTGTTGGTATTACATACCCTATCAAGGTACCTATTTAATTTGATTTTCATCACCATCTCAGGCTGATGATTACAAATATTAAGTTAATAAAAGGATATGAAATTTATAAATTAATTATGATACTTGAAATATAATATATTATTTATCTTCTTGACCTTTCTATCTGTAGGAAAATGATAATGTCATCCATGCATTCGTGTAGACTAACACCTCCAATAATTTATGGTATCCATTTTCTCTCACCATAATGAATTGAAGATTCTAAAACTAAATAAAATTAATAAAAAATATATTGATGATACTATTGAAGTTATAGATAATATATTACCATTTCATTACACCTATATTTATGGATAACATACAGAATTAATTTTTGAGAAATTAGTCAAACATCCTTAAGTGGTTAATATAAGAAATAACTATATAATGAATGGATTTTAAATTATTATAAAAGGGTAATAAATAATTTAATATATATGAAAAACATTATTATTATTTTATTTAATAAATTTTAATTTATTATTCATTGGGATATAATGTCTTTGACCAATCTTGAATCCATGGTTGATGTTTTTCATCTCAAATCCCCTCCATTGATATATACTTCATATTACTTATTTAATTTATTTTAAGTGGTGTATATACTATCCCTTTTACATGTTACATTATGAATTTCTATTTATTCAAGGTATATTCTATTTCAATTAATGTTTTTTATTTTAAATGGTTTATGTCATAAGTTATTAATATCGTAAAGGATTATTTTACAATTTCACTAATTATTGGGATTATTCATGTTGAAATTTACATTTGAAGAATTATATGATAATTCTATACATAAAGTGTATAAATTTTATTAACCCCTTTTTATTTATATTGTTTCCATGTTTTTAATTAAATATTGTCTCTCTTTGATACATAGAGACTAAAATAATGTTTTATAATAAATAATTACATTGTTTTTTATTTTAGGTTAGGAATATTTTAATCAATCTCCACATTCTTAAAATCGATTTATGTAATTTTTTACCATTATAAAATGGTTCAATAAATATATTTTTCAATTAAATTTAAAAAAATTTCAAATTATTATACATAATATTTTAAAATTTTCTCTAATCATTTCATTTTTAAATTTTTACAAAAATTTGAAAGGAATGTTCTTTTCAACATATATAACATTGATAGATTTTTTCACCACTATGATAGTTATTTTTTATTTATAATACTCTAAAAGTGTAACTGGTTTTAAAATAAAATACTTTTTGTGCACTTCTATAAATTTTTAGTTTTTATAAAAAAAATTCCAAAATATTGAAAAAAATAAAATGTTTTATAACTGCATTTTGACAATAAATAGTCAATATATTTATGGAATTTTATTGTTAATTTTTTTCTTATATTTTTATCTCGAATTTCAAAGTATGTTTTATTAAAAAAAAACTTTGTTGATGGTGTATCAATGTTCTTATATCATCATTTAATAATTTATGTATTGTGCCTTATTTTTAGATAATTAAATTATATAAGGTCATGTTCTCTATCATTCTATATTGTTCATTAGACATTATTTTTCCCCTAAATGACTATATTTTTAATGTCATGGATTTTATATTATTATTTCTCATACAATTATATTGTCTAGATTTTATACCACTTCATTAAATGTTATTAGTTGAAGCAATGTTACTTAAAACATTTTTTCATATACTGGGGAAGTATTGATATTTCGTATTCTTGATTCAATACCAATACTTATTAATTGACAAAGAATTTTGATTATGTTTTATATTATTCATTCAATATATCTGTAATGCATGGGATATATGAAAGTGATGTGTGGGTCTTGATTATAGGTATCCCCTTGATGTATCAATATATCTCTTCTGTGAAACTAATTATAATGTTTTAATAATGGTTTATTTAGTATATGTCTATATAATTTTTGAAAGTGATTTGGAACGGGGCCCTGACAGTAATATTTATAATTTAATGTCAAAAGGTATTTGTGATTTGATCATGAATTCCTATAATTATTATTTTCCTTTAGTGAAAATTCAGTTATCATTAACAATGTGTTTACATGATATTTTTATTTAGGTCGTAGTAATGTTATATATTATGTGTAATGCATATTGAATATTCATTCTAACATAATAGTACACATTATCTACTCATGATGAATTCCATTATATTATTTTAATTAATGATCATCTATGATCACCCATTATTATGTTTTTCTTTCCCTAGGATATAATGTATGAAACAACTAATGATCATCAAGTATGTAATAATTTTTTTTATTCAATTTTTATTTTCCCAGTGTAACATAAAAATAACATATATTTTTTTTATCCTATGACTGGTAAACTATTTGATCCATCATGTTTCAATCTATTGTATCATGTTAAAATTTTAATATGGAATCACTGACTCTAGGTTAATAGTGTTCAGTTTTTATTTTTTTATCAATAGATGATTAGTAGAACCCTTGGTAACTATAATTTAAAAGAACATAGCTATTATGATCATTAAAATAATTCCTTATATTTTATTTACAATCTTTGGGATTATTTATGTTACATATCAAAATTTATGAATCTATATGCTATTTCTTTCAATTCCTTTGTTTAAATATGGTTCTAAGTAGTGGAAAAGAAAATCAGTTCAATACACATAATCAATTAAGCAAATTCTTATATTGGATAGTAAATACAAAAGGTGTTGGAGGTGAGAATATTATGGCCATATTGGGGAAACATTCTTAAGTTATGAAAAATTTACATACCTATATGGATATTTATATTTTTCCAAAACGCAATGAACTTATGATTTATCACATTATAAAATAAAATAATTTATACTTTAAAATTACTACTAAACCATTGGTAGGTGAGCAATGAATTATGTCTGATGAAATGATATTCCAATCTTTTAGATGTAATAAACTGGAAATTTTTTTTCTGATAGTATATTTTTTGAAGTCATATTATGATCTATGGTAGTCATTGATCTAGAATAACATTGAAGATGAAGAAATAGAAATTATTGAACAAAAAAATTTCTAGTGATAAACTATGAGAAATAATTTCCCCAAGATGAATGATTTAAAATAGTGATGATATTCCGCAAGATATAAAAACGGTTGTGGAAATTATTGTTAAATATAACAATTTTTTTACATGATTAGCAATGTATGAAATGGATTACATATGTTATATGAAAAAAATATTGATTATTTTCTTAAAGTGATTTAGGGGAATCATTTAATGGAAGTAGTTTAAAAAGAATTAACATCATATAATGATATACTATGTTCTTCCATAAATATATATATCTCATATTTAAGTTCCAATATCATAATGTTAATTCAGGAAAAAAATTTCTATATTAGAACAAATGAAATATAAATGTAAACAAGAAGAATAAAAAAACAGTGATTCTACAATTTGATTATTATGGGAAAAAATTCTCTGTAAATGCTTAATGGTAATTAAATTTTGTTTTATATGTGGATGTATGGACCATCTAGCTCATAAATGTATGTGAAATAAATATAATATTGTAATTTAATGATTCAAATGAAGGGATATGTGGCATTATATGATAAAAATCCTAAAGCATCTCAGAAACCAATCACAAAAGAGGATAAGTGTATCACCCCATGTAAATAAAGAATATAAATTTTTTCTATTTATTAATATTTTTGAATTAAATATTAATTTAAATTTAAAAGAGATTCTATGTTCTTTGGAATACCTGAAATGAAACAATGGGTTTCTTTGATATCTTACGTTGCACACAATGTTGAGTTAATACTGAAAAATAATATAATATTATTATTATTTCAAATGGTAGTTAACACATAGTTGTTGTATTAAAAAGAATGAATAGAACTAAGTAAAATATGATTATATATGTTTGTTAAATGTTTTAACATTTATCCAATAAATTTTAGAGGCTTAAAATAAAAAAGAATCTGATTTTATGCATAAAACTCTAATATTCATTAAAAGGTCGATTTACCGCCTTTTGATGGTGAACTATATTTAAATGTAGTTTTGGTCACTTTTATATGTTCTATTTGACAAAATAAAAATTTTCTATTGAATTGGGAAATCAAAATTTACTTTGGGTAAATTTTTGGTATTTTTCTGATAAAAATCATTTTTTAATGAATAGTGAAAAATACTATATTTTAATTCAAAACTGCCTTTTAATATAATATATTTATAAGGATAGATTAACATTATAATTTAATTTAAAGTATAATTATATTATTTTTTTACCATCTAATCCAATTTTTTTCATTGGATGTCATTTCACTTTGAAATTGGACATAAATAAGTGACAATCTTTTGGTAGTTATTATTTCTTAAAAACACAGTTTTTGTTATGACAACGTCCATTAATTTTAAATTAATTTCTGCTACTTCTATGTTTTGAATTTGGTAAAATTTATTCCATTTTTGGAATCAAGAGGTCCAAATTTTATATATATATAACTTTTATTTTTATACATTATGAATATTTACATTAGTGAATATTTTATTTACCATGGTTAAAGGGTAAATCTTGTAAATAAAAGTAAAAAAAATATTATTATAAACAAATAAAATTATCCTAAAATATGTCCTAATCCTATTTTTTATTACTTTTTCTACCATGGTAATCCTTGGGTCTATTTTGGGACCCCATGGAGTCACTAGGGAGTGACAATGACACTTTATATTAATTAATATAAAGTAAAGACACAATGGACTTCAACATATATTTTTTAGTAAATAAATTTTTATATGGGGTTATAAAAGAATAAACTTTGACTATAATTATTAATTTTAAAGATAAAATTATTTTCTACATCATGATATTTTTTAAAATTTTTAGATATCAAATTAATAAATATATTTATGACACAATAATGTTGCAATGTTTACCCCATTAAGAAATGATTTAAATAAAAAAGATTATAAAGATTAATAAAATATCCAAACATGTCCAATTCTTATTGGATGATTTTATTTATAAAATGAGTCATCTTATTTTCGATTTTAATGCGTTTGAGACCTTTATAAACCGAAAATAATTATAT
This sequence comes from Viscum album, assembly GCA_963277665.1. Lineage (NCBI taxonomy): Eukaryota > Viridiplantae > Streptophyta > Magnoliopsida > Santalales > Viscaceae > Viscum > Viscum album. The sequence goes on from OY728128.1 coordinate 483,433,972, forward strand.
AATAAAATAATATTTTCAAGCTTCTCTAAAGAGCCCCTCCTCCCCCTTATAAAAATCCTTTACTTTAATCCATTTCCTCACACTTCTCAAGACCCTTGGATCATCCAAAATCTTCCCAATTAAGCTCTATACATACCTTTCCTCCTCTTATAATCCTTCCCCAAGGTAGAAGGAAATTCTTTTAAACCTTTTGGTTCCAACCAAAGGGAGATATCAATTTTTAAGGTAACGTCTTCTCTTAAACATTTTTTTTATTTTACTTCTCCAACACCATAAAATATTTTTATTACATTATTTTATAATAACACCAGTATCCTAAATATAATAGTTTGTTTTTATGAGGATTATTATAACTACACTTACACACACCTCCAACTAATGTTTAAAGAACATACTATTTCTGTTGATGGCGAACTACTACCTCACGAGACGATGATTGTTCAATTATCCCCTACCACCTATCATGGTGAACATTATAATAGAACAGTATTTAAATATGATATATATTATATTTATATTGTTTATATGATTCTTTATTTTCCATTTATAGAATACCTTTATGTTTTTCGTAATGGGTAAACGCGATAATTTCATTTGAGGAAGTGCCGACTACCACCCCCTCAAAGTGATATGACTCGTTCATACCATATGTGGAACACATAATGGATGGAGAAAATTAAATTATATATGATATTATAATGGAATTATTATATAAATATTTATCATTGCATTTTAATTCCATTAAATATTAAATAGAAATGAAAGTAGCATTCATTTGTATGTAGGGCTTACCGTCTCCATGAACAGTGTATTTCATTTCTTATCTTCAAATGTTATATAATATTAAAAATACATATATACAGTAGATATATATAAGATATATGATATATAAATATTTAAAATCATTCTTGAGATAATGTAATTTCTACCACATGTAAAATTTGTAATTATAAGAAGTACATTTTTAACTCAAGTTTTGAACATCAACAAAATGTCTGATACGAAGTCGAATAATTAACTAATTGTTATAGCAAGATAATAATTTATATAAGGAATAATAAACTTAATGAATTTTATTTTTCAAGTAAAAATTAACTTTAGTTTATTATTCATGAAGAACAAGGAATGAACGAGTCAAGTCGGACACGTGTTAAGGGGTTTCTTATCCCACCTTTAATTCTGTGAGATTATCATTGTTCACCGATTATTTTTTTTGCATTTTTTGTATTGTGTACATCCATTTGATATATATTATCATGAATATATTTATCTTCATTTTATTAAGTTATTAATTTGATGGTTATTAACTTTTGGTCTTACGAATTGATTGATTACAACATACTAAGGGGTTTTGATCTCACTTTTATTCCTGTGAGATTCATGCTATATTTGCCACTATTTTCTTTTGTGTGGTGGATATACTACCCATGATTGTATTATTTGTGTAATACAATATAATTTATGTGTATTTACATCTTCATTGAGTTATCCATCTTTCATGGGGTGTATGTTTCATATGTCACCAAATCGGTAAGGGAACCTTTCACCCTCCTCTTTTTGAAAGATTTCTTTTCGTTACATGTTTTAATTTAGAACTTATTATGTTTGGATATGTTCTTATATATAATTTATGTGGTAAATTTTTTGTCCATGTTATGAGATACAATTTTTTCTCTCATCAAATCAATTTCTAAATTTTAAAGTGATGCCATTAGGCTGTCGAATAACGATACGAGAACTTCTTCACCCAATTTCTATTCATTCGGTTAAACTTATAATTATGGATTATTCCATGATATGAATATGTGTGAATGACTTTTTATTGTTTTAAAATAAATATCCAATAATATTGTGTGTATTTATATTTTTCACACATTATTATGTAATTGAGTTATCCTTTATCTAAAGAGACCATTTTTATAAGGGATTCCGTCTCAATTTACATTCCATTGAGACTTCATTGTTGTTATGCACCAATTTACTTTTATATAGTGAATATACATTTATTTGGAATATTATATCATGAACACACTTATTCTCATGATATAATAATGTTTTTATTAAATGTTATTCCTCGATTATTTGTATTCAAGTGACTCTCATTTTGTTAAAAACTCTTTAACTAAAATATCGGTTAAAATGTTTTAATTATTTATTATTCTAAATATTTATCATTAATGTCCTTGTTTTAAAAATGGTTTTTAGGATTTATTTATAAGGAAATTAATTTTTTCAAATGATGATTCATTTAAAAGTTTTAAATTGGTATGGGACACTTTGATTCAAAAATCTCTTTATTAATTGTTTTAAATGGTTTTGAAAATGGTTTGATAAAGAAGTGATTATTTCAATATCATGAAATGATATATTGTTATTGTAATTTGGAAATGTTATCTTTATTTTATTATTATTTTATGTGTTATGAATATTTTATGGTTATTGGGCAATGTTTATGTATAGGGGTGGTTCTGTGATAAACCTAGGGCGGGTGAGCCTGAGATAACTCTCCAATGCATTGGGTAACGTGACAGAGGTAAACGTTAATGTTCCTCCTAAGAGATTTAAGGAATATAAAATGATGGGTATTACAATGTAACTCCACATGTAGCTGTGATATCTGTAATGTAGGTATGTTTTGTATCCCACAAGTTACCTTTATGATTTAGGATTTCTGTGTGTTATTCATAAATCTTATGATTTCATAAGGTTTGTTATGATTGAAAAGTATGGTTTCATTAAATTCTATTTACTGATGGAATCATGTTTTCAATAATTATTTTATAACCCTTACTGAGCTTTTTTACTCATCCCATGTTTTTGAAATGTTCTTCATAGGACATAAAGTGGAACAGGGTTATGGATGGGATCAAGGAAAAGTCTTGTTGTCTAAAAAATGGAACTAGTCATGTTTTTTAGAGTTTTTACTTAAAAAAATGGATACTGAGTAGTAGTATCTACATGTAATTTTCATGTGGATATGTAATAGTTATGGTCTAATTATATAAAACTCTATACTTGAGAATATCATCAATGTGAATTATTCATTTAATTCATGATTATGTAATGTTTTAAGGCCGGGACCTTATAGTTGGAATTAGAGGTCAGTTTAGATAAATTTAGAGGTTAGGGTGTTATTTAAGCATAAGGAACATAACTACAATGGATATCATATTAGAAAGAGTAATATTTATTTTAGAGGTGATAAATTATTATTACATTTTGGGGAGAAAAATGAATGGTATTAGATAAACATTGAGGATAGAATATCTTATAGTTATTTTTGAGGAATTTGTCTCTCTTTTTTGGAATGCTTTGAAATTTTATAGTTTTTGAAAATTGAAAACACACAGACCGTGTAAAAACGTGTCGTGTCAGACAAATCTACGAGAATCAAACCCACAACCAAAGTGCGATTGGGATTTATTGCCTACCAATTGACTACAAGAAGTCCCTGGTTTGTATAACTAATTATTTTTTGTTAAATGATTTTTTGGATCAAGAATAAGTTTATTTGGGATATTATGTTTTATCAAATGGACATCCTTAGTAAAGGAAAATTATTTGGTGATTAAGTAATAAAAGTTATTTTGGAAGATTTTCTCTCTTTTGGGAATACTATATTCTTATGGAAAATAAATATCTATGGGATTGAATTTGTGGAGTAATGGATGAAATATTATGTTGGAAGAATCTATGTTTTAATTGTGGACATATGGTTATTTGGGTTATTTATGGAAATGGTTAATCTAACATTGAGAATATGTGTTTTGGTTAATTACAATTCCGTATGAGACTTTAAGAGTAGTCGATGTTTTTGGAGATATTTATTAATATATAATGTTGAACACTATGTGATTAAATACTTCTGAGTTTTGGGTTTCAATCTTAGTTTGGATTATTTTTAATAATTTTAAGGACCATTGTATATTGAATGGTCTTTCTTTAACTTTGGGTTATTTATTTAGAATTTTGGAGATTAAGGGTAGTATTTATTTTTATACATGATTATCCTTTTGGGGATTATCTGATCTGGTACTAACTAATTTTGGTTTTAGATGATGCCTGAAGATCGGGGAAATCTATAGTTAATCTTTTATAGATTATGTAATACTCTAGAAGTTTATTCTAGCACTTTTTGTGTGACCAAGTCATCATGAATAGTTACTGTTTGGAGAAAATATGAGTTTGTGGTAGTAATTTATTAAAGGATGAAACTATACAAGAGATGTAAGTATATTTCCTTATGATCTTAGTCTAGTTATTAATAAAATTCTTCATCTATATAAAAAGGATCTTCAAGAAAAAAAATTATAAGCCCTCTTTTATCATCAGACTTTTACCCAACAAATAATTTATGGTATTGTGGTGGTTAACTTTCCATGATCAAGTTCTTTATGACTCTCTATTAATCTATGAAAGTTAGTTTCTCTTCCATATCCATGATTTCATATAATTATAGTATTTACTTTCTCTTAGGTGACCATTATACTTATCATTCATTAATTTAAAGTGATATTATTATTAACTCTTTTTCCTATGTGGGGCAATCAATGAAGTTTCCAAGACCAATTTCAAAATTTTGAGGATGTAATTCCCAAGGGGGGAGGATTAAACTTCCAAAGTAAATAAATAATATAACATTTTCATATTTATTAATATTTTTGAATTAAATATTAATTTTACTTTAATGTAGTTGCTATGTTATATGGTGTACCTGATACGCAACAACAGGTTTCTTTGAAATATTATGTTGCACACAACGTTTAGTTATACTGAAAAATTATATAACAATATTATTATTTTAAATGTTTGTTAACACATAGTTTTTGTATTTTTGGGAATGTATAAAACTAACTAATATATGATTATATATGTTTTTGAAAATTTATTTACATTTATCCAATAAATTTTAGTGGCTTAAAATAATAAAGAATCTGATTTTAAGCATAAATACTCTAATATTCCTTAAAAGGTCGATTTACCACCTTTTGAAGGAGAAACCTATTTAAAAATAGTTTTGGTCACTTTTATATGTTATATTTGACAAAATAAAATTATTTTTTAGAATTGAGACATAAAATTTTATTTTGGGTAAATTTTTAGTATTTTTCTGATAAAATTCATTTTTAATGAATAGTGAAAAATACTGTATTTTAATTCAAAACTGCCTTTTAATATAATATATTCATAAGGATAGATTACATTTTTCATTGGTTTTAAAGTGTAATTTTTTTATATTTTTACCATTTAATCCAATGTTGGTCATTGAATATAATTTCACTTTGAAATTGGACATAAATAAGTGTCAATCTTTTGATAGTTTTTATTTCTTAAAAACATGATTTTTTGTTTTGAGGACAAGAATTATCATTAAATTAATTTCATCCACTTATGTGTTTTGAATTTGTGAAAATGTATTCCATATTTGGAATTTGGAGGTGAAATTTATTTAAATAGGTCACTTTTGTTTTAATACATTAGGAATATTACTTCAGTAAAAAAATTATTTACCATGGTTAAAGGGTAAATCATATAAATAAGGGTAAGCTAATATTATTATAATAATATAAAATTACCCTAAAATATTTCTTAATCCAATTTGTTAATACATTTCTGACCATGGTCATCTTTTGTTTGATTTTGGGACCCCATGGAGCCACATGAGAGTGATAATGACACTATATTAATTAATTTAATGTAAAGTTTAAAATGACTTAAACATATATCTTATAGTAAATAAATTTTTTCATGGGGTTATATAAGTTATATCTTTGACTATAAATATTAATTTTAAAGATAAAAATATTTCCAACATCATGATATTTGTTTGTAATTTTTAAACATCAATTAAATAATAAAATTTATGACACAATAATGATGCACTGTTTACCTCATTAATGAATGATTTAAATAAATAAGATTATAAAATTTCAAAAATTATTCAAAACATGTCAAATTCGTATTTGATGATATCATTTCTAAAATTAGTCATCTTATCTTCGACGTTAATGTGTTTTGAACCTTCAAAAACTGAAAATAAATATATAATAAAATAATATTTTCAAGATATTCTAAAGAGCCCATCCTCCCCCTTATAAAAAGTCCTCACTTCAAACCCATTCCTAAAACATCTCATGCCCATTGTTTCATCCATACACTTATCAATTATTCTACCTACATCTCTCTCCTCCTCCTAGAATCCTTCCCCTTGGAATAAGGAAATTCAAGTAAATCCTTTTTTTCAAACCTAAGAGAGAGGCCTGATTTAAAGGTAAAGTCTTCTCTTAAGTTCTTTGGTATTATTTTAATTATCAAACACCATAACCTCTATTTATTCCATTATTTTATAACAAAAAATGTATCCTAAATATTCTATGTTGTTTTTATGATAATTATTCTAACTAAACTTACACACACCTCCATCTAATGGTTACAAAACATACTGTTTCTGTGGATGGCGAACAACTGCCTCATGAAATGATGAGTGTTCAATTATCTTCTACCACCTCTCATGGTGGCCATTATGATGGAACTTTATTTATATTTGATATATATTAAATTTATATTGTTTATATTCTTATATATTTTCCATTTATGGAATATTTTTATGGTTTCCATAATGTGTAAACGTGATAATTTTATTTGGGGAAGTGCGGACTACCGCCCCCTCAAAGTGATATGACTCGTTGATACCATACGTGGAAAATATAAAGGATGAAGATAACAAAATTTTATATTATATTATTATGGAATTATAATATAAATATTTAAAATTACATTTTCATTCAATTAAATATGAAATAGATATAAAAGTAGCATGCATGTGTACGTACGGCTTACCATCTCATGAACGGTGCATTTCATTTCTTATCTCCAAATGTTATGTAATATTATAAATACATATATATACTAGATATATATGATATATATGATATATAAATCGTGAATATAATTCTGGAGATAATTTAATTTCTACTACATGGACTATTTGTAATTATAACAAGTTCATTTTTAACTCAAGTTCCGAACATCGACCAAATGTATGATATGAACTCAAATAATTAACTAATTGTTATAGCAAGGTAATAATTGATATAAAAGGAATAATAAAATTTAAAAAGTTTCTTAAGCAATTATAATTTAACATTAGTTTATTATTCAGGATGAACAAGGAATGAACAAGTCTAATCGGACACGAGGTAAGGGGTTTCTTATCTTACTTTTAATTTCGTGAGATTTACATTGTTCATAACTTATTTATTAAATTTTTTGTATTGTGTACTGACATTTGATTTATATTATTCTGCTTATATTTATATTAATGGTATTATGTGATTATTTTTTTGGTTAGTAAATTTTGGTCTTACGACTCGATTGATTACAACGTGGTAAGGGGTTTTATATAACTTTTATTCTCGTGAGATTCATGCTATATTTTCCACTATTTCCTTTTTTTTGTGAATGTACTAACCATGATTATATTATTTGTGTAATATTATTTAATTTATTTTTATTTACATCTTCATTGAATTATAATTTTTTCATGGGTGTATGTTTTTTTGTTACCAATTCGGTAAGGGAACCTTTCCCCCTCCTCTTTTTAAAAGTCTTCTTTTTTGTTATGTCTTTTAATTTAAATCTTATTGTGTTTGGATATGTTATTATATATCATTATTTATGTAAATTTTATGCCCAAGTGATTAGATACCCTTTTTTATCTCATCAACTTATTTTCTTAATTTTAATGCGATGTCGTTAGGCTGTCGACTTTCTGTAAGGGAACTTCTTCCCCCAATTTCAATTATTTGTGGTAAACTTCTACTTATTGATTGTTTCATGATATGAATATGTGTGAATGAATTATGATTTTTTTAAAAATAATATCCAATCATATTGAGTGTATTTATATTTTCCACAGATTATTATGTAATTGATTTATCCTTAATCTAGGGATACCATTTTTATAAAGGATTTTCTCTCAATTTACATTCCATTGAGACTTCATTGTTGTTATACCCCAATTCAATTTTATAGGGTGTATATACTATAATTTGGATTATTATATCCTAAATCCTTTTATTCTCATGATATTATAATATTTTGATTAAATTTTATTCCTCAATTATTTTTATTGAAGTATCTCTCATTTCGTTAAAAACTCTTTAACTAAAATATCGGTTAAAATGTTTTAATGATTTATTATTCTTAATATTTATCATTAATGTTCATGTTTTAAAAATGTTTTTAGGATTTATTTATATGGACATTAATGTTTTCAAATGATGAATCATTAAAAAAATTTAATGTGGTATAAGACACATTGATTCAAAATCACTTTATTAATTTTTTTAAATGGTTTTGAAAATGGTTTGATAAATCATTGATTGTTTCAATATCCTCAAATAATATATAGTGCTTGCAATGTGTAAATTATATATTTCTTTTATTCTTGTTTTATGTGTTATTAATATGTTATGGTTATTGGGAACTGTTTGTGTATACGGGTCGTTTCGTGATAAACCTAGGGCTGGGGAGCCGGAGATATCTCTCCAATGAATTGGGTAACATGACAGAGGTAAACATTAATGTTTATCCAAAGAGATTTAGGTAATATAGTGTGATGGTTTTTCCAACGTAACATCTGATGTAGTTGTGAAATCTATAATGTAACGATGTTTTGTATTCCACAAGTGACCTTTATGATTTATGATTTCTGTGTGTTATTTATAAATCTTATGATTTCACATGGTATGTTATGATTGAAATGTATGGTTTCATTTTATTTTATTTATTGATGGGATAATTTTTTTTTTCATTTGTTTATAACCCTTATTGAGATTTTTTCTCATCCGGTGTTTCTGAAATGTTTTTCATTAGACATAAAGTGAAACAAGGTCATGGATGGGATCATGGAAATTTCATAATGTCTAAAACATGAAAAAAGACATGTTTCATTTTATGATTTTTTATATTAAAAAAATTGATACTGAGTAGTAGTTTCTATAAGTAATTTTCAAGTTGATATGTAATTGTTATGGCCTAATTCTCTAAACCTCTAAACCAGAAAAGATCTTCAATGTTAATTATTCATTTAATTCAATATTATGTAATGTTTTAAGGTTGGGTCCTTATAATAAGGGGAGAATCCAATATTATGTGAAAACTATAGCTAATGTTGCAGTTCCTAAGGATGTGATCATAGGTATATTTATCATAAACTCTAATTTATAAAAATATTCATTTGATTAAGAATCATCACACTCTTTTTTCATCCATATTTACATGGTCATTAAATCATTCTACACTACCATACGAAGGAAGATTTCGATAAATCTCATTGGGGAAATCTAATTACACCAACAATATGTTAGTTAGGTCCCATTATGATGCATAAACATACCTGTTGTTAAAAATGGTTGATATGAATTTGGTTTAATTTGGTATAATTCTTGGAATTTATTGTATTTCAATGTATAATGGTGAATTTTAATACCAAAAGAATGATATCACTATTCATGAATGACCTGTGGAGTCCCTTATCCTTAAAGAGAATACTACATATTTTAAATCATATAACACCCCAACCATTGAATTCCTTGATCTGGTGTCTACTAACATTACATTGGAATGATTAAAATGAATAAAATCCTGAAGGACAAAACTATATAGTAGTCTTGGTAAACTAGATTCATACATTAGTCTTTTATTACAAAGGAATATGAAAACTAAAACACATTTTTTCTTCTAGGATGTCATTTTTCTATCAATGATATGCTTTCATATCATTATTAGAAAACCTCATGGAATCTTATGTAATTGATAAAAAATAAGGATGAGATCCAACTATCAGTAAGGATCAAGTATATAAGAAGAAATAAAAAATCAATTCGAAGAATAAATATGGAAGAGTAAATAATTGAATACAAATTCCTTATAATCAATAAACTGAAAAGATAAACAATAGAGAAATATATTAACATAAAACACATACCATCCAAATAACTGTATTAGGAATAGTCATTATGGAAAGGAAAATAATTTCAACATGTAATAATTAATCAACGAACTGATAATGAAATGGATCCATAAATATGTCAACGCAAAATATCATGCATAAATAACAACTAAATCCAAATTATGGAAATTATTAATTATTGAATGGAAAGTTTCCTAGGTATGTGGATCCATTTCCATAAGAATAAATCCTTAATGCAGTTTAAATATATGGGTAGAAGCCTATATATTCTTCTCGAAAACAAATTCCAATTTATTTTTTCCAACTTTATTCATCTCATTAGACTACCAATAAATCAAGGGGATATCCATTACTGGGCCCCACACATGTCGTACCTCTCCAAATAATTCTAAAAATATTGAATAATAAATTTAATTCAAGAACAATGTCCTTGATCAAATATCTATATTGAGTATAGGATGAAGATTTATTAATATATCACTTTTCAATCAAATAACTATCATTGTAAGCACCACATGAAAAAAGTATCTTCATTTTAGGTAAAAATATTTCCATGATAAATGATATGGATACTTAGTGGAAATTTAATGAACAAAGATCATTGGAAAATGAATATTTCAAGGTGACTAAAAAGAATCAAGGTAGTGAATGTCGATAATATCCTTGGTCAATGAAATCATAAATCATCCAAATGAAAAATAAGGATTATATAAATACAACATATTTAAACTAGTTTAAAAATAATGTTTCATTGTCATTAATGAATGGAAATACTATGAAATGTTCTTTTGAAAACATTCTTAAGGAAAATAAACTTATTTAATATTTTGAAAAACATTTCTTTGAAAATAATTTTTGAAATAATTTTTTTTAAACAGTATCATTTTAAACATGAAAATGAATCTTTTAAGATATGATGGTGGGTAAATCTATACATGTCATAGAATATAAAAAAGAACATTCATTTTACACAATAAAAGGCTAGGAAAGTACCTTTTTGCAAAGAGAAAAAAGAATTATTCAAAACATTTTCAAAAGAAAAAAGGGTAAATATATATTTAATAAATCATTTTTGTAAGGTTGAAACAATTTTAAATTTTTTTTATAGAACATGGTTTTTATAAAAAAAATAGGTTCTCTGACTAATGAGAGATATAAAGGCAGGTTTTCTCAAAAATAATTACTAATCATTTTGAGTATAAAATAGTGGAAAAATATTAATATTACATGGATAACGTGTTGAATAAATCTAGGATATATAATTGAATGTATTTTTTAAACAATGAACCAATAATTTACTCAGGAAGAAATTCATGCTTAATCAATCCTAAACAAAATGAGATTTTATGAAAACCCTTGAAAATACCTCAATATTGATGTGGTAATCAAAAAATAAATATATTTTTGTTGTTAAATGTAAATCCACATAAATAAATTGGAAATATTTTTATATATAGTTAAATTTATTACACACAAATTCTTATAATATTAATGACAATGAGGAAGTAATATAACCCAAACGAAAGAAAGTGGGTTTTGAAATTCTTTTCCACTTCGTAATGTTTAATTCAAATCCCCTTAGATGAAAAAATTATAATTGAAAACAAAAATATCAGGAAGAATAAATTAATAATTATATTAAATGTAAAATTGGATTTATCCACACCAAACGTTAGATATTATTTTCACAATAATAAATTATCTCTCAATGAATGGAAATTGAGGTTAACACTCTTACAAAATAGAAACTTTTGAATCCTAAAAACTATAAAAGAGGTAAATTTAAATGAATCATTAGATACTATGAATATAAAATAATCAGTGATATATTATATTGAAATGGGAATTAGATATGAAAAATTAAATAAGTAAGTAGTTAAAATGGGGTATGTCTCACGGGAATAAAAGTAAGATAAGAATCCCTAACCTTGTATTTCATTTAAGGTGAACATCATTTCACATTCTATATAATGATTTTAATCATGTTAATAAATTATTCTAGAACCATTATTATATTTATAATATCATATATTATCTTATTATAATATCTAATTTCCCATTTTTTATTAATCCTTTATAACTTTCAATATATGAAGTCTTAATTGTTTTGTTTTTCAGGTATGTTTTATCTTTTTTATCTCTCTACCTATTATCTGGATAATGATTTAATCATCTCAATAATGTAAGAGTTTATGTTAATATAATATTTATTCAATACATATATATATATATACTTATCTTATTTAATAATATTTTTATGTAGGAAATGAAATGTAGTATTTGTGGAGATGATATGTCATACGTATTGATCAACGGTACATTCATTTCTTGGTTTTATTTCAATAGAGGGAAATTTAAATGATATATATGAATATTATAATTAAAATATTATATTAATGTAATATATATCACATATTTGTATTAAAATTGTACTTTGCATGTTCCATGTAGGGTGTGAATGAGTCACATCTCTTCGAGGAGGTGGTAGTCCATACATACTCAAACAATGTTATTATATATATAAAATAGAAAACATGAAGATATATGTTACATAAGGATTAAATAATTATAATGAAATTATAAATATCATATATATCATATATAAAAAGTGTTTCTATAATAATTCCCAACTATGAGATGTGGAAAATGAAAAATGAAGGACATCGTTTCGTTCAGTGGTAGTTCCCCATAAACATAAACTGTATGTTCGTTACCAAATAGAATGAGGTGTGTGTAAGTTTTGATATAACCATTATAATATAAAAATTTTATAATATTTAGGATATTTATTTTATAATATAATAATGATATAAAAAAATTTAATGGTTGTAGATGTAAATGAAATAAAATTGGTCGTTGGAAAATGTAACCTCTTAATCTGATAACCTATTTTTGGTTTTCACCAAAGGTATTACATGTATGGATTTATTCCAAAATGGGGGAATCTAAAATTAGGGAAGGTATTTTTAGGAGATATTTTGGTAGATATTTTTTCGATTAAATGTTTTCTCGATAGGTGTTAATATGTTGGAGAGGTGAGTGCCTTTTTGTATTGGAGGATGAGTGGAAATATTTTAAATTTCTTAAAAGGGAATTACAATAACATTTTTCCTATGAAATGTGGATCCAGTAATAGACCAAATTCAATAATGATAAGTATAGGTTCCATATATGTCCATATAATGTATCTTGGAAAATCTCCTCTTCCATTTTAGCTCTTTTGTTTAATGTTTTTTCACTTGTTAAAATATATTTCCTCATATTCTTTATAATTAATTTAAACTAATTTCACTACTCATTTTTTTTAAAAACTAAGTTAAATTATTATAAATTATACATTATTGTTACTCAAAAAATTAAATCCATTTTTCTATATTACAGTCACATAAGTTTCATAAATTATTTTAAAAATAATATAGCAAACATGAAAACAAAGAGGGTTTTAAATTAAAATTTTTTACAGGTTGTAAATCTTTTTACTTCCAATTATAGTGTTAAATTGATTCCAATGAAATAAATTGGATTAATTGATGAATATTTTATCTAATTAAACATTAAAAACTATAAAAAGTATAATTTAACCATATAAATTGATTAGACATATAGTGACCCAACCCGATATAGCTTGGATCCAGTGTCTACTATCAACTACATTAGCATTATTACAAGGTATAGAATACAAATGGACTAAGAGTTTTCTAGTCTTGGTAAACTAGATACATAAATGTGCCTTTTATTATAAATAAATATAATAATTTCAACAACAAAAAAATTTATACTAAATAAAAAATATTGAGAATAACTTAATTTCATATATTTTATTCCTACATATCTTTCATAGTACGATTATGGGATTCCATGGGAAAGAAACCATATAAGGGTAATATAAAATTATCATTAAGGTTAATGTATAGTGTAATAAATAATTAATCAATGAGAATAATAATTATGGAATGGTAAATAATTGATAATTTAGGTAAAATTAAATGTTTAATGGTCCTAAGGGATTGAATATTCCAAGGGGACTGAAAAAAGAATGAAGAAAGTGAATTTGAAAATTATCCTTGTCCAAATCAATCATAATCCATCCATAGAAAAATTAATTATTGTATCAAGAAAATATAACCTAATTATATTAAAATTATTTTTTTGTTGTTGATGTATTGAAATACTATAAAACGATCATTTAAAAACATTCTTGAGGAAAATATCCTTTTATTATGAATTTTTTTTTGAAAATATAATTCTTTGAAAATCACTTTTAAAATTATTTACTTTAAAAACTAATATTTTAATAATTCAAATAATGCATCAATGAAATTATGTCATGTAAATCAATACATGTTTTACAAGTTATAAGAAACATTTCTTTTTAACGTTAAAAGATTAGAAGAATTCATTATTCGAAAAGCAAGAAGAACATTCCTCTGAAAACACAAGTAAAAGGGAAAGAGGATAAAAATTTATTCACAAAATCATTTTAAACACATTTATTAATTTTTTAACAAAACTAGTTTATTAGAAGAAAACTAGTTCTCCGACTAAATAGAGAATCAATGAGGGGTTTTCTAGAAAAATAATTTCCCATACATTTGGAGTACAAAACATTGGGGAAAGGAACTAATAATTTAAAATGGTCATTAATAACCATAGTGGATACAATTAAAGGTTTTATTGAAAAATTTTCATATAATTTCCTTCAATGGAAATACTTCTGAGAGATCAATAATGATACTATTGTGGAAGAATAATCTTTAAACATTCTAAATTGTCTTATAACACTTTAAATCATTTTGAATCATAATACTCATAAAGGAATATCATTAAATGAAGTTTTAAAATACCATGAAGATAAAATTATAGATGATATATTATTACAAAATGGGAAGTGGTTTACACCTCATAAATAATTTAAGTGGCGAACATTAAATTTATCACATAGATGTAAAAAGTGAGATTATAATCCATTACATTGAGTTTCCTTTTGGGAGAACCTCTGTTAAAATCATTTAAAATAAACTTACGTAATTTTTCTACATTTTTTATTATCATTTTCATGTTTATCCTAATTTATATTTCACTTATTACAATTTCCTATAAAACTACTAGAACAAATATTTTTAGGTTGGGTGTTTAGACCAAATTTGTTTTATGTGTCGAAAACAACATTGGTAGGTCAACTATGGTCAAATGGGTCATTATATAACATCTAAAGAATAATAATAATATTATTATTATTATATTTACATACCAATTATACTCAAAAAACAGTTAAAAAAATTGTTATGAAATTTGAATCAACGTTACAATCATGGAGATTCTAGGTCATACGTATGCATGAGTAATGTTCTCTAGTTTCAAGGATTATTATGGAAATAAGTTAAATAACATTATCTCATTATTGAATGATAATTATATCATAAATACCATTTTCATTAATCATTTATACTTATATATATAATTGAGATGATGTAAAAGGAATCACACCGTGACGAGGGGACGGTAGACCACACATCTACATATGACGTTTCACTTTTTCATTGTGTGTGAAAGGGTAATAAATAAAATTATATATATTATATTTATAAAATTTTAATTATTACATGAATATAAAATAGAGTCTTATCATGTAAAATATTTTTAATTAAAACATCCTTTATACAACTTACGTATATGTGAACACATCACATCGCTTTGAGGGGCGATAGTCGACACTTCCACAAATGATGTTATCGTATTTACGCAAAATAGATTGTGTAAGGGTGTGTGAGGAAATATAATTACAAAACATTAAATAAATAATTAATATAATATTTAACATATATAAACATAATTTCCATCATAATTTCCCCCATTATGTGTGGTAAAGGAAGCATTAACAAATATCATTTCATGATGTAGTTGTTCACCGTACAAAGAAATAGTAAGTTCGCTACCCATGAGTTTAAAGTGTGTGTAATTATTGGAACACCCTTAAAAATAAAACACACTAGTATATTAAGGATACTAGTGTTAGTATATGATCATGGAGGAGGAATATTTGAGTTTGTGGAGAAGTAATGAAAAAAAAGTTATTGTGGGGAAGCGTTACCTTAAAAATTATGTAACGCCTTTTTCTTTATATAAAAGGGATTCCATGGAAGTATTCCTACGAAAAGTGTGGATTAAAGGTCAATGGGAGGGATTTATTGAATTTATTTGTTTAGAACACATGAGACCCTATGGTTTTTGAGAGTTTTGAGGATTGGGGAGAATTATTGGCCTTTTAAAGTGGAGGAGGAGTGTCCCACTTGAATTATTTTGACAATAGATTTTGTACTATGATTTTCAAGATAAATGTGGATCCAATAATTGAAAATTTTTGATAAAGTTTATTAAATATTCTATATATGGCTATAAAATATATCTTTGACTAGTTTATCAGTCATTTTGAGCTTTATGGTTAAGTTTTAGTCCCTTAGAAATCTTATTTTATCCATTATTGTTGTAATTAATTTTAATAACATTCACTAATATTTTTGGGAGAGGAAAAAGATTTTACTATTTTTAGTTATAAGATATGATGATTTCTGATATGGAATCAATTATTTCAAATTTGAATCATATAATTGGCCAAAATGGATTTAATTTTAAAACCAGAAGCAGGATGACAATTGAGGTTTTTAATGTAAAAACATATGAATGTTTACTATGATTTTATACAAAATTTCAAGTTGAAATTGATTATAATGAACTAAATTAAATTAATTGATGAACATATGACCTAATTTTACTTTAAAAACAATTTAATATGTTATTTATCAGTGTAAATAAATTATATGAAAATAAATTTTTATGCTAAATTTCAGTATTTTTAATTATTCATTAGAAAATGATATATTTCTGAAAAATATAAAAAATTTATCCTAAAATAATTTTTATGTTTCTATTTAAAATATAAATTTTATAATGACATATTAAATTAATTAATGTTCCAAAATTAATATTTTAAATGGGTTCTCTATTTAAAAGTTGTAAAGGTCCATGTACAAAAAATGTTTTTTAAGTAGAAAATTGTGTTTGTTCTTATCTTCTTCCTACCAAACCCAATGGATGAATATAAAAAATATTTGATTGAATATATAACATATATATTTCAATAAAATAATATATTAATTGTATTTAATTGTGTTTATTAAGAGAAAAATTCTTTGGAGTAATAAATATAATAATATTTCTTTTTATATCCAGTTGTTCCTTTTTTCGTATGTCATTAATTGGTAACCAATGAATAAATTTTATATTCATATAAGACATATATTTCCCTAATTGTTTTAAATATATTCATAATTTATAACATAATAGATAGGTTATACCATATTATATTAAATAAAATATTTTAATAATACATTTTTGTTTGGTGAATGTCAGCCTTGTGTGTAACACAAGTTATCATAGAAGGACACTCATTCATATAATGAAAGATATCACTAAAGTTCCATTTTTCATGATATGAAAACTAATATAGTGTTTCATGCATTAAAATCTAAATAAAATATTGTATTTATTTAATATTGTAAAGTATTAGGTTAAAATATTCTATTATTTGAATTGGCGTTTTGTCTCATAACACTATTGAATATGATGTTTTATTTTATATTTTCAAGGTGTTACATTCTCCAAAACATAATTAAATTATGTACTCACAATTTAAACATGATCTTCGCAATATGTTGTTTGATATTTCTTACATTTAAATCTCATATCATTAGAAGGGTTCGTAAAACTTCCTCTAGAAAATAGAGAATGGTAAGTAGAAAGGTCACATGGACTACTATGTAACATTGTCTCTAATTAGAACAACATTAGGGGAAAGTGAAAATATGTACTTTTGGTAAAAGCATAAATATTTACAGTGATTGAATGAGTTCATCAATCACAATCAATTGAATGATCAATAGAATGTGGAGAGTCTCAAATCCATAAACATGTGCGGATTTAGAAGATCATTAGTTCCACAAAAATTTAGGTATTAGGAAAATAAATTATTATTACGTCATTTTCTGAATATTTCATAATTATTTTAGTAACCAAGTGTACAAGGAAATTTTTTCACATCATAAGATTAATTTAATGTGAAAAAATGTGACATTTTTTTGTTCTTAGATAAAATTATAATTCATCCCTTTAGTCCTAGAAATTAATTACTATTAATGAATTTTTTAACACCTAAAGAAATAAAAGAAACTTTTATAGAATCATAAGGCCTACAAATTAGTGAAATCAAAAAATATTTGCCTTTAAATATCTTTAAAACCAAATATATTAATATATTAATCTCAAATCCGAAAAATTTATTGTACAGGTTCATTATTAACATTATTTCATAAAATTGTTTATCTAAATAATTAAAAATTAACCATGGAATTGCATAGGTCAGTTTTTCACGTGAAACCATACTCGTCCTTCAATCATGGTTTTCAGACCATCATCCTTTCCATAATTGATAGGTTCTCACTATGTATAAAATTTGTCCTATTTTAAGATCATATTAATATAATTTAAAAAATAATTATTATGGACATCCTAGAAATTAGGTTAACCACTAAATAGCCTTTTAACTAACTTTTTCAATACAACATTAATACATAATTACTTCATCCACTTATTTCAACATATATCCATCCATAGTCTATAGTTTGTCCTATAGAAGCGGTTGTTGACATGAGTAATGTGTAGGTTCCCCAAATTTATGATAACTAACAAGAAATGATTCTTTTGGTTGAGTTTCATTTCCTTTCATCACACTCTCTATTTTTTATCATTAATTATTTTCACTATGTACTTATTTTCTAAAAATAAATAAATTCCCCATTCTATTTAGACACTTTCTTAAGTGTCTCCTTCGATATTAGCTATATAAGGGAAAATGAACTTTCTTTTCTATATGGTCTCCATCACTTAGGATCTAAGAGACCTCCATCAATCTATTCATTGGAGAGTTTGTGAGTTGGATAAGGTATATGTTTTTAATCATATTTCTATGAAATTGATTAGGCATAAACATGATACCTTTAACTCTTATAGAAACCTCATTCTTTCTCATTATCACCACCTTTTCCATCAGGTTCAATACTAACGTTACTCTTTTGGGTTCCATATATTGACTTAAACCAGAAATAATAATTTTAGCCACAATAGTCAAAGTGAGAAAATAATATAATCTTCTATAAGATATCTAATTCATAATCCCATATTTTTAAATCTAAATATCCTTAGGTTGAAGCTTTATCAACCATTGTCATTATCCATGAAAATCCAATATAATTCATTTTAATGAAAACATGGATTATCCGAAACATTTCCACCGGGAGGGTCAAACCAGGTTCAAATTAAGGCCCATTTTTATGTATGTTGATACCCTAATTCAGGATCAGAACACACTTTCATAGTTATTAATCTTATGCACATTTATGGAATAACCACTTCCACTTGCTGTATCCAGAAATAGATTTATAACTAGGATTGCCGACATAATATCTACCTTTCCAAAATTCTATGATGTTCTTATATACTTATCCTCAACTGTTACCTGAGGTATTTTTTTTCTATAATCTAGTTTTTCCGAAATGCAGTTCCCAAGTTACCAACTAAACCTTATTTGATACCAACTATTGTGACCTAACCCCATATAGCCTAAAGCCAGTGTTTGAAATCAAATACGTTAGCATAATTATAATGTATCAAATCCCAAAGGACCTAGAGTTTAGTAGTCTAGGTAAACTAGATACATAAATGATCCTTGTATTACAAAATTCTACACTAATTACAACATATATTTTATTCATTATAAATAAAAACATCAAGAATAACTTCATTCCATCTAATATATTCCTTTATATCTTTTATAGTATGGTTATTTGATTCTAGAGGAATGAAACATAAGAATGGTGTGCTAAAATTCTCATTAAGGTTAAAGTATAGAGGAATAAATAATGAATAAATGAGAATAATATTTATGGAATGGTAAATAATAGAAAAAACAAACAATATAATCAAAAAACTAGGAAGGAAGTTCTTAAAAAATAAAGATATGTAATTAATTGAAACACATGCCATTAAAATAACTATACAAGGAAAAATAAATATGTCAAGGTATGAAAATAAAAAAAACATTCCATTTAATCAATTAACCAACAATTAAATACATCCATATATTTTATCATGTGAAACTATAATTGATAATAAATATTGAATCAAAATGAATGCAATAGTAAATTATTGGATGTCTTGTCTAAGGCACATGAAAACCTCTATTGTCAATATCCATCCTCTAAATAGTCTACAACTATGGATATAAACCCATTTAATATATGAATCTAATTTTTATCATGAGAACCTATCGGTTCATCGAGGAGCTATATAAATTCTAGGCTATACCCATCATTTTATTTCCAAATCATTCTAAATATAAAATCATCAATTTAATTAATAAACAATATGCCTTATCAAATATCTATATAGAATAAAGGATATATAATAATCATTAGTTCCCTACATAATTATATATTGATCAAAGTAGGAACTATATTTAAAATTGTATATGGTTTAGGAAATAGTAATATCCATGAAAAATGAAATGGATAATTTAGGGGAAAATGAATCTTCAATGATCATAATAGATTTAATATTTCAAGGGGATTGAGAAATGAATCAAGGAAGTGGATGTGAATACTATCCCTACCTAAATCAAACATAGACCATCAAGAAAGATATTTAGGATGGTATAAATACAACATATCCCATGTGAATTAAAAATAATGGTTGTTGTTTTTTGATGACTTGAAATTCCTTAAAATGATATTTTGAAAACATTATTGATGAAATTATCCATTTATTATAAAAATACTTTTTACAAAATTTTTCTTTTAAAATAACTTTATAAAATATTTTCTTTAAAAATTAATCTTATAAAAATTAAAAGTAATATTCAACGAAATGATGGTGGGAAAATATATAGAATCTTTATGATGGAAAAACATTCCTTCTTTATAGTTAAAGGTTATAAAATATCATTGTTCAGAAATATTTGAGAAGATTCTACTGAAAAAAATGGTGAAATAAAAGAATTAAATTGTCTTTAGAAAACCATTTTAAAACAATTGTTGAAAACATTTTAATAAAAAATGGTTTTTAGAAGAAAATAGGTTCTCTGACTAAAGAGTGAAACAATGTCTGGTTTTCTGAAAAAACATTTTCTAGAACATATTGAGTTACAAATAGTTTAAAGTGGTTCTATTACTCAAAAATGATGATAAATAACCATAGGATATAAGATTAAATGTTTTATTTAACAATTTTCATATAATTTCCTCTAATGAGAATACAATTGAAAGGTTATTAAAGTTGTTATTGTGGAAAAAAACATTAAACATTCCAAAGTTTCCCATAACACTTTGAAACATTTTGAACGATAATCCTCATAAAGGAATAATATTAAATTAAAGATTAAAATTCCTTAGAGATAATAGGATTAATTATATAATATAATAAATAAAAGTAAGTAAACCACACATAATTTTTAGGTGGGGAAGATGACATTTATCTCATTGATGTTAAAAGTGAGGTGAGAATTCCTTAACTAGAGTTTTATTTTGGGTGAATATCCTTTAGCATCCTATATAACAAACATATAATAATTTTTTTACTTTATTGAGAACCTTTTTCATGTTTATCATAACTCTTATTTCACTTATAACAATCTCTTGTAAAACTACTTGTACAATTATTTTTACCTTAGTTGTTTAGGCTGAATTTTGGTAATATATGGAAAACAACATTGGTGTTTCAATTGTGGTCAAAGTGTTAATTATATAACATCTATTGAATAATAATACATATATAATAATTATATTTATACATTAATTATACATTTCAAAACAATCACTAAATATGGTTACGAAAAATGAATCAATATTACTATCATGGAGATAGTACGTCGTATGTATGCCTAAGTAAGATTCTTAGTTTTTGATTATCGTTATGGAGAGAAGGTAAATAAAAATATTAAATTAAATAATAATATTAATAATAAAAAATGCAATTTTTATTTATCATTTATACTTATCTGTATAATTCATGTGATGTAAAAGGAATCACATCATGTCCAGTAGGCGGTAGTCCACATGTCCATGAACAACGTTATCAATTTTTTAGTTTGTATGAAAGGGTAATAAAAAAACATACATATAGTATATTTATTTTAATATAATTATTTATTTAATAAAATATATAGTTTTTTATGATATATATATATTTAATTAAAAATATCCTTTATATGAACCATGTATATTGTAAATGAATCACAACACTTTTAGGGTGAGTAAGACTATACATACACAAACGATGTTACCATATTTACAAAAAAAAGGAATGAAAAAGTTATGTATTGACAAATAATTACAAAAGATTAGAGACATCATAAATAACATATAGACATATATCAATAGATTTTCCATCAAAATTTCTACTATGTGGGGTGGTAAAGGAAAAATTAACAATCAACATTTCACGAGGAAGTTGTTCTCCTTACACAAAAATAGTATGTTTGTTACCCATTAGATATATTTTTATGTAATTATATGCTTAACCATTATAATAAAAAACCCCTATTATAATGAGAATAATTCTATTACTATATGATCAATGAATAATAATATTTTACTTGATGTATAATTAATTTAATGAGAAGTGATCGTTGGAATGCATTACCTTAAACCAACGAGTAACTCTCTTTCCATCATAACAATGGGATTAATTGGATAGATTTATGCCCAAAGAGAGTATTAATGATTGATAGGTGGGATGTATTAAAATATATTAATGATAATAATGGCATGAACTATGTGTTTTTAGAGGTGTGGGGACTAGGGATAAGTGGTGGCTGTTTATAGTGGTAGTGGAGTGGCACTCTTGTAATATTTTGACAAATGAATTCCTACCACACTTTTTATGCTTCATGTGGATCTAATAATAGTCAAATTTAGATAAAATAAAGTATAACATCTATATATTGAAATCCAGTAGCTCTTGGACACGTTTATAGATCTTTCTGGGCATTGCGGTTAAGGTTTATTCCCTTATTAATTTTAATTTAACCTTAATCATTGTAATAAATTTTAATCACTTTAAATAATATTTATTTTAATAAATATGTTTTTTTTATAAATTAGAAATTATGATAATTAAAAAAAATAATACATTTTTCAAAATTCTTATCATTGAAGTGGAAGAAATTGAATTAAATTTAATCTTACTTGCAGGATGACAATACGGGGTTTTAAAGTAAAAACATTCGAAAGATTATAAATTTTTTATAGTAAATTTCAAAAATAAATTTCTTCCAATGACCAAAATTGGAATAATTTTTAAAAATATGATCTAATAATATATTAAATCATATTTAAAATATGATTTAAACATATAAACTAATTATATATATAAGCATCTTTTAACTAAAATTCAACATTTTTTACTATTTAATAAAAAATGATATGTTTTTAAAACTATAAAAAATTCAACCTAATAGAATTTTTATGTCTATATTTCAAAAATATTGTCTATTTTCACCTATTAAATCAATTAATGTGTCAAAATTGAGATTGAAAATGGCTTCACCATTAAAAGGAAATACAATTGTCTATAAAAATATAAGCTTTTTGTAGGTGAAATTATGTTTGTTTTAGTCTTATTCCTATCAAACCTAGTGGATGAATATAAATAATATTTTATTGAATATATAAATTATATATTTCATTAAAATATTTCACTAATTTTAGTTAATTGTGTTTATTAAGGCAAAACTCCTTTGGAAGCATACAAGTGATATTATTACTTGTTATATCCAACTGGTTCTTACTTTCCTTTCAAATTAGTTGGTAACCAGTTATTCAATTTTATATTTATATAAACTATAAATTTTCATACATTAGATAATATTATTTATATCTTCTAACATACTGTCTAGGATATATTATATTATATTAAATAATAATATATTAATGATACATTGTTTGTTGGTCAAACTCAGTTTTGTGTGTAACGTAGGATATAAAGGAAGTCCGCTCTTGCATGTGACACAAGCTATCAAAGAAGGTATATCTTGAATTCTATGTATGATGAATTATTATTTCATTCATTACAAGCTATATAATATATATAATTTCATTAATATTTTAATTTACAAAGTTAATAGATTCCTCTTTTTATATTTGGGTTTGAATGTTATTAAGGGTATTGAATAAAAATTTTATTTTAGTATTTTAGGGTGCTATAAGACAAAACGGTCATTTTGAATTAAAATTCCGTATTTTTCTCTATTCCTCAAAAAATGAAACTTCATAGAAAAATACCAAAAATTCCTCGTAAGGTAATTTTTATGTCGCAATTTAAAAAATTATGTTTATTGAGACATATAAAATTTATAAAATTGCCTATAAATTTTTCATAATAGATTTTATATTCAAAGGCGGCAAAGTTGACTTTATGAAAAAAATATGTTTTTATGTGAATTTTTTGTTCTGACCTTATGCTTTTAAAAATTATTGGATGAATGTAGAAAATATTTGACTGAATACATAATATATATACATTAAATTAATATCACTTAGTAATTGAAATTAATTTAATTTTTTTGGATAAAACTACTTTGTGGGAATACTAGTTGTTTACTATAAAATATTCTATATATATTAAATTGCTTCTAATATTAATTTACAAATAATTTTTTACCAATTAATTCATTTTATATTCTTATAAAACATATATATTCATTAGTGTATTGATACTATTCATAACCTCTAATTTAATAGACATGTTAAATCTTATTAAATTAATTAATAATATTTCTATAATATATTTTTGTTTGTAGAAATTTCCTTTGTTTATAATACATGATATAGATGAAAGTATGTTTGGTATGTAACTCAAGTTAACTCATTATTGCGTGCATTTCATCATTCATCATAAATTTAATTTTTCTAAAAATAGAACATATATGATCATATCAAGATATATTATATTCTCTTATGCGCTTTGTGTTGCGTGTTATACATGTTATCAAATAAAATGTTCTTACATCCTAATTTCAGGGCATTTCATTCACCCAACCTTAATTAAATTGTGTCGTCATAATTAAAACATGATTTTGGGGATAGATTGTTTGATATTTTCTATTTTGAAATCCTACTTTTTGAGAAGGGGTCGTAAAAAATCCTTTATAAAATAGAGAATGGGAAATATAAAGTTTACATGCATTGACATTTAATAAGGTAGGAGAAATTTTGTGTCATGTGAAGATGGGTACTTATAAGAAAAGAATAAAAATTTATAGTAAGTGATTTATGTTGTCAATTATAAACATGTTAATGATTTGTGTAATATCAAGGGACTCAAAGAAAAAAAATTGTGATGCTCATAAGATGATTATTTCAAAAAAAATAAGGTATTGGGAAAACATATATCTTGTCTATGGCCATTTTTTTAAGGTTGATTAATTCTATTACTGCCTATGTATATAAGGAATTATTATTTCTTGATATATTTATATAAAATAAACCTTATCCATTGGTTATTCTTCATTCCAATTTTCAATTAGTCCATTACTTAAATAAATTGATATAAAAAAATTTACTTTGATTCCTAAAGTACTAAAATTCACTTTTAATGGATCATAAGGACCTTAAAAGAGTCCATTGTCTTCCCATTTTTCTATTACTATTCCCCAAATCAAATATAGTAATTACATTAATCTATAAACCAAAATATTACACTACTGGTTCATCATTAATATTTACTCTTTAAAATTTTTAACTAAAAAATGACTTATTAACCCTGATATTATGTTGGTTAGTAGTTGGTATTAATCCTTTGTCATCCTTCAATCATCGGTTCCAGTCCGATAGCCATGATAGACCTAATGGATTTTCATCCAACATACAATTTTTCATTTTTATAAAAACATATTAATATAACATCAAAAAAAATATTTTTGTTAGCCTTGAAATAAGGTTTATCATTAAATAGATTTTTATCTATGGTTTTTAGTATAACCCCAAATATATGAATACATCATCCATTTATTTACAAATAGATATTTAAATGGTCTAATATTCAACCTAGGACATTAATTTCAATTATCTATTCAAATCCTTCATATTGGTTTGTAAAGAAAACGTTTTTTCATTACAATATTCCTTAGGAGTTTCAGACGAGGTGCATGGTAAGGATTATTGCTTTGTACTAGGTTACGATCGCGTTAGAGACGATGCACCCTGTCAGAGCTACTAACCCTAGGGACAAATATTTCATAACCATGTCCACTTTCAGTATCTATACAGGGATGTATTTATAGGAATACACACAAAATCTCTACTATACCATCATTTTAGGACGGTCTTCTATACTTATCCTCAAATTCTACCTTAGGGTTAAGTTATATAATATATTTTTCCCTAAACCAAGTTCCTAATGTTTCTATTAAAATTTATATGGTACCAACTATAGCACCCCAACCTTAAAACTCAAATATTTAATGTCTACTACAACTAAATTGGAATGATTACAAGGAATAAAATCCTAGATGACCAATGAGTTTAGTATTCTTCGTAAACCCGATATATACACGAGTATTATATTAAAACTGAATAAACTAACTAAAATATATTTTTTCTTATATGATAACATTAATAAATCTATAATATCCTCAAATATATTTCTAAATACACTTCATTGAGTTCTCGATAAAGGAAACAAGTTATGTTTTTGATAAAATTCTTAGTAAGGGTATGTTTTATCCTATGAGATAATGTATCAATGATAGTTGTCAATATGGTAGGGTAAATAATTAAATATACAAGCTGTGTAATCAATAAAATGGAATTATAAAAAATATAGTAAGTTAAAAACTTAAAACACATTCCATTAATATTAATAGATAAACTATATTCAATATGACATGGAAAATAATAGCAAGACATTCCATTTAATAAATGAAATGATAATTAAATTCATCCAAAGATATGTGGAGACAAATTATCATGGATAAATAATAACCATATAAAAATGAATGAAATTATTAACTATTTGAAATGAAGTTTCCTAGTAACATGGAACCTTTATAGTCAATATATAATATCAATATTGTTTAAATTAATGGGTAGAAACTCGTTTATTCTTTTTGGAATCAAATTCAATGGTTTTGTAGCCAATTGATTCCCTCTTGTGAGACCACTAAAACATCTAAGGGAAATCTATAACTGGTCCCACATACTTCATACATGTCCAATGAATTTCTAAAATATAAAATAATAAATTTAAATCAAAAATAGTGTACCATATCAAATATATTTATCGGGAAAAGGATACAAATTTGGAAACATTTTCATGGTCAATAAAATAACTATTAATGTAAGATCTATATGTAAAAATGAAATTTTGTTTAGGATATAAAAATATACATGATCAATTATATAAATATTTATTGAAAACTGAATATTCAAAGATCATGGGAAATTGAATATTTCCAGGGGACTATAAGGAATAATGGTAGTGAATGTCAATATTATCCTTGGTAAAATAAATCATAAAACGTCCAAAGGAAAAACAATGATAACATCAGTAAAATATATCCCAAGTGGTGTAAAAAAGGGTTGTTTCCATTGAAGAATGTAATTTATAATTCCCCAATGTTGATATATATTTACATTATGTCATTTTTAAGAGAACATTTCATACATTACACAAACACATACCAACAGATCATATTAGTTTAGTTCCTCTAAAAACATGGAATCACAAAAAAATGATACATAAGTGATATAATTTATCTTTAATTAAGTTCATATTCACTATCACCCTTCTTAAAAACATCAAACCTAATACATATCTTCATAACCTGGGAGAAGGGAAATATAAAATGTTGTGAGCTCAGATCCTCAGTAAGGGAAAATAATTAATACATGTAAACATAATCATGAACATAAGCATATGTGAACAAGACCATGAAAATAGAAGATCATTCCCTATGTATTAATGATCATAAATAGGAATCATTGCATAAATATTGGTAGTTAATAATACATGAATCCTTAGGAAATAAATAATATAATCCTTGAACACATTACATAGTAATAAGACATTGATTTTTTTAGACACATAATCCTATTAAAATTATTTCCATATTTATTAAGGAGTTACTACCAATGCCATCATAGTATAATGGTTTCACTCTCCAAACTTTATTGGTAGTCATAGTTCAGTTCCATAACCATCTTATATGTCAAGGCTAACACCCATGACCATCTTAGTAATAAAATTACTTAACCTAACCGACTTTACTCCCCCTTGCATCCATTTCTATCCCCTAAGATATAAATATTTACCCAATGAATTATTGGGAGATATAGGTCCCACCAATCTCATAATGATTTCATACATACATGTTCCTTGAGAATATAAAAAATATTCATAACATAGACCAAGAAATTAAATGGGTATCATAAAAATAAAATGTTATCCTATCCTATGGAAAAGAGATAGGTTTCATAATCATCTCATAAAATCATAACCTTTTAAAATATTATGGTTTTATAGACATATAACCATTAGAAGAGAAACAGATTTCAAAAACATATAGCCTATTAAAGAGAAACGAGTTTCATGAATGTTTTGATATCAAAACATAAACCCTTTAGGGAATGAATCAGAATTGAACCATAGACCATATTACCAATAAACAATGAGTAATACCAATACATTTCATCTCATAATGAAAATATTTTTGAATGATATTTTAAAAACATTTCTTATTGAAACCATTCTTTCCTTTTGGAAAAATACATTTTAATACATAACAAAATTCCTTTGAATATAGCATTGAATAAATATAATAATATATTTAAAAAACATAAAACATTTTTTGAAAATAAAATTCCTTGAAAAGTAGCTTAATATAAAATTTTGAAGACATTTTTAGAAAATGTAGTTTTTTACTAAACATTATTTTAATCGAGATGTGAAATGGGTTAGAATTTTCATAAAATCATTTTCTTCATTTACTCAAGTATAAAAGAGCGGAAAAATGGTACCAATATAGGAATACAACATGAATAACTAGAGTAAAATAAATTTCATGTGTATTATTACAAGATGGATTATAATATTTCATTAATGAAATATATATCATAAACAATTTCAATTATAGAAAAATATTGTTTCAATAAACTCGTACCACTTGGTAACTTTGAATCATACTACCCATGTAAGAAAATGATATTACATGGAGACTAAAAAATCATGAAAAAGTGATATATTAATTATATAAAATTTTAATTGGAATTATATACACCTCATAAAATAACATAAATTCATAACAAAACATGTGTCTCAAAGGTAGAAAAATGAGGCAAAATTACTTTAACGATTTGGTACCTTTTGAACAATAAACACCATTAAGTAAAGTTCACCCTATGGATATGTAAATAACCATAAATATATGTATTATAATAATATAATGCATTCATGTCCAGTATATACAACACATAACATAAATTATTGGAGAATAAGGGATGTATCTCACAAAAATAAAAAGTGGGATGAAATTCCATAGGACTGTGTCTTAACCTTCATCATAAATGTAAAATCCTCCAATATAATGAGTATAATTTTATTATAAATTTAAAAAATACCATATTAATATATATAATACCATATATTGTTTTCTTTTAACCTTGTATAATATGTTTATTAATAATTCCATGTTAAAGTAATGTTTTGGATAATAATTTCTTTTTTTATTGTATGTGTTTTGACTTGTTTCTCTTGACAATCTTACTTAAATCACGATTTAATTATTTAAATTTTATAAAACATGAATTATATATCATATATATTCAGTATATAAACATTTATTAGAATATATAAAATATATTTTTTTTAAATGTAATACACCGTTCTTGGAGATGGTAGGCCATACATACCCATGAAATTTGTTTCCATTTTTATGGTGTATTGAAAGAAAAAAAAAGTAAATGAAATATATGTATATATGTATTTAATAACATTAAATTATCCTATTTATGTTATAAATATCATATAATTTTACTTAACACATCCTTAATACGTTATATGTAAAGGGTGAACGAATCACATCTCTTTGAAGAGGTGGTATTCCAAACCTCAAAAAAAGTTATCATATTTAAAAAAATGGTTAACATGAATGTATGATTAAAATAATAATTATTAAAGAATAAATACATCTTAAAAATCATATATTTAATAAAAAAATATTGTTTCCATCATAATTCCTAACCATAAGAGGTGGTAAAGTTAAAACGGACAACATCGTTTTGTGGGACAGTAGTTCACCATACACAAGGAAGGTAAGTTCATTACCCATTAGATGGAAGTGTGTGTAAGTGAATGGAAAAAAAATATATCATAAAAAATAATGGTATATTAATTATAGTATAGTAATTATGTGTCAATGTAATAATAATAATTAAGGTGGTGGATAAAAAATTAAAAGAAAGGATCTTGGAGAAGGATTGTACATTTTCTTTGGGTAACTCCTTTTGGTTTGCAACAAAGGTCTTCCTTGGATGGATTTATTCCCATATAGGTGATTAAAAGAGTAATATAGGGAATTTGGGTGATTATTAGGATAGGTTTTGGATGATCTATGTGGGTTAATTTGGTTTGAGTTTGTGAGGGAGGAGATTCCCTTCTATAATTGAGGTGAGGGGCACTTTAGGAAACTCTAAAAATATTAAATTCATATAAATTAATTTCCAATTAAAAAATTATACAAAGGCATATTTATAGATTATTATATTATTTTTGTTCTAAATACTCTCCTAAAATGAAAATTAGATATATTATGAGTATTTTAAAGTCCTTATATTTTAGTTTTAACCATTATTTAACCTCTCTAAATCTTACCATGAGAACAAGTGTTTTACAATCTATGGGTTAATATAGTTACAATAAAATACCAAAAGAACAATTAATGGATCAATTATGAAATTTTAATAATTATCAAAATCATTTGGACTAATTTTAGATATTTCAGAATTCTATATCACTTAATAAAATGTTAAATATTTTAAAATATCATTAATGTTAATTTTGACATTATATATTATTTGAAATTTTAAAAATATCGTAAAAACTAGACATGTTAAAACCAAATCCTTTAAAATATCACTAACATGTTATTGTATTATATGAAATTTGTGGATGATATTAATTATTTTAAATTAAAATGTTTTAACATGTTTAATAACATTTAATTTATATTTCCATTAATTAAACAATTATTGCATCATCACTGGGTAAGCCATAAGGGTAATTATCTATTTTTTAAATTTTTTAAATAAATTACCATGTCAAAGATAATTATTTTTTATTGCAAATTACTATTAATATTCTAATTTATCTTCTTATAAAACTATTTTAAAAATGAAATATTTTTTAAAAATATAAGTATGATATTTTTAACATTCCTTCAAATATAATATAATAAATATAACATTCAAATACAAGTAGAATAAAAACGTTATAATATTTTCCTAATGATTATTTTTTTATAAACCCACTCATAAAAGGAAATTTGGACATGTATTATTGTCATTTTTTATTATTTGTAATATTATTTTTACTTTTAATTGCCTAATTTACCATTAACTATGGTAATTAAAAATTATTAATGTTACAATTCAATTTTTTTAAAAATTAAGATGATTTTTTTAGATTTTATATTCAACTATGATTAAAACATTTTATATCAATTTTTCAGAAATATTATTATAGTAACGGAAAAATTAAGTGTAATGCTAATCTCGTAGACAAGGCAAGAAAGCATGTTTTGACAGTGAGAATGTGGAAAAATTCAATAAGATTTTATATATAAATTAAATATAAAAATACTACAATGAACTAAATTTTATGAATATATTTATATCTAATGTGACTTCAAAATAGATATAAAATTGAAATTTACAATATAAATAAATTAGATGAAAAAATAGTTTTGAATTAAAATTCATAATTTTCTACTATTCATCGTAAATGAAGGTTCTGAGAAAATCACAAAAATTAACTCTATGATAATTTTAATATTTTGAATTTCAAAATGAGGTTTATTTTATCAATTTAAATTTCAAAATGTAACACAATTTATTTTATTGTTTTACATAGAAGGATGTGAAAAGAAGTTCATTTGAGAATATAGAATTTTTTAACATATAAATCCTTTAAAATATATATATTTTTCATTATCATCATTTTCTATTTATATAATAATATTATAACAAATATTTATAATGTTTTAGTTCCATTTAGATTAAAATTTTTAATAACTTGGTTATAATTATTTCATTTAATTAATTATAACAATAAAATGATGTTTCGTAGAAACTCAGAGTTGTTTGTAACACACGCTAGGTCCATGTTGTGTGTAGTGAAATCCCAGTCTATTTTGAAAGTATTGTAATCCAAGTCAGTATTATGTGTAAATAATGTTTGAATTAGTTTAAAAAAATACATTAATGAAAATTAATTTATTCAGAAAGAAAAAATACATTCCTAAAAACTCATGGTATTATAGAAATACTATGAAAAGTTATTTTTAAACATTATTGATAAAAATATTTTTTTCAATTTGAAAAATAATTTAAAATAAATTTCATTTAAAATAATTTTTTATAAATTTTCATTAAAATTAACCTTTAAATAAATTAAAATAATATTCTAAGATATGACGACGGGTAAATATGTACATGAATTACAAGGTAAAAAAGGAAATTTCATTTACTTGGTAAAAGGTTATTAAAGCACGTTACATGGAAATAGTTATGAATATTCCTTAAAAATGATTGTAAAATAAAAAGGGTACAAATTTAGTCAATAAATAATTTTGGGATGGTTAAAATATTCATGGAAACATGCTTAGAAAATCGGGTTTTTAAAACATAATAGGTTCTCCGACTAAAAAGAGAAGTAATGTTGGGTTTTCGTAAGAGAAAATTTATAAAATATTTTGAGTACCAAATAGTATAAAAATGGTACTATTAAATTTAAAAGTTCATCAGAAACCATATTCGAAGAAAATAATGTGATTTTTTAAACAAAAATCTAATAATTTCATCTAATAGAAATTCATGTGTAAATAATCCCTAAAAATTGAGATTGTGAAGTAAACCCTTGAAAACGCCATAACATTAATGTGACAATCAAAAAATAAATAGAATATTTGTTTCAAATTAAAATACACATAAAAAATTGGAAATATATAAATATATAGTAAAATTATCTATGCACGTAATCTGAGAATATTAACGACAACGAGGATGTAATATAACATAAATAAAAGAAAGTGGGTTTTGAAATTATTTTCCACATGGTACCACTTCATTCAAAACCCCTTATAATAAATAATTAAAACTAAAAAATATATAATTATTAACGAATGAATCATGATATTACATGTCAATTTTGTCGTTTTAAACCATACATAATAAATATGTTTCACACAAATAATGTATGTCTCAAAGAATGAAAATTGAGATGAAGTACGTCATAACAAAGTAACCATTGAATCATAAGCACCAGGAAAGATTTAACATAAAATTAAACTTTAAAAAAAATTAATATAAAATAATTCATGATATAATATATCATAAAGGGAATTATATACACCAAAAATGATTTTAGTGGTGAAAATGGTTTATTCCTTGCAGAAATAAAAGTGAGACAATAATACATTACCTTGCATTTCCATTTGGGTTAACATCATTTAACATAATTTATAAAAAAATTAATCATTTTAATTACTTATTAAGGAAAAATATTTATATTCATAATACTGTGTATTAACTTCTTATATTATCTTGTTACTTGTTTTTTAACAATCATTCATTGTTTTCTTTATTTCAGGCGTTAATTTCCTAGTTTTACAGGTATGGTTTAACTTGTTATCATTGTTATAATTACACATATCATTATTTAATAATATATATAATGTAACACAAGATATAATTATAATATATATTCATTATATATTTATTTATAGTAATCCATAATATTTTAAGATAGGAAATAAAATACATCATTCATGGAGATTGTAGATTGTGAGTACGCATGAACGCTACATCCATTTCATTTTTTTATTTTAAAAGAATAAAATTTAAATGGTACATATGAGTATAATAATTCTAGTATAATATTTATGTCATCTATTTCACATGTTTTTATTCAAAATATCCTTTATACATTCCTTGTATAGTGTGAATGATTCACATCACTTTGAGGTGACGGTAGGCCACTATTCCACAAACGGTGTTATCGTATTTAAAAAAAATGAAACACATGAATTCATATTTTATATAGGGAATAATGAAATATAAATAAATTTTAAATTACATATATATCATATATATAATGAATATCTATCATAATTCCCAACCATGAGAGGTGGTAAAGGAAAAACGAAGGACATTGGTTTGTGAGCCAGTAGCTCCTCGTACACATAAATGATAAATTCATTAACCATTATGTGGATGTGTGTGTAAGTGTAGGTATAAAAACTAAAATAAAATCATATTATTATATTTATGATACTTATTTTATTTTATAATACAAAAACAAATACAATTTAATTATTGGGAAGGTAAATGAATGAAAATAGATCATTGTAAAACGTTACTTATTAATTTGGTAAAACCTTTTGGTTTTCACTAAATGGATTCCTTGGATGTTTTTCATCCAAAATTTAGGATTAGAGGATGAGGATATGGATTTTTAGGATCTGTTTGGTTAGATATTTGGTAATAAAAATGGCTTGAGAGGTGTAGATAAGATGGAGGGTTAAGTGCCTTCTTATAGTAGAGGAGTGGAGTTATTATAAATCTATTTGAAGGGAATTTCACCAAAGTTTTTCATATGACATGTGGCTCAAATAATGGAACAAATTAAAAAAAAAAGGAAGAATACGTTCGAAATTTTTCTAGAAAAATAGATTTTGGAAATAAATATAAGGTAAATTTATCTCTTTAGATTAAATATTAGTCCCTTATTAAGTTAATTATTCTCTTAATCATTATTATTAATTTTCATTATTTTCATTAATATTTTCAGTTAAAAAAAATTTGACCTTATTAATTATTATAAATTAATATTACTCCAAATACTAAATCAATTTTTACAAAAATAAAACAACAAAAGTGGATGAAATCAATTTTTATTTAATCTCTTATACAGAAGAAAAAAGTGTGATTTTAAAGTAAAAATGTTCATACATAAGAAATGATTATATATCCACATTAAATATTAAATTGATTAAAATTACCTAAATTGTATTTATGTATATATATTTTATATAATTAAACATTAAAACCAAAAAAATATAATTTAACCTAATAAATAAATTTGATGAAAAAATAGTTTCGAATTTAAATAATTTTTTTTCAATATTCATAAAAAATGAAAGATCATAGAAAATACAAACAATTCACCATAAGATAATTTTCATTAAAAAATTTCAAAAATGTACTTTATTTTGACATATAATATTTATTAGATTTCCTTATTTTTTATTTATAATATGTTCTCAATTAAAAGGTAGTAAAAGTGTTTTTATAAAAATATGGACTGTGATGTAAAATAATATGTTTATTCTTATCATATGCATATAAAATGTATTGGATGAATGTTAAAAATATTTAGATGATTATATAATATATGGTGTTTTAATATCACTCAATAATTGTATATAATATAATTTATAGTAAAAAATAGCTTCGTGCGCATAAAAACGTTTTCCATAAAAACATACCCTTAATATTCAATTGATTTTTATATTCATTTATAATTAATTTATAAAAAATGAATTCATTTTATATTTCAATACAAAATTTGATTTCAGATGTTTTTTATACTACTCATGATATCTAATTTAATGGCTAGGTTATATCTTAATATATTAAATAATAGTATTTTAATAATATATTTTTGTTCAGTAAAATTCGGGCTTACGTGTAATGAAAGCTATCAAGGAAAGTATTTGTTGCATGTAATGAATGATAACTCATTATTTAATTCATTTCAAGTTATATAATAGATCAAATTTATTTTAAATAGAAATTATATTATAATGTCACATGATTTTATATTCCCTTACAGTCTGGGAGTCGTGTGCCATACAAGCTATCAAATACAATATGACTACTTTATAAGTTCGATACAATACAAATTATATATAGATCCACCACTAGTAACTATAATTAATGAAATTATAGGAGAATAAGGGTAGGTCAAATCTATGAATGGGAAAGGAAATATTAGTATAAAACATGTACATATTGTGAAAGAATACATTGATGTGTTTCTTTTATAGTTACTAGGAAATCCTGTAGAATGTGAAGTATAGATTTCTATTAAACTCATCCATAATTAAAAAATATATCTAATACTCTTGATGAAATGGACATAATTGGATTAACTGAACTAAAAAAATAACATCGGTGGTGTAATGAGGGATTTATTTTCCCTAGTGTTTTACCTTGGGGAACACGTGTTCTCTTTATTATGAAGAAAGATGGGTATATGAGGTTATAAAAAAATTATTGGGAATTAATTTTCATTACTATAAAGAGAATATATCTACTAACTTTCATTGATGATAGTTTTTATCAAATTGAATGAGGTCAATATTTTTTAAAAAAATAACTTCATTCTAGAAATAACCAATTGGTATTAAAGAAAATATTCCAAAGATGGAATTTCACACAATTCATTGAAATTATGAACATATAATTATACCATTTAAATTGTATATAAATCCATAATTTTCATAAAATAATATAACTTCTTATTATATGAATATTCCTCATATGGCAATATTATCCATCCTAGAAATGTAATGGTTTGGTGTATTTGGAACATTGGATACATAAAAAACTTGTTCATAAAAGATATATAACATTTCCTATATAGTACTATGTATCTAGAACCATTTATAGGCACATCATAATTAATACGTTTTGTCATATACTATGGAAAATTAAACATAATAAAGGGTGAGTTCAGATTCTCATTAAGGGTAATCAAGGGAGATATCATGGATCATTTAAACATGAAAATATTATAATGTGTACGAAAATATGATATTAAAATTTTAAAACAATATCCTTCAAATATAACACCATAATATTGATTTATAAGAAAAATAATTTCATTTTATAATACATTGATCACAATGGAATAAAATAACTTTAGCAATGAGAGCATAACATTAGCATAAGACATATGTTTTTTTTTCATACATATATGTATTGAAAATAATCTCTTTGTTAGTATAATATCATATCCATAAATATCATATAAGTTTTGGTTCACTACTAAAAACATAATATCTTTAGTCAAGGTTCAACCAAAATAATATTATAGTGAATATTATACCTTACTGAATAGGATTCACTCCCCATTCTAGACCTTATTATCTTATAAGATATCCATATTTACCCAATGCATTGGGGGGATATATAATTTCTGGCCCACCAATAACATAATAAAAATAACAGATATGTGTCCCAAAATATCATAAATAATTTGTCATAGTATAACCAAATGAATTAAAGATTGATTCATAAACATATCATCATTACATCATAGAATAATCTATGTAAATGAAACATGTTTCATATGTGTTTAATAATAACATAATTAACCTATGGGAATAAAAGAGTCTCCATAGAATCATCCTTAAATAATCATAACCACAAGGTTATCTAGAAAATTAATGTGGATGATATCATTGTATCATATCCAGAGTATATTATATGTAACATCAAAGGATATCATTATAGATGAAAATGAATTTAAAAGATCAATTGGAACATTTTTTGGGGAAAATACCCATTTTAAATTTCAAATCACATTTTTCAATAACAAAAATTATAAATTATTATGGAAAATTTATTATTTTAAAATATCCTCTCAAAATTTTCAAGGAAACATAAAATTATTGATCGGTAATGATGGAGGGAAATTTTTTCATGTTGTACACATTAAAATGGTGATTCCTTTCAAATTTTTGATAAAAGGTAGAAGTAGCTTCATTGAAAAATTAAATTTTGATTCCATTTAAATGATTCCATAAAAGTAAAACAAGGATAACATTTACCTTAATCATTCATAAGAAAATATTAAAACAAAATGGAATTTGTTTAAAAATAAAATATTATCATCAATGGAAAAGATTAACGACTAAATTGTAAAACATTTTTAGTTTTCCATACAGATATTCTTTTAGTCTCTTGACTACCTATAGTGAATGAAATTAAATTAAAAATTGTAAAATAAATAAAAAAACAATATAATAATATTCGTGATATTATTGAGATATATATCATGAAATTTTATTATCCGAAACTTAATCATAAATAATCCTGGTAAATAATGAGATTTTAACATAAAACCCTTAGAATTTTGGAAAATTCTTTAATTGAAAACCACATGAAAAAATAATATCAATTTTTTTAAAAAAAATTATTATAATTAAATTAATTATTATATAAAATGTAAAACTGTTTTTATAAACATATCTTAAATAATATAGGTTCATAATATAACATATGTCCCAAAGAATACAATTTTGGAAAATAAACCCTTAGAATAGGTTTGAATTGCTTTGAAAGCACTATAAACTTCTATAAAATAAATATAAATTTATTTTACTTCAATAATACAATAATTTACATACTTATAATATCATATATTTTCCAATTATAACATTTTATCACACATTTTTTAATAATTACTTATTCAAATCATCATTTTTAGGGGCTAACTGTTTCGTTTTTCATGAGAATTTCATTTATGTACAGCCAATCATTGTAATTTAATCCTAGTTACATAATCTATAGAATGTTAATAATTATATAATGATCATATATATTCATTATATGTATATATATATTCATCCATTAAATATATCGATTGATAAATGAATTACACTATTTATAGAAATAGTAAGTCGTATATAAGAATGAACAT
This sequence comes from Viscum album, assembly GCA_963277665.1. Taxonomy (NCBI): domain Eukaryota; kingdom Viridiplantae; phylum Streptophyta; class Magnoliopsida; order Santalales; family Viscaceae; genus Viscum; species Viscum album. Next base: position 483,473,036 of record OY728128.1, read on the forward strand.
TATTTTAACTATTAATCACATTGAACAAAAAACATAAATAATAAATCATATTTATATTTTAATTATGATATTATATATTTCATATATATTTATTGAATACATACTTATTACCAACCATGAAAATAGGAAATAAAAAAAGAATCACATTTCTTGTGGAGGAGGAAGTTAACACGTATGCACGAGTGATGTTATTATTTTCCAAAACATTGGAAGGTAAAAAGGTATATTTGATATTATAATTATAAAATAACAAAAATTTCATATATATTATTTATAAATATTAAAAAAATAATCATTATCCATAAAAGATGATGATGGAATGAAAATTGTATTGCTATGTGGAGATAATAAGTCATACATACAGATGAGTGATACATTCACATACCATTTAATGGAAAAGGGTGAATAAAGGTGGTTTAACAATCATAATTAAAATTTAGTATATTTATTATACTAAATATATTATTTTTTGAATATTATTATAAATTTAGATGAATTCTAAGAGGAAGAAAATTAAAAGTGGTCGGGTATGATGATTACCGCTCCTTTAGTATTCCTCCTTTGAAACCCTTATCAATTACCCATAAAATTGTATTTTATGAATAATAGATCATTTATTTCATGAATACAGAAGTTTATAATATATATTTCCATGATTCGGTTGAACTATAAGGAACATGTTTTTTAATGAATATAATGGAGGGGTTCCTTTTAATAAGTAAAGAGAGGGGCACTATTGGAATTACATTAAAATTAAAATATAATAATTTAATTATAATGAAATATTTATTAAAACTATCCATATGTTTGAATAAAAGGATGGATTTTGTTAAATACCATAAAATAGTAACTTTTTTATAGATTTATGTAATGTTTTAAACCTTATCTTTTTCTGTAACCCCATAGTTAACCAATTTAAACATTAACTATTATAACATCCTTTTTCAAAAATAAGTGGTTATTATTTTACTTATAATGTAACAATTGGTTTATAATTGGAAAATGTATTTCATTTTTACATTTTATAATCCTACTTGTCTTATTTAAATATTGTTATCATTTTTTGATAATTTAATAAAATATTATTTAACATAAATTATCATAATTTCATTTTGAAACTATTAATTTAATTTGAAATTAAATAATCTTTGAAAAATATATAATTATAATATAATCCTTTTATATAAAAATAATATTCAATATGTATCTAATTTTTTTAAATAAATAATTAATAAAAAATATATTACCTTTATTATTTTTAAAGTCATTTATTTTATTTTCTTTTAATTGAAAAATTTATGTGTCAGCGTTTCATGAACATTTGAGGTAATTAATTCATCATTTTAAATTAAATAAAAATGAAAATGAAAAAATTGTTAATTAATATTTAAAATAAATATATATAAGTTAACTCATTCTCATTTTATCCTAAAGTAAATATTTCATCGATATTAAAGTCAAGGGAGTGATAATTTAGATTTTTTTTAAATAATATAATATAAATGCCACTATCATAGGTAAATGGAACCAAAATGACATATATTAAAATTTTGGATGAATATGGTCTATTTTATCCCATAAAATGAAATAAATAATTTTTTGGGTTGACATTGAGACCATATCACATGTTTTAACCCTAATTAAATCAGTTTACTTTTATCATGGTAAAAAAATTAACTATCGTTACTATTAAAATTGATCAAAAATAAAAGGGTCATATTAATAAAACATTTATATCCCAATTAAAATTAAAGAATATATTTTTCAATATTAAACTTCTATATATGCTATAAATCACCTTTAATATAATTTTATAACGCACAATGAAAAACACATTTATAAAAAATGTGTTTTTTAGAATAAAAAACCCCTCATAACCAAGTGATGAATATTGCTGATTAAAAGAGACTAAATTATATTATTAAAAATAAAATGGATGATATTTTACTTAATTATCAAATCAAAAATTAAATGTTATTTTTTAGTTATTATATTTAGTGAAAAGAAATATAACTAATTGAAAAAAACCATATATTTCACTATTCAATGAGAAATCAATCTTTTGATAAGAGTAAAAAAATTCCACTTTTTTTAACTTTGATAAAAAAATTTAATATGATGTAATTTTGTAGAAATATAATTTATATAACTATCATAAATTATTTAATTTTTCCTCACACAAAAATAAATAAAAATATTTTCCAAGAAAATTAATTTTTGAATCATAAAATGACTTCACTAAACACTGAGTATATTTCCTAATAATTATTCAATAAATTTTTATTATGGTGGAATAATAAACTTATATTTCATTATTTGGTTACTCATATTCTTACGTTCCAATTCAATGTCTATGTCACATTTAAAGATTTGTATTTTTATAACGCAACTCAATTTACTTAATTCATGGTGTGTGTTATGAAAGATATCATTATTATTATTCTTTTAAACTATATATTTAGGGTGTTACATTTTCCCACCTTAAATAAATTTTGTTCTCACAATTTTAACTTGATCTTCATAATCATTTGTATTTAATTTGTAGATACTATTTTAAAAACCTACATCATAGAAAGAGTGAACAAAACATCCTCTAAAAAATAGAAAGGGAAATACAATGGTCAGATGGAATTACACATTACTATCATTCAGAATAGAATAAAATTATTAGTAATTGAATGTATGTTTATGAATGAAAATTAAATATCCAAATAATGATATATATAAATAGAGAACATGGTCATGTGAATCTTCCCGACCAAGAAACCATAAATTAATGATGGGTGAAAACACATAAATTTATTCGAAATAAAGTTAAAGTTATAAAATTTTATTAAAAGTCCATTTTCTAGAAGTTGATGGATTAAATTAATATAAATATAAGTAACATGAGAAAATAGAATTACATGATTTATTTCTATATAAAAAGGAAATATTCCACCATTTGGTTATGTTTCAATCAATTTTAACTTCACCGCGTAGATAAAGAAATGAATATTATAGTTAAAATTTTAAAGCTTGGGGGACTAAAATTAAATTTTTAATTGATTATAACATCTATAAATGAATTAAATTTCAATACTTGTGTCTATAGATATTTACCAAAATCAAAATTATTATCACATGTTTTCATATAAGATAAATAATAATATAAATTTATATTATAATACCCAAAGTTCATATTAAACCATTCCAAAAGTAGTAAAACATAAAATCCTTATAAAATCTGTTTGTCCAAAGTTAAAGAGAAAAAAAAATTAGAAATATGTTATCTATATTGAAAAATTAATCTTAACATTAATCCCCAAAACAATAATACATAACTATAAATGTCAAATAGTAAATATATGTTTATATTGATCATGTAATCTCCTAAAACGTGATAATAACCTAAATTTCCATTGAGAATCAATGAAAAAATTCATTATTTGGAAACATGGTTATTTAAACAACAGGTTAATAAAAGATCTACTTCATCTCCAACTTAGTTCTTAATATAATTCATCATTTATTGAAACATCGGGCATACATTTCACCAAATCGCAGGAAGAATATTACATAATAAATGAAAATAATAGATTATAAATATGGGTAAAAACCTTTGATTTAAATGATCATTTAAACATATCATTATAATAAATTGTATTTTAACATCATATTGTATTTTTAAAACCATTCAATGTATTCCATTGATCTTAATCATGAGTAATTTCATAAATAATGGATGTTTATGAAATATGAATCATAATGGAATAAAATAATATGATCCCTGAGAGAATAAAATAATTTTCAGATATAAATCGGTTTCATAAACATAAGAATAAAGAATAATTTCATTAGTACTCAAGGATCACTACCAATACTATCATAGCTAATTTTGTTAACTCACCAAACCATTGTAGCCTTAGTCAATGTTAAGTCCCAATACTATCATAATTGACATTTTCCCTTACTAAGTATGGTTTAATGCCCATTCACATCATTTTTATCTCCTTATATATCCACATTTACCTAATGCAAGGGATGGATATATAATTTTGGTTCTACCATATATACAATAAATATTTTATATATGTGTTCCGTAAGATAAAAATAATTCATCAAAAACCCCATTGAAATGAAATGGGTTTCACAAACTTTTCAATGTAGCATCGTAGAATAACCTATAGAAAATAAAAGGGATTTATAATTATTTCATCATAATATAATTAATCAATGGTAATGAAATGGGTTTCAAAGAATCATCCTTAAACCTTCATCAACATAAGTACATATGATGCGAAAAATGAGATGATATCATTTTATCGTATCCCCATTAAAGCCTAACAATAATCAAAGGTTTCCCATATAGATGAAAATTACATTAAAATAACACATAGAACACTTCTATATTAAAATACCATTTTTATGTTGAAATCACTAATTTAATGGTTACAAATATATAATATATTAAGGAAAACATTTTAATTGAAACATAATGTTACAACATTATAAACAAAGCTTCAATGCTTTGAGGGTTCATGATGATGGTAAATTTTTTGTACATTGTACGTAAAAAAATCCATTCAAATATTCATTAAAAACTCAAAGGTACCTCATTAAAAAACAACAATAATATTCCTTTTAAAACATTTTGTAAAATTTTAATCATTACTAAAAATTAATTCAAACAATAATGGAATAATTAACATATGAATTTTGTGGTGTGTAAAAAAAAATTATTTTCCTAGTTATGTTCACCTCACATTAGGAGCCGTTTAGTTTGGTCCACCTACTTATTAAAAGTCACCTATTCTATTTTTTGTTGTTTTGAGTATTTAATGAAAATATTGAAAATATTTTAGGGTTTCTTTTGACATACAATATAAAATTAATAAATTTTTTGAAATGATAAAAAAAATATTTATGGAATAAATGACTTGGATTTGGGGTTCAGTTTAAGATTTAATTCTTATTCTCTATTAATTTTTTGATTCTGGTTTGATAATAAAAACATAAAATATCATGTTGAATTATTATTCCATATTAAGATATTTTGGAATCTTTGAGAGCCTAATAAATATTAATTATATCTCATTTTATAGTCAATGATGATGACATGCCTTTGTCTTGGGTGTCCCCCCTACTAAGACCTAGTTATATTGAATTTATTTCAATCATTGATTAGATCAACTCCTTTATATGGAGATTTAACCAATGGGGAGAGGAAAAGTAATTTAAATGGAAGAATAGAAATAAATTATGCTTCAAGTTATTGGTGGTAATTCCCAAAATCAGTGAAATTTTCCTGACCATTCATGCTACTCAAATCAAACAAAAAAATTATATAATCATTAAGGAAAATTCATGAACACCTTGACCAAACCCTAATCCACGCCTTAAGTTTAGACTCTTATTTATGATAGTACAATATCACTTAGTGGAGTTGATATAAGTGAACCAGAAAATATATAGTAAAATAAAAAATAAATATAAAAATAATGGGATGAGAAAAAATAATTATAAAACAAAATATATTTTGGGTGATATAGATAGATAAAATAAAAAAAGAAAACAAGTCAAGAAAATAACATATTAAAAATTACATTATTTATAAATAATATAATTGTAATAAAAATAATCATTTATTATTATTATTATTCTTATAATTAATAGAATAAGAGATTTAGAAATTAGTAAAACAACATAAAAGTGTTAAAAGAATATTAATAATAATTATATCAATAGTATTAATAATATAAATATAAATAAAAAAGGTAATACTAATAATAATAATAGTAATAAAATTTAAAGTAATAATAAAAGAGGATGACCAATGTGTGGAAACAAAATATAATAAATTCATGTCAGAATTTATTTAATTTAAACTAAAAATAACATGAAATTTAAAATCAAAATGTAAACAAAAACGATAATAAATAAGAGAAAAAAATAAAAAATTGAATAATTTATAGGGGATAGAAGATACAGTATCCAAGAATCCAAGGAGTTCCTCTACTTAGTAGTCAACTGATCCCCCTATTATGGAGTCAAGGCCTCATTTTATAATCATTGGAGCGAGAATTTCAGCCCCCGTCTTTTCTTAAGGCTCCCTACAAAGAAGGGAATGTTAATCCCCTAAATGACTTGTGGGTGAAAAGATAATACGTGGAATGAATGTGTGTGTGGAATCTATCTCAGCCTCCTCCTCTATGGAGGATGCATGGGGTGACACGGTTGGTAGCTAGCAAGCAGTCATTGTGGTCGGGTGGCACGACTGTGAGATATTGGAGTGTGGAGACCAACTACTTCTTCAACCTCCGCAGTGGTTGGAGGAGCTCGATGGGCCTTAGTGGTCAGAAACATATGAGATGGAGCATAGGAGTAGCATGATAGTGGGATTTCCAATGAAATACATGGTAATTATTTAGCCGTAGAAGGTGGTTCAAAGGTGGAGAGAGGTGTGAGAGTAGAGGTGGTTGGTGCAGGATAGTGGTGGCCTACAACAAAGATTCTCATCTCCTTCAGCCTACATAGTTTCTAGAGGAGGAAATGGTGTCTCTTATGTGGTTCATATGAGAGTTTCTAGGTGATTATTGTAACTTTCATGTGCTTGGATTCTATATTCAAAAGAGGATGCCTCATCGCTGCTGGAGGTGATCCATGGTAGCGGTAGTCGATCTCATATAGGGTGTCCAAAGGTCATCTTGGTGATGTGCAGCTGCATCTGTTGATTCCAAGTAGATGTTCCATAGTAGAGTAGCTAAAATACGGGATATGGAAGAAGGTGGAAGGCTGTCTAAAAAATGGTGGGGTAGCGGAGCATGGCAGGAGGCAGAGCATAGTGTATTTTAGAGGAGTGTGGTGGAACACTGTAGAGAGGTTTCCCACATCAATAGGTGAAACCTTCGATCAAGACATTGTAAGCTAAGGAATAGGTTCATCAGTTTACAAGCCTACACTAGGGTGGGATCATATACAACACACACAGAAATATGGTTTGCAACAAGCATGCCTCATACAGGCCCTGGCCCAATCTATGTTGCTACATATTTCACCACCTCTAGACCACCTGAATCAGTGATGACCACCTGTGAGGGTGTTCCCTTAGCTTTACAAGTCAGTCAGGCCTCATTAGCTTGTATAGGTAGATGGAGATCTGAAGTTGATGGCTAGCATGGTCATGGATTATATTTTACGTAAAATTAACGTAAATAGTCTGAAAAATATTCAAACATTACCATGTAATTCCTCGATATTTCATAAATGAGATTCAAAAATAAAAACCCAATTTATTTTATCCATTTAAATCCATTTCATTTTCACATTCCAAAATAACCATTATTTACAAAAAATTGAAAATCATGGATTTTAACATAGAAAAAATTAAAAATATTATTGATATTTGAACAAAAAAGTGTACACAATTTATGTCTGTCAAGTGCCCCAACATGTAAACCATGATTTTACTCAAGAATAAAATTCAACAAGGAGTTATTGAGGGCACCAATTATATCAATATTCACATGACAATGTAATAAATTAAAAAAAATTAGTGCTAAATAAAATTCTTAAAAATCCACATAAAATATCAATTTCATTTTACAATTTTTAAAGAAACAATAAAATCAAGTATTTTTATTTCCGCTTTTAAAATTCATTAAACTTCTTTTCTAAATAATTCATATTACTTTATTCATGATTATTAATCATTTTAAATCATGATTTTCCTCACCTAAATCTGTTCACTCATCTCTCATCATAAAATTTTAGTTGATTTATACTCATATCAAAAGAACATTCTCTTTATCTAGAGGTTTGTAAAAGAAATACTTTCACTACTTTATAAAGACAAAAATGAAATAAAAGAATGAGGGAATGCAATTTTAGTTAAAATTTGTATTTAGATTATGTTTGTTAGGAATTGATTTTTAAACTATTAAGACTCAAAGAGGAGTTCTATCTGTTAAAGATGAAATCATGATATTAAATGTAAAAGTTCCATGAAATGCGTTACATAAAATTCTAAGAAATCACATCTTCCCTAAAACTCAATATAAATATCATGATCAAATTAAACATAATGAATGATTTATTCACCCTATTGAAATTTTCTATACTTTTATACCCTTTTATAACTTCTTCAAAAAACCATTTTATTTATTTTTTATTTTGAAATATTGTGATTAGAATAAATCACATATCCTCTACCTAGACACATATGATAAAAATCATCAGTCTAGTAATGGTGATTTTTTATTTTCCCAAATGAAAACACATTTTTCACATTTTTTTTGTTTCTTTTGGTTAAATTACATTTTTTTATTCAAGAGGGGTGAACAATGGTGCATCATGAATTAAATTAAAAACCATAATTCATTCACACAATAATAACACAAATCATTTATTCTAACAATGTAAATCATCAATTACACTATGATTCCCCTTACCCGCACACTTCGACCTTAAAATATCATTAAAATACCAAGATGAGAGTAAGAATAGATAAAAAATGGCTTGAAACATGGATCATTCCTAAAACATTCATTCATTGTCTCTATGATATATGGATGGATTAATGGAAAGGTTGTTCATTAAGTATAAGTGGTTTATCTAAATATTCCTCAATTACTTTATATTTTTTTTGTACCGTCATTTCGTTGAATGTATCAAATACATGTTCTGGCTCGCCACATGAACCAATTTTTCTCAAGAAATATGATCATGATGAAATAGGATGTACGTAGTACATAAATTCTCTAAAAAATGGGAATATATGATTTGTGAAAATCACTAAATTCCTAATTAAAAATAACAAATCAATTTACATGAATTGAAAAAAATCAATGCATGAAAAATGGTTCAGAAATTTCATTTTCATGAATCAACTAATTACTTCCAATCATTAGTCATTGTTTTAATATAAATTCTTCATTTTAATCATCTAATCCATAATTTTATTTATTCAAATTTATTAAAAATTTAAATATAAAACATATAATCATTGTATTCAAAGAAACTCACCTATCCTAGACAAGTCAAGTAAAACAAGAATTCAACTGTGGGCTAGCAATTTTTCTTTAAATCTAAAAACATGTTTTGGAAAAAAAATTGAATATATTTCAAAATATAATCATAAAATTGAAATTCCTTTCCCATGAGGCTTAGTTCTCTTTCCTATTTAAATATTGGGGATACCTTATTCTATCATGAACATATAAAATATAATTTCTTAATATAACTTAAAAACTATCACATTAAATCTCAAAATGATAATAGGGAGCAGGATGCAAGATGGACTAATTCCTAAAACTGAATTTTAAATAAAAATTACTATAAATTATTTAAAGATAAATATCTTGGCATGATCCCCCAACTACGCACTGAATTTTTAGTACCTCTAGAAAAATGTACCGTTGTTATCTAAATTGTAATGGTAGATGATTCATCCTTGATTTGAACCACCATGTGTGATTTTACCTAGCTTATGCTTCATCGTTATTAGTAAGGAATTATCCATAGATAGAGTCTAATGGATCCTCCCTTGACAATTATTTATATCATTCATAGATTTGGTAGGATAAAGTATAAATCATTCTTTTTCTTATTTAATACTTATGTAGCCTCCTCTTTCTCTTCTAGCACATGCTTCACATGAGATTCATGAATTTAATGATCAAAGGGAGAATAACATATATCATTACATGGATAAAATTTTATTTATTTATAATTAACTTCTATCCATTAATATTATAAGTAAATTTTCATATTTCCTCAGGCTCAGTTACCTTTTTATCTTGACGGATCTCCTTTAATGTATGTTCATTAAAAATAGGCAGCTCTATGTGTTCCATAGTAGGTGTATGTCCAATCTCTTCATCTTCATCCAAGTCTTAATTTTCTTTATGAATATATATATATAAAATTATTGAATAATTCAAAATTATTAATCAATAAAATCATTAGATATAGAGTTAATGAGATATTAAACTCCCATAGTTGGTTAATTTTCAATATCTACCTCAGTGGTGACTTCCTTTTTAATGGTGTTAAGTGGAGGAAAGTAGTTGAGATCCTCCATATTTTTATCCAATTCCATAATTTGGGTGGTTTCATCCCCTTCTATGGATATAGTGACTTATAATAAAAATGGTTCTTCTACTTGGTATGTATTGGGGAGATCATATTGTACCACATATTCATTCCAGAAATCATATAGATCTTGTGGATCCCCCATAGTTAGTTCATCAAGAAATTTTTCTTTGTCATGAATCCACTATAGATTATCATTGTATTTTTTGTTCTGGATCATTATATGGTTAGAATTTGGATGTTCTTCATGCAAGGACTCAACTTATATGATGTCTTTAGTGAAATTGGGTTGCATCTGTGGAACTTCCCCTAGGTCTTAAATCATTGATAAACAATTTTTACCATATCATTTGTATCTTCCAGTTCATGAAATTAAATACATGAGTTATTACAATTAATCATAAGGATGGAAAATTCAGTGATTTCATCGAGATTTTATAAGAGTTACCCTTCATTATCACTTTTAAATACTAGTTCTTTCACCATAGACAAATTATTCCATGAATTAAAAAAAAATTGGAAAATATCATGTACTAATTTCATTTTTAATATTTTCTAATGTAATAAAACAAATATATGAAATGAAATAGAAAAATATTATAAAACGTATGATTGGATACCTATCAATTGTGCAATTTTTTGACAAACACCTATCATGGGTCATAGAAAATGGAAATTATTTCCCTAGTGCAGCATAATGGCTGGCCAGGTCATCTCAATTGTTTAGCCTATCATTTTAGTTCACCTAATTATTCAAAATCACCTAAGATAATTTAATTTTGTTTTGAGTGTTTAATGAAAATAATGATAATCCTTTTGTGTTTTTGATGAAATGCACTATAAAATTCTAAACTAGCATGAAATTCTAAACATGATGAGTTATAGAAGAAATAAAGTAGCTCTCTAGTTTTGTTTAAGGATCAATCATTATTCTCCATTAATTTTTTGATTTTGGTTTGATAACACAATCATGGAATATCATGTTTCAATTACTATTATTTGTTTATATGTTTTAGAAACATTGAGGGCCTAAAAACATTAAATACACGTCCTCTTATAATCAAGGTTGATGACACACCTTGATCTAGCTTATGGAATCTTCCAGGACCTAGACTTATCGATGTTGTTTTATATATTTATTAGACAAAGTCCATAATATCAAGAGTTAACCAATGGTGATAGGGTAAATGGATTTAAATAAAATAACAGAAATTGAATTATTTGAATGTCATTGGTGGAAATTCACCAAATCAATGACATTTTCCCCACCATGCATGCTACTCAAATCTACCAAAAAATTAAAGAAACCATGAAGAAAAGTCATGAACACCTTAACCTCCCCCAAATCAAATCATATATGGAATCCTCTCATTTAAAATTGTAAGATATCACTTGGTGGAGTAAATAGATGATAAGAATATAAAATAGAATTAAAGAAAGATTAAATTGAAAAATAATGGGATGAGAAAATAACATAAAAATAAAATTGGTTTATGATGAGTGAGATAGAGAAAAGAAAATTAGTAATTAAATGAGGAAAATAACTTATAGGAAATTATAAAATTTATAAATAATTAAATAATAATAATAATAAATTATTATTAATATAATTATTAACAGAAGAACAGATTAAGAATGTATGAAAATAAATTAAAATTTTAAAAAAGACAATTAATAATTAAATTAATAGTAATAATATTGTTATTATTAATAGTAATACTAATAATAATAATAATAATAAAATTAAAACGAAGAAGAATAGAGTATGGAAAATCAGTGGAAAAAAAATTTAAACATCCATGCAAATAATTCTTTAATTCAAATATAAATTTAAATTACAATTAAAAATGAAAATGGAAACTAAAACAATAATAAATAAAGGAAAACAAGAAAAATAATAATTAATGGGGGAGAGTTGATGAAAAAGTTGTATATCCAAGCAGCATTCCCTACACATCAGTCGAATGATCACCCTAGTAAGGAGTATAAGCCTCCATTTATATGAACATGGGGGAATGTCTTAGCCTCCCTCTTCCTTCAAGGGGCTCTCAAAACAGGGGGATCTTAATCCCTAAAAAGTCATATGGGTGAAAAATATCCCTTGTGAAAGAAATTTATGTGGGGATGGTGTCTTGGGATCCTCTTTTGTGGTGCATGTGGTGGGGGAAGGTGACGTGCCAAGTGGCTAACACATAGTGGAGGTTGCCCGGTTACATGGAAACCGGACAGTATAGCATGATGAACCACTCCTACATCAGTCTTCATAGTGGACTGATGTTCTTGATTGGCCCTTCTGGATGTAAATAAATGAGATAGAGCATGGTAGAAGTGAGATAGTGGGCTCGACACCAAATTACACGGTGATTATTTGGATGGAGTAGGTTATTCCAAGGGGAGAGTGGCTGAGGGAATAGGTGGATAATGAGTGGTAGTTGCGACCCACTACAGTGCTCCTCTTATCCTCTATCCATCATAGTTGTGGGAGGAGGATCGTGTTTCTCTTATGTGGTTCATTCGATGGTGTTGAGGTGAACATAGTGTCGTTCATGGGCTCAGGTTCAAGATTCAGTAGTAGAATCCTCCATAATGGTGGATGTAATCCATTGTAATGGAAGCCTATTTATGTTAAGCCATCTGGAGGTCATCTCGATAATGTGTAGCAACAAACGTTGATACCAAGCCATTGTGCCTCAGTGGATAGGTGTAGGTGATGGGGGTTGAAGAAGGTAGAAGGTGTTCTAGGATGAAGGTGGGGTAGCGGAGTGTTATAGGTGGTGGATCACATCATTATTCAGTGAAGTGTGATGTAGAATGGAAGTGAGTTTGTCCCACATCATAATGCGAAGCCTTTGATTAACGGTTTGAAAGATGAGGCATGAGTTTATTAGTCTAGAATCCTTCACAAGTACGACCTCCTAGTCTAGGAATACACAAACACCTATAGACCATGGCACACCCGACATATACTGGCCCTGAACCAATCTATGTTGTCATGGGGTTCACCATCCACGACCCAACTGAATAGGATTTGTCCACTCGTGCATGCCTTCTATTAGCTTGCTTGGCTGATCAGGCCTCCTTGGCAAGGAAGGTGTCTTGAAAACTAAGGTTGAGGGATAGTTAGGTCATGGACTAATTATTAAATTAGAATCATATTAATTGTTTGAAAAATATTCAAAAAATATGACGAAGTTCCTGAAATTTCATAAATGAGATTAAAAATAAGAAAAAACACTTTATTTTTTCAATTTCTAAAAATTTTACTTTTACATTCCAAAATCACCATTATTTCATAAATCATTGTAAAAAATGGATTTAGAAATTGAAAAACATCAAAAAATCATTGAAATTTGAATAAAAATTGAACATAATTTATGTATTTAGTTAATATAAATAGATTATTCAATGATTTTTAAATAATGTAGTGTCATGGAAGAAAAATATTATCAACAAAATTGTAAAACATAGTCAATTTCGATAAAAATATTCATTTTGACTCATAAGTACATAAAAAGAGGAAGAAAATATTGTAAAAAATTTAATCTCAACAAATAACCATAGGATAATAATATTCATGAGACTTGTTATATATATCATGAAATTACACCATATAAAACCTAATCACAAACAATCCATTAATTTATTGACATTATATTATTAAGCCCTTAACATTTAAGAAAACTTTAAATCTTAAATCCCATGAAATAATAACATTGAATGATATATTAAATTTCATGATACTAAAGTGAATCATGATATAACCTATTAAATTAGTTGTATAAATTCTTTATAAATAAGATAGGTTGATAACATAACATATGTTCCAATGAATACAATTCAAGATGATACACCCTTTTTTTAGCTTCAAATTTCATCAAAATAACTCTAACATCATATATAATATATTTTAATTTATTATAATTCAATAATATAATTATGTACATACCTATATTAGAACATATGTTCTAAATATAATATTCTAACAACCATTTATTAATAATTCCTTAATAAAATCATTGTTTCTCAATGGAAACTATTTTATTATTCCTGAGATTTTTGATTTGGTACTTCCAATGATTTTAATTTGATTATGGTTCCATCATATAAAAAATCATAATAATGATTTAAATATCATATATATTGATTATATATATATTTATTTATTTATTTATTTCCATATAAAAAATATTGATACAGAAAAATGAACTACACCATTCATGGAAAAGGTACACTGTAAGTATGCAAGAATATTTTTTTCACTTTTTGAAGGATATAAAAAATAAAGGTAAATAATATGTAACATTTAAATAATTATTATTTTATAATATAAGTAATATATATTTTTTAAATCCGTCCTTATTACCATCCATTAAAATACTATATAGAAACTGAATCACATTTCTTTGTGGAGGTAGTTGTCCACACATTCTTGTGATATAAATTATCATTTTTCAATCAATTGGAAGGTAAGAACGTAGTTTTGATATTATAATTATAGAATCATAATTTCTTCATATATATAATATATAAACATTAAATCCACCATAACAACCATTGATTAAAGATGGTGATATGAAATGATTTGTATGTCTATAGATGGTAAGCCCTCTGTATTCATGCGTGAATTGTTTTTTCACATTTTTAGTAAACACAAGATAATAAATGTTTTCATGTAATATTAATTATTTCATTAAATAAAATTATGAAAATTATTTAATTTATTTAGGGTGAAAATCAATAATTTATAGGATATACAATAAGAATAATATTAAAAGAGGTTGGGTAAGTCGATTACCCCTTATTTGCTAGGCCTCCTTTAGAGCAATTAGAAAGGACCCTTTGAATGGTATTTCAAGAATAAAAAGAAATATAATTTTTTTATAGTATTGTTTAGAGTATTATTGTCTAATAAATATTCATCATATTTTGAGAAATGTTGTGTAAAGTAGAGAAAGGAAGGGGTCCCTTTTATAAGTTGGTGGAGGGGTACTCGTGAAATTTCTCAAAAGATTAAAATATAATAAATTATTTCTATAGAAAATTGATTCAAATTGAAAATAGAATAAATGGTAAGGTAAAATTTTATTGAAATATCATCATAAAATAAAAATCTGATAGGTTTATGTGGTGTATTAATCTTTATTACATAATTTAACAACCTAGTTTACCAATTTTAACAGCAACTATGTTAACAACTTTTCACTATTTAAGCGTTATAAGATTAAAAATTTGGTCAAAGATGTCTCCTAAATTGATATGGAATGAAAATTTGAAAATATTTTCATTGTAATTTTCCTCATGAACTATTTTTCGGGTAATTAAAAAATTTAATAAGATATTGTTTAACATGAAACACTATTTTTCATTTTTAACACTATAAAATTAATTTTAATTTAATGTGCCAAAGTAAAAGGTGAAATTTGATTATTATTATTTAACATGGTATTATTTTTTAATATTTATTGAAATAATTCTTGGTAATAAATTATTTATCCAAATTGTGTTTGTTTTAGTATTTTTAAAATAATTTATTTAAGTTTTCTATTAATTCATCAAATACTATGTCGGTGTTGCGTAAGAATCTAAAGTAATTATTTCATAAATAAAAATTAAAATTAAATTACCTTGTGAAGAAATTAATTCCAATTTAATTTAAACATTTATAAAATAATTTTTCATATTTTATTCCTTATTTAAAGATTTTAGTGATATTTATGTTAAGATAATGACATTTTGGAATTTTCCTTACTAAAAAATAATATAAATGTCCATATCAAGGGAAAATTGAACCAGAATTTCATATAATAGAATATGGGATGAATATTGTATAATATATCCCATCCAAATAAATTAAATCATGTTTTGTTTTTATTTTCATACATTATCTCATGGGTCTACCCTAATTAACCCATTTTACCATTATCATGCTAAATTCTATTACAATGTTTACAATTTAATATTTCAAAATTTAAAGGGAACTATTTATAGAATTTGAATGTCCAAATTCTAAATATGGAATTTATTTTTAAATATTAAATTTCATTAATTAGTATAATTTAATTTTAACAAAAAATCATAAAACTCAATGGAATATAGTTTTATGATAAATATATTTTTTAGAATAAAATTTAATCTATTTATAATCCAGAATACTGATGCATAAAATAGAATCAATTGGATTATAATAAATTAAGTGTATCACTTGTATCGTACATAAAAAATCCAAAATATAATGGCAAGTCTATGTTTCTTTATTTAATGAAATGAAATTATAGTATTTGAAATTTTTGTTTTTTTTAGTTTTTTTTTTAAAATAAATCATTTCGGAAAAATACCAAAATTTCACATTAAGTTAATTTTGATATGATTATTTCCAAAATGTTGTTATTTTTGTAAAATAATATTTCCATAACTGGACTAAATTGATTAAAATTTCCATACGCAAAATTTAATAAAACTATTTTTTGATGAAAATGATTTTTGGAAGTATAAAATTTATTCAAAAAAATAGGGTGCTTATCTCCTTATAATTATTCATTAAATTTTTATTAAGTATAAATACTATAAATATATTTCTTAATCTTATTAACTATATTCATACCTAGATATTCAATGACTATGTCACATTTAGATAATAATATTTTTATAATATATATCAATTTACTTAAATCAGAGTATTTGTTATTAATAAATATCTCAAGATTTTTATTATTTTAGACTAGATTTTATGGGTGTTATATATAAACTAATACACTATCATTTTTTATTTAGTAGTTTAATAGAGAATTAAAATATTATCTGTTTAATTTCATTATGTAATTTATTGATAATATCTTGGTATACTCAAAATAAATAATGTTCACAAGATCAATATGAAAATAATACATGAAACTCTTGTAGGAAAAGAGTTATATATGAAATTTATTAAGTGCTAAATCTAGATTTGTGAAGATTATTTTCATGGCCATATTTGTTAGTAACAATTTTGAATATTCTCGATGTTGAGAGGGGTGTGAATCAGAATTGGGGGATTTTTAAGGAAATTGATTCATTTTATCCAGTTGGAAACTTATACATATTAGAATATT
This sequence comes from Viscum album, assembly GCA_963277665.1. Lineage (NCBI taxonomy): Eukaryota > Viridiplantae > Streptophyta > Magnoliopsida > Santalales > Viscaceae > Viscum > Viscum album. Next base: position 483,490,195 of record OY728128.1, read on the forward strand.
TGTTCCATTTCCATATTTTCATTTTTATTAAAGTACATGAATGTTTGTAAAGGATATAGAATTCTTATTTTTAAAATTTCAATCCTCAATAAGAGTACAAAGTTCTTGTTGTGTATGGTGGTGACCAGTGTGTATATTCTCTATTATAATTTGATATGAAATAATTTTGTAATACAATAGATTAATCTTGAACTAGAAGTGTTATTCCCTATACTTGTGGGGATAAATATTTATAATTCTATGTACTAGTGAATTTTATGTCCAACTATAGTGCCTTTCTAGATCATTATAACTCATGTGTAGAGAGTCTATAAATTATTCTACTTCTTGTAAACACTAAAAAAACACAACAAATTAATTCTTTTATTTAATAACATAATGATTCATTATTACTACCTCTTCACTTAATTTCGTCGTTTAATAGAGGAAAGACATCTTATTATGATCCTGCATTCTATTTAATTAACACCACATTATTTTTCATTAAAGAAACAAAATTTAATGTTGATTATATTGAACTTAGGAAAGACTAATTGTTCTCATGACTTTCTTATTTACAAAAAATAGGAATGTTTCTATTTCCTAATATTATTCCTCAATTTGAAACTTACCTATATAAAACATATTGATAGGATATTATCTTTCTTATACTAGATAATCTAATACCAGTTCTTTAGGTCCCTTATTATTCTCCCAGTATATTAACTTCTTCATCTCGTATCTTCAATATCTAGTACATTACTTTTGTACCAATTCCTTACATCACCCTCTACATCCTTATGCTTCACCCAATTCCGTCTAATTGGCCTAGTTTCTTCTACTTCATTTGAAACCTTTTTCTGCATCAGTTTCCTATTAATTTATCTGATACATTTGTTGAAATGAGAATTAGTCTCAATATTTTTGATTGAAACATCCATTATTAAACTATTATTTTTCTTCATGATCGAGAATGGTCGATAGTTTCATTTCAATAAACCGACAAACCTTTATATATGTAGTGTTTATCATAAAATCAAGGGTATGGTGCTGACTTCAAATTCAAAACTAATTCTCTGACTTTTAATATCATAATCAATTCATTATTTAGTTGACCATCTTCCAACATCTAAGTAAATTGGAATAAATTAACATCATATGGATGTTTCCCAAAAACATGGTATCATAATTCTTCAAACCATCCTAGAATAGTGGATAGAATCATTGTTCTTCCTTAATTATTATTGAGGAATTCATCTGCCATCATAGAATCATCATATATTATAACTTTTGTAGAATTTTTATATATATAAGAAACATCATTTTAAACTTTCATATAACATCTCATATGTCTAGGAATGTTCTAATAGGTAAAATTTCATTATAACTACTTTGTCTGAATTCCCATGGTCTACTAGACTAATAAATGTACACACTTGATGGGCATTTGATTATTCAATTATTTAGATCTCATCAAATTATGATGTCCAATGGCTCTACTAAGTATACTTTTCTTATTATTTTTTAAAAATACTATTCATCTAGATATTCAATAAAAACATACTCATTTCATGCATCTTCACATGTATCCTTTATCTGAGGAAGTTTTTAGGAAACCATAATTGGTCATTTTAAAACATCTACGTAGAAACTTCTGTTTGATAGATTCTATTGAGAACTCCTATTAGATAATTCATATACCTTTATTCGAATAGTTCGTGAATAATCACTTGAATTTATCTATCCAACACCACATTATTAAAAACATTCAAATTATTCTATCTATAATGGAATCAAACTTATTTCTGTTTCGAACTTCGACAAATCTTCTTTTTCTAATTATCATATAGACATTATTCATCTAATAGAATTGGTCAGTAAACTTATGTATAATAATAATTCTCTAAAATACACTATCTAAAAAAATTAGTTCAACTAATATCCATTAAAATTTTCCTTCAAATAACATTATAATTGTTTGAAATACCCAATCCAATAAATCCATTCTTCTTTATCCAAAAAATTTTATTTCTACCTATAACACCCTCTATTCCCCAGTGATTTTTTCTTCTTCTAATATAAATAATGAATCATTATTGATAGGAATTTTTATGTTTTATCAATGATGAAAACATCACTAGGAATCAATGGATATGTCCTTCTCCAATTCTACTCTATCTGATTTGACTGTTTATACCCTCAAACAAACTATTCATTCAAACTCTCCATCAAATTATCCCATTCTATTTGAATCATCTTTATCCATATATTGGATTCATCCAAACCAATGTATGAAAATATATATTGATAATCTATATATGGTGGATCTAATTTTTTTTAAACAAATGTGATCCTCTAAAAATCTGGACACATTTTGAGACATTAATATTAGATAAATAATTTTCATAATTAATCCAAATCATCAAACAATCCATCTCCTTACAGTAATGAATATATTCTAAATCATCCAATATCTAGAACACTATTTATATTCTTCAAACATAACATGGAATCATAATTTCTTCCCTGATTCATTAAATTTTTTATTCATGATCATTCACAATTATATATTTATTATCACCACCTCCATTTTACATCAAAGATATATCATATTTATTAACAAACAAGGATACCCAGACTAATACTTCAAAGTAACATATTTCTACAATGTATCCAAAATATTTTCATAAATGAAATTTTTATAATTAATTGAAAACCATTAAAAACAATTATAGCACACACAAAGAGGGAAATTAAATATCCCACATTGTATTCTTTGGAAATAATTTCAAAAATTAATATTTCAATGTTTTAATATTTATTTTCATTTCATCCCTCGTTATTTTAGAAACATTTTTTCACATTCTCTCCATTATTTATAATAATTATAATGTACATGGGAAATGGGTATCAGTTGATCCTTAATAAGTGTTCTATTTACCATCTCACCCTAGGTATATGTGATCCATGTATATTGTATAAATAATGGGGATTTGATTTAGATAATAGATATATCCATTTCCTGTAAAACATGATACCAAATGAGATGAGAACACTCAATCAAACATTCATGTGACATACACATATATTCCAAGATTATGATACTAATTGTGATATGAAATATATTTTAAAAAATCATCCTAAGACTTTTTAATTCACATCAATAAATAGATTGGAAACATTCATGTATAAATAATGGTATTAACTACCATCATATAATTTTATTACTCAAATATTATCTTTTCATTGATTAATTTAATTTATCAACCTTTCGAGTAAGATTTTAATTTTTAGTAAAAAATAAAGGTTAATATGGGTATAACTTATTCAATGACAAACATTCTAGAACATTCCAAAATAATCAAATTTGTATAAAATAATTGTTATGGAAGATTATTAAACAAACTCCACTTATCTCCCCCTCAAAGATGAATTTATCATGATCTTCAGGATGAATAATACCTTAAATTGATAATATTTGGGATCTCAATTTTGAGAATACACCAAGAATAACTTCTTAATGTGGCTATCTAAACATTATAATTTTATATAACGTCATTAATGATGAACTTTTTAATATATATTTTTGAATATTGAATGTATGATCTACCAAGATGGGATCTATTTCACATTTATATCATGTGTTGACAATAACAACTTAAAATTAATCAAATATGGTCATCTCCTTAGATTTTTTAGTATATGGATTTAGGATTTTTTATGATGGTAACTTCATTAAGGAATATTTTCTAATATTAATTACTCATTTATTATCTCATGTTCTCCCGCACCCCTAAGATCATACTTCACCCTCAAATCCCTATATAATTAAACAAACTAATACATTAAAAAAGTAAATGGAATAATGTGGATTTTTATTACTTCTCAATGTTAATAGTAAGGTTGAGATGATTTTCCCAAACAATTTGACCCATTCACACACAATTTATTCTAGTACATTTGAAATTTAATTCCGATTGGGGAAACATGGATCCCAACACTTCTTCAAATTCATTGGGTGTAAATTTTCTCTTATGAAGACCCATTAAGGTACTTTTATCATATGGTGGAATATTTATTTTCTTTAAAATATATTCTTATATATTAACTATTATAGAATAAATATCTAGGAGTGTCTCTGACGATGTTTCACCTCACACATATAACATTATTGACATAATATTTGTAATTTATTAGCCTCCTATTATAATGTTTGACATCGTTTTGTGTAATATTATATTTTCATTTAGAATGGGAATTTTATTATTATTTCCCTATCCTCAATTCCTTATCTAGATCAACTATAAAAATAATAAATTTATCTTTCAATTCATTTTAATCCAACTTAGAATCATGACATGGATTATAATTGTTTTCTCTATTGACCCAAGCACAAAATACATATATATTACATTGTTTTAGATGAATATGAAATATATTTCACAATAAATAATAGAAGATTACCATTTAGGTTTTGTTTCTTTCGATACTATATACATAAAAATCTTTTTAAAATAAAATCTTTAACATCTCATTCAATATTATTTATATAAGGTACCCTTATAGACCCATAAATCTAATAATATTCCATCAAAACATTAGGAGTGAAAACATAAGAAAGGGTGAGATCAGATTACACGTAATTGTAAAATGGGATTTATCTATCATTAGAGAATAAGATGATCACAAGTGTAGGATAACATACTCATGCACTTGTTCTAAAAGTAAAATACTCATACCCATAAAATCATAGATCATAAGTTCAAAAATAATGTCTTTTTATAAGTATAATAAATAAGGGTTTCAAATTAATAATCATAATTAAAGAATCAAAATATAGGCATGTTTCACCATAATAATTAGAAATAGTACTCGTCTGAACATAGATAAACATAATATTGTTAACACATAATCATGGTGTTATATCTAGAAAGTTATAATACTAACACATCAAAATGTGGAAAAATCTATACATGATAATTTCAATTCATGTTCCTTTGAGAATAGATAAATGAAATAATACTAATGCATCAATATGTGACAAAATCTATTCATAAACATGTCTATTAAAATCAGCATCATGTCATGAGATATAAATATCACATTACTCAATGCATTGGAGGGCTATAATGGTCCCAAAAATAAGAAAATCATAATGAATTCATGTTAATTCCCTAAGATCATAACACATAGATCATAGTATAACCCATGGAAAATAAATTGGTTGTTTAAACATCACATCATTATAATCATTGAACACTTAGAAAATGAGTTAGTATTGTATCATTGAATGATATCCCTGGTAAATAATAATTATCATAAAATGGTATTATCATAAATAGTTATTTTAAAATATATCATGAGTATTTATTGATGAAAATACCCATTTAATTTTGAAAAAAAATATTTAAAACCGCAATTATTATTCAGTATTCCAGAGAAAATTTTATTTGAAAAGAAATGTGGAAAACTATAAATTAATCATAGAAAGAAGAATTTTATATGATTATTTTAATTTTTTTTCTAGCTATAAATGTTAATTCAAATATTTTTTCTAAAAAATCGGTAAAAATAACATAATTTAGAAAACAACATGGAAATTATTTTTAGTTTTTATTTTTAAAATTCTAAACATAGTAAAAATAAATTTAAATAAAAAATATGAAAAACTCATAGATATTAATGACATTTTGTAGAAAAACATCTATATGGATGAAAATGTGTTTCTGATCGAAAGAGGAGAAATAAGGCTGGCTTTTCAGAAAAGAATTTCTGAGCCATTTTTTGTACCAAAGACAAAAAAAATGAAAAGAAAACTAAAAAATTCAATAAATAAATATAAAATAAAAATAATTATAGGATATTATATAATATGGATCATATAAGTTCTCTAATTGAAATTGAGGAAATAATAATTTCTAATTAAAATGGGATTGAAACTTAAATATTCCTTACCTCAAGTCTCTTCTAAATTCATATGGATTAAAGGAGCTTATATAATAAAAATATATTTGTTATAAAATATTAAATTACCATAATCATACATATCATGCCATATATTATTTAATTATAATATTTTATCACCCATTTATTAATAATTCTTCATTCAAATCATCATTCTGAGGGATAACTTCTTTGTTTATTATGGAAGTATATTTACATCTATTTCAATAATTTTTATTTGATCATTTTTAAATCATCTATATTATTTTATTAATGATATAAATATAATATATATTCATTTAAAACCAATTTATAATCATTGATAAAAATTTGAGATATTAAAATGATTTAAACTATTCTTAGTGATAGTAGGTCATACGTACTCAGGAAATTGAATTCATTTTCTATTGAAAATAAAGAATGAAATATCAATAATAATTTATCATTTAAAAAAATTAAATAATAAATAACATGTATATACATTAAATCTATCCTAATTACTGTCTCACTAAAATAGAAATGGAAAAAATCACATCGCTTCGTAAAGGTGGTAGTCCACATGTACACATGAGAAGCATTATAAATTTCCAATGGATTAGAAGGTAAGGCGATTGATATTTTATAATAATTAAAGAACTATAAATATTTCATAAATATCATATATAATCATTAAACCCACAATAATAACTATCCATGAAATATGGTGATGGAAAATGGATTATATCATTATGTGTATTCGGTAGTCCACAGATATAAGCAAGTGTTGTTTCACTTCCCAATTAATATAAATGTGGGTGAATATTGTTTGCTGAATAATAATAATAATATTTATTCATATTTATGATATAGAATGTTTCAACAATGTAGTTAAATGTAAATATTCCAAAATAGTTTTAAACTGAATACATGGTAACTTATATTTAAAAAGTAAAGTTAGGGTTACAATATTTAAAAAACAAGGTTTTAAAATAAATTATTTAAATAATAAAAATATCTTTGGTTTAACGACACCATTCCAATAGTATAAATGATTTTTTATAGATATTTTACTGTGTTACCCCATGATTTTAATCGACATCTATCTCTTTTATTGATGTGAAAAATATTTAATATTTTTACTATTCATTTTGATAAAAATTTAAATTAACTATGTTACCTTATACTAATTATTCCGATTCAAAATATGAAATATTTTTCTTATCAAATTAATTTCATAGAATTGGTAGGTTTTAATAAGAAATTAAACTAACAAAACATGATTAAAATCAGTTTTCCATAAGAAAATGTTTTCATAATCATACAAAATTCTTCCTGCATTATCAAGAAAAAAATTGATTACACTAAAATTAACTATATTATTCAAAATATAAACGAATTAATGTTACACTAAAATTATTTTGAAACAAAGTTTATCTTTTTTAATGCTTGGAATGAATTTCATTTTTCAAAAAAAGTTACTATTATCACTATTCACTCTAAAATAAATCTCTTTTATAATATCTCAATATTTCACTAGAAGATAATTTTGATATGTTGATTTCAAAAATTAAATCCATTTTATCAAATTAAATTTAAAAAATAATTAGAAATTATCTATAGTATTTTTGAAGAAAAATAAATAAAACCAATTTTTTGAAGAGAAAGTATTTTTGAATCATAAAACTATTTTATTGAAAATTTAGTACTTATTTATTAACGAATTTACATTTTATATAACAATTATATATTTGTTCATTATTTTTTACCCCAATTTACACAAACATTTTTAATATTTATGTTATATTGGTCGTATTTAAAGAATAATATTTTTATTGTCTTTTATTTAAACTCAGAGTTTCATGTAATGAAATCTATTAAAGAAATAAAATTTTCTTAAATAGAAGTATATACTAAATCCTAATATTGTAACCTTATACACCATTAAAATAATTTCTCCATTATAATTATGTCACTTTGATATAAAAATTGTTGTTAATTCTACCTCATCTAATCATTAGGTTCCCATATACCTATCTCTAATTTATGTTTTTTCCAAAAACAATTTACCATGTGAGTAGTCTTGTTTTAACACACATTATCAGTATGATATAAAATCTTCATTGGTTTTTCCTCATAAACGATATCTTGTTATAGTGGTGTGAACTCTTATTTCAGTATATATGAAGGATTATCTATGTACATCCTTGGGGTATATTCATGGAACATATCATGAACTTGAGAGAGATTCAGTGTCAGTTCCAAAAGAAATGCTTCCATCGCAATACAATCATGAATTTAAAAGGGATATATATTTTTATAGATAAAAATTAACTTATTTCCATATATCAATACCCTTTTGAAATGATATATTAATAAAAATACATTTTCACAAACATTGAACTCTATATCTCATCTGTGATGGTTAGTATAACTTTTCAATTAACTCTAAGATTCCATTATATTTTTCTAGATAGATATATAATTCTCTAAAATATCCTTAAATAACATAGATAAAAATAGATTTTTTCTCCGATTTCACCCCAAAACGTTGAATTAATACACTTTTTAAAATTAAGGCCTCATTAAGGATCAATATGAATGTTCAATTGAAAAATATTAGTATATAAAAACTTAGTTAATGGAAGGTATTGATCCTAGAAACCTTTGAAATCAAGAGAAAATTACCTCAATATATATGATAAGGTTTGTATGGATCAATTAGTCTAACTATATTTTTGGGAAGATAATTAGTACTAAAATCTAATCCTAAATGTAGACTGTTCCGACGAATTCACAAAAAAAGATCTAGTTAATCCAAAAATCTTGGTCAGATAAAATTGAATGATGTACTCTATGTATGTTTTCCACTTCATTAATCTAAATTATAGAACATTCATCAGGTGGAAAATATTATTTGATACCATTGATATGTACTAACACATAAGGAAAATAATTACTACCCAAATACAATTTATATATTAAACATTGTGTGGAGTGAAATTTAAAAACACACAGTGATGTTTCCATGTTCACATTCTTGCATGGGTAATGTTTATAACACCCCCTTTTACTTATGTAACTTGACCTTAACTTTAATAAATACATGGAATTGAGTTATATACTACAAAATGTACCATTTTATCTAATACAATTGGAAATACACATTCAAATCAATATACATATTTTTAGATCTTTGATGAAAATAAAATGATGATCTATGAGATTTATCCAATAGTTACTTACTCCAATATGATATGGTCAGACACATAAATGGTTCCTAAACCTTATCATTCCTCTATAATAACGGTTAAACTTAGGAAAATATCTAACCTTCTATTATATTTCTCTATCGTCATTCTTTTCCTTTTAGTCATCACATGGATATGTTTTTGAACATTCATCTATGAAATATATGATATATCCCCCTTCACTAGGATTTTTTGTTTTATTTTCTATAAATCCATTAGTTATGAATATCTCTCAATACTCATAATATAGAAAAAAATGGTCCTTCCAACATAGAGAATCATCTAACTTATTCACCTTCCCAATGTGGTATTTTTTTGAGTTTTTATACTCTTTAATCAATTATAATAATCATATATCATCAGTGTTAAACTCTTTCTATGTGAATATATAATTCAACTGTTTTTTATCCATATATATATATATATCAAACATTTCACCATAAATATAATTCCACCAAATATTATAACAAAGAAATTTACCACTACTTTCTCAAAATCATGTTTCATGTTTCTTTTTCTCATGTATGTCCAATTGGAATGTGGAAAATACTATTTACCCATCCTATTCCCCTCATTGATAAATCACATTAGATTATAAAACCCTTTCTTCTATAGGGTAGTGTGTGCATAGGGTCACTAATCAACCTTCTTTTCATCTCCTTCAAATTTTAATCAAATTCATCTATCTATAAGAACTTTATCCCCTTCTAAGTCAACATGGTGAGTGGATTATATAGTCCTGAGAAATATATCAAATATTTTTTCTAACATCATTCTATCTCAAGAATACTATGAATGTAATAAATTATGGTCCATCCATGAAATCTTTAAATAACACCCTCTTATGAATGTTCCATTAAAATTCCCTCACTTGATGTTATATAACCCATTAATCAATCTTTCTATTTCCAGACATCATGCATAGTAATTTTTTATGAAACATGTCCTTTTTCATGTTCTTATAGATAAATTTCTAATGATCTTAATATTATTTCTTTATATTTGATTATATAATATTTCCATCAATAATAACTACCAAAAATTAATTAAGTAAATATATAAACAATCAATTCATTAAATCCATGAAGATAGTAGGGTAATTACTAAGTCCAAATGAAATCACTATAAATTCATAAAAGTTGTACCTCATATAGAATGATATCTTGGGTATATCTTCTTTATTAAACCTCAAATTTTGATATCTAGAATGAAGGTAAATATTAAATAATTTTTTCTTTCCATGTAATCGATTAAAAAATCATTGATAATGGGGTAGAGTTTATTGGTTCATGATATTGATCTTGTTAGGTTCCTAATAATCAATACATTGACTCATTGACCTGTATTTATTCTTAACAAAAAAAATGTTTCTCCCCATAATGACATACTAGTTCCTATGAATCCCTTATCTAGATTCTATTGTATTTGTTTCATCAATTATTGTAACTCAATTGGGACCATTATACAAGATGCAGTTGATGTATTTTTATCATGAGGTATGAGTAATATTGAATAATCAACATCTGAATTCAAGTGAAAACTAAGAAACTCTTCTTCTAAAGAAATTAATAAACTATTTTACAATAATAATATACATAATATTGATTTTATCACCAACCATAATAGATAAATACCCTTCATAGAAACAAATAATGACCCAAAATATAGAAAAAGTATCCATTGGATGTTTGTATTTAACATCGCATCCAATGATGAACATGGGTTTTTTTTAACATCCAATATGACTTACCTTAATTATAAATTAAAATTGGATATATATTTATATATATTTAACCAATCCATTACCAAAATTATATATAATTCAACTAGAGGGAGAATCACATGATTTTTAAGAAGCACATTGACAAAAAAACAATTGAAGAGGATTACAAATATTAGAATAGATCATTATACCATTTTAGTTTTTACTATAACTCAACAACTAATCATTAAGGTGGTGACATGATACAATTATTCAGATATAAATGGATTTGTAGAACCAGAATGAAAAAAAATATGAAACTATCCTGAGTGGGTTTAAAGTGCGCATCTCACTATGTCATTCTCTTGACCCACTTTAGTAGTTATAGGAAAGGGAATTTATTTGTCCTTTTTATTAGTGGGTTATTAATTCCCAATGACATATTTATCTATAATATTCCTGAATTAATTTTCTTTGTCATACTCTAATTTTCAACTCCATACTTTGTTCAAAGTTCTTTATTGCTTCATTGCTTTCGCTTGGTTTCCCAGTGTTCGAGGTTGGGAATTTTGGTGTCTCTTATATTCTTGATTTATTGCCATGGTCTTGGGGGTATTTTATGGTAATTGGCATTATATTTTGTCAATGTTATGGTGTGAATTTGTGGTGTTTTGTAGTTCTATTAGTGACACTCTTAGTGGCACCACTTGTGGAGTAAGTTCTTGAGGTGGTTAGTACCCAAGAGTTGGATGAATTTTTTGTTGGAAAGAGTGATTTGTTTTTTAAATATTTCACCCCTATCCTGGCCCTATATTTCCCCCTTGGTTTTCCCCATAGACCCCCCCCCCCAATTTGGACAATTATTTATGGTTTTTGGGTTCCCAGAATTGGCCGCACGTTTTGGCTGCACGGTTTACTAAATCGTGCAACAAAACCCTGAAAGGGTGTCCAAGTCATTAAAATCATTTTTAATTTCCAATTTTTTCCACCTAAAATAAATATAATAAATTTAATTCTTCCCCCATTCAACCCTAGACTCCATGGGAGGCCTCCAAGATCCCTCAAGTTCTTATGTAACCCATTTGTTGTGGGGTTTTTGGTGGGGAAACTCCTAGATTTCATCAATTAAGTGTTTCTTTCCTTGATTTCTTCCATTTTCATAGGGTTTCATCCCTATTTCATGATGTTATAAATGTTACAAAAGATATGTTTCTAAACAAGGGTTTTATTTTTTGTATTTTTGGTGTAATCATGGAGTTTTAGGTTACTCTTCACTCATTGGTGGTACAACGGTGTTGCACTTGATGGTTTACACCAAGATTTGAGGGTTTTGACTCAAAAGATAGGTGATTCGTCGTGTAATAATTTCATCAATAGTTTTCATTTCGTATTTACTAATTTTTCATGTTCCTTATAAGTTATTCATAGTGAAAAAAATGTTTTTATGGATTTATTATAGAGTTTAATTCTATAGATTCATTTTTTCTTTATATTGTGTGTTTTTTCATGTCTAACTCTAGTGCTATTATTTGGGTTATTCCCTAACACATTAAAGTGGTTTATTAAATGATTTTTGGGCTTCCAGTTATTCTTTGGTAGGGTCATGGTGTGATTTTGGGTTTTAAGGAGGGTTCTTGAATTGGTTTAATGTGTAAATCCATGCTATATTTTATGAAAGTGATTTAGGAAAATATTTGTTTTTCATGTGTGTCATTTGTGGTGTTATTTGTGGTACTTCTATAGAATGTGAGAGTTTTTTAATAAATGTTAAAAGGGCATACAATTATTTTTTGGAGTATTATTGGCATGTTTTGGTACTTGAAGGAGGTTTTTCAAATGGGTTTTTTGTGCACAACATAGTTATACCACAGGGGATTGTTTTCTGAAAAATTGTAAATGTTTTATTTGGTTGAACAATGTGGGAAAGGGTGTGTATGTAATGTTTGGTTGAGTGTGTTCAAATAATATGGGTTTTTTAAAGTTGAATTATAGAATTAGGATTTCAAAGATTTTTATATTGTTTTTATAAATGTGTGAAATGTTTTACTAAATTGTGATATGGGTGAAAAACATGTTTGTGGACTATTTCTTGTGATATTGATGATAAAATGAATTTTGAAGGTGAGAAGGGTATTATGTGATATTTTTGGGGGATTTTATGTTAGTTGTAATATCTTTTAAGGGTTTTATAAAAAAAATTAAAGCAATTTTTGAAGTGTTAAAGAAATGTGAAAAGTGTTGTTGGCTATTTTGGTGTGAGTATGTTTTCAAAATGGATTTGAATTAAAAATGGGATTATGTGAATTGTGTGATATACATGTGGGATTTTTGTATAATGTGTGATGTGGAATTTTTATTATCATGTGAAAATTATATTTCATGTCTTTTTGAAATTGTTTGAGAATAAAAGGGTAACCCTGGTATCTAGGTGGGTGGACGTGTACTAGTATGCTAGTGATCTTATGGGGTTAGGCCCTAGTTTCACATAAGAAAATTGACGATGACAGCACTAACTAAACTATGATGATGATGATGATGATATTGGGTTACCACTAGATTATGCGTATGATCCCTGCAAGTTTCTCGTCTGCATGAGAATGAATATTGTGATAGTTACTCCCACCGAGATACAAGGTACCTGGGACCCATAATAGGAAAGTGCATGTGTGTTATTTCCCATTGCTTATGCTCATTAGTTACATTGTGCTTACCATAAGCATATAATATGGTTAGATGGAATATTCAGTAGTGTTGGAATTATTTTCCAAAAGTGTTGATTCTTTAAAATTTCTCACTTGAAATCAGTTTCTATTTAAATTTTAATATTTTTAGAAAATTGTTGCTTCCACTTCATTTAATGAAAACGTGCATAATTTTTATCTTTGAATTTTTATCACATGTAATCTCTTATTGGTGGTATCCTACTAGGATTTTTCTCACACCCTACATACACCTTTGGGTGTATGTAGACTTTCCTTTTTTTGCAGGTTTGAGTACATTTCTGTGCCAACAGTTCGGGTATTCTAGTGGCCCTTCATAATGTTGTGTTGTGGATATGGCTTGAGGTCGGTGCCTCTTTCCATGAGGATCGTTCATTGGATGTTCATTGGATTTTATCATTTTTTATTCATTGAGTAATGTTCTAAATTATATAATTAAATTCTGAAATTTTGTAAATGATGGTTTTTTAATCCAAATTTGTTGTATTGGATTTTTTTTGTTGTTTTATGATCATAAGCTTAGGCAAATCATTCTCAAACATCATTTTCTAATACCTGGGAACTTGTGCCAGCCCATGGGGATCGAGAACTCCATTCAGGACATTTTCATGTGCTGGGTATGGTGCCGGTTTTGATGGAGACTAGATTTGGTTCGTGACATTATTAATGCCTAATATACATGAATTTGAATAATTGAGCTTCATTTGTTTAATTTTTAGTCTTATATATTGATTTTTTATCTATCCCATACCCCATTGATAATCACAAGATTAATGGAAATACTTTTCACAATTGAATCATTTCCTAGTTATTTTCAGGTAGTATCCTTAATTATAGAGCATAAATATTTGGCATTTAGGGGTCATGATTTCTTTCCTCCTTGAGTTTTACTATTCTAGTTTCCCTGAAGAAATAATTTTCAACTCATTTCACCAAAACCATAATAATAATAAATATTAGTACTCTCCATTTCAATATTTATATCTCATTTAATGGTTTATTTATGGTTATATATGTTTTTATGGATAACACATTTTTAAGACTTGGTTTTTTGGTACTAAATAATAAATAAATTTTTCTCATAGAGTTGTTAATATATCTAGTATCACACACAGAATGTCCGATAATTTTTTCTTCTTAGGTAAAAATGGATTCATCGCCCTGTGGTTTCAGGTTTGTAAATTACCATTCCATCATAGTTTAGACCATTAAAAGAAGGTATTTGTTGATAAGTACCCTATTAAACTCCAAAAATTCTAAGGATTATATTTCTTCAACTTGTATCTTGTTCAAGAAAAGTATCCACCATTGTTCAGTTTAACCTTCCATTTGATATATTTCTACAAAAAAATTCCAATTGTCTGAGAACAGGAAAACATAAATTATTTTTCTATCAAAATGATATAATTTGTAGAAACTAGTAGATCTAAAGACCCACAGAAAGAGATTAGATTTTTTTTTATAAAATACTAAATGAAATTTTCCTCCCCCTTTGGTGCATCCAAAATCTTAACATAATCCATGTTACCATTTATTACGTAAGAGAGTTGAGTCAGAAAATTCACAATATATTGCATGATTTCTCCAAAGAGGCAAGGTTACTATTTAGGATTTTTGTTTAATTAACATTAACATTCATTGTTCACATGATTTCTTATTCTTCTAGTCATTAACTAAAATAAAAAACATAGTACATGCATCAATATATGATAAACAGACTAGAAAAAACATATATTTGTGAAAATAAACACAATATATGTCTCAAATTATAAAACTTTCTTATCAACCAATGACACCTTAGGTTTAACCTTGGTCATACATGATCACTATGTATTATAATAAATCATAATGAATCATAAAAAATTAATATATATCCTAATAATATCCTTAATTATTGTAAAACAAAGTGAATTTGTGGAAAGAAACTATGTCCAAATATAGTTTCCTAACATATATGTATTACTAGGAAAACCACATAATAACTTCCTTACCAATACATTAATATATTATCCAATATTATAACTTATCCTAATAGTTTTAAAAATACCTTCCTATGATACAAACTGAATAAATCCAACAACATCATACAAAAATATTACATTATTTTATATGAATATTTAATACATGTCATTATAATACATGCTCGAGGTTCATAATGATTTAATGTATAAGGTATTAGATACAAAAATATCTTATTTAATTACAATATTCATCATTACAAACATATTTATATTTATAAGGTAACCTTATTAAATCACTAAACATGGAAACTTCCATCAAAACCTGGGGATGAAAAACATAAGAAAGGGTGACCTCCAATGCCAAGTAAGTGTAGACAAGGGAGATTTCAATATTATAGGATAAGAAGATCAAAAGAATATGATAAAATATTCAAGTGTATGGACTCAAAATAAACTGTAATACCCATAAAATCATAGTTCATAAGGTTAAAAATATATTCATTTCAAGAAGTATGATTTATAATGGTGTAAAGCAGCAATTATCCTTAAAGAGTCAAAACATTTGAAAATTTCATCACAAGAATAAAAAATCTCAATTTTGTGAACATAGATCATATAAATGATGTATAAACCTTATAATATGTGTATAGGTTGAAATATATCATACTAAAATTTCAAAATGTGAACAAATATATCCACAATCATGTTCACACATATTCTTATGAGCATAGATAGATGTAATAATACACAACAATGTATATGAAAAAATAGTTATTATAAATCATTTCTAAAGAAATAATCATCTCATAAGATATCAATATAACATTATCTAATTCAATGGAGAGATATAGCAGATGAAACTATAAGAAAACTATAATATATTCCTATAAATTATCAAAGACAATAAAAAATTCATCATCATATAAAGCTTGAGAAATATATGGGTTTTGAAAAAAATATCATTATCATAATTATATAATATCTAGAGAAACAATAAATATTTTATCATTATATAATATCCATAGTAAATAATAAACAATATAATAGGTTGTTATCATAGATGGAAATTTTCAATAATGATATTTGGAATATTTATTTTGAGAAATTTAACATTTAATGATAAAATAAATTGTTTAAAACCTAAATATTCTAAAAATATTTAGGAATCCCTTTTATTTTAAAATAACCATGAAAAAATTTAATGGAGTCATTAAAACATGTATTTTCAAAGACCACATAAATTCATATTCATGTCATATATTTTAATACAAATATTACATTCACACATTCAATAAAAATCTCCTTGGTAAAAAAGATCAAGGATATTCCTTTTAAAAAAGTTTATAAAAAGTAAAAAACATTAATAATAAATTTAAATAATACTAAATTAATAAAAGAATTATTGAAAAATATTTTTTTGAAAATTGATATGAAACCAATGGTTTTTCTAACTAAAAAAAAGAGAAATATTGTCATCTTTTCTTCAAAACATTTTCTAAACCACTTTGTGCAATAAAGAAAGGGAAATGGTACTAAAACATAAAAATTATTGAAATAAAATAAGAAAATAATAATTTTATTTTTTTTATTATATATGTGTAATGTAATTTCATTCATGGAAGTTGAATCATAAATAATCTCAGTAAAAATGGGATTGAGGCATAAATCTCATACCTCAAGTCCCATCTTCAATTATATTCAATACAATATTCTATTTAATAAAAATATATGTATTATATATATTTCCTAACAATATTAATACATATAATACCATTATATTATATACTTATAATATCTTATCTCCTTTTTGTTAATAAACGTTTACTAAAATCTCATTTCTGGGTGATAACTGCTTTATTTTTCAGGGAAAATTCCTTAAAGAAGTTCTGGTCCTTGTACATTGATCAGGGTCCCATAACCTATTTAATATTATTAACTTTTTAAAAATCACATATATTCGTAATATAAATATTTATTATCATTTTTAAAAGGTAGATAAATAGAAATTATTTACACAGTTTATAAAGATGGTAAGTTGTATATACGCGTGATGGTTGATTTCATTTTCAAATGAATATAATCATAAAATGATAAATATTATTTTATCATTATTGAAAAATAATAATATCATAAATATATAATATAAAAAGTACATATATTCTTATTAACATCCATGTAACATGTAAATGAGAAACAAATCACATCTCTTCGTGGGGGGTGGAAGTCTACTGGAATGCTCGAGCGTCACTATTTTTTCCACTGGATTGGTTGGTAAGAAGGAAAAGAGGTTATTATAATTATCAAAGAATTATTTTTTTATAAATATAATATCTAAATAATAAACCTATCTTAATTAATATTCAAGAAATATTGTTATGGAATATGGAATGTATATCTATGTGAAGTTATTAGTGCACACATACGCAGGAGTGATAATTTCACTTCTCAATTGATGTAAAAGAGTGTGAGTAATGGTGGTTACATAATTAAAATATCATTTTATTATATCTTTGATACTGAATATTCTATTTTCTTATGAATAAACTATATTTAGATTAGTTGAAAGATGAAATAAATTGAACGGTATTGGGTAAGATGGTTACCTCTTCTTTAGTAGGTCTCCTTAAATTCTTTATCAAGGACCCTTGGAATTGTCTTTTAACAAGAACAACAACCCTACTTATTCGATAGAAAATTATATTGGAGAATTGGGAAGGTTTTTTTGATCTATATGGATCAATTTTGGGTAAAGAATATAAATGTGAGTGTCCTTTTATAAGTGAGGGAGAGAAAACTCTAGGAATTTCTAAGAAAATATTAAACAGTATATATATATGAATATCATCATGATGTTATGTGGAATCATGGAACCCATAATTAAAATATAATATTTTATAAGTTTAAAATAATCTTATCAAATCCGAATAGGATATTTTTTGGATACATTTTAATTATTTGTCTAAGTTAAAACACTTTAAACTTGTTTTTACCTTAACCATGATAACTAAAATTTTTACCATGATATCATATTTATTTTAATTGAAATAAAAGGGTACTTGTGATTTTTTCAGGAATGATTATTCCAAATTATTAATAATTTTTTCATATTTTTTTTCTATTCATTGTAGAAATTAATTTTCATATAAATTCAAAAAAATGTATGAATTTTTTTATTAAAATACACGATTTGAGAGTAAAAATAAATATTCCCTGAAAAAAAAGATTTTAAGAACCCAGTTTTTCCTTCAAGTATGGATCCTTTAATATTCAGTCTAAATCATTACTTTCTACCGAATATGGATTCCTAATGAGTTAGTAAAGGTTTTGAGGGGGTCTAGGACTTTTTCAGAGCCTGTAACCCATCTTTTTGGAGAAAACAAACTCGGTGCAAGGTTTCGAGTAAACATTGAGGGATTTCTGTACGCTATTCCAAACTATGTGGGTGGTTTTTTCAGATACTGTCACATTTCGTGGTTAGTGCACGGCCACGTAGCCAAACCATGGGACACCCTTTTTCTTGTAACCATGCATGGAAGGCACACATCTTGATCAAACCATGCAGAAGATGTCTTTTTGGGTAGAACCATCTCGCATGGTTTAAACACAGTTTGACAAACCGTACGGACAAACCGTGCGCTGGCTAAAAACTGTATAAAATGTGAAAAACTCCCTTAATGATCTATTAATCCTTTTCTTTCCTCTTAATCTACGAACCAATGGGATATAACTCCATTTTCACTTTTTTAGATATTTTTGAAGGCTAAATATAGGGATAAAGAGATCTCCTTCATCCAACATCTGATTGAGATTATGTTCATTGCGTTGGATGTGCAACGATTAGTACTGGAATTCTATTTATCCATTCTTCTTCTCTTTTACTCTAGATATGGTTATCGCAATGTGATCATTTTTAACCATTTCATATAAATACTGCGCTCCAAGGAAAATCAAGGGCCGATACTAGAGGATGATATTCATACAACCCTAAGGTGGGTTTCCTATAACTCATCCATAATGTTTTTTGTTTTTCGAATGTTCATGTGGGGCCCACCATTTCCATTGGAAAATATTTATTAAAATTAATTACAATAATTATACCTGTTAGAATCGTATTATTATTCTCGTTCCAATTATGTGATTAGTTGTTAGTGGTTACACCCAAAACTCCATCCTCCCCATGTCAAACGTTATGAAATATTTGGGTTTTTAGTGTTTTGATATGATTGAGCCATCGTTTGGGTGTGACTTTTCTTGAACTTCTTAATGGCGAGCCCTCTAATCATAAATGGATTATTATTACTAACAATTGAATAATGGCATGTACTATATACACTCACCACTTGACCCATCTAAGTCATGTGCTTCTAAATTGTTATTAAAAGTGAAATTCCACATGTGAAATGGAAAGTATACTAAGTATTTAAAATGATCTTAATAAAGAGATATAAAATAAAGGTTACTTTTTTGTACACCCCTTTCCAGGTATTTGGATGGTAACAGACTGAACCTCATTAATTGAATAAGCCTTAATGGCTAACTAAGAATTGATTAAAAGGTTGAAACGCTACTTGGCCTATCCACACTAATAGAAGACAGGGCCTGGACCAATAAATAAATGTTTTCAACATTACATAACCTATCCACACTAATGGAAGGCAAGACATGATCCAAATGAATTATTGCATGATTACAATATCAAGTAGGAATGTAATGACTCAATATCACCTTTGAATCTGAGAGGAGGATACCTTGGGTCTCGGGAACCACATTCTTATTCAAGGATATGGTTTTCTTAGGTTGATACCCACCTACACTCCAGTTCTTTTCTATTCCTTTGATTCTGAGTATTCTACCATTGGGTCCCTTTCATTATTACAGGATACCTTGGATACACTCTTTTGAACCATCATTTACTAGTAGGTTCCATGGTGAAATCCTACAGGGACCTGTCTTTGATTATCCATATTTTACCTTGGTCGATCACCTTAGACTCGATAGATTCCTTATTTTGGAATACATTGGATTACTCTCCATGGATTAAACTCTTAATTATTATCTACTCTCATATACTATTGAGTTATTATTCTATGAGATTTACATTACCTTTGTTATTACACTATAACTCCCTCACTGGATATCATTTTCATGTTTCCTTGTTACATCATAGGAGTTTCACTAATTATATTATCACAAGGTTTTATCGGTGGTGGATATTCCTCACATGACTTACTAACATTAAATGTTAATTTCTTAATTATTGAACAGGTTAAATGTTTAGACACCAACTGAGGTCTGAAGCATGTACATGGTTATTTAGTTATATTGTACTGCTTGATTTACCTTATATATACAGCCCATGTACACTACTATATTAAATTATACCGGCAGGATGTCATAGAAATCATTGGTGGTGGCCCAGTGATATTTATACCACACCCTCTTCAAGCACCAATTGGTACCTGGAGTAGATTACATGGTAGAATGTATTGAAAAAGGGAAGCATTTAGCTTCCAACACTTGATTGCATGTGGATTGGATGGATCTTGATAACAGATGATCGAGTTTGTTCTCAGGATGCTTGCAGTAGTCTTGTTTAATTTTACCATGGGGAAAATGGTATTACTATTGTATTGTATCCATTTTTTCCAATTTTCTACAGATATGACATTACTTCATTATTGTCTTAGTTGATACACTTATTATTATTCTCATTTATCTATTTCTTCAATTTCATATTCTGTTTATATTAATTATATTTATTCCACTTTTTACTATTCCATTATGTTCAATTTACTGTGCTACACTCTTCTAATGAGGTCATAGTCTTCCCAATAACATACCCTAGGCCCTCGCTTCTAGTCGGTAGCCTCTAGAATTCAGAAACCTGCGGCTGAGGCCTTGGGTCCCACTAGGATCAGGGCACCTGTTAAGTAGAATCTGGGTCTGGGACGTCACAATGTGTTATCAAAGGTGGTTTCTTTTTTTACTTTACTATTTGGAGATAATATATTGGAGAATATGAATGATTGGGACTTGCTAATATGCCATGATTAGGAATTGAGAACCCATGTTCAGGGTAAAATCTAAGTTACCCATAATGAAATTGTTATTATGATTTTCCTATTACAGTTGATATTATTTCACTATTGGGTGACGCACATGTTGTGTCTTATTGTAGATTATTAATCTATTCAAAATTTATTTCATCATTATCCCAATAATATGAGGGAAAGTATTATTTCTACACACATCATTATGGGCACCTAGAATTCATATTTCATGCATATTTCCAGGCCATATAGGTAAATTTCACTACTTTCCATTTCATAATATTCCTTTAATTTCTAAAAGATGATGTGATAGTTTCTTTTATTTATATTACATTGGATTTTATTGAGTGATTTCCTATCTCAATTCATGAGTTTTATGGGCTCTCATGGGTTGGGAGGAGTAATTTACCGAGTCAATCCATTATTCTATAAGTAAATGTGTTTAATTTCTGGTGACAGGTGTATGGAAACTGATTCATCGGAAATGACTATCCATTATAATGTGAATCCTTAAATTTAAAATGAACTAGTTTCACATCCATAATCTGCATTGTCATGTATATGAAAGTAATTAGTGCAGAAAATCATTTTTATGATGGTTATTTTTTATTTTTAACATCGGTTTTAGGCCGACGTTATTACATGAGACATTATAAATAGAATTTTTTACATCGGTTATTTTACAACTGATGTAAAAAACAAAAAACTATAGCGTTTTTCACGTCGGTTGATAAAAACCCAACATGGAAAATGCTTCGAAGGAGTGCTTTATTACATTGGTTATTTCATAATGGATGTGATATAAACCCTTCCACATTAGTTATTATATAACTGAAATCATAAAGCACTCTTCTAAAGCGTTTGTCACATCCGTTATTAATACAACCAACATGTTAAACCTATATTCCAAGCAGTTTTCAACGTCATTTATATAATAACCAATGTAAAAACATATCTACGATGTCAGTCATAAAATAACCGACATAAAAGGCTATCCATTTCACTTTATTATGTCGGTTATTTCATAACCGATGTAAAAACCATTTCCCATGAAGTTATTACGTCGGTTCCCAAATAAACGACATTATAACAAATACCAAATCATTTTTTACGTCGTTTATTTCATAACTGACATGATATAAACCCTTTCACATCAGTTATTATATAACTGATGTCATAAATCACTCTTCTGAAGCATTTATCACGTCGGATATTAATATAAACGACTTGATAAACCTGTCTGTCAAGCGGTTTTCAACATCGGTTATATAATAACTGACATAAAAACTTATCTATGACGACGGTTATAAAATAACTAATGTAAAAGACTATCCATTTCAAATTATTGCATCGTTTATGAAATAACCGACATTAAAACCATTTCCCATGATGTTATTACATTGGTTTCCAAATAACTGATGTTATAACAAATACCAAGGCATTTTTTACGTCGGTTATTTAATAACCGACGTAAAAAAAAATTAAAAAAACCTAAAAAACTGCTATAACTAGCCAAATCACATGAAACAGAGCAAAAACATACCAAAAACAGACCAGAACCCCCCCCCCCACCACACCCCTGGACACCCCCCACACCCCTGAACAGCCCCCACCCCTGGACAGCCCCCCACATCCCTGGACATCCCACCACCACCTCGACAGCCCCCACACCCCTGGACAACCCCCCCGCCCCCACCCTCCTGTATACGCCCCCACCCCCTTTTTAGCACTCTCACACCCCTGGATAGCCCTCCCACACCCCTAAAACTGACCAAAAAGTTACCAAAAATAGATCAGAACCCCCTTGCCCCACTGGACAGCCCCCACCACACCCCTGGATATCCCCACACCCTTGGGTTGTCCCCACCCCTGGAAATCCCCCAATACCCCTAGAAACCCCCACACCCCCACCCCCTTGGACACCCCCACACCCCTGGAATGCCCCACCACACCCTGGACAGCCCCCCACACCCCTGGACAACCCCACCCTCCTGGACACCCCCCCCCCACACACACCCCTGAACTGCCCCCCACCCCCGGGACTTCCCCCACCTTTCAGGATAGCCCCCCCCCCCCCCCCACACCACTGGACACCCCCACACCCCTAGAATACCCCCACCCCATGGACAACCCCCACACCCCTGGACAAACCCCCACCCTCCTGGACACCCCCACACCCCTGGATTACCCCCACCCCCTAGACAGCTCCCACACCCCTGGACAATGCCCCACCCCCATGGACACCCCCACACCCCTGGACAGCCCCCCCACCCACCCCCTGGATAGCCCCCCACATCCATGGACGACCACCCCCCCCCCCCCCCCCCGCACACACACACACTCCTAGACACCCTCCCACCCTCCTAGACACCCCCTGGACTGCCCCCCACACCCGGGACTACCCTCCACACCCCCAGACACCCCTGGACATCCCCCCACTCTCCTAGACATCCCTCCCACCCTTATGGACACCCTCCCACCTCACTGGACAACCCCCACCACACCCTTGGACACCCCCACCTCACTGGACACCCCAAAACCAAAACCCGACCAAAACCAAACCAGAACCCCCCCCCCCCCCACCCCACCCCACCCCACTGGACATCCCCCTCCACACCCTTGGACCCCCCCCCCCCCCACACCCCTGGATAGCCCCCACCCCCCTGGATAACCCATAGACCGTTGGTGTTGGGAGAGGAGGTGTCGCCATCCCTCAGGGGGAACGCCGCTGGAAGGTACTCATCACTCCCACATGTGAAGATTGAGCTCTCAAAATGTTTCACATGTGGGAGTGATGAGTACCATCCAGTGGATTTTTGCCCCCCGGGGGATGGTGGCACCTCCTCTCCCACACCCCTGGACCCCCCTGGGACTTCCCCCACCCTCCTGGACACCCCCCCCCCCCCCACACCCTTGTACTGCCCCCCCCCCCCCCCAAACACCCCTGGACTCCCCCCCCCCACCCTCGGGATTTCCCACACCCTCCTGGACACCCCCTGGACATCTCCCCACATCCCTGGACTGCCCCCCCCCCCACCCCACCCCATGGACAACCCCCACACCCCTGGACACCCCCCCCCCCTCCCCCCCCCCCCACCACCACTCCTGGACACCCCCCACATCCCTGGCCTACCCTCCCAACCTCAGGACTGCCTCACACACCCCTGTAAACCACCTGGACATCCCCCCACTCGCCTAGACATCCCTCACACCCTCCTGGACACCCTCCCACCTCACAAGACAGCCTGTACCACACCCCTGGACACCCCTTACTCACTGGACACCCCCAAACCAAAACGCGACCAAAACCATACCATAACCCCCCCCCCCCCCCACCACCACCACCACTAGATGGCCCCCACCACACCCCTGGACACCCCCCCCCCCCCACCCTTGGACTGCCCCCACCCTCTGGACAACCCCTGGATAGCTGGTGTTGGGAGAGGAGGCGCCTCCATCCCTCGGGGGGGCACGCCGCTGGATGGTACTCATCACTCCTACACGGGAAGCTTGAACTCTCAAAATGTTTCACATGTGGGAGTGATCAGTACCTTACAGAGGCGTTCAGCCCCCTGAGTGATGGCGGTGCCCCCCCCCCCACCCTGGACTTCCAACCCCCCCCCCCCCACCCTCGGGACTACCCCCACCCTCCTGGACACCACCTGGACATCCCCCCACCCCCTGGACTGCCCCCACCCCATGGACTGCCCCCACACCCATGGACAACCCCCACCCTCTTGGACACCCCACACACCCCTGGACTGCCCTCCCACCCTTGAGACTGCCCCCCACATCCCTGGACACCACCTGAATAACCCCCACATGCCTAGACATCCCTCCAACCCTCCTGGACACCCTCCCACCACACTGGATAGCGCCCACAACACCCCTGGACACCCCCACCACACTTCACTGGACACCCCCAGACCAGAACCCGGCCACAACCAGACCAGAACCCCCCCCCCCCCCCCCACCCCACTAGATATCCCCCACCACACCCCTGGACACCCCCACACCCCGGGACTACCCCCCAACCCCTAGACTACTGGTGTTGGCATAGGAGGCGTCGCCATCCCTGAGGGGGGAAAGCCACTGGAAGGAACTCATCACACCGACATGCGAAGCTTGAGCTCTCAAAATGTTTCACATGTGGGAGTGATGATTAACTTCCAGCAGCATTCAGCCCCCCGAGGGACGGCAGCGCCTCCTCTCCCACACCCATTGACTGCACCCCCCCCCCCCCCGGGAATGCCCCCCACACTCCTGGACACACCCACAACCCTGGACTACCCCCATCCCCTAGAAAGCTCGCTCACCCCTGGACACCCCCCCCACCCCTAGACACCCCCACACACCTGGACTACTCCCCCACCCCCTGGATATCCCCCCACACACTTGGACAACTCCCCCCCCCCCCCCCGCCACCCTCTTAGACACCCCCACACCCCTGGACTGCCCCCCACCCTCGGGACTGCCCCCACACCCCTGGAAATCCCCCCATGTGTGCACCCACATTTTCCAACTCTTGAACTCTTTGTAGTAATCAGAGCACATGAGGAAGATTGGGTAACATCTAGAGGAGCATGTGAATGTTTCTCTGTAGAGGTATGACCAATATTCTCATCTCTATAATCATGTGGTTGATCAATTGATTGATCTTTCATTATCCTTCAAATAAAAAAACAAACATTAGTTCAAAAATATACAAATTAAAATGTTTTAATACTACTGTAATCAGAAAATAGAAAATTGTACTATGTTACGTAATATTAAACATGGTTAATATGGTAAACATGTATACCAATGGTAAAGATGGTAAACATGGTAAACATGGTAAACCTGGTAAACATGGTAAACATGGTAAACATGGTAAACATGGTAAAGTAATTATCACTGGAAAAAACAACAGATTTATAATTAATGTAATGGTAAACTTCATAAATTAAACTAAGAAAAATTAAAACAAAAAACTTATACTAATTTTGTTTTAATACATGTTTTAATAAAGAAAAAACTTAAAATATCTACTATTTTAAGAAGATAATAAATGTGAACTAAAATAAAAAAATGTTACCTTTAATTTTAGGAATGTACTAATGGATTGTTTTCCTAAATTCCATCGTCGTGAACGTTCCTTATGGCACAAACCATGTCTTTAACATGCTTATCATTTTGTTCTGTTAATCTTTCCATGGAAGTAGGGATCTCACATAAATCATCATCTTCATTAAGTTCGTCTTCACCAACATATTGTTTTTTCCTTTTAAAACAACAGTCCACTGCATATCTGATTGATCTACTACATAGAAAATTTGTTTTTCATGTGTTTCCATTATAAAAGAATCAGCTGTGTCTTCTAATCTATTCAGATTAACAACAGTCATTCCAAATTCATGATATCTAACATTGTTGTTACCGATAAACCATTTACAGTTAAAAAAAGAAAATTTAATTTGAAAGTAATCCACCTCCCATATATCTTAAATCTCTCCATAATATGCACTTGATGCAGAAATTGGGTTTTTTTCCTTAGCACTCGAAAAATGCATTGCTTTTGTAAACACCAATACACCACTATTCTGAACTACACTTCTGTTGTCCTGAGATTTCGTATAAAATTTATAGCCATTAATGTCATAATTGGACCATGTTATCACATTTAAACATGGACCACCCACTATCCATTTTAATGTCTTTGATAAATCTGATCTACCAAGAAATTTCTTTTTAGACCATGAAAAAAATGTTTTGTTGTGCTCATTCAAAATCCACATTTCTTTCTTCTTTGGATGACATTGTTTTAACTCATTAATATCTAATGTGATTTATGGTTGAGCATCAGCAATGCTATTCAAGATGTATGAATATAACATCTTCATCTGTTCAGCTGACAATGATTTGACTTTCAAGCCATGAATCCCCTTTACCTCATTATTAAATCGTTCATGACAAGGTGGAGGAAAACCTATGTGTTGCGCAGTAGCCAAGTATCTCGTACAAAACTCTGAAACCTCCTCATAAATATACTTTTCAATAATAGAGGCTTCTGTTCGATATGGATTCTTAACATACCCCTTCATTATTTTCATATACCTTTCAAAAGGATACATCTAACAAAGATATATAGGTCCACAAATCTTTATTTCTCGAACCAGTTGAATAATTTAATGGACCATTATATCAAAAAAAGTTGGACGAAAATACATTTCCAATTTATAAAGTATACAAATTGCATCCTTTTCCAAAATTTTCAAATCATTCACATCAATCACTTTATTACATATTGAATTTGAAAAATAAAACAATTTCATTATAATCTTACTGACATAGATGGGAAATATTCCACGCAATGTAACTGGTAGAAGTTTTTGCATCATGATGTGACAATCATGAGATTTCATACCTATCAACTTCAATTCATTCAATGAGACAAATTTTTTTACATTTGATGAATAACCTTGAGGCACTTTGATATCAGGAAGACACTGAAAAAAGCTAATTTTCTCCGTCTTCGATAATGTAGGACAATCCAGGGGAAGAAATGTTTGTCTTCCATTAGGAGCGGGAGCTAACTCCAAATGTATTCCCATTGATAGTAAGTCTAATCATGCATTCAACCCATCATTTGTCTTTCCTTTAATATCTAACAATGTTCCAATCAAGCTATCACATGTATTTTTCTCCACGTGCATTAAATCAATATTATGTTTAAATTCATGATATCTCCAATATGGTAGCTCAAAAAATATTTACCTTTTCTTCCAAATATGTCTATCATTATCGGATTTTTGTTTCTTTACCAATGTCACATCAAGTTTTTTCACCCTCTCAAAATATAAATCAGGGGATAAAGTTTTTGGAGCAATATTAAATTCTTGTAAGCCATTGAATGCCCTTTTTAGTCTTTTATAAGAGTGATCCATATGCCAAAAAATTTGATGACCCATGTACACTATTTTCCTCCAATGATGCAATTGACAATATGACGTCTATTGTTCGCAAATTGGACATGCTTTATTCCCTTTAACATTGTATCCATACAAATTTCCATATGCTGGGAAGTCATTTATAGTGAAAAAAATCACTTCATGCAGTTGAAAATATTCCATTTTATAAGAATCATATACCCTAATACCATCCTCCTATAAAAGTTTCAAATCATCAATCAACGGTGATAAGAAAACATCAATATCATTGTCTGGTTTCTTCGGACCAGATATCATTATACTTAACATGACATATTTGCGCTTCATACAAACTTCATGAGAGAGGTTGTAAATTACCAGCAAAACATGCCATGAACTATCTGTGCTACTAAGGGTTCAGTATGGATTCATTCTATCTATGAACAACCCTAGTCTGAGATTTCTAATTTCATTTCAAAATGTAGGATACTTCTCATCAATTTTCATCCATTGTGGACAATCAGCTGGATGACGTATTTTTTCATCACATAACCACTCATCAGAATTCCATCATAACCTTTTTTCATCATGTGAATTAGCAAATACATGTTTTAAACGATTAATTAAAAGAAGATACCAAAATACCTTTACAAGGATCTTTGTAATATGTACATCGGCCTATGATTTTTCTTTCACTTTATACAGTGATGTCCCACATTTAGGACACTCTGACGGAAATTCATATTACTTCCTATATATCATACAGTCATTTTTATAGGCATGTATTTTCTTGTATCCCAATCCCATTGGGAATAATATTTTCTTGGCCTTATAATGTGAATCTGGAAGATCGTTATCTTTTAGAAGAATGTCTTTCATCAATTGTATCAGCTCTGTAAAACTTTTGTCACTCTATCCATGTTTCGCCTTCAAATAAATTAGTCTTAACACCTCTAACAAAACTGTAAAATATGTACAACTGGGATATAATGGTTTTTCATCATCACCATATATAGTCGCAACTTTCGGTTCTATCTCATTTTGTTCTGTTGCAATATTACGAATAATTTCTTCAATTACATATGATTCACCATCTTGCAAATCATCATCATTAGTGATGTTTTGTCCAGTTTCACCATGAAAAATCCAAGGGCTTTAACTCAGATTAAAATCATGATAAATCAGATGGTATTTTATCACTTTACCTTTCAACGTCTTCATAATCACACATTTTGTGCATGGACAGAAATAAATGTCACTACTTTGATCATTTCGTTTAGAAAATTCCCAAAATTCATAAACACCTTACTCATATTCATTTCTCATTCGATGTTCCATAATCCAACTTCGACTCATTATTACCTATTAAAAATATCAAAATTATACATATTTTTTAGATAAGAAAAATATATTTTTATATGAAAAGAATCATAATTTGAATGTAAAACACATTTGAAATATAAAAAAATCTATGCGTATTAAAAAAAATTCTTGAATATGATTTTAAAAAGAAAATATAGTTAGATATAACAGTTTTAAATTCATCTTAGATCATTTCTTCTTAAAGATCACAAAGAATACATCCTGGTGCAACTGGATACCAAATTCACCCTTCTGTAAAAAAGAAATATGAAGTATACATATTAAAATATGTATACGTTCAATATTTAAAATTACACAGATCCTAACAATTTGAAAACACTGGACAACCCCCCACCCCTCTGGACATCCCCCCACCCACTGGACACCACCCTCACCCGCTTGGACATCAACCTGACCCGCTTGGACACCACCCCCACCACATTGGACACCACCCCCACCCCCTTGGACACCACCCCCACCCACCCCCCTTTGACACCATCTGGACACCACTACCCCCTTGGACATCCCCCACCCCTTGGACCCCACCCCCACCCCCTTGGACACCCCCTGGATACCACCACCCCCTTGGACAGCCCCCCCACCCCCACCCCTCTGGATAGACCCCCACCCCCTGGATAGCCCCCACCCCTCTAGACACCCCCACCCCCTTGGACTCCCCCACCCCTTCTGGACACCATGCCCACCCCTACCCCTTTGGACACCCCCCCAGACACCCCCAACCCCCTAGACACCCCCACCCCCTTGGACACCACCCCCATCCCCTTGGACACCCCCTGGACACCACCACCCCCTTGGATAGCCCCCACCCCACTGGACAGCCCCCCACCCCTTGGACAGCCACCCACCCCTCTTGACAGCCCCCCACCCCCTTGGACACCACCACCACTCCTAATATCCATAGAAAACATTTATTACTATTAAACCGTCAATTTAAAAATGACCAAACATCACTAACAATAGAAGGTATAAAGGAGAAGAAGACGTGGATGAAGAAGAAAAAAAGAAGAAAATAATAATGGAAGAAGAACATAGAATAAGTGAATTGTTTAAGGAAATTCCATGGAATCTAAGAAAACCATGGGGACTCCAATAGTTGATAGAAAGTTAGAGTAAAAACACAAATAAATTATAGCCTAATATCCATGAAACAATACAATCATCATATCAAAATCTCACAAACCACAATGCAATTTTCAATCCCAATGGACACTTATCCCCCACCCCCTTGGACACCCCCTAGACACCACCACCCCCTGGGATAGCCCCCACCCCTCTGGACACCCCAACACCCCTGGAAGGCCCTAAAAACCTATAGAAAGCCCCCCCTTGGACACCCCACCCCTCCTGGACACCACCCCCCACCTCCTACCCCCTTGGAAACCCGCTGGACACCCCCCCCCCAACCCTCTAGACAGCCCCCACCCCCTGGACACCACCCCACCCCTTTGACATCCCCCGCACCCCTGTGGACACCACCAACCCCCTTGGACTACCCCGCACCCCTGGACACCACCCCCCACCACCCCCTTTGACACCCCCTGGACACCCCCACCCAACTGAACACCCACCCAACCCCCTGGACACACCCCAAAACCATGGACTGCTCCCCCACCCCCTGGACTCCACCCCACCCTATTTGACATCCCCTACACCCCCTTGGACACCCCAACCCCCTTGTATAGCCCTCGAATCCCATGGATCCCCTCCCCCAACTCCATTGACACCCCCTGGACACCCTCACCCAACTAGACAGCCCACAAAACCCCCAGGACACCCGCCCCCATCCCGGGACTACCCCCCCCCCCCCCACCCCCTGGACACCCCCCCCCCCACTCCCTTTGACATCCCTGAACCCCCTTGGACACCCTCAACCCACTATCATATCCCCCACACCCCACTGGACACCACCCCCACCCCCTTTGACACCCCCTACACACCCCCACCCAACCCCCTGGACACCCCCACCCACTTGCACAGCCCCTACCACCTTGGAAACCCCCTGTATTCACACACACATAGGATAGAACACACAAAAATTGTAAACATGCATGAAATCACTTCCATAGATTAATTTTACCAAAAAAGAATTTAGCATGGTATAGATGAACACTATGAAACTAACTATGATTTCAAGAACAAAGAGAAATAACATCTCAACAAATTAGTTTAGGGAAGGGAGGAAAAAAACTAAAAAGGAGTTGTGTGAGGCTTACTTGAGTGTTGTGAGACGACCTGATAGATCTGATAAAAATAAATATGAAGAATGGTATTGGAAAAATGAGGCTGGAGGGCATGACTTCGATGAATCGATTCTAGGTTTTCCGCACAAGAGAGACGAGTCGCAAGTCGCTCTATCAAAGAAAACACAGAATGACTGAATAAGGGGTGCGATAAATCATTTAAAAGATTTATCACGTCGGTTATTTAATAACCACCATGATAAACTATTTTTTTAATATTTATAATTTTGGTTATTTAATAACCGATTTGATAAATTGCTGAGATTGGATTTATCACCTTGGTTTTTTTATAACCGACATAGTAATGCACCAAGCATTCCTTTTTCACGTCGGTTATAAAATAAATGACGTGTTAAAGAGCTGAGCTTTCCTTTATCACGTCGTTTATTTTATAACCGACGTGATAAAGCGTGCGAGATTTGATTTTCATGTCGGTTATATAATAACCGATGTGGAAAATCTAATCTCTGTATATTTTACTTCGGTTATAAAATAACCGACATAAAATATGGTTCTTGGTCGATATATCACATCGGTTATAAAATAACCGACTTGATATATCGATCATTACAACTTTTCATGTTGGTTATATAGAACAGACGTGAAAAATTCCGACGTGTTAAATGTTTTTTCCACTAGTGAGGTAAAGGTGTGAACTTGGAAAATAACTACAAAATCGTAAAAAAACTTATAACTGAGAACTTACTAATACCTGGTCATCTAAGAAAGTAGTTTGGGTAGTATTCTTTGGGAGGTCAGTTTTAATATGATCAGTTTATTCTAGTGTTTCTATCTTTTGATTTTATTCTTGTTCTGAGGAATGTTTGTGGAATTTTTAGACAAATGATTCAACGATGTCCACGGTTCATTCACAAGGAAGGTGGTGATGACCATGCTTTAGACAGGGTGGGCCCTAAGCTTCCAATCTTACTTCTAGGAGTGCCACATGAGGAATCATCTACTACACCTAATATGGGCACCGATTCACAGGTCCGTGATAGTTTCTTATCTATGATTCATTACATGATTGGTGCTTCATTGGTTGAACCTACAATGTATGATTTGACCAATGAGTTCCAACAGTAGCATCCTCCTACTTTTTTAGGGGATGGCAGTTCTCAGGCTCTTGAATCTTGGCTAGTTTCCATGCTGCCAATATTTGAGCATTAGGAAACACCTCTATATAAGAGAGTAATGTTTTATACATAAATGATTTAGGATTTAGCCAAGAATTGGTGGGATGTCATTAACTCGGCCAGTCTTCATCAAGTCATGTTATTGGTTGACATCCAGACTGCGTTCTATGATAAGTTCATTCCTCATTCCCTAAGAGATGATAAAGCCATAGAGTTCATGAGTCTTGGGTAGGGTTCTATGTCAGTTATGGAATATTCATAAAGTTTCACTTATTTACAATTCTTTACACCACTACTAGTTTTTGATGAGCTTTCATGTGCTAGATGTTATGAGGATGGGATCCAGTATGCCATCCAAACTAAGGTGAATGTCTTTTTCCTTTCTACCTTAATAGTAATAGTTGATTATGCCCTTATCTCGACGTGTATCATGAAGGAAGACGTGAGTATCGGGTTTAAAATATCAGTGCCTCGTCGGGCTAGTAGTTCTTCTGGTGGTAGGAAAAATTCCATTGAGGTTTTTCTTTAGGGTAGTGGCAACTAGAGTATCTAATTTGATAGCAATGTAGTGTGTCATCAGTGTGGAATGCCTGGGCATAAGAAGTCCCCCCATGTGATAGAGACCCTATGGAGTGTCGGGATAGCAGCCATATGGGTCATCTTTACCACTTTTTTCGGACCTTTCCACCAACTTCGAGTGGAAAGGGATAAGCTTTAGTTACACCTACTGGAGCGAGTTAATTTGCTATGCATCAGGTGGGGAGTTAGAGTAGCACCGGCAGGTCTGGCGGAGGAGGAGTTTTTGGCCATGGTAGTTCGATCCCATATCACCATCTGCGCTATAAGAGCAGTCATGGTTGTGGCAGTCCATCTATTGCATAGGTCCATGGATCAGGACAATTGTATGCATTACAACTGATACCTGAGGATCAGGCTAGAAGACCATCTATAGTATGAGTTACTATTCTAGAAGCATCCACTATTTCCTCTAATTTGTTTTTATATAGGTGCTTCAAACTCTTTTATTTCTATATATATCGTGGATGGTCTCCGACTAGAGATATAGTGTCACTATAGTGTAATGACTCTCAATACATCATTGGGAATATAAACGGATGGCATACGACAGTGTATGGATTGTCCCATTCAGGTAGATAGTTACCCTTTCATATGGAATCTATTTATTCTCATGATTATGGGCTTCTATTTCACACTTGATAAGGACTGGTTAGTTCAATATCCCTCTTTTGTAGGCTGCTATCGTAGCAAGGTTTCTATTACATCACCAAAAGGCAGCAATTTTCTATTCAAAGGGGAGTCGGATTTCCAAGATGGGAGAGATGGACTGAATCATCATGGTAAAGGTTGAGTGACTTCATAAATTGAAAATATTTTCCTGGAGGATCAGGGTTTGCTTCAAACTAATTTCCATCTTATAGTTGATCATTTCAGGGATGTCATTAGAGAGGATTTTTCTGGATTGCCTTCTATGAGATAGGTAGATTTTACAATAGAGTGTGTTTCAGGAGTAGATCTAATGTCCATCCCTCTATATGGGATGGATTTATTGAGCTTAAGGATATTAAGCAGCAGATAGAAAACTAAGAGGAAAAGGATTTTTTTGAGCATGTAATCCGCATGGTGTTCACCCATTCTTTTCACTAAGAAGGTGGATGGAAATACCCATTTATGCATGGATTAAAGAAGGTTGAACCCTCTTATGGTCAATAATATTCATCCACTTCTTCAAATAGATGATCTCTTTGACCATCTATGAGTAGAAATGTTGTTCTCTAAGATCAACATGAGATCAAGTTATTATCAGGTGTGAGTCAGACCATCAGACCTACCATGTAAAACATTCCGTAGTTGGTATGGTCTGTATGAGTATCTTTTTATGTCGTTCAGTCTTACGAATACGCCTTCCATTTTCATGGCTTTGATTAATTTGGTTTTACAACCCCATTTGGACAATTTTTTTGGTCATCGTAAATTACATCTTGGGTATTCAGACACTTATAACGACCATGCCAAACATCTTGAGATCGTTCAGAGTTCACTGAGAGAGTATCATCTTTATTCCATGCTTGATAAATCCTAATTCTGTATCTATAAGGTCCACTTAATGGGTCATATCGATTCAGAATCAAGAGTATCTGTTGACTCTAAAAATGTTTGTGTTTTAGTTTCTTGGGAGAATCCAAAATAAGTGTTTGATATCATGTGTTTCTTAGGGATCACTAGATATTACAAGGATTTCATACAAGATTTTTCTCGTCTTTTTTCACCTCTTACTGGTCTTACAAATAATTTTTTCAAGTTGACATGGTTAGAAGAATGTGAGAAATCCATTCAGAAGATGAAATAGAGGATTTTATCAGCACCGATTCGGATTCTTCCAGAACCAGGTAAGGGTTATATCTTCTTCTTTGATGCATCTGGAATTGGACTAGGAGTATTGTTGATGCAGGAAGACAATGTTGTTGCATAAAGATCTTGGAGGTTGAGGCCTCATGAGGGAAATTTCTTGATTCACGACTATGAGGTAGGAGCAGTTGTCCATGCCTTACATTGATGGATACATTATCTATTAGGTGATCCCTTTGTGGTGTATATAGATCACAAGAGAATCAAGTATGTGTTTTCTCAATGTGAATTGAACCTCCATCAATGAATATGGGTTGAATATATATAATCCATTGATTTTGATCTTTCCTATACACATTGAAATGGAAATGTGGTCGTCGATGCATTGAGTCAGAAAACTCAAACGCAGTCCGTGTAGGAAGCCAGTGATGAATGGAAGTTAATGTGCCTTTTTTATGAACTTCTTTTAGAGTTTCATGAATTTCACATGTAGTCTTACCTCTCAGCCTTAATGGATACCTATCCCCTCTTTGATAATGTTAATAGAAAGAAATTTTTAGATCTTGAACGTTTTTTCTTCGTAAGAGTATACCAAGAAATAACCCACCTTTTGATTGTTTTGTGGATAGAGACGACGTACTACATTAACGTGGACATACCTGGGTTCCTGTAGATGTGAGAGATGAGTTGTTGAAAGAGTCCCATACTTCCCAGTCGACAGTTCATCTCGTCATCTCAATGATGTATCGAGATAAGTGACACAATTATTGGTGTCCTGGGGTGAAACATCATATTTTAGGCTTCATTACTAGGTGTTCCACCTGTCATCAGGTGAAGGTGGAGCACCATAGACCTACAGGCTTTTTATAGCCACTTATAGTCCCATAATGGAAATGGGAATATGTTTTTATGGATTTCATAGTTGGATTACCTAGGTCGCTAAGGGCTAGCGATGATATCTAGGTAGTCATTGACCAAATAAAGAAAACATCCCCAATTATTCATATTTGGGATAATTTTTTAGTTGATGAATTGGAAGGAATGTATGTTTGTGAGATCATACAACTATACGGGGTTTCATATAATATCCTTTTTGAAAGGGATGATCATTCTAGTCCACGGTTCTCAAAGGGTTTATAGAAATCTATGGGAACAAAGGTCATTCTAAGCATATATTTTTACCCTTAGACTGATGGACAATTGGAAAAAACAATACATGTTTTAGAGGATATTCTCTGAGTATTTTTCCTTCATTTCTGTGATTCATGGGAGAATCATATCCCTATCGTCATGTTATCTTGTAAAAATTATTTTCAGAAGAAAATTAAGATGGATCCTTTTGAGTCCTTATATGGTAGGCCACTCCGTTCACCCTTATGCTAGATAGAGGCAAGGGAGGCAGCCCTACTAGGTCCTCATCTTATTCAGAAGACAAAAAAAACATGTCCAACTGATTAAGAAGGATATGAATACTACTCCATCTAGACAAAAATCTTATGCTTATCTCTGTCGAAGATCCCTTGTGTTCAAATATGGGGATTATGTTCTTCTTCGAGTATCACCCTGGCTAGGCCATAGATGGTTATGAAATCCGGGAAAGTTGTTTCCTCATTACGTCGGGTCGTTCGAGATTCTATAAAGAGTCAAGCCAGTTGGTTATCGGTTTCTACTACCTATGAGGAATCGTTCCTTGCATGATGCATTTCACGTCTCATAGCTTTTCCAAAACCATGCTAACCCATATCATTCATTTGATCTCAAGGAAGTTGAGTTAGATGTTGATTCCACTTTTGAAGAATATCTAGTACGCATCACTGACAGAAGCATGAATCCTCTACAAAGAAAGTATGTCCCTCTTGTATAGGTGTTATAGAAGCAAGACCAAGTACATGATTAGACTAGGGATAGGGAATCTGATGTACGCCCTTAGTGGAAAGAGTTGTTCCCAAAAAGTGTTTTGTTACCCTTTGAAAGAGAACTCAGGGGGGAAGTTATTTTACGTGGGGAAGACTGTAAGAACCTGGTTTATTAACTCAGGTATGGATCCCTTACGTTTCGGTCAAATTATTTACTTTGGACCTAATATGGATTTCTAATGAGTTAGAAAAGGTTCTGAGGGTGTCTGGGGCTTATTCAGAGCTTGGAACCCATCCTTTTGGAGAAAAAAGACGTGGCGCACGGTTTAGAGTAAACCTTGCGTGATTTTTACACTATTTAGCAAACCGGGTGGATGGTGTTTTTTCAGACAGTGGGACCTCACATGGTTGGTGCATGAACATGAAGCCAAACTGTGTGAATTCCCAATTTTTCCCAGGAAACCGTTCATTGAAGGTGTAATATTTGATCAATCCGTGTGGAGGAAAACTTTTTTGGCTGAACCATCTCACACGGCTTGCACCACCTTTGATAAACTATCCGGAAAAACCTTGTGAAGGATAAAAATCTATGTAAAATGTCCAAAACTCCCTTAATGATCTATTAATCATCCTCCATCCACGAAATATGAGAACCAGTGGAATTTTTCTCCTTATTCACCCATTCGGATCTTTTTGAAGGCCAAAGAAAGGTATCAAGAGATCTCTTCTATACGACATCTGATCGAGCGTTCATTCGTCATGTTGGATGCACAACGGTAAGTAATCGAGTCCTATTTATCCATTATTCTTCTATTTTATTCTCGATATGGATATCACCTTGTGATTATTTTTCATCTTTTCGTAGATCTACTCAAATCTGAGGTAAATCAAGGGCAGATACCGGGGGAGGAGAGTCATACAACCCTAAGGTGGGTGTTCTATAACTCATCCCTAATGTTCATTGTTTTTGGAATGTTCAGGCTGGACCCACTAGTTTCATTGAAAACCATTTCTTAAATTTACATTTCATGATTATAGTTGTTAAAATCATATGATTTTTCTATTTCCAATTTTTATATTAGTTGTCATTGGTTACACCCATAACTCAATATGTACAATTTCGAAGGATATTCCATATTTGGGTTTTTAGTGTTTTGGTACATTTGATCCACCATTCGGGTGTGCCTTTTCTTTAGAATCCTAATGGTGAGCCCTCCGATCAAAAATGTCTTGTTATTAATGAGAATTTCCTAATGGAATATACCAAGTATGCTCACCCCTTGACCCGTCTAATGTATATTCTTCCAAATGGTTCTTAAAAGTGAAATGTGTAATGTGAAATGGAATGTATACTATGTATATAACATGGCCTTAATAAAAAGAGATTGATTAAAGGTTACATATCTATTTCACCCCTTTCCATGTTGATGGAAGGTATTAGAGTGATCTTAAATAATTGAATATGCCTTAATGGCTAACTAAGACATTATTAAATTGTTTCAATGCTATTTGAACTATCCACACTAATGGAAGACAAGGTTTGGACAAATAAATAAATGGTTTCAACTTTAATTGAACTATAAACACTAATGGAAGGAATGACTTGAACTAGATAAATTATTACATGATTTCATTATCAAATAAGAATTTACTGACTCGAGCTCACCTTGGATTATGAAAGGAGGATACCTTGGATCTCGGGAACCCCATTCTGATTCAAGCATACAATTTTTTTCGGTTGAT
The DNA here is from genome assembly GCA_963277665.1 of Viscum album. Lineage (NCBI taxonomy): Eukaryota > Viridiplantae > Streptophyta > Magnoliopsida > Santalales > Viscaceae > Viscum > Viscum album. Next base: position 483,529,407 of record OY728128.1, read on the forward strand.
TACCACCTAGACTTCGGTTCTTGACTATTCCTTAGATGCCTAGTATTCTACCGTTGATTCCATTTCTTTATTAAAGGATTCCTCAGATACACTCCTCGGATACATCATTTACTAATAGGTGCCATGGTGGAATCCCATAGGTCCCTATCTTTTCCTAGCCCTGTTATACCTTGGTCACTTAACTTGGACTCTATAGAAGCCTTATTGTAGAATTTGTTGGATTATGCTCTTTAGATTACACTATTACCCATTAGCTAGACTCATATGCTACTGAGTTAGCATTTTGTGAGACTTTAATTACCTTGTTTATATCCCTGGAACTCCCTCACTAGATATCAGTGTCAGATTGCCTTGTTACGTCTTGGGACCTTCTCTATGTATACTATCATGAGGTGATGTCAGTGCTAGCTATGAATCATGTGACCTATTGACATTAAATTGTAATTTTTTAATTAATGATCTGGTTACATGTTCATACACCAACAGAGGCCTGAAGCAGGTAGATGGTTATTTAGTTTTATTTTATGGCTTACTTTACCTTATATATGCATGTCTGGCCATGGCTATATTTCATTACACAAGTAGGGTGTTATAGACAACGTTGGTGGTGGCCCAATGAAATTCATCTCACACCATATCCGGGCACCATTTGGTACCTGGAGTAGATTTCATGGTTGTAGGTATTGAAAAGGGGAGTCATTTAGCTTCCAACACTTAATTGTGTACTGATAGGATGGATCTTGATATCAGATTACCGAGTTGGATCTCGGGATGCTTGCAGTAGTCTTGTTTTCCATTACCATGTGGAACATTTTATTCTTTATATATTGTATCCATGATTTGTTGTTTTCTGGTGACATTACATTACCTCATTATTTTCTTAGATGATACTATTTTTATTATTCTCATTTATCTATTTCATCAGTTGCTTTTTCTATTTCTATTATTTATATTGCTTCAAATTTTTACTATTCCATTATATTCTATACTCTGTGCTAAACTATACTAGTGAGGGAACAGTCTTCCGATGGACACACCCTAGACCCTCGTTTTTAGTCGGCAGCCTATGGAATTTGGGATGATACGCTTGAGTCAATGTTGACCACTGGGCCTGGGTCACCCGTTAAGTGAAAACAGGGTCTGCGATGTCATAAAGATATAAATTTTCATCCCTTTTTCGGTGATATAATAAAAAAATAGGGATATTATATTTATATAGACATCCAAAACCGAATATAATCTTCCAAATATTCCATTAAATATAAAGAACCAAATAATTATTTTTAATTTGAATCGAATATAACATATATTCCCAAAAGTAAATCTAGGGTTCCAAAATTCAAAATAATTTTTATGAATAAATTATTTAAATCTATAAAAAAATATTTCTCTTAAAAATACCCTTTAAAAATTATAAAGTTATGATTTAGAAAGATATTAAATTTTTACACCATGTTATTAAGGAAATTTTACCTCTTTAATGAGGTAGAAAATATTTTCTATGGTCACTATTCACAATGACTGAAAATTAAGTTAACCCTTTTATATTATATTAATTTTTCTGATTCAAAATATGTAATCAATTTTATCAAATTAAATTCAAATAAATTTTTTAATTTAATTTATAATGAAATTAGAAAACATAATGAGAAGTTATTTTCCAAAAAAATGACTTTATAGGTTTAATTTTCTTAATCCATAATTAAGTAAAATTTTGAATAAAATTAACATAAATAGATTATTAAAAAAATAAGTGAAATAATTATACAATGAATCCATTATAAAACAAAATTAAACTTTATAAATTCCTTGAATGATAATTGAGTTCTTTTAAAAAATGAAATTTTCAATATTCCTTGTAAAATGAATCTTTTGTAAGAAATACCATCATTTTTCTATAAAATAATTTTAATGTGTTGATTTTAATAATGATATCCTTATTTAAAATAATTCATAAAATTGGTATAATGTAATTATAATTTATGATCACAAAAATCAATAGAACATATATTTTGAATAAAATATCTTTTTGAAGAAAAAAATTATTTTTATTTAAATTAAATGATTATTAATCAAAGTATTTATATTATATAAATCCATTACACATATTTTTTTTAATGTGCATATTCCTATTCATACCACCAATTTTATGTACAATGATATAATATTCATATCTATATAATAATATTAAAATAGTGGTTCATTTAACTTCGGTGGTGCATTTGAAGAATTCTATCAATAATGATTAATTTATTTAAAGAGTAATATATCATAAAATATAATGTGTTTCAATTTTTTTCTTAATATTTTTTTATATAAAAATTTTCTTCATGTTTTTAGTTTTATTATCTATGGATTCTTTATTTCTCATCATTTGTATCTTCTAGGGAAAATTCCTTGTTATAAATCACTCTTACTTACATCCCAATTTTTCTTCTTATTTCTTATCAATATTTTATTGGATTTTTTATTATCTAATTTTGATACAAGTCATGATGATAATAGACCAATAATTTTACCCCCATTGTTTCATAAAACATACACATTTTCAATCATTCCAAATCTATATGACGAATCTTGATTTTTCATAAAATGTGGATAACGATTCTTCATTTCAACTCCCCCTTTAAATAGAATTCTTTTATTCCGTAAAATTAATAGGATTATATTTAAAATACAATGAATAATTTCAAAACCTGTTGAAATTCCAACAATGATTAAAAAATCTTGATCTTCTTATATCTCAATCATGCATACAAAAGATTATAAAAAATGTGTATTTTTTTTTGTTTTCCTCATAAATTATTGGGCCCTACATGGGAAATCACCTTCCATAAACCATATAGAATCCCCTTATATATTGTGGTAGAATACTACTAGAACTTCTTCATCAATAATCGAGAATATTTTTTAACTATGTAATGTTTATGAAAAAAAATTTACACAGAACATTAAAAAATGGTATGGATGATATTTATTTCTTCAAAGAATCTCATGATATATCATCAAATATTGGCATGTATGTTTTCCCCCATGATAAAGATATTTTATCTTCAGATCCCTCTATTGAACATTATGTAACCCCATCTAATTTATCCTTGTTTTTTGAATAATCAATATGTTCCCTTTAAAAAAATTATTTTTACTTCTAATACTCAACATCTCATATTTATGATTATTTTATGATCTTCAATCAAAATCATATTCTCTTCATAATCCTTAATTATTCTATCAACCTCATAATTATGATTCTTAATGTGTTTGTAATAATGTTTCATGTTATTTGATATTCTCAAACATTACATCCAATAGAAATCCATGACATCAATGTCGTTCTTTAATCACCCTTTATGTGTAAGGATAATTTCATTAATCATATTTATAACTCCATGTTTCACTATAACTTCATTGATCCATTTATTTATAAATTTTTAGAAACTTATTTTGAAGTACTAAATATCTAGTCTCAAAATAATTGAACTGTTAGTAGTGATTTACATATTCTTCAATATTTTACATAATGAACTCTCTTTATTATTTTTCCCACCTTCATGATTGGTTATTTTTTCCCCTATGATTTCATAGACTCCAAAAATAATAGTGAAATTTTATTAGGAATGGAATGTAGAATATCATTTAGTCTAATAATTGATATATCTTGTGTATTTTTAGATATTTTATCATTAGTACTTATTCAAGGATTTTTACCATGAGGATAGATTTAGAATAATTTTTCATATACCCCATGATCACTAACCTTATGTAACTGAATTGAGGTAGAACAATCCTCCTTCTATTTGGGGTAAATTTTAACCACCTATTCTAAACATTGGATTACTTTTAACTGTTTATTATTGTCACGACATGGTGAAACTGGATTTCCTTCTTCCTCTTAGTTTAATAGGGTTGTATTTATAAACTTTATTCTTTCATTAATTTCCCAATTTACCATAGTCTTGGTATGAATTGAATTATTCTGTAAGACAAATAAACCTTCCCGAAAAATGAAAATCATTATAAATATAATAAAAAAATAAAATATTCAAAATAAAATGACTTCAAAGTATATAATACACCATTGGAGATCCTTCTACTATGATACCAATTCTCAGGACTAATTCAAGATATGATAAATATTGAGAGAATGTGGGGCATGTGTTGAATTAGTTTTAAGGGATTTTTAAAGAATCAATACTTTTTTGTCCCATATACTTCTTAGACTAATTGTGATATTGATTCTATTACTCTATTTTCATTTTTATATGAAATTAAATGATTTAAAGTAAAATTTTCACATTGAATTTTAACATGTTTAACAACTCAATATTATTTTTTGGTCCCTACTGTTTTCAATCGTGGATAGTATAAATATTCTCAACTATAATTATATACAAAATTCAATGGGTTTTATATAAAAAATCATGAACATTTAGCTTTGTTCCAAACACATTAGGAAGAGGATAAAAAATCGTAACTCTATATAATTCTAATTTAATAGTCCAAATCTATTGACATTTTGGATCTATATATTACCTATGTATACAATCATAAACTTTTCATGTTATTTTCCATATTAATAAAGTGCTCCACTAATTTATACTTATTATGAATGTCATAGTGCTAATTTTTTTATTATTTATCTTATTTTAATTTCATAGTAACATATAAACTAAATTTCTTCATCTTTATTGTATGAAAAATACTTTAAAGAAACAATTTTTCTTCATAATAACATAATGTTTTATTTCCTTTTTTTATATTTTTCAAATCTTCTTATTATTATGTTCTTCTTCTTCACAGTAGAAAATATAAATTCTTATCATTTATTATATTCTTCATCTTTTAAAAAATATCAATCTAAAAATTATTTTTTTGATATTATCCACCCAACAAAATTCTTTTGATAATAGTTTCTCTAGTTGAAGTTCATCTGAATCCTTCTTCTTTTATAGGTGCATTGTCTTCTTCATTTAGTATTTTATTTGTACAATACCATACCACTTATTTTGGTTCCCTAATACTACATAATATTATTTATGCATAATGTGTTTCCTTCATCATTGTCTATTTCAGTTTTATCTTTTAGTTACCTTTTGATTTATCCAGTTCCTTCTACTCTGCCCGATACTTTGACCAAAAATAGGTTTACTAATAATTCTTATGGTCAGTAGCTCTGTGTTGAAAATATTATAATACCCACTCATTTGGATTTATTTGAAACCAATTCCTAGTATACCTACTTACTTATATATAATTATAATTTCCATGAAAATAAATGTTTTATTATGAAGGTAAAATTTAAAATTCTTGCTCAAACATTAGATATCATGCTGATATTTTTCTTATGTTGACTGTCTTCAAGTATTCGAGTAAATTGGAGTGAAAAAATTTTATTGTAATTTTTACTCAAAACACAACATCAATGCTATTCAAAACTTAATAAAATATTCAATAGAATTATGATTAATTATTTATTAACATTGAGGCATTGAACATCTATCTCAAAATCATCATACTATATAAATTTTCCAAAAAATTACAATTATCATAAAACCTTGATTTGACACTTCTTCATAAAAAATCATCAATCTGAAAATGATATACTTAGTATATATTTAAAGGAACATATTTAATTAGATTCACTCTATCCTATGGACTCATAATAATTATTTTTTAGGTCGGATTTTCAAAATTCCTTTTTCTGGAGCTCTTCAACTTCCAAAATATAATGGATAAGTTTGGAAACCTTTGTTACATGACTCTGGATATATATTTTTCATCTGGATATTCATAAAAAATATGTCTATCTGATGGTACATAGATTATTCCCATATCAGATGAACATTTCTTTAGAAACCTTTATTGATCATTTGAAAGACACGAATTAATTTTGGTAACATCATCTGGAAAATCTATTCGGATCATTTGGATACTAATGTTGGATGACATCCTGAATATAATTTGAATTTATCTATCAAAAAATAATTAAATCAAAATGATCTTTATTATCAATTTGACACATCTTAAAACATTATTCTACATAGATCATCCATAAAACTTATATTACAGATGATCTTATAGAAATTATCCATTTGATAGACTAGGTCAGTAAACCAATGTTTCATAATATTTGTTTAGATAATTTTATCCAGAAGGAATATTCCACAAATATTGAAAAAAATTATTATATAAACCTATATTCTCTTGGTTCAACGAAATTTGTATAACATATTCATTCTTCATTGACTATAAAGTACCCTTTAATCAAGTAAACTCTCCATTTCATAGATTATTTTTATTATTATATTATCTAGATTCAATCACTACCACTATGCATTGTGATACATTATAAATAATGAATAAAACAAAAATAATAAATTAACATTCCTTTTTTGGTCATTCTCTATCTGATGTGACTATGAATACACTCAGAAAAACACTTTGTTCAAACCCTTCATCTCTTAATCCGAGTCTATTCGAATCAACATACAATATCTATTAGATTCACCCAGTTGCCACCTAAAAATGTCTATATATAAACTTTATATAGTGGATGAAAATTCGGTAAATTATATAAAAAACCGTCAAAAATCAAGACTCAATTTTAAGATATTAATATTTTCTCACTAATTGATATTTTTAATCACAATATTCCTACAATAATTCACCTTCATGTAATAGACATATTCAAAATCATTCAATGTAAAGAACATCATTTAACATTTTCTATGGCATCAAGACATGGGAACACCTTTTCTTTTAAAATGTTTTACATTTCATCATTAAAAATTATGAATGTATTGCCAATATATCTATTAAGTATCAATTCAACATCATCTTTATTAACATTTTTGGATACATTATCTAATACATCCACGAAACATACTACATACAACCTATTCAACATATTGAAATCAATGAAGTAATAATTATTCATTATAAACCATTTAAAATAAAAAAAACTCACAAAATAATCACATCAATATTGTCTCTTAGGATCGAATATTTTTTGATCCATCAATATAAATATTAATTATTTCATGACCCATCCCCCGGGGCCCATGTCGTGACTACCGCAAGCCCGCCTTCCATAGGCCAGGGGCTAGAGACTAGCACCAAAGGCATAAAATCCCTAAACCTGGGAAGGAATTGCCTTTATAAACTGAAAACACACACAAACAGAGTACGAACTGGAAGTAAACACAAAGTAATGTTTTATAAAAAGAAGTGCTAGAAAGTAAAAGGGGTCGGAAACATAAGACCAACAGGGAACTTCATGTACAAATGAAAATCAAGTACAACCAAAAAAGAAAACAGCAATTGGGTCATCCATCGGGGTTCCTACCTGAAGGGTAGGTACAGATGGCCTCCTCAGAACTCCACATCTATCATTCACCTTCGCGTACCGACTCATCGTAACGCCCACCTATGGGTACCGTCCAGTCCTACTACTTAGCCTCAGTCAGCTTTGTTCATCGTCTGCATCCAAAAAAATGAGGTGCGTGCATAGATCGTGCATGGGTGAGTATAATGATATTTAGTAGAGACCCGGAGACCCTCAAGGTCTCACAAAATCCAACAAGGATAAACCACAAAGTAATAAAATCAATAGATAACCCCACTTAGGTATATTCCCATGCATGTACCTAAGTTATCTAGTAATCCAAGTCAATCATGAGGAAAACACAATTTAATGACTCATATCACACAGGTGTATAAATTTTGTAGATAGATAGAGATGATTAGATATAGCCACTAAATCATCAGAGCTGTTGGAAAAACACATGATTCCGGACCAGCTATTCTATCAGACCAATACATTATCCAGGAACAAAAGTCAGAACTGTCAGACCAACACACGATCCCGGAATAGTCGTCATAGCTATTAGACCAACCATTATCTAGGAACAACTATTCTATCAGAACAACACATGATCCTGGAATAGAAGTCAAAATAGTCAGACCAACACATGATCTAGGAATAGTCATTAGAACTGTCAGACCAACACATGATCCAGGAACAATCAATAGTGCATAGCTAGCCACAAGGTTTTCACAAAGCACGCTTGATTCTAGGGGGTTCCGCTCCTAAATCTAAGTTTCGATACATCAACTATCACATTTTCCCATGTTGATGTATCCCAAAGTTCTGTCTCATCAAAAAGAACACAACGTGTCAGATGGTGCATCAATCAGATGCCCGGTCTGAGAGTAATTGGCATTTCCAATTCGAGGGTCCAGTTAGATATAGTTTCAATCCAACCCAACCGTACCCCAAATGTGTCCAAACTGTAAGTGGGTTATTCCAAGAAAATCATCTCTCTCCAAGGTTTCTGTCACCGTAGACGGTTCATCAATCGGACACTCGTAGCCCATGTTATGGGTGAAAAGGTGAAATCGGGTCAAACATGTCCGGGTCGGGTCCAGACCAATCCGACTGACCCCGCCTGACCCGAGTCTTTACTGGGGTCTGACCCAGCCCGCGGGTCTGAACCGGCACGAGGGGGCGGCCCGACCCATAGGCGGCGTGGTCCGTGTGGCCTGCGCTGGCGGCGCACTATGGCGTCCAACCTAGATGCGTATGGGTGGGGTGTCGTGCCCCCCCCCCCCATTTCCCAAATGGAACCGTCACCTGGCACTAGTTCAGTAGCCCATGGGACCCAGGAGGATCCCGCATGGTTAGGCTGGCCGAGCGGCCAGCCGGTCTGCTCTGACATCGGCCAGCCCAGCCGACCACTTCTGCTCCACCGTCGTGGCTAGGGGTCCGCGGCTTCATCCTCGATGCGGCTGGATGGCATCGCACCCCTCTGGTGTCCTGGTGACGGCCCATGTGCACCGCCGCAGCCAAGGGCCATGACCTCTTCTTCTGTGCAGCGCATCAGCGCCGCACCCCTCCGGTGACCCGGCGGCCCTGCACCGCAGGTTTCCTTCTCAGTCGGCCCGATGTCATCCACCCTGGCATAGCTATCGTCATCAAAAACTATGAAAAACAGAGGGGGAGGGTCAGGCTATGTTTTTTTGACCTGTGACCTCAGCTTTATGGTGGTATCAATTGGCAATTCATAAACAAAGATTTGAATGATGAATAACGAGAACATATTCAAACTTAAATCCCCTACCTTGGGTTCGTTGTTCATTGACTATGTCGCGGAAAGGGGGATGTCGATTCGCAGATGTCGAAAAGAATATGAAGAAGTCGAGGACGTTATCATTAGCATTCTTCAAGGACGACACTTCACCCCTTTCCCCGGTTGAGGATCGTTCTTCATTGGTGGAAGAAGTGTTCTTCATTGGAGAGTTCCTCTTCTCCCAAGCTCTCATCTCCCAAAAGACCAAAGTGAATAGACGTTCAAAATAATAGATCATAATATCTATTATTTCATGGAAGGAAATTAAAAATGAGGCATTTAATTAATTGATGAGGCTTAATTAATTAAATGGGGTGGGTTGGCACCGCTAAGTGTAGAGGAGATCAAGAGGCTCTCCCTTATTACAGAGGGGAGTTCTAGAGTTTAAGTGGTCCCAGGTGGTCCCCACCACATTAACACAACATGAAGAGGGGGTTTATACCTCGAGTGGGCCCCACCACCATAACCTTTCATGGGAGGTTATGGTGTGGTGGCCCCCACCTCCAACCACCTCTGGGAGGTTTCAACCAACTAAAAATAAAAATAAAGCTAAAACTTTATCTTTATTTCTTTTATTCATAAAAACCCAAAAAATAACATTCATTCCCGACCATCATCCATTGAGGTGAAAGTATTCTTAAGTGAATGTCGGTGCTGTGAGTTCAACGGTGCCCTCGGATTTCTGTTCCGAGCACTGGTTCAAATGTTATAAAATCTCACTCGTACGTTTAATAAACATACCCGAACAAAACTTCAGAAAATGATTTTGGGCACACCGGGCCTCAGAATCAAGAGCTGTAAACTTTCTCAGACTCGTAAAAATTCCATGTGTTAAAAAAATACATGAGATTTTTGGGTCTTTACATTCTCCCCACCTCACGGATTTACATCCTCGTAAGCTACAAATTTAACTAAGGGAAAAAAATGGTGGTATTGAGCACATATCTAAGCCTCCCTATCCAATTTTCTCTCCTAGAGGTTCCCATATTGCCAGTGAACATGCACTAGAGGTATCGACCATCCATGTATGACCTTCTCATATCGATCATCAATCTCTACTAGAACCTCCATAAAATTCTACAGATTGTCGACATCCAACTCCACATGGTCAATGATGTGTGAAGGGTCGGGCACGTATCTCCTTAGCTGAGATACGTGGAAGACGTCATGCACCTGGTGCAACTGAGGTGGAATAGATAAGCGGTAAGCCACCTTGCCAACTCTATTTAATACCTAAAAAGGTCTGATGAATCTTATAGATAACTTGACGCCTCGTCCAAATCTCCATAGACCTCATCGAGGTGAGACCTGTATAAATATGTGATCGCCATCCTCGAACTCCAGAGGTCTCCGTCTCCTGTCAACATATGACTTATGCCTACTTTTTGTAGTCTTCATCTTCTCCTGGATGATCTGCACCTTCTCTGTGGTAGCACACATCATCTCTGGTCTCACAAGTGCTGACTCCCTGGGTCTGTCCGACAAAAGGGTGATCTGTAAGGTCTCCCGTAAAACGCCTCGAAAGGTGTCATAATGATGGTGGAGTGATAGTTGTTTTTGTAGGAAAACTCCACCAAGGGTAAGTAATCCTCCCACCTGCGACCTATGTTGAGGTCACAAGCACATAGCATGTCCTCGAGGGTCTGAATGGTCCTCTCAATCTGGCCATCCGTTTGAGGATGGAAGGTGGTTCTCAGACGTAGCTGCTTCCCAAAAGCCTCATGTAACCCCTCCCATAGCTGGGAAGTTAATATTGTGTCACGATTAGACACAATATAAAAAGGTACTCAATATAGCCACAGAATCTCTTGCACATAGTTGCGTCCCAAGCTCTCTACTGAACCGACTCTCTGATCGGTTAGAAGTGGGACGACATGGTGATTCGGTCGATGATCTCCCAAATCGAGTCATGACCCTTGGATGTACGTGGATGAACCATCATGAAGTCCATGGATATCCCATCCCACTTCCAATCTGGGACCTCTAAAGGATGAACCCAGCCTGGTGGTACCTGATGCTCCGCCTTCACTTGCTGAAAAGTGAGGCATCGAGAGAAATACTCCACTACTGCCTTCTTCATTCCTGGCCACCAGTGCTGTCGTCAAAGGTCCTGGTACATCTTCACCACTCCTATATGTACCACTAGAGGGGACGTGTGGAACTCCTTAAAAACATCCTCTTAAAGTGCTACTGGTACCATAGTACGTCCTCTGAAGAGGATGAAGTTCTCCCCCCTTTATGAAAATCCATCAGGTGCCTGCCCGGTGGATATTTGAGCATGTAATATCTTGCAGTCAGCATCCCCATGTTGTGCTTCCCTAACTCAATGAAGGAGTGGGGGAGTGACCATAAGAGACTGTTGAAAGGTCACTCCATATTTATCTACAAAAGATATCTATAAAGCAGTTAGCTGCTCTGTCGCCTCGCATAACAGTTGTATACCAGATCTCTTGCTGAGTGCATCTGCAACTACGTTCCCCTTCCCAAGAGTATATACTATCTCTAAGTCATAGTACTGGATGATCTCAATCCAATGTCGCTGTCTCAGGTTCATTTCCTTCTGAGAGAAGATATTCCTGACACTCTTTTGATCGGAGTACATGGTAAAATGTTCGCCCATCAGATAGTGTCACCACATCTTCAAGATGAAAAACCACTACTGCTAACTCCAGGTCATGGTTAGCACAGTTCTTCTCATGTTGTCTAATCTTCCGAGAACCATATGCAATCATAGCTTGCTCCTACATCAGGAAACACCCGAGTCTGGTCCCTGGTGTGTCACAGTAGACTACGTACCGTACGCCTTCCTCCAGAAGCCTCAATATGGGGGAACTAGTAAGCCTCTTCCTTAGCTCCTGGAATCTCTGCTGACATCCCTCCGACCACCTGAAGGGTTTCCCTTTCTTTGTCAAGGCTGATAGTCATGCTTCAACTCTAGAGAAGTCTGGCACGAATCTCCAGTAGTATACAACCAAACCCAAGAAACTCTGCACCTCCGTCACACTCCTGGGTGGCTCCCAAGAACTACCACATCAATATTAACTTGATCCATAGAAAATCCAGCCTCCAAGATGATGTGTCTCAAGAAGTGAACCTCTCAAATCCAGAACTTGCACTTTGAGAGCGTACCAAAAATTTGTTTCTCTCAGAGTGTGTCCAGTACTACTTGCAAATGGTAAGAATGATCCTCCTCAGTAGCTGAGTACATCAGTATGTCATCGATGAAGACAACGAAAAAGTGATCGAGGTAAGGCTAGAAGATCCTATTCATTATTCCCATGAACACTGCTTGAGCGTTGGTCACACCGAAATTCATAACCAAGAACTCATAGTGGCCATACCAACATCTGAATGTTGCCTTATACACATCCTCATCTCGAACTCTGAGCTGGTGATATCCTGATCTAAGGTCTATCTTCGACAACCATCGTTCTCCCTTTAGCTAGTCAAAGAGGTTTTCAATCCTCAAGAGTGGGTACTTTCTCTTCACAGTCACCTAATTTTTGCAACAGTAGTCGACACAAAGCCTCAAGCTCCCATCCGCCTTCTTGGAGAAAAGAATCAGGGCTGCCCATGGAGAAACACTCGTCTGGATAAATCCCTCGCTCTAAAAGTCCTCCAGTTGTACCTAGAGCTCATGAAGATCAGCAAGAGACTTCTGATATGAAGGTGTGAATATCGGTGTCATCCTGTGGTACAGGTCAATGTATAAGTCCACCTCTCTGTGAGGAGGTAGTCCTAGATCATCGTTAGGGAAAACATCAGCATACTGGTCCACTACTACATGATATCTCGGACACTCCACATCAACTGCTCTGAGGGTAAGGGAGGGAAACTGATGAGTGATTTGCTGCACCCTCCTTCGAGTAAGTCTGTCATGCACTGCAAAGGCTCTCTTCTCACCGGTGAAGGTGAACCTTGTCACATCCGTGTGGACACACCGCACTTTGCGCCTAATATAGTCAATCTGAGCATAGACTGTAGATAACTAGTCTATACCCAAGATGACGTCGTAAGGCCTCGATTCCTCTACAAGGAGATTTTAGCTGAAGCTATCACCTCCTATAGTAAGCTCATACTGCTGAAACTAGTGCTTAATCATTAAGTCCCCTCTTGTAAGAGTCTCTAGCCATAATGATCGAGCCAACGGCTCCGTCAGAATCTTCGAGCTCCAAACGAGGGTAGTGGCAATGAAAGCGTGACTGGAAACTGTGTTTATAAGAACTGCAACTAAGGTTTAGTAGACACATATCGTACCTTGAATCATCACCAGAGTGCCATGATCATATACCTCAGCTGCCTGGAGAAGAGCTCACCCATGTCCACCTACTCCCTGCAGTTGGGGTGGACCTTCTGGTGGTGGTTGTAGTAACACGTCGAATCATCATTCACCACTAGCTGCAGGACCTGCTCCTCTGCCACGTCCGCCTGCTCCCTGCAGTCCACCTCAATCAAACCTCTACCTCTGCCTGGGAGGTCCCTCAAATGTCTGTTGATCGTCAGTACGACAGGTCAGACAGTCACGAGCCATGTGACCCTGCCCTACGCAAGAGTAACATTGCCTGCTCCTAGAATGATTGGATCTATTTCGTGTTCCCCGCACAACTGAACCTATATCCTGATGTCATCCACCGGATAGTCTGGTCTACTTGGACCCCTACGACATCTGTTTACTTCCAGCTGCAGAAGACTCCACTGCATGTTTACTAATGATAGATCTCGTTGCTGATGACTACTCACCAAGGAAACCCGCAACTAGGATAGCTCTCTTTAACACCCCCACCTACGTCGGGATGCTTTCGGAGATCATCAAAGCTTTGATCTCTTTTCTGATCCCCTACTCGAAGGTCCGGGCCCCGAAGAATGGGTCTCATACCATATCTGTGGAGTAACGTGAGAGGTCGGTGAACCTCACTGAGTATTGCACCACTGTCATGCTACCCTTTTGTAGATGCAGTATCGAATGTATATGTACCACACGTAGGGAGGCTGGGACAAACACCTCCTGAAACAGGCTCTCGAAGACTTCCCAGTGTAGTGTCACCTTGTCATGCACCTGGAGCATCACTCTCCACTATCTGCTTGATGCTTCCTGAAGGAGACTTGATACAAGGATCACCATAAGATAGGTTGGTGACCCTACTAGCCTAAAGAATCTCAACACATCCTCTATCCAATCCCAATCTGCCAGCGGGTCTATCTCTCCCCTAAACCTAGGAAGCCTCTAGCGCTTGAACTTGTACAACACACTTAAGTGGAATTCAATCTCTACTTCTGGGGTGGGTGGTATCGGTGGCCCAATGGGTAGTGGTACTGCTGGTGCCTCCACTATAATAGGGACCTACACCGAGGCCTCATCGATCGGTTGGTTGTCATCTGGTATAACTCGTGAAACCCAGGCTGGATGTCTGTGTGGAGGCATCCTAAAAAGAAACAGGTGTGCCACGGTCAATAAGTTATACCTGGTGAGATGAATCAAATATATCACAAAAAAACTCTTGTAACACACACGCAAACAGTGTTTTTGTGTACTAAGTCAGAAATCATAAGTCAGGGTCATGGTTTATGGATATGTCGGCCACTGCACCAACAATGGACTCCTTGGATTGAAAACCACACTCAGTACTCTTAAAACTATTGTTTCATAGAAAATTAAGATCAGAGTCCTAGGTTCTATGGTAGAACTGACTCCTTTGATACCAATTTGTTACGACCTGTCCCCCGGGGCCCGTGTTGTGACTACCCCAAGCCTGCCTTCTATAGGCCATGGGCTGGCGACTAGCACCAAAGGCGTAAAATCCATAAAATTGGGAAGGCATTTCCTTTATAAACAGAAAACACACACAAAACGAGTATGAGATGGAAGTAAACACTAATTAATGTTGCATACAAAATAAGTGTTGGAACACAAAAGGGGTTATAAATACAAGCCCAACAGGGAAGTGCAAGTACAACTGAAAATAAAGTAAAACCAAAAAAGAAAAGTAGCTATTGGGTCATCCTCTGGGGTTCTAACCTAAAGGGTAGGTAAAGATGACCTCCTCAGAACTCCATGATTGTCAGTCTCCTCCTGGTACAGAATCATCCTAAGGTCCACCTCTGGGTACCATCCAGTCCTTCTACTCAACCTCAGTCAGTGATGTCTGTCTTCTGCATCCAACACCATAAGGTGTGGGCATAGCCCGTGAAGGGGTGAGTATAACGATAATCAGTAGGGACCCCAAGACCCTCATGGTAACATAAAATCCAACAAGGACAAACCAAAAAGTTTGAAAATCAACAGATAACCCTACTTAGGTATATTCCTATACATATACATAAGTTATCTAGTAATCCATCCCAATCATGAGGAAAACAAATGTTACTCAATTAGCTCACACAGGTATACAACTTTTGTTGAGAGATAGATATGATAAGATATATCCACTGAATCATCAGAGCTGTCAGACCAACACATGATCCATGACCTACTATTTTGTCAGACAAAAACATGATCCAGGAACAGAAGTCAGAACAGCCAGACCAACACATGATCTAGGAATAGTCATTACAGCTATCAGACCAACACATGATCTTGGGCCAGAAATTCTGTCAGACCACCACATGATCCATGAACATGCGTCAAAACTGTCAGACCAACACATGTTCCAAGAACAGTCATCAGAACTATCAGACCAACACATGATCCATGAACAGTCAACAGTGTACAGCCAGCCACAGGGTTTCCACAAAGCACTATTGATTCTGTAAGGGCCTCCTA
This sequence comes from Viscum album, assembly GCA_963277665.1. NCBI lineage: Eukaryota > Viridiplantae > Streptophyta > Magnoliopsida > Santalales > Viscaceae > Viscum > Viscum album. The sequence goes on from OY728128.1 coordinate 483,545,295, forward strand.
CTAAAGCTAAGTTTCAATACATCAACTGTCACATTGTAAAAATTCTATGTATCCCAACATTCTATCTCGTCAAAAGTAACACGATGTGATGGACAGTGCGTCAATTGGACGCCCGATATGAGAGTTTTTGGCATTTCCGTTCTGAGGGCCTGATTGGATCTAGGTTCAATCCAACCCAACCATACCCCAACTGTATCCAAACCTCAAGTGGTTTATTCCAAAACAGTCATCTCGCTCCAAGATTTCTATCACTGTAGATGGTTCATCAATCTAACACTTGTTGCCCATGTTATGGGTAAAAAGGTGTAATCGGGTCAGACGGGTCTGGGTCGGGTCCGGCCCCGTCGGACCGACCCGGCTTGACCTGGGTCCGAACTGGGGTTTGACATGGTCTTTGGTTCTAATATGGTCCTCAGTCTCAACCTAGACCGTGGGTCTGACACGGCCCGAGGGGTCGGCCCGGCCCATGGGGGTGGCCCGACCAGGGTTGGGCGGCCCGTCCCGCGTGGCCTGGCTGGCGGCTTGTGTGGCCTGGGAGCCCAGCGTCTGGCGGCACCCTGCTGGTCCCTCTCTAGCCACATAGGGGGGGAGGGTGTTGTGCCCCTATCTCCTTAACGGAACTGGCACATGGTGCCATTTCGGTAGCCCACGAGACCCAGGATGGCCCCACCTCGTCCGTCTAGCTGAGCGGCCGGCCCAGCCGGCCTCTTCTACTCCACCACCGTATCCAAGTGGCCGCGGATTCTTCCTCTACACGGCGCGCCGGCGCCGCACCCTTCTGGCGGCCTGGCGGCTGCCCGGGTGCACCGTCGCAGCCTCTTCCTCTACGCGGCGCGTCGACGTCGCGCCTCTCCGTCGACCCGGCGGCCCTGCGCAACCAATTTCCATCTCGTCCGGCCCGATGCGTGCCACCGTTTCACCACCACCATCTTTAAAAAGTTAGGAAAAACATAGTGGGAGGTTCGGGCTGTGTTCATTCGGCCCACGCCTTCTGCGTTATGGTGATATCAATCCGCAATTTGTAAAACAGGATTTGAACGATGAGGAATGAGAACAAATTAAAACTTAAATCCCCTACCTCAGGTTTTTTGTTCATTGATGATGTCGCGGAAAGGTGGACATTGATTAGTTGACGTCGAAAAGATGATGAAGAAGTCTAGGACGTTGTCATTGGCGTTCTTCATGTACGACACTTCCCCCCTTGCCCCAGTTGAAGATCGTTCTTCATTGGTGGAAGAATAGTTCTTCATTGGGGAGTTCTTCTTCTCCCAAGCTATCCTCTCCCAAAAGACCAAAGTGAATAAACGTACCAATTAATTGATTATAATATCTATTATTTCGTTCTCATGGAATTCAAAATGAGGCATTTAATTAATTGATAAGTCTTAATTAATTAAATGGGATGGGTTGGCACCAGTAAGTGTAGAGGAGATCAAGAGGCCCACCTAATTAATGAGGGGAGTTCAAGATTTTAAGTGGTCTCAGGTGGTCCCCACCACATTAACTCCAAATGAAGAGGTGTTTAGACCTCGGGTGGGCCCCACCACCATAATCTCTCATGAGAGGTTAAGGTGTGGTGGACCCCACCTCCAACCTCCTCTTGGAGGTTTCAACCATCTAAAAATTAAAATAAACCTACAACTATATTTTTATTTATTTTATTCATAAGAACCCAAAAACTAACATTCATTCCCGACCATCTACCATCGAGGTGAATGTCTTCTTAAGCGAATACTGGCGCTGCGAGTTCAACGGTGCCCTCAGATTTCAGTTATGAGCACCAGTTCAAATGTTATAAAATCTCACTCGTACATTTACTGACCGCACCCAAACAAAACATCAGAAATTGATTCTGAGCAGAACGGGAATCAGAATCAAGCAACGTAAACATTCACGGAATTGTAAAAATCCCATGTATTAAAAAAATTCCATGGGATTTTCGTGTCTTTACAAATTATTTAATGGATAAAAATAAAAAACATAACCAAGATACATAGATTCCTAAGATTATCATGTTTCTATGAATAATATGTTTGAAGTTTTTAATGATTTGATATCCCATTAAGAAGTTTGCATGTAAATGGGTAAAACATAAATGGTAGAATAATGTAAATAATGATTTTAAGAGTTGAAGAGGATTTTGGTCAATGCACGGATATAGGAATTAAAAATAGTAAGGTATAGTTTTTTGATATATTATGATACATCAATTAATGTCCTAAGATAAATCCTTGGGCTGAATGATAGAGTTTTCTCATATCTATAAATAAAGTTAAACAATAATGAGTATAATTTTCTAGCAAATGATCTTCAGTTGGAATACATAATATTTTACAAAACAATATAGATCCATTATCTATATATTTAATTATCTATATATTTATGGATAAAAATAGTTGAAAATTAAAATTTTTCCAAAAAATTTCAACATACAAAAAATTATATGGATTGATCTACTTAAGGATTAATATTCCACAATACATATCCATACTGAAAAGGAAAATAAGGTTTCTAACGGTCTCAGTGGAAAAGATCATGGATCTCTGGCTAAAATTTATAGAGGAAAATATATTATACTAAATGATTTGGTAGAGTTAGATATGAGAATAATTATGGATGGGAAGCATCACCCGATTTTCAAGAGATTTCCAATCACTATTTACGAGAGAATATAAAAAGTTCCCGAATAGATTACAATAATTTACAAAAAGTATTATTATTATGAATAACAGAAATTTGGATGTATATTTTAATGTTGTATGATAATTTTTTGGATGATTCTATGTGTTACACCCATACTTGAGTTGAAAAGAGGGTTATTTGATGAATTAAACATATCAAATTTATCTATAAACAATTATATATTTAAAATATATATAGGTCTTAAAGAGAATATTTGGTTGGATAATTTGAACTATATAATTGTCGAATATGTATGAAAATTTATAGTTTTTCAATAGGTAAAGGCTGAAAAACAATGTCCAAAAGGGGTCATAAAACCTCCACATATTCATATTTTAGTGTTGGATAATATTTCTATGGTAATTATCACTTAATTTCTAAATAATCTGAAATTAAATGTAGTTGTATGGGTTATAGTTGATCAATATACCGTGTTTTCGTGTTTATTATAAATTAGCATATAACCATATATGACTATATATCCTGAGGTTTTGTGACCTCATGGTATAACTATTTTGACTATCTTTGATCAAGAGCCATGATTTACCTTAAAATTGTGGAAAATTATTAAGACTGGTCTAATCACCGAGCTATATTTGAGAACATCATAACATCCTCAAATATATAGTTAGTTTAAAATTACTATTTAGATATTATAATACTTTCTAAGGTCATGGTCACTTGACATTAATGTTAATTGGTATCATTATTTACCTTTAGTTTAATATTCTTATAGTAATAGCTTCCATTACAAACTTCAAATAGAACTGTATTGGGGGTTTTTTTAAAAAGACTTAATACATAAACATGTATATATAATGATGTAAAAATGAATCTATTAGGGATAAAACTTGGTTAAGAGATGATAAGTAAATCAATAAATACTTATATTCTTATCAAGGTATCTCAAAGCTAACAAAAAATTAATACTAACAACTGAAGAAGGATAAAAAATTTCATGTAAGGTATACTATTTGATTAAAGGTATATTCATGAAGGGTAGTTATAATGGTTTTCATGAAAGGTAAATTAATTTCCAAATACTTAGGAACATTAGCAATTTTAGAAATAATTGGAGTTGTCACTTTCTATTTAGAAATGAAACAAAACTACTCTAAAGTGAATGATGTATTTTGTATCTCATTATAGTGGAAGTATATGATAGATCCAAAACTTTTAATCACCTATAATCAAATGGATTTGGAACATGATTAATCATATTGAGAATATCTTGTAAATATTCGTGACACTACAGAACAAGTGTTGAGGAATCTGAAAACTCGGCTTGTAATGGTGCTTTGGAGAAACCATTAGATAAAAGAGGTAATGTGAGAACATAATGAATATATAATTATGATCTTACCATTCCCTTCATTGAAGTGAAACTATGGAAATTTAATGGATTAATTCTTTTAATGGGGGAATAATTTAATATCTGGTATTCAATTATAGTATATAAGAATCCATTCTTAAAAAACTATAACATAATGCACATAGATTTACTGAATATTGTTATTAGAAAATAAATTACCAAATTTTTATATTTTATTCTGATTAAATGTATTATATTTTTTAAATAATATTTTTTCAATTTTTTTTGATAATTTTTTATATTTCTATTAAAGAGTTGATTTTTGGTTGAACAATGAAAATATCGATTTAAAAAATAACGTCACATTTTTTACATTATAAGAAGATAATAATTAATTAAATGCATAATGAGAAATATGTATGGACCAAATATGTATTTAATATGTAATATAGTTCATTTCAAAATAAAATTGTGAAATTATTTATATATGTTTAAATTTTTTGAAATCTAAGTAATTTTTTTTTCAATTAAGAACAATGTCTAGTTATTCTCTTTTAATAAAGTATTTACCATGATAATTCTGATTTCGGTAGGGTTTTAAATTTATGTATTTATATTTAATTAATTATTTAAAAAGATACAAATTAATTCCATTTTAATAAACATTAAATTTTATTTTTCCTTAAAATCAATTATACGAATAAAACATTTATTTTTCGATATATTGTTTTTATTATGTTTTGGGAAATTATATTTAATGTAATTTATAAAAATTATAATAAAATAATATTGTAAAATGGATTAATTATATTTGAATATAATAATTAACATTTTTAAATATTTTTTTTATTTCATGTAATGAATAATATTAGCAATGGTAAATATTCATCACCTTAGTTATGGGTAAAATGAGTTAAAAGGGTTCAAAGAAAGGGATAATGATTCAAGATTGAAAATATTTTGCAAAATATAATTTGGTGGTATTATTTTGAATTTCACCTTCATATATTTTAATATAATTTTTTTGAGCCACTTGACTTGAGTAACATGTATAATATATATTAAAGTTTCAAGTATTTCTACGTTTTCCACCCACTTCACTTAGAAAAGGGGGCCTCCTCTACTCTATTTTCCTCACGTCCCAAGTCACTTATCAGGAAAATATACAACCCAATTACCTTAAAATTTTATTTTTATTATCATACATGTCTTTTCAACACAAAAGTACCACTTCAAGAAGGATTAAGGTTCCAGAAAAAGGAGACATCCAAAGCAATAGGTATACATTTTTACCAATTACATCCAACATACAATCAACTAAAACCTCCATAACATATTCAATAACAACATTAAAAAATGGATGTCAGTATACTAACCATATTAAAATTATTCATGTTATGTTTATATCTAATTTCTATCCCCAATCCATCCTATAGAAAATTAAAACATCACTTATGTGTACGTACGACCACCTCACTCCATGTACTTATTTAATTCATTTTTCATGAAGAAATTACATTGATTGTTATAAAGATATAATTAATTATTATATATGAAATTTATGATATAAATATTATTACATTAATAGATTATATATTATATCTTATTACCCCTTCAATCCATTAGAAAATGTTAAAATCACTTATGCATATATGTGAAAACCCACCTCAATGAAGTGACATGATTTTTTATTCCATTACCAACTTTAATAGATGGTTATAAAATTTTATATAATGAATAAACTCTATATAAATTACCTTAGTCAAATTACAGGGATTATGGAACCATTTACAGACACATTTGAACATGGTCTATATACCAAAATAGTTTTGGTGAAATATACCAAACAACCAGAAGTGGGTGACTTAAAGAAAAAATAATAAATGGATAGATTTCAAATGATTAAAAAATTTACATAAAGGTAATTAATATATTTTAATGGATATTAATAAATTTTATAATAAATCTAAATTTATTAGTGTTGTATATATAATATATCTAACCATGTATGAATCCATGGTAAGTGGCTTTCAACCCAATTCAAATCCACTGAGAAATATTTCATATTATACACCTAATTTAATTAATATGGTGTATATACTATCTAATGGACCTGTTATATAATGAATAACGATTTATTTATGGTATATTATGTTTCATTTCATGTTTCAACTTTTAAATGGTTTGACTAAAAAATTACTAAATTTAGAAAGGATTATTTTACAGTCAAAGTATTATATATAATTTAACTTTTTTATATTTACAATGAATTAATTATATGATATTATTATACTTAAACCATAAATATTTTATCTTATATTTTTATTTATTTATATTCCATTTATTTCATATAGATTTTCCTCTATTTTATACTCAATGACTAAAATAATGTTATGTTTTAAAATCAAAACTTATTTCCTCTCTTATACTAGGATTTTTTTATTCCAGTACCACTTTATTCAAATTGGTTTAGGGAATATTATATATATACTAAAATGTTTAATAAAGTTATTTTCAAACTACCTTTTTCTCTATTTAAAATATTTTAAAAGGTATATTTCTAATATTTTTCCCAATAAGTCATTTTTTAATTTTTATAAAATGGAGAAATAAATTTTCATTTCAATAGAAATAGAGTGAACATAATTTCCCTCCTCTATGACCAATATTCAAAATTTAACTTCCTATAAATTTTTCCATTTTTTTAATTAAAATCAATTTTTATTTTATTTCTTGAATATTTAGTTTTTTTAAAAAGTTAATAATTTACTAAAAGGACGAAAAGAATTTTAGTAAATTATTTATAAATTAATTTTTACAAAAATGGTAAAAAATCATTTAAAAAGTTATTTTTAACGATTCTATTCCGTATTACTCACAAATTCTCAATAGTATTGATTTTATTAGAATCCATCATTTATGATGAATTGATGGTCTTCCTTCATCATTTTCTAATTTGTAAATTATAACGTGTTTTTAGATCATTAAAATTATTGTGATTACATATTATATCACTCTTTATTATTCATTAGACATTATTTTTCTCCTTCATGTCCATATTTTTAGTATCATGGCTATTTTAAATCTAGTTTCTATAACTTTCATTGTTTCTTAGTAGTATACCCTATGAATATATATTATAATTCAAATGAAAAATGTTTAGTAATTTATTTAATTAATCGGGAAAATATTAATGGTCTGTATTTATAATTTAATACACACATATATATATATATAGATTGATAAAGAATTTTGATAATGTTTAATATTTATTATTAAATATATGATGAATTAATTAGGAAAATATAAGTGATGAGTGTGGCTCTATTATAGATATCCCTTCAATACATCGACATGGATCACCAGACAAAGCAGTTGGCATGTCTTATTAGTTGATAATTTTGAATCCACCAACCAAATTATTAAGTATCTTGGAATCAGGGCTTGAATTTAAGACTCATGTTGTCCAAAAATAAGTACTTAAGGAAAAGATCATGAATTTTTAACATTGTAAATTTTATTTAGTGATAATTAAATTATCATTATCTGTGGGTGAAATTACATTCATCGATGTATTCCATCCTCAAATTATTTATTAAATGGAATATGAATTAATTATTCACTATAATATACTTTTAATCCGTATTTACTCATGATATATTACATTGTATGATTTTATATACTGATTATATGAGCACACTTAATATTATATTTTCCTTTACCTATTATATGAAGGACGAATATTTGAATGACCATCAAGGATGTAATAATATTTTGTAGGATATGTTATATTTTTAAAATTTAATATGGAAATAATGTATATATCTATTATCTTAACACTTCTAAACTAATCAATCATCTATGTTGAAAAAACCTATATCATATTCAAATTTAATTAATTAAACCCTGATTCTAGGTTATTGGATTTGGGTTGTGACAAGAGTTACTCGATTAAAGAGAGGAGAAACTCTTATTAATTTGTAATCAAGGTATTTCTTATGAATAGGTTAAATATGAAAAAAGGGTACTGGAAGGTTTTAGAAAACATCACTTATGGTCACCTATAATCAAGAGAAATAAATGAAGTTTAATGGGATCTATAGATTCTTATGAATTTATACATGGTCTATAAAATCACAAGAGAATGACATGATAGGAACATGTCATGTTTCATTAGTGCTAAATCAAATGAATATATTGTAGTTATGAAAAATTTCCCCTTATATTTCCCGTCTTACATTTTAGTACCACCAATTTATGGTATTTAACAATTAAATGATGTTTTTTATGGTTTAAAGTGTAAGGATGATGGTTGGGAGAGTTGGGAGAAGTTTGGAATAGTTTTGGGGAAAAGTGAAGGTCACACGGGTGGTGCCCGGGTTGCATAACTGTGTGACCAAACCATGTGTAGTGGTACTATCGAGTAAGTAGATATAGCATGGTTGGAGCATGATTTTTTAGAACATGCAAGGAGAATTCATGCAGGTACTGGCTACCACAATGTTGGCGCACAATTTTTCTAATTATGCGGTTAAAATGTTCTTGGAGTCTGTATGAGATCCTAAAAAATAGGATCTCACTCATTTTTTCCATAACTACCTCGTTTTTCTAGAATAGACCTAATTCATTATTACACTCCATTGATGGTAGGATAACCTCTCCCATGAATTTTGGAGTGTATCTATTGTCTTCCCGTGGTGAATAGAAGCCGAATTCTTGAGGTATGTGATCGTTCTTCTTCTTTCTTGATTAGTTTCCTTGATCTCCTTGCATATACTTCTCCTATTCTCTTAGTTTATCAGATCTAAACCCATTATATGTAAATCTAGGATGGTGGATTCAAAATATGGTGAGTTTTGGTCTTGATATTTCAATGGAAATATATCTGAGGGGGGTTCTTAGATGATTGATCTATTGTTCTTATGCTTTCTTCACTTATTTTGGTTTTCTTCAAGTCCATTAAGATAAGAGGCTTCACTCTCGACTCCTCCTATAACTCTTTACACCATAATTTGTGGAAATTGAGTCCTTGAAGGCACGCATTTTCGAATCAGGGACACAATAGAAGATTTGATCGAAGATTGTTGTGCTATGTATTACAGGTTTTACTGAGATAGTGAATAAAGTGACTATTGTTGAACGTGACATCTCTGGATCTATGGGAGGAGGTATGATGATACCTATAGGAAATGGTGGGAACCCAACCACTGGGAGAAAAGGGAATAGGGACGCCTATTTCCAAGGTGGAAGTGTAAATCAACATCATACGGTTGGATCAGTGATCCTTCCTCCATGACCCAAGAGCAATGGAAGTTGTTTTCAATGCTTTTCGCTTGACCACATAAAGAAATAGTGTATGGAACACCCTAGATCATTTCATAAATGCAAAAATATGTAGCATATTTAGTGCTATTTTTGTAGTGCTCCACGCTCAGGTGCTCGAGACACTTCTAAGGCCTCGCAAGCATCATATGCTTCAACATGGGAAGGAAAACAGAATCATTATTTTCAGTCGAGCAGTGTTAGCCATGGTGATTCAAAAATAACATGACTCTTCAAATAGGGTAGTATCAGCAAGGTAATGAGGAGAAAAGTGTTGAGATGAAACAATTATATGGTGTTGAGTTGCTCTTTATTTATGATCAGGCCGGACCATCAATGGTGACAGGTATAATTATTTTAAATTCTACCCTTGTGAAAGTCCTCTTCAATACCGATGCATCACATTATTTCATTACTTATCTTTCTATTGATTTGATTTTTAAAATCATGAAATGATGTCTTATATTTTAAAAATACAAATTCATCATGGGGAAAGTGAATTTAAAGCCTTCGTGTGTAGAGAATGTTCTATAACTACTGATATAGCTGAGCTAAAATGGGACTTCTCAATGTTGGACATCGATGTTTATGATGTAAACATAGTTTTGGATTGGTCAACAACCTTCAGGGGTCTAGTGATTTATATAGTAGAAAATTTAGTTTCATGATGGATTACATCATCAAACATATACTTAGAGGAGAGATCTTAGTAATGAAAGGTAAAAAGAGTTTGTTAGCATAGATGGTGGTAAAAATATCTTACTAGTTTTCAATGTTGAATTTGGCATAAATGTAAGAGATTGATGAATTTAATTTTCTATAATTTGTGTATAAATTTTCAGAAATATTTCCCGATAACTTCTCCGGGTTACCACCTATAAGGGTAGTGGATTTTATGATTGATCTCTATCTGAGGACCATTCCTATTTCCCTTCTATCCTATAGGGTATTACCAATAGAGTTATAAGAATTGAAAGTGCATTTGGAGGAACTGGAACGTAAGGGTTTCATTTGGTCAAGTACATATCAGTGGACATCATCAGTTTTTTTCATGAAGAATGAAGATGGATCTCTTCAGATGTTTTTTGATTATCATATGTTTAACCAAGTTTCTATAAAGAACAGGTACCCACTTCTATGCTTTAATGGAATGTTCGATCAATTAAGGGGAGCTCAGTGGTTCTCCAAGATTGACTTACGATCATGATATAACCAATTGCGAGTTCAGAAATAATGAATTCCAAAGAAAGATTTCATAAGAATATATGGCCACTATGAATATTTAGTCATGCATTTTTTTCTAAAAAATCTAGAAACAGTCTTCACGGCTTTGATGAATCAGATATTTCATCGATATCTGGATTCGTTGGTTGTGGTGATTTGGTATGACATCCTGTGGTATTCAAATACAAAGGCTGACCATGAAGAACACATGTAAAGAGTGTTACGAATCCCGAGAGATCACCTTTTGTAGGACAAATTATCAAAGTGTAATTTTTGGATACAGGAAGAACATTTTCTTGTCAATGTCATTTCTGAGAAAGGCATTTCAATTGATTCTGAAAATATAGAAGTTGTTATCTTATGGAAACCACCAAATATTGTCTTTGAGATATGAAGTTTTACTTGTCTAGATAGCGACTAACTACACTTTTTGTATGATTTCTCATGACTAGATTCGCCTCTAATAGCTCTGAAAAAGAAGAATTCTCCCTTCCATTGGACAGGGGAATCCAAGAGGTCTTTCTAGGAGCGGAAATTTTGACATACATCGGCACCATATTCACTTTTCCAGAATCAAGATTGGGGTATGTCATGTATTGTGATGCTTTGGGATTAGTGCAGGGTTATGTTCTCATGCAGGGAGACCATATGGTTTCTTATGGTTTAAGACTGTTGAGGGTGCATGAAAAGAATTACCCAACACACGATTTGGTGTTAGTGGCAGTCATCCATGATTTGAAAACATGGAGACATTATCTCTTTGATGAGAAATTCTCTATTTTTATACATCATAAAATATTGAAAAACATTTTCTCATTGCAAGATTAGAATCTGAGGCAAAGGAGATGGATGGGGTATGTCTATATGTTTGATGTTGACTTGATGTATACTCTAGGAAAAGGGAATTCTGTGGTAGATTCATTGAGTATAAATTTATATGCTTAGTTGGTGAAAGACGCTTTATATGACTGGTAGTTGATTTCAGTCCTAAGTGACAATCATATGTAATGTGAAGACCAAGGTGATGTTGCAGATTCATTTTTAGCTATGCTTGTTCCTGATTTGGTAAATATGTTTAAAGAGGCACGAACAACTGATGAATAATGACTGGTTATGTATTCCAAACACAACAGTGGGGAGACCATTGAGTGTTGGAAACTTAATGGGAGTTTAGTTTTGAGATTCAGAGATCATATGGTTGTAACTATGGCTTGTCTAGAACAACTACTTCTTATTTACCACCATTAGGGATGGTTAGTACATCCAGGTACACAAATAATGTATAAGGCTCTGAAGGCATACTTTTGGTGGAGAAGAATGAAAAAGAGTGTGGAAGAGTTCGTCTCATGATGCTTCACTTGTCAGTAGGTTAAAGCAGAGCATTAGAGACCTATAGGTATACTATAGTCATTACCTATCCCAATGTGTAAATGGGAGTATATAGTGATGGATTTTGTCATAGGTATTCAAATAATAGTTCAAAAACATGATTCCATTTGGGTGATAGTGGATAGGAAATCCCATAAGGCCCATTTAATTCTAATTCTTGAAACTCATTAGGTGGAGGATCTATCAAAAATCAATATTGGATAAATGGTAAAGATACATGGTTTAACAATGTCAGTAGTCTCAGAAAGATATCCCTGGTTCATGTATCATTTATGGAAATCATTTCAGCATTCCTTTGGGACTCAGTTGACAATGTGAACAACATATCATCCTCTGATAGATGGACAGTCTGAACGGACGATAAAAACAGTGGATGAATTGTTTTAGGATTGGGTAATGGATTTTGGTGGATTATGGGGGGATCATCTACACTTAGTGAATTTCTCATATAATAACAGCTATTAGGCCTCGGTACATATGGATCTGTTTGAAGCATTGTATAGGAATCCTTGTATTTCTCCACTATGCATGGTGGAAATGAGTGAGACATCACTAGTTGGGACAATACATGTCCATGAAACAATAGAGAAGATCGAGTTGATTAGAAAGAGGAAGGAGATGGTTCAGAGTAACCAGAAATCATATTTATATCATCTTTGGTGACCATTGTTATTCAATGTGACTGATCCTGTATTCTTTTGGATATCTTCGTTTCTTGGTCATCATTGTTTATAGAAGTAGGGAATATTATCTCCTAGATAAAATATCCCTATTTAGATACTATAATGGGTTGGAGAGGTGGAATATCAGTTGGAATTACCACTTTTGTTCAGTTCGGTGCATATTGTATTCCATGTATCTCAGTTGAAAAGGTATCAACCTAATCTAGAACATATAATCAGATGGTATCACACTAACCTAGATCTGTACGCTTCGTTGAAACATATCCCAGTACCAATTTTTGATAGTAAAGTGAAATTATTGTGTGGAAAAAGCATCAGTATTGTATGGTTTTTATGGTAGCATTGTCATATTCAGGAAGAGACTTGGGAACTTGAGAACGAGATGAAAGTGCAATGTCCAGAACTCTTTTAAATCGATAAGGGTTTTCTACTTTCTAGGGATGGATAGACCAATGTTGGGTAGAATTTAGTACCCACTATTTTTGTTATGTATCCTTACATGATTATTTTTATTATTTAAAGAGTAAGGGTGATTTTTGGGAGAGTTGGGAGAACATTGGAAGACTATTAGGGCTATTTGAAGGATGCACGAGTGACACATAGTTTGCCTAACCATGCTACCAAGCTATGCACAGTGGTCCTCTTACGGTAGTATCTCAAGCATGGTTTGGGAGACCATGTATCGAGAATCATTGCAGGAAGTGGCTACAAAATGGTTAGCACATGGTTTTCCAAACTGTGCGGTCAAACCATGCACGGAATCAAAATGAGATCCTTAAAATTTTGATCTCGGTCATTTTTACCCCAACTCCCTCATTTTTCTCTAAAATGGAAGGAATTAGATATTAATCTTCATTGATGGTAGGAGAACCTCTACCAACCATTTTAGAGTCAATCTGAAGGCATCCCATGGTGAATCGAAGCTAGATTCTTAAGGTATGTGATCATTCTTCTTCATTCATGATTGGTTTCATAGATCTACTTAGATGTACTTCTCCTATTCTCTCTATTTCTCATATCTACACTAGTTAGGGTAGATATAGGTTGGTCAATTCCAAATATGATGATTTTTCATCTTGATCTTTCTATGATAAGTGATCTTTGGTGGGTCCTTGGAGAATTAACTCGGTTTTCATGTGTGTTCATTGGTCAGTGTGGTTTTTGTCAAAACCTTCATGGTAGGCGTCTTAACTCTTGATTACTCTTAGTAGAACCGATTATAATTCATTCAAATTGAACATATTTTTCAGAATTAATTATTTTTAGGTTTTTAATCACTTGTTGGAAAATATCTTGAGTGATGGTTGTGAAATCTAGAATATTGGGAATTTTAATGGAGTGCTTATGTTCTTGGTTTTCCAATATTGTTTTTAAAATGAGGATTTTTTGGAATTGTGGAACATAGATTTTATTAGATGTTTCCAATAAATAGGGGATGTATTATTGAAACTATGTGGTTGTTTTGAAATTGGGTTGTTCCTTGGTTTTCAATAAAATTATAGTTTAATTGAAATGGTTTGTAATGGTTTTGGCATAAATTGGTTGGTTTCAGATCATGATTAATAGGACCTTAATAAGGGACGAGTACCATCGGGGTACAAAGGACGTGACCCTAGATCAGGGGCATGGGTTATTGGGACCCAAGGTAATTGGACGAGATACCACTCATGAGTTTGGAACTGTCAAATGAAGCATGTATGTGAGGATGTATTGTGAACTATAGAATGGGTATGCCAAAATGATCATAATAATTGGTTTTAAGCATTTATTAGATTTTTTGGAAGAAACATAGTGGAAATTTGTTAACTTTACTATGGTTTTCACTTGGGTGTGCTTGGTTTTTGAACTTGTTTATATTTTTTAATAAAATGATTTGGTAAATTGTTCCATATAAACTAGATTATATAATTTACTAACGATTCTATAGTAGTTTCATGAGTAGGCAATTCATTGGGGGGAGACCTACTGCGTTTTATACCCACCCCTTATTTGGAACTTTGGTGCTTCTGCATATGCTATCTTCCAGGACAAGTGAAAAGGTAATGTTTCCCACGTTTTTAGCACTACCTCTTGATATTTGGGATGATTTGTGATTGTGGTTCTTGTTACATGTGAAGTATGGAGTCTTGTAGTCTCTTGATAGTCATGAGTGGTTTAAACACTTTTTTATTTTGATATTGAATTGGTATTCTACTGTTACACACTTTGATGTGGTCTTGAGATACGTAAAGTTATTGAGTTGTCTTTCTTCTGTTCATGCATCATTTAGTGAATGGTTTGGTTATGGTTTCTGGTGTGTGTTTTTATTTCATAAAGGGTAAATCCTACCCCAATGTTATTTTAAAACCTTACGAATTTATTTCCAGCCTTTGATGTCTTGGTGATGTTGCTTAAGGCCAAGTAATGACTCAATATTCTCTCAAGACAATGAGAATTTGTGGTTCATTATATAAATCATGTTCATTGTACAAGATATAATGAATTAAAGGCCATGAAATAATGGATATCTCCATAATCATGTATCTTAATTCATCAAATTTCATAGAAATTATAAAACCCCACCACAACGCAACACAATCACTAGGTCTCAATGACATAAAAATCGTTTAACAAAAGAATAATCCATTATAGGCTCTATATGGAAACAACGATAACCACACCACAAATCCTTGGTTTTCCCTTCATCTAAATTGAACTAATACTAAAACCAAAGTGTCGCATATATACTATGGTGTATGGACTACAAAAATTTTAGAACTAAGGATCTAATCCTACAAAACTCCATGATGTAGATACCCCCCCACACACACCCAAAACATAATAAGAAATATAACATCACTCTTCTAGACATCCCCCATGACCTGACACCTAGGGAAATGCCTTAATTCATATCATCTTGATGAAACCTCAATATCAACTTCATATTCCTTTCATAGGCCTCCACCAAGCAGCTACGACTATTAGGACATGTAATGTTACTAGATGATGAGGTTTGATGAATAACATTTGATACATTTTAGATCATTCTCAATATAAATAACAAAAATAAAACCCACAATGTAACTAAAAAATACCAACCCAAACACACCTCATGTGAGATACCTCTTAAAAATAACAATTCCATCAAAAAACACAACTAACACCAGAATGTTCAATATAAAATAATATCCACAACCAAAAATATGAATCAATTCAACACTAAATGAAATATATCAAATATTATAAAAAATAATAGTCTACAAATAGCTCAAAATACTGAGTGTGCATATACTACTCATATTTCAGCATACATTACTATAAACCTCCATGTATCTATAAAACATGAACAAAAGAATGAACACTCAGACACAACAAATTCTACTTATATTCCTAATTATCTACTAGTCACTCTATTAATTTCACAAAATCTTTTAAATCTAACCATCTCTAATAATTTACAAGGGAATTTCCATGAAGAAACCAATGAATATATGAATCATAAAAGAAATCATGGATCTAAGATAGATATGGGGTAAAAATCAAATAGTACACTACCTCACTAACACAACTTATCACCTCTAATGTAAAAATTAATTGAGGAGAGATATTACTCAAAAAAACAATCCTCCAATATAAATGATGAAGGAACAACTCTAGAGACACATGATCCCTAACCATGAACTCTAAAGGTATCCTCTTCTGATTAACATAAGGAATTTAATGGTTATTCAACACTTTCTTCCTTTCTGAAATCATCTATACCTTCCCTACTATGATCTGTACCACATTTTTTCCAATGATCATTTAATCTATAACATCATTCCAACAAAACATATATCTATAAGGATTCCCACACACCACCTATAAAAAACCAATGTTAATGTAATAATGATAACTATTTTTCATAAGAAAACTCAATCAAGTGGACAATATGAAGCAATTCACTATATAATAGTTACGTGAAAGCATGGGTGATTTTAAATTTTAATTCCAAATATATCAAAAGTTAATTGATTCATTATAACAACTAATTTTTCATCCAAAGGATATTGTGTGAGTTGATTTAAGTATGAAAAAATAATACAATTATAAAACGTCATAATCACATTGATATCTGGTCTACTCTAGATAAATTTAGCTCAAGGATAGAAATATAGATTCCACGTATATATTTTACACATGCACGAAAGCTACATAAACAATATGACTTCATTATCTAATTCCATCATACAATATTGAATGAAATCCATTACTCGTATGATTTCTCAAATATCACATGATAAATCAACGAACATAGATCAATCGCTTCCTCATATTAATCTTTATGAAGTGATCGTAGGTGGTATAGGAGGAGTGTAAATTTGTAAAAAATGATTCCAGAAACAATTCATTTGTAAAATATTTGCATAAATAGTTAGGTTTAATTTTCCATAATTTCTATCAGGCCCCTCAATATATTAATCCTCTTTCACCATACCAAAATAACATGAATAACTAGAAAAATGTATCACGCCTATCAGAAAATTTTTTCAACTCACTTGTTAAATAACTAAACATCACATTATAAAACATGAACCAATAACTATGTATGTTCCACTGGTATTTCATTTTATAAACCTTGAATAGTGTGACATTTGTTCGATAAATAAAACATTATCATATGAATATTTATAATTAAATAAAAAAGTGAATACATTCTAAAATAAATTCACATTTCATTATTCCAATCTAGAATAGTATAAATTTATTAAAATACTTGTTATTGTTCACTTTGAAATCCACTGGACGCCACATGAGTTTCCTACTTTTTTGTGATATCTAATTCAATTGAACTTTTGGAGTTGTGAATACACTTTGTGTGTGACCATGTAGGCCCCAATATTGATAGCAATGATTCCTAGCCATAGACAAGACTGGAATCTAATGAAAAATCATTTCCCTTTAAGATATAAGGATATGTCAAATCTATGACCACCTCCTTTGAATGTTTACTTTGTAATATAACTTCATTTCCTCAATATCTCATTCAAGCAGATCTCATGGATTTTGTCATCAAAATATATGATAAAAATATATTTCAATGACTTTTTAAAATCAAATCATTAAAATAACAACAATATACATATAATTTTCAAATAGTTATATTTCCATTAAATGGAAAGAGTTATCAACCTCGGATAAATAACAAAATGGAAAAATCATTCCTTGAATTATTCATTACTGTTACAACATTCATGATTATCTCAATGTATCAAACTTCACTATGAACAGATATTAACATGATTTATGAAATGAATCAATGTACATGAATCTTTTTGAGAATTAATAATAATCATATTTTCTAAGGATCGTTACACACTTCAATAGATAGGAACTTCCAATGACACATTGATCCTGAGGATTTTATATGGGTGAGTCAGTTCCCCTTACATCGTCTCTTGGAGATTACCATGGTAAAAAATTATGATAAAACTTTTCAATGAATTATGACCCTCCTACCCAAGATATCATGTATCATCTATTTCCAATAATATGATTTCATTGAATATAGAATATATGTTTATGAATATCGTCACTACACGTCATGGTTCTTATCATAAGAGAGATCTTATATTACCTTTCAATGTGATAGAAACTCTAAATTAATTATCAAATTAATGTTAAATGGTATAAAACTAATAAAATGATTATATATTTATTAATGTTCAATACTAGGAATATATATGTAACTGAAAGAATAAATACAATCTGTTATAGGCAACTAACTCCAAAATAATCACATTTAAACTTGATTCAACTACTAACTATAGAACCAGTTATCCCTATATGATAAACATTCTTCAATTTATACAATCAAATAACTACATGAGATACTATTTTTATTGTATGTTCAGTATATTGTAGCATCACCCCTTCAATCAATTCCCTCAAAAGATGATATCTTAGAATATTTTCATTTTTCCCTCTATCAATCCTAACATGTTGGATAA
Source organism: Viscum album (assembly GCA_963277665.1). Classification (NCBI taxonomy): domain Eukaryota; kingdom Viridiplantae; phylum Streptophyta; class Magnoliopsida; order Santalales; family Viscaceae; genus Viscum; species Viscum album. Next base: position 483,563,876 of record OY728128.1, read on the forward strand.
TAACATAATTATATGTACAAAATAATATTATTATGTGTCACACCCACCTTTTTAAATTAATTTTTAATTTTTTTAATTTTTGGTTCTAAGTTCTTGCGCCATGTCCGATCTAGGTCCTGAATTAAAATTTTTGACATTTAATATTTTTTGCGGGTTTTGGACCCATGCACGGTCATCGCGCGATGGACGGTAGCTGCGCGATCACCCCAGGTGTTAGGTCGGAAGAAACGGGGAATGATGGCAAGAGGGGGGGTGAATTGCCTTTTAAAAAAGATTAACAAATTAAAAATCAAAGTTAAGATGCAGCGGAAATAAAGAAGGCAAAACATAAGAAATTGATAACGGAGTTCGGCCAAAACCCGGCCTACGTCTCCGCTCCCAACTCAACCGTTGAGAGATTCCTACCGCTTGCTTTTCAATGGTTTTAGCAAGAAACCCACTAGGCTTTGAGGTAGCACTAGGACCTATTACAGCTTGCTTTTTGTGGTTTAGCAAGAACCCACTTGCTTTCAATGGAATAGCAAGAACCCACTAGCCTTTTTAACGGGTGAAGGCTAGCTCACCGAAAACTCAAGCCTTTTAAAAGGAAAGGCTTGAAGAAACCTCTTCACACCTTAATGGTGGTGTGAAACCCAAAAGAAAGGGGGATGAAGAAAGAGTTTGGGGTTTGTAGGTACAAACCCAATTTTAAGCTCAAAATGAATAAACAAGCAAAACCGTATTGGAGGAAGACTTGGGCGCCAATTGGATGATGGAGTTGATGTAGCGTGCTCTCCCAAGCTTCTTGAGGTGCTCCTTGGATTGGAAATTGGATTGGAGCACTTGAGGATCCTTGAAGGTGGAGCGCCGGAGGTTCGTCAAATGTGCAACAATATGTCCGGGCGCTTGGTATATGATCCGGTTGGTGTCTGGGGCTTCCTCAGCCTTTATTTATAGGCATGGAACCCATTGGGGGCCTTCGGAGCCGTTGGAGAAGTCCTCGGAGCCGTTGGAGGCCAAAAGAGGGTTGACTGGTCAAACCCAACGGCTAGTTTGACTGGGCTACCGGCTGGCCGGTACAGGGCCACCGGCTGGCCGGTGCCTTGGCAGAGGAGAGGAGATTTGGTCCAGGCTCTACCGGTCGACCGGTGGAGGAGCCACCGGCTGGCCGGTGGCAAGACAGTAGCTTGCCACTCTGTGCAGGTGCCACCGGCTGACCGGTGGAGGAGCCACCGGCTGGCCGGTGGCAAGACAGTAGCAAACACTATTTGGGCTGGATGCCACAGGTCGACCGGTGACAGAGCCACCGGTCGACCGGTGGAACCTGGCAGTGGGCAATCCCTCTGCCAGTTCCACCGGCTGGCCGGTGCTATCACACCGGTTGGCCGGTGGACTGGATTTCAGTCCATTTCTTGTCCATTCTTGGGCCAATCCTTTGGCAATCTTTTGTCTATCATCCACAACACTTAAAAACAAAGTTAGATAAACATGAAAGTGATTGTGATCATGAAAATTAAACCACGAGGGGATACGAGAGGTACAACACCAGGTTCTTGTGAAAATGTCCATGTTGTCTTAGTTGAGGTGCGCAACTTGCATGCGATTTATTAAGTCGTGCGACGAGCGCGCGGAGAATCCATTTTTAGAAGAAGATAAATAAATCATTTAATATTTAATATTTTTTAAATGAATGTTCAATAATAATAATAATAATATTTCTTAGTGATTTTTTTATTATTATTAATATTAAGAATATAAATGTTATTAATGATAAAATTATTAAAATTATTATTATTATCATCGTATTATTATTACTATGATTTTATTATTACTATTATTATTTTTATTAACATTATTGTTGTTATTATTATTAATATTATTATTGTTGTAATAATAATAATAATAATATTTTTATTTTTATAATGAAATGAAAAAATATGAAACCTTAATTCTACCCAGGCGTTACACCCACCAAATTCGCTTCCCTTACTGTGCGAGTCACCAGCCCCCTGTGTAGCGATGACGTCTTCTCCTGTGGCCTCGGCCGACCAGCCCCAGGCCTCGCCTCGCTTCCTTGGTCTCGCATCCAACGTATCCCTGCCTTCGCTCACCCCACCACCCTCGTCGCATTCTTCTCATGCTCGCCCCATCTGACCTTCGGTCTCCCTCACCAGGCCACATCAGCCCTCGCTGCACCTGACCTCCACGTCTTGCAGCTATAAGTGCACCACCAGCCAGGCCGCTCCTCGGCCCTCCAACATCCCCTCCGGCCCTCCGTGCTCACCCCAGCCTCACTCGCCTCTCATCTGGACTGTTGCCCCGGCCTCCTACTCACACTCTGGCCTGCCGCGGACCGCCAGTCTGGCCTCCAGCCACCCACGGCCTACCACTCCGCCTCCGGCCCGACCCTGCTCCGGCCAGCTGCCTTCTCGATGGAGCTCCGACCTCAATATGCTAGCCCACCACCGCTTAGGAATCATACCTGCGGCTGACCTCCCTCTTGCCGGCACATCTGCAGTCGGTTTTTCTCTGGTCGGCACACCCTACAACGAACCGTCCTCATGGCATCCACCTTTATATCGGCCACCTGCGTGCCAGCCGCCTCGGCATTGGCCTCCCAGCCTCTAATCTATTCGCCTCACCTAGCCACACGTTTGACCCTCCCAACTCTCCTTGTTCCAGCTAGCAGTGTATCCGAACCCTCATGTGCATTTCCAAACTTCTTTCCTCTTTCTCAGGTGTAATTAATTAATTAATGATTTATTTATTTTCCTATCCTTTAATTATTGGGTTTTATTTAATTTGGCTAATTGTATTTCCATTTCGGGTTGTGTTTCATGTGTTTTTCTCTCTATTTAGTGAGTGTGGTTCCTCCAAAGTGATTGTTTTTCCTTCCGTCGAATTTTGTCGCATCCAAACTTTTTGGAGGTAGACGAATCCAACCTTTCCCTTCCAGAATAATTCAATGGTAGTTGCATGTTTTCAATTACTCATCAACTATTATTCGCACCTCTATGTCATCCTTGGTTATCTCATTACATAATTTTGTAGTTTGTTTATTTTCCTAAAAAATGAGTATTTATAGATACGGGTGTGAAATGCCTCGTTTTATTGCACTTCGGGGGATTCATTTAACTCCAATAGTTTTACTAAGGAGAGAATTGGGGGTTTATGATAATTATTGCTCTAGAAATGTTGGGATGATAAATAGTTGGGTTGTAGACTTCTTATGGTGTGTTCGATTGAGTCCTCTTATGGCCTTGTGTTTAAATAAAAATGTTTTAAAAAGTGTTTTATGGTGGAACTCAGGTTGTTTTATGTTTTATAAATGAGGTGGGTGGTGGGGCATGGTTTTATGATAAATGGTGGGATTTGTGGAATTGTTTTGGAAAACATGACTAATAATGGGTCCTTTATGTTTCTGTCATTTGTTTTGAAACATGTTTTGGGGTGGGTTGGAAAAGGATGTTACACATGAACCATGAATTCTCCAATGTTTTCTCTTCTCTATCCCTTTATCTTCCATCTAAAATGGATCTTTAATTTCTAAAGAGTGCGTTGGTATTAAAGGTTTCTTTAAAATTATTTTCTAAATGTGTTCTTTAAAATTTGAACCATGGAGCATTTTGGGACACAGTTGGTTTCAAAAGTTTTAAAGGCCCATTTGACATGGTATACTTGGTAATGGTTTTAGAAATGATTTGGAACTATTTTGGTAAATGTATTTGGGTGCACAATCTTCAAGGCCCATTTGGCATATTAATTTTGAAGGTGATGTTTTGTGTTTATTTTTAAAAAGAATGTGATTCAGAAAATATGAATGCTTGGTCGTAAACTTTTAACTTTTTAAAAAATGGTTTGAATATTAAATGGTCTAACAACCTGGTGGGAACTTTGTTAATGTGAAATGATTGAATGTGTATTTTGGGGAGCTCCTATATAGGGCAACCCTTTATGGGTGAAAGCATAGGAAGCATCTGTGTTTGGAGAAGGCAGGTGCGGTGAGATGAGTCACCCTTGCAAGGGAATTCCTACTTACATGGTATTATTATAACAACCATGGCTTCTTGATATTATTTTAGATTATCGGGTGACAGTTTCTGATCAAACCTGATTAGACGGGTTGGTACCCCCAGGATTTATTGTTAGGCCACGCGGTCATTCCACTGGATTGGTTAGTTTAGGGTGGACAGTTGGTTATAGACTTAGGAGCATCACCATATGTCGGCAGGTGGTTCCAAAACCGAGTACATCCAGGGTTCTTCTACATATGTTTAGGATCACACATGGTTGCTGGATTATTTTCATTTCATGTTTATTTTCTATTGCACTAGTTTATTTTCATCATGCACTTTCGACTTGTTTTACTCTAACCCAACATTGGAATATTCAGTTTTGTATTTTATTTATAAAATGACTAATGATTTTGGAAATTGTATGTATCTTGTGTCGGGTTTTTAAATAGGAAAAAATTGTTGCTTATTCTAAAATGTGAAAAGCCCACTTTTATATTTGTATTCAAAACTTGTGTCATTGGACTGTTTTGGCAGAGGGAATACTTAGATTTTGTGATTATATTTGGAATCCCTACTGAGCATCATGGTGCTCACTCCTATCATATTCTTTCATTTGCAGCTTTAATTCATGTTCAGGTTCCTGGTTCAGCAGCTCACTGTTAGGGGAGGCTTGAGTCTGAGTTGTGTAATGACCTAGAAGGTCACAAGGAGGTTTTTTCGGTTGTATTTTATTTTCTACTTCTAGAGTTCAGTTTTATTGTTATGATTATTCTTGTTTATTTACTTACCTTTACTGGTCAAATCATTCCCAATGATTAAATTTTGACGCCCGGTATGGGATTCCACCCCGTGGGGATTGGGAACACCCTTCGGACTAGGCCACAGACCATCTCGGGTCACCAGTTTAGGGTCAACCCAGGTTGGTTCATGAAAAACTAGTTTCAGAGGAGGTCCTTGTTATTTGGGGTGTCTGGTAGATAGAGATTAGGACTATCAGGACCCAAGAGGTAGGTATGGGAAGGATTTCAATGAACTTTGCCCATTCTGAACCTCATGTTGCTAGGGGTATTCTGGATTTTGAGTCTTCTACTTTTGTTTTGGGATTGAGGAATAAAAATGGAGGCGAACCTATGTCATGTCGTGACCTCACATGGAGTAGTGACCCACATTGATTCTAATTTCATGGTTGAGCTTCTCCTAGTTGTTTTTGATTGCTTGGGGTGTGGATCACAACCATGTCTCCATGTTAAGCGTAACTACTAGTTCCTCATCCCGATGGTTTTTTCTATGGTGGGTTTTGTTTTGGTTTTTATTGATGTAAGCTTGTTTTGAAAATGAAAAGGAAAAATGATTTTTGGAATGTTTTATTTTGTTTGAAAAGTGGGTTTGGAATTTGGAATATGGCCTTAAAAGAATGAGGTTTTGAAATCTAAAATAGAAAAGGGGATTTTGGAAGATACATTTTTTAGTTGTGTTTGTATTTGCTCATTTCTTTTGAGCTGGTTGTTTTGGATGAAGGCGCTTTATCTGATGTTTCTTCGGCATGATATCATTTTTGGCTCCATGTTTTATATGTTGTTCAGAAAATGCCTCCCAGAAAGGTCGCCAAGGATTCCAATAATTCATGCCCATTTTTTAGTCCTTCTCGTACATTTCCTATCCTTCACGGTGATCAGGGTCCATTAGAGGCAGTAGAGTGGCTTGAAGAGGTCAAGCGTGTCTTCAAGTTATTGGGAACTCCCGAAGCAATTAGAGTGCGTACAGTTTTGGGTTTTCATGAAGGTATGTATTTGGACGAATGGGAATTGTTCACCCCATCATCACTGCATGTTGGGATGACGTGGGATGTCATTAAATCCGTCTTCATCTGATGGTTTATACTTGAAGAGGTTAAGATGAAGAAAAGGAAAAAACTCATGGCTATTCAACAAGGCCAACGGATGATGAAGGCATATGCTGAACATTACAAGGAACTTATGTCCCTTTATCTGGAGGTAGCATCACATTATTTGATGAAGAATTCTCTCTTTATCTAGGGTCTTCATCCAATGATCAAGGAGAGGGTCCTCCCTTCTAGGGACCATCATTTTGAGGAGCTGGTGGATGAGGTGTTTTTCGCTGAATTGGTATTTAGAGCACATATGCTTGATAGTCCAGCATATCCAGTTACTCGTGAAGGTTCTCCATCTAGAGAGCAGGGGGTTACAGAGGAACCTGTTCTTAAAGAGTCAACTCCAGTGGTTTTGGCTTCCAGTTTGTTGGACTGTTCAGTGGTGTACAACCAGTGTGGCCAGTTCTGGCACGTGAAGCTGTCTTGTCACATCCCTCTGAAGACATGCCATCATTGCAGATGTTTGGGTCATCTAGAGAAGTTTTTTCGGAAGCATCGCTTGAAGAAGACGTTGTGACTGAGAGATTTTAGTGCCTGAATGTGAGGTAGAAGATGCTTCAGGCATCAGATCCCCATCCATAGGTCTTGGGATGAATTTCGCACATAGTTAGGATTTTTCGGGGGTGTGAAGCCTCAGTTTGTGTTTTGTGTTCCGTGTTGGCGATGGAAAATTTAAAGTCTTTTCGTTCTTGTTTTTATGCAATTAAAGTTTTGACTTTTTATAAGATCATTATTTTGTCATGAAGTTATTAAAGACATGTTCTATTGTAATCCAAATAGTTTTGTTTGTTTGATTATGCTTATATGAATCATGTGATTTTCATAAAAGTGTTTCTTGACATTGTATGAGGTGATCTTGGTTTAGCGATGTTCGTTTGGATATGTAAGTGCCTATGAAGGAATTTATGTTTCCAGTTATGCTTAGATTCACTATTTGGGTTAAGTTTTGCTCGGAGGATTTTCTCTTGTGTTGGGGGTTTTTGGTCTAGGGTGATAGTTTCAAACATCAGCGAAAGTGTTGTTTCACTAGAGCTATAGAAGTCAGTTTTAGATCGGTTAAGAGTTCCCACATCCCAACCCCCCCCCCTCTTGGGGTGGTATGTTCGAGTGTTAAATTTTAGCGCTAGTCGAGTTCTTGTGGTGGGGGGGAACCCTCTCTTGTTCTCTCATTATCTTATGTTGTGTTTTCTCTTGGTCTAAATTGGGCATGGATCCTTATTTTGTCTATTATTCAGTTGGGTGACTTTCTAGGTTCAGAAAGTATCTGTGGTGGGGAAAATTGTCACACCTTCCTTTTTAAATTAAGTTTTTATTTTGTTAATTATTTAAATTGAGATCTTGCGCCAATTATGGGCTAGGTCCCGAATTAAATTTTTTGTCATTTAATATTTTTAGCAGGTTTCAGACCCATGCACGGTCACCGCATGGTGTGTGGTAGCGACACGATCACCCCAGGTGCTTGTGCGAATGCACGGGTGGTCTGAGTTGAGGCGTGCAACATGTGCATGGTTTATTAATCTGTGTAGTGACAATAGAGTGACCTAGTTTTCAAAATAAGATAAATAAACGGTTTAAAAATTAATTTTTTTAAAAATAATTTTCGATAATAATATTAATATTGAATTGTTGTTTTTGTTATTATTATTATTATTACTATTAAGAATATTAATGTTATTAATGATATTATTATTAATATTATTTTTATATTAATGATATTATTATTATTTTCATCATATTACTATTATTATGATTTTATTATTAGTATTATTATTATTTTATTATAATAATCATTATTGTAATAATAATAATAATATAATTATTATTATTATAATTATGAACTGATGAAAACAATGAAACCCTAATTCTACCCAGGAATCGCCCCCTCCGAATTCCCTACCCAAACTCTACGAGCCACTAGATGCCTGCGTAGCGATGACATCTTCTCCTGTGGCCCCTACCGACTAGCCCTAGGCCTCGTCTCACTTCCCCGCTCTGGCCTCCCATGTATCTTGGCCTTCGCCTACCCTACCACCCTCACTGCCTTCTTCCCATGCTCGCCATAGCTGACCTTCGACCTCCCCCACCAGGCCACATCGACCCTCACCCCACCCGACCTCCACCTCCTGCAGCCATCCACACACCACAATCTAGGCTACACCCCAACCCTCTGACCTCACCCACATACCTCCGCACTCACCCCAACCTCCCTTTCCTCTCATCTACATTGTCGCCCTGGCCTCCTGCCCATGCTCCGTCCACTCATGGACCGCCGCTCTGTCCTCCGGCCACCCGTGGACTACCGTTATGGATTCCGACCACTTGCGATCTACCGCTACAGATCCATATAAACCCCACTCCATTCATCTTCCTTCTCACTAGAGCACCAACCTCATTGTGTTGGAACCCCAGCGCTCCAGCATCATACCCGCGGTCGGCCTCGCTCTCACCGGAACATCTGTAGCCGTTTATCCTCTCACCGACACACACTATGGCTGACCTCCCTCACACCGGCCACCTTCGTACTAGCCACCTGCTTACAGGCCACCTCTATGTTGGCCTCTCGGCCTCCTGCCTCTTTTCCTCAGTTAGCAGCACGTCCGACCCTCCCTGCTCTCCTTGTTCTGACAAATAGTACATCTGAACCCTCATGCACACAACCAACCCACTTCCCTTCCTCTCAGGTATAATTAATTAATTAATTAATGATTTTTTTGTTTTCAATTCCTTTAATTATTGGTTTTTATTTAATTTTACTAACTTTATTTCCATCTTGGGTTGTGTTTCGTGTGTTTTTCTCACTATTTAGCGAGCACGGTTTCTCCACAGGGATTATACTTCCTTCTGTAGAAGTTTGTCGCGTCCACACTTGTTTGAGGTAGGAGAATCCAACTTTTCCTTTCAATATTAATTCCATGACACTTGCATGTTATCAATTTATCTTCATCAATTATCTGCACCTCTATGTAATCCTTGGTTATCTCACTACAAAACTTTGGATTTTGTTTATTTTTCTAAAAAAATGAGTTGTTATGGTTATGGGTGAGAAAAGAATATTTTTATTTCACTTTCAGGGTTTGATTTAACGTCGATCATTTCACTAAGGTGAGAATTGGGGTTTTTTTAATAGTTTATCTTTAGCAATGTTGTGATATTAAATAGTTGGTTTGTGAACTTTTTATGGCGTGTTTGACTGAGTCCTCTTATGGCCTTATGATTATATGAAAATGATTTAAAAAGTTTTTTTTGATGGCCCTTGGGATGTTTTGTGTTTTCTAAATTAGGTGGGTGGTGGGGCATGGTTTTATGATAAATGGTGGGTTTTTTGGAAGTTTTGTTTTTGGAAAACATGGTTTATAATGGGTCCTTTAATGTTTGGTCATTTGGTTTGAAACATGTTTTTGTGTGTGTTGGAAATGGATGTTACATATGAACCTTGATTTCCCAAGTGTTTTCTCTTATCTCTCCCTTTATCGTCCATATAAAATGGATCATTAATTTATAAATAGTGTGTTGGTATTAAATGTTTCTTTAAAATTATTTTTTGAATGTGTTCCTTAAAATTTGAACCGTGGGGAATTTTGGGACAAGATTGGATTCCAAAGTTTAAAAGGTCCTTTTGACATGGTTTACTTGGGAATGGTTTTAGAAATGATTTGGAATGGTTTTGATAAATATATTTGGGTGCGTAATATTAAAGGCCCATTTGGAATTGTACTTTTGAACGAGATGTTTTGTTTTTATTTTAGAAAATAAATTGATTCAGAAAATGTGAATTTCTGTTCTGAAACATTGAGAATTTTATAAGATGGTTTGAATGTTAAATGGTGTGAGGGTCTAGTTGGCCCTTTGTTGACGTGAAATGATCGAATGTGTATTCGGGGTCACTCTTATCTAGGGTAACCCTTTATGGGTGAATGCGTAGGAAGACTCTATGTTCGAGGAAGGCAAATGGGGTGAGATGAGTCATGCGTGTGAGGGCCTTTTTACTTACACGGTATTATTATAACCACCATGGTTTCTTGAGTGTCTTTTAGTTGATAATGTGATGGAAGCTGATCAACCCTGATTAGACGGGTTGTTACCCCCTGGATTTGTTGTTCGGAAAAGAGGTCTTTCCACTAAATTGGTCTATTTAGGGTTTCTAGTTGGTTATAGACTTAGGAGCTTCACCATACTCCATTAGGTGGTTCAAAAACTGAGTATGTCTAAGGGTCATCTAAGGATGTTTAGGATCACCCATGGTTATTGTATTATTTACATTTCTTGTTTATATTCCATTGCACCAGATTATTTTTAGCCTATAATTTTTAATTGTTTTACTCTATCCCAGCTATGGTATATTCTATTTTGGATTTTATTTATAAAATGACAAATGATTTTTGAAATGGTATGTAGCTTTTGTTGGGTTTTTGAAAGGAAAAAACATGTTGCTTATTATAAAATTTGAAAACCCTACTTTTATTTTTTTTTTCATACTTGTGTCGTTGGACTGTTTTGGGAAAGGGAATACTCGGATTCCATGGTTATATATGGCATCCCAACTGAGCATCTTGGTACTCACGCCTACCATATTCTTTCAGCGGCAGGTTCAGTTCATGCTCAGGTTCCTGGTTCAGTTGCTCAGTGTTAGAGAAAGCTTGAGTCTAAGTTGGGTGGTGACCTAGAAGGTCACAAGGAGGTATGTTTGGTTTTATTTTATTTTCTATTGCAAGAGTCCAGTTTTATTGTTCTCTTTATTCTTGTTTATTTATTTATCTTTATGGGCCAAATAATTCACAGCAATTAAATTTTGATACCCGATACTGGTTCCCATACCATGGGGATCGAGAACGCCCTTTGGGCAATGCCCCAGACTAGCTCGGGTGACCGGTTCATGGTTGACTATGGTTGGTTCATGAAATTGTTGTTTACATTCGTGGTACTACCTTAAAATCATGAATAATGAATTGTTAAAACCTCTTCATTAGTTGAATCAGAAGCCACAATGAAATCATTATTTGATGATGCAGAAAACATTTGATACAATATATTTTTAAATGGAATATTTAATTTACTAAACAATTACATTAGATCAAAACGATATAATGGAATAATGGTTTCACACCCACTAAAAAAATAGTATTCCCATTTCTCTAATAACTAAGTAATCATATTGTTTTAATTTTAACTACCATCCTAGTAGTTTCTATTATTCTATTTGATATTATATATATATATCCTTCATTCATAATAAATATCAATCATAAATATATAAAATGACATGTGAGATATAATTCCAAAACAATCTTTAGAATATGTATTCTTTTCATTACATTCCTCTGTTGTTGTTTCTAAGGAAACACTATTCCTGGAGAGATGTATACCAATGTAAAATAGAATGAATCCCCACTTGTATTTGGTTATACTAAATCAAAATAGTATTTTTTTTCAATGTATATTATAAGGATAGAACTGATAAACTAAAAAGAGGCAGATATTTGGTTTGTATTTCCTAGAACTGAGTTGCTACATTAAGTCACGATTTATGAAATTATCTTTAGTATTATCGAAAAACCAGACTAATAGTTTTTTTCTATAATTTATAAACCATATATGTCTTAGAAAACTATTTAACTCCCCTAACCACTAGAATATACCTAGAAATAATTCATTATAAAAAAATAAACTATGATCATAAATATTTTTTCAATATATAAATGGATATTTGAAAATTTCTATTCGTAATTGGATTATTGTTTCCAAACCTTTCTAGTTGTATAATATAAACATCATAGATATTGAATCCTTTAAGTAAAGTGTTCATGATATCTACTGACTTATGTAATCATCATAGAAAGTTTCTATGATAAATATAATTCGAATAAATCATAGAATGAGGACTCGACATAACCAATAAATAATTATTGGTACCTTGCTTTTACCATCCATGTATAGTTTCACTTGGATATCCACTAAAATATTTACATCAATTATAGATATTTAAAAAATATAGTCCTTTATTTTAGTACATGGAATCCATTCTTAAATCTATATGTAATTTTCACTCATAGCTAGCCATAACATACATCACTTTACATGATTTATTATTTATTCAAAATAATTTATGAAAATTATAGGTGAATAGAAAAGGACTTTTATGATTTAAATTTTCTATGTAGTATGCCTATATGGAAAAATTACTCTCATTGGGACTTTTAGAGTTTTAAGTTCCTATGAGAACTTGTGAACCTATAGGAAAGATTAACTAATTTTTTTATATCATTTTCAGCAAAGTGATATAACTCCCTAATAGAAGTACACTTGTTATGATTAATACCATTATCTAAAAATAATTTTAACATCCTTAGTAGAGATGATATATGTAACTAAGATTCAAATTATGTAGCCTTTTATGTACATTTAAATCTAAAACAAGATTTTTAAATTTTCCCATTGTAGAACCAAAGGATGTGAAATTATGGAATCCTATAATGTCCCAAATTATATTATATATATTAGTAAAATTAATTTTCACGAGGTTATATTTCAGACTTCTATTTTACAAAAATATCTAGAATGTCTATAGAATACAATAAATACATGTAATACACCTCATTGAATTACCTTGTATTAGTGTCACCACTATGATGTGTATGTGGTAATGTGAGTTTCCAAAAACCTTCACTCTACATTCATGTGATTGATGAATACTTGGATAAGATATAATGTAATACACCCACATGGAGAATATTATATTTTCATTCCAAATACAATCTCTACTTATATATTAAATTCCTAAAATATCATTAAGGAATATTAAAAAGTACATGATTTTACCTCTTGATTCAACTTATATTATTCCATTCTCTCAAGATAAGAAGTCTCCATAGTCATTGTGGAATAACGTTACTTAAAATGGTATATTTACTTAAAAGCTATTAACTATGTTGAAAAATTATAACGATATCAACTCCAAGTAGTCAAAACACATTTCTGGGTATATATTTTATAACAACTATTATTTTTACGTAAATAATAATTATATTTCCTTAACATAGTAAGAGTATTATATTTTATATTCACCATTCATTGTGTGTATGAATATCCTTGAATCAGGTATTACTTACAATTTAATTTTTAATTCAAAATGAAAATATTTATTTGAAAATAAATAATAGCTCATTTTTTACAATTATACACTCTGATAAATATTTTGGTTGCACAAAATATAAAATAATATTTTAATAAGAATAAATCAAATTGTCAAACAGATGTCATGTTATTCCCATTATATATATAGAAAAAACCCTTTTCCATCCCCTAGTAGAATTCACCTTTACTTATTACAATATTCCTAAACATATATGGTTATATTATTTTAATACAATAGTATTTAGTACCATTGAATGGAAATATAAATATCACATGTAGTGAGGAATATACAATAATTATATGATACTACATGATTCAACTTCAATCTATTACAATTCCTCTATCAATGAACTTTTTGTCCACATGAGAAGAAGATAACCTACTATTCACCATATTTCTTCTATATCTTTTATCACATTGAATAATTTTGTAAAGGCCCCATAGAAACTAAACTTTTCATGGGATTTTGAACAAGGTATTTCACTCTGTTCATCACAATTAGTGAGGAACTGTGTTCCCACCATTGTTTATATTCTTGGAAAATAATTATCTAAGGATTACTAAGTGGATTGTCCATAATATTGATCTTATAAGACATGATCAATATAGAGAACCAAGAATATGATGGTGAAAATGTGATATTATTGGATAAACCCTTATCTATATGGATGTAGAGCATCATTATTACTAGATAGGTATCAAAATTCCAATTTATACTTAAATAGTGTAGGTATAATCATATTTTTATTCAACCATTATTTCACATTATCAGGTTATAGGTGATGTGTTACCAAGGAACATGAATACATATAACTCATGTAGAAATTATTCCATCCCTGTTATGCTAATTTAGGTGGTATAATAAGAATATGGATATTATTATATGATACAAATTTCCCAGTAGAAGTTCTATTTATAAATGATTACACAACACTTAGAAATATAAGCTATATGGGAATGTAATTTTTTATGGAATTATCATTGTGTTTTGAAGACTTTACTTTCCATTTTCTAATATGGAATAAATTCATATTATAGTTCAAAATAATTATTACCATATGAAATGAAATAAATTTTATTTATTAGTCTACCAATATTTTGTCATATCTTAATAACCTTAACTATTGGATTAAGAACATAATATTTTAGGGATATTCTAAAGAAAAGGATATATATTTCACCTATCATAATCTATGAAATTTTCTGGAAAATTAAATGATGGTATTTTGGTAGGTATATCATTACACCTAAATTGAATCGTATCTCGTTGATCAATTGAGTGTATTAACCTATCCTGAAATCTTGGACTCTAATTTTACAAAAAAATGTGTCCAAATTGTATTTTTAAAACTATATAAATTAAAAAAAAATTGGTTAGGAAAACCTATTATTCATTGTTTATACTTCCAAATAATTGAAATTTCCCCTAACTGTGGCATGACCACCACTTTAACATGGGTGCATCTAAACTCAAATAATGGAAGGTGATATGTATTAATTATTAATTTGATATTTTTTTATACCGTGAACATAAGTATACCTTCTTTTATCATTTTACATTATTTTTAATATGATATTTATTTTAATCAACTAATTAACCATTTTTTGATAATATAATTTACATGTCATCAACAAGTTTCCTTTGTTGATTGAAATATGATTTTATTTTTCATGATCGTTACTTTGGGACCACAATAAAATCATTAACCATGCATAAATTGAAAAATTATTCACAAAATTATTCATTTAATCTTCTCATACTTGTTAATTATACTAGGTTATCATATAGAACCTTTTTAATTAAATAATTATACATAAAAGATAAAATAGATAAATAATGACATCTCCTAGAGTTGTTATGTAATGGTATATCCTTAGTATGAACAATAATTTCATTTAGACCTAGGGTAATATTTTTATTCATTGGAGACTCATATTATAGTGAACATTAAACTCTTGTACATTTTAATTATTTGGTTTCAGAATTCTCTTAACTCCAACTTCATCATTTAAAATTCCTTTTATATTTATAGTGTATACTAACACAAAGGTAAGGTGAAATCCACATGGTATAATTACATTTCATTATCCAAATGTGGACACACATTCACATAAAAATTTTATAATCATGGAATAATTTGTATATGATCAAAATTATGAATAATTAATATAATTTAAATCCAAAAATAATAATTCAATGGAATAACTAAATACCAAACACGCATTGGATAGTCTCATCTCATGATCATTCTACATGAAATTATATTGCATAATAAAAATCCAAATTCTAAAATCCAACCCCTTGGTAGCTTAATTCACTAAAAAATTTAAAATAATTTACAAATATTATCGATATGTCCCATGGAATTTAAAATAATTTTATTAAATTTGATTAAATTAAATTACATTTCTTAATTTTTTGAAGATTTTTTCGGGTTCGATTGGACAAGAAGTGGTTCCTTAGATGTTAAATATGGTCTGGAGAGTGTTTTCATGGCTAGGGGGTTGAAACTAAACCATTCTAAATAGAATCTGCATTCGGTGTGAGTTATACTCACCAACTAGGGTGCATTTTGAACAGTAAAGGCTTCCCCTATTCGGTTACACATATATTTATAAAAAATCATTTTATTAAACAAATTCACCCATGTTATTGAGTCATCTATCAATAATCCACCAACCAAATTAATTTGGTTTAAATTTTTCAAAGAATATGGATATTACACCCAAATATTATCCTATTTTTATATATTACTTATCCAATAATGGGTTTTTCCATAATCTAGTCCCACCTAGGTTCTTCTACAGTAACTCACTAGCCCTTTCTGATAGTGCTACCACACACCAATAACCCCCTTTCACAATAAACAGAAAAACAAAAACAAAGAAACAAAGACACACACACACACATTCATTTTTATTGATTAAAAAAAACTTCAATATCTAATTAATCATTTCTCACATGTTACAACTCAAATTGGTATGCATTCAATGTCATTATAACCGTATCAAACACCTCTTTTATAATATTTGAAAACATAATAGAAAATCCATTTTAAATAATTAAATTGATTCCCTAATACCATTTAATGAATTGGTCAAATATTGGAAGTGAAAAGGAATGTTAAATTCTAATTTTTAACAATGAATCAATGATAATTTACTTGATTCAAAAATTGATTCTTGTTTCTCAACAAGAATCTCATGAAAATTAATATAACTATGAAAAGAATATGAAATTTTTTCTTAGTATAATATCATGACATTACTGATATCTACTCCTCTCTAGATCAACATAGAATTATGAGACTAAGTTATATGACCTATATATATTCCACACATGCACCAAAACTCTAATTACATTTTTATAAATTCGTGGGTGCTATATAATATGATTTAAGGCCTTACAATGATCATAAAAACTCTAAAGAATCAAGTGATCTACCCTTGAACTTAGATAGATCCTCACTTAATCTTTCTCTCTATATAATCTTGGGAGAAGTTATTGAGGGATCCAAAATTCATCAAATTACTTTAAAAAACAATTCACTGCTAAAAATTGTTCTGAAATAGTTCGAATAGTTGACATAAATCCCTAAAATATGATAAACCTATAAAAAGGCCAAAATGACAGAAAGTCGTCAATAAATGTATTATTCTTATAAAATTATTTTACCATTCACAAGTGATATAACAAAATATCCCATGATGAACCACAATCCATTAATTTATCTCATTCCTCTATTAATTATTTAATAATCCATGAATGGTTTCATGTTCATTGGATAGATTATAGATTTTCATATTCGCTTTTTAATTAAATAAACATGTGGATACATTTAGATATAATTTAAATTCACCTTATTCTAAAATATAATAAAATAATTGAATTAATTTATTTTAATTTTCACATAGTCATCCACTAGATCCCAAATATAGGGCACACTTTATCCTGAACTATAACTCATCTAATTGGGTAGAGCTTGAAAATAAACATTGTGCATGACCCTTTAGTCCCCCATATCGACAATAATGAGTCCAACCTACTAACCAAGTGTATAACCTAGATACAAAACATTCCCCATATGAAGACAATTATAATTAAAAGCTATGACTACCACCTAGGAATTCATTTATTGTAATATATTCCAATTGTCCAGGTGTCTCATTCAAGTAGGTTTCATCTCTTTTGTATTCAAACGATATTATTGAAATATATTTATTTAAATTTTTTAAACTTAAATAATAAATATAATTTCTATGTCTATAGACTTCTCCGATAGTTCTATTTCCAGCAGTGGACCGTATATATCAACCTCTGTTAAAAAACATATGGGACAAATCCTTCCTTAACATAACCATTAATGTCACATCATTCTTCATGAACCCAAAGTATCAAACATCTCTATGATCATATATTTTTACTGTTTATGAAATACATTGGTGTATACAAGTCATGAAGTGAGTTAATAATATAAAGAAATTATTTTGATCATTATATATATCAGAAGATAGGAAAATTCAAAAAAAAAAGAGATGATTTGGATATCCTATAAGTGAGTCAGTACTCATAACCTTATCTCTAAGAGAATACTGGGGTAAAACTCTTTCAAAAGAAGTATCAATGAATTATGATCCTCCTATCTCTAATATACTATGTCATCATTGTACAGTAAAATTATATCATCCGACCATAGAACATATTTTTAATAATATCATCATTACACATCAATTATATCATCATAGTAAATAACTTCAATTAAAATTCAATAAAACAATATATCTACATAAATTTTCACATTAATGTTATGAAGAAGGAAATTAATCATGTGAGAAGATTTTATTTAATATTAAATTCTATGAATATAAAATTAATTGAATGTATGATGTCATTTGGTTCTGGGGAACTAACATCAACATGTTATCTACCCATGTTCCACCAAAATCAAGAACAGAATCTCGAAATTTATCCTCAAGTGTCAAAATGATATGCTCCATCTGCACATCCATTTGGAGGTCGAAGGAAAGGATAATGGAGAACAATGATCCAAAATCCCTATGTGTTCCATTTTAGACACCTAAGTAAAAATGAGGTTCCAAATATGAGATTATTTTCCTTATTACCTTGTAAATTAGAACTATATCATCTATATACTGAATTTGTAGAACATTCCAAATAATCAACTCCCAATCCCCAAAAACATATTTAAATTAATCAACTGGTCCACAATCCCCAAAATAGAAACACATTCACCATTAGATCAAGTAAAAATTGTCAAAAATTCATAAAAATATCATCCCACTTCTAATATGGGATATTCCGAGGTTTTAATAAAATTTATTAAACATGATGATCTACCTTCACTTATTGAAAGATCCTACATTAGGATACAAACTCTTCCACAAAATTTGTCATCCTAGTCCACCAAATTTAAACCCTTAAGGAATGATAAATAATGGATTCACAAGAATATACTACCAAATTTGATCTTTGGAACCTATAAAGAACTTCCTATTACATTTCTGACAGAATGAATTATTCCGTGAAACATCTGGTTCCAACCACCCTCAGACCACCCCTCTATTGAATCAATATGAAATACATAATCACACATAACTTCTATATCTAATTATCCCCACTAATACTCCTCTATATTTTGGGATAAGTAATATTTAACTTTAATCGAGAATATTAAATCCCTACTAATATTTTTTTTTCTATCAAAATGTACCACTAAAAGTGCCTCTATCACTATAATAAATCACCAAAATATCGAAAAAAATCTCCTTATTACATCCTAAATTGTTCTCCAATCACTAAATTATTTTTTTATTGTAGGAATAATATATGTTATAAACTAAAATAACTCCATCCACACCCACTTACACATATTCAAATCCCTTTGAGACAAAATGTACCTCAAGATCCATTGATCTTTGAAGAACAAAAATGTTCAGTAATGAGGAGACAGTGCTACAAATTTAGAGAAAAAACTAAATTTGTAAAGTAGAGATAATGGGTGTATTAGTAATTATAATGTGGAAATATCTACAATTACTCATAAAATATCACGTCGCTATGTTGTATCAAGACACAATCCAAACCAAGACATGAAGAATCATTGAAAACCTCAAACATCAATTCATCCTCTAACAACCAAATGATGAGAGTACTGATCAAAATACTTTCCAAGTAGTATAGTTCTTCTTAACATCATTTATCCTTTATAAAATAATAGTACATTCTATTAGTGGATGTAAATGAGGTTGAAATCTATTCTAAATCTTCCATGAACCTACACTAGTATCCAATATTGTAACGACCCAAGGTTTCTTTAATGGAAAATCCCTCTTGATCCAGTTAAATGTCTCTTTATGAATTTTTTTTATAAGATGTCATCTTATTTGGTTTTACGTTAAGAATTGTGACCATTTTTAATATAGTCATTGAACAGTGATCACTTGATTAGTATAAATATAAGGCTTTAACGAACCCAATTTTACTCAGACAGAGGAAGCGATGTTCTCATCCAGTAGAATTGCCCCATATGAAGCCCATTTGTCGAAGCTCGGAAAAGAGGTGGCATCCTTGGGCTTTTCCCTCGATCAAGCCCAAGCTGAGCTTCACCATGTCAAGCGCGAACGGGACCGTCTACGGGAAAAGTGGATGTTGATTGAAATTACCACCTGAGCGATGTTATCCGAGCCACCCCAAGAGTCTGTCACCATCGCACACCTTACCCTTAAGTCTTATGCGGCTATTTTAAGGGGTTATGTAACAAATATGTAGTACTATGTTCGTGTACATTATTTTTTGTATATAATAATGAATATAATTTCTAGTCATTTTTGATACATTATAAATAGTTTTTAAAGTACAAATGGTGTTTTTAGTTATTATTTAATTTTGAAATCTATTTTATTAAATTAAGGTATTTTTGAATTAAATAATATTTTAATAAAATAATAATATTATTATTAAATTAATTTTTATTAAATATAAATGATCTTATAATTTTATGAATGCAATTAAAATTTTTATTAAGGTTTGAAAGCCATTTTTGTCCAAACCCGTGAATTTTCGATAAATGTTGGTTTTTATTTTAAAAGTAAAAATTAACATATTTAGAAAAAAATTTAGATAAAATAAATTTCATTTCTAGAATCAAGATGTTGAAATTATCCAACGGTGAATTTTTCATAATATTTTGAGACAGTCAAATTTTTGAGTAAAAATTAAATACCGTTAAAATATATAATGTGTTTTATGACATCGTAATGACCCAATGGTGATGTAATAAAAATACCATAATCCTTATGGTCGCCCAATATATGTTTTATAATTAAAATAATGTGATTTTGGGTTTGTTTTACTTACTTTTCAAAGCATTAATGGACCCCTCAAGACATATTCAACACTTTGCCTTTTTAAATAAATTTTCATGGGAGTGTGACACACCTCCACATAAGAAACATTATTATTTTAAGAAGTTCGGACTTGGGCCTTATGAAATATTGTTTTCCTCTTCCCTTTTCCAAAAACATGGGCAAAAACCATGGGATGGTTTGTGGTTTGGATTAATTTAATGTAAGGGGACCCAAACCAAAATAATAAAGAATTCCCTTACCTTTCCTATATAAACCCACCCAAGCTCCCACATCCTCCTCACTAAAATACCATGGAGTTCGTCCAACCTATTCCCTACTCTCTCTATAATCCTCCCAAGGTGCCCCTAGCTCCCAAGAAGCCTCTCAGAAGCCTCTATCTAGCCTTTGGAAGCACACTTCCATGTAAGGGTTTTTTTCATCCTTTCTCATTTTTATCAATTTTCTTTAAGTTGTTTTTCCCATTTAATTTCAATTATGAATGTTGGGGTATAGTATCTCACCTCCCCCATACTGCCCTATTATTGTTTGAATGATGGGAGACCCATTTCTCTCTCATTAAATGCCTCCCATGTACACCCGTTACTATGCCAAAATTCCGAAAGGAACTTCTCTCTCTTATTTTACATTCAAGCAATAATTTTGTATCATGAATCTATATTCCATCACAATTTTTGGGACATGTATCTATATGACCTCCTTACTGTCCATTACATGTAAATATGATGAGTAACCCCTTTCTCTCTCATCACCCATTTTTTATGAATTCTTATGTCACGTCGTTACGCTGCCGAAATCACACTGATTTTCTAAGCCAATGTCATTGTGTAGTGAATACCATGCCCATTTATCCATCGATTGTATTCAAATTTATGCACATTTAAATATTGATTGTAAAGTTTCATGTATTAATTCCACATTCATTTATCGTGGAATAAATGATTATGTTTTATGAATCCATGTTTTATGATCCATGTGGCACACTTATGCATGAAATGAAATGTTTAAGAAGGGTTCACCCTTATAGCGCTCCAATGCATTGGGTAAAGTATAGTACCATGATACGTCATGTGCAATGAGTGTTGACTCATGCTAATTCAAGTGCGACGAGGGTTTACTCGTGATTCATGTGCAATGAGGGTTTACTCATGCTTTATGTTCAATGAGCCTTGGATCATGCTAATTCCATGTTAAGTGTTGTTGCCACAATTCCATGTTATGATTATCATGCTTTATCATGACTTTATGTTCATGTTTCATTTATGCTCTATTGATATGCCTATTTTCTAACATGTATTGTACTCCTCATGTTATTACATGTGTAGTCCCTTACTGGGCTTTATAGCTCACCCTTTTCTTATGAATGTCCTCAGGTTATCCCATGCAATGCTAAGTACGAGGGAATATAGTGGTCATGTAAAGGAAGGTTTCAATAAAGATGCCACATTTCATGTTTTAAGTTTTTATGTAATGATCCTAAGCCCTAAAGACACTAAACCTCTCAATCTTCTTTGTTGTATCAAGTGAACTTTTATGTAATAAATCATGTTTAATTTGTAATAAAAAGCAGGGTTGTCATAGTTGGTATCAGAGGATAGGTTTAGTTATTTTTGGGATTATGAAACCCTAGTAATGTCTTAGATACAAGACTAAGTATAATAAAAACATACCTGAGTTTTTTTAAATACTATGTAAGTGGTTTATCAAACAAATACATCCTTGTCTGGATACGAGCAGGTAGAGGCGGCTCTAGCACAGATGTATCCTAGGGGTAAAACCCAAAAACACCGCTTTGAGCTAGACTCGAACGGGAACTGGTGCATGACAACGGGCCTTGCTGCACTCTTGGTTACGGCACTCCCGGGGGGGTATGTTTTGATAAATTCACAATCTTAGTATGATCCCTTATTAAGGGAAAAATTCCCCTAAGAATATATGTTCGAAAGTAGATCATGAAAATCCTAGATTAAAGCCTATAGACTCATGAGTTAAGGAAATAAAAGTTTATTTATAAGTCATCAACTTTTGTATTTGGATTACCCTTTATGTGTTACCCCTAACTTTCCTTTTATTCCAGCCAATGGCTGGTAATAGGAGGACTCAGGCTAACAACCGTTGTGAAGATCCGTGTGATGATTGTACTAATGAGATGGCCAATCCAATGGGAGTGGGAATCGTGATCTTTGTCACGCTTCTCTCTTAGCTAACTCATGTTTTGAATAGAAACACGTGTCAAGAGGAACGTTCAACCCCCCCTAAGAAAGAACAAGTCGCTATCGAGAGCTTCATGAGACAAAGGCCTCCTACTTTTAGTGGATCATCTGATCCCACGATCGCTGAACAAGGGATCAACTCCATTGAAAAGATCTTCTCCATCCTTCAATGTTATGAACAAGAGAAGGTTCTCCTAGATACTTATTGTATGTAAGGTGAAGCTGATCAATGGTGGACGTTGATCAAAAATAAGAAGCCTGAGGAGGAGATCGAGGCTTTGGAATGGAAGGAATTCCGAAAGATGTTTTTCGATAAATATTTTCCGTGCACCCTCCGGCTTAAGATGGAAAGGGACTTCCTTTCCCTCAATAAAAAAGATGAAGAATCTGTTGGAGTGTATGAGGAAAACTTCACAAGGCTTGCACGATACGCTTCCGGCTTTTTTCTTACACCCGAATGGAAGGTTGACCGCTTCTTTGGTGGGCTGAAGCCTAGCTTGCGAAAAGCATTAGCGATCCGTGACTTCGATAGCTATGAGGAAATTTTCCGATGTGCCCTCAAGGTCGAAATGGAGATCGGGGAATCACAGGGGTATCATGGGGACAAGAAGCATAAGGTGGACTTCAATGCTGGTGGTCCGATGGATAAAACCAACGATGCTAAGAAGTTCCAACACCCCACTTGCGAAAAGTGCGGAAAGAAGCACCCTGGAAATTTCCTTAAGGGGACGAGAAAATGCTTCAGGTGTGGAAGAGAAGGGCACCTAACTGTTAACAGTCGGCAAGAAGGACCCGCGGATGAGACAGAAGAGAGGAACACTCTATTCAAACCTCAACGTGTTGTACAATGCTATAAATTCAAAGAACCGGGTCATTTTTCAAATCAGTTCCCTAATCCAAGGGTTTTTGGAGGCAACCAACAACCACCAAGATAGCAAGGAAGAGCTTTTTCCGTCACTTCTTCCGAAGTGAACCCCGACAAAAAAGTGGTGACAGGTACGCTAGTTATTCATTCAAGAATAGTGAACATACTTTTTGATTCAGGTTCTACACATTCTTTTATATCTCGAAAGTTTATTAGAACAATCTCAGCACCACCACAAATCATGGAAGTAAAGATGTTGGTGAGTACGGAAAATGGGGAAATCTTTGCATCCCATGAATATAAGTCCTCCCCTGTTATAATCTGTGGATTGAATTACCCAGAGAACCTCTTCATACTCCCTTTGGTGGAATTTGATGCAATTCTTGGCATGGATTGACTTTCCTTATATAGAGCCAACATAAATTGTCAGTATAGGGAAATCACACTCCCTATGGAGAATCGACCCCCAATACATTACAACTATTAGGAGGATGATAAATTTCCTTTAGCTCCATAATCTCAAGCGTGGATATTACTTCCCTACGAGCACGCGTATCTGTCTCAGATGATTGAGTCCAAAGAAGAAACCATCTTTGAAGAAATGCCTATTGTGAGGGAATTCACGGAAGTGTTTCCCGAGGAACTGCCTGGTCTTCCTCCTAGAAGAGATGTTGAGTTCTCAAATGAACTTATACCTAGGGCATTACCAATATCCAAGAATCCATATAGAATGGATGTTGTTGAGCTTGAAGAGCTGAAGAAACAACTACAGGATAATCTGGATAAAGGGTTTATACTCCCAAGTGCTTCACCATGGGGTGCACCAGTCCTCTTCATCAAGAAGAAGGATGGGTAAATGAAGCTCTGCATTGATTATCATGAACTAAAAAAAATCATGATAAAGAACAAGTATCCTCTCCCAAGAATCGATGACTTGTTTGATCAGCTGCGTGGAGCACAATACTTCTCCATGGTGGACTTGCGGTCGGGATATTATCAAGTAAGGGTGAAGAAGGAAGATGTCCCCAAGACTGCTTTTCGTACAAGATACAGGCACTATGAATTCATAGTAATGCCTTTAGGACTCACCAATGCTCCAGAAATATTCATGGACTTGATGAATAGTCTTTAGAGATTACCTTGAAAAATTTGTGGTAGTCATTATAGATGATATTCTAATATACTCCAAAACTAAGGAGGATAATGAGGAGCATTTAAGAACTGTACTAGAGACTTTGCGCAAGGATAAGCTCTATGAAAATTATAGGAAATGCGAGTTCTGGTTGAAGGAGGTCTCATTCATGGGCCATATCATCACAAGAAATGGGATATCTGTGGACCCCTCCGAAACAGATGCAATTGAGGGATGTCCAAGGCCAACATCGGTAACGGATATCCGTAGCTTCTTGGGGTTAGCTGGATATTATCGACGATTTGTGAGGAATTTATCACGATTTTCCTACACTCTTACCAAGCTAAATCGAAAGGGAGTAAAGTTTTCTTAGAGTGATGAATGCGAAGAAAGCTTCAATGAGTTGAAAATGAGGCTTATCACTGCACCCGTGCTCACTTTACCCACATGTGGGGAGCTTTTTGTGGTATTCAGTGATGCTTCGAAGAAGGGATTAGGATGTGTGCTGATGCAGAATGATAAAGTGATATCCTATGCCTCAAGGTAGTTGAAAATCCATGAGCGAAACTATCCAACACATGATCTGGAGTTGGCGGCAGTGATCTTTGCCCTGAAAATATGGCGGCATTATCTCTATGGAGATAAATGTGAGATATATACTGACCACAAGAGTCTTAAATATATATTCACATAGAAAGTGATTAATATGAGCTAGAGAAGATGGATATAGCTCATCAAGGATTATGACTTTTCAATACATTACCACCCTGGGAAAGCTAACAAGGTGGCGGATTCCCTGAGTAGAAAGGATCCAGCGATTCTATCAATGATGAGAATTGAGAAGGATCCAATCTTCTTAGACTTAATGAAGATAGACGTGGTAATCATAAAGAAGGGAACATCATCAATACTTTCACAAATGATTGCTCAACTATCTCTTTTGGAAAAGTTAAAGGATGCTCAAAAGGATGATGTGGGAATTCAAGAAAAAGTGGAAGCTATCAAAAAGGGTAAATCCTCGGAGTTTAATGTTAATGAAGAAGGAATTGTGTGGTTTGGGAAAAGACTATGTGTTCCATCAAGTCTGGAGCTGAAGAAGGGACTTTTGGATGATGCACATAGTTCAAATTTATCTATTCACCTAGGGAGCACAAAGATGTATCGAGATCTCCGAGAAAACTTTTGGTGGGATAATATGAATATGGAGATCGCCGAATATACATCAAAGTGCCTGGTGTGTCAGCAAGTGATGGAAGAGAGGCAGAAGTCTAAGGGGATGATGCAACCATCGCCCATACCAGAATGGAAATGGGAGAACATCATCATGGACTTTGTCACCGGACTTCCGAGGACATCCAAAAGCAACAGTGCAATCTGGGTTGTTTTGGATCGTCTTACAAAGACTGCACACTTCATTTTTATTCGGGAGGATTTCTCATTGGATCATCTGGCACAGATATATATTAGGGAAGTGGTAAGGGTGCATGGAGTACCACTATCTATTGCATCTGACCGAGATCCAAGATTCACCTCTAAGTTTTGGAAGAGTCTTCAACATGCTCTGAATACTGAACTGAACTTCAGTACGACCTGTCATCCTCAAACCGATGGCCAATCCGAGCGGACTATCCAAACACTTGAGGATATGTTGAGAGCATGATCAATGGACATTAAAGGAGTATGGGATCAACATCTTCCTCTGGTTGAGTTCTCTTATAATAACAGTTTCCACTCGAGCATCCAAATGGAACCCTATGAAGCCCTTTATGGGAAAAGGTGCAGAACACCGACATGTTGGGACGAGGTCGGTAAACGTAAGCTGCTTGGACCAGAAATGGTCGAAGAAATGGTGGAGAAGGTGAAAACCATTCAACAGAATATCAAGGCAACCCAGAGTCGACAAAAGAGTTATGTAGATAATCGTCGACAAGACCTTGAGTTTAAAGTTGGAGACATGGTGTTTTTATGCATATCTCCGTGGAAGAAGGTCATGAGGTTTGGAAAGAATGGGAAGTTAAGTCCAAGGTACATCGGCCCCTTCGAGATTCTTGATCATGTTGGGGCTGTGGCCTATTGACTAACATTTCCACCTGTCATGGCCAAAGTACATGATGTCCTTCATGTATCCCTCTTAAGGAAGTACATATCGGACCCTTCGCATGAACTCTCTCTGAGGTGGTACAATTAGAAGATGATATTTCTTATGAGGAGAAACTAGTGAAGATCTTAGATCGTAGAGAAAAAGTTATACAAAATAAGACAATGCCCCTCGTCAAGCTGTTGTGGAGAAACTAAAAGTTTGAAGAAGTGACTTGGGAGTCGGAGGATATGATGAAGCTCAGTTACCCAGATTTGTTTTAGTGTGGGAAAAGGAAAATTTTGAGGGAGAAATTTCGTAAGGGGGGAATATTGTAACGACCCAAAGTTTCTTTAATGGAAAATCCCACTTCATCAAGTTAAATGTCTCTTTATGAAAAATGTTTTTATAAGATGTCATCTTCTTTGGTTTTATGTTAAGAATTTTGACCGTTGTTAATATATCCATTGAACAGTGATCAATTGATTAGTATAAATATAAGGATTTAACGAACCCAATTTTACTCAGACAAAGGAAGCGATGGCCTCATCCTGTAGAATTTCCCCATACGAAGCCCATTTTTCGGAGCTCAGAAATGGGGTGGCATCCTTGGGCTTCGCCCTTGACCAAGCCCAAGACGAGCTTCACCATGTTAAGCTCGAACATGATCGTCATGGGAAAAGTGGAAGTTGATTGAAATTACCACCTGAGCGATGTTATCCGAGCCACCCCAAGAGTCTGTCACCATCGCACACCATACACTTAAGTCTTATGCGGCTGTTTTAAGGGGTTATGTAACAAATAAGTAGTACTATGTTCATGTACATTATTTTTTGTATATAATAATGAATATAATTTCTAGTCTTTTTTGATACATTATAAATAGTTTTTAAAGTACAAATGGTGTTTTTAGTTATTATTTAATTAAGAAATATATTTTATTAAATTAAGTGATTTTTGAATTAAATAATATTTTAATAAAATAATAATATTATTACTAAATTAATTTTTATTAAATATAAATGATCTTATAATTTTATGAATGCAATTAAATTTTTTATTAAGGTATGAAAGCCATTTTTGTCAAAACCCGTGAATTTTCGATAAATGTTGGTTTTTATTTTAAAAGTGAAAATTAACATATTTAGAAAAAAATTAGATAAAATAAATGTCATTTCTGGAATCAGGATATCGAAATTATCCAACGGTGAATTTTTCATAATTTTCTGAGACCGTCAAATTTTTGAGTAAAAATTAAATACCGTTTAAATATATAATGTGTTTTATGACATCATAATGACCTAATGGTGAGGTAATACAAATTACATAATCCTTATTTTTGGCCAATATATGTTATATCATTAAAATAATGTGATTTTGGGTTTGTTTGACTTACTTTTAAAAGCATTAAGGGACCCCTCAAGATATATTCAACACTTTGCCTTTTTAAAATAATTTCCATGGTAGTGTGACTCACCTCCACATAAGTAACCTTATTATTTTAAGAATTTCGGACTTGGGCCTTATAAAATATTTTTTTTCTCTTCCCTTTCCCAAAAACCATGTGAAAAAACCATGGGATGGTTTGTGGTTTGGATTAATTTAATGTAAGGGGACCCAAACTTAAATAATAAAGAATTCCCTCACCTTTCCTATATAAACCCACCCAAGCTCCAACTTCCTCCTCACTAAAATCCCTTGGAGATTGTCCAACCTCTGACCTAATCTCTCTAGAATCCTCCCAAGGTTCCCCAAGCTCCCAATAAGCCTCTCACAAGCCTCTCTCTAGCATTTGGAAGCACACTTCCAAGTAAGGGTTTTTTTCTTCCTTTATCATTTTTGTCAATTTTCTTTAAGTTGTTTTTCCATTTTAATTTCAATTATTAATTTTGGGGTATGGTTTCACACCTTCCCCATACTTACCTCTTATTGTTTGAATGATGGGAGACCCCTTTCTCTCTCATTAAATGCCTCCCATGTACACCCGTTAGTATGCCAAAATTCCGAAAGGAACCTCTCTCTCTTCTTTTACATTCAAGCAATAATTTTGTATCATGAATCTATATTCCATCACAATTGTTGGGACATGTATCTATAGGACCTCCTTACTGTCCATTACATGTAAATATGATGAGGAACCCCTTTCTCACTCATCAACCATTTTTTATGAATTCTTATGTCACGCCGTTACGCTGCCGAAATTGCACCGATTTTCTAAGCCAATGTCATTGTGTAGTGAATACCATGCCCATTTATCCATCGAGGGTATTCACCTTTATGCATATTTACTTATTGATTGTAAAGATTCATGTATGAATTCCACATTCCTTTATCGTGGAATAAATGATTATGTTTTATGAATCCATGTTTTATGATCCATGTGGCACACTTATGCATGAAATGAAATGTTTAAGAAGGGTGCGCCTTATAGAGCTCCAATTCATTGGGTAAAGTATAGTATCATGATATGTCATGTGCAATGAGTTTTGACTCATTATAATTCAAGTGCAACGAGGGTTTTCTCATACATCATGTGCAATGAGGATTTACTCATGCTTTTTGTGCAATGAGCCTTGGCTCATGCTAATTCCATTTAAGTGTTGTTGCCACATTTCCATGTTATGATTATCATGCTTTATCATGCCTTTATGTTCATGTTTCTTTTATGATATATTGATATTCCTATTTTATAACATTTATTGTACTCCTCATGTTATTCCATGTGTACTCCTTTATTGGGCTTTATAGCTCACCCTTTTCTTATGCATGTCCTCAGGTTATCCCATGCAATGCTAAGTACGAGGGAATGTAGTGGTCATGTAAAGGAAGTTTTCAATAAACATGTTGCATTTAATGGTTTAAGTTTTTATGTAATGATCCTAAGCCCCAAATACACTAAACCTATCGATCTTATTTGTTGTATCAAGTGATGTTTTATGTAATAAATCATGTTTAAGTTGTAATAAAAGCAGGGTTGTCATAAATATGACCAAGGAAGTTATAAACATCACTAACATTCATATGTTCCGCATAATAAATAAACCACCATGATCTTTGAAGGATCTATTACCACTCCATTTCGGTACACTAAATGATTATGAAAATTAGTATCCCACATCTAGATATTTTTGAGTAAACTCCTTAAAGATATTATGGTGATGGTGGAATCCTAAAATATCCCAATGATACATGACATGTTCCTACCCCAACATCATGCGTATAATAATTTCATCAATGATTTCATGAATTTATTTAGGAACTCATGAAACAAGGAGTTCATGTGAAACATGAAAATATTGTTGTTGTTCATAACACCAAAATAAATAACTATACACTAAAAATAACATAATGATATAAAAAATTAGTCTTTTTTATATCCACCTCTTCAATACTCATCTGGTTACACCGATATAGAAAAATAATCATAAAGAAATATATTGGATCCCTTAAACCAATTGAGAAAATGAATAATACATGGATGAGAATAATAGTAATCAATGGTCACCAAAATCCTCCCTCAGTTTTCTATACATAACCTTAAACCTCTTTCTTCCTTCCTAACTTATAGCACTAGAGAACCACATATTGATGCACTAGGAAGAATCATACACTTCTATAACAAATTGGTAATCTAAATCCTGATCTCGAATTGTAAAAAATGTTTGATTCTACTATGGTCCATAAAAATCAAGAGGTAAACATGTTTAAAATCTATCATAAAATAAATATCATGTTGAGGGGGTATCATTAAAAAAACTATAGGAAAAACATATGATACTCCTAAGAAACTATGGATAAATATTTTATCTACACCACTACAAAATCCAAGGTGATCACTACTATATGATATTACAAGTAATCAAAAACACCTAAAACCCATATGATAATAAATCTTACCAATGAACACCGCATATTGGCCCTTATCATCATAGAATATCAATATTCTAACAAAATAGTTTTTTATAATACAAATAGAATAATACTATTTAATCTTGTAATTACATTGTTGGGTTAAATCTAAAATGAAAAAAATTTCCCATATCATTTATTCTTCCCCACAATCATCTTATAACCCTATATATAATCAAGAGAAGTTGTAAAAAATCCTACTATTATAATGAAAACATGGGAAATAAAAGCCTCTCCACCTTTAATCCAAAGGTACATACCATGATTGTTGAAATAAATTAGTGAAAATATAGGGAATTATTCAAATAAAAATATATATATTATCTTATAAGAAGATGGTATATTAGACATTATCAACCAACATTGGATATGTAATATTCAAATAATTAAACTCATTACATCCTTCTTCTCTACCACACTAGTGATGACCACCACCATAGGTACAGTTAGAACTATATCACTGAGGGTGAGGGATATCATCAGACCATCCTATACCATCTATATCATATCTCGATGGGTTAAAGGATGACTATAACTTATAATAATTTTTTCTTTGAGGATAATAATACTGAGGCTGAGATAGATACTAACCGTCTAAACCACACATATCTCCAAGAGTTCTTAGGCACTGAAATCATTTAAGACAATATAATCATTTGAAAATTACATTGGAAGATTTTTACTTGTGTGTTAACAATATTTATTAGTGTTAGAGAATCATGAGGTTAAAAACTACTATGTTCAACTCCCCCCACTTCAGAACCATGACTATCGAAACTTTTAATATCCTAAACTAAATAATTTTTTCCTCATAGAGATATGATAACTCACCACCGGAGATGGTCCAATCTATTAATGAATCATCTCAATCACTGTAACACTATTTTTTATGTATAGATAATTCGAAAATATTAATGGGTGAATGTATATTGAATTATTGGATAAAAAATAGACCCAAACATTTAAATCTCGAATACTCATCAAGGAAACATCATAGTGGATGTAAAAAAATTCCTTTAATTGAATCTTGTTCTCCTAAATATTCCTGAATTACAACTACAATGATATAAATTTATACCTATTCTATACCCTCTTTATCAAAGATAATAACTCAACATGAAAATACCTATAAAAATCATCACATGAAGTCCCATCTTTATTATACACCATATGATTCAAAATCCACCATTGGTTTAATTTTCCTCGTATATAAATGATATCCAATGAAATCCAATAGTTTTCCAAGGAATGAATCAGGCCAACTCCAATATCTAACTCCTCCAATCTATGATCTATCTCAAAGTTGGATATTCTCCACTTATACATAGCCAAACTTTTACAAGGGAAGTAAAAAAGATATCCTCCCCCAATCCTCACCCTCCTATATAGGGTAGAAGCTTTGGTGGTCAATAGGATTATCATACCAAACCTCAATAACCTAATCCTCACTGGATGATTACTAATATTCATCCTTTTATGTGTTGAATGAAATTCAAATGCACAGGAACAAGAAATTAATTTAAGATTCATTTAATTAGATTCATTTCAAATTCCCCAAATCACTTTAACATAAATAAAAAACCAACATTTTTTAATGAATGTACCACTTCTAGGACTCTTCCCTATAATCAATATTATATCACCAAGGGAGTTAAGTAATATCAAGTTTCTTGCATGAGATCCTACTGTGAACTAATATCATAGGTCCTAGCCAGTTTCCCTTACTACTTTACACACAATTTATGAATAAAAATATTGTCTTGCACAAACTATGAAATATTTAAAATTAGGAAACCCTATCTTCCATAAAAACTCTCATCAATAAAATTGATACCATTTTTTCACAACCCACCTCACTAAGAACCCTTCATAGTCCTACAGTGTTGTATAGAGTGACTACTGATTCTCACCAATAATAGATGCCGGGTTGGTGAGAAACTCCATGTTTATAATACATGAAATGGGAGGAATTATTGTCATATATCCAAGTAAAATAGTAATAATATCCCAATAAACACCATAATGAAATATAATTTCAAGATCTCATTATAAAAACAATGCATGAGAGGTTATAGAAATACATGTCCACAAATTAAATACCATAATAAAATTTTAATGTTAGCAGCTCTAACCATTTGTATAATTTCTAAGCTAGTAATGCATATTGTAATATCTAATCTCCCACTAAAAACCTAAAAAAATAACTTATATATAGGGGTTATTATACACGTATACTCAGTAGGATCCACCTTAAAGCCTTTAAGGAAAATAGGGGAAAACAATGATAAAGACTCAACGGAAAAAAATAGAACCAACATTATCCTACTAAGCCAAATATCACCCAACGTCACTAAGGATAATTTACAAAATATCACATCATTGAAGAAAAAATATATTAAGGGAAGAATATATATAAAGGGGGAACTATGTAACCGCTTTTCCCACTTTTTTCTCTAATAAATATCTAGGCTCCTAGTCCCTTCAACAACTATGAAAAAACACACCATATCTCATATATAAACTTTAACACATATCACGACCATACCATCATAATTATCCTATATCAAACCCTAAGATATCACATCACTTATAATGTATAGTAAGGTGTTGTGAACTTATATGATGTGAACCTTATACGCTCATCCTACTGTGTAAAACCCCCACTATATAATATCATAACATTTACCACATAGGGTGTTATAGTATTTAAAATACTCAATGGTAATCCACAATAGCCTGTATTCGTATTCTCTCCTCAAGGTATCACTGCCAACACTGCACCTGGAAGGGAGAGAGGGGAATAGGGAGTAATTGGCCCCAAATTCTCTCAAAAACCAAGATACTGGGGCAAAACACCAAAATCCAAAAAACATGTGATTGGTAGTAAGGTCATTCAAATTAGGTGGTATTCATATGAAATAATAGGAAAATATAAGTATAATACAACAATGAAAAACCCTAACCCAGAGGTTTCACACCAATGAATCACTTCCACATCGTAATATCCACCACACTATTACCAACAAATTCTACTATAACTTAATAATACTATATCACAAACTAACCCCACTCCCCATAGTAAATATATGGAGAAAAAAAATCAAAATTTCTTATTTAATATCAACATTTATCCATTTTATGACATTACCATTTACCATCCATAATAAATTATTTATTCTATTTAATATCATATTTAAATACCATCCATTCTTATCCATCACCAATGTGAAAAACAATCATTACCCATTTAATTGAATTATTAATATTCCGTTCATATCCTATACTCATTTCTATTTATATTATTTATATTATATTTCCTTACTACAAGGAAACTGTAAAATATCTCCAAAACCATCAACCATCTACGGTAGAACTATCTTATAACTAAATACAAAATCCCCCATAATAACCTTGAAACCATTTCTATTTCAAAAAAACCAACCATATCATGATTTCAAATCAATAATTACATCTACACTTATGAAACATGGAATGGAAGTTGCATCCCCACTACAAAATCCTTCCAATAACACAAAAAAATTCCAACATAATTACATCACAACAACATCAATAATTGCCAAAAAATTCACTACACTAAAAAAAATTATTCCAAACACACACACAAGATAATTACAATAATAAATATTTTCAAAAATCCCCTTTTTAAATCATGATATCAAATTCATTTTAACATCTCCAGTTTAAAAAAATCACCTCAACCCCCATATTTAAGAAAACCAATTCATTATATTCTTTAAGTAAATAATCATTTTTAAAATAGAGATCCCAATTAGAAAATCCTAATTACAACACATATTCATATCTTAGAAATAAAATTTTATTAGTAGAAATAAATTATAGTAAGAAAATAACATAATAAAAATTATAAAAGCTTATAAATACATGGACTACATCGATTTACCATCAATTTCAATAGTTTAATTAATGATCATAATTTATACTATATATACCATCCACCAAATGAAATTAAGAGTAAAAAATACATAATTCACACATAATTAATAGAGGGTGTTTGAATCCACTAACCCAATTAATGATTTATGACAACTGTGTGAGAACAATTTGAGAAATAGAGGGTAATGAAGAAAAAACAATCCAAGAAATATCCTAATGAAAAAAATCATATAAATTTCCATCAAAATTACTTCTCCAAGACAACAGGGATGAGATTAGTAGCAGAACCTCACTCAAAATTGGAAGAACACGAGAAACACCATGAGAGAGGTAATAAATTCTCCATTAAATGAAAACAAGTGATCTCATAATCCATGTAAGAAATATGAAAAAATAGAACTCGATTTTATCTTAAAAATAAACTAATAATCACCCGAGGAAGAGGTACGTAAAGGAATCATAACGATCCCTAGATATTCCTATAAATTTATACCTAGGATGGTAAATCAATAGACTGTGATGAAATGGGTAGAGGTCAATACAAAATATGGTCGTATAAAATAAATATCTTGAAATCACATCACATTTAATTTTATCTATATAATCATAAATCATGGTCTACCATATACTAGATGTACCCAAACAAGGGTCATAGTGCAAGTACTATCTCCATGCCACAACCCCTAAATTTATAAAATCATAAAGAAGTCATTGAACATAACCATGGTGCAACACATGAACTATGTCATAATGACATCCAAAATGAAAAAACCATAGAACCAACAACACCAAGATCTTCACCCGAAAATTGATACCTAAACAATATGCCCATAGTCTTCTCGTCATCGTGATGAACTATAGACTAATAGTGTGATATGAACTAAGTACTATTGTACAAGGACTCTAAAAATTGAATAATCATGGATCATGACATCTGAAATTACATGACATGGATAAACCCTGACAACATAAAACACCTGGATGAAAAAAATAAGTTATTATAAACAACCACCCATCACACAAAACCCATGGAAATACTGCAATGCACCTTTTTAGGTGAAAACTCTATTTTAACATCACCTTACTCACTCAAGATTCCTATAAACACCTCCAAAACTCAATAAATCTAAAAATAAAAGAGTTATTGGTTGAAAAATCTCGATTATAATTAAATAATTTTTGAAATTTACCAAGTCATATCATTGAGTGTTAGGTTAAGCCATGTTTACAAGCCACTTAAAATGACCCTTATCATATAGCTTGGGCTAATAACATGTTGTTGGGGTTTGATAATATCATTTTGGTGAATATACCATCTATATCAAAGTAGAAAATATCAACCAAATAACATAAAAATACATAACCAGTATCATATTAGGGTACAACATATAAATAAAGAGGAAATCTTGTCATTAAAATAAATAATCACCATGATAAAAATATATGAAATCTATGTATATAACATTATCATATATTCTATCAATGATTCTATAGATGAAAATTACATTTAAT
The DNA here is from genome assembly GCA_963277665.1 of Viscum album. NCBI lineage: Eukaryota > Viridiplantae > Streptophyta > Magnoliopsida > Santalales > Viscaceae > Viscum > Viscum album. Next base: position 483,599,902 of record OY728128.1, read on the forward strand.
ACCACAATAGATAAATATTTTGTGACAAAAAAATCTTCAAATTTGACTTATACTATCTCTAAATTGACACCAATCTCCTGCATCCTGTTTACCCACTACATGTCCATATACCATGACTTCAAACCAAATTTTCTTCACATCCAAAAAAATATGTGAATTATGTGGGATTAAAAATCAATAGGCCAATAATATTGATTCCCACAATGTAATTCATATTGAAATACCTTCATGTACTAAATGAAATGTAAAATATAAACCCATCTCAAGCATACGGTAGTTATAAAAAGAAGTTCATAAAATCCACCATGATGGATAAATCATTCAATCATATACTAGTTATAGAATGGGAAAGAGTATCCCATGAACTACTTATATATGATAAGTGGGACCACCAATCAATAGAAGGACCATTATGTGAGGAGTATTTGCATAGTATTTGAATATAAGTTGTTATTCTATAGCCATTGTAGAAAACCACATATAGTTGGCCCAACATATTGATCATAATATAACTACTATGAAAATTTCCCCTAATAGTTGGATTGGTATATTAACCATTCTCTTTCCCAGATGGAAATTCAATATTTTATTATACTTACATACTATAATCATCTAGTTCATGGTATATTCAACACAATAGTGTTTAGGTTCATATATCATTATATATCCCCTTTGTAGAAGAACCCTTAATTGAATGTTGGTGTAATAAACATAATAAAATCATATAGAGGATGGCCTTTGATAGTTGTCCCAGTTCAATAATAATTCTCTAAACACCCATAATAATATTTTAGTTGAATATCACCATCAACCGAGAATGTAAAACTATCATCTCAGAAAAAATGTCAATGAACTGGAAAAACATAGGATGAACCCACACAATAGTAGTTTTGTGATATCACCAAATTCAAGGTACAAAACTCAAATAGAAAACATCGTATAGGAACTCCTTTCTTTAAACATTTTCGAATAGTAGTATGTGACCTAACACGAGTATCCCTTGGAAATAAAAATACAATATAGTATATAAGAACTCTCATTATTGTACATATAAACAAAAGGAATCAATAGGATTTAAAACCCATTTTTATTACCATTCATACCCTTTTTGGTTCATTCAATGACATAACCAACTATTAGAAATCAACTAATATCACTGATTGTGTCCTAATGAATCACTAAAATCAATGCACAGATTAAACTCGACAATATGAGGTTCAAACCAACCCACTAATAATTCACCTTTATGGTGATGTTTTATCTTTAACATAACTCATAAAAATCTTGTATCGAAGGTTGTACTAGAGAACATCCATCTATTAATCTTGTGATATTCTACCATTAATAGGCTTCTAATAAAAATTACACTAGATCACTATTGGTCAAATTCATCAGGACATTGTGTTAACCCTTCGATAGTGATTATCCAATTTGTCTCAACCCCATTTCATTGGATACCCTAACTCGCAACACAATAGACCATTATATAGTTAACTCACTAGTAAACCCTTGGTGGAACTCACATTTCAACCCATATCGGCCTCCTAAATCCTATTATAATAGAACTAGAATATCTTATGGTTTAGCCCACTTTGATAATATAATATTCATATGATTACCTCAACAACCACTCAAAAGACTCTCATATAGACTATTTTCAAAATAGATTATCATACACTAAAAAAGTTAACCTCTTGAGGTCTCTAGATTCATCTCCCAAGGATGGAAACCCTCTATGGTTCCAATTCCCTTCAACCCAATACTATCAAATATGAAAAGAAAATCCATTAAATATGTGTTCATGTAAAAAATTTATAAGATCTAATACAAGACTATCATAATTCACTATCTATGACTCTTACAAGGAAACCCACTTACAGTTATTCTTTATTCATTGATAAATACTTTCCCCCATTTATACATTATAGAATATATGAAAAATAATAAAAATCAAAAAAATTAGTGACCAAATATATTTTAGAAGACTTATCCCTTAAAAATATTCCTTTTGAAACATCAATCATCCCACACTGATTATTTTCATTTCCTATATGCCCCATCTCTATAGAAATCCAAGTTTAATTTATTATAAAACATGTATATTTATGTTTCATAATTTAACTTATAATTAATTCAATTTGTTTAAATGGGATCGTACTTCACCATAAAGTGTATCCTTGCCAAAACTGTATGAAAAGGGGCATGTAATGTTATTAGTACACCATCAATTCGATGAAGTATGAAATCCACAAATTCCACAGTCATTAATCAACCAATTTCGCTATTAATTTATGAAGGAAAAAATAATAATTCATTATATCCATTTTCTCTAATGAAATGATTTATAATGGTTCATAATCAACCACACCCAACCTATTTCAACATAAACCATAAAAGTCACATTAACACTAATTAATTCCACCATCCTCTAGTGGAATCATTCTATAAATCCCATAATCATGAAATTGCAATTAAAGGAAATGAAATGTGAAAAATAGATGGAGAAGAATAAGGATACATTATCAATATTTATTGGACCAATCATATAATAAACTAAACTATTATAAAACATAATTACCTTCTTATAATTATCTATTATTGAATCAATCACATAAAATCACATAGATATCAAAATACAAACTATAAAAATTATGAATAAATAAAATAAGAGTTATTTCTAGAAATTAGGGATCCTATACCAAGGGAATTGTAACTTGAACATTAGAATAGTAATGTGACCATTAGGAATAGTAAACCATCCAATATAATTGTATCTTATCCATTGAAAGTATAAATAAATATTGGGTATCTTATAAATGAAAATTTAACATATTTATATCACGAAATAAGTAAATAAATACTCTAAAATAGTATATTAGAATTAATATTTTTATAAATTTTAAATATTTTTAAAAAAATTATAATTAATTAAATGATTTAAAATACAATTTATTTTCATAAAATAGATTCATATTTTGTTTTCTTATGATTATAAAATAATATTTATGAGACCTTAGTTAAATTTTTAAAGTGTTATAAAATCAGTTATAATATTAAAATTGGTATTTTATGAAATAAAAGATTATTTTAATTAAAAATTAAATTTATCATATTTAGAAAATTATTTTAATAAAATGGAGTCTATTTTTTAAATCAGTGTGTTTTAATTTCCCGGGGGTGTTGTTTTGGTAATTTTTTGAAATACATTAATTTTCACTTGAATAGTAAAAATATTGTTTTCCACAAAACCGTTATATCTCAAATTACATCATTCGTGATGTAATGGTGAAATAATACTTTATGTAACTTTAGGTTCGGCCATTTTATATTTAACTTAATAAATATTTTACTAAAATACAATAAAAATTATTTCCATACAAAAAAATAACTTTCCAAAACATAAAGTCAAAAGTGATTCTATAAAATAAAAAATTTATTTCATTCCACTTTTCTTTTTAATAAATTTAGGAATTCAAATCATAAATGTGATTAATAGTCATAACATCATTATTTATTATTTAATTTTGATTTATAATTTAAAAAATTCATTATTATAATTTTTTCCTTTCATATATTATTTTATTCAAAAAATACCCCCTCAAGTATAAATAACCCCTCTCCATCCGCTGGGAAAATCACTCTTACAACACATTAAAAAGCCTAATATCTACCCAAATCCTCCCTTTAAAGACCCTTATTCTAGTAGGGGACGTTCTAAATCAATCCAACTCCAATCACCAAGGATTTATAGTGTCTTACAATAGAAGCTACACCGAGGAGAGAGGTAGTCTATATTAACTCTTCTCTTTTATTCCTTTAACCTATCAATTTCAGAAACATATGATAAAAAATATATATAATGTAATTTAACATTATATAAAATATTTTAACCAATTTTAATCATCATATTTGTGAAAAATATAGTTTTCATAGATCCTTTTTCTGCTCTTTCGACAATGTCCCATTAATAGTTGGTTACCCACCTACAGAGACATTTCAAAGAGAATAATTATAACCAAATTATGGGAAGGATATCATGAATTATATATATTATATTAACATTTAATTAAATTTATTTTCTTCTTCTAAAATAAATTATAATATTTTATAAATTTCATTTATTAATGTAGGGAAATCGTTTCAAAATGGAATTTTTTTAAGTAAAACATGATATCAAAACACATAAATTTCCTAAAAAGTTAAGAATATAATAAAATGATTGAAATTGATAAATATTTTTATAAAATTACTATAATTTACTTATAGGTAAATTTTTTTAATAAGAAACATTTTGTTATTCAGGAGTAAAAAAAGCAACAAAATTAAAGAGGAATTAAGGCAAGGGGAATTCTTGAACCCACCTCTATTTCTTTGGGTTTTCCCTCTTTCAGCCTCTTTTAGTATGGATATTACATTAAAATTATTTAAAGGTCATGTATACATCATTATCTTATCTGTTCTGGGATATAAATGTTTCCAATCAGTTCTGATAAAAAAGTAATGATTTTTCCAAAGGAGATCATCTTTCTAAAAAAATATTTTACTTCTATTGATATTGTTTCTCCTTTACTCAAGATTGATATTGATAATTTTATTCCATTTTGGAAGACCTTTCTTTATTCATGAATGTATTATTTATTAAATTAAACCCATTTCATTCAATGGGTTTTTTATATCCATGATTGATATGCATTTTATGTGTCTTGCATGATAATGTAAATGCCATGATATAAAGGGTGGGATCAGAATTATATTGTGCATGTAAATGATATGATTGGACAGGTGTACCTGGAATTATATATCACTCCAATGTATTCGGTAATGTGATAAATCTCATGAGATAATGTTATGTATGTCTGGTTTTTGACCACTAAGACATGATGTTTCATTTTTATGCCTTACCACATTTCATGCCTTTATTTAATTCTTCCTCTCATTATTATGATCTAATTCCAATGTTACGATGTTAATTATTATTCTCACCCAATGTTAGATTGATTCTATTCTTATCTATATCAGTAATAGGTTTTCTCTTAAAATTTATTTGAAGTATATCCTCCTCCAATTACTTGTAATAAAGAGAAAATGGTGGCCACAAAGGTTCTAAGGAAGAGGGAATTAAATTATGCTTATGTCTTATTATGTAAAAGTTATGTATGGTCCTCATTTTCACAATACAATACACTATTTTTATCATAGATTTGTAATTCTATTATGTTTTTTCATTAAAATTATGTAATAGTAATGTAAGGAAAAGTTGGGTCATTATAGTTGTTATCATATAACATTTTAGTTAATTTGGGAATTTGTATTAGAAAACCTTTGTGAAAATAATTAGTATGAGACTAAGTATAGTTAATCCCCCAAGAATAATTGTTTTCAAAAATTCTAAACATATGGAACCCACAATAAATTAATTTATACTTAATTTTTGATTATAAAAAATTATTTATTCATGACTTTTTGACTTATGTTTTTTTTCTAATCTTACCTTTTTACAAATTGGTGGGAACCAGGAGAAACAAGACCAACAACCCATGTGAGGGCCAATATAGAAATTGTATGAAAGGCTATAGTTTTTATCAATGAAAATTTGAGTTAGTTTCTTAATTAATATTAGAAAACAATAGTTAAAACAATAAGTATAAGAATAAGTATATGGAATCACCCCAATAGAATTTTTTTCCAAAATTCTAAACATATAGATCCCACAAGATATTACTTTAGGCTTAATTTCACAAAGGAATAAAATATTAATTCATTACTTGTTGACTTATGTTTTTTATAACATTTCCTATTTTATATAATGGTGGGAACTAGGATAATCAAGGCCAAAAAACCATGTGAGGGATAATAAAATTATTGTATGAAAGGCATCCCCAATTCCTAGGGAGGTGGAGTTCAAATTTCATGGAGATTGTTACCTAGTTTTCTTAGGTTATATATAATAACTAGAATAATGTGGAACACTTTCCTTCACATAAGTGTGAGAAATATGCTATCGAGTGTTTTATGAGGTGAAAACCATTTATTTATAGTGGATCATTTGATCCAGTAGTTCCAGAATAGTGTGTCAACTCAATAGAGAAAATAATTTTACTGCTATAATGTTATGAGATTGGGAAAGTTACTCTGGCCATTTATCATTTCATAGAGAGGCAGATTAATGGTGGTCTTTGATTATGAACACCAACAAGAAGGAAGACATTAAATATATAGAGTGGGAAAACATTAAGATAATTTTTATTAGAAAGTATTTCACTCAAGCTCTTTATAAAAATATGCAGCGATAATTCATATATTTAAAGAAAAAGGAAGGTGAATATATCCCTGCCTATGAAGAAAATCTCCCAAGTAATGAAAGGTATACTCTAGGTGTTGTTATCAAAAATTAAAAAAAATTTGATATATTATTTAGTGTATTAAAAACACACCGTAGAAAATATCCTTAAATTATATACATTGGGAGGTATAAAAAAGTAGTTTTATGTTCTGTCAATGTGGATATGGAGTTTGGATAATGGTACTATGGCTATGGTGATTTAAATAAAATATAGAGTTTTAAACATGGGGATCTAATGAGAAATGTGGAAAAATACCAACCACCAACATGTCAACAATGTGGTATGAATCATCGTGGGAAATTTCTTAATGGGATGCGAAAATTCAATAACTATGGGAGATAATTCCATGAAGCTCATGAATTTTGAAAAGCCATAATGAAGTCAACCAATACAATTGATGATAGGAGAGCATGACACAGGGTCCAATTCTAAAAATATATGGAGAATGGGAACTGTGCATTCCAGTGCACTAAAAATCAAGTCCTCAAGGGTAATTAACGTCATCAGCCACAAAATCCAAAGGAAAAAGGGAAGGATTATTCCATTAAAACTACTGAAGTGGATAAAGAGAATAAAGTTGTAAGAGTTACAATTACTATTCACTCAATAATGGAAAAATTCTAGTTTTATTATGGTTCTATGTATTCCATAATATCGTAGAAGTTTACTAGAATAATTGAATCAAAGAACCAAAATTTTTAAGTAGTGATATTCGTAGAAATACATAGTTGTGCGATAATTAGATCCCATTTGTTAGAATCCTCTCATATGAGGGTGTGTGGGAATATTCACATAGAAAATATCATGCTAATTGTAAAATCCCATGTAAATGAAAAATAATTCATTTTCCATAATTATTCATATTTTTGAATTTAATATTAATTTTACTTTAAAGGGGTTTCTATTCTCGATGGTGTTCCTGATACACAACAACGGGTTTCTTTAAAATCTTTCGTTGCATACTAATAACATAATAGTATTATTTTAAATTGTAGTTAATTCCTAGCAGTTGTATTCGTGGGAATGAATATAAATAACTAAAATATGATTATAAATGTTTGTTAAATGTTTTTACAATTAACCAATAAATTTTGAGGCTTACAATGTGAATGAATCTAATTTTAAGCATAAATACTCTAATATTCTTAAAAAGGTTGATTTACCTCTTTTTGATGGTGAACCCTATTTAAAACTATTTTTGGTCACTTTTATATATTATATTTGACAAAAAAAAATTATTCTTTATAATCGGTACATCAACATTTACATTGGGTAAATTTTTGGTTTTTTTCTAATAAAATTCATTTTTATGAATAGTGAAAAATACAATATTTTTATTCAAATGTACCTTTAAATATAATTTAATTATATGGTTAGATTATCTTTTTAATTTAAATTAAAGTGTAAATTTATTATGTTTTTACCATTTAATCCAATTGGGGTCATTGAAATTAATTTCACTTTGAAATTAGACATAAATAAGTATCAATCTTTTGATAGTTATTGTTTCATAAAAACTATCTATTTATTTTGATAACAGGAATTAATATTAAATTAATTAATGAAACTTCTATGTTTTTAATTTGTTAAAATAGACATAAATTTTGAATTTGGAAGATCAAATATAGATTAGGCTGATTTTTTGGTAGTTTTCTGAAAAGCATCAATTTTGGATGAATAGTGAAACCACTAAGTAGTAGTTAAAAACTAACATTTTCATTTAAATGATATTTTACTCCTTATGTGGATTTAATTTCGAAAAACCAACATACATGGTTGTTATTATTAATTAAAATGTGGTTTAATAAGATCAAAATGATTTTTGATGAATAGTAACTTCTGACTTTTATTTACCACGAGTAAATGAAAATAGGGAAATTCAAGGTAAAAAGAATATCATGATAATACAAAATTACCTTAAAACATGTATTAACCATGTTGAATGAGTCATGTTCGACCATGGGCATCCTTGGGTAGATTTTGGAACCCCATGGAGCCACATGAGAGTGATAATGACACTTTATTTTATTTAACATAAAGTAATTGAAAAATTGACATAAACAAATATATTTTATTAAATTAATTTTTACAAGGGGTTATATAAGTTATCTTTTCGAATGTAAATATTCATAATAAAGTGAAATGATTTCCTACATTATTCTATTTATTTTATAATTTTTAGACAAAAAATAAATTAAATTATTTATGACACAATAATGATGCAGTGTTTACCTCATTAATGATTGATTTAAACAAAGAAGATTATAAATATTAAAATGATATCCAAAACCTGTCCAATTTTTATTGGATTATTTTTTTTCGAATATTATTCATCTTATCTTCAACTTTAATGTGTTTTTGAACTTTTTAAACCGAATATATGATTATAATAAAACATGTTTTTTAAACATTCCTAATAATCCCATCCCCCCCTTGTAAAAGGACACCGCTTCTAACCCATTACACACTCCTCTCGAGCCCCTTGTCTCATAAAAAACCTGACCAAATATTCTCTCAATATCACTATACTCCCCTAGAATCCTTACATTAGGTAAAATGCACTTCAAGAATTCCTTTTGGTTCAATCCAAAGGGAGATTCCCAAATTAATGGTAACGATTTTTCTTAACTTATTTTCATTTATTTTACATCTATATCCCTAAACACTTTTTATTCCTTTATTTTATTACAACACCAGTAACCCCAATAATCCAGTATTTTTTTATGTTAAGTATTATAACTACACTTACACACGCCTCCATCTAATGGGTGAAGAACATACTGTTTCTGTGAATGGAAAACTAACGCCTCACGAAACGATGATTGTTAATTTATCTCCAACCACCGCTCATAGTGGAAATTAAGATGAAACATTATTTATATATGATATATATTAATTTTTTGTTTTTTATTCTTTTTTATTTTTCTTTTATATCATAACATTATGGTTTCCATTATGGGTAAACACGGTAATTTCATTTGGGGAACTGCGGACTACCGCCCACTCAAAGTGATATGACTCGTTAATGCCATATGTGGGACACATAAAGGACTTAATTAATCATATTATATATTATATTATACTGGAATTATAATATACCTATGTAACATTATGTTTTAATTCCATTAAAATAACAAATAGAAATGAAAGTAGTGTCCATGCGTACGTACGACTTACCGTCTCCATGAATGGTGCATTTCATTTATTACCTCCAAATGTTATGTAATATTATAAATAAATGTATATACTTGATATATATAATATATATGATATCTAAATCATGAATATCATTCTAGAGATAATGGACTATTGACCACATGGACAACTTGTAAATATAAGGTGTTCATTTTTGACTCAAGTACCAAATATCAAAAAAATGACCATTATTAACATAAATGATTACTTAATGTTAATAAAATGGTAATAAGTGATATAAAAGGAATTATAAACTTGAAAAAGGTTCTTTAAAAATAAGAAATTAACTTTACTTTATTATTCAGAATATTAATGGAAAAACGGGTCAATTCAGACACGAGGTAAGGGACTTCATCTCAATCTCCTTTCATTAAGGCATATTTTGTTTTATTACATAAAATTCTTTTATACATTGTATAAACACCTTTGAATTTTAATTTCATTCAATGTGAATCGTTTTCAAGGAAGCATTTTACTAAACGACAAAAGAAGAATGTTTCTTTTTAGAGTACGTGGTGACAACGGCCTTTCCGCCGCCATGAGCATTATTTGTTCTTTTGTCTTCCTTAACCAACCGAAATATTTTTAAATGGAAAATAAATACCATATACCCTTTTTATGTATTTTGTTATTGAAAATGGTTTTGATAATTTATTTTTTATTTTAATATATTTAAATGATATATTTTGATTGAAATGTAGAAATGTTATATATCCTTTATGTTTGTTTTATGTGTTATGAATATGTTATGGTTCCTGGACATTGTTTAAGTATATAAGTGGTTCCATGATAAAACTAGGGTGGGTGAGCCCAAGATAGTTCTCCAATGAATTGGGTAACATGACTGATGTAAACATGAATGTTCCCCCTAAAAGATTTAGGGAATATACTATGATGGGCATTCCAAATGTAACTCCCTACTTATTTGTGATAACTACAATGTAAGTGTGATATGATTTCTACAAGTTACCTTTATGATTTATGTTTTCTATGAGTTATTCATAAAACTTATTATTTCATTAGGTTTGTTAAAGAGCTTATGTTTTGTAGGCAATGCTGAACTAATGTTTTATTTATTTGTTTTATAACTGTTACTGATATTTTTATTCTCATTCCAAGTTTTGAAATGCTTTTCATAGGTCCTAAAGATAAATAGGGTAAAGGATGAGATCATGGAAAAGTCATGCTATCTAAATCATGGGACTAGACATGACTCTTTTTTCAGTAGTATTTCATTTATGAAAAAACTGGAAACTAAGTAGAAGTGTGTACCTTGTAATTTTTTAGATGAAGTGTAATGGTTATGGCCTAATTCTACAAAACTCTAAACCTGAAAGGATCCTCAATGTAAATTATTAATTTAATTCATGATTATGTAGTGTTTAAGTTTGGGACCTTATAGTTGGTATCAGATGTCGGTTTAGATAACTTTAAGAGTGAGGGTATAGTTAAATTAATATCCATAAATTAGGTTATGTAAATATTGAAATGATATAGTATTTAAAGATTACCATGTTGCTTCGCTTAAGATATTTCTAGGTTCAGAATAGTTTCCCAAAGTGGAAACAGGGAAAATATGTTGGGATGGCATCAGGGTGAGGAAAACCTTACAAATCAGCAACCTGAGATGGTCAGAATCGGAACTGAACTGTTTTTTATAGTGATGGAACAGTTGACTCGGGCTATAAATGGTGGTGATATCCATGTAAGAGATCTGCCAGATCAGCCACAGGGGTACATGTCAGTAGTGGATCATTTCATGAGGCAATGTCCCTAATCATTCATATAATCATTTGACCATGTGCTAGAAGAAGGGTGGATTAATGTACTGGAGTAAATTTTTTATGTCATGGGGTGTTCAGAACATCAAAAGGTTAGTCTCGTTGTTTCCCGTTTTGAAGGTGAAGCTGATGAGTGGTGGTTGATGGTGAAAAATAGCAGGGATAGTGACGAGATTTTTTCTCTTGATTGGGATGAATTGAAAGGTATGTTTCTTGTGAAATTTTTTCCAATGGTGGTTCGTCTTAGGATGGAAAAACAATTCCTAGAATTGATGGAAGAGGATGACTCAGTGGATAATTATGAATAAAAATTCACTCGACTGTCAAGGTATGCTCCAAATTTCATATGATATATTGATAGTAAAATCTACTATTTTTACTCTAGATTAAAGCCAAATTATCAAAGGGATTTAGCTTCTTGTGAGGTAAAATGTTATGAATAATTTGTTCGATGTGAAGATAAGGTGGAAAGAGAGTTTTCCGATGATCATGTGTTCTTTGACAAAAAAAGAATAAGAGATCAAGGTGGCAAGAGAAAGGGAATAAATCTTCAACAAATTATGATGGTAAGTTACTTAAGTTTATAGTTTGTGAAAATTGTGGTAAAATGCATGCTAGGGTATGACTTTTGAATTCTATTAAGTGCTACTGATGTGGTAAAATGGGACATAAGGCTCATAATTGTACTGAAAAAGATCAAAGTAATGGTAAGAAAAAATATGATTTACAGTCAGTAAAATATTTTAAGTGTAATTAAATGGGTCATTAAACAAATTAGTTTCTAATGAAGAAATCAACTGATGGAAATCAGTCGGAATACTAGTAGGAAGGGGTGGTGAAATACTTTGCAACTACTTCAATAGATGTTGGACCATCAAATGAAGTAGTATCAGGTATACTGTTTGTATGTTCAGATTATGCCAATGTGTTTTTTGATTCAGGGTCTACACACTCTTTAATTTTTGAGAATTTTTCTAGTAAATTGGAAATTATAACTCAAGAATTGAATACAGAACTTATGGTAAAAACACATGGAGGAAATTTTTAGAAAAAAGAAATTATCAGAACCTTCCTATCCTTAGGTGCAGGAAGAATATACCTACAAACCTTATTGTTTTTCCTCTGTTAGATTTTGATGTTATTTTGGGTATGGATTGGATTTCTATTTATCATGCTAAGATTGACTATAGAGCTAAAGTGGTTTCTTTTCAAAATTATTTTCAGTTTGTGTTAAATAATAAACCCTTTCTTTTGATAACATATCGGGATGCTAAGAAACTAGTAAAAGATGGAAATGAATGTTACCTTGCACATATTGTTGAGAATAAAGGAACTATTGAAATAAATGATAAGCCAGTGGTAGATGAGTACCATGATGTTTTTCCTGGGGAATTGTCTGGTGTTATGCCTAATAGAGAAGATGAATTTACTATTGACTTAGTTCCTGATGCTAAGACAATTTCAAAACCCCCTTATCGAATGGATCAAATTGAACTTTTAGAGTTAAATAAGCAATTGCAGAATTTATTAGATAATGGTTTCATTGGACCTAGCACATCACCATGGGGGGATCCAATCTTGTTTGTTGAAAACAAATATGGTTCAATGAGTCTTTTCATTGATTACAGAGCATTGAATAACATAACTATTAATAAAATTTATCCTTTTCCTCATATCAATGATTTGTTTGATCAGCTCTAGGGAGCTTAGTATTTTTTGAAGATTGATTTGAGGTCAGGGTACCATCAGTTGAAATTAATGGATATAGACATTCCAAATACCATGTTTCATACTAGATATGGCCATTATGAATTTGTAGTTATGACTTTTGGGTTAATAAATACACATATTGTATTCATGGATCTTATGAATTGAATTTTCCAATAGTTCTTGGATAATTTCATGGTTGTGTTCATTGATGATATTTTGATTTATTCTAAATTTAAAGAGGATCATGAAATTAATTTAAGGGTTGTCTTGAAAACCATAATGGAAAAAAACTATTTGGGAAACTAAGCATGTGTGAGTTTTGGTTACAAAAAATTTCTTTCCTTGGTCACATTGTTTCAGAAAAAATGGCATAAGTGTTGATCCTGATAAAACAAAAGTTGTTGAATAATGGCCAAGATCCAAAAAAATAACCATGATTCATAGTTTTATTGGTTTGGAAGGTTATTACCAGAGGTTTGTTGAGAATTTTTCATGGTTATATAGTCCAATGACTAAGTTAACTCGAAAGTGTGTTAAGTTCATTTGGACAAGAAAAAGTTATGATTGTTTACAGGAATTGAAAAGAAGAATGGTAAATGCTCTAGTTTTGGAACTGCCTTCCCGAAATCATGAATATGTTATCTACGGTGATGCTTCATTAAAAGGACATGGTTGTGTCCTTATGAAGAATGATCAGGTAATTTCTTATGCTTCACGTCAGTTGAAACCTCATGAGTTAAATTACCCAAAACATGATTTGGTATTAGGTGTTGTTGTATTTGCTTTAAAAATTTGGAGGCATCATTTGTATGGAGTAAAATGTGAAATATATACTGAACACAATAGTTTGAAGTAGATATTCACTCAGAAAGAATTGAACATGAGAAAGAGGATATGGTTGGTATTAATCAAGGATTATGATTTCAAGATCATATACCATATGGGAAAAAAATAAAGTGGATGATGCTTTCTGTCAGAAAAGTAATGTTACATTAACCATGTTATGTTTGGAATGAGATCGTTTAGTTTTTTATTTGAAGAAATTTTTCATAGAAGTAGTCGGTGTAGGAAATTATTATGTTTTGTTTCAGGTGTTAGTGAAATCATCTCTATCAGAAAGAATAAAGAAATAAAAACATAAAGATAGTGAGTTACAAAAAATATAGAGTTTGTTCAGAATGGTAAGTTGCCTAAATTTAACGTTGATAATTATTGTTTTTTGAGGTTTGGGAAGAGATTATGTGATACTTGTGATTAGCAGTTGAATAATGAGTTGTTATGTGAAGCACATAGTTCTCCGTTTTCAGTTCATCCTGGCAGTACTAATATGTACATAGATCTTCAAGATTATTATTGGTGGGATGGAATGAAAAGAGATATTACTATTTTTACTATGATGTGTTTGACGTGACAATAGGTTAAAGAAGAGTAGAAGTCACCGAAGGTGATGAATTAGTCTTTACCTATGCTAGAGTGGAAATGGTATAATATATCAATGGACTTCATTGTGGGATTACCGAAGACATCCCAAGGTAATAATACAATATGGGTTATTGTTGATCGGTTGACTAAATATGCTTGTTTCCTTTCTATTCGAGATACTTCGTCTCTATATAAAATTTCTCGATTTTATGTTAAAGAGATAGTCATGTTTCATGGAGTTCCCCTCTCTATTGTATTGGTTTGTAATCCTAGGTTTACTTCAATGTTTTGGAAAGGCCTTAAAAAGTCGTTGAGTACTGAATTAAATTTTAGTACAGCTTTTCATCCACAATCAAATGGGCAGTTAGAATGAACAATTCAGACCTTGGAGGATATGTTACATGCTTTCTCAATGGATTACCACGGAACTTGGGACAAACATATTTCATTGGTTGAATTTTTTTATAATAACAGTTTTCATCCATGTATACAGATGGCTCCATTTGAGGAATTATATGGGAAGTCGGGTCGATCTCAAATGTTTTGGGATAAAGTATCAGAAAGGAAGTTGATGGGACCAGGATTGGTAGAAGAGATGGCATAAAAAGTTCAGTTGATTCAGAAGCACATGAGAATATCTTAGAGTAGGCAGAAAAGTTTTGCGGATAATCATAGGAAGGATATTTATTTTGAGGTAGGTGATCATGTCTTTCTCAAATTTTCTCCAGGGAAAAGTGTGATGCATTTTGGTAAGAAGGGAAAGTTGAGTCCAAGGATCATTGGACCCTATAAAATCTTTGAGAAATTTGGTTTAGTTTCATACTGAGTGTCTATAACTCCATTTTTATCCCACGTACACATTATTTTTCATTTTTCAATGCTAAAAAATTATATTCCAGATTAATCTCATGTTTTATGTCCATAGGTAGTTTAGTTGGAAGAGAATCTCTCTTATGAGGAATAACCAATCCATATTTTTGACCATAGAGAGAAAGTGTTGCAGAATAAGGCAATTCACTAGGTAATGGTTTTGTGGAAACACCATATAGTTGAAGAGGAAAATGGGAATCTGAAAATGCTATGAGGGATAAATACCCCCACATATTTGATAAATGAATAAAATTGAAAGGATGTAATTTCCAAAAGGTGGGAAAGATGTAACATCCCAGGTAAATAAATAATAAGGCATTTTCCGTAATTATTCATATTTGTGAAATAAATATTAATTTTACTTTAAAGGTGTTTTTATGCTCGATGACATACCCGATACGCAACAACGAGTTTCTTTGAAATATTTCATTGCACAATAATAATATAATAAAATTATTTTAAATTAGAGTTAACGCCTAGCGGTTGTATTGCTGGGAATGAATATAACTAACTAAAATACGATTATACATTTTTTTAAATGTTTTTACATTTATCCATTAAATGTTAGAGGCTTAAAATGTGAATGAATCTAATTTTAAGCATAAATACTCTACTATTCTTTAAAAGGTCAATTTACCACCTTTTAATGGAGAACCCTATTTAAATCTAGTTTTGGTCACATTAATATGTTCTATTTAACCAAATAAAATTCTTCTTTTGAATCGGGACATCAAAATTTACTTTGGGTAAACTTTTGGTATTTTTTTGATTAAATTCGTTTTTTATGAATAGTGAAAAATACAGTATTTAAATTCAAAAGTGTGTTTTAATATAATTTATTGATATGGTTAGTTTATCATATTAATTTTTTTAAACTGTAATTTTATTATTTTTTTACCATTTAATCCAATATTGGTCATTGGAATTAATTTCACTTTTAAATTGAACATAAACAAGAATCAATCTTTTGATAATTATTATTTCTTAAAAACACGCTATTTGTTTTGATAACGGGAATTAATTTTAAATAAATTAATACAACTTCTATGTTTTGAATATGGTAAAATGTACATTCTTTTTGAATTAGGAATATCAAATATAGATTAGGCTGAATTTTTTGATGTTTTCTGAAAAACATCAATTTTTGAGAAATAGTGAAACCACTAAGTAGTAGTTAAAAACTAACATTTTTATTTAAATGAAATTTTACCGTTAATATGGATTGAATTTTGAAAATCTGACATACATGGTTTTTATTATTAAGTAAAATGTGTTTCAATAAAATGAAAATTAATATTTGTGAACAATAACTTTTGACTTTTATTTACTGCGGTTAAAGATGAATAGGGTAATTCTAGGTAAAAAGAATATCATAATAACACATATTTAACGTAACACTTTCCCTAACCTTATTTTATGAGTCGTGGACGACAATGGGCATCATTGGGTCGATTTTGGGACCCCATTGAGCCACTTGGGAGTGATAATGACACTTTATTTTAATTAACTTAATGTAAAGGCCAAAATGACATAAACAATTATCTTTTAGTAAATTAATTTTTACAATGGGTTATATAAGTTATATTTTCGACTATAAAAATTAAATGGAAATATAAAAATATTTACTAAATTATGGTATTTATTTATAATTTTTAGACATCAAATAAATTAAAATATTTATGACATAATAATGATACAGTGTTTACCTCTTTAATGAATGATATAAATAAATAAGATTATAAATATTAAAAAAATATCCAATATTTGTCCAATTCTTATTCGATGATTTTATTTCAAATATGAGTCATCGTATCTTCAACATTAATATGTTTTTGACATTTTGAAACCTAAGATAATATTATAATAAAATATGTTTTTCAAATCTTCCTAAAGAGCCCCTCCCCCCCTTATAAAAGGACACCACATCTAACCCATTACACACACCTCTCATGCCCCTTGGATCATCCAAACCCTACCCAAATAAGCTCTCAATATCTCTTTCCTCCTCCTAGTATCCTTACCTTAGGTAGAAGGCACTTCAATAAGTCCTTTTGGTTCAAACCAAAGAGAGTTACCAAAATTAAAGGTAGCGGTTTCTCATAACTTCTTTTATTTTATTTTAATTCTAATACTCCTAAACTCTTTTTATTACTTTATTTTATAACAACACCAATGTCATCAATATACTATGATGTTGTTAGGAGAAGTATTTTAACTAAACTTACCCACACTTCCATCTAATGGTTGATGAACATATTGTTTCAGTGAATGGAAAACTAACGCCTCACAGAATGATGATTGTTTAATTATCTCCTACCACATGTCAAGGTGACCATTAAGATGACACTATATTTATATATGATATATATTTTGTTTATGTTTTATTTATTATTATTTATTTTAATTTTATATGATACCTTAATTGTTTCCATTATGGGTAAACGCGATAATTTCATTTGAGGAAGTGCGGACTACCGCCCCTTCAAAGTGATATGACTTTTTAATGCCACATGTGGGACATATAAAGGATGGAATTAATTATATTATATATAAAATTATACAAGAATTATAATATAACTATGTATCATTATGTTTTAATTCTATTAAAATAAGAAATAGAAATGAAAGTAGCATTAATGTGTACGTACGGCTTACCGTCTCCATTAACGGTGCTTTTCATTTCCTACCTCCAAATGTTATGTACTATTATAAATACATTTATATACTGGATATATATGATATATATGACATCTAAATCATGAATATCATTATGGAGATAATGGACTATTGACCACACAGATGACTTGTAAATATAAGGTGTTCTTTTTTGACTCAAGTACCAAATATTGACAAAACGACCATTATTAAATTAAATGATTAATCAATGATTATAACATGTTAATAAGTGATATAAATGGAATAATAAACTTTAAAAAGGTCATTAAAAAAGAATAAATTAACTTTAGTTTATTATTCTAGATATTGATGGAAAAATGGGTCATGTCAGACACGAGGTAAGGGACTTCATCTCAATCTCCTTTCATTGTGGCATATTTTGTTTTAATACACGACTTTCTTTTATAGGCTGAATTAAAACCTTTTACTATTCATATCATTCAAAGGGAATCATTTTCTACGAACTGTTATACAAAATGAATAAAATGATTTTTTTCTTTTTAGCATATGCGGTGACAATGTCCTTTCCGCTGCCACGACTGTTATTTGATCTTTTGGCTTCCTTAACAATCCGTAATGTTTTTAAAAGGAAAATAAATACCATATAACTTTTTTACGTATTTTGGTATTGAAAATGGTTTTGATAATTGTTTTTTTATGTCAATATATTTAAATGATATATTGTGATTGAAATGTGGAAATGTTATCTTTCCTTTTTGTGTGTCTTAAGTCTTATGAATATGTTATAGTTCTTGGGCATTGTTTATGTATACGGGTGGTTCCATGATAAACCTTGGGTGGGTGAGCCCGAGATAGCTCTCTAATTAATTGGGTAACGTGAAGAAGGTAAATATGAATGTTTCTCCTAATATATTTAGGGAATATACTATGATGGGTATTACAAATGTTACTCCATGAGTAGCTGTGATAGCTAAAATGTATGTATGATTTGAATGCCACAAGTTACGTTTATGATTTATGTTTTATATGTTCTATTCATTAATATTATTATTTCATGAAGTATGTTAAAGAGCTTATGTTATGTATGTAATGATGAAATAATGTTTTTTTTCTTTGTTTTATAACCCTTACCGAGCTCTTTATGCTCATCCTAAGTTTTGGAATGTTTTTTACAGGACCTAAAGATGAATAGGGTCAAGGATAGGATCAAAGAAAAGTAATGTTGTCTAAAACATCGAATTAGAATATGACTCTTTTTTTCAAGGGTTTATATTTTATGAAAAAAATAGAAATTGAGTAGAAGTGTCTACCTTGTAAATTTTGAGTTGAAATATAATAATTAGGACCTAATTCACTAAAACTCTATACCTAAAAAGATCATCAATGTGAATTATTCATTTAATTCAATATTATGTAATGTGTATGGTCGGGTCCTTATAATTATTCCCTTGGTGGATTTGATTCTATATTGGGTATGGCTTGGCTCTTGTTATATATATCACACATCAACATTCAGGAAAAATAAATTTAATATCATGTTTCAAAAAGTCCCATGATTCCCAAGAATTGTAAGGAGGATCATGAGTCTCCTTTAGAAAATCCTCAAACACTTTGGGGGTAAATTATCTATAAAAAAGAATACCTCTATCAAATGGAAGAGTAATATAAGGTATGAACCAAGGGGAAATACCCATTGTGAGGGAATAAAATGATGTATCTCTAGAAGAGATACTTTGACATCCCCTAAATAAAGAGGATTTCTCAATTTAACTCATACCCAGAGATACTGCATTCTCAAAATTCCCCTATATGAAGACCCTAACTTAATTTGAGGAGTTAAAGAAGTAGCTACAAAGGAATTTGTAAAAGTGTTCATACTCCCTAGTGCATCTCTATGGGATGCACGAGTGTTATTTGTAAATAATATAGGATAGATCAATGTAGTTGTGTATCGACTATCAGGAGATTATCAATATCACCATAAATAACATGTATCCTCTTTTTAGGATTTATGATTTGTTAGATCATCTATAGGGAGTTGAGTACTTCTCAACGGTGGATCTCCATTATGGATATCATCAGTTAAAGGTAAAAGAGGAATATATTCAGAATCCTTCCTCCATAGAAGGTATGGACACTATGTGTTTCTAGTTATTACCTTTAGGACTTAATCATACCATGATAATATTCACATATTTGATGAATATATTATTTACACATTCCCTTGAAATTTTTTTGTCAGTTTTAATCAAGGATTTTCAAATTTACTCTTAGAGAATGTTAGAACATGAAGAACATCTAAGGCTTCTGTTGGTTACATTAAGTAATCATATGTTGTATCCCAAGTTCTGAAATTGTGAATTTTGGATGAAAATAATCACATTCTTGTGTAATGAGAAAACAAGCAATCAAATTTTTTTTGACCCTTAAAAATAAAGGAAATTGAGTACTGTTCTAGGTCCTATAGTGTCCTGAAAATCAGTTTTTTTATTATCATGGTAAAATCGAGGATTTGTGAGAATTTTCATACAATATTCATTCCCCGATACTATGTTAACTTTTGAAGGGGTAATGTATATCGTTACAGAGAATGTGAGGAAATCATTAACGAGCTAATAAGGAGGAGGATCACTTCACGTGTACACACATTACCAACAAGTGGAGAATGTATTGTGATATATAGTGATGATTCCAAGAATGGATTTGGTTGTGTAATAATGTATAATGATAATTTTATAGCCTAGTCCTCATGGAGGTTTACTATCCATTAGTAGAACAACCCGACGCATGATCTAGAGTTGGAAATTGTGATTGTTTTCCTTGAAAATATAGTAGCACTACCTATACGGTGAGAAGTGCGACATATATAATGATCAGAAGAGTATAAATTATATATTCAGACAAAATAATCTCAAAAACTGTCTTCTGAGATGGTTAGATCTAATTAAGGACTACAATTTTTCAATTAACTATCATCCTGGGAAGGAAAACAAGGTAGCTGATTCTCTTAGTAGAAAAAAACCTGGTACTCTATACATGATGAAGATTGAGAAAGACCGTATCATCTTGGACATGGAATGGATAGATTTGGAAATCATAAAAGAAAGGAATATATCCAACATTTTCCAAATTATTTCTAAAAAAACTATCCAATAGAAAAATAAGTGGGAATAAAGTGACGATCTGTAGTTAGAAAATAATGTGAATGCAGTAATGGAAGTGAAGCTTTAATATTTATGTATTCATGTTGACGGTTTTATTTCGTTTTGCACTAGGTTTTTTGTTCCTTCATCCCCCTAGATAATAAAGGACATGCTGGATAATTCACATATCTCAACATTATCTAACCATCATGGTATCACAAAGATGTACTGTGATCTTTGAGAACACTTCCGGTGGGACAACATGAAGAAGGAGAATGTGGAGTATATCTCAAGGTGATAAATATGTTAGCATGTTAAAAAAGGTAAATAGAAGTCCAAATGGATGATACAACAATTTTATATACCCTAGTGGAAATGGTATAATGTCACCATGAACTTCATCACTGGTCTCCTAAAGACATCCAAAGGAAACAATGAAATATGGTTTTTGGTGGACCAACTCACCAAGGCTTCCCATTTGGTCTCTATAAAAGAATATTTCTCGATCTAAAAACATACCAGGATATATTTGAAGGAAGTGGTAAGGATACTTGTGGTACCACTTTCAATTATCTCTGATTGGGATCCAAGGTTCACATATAAATTCTAAAGTAGTATAAATCATTCCTTGAGTACTTAATTGAACATCAGCACAACCTATCACACTCAAACAGATGGCCAATATGAAAGGAATATTAATATTCTCTAAGACATACTAGGATTTTTCTCAAGGGAATAGAAAGGTAGATAGGATCAACATATTCGAATTGTTGATTTCTCATACCACAATAGCTTCCACTCAAATATTTAGATGGCTCCATATGAAGTTCTATATGAAAATAGATGTAGAACTCCAACATGTTGGCATGATGTTGGTGAATGAAAGCTATTGGACCTGATCATGTTGGTGAAAGGAAAGAGAAGGTTCAACTTATCCAACAACATATAAATGTTACTTAGAGTCAACAAACGGGATATAATGATAACCATTGATAGGACTTAGAGTTAGATATTGGATATAATTTCTTCCTTCGAATATCCCCATTGAAGAGAGACATACAGTTTAGAATGAAAGGGAAGATTATCCGAAGTGATATTGACCCCATTGGAATCTTTGATTGCATACGAGAAGTGGATTATCAACTTTCACTTCCACCAAGTATGGGTCAAATTCTTGATGTGGTCTGTGTGTTCCTTCTCTGGAAGTATATTATTGATCCCTCACATGTGTTGAACTCAGAGGTGGTACAGTCGGAAGAAAATTTCTCTTATGAGTAGGAGAGAATAGATTTTTTTGGACTACAGATATATGGTTTTATGAAATAATAGAAACCACTCTGTCAAAACAAATTTTGTGGAATAGTATGTACGAATAAGTGACTTCGGAATAGAAAGAGGAAATGAAGGATAAACACACTCACCTGTTTATGTAATATGATATTTCAAGGGAATAATTTCATAAAGGGGATAGAATTTAATGACCCAACCTTTTATAAATGAAAATTCCCTTTCTTTTAGAAATTTCTATTTGAATAAATCACATAAAATCACATTGATATCATAATAAAAACCATAAAAATAAATAATAAATTAAATAAGACGTATTTTTAGAAATTTGGGAAACCATACCAATAGAATTGCAATTTTTCCATAAGAATATTAATGTAACCATTAAAAATAGTAAAACATCAAATAGAATAGTAACCCCACCTTTGAACATATAAATAAAATTTGGGTATCTTATGAATGAAAATATAATATATTTATATCATGAAATAAGTAAATACATTTTTTAAAAATTGTAAACTATGTATTAGTATTTTTAAATGTTCTGGATATTTATTTACAATTTTATAATTAATTTTATGAGTTACTATAAAATTTAATTTCCTAAAATAGATTCATATTTTTTATGCTTATAATATAATTTTATAATACCTTAGTAATTTTTTGAATTCTTCATGAAATCAGTTATAATATTAATATCGATATTTTAACAAATGAATGATTATTTTATTTACAAATTAAATTTCACATATTAATAATATTATTTTCATAAAAAAGATTCTATTTCTAAAATCATAATGAGTAATTGTTCTGTGGGAGATTTTTTCATAATTTTATGAAATACATAAATTTTTGAGTGAATAGTGACAATACAGATTTCACATAAAGAGTGTATATTAAATTAAATAATTCCTAATTTATTATTTAAATAATCATTTATAGATATATAGGTTCAGCTATGGTATATTTAATTTCATAAATAGTTCATTAAAATATAGTAAAATCAATTTATAAACGTAAAAATGAACTTTTCAAAACCTAAAGTCCAAAGTGATTCCTTAAAGTATAAATTTTTCTTTCTATCCATGTTAATTTATAATAATTTAAAGAACAAAAATTATAAAGGTTATATGAAGTATTAAATTATTTATATTATATTAATATAGGATTTAAAATGTATCAAATTTACTATTATATGTTTTACATTTGATATATTATTTTATTCACTATTTAATTATAAAAATAACCCCTCAAGTATAAATAACCCCTCTCCTACCCCTTGGAAAAATATTCCTCCCACCCATTGAAAATACTATGATAAGCCCAAATACTCCCTCTGAATCCCATTAGAAAATTATCTACTTTTTGAAACAATATATCCCCAATCACCAAGGAGTTATTGTGTCGTACATGGGAATATACCCCAAAGAGAGAGTAAGTCTCTATTAACTCTCCCCTCTTATCTTTTTCTCTTTTATTATTTCACCCTCTCCCTTTAAAAAATCATACTAATTAATTGATTACACCATATTTTAACATTTTATCAATGAATCTAACCTATTGTAATTATCATATTTATGTCAAATATAAATTTCACTCTTCCCTTTCCAACTCTTTCAGCAATGTTCCATTAAAGGTTAGCTAACCACCTACGGTGTCATTGAAAATAATATTATTCTAAAAACTTTCATGGATATATAGTATGAATTATATATAATATATTAATATTTAATGAAATGTATTATTTTATTGCGGAATTAGTTATACTTACATATAAATTACTTTTAATAAATTAGAAAAATTGTTGCAAAACGGGAAATTTTTAAGTAAAACATTATATCAAAATACTAAAATTTCTTCAACAAAAATTAATAAATATGACACAAGTATTAAAATTTATAAATATTTTTATATAATGAATATAATTTACTTCTAGATAAATGTTTTAATAAACAAATTTGTATAATTAAGGAGGTGAAAAAGTGACAAAATTATGTGGGAATTAAGGAATGGGGAATTCTGGAACCCAATTATATTTAATTGTATTTTCTGTCATTCACCCATTTTTCATTTTTCATATTACATTAATATTGTCTAAATATTATTTATTTATAATTATATTATATTTTATAGGATAAAAATGTTTCTTATATGGTTTTATAATAATTAAAATATTTTTCTAAATGAACTATTCTTTCTAAAAACACATCATTAACTTCTCTTGAGATTATTTCTGCTTCACTCAAGATCATTACCAAGAATTTTATTCCCTCTGGTAACTCCAATGTTTAATAATTAATCTATTATTTATAAATATAAACAAATTTCATTCCATGTTTTTTTATGTCCAAGGTTAATATATGTTTAATGTGTCATGAATGATAATTTAAATGTTATAATGGGAAGGGTGTGACCAGAATTATATAGCGTGTGGTAGTGTTAGGATGTGATAGGTGAACCTATAATCGTACAGTTTTAAAATACATTGGTTAATGTGACTTATCTCAAGAGATAAGGTGGTGTATGGATGGTAGTTGTCCACGAATACATTATGTTTCTTTTTTATGGATTTCCACATTCTAATCCTTTATTAAAGGCCCCCTCTCATGATTATAATCCTCTACCTAAATTATAATGATAATGATTCTTCTAACCCCATGTTTAATTTATTCATGTTCTTATATATCTTATTACAGGACTTTTATCTCACCACTTTCATTGATGTATATACTCATGTGACGACTCTTGCTAAGGAAAATGTGATGGCCACTAAAAATCTAGAGAAGAAGGGATTTAATAATAATTATTTTTATATAAAAGATATATGTGGTCCAAATTTTTTAGAAACACCGACCTGTTTGATCCAAGATTTATGACACTAATGTGTTTTATATCATTAAAATTATGTATTAGTAAGGTATGGAAAATTAATTTCACTAAACATCATGTTATATATTGTCTATTATCATCTTAGAAACCTGATAGAGGGGTGATGGAGATTTTCCCTACTATGTGTAACCTGCCTATTAAAAAAGATGACTGGGGTTTAATAAAACAGTCCTTGAAATACAAAGAATTCCTCAAATTAAATTAAGTTTATGGTATAAAAATTATATTTTCATGGCCTCTATATGCCTTTTGTAATGCCCAATAGGTCTCTGGTAACATCTGATAGACTTCATATAGATTTTCTTATAGCCATTGATTACCCATTATAGTTTTATTGGCCTCGTACCTTCCTTATTATAGCCTAAATCTACAACCCACTAGTCTCTTAGTATATGTGATACTTAATATTTCAATTTAATCTATTTAAAAATGATTTTACACTTCCAAAAACTGTATTTAATAAATTAAATCCTCTATATACTCATTTTATCTAATATTGAATTCTAATTTTAAACCATATACTGTCTCAAGTTCCACTAATGGAAATCCTTCCTGCAATTACCATGATACTTAATGACACATGTCACTAAAAGATCCCCAAAATATCATTTCTCATCATTGATGACCCTCTCTTTTCATAATTATAACTTAGATCCCATGAACTCTTATCATTCCTAAGATGCTCACTGGTTATTGTCATGTTTACACAACACCCTATTATATAAAACTGTCCATTATTTATAATCCTTATACTATGATCCATCTTTACAACAATTATACCTTAAATTATGTTATTTGAGAATTTTTGAGTCACTATACTTGTTATTATTGTAAAATCATCGACAAGTGACCCAATAAACAAAATTAATAATGCTATATGAAATCCCATTCATTGAGACACCAAATAAATTCTATAAATTCATGTAAATCCTTGATCCCATAGATATTCACAAAATTCCCAATTTCCCAACTCAAACTCTTCATATTAACATTTCTTGAATATGTATGATTTTCTCATCATTAAAAAGGCACATGAGCACTTCCTGAATCATATGAACCTATTGTTTTCATTCACCTATTCAGACTCAATCCATAAAGAGAATTTGTACCCCACTATGTTGATCATCATACTCTCCCATGAGTATATATATACTCTAAATCAATCATCATACCAAACCATTCTCTAAATATCATAGTTTTTATTTACAACTTTTACTAACCAACCCCCATAACACCCATGATGGGTTATTTTGACCTTCCAAAAACATCTATCCAAGTTTCATCTAGGCACCAACATGAAGCCTTAATCTCCATTCATTCGGGTTTATCACTGATATTATATTTATATTTACCATATTTAACCCAAAAATGTTGGTTTCCTCTATAAGAATATGATTGTTTTCTCTACATTATAGGATTTACCATATCCTCATTCAATAAATATAAACTAATATAGATTCTATCACAAAAATTATTTCAGCACTCACAAGACACAATAATTATTTCATAGAAGACACATCCCATGCATCACACTCTATGTTCTATTACTACTATGATTTCTTCATCGGACAAATTCCAATTTCTTTAATTATACATAATCCAAACACCATTATCCAATTATATTTTCTCAAAATTAGACACCACACTTAGTTCCATGAAACTCTTTCATTTCCACTTATAATGGACTCCGAAGCACCCCAAACATAATTTAATGGTTTCCCATGTTGAAAACAGTCCATCATTGGGGAACTGAAATGATTAACTAAAATCAAATCAAGTCACATATCCTATTTCAAATATATAAAACTTTAAGGATATCTAATTACCTTAAAAATTCATAAAAGGGCGACATCTCATCACTGAAAAGATTTTATTTCTCCAAATTGATTATCAAACTCATAACCAATTGGTAATTTCACAATATCACTACTAAGATCTCATCTCATAAATCAATTACACCTTGATACACATGTTATTACTTGTTAATTAATTCTCTGACAATGTAAAATTAGGTTATTCATTATCTTATGTGTTACCTATTATCAAATGGTTAAAAATATTTTACTTTTAATGTAAAGGAGTATTTCATTTTCCATGGTTCATCTCACACATAGTCAAACCCGATATAGGTTCTCTCATCAGGTTTCATTGAAATACATTGAACATAATCATATTATTCCACAATATAAACAATCATTTTCACTTGAATTGTCCTATCTACAAAGATATTATTCATCATCCTCCAATAATCTTTTCTCATATGATATTAATGTATATTCAAGACTAACAATTCACTAGGATCATAATCGTATGTTTGATATTATTTTACACTATCCCACACACCACATAATTAATGTATAAGACCTTATCTTATCCTCATGATAAGTATGAGTTCTAAAAACCACTCACTAAATTGTTCTCAACCCTTACCAAAATTGATCAAAATCTTTCAAAAAGTAAGAATACACTCTCATACCAACATATTATATGGATTGACTCATTACATTATGAGTATAATCTCATCGATCCTTGGTTCACATACCTAAGGATATTTCCATGAATCCAATTACACCACTCACACCTTTATTAAAAAAACGCATATTATTCTATATGAAATGAGTACCCAATAGAATAACACATTGGTATATTCATTACTCCCTCCTCCTCAATGGCCTTGTAGCCTCATTGTTTCAACTATAAATCCTCCTTTAGAGTTAGTCTGGGGAAAAATCTAACCATTACTCCTCCATACCATAATCTTCCCCATGACATGGTAATTTCATCTCTTATTTAGGTTTTATATTTTCAGTCCCAAAAAATTTTATTTTTAAACAGAAGGGTAATTTATTTTTTCTATTTATTTTTCTAGATAGTTTCAAAAAATCCTTATTGGTTATGGTTGTGGATTGGATATTTGTGGATATTCTTCTTGAGATTCCTATTTATATTTAATATGGATTGATATAACTAGAGAATATCAGTTCATAAATCTAGTGGTCTATAAAGATCATGATGGAATCAATCATAAATATAAGTAACAAATAAAACATATAAATAACTATTCTTATAGTCCATTGGTTTACTATTAACCCCTTCTACATAGAGGTTTTTTGTTTTAGTGGAAGAAATCAAAATAACACTTCATTGGGATATCAATGGTCTTATCAGGAATAAATTCCCACACTCAATAATCTTTTATGGATCCCAACCTCAATTGACTTAATATATTGTTAATATTTTAGACACTATGGATCTTGATGATGATTACTATTTTTTTATTATCATGTGAATATTGAATATGATAAGTAATGTAACATACTTGTTGATGGTACGATGATAAATTTACATCATTTACCTAAGATGATTGTGTAGAGTGTTGAAAATTTATTAAGGAAGGATTAATAATTCCCATCTTCTCTCTTATACATGTCTGTGGATGATTGGGTTTATCAACTAAATGAAAAGGAACACATGTTTAATATATAATTTTATGTTAAATAAAAGGAAGAGATAAAAAATTTATGGAAGATATTTAACATACCTTACAAATATAGTTTCAAACTAGATTTATTATCATATGTAGTTTGGAAGATGTTGAGATTCATTTAACTTATTCAAAGAAGGATACACATTCATTATTGAAAAAAAATTGATATGAAGGGGATGAAATTAAATTATAATAAAAAATGGGAAAAGTAGTCTTAATGATAATTAGATAGGATTATAGTTCTTTATTAAAATATGTAAGTTCATAAAATATATTGGTGTCATGGGGTAATGGTGCATTGTGTGTATTCTATGGAAGTGATGAGTCTACCCACTATAATAGTGTTATAGTTTATTTTAATTAATCAAGAGATACTAAAGAGTTTTTAGGAAGGAATATATCTTATGTTCTATTAGTTCAATCAATTTTTTTAAATAGAAAATATTATATAAATTCTAAAGCTAAAATTCTGAATCCTTAGTTTGGAGTACACCAGTGATTTATCTATTATTCTAATGTGATTAAGATATTCAATGGGTAATTAGGTATCAAACAACTCTGTTACATGAGTGTAGCGATTTAGATACTAAATTTTACTATATCTATTATCCTCATAATGAGGAGGAAGATATAAATAATATTGTTTCCTAATTTGAAGTAAAAAATTATTAAAAAATATATTTCTAGAGCCAGATAAGATTGGAGTATCATTTTAACATGTATATTATTTCTACTCGAGGTTGTAATGGTTTTATTTTATTTCAATTGGAATTTGTGTAATTTTTTGTGGTATTTGAAGATATTTGGAGTTAATTATGGGTGGATAAAATTATATTTTGAAGATTCTAGAAGCATAAGTAAAAAGTCACAATATGATAACACAAGCCACATCATGAATGGAGTGGAATTTAGAAGAATGGAAAATCCCATAAGTGCATAATATCTTTATTCTTCATGTATAACATCATTGATTCAGGAATAATATTATAATATTAATCATATGTATAAGAGTATTTAGTTTTGTTAAGGGGTATTTTGACACATTTTGACTCAAACATTCTATGAAATGCATAAATATTTTTTAGTTCATAATATTTTAGCCGTTTTGACTTTTGAGAAGAGGAGTCAGTTACCTCATAAGAGTTATCACCATGATATGATGGGACATAGGTAAATGTTTATGGGTCCATATATTTATAAATGTATAAACCATGGAATATTTTGATATCAAAACATGTTAATTTTAAAATAGGATTATATAGTGAAATGGTGCTCATACCATGTGAGGATCATTTAGGAAAGAATAATGAGATAAAAAAATATTATAAAGTGGTGTATGTCAAAAAACAGTTAGGAGCATCATTTTTCAGAAAATAAATTAATTGATAAATATATAAATAAAATTTATGGGTTCATACCACATATTTTAACTATATAAATGTTTTAGAAGATATGATAGTTAATACTAGGGTAGTTTAACAATAAATCATTTGTAATTTCCACAATGCATAGTGTCACACTATACCAATATTATGGATTGATAAGGTTTTGAAAATAATGTTGTATATTTCACATGATTTAAATATAGGTTTTCCATGAAATTTTGGATATGGATGAATAACTAAAACCATGCAATGGTATATGGAATCATTCCCTGATCTGGGTGTCCCTAATGATATTTATACTGTATGGATGGAGTTCATACTCTGATGATGGTAAATCCAGGAAATGATTGCAATTTTAATTTATCTACGAAGACATGGGGCATAGTTCTATTGAAGGATGGTTAGGGGGACTCTTGAAGACTAATTAATTATATTATAGTTTGAAATGTCATGGTTCTAGGTTTTTTTATTTATAAAATGATCAATAAGATATAAAATAAGAATAATAATGATGGAAGATCATTAAAAATAGTGAAAAGGGATAGATATTCTATGAGCTATTGAAGAAAAAAATTACAAAAGAACTAAAACCCAATGAAAATAATTTGACAGGACTGGTGTCTTATTTTTGTAAAGAATTATTGTAAGTGATTATCATATTACACCTACATGTATTAATTTACTTAAAGTAGTGCACAAAGTTACCATTAGATTAATTTCCCCTTTGATATATATTGTATCTTTCCTAAACTATTTTAATATATACATTTCATATTGTTATCATATATTAGGTCAAAACACCATAAGTGTATACAACCTAGATTATCCATTTATTATGAAACATGTAATGTACTCATGTGCTTATTTTAAATTTTTTCATCAAAATTTCATATGTTTCCTTTAATATTTACATGTTCAAGTTACTCTTGATAAAATGAAAAAACGATCTAGGGGAAATAAAGAATAAATGATGATTGTAATCCACCCACACTTAGTGTGTATTATTATTGTGGTCAAAAAAATTTGTTTTAGATCCAAAGATTTATGATAAGATGATTTTCTCTTTATATGTTTAATGCTATAGAAAAATAGTTAATTTAGAAGGGGTTCCTATGTTTAATGGTCATCATTTATTAATATTAAACAATTAAGCGAGATGTAATTTGTGATTTTTTGGATTTGGTTCCTTTTCGACATAAATTCATGGAATATAACTCATTGATTTTATAATAATGTCAATGAATAAATCTAAATAAATCTTTTTTATTCAGAAGAAAAGGAAAACAATTCACTATCCAGATCCTAGATGAAACAAATCTATATTAATGTGATGATTGAAAAAAATAATGTCAAACATTTATGAAGTATATTGAAAGGAAAAATAAGTAAAACTAGAGTTTATATATAATAATTTTGTTTTTTTAAAGAGAATACATAATGAGAATATTTATGGACTCTTCAAATGACTCATTAAAGATTTGGCAACCATTCTCAGACATGGTGAACAATTGAAAGATGCTCACATAGTGAAAAAAACCCATAGAATACAATAACCTCTATACAATGGAAAGCTAAAATCTCTTGTGGAGATATATCTAAAAAAAATTTCATGACAATAGATAATTTAATGGATACAATAAAAATGAGTTTCTATCAATGAAATAGATAATTTTTCCCATGAAAGCTGAAAAAACATGAAACAATTAAAGGTATAGTGTGAAAAAATTCATTATTTGTTCTGATTATTAAAGTTTAAGGAGGTATATTATTTTTCTACCAAAATATAATCACGTGATTGAGTGCATCATGAAATACTTGAGAAGTGATTGTAATGAAATTGGGAGAATGAGAAAATTTCACTAGTCTAAAAAATTTAAGAATAAAAAATCCCACTAAATAGAAAAATACTAAGAGAAGTATGATATCATATATGCAGTCTCATTAGTGAAAGCAATGTAATAAACAATTATGGCATAATTGTAAAATTTAATGATAAAAAACATTTCCAAAACAGTTCTAATTTAATGTGGCATCATTCATCACTGCCATAAATAATTTATAAAATTTATAGTATGCATGAAAAATTAGGCTATCATGATCCTTATAATGTATCAATAATCATTCGAGATGTGGAATATAAGGAATATTATGTTTTTTAACATTATAGTGTTTTGTAAAAATTGTTACATCTAGAAAAAGGAATGGAATAAATGAAAATAGGGATCTTCCATAGACTAAGGTAGATTTATATGTCACTACTTCAAGTGTAAGTATTATAAGTGTCGCAAAAATAGGTTGAAAAATATCATCGAAATGTGTTATATTAAGAATATTATACTAAAGGAAAGAAAGATATTTTAAATTTTAGATATTATTGTGGCATGTGATGAAGAATAATAACTCAATAATAACTATAGTAGGACGCATAGTCCTATACGTGAAGATTAATATTATAAAGTGAATTTAGTGAATGAAGATTTTGTTGAATGATGGAAACCAATTATTATAAATAAGAGGTTATAGGATGTGGTTGATGAGTCCAATATATAATTACCCATAATTTACATAAATTAATATTATATAACATCTTTCGATAAACGAAAAATTCCACAAACACAAGAAATAATATTGTACTAATCTACTCCCTCTGTAAAAATGGAAATATGAAAAATGGTATATAAATGAGAAATATTATTTCCCAAAAGGGTATTCTTGATGAGAACCCTTCTTATACACATCAAACATATTACATATATTCATAACATGTGGAAGGAAACAAAAAAATTGGGTGATTTCAAATGCTCTGTAAGGGTAAATAAAGAAGAAATGTAAGAATGATACTGATCATTAAGGTGTAAGAACATGATCATGAAAAGAAAAGATCATACATTTCATATCAAAGATCATATACCTGAATCATGGTAAAAATATTGCATGTTCATAGGATATTAAAAATAATTAAACAAATACCATAATCCATGAAATCATAAGTTTGGAATGAAATATGAAATTTTGGTAGACTCATAACCATATAATTATTTCCATAGTAGCCATGGAATTTAGTCCAATACCATTTTAGCAGTGTGGGTTCACTCCCCATTCGATCTTGTTAGTCATGGATCGCTCCCAGGGCCATCATTGTAACATGAGTTCACTCATAATACCATATTGGTAGTCATAGTTCACTCACATGTCCCTCTTAGTAGTCAAGTTTCAGTCCCAAAACCATCTTAGTCTATCTCAGGAGATATAAATCATTACCCAATGCATTAAAAAGAGAAATATGCCCCAACTGTCTTACAAAAAAATCATATATAAATGTTTCACATGATCATAAATAATCATTTCATAGCCCTTGAAAGGAATTGGGTACTGAAAACGATAAATAATATCATAAAATTTGGAAATATATATGTTTCATAATCATTTAATCACAAACATAACCTGTGAAAATAATCAGGTTTCAAAATCATATTACACGTAAAGGTGAAATGTGTTTCATAATCATAATTTCATAAAAATATAATCCATTTAGATAACTAATATGAATGGAAACACTAAATAATTTCTCCATAATGTATGAGTAACAATAATGGATAATATCTTAGATGGGATATTATTTTTAATGTACGTTGAAAAACATTTCTTTGGGAAAATTTCATTTGTACATTGTAAAAAGTAATTTTGATACATAAAACCTTTTGATATAAATTTCCACTGAGAATATATTTTAAAAGTTATAAATAAATCATTGAAACCCCATAAAATGTTTTTAAAATCATTTTTCATTGAAAATGGACTTCAAGGATCTGGTGAATACATTTTTAAATTTTTTTAAAACATTGTTTTTGAATGAAATTGATTTATGACATAGAGAGAGATGGTTGTATTTTACATAAAACATTATCTTAAGTACCAAATAGTAAAATAATGGTAATAATAAATGAGGATATATTTTATAACCACAAGAGAATAAAATTCATGAGCGTTCTTGAGATATGTATCATAAGATTTCATCATAGAGATAATAAACATAAATAATATCATAAAGCAATGAGATTGTATCAATAAACTCTTATATCAGGTTAGTAACCATAGGAGAAAAAAATTAATGAGTTTTCATGACATATTTATCATAATATTTCATCAAAAGGAAGTATAAACACAAATAATCTCGAAATGCGATGAGATTGTCTGAATAAACTCTTAAATATTGGTAACTTGGGATTGTACTATCCATTTAGTAAAAGAAAATTACATAAATAATAAAATATAATTAAGATAATAATATTCAAGATATAACATGTTAAATGTAAGTATATACACCTCAAAAAAAATTTAGGTGCATTATAATACATGAGTCTCAAAGAAGGAAATTTGAGACAAAACATTTTTACCAATCTGGTAACTTTTTAAAATTAAAACAGATGAATTAAATTTCATAAAATTTATATTTTAATACCCATAAATTTAATTACAACACAAATATAATACAATCATGGGTGTTACATACACTACAAAAATGGAAAGAGTGGAGATCATAGCGTGTATCTCACAAAAATAAAAAGTGAGAAGAAAAACCCTTACCTTGTGTCTTGAATCTCATTTTACTCACTCAAACAACATGTATAATAATTATAAATTTATTATAAATATTTTATATAACCATATAATTATATATAATACCATATATTTTACTTATTATGACCATATATTACCCTCTTGTTAACGATCCTATATTAAGGTTTCTTTACCGGTAATATTTGCTTGGTTAGTTGGATGTGTCTTAATTTGTTATATAGTTTTCATTACACATATATCATGATTATAGATTGTGATATATGATATAAATATAATTTATATAAATTATATGTGTATTATAATAATCTATATAATAAACGATTATGAAATGGAAAACACCGTTCATGGAGATGGTAGTCCGTATGTACCCACGAATGCTATTTCCATTTAATTTTTATGTTGAGAGAAAGAATGTGAAATACATATATATATATATATAAAATTAATAAATTACCCTTATGATATTATACATGTCATATATATTCACTAAGAGTATCTTTAATACAATCCATTAGGTGACTGAATGATTCTTATCTCTTTGAGGGGGCGATATTACACACTTCCTCAAACAAAATTATCATATTTACATAAGATCGGAAGCATAAAATTGTGTCATAAATAAAAACTTCATAACTATAAATATATTATAAATACAATATATATCATATATAAATAGTGTTTCCATCATAATAGACATCATGATTGGCTGTATGGGAAATTGAACAGTCATCATTTAGTGAGGTGTTAGTTCAATGCGCAAGTAAACAGTATGTTTATTATCCATTAGATGGAGTTATGTGAATTTTTAGGTTGAATCATCAGTATAAAAACATCCCAGTATATTGATTATATTTTTTATATAATCAATGGAAAACTAAAGTTGAGGAGTGGATAAATAAAATAAAATAAAGGACTTGAGAGAAGATGTTAACTCTTGATCAGGTAACTCCTTTTAGTTTGTGTCAAAAGGATTCATTGGATTTTCTTCTTCCAAAGGGAAGGATTATATGAGGAAGATATATATTTTGTTATGTTTATTGGGTTGATATTGGCAGAACATAATAGGTTTGAGTGGTTTTAGCAAGTGGGATAATTGGTGGATTTCATTGAGAGGGAAAATGACTCACATGGAATTTTTAGAAACAAGTTAGTTATAAATATGTTTATACCTAAAAAAAGTCACAATATTCCAAAAAAACATAATAATGGAAGGTTTTGGTATGAAATATAGACATAAAATGGGTTTTCTACAATTTTAAAGGTCATTTGGCCCCATACATTTGAGGTTTAGTTCCTAATTAAGTTTAATTTGGCCTTAATCGTTGTGATTAATTTTAATCACATTTAATAATCATTTTTGTCAAAAATTAACATGGTCTTACTAGACTTATAATATTATACAGAAATAAATTTTTTATACCTTTTTTTTAATTCAAATCACAGAAGAGACATAATTATTATTAATGCTTATCCCGTAGATGAGATGAAATAACATGTTTTTGATGTAGAAATATTTTCAAAATTTTGTTAATATTTTATTTTAAATTTCAATGATAAATCGATTATCGTGAATTAAATCCTATTAATATATGTGAAATTTATATAATTTTACCTTAAATAAAATATATTATATCATTTATCTTTAATAATTAATTAAACAAAAAGGTATTTTTTTATTAAAAAGCCGTATTTTTCATTTTTCATCATAAGATGATGTTTCTAAAAAATACCCCAAAAATTATCCCTAAAAAATTTCAAAATTTTGAATTAAAATAATAATAATATTTTATCACATTAAATTTATATTTTTTCCAATATTTAAATTATTATAAGGGATTCATTTGAGAAAACATGTTTTTAAAATATAAAAGGACTTTACAAAAAATCATATCTTTCATTATAAATATGTTTTATTTATATAAAAAATTATTTATAATATTTTAAATTTAGTTATTTATGATAATATTACTATGTTTAACATCTCGGTAATAATTATCTCATTTAAATAATTATATCATTAAAACGATGTTTCATAGAAACTCTATGTCATGTGTGATGTATGCTAAGTCGGTGTTTTTTGTAATGTATGCCAAGTTGGATCTATGTTTCACAAAAATTTTTTTTTATATTTTGAAAGAAATGTTCGACTTAATTCATTTCAAGGAAAAAATTAATATTTAATTTATTAAAAAAATTGTCCATAAATACTCAGGGCGTTACAAAATATAACCAAGGATACTGTTTCTCCTAAAAAATAAATGGATCTATACTATAGAGCATAGTGATCTATTATCTCAAGTGTAACCATTCTCATTCATATAATAGATTAAATATGTGTCATGGTTTAATTATATCAATAAAATGTTATACTAGATAGACAGATATCATAATTTATATATTTTGAATGGGATGATAGATCATAATGTCATAAGTTTAAAGTTATTGTTTAGAAATAAAAATGGAAAAAATATAAATATGATTCAAAATAACAAAATGATAGTGTGAAAGTTATATTTACATTTATAATAAATCAATGAGGAATAATCTTTCATACATCTATAGACACTTTAGTCAACAAATCACTTTTTTTATGGAGATTCTGACAAAATTCAAGTCCTAAAAAATAGTTATTAAGATAGAATTTATAAAATATATTATAAAAACATCTACAAAAAGAATCCAGTGGGACTTATAATTTTTTATTATCAATTTAATTTATATAGGATAAAAAAGGTATTCTACGACTTTAAATAAGCCCCATATTCACAGTATTCTTGAATTGAATCTTTCATAAAGAATTTGGATTTTAAAAGTGGTGGGGTTGATCATAATATTTATATGAAATCAGATATTGAAGTGTAGTTCTAGGTGATTGTATATGTTTATATGAAAATTTTATAGGAATTAAGAATAATTTAATATAATTTCTTTCTTAGTTGATCAGTATAGATTCTGATATTTCGATGATCTAATAACTATATTTTTTTCTCAAACACAAATTTAGTCTATGAGATAGATATACATAAATATAATAATAATAAAATATGAAGTTTATAATAAATATGTTTGAAATGCAATATTACAAGTTAATTTCAACACTGATTATAATTCTAACCATGCACATAAAACCTGATTAAAGAAGAGTAGTTGATCTAATAATTTAATAGAGGATGATTGAAAACTTACTATATCTAACAACCAAATTACCAGATATTTTATTTTCTATATGTGTAATTTTATTTTATTTAATCATCCGAATGAGGAAAACCTCTGGGTATTAAAATAGATAATAATGTAAATTCAAGGCCCACCCTATTATGCTTTGGAATATTATATAGGAAATGACAATGATCTGTTTTTATAATAAGATACCAATTACTAAGAACAAATTGAATAGATAATAAGTGAGCATTGGATCTTTCAATCATAGATGATAATGTGATTCATGTATTAACAAGAATAAAAGATAATTTATCTTAGTAAAACTGATTTATATTACATTTTAGTAAAAAATATTTTACTCTACTCGTACGGACGAAAAAAAACATTTAGGTTATTATAAAAGATGTTATGTTATTCGTGGTAGACTATTATGATAGACATTGTGTGATAACACTTAAAACTATCTTATGTCATTCCAAAAATATTCATATTTAGATAAATTTCCATTTCATTTAGGATAATTTAATATATGATATTATAAATTTACAATATGTGAAAACTAATAAAAGGGTGGTAGATATATTCACAAAATATTTTACAAAATTATAATATGAAAAACTTCAGGTGAACCTTGGTTTTCAATCACCTCACATGTAATAACCAGTGATTTTAGAATATATTTCATCTTTAAATAAATTATTGGTATCTTATTTCATTCTTGAAATGTAACGTTGAGTTTAAACAAACTATTATAAACTATTGATTTATGATTACATAAATGTGACCATTATAAATTGGATGTTAAATTATTAGTATGAATAAGAATAAACACATTATGAAAATTATTTTTAATGATTTTACATAAATAAAATGTATTAATTAATTCTAAATAAAAAAGTGCTCAATTATCATTAAAATTATTTTATGCTTAAAATTTATTTTTTTTAAAAGGGTTTTATAAAAAAAATTCCTGAATATTTTAATTAATTTCAAAAACAAATTACAAATTTTATAAGAATAAATGAATATCATTTTTGAAATATTCCTTCCAATGTTAAGTTAGGGTGAATATTTAATATTTTTCTGAAAATTTTTATCTCATAGAGATTTGTGGGAAGTGTCAATTATAGTAAAACTATAATTAATTTTCAAGTTGAAGTACAATTATATTTTGAATTTGATATTTAATTAACATAAGTATATTTTTATTAGAAATAATATAATTATTTAAACATTATTATTTATTAAACATGATTTTGGTATAAGATTATAGTTGGGAATAAATAGACCTTTTTCTTACCACTATTTTATAGTGAAAATGTGTTTTTATCTAAATTAACAAAATTAATCACTATTTCTGAATTTTTTTAATAATGTTGTTAGATAATACTAGAATTATAATATATTTTAATATGTATCTAATAGTTTTTTACCTTCTACAGAATGAATTTAATTTTAGTTTTATTCTTAAAATGCATTTTTCTAAAAATAGTTTTGTTCATTATTGTCCACTTTATTTAAATTAAATTTCTACCCCAAGTTAAAATGTATCCAGTAAAACTTATTAAATATTTATAATCACCATAATTAGTATTTTATAATTTTTAAAACTAAATTCTTGTTCATAATCAATGGTAAAAATCATAAAATAATTGTCCTCACGGTACAATGGTAAACCAAGTTAACCTGTGTTAGAAATAAGTGATTAGTCTATAATTTTTCATCTAAATTATTATTTTCTGAAGTTATTATTACCCTTATTACCATATTCTAGATATATAATTGTTTATGGGAAAAGTTTCTAGGAAAATTAATTAATAATAATTTAATCCTTTAAAATATTCTTGGTGTATCCCTACACCAACTTATATATGTACACACATCCTCTCTTTTAGTTAAACATTTTTGAGCAACCTAGTTTTTCCACACCCATCCCAATTCTATTATGAACATACATATTTGTTAAAAATCATAGAATACAATAAACATTATACAATGGAAAGGTAACATCTCTTTTGGAGAAATATCTCAAAAAAATGTTTCATGATAATAGATAATATAATGGATAAAACAAAAAATGAGTTTATATAAATGAAATAGATCATTTTTCCCAAGAAAGCTAAAAAATAGAAAAAATGAGTTTCTATCAATGAAAAGTATACTTTTTACCATAATATTAAAATTTAATGGATACAATAAAAATGGTACATTATTTTTGAAGAAGAATATATTAATAAAATAAAATGAAGGGGATGAAATATTTTTTAAAGATTATGGGAAAAATTCATTTCACATATAGAACATGTTGTAATGAAAACTATCAATATAAAAAAATATTTAATTGAGGAATTTTTTTAACCAGATGGATTTATTGATATGAATGTAAAGCTCAAATATATAAATTTTGAGTTTCATATTAAAAACATGAAAAATCAAAATTTTACTGTCCTACTCAAGAAATTATTTGAATATATTCATTAAATTGTAGAGAAAATTTATTTTTTTATAAAAAAGATATAGAATAACATGGTGTAGATCAAGATATATATAATTATATTTTTGAAAAAATCATAAATTAGAATAGGTCGATGAGCATGGAAATTATTATGCTCATATTAGAAGCAATGACATCCAGTGTAGGAGGAATTTTTATACCTATTAATGAAAGGAATTTTTTTTTCACAGCTCTCAATAACCATGGTCTCATCAACACTCAATGAGATATACCATTTCTAGATATTTTTTTAAAATAAGCTTCCATAAAATATTCCACGAAATGAAATTAAATTTTTATGGATATATTAGTCATATAATGATTTGGTACATTTATGAAGAGATATTTTTTAGATTTGAATCTCCTAAGAGTTTAAAAAAAATAGTGAGAACATATCCTATCTCATGAAAAAAAAATATTTTTATCGATTTTCATTTATCTGATCATACTTTGGCCACAAATCTAGATGATATAGGTAACAATGAACTAAATATTACATTAATTAAATCTAAAGTATAAATAATCATACAATATCCCCTTGAAAAATAGTTTCTATAAAGTTTGGAATAAGTGTATTATCTCCATAAAAATATTAAGGAAAATAAGGATATAACATCCCATGTATTTACTCAATTTGGATTTTATTAGAAATAAAATAGAAAAATTGAGAGGAATATCCTGGATGATATTTCTTTCCAAAAAAACAAAAACAATAGCAACTAAATTCTTGGTAGTTATTTTCCATCCAATATGAATCTTAGTATAAATGTCTTGAAGAATATGAAGGTGTGTTTCGATTTTAGGGTTAGGTTCAGTAATGATAGCGCTCTTAAAATAGTGGGAAGTGTAAGGTCTAGGGATGATCGAGATGAACTCTAGATTTCCAAAGTTCTTTATTTTGAAGATATTTGACGTAATCTATTGACCATTGGTTATTTTTGTGGCTCCATACATGAGGTCACATTAAATTATAAGGGTTTTATTATTAAAATAAAAAATTGATATACGTTAATAATGTGATTGAGATTGAATAAAAATTTATACTATCACGATAATAGGTATAATATATGTCTTCTACTAGTGGAATAATAAATAAACATTTTGCATTGAACGATTTGATATGTAAATAAAAAACATTGCAAATCTATTAAGTATAAAATCCACGACATACATT
Organism: Viscum album; assembly: GCA_963277665.1. NCBI lineage: Eukaryota > Viridiplantae > Streptophyta > Magnoliopsida > Santalales > Viscaceae > Viscum > Viscum album. The sequence continues at coordinate 483,641,463 of OY728128.1, forward strand.
CCTAATATGATGCATAATCATGAAAATATTGTGCTAGTTTTGTAGTAGAGAAACTTTTTAGAAATACATATTAATCAAATAAGAAGATGGCCTCAAATATATTAGATCTGATTCACACTAACATGTGTGGAGCCATGAATATTTATAGAAGGTATAGAGAGAAAAAATTCATTATGTTTTCTGATTTTTAAAGTTTAATGAGGTATATTATTTTTCTACCAAAATATAATCACGTGATTGAGTGAATCTTGAAATAATTGAGAAGTGATTGTAATGAAATTGGGAGAATGTGAAAATTTCACTTGTCTAAAAAATTTATGAATAAAAAATCCCATTAAGTAGAAAAATACTAAGATAAGTATGAAATCATATATGTAGTCTCATCAGTGAGAGCAGTGTAATAAAAAATTATCATATAATGGTGAAATTTAATTATAAAAAACACATCGAAAACATTTCTCATTGAATGTGGAATCATTCATCACTGGCATAATTAATTTATAAAATTTATAGTATGCATGAAAAATTAGGCTATCATGATCCTTATAATGTATCAATGCTCACTTGAGATGTGGAATATAAGATATATACTGTTTTATAACGTTATAGTGTTTTGTAAAAATCGTTACATCTATAAAAAGGAATGAAATAAATGAAAATAGGGATATTCCATAGACTAAGGTAGATTTCTATGACACTATTTCAAGTGTAAGTATTATAAGTGTCGCAAAATAGGTTGAACAATATCATTGATATTTTTTATATTAAAAATATTATACAAATGTAAGGAAACATATTTTAAATTTTGGATATTATTGAGGCATGTGATGAAGAATAAAGACTCGATAATAACTACAGTTGGACACTTAGTCTTATACCATAAGATTAATATTCTAATGAGAAATTATTGAATGAATATGTTTTTGAATTAAGGTAACCAATTAAAATAAATAGGAGGTTATAGGATGTGGCTTATGAGTCCAATATTTAATGACCCAGGCTTTACAAAAATTAACATTACACAGCATTTTGGAATAAATTTTTTTACACAAACCAAAGAAATAATGTTTTACTAATCTACTGCCTCTGGAAACATGGAAATATAAACAATGGTATATAAATGAGTTACCTTATCTCCCAAAAGGATATTATTGACTAGAACCCTTATTATACACATCAAACATAGTACATATATTCATAACCTGGGGAAGGAAACATAAAAAAGTGGTGATTAATGTAAGGGTAAATAAGAAAGAAATGTAAGCATAATCCTAATCATGAAGGGATAAGAACATGATCATGAAATGAAAATATCATACCTTTAATATCAAAGATCATCTACCTGAATCATGGTATAAATATTGGATGTTCTTAAGAAATTAAAAACAATGAAATAAATATCATAATCCCTGAAATAATAAGTTTTTAATGAAACATGCAGTTGTGGTAGACTAATAACCATATAATTATTTCCATAGTAGAGATGGAATTTAGTCTAATACCATTTTAGTAGCGTGGGATGACTCCCCTTTCCATCTTCGTAGTAATGGATCACTCCAATGACTATATTTATAGCATGAGTTCACTAATAATACCATCTTGGTAGTCATAGTTCACTCATATGTCCCTCTTAGTAGTCAAGTTTCATTCCCAAGACTATCTTAGTCTATCTCATGAGATAAAAATCATTACCCAATGCATTAAAAAGAGAAATATACCCCACCCTTCTTATAATGAAATCATATATAAATGTTCTAGATGATCATAAATAATCATTTCATAACCCATGAAATGAAATGGGTGTTAAAAACATGTAATTATATCATAAAATTTGGAAATATATAGGTTTCATAATCATTTAATAACAAGCATAACCTGTGAAAATAATCATGTTTCAAAAGCATATAACCCATAAAAGAAAAATGGGTTTAATAGTCATCATTACATAAAAATATAATCTATTTAGATAACTAATATGAATGGAAACAATAAATAATTTCTCCGTAAATGAATGAGTAACAATAATTGATAATATCTTAGATGGGAAATTATTTTTATAGTACATTGAAAAACATTTATTTAGGAAATTTTCTTTTATACTTTGTAAAAAAGATTTTATTACATGAAACCTTTTGAAAGAAAATTACACTGAGAATGTATTTTAAAAGTTATAATGAAATCATTGAAATCCCATAAAAAGTTTATAAAAGCCTTTTTCTTTGAAAATGGACTTCAAGGATCTGTTGAAAACATTTTTAAATCTTTTCAAAACATTATTTTTGAATGAAATAGATTTATGACCAAGAAAGAGATGGTCGTATTTTACATAAAAATTTATCTTATGTACCGCATATTTAAATAATGGTACAAGTACATGAGGATATATTTGAAAACCACAAGAGAATAAAATTCATGAGTTTTCTTAAGATATGTATCATAAGATTTCATAATAGGGAGAATAAACATAAATAATCTGGAAAAGCGATGATATTGTATCAATAAACTCTTATATAATTTTAATAACCATAGGAGAATAAAATTGATGATTTTTTGTGATATATGTATCATAATATTTCATCAAAGGAAGTATAAAACTAATTAATCTCAAAATGCGATGAGATTGTCTCAAGAAACTCTTATATTTTGGTAACATGGGATTGTACTATCCATTTAAGAAAATAAAAATACATAAAGCATAAAACATAATAAAAATAAAAATATGGATGATATAATGTGTTAAATGGAATTATATACACCTTATATAAAAATTTAGGTGCATTATAATACATGAATCTCAAAGAAGAAAATTTGAGACATAACATTTTTACCGATTTGGTAACATTTTACAATTAAACCACATGAATTAAATTTCATAAAATATATATTTTAATACCCATAAATTTAATTACAACACAAATATAATACAATCATGGGTGTTACATACATTACACCAATGGAAAGAGTGGTGATTATAGCATGTATCTCACAAAAATAAAAAGTGAGAAGAAAACCCATTATGTTGTGTGTTGACTCTCATCATACTCACTCAAACCACCTATATAATAAATATATATTTACTATACATATTCTATAGAACCATATAATTATATATAATACCATATATTTTATTTAATATGACCATATATTACCCTCTTATTAACGATCCTATGTTAAGGTTTCATTATGGGTAATATTTGCATGGTTAGTTGGATGTGTCTTAATTTGTTATATCGTTTGTCCTTACACATATATAATGATTCTAGAGTGTGATATATGATATAAATATCATTTATATACATTATATTTGTATCATAATAATCTATATAATAAATGATTACGAAATAGAAAAGACCATTAATGGAGATGGTAGTCCATATGTACCCACGAATGCTATTTCCATTTAATTTTTATGTTGAGAGAAAGAATGTGAAATATATATATATAATTAATAAATTATCCTTATGATATCATACATATCATATATATTTAATAATAGTATCTTTAATACAATCCATTAGGTGACTTCATGATTCTTATATCTTTGAGGGGGTGATAGTCCACACTTCCTCAAACAAAATTATCATATTTACATAAGATCAAAAGCATAAACGTATGTTATAAATAAAAATTACATAAGTTTAAATATATTATAAATATTATATATGTCATATATAAACCATGCTTCCATCATAATAGACACCATGATAGGCTGTATGGAAAATTGAACAGCCTTCGTTTAGTGAGGTGTTAGTTCACCGTACACATAAACAATATGTTTATTATCCATTAGTTGGAGGCGTGTAAATGTTTAGGTTGAATCATTAGTGTAAAACATCCCATTATACTGTTTATATTGTTTTTATACAATTATTTGAAAACTAAAATTGATGGGTGGATAAATAAAATAAAATAAAGGACTTGAGAGAAGATGTTACCTCTTAATCTGGTAACTCATTTTAGTTTGTGTCAAAAGGCTTCATTGGATTTTCTTCTTCCAAAGGGAAGGATAACATGAAGAAGATATGTATGTTGTTATTTTTTTGGGTATGTATTTGCTGAACATAATAGGTTTGAATGGTTTTAGGAAGTGGGATAAGTGGTGGATTTTATTGGGAGGGAAAATGACTCACATGGGGGCCCAGGTGTCCCAATCTTCGTAAGATAATTCCAATATGATTCCATCATCAAGAAATACTTGAGTAACTATTAGTATTATCCATCAAGACTAAGGAATCTTTGAATTTCAAATACATTCCATGGGTCTACCCATGAAAAAAAACATTCACATTCTTAGGATAAACTCATAATTAATTCTCAAAAATTATATTCCCTAACAACATCACTCCATGGATACAAAAAGTTCATTTGGAAAGACTTCTCTACAAATTTTTACTTCTGGAGAGTTCCAAAACCAAACACAATTGTTGATTTTTCTCACACAAAGTTCTAAAGAAAAAAAATTATTCCAAGAACAATAATAAAAAATTGTTGAGATACTCGTGTAATATTTGATTATTCATGTCCATAAAAACATTAGGGTAATTATTTAGACTGAACAAAATCATATTGAATATGAAATAGAAATTACTACTCCTGAAATCCATCTTTGGTATATAGAACACTAAAAATTTGAGATAATTTTTATCTGACCAAATATCAATCTTTAAAAACAACTTTTCTCTATTTAACTAATCAAACAAATCATAAACATGATGAAAATGTTACTTATTATTAACCATTACCCAATGAAATTATGATATTCCACACACAATCAGAGTGAATCATATAACATATTAGAAAATATCACTAGGGTTTCCCATGGAGAAACCCTAGGTAGAACAAAACCCTTTTCCATCAGATCATCCAACTGAATATTTATCTCTTTCATCTCCACTGGTTCCGTACAATGAGATTTTTTTAAAATCTTTTATGTTCTTAGTATCTGTTTAATTATAAACACTACCTCACCATTGGAAGGAATCCCAGAGAAATTTTTAGAAAAAATATCCAAAATACCTTAAAAAATAGTAGGAAGATCAACAAGAGAAGAAAATACAATGGGAACAACTAAAATAGTATATAAAAAACTTTTATGCTCTAGGTTGGAAGGTCTTAAAGGACCAAACTTCATATCCAACTCTTACTAAAAAACATTTGAGTTCCCATAAAAAATAAGAAATTAATAACTCCAATGATTACAATAATCCATATCATGGTGATAAAAGAAAATCCATCTCAATGATGACATCAAACTAATCCTAATAGATAATAAGAAAATCATAGACTAAATCTGGCACAATGATTGACAGTGTACAAAGAAAACCAAAACCCCTACTCTTCCCTCGTTCAAAAAAATTTCACTAACTAGATAACAAAAGACATGACCTCCAATGGAAGGATAACCATATCAACAAAATATCTTGATATAAATGAGTGGGAAGCACCAGTATAAAATAAATAAATCATTTTTAAGGATGTAGTAAATACGGTAACTCCCACTCTCATTGGACTCCCATCTACCTCCACCCAAAAATAATCAACTATGTGAAGGTTCTTTACTAATGTAGCCTTTAACTAGAGCCATGTAATATTTGAAGCATATAATTGTGTCGTAGTAGCCTTTGAGGCTGATGAGGCATGATAATATCATAGTGTAGGCATAGTCTGACAGAAATGATGTAGATGACCGTATGGAATGCAATGGTTACACATCTTTGCATGTTGAGGACAATAATGAAAGTTGTTTTCAACATTTCCACACTAATTGAATGTTATATGAATACTGCGAGCTACAACTAGAGTCACCAAAGACGATGGATACCAAGAACCTCCTTCACTACTCATTTGATAATCTCTCCACATTCTATTTTCCCCTTCTTCTCCCCTAAAGCATCCACTATGTGGAAGAGAAGGAGGAGAATATCCAAAATTTTATTCCATATTCATCTTTACCATCTTATCCATATCTATCTTTTTTGCATAGGTTGAAAGATTCATCATAAATACCTACGATATGATATCTTCTCTCAAACCCTGCAGGTACTTCTATGATTTCAAAAGTTCAATCCTTACAACCTATGGTGAAAAACAACCCATCTTAGGTAACTGATTTGTGTACGCTGACCTCGAATCCTCTCCCTGTGGAAAATATAAGAACTCCTTAGACTTTTCATTCATTTGTGACACTAGATAAAATGTTAGGTCCACTAGGCTAGATACCCTAAGAGGGGCGGTGAATCAGGGTATGACAAATTAAAATAACTGCCCCTTTTGATCTTGTTTTTTTGTTAGACAAACCCATATTTTCTCTATATCCTCCCAGTTGCAGATTAATGAATCTTAGAGGATGAACAGGACATGATGATTTTTACTTGGTTCACCCTCACTAGGCTACATCCAAAAATCATACACTAGAAATGTGCCGATGTACCAAATCCACTATAAGTGAACTGCTATTTACAATCTCGGAGTGGACTCACTGCCCCTCCAGGTTTACAACCACTCACAATATGTAAGCTCATTGCTATCTCAACTGATGTGTGCTCACTTCTTCTTGAGAAAATCCACTCATAATTTATAGACTTGTATGTCTCTTCATTATCTCTAACTATTTCTTCATCCTTAACTGTTGATAGATGCTCTGTTGATGTCTATCTTTAACCCATATATGAATCTCTCTTTACACCAGGTGTACCGGGAAACCCCAAATCTTTCGCCCAACCCTTATTGTGTCTTGCATGTAGCATTAATCCCTTTCATGCAAGATTCAACATTTTTCGTGAAACACACATTGCGTATATCTTAAATCATTCACGCAACTCAAATCTTACATGCAACTTTCTTAGATTGCATGAAACTCAAAATCTTTCGCACAACTCCCTTTGTGAGAAATTATTACATGATCCAGTGCTTGGATTTTCTCTATGTATCTAGCTCTCTTAGTGTGAGGGAGTCACCACTTATTTATAGACCTAAATGGCCCCTACATACAAAAACCCAGATGCATTGATCATGATCCTAACATGTCGCACAAAACCCCACTATACATCTTCTTTGGTGCATAAGTCTCTTTCACGCCAACCTCTTCTTTCATGCCCTTCTTGAATCTTTCATGTGCTTCCTCCCTTTTCCATTTTTTGATGTTCGGACCAGAAATAATGCCTGGCGTGCAAAACCCCATTTGATGTCACATTAGGCACCCAAATTTCTTTCGTGCAACCTCCTCTTTCGTGCCAATGTTCAAATCTTTCGCGCATCCTTATCTTTCATGCCAATGTTCAAATCTTTCGTGCAGCCTCCTCTTTCACCGTAATTCTCCAATATTTCGCGCACCTCATGCCTTTTCCATTTTTTTAACTTTTGATCCCAAAACCTTCCTTTCATGCAAGATTCCAAACAACCATAGATCTTCCACACAAAATCCTTTTCAAAAAACATGTTTCCCCATTTTCCAATTTTGTGGCCCAAAAATTCGGCAAACACTGGAAAATGACGCCACCTTATATTTTTCATTTTTGTACGGCCTCCATATTTTCAATTCCTTTTTCATCATTCTTTGTCGACATGGGTTTTCAACAACATCTATGAAGTTCGAAAATTCCCATTGTAAACACCTTTTGTCAACAAAATTAACATCGTGGTCTACTCTGTCAACCCGGAGGTCTGCTTTATGAACAAACACAATTATCTTAAAAATGATTCAATGATAGCTTGAGGGATTTTTTTTCCAACAGAAAACAATTTAAATAAGTGAATCTTGAAATCCTTCTAGTCAAATCCCACCTTTATATTTTCCCAAATCGCATAATATGAACATTTCTTGCTAGGACCCTCAATTTTTAATTCCGCACACTTTACCTTTATTCTCTAAAGTGTATCTAAAAGTTGAAAATATGTTCAATCATGTAAATCTAGTCCCCGAGCTATTTAGGTTAATTTTTAACTTCTAAAGATGGTTAATCCTCACAAGAGAACCCCCCATGATTTATATCTTTATCCTCCAACTTCTGGATGTGATTTACTAACTATTTTATAAAAATGAGGTGCATTCTAATAAACATCATGAACTGCCTATAAGATATCCTCAATAAAATTCTGATCGATGGGTAGATTTCTTAAATTAACTTCTACTTCGACCTCCTATAGAACTCGAAAAATTTACCGTAGGGGCATAATGTTGCACACAAAAATAATATAAATAATTATACACATAATAATTTCATTTCAAACTAGAAACCCCATAATAAAAAAATTGATTTTAACATCAATAAATAAAAACATAAGTCACACCTCCCAACATCCCATGGTAACAAGATTCTAATCATGGAAAGATCTAGCTATAAACTCACCACAATGTACATCTCATGCCCCGAAAGTCTTATATATACTTTATCAAATTTCACAAGATAGTTATTTTTTAGAAAAAACAAAAAAAACTGGAGATATGATACCACTTTGTAACATACTGGCCCAAATAACCTCCCCAACCAGTACCCCACCAGATCACCACATACCCAAAGGATGTTTCTGATCCCCATGGGTTGGAGACAAGCACTCGGACAACAAAAAAATTAAAGGTAATTTTTCACCCAACCTAATGAAAAAAACATGGAATATGTACACAAAGTTGAGAGAAATTGTAGAAAAGATAAATATATAACATAATAGTCAATGAACAACCGAATTGATAAAACTAAAAAGGTAAAAAACAATCTCCAAGATACAATTCCAACTATAAAGTACTAAAAAACTAAAACAACTATTGAAACAGCTCCATGTGACTTCATCGGAAATCACCCAACATCCCACCTCTAGATACCAAAAACCCAACTGATAAAAAACGTAATCACCTCACTGAAACACATTGACTTTCCCTACACCGGAATACATAACCAATTGTACAGACTACTGAAGTGGTGAGAAATTTGTGATATAATATAATCATTAGGATGTCACCTAGGTGTTCAATAACAAGTCCTGGTATAATAATCCATGAATTCTAATCATTAAAGAAAATAAAAATGAAAAACGGTTCAATAAATTTTATACAAAAATCATGGAGTTTTTTTAATTTCCCCTTTTCCACATTTCCAAATAAATTAGGTAAACTGGTTTCAAATAATTTCATATACATATATCAATTCAAAAAAAGAATTTATCACATCTCAGATTAGAAAATATTTAGTTTAATCAATTAGTCATTAATGAAAAACACAATTGATTTTAATCAATTAGTCATTAATGAAAACATTTTATACAAATAACTAAAAATAAAATATAATACTATAGGATTTTTGAGTCCTAATGTAAATACTAGGAATATAGGATTTTAGAAAATATTTAGTTTAATCAAGTAGTAATTAATGTAAAATACAATTGAATATATAATATATTGAAAATTATTAAATTGATATTATGGAAGGTAGGAGAAAAAACTAATAAAAACATTATAAAAATATTACATTTTGGGATAGTGTTCTAAAGGATTTTTAAATAATTATTTATTCTTATGTTTACCAGAATTGGGTCTATTATAGATCCTTTGTTTGGATGATCTTTCTCACTATCACTAACACCCCTATTCTAATGGCCATGTACATCGATTAGTAAGCAATATAGGTACACAAAAACAATTATTAAAAAGATAACCAAGTTAACACCAAAGTTCATGTTAAAGTTATAATTATAGTATCTCATTGTATAATACTAATTTAATTGAAACATTATGGTATTAGATCAAATATAAAAAAATATAATAAATGAAGAGAATTTAAATGCAAACACCCAATAATCAGAAAACCAAAAATTAACTACTGATAACATATATATCATAGAATAAATATTCCCATCATAATATAAATGAGTGTGTGAGAAAAAAAATAAGAAAACCCTAAATAAATGGTTCATTATGACTTTTCAAAGACTCTATAGAAACACGATACCTTTCATCAAGCTCTCATCTCTAATACAATAGATCTCTTTTAAAAAAATGTAATACTTTTATTTATTGGCATGAAAATCAGATTGGGTGGGTTAAATTCTCTATAAATGTGGTCCTTAAATTATTTCATAGTCAATCTAGATGTACATGGTAGTATAACGTCATAAATGTTTTTATTTGGTAAATATTTAGAATATATTAGATACGGATTGTTCCCCTTAGCTAGATTTATGATGCAACATATGGTGTCCCACTATAAAAAATCATTATCTCTCCTCTAGTTGATCTCTTCATGTCCTAGAGAATGGCGTATTTCTGGGAATGAAATATCTCAACATTCAAGGTGTGAATTTGGTAAAACCCTATGAATCTTCATTATCTTATCTGTTTCACTTGTTTTTACCTCCAACTTCTCCTTCAAGCCATGAAATCTAATCCCAAACATCTCACGATAGGAATTAACATTTCCTAACATGAATCTTGGTCATACTAACATCTTTTTTTAGCTTTTATATTATGTTTTATCTTGACAAAATATAATTAAAATTAATAAAATTGATTGTATGATGTGTCAATTAAATTACAAAAAACATTGCATTTTATATCCAAAATAATATATCCATAAAAATATCTCTATTGAACACCCACACATAAAATCATTCTTGATTGCATGAATTAATTTCAAAAAATTACAATTTAAAGTCATTATATACCAATTTCAGTGAAAATTAAATAAAATCAATTTATTCAATAGATAACTCAATGATTAAGAATTACATATATAAATTTGATCGACTCTTTAATTTTATGATAAACAATTCAATAATGAATTTTTACTCTTTTCCAATATACATAATCTTACCTATCTATCATTTATTTATATTTTCAATTCATTATTAACTTAAATTCCACATGTAAAGTACCTCACTTTTTATTAATACATCACTCAAGGTAGAAATGAAAATAGAGTTTTTCTTATACCTAAATTCATGATCCTTCTCATAGGGTTGAAAAAAATATAATTTCTCCACCCCATAAAGAAAAAGTCACCAAAAATCATGAGGTATTCAATATTGGTTTCAAATTACATTTCACCTTTAGGTTACATGGATAAATGATATTAAAAAAATTAAATCTTAGAGAGAAATTTAATATCTAAAGTGTTCTTCATGATAAACAAAAATAACTTAATGGAAAGTTCCTATAATAAAATTCTTCTCCATTTTCCGAAAAAAACTCAATGTTGATTCATGAAGAAATGAATTACAATGAATGAAACAACCTCTTTTATTTTTTTAAAAAATTATTTTTTTTTATTTTGTTTGAATATTATTTTTGGTTTGTATATCGCATCCAACACACAACCCAAATCATTCAGAAAAGGAACTATATATAATATTTTTAAAAATAATTAGTCATGATATTTGGTTTTTGTAAATTATTGTATTAATAACCCATTTTTAAATATATATTTTTCAAGAAGGGGTGAATTTAAAATTATTAATGAAAATAATGAACCATTCCCAAATAGCATAAAATAATCACCACCATTATCTATTTTAGAATGTGCATACCTTTTACCATTACACTATAACTCCCAAACTCTTCATTGCAATAATCATGAAAAATATATAGAGTGGATAATGAAATGATATGTTATTCCTGTAACAAGGGACTTTAGTAACCAGGATTTATATAGTTTTTATGGGATTAAAAAAAGTGTAAATATATGTGTTTTCCAGGAAAAGCGATAATAAAAATTTTCCTAAATCATATAAAAATTTAATTTTTTACATTCTTATATTTGAAAATATGAAAATAATATTTCACAAGAGTGCATCCCTGATTACCAATTATGAAATATTCTCAAGAAAATAAGGGTAAAAATCAACCATAGAAAATTTATAATAAATGAGATCAGGTGGTACGAACAATAACTCATTACATACACACTTATAGAAAATCAGTTAACAAAAATAATAGAAAATAAATCTATAGAAAATCTAAAAAAAATATTATTTTAAAAATAAATTAATATCCTAAATAATAACATTCAAATATAAATCTCCATGTGTATCTTAAAAAATGTATTCTCCCCTTTTTGTGATTCAAAATTGATGGCAATGAAATTTTTAATGTAACATTTTAATTATCATATACTATGTTTTTCTCCTAGAATATTATATCCATAAAAATTAAAGGGTGGGGTATGAAACATCCAATTAAGATATCAATTGAAAAATATATTGGTGAAATAGAAAATATTGAATTAAAAATAATACTATACTTTTATATGGTTTTCTTCGGCTAATGGTCTGCCTATTTTCCTTCCTCCTTATGCATTCAATTTAGACTAGAAAAATTGAACTCATTATAAAACAATTTCTATTATATAATACTCAAAATTATTACAGTAATTGAAACTAACTCCAAATATGAAACTGTATCATAATAAATAAATAAAAATTATTGTCCTAAAGTGATATTAAAACATCTTTTGGCTCATGAATTATGATATTTTTTATTATGGTTATTTTTCGCAACCATACCTTTGTTCTCTAATTAGAATATGATAAAAAATTAATCTTATTAGTTTAACACATTTGTAATTTTATATCCCATCCTTCTCATCTGGCATTCTACTCATTATTATTGTCGTCAAATGTAGAGGAGGGGACCAATATTTGGAAAATTCCAAAGAAAGAAGGAATAATTAATAACGATTCGTTACATAGTACCATTCATCTTGTTGAATTTCTAGCTATGGTTGTTCCACATCTTTGATGATCAATGTTGTTTGAAAAATGGATCTACAAATTATTCTTCTATTACTACGTATTTTTAATAGGCACATTTCATTTATTTATTCTTTTAAATGTGGTTATCTTAAATAATAAAAAATTTCCTCTATAATTGTGGTATCTATATTATACTCTTCATCCTAATTATGAGATCCATGTTTTACAAAAAAAATCCATATAAAAACATGGAAACTGAGGTACCATCTTTATTTTCCTCTTATTATTTCTTTATTCCACAGAATTATTCAATGGTCCACTCATGATCATCATAAATATACCCTCTTTATTCTTCTTATTATTATAATTAATTTTAACCAACAAACCTAAGGGAATATTTTATAATAATAAAATCAGTTATGTTTGTGGTACTAACCTTAAATTCACAAATAATTATTTCTCTCTCCTAACACACTTCTTTGAAATATGGATCTAGGTCATGGGTTGGTTTATATTTCTATCATGGGTATGAATGTGGGCTATTTTTTGCATGATAGTTTATCCATTTAAACTCCTCAACTTTTTTGTAATATCCCTTTAATCGATGGAAAATTTGTTTTATTGGTGAAGATTAATTTCATCCATTTCAACATAACTAAAAATTCCCATCTTTTGTAAAAAAAATAAATAACAGAACAAACCATGGTAAACTCAGAAAATATAAAGTGACGAGTAAATACTTTTTCTAAATTATCATATTAAATTAGTCTCTATACCTATCCCCAATAATGGTTCCACCACATCTTGATGGATATATTTTATACTATAATATTATGTTCCAGATTTCAAATCACACTAAAATAATCATGTATTATTGTAATAAAGTGTCTTTTAGTTACATAAATGGTATAATTAATTATGGGATGAAATATAATTTCAATGGAACTATTGATATATTTGGGTATGCATATGAAATATTTTCAATAAATGTTGATGATAGAAAGTTAAAAATTTGTAAATTGTTCACGATTTTGTAATGGGGTGTAGAATTTCATTAAAAATAGTGATTAAGTGACTTTGAGTACATATAAGGTAAATTATGTTGCTAAAACTCATGAAACATCTCAATTGGTGTAGATGAGAACTCATTCATAAGATATTAATTCGAATGTGATGTTATTGTTTCTCATGAGATGTGATAAATAATGTTCTGTAAATATTTTTTGAAATAACATTTAATATTCTCAATCAAGGTAATTTGGTATAATATACAAAATTTTCAATGATTTGGAGGATCAAGGACTTTTGAAGATATAGTTCTATTCTAATTATTGATCCAATAATTATTTTTTTTATAAAGAAATATAAAAGTATTAATTTAAATGAATGAAATTAATTTTAGGAGTTTAACACACACACACACATATATATATATATTACAATGGGAGTTATGGTTATTCCATCCCCTGTCTTATTTAATTTATAATTTTATTATCAATTTTGGTATTATAATGGCATAAATAAAATGAATTTGTTTTTTCCATAAGATGGAGAATGTATTTTGCAAAAGGTTATAAATAGGAAATCTATAAATTTAGAATATATAGAGGGGAATCATGTGGAATGTTATAATTATTTTATTGATCATGTTTACAAGAATTTTTTATTTGGAATAAGTAGTAACAATTTTGAAGATTATGAATGGATAAAGTGAATGAAGTAGAAGAAGTTATTGGAAGTGGGTGTATGTCACCCTAATGGAATTATATGGTATTATTATTCATAGTTATTTATTAATAAAATGATTAATCTCGTGTATGATTATAATAATTAAATTTTTATTCATTTCTATGCTTAATGGGTCATTTATGTTCTATAGTTGACAAAACTTTTCCATTACAATGAAATGGTTGACATTCATATCCAAAGGGTATTTTTTCTCCAGAACTAATTTTTTAGATTTTCTATATATGAAACCGTTTTATGGTCTATGGGGAACTAATGAAATTATCTGGGTAAAACCTTAACAACTACATTATCCATGTTAAAAAAGATAAAATAATGATAAAGAATAATCTAATAACAAAAAATGGCCTTAGCCATGAGTATAACTGGTGTTGTGGCACCACAAAACTACTCAGGATCATGGAAACTACAGAATCCACATGCACAATTCCACCAATAGTATTATTTAAATTAATATTAAATAAATATTAACTAATTTTATTTCATACATGAATACCATCAGATTCAGGTGGATACCACTATTTCTATAATAATGACCATTTATAACAATCACTTCCTTTCATAGAACTATTATACATTTTTACTTAGATGGGGAAACAGAACCCTCATTGAAGGAGGATATTATTAAAGTAATTTTAAATATTTTTTTGATATCATTTAATTAATTTTGTGTTCGTATTTATTAATAATGAATTTATATTTATATGAGTGATATTCTATTTCAAATGATTCATGTTTTTTGAGTTGAGGAGATATTATTTTGGAAGACTGAGGGGACGTGGAATGTGTTTGGAAATGAGAAAATGGGTTTTTAAAATCTTTTTGTGTTATAGTGTCATCCACAATATAAGGGTAGTGATAATGATATATTTTATGGGGAGATAGATTAAATCGTCCTACAATATAATGGTTTATTCCATTATTGATGTTTGAAATTTGATGATTTTAAGTATTCTTCCATGACATGAATATGACCCCAAAATGATTTTAGATTAATTTTTATGTAAACAATCACACCATAAGGTATTAGAAATAATAAAATAGTGATTTGTATTTGAATTTATAGGGATTAATTCCATATGATTATATATCACACTAGATTGGTAGTTCCACCATGAATCCTTAAAATATACAGCAATATTAAGGCTTTGAAAAATTATTTCAACTATATTTATAGAAATGATCAATGGTCATGTAGTAGTAGAGCTATTCAGGTCACAAAATATTTGAAATATGTTATAAAGATAAAGTATTATATCTAAAAAATGTTGTTGTGCACCTCATTATGTCATAAAGACCACAGTCGTGCCATATTGATTATGAACATGATATAATGTAGATAAATTTAATAATTCAAGTGTGATATTTTCTTGGATCATTTGGTAATTCAATGGATAATTCATATCAAAACTTACTACTTCCCAAATCATATAAGGGTGACTACAAATTATTTGTTGATAAAATTTCTACAAGAATGAAAAAAAATTGAAAAGAATGTTCTCTTTGAATTTTGATTTTTAAATTAAAATTTTGGAGATAGAAGATGTTGAATGATATTATGGATTGAGTTTTGAATGAAAAAATATAGAGAAAAAAAGAGTCTCTGAAGTGATATGTGTTGATGTGAGTAAGAAAAAGTGAAAATAATGAAAATAAATAAGAGGACTATAAAGATTTATAAGAACAAAAAATTGATTGAGTTCATATATAATTTAATATTCTATTTTTTTATATTTTATAATATCATTTTATTGTATTTATTGGATTATATTAAAAAAAATCAGGTGACATATTTTTTTACGAGTACAATGATAAACCCAACATTACTTATCCATCATATTAATAATAATATATCAGGTGATCATGGTTTTCATTGATTCATTCAAAGTATATATCCATTTATTTTGAGTGGGGAACCATGATAGGTTATAGAGGGTGTATAATATCTAAAAATAGTTGATGAAAAATCTAATACATTACTAATCCTTATATCTATCTATACATTTTAAAGGAATATAAACAAGGAAAAATAATAATGGAATAATTTATAGTAGTCAATCCATTCTATCAAATCCTTTCACACAAGTATTATTAAGATCACAATGAAGTAGTGAGAAGACTCATTCATCTAGAGGTATCCATGGACCATGGAAATCACCTATTTATTAATATGGGTTTATCTCTATCCATGGTCTCATATAAAATTGTATTTAAAGAATAAATTGGACAAAAATATCTATATAATCATCTTGAGAAGTTAAAATTGATTTTTTGAGTCTCATTCTCATAGTACACTCAAGTGTGATCAAAATATGTATATATATATATATGCTAATAAGAACCTGAAGTGATTGCATAAATTCATGATTTGTATCATAAAAATTAATTAATACTATAAATCTTTATTGGATTAATCATTATCCTCTTTCAATTCACTTAAAATCTCAAAAAATTTGAATGATCATAAATATATACATTATCAAATTCATGTGATGATTGTAACAGATAATGATAGTTGGGGTCCAATGTGATGACTAGAACATTTATTAACAAATAATATAATTATTCAATAACCATCTACTATGAAATAATGTATCAAACTATGATGGGGGTGAACATATGGATAGACCATAGTGTGGTCTAAATCATGATTCCATGGATGCACTTTTATGAATATATCTATCAGTTTATAACATTCACTGAAAGCCTCGTATCCTTAGTGAACATTAAACTCATGTGACGTCATGTGAAACATTTCATGAACCGATGTCTAAAAAATACTTGTAGATATTTTAAAAAATCCTTCTAAAAAATATATTATTAATTTTCAATAAAAATACATCATATGTAATAACTTTTTAAAGTACATATAGAACTTCTTTTAGGTATCCTCCAAAAAATATTAGGTTAATCTCAAAATTTCATAATTTTGTTTCTTATTTACATTACCACAATGTAGATACACATGGTTATTTATTAAATTGAAAAAAATTGAAATTATTGAATATATAAATATAATAAAATATATTCCTCTATAAATTAATTAATTATACTCAACCAATAAAGGTATCTAATTTGATCTCTATCAAATATCTGCATCTCGATACCTCATTCCACCATATATATCACCTAAAATAATAAATATTTATATAATAACTTTAACAAATCATAGAATAACCATGAAACATGATTTATATAAATACTATATGTATATTAATACATTTCCAATTCTATGAGCATAGATTAAATAGGTATATGAATACATATAATGTCATTCATCTTAAGAGAATGAGCACGTCACATTCCCATCACCTAAATATATAATCACATCATATGTACTATTTATTTATTGTCATACACATCCCAATCTATTTCAATCAAGGGAAATAATATAATACGTGATTTATAAGAGGGAAATTTCTACCATGGTTATGCTCCACCTGATGAAATGTTTAACATCATACCATACCAATTACAAATTAGTGAAGCATCACGGCTTTCATAAAAATGGTATCAAATCATTATGTTTATCATACAAATAATCTCATAAAACCCGAGTATATAGATTCAATATAAAAAGTACATCCATAACACACCAAATATATAGTATATGAAACCCTATATGGTGTATACATACCTAGTCATCTGACATACAAAGCCAATTGTTTTCTTCATGGCCATATTTTTTACCATGATACAAGAGTACGAATCATGCTAACCATAATTTTTCATCAAAACTTGTAAATCCACATAATAAACATTAATCACAAAAAACACAACTTTTGAGAGGATAAATATCATTACACTTCAATTATGATATCAAACTGACATAGAGGAATTATAATATAGAGTTTAACTTTTGTAAAACATGATATAATTTATATTCATAAACTCATTATTAAATACAAAAAAACCATACATAAATTATCATATAATAATATTTTATTTGATAGATTTATAGATAGGATTTATTCATGATTCACTTTATAAGTCTTGTGAAAATAATTACATCTCTATGTAATTTATACCACATCTCCATGTGACTATAATATTAAACCCTCCCACTAAACTCTTTATTGAGAAACATCTATAAAGAATGAAATTTTTTGAATAATTGTGAGAAATAGTAAACATATTACTAATTTTTAACTTTTGTAAAATTCATTAAAACTCCTTTACTTCATAACATTAAAAGTTATTATGTTAATAATATCTCTTCTCTACATAAATTTATTTTTATATAAATTTCCATCATCATTTTGGAATAATTTCATCAATTTTTCTACCAAGGACCTTTTGGTAAATAATATATCTCATTACATTATTTATTTTCCAACACATATTAAACGTAATTTGTTTATAAAGTGATATAATTTTTTTACTAGTATAATATTTTTTTGAAAATAAATTGATCATTAAAAGTCCCAAAGTACTCACATTATCCTTTTAAACACCATATTATCTTCATAATATCATGTCAAGATACACACACTTCTATATTTTATGATATAAAACCTATTTACATTAGAAGAAATATTTATTTAATAAACTATTATATCCATTTCTTATATATTATTAAATGTTTTTGTTTAATTTTTCTTAAGAGAGAATTTTATTTTTATAATATTCCTATAATGGGTACTGAGATTGTATATTTTATAATTTAAAAATATTTGGATAAACACTTTAATACTAATAAAAAATACAAGTATCCTTAATATCATATCAAACATTGTATAGAATCTAATGAATAATAAACTATGTATATTTAATCCATGATATCATATTGACATAAAAAATCTTTGTTAACAAACAATTTCTCTTAACATATATGAAAAATAAAACAAAAAATACACATCCTTTACTTAGATTCATTCGATATTAATATATTCATTTTCATTAAACTCATTGATGTTGAAACTCTTTACTCTATCACTTTAATAAAACCTATAGGCATCGCAAAATATTCAATTTATTTTAAACTCATGTATATTTATATCTTTTGTAATTCATAAATTCATTATCATATACCCTTCAAAATATAAAATTTATTTTCCTAACATGGATATATGCCACATATATTTCCTAGGGGGTTTCAAGCTCCTTTATGTTTTCAGGAAAATTAAATAATATGGTGGTAGTGTCTTTCCCTCTTGAATCTATCTTTTGGTTTGAATTAACATGTCTAATTATTCTATGAAATTTTATTGTACTTTAAAACTATAATTTTTTCTTCTATTTTGAACTTTTACCACCATGTTGTGTCAATTAAACATGAAGAAATCGAAATCAAATACCCCAATTTAGTTATTTTGATATTTTTTAAAAAATTGGATGAAATTATTTTAAAATCATTAATATTATTAAAACATTTTAAAAAATTAAATTAGATCAAATTTCATAACTATAATATGTTTTATAGAAATCATTTATTTTCTCTAAATCATTAAAAGACTAAATCAAATTAAATATATTAGTAGAGACTAATGTTGTTTAGGTTATTCTGAATATTTTTCTTTTAAAATCTCATGGGAATAAAATTCTGATTCAAATTAGACTATACATTCACCTCTGGAATAATTTTAACCATTTTTTAATCAAGTATAGTTTCTATAATAAATGGTATTTTATATTATATTTCATAATATACGAAAAGTTTCATTACAATAAAAATTAATGGCGTTAATCACCTTCTTTTTATCTCCAATTTATGTTTGGTGATATTAATATAATTTATCTAAATTTTAATCCTTTAATAGATCAGTATCATATTTTAAAATCACTTAATAACGTCTTTAATTAATTTTGATCCGAATAAATTGATAACAACTTTTAGAATCATCATATCTACTAGTGTTAAAAGATCCATATTTATTAAATAAAAGAACCCATATTTTCAATGATTATCATATTTTATCTATTTATTTATTCTATTATGCTAATAATATCATATACGAATCTTGAATGGTTGACCAATAAACCATTTTTTGAATCAAACATTTTGGTATACTCAACCTCATTCCTCTCATATCATAACACTTAGGGTTTCCCAACCAAGAGTAGCCAAAATCAAATTCCAATAATAAGGTACTTAAATCATTATTTAATCCCATTACTTCATTTCCTTAAACAATATTATTAATGGGCACCCTGCCTCAATATAAACTTACCCGATTGGATAATCATGGTCTTGAGAATTGTTCTCTTGGGAAATAATCTTACAAATAGTATTTTTAAAGGTAATTTATTCTAATGATATTATCTCATGTTATTATTCTTAAACATAAGAATTTTTTTAGTGACGATTCTTGGAATCTTTTTCCCTCTATCAAATTCATATTTCCAAATCATATTGATGTGTAACTCTTTACAAAATTCAATAATTGTGGTACTAACCTAAATTAAAATCTAGGTACATTTATATATTTCTAAAAAAATCAATGAAAAATTCACATAAAACCCATTAATTTATATTATTATAATTATTTGAAATTAACAATCCCCATAAGAGTAATCTAAGAAGGACCTGAATCCAATCCCCAATTTTTCTAATAAGAGATAATACACCACCCATTGAAGAACTTGACCCAAAGTCCCTCTACATTGGTATACATTACTTGAGAATTATTTCTATTACATCACGATTAAAACACCCAATATATATAAAAATATAATTAAATTCATGACATTATTTTATAACCTAATCACAGGGAAATATTGAGGTATAAGAAACCCAATAATTTATCACACCTAACATGTAGATATTTAAATACATGATTAATAATGTATACTTATCTTACCATTATAAACTAAATCATAAATCAGAATTCATAGTATAAAAACTTATATATATGAATAATAAAAGGACTAAATAATTTAATTGATGAACAGTTCATTTATATAAATATGAGATAACCATTTCTTTTCATTATGTAAAAAATTATAAACTTGTTATAATTTAGGCATAGATAAACTCCAAAAAATATCTTTTATACAGCATAAAAATTTCATATTATCATTTACATCGAATTATTTTTAAATCCTTCATAATTAAATGTGTGATATAATTAATGAAAGATTTTATTATTGAATAATGAAAATTCATTATTTATATAAATTGAATATCACATATTGGATTTTATATAAACTATTAAACATATCAATATACAATAATCTTGTTTAAATAGTTATTTTTTTAATAACTCTCCAATATATACATTTTTTATTTAAATCTATGAAATATTCATAAATTAATATGAAAGTTTATATTTTTTCAATATTTTCTGTTTTTATAAATTTATAAATTATTTACCAAGTAAATATATTTTTAATAATTGATAAAATCCCCCATAATATTTAATTGCTGATGTAGGTTTTCATGAAAATTAAAAAAATTATAATTTTCTTTAAAAATATGTCTACAAATTGGTTACAACAATGTGGAATTCTATGCATTTTTTCTCTTCCATAAATTCTATATGTCACAATTATTTTGGTGGTAATTTCAACATTTTAGTTTCAAGTTCCATGTCCAATTTGAGTGATTCCACTTTGGATATTAATTTAGAAAAATATATTAACCAGTTATCATTAACTATAGTGTGGTGGTCCCCGTAGTGGAATTCATGACACCACAATACATGTCTAAACACAACGTAGAGTTGTATCCTTTGATACATTGTTTTTTATATATTACCTTAAAATATAATTCTAATTTCAAAATTATTATTCCATTGGTCAGTATATAATAATAAATATAACACCAACTTCTCACATTTTTTATAATTTGTACCATCAATTCGATGACCTCAAATTGGAATTTTCCCATGGAATAGATATGTTTTCAAAAAATATCATATTTATAATTTAGTCACACATTTTAAAATCCAAACCAAACATTTATAAACATTCTCTGATATGACATATTTTTATTGATGGTTTTTCATTCTTCTAATCATAATGGAAGAACACTCCAAAAATATATTAAACCAATTATCAATCTATACATTTGGAATGAATTTAAATTAATAACAATAATAATGACATAAATTACACTAGATGATCAAACCTATTGAATCTTCCCATAATAATTTTATTGAGATCACTAAGAATCAGCTAAAATAATCCTTCTATTGGAGCTATCCATGAATGATGGAAATCAACAGATTCTGGGGTATAAAAATTTTCTATTCTTGATCGTCTAGAAATTTTTGTTTACCGAATAAAGATAATAGAGATAATTTGGGAATAATCTTTTAAAATTTATAATGGGATTAAGGAGTATCCAAAAATATCACTCTCCACTAGGATCAAAATGGGTTTATATAGTCCACAAAGAACCCAAAAAAAATCTAAAATACATGAATTGTTTCATTAATACAAAAAAATGTTATAAAACTTTGTAATAATAATATAAATCCTAAATAAATTGATTTAATGTGTAAATGAATAGAAATGATATTTAAACTATTAATTATCATTATAAAATGAGGATTATGACTAATAAATTTTGTTGGTGTAAAAGATGATGACTGAACAAATAATTAATATATAATGGGATTTCCACATAATTAGCTAGTGTCCTACACTACAATGTGGTGCACTTATTTATAGAAAAAACCCCATAATAACCACCACGATGTGGTTATACTTTTATTGAATACATCCATTAAAAATAAAAAAAATTAATGTTACTACTAAGTTTATGAATTGGTGTTGGAATGGATCTTTTACAATAATATTTTCATCAACATTAATCGGTTTCAATTATTGTTGGAGGGAAAATGTAAAAGTAATTGAGTTTTATGATTGACCATATGTTCTACATTACTACTAGGTTTCATGTGAATAATTTGAGTATAAAACTCAATATTATGCTATCAGCGGTGTTCTTAATATAAAATATATATATACATTTAGATAGTTATTGAATGAAAATGAATACATCTACACATCACAACAATACCATATTTTTTCCATTGGTTTCTCGACAATACACAATAAAAATCATTATTACCGACCTCTACCTACCCAAGAATATGGTTATGTTTACCATGGTATGGTCACATAAATATAAGTGGGACCACCACACAATTTCAAGATCCCAATGGGGTGATTTCCCCATGGTTAATAATTTGCGTGGTTATACTCTATCCATAGTATACAACCCATAATATGATTCCCAAAATAAAAATCATTATCCAAACCAATGAAGAAGCTACCATTAGAGTAAGATCTATATAATGACCATAATTTAGTCCTAAGAAGAAGAACCCATCATAATTGACCAATATACTATAATCATCTAGACATATAGTGAAGTTCCCATAATATTATAATAATATAATAATCATTATTTATACCTAGTGAGATGATCTCTTCATAGTAGGCCATGGTACTAACCATAATGAAAAACATAATAAGGGAACCACTTATAAAAATTTCAATATTCTAATCATAAACTATTCCCAAGGATAAGGTGAAAATCAACAAGTTTAGTGTATTACCTTCATCTAGGGATAACTTATAAAAATCATCTACATAATAGGGTAATAGAACTATATAAATGATGGAGGAAACAACTTGATAACTGGTTGGTTAGATCATCATTCCATAGTTACTAAACACAAATAGAAAGAAATTTATAATCATTCCTTTCTTTGATGATTCTAAAATAACATCCCTTAGATATATCTCATCACACCTAGTGTAGATCATACTTTGGAATAGTCTAGTAATTTCACTCATCTAATATCCTGGATTGAAACACAATGAGTTACTATTATTGATACACACTTTAGGATTGGATGTCTTAGGTTTAGACCTACCCTTTAGATAGTCACATATCAGGTGATTTAGGCCTCTCAATAATAACTCAAAAGAGTGTCATTCTAATTTCATAATATGATTTTTTTATATCCAAATCATGTGATATTTTATCTATAATAGGACATAAATCATAATAATAACATACCACTATTATTCAAATCTTTGAATTTATTATTCTCTCACAATTCAACCCTCACTTGGTGACCAGATTATATGTCATAACTCCAAAGAACTCCACACACTAAATCACGACACAACATTCCATAAGGTAGTTAGCACACTAATACACTTATACTATAACTCCCATTAAAATCAATATAATTATCTCAAGGCCATTCATAATGTATTTATTATATCCCATGGGGTTTCCCTCTTTGGTAACCGACTATCCATTATTTTTATACAAAAACCACTCATAGGACTCAACACGGTCATATCACATGAGGGGGTCATCATACATTAAAAAATATGACCTCTTAAGGTCTCTAGAGACATCTCTCAGGGATGGAAATTCTTTGGGGTTCTGATTCTGTTTTACCCAACACTCTCACATTAGCAACATATCCATGGATAAAAATGTGTTTAATTATAAAACATAGAGGATCAAATACATTATTTAAAAAAACCAACTTTCCTTATGTCAACCCCCCCCAATTTTGTTTGGTTTAATCATACTCACTTATCATCCCTTAAATATCAAAATATATATGAAATAACCTACAAACCAATGAAATTAGTGTCAAACAACAATTAGTTACAGTTATTTACTAAGTTTATTCTCTCTCAAACAATAAATAATTCATTTTATTATTTCCCTCTTATATAATCCACATTCTATATAAAAAAATTAATTTAATTATTTAAAAAAATATTTTTTTAATAAATACTAATCCTTAATTAATTCAATAGGAATAAATTTGTGTATACCACACCAGAAATCATATCCCCACCAAAACGTAAACCATTGTGCATGGTCTACTCCAAACACACTCTCATATATATGTATAATAATATTCATAAATTTCTATATTTATTGATCCATTAATTATAAATATAATTTCTTAATCTAATGAATAATCCATCATGTCTCTTACTTTTAGAAAAATAATATCCAAGGACTTCCAATAAATCCCTTCTGACCACATTAAGAATCCACTAAGAAATTCCCCCATAAACATGTTATGATTCCATTTTTATATGATAGAATATCTCCCCAATTCCCTAATTCATGTTATGGTAATTTATGGAGAATAAAGAAGAGGAATAAATAATAAAGAATAAAGAGACGATACCATACATCACAGGAATAAACCCATATTATATCATTCCCCATCATTTGATTATAAATGATGTTGGAAAAGAATTGGTTGGATACCAAAATATCAGTGGCCTTTTAATAGCGTTATGGTGACCTACTGGTGTAACCACTCATTCACCCCATTTACTCATTCCTTGACATTTTGATCTGGGACTTTATTCTCGAACTAATACCTCAAAAAACTCTATTTAGACAATAAAAACGTCTATATGAACTTGTTTTCATAATCCAAATTTCAATTTTAATGCCCACACTAGCTTCAATTCCACATGAGTGTTTCCTTAATCTA
The DNA here is from genome assembly GCA_963277665.1 of Viscum album. Taxonomy (NCBI): domain Eukaryota; kingdom Viridiplantae; phylum Streptophyta; class Magnoliopsida; order Santalales; family Viscaceae; genus Viscum; species Viscum album. The sequence continues at coordinate 483,667,322 of OY728128.1, forward strand.
GTTCCAATGAAATTCAATGGTACATGTTAAAAAAAATTATAGAAATAATTATTTTTCCAATTTAAACTCATTTTTATTGCATTACATATTTACATCATACATTTTTATGGATGTATAAGTACTCAAAAATAAAATATATTTAGGAACATTATCAATATATCTATGTATTAAGAATATATAAAATTTTTATGAATTATATGTATGCATGTATGATAAATATATAAACAATAAAGAGTGATTATAGACTTAAAAAAAATATCACTATAATTTCTCAATAAATATAAATTTTATTTATGATTATTTTTTGAGAAAAAATGTTATTTTCCTTCATGATTTTAAATTTTTTTCTATATACATTAATGAAATATTTTATGTAATTTGAAATATATTAATAGTTTAAAGAAACTAGAAATATATAATATGATTTAAAATATTAGAAATAGGAATTTCAACTTCAATAATTCTAAAACCAAATACCTTTGGAATTGTGATCAATGAAATATGAAATTAATGATCATCAAAAGAAATCATACAAATATGATATTTGAATAATTTTTTTAATCATTTGATAATTTGGAATCTCATTTTTTAGGAAAAAAATACAAAACTCATTTAGTGTAAAATATTTAAGAGCTAGTGGGATATTAGAATAAACACATAGTGACATATATGGTTCAGTTAGTACATAAAAAACATTTTGTTATAATAATATCATAAATATTACAACTATTTTAATTTTGTATAAATATATAATTTATATGAAATTAAAATATGAATCTTTTGAAATGTTCAAGGAGTTCATAAAAAAGGTAAGAAATAAAATTTTCAAATTTTTTTAATACAGTTTGATTTAGTCAATGCATGGAATACTTATACAAATATTTTACTGATCATTTGATAGATTTTGGAATTTTTTATAAAATCACTCCTACAAGGACAAAAATATTTAATAGTGTATATGAAAGGATAAATCAGTATTAGACATGGTTTGATTGATCAAGAGTCATCCTTATCTAATAATATCATTTTTAGGGTTATGATTTTGATATTGTAGTTTTTTACCATAAAAAATTGTATAAAAATAAATAAAAAATAACACCACCTCATAGATATAGTGGGAATCATTCCTATATATATTGTAAGGATTTTTGTTTTGGAAGCTCAGATAAAGTGTAATGTTTCAGATAATTACGGTATTAAATATGATAAATTTATATTTACTAAATATTCCAATGAAATTATGGGTTATTATTTTTACATACTATCTAAAAAAGATCTTTTTTGATTATTTTGAAGTATTTTAAAATAAGAAATATATTAATTAGGAAGTTTCCAGTGAGGAAATTGAACATAGTTAAGATAAATAACAAAAAAATGTATATTATCATAGATATATTATGAGATTTTTTTATTAAATTTTATTTATTTCCCCATGAAGTTCATGAATACGTATGCTATGAATGAAATTTTATATATATTTCCTAAATATACTATCTTGATTATTTTTTTTAGAGATTGAAAAGATTTTTGTATTCATCTGAGATTTAAGAAACAATGAATAATTTTTTAATGTTATTAATAAGAAGATATATTTTTGTTCATTATATTCATGAAATATTTATGTTATTAGATATTATCCTAATTTGGTGAAAAATATCATGAATCACTTTTGAATGTTTTACTTGGAGTTAATAATTAAAAAAGAATTTACATTCATTTTAACACTGAAAATAGTTTTCTTTCGTTTCATTAATTCATTTATACTAAGCGATGGATACAATATTTGGTTATGGTGTGAGATCTATTTTCTAGGTAAAGTATCACATATTTTTATGTTCATCGCATAGATTAACACTTATGAGAGGCCAGATAAAGAACATTATACCAACACCATGGAATTATGTGAGTAGGTATTTTACGTCAGTTCACAAAAGTTTTATTAGGTAGATGAGGATGTTCACTGGAAGAAACAAGTTTGATTCTAATGGAAGATTATCAAAACATTAGGATGTGGGGTCATTAGATAAAGTCATATGTATGGTTAATTGATTTGATATTCAATTAGAGGCTATTCATGAAATGTTTAGTCACTACTAAGTGTGTCTAGTGTTGGATGTTGGATGGAGTTAGTCCAGCATATGGTGTACAGTGAATTTAGAGTGTGGGAATGTTGAAGAGGTTATTCTAATAAATATACTACGATAAATAGTTGTTTTAAAAGATATTAAACTATGGTAGATGGATAGTGCAACTTTTATTAAGCGAAAAAATCCTGAGTATATGAAAAAATGAGAGGAAGTTAATGAGTTCCATAAACTCTAATTAAGGTACTTGGAATAATTTACTAGTGTTTTAAATAAAGGAAAATTAATCCAATTTTTTATATTTAAGTGGTGATACTTTTCATTTTTCCACCAAATGTTGGTGGTTATATTGCAGTTACTTCTGAAATTTAGTAGTTTTTCATGTCATTGGATAAAAGTTTATGTTTTTTAGATGGAAGTTGTGATTTTATGATTAGATGAAGACCACTATAATGAGTGGGTTTGAACAGTTGTGAGAATAACATAGAAACTTTTCAATAGACATGATGAATATTGATGATGGGCCTTGAAGAGGGCCAGAAAGAGGTGGACATAGTAATAATTTCACACATAGGTGAATCTAGTTTCCATAAGGCTACAATACTGAAGGCTATAGTCAAAGAACCGTAATGTGTAGAGGGGATATATGATGACTAAAATATGGTGTTGGTGATATATGTTCTATATAACTGTGTTGGGTTTTTAGAATTTGGTTTCTCTTTTATCTCAAGTAAATTGATATTTATGGAATGAAAATATATGTTGTCATTCTCCCATAGACATAGGATAAATTTTTGGAATCACATAATCCTTTTTTGTTGTACATATAATATTTCTCACTCATCTGTGTGTTCATCTTGTGATTGTTAAGACATATTCTCATAAGAAAGAGGATTGTGAGATGAAAAAAATGTTGGAGGATGACTCCATGTGGTTTTTTTGGTGATCACTCTTCCATGATCAGGTCTTCCATGTAATGGGGTTGATTCAATCAAAATAAGGACATCCTTACAATATTTGACTACTAAAATTTAGATGAAATAATATAATACCTTATATTGTTTTGATTTAATGGGAACTAATATTTTTGGATGAATGAATTTGATGGGTTAGAAATGGTTTGCAGATATGATGGTTAAGGATATAGATCTTGGAGATTACTTTTGATGAAAATCCTATAAGATTTCAAGTTCAATTAGATGGATAATTTATTAAGATATATGGTTAGGAAATTGGAACATCATTATTAAAATTCTTGATATTTTTTTTGAAATTTCATCATCATGGATAGATCATTCATATTACATGACTGAGTTTTCAGTGGGAGTTCATCAGGTAATTGACATCATCCCTTTTAGAGAATAAGTTTTTTGGATATATGGTTATTAATTATGGTGTAAATTAATATCAATATACTAAAATCAATAATATTCCATTAAAGCATGGGGTTAGTGTCATCAGGAACACATGAAATATGGTTTAGATGGTCTACTAACGTGGTCCATCATGGAACATGAAAATGGATTTTCAAAACAAAGTTGGAGGATAAAAAATTGGTTCATGTTCAAATTAGAAAAATTCCATCGATTACTTCAGATGAGTTTTGTCGATGTATCTAAATAAAAGAGCAAGGATTCATGAAATATTAGGAATGGATTCCTTAGTGGGATTTTGGAGGATTGGAAGAATCTTGTAGTGGGGAAACATGTTGATACTATTGAATGAAGGTGAATAGAATATAGATGACTAAACAATTGTATTAGTATGAATATATTATTTTAGTGGGATATTATTTAATATTACCTATGAAAACAGTTCAGAAGGTTGATTTTTTCGGGATTGGGGGGAATATTTTTTAGAAAAAGTGTCAAATATATGAAATTCATTCACTTGTATTAATACATGGGAGATACTATATGAATTATAGTACCATATAACCATATAATTATATATTCATAATCAATGTTAGTTTACTTTAAGTACATTAGTTCTACATGTTGGTTCACCGAACGAAAAAAACTTATTTTAAATCAATTCTTAATAGAGCCTCAGGATAGATGGTTATTAGATAAAGGTAAATAGATGGAGAGTTCACCAAAAGTTCCCTGAGAATTTATTAAATGTACTTTCAATCATCATCAAGTTATTTAAAAAGTGGATATTAGATGTATTACATCCAGAAGATGGAATATATTTTATTCAGTGTGTGGTAATGTTGAGAATAATATTTTGATGCACATACTCTATGAAATGGTCATATCTTTAAATGATAACGCATGGATATGATAATGTGAATATTTTGGTAACTAAATGGAAGCATGGAGTAGGTGAAGAAAAACATTAAATTTATGAGTCCCATGAATTTTCCTGAAGGGACATGGAAGTCTTTCCAACAATGTTTGATAAAGGTAGGTTTATCAATGCCATTAGAATGAAGTACATATGATTGGTAGATGTTCGTCAAGATATGGTGGTCAGAATAGATTTTATATAAGAATTCCTGTTTTTTTCATATCAAAAGAAGAGCACAAGTAATGTTTTGAGGATATTTTTTAATAGATGATCGTCTAATGACCATTATAAAGAGTGGGTTGAACAACTTATGATTTTTTGAAATTCTATGTGAATTGAGCTGAACTGTGTCAATAGACCTAAATGATTTCCAAAGAGAGGAAGTTGTGGTGAGTAAAAAGTATATGGGGTCATCTATATGATATATGGAGGAAATAAAAATGGTTATTGTTAGTGAAATAGAAGGGGAGAAGGGAAGATTCAATGGTTGGATGATGTATTTGGTGATACAACTTCTAGATAACTGACTAAGATTATTAGGAGATGATATCCCTTCTAGCTCAAGTACATTATTTCATATGGAATTGAAATATATGATATTGTTAAAATATAAATATTGGACACATTAGCTGAAGCATATAATCCACGAGTACATTATTGTTGGTCGGAGAGGATTACTCAAGAGGGGGGTGAATTGAGTACCAATTAAAATTTCTGTATTTAAAAACAATGTCTTAACGACCCCCAAACAAAATAATAGATTAAACTGTAGTGAATTTATAATAATGTAGAGATTCTGTTAGGTTCTCAAGGGATTGATTAATTCCCAGTTAATCAACACAGGAGTGTGTGATTATCTTTTGAAACTAACTTACTAATCTACACTTAACATAAACACTTGCTAATTTAATTATCAAAGTAACTTTAAAAACAGTATTGGTTTTAAAGTGATTAGCAGCGGAATAAAACTTTGAAATAGATGGAACAACAATGTAACCAAGAGGTTCAGTCTCAAGCCGAGACTTAGTCCTCTCAAAAGTTTATATAAAAATGATCCACACCCTGGATCGGGGTTCAACAGTTTACAACTGTCCAGGTCCAAGACCTCTACCACTGTTCTTCGTGGGAAACAGTACAACAGCAACCAGCTGTCCAGGTCACACACGACCTCTACCACAGTTCTTCGTGGGAAAGAAAGAATGAAAGAGTTTTGTAAGGATTTACAGATCCTTCAGTTTGAGTACAGGAGACAGTGTATGTGTTAGATATAGCAGATAACACACACTGCTCGAAATGAATGGTAATAAATCACAGAACAAGAGATGTAGAGTTTAGAGATGGTTCTGGTGATTTCAGTATAGCTCTGGACTCCTTTGGATTTGATTAGAAGTGAGTCTGAGTCCTCTTCTCATTTCTGTTGAGAAACAGAGTGTCGTATGCTCCAGGTTCACAGGTGGTGAGAATGTAGTCGATGAAGTTCTTCTTGTATGCACAGAACACTCCTCGAGTATGCTTGATTGTCTATGAGCTCCTCTATGTTCTTCTCGTGCTTGTGTCATTTTTTGGTATGTTGGATGCACCGCACTTTTTGGTTCGCTTCTTGTTGTTTGTTTTCTTCACACGTTCGCGCATATTTCTGGTATGTAGTCTTCTCGTATTTACCTCCCATCAGGGTACAGAAAAGATTTCTTTTCAGCAGGTACGAGGTACGGGTTCCTGACATCCGACAACCTTTATCAGATATTTGACAAAACATTAAAATGTATGATATGACCGTTAGATAGATTAAATAAAGGAAATAAAGAAATTCAAACAGTGAGTCGAGTGATCGGTAGGTAATCAGCATCGGTAGCTTGAACATCGGTAGCTTGAACATTAGTAGCTTGAACATCGGTAGCTCAAACATTAGTAGCTTGAACATCGGTAGCTCAATGTCATTAGTTGCTCTGACTCCATCGGTTTCTCCATGCGTCGGTAGGTACATGCGTGTATCAATGACTGTTTATCGGTAGCTCCATGCGCCGGTAGGTACATGCATCGGTAGCTCCATGCGTCGGTGGCTGTGAGTCTATCGGTAGCTTTGTCCATCAGTGACTTCTTCCATCGGTAGCTATTTATACTTACACCGGTAGCTCTACGTTTGTATCGGTAGCTGTCTGTAAGTACATCGGTAACTCTGTGTTAAGTCTATCGGTAGCTGTCTGTCGGTAGACTAAGTCTATCGGTAGACTGGTTACCGGTAGCTCTTTATCAGTAGCTATAGAAAGATTACTTATCTGTTTTATGCAGAACACATCTGATTGTGTTAGAATCAATTTATAACTTGTATGAATATGGATAAATGATGATTAACATATTCCAAAGACTATTTTTAAAAAGTGTTATTGATTTGATCACAGATTGGAAAGAATTAAAGTATAGATCAACAATACTTAACAATATCATAGAGAATGAAAACATAATTGGGATTTGCAACACAAATAAATACATGATTGAGATTATCAAAATAGGTGAGGTCAACAATCTCCCCCTTTTTGATAATCACAATTTATGATATGGTAATATGGGCATTTAACATAGTGAGAATATAATAGTAAAGAGTATAATATTGAATTCAATTTTCTCAGAGAAAACAGAATCAGAGATAATAGAAATAGTATGATATAGACATAAGTTATCAGAGGTAAAAATAATAAGGTACTATATAGACATAAGGTATCAGAGATAAAAATGGAAACAAAACAAAGGATAATGTGTCTCCCCTTATGCCTTATTTTTCTCCATTGAAAATATTTCTCATTTTGTTCTCCTCCTTATTCTCTCATAAAAAGTTTCTCCCCCTCTCTTATTGTTCTCCCCCTTTGTGATAATCAAATAGTGGGAAAGCATATATACGTATATATATATAGGAGAGAAATAAAACAAGAGAAGTAAAAAAAATTCTGTATTTTAGTAGTCAAAAAGTACAACAAAAACAGATTACAAAGGAATTCCTATCAAAAAGCTTGGCCACTGGTTCAATCCGCATCTGCAATGTGAGATTTTCCTTTGGGATCAGAAGGATGCTCGGGTGGTGAGGATTCAGGTGAAGGTTTGGGAATGCCAGAAAAGATCAAAGGAGGCTGGGACACTGACCCAGAGTCAGGGTTGTAGGTTGAAGATTTTTGGGTGATCATTGGTTTGAGGCTTTGAATGGCTTGAACAGGAGTCAGCTGGACTGATGAAGCAGCTGAGGCAGAAGCAGGCAAAGCAGGAGGGATGATGACTGGTCTAGCATCAACATGCAAGAAGGGCAGCAGCAGATTTCTAAAATCCATAATAATTCCTCCTCCTCTTTCCATAGCAGAGATGAAATCATCTTTGTTCTCCATGAATTTCTCTAAGGCAGGAGTCAGTTCTCTCAGCTTGCTCACTTGTTCTTTGAAAGCTTGGGTGACTGGAGGGAGCTTCATGTGTTCCAACATTAGCTTGAAGTGGTGTTCGAGTTGATGCTTGGTGAAAATTTTGGAGAAGTAGTAGTCCACTTTGCTTTTTATGGCTTCTTGAGAGGCAGAGGCTTCTCTCATAAAATCTTGAACTATCTTCATGATTTCTCTGGCAGAATCCCTTGTAGAAAGCACCACTCGGCTTAACTCTGATGAGTCCCCAGAGCCACTGGTTGAAATAGACCCAATCTCCTCCTTCAATATTGCTCGAACTGAGTTCATATCAACTGATGGTTTGGATGTGAGAGGGCCAAGAGAGAAGGAAATAGTTTCTTTAAAACTCTTTGACAAACCACTGATTAGGCTTTGAACTTGAGAGTCTTGTAATTGAACATGATCCTTCACTGAGGTTTTGAAACTTTCAAACACTGAGACAAACTGGCTGACTACACTCTTCACATAAGCTAGGTCCTTGTCAGCTTGAGACTTGGAGCTCATATAGGAATCCAAAGCAACAACTGATGTCTTGAGAGCTTCCAGATCAGCTTCGATTCTTGAAGACTGAGTCTGGCATTCTTTCACTTCTTCCATAAGCTCAGACATAAAGGAAGATAAATTACAAGCCAGAGATAGCTCGAAGGATCTCTCTAGAATTTTCATTTCTTCATAAAAGCTTTACTTCATCTCAGCAACTGAAGCACTGAATGATTCTTTTATCTCATTCTTCATGGATTCAAGATCTGATTTGGAAGAAAAATCACTCGAGACAACTGCAGCAGATCCCCTTGCTGAGGCCAAATTAACTACAGAAGTAGTCATTATTGAATTAATTGAGGATGCAAGAGAGGTTTCCATTAGCTTCACTTCTTCAACAAAACTGGATTTGAGGTCCTCTTTCAGCTTATTCAAATCATGAAATCTGACTACATAATCTGGCAACAACTCAGCAGCAAGATCATAATTGGTCTTTGGTCTATCCACAGACATCTCATTGTCAGAATCTGGATAATCCAATCCACAGACTATAAACCCTGGGTCTTCTACCCAGTCTCCAAGCTCAACAGCTACTGTAACATTTCCAAGCACAGACTGATGCTCCCCCTCAATGGGTGCATTCTCATGTATCACAACAGCCTTTGCTGCTGGCCGTTCTTCATCAGAATCTTCTACCACAAGTTCTACAGGTGCAGCATCTAGAAGATCTTCTGATACAGGTACAACTTCTTCTCTATCTCTTTCTTCTTCAGCAGCAGGTATAGCTGAGTTTCCAATTAAGGGACTCATACTTAACCTACCAGAAGCAGGCGATTCAAATGCATTCTCCTTTTCCTCTTCTTCTTGGTGAGGTACAGACTGGTCTTCCTCATAAGTAGGCAAAACTTCCTCTACTTTTCCTTTTCTAGAATAAACCAATTCTGCAACAGGACTTGGGGGCAAGTCTGGATCTCCTCCAACATCCATAGGAGTTTCTTCTTCTTCTTCTTCTTCTGTCTCATCACTATAAGCAGGTTCCTCTTCATCAGGTCTTAGACTCGGATCTCTCATATCCTTTGGTCTTGAGGGATAATCCACAGGATTAAACCTATCATAGATTTTCTGATCATCACTGACCCATTCTCCCTTCCATGGGTTCCAGTTAATTTTCATATACTTACATACAGTCGAGGTGATGCAGAAATTGTTCTTGACTACAACTGTCTCATCCTGAGACTCAGCTATTTCTTTCACTTTTATCATCACTGAAATCAGCTTGGCAAAGAACAAAGCATTGGTCTTTGACTTTGGTCTAATCATGTCTTCCATTTGAAGCATCAACAATCTGCACAGATTGATTTTTACACCATGTCTTAGCAAATGAAGAAGATAGATATCTTGATATCTCAGATTTGCAAAATCTCCTCTCCTCGGTATCAACACATGCTGAACAAATTTGAAAAGCAGTCGATTCTCTCCATCCATTTCAGCAGCTACCACTTGCCTTTGATTTCCATTCCCAGTCAGCTCTTGTAAGGCAGTCTCATAATAAAAAATGTCACTACTAGGTGGCATTGCTCTTGATACATACCCAGAGACACCTTCATGTGGTACTTTTAAACTCTCAGCCCACTCTACTGAAGAAAAAGACATCTCTTTTCCATTTACAAAAGAGCTTACCCGATTCTCATTCTCAGACTTCTCAAAGGTTACAAACTCATAGAACTGCTTTACCAATTTCGGGTAGTATGGGCCATTGTTATTCGAGAAACAATCCACCCATTTTTGGTCTTCCAGAATCTCGAGCACTAAGGATTTGCTAGGCAGTAGCCATTCCACGCACAGTTCCTTCTCGATTACTATGTCTCTATTCTGCAAGTGAGGATTCACTGGTCGCCTTCCCGATCTAGTTTTGACTTCACTAGCACTGGCTTTATGCTGTGTCTTCTGCTTCTTAGCATTTGGTTCTACACTTTCATCTCTGACGATAGGAAGCTTGGTTTTTGCCATCACGGGTTTAGGGTTCTTGGTCGATTTGGGTGCTAAGGTTCGAAGGTGAGAGATTTTGAGCTCGGTGAGGTAAGAAGTGGCTTAGACTTAGTTTTATCATTTAGGAATTCCAAATAAACGTTTAAAATAGTGTAATAAAATAAAATAAAACGATTCGTATTCTTGGCGGCAGACAGAAGTTTTAAACTTTGCATCGGTGTGAGTTAATCATCGGTGAGAAAAACAAATCGGTGAGAATTTCTACGTCGGTGAGAAACTTACATCGGTGAGAATTTTCACATCAGTGATAATTTCACATCGGTGAGAATTTCACATCAGTGAGAATTTCACATCGGTGAGAATTTCACATCAGTGAGAATTTCACATCAGTGAGGATTTCACATCGGTGAGAATTTCACATCAGTGAGAATTTCACATCAGTGAGGATTTCACATCGGTGAGAATTTCACATCGGTGAGAATTTTCACACCGGTTGTGATTAAACATTCCCAGTTCATGTCTTATGAAACTTATCCTATCCGAACTTAAAGGTTTAGTGAAAATATCAGCCAATTGATGTTCAGTGCCAATAAATTCAAGAGAAATATCACCTTTTTGATAGTGATCTCTTAGGAAATGGTGTCTTACATCTATGTGTTTGGTTCTAGAGTGAGATACAGGATTCTTAGAGATGTTTATTGCACTGGTGTTATCACAGTTGATTGAAACATGTTTAAAAACGTATCCATAGTCCAAAAGAGTGTGTTTCATCCACAGAATTTGTGCATAGCAACTACCAGCAGCTATATATTCTGCTTCAGCAGTAGATAATGCAACCGAGTTCTGTTTCTTACTACACCAAGAAACTAAGGATTTTCCAAGCAAATGACATGTTCCTGATGTGCTTTTTCTATCTAACTTACAACCAGAAAAGTCAGCATCTGAATAACTCATTAACTCAAAGGATTGTCCTTTTGGGTAAAACAAACCTAAGTTAACCGTGTGTTTGAGATATTTAAAAATTCTTTTAACAGCAAGCAAATGAGATTCTTTTGGGTTAGCTTGAAATCTAGCACACATACACACACTAAACATAATATCAGGTCGACTAGCAGTAAGATAAAGTAAACTACCAATCATACCTCTGTAATTTGTTTGATCAACTGGTTTCCCAGTTTCATCTGCATCCAATTTACAGGTAGTACTCATAGGAGTTTCACTTTCCTTGATACTATCCAGACCAAAACGTTTTAAAAGATCCTTTGTATATTTACTTTGATTCAAAATAATACCATTTTCATTTTGAAATACTTGAAATCCAAGAAAGTACTTAAGCTCTCCCATTAAGCTCATTTCAAATTCATTTTGCATACTTTTTGAAAAATCAGTACATAAAGAGTGTTTAGAAGATCCAAAAATAATATCATCAACATATATTTGTACAACTAAAACATCTTTTGAAATTATTTTAATGAAAAGAGTTGGATCAGCAATCCCTTTAGTAAAACCTTTTGAAATAAGGAAATTGCTAAGTCTATCATACCAAGCTCTTGGAGCTTGTTTTAAACCATACAAAGCTTTAGAAAGTTTAAAAACATGATTTGGAAAATGAGGGTTAGCAAATCCAGGTGGTTGTTCTACAAAAACATCTTCAATTATAAAACCATTTAGAAATGCACTTTTCACATCCATTTGATATAACTTGAAATCCAGATGTGCAGCATATGCAAGTAAGATCCTAATGGCTTCTAGTCTAGCTACAGGTGCAAAAGTTTCCTCATAGTCTATTCCTTCTTCTTGACTATATCCTTGTGCAACTAGTCTAGCTTTGTTTCTAACTATATTTCCAGATTCATCTACTTTATTTCTAAAAACCCATTTTGTGCCTATTGTCAAAGTGTCCTTGGGTCTGTCAACTAATTCCCAGACTTTGTTTCTTTCAAACTGATTTAATTCTTCCTGCATAGCTATTACCCAGAATTCATCATTGATAGCATCATTGATATTTTTGGGTTCCAGCTGTGAAAGAAAGGCTTGATGTTCAACCTGGTTTCTTAGAGAAGCTCTAGTTTGTGTTCCTCTATCAAGATTACCAACAACAGCTTCTAAAGGATGATTCTTTAGAATCCTCGTTGATCTAGTAAAGGTTGGACTAGAAATTTCAGGTTCATCTATAGGTTCGGGTTCAACAGAAGCAGATTCTGGAGAAAGTCCAGAACTGGATACTTTTATAACAGGTTCTTTAGATTTATCATTAAGGTCCAGAATAGATAAGTCTTCTTCAAGATTTTCAAGAGAGGTTTTAGGCTCATGTGGATCAGTTTCATCAAATTTGATGTGAACAGATTCTTCCACACATTTGGTTTTCTTATTGAATACTCTATAGGCTTTACTTGAAATAGAGTAACCCAGAAAAATTCCTTCATCACTTTTGGAAGCAAACTTATCTAGATTATCTTTAGTATTCAGAATAAATACTTTGCAACCAAAAACTTTAAAGTAATTAACCTTAGGCTTTCTATTGTTCCACAATTCATAAGGGGTTTTCTTAAGAACTGGTCTAATCAAGACTCTATTAATAACATAACAAGCTGTATTTACAGCTTCAGCCCAAAAATAAATAGGCAGGTCATATTCATTGAACATGGTTCTAGCAATTTCTTGAAGGGTTCGGTTTCTTCTTTCTACTACACCATTCTGTTGGGGTGTTCTAGGGGCAGAGAAGTTATGAGTATAGCCATTATGTGAGCAATAAGATTCAAAATCTTGATTTTCAAACTCACGACCATGATCACTTCTCAGGGTTTTAATCTTAAGTCTGCTAAGGTTCTCTACAGACTTGGAGTATTTGACAAAGTAAGAATAAGCTTCACTTTTGTGAGCTAGAAAATATACCCAAGTATATCTAGAAAAGTCATCTACAAGAACATAAACATAGTGCTTCCCATTTAAACTAGAAACTCTTGATGGTCCAAACAAATCCATGTGAACCAATTCAAGTGGTTGATAAGTTGAAACTTCTTTCTTTGATTTAAAAGAAACTTTGTGTTGTTTTCCCTTTTGACAGGGGTTACACACTCTATCATTTGGGAATTCTAACTTAGGTAGGTCTCTAACTAGGTTTTTCCTAGAAAGTTTTCTAAGTGAGTGAATGTTTCAATGTCCTAATCTTCTGTGCCATAGCCAAGATTCTTTATGAAAAGCATTCAAACAATTAATATTCTGCTTAGCTAAAGAATTCAGATTAACAGCATAAACATTTTCATTTCTTAAGGCAGAAAATACCAAAACATTCATAGAATCAAAAACTTTGCAAGAATCATTTTCAAATTTAACATGAAAACCATCATCACATAACTGAGAAATACTTAATAAATTGTATTTAAGGCCATCAACAAATAAAACTTTAGAAATCAAAATTGAATCAGTGTTACCAATCTGGCCTAGGCCGATGATTTTCCCTTTTGAGTTATCACCAACGGTGACAAAGCCTCCATCAACTTTTATTAAACTCTTGAAACAAGAGAAGTCTCCTGACATATGTCTTGAACATCCACTGTCCAAATACCACGTCTCTTTACAGGAGCTCTTTAAGCAAGTTCCCTACAAAACAGATTTAGATGGGAGATGATTTTGGTACCCAGATTTTCTTGGGTCCAGACAGGTTAGCCAATAACACTTTAGGTACCCATATTTGTCTAATGGGTCTCATATAATTTGTAGAATTGACATGATTTGAAAGATAAACTTTATTAGATCCATAGCTATGTATATAACTGGTTGAAACATATGAAGTTCCAAAATTACCTTCATTCTGTCCAGATTTAGAAATGAATCTAGTTTTAGCAATTTTCCTTTGTCCAGGTTGGTATCCTATACCAGTAGTATATTTAGGTGCTACTTGCTTTCCTAGCATCTGTGTTAGAGTATTCTTGCCATTGGTGAACTTCTCTATGTCTTTTCTAAGTTGCTCATTTGACAGTTTCAGTTCTGTATTTTCTTTTAACAGTTGAGCATTTTTCTCTTTTTCAATAGTAAGTTCGGTTTTAACGGTAGTGGTGAGAGCATGCTGTTTCTTTAATGACTTGTATTTATCCTTAAGTTCATTACATGTCTCTTCCAGCATATCACAGTATTCAAACAATTCAGATTTAGACATGTTATCACCTTCAGAATCATCTCCAGAATAATATGAATTTGAAGCAGGAGTTTCAGCAGTTACCTCAGAAGTGTTTGTCATAAAACACATGTTGGCTCGATTCCTTTCAGAGTCTGAAGATTCAGCTTCACTTGTGCTGTCTTCTGAAGCACTCCAAGTATCCTTCATGGCTTTCTTAAACTTATTGTCCTTATATTCATATTTCTTTTTATACTTCAGCTTTGGACAGTCGGCTTTAATGTGTCCTTTTCTCTTGCACTCATAGCAGACAACATCATCTGACTTGTCATTCTTCTTCCAGTCCTTTTTCCATTTGCCTTGGTGATCATACTTACCCTTATAATTTGTTTTTCTGAAGAACTTGTTTTTCCTATAAAATTTCTTAAATCTTCTAGCAATGTGAGCCATCTCAGCATCACTGTCAGAATCACTTCCACTGTCTTCACAACTTGAACTTTCAACTACAGCTTGAAGCTTTTCCTTGTCCTTATTCTTTGAAGTTGAGGATTTGAAAGCGACAGACTTTCTTGCAGGTTCATTTTCTTCCTCTTTGTTCACTTTAAGCTCTTCTTCATACATCATCAGCTTGCCAATTAGTTCCTTGATAGGTAGAGCAGCTATGTCACATGATTCTCTGATTGAGACAGATGTGCCTCTCCATCTATCAGGTAGACATCTCAAAATTCTCATAATTTGTTCCTTCGATGAGACATCCTTTCCCAGCGAGATCATTGTATTGAAAATTTCGTTGAACCTGAGATACATGTCAGAAATGGGTTCGTCAGGCTTCATTTTAAAATTATCATACTTGATAGTATAGGTGTTCAATCTCATTTCTTTAACATTAGTTGTTCCTTCATGAGAAACAGCTAAGGTATCCCAAATTTCATATGCAGTTTTACATGCAGAAATTCAATTAAACTCTTCATCTCCTAGAGCACAGTACAAGGCATTCATAGATTTACAGTTGTTATTGTATGCAGTCTTTGTAGGTTCATCCCAAGTAGATCTAGCAGTAGTAGGAATTTTGTATTCTGATTCAATAGCAGTCCAAATATCAAAACCTATGCTTTCTAGATGGATTTTCATTTTCAGCTTCCACTGAGCATAATTAGTTCCATTGAAGAAAGGTGGCCGGTTAGTAGCAGCACCCTCAAGTCTATTGTCCATGATGAGAAAATTTTAAAGAGATAAAAATTTAGAAATAACAGAAATTTTAAGAACTTTAAAATACAACTAAAATCAAAGTTCAAAAGCAGAGTACTTTTAGAAAGTATTTTCAACCTCTGATACCAAGTGTTGGTCGGAGAGGATTACTCAAGAGGGGGGTGAATTGAGTACCAATTAAAATTTCTGTATTTAAAAACAATGTCTTAACGACCCCCAAACAAAATAATAGATTAAACTGTAGTGAATTTATATTAATGTAGAGATTCTGTTAGGTTCTCAAGGGATTGATTAATTCCCAGTTAATCAACATAGGAGTGTGTGATTATCTTTTGAAACTAACTTACTAATCTACACTTAACATAAACACTTGCTAATTTAATTATCAAAGTAACTTTAAAAACAGTATTGGTTTTAAAGTGATTAGCAGCGGAATAAAACTTTGAAATAGATGGCACAACAATGTATCCAAGAGGTTCAGTCTCAAGCCGAGACTTAGTCCTCTCAAAAGTTTATATAAAAATGATCCACACCCTGGATCGGGGTTCAACAGTTTACAACTGTCCAGGTCCAAGACCTCTACCACTGTTTTTCGTGGGAAACAGTACAACAGCAACCAGCTGTCCAGGTCACACACGACCTCTACCACAGTTCTTCGTGGGAAAGAAAGAATGAAAGAGTTTTGTAAGGATTTACAGATCCTTCAGTTTGAGTACAGGAGACAGTGTATGTGTTAGATATAGCAGATAACACACACTGCTCGAAATGAATGGTAATAAATCACAGAACAAGAGATGTAGAGTTTAGAGATGGTTCTGGTGATTTCAGTATAGCTCTGGACTCCTTTGGATTTGATTAGAAGTGAGTCTGAGTCCTCTTCTCATTTCTGTTGAGAAACAGAGTGTCGTATGCTCCAGGTTCACAGGTGGTGAGAATGTAGTCGATGAAGTTCTTCTTGTATGCACAGAACACTCCTCGAGTATGCTTGATTTTCTATGAGCTCCTCTATGTTCTTCTCGTGCTTGTGTCGTTTTTTGGTATGTTGGATGCACCGCACTTTTTGGTTCGCTTCTTGTTGTTTGTTTTCTTCACACGTTCGCGCATATTTCTGGTATGTAGTCTTCTCGTATTTATCTCCCATCAGGGGACAGAAAAGATTTCTTTTCAGCAGGTACGAGGTACGGGTTCCTGACATCCGACAACCTTTATCAGATATTTGACAAAACATTAAAATGTATGATATGACCGTTAGATAGATTAAATAAAGGAAATAATGAAATTCAAACAGTGAGTCGAGTGATCGGTAGGTAATCAGCATCGGTAGCTTGAACATCGGTAGCTTGAACATTAGTAGCTTGAACATCGGTAGCTCAAACATTAGTAGCTTGAACATCGGTAGCTCAATGTCATTAGTTGCTCTGACTCCATCGGTTGCTCCATGCGTCGGTAGGTACATGCGTGTATCAATGACTGTTTATCGGTAGCTCCATGCGCCGGTAGGTACATGCATCGGTAGCTCCATGCGTCGGTGGCTGTGAGTCTATCGGTAGCTTTGTCCATCAGTGACTTCTTCCATCGGTAGCTATTTATACTTACACCGGTAGCTCTACGTTTGTATCGGTAGCTGTCTGTAAGTACATCGGTAACTCTGTGTTAAGTCTATCGGTAGCTGTCTGTCGGTAGACTAAGTCTATCGGTAGACTGGTTACCGGTAGCTCTTTATCAGTAGCTATAGACAGATTACTTATCTGTTTTATGCAGAACACATCTGATTGTGTTAGAATCAATTTATAACTTGTATGAACATGGATAAATGATTATTAACATATTCCAAAGACTATTTTTAAAAAGTGTTATTGATTTGATCACAGATTGGAAAGAATTAAAGTATAGATCAACAATACTTAACAACATCATAGAGAATGAAAACATAATTGGGATTTGCAACACAAATAAATACATGATTGAGATTATCAAAATAGGTGAGGTCAACAATTATGTTTTTCTTTGTGCATCCATGGGGGTGTCAGTTCTTCTCTTGTTCAAATGTATGAACATTATAAAGGTTTCATTATGAAATTTAGACCAAGTGGTGGTGTATAACTCAATAAAGTGGATGGGTTTCTCATTATTCCTGGATCTAGTATTTTAAGTTATTAGGGTGGTTCAATTATAATAAATAGTTCCTTCATGTGCTTGAAGATCCTCCATGTTGGATTATTGGAAGGGTGAAATACTGGTGATCTGAATTTATTCCATTATCCTTAAAATATCTCTAAAAACACTATACCAAAATATTTCATAGTTACATAAACCTCTAAATGAAGTTTTCTCTAAGTTATTCCTATGTCAAATACTTTTTGACACATACTAGTGGATTGGAATTCGATCATTTTATAGTTTTCAAGTTTCACTTGGTTGATTTTGAGGAGTGATGATAAATAAAGATGAATTTTTGAATTTTAGAATGAGTTTATTCAAAATTATCATTTTGGTGTCATTAATTTACTATAATTTTAGGACAATAAACTAGATGTTTTAAAAAATTATTCCTGAAAAAATAAATTAACCTGCACGATTATAGAAATCCATGATTAAATGGACTTTCATTCCTCTATGATTTATTTTGAATGAAAATATTGAATTATTCTTCGGGATGTATCACACTATAATGCTGATAGTCTTATGTTACTCGGAATAATAATTTTATAATGTATTCCAAAAGTTTTTCCAAAATACATTATTGTTCTCTATGATTTGTTCAGGATGTCTTAGTGTTTCTAGTATATTATAATTATAGCATGAATTATAAATAATAGTTACTTTGTAATAACACATTATGATTTGAACACTTCTTCAATAATTTATGAGATTTTAGAGTTTTAACGTTTTTTATTGGAGGCATGAATGATCATTACACCTAAGGATTAACCCTATGGTTTCATTTGTGATAAATTTACTCAACATATTACACCACAATATATAATATTTTTTTGAGATGAAAGAATGAGATAATGTGTTTACATTTATGAGAATTACTAAAGTGGTTTAAAAAACAATTTTGATTAATGTGTCATATTTCTTAAATATATATCAAAATGGGTGTTCCATACATGTTTTATGAATCTAATAGAGTCATTTTTCATATGAATCAAAATAATGTTTTTTTTGTTTCGTGTCATAATTAATATCATGATGTTTCATGGAAATTGGAGTTGAAAATAATTGTATTGTGATAATAATTTCCATGTTTTAATGTTTGTGAGATATATATTTATTTATGGATTATTTTAATATATTTTAGAGTTAGTACATATATTTGATTAATAAGTTTAGGATTTCAATTTGATAGGATATTAAAACATGACGAACATTATCCTGATATGGATTGCTATACTTATTTTTGAGGAACATCATTACTTTTTCATTTTACAAATTCCAGAAACTATCAAGATTTTATTATTATAAATATTTGGATATATTAAGATATATTAAGTTAGATATTTTATTATTGTTCTAGAATAATCTTATTTGAGGTTTAATGGACTTGGCGCATGAAGGATGATGAGGAAAACTAAGGTTCAGGGATAAATCATTCTTATTAATGAATATATGGGGATATGGATTATTATTATATATGGATGATCATGAATCTTTCAAATGTGATATGTGATAAATAAATGTTAATATGGGTAACCCAATTTGAGTAATTTTTGAGAAAATTATTAAGCACACAACATCCTTGAGATCAAAGGATCATGGTGAAGGTATACAGAAATCATTCATGCTCATGGATGTTCTCTATTTATCTTAATCCTTTATATCATTTGTAAAAACTTATATGAGATCATGACCATATTACTTCCCCAACCACTTTATTCACTATTTTAATAAAATGGATAGGCTTTATACAAGATAAAACCACTACACAACAAGGACTTGAACATTTGAAAAATAGAGTTTGTGAACCTTAAAAATGAATTTTATATGTGATTTAATTTATAACTCTCTATTTATCTTAATAATCATTATTATACATTATTAATTTAAATATATATGATCTAACTAAAATCACTAGTGATTATTTTTTTAAGTTATGAAATCTAAAAATATTTTTAAATGACATTGAGCACTTACTCCCACCCACACCCACTCAGTTTTTAGTGAATTACTCATTCATTACCTTCAATATTTTAGCAAAACAAACTTTGGTATCAAAATAATCTTGAATGTTTGGTGAGAATTATTAGAATCCCATGTATTTTATTATAAAATTTATGTCGAAGTTGGGTTTGTTTGTGATTGTTTTAAATGAACCACCTAGTCCACCACCATGAAAAGTGCCTTAACCAGCCCACAACATTCTTCAGGAGTGTCCACATCCCCCCCCTCACCCTAGATATGAAAAAAAATTCAATTGTATAAACATTACTTTTGGGGACGGTTTCACACTCATGTAACAATATAAAAAATAAAATAAAGAAGTAATAATAAAATGATAATGATACCTACCAAAATACATCTCATATAAACCCACATTTTATATAAAAATTAAAAAACTACAACACAAGCTGAAATAAATAGAAAAAAAAGACCAAAGAGGATGAAAAAACTCAATACAAATAGTTCCCTGAAACTAATGTTCTGAACACCTTCTCTATGTGACTCAAAATTCACCCCCATGATCATAACAACCATCCACATCCCAAGGATGATGAAACTAGGTCAAACCCAAAATCTAAACCTCAAGAAACATGAAGAAGATATGACGACTATATTCCCACTAACGCGAGTATGTAGGGTGTTATCCAATTATAGTAGGATACCAGAAAGAGTCAAAACATTCCCTTTATAAAAAACCATGTTTTAGAGTTTTAGAGTACTATATAAAAATAGTTTTTCTTTCTCTTTTTACATGAAATAGGAATAGACCAAATGTGGAATGTCCACTTTCTCAAATTTAAATATTATAAAAAATACATAAAAATTTTTAAATTAAAAAATTCTATTTCCAAAACCAATACCATAAAATTAAATCATCAAAATATTGAAAAAACCATACATGTTTTTATGTATTTAAAAATCATGTCAACCAATATAATCACATTGAAACCATTTCCCACATTTTCCTTCAAGAAGTTATGTTAACAAAATAAAAAGGTAAGTATGGAAAAAATGGAAAATATAATAGAACACCATAATAAAGGGTATCAAATAATAGTAATAAATATATGGGGAAAAAATATTCAACCACGAGACTAAACTATTAGAAGAGAAACACCTTA
Source organism: Viscum album (assembly GCA_963277665.1). Taxonomy (NCBI): domain Eukaryota; kingdom Viridiplantae; phylum Streptophyta; class Magnoliopsida; order Santalales; family Viscaceae; genus Viscum; species Viscum album. Next base: position 483,688,197 of record OY728128.1, read on the forward strand.
GAAGAGTCCATCCAACAATAATAATCTCACAGGAGAATAAATAATGAAAAGGCATATCATTTGATACATTGTATATGGAAAAAAATCATGTCTAACATAAAAAAAAAGAAAAAATATAGGATATACTATGGGGAGGTTAACGATAACACATATATCAACTGAATCACTCTTACTAATCTCTTCAGTGACATCCATATATGTTGGTTTTTTGTACAACTAGGGTCGAATAGCCAGTTTTTAAATCTCAGCTATCCTATAATATCCACAGCTACCCAATTAATATACTTAGTTTCCTAATGGAATTATAAAAGGATGTGGGATATAGACAAAAAATTTCCATCACAGGACAATAAAAAATCCCCAATAGATAACACCAAAATCACAACAATATCACTACACATAGTTCCCTTAGAAAGAACCCTAAACCATAAGCATATCATGAATAAAATAAAAAACAATCCATCACATGGATAAGAATAAACATAATTAACAAGAAAATGAGGCTCAAAAATGAAACAATCAACAAATCAACAAATCATAAAGTGATAACCAAGCCTTTATTTTTTCACATAAAACATATAAATGTGGAAATCCATTTAAGAAAAATATTGGAATCCAAAAAAAATTATAATGTAATCAATGATTATCAATAACCAAAAATAATCAAACCAAGCTAATATCTATTCCACTTTATAAAATAACACCATCATTTTAAATAATGAAATCCCTTTAATAATTAAAGTAAAACCCTCTTTAGAATACTCATTTGTATGAAAACTGAATGAAAAAGTGTTTTTCTAAATTAAAACCATCACTGACATTTTATCAAACATTTAGAATAAATAAAATACCATTTTTCAAAAAAAAATGCATATTAAACAAGAAATTAAAATCAATAAGCCACATGAAAACAAATAGATGTTATATAAAGCTACAATAAATCAATCCCATAGAATAAATATCAAATTTAATAGGTTTTAAATTGAATTTAATAAAATCCAATAACTCATGTAAATCTTAAATAAAAGGTAATGAAATTGAACAAACTACCTCATGTGCTATAATAATGTCACCTTTAATAGAATCCAATGAAAAGGAAATGCTATTCTGGGTAACTACCATCATAAAAAAAAACCACTAAATACAAAAAAAACTAACAAAGATAATTTCGAACCCATGTCTAGTTGGTTTATTGGAACTGATATAAAAATAAACAAAACCAAATAAGAATAAGAGGGGAACCCAAACACTTATTCCATGTGAAGAGTAATAAGGAAATCACTATGAAATATCATTCTTGGAGCTTATTATAGGAACATAACTCAAGGAGAGGAATCATAGTCATGAGGAAACAATTGGTGATCTTGGTGTGGAAGAACTAATGAAGAAGTATGTGAAATGAAAAAAATACACCAACCTGAGTATTTTGCATAGTTTCCTTGCACAGTTTTTAAAACATGGTATAGTTAGTAAATCTACCACTACATAAACACTCATTGGTCCCTTCTTTTTCTAATATGATTTCCTTAATTGTGGGAAGAATTTTCTCTCCCCAATATTAACTACTGAACAAGGGGAAAAGTTTCCACTACATGGTTTCCAAATAGGGTTCCTTCATCTTGTACCCATACAAAATATCATAAAAACTCCAAATTTCAACTAGGAACACCATAAAACAAAGATAAAAAACCACATGATTAATACTAAAAAATTAAAGCCTCGGGATGTTATAAACACTTCACCATTAAACTTTTTACCCCCAAAAATTTCAGAGTCCTAAAATATAAAAAATGAATGGGTCACAACCCACCCTCTTTGAAAGAAGGTGATTTGGATGGTGAATCACTAGAGTGGTATCTGGGAATAAACTCTTAAGAAAGGATTATTTCCCTAAATGAAACCACCAAATACACAAATATGCTAAACCTCTCCAAGAAATCCCCAACTAAACACTGATACAAGACTCAATGATGAAGAATATATAAAACATGGATCTCCCAGTCATTTCAAAAAATCATAAATTGTTCAAAAATATCTAAACTCTAAATGAATTCTTACAATATGGGGAAGAATCTCTTAAAATTTTCAATGTACATTAATAATCTCTCACTTACTCAATGAAAAACCAACCTCAAACAACTCAACACCAACAAGGTCAACCCATAAATGATCTCAGCACTCACCATTGAATAGGATAACCTAAATTCATTCTATAATGAGGAACGATATGTGATCATGTCCTTGGTCACCAAAACCTATAGCTAAACTATCACCTCAACTCTGATAACTATCCCATTGAGAACACTACCAAACCAGCACCATCAAATGCACAAATGACCAAATAAAATAACTATCTTAATGACCCATGTACTGACAAAAAGGAAACTTATACCTACAAAAATAATCACCCAAACATAAATAAGGTCATAATATAATAAAACGAAAATTTATACAAAATAAGACATCTAAAACAATGTGGACTGTACATAATCTTAAAACCCAAGGCTTCACCCAACCAGAAGATATGACAAAATTAAAAATAATTCAAATAAAAAGACACATAGATGAATTTCAGAAATTCACATCCATTTGGATTAAATAAAAAACAACTTGAAAATCACCTTTTTATGCCTCACACCCTTTTCTAAAAAAATTATATTGGAATGTTTCTTGAAAACCATTTAGCCAACTAAAACTCATTTTGGCCTCATCCAAAATATATTCTCAAAAAATACAGTGTGAAAAAACAAGGATTTCATAACAACTTTAAAAATCATTTCTATAATCCAATTTGAAAGTAAATTAAATCACCATTCACCAATTCCATTTTCAAAAAGACTAGATGTTCTACATTTACATGTCTTTAGACACGCTTCAAACTATTATTTCAATAACAATATCTAAAAACCATATTTTAAAATTTTTATCCATCTATGTTTTCAAAAACCCAAATAATAATAGTTTTAATAACCAAATAAATTTCAAAAATAATTCACAACCATCTTAAATCATCCCTTTAAAATTTCACAATGTGGATAAATCAGGGTCAAAACATTTTAAAATACTAAACTCTTTATAAAATTCACTACCGATAACTTCCTAGGAACATGTTTCTTCAAATAACCACATGAATCACTAAATAAAATCCTTTTGATGTTGAAAACCACAACTCCCATTTCATTTATTGACCCGAATTAGGTAAAACCCCATTTAAGGTTCCACATGAAAACAATGTTTCAAGATAAATGAATTTAGATGAGGTTTGGGGGGCATCAAGAACATAGATTTCCAAAACTAAAAAAAGGTAAAAAATGGAGAACCAATTGGAATAATACTTTTTCTTCCATTTTGGAAATTATTAGAGTCACTTAGTAACCAATACATGTCATACCCTAACATCCAACACTCCTCAAACAAAATAAGTTGTTCTATAATCATGGTTACCAAAAAACCTCAATTAATTACATTATTTGAAAATAAATTTCAAAATAGTTTAAAAATAACATATGAAAGATCAAATTTTTTCCACAACTCTTTACTCAAAACAAAAACCCATTATTGAAATCCACTGCTCTCAAAAATCATTTAAACCAATTTTCAACCCCCTTCTATTTAATAATAATCACATAACATTTCATAAAAAATTAACTTTCATTATATTTTCAAAATACTTTCAAAACCTCTATTTGAAATAAATCATATCAGGGAAAATAATTTCATAAACTAATTCAAAAAACACCCACTTTAAGAATTAACATTTTTCACCAAATTACACATTTTGAACTAAAACACTTTTCCAATCATAATTTTTTACTTAGACTAGTTTCAAAATATGACACACCGATTTTAATACCACTAAAAATGGTATTAATAAAATGAGACATCTCATTTTAACCAAATGGGTCTCCAAATGTAATATACAAAACACACCATTCAAATCAAACCAACTCAAACCACATGAATTTCCATAAAAACCTAGTTAAAGGTACCATATATTATGATGAAACAATGAAATAATATATTGGAAAATCTAGGAGAGATTTTGTATAAAAATAATTTTGGAGGAGATATTTCAGTGGGAATGGTTTGGCCACACAGGTTGGTAAACCACATGCCACCATGCAATTAGAATGTCATGGTTTCACATTCATGATGTAATAGCACGACATGGTTTTACAACCCATTCATTCCTACTATGAGACCCTATTATATTCTTCATTTTCACATCTTAAACTCAAATGGAATACTCAAATCAACTATAAACTCAATGGGGATCAAAAGAATCTTCATAACATAATAAAAACTCAGTCAAAATTTTTAAATAGAAAATGAATATCATGACTCAATCCTTATACACCCATGAAAACTAGAGGTCCAATGTGATAAATAGATGGTTTATACATTAACGTCACACTCCACCCAACTCTAAATGAGAATCCTATTCTCCATAATACCAATACACAACCCAAGTAACATATAAGGCTTCTCTGATACCATTTTTAAATGAACTATCTTGTGTTTACATATGAACTAATGCACAAGCCATTCAACAATAATCCTAAGGATCATCCCTGATCTCCCCTGGATAATGATAACATTTAAGGGTATCAACATAATCATTGGGTATGTATTAAACCTCATAAAAAAAATAAAAAATCCAAACAAGGTATAATTATAAAAGGATAATGATACATGACATGGGATATATAACATAATAAACATTTAATATATAATTCCATATCTAAAATGGATGATGAATGAAATAGAAAGGATGAAAATGTTTCCGAAACAAAATTCAAGCCAATTTCTTCCCTCAAACTGATGGTCCAAAAACAATCTCCATATAACTCATAAGTAATAGCCATGATCCCATAAACTATTATCATACCATGAAATATGACATGAGATCATACCTAAAATCACTACAAAATATTTCACTTTTTCCAACAGGGGCGTATCTGTTGGGAAAACTACATTTTCTGTTAGTAAAACTTTTTACCAACACATATGTCCCTGTCACTAAACCGTTGGTCAAAACTCTGACGCTAAATGTTTTTTGGACAGATAAAATCATTCTGTTACAATTATTATAATACCAACAGATAACATATAAGTTGGTTAAAATGTTTATCAATAGGTCCTAATGAAAAAAATTTATGTTGGTAAAAATATTGGCAGTTTATAATATATGTTAAATTATAAATTTTTATTTCTCATAACATTTTATATTATATTTATTAATTTATCATATATATAACATATATTTAAATTATTAAATAGAATAACATTTTCACACAACTTCAAAATTAGAAAGAAATTAATTATATTAATAATTAATTTGAATCAATACAAATTCCATCCCCCGATAGGATCCATTACACACTCAACCAACCCACAACCCCCCTCCCCATGCAAACAGCATCCCATCCATGCCACATTAGGGACCCGCAAGCACTATCAACCCAGGACCAATGATCCAAAAGATGCACATCCATGCCACATCACCAACCCGTGAGCACCATTGACCCAGGACCAATGAGCCAGAATCTGCTCATCCATGACACACCAGGGTCCAACAATATCCTATCATGCCAGCCCATCCATGCCACACCAGGGACTAGCCAACACCAGCAACCCAGGACCAATAGGCCAGCAGCAGCCCATCGATGCTAGCGGGTTGGCTCTACCTCAAATCAATACAAAATATCTGCACAGGTTGAAAGCAAAATATAAATAAATATATATATATATAAATTATTTTCTTAGTGAGATTTTTTCAGCATCCCTATTGAAATATCAAGAATCTGGTAAAATCATGTATGCCCATTACCCACAACCCCTTCCCGCCGCAACAGTATATTCATCTCCAACATCAGGTCCACCAAGCTAAACCTACAACAAAAAAATCACAATCACTCCACCTCTCCAAATGAGTTGAAATAAGGTTGTGTTTGATTTTGAAAAATGTTTAACAATGAAACACTTTGAAGAATCCATGAAAGGACCAATGGGAATTGGGCAATGTGGAATGGGAAATGGGGAATGGGGAATGGGCAATGGGCATGGTCAATGGGCATAAAAAGGCAATCGGAATAAACTAGGAAATGATAAATGGGCAATGGGCATACTTCAACAATGGAAATGGGAATACCTTCTCCTACTAGAAACCAAATCTTTAAGGAGTGAATCAATGTTGGGCTCCTACTAGAAACCAAATCTTTAGTGAGTGAATCAATGTTGGAAATATGGATGAAGTCACAAATCCATGAATCTGTTGTGAATGGTTCACACCTATCAACATCCATTTACCAAAAAAACATATTTTATGGGAAAAGAGAGAAAAATATAGTCAATTAAACTTGAACTTAAAAGGACAAAAACTAAACTAGTAACTTAAAATGCTTTTTTTACAAACTACTAAGCCATAATAGTAGTGGTAAAGCTTACCAGTAATGGAAGATGCCAATAAGGCCATGGTCAAAAATACCACCCAATGATCGCAATAAGGGGATTATCTAACCAATAGAAATAACAACCATAAGATAAAGAATAATGAACAAACTTGGGACACAAACATTAGTAGATTGATTAAAACAAATATTTAATAAAACAAATATATGTATATGAAACCAAGATATGCACAAAAAATAAAAAAAATGAAAACATCAGTGCATTGAGTGAATGGCAGAGACAACCATGATAGATGTCTGACCACTGGATCTCCATGCCTCACATTAAATTTTTTGTGAACTACCCACCATGACATTTTTCAAGATCAACAACCAAGAATAGTTTGAGGATTACCTGGAGAATTTTAAGGATATTCCTTCCTATAAGGTTCAAGAAACTAGACGATGTAAGGGAAAAAATAAAGAGTGGAAATGTGATTTTTCTTGGGACAAGAAACCTGCCTGATCACACGATAAAGAACCATCTGAGAACTGGAAGTAGGGGAAATAAGAAGTGTTGGGCAAAAATCCCTCAAGGTATCATTGAAGCCTTTTTGAGGTGATTGTGTTTGTTGACAAAGTGGACATCTAAGCTGTGATTGTTGACAAAGAGGATTTCATGGTTGAATGTCGAGTTCAAGAGCTGAGGTCAACGATTCATGTTTGATTCAAGAACGTTGATAAAAGGAATGGATGATCTGGAGGCGGTACAAAAGAACAGATACAAGGTGGCGCCGTTTTCCAGTGTTTGCCAAATTTTTGGACCTGAAAATCGGCAAATGAAGAAAAGTGTTTTTGGCAAAGGGACTTGCGTGCCGTGGACTTGGAGTATATGAAACTTGCGCGCCATATGTTTTTCAAGATCAGAAGATCCAAATATGGCTAAGGAGATAGGTTCGCACAAGTTTGGGAGTTGGTCGCGCAAGTGTCTAAAAGGAGAGAAGACTTGCGCGCCGAGATTGGGTCGCGCAGGTGACTTGCGCGCCGTCGCGCAGGGTGGTCAGATTGCCTATAAATACCGGACCACCCCTCCTCATTTCTCACCGGAGTTCAAGACGAGATCTCCCGTCGCGCAGGTGTGGTGGTCGCGCAAGTGGTGTGTGTGGTCGCGCAGGTGGGACTTGCGCGCCAGTGGTTGAAGTTGTGCGCCGGTGTTAGAAGTTGCGCGCCGGTTGGCAGTTACGCGCCAATATTGGTTTGGGCGTAAAAGGAAGAGAGTCGTGCAAGTTTGGAGTTGAGGAAGCTTGAGTCGCGCAAGTGTTTGAGGAGGACTTGCGCACCCGTTGTGACTTGCGCGCCGATACTTGCGCGCCGAGGTTGACTTGCGCACCAAGTAAGGTTTGTTCCAGCAGTGTTTTTCGGGCTGCGTGGAAGCTGGATGTCTGCCCGATACCTTCGGTGCAAAGAGATATTCATCTATGGGTGAAAGTTGTACTTCAACAGAGCATCTACACACAAAGGAAGATGCATTCATTCATGCAAATGAAGAGACCTACAGGTCTATAAACTGTGAGTGGATTCCTTCCAAGAGCAGTGAGCTTAGGAAGAGGAAGAAGGTGATCCTCTCCACCGGCAGTGAGCCAGAGAGTGAGAAACAGGGAGTGACCCTTGGGAAGCAGTGAGCTGACCCTAAACTTTGTAAAGGCAGTGAGCCTGGGCATAGAAGTGATCTAGCCCGAACATTGTAATCCACAGCTAGTGAAGTCTAGTGGAATTTGGTACGAACCGGAAACTTGTCGGCGTATGCTCCTTGGACGTAGCCCTTAGCGGTGAACCAAGTAAAAATCTCCATGTCTATCTGCTTACTTCCCTGCATTGCATTCAAAGCATCATCATCAGGTAAATGAGATAAGTGATCACAGTAACCACACAAGTGCAAACAAAGTGACCCTTGTAACAAAGAGGTCAAGATCCAGTGGGGCAGAAAGAACTTTGAAAAAGAATATCCATACCCTGATTCACCCCCCCCTCTCAGGGAATATAGGCCCCTATTGGCCCTAACAATTGGTATCAGAGGGACTGGTTGCTTTTATCAGATTTGTTTGCTTTAACTTGGTGTATCGATCTGTGTAGTTGAAGATATTGTTTGCGCTTATCTCGGTCCACCATGGGAAAAAGAAAATCTTCAAAGAAGAATCAGAAGTCAGGTGGTATCCCTCAGTGTGGAAGTGTTTTTGGAAAAAGTGTGATTCAACTAAAAGAATCAAACAGCTTACTGAAGGAATCATGCAGTGAACAGAAAAATGATTTGGATAAATCATACCACAAAAATACTTACTCAGTCAATGATGCTGATGGAATGAGTGAAGAACCTGACTTTCCAAGTGACGTTGGAACCAATGACGGTGAAGAAGAAGAAATTGAAGGAATAATTGATATGCGAGCTGAGTTGGAGGCTGCTCTTGAAGAGATAGATGTTTGGAGGGCCAAAACCAAGAAAGCTAACAAAATTGTTCGCGATGCCAAACTCTATATGCAGCAGCAAGAAGAAGAGAAGTCTGAGCTGATGGAAGAAATTTAGAAACTTAAGTTATCAACATCAGAGAACTCAGAATCAGTTAGTAAGTATAAGCTGAAGGTTGAAGAACAGAAAAGAGAGATTGATGGCCTGAACAAAAAGGTGGAATTTGTCCATGAGGCTAAAGAATTGGATCAGAAATCCACTGAGGAAATTAAATATAAAGGCATTCGGATCCATGATCTGGAAACTGAGATCAACAAGCTAAGAGGCTTAAATCAAAGGCTTATTGATATAGTTACTGACCTAACAGAGAAGAATGATTCTCAAGGTGAGCAACTACAAAAGCTGTCTAAAATGAAAGGAAAACAAAAGGCTGGTGATTATGAAGAGAATAAAGAGTCCGATGAAGTTCGGAATCTGAAAGCCAAAAGTGATGATTTGGCTACACAACTATCTGAACTAGTTCAGAAGCATCAAAGACTACAGCAAGAGAATGCATGTTGCTCTGATTCTATTGCTCAAGAAAAATTAAAGGTAAAGGAGCAAAATGACATGGTTGATGAGTTGAAGCATGAACTGGAAGATGAGATGAGTAGAGGGAAGCTTCTCAAGGAAGAAAATGATGTCAAACTTGAATCAAGGGATATGAAGATTCAAAAGTTGGAAGAGGAGCTAAAATCAGTGAAGAAGGAAATGGAGAAAGGCAATGCTGAAGGAAAGCCTAGAATGAAGGATGCCTTGCACCTATTATTTGATTATCCTTCAGCAGGTGATGATAAAATGAAGTCCAAATATGCTGCATCAAAGGAGAAGCATGAAAGGATTGTATCTTCCCAAAGGTCATCCTTTTTGGGAAAATCTGGAATTGGATATGATAATCCCACTCCTATGGCTGATAAGAAAAATGTAGTGAAAAATCCCAAAGGTAAGAAAAATCCTGTAGGTGCTGGAGATAGGCCTATGAGGGTAGTTTCAAGGAGTGATGATATGTGCTATTTCTGCGGAGTTCATGGCCACACATCAAGCTTCTGTACAGAGGCTCTGGAGTACATCTCAGGCTGTGAAAATAGAAACTTCAATAAATCTGAGAACATGAAGAGATATAATGACAAATCAGAGAGAAGAGTCTCTCAGAGGAAAGCATATGTTAGATGCTATTACTGCGGAAGAATGGGACACACAATGAGTACGTGTCAGGAAGCTCAAGAGCCCAATATCAAAAGAAGAACTCAAGGTGCATCAACATCTCAGCAGAGAGATGATGAAATGAGGTATGCCTTTGAGGGAAAATGTTTTATATGTTCTCACTATGGGCACATGGCGAGACATTGCAGTAAGAAGAAAGCAGGAAAGGGAATGGAACAAGAAAAAGGATCTCCACTACAGGAAGTGTACAAGAAAGAAGCCTGTACTGGGAGACAAAGTGGTAAGGAGAAGAATAGGCTTAGAGCCTCGGGGAAGTCACATGGAGCTGATCGAAAGGTGTATCAGTCACCTCCTCTATCGTACTCACAACAGCTCTCAAGGAGAGAATGTGAACAAACCTGGAAGATTAAGGGAAGATCTACTCCAGTTGTGATAAAGAAGAATGAACGTTCAGTGGAGGACCCACCACCAATGCAAAAAAGGGTGGCGACTCATAAATCTGATAAAAGGCAGATTAGAAAAGAACGCATTGGAAAATCCACATGTCATGTTTCTCAGCGAGATGTGAAGGAAAGAGGAAGACCCCTAAGATGGGAGAAGAAGAAATGGAAGATGCCAAATAGAGAGGTTCCTACTCAGAGAAATAATCAAGGAAAATGGAATTTTGGTAGAACCTCAAAGAAGGAAATGTGTACTAGCAGGTTTATACCCCAAGCGGTGAGAAAGGCCGAGCCTACCAAATCTACATATCAGAAAAAGTCTCAGAATGTAGGTAATGAATGCCTAGTCATATGGCTAGAACAGTTGAAGTTGGTCAGGCAGTTGGAGGAAGCAAGAAAGGAGTGTGATGCCCTCCAAGAAAGAATCAAAGGGTTGACCCATCAGGATCAACCAAAATCCTCATCTTGAGGAGTCCGGAATAATACCCCTCTCCCTATGTATATAAATGCTATTAAATGATGATCCGTGTGTTTCAGGTTTTAGGGAGATACAATCCAAGGGGAAGTGGCATCTAAGGATGCAAAGTGAAGAAGTTAGATGCACCAGAATTTCAATGAACTCAAATCTGGTACTAAAGCTGAAGACGAAAGGGAGCAATGAAGCACAATAGGAAGAAATTGCGTTACTAACTCTATCTCTTGTTTCCTACACCGAGCTTCAACTCAGTAGGCTTAGAGATTTTGTTAATGGCTCAATTCCAGGTGGAAGCTGAGAATAAGTGATGTAGGAGAAGAACGAATGCTTATGGGTTTAAACAGTGGCCTAACCCCAGGAAGTGGTGCACAACCAAGGGGGAGCATTCAACCGAAAAAGTCAGATCAGGAGTGTTCGAACGGGGGAATACTCATTTCTGGAGAAGCAGCAATAGTCAAGCATTTCATGATTATTTATTTTGCTCTAACAATGTGGTATCAGCTGACCGTTTTCAGGATACCAAGAAGCTATGAGAGAATATCAACAGTGCCTTAACAGCAATGACACAGTGAAAAGTTATCTATTGAAAATAAGGATGCGGTAAGAGACTCCGGGGGAGTAGAAGTGGCAGATGCAGACTTAGAAGAAGACACTGATGATGAACAAGAGAGTCAAGTCTATGCATGCAAGGAAGCCAAAGAGTCGAGCTGAAAATTATTGGAAAGATAACATTGGTTGAGCTGAAATGCTTTACTGATGCAGCTAAAGGTGATAACTGGGTTCAGGCGATGATTGAAGAGCTTGACCAGATTGAGAAGAATCAGATGTGGGAGATGGTTTCGAGAAGAGCAGACAAGAATGTCATCAGGGCTAAATGGGTCCTTCGGGACAAAGATGAATGAAGATGGCACAGTTTTTCAAAACAAAGCACGACTAGTGTGCAAAGGATTCTCCCAGACAGAGGGAATAGATGTTGTTAAGACATTTGCATCGGTTGTAAGGCTGAAGAAAATCAGATCATTTCTAGCTATTGTAGTACAACATAAGTTCAAAGCTTATCAGATGGATGCAAACTCAGGACTTCTTAACAGAGGTACTGGATAAAGAAGTGAACGTTGGAAATCTAGATGATTTACTCATTTATGAGAATGAGAACAAGGGTTCTTGACTAAAGAAGTGCACAGTGGCAACAAGGCAGTGAATATCACAGAATACAGGCAAATCATCAAAAGATAGTTGTACCCGACCCTAAAAAGGCCTGATATGGTTCTCGCCACATGCCAAGCAAGTGAGACATCAGAGTAATCCCAAGGAAAGCCACATGCTTGCAGTAAAAAGAATTCTTCAGTTTATCCAGGGCACAGTGGATTTCAGCCTGACGTATACTGACAAATCTGATACAGAGTTATTGGGATTTACAGTTGGATATTGGGCCAATTCTGCAGATCAACGTCTGATGGTGCATTCTATCTTGGTGGATTGTGTATTTCTTGGCTAAGCAAGAAACAAGATTGCATTTCATTGAGCACCGCAGAAGCTGAGTATATTGCGGCCACTCAAGCATGCACACAGTTATTGTGGATGAAGCAGCAGCTTGAAGATATGGGAGTTGAAGTGAAGTCTCCGATCGGAATCCAGTGTGACAACTCAAGTGCTATAAATCTTAGCAAAAATCCTGTCCATCATTCCAGGACAAATCACATTGAGATCAAGTATCATTTCATCAAGGAGAAGGTTGAGCAGGGCATCGTGAAGTTGGAGTATGTGCCTACAGAGCTACAGGTTGCAGACATTCTGACAAAGGCCTTACCCAAGGAAGCTTTTGAGAGGCATCGACTAGCTTTGGGAGTTCAGTCTATTCCCCGCACTTGAAATAGTGTGGATGCGGGACCCATCCCCCTCTCCCCGAGGTATGCTATGTTTTCCCTACTGTGCTACTGTGTTCTCTACTATGTTACAGACTACAAAGGCGTGACCTTTGGGTTCGTTGACAAAGGGGGAGAAAATAGTGATTGTTCAAGGGGGAGACAATGTGGAGATTTGATAAATCATGAATGATATGGGGAGACGCTGACAGGTGGAGCAGCCAGATAGGGGGAGTTGAAGTTAGTTGAACGTGCTTAGCCAGAGCTTAGCTTGGACAACACAGGAAATATGGCTAAAAAGTGTTGAAGCTGTGAGCAGAAAGGGGGAGCGTATTAAATCTGACGATGCTAGAAGTGATCGATCAAAGAATAGATATCACGACAGCTGAGGATCGTGATAAAAGCAGAAGAGTGGTGTTGGACAGTGTTTGGTGTCAACAGTGGATGTCAGAGACAAAGTGATTCATTGATGAACTTTTCATTTACTCTTGTTTCTCACGCCGAGCATTGCTCATGTGGGCTTAGAGTATGTGTTGAGTAAATCCTTGGTCGCTATCAGAATCGCAATGAGGCGAATGGAGGTTGAAGAATCAATGACGTATCTTTGTTTGGAAGAGTTGTCAACAAACCCAAAGGGGGAGATTGTTGGGCAAAAATCCCTCAAGGTATCATTGAAGCCTTTTTGAGGTGATTGTGTTTGTTGACAAAGTGGACATCTAAGCTGTGATTGTTGACAAAGAGGATTTCATGGTTGAATGTCGAGTTCAAGAGTTGAGGTCAACGATTCATGTTTGATTCAAGAATGTTGATAAAAGGAATGGATGATCTGGAGGCGGTACAAAAGAACAGATACAAGGTGGCGCCGTTTTCCAGTGTTTGCCAAATTTTTGGACCTGAAAATCGGCAAATGAAGAAAAGTGTTTTTGGCAAAGGGACTTGCGCGCCGTGGACTTGGAGTATAGGAAACTTGCGCGCCATATGTTTTTCAAGATCAGAAGATCAAAATATGGCTAAGGAGATAGGTTCGCACAAGTTTGGGAGTTGGTCGCGCAAGTGTCTAAAAGGAGAGAAGACTTGCGCGCCGAGATTGGGTCGCGCAAGTGACTTGCGCGCCGTCGCGCAGGGTGGTCAGATTTCCTATAAATACCGGACCACCCCTCCTCATTTCTCATCGGAGATCAAGACGAGAGCTCCCGTCGCGTAGGTGTGGTGGTCGCGCAAGTGGTGTGTGTGGTCGCGCAGGTGGGACTTGCGCGCCAGTGGTTGAAGTTGTGCGCCGGTGTTAGAAGTTGCGCGCCAGTTGGCAGTTACGCGCCAATATTGGTTTGGGCGTAAAAGGAAGAGAGTCGCGCAAGTTTGGAGTTGAGGAAGATTGAGTCGCGCAAGTGTTTGAGGAGGACTTGCGCGCCCGTTGTGACTTGTGCGCCGATACTTGCGCGCCGAGGTTGACTTGCACGCCAAGTAAGGTTTGTTCCAGCAGTGTTTTTCGGGCTGCGTGGAAGCTGGATGTCTGCCCGATACCTTCGGTGCAAAGAGATATTCATCTACGGGTGAAAGTTGTACTTCAACAGAGCATCTACACACAAAGGAAGATGCATTCATTCATGCAAATGAAGAGACCTACAGGTCTATAAACTGTGAGTGGATTCCTTCCAAGAGCAGTGAGCTTAGGAAGAGGAAGAAGGTGATCCTCTCCACCGGCAGTGAGCCAGAGAGTGAGAAACAGGGAGTGACCCTTGGGAAAGCAGTGAGCTAACCCTAAACTTTGTAAAGGCAGTGAGCCTGGGCATAGAAGTGATCTAGCCCGAACATTGTAATCCACAGCTAGTGAAGTCTAGTGGAATTTGGTACGAACCGGCAACTTGTCGGCGTATGCTCCTTCGACATAGCCCTTAGCGGTGAACCAAGTAAAAATCTCCGTGTCTATCTGCTTACTTCCCTGCATTGCATTAAAAGCATCATCATCAGGTAAATGAGATAAGTGATCACAGTAACCACACAAGTGCAAACAAAGTGACCCTTGTAACAAAGAGGTCAAGATCCAGTGGGGCAGAAAGAACTTTGAAAAAGAATATCCATACCCTGATTCACCCCCCCTCTTAGGGTATATAGGCCCCTATTGGCCCTAACAAGAAGAAAGGCCATTTTTACCGAGATTGATCTTGTGACCACCTAGATACCATCCCCCAACCTCAACCAACTAGATAGGGGATTACCGGTGCACCTTTCTCATTATGGTTTCTTACATCCATGTGTCGATTAATATGAGAAATGGATTAGTTGACATAGTCAATAGCAAAAATATATTCACCTCTAAATCAAATCAATAATTTACTCAACATGGTGGTGTTCAGTGATATATTTTACATAGTAATCATAACAATGAATACAATGATTGGAAGTGTCGTGACCATACTATCCACAAACATGACATTGATGGAAACTCTAATGTTCATGCCTAATATAAGCAATGGCCAAAAGAGAAATTCTAGGTCATAATCAATAAGAGGAAAGTCTATTGTTGAAGCCTGAGATTGTAGAGGCATTTCTGGCAAGGATTTTACTAAATCAAAATTAACCAACAAAAAACCTTTAGTAAAATAGACCAACTAAAAATAAAAAAACACAAACAACATCTCACTTTTGAGTATAAGAAGACAAATATACAGAATAAACCAATAAAAGAAACTAAAAAACATCACAAAGGAAACAACCAAACTATCACAAAATAAAACCACTAAAAAATACAATACAGAAACAACATTTTAATTCTACTTCATAAAGCAGCAGAACAATTGAAGAAAAATAGACTAACTATAAACAATAGGAAACATTTCATTTTCTCTACTATGTGAAGAAAATAAAACTAGTGACGAACAATGGACCAAGAGAAGAAACTACCTGAAATAATACATAAAATAATGATACACAAAATATCATATGGGTATCTATACAAACATCAACAATGTAATTCACAAAACAATCATGATTCCACTGAAATTATCCAAAAGAAAAAAAACATAGTATAGGAAAAATGAAATTGCTAAAAGTAAAGAAAAATGAAAAACTTCTTGTCCCTATTAATTGTTAGTCATTTAATAAAGGTAAGAAGATATTATAAACATTTTTATTAATATAAATATAAAATCATTAAAGCCAAGATGAACAGATTTCTAGGAATTGTTAAAGCCTAAAAAACAATTCTTCCAGAAAATGATTTTAATATATTCATGACACAAATCACTGGAATGGATTTAGAGAACTCAAAAAATGAAGATCTTAAAAATGACCCAAAAAAAGATTCCGGATCAAGAAAACTCACTTCCAATGAATTTCATAGAAACCCTAACATAGATTCAATTAAAACATTGAATACTCATGATTTAAAATTTGTAATGTGTGAAGATAAAAACAACAATCCTAATAATAGAATCAAACATGGAAGAATATAATGAGAATCTTTTATAAGTTCATTCTCCCCCTAGCAATCGATCTTTATAGTTGAAAGGGAAAAAATATTTGACATCAGTGGATAGAGGTTCGGGTGATGGTGGAGAATAGAGTTTCCGAAATTGGATTTCTTGTGTAGAGGATGAGAATGAGGATATGTGATCCATAGAACTCTAGAAAACACCAAAATCATCTCACTGGGAAATCAACGACAGCCACTAGCTTCAATTTTTTCAAATAGGTCGGCAGGATCACCCCAAGAACCATCCACTGGAATACAACAGGATAAAACATAAATAATTAATCATCCAATCAATGAAGAAGAATGGTAGAGAATTGGTATAGGAACAGACGAATAGAATGCACACCGAACTATTACCCCACCATATAACGTCTCTCACCCTAGTTATCCATGAGCACCGGATTATCATCGAATCATAATCACAACAGAAAATCATTGAGAAATGTTGCGATTTGTGAGCATCATGCAGAACGAGCACTGCCAGCGAAGGGAAAGGATCAGCGAGAATGGGGGAAATCTGGTTGTCTTAGGTTTTTTCCTTTTTTATATTTCATAGTTTTTTTAAAATACCATGTATTTTTTAATATTTCTAAAAAAATATATTTGAATTGTATTTTTTATTTTATATATATTGGATTTTTTTTAATTTTAAATTTTTCTATAGCATATTTTTTAATTAACTTCAGCAAAATCATTGAATTAGATAGGTGACTCAATTTCAATAATTTTTTAAGATTAATATAAAATTTAGTATGATAATTACCTTTATTTTCATCAATATTAACATATTTTTTATTATTAAAATTCTAATTAATGATGATAAAAAATTGGTGTTAAAAGGTTTTTTTATAATGAATAATTTATAACAAATTTTTACATCGTTAAAGTTTTATTGGTGATTGTTATTATTAGTAACATATTCATGTATTAATAAAAAAAATGTTACCGGTATGATAAAGTAGTAGATCTAATTGTTGGTAAAAGAAATTTTGGTATTAAAAAATTAATTTCAATAGATCTAACTGTTGGTAAAAATATGTGACGGTACATAAAACTAATACCAAGAAAACTTGATATCCGTTGGAATTGATCATTTTTACCAACATATATATTATATGTTCGTAAATTTCTATTGGTATAAATCACTTTTTTTAGTGAATAGAAACCTATATAATTATTCACAAAAAATAAAGATTTCAAATCCACTAATTGGAGAAATTTCTGTCTAACCTGAATCTAGTAGGTTACCAGAGTGAGTCCAATTCCTTCCATTTATAAAAGTAAGTATTTTTTATAGTATAAAAGTACTATAGACAAATATGTTTTCATTTTGTTGTGATATAGGAATAAAAAAACATTAAACATAGACTTTATCAAATAAAACCCTTATAAAACATTCCATAAAAAAAATTTAACCAAAAAACATACCATTTTTGAGACCAATAATTCTCCATTAAAACATCACACTTTTGAAAATAAACATGCACATTATTATAAATATTTCATAAGATTGTCAACCAAGAACGTCACAAGAAAACCATTTCTCCCTTTTCCTTCAAAATATTTTACACACATACAAAATGGAAATCAATGAAATAATGGAAAATTTAATAAAACTACTTCATTAAATGTTACAAATAATGTTAATAAATCAAAAAAACAAAACAACTTAACATCAATACTAAAAAATAAATGGATCACCACATCAAGTGATTCTATATAAAAAAATCCATTATTAAAGAAAATAAATAAGGAAACAACATAATATATAATACATATAACGAGAAAACACTATAAGGAATAATGTGACAACACATGACACACAAAGTTAGACTTACTACAATTAGGTTAATGATCATGTATCTGTCAATAGAATCACTCTAACTAGTAACCTCCATGAACTCCCTCTAGCTATGTGTAACGTATAACTTGGGGTTACTAGAGATTTCATAAATTAAAAAATTCCTAGAAATTTCCCACCACACCCCACTTAGTAACATTGGCTTCTTCATAAAGGTATAAAAGGTGGTGGGTTATAAACAAACAAGTCTCATCACATGACAATAAAAAATCCTTAAGGCATAACAAAAAAATCACATCCTTCCCAACCCAAATAATTTCTTTATAAATAATAATAATCTATAAGAACATCATGAATCATATACAAAATTCTTATATCACAATGATAATCATGAACAGTATTATCAACACAAGGGGATCTACAATAAAACACTCAAAAATAAACTAATCAACACATCATAACATTCCAACTGGGCCTTTATCATATCACATATAACATATATATTTATAAATACCTTTATAAAATTATTTGGAATAAAAAAACAATTCCAAAAGAAATCATGATCATCAATAACCACAAACAAAGAATCAGAGGGAATTTTTTTTCTCATTATAAAACAACATCACCCTTTGAACAATGCTACCCTTTAAACACTAAAAGGTAAAATCCACTTTCAAATACCCATTAGGATTAAAACACAATTCACAAGTTCTTTTCCTCAATTAAAACCATATTTTACATTTATGAAACATGTATAAATTATAAAATACAGGATTATATAAATTTCCATCTTAAACATGAAATTCCAACAAATTGTCCAAATCAAAGAAAATAAATTTATCACATTTTTAAGTAATAATAGAAAACCAATATCGCAATTCTCTAGTATGAAAATAAATTTATAAATCCATAAACTATGAGAAATATGAAATAAAAGGTAATGAAATGGAATCACCTATTGTATGATGTGGAATCCTTTCATCTGATGAAATCCACTAAAAATGAACTCCTGGGTTTCTTCAAAAACATCATGAACTGAAATCACCAATTCCAAAAAACCATAATAATAAAATATCCCACCAATTGAAACTAAGGTTATAGGGAAATAGGTAAATGTAAATAAATCCCTACAAGAATGGGATGTGACCATATACCTCAATCTAGGTGAAGAGTCCCCATTAAACCACATTAAAAGATCATAAGAGTCTGAGAGAACATAATGAGAGGTTCGATGTTTTTTTTTCAAAAAATTGTTTGGAATGGGATAGAATACCCAATAAAAATAATGTGAAAAAGAATAAAAATTCCCAACATGAGTAGGACACAAAATTTTCTTAAATGGGTTTCCAAACCACGAATAGACTATTTTCTACCACTACCTCAACACCCATATGATACATGGTTTTATCAAACCATTTTCTTTATATTGAGTAGATAGTTAACTCCCCGATTTTCACTACTAAATAGGGAACATGGTTTCAAGTGTATAGTTTTCAAACAATTTTCCTTAACCGTTAACTCATAAAAAAGCTCCCCAAAACTCAAAATTTCATCCTATAACACCCTATAGCCAAGGGAAAACCCCAAAAAAGATTATTGTCATGAAATTGAAACTTTAGTGTGTCACATGGAACTAATTAATATCCTAAACTTAATAAAATTTCATATTTCAATAATTGGATAGATTCCATGAAATATTTTATGGACACTATGTATAATGATCATTTTAAGAACATTGTCAATCCACTATAAGTGGTAGGGAATGTAGGGAGTAAGTGGGTTCTTGTGAGAGAATGATTTGTTGAATGAAAGAGTTTTATTCTATATGGGTTTTTATAGTAAAAGGTTAGAAATAAATTCAGGGTATTTTCTATAAATAAACCATCTCACTAGTGTCTATGATAATGTTTTATAGGACTATTTTTATGTTATTTTGTACTGATCATTTTGATTGGTTCCAATTTATACTGGGGAATGTATGTAAAAAATTGGAGAATTTGTCATTAGGTAATCACACAAATGATCTTTTTAATCTAGTCTGGTAATGTCTTATATATATAAGTATATTATAGAAATCCTTCCAAATAAATAAAATGTTTATCCTCTAAATGAAATTGATTGGTCGACTCCAATGAAATTTCTTACATATTATAGTAAAATGGAATTATTTTATTTTTAGTTTGACACAATTTATTATGTATAGTTTATAATCACATGAAATAAAAAATTTTAATTTAAAATCATATAGGAAGGATTATGAGATTAATTTGTAGGATAGGTTCTATGATAAAGGTATTAGGATAATAGAGTATTTCTGTCACATCCTCAAAGATGAACCAAAACCCATATAGTTTAATGTCATATTTGAAATCAGTATGGTAAGATGTAACATGTGAGTGAAAAATGATTTTATTTATTGGTTGACGAATAATGAATTTAATGTTTATTAATTTTATATGTGTAAGGAACATACCATTCCTTTTGAGATCATGTAATTTGAACGAAGGATATTCCTTTTATGTTTGGTTATCATGAAACCTATGAAATTTTTTTAAGGTAATGAATCTTGGAGGTATTATTTGAAATTTTAATTCAATAATCTATACCATTTTTAGATTTATTTTATGTTCCTATGACTATGAGTAATATGAAGCATAATTAAAAATGTTTTTATGTGGTATCCAAAAATGGTAAACCATTTTTTTATTTTCAATAAAATAATGATCCACGTAATGGTGTGGGGATTTAACTAAAATAATATCCCATATGTAAGAACCTTTTTCCCATATAGGATGGATATGGTAAGGGTTACTAAATCCATTGGAATTTGAAAATATTGGGAGGAATAAAAATGGATAGCATGGGGGTTTAACCTAACTGATTTAATGGACATATATGAACTCCAGGATACAATATATTTATTGTTTTTTAAAGATTGTGTATCCTAGTTATCATTTGATACAAGATTTATAGAACACTAAGGCTCAATTATAGGTAGAGGAACACCCAGTTTAAGATTTGTAATAGGATATCAGATTCCCATTATCTGAGGGATAATTGAATATAAGGGCTACATATGTATTTAAAATGGATTATGCTTAGTAATATAGGTATAAGGTAACAGTATTGAGTAAAATACCTTTATTAGACTATACATAGGTAGAATGATATCACTAATTCCATGGTTTATTCTTGGGGTGAAATGATGTTCCATTACCTTGGTAGGTGATTTAGGTGAAGGTTGAGATCAAGTTATTCTAAGAGTCTAGGAGGAATAATCTTAGACTAAATGGGAGTTCACTACAAAGAAATAGTAGTGTTTTAACATGCTGAAACTGGATCTTTTTTTTCTTACAATTCATCTATTTAATATCTTTTTAATGAGTATTTAAATGGGTGTAACACCCCAATATTATTTAAATATATTTATTCCTTTGAAATAAATATGAAGTATTTGATAGCATGTTTTATATGCAAACCAAAGTCTAAATGAACCATGATATTGTATTATATTATAACCTAGTTGTTTGAATAGATTTATTATATAGCATTAAAAAATTATTAAAAATATTCACAAAGGTTAATTCATAATAAATATGTTCTCAATCTTCCACAAAGTCATATAATATTTCAAAAATAGTTTTTCTTCAAAAATGATTTTTAATATATCTTATGCATATGAATTGAAATGAATTTATTTTTCTAGATTTTATATGTTATGAAAATAATATAAATTTTAATATCATTATTTCAATATTATCTTATAAGTAATTATATAAAATTTTCTAAAAGGATTTAATTTAATGTGAATAGTGAAAATAATGAGTTTTTCAAAATAATGATTTTTGACATTAAATAATGTAATATTGTAAAGACCCAGAAATTTCAAGGAAAATTTTTTCTTAATTTTCTTTGGAATTTTACAAGAACCCAGTTTTTGACGGCGCCTGATTCCGAGGCCCGGTGTACCCGGAATCATTTTTCGAAGTTTGGTACGGGTACGTTCAGTGAACGGACAAGCGGGTTTTTCTAACTTTTGAATCGGTGCTCGAAATCAAATTCTGAGGGCACCGATGAAACCGTAGAGCCGATAATTGCTTAGAAACACCTTTTCCGGAGTTGCGTTTTCACAAGAGAGGTTGATAAAAATTGTGGAAGATAGAATAAAAATTTAACTAGAATTTTTATTTTCTCTATGTGGATTTAAACTTTGGGTGGAAGTTGGGTAACTACCCAACATCCCATGGAAGGTTATGAGAGTGGTGGGGCCCACACGAACCCCACCCCTTCACATTCCTTAACTCCCTCAACTCACTTTTTAATTTGATAACTTATGTTTTGATAACTTATGATATTAATGAAGTGTGTTTAATGTGAGTGTTTGAATTTCAAACTCTTGAATTTTAAACTTAAGTTGTGTTAATAAAATAAGTAAGGGACTTATTTTATTTTTGGTTGGAGGCTTGTTTCTTGAGTGATTTGGGAGAAAAGCTAAGGGAGACTTGAGTTTCTTCATCTTCTTCGTCGAAGAACATGAAGAACGTGAAGAATGCGAAGAACGTCGGATTCCTCGGAGGTCGACGTCTTCTTCCGCGACGTCTCCTTCCGCGACGCCTCTTACCGCGACGCCGACGACATCTTCTTTCGTGACGTCTCTTTCCGCGACGAATCATCGTTTGACGAACCTCCGTTCAAGAAACATCGAGGTAGGGAATTATTTGAGAATGATTTTATTCCCTCATTTCATTCATTCTAATGAAAACAAGGAAACACAGATCAACTTATTGTCTAGTTGATCCGAGCACGTTTACTTGCGGGTTGGGAATTTTTGTTGTAGGAAGTTGTGGGAGCTTATTTTATTATTGATCGTGATATAATCTATCGCCTTTCTTGGTTTCATTTTGGGCCTCCTGTTATCATACTAACGGGGGGAGGTCAGACCGCACGAACACAGTCGACCCTCCTTCCCCCCTTGCTGTTTGAGTTTGTTCCGGCACGTGAAAGGGAGCGCGGTGCCATTGCACCACGCGGATACGAGAATAAAGAACACGGCGAAGAAGCACGGCACCGTCGCGCCGCGCCGTTGGGGCCGAACGAAACTGCGTGCAGAGTCGGGGCTGAGGAGGCGATTTGAAGACCCCGCGTTTTGGTCGAAGTGCGGATCGACAGACGGTGGTGAGGCGGGCCGCAAAGGTGTTTTGAAGGATTTGTAGCGAAGGTCGGGTCCTTGGATGATCTCTGGCGAAGACCGCAGGCAAATCGGACCACCGGAGCGCATCTGGTGGTCCGCAGAAGCCCCCGCCGGCGGGCCGTGCCGGCGCGGCGGCGCCGACGGTCGGGGGCGGCAGCGCCCAGCGCGCCGCTGGAAGAATCCGCCCCGGCTGAAGCCACACCGACGAGCGAGGGTCCCGCAGCCGCGCGGGATCGGGGAACACGGGATGTGGCAGCGCGCCGCGTCCGGTGACACGAAGCGGCCCCCGCGTGGGGGGGGGGATCCTTGGGCGCGGCAGCTCGGCGAGGGCCGAACCGGCCGGGCCGGGCCGCTCGGCCAGCGCCGAGCCGCTCGGCCAGCACCGAGCCGCTCAGGCCGGGCCGTGCCACGCCGGTCTGGTCGGACCCGAACCCGGTTCAGGCCAACCCGGGGGGGGGGGGGGGGGTTGCTCCGGGGCGGTCCGGACCCAGACCCCCCATTTTCAGACCCATCACGGTTTTTCGCTCATATCCTGAGCTGTAGACCTACGATCGATGCACTGTCAGTGGTGATGTGACCCTTGGATCGAGATGGTCGTTTCGATATATTACACACAAGGTTTCAGAATACTTTGGGTTCGGCCGGGTTGGTTCGGTTACGAAACCAACCGGGCCCTCGGAGCGGAAACGATTATATCTTGAGTTCCGGACGTCCGATTGACGTGCCGTCAACTTTGTTAGTTTCCTTTTGATGAGAAGGATATTTTGGATTACTCTGCTCGAGATTTGGATGCTGTCGGAGTGCGGTCGGGTTGGTTCGCTCACGAAACCAACCGGGCCCCTGAAATGAAAAAGCCAATAACTCACAGACCGGGCGTCTGATTGACGCGCCGTCTATCTCATTGATTTCCTCTTGATGAGGCAGAACTTTTGGCATACTTTTCCCGAGTTTTGGTTGCTGTTGGATAGTGTCCAGGTTGGATTGTACCCGAAATTCAACCGGGCCCCTGGAACGGAAAAGCTGATATCTTTCAGACCAGACGTCCGTTTGACGAACCGTCAGCAGTGTTGGCGATCACGTTGAGAAATGGTCCCATTGAGTATACCCTATGAGAGTTCGGGATACATTTGAGATATGGCCGGGTTGGTTCGCTCATGATCCAACCGGGCCCCTGGGACGAAAAGACTAATAACTCACAGACCGGGCGTCCGATTGACGCGCCGTCTGTTGCGTTGAGACCCCTATGGCGAGGTGGTCCTTTGAGATACTTGGAGTATCGACCTGTAGCTCGTGGAGCGGACCCTCCCAGAGACGAGCGTGCGGAGTACGGAGACCGTGTAGCTGACTGAGACCTGACGACTGCTTGACCGACTCGACTTGGAGTGAGTCAACTAGCCCAGTGGATGGAGCACTACTTTGTTTGGGTGCAGACCCATGGTGGACGGAGCACTACCTGTGTGACAGTGCAGACCCACGGTACTCGTATGGAGAGTACCTCTGCAGGCTACTAGGGGGTGTGCACTACTGTGTTTGGGTGGCATACCCCGGCGGGAAGCACTATTGTGTTTGGGTGGCTGGGCCGCGGTACTCGATAGGTGGAGTACCTCAGCAGTCTTAGGTTAGCGAGCAGTAACTCGGTGTCGTGACATGACCACTGTACACTCCAGAGACGGGGCTCTTCAGCATTTACGGTTTCGATAATGAAAATCCTGGTTTGATCTGAGACTTTTCACCTTTGTGTTTACCTCATGATTGAGATGGGTCACTTGATAACTTAGGTATATGTATGGGCATATACCTGGGTAGTGGTTATCCGTTGATTTCATGATCTTGGTGTTTTCCTCATGATTGAGATGGGTTACTTGATAACTTAGGTACATGCATGGGCATATACCTAAGTAGAGGTTATCTGTTGAGATATTATTTGTGGTTATCCATGTTGGTTTTAGTGAGACCTTGAGGGTCTCGGGGTCCCTACTGAGTATCGTTATACTCACCCCTGCACGGGCTTTTCCCACACCTCGTTGTGTTGGTTACAGACGATGGCAGCGCTGACGGAGGCCGAGTGTACGAGGACTGGACGGTACCCAGAGGTGGACCACACGACAAGTCAGTATCCGGAGGTGGACTTCGCGATGAGACGACACATGGAGGAGGTTGACGGGCGAGAGTGTTGTGGTGACTATCTGTACCTACCCTTCAGGTAGGATCCATGGTGGACGATCCAGGAGCTGCGCTGTCTATACCTACCCTTCAGGTAGGATCCGAGGACGACGACCCAGGAGTTGTGCTGTCTGTACCTACCCTTCAGGTAGTATCCGAGGACGACGACCCAGGAGCTGCTTCCTTTCTTCCAGTTGTTGTCTTTTCCTGATGTACTTTGTTCAGTTGTAGCTGTACTTCAGTTGGGTTTGTATTCTGGCCCATTTACTTTTCAGCACTTCTTTTTTCTACTTAGTGTTTTACTTCCGCTTGTTCTCTGTGGTGTTTGTTTTCTTTTATAAATGCAATTCCTTCCCAGTTATCAGGATTTACGCCTTTGGTTCTAGTCTCCAGCCCCTTGCCTATGGAAGGCGGGCTTGGGGTAGTCACGGCACGGGCCCCGAGGATGGGTCGTGACAAATATAAAATTTTAATTATGTATTTAATCTGATAATAAATTAAAATAGGGATATATTATTTTTAAATAATATATTTAAATACATAGGAATTAGTATTATACTTTTTTTTAAAAATTTAATTTTTAGGGCAAAACACTCATTTATCTAAAAAATGTTTTCTCTAGCATTTTGTTGGGTTTTTTAAATTTAAATCATTCACTTATAGACATCAAATTTATTAAAAGTAACTCTATAATTATAATAATAATTTCTAAATTTTTCAATGATCCCACTTTCATTTTAAGTTGGTTTGAATAGTAGTTGTGGTAAAACAAGAGCAATATATCAAAGGATAAATTTGATTAAATGGGGTGGGGAATAAACAAAAATGGGAACAGTTAAATTTTTTAAAAACATGATAAAATAATATTTTATCCCAATATTATGATTACAAATATTAATTCCTTAAAAAATATTGCAACATGGGGGCACATATCTTTAGTAAGACATTAATATATTTTAATCTTTTAAAAAATTCCATGTGTTTTTCCCCTTAATAAATGAAATCGGCTCTCCTCTCTTATTCAGAAATAATGATACTTATATCTCAAAGTATCCATATCCAATTACCTTTTTTAAATACATTCACATGACCAAGATGTCATTGTTTTATAAAAATACATACCTTAGAAGGCATGATGTGTAATCCAAATGTGGTTTTCTTATGAAGAGGTATAACTCTTAACCGATAATCTTTATTTTATTTCTTCTTATACCTACTTCACATATACAATATCATTGATTTTATAATAATATTAGTATCTACCATATAAATTGATGTATTTTCTGTAAACCCATTTATTCATATCCTTCTATGTAAATAATGAAATGAAATCATCATTCATGAACATTTGCATAATACAACCACAAGTAATGTACTTTATTATTCATCAATATCACTTATGAATTGATATTATAATGTATTTAATTTTTATATATTATATTTATGAAATAATTATCCGTAAAAATTTATAATATCTTACAAAATTAATACAATTCTATAAATACCCTCACTTCTCAAACATAGATATTACATCACACTTGCAGAACATTTATTACATTACACAAGAACCCGCCCAAAGACCATTTTTGTTTAGTGCCTTTGAAAATATGGAAACCTAGACATAATTAAATAATTGAGATAAATTTTCTCCCACTATATTCTCCATTAATAACACTCTTCTTAGAAACATCATACATAATAAAAACCTTCGTAACCTACAGAAAGGAAATATAAGAAAGGGTGAGATCAGATGATCAGTAAGGGTAAACAAGGGAGATATGTAAGCATAATCATGATCATAAGGGTAAGATAAAAAGATAAAAACATAGGAATTTCATACCCTATATATTAAATATCATAATATAGATTCATGGAATAAATATTATATTTTCATAAGATATTAATAATAATGTAATCCAGAGTGTAGTCTATGAAAGAAAAAAATAGGAATAATAATGGAATTATCGAAGACACATACACATATAAAATAATATCTATAGTGGTCTAGGATTACATAAAATAATTTATTAGTGGAATGTTTTCAATCAAAAAACCATATTTTAGACAATTTTCACTGCCAATGCAATCATAGTGGACAAAGTCTTTTACTAAATTGAGTTCACTCGTTCTTCTATCCATGTGCATATCATGAGATATAAATCATTACATATTGTAATAGAGGGACATATAGTCCCTAAAAGTCTCATATTATAATATTACATATGTGTTCCATAAGATCATAAAAATTCATTATATCATAACCAATGAGTTGGAATGAGTATCATAAACATTTCATTATAACATAACCTATGTAAAAGAGACAGTTTTCATAATAATTTTTGCAAAGAAAACAATTTTTAAGGCAGTATGTTTCATAGTAGTATAACATGTCAAAGAGAAACACATTTTAAGAGAATTTTATCGTGTTATAATCCCTGGATAATAAATTTGTTTCATAAAAAAATTGATCTTAAACCTAATCCATTAAAACAAAGGATACAAATATTGTCCCTCGTTCATATCCTTAGAAGAACATACACTATAAAATATGATTTCATCTTAGATGGATAAGGATTCTGAAAGACCTTTTATATCATTTTGTAAGGAAAAATAAACCTTCTCTAAAGATTTATATTTGAGGAAATGAAAACATTTTAAAAATAATGTTATTTTAAATCCAATATTAAAACTGATGACATAATATTTAGAAATCTTTTAAAACGTTTCTTTGTGGAAATTTTTTTAACTTAATAATTTTTTTTAACATAAAACATTTTGAATCTTTTAAAATTTTAAAATAATTTTGAAACTATATAAAAGAATATTAGAAAAAAGTTTAACAAAATTAAAACAAAAAAAAAATTAAAATCCTTTTTTCTTAAAATTAAATTAAAAAAATAATTTAAAATCATTTTCAAATATTTTTCCAAAACAAGGGTTTTTGAATAAAAGTGTTTTTTACCGAAGAGATAAGTAATGTAAAATTTTCTTAAAAACACATTCTTAATTATCATAAGTAAAAAATACTATAAAATTTTTACCAATACATGAATATATCATGTAAAACAAATGATATTAAAAATTATGAGAATTAGTAAGATGTGCATCATAAGATTCCATCAATGAAATCTTAATCATAAACAATCCTGATAAATGATGAGATTATAGAAAAAATATATTACCACTTAATAAATTATAAAATATCTTTATAATAATTATATTCAAGATATAACATGTCCAAATGAATTATATACAACTCATAAAAGAATATAGTGTCATAACATAACATGTGTCCTGAAGAAGGAAAATTGAGACATTATTACTTGACTGATTTGGTAACTTTTGAATCGCTGACCCCAAGAAATATAGATCATAAATTGGGAATTTAAATAATAAAGATTTAAGTATTATAATAATATAATAAATTCATGGGAACTATATACACCACAAAAATGAAACAAGTGTTGAATATGTCGTAAGTCTAGTAGAAATAAAACTGAGACTAGATATCCCCTTACTGCTTAAGTAATTTTTGAATCATCATCACCATGAAATAATAAAATCAAATTTAATATTTTAATATTAAGAAATAATTTATATTAATTATATAACACATCATTATGAAGTATATACACCGCATAAAAGAAACTAGTGGTGAATTTTTCATGTTTCTAATGGATTTAAAAATTGGGATGAAATTCCAATATCTTAAGTTTTGAATCACGTCATAATTATTCTAACCTCTTGTATAATAAATATTTCTTTAGTATAGATCTCTAACTGAACTATATTCATATAAATAATATCATATATTATTTTATTATGAGTTTATATTACTCATTTATTAACCATTTCTTTTTAATTTTATGTTCTGGGTAATAACACCATTATTTTTCGTACATGTTTTTTACGTGTCATTCTTAGTCCCCTTACATAGATATTTACTTCATTATTTAAATAATTTAAATTATGATATTAATATAATATATATTTTTATATATTTATTTATAATAATATATAGAATATATAAATATGAAATGAAATATAATGTTTATGGAGACGGTATGTTGTACGTGCACACAAACATTCTTTCCATTTCCTTGTCATATTTTGAAAAAATTAAAAGTAAATGATTTATATAAATATATACTATAATTCCTATAGAATTAATTTTTAATATATGTTAAATATTTTTATTAAAGGAATCGTTAATACATTCTATGTAAATCATGAAAGAATCACATCAGTTTAAGGAGAGAGTAGTCAACAGGTCCACAAACGATGTTATTGTATTCCCAAAAAATGGAAACATTAATGGTGTGTGTTATATAATAATTCCATTAGAATAAAGACATAATAAATCGCTTATATATAATATAAATAAATTAATTCCACCATTTTCCCCAACATGGATATTTGGTAATAGAAGAACGCACATCGCTTCTTGAGGCGGTAGTCTGTCGTACACACGAATGATGATTTTATATCCCATTTAATGAAAGTGTGTAAAGGAGTATGTCATAACCTCAGCCTTAAAAAAATATCTGTATATTGAGGATACTTATTGTATTATATAATATTGATGTAATAGTAATTTAATGGGGAGGAGGCCTAAAAAGAACAATAATTCATGTTAAATGATGTTACCTCTTCTTCTGGTAAGTCCTTGTGGTTTTCACTAAACGTCTTCCTTGGTTGGATTTATGTGAAAACTGAGGATTCCATAATTATAGGATGGATGTTGGGAGGTTATATATATAGGTATTTCTATATCCAATGGGATTTATAGGTGTTAATAACTGAGGGGGGGGGGTGAGTGCCCTTTTATAGTGGAGAAGGTGTGACATTCTTGTAAATATAGAAAGGTAAACATTATTAAGAAGAATCACTTACATATTCTTCCTACAATAATGCTAAATAATCACTAAAATAGGTCACATAGTAGATATATGTCTAGTAAATTGGGTTTGTAAATGCTTATAGTTAATTTGGCCCCAGAAGATAAAAGTTTAACCAACAAGTAAACTCATTTTTACCTTAATTGCTTTAATTAATTTTAATTACTTTCACAATTTAATTTTGTCACAAAATAATTTTAACATAATATTAAAAATAAATTATTATAATTAAAAATATTCAACCCATTTTTACCAATTATAATCACCTCAGTTTTATAAATTATTTTATAAAAAAATCAAAATGATCGGATAGAAGAATAGATTTTAAAAGTAGAAATGTTCAAAAGATTAAAATTTTATTATATCCCATTTCAATATAAAATTGATAAAAATATCCTAAATCATATTATTATATGTATTATTTATATAAATAAATTTTAAAACAAATTTAAAATATAATTTAACTATATAACTAAATTATATGAAATTAGTGGTTCAATTAAAATTCAGTGTTTTCATTATTCCCCAAAAACGAAACTTCTCAGAAAAATACCAAAAATTAACCATAAGATAATTATAATATTTAGATTTCAAAAATGAAGTTTATATTTTCCAATATATATTATTAAATTATAAACTATTAGTTTTAGAAAAAATCTTCTATTAAAAAGTCGCAATACTGCCTTATAAATAATATAGCTTTTTATGCCTAAAACTAAATTTGTTCATACATTATTCCTATAAAAAATATTTTATGAATGTAAAAATATTTTTTGAATTTATAATATTTAAATTTCATTAATATATCTCACTAATAATTATTAAATTAATTTATTAAGATAAAATTCGATTACATGCATAAAATAAATTTTCCTAAAGACACATCATGTATATTCAATTGTTTTTTATTTTCATTTCTAATTAATTGGTCTCCAAAGAATTCATTTTGTAAATATGATTAAACTTTTGTTTCATTATTTAGATAATATTATTAATATATTCAATTACCATGGCTAGGTGATAACTATAACAATATTTTAATAGGAATATTATAGTTTGGTAAAACATGATCTTGCATGTAAGACAAGATATCAAAGAAGGTCAACATCGTGTTTAAAACAATTCAAAAATTGTGTTTAGTCTACCAATGTATAATGTTTGAATTTATTATAACACAATTTTAATATAGATTTCTAAGTATATAAATCATGACTTTGTATAGAATTCAATTCAAGCCATTGATGAAATTTATTTTATTCTAGAAAAAATAATTCATAAAAACTATAGGTGTTACATTCAACCCCCCTTGAAATGAATTATTCCCAAGAAATTCATCTGGGTTATCCGCATTTTGATACATGAAATTTACTTTTATAGAAACCGAAATTGTAAAATTGAATACTACAATTTACATTAAAAAATATAGTCAGAAACATGATGGTTACCGAATGTAACTCATAATTATATTTCCAAATAGGATAACATTGGAGTCAACAAAAAACATGGAAATGGAAGATAAATATAAATATAATTTTATAATGAATATTGATATAGAATATTGATCAATATAATTTGGTGATCCATTGAATGATAACCATCAATAAACTATAAAATTATAATTTTCTAAGACACCATTTGATTCATTAGAAATAAAGGTATAAGGATAACATTGATAGTTTCAAGATCATCACCCTAGAGTTAAATAATTTTCATGAGAATAAATTCGAAATTGATTTTATTAAAACTCATATGAATAATATCAACCATTCATTAGGCCTTGATCAATTTCCACAAAATATATTACTCCAAAAGTGATGTTGAATTTGGTATGTATAAAGTACTAATGAATCATAATTCCCGTAATTATAATGATTATTCATTCAATTTTTCCTTAGTTATCATCAAAGAAGAATGGGGATTATAGGTTATCCAATATTAATATATCCTCATATTGAGAGATAATAATTTAATATCTAAAACTTCATTTGTAGTTTAACTTAAACAATTCCATAAATTTTCAAACATTTAACACTTCCAAAAGATGAAATTTAAAAACTTTAGAATGTAGATGTTTTTTTTCCAAAATAATCATATAATTGATCCCCCATATATCATTAAGTACATCTTTATTGTCACATTCCAAACATTTTAATAACTTCATTACTAATTCTCTTGAAAAATAGTAATAATATTAATTACCATAAAACATTATTGAAAAAATACATGATTCTTTATTCCAATGTTTATTTGACATATTCCTTAAATCCAAGAATGTTGTTAACTTCACCAATGATAGCATAAACCATGTTTTCAATAAATCATTAATCATGTCCAAGGTATCGAATACCATCCAATTTACATTTTTAAAACATAATTATAATTGCATTAGAAACATATAAATGGTTATATATCCCTTAATCATGTGATTCTCATGAATATAACATTTCCATTAAATCAAATTTCTAGTCCATCAGAACTATTCTATATAATCTTGTAAATCCATAGATAAATAAATAAACTAATGAATCCTTTCATATTTGAAAAATAAAATAAAAAGTTTTTGAATCCAAATAGATAAACACTTTGACTATTCTAATAAATCTATAATACATTGAAAATCATACCTCATCTAATTACTCAATATCTATTCACATTCAAATTTCACATGTATTCTCATCACCATAAACAATATAACAACTAGTCATTCCACCTTGATGCTTTGCTTCATGAGATTTCCTCTTAGGACATATATTTTCATAATTCCCATTTATTCCATATTTAAATAATTCAATAATTAATGATTAATTAGAATATTCATTATTCTCATTCATTATGTTAATCAAACATTTAATTTTACCTTTGTAGTTACTTACTTTTTTGAATATTTTCCCCACTCAAAACATCTTTCTTCTCATCTAAGAAATTCACTTGGGTTATTTTTCACACATTATTTTTATTTAGGAAACTAAATATTCTCTCCCCTATGGTATAAATTGCACCAATTCATAATGAAATATTTACTTCTCTTATTTTGTTAGTATGAGAGTTGATTAAGGTACAAGTTTTTAAGCATGATTCATGAAAATTAATTTTCCATGATTACAACCTTCTTTACTCAAGTTATCATCCCATTTGAATTCCCATCTGAAAATGGTTTGTCACATTCAATGTCAACATAGTTCCTTTTAGTTCCATCAATTTTATAAAACTAGAACGTATAATGCTAAAAACACTAATCACAGTGAAAAACCTAATAATCGTGA
Organism: Viscum album; assembly: GCA_963277665.1. NCBI lineage: Eukaryota > Viridiplantae > Streptophyta > Magnoliopsida > Santalales > Viscaceae > Viscum > Viscum album. The sequence continues at coordinate 483,721,821 of OY728128.1, forward strand.
ACATTTACTTATAATATATTTAAATAATGACACCTAATTCATTATTATATGACACCTTAATTTCATCTTACTTTATTAGAAGTCATTATATATATAAATCCTTCATGACGGTTCATAAATAATTTGTGAATTCCCAAAGAATATCCCCCTGGAGTGTCAAAATAGGTGTCCATCACGGCGTGTTTCCATGAATGGTTCCCAATCGAGTCTAGCTCAATACGGTGATTTCCAGGCAATTACCCCTATTTAGATCTATGCCAAATCCTCATAAACTTATAATAACCATATAAAAGTTCATTTTCCAGAATCAACTCTCTCTATACATTACCAAAATTCGAGGAAATTTTATTATACATTTATTCATTCCTAGAATTATCCTTAGATACATTAAGAAACATATCCCTATAAACATCTCTAGGGATCTCACTAATTTTTTTTCATTTTAATTTCAAAAGGTTGACTAAACCATTTTTCTGATATAAGATATAGGGACCCTAGCTTCTCATACGTATACATTACATCACTTTGGGAGATTATATAATACTTTACATATGCACACTCCCAAATATTGATTTAGATTAGTGACTTTGGAATCATGTAAACATAGAAAACAACACATAAGTGGGAGAAATTATCCCCCACTAGGTTCTCCATGGCTATCACCCTTCTAAAAAACATGAAACATAATGTATACCTTCATAAATAGTGGAAAGGAAACATAAGAAGGGGTGGGATCAGTTTCTCAATACGGGTAATCAAAGGAGATTTGAAATCATAATCCTGAGCATAAGGGTTTCATAATAAGATTATAACATTAGAATATCACACCCTATATATAAAATATCGTAATCATGATTCATGGAATAAATGTTGGAATTTCATAAGACATGAAACAAAAGTGATTCAAGATAATAAGATTTTCAATCATGACAAGGGAATAATAGATGAAATTATGGTGGATACAAAGATATATAAAATGATTTCTATAGTAGACAAGGCTTACTGGCAATTCTATCATAGTGGAATGGGTTCACTCCCCAAACCATATTAGTAGTTAATGATTACTCCATGTACCATCTTATAAAAAAATTCCTTTACTTAACTGTTTCCACTCATCATTCCATTAATTTCTATCTAATAATAAATAATTCATTACCCAATACATTATAGAGAGATATAGGTCCCACCCATCTCATAACGTAATCAAACATATGTGTTACATAGGATAATAAAAGTTAATCATACCTTACCCAATGAAATTGAATGGGTATCATAATCATATCACTATATCATAACTTTTAGGAAAGAGATAGGTTTCATAATCATTTCATCAAAGTATATCCTGAAAAAAAAGAAGACAATTTCATAATCATATAAACTATGAAATAGAAACAGGTTTTACAAGAATTTTATCATAGTGTTACCCATGGACGTTAAGCATGTTTCATAAACAACTAGTCATAATAAACCTTAACTATTAAAAGATATTAAAATAATTGTTTTCACATACCATATCCCCAAAAAATCATAAACTACAAAAAATGATGTCTTCATATATGTATAAGGATTATCAAAGACCACATAGAGCATTTCTAAAGTAAAATATCATTTCATTGAAAATAATTTTGAAGATGTAAATTAATTTAAATAATTTTATTTTTAAACCACTTTTTAAAATCATTAATATCTATTTATAAATAATTTAAAACATATTTTTAGGAAAATTTCTTTTCAACATTAACTTTTTTCACATTAGACATTTTAAAAACTTTTTTATTATAAAATATATTTGAAATATTGAAAAGGAATATTTGAAAACCATTTTAAACCATTTTAAAAAATATAAAAAAAATAAAATAATTTTTCCTTGAATAAGATATTAAAATATAATCTAGAGTCATTTTTTGAAATATGGATTTTTATTAAAAGAGATTTCTGACCGAAGTGATAAATAAGGTCAAACTATCTTAAAAATACTTTCTTAATTATCTTATGTAACAAAGAGTGGAAAAATGGTACCAAAAAGTGAATTTATAACGAAAAATTATTGGATAAATAAATTCTTGGGAATTATTGAGATATTGATCAAAATATTTCATCAATGGAAACATAATCATAAAAAATCCCAATAAACAATGAGAGTGTATAAATAAAATCTAACCACAGTGGTAACATTGAATAAAATTCCACCTGAAAGTATAAAAATACATGAATCTTAATATATAAATATAATAATTATATTCATGACATAACATGTCAAAGGGTATATATACACCTCATTAAATAATACAGATGCATAACATAACATGTGTCTCAAAGAAGTAAAATATAAAATATATTACCGTACCAATTTGTTAGTATTTAAACAGTAAACCACATAAATTACAGATAATAAATTGATATGTAAATACCCATAAAATTTAATATAAAAATAAAATTATTTATTCATGGTAAGTATATACACCACAAAAAAAATTATTATTGAATAAGGCATAAGTATCGTATAATTTAATATTGGACTAGAAATCCTCTTACTACATGAGTAACTTTTGAATCATTATACCCATTAAAATATTACTTAAATTGAAACATTAAATATAATTAAATAAAGGTAATTAATGGTATAAAATTTCACTGGGAAGTATATACACCACATACAATAAATGACTTCTGAATATGGCATGTGTCTCAGTTATATAAAAAGTGGGATGAAATTCAATTACTTTAAGTCTTGAATCTCAGAATATTTTTTAAAACCACCTATATAATAAATATAATATTATTATAATTCTATAAAAGATCGATATTCATATATATAATACCAAATATGATTTACTTATGACCTTATATTACCATTTTATTTACAATTCCATGTTAATGTTATGTTTTGAGTAATAACCGCTTTGTTTTTCATACATGTTTTGACTTTACAATATTTGTCCTCTTACATAGATCATGATTTAGGTATTTAAAAAATTTAAAATATTATATTCATATCATATATATTCATTATTTCTGTTTATTAATAATCTATAAATTATATAATTTTGGAAATTAAATGCCCCATTTATGGATACGGTAAGCTGTTTGTATGCGTGAATGACGTTTCTATTTTCATGTCATATTTTGAAAGAATGAAATTTAAATGATATATGTATATAATATTTTTATTAGAATAATTATTGAATATATTTTACATATTTTTATTAAAACTATGCTAAATACATTCTATATAAAGCAGGATTGAGTCATATCGACTTGGGAAGGTGTAAGTCCACACATCCACATACTAATTATCATATTTCCACTTAATTGAAAGAATGAAGTTATGTGTTATATAATAACTAAAAAAGAATAAATACATAATAAATATCACATATATCATATATAAATATAAATTACATCATCATTATCAACCTTGATAGGTTATAATTGAAGAATTAATGACATTGGTTCGCGAGGCGGTAATCTATCGTACGAGAAGACGAAGATTATATATCTCATTTGATGGATGTGTGGGAAGGTGTAGGTCAAAACCTCATCATAAAAAATATATGTATATTTTGGAAATTTTTGATATTATATAATATTGATATGGGAGGAATTTAATGTGATAGATAAGAAAACAAATAAAAACTGCACCTTGAGGGATGATACCTCTTCTTCAGGTTACTTCTTTTGGTTTGCATCAAAGGATATCCTTAGATTGATTTATTCCAAAATTGAATATTATAGGACGATATTAGGGGTTTTTAGAGGATATTTTGAGAGGTTTTTTCCTAGAAAAATATTTTCATATGTGTGAATAAATAAGGGGGGGGGGGTGCCCTTTTATTTTAGAGGAGTGGTATTCTTATAAGTATAAAAATGTACATAATATTGATAGGTCTCTATTACATAATGTGCCTTTTTTAATGGTCTATATTTTTTGAAATAGTATAAATGGTCTAAATTATTCCATTAAATTGGTTTTAGATAATTTTCTCGGTCATTTTCCCTTAATATTAATGATTAACCACTAGGTAAAATATTTTTTACTTTGATCTTTGTAGTTAATTTTAAATACATTAAATAAAATGTTTGGTAAAAAAATATATTGACCATAATATAAATTATAAATTATACATATTCCATATATAGAATCCATATTTCCAAATTTTATTCATTTAAGTGGAATAAATTAATTTAATATAATCTTCCAGATGGGAAGAAACAATAGGTTTTTAATTTGAAATTGGTCAGTTGATTGAAATGTTTTTTTATCTAATTTTATTGAGAAATTTATTCTAATAAACTAAATTGTGTTATTATTTTTTTAATTTATCTAAATATTCTTTAAAATCAATTTAATATATAGTTTATCTATAGAAAATAAATTGGTTGAAAGTATTATTTTCAATTAAAATTAATTGTTTTCCCCTATTCATAAAAAAGTGAAACTTCTCCGAAAAATTCCAAAATTTATCCCCGTACTAATTTTAATATTATTATTTCAAAAATAATATTTATTTTTTCAAATATAAATTATAAAAGTGTCAAATAACAGTTCTAAAATAAGTCTCATATTAAAAGGTGTAATATTTCCTAATAAAATATTATATATTTTAATCCCTAAAATAGGATTTCTTCTTACTTTATGCATATAAAACATATTGGATAAATTTCCTATGTTTTTTTTGAAATAAAGAATATATAAATTTCCTTAATATCTCTCACTAGTGTTCATGAATTAAATTTATTAAGATAAAATTCCATTATGGTCATTAAACTAGTTTTCCATATAAAAACATCCTTTATAGTCAATTGGTTATTATTTTAATTTAGAATTAATTGAAAACAAAATAATTAATTTTTAAAACATCTGTAAACCATAGTTTAATAATTTTTTAATATCATTCATATATTCCATTCCAATGGCTATTTGATATCTTTAAAAATATTTTAACAATAATATTTTAGTTCAATAAAAATTAGTCTTGCATGTAACACAAGATATTTAATAAACTCACTATTTTTTATAACATAAGAGAAACATTGTTTTACCTATACTAGAAGATAATATATGTGTTATTTATAGCACAATATTAACTTGGTGTTGTGCATACATAAATCCTTACATTGTGTAGAGTTCAATACCAGCCATGAATGAAATTGAATTTATTTGAAGAAATAATAATTAATAAAAACTTAGGGTGTTACACTTTCCATATGTAGGAAGACAATAATGTCACTCATTTGTATGTGTGGACTATCACCACTATAAAGTGATGTGATATATTTTAAAATACCATTTTATATGAATAACTATAAAGTTATATATGTTCAATAAATATGATACTTATTTAGTTATTAATATTATATATATGATTATACAAGGACCAAAGTGCAAGTATCAAAACCACTAAACCGAATCATGCATAGAAAATAGATCAGTCTTCACTTAAATAGTCATTTTAATAATGAAATTAATAATAAAAGTATAATTTCAAATTTTAAACGAATTATTCAAAGAATTATATATATAAATAGGGTTATAATATATCTGTAAAATAAATATACATTTTTCATACAGGATATTTTGACATTTCTTATCCAAGATGGAACCTGAGGTAGGGTTTTGGATATAATGTGCTTTTATTTTAGGATACTCAATTCTATGTTTCTGTAGAGGGAAATTATAAGGTTAGCATCCATTAAAAAAAATAATTTTTTATAATATGGTTATTCCTAGAATTTTTATGTATTATTATCATTTTCCCCTCATTGGTACATAAAATTATTAATAAAATATTTTGAAACCAAACTTAAAATTATTTATTTATTGGCTAAAAACCATTACTTCCATGTCAATTCTCTTCAAAATTCATTTATGGAACTTTTTCCCTAATCATGAAAATTTTAAAAGTTTCCCTCCCTTTTATTTTAATTCATTTAAAAATATTCAAGATAAATTTTATTATTGAAACATTTTCAAAATTAATCATTTTTAATTTTTTATAGAAGTGTGAAAAAATGTTCTCCATTAATTTATATATGATGAACGATTTTCCCTCCTATCCCTCTGGTAAAATCAAGATGTACGAATGACTACTCATACCAAAATCCATCCATGGTTACCAGGTCTCAAAAACTCTTAGACTCAAATTCATAATGGTATAATGATTATGACTCTTCATTCTAGTCTGATTATGAATTTTGATGCATCTTATTTAGTCTCGGTTTAGGGGCTAACTTTTTGTCGACCCTATCCACCAATCCTAATATTTTATTTTTTTAATTAAAATGGATAAACTTTTCCATTAAAAAAATCAAATAATATAATTTTATTGGTATTATAAATAAATTATTTGAAATAATAAAAACAGACATTATTTCTCATGTTTTTAAAGAATGATTTAGATTATATTTTTATGTTTTTCTATCTATGTCAACATACCTAAAGGACTTTTTTACTTTAATCGGTATATGATATTATTGTACCATCCACATTTATAATCTATATTTCTTATGATTATAATTATTTAAGGATGATTCTGTGAAACTTGTTTCTTTACCATAGTTTAATTATATTTTTTTCCAACATTTATGATACACATATCTTTTCCATTGGTTATCTTATGATGAAATCTTTATTGAAACCATTTAAATTCAAAGGGTTATGATATGATGATATAATGAATGTTTTATGATATTTTGGGACAAATATGTATATTTTCCATTATGTGATGGGTGGGGCCAAAATTAAAAATCATTTTAATGCATTTGGTAAAAATCTATATCTCATGAGATAATAAGGTATGGAAATGGGATTGAACCAAGTTCAGTAAGGTACTATGTCCATTAAGATATTCATATGAGTGAAAATTTACTAAGGAAATAATTGGACAAGGAGTGAACCCAATACATTATATTTGTCTTGGTACTATCCCTATCTAGTGAAATAATTTTATACACATTTATGTATTCCAGAATCTTATGTCTGATGATTATGATATGTTCTTAGTGCTCATGGTGTATTATTGATTATTTTTTACACATATAACTTATGTGTTTTGAAATAAAAAATCCTTATGACATGATTATTTATTAATGATATTTTACTAATTTGAAAGGTTTATTGAAATTTATGATCAATTTCTCTGACCCTTATGATAATATTTTGATCAATTATGATCATTGATTGATATCCCTTGTGTTCACCTTTTTTGGGTATCTGCATACACCCTTTTCCTATGTTCCCTTTCCTCGAGCTATGAAGAAATATTTTAAGAAGGGTTTGTCTAAGAACTATACTATGTAATGAGAATATTTTTTGAGATGTTAGAGGTCATTCATAACATTATTATATATAGAGTATCAAAATATGAAAAACCACTAGGGTTATGGAGAATGTACTATTATGGGATGTATTTAATATTGATATAAAATAATTTAATATATTTTTCATGAACAGATAGGGTTACATTTGTTGGTATCAAAGTATAGTTTAATTATATTAAGATATTATTATTAGATAATTTTGTTAAAAATTATTAGGATAAGTGTACATATTAGATATCATCCCGATTCATTGGTAAAGTAGAGATTGTTTGGTTTTCCAAGAAAATATATCCTTGTCTAGATAGTAGAAATCATATCTGGTTTTGGAATAGATGAACTTAGTTGTAATATCCCTAAAATGGGTTTATTTTTTATTAACATGATTGAAGCCAGTTCATGATGAGTTTTACTATGATTTCACATAGATATAAACACTATTGATGTATATTCATTAGTGAACTCTCATATTCATTTAAACCATTTTGAAATATTTATATATATTATGAAAATTACGGTCCTAGCTTAATCCTATGGTTTCATATAATATATAGACGGTATCATGATTTAGACATCATATATATGATTTTTCATGATTACATGATTACTCACTATGAACATGGTTGGTCAAACTATGCTTTTTTGTTATAGTTAGTGTATAGACCAAAGAAGAATCATTTTAACACTAGATATAATGAGAAATGAAACAATTATCCTTATAAGAGAAAAAATTAAATAAGGGATGGTATTTGAAACATTTATGTTATTATCACCCTAATATATCAAAAAATATTAATGATAACTTGATTCATGATGAACATCCAAATTTCCAAATGAAGGAACAACTCACTTTTGGGGATTTTGTGTAGAAGAATCCACATTTCATTATTGGTTCCACTGGTACACTTATTTATGAGTAATGGATGAATTCTATAGAATATAAATTCATTGATATCAACTTATTAAACCTTGAGAAAATTATTTTTCCCATGTATGATTTGAAAGATGGAGCTGAAAAATCATGTACTCTTATCAAGAATTTGAGAAAGGAGGTGGAAATTGAATCCCTAAAATATGAATAGTTTAAGAAGGTATTTTTAAATAATTATACATCCTGAACTATTTAGATAAAAATATAAATTTAAATATTGAAAATAATGTAAAAATATAAAAATTACATTAGTACCAATGTAGTAAATTTCACAAGATATTAGAAAAATTATTTGATTTTATAATTGATCATGAAAGAAAATTTGACTAATTTTTTAGTGGATGAGACTATGTATCATAAATTCATTGGATATAATTAAATTTTATTGGTATACAAAAATTATTTGATGTGGTATAATCTAAGAAATGGAAATCTGTGTCTCTCAGGGTTCTCGTGGTTTGTGGGAAAAGAACAACGAATGAATTTTTGAGGAAATTATAATAATAAAACCAATATAAGAATAAAAATTAATATTCATTTATATCAGAAGTTTCGAAGGAATTATAGAGGAATATTCTATGTGGGGTATGTTAAAATTTTTTATGTGGGTAAAATATTTATTCCTTGGTAAACATAATTTTAAAGTGATGTGAAGAGGCCTATTAATGAAAGGAATGGTGAGAATGATCAACTGAATGTGCCCCCCACACCCCAATGTTATTTTTAAAAGGACTATGGAAATTAATATAATAAATGTAAAAACCCATGTTTAAATGATTAGATCGGTATTAGTAACATCTTAATACAAGATAAAATGCGAATTATCATGTGATAATAATTTTTAAAGTGGGTCATTAGAACGAATTGGTGAATGGTACACTCACCATCCACTATATAACTAAAATTGATTTATTTTATTCTAGATCTACAAACTAATTTATATTTGATGAATTTTAGCAGGGTGTTTTTTAACATAATCAATTATTGGAAGCTTATTTATTAGTAAAAAACTCAATTGTATGATAATGAATCTCAAGATTGTAGATCCTCTCTGATTGAAGTTTGTGTAAATATGTTTTCTATAAATATTTTTCTTCCAACATCTTTATTATTTTGATGTGATTTTTGGAATGTATTTTCATTATAAATATAGAGGTGATATAATTTTTTTATGAAGTTAACTCTCTTTTGGTATTAAAAATTAACATGTGATGGTAATTTTGTGTGATTAAAAAAATTAAATTCAAATAAAATCTACTAACATTATATGGGCCTTATTACCTATTCAGGAGGTATATTTATCTCAAATGGTTGGGGAGAAACTCAAGAATGAAGAAAATCTTGTTTTTTAGGGTTTTTTTGTATTGATTGATTAATTTTATAGTCTTACCTTGAATAGTAAAGTACATTTTTCAATATAACTTATACAATGTAATATGAATATTTCAATGAAATAGTATAGAATGACCCAAATTGTGTTATGAGGATTAAATAGAAAACTGTTGGTGAATCCTGATAAGCCATTCTTTTACACTACCATGTAACCCGAAGGTTTAAATATTTTCTTTTTATGAATAAATACAGCTTAATTATTTTTTCATTGATGATTAGGATCATAACAATATTACAATAAAGAATAAGTAACTTCAACCTCGTTCGATGACTTTTTAGGTCATTCATTCTAGATATCAATAATTGTGCATCAACTTGTGGGATATACCCATGTAAACATCCTGTATGGTATTAAAAAATATAAATTTATAGTGATTCCATTTGAACATATCAAGACCCCCTCATTATTCATGGATTTAGTAAATAACGTTTTCAAATATTATCTTAGTCAGTTTATGGTAGTCTTTAAAAGTTATACTATTACAAATTCTATGATAGAGGGAGAACATAAAGATTATATGTAGATTATGTTTAATTCCATAAGGAAATAAATGTTTTATGGAAAATTTAGACTTTTTGAATTCTTGTTACAATAATTTTCATTCATGGATCATATTATCTCAACTGAAGGTATATCGGTGGATTCTTCCCTGGCATAATTTATTGAGTAATGACCTATAAAATCCATAATTACCTATATATATACTTTTATTGAGATGGATAGATACTAATTATGCTTCTTGATTTATTTATCATGGATATCTAATCCAATAAGAATGTTGATTCAAAATGGAGATATATTATTTAATATAGATGAATTCAATAAAAATTTCAAGAAGATAAAATGATTCTAAATCAATATATTTGTACTTAGATATCCTTGTATCTAAGAAATATTTGTGATCTACCATGACGGATAATATAAGGGAATAGTTTTTTTGATAGTTTATTCCATGTTCTTATTGAAATTTTATGAGAAAAATTACCCAAATCAGGATTTGGAGGTGGAAGTAGTAATTTTTTTGTTGAAAATATAGAGGTGTTATCTTTATTGTGAAATACCTAATATATATATATATATATTGATTATAAAACTGTGAAGTATATATTCTAATAAAAAAATTAATATAATCATATATACATTGCTAAAGTTTATTTTAGATTATTAAATGTCAAAACACTACCATACTAGAATACTGAAAAAGGTGGGTAATGATCTATGTTAGACATACCACACTAGTATATAAACGATGCCAATTTAAATAGGTAAAATATTTATGGATTTATAAAATCTATATCCTAAAATCTTGAGGAAAGGGGATATATCATATTTTTTTAGTCGAATATTCAACCATTCATCCATGTAAGGATTAAAGTGGTGTAGACAGAGTATGTAGAATTGTAGAAGAATGTTAGAAATGTTCTTAATTTTAACTATTATTATGATATAATGATAGGTTATAAGAACTGTGTATTTTTATCATAAATTCCTTTCATTTAGAATAATTTATTTCATAGGTCACATAGTTCATCATTCCTTATTCACCCCAGAATATTGAAGATGTATTTATATTTTAAATAATATTTTTGTTTAAAATTTTAAAAAAATTATATTGCAGATTATGTATCTTGATTCACGGTATATTTGTAGTTATGAGTGATAGAATTTTTAATAATGTGATATTAAAACCATTACCCATACCATATTATAAATGGGAAACATTACCTTGGATTTCATCATCAGGGTAATGAAAGTAGAAAAAAAGGCACAATGTTATTTGGGTGGTGGTTGATCACCTTATGAAATTATTATATTTCATTTACATCAATTAATATTTATCTTTTTATTATTATTACATGATATAAATTAATGAATTGTTAAGGTAGAATAGGTTACGAAATTATATTATATCTAATCTGGATCTGAAATTTACCTATATGTTATAGAGATGTCTTCAACAAGCATTGAATATAGATTCAAACTTTTGAACTACATGTCATACTCTAATAGATAATTATTGTAAGAGAACCCTTCATATCCTAAAGGTTATTATACTATCCTATTCTATGGGTTCCATAGGTCATTGGGATCAATACCTTCCTTTGCTTTAATTTTCTTAAAATAACATATTTTACTTTATAATTCTATTGACTGCTTATGAAGACATCTATGGAAAGAAGTAAAAAACTAAAAAATGTAAGGATGAAGTTAGGTAAGAGAAATATTGATATGTAAGTTAACTGGGGTGATTTCCTAAAAGGTTTATTCCATTCAACAACACATCAAGGAAACTCAATGTCGACAAATAATTATGCTGACACACATCATTGAAATATGGAATTAAAAGTTGGTGATAAATTATTAATGTACATTATTCCATGGAATATGTTTATGGGATTTTGAATGAATGAAAATTTTATCCCATGATATATTTTCTCCTTCAATATTCTTTGTTTCATTAGGTTTTATTTTTAGTTATTGGCACATCCACCAATCCTCTCTAATGTTCACGATTCATTCCACATAACGTATTTAATTATTTAGATACCAGATACCTCAAATGTATTAAATTTAGATTATATAAAATAAAAACATGATATTTACATGAGTAACAACTAGTTGAATCTTGGATTATAGAGATATATTGTTATATAATAAGACTAATTTCTAGTAAAATTTCTTTTGAGGAATCATAGTTTTGAGGAAGCTACTTGGGAACCTAAACATGTGGTGAACCATATACATCCTCATTATTTCCCATTTTAGTGATATAATTTTGAGATAAATTCATTAAAATTTGGGTAGAATGTAACACCCTGAGAATATATATATATATACATATATTCCATTGAAATATATTTGATGTATTCAATTACTTTTTATACACCAACCCCTAGTTTAAATGAATAGTTATTCAAAATTATATTAGAATATAGTCATTGTAATTGTGAGTATGAAAAAATATTAAACCTAATATTAGAAATATTTATAATTTTTAATTCATAATAAAAAAGTACTCAATATTTAGAAAATTCATTTTACACTGAAAAAATATTTTTTTTCAAAAGAAATTATTAAATTTTTTACATGAACATTATAATTAATTTTTAACACTTTTTAATGTTTTTTTTTGAAATAAATATTTTCTTTACATAACCATGTTAATTTTATATTAGTGTGAATTTTTTTATTGTTCTAAATTGATTTATTATTAATTGAATAGTTAAACATATAAATTTTTGTTAGATTATATTTTTTTATTAAATTAAGTAATACAAAAGTCACATTATAATTTTGATTTTATCATAAATTAATATAATTATCATTTAATTAGAAATAATATAATTAATTTTATATAAATTATTATTATATATGATATTGATATAAGTTCATTGTTATTTTAAATACACTTTTTTTCTTAAAACTATCTTTATTATTGATTTTTGGGATTTGATTTAAATTTTAATCTTCCACTTATAGAAATTGAATTTGATAAAACTGACTCCATAATTAGAATCATCAATTATGAAATTTTTAATTATTTCAGCATTATTTTTTGTCATTATGAATAGAAGAAAGATAAAAATGTAATACTACGATACTGGTTAAAACAAATTAGAGGGGTGGGGGTTAAAGAGAAAACATAAGGGTCAAAATTTTAAAAAAAATGTATAAATATAATTTTATCTCTATTTAAATCATAAACATTTCTATATTAAAAAATGTCATAACTTGGAGCCAATTTCGTTTAGTATGACATTAATATATTTTAGTCTTTTAAAAATACCATGTCTATCAACTACCTCCCTTATAAAAGGACAACATCTACACTCTCTTCCTCACACATCATTGTCCTTATATCATAGAAAATACATAACCAAATATATTCCTAAAATCCTGAATAATGTTTTATATTTCCTTCTTGTTAAAATTACCACCCCTATAAGGCTTAAGGTGTAATCCTAATGATATTTTCCAAGGAAAGGGTATATCTCTTAGCCATGTGATTTCATTTAATTTCTTCTTGTACCTCCTTCAATTCTTTGTTAAATATAAATAATAACAACATAAATATCTATAATATATTCATATTTTATTAGGTCTATATCAAAACCTTTATTCATAATATTCTATATAAAATGGGAAAGAAAATCATTTTGTGTATGTACCTACGGACTACTGCCTCACAAAGTTATGTAATTAATTTTTCATAAGAAGTATTCATGGTTATTTATTAAGATGAATTTAATATTTATATATGATATTATTAACATAATTATTTTTATTTAATTATGATATAATATCTAATTTCTTATCTTATCATATTTTAGAAAATGATAATGTCTCTTCTGTGTAAATGTACACTACCACATTTAAAAACTGATGTGATTTATTTTTCATCACCACACTATATGAATAATTATAAATTTTTATAAGAAAACAAATATGAGACTTATTCCATTATTTATAATTCTATGATGGTTAAAACATGATCGAGGTGAATGTATTGGAATGATCAAATCAACAAATTAATGGAAAATAGATCTATTTTCACCAGAATGATCATTTTAATGAAAATATTATCAATAACAAAACAATTGGTAATTATAACAAAAGTATACATAATATGTTTTTCCAAAATATTCTTCTATAATATATATATTATAGGTATTTACTATAAATGATATATGAACATGTATAATGAAATACTGGGATGTAGGTAGGGGTTTCTGTTACAATATCATATTGTTTCCAGATTTTTTATGCTAAATTTAATTTGAGGAAAATTATGTGGTTCGTATCCTTTAAAATCCAAAAAATTTATTCTACTTTTTTTACCAGTACAATTTGTTTTCAAAAAATTTCTTAACACTGGTATTTAAAATGGTTTAGAAATTTTTTTCCTGAAATGTGAACTTTATTTCACTTTTTGGTCAAAAAACTTATTATTTTATTAATATTTTCATTATTATAAAAACATTTAAAAAAAATATTTTTAATGAAAAATTCTCTAGATATTTTTTAATTTTTTTTAAAAAAAGGTGAAAATAATTTTATCTATCAATGTATACAATCTAAAAGAATTATATTGTTATCATGTCCCTTCATTTTGTTGAATAATAATTTAAAAGTATCAATTGTTATTTTCATAGAAAATATTTTTCATTATGGTATGGGAACTTTTTGTTAATAATTTTTCAAATTCAGTTTATATTTTTCTCATTTTTTCAAAGAAATATTTGAATGTTATTTTCAAGGTATTTTTAATTTATATCAATATCATTTAAGTATTTTCTTTCATAATTGGTATTTGATCTTATCATTCCATCCACTTTTCTACTCTATATGCTTTATGATGATGATTATTTAAGGTTGATCTTATCTGACTTATTTTTATGCCTCGGGTTAATATGTTATGATGAAATCTTTATGATAAAAATTTCTTTCCCAATAATTATTCTGTGATGAAATAATTAATTATCTATGAAACTCGTCTAATTTCCATGGGTTATGATATGAAGATTTGATGAATATATTTTGATATTGTGGAACTCATATACATAGTTTTTAATATGTTATGGGTGGGACTAGAATTATATAGAAATCCAATGCATTGCTTAAATATGGATATCTCATTTGAGAATAAGTACTAGAATTTAGACTGAAACTAGTTCAGTAAGGAAATATGTCCAATATGATAGTCTTTTAAGTGAACATTGACTAAGGAATTAATTGAATAGGGTGTGAACCCAATCCACTATGATAGTTTTGGTAGAGAACGTTTTCCTTGAAAATTATATTCTATACATATGTCTATTCAAAAATCTTTTGTATTATATTTATGATAAATTCTCATAGATCATGGGACTTTATAAATGATTTTAAATCATTATGACTTGTGCATTTTTTAGGAAAAATCATTCTTCCATGATTTTTTATTAATGATATTTGACTGATTTTGTATGATTATTATAAGTTATGATTATTTTATCAAACACTAATTATCACTAATTATGATTTATTGATATATCTTTTGTCTTCCCTTACTGAGAATATAAGCTCACCCTTTTATTCCATTCCTTCACCCATGTTATGAATAAAGGTTTTATTTATGGTGTGTATAATAAGTGTAAAATATGTCAATAATTTATTTAATATTTTGAATATATTTATTTAAATAAGATGATTTTGTATCTAGTCTTTAAAGACATTAATCCTTTTTTGTTTTTGGGAGTTTATTATTAGGAGATGTAATGAATATTCATGTAAAATAATGTAATATATATGTCTTAAATTATGGGGTCCTTACAAGGGGGATATTTATAAGAAAACCCACCATAGTCATGAAAAATTCATCTTGACATGTGACTATATTTTGAGTATGAATTTATGTTTGACTGTATAATGAGAAAAGAATAGTGGTGTGAGGGGGTAATGAGGGCTACTAAACACATGATCATTCCAATATCACTATAATTATTATGATGGTTATAGATATTATTGGTTAATGACTCAAATTATTGATGTTGTGATATATATATAAAGAGAAAATAAACATGACTTAAGAAATTTATTCACGGTTAACCTCACACTTTTATTAAATGGATTATCACTAGGGAAAAAATTTTGTTATATAAAAATTAAAATTATTACAAAAATGATATAAAAAATATGAGTAATTGTTAGTATAAGGACCCAACCTTAAAATAGTACATAATCTTGAATTAATTGAAAAATTCAAATTGAGGATCTTTCAAGGTTTAAAGTTTTATATAATAGGCTATAACTATTCCATATAAAATTGAAAATTACATGTAGATACTACTACTCAGTATCGATTTTTATTAAATAAAAATCTTAAAACGATACAAGTATAGTTCTATGTTTTAGACAACATGATTTTTACTAGATCCAATCCATGACCCTATTCCCCTTTATTTCCTATGAAAAACATTTCAAAAACTTGGGATGATAAAAAAAGATCAGTAAGGGTTATAAAATATGGAAAGAAAACATTATCTCATCAATACATAAAATCCAATGAAACTATACTTTTCAATCATAACATACCTTATGAAATCATAAGGTTCGTGAATAACACTCAGAAATCATAAATCATAAAGGTAACTTGTGGCATACAAAACATACTAACATTGTAGCTATAACAGCTACATAGGGATTTACGTTGGAATACCCATCACAGTATATTCCCTAAATATATTAGGATAAACATTAATGTTTACCTCTGTCTCGTTACCCAATGCATTTGAGAGCTATCTCAGGCTCAACTTCCCTAGATTTATCACGTAACCACCCATATATGTAAACAATTCCCAATAACCATAACATATTCATAAAAATACAATAAGAATAAAGGAAAGATAAAATTTCCAGATTACAATCAAAATATATCATTTCAAGATATTCATATAATCAAGGCTTTATACAACCATTTTCAAAACCATTTAAAACAATTAATAAAGTTATTTTTTAATCAAAGTGTCCCATACCACATTGAAGATTTTAAATGAATCATAATTTGGAAACAATAATGTCTATATAAATAAATCCTAAAAACCATTTTGAAAACATGGATAGTAATGAGAAATATTTAGAAGAATAAATCTTTAAAACATTTTAACCTTTATTTTAATTAAAGAGTTTTTAACAAAATGAGAGACGCTTTAATACAAATAATTGAGGAATAAAATTTAATCATAACTTTATGATGTCATGAGAATAAATGGATTTAGGATATAATATTCCAAAGAAATGTATATACACTATATAAAAGTGAATTGGTTTATAACAACAATTAAGTCTCAATGGAATGTAAATTGAGACGAAATCAATTATAAAAACAGTATCCTTAGATTAAGGATAAAAAAATTACATAATAATGTGCGAAAAATATAAATACACACAATATTATTGGATATTCAGTGTAAAAAAATCAGTGGACATTCACACAAATTCATAGCACATCATAATCAAGAAGTATAAGTTTATACAAAATAATTGAAATTGGGCGAAGAAGTTCCCATACAGAAATTGGAAAGCCTAAAAGTGTCACATTAAATTTCATAAATTGAGTTAACGAGATAAAAATGGTATATCATCACTTGGAAATAAAATTTACAACAATAAGGATATAAAAGAACATATCCAAACATAATAATATGTAAATTAAAATACATAACAAAAAGAAGTCTTTTAAAAAGAGGAGGGTGAAAGGATCCTTTACTGATTTGGTAACATACGAAACATACACCCCATGAAAGAAGGATAATTCAATGAAGATGTAAATAACCATAAATTAAATTATATTACACAAATAATACAATCATGGGCAGTATGTCCACCACACAAAATGAAATAGTGGCAAATATATTATGAATCCCACAGGAATAAAAGTGAGATGAAAACCCCTTACCACATCGTAATCAATCGAGTCGTAAGAACAAAAGTTAATAACTACCAAATGAATCATAGAATACCATGAATATAAATAGAATCATGATAATATATATCAAATTCCAGAACACAATACACCAAATGTAATAAATAAGTGGTGAATAATGAAAATCTAATGGAATTAAAACTGAGATAAGAAACCCCTTACCTCGTGTCCGACTTGACTCGTTCATTCCTTTTTCTTCATGAATAATAAAATAAATATAATTTATAATTTAGTAACAAAAATTTTAAATTTTATTATACCTTTTATATCAATTATTACATTTTTATAATAATTAGTTAATTATTTGAGTTCATATCGGACATTTTTCCGATGTTCAGAGCATGAGTTAACAATGAACTTGTTATAATTAAAAATTGTCCATGTGGTCGAAATTACATTATCTCCATAATTATATTCATGATATAGATATCATATATATCATATATATCCAGTATATATTTGTATTTATAATAGAAAATAACATTTGGAGATAAGAAATGAAATGCACTGTTTATGGAGACGGTAAGTCATACGTACGCATGAACGCTACTTTCATTTATATTTCATATTTAATGGAATGAAAAAGTAATGATAAAAAGTAATATTATAATTCCAGTATAAAATAATATATAATTTAATTATATACATCCTTTATACTTTCCATATATGGTATGAATGAGTCATATCACTTTGATGGAGCGGTAGTCCACACTTCCTCAAATAAAATTATTGCATTTACCCATTATGGAAACCATAAACGTGTGATATAAATGGAAAATACAGAAGAATATAAAATATATAAATATAATATATATCACATATAAATAAATTTCCATCATAATGGTCACCATGAGAGGCGGTAGGAGATAATTGAACAATCATCATTTCGTGAGGGAGTTGTTCGCCGTCCACAGAAATTGTATGTTCTTTAACCATTAGATGGAGTTGTGTGTAAGTGTTGTATGAATAATTTTCATAAAAAAAACCTAGTATATTTATGATACTAGGTTTTTTATTAAATATAGGAATGAAAAGTTTTTATGGTGTTGTATAAGTAAAATAAAACAAATGAACTTAAGAGAAGATGTTACCTTTAAATCGGGTATCTCCCTTTGGTTTGAACCAAAATGATTACTTGAATTGCATTATTCCTAGGTTAAGGTTTCTAGGAGGAGTATAGGTAGGTAGGGAGATTAATTAGTCAAGGTTTGGATGAGCCAAGGGGCTTGATAAGTGTGAGGAATGGGATAGAAGTGAGGGTTTTCTATAAGGGGTGAAGGGGCTCTTTAGGAAAGCTTGAAAATATTATTTCATTCTATAATGATTTTCGATTTCTAAATGTAAAAAACTAAATAAAGTAGAATATAATATGACGAATTTTAGAAATAAAATCATACAATAATAATTTTACTGGGTTTGGATATTGTTTTAATCTGTATAATCTTATTTATTAAAATCATTCATCAATGAGGTACACAATGCATCATTATTATGTCATAAATATTTTTCTATTTGATGTCTAAAAATTATAAAAAAATATCATGATGTAGGAAATATTTTTCTCTTTCAAATGAATATTTATAGTTAAAATGATAACTTATAAAAACCCATGTAAAATATGTTTTACTAAAAGATATATGTTTAATTCATTTTTGTCTTCACTTTAAATTAATTAATATAAAGTGTCATTATCATTACCATGTGGCTCCATGGGGTCCCAAAATTGACCCAAGGATTCCCATGGTCAGAAATGTACTAAAAAATAGGATTATTTCACATGTTAAGGTAATTTTATATTATTATAAAAATATTTTGTTACCCTTATTTACAAGATTTACCCTTTAACCATGGTAAATAATATTTTTACTAAAGTAAATATTCATAATATATAAAAATAAAAGTTACCTTTTTACACAATTTGGACCTCCTGATTAAAAATATGGAATCCATTTTTCCAAATTCAAAACATAGAAGTGGCCGAAATTAATTTAAAATTAATTCCCTCTGTCAAAATAAAAAGCGTGTTTTTAAGAAATTATAACTACCAAAATATTAACACTTATTTATGTCCAATTTCAAAGTAAAATTACTTCCAAAGACCAAAATTGGATTAAATGGTAAAAAAATAATGTAATTACACTTTAAACCCAATAATATAGAAAATATGACCTTATAAATATATTTGATTAAAAGGAAGTTTGGAATGAAAATATAGTATTTTTCACAATTCATTAAAAAATGAATTTTATCAGAAGAATACCCAAAATTTTCCCAAGGTAAATTTTGATGTCCCAATTCTAAAGAAGAATCTTATTTTATAAAATATAACATATATAAGTAACCAAAACTATATTTAATAGCGGTTCTCCATCAAAAGTCTCTAAATCGACCTTTTAATGAATATTAGAGTATTTATGCTTAAAATATGATTCTTTCTTATTTTAAGCCTCTAAAGTTTATTGGATGAATTTAATAACATTTAAAAAACATAAATAATCATATTTTTGTTAGTTCTATTCATTCCTGCCAATACAACAACAATATGTTAACAACCATTTAAAATAATGACAATATTATATTATTTTTCAGTATAACTCAACGTTATGTGCAACCTAAGATTTCAAAGAAACATGTTGTTATGTATAAGGTATGACATCTAATATAGAATTACCATTAAATTAAAAGTAATATTTAATTCAAAAATATTAATAAATATGAAAATTATATATTCATTATTTACATGGGATATTACACCCTTCCCACCTTTTGTGAATTACATCCTCATAATTTTAAAATTGGGATTGGAAAATTCATTGAAATCCCCGCATCTGAAAGAGTCAATAAAAATATCACTTTAAAATAAAGGAACAGAAGTTATAAGGTCACATGAGATAACAGATACTAAGATTCCATGAAAACATGGATATTGAAGAGAAACTAAATCTCATATATTAATAGGGGGAGGGAGTTTGGATTTAAAATCTCGGCTCTTAGTGCCTCGCCCATGACCTAGGGGGCCATGGTCGGCGCCTCCACCCATCCCTTGTAATTAGGGGAGGGGGGTTTCTCTTCCCCTCCAACAGCGAAGCCTTATTCCTATGCCTCGCCCCCCCTTTTCTGTTTCTTTTTCTCCTTTCCCGAAAATATTCATTTTCTATAAGGTCCTGAACCTCCGCAACGGTTACCCCCAGCTCTCTCTTTTAGCCTTGGAGTTTACAGGTGCTTCTTCTCTTCTCTCCCAAAAATTGGTGGCTCGGTTCCCTTCGCGATTTCCTTCAGTAAACGACTTCGAGAGATTTTTTTTCAATGATGGGGGATTTTGGAATGAGCTTATTTCAGGCTCCTGGACAATCGACATATTAGGATTTGCTTTTTCATCCTTGGATGTTCTCATCACTGCATGGTCCGGTGCTCCTCAATATGGTACCAGCTATCATTTTAATCTTCTATAGTTTTCCTTTAGTCTTCATATGAAGCGGGATGCTCCAAAAACCGATTTGTCGGTAAGCTTTCCTGAGCTCCCCCTCCCCTTTAAGAACACTTCTATCATCTGAATGTTAGGGAACCTGATTTCCCACTTTCTCTGTTCAGATTCTAGAACCAGTTCAGTTTTCCAACCAATATTTCCTCATATCTGTGTTGAATTCAATGTGTCAAGACCCTTGGTCGAATGGATTTGGATTTCGGTAGGAGAGGAATTTTGTAGGAAGCATCCAATTGTGTTTGAGTCTTGGACAAACTTCTCTTCATTGTGTCACCACCTCAGGCACCTATCTCATTCCTACCGGTGTGGAGGAAGGAACCAAGGGGGTCGTAGTTCCAATGACCCTCCCATGGGAAATGATGGGCTCATGGTTGAGTCTAAAGTTTATCCTCTTTCTGGGAACAGTTGTGAGACTGCTACTGATCAACAGAAATCATCTCAGTTTTCTCAGCATAACCCAAGAGTCATTGATATTCTCCATCAACTGAAACACGATCAGGGTGTGGCATGCTCGTCTGAGTATGGTGTTGTTCCAATGTGTGATAGTGGGGTTTGTGTAGGACTTTATCAAGAAATGGTCGTGAGGGATGAAAGGGAGGTCCTCTTGGATGCTCCTCAGGCATTGTAGTTGGCACCTCTAATTCCATTCAATCTTGATACAGTGGATGAGGATTTTTACAGGGATGAGAACTCTGGTATGGATTTCTAGTGTCCGTTTCTGGATAACTTCTCATAGCATTTCCAATTCATGGGTCATGGATTTTCCTTGGGAGGAGCTGCAGAAAAGTTGCAGCAGGTCTCACAAGCTATAATTACTTACGCTGCAAAGGTTAATTCCAGAGGTCTGATTTCATACTCCTTGAACCATTTTGCAGTCCTGGGAGAAGAGGATGGAAATTCTTGTGAGGATCCCAAATAGTTGGAGGTCACTCACGGAGATGATCCCTTGGTCGGAGGGGTTATTCTCAAGAGGCCATGGATAATGCTTTGGATCCCACTGCGTCCAAGGCACTTGACATTGTAGACGAATCTCTTAGATCCTCGTCACAGAAGGGAAAACACATTATTGTGGATTCTGACGGCTTCATTCGGAAAAATGGTAGGGTGCAGCCTAGGAGGGACTACTATATCCATCCTAGTCCTCTAGTTACTAGATCTACAAGTAAGGGTAAGATTACCCCAAAGGCTCCTAAAAATGCAGTCATCATTTCCTCGAGGAAGTTCAAGGATGAAAAGATCGAGGTGGATGACTCCTCCATTGTCCTCATTCCCTCAGGTGATGAGGTAATGGTGGATTCAAGACTGTAGTGTCAAACAGGCCTCAATGGTGAAATGGATTATGAATTTTTGTCCATTATGGCATCGAAGAAGATAGAGGAGGCCCTTCTCAAGGAGAACGGGGAAGTTATCATCCATTATGAATAAGAGATGTTGGATAAATCGATACCTTTCAATGCCTTGAAGGAGGATTGGGATAAGACGTTTGAGAGAGCTCTTGAAGTGGAAACTAGCAGGATGCAGACGGAGTGGATTCACAAAAAAGACCGTGTTTTGGAAAGAGGGTTTAATTTAGAGAATATAATCATGGAAGAGTTCATACAGACATGGGATAAGTTTTCAATTTCGTTTGAGGACCTCATCAAAGATGATTAGGAGTTAAATGATATTGGAATTCTCTGGAAACTACTTAGGAATAATGCATCTACTATAATTGAACATGAATTTAATGGTTCATCTGTTTATTTCATTATTTGATACTCTATTTTTATGTTCAGACTTGGGTTATCACTTTCCTTTAAAAGTATTATAAAAAAAGTAATTTATTATTATATATTAATATAGAGTGATAGATAACATGATCATGTAAAGTTAACCACCACAATACCATAAATATTTGGTTCGGTAAAAGTATTATGATAAAAGAGATCTTATAACAGTTTTTCTTCAATATCCTTTTCATAGAGTTGAACAATTTTATTAATAACTAGACTATGATTTTAAGGAAATATAATTACTTGTCATGTAGAGTTTCATCCTTTAATAAAATTCTACCACAAACTTATCTTTTCTCCAAATGGTAAGTATTCAAGATGATATGGTCACACCAGAAGTGATAGAATAAACTTATAGAGTATCACATAATCTATAAAAAGTAAACAATATATTTCATGTATCTTTAGACATCAACAAAAACCAGAATTGGTTTGTACAAGATCAGATAATCCCCAAAAGGATAATCTTTTATAAAAATAAATACTACTCTTAATCTCCAAAAATCAATAAAAACAACCCAATGTTCAAGAAAGACCATTCTATATACAATTGTCCTTATAATTCTTCAAAATAATCATTATAATTTAGAAAAAAAAACTCAGAAGGGTTTAATCACATCGTCTTCCACATTATATCTTAACATTTATCTCTAAAAACATCAACTACTCTTAAAGTCTCATACTAAAGTGTAATTAACCAAAACACCTATTCTCTATGATATATTAATCATTTCCATAAATAACCCAAATCACCTTATGTCCACAATAAAAACATATATTATTCAAAAATAATATTTCAACCACTACTCCACAAATTAAATCCTATAGTATTTTATTTTCCTTAAGATTATAGTATTCCCAAAAGAGAGAATATCTTCCAAAATAACCTTTATTACTTAATCAACAAATCATTTTCCTATACTAATGATTTCAATTTGATAAATCATAAGATCCCAAATAAACTTATTCTTGATCCATAAAATCATTTAACTAAAAATAATTATTCATACTAACCAGGGACTTCATGTAGTCCAGTGGTAGGCGATAAATCCCAATCGAACTTTGGTTGTGGGTTCGATTCCCACAACTTTGTCTGAGATGACAGGTTATCACATGGTCTGTGTGTTTTCAATTTTCAAAAAATATAAAATTTCATAACATTCCAAAAAAAGAGACAAATTCCTCAAAAATAACCATAACATATTTTATCATAAAATTTTATCTAATACCTTTCATTTTTCACCCCAAAAAGTAATAACCATTTATCACATATAAAATAACTATGAATCTTTATAATATGATAACAATTTTGGTTATGTAACTTATTCTTAAATAACACCCTAACCTCTAAAGTTATCTAAATGGACCTCTGATACCAACTATAAGGACTCATACTTAAAACATTACGTAATCTTGAATTAAATAAATAATTCACATAGAGAATCTATTCAGATTTAGAGATTTAAAGAATTAGGCTATAACTATTACATATCATCATTGAAATTAAATATAGATACTACTAATCTGTAAGCATTTTTTTTAAATAAAAACTCTTAAAAATGAAGATGGCAAGTTCAATGTTTTAGACAACATGACTTTTCCTTAATCCCATCCATGACCATATTCCACTTTATGTCCTGTTAAAAACATTTCAAAAACTTTGGATGAGAAAAAAGTCTCAGTAAGGGCTATAAAATAAGGAAATAAAACATTATCCAATAAGTAAATACAATTTAATGAAACCATACTTTTAAATCATAACATTCCTTATGAAATCATAACATTTATGAATAACACACAGAAATCATAAATCATAATGGCAACTTGTGGCATACAAAACATACTTATATTGTAGCTATCACAACTACATAGAGAGTTACGTTGTAATACCCATCATTTTATATTCTTTAAATATATTATAAGAAAAATTAACATTTACCTCTGTCATGTTACCCAATGCATTGGAAAATTATCTCGGGCTCACCCGCCCAAGGTTTATCCCGGAACCATCCGTATACATAAACAGTGCCCAATAACCATAAAATATTCATAACTCCTAAAATAAGAATAAAGTAAAGGTAATATTTCCACATTTCAATCAAAATATATCATTTCAATATATAGACATAATCAATGCTTTATCAAACAATTTTCAGAACCATTTAAAACAATTAATAAAGGGATTTTTGAATCTAAGTGTCCCATACCACTTTGAAACATTTAAATGAATCATCATTTAAAAAAATAATTTCCATAAAAATAAATCCTAAAAACCATTTTAAAAACATGGACGTTATTGAGAAATATTAAGAATAAATAATCTTTAAAACATTTTAACTAATATTTTAGTTAATGATTTTTTAACAAAATAGAAGACACTTGAATACAAATAATTGACGAATAATATTTAATCAAAATATTATAATATCATTAGAATAAATGGATTCATGATATAATATTCCAAAGGATAGTATATACACCATATAAATGTGAATTGGTACATAACAATAGTGAAGTCTCAATGGAATGTAAATTGAGACGAAATCAATCATAAAAACGGTATCCTTAGATTATGAATAAATAAATTACATAATAAGGTGTGAAAAATATAAATACACTCAATATGATTGGATATTCATTGTAAAACAATCATAGGTCATTCACACATATTCATAGCACGAAATAATCATGAAGTAGAAGTTTAACCCAAAGAATTGAAATTGGGTGAAGAAGTTCCCTTATAGATATTCGACAGCCTAACGACATCCCTTTAAAATTCAGAAAATGAGTTGATGAGAGAAAAAAGGGAATATAATCACATGGAAATAAAATTTAAATCAATAAGGATATATAATAACATATCCCAATATAATAATATGTAAATTAAAAGACATAACCAAGATATGTCTTTTAAAAAGAGGAAGGTGAAAGGTTCCCTTACCGATTTGGTAACATACGAAACTTACACCCCATGAAAGATGGATAATTCAATGATGAAGGAAATATCCATAAATTAAATTATATTACACAAATAATAAAATCATTTCCAGTACATTCCCCACACAAAAGGATATAGTGGAAAATATAGCACGAATATCACGGGAATAAAACTAAGATGAAAACCCCCAACCACGTTGTAATCTATCGAGTCATAAGACCAAAAGTTAATAACCACAAAATGAATCAAATAATTAACTGAATATAAATATAATAATTATAATATATATCAAATTCCAGTACAAAATACACCAAATGCAATAAATAAGTGGTGAAAAATGGAAATCTCATGGAACTAAATGTGAGATAAGAAACCCCTTACCTCGTGTCTGAATTGACTTGTGCATTCCTTTTTATTCATGAATAATAAATTAAAGTAAATTTAAACTTGATTAATAAAATTTATGAAGTTTATTATTCCTTTTATATCAATTATTACCTTCCTTTAACAATTAGTTAATTATTTGAGTTCATATCGGACATTTTGTCGATGTTCGGAACATGAGTTAAAAATGAACTTGTTATAATTAAAAATTG
This sequence comes from Viscum album, assembly GCA_963277665.1. NCBI lineage: Eukaryota > Viridiplantae > Streptophyta > Magnoliopsida > Santalales > Viscaceae > Viscum > Viscum album. The sequence goes on from OY728128.1 coordinate 483,748,713, forward strand.
TCCACGCAGTCAAAATTACATTATATAAAGAATTATATTCATGATTTATATATCATATATATAATATATATCTATTATATATATGTATTCATATTATTACATAACATTTGGAGATAAGAAATGAAATGCACCGTTCATGGAGATGGTAAGTCGTGCGTACGCATGAATGCTACTTTCATTTCTATTTCATATTTAATGGAATGAAAACATAATTATAAATAGTTATATTATAATTATAGTATAATATCAAATATAATTTAATTATCTTCATCCTTTATACTTTCCACGCATGGTATGAACGAGACATATCACTTTGACGGGGTGGTAGTCCACTCTTCCTCAAATGAAATTATTGTGTTTTCCCATTTTGGAAACCATAATGGTATGATATAAATGGAAAATACAGAAGATTATAAACAATATAAATATAATATATATCAAATATAAATATAGTTCCATCATAATGTCCACCATGAGAGGCGGTAGATGATAATTGAACAATAATCGTTTCGTGACGTAGTAGTTCGCCGTCCACAGAAATAGTATGTTCTTTAACCATTAAATGGAGGTGTGTGTAAGTTAAGTTTAAATATTTCTCATAAAAACAAACTTTTATATTGAGGAAACATTATTTGTAATAAAATAAATAAATAAAAATATTTTATTGTGTTGCATAAGTAAAATAAAAAAAAGATCTTAAGAGATGATGTTACCTTTAAATCAGGTATCTCCCTTTGGTTTGAACCAAATGGTTTACTTGAATTACCTTATACTTAAGGTAAGGTTTCTAAGAGGAGGATAAGGATCTAGGTATTTTAATTGGGTAGATTATGGATGAGAAAAGGGGCTTGAGAAGTGTGATTAATGGGTTAGAATTGATGGCTTTTTTAAAGGAGGGAGGGGCTCTATAGGATAGCTTGAAAATATTATTTTATTATATAATTATTTTCAGTTTCAAAAGGTCCAAAACTAATTAGAGTATAAGATAGTATGACTCGTGTTCGAAATAAAATTATTCAAGAATAATTGGACAGGTTTTAAATATTGTTTTAATCTTTATAATATTATTTATTTAAATCCGTCTTTAATGAGGTAAACACTGCCTTATTATTATGTCATAAATTTTTTTATTTATTTTATGTCTAAAAATTATATAAAAAATATCATGATGTAAAAAATATTTATATATTTAATATTAATATTTATAGTTGAATAGATAACTTATATAACCCAGTTTAAAAAATTATTTACAAAAAGTTATATGTTTAAGTCATTCATGTCTTTACTTTAAATTAATTAATATAAAGTGTCATTATCACTCTCAAGTGGATCCATGGAGTCTCAAAATTTATCCATGGATGCTCATGGTTGGGAATTTAATAACCAATAATATTAGTACACATGTTAGGGTAATTTTATATTATTATAATAATATTTTGTTACCCTTATTTACTATATTTACCTTTTCAACATGGTAAATAAAATTTTTACTGAAGTAAATAATCATAATGTCAAAAAACAATATTTAACTATTTACACAATTTTAACCACTTGATTCCAAATATGGAATCCATTTTTCCAAATTCAAAATATAGAAGTGGCTGAAATTAATTTAAAATTAATTCCCGTTGTCAAAACAAAAAGCGTGTTTTTAAGAAATAATAACTATCAAAATATGGACATTTATTTATTTCCAATTTCAAAGTTAAATTACTTCCAATTACCAACATTGGATTAAATGGTAAAAAAATAATATAATTACACTTAAAATAAATTAAAAAGAAAATATAACCTTATAAATATATTAGACTAGAAGGCAGTTTTGAATTAAAATAAATTATTTTTCACGATTCATTAAAAAATGATTTTGATCAGAAAAATACCAAACATTTACCCAAAGTAAATTTTGATTTCCCAATTCTAAAAAAAATTATTTTTTCTAATATAACATATAAAACTAACCAAAACTATATTTAAATAGGGTTCACCATCAAAAGGTGGAAAATTGACCTTTTAATGAATATTAGAGTATTTATGCTTAAAATCAGATTCTTTCTTATTTTAAGCCTCTAAAATTTATTTGATAAATTTAAAAACATTTAAAAAACATATAAAATCATATTTTAGTTAGTTATATTCATTCCCACCAATACAATTACTTTTTGTTAACTACCATTTGAAATCATAATATTATTATATTATTATTCAATATAACTCAACGTTGTGTGCAACGTAAGATTTCAAATAAACCCATTTTTCCGTATCGGTTACTCCAAGAACATAGAATCCCCTTTAAATTAATACTAATATTTAATTCACAAATATTAACAAATATTAAAATTTTTTATTTTTTATTTACCTGGGATGTTACAGTTTGAATATTTTCTTGAAATCTATTTTTAAAAAATAAGTAAAAAATAATAAATAAATTTATTAATCTTAAATAATACTCTTCAAGTTCCTTCAAGGTTGGATTAGTTGTGTATCTTCATTATTCTCTATAATACACACAAAATATCCATATAACTCTCCTTAGAATCATTGATATTATAAATTAATTCTCCTTGTATTTAGTCTCATTTTACTAATCTAAATATATCATTCAAATATTGATAGATTCATTATGAGTGATTTAATGATCATTAACCATGATCTGGTGCCTCTAGAAAATAAAATATTTTAAAACCATTAAAAAATATCTATAAATTTTCTCTTTTCTTTCTGGTAATTTTTATTTGTAAAAATATATCTTTATCATACACCATGATATTTTTCTTTAACCATGTTATAATTTCAAAAAAAAATTAATCCCCATTAAAGAAACCATGGAATTGTAAAAGGTGTATTTTAATTATTTTCTGCAATAATTTTGTTTGAATAATTGATAGTTATTGAAGTTTATTTTTAGGTTGTTTGTAATATTATTGAGAACAATGTTGGATAGGTAGTTTTGAGGTGAGTTAAAACAGCTGGAATTAAATTTTAGAGTTTTTGGGTTTCGAAAATATGAAATATTGTTTTATATGTATTGTGAATATGATATTTCATCAATATACGTAAGGGTTACATATAGATTCATTATAAATTCATAGTTTTAAAATATATTTAATACATTTTAGTTATAAATTATACCCTTCAAATTATGTGTAACATCATTCCGATGATATGAAAGAATTACTAAGAGATTTCATAACATATATAAGGTACTGAAAAGTGAAATCTAGAAAATTATTAGAGTCATTAGAATATTTTTGATTTTATGATAAATAAAAATGATATAATGAATCATGAATAATTTTATTTTGTGAAGATGGATGTTTTCTGAGAGCATAGAAAATATCCTCTCATGTGATACAAAAGGGAAATTTATCATATAAATGATTTCTGTATTTACAAAATTATAATAATTTTTACTGTTTCATAACTCACGTTCTTATAAAGGGTAGATAAATTAGATTATCTTTATACATAACATTAATTATTGAAATATAACTATGTTATAATGATTAAATAATTATTTATCATAATTTTTGAAAAGATGAGTAGTGGTTTAGATAATATGGTCACACTATGAGCATATAGACTAAGGGATAATAAGGAAAGATTAAGTTGAGTCTCAAGTGGAATTAGATGAGAATTTATAATCAAGATCGCTATCAAATAACCCTATATTTTCAAATGTTAATATTTAAAATATCATTTAAAAAGATAAAAATGGTGAAATTATTGGAATTTTTTAGACCGATTTAAATGAGAAAATATGGCTATTTATGGAAATTAATATGATGTTTTTTGGGGAAATACCCACATTATTAGTGGAAATTTTAAATCATTTGTGTATCATTGAAACTAAACCACATCATTAATTATAGGGTGAAGATCACGTGGAATAAAACTTGATAAAATTTGATGAATTTTTCAAGGAGAATATTTTAGAAGGACTTGGTGTGACTTTTTCTTAAGTAATATAACATAAATTTTATATATTAATTAATTCCCATAATCTAATAAAAATATATAAAAAGATAATGGATTACTAAATTACTGTGCAAATTATATTTCTTATAACAACTAGAAATTAATATGGTGAAATGTGATTGAGATTGAGTCAAAGTCTTACAATATAATTCATTTTGTTTTATATACATAGAGTAAATATCTTAAAGAAGTGAATCCATAATTACTTACATATTTTTATGTCTTGAAATAGATCTTCAATTTATTATCAAGTATCAAGAAGCATTCTAGTGAATTTATTTTTTGGTTTAGATTCTTTTTTTAAACTATTGGGATCTAGTATGTAATATAGTATGAAGAATGAGGTATTAGAAGATAGTTGTTATAATAAATATTGAAATTAGTGATAAAATTGTTGTCTTAGAAATGGATCAATAACTACTAGGATGTATTCCCCGAACTTATATTAGAACCTTGAAAATATTAAATGTTCTCTATATTTCAATCTTCACTTTATACATACTCGTGAGTGATATTTTTTTGAGTGGATCCCTATCTTAATAGATAACAGAAAATTTATCTAATATGATTTAAATTGTAAAATAATGTAACACTAATTCAATCCACCACACTTAGTGTTACATAACTGATTACCCATGAATATAAATTGGTCTCATATCTATTATAGGTTTCCCCTCAGTGCACCATTCCTATTTGTTGTTAAATATTGAGTATCTACATTTTTAAAATATAAAATTTTTTCCTAAAATATTTGATAATAATTATCATTACTAAAAAGGTAATGAATCTTTAACTTTTTTATCTTGTCTTATAATTTATTAATTTTTCTATAGTGGGTTTTAAACCAGTCAAGAGAGACACTCCCATGAAAATTGATGATAAATAATTTTTTTGGTTTATGAAAAATAAATGAATGAAAATTCACATTCCTCATCTTATATAGGTTATATAAAGGAGGGTGAACTCAAAAAATCCAATGAAATTTGGGATAATATGTAGAATAATTTTTTATGGGATTTCATTGTGAAAAATTTCATGTTATAGATTCTTAGAAAAATATTTAAAAATATAATAATGGTTTATGATGATACAACTAATGAATATTTAATAGGGGTGAATAAAATTTTCTAAAACATCAATATATTAAGAGACACATTAAAAGTTTCAACAATATTATATAGTCTAAAGAGAAACTTCTCAAATAGATTTTATAAAATTGTTCTGTTTAGTTCATTATAGAGGTAACATATCTCCTGACGAACATATTAATTTAATAATATCTTATAGAATAGGAAAGGATCTAGTTTTTATGATTAATATTAAATATTAGTAGAAATTTTTATTTGAATCCATGAAATATCTCATGATCAATAAGAAAAATAATTAATAATTTTTAGAATTAAAAGATGATAAATAAATATATGAAGATAATGAGATAATGATGTCACATGTATCAAAGAAATTCATAAAAGGAAGAGGTGGATAAAATGGATTAATTCATTTAAAATTATTTATTTTTGGGGAATAAGGACATGTGTAGTTTATTTTCCTAACAAGAATGATAATAGGATTGAGAATTAAGATAAAGAAGAAGTTTTTAGAAACAAAAATTAAGAAAAACAGAATATGGATATTATTGAAAATAGTATTTTCCCAAGAAGTATGAGAAGGAATAAAATAAGAAAATAAAGAAATGATAAAGATTCATTAATAAATAAGTAAGTTAAAAGATAATGTCACCACTAAAAAATGAAAAAATATTTATAAAATATTTTAAAGAATATGAAATCAATATTATCAAAATGATGAATATAAAAATAATAAAAATATATTTGATACTAATATTGAGTATTCTATTGAGAAAAAAATTTCCAAAGAAGAATATGGATTCTATATAAATAATCTGAGATGGAAAAAAATTACTGATTAATTACTAAATAATAATCCTTACAACCCATAATTAAATTAAGAAACTCAAGGAATAAATTATATAATAAGAACAAATGTTAAATTTTCTTAATGTAAAATTTACTATAATGTAATAATGAATGATTAAGGGAAAATAAATTTTACCAGAAGTTGAAAATATATAGATGAAGATGAGGTATGGTTATAAAAAAATATTTGGTTTTTTATAAAATCATCTCTATATGATGACAATATTATCCCAAACAATAATGTATAAACATTACTTATTTATTAAAATTTTATTAAATCCATTTCAACCAATAGTACATGTCTAAAAACCAAAAAATACTAATATAGGCTGAGAAAAATAATGAAAATTCTACATTTATATCATGGTATATGTGAGGTAATTTAAGTATAGAAATTTTCTAAGAAAATGTAGGAATAATGTTTTGAATCCAATTGGATAATAAATAGATCTCCATTAGAAAGAATTTCATTCTTATATATGATTAATTTTTAATTTAAAGAACTAGTGTTGTGATATATATGGAAATAAAGCTGATTTTTTCTAGGAAAATAATTCATTTTCACATGGTTTCAAAAAACTAGAATCGAGGGCGAGTTATTCTACTAAGTTGAAAAATAATTATAATAAGATTAAAGTTGTGAGTTGAAGTTCATTAAGTCTATCTAAAGATAAACGATTGGATTTCCCTGAAAATGATTATGTAGTATGTGATCAAAAACGTCATTATGTTGATAAATTTATGACAAAAATTCTGTGATAAAATCTATAAAAAATTTTAATGTGAAAAATAAAAAATAAAATTCTAAGAAATAACTTCTTGTTAAAGTGGATCTTGATGAAATTAGTGGATAAATCCATGAATTCATAATAGTTTTTAATATCACATGATAGGATACATAAAATTCAGGAATACTAATGCAATAAATGATGGAGGTCCAGTTACATTATGCAATGAGAGCAATTCATAAAATTGTGGAACTAGTAAAATTGATATTAAGGATGATAAAATAATTTTTTGGATATTTTCTATGTTGTGTGGAGTAAAAAAGGTTTATTATGTTTCAATCTAGAGTTTTTTGATGAGAATGAATTAATTAGTATAAATAATGATTTCATCCCCAATTCATTAATGAGAGTAACAATCAACACTTGGTAAGAAATAATTAGTGGGGATCTATTAGAAATTTGTAATTCTAAGGATTATTGTTATGTTATTTCAAAATATGAAAAAAAAATTAGGCATAAAATAATTAGATATCTTGTTTAAAGGAATTTGAGAGAGATATAGTAAGTACATATGGTACTATACTTACTCTAACAATGATATAAAGGGATGATATTTTTAAAACATGTCAAAAGCGATAATGGTGCGAGGTAGTCATGAAAGAGTATAAATAGAATCAACAAGGACAATTAATTTAATTAATTTAGGATTATGCCTCTCAATGATTCATAAATCCCTATGTGGTTTTTAAATTTCAAAATTTTAATTTATTACATTACATTAATAGGTAATGTCATTTTTTTGAGGCACAAATATGACGTTTCGAAGAGCATCATGATTTTTATAAAAGTAACTCAAAAAGAGTTAGTGGTTTATATTAAGAATATGAGAACCAAAATAGAATATATTTCACTATTAATTCAATTTACTCTTATATTAATATGAATGGTATCTGGAATCATTATATTGATCCATATTTACCCAATGAAAATGGATTGTTAGAGAGGAAAACTTTAACTCTAATTGATATATGAAGAATTATAGTCACAAAATTCAACCCCTAAAATCTATTTTATAGATAAGATATATTAAGTACTATGAAAATTTAAAATAAATTATTTTTTAGGCCGAAATAAAACATAAATACCAATGAAATTTGGTATAAGAAAAATTCCACTGTGAATTATTTTAATGTGTTTGGGAGCCTCTAATTTATGGAGATAAAATATTAATATCTAAGAATGGTTGTTGAAAATGCTTAAAAAGGTGTGTTAATGGATTATTTATCAAATTGTAGAGGAGATAAATTATGGGAAAAAGTATGCACATGTTTCTATACTATTATGATGTGAAAATTATTGAAAATAATCCCTATTTTATTTAAAAAAGTAAATTAATTTTAAAATATATACATAAAAACATTTAGAGTACTGGAAAAATATGTAAATAATATGTTTCAAATGAATATGGTAAAAATAATATTGATTTATATTGGACCAGTGATGATGAACATGATGTTATTAGAAATATTGGAAAAACTGATGTCGAAAATTCATGTGTAACATACAAATATAATTTGAAATCAAAATACACACATGCATAGCTTGATTAGACATAGGATTAAAAATTAAATATCACTTTCTATCAATTTGGGAGATAATTATTTTTTAAAGATATTGAGCATGTAGAGTTTATAAAATTAATAAATGAGAATCTCAATCATATAAAAATTAATGCCACTTGGGATCTTGTTCCAACACTAAAAGGAAAAAAATTTCTTGGAACAAAATGGATTTTCATAAACAAGATCAATGAAAAAAGAAAAGTTTCTATAGAAAGTGTAAATTAGTTTTCAAGGGATACTAATATTTTGAATGATTTGGTTTTAAGGTACATTTTCTCATATTAAAATATAAAAATCCATAAAAATTGATTTCTATTGTATCATACTACTCCACTAATAATGGGGGATAAATCACTAGATTCAACTTTTCATAATTTTTGTTCACTATAAATAAAACTCTAAAACCATTTAATATTTAATCCATAAAAAATTAACTCTCATCCTCACTCATGTATTTATAAAATTAAATAGTCATGAACCTATAAATGTTTTCATGGTTCAAACCCATCAAAGGAATCCTACTCTTTCCTATGGCCAATAAGTCACCCCAACTAAAAATTATACCTTTTGAGAATAATACATTACATGATTTCAGTAGTAGAATAGTTTCATGCTATTATTTTCTACATTGAAATTGATCTAATAAGATTCACAATACTAACACACCCAAATAAATAAAAAATAATAAATATTTCATTGAAGTGATGGTTATATAAAAAATATGCATTGATCTTCTTTCATAAGCCTATAAATTATTCAAGAATATCTTTTTAACTCTATAAGGAATTTAATGTTAACCAATTTCTTATTTTTTCCATCTCATATTTGATTCACTGAGAACATAAATTCAAAATTATGTAGACTAGAGAAACTAAACATCAAGCACCATACTTTCATCTTCTCTCATGGTTAATTTTATATTATGTAATCATTAATAATAATAATTTCCTCTCATAGAAATCTGAAAAAATATTATTTCATGAATACTATAATAATTAAAATAATCTTATAAATACTTTCTATTAATGAATTTTTTATTCTCCTATAAACAGAATAATTTCATGTGATCCTCTATTTTTAATCATTTGGTTAGGCACTCAATGGTTCCCCAAGATATCATAATCTTCCTCTATTTCTTTAAATTTTTATCTTCATAACTATCCTATAATTAACCTCATAAAATTAGTTCTCAATAAATTGGAATTGGAATGCCTCTAAGATAATCCATTAGCTAAAAAATGGAATATAATATAGTAATAATATATTTTTAAATTCCAAGAATGTAGGTATTCTCTATCACACTGAACATGCATAAACTAGACATCTTTTTCTACTTAAATGAAACAATATTACATCATCGACCTACTTTGTATCTGGGATACAAAACATGAAATCTTAGTTATAATATCATCAAAAAAATTAAAATAGTTTTATCAAATATAAATTTTTAGAGAATAAAAAATTGATATATGAAAATATATTTATAGTTGTTCTTCCTTCAGAAAGCTCAAATTATTAAACACTCAAATTTTCAATTTATATAAACCTAATAAATACTATATGTTTTAAAGCTTAATTAAATTGAATGATGATTGTGGAGAAACATTTGATGGTTATGTGGATTATTCATATATTTATATGATTCTTTTGCTAAAAATTATTCTTATAGAGTTTTTTATGCTTTATATGTATAGATGAATGGGGTTTATACTAATATATGATGCTTATTAAAGTCATAGAAAATCTTTATGGATTTATCATCTTTGTGGGTAATGATACTCATGGGATGTAAAAATCATTTTTACACACTCAATTATGGATATGACCAAAGATAATACTTATGAAAAATTGTATTTATATATATGTAATTTGAAAACACTTAACTCCTAGTAGAATTATATATTCTTATAAAACATCTACAGATGAATATAAAAATAACTCAATATCTTTTCAAAGGATCTCAAATGAACTCTAAAAATTTTATTAACATCATTTTATGATTCTTACATATATTTTAAATAAATGAAACACTTCAACAAATAAAAGGGAACATTAATCTTACCCTTTTGTATTTATTGGAGAATACATTAAACTATTCAAAAATATCTCAAATACACCTCAAATAACATTACATCCCATTGTTATTATCTATTTATATCCAATATAAGATGAAAATTTTAGTTCACAAGTCTACCAGATTAGGTAATATTTTATGGAGATTTACATCCATTGGTATTAAGAAAAAGTGGCCATGTTACTCAATGAAACTACCCCTAATTGAATACATAAATATCTCACACCCATCAATCAATTGAAAATATCTTCCCCATTACACATTACATATATATTAAAATTCATAAAGTAGGGAACACCCCCCCGCTTATCAAGGATTCCATACCTCTAGGATAATAGTTGTATCAATATTTCTCCCCCTTTGTCATCACAATCCAAATCCTTAAGGGGTTTTGTTTCCATACTTCTTCAAGAAAGATTATAGGGTTTAAAATAATTTTTAAACCTCAATTTATTGTCTAATTCCTTGATATTTTAAAAAAAATACTTTGTTTGATAGGTTATAAAACAAGCATCACTAATCAGAAATGAACCCTAAAATATTAGTATTCAAATGTTAAAATTATAACCTTGATATTAAATTGGTAGGTGTGAGTATAATTAATTAAATTTTTATTATATATAGTTGTTCAACCCAATTAAAATGCTCTGATTAATTATTACAAAATAAGTATCCAATTTTTTAGTAATTTCATTTTATGCTTCAATAATATGTTTTCGTAAAAAATGGTTTTATTTATTTTTGTGGGAAAATATTATAATTAATTTATGTAAATATTAAATACTTATTTTTATTAAAATGAAATTATTTCTTAATTCGTCATAATAAATATTATGAAGAATTTTTAATATTTTTTTGAGAAAAGCATGATTTTATAGGGAATATTGAAACATATTGATTTTTTAAAAACAATATTCTTATTTAAAGATTCAAAAATATTAATATTATATTAAAATTTTTTAATAGTAACATTATATCACTAATATTTTAAATAATGAAATTTTTTTCATTGTAATCAAAATTATGGTTGAATTTGGTATAAAAGCATTTCCACATATAAAATGGTATTTTCTAAAAACCTATTTTTAATTGAATTTTTATATTAAATTAATTTAAAAACTTCTTGAAATTGAATATTTAATAAATGGATTTAATATATGTAATCATGAATTCCAAATTTTTTTAAAAAAATTACTTTTTTTTGTTACTATAAATAGTAACTGTAGTAAATATTTTTCTCCTTGGTAAGGGTAAATTAGGTAATTAACATCAAAACTAATGTAATTATTATATATAACACTATACCTTAGCTTTAATATATTATATGAGTGGGGTTGGAACATCCTCATCCAATATTCTGTTTTATGTAAAGTTTGTGAATTTTTTCTTAAAAATGACACATATATAATTTTAAGTAAATTTAAAGTCAAAATTCCACTCTGGCTTTTAATATTAATAACATTTTCTAATATAGATACAAATTACTTATATTTAGTTATAAATGGATATTTAAAACATAGATGTTTTTTTTTATTTTTTTTATTTTTAAATTTATATTGATAACATTATTACCTTAAATGATTATGCAATGTAGGAAGAGTACTTGTGAAAATAGTATAAAAATTGGGTAAATAATTCTAAAAACACGATAAATTTTTTTTTGAGGTTTTTTTATTGTGATATGAATTTTTAGGATTGTATTTACAAATTAAGGATGTTTTAATATTTTATATTCTTATTCCAGTTTTGTATTGTTGTTTTTGAAGTCAAATTTGGTGAATAGTTCCTAAAATGATATTAATACTATTTTATGTTAAATATATTTTATGAAATTATTTAAAAGAAATAAAAATATATAAATATGAAAATTAAAACTATAAATTTTTTAAAATTACATCCCTTTTCCATTTATGATCCAATTTTTACCTTATAAGTAAATTTATAACTCTATAATATTGAAAAATTCATTACCATGGTTAAGTTAGAAATTGGTTAAACCAGAGGTTAAACCTAAAGATATGGTTTAAAATTATATATAAGCCTATAAAAATTATATTTAGTTATTATATAATGATAATATCCTCATTATACTCTAATTAATCTCATTTTTGAATCATTTGTCATGATTTAGAAATATATTATTTTATAGTATTTCGTGTATTTCCAAATATTTCATTAATGATATTATATAATAAACAATATTTTGTTAACTTATTTAAACTTGAAAACAATTTTCCATAATCCATTTGAAAGAGATATAGTTGAAAAAAATAATTCATGGTCTATTTGAGGGTCAATATTTTAAAGACCCCAACCCAAGTAGCCCGAAGTTAGTGTCTTACTTTATTACTTTTTTATAATTACAAGGAATTGAATCCTAAACGACCAAATAGTTTATTAGTTTTGTAAACTATATTACATATATGAACAATACATTACAAATTGAATGAAAAAACAAAAAATAAGCTCCATTGATGCACCCAAGAACTCTTAGATTGACCATGCATGACATTTATAAAATACCTCTCAAAATCCTAGGGAAAATAATTATATGAAGGGGTGAGATAAGATACTCTGTAAGGGTATGAAATATAGAATAATATATAACATAAAAAATAATTCATGATGAATAAATAATTACACATTATTCTAAAACATAATCATGAGATGGCAGAATAAAAGCTGAATGAATAATCCCATATAAATAATCACATGGTACATTACCATGGATATTCTACTAGTTGAATAATTTAATGATTTATCAATTACAAATATCATAACGATGGAATGGATATTTCATACATTATAAACATGTCATCAAGTCCTTAGCAAGGACTTCTAAAAATAAATTGTTAAGGCCTCGTCAAAAATGAATTTTTATTTTGTCTCGTGAGACCTACCGATGCATCGAGGGGATATAACGGGACCTACCCCTCAAATACTAACTCTAATGCATTCCTCATATGTTGGATAAAATTATATCTCAAAATCAAATTTCCCCATACCACATTGAAGTATCATTGATGAAATTACAATAATAAAATCATAGAAAAAATATTATGGAAAATAATCTTTAAACATTCCAAAGTGTCCCATACCACCTTGAAACTTATAAATATTAATCTCTTTTAACATTAAATGAAACATTAAATTTCATGAAAATTTTATAATTCAATATATTATATTGAAAAGGGTAGTATATACACCACACCCAAGGAAATAGTAGTGATTAAGGAATATATATCATAGAAGTAAAAGTGATATGAGAAAACCACTTTTACATTGGAATGAAGAGTTCTTATCGAAAATCATTTGTATTTTTCATAAAATAAAATTTTAAACATATATATACCAGAAAATAAATAACATTAAAATTATATTTGAGGCATAAATGATGTCCCATTGATGTGAAATCATGTGCAAATATTTTTTACAAAACATTATAAATAAAATAAATTAGTGTTGTTTAAGGAATATATTAAAGATATTTTAAAGTGGAAAGTAATATCTATTTTCAGAATATATAAATGAACCAATATATATTTTCATAATAAAATGAGTGGTTTTATAAAAATTATAGGTGATTAAAAAATATTTTGGAGGCCACCTGAAAACGGTTAATAAATTGGGTTGTTCCATTGAATTAGGCTTTCATATCATGAAGAATTGAGAAGGGAACCTTTTTAAAACATTTATATAGCCATAAAAAAAAGGATGGTCATATCTAGATATATGAGTTTGGAAAATATACATTTCATTTATAATAAATATATCAAAAATAATGGAGTATTGTATTTTGAGTAAATTTTGAGAAAGGGTAACCCCAAAGTAAAAAATGGGCATTCGGGGAGAATCTCTTACCACATTGAAATCAATAGAATCATATGCCCAAAAAATAACAATCCTAAAACTATACATTGAATATAATAAAAATAAAAATATTCATTATATGATACATAAAAGTTCAGTGTACATACATCACACAAAATATTAAGTGGCATGTAAGGTATATGTCATAGAAATTAAAGTGAGTTGATAAAACCCTTACATTATGTCTGAATGTGTTCTACACTTGACCTTAACGTCTTCAATAATCCAATTTAATTAGATAATTAGTTAATTTAGAACATTAAATACATATTATTTATTTATTATAATTTTTTATGTTCTTTTTTGGCCTTTTTTATGAGTTGTAAGATATAATTTTATTTCTCAGGAGTGTTCATTTCATTGGTTTTTATGATCAGTATACTTATATTTGAGTTTGGAAGTTCACGTTGAATGGGTATAATTACACCGAATTAAATTTATATGATATTAATGAAAATATAGAAGTGTACATTTTTATATATATTATTTTTATATATTGTATGATGATGAATCATTAGATAACACAATTACTGGTAATCGTTTTAATTATTATTATGGTTATAGATCATAACGAACTCATTTGGTTTTATCGTTTAGTATTATGTAAAAAAGATACATCCAGAACATAAGAAAGGATGTAATACATATATTATATTTTTTCACCATAAAAATGGTTTCATTACCAGCTTTGAAGGATTAATTGAATAAAAAAGATTCATCGTCCATGAAGGTTGTAAATCGACACCTCTTGGATGATGATTTCATTTTTAAAATACAAAAGAGAGATAAAAAGAAGTTTTAGTAATGACATTCTATAAAAATGATATAATTAAATTATATAGATGATTCTTGTAACAAACCAGATAAATAAATAATTATACACTTTTCATATTTATTAATATTTATGAGTTAATTATTAATTTTACATTAAAGGGGATGCTATGTTTGATAGCGTACCCGATACGCAACAACGGGTTTCTTTGAAATCTTATGTTGCAAACTAATAATACAATATTATTATTTTAAATGGTAGTTAACTCCTAGCCGTTGTATTGGGGGTAATGAAAAAAACTAACTACAATATGATTATACATATTTGTTAAATGTTTTTACATTTATCCAAAAAACATTTAGAGGCTTAAAATGTGAATGAATCTCATTTTAAGCATAATTTACATTAAAAGGCCGATTTACACCTTTTAATAGAGAACCCTATTTAAATATAGTTTTGGTCACTTTAATAAATTTTATTTGACCAAATAGAATCCTTCATTAGAATGGGGACATCAAAATTTACTTTGTGTAAATTTTTTGGGATTTTTCCGATAAAGTTCATTTTTTAATGAAAAGTGAAATTATTGTATTTTAATTCAAAAATGTGTTTAAATATAATTTATTTATATGGTTAGATAATCTTTTTAATTGGTTTTAAAGTTTAATTATAATATAATTTTACCTTTTAACACAATTTTGGTCATTGTAATTTGTTTCACATTAAAATTGGACATAAAAAAGTGTCAATCTTTAGATAGTTATTGTTCCTTAAAAACATGCTATTTGTTTTAACAATGGGAATTAATTTTAAATTAATTAATGCCACTTTTATGTTTTGAATTTGGAAAAATAGACATCATTTTTTAATTTGGATAATCAAATATTACTTAGGCTGAATTTTTGGTATTTTTCTGAAAAACTTCAACTTTTAATGAATAGTGAAACCACTTAGTTGTAGTTAAAAAAATTGAATTTTTCATTTAAATGAAATTTTACCGCTTTTTTGAATTGAATTTCAAAAATCTGACATACATTTTGGTTATTATTAAGTAAAATAAAATTCAATAAGATGAAAAAAAGTTTGTTCAATAGTAACTTTTGACTTTTATTTACCATGGTTAAAGGTAAATAGGATAAATCAAGGTAAAAAGTATATCATAATAACAAAAAATTCCCTTAACAGTAGTACTAACCTTTTTTTATGAGTACTTTCTTACCATGGGAATCTTTAGGTCGATTTTGGGACCCCATGGATCCACTTATGAATGATAATGACACTTTAGATTAATTAACTTAAAGTAAAGGAAAAAATTACAAAATCAAATATCATTTAGTAAATTAATTTTTAGGAGGGGTTATATAAACTATAATTTCTACTATAAATATTCATTTTAAAGATAAAACTATTTCCTACATCATGGTATTTTTTATAATTTTTATACATCATAAAAATTAAATTACATTTGACGCAATAATGATGAAGTGTTTACGTCATTAATAAATGATTTAAATAAATAAGATTATAATTTTTATAATATTATCCAAAACATTTCCAATTCTTATTGGATGGTTTTATTTCTAATATGAGTCATGTTATCTTTGACTTTAATTATTTTTTGACCTTTTAAAACCGAATATCATTATATAATAAAATAATATTTTCACACATTCCTTAAGAGCCCCTCCTCTCCCTTATAAAAAGAGACCACTTCTAACCAATTACTCACACCTATCAAGCCTTTTGGGTCGACCAACCTCTGACCAATTAATCTCCCTACATCCATATCCTCCTCTAATAAGCCTTACCTTAGGTATAAGGAACTTCAAGAAGTCCTTCGGTTCAAACCAAAGGGAGTTACCCAAATTAAAGGTAATTGTTTCTCTTAATTTGTTTTCTTTTATTTTATTTATCCAACCCCTAAACTCATTTTATTACTTTATTTTGTAACAACACCAGTATCTTAAATATACTAGGATGTTTTTATGATAAGTATTCGAACTATACTTACACACACCTTCATCTAATGGGTGAAGAACATAATGTTTCTATGGATGGAAAACTAACGCCTCACAAAACAATGATTGTTCAAATATCTCCAACCACCTCTCATTGTGGCCATTATGATGGAAATGTATTTATATATGATATATATTATGTTCATTTTCTATTTAGGCTTCTGTATTTTTCCATTTATAGAAATACTTTATGGTTTCCACAGTGGGTAAATATGATAATCTTATTAAAGGAAGTGCTGACTACTGCCCCCTCAAAGTGATATGACTCGTTAATGCCATATGTGGGACATATGAAGGATGGAGTTAATGATATTATATATGATATTATAATTTAATTATAATATAACTATGTATCATTATGTTTTTAATTCCATTAAAATAATAAATAGAAATAGAAGTAGCGTTCATGGGTACGTACGGCTTACCGTCTCCATGAACGGTGCATTTCATTTCTTACCTCTAAATGTTATGTACTATTATAAATATATATATATATATTGGATATATATGATATATATGATATCTATATAATTAATTTCATTCTAGATATAATGTACTATTGACCACATGGACAACTTGTAAATATAAGGTGTTCATTTTTGACTCAAGTACCAAATATCGACAAAATGAACGTTATTAACTTAAATAATTACATAATGTTTATAAAATGGTAATAAGTGATATAATAGAAATAAAAAAAAAGTTTCTTAAGAAAGTATAAATTAACATTAGTTTATCATTCAGGAGATTCAAGAACGATCGAGTCAAGTCGGACACGAGGTAATGGATTTTCTTATCTCACTTTTAATTCTGTGAGATTTCCATTGTTCACCACTTATTAACATCATGTGGTGTATTTTGTATTGACTTTTTATAAATATTATCATAATTATCATTATATTCATGGTATTATGTGATTAATTTGGTGGTTATTAACTTTTTGTAATGCGACTCAATTGATTACAACGTTGTAAAGAGTTTCATCTCACTTGTTATTCACGTGAGATTCATGCTATATTTTCCACTATTTCCTTTTGTGTGGTGTATGTACTACTCATTATGGTACTCTATTTGTAATATACATTCCTTTATGAGTATTTAAATCTTCATTTTATGATCCTTCTTTAATGTGGCATATGTTTTGTAAGTTACCAAATCTGTAAGGGAACTTTTCACCCTCCTCTTTTTAAAAGAATTATTTTTGTAATGTATTTTAATTTACATCTTATTATGTTGGGATATGTTATTATATATCCTTATTCATGTAAAATTTATGTACAAGTGACGAGAAACCCTTTTTATCGCATCAACTCATTTTCTGAATTTTAAAGTGACGTCGTTAGGCTGTCAAATTTTTACAAGGTTACTTCTTAACCCAATTTCAATTCTTTGGGTTCAACTTGTACTTATTGAATATGTCTCCATATTAATATGTGTGAATGACCTCTGATTTTTTAAAACATAAAATCCACTTATATTCGGTGTATTAATATTTTTCACACATAATTATGTAATTGATTTATCCTAAATTTAAGGATACCGTCTTTATAAGGGATTTCATCTCAATTTACATTTCTATTGGGTCTTCATTATCGTTATGCACCAATTAAATTTTATATGGTGTATATACTGTCCTTTGGAATATTATATGATTAATACCTTTATTATCATGATATTATAAAGTTTTGATGAAATTTTATTCCTCAATTATTTGTATTCAAGAGTCTCTCATTTTGTTAAAAACTATTTAACTAATAAATCATTTTAAATGTTTTAAAGATTTATTCTTCTAAATCTTTATCATTAATGCCAATTTTTTAAAATGGTTTTTAGGATTTATTTATATGGACATTAATTCATTCAAATGATAATTCATTAAAATCATCGAAGTGGTATGGGACACTTTGATTCAAAAATCTCTTTATTAAATGTTTTAAATGGTTTTGAAAATTATTTGATAAAGCATTGTTTATTTATATATATTGATTTGATATATTGTGATTGGAATGCGGAAATGTTATATTTCCATTATGTTTGTGTTATGTGTTATGAATATGTTATGGTTATTGGGAATTTTTTATGTATATGGGTGGTTCCGTGATAAAACTAGGGCGGGTGAGCCCGAGATAGCTCTCCAATACATTGGGTAACATGACAGATGTAAAAATGATGTTTATCCTAAGAGATTTAGGGAATATATTGTTATTGGTATTCAAAGTTTAACTCCCTACATAGCTGGGATAGCTATAATGTATGTTTGATATGAATTCCATAAGTAACCTTTATGATTTATTATTTGTGTGTGTTATTCATAAATCTTATGATTTCATATGATATGTTATTATGGAAAAGTATGGTTTCATTGATTTTTATTTATTGATGGTCTAATGTTTTCAGTCCTTATTTTATAACCCTTACTGAGATTTTTATGATCATCCCATGTTTTTGAAATATTTTCCACAGGAGTTAAAGATGAATAGGGTCAAGGATGGGATCAAGGAAAATTCATGCCTTCTAAAACATGGAACCTGTCATGTTTATTTTTAAGAGTTTTTATTTTATGAAAAAATGTATAGAGAGTAGTAGTGTCTACATTTAATATTCAAGTTGTCATGTAATATTATGGCCTTATACTCTAAAATTCTAAACCTAAAAAGATCCTCAATGTGAATTATTCTTTTAATTCAAGATTATGTACTTTTTTATGGTCGGGTCCTTATAATTCTCTAGATATTATTCTCATTTTGATAGAGGAGGTGAGGAGAGATTAAGAGAATAAAAGAACACGAAAAAAAGTTAAAGGAAAAGGAAGAGAATTTTACCTCTTGAATACTCATCCTTGATAGCCTCATTAAGGGGATTGGTTTTGGTATTTTTGTAAGAACAAGTGTTCAATTAAATATGGAAGTTTCTTGGGGAGAATATTGGTCAAAATTTGAAAAGGATACATGGCTTATAGGTGTGAGGAGAAGGGGTGTTGAGGGGTGGTGTTTAGAGTGAAAGAGATAGGTGATTTCTCATTATTTTATTTATTGTTTTATTATCTTTCTCGAGAAAAGAAATAGTGTTTATTCTTATGGATAAATAAATTAATTTGTACATTTGAGTTCAAAAATATGATGCTTACATCATCCAAACATCACCATTTACTCAATAAATCATGTATTATAATTTATCGAAAATTATCATATTTTACTATTCTCAAAAAATTCATGTATTTTAGAAAAATAGAAAAAAATACCCTAACCATTTTTAAATGTGTGGAATTTAAAAATGAACATAATTTTATATAAATAATTTTTTAAAAATGAGAAATTTAATTTTTAATTAGAACTATCATTTACTCCAAAAATACTGATTTTAAATCTATAACTAAATTTAAAACAATTTCAAAAATTAATTAGTATATCATAAAATTATCCTAAAAACATAGTAAAAATTTATTGATTTTTCTATAAATTAAATATAAATATAATTTCTTTCAACCAATTTTATTAATTAAAAATTATAATTAAATATTCATGACATATA
The DNA here is from genome assembly GCA_963277665.1 of Viscum album. Lineage (NCBI taxonomy): Eukaryota > Viridiplantae > Streptophyta > Magnoliopsida > Santalales > Viscaceae > Viscum > Viscum album. The sequence goes on from OY728128.1 coordinate 483,769,243, forward strand.
TGAATACCAATACTTAATTTTACAAATTTTAGAATATTCATTTACTTATACTACGTTATAATTTTATCATACCTTCATTTATAATATGCCTATATTTTATTTATACATTCAGGGATGAGAATACTTTCCATTTGGCTGATTTACTATTCGTAAGGATCATATTACTATTCATAAGGGAAACATTACAATTCCCAATGGTGGAGTTACTATTTGCCAAAAAATTAATTTGATCATATCAGTCTCAAAATATTTTATAGATCTCAACTGTGTATGTCCCTTTTTTGAAAGGCAATTCATAGATATGGTGAAGTTATGTTTAAAACATGTTCACTATTATAAGGCTATAAAATTTCTTTTAGAAAAGTATAGCCATTTAATATGAAAAATTTAATTCAACATTGTAAAGAAAATTTAATATAATATATAAACTCTATATTAAAATTCATTCCAACATATTTAATTTCTAGGATTTAAAAATCATTTAAAAATAATTATATTTTATTTTTTATCATTCTTCGTTTATGTTTGGTGTTGGGTGAAACCTATGTTGTCATAGAAATTAAATTTAAGAATGGTCATACAATAAAATGACGGGGTGTTACATTCCCACCTCTATCAAAAAATTTAATCCTCTCAATTTGAAATTTCACTTTTAATGTTAATGGTTGATACTTTAGAATTTATTTATGGTAAAACTATATAGGAAATATGGTTAATAAAATATCCTCTTGAGTAGAGGTTAAGGTAATTGTGGTGGTTGAAAAAAAATTATGATTTCATGTTGGAGAATTTTCGTGGGAAGTGAAAACATGGACATGAAAGATAAATATAACCATTAAGGTCTAATGTAGAATTATATAGGACATGTTCATTAGAATGCTAATCATCACAAAACCATAAACTATAGTTATAAATAATTTCACCGATATCATAAAAAATTATGATAACAGGACAACATTTTTGTTTAAAATTTTTTCCTTATAGTTGAGGGATTATTGACTCTATAAGAGTATTAATAAGTGTTTCTATCAAAACAGTATTATCCTTTTTTCACCACAATCTATCTATACTTAAACTCTTACGATAGGTTGCCTCATGACGTGAAGTAATACATTAACCTCTAAAATCTCATGCAATTATAAAATTAAACCATTTCATAAATGGTTATACTTTCCAAAAGATCATGATCCAACACTTCATAATAATTCCATTTCTGGTTTGTACTATCCATTTTACATTATCCAAATTATTCATCTCTCTATATAGCTTCATTATCTCATAACAAGGAACATTTAAAGGCTTAACATTCCCTTAAATATGTTTTTTTCTAATGTTTAACTTACTACCAAATTTTTTTTCTTACTACCATTCAACATATGACCTCAAGTACTTAATAAAACAATACTAAAATACAATCCTTATATATTCCATAGTTATTATATCCATTACATTATTGATAAAATTATAAAATGACAAAATTATATAATCTAAACATAAGAATATTATTCATTCATCCTCTTCCGTGGTTGAAACATAATCTTGACCTTGATCCATTATCTTCTTTTGTGGTATACTCTTTCCATGCATGGTACATTGATTTTCATTGTCACGACCCATCCCCCAGGGCCCGTACCGTGACATACCCCAAGCCCACCTCTCGAAGGCCAGGCTTTGGCGACTAGCGCCAAAGGAATCAACCTGCAAGTGGGAGGCATTTTCCTGGATACATGTACACATGTGCAATCACAAAAAATATCCACAAATATAAAATGTGAACCTTAAGTAATTGGAAACCAGAGTACAATAGAAAGTAAAGTACTGAGTGGTAAAATTGGGCTAGTATACAAGCCCAACAAAAGAACTGGAAATAGCAAGGTACAAAGGGAGCGTCGATGGCCATCTACGGAAAAAAACCCACCTGATCGCTAGAGTACTGAAGCTAATGAAAACCTAAGTAGTATGTCATGTCTACCGTGTTCTATTGGGCCCCACCTTGTCCTAGGCCACCAAGTCCATCATCATAATGTTTGACGGTCCTACCTCCCTATGAGCCTCTACCGAAACATTGAACATCTGCACCAAACACAACACGTGTGGGCGAAGCCCGTGCATGAGTGAGTATCTCAGTACTCAGTAGGGTACCCTGAGACCCTAGATGGTCTCTCAAAAATCCACAATGGAAAACCCCACAAAACAACAATGAATCAAACCACAAAGCCACAACCACAAAGTAAACCACAAATAAAAAACCACAGAGTAAACCACAATTCCAAAACAACAAAGATTATGCATAGTCAGCTCTACTCAGGTATTTGCCCATACATATACCTAGTTCATCCAGATATACTCATCTCATCCATAATGAAACATAATGCTCCGACCTCAAATCCATGACCAAGTTTTTCCAAAGAAGGCTCAAAGAGTCACTCAAGGACCAGGAGTAAAGGCTCCATGAGATGGTCATCCTTAATGGAACCCGTATGAGAGATGTACTCCATTAGGTACAACTCAACCATTCATAACGGTACGTCTGAAAGGATGTGCTCCATTGGGAACTTTCTTTTAGAACTGCCTCTATTTCCCAACACTATAGGTCTCACTGTCATAGTCTTGCACCTGAGGCAAGACCATGGGAAACCAAGTAAAGAGGCCCACTCCATGACACTGCATTTAGTCAGGGGAGCACTAATCTAGTCTAACCCACAATATCTCAGTCTCTCCAGTAAGAAGTGGACCACACCTTAGTCCGTCGAGGGATCACTAACTTCTTCCTTGATATTGACTACATCATGTGGAGGGGCCCGCTCCTTGTAACTACATCCCGTAGTCTAGGGAGATCCAACTCCCTTGAAGGACCCACTACCCATCGGTATGCAGAGATGGGGGAGGACTACTCCATAATTAAGTACTTTCACCCTACCTGGTAGGGCAGTAAAACTATGGTAGTTTGTTCACTGTGGGGGTCCCATGCCCTAGTACGTCAGGGTAGTACCAACCCCAGGCTATAAGTGCAACACCCTCGCATGGTAGGGGAGTACCGAATATGATTTAATAAGGTGTAAAGAGGATCGACACCCCGAATCGGAAGGGGAGTACAACTCGGGGACTAGAGGACCCACACCCAAGTAAATTAGGGGAGTAACTAACTCTATCACAATATCTAATGTGGGTGACATGCACACTAGTACGTCATTGGAGTACTGAGCATAGGCTAGAGGTCTTGCACCCTAGAATGGAAGTAGAGTACTGACTCTATCGTAGCATATGTGTAAGGAGGACCCACACATAGGTTTGATAGTGGAGTACCTTCTCCTAACATAGAGGACTTGCACCCTACCCGGTAGGGGATTACCTAACACTATGTGTGTTATGTATGGAGGACGCGTGCTATAATACAAAAACGGGGTACTGACTCCCAATATAGAAGAACCTTCTCAGAGGAAAATGAATTCGCACCCATGACATGGGGAGTCCCGTCTCTACCAGAGTATAGGAGTAAGGAATACATGCACCTAGAGTCGTCAAAGGAGTAGTTGTCCTAAATCTCACCACAAGAAACACTGTTATTCTTCTCCTCAAGATATCGTTCATACCTAAACTTCCTCTATGCTCCTCGAAGAAGTGACCTGACGGACCCCATGTCATATGGTTTCCAGCACGAAAGATGGAGTGTTAATCGGATGAGTGGTCGGTGAGTTATACGGATTTTAGTACCAAGGGATCCATTGGATTTATGTTCTATCCAAACAAGTAATACTTCAGCATTCTCGAAAACTCAAGTGAATTATCTCAATAGTACCTCATCATCACAAGGATTCCATTGTTGTAGACGTTTTTTCAAACGGTTGTCTGGTTTAGGAGATACCATCCTTTAAGCGTAACTAGGTCAAAAAGGATCTTGGTCGACCTTCCCTGATCTGGGTCGACCCAACCCAGGTCAACTCAGCTGGATCAATCTAGCCCGCAAGGTGGCGTGGACCACCAGGCTCACCCCGACCCACCATTTTCGGTTGGCCCTCTTCTCACCGAGCGGGGCATAGCCACGTCCGACACCTTCTCACGTGTTATAGCCCACCATCCGCGTCCCCAATGTCATCCCACATGGTGAGTTGACTTCTCCATGAAATTTCATGCTTGCACCATGGGAATCCATCATTACAGCCCGTTGCAGTCGTGGCTTCAGCTGCCCAGGTGCACCACCAGTGTGCACCTCCTCATCTGGTATCTTGCGAGGTCGGGGGCCAGTCTCTTCTCTGCCGGGCACACGACTGGCACCGGCATGCCACCTAAAGAACTCTGGTTGCCCATTTTTTGCACTATTTGTGGTTGTGGAATCCATGGGATACACTCTTCACTATGATAGATTCAGATCCACCTTTTCGTCAATTTCAAATATCTAATTAAAATCAATGAACATGAGGAGGGGCTTGGGCCTTGTCTGTGTTGGCATGTGCCCTCCACGTCA